>BSBN01000590.1:5755000-10755000 GCA_027924645.1 Cunninghamia lanceolata | reverse complement strand
CTAACTTCTCCTTCATCAATGACTTGAGCTATGAATATACCAGAATTCGTTAGGAAATCCAATTTATGTTTATCATCCTCGAAAACTTGGAAGTTTGTAATATTGTCTGGTACCGAAGGAACTGATGTCAATTCAACTGTAAATTTCTTTAATCCTTCCATTGACAATGGTTCCAATGAACCTGCTGCTTGAGCCAATGCATTTGCTACTTGATTCTTGGACCTATAAACGGATTGAATATTGAAAGCGTCACAACTTTCTATAAGATCCCACACTCTGTTATTGATGTTTTAACCTCCTTGAATAACATGTAAAACTCTTAAAGCATGGGCGAATTAGAGTGAATGTATGGAGTGTTTCATGTGAAAGAGATGTATGATGGTGGAAGTCTCTTAACAAGGTGGTCCTGAGAGTGTATGCATGGAGTCTATAGCTTACAGCACTTTACACTTTTCTAGACTTGATTGCCTCACTTATGAAATGCTTCATTTTCATCCATTCATTGATTTCTCCTTGCAAATTTTATGGTTTTTACTCTGAGCGGTTTTAGGAGCAATGTATGGAATGTTTGTTGTGGGACAAGATACAGTCCATGACTCCCTCTTGAGACCGCCTATGCAGGGCGGGTTTGAGAGGTAGGTGTGGAATGCTCTTGTTTTGACAACTCTTACTTGGACTTTCACTTAAAATCCCTCATGTGTGTTCTGAACTTGCAAGTTATCCATGTGTTTTTTCAAAACTTAGTGTTATCCTTTGCCTTCTTCTCTCTATACTTGCAAATTTTCATGTCATTTCTCCTAGGCGAGTTTGAGTGTGTTGGTTGGAGAGAGATGTATGTGAGATGTCAAAGACTCCAAGACCTCCTCCTGAGGCCGCCCAGGAAGGGCGGGTTTGGGAGCATGGTGTGGATTCTTTCTCTTAAACTATTTTCCTCCTTGACAATTTCATCTAGCAAGGTTTAACTTCTATACATACTTAGGCAAGGTTAAGAGGCAGATTTGAAATGTTTGATAGACCTTACAACTTACCTCTAGTGGATGAGTGAATTGAGGAGGCTTGTGCAGAGTGATCAATATCCAATTCCAAGCTCACCTTACACAAACTCTCATAACATTCTTCTTGAGCGGAGCTAGAGGTGATAGGTGGATGATGTGTTGTGGTGGACATGTAGTCCAAGCAGGGAGATGAAGGTCGCCCATGCTAGGGCGGGATTGTAGGTGTGGTGTGGATTTTCATAAGACTTAGCCAATTTTTAGACCTCACTCTCTTTGAATGATCCTCTCAAGGATGTGAAGCATCATGATGAGTCAAGATTGAATAATTGCAATGTTTAGACATCAAAACTCCAAGCTGACCTCTCTAGGCCGCCCAAGTAGGGCAGGTTTGAGAGTAGGTCTTGGATTTTGACACTTAGAAACTTCTCATTCCTTGAACTTGACTATCTCCTCTCCTTGTGATGTCATCTTGATCATACTTATCAAACAAACCTTGCAAATTGCATTGTTCTTCACCCTAGGTGGTTTGGAAGGTACTGTTTGGAGTGTTTGATGTGGGAGGTGATACAATCCACAAGGGCCTCTCTAAGAATTGGCTCATACATCACTAAGTGTTTTATTCTAATGAAGAGCACTTGGTGTTTTATTCTGATGTTCCACCAAATTTCAGACTTAACCAATTTTTAGGATTTCAGGACATCAGGCTTAGTGATTTTTTATCATTCTTTCCAATTGATTCATCCTTGTTGGGAGGAGTTTAAGTAATGCTTGGTGTCATCTTCATCATTCTCATCAAGTAAACTTGCAAATTATGCCACCTACATCCCTGGGCGGTCCTAGGAGTGTTGTCTGGAGAGTGTCCCCTGGTGGAGATATCATCCATAAACACCCTGTGAAGCCGCCCAAGGTGAAGAATAACATAAATGCAAAGTTTGCTTGATTTCAATGATCAAGACGGCACCAAGGAGATGAGATAGTCAAGTTGAAGGAGTAAGAAGTTTCTCAGTGACAAAAATCCAAGACCTACTCTCAAACCCGCCCTACCTGGGCGGCCTAGAGAGGTGAGCTTGGAGTTTTGGTGTCTAAGCATTGCAACTACTCCATCTTGACTCTCTAAACTCACCATGATGCCTCACATCCTAGAGAGAGTCATTCAAGAAGAGGGAAGCTTGAAAAATCACTAAGTCATGAACATGGAGGAATGAACAATCAAGTTAGGTTGAAATCCCTGCACTACTTACAATCCCGCCCATGCTAGGCGGCCTTGAGCTCTATACTTGGACAACTCCATCTCCTGCACATGACACTCTCCAGACACCACCCTCAAACCCGCTTAAGGAGAAAACCCACCAAGTTTGCAATATTTTGAGTTGAAGTGCAAAGAAATCATGAAGATTTGATGAAAGTTCATACGTTTGAAGGTATTTTAAGGCAAAGTCCAAAGGTCACCTCTAATCCCGCCCTTCCTAGGCAGTTTTCACCATGACAAGTGGACAAGATCATCACCTAACATCTCAACGTTTGCCTTCTCACTTCACAAACACCTCAAAATGGCTAAGTCTTAAGCAAGTTCAAGAAAAAGAGTCATCATAAGAAAGAAACAAGCATCAAATTAAGTTTAGAGTTGAAAAATCCAAGCCTACCATTGAAACCCGCCCTTCCTAGGCGGCCTTCAACACTTTGCATGGACTACATGTCCTCCACAACACGCACTCCGCCTAGACCCTCCAAACCCGCCCAGCATGGGCTGCCTAGAGAGGAGGTCTTGGAGTCTCTAACATCTCACGTACACTCTCTCCACATTCGAGCCTCCAAACCATTCAAGAGAAAGATCTTAGGAAACTTGCAAGGAAAAGATGAAGATGATGATGATGATAAAGGCAAATTGCAACCATGGAAGATAAGGAGCTTGCTCAAAGACAAAGATAAACATGTTTTAGTCAAAATCCACACCATACTCCCAAACCCGCCCTACCTGGGCGGCCTAGGGAGGTGAGCATGGAATTAAGTGTTTGAGCACTCATGCCACTCATCATTTGCCTACCAACTCCACCCATCTGCTTCCACACACATGCAAGTCCAATAAGGAGGTGAAAATCATAAGTATTAAGAGTCAAATCCACACATCACCTTCAAGGTTGCTCGTCATAGGTAGTCTCCACCATTACACATGGAGAATACCTCAAATACCTTTCAGATCACTTCTTGACTTCACTCAAATGAAGGTAATGTACATGAAGAACATGAAGAGAGCACTAAGTCATGCTAAAGAGTCATCAAAAGAACATCAAATGAAGTCTAAGTGATGAAATCCACTCACCACCTCCTAGCCCGCCCTTCCTAGGCAGCCTTGACCACCTTGCATGGACTCCACGTCCTTCACAATACACTCTCCGGATGACACCCCACCCTGCCCAGCCTGGGCGGCTTTCACACCCTAACATGTAACTCACATCAAATAATCCATACTGCCCCTCTAAACCCGCCTAGGCACTTAGGCATGGATTTCACGCGAAAGGGTATGTTCTGAAATGTCATTTTTTAATCCCACATACATAAGATGAATGTAATTTGTTATTGACAATCCTTTATATCAAGTCTTAGTTTGATGTGTTTCTTTTTGTAGGTGATGGAGGATCCAAGGAGGTGAATGGCGAGAGCTCATACATGAGAAGTTTGGAAGGCGGAGGAAAGTTGCTCAAGTTTGTCATCATCACCACATGGAGGAGAGCTCCTGCATCAAGTTCATCTTACTTTGAAGACTTCGTAGACATCAACGCCACGCATGAGGAGTCATCATCCAGAGTTGTCTATTTCATGTGCATCCATCATATGCCAGTCTACTACAAGAAGTCACGCACAAGACATCGTCCACCTCAACACTCCAAGAGTCCTGCAAGAGTACATCACAAGATGAGAGATGAGCATGATCATCAAAGCGACCCATGAGTTACATCAAAGACAACAAGAATAAAATATTCTAAGTGAACATGAGGTGAACCAGACTAGTTCGTGTGAAGATGCTGAGGTGGCACGTACACATCATCAAGCCAATCGCATTTTGCCATGTCATTCATTCAAGAGGGCCCACCATAAAGATGCTCCAAAGATGCTTATCACATTGGTAAACATGCCTTCATTGCCTCTTTCATGTTCTAAAAATAGCAAATTTTGTAACAAACTGCCTTGTCTCAATCTCGGCCTTTGATTGCTAAATCAATCTAAGCCATTCATTGTAATTCTTGAGCTCTATATAAGGCTCACTACTCTCATTTGTAAGGGGGACATTATTAGAATTAGAAGATCATTAGAGGGACAGTAGAGGAGAATCATTAGAATTAGAGTTGAGTAGGAGTAGAGGAGAGGAGACTTCTTAAAGTCATCAAAGAGACTTTGAAATTGTTGTCAAAATACTTCCAGGATCAATACAAACTCATTGTTGGTTGTTTCATGGTGATTTTGTGTGGTTGCGGAATGTTAACACGGTTTCTAATTTCTTGGATGTGGAGAGATATTTCCAAGTAGAGTTAGATTAGAAGTTCATTGATGTGATGCCAATATGTTAAGATATTTGATGAATTCCTTAATGGTTCATACTTTTTGTGGATTGTTGATGGCAACTCACTTTGCAAAGTTAGCCTGAACCTTTACATGCTTTAGTTTGGTTGTGAAGATTGTTCAAGCTGCGCCAGCTGTGGGTGTTTGGATGAATGCTTCACAATTTAAAAATCCTTGAGTTACCTTAGAAGATTGCACCAAACTTTGTGTAGTTGTTAGTCCTCATGGCGAAGCGGAGTTGGGTTATATGAGGAATTTGTCTATCTTGACATGATCCATCACTTCATTGTCCTTAGATTAGCTTTCTCAACCCTTGTCTTTTGCATGTTCTTTTCGTAGCCAATTAGAAGAAGTTCCATTTCATAAGGAAGAAGTAACATATTTGAGTGGAGTAAGGAGCATATTCAGCGTAAGTCCCTTTGTGATTACCAGCAAATCACATCAACTACTGAGTCTATCCATAGCAAAAACACAAATAAGGAACCTTGGAGTTGTCTCGATTGATCACATTGTTTAGCATTCAAGAGACTTTATTCAAGAGGATAGAATACTTAGTATTTTATTCTGAGTTTGCATGTGCAAGAAAAACACATCAACAGTACCCATTGTGAAAGTATTGCAATCGCATTCCAGGGCCCAAGGGGTCGGGTGGAACCAAGGTTGAAAAACTCGCTAAAAAATCCCCTGATGCGCGATTACTCGTGAGGCAAATCTTGGGACGAGTTTTTCTCTGAAAAACTTAGCCCGAGTTTTTCACCCAAAAATCGCCAAAAACCACTAGTCATTCCTCCAAAAATCGGTACATAAAAAATATTAAATGTTAAACACTTAAAAGACATAAAACCAAAACCCTAAAGCGTAAAGTTTTCATTTTGTGAACTCGGCGAAACCCTCCCGGCGGCGCGATTCAGAGGCGAAATCGAGGACAAAGGTAAGATTTTGGACAAACTGCTAAAAAAACAAAATTTAAAAAAGACTATCATATGAAAGGAGAGATTTTGGATGAACTGTCCAAATTTTGGAGAGATTTTGGACGAACTGTTAAATTTTGGGAATTTGGATCGATTATAAATTTTAAAATTTTAAAATCACTGTATCATACGAAAGGAGAGATTTTGGACGAACTGTAAAAATTTATATAAATTTTGACAGTTCGTCCAAAATCTCTCCTTTCATATGATAGTCTTTTTAAAATTTCGTTTTTTTTATTAGTCATTAACTAAAAAAATCGAAAATTTAAATCATCATAATCCTATATAAATTTTAACAATTCGTCCAAAAACTCTTCTTTCATATGATACAATCATTTTAAAATTTTGATTTTTTATAATACAGTGACCAGTCATTTAATAATATATAGGAAATTACTGTCAAAATTTTATAAATAATACACATTTTATAAATAAATTATAATACAGTCCAAAATCTCTCCTTTCATATGATACAGTCTTTTTATAATTTCGAATCTCGATTGTTTTTTATAGCAAAAATGTCAAAATACAGCAACTGTGTTATTGTCAAATTTAAATTTTTAATTGAACTTGTTTTGTTGTCTTTTTTTTTTATAGGTAACAGGTTATAATTTATGGCTTCTGCAAGTGGAACTAGAGGTAGAAAAACTGGTGGCAAACCTAAGGACCCTTGTTAGAAACATGGGACACCAAGTCCAAAGAGAGGAGATGTCATTTGTAGCCATTGCACTAACATATATCCGGAGGCGTTAATCGACTTAAATACCACCTTGCACAAGTCCCTTGCAATGATGTTGAGATATGTGACAAAGTTCCTGTGGAGGCTCAGAGGGAGGCACACATCCTCCTTATGGATTATGAATGAAAGAAAGAAGCTAACAAGAGAGCACCAAAGGCAATGGCAGCCCCAAACCGAGATTTGAGTTCTACAGGGTCAAATTATAGAGGTGTAAGTGTAGAGGTCTCTTCTACGCCTTCCATTGGGCCACAGATACGATGATCAGGCAAAGGGCTTGATAGCTTTTTTGTTCCTCGGAACACTTCCTTTGCGCAACCTTCATTGGATGGTCTTGCAAATACATGGAATAGAGAGGTGCATCGCGAGGTGAAGTTGGCATGTGCCCGATTTTGGTACTACAACAATATTCCCTTCAATGTCACTTCAAGTCCTTATTGGGAGCACTTGGTCACTGCAATGACTGTGGCAAGTAAGGGGTTCAAGGCCCCAAGTCGTCATGAGTTGAGTGGCCCATTGTTGCAGGAGGAGGTCGAACACACACATCTACTAGTACAGGATCAGAGGAAAGTTTGGGAAAGAAAAGGCTGCACTATTTTATCTGACGGATGGACAGATGCTAGGAACAGGGCTCTCATCAATTTTCTAGTGGCTTCAGCGGGGCAGCTAGTCTTTTTAAAGTCAGTTGATGCCTCCAATCAAATAAAAAATGTAGAAACCTTGTGCAACATGTTGGATGAGGTGGTGATGGAGGTGGGAGTGGAACATGTCGTCCAAATAGTGACTGACAATGTAGTTGCATATGTGGCAGCCGGTAGACTTCTAGAGGCGAGGCATCCAACCATTTTATGGAGCCCTTGTGCTGCCCACTGTATTGACCTTTTTCTTGAGGACATTGGAAAAATAAGCTGAGTGAAAAATGTGGTTGAAGAGGCAAGAAATATCACAAAATACATCTACAACCACACATGGGTCCTAAATCTTATGAGAGAATGCACTGATGGCAAGGAGCTCACACGATCAGGAGTCACACGCTTTGCCACTAATTTCCTTACCTTGCAGAGCATAGCAGCATTATTGCCCCACCTTAGGCGCATGTTTGTGGCCAAAAGGTGGTTGGAGAGTCCTTATCATAGGAAGCTGGAAGCAGAGAGGGTCGTGAAGGCAGTTTATGATGGTGACATGGGAAAAGCCATGGAGGAGATCATCAAGGTAAGTTTTCAAACACTAATTTTTATTTATTTTTTTATTTGCTAATGTTAAAATTTGTTGATTTTGTAAAAAAATTATATTTATATTTGTTGAATTTCAATTACTATAATTCTCTAATTTTATTTTCATCCACTATTGATTTAGGTGTCAGAACCGTTGGTTAGGGTTCTACAATTGGTGGATGGGGATCAAAAGCCCATGGGGTATCTATATGAAGCCATGGATAAGGCCAAAGAGGCCATTCAGCATTTGTATGGGTCGAATAAAACAAAATATGAACCCATATGGCGCATTATTGATCGGAGGTGAAATCGACAACTCCAACATATTTATGCTATTGGTTACTATTTGAACCCCGCGTTTTTCTTCTCCTCTTCATTCAAAGCAGATGCAGAGGTTAAGCTTGGCCTGAACACATGCATGGAGAGGATGGTCTTTGATAATAACATTCGAGACATCATACTTGATGAGTTACAGGCCTATAAGAATGCGGATGGGCCTTTTTTTTCTTCAAGAGATGCCATTCGTAGGAGATCCACTCTGCAACCAAGTAAAAAACATATGTTTATTTTTCATTTACTATTTATTCTAATTTTTAAGTTTACTAAAATCCTTACAAAGTTATAAATGTTATCTTTGCAGATTTATGGTGGGAAGATTATGGTGCCTCAACGCCTAATCTTCAAAAGGTAGCCATCCGGATTTTATCCCAGCCTTGTAGTGCATCCGATTGTGAGCGCAACTGGAATGTTTTTGAGGCCATTCACACAAAGAAGCGCAATAGGTTGACTCAAAAGCGCTTGAATGACCTTGTCTATGTGCGGTACAACCTTCGGTTACATGAGAAGAAGGTAGAAGGCCAGGAGTCATATCAGGCATTGGACCTTGACGACATTGATCCATATTCAGATTGGATTGCTGAGGATGTTGATGTTGATCCATCACGTGATGATGATGATGATATAGTTGTTACGGAGAGGGATACAGCTAAATGACAAGCGAATGTCGCAGCATATGAGGATTCAAACACAGATTCAGATGATGATATTGATGTGCCATCAGGGGTGGGTTCCTCACATGTACCGCTTGATCCTATAGATGAGGATCCTGTTGAGGATACCCCGGCTATACCAGGCCCAGCCACTTCCGCACCACCCACAAAGAGAAACAAAACTCTTTTGAGCTTTAGTCGTAGAAGAAATTTATGATTTATATTTTCTAGTGATAATGGAACTCTTTTTTTGGTCTATGATATGTATTATCAAACTGAAATTTCATATGTATTTGAAAGTTGAACTCTTTTTTTTGTCTATAATATGTATTAAACTCTTAATATTGATTTATATATGAAGGAAATCAGCAATGCATTCTACAATTTCAGAAATGTGTGTTTTTTAAGAATATTTTTTAAAAATTATGCATTTTTAAATGTTCGATAAATTTGCCGAGTTATTGCCGAGTTTTTGCCGAGTCCCAAGTTTTCAAAAATTTTGGGTCTGCCAAGTTTTTGCCGAGTCCGAGTTTTTCAACTATGGGTGGAACAACCACCATCAAATGCAAGCTTTGTGATATTAAGCCCTTTCAAGGTACTTACACGAGAGTGAGGGCTCATTTCCTTCACATACCTGGAAAAGGTGTTGATCCTTGTTCAAATGATGTAGAACAACATGACGCTATTAGGGATCAAGAAAGGGTTGATGGGAAAGTGTCTCTTTTGAGCTCTCATGCTTCAACAACAGGGGCAATTGGTTACCGTTCAAGTCAATATCAGAATAGAGAGTCAGAGGTGGATGTGTCTTCTCGAGATGTGATAATAGAAGGTTTAGAAGGGGGATATTCTCGCAAGAGATCACACATTGGCAGCTCAAACCCCATTGGAAGATTATTTGATGTGCAAGGTCAAGATGCAATTGGTGAAGCAATTGCACGCTTCTTTTATGCAAATGGAAGACCATTTAATGTTGCTCGCTCACCTTTCTACACTGAGATGGTCCAAGCCATCAACAATGGACCAGCTGGATATAAACCATCTGGGTATGAAAAGCTTCGCACTACTCTAATTGATAAAGGAAAAACTCGATTAGAGCAACAAACCGCACCATTGAAAAGAGTGTGGTCTATAGAAGGATGCAGTATTGTGATGGATGGGTGGACAGATGCTAGAAATCGTCCACTACTTAATATCATGGTAACATGCAACAAAGGGCCTTATTTTTTGAAGGCAATAGATTGTTCAGGGCAAAAAAAAAATGCAGAGTTCCTTCATAACCAGCGGTGTGAGGGCATTTAGGAGGTGGGGGCATCACATGTAGTCCAAGTTGTTACAGATGCTGCCCATGTTTGTAAGGCAGCAGGCATGTTGGTGCAGAAAAAGTATAGGCATATATTTTGGACACCATGTTGTGTGCATTCGTTGAATAATGCACTCGAAGATATTGGCAAGTTCCAATGGATCTCAGATCTCATTGAAAAGGGTAGAAAAATACAAATGCTCATATGTAACCATCACCACACACAAGCCATTTATCGAAAATTTGCCAAGGTGGAACTTCTCAAACCTACTGATACACAATTTGCTTCTTATTTTATTCTTCTTGAGAAACTCCAAGAAGTCAAAGGAGCTTTGTGTGCCACAGTAGTTAGTGATGCATGGGTAGCTTGGAGACAATCTACATCAGATACTGCATTTGAGGTGAGAGGTATGGTCCTTGATGAGCATTTTTGGGCTAATGTTAGATTTGATGTGGACTTTATTAAGCCCATATGTGAGGTGATCAAATTTGTTGATTCAGACAAGCCATGTTTGGGAGAAATTTATGAAGAAATAAATTCCATGTGTGAAAGAATTAAGAAAATAACATATGCAAGAGATCTTTCTCTATATCCCTTGCTAGAAGAAAAGATACATGGAAGATGGTACAAACTTAACACACCCCTTCATTGTGCTGCCTATGCCTTGAACCCTAAATGGTATGATCAACAAGCGACCAATAAGAGGGCTCCATATGAGGATAGAGAGATAATGAAAAGATTTTGGGCAGCAATAAAAAAAATTTATGGCCGAGGTGAGGATGCTTCAATTATGAGGACTCAATGGAATAAGTTTTCACGTGGGCATGGTGACTTTTCTTCCATGGAAGCCATCTATGATATGCATGCAAAGAAAGACCCTATAGAGTGATGGTGGAACCATGGAGGTGAAACCCCTGAATTACAATCATTTGCAATAAGATTGCTCTCACAAGTAGCCAGCTCTTCATCTTGTGAGAGGAATTGGAGTACTTATGGTTTTATTCATTCACAGAAGAGGAACCGGTTAGGGTCAAAGAAAGTGGAGAACCTAGTGTACATTCATAGCTCACTTCGCCTTCTCTCTCGTGTAGAACCTAGGTACAAGGAGGGTCCTTCAGCAAAATGGGACCAAATTTCAGTTGATGGAGAAGCTGCAGCCTTCGTTGATGAAGCAGTTGAAGCAGATGGCCTCAATGATTTACCCCCAATTCTACTACCATTAGAGGAACCTGAGCTTGAGAGTGATGAGTATTTGGGGAGCATCATAGCTGAGGACCTAGAGATGGATGACATAGAATGATGTCATAGATTTCTGATTTCTGATTTTTGTTTTCTATATGCATATCAGCCTACCCGGCTATCAACATTTTTGAATTTCAATACGTAATATCGATATGTAGTATGAACTCTTGAACATTTGTGTGTTTAAACTTCAAAGTTAATGTTAAACTTTACTAGTTCTCTTGTTTTGAAAGTTCAATGTCATGGTATTTTCAATTTTAATATTAGCATATTAATATATTTTTAAAATTATTAAATTATATTAAAAAAAAAATGGTGTCTCCAAGTACCCCCGTCTCCCTTTTTTCAAAAATAGACCTACCGGTACCAGTACCAGTCTCCCGTACTGGTACCAATACCAGTCTCCGTGCAACCTTGGTATATTGTATTTCAAATTTTGACATTTGTAATGGTTTTGTTTAGCATATGTATGATTTATGGTCTTCTAGACTTTAATGAGATTCTGTTTTTAGGCTGCAAATATATATATATATTGTCATGTCCCTATATTAGTAATTTATAATTGAATTCATTATGTATTATTCATTCAAATTAAAGATATTTAAATAATATTTATTTAAAACAATTAACAAAATATATTATTATTATATTTATAAATAACACATAAATAATATAATATAAATCATATATCGTTTATTATGATATAAATGATATAATATAAAATAAATAATATATAATTTATTATAATGATATAATATAAATACAAATAATATATTATAAATATATTTAATAATATAAATACAAATATTATTATTATTATCTTATATTGTAATATAAATATAAATAAAATAATATAAATCATATATCATTTATTATGATATAAAATATAAATGATATAATATAAATAATATATCATTTATTATAATGATATAATATAAATACAAATAATATAAATAAACATATTTTAACCTATCCTCTTATGATAAGGGAGTTACTTACCACAAAAGGGAATTAATATAAAATAATAAAAATTATAAGAGGGTAAGTATGTCTTTTACCACCAAATATAATAAGAGAGGTGCCTCTTCCAACATATCCCTTGAAAGGGAAATAAATAAAGGTTGTGAGATAGAAGGAAAAGATCATCGGGAAGAAAATATAAAAAGAGTATCCCATAAATACATATATTTAGATCTGCATTATATATATTTCTGAGTCATAAGTAGGAAAGATATCATAAATTAATATATAGAGATATTATAGTATTCAACACAGAGAAGAAGGCATTAGAAAATATTAAAAATATTAAAAGTATTAGAAGTAAGAGATAAAAGGCAGACTGTAGTATTCAGAGATTCAGTCAGATCTGTAGAAAGAGCAGCAACCAAAGAACTTAGAATCAGAGTAAGTAACATATATTTTGTAAGTCTGATAATATAGTTGTAATCAATAATTAATATCCCTTGCAATTTACATTACTTATGTATAATGAATCATGTATAGAATACGAAATAATAATACAGTATATGATATTGTTTTATTATGCATCAATATCTTTTAGATATAAAATATATGGAACCTCATCATGGAGGAAGAGAAGGAGACATAGGTAAGAGGGTATAAAGTTTCCATCTAAGTACCCCACCTTGGATGGATGTCAAAGCCCTGCCATCAAGGCCAAGAGGGTCAAAGTCCCGCTCTTGGGCTTAAGATTGGATAAACTAAGAACTCTGCTATGATCCCTGTACCATTCCTACCATGATGAGTTATTAATTATAAGTGATAAGGCATGGATAGGGAAGTAAGACCAGCATTCTGCTAAGTACCCCACTTTGGTAGATGTCTAAGTCTTGCCACCAAAGCCAGGAGGGCCAAAATTCCGCTCTTGGGCTTAGTATGGGTTGGCTGGGTCAAATCTATCATGTCCCTATCTCGATGCTCTAGAAGTGTTTGATAGTAAGTAGTGTTGGAATTGTATTATGAGTTTGATATATTTGCAGCTAACCCTAACAATGGCATTAGTTTATATGTATATATATTGTACTTGTGTTCTCTATGTGATGATTGCAGGAGTTCTATTCAAGAGCATAATGAAGAAATAACTACTTGCAAGTCATCTCCCTAACCCTAATGTATCATAATTGTGATTGTAGGGTTTAATCTAGGGCAAATCTAGAAGGGGACATTACAAATAGTATCAGAGCAGTCACCCTGCCATCCTGTGAATAATAGTTAAATAAAAATTAAAAATTAAAAATTAAAAAAAATTAAAAAGCAAAAATCAATGAAAATTGCAGGTATGAATTTGCTGGAATAATGGTGTTTAATACATTGATAAAATATTTTAAATATATATATGTAACATTAAAAATTGAAATTTACACTATGATGCAACATTAAAAAAATTAAAATTTATTACAAATATGTAATAAATAACGAGTAAATAAGGTAAAAAATAAATAAGAATAATAACTCTTAATAACAATAAAATTACATTAAGTAAATATACTTAATGAAATAGTCAAATAAAGTAATTAAAATATAATTTATAAATAAATATGTAGTAAGATATCTCTAAGTTCTCATAAAGTAATATATTTGAAAAAAGTTATTTTCATCTCAACTTAATGTTATTTTATAAATAAACCCATATAGTAAATTCAATTAATATTATAAATATTATATGTTACATCATATATAGTTTATATATAGATGTATTTTCAAGAAACACATCTATAAATTAATTAATTTATGATCATAATAAGCATGTGATGAGATCCACAACCCTATTAAACATAACTATAATGTTTAAAAATAAATAAATAAATAAAAAGTATTATATATTTTAATATTAAATTTATTATTACCATTTTTTAATGTATACTTTAATATTAAATTACTTATACTTTCACCTAATCCTTTAATCCTAGTTGTGATTGCTTGAGGACAAGCAATTTTGAGTGGGGAGGGTTGTCATGTCCCTATATTAGTAATTTATAATTGAATTCATTATGTATTATTCATTCAAATTAAAGATATTTAAATAATATTTATTTAAAACAATTAAGAAAATATATTATTATTATATTTATAAATAACACATAAATAATATAATATAAATCATATATCGTTTATTATGATATAAATGATATAATATAAAATAAATAATATATCATTTATTATAATGATATAATATAAATACAAATAATATAAATAAATAATATAAGTAAATAATATATTATAAATATATTTAATAATATAAATACAAATATTATTATTATTATCTTATATTGTAATATAAATATAAATAATATAATATAAATCATATATCATTTATTATGATATAAATGATATAATATAAATAATATAAAATAAATAATATATCATTTATTATAATGATATATATTATAATATAAATACAAATAATATAAATAAACATCTTTTAACCTATCCTCTTATGATAAGGGAGTTACTTACCACAAAAGGGAATTAATATAAAATAATAAAAATTATAAGAGGGTAAGTATGTCTTTTACCACCAAATATAATAAGAGACGTGCCTCTTCCAACATATCCCTTGAAAGGGAAATAAATAAAGGTTGTGAGATAAAAGGAAAAGATCATCGGGAAGAAAATAAAAAAAGAGTATCCCATAAATACATATATTTAGATCTGCATTATATATATTTCTGAGTCATAAGTAGGAATGATATCATAAATTAATATATAGAGATATTTTAGTATTCAATACAGAGAAGAAGGCATCAGAAAATATTAAAAATATTAAAAGTATTAGAAGTAAAAGATAAAAGGCAGATTGTAGTATTCAGAGATTCAGTCAGATCTGCAAAAAGAGCAGCAGCCAAAGAACTTAGAATCAGAGTAAGTAACATATATTTTGTAAGTCTGATAATATAGTTGCAATCAAGAATTAATATCCCTTGCAATTTACATTACTTATGTATAATGAATCATGTATAGAATACGAGATAATAATATAGTATATGATATTGTTTTATTATGCATCAATATCTTTTAGATATAAAATATATGGAAACTCATCATGGAGGAAGAGAAGGAGACATAGGTAAGAGAGTATAAAGTTTCCATCTAAATACCCCACCTTGGATGGATGTCAAAGCCCTGCCATCAAGGCCAAAAGGGTCAAAGTCCTGCTCTTGGGCTTAGATTGGATAAACTGAGAACTCCGCTATGATCCCTGTACCATTCCTACCATGATGAGTTATTAATTACAAGTGATAAGGCATGGATAGGGAAGTAAGACCAGCATTGTGCTAAGTACCCCACTTTGGTAGATGTCTAAGTCTTGCCACCAAAGCCAGGAGGGCCAAAGTTCCGCTCTTGGGCTTAGTATGGGTTGGTTGGGTCAAATCTATCATGTCCCTATCTCGATGCTCTAGAAGTGTTTGATAGTAAGTAGTGTTGGAATTGTATTATGAGTTTGATATATTTGCAGCTAACCCTAACAATGGCATTAGTTTATATGTATATATATTGTACTTGTGTTCTCTATGTGATGATTGCAAGAGTTCTATTCAAGAGCATAATGAAGAAATAACTACTTGTAAGTCATCTCCCTAACCTTAATGTATCATAATTGTGATTGTAGGGTTTAATCTAGGGCAAATCTAGAAGGGGACATTACATATATATATATATGATTTCTATAATTTTTTCATGCAGACGTACCCAAAACGTACCCAGCCCTCCAAAAAAGAACTGTCGTACCAGCATATCCTGCCCACGTACCCGTACCCGATTCCCACTTGGTAACTTAGAGTGGAACCTTAAAAGCAGTATCCAGTTGAGTGACTGCTGAACTAGTGATCACATTTTACTAGATTCTACTTTTGAGTTTCATGGTAGAAATTATTAGCCACATATTTATACTAGATATGATTCGAATATTTCCATCCAGAAAAGTTTTTCCCCCAATCTTCTCTCACTATCAATTGAGCAGGAAAACAAGTATTTGAAGCAGGGTACGTGATTATCACATTCCATAGCGACCAAAAAGTGCTTTTTGCTTCCAACTCGAAATTTTTCCCTCTGAATGAGTTGAAAAATAACTTAAGATGTTTTTTTCCTGCAGAATATGCAGCTTTCTGATGTTCTACAAACAACAATACCCAGATAGCCATTTGTAGCACACATCTAACCCTGTTTCACACATATCATGTGCAGTTGTTCACTAAATTCAAGAGTGCAGTGCTTTTCTATTAAAAACTTTATGTAATTTAGAATCTAGAATCCTATATACAGTCACTAGGTTCATGTGGTATGTCAATGAGGTTTTAGCTTCCAGGTGTTTGGCCCCATTATAATTAAAATTTTCTGCAAGGAGATTAAAAAGCACTGAATTTGCTATATAGCACTATCATGTTGGAAAGACGAGCAATTTCATGCTTACGAAAAAATTGTGAAACTTATTATTGTTTGTTAAGCTCATATGACTATAGAACTTTTGGGGAATCAAGATGACAACTGAGGAAAGAGATAAAACAAAAAGGCAGTAGGATATTCTTTCCTGTGGCCCTTCTCACTTGCCCGGTCCCTAAGGTGGCTAAGCCTTAGTAATTCTGTTTCAAACCACTGCATCACAGACACACGAGATTAATGAGAGCAATCAAATTGATCATCTAAGGATTTCAAAAGAATTAATCACTAAAAGGTGAACAAAGATTTGACATTTTTAATCCTCATTTCTCGTATGATCCAAGTACACTCACGTCATTGAGTTTAACTTCATGTAAAGCCTGAGCTTTCTCCTCGAGCTCAATCTGCCAAAAGATCCAGCCATTAGTCTGGAATCTAGAAACATTAAGTATTACTGTATTTAAAATTTAAATCCTATAGTATTCACAAAACATCCATTTGGAAAAATTATAACAAAATAAAAAATTACCACAGTTGGTCGAGTAACAAGTCCACATCTTACACTTTGCCGCAGACGCTTGCACTCTTCCTACAAAATATAAACCTTGTCATATAAACCTAGTCACCCTATTTTAGACATTCAAAATTGCAGAAATTTAAGTTGTAATAAAAATGAAGTAATTTCATTAAAAATTACTGGTAAAAATTTCATGTTTATCCTCAACAGACAGTTATATGCAGATATGTATATATCCAGCAGTATTCAATGAATTGGAACCACTATCATGGTAATTAGCATTCAATGCAACTTCTCAAAAATCTGGAGGTGAATTTACTTTTCTTGTGTTCAATATTAAAACGCTCAAAGTTTCTAGCTCACAAAATACAAGCTTAATGCTTAGAGTTGCAAATCTTCAAGGCCTGTTGGATCTCCTCCATAATGCATAATATCTAAGTATTTTTTAAGCATATATTAGTCACTCAAGCATCCTCACTTCGCCATAGAGTTCCACGGCAAAGGAAGATGCTACTAAATTTTCCTACCATCAAGTAGAACTTAGGCTGCAACAAGCCAAGCCCTTGAAAAGGAAAAGATTTCAAGAAAAAATGACCAGTGCTCTTCACAATGAACAAGCAGCACAGCTACAGCCCTAAGCACATCAATCTCCTCAAAGACAGGGCAAGTTGACATAGAACAAAACGAAATCTATCAAAACAAAATAAATTTTCAAGGACAACTTGAAAGCAATGATTAATGATTTAAGTCCAGTGCATGCACATCTTATTTTAAGTTACCAGGATATGGGTATGGGTACAGGTTCGGGTTCAGAAATGCCAATATTTTTGAAACATTCTATAGTTCATCATGGAAACTTCCATACATGAAGTATTAAAAATATAAAAAGCTAAGCATAATATAGCACTATCAGCATTAAAATAAAGTTTAAACCAAATACAAATAAAACACTACATAATTCATAATACCATATGTTTATAAATTATGAATTATGATTTAAGTTCGTTCTGTTTATAATAAATGTAAGCAGACCCTTGCATTGGGTTCATCCCAGAAATGTTGGATCCTTCCTAAAACATTCCAGAAACATTGTCAGTGTTTCTAGGATGTTTCTAGGAAGGTCCTGATGATTATGAAGAACCCAGGATGCTTCTGGGGAGAACCAGAAGCAATATCAATACCAGAACCATTTTGGTTTGGGTGCAGACGTGGAGACTAGAGATTCAATAACACAGTTCTTATTAATACAATCTTAAAGAATTGCTCAAGTTAATTTCATTTTCATTTTTAAATAAAACAATCTATAGAAACCAAAAGCATTAAAGAAAATGATAATGGCAAACAAAGGAGTTGAGAAGCAAAATAACGATAAGGAATAACGGGAACAGTGAGGAAGAAAGAAGAAATAGAAGAGACGGCAAAAGGAGGACCTTTGGAAATTATCAAATTATCATGGAACTAGGGTTAAGATAAGGCAGAAAGAGATATTAGATGAAATGCAACGAAAATTCGGCAGGTGAATAATGCAGGTCAAAGTAAAGGACTATCAAAATCCACCATGCAAAAGGAACATTTGCCACCAGGCACCTCAAGTCTTCAAATTGCTGTAGCAATTGACAAGTAAGTCTAGATGATACTGATTCTATGCATAAGATTAACTTTTACCAACACATACCATGATATGCAAGTTTATTGCAGTATGTCCCTCAATTGAAACAATTCTATATTGGATTCATCACATGTAGAAGGTATGGGATGTCTTGGAATTCAGATTCTTAGCAAAGGGTTTTTGCCTGGTTATCTTCGAGCCCCTGGAAAAAATAAGTGATTTTTTGTAAAGTGTGTTGTATCTTCAAGCCCCTGGCTATCTTTCATTCTCCATTTGGAATGTTTTGGGGTCAATTTCAAGAACAATTGTTTGGTTTTCAAAAAGAAGATCTCTGAAGAAGTATATGGTTTCTGATTTCAGCTAGGGTTTGATGCAGAATCAATGGAACGAAGAATTTTTCCGATTCAAAGCATCAAGATTGACTTGTCAGAATATCAGAGCTTCAGACATCTTTAAAGGATTTAACATGCTCAAAACAGAGGACTTCATCAAAGACATACCTAGAGCGGCCTGTCAAGATTTGCCATTTTTAGCCCACTCGCTATTTTTATTCGTCACCATTTTCAAGGAGATGGGCTTATTCTGAAAAATGTAATTTTAGCATCTATTTATAGACTGGTAGGCTGATAGTTATCCTTATCAAGCGTCTAACTGAAGATTGTCTGATTTAGGGTTTAGTATTACTTGACAGAAATTTGTAAAAAGCTTGCTTTGAATGCAAGCAATCTATTCATAGAGGAGTGTGTTAGTTTTTTAAATTTTTATTACTTTTCATGCAATGGGTGCACTTAGTCAGGGCTTTAATATGGGACCTGGAACTGCCCTTGCTTATGATACAACTGTCTCTGCTACCGGTGCTGTACGGTATGGTTCTGTAGGATCCACTTCTGTTGGTGCTAGGTGAGATGCTGGAACTGGGTCTCTACCTGTAACTAATGCTATTGCTCCCAGAATTGCTCACGCTTCTTACTTAGCAGACTCTACTGAATTAACAAAGTCACCTACTAGGTCAATTGCTCGATCAACAGCTACTGGGTATGGATCTCCAACTTGAACATCAGAATCCCGTGCTGCAATTGTGCCTGTAACTAGGTACTCCACTACTAGATCAACTGCTTAAACTACTGAAAGGGCTGCTCAACCATCTGCCTATGCCTTTGATATGGAAGTTCCCGGTGTTGCTACCTCTCATGCCGCTGCTTTCTCTGCCACTGGTCGTTACGAAGCTCTTGTCTTTGCTATAGGTGTTGTTAGGTCAATGGTTGGATTTGGATCTGTTCCCACCTCTACCCCTGCAGGCTATGGGTCTGGATCTTTGACTAGCTTTGATACTGCTATCCTTGCTACTAGTGCATCTGTATCTCAATGTGATCTAGATCCGCTTCTCAATGTGAATTTCTATCATGAATATCAAAATATCTCTCACAAGCATAAGCATCACGAGCACCAGAATCTATATCCATTCCCATCCGAGTCTTTATCTCATTCATGAACTAGAACTAGATCTCACTTACTAGCTTTAGGCTCTGCTACTAGATATGGGTCTGGTTCTTCAACTTGCTCTCTAAGATATGGATCTGGATCTATATATTGACCATGACAGAACTACCTATAGGCTCTACAGCTAAGTCTATTGCTGCTTACAAGACTGGATTACCAGCATCAACAGAATCCATAGGATCTACGTAGAAGCAAAGGCAGATGCAAAGACAGGTTTAAGCACCGCCACTAGAAGCACCTGTAGAAGCGGCACCTATGGCAGGAAAGGTACGAGCAGAGGAGGTAGCTAGTGCAGCAAAGTAAGCAGTTGTACTTTGTGATTCAATAGATTCAACAGTTTCTTTTGTTGGCTCAGCTTCCGTTGATCCATAAGTGGTAGAAGTAGAAGCAGGAGCAAAGGCCAATAGCACGCACCAAAGTAGGAGAGGCGTAGCCAGCAGGTCCAAGGCCAGCAACATCCCTTCCCGTCCCAGCTTATCCACCATCATCAGTAGGAATAGAGGAAGCAGCTAAGGTAGCACTAGTTTTTTTTTTTTGGTCCAGTCAAAGATCCAGCACAAGTAGATCCACCACCTTGCGAAGCATCTCCTCCCATCCCAACAGCTGATTCAGTTGTTTAAGCAAGTTTTGATTATGTATATTATTAAGACCCGACACCAGTACCAGCAGTAGATACAACACTAGCAGCAGAGCTAGTCCCCACTGAATAACCAACGAATTAATATGCACATCTATAATGTGTTTTTGGGCACTTAGTTTATGATTCAATAATCATTCAATAGTATGCCTATTTTTCCACTCAAATTGTCTTATGTGTTACTATGTTTTTCTGAGTTGAATATCACTTGGCATTTACTGAAAGCTTTGTATTGCAGTAGGCGTTAGGTTGGTCATTGTAGCTTTAAATGTGACTACCTATTAAGCTTATAACGTGTGATGTATGTGTAGATGAAGTGAATTGAAGTGCTTTTACTATTAGTTGTTGACTTTGTATTGTAGGTCTCAATGAAGTGGGTCTAGTGAATTTGTATGCTATTCCCCTCTCCTAATTTACCAAGTCATTTATGTTATTAAAACCAAATCTTAGCTTTGTGTATACTTGTATTGCTTAGTCTTTGCCTTTAGCTGAATAGCATAAACATGATAGTTGCAAGGTTTACTTTCACTCAAAAAGCATTAAAAAAAAAGTTTTCCTAATTCAAAGAGAGAGAGCTTGGCTTGGCTCGCATGTGCCTAGCCCTTTGCTTAGTTTTGCAGGATTTTAGCCTTACATCTACATTTATTGTGGGCTTTCTATTTCTTTTTGCCTTCAGAGGTTTTGTTTTCATTTTAAATGGCCTCCAGCCATAGCATCCCAACTTTTGATGTTGGGGCTTTTGGCTTGGATGCGTTTGAGGATGACACTGCCACTAAAGAAACCACACAAGTTTGTTACCAGTATATTCCACGAGGTAAGACCTCTGATGCACTACCACATATGATTTTACCCGTTCTAGAGTTTGATAATGCATGCAAATGGTTATAAAGTTTTACTTTCTTTGCTTATTTTGTGGCTCGTATTCCCTCTGAAACCATGCTTCATGGGTGGGTCAACTCTGCTTGGGTCCCCCATGGGGTCCAAAGTCATTCAAAACCTCACTGAGGGTTTTTTTTTTTCTTTTCCAATTTGTGGAAGCCAATCACATGGATGCCATCCTCGAGTACAAACCTAGTATGTCGGAATTTCCTTGCTTGTTTTTACTCCTTGGACCTGGGAATTTGTTGTCTCTGAGCAACAAGCCGTCAGGGTCCCAATTTGGATTGAGTTCCTTGGTTTACCCTTGCCTTGCTAGCCTTTACAAGCCGTATTGCAGCGTCTCTAAAAAATGTAATGTGTTGAGCCAGACAAGTTCTATTCAACTCATCCTCAAAAACATGTTTGTGTTGAGATCGATCTTTCAAAGAACCTCAAGGGCAATATTGATATTCAGATTGGTGACTTGTGCCTACCTCGAGGGTTCTTTATTAATTTGTCAAATACATGTCATCAATGTCAATCTTCAGATCACAAAATCAGGGATTGTCCTTTAGTTACACCAAGAGCCAAGCCTACTCCCATGTTTGTTAATGATCTACCTCCGTAGAAAAGTAAGGAAGGCTGGACTACAGTGGGAAATTGTGAAAACAATTGTACCAATTGGAGAAAAGATTTATTTGCAAATGGTGGAACGCAAAAAAAGAAAGTGGGTTCAAACTCCTCAGCTTCTCTTTCAAACCCTATTGATAAGGGTAAGGAGAAGGAGGTCATTGTTTCGCAACCATCAAGGGAATCCTCCAAGGAGGTGAGCAAACCTCAATATAGTAAAACACCTCTTGCTGCAAGTGTTTTGTCTTCTCAACAGAAAGTTTGCCTTTTGATTCTCCCCTTGTTTCTCCTTGCGAGAATACTAGGCACTCACACAGCGCATCTCATGACCTAGAGGATGGAGAGTATGTTCCAAACAAGTGTCAACCTCTTCAACTAGGAGACTAGACCAGAAAAGTTGAATAAGTTTTTGCAACATAGCTATGATGCTCTTCAAGAGCTTGATAGTGAGGATATGCCTTTGGACGGCCATATTTTATGAATTTCTTATCTTGGAATATTTGGGTTTGATAGACCCTAAAAGAGAGTATATCGTGCAGGAAACTCGACAAAAATTTGCAAACCTTGACATTTTAGGTTTGCAAGAGTTAAAGAAATTCTAACTTTTTGTTTTCTTCTACCAACCATGTCATATGGTCAGCTAGTCACTTTTAGCATTTTTATCATGAGCAAGGACATGGCAGAGTTGTTTTTATTTCTCCAAAATGGTGGCCGCATTTAGTTGATCATGGATGTGACCTCACAAGGCTTTATGGGCCCTCTTTAATATTAGTAACCACTCTTATGATGTTATTAATATTTATGCTCCTAATGATGCTATTGAAAAATCTCAACTTTGGCATTGGTTTGTTGATTCGTTACTAACTGCTCCTCTGGTCATGTGTGGTGACTTTAATATGGTTGTGGTGCCATCTGATAAATGCCGTCATCTCCCAATGTTCTAGACAATTAGCGAGAGAGCAGCTTGATACATGCGCAATAAATTGGGTCTTTATGACCCCATTATTGGCCAATGTCACAGCCAATCTACTTGGTACACATGATCTAACCTCTGTAGTGGATCTGAAAGGTTCTCAAATGGCCTGACAAAGCAATGTCAGCCCAACCTTACTTTTCCTTTGCCAATTGTTTCTCTTCTAGTGGAGCCTTGCCGAAGTTTATTCTTTCCGATCAAATTTTGCATTGAGTGGCAATTTGCAAACCCAAGGTGGAGAAAACTCAATTCTTTCTCAACATGTCGTTGCTAACTCATAAGCCAACCCTTGCGCACATCTGACATGTTTGGAATTTGAAGCCACGTCATCAATATGGGGTCGGTTGGATAGAGTAGTGGAATGATGCTATCATGTAGACCTACTTTTAACACATCTATGGGTGTCAACTGGCTCATCTCCATTGTCGCTCATACAAGGTTACCACCTTGGAACTCCATTGCACCACCACCAAGTTGGAAGCATAATTGTTTGCCTCTACTCAGAAACTACAAGTAGCCAAGCTCTATCAATAGAAGCAAATTGCTAATAATCATTCAGCCAAGGGGCTCAAATCAAAGCCCATCTTCACTTGCTTAAGATTGGAGATAAAGAAAGCTTTCCATACCTCTCAAAAAATCAAGCGTATAAAGGAAGGTTAGTATCTCTTGATAGAGCTTCTTGACATTCTTGAATCCTTTGTCCACCACTATCAACAGGTTTTCAAAGTTCAAGACCCATCACCTAAGAAAGAACATGTTCTTCAGCAATGCATTAGAGCGGTCTCGTGTCATCTCTCCACTTCGCAACAAGAAACATGTGACTAACTTCTCAATAAAAAAGATTGTCATGAGACAATTCTTAGTATGGCCAATGACAAAGCTCTAGGATGTGGTGAATTTCCTTGCAAATTCTACGAAGCCTTATGGGATGTTGAATATTTTCCATGTTTACCTAGATGCTTATTATTTAAACTCTCTAGATGATGTTATCAACAAAGGGAATACTAAATTCATAGCTAAAGCTGGTGATCCAGAGGATATCTACAATTGGAGACCAATTATATTGTCAAATGTCTCCTAGAAAATCATTGCTAAAGCCCTTGCTCTTCGCTTGTGCAATATGCTTCCTCTCGTTGTTCGACCTAAACAAACAGGATTCATAAAAAGTAGACACATTCTAGACATTGTTGTTTGGGAAGGAATGAAATGGGCCAAATGTTCTCATGATTCACCAACAAGCCACCTTGATCAAAATTGACTTTGCCAGAGCCTACGATCGCATTGAGTGACCCTTTATTCTTGTCAGGCAACAGGCATTAGGATTTGGGCCTAAATTCTTGCACTCTATTCAAATGCTTTTTGTCGAAAACCTATGCTTGTCTTGCTATTAATGGCAAACAATCTTCCTCATTTGGACTTTTCAAATCTATAAGGCAAGGTTGTCCACTTAACCCTACTCTTTACGTGCTTGCAGCTAAGGGTTTTAGCAATTTAATTGTAAATGTTGTCTCACAAAATGTAGTCAAAGATATTTCTCTTCCCAATTCTTCTCAACAACTTGTTAATGGTCATTTTGTCGATGATTCTTTTCTCGCAGTCCTAGAAGAGGAGGATAATGTCAAGTAGGCTTTGCAATGTCTTGATGCTTTTTGCTAAGCTTCTGGTTCTAGAATCCAATGGTAGAAAATGCAATGTTACAAGCCCTTCCTTCGTTGCTTGCTTGGCTTTATGCCTTCAAATGGAAGTGGATAGACCATGGTGAAATATTCAATTTTTTTGGAATCCCTTTCGCCTTTCAAGCTTCCGCTTCTTCTCTGTAGCAATCTAGTATTGCTTGTGTTGAGAAGATGTTGGCCTACTAGATCACTAAATCACTCTCCCTTGTTGGGAAGTTTCAAGTTTGCTCTAAGGTTTTAGTGGCTACCCATGTGTATTATTCTTATGTTGGGTGCCTTCAAAAGCTTCCTATCAAAAGCTTGAAAAATTGCTCAAGGATTTTTTGTGGGCTTCTTCAAAACAAGGCAAAGGTTTCCACCATGTTGCATGCGATCTTTGTTGCCTTCCCCATGATTGGTCTTGGTCTCATAGATGTCCAACGTCAAGGTTTGGCTCTTTGTGCTAAATGGATAATTAAAGCCCTTGAGGGAAATGAAGCGTAGCAGATTTTTCTCTGTCCCTGTATTTCTTCTAGTCATCCCCTTGGTCAAAAAGCTTGGAGAAATTTGGGTTTTCATTACATTCTTCTTATGAAGGATCCTATTTAGATTCAACGCACTTTTTGTAATAAAAGTATATGGAAGGCTTGGAAGCCTATCAAACCATGGTTGATGTGAAATGGTAATAGTTTTCGCAATGAACTCTCTATCAACTAACAATCTCTTTGGTGGTCTCTTATGATTACTTATTAGGCTAGGCCTTTAGCCAAAGTTCCATGGGTCCATACCCTTAAATTTTTTTCCATACCCTTAAATTTTTTTCATAGAGGTGTTAAGATCATTTCCAACCTCTTCTCTAAAGTTACTAGATATTAGTTATCTTGGCTTGAAGCAAAACTGAAATTTAGGCTTGATAATCAAGGCTTTAAGTGTTCCTAGACCATTGTTGAGTTTGTAGCCCCGAAGATGCTTCACAAAATTAGGGCTAGATCTACGAGACCCTAGTGGAAATATTGGAAATGGTATCCTAACACTCCATGTCACAACTACAAACCTCACAAAGGATATGTGTGGCTCTCTTTGCATTTGGCTATGGTTCAAAAATTCAATGACAGAAGGGCTTTACAATCCACAACTAGCTCGTGGCAAATAAGATTTCAAACTATTCGATTGGCCATTCTTGAGCCTAATCTTGCTCACTTTGCTTGGTACATTCTCTACCAAGGTCTTCCCATTGGTTCTTGTTTAATCCATCTAGGGGTTGTCAATCCTTGTCCTTTTTTGCAGACAAAATGAAACTCTCAAGCAGCTCTTCTAGTTTTGTTCCAAAGCTCAAGCTTCTTGGAATCAGATTCATGATTTCTTTCATTCATTCAAACCTGAGCCTTTTTCTTGGCATATGATTATTTTGGGGATTGACCCAAACTTCCTACAAAATTCACTTAGATATGGCATGATTTCAGAGTAGAAATATTGTTCAACATTTGGGAAGACAAATATTCGACTCTATTCTCTACAGCCTCTATTAATATTCACTTTCAATTTATACTAAATCTATGATTTGCTCCAACGTTCTTTCGCAAATTCAAGTGCAAGCCAACAAGGTTGCCCTTGAGGTTGCTCACTCGTAAGTGTTTCTTGATCATTGGAGGCAACGCTCCCTACACGGTTGCTTGGGTCTCGTCGACCTCCCCTTCTCACTAGGGCCATTCTGTCCTAGAGGGCATCAACGAGGACGTAGCGCAATTCTCAACATTACAAAAATGATTCTCATGGTTCTCCTCCACCTCAACACAAAGCTCGTGGATGGTCTCAACACACACCCACCCTCTATAACCTCACAACCCAATGGTTGGGTGACACTGCCAAGCCAACCAGTGACAAATTTCTTAGATTGGCTTTGGCCATTTCTCCCACAAGGAATCTTAATCCTCTTCAAGATGGTGATCACCAAGAGCAAGCTAATGAAGATGTTTCCATTACAAGTTAGAGCCTATTTCTAACAACCAAGATCTCCTGGATGAATGGGGCAAACCTAATGACCATGATCCACCATCTTCTAGTTTCACAGCTTTGGTTGCTTAGTTGGTGGTTAGTTCGTGGTTCTTTTTGTTTATTTTGATGTTGTTCTAGGCGATGCCTAGTTTGGATTTTGGGGCGTGATCCCATTCCACCAACTTTTTTTTTCAATATGGTGTACATTCTCTCTTTTATAAAGTAATGTAATTGACACTTATTCATCCAAAGAAAAAAACAGAAAAAATTGTCTTAAGTTGAAGTGTCTATCAACCTTTTTCCCTAGATGAATCCAAAAAGACCCACCTTTAGTTTCTTTCGCTATGTGTGAACTACGATAGAAAACACACTTGTATAAACTATAAGTAACAAGTACATATTGTCTAGATTAGGGTTTTAGCTTTTATTTTTGTTTACAAGGAGCTTCTCTTTCCTTTCTGATTCGAAGAGCAGTTCTACTGCACACTATTCCATTTTGTGTCATACCGAAAGGTGTGAATTAAAACGTTGTCACAGTAAAGCACAGTTCCTCAAAAATGCTGGTCTTTACCTAGTCCATTGCAACCATATTTCAACTCCTAAAGCAGAATTAATATCACAAATTCCAATATAGATAAGAATGTGTGTAATGTCCCCTTCTTGACTCATGGTTAGTCCATCACAGAGTTCCCGTGGATTAGCAGTTTGGTTGCAGTTTGGTTAGGGAACTCGAGTAGTTGTGGCTTTGGAGGTTTGTGTCAGTGGTGGAAATGTGGTTCGGATTCAGAGGATCCAATTGGCGCCTTCTGAGTTGGCCCAGGTTGCTCTTGGTCAGTACTTACTATTTTTAGTAAGTTCGGGGTCAGTGTCGGTTTGGCATTTTCAGAGTGGCATCAAATTCGTCTCGTCGAGGGCTTTCCATCGAGCTATAGATCACTTCATTCCGACACCATCTTCATAGTTATTTTAAAGTCCGAAGTTTATTAATGTAATATTTAATATGGACTTTATAATATGTGGTGGAAAAGTGACTTAAGGAAAATAAAGACACAAGTTGAATGTCTTGACCATGGGCACCCATCCCTAGGGAGATATAAGGTGATTTAAATGATAAAAAGTCCCTTCTAAACCCAATGCCCATCTTGGAGGGAAATAAAAGAGGTTTTTGGAGCTCATTTGGATATGCTTGCTTTATGAAATTTTCTTGTGAGAACTCTGCTAGGGTTTGAGGGTTTGAGCATTTCAAACCAGGCTTTTGGAGACGAAAACCTCCATTAGTGACGACATTCTACAGGTGTGCAATACCACCCAAAGGTGCCTTTGATGATGGATACAACCAGTATTCATTCATGTGCTTCAATGGAGTTGATGGGTTGATCATTTGATGCATTTCTTGACAAATCTTTCGCATTTTCTTGGTGGAGTGCATTTGCAGATTGGAAATCAGATTGTATTGGCTGTTTAGAGCAGATTTGAGTGAGAGCTTTTGGACTGTTGAACATACCCTTGCTGGCCGTACTGTTGGGAGCAGGCCGTACCCTTTTTGCAGCTCATTTTGGGAGTTCTTTGGCATCTAGACACTCTTAGTTTGGTCATTCTGCCTTGTGGTGGATTTCAGTTTGCATTTACAGCAGATTAGAGGTGATTCCAGACTCCTTTATGCAGACTACACTAGCAGCCATGGCCGTACCATGCTGGAGGGGACGTGGGACATATTGAGGCCTTTCTTCCTTTGATTGCAGCTCTTCTTTGGTCCTATTTGAGGCGTTTGGTGCCTATACCTTTGCTGATAATACTTGTATTGGTCATCTTTATCATTCCATAGAATTTTGGTGCATTTCCAGCCATACCCATTTGTTGGTCCGGCAACAGTTGTTGTATGAAGTTTCAAATCTCAACATGGGTATGTGTTAGTAATTGTTTATTGGCCATTTTGCTATGTAGGTATCAAATAGTTTCTTCATATTCCTTGTACTTTTTCTGGGTTTTCCATATATGCTATCTATTGTATGCTCCGGCAACACACACCTACAGGAAAACTAAAACCCCTTTTGCATCTTCTCTCTAGTCTGAAAGATCACATAAAAATTAAAATAAAACACATAAAAAGATCTTTAAAAATTTACAAACAAGTACGGCACATTACAATGTGAGTATTATTATAGGAATTATGTCAACTTCATTGGAAAGGGAATGAAATAGAAGTGATCACCATAGCAAAAGTCATTCTAGATAGCCCTCCTGCTACCTAAACTAAGCTCTACATAAGAAAGGATTTGTCAAAACCTATGCATAAAGAAATATGAATAAACCCTTCAATTGAGGCATGACTTCAACCTCTGGATTATGACAGCTTAGCATTCAGTTGTCATTAAACAAGGCATTTAGAAAGAGTGCCCTAAATTTTATAATCAGCAGGATAACCAACATATAAAGCCAGCCCACATCATAAAGATTCTGGCAGCCAAAAAAGCAGATTTTGGAGGAGCAAGAAGCATGTAAGCAAAGAAGACAGTACAATTTTCTGAGACTCGAGGAAGATGTGATGATCCTGAAGGCATCACAGATTTTGACATGCAAGCAATGAGAGAAGTTAATGAAGGCCCAAGAGAAAATCATTGTACAAGAAAAAGATATGTAAAACACAAAACAGGGTCTGGGTTTTTTCCAGACTGCGATGAGAAGGAAAGTAGGGAAGGAGGAGAGGCACAAAAGGAATGGGGATTAGAAAGTAAGAGGAGCAAGACGAGCAGGGGGGGCAGGACATAGATATCCAAATTGAAGAAGAAAGGGATGAACATATGGGTAAGAATATACTACAGGATGAAAACCTTAAAAGGACTTTGAGAAAACCTCAAGAATAATTCTCGCCACAGTTGTGAAGCCTTTATCTGATACAGGGACCAAACCAAAGAAGTGTAAGACACAGTGATGGTTTTAAAAGACAGCAAGAGGCCAAGGCTAGAATAGAGTAAGGATTGCAGAAACAGTTCATAGACATCTTCTCAAACAAGAAGGGACACACCCCAATAAGAAGAAACGGCACTGTAATTTGAAATTCAGGGGTCTAAATGCCATATACAAAGGCTGCCTTGTGTGGCAGCTAATATAAAATGTTACATTGTATTTTTAGAAGAAACAAAAACAGATATAGAATAATTTACTAGGATTCCTCTAATCCTGTTGAGATTGTGACAGAGGAAAGTAGTAACTGTAGCTGGTTCGGCAGGGGCAATTGCAATTCTTTGGAACCCTAGGACATTCAAGGGCATGAAGAAAGGTGAATCGCAGAATGTAATCTATCATATATGATCTTTCCAGATATGAAAGGTAGTCTTTTCTTTACCCTGTCAAAATTGTGTATGGGCCTACTGATTCAGAAAAAAAAATAAACAAATGCTTGGAAGTATCTGAAAATTGAACAGAAGTAAATTCTAGGGGATAGTTTCAATGAAATTGAAGTCCTCAGAAAAAGTTGGAGGAAGATCAAAAAGCACTCGAGCAATGAAAAATTTCTGTACTTTCTGCAATCACTTGGTGTTTACTGATGTGGACCCAAGCAAAGGGATAGCCACTTGGGCTAACATAAGGCATGGAAAAGATTTCATTGCTGGGAAGCTGGACCATTTCCTCTTCAGTAATGAATAGATTCTAATGGAGATGACATTCCTCTCAAAAATTCTGCAACCCCCAGAATCAGACCTCTGCCCTATCCCCCAAATCATACAAGATGATGATAAACCAGCAAGAATCCTCTTTAAATTTGAAATGATGTGGACTTTACACCAAAGTTTTGATGACAATTTGAAAGCTTGGTGGAGAACAGAAGCCGGAGGGTCCAAAAGATATATTTTAGCACAAGAACTAAAGAATGCAAAGAAAGAATCTATAAAATGGAATAAAGAAATGCTTCAAAATCTTCTTCAGAAAGCAAAAGCTTGCAGAGGCAGCTGGAAGAATTGTTAAAAACCATTGAGAGTGAAGGAATGAACAAAAATGTTAAAGGCCAAAAAAATCTCTTGCAGAAGAATTAAATGATGTCCTTGGAATGGAAGAAATTTTCTGGAAATAGAAATCTAGAGGGAAGTGACTCAAAGAAGGAGACAAATATTAAATTCTTCTACATGTTCACAGCAATAAGAAGAAATACAAACAGGATTAATGAAATTACAACTTTGGAAGGTGGAAATAAAAAAAACTAGAAGAGAAGCAATAAGTAAACTTTCAGCCATACTGAAGGAGGAAAACATAGCCTGGGACAATGCTCAAAATTCTCTACTTCAGAATATCCATACCCTGAACCCTAACAAGGACCATGAGGGATTGAATACAGAAATCTCAGATGAAGAAGTTACAAAAGCTGCCCATAAGCCTTTTTACAAACATACTGTCACATAGTGAGCAGCAATGTCTTGGATGAAATAGAGAAAGAGAAAATAAGGAACATAGTGCAGAGAGAAAGGATCACCACCTTCATTGTCCTAATACCAAAAAAGATGATTGCTTAACACATTGACTCATACAGAACTTGTCTTCATGTGTAACACAATATACAAGATTGCAAAAAATTAGTGTTCCATGGGTATGCATCACCACCCACCTTAAAATTTGTCATTTCTAGAGACAGGAACATCCCAGGATGGCAAGATGCCAGGAAAACATCCCCCTGCAATGGCCCCACTACCACAAGCAGGCAGGAGATGTCCTCAAGACGTCTCCCTCCAAGAGGAGACGTTTCCGTGGCGTCCCCAGGACCCTCGAGAAACTCAGCCACATCCCTCAAACATCCTGGAAACCTGCAGCCATCCCCCACATCTAGCACTTTAAAAAGTGACTTTTAAAAAAAAAACGTATTTTTTTTAAATTTGGGCCACTAGCTCTAACCCTGATAGTTTAAACCCACACCCTAAACACTCAAAAACAAAAAAAGCTATAAAAACTGTGTAGCCTTCCTCATTTTGACCAGTCACATTCTTTAGGTTCACTATTAGTATTAGTTCTCTAAAGAATGAAGATTTGGTTAGAAACAGTGAGGACTTGGTGTTGGAAAAAACACAGTGATAAAATTATGAAAATGGTGTGCACCATTGAAGGTCCATCTGGCCTTAATTTGGGCTTGGTGGTGGGAGTTCCAGCCCTCAACCCCACCCTATACCACAATAGGGAATGCACCAAGGGCACTGCCCTAAACACTCAAAAAAAAAGCTATAAAAAACTGTGTAGCCCTCATCGTTTAGACCAGTCAGACTGTTTGGGTTCACTATTAGTTCTCTAAAGAATGAAGATTTGGTTAGAAATACTGAGGACTTGGTGTTGGAAAAAACACAGTGATAAAATCATGAAAATGGTGTGCACCACTGAAGGTCCATGTGGTCTTAATTTGGGCTTGGTGGTGGGAGCTCCATCCCTCAACCTCACTGTATACTGCAATAGGGAATGCACCAAGGGCACTGCCCCCAAACCCCACACCGACCCCCCATCATCCCCAAATCAAGGTCCTTGGTCCCCTCATCCCTGAAACCTGTCTCCTGATCCCCTTTCCAAAACTCCATGGAACTATGGAAAAATGTTAAAGTCAAGGAGGTTTAGGGGCATGTAGACAGAATTTTAGATGGGATTATTAGTTCCTGAATGCTTGCATTATCATAATAAAAAAATAAAGGGAGGAATACTTATCAAGCTTGCCACTTGACATGGTCTAGCCCTATGATCGAGTTAATTGTGATTTCCTGATTAAAATTCTGAATCAGTCCTGATTTTCAAAAGACTGGCAGAATTGGATCTACAGTAGCATTAGTACTCCAACCTTTTATTTATTGATTAATGAAATCACCACAAGATTCTTTAATATCTCAAAGGGCTCAAGGCAAGGGGACCCCATGTCACATTATCTCTTTATCATAGTGGTTGAGGCCCTAGGTAAAGCTGTTAGGAAGGCTCGGCGGGAGGGAACTATTAAAAGGCATCCAAATATCTTCATGGGTAGAATGTATCACACATCTGCAGGTTGTAGATGATACATACTTCACAGGTGAACCATTGTTGGAGGAAAGAGTAAATTTTAAGAGAATTCTAGAAATCCATAAGCATGCCTCATTACAGAAGATCAACAATCAAACATCTAAGGTGCATTTTCTGAGTGTCCCAGAAAGACAGCAAACCAAGCTTTGTAATACTCTGAACTTTGATTGAGTGCTTCCCCCACCTCATAACTGAGAATGCCTATCTTTGAAGGAAAATAATCAAACATTTATGCTCCTCCAACTCAGAACAGAACTCAAAGCAAAATCCCAACTTGGAAAGAAAGGTGGTTAACTCTAAGAGATAGGATTCGGTTAATAAAAGCCGGCAGTTCCTTTTTATATGAATTTCAATGGGACTGTGCAAACCCAAGAGTAGCAGAAGGAATAAGATGGCAGATCAGGATGCTAACTTCCGAGTCAATATTTATACTTTCCACAATACTATGGAGAGTATGTGGTTCCTGCTAGGAAGACGAAATTTGACACCTAATTGTTGCCTAATAGTCATAATATGCCGAGAGATATTTGAGATTCAACAAAATGATGTATGTATGCAGATATAAATTTACTTTGACATGCAATACCCTTAAAGGGAGATTCTTGGCGCAGAGTTGGAACATAAAGACCATACATAATCCCCTTTTATTTAACTCATTCAGTGACCGGATGCCAGTGACATCAATGTATTATGAGAAACAGTAAACTGGAATTCGTCCCTTTTGGTCTTACTACATCATGCACCTCCCTTAAATGAAAGAACAGAAGATAAAACAGAAGCGTGAACATGGAGGTGAGAATTTGCAGCATTTGAGCGATTTTCAGACAAAGCCTTGATTTTGTAAGGTGATATGTCCCCATGCACTCTCCTGATCAGTCTCTCGATGTCGCCATTCCTGTAGAGTTTTATTTCTGTCAGCAATCAGACACATATGCCTGGCCGATTTTTTTGGGTTTTTGAGACACTCCTTAGATTTTTTCACATTAAATTAAAAAATATTAACTGCCATTTATTTGATGCTAGTGATGCAAATGATGAACTTGCCAAAGGATAGAGAACATATTTTTTTGTTGTTGGCATGGATATATAGTCATCCAGACAAAGAAATACCAGATGGTTGTCTGATGTCTCAAGATGGATGATTCTCTAATTGTGTTCGACAGCACAGATACATGATTAAGGCAACATGTAATCTCAGTTTAGACATGCAACAAGCATAATTTGAAGGGATACCATCAATGGTTGTCTAGTTGTGTTTGGTGGCATCTTGGGCCTTTGTGCCAGACATTGTTTTAGCTCATCCAGAATCTCCTTTACTGATTTATCCAATTCTAATAAATGCAACTCAGTGTCTGCTATGCCTAAACTAATTATTGATTTTGCCTCATTGTCATTAATTTGTTATTTTGCTGACTCCATCAACTGTTTTCTTTTTAGAACCAAATTTCTTCTGTAACACATTAATCAAAGCTCTTCTAAATAACCTGTTTTCAAGTGAGCTATCTCACTCATCATTGGGGGTCATTAATTAGTTTTCACTTATTACTATAAGTATCCATGTGCTTTCACTTATTACTACTCATACACATTTTTGCTCATGCTGTAACTGCATATATACTTTCAATATGTGAATGCTGAAGATTGAAATCATTTATATTTTCTACTGTGATGATGGTTCTCATTTCTTCTAACCATGCTTTAAATTTATTTTTCATCTAAAATTCGCATTCAAAATTATCTCAAACCTTCTGCAAAATTTATCCATGCAAAACTACCTATGAGAATTTTCACGCATTTTACCTCAAAACTTCTACAAAACTCGACGGGCTGATTATGAGCCTGCAAATGATCAGTTCTCTTCTCTGCATAACTCGAAAATAACACTTTGAAAAAGGATTTCCAGGTTAATTACCTAATTCCAATTTATTTCAACTCCTAGAGCATTAAGAATTCATTAGACACTAGAATTTTCCACACAGATGGGAATAGACCAGGGACATCGAATCTCCCTCTGCAAGCAACTGCCAAGGTACCTACAATTTCTTTTCTTGTACTATTTGTTGTAGGCCAATTGTCCTTCAACATAGAGGGTCAGCTACCCGTCCTTGTCCACAATACTATACCATCTTTCTCTCTACTTTAGGGAATCTTTGGCCATGCATGTTTGGCAAGTTTCTTAGAGATGTTCATTGCACACTCTAGGATTGCTCCGGCAAGCACATGTAGTCCAAGGCATTCTCATTCATTCAAGGTGTCATTGTCATATTTTCACTAATCACTTTCCATAAATATTTTGCATAAAGTATAAGCCACAGCTATACTTGATGTATGAAAATAAAAATCACTAACTTTTCTACTGTGACAAAGGGGGGCATGTTCCCAAGACAGTCAAAAGATTACCAAATGTTGGGGATGGTTGGGGGTGGCTATTAAAAAAATATATCAAAAATTATATTTGAATGTTAATACAAAAAATATAAAAAAGAATAAATCCAACAACTAAAAGAAACTAAATTTTTTTAAAATAACTTAATGCATTATTAACCAACAAATGTCGTCGTCACATTATGATTAATACAAATACAATGCATTGAATTTACAATGACAATCTATCAATCTAATGATCCATCTGATATTTATAATCATCAGCTACAAGTATAAAAGTATGATTCATTAAGTTCAAGTTACAAAGTACAATCTACAAATTGAGAATTGCTTAGCTTTTGAGCAACAAAATCAGTAACCAATGTCATCATCAGATGGAAACGTCATTAATTGCTCCTCCTCACTAGAGCTCCTAGATTCATTTGGCTCATACAACTAGACCCCAATGAATCTTGGATGCACATCCTAGTCCTCATTAATCTACCTCAGCTCCTCAGGCTCTACATCCCACTGCTATTGGACTCTCCTTGTACTCATTTGTCTTGCAATCAATGAGATGCAATGCACTATGTACAACAAGATATACCACATCCTAAAGGTAAGTTTGTTCCTCTTAAAAAAGGATAACATTACATAGGCCAATTATTCTCAAAGGCAGAGGAACTAGAAATCTACGAAATGAGGCGAATGGCGAGTGTACGTAGCAAGGACGGAGGCATATATAACCACCACCAAATTACTAGTTTGTCCATCTACCTCTGTTGAACTCTTCTAGTCATCGAGCCTGACAAATTTTATCTACTCGGATCTGATTGTTGCAGCATCCTCTGCACTATGTATTTATTTTAGGACCTTCATAAAGCCCTTCTTATCCTTGTTGTCATCAATATGAAGAGTGTTTAGCTTCTCCCATCTACATAGAATGATGGGGTGAACATGCTTGTGATAGAACTACGAGGTGGGGTCTCTCTGCCAAATCACGACCTTCATTTGGCCAAGCATATATGTTCATAAATCTCTCCAAAGTTGAGACAATCAAAGTCCCCATATTTGATGATGGACAAAATAAGAGATATGATAGATGTTATGTATCACACATCTGACCAAAATGAATCACTTGCCACCACATCCTTCACCCTTTGCCCCTAATCTGTCTTAAAATTGCCACCACCTAGTCCACTTTTGTGTCATGACTATTAGTTGCAAAGGCTACTGCAAGTCAAGTATCTCCAATAAAACAAAGTAGGATCCAAACTAGGCCTCAACTAGTTTAAGGAATTCCTTCCTCAAAAAGGATTCAATGAAGTGTGGTGGTTGCAGATGAACATTTGCACCTCCCTTGCATCCACTACAACCTTCTTGACCCAATCACTATCCCCAATGTCCTTGAGTGCATTGTTCATTGTAAGCACACGTGGATCTAACTGATTTTCCTATACATAGCCTCAACTAACTTCTCTATTGCCCCACACATATTGTGCAACTATAACCACCTATACTACATTGGAAGGCTTAACATTCTTAATAGCATATCCCAAAATTTGGAACTAAAACTCAATTTTCTTTCTTTTCCAGAAGAATCAACAAGCCTAAGGAAGTAAGAGTCTTAGTTATATGGATTATTATACTAATGTGTGGGCAATGTTGAGAATTTGTTCGCCCATCCATGTTATTTTGGCACCCATGTGTCATCCATGTGAGATTCATCTGCTCCATCAATAAACAAACCGTGGAATATTTTTTTCCAAGATAGCAATTGTCAGTTTTGTTTCATTAGGAGACAAATACAATGGACTTACTTTGCATACCTTGGCAAGAGCCTCCTTGAAATAACAAGATAAATCAACATAAAATGTATTACCATTGGCAAAGAAGTATTTTAAATTTTCCAATGGCATCGTCTGCCTTCTCTCTATCATGCACATTGAACAAATCCGTAACCAAGTTTAAAGCTATTGTTGAACTCATGGCCTTTCATTTCCCCTTCAATTCCACTACACTTATCTCATAAGTGGGGATCTCAAGAGGTGGAGGAATCTATCTAGAAGTCCTAGAGAAAGTAGTAGATGGTATACAGCTGTCACCATTAAACAATCTAATCATCTCTGCCCTCTCCTCAAGTGTGAGCTTATTACAAAGCTCAGCCCCTTAAACAAATAAATGTACAAGGCGTGCATTAACTCTCACAAAATTGCCCTTTCTTTGCAGGTTGCAATTGTTGCACTTCCAATGCCAACTCCCCTGAATTATGGCCCTTGTTTGTGTCGATGATGACTACAAACTACCACAAAGGGTTTCTCTTGTTGAATGATCCTTTCACATATCAAGCAAACATCTTGGAAGAGTAATTAAAAGGTAAAGCACTCCCAACAGAACTTTCAATTTGAGTGCCTTTACCTTTTTCCCCTTCCCCACACCCACTACCGATTTCTGCTTTATTGTGATACTCATCCTCATGGTCATTTGAGTAACTCATCTTGGCTCCAAAAACAAAAACAACAATATAGACAAAAACAAGAAATCTTTTTTGCCCATTGCAAGTGGCAAAAAAGAACAAAAAAAATTAAGCTCGTTTCACAGTTTTAAGCGATGAACATGCATAGATCACAATGGAAAAAAGCACAGCATAATTATTGCTATAAGCTATCTAATTTATTCAACACATAATGATAGAACCAAAGGACAATGGTTCAATCACAACGTGCTACTCTTGAATAAACAAAAAGAACATGCCTTTGCACGGTGCAAATTATAAATTATAAATTAAAACAAAGAGTGAAAGAGTGGAAGCCCTCAAGGATAGGCCAAACGGTCAAGCCGTTGGAAAACACAGATGGTGGTTGTTGGTTCAAGTCCTTGGATTTACCCCCGCATGGGTGGAGAGCAGCTCATGCGGACAGAGGTTAGAGTGGTGTGTGTTAGGACTTCGCTTTGCGGGTTCCATCAGGCATTGATTCCTCCGTTTAAAAAAAGAGTGAAAGAGTGGACATACTTGGAAAAATGATGATGATTTACCTTCAAATCCTCTTCCTTCTTTTGCTCTTTCCTTTGTTGTTGTAAATGCAATATTAAATGAATTTTGAGTTTAGGGATTGCATTAGGGTGGCGGGGCCTTGGTAGATCCCCCTTTTACTTTTTTTTTATTTTTTCTTGGAGTGTTTTTTCTGGTTTTCTTTTTATTTGTGGCAGTCCAACAAAGACGGCATGGCATTCCTGTAGCTTATCAAAACAGGGGGGCATCCTTGGAGACGTCACTTGATTATTCTGCAAAGGGGAATAAACTAAGAGGAGATTCCATCCCCATTCCCCCATCCAAGTCGTGCCCAAGGATGCATCCTATGTACTCATTAACTAATCACGGACTGAATCTTATGGTGATACTGTTGAATATTATATGATAATCCTATGACTGAGATTCTGAATAAGAACTGAATTTGATACAAGGCTAGATAATACTCAGTTTTTCAACAACAAAGAAGCAGACCTTTTATATTTACTAGGAAATACAAATGATAGTACATAGAAAAAAGGCAATTAGTCTTGAAGGGTGTAGATGCCAACTCAGGCCAAATCCAAGACGATATGGGGGTTCTCTTGGCCAAACACAGTAACCATACCTGTGCACAAGAGCTTCCATCTCAAAACAAAATAACAAGATCTTAATTCTCATAAATCGATCCCTTATTACAATGAGTCTACACATACTCATAAATAGGGAGACTTTTTTCTTAAAAATACTTATATTTGCTTCAACAGAAAAATCTAAGTAAAACACTTGCATGGCTTTATTTGTTCTTCTTCCCTAAAAAAACTAAACCTCATCTCTTACGTTGAATGAGATAAGGATGGGCATGAATTGCAGCTAACATGCATAAAATACCACTAAACATAACCACCACCAAAACAAATGAGCTAGCCATAAATCTGGAGAGAATAAGTGATCAGAAAAACTTTAAGGAGAAGTTTGATCTGGTGGTTTTCCAGTCAGGCACTGTTGTAGGAGGCTGCAAGTGCCCCGGCAGCAAGGTGTGGGTCGCCTGTAGCAATGTTACAGGTGCTCACAAAGCTGCTAGAAGTATGGTATAGCTTGCCACAAGTGAACACTGAAAATAGACTGCTGCAGCCAAACAACAGTTTGCTATAAGTGTTAACTTGTTAAGCTAACTGCTATAGGTGTTCAGCTGGCTGCCGTAGGTGTTATATGACTTCCAATTAGCATGAGATCGTTAAGGAGAGCAACTGGAAGCATTGTCTTCTGCTAGAATGTTAATGGGGGTATTCGTATTGCTTTTAGCAATGCTACATGAGTTGGAACAGTAGGACAGCCAGAGTATGTTTGGACAATTGACACTACAAGCAACTTGATGGTTGTGCGAAACACGATCATACTGCACGTGGAGTCAACCCATGCATATCTTCATGGCTGCAGACCAATTCTAGATGAGTTGTAGCATCTGGGAGCTCATTTTGGGCAAGAGAATGAATAGAGGCAGTGTACCTTGCATAGTCAGCTTTATGTTGGCCGTGTATGTCCTCTTAGTTGTTGAGTGATGCCAACTTGGGCAGATGTCACATTGTGTAAGTCCAGCAGGCGGTTTAATTATCCCTGGGCCGTGACAGCGAAGTCGTTCCTCTTGGCGGCAATCTCTCTCTTTTGGCCACAATAGCAAGGTCATTATGATACATTTGGCGATCATTCAAGTTCTCCCCGTGTCGACTAAGTGGGTATTCTCTACTGGTGGGCCATGTGGATCTTGGCGGGCAGATTAGTGCCGATTACATGGACGACCGTTGCCTTGGAAGGCAACCGTCCATCTTCCCAAGCAAGGGAGTTGAAAGGGTGGCCATTGCCATCCCAAGGTAAACGTCACATTTTCCAGATTGTTGAGGTAAAGAGGAAAAGTGGACAAGGATCTGCAAATTGCAAAGAGTAAATTGGAGACAGAGGTGACAGTAGGATTAGTCTGCAATCCCAATAAGAATATTAAAATGGCTATCTACTTGTATTAGCATTGATATAGTGAATAGGATGCTAAATCACATTCCCTCCTTCACCAATTTGGGTTTTCTCTAAATGTAATTCTGTGTCATGTGTATTCTTGCTCATTGTATGCCCTGCAGTTTATTTCATTTTCTCATTGTTATTTGCATATTTAATACTGCTGTAAATTAATTGCACTAGGGTAGGTTACTGAAAGTAGTGCCAAACAAACTAACTTAAAAGAATCCATTGTTGACGCAACACTATTTATCAACCCAGAGGTTTATGGATCAATAAACTCACTATTAACTTATCATATAAAACATGATAACTCAACGTCTAAAGAGGTACATGGAATGCAACCTCATCTTGATTCTATTTTTATTTTTCTTCTAGACACTTTCAATGAACATTAACTCAGACTTTCTGCAATAATATTTTTCCATACAGAACTATCAATGTGGGTTTCCGAGCATTTTATTGAACAAACTCTAGTTCACAAAATAAGTTAAATATCTACCTCTAATCTTCTACATGGATTAATTATGCCCTTGTAATTGATCAATTTTCTTCTATGTGTAGGCTCATACCAGCTACAAAATAACATTCTGCAAAAGTGCAAAAGTGTCATATACTCCATGAAGGGATCACCTCTAGGCTCTAGGCGTTAAGCTTTGCGAAGGAATCTGAGAAGACACTATTAATTTCCTCCTTCCAAACTTTTCAACCACGATTAAGCATCCTTAGGGCAATAAAATTTCCCATACAAATGATGATAGATCAGTGAAACTGCATCGCCCTCCACAAGAAAGTACTGGGCTATACCTAAATCCTACTGCACAAGAAGAATCTCTATAAAGACATTGAACTCACTCCAACTTGTTATTACAGTAATAAGAACTGCAGAACTTTAGGGATCTGAGAAAACTCAGTTTTCTAAAGATTTCACAACCAGGAGTAAATCATCAAACTTTAGCTCAGAAATCTAATGGAGATAGCAAATTAGCCATTTGAATCAGGAATTCAAACATACCAGGTCTAATGAATTTGTAACAAGTGCAACAGGGTCAACAACATCAAATCTAAGTTGATTCATTTTTTACATAGATCATTGGTATTAATGTGTGAAAGAAAATGGAAATGGAAACTGAAATATAACACTAGAAACTGATGAAAGAGGTTGATCAAAGGGTGCAGCAAATAATCAAGAATGATTGCCTTTCTTTAGAATTCAATTTTGCTACAGCAGGAATATAGAGGGTGTCATAACTTAAGCCTAGCAACCCCTTTAGTAGTCAGTTGTTCCTAATTTTTCTCACAGTCCTGGATTTTCTTTTCTTGAAATTTGTGTCTTTGCAGGTGTTCTTTTCCAGTTTGGTGATGTTCAGGTGCTGAAGCTGATTTATTTTTGGGTGAATAAATCCCATGGTATAAATATTGGTGATTGTGAAGGCAGATAGTGGAGGTTTGAATACTATCAGCTAGCAGCGTCTATTTTCAGTACTCCCTGATGGTGTGAGACTTTAAGATAGACGGTGAATATTTTAAGCACCTCCACTTATTTAGCAAATGTCGGCTGAAAGGCGTTTTATTATTTCTGACTTTGGCGACTCCAGTATCAACCTCCAAAAATAGAGTTCTCCACTCATATTTAGGACAGACCTTGGTATTTGGTTTGGCAGTAAGTAGAAGAGCGAATTTAGAATAAGTATTATGAGTTATCGTGGGTGAATAGGGAGTAGTATTCATGTCTGGTCGTGGTTTTTTAGCAGAAGATTGTTACGTCTCTGTTGGTCCAATCTATTGAGGAAATTTTGAATAAGTCACAGCAGTTCCAGTTTGTAATGCTTGACGTAGGGTGTGATAAATAAGACTGTAGCGGTTGTTTTTGTAATGTTCAGTCATATTCCAGTTGGTAGTAGTCATACCTGCTCTGGAGAGCTTCATGTTTGGAAGCCTCACATAGTGGTGGTCATAGGAATGTTATGTAATTCTGGTTGAGGTTTCAAATTGTCACAGGAACTTAATCTGGCTCGATGGGCTTAATTCATTGTGTCAAGTCTATGTTGCAGAACAACTGTAAGTGATGTTCGAATTGAAATCTTTGAATTTCTGAATGTTCTATCTCATTTGCAGGAATGAATCAAGTTCTGTTAATGTTAGTTTCTGGTAACATTATGCCAAAATTTGCCTTACTGCTGAAATAAGAAACTGTGTGTGAGTTGAGCTGCAGTTTCAACTGCCTTCTCAGGGCAGCTTGAACCCAACTGCACCAGAAAGCCAGGGAGAGTGTGTGTTCAGGAACTTGGATTTGATTACTTAAGTCTAGCAACCCCTTTAGTGGTCAGTGAGGATAGCCAGGGAGAGTGTCTGCATTCAGGAACCTTGGATTTGATTAAATATTGCAATAGTTATCTGATTATAAGCATATAATTAATTCAGATTTAGACAAATGTTTAACTTTAAAGTAGAACTAAGAACTCTTAATTTCCAAAGATTTATAAGATAGCTTGAATGACTGAATTATGAATGGTGAATCTGGTTGTAATCATAGATTAGCCGATGTTATGTAGAATCTTGGAATTCCTAATTTAAACTAATGTTTAAGTTTCCTGGTTTAAATTTATGTTTGGTTACTTTACTCAATGTGACGATCCCTTTTGGTTTAAAAGTACAGATCTCAGGCACTGGAAATCCAAACAGAGTAGAAGGGGCTACCTGATTCCATGGGGTGGTAACTGAGTTAGCAGGAGTGGCTCACGTGGCAGCAACAATCAAGGGACCAAAAGCGGCGACCGACACATCAAGACATGAGTAAGGGCCAGTGCAGGCTCTGACAACCAAACGGAGATACTAATGAACCTGGATTTCGAAAGATCATGCCTGGAGAAAATAGAACCCCAGAAATGGAGGTTGATAATGATCAAGCATTAAATGAGAGAAAGTCGGATAGGCTGAAGAGACAACCAGAGTAACTGAAGTTCCGGGTGGAAGCCGAGAGGATTTTGGCAGATAATCCCTAGAGGACAAAGGATAGCAAGACAGAAAATTAATTGAGGAAACAAAACAAAGGTCCGATGAAGCCTGAAGCAGCCTGAGGAAAAAGGAATGATGACCATGCCAGGAGAAGATCTGAGGAGGAGGATGCAGCAGTTAATGTGCAACTGAGTCAGGCGAAAGGAGGAATGACAAGTGTCTTGTGGAGAGAAGGAAGGGGAAAAAAATTACCCATTAGGTCAATAAGGAAAAGGAGAAATTGATTGGAGAAGAGAGTGGAGTTAGAAAAGGATTAGCAAAACTTCCACAAGAGAATAGTCTATGAGTTGGTTAAGCAAATATTCAAAAAGCTAGAAAATTTCTTCAGTAAGTTCGGTCACTAAGCGGACAGAGAAAGGGAGAAGTAGATTGAAGAAGCAGGGAGAGTGCAAGGAGGAATTGGATTGATCGAAGAAGGAAGGAGAGTGAAAGGAGAATTTGGACTGTATCAGAGAACCATTTCTGACCCTATGTGTGTGTTTTTGATAAGGTAAATTTGTTAATTAGGTTCATTGTTTATCTGTGCCATAGTCTAAAATCATCTATTGTTCTTTTCTTTTATTCCTTCTACCCTGTGAGGGTGAATGTGTGTTGTGTGGATAGAGAATTGGGAAGATGTATCCCAAAGGTACTTGTGGCATGGAGGAAAATCAACAATATTTAGAATTATGAACCAATGAATGTCAGTAAGTCCTGTGAAATAGTGTTTATTGAAATGATAAGGAGATTTAAAAATGCCTGAGATCTTATGTGACGTATTGGAAAATTAAAACTCAAAATGCTTCAGCAACGAGGCCTCGGCTGAAGTTTGGTGACTAAAACCCTTTGGGTTTGGTGATCCAGTGTTTGGTTTGGTGACCTAATGCCAGTTTGGTGACCCTAATGCATCCTGATATCTCTGAAAATAATGGCCATGATAGTGTGTGTTGTAGGCAGTTTAGTGTTCATCCTGCATGCTTGATCTGTGTGTGTTTAGCCAGTTCTTGTGTATATATCCTAAATAATCCTTATGTTTAGCCTTGAGTTGGTTTGAAGCCCAAATGTGGAGGAAGTAGTAAATTGGATGGTGATAGGATGGGTAGATAAATTCAGAGTGTTAGGAGTTATGCTTCCCATTGGCAGTCAGAGTATCAGAGGACACATCTCATTACCCCCAACAGAACTTGGTACCCATTGTGAGGGTGGCTGGGTTTAGCAGTCCTACTTCTCTGTTTAGCCGAAGGAAATCAACACCAATAGGAACAAGAAGTTGTTTGGTGACATCGTCGTACCCTGATTCTCTTTGTACTATTAGGATAATGGCTAAATGGCTTGTGTGTCAGAGTAAATTGTCTAGGTTGGTTTTAAAATGAATCTCCACCCAAAACAAGATATGTTTATGTTCTTTCTAGGAGAGTTTTAACCTATGCAGGAAAGGATTAGCAAGTGTTACCCTTTCGGCACCATTACTCAATCAGAGTTAGCAGGTGAGAAACCAAGTTTAGCACCGAACAAACAAGAACATGATAAGTGTCATTCTCTCAGCAATAGCACTCCATCGGCATTATCGGGTAAGGAGTTGTATTATTTGGCTGAGATGTTCCAATCGTGCAAGATCTTGACATGTGTCATCATCTTGGCGATATTGCTCCGTTAGACCTATTAGGCAAGATAATAGGTCCACTCCACCATTAGTCTCCAAGTGAGCAAGATCTTGACAAGTGTCGTCATCTCTTTGTATCACTCCATCGGAGAAATTGGACAAATTTCTTCGCATGGTAGGTGCTGATTAGCGATTAACGTGAGTTAGAGTAGACCCTAGAAATTGATCCCAGTTAGATCCGTGCTTAAGCCTAAAGAAAAGGAAGTTAGAATATTTTCAAAATGTAAAATGATAAACCAAATTTTATTTAACGGTTGTGTTTGGAATCCATATCACCAAGCCTTAACCTTCTGATTGAGTATTTGCCTCTGATATGTTCCCCAAAGCCAGCCGAGGAGTTCAAACTAGTTTAATTTCCCATCATATTGCTTCCAAATCTCCCAACATTTACCTTTTGTGTCAATATGAGCCTAGTTCCCAATAAAGCCTGATTTAATAAAGCCACCGCATCAAACAGTTGTGGTGGGACCCGCAAGGAAAAGTCAACCTATTTAATGAACCCGAAATCCATCAACTAGATTTTACAATTTGATCACAACGGGTAGTGATTGCACCCAAAGTATAAATCGAAAACCTAAACCTTGTCAATAGGGTCTCGGAGCTGACACCAGAACTCAAAAAGAGTTAATAATCGGTCAGGTCTAGATACCTCTCAACACATCTTTCTTGGTTATTTATTGTTCTCTCTATCAATAAGCAACTAACTAGAGATAGTAACAAGAGTCAAAATTAGCTGGAGTTTTTTGACTTAATGGACTTAAGTGATAGTGATCAAATAAAGTAACATTAAAGCAAACTAAGAGGTGAGAACGGGTCCACATCCCATATCAGCTCACTTTTCCTTTCCAATTGAGATTTGTTGCTAATATAAAATTGGATTTCATATTCTCATGTCCGGTGAAGAGTGGTCAAGCCCACTAGGATTTAAACTAGCTTAATAAAACCCTAAATCAGTTAACTGGATTGTAAGATAATACTGCATCTGAAAGGTTTGACGCATCAAATCTTGATCCCAAAAATAGAATTGTTGCCAATCAGGGTAAGCCCGTAATTAACCTGTGGTTTAACCTAAGTTGAGTTTGTAGCTGAATTAGTAGCAAATCAAAGATTGGAGAAATGGAACCGAGACCAAAAGCCAAATAAGCGAATAACAGGTTTTGGTTACTTTAGGATTAAAGTAACCCAAAAAATCAAAAAATCAGATTGTTCAAAGACAGGTTTGTTTGGTAGAAGAGTGAGTCGAGTCCCTGTGAGCTAAACCGGTTCTTGTGTGCCACAATAACTAGCTTCTAGGAGATCGTGATTCCGGAGATTTGAAGTTGTGATTGAATGCCCAAGTGCCTGAGAAGTTTATATAGGGTCAGAGTATAGTTTAAATTGATAAAATGTTGTATTGATTAAGCAAATATAAGTATATGAATGTATATCCAAGTGTGAAAAAATATGAAGTCAAAACCTAGGTTTTAAATAGGGTTCCAATGGCACAAAATATGGTGTTACAAAGGGAATATGACCGAGGAATAGAGTTTAAATCAAGAAGATGAATGCTGTTTGCAACATGAGTGAAAACTATATGAAGAATATGAAGAGCATGAACAAGTCATCCAAGCAAATGAAGAATGAAAGGAGGAAAATAAAAGTTAAAGAGGATAGCAAGGTAGGGTACACAACCAAAATATCCTAGGATCATGTGAAACCATTACAGGATAGCCATAAGAATTGCCTTCTATATGTTAGAAAGCATACGGAAGAAGACCGATAAAACAACCTCTGCGAGATACTCCATATCAGAATAAGCAGACTATGTACTCCAACAATAATGTTTGATTTATTAATTATGTAATGGTAATATACACAGATTCAGGTATACATGTCAGCAATGCATAAGATTGAAAAAATCAATTCCAAATGTATATTTTCTCCAAACCTTTTGCTCTCTAATTGTAAATAATCTATACATTCCTAATCAAGAAGACAAACCAGAATAGCAGGTCATGCAAGAGAGAAGATTTGGCCTGAAGAGCATATCGATGGGTTAGAGGCTATGTTACCTAAGGATGCGTCCCCAGCAAATTTAGAGCGGTCCCTGGTAGGGGATGTTTCAGTGATGTGGGAACACCTCGGAAACATCCCCACCCCATCCCCCTTTTCTATCTACAACCGGAAATGTTTCCAAGACGTCCACAAAATTGCAAGAAACGGAAGGTGACGGCTAGCCATCCCGGGACAGCCAAGGGATGTCTAGATGTCCCCTGACCGTCCCAGGGGATGGCCCAACACCTAAAAAAAGCGATTTAAAAAATTTTAAAACACAAACACACACACACACACACACAAATATATTAAAAAATAAAGGGCTATGGGGGCACACAAGATCCCCCACACCCCTTTAGAGAATAAGCATTATAACATCCAAAAACAAAAAAGATCATTTTTATCATTTTACAAATTGTGAAGAAGAAAAGGAAGGAGGAGCACAGCTATGAGAAACCAACTGAAAGAAGGGAACAGCAGTGAGAAGAGGGCAAAAGAGGACCAAATCTACATCATTTGAGGTAAGTTGACTATCTTTTGTTCATTTTAACAAATTCTTTTGTATTTTTTTTGTTTTTGTCAAAATTTCAAATACTTAGGAGGGTTTTTTGTTTGTTTGTGTTCTATGTTTGCACATGCAGCTATCATTTACATTTTCAACCAAAAATAACAATGAGCAGCAATGAGAGTAGTGAGGGTCAAGAAATTAAAGTTGAACAACGAGCCCATGGTAGTAGAATTAGAAGTGATGTTGGAGATACTTCAAGGAGTGGGAGTGTTTCAGGGGCACCTAGTTTAAACAATCCATTTCAATGCCCTTCTAAACCCTTGAAAACTTATGCAAAGGGCCCATTTAATCCCAAAAAACCTCTTTTACAATTTGCAACAGCCATAGACACTAAGAAAAAAAATTCAAAAGGGAGTAGAGTATGGTTGTGTCATATTTGCAAAAAGGACTATAGGGGCAGCTACACAAGCGTTTACTCCCATCTTTTGGGCATACCTTGTCAAGGGGTACAAGCATATTTAAAAATAACAATGGCTGACAAGGCCGAGGTGACTAGATTGTACATGGAGGGTGAAGCAAGTAAAAAAGGAATGCCAATGGAGTCTTTGCAGCCTAGTGGATCATTGCCTACCAAATCTATAGATGCTGAGCCTCAGAGTCAAAGAGGAAAGAAAAGGTCCACTGGTATTGCAAGCATGTTTAATATGCAATCACAAGATGTGGCCGATAGTTCTATTGCAAATTTTTTCTATGCTAATGTCATACCATTTCATGTGGCACGCTCTCCATATTTTAAACAAATGTTCAAAGATGCGCTTGTTGTTGGTCCTTCATATGTCCCCCCTAGAGATCATGATCTACGAACCTCCCTCCTTGATAAGGAGTATTCCAAGGTGAGTATAGTGATGGAGGAGTTGAGACAAGTTTGGATAAGGGATGGTTGCTCTATCATTATGGATGAGTGAACCGATATTAGACATCGGCCACTCATCAATGTCACTGTCACATGTCTAGCAAGCTTTTATTTTCTTAAGAGTTGTTGATTGTTAGAGGAAGAGGAAGGATGCAAGCTTCCAATTTCAGATTTTGAAGGATGCCATAGAAGAGGTTGGACCCTCTAATGTTGTACAAGTAGTGACCGATTCGGCCCGTGTATGCAAGTTAGCTGACCTGAAGGTGGAGGGTGCTTACAAGCACATTTTTTGGACCCCATATGTTCATGCATTGAGCAATGCATTGAAAGACATTGGGAAGATAGGTTGGGTGAAGGCAATGGTGTCAGAAGCTAGAGCCATTCATATGCTCATTTGCAACCATCACACATCACTTGCTTTGTTTAGGACTTTCTCGAGGAAGGAATTCCTCAAGCCCATGGATACCAAATATGCTAGCTACTTTATTTTGTTGGAGAGGAGGATTGAGGTGCATAATCCTCTACAATTAATGGTGGTTAATTTAGAGTGGAGTAGATGGGCAAAGACAAGCACAGCTGAAGGAAAAAGTGTCAAACAAAAAATCCTTGACGATGATTGGTGGTCCACAGTAAGGTAAGAAATTGTTGTTTTTTAATAAATTGCCAGTTTTAGTATTAAATTTCTGATTTTCATTTTATTGTTAATATTAAATTAATAAGTTGCTGATTTTATTATTAAATTTCTGATTTTATTGTTTCTAACTTGTAAATTTACTAAATTATTTTCATTCTTTGCAGATGTGTTTGCTCCATCATCTCACCTATTGTGCGGTTCATAAGATATGTTGATATAGGCTCTCCTAGCCTTGGAAAGCTTTATGAGACATTTGATAGCATGCTTGGGCAGATGAAACAAGCCATTCATAGTAGGGACCCTGATTTGGGGTTTTATGAGGAGCATATTAAGCCCATTATGATCCGACGTTGGAAGACTATGAACACCCTGCTTCATATGGCAGCCAACACTCTAAATCCCAAATGGTATGCAGCAAGGCCTGGGAGAGTGTCTTCATCTGATGATGAAGAAGTGAAAGAAGGGTTCATGAAGACCCTTGGAAAAATGTATAGCGAGGAGTCTAGCATACTTAGAGCACAATCACTAGCCTTTGTGAATCTTCGTGGCCTAAAATTCAATAAACCAGAGGCACGGACGGATAGAGCTACATTAGCTCAAACCAACCCTATTAGATGGTGGACATGGCATAGCAAAGATGCGCCAGACTTGAGGATGCTTGCCACTTGTCTCCTTTCACAAGTTCCTAATTCCTCTGCTACAAAGAGGAATTGGTCTACATATAGCTTCATCCAGTTAGTCAAGAGGAATAGGCTTACTTCTAGGCTATTGGAGAAGCCAGTGGTTGTGCATAGTGCCTTGCGGCTTCAAGATCAATAGACTCCTAAGTATCGTCAAACTCCAGTTGCACATTGGGATGTTGATCCCAAAGATACTACACAGGTCGATGACGAGGAGGCACAGGATGTATTGCCTAGGGTTCCATTGGATGAGGCAGCCTCTCATTGTGACAATGACTCAAACTCCGATTTTGATGCAATGTTACGAGATGCTGATTAGGGACATCTGCATATTTATATTTTCTATATTTTTGTCATTTTGTAGTTGAAACTTGCAGCCTTTGGACATTTTGTTGTAATTTGTATATAATATCTATGCACATTGTCAATGAATGCAAGTAAATTTTGTTAATTTATTTGTCACTCTCCTATGAAATCTCAATTCAACTCTAATATTATGTGCTAAGGTTCTATGATGTATATGATGATTGCCTTATCAATGCTATCATATGAATATTTGAAATTTTCTATATTTTCTAAATTTTCCCTATTTTTTAATAGGCATCCCCTATCGTCTCCTAAAAAATGGCCTCCTTGCCATCCCCATCCCTGAAACACGTCCCCCTTTCCCCGGTCATCCTCATCCCAGAAACTTGGGGTAACATAGGTTAGAAGTCACTCAAGTGCAGAATTTAACCAAAAAGACACATTGGAAGAGTCACTCTTTGGTCTTCAAGCATTGGGATAGAACTTCAAAAGGGTAGGTCATGTTATGAGCCTAGACACAATATATTTGTGTGTAAATAAAACCCTATCTAAACAGCTTATTTGCATATAAGCTTGTGTCTTTGTTCTCAAGTTAAGGTTTTGAATTGATATGGGAAGGAAGAATTCAATTAGAAGAGCTTTTGGTATTAATTATTAATTGAACGCCAGAAGTGGAGAGTGGAGCTTAGAATGCAAGACAATGCCAACAAGGAAGAAGGAAAGTGCAATTGATCTACAAACACAAACTTTTTTACATGGTTGTATGTATTTACAAGTAAAAGTTGATTTCAGTGACAAGAAATCTTGGGAATATTTCTTCAAAGATTACTGGCTTGAGTTGAAAGATAAGCTATCTCTGGCATTAATGGAGATCCGAAAGCTAGATTCTATAATGTCCCTTTTTAATTAATTAGTTTGTGGGCCCTATCCTTATTTTCTTGCTAAGGACATAAAAATATTTTAATAAACGGGCCATGGTTTTGGGAAATAGAAGCAACAAATAAAATAATAGTGTATGGGGGCATGGATTTCTAGAAAGAGGTAGCATAACCCCAGGGACACTTGGCAACTTCTTCATGACAAACTCTATGACAGCTTATTAATGAGGAGTTACAAGTTAGTATTCATGACAAAGTGGGAACTCTTTTTTTTGAGGAAAGAATCTCGTTAATATTTTAATTGCTATCCTTGAGAGGGAAAATGGGTCATTGGAATTTGTGCCCTGCTAGTACTATATATATCGAGGTGCTTGGTTGCCTTTGAGAAAACTGTCATTTTTCATATAATTTTTGTCATAGCTTGAGCCTTGCATTCAACTATCAATTCAAGGACAAAAACCCTTGGATTTGGAGATCTAAGGACAAAACCCTTTGGTTTCCTGAGGGTAATCTCAATCAAAGGTTGTATTTGTGCTAAAAGCTTTTGTTTTATTTTCCAGCAAGTATTTGTATTTGGAGCAACAACATATTGTAATAGCAGATTTGATTCATATTTATATGTTGTCTATTTGATAATTATTAATATTCCATCATATTTGAATATATTTTATTCAGCTCCATAGCATATTTGTATTGTTCATGCAATCTATTTGCTGCATCTTTCAGGTATTGCTGTTTATTTGAATAATATATATATAAATCATTGTTCATCCACCCTCACCTCACCCTCACAAGATCTTGGTGATTAGAAAGTGTTGAATAATAATATTTACTCACTGTATGCTCTCACCTTGCCCTCACTGGACCTTGGTGATCAAAAAGTGGTAAATATTTTATATTAAAATTTGTTGACATAGTGGTATCAAAGCTAACTTCCTACCAACTTGTGAATCATGGAGTAATGAAAGAACTTTGGCATATGAGCTAAGAGCGGATTTGTTTCAGGATACCATGATAGGGATTCGGTTGGGGTAAGAAAGAAAGACCAAATTATTGGCATGGCTATTGCAGATCTAGATTAACATGCCCATCGCCATTCCTTTGCAGAATCAAGGTCACACCAGAACATCACAAAGGAGAAGTTCATCTGCAAATAACCGACCAGCAGTTAGTTCCATCCCAAAACCTGCTAGGCCCATGTTTTTATAGAAAGAAGAAAAATAAGAACTTAAGACTACTTTTGCAAAGGAGCTTGACCAACTTTTTGAAGAATATCAAGGGGAATCTAAAGACTTCAAAGCCACTATATCTTTCATCAATTAATTGGAGATATTGGGGAAGAGTTTCCAGCATAAACAAGGCTAGAGGGGCAACCAGAATGACAATTGAAAAGAATTGAAGCAGAAAGTGAACAAACTAAATGCACCTACCTTTGGTGGCAGCAGCAAGATATCTACTCGGGTTTGGTTGCAAAAGTTGCAGACCTACTTCACACTCAACCCTACAATGGAAGAAGATTGGCATCCAGTAAACAGCAAAGCAGAGCATTGCCTATGATTGGTGGCACCATGGTCTGGTCACACAAGGGTGTGAACTTGTGCAGACTTTTGATGATTTCAGCCAGAGGTTATTGGATAGATTTTGAGCAAAAGGATGAGGAAAAGTATTTCAAAGAGCTTGCCAGAATCAAACAACAGACCTCAGTAGATGCATATGTAGTAGAATTCAAGCGAGTTGCAATTATGGCACCCGACATTTTAGAAAAGAGGATCACTTTTCTCTTTGTTAAAAGTCTATATAAACCACACAAGGGTTTAGTTAAGGCCTTTGCACCATCATTGCTTCAAGAAGCTATTAAGAGGGCTTTGACACTCGAGTTGTCTGTGTTGAGGAACAAATTTTCATCTCAGCCAAGACCACCCACTACTGGACAACCACAAAAAGGCAATTGACAGAAAGGAGGATTCAACTCACACCCTCAAAAAAGCTACACCACAGCCCTTTGCAATGAAGAAGTTCGATGATCACACTAGAAATGAACTTAAAAGAAAAAAGTTGTGCTTCTCTTGCAAGAAGCCATGGGAACCTAGTCACAGATGCCTTTGCAAGGGCCAAGTCCACTACATTGAGATGGTATCTAATGACGAGACTGATCTTGAAAAACCAAAGCTACAACAAGCTACAATGGAGTAAATCATCAAGCATTAGCCTGAGAAATTGGCAGATGAAGACACAAACACTAGCAGCAACACACTTGCAGCTCTTTTGGGCACCTCAATATCACCCATTCAAGATTTGTGGGAAGCTATCTACGTAGCAGATCACGATGCTTATTGATAGCAGGGCTACCAATTGATGAAGACCTAGTGGTCAAGAAAGGATTGAAGGCTAAGGACTTCGTCGGATTCAATATCACAGTCACTGATGGATTCACTATTCCATGCACCAAGGTAATTTGACAACTCAGTTATCCTTTGTTGATTATAGATTATGTGATGATTTGTATGTTGGAGGACTAGGAGAAGCACATATGTTGGTTACATTCCCTTGGAGAACTTTCACAAAATTATCAATCCATGTAGCTAAAATTCAAATCTCAAGGGAAAGACATGATGCTTAGAGACATTCCAAATGGGTCACCTCAAGTGATCACAACTAAGAGTATGAAGAGGACATTTCGTAAGGGACAAGTTGCATGGGCAGCGAATTGCTTTGTGATGAAAGGCATGCCTACTGCTTCATCATCGAGTAAGCATAGCACTCATCATGTTGACATTTAAACCATTTTGGATAAGCATAGTATTGTGTTCAATGATATGCCTCCAAGTTAGCCACTAGATAGGGGATTCCAACACATCATAGAGTTGGAATCATGCTCTAAGCTGGTCATGATCACCCCATACCACCATCCGCGGATATACCAAGAAGAAATAGAAAAGGCTATACAAGAATTATTGGAGATGGGCCGCATCAAACCCAATTCTAGCACATTTGCATCATCTGTGGTTCTTGTGAATAAAAAGGATGGTACAATGAAGATGTGCATCGACTACAAAGCATTGAACAAGAAGACTATCAAAAGTAGATATCTTATTCCTAGGAACAATGAGCTCATTGATGAGTTGAATGGAGAATTCTACTTCTCAAAGATTGACTTGAGATTAGGCTACCACCATATTCTTGTACGCAATGAGGACATGCACCAGACAGCTTTTAGAGGCCACTTTGGACACTTCGATTTCCTAGTCATGTCATTTGGTTTGACAAATGCCCTTGCCACTTTCCAATCTACCATGAATCAAGTATTCAATGGTCAATTGAAAAAAATTGTTTGTGTTCTTTCATGATATATTGATATACAATAAAACATGGGAAGGTCGCTTGAGGCACTTGGATACAACCCTTGGAATATCGGAATAGCAAGCAATCTTTGCTAAGGAATCTAACTATTTGGGGTTAGAGATTTTGTACTTAGGCCATGTCATTAGTGCTTGAGGTGTTTAGGTGAACCAAAAAAAAGATTCAAGCCATCTTGGATTGGCCAATTCCTACCACATTAACACAATTGGGAGGATTCTTTGGCCTTTGTAACTACATTAGGAGGTTTGTTAGGGTTTTTTCACAATTGGCAGCACCCCTAACTAGCATGAGCAATAAGGGAGCTTTCTCGTGTAATGGGCAAGCACAAGAGGCTTTCAAGAAGCTCAAAGAGGCAACTAGTTCATGTCGTATACTTACTATTTTAGATTTCTCACAACCATTTGTTCTAGAATGTTATGCTTCAAGAGAGTGAATTGGAGCAATACTCGTGCAAAAAGGGCACCCCATAGCATTTGAGAGCAAGAAGTTGAAAGATTCAAAAAGGGGTTTTTCTATCTAAGTCAGAGATGTTTGCCATCATGCATACTTTGGCTAAAAGTTTAGACAATACTTAGTTTGTGGAAGAATTATGCTAATAACATATCATAATAGTTTAAAGTTCTTCCTTGGCCAACGTGACCTGAACGATAGGCAACAAAAATGGGTGAGTAAGCTTCAAGCTTATGATTTTGATATAGACTAGATGAAAGGTAAAAAGAATGTAGTTGCTGATGAACTCTCTAGAATGCCTGCTTTGTATTCCATTTTCGCCATTTTTGTTGATTGGAAGGTTTCCATTGTGGTGGAATATGCTAAGAATGCATTTGCTACTAATATCTTAGATGAAAGTGTGAAGGATGACAAGTATTTAATGGCAAATGGTCTCATTTATACAACAATAAAACTTCCTAGTGCCTAAATATAAAATGAAGGAGAAAATTTTGAAAGCACTGCATGATGCGCCTATGGCAAGACAACCAAGATTCTACAAGAGTTATAAGAGAAAGGTTCTCCTAGAAGAGCCTTAAGGAAGATGTACTCAAACATATTATGGAATGCTACAGCCACTACCTATTCCCAACCAGAAATGGGAGAACGTATCCATGGATTTTATCACAGACCTCCCAAAAGTAAATGGCAAAGATTGCATTTATGTTATAGTGGACAGATTAACGAAGTTTGCACACTTCTTTAGCATTCCTATAAGATTCAGAGCAGACTAAGTAGCTGATTTATTTTTTAGAGGAATATTTTAGGCTACATGGATTGCCTAGAATATTGCGAGTGATATGGATAGTAGATTCCTTAGCTCCTTTTGTTAGAAGTTGTTTCATTTGACTAGTACAGAGCTCACTCCAAGTACCAATTATCACCCCCAAACAAATGGACAAACAGAAATACCAAATAAGTGGGTTGAAGGATATTTAAGAAACTATGCCACAAACCAACAAACAACATGGATCAAGTAATTGCACCTTGGAGAATATTGCTATAATACCACCCATCACATGTCCATTGGTATGACTCATTTCTTGCTTGTATAGATACAATGCACTAAGCTCCACAAATTTGATGTTCAATAATAGCAGGGTACCAATAGCTAGCAACTTGGTAGGGCATAGCCAAGATATTTTGAGGTTACTCAAAGATCACCTACAATGGATTCAAAATCAACAAAAATTTTATGCAGATCAACAATACATTGAGAGGCCATTTGAAGTTGGAGACCTGTTTTTTCTACGCATGCAACCTTATAGGCAGACTTCCATTAAGCGACATGGAGTAGCAAAGCTCAAACCTCACTTCTATGGACCTTACAGAGTTGTATGAAGGGTTGGTGAAGTTGCTTATGAGTTAGAATTGCCAACAGACAGCAAAATTTATAATGTTTTGCATGTGTCTTGCCTCAAAAGGGCACTTAGGTGACATATTACACCATCAGTTGATTTGCCACCGTTGGATGATGAAGGGAAGCTCATTTTGGTGCCATATGCCATCATTGATACACTAGTGAAGAAGCTAAGGAACAGAACAGTCACAAAATAATTGGTTCATTGGAGGAACCTACATGCAAAAGATGTCAAATGGGAGGGATCAAAGTTTCTCGAGCACCCAACTCAATGTTGCTTGTGGCAAGCAATTTTGGGAAAAGCAGACTTGTAATGTCTTTTTTTAATTAATTAGCTTATGTGAGCCCTATCCTTATTTTCCCAATAAGGATATAAAAATATTTTAATAAACAGGCCATAGTTTGAGGAAATAGAAGCAACAAATAAAATAATAATAAAATAATAGCTTATGGGGGCATGGATTTCTAGAACGAGGTGTTATAACCCCCATGACACTTGGCAGCTCCATGACAGATTCTGTGATACCTAATTAATGAGGAGTTACAAGTTGGCATTTATGACAAAGTGGGGGCTATTTTGAGGAAAGAATCTCATAAATATTTTAATTGTTATCTTTGAGAGGGAAAATGGGGCATTGGAATTTGTGCCCTATTGGTGCTATATATTGAAGTGCTTGGTTGCTTTTGAGAAAACTACCATTTTTCATATATTTTTTGTCATATCTTAAGCCTTGTGTTCAACTATCAATTCAAGGATGAAAGCTCTTTGGTTTCCTGAGGGCAATCTCATTCAAAGGTTGTATTTGTGTTGAAAGCTTTTGCTTTATTTTCCAACAAGTATTTGTATTTGGAGCAGCAACATATTGTAATGGCAAATTTGATTCATATTTATATGTTGTCTATTTGATGATATTCCAGCATATTTGAATACATTTATTCAGCATCAGCATATTTGTATTGTTCATGCAATCTATTGCTACATCTTTAAGGCGTTGTTATATATATATGCTCTCACCTTGCTTTCACAGGATCTTGGTGATCAGAAAGTGTTGAAAATTTATATTTACTCACCATATGCTCTCACGGGACCTTGGTGATCAGAAAGTGGTAAATATTTTATATATTGTTATTCATCCACCATATGCTCTCACCTTGCCTTCACAGGCTTTTGGGCATTATTTTTACTCACCATATGCTCTCACGGGACCTTGATGATCAGAACGTGGTAAATATTAAAAATTCCTACGAGAACATGGAGGATGTGGAATCTGCTAAAGCATTTCATAAAGCAGAATACAAATGAGAGAGGTGAAATAAAATATATTGTTGTTAAATCATGGGAAAAAAGGTGAAGCTTCCATCTGCAATGATACAAATTACAACTCACACAAAGAAAATGGGGCAAAAGACTTAAGAAATGTTTTGTTGGAGAAATCCAACCAGATGTAATTTTATGGTTCTACAAGAATGCTACAAGAAACATGTTCCCCAAAAAAGACTGTCTTAAAAAATATTTAGCCACTTCCACTAATAAGGAGTTATCTTATCCCAGCAGACCTCAACAATTATGTTAATTATAACAAGTAGTATTGACCAGAGAAGCATAACTGACTAGCCGCTAGTAACATGGTTTTAAAAATATGATATAGAAAAACATTTGATTTATATATGTCATGAAAAAGATTGCCAAATCCTAGAATTATACTATTGTGCTAAATATTCACTGCGAGTACTCTAAGTTTAGTTTTACCTCAGTAAAATCCTGATTTGACACAGCATCAATGGATACATCCTCCTTTTTGTTCAAATTCAAGATTTCCAGAATAAGATCAGTTGTTTTTCTTCCTGTATAATAAGGCTCTCCTATCTTCCTTGTACCTATAAACCATAATTAGACAAGTTCTAAAATCTCAAGTAGTACAGATTCGAATAATGTGTCTAGTTTGACCTCTAGACAATGGAAAATTAAAATAACTGTTATAACAACCCAAAAACATATATGCATTACCAACAACTTGTACAATCCGGTAGAACACCTCCTGGCGATTGCCTACTCCAGATGTTCTTATTCGCACAAAAGAACCAACAAGTTTGTTATTAAAGCTCATAAGATCTTCCAATAAATCTTCAATTAAAGTTCGACGCAAGTAAACTAAGCCAATATTATGGACATTTATGGCAGCATAATCATTTGGATTGGGTCTTGATGCCTTATCATCTGCCTTTTTGCGTGGCTTGCGCTTTTTCTCAGCAATCCTGCTCATTTTTTCTTTAGTGGCACCAAGATCAATCCGGTTATCATTATCATGCTGTGCATCCTCTTGAATTTCACACACTGAACTTTCTTCCACAAAACAAGACTGCTTGGAAGAAAAATGTGATTCAAGAAGCTTTAACATTTCAAACCGTCCAACACTCTGTTTTCCAAACAGACAGTGTAATCTCTCATCACAAGAAATAACACTTTTCTTGCGAGGATCTTGAAGCTTATTCTCCTTTATATATTGCAGCAAGAGGCGTTGAACCTCAAATATAGAGATAACTTTTTCAGTGTCTTGTTTCAGATATCCAACAAACTCTAACAGTTCCTTTGAAGCCCAAGCACTGAATTCTCTACGAGCAAGTTTTTCTTTTTTCCCTGCTTGTTCCAGTCTTGCATCATCATGTACACCAGCAGTGAATGTTCTGGACCTTCTCCTCCTTTTTAAGCTTATCTTATACTCCTCAACAAGCTGGTCTGATCCACTATCCGAACTTGAGGCAGACGCATCATTTTCATCAAATTCTTCATCGGATCCTACATCCTCAATGTCCTTGTAAGGATTTTTAGCCTTCTGGATCTCCATTAATGTCAGGGATAGCTTACCCTTCAACTCAAGCCAGTAATCTTTGAATAAATACTCCCAAGTTTCCTTGTCACTGAAATCAACTTTTACCTGTAAATGCATAAAACCATGCAAAAAAGATACAAGTATTCACAGATTATGAAACATAGAAGCTTGAAAAGGTAGATCGCTAACATTTTTGAAATATTGATATTCATTGCAACAAGAAATCACATAAAAACGTTGTCCCGTTTTTAAAAAGGTGTTCATATAGAACTGTTTATGATGATTCTGGTAATAGTGGTGAAAGAATTTAGCATACCCCATCTGAATGAACATCTTTATCTTCCTCTATCATGAGAACAAGTGGAAGGCAATTTTCGCAGAAGCCCCTGTTTTTATTAATGCAAACAAATTCCACTTCTCTGATGCAAGCTCGGCAAACAGAATATGTACAGGTATAGCACAGAAATTTGGCAGGCTTCTCACAGAGTGTACATGAATGCCAACCTGATATACATTCACCAACAAAATCTATTGATATCTAGACAACCATCTTGACATATACATAACTGTGCGAACCAATCTTCAATTATGCAGTAAATTGCTCAGTGTAGAGCCAATTAACATAATTTTAGGTTTCTTGATATTATATAACATGGAGTTGCAGTTTGTGTAATGGCAATTCAAATATCTTGGTATTGATATGAATCGTGTAGGTGTGAAAATGAGCATAATGGGGCGTGCAATAATAGTGAGGCAACCCTACTGCACTAATAAAAACAAGGAACCCCTGGCCCAAAAGAAAAAACCTCCTAGAAAAATTGGGCAATGACTGCTATGAAAATTTAGCAAAGCAGCAATATAGGACCCTACTGTAAAAGAAAAGAACCCGAGGGCATACCACAAATCCAGCGTCCTTTTGATTGAACTAAGGCCTCGTCTCCTCCCACACACTCTGCGTGGTAAGCCTTGGGACATCTCCTGCACGCACATAATTCAAAAATTAAAATTAAGAAAAGAAAACAAGCGTGAATGAATATGTGTGAGTGGGTATGTCCCTCACTTGCGATCACAGAGAACCAAGTTTCCCCCGTCGTAACAAGCGAAGCAAACATCTTCTTCTTCTTGAGCTTTCTTAGCTGTTGATGGGGATGAAGGGAGCGATTTGGGTTTCCTGCCACGTCTTTTCCTGGTGTCGCTGCCCTCCTGTTGAACTTGTTCTTGTTCATCACCAACTTCAACTTCAACTTCATCTTCTTCTTCATCTTCGTCTTCATCTTCATCCTGTACGAGGACTAATTCTCTCTTTTCTTCATCACTATCCATCCTCTCCTGGCAGTGGCAACGCCAGTCGTATAAGCAAATTATGAATACAATGGAAATTCCTTTAACCTACCACTGGAACACCACAGAATTACGAATGCGATACAACAATATAGGTGTCCCCCTTTCAAAACGGGGGCAAACCATTTGGGTTGGAATTAAATATAGCCCTGTGGGCGGGGAAGAAGGGTGAAAGAGCGGATCATCTGTTATCGAGTAAAACGATGTGTAGGCCTTCCGAGGGTCCGCTGCATAAAAAAACCAACAAAATGCAATCCTTCCTACCTATACAAAAGCTTTCCCTAACACACCAATGCACTCACTCCACTACAATTAAGATCATTTCTCTCTCTCCTTCTAATGGCAACACATGTATGGCTCGACTGCCCACTTGGAAGGAAATAATCGCTTACACAAATGTTTAATACTCATATCAGTTAATTACCACTGATAATAAATTCTTTTAAGAATAAGAGTTAGCACAAGTAATTATCAAAAATAAATGTACATAAGTTAATAATAAATCGTACTTAGTTTTTAGGTAGACTTTGATTTTTATTAGTTGAATGCATTAGAATAGTAGAGTTCTCGTTTCATAGTAGGGTTATTTCTACGAGTGTATAATTGTTTAACACGGCTACAAGATTGATCATGTAAACTACATATCTAACCCTTTTTTTAGATTTGAATTGTAAGTGCAAATATACACTCTTATATGTTTTAATTCTAAAACATGTTCACTTTGATTTATGGAACCTATATTAAAAAAAAATGTTTGTGCGAATAAAGAAGTGTGTAAATAACAATGAATATTTATCCCTTTTGTCAAGTTCCTAGGATACCAATTCAATCACTTTATAAAAGATTAAAAACAAGAAGTAGTCATGTGGTATGCCCTAGAATGTAGATCTAAAGGTCGATATCACATGAAAATACTTCAATGCTCCTTAATGTGTGGAAGAGATGCTCTTTTATGCACTCTAAAATGAATTAGGGTTAGTCCTTAAATATTAAGCCAAGGGTGCAAGTAAAGTATTTTGCCCTTCAAGTCAACACATAATGGTTATATGAGGGGGAAGAAGTGAGCCCAGATTTTGAATTTGAGTTTTATAAGTTTAGGGTTCATATCTACAAACCATGCAACTGACCTAGGTCATTTGCACAATTTGTGGGTTTGACCCTGGACAGGAGAAGGAAAAATTAAGGATATGTAACGCTCTTGCACTTGATTTGTAGTAGGGCCACATTCTATAAGTTATGGTGACTCATTCCTTCAAAGAGTGGTAATTATTTTGATATGGGTGGAGCTTTCAGTCAAGATATGTTCATATATTTGAGCTTGGATGAGTTTTAATATTTTGATACTCACATCATTTCCTCCTTATTTTCTAGCATTGACGAAGCTTTATTTTGGCAAAAAGATATGAGCCCTTCAATCATATTTCATTGTGTGGACCACACAATCCCAAGAGTTATAAGAGCTCTTCACCAATCTTAGTGTGCACTAACCCTCTAATCATGTTCTCATCCTACAATAGGTGCAATCCCATATGAGCTTCACAAAAAATGCCAATGATGTTGTGTTATTGGCTATGATAATCTGAGTAAGCAATGGTAACTGGAGTTTTATGTGGCAAGCTCTCGCAACTCTTCAAGGATGTCAAAATGTATACAACTCTCAAGTTGCACCATTGGCTATAGTGGGCCCCAACTTTTGGGCAATGATTATCCAGGGTAGCCACTTTCATTCACTTGTGCACAATGTGCTAGCTATCCAACCCAATGTCACGATGCTTCATCCTATAGACCTTACACTCCTCTGGGATCATTTTGATGTTGCTAGTCTTATGATGCACTTTTGGTTGAGGGGGCAACTCAATGAAAGGTAGGTCTAGGGTCTTCATGCAAGCACTTTCCCAAGCAAGTTCATTCAGTTTTGTGAGTGATGTGTCAACTATGTGTTGGATGATCCAAGGGTCCATGTAACTCCATGAACATGTTTTTAAAAATGTCAAAGTTGACTTATGTAAAGAGTTGTGATCAACCACCAAGATCAAGAGCTCAATGTAAAAGTTTTTGGAACTTCTTCATGTAGTGGTAGTCATTATTAGGCATTTGTTCGTGATCAATTATTATTTCTAGTTTGTTGTGAGACTTACAAGAAATTTTGAGTGCTCTCAATAATTTAATGAGTGCATGACTACGTTTAAGATGCATCCATGTGTGCAATTTCCTCTTCCATTACATTCTTCAATAGCAACATTTAAGAGCTAAGTGGAAGAGCATATTTTAGCAGGGGTTGTTACAACAAGCAATTTTGTAAGTACAAAAAAGGTGCACAAGCTCACATGATAGTCTGATGATGATATAGAGATCTAAATCATGGCCCATGAAGGCATGAATTATACTCCTCTCAAAAATCTCACACCTGATGGCGTGTCCCTCAGTGTTTTTCTCCCTTTGACCATATTTTCCAACTTCTAACTAGGTTCCAAGACTTCACAAATGTTAAACAAGTTCCCTTTTCAGATCCTCAACAAGAGGGTCACTCGAGAGACCCTAGGGTCACATGAGTAACATGTCCTTTAGTTGTAGGGTTTCTCAAGCAACCTACCCTAGCAAAAGGGGTACCCACTTCCTGAAAAGGAATGACCTTGTCATGTTTTGACATGTGTGATTTCTTCCAATTTCACCTAGTTTACTTCTTTTTTTGGATTTTGATTAAGAGTTCCTTCATGCACAACTAATTTGTTACTTCCACTACCTATTTGTCAACTCTTAATCACTCTTTTGTTCACTCCTGATCAGTCCACAATGATCTTCCAATCAGCCTTCTATTCTCTCCCCTTCAACTCTTGTGATCTCCCAATCAAACCTAGTTATCTCCTTAATCAATCCTTGTTAACTCCCCAATCACCCCCACCTATTGTTTATTTTCTACATCTAAATAACCTCCTCCTCTATTATTTTAGGGGAGGCTGAGAATTATTCGTGCTTTCTATTGTTTATTTTCTAAGAAAGCATGAATAATTCTCAGCCTCCCCTAAAACAATAGAGGAGGAGGTTATTTAGAGGTAGAAAATAAATAATAGGTGTGGGTGATTAGGGAGTTAACAAGGATTAATTGAAGAGATAACTAGGTTTGATTAGGAGATCACAAGACTTAAAGGGGAGAGAATATAAGACTGATTGGAAGATCATTCTGGATTGATCAAGAGTGAACAAAAAAGTGATTGAGAGTTGACATGATGCAGGAGCATCCCTAGTTTAAGAGCAATCTTGCATCAACCAAAAACATTTGCATTTCAGTTTGTTTGCAGATCAGTGTGTTTCTTTTCATTTTCTAGTTCAGTTTAGGCAGTTTAGTTAGAAGCATTTTTTGCATTTTGGTCCACATTTTATTTCAGTTGCATTTCAAACCTTGCGGAGCTAGACTTAGCATCTACATTCATTCATCTACATCATATCCAGAATTTAGAGATCCGCACATCATTATCAGAAAGATATCATTGTCAAAAGATTGACTATTTTCTCATAACAAAGCATCTTGATAATCACAGACAACCAGCTGAAGGAGAGATCTGCGAAAGCATTTCCTGATCTGTGAAGCCTAATGACACATTATTCGATGATATTTGGCTCATGGCCAACCTTCCTCAAAGATTCACACATCATTCCATTCATTTGCGGAGGTGTTCTATGCATTTAGGTCTGACCTATCTGTGTACACACGTTACAACTCTTCATTGGAGTTTGTGACCTTCCTTGGCTGACGTGGAGGAATCTATTGATCTGAAGATTATATATAATGATGTAATAGATCCTTAGGAAAGCAGTTCTGATAACTTAGAAGAGGGACAGCCTTGATTCTTTGCAAAGGAGCTTCAAAGCTTTATCTTGCGCATGTATGTAATCAGGCCTGTGAGCCCTAATTGTAAGCCCGCATGTTGTCAGTCGATCTCTATTTGAATTCTATGATATAATGACTGAATCTGCATTTGTTCCAATTCTTTGTGTTGTTTCCATTGTGTTTACTCTTGTTCCACAGCCCAAACAGTTCATTCTGTGAACCCTCCTACTGTGACTACACCAAGTGGTATCAGAGCGAAAGTTCAAATCTTTGGAGCAAATTGAGTGAAGTTGGCGAGGGAATTCCGTAAGATCTTGCTATGGACAGATCGCTGAATAGGTAGGTTACTTGTGTTGCAACCGATCACCGATTGAGAGGCAGTTGTCACCTTCTAACCTGATCGCCAAACTTGAGGCAATTTGCACTTGATCCTAGGAAGAATGCCGCTAAGGAGAGTTGTTGTTGTTGGAACAATGGCTGGTAGAATGGATGAGATGATGGAGATGATGAAAATAATGTGAATTCATTTGGATGTTGTTGAAAAAGATAGGCGAAGAGGATTGACACTGAGACCTAATGTTGAAAGCGATGAGGAAGAAGAATTTCAATTTGCTGAACAAACTGGTGAAACCCTAAGAGGTGATGAAGAAGAAGAACCAGATCAAGTAAAGATGTTGTGAGCTATTTCAAAGATTAGAAAGAGACTTAGAGTTGATGTGCCAAACTATACTGGTAATTTGAACCCTGAAGAATTGATTGAATGCATAAATGACATAGAAGAATACTTTGAATATGAGGAAATTGAAGATCTAGAGAAGGTGAAACTTGCAAAGACAAAGTTGAAAGGACATGCTGCTATATGGTGGAAAGAAGTTTAGTTGGAGAGAAACAAAATAGGGAAAGTAAAGATTACAAAATGGGATAGGATGGTGACAAAATTGAAGAATCAGTTTATACCTGTTGACTATGAGTTGGAACTGTTGAAAAGATTGCAAAACCTAAGACAAAAGGAGAAATTTGTGAAGGAGTACACTGAAGAATTCCATAAAATGATCATAAGGACAGGACATAGTGAAGCAAGCCAGGAGAAAGTGGCTAGATATATCAATGGACTGAGATTGAACATTCAAGACAAACTAAGCTTGGTAAGGATGACATCTTTGGAAGAACCATATCAATTTGCCCTGAAAGTTGAAGAGAAGCTGAATAAGAGGCATGATCAGAAGCAGAGAGGCAGAGGAGGTAAATTTTAGAGAGGTAGGACATTTTCTGAAGGAGACAGATCATATATAGAGTAGAACAAGTTTGACAGCCCATTTAAGAAGGAGGACAGAGATAACAATGCTTACCGAAGAGATGACAGAAATTTTTACTGGAGAGGAAACCCTAGTGTATACCAAAATGAAGGATACAGAAGAGAAGGAAGAGGATTTGATAAGAGAACATTTAGAGGTACTTATTTCAAGTGTGGAGGTGAAGGACATAGAGCATTTGAGTATAATTAGGGTAGTACAAGTAAGAGGACAAAAAATAGTGGAAGAGGAGCCTATGTTGAAGAAGAACTTATTGAACTAAGTGACCCCTGTTCAGTTGGCAAACCTGAGAAAGAAGAATCGCCTGTGATGAGTATAGCACTATTTCAAACAGAGACAAATTAGGAACCACCGTAGAGGAGAGTATGTTCAGAACTAGATGCAAATCAGGAGGTAAGTGTTGTAAAGTTGTAATTGATAATGGTAGTTCAAATAACCTAGTTTCAGAGGAGATCGTGACTAAGCTGAAGTTGGAAAGATTGAAACACCCTAAGCCCTATCAGATAGCATGGATTCAGGATGATCATAAGGTATTGGTGAGTGAACAATGTTTGGTGAAATTTTATATTAGATCTTATCATGATGAAGTCTTGTGTGATATTATGCCTATGGATGTTTCTCATATCTTGTTGGGTAGACCTTGGCAGTATGATAGAAAAGCTATACATGATGGGAGAAAGAATACATACACTATAAAAACAAATGGAAAGAGAATTACTTTGATTCCTTTAGAAGATGATCCTAAGAGTGAAGTATGTGGGAATGCTAGAATCTGTTTGGTAGATGGAAGAAAATTTCTGGATGGTTTGAGACATAAGAATATGTGTTATGCCTTGATTCCTAAGAAGCCTAAAACATTGGAGAAAGAGACTAAAGAATCACAACCGGAGGAGATAAGAGAATTGCTGACAGAGTATGAAGACATCATATCAGATAATGTACCTGAAGGATTGCCACCTATAAGGAGTATCAGTCATCACATGGATCTTATACCGGAAGCAAGTTTGCCTAACAAAGCAGCACACGGAATGACACCAGCAGAGAATTAAGAACTAAATAGATAGATACAAGAGTTGTTGAGGAAAGGTTTGATCAAAAAAAGTTTGAGTCCTGGTGCAATACCTGCAGTGCTTGCACCAAAGAAGGATGGAGAGTGGAGAATGTGTACTGATTCTAGAGCAATAAACAAAATCACAATTAAGTATAGATTTCCTTTACCTAGGATGGATGATATCATGGATTGTCTGAGTGGAGCAAGATATTTCACAAAGATAGATTTGAAGAGTGGATACCATCAGATCAAAATCAGAGAAGGTGATGAATGAAAGACTACTTTTAAAACAAATGAAGGATTGTATGAGTGGTTAGTGATGCCCTTTGGATTGACAAATGCACCAAGTACTTTCATGAGATTAATGAACAAAGTTCTGAAGAAATTCTTGGGTAAGTTTGTGATTGTATACTTGGATGATATTCTAATTTTCAGTAAGACAAAAGAGGAACATTTGTGGCATATTAGACAAGTTTTGCAAAGACTGAGAGAAGAGAAATTGCTGATAAACATCAAGAAGTGTAGTTTCATGAAAGAAGAGTTGGTATATTTGGGATTTGTGATTTCTACGGAAGGATTGAAGATGGACCTTGAGAAAGTGAAAGCAATTGTTGAATGGCCTACACCAGAGAGTATTGGAGAAGTTAGATCATTTCATGGATTGGCTAGTTTCTACTGGAAGTTCATTAGAAATTTCAGTTCAGTTTGTAACCCTATGATAGAAACAATGAGAGGTGACAGAAAAGATTTTAAGTGGACGTCAGGAGTAGATAAAAGTTTTGAGTTGTTGATGCAGAAAGTGACAGAGCAGCCTGTGTTAGCATTACCGAATTTCAATAAGGTATTTCAAGTTGATTGTGATGCAAGTGGAAATGCGATTGGAGCAGTGTTAAGTCAAGAAGGGAGACCTGTAGCATATTTCAGTGAGAAGTTGAATGATGCAAGGAAGAGATATTTGGTTTATGATCAAGAATTCTATGCCATAATTCAAGCCCCGAAGAAGTGGAGACATTATCTATTACCTAAGGAGTTTGTGTTGTATACAAATCATCAAGCTTTGCAATATTTGAATAGTCAAGGTAAGTTAAATCAAAGACATATGATATGGGTAGAGTTCATGCAGAGTTATACTTTTGTGTTGAAGCATAGGAGTGGAAAATCAAACAAAGTTGTTGATGCCATAATTCAAGCCCCAAAGAAGTGGAGACATTATCTATTACCTAAGGAGTTTGTGTTGTATACAAATCATCAAGCTTTGCAATATTTGAACAGTCAAGGTAAGTTAAATCAAAGACATATGATATGGGTAGAGTTCATGCAGAGTTATACTTTTGTGTTGAAGCATAGGAGTGGAAAATCAAACAAAGTTGTTGATGCATTGAGTAGAAGAAGAAACTTGTTGACATAAATGAGAGTTGAAGTGTTGGGTTTTGATGAATTAAAGAACATGTATGAGGGAGACACTGATTTTGCAGAACCTTGGAAAGCATGTAAGGAACCTATTGTGACAGATAGGAGTAAGTGGTTGGACTATTTCATTCAAGAAGATATGTTGTTCAAAGGAAATCAGTTGTGCATACCTAGAAGTTTGATGAGGGATAATCTGATCAAGGAGAAGCATAGTGGTGGATTGGCAAGACATTTTGGCATTGATAAGACAGTGGCTTTAGTGAGTGAAAACTACTTTTGGCCTCAGATACATAAGGATGTTAGGAGATTTGTGTAGAGTTGTAGAGTTTGTCAAGTTGCAAAAGGAAGTAGTCAGAATACTGGATTGTATAAACCTTTGATAGTACCAGAGAGACTTTGGGAAGACATAAGTATGGATTTTGTAATGGGATTGCCTAAGACACAGAGAGGACATGATTCAATATTTGTAGTGGTTGACCAATTTTCAAAGATGGCTCATTTCATACCTTGTAAGAAGACAACTGATGTAGTGCATGTAGCGGGCCTATTTTTCAAGGAGATTGTGAGATTACATGGATTACCTAAGAGTATAGTTTCAGACAGAGATATAAAGTTTGTTGGATATTTTTGGAAGACAATTTGGAAGAAGATGAAAACAGATTTGAAGTTCAATTCAACTTTTCATCCACAGACTGATGGACAGACAAAGGTAGTGAATAGGAGTTTGGGAAACTTGTTGAGATGTTTGGTTGGAGAGAAAACAACAAGTTGGGATTTGATTCTTTCACAAGCAAAGTTTGCATACAATAATTTAGTAAATAGGAGTACCAGAAGAACACCTTTTGAGATTGTGACCAGAGTGAACCCTAGAGGAGTAGCATAATTAAGAGATATCAGCATGGAAGAAAAGAGAAGTACAGAAGCAGAAGAATTTGTAGATTATATGAAGACAATGCATAATCAGGGAAAGAAGCATTTGGAGGATATGAATAGTAAGTATAAGGAAAAGGCAGATGAGAAGTGAAGACATAAGGAATTTGAAGTGGGAGATGACGTAATGGTATACTTGAGAAAAGAAATATTTCCAGTTGGGACATATAACAAGTTGAAGTTGAAGAAGTTTGGACCTTGTAAGGTACTCAGAAAATTTGATTCAGGAAATGCATATGAAGTAGATTTATCAGAGACATTGGGTATATCACCTATTTCAACATTGCAGACTTATATCAGTATCATGAAGTAGATTTTAGTGACAACATGGAAGAAGACTTGAAGAAGTAGTTACCATAACTAGCACCGGAGCAGATTGAAGACATTTTGGACAACAGAGTTGGATGCAACACTAGAGGAAGACAATACAAAGAATATCTTGTGAAGTGGAAAGGTAGACCAGAAGAAGATTCATCATGGATTTCTCAAGCTGAGGTGGACCGTCTTGGTTCTCCCCTAGCCCCAGCAAAGTGAGGGACTCACTTTTTCAATAACCCCAGATGTCTGATGCAGGAGCATCCCTAGTTCAAGAGCAATCTTGCATCAACCAAAAATATTTGAATTTTAGTTTGTTTGTAGATCAATTTGTTTCTTTTCATTTTCTAGTTCAGTTTAGGCAGTTTAGTCAGAAGCAGTTTTTGCATTTTAGTCCTCATTTTACTTCAGTTGCATTTCAGACCTTGTGGAGCTGGACTTAGCATCTACATTCATTCATCCACATCATATCCATAATTCAGAGATCCACACATCATTATCAGAAACATATCACTATTAGAAGATCAATTATTTTCTCATAACAGAGCATCCTGATAATCACAGACAACCAGCTGAAGTAAAGATCTACAGAAGCATTTCCTGATCTGTGAAGCCTAATGACACATTATTCGATGATATGTGGTTCGTGGCCGACCTTCCTCAAAGATCCGCACATCATTCCATTCATTTGCGGAGGTGTTCTATGCATTTAGGTCCGACCTATCTGTGTACACATGTTACAGCTCTTCATTGGAGTTTATGACCTTCCTTGGTCGACGTGGAGGAATCTATTGATCTGGAGATGGTATATAATGATGTAATAGATCCTTAGGAAATTAGTTCTGATAACTTGGAAGAGGGACAATCTTGATTCTTTGTGAAGGAGCTTCAAAGCTTTATCTTGCTCATGTATGTAATCAACCTGTGAGCCCTAATTGTAAGCTCGCATGTTGCTAGCCGATCTCTATTTGAATTCTATGATATAATGATTGAATCTACATTTGTTCCAATTCTTTGTGTTGTTTCTGTTGTGTTTACTCTTGCTGCATGGCCCAGACAATTCATTTTGTCAACCCTCCTACCATGACTGCACGATGACAAATAGTCAGTGGAAGTAACAACTTAGTTGTGCATGAAGGAATTCTTAATCAAAATCCCAAAAAAGAAGTAAACTAGGTGAAATTAGAAGAAAACACACATGTCAAAACATGACAAGGTCGTTCCTAGGTCATTCCTCTATTGTTTTAGGGGAGGCTTAGAATTATTAGTGCTTTCTTATTTTACATAGTGGCCCCCATAACATTTTTTATTTGTACAAGACCCCATAGCCTTTTGTTTCTATTTTTCTTCTAATCCCTCAATCCCAACACGAGGCTAAACACTATTCATGCTTTCTTGTTTTGCATAACAACCCCCATAGCATTTGTATGCTTGTACAAAACCGTGCAAGTCTTTTAGTTTTGTTTTGCTTCTAAGCCCTCAATCCCAACACAAGGCTACTTAGAATTACTTTGAATTCTTGTTTTGTTTAAGCTTTTGTATAGCCAACCCCCATAGCATTTATATACTCATGCAAGACTACATGTGATTTTTATTTCCATTTTGTTGTTGCTTCTAGGCCCAAATCTAATTCCTCATATCCCCGCCTTCATCCTTGTTGTCAAGAGGAGGACCTCATTGCTACTGTAGACACCTGAAAATGGTCATGACCACCTTCTATCATCATTCGCACAATAAACCAATCTAAATCCAATAGTTTCCACTATTCTCCTATGTTGTAGCGCATGTTTCTATTTTGATTTGATTTGCTAACTGGCCATCATTTTATTGGACTAATCCTTGTTTTCGTAACATATTTTGATTGTCCAAGACCTCTTATCAAACTACTAACGATTTGTGTTTGTAGCCCCACATGTCAGAGGCTTATGTTTCTACTAGCATTAGGCACTAAATTAGTTAGTGGTTAAATTAACGTGTTTGTTGTGTTTGTTGAGTTATAGGAAGTTGAATTCTCTCCCCTCGCACCCTTGGGTGATCTTGGGGATCAAAAACCTTCCTTGAGCTCTTTTTTGTTATTTTGTTAATCCTAGGGTGTTGATCACGTATGCTCTTCCCTTGTGCTTCGCGCAATCTTGGGGATCAAAAGTGATCAACATTCCTTCCCTTTAAGGGGCCTGCCTTGGATTTCATCACCAAGGGGACGACCTCAGCTGCGTGTTCTAGTGTGGTCTAAAAATGTTATGAGAATCAAAAGACTCATTTCAAAGGAAGGACCCCCTCCCTGTAATGTCCCCATTTTTAGGTTCTCTTGCAGTATAGTTGGAGTTGACTTTCTGGGTTTGTGACAGCTTGATCAGAGGAGTATTATGATGTCACCAATGTATTGAGGTGATCAAGAGGAGCTATATGACACTTTCTGGAGGGATTTCAGACAACTTCTCTGTACTTACTATTTATAGTAAGTGCTTCCATGGCAACAATCTTTCTAGTTTTTTCTGGGTTTATTTTCTTTGGTCCTCAAAGAACACTTATTTATAGTAAGTGTCAGCCTGACACGATTTTTGGTGATTTGGCAGTCACCCATTGGCTATCTCAAGTGTGCATCAAGCTTAGAGTTGTCAGGGGGTTTTGTGGTGACGCTTTCGGAAGCATTTTCAAACTATGTGTCGCACTTGCTATTTTTAGACAGTCACCTAACAACCCCTATTTTATTTGGCCCAAGTCTTCTTTTACATGTTGGTATGGTCAAAGTTGTTTGATCAGTGCATTTCTATGTTTTATGTAGCTTGGGACTGTTATCTGGCAATTTAATTAATATTTCACTAAGGTTGCCTAAGGTTGGGAATAATTATTAGAAACTTAGTGTAATAATAATTATAAAGTGGCATTCCCTTCTTGAAGTGGATTATTTTACATGTCATTGAGCTTAGTTGGTGTTCAGGATTACAGTGATGCTTTCAGATGTATTTTTGGCTTCTCGGATTGCTCTCCAAACTTCTTGGAGAAGCCGTCTATTTTTAGAAAGTCACCCGAAGGGTGCCATTCTTCATCCAAAACATCATGGAGGGCAATGGTATGATTTATTTTGTAGTTCACTTAAGTTTGGGATTTTCCATAAATTGGGTGAGTTATTAAGCCATTTAATTAATATATTTGCTTAAGTTATCTAAAGTTGGGATTATTTTAAAAGATAACTTAAGTATAATAGCTCATTGGAAAGGGGTTGAGATGTATTATTTGCTTAGGCACATAAAGTGACCGTTCAATCTTGGAAAAAGATAAAATATGGATGTGAGGGAAAAAGTTATATTTTTTAAAAAAGAAATTAATTTCCTTTGCAAACTCCAAAGTGCCTATAAATGAAGGATGAGAGCTCATTGTGAGGGTTATGCTATTGATTTGATATTGCTATGCTGCTAGATTCAACCTATGAGTTCCTCCATTATCTCTTGAGAACGAAAACCCTCTTGCAGATTCTCTTGAGGATGAAAACCCTCTTGTAGATTGGGTGTGGTTTCATATAGAAATCACCATTGTGCTGAAGGTGAAGTTGTGGAGCAATCTCATGTAGAGTTTGTCATTGTTCTTATTTGGTTTGTTGTATTCTAAAGTGTTTAATCTTCTTGCAATGGATTTTGGTGTGTAATTCAATTATAGTTGAGTGTTGTTTGAAGTTGTAGCTATGTATACCTTGCTGACCATACAACCTAGGTCATACCCTAGCATGGTGGAAATCATATTTTTAATGGTGTTAAGTGTTTGCATGTTTGTGGGGTGTGATTGAATAGTATTGCTATGATAGAAAAACAATTTCAGACCTATTTTTAGTGGATATCTTGCTTATTCAAATGACTATTTAGTAGGCCATACCCTTGCTGAACCGTACAACTATACTTGGGTGTGAGAACAATCCTTGTGAATTGATTGAGTTTGAGCAAAGAAAATCAACATTTTGATGGCATCTAAGATGAAGGTATATTTGTTGAAGGTTTTTGGGTAGATTGAGAAGTGTTTGAGCATGTATGGAGGAATGCTTATGGCTTCCACATAGTGTTATAGTACGTTGATCAGCAATAGTAGTAACAACAAGTCAGAAAATTAGTAGTTTTCTTCATATATTTTTTTTTCTCAAATGGTATTCTAATAATGATTTTATGATCAAACTTGCATGTTCCTTCTTCAATTAATAGAGTTAACTTATTGGTTGTAATTGTGATTTTGGTGTAAACAAAGTTTTTGGTTTTGGTTTGCAACTCATATGTTCCATGATAATATTTCATTATGTTACAACATATTGTTTATAACCCTGGATGGTAGTACGACTGGTGGATGTTAACGCATGTCATATTGTAAGTTTGGATGGTTTACCGCCAAACATTATAGCATGTTCTATTAGCCTATTTGGCATGAACAAGCTGGCATATCAACCATTTTGGTTTGAGTCGAGCTTAGAAATTTTGCTAGTGGCTCACACATAGTCCCACTGAATAAGTGGTTGATTAGGTTGGCCTCTCCACCTGTGTGTTCATGGTCGGCTTGCTGCCTCACCGTTATAATTGCATTGCATACTTACAATTATTGAATTGGATAGTTGGGTAGGACCAAAACACCATATGCTCTCACCTTGCCCTCATCAAGAAATGGGTGATTAGAAAGTGTTTAGGAGACTGTTTGTGATTTGGTTTCAGCTAACGTTATTTTTGGAAAAAAATTAGGGTGGTTTATTACACTCCTAAGCAAAAACTCCAAGACCCTCAGTTCATCAAGACTTGTGTTTTGTTTGGTGCTTGGTTGGATGATTGGGACACCCCCATTCATAGATTCGTCCCCCATACCTAGTGTATATTGCTACATCCCCTGGCAACTTATATATCCTAGATAAGACCTTCAATCGTCATATCTTGTCGTGCACCACTGCAATAGGAGGGGAAGAAGCTCACATGTATTGTTATACTTGAGATAGGGGCTACTTTGGGTAAGATGAAAGACTCCAAGGTAAGGGGTATATGGTGGTACATGACCATATATTCCCTATCTATCCAAGCTATAACATTATGGTATTAATGGGAGTGGGAATCACTTCTCTATTTTGAGTTGAGATTGACCCATGACCATTTTGTGAGATCCACAAGGTATGTCACTCCCACGAAAATAATTTAGGATTGCGATCAAGTGCTTGGTGTGTCCTTTTGTGTGATACCTGTGAAATCCATGTCAGCCTTATCCCCAAGAGTTGTCAAATCATCCATTGTGACTGATTGTTTGAATGTCTCTTGCCATGTCAACCCATTAAACATCTTGAAAACCAAAACATACTGAATCAATGCCTACACCAGTCTCTCAGCGCCTAAAACCTGTAACATCCCAACTAGAATATTAAATATCTTTAAACACATATAATGCAAAAAATCTTAGTTTCTTTTTTTTTATAAATAACTAAAATTAAAAATATTACATTTGCAATTTCCAAGTACAATATATAATTTCAAAAGATGGTCGCTTCACATGTAACTAGCAAATTTCACATATATCAAATGGTCTCATTCCTTACAACTTACAATTTTTATCAATTGCACTTACAGAATAAGTATTGTTTTCCTGTTCACAAGTCTTTGGCAATTGACTGTAGGGGGGGAGAGAGAGAGAGAGAGAGAGAGAGAGAGAGAGAGAGAGAGAGAGAGAGAGAGCATCACCCTGGTGCTTTTCCTCCAACCACAGATCGGCGGTCCACCACACACCTTCCTTCTAGAAGTGGCCCTTACCTTCACGAGGGTGATAGATAATGAGAATCAACTGATTCTTTATGCCATATGAGAACTAGTGATGTGTCCTAGCTAATGACAATCAGGTTTACAACTCTAGTCTAGCCTAGCTATGTATAACCCACTCTAATTGTTCATCTATTTGGTACACAGTTAACCAACAATGCAAGCAGTGAATTTTGCATTACTTTGGCCAAAGTTTCATATATATAAAGTCGTATGTTCACTCACTCTTTTCTCAACTTGGAGACAACATTCTTATAATTCAGTTTATAACATATATATGATAACACTCTTTGACTTGTTTAAACCATATTAGTCTTAAAGACATATCATATTCCCTTATCTTCTAGTCAACTAGACAAGTATAGGGTGAGAGCTTAGGTGACTTATGTAACATACATTGAGTCCCTCTTTGTATCCTTGTAATCATGGGTCTATGACGTCCTGTCATCTACTCAATTACTTATCTACCTATTTTTGTGTTCATATATATTCTTCTATAATAATATACAAGATTTTGACATTTAAGCCATGTGGATTTAGAGATTAAAGACTCTATCTTAATCTAGGAATATATATTCGACTCATAATATGTCAAAGATAAACAATAACTTCATATACCTACGTATTGAATAGACTTCCTCATGTATATCAAAAGAGAATTCCAAACTAATAAATAGTCTAAATCTTGACCTTTCATTTTCATAGATTGTATCTCTCGATAATCTTGTGGCTATTCTTAGCCTAGGGTTGGGTAAAAAGAATATTCTTCTACAAAACTAGGATAAAGATAGTTTAAGAGAGCTCTTAGAATAGCATCTAAAACAACTTATACTTCATTATATATAGTCAAAAGTAGCAGTCTAATGTCAAGTGCTTCTACACAATGACATCAACTCATTTACTAGCTTTTAAGCTTAAAAACATACGCTCTACCTTCTCGGTTAGCTACTGCTATGAGTAGAATACTATGATTAAAAATGACCACCTCTCAGGTCTCTCAATATACCTTCAACCCTTATTGAGTCATTTAAACCAAGGCATGGTTTCTATTTAGCAGTCATCCCATTGCATAGTCAACCTATATTTTACACAGTCGGCCTATATTTTACACAGTCGGTCATATTGTTATACTAAGGTTGTATTACATACATAACCTTTGTTTGATTGTTAAATATCATAATCCATCAGCTTGGTTACACAACCTTTTGACTATTGCACAACTGATACTCTTATGTATCGTTATCAGTAAGGAACGACATATGTTTATGACATAGATATGTGATACTCTTAACTAGAGATATCAAAATGTATAATCATTTCTAATAGTAATCACTATATGACATGGGATAGATATATCCTACAGAGTTATCATAACTCTCTTGATTACCGATATTCAGTATAAGGATACAGAGATAATCCTCTGTCAAGGTTGAACAACAAGTTTAACTATCACTAAGATTCTTGATAGCCTACATGCAAATCAAAAGTTTAAATAGTAAACTCCATACATGTCTTTACTTATAGATATCAACGAATAAGAAGCAATGTATTCGACATATTCTATGGAATATGATAGGCTTACCTATAGAGTGTTATAGGCAATACGTTCACTAATGCCTTACCTCCTCCAAAATACCTGCATTCATATCTTCTCCTCCTCTACCCTGTGCTTTTGAGCATGAAGATTGATAAAAGATTATACTTCATTTATCCTGCTTTCACTTAGTTATGGGTTGCATAGTAAATGCATTCCCACTATTTTATCTCCACTCCTCCATGGCTCTCACATGCAGCAAAATATGGGGAGTATGGAGCTACTACTCCTTCCCCCAGTCCCCAAGCATCTAGGAAGAATGCCTAGGGTGAAAAAGAGACTTTTACCTCTTTACTAGACATTATTCTTAACTAGGACTAGGATTAAACAAAAATAATAATTTAAAATAAATAATAGTACACGTATTTTATAGATGTCACTAATCCATACTTTTGAATGCTTAATTATGCTTATTCATGAGCACAATTATCGACGAAGGATTCTCGCAAAGTCAACTAAGACCTCAATGACAAAATTAAACTTGTTTAGTCAATTACTCACATCAACTTGACATTCAAAGACATACACCACGTTACTATCTGTCGACGAATAAGATTTAGCCATCGACTTGACGACAACAAAAATTGACAAGAATAAAATGATCTCTATGCTTAAAAAATATTTCTAAGACGACCAGAGACATAGGTAGTATGTCAAAAAATGTCTCCCTAGGACTTTTTCCCCCTTCTGTTTAGCTCCCAAGTCTCTTTAGTGTAATCCTACATGTTTGTTTTAACTCCTAATGGAAAATCCCCAAAGTTTCATGATAAATACGACCTAGGGGACTCTTGTGAACTTAACCTTGACCAAAATAGGGGCTAGTGACTTGGGTGCTCATGCCCTAGTCCTGCCCTATTTTGGTAGGCCCCCAAATTTTAATGATGGCTATGTGACCATTAGAAAGGTCCATGTTGGCAGTGAGCTACCCCCTTGTTAGTGAGGCATTCAACACTGACCTCAGGATTCGTGACATGGCAGTGAGCCTCCCGTGGATCTGGGTTAAGTATGGCATTTGTAGCAAGCGGTGATAGCTCAAGCTTTTGGCGCAATGACACACGATTCCAACAATTGGTATCAGAGCCATGGGTTACGGGTTCAAATCCCCCAGGTTGCGTTGAGGGGGGATGGTATCAGAGCAACTCAAGGTTAGCGTTGAACACCTCACTAACAAGGGAGCAGCTCACTGCCAACAGTCCCATGCCGACATCTCAAGTTTGTATTACGAAATTAAAGATCGAATGTGTTTAGATGCATATATAAGCATGTTTAGGGATTTATTTGTAAACTAGAAGATGATTGGGAACTTTTGGCACATTTCTGATTTGTTTAATTTATTCATTGTTGCAGAGCAGACTTGTATTGTTATTGTGTTTGTTATGTAGATTTGGCTTCATCTTCTCATGATGTGAAGGATTTTCATCTACATGTGAGCTACACCTCCGAGGTGACATTTAATTGTGTTTTCAATCATTTATCAATTGGTTTTTACCTCTATCCCATAGGGATATGCACTTTCTGTCTAATAACAGTGTTTGGAAGACTTGAATGTCCTTCCGGGGCTTGACTGAGGCAAGGTCCTAAACACCACAACCCCCAACTCCCTTTTCTGTGATTGTAGGTTATAGGTGTAGAAGTGAAAGGAGTGGAGTTGCAAGGAGGCATAACAGAGTGTCAGAATCGCAAACCTGAGAAGAAAAGTAGGACATGGACTTGGGCACCCGCTCATTAGTCCTTCAGATCCCGAAACATAGAAATCTCTGAACACAACAAAAATAGATTACAAACAACTTTTAGAGATCCTAACAGAAAGTGGCACCTTGGACTTGGGCGCCTACTCATTAGTCCCTGACTTTTTCGCATCTGGAATCTCAAAGTTTGGTATGTATTTACTCTGAATATTATATCTCTGTCTGCGAACATTTGTCATGATTCGTCTATTTATTTACAATTTTATGAAATTAGGGTTTTAAGCATTATCAGGCTTTAATTAATCAATAAATCAACAAATTCCAAGTTTCCTCTTCGTTCCAAGTGACACTAAATTTGATAGAAGAGCCCTCTTGTAAGAGTGCTGGCTTGACTCGATTTATGTCCTTGAATGTAAGGTGTGAAAGGAGGATTTAATCTACACATCCATTAAAATTGAAAACTCCTCTTTTTACATGAAACATTTTGGTTCAAACTCATGTTTTATTTGAATTTTGCACCTTGCTGAGTGTTGTACTTCATATTTGCATTCATTCACTTAATTTTCATCTTTTTGCATTTGAAAACTTACAAAAATTTAAAATTTTTGAAAAAAATGGCATTTTAGGTTGCATTTTGACATAATTTAAATGAATTTAAATTTAATTTCTGATTTTTAAATTAGATCTGATATAAATTATAGAAATTCATCATATTTAATCCTTTGCATTACATTTTTCATATTAAAATTGCTAGGGTTTGCTTGAAATTTTGAATTTTGAATTTTAGATTTACTACTCATCTTAGGCACTCATTCAAATATAATTTTGTTTGTAGTGTTGCATTTTGTGTGTTTTTGCATTCATATTTCAAAAAATTGCATTTACACTTTAGAAAATTTCAACAAAAACTAGCATTTTCATTCATCATCCTTAAAATTGCACTTGCATTGAGCATTATAGGACTTTACAATCATTTTAAGATCTAAGATAGGTTTTTTGAATCATAAATCTGATTAGAATTCATTTGCATATCGTTTTGCACATATTCATGCCTTAATTTCCCAACCAAGGTTTGAAAAACTTGCATTTTTCACTAAATTTTGATTTATTTTGCATATAGAATTGTGTTATAGGTGTGTTGTGAAGGATATTGCTACATTATTGGATTGATAAACAACTTGTTATTCTCTGCCCCTCATCAATTTCCTTAAAACACAGATTCTTTTAGGCATTTGCATTGAAAAAAGCAAAAAATCAAGCATTTTAGGTTATAAACATACATAGTTTTGCATAACTCATGGCTTCTCCTCGTCATTCATCTTTGGAAGATTTATCTGAGTACATTTTAAAGGTTGACAATTTTCTCAAATTCACTGATACGTATCCTCAAGTCTTACATCAAATAACATACATCTATAATATTTACTTGTCTACGAGCTTTATTTGTGATGTGCTTCGTTCCATAGCATATTTTGAAAGCTTTGTCTCTATTATGGGTATTTTCCCTTCAATCTTGGAGAACCTTACTAGTTTGATTTCAACAAATAATCAAGAGGAAAGTAGTGGTGAAAATGCCCTTCCTTCCCCTCCTACATTTCATGATGATATAATGAACATTCTTTCTGAGACATACGAGGCTGAAATAGCCCAAGGAAATGCATATAGTAATTCGAGCCCCCATCCCAACATGACCTCACCTGGTGAGGATATTCTAGCATAAGAAGATGACATCATTGAGACATTCCTTAACACCACTTTGTCCTCCCTTCCTGCTCTCCCTGTCCAGGATGAAGCATTAGATGACACAACTTCCCTTTGTGAACATTTACTTCAACCTGTCAACACTGAAAATTTACTAGCTGATGTTCAAACACTTCTTGACTATATCTTAAACAAAGAAATAGATAACATACCTTTACCTGAACACCCACATACCTTGGACAATAATGAAAACTCACAAAACATTGAAAAATAAACTATTCATCACAACCAAGGTATTCCAACACCTTATATACCAAAGGAAATGGGTATCTTCTGGGCTCCTTCACCCCTTCACTTGACTAAAATGGGAATTTGTGAAGCTCTTTCTCCACACTCCTTGAGTATCATAAGAACCAACCCTAAGAACAATGTAGAAAACACCATTCACCAAGAAGAAAGAACAAGAGACAAAGTTTTAACTATCAAGGTAAAGATCAAGATCAAAGACAACAGGTAAGTATTTCTAACCCTGGTGATCACCTATGTCGTAGTAGTATTTGCTCATTTATGTGACCTCCCATCTGTGTTGTGTTTCCCCAATGATGTGTTGTGTTGTTTAGGCCTCCTTGGATGACCCTTGATACTCTTGTAAGGTCAATGATACCAGGAGACCGCCTCTATTGTGACCCTTCTTCTATTTGTATCATCATTCTTCTATCTTGCTTCTCCTCTATTTTTTCATTGATGCGTGTTGTGACTTAGGGGCATAGCATTGCATTTGGTGACCTAGGGGCACCTTCCTACGTGACAACCCTAAGGCACTTATTCTCCTCTCTTGATTTATTGTTTAACTTCTACTAGTGGTTCTATCTAGCAGGCGAATGACGAAAAACAAATAATATTGATATGGATCATACGTCCCTTCAGTGAGTAAGAAAAAAAGGACCTAGTCCATAAATGATGATGGGGTTGATATATATTATCCGATGCTTGGCTAGTAGAATCACTCCGTGTGATATTTTGATGTTGTCTTATCATACTAACAAACTATAATAATACATTTGCTCTGTGCACTTTGTTTATCTTTGAATCTCACCTTGGTTACACTCGATCTTGAGATTTTTGCAGTATAGCCCCATAATTATACTCAGATTCCAAACCCGTAGTATACCCCTAGATCCTTACGTGAATGATTACATGCATTTCTTTTATCATGTGATGTGGTTGTTATCTTAGAGAAAGATTTCTAACCTCTCTTCTTGTAGAAAATTGTGTGTTTGTGGAAACATTCGGTGATCTTAAAGTACATGTTACCTTTAGGAGCATGGGCTTTGTGAAAGCTCTTGGTCCCTTGTGTGTTTTCTTCCTACCTTAACATGCTTGATATCGGTACACGATATCAACCACCTTAAGGTGGGTGCATATAAGGTAAGTTGTTTGATGATTTTGGTACTAACGAAGCGTGTTTGTAAGCCCTCTACGGAGGCAGGATATTGTATTTCTATTGGAGTGCACATCTTAATTCTATATTGCAATCATTAAGCCCTATGCAGAGGTGGGATATCATGTGTATCCTTTTGTTTTAATCCCTCTGTAAAGGTAGGATATCGTGCATATCCTTTTACTCAAAGCCCTTTGCGGAGGCAGGGATGGTGTATCTCTTGAGCTAGTACACATCCTTTTTATTCTAAAAGTCCTTCGAGTAGGTGGGGTTGGTGTATCCTCCCTTAAGCATGTCTTTGGTGGTTGTTGTGGCATAAGCCCAACCATCAAGTGTGCATGTAATGTGCCTGAGATGGTGGTGAACCTAGTAATAGGCTCATTCCATCACTTGTTGTCGTGTTTTAGACATATAGTATGTCTTTGGCATACTATATGGTGCTCATGTCTTCCATGAGTTTTCTCCCTTATGTAGTCTAAAGACATGTGGCGATGAGTCCCTCCTACACTTGGGTTTTGCATGGCATGTTTGTGACTTCGTGACAAGCTGTGGATTAAACGGTTATTGAGGCTCATAATGATCATTAAATGATAGGCACGACGCACGAAAGGAATGTCTTTTCAGAATTTTTAGGAAGTAGGTAAATCTAAGGGCTACATCCTCAAGGCATGAATCAAATGCCACATTGACTCAGCATTTAAAAGACTTAGTAATTTCCCTCCAGCACACAAAGTCTGTTTCATTTTCTTACGGAGTTTTCTCTAAGTGATACAACCACCATTTCTCTAGCACTCTACTATTGTTCTTTGTGTACTAAACTATTATCTTCTCTACAGTGGTGATGAAATTCAAATACTAAGGAGCTTCAAAAAATTTTGGAATTGAAAATAGATGGTTTGGTATCAACGATATTGAGCTTGGTCACATTAATTTAGAGGAATTCTAGTCTTGACTGCAACGAGAAGATAGGTCACCAATTGCAAAGAAGATACTAGAAAGCGGTCTGGCGCATGCAGGAGGATTCCCCATCTCTATACAAAGTGAAGAGTTAGTCATGGATTGTGTAAAAAGATACGTCCCAGAAACTTCTGAAATCAAAGCTGAAGATGGGACTATGTTAGGAAGAATTAACCCAGAAAGCATTATCTACGCTTTGAAAATTCCTGAAAGGCACGAGTTTGAAGAGATGTATGTGGCTATTGGAATGAATTTTTTCAAGCCAATGAAGATTGGTGAAAGAACTCCATTGCATGAAATTAATTGAAGTCAAAAAAGAAAGGTAAGTCTCAACTACCTCAAAAACTTAGAAGAGCCCATTTCAAGGATGAAATTTCAGATATGATTACTTTACTGCATAGAGTAATAGGAAGTGAAAATATAGACTCTTTTGAAGAATGGATGTGCTGTTTCATTTTTTTAATATGTGGTGAAGATAAATACATAAATTGGGTCGAGATTATCAGTTTTTATTTGAATGAACAGTTAATAAGATTCCAAGAGACTTTGACCTTTCATATGTGTTCATATCTGATTTACATTCTGGACAGTCAAGAGGTTGTTTGGGCTAGGTTGAGGCCACAAGGGTCTCTAACTCCAAGCACACCTGTGTTTAATTATTTTCTTTAGTTGAAAAAGGATGTTGGAATGAAAGACTATTGCCATGTAAATGATGCTTTTCTAATGTATATAGTGAGAAAATTAGATGGAAACCCTGAACTAAGGATCTCACCAGAGGTTGCTTCCCTAATTATGCAATATGGAAGTTTCTATATTCAGTTCGATAGGTTTACTGATCTAAGAGTAGGGGGTTATGAAAATGCCCCAACAAAATTTCCAAGATACCCCAGTGATTTTGTCATTTTTCTGGAGGTGTGCAGACAAATGTCTGTTGTGAATATGAAGTATCGCAGTATGAAGAAGAAGGGTTATGATTTTCCATTGAAGTTATCCTCCTACTCATGTAAAACAAACGAAGTTGCTAGGGGAGCAGAACATGTTTTAGATAAATTCAATTTGCATACTTTGTCAATGAGATCCAATTTTGATAGTAAAAACTATGTGAAGCAAAAATTTCATGGCTCTAGTTCCTATGAGCATCGTCCGACTCTGGAAGATTTTTGGGAAGATTGCATGGATGATAGAGAAGTCTAGAGAAGGAATTGTATGAGGCTCACTTTGAGTCAAATCAAGGTTTTTGGTCTCTCTATACACATACCAAAGGGTGTGGAGGAAAGTTCTGAAATCATTTTTGAAGAGTATCAAGCCCTGGCGACCATGCCACTCCCAGAGTGAATTGGTGTAAGAAAGAGATTGTTGATTTGAAGGTTCATTCTTCTACTGTAATAAAAAGAACCGAAGATTGGCTAGCTGGAAAATGGTGTGGGAATGCTGGCTCACCTCACAGCCAAGGAAACCCTAGAGCTAGTGAACAAAGACCTGCACAAAGTTCTGGTGCACATTTTACTTCAGGGAGACAAGAAGACCTATAGCCTAATTCTAATTCTCAATCAAGAGGTGATGGTGAGAGGTCCAATGATGCTCTTAGATTAAAGTTAGCCTGCGAGTTGGATAATCTTCCTTTGTCTGCAAATAAAAATGCTTCACTAAATAGTGTCTATAAATCTAGGCCCCATTTTTTAGTAGATAGTTAATGATGGTTCCTTTCCCACTTTCCTTGAAATCCCTTCTTCTCCTAATGATGAGGAGATTTTTGCTCCCGTTTCAATTGAGAATCAGAATCAATCTATGTTTAGCAATGTGGATACCAGTGTGGTTGCTTCTTCCCCAAGTTGGCTGAAAAAGGTGGTGGAGAAGAAAAGGAAAAATGCACCTACTGCGGAAAAATAAATAGACATAGTTGCTATGCTTCTACAAGGTACTTCTAAACCCAAAAGGGCTAGGAGAATGTCAAGAATGGTCAATGATGCTACTACTGGTCACCAGGTGTTAGAGATTGCGGATCCTATGAAAGATTTGAATGAGGAAGAGATTACTAAAGTTGATTATAAAATTAGCTACATTGATTTAGGACCTTCTACTTTGGAAGGAGATTCGTATCATGCTAATTTTTCTGTCAATTCTTTAATTAAAAGGGCTAAGGAAGAAAGGAAAGAGAATGTAAAGCTTCAATCTCAAATCTTATCTCTGAGTAAGTTCATTCAATCCATTGTGTCACCCACATCTCATGAGGCATCCAGTTCAGAGGTTGTTGGAATTGATGCTGGTACTATTCAGTAAATTAGAAAAAGTTAGAGTTATGCCAAAGCTGTCTCTGAGTGGGTTGAGAAGTTATCTTGTGATATGTTCTTCCTGACCAAAATGACACAAAGCTACTCTCAGATACATAACAAAAGAAAGGAGCTGATCAGTGAACTCCAGCAGGTAAGAAAGGAACAAGGTAGTACCTATGTGCTCTCCAAGGAAATTGTTGAATTGATGGCTTTAGACTCTATGACACTCCTGAGAGAAAATTTAGCTAATGATCCTTGTGAAATCGAACCCTCCTTGGCTAATTCCTTGGATTGGAAGATGAATATGTATGATAATCTTATTGAGCAAATTAATAAATCCTTGCAGGATTATTTGGATTTGATGGTTGATATTCAGAGGGATTGCCATACACTAGAAGTGAATATTCTGGATGAGTTTGGTGAAAATTTATGGGATCCCAAAGAAATCAGCAAAGAGGTCAAGGAGTTACTTTGTAATGAACTCGTTAATCGTGATGTCATTTATGGAGAATCTCTGAGTAAAATGGGCCTAATACAAGTCTATCTTAATGGTTTTAGGAACATAGATGAAATAATTCAGGAAACTGTGGCAAGGATAACTAAAACTTTGGCCAAGTTCAGAACCAGAATGCAGATCACTATCGTTCCAGGGAGCAAAGGGATTACTGCCGTTATAACTAAGTACCGAGAGTAGAAGTTGAAGATCAAGGTGCGAGAAAAGATGGCAGAAGATCAAGCCATGGAAAGTGTTGAAGACCCCAAAGAAGGCGAGGGGGTGGCGAGTTGATTTTATTTTCTTTCATGCATTTCTAGTATTTGGCTCTTAAACTTCTTTAAAAGACTTTATTTTAAAATGGTTGTCCCCAAGAAACAATTCTATTTCTAAAGACAGTTATTCTATGTATGGTTATAAATATGCTATAGGCGAAGTAATATGATCTTTCATTTTGAGCAAAACTTTGTTTTTCTCAATTAAGTTAGATACTTCTGATACCTATTTCTATCTCTTTCAATATATAAAAGATATATTGTTGAATGGTTTGAGCATATATGGTCTTTGTGCTATGGTGTTTTGAATCATCATTCTTCTTATGTCGAATGTTATGTCAATGGTTTTCTTCCTTTATATTGGAGGCTTCAGTTGTTGATCTTATTACTATGGATATCTATCTTTGAATAAATATGTCATGGTGATGGGAATTTGATTTTTTTTTATTTGGATAAATGTATGAAGTCTTTGAGCTTATTATAGTTACTTGATTCATTTATATGTGTGAGATTCCCTTTCAAAGCTTTCTGGTTAAAAGCATTACCTTTTCTTGCTTTCTGGTTAAAAGCAACATATAATTTAATTCATTGTATATCATCCGAAGGTAGCTGCCACCTTGTAAAATAAGCAGAGAGTTAGTTATGAAACACCATTATCACTGACTCAACTGTGGTTACATTTGTCATTGTTTGGGCGTGAGAATATAGAGTGGAATGACAAATCTGTAAACCAACACATTCATATATATAAAATTTTTTAAAAAAGGAAATAATCACTGCATTTACTGTATTCACTGTGTTTTGCGTGTCTTCAATACTATCTTCTTCATGTTTTGCATGCTTGTTACTGTCTTCTCAGTGTTTTGCGTGCTTGTTACTATCTTCATTGTGTTTGGCGTGTCTGCGATGTGTCTTCTCTAATGTCTACCCGAGACTGGGGCCTAGAAATAGTTCTCAATCTTTGTGTATACATTAGCTCTAAGTACCTGGCATGTTTGTTGACCATACTTTAATGCATGTATGGGCCTTACATTCATGCATACATTAAATTGGGGCTAAATGTTACGTTGGAAAATGTCTCCCTAGGACTTTTTCCCCCTTTTGTTTAGCTCCTGGGTCCCTTTAGTGTAATCTTGTATGTTTGTTTTAATTCCCAATGGAAAATCCTTGAAGTTTCATGATAAATAGGACCTAAGGGACTCTTGTGAACTTAACCCTAACCAAAATAGGGGCTAGAGACTTAGATGATCACGCCTTAGTCCTGCCCTATTTTGGCAGGGTTCCAAATTTTAATGACGGTTATGTGACCGTTAGAAAGGTCCCATGTTGACATCTCAAGTTTGAATTACGAAATTAAAGCGGGAATGTGTTTAGATGCATATATAAGAATGTTTAAGGATTCATTTGTAAACTAGAAGATGATTGGGAACTTTTGGCACATTTCTAATTTGAGAGCATTCAAAGTATTCATTGTTCTAGAGCAGACTTGTCTTGATATTGTGTTTGTTATGCAGATTTGGCTTCATCTTCTCATGATGTGAAGGATTTTCATCTACATGTGAGCTACACCTCTGCGGTGACATTTATTTGTGTTTTCAATCATTTATCAATTGGTTTTTACCTCTATCCCGCAAGGATACATACTCTTTATCTGACAATGGTGTTTGGAAGACGTGAATGTCCTTCCAAGGCTTAACTGAGGCAAGATCCTAGACACCACAACCCTTAACCCCTTTTTCTATGATTGCAGGTTACAAGTGCAGAAGAGAAAGGAGTGGAGTTGCAGGGAGGCATAATAGAGTGTCAAAATTGCAAACCTGAGAAGAAAAGCAGGACCTAGACTTGGGCACCCGCTCATTAGTCCTCCAGATCCCAAAACACAAAAATCTCTAGAACATCAGAAACATGTTACAAACAACTTTTAGAGATCCTGACAAAAAGTGGCACCTTGGACTAGGGCACCTGCTCATTAGTCCCTGACTTTTTCGTATCTAAAATCTTGAAGTTTGGTGTGTATTTACTCTAAATATTATATCTGTGTCTGTGAACATTTGTCGTGATTCACCTATTTATTTATGATTTTACAAAATTAGGGTTTTAAGCATAATATGATTTAATTAATCAATAAATCAACAAATTCCAAGTTTCCTCTTCATTCTAAGTGACACTAAATCTGATAGAAGAGCCCTCTTGCAAGAGTGGTGGCTTGACTCGATTTATGTCCTTGAATGTAAGGTGTGAAAGGAGGATTTAATCTACACATCCATTGAAATTGAAAACTCCTCTTTTTACACAAAACAATAGGGATTAAGACTTAATCCAAAACTGACTTATCCTCTAATAATTATGTGTTTGTGTGTGTTTCCAGATGGCATAAGGATTGTTGTATTCATGCAATTTAGTATCCTCTCCATGGAGTATCACACAATCACAAGCTAGAAGAAAAATAGATTCTCACTATCAATCCCTCCCTCCACATGGCTCTACCACAATCAATATGGAAGGATATGTCAACCAAATCAAGATAGGTGAGACCTTCATACCCACTCACATATACTCCCCCGCCTTCATCGATTTCCTTAATGAAAGAGGGTTACATGACAAATTTAAACAATTCCTTGACAATAACAAAGATGAATTCCTCAAATGACTCATTGAACATCTAGGGCACATCTCCCCCACTCATTTAACCAAGACAAGCTCAAGACAATCATACACGACAAACCACCATCACCTATTCATGATCAACCATGGGGTTGTGTCCCCAATCCTGACAAACCAGTCTATGACAATCCATGGGCTCACTTCGTTACAACCACTAACACCGTTCATACCATTGATCAACATTTAAGGAGTAATATCACCTCACAACCACAAGTATTTGACCCCCCTTATGGCATGCCGCCACATATAATGTCATCCAATCCTCCAACATCCAATAACATACCCACTAATCCAAGTGTCCTTGCCACACCACCCATCAATGCCAACATGTCCAACATTCCCCAAAACACTTTTAATGCCATTCCACAAACACTTCCCCCTTTAGTTATCCCACAAAGGATGAATCTAACCCAAACAACATTACCCCTACCATACCTTTGCAAACACCTCTCCAATCTCAACATCCATCCATGTCACAACCACCACATCAATCTCAAAATCCCTTAACGAGCTATATACATCCCACACATCACAAACTCAACAAATGTATTATTCCACTACCCATCAACAACCCCCTAATGTTGCATCCATGTAACACCTAAACATCACCCAACAACACCAACCACTGCTCCAATCACAACACACGTATCACCCTTCCACTTACACTCAACCACAACCTCAAACATATGGACCTCCTATCCATTCACAAGCTATGGGTCCACCACCACATAACCCCCAACAATACACCATCTCGCAACACTCACAACAATCATCATTTCAACAAGTGCCACAACCTCCCCTTGCCAATCCTTTTGATCAAGGATGACAACAAATGAAAAACTCCCTTAAGATCCTTCAACTAGGGACCCAAAAGTTACATTATAAGTTTGAAGACTTATGTCCCTACCCCTTTGATTGAAACATGACAACCATACTTTTTCCTCAACATTTTGAAGTCCCTAAATTTGATAAATACAAAGGAAAAGGAGACCCTCATGACCATATCAAGGAATTCTTCATGGCATACCAAGAAGTATCCTATGATGACCAATTCCTCTAAATTTTCCCACGAAGTCTAAGAGGACAAGCTTTAGAATTATTTATGCACTTTCCTTTTGGCACCATCTCCACCTTCACTGACTTGTAAACATTTGTTGCTCATTTCTCATATAATGTGGAACACGAGATCACCATGCTTGACCTTTGCAATACCAAACAACAAAATGGCAAAAAATTTGCTGCATACCTACAAAGATGGAGATCACTTGCTAGTAGGGACCACACTTGAAAAACAACTTGTCCATATTTTCATTCAAAACTTAAACCAATAAATGGCCTTCCACTTGCAAGTACATTGTGCATCAACCTTCGATGAGATCATAGAAATATGGGTCAGTATTGAAAAAACCCTCATAGAAAAAGGTTTAGTCAAAATCTATAACCAAAATGATAATGACAAATCAACAAATGACAAACCAAAGTTTTGGACCAAGAACAAAAATGTTGTAGGTGACAGAGCCATCGATTCCAAACACATTCAAGTAGTCGCACCTAAAATAAAAGAAACACAGGTGGTGCAAAATGTCTCAAACAATGTCTTGATACCATCTAGTCAACCAAAACAAAATCCTCCCAACAATCCAAAATGTAAATACACTTCTTTAGGTGAACCTCTTGAAGTCGTGTTTCAAAAACTAGTACAAGCCAATATGGTTGAATTTCCCACAATCAAACCTTTTGATGAAAACCAACCTAAGCCTACATGGTCCAAAGACAATGAGTATTGTGAGTATCATCGTATCAAAGGACACTCCACTAGAAAGTGTATACAACTAAAGAACTATACCCAAGACCTCATTGATCGAGGTGATATCCAAGTGGAAGGAACCAACAATACCTCACCAAATGATGGATTAGGAGTTTACCAAGACCCCCTTCCCAACCACACTAACACTTCCTCATCCAATCCATCATCCTCCAACACCAACCCCAATAATCAAACCAATAACATCAACTACAACAACGTTTCACCTCCCTAATGACAATGTAGTAGGCTGGATCAATTTCGACTCCACTCATGTTGCCACCATCAAAATCAAAAGTAATACCCCGAATACACTGTCACTACATGGCGTGGACAAGTAACCATTAAAGGACCCTCTTGATCCTCCACCATAGTACCTTCTGAATACAAACTCCTCGACTATCTTGGGAAGACGCCAACCCAAATTTCTATTTTTGAACTTCTCAAGACATCCCCCATCCACTACGACATCCTCAACAAGTCTCTCTAAGAGTCTTGTGTCACCACTGACATTCCACGTGCACAATTCCAAAACTTGGTCGCCCAATTGTCTTCTCCTTACCATCTCACTTTTAACCAATCTGACATGTCACCCATCAACCCTGCACATAATAAAGCCCTTCATATAGAGGTTCAAATCACCAATCACAAAGTTAAAAGAGTCCTCCTCGATAATGGATCTAGTTTGAATACATGTACATTAAAATTCATAAACCTACTAGGGTATTCAACAAGCAATCTAAAACCCTTGGTCGTCTCCATAAAAGCATATGACAACATAGAAAGAGAATTAGATGGCACCACATGTCTTCCTATCAAAGAAGATCCTCTAACACTACCCACCTTGTGTCGCATGGTTGATCTTGACCTACCATACAATCTTCTCCTTGGCTGACCATGGTTGCATGCCATGCATGTCATCCCTTCCACCTATCACTAGTGTCTAAAGTTTCCTCATAACGGTGTCGAAGTCACTATCGCCGCCGATCAACAACCCTTTGAATATTGTAAACCTTTGGAAGTTGTCTATGATAGGTAATTCCATTGTCCCAACACTTATGGGGAAAACCTTAAAGACACTTCATCCACTCCATTTGCTACGTCTAATCCTTCACATGCATCCACCTCATCATCCACCCTAGTCCCTCAAGTATCCCAGGTCAAGATCATAGACAAAGGGTGTGGTGAATATGAGCTTCATAACTCCTTTCATGTGGGACAACTACCTTTATCCCCCGCTCCCATGGTCTTCAATTGTAGAAAAGAATTCAAGAACAATAATGAAGGATAGATGACAGGATCCCCTTTTATCCAACAAAGGTCTCCTGAGAAGAAGAAGAGATCGAAGAATCCTTGAATGATTGGTTATATCATGAAGAGGTTGATCCAATAAAAGCATATCTTGAATATTTTAAATAGAAATATCTCGTGCCATATCAGATGTGCACTAAAATGCCCTACCATGGAAAAGGACTTGGCATCAACGAGGAAGGCCCTGTTGAACTGATTCTGGTTGATACCACATCTCCCAAACAATATGCCAAGTACTTTGGCTTAAGATATGTTCCACCCACTGTGGAAATCCAAGGTCCTGCTAAAATATTAGTCGACGTGGTCAAATCTTCTTCTAATATTGAAAACATTACACCGACTGTCATCATATCTTCATGTGAAGATCTTGACCTCTCATTCATCTTCCTCAATAACACCATTTTCCTCATCGACCTTTCCTCATCCATCCCAACCTCATTGCTTGGGATCACCAAGGACCACCGCCTCTCATTACATTCCAAAGTGATGAGGCTCTCACTACATTCCTAGAACTCCGTGACACCTCACAATATGATGTATGCTTGAATGTTGATGCCTACTTTGGAGAAGAGGAGATCCGTAGTCCAAATAAAAAACTAAAAAATATAAAAACATCCCTTAGTGAAACCTCTCTGAGGTGCTATCAGACACAAAAGAGAAAAATAAGGATGTATCTCCTGGACAAAACCTCTCTGAGGCACTAGGAGATGAGGAACTCCATCTTCCTCCCATACCCTCATATTGGTAGGAATGCTCCACCATCTTAATTGAAGGCACACAAGAAATCAACATTGGCACCAAGGAACAACCCAAGATTGCCTACATTGCAGAAAGTCTCACTATAAAAGAAAAATCCAATCTCTCCGCCATACTTCAAGAGGCACCAGATGTCTAAATGCTTGGTCCTATGCAGACATGCCAGGGCTAGATCCCTCCTTGGTGGTCCATCATCTTGTAATACATCCATATGCACGACCAGTCAAATAGAAGCTCCAAAATATGTATCCACAAGTTGCCCTTCTTGTCAAAGAACTATAAAAAACTACCCTGAATGGGTTTCAAATATTGTTCTAATTGCTAAGAAGTCTAGGGGGCATTCAAGTCTGTACAGATTTCCAAGATATAAAAAAAGCATGTCCAAAAGATGACTTCCCACTTCTTAACATCGAAATCATCATGGATTTGATGACTGGACATGAAATGCTCTCTCTCATAGATGGATTTTCTGGATATAACTAGATTAGAATTGCTCCTAAAGATGAGAAAAGACAACCTTCACATGTCCTTGGGGCACTTACTGTTGGAAGTCATTCCCTTTGGACTTAAAAATGTAGGAGCAACCTATCAACGTGCCATGACCACCATTTTCCATGACATACTACACAAGATCATGGTAGAGTATGTAGATAACCTCCTTGGGAAATCAAGAACAAGGGAAGAACATCCTATGGTTTTACAACAAATATTTGAATGCTCAGGAAATACAAGCTCTGCCTCAATCGCAAGAAGTGTGTTTTGGGGGTCAAATCAGGAAAACTTTTGGACTTCATTGTCTCTCATAGAGGAGTCAAAATGGATCTAGTGAAAGTCATTGCCATCACATAAATGCCACCACCAAGAACCTTGAAACAACTTTGTAGCCTACAAGGCAAGCTTCAAGCTATCTGTAGATTCATAGCTCAACTTGTCGACAAGTGCCAACCTTTCTCTCATTTGCTACAAAAAGATACACCCTTCAAATGGGACCAACCCTGTTAACAAGCCTTTGATTAGATCAAGGAATATTTGACATCACCTCTTGTTCTCATGGCACCCATTCCTGGAAAGGCCTTACTCTTGTATATCAGCAACTTTAGTAGCATTGGGGGAATTTCTAGCACAACATGATGAAACCATATGTGAAAGAGCTATATATTACATCAACAAGACTCTTGTCGGCTATGAGCTTAATTATACACCTATGGAATGAGCATGTCTAGCTATCATTTTCAACTCTCAAAAGTAAGGGCATTTCCCTATACCAATAATGTGGCTAAATATGAATCTCAAATCATTGGTCTTAAGATGGCAACCCAATGGAATATCCAACAATTACAGGTTTACAGAGACTCCCAATTGGTCATCAAACAAGTCAATGATGAATACCACACTATGGATGAAAAGTTGATCCCCTACAAGCAAATGAAGGATGAATACAAACTTCAATTCACCTATAGTCAATTTGAAAAGGTGCCTTGACTCCATAACAAAGTAGTTGATGTCGTGGCTACCATAGGATCCCTCTTAGATATGCCCCATGATAGCCATCAATGTGAATTCCTTGTGGAACAACTCCTCCTGTTAGCATATGTCACTGAATCAAAATTCATATGTGAGATTGTTGATCCTGAAACCCCTTGTTATCATAACATCTATGCCTATCTCCAACATCATACTATCCCATTTGAATTCTCTCATAAACAAAAAAGGTCCCTTATTTGCCAAGCTTCTCGCTACACTATCCTCATTGACACCCTTTGTCGCTAAAGCTATGATGGCACTCTCTGGTGATGTTTAAATATAGAAGAAGCTTCATTCACACTACACGAAGTCCATGTAGGTATCTATAGTGCTCACACATGCAACATTGTCCTAGCCAAAAAGATCTTAGGCACAAGATATTATTGGCCCATAATGGAACATGATGCATGTGAGTATGTGAAGAAATGTAATCCTTGTTAGCAACATGGAGACCTCATTCACACTCCCTCTTAGGCATTACAACCAATCATGACACCATGGCCCTTTTCTCAATGGGGCCTAGATCTCATTGGCAAGATTCACCCTCCCTCCTCTGATGGCCACAAATTCATCATCATTGCCACTGAATAGATTACAAAGTGGGTTGAAGCTATTCCCCTCACTTTTACCACCAGCTCATAGATCACTAAATTCATCCTCTACCACATCATTTTTCGGTATGGCATCCCATCCACCCTTGTCACATATAATGGAAACCCCTTCAAAAACAATGATGTTCATGCTCTTTATGAACAATTCCACATTCAATATCATTGGTCCACCCCATATTACCCTCAAGGAAGCAACCAAGATGAGGCAACTAATAAGACCCTACTCAAAATCCTCAAGAAAGTTGTCAATGAAACTAGTCATGATTGGCACCTCCACATCCATCCTACCCTTTAAGTCTACCACACTAGCATCTATACCCCAACTGGAGCCACTCCATACTTGCTTGCCTTTGGAGCTGAATCCATCTTGTCAATTGAGATCGAACTTCCCTCCTTGCACATTTCCTTATGTAATATCATCACCGAGGAATATTGTGTTGTACACCTACAAGAGTTAGAGTTATTGGATGAACGATGCCTCAACACCTTGAATCATCTCCAAGCATACCATAATTCACTTCAAGGATCCTACAACAAGAAAATCTCTGCCACATAATTTCCAGTAGGTGATCTGGTCCTAAAAGAAAATTAGAAGAATCTTTGAGAATGAGACAAGAAGGGAAAGTTTGAACCTAATTGGTTAGGCCCCTATGTGTTTGTCTCTAAATATGGTATAGGGGCATATTGCCTCGCCACTCTTGAAGGTGAAGAACTTGGAGGACCCATAAACATCATCCATCTTAAAAGGTTTTATGCCTAGGTTGCTGAATACCTTGTCCAAATATAAAAAAATAAAAAATAAAAAAAAATAGCAAAGAAGAAGTCTTCAAGGTGAAAGGTATTTTATGCTCCTTATTAATGATTTTTCAAGAATGAATTGGGTTACTTTTCTTAGAGAAAAGACATTTGTCCTATGGTGAAAACCACTTTCCATGGCACCTTGGGCAAGTACCATGATGAAAACTTGCTCGCAGACATCATGCATTGTCTCAAACCGGATGCACTATTCATCATTTTCCATCATTACTACATACATCATCTCCACCAACTTCCAATCCCCAATACATCCCCGCTATCTGAGCTTCCATCCCCTTGTCCTCCAATTACCATACTTGGTCCATCACACCTCCCTAGTTCTCCCCTCACAACCTCACCTACCCATTATGTCTCTTACCTATTCCTTCATCATTTTTTAATAGGTCCAACAAAAGAGTGAGTAATAGAAAAGAAACAATCAACCTCTACCACGACTAGACCCCCAATTGATCCTTACACCTGGACTATCCCTCACCATCCACCTAGCTTGTAACCAGAACGTCTTAATCTCCCTTGCCTCCCCCAACCTACTATCATGATTTTGATACCATGATATAATATGAAAATTGATAGTTCCATCCTCTATTCACTCCACCCACTACATCCAATCATCCCATCATCTTGGAATCATCAATCCACCAGAACTACATACATCACCACTTGCATCCTAGCGTGCCTTGATCATGTGGATACAAGGTATGTAGATAGTCTAGGATATGAAGGATGAATCCAGTATGTAGGTACATAGGATGCCACCTCTCTGACCTTTTCGGTTGTCCCTACCATCTGACTTTGACTTTTTTACTATTCACATTCAATCACCCATCTACAAACACCATCCCATCTCATCTCTATACTCACTTAGACTTGACCCTCATACGACAGGCATACTACACATACCTACACAAGTATCGTGCTTCATAAAAATCATATACATTGAGATTATCCTTGACCATAGCACATTGCCTACATATCTATCTGCTTATCATTCGACTTATCTGAATCATCAACAATCCCTACCTTACAGATGCATCCTTCCTACAATAGGCAAAATCCTAAATCTACACAAGTCTTGGCAAGAGATATGATGGCTGTGTGTTTGGTCAGTTGGTCTTTTATTTTTTTATTTTCTTTTTTTGTTCCATTCTCTGATTACTTCTATTGGTACTCATTTATGTTTAGGGTTTTAAGCTTGGGCATTTGCAGGTTTTCTCATTCAAACCCTAAATTTTTTGAGTCACAGGGTCTTGCATTCTTTTTCTATTTTGATGTTGACCTCCTGTAGCGGTTTCCTGGTTGATTAAGTTTCATCCTCGTGCTTTAGTGTTCATAGGTTGATCGGTCCCCATGAAGTGTTTCACCACTTTTTCCTATCGTGCTTAAGAAAAATGCTAAGTTCCTATATGTGCAAGTGCATTTGTATGTTGGCGGCCCAAAAATACATTTCGGCTTCCAAAAAATCATGAAAAAATAAGTTGTACGCATTTTTCAATGCATAATGAGTGCATATAAAATGGGGGAATCTTCTGCAGATTCTTGGGAATATTTTGCAGTTGTATGCATTTCCAAATGCATATCGGGCTCAAAAAGATACATATACATTGGTGGAATCTGTTACAGTTTCCAGGAAGATTCTCCATATGTATATCGGGTTTTCTTGTATATGTTTTGTTGTATGTCCAAATATACAACAGCTATGTACAAGACAGACATACCATGAAAAATCATGCAAAGGTGGAATATTCCAGAAAAGATTCCTTATTTGTACGCGGAGGAGGAATCAAATGCGGCAAATAATAATTTGAGGTCCGTGGGTTGTATAAAGTGCTTGTATATGCTGATATACAAGCCGATGTGCAATGAAGGGGATACAAGCCAGACTTCAAAAGGAGGTTCATTCTGATGCATAATGATTTAAAGTCTGTGGCTTGTATGTATGTGTGTGTTGTATATCACGGATATACAAAGGGGGAGAGGTACAAGCCGAACCTGAGTAAGTTTCCAATCTGCCTCATGAACATTTGGGGTTTGCCTTGTATGATAAGCAATTGTATGCATGTGCAAAGGCCGATATACAAAGAGATTATCACCAAGACCATATGCATCGGCTGACCTTTCTTGGGTCATTCCGATGGCTGATGGAGATCAAATGCACAACGACGATTGTATATGCATTCGTTCTTGTATATACAAGGGGCGAAAATAGCAAAATAAAAGGAGAAAAGGTCAGCGATAGAGGATCAAGGTGCCTACGTGGCACGATATCACTAGTTGGTGACTTTTCAGTGTTTTTCAGCGCCGATAATCTCAGCGATGGAATCAAAATCAACGACCAAGTTTTAAAGTTGCAGAGTTGGTCTTCTTTGCTTCCTCAGACATGTTTCGAGCGGGAAAAATCCAAGGATGCGCTACTGCATTTTCCAAGAGAAGCTGTGGGTGGTTGAGTCATTAATGGTGACATACAAAGGCATGGGCCGATGGTTGAATGGCTGATGCAGAGGAAAAAATCACAACTCAACTTCTTACTTTCCACAAGCACTCTTCCTAAGACAACTCACACTCTCAAGGGCACAAATAAGGAGTTTTGTTTCTGTTCACTCACACAAGGCTATCAAAGGCCTTCTTACCCCTCTTTAACTCCAACACAATGGTCTCAATCCATTCCCAAGGTCTGCACTACTCGAACTACCTCTATACCATTAGTAGGCTATCAATCCTTGTAACCCTTCTTTGAAGGATAGTCACTCATAACTTTTTAGATATTTCACCAAATAAATCTGTGATGGCATATTTGGATACCCATTACCAAGCTTTAAAACATATATGAAAACCAACATAGGTTACTTTGAAAAGAACTGCTCAAACCAGGACTGTTACAGTGCTAAATAGGCCTAAATAGGCTTGAATACAACAGGGTTTATTGGTTCTATGACCTCCGGTTTCAAACTCTCCCAAACAACACTTGGAATGTGTGGGATTAGGTCCATTCATTCTTATTACTTCATTAGAAATCCCATTAGAAAGGCCTCTTAACAAACCCAAAACCTTATACCTATTGACTGTCCTCAAGACCCTGTTTTCTAGACTGTATACAGAAAAATAGTCATAAAACCATGATCTACTCCACCTCAATCTTAGTTATTTGGTCAGAGACCTCTAGAATACGAAAGAAAATACTACCACAGTCATTTTCCACCAAGGAATAGCAACATGCAATGGATAAAAAGGAAGAAACACAAGATTTCATTGCCATTGTTTACCCTAATCAGGGTTTTTGACAGTTTCTAGAAAACTAACCACCTCTAACTCAAAACAATGCCAAAATGCATGAAATAAACTACAAGTGGAAGGTGATTGAAAGATATTTCATTTGAAATCAAAACTAAATGTCCTCCTACCCGTACTGGGCCGTACCATGCAAGAAGACAGTAAATTTCTAATGAGAAATACAGAAAATAGTGTCTCTTCTCATTCCTTGTTCAAATCCTCAATCACCCACGAATTTACAAAGGTATACAAGGCCTTTTTAAAGGCATTACAATTTGTCTCTTCAGTTTCTCATTGTCTTGGAACGAACCAAGAGCCACAAGACTCTTCACCTTCCAAGTTTGCATCATTTTTGCATTTTTACATAACAATATTTAACAATACTTACAAATATAGTAGCATGACCACCTAAACTGACCAAATGACATTACAAATGGTCTATTAGACCTTATCATAACATGAGATCCACTATGCTAAATCAAAAACCTAAGATTATTTCATGGAGGCATGTACTTGCTAGGGCGCTCCTGCACCAATGGCCAACTACCAGTTTTATGACGGAAAGTCTGTGAGCAGCGGCGCATCTCCCAAGATCATCTGTTTTTCCTTCCTGTCTGCCTACTGCATTTAATATTTTGGGCATCTTTTTGGTACAATGTATCCAGCAGGATTTTGATTTTTGCCTAAAAAAAAATTGTTGAGTACACAGTCTTGTTAAAAAGGGGTAACTAGTCACTTTTTTGGTGGTTGGTTGAAAACTAGACAAATTTTGGTGCTGTCACACAATACAACTTCATTGGTGGCCCTGTTCTGGATGTTTTGTGAGTTTATGAGTCTCATGTTGTATGTTTCAGGCATAAATTCACTGGTTTCATGCTGTTTTATATGAGAAATGCTCTGTTGCATGTGTTTAATCATTTGTCTCCAAGCTATGGGCATATTTTCTTTTGAATCAATATAGCTAAGGGGGGTTGTTAAGATTCAGGAATATCAGTTTTTTTTGTTTTTGTATTGAATGTTTAATCTCCTACCTTTGTTCAAGGAACAAATTAAATGTTTCAGGTTAATCATTGAGAAGGTATGTTGCAGCATGGATACCATTAAGTATGAATGACTAAACACCTAGTTTTTGGGAAGTATCTGTAAGGCAGGTACTAAACAAACCCCCCTTGAAATCCAGTCTTTGGTATATATTTATGCTGACTATTCACATGTGTATGTCTATTGACTCCGAGCCCTAGATAGGCACCAATCTAGTTCTGTATTGAGGTTACACCCCAGTTCCTGGTTTTGCATCCAAATACTAAAAATCAAACTCTAAACTTCAAATCCCAACCATTAGGACTTTAGAAGTAGTTTTAGGACCGAAATCCTCTGTCTACAACTAAACTTAGGCCCAAGACTAGGCCCTTTGCACTTATCTCACAATTTTGGTCTGCATAATAGAGGATTTATCTGCTTTATATCAACATCCTAGTCTTTTCACAGTTATATTTCATGGATGTTGAGTAGGGAATACCCCCCTTGGTTCTGCAGAGCCTAAAGAAGAAGAGAAGATATTTATAGAGTCTATCTCCTATACTGTTGGCCCCTGGCCCAGGAATCCTATTGATCATTGATGGCTACCTTGTAGGGATAACTGGGAATAAGCATCCAGTCTGGGAAAAATACCAACAGATTTTGGCGACTCCACTGGGGAAGAAGTGAAGTCAAAGTGTTATCTTAATATCCCTAGTGATATTTTGTGCTCATCTGAGTCACCAACAGATTTTGGTGACTCGACTGGGGAATGCTTTGAGAAAGAACCTTGATTTTAAAAGAAAATATTTCCTAATTATAGGTGGCAACTTCGAACCAATCTCCTAACCGGTAAGGTAAAAATTTGTATGCTAGGGAGAAGATCCCTGCGTAACCCTCTATTTGAAGAGTTACCCACAAAAATGATGTACAGGAAAAAAGGGACTGTTTGAGCCAGTCAAGACGGTTCTCCTAGCCCCAGAAGTAATGATAATATTCAAGACAATCCAGGATCTTCAAAGCGGACAATACCTTATTTTTCAAACACTGAGGCTGAAATCCAGAACGTATATGAAAGACATCAAGGTGATGGATTGAGAATGAGGTCAGAGGTGTTTCAAGAATGGCCTTTTGTAGATTCCCCTAACAGATTTGAAGAAGCTGAATCCCCAAGGGATGATAATGACGATTAGAATGTAATAAAACCATCCTCTTCTATGCCTAGAGATGAGGAATTAGCCGAAGAAATTAAGAGCTTAAGGGCTGAATTAGAATATCTGTAGGCAATGAGAATCAGAGATGACATCAGACAGAAAGTGCAAGCTCTGAGAGTTGCTCAGAATGATTCAATTCCTACCCTTGAAAATGCAAATATGCAGAGAAATCAACAAAGAAATGAAGTTCAGGATCAGCATAATGATCAAAGACATAATGCAAATAATGCTAGAATACCATTAAATAATGTAAGAAATCAGAATGTCAATAGAAATGCCAATGTTAATCAGTTTGGTAGACAGCTGATGCAGCTGGACAGATTCAGATAGCTTGTTTTTGATGGCATTCCTAGTTACCCCAATCCTATTGACAAACATGTGAGGCTACAAGTGCCCAAATTTTTAGCAAATAATACCATGTCAGGAGAAGACCATTTAAAAGCTTTTCAGAATATGATGGACAACTTTGAGGTTGAGCATGAGGATGTTTTCATGAAATTATTTATGCAATCCTTAGTTGATGAGGCTAGAGAATGGTATAAGGGTCTGCCTGACAGAAATGTTTCATCATGGGATGACTTCAGGAGGATATTTAAAGAACAGTATGGTGACAAGACTGATCTAAGTTTCTTTATTAATGAATTCACTGGAATCACCAAAGGATCAAATGAACAGGTTACTGATTTCTTCATGAACAGGTTCATGAAGGTACTGAACAAATTGCCACATCACCTAAGGCCTAATGAACCAATGTGCATAGTGTTGTACATAAACACTTTTGATGCCAAAACAACTTATGGACTGAGGGATAAGGGTCCTGCTAGCCTCAGGGATGCTTTCAAAATAACAACTAATATTGAAAATAATAGAAAAACATCTGGTAAGACAAATATAAGAGATGATGTAAAAATTCTGCAAAATCTAAACACTAAATCTCAAAATATTCAAGGCAGCGCATCTACTTCTGAGGATAAGTTAGATAAATTGACAACTATTGTCAAGGACCTGAGTTATACAATGGCTAAAAACGAGAAGGGGATAGGTCCTGACAGACAAGTTTACCAAAGGCAGGAAAAAAAGACCATCATTACATGATATGCCATATAATACTAATTGGCATAATGGTAAACCCATTCTCCCAAACAACAACCCAAGTCAAAGGACTCAAAATGTTAAGGAAACACCTGATCGTTTGAAGAAGGCTATTAATATTGTTAATGACACCCCATGGTGCATAATATGTCAGATGCCTCACTCACAGTCACAATGTATGATTGCTTAGTCTTTATATAATAATGTTGTTGCCTGTGAAGAGTGCAATGAGCCACATTGCATGGAAGATGATAATGTCAATATGCTATCTATGAACAGAGAGTATCCCTCTCAGGATGCTGATGCAAATGCAAATGATAAGATTCAGGTATGTCAACAGTTTCCCTGTGATGAAGATAATGAAGACAACTATGCCTATGCTCAGGATTCACATAATTTTCTGAATTATTTGAGGAGGCCTTCTGAGGAAGAAATTAGAGCCTTCACAGCTGCAGTAGTGGCTCAAGTCAAAAGTAGTTACAATCTCAGGGGTAAAGCCCAGGTAGGTAATTCGCACCAACCAAAGAATACTTTCGTGAACCAACCAATGCACAATCATAAAGGGACTGAAACACAAAAGAAGCAATGGAGCAATAATAAGCAAAATTTTAAGCAAAAAGCAAGTTATGATTCTCAAGGGTTAGAAAATAGAATTCCCCAGGTTGATCAAAACAAAAAATTTTAGATCAAAGATGACAATCAGAGAACCATAAAAATTAAAGCTGGATCATACCAAGATAAAAATAAAACTATGGAACAAACTACAACTGCTATTCAAAATTATGCTCCTTTTGACATAGCTCAAGTCTTGTCTCAGATAAAAGTCTCTATTCCACTGATGGAACTGATGAAAGTTGAAGAATTCAGAAATAAAGCAATGTCTTTGATTTCTGGAGTACCTTATCAAGCCAAGTGGAATGATGAAAGTCAGGGTAAAAAAAAAGCTGTGTATTGATGAAGACGAGGTTCCTGAGGTATATCTTGGGATGACCATGACAAAATGCCCTTCACAGGTTGAACCATTTTATGTCTCCCTTGTCATAAATGGAAAGGTGATTAAGAACTGTATGCTTGATTCAGAAGCATCAACAAATATCATGCCTCTGGCTATCATGCAGCAAGCTGGGTTAAAAATAGATAAGGCATGTGGGAAATGCTATGCCATGGATGCCAGGGAAGTACCTGTCATTGGAATCATGAAAGATGTAGATTTTAGGCTGGCAGCATATCTTGAAAAGGCCTACAAAATGAACATAACAGTTGTTGATATCAAACCACGGTATGGCATGTTGTTGTCAAGAAGATGGGCAACATTGATTGGTGGAAGTATGCAATTGGACCTGTCATTCGCCATGATCCCAATGAATGGAAAGGATGTCAAATTAATCAGAGAAGAAAGATCATCAGAAATAGTTGAGGATCAAGAGTCAGAGGAGCATATATGCTTTGTGGACACTGACTGTGATAATTTCAGAGTTGTCTCAGATGATAAAGAAAGTGAAGGGAGAGACATGTGCATTCAGGAGCTTGACCAACATGGTCTTTGGACCATGTATTTTGATGGAGCTTGTTCGAAGGAAGGCTCTAGTGCTGGAATTGTGTTTCTGTCTCCAACTGGTGAGATTCTAAAATTCTCTTTCTTGTTGAAGTTTGCTTGCACAAACAATGTTGCAGAGTATGAGGCTCTGCTACTAGGATTGAATGTTGCTTTGAAGCATGGGATCAAGATGTTCAAAGTATTTGAGGATTTAGAATTAGTTGTTTCCCAAGTTAGAGATAAGTATGCATCAAAAAATAAGAGGTTAAAACAGTATAAGCATGCTGTGTGGGATACAATTGAATTGTTTGATGCTTTTTCCATAAACTGGATTGAGATATCAAAAAATGTCAGGGCAGATTTTTAGCTAATGTAGCCATAAGGCCAGATGATATAACTCTATCAGATATTACAAATGTTGAGGTCAAACTTAGACCTGCAGTGCTAGATAATGTATGCAGCTAGCAAGTATTTGATGATGATAAAGATTTACTGAGATTTCTACATTGCATTGATGAGTATGAGAACCAGGAAGTGGATTTTCAGAACTTTGTGGAGGTTGTAGATGGGAAAGAAACTCTCTTAGGGAAGGAGGTAATTCAACTCAAGACAAATAAAATCCCTAGAGGGCTGGTAGCTTTAGAGAGAGCTTTTGACAATAGGGACCAATTTGTTGCAAAGGCATCTCCAACAAATAAGAATGATTTAGAGGAGATAAACTTGGGGACATCTCATGCCCCCAAGAAGGTATACATTGGCAAACAGCTCAAACCACACATCAGAACTATGTTGATTGCACTACTAAAAAATATAAGCATGTCTTTGCTTGGTCATATGACGACCTGAAAGCTTATAGAGAGGATTTGTTTCAGCATGAAATCCCTTTGAAGCCTGGAGCTAAACCATTTAGACAAAAACAGAGACCTATCAACCCAACCTTAGCTCCTAAAATGCAAGTAGAACTTATGAAGCTTAGGGAGGCTGGAATAATCATGCCTATCAGACACTCAACTTGGGTGTCCAACCTTGTCCCAGTCAGAAAGAAAAATGGTGACATAAGACTTTGTGTGGACTTTAGAAATCTGAATGTATCTTCTTTGAAGGACAATTATCCATTGCCAAACATGGAAGCCATGTTGTAGAAGGTGACTGGCTGTGAACTTTTGTCCATGATGGATAGATTTTCAGGGTACAATCAAGTGAAAGTGAAAGAATCAGAACAATTCAAGACTGCTTTCACCACTCCATGGGGAACCTATGTATATGTGAGAATGACATTTGGGCTGACAAATCCAGGCGTCACGTTTCAAAGGGCAATGGATGTTGCTTTTGTAGGATTGATTGACTCAATCTTGGTTGTGTATCAAGATGACTTGACTACCTTTTCAAAAAAAGAAGAGCAGCACTATATGCACTTGGAGCAGATTTTTATTAGGGCATTGGAGTATGGCATCTCACTCAACCCAAAGAAATGTGCCTTTGGGGTAGTGGAAGGGAAATTGCTTGGGCACATTGTTTCCAAGGATAGAGTCAGAATTGATCCTGAGAGGGTAGCTGCAATTGACAAAATTCAGATCCCTAAAACAGTGAAAGGTGTTTAGTCCTTCTTTGGGCAAATTAATTTTTTTAGAAAATTTGTGCCTAACTTTGTTGAGACCACCAAAGATATCTCTAAAATGTTGAAGAAAGGTGCAACTGTCAAATGGGAAGATGAAGCAACTAAATCATTTCAAAATATCAAAGAGGCTATAAAGATGGCTCCTGTGCTAAAGTCTCCTAATTTTTCAAAGCCATTTCAGTTGTTCTCATTTCCTTCTTTCCATACTATTGCTGCATGCTTACTACAGAAGAATGAAGAAGATTTTGAATAGCCTATAGCTTTCTTTAGCATGTCATTGCAGGCTGCTGAATTGAAGTATGACATCATGGAGAAACAGGCATATGCATTGGTTAGAGCAGTCAAAAGTTTCAGGCCATATTTGGTAGGCTCTCACATAGTTGCATATGTGCCTCATGCAACAATCAAGGATATCTTTACTCAGCAGGAAGTAACTGGAAGAAGATGTAGATGGAGAAATAAATTGCAGGAGTTCAACATTGAAATACAGATCACTAAACTAGTAAGAGGACATGGTTTGGCAAAATTGATGACACAATCAAATCTAGAGGCGTGCCAAGTGAATGTAGTGCATAATGAAGTTATAAATATGTCAGAATCTGAATGGTATAAGGACATAGTACATTATTTGCAAGATTTGAACTATCCTTCCCATCTCAGTGACAATCAGAAGAGGACCTTGAAGCTACAGGATATTAAATACATCATTGTTCAAGGAGAGTTGTATTGGAAAAATCCTGATGGTGTATTACTCAGATGTATGAATGAGGATCAGGCTAAGGATATTCTAAGTGATATGCACAATGGAGTGTGTGGTGGACACTATGCTGCCCAGACAACAGCCCACAAAATTCTCAGAGCAGGCTATTGGTGGCCAACTCTCTTCTCAGACGCACACAAAATGGTAAGAAAATGTGATCCCTGCCAAAGGTTCTCAGGAAAACTAAGATATGAAGGTGCATTACCCCTTAGGACTATAACTGTAGAAGCTCCATTTCAGCAATGGGGAATTGATTTTATAGGGAAAATCTTAGAAAAATCAAGTGGAGGGCACAGTTGGATCCTGGTTGCTACTGATTACTTCACTAAATGGATTGAGGCCATTCCAACTAAAAAAGCTACTAGCAAAGTGGTGATGGATTTTATTCTGGAAAATATTATTATCAGATTTGGAGTACCAGCCAAATTAGTCGCAGATAATGCAATGTGCTTTAGGTCTGGTGAATTTATTGATTTTTGTAGCAATTATGGAATTGATTTGTCTCATACATCACCATACCATCCACAAGGGAATGGTCGAGCAGAGTCAAGCAACAAAAGTCTCATGAAAATCATCAAAAGGGTAATGGATAAAAACAAGAGGGCTTGGGATTCAAAGCTAAAGTTGGCAGTATGGGCTGACAGGGTGACAGTGAAAAGAGCAATTAGAAGGTGGCCTTTTGAACTAGTATATGGTACAACAGCTAAATTGCATGTGAACAACTTCCTGCCAGTTTATAAGTTCATCCAAGGGAATGATGAGGAGATTGGAGACCCAATGACTGAAAGAATAAATCAGTTGGTTGCACTAGATGAAATCAAAAGGGAGGCACAGAAAACAAACATCAAGAAACATCAGAAAGTGAAATATCTGTTTGATAAAAGGGCTACAGAGAGAAGGTTTCAGATAGGCGACCTGGTCCTTATGTGGAATGCAAGGAGTCACGATAAGGGCAAGCACGGTAAATTTGAGCCCTTATGGACTGGCCCATATCAAATTGGCACTATCCATGAAGATGATTCTTATTTTCTCTAGGCTCTTAATGGTGAACTACTGGAATTGCCAATACACAGTAAATTCCTTAAAGCTTTTTTCTCATAAATGAGTACCTTATGTGTACGCTGTAAATTAGGTGTAATGTTTTGTACATGCCTTGTATAGTCGGTCGTGTTTTGAGTTTTGTGTTTTGTTTGGTCTACCCCAGAGTAGTTTGGTCCTCGCTGTAGTCTGGCACCTACACGTCCCCAATCGGAGCCTGTTGGTACTCATTTATGTTTAGGGTTTTAAGCTTGGGCATTTGCAGGTTTTCTCATTCAAACCCTAAATTTTCTGAGTCATAGGGTCTTGCATTCTATTTTCTATTTTGATGTTGACCTCCTATAGCGGTTTCCCAGTTGATTAAGTTTCATCCTCGTGCTTGTTCATAGGTTGACCGGCCCCCATGAAGTGTTTCACCGCTCTTTCCTATCGCGCTCAAGAAAAATGCTAAGTTCCTGTATGTGCAAGTGCATTTGTATGTTGGCGGCCCAAAAAATACATTTCAGCTTCCAAAAAATCATGAAAAAATAAGTTGTATGCATTTTTCAATGCATAACGAGTGCATATAAAATGGGGGAATCTTCCACAAATTCTTGGGAATATTCTGCAGTTGTATGCATTTCCAAATGCATATCGGGCTCAAAAAGATACATATACATTGGTGGAATTTGTTGCAGTTTCTAGGAAGATTCTCCAGATATATATCGGGTTTTCTTGTATATGTTTTGTTGTATGTCCAAATATACAACAGCTATGTACAAGACAAACATACAATGAAAAATCATACAAAGGTGGAATGTTCCAGAAAGGATTCCTTGTTTGTACGCGGAGGAGGAATCAAATGCGGCAAATAATAATTTGAGGTCCGTGGGTTGTATAAAGCGCTTGTATATGCTGATATACAAGCCAATGTGCAATGAAGGGGATACAAGCCAAACTTCAAAAGGAGGTTCATTCTGATGCATAATGATTTAAAGTCTGCGGCTTGTATGTATGTGTGTGTTGTATATCGCGGATATACAAAGGGGGAGAGGTACAAGCCAGACCTGAGTAAGTTTCCAATCTGCCTCATGAACATTTGGGGTCTGCCTTGTATGATAAGCAATTGTATGCATGTGCAAAGGCCAATATACAAAGAGATTATTGCCAAGACCATATGCATCGGCCGACCTTTCTTGGGTCATTCTGATGGCCGATGGAGATCAAATGCATAGCAGTGATTGTATATGCATTCGTTCTTGTATATACAAGGGGCAGAAATAGAAAAATAAAAGGAGAAAAGGTCAGCGATAGAGGATCAAGGTGCCTACATGGCACGATATCACTGGTTGGCAACTTTTTAGCATTTTTCAGCGCCGATGATCTCAGTGATGGAATCAAAATCAACGGCCAGGTTTTAAAGTTGCAAAGTTGGTCTTCTTTGCTTCCTCAGACATGTTTCGAGCGGGAAAAATCCATGGACACGCTGCTGCAATTTCCAAGAGAAGCTGCGGGTGGTTGAGTCATTAATGGTGACATACAGAGGCATGGGCTGATGGTTGAATGGCCAACTACCAGTTTTGTGACAGAAAGTCTGTGAGCGGCGGCGCATCTCTCAAGCTCACCTATTTTTCCTTCCTGTCTGCCTGCTGCATTTAATATTTTGGGCACCATTTTTGGTACAATGTATCTAGCAGGATTCTGACTTTTGCCTTAAAAAAAATTACTAAGTACACAGTCTTGTTAAAAAGGGGTAACTGGTCACTTTTTTGGCAGTTGGTTGAAAACTAGACAAATTTTGGTGCTGTCATACAATACAACTTCATTGGTGGCCCTGTTCTAGATGTTTTGTGAGTTTATGAGTCTCATGTTGTATGTTTCAGGCATAAATTCACTGGTTTCATGCTGTTTTATATGAGAAATGCTTTGTTGCATGTGTTTAATCATTTGTCTCCAAGCTATGGGCATATTTTCTTTTGAATCAAGATAGCTAAGGGTTGTTAAGATTCAGGAATATAGTTTTTTTTTTTTTGGATGTTTAATCTCCTACCTTTATTCAAGGAACAAATTAAATGTTTCAGGTTAATCATTGAGAAGGTATGTTGCAGTATGGATACCATTAAGTATGAATGACTAAACACCTAGTTTTTGGGAAGTATCTGTAAGGCAGGTACTAAACAAACCCCCCTTGAAATCCAGTCTTTGGTATATATTTATGTTGACTATTCACATGTGTATGTCTATTGACTCTGTGCCCTGGATAGGCACCAATCTAGTTTTGTATTGAGGTTACACCCTAGTTCCTGGTTTTGCATCCAAATACTAAAAATCAAACTCTAAACTTCAAATCCCAACCATTAGGACTTTAGAAGTAGTTTTAGGACCGAAATCCTCTGTCTACAACTAAACTTAGGCCCAAGGCTAGCCCCTTTGCACTTATCTCACAGTTTTGGTCTGCATAATAGAGGATTTATTTGCTTTGTATCAACATCCTAGTCTTTTCACAATTATATTTCATGGATGTTGAGTAGGGAATACCCCCCTTGGTTCTGCAAAGCCTAAAGAAGAAGAGGAGATATTTATAGAGTCTATCTCCTATACTGTTAGATATTTATAGAGTCTATCTCCTATACTGTTGGCCCCTGGCCCAGGAATCCTGTTGATCATTGATGGCTACCTTGTAGGGATAACTGGGAATAAGCATCCAGTCTGGGAAAAATACCAACAACTTCATATGACCTTGATCTTTCTATATCTTTGCGTGTTGCGAAGGACTCAGAATGGGGCATAGTCATTGCTTTTTGTATGTTATGCTTGTTGGGTGTTCTTATTACTCCAACTTAATATTCATATCTTGTGTGTGTTGGAAGGGCTTCTTGCATACCAATTATCCTTTTGCATCCAAGCTTCCTTAATACCTTTTGTGAACTAAGGACTTATGCTCTAAGTTTTTCTTTCTCACACGCCTAGACAAGATTGTATTATCTTGGGCATGTATAAGGTCATCCTTTGCTTGTCATGTCAAGTCCTATGCATGGTATACATTGTCACCTTGGTTCTTCATACCCTGGTGCATAATATCTCGTGCTATATTAACATAAGTTCTCATAATCTATGAAATAGTTTTTATACATTAAAAAATACCCCTTTCCCATAAGAATCTTGATGCTCCCACAGGGTTTGGATTCACAACCCACATTCTGTATGGATACCTACATCACACATTCCTTACCATCACCATCATCCCCCTTTCTCTCCAAGATTCATCAAAGAGATCTTCCCATCATATCACCCTCCCCTCCTTACCATTTCATTGAAAGAATTTGGATTGGAACCCACCCCCCTTTCACCAACTTCCTACCCAAATTATCCCATGTGCATATCCTCCTTTCTACTACCTTCTGACCCACCCATCCTATGTATTTCCCTTCACCTTAATACCACCCATACTATTCCTTGTGACCAATTTTAGAACCCATGTATCATGATCAACATACAAGACACACAACCACACTTGCACGACCCATCCGCATACCTTGTCCCTTGCATACAACACTGACTTAGGTATCATTATCCATCTTATTATTCATTTCATTATTAAATCCCATTCTCATTATTGCATTCCATTATCCCATCACATTATCCATTTCATTATTACATTCCATTAACATTATTGTATTATCCATTATCTATTTGCATCTATAATATATGTTTATTAATCTAAACATTATCCATTCCATTATTACATCTCATTATCATTATTATCCATTATCCGTTTGCATCCATAATATATGTTTATTAATCTAAACATTATCCATTCCATTATTACATCCCATTATCATTATTATTCATTTTTCATTTGCATCCATAATATAGGTTTATTAATCTAAGCATATTAATCTCCTTATCCACATATAGCATGATATTCATAACATGTAATCTATGACATATATTGTTAGCAAGAAATGTGGAGGAGATACTAGTCTTGAGATCCGATCCTTAGTCAAGTCTTTGTAGTTAGTTTATACCCTAGTCAAGTAACTAGAGATTGACAACAAAACATAAAGAATACCAAAATAGAGCATCACATACACATCAAAATAAGACAACACAGAATTATCCTGTACTGGCAGATCTCCACATATATATATATCAACGATCATCAAGTATGTACATCATCTATCCATCCTCCAACAAGTCTAAGTCTCTGCCTATATATATATATATATATCAACAATCATCAAGTATGTACATCATTTATCCATCCTCCAACAAGTCTAAGTCTCTGCCTCATCAATTACATTAATGACTTCTATGTCATTCTTACATCAGCATATATCATATGTCATACAACTATTCTTCTATATCTTATCATCACGTCCTATATCTATATATATATATATACTATATCTATTACATATAGGGATTTGTTTCATGTCAGATTTGGCCTTGACATAGTGTATGCCAACTTCTGGTTGGCTCTCCTTTATGTTCTACACCTTGCTAACATCATCCCCCCTCAAAATTATGTCTCGTCCTCAAGACATGCAAAATCAGTTGCTAGGTAGGATAGTCTTATAGATTTGCTTGAGCTATGTTAGACTGGTGTCCTACTACTTCTTGGCTTTAGCCAACATAGCTTTTTGTCCTTTATTATTCTATAGGGTTTTGTCTAGATATAAAAACTCATCATAAATTCAACTTAGAATGATTCTCACCCATTCTTGTGCATCGGTGAAGTTAGGGAAGTCCTTCTACACATCTAGTTTCTTTGCTGAAATGTCTACATATTCAAGTAGATACCTTGTATCTCCTAGCAGTGTGTCCCTCAGTTCTTCAAATTTCATATGGTTGATCTCCACCAAAGTTTTATGAATGTATTTCCTTACATCTTCTATGTATACCACACATGTTGGCATATTTTAGAATGCACCGTATTTATCGACCTCTAGGGCTTTCCAAGGTATTTTTTGAACTTCGGCCGAGGCTTGTGTGTGATGTCAATTATCTCAGGGGTTGCCATTATGTATCCACTGGTTGCCTATGTTCTTCTACTCTTCATTGCTACATTCATCGCTTGCTTATTCTCTCAGAGCTCAAATTTCACCAAAGTATGAATGCAAAATGAGGTTCCACTGGTGAGATTAGGGTTAAATACATTTCCTTTTTGCCTTAGTTTTTTCTGCTTACCCTTTTTATTCCTTCTCTTCATTAATTTATTTATTTTCTCCTTATGACTTAAGTTTTGACCTTATTAGTGGCTAGTCTTTGATATATTTTTTTCCATTGCAGAATCTTTTTGCAATCAGTGTCTTTATTTTGAAGATTGATGATCTGGTGATTTGGCATCCGAAGTAACCTCTCCCTGATGTTTTCCTCGCATTTTTTCTCCTTTCTTCCTCTTTGTTTGTGGCTATCTTGCCTGTATCTCTAGTAACCCAGTCATATTGGTATGTTGATTTATCTATTTCCTTTGCTTTACTTATAGAGATTTTTGAGATATAAGCGTCTTGGCCATCCCTAGTGTGTCGCAAGTGATATGTGGTGAGGTTTCATAAAAATTCAAAGGATTGTGATGTGTTTTCCTTGCTAGTCCTCATCATGAATATGCTCTTGTAGCCCAAAATTTTCCTTGTTCTTAGTTTTGGTTCTTTTCTCATCCAAGTTTATAAAACCTCATCACTATTTGTGCTATGGTGACTATCTTCTATCTCCACTTCTCCCTCAGAAGTAGGCTCTTCTATTGTCTCCACTGTATCCAGTCTTGTAATTGTGTAGAGATTACTTGCATCCTTGTTAATATCTTCAATATGGTTGACTTCTTCTATGTATTCTTCCTCCATTGATGATCCCAAAGGAATTTTGACAATCTTGTTAGCATTAGCAAATGATAGCTCTTCTTTATGGGAGTCTATGACACCGTTTGCATCTACAAACCATCTCAACCCTAAAAGTGCATTGAAAGATTCTCTTTGATCCTTCATGGCTACAACAATGAAGTCTATGACTTGTTTGACCCCCATTAGGTTAACTTCCACTTGGTTCCATTTTCCCATTGTCTACATATTAGATCCATTTGTTAGAATGATGTAATTTGACTCTGTCAATTCGGTTCTTCCTAACTGCTCCCACAACTTCTTTGTGATCATGTTGACATTTGCTCCCATGTCTATCATGACATTCCAGACCTTTCTATGATTGATGTGAATATCCACCATAAATGGTTTTATTTTCAATTCTCTATATGTTTTTCCCATCCTCCAGAGTTGACTCTTTTGACCTTTCTCTTTATTCTAGTTTTTAGAAAATTGCTTCAATTTCTCAATAAGTCTGTGTTGTTGTATCAATTGGGCTAGTTTCTTGAGATCTTCTACTTCTCCTTCGGTGAAACATATCTTGTATTGTTTCTCGTTTTCTTGTTCCTTCTTTATTATTTGTTTGGTTTCCTTCACAACTTCCTCATGTTGTTTCTTAGTGGGAACAAACTCTTCTTCCTCCTTACTATCTTCCTCTTCTATCTCAGTGACAAAGTGCCTTCCGGTATTTGTTCCTTGTCTTGTCAGTACCACAACTTTCTCTTTCCTTCTTTTATCTTTTCCAGTATGTTTTGGCTTGCTTCTTCAGTAGTACTCTTCTTCTTTTGTAGATTCAGTTGAAGATGTGTCTGTTTACTCCCTCTTATTCTTCTGGCAAGTCCTTGCTCCTTGACCCTTTGGTGCTCTTCTTATGATCCTAGCTCCTTTTTGATTATTCAGGTTTTGTAGCTCATCACTCTTAAATTATGGTTGTGCATTTTGGAAGTACTATTGTGCTCTCTCATAAGAAAATAAATCATGCTCTGTACTACTACAAAATGAACATTATGTTGTCCTTTCAACCCAACATTCATTAGCAAAGTGTCCTGGCTTACCCCAACTAAAACATGTTGCATCCTCCCTCCTTTGATTTCTTCCATAACCTATGCCTCCTCTTTAACCTCCAAATTGCTCTCTGTCATCATTATTATAGCTATTTCCATAGGTTGGGCTACCAGAGTTTGAATTTTGTATTGCATTGACATTCTTATGGTTTCTCTAATTTGGTTGTTTGTAGCTATGATCATGTGAGTTTATTTCTACATAGGACATGTTATTACTCTCTACTGAGTTTGTGTACCATGTTTCATCTTCTTCATCATCAAATTCTCTTTTTCTCTGAAAGTTATGTGAAGGGTAATCTGGTGTTTCATGGTCATCCCACTCTTTGCATAATCCACATTTACTAAATTGATTCTTTTTGTTGTTGCTTTGATCTCTACTTTTATTGCGATAGATTGTCTTTCAACTTTTAGATCCTAGGGCATTCATTTCTCAAGTGACCTTCTCTTGTATAATATGAGCACCAAATATAAGGTCTTTGCTTATGTGTATTCTCCTCCTGCTTATCCAAGATCTCCTACCTTAGCTTCAATTGCCCCAATTCCAATTTTAGCTTCTCTAATTCTAGGTTTTCTTTCATCTTATCCTATCTACGCCAAGATTGAGACTCTATCCGACAAGCTAGTGTCACTGCTTCTACATATGTCTCAAATATTCTTCCATCCAAGGCTGACCTTATTTTAGGTCTTATTCTAGAAATAAACCATTCTATCTTTTGCTTCTCCATTAGTGGTTCCTCCAACTTTCTAGTTGTCTCCTTGAATATTCTATCAAAGTTCTTTATTAATTTCTTATCGAAACTACATCAAATCTCTCATCTTACTTACCCCTTCTGTCGGAACATCCAGGACTCCAAACTTCTCCACAAATATCTTCTTGATCTCATCCCAATACTTGTCACTATTTGGGCATGTCTTCCTATACTGATTCAATGCTTCATTTTGCAAGGTGCCTATGAAGTCAAATAGCTTGATTTCATCTTTTGTTACTCCCTTCTAGTTCCAAATAGACTCCAAAACAAAAATGTGCTATGCTCCTTCAGTAGTGTCCTAAAAAATTGGTAACTTGACAGGAATATCTGTGATTGATTTTCTCTATGTCTTCGATACTCTGTAATAGTTTTACTCTAGTCTACTCCTCCAATTAGGCTATCTTATATCAACTCACTTTCCTTCTCTTCCCTTATCTCTCTATAGTTAGATATCAAAGTACTCTCCTAAAACCTCTGCGAAATTACTCTGGATCTCTTCTATTCTCTCTACTTCCTTGTTTGCTTAGATATATTCTTTCTCAACTAAAATTATCTTGACTTTATATGGCACTCAAGGTGACTCATGGTCCAGGGGTTGTTTCTCTTCATAGTTTTTCTTCAAATTAGGGGATTCTCTTCTCTTTGTGAATGACATCATGTCAGCATCCAATGATGATTCAAATAACCTTCCAAAACCCTCAAAACTCCTCTCAATATTTACTGCATCTTCCCCTTCTCTTATCTCCATCATGCTTCTAAAAAGTAGCTCATCTATATATTCCTCATCCATATTCAAAATCTCTGGTGTTAATTCATATTTTTTGGTAGTCAGCAACATAAACCCTAGTTTGTATATTTATTCTTCTTTCCTTCTACATTCTTCTCTGGCAGCACCCACCATGGCATGGTCTGCAACATTCTCCATTCTCCATTCCACACTCTATCTCCTTTCCTTTTGACATCCTTTCTCTAGTAGCACCCATATTATCTTGCTCAACAACATCCTCCATGACGTGCTTGTCTTTTCTTCCCTTCTGGCAACACCCTCGATGGCACACTCCTTGAATTCTTCCTCCTTTTCTTCTGCAACTTCTATTATCCTTCCTTTCCCCATCTCTTGTGCCCTTTCCATCCTTCTGCAGGAACATTCTTGTCATTCTTGAGTTTGCTTCAATCTCTCTTCTCTACTTATCTCCATTTCAGTTTTGATTTCTTTGCCGATCTCTCTTTTCCTCCGCTTCTCCCCTTTTACCATGGGTTTTCTTGATTTGGTGTTCCATTAGTCCTCTTATATCCCATGGAATCCTTGTTTGAAGAGTTACATCATTTGAAAGGTCCTTGAAGACTCTACTCCCTTTCCACTTGCCACCCCCTTAAGTCTCTGCCCTCCTCTCACAGAGGTAGAAACTTAAGGAGACCTGAATTCCTCCGCAACTTGAAAATTTTCTCTGCTAACCTTGCCTTCTCTCCTCTTTGGAACTCTACGTTACTCCTTTGGATGTTTTTCCCTTTCAATCTTTAACTACCTTCTTCTAGGGTCCTAATTGTTGAAATGCACAAGACAACGAAAATCATAGGCTCATTGCCAATAGGGCTCACTGTCCAGAAAAAGGCTCACTGCAAAGGGTTGGCTCATTGCCAAGGGGTGGCTCACTACCGAGTGTTTTGAACTAATATGATAGCATCTACTCCATGCCTAAATTCAGTTCCATTGAAGCGCAATATTCTTTCGATGCTCTGCTATGCTTTTTACACTTCTTTTCTTAACTTCGCATCTTCACAGAAGGACATTATTTTCCATGACTAAATTACAAATATATATCATTCATCAACCTTCTAATGTACATCAAGTTCAGCATTACATTCATCAGCCGTTGGAACAATCTCCAAGGTCAACATTACAAACATTTACAAAATAGGTCTTGGCTTCATACAAAATTATGCTTAGGAAATATAGAAAAGATGTATGTAGATCACACCATGCCTTAGCTGGTACTTAAACATGATATTCCACACTACAACATGCTTCTACAATCTTCAACATATCTTTGCAATCACTGGAATTAACCAAGTCAGCTAAGACTAGTTACAGGGTATGCTATCTAGGAATAATCTTCAAACACGATCTCACTCCCTTAACATGGACTAATGCAAAGGTAGGAACACAATCAGGAGGCATCCACAATCATGTTCTAATCATCAGGAGCAACCATACAAACTCTAACCACTTTATCCATGAGATTCTTCATACTGGAGCACATGAACTTCACTGTCTTCTATTGTCATGAAAGAAGGATAGCTTGTGGACCGCTAAATCATGAACCATTGTAGTTGTAGGCACTTATCATCATCCTAGACTTCTCTCTAGAACCACAAAGCAAAATACTTCAATGTGGATAATTGCGGAGCAAAATACTTTCTCCCGGTCACTAGTGAATAATCATAAAAAAGTAGGTTTTACTCTGGTGAATGCAACTTCCTCAATTCTTCATAGTAGAGGCTCAAACTTAGAATGTAGCATCTTCAGACATGCCTCTAGATATCTTCCAATCTTTAGACCAAGATAATTAATTAACAAGAAATGCAGACCAATCTTCTGTACTGTTCTTTGTTAGCAACACACTGTCTTTTCTAAAATTTACTGCAACTCACTGTTTCTTCCGGGGGAGCAAATTTTCTCAATATCCTCAACAAATAAAGTTTCTAAACAAATAACAATATTGGATACAGTTGACACCAATGACAACAAAGATATGTTGACATCAATGACAACACCGATTAGGCACATACTTGCAACAATCTCCCCCTTTGTCATTGATGGCAACATATGATGTGAAAAACTGTAACAGTCATCAAGACAAGATTCTCCCCCTATCTCTTTACACATTTTCATTCCTTCTTTTCTAAGTTTTTCACATGATTTCTCTCCCCCTTTGACATCAATGGAAAAGGGCACATACTTGCACTCTACTACTCTAAACTAAACTCTCTTCATCTGACTACTCCCCCTGAGTAGTAGCCCTAACAAACATCAATCCGGATCTAGATGTAGAACTCTAAGCACCATCAGATTGATGCACTCTTGTGCATCTTAGTTTAGAATAGGAGGGGTGATAACCCCTAACTTTTCTCTAATATACTCAAAAGTATCCTTAGGTAGAGGCTTGGTGAAAATGTCTACAATCTGATCTTTTGTAGATACATGCTCCAACTTGACTTCATTCTCTGTCACTTTTTCTCTCAAAAAGTGATATCTTATAGATATATGCTTTGTCCTTGAATGCATTACTAGATTCTTTGGTATGTTTATGGCACTTGTTTTGTCACAAAATATTGCAATTGGATCTTCACACACAATTCTGATGTCCTTTAATGTCTGCTTCATCCATAATACTTGAGTGCAACTGCATGCTACTGCAATGTATTTTGCTTATGTAGTAGACAAAGATATTGACTCTTGTTTCTTGCTTAACTAGGATAACAACCTTTTTCCCAAGAAGAATGTACCTCCACTTGTACTTTTTTCATCATACACATCTCCATCCAAATCTGCATCAATGTATGCACTGATAGTGAAATCATTATCTTTTGGATACCACAACCCATAATCCATTGTGCCTTTCAAATATCTCGATATTCTCTTGACTGCCATCACATGTGATTCTTTAGGTTCTGCTTGAAATATTACCACAAGACAAACTTCATGCATTATGTCAGGTCTGGTTTGGGTCAGATAAAGTAATCCTCCATGTTAGGGTTAGCCGGCAAAAGATATCAATTAAATGCAAATAAAGATTAAATAGAGGAATGAAAAGTACACAGAAATAATAATAGCAGGAGATAATTTTAATGTGGTTCACCCAAACTCAGGTTAAATCCACCAACAGAGAGTCTAATATTATTATCTAGTAAATCAAAACTGATTACAACCAGCAATCCCTACAACTCAATACCGCTGCAAAATGCTACAATACATCAATCGAAACCCTAACCCTTAGCCGCTTTTATCAAGCCTTATGTTGGTTACAAAATAGGGGTTTTTTATGTCGGCCAATAAGAAAATAACTCCTGACACCTTTATAAAATAATAAAAAATTGTTTGAGGTTTCGGGGGCGTTGCCCCTCAACCCTGCCCTATATCGTGACATGGAGTGCGCTAGGGGCACTACCCTTGGACCCCGCAAGGGGCACTGCCCCATGACCCTGTCTTGGGGGTGCTACCCCAAAACTCCCGCAAGGGGTGCTGCCCCTTGACCTCGTTAAATGATTTGGGGGGAAACTGCACCAATAAAAGTGGGGAAAATTTAACCTCTGAGTCTAATTAGGCTCCATATAACAACACTCCAATCATAGATCTATAACTTTTCTGATCTGCCATCGATAAGTCATCATTTTTTCTCAACTTACAACCAGTTACCATGGGAGTGCTTATCAGTTTAGAGTCCTCCATCCCAAACTTCTTTAACAATTCTTTCACATATTTAGAGTGAGAAATGAAGATACCCTTATTTGATTGATTAATTTGCAGACCTGTTGTTCTCAAAATCAGCTGCGCTCATTTTTGTAGACAACCCCTATGAAACTTGGTCTTTTTATAAATCTACTCTCTAAGTCTGCAAATCGAGACAAGATTCTCTTGGCTCTGTGTGAATTTGTTTGATATTCTAAATTAGTTTGCGACATTCCCTCGAATTGATTCCTCAATCTTTGTGAAAATTAATTAAGTCGTAAACTGATCAAAATGTCAATTTTGGTCATTTTTCAAGTGTTAGTAAAAATTTGAGTCTTCACATGTAAAGTCAGCCAAATTTGCTGCTATTACATGTTTTTTGTTCACTTATGCAATGTCGGTAGAAATTGCTGACTTAACATATCTTTTTGGTTTATTGTGTAATGGCGGCACTTTTTACTGCTTTTACATAGTTTTCTTTTTCCATATGCCTAAGCTGAACTTTTTGCCATCGTCGCATGTTTTCTCAAAAAAGGTCGTTACATGCATTGTCAGCGAATTTAACCGCTTTTGCATTTTTGTAAAGCATGTGTGAGGATGGCCGAAATTGCCGCCTGAGCAAGATCTCCAAGATCTTGAACTTCGAGTGCCATTAATGGCCACTCCTGAAACTCATTAAAAGCTTGATTTCAAGCTTTTAAATATGTCTTTTCGATTGTTTCTTTTGTCATTTCATTTCCTTACTTCCTAGCTAGTCACTGGACTCCCCTCGCACCATTCGATTGCGCCGTTTTAAGATTCTACTGAATTCGTCATCGTCAAACTTAGGGTTTCCTCCATTTGAACAGGTAAGTCTTTTAATCATTTTCATTTTATTTTTTAGGGTTTCCGTTAGTATAATGGTTTGAATGGATTTATTTGTTTGATTTTGTTATAAACTTTTGTCGAATGTTGTTTTCCTATTGTTATGGTCATCTTTGTTTTAATCTTGGTTCATTTTTCAAACATGCGTCAAATACGTCTTCAAATAGATCGATCTCTGTGCTAGGTTTTATACCAACATGTGTCGTCGGTTGTTTTTGCCAACCAAGCCACTAAACTAATTCACAGTTCATTCCTTGTATGTGTGTATTCGGTATCGACTGTTTGAGCCGCTTTTACATGTTTCTTCTTGTGAATGAGTTAAATACACAATCGGCGAATTTCGCCGCTTAGACCTTTCAATACCTATCAAAACATGAGGTGTATTGACGGCAAAATCCGTCGTCCTTACATGAAAACTTGCAATTTTTCTCATATGCATTGTCGGCGTTTTCTACCGTCGATGCACATCAAAACTTCAAAGTTCTTTATTACCTACGATAGCGGCAAATTTTGCCATCGATGCAAGTACACAAAATCTCTCATATGCAAGGGCGGCAAATTTTGCCGTCCATGCAAACATTCTCCCAAATTTTCCTAACTCTGGGAAATTTCCAATTTTGTTTTTCCCGAGCCTGCTTTCCTCTAATTTTTGGCCTGCTCACACTCTAGCCCTTTCAAGTGCGTCTCCATAGTTGTGATCATCGACATGCAATTTTCCCAGATTGCCAGTATTTCCCCTAATTGCATGATCATGACTTTTTGCTGCAGTTTCCTCTGTGGATCTTCATTCTTCATCAACATCCTTTTGGTGATAGCTCGTTCAAATGACTGAGTTGTCCCCGAAGAAATCAAAAGCGATGAAGTGCAAATATCAAGGTGATTTCCCAATCACCTCAGTCACTTCTAATGTCGATGACATTAGAGATACAGAGAGATTGACCATGTGGATATGGCTAAATTTGTAGAAAGAACCAAGTCAAGCAATCCCAGTGCTGCAATGAAGAAGATAATTGACAGTAACATCCATCTAGTGTCATCTTTCCCAGTGGCAGCTCACAACAAAGAATTTGTTCTTCAGCGTGCTCAATTCTATAACAGATACCAGGGTTGTGGTGGACGCCAGTGGCAATGTGATAATCAGGTTGGATCCTGAGTTCATTGATAAGGTGTTTATGTGCCCTCCTACTACAGAAGTGTTAAAGCTTGATTTTGTTGAAGCACAGAAGGAATATGACAAAAATCCTGAGAAGGCAAAGAAAGTAATTAACAATAAATGGCTGAAGACTGCAAGGTCAAATTTGTCAAGGTGGCCACGTAGTTTCCCTCGAAGTGACTTTGTAGAAGAAGTTGGTGACCTGATTACCGTTCTCAGCAGGATAAGAGGTTTTTCCTCCTCCTCATAGTTTCATGAATGGATGTATTATTTCATTAAGGTCATACTCCAGGGTAAACAAATCATTTTCTGGGGTGAGCAATTCAGCAATGCTTTGCATGAACAATTGATAAAGGTACCCACTACCTTTAAATTCTATATGACCTCTTATCTGGTGTATATAGCAGCTTCTATGAGGATCTTTCCAGGTCTAACATCAGAAGGAGATAGGAGGGTAATCCCTGTGTACCAATACTATTCTCAGTTAACACTGAAGGGTTCTATTCATCATTACAGGAGAGTAAATGATGCTTTCTTTGCAGTATTCTTGTGTCTTTTTTATCCCCAACTAGAATAGAGAAGAGTATCAGATGAGGCTTGGACAATGGTAAATGATTTTGCGTGCATGTTCTTATAGTTCCCTACTTTCTCATACTTGAGGGTTGGCTTTTTCCAAGGTCATCCTTATATGCTTCCAAGATTCCCCTTAGACAAACTGGTCTTAAAGGAATTATGCAGATAAATGATCGTCGTGCATAATAAACAAATGGAGCTCAAAAAGCCCAGTTTTAGGTTCCCAGTTGAAATTGGCAGGTATTCAGTATCAATTGCTGCGAAGGCTAGGGCCATGGAGACTGAGATGCAGCTTGTTACTATGAAGCAATTCAAGAGAAGACCAAAGTTTGACTATAGGGGCGTAAAAGACAAAATTAGGAGGAAAACCCAATTCCATGAGCCTATGGTTGAGGACGTTTGGGTAGATTTGAGAACACAAGAAGATGTCAGGAAGTTGGACAACAATAGGTTATCTCTTGAGCAGATTGAATATCTGGGACTTGTTGATATTCCTGGGGATCTAGTGGATGATGGAGAATTGGTCGATGACAGATACAACACTGAACATATTGCTAACACTCCTCTCCCTCTAATCCAATGGTCTCAAAAAGAGTTGACCTCTTTGAGGAAAAGATTTGAGTCTATATTGGCTAACACCAATAATTGGCTAACACCAATAATTGGCTAGTAGATAAAGGAATTAGTCTTAAAGAATTTCTGATAGGATCAGAAACTGAGATCCAAGAGCAAACTGCTAAAAAGGTGGGAAACATAACAAAGAACAAGAGTGATGCTCCCTCATCCTCTAAAACACATAAGCCTAAGATCAGATTTGTGACGAAGAAATCAAAAGCTATGGAGGAAGAACCTGAAATAAAAGATATGGAAGTTGAGGAGCCAGCTACTAAGGAGCCAACTACTGAGGAGCCAGCTACTGAGGAGCTAGCCACTGAAGAGATGGAAGTTGAAGATAGGACTACAGATCAACAAGACGAGGAAGCTTTGTCTCCATAGGAAAATACATAACAAGAAACGGGAGTCTCATCCCCTTTGCCTGATACACCTGTTGCAGCTCCTATGTCTGTTTCCCCTATTGATATTCCCTCTTCTGAATCTCCCTCTCCTTCCAAAATATTTTTTGATAATCCTCAAAACACTTTTGAAGATGTTCTCCGTTCTTCAAGGTCTATTCCTAGTTTGTCTTCTTCATCTTTTGATATTGGGGATGCCTCTATTTTTGATCATTTTGTAATGAATACTGAGCAAGTCTCTAGTGTAAATGTAACAGTTGCAATTTTCACTAACACTCCACCTATTGTTTCTACTACCAGTACAAGTATAGTTCTGGGAACACCAACAATGGGAACGGATCCCAATGTGAGTACTTCTCTGCTTCCACCTTGGTTATCAGCTTATACACCAAAAAGGAAAAAACAAGCCATCTCCCCAAATGACTTTGATTTCAGTAAGATGGTGCCTGCAAAAGCCAAGGTCTCGAAAAAACCAAAGATTCTTTCAAGAATGCTTGAGGATAAGGGACATAAATTTTTGGAGATTGCAAAACCTCCACAGGATGCAACCATGGAAAATTTTGATATGAATGATTACTCTATCTCTAGAGTTGAACTAGGCAAGATAACTCATGAAAGTGCCAAGAATGATATGCAGTTAGCCATGGACATCCTGATTCAAAAATTTGATAGGGAGAAAGAAATGAAAGATCACTACAAAGCAATGGTGGAACAGTTGACTATAGTGGTAAGGAAAATCACTTTGAATTCAGAAGCAGTAACTCCTGAAGCTGTTTCTGTAGAAGACCCTGTTATTCAGAAAGTAGAAAGGACTGATCTCAAAGGAAAAGTGCTTGAAGAGTACCTAGACAGGATGCGCACATAGGGAATATCTCTGCTCATAGAACTATCTGAGAAGATAGATAAAATGGGGAAAATAAGAGCAGAGCTTGATGATCTCATTGATGGTATTTCTCAAGATATTGAGCGCATAGAAAAGAATCATGATAAATGGGTGGAGATGAGAAAACTAAAAATAAGCACTCTAATATCAATTGGCACCATTCCTAATAGGGATTCTTATACTGAAACTAAAGAGGCATTGATATATAGGAGCCGTGTGCTTAAAGACTTGATCAATGATCTTGAGACTGCGAGGAAACTCAGTGAACAAAGTGATGTCAGTCTGTTGCATAAATTGGAGGAGTTACCCTGCAAGCTCGTATCACAGGATAACCAATTTCTCTCTGCATAAGAAATGGTTCAGGAATTTGAAGATATGTTCCAGAAAGAATTTGAAGATAAAACATTTTTAATGGCCTTTGTGGACAATATTCTGGACAATCAATTAACTTTGGATAGCCTCAAAACCAAGCTAATTGGTCATGCAAAATCAGTCAGTACAATCAGAGATGCCATAGTGAGAGCCAAGATGATTTTCAGGAACACGGTCAGTCCAGATAGTATCGAGATGCAAGCAGCTTTTACTATGTATGATGGTCACATGAAGAAAGACAACAATACAAGTTGAAACAACTTTCTCCCTTAGTTTATTTTTCATTTTTTCATATGTACTTTCAAAATAATTTTGGACATATTTACATGTACTTTTTCCATATGTAATTACATGTAAAAACATAGGAAGTCCCAAGTAAAAAAGGACTCCTATTTTTGAATAAGTCAAAGTAGTTAGGTTTTTCCTAAATTTTCTCAAGGCATCTCCTTATAAATAAAGAGGGCCTCTATTGTAAATATTATCTTTTATCTATTGCAAGAAAACTCTGGCGAATTGAAAAGCAAATCAAGACTTTGTGCTTCTTTGTGAGAATCAATTATCAAATATTTATCAATACAAGAAAGCAAGTTCAATTCCAATCTTTGTCTTGGGATTATTTGTTTTATGATAGAATTGTTCTTATGTCTTTGCTATCATATTATATTTGATAAGTAATTGAAGTGTGAGTTTATTTCAAGTGATTAAGGAGTATTCTAAATCTGATTTTAATAGACTTTGAGCTATAAAATCATTTGTGAGGATTGTGTTTATGTTTGTGAGGATAAAATAGCTTGAAGACTTTGTGCTACAAGTTGTTATATTCAATCTACTTTTATCATCTTGGAGAAGAGTGAAGACTTTGGTCTGCATTCAACTTCAAATAGTTCTATTTGCAATTAGTAAGTGAGGCAACATAAAACTTTGTGTTTGTGTGGTTTTGTGATAGTTTGTAAGTTCTTTAATATTACCTTCATTGAAATCAGCATCTTGAAGTATAAACATCTATTCTAAAAAAAGAGAATGAGATGAAATGGAACCACCACAAATATAGTTTTTAGTGTACATAAGTTTTATAAGTTATTTGTTTTTAATAGTCAAGCAACTAGAGGGAACCTCCCCTTGTTGAGAGGAGAGACTTTGTCTCATCATAGCTGTGGCTGATATACCCATTTTTTGCATTAGTGAGTTAACGAAAAAATATTCACCCAACAGTTTTTTGGCGACTGTACTAGGGAAGGAACGCGCAACTTGAAGCCTCACGCTCTGAGTTGAAGCATTTTCAGTTCTTTTCCATTTGTTGCAAAATTTTGTTGAGCATACTACATTCTGGCAGATTCACGGTATAGAAGAAGCAAGAGAGCTCAAGGTATTATTGATCATGTATTTGAATTGATGCAGCAAAATAATTTTGGTCTTTTGCCTCTATGACCTCGTCTTCAGTGAACTAGGAGTTTTCCTCCTACTAATGCTAGGTCTCCAATACTAGGTGAAGCTTCTAGTTCTAGTGCTAGCAGAGTTTTGTTTGTTCATACTCCACAAAGGTTTGTTATCCCGCCTTTTAATCAGCACATCATGGCAGCCCAAGGCCCTTGGGGTAACACTTTTGGTCCTCTAAATTTAACTCCACCTTTGTACGAACTACCTCGTAGTTCAAGAAAGAATTTTCCCAAGTTCTATGGTGACGGGAAAGTTCATCCTGATGAACATATTTCAGCTTTCTGCATAGCTTGTGGTGTGATAGGTGTTGAGCATGAAGATGTAGCAGTAAGGCTTTTTGTGGAAACACTGCAAGGCGCTGTTACAGATTGGTTTTATCATCTTCAAGCTTAGACTATAACCAACTGGAACACTCTCAAAACCAAGTTTGAGGCTCGCTTTAAACCTGCAGAAGATACACATGCCTATTGGCTTAGCTTACACAAATGAAGAAAGAGCCTCATGAACCTATGCGAGACTTCATCGCTAAGTTCAATAAGCTAAGAAATAGGATTCCCGCAACCGCTCAGCCAACGACAGAAAATCTTAAGTGTTTCTTCATTAATACTCAGCTTCCTGAGGTAAGTTTTTTGTTGAGACAGGCTGGTCCTGCAGTTCAAATTTTGGCTACTAAAGTGGAAGATGATCTTATCCTTGCTGGTAAGATAAGGAGAGATTCTAACAAAAATAAAGGTCCCTCTTCTGCTGAGAATTCTTCCACAAGCACTACGGACCCTATGGTGCAAAAGTTAGCAAATGAATTGCTAGCTCTGAAAAGGTAAATGTCCCAAGGTATGTCTGCCCCTCCTTCTTATCGGGATATACTAAGGAGGACATTTCCAAACAATTCATATCAAGGCAATGCTGCTAAAAATCAAGGACAACAAAATCATCTTCCACCTACACAGGGGAAGCTTGCCATTGAAGCAGCACCGGTCAACTCAACAATTGGCTATTATGAAGCTAAAAATGATCATTCTTTCCAACCTGAGTTGGATCATGAGAATGATGCTAATATCTTTGCAGAAGGAGAAGAAGAATTAGCTGGTGACTCTACCATTGGCTTTCTGAATTACCAAGATGAAGCTGAAAAAGAAGAAGTGTATGATGGAGCATATGCTATTTTCACTAGATCCCAAAATTAGTCAACTCAGCAAGTTGATAAAGGAAAAGCAAGAGAAGAACCTCAACTAGTGATCTCAATTGCTAAATGAGGAACTCCGCTGCCTTTCCAATCAAGGGACCCAGTGGGTAATAAGCAAGTAAGTACCTCTAAAACTCCTGTATCTTCTGCTTCTATCCCTTAGACCAGTACTACCTCAAATAAAAATTAGAATGATGGATTCCCTTCCTCTATTTCTAGTTCATTCCAGTTATTTGATATAATAGATCATGCTAGGAAGACTAAAATCCAAATGTTTGAAGTTGAGTATTTACAAGCTAATCTTGAATAGTTTGATAGGTTAGCTAAATACGTCAAAAACAAGACCGTCCCTACAGGACAAGATTTTTCAAAAGTTGCTCATGATTCCTCAAAGAACAAATCCACTCAAAATAATCTTGTGACTACTCCCTTTGTCACCTCTAGAAAAATAGAACCTTTCTATGTTTCTTTATTGGTAAATGGTCATAAGTTGAGTAATTGCATAATAGATTCTGGAGCCTCTGATAATGTTATGCCCGCCAAAGTAGCAAACTCTCTTGGCCTCACCTTAACTAAGACTTTTGGGAGATGTTTCTCCATGGAAAATAAGCAAGTACCACTTTTGGGTCAAATCAAAGATGCCCAATTTGCATTTGCAGCCTTTCCAGACAAGAGGATTAAGATGACAATCCTAGTAGCTGATGTTCCAGCTTCCTATGGTATTCTACTTGGGCGTAATTTCTGCAAAGATGTGGGTGGTGAGCTCAATATGGATCTATCTGAAGCAAGGATACCTGTTACAGGTGTCATGCAGAAGTTGCTTCGTGAGAAAGAAGCAAAATACATTGTTACCTGACCGGCAAATCCCAAAGCTCAAATTTTGTTTGAGTCCTCAGGAATGGGTAATTATTTCCTGTCTACCGAAGATGTTTCTAGTTCACGAAATGAGAGATAGCTCAGACATTTAAGATGGAGAGTCAGGTGAGTTTTCAGATGAAAGTTCAGGTGAAGGTATAGTAATGCCAGATTCTTCCCTCACTGATGAAGAGGAATCTTCTGATCAAAGAAATTCCAAAAAATCAAATTCTAATGAAATCTGGATTTTAGAATTTGATGGCAGTTGTTCTTCTACCGGTTCTGGAGCTAGAGTTGTTTTGATATCCCCACAAGGTGATATCTTTCCTTTTTCATACAAGTTGTAATTTGACAATACCAACAACACTGCCGCATACGAGTCATTATTGCTCAGATTGGAAGCTGCTCATGCTAGGGGTGTTAAAATTCTTCATGCTCAAGGAGATGCCAAATTAGTGGTTTGTCAAGTGAGAAATTTGTACCAAACCAAAAATGAAAGATTGAGACACTATCGCAATCATGTATGGGATTGCATTGAAGGTTTTGATGCTTTCAACATTTCTGCAGTGCCAAGAGAGTTTAATGATCATGCAGATTCATTGGCTGTTTCCACCACTCTCATGGTTCCTCATAAAGATTTCAAAGGAAACAAGTACACTATTGAGCTGGTCTTCCGACCAAGTGTACCTGATAATGCTGACCATTGGCAGGTGTTAAATGGTGATAACCAAATCATTGCTTTCTTGGAAAAGATGGATAGCTTGGACGAACTCTATTTTGAAGGCAGTGAATCTCCACCACGGGAATACATTTCTGAAGTATATTCACAAACTGGAGAAGAGTTTCTTCAATTGAAATGGAATAAGATTCCAAAAGGTTTGGTTTCCCTTGAGAAGCTATTTGATAAGCATGACAGGTATATCAAGCAACAACAACATGATTTAAGTTCCTCTATGGAATTTGAGCAGGTAAATTTGAGTTTGGAGGCAGATCCCAAAATGCTCAACATTGGGAAATGTTGCACTACTGATGAAAAGTTCAAATTCATCAACCTCCATCATTACATTGATGTCTTGGCGTACTCCTATGATGATCTGAAGTCTTTTAGACCTAAGGAGGTTCAACATGAAATTCCCCTCAAAGCTGGATCGTTGTCTCACAAGTAGAAGCAGAGGCAATACAATCCCAAAATATCAGGTACAATCCTTTCTGAGATTCAGAAGATGCTGAATGCAAGGATAATCTTTCCAATTCATCATTCCACCTGGATCGCGAACATAGTTCCCGTAAGGAAGAAGAATGGAGAAATCCGTATCTGTGTTGATTTCAGGAATCTCAACCAGTCTTCCCTAAAAGATAACTACCCCTTACCCATCATGGATCAAGTATTGCAAATGGTAACTGGTTCAAAAATGTTGTCTATGTTAGACGACTTTTCAGGGTATAATCAAGTGGAGGTCAATGAAGCAGATTAGTTCAAAACTACTTTCACAACGCCTTGGGGTACATTTGCATATCGCAGAATGCCTTTTGGTCTAATCAATGCTGGCGCCACTTTCCAGAGGGCGATGGACCTTGCCTTCAGAGATGAGATGGGGAAGTTCATCGTGGTGTATCTTGATGACTTGACTATTTTTTCAAAGCATCGTCATGATCATGTGTACCATTTACGACAAGTGCTGGAACAATGTCAGCAAAATGGTATCTCTCTTAACCCTAAGAAGTCAGTTTTTGGGGTTACAGAAGGTAAACTTCTCAGACACATTGTATCCCGGGAAGGCACTAAAATTGACTCAAAAAGAGTCAAATCCATTCAAAGTCTTACTCTGCCTACTAGTAAGACTGCAGTTCATTCTTTCTTTGGAAAGGTGAATTTTCTGCAAAGGTTCATTCCTGAATTTGCAAAGAAAACCTATCACATCGTCAACATGATGAAGCGTAAGGCTACTTTCCATTGGACTGTGGAAGGCAAAGAGGCATTTGAGGATATCAAGAGGGCTATTTCTCATGCTCCAGTTCTTGTGTGTCCTGATTACACCAAAGATTTCGTAGTTTATAGCTACGCTTCAGAACATACACTTTCAGCTATTCTGGTTCAGCAGAATGAAGAAGGTATGGAGTCCCCCATATCATTTATGAGTTGTCCTCTCAAAGCTCATGAATTGAAATATTCAAATATGGAGAAGCCTGCTTATGCCATGGTTAAAGCGGTGAAGCATTTCAGCTTCTATATTCTGAATTCACACACTGTTGTTTTGGTGCCTGATACAACAGTAAAGTCTATCCTGACTCAACAGGAGTTCAGAACAAAGAGAGGTAATTAGATTGCTAAGATCCAAGAATTTGATCTGGATATCAAGCCTACCAAGCTTGTGCATGGTAAAGGTTTGTGTCAATTGATCGCTGATAACGTGCCAAAAGAGACAAGGGACAAAGAAGAAGAAGTTGAGGTTACACCAACTGTTCTTTTTGTTACTACTATTGATGCGTGGTATTCAAATATCACTCATTTCCTTACCTATGGTGAGTGTCCTACCCATTTGTCTTATAAGGAGAAAAGAACTATTAAGTTGAAAGTAGCTAACTATGTCTTATGGGACAATGGTTTGTACAAAAGAAGCCTTGATGGGGTATTTTTCCGTTGCGTGGATAAAGCGCAACAAAGTAAACTTTTGGAGTCTTTTCACAATTTGTCTTGTGGAGGACATTTTTCTACACCTGTAACAGCTCATAAGATTCTGTGAGCCAGATACTATTGGCCCACACTGTTCCAAGATGCGTACAATTGGGTGCGTAGGTGTGAGTTGTGTTAGCAGTTTTTTGGGAAACCAAAGTTGGCCGCTTTACCTCTCAAACTAGTGGTGATCGAAGAACCTTTTCAGCAATGGGGCATCGACTTCATTGGCACTATGAACCCACCATCGAGTGCAGGACATAGGTTTGTTCTCACCGCGATAGATTATTTTACCAAGTGGGTGGAAGCCATCCCAGTTAAGCATGCTACTTCTGAAGTGGTATGCAATTTCCTCAAAGAAAACATTATTTCCAGGTTTGGAGTTCCAAACAAGATAGTAGCAGACAATGCTACTTGTTTCTCTTCCCACGAGATTACTAACTTTTGCTATGAGCATGAGATCATTCTTTCCCATTCTTCAGACTATTATCCGCAAGGAAATGGTCAAGCAGAATCAAGCAATAAGAATCTGGTTACTATTATTAGGAAACTGGTAGATGAGAATAAGAGAATTTGGCATAAAGTATTGTTTGATGCTTTATGGGCAGATAGGATTACCCCCAAAAGGGCAATAGGGATGTCACCATTTCAGCTTCTATATGTTTTGAATGCGGAGATACCGATTACCTTGGAATTGCCAACACTGAAGTTGGTAAAGGCATTGGAAGATAGAACTTTTGATAGTTCTATTGATAAATGGATTATGTATCTAACTAAACTTGAGGAGCAATGAACTATAGTAGGGGATTGTATTGTTGAGCACCAAAGTCAGGTAAAGAAACTCTTTGACAAGAAGGCAAGGACTCATGAGTTTCAGATTAGAGATCAAGTCTTGTTGTGGGACAAGAGGAGAGAACCAAAGGGAATGCATGGAAAGTTGATTCCTTGTGGAGAGGTCCGTTCACCATTCACTGATTCTGTGGTGAGAATAGTTTCTTGTTGGAGTATCAGGATGGAACACCATTCTTGCTGCCTCACAATGGGTAACATCTGAAGCACTTCAATCCTTGAAGTATAAGATAAGTTCATTTGTACATTTGTATAGTTGTGTGTTTTTATTTTTGTGTTTTTGTTTAGTCTTTTGTGTCTTTTTGTAGCTTGACTCTATAGCCCAATGGCATGGATGAAGGCACTTAGAGACTGGATTCCTCTCCCTTCGATCGCTTCAAAGTTCGATCGAAGGAAGTTCCCCAATTAGAGCCAGCTGTTGTTCTCAAAATCAGCTGCGCTTGTTTTTGTAGACAACCCCTACGAAACTTGTCTATTTCATAAATCTACACTCTAAGTTCACAAATCGAGACAAGATTCTCTTGGCTCCATGTGAAGTCGTTTGATATTCTAAATTAGTTTGCAACATTCCCTTGAATCGATTCCTCAATCTTTACAAAAATTGATTAAGTCGTAAACTGATCAAAATGTCAATTTTGGTCATTTTTCAGGTGTTAGTAAATTTTTGAGTCTTAACATGTAAAGTCGGCCAAATTCACCGCTATTACATGTCTTTTTGTTCACTTATGCAATGTCGGTAGAAATTACCGACTTAACATATCTTTTTGCTTTACTATGTAATGGCGACACTTTTTACCGCTTTTACATAGTTTTCTTTTTCCATATGCCTGAGCGACACTTTTTGCCGTCGTTGCATGTTTTCTCAAAAAAGGTAGTTACATGCATTGTCGGTGGATTTAACCATTTTTGCATTTTTGTAAAGCATGTGTGACGATGGCCAAAATTGCCACCCGAGCAAGATCTCCGAGATCTTGAACTTCAAGTGCCATTAATGGCTAGTCGTGCCACTCATTAAAAGCTTGATTTCAAGATTTTAAATATGTCTTTTTGATTGTTTCTTTTGTCATTTCATTTCCTTACTTCCTATCTAGTCACTGGACTCCCCTCGCACCATTCAATTACATCGTTCTAAGATTCTACCGAATTCGTCATCGTCAAACTTAGGGTTTCCTCCGTTTGAATAGGTAAGTCTTTTAACCGCTTTCATTTTCTTTTTTAGGGTTTCCATTAGTATAATGGTTTGAATGGCTTTATTTGTTTGATTTTTTTATAAACTTCTGTCGAATGTTGTTTTCCTGTTGTTATGGTCATCTTTGTTTGAATCTTGGTTCGTTTTTCAAACATGCATCAAATACGTCTTCAAATAGATCAATCTCTGTGCTAGGTTTTATACCAACATGTGTCGTCAATTATTTTTGCCGACCAAGCCACTTAACTAATTCACAGTTCATTCCTTGTATGTGTGTATTGCGGTATCAGCTGTTTGAGCCGCTTTTACATGTTTCTTCTCGTGAATGAGTTAAATACACAATCAGCGAATTTCGTCGCTTAGACCTTTCAATACCTATCAAAACACGATGTGTATCGGTGGCAAAATTCACCATCCTTACATGAAAACTTGCAATTTTTCCCATATGCATTGTCAGCGTTTTCTACTGCCAATGCACATCAAAACTTCAAAGTTCTTTATTACCTGCGATAGCGGCGAATTTTGCCACCGATGCAAGTACACAAAATCTCTCATATGCAAGGGCGACAAATTTTGCCACCCATGCAAACATTCTCCCAAATTTTCCTAACTCTGGGAAATTTCCAATTTTGTTTTTCCCGAGCCCGCTTTCCTCTAATTTTTGGCCTGCTTGCAATCTAGCCCTTTCAAGTGCGTCTCCATAGTCGTGATCGTCAACATACAATTTTCCCAGATTGCCAGTATTTCCCCTAATTGCATGATCTTGACTTTTTGCTGTAGTTTCTTCTGTGGAACTTCATTCTTCATCAGCTTCCTTCTGGTGATAGCTCGTTCAGATGATTGAGTTGTCCCCAAAGAAATCAAAAGCGATGAAGTACAAATATCAAGGTGTTTTCCCAATCACCTCAGTCACTTCTAATGTTGATGACATTAGAGATACAAAGATTGGCCATGTGGATATGGCTGAATTTGTAGAAAGAACCAAGTCAAGCAATCCCAGTGCTGCAATGAAGAAGATAATTGACAGTAACATCCATCTAGTGTCATCTTTCCCAGTGGCAGCTCACAACACAGAATTTATTCTTTAGTGTGCTCAAATCTATAACAGAGATACCAGGGCTGTGGTGGACGCCAGTGGCAATGTGATAATCAGGTTGGATCCTGAGTTCATTGATAAGGTGTTTATGTGCCCTCCTACTACAGAAGTGTTAAAGCTTGATTTTGTTGAAGCACAGAAGGAATATGACAAAAATCCTGAGAAGGCAAAGAAAGTAATTAACAATAAATGGCTGAAGACTGCAAGGTCAAATTTGTCAAGGTGGCCACGTAGTTTCCCTTGAAGTGACTTTGTAGAAGAAGTTGGTGACCTGATTACCCTTCTCAGCAGGATAAGAGGTTTGTCCTCCTCCTCACAGTTTCATGAATGGATGTATCATTTCATTAAGGTCATACTCTAGGGTAAACAAATCATTTTCTGGGGTGAGCAAATCAGCAATGCTTTGCAGGAACAATTGATAAAGGTACCCACTACCTTTAAATTCTATATGACCTCTTATCTAGTGTATATAGCAGCTTCTATGAGGATCTTTCCAAGTCTAACATCAGAAGGAGATAGGAGGGTAATCCCTGTGTACCAATACTATTCTCAATTAACACTGAAGGGTTCTATTCATCATTACAGGAGAGTAAATGATGCTTTCTTTACAATATTCTTGTGTCTTTTTGATCCCCAACTAGAATAGAGAAGAGTATCAGATGAGGCTTGGACAGTGGTAAATGATTTTGGGTGCATGTTCTTACAGTTCCCTACTTTCTCATACCTGAGGGTTGGCTATTACCAAGGTCATCCTTATATGCTTCCAAGATTCCCCTTAGACAAACTGGTCTTAATGGAATTATGCAGACAAATGATCGTCGTGCATAATAAACAAATTGAGCTCAAAAAGCTCAGTTTCAGGTTCCCAATTGAAATTCACAGGTATTCAGTATCAACTACTGCAAAGGCTAGGGCCATGGAGACTTAGATCCAGCTTGTTACTATGAAGCAATTCAAGAGAAGACCAAAGTTTGACTACAGGGGCGTAAAAGACAAAATCAGGAGGAAAACCCAATTCCATGAGCCTATGGTTGAGGACGTTTGGGTAGATTTGAGAACACAAGAAGATGTCAGGAAGTTGGACTACATCAGTATCTCTTGAGCAGATTGAATATCTGGGACTTGCTGATATTCCTTAGGATCTAGTGGATGATGGAGAATTGGTCGATGACAGATACAACACTGAACAGATTGCTAACACTCGTCTCCCTCTAATCCAATGGTCTCAAAAAGAGTTGACCTCTTTGAGGAAAAGATTTGAGTCTATACTGGATAACACCAATAATTGGCTAGCAGATAAAGGAATTAGTCTTAAAGAATTTCTCACAGGATCAGAAACTGAGATCCAAGAGCAAACTGCTAAAAAGGTGGAAAACAGAACGAAGAACAAGAGTGATGCTTCCTCATCCTCTAAAACACATAAGCCTAAGATCAGATTTGTGACGAAGAAATCAAAAGCTATGGAGGAAGAACTTGAAATAAAAGATATGGAAGCTGAGGAGCCAGCTACTAAGGAGCCAGCCACTGAAGAGATGGAAGTTGAAGATAGGACTACAGATCAACAAGATGAGGAAGCTTTATCTCCAAAGGAAAATACACAACGAGAAATGGGAGTCTCATCCCCTTTTCTCGATACACCTGTTGCAGCTCCTGTGTTTGTTTCCCCTATTGATATTCCCTCTTCTGAATCTCCCTTTCCTTCCAAAATAATTTTTGATAATCCTCAAAACACTTTTGAAGATGTTCTCCGTTCTTCAGGGTCTATTCCTAGTTTGTCTTCTTCATCTTTTGATATTGGGGATGTCTCTATTTTTGATCATTTTGTAATGAATACTGAGCAAGTCTCTAGTGTAAATGTAACAGGTGCAGTTTTCACTAACACTCCACCTATTATTTCTACTACCAGTACAAGTACAATTCCAGGAACACCAACAATGGGAATGGATCCCAATGTGAGTACTTCTCTGCTTCCACCTTGGTTATTAGCTTATACACCAAAAAGGAAAAAACAAGCTATCTCCCCAGATGACTTTGATTTCAGTAAGCTGGTGCCTACAAAAGCCAAGGCCCCAAAAAAACCAAAGATTCTTTCAAGAATGCTTGAGGATAAGGGACATAAATTTTTGGAGATTGCAAAACCTCCACAAGATGCAACCATGGAAAATTTTGATATGAATGATTACTCTATCTCTAGAGTTGAACTAGGCAAGATAACTCATGAAAGTGCCAAGAATGATATGCAGTCAGCCATGGACATCCTGATTCAAAAATTTGATAGGGAGAAAGAAATGAAAGATCACTACAAAGCAATGGTGGAACAGTTGACTATAGTGGTAAGGAAAATCACTTTGAATTCAAAAGCAATAACTCCTAAAGCCATTTCTGTAGAAGACCCTGTTATTCAGGAAGTAGAAAGGACTGATCTCAAAGGAAAAGTGCTTGAAGAGTACCTAGACAGGATGCGCACATAGGGAATATCTCTGCTCACAGAACTATCTGAGAAGACAGATAAAATGGGGAAAATAAGAGCAGAGCTTGATGATCTCATTGATGGTATTTCTCAAGATATTGAGTGCATAGATAAGAATCATGATAAATGGGTGGAGATGAGAAAACATAAAATAAGCACTCTAATATCAATTGGCGCCATTCCTAATAGGGATTCTTATACTGAAACTAAAGAGGCATTGATATATAGGAGCCGTGTGCTTAAAGACTTGATCAATGATCTTGAGACTGCGAGGAAACTCAGTGAACAAAGTGATGTCAGTCAGTTGCATAAATTGGAGGAGTTACCCTGGAAGCTCGTATCACAGGATAACCAATTTCTCTCTGCAGAAGAAATGGTTTAGGAATTTGAAGATATGTTCCAGAAAGAATTTGAAGATAAAACATTTTCAATGGCCTCTGTGGACAATATTCTGGATAATCAATTAACTTTGGATAACCTCAAAACCAAGCTAACTGGTTATGCAAAATCAGTCAGTACAGTCAGAGATGCCATAGTGAGAGCCAAGATGATTTTCAGGAACACGGTCAGTCCAGATAGTATCAAGATGCAAGCAACTTTTACTATGTATGATGTTCACATGAAGAAAGATGACAATACAAGTTGAAGCAACTTTTTCCCTTAGTTTATTTTGCATTTTTCATATGTACTTTCAAAACAATTTTGGAAATATTTACATGTACTTTTTCCATATGTAATTACATGTAAAAACATAGGAAGTCCCAAGTAAAAAAGGACTCCTATTTTTGAATAAGTCAAAGTAGTTAGGTTTTTCCTAAATTTTCTCAAGGCCTCTCCCTATAAATAAAGAGGGCCTCTATTGTAAATATTATCTTTTATCTATTGCAAGAAAACTCTGGTGAATTGAAAAGCAAATCAAGACTTTGTGCTTCTTTGTGAGAATCAATTATCAAATATTTATCAATACAAGAAAGCAAGTTCAATTCCAATCTTTGTCTTGGGATTATTTGTTTTATGATAGAATTTTTCTTGTCTTTTCTATCATATTATCTTTGATAAGTAATTGAAGTGTGAGAGTTTATTTCAAGTGATTAAGGAGTATTCTAAATCTGATTTTAATAGACTTTGAGCTATAAAATCATTTGTGAGGGTTGTGTTTATGTTTGTGAGGATAAAATAGCTTGAAGACTTTGTGCTACAAGTTGTTATATTCAATCTACTTTTATCATCTTGGAGAAGAGTGAAGACTTTGGGCTACATTTAACTTCAAACAGTTCTATTTGCAATTAGTAAGTGAGGCAACATAAAACTTTGTGTTTCTGTGGTTTTGTGATAGTTTGTAAGTTCTTTTATATTATCTTCATTGAAATCATCATCTTGAAGTATAACATCTATTCTGAAAAAAGAGAATGAGATGAAATGGAGCCACCACAAATATAGTTTTTAGTATACATAAGTTTTATAAGTTATTTGTTTGTAATAGTCAAGCGACTAGAGGGAACCTCCCCTTGCTAAGAGGAGAGACTTTGTCTCATCATAGCTGTGGCTGATATACCCATTTTGCCATTAGTGAGTTAATGACAAAATATTCACCCAACAAGATCTAAAAAGAAATTCATCTCACCAAACATTGACATTTAAAACTCATTTTGCATTTCCCCAGCAAAAACCATGCACATACCTTCATTGCCTCCAAAGATAATATCATTAACAAAGACTGAAACATTAGTATTTGTTCATCATTGATCTTGAAATAGAGATTGCTATTAGTAGTACCCTTACCGAACCCTAATTGTATCAGATATTTATCCAATCTTGCATACCAATCCCTAGGAGCTTGTTTTAGTCCATACAAGGCTTTCTTCAATCTGCACACCATGTCACTCTGATATGATGACTGGAATCCTTCCGGTTGTTCAATATATATTTCTTCTTCCAATTCTCCATTTAGGAATGCAAACTTCACATCCATTTGATATACCTTAAAATCTTTGTAGGCTGCAAATGCTAAGAACATTCTTATTGCTTCGATCCTTGCCACAGGTGCAAATGTTTCCTCAAAATCTATTCCTTCAACTTGAGAGTATCCTTTGCATACCAACCTTGATTTGTTTCTTACCATTTCACCATTCTCATTCATATTATTCCTAAAGAACCATTTGGTGCCAATTACATTTTTATCTGCTGGTTGGGAAACAAGATGACAAGTCTGATTCTTCTCTATTTGCATTAGTTCTTCTTTCATAGCCTTTACCCAATTCTCATCATTACAAGATTCATTTACAATCTTAGGTTTAATCTTGGAAATCAAACAGAAATTTACTTGTTCTTCTGCAGTTCTTCTTCTAGTCAAAATTCCTTTGCTCTTATCTCCTATGATTTGATCTTCAGAATGATTTAGTTTTACATACCTTGGTGTCTTGGTGACAATTTTTGGAGCTCGTTCCTCTTCATCTAAACTATCTTCATGTTGTACCACTTCTTTGCTTGCTGAAGCATCTGGTTCATCTGATTTATATCCACTTGATACCTTTCCCTTGCTTTCATCAACTTTGATGTTTGCACTTTCAATGATCTTCTTCAACATGTTATTGTAGCACTGATAGGCCTTAATCTTGGTGGAGTATCCAAGGAAGATACCTTCATCACATCTTGCATCAAACTTTCCTAAATCTTTATCTCTTCTGAGATAACACTTACTACCAAAAACTTTGAAGTATTTCACATTAAGAACTTTACCATGCAACAATTCATAAGGAGTCTTTGAACTGTTACCTTTGACTTGAACTTTGTTTAAGATGTATACATCAATGTGAATTCCCTCTCTCCAATATACTTCTGGTAGGTCAGCCTCATTCATCATTGTTCTAGCAGCCTTCTTAACTGTCCTATTTTTCCTTTCAACTACTCCATTTTGTTGTGGAGTCCTAGGAGAAGATAATTGTCTCTTTACCCCTTGTTCCTCATAGAAGAAATTAAACTCATTTGATGTAAACTCTCCACCTCTATTAGACCTCAAGCATTTTATCTTCAAATCTAGCTCATTCTCAACCATTGCCTTGAATACTTTGAACTTTTCTAGGGCTTCTGCTTTTTCTTTTAAGAAGGTAACCCAAGTCATTCTAGAATAGTTATCAATTAATAACATGAAATACTTGTCTCCTTGCAAACTTCTTACTCTAGTAGGCCCACATAGATCTGTATGCACTAATTCCAGTAGACCTTCAACAGATTGGTCTTTACTCTTGAAGCTTGTTCTTGTCTGTTTTCCAAATTGGCACTCCTTGCACAATGTATCAACAAGCTTCACAAGCTTGGGTAAATCTCCTACAGCCTGAGAGGAACTTATCTTCACAATGTTGTCAAAATTGATGTGACACATCCTTCTGTGGCATAGCCAACTTTCATCAACCTGAGCCAACAAGCCATAGTTATCATTTCCTTTCAGATGATAGATATTACCTTTAGTCTTTTTACCAGTTGCAATCATTGTTCCAAAGCTTTCCATGATCTTGCATCCATTGTCATTGAATCTCAAATCATAACCCTTGTTGCACATTTGACCAACACTCAAAAGATTGTGCTTTAATCCTTTACATACAAAACATCTTCAGTATTATGATTGCCATCAAAAGAAATGGATCCTTTTCCACATATCTTACCATCTATGTCATCTCCAAACCTAACTAATCCTCCATCATATCTTTCTAGACTTACAAACTTACTTTTGTCACTGGTCATGTGATGAGAGCATCCACTATGAATAACCCATTCATCTTTATCTTCAACAACTTGAACAACCAATGCACTTTTGTCACGTCTCAAACTTTGATACTATCTGTGGTTATTTTATGTGGAAATAATCTATGGACAATTATGTGTGTTAGATAGATAATTTATTGTTTTGAAGGATGAATGACTATTTTAATATGGAAAGGTGAATGAATATTTATGAATGTTATATTCATGTTAGTAGTGCTTCGGCTCTTTGGTTACTAATCTATTGATGGGAAATTGGAGTTTATTTGGAGTTGCAGGTTGTTGAAGACAAGAGGGTAGTTGAGGTAAAGGAGGCTAGCATCCTAGAAAGGTGAAGATGGAGGGATATCATTCACACACTTCACGTAGTGACATGTAGTTGTATATTGAATGAATTAATAGTTTTGTTTAAATTGTATTCTTTCATTTAAATTAGATGATTTCATTTATATAGTTAGTTAATGATGATCTAATTAGAATATTTATTAAAATTGTTATTTGATAATGTGAGTTTTTTAAGAATAGAATAAATAAATTAGTTATTTAATTTGTTTTATTAGAGAATCTATATATATTCTATTTAATTTTATAGATGCATTGTGATAAATATGAAGATTATTTTTATAATATTTTTAGAATGATTGGAGAATAGATATAAAACAAGATTTTTATAGAAAACAAAACAAGAAAATGAGAAAAACAATAGAAAATTTAGAAAAACAAAACTATATTTAGAGAATAAAAGCTCAAAGAAAGCAAAAATTCCATGAGGAAGGAAAACAATAAAAGAGGATTTATTTTTCATTCTCAACACAAAAAATTTATTACTCCTCTTGCATTCTCAAAAATTATTTTCTGGATTCTCTAAAAATTGAATACAAAAATAAAAGAATTATTGAAGGATTTTTGGGCAAAAAGGAGGAGAATGGTTCAGACCTGGGAGCTTCTGAAAGGCTGTGAGATTCAAGCAATTGACTAGGTAGAGAGCAAATTCCAGGTTCCTATATAAAATTTGATCTTATATTATGATTGTGTGTGAGGATATTTCGTGTGAGAAAATTCTTACTCTCAGATGGTGTATGATTTAATTTATGTGACAATCTCTATAATTTTCTGGTGAAAAGATATGACTTCCTGATTTTCTTTCATTCTATGGTGAACACTATTTTATGATTTTTTTTCCATAGTTGAGTGATCTAGTGTGTATCTATATGTTGAAGAAACCTTGCATAGTATATATATATGAGTTTATATTATACACTTATTATTGCTGGATCACATTTTGATGAGCCGCCTATCTAAAGGCCGATTTCTATATTGTATTACACTTATGAATCCCTTAGGTAAATCACAGTATAGTGAGTGTCTTGGGATAGATTGATTTATTAAATAGAGTTTTAGAGATGGCCATAGGGCCAGTATTAGGATTTATAGAAGGTCTGGTGTAGATGTTAGACTACGGCACCATATGGGCCGCAGTCCCCAACAGGGACTGCGACCCATATGAGGCCGTCGACCTTGACAATTACTTCAATTCTTGACTCCTATTATTTCTGCAAACTAAACTTAAAATATGCTTCCTCTATATGCCATTCACTGGCTATAACCAATGCTTAGTCTACTGTGTGAAACCATTATTACTACCGCAGGTATAAGTTTAAGTCATTACCAAATTAAAGCTAAAAACTTGGGGTATCGATTCTCATTTGGAGGACTGAAAAACTTGATAGATGCTGTTGTTATTTTTGCTATCTCTCATCATGAGCCGCTGATTACTATTGGGATGCAATGTATTGAACTTATTCTTATGCGAATTACATTTAGCATATCTAAAACTTATGATGTATGATGTTTACTACCTGTAAGTCCCAACGCTTGAGGCTGACAGTTCCATTGGTTTATATATATGTATGTGCTTGTATGTAGTGCGATTTGCATGAACTCTCCCAACATAAATTAAAATCGCTGCATTTTATTTACTTTATAATATCCAAATCCGGGTGCTGCCCATAGTGTTGATTTTTCTCTGTCATTATATAAGAATATAAACACACACACACACACACATATGTTATTTGCGAATCTCTGTAACTGCAACAACACAATAATTTTGTAAATTTCTCTATTTTTTTATATAGTCATTGCTGTGTAAATTTCCTCATTAAATAAATACACATTCTTCTTTTTATTTATTTATTATTGAAAATGGAAGGGCAACAATGAATGTACTATTTTAATGTATCAGAATTAATGGGACTATTTTAGAAACTTATTGTTTGTAATTACTTGAGTGAACATGAATGTTGAAAAGAGATTTACCTTCATTGAATTGCTATTATAACAAGAAATCAACATGGTAGTGAACCAAAGATGATATTTGACTATCAAATCTAATAAAACCATTACATTTAGAAAACTATTGAAATATGGAAATTAGTTACAACACTGTAAGTTGGGAGACTTGAACAACAATCAAACTAGTCAAATGAATTAAATGACAACTAAACTATGAAATGGACTCTTGTTTATGGATAAATGAAATTAGAAAAACTGTGCTTGTGTAAACTGGTAAAGTACGAACTTTCAGGACAGAATGCCAAATGTGGGCTCCAGAGACAATAGTTTACTTTTTCTAAACTATCATTTTGTTTATTTGCTTGGCCAAGCTTTAGTACCATTGGAATAGATGGGTTGTTTAAAAGCCTCGAACTTTGTTATTTTGTCTCTACCACATCCTGTTGCAAGAGTATATGTCATTCTAGGGTTAGGATGCATACACGCAATAGGCACGTATCGGGTGATTCCCTTCTGCTTACACCATTCCAGGTTGCTAGGCTCCTTGTGCAGGGTCAGTGCTTTATTTGAGTTAGGAAGAAACTCAGGGAAGTCCAGTACTTCGTGGTTGGGTGGAAAAAGCACCTCAACCACTCTCTTGGTCTTGGTTAGTGGATGATCAGAGGATCGAGGCAGCCAAGTTCAGTTATTGTATTTGACATAGATATTTGCTTAAAATTATTCTTTGTATGGCTTTCATTGCCAAGTTGTAAATATGTAAATGATTCATTAAAATCTTGAAGTAGTACTTCCTTTTGTAACATTGGAACATATGTATTGTAACACCAAGTTGGGTGTATGAAACTAAAACTGTAATTTCTTTCCTATTTATGGAAATTGATACTTATTGATGGATTATTACCATGTTATGCCTAGTTATGAGTAAATTGAAAACTATTATTGATTGGTTATCTCATACTTTTTGGGAATAAGTTTTACTTTCAAGTGTATGTTTAGTTGTTAATTTTCCGCACCTTACATTTGGTATTAGAGTGCTAGATTCAATGCTTGGACCTATGCCTAACAACACTTTAATGAATGTTTTCTAGAGTAAACTAGATGGATACCTGATTCACTTACCAGCGTGGAGGTGGATCTTGTGGTGACCCATTTGAGAGACTAGATTAGATTATTGCCATGTTGAATTGGCAAGAGGCTAGAATGGATGGCATAGAATAGGAAATGTGAATAGGTCAACTGAGGGTGAATATCAGGTCAAATGAAGGGAATGGGGATGAGGTTCGTATAGAAAATCTTGAGATTGAAAGGAACCCTAGTAAACAAGAGAAGGTGGCTGAAGAATTGGGCAAAGATCTCAAGAAGGTTACCCCACTTAAATTTGATAGAAAAATAATTGGTGATGGAGCAGAAGCTTGGATAATTAGATGGAAAAGTATTTCTCCCTGAGGAATTTATCTAGTGAAACGAAGGCTATTTGGGGGTCCTATCAACTCACCGGTGAGGCTGCCACTTGGTGGGATAACGAGAAGGGAAAGAAGCAGTTGTTTCCTGGCGAGGTGACATGGGAGCAATTTTTGCATATATTCAAAAAAAGGTGGCTACCACAGTTATATTTTGATAAGAAAATGATAGAGTTTCAGAATCTCACACAGGGTGGAATGACGGTCACACAATATTGGGAGAAATTCTCTCATTTGCTAAAATATGTACCCCAATATCAACAGGATGAAAGGTTTCGAATCTGTAAGTTCATCATGGGGCTTAGGCCTCAAATTGGATCTGATGTGGATATACATAATCCTTCCACGATGGATGAAGTTTTTGAGAAAGCCATTAAACAAGAACTAAAATTGTAGCAGGTGGCTAATTACAGGAAAAGCAGAGATGCAAAGTACAACAACAAGAAGCCTTAGGGAAATAATTAGAACAATCAGAATTAGAACAATCAAGGAAACAACAATAAGTAGATCAGGAACCTAAAGAGAGGGAATAATTCCCAGGATTGTAATGAGGGCAATTAGAACAACAATAAGAGGACAAATTACAACAACAATAATAACAACAATAACATGAGAGATGGTTCAGATAGACCTAGATCACCCCGTGGTGGTTGCTACACTTGTGGTGGTGAGCATTATGCCAGTGTATGTCCTCAGAGGAGTAATAATCAGAAGAACAGAAATCAGCACCACATTCATGCAGCTGTAGATAACCGACAGGCAGATTTTTAGGCAACTCCTATTTAGTTCTCAGGTAAGCTTTTTGGATGCCCTGTTTCAATTTTGATAGATACCAGTGCTACCGATTGTTTTGTAGACCCTAGTGTTTTATCTAAGATATCAGTTAGACTTAGATTTATGGCTAATTCATGGAAAGTACAATATGGAAACTGGGTAGAGAAAATAGTAGAGCAATGCCTGGCATGCAGTGAGCCTGAACTTCCAAGTTTTGAGACTCAGGTCAATTTGTATGTTGCACCTTTAGGATCATATGACGTTATTCTGGGAATATAATGGCTTTTAGAGCATAAGTCTGTGGTAGATTATGAAGAGAAAATAGTAAAATGTTTAGATGATCATGATAATCGGGTTGAGATACATGGATTCAAAAGACCCTTAGAGCTCAAGCAGATTTTGACCTTGCAACTAAAGAAGGCCAATAGAAAGGGATGTGCTATTTATGCAGTAAAGGTCAGGGACCTTAACAGTTCAAAGTCATCAGCTAATGATCATCCTATTTTGAGGGAGTTCCAAGATGTCTTTCCTGATGAGCTGATTAAACTGCCTCCAAAGTGAGAATTTGATTTCTTTATAGAATTGTTACCTGGTACTGAACCTTTATCCAAAGCCCTGTATAGAATGAACATAGCTGAATTGTATGAGCTTAAGGCACAGTTGCAAGAATTGCTTAACTGGGGTTTTATTAGACCAAGTATGTCCCCATGGGGAGCACCAGTCATTTTTGTAAAGAAGAAGGATGGCACCTTGAGACTATGCATTGATTACAGGATTTTGAATAAGGCCACCATCAAAAATAAGTATCCGCTCCCTAGTATTGATGAGTTGTTTGATTAAATGAAAGGGGCGAAGGTATTCTCGAAGATTGATTTGAGGTCAAGATACCATCATCTTAGAATAAAGGATGAGGATATTTCAAAGACTGCCTTCAGGACTAGATACAGACACTACGAGTTCACGGTGTTACCATTTGGGCTAACTAATGCCCCAGCAACTTTCATGAATTTGATGAACAATATTTTTTTGAGATTGTTTAGATGACTTTGTGCTTGTTTTTCTAGATGATATACTGATATATTCCAAAATAGAGGAAGAAAATGACAAACATCTAAGGATTGTTTTGTAGAGATTGTAGAATCATAAACTTTTTGGGAAGATGTCAAAATGTACCTTCTACCAAACTGAGGTTCGCTATTTGGGCCATGTTATTTCAGCTAAAGGGATAGCAGTGGACCCAGATAAGATAAAGGCAATTATGGAGTGGCTAGCGCCACAAAACGTATCAAAAGTCCAGAGCTTTATGGGGCTTGTCGGGTATTATCAGAAATTTGTGAAGGGGTTCTCAACCATTGCAACACCCACCACAACTCTTCAGAAAAAAGGAAAAATGTTTGAATGGATGGATAGGTGTGAGCAGGTATTTCAGTTATTGAAAGAAAAACTTACTTCTGCACCCATCCTGATTGTGTCAGATCCAAATGGGCACTTTACAGTGATTACAGATGCATTAGGGGAAGGTGTAGGGGCAGTACTCATGCAGAAGGTCAAGTAGTGGTTTATGATTCTCAGAAATTGAAGCAACATGAATTGAATTATTTACCACATGACCTTGAGTTGGCTACCATAGTGCACACACTTCAGATGTGCAGGCACTATTTGTTGGGGAAGCCTTTCAACCTTAAGACATACCACTTGGGATTGTAGTACATATTTACTCAGCCCAACCTGAATGCTTGACAGAGAAGATGGTTAGAGTTCTTAAGTGAATATGATTTTTGCATTGAATTTATAAAAGGAAAAGAGAATAGAGTAGCGGATGCTCTAAGCAGAAGGAGACATCTAGTAGCCATGATAACGGTAAGGTCAATTTTCAAACAACAGGTGATGTAGGCCTTGCCTGGTGATGAGTTTTATGATAGGGCAAAATAAGCCCTAGAGTAGGACCCTTCGGATCATAGGTATGATGGATATGTATTCAAGTCTAATGGACTCTTGAGATTTTAGGGACGTATGTATGTTCCAAATGCAGCAAGATTGAGGGAGCTTGTATTAGAGGAGTTTCATAATGCACCATCTTTTGGGCACCCCGGTGTGACAAAGATGATTGAAGGACTTAAACCACTGTATTTCTGGCTTGGACTTAGGAGGGATGTAATTTCTTTTGTAGGTCGATGCTTAGAATGCTAGCAAGTTAAGGCTGAGCATATGCATCCGACAAGGCTTCTTTACCCTCATAGGGTGCCAGAATACAAATGACAGGTAATTAGTATGGATTTCATCCAGGGGTTACCCATGACCAAGACTCGACATGATGTCATCTTAGTTGTGGTAGATAAATTGATGAAGGTTTCCCATTTCATTCCTGGGAACCTTAAGGATGGCTCTTTGGTGTTGGCAAGGAAATTTATGCAGGAGATTTTTTGTTTGCATGGTGTACCTAAAATGATCATCTCAGATCGTGATACAGGGATGACCTCTAGATTTTGGACCACTTTGTATGCATCTTTGGGAATAAAACTAAACTTTAGTTCAGTGTATCATCCTCAAATCGATGGTCAGACTGAGAGGGTGAACCAGGTAGTAGAGGATATCCTCAGAATGTACTCTATGGATCAACAACATAAGTGGGAGGAGTACTTGCTACTAGTTGAATTTACTTATAATAACTCTTTTGATGCCTCCTTAGGTATGACACCTTTCGAGGCTTTGTATGGTCGTAAGTGTCGAACACCTATCAACTCGAATAGAGTGGAAGACAAGGTTGTTGTAGGACTAGAAATGTTGAGGGAAATGGAAGATTAGATGAAGCTAATTAAGGAAAAGTTGAAGCAAGCTTCAGGTCGACAAAAGATCTTTGTAGATAGAAACATGACCTTTAGACAGTTCTCAGCTAGAGACAAGGTCTTTTTGAGGGTTCATCCTCAGAAGAGCTCAATATCTTTTGGGAAGGGGTCAAATCTCGCCCCTAGATATGTTGGACCATTTGAGGTCTTGGAAGTTATTAATCCGGTTGCTTACAAGTTTGCTCTACTACCAGTTCTTTCCTGGATACATAATGTCTTCCATGTTTTTGTGCTTAAGCCATATCATCCAGATGCATCTCATAGTCTTGACTGGCATGCATTGCAGGTTTAGGATCCAGGGGTGTGTTGGTAGGTGGCGACTGATCAGGAAAGTACTGTACACTAGCCATGTATCCTCGCCGAGGTTCAGGGGCGGTAGCCCCCGAGAAATTTTTTTTTTAGGGCCGACTTAAAAAATCCTAGGGCCGACTTAAAAAATCCTATTTTTTATGACCGACATAAGAAAACCCTAATTTTTGTAACCGACAAAAAGGCTTGATAAAAAGCGGCCAAGGGTTAGGGTTTGTAAATTGTATTGTAGCATTTGCAGCAGTATTGAGTTGCAAGGATTGCTGATTGTAATCGGTTTGATTTACTAGATAATAATATTGGACTCTCTGTTTGGTGGATGTAGCCCGAGTTTGGGTGAACCACGTTAAATCTTGTCTCTCGCTGTTATTAATTCTGTGTATTTCTATTTCTCTGTTTAATCTTTATTTGCATTTAATTGATATCTTCTGCTGGCTAACCCTAACAAGTGGTATCAGAGCGGGTTGTGTTCGATTATTGTCTACAGGAAAGTCTCACGGTTGAGTGGGAGCAATGGCGGACGAGGGTAAAACGAAGGTTGATAAATTCAATGGGCAGAAATATCAGTTATGGAAGATGCAGATGGAGGATTACCTCTATCAAAAGGATTTATGGAGGCTGTTGGAAGGAGTAGCCAAGAAACCGGCAACAATGTCTGATGAGGATTGGAATCTTCTTGACAGAAAGGCACTGGGAACCATTCGGTTGTGCTTGGCACCGTCGGTGGCATTCAATATAACGGAAGTGAAGACAACAGATGGTCTGATGAAAGCTTTGGCAAAATTGTATGAAAAACCCTCAGCCTCAAATAAGGTATTTCTCATGAAGCAGTTGTTTAATTTGAAAATGGTTGAAGGTGGATCTATGACAGGTCATTTAAATGAATTTAATACGATTGTCAGTCAACTGACTTCTGTAAATGTAAAATTTGATGAAGAAGTTAGAGCTCTCTTGATATTATGTTCATTGCCTGAAAGCTGGGATGGTTTGGTAATGGCGGTTAGTAACTCTGTTTCTGGTTCAAATACCCTAAAATTTGATGATGTTGTTGGTGTTATTCTGAGTGAGGAAATTCGTAAGAAAAGCTCAGGTGGATCCAAATCAGGCAGTGTTTTGAATGCAGAAAGCAGGGGCAGATCAAAGGAGAGAGGAAAAGGTTCTGGAGGTCATGGGAAGTCACGAGGAAAATCAAAGGACAAAAGATCCCAAACTAGAGGACAGAAGGATTGCTGGTACTGTGGAAAACCAGGTCATCTGAAGAAAGATTGCTGGTCTCGAAAAAATAAAGAAGGAAACAAACAAGAAGGCAATAAGGAAGCAAATGTGGTAAGTAATAAATCTGAAGATGATGCTTTGATTCTTTCCCTAGATAATGCTGATGATTCATGGGTTTTAGATTCAGGGGCCTCATTTCATGCTACGCCCCATAGAAGTTATTTTCTTGATTATGTCCAAGGGGATTTTGGATTGGTTTATTTGGGAGATAATGAACCCTGTCAGATTGTTGGAAAGGGAAGAATCAAGATTAAGTTGCAGAATGGGAATCATTGGCTACTACAAGAGGTAAGGCATGTTCCAAGGCTCAGTAGGAATTTAATTTCAGCAGGGCAGCTAACTGAACAAGGTTGCACTGTTATATTTACTGATAAAAATTGGAAGGTTTCAAAAGGTGCCTTAGTAGTAGCAAAAGGTGTGAAAGTAGACACCTTATATCTTTGTACAGGTCATACTGTTCCTTCTACTTTAGATGTTATAGAGGAAAAACAAAAAGGTTCAGGAACAGTTGCTGCAGGTTTGCAGGAAGAGACCAGAAAAGTTGCTGCAGGTTCTGAAACAACACTGTGGCATAACAGACTTGGGCATATGAGTGAAAAAGGTATGAAGGTACTTCATTCTAAGAAAGTTTTACCAGGTCTGAAATGTATTAATATGGATTTCTGTGAAAGTTGTGTGTATGGAAAACAAAAGAGAGTCAGTTTTCTCAGAGATGGGAAGCAAAAGAAAAATGAAAAGTTGGAGCTTGTGCATACAGATGTATGGGGACCAGCTCAGGTATCTTCTTTCGGTGGCTCTCGGTATTATGTTACATTCATAGATGATGCAACTAGGAAGGTCTGGATTTATTTCCTTAGACAGAAATCTAATGTATTTGAAACATTTAAGAAATAGAGAAGCTTGGTTGAAAATGAGATAGGTAAAAGTTTAAAATGTCTCAGATCTGATAATGGCGGTGAGTATTGCAGCAAAGAATTTGAAGATTATTGTTCCTTTAATGGAATTCGTAGGCAGAAAACGGTTCCAGGGACTCCGCAGGAAAATGGAGTGGCTGAACGCATGAATAGGACAATAATGGAGCGTGCAAGGACCATGAGATTGCATGCTGGGCTGCCTTTAAACATGTGGGCAGAGGCTGTCAACACTGCTGTATATTTAATTAATAGAGGTCCTTCAGTTCCTTTGGGCTGTGGTATTCCAGAGGAAGCATGGACAGGTAAGAAGGTGAGTTATTCTTTTCTGAAAACCTTCGGCTGTGAAGCATTTGCACATATAGATTCTGAAAATAGAACCAAGCTGGATGCGAAATCAAAAAAATGTACCTTCGTTGGATATGGCATTGATGAATTTGGTTATAGGCTTTGGGATTTTGAAAATCAGAAAATTGTGAGAAGCAGGGATGTTATATTCAATGAGAAGGTGTTGTACAACGATCAGTTGCAACAGCATGAGAAGAAAGAAAAGGATTATGTGGTGTTGGATGATACTCCAAATAGTGCTGTTCCAGTGGCTCCTCATGCTCTGCAACAGCAACCAGAAATGCCACAAACTCCAGTGAATGTTAGACGGTCAACAAGGATAAGTAGACCTCCTGAAAGGTTTTCTCCCTCTTTGTATTCTATTTTGTTAATAGATGCTGGTGAACCAGAAGGTTATGATGAAGCTATGCAGGTGGATACACAGGTTCAGTGGGAGCTTGCAATGAAAGAAGAAATGGACTCCTTGCTGAAAAATCAGACTTGGGAATTATGTAAGTTACCTGTAGTTAAAAAGGCTTTACCAAACAAATGGGTTTACAGGCTGAAAGAGGAAGATGGAGGTAAGAAACGATTTAAGGCCAGGTTAGTTGTAAAAGGATTTGCACAGAAACAGGGCATTGATTTTGATGAGATATTTTCTCCGGTTGTCAAGATGACTTCTATTTGTACTATTTTAAATATTGTGGCTGCTGAAGATTTGCATTTGGAACAGCTAGATGTGAAAACTGCCTTTCTCCATGGTGATTTGGAGGAGGAGATATACATGGCACAACCACAAGGATTTGAGGTCAAAGGTAAGGAGAAACAAGTGTGCAGATTGAAGAAGAGTTTGTATGGCCTGAAATAAGCACCTCGGCAATGGTATTTGAAATTTGATAGTTTTATGGCTGAGAAAGGCTACAACAGGTGTAATTTTGACCATTGTGTTTATTTTAAGAGGTTGGATAATGACAGCTACATTATTTTATGTTTATATGTTGATGACATGCTTGTAGCTGGGTCTAACATGGATCACATCAGAGAGTTAAAACATCAGTTATCACAGTCATTTGATATGAAGGATTTGGGGGCAGCAAAACAAATCCTTGGTATGAAAATTTGCAGAGATAGGAAGAACAGAAAATTGACTCTATCTCAGGCTGCTTATGTTGAAAAGGTGTTGCAGAGATTCCATATGGAGAATGCAAAAGCTGTCAGCACACCTTTGCCTAGTCATTTAAAATTGACTAAGGAGATGTGTCCAAAGACACAAGAGGAGGAAGCAAAAATGTCCAAGGTACCCTATGCTTCAGCTATAGGAAGTTTAATGTATGCCATGGTATGCACAAGACCGGATATTGCACATGCTGTCAGCGTCGTTAGCAGGTATATGAGTCATCCCAGATTTGAGCATTGGAATGCGGTAAAATGGATTCTCAGATATTTGAGAGGTACATCTAATAAACACTTATGTTTTGGAGGCTCTAATACTGATTTAGCAGGTTATGTCGACTCAGATTTGGCAGGGGATATTGATACCAGGCGGAGTACTCTAGGTTATGTCTTTACTGTAGGAGGAACATCGGTGAGTTGGATTTCCAGGTTGCAAAAGGTGTTTGCTTTATCCACCACCGAGGCAGAATATGTAGCTGCAACAGAGGCAAGCAAGGAGATGATATGGCTGAAATCTTTCATGGAAGAATTGGGTAAACAATAGGCTAACAGTTCTTTGTATACAAACAGTCAGAGTGCCATACATCTTGCCAAGAATTCTGCCTTGCATTCAAAGACCAAACACATACAGTTGAGGTATCACTTTATTCGGTCGGTGTTGGATAATGGACAGTTAAGGCTGGAAAAGATACATACAGATGAAAATCCAGCAGATATGTTTACAAAGGCAGTGACAAGGGAGAAGCTGAGCTCCTCTTCAGCTTCGGTTGGTCTTCTTGACTGTTGACAACAAAAATAGAACAGTAGAGTCCAGGGTGCTTATTTCCAGTGGGAGCTGCATGCGCAGCGGTGTTGTCTAGGATCAGTCTCCAAGTGGGAGATTGTTTGGTGTGGAGCCTGATCAGTCTCGAAGTGGGAGATTGTTGGTAGGTGGCGACTGATCAGGAAAGTATTGTACACTAGCCATGTATCCTCGTCGGGGTTCGGGGGCGGTAGCCCCCGAGAAATTTTTTTTTAGGGCCGACTTAAAAAATCCTAGGGCCGACTTAAAAAATCCTATTTTTTATGACCGACATAAGAAAACCCTAATTTTTGTAACCGACAAAAAGGCTTGATAAAAAGCGGCCAAGGGTTAGGGTTTGTAAATTGTATTGTAGCATTTGCAGCAGTATTGAGTTGCAAGGATTACTGATTGTAATCGGTTTGATTTACTGGATTATAATATTGGACTCTCTGTTTGGTGGATGTAGCCCGAGTTTGGGTGAACCACGTTAAATCTTGTCTCTCGCTGTTATTAATTCTGTGTATTTCCATTTCTCTGTTTAATCTTTATTTGCATTTAATTGATATCTTCTGCCGGCTAACCCTAACAGGGTGGTGCTAGTGGAGCCCACCAAGATTCTAGAGTGGCGCAACATTAAGTTGTAGAACCGTAATGTGGTACAGTATAGGGTCCAGTGGGACCAGTATTCGGTGGACAATGTCACCTGGGAAAATGTAGAGGACATTGCTAGATCATTTCCTCATCTGAGACTTTAATTTATTTATTTTTATGCACATGTTGACATTTAATTTCATTATGGACATTTGATGTATAAGACTCATTATGTAGATGTTTTGTTATAAGACATCGAGACGGTGTCTCTTCCAAGTGGGGAAGGATGTCACGTCTCAAACTTTGATACTATTTGTGGTTATTTTATGTGGAAACAATCTATGGACAATTACGTGTGTTAGATAGATAATTTATTGTTTTGAAGGATGAATGACTATTTTAATATGGAAAGGTGAATGAATATTTATGAATGTTATATTCATGTTAGTAGTGCTTCGGCTATTTGGTTACTAATCTATTGACGGAAATTGGAGTTTATTTGGAGTTGCAGGTTGTCGAAGACAAGAGGGTGGTTGAGGTAAAGGAGGCTAGCATCCTGGAAGGGTGAAGATGGAGGGATATCATTCACACACTTCACGTAGTGACATGTAGTTGCATATGATTGCATATTGAATGAATTAATAGTTTTGTTTAAATTGCATTCTTTCATTTAAATTAGATGATTTCATTTGTATAGTTAGTTAATGATGATCTAATTAGAATATTTATTTAAATTGTTATTTGATAATGTGAGTGCTTTAAGAATAGAATAAATAAATAAGTTATTTAATTTGTTTTATTAGAGAATCTATATATATTCTATTTAATTTTATAGATGCATTGTGATAAATATGAAGATTATTTTTATAATATTTTTAGAATGATTGGAGAATAGATATAAAACAAGATTTTTATAGAAAACAAAACAAGAAAAATAATAGAAAATTTAGAAAAACAAAACTATATTTAGAGAATAAAAGCTCAAAGAAAGCAAAAATTCCATGAGGAAGGAAAACAATAAAAGAGGATTTATTTTTCATTCTCAACACATAAAATTTATTACTCCTCTTACATTCTCAAAAATTATTTTCTGGATTCTCTGAAAATTGAATACAAAAATAAAAGAACTATTGAAGGATTTTTGGGCAAAAAGAGGGAGAACGGTTCAGACCTGGGAGCTTCTGAAAGGCTGTGAGATTCAAGCAATTGACTGGGTAGAGAGCAATTTCCAGGTTCGTATATAAACTTTGATCTTATATCAGATTCTGTGTGAGGATATTTCATGTGAGTAAATTTTTATTCTCAGATGGTGTATGATTTAATTTATGTGACAATCTCTATAATTTTTTGGTGAAAAGACATGACTTCCTAATTTTCTTTCATTCTATGGTGAACACTATTGTATGATTTTTTTCCACAGTTGAGTGATCTAGTGTGTATCTGTATGTTGAAGAAACCTTAGATAGTATATATATATGAGTTTATATTATACACTTATTATTACCGGATCACATTTTGATGAGCCGCCTATCTAAAGGCCAATTTCTGTATTGTATTATACTTATGAATCCCTTAGGTAAATCATAGTATAACGAGTGTCTTGGGATAGATTGATGTATTAAATAGAGTTTTAGAGATGGCCAAGGGCCAGTATTAGGATTTATAGAAGGTCTGGTGTAGATGTTAGACTACGGCACCATATGGGCTGTAGTCCCCAATAGGGATTGTGACCCATATGAGGCCGTTGACCTTGACAATTACTTCAATTTTTTACTCCTATTATTTCTACAAACTAAACTTAAAATATGGTTCCTCTATATGCCATTCACTAGCTATAACCAGCGCTTAGTCTGCTGTGTGAAACCATTATTACTACTGTAGGTATAAGTTTAAGTCATTACCAGATTAAAGCTAAAAACTTGGGGTATCGATTCTCATTTGGAGGACTAAAAAACTTGATAGATGCTATTGTTATTCTTGCTATCTCTCGTCATGAGCCACCGATTACTGTTGGGATGCAATGTATTGAACTTATTCTTATGTGAATTACATTTAGCATATCTAAAACTTATGATGTGTGATGTTTACTGCTTGTAAGTCCCAACGCTTGAGGCCAACAGTTCCATTGGTTTATAATGATATATATATATATATATATATATGTGCTTGTATGTAGTATGATTTGCATGAACTCTCCCAACATAAATTAAAATCGTTGCATTTTATTTACTTTATAATATCCAAATCTGGGTGCTACCCATAGTGTTGATTTTTCTTTGTCATTATATATATATATATGTTATTTGCAAATCTCTGTAACTGCAACAACACAACAATTTTGTAAATTTCTCTTTTTTTTAATATAGTCATTGCTATGTAAATTTCCTCATTAAATAAATACATATTCTTCTTTTTATTTATTTTTTATTAAAAATGGAAGGGCAACAATGAATGTACTATTTTATTGTATCAGAAATAAATGGGACTATTTTAGAAACTTATTGTTTGTAATTACTTGAGTGAACATGAATGTTGAAAAGAGATTTACCTTCATCGAATTGCTATTATAACAAGAAATGAACATGATAGTGAACTAAAGATGATATTTGACTATCAAATCTGATAAAACCATTACATTTAGAAAACTATTGAAATATGGAAATTAGTTACAACATTGGAAGTTGGGAGGCTTGAACAACAATCAAACTAGTTGAATGAATTAAATGATAACTAAACTATGAAATGGACTCTTGTTTATGGATAAATGAACTTAGAAAAACTATGCTTGTGTAAACTGGTAAAGTATGAACTTTCAAAACAGATGCCGAATGTGGGCTCCAGAGACGATAGTTTACTTTTTCTAAACTATCATTTTATTTATTGGCTTGGCCAAGCTTTAGTACCATTGAAATAGATGGGTTGTTTAAAAGCCTAGAACTTTGTTATTTTGTCTCTGCCACATCCTATTGCAAGAGTCTATGTCATTCTAGGGTTAGGATGCATACAGGCAACAAGCACGTATCAAGTGATTCCCTCCTACTTACACCGTTCCAAGTTTCTAGGCTCCTTGTGCAGGGTTGGTGCTTTCTTCAAGTTAGGAAGAAACCAGGGGAAGTCCAGTACTTCGTGGTTGGGTGGAAAAAGTGCCTTAACCACTCTCTTGGTCTTGGTTAGCGAATGATCGGAGGATTGAGGCAGCCAAGTTTAGTTATTGTATTTGACATGGATATTTTCTTAAAATTATTCTTTGTATGGCTTTCATTGCCAAGTTGTAAATATGTAAATGATTCATTAAAATCTTGAAGTAGTACTTCCTTTTGTAACATTGGAACAGATGTATTGTCACTCCAAGTTGGGTGTATGAAACTAAAATTGTAATTTCTTTCCTATTTATGAAAATTGATACTTATTGATGGATTCTTACCATGTTATGCCTAGTTATGAGTAAATGGAAAACTATTATTGATTGGTTATCTCATACTTTTTAGGAATAAGTTTTACTTTCAAGTGTATGTTTAGTTGTTAATTTTCTGCACCTTACAACTTTCCACTTTTTCTTCCTTCACATAGCTAGTAGGATTAGTAGACACATGTTCTTCTTTAATAGCAATAAACAAGCATTCATTACCAGAAGTACTAGCATTATCTGGTTCACCATTTGATACTCCTTCATCATCATCATCACCATAGTAACATTTCTTTGGAATCCTAGGTCTATTAGGTCTTGGCTTAAGAACTCTTATGGGACATCTAGAAGCAAAATGACCAACTTTACCACAACTGAAACATTAAAAGGTAATTTTCCTTTGAACTTGCCAGTACCTCTGGGTAGACTGTTAACAAAGTTGGCTTCAATTTCTTCAAGCTCATAATCTGGTTCCACCTTGTATTTGTTAGATCTGGGGGTTCTTTTTGAAGCGCTGGCCTTGAAAGCAATCTTTGTCTTCGGAAGGAAATCAACAAATTCTCTCATTTCAAAGGCTGTCAACTTCCCAAGCAGTTGATCTTTTGTAATCTATCACTGTCATTATTTCCTCAATTGCGACCACTTTATGACTATATGATTTAGGCAGTGATCTAAGAATTTTGTTTACAATTTCAATTTCCTCATTTTTTCCTCCCACACTTCTAATGTTTCTCACAAGTTCGTCGATCTTTTGCATGAAGGATGTTATGTTGTCATCTTCACTCATCTTCAAACATTCATGTTTTGCCTTCAAACTCTGTAACTTGGTTCTCTTAACAGATTCATCTCCTTCATATAGATTCTTTAGATTATCCCAGATTTCATGAGTAGTTTCCAACTCCATGATCCTTGTTACTTTGATATTGGATAGGGCGCTTACCAAGGCATCTTTGACTTTTATGTTCAAATCAAATTGCTTGATCTCATCTTCAGTTTGTGGACCATCCTTTTGTATTTCATTACTCATCTTTAGTAATTTTCCAAACACTATAACCCAAGTAGAGGAGATGGGTTTTCATGCGGATCTTCCATATGGAATAGTTCATTCTATCAAACCATAGACTTCCCTTCTTATACGACATCCTGGATCAGCCTCGAGTAGTCAAGATTTCTTCTGAGGAACCAGCTCTGATACCAATTGTTGAAATGCACAAGACAATGAAAATTAGAGGACAATGAAAATTAGAGGCTCACTGCCCAGAAGAAGGCTCACTACCAAGTGTTTTGAACTGATATGATAGCATCTAGTCCATGCCTAAATTTAGTTCCATTGAAGTGCAATATTTTTCCTCTGCTCTGCTCTAATTTTTACACTTCTTTTCTTAACTTCGCATCTTCACACAAGGACATTATTTTCCATGACCAAATTACAAATATATATATATATATATATATATATATATATATATATATCATTCATCAACCTTGGAATGTACATCAAGGTCAGCATTACATTCATCAACTGTTGGAACAATCTCCAAGGTCAGCATTACAAACATTTACAAAATAGGTCTTGGCCTAATACAAAATTATGCTAAGGAAATATAGCAAAGATGTATGCGGATCATGCCATGCCTTAGCTAGGACTCAAACATGATCTTCCATGCCACAACATGCTTCTACAATCTTTAATAGATCTCCACAATCACTGGAATTAACCAAGTTAGCTAAGATTGGTTACATGCTACGCTATTTGGGAATAATCTTCAAACACAATCTCACTCTCTTAACGCAGACCAATGCAAAGGTAGGAATACAATCAAGAGGCATCCACAAGCATGTTGTAATCATCAGGAGAAACCACACAAACTCTAACCACTTTATCCATGAGATTCTTCGTACCGGAGCACATGAACTTCAATGTCTTCTATTGTCATGAAAGAAGCATAGCTTGCGGACCACTAAATCATGAAGCATTGTAGTTGTAGGCACTTATCATCATCCCAGACTTCTCTCTAGAACTACAGAGAAAAATACTTCAATGTGGAGAAATGCGGAGGAAAATACTTTCTCCCTGTCACCAGTGAATAATACAAAAAAAGTAGGTTTTACTCTGGTGAATGCAACTTCCTCAATTTTTCATACTAGAGGCTCAAAATTGGAATGTAGCATCTTCAAACATGCCTCTAGATATCTTCCAATTCACAAACCAAGATATTCAATTAACAAAAAATACAAAGCAATCTTCTGCACTGTTCTTTGTTAGCAACACATTGTCTTTTCTACAATTTACTGCAACTCATTGTTTCTTCCAGAGGAGCAAATTTTCTCAATATCCTCAACAAATAAAGCTTCTAAACAAATAACAATATAGGATACAATTGACACCAATGATAACAAAGATATGTTGATATCAATGACAACACCGATTAGGCACATACTTGCAACACCAACAACGGAACTAAATGTTAGCAAGAAATATGGAGTATGGAGGAAATATTGGTTCAAAGATTCGATCCTTAGTCAAGTCTTTGTAGTCAATTTATACCCTAGTTAAGTAGCTAGAGATTGTCAACAAAACATAAAGAATACCAAGATAGAGCATCACATACTCATTAGAATAAGACAACACATAATTACCATGTACTGGCAGATCTCCATATATATATATCAACAATAATCAAGTATGTACATCATCTATCCATCCTCTGACAGGTCTAAGTGTTTGCCTCATCAGTTACATTCATGACTTCTATGTCATTCTTACATAAGAATATATCATGTCATACTACTATTCTCCTATATCTTATCATCATATCCTATATCTATATATACTATATCTATTACATATAGGGATGTGTTTCCTTTCAGCTCTGACCTTCGCATAGTGTATGCTAGCTTCTGGTTGGATCTCCTTTGTGCTCTGCACCCTGATAACATATATCATCATCATCATCATACATCTAATCCTACATAATAATCCAGGTCCTAATCATACAAGACCCATACATCAAATCACATACACATCCCAATATACATCCTACATCATCAATAATGTCATACATCCTACATAATTCATACATCCTCTATCACCATATATCTAATCATACATCATCATATATATAATCATACATCATCATAAATATAATCAACATTCAATCATGCATCATCATAATCCATTATCAAAAATATAATCATACATCACCATAATCCACATCATAACCCATGTCCTAAATCATGCATCATCCAACTCATAATCCATGCCCTAAATCATGCATAAACCACATCATAATCATCCATGTCCTAAATCATGCATAAACCACATCATAATCCATGTCATACATCATCCACCTCATAATAAATGTTATACATCATGCTACATAAACATAAATAAACCATCACATCACCTCATCCATAAAGCATAAACCAAAGTCCATAGATCGCCTCCAAAATGCCATGTCACTTAAATACCGAAAATGATCATGATACAATATATATACATGGGCTCCATAGAGCCATCAAAATACAACATCAGCCCTAGGTAGAACTATCTCTCTAGGAAGACCCTAACTGGAATGACCCTGTTGCTCGTGGTGGCGGTGGCCCCATAGGCTGTTACACTATCAACTGCATTGGTACACAGACTACTCTGACTGTCCTATCCTTCGAGAAATAGCAACTCCTGATTGGCTCCTGTATCTCTCCTTCTATTCAGCCAACACTAGATACTCATAGAGTGTCCTATAGTGTTGTGCCTCTCGAGTGGCCTCATCCCCTCATTCCTGGACTCTCCTTAGTACCTTAGCCATCCCTAGCCCCAACGCCTAATGTACCTTGACTCACTTCCGCTAGTATCTCACTATGTGCCCCTGCATCTACATTATCTGTGCTTTTAGTTGTGCTACATGTGCATCTCCTTGATCCTGTGCAAGTTGAGCCTGCAACTGCACTATATGCCCCTACATATGTACCACTTGCCCTTGCAACTAATCTACCTGCACCTAGAGTCTCACAACCTTTAGGATATCATCCCCTACCTCCTCCTCACTGTCATGCCCCACCTCCACCTCCACCATCTCCACATCCTCCTCCTCAACCTCCTCCTCAACTTCCTCCTCGACCTCCTCCTCCTCTCCACCATCACCTACTTGCCCTGTTACTTGTCATGCTAGCATTGTAAGCCAAATAGGTGACTCACATGCCCACCATGCATCATATAGAGGAGTTGTCCCTACATTTGCAACATCTGTCACAAATCCCAAGCCCTTGATTGCAACCCATCAAACTCTTCAATAATTAATCACGGATTGATCGGTACACCCCACTGTGGTTCCTCTGGCTGTACTCATGGGAATACAACCTCCTCCTGATAGACATCCTACATGATCTTGAATTATTGGAAAACTTGATCAGACATATACCTATCTATAATATATTATGTGCATCCCATCAGATATTGAGGTTGTCGCACATACGATAGTTTTGTTGTATCACCTGACCACCTCTCACACACTATCCACGATCTCCATATCACTGACTATACGTCATCAATCACCCTCCTCTAATAGTTCAGATCCCCTAGTCTATGGTTCTGTAGCATTCCTCCATAGTCAAACATATATGGCTGTCTCCACTCTCGTGTCCTGATTGTAATCAACTAAGTAAAGATGATGTGATCCCATGCCCAAATGTGCAGAAGTGTCATGCCACATCCCAAACTTGCTCCATGCTGATAAACTACTGCATCCATATCATGTTAGAGGTAGGATAGCACATAGGGCCCCCATGTGAATACCACTCTATCTCAAAACATCTGTAGTAGTACTACCCCCATCTAACTAGAAACCCTCATGACCTCTTGTCTAGCACAAGACTCCGCGCTATCACCCCTGCCACAAATAATGGCAAACATATAACCTACCCATAGCCTAGGCATATGTCATCTCTATCCTCCTTGCATCAAATGGTACCACTGCTAGTACAAACACAACCTCTATGTATCCTTCTCCTTATCAATGATCATATGCCACTTTCTCACCATGAATGCGGATATGCAGTATCCTCCACATCCTCCAATGTGATGGTGATCTCTCCTATAGGTAACAGGAAGGCGCACTGCTCACTCTACCACCTCTCCACTAGGGCTGTCATCATCACCTGATGCGCGCGTATCTCATACATCTCCACTGTCTATCACAAACCCACCATCTATAGAAAGAGTCTATCCATCCCATCCAATCGATCTTAGAGCACGCGGGTAGGCAGTTGATGCTCCCTAGACTGTAAAACTTCATCATCATCTTGCAATCATCAAAATCCATCTCATTAACACCTTTTTCCTCTATCAATATGGTTGGGTGCTAATCCTAGATACCTGAGAGCTACACCATGCATAGGCACTACTTCCTCTCCTCTATGCGCTAAAAGCTGCACCGATGCTAATCCCTAGGGCCTTGATGCTAATCCATGCACAGGCACTACTCCCAACCCTCTTTGCACTACAAGGCACGTAGGTGCTAAAACCTCATGTATCGATGCTAATTGCCTTCTCTCCCACTTGCCTCTTTGATGCTAATCCACCCACCTCAACGCTAATCTCCAGAGCAGGTGCCGATCCCAGACTAAGTGCTAAAACTTACACTTTTGGTGCTAGACCCTAATGTTTTAGTGTTGGTCACCCCCTCGCCTTTTCTACCCCTTTGGCACTAAACCACTTTCTTTGGTGCTAATCACCTACACTGGACACTAATCACTAGAGTAGGCATTGAAACCTGCCTAAGTACTAATCCCTACCATCTAGGCGCTACCTCTAAGCGCTAAACTAACCCTTTAGCACCTAAGCCTACCCATTTTGCCCCCACATTTATTGCACCTAAACTACCCTTTCCCAAAATCACAAAGCATAGATCGATGACTCACCAGCTCACCAACCGCCATAGGCCGTAGGTACTCATGCAAACGCTCCCCTTGATGCTCCTCATGTGGAATTCGTGCCATCTCGTGCAAATCACTTTTTTCTGCTCTAATCAAGATTCTCCATGTGGCTATAAACAAACGAGGAGTATGCCCCCCAAACCCTTATTTATAGCTACATTTTCCCTAATCTTTCCTCCATGAGTTATTTTCCCCCTTGTCCTCATTTTTTTCTCCCCCACCCCTGATTATGCTCATTTCCTCTCTTGTACACTTATTTCTTCTTACCCTCTCATCTTGTCATCTCTCCTCCCTCTTTTAAGACATCGACGAAATTTTTTTTTTTTTTCTGGCAATCTCTTGAGGGGGAATCACCTCACCACATTTTCGTTTCTCGTCAACAGACTAGGGCAAATTCAAAATCCAAATTTTCTTTGATATGTCACCAACACCTAATAGTTATGATGCCACATCAAAGAGGGGAAAAATGTAGACACCTAAAAATGGTCACAACCACCTTCTATCATCATCCACACAATAAATCAGTCCAAATCCAATAATTTCCACTATTCTACCTAACACATATGTTAATTAAATAATTCATAATTATTTAATTAATATTTTCTCATCTCTTCCTATCACAAAAAAATCACTTTCTCCTACTATAGTCCAAAAATCAAATATCCATTTAAAAGACTATAGTTCACATTCATCTCCAAAAAATTAAATAAATAAATCTATTTATTTAATTACTTAATTTGTCCATTTTTTCTTATTTTTGTAATCAATCATTAATTCCTCCTAAGTGTGTGCACATGAGTTATTTAACCTAAACCTATCTTACCTCTTTCCCCCATGCTTCTAGATGGACACTTGTCATCTCATGTACATGACAAGTGGTGCCTTGGAAGTATGGGCAAATCTTCCTTTTGTCATACTTGTCCTTCTTTCCACTATTCCCCCAATTTTGAATTACATGTGGCACTATTGCATGAATTTAAAATTACACTCGTCCTCTCTTCCTAATTTTAAAATTTTCACAAAATCTAAACCATCTCTTTCATAAATGAGAACTTACATGTCATACACCTGCCTAATACTAGCCATTCATCCATTCAACCATTCAATCCCATCCCTTGATCTCTCTTTGAATCTTGAAGCATCTCTCTCATGCAATCTCCTTGTGCCATTTGTCCAATTCTCCTTGCTTGAGGATCCTCAAGCAATGTGAGCCCTTGATCTTTAAAATTGATCCTAGCCCTCTTTTAACCTCCAAAAATATATAAATTGAGCCTTTCCCCTCCATTTCCAACAAGCAATTTGAATGTAATGAAATTCTTCCTCATTGAGCATTTGACATAGTATTATTATTAGCAATTCACATATAGAATAGCATATCATAGGGCAAATCAAGAGTATTGCATAGTGATAGGGTGCAATTTAGTTAGTTTATGCATCACTCTTTAGCCTAATCTTGATGTGACTTAGATTGGTGAATCAGGGTGAATTAGGCTTGTCTAACCATCCCTTTTGGTTCATCTCTTTAGTGTTCACAGTTGCAAAGGAAGAGACGATTGCCATAGGATCTTTGAGGATAAAACTGTAACATCCCTTGCGAAACCATTAGCCAAAATCACCAGAATATGTTTTTAGATTTAACAATCAACACAAATCCAGGCCTTCTGATCACCTAGTTCCTGATGTGGGCAAGGTGAGAGTTTACAACTGGATTGTGGATAGACAATAAAAATCAATAAATTGGTTGTAGTGTCTAGTATACGAATCCACACCAATCTGGTGGATAAAGATGTTTCATTGGAGCAAAGACTAGTTACAAATAAATGCCTAATAGGTAGATATAATAAATTACACAACTATAGATCAGGTCAAGCCAAATTGGGTGACAACAAGTCGATATGGATCAATGACAATAATGGCAGATAATGAAATGCAAATGATTGGATGGCCATGCCATCCAATGTTTTTTACAATGAAAGAATAAAATGCTAATTCTGGTAAATGACATTCTAGAATATCACAAATATAATACACTTCAAACTCTAGAGTCTTTCTAGTGATAAATCACACAAAAACTTACAATATTCAGTCATCTAGAGTTCTTCAAATATTTTCCAGTCTCTTACTAAATAACTCTTGACAATACAAACCAAAAAGCAAAGTGCAATAATAATACCGTATAACTGATATAACCATACCTAGAAATGTAGTCTCAAGAGTCAATTTTTATTTTTATTTTTACCTTTCCCTTATTGTTGTACTATCATGATGTAGATCTAAAGATGCTACGAGAACTTCTAAATAGTTCCAAACTATATGTAGCTGATCCTAAACTGTTCCAACGCACTTGCCATAGTGGCGGTTGGTCTAGAAAATGAATGCATGCCTAATTTCAGTCAGAAAAAACTCCCTTTAACACCAGTGCTTCATCCCCTATGATTGGTATAGGTAGGTACCCTGGTATGACCCACCTTAGTAAGCATCCTCTAAAGTTTTAACACACAACTATTATAAATGCACACATCCTTAACTCTAAAAAGTATTCAAATATAAAATGGCAACCGAATTGTTAGAGGAAAATAACTTAAAGACATCAAATATTCCCATTAATATAGTACTGTTGGATGATAATTTGTTCACCTCTACAAATACTTATAATATAATCAACATAGATAACACTCAAGTCACTCAGAGCTACAACTTTACACACACATAAATAAATCACACAATATTATGGAATGCACAAATATATATTTTTTTGTATTTTCAGGAATAGGGAATCACACCAATAGAGATGAAAATTTCACACTAATAGAATACTAGAAATACAATGTAGATTTAGCTCACTGGAAGTCTTTGAATGAAATTTCACCATTAGAATAGAGGGTTTTTGTCCTCGATCCCATACGCCTTTAGGGTTTTTGTCCTTCAAGAAAAGTTGGGCATAAGCTCAAACTAAAATAATGAAATTGTAGAAGAGATGGAATCCCTTCAACTAGCCCTCATACTCCTTTTATAGGCTCGAGAGGGAAATAAAATATTACTTTTTACTTTTTTCCCAAAAAACCAATTTTAATTTATCTTTTGTAATTTCCCACCATTCTAAAAAGAAATAACTTAATATTACATAATGATTTCTTCACCCCATTAAGGTAGCCTGAATAATAATAATAATGTGGCCTTTTTACAAAGTTATGACAATTAATATAAAGATCGACTTTAATTATTATTTATAAATCTATTTCCTGCTCCCGCACTAAGCTACAAAAAGCCCATAATAAACTAATTAGATTATTTTCATGAAATCTACTAGCTAAAATTAAGTAGGAAATAAAAAACCTCTAAAAATGAAGCTCTCCAAGGTTTGTGGACCTCTCCAAGAATCTTTGATTGTTCCAAACTTGCTAGAATTGGTGCGAACAAAAATGGGGATATGATAAGTTCTCCCTACTTAGAATTGGTTGCCCTCAAGAAATTGTAAATTTGGATGTTCCAAAATATGTGGGCCTTCCCATGTTGCATCTTGTATGGGAGGACTCTTCCATCGGACCAAGTACTTAGTGATGCTTATGTTTCTCAACTTCTTGTTTCTCACATGAATCACTACTTCTGGAACTAGTATCAGCTTGCCTTCTTCATCCAATGGAGGCAACTCCACTAAAGGGACAATATGTCTTCCAAGTGCCTTTTTGAGGAATGACACATGGAACACATTGTGAATCTTACTCTCCTTGGGTAGCTCCAACTCATAGGTAACTTCACCAATCCTTTTAAGATTTGGTATGGCCCATAAAAATGATGCTTCAGCTTCTCAAATCTACTTTCCTCGAGGGAAGATTGCTTGTATGGCTTCAATCTTACACACACCAAATCTCCTACCTCAAATAATCTTTCTATTCTATGATGATCAACATACATCTTCTATGGATTTTGTGCTTGTTGGAGGTTATTTTTAAGTGTTTTTAAAATGTCTTGGCTTTGGCTCACCAAATCCCTTGCTCTCAGAACCTTGCTATCAAAAATAACATGGTCAACAAAAGATTGAGCTTCATAACCATACAAAGCCAAAAATGGTGTCATCCTAATAGACGTGATAATTTTTGTTGTAGCAATGCTCCTCCAAATGGAGCCATTTGATCCATGTCTTCTAATGACTGGAAATATAGTTCCTCAAATAGCCTTCCACCCATTTGTTCACAATTTTAGTTTGCTCATCTATTTGAGGATGATAGATAGTACTGGGTGTAAATTTGATTCCTATCAAATGAAAGAGCTCTTGTCAAAATAAACTCAAGAACAACAATCTCTATCACTTATGATATTTTTGGGTAGCCCATGAAGTCTAAACACTTCAAAATATATCAACAACTTGGGTGCCTTAAAATCTACATAAATAGCAAATAAATGTGTGTATTTTGTGAGTCTATCCATAACAACATATATGCAATCCTTACCTTGGACTTTGGGAAGTCCAGTGATGAAATACATCAAAATACTCTCCCATTTCTGTTCTGGAATAGGTAGGGGCTGTGACAAACCAACAAGAAAAGTTTGCTTAGTCTTGTTTTGTTGACAAACAAGACACTCTCTAATATGCTTATGAACATCATCCTTAAGTCCCTTCCATGAGAACCTCTCACAAAATTTATTATAGGTCTTGAAATAACTTGAATGGCCAACTAAGGGAGTATCATGGATAACCCTTAATATCTTATTTTTCATTCTTGATTTTGGCATCAAATAAATTCTTCCCTTGTAAAGAATGAGTTCACTGAATACAGTGTACCTATCATCCAATAGCTTCCCTTCTTAAACATTAGTTGCAAACTCATTCTTAGCATACTATGCTAAAATTTTAGCCTTCCAATCAACTAAAATGTGAGACATTGAGCACAATGTTGGTTTTCTAGACAAAGCATCAACAACAACATTTTTCTTCTCCTTAACATACTCAATGTCAAAATTGCATGCTTGAAGTTTTCTCACCCACTTCTATTACCATTCATTGAGGTCCTTTTGGCTAAGAAAATACTTCAAGTTGTGATCAATTTTGACCACAAATTAGCCACCCACCAAGTATTGCTTGAACTTGGCCAATGTGTGCATAATGGCCAACATCTCCTTGTCATAAATCGAGAATCGTCTTTCAACCTCCTTGAGTTTATGACTCTCAACAACAATAGGGTGACTATTTTACATAAGCACTACTCCAATCCCTTCTTCAAAAGTATCACATTCAAAAATATAGGGAAGGGGAAAATCTGAAATAGCTAACACCGTGCAGGAGGTCAATACCTCATTCATTTTGTCAAAAGCTCATTGCATTGTCTCATTCCATGTGAAATTTTTCTTTATTAGATCTATTGATGGGGTAGCCAGTTGAGAAAAACCCTTAACAAATCTTTTGTAGTAATTGCAAAGGCCAAAGAATCCTCACAATTAACTCAAGATCTTTGTGGGAGACCAATCCCAAATAGCTTTGATCTTTTCCATATCCACTTGTACTCCCTTTGAATTGATGACATGTCCCAAGTATAGAATCTCCATCATAACAAACTCACACTTTGACTCCATTGCAAAGAGACTTTGTGTTTCCATAATTCCCAACACCTCATCAATATGCCTTAGGTGCTCCTCTGAAGTTCTATTGTAGATGAGCATGTCATCAAAGAACACAAGGACGAACTTCTTTAACTGTTTGATGAAAACTTGGTTCATGCATGATTGGAAGGTTACAAGAGCATTCGTCAAACCAAATGGCATGACCAAAAATTCATAGTGCCCATAATGGCATCTGAAATCCATTTTTTGGATATCCTCCTTTCAAACTTGAATCTAAGGGCAGTCTGATCTAAAGTCTATTTTTGAGAAATAGACTACTCCATGAAGTTCATCTATCAATTCATTGATCCTAGGGGTTGGGTATCGATTCTTGATAGTCTTTTTGTTCAATGATCTGTAATCAATGCACATCCTCATTGTGTTGTCTTTCTTCTCAACAAGGACTATAGAAAAAGCAAAAGGACTCAAACTGGGCTTGATGTGTCCCCATGCCCAAAATTTCCTTGATTACTTTTTCAATCTCCTCCTTATGCCTCTTGGGATGGCAATAAGGGTTTGTGATGACGGGCTTGGCACCCTCCTCCAACTCAATAACATGTTCAAAGCCTTTGTCAAGCAGTCTTCCTAGAGGAAGGTCACCGAAAACCTTCTTGTAATTTTCAAAAATATTCTACACATCCACATGGTATTCTTTTTTTCCCTTCAGAGAGTTGGTCATAGACACAAGGCAATATGTATCCCAAGTTACTTGTCCACGATTAAAGGTTCTCTCCATTCTCTTTGCAGATATGATCTTTGGTACTCCATTTGTCATCCCATGAAGTACCACTTGTTTTCCTTCCAACTAAAATTTTAGCTCCATGGTTTGAAAATTCTCAGTGATTTCCCTGAATGAATGCAACCACTAAATACCCAAAACCATATCTTTGTCTCCTATTCTAACCATATAGAAGTCATCCTTTATGTCATATCCTCCCAAATTTAGGTTCATCTAGGAGATCTTCCTGGTACACTAGAGGGTGAATCCATTAGTGACCATAACATTAAAACCTTCAAAGTTGTATGTTTTGAGACCTCGCTTGGCCACCAATCCTTTGTTGGAAACAAGGTAGATAACTGAGAGGGGGGGTGAATCAGTTATCTTAAATATCTTAACTTTCTTTTTCTTCTTTAATATTAATGTAGCATCAAAACATAAGAACATACATAATCATGAGAGTAGAAATAAAATCAACACACATAACACAAGGATTTTTACGTGGAAAACCCTATTAAGGGAAAAACCACGGGGTGACTAACCCAAGAATAAGAAGTACAAAATGGCACTTGCCAATTAGGGCTCGCTACCTGAGCACACTGCTCACAAGAGGCACACTGCCTACAAGAGACTCACTGTCTACAAGGTATATAGAAAGTAACTAGGTGTTTGAACTGATGAGAGGCATCCACATATGCTGAGGTTCAGTTCCAGTTAGGCTTAGTATACTGATCTAATGCACTTCATTCTTCCTCTACTCTAATGTTATTATTCTGTCACATACCAGACTTGTATTGTTGCTTCCACATTTCTCTCTACCTTTCCTTGCACACTTCCACAACCAACACACACTTCATACCAAAATCCATTTGGTATATATATCTGCATCAAGGATTTCAACATCTTCTTAGTCGGCAAACGGAATACTAAAGATATTTCCAAGACACTGATCTGTTAGCTGAATCCATGCTTAATATGTGATGCGTATCAAGGACATAGTCATAGAAGTCATCATTCATGTTGGCCAACCATGTATGATCTCTTAAATAGCTTGAACACCATCAATTTCTCATATGGATTAAAGTCTGATGCTCTGCCGGTCAGTTCTTCCTCAGTCTACTCTGCCTGTCAGGAACCCAACACTTAGATGCTCATATCTTTTCACTCTTTCATCACCGGAGGCTCAATCTCTAGAATGTAGCTGTCATGGTACTCCTCTTGACTTCCCCAAGTCCACACTTTGCTGAGATACATCTTCTAAGAGATCCAGACCTAATTGTCAAACCTTGCTGCATGCTCTGTTCTTGTTCACCGAACCAAAACACTCTTCAATCTGTCTTCCAGTATAGACATACTATGTGCTGTGGATGTGGGATAAACTTTATTGCCATCAATGACAAAACTCATGAAGCCACACAGTGTTTCTTACCAACAATCTCCCCCTTTGGCATTCATGGCAACACTTAGTGTAAAATGACTAAGTGTCGTAGCAAACTCCCCCTTGGCTGATGCTCTGTCTTATGTACACTTTTATCGAAGCTCCCCCTTAGCTAGATTCCACATTTTTCACTACTCCTCACTCCCCCTTTGACATTAATGGAAAAAGGTGGAATCCGCACACTAAAATTTTCAAAATCAACCTATACATAGCTGCATAAGTATATATACATGTTATACTTACATATACTTAAGTATATCCGCAAAGGTGGTCTTCAACTGTACAACTTCTGTCGCCCAACTCTGCTTCATCCTATTCAAAATTGAAATGTGGCCCCTCAACAAAAATGCAAAAGCTTCTCCTCTTTTTAGCTTTGCCAGATCACTGGTCTGGGCTGTGGTCTGAGCATCAGTTAAGGCCTCATGCATGACCTCTAACTTGGGGATAATCATCCCTCTTAGTTCACTCATCCTACTTATTATATTCTTCCTCTCCTTTTCAAGCCTCTTTATTTCATTTATAATGGATATGGCCTGGCACTCTTGATTCATTATAGATGTGGTGAGGGGATCAAAATTCTGAGATAAACTTGACAGTTTATCTTCTTGTTCTTTTACCTTCTTTTTAATATCCTGTCACTTTAGACCATGATAGACAAAATTTATATATTTCTCTGCCATCCTTAAGAGCATTTTCTAGGCTCTTTATCCCAATGTCCAGGGTCCTTCTGTCATTAGGTTTGAGTCCCTATACCTCAGTGAATCTCTTTACCAAAAAATCTTTTCGGACTTTCTCTTCTGCCGATTTCTCCAAAGAATCAAAATGGGTGCTAACAGAGTTAACCAGAGATTTCAAGTTACTGGATGAAGAGGCCGAAAGATCCTTTTGGAAGGATGGCATGATATTCTCTAGCACACCGGATGCAATCTCTATTAGCTTACAGTATTCCATGTGAGACTTCAGAAGCTTTTCTTTTGCTTTAGCTTGAGCAAAAGATGCTACCTTCATTGTTTGGATCGGAGAGAGGGAGTCAAAATTGAGTGGTCCTTGAAATAGTTCTGGTTAATCTATTTCCATCATCTCTTTGGTCAAGAAGTTTTTCACTGCTTCTGTAGTGTCTCTTTCCAGAGACAGAGTCTTATTTTTTTTTGCAGCCTCAGAACTATCATAAGAGATCTTCTCTGTGTGTTCTTCTTCTCTTCCCTTTTCCTCCTCTACTTGACTCAATTTCTCCTCTTTTCTTCCTTCTCCTTCAGTTCCAGAGTTAGCAGGGGCATCCAGAAGAGAGATGTTTACTTCTTCATGGACTTCCTCTCCCAAAACAGAAGAATCCAAGCCCTTAGTCCTCTCCTCACCTATCTCCTTTGACTCTTCTACATTTTTCTCAGTAGATTCTTCTTTTGATGTACTTAATCCTTCGTCATCCATGGCATAAGGTTCATCATCTATGTCCTCTATAACATGAAGATTGAATCTTTCAAATGCATTCTAGAGGATGTGCTCTGTTTCTTTGGCTACCTGATCAGTCTCTCCAATCATAAGTTTGTTCATTCTAGCTTTACTCTGAAACTCATCCTTGCAGTCCTTAAAGATCATGGTCATTTGTTTTGGAGTAATGGAAGGATAGAGCTGAATTGCAATCTATTCCCAGATCTCTAAATCCTTTGCCTTAGCATTCTCCTTTCTCATTTCAAGTACCTTCTCTAAACTTTTGGGAATTAGAGAGATGATTTCAATGAATGCTTTATTATAAATGTTTAGGTACTTCATTGTAGCTTCTTCCAAGATCTTTTTGTCTATGTCACTATTCTCATCATAAAATTCAGTGACTAGTTGCAGGTTCCCATCCACTCTGACTACCTTGATGATATCATCAATAGAAAGAGTGGGCCTTTCTACAAATTCTTCTACCTCTACTTCTTTGTTTTTACTGGTAGAGGTTTCCCCGAAAGTTTTCTTTTTCTTCTTCATTTTCTTAACCTCTTCATCAGTCTCTGTTTCTTCATCATCCTTTTGGCTTAAGTATGACCTTGTGGCCTTTGTCTTCATTCTCTTCTCTCCCTTTCTGGATGTCTTGGCTTCTGGTTTTGAGGCTTTTGGGCTCTTAGAGGTGGCAGGTGCAAAGCTCTTGGAGGATCTAGTCCAGGAGGAGGCTTGTACCAAAACACTTTCCTTTTCTGCTTCTTATTTCTCTTTCTTAGCTCTTTCTATTTTTTCTCTATTTGCATCAACTGCCTCTTTTGAAATGCCATATCTTTTGGCAACTTCCTCTACTTCCCTTCTCACTTTTCTTTTTATCTCTGGTTGTCTTAGTACAACATGTATTTTTACACTCAATTCTTGAAAGGTTCCAAACCTTTCTTCCTTAGGGTCCTTAGGCTAACTTAGCAAATGTTGGACATGTAGCTCCAAGATTTTCTCATCTACCTCATAGCCCATTGGCATAATCCAGACTGTTCTGGGCTCAACTACCTGCATTAGGCATTGATCAGTGTCTACCATGAAACACACTATATCTTTGTATTTTTCAACTATTGTTTGTGGAATCCTTTCTCTGGCCTACATCAAACTTTGGAAGTTTTTGAAGTATCCCCAGAGTGCTGTACTTTGAGCCTTGGCATCACCAAGACCATACATATAATCTCTGATTTGTATGGCAACTGGTCTATCTTTTTGCCATACCCAACCACTTGATCCAGGTAGCTCATTCATATAGTAAAAGAATAAACACAGTATTGAACCACCATACTTGAATGAGTTCTTCTTGTCCTTCTTGATCTTTTGCAAGTTTTCTAACAGTTGACTCAGGAGAAGCTCACATAGATCATAGTCTGCATTTTCCCTTAACATTTGATATGCAGTATAAATTGTAGTTCCGGACACAGAGTTCTCCCTACTGGAATGATATATTTTATAGCCAATTATCATAGAGGCAAATTTGATATCTAAATCTGTGATATCTTCTATTGTCATTGCTCTTTTGTCAAACTTTGATTCAGTAGCCTCACTTACTATTTGATTCTTGACCGATTTAAGAGCAGGCAACCCACCGGATGAGTGCAAACCAGTTACTGCCCTAATTGCATCCTTTGTTATCTTGAAGGGTTTCAACAACCACATGAAGTTGTCATGTATTTTGCTAAGAACATACCAGACTCATTCATCTTCTGCAAAATAGGGAAAGTGGATGCAATTTCCAAAATGCTTATCTCGGATGGCCTTGTATTGAGGTTTGAGTTCAAAGGTTTCATCTATTAGTTGTTTATGGTTGATATCCATCAGCTTTGATTCTCTAAATTCATCAATATTTGCATGGATGTATACCCTAACATCTTCTACATGTAGAACCCCATGCAAAATGCTAAAAAAGGTGCCTAAGGGATCAACTTCTAGGGATTTGTAGGGGTGTTTCTTGAACTTTGGGCACGGCCTATCAGTGATCTTAACAACCATAGGAGTAGCCATCTTTGCAAAAGATTTAAAGAGAGATATTTAGAAATTGAAATACCTTTTCACACTTCTAGGGTTCACAATATGTGTCGAAAAGATTGTTGGTTGAATCAGATTCTGTAGTTGATCTTTGAGAGGGCTTTAACAATCTTTCTACAGAGCTCTGTCCTTTCTTCTTTTCAAATGCAAATGTGCAAGTGATGAATAAAAGAACCCTTTTATCTTTGCGCAAACCCTAAATTCCTACTACAATAAATGCACAACTTAAGTCATCCGGTTACCTTGTTCTGAGAGAGATCTTTCCAAACCACTGAGATGCACTTAGAATCATTTTCAATGATAATTGACAATGTATCTTCTTTCCTCCAATCATGCCATTTATCTGCAGATCAAGATATTTTAATTTTGAATCATACCGGATCTAACTTTGAAAATTCTGCTTTTACCAGATGGCTGTCAAACCGGATCAATCTTGGCTGATTAAACTCTTCAAAACTTCTTGCGGATCATTCATATTTTTACCCTTTAATCCGCAACATTCCATGTGCCAAATTTAGGCACCAATTGATTGGCTGGGGGAATTTATTTTCTTTTGTGACTCCCCCTAAGCCAGAGCTCATCTATTTAGTTTCTGGAAGGAATATCAGCACCAGATTCTAGAACAGGTCCATCCCCAACATTTTCTATACTTCTCTTCACCCAAATCTTGTTCATCTCCCTTTGAACTTCATCCATATTCACTTTTCTGTTTCCTTTGTCTTGATTTTGATTATGATGTACCAGACCCTTTTTATCTTGATTCTTACTTCTGTAGAATTTGGCAATATGATCAGATCTATTGCAATTGTAGAAAACAACATTTCTCTGCATATGTGACTGATATCCTCTAGATCTGCATTGACTAGCCATATGTCCCATTCTATTGCATGCAAAGCATCTAACATTGAATGAATTGTTTATTTGCATATTTCTACATTCATGAGATTTGTGACCATACATTTTGTAATTGAAACACTATTCGGAGAAGGATGAATTAGTCTGATTCATTCTTCTTCTGCACTGAGTTGCTTTATGACTGAAATTGTTGCAATTGTAGCAGTATCTATTGAAAAATAGATATCTTTGAGCATTTAGTTGCTTTACCGGAGGTCTTCTAGGCCTGTTCCTTAGATTTCTTGATCCAGAGTTCTTCTGACCAGATCTGAAGCTTTCACCTTTCTCATATCCCAAGTCATGCTTATCATCTACGCTCTTTTGGCTTTCAAGAAGGACTTCAAGTTGAGCAGAGCTTATCTTGAATTTATCTTTGTATTCATTTGTTGTTTGAAGATCCCTTTTAAGAGTGTCTATTTGATTCTCAAGCTATTCTTCATTATCTCTAGCTTCTTCAAGATCAGATTCCAGATGCCTGATTATTCTATCCATTTTGTGGTAGTCTTCTGACTTCTCCTTAAGAGATTGTTTTAGATTATCTTCAATTTTTCTTTTCTCTTCAATTTCTTGGGTGAATCTCATAACCCCTGATTCCATTTCATGTCTTACCATAATGACCTCTTTTGATAGCTTCTCACATAGCTTGTTTTTCTCATTCAAATCTTCATTAGTATCATTGGCTTCACTTTGAATTGCTAATTGTTGACGTAGTTGCTTTCTCTTTTTCACAAAGATACTCAGTTTTTCTTTTAGCTCATTTATGAAATCATCAGCTTGCTTGAGTCTTTCTCTCAAGTTATTGACTTCAGAGTGAGATTGCTCAAGATCATCTAGGGCAGACTGAAGTTGTTCCTTCATACCATACATATCCATTGAGATTCCCAAATCTTCCTCAAGTTGTAAGGCTCTATTTAGAGGAACTTAGCTTTGATACCAATTGTTGAAAACAAGGCAGATAATTGAGAGGGGGGGTGAATCCATTATCTTAAATATCTTAACTTTCTTTTTCTTCTTTAATATTAATGTAGCATCAAAACATAAGAACATACATAATCATGAGTAGAAATAAAATCAACACACATAACACAAGGATTTTTACGTGGAAAACCTTGTTAAGGGAAAAACCACGGGTTGACTAACCCAAGATTGTATTCTCTATTAAAAGAATAAGAAGTACAAAATGGCACTTGCCAATTAGGGCTCACTACCTGAGCACACTACTCACAAGAGGCACACTGCCTACAAGAGACTCACTGTCTACAAGGTATATAGAAAGTAACCAAGTTTTTGAATTGATGAGAGGCATCCACATATGCTGAGGTTTAGTTTCAGTTAGGCTCAGTATACTGATCTAATGCACTTCATTCTTCCTCTGCTCTAATGTTACTGTTCTGTCACATATCAGACTTGTATTGCTGCTTCCACACTTCTCTCTACCTTTCCTCGCACACTTCCACAACCAACACACACTTCATATCGAAATCCATTTGGTATATATATCCGCATCAAGGATTTCAACATCTTCTCAGTCAGCAACCGGAATACTAAACATATTTCCAAGACACTAATTTGTCAGCTAAATCCATGCTTAATATGTGATGCATATCAAGGACATAGTCATAAAAGTCATCATTCATGTCGGCCAACCATGTATGATCTCTTAAATAGTTTGACCACCATCAATTTCTCATCCAGATTAAAGTTTGATGCTCTACCGATCAGTTCTTCCTCAGTCTACTCTGCCTATCAGGAACCCAACACTTAGATTCTCATATCTTTTCACTCTTTCATCACCAGAGGCTCAATCTCTGGAATGTATTAGTCATGGTACTCCTCTTGACTTCCCCAAGTCTGCACTTTGCTGAGATACATCTTCTGAGAGATCTGGACCTGATTGTCAGACCTTGCTGCATGCTCTGTTCTTGTTCACCGGACCAAAACACTCTTCAATCTATCTTCTAGTATAGACATACTATGTGCTGTGGATGTGTGGGATAAACTTTGTTGCCATCAATGAAAACACTCATGAAGCCACACAATGTCTCTTGCCAACATCCTTTGTATATGAAGTTATGAGTTGCATTGGTGTCAATGAGCAGAGTGAATCTTTGTCTCCACAAAACTTCACGGATTTGAAAAGGATTATACTTGGGAGTTCTAGAAAGCTTAGCAAGTGTGCTTCCCAAAACTTCTTCTTCCTCTTGTGCATTCTGTTCTTCTTCTTCAGCCTCCAAAATGGGTTCTTCTTCTTCACTATGTGGTTCAAGTTCATCAACTCCTAACTCATCATCAAAAACTATGTACTACACTTGCCCCTTCCCAAGACATCAGTGTCCTAGTAACCAAGGTTCCTTGTGTTGGCACAATTGAAGAAAATTTTCCTTCTTCTCAATTCATTCTTCACCTCTTGGTCTTGCCTTGATGGCAGATTTTTGGGTCATAATACATTCTTTTGAAAATACTTCTTTGAAGGGAAAGTCTTGTACTAGAACTTGTTCTTTGACATGTAGGTTTCTAGTGCCTAAGCCCTCTTGATATATTCTTGTAGAGAATATGGTTCAAAGGCTTTGATAATCCCTTTTAGAGATTATGTTAATCCCTCAATGAAAAGAATAACCAATCCCCTTCTTGAGATGTCTGGTACTGTGATAGAGAGTTTTTGGAAAACAACAATGTAGTTCTCCACATTCCCATATTGCTTGAGCTAAGCTTGCTCCTAGAAATGTACTTTAGGGTCCTTCCTATCAAACCTTTCAATGAGACTTCTTCTAAAATCATCATAGGTTTTTATCAGGCTATGTCCTTGAGTGACCAGCCCATGATACCACCATTCATGAGCTACACCTTCAAGATGGAGAGTTACAAATTTTATGGTCTCATCTTCAGTCATGGGTTATAGTGACAAATAAGTGTCCAACTTTTGAATCCAAGCATGTGCTATACACTTGTTACTTCCATCAAAAGGGGAAAGTGTTAACTTTCCCAATGCATGTCGGTAATCTCTTTCATGTGTTTGTGGTCTAATCTTTTGTCTAAGTCCTCCCCTAGATTTATTTTGAATCGAGAACTAATTGAGAGACAACTCATTCTGAATCTCCTCTTGAAGGGCCCGATACTAAACATAACCAATTGTAATCTCATCTACCATAGGAATTTGAGCCTCTAGTTCTGGTGGTTCTTTTTCCTAGTGAATGAAAGTAGGTTGGAATGGTCTAGCTACAAAACCAATAATAGTTCTAGTGGAGATGTTATTATTTACATGTTGATTATTTTCCCTTGAAGTACTTATTTCACCATTTTAGTTTTTGGGAACATTCAAGTTTTGATCCATCTTATGGAGCAACTGGGACATCATATCCAACATTATATCATATTTTCTTTTAGACCTATCATGAGGACTTTCTAGTGTATTTGTTCCCTAATCCCTTTCTGCCATATATGTTTCCTCTAAAACCACTGTTGGGGCAACTATGGGAATCTAATTGTAACTCTAACTTCTAAAAATGTTTACCCTAATGGATAACTTAGAAATTGAAATTGCTTTATGTACTCTCTTTCAGAGTATTTGATAGCAAGTTATTGGTTAGACATAGACATAAATCTTCTTACATCAATGAAAATAGTAAACAAAGATAGTAACTCCAGCTTAGATTCCTTAATCTTCAAAACAACACAGACTAGAATGATATAAACATGAATGAAATCAAACAATATACAAATATAGCATATAGAGACCAGGAACTAATCTCAACAGAGTTTTCCTTTATTAATAGTATTCAGCAGTTACATATCACCAAAATAGCTTTCTTTACGAATAGTTACATGGGTTATCTTTTTTGTGTTTCTACTTCCCCATGCCCTCCTTTCCACGTTTTGCCCCCTTTCATTCCCAGGTGCCCAATGACCTTCACAATGAACACCCAACAGTTTCTAGAGATCAGTTGTTAAAACTATCATTAGTCATCCCTTGACTACTGAAGGCAAGCAGAAACTATAGAGTTTGATTCTTGTCTTCATGGCGACAAGAAGAGGAAACTATTACAAGGACCAAGGAAACTCAATAACATTCAAAACTGGCATAACTGCCAAACACACACTGAAACAAAACAAACTAACTACAAATTAAAGAAAAAATATATAATGCTTTGGCATTAGTATCTCTTTTCTTTGTCACTATTGTGCATGGGGAAGAGACTACATGAAAAATATTAGCTTCTGAAATCACAGGCTAGTAAGACCACCAACTTTGATACCACTATAATGTCCCTTGTGGAACTATTAGGAAAAATTACTAAATTATTTTTTTAGATTTAACAATCAACATGAATCCAGGCCTTCTGATCACCCAGTTCCCAATGTGGGCAAGGTGAGAGTATACAATTGGATTGTGGATAGAAAATAAAAATTAATAGATTGGTTGCAATGACCAATATATGAATCCACACCAATATGGTGGATAAAGATGTTTCACCAGAGTAGAGACTAGTTACAAATCAATGCCCAACAAACATATATAATAAATTACACAACTATAGATTGGGTCAATCCAAAATAGCTAACAACAAGCTGATCTGGATCAATGCTAACAATGGAAAATAATGAAATGCAAACAATTGGAATCTATGCCATCCAACATTTTTTACAATGAAAGTATAAAAAGATAATTCCAACAGATGACCTTTCAGAATATCACAAATGTAATCCACTTCAAATTCTAGAGTGTTTCTATTGGTAAACCACACAAAAACTTACAATATTGAATTAGTAGGAGTTCTTCTAGATATTTTATCTAGTCTCTTACTAAAAAAATCTTTGAATTAAAAACTAGTAAGAAGAGTGTAATAATAATACCATATAACTAACATAACCATACCCAAAAATGTAGTCTCAAGAGTCATTTTTTTTTAATTTTTGCCTTTTCCTTACTATTTTACTATCATGATATAGATTTGAAGATGCTATAGGAACTTCTAAACAATTCCAAAGTATATGTATCTGATCCTAAACTGTTCCAACCCACCTGCAATAGTGGTGGCTTATTTGGAAAATGAATGCAGGTCTAATTTCAGTAAAAAAAACTCCCTTAAATACTAGTGCTTCATCCCCTATGACTGGTATAGTGGGGTACCCTAGTATGACCAACCTTGGTAAGCATCCTCCAATGTTTTAACACACATAACTGCCATAAATGCACACATCCTTAACTCCGAAAAGTAATTAGAAATGACAGTTAGATTATTAGAGGAAAATAACTCAAAGACATCAAATATTCCCATTAATATGGTATGGCTCGCTGGAAATGTGTTCATCTCCATAAATACTTATAATATAAAAGGTGGGTCCCAATTCTTCATGTAGACACTTTCCCAAGCAAGTTCATTCAATCTTGTGAGTGATGTGTCAACTATGAGATCAACTATGTGTTGGATGATCCTAGGGTCTGTGCAACTCCATGAACATGTCTTTTAAAATGTTAGAGCTAACTTATGTGGAGAGTTGTGATCAACCACCAAGACTAAGAGCTCAATATAAAATTTTTTGGGACTTCCTCAATAGTGGTAGTCATTATGAGGCATGTGTTCATGATCAATCATTGTTTCTAGTATGTTGTGAGGCCTACAATAAATTTTGATCACTCTTAAGAATTTAATGTGTGTGACTATGTTTAAGACACATTCATGTGTGCATTTTACTCTTCCATTACATTCTTTAATAGCAACATTTAAGAGCTAAGTGGAAGAGCATTTTTAGTAGGGGTTGTTACAACAAGTAGTTTTGTAAGTACAAGAATGGTGCACAAGCCCACATGGCAATTTGATGAGGATATAGAGATATAAATCATGGACCACAAAGGCATGAATTATACTCCTCTCAATAATCTTACACTTGATGACATGTCCCTCAGTGTTTTTCTCCTTTTGACCATCTTTTCCAACTTTTGTACTAGGTTCCAAGACTTCACAAATGTTGAACAACCCTTTCCAAATCCTTAATAAGAGGGTCACCTGAGAGACCCTAGGGTCACCTGAGTAACCTATCCTTAATTTGAAAGGTTTTTCAAGTGAGCCACCTAGAAAAAGGTACAACCACTTCTCAAAAAGGGATGACCTTGTCATGTTTTGGCATGCGTGATTTCTTCTAATTTCACCTAGTTTACTTTTATTTTTGGATTGTGATTAATATTTCCTTCATGCACAACTAAGCCATTACTTCCATTGACTATTTTTCAACTCTCAATCACTCTTTTGTTCACTTCTAATCAATCCATAGTGATCTTCCAATCAATCTTCTATTCTGTCCCCTTTAGCTCTTGTGATCTCCCAATCAAACCTAGTTATCTCCTTAATCAATCCTTGTTAACTCCCCAATCAACCCCACATATTATTTATTTTCTACCTATAAATACCCTCATCCTCTATGATTTTAAGGGAGACTAAGAATTATTTGTGCTTTCTAGTTTTACATAGTAACCCCTGTAGTATTTTTATGTTCATACGACATCCCATAGCCTTTTGTTTCTATTTTGCTTCTAAGCCCTTGATCACAACACAAGGCTAAAAATTAATCACGCTTTCTTGTTTTGTATAACATCACTCATAGTATTTGTATGCTTGTATATGACCCCATGAGTCTTTTGTTTTTGTTTTGCTTCTAATCCCTCAATCCCAACATGATTCTACTTAGAATTACTTTACATTCTTATTTTGTTCAAGTTCTTGTATAGGCATCCCCCATAGCATTTATATGATCATGTAGGACTATGTGTGATTTTTATTTCCATTTTTTTGATTCTAAGCCCAAATCCAATTCCTCATATCCTCACCTTCATCCTTGTTGTCAAGAGGAGGACCTCATTGTTGTAAAGGAAGAGACGATTGAGATAGGATCTCTGAGGACAAAAGCCTAGCACTAGCACTCAAATTATATAGGCACTTTATTACTTTTAGTACTAATTAGTTCACAAGATTTCCCTTGAGGAATTAAATTGATGTTTATTTTTCTCTTGGTTATTGTAGAGTTTATTGCTTTTAATTGCTTTCTAGTTTAGATTCATTTCCTATTTTTCTTAGAGTAACTACAAATTTCATTTTCTTAGAATAGCTTACATCCACATCAAAACTTAAAAAACTAAAAATATAGATAAAGTGCAATTAGGAACATCCATTAATATTTGCATTCACATTTCAATTTCAATAGTAATTAGTTCACATTAAAAAATTTGGAAAAAGAACAAAAAGCTTGCATTCATCTAGCATAAGTGCATGTAGAAATTCATAAAACATTCAAAAACACTCAAAACACTCAAAACACTCAAGGAATCCCTCAATCTCATCACAAGGCACAAAATTGAATAATTTCAACATGGTAAGTATTCAAACAAGAAAGCCCTCGATCTCATCATGAGGTACAAAATTCAACAAAATCAATTAAAAACACAATGAGTCAATTCAAAATAAAAACAAGAATCTATCTCCTCCACTTAGGATTCAATGTGCCTAGGTGTGTGGGAAGATTAGATCCAAAAAGGCTTAGAAGAAATTAGGGATAACCTCCCTATACAAGAAAATTCCACTAAAGAAGATATTCAAGAACAAATAGAAATCTTAGATCAAATCAGACAAGATACAATTAGCCTCACATCCAAAGGATCTTTCAAATTTAAGGCCAAATAATCAATCAATTCCATGAACAACCAAGCAAGAGTTAACAATCATAAGAGAGGCAGTCAATGAAAATTTCAACTTAATACAAAAACTAACCTCTTAACTTTATGAAATAAAGATAAATGATCACAACAATCAACAACTACACACTCAAGCCAATAACACGGTCAATTTAACTGCCATCTCTAATGTTCTACTTCCTCAAGAACATAACACCCCCTTATTTCCATTTGTTAGGAAAGGTGTCTCAACCTTGCAACTACAAAAGGTTTCTATTCTTCCCAATTTTGGTTTTTTTGAATACCCTTTATCTTGAAGAATGGTTTAGAACTTTCAAAGCTTCCAAAAGGGGCTAAAAATGACAAGGCTTACTATTTTTAGTAACTCTACATTTAAGCATGAATGGACCCAAAATTTCCTAAAAGGTGCATAACTTACAAGTAAACATCTTGGGTGAGTTTCAACTCAAGATTATACTTGGATTGCAAGTTATTAAAGTTTCCATTTTTTGAAACTCTTGAAAAAAGTTTCAAGCTCATATTTGAGGCACTTAGAGATCACTAAATGCTCCAAAACTTTTTGTAACTAAAAAAGTAGGTTATAGATTGATAGATCTCTTCATGATCTTTCCAACACATCAAATGGTTCGTCAATTAGACACCCGGATAAAAAGTTATGGCCTCTGGAAGTTGGACCTCCTATTTTGGGAAATGTGAAAATGTGTTGGACACTTAAAGAGCTGTAAAGGGGAGAGTTACAAATGTTGGTGTGTGATTTGGCACATCATAAGGCATCTTTGATTGGAGATAATTTGGGTGCCACTTTTGGGTGGTTTTGCCTCATGGTTTTGTAATTACCATTGACAATTTACTATATTGTATCTCTTATATATCAGGAGCTTGAGATGGAGGTTGTGTGTAAGAGTCTTATAGATGTTGAGTTACCTTCAAATCTTTGGTTGGTTATACTCCTGTGAAATTTTTCTATGCAATTATATTGTAATCTTCTTGATTCCTGAATAATATATTGGACCGCTTTGGAGTGTGGGTTTTTTTTCTCCCGAAAGGGTTTCCCCACTTAATTACTGTGTCGTGGTATGATTTCTATTTGTATTTATTTCTGTAACTATTGTAAAGATCTAAAAAAGTTCTGCATATCCCTCCTCTCAAGAATAGTGTAGGAATTTGCTCTGCTACCTTAGCTTCCTTACAAGTGGTGTCAAAGCTTGATCGCCTTTGGTTTCAGTTGTGGGTTGTTGGGTTTTTTGAACTAATCTAGTTTTGAATGGGAGCTTGTGCAGAAGATACTTTATGATCTTGTTGCAGGGATTTTTAGATGGTGAGCACATCAGGGAGAATAGAGGTAGAAAAATATTCTGGTAACAATTTTGAGATGTGGAATCTGAAGATGGAGGATCTTTTAATTGATCAAGATCTATGGGATGCTATTGATGAGAATGTTTCAAGGCCCACAACTGCTACTTTACCTACTACATATGATGTTATGGACAATAAATCCAAGGGTCTAATCAGATTGTGCCTAACAGACTGTTTTAATCAATGTTCATGAAGAGCCCTCTGCAAAGAAACTATGGAAGAAACTCGGTGAAGATATATCAAGCCAAATCTTTAGTGAACAAGATTTTCTTGAGGAAGAAATTGTATTCCTTGAGAATGGAAGAGGGTGGACAAATTGTAGACCACTTGGAAGCATTCAATATGTTGGTGGCTCAATTGGCATCAGTTGATGTAAAAATAGATGAGGAGGAGAGATGTTAGATCTTGATTTGTTCTTTGCTTGATTCATGGGATTCTCTTGTTATGGAAATTGGGAATACTTCTAATGTCTTGAAAGTTGGAGATGTTATGGGTTCTTTGCTTTCTAAGAAATGAGAAGGAAGGTATCCATTAGTGCCAAAGAATCCCTAATTGTTCATGGAAGACCTAAAGGAAAAGGAAAGAAGAGCAAGAAGCATGACAAATCCAAGTTAAGGGGAGATCCAAATCTCCTAGAAAGTCAAAAGTTATTTGTTGGAATTGTGGTAAGCCTAGACACTTCTGTAAGGAGTGTAAAGAAGAAAAGAAGAAGAAAAAGAAGAAATTTGATTCTAATTCTGAGTTCAAGAAGGAAGATAGTGATGCATTCATTACAACTTTGGCCACTTGTGTAGGTAATGATGCATGGTTAATTGACTCAGGTGCATCTTATTATATGACCCCTAATAGAGATTAGTTTTCTAAATATGAAGAATTTGATGGAGATAAGATGTACTTGGGTGATGATTCTCATTCAAATATTGTTGGCCATGGTAAAGTTAAAATTAAATTTCTTGATGATAGAATAAAAAGGATTAATGGCGTGTTGCATATCCTTGGATTAGCACAAAATTTATTATCTGTGAGAAAACTAATAGATGCAGGTGTGCATGTAGTCTTTTCTGATTCAGGATGCAAGATGGTAAGAGGTGCTATGGTGATTGATAGAGGTGTCAGATTTGGCACATTGTATAAGATTGATGCATGCACTGTTGAGTGAAATAGTACTTGTGTGAAGAGAAAATCTAGGACTACTTCATTAGAAAAGGAGAGGGTTTCATTTTCAGTGGATGGTCGTGGCTTCTAGGTGCCTAAGGGTGCTCTTAATTTTGAATCAAAATTGCCTATAGAGAAGATTATGTTATGGCACCAAAGATTAGGCCACATAGGAGAAAAGGGTCTAAGGACCTTGAAAAATTAAAACATTGTTGAAGGGTTGACTATTTGTAATCTTGATTTTGATTTCTGTGAGCATTGCATTTATGGTAAACAAAACCACGTACAATTTTACTCGAGTTCTCATAAATCTTGTGGTGTATTGGATCTTATTCATTCTGATGTGTTTGGTCCCGTAGATGTTCCTTTGTGAAATCCACATATTATGTTTCATTTATTGATGATTATAGTAGAAGAACATGGGTCTATTTTCTAAAGAATAAATTTGAAGTTTTTAGTCAATTTAAAGAATTTAAAGAAATGGTTGACTTGTAGACTAGAAAGAAAATAAAATATTTGAGGATTGACAATGACAACGAATTTTTCTCTCATGATTTTGATAGATTCTATAAAGATTGTGGCATTCAGAGACAAAAGACAACTCCGTATTCTCCACAATAGAATGGAGTTGTAGAAAGAATTAATAGGATACTAATGTAGAAGGCTAGGAGTATGCTTAGTGGTGCTGGTCTAGAACATAGGTTTTGGGATGAAGATGTTTCTATTGCTTGCTACCATATTAATAGGTCTCCTACATTAGCTCTTGTTGATAAAACACCTATGGAGGCATGGTTGGGGCACAAGCCTTCACTGAAATATCTTAGAGTTTTTGGTTGCGAGGCATATGCACATGTGCCAAAGGAGAAGTGAACAAAGTTTGAGAAAAAAGTTGTGAAATGTATCTTCATTAGATATAGTTATGGTGTGAAAGGATACAAGCTTTGGGAACCTATTGCACAAAAGGTAATATATAATATGTGTTATTTTTAGAGAAACTAAGCCTCCGTCTATTACGTTACAACCATAACAAAGTGAATAGAAAGATGTGATTCAACTCCCTTCTACACTTAAGAAAGTTGAATCTAGGCCCCTAGATAGACATGAAGTTGAGGAGAGCTCATCTAGCTCTAAATCTTCAGAAGAGGAGGAAGAACCTTCAAATCAACTCGTTTGAAGGTCTACAAGATATAAACAACCACTTGAAAGGTATTCACCTGATGACTGGAGATGTATTTTTTCTTTGAATACTAACATAGATAAACCTAGATCTATAGAAGAGGCATTAGGGATGAATGATGTAGAGTCTTGGAAGATTTCTATGGATGAAGAAATGAAAACTTTGAAAAAGAATGATACATGGCACCTAGTGCCATTGCCTGAAGGAGGAAAGCCTATTAGTTGCAAATGGGTTTTCAAGAAAAAGATTTGTTCAGATGGAGGTATTGAGAAGTACAAAGCATGGTTGGTTGTGAAAGGTTACTCTTAGGTTGAGGGTGTTGATTATGGTGAGATATTTTCTCCTATTACAAAAATGACGTCCATTAGATTCTTGCATTTTATTGCTGCTACTTATGATCTAGAGGTTGAGAAAAGGGATGTGAAAATGACTTTCCTTCATGGTGATTTGGAGGAGGATATTTATATGACACAACCAGAGCACTACATGGTGAAAGGTAAAAGTAATTTTGTTTGTAATTGAAGAAATCTTTGTATGGCCTGAAACAAAGTCCTAGGATGTGGTACCAGAAATTTGATACATATGTTGTTGAGTTTGGGATTTGAGCATTCTAAATATTATCACTGTGTTTATTATAAATCTGATGGTGATCATTTCCTATTTATTGCATTATATGTTGATGATATGTTATTTATTGGTAAAGGGAGAGGAATAATTTTAGAACTAAAGTCTCAACTTGTAGATAAATTTGAAATGAAAGATCTTTGTGCAACTAAACACATTATTGGGATGGAACTAAGAAGAGATAGAGTAAACAGAAAATTATGGAAGTATGTCAATTCAGTTTTACAAAAGTTTAACATGCATGATTGTAGAACATTATGTGTTCCTTTTACAGTTGGAACGAAGTTATCTATTTCACAATGTCTAACATCCCCATCAGAGATGGAAGACATGAGCAGAGTGCCTTACCAAAGTGCAATCATAAGTTTTATGTATGCTATGGTCTGTACTAGACCAAACATTGCCCAAACAGTGGGAGTTCTTTCTAAATACATGTCTAATCATGGTAGAGTTCATTGGGATTTAGTTAAAAGAGTCTTTAGATATTTGCAGGGTGCCTCAGAGTATTCATTGAGTTATCATGGTAATTTGGTAAGAGACATGCATTCCTTTGATATTCATGGTTATGTGGATTCAGACTGGATAGGTTATGTTGATAGCAGATGATCCACCGGTGCTTATAATGTATTTACTTTATTTGGTAGTGCAATTAGTTGGATAAGTAAGCAACAGGCTATGATTGCTTTGTCCATTACTGAAGCTAAGTAAATGGAAGCTACTCATGCTTGTAAAGAAGCCATTTGGCTTAAGAGATTGTGTTTAGATATCAAAATAAAACAAGGTGTAGTGACAGTTATTATGACAATCAAAGTGAGATTTGCCTAGCTAAGAACCCAACATTTCATGCCAGGACCAAGTACATTGATGCACAATATCATTTTGTAAAGATATGGTCAAGGATGACAGGGTGAAGCTAGTTAAGGTAGATACTTTGATGAATGTTGCAGATTCATTAACTAAACCTATGAGTACAAAGAAGCTCAGATGGTGTTCAGAGTCTATGGGTCTCTCGGCCCCTAGTAATTAAATCATTGTGCTAATACTTCCTTTTCTCTTGCAAGGTATTTGACATGTGGGAGAAAGTTAGGAAAGGTGTCTCAACCTTGTAACTACAAAAGGTTTCTGTTCTTCCCAATTCTGGTCTTTTTGAATACCCTTTATCTTGAAGAATGGTTTAGAACTTTCAAAGGTTCCAAAAGGGGCTAAAAATGGCGTGGCTTACTATTTTTAGTAACTCTACATTTGAGCATGAATGGACCTAGAAATTTTCCAAAAGGTGCAAAACTGCAAAGTAAACATCTTGGGTGAGTTTTGACTCAAGATCATACCTGGATTGCAAGATATTAAAGTTTCCATTTTTTGAAACTCCAAAAAAAAGATTTGAACTCAGATTTGAGGCACTTAGAAGTCCCTAAATTCCTTGAAAGTTTTTTTAACTGACGAAGTGGGTTATATCTTTAGAGATCTCTTCACAAAATTTCCAACACATCAAACAGTTCATCAGTCGGACACCTGAATCAAAAGTTATGGCCTCCAGAAGTTGGACCTTCAGTTTTGGGAAATGTGAAAATGTGTTGGACACTTAAAAGAGTTATAAAGGGGAGAGTTACACATGTTGGTGTGTGATTTCACACATCACAAGGAATCTTTGATTAGAGATAATTTGGGTGCCACTTTTGGGTGGTTTTGGCTCATAGTTTTGTAATTACCATCAACAATTTACTGTATTGTATCTCCTATATATCAGGAGCTTGAGATGGAGGTTGCATGCAAGAGTCTTATAGATGTTGAGTTGCCTCCGGATCTCTTGTTGGTTATACTCTTGGGGAAGATTGCTCTGCAAGTATATTGTAATCTTCTTAATTCCTAAATAATATATTAGGTAGCTTTGGAGTGTGGGGTTTTTCTCCTGAAAGGGTTTCCCCATGTAATTACTGTGTCATGGTATGATTTCTATTTGTGTTTATTTGTATAACTTTTGTAAAGATCTAAAAATGTTCTACATATCCCTCCTCTCAAGATTAGTGTAGGAAGTTGTTCTCCTACGTTAGCTTCCTTACACCACCACCACTTGATTGGCTCTTTCCATGAGAGTAAGAGTGATTGGGAGGGCATCTTTAGTAAGGATATGGTTTATGTGCTATGTTGGATTCTGACTCACTAGTGTGAGCTTGAGTCAATTTTGAACAACACATATTTTAGTGAGCTCAATGTAAAGAGCAAATCCTTTTGGGTGGGATTTTCATGTCTTTGCGCTCTCCTTTCACTCTACTTTCATCTTTCTTCCTCTTTTTGTTGAATGCACAAGACAATTGAGAGGGGGGTGAATCGATTGTATCAAAAACTTCAAACCCTCACAAACATTCAGATCCACATTAGCTTAGTTGATCCTTAAACTTGTTATGATGATTAAGCATGAAAATCAAATAATAGAAGCTGAATCATAACAAAACTAAACACAAGATAACACCAAATTTTACATGGAAAACCAAAGAAGGTAAAAACCATAGTGAGGATTAGCTCACAATATAAAGTAGTAGCAATACCAAATTACAAAATGCTCACTTCCAGAGGGCTCACTGCCTAGAAGAAAGAAAGGCTCACTGCCAAAGGAATCACTGTCTAGAAGAAAGAGATAGAAGAGAAGGCTCACTGCCATGGATGAATTGATATAATTGCATCTAACCTATGCATGGAGTACAGTTCCAATGAAGCTTAATATTCACCACAACACAAACATCATGTTCGCAACAACATTAAAAAATAGTAGACACCTGCTCACTACATCTAGTAGTCTAACACATGAAAGATCTTACTACACTGATCAAATTTTCATCACAGACATCATATCCATCGCGCATTTATTCACTCACAAATCCTTGACACTTATTTATACCATCATCAACCTTGAAAACATTCTCCAAGGTCAGCAACACATCTTAACCCATAAAAGTTAAATTAGATCTGAACCAAAACATTCCCACGGATGAAAGGAATGAATGTGGACCACATCACACCTTAGCATGAACCTAAATCCATACATACATGCTTCATCATGCTTTCACAATCAACGAAACACTACCACAATTAGTGTAAACAACCAAGTCGACCAAACTTGTGTTAACACTATGAACTTTTAAGTGCACGCTTCATTAAAACCAATAGATGACATGTCGACCACACACCAAGCTTGAACATGATCTAGAGACATCCACAAGAACCTGAAAACCAACAAAATGCTTTGCAACACCTTTCACTTAGATTACTTTGTCATCAATTGCAACTCAAGAAACCATCAACTGCAACTCAAGAGATGAACTTACGGAGCACCAAACCACAAACCACTTGAACTGAAGAAAGATATAGACCTTATAAGCATGAATCTAGAAACAAATCTATGGAGAAATGTGGAGCAAAATAATTTCTCCCAGACACTTCTGCACAACTCAGAAACACTGTCCGCACACTGGTGAACATAACTTTCTCTATACAATGAAATGGAGCACAAAATCTGGAACGTAATATCTCTAAACACCTATGAATAAAATATTCAAAATGCAAAAGCAGATCTTCAATAAGGACTTGAAATGCAGAGCAAAAATTGATCACAACTCTATTAAGCCAGAACACATCTTCAACACACTATTTCCTTTATTCATCAAATTTTCTCAAAAGCACTTGGAAACCAACCATCAGAACCATATTCTCAACATCTTTAGCATCTCTTCAAGGAAATCAAATCACCTTCAACAATAGTTCATATCCTCATCTCTGCACAACACAAACTACTCATACTCTTGAACACAATTGACACCAATGACAACACAAGCTTGTTGATATCAATGACAACACTAATTATCACATACTTGCAACACTTTCATCCATTCTATTTATTTGGTGGTGTTTCTTACACCCCTAGAATATGACATAATCATATTGAGTCTAGGGAACATATCCTCCATTAAACCTATCACACCATCTTTTGATAGGTACATCCCATTGGATCCTTTAGTGCCAATCTCAAATTGTTATGATTTTAAAGATTTAGATTCAAAGGGCACTAGACAAGAGCCTCACAACTTCTTGACCTTTAACAACCCAACCTAGAATCAAGATACTATCATCCAACCCAACTATCCCAATCAAGGTAGAGCACTTTGAGTGCTCATTTGGTCTAAAGTGCATCAATAGGACCATCCTATCACAAGCTATAGGGAAATGGCCACCCAAATGGATAACAAGGTGAGCTACTTAGAAAGAATCTCGTGGGAATCTCAAGAAGCTCTCCATGTCACATATCAAGTTGAGTGATCCATGAAATGTAATTTATTGTTAGAAAATATATTGGAAGAATTAAATAATGAAGCAACTCAATCACATGAAAACTCACCATAAGGTCGAGAAGTTTAAAGGATAAAAGTGGCAACACTTGTCAGCCTTATATCCATCTTGGTCCAACAAATCAAGATGCTAAAGGCTACAAGTGTTTAATAGCCCCAACCAGATAAAGTTGAAGAAAGACCCAGAGTGTAAGATAATCCTTTTATCGCTAGGGTCGAGCAAAGCTAGGGGCAACCCAAAATCCCCCTTATTTGAACTTTTATTCTTGAAATGCTAGTAATGATACTTTTCCACCTTTTCAAAAACCTAGTGGAGTCTATTTAATGCAAAAATTTTAGGCTCCCCAAGCATATCAACCCATCAATGTACAATTTGTTAGGAATAGCATGCAAAAGATATCAATAAAATGTAGATAAAGATTATATAGAGGAATGAAAAATACACAGAAATAAACAACGAGAGATAATTTTAACGTGGTTCACCCAAACTTGGGCTACATCCACCAATAGAGAGTCCAATATTATTATCTAGTAAATAGAACCGATTACAACCAACAATCTAATGCAACTCAATACTACTGCAATATGCTACAACACAAAAATATCAATGGAAACCCTAACCCTTAGCCTTTTTATCAAGACTTATGTTGGTTACAAAAATAGGGTTTTTTATATGTTGGTTAATAGAAAATTAGCTATCGACGCCTTTATAAAATAATAGGCAATTTTTGCTTTGAAGGTCCTGCCCCCAACAACCCCCACCGTGGACTCCGCCCTTGGACTCCCGCCAGGGGGATAAGCCCCCCGGGACCCCTCCCGCACTCCCCCGTTAAATACTTTGGGGGGAAATTGCACTGACAAAAGTGGGAAAAATTTAACCTCCAAGTTTGATTAGGCTCCATATAACAACAATCTCCCACTTGGAGACTGATCAGACTCCATAGCATATCATCTCCCACTTGAAGACTGATCATAACACCGTTGCCCCTGTAACTCCCATTGGAAATAAGTACCCTGGACTCTGCTGTTCTGATTTTATAGTTTTCAATCTTGAAGGCCAACTGAAGCTGAAGAGGAGCTTAGCTTCTCCCTTGTCACCACCTTTGTAAACATATCTGCTAGATTGTCATTTGTATGTATATTTTCCAACCTTAACTATCCATCCTCCAACACCAACCGAATGAAGTGATACTGCAATTGTCTGTGTTTGGTCTTTGAATGCAAGGCATAATTCTTTGCAAGATGTATGACACTATGGCTATCCGTAAACAAATCATTGTTAGTCTTCTATTTGCCTAATTCTTCCATGAAAAATTGTAGCCATATCATCTCCTTGCTTGCCTCTATTGCAGCTACATATTCTGCCTCCATTGTGGATAAAGCAACCACCTTTTGCAACTATGAGATCCAACTCACCACTGTCCCACCTGCAGTAAAGACATAATCTGTAGTACTCTACCTGGTATCAATATCCCCTGCCAAATTTGAGCCCACATAGCATGCTAAATCAGTATTAGAGCCCCCAAAACATAAATGTTTATTGGATGTACGGCTCAAATACCCAAGAATCCATTTTATTGCATTCCAATGCTCCAATCTGGGATTACTCATATACCTACTTACAACTCCTATAACATGTACAATATCTAGTCTCGTGCATACCATGGCATACATTAAACTTCCTACAACTGAAGCATATGGTACCTTGGACATTTTGTCTTCCTCCTCTTGTGTCTTTGGACACATCTCCTTAGTCAATTTCAAATGACTAGGCAAAGGTGTACTGACAGCTTTTGCATTCTGCATATGGAATCTCTACAACACCTTTTCAACATAATCAACTTGAGATAAAGTCAATTTTCTATTCTGCTTATCTCTATAAATTTTCATACCAGGGATTTGTTTTGCTACCCCCAAATCCTTCATAGCAAATAATTTTTCTAACTGTTGTTTTAACTCACTTATGTGATCCATGTTAGACCTAGCTACAAGCCTGTCATCAATATATAAACATAAAATAATGTAGTTGTCATTATCCAACCTCTTAAAATAAACACAATGGTTAGAATTACACTGGCTGTGACCTTTCTCAGCCATAAAATTATCAATTTTCAAGTACCATTGCCGAGGTGCTTGTTTCAAGCCATATAAACTCTTCTTCAAATTGCACACCAATTTTTCCTTAACTTTGACCTTAAATTCTTGTGGCTGTTCCATATATATCTCCTCCTCCAAATCACCATGGAGAAAGGTAATTTTCACATCTAGCTGTTCAAAATACAAATTTTTAGTAGCCACAATACTTAAAACAGTACAAATAGAAATCATCTTAACAACCGGAGAAAAATCTCATCAAAATTATTGCCTTTTTCTGTGTAAATCCTTTTACAACTAACCTGGATTTAAATTTGTTCTTACCTCCATCTTCCTCTTTCATCCTATAAACTCATTTGTTTGGAAAACCTTTTCACCTGCAGGCAACTTGCATAATTCCCAAGTCTGATTTTTCAGCAAGGAGTACATTTCTTCTTCCATTGTATGCTCCCATTGAACCTTTATATCCACCTACATAGCTTCATCATACCCTTCCAATTCACCAGCATCTGTTAACAAAATAGAATACAAAGAGGGAGAAAACCTGTAGGGAGGTCTACTTATCCTTGTTGACCATCTAACATTCACTGGAGCTTGTGGTATTTGCTATTGTTGTTGTGGAGCATGAGGAACCACTAGAACATCACTGTCTAGAGTATTATCCAATAGCACAAAATCCTTTTCTTTCTTCTCATGCTACTACAACTGATCTTTGTACAATGCCTTCTCATTGAATACAACATCCTTTCTTCTCACAATTTTTAGATTTTCAAAATCCCAAAGCCTATAACCAAATTCATCTATGCCATATCCAACAAAGATACACTTTTTTAACTTTACATCCAGCTTGGTTCTATTTTTAGAGTTTACATGTGCAAATGCTTCACATCCAAAGGTTTTGAGAAAAGAATAATCACCTTCTTACCTATCCATGCCTCCTCTAAAATACCTCAACCCAAAGGAACTGAAGGACCTCTGTTAATTAAATATACAACAGTATTGACAACCTCTGCCCACATGTTTAAAGGTAGCCCAACATGCAATCTCATGCTCCTTGCACGCTCCATAATTGTCCTATTTATGTGCTCAACCACTCCATTCTCTTGTGGAGTCCCTGGAACCATTTTCTACCTACAAATTCCACTAAAGGAACAGTAATCCTCAAATTCTTTGTTGTAATACTCACCATCATTATCAGATCTGAGACATTTTAATCTTTTACCTATCTCATTCTCAACCAAGCTTCTCCATTTCATAAATGTTTCAAATACATCAGATCTCTGCCTAAGGAAATAAATCTAAACCTTCCTAGTTGCATCATCTATGAATGTAACATAATATCGAGAGCCACCAAGAGAAAATACCTGAGTTGCTCCCCATACATCTATATGCACAAGCTCTAACTTTTCATCTTTCTTTTGCTTCCCATCCTTGAGAAAACTAACTCTTTTTTTTTCCATACACACAACTTTCACAAAAATCCATATTAATACATTTTAGACCTGGTAAAACTTTCTTAGAATGAAGTACCTTCATACCTTTTTCACTCATATGCCCAAGTCTGTTATGCCATAGTGCTATCTCAGAACCCATAGCAACTATTTCAATATCTTCCTGCAAACCCGCAACAACTGTTCCTAAACATGTTTGATTTTTCTCTACAACAACTAAAGCAAAAGGAACAATATGACCTATACAAAGATATAAGGTGCCTACTTTCACACCTTTTTCTACTATTAAGGAACCTTTTGTAACCTTCCAATTTTGCAACCTTCATCACCTAGCTGCCCATCTGAAATTAAATTCCTACTCAGCCTTGGAATGTACCTTACCTTTTGTAGTAGCCAATGATTCTTATTCTGCAACTTAATCCTAATACTTCCCTTTCCAACAATCTGACAGGGTTTGTTATCTCCCAAATAAACCAACCCAAAATACCCTTGGATATAATCAAGAAAATAACTTCTATGGGGGCATAGCATGAAATGGGCCCCTGAATCTAAAACCCATGAATCATTAACATTATCTAGGGGACGAATCAAAGCATCATCTTCAGATTTATTACTTACTACATTTGCCTCCTTATTGCCTTCTTGTTTGTCTCCTATTTTCTTCCGAGACCAACAATCCTTTTTCAGATGACCTAGTTTCCCACAGTACTAGCAATTCTTGTTTCCTCTGGATTGGGACCACTTGTCTTTTGATTTTCCTTGTGACTTCCCATGACCTCCAGAACCTTTTCCTCTCTCCTTTGATCTGCCGCTACTTTCTACATTCAAAACACTTCCTGATATGGATCCACCTGATCTTTTCCTATGAATTTTCTCACTCAGAATAACACCAACAACATCATCAAATTTTAGCGTATTCGGAATAGAAATAGAGTTACTAACCACCATTACCAAACTATTCCAACTTTCAGGCAAAGAACATAATATCAAGAGAGCTCTAACTTCTTCATCAAAATTTATATTTATAGAAGTCAATTGACTGGTAACTATGTTAAACTCATTTAAATGATCAGTAACTGATCCACCTTCTACCATTTTTATATTAAATAAATGCTTCATAAGAAATACCTTATTCGAAGCGGAAGGCTTTTCATATAACTTTGCCAATGTCTCTATTAATTTGGCTGTTGTCTTCACTTTTGAGATCTTGAATGCCACTGATGGTGCCAAGCACAAACAAATGCTTCCTAGTGCCTTTCTATCTAGAAGTTCCCAATCCTCATTAGTCATTACTATTATTTTCTTGGCTTTTCCTTCCAATAGCCTCCAGAAATCCTTCTAATAGAGATAATCCTCCATCTGCATCTTACATAATTGATAGTTCTGTCCATTGAATTTATCTACCTTCAATTTACCCTCGTTTGCCATTGCTCCCACTTAACCGTGAGACTCCCACTCAACCGTGAGACCTTCCTACAGACGATAATCAAACACAACCCACTTTGATACCACTTGTTAGGAATAACATGCAAAAGATATCAATTGTAGATAAAGATTAAACAGAGGAATGAAAAATACATAGAAATAAACAAACAAGAGATAATTTTAATGTGGTTCACCCAAACTTGGGCTACATCCACCAACAGAGAGTCCACTATTATTATCTAGTAAATAGAATTGATTACAACTAGCAATCTCATACAACTCAATACTACTCCAATATGCTACAACACAAAATATCAACGGAAACCCTAACCCTTAGCCTTTTTTATCAAGACTTATGTCGGTTACAAAAATACTTTGGGGGAAACTGTGCCGATAAAAGTGGGGAAAATTTAACTTCTGAGTCTGATTAGGCTCCATATAACAACACAATCAACATACCCAATCATGCCTGGATACCGAACAAATGTTCAAAATTAGTAAGTCCCACCCATGGGGCTCATGTTCACAAGAACAAAGCCAACTTCCCAAAACTCATTTTCAAGGATATACCTAGAGTACTTAAAATAATCCCTTGATTATAACATCTGCAATGTTCTATTACCACATTCCCTCCTAGACTCCCCAAAATTCAAAGGATAAGGAGACCCAAATTCTCATATCAAAGTGCACACAATAGTTGTGAGAGAACTCCTCCCATGGGATGGAGTTGTAGCTAGGATATTTCCAAAGACCCTTGAAGGAGTCATGTTGGATTGGTATATATGTTCTTTCTGATAACTCATTGGCAAGTTTGTGGCAACTTTCAATATGAACAAGTTGGTTAAGACATGCATTCAAGAGTTATTAACTATGAAGCAAGACACAAACAAACTAGTGGCACACTTTGCAATGCATTAGAGACAAGTCCCCTACTCATCAACTAGCACTCCAAATATAGATCATAGAGAACTATGCGGACTCTATTTACATTCCCTTAATAGGGATATAAAGGAGGAGTTCCAAAATTACCTTATAGGTCTTATGAAAAGACTTTGGAAAGCACGTTGAGAGTCAATCAAGCCATTATAAATAGTGGGCAAAATTTTTATGGAACAAATGGAGGATTGGTAACTTCCCAAAATATTAACAATAGTTCAAGTAACCCTTCTACTGTCAAGTGCTAAAAAAAATCATAACACAATGATTGACGGGGTAACAAACATATCCACCATGAAGAATAATACCAATAGGGACTATAATACTCGATATGGTCAAATTAATTATTTCCCTCAAAATAATAATCATTATCAAAGGGATAATCAACAAGGAAATCATTATGACAATAGGTATGAACCATATCATCGATTATACAAGCATAATTGGTTTTCTTCATTTCATAACATGAGTGGACATAACACTAAATCATGCTGATAATACAATAATTTCATCTCAAGATTACTAAAAGATGAACAATGCTTGTTCATTGAAATTTTCCTTAACTTGTAGGAGGTGACAGAAAATAACAACAATGTCTGGCATATGCCTATTACCCCACAAATGCCAACATGAAGATATTTCAAGATCATTTTCCCACCCATCACAATAACAAACTAAGAGCTCAAATTCTAACAACTTTAGGATTAGCCACCATGCCAAGTGCTAATGAACCAAACATGTTAGTTCAGCTAGGACCCAAGCGAGAAACTAAGATGCTTGGCTTAATAGAAGTAATTCTTGATGAAGTAGAAATAAAGCCTAATGTTGAGAAAGAAGTATAATCCATAGAAAAGCTATTTCAATAGTTGATCCTACTCCATCTCTTATTGGACCATATGACCTTGTAGAGGATCTCAAAAAGACTTATGTAAAAATCTCCTTCATTGGCAGGTCTATAGGAATTTGCCATCACATCATGCAACCCTCTTATAGGAAATAGGTTTTAAATACCTTGATTGCATTACTCCACCTCCAAATGAGCAAATAAACCAAGTTTATCTAGATATGAATCCACCAAATGTAGAATTACGAGATCCCAATTTCTTCTTCGATTTGAAACAAATGCCTATACAAGCTGAGTTAACCAAAAAGGGGTTTCCAACCTTATATTTGTAAGTTTGGATCTATGATACTTTCATTAAGAGGATGCTAATAGACAATGGAGTAGCTGTTAACATTGTACCATTCTCCCTTCTTGAAATGATGGGATGTGGGCACACGAACTTAATAACTTGCCACTTGATACCCTTCGTGGATATGACAACTTGAAAGCTCAGTTATAATTGGAAAAATAATGCTTCCAATCTCTCTAGGACCTAAAATGGTCTCGATAGTGTTCTACATGAATGACAAGAACATGCTACAAGTTGTTATTAGGAAGACCTTGGATCCATATAATGAAGGTTGTTCCTTCAAACTTGTTCTAGAAGGTTCGTTTCCTACACCTTGGAAAAATTTACATCACAAAGGGATACCTTGAGCCATTTAGTATGTTGAAGGTGAATGCAATGAAGAATAAGATAGGTATCTTGATTAATTATGAATTATCAACCAACAAGATCAATACTAGAACCTAACCCTCAAATCTTGTGTTTAAAAAAGACATTCAAGTTAAAATCGCAACTGACATGTGGCATTACAACAATAGAAAGAGGAGAGTCATCAAAACAAGGATCAATTGTATCAAAGGAAACAACTACAAAGATCATGGAATTACTGGAATGAGACGACCCTATATAGTTCCCATTAGATGTTTACACAATTGGCGTAATCCTGGAAGTAAACATGTTCACCAATGTGGAGGAAGATGAAATAAATCAACCAACTAGATCTATCCAAAATCAAATTCCTCCCATTTTGAGATGGCCTATGCCTAAAAAATAATTTAACTAAGGACAATTGTTTTAACTGAGGTATATCCTAAAGCCTTTGTAGACACTGAAGAAGACCTATCTGAAGGCTATACTCCATTAGTTCACCTAGCAAAACATCATCGAGTGAGACATAGATGCCCCTAATGCCAATTCCAAGTGGTTTTTATGTGCCTCTCACACCCCCTAGAGAGTATTACACTCCTTCAACTCTACCCACACAAATGGACTCCAAAGATCACTTTTATGCTAACTCAATTAACAATGTGTCCTCAAATGACCCTGAATTGTCTTTTAAAGCTTTCAAAGTGCATAACTCGCATGACACACTATCATATTTGACCTCCATAAAATTAAATGACATATGGGAACCACCACAAGTCTAAATCAAATTGGTTGAAATATTCTTTGATGAGAACAAGGTGAGTGTGGGAGAATTTAGAAAAGAGAACAAGTTATGCATAATGGTTGGGGTAGAAGACCCCACTATTCTTAAACTTCCTAAAAAGTACAGAGGATGTTTCATGAATCTGTGACCAGAACCAAATGGGAAAAAAAGCATAAGCCTTGCCACTCTAGAAGAACAAAGTGAGCCATAAACTCTCTTCAAATTGCTCAAACTTTTGTAAAGTGTTTAGGAGTGTATTGAAGTCAAAGTTTACATGAAAGATGACTTTGACCTCCTTACGAGTTGTTGAAAAATGATGTATCCCTATACTGAACCCCATCCCACCAACAAGCATATCAACCTCTAGCTCATCTTACATCAAATCAATCTCCACAAGCCTCCACTAGTATACCCATAGAACAACAAATCAAAACAAGACCACTCAAGATAGGAGAATTTGTCCTCATAAAAGGAAGTACAAAGAATAAAAGGCATAAAAATAAATATTTTTGTTTGAGAAGACTAGAAAGGAATCTACAGGGTTAGAGAAGACATTGGAAATGATGCTTGTCTCTTGTGCACCATGGAAGGAGAAGAATTCAACGAAACAATTAATGCCTTGCATATGAAGAAATATTATATCTAAAAAATCCCCAAAAATTAAATAATTTAAAAAATAATAAAAAAATGTATAAAATCAAGAAAAAACAAAATTCTAAAGCATGCATTTCATTCTATTCATCCCTGCATCTGTTAGTGATTCGCTCTTGTTCGATTTTCATCTTAGTAAGGAGTCTTAAGGTTGTTTAGTATAGGTTGTCCCTACTAAGCCTTAAAGATTTCCAAAATCATCATTATCCTTTCTCCTTTGCACACCCAATAGTTTGAAATAAAGTCAAACATTTAGCTTTATAATGATCCTAGTTACCATCTAGTTGAGCCTAAACAAAGCAAGTTTTCAAATCTACAATACCTAATAGAATCTAGCAAGTAAACCTTGTTGCAAGTATTGGCCTAATTAGTGTTGTCATTGATGTCAACATACTCCTGTTGCATTAATGTCAAGGATTGGATGAGTTGTGTGCTAAGGATATTGAGAAAATTAGCCCTATCAGAAATAGAGAAGAACAATAAAGACAGTGAAGTTCTATAAAGTAAAGAATCCAGTTAGTTGTAGATTAGAGTATGTGCATCAAAGTATTTGTAGATATGTGTCTGAAGGTGCTCCTATAAAGATTTCAGAGATCCGCATGAAGATTTGGAGAAGTTATGGCCATATGAGTAAAACTAGTTCTGGTAGCTGTTTGAGGTGACAGAGTGACACAAATAGGTCCGATGCAATCTAGAAATGCAATATCCTATTCTATGGATCTGGTGGCATGTTTGGGAAGCCAATGTGAATTGACAACTCAATTGGTTCGTAGTCTGGAGGTCCGCAAGCAATTATTCTTATGTGACAGTGATGACCGACTATGTTCTTAAGGTTTTAGATGAAGATGCAAATGATTTCAGTAAGTAGAAGTGGTGCGAATGTTCTTGGTGATTCAGACAAGCTTGTGGCGGTCTCTAGATAGTGTCCAGTTTGAGTTGGTAGTCTGCATTGAAGTTTGAGCTTGTAATTGAAGATTTACCTTCGGGTGATGGTGTTCTTCCCAGTCTTGGCTGACTGGATGTTTTACACATTTTGCGGATGATCTTGAAGATGTTTTATGAAGCATGATGTGTTCCTCGAAGAAGATTGAAGTCCCAGATAGGCATGGCTGACAGGGTAGTGACATGCATGAAGTTTTTATAATAAGTTAAGTTATATTTGTGTAATTACTTTGTAATAAAATAAAGTATGTGTTGTGCCGACTTTGATGATCATCCCAAAGTTGATGTCTTGTATAAATAAGATTTGTGAAGTCATTTCAAAGGTATCCTTGGTCGTTATGAGAAAGTGATAGAGAGGAGAGGAGTGAAAAGCAGAGCAGAAGTATTAAGCTTAAATGGAACTATCTCAAGCATGGTGAAGATGCTAATCTCCAATTCAAGTATGTGATATTTACATTATTCTGTAGACAGTGTGTCTCCTATAGGTAGTGGGCCTCTTGTGAGCAGTGTGCTCAGGCAGTGAGCCCTAATTGGCAAGTACCATTTTTATTCTTCTTATTCTTTTAACAGAGAATACAATCTTGGGTTAGTCACCTTGTGGTTTTTCCCTTAACTAGGTTTTCCACGTTAAAATCTTGGTGTCATATGTGTTGAATGTGTTTCTACTCTTGAGTTATTGCATTGTGCTTCCATGATTGAATCATTATTATGCTGTAGAAATATAAGAAGGATTTAAGTGTTTAAAGAATATAAATTTTGGTGACAACTGATTCACCCCCCCTCTCAGTTGTCTATCCTAAAATGAATAATTGGTATCAGAGCTAAGTTCCTCTAAAAGAGCTTAACCGCTTAAGGAGATCCAGGATGTCTTCCTACAAGAAGGATAGTCTAAGGTTTGATGGAACAAACTACACTCTTTGGAAAAGCTGCATGGAATGTCACTTGCAATGTATGGGAATTCAATATTGGAACATGACTATAAAAAAGTATATTCCTCCAAAGAATGGTCTGACAACTACAAACGAAATTAGAGATGCTGAAGATAATCTTTAAGCTAAAGAAGCCTTACTAAGCGCCTTATCTGATACGGAACTGACAAATGTTATCGATTTAAAAACTGCATATGAAATTTGGTCAAAGTTGGCACTTCTGCATGAAGGAGACAAATATTCTAAATGTGCCAAGCTACAAAGTATGAAAGGAAAATTCAAAAACTCGAAGATGAATGAAGATGAGAATATCACTACATTTATTCTAAAATTAAATGAGCTTGTTTGGGGTATTAGATGTGCTGGTGGAACCTTGGATGAAGATGAGATTGTTGCCAAAGTTCTTAGATCCTTACCTCCTACTTACAAACACAAGGTTGCTACTATTGAGGAATTCAAATCTTTATCAAATATTACAAGGGATCAATTGGTTGGGAAATTAGCTGCATTTGAATTGGCTAAGTTTGGAGATGCATCTCCCAAGACTGAATCTGCATTCAAAGCTAGTGCCTCTGCAAAAGGCAAACAAAGGTATGATCCAGGAGAGAATTCCTTAAAGTAATTATCATGGTATGAAAAAGCAAGAAAAGACCTAGAAGAAGATGAGGTAGAAGTTGCTCAACTTGAAGCTGTTATTGCTAAAAGACTACCAAGAGGATCTGGTAAGTATGAAAGAAAATTGCCCTTCAAATGTTTCAATTGCAACAAGATTGGTCATTTTGCCTCAAGGTGTTCGGAAAGATTTTCAAGGACAAATCCTAATAGATCAAGATTCCAAAAGAAATGTTACTATGTTCAAGAAGATGATGATGAAGGAATAACTGATGATGAATCTGAGATAGGAAACAAATCTAGAAGTGACTGGGTGTTTATTGCCATCAAGGAAGAAGATCTAATGCCCATTGAATCTGTCAATCATAAAATGGTAGAAAGCGCTCTGGCTGTTCAAGTTGAAGAAAAGGATGAATGGGTCATTGACAGTGGATGCTCCCACCATATGACTAGTGATAAGAATAAGTTCATAAATCTTGAAGATATGAAGGAGGAGTTGTAAAATTTGGTGATAATTCTACTAGCAGAATCAGAGGCAGAGAGGAACTATTTCTTTTGATGGAAAGAAAAAAACCAGTGATGTACTGTATTTTGAAGGTCTGAAGCATAATCTTCTCAGTGTTGGGTAGTTGGTGGACAAAGGTTATGATCTCTGATTCAAAAATGGAAAATGTAAAATCTTTGAAAGCTTTGGAATTGAGATTGCATCCGGTACTCAAACAAAAGGTAACATCTTCCACTTGGTTTGTACTGGCAAAAGTTGTTTATTTGTTCAAATTGATCAGAGTTGGTTGTGGCATAGGAGAATGTGTCATGTAAATTTTGATAATATCATCAAGATAAGCAACACTCAGGTTGTAAGAGATCTTCCAAGATTGGTGAAACCTACTAACAATCTGTACAAAGAATGTCAGTTGGGTAAGCAGAATAGAGTCACATTTAAAAGTAAGGAACAATCTTTTGCCAGATTGTTGGACTTAGTACACAATGATCTATATGGACCGGCAAGAATCAGGAGTCTGCAAGGTGATAGATATTTCATGTTACTGATTGATGACCACTCCTGGATGATGTGGGTGACTTTCCTGAAAGAGAAATTTGAAGCTCTTGAGAAGTTCAAAATATTCAAGGCTATGGTAGAAAATGAAACTAGGTTAAACATAAAATGTCTTAGGTCTGATAGAGGTGGTGAATTCACATCTAGAGAGTTCATAGAATTCTATGAGAAACATGGGATAAAGAGACAGTTATCTGCTCCTAGGACTCCACAGCAGAATGGAGTAGTGGAGAGAAAGAACCGGACCATCCAAGAAGCATCTAGAACCATGATGATGGAAGCAAATGTCCCTCAGATCTACTAGAGAGAAGCTGTAAGCACTGCTATTTATACTCTTAATCGAGTACAAATCAGAAGCAATATGGTAAGACTCCTTATGAACTCTGGTTTGGCATCACTCCTACTGTGAAGTATTTTAGAGTCTTTGGTAGTAAATGTTACATTAAAAGAGATGAAGACCTTGGCAAATTTGATGCTAGAAGTGATGAAGGAATATTCTTGGGTTACTCTACTCAAAGCAAAGCATACCGGTGTTATAACAAGAGATTGTGAAAGATTGTAGAAAGTACAAATGTGAAGGTTGATGAAGGCATTGAAAATCCCTCAAGGTTTTATGAGTATGAAGAAGATGACCAGAATGATGTTTTGGTCCAAGAAGATCAAGCCCCATATGTAGTTTAAATTTAGATTGATCTGGAGAATCCTAAAATACAAGAAGAAGAGATAAGTTTGAATGAACCTGTCCAAGAAATAGAAGTGCAAGAAATTCCTAAAACTCCCAGGTATGTAAGACTGAATCATTCTGAAAACTAGATCTTAGGAGATAGAAGCAAAGGTGCTCAAACAAGAAGAAAGATTGCTCAAGATTTAGAGAAGTATTGTCTGATTTCAAAGATTGAACCAAAAATAGTAAGTGAAGTATGCAACGATGAAAGCTGGGCTAAAGCAATGGAGGAAGAGTTGATGTAGACTGAAAAAAATCACACTTGGGATCTTGTTCCCATATCTAAAGACAAAAATGTGATTGGGACTAAGTGGGTCTTTTAGAATAAACTGAATGAAGATGGTGAAGTAGTCAGAAACAAAGCCAGATTGGTCTATAAGGGTTATTCTCAAGTAGAAGGAGTTGAGTTTGAAGAAACTTTTGCTTCAATGGCAAGAATTGACGCAGTCAAATTATTTCTTACTTTTGCTACCTTCAGGGATTTCAAAGTATATCAGATGGATGTCAAGTCTGCCTTCCTGAATGGCGATTTGGAAGAAGAGGTATACATTGAGCAACCAGATGGATTTCAATTGTCTGATCATGGTGATATGGTCTGTAAGTTGAAGAAAGCATTGTATGGACTCAAACAAGCCCCAAGGGCCTGGTATGAAAGATTTGATAAACATCTTTTAAAGATTGGTTTCAATAAAGGTACTGCTGACAGTAACTTGTACTTCAAGATTGATCATGAAAATATCTTGATTGTTGAAGTATTTTTTGATGATATCATTTTTGGAGGAAAAGATAGTATGTGCAAGACTTTTACAAATCAAATGAATAGTGAATTTGAGATGTCTATGTTTGGGGAAATAAATTTCTTCTTGGGTCTGTAAATCACTCAAACAAAGAAAGGAATCTTCATATCATAGACCAAATATGTGAAAGAATTGTTGAAGAAATTTGGGATGGAAGATTCAAAGCCAATGAATACTCCCATGGCAACTGGGTGTAAACTGAGAAAAGATGATGAATCTCCTAAGGCTGATCAGAAAAAGTATAGGTCAATGATTGGAGGACTACTGTACCTTACTCAAACTAGATCTGACATTATGAATGCTGTTGGTCTTGTTGCTAGATTCCAAGTGGATCCTAGAGAGTCTCATGTCATGGCAATCAAGAGAATTCTTAGATATCTAAAGGGAATAATTGAGTATGGTTTATAGTATCCTAGGGATCATGATTTCTCTCTTCATACATATACAGATGTTGATTGGGTAGGAGATGTGGATGACTAAAAGAGTACCAGTGGTGGTGCATTCTTTTTGGGGAAAAGATTGGTTTCTTGGCTGAGCAAGAAACAAGAGGCAATATCTCTGTCCACTACAGAAGCAAAGTATATTGTAGCAGCAGGTAGTTGCGCTCAAGTATTGTGGATGAAGCAAATGCTAAGAGACATCAGAGTGGAGTGTGAGGAACCTATCACAATCTTTTGTGATAACTCAAGTGCAATAAATATATCAAAAAATCTAGTGTTGCATTCAAAGACAAAACATATATCCATCAAGTTTCACTTTTTTTAGAGAACATGTGAACAAGAATGAAGTCAGATTGGAGTTTGTGCCCTCAAAAGATCAGATTGCAGATATTTTTACTAAACCTCTACCTAAGGACTCTTTTGAGTATCTCAGGGAGAAGTTAGGGGTTATTACCCCTCCAGTTTTGAATTAAGGTGCACTAGTGTGCATTAGTCTAGTGGATCTCATAGTCATATCTTGTGGTCCGGATTGATGATAGGAAGCTACTACTCAGGGGGAGCAATTTGTATGATTCTGAAGTATTGATGCAAGTATGTGGCCTTTTCCATTGATGCCAAAGGGGGAGAGAAGACATGTGAAAAACAAAAGTGGTTGTTGATTAAAAGGGGAGCAGTAAAGAAAGAAAAGATATGTGAATTCTTGTTGTTGTTAGGGGGAGCCAGTGAGGAGAAGTTCTTGTCTTGATGGTCAAAATAGTTTTTCACATCACATGTTACCATCAATGACAAAGGGGGAGATTGTTGCAAGTATAGGCCTAACTAGTGTTGTCATTGATGTCAACATACTCCTGTTGCATTAATGTCAAGGATTGGATGAGTTGTGTGCTGAGGATATTGAGAAAATTAGCCCTATCAAAAATAGAGAAGAATAGTAAAGATAGTGAAGTTCTATAAAGTAAAGAATCCAGTCAGTTGAAGATCAAAGTATGTGCATCAAAGTATTTGTAGATATGTGTCTGAAGGTGCTCCTATAAAGATTTCAGAGATCTGCATGAAGAAAAGGAGAAGTTATGGCCATACGAGTAAAATTGGTTCTGGCAGCTATTCAGAGGTGACACAAATAGGTCCAGTGAGATCTGGAAATGTAATATCCTATTCTACAAATTTGGTGGCATGTTTGGGAAGCCAATGTGAATTGACAACTCAATTGGTTCATGGTTTGGAGGTTTGCAAGCAATTATTCTTATGTGACAGTGATGACTGACTATGTTCTTAAGGTTCTGGATGAAGATGCAAATGATTTTAGTAAGCAGAAGTGTAGATGTTCTTGGTGATTTAGATAAGCTTGTGGGGGTCTCTAGATAGTGTCCAGTTTGTGTTGGTAGTACGCATTGAAGTTTGAGCTCGTAATTGAAGATTTACCTTCGGGTGATGGTGTTCTTCCCAGTCTTGGTCAACCGGATGTTTTACACATTTTGCAGATGATCTTGAAGATGTTTTACGAAGCATGGCGTGTTCCTCGAAGAGGATTGAAGTTCGAGATAGGCGTGACCGATAGGGTAGTGACACGCATGAAGTTTTTATAATAAGTCAAGTTGTATTTGTGTAATTGCTCTATAATAAAATAAAGATTGTGTTGTGCCAACTTTGATGATCATCCCAATGTCGATGTCTTGTATAAATAAGATTTGTGAAGTCATTTCAAATGTATCCTTGGTCATGATGAGAAAGTGAGAGAGGAGAGGAGCAAAAAGTAGAGTAGAAGTATTGAGCTTAAATGGAACTGTCTCAAGCATGGTGAAGATGCTAATCTTCAGTTCAAGTATGTAATATTTACATTATTTTGTAGACAGTGTGTCTCATGTAGGCAGTGGGCCTCTTGTGAGCAGTGTACTCAGGCAGTGAGCCCTAATTGGCAAGTGCCATTTTTATTCTTCTTATTCTTTTAATAGAGAATACAATCTTGGGTTAGTCACCCTATGGTTTTTCCCTTAACTGGGTTTTCCACTTTAAAATCTTGGTGTCATATGTGTTGAATGTGTTTCTGCTCTTGAGTTATTGCATTGTGCTTCCATGATTGAATCATTTTATGTTGTAGAAATATAAGAAGGATTTAAGTGTTTAAAGAACATAAATTTTGGTGACAACTGATTCACCCCCCCTCTCAGTTGTCTGTCCTAAAACTAACAAACCTCCCCTAATCCTCCTTAGCAATGTAAATTCTTAAGAGTTGGTTATCCTTTAAGTTATATCTAGTCCCCTTGCCTTGCCTAAAGTTCAGTGGTGAGCCATTTCTTCTTCCTAATAGCATGAGGTTAGGTCAAGGGGGTCAAAACTCCAATTCTATAAAATAAAATAGCATGTCCACACTAGTATAATCTTTGGTGATAAGCCCTTGCATCTTATTGGTTGCATGAGGTTAGGCTATGGGGTTGATGTCAAAAAAATTGTTCAAATGTCTATACTCACAAGTGGAGACCCAAAAGGTTGAAGCTATGCGGGTGGAATTCCAAATTATTAAGGAGTTATAAGTTAAGCATACATGCACAAACTATGTAACTGAGAGCCTAACGTTTCTTATAGGTCCACATTTTTCTAAGGAGCCTTTTCTTTACCCTAGGTTTAACTTGTTGGCCATCTTCAGATCTAAGCCTAGTGGGTACCCATAAAATTTGTTGCTTGTCTATATTGAAAACTAGTCTAGGTGGTTGGTCTAGATAAGGACTAGTATTTAGTCTCTTATGAAGCTTAATCTAAAAATTGTTCTATTACCTTCCCCATTCCCACTTGATTCCCTAATAATTTCTATCTCAAAATTTTAGTAAGTCATCCTATACTAAATCAATTTGCAATCCCCTATGATAAAAATCCTACTAAAGAGCAATCATGTTGTTTGTTCCATATGCATTTAATTAAAAATAAGTAATAATTTATGTCATAGTTCATGGCATCCATAATATCAAAACAAATATAAACATGTATACTGCATTTCCATGTGTGTCAAATGCATCTACACATATTCACATTACATACATATCATAATAAAACATAACAAAAGTTGGATGATCATAGTACCATTATCCATTTGTAATCACAAAGCATCTATAACATAAATAAGTTATATAACCAACCATATGCATAACATACGGAGTAAAGTACAAGATGTCAACTCAACCAAGTATAGATCCCAATCAATCAAGTCACAATAATAAGTGCAAAATAATGTTTGAGTACAAGTCACTCCACCAACAAAGTCTAAGAGAAAAAAGCATGCATTCAAGTGTGCAAATCTCCCCATGCAAGGGGGCAAGTAAAAAATTATATAATAAAAGTAGGTATCTCAAAGGACCTCAAGGATGAATCTGACCTATGAAACACCCAGGGTTCCTTCTATACGGTCTCCTTCTCTATTTTCTATTTTTGAAGGTATGGGAGTCCTATTAGTGTGCCCTTATGATGGGATGTGGTTGTGGATCTATGAATGTGATAGTCCTAGTGTTTGAACTCATGAAGTAGAGGTCTATCTATGGACCCCAAGGCTCATCATATCTCAAAGCAAAGAATTCTCCACTTCTAGTGCAACTACTCCAGTCCTCTGAGATGTCATATCCTAGCCAGTGTGATAAAGAAGAGCAAGAACTTTTGTGTGTCGACTTGCTAGTGTATGAATCCCAAAATCAACTAAAAGTGCCTCCGTATCTCATCTTCTAGTAGGGACCAAGATATCTAATGAACCATTTATGAAAAAGGTCCCTCCTCTGTTAGCAGTGCCTGTGTCAAAGCATAAACAAGAAAAGTGTTAGTTAAGTGTTAGAGAATAATCATTCTTAGATAGTGCAAGAAATAAAGAAGTGGATTAGCATAACACTCATGAGGATCTCCAACCTTCCATGAGGGATCAATTATCCTCGTGTCCTCCTTTGTCATCTCTACAAGTGGAACCACCCGATGTGCAAGTGCAACCTCCATTGGCTCTACCTCCTCACCCTCTGGATCCAAGTCATCTCCCTCTGATGTTATATTATATCTATCCTCCTCAAGATCATAGTCCTCATATGTATCATTTTTAGTCTCCTCATCCTCAATAATAATAAGTCTTTGAGATTGACAATCCCTTTACTACCTCAAGCTTGGACCTCAATATGGTCATGTAATTAGAACTCTAGGAACAAGTGATACCCATGAAAGAACCCCACATTGTGCATCCATATCCTTCTAAACATACCTATAGCATGGGGGCACTAGGGAAAAATCCTCATGAAACTTATCTCCTAGCTACTGGAGCAGTCATGTAAAGGGGTGAGTATTAAACCATTTATATTTATCAATTGGCTAACCCCTTGACAATAAGATCAAACTACTCTATCTCCTAACCATAACCCCTATATCTTCCTAAAGGGGTTTGAAATGAAATCTACATTTGTCAAAGTGGAAATTTCTTGAGTAGAAGCATTAAAATGCCCAAGCTGACCCCACCTCATAGCTCTTAGCAGTCTTAGATTTGAAGGAGGCACATCTCTTTGAAATGGTACAATATGCTCAAGAATCCAAGAGATAACTAACACAGGGTGGATAAAAGCAAGGGCCCCTCATCATGAGATGCGATACAATTCCTAGTAAACCAATGCCAAAATGTCAATCTCCCAAGAAAAAATGCTCCCTCACTCAAACTACTGTATGATTAGTGCTTAACACTACCTAATAATTAGGCCCTTGCCTCCTGACAAGTGATTATTATTGACCTATTTTCCTTTGTTCAGAGTCAAATGGTCCACTCTTAAAATTCTTGTTGAATCCATCCAAAGCTTGGTTTTATAGACCCAGAAGCCTTCAAATTCCCATGTGTTTAGGGTTTTAGATTTTTTAAAAATTCTAAAGAATCATATTCCCAAGGCCTTAAACCCTATACCCTAAGGGTATTCTGTAAGGCCGAGTGCTTTTGTTCTATTTCCTCGTTGACCTGCTATTGACCGTGAGGATCCTCTAGGTTATAGCCTTGAGTCCCTTTACGTCATAAAATAATCGGCCCCAACTTCTTGATCACTGCCTATAGCCCGTGCCTTTAATTTTGAGCCCCTTGTGTTTCATCTACCTAGCGTGCCCCCTAGAAAAACTTAATATGCACGTGCTTTGTCTTGACCTAAATGTGCCACATGGCGAGCTATCGTATGCCCACAAACCTCCCAAGCTGATGTCACTTTCCATCCATGTGGGTACGAAAGTGTGACAGGTGTAAAGTGTTATCAACAGCTCAATCAAGTGAAATAGATCGCGCCAGGTGTCCAAGAAGGAAGGAAAGGAAAAGGGAGGCACATGGCAACTTTTTGGGTCGCAAAGTCAAAAGGAAACAAACACTCTACGCTTGGCCCTAGAATGCTACCATTCCCTGCTAGCCCGTGGGGAATTTTTCTAAGATGCCAATCTATGGTGGGGTAGTAGGTGGTAGCCATCCAAATCTTTCATGAGGAAATGATAAAACAAAGGAAAAAGGCCAAAGATCTAAAGCTGGTTCAATCACGTAGAGGAATCTTTCTTGCATGGAAGATTCACTACGTGACCGTGAGATTGTGCCATGTGGCCAACTTTTAAAGAACAAAGAGGGCTTAGCTCTAAGGAAATGAGAGCATCTCAGAATGTATTTCTAAGAATAGTGGTGTCTTCAATAGATTTAAATTCTTTTCAATTGCTTCAAAAACATGCACAACTATGCCTTAAAGTGAAAACAGACATAGAACATTTCCAACATTGACCCTTAGAGGAAATACAAACAACTAGATCTAATTTCAACAATAGAAATGCTAACACAAAAGATAGAACATAAGACACAGATATACATGGGGAAAACCCTTACGGGTAAAAAACCCCACACTCCAAAAGACCAGATCACCATTGTATTATTCAATAATAGAAAATATAGTTACAATACAATTCAAGCACTAAGCCTCTCATGGAGATTTACATCTTGCTCCTCTAGAAGAATAATTGACAGCATAACCCTACACAAAGTTCTCCAGCACTCGGGTTAGTCCTTCATACTGTTATCATGCCACAAACAGCATACAGTACAGGACATCACCCTTACACTTGAACTCTGTTCTCACTCCCCTATTGCACTCCTCTATTCCAATGCGTGTTACATGTCACATTACAGAAGAGGAGACACGGTTTGACTACCATAACGAACTGAATAGTTATAAAAGACAAATGTATTCCGTATGCTTTTCCAATACAACATTTGCTTTTCTGTTCTTCTACCACGTCATGGAGTAACAGTTACCATCAAGGCACCAACCAATTCTGAGCATCCCAGCTCATGACCATTTCCATGACTGTTCATATTCGTGAGATCTAATTATCCCACATGCATCAGTCGACGACCGCTATCCCAGTTTATATACCCGACCACTCAGTAAGACTATTGTCGGTAATTTTTTTGCCGACGATGCTAGTCTAACCTCATCAAAATAGCTCAAGCCATTGGAGACTACTCCACCATCAACACCAATGGTTCCTTGTCCCACCGATACCCAAGCCTTCATCCTTCGTCGGAGTGACCAATGCACATCGAAGAAGAACCCAAGACCATTCCGATAGTAAAAGTCAGCCCGATAGAGTATACCATTAGTCCTTCATCAGTAAGACCTCGCACATCGGAAGTAGTCTCCGAAGCTGCTTCGATAATAATAAGTCCCACCGATCTGATAGAACCTTGCTACCATCGGTGAAACACAAGTGATCAGAGTAAGAACTTCAGCCAAGCCCAATAGCGATTATCATACCGATGACCTTTCTCTGCCGGAATAACTCTCACCGACACTAACCACCATCGGAGTAACACACACCATCGATGATAGTCTCTTAGATCACACCGACAGATCACATCTTGCCGATACAAAGGATAACCCACTACTTTCATATGATCGCTGAGACTCTTGCCGATTGTTGAGACAAAGGTCAACTCTTGCCGATGCCTATAAATCTGAGACACATGTACTCAACATTAGCACACCCACGCAGAGCCAAAAGGTGGTGGCCTGCTTTCTACCGCGTGGCTGCAATATGGCACTACATGGCCACATGGGTATGAGATAAAGGAAATTTAAAAGGTAACGGTTGACAATGGAATGCATAGCGGCTGTCAATCTCTAAAAAGGCAATCCATCTATAGTCAAAATTTAATGGAGACCCCAGGCATCTTGAAGGTGGCAAAAATACAAACTCCTGCAATAGGGGAATTCAGAGGTTGAAATTTCATGGGTTTTCAGAGCTGATAAGGCATAGGATCGAGGGGCCCAAACTTTAAAGTGTTCTAAAAGCTTTGCTTGAGGGTTTTATCGCATCTACCATCAACAGAATCCAGTCTTCTCAACTGCCCCTTAACAAATATTCACTGCATTAATTGCTGTAGATCAATGAATCAACTACTCGCATTAAAGAAGGAGAAATATCTTCCAGCCACCTATGGATTCATATTTTTTTTGCATTGAATTATTGCAGGCTAACATTCCTTTTGGCGGAGATATTTTCTGATAGAGCCCATGGGGAAATTCATTGTAACCTAATTAGGTCAAGGTTTGGAGTTAGATGCTATATAAGCATGAATCTAAGATGTAAAAAAGTTTGCAAAATAGTTAGTCTTATGCTCCTGTATTCCAAAAAGACTTCTCTACTGTAGCATTGCCTTTTGATTAAATACATGCTGGTTATTTTACCTCTTTATGCTAATTTTGACTCTGTGTGATCTAAGAACGATGTGTTTGTGAATGTGTAATTCCTTCTAATCATTTCTTGCTCCTTGCCTCAATTAAAATAAGTTTGATTTGTGTATGTTTACTAGTTGTATCTGGTTATTTTGTGTATCTTATCAGTTCTATGAGGGCTCTTATATTCAAATATGGTGCATCACCTTTATTTCCATTTAGCTTCTTTTTAACCCTTTTTCCCTGCAAGCATTAGCATTAGGTTTAGATAGTTTTCTCTAAGCATTAGGCTTAGAATGAGGAACCAATCTTCTTTGGAGGTTTGATCTCAACTTGCAAGGTCCCACACCTTGAGATCATTCCCATTGTGTCATTAGAATGCTTGGACTCTCTCCAAGCTGGGTGCAATTCTTTGTGACAACAATTATCAAATAGGACAATCAGGACCTTCCATAGGGTTGGAATGGCAAGTCTAGGAAGTGTAGTAAGATGAATGTTGAGTCCCTCTCTAAGTCAAGTCTCTCCCATCACAACTGCACTAGCTAGTCTCTCTCGCTCAGAATCCCTCTTAGGTAATTTAAGTGGTTCCCACTTGACAGTAACCCTAAGGATGTAGTAAATATTATAAAGAGTGATTGTCCACTCTCCAAAAATAGATGAGAATTAGAATGTGTTCTAATTAACATCCCAATAAGTCAATATTTTGTAACAAATGTGAGATAACGAGAAGATAATCGTTATATGTGCCACCCTAGCCAATCTTATCCTTTGAAGGGTGGCATGATCTATAGTAGATAACACCTCTAAAGACTCCATATACCAAGCCTACTCATGTGTAGTATTCCACCATATATAGGTGTCCTAAAAGAAGAGAATGTCAGGTTAGATATCCATCATAAAACCTCAAAAAACTATAAAAATTAGAAAACCTCAAAAATCAAAAGCATCATAAAACTTTGAAAATCCCTAAAAATCAAATACATTCTTGAAAAATTAGCAATAAATAGATAATTTAGATTCAATTCAAAATAATTGAGTAAATTCAAGCATCAAATTCATCATTTTTACCTAAGATCCTATCAACAAAACCTCTTGGTAGGGTCTCTCAGGTGACTTGACCAATCTCTTAGGTGACCCAAGCTCAAGCAGTAGGGTCACCCAGGTGACCTACCCTAGAAAAAGGGGTGACCCTAAGCCACACCCTAGTATTCCCTCGTGGGCCCAAAGATGATTGAAAATAGGAAAACAAAAATAATAGAAACATTAAAAACCTAAAACCTAGGCAAATGCAACAAAAAAATTAAAAAATAACAAATATTCTCAAGCAAAGTAAAGTGAAAAAGAGTCTACGGTTTCAAAAAGGGTTTTTACTATTTCTCATACCTAGGGATCTATAGGAGGCCAAATGGCAGAGCCTCTATAATGTTGATCTCCTTGTTCTCAGCCTTCTGTTGATTATCCCCTTGCACAATTTCATCATTGTTTGCTTGTTTTCTCTCATTTTCCCTCTTTCTTCCCCTCTCTCTTCTCTAGCTTAGCATGTGGTGATGATCTTGTGTTTTCTTAGTTTAGCTTTTATAGTGTAGCTTTTTTCCTTATTTTGTGTATCTTTTCTCATCATGCCAAGGCAAGATGACATAGGTAAAACATTGAACTGACACATCAACAATACATTTTGTCTTCTTTTTGTACTTACTTTGAAGCTTATCACGTATCAAACTTAGGCATGAACCATCTTATTAATTTATAGGTCTAGATGCAAGATAACACCAAAGGTAAAGGCCATACTTTGGGAACAATACATACCTTTCATGTAGATTACCATACTTGAGGGGGAAAATATGTAAGTATAGAAAACATGCATATGCCTACATGGCAGTCCAATGATAATATACATATATAAACCATATCCCACAAAGGCATGAATTATACTCCTCTCAGTAATCTCGCACTTGATGACATGTCGCTCAATGTTTTTCTCACTTTGACCATCTTTTCCAACCTCTAAACTGGGTTTTAGGTCTTCACAAATGATGAACAACCCTTTTTGAATCCTCAACAAGAGGGTCACCTAGGTGACTTTTCCTTAAGTTGTAGGGTCACTCGAGTTGCTTTCCCTAGCAAAAGGGGTGACCTTGTTGTGTTTTTGCATGCATGATTTCTTCTAGTTCTAGCCAATTTATTTTAATTTTTAGATTTTGATTGAGAGTTCCTTCATGCATAACTAAGCCATTACTTACATTGACTATTTGTCAACTCTCAATCACTCCTGTGTTTACTCCTAATCAGTCTAGAGTGATCTTCTAATCAATTTTCTATTCTTTCTCCTTCAACTCTTTTGATTGCCTAATCAAACCTAGTTATATCCTCAATCAACCCTTGTTAACTCCATAATCACCCCCACCTATTATGTTCATTTTCTACCTACGAATACCCCCTCCTTTATTGTTGTAAGGGAGGTTGCAAATTATTCATGCTTTTTTGTTTTACACAACAACCCCCATAGCATTTTGATGCTCGTACAGGACCCCATGAGCCTTTTGTTTGTATTTTTCTTCTAAGCTCTCAATCTCAACACGAGGCTAAAATTTTTTCATGCTTTCTTGTTTTGCATAGTAGCCCCCATAGTATTTTTATGTTTGTACATGACCCCCTAAGCCTTTTGTTTCTATTTTTCTTCTAAACCCTTGATCCCAACACGAGGCTAAGAATTACTTTGCATTATTTTTTTGTTCAAGCTCTTGGATAGGAAACCCCCATTGAATTTATATTCTTGTGTATGACTACATGTGCCTTTTATTTCCATTTTGTTGTTTCTTGTAAGCCCAAATCCATTTCCTTATATCCTCACCTTTGTCCCTATCATCAAGAGAAGGACCCCATTGCTACAGAGGAGGATACAATTGCCATAGGATCTCGAAGGACAAAAGCTTGACATTGGTGCCGAAATAATATAGGTTCTTTATTGCTTTATTAGTAATTATGTCACAATATTGCCCTTGAGGAAGTAAATTGATGTTTATTTTTCTCTTGGTTGGTGTAGAGTTTATTGCTTTTCATTTCTTTCTAGTATAGATTTATTTATTTTTTTGCTTAAAATAACTACAAATTTCATTTTTTAGAATAGCTTACATCCACATCAAAAACACAAAAAACTAAAAACATAGATAAATTACATTTAGGAGCAAACATTTAGATTTTCATTCATATTTCAATTCCAGTGGTAATTATTTCACATCAAAAATTGGGAAAAGAATAAAATGCTTTCATTCATCTAGCATAAGTGCATGTAGAAATTCATACAACACTCAAAACACTCAAGGAAGCCCTCAATCTCATCACAAGGCACAAAATTCAATAATTACAACAAGGCAAGCATTCAAACAAGGAATCCCTCAATCTCATCATGAGGCACAAAATTCAACAATTTTAACAAGGCAAGAATTTAAACAAGGAAGCCCTCGATCTCATCATGAGGCACAAAATTCAACAAAGTGCACAAAATTTGATAAAATCAATTCATATTATAACAATTGAATTCAAAATGAAAACAAGCATCCATCTCCTCCACTTAGGATTCAATGTACCTAGATGTGAGGGAAGATTGGATCCAAAAAGTCTTAGAAGAAATTAGGGAGAACCTCCTTGTATAATAAAATCCCACTAAAGAAGATATTCAAGAAGAGACAAAAAACTTAGATCAAATTAGACAAGATACAATTAGGACTCGTATCCTAAGGATCTTTCAAATTTAAGGCCAAATAATCAATCAATTCCATGAACAAACCAGGAGAGACTTAGTAATCATAAGAGAAGTAGGTAACAAAAATCTCAATCTTTTACAATAATTGACCTCTCAACTTTGTGAAATAAATATCAACAATTACAACAATCAACAACTACACACTCAAGCCAATAATGCAATCAATTTAACTATGATCCATGATGTTCTACTTCCTCAAGAATAGAACACCCCCTTGGTTCCACCACCACTTGGTTGTCTCTTTCCATGAGAGTAGGAGTGATTGGGCGAGATGCCTTTAGCAAGGATATAGTTCACATATTGGGTTGGGGTCTAACTCACTAGAGTGAGCTTGAGTTAATTTTGAACAACATAGGTTCATCCAATGAAGTGGCTTCTACATGATCCTAGGTATTTAATGCTTGTTATTTTTAGCATGTTTTATGTTATTTCACTTTATATAAATAAGATCAAATAGCTCAATATTCAATTAAATTGTACTAGGTTTCCCATGCTCATATGAGGTTTTCAACTTTTATATTATCAATATATTTATGTTTTATCTAGCCCTTATTTCATGTTGAGAGACATTTGAATATTCATTTATGCAACTATATTGAATCATCACAAATACAATGGAGCTGTGCCAATTTGGTTCTAATACTTATGTTTTGTGTGACTAGTATTTTGTGCATATGAATTATCTATTGTAAATTTATTCCATTATGAAGCATAATGCAACTTTCTAAGGTAGGAAATAATAAATGATCATCTAGTGAATGGCCCTTAAAGTTATTCACTTAGTTTAGTTCTCATTTTAGTAATTTCTTTTAGTATATTTCTTCCCTTTACCTCAAACTTGCTAAATAAATAGAAATAATTTATCGAAGATCATAAAAGGGACCTGCCTTATAATCTTGGAGACCATTTTGTGAACTGCATCCCATGTTCATAGATTTCCTATTCTTAATATCCACAAGTTTCAAAGTGAGATACAAACTAAAGTAACAATAGTTTATGGCATGCTCGATGGGACTTAAGGTGCATTTTAGCCCAAAATTTAGTGTTTTATGAGTAGAAGGCCTACCTCTAGGTCTATTACAACTGTTAATCCCTAAATAACTGTTCAACTATTTGTTTTTGTCCCTAGAAGGAGAGAGCTTCAGGATCCACCATCTCCTCTTCCTCCTCCTTTGATGGTACACAACCCCCAAGAACTTTGTAAATTGGAATAAAAAATCCCTTTGATACACCTTGTTGCACCAATGGATTGGGACCCTATTCTATCCAATGAACTAAAAGCTCTTCCACACTTTACTAAAGAAGATTACACCACACCAACTAAAAATTTATAGGATGTAGTTGATGTGTGTATTTTGCATAATATCACTCAATAGAATGCGGCCTTTAAGCTACTTATTGATTCCTTTAAGATAAAGTCACTTGAATGGTATATATGTCACTTACTCCTAATTCAATAGTAGACTAGGATGATCTAGGAAATACTTTTTTCAACCTTTTTAAAGAAAAGGGAGATAATTCTTCCTTGATACAAGAATTGATCACAATTAAGAGTGTAATGTCCAAGCATATGTGCCTTCTGTTGTTCCTTATTTTATATTTTAAATGTCGATACTATATTATTCTTGTTGATGATGTTATTTTTGTATTACATTGAGGTGTATGGATTGTGTATTTTGGATTTATATGTATATGTGTGGATTTGTAAATGTTCAAGCTCATATTGTGTTTTTGTATTTCTATCATACTTGTTGATGATGTTGTTGTGGATTTCCATTGAGGGGTATGAATTATGTGCCTAGATTTATGTGCCTATGCGGCCTTGTTATAATTCAACTTAGCAATGTTTCAACTCCACTACTCATTACTATAATATGTAATTTTGATTATGCTCATTAAGTTCAATACTATGATTATTGTTATGTATCTATATATCTAAATCATGTTAGAGTAGATTATTTCTATTTAGATGTAGATTTGATATTATCTTGTTTGTGGATATATTATATTCAGTGCTTCAACTATTTTGTATTGGGGAGGTATACCTAATGTTTTCCTTGAGTGTGCAGACACATGTTTCCCAATGGTGATTATTCATAGGTAGTCAACTTAGGTAAAAGTGATGTGTTATTTATTGTCACACTTGAGTTTGATCTATTGGATGTGATGTAGTAGCATCCCTGGGTATTGTGGCAATCTCACATTATTTTGGAAAAGTGGATTTTGTGGTTTATTTCACTTGTTTATCTTAGTTGTTTGTTTGCATAGTAGTTTGTGGTTACTAGTATGTGATAGAGAAATTTAGCAAATTTCACCATAGTTTGAAATTGGATTTCATAGTTTTAATATTAGTTCTAGTTAAGGTTGATGGGTCTCGTGTTAACATTTGTAGAGAATTGGATGAGTAAAAGATGGTAATTTGGTTTGCAAGCATCTTCTAGGTTAACAATTTTAATTGTTTCCAGTTGTGATAGGTTATTTGGAGTTTATACTAATAGCTCGGTATATTTTTGAGGATTTATTATACCTTTGAGGATGAAGGTTGAGTATGACATGGTGGTTTTCCACCATTTTATTGTTTAATTTTGTAAGTTTGTTATTTTTGGAAAACAACATGTTTCATGTGGTATTGGGCTTTGCACCATCTTGGAACTGACATAGATCATTTGGAAAAACTTGGAAATGTTATATGTTGGCAAGAGATATGGGGTTAGTATAGTCTAGAGAACTATATCTCAGTACTTCTTGAGTAGTCTATTTATACCCTGGAGGACACAGTTAAGATGAAGAAGGAAAGATAAATTAGGAGAATGGAGAGTGAGTTTTGATAGCGAGAGAAGGAGAAGAGTGATGTCTAAGAGACAATGAGGGAATAAGAGTATGATATGGAGTACACTGAGGTAGGAGATTTATAGTGCAACACCTAGTGGGTGTCGTTACAATAAAGTGGTGTTTAGTAATTTAATTATATTGAATTATCATTGCATGATAGTGTTGTAGGAAGCCCATTGCATTAACTATCTATTTGTGAATCTTAGTTAATAATCAAACAACTATGGACCAACATGTAAGAAGCCCACTATAACCAACTGTGATGGTGGTAATCATGCAAGTATGAAATTAAAGAGAATGTTGTTGCTATTATTGTGAAATCATGTGGTGTTGTTGTTGTTGTTTGTTGTGTTGGCTACATGGATGGACAATCCTTCATTGGAGCCTCCTACCATGACTTCATTAAGTGGTATCAAAGAAAAGGTTGATTGTGGGATGCATATTGAGGAGTTGATTTAGGTAAATTAAGGTGTAAGCAATGGAAACACACTGTATTTTGTTTTTTGAATTGTGGTAGTCCATGAGAGGTTCGTAAACAGAGCACCGACTATGAGGTAGATAACGAGGGATGATTATGGATAGATCACTGACCTAAGGGGAATTTTTATCAAGCTAAGATGTTGCCAAAGAGAGGGCAAAGTATTATTAATGTTGTAAGAAGAATGAAGGAGATTATGAGATGTTGAAGGCTATGAAAAACCAAATGGATGCACTAGAGAAAGACCACTAGAGAAACCCTAACCCTAGGATTAAGGAGAGTGATGAAGAGAAAGAAGAAGATCCTATAGAATTAAGTGAAAGCAAAAAAGAAAAGAGGATGTTTGAGGCCATAACTGACATTGGTAAGAGGACTAGAGTAGATATTCTAAAATATTTTGGCAATTTGGATCCTAAAGAGTTGATAGATTGGATCACCAACTTAGAGGAGCACTTCAAGCATGAGGACATTGTGAACTTGAATAGGGTGAAATTTATAAATACCAAGTTGAAAGGCCATGCGGTGATATGTTGGAAGAAAGTTCAATTAGAGAGGAACAAGAAAGACAAGGAAAGCATTGGAAAGTGAGACTGAATGGTGGAAAATATGAAGTCCAAGTTTATTCTAGCAAATTATCAGTTGGAACTATTGAAGGAGCTACATAATTTTTGGCAGAGAAACATGACTATGAAAGAATACACCGAGAAGTACCATAGGATGAGAATTCAGTCAAGACATCATGAAGAAGGAGCCAAGAAAGTGGTGAAGTATGTTAATGGATTGAGGGAATCCATACAGTAGAGGAAGCATATCAGTTGGCACTCACCACAAAAAGGAAGCTAAATGGGAAGCTAGAAGAGAGGCAAAGCCAGTAGAGTGGAGGAGATATGTGGTGACAAAAGAGTGATATGTGGTGATAAAGAAGTGCAAGGGGTCAAGGGAGAGGTATCCCTTTACGTAGTGAAGGAGGAAATCAAAATTCCTACTATAGAGAGAAAGAAGATGATAATTCCTACCACAACAAAATGAGAGATGACAAGTGTACCCACTATAGAGGTAGAGATGTTGGTAAGGGTTATGATAAGGATGAAGATGGTGACAAAATGTATTGCAGAGAGGCCAAGAAGAAAGTGGAGGGTAATCTCAGTAGGTTAGAGGAGGATATGAGAGGAAAAGACAAGTATTTCAAAGGAACCTATTTTAGGTGTCGAGAAGAGGGACATAGGGCATTCAAATGCAAAGGAAATAAGATAGAGGGTAGTGCATGCGCTGCATTTGGGGATGAGAGGTAACCTATATGAGAGATGGTCCCAAAATGTGGAAATTTACTTATTTTTTGCAGAATTTTGAGATGTCATAAAATGGAGGAACCAACACAAAGGAAGAGTTTCTTCAGGACTAGATGCAAAGTAGGAGAAAAATGTTGCAATGTCATTGTGGATAGTGGTAGTATAGATAATTTAGTATCTAAGGAAATGGTTAATAAGTTGGGGTTAAGGAGGATGAAGCATCCGCACCCATATAGGATTAGATGGTTGTAGTAGGAAGACAAGATACTTGTGGAAGAACAATGCTTGGTAAAGTTCAACATAGAAGTGTATCATGAAGATGTGATGTGTGGCATTACATTGATAGATGTGTGCCTTTTGTTGTTGGGGAGATCATGGAAATTTGATAGACGTGCTATGTGTTTTGAAGGGGAAAATGAGGAGTTAGGATGTTGGTTTTTTTAAAGGCTTATGTGTAATCCTCCTTTCCCAACAAACATTCCAAGGGCTTATCAACTGAGTTGAATCTCCACTAAGTGAAAACAATCACCTATCGTGTTGGATAGCCACATGGGAAGCTATGGACTCTTGGATGTATCAAATAATGTCTCTATATAATGCTCAATTATTCTTAGAAACCCTAATTATGCAAATCAGTAAGCAAATTATCAAATTACGACAAATCCTTTCAGACTGAGGCAAAGGATAGAGATATTTAACTTACTATTTTTCAAAGTTTAGAAGGTAGAAAAGTCAGGGACATGGGGACTAGTGCCCAAGTATAAGGTACTATTTCTTTGCAGGATCTTGATCTCCTTCCAACACTGATATGCACTACAACTTCAGTTTCTAGAGATTCCACTGTAGAGGACACAGGGACTAGCACCCTAGTCTGGGACAAGCACCAGTGTCTTTCTTCTTTTTCGATCCTGAATCCTTTGTGTCTACTACTACTTCCCGCAACTCCACTCCATGAGACTCAACACATGTAACCTGCAATCACAAGGATTATGGGAGGGGATTGTGGTGTTTAGAGGCTTGCCTTGGTCAAGCCCTAGAGAGACATTCAAGTCTTATGAACACTGTTGTCAGATGAGAGTGCCTATCCTGGCGAGATAGAAGCAAAAATCCAAATGATAAATGATTGAAAACACAATAGATATCACCTTGTAGTGAAGATCTCATGGAAGGAAGATGCTCTTCATGCCATTAGGAGATGGATGTCAAATCTGCAAACGCAAACACAATAACAATGCTCTGATCTACCACATAATGAATATTTTGAATGCTCTAATCACAAGAATGCATAAAGTTATCCCATTTTCCTCTAGTTTGCAAATGAAAACTAATCATGCTTATATATGCAACTACAAATATTCCCACTAAGAATTTCATAATTCAAACTTTGGATGTCGGCATAGGACCTGATTAATGGTCATAAAATAAACATTTGAAATTAGGGTAGACCCAAAATAGGGCTGGACTAGGGTGCAAGAACCCAAGTCCACCATACTATTTTTGTTCACTGATCATCAAAGTACAGCCCCTAGGTCCTATTTGTCACAGGACCCAAGGGTTTTCTCATCGAGAGTCAGAAATAACATGCAATATGTTGTAACTACAATTACAAGACCCGAGAAATAAACCTTAGTAGGAAAAAGCCCCCAAGGTTACTTTTTCTGACATAATATTTAGCCCCCATTTTAATGTATGATAAATGCAAGGCCAATACATGCATTAAAGTATTGTCAACAAACATAGCAAACATGCCAAGCACGGAGAAGACATGCCAAACATATTGAAGACAATGGCATGCACACAAAACATGGAGAAGACAACATTGAAGACATGCAAAACATAGTGAATACAATGAATGCAGTGAAGACAGTGATGCTTTTCTTTTCTTTTTCATTTTCTCATATATGAAATGTAGAATGCAAGTGCAAGGAAAGTAAACACACAACCCATAGTGCAGGAGGGATTCATCGCCACCAGTCTTTAGACTGCACATGGGGCAATAGACACACAAAACAAATCTTAGAGTGTAGGAGGGACTCGTCACCACTAGTCTTTAGACTGCACTTGAGAACAAACACACCATATAAATCAAGCATGCCAAACAAATCCGAAAGCATAAGAGGGACTCATTGCCACCGGTCTTTAGACTATGCTTGGGAACAAACACACAATACACACACACACCAACAATTGAGCTTTGCCACAACAATTGCTGAAGACATGCTTAAGGGTTAGGTTAGTCACAAAACCGCTCCCTGCCTGCTCGGAGGACTTTTGAAAATGATAGGGTTGTGCACTCTCCTCGAGAAATACACCATCCCCACCTTGCATGGAGGGCTTAAGATAAAAAGGATATGCACGATATCCTACCTCCACAAAGGGCTTAAGTGATTGCAATAGATTCAAGATTCACAAACACACATTGCTAGCATCTACAACATATAGCTTACCTTATATATGCCCCCACCTTAAGGTGGTTGATTTCATGTACTGATATCAAGCACGTTAAGGCAAGAAGAAAACACACAAGGGAACACGAGCTCTCACAAATCCCATGCCCCTCAGAGGTGACATGCACTTTATGATCACCAAATGTTCCCACAAACACAGTCCTACAAGAAAAGTGTTAGTGTCCATATAATCATGATAAACAACAATGCATAGAGAACCATGGAATGCAAGATTCAAGGTAGACAAAGTGCATAGAGCAGTAATATTATTATGTTTTATAAGTGTGATAAGACAACATCAAGATCACATAGAGTGATTCTACTAGCCAAGCGTCAGATAATGTATATTAACCCCATCATCATGTATGGACTAGATCCATTTTTTGATTTCTTGCTAAAGGGACACTGGGTCTGCATCAGTATAATATGATTTTCGTCATCTGCTCACTAGATAGAACCACTAGAGGAAGGGAAACAATAAAGAAAGAGAGGAGAAACAAGTGCCTCAGGGACAGTCACATAGGAGGGTGCCCCCAAGTCACCAACTACAACGCTATGTCCGTAAGACAGAACACACAACAATGAAAATAAAGAAGAAGCAATATAGAAGAATGATGATACAAATAGAAGAAGGGTCACAATAGAGGCGGTCTCCAAGTATCCCTAACCTTACGAGAGTATCAAGGGTCATCCTAGGAAGCCTGAACAACACATAACACATCACGAGGGAAACAAAACATGGAGGTAAAGGGTTAGAAATACTTACATGTTAGTATAATCGTACTAAATTTTAGAACTTGCGAGCCTCTTGGACAAATGCTCCATCAAGTTTTGTGTGAATCTTGAGTGGTTCTTATGAGAGTCTTGTTTGTTGTCAGGAAGTCTTTGTAATGTTTCTTTTTCATATCCTTATGCATATGAAGTCTTTTTTTGCTTATGAGGGGGAGAACCACTATTATTTCCAACTAATGATAACTGTCTTGCTCTTTTATGATTTTTAGCTACTTTTCTTTGTTGAGTTTGTCTATCATAGTGATAAGGACTATCTTGTACTATCTTGATCTTTTCATTTATCAGAGTCTCTTGTTCCATTTGTCTTTCTGATGGATGTTGCGTATCTCCCAATCCTCGAAGGGATAACAGAGGAGGAACTTTAGAATAAATACCATTTCTTCATGGATGAGGTGATACTTCAGTATTTTCCTTATCCACTTCTATTGTAGCAATAATATCATCATAGTCCAAATAGTCATCCTCTACCTCTAGTGTATTTTGTTCCATAAAATTATTATTGGTATGCTTAGGGAAAGGATTAGTGAAGATCTATAAGTTCTGATTCGACAGGGCAACTGACTTATTCCCATTATCATTTACACTTGATACTTGTATAACATTTGAGTCAATGAGGTCTTGTATTTCATGTTTAAGACGCATACATCATTTAGTATCATGTCCTTGTGTCCGATTGTAATGACAAAAAGCATTAGCATTGAAATAAGGTCCTTCCATTCTACTAGGATCTAAAGTTTTAATTGGGGAAGCTTCATAAGTTTATTACTCAGAGCTTGATTCATGATAGAATGATAGGATTCAAATATCAGAGTAAACTTTCTTTGTTGATACGGTGCCTTCTTTGTATTAGTGATAGCAGACACTTGTGAAAATTTGTTTGAATTCAGTCCATTAACCTTGATGAAACTCCTATTATTCCTCTTGAATTTGTTTTGTGATGGTCCGTCCATGGATTGACCAACTTGAGCTGATGAGTTTTGGTTTTCATACTAACTAGATGAAAGTTGATAGTCATGAAGGGCGGTGCATAAATGTTGAAAGGAGTTATACTTCATCAAGATAATCTTATCATAGATGTTAGGTTGTAGATTTGTAATAAACACCTTTTGAACATCCTCATCCTTCATTTGATATTGAATTTGCGCATAGAGAGAATGATATCGACTAATAAACTTAGTTAATTTCTTTTTCGGACCTTTCTTGCAATGAATTAAATCAATCAAGGATACTTGAGGTCCAATATTTGCTTGAAAATGTTGTAAAAACTAATCAACTAACTGCAAAAAGGAATGTATTGAATTCAAAGGTAAAGAAAAAATAATTCTAGAGCAGTATCTTTGAGAGATCACGAGAAATTTTTTAGTAACAAATCCTTTTCAAAGTAGAAATCACTACACATAGCTGTGAATGCAGCCACATGAGTATTAGGATCACCTTTTCCACCATATTTTCCAAAGAAAGGAGTCTAAAACCTCTCAAGCATAGGGGTTCTCAAAATTACATAAGATAAAGGGTTACAGACATGATAAGTTGGTATACTAGGTTGTGAAGAATTTGTCAAGTTTGTCACCTTTTATTGTAAAGAAGTCATGCCTTACAAGAGTTGGCTTATGATGAGTGCCAAATCACACTCATGAAATACATCTTTTTGCCTCTCTTTTTCCCCTCCCTCAGTTCATCTTCCTAGTGTCTGCACCCAAATAAGTTAACAAGATTGTTCTATTTTGTGATTAATTAAGATAGATTACTTAAGATTAGAATTTTTGATTAAGTGACTAATGTGCGTGGAATTAATGGAAAAATGCAGAACTTCTCTCTCTTTTTGAATCAATAGGTGTAGGTGCCAGGAACAACAATTTTGTGCATCTTCGGAGATCGTCTTCAATGATCTCCGGAGACAATAACAAAGAACCATGACACCTGAAGTTTTCAAGATATGGGGAATGCCTCTTCGGAGCTCTGTGAGAGTCTAGAGTATCTCCATAGCTGCAGACAGGAACAACTATCTCTGGTGCCTCCTAAGAACAAGGCATGTTTCCAAGCAGAGCTGCCGACCAGACACTTTCAGTAGCGATCTTAATACCCCTCACTTCACTCAAATCATCACCTGAGTGGTGAAGGGTTAACTATTAGTTAAACTGATGAAGTTTTATCTTTTCAAAGATTTTGCATGAGTTATGAATTGAACTAATACAATATCCTTATTTTCAGGACTTTGATGCCCAAGTGTATTAAGACTTAAACTTAGACCTCTGAGTGGACTTTTGTTCCACTCAAGTCTACCTTTCTCGCATGGTGATCTTTCATAAGATAGACAGTTAAGTACAATAAAGAGATGGTGTCATCTCATAGAAAGACTGGTAGATAAGTTCAGTGATATATCATCACTCATTTTTATATATACTCTCAGAAAAATAGAAAGAAGATAATGATAAAATTATTCTAGCACTCAGAGGTCTCAGTTCTGTGATAGCCATATTTTCATGAATGCAAAAATGAATCAATTGGACTGAATTTAGTTGTGATCATCTTTTGTGCTAATTTCCTGCTATAGTATTCAACCTCAAGGGTGTGGAGCAAGGGCCCACTCCCACCACTCAGGTAGGAGGCTAGTACCACTATTTTATTGTTTTTAGTTTTCTCTTATAAAGGTATTTCCTATTTTAATAGATAGATGCATGTTATTGTTTCTTTGTTTTAAGTAAAGTTCCTGTTTTATTTTGTTTTCCAGCATTCATTACATTTATTCAACAAGCAGATAGATTAATCTCTTTTTAAATTAGGATTAGCTATAAACTAGTAACTATAGAATCCCTAGTTGCAGACAGCCATGGACACAGCCCTAGTTTTTGACATCTGAAAATAGATTAAATGATGAGGTACAACAACACCTTGTCATTTTTGGCGCTGTTGCCGGGGATAAGTTTATGTTAATTAGGGACACTGAGTTAAAATAATTTTTAGAATAGATATGTATGGTTAGAGCTAGAGATCTAAAAGGAAGATATATTAAGTAGACACCCCAACAACACACCATAGGGGAAAGTAGTGGGGTGGTACAAAATCTTGTTGAAGAAGGAAACCTAGATCTTAATTTGGAACCTACACTTCAAAATAGCAATCCCTTAGATCCTTCAGACATTCCACTTGCCAATTATATCCAAGAATTACAACAAAAAGTTGAGGCAAATCCTTTGGTAGAACCTAATTTCCTAGAGCCTCAGGAAGAAGAACCAATACTAAACATGGAAAATGATAATCATAGGGAAGGGGAAAATCAGGCTCCAAGAACCTTCTCTTATCCTATTGTTTTGGTTGCTGGAGACAATACTCCTATGAAAAATATCTCACCAGCACATCTGCCAAATTTCAGAGGACTTTCTTCTGAGGATCCAGATCAGTTCTTGTTTGAATTCAAAGTAGTCTGCCAAACTTATGATTATGGATTAGATAACCAAAAACTCAAACTGTTCCCTTCAACCCTGAAAGATTCTGCAATGAGATGGTTTATGGGTTTACCCCAGGATTCTATCCATTCTTGGGATCAAATGGAAACATAGTTTTTGGAAAAATACCAAGATTATTGCAGATCCAGTAATAAAAATAAAGAATTGTTTAAAATTAGGTAGGGGGAGGAAGAATCCTTAGAAGACTATGTGGATAGGTTTAATTTTGCCTTGAGAAGGTATGGCAATCCAGTGGATCACTCCTTGGCTAGAACCCTATTTATAAAAGGATTGGATAAAGAATCAAAACAGGCACTGGACCTAATGGGAAAAGGGAACATTAACAAAATGGAAATACCTGATATAGAGGAACTCTGCAGGAACTATTCCAGAACCCAAGATGGAGTAAGGTCATCCAAAACCTTTAAAGGGAAGAATGAAATAGGACAGTTTATGGAGGAAATTGCAAATCTAAAAACAGACATTCTGGTCCAACTAAATACGACATTGGATGGGATTCAAGCAAGAACCAGAACAACTGATCAAAACAGAGCAACTGAACCGCTCTCCATCTATTGTCTTAAGTGTAGAAACAAACACCTGTTGAGAGAATGCCCCTTGGACAAATTAGAGATTTGTCAAATCTGTGATAGGGAACATCCTACCAGTCAGTGTAGTCAACTTCCAGCCTTGAAAAGATTGAGTAAAAAGAATGCTGTGATAGAAGAGGAGTTGAACTATGTGGGACAGAAACAAACTGTGAATTTCCCTTATAATTAGTATCCAAACCAATCCTCTTACAGGGGTCCTTCTAATTGGGGAAATAATCAGTGGAATCCAACTTGGCATGGCCCTCAAAATAATCCTCCTTGGGGACAACAGGATTGACCAAGTCAACATTGGCAAAACTAAAACTGGCAAAATCAGCCTTGGGGAAATCAACAGTGGCCACCACAGTTTGGATCACAAAACATGCAACCTCAATGGGGTCCTCAATAGGGATATCATCAACAATACCAAGGACAACCTAAATGTTTCCAACCTCAACAACAGGCTTTACTAACTGGATCCTCCAACACATAGGGTCAAACACAAAATAAACCAGTTAGTCAACCACCTTTACCAGCTCAGCCTATAGCAAACCCACAGAATAAATAGGGAGCAGCTGTCTACATGACAGAGCAAGAAAATCTGGCTGGAATTAATGCTATATATTCAAATAATCTCCAGCTGCATTTTGGGAAAGCATTCCCAAGACCTTCTCCTCCAACTATAGTTGAAATAACCAATGACGAGGAACCTGAAAATCCATCCAATCAACCCCCAGAGGAGATTACTAATGAAAAAGTGCTAGAAAAATCATCCATAGACAACTCTGGAGTTACTCCTAAAAGGCTGGCTTCGGAGAACAGTCTTGAACACAATTCTGATAAGAGCTCCAGAGATGGAAAAGCTAGCACCATACCTAGAACGGCTTAAACAGAATGCTCCCTAGAGAAAGATTCCACAAAAACAAATCCAAACCAATCTAGAATCAGAACTTTTACAAGAAATCAAGCAGCTAAACATTGAAATTCCTCTTCTCCAGGCAATCAGAGATGTACCAGAACTAAATCAGTTCATTAAACAGTATTGTATCAAAACACAGGGCAGAAAGAAAAGCTTTCCCTCCACAATACAAGTGGAAGGAAAAGTAGTGGATCTATTGATGGGAGAAATTCTCCTCCCAAAATATGGAGACCCTGGAAATCCTGTCATAACTGTTTTCATCTCGGGGGTAGAAATTTCAAATGTTCTGGTTGATTTAGGAGCAACAATTAATGTGATGACAGTTCATACAATGGACAGGTTAGCTCTATCAGGTATCCAATCCACAACTACAATTCTTCAACTTGCTGATCAGTCAGTAGCTGTTCCAAAAGGAGTAATCACTGATGTACCTATTCTGATAGATTCATGGGAATTCCTAGTGGATTTCTTAATAATAGAACCTAGAAACCCGAGAAATGCTTATCCCCTAATTTTAGGAAGACCATGGCTGGCTACTGCAACAGCATCTATTGATTATCGAACTAGAGATATGGTCATTTCTAAAGGGATAGATCTAAAGAAAATATCTCTGTATCCTCCAGCTAAACCATCGGTGCATTACACAGGAAGAGTATGGGTGGATGAACCAAAGAACATGGACAACAGTGCCTCATTAGCTATGGTAACCATTAGGGAACATCTGGGAGAATTAGAAGAAGAAGTATACTATGATACAATAGAAGACTTCACTCACATCCTAATCAATAAAAATGTGATGGAACTCGCCCAAGATCCTCAGAGAGAACTTCTTATTTCTTCTCATTGTACCCTTGCCAACATTATTCCTTGTGGGGAAACCTTCTACAAGGACTTAGCCACCTTCCACATGTTACTCCCACATTCTTGTCCTCTCAATACCATGACACCAATGTATGGAACCACCACATCGATGGATCGAATCACAAAACAGGTCATGATTCTGCTAGGGAAAACACTTAATATAAATACTCAGTTAACAGCAAGTCAGGAAGAAAAACTTATCCATCTTTTGGTCTCCCACTCAACATCTTTTGCCTGGGAATACCAAGATATGAAAGGCATACCTCCTGAGATTTGTACCCATCATATCTACACTGAGGATATTAAACCTGTCAGGCAACCACAAAGAAGATTAAATCCTGCTTTAAAGGACATTGTCAAAACTGAAATAGAAAAATTACTCTAGGCAGGGTTCATATATCCAATCTCAGATAGTCAATGGGTCTCACCCCTTGTCATTGTGCCTAAAAAGAATGGGAAATGGAGGGTGTGTATTAATTATAGAGAACTCAACAAGGCCACAAAAAAAGACTACTTTCCCTTACCATTTATTGACCAAGTTTTGGACAACCTTGTTGGGAGAAAGTATTTTTCTTTTCTAGATGGATTCAGTGGGTATAATCAAATTCAAGTAGCACCTAAAAACCAAGACAAAACCACCTTCACATGCTCTTGGGGAACTTTTGCTTACAAAGTTCTTCCCTTTGGGCTATGCAATGCCCTAACTACATTTCAGAGACTAGTTCTAGCTATTTTTGCTGAACTGGCTAATGAATTCATGGAGGTCTACATGGATGACTTTACTGTGTATGGGGATAACTTTGAGGAAGCTCTCACAAACCTTGGAAAAGTACTAAAATGCTATGATAAAAATCAACTGTCCCTTAGCCATGAGAAATGTTTTATGATGGTGGAGGAAGGAATTATTTTGGGACACCACATTTTAGAAAAAGGGATTAGAGTGGATCAGAACAAGATAGAAGTAATCGCACAGTTGCCTTCACCCAAAAATTAGACTGACGTCAGAAGTTTTCTGGGTCATGCAGGCTACTATAGGAGGTTCATAGAAAATTTTAGCAGAATAGCTGCCCCCCTGTTTACTCTGCTTAACAAGGAAACAAAATTTCTATGGACAGAAGACTGTCAATCAGCATTTGAAACTTTGAAGGAGAAGCTTACTGTCACACCAATCTTAAGGGGACCTAATTGGACTTTACCATTTCACATACAAACTGATGCTTCAAATGAATCCATTGGGGTAGTTTTAGGACGAAAGGAGGAAGGAGAAAGTATGCATGCCATTTATTACATTAGCAAAAACCTTAACCCTGCAGAAAGAAATTATACAACAACTGAAAAAGAATTCTTGGCAGTTATCTATGCTATAAACAAATTCAAGCATTATATCACAAGATATAAAATATTTGTGCACACTGATCATGCAACCATCAAGTACCTAATGAATAAACCAGTAGTAGGTGCAAGGATCATCAGGTGGTTATTGCTATTGCAGGAATTTGATATTACCATAGTTGATAATCCAGGGAAGTTTAATTTGGTTGCTGATTTTATGTCAAGATTGCATACAGGAGGAGAAGACCAACCAGTGAAGGACAAATTCCCAGATGAACATCTTTTTGCCATATCCACTACTGCACCTTGGTTTGCTGACATAGCTAATCTTTTAGCTACAGGCTTGTATCCATCCCATTTTACTTCAAAGCAAAGAAAACGTTTAGTTAAAGAAAGTTTATCCTACAAATGGTTGAATGGTTTACTATTTAAATGTGGTCCTGATTTCATTCTACGCATGTGCTTAAAGGCTGATGAGACTTTTGATGTGTTGAGAGCATGTCATGATGAACCATCTGGTGGCCACTACTCTTTCCACAGGATAGTCCACAAGATCCTTGGAGATGGTTACTACTGGCCTTCTCTTCATAAAGACATAAAGAAGTATGTGCAGCACTGTGACCGGTGCCAAAGGATGGGGCAACCAACCTTTACCCAGGAAATGCTGCTACATCCTCAAGTCATGATGGAACCATTTGAGCAATGGGGTCTAGACTTTGTGGGACCCATTTCACCACCATCATCAGGCAAGGAGTATATTCTAGTGTGCATAGACTATGTTACTAAGTGGGCTGAGGTTCAAGCATTACAGTTTGCAAGAGAAGAAAAAGTTGTTGATTTCCTCCTCTACAACAAAATTTTCTTGAGATTTGGAGCCCCGAGATCAATAGTTTCAGACAGGGGACCTTAGTTTACTTCACAGGTAATCAAGGCATTCACAGATTTATACCAAGTCAAGCACAGAAAATCTTCACCTTACCATCCTCAAGCAAATGGGCAGGTAGAAGTAACTAATAGAGAACTTGAGAATATTCTAACAAAGACAGTGGCAATGAACAGAAAAGATTGGGCTAGTAGATTACCTGAAGTAGTTTGGGCTTACAACACCACTTGGAAGTCCACAACAAAGTTTTCACCATATGAATTGGTTTATGGGAAAAAACCTATATTATCTATAGAATTTGAACTCCAGACACTGAAAACTGTATTGGATGTTGGTCTGCCATTGTCTATAATTCAGCAGAACAGAATTCTTCAGCTCAACGAGTTGGATGAGATCCGAACAGAAGCCATTCAGCAAACAGAATTGGTTCAATACCAGAGGAAACAATGGCATGACTAACACATTAAGAGGAGGACATTTTAACAAGGAGATTAGGTTCTCCTTTATGATTCTAAATCCAAAGAATTCAAAGGGAAATTGCAGACTCACTGGCTGGGTCCTTATCAAATAAAGGACGTGTTTGAAAATAGAACTGTATTATTGCAACCAATTGATGGGAGCACAGACACATTTCTAGTAAATGGTCATCGAATCAGGCTGTACAAAAAACCATCTACTAAAGAAGAGTTTCTGAATAATCTATTTTTTGATACAGGGGATACCTCCTCTGTCACGGTGTTGGATTGAATTATTCTAAATTAATTTTTTTTTTTTTTTAAAAAGGAAGGTTGAAAACCAGCAATGGCTGCCTTCTAAAAAAAAAAAAGAGGTTGAAAACCAGCAATGGCTGCCTTCTAAAAAAAAAAAAAGGAGAAAGATGGAAAACCAGCAAATGGCTGTCTTTCTCAACCAAGGGAGTTGAAAACTAGTAAAATGGCAGTTCCCTTCTTCAGGGCAGTTGAAATAATTAAGCTCCGGATATGATCAGTTGCCAGAAGTTGGCCCAATGCATCTCCAGTGCTTCTCAAGCAGGAGCACCTCTGGCGCTTTCCAATTAGGAGCACCTCCAGTGCTTCTCCAATGGGAGCACCTCTAGCACTTTCCAATTAGGAGCACCTCCAGCGCTCTATTAATAACGCCGTCAATCTCCATAATAAGGGAGGGACCCACCTCTCCAGGTGGTAAAGTAGATGAATCATATGATGAAGTCATCATGACTCATCATCTAGTTCATCACAAAGAGTAATTAAATTAGAATAATAATAATTTGCAGGAGTGTCCATAAGCCAGCGTTGACATCACCTAAGGGCGTGGATTTCTAAGCCACTCAGCGCATTGATTGCAGGTCGCGTGCAAGTGGAAAGTGCACGTCATCTCAAGCCGCTGCTCAATTGCCACAATGCATGTAGTTTCTAAAACGATGCAACATTTCTCCCATGTACATCGCCTCATCATTAAAATTGATCCAGGTACATCTATTTTTAATTAATCATTATTAGTAACTGTCATGTCTTTCTGTTTTGGGTGCTGCCACGATGACACATCCTTTCGCCATCATTTCCTTCTTCACATCCAAGCATGCCGCCATTTGTGCCTTAATACCACCTTACCTCTAGAGTGCCTTGTCAGTCTGCTACATTTATGGCTGCCTTGGTCCCTTAACCCATCTGCATAAGCCTGGCCTGAAAAAAAATAGCATCCCTCATTCAAACCTCTGGAATAGACTGAAGCATAAGGTAAATTAAATAATTCTCCGGAGTCTACAGAGCAATTTGAACAACACTCCGGAGCCCATAGAGATAAGAGGGAAAGATAGACTGCAGATTGGGGAGGTAAAAGAATAAACACAGAAGGTGGCATCAATTCAGCAATGGGAGTCAAGAAAAAGTCTGAGCCAGAGAATACTGCAGGTCTTCTGAAGGATGCAACTGCAGCCAACATTTTAAGGGCTGCTGGATGGTTAGATTTCCTAGACAAATTCGAAGGGTTTCAGGAGGATATTGTGGATGAATTCCTTAGGAATTTAAGAGACAACCAGACAACTGTGAGAGGAAACCAAATCAATCTCTCCTCAGCAACTATCAGCCACATTTCTGGACTTCTCAAACAAGGTGAGAGGTTCTACCACCTGAAAACCTTATACACTGATTTAATTAGAAATTTTTCTATTCGTGGTGAACCTGCTATTCAATTACATATGAATAAGAATGAAGTCAAAGGAATTTTGAGGTCCACACTCCCAAACCCTTGGGCATCTATTGCTACCTGGTTAATGAAGTACTTTACTTGTGATGGCAATTCTCTATAGTTTTAGGGCCAATAATGAAAATGCTGATTTTTCTCAGACATGGAAATAGGCACCTTGAGTATTGCATAAATATCCCCAATTTCTTGTATTCTGCCATCAGGGCAACTGCAGAGAGATATCAGTAGAATAAGGGACCCATGAAACATCATGGCCTCATCTTTCTGGTAGTCAAGCACCACTTCCTATCTCAGGCTAATGGAGAAGAACTATTGTAAAACTTTCTTGAGCACAACCCCCAGGTTAGAAAACCAGAGATAGCACAACCAGAAGGTAAGAGTTCTCCTTCTCACCAAGATGAGGAAACTTAGCCTTTAGCCTCTTCCACAGCTACTCACAAAGGGAAGTCACCCTCACAAGAGGCCACTTCATCTGTAGCCCCTGTTCCTGACAAAAAGAGGAAAGGCAAACAAATTGCAGAACTTGCTCCTACACGACCCCTATACATGACTCGGTCAATTAGGTGAAAGATGACTCTACCTGAGGAATCTTGGCCTAAAGAATTAACAGAGGAAAAGTCAGGACATGGAATTGAGGAAAAGTGGTGGGCTGAAGAACCATCCCATGATTCAGATGAGATCCCTCTGGTCAGGAAGAGGAAGCAAAGTGAAGATTCTCTAGCACCATCTATTCATGTGAAGTCAAGTCTAGTTTCAATACCACCATGCGCTTCGGAGACAGGAAACTTACAAACTTTTACTATCTCCTCAGATTCTAAGGAAGGGAGACTTGCTCCGGAGGCACCAGCCCCACCTTTGCTCCAGAGAAGCAAAAGGAAGAGACAACTCTCACAAGTTGAGAAGGATACTGACCTGCTCGCTGAGGCACTCCTGGAATTGAAAACATGTGAGGATAAAGCTGGGCCTTCATTAGTGCCAGCAACAGCAGAGGATCCTCAGGATAGGAAGACTGAAGAAGGAGAAACAGGGCAAATGGATACATTAGGAAGAGCAGGGTAGATGGCCATGGATAACATTGATGATCAGCCAACAGCCACAGAAACAGAGACAGAAACTCTATCTCATCCCTCTGACCAAGAGAATATAGAAATCTCAACAGAGCAGCAATTGATGGAAGAAATTGAAAATTTAAAAAGAATGCTCTGGGGAAAGAATTTGATTATTACTGACCTCAAGAAGGTCAGAGAAGAGGTGGAGATGGAGCTGAAACAAACTATTGCAAATATCCAAACAGACCTCCAAAGCAAGGATAAAATCATCCAGGAGAAAGAGGCAGAATTAGAAGCACAAAAATGTGAGGCAGCCAAATGGATGGAAGAAAAAGAGAAAGAAGCAGCACAGAAGGTTTCTGAGCTCACCATGGCCAAAGACAATGGCCTCACAATAATGGCAGCACTGATTGAGAAGGTACAAAGCCAGGATAAATAGTTAACTTGGGCCAATAACAGCCTGGATGACCAAGAAGAATATATTCAAGAATTGTTTGGCCCAAGGGCAACCAATGAGCAGGAAATTCAAATAGATGCCTATGTGGGTCCAATCCCCATTGACATTCCCAAAGCCCTGTTTCATTGGGAGAAAAGGTGTAGAGGATTTGAGGCCTCCAAGCTAATGTTGTAGTTACAAAGGGCAGTCACTGCCAAAGCAGAAAGAATAGCAACCTTGGAAGGCAAAATCATTAAAATGGCCTCCCTTTCCTCATAAATTCTATCCTACAGGCCTCTAAGTGCCAACTATTCAATGTTCCTACAGGAGAGGGTACTGCAAAGGAAACTCTCCTTAGTCCTGTCTGACATAACTGAGGATACCGAAACAGCAGAAGGATTCATGGCAGCTTACACTAGGAGCAATGATGAGGACAAAAACTTCCTATGTGAATTATACCTGCATGGATTCTATATTAATGATATATCCTTCATTATTAATCACTTTGTGGGAGAATGCCAACTTAAGGCATTCATGTCCCTAATGAGAAACCACCAGATCTGGAATGAAAGGATGGAAGATCATCATCAAAAGGATTTAAAAATAGATCTCTTCATCAGGAAAGAATGTCCCAATCCTTTTGCTCTTCAAACCCAATTCAGGTCCCTTGTCTATCATCCTGAAAATGCAACCAGAATGCTGCCATTATACCTGAAAAGTTTGCAGGAATGCTCCATTGACTTTGGTCTTTTTATGATTAATTCAGCAAATTCTGTACTTGCTGTAGCAAAGAGAAGATGGAATATTTTGACCCCAGAGCAGAAACTTAGAGAGGTGGTCACCCTTGCAAACCTGAGATTATTCATGCGAAAGGCAAAGTTGATATCCAAATTGATGGATACACATAAACATAAATGGATAGGTGGATAGTTCAGGCCCCCTCTGATAATTGAACCACTCCCTGTCTGGGTAGATCAGCTGGAAGATGAAAAATTGAAGAACTGGTTGAAGCAAGTTGATAAGTACAGAGGAAATGGTAACACCAATAGAACCACTTGGACCACCTATCTCTAGGATTATAGACTGACTGACAGGCTACTTCGCCAAAATAAATCTAGAATGTGAAAAGCAGGAGGACCTACCAAACCTTAAGTATGGGGGGGATGATGAGTGCCAAATTGCACTCATGAAATACATCTTTTTGCCTCTCTTTTTCCCCTCCCTCAGTTCATCTTCCTAGTGTCTGCACCCAAATAAGTTAACAAGATTGTTCTATTTTGTGATTAATTAAGATAGATTACTTAAGATTAGAATTTTTGATTAAGTGACTAATGTGCATGGAATTGATGGAAAAATACAGAACTTCTCTCTCTTTTTGAATCAACAGGTGTAGGTGCCAGGAACAACGATTTTGTGCATCTCCAAAGATCATCTTCAATGATCTCCGAAGATAATAATAAAGAACTATGACACCTGAAGTTTTGAAGATATGGGGAATGCCTCTCCAGAGCTCTGCGAGAGTCTGGAGTATCTCCGGAGCTGCAGACAGGAACAACTATCTCCAGTGCCTCCTAAGAATAGGGCATGTTTCCAAGTAGAGCTACTGACCAGACACTTTCAGCAGTGATCTTAATACCCCTCACTTCACTCAAATCATCACCTGAGTGGTGAAGGGTCAACTATTAGTTAAACTATTGAAGTTTTATCTTTTCAAAGATTTTGCATGAGTTACGAATTGAACTAATACAATATCCTTATTTTCAGGGCTTTGATGCCCAAGTGTATTAAGACTTAAACTTAGACTTCTGAGTGGACTTCTGTTCCACTCAAGTCTACCTTTCTCACATGGTGATCTTTCATAAGATAGACAGTTAAGTACAATAAAGAGATGGTGTCATCTCATAGAAAGACTGGTAGATAAGTTCAGTGATATATCATCACTCATTTTTATATATACTCTCAGAAATAGTAGAAAGAAGACAATGATAAAATTATTCTGACGCTCAGAGGTCTCAGTTCTGTGATAGCCATATTTTCATGAATGCAGAAATGAATGAATTGGACTGAATTTAGTTGTGATCATCTTTTGTGCTGATTTCCTGCTATAGCCTTCAGCCTCAAGGGTGTGGAGCAAGGGCCCACTCTCACCACTCAGGTAGGAGGCTAGTATCACTGTTTTATTGTTTTCAGTTTTCTCTTATAAAGGTATTTCCTATTTTAATAGATAGATGCATGTTATTGTTTCTTTGCTTTAAGTAAAGTTCCTGTTTTATTATGTTTTCCAGCATTCATTACATTTATTCAACAAGCAGATAGATTAATCTCCTTTTAAATTAGGATTAGCTATAAACTGGTAACTATAGAATCTCTAGTTGCAGATAGCCATGGACATAGCCCTGGTTTTTGACATCTGAAAACAGATTAAATGATGAGGTACAACAACACCTTGTCAACTTAAGATGGCATCATTGGCAGATGTGGTTTGCTGTGAAGAGTTAGAACCAAAGTGAGGCAGTGATTGAGCCTAAGTAGTGATGGGTGGAGGCTGGGAATAGTTTAGTTGTGGTTGGACATATTGATAGGTGGAAGATGGTTGTGAATAGGTGGGATGAAGAGGTGGTTGAAAGTACTTATTCATAGAAGAAGTCCCTTTAAATACCAAGTTTTGATAGTTAAATCCCATAGCTTTGTAATTTTGTGAATTTTTCCCAGTATATACTCCAATACTAGTGGTAGCATTACTACAAGCATTTGCATTAGTGGTTAAAATCATTGATGTAAATGTAGATATTCCCGTAGTCGGTATAGGTGCCGATACTTGCATATGAGACAGTGATGACATGATCTTAATACCATTCACACATTTAGTCACTATCATGACATTATTGTGTACTATATGTGTTAAACCTCAAACCACATTAATACCATCTTGTCCTTGTTTTATCAATTCTCTTATGTGGTGGATCATAGGGACAACTTCTTCTGCTATCCTTTCATTTCCAACAAATTCTTGAAATTCGGCTAAGTCTTTATCAAGTTTGTTTATTTTCTCATCAGGTACATGTACAACCACCTCCATAGTGTCATCGACATCATGAAATGTTTGATCTTCCATAGTGGTTGTAGAAGGTATAATGTCTTGCAAAATTTGTGTCTCACCTTTTGTAAAGAAGGTATTCAACGGATTTTCAGAGGTAGGAATGTCAAATTCTTCGAAGGCACTAGATCCCATGAGTCTTATGATTCTTCATAAAGGTATATTTCTATTAGGTCAGTGAGTAATAATAGTCATACAAAATCATGCACAAACTAAAAGAACCAACGCTAGGAGCAAGATATGGTCAAAATAAAAAATGCTTGATTTTTCAACTTTGTTCAATGCACACTAGTGAAAGAAGAGGTGTTGTGAAAAATTTCAAAGAGGAAAGAAAATTATATGCATAATAATAGTCCAATTATGAAAAAATATATTCAACAACACACTTTTGAAGCAACTCTAGAGTGACGATAAGTCAAAACCTAGTGAAAATAGGCCCAAAATATGCAATTTTTCACCAAATCTTAATGCAAAAGAGTATGAAAAAGGGTGTTGTGAGGAAAATGATGATGGAAAGAAAATTATAATAGTAATAAGAGCCACCTAATTCTAAAAAATCCATCACAAGCTTATAGTGCCACTCAAGGTCAAACCCTAGTGAAAATATAGCTAAAATATGCAAATTTTCACAAATTTTCAATGTGAAGGCCTAATAAAAAGGGTGTTGTAAAGAATTTGATGAGTGGAAGAAGATAATAACCCTGATAAAATCCAATTAGTACATAAAAATCCCTTACAAAACGCCTATGGTGCAAATCTAGAGAGACGATAAGGCCAAAATCTAGTGAAAAAGCAAGGTTTTTAAACCCTAGGCATGAAATTTTGCAAGTAAACCACTATGATGCAAAAATATAGTTAGAAATACATCATAATGAGTGTTTTAAAATGGTATTAAAATCTGAAACAAGATTTCTACTACAAACCCTAGCTAATGCAAAACTAGGTTTTTTTGAAAGATGCACAATTTCAAGCAATTTTTGTCAAGTTAAGCATAAAAATGCAATACAAGTGAATTCTAAATGATGAATTTCTATAATTTAAATCATATCTATTGAAAATGACAGAAATTTAATGAAATTGAATGCCAATTAATTTAAATTATGCTAAAATGCAAGCCTAAAATGCCAATTTTTTCAAAATTTTCAAATTTTTTGTAATTTTTTAAATGCAATAAGATGAATGAATGCAAATCTATCAAACAAAACTCAACAAGGTGCCAAAAAGTTCAAAAACATGGGTTCACCAAAATTTTTTGAAGGGGAAAAGAGGAGTTAAGATGTTGGTTGTTTTAATGGTTTATGTGTAATCCTCCTTTCCCAATAAACATTCAAAGGGCTTATCAACTAAGTTGAATCTCCACTAAGTGAGAGCAATCACCTCATTTTGGGCAGCCACTTGGGAAGCTATGGACTCTTGGATGTATCAAACAATGTCTCTATCTAATGCTCAATTATGCTTAGAAACCCTAATTATGCAAATTCGTAAGCAAATTATCAAATTAAGGCAAATCCTTTTAGACTGAGGCAAAGGACAGAGATATTTAACTTACTATTTTTTGAAGTTCAGAAGGCAAAAATGTTGGGGACTTAGGGACTAGTGCCTAAGTCCAAGGTACCTATTTCTTTGTGGGATCTTGACCTCCTTTTGACACTGATTTGCACTACAACTTCAGTTTTTAGAGATTCCAGTGCAGAGGACATGGGGACTAGCGCCCTAGTCCAAGAAAGGCACCGGTGTCTTGCTTCTTTTTAGATCCTAAATCCTCTGTGTTTGCTACTCCTTGCAACTCCACTCTATGAGACTCGACACCTATAACCTGTAATCACAAGGAGTATGGGAGGGGTTGTGGTGTTTAGTGGCTTACCTTGGTCAAGCCCCAGAGAGACATTCAAGTCTTCTAAACATCGTTGTTAGATGAGAGTGCATATCCCGACAGGATAGAGGCAAAAATCCAAATGATAAATGATTGAAAACACAATAGATATCACCTTGTAGTGAAGATCTCATGGAAGGAAGATGTTCTTCATGCCATGAGGAGATGGATGTCAAATCTACAAACACAAACACAATAACAATGCTCTGCCCTGCCACACAATGAATATTTTGAATGCTCTAATCACAAGGATGCATAATGCTTATATATGCAACTGCAAAGATTTTCGCTAAGAATTTCATAATTCAAACTTTGGATGTCAACGTAGGACCTAATTAACTGTCATAAAATTAAGATTTGAAATTAGGGCAGACCCAAAATAGGGCTAGACTAGGGTGCTAGCGCCCAAGTCCACCCTGCCATTTTTGTTTAGTGATCATCAAAGTGCATCCCCCTAGGTCCTATTTGTCACAAGACCCAAGGGTTTTCTCATCGGGAGTCAAAAATAACATGCAAGATGCTCTAAATGCAATTACAGGACCTAGGAGCTAAACCTTAATAGGAAAAAGCCCCCAAGGTTACTTTTTTTGACATAATACTATGTATGATGGAAGAGATAACACCCACATAATTTGGAAGGATGGTCATATACAAGTTGATACCATTTAGGGCAAGTGAGAGATAATTTTACAATAATGCCAGAGTTTGTGTTAGGGGGGAATGACATGTACTAATCCTAAAGATGTGCAATGTTGTTCTACCTGTTACAACATGCCCCTAATTTAAAAAAAATAGGGACCCTTATTTTAAAATTTCAAGAAGTTGTGCTTTTATCTAGGATGTGATCTATATTTAATGATCATTTGTACTTTATTTATGAGGTCTAAGGTTTATTTTATTAACAAGTAGTCATTTCATCTTGAAAAGTTTCCTTACTAGGAAAGGGAGGTTTTAATTTTAATTTCTTTTCCCTATATCCTAAATTTTATAAGTCTTGTTGACTTTTGGGCCCTTTCTCTTTGTAATGTTGCAAATTATTTCAATACTCTAGACTTCAGTGTGGTTGAAGTTGCATCCCCTTTCAAAACTTTAGAGTTACTTTTTGCAAGTCATATTTAGACCTTGGAGATGGTTGGTGAGCATTTACTCCACGCGTGCAAGGAAGTTTTAAACTTCAAAACACTCTAATCTTGCCTATCTTTTTATATTTTCTTCTGTAATTTTTGGCACTCTAACTCATTTGACCTCTCATATTTTAAGTGGTTCCTAGTTTCTTAGATTCAACTACTTTAAGAAAGTTTGTGATCAAAACTAGGTTCTTTTCACGTCTGCCTATGTTTCTAGTTTTTGAAAGTTTAAAATTTTGGGAAATGTCATGTTCTATATAGGAATTGCAAAATTTAATTCTAAAATGTATTATTTTTCCTTGATTTTTGCATGCAACTAGTATCTTAATGATGGACTTCTTCATTTCTTCTAAATCTTTCATGTATTTTGTTAGGAAATTAATAGGTTGATCAAACCATTTCCTACATAACCCCATGAAAGAAAATGATGCATGCAAGCTTACAAAATAATCATAATACAAAGGTCAAAGGGCATATCACAAGGTAACATAAGATATACCTTGGGAAAACCCTCAAGAGGGAAAAACCTAGCCTCTAAAAGCATCCACACTCAATGTGTTATTCAATAATGAAAATATTACAATAAACTTACAAAGTCTCCATGAATACTTCTAGACCATCAAGGTCCTCAAATACATCTTCCACATGTCCAATAAAAATGGGTAACGATGCAACTACACATCCCATGCAATGCTTCACATATCTTCAAGAGAGCTCAATACAAATGACAACCAAGCCCAAAATGATAGCCAACCTCAAGCACTAAACATTTGCTTTCTTTTATAGAATCAAGTTCACACAAAACCACCAAGTGGTATTGGATAAACCATGTGTCTCAAAACCATTGACCCCAAAATTAAATATTTCCCACAAATATTAAATAGTTGTCCTATGTCTCTCACACATAAATTATCTAACCAATGTTACAATACAAATTTACAAGTGGACCCAAATAAATATATAATGTGGCTAAACACATCTCTTGCACCAAAAATAAATATTTATTTTCCATAATTAAAAGATAATATTTTCTTGTGAAAGGTGTATACATTGCATAAGGGTCAATCAATGAAGCACATCATTATAACCATCCATGAAACCACATGAATCTGTAGCATCCTCTCATTCTCTATCAAGATACCTACAATAAATCCAAAGTGACTAACATCTCAAGCAAGAACTCCTCTCATCCTCCAACATGCCACATATGTAAGAAAATGAACAAGCCAAGGTTAAGATGCACCAATCCAAAGAACACAAGCATCAAATCCGAGTGATAACAAAGGCTCCAAGGTGATGCCAAGGAAAAACCCACATGACTAGAAATAACACCCACAACAAATGCTAATACATCCAACCATCCATACCTCAAAAGGTATCCAACAACATCCATAAACTCATGACAACAACATATAAAATCCATAAACCACAATCAAAAGCTCCTTGCATAAAACCTCTCAAAGAATAAATACATATCCATGAACTCCTAGTGCATGGGGTAATGTAAAATCTAAAAATAGTTTAGCATACCAAGTCTACCAATCAACACTCATACCAAGGTGTATCTAATAATCATACCATGTAGTAACAAAGAACAATCACAATGATCCACACATGTAACACAAAACACTGAATACTCCCTCACAACATGTCACTGTAACTCTCCCAAGTCCACCACAACAAACCATGTGAACATGAACCTCTAGGAAGTAGCCATAGAACAAAGAGAGAAAACATGCAAATCATATCTCATACCATGTCCTTCTACCAACATCTCAAAGTGCTAAGCTATGTCAAGTTAGATCTCCTTCAGAAAACCCCAAGTGAAAAGCCTTAACAACACCCAACCATTCAATCCTAAGGTCAAAATATAATGTGAATCAATAGATCAACTATGATGTAAGCCTCTCAAATCGAAGGAAGATCAAACCCATAACCATTCCATAACCAGGAATATGCCCAATAACATCACTTATATCCTTATAAATGACATTAGAAATCAAAATCATATGCACAAGGAGATAGCCATGCCAAACTCTCCTTAAATAAACCCTCCAAAACCAACAAACATAGCTCAAGATCCATATGCATGAGAAGACAAGGCATAAAACATAATGCATCTAAAAATAGGATGGGAACTACCTCTGAGATGATTATTTTCCAAGTAGACCAAGAGTGGAGAATGAGAATGCTCCTCTAGGATTCGCTAAGCCACAATGACTCTCTTTAAGAATAATCTCTTCTCAAGTCCATCATGAACTCACATCAAAATCTAGGTAAGGCTCCTCAAATTTCTACTGAAACCTCCAAAGAGTAATCATCTCAACATCTCTAACTCAATATAACTCTAGCCTTACCTTAGTCTCTAAGCATTCATGAGCACATACAACCAATCAATCCATGTTAAACTCCAAACACAACAACACACTATCATGAAGCTCTAAGCAAATGACTAGTGTACTTGATACCAAGAGAGATAACCAAACCATTGTCAAAGATCTAACTATAGAACTAGGAACCCAAAATGACATACATCATGATTTAACATCTCCTCTTAGGAAATCACATGCTCCAATGAACACATTCTTCTCTCAAGAGAACTTGTATCATGCCAACACTCTAATCTAGAATCAAGAGCAAACTACTTGATACAATACAAAACATCCTCTCAACCAAGGATCACTTGTCAAAAATGATGTCATAAATTGACACCTCAACCAAATACTCCAAGAGTCCTCCATCGTAAATAAAGATGTGAACATCTCCAAACACACAAAGATAACCATCTCCTAACAAAGGATGTCAAAGAACTCTCACTGCATACAAGAATCATGATATAAGAGCCCTTCCATGACACCCACAACCACTGCAGAAGATTATCCATCATTGGGTGATGAATACACATCACTTCCAAAGCTCCCACTGAACCATGATATTGAGCTACACATGTGATCATGATAACTATCTCCTAAATTAAAATCACCCATGGTCCACATATACTCAACTACAATACCAATAGCTCTAGATAATATGTAGAACAAATATCTCCAAGACATGAAGATAAACAACCAAACCATCATTGTTAAAAGGTCACACTGAATCGTGTAACCAAGCTATCCATGATATCATGATAAACATGCTACAAGTCCCAATAAATAACTATATAGTTACTCCAATCATCCATCCTCTCATCCACTGTAACATACCAATGCACAAATGAAACTAGACAAGGACAACTAACAAAGTTTGCATCAACAGTGAATTGATCCTGTAGATATAGATGGTCCACATCTGAGTCATCCCACTGTAATCAATGGGTTGTGCCTACCCACAAATTGTATAGCTCATAGATCCCAAAATAATGAAACATGCAAACTCATCATCATATTAGTAGCCAGCAAATTGAGATAACAAAGAAGGTAACCTATAGACCTCAAGACTCAAACAACAGATCAACCCTTGATTTGGTTTGCTAAACACGTCCACAAATGAGTAACCATAGTCAAGGAACCAATCAAGCATCTAGGAGATAGAACAAACTCCTAAAACCGAACCACATCACCACCTACAATCATTAATCAATCTAATCATCACAACCCAAACCTATCAACTACATACATGACCATGCCATGCCAATGCTCAAACATACATGACTATCCATGACACCATAATCATCACCATCATTGTACCTATTTTCAACTCCCATTGAACTGAGACTCCTAGTCTAACACATGTATCAACCACATCCTAAAATTAGAAGACAACCTATGTACTTGTCTCGATCAAAGTCAACAATCTAAAAATACCTACAAACCTATATCAGAAAGCACCAAAATTGATAACCTACTATACCATTATATTAGTCTCATAAAAACATGCACTCCCATAAGTTTGTTACCAATTCATTCAGATGCTCACATAATCACACCTTGAATCTTAGACTCCTACAAATGCTTAAACAAGAACAAACCTCTCTCTACTTATCCAAGTGAAAAACACCTAATCCACTATGTAGTACATTGAAAATACTCTCCATCTCCTATTAAAAAATTAAAATCTGATTTTGTATGCTCAAGTTATGACCAATTAATTGTTTCAGAGTAATTCTTGGCTTCATGCTCCATATTTTGACACAAACAACAAAATTTGATAACCAAACCTATACCACTATGTAGTTCTTGGAAAGATCTTTTTGACACCTATAATAAGTCAAAGTTTTGATATTGTGGGTGAATGTTATGCCCCATAGAAGAAAAATACCTTTTGACGGCTAGAAAAGGCTACAAATAGGCATGTTTGTATAGTTCGTATAGATGATGACATAAGCACTACATCATTGGTGGTGTAGAGGTGTAGTTTTATTAGTGGTGGCATATGGGTGGGAGGTTTGTGGTAGACTTTAGAAGCTTCTTAATACATTTTAATTTTTAAATTTTCAAATCTTCAATTTGTTTCCAGGGGGCTGAGCCTAGCTGATCATGAGCGAGAGATAGGACTAGGGTCCTAGGGCCTTGTCGATTGCCAATCAATAGCTGGATGCTAGTACCTATCATCTTGTCACTTGGTATGAGGGGTACAAGGGTCTACAAACCCCATACACACACATATTTCTTCTATAGTTTTAAGACTTTGAAATATAGAGAGTGCACATGGATTTTTTTAAATTTTTTTTGCATAGGATTATATATAAAAACTATGAATTGTATGGTCATATGACATAATAGGGGAGGGGGATTGTTTTTCACTTCTAGGCCCTGGTGGCCAAAATACTTTTGAGTTTTATGTCATTTTTCATGTCTTTAGCCTCCTGGATTCAATGGTGAAGTTTGTTTTGTTCTAGGAGGTTATTTTTGCAACTTCGTCCACAAAACCCTCATATGGTGTACACCTAGAAAAATCCTTATAGAAAAATCTTTTTCAAACCCTAGATCTGCAAAAATAACCACAAATTTGTAAACCCCAAAACCCCAAATCTACATTTTCACAACTTGTACAAAAACCTTATACCTTAAAATGTTTCAAATCTCTCTAGCATTGCCATGGATTCAAATTTTTACCAAATTTGCTAAGAAAATGGTTAAAAAAAAGAGGGATCTCACACCTCCCTCAACCATAACCAAAACTTTTATTAACCAGGTTTATTAAATTATTTCCTACATAACTATGAGAGAAAATTGTGCATGCAAGCTTATAAAATAGCCATAATGCAAAGATCAAAAGACATATCACAATATAACACAAGATATACCATGGGAAAACCCTCAAGAAGGAAAAACCAAGCCTCCAAAAGCACCCACACTAAATGCATTATTCAACAATAAAACATTACAATACACTTACAAAGTTCCCATGAACACTTATAAAACATTAAGCTCCTCTAATGCATCCTCCACATGTCCAAGCATAAAGGGTAACCATGCAACCACACATCCCATGCCATGATTCACATATGCACTCTTTAAGAGAGCTCAATATAAATGAAAACCAACCCCAACCACTAACCATGCACTTTCTTTTATACAATCAAGCTCACACAAAACCATTTACCCCAAAATTAAATATTTCCCACAAATATTAAATAGTTGTCCTATGTCTCTCACACAAAATATCTAACCAATGTTATAATACAACTTTACAAGTGGACCCAAATAAATATTTAATGTGGCAAAATACATCTCCTAGATGTACCATAAATAATATTTATTTTACATAATTAAAAATTAATCTTTTCTTGTGCAATGTACAACACCCTTTTCCTAACAAATTTGAAGACTAGTTTTTTCTTTGGTTTCAGCTTTAGGCTTTTTGAACCCTAAAATTTTAGGTATTTGATGAATCCATAGTAAACCTATTTCAAACACTTAGAAATTTTGTCTTAGGTATTGAAACTTCATTTTGTCCATGTCTAGGCCTTGTACAAACTGGTGCAGGAGCACCACGGGCTTGGAGCCCATGTATATATTCTTTTTGCATTTTGGTGTGATGTTGTGAATTTTCAAATAGGATAGAGCGGGAACATGCATGTCGGTGTGAGAAAGGCTATCGGGATGACCAAGTTTGCAGTGATCCGACAATAGTGATCTCACCGATCAGGGTGATGAACATCAAGTGTCACTGATGGGTAGTTCATTGGTGTATCGGTGAAGGAAGTTTTTTTGTGGCCGAAGGCAATGTCTCACCGATAGGGATGTTATCGGCACTTGCCGATGGAGAAGTTGTATGTGGATTTCAGCGTGAGGTTGTGATATCGGAGAACAAGTGTAAAGTTTGAGCGATAGAGATTGTCTGGGCGATGGAAAGTCTAAGAGATTCAAAGGCATTGGTGTGAGGTTACATATCAGAAGACGAGGAGAAACTTTCACCGACGGCCTAGTCACAACAATAGGAAGCATCGGGAGGAAAAGTTGGAAGGTCTGGTCGACGGAAGAGAGTCAAAGATCATTAGGGTGTTAACAAGTGTCGGAGTAATATTTCCAAAGGAGCTTGATAATACTAAGTTTGGCCGATGGGCACAAAAAAAATCTCGGGGAGAGATAAGTCATCAGGGAGAAAGAATGTGGAAAGGTTGATAAAGATTTAGACTCACTGATAGAGGTTGGTCACACCGATGGAATGATAGCATAAAGATGAACCGGGCAGTTAGAATACGAACTGATCTGAGAACTGAAACATCCTGTAATGGACATGAGATAGATATAAGATGTAGAATTCTCTCTGTAAGGGGTTCACCTGAGGAAGATTTTGATTTTGAGAAGCATTTTGATGTAAGAACAATTTTGAATAAAAATCCAATTCAACAGTTTGACCAATGTTGTGTTTTTGTACAGTTTTCAGTTTGTTATTTTGAGGTAGATTAGTTGTTTCTTTTTCTAAAATTTTGTTCTCTTTTGCAAACCATGACTCTGTCTTGTTGTCCCTCAAGTTCCTCTGTACAGTATGGAGGCCATCAAACAGAGCCATTCCTTTTGTTTGTTTTTCTTTTGTGGAATGGTTGGATTGTCGACTAGAGGCAATGCATGCTTGTTTTAGGCGAGCTCAGTAAGGAGTCTGGCTAGATAGACAAGTAGGAGAGTAGACTTGTAGGGGTGGAAAATAGAGAGGGAGAAAGTGAGCACCAAGCAGTCAAGACCCTTGAACAGAGAGAAGGGTGGACAACAGGCTCAGAAAAGTTATGTGCCCTTGAGGTAGTATCTTGGAAGCAGTGAGGACAAGGAATGTGTCCCACACCAAGTAGAGTGATAGACTTTTCCATCTCTGCAAAGAGTTGAGAAATTTAGCAGACATTTTTGTGTAGAAAGATGTCATGAGCACTTGAATTGGTAGAGAGGCTAGAGTTGTCCAGAGTCTTGAATTGATTCAAGATAGGTAGAATTGACATTCTAGAGTCCCTCCCTATCAAATTGGTATCAGAGCAGTAAGATTTGGGTTATTCCTAGATAGGAATAGATGAGTTGTATGTCATCAACCAGTGAGTCTGTAGATTCATCCAAGAACATGGTGACTAATGCAGAATTGGCAAAGAAGGTTGAGGATCAAGAAGAGGAGAATAGGCTCCTACAGGTAAGATTGGCAGCAATGGAAAGTAAACTGGGTGCAATGATGGAGAAGACTGAAGAAGTCAGGCAGAAAGTAAACAAGGAAAAAGGTGTGTCTATAGAAGATGAAGAGCCCACACCTAATCCTAAGATGGAAGAAGAACCATTCTTGAAAGCTTTGAAAGCAATGAATGGTAAGACATTGGAAGGAGTTCCTCTTTTCAGTGGGAAAATGGACCCAGATTTGGTCATGGAATGGATAGAAGGACTTGAAAATCACTTTGAATGTGATGGTGTAAGCGAGGCATAGAAAGTAAAGGTGGCCAAATCCAAACTTAGGGGAGCTTCCTTAACCTGGTGGAAATTTGTGCAGGCCGAAAGAGCAAAAGAAGATAAGAAGCCCATAGCTACTTGGAAGGGGATGGTAGCTAAAATCAAAGAAGCATATATGCTAGAAGATTATGAAATACAGCTACACAGGAAGAGACAGAATCTGAGACAAAAGGAATTAGATGTCAGTGCATACACTAAAGAATTCCAAAAGCTATGCTTAAGGTCCAAAGTGATGGAGAATGAAAGCATAAAGGTAGCAAGGTACCTTAATGGTCTGAAGTGGAATATACAAGAAGAGATCAGTTTGTTGTGTCCTACAACAATGCACAAATGCTATCAGCTAGCACTGAAAGTAGAGGAAAAGAACAAGAGGAAACAAGACTCAAATAGCAGAGGAAGAGGAAGAGGCAAAGATAATAGAGGACACAGAGGAAGTTTTGGTGGAAGGAATGCTGACAATAGATCCCAAGCAGAATCCAAACTCATAGAGCAGAGTGGGGAGTCGAGTGGTAGAGGAAACCACAGAGGAAGAGGATCTAATAGAGGAAGGTTAGGAGGATCAGGTAGAGGATCCTATTTCACCACCATGAAGTGTTACAACTGTGGTAATCTAGGTCATCCAGCATATAGGTGTCCAGAAAAGGTCACATCCTCTTCTCAAGGAGGTGATAAGAGAAATCACTATGTCCAAGATAATGCATCCAACAGCCAGTCACCTGAGGTCAGTCTAAACTTAGAAGATGGAGAGAACCTGATGATAAGGAGAACCTTGATGAAGGAACCAGTAAAGTCTGAACCAAGCCAGAGGAGAGCACTATTCAGAATCAAATGCAAGATTTTGAATAAGGTATGTAAAATTATCATAGACTCAGGATCTACTGATAATATTATTTCTGATGAGGCAGTTAAGAAACTAAATTTGAAAATAATAACTCATGCAAACCCATATAGAGTCACATGGTTGAATAAGGGTCAACATGTGGTAGTAAATGAACAAAGTTGGGTAGAGTTTAGTATAGGTGGCTATAAGGATAAGGTATTATGTGATATACTACCCATGGATGCATGCCATCTCTTATTGGGTAGACCATGGCAGTATGACCGAAAAACAATACATGATGGTGAGAAGAATGCCTATTCTTTTCAGAAGGATGGTGTCACCTATAAGATTCAGTCATTGGAGGATGAGGATGCAGTTCAGACAAAGAGTCCCAATATCTTGGTTGTGAGTGGAAAAGAGTTTTTGAATACTCTTAAGGAGGATGGTATTGGTTATGCCATCATAGTAAAACCAAAAGAAGAGCAACAGGATAAGAAGACAGTGATTCCCAAGGAGATGCAGCCTATACTGGAGAAGTATAAGGGAATAATCAGTGATGGTACACCAACAACATTGCCTCCACAGAGAGCAATAAGTCATTAGATAGACCTAATTCCAGGAGTGTCTTTGCTAAACAAGGCTCCTTACAAGATGACTCCAGACCAGTACAAAGAAATTACCAGACAAGTGCAAGAGTTGCTCGATCAGGGATTGATCAGGAAGAGTATTAGTCCTTGTGCAGTGCCCACAGTGTTGGCACCGAAGAAAGGAGGATCATGGAGATTATGCACAGATGCTAGAGCCATAAACAAGATAACTATAAGGTATAGATTTCTAATTCCCAGAATTGAAGATCTCATGGACTGTATTGGAAAAGCAAAGTACTTTACTAAGATAGACCTGAAGAGTGGTTACCACCAAATAAGAATCAAGGAAGGTGATGAGTGGAAGACAACCTTTAAGACCACAGAAGGACTGTATGAATGGCTTGTTATGCCATTTGGTCTATCAAATGTGCCCAACACCTTTATGAGACTCATGAATGAAGTCCTAAAGGATTATATTGGTAAATTCGTAGTTGTTTTTCTAGATGATATTCTAATTTTTAGTCAGACTAAGGAAGAATATCTAGAACATGTAAATACTGTTTTGCAAAAATTACATGATGAACAACTAACCATCAATCTAGAGAAGTGTGAATTCATGAAGCAGGAATTGGTATACCTTGGTTTTGTGGTGTCCTAGGGAGAATTGAAGATGGACAAGTCAAAGGTAGAGGCAATCTTGAGCTGGCCTACTCCTAGAGCAGCCACAGAGGTGAGAAGTTTCCATGGCTTAGCCCAGTTTTATAGAAAGTTTATCAGAAATTTCAGTGGAATATGTGCACCCATGTTGAATACAATTAAGGGTGGAATGAAAGCAAAATTCAGATGGACACCAGCTGCAGATAGAAGTTTTGAACAGTTGAAGAAAGAGATAGAAACACAACCTGTACTATTACTGCCTAGTTTTGATAAGCTATTTACTATTGAATGTGATGCAAGTAACATAGCTGTAGGAGCAGTGTTAAATCAGGAGAACAGACCTGTAGCCTTTTTTAGTGAGAGGCTGAATGAAGCAAAGAGTAAGTACTCTTCGTATGACTTAGAGTTGTATGCTCTAGTCCAAGCACTTAGGAAGTGGAGACATTATCTCCTACCTAAGGAATTTGTTGTCTACACAGATAACCAAGCCCTAAGTTTTCTAAACTCACAGGATAAGTTAAGCAACAGACATATCAAATGGATGGAGTACCTACAATCCTACACTTTTATAATTAAGCATAAGAAGGGGCAGCTCAACAAAGTTGCAAATGCTTTGAGTAGGAGGTTGCTCACAGTGCAGGAAGTGCAGTTGAAGAGCGTTGGAGTTGAAGACTTCAAGGATCTCTATAGAGATGATGAAGACTTTGTTGAGGCATACAAGTTATGTCAAGATTTTGAGAATCACTTTCACAGTGAGTTTGCAGATTTCACCTTGCAGCATGGATTGCTATTCAAAAGTGGACAATTATGTGTGCCAAGGGGATCAATGAGAGAAAATCTCATACAGGAGAAGCACAATGGCAGTCTGAGTGGCCATTTTGGTCTGAACAAAACACTGGAGCTAGTCCAAAGGTTCTATTATTGGCCGAGGATGCACAGAGACATCAGAAGGTATGTAGAGCAGTGTATCATATGTCAGAAGGCCAAGGGAACCACTTCAAATGTAGGACTGTACCAACCTTTGCCCATTCCTTCCAGGCCATGGGAATGTGTAAGTATGGACTTTGTGGTTGGTTTGCCTAAGACTAAGACTGGTTATGATAGCATATATGTAGTTGTGGACAGGTTTAGCAAGATGAGTCATTTCATTCCCTGTAAAGTGACTCATAATGCCAGTCATATAGCACACTTGTTTTTTAGAGAAGTGATAAGGATTCATGGACTTCCAGCAAGCATTGTGTCTGATAGAGATGCTAAGTTCATGGGGCATTTCTAGAAAACTTTGTGGCAAAGATTAGGGACAAATTTATCTTTCAGCTTAGCATACCATCCACAAATAGATGGTCAGACAGAGGTGGTAAATAGGACACTAGGTAACCTGTTAAGATGTATAACCAAGGAATATGGGTAGAGCTGGGATCAAGTCATTCATCAGGCAAAATTTGCCTATAATGACAGTGTGAATAGGACTACTGGTAAGGGTCCATTTAAAATAGTCTATGGAATGCACCCCAGAGGTGTATGTGAGCTCAAGAATATGGGAAACATGGAGAATAGAAGTGGTCATGCAGAGGATTTTGCACAATCCATGAAAGAAGTACATGAACAGGTGAAGAAAACCTTGATAGAAAACACACAGAAGATCAAAGACAGGGTAGATGCCCACAGGAAGGACATCCAGTTTGAAGTTGGTGATCTGGTTATGGTGCACCTGAACAAAGCCAGATTGCAGAAAGGAATGCCAACCAAATTGCAAATGCAAAGAATTGGTCCTTGCAAAATCCTGAACAAGTATGGTAACAATGCATATAGGATTGAATTGCCAGAAGACCTGGCAATCTCACCAGTGTTTAATGTTCAAGACCTGGTGCAATACAAGGGTCCTTAGTCAACAGCAAATGGATCCATTTTAGAGAAGGAACAGACAGTCAAAAATGTGACTTTGCCACCAAAACCCAAACTATAGGCAGAGAGAATACTGGATTCTAGGGTACAAAAGAAAACTAGACATGGCGTCTACATGGAGCATTTGGTCAAATGGAAGCAGTTGCCTGAGGCAGAAGCTACCTGGGTTGTAGAGTCAGAATTCAAAAAGAGGGGCATTGATTTTACCTCATTGTCACCGGAGGTGACTTGACTTCTTTCGCATAGGGGGAGTATGGTACAGGAGCACCACGGGCTTGGAGCCCATGTATATATTCTTTTTGCATTTTGGTGTGATGTTGTGAATTTTCAAATAGGACAGAGTGGGAACATGCATGTCGGTGTGAGAAAGGCTATCGAGATGACCAAGTTTGCATTGATCTGACAATAGTGATCTCACCGATCGGGGTGATGAACATTAAGCGTCATCGAGGGGTAGTTCATCGGTGTATCGGTGAAGGAAGTTTTTCTGTGGCCGAAGGCAATGTCTCACCGATAGGGATGTTATCGGCACTTGCCGATGGAGAAGTTGTATGTGGATTTTGGCATGAGGTTGTGATATCGGAGAGCAAGTGTAAAGTCTGAGCAATAGACATTGTCTGGGCGATGGAAAGTCTAAGAGATTCAAAGGCATCAGTGTGAGGTTACATATTGGAAGGTGAGGAGAAACTTTCATTGACGGCCTAGTCACAGTGATAGGAAGCATCGGGAGGAAAAGTTGGAAGGTCTGGCTGACAGAAGAAAGTCAAAGATCATCGGGGTGTTAACAAGCGTTGGAGTAATATTTCCAAAGGAGCCCAATAATACTAAGTTTGGTTGATGGGCACAAAAAAAATCTCGGGGAGAGATAAGTCATTGGGGAGAAAGAATGTGGAAAGGCCGATAAAGATTTAGACTCACCGATAGAGGGTGGTCACACCGATGGAACGATAGCATAAAGATGAACCGGGCAGTTAGAATACGAACCAATCTGAGAACTGAAACATCCTGTAACGGACATGAGATAGCTATAAGATGTAGAATTCTCTCTGTAAGGGGTTCACCCGAGGAAGATTTTGATTTTGAGAAGCATTTTGATGTAAGAACAATTTTGAATAAAAATCCAATTCAACAGTTCGACCAATATTGTGTTTTTGTACAGTTTTCAGTTTGTTATTCTGAGGTAGATTAGTTGTTTCTTTTTCTAAAATTTTGTTCTCTTTTACAAACCATGACTCTATCTTGATGTCCCTTAAATTCCTCTGTACAGTATGGAGGCCATCAAACAGAGCCATGCCTTTTGTTTGTTTTTCTTTTGTGGAATGGTTGGATTGTCGACTAGAGGCAATGCATGCTTGTTCTAGGTGAGCTCAGTCAGGAGTCCGGCTAGATAGACAAGTAGGAGAGTAGACTTGCAGGGGTGGAGAATAGAGAGGGAGAAAGTGAGCACCAAGTAGTCAAGACCCTTGAACAAAGAGAGAAGGGTGGACAACAGGCTCAGAAAAGTTATGTGCCCTTGAGGTAGTATCTTGGAAGCAGTGAGGACAAGGAATGTGTCCCACACCAAGTAGAGTGATAGACTTTTCCATCTCTGCAAAGAGTTGAGAAATTTAGCAGACATTTTTGTGTAGAAAGATGTCATGAGCACTTGAATTGGTAGAGAGGCTAGAGTTGTCCAGAGTCTTGAATTGATTCAAGATAGGTAGAATTGACATTCTAGAGTCCCTCCCTATCAAAAACCCTTCAAATCTAGTTTATTTGGCTTTAGTTTTACTTTTAGAAAAACCATTCGCTTTGCAGTTTTCACACTTTCATTTTTTTGCAGTTACTACAAAATGCAGGAGGCTTTCAAAGTTTGATCACATTTTGCACCTTATTTGCAGTTAGTTACAAATTGCTCCTATATTTGAAAACTCAATTGTAGGATGGAAACTCACATTTTTTTGCAGTTTGCAATTGTTTGCAAATTGGTCTAGAAGCCCAAACTTTGGTTGTAGTTTGGAGTCCCAAAACGTTTTGTAATTTGTAGTTTCTTACAAATTGAAAACCACACCTAAACTCCAACCATCATTCACACCTTACTTTAAAATTATAATTTATGTTAACTATAGTTGGAGTCCAAAGTCTGATTGTAATCTATATTTTATCTACAAAATGTAGTATTTTGTTAATTACACATTGACCCTGAAACCCAAATTGCGCATTGCACCTTTGGCCTGAACTCTGAATTGCAACAAATCATTTAAACATTAATTTTGAAGATCTTAATCTCCTAAACTTACAAATTTGATCAATTTAGCCATATAAAATTTATATTTAGGTGCAATTGAACATCTTTTATTTCATTTTAGATTAATTGATCAAAATATGGTAAAAATGAAAAAATAGTTAATTAACTTATAATTAATTTCTAGGAATTCTAAACACATATGACATCTCCTACAAAAATGAAGTACACATAAAATGTAGTTATCCCACCTTCAAAGTTAATCAATGATTGGGTAAATGTGATTGACACAGATATGGGAATGTGGGGTTAGAAGAACTTCAAACTAGACTAGCTATCCCTATAGAGCAAATGTTACCCAAGGTTAAGAACCTAAAGAACATTGGATTGGTACAAGCTACATGTTTTCTAATAACATTGTAATCCCCTAATTTAGTAATGACATGTGTCAAGTATTATGTTCCAATTAATAGAGAAATTAGAACATAAGAGGGAAATGCAGTAGTATTGATAAGGTCTCAGTATATAGAGGAAATTTTTGATATTCCTTCAAGGGCTAAACATTGCAATGTTAGCCTAACATAAACAAACTTATTATTATCAAAATGTGAATGAGTTCCTAAATGAAATCAATGATTGGATTCCTAATCCAAATGCCAAATTAACTAGACTACCTAAAAAGTTGTATAGAAGTGATTTTATTAAGGTAGTGAATGGTTACATCACTCTATTAAGCATAATTATTGGCCAAGAGGATTCTAGAGAATTTCAATATAGAATGTTCAGGTATATAGCAAATATTTTGAAAGGAGAATAATTATATGACTGGGCCACCTTAATTAGTGACATTATTCATGAACAAATGATAAATATTATTAAAACAAATAAGTTCCGCATGACTTCTTATTTGGTATATGCCCTAGCTAGAAGACAACAATTTTCAAGTTTATAGATGGTGGGGGCCATGGTGCCTGGATAACAAAAGGTTTATGAATATTATCTAGAATTATAATTTAAAGCATCTACACAGAATTTTCCTAGAGCAAACAATGCTTTTGTTTTCTTCATTATCAAGAGACTAGAAAGAGATTTTTCTCAAAGATTGTCTCTAGAAGAAAGAGTTGAGATTGATAAATATAGATGTTAGTTTGTTTAGTTTCCAACCTTTTCCTACTTTAGAATCTCAAGGTTTGATAAGGCTCCATATTTAAACTACCTAGATATATGTGACAAAAATGTAGTATTAGAGCTATGTTGACAATTGTTAGAAGTACATAAGTTATGTTCTAAAAAGAAAGTGTGTGAGCCACACTTCCCCATTAAGATTGGCCAACATCAACGCATAACCAGCCAATCTTGTAGAATTGCTAAAACTAAAATAACTCAATGGAATTTTAATTTATATGATGCAAGGCCATGTTTTAACCCAAATCAAGTAATTAAAGGATTAAGAAATATATGTTGACATAAAGGTCAATTGGATGACTTCTGGAGTAATTATAATGATGAATATGAGGTTAGAAGGAGAGACTACATAAAGCTGACCACTCTTCAATTGAAGAATTTTCTCATAACTATAGTGCTCAATGTCATTAAAGATGATGACAATGTTTTGGATCCAACCTATGAAAAGGGACATATTACATCTAAACCACTTTAGAGAATTGATTAGGGATAGAAGGAAATTAACATCTATTTCAAAACAAAAGCAATCTTGAAAATAATAGAGACATGGTTGAATAAATTAGGGATTAAACATAAAATGCCTCTGGTAGAGTTGAAAATATTGAATATCATGCAAAATGAGTCACAAGAAGCATCTTCATCGAGACCCAAGTCTCATCCTCACTGGAATCCTGTAGCACAAGTACTAGTGCAAGAGGCTTCACTATCACCTCAATAACCAATAAATTTACAAGCTAGTTCTCTTCAAAGAACTCAACCACAAGAGGAACTAATAAAAATATCCTCTCCAAATAGGACTCCTCTGCATGGAGAACAAACCAATGTTCTTGAAAATATTCATGCATATGAAAGTGATTTTTCTTCATCTTATTTTAAGAGGGCTCCATCATCTCCTAAGAAAAATCAATAGAAAGAGATCCAAAAGCCCATAGGTAAATTAAATGTTGAGGTTGAGAAATAGATAAGGCAACAGGAAGAGGAACTTGAATGAGAAAGGGAAAAGGATAGAGAGGCTAAAAATTAGGAACAAAATGAACAAATATTTTTGGATCAACAACATGAACCACAAAATGATAATGAACAAGGTATTCAATAGGAAAAGTAGGTTCATTTAGAACCAGTTAACCAAGAGTAGATCCAAGAGGAAAAATAGGTGAATAAGGAACAAGTCCATCAAGAATAGGTTCTTTAGAGAGAAATAGATTAGAGTGAGCAACAATAAAGGAGGCCAGAAGAGGAAACATCTAAAGGGAAAACTTCAATTGATAGAACCCCTAAATGATATAATAAGATTATTCAATGTAAAAAGAGGGTGTTGCAGCAATGTTTGGATGATTTAGAAGAATTGCCATCAATATCTTAGCCACACCCCCAAAAGAGCCATAGTTTGATCAATTATATTGATAGATTCACAAGGAGCTTGGTAAGCCTAGATAGTGACTCCTTTGAAATATGTAGTGAATACTCAACTATGACCCTCTAACATTTCCATCACTACAATTTCATTGGGGAAGCCTTCATAGGAGAAAGGGAAATAAATTGCAAAATCTTTGGTGAAGTGGATGGCAACAAGGATGGAAAAGGATAAGGTAACCAAATAAAATGTTAGAGGAAAGATTGCTCAATTGACAATATACATTGAAAGCTTGGTGGGATCTTTTTACAATGGGAGTGTATCATCTAAACTTTCTACAACTACATACTTAGGTATTGGTATGCCTCCAACAAGTGAAGTGAGAAGCATTGTCATAACTATGAGAAATTGGAGTAATGAATTGTTAACTCTAGGACATAAAGTTCTGGAGCTCATGTTAAATAAATTCTAGAGGTTTAAAGATCAAGATGATGCTATGAAATTAATGGATGAATGTATTGATCAGGAATTGTAAAATATTAATTCTTGTCTTCCATACCTGGTGCAAATTGTTGCAATGGATACTCAAATTTTGATCAATGAATGTATTATAGATGGAATGAGAATATTTGTACATAAGACCTTCGCAGAAACTTGCAATTTTAGAATAAGTATTATGCATAGATGTAAAATCAAGTTTTCTATCTCCTAGAATCTTATCAGGAAAGTGATGAAAGAAATCAATAATTTTTCTAGGAGAATAGTATGTAATTTATATGATGAATAAAATAATATAAGAGTAGTACAGAATGTGAAGGCACAATTTGAGATTGTATTAAAAGTAGAGTCACCCAACAATGGCAAATTTGATTCTTCTTCTATCTCTAGATTGATGCGGATAAGGATTTTTTGTGAGGAATTAGATAATAAGGTGATTGATTTTAAATAGGTACATTATTTAATCATAAATAACTTCATTCAACTAGATGTCATATTCATTAATTTTGAAGGGGAAGATGAAGAAGTTAGGATGACATAAAAACATGAAATAAAGCAAGTAAACAAACAAGTTATACCTTTCAATGTATCTTAGCTCCTCTCTCCTTGATAAGGTTGATGACTTTGCACCCTTAAGTCCTAGCTATACCCAAACTATGGAATGAAATGTGAAATGATCTCTAATTGTTAATGCAAATTTCACTATAACCTAGCTAAGATGGAGATAATGGAGAGAAATTTTGGCATAATATGATTACTCTAAAATTGGATGATGAAATGGCTTGTGGAGGCTTGTATTTATAGGCAAATTGGAGGGGATTTTGATCCAATGATGGAGATTGATTGTTGAGATCAAGGGATGAGATTGATTGTGAGATGGAGGGCTAGGATTTGATAAAAAAAATGGATGGTGGAGAATAAAATGAATCTTTTATTCATTTTGAGGAGGACTTAACATTTAATGTGATTTAGATGTATGAGGAAATTTAAAATTAATTTCCTTGGGATGAGATGAAATTAAAAATTCTATTTTATGTGGAAGTGTGAAGGTCATAGGACACATGTACATTTTTAGTCTCTTAAATTTGTAAGCTAAAAATATGGGAGATGTTTTATCATGAAAATGGTAAAAATGAGTTGGAGGGTTTCTGTATTTTTTGTAATTTTTAATTTGTGGGTGTGGGAGAAGGTGTTAAACATGATTTGACCAATTTAATCACAGTAATTGATGCAAGATCATCCCTAGTTCAAGAGAAATCTTGCATCAACCTAAAACATTTGCATTTCAGTTTGTTTGCATTTCAGTTTGTTTCTTTTCAATTTCTAGTTCAGTTCAATCAATTCAGTTAGTAGCAGTTTCTGTATTTTGGACCGCATTCTATCGTAGTTGCATTTCAAACCCTACAGAGCTAGACTTAGCATCTAGATTCATTCATGCACATCATATCCAAAATTTAGAGCAATTGGATCAGGTACCGGTACTCAGAGTAGAGTACCTTGACAGTATTAGATAACCAGCTGAAGGAGAAGACTTGCAGAGCATTTCACAACTTGTAAAGCTAAATGACCCATCATTCAATGTTGTTTGGTTTGTGGCCAACCTTTCCTAAGATCCACACATCATTCCATTCATTTGTGGAGTTCTATTCAATTAGATTCAACCTATCCGTGTACACATGTTACAGCTCTTCATTGGAGATTGTGATCTTCCTTGGCCAGCGCAGAGGAATCTTATGTTTCAGAGATGATATATATTGATGTAATAGATGCCTAGGAAAGAAATATTGATAGTTGATCATTAGTTTATAGTGGATAATTTGAATTCTTTGCAAAGTAGCTTCAAAGCCATAGCTTGTGCATATTCTGTAATTAGGCCTGTGAGCCCTAATTGTAAGCCCGCATGTTGCCAGCCAATTTGTATTTAAATTCTATGATATACTGAATGACTGAATCTACATATGCTTTAGATATTTGAGTTATTTCCATTGTGTTTACTCTAGTTGCATGGTCTAGACAATTCTCTTTGAGGACCCTCCTAACTGTGACTGCACCAAGTGGTATCATAGTGAAAGTTTGAATATTTGGGAGCAAATTGAGTGAAGTTGGTGAAGGAATTCTGTAAGATCTTGCTGTGGATAGATTGCCAAATCTGAGGTAGGTTACTTTTGTTGCAATCACTTGCTGGTAGTGAGGCAGTTGTCACCTTGTAGCCTGATCACTGAATTTGAGGCAGTTTGCACTTGATCCAAGGAAGAGATGCCACTGAGGAGAATCCTTGTTGTTGGAACAATGGCTAGAAGGAGGGATGAGATGATGGAGATGACAAAAACCATGCGAGTTTGCTTGGATGCTGTTGAAGAAGATAGGCAAAAAGGACTTGCACCTAGACCTAATGTTGAAAGTGATGATGAGGAATAATTTCAATCTGCTAATCAAACTGGAAAAACCCTAGGAGGTGAAGAAGATGAAGAATTAGATCAAGTAAAGATGTTGTGAGCTATTTCAAAGATTGGAAAGAGACCAAGAGTTGATGTACCAAATTATACTTGCAATTTGAATCCTGAAGAGTTGATCAAATTGATAAATGACCTAGAAGAATAATTTGAGTATGAAGAAATTGAAGATCCGGAGAAGGTGAAATTTGCAAAGACAAAGCTGAAAGGACATGCTGCTATATGGTGGAAAGAAGTTTAGTTAGATAGAAACAAAAGAGGTAAAGAAAAGATTAGAAAGTGGGACATGATGGTGACAAAATTGAAGAACCAATTTATACCTACTGACTATGAGTCGGAACTATTGAAGAGATTACAGAACCTAAGACAAAAGGAGAAATATGTGAAGGAGTATACTGAAGAATTTCATAAGATGATCATAAGGAAATGACATAGTGAAGGAAGCAAGGAGAAAGTGGTTAGATACATCAATGGGCTGAGATTGAACATTCAAGAAGAACTGAGTTTGGTAAGGATTATAACACTGGAAGAAGCATATTAGTTTTCCCTGAAAGTTGAAGAGAAGTTGAACAAGAAGCATGATCAAAGACAAAGAGGCAGAGGAGGTAAATTCTAGAGAGAACATTTTTTAGAGGAGAGAGATCATATGCAAAATAGAACACATTCAACAAGGAAGACATAGATAACAATGCATACCAAAGAGATGATAGAAGTTTCTACCACAAAGGAAACCCTAGTCCATACCAGAGTGAAGGATACATAAAAGAAGGAAGAGGACTTGATAGGAGGACATTCAGAGGAACTTGTTTTAAGTGTGGAGGAGAAGGACAGAGTATTTGAATGTAATCAAGGGAGTACAAGCAAGAGGACAAAGAACATTGGAAGAATAACCTATGTGGAAGAACTTGTTGAACTAGGTGACCCCAGTCTAGTTGGTAAACCTAAGAAAGGAGAATCACTTGTTATGAGGAGAGCACTATTTCAAGAAGAGACAAATGAGGAACCACCATAGAGGAAAAACTTGTTCAGAACCAAATGCAAATCAGGAGGTAAATGTTGTACATTTGTAATTGATAGTGGTAGTTTTGATAACCTAGTTTTAAAGGAGATGGTGAATAAGCTGAAGTTGGAAAGATTGAAACACCCTAAGCCCTATAGATAGCATGGATTCAGGATGATCATAAGGTACTGGTGAGTGAACAATGTTTGGTGAAATTTCATATTGGATCTTATCTTGATGAAGTATTGTGTGATATTATGCCTATGGATGTATGTCATATCTTGTTGGGTATACCTTGGCAGTATGATAGGAAAGCTATACATGATGGGAGAAAGAATACATACACTATAACATCAAATGGAAAGAGAATTACTTTGATTTCCTTGGAAGATGATCCTAAGAGTGAAGTATGGGGAAATGCCAGAATCTATTTGGTAGATGGAAGAAAATTTTTAGATGGCTTGAGACATGAGAATATGTGTTATGCTTCGATCCCTAAGAAGTCTGAAACATTGAAGGAGACTGAAGAATCACTGTAGACACTTAAAAATGTCCTAGGCCTACGAATGACATTTTCACACTTAATTAACCCTAATTTCATATTCTGCTATTAATTAAATAAATTTTTAAATTATTTAATTAATTCATTCTCTCTTATGCTTATAATTAAATAAATTTTATTTATTGAATTATTTAAGTTATCTTCCTCTAAATTCCTCTATAATTAAATAATTTAATTATTATTTAATTATTCATTAATTGGACACCCATATTCCCCTTCTAATTTAAATAAATACCCATTTGTTTAAATTATCAACCATACCCTAATTAAATAAGGCCCCACTTAATTAAATCCTTCTACATTACCCATTCCTCACATAAAATTAAATAAATTATCATAATTTATTTAATTTTGAAACATTTCCCACCTCACCATTTCCTCTAATTTAAAATTATCTTTTGTCTTATTATGGTTGGAAACCCTAAACAATTCTCAACCCTTGATCTTAGCCCTAAGTCAACTCTTCATCTCAGCCCTCCATTCACATTTCACCTTCTATAAAACCACTCTTACCCCCTCATTTTCAACTCACCAATTGTGAATTTGACTTCTGCCATTGTCAACACTTGAGCTCCCATCCAATTTGTAGACTTGCAAGTATGAGTACAGTAGAATATCTAGGTTAGATAGCACCAATGGAGGAAATGCATGTTAGTCATCCTAGGGTTTCTTGCTTTCATGCTTAGGTGATTAGATTCTAGGTTGTTAAGGGCTCCATTGCATGGTTAGCATTTGAAATTATTGTTTACAGGGCTGTAGCAATGTTTTTACCCAACTACAATCACAACCAGAGGAGATAACTGAGTTGTTGATAGAGTATGAAGACATCATATCAGACAATGTACCTAAAGGTTTGCCACCAATCAGGAGTATCAGTCATCACATGGATCTTATAGTTGGAGCTAGTTTTCCTAACAAAGTAGCACACAAAATGATAGTGATAGAAAATGAAGAATTGAATAGGCAGATACAAGAATTGTTGAGGAAAGGTTTGATCAGAGAAAGTTTGAGTCCTTGTGTAGTACTTGTAGTATTAGCACTAAAGAAGGATGGACAATAGAGGATCTGTATAGAATCTGGAGCAAAATATTTCATAAAGATAGACTTGAAGAGTGGATAACATCATATTAGAATTAGAGAAGGAGATGAATGAAAGATAGCTTTTAAGACAAATGAAGGATTGTATGAGTGGTTAGTGATGCCTTTTGGATTGACAAATGTACTGAGTACTTTCATGAGGTTGATGAATGAATTTTTGAAGAAATTCTTGGGTAAGTTTGTTATTGTATATTTGGATGATATTCTAATTTTTAGTAACACAAAAGAACATCTATGAAACTTGAGACAAGTATTGTAGAGACTGAGAGAAGAGAAATTGCTGATAAACATCAAGAAGTGTAGTTTCATGAAGGAAGAATTAGTATACTTGGGATTTGTAATTTCTGTGGAAGGATTCAAGATGGACCCTGAGAAAGTAAGAGCAATTGTTGAATGGTCTACACCTAAGACCATTGGAGAAGTTAGATCATTTCATGGATTAGTTAGTTTCTACCGGAAGTTCATCAAAAATTTTAGTTCAGTCTGTAACCCTATGATAGAGACAATGAGAGGTGACATAAAAGATTTCAAGTGGACATTAGGAGCAGATAAAAGTTTAGAATTATTGAGCTAGAAAGTGATAGAACAACCTATTTTGGCATTACCAGATTTTAGTAAGGTATTTCAAGTAGATTGTGATGCAAGTGGAAATGCAATAGGAGCAGTATTAAGTCTAGAAGGTAGACCTGTAGCATATTTTAGTGAGAAGTTGAATGATGCAAGGAGAAGATATTCATTTTATGATCAGGAGTTCTATGCCATAATACAAGCCTTGAAGAATTAGATACATTATTTGTTGCCTAAGGAGTTTGTGTTGTATACAGATCACCAAGCTTTGTAGTATTTGAATAGTCAAGTAAAGTTGAATCAGAGACACATGAGATGGGTAGAGTTCATGCAGAGTTACACTTTTGTGTTGAAGTATAGGAGTAGAAAATCAAACAAAGTTACAGATGCATTAAGTAGGAGAAGGAACTTGTTGACATAAATGAGAATTGAAGTGTTAGGATTTGATGAATTGAAAAACATGTATGAAGAAGATCTTGATTTTGCAGAACCTTGGAAAGCATGTAAGGAACTTGTTGTGATAGTGTAAGACCACCCCATGTGTGCTCTTTCCATGTCCTAATTTTCTTACTATTTCTTGTGTGTTAGCACCATTTTTGGAACCTAGTTGGTAGATGAAAATTATTTTATTGTCTTATGCATTGATAATTATGGTTTAATTCCATGCTTTGTTTTTATGATACTATATGAGGAATAATGTTCTGTGTTACTTTATAATTGCAGTTGTATAGACAAGAGATGATATATGATTATCATGCTATAAGATAGATACTGACCTAATTGTGCTTCGGTAATGATATTTTGTTATTGGATTTGATGTGCGTAATTGAGTGTGTAGGTTCTACAGGTACAACGACTGATAAGGTGGCTTGCGGAGAAGTAGCTCATGGATCCAATCTAGTAACCATCTTGCTTTACCTAAGGAAATAATGAGACATTCCTTGTGTATCAAACCATTCACCTTGTCATCATGGGTATGGAAGACCCAATGACTTTCCCTAGTGTCAGGTATTTTTCCATAGTTGTGTTATTATTTTTATGTTATTTGTGCTTTCCACACTTTTGAAAGTGTTGAGTTTGTGAGTCAATTACTCAATTCCAACTTATAATAGGTTAGGTATCTTTCCTTGCGGAATTATTCAATTAAATTGATCTTGTTGTGAGCTTATTAAATCGGTTCCTCTTGTCTTTGTGGGTCATAGAAGTTGAGTGTCGATGTTACTCGAGGAGGTTATACATAATTCCTCTGAGTTGATTTTAATGACTCTTTTAGGATTGTGACTTAAATTCTTGGCACGCCTCTATGTTTACATTTATTTATTTATTTTGGGTCAATTCCCTTAGTCTTTTTTCAACTTAAAAAAAAAATAAAATTGTCAGCTTATTTGCCAGTTCAATCTTTTTAATTTGATTTCTTTATTTTATTTCAATTTGTGGCTAGGGAGATCTATTAAAAGGTTTTAGCTTCATTTTAATTTCATTATTTAAAAGAAAATGTATAACTATATATATGTGAAAGAGAATAACTTTTTAATTAAAAAAAAAGTAGAAAAAAAAAACCTGGGAATAAGGAGGGAGTGAGGGGTAACTAAAAGGGGAGGTAAGAAAGGAAGGGAAGGGAGGAGGAAGGGGGAGCTAAAGCAGAAGGAAACCAAAAAGTAAAGAAAAAGAGATTGGCCACCATAATAAAAAGGAGGAAACTTTGTGGAGCTAGGGAGAGTAGGGAACACCACTCTTTAGTGGATTTGAGTTTTACTTTTTTTTACCTTGTTGAATGATTGTTGTTTGGATGCTATGGTTGCAGAAATGGTACTCTTTTAGACGCCCAAAACCCTACTAAAAATTTCTTTACTTGGCTGCCATTATTGGGGATGTTTATTTATTTATTTTTATGGCTGAATGCATACAAATCTGGGTGCCTAGATGTTATTTTCTACCTCCATCTGGGCACTTTAAACCCACAAAAGACCAGTGACATTGCTACCTTAAACCAACAAATTACCCATCCATTTGGATGCCTCAAACCTCGCTGGAAAACCTCTTTTTCTATTACAATATAATCATCTTTCAACTACTGCAAATTTGGACATCATTCAATCTAAAGGTTATCTCTTATTTTTGTTGCTACAAATCACTTTCAACACATGATGCCTTAGTGTCAGTTTTGGTCTTCATTAGATTCACAGTATAGAATCACAAGAAGAAGGTATTTCTCTTTTGGACTCATTGTTGTAATGAACTTGAAAATGAGTTTCAACTCTTTTTTTAACTAATTTTGAAATCAATCCATAGATTTAATCCTATTTTAGGTCTTTATAGACTCTTCATGAGGGTGCTTACTATTACTTATATTGAGGATTTAATGATAACTTGAGTGAGTTTTGTGTGGGTTTTTGGTTATGACTTTAAATGGGGGTTCTAAACACCTTGATTTAAGTTAAATTATGTAGTTGTATTAAAATTTGTATTGATTTTTGTGAACTTGGCAATTCCTAGTTAATTACATCTTGATCCTCTCAGTGCCTTAGTCTTTGGTTGATTTTATTGATTAGTCTTTGAACTTTATGTTCTTGGTGCAAACCCTCATCCATGCTTGTGTTATGTGGATATGATATTTTTTTGGAGGTTTGTGAAAATCTCTTATTGTCGGTTAGGGCCTTGAGATGACCAATGATGAGGAGTTGTATTATGATGGAACACTCTTACAGCTCAGTAAAAGTTTCTTGAATCATTCATTTTCATACACTTACAGCTGTAGTATTAACTCATGTTCACTTTATCATGCATGATATTGCAAGATGGTGTCCTGTCACCTCCTAAATGTATTTGACTCTTGAAATTGTAAAACAATTTGCTTATAAACATTAACTAAAGAACTTTCTATGTCATAGTCCTATTATTCTAAGTAGATTTACATTATCAATTGGATTTAAAGGAATGTAGGATGTGGAGGGCTTGTTCCCTCATTTAATCTTACTTCAATTTATGCCACTGTTCTGCATTAAACTACTCTTTCGTGTTAGTGAATATATTTAAAATATTTCTAGATTTTATTGCATTTAATATTATCTTTCCAGATCATTTTAAAATATTAATTTTTGCTAAGAAATGAGAGAGTTGTTACTATTTTAGTGACTGTATATAGAGCTGTTTCTGTATGTTATTTTCATTTAATCTTACTTCAATTTATGCCGCTGTTCTACAGTAATTTGATCATACATGTTAGTAAAAATCTTTAAACTATTTCTAGGTTTTATTGAACTTAATGTCATCTTTCTAGATCATTTTAAAATTTTAATTTTCATTGAGAAATGAAGGAGTTATGACTATTTTAATGATTGCATATAGAGCTGTTCTATTATGCTACTTTCTTTTTGCCCAACATTCCTTCAAAAGAATTAGCATGCATTTCTGTATCTTCACAAACCTCATTTTGTACATTTTCATTATGGAATTACATTAACATTTTCTTTAGAAATCAGATTAGTGTTCTTTAAAAAAAAATTGATTTATGTTCGAGTTCAAAATTAATTAAATGTTTTTTTAGACTTGATCATGAAAGACTTCTTACAAGATAGATAAATACTATATGTGAATTAATGGATGTCTTATATTAAATTGAATTAAAGTCTCTTTCTTTCTCTCTCTCTCCCCTAGTTATTCCCTCTTGGAGATGAGGTGTATGTCTAAATTTGAGTAGAGAATGTTTTAGGTATGCAATGATTGTTTCCTTGCTCTAGTGATATCTTGCTAGTATTCCTACTAGTTAGCACTTATTATTCAAAGCAAATAAGTTTTATAGACTAAAATAGCTAGTAGATGAAACATATAGCTTTTATGAATAAGGTAGGATAGTGACATAAAAGAATCTTGATCATTGATGTGTGTATGCAAATATAAACCTCTTTAATCAGTCTCATCTCCTAGTAGGCCAAGAAGTGATAGAATGAGATATATAGTTATGCATTAAATGAATTCTTAGCCTATTTGTATATGCTAGATGGCTTATGTGTAAAAGGTGAAGAATGAAAATATTTTATTTTTGTACCTCTTCCTTCCTTGTGTTATCACTTCGATAATTAGTCTAAAATAGTTAATATTGTGTCACTTGCCGTAACATAACTAACCCTATTGATGTGAGGAGACCTCCAAATTATAAAATCAAATCTCCCATTCTATCCTACTATGTTATGGAATGTATTATATGCTGATGCTTTCTTAGTGGATTTGATTACTAAATGTTGTATGTACTTTCATATCATCATATTCTTATATCGTGGAAGTGGATGCTTTAGGTGTTTTGGTGACTCATATTACTTTACCTTCTTATATCACGTAGTTTTTGTGAACATAAACATTTGAATAGGTTGTACTACCTAATTTTCCTTTCCCTTTCTCGTTAATTTCATCTATGTGTACTGAGAAAATGAATAGACCTTGTTGTGATAGGTCGTTAATTCTCTCTTGTTTTTATAAATGTTTCCAAAGATTAATGGAACCAAGAAGAAAGAATATTATTGATGCCTATCCTTGCTTAATTGAAAGGAGCATGGGGCTTCTCTTGTTGTATTGTCCTCTTGTGGTTTTAATGGGTCAAAATCTATGTACATTAGCTCTTTATTTGATTTCAATTGGTGGAAGTACTTGAGTAATTAAAATGTATCTTGTAAGTAAACTATGTGCACATTACTTCTCCTAAATTTACTTAGAGGTATATGATTTAGGTATCATGTGAGTTGCTAGTAGAGGTAATGGATTAATGGTTTTAGTAAAGATATAATTGCTTGGGATCCTTATGCTAATGTTAAAGAATGGAGTGGGGTTATGCTTGTTTCAAATTGAACTCTCATACATAACTTTACCTGAATTAATAAACTAAATATATGAATTGGTCATTGTCCTTTCTTTAACTTACACCTTTTGCTATCATAGGTGCCTTGCCACATAGTGTATACATGCTACCTAGTATATTGAGTTGGTATAACTCCCTACTTGTGCGAGGTTGCCCTTTTGTGACTCCTCTTGGGAGAATGTTTCACTTTGAGTGGTTACTACTCTCACCTTATGGGAGAGTATGGTGCTCTCTTTCTATGTGTGTGACACCTACATATTCCTCTCTCTTGTATAGTGGTGCTTGTGCTTGTGTTGTTGAGGTGTCGAAAATGGTTGTGCATGTTTGTTCACATGGTAGCTATGTAGAGGTTGTACAAAAAAAAGGTTAGTTGTGATTGTACTTGGTTTTGTCTGACTTTAAAAGTGGGCATTACAGATAGATAGGAGTAAGTGGTTGGACTATTTCATTCAAGAAGATATGTTGTTCAGAGGAGATCAGTTATGCATACCAAGGAGTTCCATGAGAGACAATTTGATCAAGGAGAAGCACAGTGGTGGTTTGACATGACATTTTAGCATTGATAAGACAGTGGCTTTGGTGAGTGAAAATTACTTTTGGCTTGAAATATATAAGGATGTTATGAAATTTGTACAAATTTGTAGAGTTTGTCAAGTTGCAAAAAGGAAGTAGTTAGAATACTAGATTGTATAAACGATTCACAATACTAGAGAGACCTTGGGAAGGCATAAGTATGGATTTCATAATGGGATTGCCAAAGACACAGAGAGGACATGATTCAATATTTGTAGTGGTGGATAGATTTTCAAAGATGACACATTTCATACCTTGTAAGAAGTTAACTGATGCAATGCATGTAGCTGACCTATTTTTCAAGGAGATTGTGAGATTACATGGATTGCCTAAGAGCATAATTTCAGATAACGACACAAGATTTCTTGGATACTTTTGGAAGACACTTTGGAAGAAGATGAAGATAGATTTGAAGTTCAGTTTAGCATTTCATCCACAGACTGATGGATAACCAAAGGTAGTGAATAGGAGTTTAGGAAACTTGTTGAGATGTTTGGTTGGAGAGAAGGTAGGAAATTAGGATTTGATTCTTTCACAAGTAGAGTTTGCATACAATAATTCAATAAATAGGAGTTTCAGAAGAACACCTTTTGAAATTGTTACAGGAGTATACCCTAGATGAGTCACAGAATTGAGAGACATCAGTATGGAAGAAAAGAGAAGTACAAAAGTAGAGGAATTTGTAGAACACATGGAGACAATGCATAATTAGGTTAAGAAACATTTGGAGGAAATGAACAGTAAGTATAAGGAGAAGGTAGATGAGAAGAAAAGACACAAAGAATTTGTAGTTGGAGATGAAGTAATGGTGTACTTGAGAAATGAAAGATTTCTAGTTGGGAAATATAATAAGTTAAAGATGAAGAAGTTTGGACCATGTAGGATACTTAGAAAATTTGATTTAGGAAATGCATATGAAGTGAAGTTACCAGAGACATTGGGTATTTCACCTATATTCAACATTGCAAACCTATACCAGTATCATGAAGCAGAGTTCAATGACAATATTAAAGAAGACTTGAAGAAGCAGTTACCACAACAAGCACCGAAGCAGATTGAAGACATTTTGGATAGTAGAGTTGGATGCCACACTAGAGGAAGACAATACAAATAATATCTTATGAAGTGGAAAGTCAAATGAGAAGAAGACTCATCTTGGATTTCTCAGGCTGGAGTGAACCGTCTTTGTTTTCCCCTAGCCCCAACAAAGTGAGGGACTCAATTTTTCAATAACCCTGGATGTCTAATGCTGGAGCATCCCTAGTTCAAGAGGAATCTCGCATCAACCAAAAACATTTGCATTTTAGTTTGTTTACATTTCAATTTGTTTCTTTTCAATTTCCAATTTAGTTCAGTCAGTAGCAATTTTTATATTTTTGTCTGCATTCTATCACAGTTGCATTTCAAACCCTGTGGAGCTGGACTTAGCATCTAGATTCATTCATGCACATCATATCCAAAATTTAGAGCAATTAGATCATGTACCAGTAAGATATCGCTATCAGAAGGTCAACTATTTTCTCATAGTAGAGTACCCTGATAGTTCAGATAACCAGCTGAAGGAGAAGACTTGCAGAGAATTTCACAACTTGTGAAGCTAAATGACACATCATTCAATGTTGTTTGGTTTGTGGCCGACCTTTCTTGAGATCCACACATCATTCCATTCATTTGCGGATTAGTTCTATTCAATTAGGTCTGACCTATCCATATACACACGTTACAACTCTTCATTTGAGATTGTGATCTTCCTTGGCCGATGCGGAGGAATCTTATGTTCTGGAGATGATATATATTGATGTAATAGATGCCTAGGAAAGTAGGATTGATAGTTGATCATTAATTTATAGTGGATAATTTGAATTCTTTGCAAAGGGGCTTCAAAGCCTTATCTTGTGCATATTATGTAATCAGGCCTGTGAACCCTAATTGTAAGCCTGCATGTTGCCAACCAATTTGTATTTGAATTCTATGATATACTGAATGACTAAATCTGCATATGCTTTAGATATTTGAGTTGTTTCCATTGTGTTTACTCTAGTTGCAAGGTCTAGATTGTTCTCTTTGAGGACCCTCCTAACCGTGACTGCAATAGTAATTAACTTAGTTAATGTGGCTAGAAAAAAATAGTGGATCAGGTAATCAAGGTTTAAGATTAATTAAATAATGATTTATTTAATTAATCCCAGTCTAGGGGTCATGTAGGCTAGGGTAGCTAATTAAATAATAGCTTTTTAATCAACTAGGCTAGGGGTAGACTAATTAGTAGGGCTGATTAATCAGATACATATAATTTATCTAATTAATTGGGTTTAATGAGATGGACAAATTAACCAAATAAATATTTGACATATTTATTTAATTAATTGGATGATGTTAGTAAGGTGGGACTATTGAATTAATTAAATTAATTCAATTTTAGGGTTAATTGATGAAGGATGGATGAATGGTTCAGGTGTTGGGTGAGGTAATTAATTAAATAACAATTTAATTAATTAATTAGATGAAGAATTAGTGTTGTGGATGATGTCGAAGGGTGGTTAGAAGGTTAAGACATTTTTAGGTGTCTACATTTGCCCCTCTTTGACATGGTTTCATGACCTAGTAGGGATATGGTATCAAGTCAAAGAATTTGCCCCAACAACTGAGAAGTAATGAAATGGGTGAGGGATGCCCCCTTGAGAGGTTGGGTGAGGAATTTTTTTTTAGGTGATCTCTCGAAACGAGGAAATAAGGGTGAAAAATAGATAGAGGGCAAGAAATTAGGTGGACAGGAAGAAAAATAGATGAAAAAGGTTACAGTTTGCACACTGGGGATAGAAAAAGGTGATGGGGGATGACATGGCTTTCTATAAATAGAAAGTGTGGGCCCAAAGTGCCACATTTGCACACATTGAGCTTATTGGATGAGAGGAGAGAAGACAAGATGGCAGTGCAACCATATTTCCCATGCTATGAGCATCGATCCAAGTGAGTCCACACTTACATGAGGTCACCCCTAGTTGGCACCCAGGTATGCTAGTCAACGTTTGACTTTGTCAATTTTGGGTTTTAGGATATTTATTGCATCGAGAAATGGGTAGATAGATGGATTGGTACCATAACGTAACTGCTTTGGTGCCATCCAAGGTTGAATTGGCACCATCCTTTGGACTGGTGCCATGGGTTAAATAGGGAAACAGGTAGTTTTGGCACCATTTACAAAAGTTTTGGTGCTATCCTCTATTTTGGTGCTAGGGGGAAAAATTGACTTTTAGATGTTTTGGTGCCATACATGGAAGTTTTGGTGTGAAGCTCTAGTTTAGTGCCCTAGGCTTAGGGTTTGAAGTTTTAGTGCCATATGTCAGTGCTTTGGCATGATGCTCTAGAATGGCATGATATTTGGTAGTTTTAGCGCCATGCTCCAGAATGGCACGAGGGTTTCAAGGCGGATGGCGTTTTGGCACAATGTGAGGAAATTTTGCTGCTAAATTCTATTTTTGGCACAATGTGAGGAAATTTTGGTGCTAAATTCTATTTTAGTGCAAAGGCCAAAGGATTCATGCTATCACATGGAATGGCATCGTATAGGAAAGAATTGGCACCAAACTCTATTTTGGCGCTAAACTCTATTTTGGTGCCAAACTCTATTTTGGCACCATATAGTTATGAATTAGCACCACAACACTATTTTGGCAGAAAAAGGTTAAGTTTTTGATGGTTATGGGAACTAAAGACAACAATTGAGAAGGTAAAATCGCTAAAATTTATTAAAAGAAAGGTGTTCTTACAGCTTACACAAGTCTAAAATATCTATCTTGCTTGAAAAATGCTTAGAAATAGAGTATTACAATGTTTATTTTCAGTCACAAGTCTAAAAATCTGAGTTACAATGCACATAAATGACAAGAAAGAAACTTCTCCAAGTTCACAATGCTTTGTCAAAAAAGTAAACTATCAGTAATTAATTCTCAACCAGCCTAACTACTACCATAGGTCATCTAATCTGCCCCATCAGTCTAGCACTTGTCCTTCTTGACTGCAACCAAAGGAAATGCATTGTCATATGTAGTGAGGTCTATGATATGATATTCATAATATGAAACATGGACTAGATCAGGCTTCCTTAATGAAACATCATTGTATTCTTGTGTCTTGTACTGTCATCAAGATTGCTTATGAGACATGTTTTTATTGAGTTTGAAGATATCATGTCCTCTTAGGGCATGAAATTAGATTCTTCCTTCATTAATGCATCTTTAAAAGCCTCTTTTTGAGTCTAAACCGTTCACTTACCCTTCCTCTATTACATTGGACACTTGGTAGGAACGTAATCATATTTAGTGTCCTTGGTCTTCACTCATTGTGGTGACTAAGCTGTGCATACTTGCTTTCTAGATGATTGCCCTGCAACTTTCATACACTTACCTTTTAATGCTAAAACTGTAATCCTCTATTCCTTTTCTCATGCCACTAAAACCATGCTTACTATGCATGTATCCCTAGGAACCATTGACCATTTCACTCACCATGAATATCTTACCTCTATGCACTCATTATCTCTCTATTATAGAATAATTACAAAGTGTGTTTCTTAGTGCTGTGACTGAGAAAACTGAGTTACAATGCCAATTTTTGCTTATACAACTCCAAAATAGACAAAAAACACTAAGATCCCTAAACAACATATTCAAACTATTGCATAAAGTAGTGGGCCAAGCTCTCTAAGAGCTAGTACATGATAAACATCAACTATGTCATTTTTTTCAAATATTTTAGTGGCCACTGTGTGAAGGTCCCTTCTTTCTCTTTCAGACGAACAACTCCATCTATTTTGTCTTCATAAGCAAGGGGTATGTTACTTGTGTCCTTTAAAATATTTACATTTTCATCTCCTATTCCTTCCAATTCGACTACATGTACAATAGATAGTGAGTGAATCCGCCCAATGCCCATAGAAGCACCATCAAATGGATCCAACACTGCAACTTTATCCCCTTCTTGGAGTTTATCAATATTAAATGTCTGCAAAAACAAAAAAATACACATTATATTGAGATATAAAACACACGTTATATTGTTTTTTACAGCTATATGTAATGTCTTATGTCTTGTAAAAAAATAGTTTTTGAATGTTCTTTTTTTGATTTTGTTGAATAACAAAGAAGCAACTTTTTACTTTGAAAAAAAAAAACTAACCCATTGTGAGGTACAAACAAATGGAGGGCAAGACTACAATAGTGCTAGATTGTACGAGTACTCCAGAAAGAGACATGGATTGGCAATGAAGTCCCCCCAACTGAGGACCATGACATCCCCAAACACAATGCACTAATGCATTGTCAAAATCTATGTATGCACTCTATTACAACTAAGCTCTAAGATTCCATATGTAATTTATATGTTCTCCCTTATTTCCATAATCTATGTATACTAGCTAATTACACTTCACTACTATTCTAACCAACTTCTATCAAATAGGTAATGATTACCCTTATTTACATAATACAACAACCATTACTTACTTGAATAGTACTTACTTGCATGTGGTTTCATAGCACTCATCTCAAGTTTAGCACAACTACTACTATGAATATCACGTGCATGCTCGTTGACGAGTTCATCATCATAATTATCACTATCAACATTGACATGAAGTTGTACAGTTTTGCAGAGAGCTCTATTCAAAGGGCCTTTTTCTTTTTGTTCTACTTTCATATAATTGCTCTACATGTGGTTTAATCATCATGCAAAAATTAATACAAGTCAAGTAAAGAATGAAAAAGCTATAAATTTTTGTCCAAAAGAACATTTTAAGCATCAAGAATTAATGAAAAAACATTGGGACAAATTAACTTACAACTTAAAGAATGCAAGCTATAATTTTTTGTCCAAAAGAACATTTTAAGCATGAAGAATGACAAAACATTAGGATAGATAACTGACAACTATTATATTACCTCAACTTCAACATAACTATGATGACTGTGCTGCACATTCTTGTCTCGTTCATCATGATCACTATCAATATCGATAGCTCTATTGACATCATGAAGGCATTTTCATTTTCCTGAGATGCTTTGATAAAATTGCTCTGCATGTGGTTTAACCATCATGCAAAAAAATATACAAAGCATTCAATAGTCAAGTAAAGAATACAAGCTATAAATTTGTCCAAAAGAACATTTTCTGGATCACTCCAACAATAAAGAAACTGGGTTGGATTCTCCTATGCTCAGATTTTAATAATCTACATATTAAGAGGCATGTGTATACATAATTTCCAAACAAGAAGAAATGAGATCAATAGAGCCTCTTATCTCATCTGAATCCATGGATTTATGCTCATTCCATGCAGAAACTATAGGGCTAACAGAGGCAGCCAATTGTGAAACTTGCTGACTAAGACTGTATATACAATTCACTACATGTTGGTACCCTTCATTTGAGTTGACATGATCTAGAGAGGCTGATTCTACTGGGCATGTAACAAATGGCTGTGAAATCTCTATTGATGAACTAGATTTCCACTTCATCCTACTCTTAGATTTACTAGGATCTAGTGCTGCCATAGAATTGATAATATCTTTTGCACCTACTTCTCTATTACTATTTTCCACCTAAAATACAATGTCAATTTCAATATATAGTCAGTTCAATAAAAAATCAAAATAAATAACACAATGCAAATTGAACCAAAAAACCATATACTTACTCTAAATTTATCCTTTTTGGCCTGCAACCCACCTCAGCCAAATGTATATCTAGCCCTCACATTATCTCTTTCTCTCTTGCCTCTGTTACTCTTTGCCAAATATTCTTTGGAATACATATTTTCTTTCAATGCCTCCCACTGTATGGGAGATAGAGTGGAGTCTAACCTCTCTTTTCCCTCCATGATTATTTTTTGCAATTGTATCTAAAATTGTTCATCAAAATTCTCATTCTTTGCTTGTAATATTTTCTAAAGATTTGTCCACCAGTAGTCTCAAAAGCATTTTCCATTTTTTGTATAACATTTTCCATAGTTCATGGATCTTGCTCTGCAAAATTTGATATGAAAATATTTAAATGGGCCCTACATCTTACACCCAACTCAAAGGCCCACTTTGTAGCATTTGGCCCAATGGGCTCACCATCTCTCGATACCTCAAGTAAGAATGGCTTCTTACCTTCTAATTTTCTTTCTTTTTTCATTCCTCTTTATAGATCTATACAAATCCTGACTCAATCTTTGTCTTTTGACAAAAGCATCCACATCTTCCATTAAACCACTACTAGTATTTTTGGTTGATCCACTAGTTCCATCAAAAGTTCTAGATGCAATAGGTGCACTCTGAGGCACAATAGATGCAAGCAGTCTCTCTTCATGACTTTGATTAACCAGAACTTCATGCTCCTTGGCCACATCAGGTGTGGCATGGGTAGGTAGACCATGAGTACCAGTCTTCATAGATTTCACTTGAAACACATCCTTTAATCTTGAATAAATCATCTGCAAAACTATTGTTCCTTTACTCTGATGTTTTTCAATAATCTCTCTTAGACTTTGTGCTAAGAGACCATCACAATGTTACACATCACCATGTGCTATATCAGGCTGCACATGATCACCATGCGCAATATCAGGCTGCACATCAACATATGCTATATCAAGCTACACATGATCATCACTGCAACTATTATTTTCACCAACTGCATTTGTTGAACCACAAAAGCGTAGGCTTCTACGAGATGGTGGTACTGTATCTTTTCTTTCCTTTTGTTTTTTCTCCATATTTTCTTTGCACTCTTTTTGTTGCCTTAAAACAAAAAATATCATATTATGTCTTATATACATAAAGCTCTTTCCTATAAAATTTTATTAAACACTATTAAACAAATAATATATTACTTAGTAGATTTACAACTTGCATGTTTGATGCAGAGCGCACAGTGGATACAAGAAAAAGGACAAATTTGACTAGGTTCAACTACACCAATGAGCCCAAAAACAAGGATCTTCATGGAAAAGTGGGAACAGTAGTTAAGGTTCTTTAATTCTTCTTGGAAATGGTGTTTGGACATGTATTAGAACCCATCCCATCCATTGGCAAAGGTGGATCAAACTTTAAACTACTAGTTCCTTCACAAACCTCAAGAAAGGCAAGTAACCCTACAAACAGAGAACAGTCCCAATAACTTTTTATACAGACATCCAAATGCAACTCTCAGACATGAAATAGATACCCATTATGCCTCCCCACAACATACTCTAGAATGGGTTTGGGTTGTTTTGGAAAGTATGCCCTAACCAATAACCAAAATGCAAAAATAACAAGGAAAATGCTGCTACAGTCACCTAGGGCATCAATTTAAACACACCAAAACAACTTTTTCAGTACTGAGCCTTGGTCAACATATCAATAACTCTCTACTTCCATTCCACTAAGTTTTAGAGGATTCCCATGGTGGAATGAGGTTTTATGACATTTTTCCTACCAAAACCCTAGTTAACCTAGTTAACAGAGTAGTTTTAGAAAAAATCTGACATCTTCCTCTAGGAATCAAGTTAAGACCTAAAACTAGATGCATTTGAAAGGTAACTAAATCCTCTTTCCAACCATATATGGCTTGTCCCTGTATCTATCTGTACAAAACCGTACCAAATGCTGTAATAGGACTGTTATAGGAGAATTCTAGAAATTGCAGTCACTAAAACGGTCATAACTTCCTCAATATTGCACCAAATTTGATGAGACAAAAAGGAAAGGGAGGGTGATTGAATATAATTTCATTTGAAATCAAAAAGAAATGTCCTCCTACCCATACTAGGCTGTACCATGCAAGAAAACAATGAATTTCTGAAGTAGAATACAGAAAATAGTGTCTTTTATCATTCCATGTTCAAATCTCCAATCACCCATGAATTATTTGAAGGTTACAAGGCCTTTTAAAGGAATTACAACATGACCTTTCAGTTTCTAACTTCCTTGGAATGAACTAAGAGCCAAATGACCCTTCAACTTCCAAGTTTGCATCTTTTTTTCAATTTTACATTGGCAACCTTTACATAGTATGCACTATTTTGTATATTTGAACCTCCTAATGACCTAAACACCTAATAGTGACTTGATTAACCTCATTACAATGTTGAACCATTAAAATTTAATCAAAATCCTATGGAAGTATCAATTTGTCAAGGTGCTCCTGCACCACTGTTTGTCAAACCAAGACTCAATAAATATTTATTATTCTTGGCCACTTTTTCTCTACAAAGGTGCTCATAATCTATCACTGAAGTTTCAACATTATGATCACTATCATCTAATTTGCACCTTATAGTCCTTGCCTTCATTTCCTTAAATCCAAATAAACAATAATGTATAAATCAACAACTTGAATCAATAAAACTTTATTGAGTTCATAAGTTGATAACTGTTGACTTTCCAATCTGCTGATAACTGTAAATGGAAACTTAAAATAGAATTTAGTTTATAGATTAAAAAGAATTTGCAGTCAAAAACCAAGAAGATGTTTACAATTACAGGTATCACACAAATTTTCCTTAGGGATATATTCACAAGAAAAGAACTCATAAAAACATAACACAAGTAGGATGAAGGAAAAACATTGTCTAGTTCATCATTAGGTGTGTTAGAACCTTAAAATTTTGCCTAGTTCCATCATCACAACTAACCTTGAGCTCCATGACCTAAGCCTTGACCCTTATATTCCTTTTTATTTTTGACTGAACCTCCCCACTGTAAACAGAAATATAATTTTTTAGGTCTGCCTGACACTGAAAGACCTATACAAAGCCAAAAATTCATCATATATACTTAAGCAAAAACATGTCTAACTATTTTACATCCATAAAAGTCCTTTACCACAATCCCACAACAACAATTTGAACCCTTAGCAGGCTTGCGGTTAATAATAGACAACATAAAAGTATTCACCGCAATACTGCAGGGTATTATAATAAAGGTGCAGTTGGGCGGTATAAAGAGCTTAATTACATTATAACCATAGTATCATGGTAAGGAAAAGTGAACAGTGTGGTATAGCAGAGAACAACTTGCCACCCCACAAGGAAGGAGATAATAAAGAGCAGTACTGCAGTAAGAACCATAGGACTGTGAAGAAGACTACTAAGACATGCAATATAGCGATAAGAGTCCCACTGCCCCACGATGAAGCATAAGGAAGCTTGCAGTATAGTGGGGAACAACCCACCACCCCACAAGGAAGGAGATAATAAAGAGCGGCAGTGCGGTAAGAACCGTAGTACTGCGAAGAAGACTTCTAAGACATGTGGTATAGCGGTAAGAGTCCCACTACCCCACTATGAAGCATATGGAAGCTTGTGGTATAGAAGTATACACCCCGCTATCCTATACTAGTTAAAGAAAGAGGCGGTTGTGTTGTAGTACAGACTGTCAGGGAATTATTACTAGTTATGGTATTAAATGCATAACTCTAAACAACCCTCAAATCTTTGGAAAATAAATGGCACACATTCAAACTCAAAATATGAACATAAGGTTGATATTAATGATGGCATGAAAGAACTCATAAGTAGTTAAAATTGAGAACTCGATATTGTTTTGGCATTCATTTGCAAGGATTGTCATGCAGGAAGCTAGGAGTTCAACAAGGCAATGTTTTGCAACTATCACATACCACGTAAGTACACTAAACTTACTGAAGCAACTTTACAAGCATAGAATTGTTTGAAATCCTACATTTAAACACTTAGAAATCTTGAGTAGAGGTTGACATTAGATATCATGCCACCTAAAAAGGAAGAACCTGAGACTAAGAAGGAAGAGCCTAAGGGTAAAAAGAGATCATTACAACAATCTATCTTAGATATCTTCCCTAACTTGACTGAGAGAGGATACAAGAAGATTTTTTGGGATATAGCTCATGGTTGTAGGGATGCCCTTATTCCTATTTTGGTGTGGGAATTGTTTTGGTATTTCTATCAAAAGAGGGAAGGGAGAATTCCAGTATCAAATCCATGGACATTAGACTTAGCTAAGCTAATTGTCCCAAATGTCTTCATAGATGTGGAGTTCATTAGATTTCTAGCCTAGAATTACCACCCCGCTACTAGGACTATGAGGATAATAGATGGGTCATCGTTGGTAATATTAACAAAAGCTGCAATCATTGAATGCTTCAATCTAAACAAACAGGCCCTCACTAAGGTTGACTTGCAAAAGAGTGAGGAAGAATATACTAGGTTAAGGAGAACACACAGAAGTGATGAACTCCCCATATACATGAAAAGGGGTGTTAACAATAAGGTGATACCTATCTCCCCCTCTGCCACCGAACTGTTTGATGTAGAAGATTTTCAAACTTATTTCAAGAAAACCCACTTTGCTTTGTGTCAAGTACTTGGGGTAGATGCAGAAGAAAAAATGCCAATTAGTTTGATGATGATGGCTATGAGAATTCAGAACCCCAAGACAAACATTGAATATGACTTTGCCTCGTATCTTGAAAAGGCATTGCATGAAGGATTCCTACAAGTCAGAGAGAATAGGGCCCCTATAACATTGAGGAAATATTCTTTACTGTGTCACTTGATATTGTACCATAACAAAGATAGATGGACAAAAAGGATGTGCTTGGGTAGGATTGATCGATAAGGGAAGTCATTGCCTATGCAATGATGGAGTTATATATGGGATAGTAGATGCAAAAATTCCAATTATTTAGTGTTCCAATATGACTTTGTGAATAGAGTTATGAGAGTTCTTGGCCACTCATCACCAAGATTACACACCTATACTACAACTATTGAGGCCCTTGGATTTGAAACTAGAACAAGGTCATACTAATAACTTTGGTGATTAGTTGTTGCTACAAGATGTCACAATAATCAGGATTTATGGGTGCCCATATGCCCCACATATATTGCCAAATTTGTTCCTCTTTGGCTAGCCTTTTTAGAATTTATGTGGCAGATATTGTGGATGGAAAAGGATGTCATGCACACATAAATGAAGGGTACATTTCTACCTAACTTGACAATATGTGAAGAATTATCTGTTGGATTTGACACCCTTGAAGAATTAAAACATTACCTTAAGATATTCTCTGAGGCCTGGAAGTGAAAGGGTTTTTGACTCTGAGAGCCATATGAATTTTATAAGATAAAACCTCCTCATAAAGGCCACAATTACTCATTAAGTAGATTATGAAGAGGATGTGATTAGAAACTACTTCACTCCCCAAGAGGTATATCAAAGGACAAGAAAATGGGAGATCATGATGAAGCTTGAGCAAGAAATAAAGAAGAAGAATAGTGACTTCTTTTGGTATTTTGTACAAGAAGCAGATCCTCTTAAGAGGATAAATTTGATAATTGATAAGTTTGAGGAATTCTATAATAAGTCTGCAACAGAGCAGGAGAGGCCCACCAAATTATCTTCGAAAAGGCCAAGTGGTATTGTAATTTTAGAGTCATCTCTTGACACTATTTCAGTATGTCATGTTCCTCAATAATCACCTCCTGAACAACCACTTCCTAAAAAATAGAAGACACATGAGCCATATGGATTGGTCTCCTATGCAATGAGTGAAGGAGTGGGAGTTATAGAAGAAGTGGCCAGTGTACTGAGGAGTTTGAAGGATGATGTTGAGGTAGATCAATCAACCCGTGAAACTAAAGCTCATAAACTAGAGGCTAGAATTGATATCCATATGCAGGGAGAAAGTGAAATGTAGGATGATAAGAGGGAAATTATAGATCTTAGATTTATTGAAGATGATGATTTCATTAAGACCCCTGAATTTAAGGATTTCTAGATTAAAATGAAAATGAGAGTTTGAAGAAAGGGTAGAGATAAACAAGATGGGTGCTGAAGAGTTTCAGCACAATCAGATTGTAGCCTAGACTTTCAATGAATTGAGAATTGATAATGTTGATATTAGCCCACAAGAAGCTAGGGATATAGTTTTGAAGAGTAATATACTCATTATCCTGAGTATGGAACTAAAGAAGATATTCTTACTTGACCAAGTAAGAGCACAAGAAGACCCAATGATGATTGATGAATTTGATTTTGATGAGGGCATAAGTGCTATAGGGTACAACCCTAAGATTGAGACCTTGGCACTTTGGTCCAAGCAAAGAAATACACAAAACCTAAGGTTGTTAGATGTGGTAAAAGAGATGAGAGGAACGGCTATGGTAAACACATTGTAGGACACATCTCCTTTAGAAGTTGCAACCTTGACAATGCACTCGGCCATGTTCACTCGAGCTACTGTTAAGGGAATGCAAAACAAATTGATAGAATATGAAAAGGAACATAAATTATTAAATGATGAGGTAAATAAACTATTCATAGAAAATGTAAGATTGAAAGAGCAATTGAAAGGAGCAGGGCCCTCACAAAGTAAAGAAATAGTATTGTATCAACCTCCTACTACCCAATCAACCAATATAGATAGTGCATCCTCTGAACAAATGAATGTACTAAGACAAGAGATTGAAGAGTTGAAAAAAGCCAATAATGAAACCAAGGTTGAGGGAGTGAGGGACCATATCATCAATGTCTTGGAAAAAATCTTGGATCACAGGATCAAACTAATTGAGGACAAATTGGAAAGTGTGTATGATTGCTACACTTCATTATCCCAAGCAATTGACCAGATGAAAGCCCATGCACTTATACTAGATCCTCTTTTCAAGAAGTGGTAGCAAATTAACCATACCTTGATGACTTTATGTAGGGTATTACAGAGAACTGTGGAAGCTCCTTCATCTTTGAAGCTAACTGAGAAGATGGTTAAGATAGTTATAGATGAATCTCAGTATATAAATGGAGAAGATTAGAATATCAAAACAAGGATGGAATCATTTCATATGTTGAAGTAGTGGTTTGTACTAAGGATATTAAAGGATGATGACCAATTGAAAATCTCAGTGAATGGAGAAAGGAATTTGGCCAAATTGTTCTTGATTGGATTGCTCATGTACAAAAGGATGGTGAATTAAATCTCCAAAGCCTCAATTTGATCAAGGATGGAATAATAGCCTTGGATATTGGATATTCTAAATTCATTACAGATGGTAGAGTGTTACTTGACAACAGATGGAGGAATCACCTAACAAATATATCAAAGATTCAAGAATACAAATGTCCTCATGACTACACAGTAGACCAATGGGAGCAAAAGTATTTGGCTCCTCTAGAAGAATAGGGCCTAGAAGATGTTACAGTGGAAGAATCGAGCCTTCAAACACTATCATGGAGAGGGGGACTTTTCCAGATCGAGATGATCATGAGTCTCCTATGTTGATTAACGGACTACAAGTGTATTGCAAGTGCTACGGGCTTCCAATCAATATTGTCCACTTTCTCTTTTTTCTCTTAATTATGTTTTAAGCAAAACTAATGTTTAGTTTATACAAAGAGGCATGAATTTTGAAAAGATGCCATATTTTGTAATGGTCTGAAGCTTGTTGCTTCTCTTATAAAAGAGAAACCAAGACCTAATTTTGATATCATCATCATAGGCACTTATAGAAACATATATGAGGAGACTTCTGTTATATTGTAATATCTATTTGAAACAATCAATGGAGAAGAATATTTAATCTGGTGCTCGAATTCTAGTTAAGATATCTAAGAGATCATTTCTTTGTTTGTAATGAGGAGGTTTAGTTCACCTAATGTTAAGATATCTATATGTATTATTAAATCATATATGTTCATTATTGTTTCCTTCACACAAGCATATTCAATGCATGTGTAGACTAGAAGCTGTATTACAAACTAAAGCTATCATCTAGGACATACAAGAAAAGTCTAGCATCTAGAAAACATATAGGACATACAAGAAATTATACTCTAACTAAACAAAATAAGTTCAACCAAAGTAAGAAAACTAAGAAGAATGATTGAACCTAACTTTAAATGCACTTCAAATCAGTAGTGAACATCTCAGGTACAATGTACCAACAAAATAATGATGATTACATTCAGAAATGTATCAGTAAAATAATAGTGAATAAGCATACCTATAATCAGATCTTTATTACATTCAATAATAAATTACACCATACATATAACCAAAGTTTAGGTGAGAAGCTAACCTCTTAAGGTGATAGGCTAGTTAAGGTGACAAAACATCATCATAACATCTGCATTGCCAACAAGATCAGAATCCTGATCACTCGTGTCTACATCTGCTTGATTTTCTTCCTCATCCTCATCTATGACATGTTACTCATTCTCTCATCCAATCTCTTCATTGGTAATCAAAATCTCTTCTTCAAACAATCCATCATTATCTTCATCCACTTCTTCAAAATTTTCTTGTAAATTAACATATTGCCCATCATGCATTATATCGACAACTTCTATGAATTTTCATTTGGAATGAGACTCTGTTTGAATGACATACAACCATCCTGGGCTTCTTACATCATTAATTAGAAATGATTGGTTAATTTGAAGAGGAGAAAGATACAACTCATCCATCTCTAATAAAAATTACCTTGTATTTCGTGTACAAATCCATACTCATCAAATTGTACTACAGATGGTCAGATCCACTTACATTCTAATAATATAGGACTATTTTCACCAAAATCCACTTGAATAATTTCTTGGATGAATCCAACATAAATTTCTTCTCAGTTTCGTGAAGAAATTCAGCACTAACAACACAATCACAATTTATCTTTCCTTTGTCTTTTTCTTCCACTCTTAAATGACTACCATAGGCCGACATTCCACTAAAATGCATAGCCCATAAATGTGGATATTGTGAAATCTCACTTTTATCCATTGTTATATCTGACCTTCTTCTTTTGCATCACTGACTGCATTAGCAACCATTCTTCAAATTTTGGAAAAGAATCACCTCCAATCAAATCATGATGTCTGAACTTTTGAGGTTGATGTTGCATCCAAGCTTGATTCTCTTCTTCATATTTTCTACATATAATATTAACGTACAAATAGTAAGATTAATTATATAAATGTGTAAATGCAATTGAGTAAATAAATTATTGTGTAATTTTTTTTACCTATGCCACTTATCGAACAAAGATGTGTTTTGAAGAATATAGGCATGTATTGCACTTCTTTCTTGATGTGATAGCTTGAAGCGACATCCATTGTCTTTTACTACTTCACTTGCAACTCTCTCATCTTTGTCATCATACCATACATGTCGATTGACATTTTTAAAATCCTTCATATATTCTATGCAAAATCCCATGGTCTCTTGCATTGAATATCCCTCAGACATGTTACCTTCTGGTTTTTCCCTAGTACAAACATTTTTTTTCAAAATCTTCATATATCGTTCTATAGGATACATCCATCTTGTTCTTACTGGGCCACAATGCTCTAGTTCATTTTCTAGATGTATCAAAATATGCATAGAAATGTTAAAGATTGTTGGTGGAAATTCCTGTTCCAATAAACAAAGGACTTCAACAACCTCCACCCTCAAACTATCAAAGTTCAAAGGATCTAATACATGAAAACTCATTCTCTTTAATATTAGGCCCAACCTTATAACTTCCAATCTTGGCCCCTTTGCCAAACTTGATATATTTACCACAATAGGTAAAATATTCTCAATTATGACATTATAGTCATGGGTCTTGATGCCTCTTAAGCCATTGATGTCAGTTTGGCTTCTAATAGTACTACTTACATATCCAGTGGGAAAGCAAGTCTGAGACAACAACTGTAAGAATTGTGCACGTTGATCCTTTGTCCAGACATAAGAAGCACTAGGTTTTCTATATTTTTCATTAGCATATTTTTCAACTCAAAGATTTCAATGAATCTTTAGTTGTCAAAAGTCTTCACGTGATGAAACAGTAACAAAATCACCAAAACGATTTTCTATAATAACATAGGCTATATTTTTCTCAGTATGCATAAAGTCAATAGTATGCCTAATGGCCATATCCTTAAAGTATGGCAACTTATAGAATATGCACAACTGTTTTACACCACTTTCACTACATGGATCATATCTACTACTAGCAATCCCATCATTTTCAATAAATGACATTCTTTTTTGTCCATTCTCAACAATGTAATCACCTGTTATTTGAAATGGTGCTTCACGATTCTCTTCTTGACCATTGAAACGTGTTTTTTATCAATGATATGGATGACCCATTTTAAGGTAAGCATGATGTCCACAATAAATACACTTACACAAACTTCTTGAGTGCCTCACAAAATCCTTAAAGTTGCAAGCAGGACATCCATGGTATCCATGAACATTGAGACCATACAATGTGCCATATGAAGGAAGATCATGAATCATAAACAATAAGGAAGCTCTTAAAGTGAATTTGATTGAATGGCCATCCCTTAAAGATTGAATTGCTTCAATTCCTTTCCATAATTCCATTAGCTCATCATATAATGGCTCTAGATAAGCATCGATTGTATCTAAAGTCATAATTTTCTTTCTTAGTATAATCAATGAGAGCATTAAGAAAAATAGTTTAGTTGCTAACCATGGAGGCAAGCTATAATTTATTAAAAACACTGGCCAAGTTGACCATTTAGTACTTTGATCTAAGAATGGGTTCACCCCATCTAGAGCTAAACACAACCTTATATTACGAGGATCTTGAGAATAATTAGGCCATCTCTTATCAAATTCCATCCATGTCTTAGAATTAGACACATGTCATTATTTTCCATCTGTGCTCTTATTTTGGGCATGCCATTGCATAAGTTCAACAATGTCTCTACACCTATACATTCAGAGTAATCATGGGATTATTGGAAAGTGGCAAAGAACCTTTCTAGGAACCACAACGAATTTTAACCCTTGTCTATACCTCACTTCATGATGTTTCAAGGAACCACAACTAATTTCAACCCTTTTCTATACCTCACTTCATGATGTTTCAGACATTCACTCTCACTTGCAAGATTATTGCAAAATAATACACAACCATTCACACATGTGGATGTTTTCATACCGTAAGCCTAGCTTAGTGATTTGCTTTTTACATTGACTTTGTTTTGTTGGAAATGTGGAGTTAGGTGGTAATAATGAACTTAATAATGCCAATAACTGATCTACACTTTCATTTGTCCAACCATGCACCACTTGCAAGTTAAGAATTTGAAGGATTGTTGTCAAACGACTTAACTTGTAATTAGCATACATAGGCTTTAAAGTATCCTCCATCGACTTGGCCCAATCATCATCTAGACCCTCATTCAACATTCTATCAACTTCAAACCCTTCATCTAACATTGCTTCCTCTTCATGTATATTTGGTGCCACTTCATCTATGTTTGTTGCCTCTTCATCTATGTTTGGTACCACTTCATCTATGTTTGTTGCCTCTTCATCTCTCAGACTTTGCAATTCTATCATATATTCATAATAATTGTAATCCCAAGGGCTTATACCACTATGCCCATATCTTATCATATGTCGATAAATCAGGTTTCTTTTTCTCACCTTTCCACCAAGACAGTCTTTACATGGACATGGATATTTGTCCATGTCCCTTTTATCGGCTACTCTCTCATCAAATACATGGTATTGATCCATAGTCAACCTTTGACATTGATCCATCTGTAATGTTCTACACATAGCAACAAAAATATTTTGGGGAAAAAATTGGCAAACCAAAAGTTCAAGATTTTTTGAAAAAAATGGATTTAAAAAAAATGTAAACAATTGTAGAATAAGAGAATTTTTTTTTAATTGAAAGGCATTTCCATAGAAATAGAGTTATATAGTGCAAATAAAATAGAGAGTTTAACTAATGAATTGTAAAAAAAAGATTTTTGTAGTTTATATTCAAATTGTTGATTACATTGCATTGCACATCTTTCAAACTCAAAGCATTACTTCACATTGCATAACTAATAACTAGATGCTGATAGATAAGAAAATTTCAATTACAATATAGTTTTTACAAAGTCAACCTAAGTAGTTATGTAGTTACTTCACATTGCATAACTAATAACTAGGAGCAGCTGCTAATTGCATTTTCTTGTCATAGCATTCCATGAGACCACATTTCTTTGAGGCATTTTTTCAAGCAATTCATTGCCTTGTCTATGCTACCACATTTTTCATACATGTGTACCAATGTATTTTATCAAACAGTTCACTGCCTTGTTGCTATGGCTAAAAGCCTAAAACACGTGCTTTCGAACAAGCTATGGATGCTTGGAAAAAATCTATCAAAGCATTTAATAGTAAGCAATAGCATAGGCAAGGTAGTGAACTGGTTGAAAAAATGCCTCAAAGAAATGTGGTCTCATGGTGATGGAATGCCATGATAATCCATAACAATTCGCTTGTCATGGTATTTGTCATGGCATTCCATCACCATGAGACCATATTTCTTTAAGGCATTTTTTCCAAAGTTCATTGCCTTGTCTATGCTACCACATTTTTCATACATGTCTACCAAAGCATTTTATCAAACAGTTCACTACCTTGCTGCTATGGCTAAAAGCCTAAAACATGTGATTTCAAACAAGCTATGGATGCTTGGAAAAAATCTATCAAAGCATAATAGTAAGCAACAAGGTTTGGTCTCATGTTTTTTTGGCGCAAAAATGATCGTGATTTATTTGCATTTTTTTATAGGTTTTAAACACATCTTTTTTGGCAATTTTGCTGTTTGAAATGGGGAAAAATCTCTGTGGTCAATTTTGTGCATTTTTTAATTGTAGGATTCTCATAGTTATAGAAAAAGGTAGTGTTCATGAAGGAATGGAAAAGATGTGTAGAGCCTTTGAATTATACCCATACTATGCAATGGCATTGAATCATTTAGCAAACCATTTTTTCTTCATAGGGCAGCATTTTCTTGTGGAACAATTGACTAAGACAACTCTTGTTTCAATTGACCACCCTCTCATGAAATCTCATTCATATTATAATCTTGCATGATCTTATCATAGAAAAGGTGATTATGACACCATTGGCCACTACTACATGGCATTAGTCAAGGAAATCTAGAGGCCATAGGATTTTGTGGATAGGTTCAATTGAAGCTGGGAGATCTTAAGAGTTCTCTCTCAAATTTTGAAAAGGTTTTGGAGGTCCACCCTAAGAACTGTGAGAGCTTAAAAGTTGTAGGCCATATATATTATCAACAAGGGCAGACAGAGAAGGCTTTGAAAATTTTAAGAAAGGTAACTCGCATAGATCCACGTGATGCCCATGCATTTGTCAAGATGGGTGAGTTATTAATATCATCAGATGCCTATGTAGCCTTAGATTCTCTTAAGACAACAAAGTCTCTTCTAAAGAAGAGTAGAGAAGTACCCATTCAATTGTTAAACAACATTGGGGTTCTTCATTTTGAGCATGATGAACTAGAGTTGGCTCAACAAACTTTTATGGAGGCATTAGGAAATGGCATTTGGGTTGAATTCATAAATAAAAGCCCTAGTGCCAACTCTACAGTTTTTCCTATGCTCTTTAAGCATATGGAATTCTTCCATCAACTAGAAGAAAGTGGTGTTTCACTTGAGCTACCATAGGATAAAGTCACAACACTATTTAATCTTGCTAGGTTGTTTGAACAACTACATGATACTGAAAAAGAAAATCTTTTATACGGGCTAATATTGTTCAAGTTTCCTGATTATGTGGATGCATATCTATGTCTTGCAGCCATGGCTCAGGCTCAGAATGACATCCAACTAAGCCTAGAATTGATTTGGGATGCACTTAAGGTGGATAAAAACTCATCAAATGCTTTATCTATGCTTGACAAAGTGGAACTGAAAATAGATGACTAGCTTAAAGAAAAAGAAACAATTAAAGCTACACAAAGTGAATTAGATGCAAAGAATTCTTATGTTTACATTTCACTTGGAAATTGGAATTATTTTGTAGCTTTTTGCAATGAGAGGAGGGATCCAAAGGTGGAGGCACAACATCTTGAGAAGGATAGAGAATTGTATTGTAAAGTGTTGGCACAGAGACCAGGAAATGTTTATGCTGCAAATGGGGCAGCCATTGTGCTAGATGAAAGGGGTCAATTTGATATTGCAAAGGAAATTTTTACATAGGTAGAAGAAGCTGCAGTAGGAAACATCTTTGTTCAGATGCCTGATGTGTGGGTAAATCTAGCACATGTTTACTTTGCACAAGGATAGTTTGCGCTTGTAATGAAAATGTATCAAAATTGTTTGAGGAAATTCTATTTTGGTACTGACACCCAAATTTTATTATATTTAGCTAGAACACATTATGAAGTAGAATAGTGGCAAGATTGTAAAATAACATTATTAAGAGCAGTAGATTGTAACTACTATAAGTTGCCAATCACAAAGCTATAGATTTTGTGTTTATAAATGTAATTAAGGTTTTGAATTACCTCTAAATTCGCTGTAGAGGGCATCCCCAAATCCAACTTTGCTACAGAGGGCCTCGCCGACTTCAAATTTGTTGGAGCAAACTCTGAATTCCTTGCCTGCCTTTTTAGAAGTCTCTAGGTCCTCTCCAAACAATCTTTATCACCCATTCAAGTAGCTGCTATAACATCTCTACAAAATGCATCAGTGTGAAGTAGCTATGGATTTAATCTGAGGCCTATGAGTTTGTCTTGTGTTCAATGCCCAAAGAGATGAAACCTACAAACAAAGTGAGGAATTCAATTATGAACACGAATAATGAATCACGTACAATACATCTCACCAATAATTTCCTGAAAAGTTTTTTAAATTTTTTTTCTAATTTGTATATGCGTGACTAACTATTTAGTCATTTTTATTTCTGTGACTAAATAATTTTTTAGTCAATGACCAAATTAGTCATTTATTTACTCATTTATAGATGAGTTGCAACAAATTAGTAGAATTTAGTCATTTTTAGTTGTTGTGACTAAAAGTTTTAGTCACTTAGTCATTTATTTGCCAAATTCTACTAGTGGGTATTGCATGACCTTAGGCAGCATTACACTGAGCCCAATTTGAGGCGTTTGTGTTCCTGTATAGAGTGCCTTTATGTATTCTTATGTTGGACAGTTATGGTAATGTTGGTAAGTTTTGGATGACTTACACTCCATGATCTGACGTCCTTATATTAATGTGGAGGCATGGACTGATGACCATATTCATATGCCATTCACATTTCAACAATGCTATTTGATGGGTCGAGGGGATGATACTATTGATAGGTATATCCCCTCATGGGTGATGAGGTAGTTTGGGCTACATCAAGACTTGCCCTAGGCCATGGCAATTTTTGTGAGAACACCACAGGATACCGAGATGGCTGGCACAAATACAACCCCAGGTGGCCATACAAGATTTTGCTGGATTGCAGCTAGTGTAGTGGGACTGGGAGAGCCAGGTGGTTGATGCAGGCACTACTCTAGACTATGATTGATGGTGGTAGGTGTGGTGACCCATCCATCTTATAGACCCAATAGCTGAGCCCAACTTTACTATGGAGGGTGAGGAGGAGGCAGAGGAGGTGGATGAGGTTTGGGTTGAGTATGTTATGATGGAGGAGGGTGATGGGATTGGAGTTTTAGTTGTAGCAGCAACAAGAGAGGTAGATAGGAGAGGACGGGGGAGGAGATAACGAGTTCCTCAGTAGCAACAGACACCCCAATAGTAGCAGGTACCTCAATAGGTATAAAGAGGGCAAATGCCACCACCTTGAGCACCGTAGTAGTAGCAGTATTGTCAGGGGCAAGTACCACCGTAGGTACCACCATAGCAGGGGCACAACAGCCTAGTCCACAACAGTAGGTTACACAACAGTCGAAGCCACAGTAGTAGGTGAGGACTTTAGGTGTTGGGAGTCCAGGTGTAGGGCCATCAGGGATAGCTCTTGGCCCACCTCCTGGTACTCGCATTGAGTGTTGGCGTACTCAAGCTGACGAGGAGGAGGAGACAAAGACTCTATGGGCCCAGGTGGCCAGTTTAGAGGATGAGGTGGCTCAGCAAAGATAGGAGCTGTAGCGGTTGTAGGGAGTTCGAGCCTTGATAGATGGGGTGAGCAAGGGAGATGGAGACCCTCAAATTTTGGTGTTACAGGTGCAGATAGGGTAGTTGTACAGTCATAGATGCAGGAACAAGTGGCTATGATTATGACTGAGTTAGAGATATAGAGAGGTCACTGTATTAGGCTATGTCAGCGAGGTTACAAAGTGTTGAGACTAGAGCTCAACATGCTAAGGGATAGGTTACAGGGCTACAAGTTGAGGTTACTTGTCTGGAGGAGATGGTAGCTGGGACTAATATTGGACAGATATGGTCAGACTCCTAGACACGAATCTAGGAGCTACAAGACCAACTTTTAGAGCAGTGCTTGAGAGATGAGTATTATTATGGAGCCCAGTGTACCGTGGTACTTGAGGGTCAGCGTGTGTTGAGCTTCAACAAGTGGAGTACGTCAGGGATGTCTAGTTCCTATAGGTCCATAAGATCACAATAGTTGGTACAGCAGCCACCACTTCAGTAGTAGCCACCTTAGCAGTGTCCACCTGGGTCCCCTACCGACTCAGCTAGAGGGTCATCAGCTCAGGGTTGATGTTTGGATTTTTGATGGTTCTTGATGTACTTTTGGCCTTTGAGGCATTGTTGTATCATGACATGTATTATTATTTTGAGTGATGTATATTTTGGCGGCGATATATATGATATGCATTTGTGGTTATGGGTATTTATGGTTTATGCTGTGATGGATGAATTTATGATTTCATGGATGTTATGGATTATGATGATGTAGGATAGATGTATGGATGTTTTATGGTTTTATGATGTTTACGGATTTATGCATTGTGGATGGACTTATGATTACATGGATGTTATGGATTATGATGATGTAGATGGATAGATAGATGTATGGATGTTATTTTATTATGGATGCATTTTCTATTTTTTGATGTTGTTCATGAATGGATGATGTTGATTTATGGTATACATTTGGATTATGACACAAATTATGATGTGGATTATGTATGAGATGTTATGAAATACATGCTTAGATTAATAAACATATATTATGTATGGAAATGGATGTAATGATTAGTGGATAGATGAATATGTAATGATTAATGCAATGGTAAATAGATAAATGAATATGATAATGAGGATGGTAAATGGTAAAATGATTAATGAAATGAATGAATGGTTAATGGTTAAGTGAATAAATGGTAATGGATAATATGGTAAATGGATTAATGATACCGAAAATGATAATAGTAAATGATAATGAATGAATGGATATGGTAAAAAATGATGATAATGGTTAAATGATAATGGTAAAATGGATATGGTAAATGATAATGGTTAAATGATAATGAATAATGGTAAAGTGGTAGATGCAAATGGAAATGAATAAATGATAATGGGTAATGGATGATAAATGATAATGGATAAATGGATAAATGATAATGGATAATGGGATGAGTCATTGTCATGATATATTGTGATGTTTTTAGAACCATGGGCAATGGGGTGAGGAGGTTAGGGTAGGTTTGGGGATGATTGGGATAGGTTTAGGGATGGTTGAGATAGGTTTAGGGATATTTGGGATATGTTTAGGGATGTTTGGGATGGGGTACTAGGTCACTAGATGCCACATTGTTAGAGGGGTTTTGTTGGGATGGGTGAAATGATAGAGTTATGGGGGGGTTTGTTAGAGTGGTTAAATGGATGGGTTTTTAATCATCATTAGATGCTAAGTTCAGATAGTGCATTTGATGGTTGATGATAGAGAAAGGGATAAGTGAGCTAGGCTAAGTACTTGCATTGACATTATTGAGAGCATTTCTAGATTTATTATAGCAAAAGGGCATATTTGCACCAAGGTATGGAAGGACTAAGGTGATGATATATATCTATTTTTGGATGGACTAGACCCACAAACAACAGGTTGATCTCATGCATGCCCAAGGTAGTATAAACTTGCCTAAATGAGGGAAGGGGACTCAGAGCATAAGTTCTTTAGTATATAGAAGGTATGATTAACCTTAGATGCAAATAGGGAACAATATGCTAGAACCAACCCTACATCTTCAAGATATGAATACCATTCTTGGAGTAATGAAATCAGCCCACAAGTACGACATACAAAACAATGACTATGCCCCATTCTAGGTGTTTTCCACCACATACCATGATATAGTGAGATCAAGGTAGCTTTAGGATGATCCCTAAAATGAGACAAAAGATAAAAATCAATAATCAAAAAGACCAACAAACCATAGAAGAATCCATTGTATCTCTTGCCAAGATAAGTGTTGATAGGATGATGGATTCTGTTGTAGGAATGATACATCCATCAAGGTGATAATCAGTAGGATGTTGTTGGATAAATTTTGAAAGGTAGGCAAAAAGATAATAGGCCATATGTTATGATTATGATTGGTTTGTTGATTGATGATTTTTGCATAAGATGCGATGTTTTTGGAGTATGTTTAGCCTCTATATTGCTTGTTTGGATTTAGTAATCTTAAAGGGTAGGGACCATCCAAGCGAGTTGGATGGGTGCATCTTTTGTACCTGAGTACCGGATACTTCCTTCATATTCTAGATTGCCTACATACCTTGTGTCCACGGGATCAAGGCACTTTAAGATGCAGGTGATGATGAATATGTAGGGATGGTTTAGGATAAAAGAGATGATGTTGGATAATGATGTGTTAAGTGTGATGATGATGTAGGATTGTTTTTGGAGTTTTTATAATTTTTTTGGTTTTTAGATTTTGTTGGTTTTCTATTTTTTTTTTGGTTTTTTTGGTTTTTTTGATGTTTTTAGGGTTTTTGGAGTTTTTAAGCTGTACAAAGAACATACAAGGATCCTCTTTCCATGGATTAGCCTTGGGTGGGATAATGTAGGGTGGGGTGATAGGATTGAATGTTTTAAAATTCTAAGCCATGGAATGTAAGTGATGTGAAATTTCATGGTAGGTGAGAGGACTTATTAGATGGTAGAAACAACCACTACACATGGCGCCTGAGGAAGGTTTTCACCATGGTACTTATCCATGGAATCACTGAAGTGATTTTCACCATTGGACAACTTTATTGCACTTGGGTTTTTCTTGATTTTAACATTTTTTTTTATTTTTCTGATTTTTTAATTTTTTTGTATTTTTTGATTTGGGATACTTGATGGGTTATGCATAGAACCTTTTCAAGTGCATGATGTTCATAGGCTCATCTAGAGGCTACCCCTCAGGTGTTGCAAGCTAGTAAGCTCCTGATACATAACTAGCTATGATGACATAGGTCCCAACCAATTAGGCTCAAACTTTCCTTTCTTGTGGTGCTCTTGTAGGTTTCTCTAATTTTACATAAGGACAAGATCACCTATCTCAAAATTGCAGTTCTTGATCTTTTTTTTGTAGCTCCTGCATAGGCGGTTTTGATAAGCTTGAAGGTGATTAAGAGCATCTAGGCATTTCTCATCCAGAAGTTCTAGCTCATTCAATTATGTAACTCAGTACTCCTCCTCAGTGATTATATTCTGAAATGAAATCCTGAGAGAAGGGAGCTCAACCTCAATAGGAAAAATGGCTTCGGAACCAAATACTAATGAGTATGGTGTGGCTCTTGTGGGTGTGCGAATGCTTGTGCAATAGGTCGATATGGTGGGGTTAAGCTAAAGGTGCCAATCATGACTGACTTCGTTAACTATCTTTGTCATGATGCATAAGATGGTTTTGTTAGAAGCTTCAGCTTGACCATTACCTTGGGGATAATATGGTGTGGAAAAATGGTGTTGGATGTGGAATTTTTTGCATAGGGTGCAGACTTCCTGGTTCTTAAACGGTTTCCTATTATCTATAATAATGGAGAAGGGAACACCATAATGGCATATTATGTAATGGAGGATGAATTTAGTGATTTCGGTGCCAGTGGTAAAAGTGAGTGGAATGGCTTCTACCCACTTGGTGAAATATTTAGTAGTGGTAATAATGAATTTATGGCCATAGGATGAGGGTGGGTGAATTTTTCCTACGAGGTTAAGTCCCCACTATGAAAAGGCCTAAGGTGTTGTTATCAGTTGTAGCTCTTGTGAGGGTGCATGGATAAGATCACTGTGTTGTTGACATGGTAAACATTTCTTCACAAATTGGTAGGCATCTTGTTCCATGGTTGGCCAATAGTACCTTGTTATGAGAATATTCTTTGCTAGAGTAGGTCCACTAGAGTGTGCCCCAAAATTGCCTTTGTGTAACTCTTACAAGGCTACTTTGACATCCCTAGATTCAAGACATCATAAAAGAGTAACATCAAGAATTTTTTGGCATAGGCTATCTCCTATGATGATGAAATGAGAAGCTTGGCGGATGAACATTTTTCATTGTGCAGATGATAGGTTGGGTGGGATGATGTTATCATGGAGGTACATGTAAGTCTCTTGATACCAAGGAGATAAGGGACCAACAATGTCACATACTAACTTAGATTGTGGTACGTCAAAGGCCGACATTGGAAGTTCTTCAATCAGGAACTCACATTTTTTTCTATCCTTTTTCATGTCAACTAGGCATCCTATAGTAGCCATAGCATTTGTTGCTTTTTTATTCAACCTTAGAATTTTCTTAAAATGGATATCATGGAAATATTCCTTGAAATCATCAACCATTCTTTTGTAAGGCAGGAGCTTGTCATCTTTTGTCTTGTAATCATTATTGACCTATCTGATGACTAATTGGGAATCTCCATAAACCATAAGCTTTTCAATCTTCCATTGGAAGGCCATGCGAAGTCCTATAATAAGGGTCTCGTATTCTGCTACATTGTTTATGTATGGAAATGTTATTTTGTAGGATTTTGGACTAGTATCTCCTTGAAGGGTAACAAACAAGATGCCTACCCTTGAGCTACGATGTGTGTAGGATCCGTAAAAATACATTTTCCATGTTTCCATTATTGGTGCTACTGTTAATATTGACTCATCTAGGAATTCTGAAAGTAATGGTTGTTCTTTTGGGATAGGTACATTAGCCAGTTGATCAGAAATCACTTGTCCTTTGATAGCTTTCCTTTCTGTGTACTCAATGTCAAACTCACTTAGGATCATAACCCACTTAGCCATCTGTCCTGTGAGAGCTACTCTAGTTAGTAAATGTTTGAGTGGATCAATCTTGGCAATGACATTTGTCTAATGGTTGAGCATGTAGTGTCTTAACTTTTGAGAATTGAAGACAACAACAAGGCATGCTCGTTCAATCGAAGTGTAACTCAGCTCATAGGTCACCAAGGTACGACTGATATAGTATATGGCTCTCTCTTTTGCTTATTCATCATGTTATGCTAACAAGGCCCCTATTGCTATTTCTATTGTTAAAATATATAGAATGAGGGGTTGTCCTTGCTTTGGTGGAATAAGGACTGGCGATATAGCAAGATATTCCTTTAGCTGTTCAAAGGCATTTTGACACTAGTTATCCCATACAAATGCTGTATTTTTTTGAAGAAGATGTTGAAATGGTTGACACTTATCTACAAGTTATGCTATGAAGTGATAGATAGACCGAAGTTTCCCTTGAAGGATATGAAGTTTCTTGAATAATTTAGATGGAGGTATTTCCATTATAGCCTTAACTTTAGTAGGGTCAACTTCAATTCCTCTTCTTGACACAATGTACCCTAGGAGTTTTTGAGAGGTGACCCCAAAGACACATTTCTTGGGATTTAACCACACTTTGTATTGCTCTAATCTGTCAAAGATTTTAGCCAACACATTCGAGTGGTCTTCTCTAGTCTTTGATTTTCCCAATAAATCATCTACATAATCTTCCATTATGCTATAGAAAATGTCATGGAAGATAACTGTCATGGCTCTCTGATAGGTAGCTCCTACATTTTTCAACCCAAAGGGCATCACAACCCAGTAGTAAGTTCCCCATGGACATATAAAGTAGTTCTTATGTTGATCTTCTTTAGTTAAACTGATTTGGTTGTAACCAAAAAATCCATCCATTAATGACAACATCTCATGTCCTGCACTGAGATCCATGATGATGTTTATGTTGGGTAATGAAAAGTCATCCTTAGGGCATGCTTTATTAAGATCTCATAAATCTGTACAACATCGTATGCCCCTAGTAACTTTTGCTACAAGTACAATGTTTGATATCCACTTGGGATAGTCTATAGAATGAATGAATCCCATGTCTAAAAGTTTCTTGAGTTCTGCTTTGATGAGAAGTGCCACTTGTGGATTCATTTTTCTTAACTTCTCTTTTCCCATTTTTGCATCAGGATGTACAACAAGATGATGGACAACTAGAGAGGGATCCAATCCTGGCATGTATGTCCATGTAAAGTTTTGACTCCTTTGAAGAAAGATAAGAAAGCCTCTTGTTCTATTGTTGTGAGGGATTATACTCTGAATGTGATCTTTGGTGCCTCTTATGTCCCAAGGTTCATCTCATGTGATTTTTCTACAAGGATCGGTGATCTTTCTTGATAGAACTTAGGTACTTTAGGGAGGTCCATTCTCTCATCTCCTAGTGCCTCGTGGAGGTTTTCACTAGGGGATACATCATTTATTTTGATTTTTTCTTCATCTAAAAAGTGCCACAGGGTGGTTTTCACTAGGGATGTTATTTTTATTTTCATATTTTTGTGACTAAGAGTATGGATTGTCTCCCCAAAGTATGTAGATGTGTTTAGTTCCATGATATAGCTATCCTTGTGATCTCCAAGGGGAAAGTGATCTCTAACCCCCATCATTTTGGCTATTGCTTCATCATTTTGTCTGACATCAAGGATGAGAGGTCCTTGTTGGTCCTAATCTATGGGTTGGGGATAGATGAGGGTTAAGTTGTTGGATGTAGATGGTATGGTGGTGGTTAGGGTATAGATGGTGCATATGGATGATTCAAAAAGTTTGGTGAAATCATTGAAAGAGTCTTATGGTCCTCTTTATTGATGTTATCTACTGTGAGGAAGGCCTTAGCAACCTTACTTAAGATATACTCAATATCAGTGTGGGTAGACTCTTATTTTCCATACCCTAAGCCATGTACATATGGATTCCTTATTGCTTGAATAGGCTCGACGATTCCTTGTTCATGGAGGCCTAGACCACCTTGTCCTTTGTAGCCCATGTATTTGACAATTTTGAGACCTTTTCCATAGATCTCAGCTGGGAGAGTAAAAGATGCTTGATTTTCTCCATCATTGTATAACTAAGAGGATATGTCTTCAAGAACATCTTGTTCAAGGAGGTTCTTTTTGTTGAAGGTAGGTGACAGTTTGCATTTTATGACAACCGTAGAGACTTCCTCTTCCTTAGGAGCACCAAATGTCTTAGGAGATGGTGGTAAGAGACCCACACAAAATGTACCATGTAGGTCATATTCACCACATCCCATGTCACTTACTTTGATCTTGACCTCAGGAGGAGTGGATGTTTGTGATGTGGTTGCAATGTTGGAAGGATCAATGTATGAAGTGGATTTTGTAGGATTAGCATGAGAGGTGGATGCCTTAGTAGCATTGTTGTAAGGGAAAAAAGTGTGGTCATGTCCTTCCAAGAAACTTTATTATTGGAAAGGATGAGGGTCAACATAGATAGTGATTTCTATGCCATTGTAGGGAAATTTTAGGCATTGATGTAAGGTGGATGGAATGGATTGCATGGCATGAATCCATGGTCAGCTAAGGAGGATATTACATGGGAGGTCAAGATCAATCACTTGGCATTTGGTTTCTAAAATCTTTTGTCCCACTTGAATGGGAAGCTTGATGGTGTCTTCGAACAATCTTTTGGAGTCATCATATCCTTTGATAGTTATACACTCTCTAGAGTCCACAACCACATCAGAGTATCCCAAATGTTTTAATAATATTAGAGTGCAAAGATTTAGGCTGGAGCCATCATCTATTAAGACTCGTTTGATGGTATATTTATGGATTAGGAATTCGATGTGTAAGGATTCGTTATGTGCGACATTAGAGGTGGGTAGGTCCTTTTTTGAGACGGTGATGTAGTGAGGTGAAATGATGTGGCCTACCATGGCTTGGAATTGATAAACATTCAAGTTGGTAGGAACTTGGGTTTCCATTAAGGCTTTATCAAGGATTTCCTTATGGAAGGGAGATGTGGGTAGTAATTCGAGGATGGAAATTTGTGTGGGAGTTTTTTCAAGGTAATCTAGGAGGTTGTATTTGTCGGTGGATAGTGGATTAGTAGGTGCGGATGTGGACGGCTGATCATTGGTAGGGGCTCCATAGATGGAGACATGGACATGATGAGTGGAATGATGCAAATAGGTTTTTTGGCTCTAATGATGATGGTATTGACATGGTTGGAATAATCTTCTATTTGACCCATAATGGAATCAAAAGAAGAAGGAGGTGGCATGACATTGTATGTTTGGTTGGAAGATGAGGATTTTCCTTTGTTATGATTGGGAAGTGGATCCTTTTATGCTCCTAGGTTGGCATTAGGTGATTGTCTTAGAGGTTCGTCGATGGTTATATCACCTCTATCTATGAGGTCTTGGATGCAATGTTTCAACCTCATGCAGTTAGATGTTTTATGCCCTTTCACATGATGATATTCATAATAGGCATTCTCATCAAACCAAGAGGGTTTAAATTGATTTTCATCATAAGGTTGAATAGTGGGTAATGTTATCAAATCCACCTTTACAAGGTTGTTCAAGACATTTTTTATGGGTTCCCTAAAGGTGTGAATTTCCTCTTAGGGTTGTTGTTTTGTCTTGGTGGTGCCCTAGGAACATTGACATTATTGTTGTTTGTGGATGTGCTTGGTGGAATGGAATTTTGTACATTTTGGACGACCTTCAAATCAGTGACACTATCATTGAGGGTATTCTTGTTTTTACCCCAAAAGTGAGGTTTGTCATTGGATTTAAGTTGTTCATATGGGAAGTGTTGGTGTTATTGTTGTTGACTTTGTTGTTGTTGTTGTAAAGTTTTATAGAGCCTTTAGCAATAAGGGATCTCTTAATGGTTGTTCCTTTTTCTATAACCTCCTCAAAGGTTGATGTGCATTGGATTTGTAAAAAGAACCCCATTTATTGCTTAAGATTAGTCACAAACATAATGACTAGTTGTTTTTCAGGAATTGGCCAAGGGAGTTTGCTTTCTAGGCTTCTCCACCTTTGTAAAAAGGCAACAAAGGATTCCCCACTCTTGTTTTGTGTTGCAAAGATTGGTCATGGATATTTCATGTTCAAATTTATAGGAGAAATGATTTACAAATTTCTCTGCAAGTTCATGGAATGTCTTAATACCAGGGGGAAGATGAGCAAACCATTCGATAGCTTGACCACTGAGGCTTCTAGGAAAGAGTCTCATTAATTATGTTTCATTGTATGAGACTTCTAGGAAAGATAGGTAAATCTCCTTAAGGTGTTCCCTAGAGTTGAAAGGAAGCAAGGTATGCGGAAACGATTCCTACACTAATCTACTAAGGAAAGATTTATGAAAATTTTTACTTCTACAGTTACAAATTAAGATGCACATTAACAGAAAGATAATAACAACTTCCAAATACAAACACAAAACTCACAACACAAGATATACGTGGCAAAAACCCTTTCAGGTAAAAAACCCCACTCTCCAAAGCTGCCCAATATATTATTCATGAATCAAAAAGATTACAATATACTTGCAGAGCAAGCATTTTATAGGAGTATATCCAACCAAAAATCTAGGAGGTAACTTGACATCTATAAGAGTCTTATAGAACCTCCATCTCCAACTCCTGATATATAGGAGATACAATATAGTAAATCGTTACCGATAATTACAAAACCATGAGCAAAAACCACCCAAAAGTGGCACTTGAATTATCTCCAATCAAAGATGCCTTGTGATGTGCCAAAACACACACCAACGTGTGTAATCTCCCCTTTATATCTCTTTTATGTGTCCAACACATTTTCACATTTCCCAAAAATAGGAGGTCCAACTTCTGAAGGTCATAACTTTTGATCCAGGTGTCTGATTGATGAACTATTTAATGTGTCAGAAAGCTTTTGAAGAGATCTATCACACTATAATCTACTTCATCAATTATGACAAATTTTAGGATGTTTAGAGAAGTTTCAAATCTAACAATTGAGTTCAAATGTTTTCTGGCAGTTTAAAAAAATAGACACTTTGATATCTCACAATCCAGATATGATCTTGAGTCGAAACTCAGTCGAGATGTTTACTTAGTTGTTCTGCACTTTCTGGCAAAATTTTAGGTCAATCCAAGGTCATATGTAAACTTACTAAAAATAGTAAGTCCCACCATTTTTAGCCCTTTTGGAAACTTTGAAAGTTCAAGATCATTCTTCAAGATAAAGGGTATTCGAAAAGACCAAAACTGGGAATAATAGTAACCTTTTGAAGTTGCAAGGTTGAGACACTTTTCTTAACATTCTCCCACTTGTCAAACACCATGCAAGAGTAAAGGGAGTATCAACACCATGATTTAATTGCTAGGGGCCGAGAGGCCCATAGACTCTGAACACCATTTGAACTTCTCTGTGCTCACATGTTTTATCAAGGAATCTACAACATTCATCAAAGTATCAACTTTCTCCAAGTTTACCTTCCCATCCTATACCATGTCATGAACAAAATGGTACTAGACATCAATATGCTTAGTCCTCATGTGGAAAGTAGGATTCTTCACCAAACATATGTCACTCTGACTATCACAACAAATAGTAATCTTCCCTACATCAAAGCCAACATTAAAACACAATCTCTTAAGCCAAATGGCTTCTTTACAAGCATGAGTTGCTTCCATGTACTCAGCTTTAGTAGTGGATAAAGTGACCATAGGTTGCCACTTACTCATCCAACTAATAGCACCACCAAACATAGTGAACACATAAGCATTGGTGGATCTCTTGCTGTCAATGTCACCTGCCCAATCTAAATCCACAAATAAAAAGTGAATGCCAAGGTCTTGTAGGATAACTAGGATAACATAAGGAATACTCAGAAGTACCCAACAAATATCTAAACATTCTCTTCACTTCATCCCAATGTACCCATCCAGGATTAGCCATAAATTGACTAAGGACTCCCATTGCTTGGGTAATGTCTAGTCTTGTATAGACCATCGCATACATCAAACTGCCAACTACAATAGCATAAGGAACTTTGCTCATATCCTCTATCTCAGAAGGAGACTTTGGACAATCTGCAATAGATAACTTTGTCTACAATCCACCATGCTAAATCTCTTCAACACAGTGTTAACATACTTACTCTAGCCTAACCAAAGTTTTCTATTTGCTCTATCTCTTCTGATCTCCATCCCCAAAATGTATCAAGTTGCCCCTAGCTTTTTTATCTCAAACTGTGCTGACAACTGAGACTTCAAATCAGAAACCAAACTTTTACCATTCCCAATGAGTAACATATCATAGACATACAATGCAATAATGGGAATGTGATCATTGTCAAACTTGTAATAAACACAATGATCTAATTTCAATCTCTAAAATCCAATACTCAACACAAAGGCATCAAACTTCTCATAACACATCCTAGGAGACTGTTTCAAACCATACAAAGACTTTTTCAACTTATAAACTAGATTTTATTTACCTTTCACCACGTAGTGCTCTGGATGTGACATACAAATTTCCTCCTCCAAGTCACCATGAAGGAATGCTGTCTTCACATCCATTTGTTCCACTTCTAGATCATATGCTGCTACAAGAGATAATAGGAAACAAATAGATATCAGCTTTACAATGGGAGAGAAAATCTCACCATAGTCAATTCCCTCTACTTGAGAATACCCCTTGATAACTAGTCTAGCCTTATATTTATCAACACTGCCATCTCTACCAAATTTCTTTTTGAACACCCATTTGTATCCAATAGGTTTTCATCCTTCAAGCAAAGGCACCAAGTCCCAAGTATTATTCTTTTCCAAAGAAGCCATCTCCTCTTCCATGGCCTCCTTCCAGGAACCTGCATTTTTCATACCCATAGCCTCTTCACAGTTCTAGGCTCATCGGTGTTAGAAATCAAAGCAAAAATAAAATTGGAATCATGCAATGAATAACCAAACCTATCAGGTTGCTACCTTATCTGTGTGGACCTCCTCAACCTTAATTCTGAACTTTCGGAGCTATTAGAGCTCTCCTCATTATCAGGTCCAATAGATGTTTTTGGTTGAACTTTTTCAAGGGTGGAAGGAAGATGAACCACATCATATTTCTTCTCTTCTTTTTCTAGCTGCAAGATAATAGAAGAAGGATTGAGCTATCTGAAGATCACACTTGTACTATACAGAACTCTCTCAGCCACTAGATCCCAAAGCTTGTATCCTTTCACACCGATACCATAACCAATGAAGATACACTTCACAACCTTGTTCTCCAACTTAGACCTCTTCTCCTTAGGCACATGTGCATATGCCTCACAACCAAATACTCAAATGTGTCTTAATGAAGGCTTTTTACCAGACCATACCTCCATAGGTGTCTTATCAATGAGTGTTGATGTAAGAGACCTGTTAACCAGGTAACAAGTGATAGCAACAGCTTCAGCCCAAGACTTTTCTTCAAGACCAGCTCCACTTAACATACTCCTTTCCCTCTCCATCAACATTCTATTCATCCTCTTTGTAACTCTATTCTTCTGAGGGGTATATAGAATTGTCTTATGCCTCTCAATCCCCTATTCTTTATAGAACTTGTCAAAATTTGTTGAACAAAACTCACCATCATTATCAGTCCTCAAACACTTAATCTTTCTATCCTTCTAATTCTCTACAAAATCTTTGAAATCTTTGAATCTATTAAAGACTTTAGATTTACTTCTAAGGAAATACACCCATGTCCTTCTACTATAGTCATTAATGAATGAAACAAAGTAAATAGATTTTGAAATTGAAGGAACATTAACATGACCAAACACATCAAAATGAATCAAGTCCAACACCTTAGAAGATTTGTGAGAACTCGAATAAAAATGAACATGGTTTTGTTTTCCATAAATGCAATGTTCATAGAAATCAAACTCAAGATCACAATCGTTCATACCCTCAACAAGATTTTTTTTTAGGGTCCTCAAACCCTTTTCACCAATGTGACCAAGCCTTTGGTGTCATAATATTGTCTTCTCATCTGGAAGTTTCATCTCCATAGAATGAGCACCCTCAGGTACCCAGAAAGCACGACCATTAGAAGTAGATACATCAGTCTTCTTCGTTGCTAGTTCCAATGGTGAGGATGAAGACTCTGAAGCTCTCTTCTTCAAAATAGAGGCAATATTACACTGAACTCCACATGCATCAAGATGAAACATAGTGCCAATCCAAACACCCTTAGCCAACACCATATATCCTCTAGTTATCTTGAATCCTCCATTCGAGAAAACAAGATGCACACCCACATCATTCAACTTACTTATAGAAATAAGGTTCCATGTCAAACCAAGGATATGTAGAACACCATTGATTCCCTTCACTCGTTCATCAGGGAATCAAATCAATACTCTTCCATGGCCAACAATCTTCAGGTGAGAATCATCACCCAAGTACACCTTTCTACCATCATATTCTTCATAGTTTGAAAACCAACCTTGATGTGAGGTCATGTGAAAAGATGCACCAAAGTCAATAAGCCACACATCCTTAGATGCATGCATTTCCAAGGCAATGATAAACACTTATCCTTCATCTCGAGAGGACTTCTTATAATCCAAATCATAATTCTTCTTTTTCTTTTTCTCCTCCTTGCACTCCTTGCGGAAGTGACCAGGTTTGCTGCAGTTCCAACACAAGGCCTTGGACTTTCTGAGAGACTTAGATCTCCCATGGGATTTGGATCTTCCATTTTATTCCTTCTCCTTATCTTTTTTCTTTCCATTCTCTTTAGATCTACCATGAACTGCAAGAGCCTCCTTAGCCGATTCAGAAGACTTTCTCCACATCTCTTCAGACAACAATGAAGAAACCACTTCATCCATCTTGAAGGTGGTAGTGGTACTCCCAATGGCTATAACAAGGTGGTCCCATGAATCTGGTAAGGAACACAGTAATGTCATACATTGATCCTCCTCCTCCATCTTTACACCAATATAGGTCAACTGGGCAATAAGCATATTGAATGTATTCAAGTGATCAGTGACAGATCCTCCATCTTCCATCCTTAGAGAATACAATTTCTTTCACAGGAATAACTTGTTCACTAGGGATTTAGCCTGATAAACATGTCCAAGCTTCTTCTAAAGATCCTTTTCATTCTTCTCTTCATGGATATTCAAGAGCACTGAATCAGCCAAATAGAGTCTTATCAAACCGTTATCTTTTTGATCTTTGAGATCCCAGTCTTCTTGAGACATTGCCATTGGTTTTGTACCAGATATGGCATCCCATAAATCCTAATCTACAAGCATGTCCTCCATTTTGAGTTTCCATAACTCAAAATTATTGCCATTAAACTTCTCTATCTCAAACCTCCCAGATGTGCTCACCATATCTTACTTGCAACAAAGATTTTAAAATCTTCTGCACAAGCTCCCACTCAAACAAAGACCAGCTCAAAAAACCCTCTACCCAACAACTAGAACCAAAGGTGATTAGGCTCTGATACCAACTGAAAAGAAGCAGGGTATGTGAAAATGCTTCCTACTCTGATCTACTAAGGAAAGATTTATGCAAATTTTTACTTTTATAGTTATAGATTAAGATGCACATTAACAGAAAGATAATAACAACTTCCAAATGTAAACACAAAACTCACAACACAAGATATATGTGGGGAAAACCCTTTTAGGTAAAAAACCCCACTCTCCAAAGCCACCCAATATATTATTAAGGAATCAAGAAGATTACAATATACTTTCAGAGAAAGATTTTTATAGGAGTATATCCAACCAAAGATCTAGGAGGTAACTCAGCATCTATAAGATTCTTACACACAACCTCCATCTCTAGCTCTTGATATATAGGAGATATAATACAGTAAACCATTACCGGTAATTACAAAACCATGAGCCAAAACCACCCAAAAGTGGCACCCAAATTATCTCCAATCAAAGATTCCTTGTGATGTGCCAAAACACACACCAACGCATGTAACTCTCCCCTTTACAACTCTTTTATATGTCCAACACATTTTCACATTTCCCAAAAATAGGAGGTCCAACTTTCAGAGGTCATAACTTTTAATCCAGGTGTCTGATTGATGAATCATTTAATGTGTCAGAAAGCTTGTGAAGAGATCTATCATTCTATAACCTACTTCACTAGTTATGAAAAATTTCAAGACATTTAGAGAAGTTTCGATTCCAACAACTGAGTTCAAATTTTTTTTGATAGTTTCAAAAAATAGAAACTTTAATATCTCGCAATCCAGATATGATCTTGAGTCGAAACTCACCCGAGATGTTTACTTAGTTGTTCTACACCTTCTGGGAAAATTTTAGGTCAATCCTAGGTTATATGTAAACTTACTAAAAATAGTAAGTCCCGTGATATGAATGCTTCTGGATTTGAGGGAAAAAATTGATCACAGTCAAATCCAGAAGCATTCATATCACAACACAATGGACTATGGAAAATTAATGAATTCAATAGTAAGTCCCACCATTTTTAGCCCTTTTGGAAACTTTGAAAGTTCTAGATCATTCTTCAAGATAAAGGGTACTCAAAAAGACCAAAAACTGGGAAGAATAGTAAACTTTTGAAGTTGCAAGGTTGAGACACTTTTCTTAACAAGAGTCTCCCTTTCCTTTGTATTTGTCAAATTTTAGTGTTTCAATTTTTTTGGGAAAAGGTCGCATATGTATGGTTTTATAAAATGGGTATGGGAAAATGTCCTTGAAAGAATATTGCTTTCTTTTGTTTCCATGTTGCATATCATCAATCTTTTGGATCAAAGATTGCACAATTCTAGGTAAATCTTGGGTAGGTGGTGGTTGTGGAATGTGGGTTTGTTGGTTTTGAATTAATTGTTGGAGGAAAGGGGGAATTCATTGGTGTTGGAAGATTTGATTTTGTGGGGTTTGGTTTTGATTTTGATTTTGATTTTGATTTTGATGGGCAAGGTGTTGTTGGTAGGCAAGGAGTTGTTGTAGAACATGTGGCAGAATTTGTTGGTTTTGTTTGGGATTTTGTTGTGAGGTTTGGATGGAAGATGTAATAAGTGTTTGGAAGGTTGGAGGTTGTGCATATGTGAAGTTGGATGAAGGGTTGTTGCATGGATTTTTGTTGGGAATGTTGGACATATTGTAAGGTTGTTGTGAGAATAAATGTGTCATGAAGGCTATGGTGTTGGCATCAAATTGAGGCACACTTGTGTGCATGGTGTTGTTGGGAATGTTTAGGGTGATTTGTGATGTAGATGTAGTGATGGTAGATGTTGATATGGTCGTGGTATTTGGTGTAGTTGATGTCTTAGTAGGAATTGTGGATGTGGTGACATTTGAAGCTTGGTATGTGTTAGGAATGTTATGGTATGTGGATGGTTGTGACAATGTAGTGACATTGGGTATGGTGGCACCATTTTCAAGGAGGAATTCAAGATATCTATTGGGATCCAATTTTAGGACTCTATCAATTATGTCCATGGAATCGGTGTCTTGTGCAAAATCTAGGACATCTTGATCCACATTGTTAGTGTTGATGAGTGGAAAATGATTTATCATAGCATTGACATCAAATGTCGATTATTATTGGATTGTAGGGACATTATTTTGGTTAGTTTGAGGCATTCTTGTGCCAAAATTGATTCTAAAGGATTCCATGTCCTTGTTTTTCTTAGCTTGAGACCTTGTCAAGGGCATACAATGTATTTGGGTGTGGATTTGGTTGGATTGTTGAAAGGTGGATGAAGGTTGAGACCTTAGAGAATAGATTTCAAAATATTAGAATTGAGGATAGGTGATAGTAGACTTTGGTGGAAGGGAATAAATATTTATCCTTTAGAGAATAAAATATCAAAATTCTAAACCTAAGGATGAGTAATGATATGGATATGGAAAGGTTGCTATAGGTTTTAGCTTTAGAGAATAAATCTCAAAATTTTTAAACCTAAGCATGATGTAAATGATGAAGGTATGAGGATGGATGAGAAGCCTTAGAAGTTAAACCTCAAAGATAAATGGATGAATTTATTTTCAAAAATTTTGGATCTAAGAGGTAAAAATGTGGGATAGAGGATGGATGGAGTGGATAATGAATCTAGAAAATGATTTTGGGGATAAAGGTATAAGATAACCTTTAGAGATTAAATCTTAAAAGGATTTTCTTAGACCAAGGTACCTGTGAATAATGATTTTCAGGATGACCTTAGGATGAACTTGAAAGGGATGATGATTTGGAAATGGATGACTAAGATGTACTTAGTATGGTTGGGATGATAATCAACCAAGGAAAACCTTAGATGATTTAGATGTTGGATGACTAAGGATGTTGGATAATTTTGATGATGTTTGAAAAGGATTTTCAAATCAAAGGCGAGCTTGAATAAATCTAGATCTTTGAATTATAAAAGGGGTATCCCTCTTTACTTAAGGTAGACTTATTACCTTAAGAAAAAAATGGGAGGATTATTTTACTTGAAGGTAGACTAATGACCAACAAGCAAACTGGGATACCTTAGAATATATCAACTTAGGAGTTGTCTAGGCTCCTAAATCAATTATCCTAAAGGTTAATAAAGGCTAATTTATAAAGGAACTTAAAGTAGATAAAGTCTTAAGTACCCTATAAACTAGAGGATGGTAAGATATAGATTTAATTCTTGCACAAAGTTGATTTGAGATATGGTTTTGGATGTTGATTGATTTTTTGGATTTTGGATGTTGATGTTGGACTTTGAATAATATAGATAGAATTTGGATAAGGTTGGGTAAATGTTAGGGTATGTTGGATGATTGAATTTGGACTAAAGTTGGCATGAATTGGATTCAAAATAAATTTTGGAATGGATGTGCAATGGTCCAAGGATGAAAATCAAAATGTTGTTCTTAAGGTCAAATGGATAATGGAGAATAATGATTTTGGATGAAAGAATTAATAGGGATGGGATGAATGATTAAGGACAAAAGTTTGGGTTAGTGGGTAAGGTATTGCCAAAGATTAAATATAAAAAATTATGTTTATCTAAGGTCAAATGGTATGTGGTAAATGGAATTGGATAAAAGATTGGATAAAATTTGGAGATAGAAATATGGACTATGGTTGGACTTGGTAATTGACTTTGGATGAGATTATGGTGAAAAGGGTCCAATAAATCAGAATAATTTTCTCTAAGGTCTAAATGAAGAGGATATGGATGAATTTGGATGAAAAGGTTATGGATTATGATCAAAGGTGGATTTGGATTTTGACTAATGTTGACAAGGTGACCACAGATTTTGACAAATGTTGATAAGGTGACCACAGATTTTGACTAGGCAAGATTCAAGGACTCCAAAATAGGTTGACAAACACGTGTGGGATTTGGTCTACAAATGGTGCTAATTTATAGGCATAAGGCATCAAAGAAGAGACAAATGGTGCCAGAACAAAGCTATATGGTGTTGATATAGTGTTTATGGTGCCAGAGAAAATTGCACCGTAGGAAAATTTTAAGGTGCCAAATAGAGGAGTTATGGTGCCAAAGTTAGATAGTCTCTAGGATTTTGACTAAGGTTTTGGAAAATTTTGGCAAATTTTGGATTTTTGACTCAAGATTTTAGATTTTCAAGGGTAAAATGCTCTAATTTCAAAGATTCAATGTTTGATTTTCAAAAGGATCAAATGTTCAATGGTTTGATTTTCAAAGGTTCAAGTGGTTTTGGATAATGTTGATAAAATTTCTTGGCAAGTAGATACAAAAATCAAACAATCAAACACAATGGATTTTTGACTCAATGTACCAAAGTAACTTTTCTTTCATGGGGTATAACAGGAAGACACTCCAAGCACATTAACATCCTAGAAATTATTCAAGTAGGTGTGTATGAGACCATAAGCCCACTTCACTGCCTTTATATAGGTGTAACGTGCAAGTCCCATGAGGAGGAAACTAACCACTTTTGATCACCCAAGATCACTCATTATGTCACAAGGGGAGAACATACACAACATGCACACCTATTTCTAGAGGGCATTTGCATTTGGCGATAAATAAAATGTGGCTTGTGCAGTGAGTAACTTCACGGGCCTAACTAGTATCCATTGCATTAAAATCTCATATGGCCAAGAGGTCTTAAGCTAGGATAATTACGAACTTCTAGGGGAGTCCTCTAGCATATGCAAGGTACTTGAGGCCAATGCCCATGAATGGGGGTGTCCCAATTGGCTGACACTCAACCACTCAAGTCTTGGTAGACCAAAGGTCTTGGAGGTCTATTGCTTGGAGATGAGAGGGTCCTTCCTTTGAAGCTATCTTTCAAATTGCAACATTTGTATATCACGTCGGAATATGCAGTTGAGGTCATCCCTTGGGGTGATGAAATCCCCAAGTAGGCCTCCTAAGAAGAAACTAATCTCTTGTTTTTGATCCCCAAGATCGTACTAGGCGCGAGGGGAGAGCATACACAAGAAAAGTGACCCCTTCGGGTAACACTTAAAAGCATGAAAATTGTTCACAAGTAGACTTTTGATCCCCAAGATCACCCTAAGGTGCGAGGGGAGAGCATATGTCTACAAGCAAACCAAGTAAATCATAGAAGTTAATTATCCCTCTAACTAATTTAGTGCCACTAAGCTAGTGAGAAAATAAAAAGTCTTCAACCTGTGTATAGGTAAAAAGCAAGATTATAAAAGATTAAACAATGAACAATAACTCAATCCTATAACCTTCAAAAGATCAATCTAAATGATAACACAAATCAATGAATATGCTAATTAAGAACAATGAAGCTATCACCTAGATTGTATTGATCTCTTGGTTCTTTGTGGATTGCTCAAATGTATTGCATACCCATGGTTGCAACAAGCAAACATGATATTAATAGTGATCAAAGTGCTCAAATATGTGATATATGTGCTCATTGATGCTAGAATGGTCAAGCGTTGTATGAATGTCAAAGCTTAAATGATTGAAGAGGATTTTTTATGAAGTGAAGGGGGTAGATATAGGTTTCAATAAAGATCGATCAATGGTGGAGATAAATCAATGAAATGGATGGATGAGATAAATCAAGAGCCCATGATGAACATGCACACAATATGTGTCATGTTTTAAAGTTGATTTATTGAGTTAACTTATTACTAGGATAAAGATAGGACTTGATTTCATAAATTTAGAATGCTTTTTTCTAATTTACGAGTTGGTGATAAAAACAATAATAATTAAAGCCAATTAACTCAACTTTAGATTTGTTTTTTGAAGTTCTAAAAATAAGACTGATTGCACACATAGAAGAAAATAATATTTTTAGAAGATTTGGAAGATAATTGAGAATTAAATAAATAAATTTATTTAATTTATTGTGCATGATTGAAGAAAGGATAAGATTATTTTTGGAAGATAATTGAAGATATTTTGAAATTAAATAAATAAATTTATTTAATTAATTGTGTGCATGATAGGAGAAAAGATAAGATATAAATATATAGAATAAATTAAACAAATAAATTCATTTAATTTATTTTGCATGATAGAAGAAGAGATAAGATATAAATAAAATATTTATTTTATTTATTTTTAGAAAATTGAGTCAACTTAAATAAATTTGAATGATTTATTTAATTTTGGAAGAATAATTGATTAATAATTAAATAATTAAAATTATTTAATTGTGGATAAGAGGAATTTAATGATGAATTAATTAAATAATTAATTTGGATTTAAAAATTTGAAGAAGATGATGATTTAATTAAATAATTAAAATTATTTAATTTGGAAGAATAATTGGAATTTAATGAAATTAATTAAATAAATAGAATTTATTCAATTAATATTGAAATTAGGTGAATTAGAAGAAATAGATGAATTTGATGAAATTAATTAAATAATTAGATTATTTAATTTATGTTAAATGCAGGTGATTTAGCAAGAAATGATGTATGCAAGTGATGTAATGCAATGGGTCATTTTTAGATGTCTATAAGGTGAAACGGAGTCAAGAAACTTGTTATAAGACATTTTCATCTGAACTCAAACAAAACTCTACATTTAATCATTTTTGTGAATATCACTTAAACTGCACAACTATGTTCTAGGTGTTCATGAAACAATGGATTAATTTTTCTTTGAAAACCTGAACTGATGCACTAAACCATCTAAGAGTCATACAATAATTTCACATAAATGTGATCAGACCAATAATCTATGACAACTTGATGCGGAGGACTTACATGTCTATTTGCAAACATGACTGGAAAACAATGAGTTGTGTTTGACAAGAAATATTAAACTGTTTAGGCATTTGCAATAAGGACAATTGACTTTAGTAGGTTATTGGGATAAATATACTCAATGTGGTGATACTTGCAAGCATTGACAACTGGTAAAATTTTAAATTTGGTTGAGTTAAAAAATGAGGCCAGCATACATATAAATTAAACAACCTTTTAGATGATGAATTAATAGTTTCAAGGATTAACAACAAGAGGGATAGAACAGTGAAAATTAATGAAGTCCTCATTAAGGAGAAAGTGGCACAAAAATTTAGCCTATAATTATTCATGTTTAATCAAATGGTGCAAGGTATGAGAGCCCACATCCTTTCTCTTATATAATAGGGATTGCAATCTCCCTTGGGAAATGGTAATAATTTATTGTCTAAAGAAGAATTTTAGAAGTTTCTTGTAGATAAATATATAGATTAGTCATCCTTCCAAGATTGATCTAAAACTCTAAGCATTGCTAAGGTCAAATCTATTTTTAGACCTTTAGCTCAATTTAGGGTTCAAGTTAGAGCCTGTAATGTCCCTCGCATTTTTGGTTTGATATAGATGCTAGTTTCATATTTCTCTTTGATAGTCCTGAAACAGTTGATAGTCTCTCTTTGCATATTTACAGTTTCGAGACATTTGGATTAGTATGTTTTGGTTTATGATCTCTTTTACCTTGTTGGACTATGTTCGATGGATATATTTAGATATGTGCTATGAGTGATGATGACATTATGGTTACTTCAGTTATGATGTGTTCGACATGATTAGTAATGGATTAATATTTGCATATTTATTAGATTCGTTGATATCTGATGTTAAATCCTGTGATTATAATCTTGTTCAAGAGTGGGGATGGTGCAGCATTACTCGCTTCGAGTACCCTACTGCACTGCGATTCTCTGACTCTCCGTGTGTTGACACATATGTACTTGATCGTATTTAACCAGCTATTTAGACGCAGGTTGTAGGTACCGAACCTCAACTCCACCTGATATAGCAGGTTTGAGCGGGTTCTTTCACCAATGGATATTAGTGATGGGAGATAACACGAGGTCTAGTCCATTAGTCGGTCCTTGTCTTCTGTTGTGGTCTCGAGTCATGTTGGGACACTTGGTCTTTGTCTTGTTATGATTGGTTATTTTGTGTCGTGATGTTTAGTCAAGTCATATTTTATAATGTTAAATTATTCTCCTGTGTGGTTGGAAGATTCTTTAATGAATTAGTGGTTATTAATAATGCTCCTATTTTTGTTTGCTAGATAATTATTGAATTAACTTTAAGCTTTGGATGACACCTTGGTTAAATTTTATATTAGTTTGGAATTAAATTATCTCCTATGTTAAAATATTTATGTCATTAATAGAGATACGGGTAATTAGTGGTTATTTTGCTGCAGAATAATTTGGCAGGCAAAATTAATGCCTTGTGTTGTCAAATGTGAAATTGGAAGATTTGGAATCTCTGGTTATAACATTTGTTTTTGAAATTCATGGGGGAGTGGGTTGTTGGGTAACGGACGCATGTCTGCATTTATTTTATGAGTGAGTCATTTTAAAAAAAAAAAGAAAGGAAAATATTGTTTGGAGGGGGTTGGAAGAGGGAACAGAGAAATTGGTAGAAGGAAAGGAAATTGGTTGTGAGAGTTGGAGAAATTCTTGAGGAGGAACTGGAATCTAGGTATGTGACTGGTTCTCTCTATAAAATTTTGTACTGGCTGTAGCTTTAATCTTAGAATTTTACTGCTGCTTGTTCTGTGGATGAAAATTGCATGTATCTTGGAATTTGATTTTCCTTGTGTGCTCTGTATGGTTGAATGCTGCTCCACCTCCCCCCTGTAGATTTCTTTAAAATGGTTCCTTCTGGTTGAGCCTTGTTTTAATCCTTCTAAGTTCTTGTGTCCTTAGCTTGTAGATTTGTATAGGGATCCCAACTCTATGGATTAGTTGGCTTAGTATTGAGCTTTCTTCAAACCCTTTCCCCTGTCGTTAATGCCAGTTTATCTCCCATGTCCATCTCCACTTGTAATTAGAGTTTTGGTTCTTACTTTCAAGTTTCCTTACTTCTTATAGTGCTTGTAACTTTGTTATGGTCTTCATATTAATTGTATCCCTTCCTACCTTGAATTCCTTGTGTTGTGTTTCCTCTGCAACCCTGATGATGCCTTGTGCCTTCAATCTTGCCTCCAGAGGGATAATACCTTGCATGTATACCTTGGATTTTTTTGACTTTTATCTTGAGGTTGCTTCACCATTACTTTCATGACAGACAGAAAATCGTTCAAATTACCATGGCTTTTGGAATAGCTTACTAGAAATGTTTAGAGGCATATGCTTATGTTAAATTCTTTTGGAGGTCGCTTGTGTAGGTTTGGAAGTGGGACTCCTTTTTAGAAACTTGTTGTTTTCTTAATGTTTCCTTTGCAGGCTCTTGTGTCTCGCTGTCACCACCTTTTGTTAACTTATGTTTAAGCATTGTCTTCATCTCTAACTGTGGGTTGCTACCTTGTTGTCTGTAGAGGGTCTTAGCAGCCTGGTTTTGTTGCTAGTTGACTGGGTGGGCAACATATCGTTTAACCACTCCCTGTGTTAGGAAGTCCGCGAGCCCTGTTAATTTATTCTATTGCCTGTCTTGTCGCTGTGGTCAGCTTAGACCCACGAGTTTGTGTAACATCATAGAATAGAAATGGTATATTTGTTTTGGTGTGGTCGTTTGAGGTTATCTCTGCAAGTCGTAGTTTATCGGGTAGGTCGACGGCCTGCTCAATGTAGTGTATTGTGTCGATTGTCGGTGGATGGGCTTATCGACAGTAGGGTCAAAAGGTGTGACCACTGTGTTAGGATTGCCTTAGTTCGGTTGTCGCCCTTTTAGTGAGCAGGTAGTGGAGGCAATCAATGACCTTAGCTATAGTTTTATTGTATTTCAAATGTCCTAGGTGGTAGGATCATATGGTAACTAGTTGGATAGAAATTGAAGTGTTTAATATTTGATAGATATGTTTATATGAATAGTTTAATGATAGTTTTTTTTCAGAATCCTTGAATGGATAGGAATTGTTGTGTTTTGAGTTGCATTCGAGAGTTGTTATTTGTAGAAATGTAAATAGGATTCTAGTGGGTGTTGGAGTTAAAATGGGTTCATTAGAAATTTATGCTCTTGGTAATTAATTCTTTTTGAAGTTTTGTTAGAGTTGGTTAGCATTAAATCACAATGGCAAGTTTCCTTATAGGGTTATAATGATTTGTCATTGCATATACTAGTTAGTAGATTTTACTGGATGGGAATCATAGTGTTAGATGTTGGTGTAGACACCCAAATTTGTCCATGTCTAGCGACACCTTGTTACATCCCTAATCCATTATCCAATTAATTAAATAAATTTTATTTATTTAATTAAAATCCCATTCTCATTCACTTAGCCAATTAATTAAATAAATTGTATTTATTTAATTAATTCCACATCATGTCTTATCTCATTTTATGCATTTATCATATTAATTAAATAAATTTTATTTATTTAATTAATTTCCAACTCATATCCCACTAATTCAAATACTTTATTTGAATTAAGCCTTTATCATTTATCACATTTCAACACTTGTCCATTTCCCATTTATCATGTGTTGTAAGACAACTTTCATTTAAAATCCTTCACATGTACAACTAATTGGACCTAAATTTAGTAACTTTCAATCTTAGCCATTCACATAGCCTTTGAATCTCCACCGTTGATTGATCTTGGTTGAGTCCTATATAAACAGCCTCTCATTCCATATGAGACATCTAGAAATCCAGAATTCATATAGTATCTAGCAATCCAGCAATCATATAGCAACTCCATTATCATCTTGAGCATTCGAGCATTTGAGCTTTTATCATCCATCAATGGCAGCTTTCAGCTTTGTGATTGTTCATTATTGAAGAAGCAGTCCACATTTCCCTCTCAAACAAGGAATCGCACGGTCTAGGTGATGTTATGCTCGCATTGCATTGTTCTTTTGGCTTCATTTAGATTAGATTCCTTGATGATGGTAGGGTTAGGGTTTCATGACTATGTCTGATCTTCCACACCTGACTTTCACCTATCACATTTTGGCACGCCCGGTGGGACTCACGTCCCTGATTAACTTCATTTTTTGGAGTTGTTTCCTTGAAGATCAGATTTTGCAGGTGCTCGCAGAAAATTCCAGCCGCTTTTAAAGGAAAATCCGCCGCTTCGAGATTTCTGCGTCGCTTCTGAGCTGGATCAGGCCGCATATACCTCTCTGGATCGCCTTTGACCTAACAATCGTCGCCTTAGGTAAAACGCATCGCTTTTATCATTACATTGATCGCCTAGGACTGTGTTCACTGTATTCGCCGCTTTTGATCTAACAGCTGCCGCTTTTGCGCATAATCAGATCGCTTTTAATCTAACAGGGGTTGCCTTTGCACAAATCCGCATCGCTTTTGACCTAATGGCGCACGCTTTTATTCTGATATGATACGCTTATGAGCTAATAATATTCGCCTGTGCAGGTTAGGGTTTTGATTTTTGTTTTGCAGGGACAGGTCGCTTTCGACTTCCAACTGGTCGCTTCCGGTATATTGCGATCGCATATGAGACGACAGACGCCGCTTTTGAATATATTTGTGTCGCTTATGGACTAATATTATTCGCCTGGTAGGCTAGGGTTTTTGTTTATCGGCTGTGTTTTTGCAGAAAAAGGTCGCATCCAGCCCTCAACCGATCGCTTATGGAAAATATGCATCGCTTATGAGCTAACAGGCGTCGCATACTGTGTTTTGGCGCGTCGCATATGATCTGCAGTCGTTCGCCTATGACATAATAGAGGTCGCTTTTGATCAACAGTGGGTCGCATCTGGTAAAGCTCTGTTGTTTTCAAGCCTGTTTCAGTTCCAGTTTGATTTTTGGCTATTAACTGGGTATTTGCGCAGCATCTTATCGATCTGTCCAAGAAAGGAGGTTATCAAACTACTGACATATCTGTTGCAGGTTCGATCGGTCCAAGATTTGTGGTTTTTTTTTTCACTAAATTAGGCATATTTGGGCTTGGTGCTTAAAATGAATTACTGTTTGCTCCGTGCTTGATTTATCTTTTTGATTGCTTGCATGTGCCTGATTGTAACCCAAATTTAATGACAAAAGTATCCTCTCCCCTTGCCTATCAAATGGATCTTGGGTGCATGAGAACTTGTCATTATCTTTAGAGGGCCTGCCTTCCCGGTGTGAGAAGGGATACGACCCAAGCGGTAACGGGCTAAAGCCAAGTCCTTCCGAACCGCTATATAAGAAAAGTGTTTGTGTCGAAAGCCACAAACAACGGGTGCAGTTGTGTTATACCGACAGCCAACCTCCCCCAAAACCCTCCAAGGCGCAACCCTTGGAGGCTGGGAGACTCCATAACGGAGAGTAGCGCTGCCGCATGTATAGCCACCCGAACGGATGCCCTTATTAGCAACTTTGTGTAGTAGCCAAAAACCTTCTATCTGTTGACGCAGAGGGCAAAACCCTTGAAGCGGCCCCGATTCATGCGGTTCTTAGCTGAGGTAGCAGGGACAATCTAAAGGTTTGGAGAGGGTCAAGCCTTATAAGAATCCCGGATCTTGGTATGCGTGAGAAGTGTGTGCAAATGTAAGGAGGAGCCGGTGCTATCAAGATCCTGGAGCTACCCGCTTTGAATAGGCGCAGCTAGGGGATTCAACAGATACTGTCCTATCCTAGCCTAGGTGGTATCAGTTTGTGCTTGTTGTGAGTGTGAGTGACTGTTATCATTGTTTTCTTGCTGAAAAAAAAAAAAACTGCAAAAATCAGACCACCGGTACACAAACACAGTCGCTTTTGAACCTAAACTGCTCGCACAGACCATCAACATCGCTTCTGAACTGTAGTGACTCGCATTCTGCCTGAACTGCATCGCTTTTGAACAACAACTGCCCGCATACTGCTTAAACAGAGTCGCTTTTAAACCGTAGTTGATCGCCTTTTGCTTGAACAGAATCGCTTCTGAACCACAGCTGTTCACCCACTGTCTGAACCAAGTCGCATCTGATTCATTACCAGTCGCATATTGTTTGAGCCAAGTCGCTTTTAATCCACAGTTATTCGCCTGATTCCAGAACAAGCTCGCCTATGAACAACAGATTGTCGCCTTTAGGGATATCTGAGTCGCCTCTGAACCAACAGTAATCGCCTCTGAACCAACAGTCATCGCCTCTGGCATAGCATTCGCTTCTGGTTAGCCCTGTCCTTTTTCTGTCGAAACTAAACCAGGTCGCATTTGAGCTATCATTAATCGCCTTTAGCATCCTCTGAGTCGCCTTTGAGCTATTATCAGTCGCCTGTAGCTAAAATTCTTGCAAATCTCAGTGCATCAGCTAAATTAGCCTCAGGACCAGCTTGCTTGAACCTCAAACATCAGTTTTCAGACTTACCTTTGATCAACAGCAAACACCTGGACTTTGTCTCCTATTTTGAGCTTATCAATCAATCACAACTCATGAGCTTTTCCATCTTTTTGAGATCCCAACCAGCAAATCAGACATCAATCCAATCATTTCGATCAACGAACAACCTTCAGTTTTAGCTTCAGCCAACAAACAACCTCCAGCTTTAGCTTCAGCAAACAATCTCTTTTTAGCTTTAGCTCTAACAAACATCAACAGCAAACAATCTTTCCCTTGAGTGATTAAGCTACCTCTAGGGACAACCAACAACAACTCAGCCAAACCAAATCAACCAAGCAACTTAGCCAAACTAGCAAAACCAAAACAACAACCACCCAACCAACTATCATCTTTTGGGTCTTAAAACTTTGACAAGCTCAACTTCATCATCAACATCATGCCTCAAACTAGGAGTCAATATCGAGCTGAAGTAGAAGCCAAATTGAAAGCTGAAATGGATGCCAAATTGCAAGCTGAGATGAAACAATTCACAACACCTCTTAAGGACGCAACTCAATTCACAACTGGTATGCCTTCTCATATGTTTATACCTCAAGGGTACACTAGGGGCGAATCATCTTCACAACAAATGCACCCTCCACCATCCTTGGAAACTTTCGAAGAACAATCTCAAGACGACTCATCAGAATTTCAAGATACCTATCTATGGGACCAAGTTGAGAAACTCATGATATCTGAGCCTGATCGCTGTTTTCTCCAACTTGCTCGCATGGGTGCTAAACTACCTAAAGACTTTGATATATCCACTATTAGAGAGCACGATCCCAACACTACTGCTGTTGTTGCGAATAAACCATCTACTATAGTCACATCATCTCCTATTACCTCGCAAACACCATCCTCATTACCTCTTGTTGCTTCATTTGAGTTACCACGATCAGAGCATACCTTAGAACCATTGATAGTGCCCACCAATGTGCTTCCTCTCATGTCACAAAATCTCAACATCCCACCTTTTCATGTCCCTCAACATATCTCTCCTTCTACCATGACTGTTTCCATGCCTCATGTCACACAAGCTGTCCAGGTCACGCAAGCACAAACACTTCGAGCATCACAAGCAATTCCCATATCTTATGGTGTGCATACCTCTCAAACCATTCCAACAACACATGTCCTCCATGCTTCACAACCATTGCGATCTACCACATCTCATACACCAACTGCTAATTCCTTCATGTTATCCTATAATCCCAATGTTAGCCTTATTGACATGAGTGATCCCCTCATTTCTCAAGCCAATCCAAACAATCAGATCGCTTATGTTGATCAACTTACATCCATGCTGTCCTCTTCTTCTAATCCTTCACACACCATCAATCCATCTTATGCTACCCAAGGCTTCTCTAATATCACCCAACACATGACATATACCAATCCTCATATTGTTCAAAATACCAATCCCAATGTTCACCCTTCTGTTGTATCTACCAATCCCTCCGTCACTTACCATGTCATGAATTCAATTCCAACTTCCCAACCATCTGCTACTATCAATCCCACATCCACTTCTCATGTAATGCACACCCACTTACCACTTGTGTCTCAAGGACAGCAATCCTCTAACACATACATGTCACATACCACTCCTTTGACATACATTGTGGGCACACAACCCCAACAAACCGTTACAGCTTCATACATCCCACAACCACAACAAACTGTCACAACTCCACATATACCACAACCGCAACCACAATATGTTTCATATCACACTCCACCCCCTTTGCAACAACAGCAGTTATCCTCAGCCGATATCCAACAGATGATCGATGAATGGGTAGGACAAGGCAAGAAACCCTTCTCTCTCGAAAACATATGCGCTTATCCATTTGACAAGTCTCTTAATATGATACCTTTTCCACCACACTTTGAAATCCCACAATTTGATAAGTACAAAGGGAAAGGAAATCCGGATGACCATCTTCGAGCCTTTTTCGTGGCATGTCTCGATGTTGCCTATGATGATACATATCTTTTGAGACTATTTCCTCGAAGCTTAGCAGGACAAGCTCTCGAATGGTTTTCCCATTTACCTCCAGGAATTAAGACTTTTACCGAATTGGCAACCAAGTTTCGATCACATTTTGCCTTCAATATTGAACATGAGGTAAACATGAATGACATTGTCAACAACAAACAACGCAATGGTGAAACCTTTTCCTCATTTACCCAGCGATGGCGTAATATGGCTAGCAAATTATCATGGGAAATCCCTGAGAAACAACAGCTTGACATCTTTGTTCAAAATCTTCATCCTGAGCTGTCATTCCAATTACAATTGCAAAGTGCTAGCACCTTTGACGAACTAGTTTCCAAAGGAGTTATTATTGAACGAGCCTTAATTGCCAAAGGAACTATCAAGATCTTTCGTGATAACAAAGATTCTCCCCAAAATTCCAATGATAAGTCTCGCTTTTGGAACAAGAACAAGAATGTTGTCAATGACGGTATTGTTGATACAAAGAATATCCAAACTATGAGAGCTCCTATCAACATTCAAGCAGCCTCTCCACCAAGACAGTCTTTTCCACAACGAAGAAACCAACGCCAAACTTCTAATCCACGCCGACAATTTACACCATTAGTGGAACCCATGGAAGTTATTCTTCGAAAGCTGCTTCAAGCCGGAGATGTTATTCTACCCGATGCACCACCAAATGGCGAACCACTCTTTCGAGCTCCTTGGTACAAAGAGAATGAGTATTGTGATTATCATCGAGTTAAAGGACACAAAACAAATGGTTGTATGCGCTTAAAACATGTTATCCAAGACTGCATTGATCAAGGTCTAATCAACGTCACACCTTCAACACCTCAACCTGCTCAACAATCCACATCAAACTATGATCTAGAGACTTTCAAGAATCCACTGCCATCTCATGATCAGACAAATAACCTTCAAGCTGGCAATGCTATTCCCTATAGCTATGCATCATCTACCATTGGCCGCATTGACCATGCTCGCATTTCTACCATTACCATCCAAGGAGCACCTGATTGTGCCGTAACCACGCGAAGAGGTCGAGTTACCGTTCAAGGAGCACCTCCTCATCCTCCTCGACCTCTCTCTGACTATAACCTCTTGGATCACCTTGGCAAAACCCCCGCACACATATCTATCCTTGAGCTGCTCCGCCTATCCCCCGCACATAAAGCTATCCTTGATAAGGCCTTACAAGAATCTTCGGTGCCTAATAATATTAATATCACACAATTTCAATCCATGGTCGCTAGCATTGCAGCCCCTTGTCATTTAACCTTTTCTGACAAAGATCTTCAACCCTCCATGCATCCGTCACACAATGAGGCCCTCCATATTGAAGTACTTGTTAACCAACGCCGTATCAAACGAGTCTTGATAGATGGGGGAGCTGGTCTAAATATATGTTCTTTGAAACTTATCAAACAATTGGGATATTCTGAGAAAAATGTTGACACCTCCAAGGTTATAACTATCAGAGCATATGATGACGCTGAAAGAGATACTGAAGGGATCATCTTATTGCCTATTCAAGTTGGACCGGTCATTACAGAAACTCGCTGTCAAGTCCTTGATATTGATCTGCCTTACAACATCATCCTCGGTCGCCCTTGGATCCATACCCTTAAAGCAGTTCCATCTACATATCACCAATGCCTTAAATTTCCGCATAAGGGTGTTGAAGTTACCATTCAAGCTGATCCTAATCCATTTGAGTTTTGCCGTGCTTTTCAAGCTAAATATCAGAGTCCAAACCGTATCCCTCTCAACACCGAGGCATATCCATCATCCTCCTATGTCGACCCATCCGATCTCCTCAAGCCCTCATCTAGCAAAGCCGCTTCCAACCTCCATATCAAATATACCGAACATGGCCCTGGTGAGTACAAATTGCAGGAATCCTGTTGCGTTGGCACCCTTCCGTTATCTCCTAAATCCCACGGTAAGCTCTCTATATCTAAGCCCACTTCATCCTCCGCTGTTATCAAAGCTCCCCCCACCGTATTCATTAAAGGTGGTTTCTTGGATGACGAAGACATTGAGGACATAGACTCTTGGATATTCTTTGATGAAAATGACCAAGTCCAACTTGAAGTAGAGCGATACAACAACGGGTTTCGTATCATCAAGAATATGGGCTATAAAGGACATGGCGGCTTGGGATCACAGGAACAAGGACCTATTGAGCCCCTTATTGTGTCTAAGAAGTTTAATAAGCAAGGCCTTGGTTACCAACCGGAGGTACTGCGATCCAAAGACATTAAGTGTATTTCCGATATTGACGTTGGATCTTCTTCGGTAGGAGAGACTTCTAACTCGGATACCATCGACGACTCCTCCCTTCATATCACCGACCTCTTTCAAGAACATTCCATCTTCATGTTTTCCGCAATCTCTTCTAGCCATCACGATCCCTCCATTAGCCTCTCACTCGTATATCCTGACCTCATCGATTGGGACCAACAGGGGGCACTGATATTAGATACATTTGAAAATGACGAAGCCATTGCAGAATTCATGGGTTTGAGACAAGGTATCCCATTGGGTGATCACAAAGCAGGTTTCATGATGGAATTACCTAAACTAGCATATTTTGGCGGAAGTATCAAATCCTTCAGTCGCAAAAGTGAAATAAACAAAATTCAACAAAATAGGTCACTAGGTGAAAACCGCAAGGCGCCTCTTGACCGTGAAAAAGTAAAAATAAAGGACGTATCCGAAGGTGAAAACCTCTCTGAGGCACCTGAGGATGAGGGATTTGATCTTCCTGTCACCGCTGACTACCATGAGAAATCAACTGTCCTAGTTGAAAAATCACAAGACATGAACTTGGGAACAGAACAAAATCCGAAGATCACCTTTTTGGCAGCATCACTATCAGAGCAAGAATGAAAGAACTTCACAGCATTCTTCCTGAGACGAGCTATAAATTTTGCATGGACTTATGCAGACATGCCAGGACTAGATCCTTCACTTGTGGTACATCATTTAGCAGTATTCCCTGATGCAAAGCCTGTCAAACAAAAATTGCGCAAAATGCATCCACAAGTTGCCTTATTGGTTAAAGCAGAAATTCAGAAACTATTAGAAGCAAAGTTTATAAAGCCTATTGATTATCCAGAATGGGTTTCAAACTTGGTACCTGTAGCAAAACCAGATGGACGAGTTCGCTGCTGCACGGACTTTAGAGATCTTAACAAAGCATGTCCTAAAGACGATTTTCCATTACCAAGCATAGACAACATTGTTGATCTTACAGCAGGACATGAAATGCTATCTTTGATGGATGGATTTTCTGGTTATAATCAAATCAGAATAGCAGAGGAAGATCAAGATAAAACGTCTTTTATTTGTCCATGGGGCACATATTGCTGGGTTGTAATGCCTTTTGGTCTCAAAAACGCTGGAGCTACCTATCAACGAGCCATGACCGTTATTTTTCATGACCTTTTTCATACTATCATGGAAGACTATGTTGATGACATCCTGGGAAAATCTAAGACAAGGGAAGGACATCTACCAGTATTGGCACAAATTTTTGATCGATTAGAGAAATACCAAGTCAGACTAAATCCAAAGAAGTGTGTATTTGGTGTAACATCAGGAAAACTATTGGGATATATTGTGTCTCGACGAGGCATAGAAGTGGACCCAGCTAAGGTAAAAGCTATCATAGAAATGCCTCCACCAACGAATCTCAAACAGCTCCGCAGTTTACAGGGTAGGCTACAATCTATCCGCAGATTTATCTCACAACTCGCAGATAAATGTCATCCTTTTCAGCATCTTCTTCGCAAGGGTGAACCTTTTAAGTGGGATGAAAAGTGTCAACAGGCTTTTGATAAGATAAAGGAATACTTGGCAACACCTCCTGTGTTAATACCTCCTGTACTTGATCGTCCATTACTGCTTTATATATCATCAACAACCGCAGCATTAGGTGCACTTCTAGCTCAACATGATGATTCAGGAAAAGAACAAGCCATCTATTACATTAGCAGAACTCTTGTGGGATATGAACTTAATTACTCATTCATGGAAAAAGCTTGTTTAGCATTAGTGTTTGCTTCCCAAAAGTTGCGACATTATATGTTGAACCAAACAACAAAGCTCATCTCTAATGTGGATCCCCTCAAGTATCTCCTTTCAAAAGCACTTCTCACAGGGAGATTAGCAAAATGGGTTATGATCTTGAGTGAATTTGACATACAATATGTGAACCGTAAAGCTATCAAAGGACAAGTCATTGCTGATCAATTAGCTGCAGCACCTATCACAGACATTCAGCCAATATATCCCAAATTCCCTGATGAAGGATTGTTTACTTTCAGCACTCCAGCACGATGGCAGCTATACTTTGATGGATCATACACTCAACACGGATCTGGAGCAGGTATCTTGTTTGTCACTCCCCAAGGAGACTGCATACCTAAATCATACAGAATAGCATTCCCCTGTACCAATAACATAGCAGAGTATGAAGCTTTAATCACAGGTTTGCGCATGGCAGTACAATGGGCTATCAAACAGTTACGAGTCTTTGGTGATTCTCAGCTAGTTATCAAACAGGTCTTAGATGAATATCAAACAAAAGACGAGAAGCTTCTTCCATACAAACTAATGGTGGATGATTTCAAGCAATATTTCGAGGACATTACCTTTGAGCAAATTCCAAGACTACAAAACAGAGCAGCTGATGCCATGGCTATGATTGGGTCTCTTTTAGATATGCCATCCAACACCCATAAATGTGAATTCTTGGTCGAACAGCTTTTGATCCCCGCATTTGAAGTTCCACAGTCTGAGCTTATATGTGAGATTGTTGGTCCCAACTCGTTGTGGTACAAAGATATATACGAGTATCTCCGTAATCACACCTTGCCTCTTCAACTATCCAACACCCAACGTAAAACTTTTATCCGTCGAGCCTCTCGTTACACTATCTTAGGAGACACCCTTTATCGCCGAAGTCTTGATGGTATCCTTCTTAGATGTCTTGATTCTGAGGAAGCAAAAACAGCCTTACGTGAAGTACATGAAGGTGTCTGCGGTTCGCATTCCGCTGGCCCTGGCCTTGTTAAGAAACTTCTGCGAGCAGGATACTATTGGCCAACTATGGAAAAAGATGCCCAACAATTTGCAAAGCGATGTCTACAATGTCAGAAACATGGAGATCTAATACATGCACCAGCACATGAGCTTCAGCCTATTGTCACTCCATGGCCTTTTTCGCAATGGGGACTTGATCTTGTGGGTAAAATTCATCCTACTTCATCAAATGGTCATAAGTTTATTATCACTGCCACTGAGTATTTCACAAAGTGGGTAGAAGCCATACCAATGACCTACATCACAGGTAAACAAATAGCTAAATTCATCCTACATTACATCATCTGCCGTTATGGAGTTCCTCAAGCTATTGTCACAGATAATGGCCGGCCTTTCAAGAACCAAGAGGTTAGAGATCTTTGCAATAAGTTTCATATTCAACATAGGTTCTCTACGCCTTATTATCCTCAGAGCAATGGTCAAGCTGAAGCCTCTAATAAGACAATCATCAAGATCCTTAAAAAGACTGTTAACGAAACTGGTCGAGATTGGCATCTACAACTGCATCCTGCTTTATGGGCATATAGAACAAGTGTCAGAACTCCTACTGGCGCCACACCCTATGCTCTAGTCTATGGCACTGAAGCTATTTTGCCTATCGAGGTTGAGATCCCCTCTTTGCGCATATCCTTGCAACATACTATTTCAGATGAAGAATATCGAGTCTCCCGACTCCATGATCTTGAGCTCCTAGATGAACGCCGCCTTACAGCATTGAACCATCTTCAAGTCTATCAAAACCGGCTACGTCGCAGCTATAACAAAAAGATCAGAGAACGCAGGTTTCAGGTTGGCGACCTTGTCCTTAAAGAAAACCAAAGGAATCAACAACATCGAGAGAAACAGGGCAAGTTTGAACCAAATTGGCTTGGTCCTTTCATTATCACAGCAGTTTATGGATCTGGTGCATACACTTTGTCAACACCTGAAGGCATTCCCTTGGATGAACCCGTCAACAGCGTTCATCTCAAGAAGTTTTATCAATGAATCTCAGCTATCCCACAAAAACACCAAAAAAAAAACAAAAAAAAATCAAAATATGTCAAAAAAAAAAAAAAAAAAAAAAAAACAAACATAAGATAAATAATCCGTCCTCTGGTGAAAACCTGGTAAACAGGCGCCTTGGATAAGTACCATAGTGAAAACCTGGCAAACAGGCGCTATGTGTAGTGACCAGCTTCCCTCATTTGTTTGGTTCGTTTGATCATTTTCCCCACTGCATCTTGTATAAGCTATTTTCATAAGCCCTATCGCAATCTCACACATAGCCTTTCCTCTTCATCCTTTGCCGATGCTAGTTATCATATGTGAGACATTGTCGTGATATCTATATCTTTTGGCACCTTAGCATCTTGGCCACATCTTTTCTGCATTGTCGCTTCTGCATAATAAACCTCATCCTACACTGGGGGCATTTGTTGAGTCTTATTTGGAAGTGGATCCTGTTATCTCTAGCTCATAACACATCAAACAACTCAGCTTTCAACACAGCACACCTTATCAACTTCAGCCATGGCACATGTCCACCGACAACTATGACCTAACGACTTGCAACCAGGACTCATACCTTCACAATTCATCCACACTCATCCAACAATCACAACAAACATCGCTTGATCAAACATCCAGTCGATTAGCCACATCAATAAGAACTACATCCAGCTCTATCGTTGACGCCTTGATCCTGTGGATACAGGGTATGTAGGCAATCTGAGATGCGAAGGAAGCACTCTGATTCAGGCTAAGACGATAGCCCCTTTCATCAGTCATCTGTCATTCTAAACATTCTTCAATCTTTCAGCTCATATTCTTCTATCTTTCATCACTTACATCATCAATAAAACCCAAAACTACATATTCATCATGTCTCATCTTCATCGTAAATGTGCTTTGATCCCGTGGATACAGGGTATGTAGGCAGTCTGGAATACGAAGGAAGTTTCCAGTACTCAAGCACCGATGATCCCCCCATCTTCTTCATCTTCATTCATCATCCATCTTCTCCTCTTTGATCAGCTCAAACAGGACGCAATCCATGTGTATATTACAAGCTCAAGCACTTTAACCAATCACAGGTAAGCCAGAAGCTATTTGTCCGCATGCCTTAAGCCAACATTTGCTATAGCCATTTATCAACAACTTTAGCCTTCAACAGGATGTAGCTTTCCTCTTAACAAGGCGCCAGCTTAATCTATCCACGAGCACCCCAATTTGGCAAGAGAACGTGATGACAGTATCTTTTGTTTTATCTTTCGATTTATCTTTTGTCCCTTTTCTGTACCTAGTCAAGACTGCCTTGATCTATTTATATCTTGGTATGTTGCGATGAAGTAAGGACTGGGGCATGGTCATATAGCTTTCGTATGCCATGTTTGCGGGATGATCTTATTCTCTTCCTATGCGTCTTGGTATCTTGTACGTGTTGGGATTAGCATCTTACATATCAATATCTCTAGCATCTGAGAAGCTAAACAGTCTCTTATGCATTAGAGACTATTCTATGTTAAGACTAACTCCATACATATAACCAGCAAGCTATCATTATGTGTAGTGGAGATAAGCTCAAACCATTGTTTGTAGCGTCAAAGTCCAACACTAGCTGTTATTCATATCTTGTGCATGTTGGCTCACCATCTTGACCACATGCGTTCAGACAAGATTGTAACACGTTAGTTACGCATTGGATACCTCGACACCTTGGTCTCTTATACCCTGGTGCATAACATCCATATGCTATATCAAACATAAGGACTGCATTTCTTTTCATTTTGAGCAATTACTTGAAAGCTGCCCATCATCATCTTATCCATTTTATCTATCCATTCGTTCCGTCATCCTCAGCCAAGATCAATCATCTCCATCGTCCTTTGTCCATATTCCCGCTCCTACAAAACAAGTGTTAGCCATACATAAGTCCATTACATATCTTTTTCTTTACCATCTACCTATATGCATACATCTATTCATGTCATTACCCTTTACATTTTCAAATATTTTCTATCCATTACCATTTGCATAAATATCCATCCATAATCCATATATAATCCATACACATAACATGCATAGCCATCATAATATCAACATCACAACCATTATAACATCATATAGATCGCCAAAACTGCTATATATATATATATATACATGTGTGTCAAAATCCAAGTGTCTACAATACAAGCTGAGCCCTGAAAAGAATGAATGTACAACAATGGCTCTAGGCCTCATCATGATACAATGTCAACAAGGTGTGCCCTAGCGACTACTGCCAGCTCCCTCACCCTGACCACCACCACCAACAGGTCCTGTACCTGGTCCTCCATCTCTCGGTGGCCCCATCACTGAAGCCACTGACCGAGATCCACCTGACCTCCGTGAGCTCGAAGCCCCTGACCTGCTCCTGAAGCTAGGCTGTCTCTGCTCTGCCGGCACAGCTCCATAATATAAGCCTCTATAATACTCAGCCTCACCCTGCACTCTCCGAAGCTCGGCCTGTACTGCTGTCAACTGTGTGGCTAAGTACATAGTAGCTCCATCAGTCCCCAAGGCAGTCACTGCTCTATCCCGCTCACTAGTCATAACCTGCAGCTGCTGTACTGCCCTATCTCTCTCAGCTCGCAGACTATCTCTCTCAGCTCGCAGACCATCTCTCTCTGCTCTCATAGCCTGCTCCTGCTGTACTGCAGTATCTCGCTCAAGCCTCATCATCTGCTCATGCTACCTAGCTGTATCCCTCTCTCCTGTAACTCTCGCGAGCGCCCCATCCTCCTGTCTATCTCCTCTCTGCGCTCCCAACTGTAGCTGCGTCTGATAAGCCTGTGCCTGTGCTCTAGCATGCCTCAGACTGATCACGGCCTGATGCCTATCCATCTCCACCCTCCTCAGCCTCATCTGTGCTCGCTGCCTCCATCTCCTCTCCTCTCTGATCCGTCTCCGCAGCTGCTGAATGCCCACATCATCCCCTGCTCCGATCTGTGCCTGTGGCTGTGCTAATATAGCTGGCTGACCTGGCACCTGCCCTGGCATCTGTATCCCTGGTGCAGCTGGCACTACTGCCTGTGCTGGTGGAGCCCGTCGTCGTCGCCTCTGAACTGGTCTCTCCATCCCAATCTCCCCAATCTCTCCATCTCGTGTCAACCGAGTCGGCCTAGCTGTCGCCCAGTATGCATCATACTCTGGCAATGTACCTGGCTCTGCCGGACCCTGTCTCCACTGCCATGCTACTGGCTGCAATCCATCTCTCTCTGCCAAGGCTGTGTCCACCACAACCTCTGGACCCCAATCGAACACCTCCTGCCTCGTCCTCCCAAAAATGGCATCCCCTACAGGTACTGCCTGTGCCTCTCCAAACTGTCTCAGGGCTCTCTCTGGCAAATAGCGCTCTATAATGTACAAGCCGCGTCCAAAAATGTACCTCGCCTGTCTCGCATAAGCAAGCTCGGCATCCTCCTCCTCCCACTGCTCACATCCTAGCCATGGCCTCCATACAAACCTGTCTATCTCATCCAACCTCCGTCGCCAGTATACCACCCCTCGGCGCTGTCGATACGTCAAGGCTCCTCTATACATCCGTGCAAATGGCTCTCCTGCTGCTCTAGCCACCCATCCCTCTGGTCTCGTCACTGGAATGTGCTCATAAGCCCATACGTGCAACACTGTCACTCCTGCTGACATACTGGCTCCGAACATATATGCACAATCATGTAGGTAATGATAGAGCTGTCCCAACACGCACTCTGCCCATGCATATCTCGTGCCATAGGAGAACATGCCCTCCATCACTGTCCCCCATCCTACAGGAAACCCTCTCGCTCTCCTATCACCCACTAGCCATCTAATGATAGCCACTACCACTCGCTGCAACCTGTCACAGAGCTCCTCCATCCTCCCCATCGGTATCTCCGAACCCTCTGCTCCGATGTCTGGTGTCCCAAACAATCTCCTGAATGCAGCTGGGCCCATCTCCGGATCATAATCTACCCGATCCCCATCTATCGGAATCCTCAAAATCTGGAACACATCCTCTAAGGTGATGGTTGCCTCTCCTGTCGGTAACAAGAATGAACTGTGCTCGCTCATCCATCGCTCCACCATCGCAGTCATCAGTCCTCGATGTGCCTGCACTGGCTCTAATAGTGACACATGCTCTAAGCCCAGAATCTCTAACACCAGTAGCTCCTCTGCATCCAACCGGCTCACTAGTCGCAAATCTCTCGGATGGGGCTCCCGTGATAGTAATGGCGGTAGTACATCCTGCATCATCCATTTACTCTTGTCAGTCCATCCCGTTAATCATTCATATCCAAATCTGCCTATCTATCTGCTATTTTCTCCTACACCTATCATATGCGGTTCACTTTACCACAAGCGACCTCTTTCTACTCATTAGCGACCCCTTTCACCATATGCGCCTCTGTTTTGCCTACATGCGAGCTCTTTTGCACATGCGCTCACTGTTTTCCTAAACGCGACCCCTATTACCATATGCGTTCATCCTTACTTTACCTGCGAGCCATATCCCACATGCGAGTCTTTTTACTCCAAACGCGAGCCCTTTTCCTATATGCGCCTATTTTCTCATCATAAGCGAGCCAACTCACACTAAGCGACCATTTTCGCCCTATATGCGCGCTATCTACCATATGCGATCTATTTCTAGTCCTAGGCGAGCTAAACTGCCCTATGCGACTACTATATGCTCATAAGCGACTCGTTTTCATCTACACGCGCATTTCCGCTGCTATTTTCCCGCCGACAGGATGCGACCACTTTTTTCCTAAGCGACCTACCCGCGCCCATAAGCGACCTCTATTACTCTAAGCGACCTCTACTCCTACATAAGCGACCTATATGTGCCAGGTCCTAAACTAGTCGCTTTTGGTGACGTGTGTGAATTAATTACGCTTCTAGGCTATTAAATGCACGCTTTTGGGAAAAGTTTTGGGACATACCGGTGCGCCTGCTCCCTCTGGTCGTCCATGTGTCCTCACTCGCTCCGCACGATGATCTCTGCGTGGAATCACCATCCCGCTAGCTCTGCCACTCTCACTCTCAGGAGCTCTGGATTTCTCTAGGTTTCTAAGCACAAATGAGCACAAATGAGCCTATTTGCCCTTGCAGCCCCTACTTATAGCCCTTCTCCAAACCCTAATTCTTCTATACCACAGCCTATTTTCTTCGCATCTGCCCTCTTTTCTGCCTTTTCTTCTATCGAGCGCCAACCCAGTCTTTCCTGGTTCGCCTGGCTTCCCTCTCGAGGGGGCATCACCTGCCAGTTACACTGGGGCATAACGTGTTTATCGAACATATCTCACATCTTCTTTGACACAACGTTCTATCGAACATTGTATCAAAGAGGGGCAAAATGTAGACACCCAAATTTGTCCATGTCTAGCGACACCTTGTTACATCCCTAATCCATTATCCAATTAATTAAATAAATTTTATTTATTTAATTAAAATCCCATTCTCATTCACTTAGCCAATTAATTAAATAAATTGTATTTATTTAATTAATTCCACATCATGTCTTATCTCATTTTATGCATTTATCATATTAATTAAATAAATTTTATTTATTTAATTAATTTCCAACTCATATCCCACTAATTCAAATACTTTATTTGAATTAAGCCTTTATCATTTATCACATTTCAACACTTGTCCATTTCCCATTTATCATGTGTTGTAAGACAACTTTCATTTAAAATCCTTCACATGTACAACTAATTGGACCTAAATTTAGTAACTTTCAATCTTAGCCATTCACATAGCCTTTGAATCTCCACCGTTGATTGATCTTGGTTGAGTCCTATATAAACAGCCTCTCATTCCATATGAGACATCTAGAAATCCAGAATTCATATAGTATCTAGCAATCCAGCAATCATATAGCAACTCCATTATCATCTTGAGCATTCGAGCATTTGAGCTTTTATCATCCATCAATGGCAGCTTTCAGCTTTGTGATTGTTCATTATTGAAGAAGCAGTCCACATTTCCCTCTCAAACAAGGAATTGCACGGTCTAGGTGATGTTATGCTCGCATTGCATTGTTCTTTTGGCTTCATTTAGATTAGATTCCTTGATGATGGTAGGGTTAGGGTTTCATGACTATGTCTGATCTTCCACACCTGACTTTCACCTATCACAGTTGGAAGTCTTTAGACAATTAAAATGGGATATTATACTTATTCGATTTGTTGATAGTAAGAAGAAAATAGGTCATGCTTGTCTCTTAAAGAATTTGGTAGTAGGTAGAATGATTTCATTTAAGGTAACAACTTATATGTTTATGCTGTCTTAATAAATTAAAGGTAGTTATCATGTTGGGAAATAAAGGTGTCTTGTTTGTCTCTGGCGGAATTGGTAGTGAGCAAGAAGTTACGTATTTAGGTATCAATTTTAGGATCTAGTTGATTTTATTTAAATTGTATGTATTAATCATTTTGATAAAAGGTATGTTCTACCCTTGTAGTTGTCCTTGAAGATTTTAGAGTTAGATGCATTAATGTTGTTTTATTGAGGTAACATTATTGTACTAATCGGGTATAAATTACCTTGTTAAATGTCAATATGCTAGTTAGGTTGGTAATACTCCAATTTGTGCTTCGTATATGGTAAATATCATCAAAGTTGTATTCTTCTTCATTTAGATATTATTACTTTAGAAAACAGGGAATTATGGTGAATCCTATTATGTGGCTTAAAAGTGTTTATCTTAAAAAAATTATTTAAGGACTTGATTCATAATTTTCTTGATATTTTGAATAGTTGAGACTTTGGGATTATGGTTCTCCGTCCTCTATGTTATTGTTCCCTTGATGGTTATATTGTCATTATGAGATCATTCTATAAATCAGTTTTGAGTCATGAACTTGTATGTCTTTATAGATTGTTGTTAATCCCTCTAAGTTGTTTTGTATGATTGAATCCAGAAGTACATTGAAGATTTTTATATTCGATAATCCTTCTGGTAATAGTTTATGCTTGAATGGAATCTTGGTGTTTGCCGTAGGTGGAATTTATGTCTTTTGATTGATTGTGAAGTGGGGAAATCCTGTGAGATGTCATGACCTCTTGGTGTCAAAATGTGAAAGCATTATCCCCATCAGTTAATGGTTACTATTCATTGGTTTTGTACCTATCTCCAGAGGGGTGATGTCTTGGGTTTTGGCTCTTGTAGTAGCATATCAATGCATTGGGATTTATATTGTCCAGGGCAAGTGAATGGCATGAGTGATGGTTGATAGTTGTTTTGTAGCTTATCTTTGCTCTTGGTGATTTGGTTGTTTGTTTGAGATTGCTAAGGGAGTGGCTTCTATAGTGGGGCCGGTGCCTAGCGAGAGGCCGCCTGGGTAACCCCATGGAAGTTATAAGCTGGTGGAAAACTTATAACTTTTAGGAGGGATGGGGTAGTAAACATTTAACAAGACAAGCAAGATACCTCACCCATGCCTTGAGTGCTCTCGCAGGCTTAGGATGGGATGAGAAGGCCTGGTTGGCAAGGCCGACCTCCTCGTCTCCATGAGAGGATCCGTCGGTTCCACATGTGTCACCCTATGGGGCCGGTGCCTAGAGAGGGGTTGCCAGGGTAACCATAGATGGGGGTCGGCTTCTGGTGATCGATAGCCTGGGTAACCCATGCCAGGACCTTGCGATGACACTCTCCTTATACAACTTAGGTTCGTTCTCTTGATTGTGTTGTTACCTCTGGAGTATAGTCTTGGTTTCATGTTTGATCTTGTTTGGATGTTGGTTTTGTTTGGTGGAATACTATCGTTCTATGCAGTCTTGTTACCTTATATATATATCTGTGAGGAGTCTGTGTTTCATTCTCGTTCTTTGTTGTTACGTCAACCTAGTGGATCCTCGTTGTTATCTCCTAGCTCAGTGGGGTGGACCTCAGGGTTCCACATGGTTGGGAGGCAGAGCTATCCATTGGTCCTTCTTGGAGATTTAGATCGAGCCTTGTTCGGAGTTGTTCTAGTTCCAGTTTGCTCTCTTCCTTCAGTAGTGTTGCATACTTTCATATGTACTCTTTTGTAAATCGACAAGATCGATCTTGTAATCTTGTAACCTTGTAATCTTGTAATCTTGTAATTTGGAACTGAGACCTTGTAATCAAGCTATCTTGCTATTGTAAAAGTTATTTGTTTTATTTAATTCAGTAGTTTAATGTTTATCACTCTTATGGTTTTACTTTATATTTCTAATGTAGTTATGTTGCCCTAGGGTTGTTAGAAGTGCAGTTCTCGCGTTGTTGTGTATTGATTACTTTGGTTCTTTTAATGCAAATTATGACTTCAAAAAAAAATATTTTTGTATTCTGCACTTTTGTCTAGCACTCCTAGGGTTGCATGATGGGGCATTATAGAGCCACTATAGAGAACCTAAAGAGAATCTTTTATATGGACACCATTTAGCTAGATAAGGCCTTTTAGGCCTTCAAAAGGAAGGATGTGTTTGTTAAAGAGGAGTGGAAAATAGTCCAACCTTATCTTGAGAAGTTTTGATCAAATTTATTTTAGGTTTTACTTTTTTGTAATTTTGACCTTTTAAAATTTAGGCCTATAGGTATGGTTGTGGTTTCTAGATTATTTTATTTGCAATCAAAGAAACCCTAGGAGGTCACCAAGAACTATAGTGCTCTCACAATACATTTTGCAACAGGGTCACATTCTCTAAGTTATGATGAAGCATTTCTTCAAAGAGTGGAAATGTTTTGATATAGGTGAAGTCTTCAGTCAAGATATGTTCATATATTTGAGCTCAGAGAATTTTTAATATTTTGATACTCATCATTTCCTTCTTTGTTTTTAGGTTAGTGGAGCTTTATTTTGGTGGAGAGATATAGATCCCTCAATCATATTTTATCATGTGGACAACACAATCCTAATAGTTGTCAATGTTCTTCACCAATTTTGATGTGTGTTATCCCTTTGATCATGTTCTCATCCTATGGTTGGGCAATCCCAAATGAGCCACACCAAAAATGTTAGTGTTTTTTCACTATTGGTCACAATAATCTAGGTAAGTAGTGGTGAGCCCATGTTTTGATTGAATAATGAGATCGATGAATTATGAGGTAAGCAGAGTGCTACATGGCAAGATCTCACAATGTATTGTCCCTAATTAGACAAACTCAACAAATAGATGAATTTTCAATCATGCTCTAACTAAAATGATGAATAATTACCAAAATAGATGCCAAACCTTACTGGATTAAATGTTGATAAAAAAATATATTAATTTGCAACAACTATTAAATCCCAATTAGCAATTATAAATTCTATTCACAATGTCAGTTGGCTAGAAATTATAATTCAGATCTAATATAAGATTGAATGTGCAAAGATACATATATAAACCATTTTTAAATAATGTTATCATAATTAACTACTTCAGTATTATCACCCAAATAATTTCTTATTTCTGAATATTCCCAATGAGTTGATAATTCAACGAATATATTTTTTATTTGAAAAGTACCTTGACTCCACACTTAACAGTGAGTTTGTATCATTTCAATTTGAAGGTGGTCCCCATAGAATACTCCAAGGTAGTGACTGAGTTAATAACACTTCAATCTATACGGTAGATCCCACATTATCAAGGTATCTCCTTACAAGATAGTGTACTTCATGCAAAAAAATACCTCAAAAAAAAAAAATATACTCAATGCTCAACCAAACTCAATTATGAATCAACCACACCACAAATTAATTACTTTCCGTTCTTTTATTTTTTGTATGATATAAGATTAGTGCTCTAATATGTATGGAAATAATATGGAATACTCCTCTATACTATGACGTGGCAATAGTTGTTAGGCTTGTTTCCCCCCTTATACACTAACTGTTGCATCTTCTTTTACCATAACAGCCCCCACCACCCATTATTTATCAAACTTAATTTTTTTAATCAAACATCATTTGAGTTACAATGTTGTGATAGAGGTCAACATGAGATTTTTTTAATGGCAACCCTTAAATTATACTTGGGATGATGGTAGGGATAATTAGTGACCAATATATTAATCTTATGGAAGTCTTGATGCTACAACTCCCTTGAGTGTAGTGTTTAACCTTTGATTATACTAAGGATTCCCTCCTATAAGATACCATGACAAGCTTTATAGACTCAGGTGACAGTTGACACCAAGTTGTGATTCACTTTTGTCTTGAAGTGACAATCCAAACTTGACCAACCTCCTCACAAATGGATGGTAGTCCTTTACCAAAGGTTGTGCTTAGATATGTTATTATTCTTGGCTTATAATTCTTTGTATCTTCAATATGGTGTGGCTCACATAATTGGGCCCACAATTCTCCCACCAATGATCATAGGGTCTGATATTAGTAATGAAATCGGTCTAGTTAACTTTTACAATATAGAAATTCTATAAACCCACACACACTAAAATCTAATTTGTAAAAATCACCAATACTCAAATCTAAAAATATAATGATATCAAACCTCTGAAACTGAACTATGAATCTCTGTGTATATTCTGGGTAGATTCACCAGCTAGAATCCTGAGAGTTTTCAACCACAAGGATTTTTATCCTTTGATATTCTAGAAATTGTACCATAGTATAAAATGCACATAAAGAAATAAACAAAATCTATATTGACCTATTTCATGCAAATTTTGAAATGACCTCAAGATAGAGCACAAAGGAAAGCATACAAATAGTGAAATGAAACTATCTAATTCACCTCACATGCTAACCCTTATTGTGTGGATGTGCTCCTTTGATGTGTTGATGTGTAGGTGGCTCCTCAAACTAGAAACATTACTTTATGTCTCATGGAGTCTTGAAAATGTCTTGTGATGGGTTGGATTTATAGGATTTTGGGATGAGGATTGGATGGTCAAGATTAAATTGAAGGATCAATTAATGAGGTTTAATGATAGGTTTGGATTCATGAGCCCTCACCAAGTGGAATGCCTTGGTTGGATGACAAGGGATGTCCTTGGATTGAGGAAGAATCAAGGGTGGAAAAGTGAATTGGATAAAGTGAAGGGATAGGATTGAATGAGGACAAAAGGACTCTTGTACAAAGGACTTTGACCATACCTTTGTAAGAGACCCATGTGGTCTTGTACAAGGGGCCCTACCTTTGTACACATAGGAGATGGGGAGGATTTGACTAGGGCTAGATTAGGATAATAGAATGTGCAAGTAGGAGGTTAGTTAATTAATTAGGTTTAGGTCACCCAATCAAAAGTGTAGAAACAAGGAATTAAATAAATATAAATATTTATTTAATTCATGCGATGGGAAAAGGGGATATTAGATAAATAAAATGTATCTAATGTTTGGACTATATGATATGGATATTAAATGATTAATAAGTAATTTATGCTAGGGATAAGTATGGATGTAGGTATTGATGCAAGTACATATGAATAGTGAAAAGGACATGAATAGTGATTTTGACAATGAAATATCGTAAAATCATGATATGAAGGGGATTGATTAATTAACTGTCTAAATATGTTTTTATTTAGGTAATTATTGATAAAATATAGTTTAGGGGTGTTTAGGGATGAATAGTGTCAAAAAAGAAGGATTTTGATGGTTAATTGGATAAATAGGGATTTATCCAATTACATGGTTAAATGATGAAATGATTAGGGTTGAATTGTGTCAAGATGAAATAAGTGGACAATTTTAGGTGTCTACATTTTTCCCCTCTTTGAGATGGTGTTGTGAAGCAATATAATTTAAAAGAAAGATAAAACATAGCGCTAGGTAGGATAGAAGAAGATGGTAGGATTAGGGATTATGATGCCCCAACCACTCAAATCAAGAGTGACAAGGAGGGAAGATGGTAAGGATGATGCCCCCTTGAGAGGGAAGGTGGGTTTGAAGAACACAGGTGCGCTCTCGAAAGGATGAAGAAGGTTGGATAGAAAGAAGAGAGTGGAATTTAAAAGACCACATGGATGGTGGGATAGGGTAGATTGGATGCAGGGGATAGGAGGATAAGGAGGATGGGGAGAAATGGGTGGAGGAAAAGGATGGCAGTTGATCGAGGATTGGATGAAATTATGGGGGAAGGAAAATGGATGGATGAAAGAAGATTTTTAATTCCATGATTGATGCCTTATGCTGCACTAATAAATGAGAGCCATATTTATTTGATATGGCATGAGACGTGATGCACCAAGGTATAAGGAACTGGGGTGACAATGTGTCCCATGTGTAAAAGCCAACCGATAAGGTCACAAGCAACCCTATGTTATATAGCACCTTGATGTGAAAGACCATGATACCATTGTGGTAGGTAGGTTATAGGGACCGATACAAGGTGTAAGATAAAAAGATAATGCACACACTCAAGAAATCATGCATGCACAAAAATGATCCAAAGACAAACATGATGTTTCCCTCAGTCAAGTTGAAAATCCAAAGATTGATTGATTGATGATGTAGGATTGTGTTGTTGATGATAAGAACAACACGAGGATTGGTATTGATATATATCGATGATGATAAAGGATGTTTTAGATCAAAGGCTTGCAACAAGGTTGGGAACAAGACCATGGATGTGATTGGATGATTTTGTGATAGGATGCTAGTGAGTGATGTGCATTGATAAAGATTGTTCTTGTGATTTTTGATGTTTAGGAGATTTGGATATTTGGGATATTTAGATATTTGAGAGATTTGGATTGCTGGGAGGAATGAATTGGTTTGTGTGTAGTTAGCCTATATCTATATACCAATGACAAGGGAAAGTCGAGTCTGTGTATAGGATAAAAATTGAGATCGAATGATAATCAAAACAATGAAATAACCAATCAACTCAATCCTATAACATCAAGATAACAATATAAGCAAATAACCAAATAATCAATGAATAATACAAAAACAATGAAAGCTTTCACCTAGATTATATTGTTATCTTGGTCGAATATGGATTGCTTCATAAATTGTGAAACCATGTTTGCAACAAGCGGATGTAGATTGTGTTTGTGCTCAAAAGGTCAATGTGCTCAATGATGTGATGTATGCTCAATGCGATGTAGGGAGGCAAAAGCTTAAATGATTGAAGAGGATTTGTTATGGAGATGAGGAGGGTTCATATAGGTTTCAATGAAGATTGATCAATGATACAGATAATTCAATGGAATCAATGGATAAGATAAATCTAGAATTCATGATGAATGTGCACCTGACATGTGTCACACAAAAAGATATTTTTATTAAGATAATTGATTGATTTGGCTAAAACACATGGAACATACATGATTAGATTTCATAAAAATAGAAATATTTTTTTCTAATTTATGAGTTGGTGATAAAAAAAATATTGATTAAGTCAATTAATTCAACTTTAGATTTGCTTTTTGCATGATTTGATTAAAATTAAATAATAAATTATTTAGTTTTGTGTGCATGATGAACAAGATTTATTTTTAGAGGATTAGAAGATATTTGAAGCAAATTAAATAAACAAATTTATTTAATTGTTTGTGCATGATAGAAGACATAATAGATTCAAAGATTTAAATAAATTAAACAAATAAATTAATTTAATTTATTTTGCATGATGAAGGATAAATAAAATATTTGATTATATTTTATTTTTAGAGATTGAGATTCAATTTAAATAAATTTGAATGATTTACTTAAATTTGGAAGAATAATTGATTTAATTAAATAATAAAAAATATTTAATTGTAGATAAGAGGATTTAAATGACAAATTAATTGAGTAATTAATTTATTCAATTGATGTGGATTTGAAAATTGGAAGACAATAATGATTTAATTAAATAATTAAAATTATTTAATTTTGCAAGAATAAAGAGGAAATTTATTGAAATTAATTAAATAAAGAGGATTTATTTAATTAATGTTGAAAATATGTGATTTAGAGGAAATTGATGATTTTGATGAATTAATTAAATAAATGGAATTTATTCAATTAATGTCGAATTTATGAGATTTAGAAGAATTTGATGAAATTAATTAAATAATTAGATTATTTAATTAACATTGAAATGCAGGGGATTAGACAGATTTGATGATTTTGATGAAATTAATTAAATAATTAGATTGTTTAATTAACATTGAAATGTAGGTGATTACACAAATTTGATGAAATACAAGTGATGCGATGACATGGTCATTTTTGGGTGTCTACATTTTGCCCCTTTTTGATGCAATGCAATTTATAGCATTGTTTCAAAGAAAATGATTGTTGAAGACATGATACAATTTTTGATGCCCCACTATAGCTAGTTGCCCTAGTGTAGCTAGTGTAGGATGCCCCCTCGAGAGGAAAGACAGGGAAGTAATAGAAGAACTGGGTTGATGCTCGACTAGAAGATTGCGTTTAGACAGACGAGGCTAGATTGATGAAGGTTGACACGATGAAGACAATAGAAGACATGAGGATATGATGGTTGAGAGGTGGGAAGATTTAGGTTTGGGACACTATAAATAGGGCCCAAGGGGTCAACACTACTTCAGAGCTATTGGCCTCTTTGCCTAGTTGAGTGCTTCCTGTGTAGAGTGAGTTTACAACTTGCAAGTGTACCGATTCCTGTGCATAAGCATTGTGTGGAGCTAGTGCGGACCTATAGGAGACCAGTGGAAGCTTCAAGAGTGGTAAGTGATCAAAAACCCTATTTTTATTTACATGTTTTTAGGTATTTTCTAGGGTTTTAAAAAAAAATAGCCAAAAGGTGCTGAGTTTGGTTTTGGCACCTTTGGCGCTTGGTAATGTGCTTTTGGTGCAACAAAGTGCCTTTGGTGTGTAGTGTAGTGCCTTTGTTGGTGTGTATGAGGAAAATTGATTATGATAAGATCAAAACTAACAAATAAAAAAACCCATAACATAAAGAGATCTAATCTAAATAAAATCCATTATCAATAAATCAAATGAAATAGGAAAGCTTTTACCCAGATTTGTGTTGTTCTCTTTGTTTGAATGTGGATTGCTCAATAATGCTGCGAAACCATGTTTGCAAGATGAAAGTGTAAGTGCTCAAAGATCAATGTCAAAAGATCATAAGTTTCTCAATCGATGCGATGTATGCTCAAAGTGCTGTAAAGGATGCCCGAGAATAAGTGATCGAAGAGGATTTGTGAAGAAGATGAGGGGGGTTTATATAGGTTTCAACAAAGATCGATCAACGGTCCAGATAATTCAAAAGAATCAACGGAGGAGATAAAACAAATAACCATGATGAATGTGCACACAACAAGTGTCAATCCATAAGGATATTTTTATTAAGATATGATGAAAACAAGATTGATTGAATAGATAACTCAACTTGTAATTTTTCCTTTTTTAGAGTTCTAAAAATAAGATTGATTGTGCACGAGTTAACAAGATATTTTAAGAGGAATTGGAAGATAACTAAAATTAAATAAATAAATTTATTTAATTGTTTGTGCATGATAGAGGAATAGATAAGATATGAAGATTATAAATAAAATACTTGATTTTATTTATTTTTAGAGTATTGAGATAATTTAAATAAATTTACATGATTTATTTAAATTTAGAAGAACAAGTGATTTTAATTAAACAATGTAGAATTATTTAATTGTAGATAAGATAGAATTGGATGAATTAATTAAATAATTGGATTTATTTAATTAATGGAGACTTGAAATTTGAAAGAGGATAATGATTTAATTAAATAATAAAAATTATTTAATCATGGAAGAATAAGGTTGATTTAATGAAAATTAATTAAATAAAGAGAATTTATTCAATTAATGTCAACATTATGTGATTTGGAAGAATTTGATGAAATTAATTAAATAATTAGATTATTTAATTAACACTGAATGCAGGTGATTAGAAGAATTGATGAAATGCAAGTGGTGCGACGACATGGTCATTTTAGGGTGTCTACATTTTGCCCCTCTTTGATGTGATGCAGTTTACAGCGTTACGTCAAAGAAAATGGTTGTTGAAGACCTGATACAATTTATTGATGCCCCAGTGTAGCTAGTTGCCCCAACGTATGCCCCCTCGAGCAGAAATATAGGGAAGCGACAGAAGAACTGGGTTGACGCTTGACTTAGAATATTGCACAACAAGGTAGCAGGAAAAGCAGAATGGGGTGGGAAGAAAAAATGTGGGAGGGACACTATAAATAGGTCCCAAGGGGACCACACTCATTTGCACACTAAGGGTTTTTAAAAATAGAGCTTAGAGCCTCCAAGCTTAGTGTGTGAGAGTTGAGTGGAGAAGGAACTAATAGCAAGGAGAGATGCCGATCCCAGTGCACAGGCATCGGGTGGAACTGGTGCTGACATACGGGAGATTAGCAGGAGCTTCGGCAGCGGTAAGTGTCCAAAAACCTCTTTGTAATTGATGTTTTAGGTCAGTTTTTAGGGTTAGGTCTAGGTAGGTCCTTAGGTCAGCCAAAAGCGCTGCAGGATGGTATGGCACGTCTGGTAGTCAGTCTAGGTGCTTTTGGTACACTAAAGTGTGGTTGGTAGGGTAGTACAATGCTTTTGGTCAAAGGTCAGTGCTTATGATTTTTAGGCGTCGTGCCGTAGCGTGGTTGGTAGGGTCCTGCAACGCAATTGGCATAGCAGTAGAGTGTTGCTGGCAGGGTAGTGAAGCGCGGTTGGAAAGGGTAGGGAAGAAAACAAGTCACCTTTGTGAATACAGTAAGGCACGATTAGATGCACAGGGTAGCGCACTTGTGTAAAACAAGTCACCTTTGGTAGAGGACAATAAAGCACTTTTGCATAAACAGTAAGGCACGGTTGGATGCACAGGGCAGCGCACTTGTGTAAAACAAGTTGCCTTTGGTAGAGGACATGAAAGCACTGTTGTAGCAACAGTAAGGTGCTTTAGGTAAGATAGTGTAGCGCACTAGGTGAAAACAAAGCACTTTTGGTTAGGTAAGAAGAGTGCAATAGTTAGGGTTGACTGAGGGGTTGACCACCTAGGTGTGGTAGGGGTAGTGGGGGAGGTACTAGTCTTAGGTGCGGAGGATAGGATGCAATGACATGTCCGAGTGGTGAGATAGCAGGCAGGTGGAGAGGCTAGAGGCCAGCAGGCAGATGTAGAGATGGTGGAGGAGGAGGATCTGGTCGTAGAGACTGATTTACAATGGGTCAAGTGACTATTACAGGAGGAGATACCTCGGAGGACACAACTAGAGCTACGGATGGTGAGGGTTAGGAGAGATAGGGATACAACGAGGGCAGAGGTGAGACAGGCTGAGGCCCTAGCATAGGTGCAGACACAGATAGCAGTAGCAACACAGGCAGCCACACTACAAGCACAGGTATAGGCATAGGTACAGGCATAGGAACAGGCTGCACCCGCACTATCAGGGGATGATGGGTAGTTAGCCTAGGTGACTAGGGAGAGGGATGCAGAGGTACAACTATGGTTGACAGAAGAGGCCACACTATAGAGAGTGAGGCAGGAGAGAGATGAGGCACGCCGTGCATTGGGTGCCGATCAGAGGACACTATACAGTGAGCTCGTCCATGTGCAGGGAGAGCTAGTGTCGACAGGTAGAGAGGTTGAGTACTACAAGAGACTCTACGTTGATGCAGTGCCAGCAGCTCAGTAGGCACCTAGTTATAGAGAGAGGAGTAGGTTTGGAGCATCCAGATCTCGCAGGATAGGGCAGTCATTGTCCTCAGTTAGAGCACCCTTTGTGCCACCAGGGGGAGGAGGACCAGTAGGGGGACCTGCACCGAGTATAGGTAGAGGACAGGGGCCACAGTAGGAGGGTAGCTCTACCCACTAGAGCACGCGCATTATACATTGTATCATTCTTGTATCCATTTTGTATTATGATGGACACTTGTATATTTTGTGGGCTCTTGATAGCCTCGATGTACTTTATTGATGTATATAGATGGACTATTGATGTAGACACATACAGTTTGTATTTTGATGACCTTCACATGATATATATGATGACATATTACGCTCACTGATGTCCATGCTTTTGTATATGCACTTCTTGGTGACATGGATGTGATGATATGTATGTATGATTATGGATTTATGTGATAACTTATACTTCTTATATGATGCTTATAGATGTATGACATATGATGACATGATGCTTATAGATGTATGATGGTATAGATGCTATGACTTGTGATATCTAACATGTGGGTTTTGTAGATATGCACAGAGAGAAGAAAAGAGATGGAAGAGAGAGACTGTTGATTGATCATTGCTTTTGAAAATGATATAAGGCCATGGGTAAATGGATGGGAAAATGATGAGCTTGTTGCATTGGTTTCACAATTGTATATAAAGAGCAATCCTTATTTTTGATATAGCACATGGATAGTTCACCACCAAGGTATAAAAGGCCAAGGTGTTGTTATATCCGAGTGTGTGGACGTTGACTCTGCAGGCAAGCGGTTTGAACTTAGATCCCTTAGACATAATATAACCTTGTTGGTACATGTGAATGAGCCATAGTCTTGAACATAAAATAAACTTCAATACATGTAAATGCAAGAAGAATATTAATATGTAAGATGCTAGGTTGTATCACACACAAGATATATATGCTGCTAAGAATGATGCTAAAGATCATTCCTCAAACACGGCATACAAAAACAATGACTATGCCCCCAATCTGTACTGCATCGCAACATACCAAGATTATAGATAAATCAAGGTAGCTTTGAATAGGTAATGGACAAGGAACAAAAGATAAACCAAAAAGCAAAGTGACTGATGTACAAATTAAACATACATCTAACATATTCTCTTGCCAAAGAGGTTGCTCAGGACAGATTGGATAGGAAAGATAACAGCCTTATCATAGGAACTAGGTGCCCATTAAAGGGGGCTATCTACCTAAAAAGACAATGTCTTGCTGCAGGAAATGCCACATGTCGCAGGAGACGCGTGTGTTGGTCTTGACAATGGAACACTCTGCAGAAGACAAGCTTGTGGATCTAGTGCTTTGGTTAAGCCAGATTTAGCTGATGTTGCCAATCGATAAGTAGGATAGTAGATGACTTCGAAAGTAAGCCACCTTGCCTCAGGTTTGTTAAGAACTTTTGCCTTGCGACGATGCATCTATTTGCTACTTGAGTTAGTCAAGTCGAGGTGAATGGATTTTGATAAACAAAAGACTAGAAAGATGACATGTCAATGGATTGAGGTGGGTGAAGAATGATGAATCGTATGTGCCTGAGTACTGGATGCATCCTTTGTATTCCAGACTACCTACATACCCTGTATCCATAGGTTCAGGTACATTACGAGGAAAGATGAAAAATGATAATATGTAGTTCTAGATAAAGTGATGAGTGGGTCAAGGTGGTGAGGAGGAGATCTTATGTACCTGAGTACTGGAAACTTCCTTCATATTCTAGACTGCCTACATACCCATATCCATGGGATCAAGGTGTTTTAAGATTGAAATGAGATAAAATGTAGTTCTGGTTGGTGTGATGATGTAGGAAAAGTGTTGGGAAGATAATAGCCTTATCGTAGGAGAGATGTGTCTATTAAAGGGTGTTATCTGTGGAAAGGAGAATGATCGAAGCACTTGTTGTGAACCATGAACAAGGATCCATTCCTAGACCTAAGTTAAGGAAAGAGTTGCCCCCATTCCGGTAGAGGAATTTACATGGATGATTGACAAAGAAGACATAGAAAGTTTGACCTAGGACAAGATAGTGATAACTATTGACACAGATCAAGACGTGGATGACGATGATGGACATTGACAAATTTCCAAGCTTTTCTAGATAGGGAGATGGAAATGCAAACAAGGTCAATGGTTTATTATGGATAGATGGATGAAGCTTGTTGTGAAATGTACATGGAAGGAATAGGACTCCATAGATGATGATTGCTAACTCTACACATAGCACCTATTTGCCAGGTTTTCACTATGGTACTTATCTAAGCCGCCTGTTTGCCAGGTTTTCACTAGAGGATGGATTTTTTTTTGAAACTCTGAGGATCAGGCATAGAACTTCTTGAGATGAACACTGTTAAGTGGCTCATCCAAAGGAATTCTGTTAGGTGTAGCTAAAGTATAAGCTCCTGATCCATATGTTGCTGTGACAATAAAAGGACCTAACTAGTTAGGCTCAAACTTGCCCTTCTTTAGTCGGTCTGCTTGATTTCTTTGATTCTGTTTGAGTAGAAGATCACCAACTTGAAACTATCTTTCTTTGATCTTTTTGTTGTAAATATGCCGGAGGCAGTTTTCATAGACATGGAGATGATTAAGCGTGGCAAGGCGCCTTTCATCTAGTAGTTCTAGCTTAGCTAATCTGGAAGTGCGATACTCATCTCCACCGATTAGGTTATGCATGAATACTCTGAGGGATGGGATCTCGACCTCTATGGGTGGGATGGCTTCAGAGCCATAGACCAAGGCATATGGTGTGGCACCAGTTGGTGTTCTGATACTAGTGCGGTAAGCCCATAGGGCAAGATTGAGTTGCAGGTGCCAATCACAACCAGCTTCATTGACTGTTTTCTTGAGGATTTTGAGAATGGTTTTGTTGGAAGCCTCAACTTGACCATTACTCTGCAGATAGTAGGGAGTTGAAAAGTGATGTTAGATATTGTATTGTGTGCACAAGGCACAGACATCTTGGTTCTTGAATGGTCTCCCATTATCAGTGAAAAAGGCTTGGGGAATACCATACCGACAAATGAGGTAGTTAAGGATAAACTTGGCTATTTGCTTACCGGTGATATAGGTCATGGGAATGGCTTCAACCCACTTCATGAAGTACTTAGTGGCGGTAATAATGAATTTATGGCCATTAGATGAGGATGGGTGGACTTGTCCTACGAGGTCGAGACCCCATTGAGAAAAAGGTAATGGAGTTGTCATAGGTTGTAGTTCATGAGCTGGTGCATGAATTAAATCTCCATGCTGCTGGCATTGTAGACACTTCTTAGCAAACTGTAAAGAATCTTGCTCTATTGTGGGCTAGTAATAACCTATTCTGAGTATCTTCTTAGTGATATTAAGACCGGTAGAATGTTCACCACAAACACCTTCATGTATGTCTCGTAAGGTAGCTTCAGCTTCTTCCGTGTTAAAACATCGTAAGAGGATACCATCGAGACTCTGACGATATAGTGTATCACCTAGAATGGTGTAAAGGGAGGATCGGTGGATAAAGGTTTTGCGTTGGGTTGATGATAGTTTAGGGGGAAGTGTATTGTTTTTAAGGTATTCATAGATATCTTCGTACCATGGGGAATTGGGACCAACAAGTTTACAGATGATTTCAGTAACTGGAACATCGACAGTTGGTATCAACAACTGCTCAATCAAGAATTCACATTTCTATGTATTAGCAGGCATGTCTATAAGTGACCCTACAGAAGCCATAGAATCTATAGCCTTATTATGCTCTCTTGGAATTTGCTCAAAAGTGATGCTAGAAAAGTGTGGTTTGTAGGCATCCACTAGTTTCTTGTAGGGGACCAACTTTTCATCTTTTGTTTGGTACTCATCTGTGACTTGTCGAATGACTAGTTGTGAGTCTCCATATACCTATAATTTTGTGATGTCCCATTGAACTGCTGTATTGAGACCTATGAGGAGTGCTTCATACTCAGCAATGTTATTGGTGCAAGGGAATGCAAGCCGATATGACTTAAGAATACAGTCATTTTGAGGTGTGATAAATAAGATGCCGGCCCCTAATCCATGTTGTGTGTAGGAACCATCAAAGTATAACTTCCACATTATTGAGTTGGAAAGAGTAAAGAGATTCTCATCTGAAAAGTTTGCTACCATAGGGTGTGTATCTTTCATGGGTGCTTCTGCTAGTTGATTTGCTAGGGCTTGTCCCTTGATTGCTTTATGATCCATATACTCAATGTCAAACTCACTAAGTATCATGACCCATTTAGCTAGTCTGCTTATGAGAGCTGCTTTCGCTAGTAGATACCTCAATGGATCAATTTTTGCTATGAGATTTGTGTGTTGGTTTAGCATGTAATGTCATAGCTTTTAGGAAGTGAACACTATTGCTAAACAAGCTCTTTCCATCGGTGAATAATTGAGTTCATATCCCACCAAGGTTTGACTGATATAATAGATTGCATGCTCCTTTCTTGACTCATCATTTTGTGCTTGTAGGGCCCCTAGGGCTGAAGTTGTAGTTGAGATGTATAATATCAAAGGTTTATTGGAAACTAGTGGAACCAATACAGGAGGTGTAGCTAGATACTCTTTGAACTGATCAAACGCTGCTTGACATTTATCATCCCATCGGAACAAGACATCCTTTCAGAGCAAGTGTTGAAATGGTTGACATTTATCTGCTAGCTGTGAGATGAAACACCTAATGGATTGCAACCTTCCCTGAAGGCTCCATAATGCTTTGAGGTTCTTTGGTGGAGGCATCTCCACTATAGCCTTGACTTTTGTGGAGTCTACTTCGATGCCTCTGCAAGATACAATGTATCCCAATAGCTTCCCTAATGTTACACCAAAGACACACTTCTTTGGATTGAGGCACACTTGGTATTTCTCAAGCCTATCAAAGATCTATCCTAGAACTTGTATATGATCTGCCCTAGAAGATTTAGCTAGTATGTCATCCACATAGTCCTCCATGATATGATGAAAGAGATCGTGGAATATCACTATCATTGCTCTTTGATAAGTTGCCCCCGCATTCTTTAGACCAAACGGCATGACACACCAACAATAATTACCCCATGGACAAGTAAAAGTTATTTTATGTTGGTCTTCTTCTGCTATCCTTATCTGATTGTAGCCAAAGAATCCATCCATGAGAGAAAGCATTTCATGACCTGCTGTCAAGTCTACTATGAGGTCAATGTTTGGTAGTGGAAAGTCATCCTTGGGACATGCTTTGTTAAGATCTCTAAAATCATTACACATGCGGATGTGCCCATTGGGTTTAGACACATGTACAATGTTTGAGACCTAATCTGAATAGTCGATAGGTTAGATGAACTTTGCATCTAACAACTTATGTATTTCCACTTTTACCAAGAGAGCTATTTGTGGGTGCATCTTCCTCAGCTTTTGCTTAATTGGTTTAACTGTTGGATCCATTGTGAGATAATGAACTACTAGCTTAGGGTCTAGCCCTGGCATATCAGCATAGGTCTATGCAAAGTTGATGGTTCTTTGTAAGAAGAATTTGTTAAGATTCTTGTGCTTTGTTTCTGATAATGATGCTGCTAGGAATGTGGTCTTTGGATTTTACTTTGTGCCAAGGTTTCTCTCTATAGAATCTTCCACTAGGAGAGCTGACTTCTCTTGATACTTAGATGGTAGGGGAAAGTCAAATCCTCCATCCTCAGGTGCCACAATTGGGTTTTCACTGTTGGATACATTCTTTGTTTTTACTATTTTATGATCAGGAGGTGCCACAGTGTGGTTTTCACCTAGAGGTCTTTCTTTATTTTTACTTTTGCAACTGGAGGATTTGGCATTCTCACCAAAATAAGTTGTTGGCTCTAGTTCCATTACAAAACCTACTTTATGATCGCCAAGGGGGATATCCCAGAGTCACATTAACTCAGCTATAGCTTCGTCATTCTGAAATACATCTATAACAGGGGACCCTTGTTGGTCCCAATCGATAAGTTCAGGATAGACAAGTGTTACTTTATGGGTGTTTGTGGTGGATGTTAGGGATATAGATGATAGCATAAATACAAAGGATTCTGTACATAGGTTAGTCATATGGAGAGAAGAGTCATTGATAGTATCCTCATTAGATGTCCAATCTGTGAGAGAAGTTTCAGCCACCTTGTCGAGGATACCCTAGATGTCCAAGGCGCGCGGTACCTTTCTACCAAATCCTAACCCCTTCTTGTCTAGTTTCTTTGTCACACTGATGGGTTCCATTGTTCCTTGATTCTATTTCCCAAGGCCACCTTTGCCTTTATAGCCCATGTTTTTGACTATCCTTAAGCCATTGCCATATTGCTTGACTGGTATTGTGACTGGTTCTTTCTCCTTGTAGAGCCAAGAAGAAATGTCTTCAATAGTTTCCTCTTCCAATAATTTTCCTTGTTGGAATTGAGTTAAAAATGCTGGGGGAGGAATTGCTACTTTTTTAGTTGCTTTGGCAATGGGCAGTTGGCTGTAAGATTTAGGGGATAAAGGCATCTGCCCTACACAACAAGATTTTGAGATATCATATGTTCCAAAGCCTATATCACGGATGTGAGCTTTGATTTCAAGAAGAGGAATAGGTTCACTTGTAGAGACTTGTGTCAGATTTTTAGGATTGACATATAGTGGGGATTCAAGGGCTTTGTCATTTTGAGGCACTTGGTTGCAATTCTTATAACTACCTTGCAAGACATGACATAATTCAAAAGGATTAGGGTTGCCTGGGATAGTTATCTTTGTACCATTAAATGGGAACTTAAGAGACTGATGGTATGTTGAGGGAACAGCTTTCATTGCATGGATCCATGGGCGGCCTAGGATAATGTTGTAAGGCAGCTCAATATCAAGGACCTGGAACCTGGTTTCAAGCATGATGTGGCCTAGTTGTATAGGCAAGTGGATAACACCTTCTGAGCGGTGTTCAGCGTCATCATATCCCTTGATTGTAATACTTTGATCAGTGTTGACATGATCCTCAAAGTATCCCAATTGCTTAAGTAACTCTAGAGAATAGATGTTGAGACCAACACCACCATCTATGAGTATGTGTTTGATTTTACGTTTATGAATGAGAACCTCAATATGAAGGGCATCATTGTGACATGGATCATGGGATGGGATGTCTTTCTCAGAGAAGACTACATTGTAGGGTGAAGCAATGTTACCTACTATAGCTCAGAAATCTGCGACCGCTATGTTGTTAGGAACCGAAGACTCTTGGAGGGCTTTTTCTAGCACCACTTTATGTGTGGATGATGACCGTAGAAGGTCTAAGATAGAGATCTGTGCTGGCTTTTTCCCTAGATGTTTGACAAGATTATAATCAGATTGAGTTAGGAGACTGGGTGTAGGACCACGAATGCTGATACAACCACGATGAGTTGTAACAACACAATCCGTAGATTTGCCTTTGATTGTGAGGGTAGACACTCAACTCTCTTCAAAATGCCCACAATGGAGTCAAAGGAAGTGGAAGCATTATTGACACCTTTACCTTTATCCTGTGGAGGAGGCGGACCATGGTGAGGGAATGGTTCCTTATACATGTTGAGGTCTTTGTTTGTGTGTTGAGCTAGTGGTTCATTCTCAAAAGAGATTTGGTTGCCCTCGATGAGATTTTGGATTAGGTGCTTTAGTTTCATGCATGACGTGGTTCTGTGCCCTTTGCTCCTATGGAATTCACAGTATTCATTTTGTCTGTACCATGCTATTTTGTAAACAATTTCGCCATATGTGGGAGCATCTAGTAAAGTGATGAGTCCTTTGTGTAAAAGCTTCGGTAGGACTGACTCTATGGGCTCTCCCAAAGGAGTGAATTGATGTCGCACAGGGTAATCTTGTTGAGGCCGCTCTTATTGTTGTTGTTGTTGGTTTTGATAAGGTTGTCTTTGTTGTTGCTGCTGTTGAGGAGGAGTTTGACTCAGTTTGGAAAGCTGCAGTGGTGTCTATAATGTTTAGACATGTTTAGAATCTACCACCCCATCGTTGACCACATTTTTATTTTTGTTCCAAAACTTTGGTTTATCGTTTGTTTGTTGTTGAGGAGCATTATCTTTGGTTTCTTTAAATATTTTCACCACACCCTTAGCAATGAGGTCCTTTTCAATGTTGATTCCCTTATACATAATTTCATTGAAGGTTGTAGCACTAAGAATTTGCAAATGAAAACCTAATTCTTGGTTGAGGTTCTGCACAAATATGCTAACAAGCTATTTTTTGGGTATCTTAAATGGGAATTTGCTAGCCATTTGTCTCCATCATTGAAGGAAAGAAATGAAAGTTTCTCCATTTTTTTGTTTGTTGTTGCATAGATCAGTCATGTAGATCTCATGCTCTACGTTGTAGGAGAAATGGGTGGCAAATTTCTCCGCAAGTTCGTTAAAAGACTTGATACCCGTGGGTAAGTGGGAGAACCATTCTATAGCTTGACCTCCAAGACTACAAGGAAAGAGATGCATAAGATATGTGTCGTTATGTGAGACCTCGAAGCAAGAAAGATAGAATTCTTTGAGATGGTCTTTTAGGTCTCCTTTTCCTTTGTATTTATCAAATTTGGGAATAGTGAAATTTTAAGGAAAAAGGATCATGGGTAATGATCGAACAAAAGGATAAGGACACACTTCTTCTAAAGAGAAGGTCTTCTTGGTGTGGCCAAACTTAAGATCAGATAGTTGTTGTTGAACTTCCATGATTTTTAGCTCCATTGTTGTGGGAGGGGTTGGAAACATCTCCTGTTGTCCTAGAAGTGGTTGTTGTTGCCCATACAAAAGATTGTAGTGTAAGCCATGGGCATTGGTGCTATAAGGGTCGTATGATTGGTTGGGGTCATATGTGTTGTATGTTGGGTTTAGATTGGGTTGGAATTGGATGCTTTGATTTGGAGGAGGTGGGGTGGTGCTAGATAAGAATGTAGGCTTTGTGATGGTTGAAGAAAAGAGTTTGGTGGGGGAAATCTAAAGTTTGTTGGGTTAGGTTGCGGTTACAGAACATAGCTTTGGCAAGTTTGGTTTTGGGAATGTTGAGGGTGGATAGGCAATGTGTTGAAAAAGTTTAGTGCTGATGATTGTTGTGGTGGGGGGACATAGGTAGATGTGTTTTGCGATGGTTGAGGTTGATTAAGGATGAGCATAGAAGAATGTTGTGGTTGGGGTTGCATGACCTTGGTTGGTTGAGGGATACGAAGGTTTGATGTTGGGGGTGGTGTTTGTTGAGACCCTTGTTGCATGGCTACATAGTTGTTCCCCAGATTGTAGATTGGTGGGAAACCTTCTCGCGATGGGGTAGCCAAGTTTCCACTTACAATTGGTGTGGGCATTCTAGGAGTTTGTTGTATGTTTGGTCGAGCTATGGCGGCTTGTTTGGCTAGCCCTGCTTGACGTTGGAGAGTCTCTTGTTAGTTTTTGTAGATCTCCATAGGAGTTAGAAGCGGTGATATGGGTCTCTCTCCTGTTGGGTTTTGATAAAGGGGATTCTCATATTGTGCAATAGTTCTCCCTTGTGAGCTTTGTTTGTATAACGGGGTGGTCACCGTTGACATGGTTTGGACTGCCGTTATAGTATCTTGGGTGTTGTTAGGCTCGCTAAGCTTGGATAGATCAAAACCTTTGGGTAATTTGGCTCCTTGCTCTGCTAGCAAGTGAAAGAAATGATCTTGGTTCTTGCTAAGGATTTTGTCAAAGGTGATTATGGCTCTAGGATCTTGTATGAATTCATCAAGATCTTGTCCATCTTCTTGAGAGGATTGACCTATTTCAAGGTGTCGCTCTTCTTGAGATGGGACTTGATCTATGGTATAACCTTGTAGAACAAAATCTGAAGGCATGCCAGGTATAGTGATGTGTGCTTACCAAAGGGACCCCACCTTCATGAGATGGGACTTGATTGACATCATAACCTTGTGGAACAAAATCTGGAGGCATGACTGTGGTATAGTGAGGTGTACTTACCAAAGGGGCCCTACCTTCTTGAGGATTTTTTGGTTGGTCAAGCTGCGACATGTTTGGATAGTTGGTCGATCTTTCCATGGGTGTCTTAGAAGTAACTTTGGGAGTAACGTTGGATCAGCCTAATTGTGGTGTGTGAGGAGGTGATTTGCACTTCCTCAGGACAACTTGCTTGGACTTCATAGTTTGCTGGAGTCTAGTGGTTACCATGGACTACACTAGGACAAAAAGCTAGGATTCTGCTTGTGTTTTGGAAAAGACAAAATTTTGATGCACAGTTTACTGGACAAAAGGTGCTATATTGTTTGACCAAAGGCGCAGGACTTGCAACCAGTAGCGAGCTACTGTAATACCAAAGGTGATGGACAGAGCTACCAAAGGTGAGGTACTACTAAACCAAAGGCAAACTACCCTACCAGCAGTACTCTACTACTATGCCAATTGCGCTGCTACTATTATACCAAAGGTGAGGTACTGTTATACCAAAGGTGGGCTACTGTAATACCAAAGGTGAGCTGCTGTAATACTAGAGGTGCTGAAGTAGTGTCTAATGCTTTATAAGGCAAATTTTGATAGATTTGGTTTTGGTTCTGATTAGATTTTCTATGGCAAGAGAAAACATAGAAAACAAAGTGGCAAAAAAAGATTGACACAACAGATAGTGTATGTTCGAGGCTAAAAAAAGCCCAATGTTTCCATAGGTATAAGACAATTGCAAATAATATCAAGCACTTTTTATCCCTATAGACAAGGTTTCATTGTAGTAGATCAGCTCACAACTTAATACTCCATTGACCAAATGTCATTCCATAAAGGTGTCAGACATTTGTATCTTTGCGAGAGATGATAGGTAGGGATATCTCACCCTCCCCTCGGAAAGCTCAAGTAGGTCACAAGAGCTTTATGGATGAGGGAATACTATCTCTTCTCAAGGGAGCCAATGGTGGGTATCTTGAGGGCTTAAATCGATTCCCCTTGTACTAATGATTACTGCAACATTCAAAAGTGGATCGGGTAGTCACTATCTAGAATGGTTCTTAGTAACTTTGAGGGACCAATGCCTTACGAGCAATGTGACAAGCTACTAAAAGCTTTAACCAATCCTACTAAGAGTATCAAACACTTTGCTCGATGTGAAAATCATTTCCACAGAGAGCTAGTACACCTCTTTTCAATTTGGGACCACAAGGTAAGGCTGACGTCGGTTAGGACTTGGCTTTCGCCTTATCTCTCTTATATAGCAGTTCAAAAGAAAACTTCGCTTAGGGTTGTCCCTTTTGGATGAAGCGCAATCCAAAAGCAGGCCCTTCTAAAGGAATAACTGAAATGTAAGAGTAAGCACATCAAACAAAGGTTCAATTGTCCCGTTATAAGAAAAATAAGGTGCAACTAGATTAGGCACACACACGTTTGTAGTTGTCAGTTGTCCCTTACAGAATCAAAGTGTTTGGCATTCATGTCCATTGTCCCTTCGAAAATTGAAGTGTTTTTGCATTCATGTCCATTGTCCCTTAAGAAAAGCAATATGTTCCTAATACTTAGATTGCCAAAGCGATTTGTTCAATTGTCCCTTAAGAATGGCAATATGTTTCTAAGACTTAGTGTAATAGATCAAGATTTCTTCAATGTTCGTCCTGCATGAACATGTTAGAAAGACCTATTTGCTTTGTGTGAGTGATAAGAAGCTACAAAAGGTTAATTAGTTCCACAAAAACTCACAAGTTAGTAAAAACAAATCAATTTGACCAAAAACGAGTTACTGTCTTATCGGAGGCGACTTACTGTAATCCCAAAAGTGCTGAACTGTGTTGCTAGAAGCAAGTTGATCTAGACCAGAGGCGATGCACTGTGCTCCCAGAAGCAAGCTATTGCGGATCCAGAAGTGATTTACTGTGCTATTGGAAGCACCGTACTGTGCTACCAGAAGCATGGTCCAGTGCTACCAAAAGCGCTTTATTGTCCTAGATCTAGAAAAAGTCATATTTTATCAAAAAAAAGGCCAAGTCAAAATAATATGATTTCGTGGTTGACTTTGAAAATATGAGATGTAATAGTTAATAGATCTATAACCTGGGATCAAGAACAACTCAAAGAATGTCGCTAATAGATAGGTTAACTCAAAAATTGCAAATACTCCTAAATACGTCAGCTTAGGAAGTATAAAAGATAATTGAACGACAAATAAATTAGCTCGTCAGTCAAATGAATGATAGTTATGAGAGTTAAAATCCTGCAAATCACAAAGCAAGATCTCAAAACCCTAATATGCCAGAAGTGCCTTACTATTCTACCAAACACGCTGGGCTGTTTTACCAATAGCGCGCTACTGTGCTACCAAAGGCGCTATAGTATTGCCCGAGGGTGCTATACTATATTGCCAAAAGTGCTTTACGATACTGCCAAAAGCACTTTTTTGTGTCTTTTACGTTGTTCCGTAGTGTACTTAAAAAAAATTAAATTCTCAAAGAAAAAGAGGGATTAGTGGGTCCCATCGGGCATGCCAGAATGTATATGAGGAAAATTGATTATGATAAGATCAAAACTAAAAAATCAAAAAACCCATAACATAAAGAGATCTAATCTAAATAAAAGCCATTATCAATAAATCAAATGAAATAAGAAAGATTTTACCTAGATTTGTGTTGTTCTATTTGTTTGAATGTGGATTGCTCAATAATGCTGCGAAACCATGTTTGCAACAAGCAAGTGTAAGTGCTCAAAGATCAATGTCAAAAGATTGTAAGTTGCTCAATCGACGCGATGTATGCTCAAAGCACTATAAAGGATGCCTGAGAATAAGTGATTGAAGAGGATTTTTGAAGAAGATGAGGGGGGTTTATATATGTTTCAACAAAGATTGATCAACGGTCTAGATAATTCAAAAGAATCAACGGAGGAGATAAAATAAATAACCATGATGAATGTGCACACAACAAGTGTCAATCCATAAGGATATTTTTATTAAGATATGATGAAAATAAGATTGATTGAATAGATAACTCAACTTGTAATTTTTCCTTTTTTAGAGTTCTAAAAATAAGACTGATTGTGCACAGGAGTTAACAAGATATTTTAAGAGGAATTGGAAGATAACTGAAATTAAATAAATAAATTTATTTAATTGTTTGTGCATGATAGAGGAATAGATAAGATATGAAGATTATAAATAAAATACTTGATTTTATTTATTTTTAGAGTATTGAGACAATTTAAATAAATTTGCATGATTTATTTAAATTTAGAAGAACAAGTGATTTTAATTAAACAATGTAGAATTATTTAATTGTAGATAAGATAGAATTGGATGAATTAATTAAATAATTGGATTTATTTAATTAATGGAGACTTGAAATTTGAAAGAGGATAATGATTTAATTAAATAATAAAAATTATTTAATCATGGAAGAATAAGGTTGATTTAATGAAAATTAATTAAATAAAGAGAATTTATTCAATTAATGTCGACATTATGTGATTTGGAAGAATTTGATGAAATTAATTAAATAATTAGATTATTTAATTAACACTGAATGCAGGTGATTAGAAGAATTGATGAAATGCAAGTGGTGCAACGACATGGTCATTTTAGGGTGTCTACAGTTGGAAACTAAGCATGTTTGGTTTTTGAGTCCGCGGCGGAGTACCTTTAGTTGATGTCATAGTGCTGTTGGTAGTGCAGTTAAGCACCTTTGGTAGGACAGTTGGACGCACATGGATTAGGGTTTGTTAAAATCTCAGCACCTGTACAAAGTAGTAAAGTGCATATGTGGAATGTTCCAGTGCCTTTGGATAAATCTAAGCACCTTTGGTCATTAGGTCAAAACACCTATGCAAAGAAGCTAAGTGCATCTATTATAACAATGAAGCACCTTTGTTTAAAACTAAGCGCTTTTGGTTTTGAGATATAGCTTGACCATGGAAAATGTGCTATGTAGTGTTGACTAGAGTTGACTAGGATTTATTGAGGGAAAATGCTATGATTTTACCTATTAGTTGACCATGTTGACATTGGATGAAGACTTAGGATTAGGTTGAATTTTGCAATATGTTGAACAAGTGGTCGTCGTGGATGTAGATTATCTTACCACCTTTGCAGTCCCGAGAGAGACACTACCTGATCGCTGACTTAGTTATATAGCTTGGATAGAAGGCGGAGATATTCCTAGTGGTCATGGGATTGTAGCATGTGGCCCATCTGATGCCTATTAGGGTGAACCTTGCACTATTGACAGCAATTGTGGAGAGATATCATAGCGAGACCTCCTCCTTCCACTTTCTGATAGGTGAGGCAACTGTGACACTTGAGGATGTTCGGCACATCTTGCAGATTCTGATTCAGGGTGAGAGAGTTGACTATGACATGGAGTGGGGAGAGGCAGGCATGTGAGAGGTTTTTGCTAATGATGACCTAGGTGTTCAAGATTGTGAGATTTGGTGGGCTTGAGTGCAGCGGCTTTGCGACAGGGTTAGATAGATTGTCGTTTCACTGATTGGAGGATACTTATGTTTGGATATACGGTCTAGGGGTTTATCTATTGGATGGGGTACTGTGCTATCAAGGATGTTTACTCATGGGATCTGATATGCATGGGGACCTTGTGTTCTGGGTAATCTTTATCATGATTTACATGACTATGTATACAGATTAGGGAGCAGCTTGTCAGCAGGTGTCACATTGTTACAGGTATGGGCCTAGGAGCATATCCTAGTGATTAGATCTATCAACATTGCCAAGATCATGGTGATCCATATGCATTCTTATATGAGGGTGTTATTATGTACCAATGAATTGGTTCAGTGAGTTACTAGTAGAGGTAGTTAGATGAGATGGACATCTTCATTTGGCACCCTTGGAGAGACTGTGAGTCATGGGAGGATGACCACGAGGAGCTTGTGTACTGTAGATAGGTGAGATACCTATTCAACTAATGCATTGATACCATTGAGAGATACCTTTAAGAGAGGGTATTGAGATAGTTTGGTTTTCCATAGGGGGAGCCCATAGGCGAGGCCATATATGCTCGGGCTTGGAGGGAGGTGAAGGAGTGGGGGCTTGAGATTTCAGTTGATACAACTTTGGTATATTTATGGGGACTTGCCCTAGTGATATGGGACTAGATTACAGGGGGAGTAGACCTTGTCACAGTTCCAGCATATGATACATAATGGTAGACACACAGGCCAGTGAGACTTACTAGATCGGGGGTAGCTAGAGCAGTGCAAGAGGTGGCAGTTCATGGAGTTGAGGTGAGGGCTCGGCAAGAGGCTCGATAATAGGTTGCAGCTTAGAGACAAGTTGGGGGAATGATGGAGGAGACCAGGTGGATGCTTAGATGGTTGAGGCTAGGGGACACCAGGTGGTTCTACTGATAGAGACACCACTACAATAGGCCCAAAGATTTCTATAGGAGGAGATAGCGATGAGGACTCACTTGGAGTTGAGGATGGTTAGGATGAGGAGAGATAGAGATGGACCCTGGGCTGAGGCTAGAAAGGCTAAGGCTCAGGCACAGATACATACATAGGCAACAACAACAACACCGGGTAAGGCATGAGATGATGATAGCTTATGTACCTGAGTACTGGATACTTCTTTCATACACCAGACTACCTACATACCCATATCCATGGGATCAAGGGACCTTAAGATTGATAAGGATAGTGTTGTCATTATGGGGAATGATATATCCCTATATCAACACAAGGATGATGTGTTTTTGTTTTTGTTTGAAGGATGAAGCATTTTTATTTTTTGTTTGAAGTGTTTGATGTGTTTTTGTTTTTCTTTAAGATGGTTGATGAATTGCGAACAAGGATCCATTCCTAGACCTAGGTTAAGGAAAGAGTTGCCCCCATTCTAGTAGATGTGTTATTATGGATGATAGTACTGACACACAGATGAATCGACGATGGATGATTAGAAGACATAGATAAAGTGACATAAGATAATGATGTGACCTGGATAACTAACATAGGATAATGAAAAGACATGGATAACTGACATAGGATAGCTAATGATTGACATGGATAATAGACATTGACAAAGTATAATGACAAGAAATGGATAAACTGACATAGGATAAGCTGATGAGACATGGATAAATTTAACATAGGATAGCTGAAGAGACATGGATAACTTTGACATAGGACAACTGACGATTGACATGGATAACTTTGACATGGATAACTTGACATAGAAAAGCTTCAAGGCATGGATAACTTGACATAGGATAGCTAACGATGACATGGATAATGATGATGGACATTGACAAAGTATAATGACAAGACATGGATAAATTGACATAGGATAAGTTGACGAGACATGGATAACTTGACATTGACAAATTTCCAAGCTATTCTAGATAGGGAAATGGAAATGCAAAAAGGTCAATGGTTTTATTATGGATGGATGGATGAAGTGTATTATGAAATGGACATGGAATGAACAAAACTTGATAGATGATGGATGCTGACTCTACACATAGCACCTGTTTTCTAGGTTTTCACTATGGTACTTATCCAAGGCATCTGTTTACTAGGTTTTCACCAAAGGATGGATTATTTTTTGTTTTTTTGTTGTTTTATTTTTGATTTTCTTAATGAAAATGGATTAAATAATTACACATGTGAGAACTTTATTTTATATTTTCAAGTTAGAGAAAAACCCTAATATGACTTAAGAATAATCTAAGACTAAAATTAGCCCTAAGTCAACTTAATAAAGTGTAATTAAATATTTAATTACACCAACAGGATGTGGATGCTTCATTTGACTTGATTTCTTTTTTCTTAGGGACCCAAGCCATTTTATTTTTGGACTTTTCTTATGAAAGTATGGGCTTGGGTAGCCTTTTGAATAGATTTTTCGTGGACTCTTTGCATTGATGCCCTAAGGCATAAGTATCTTTAGGATTTTTTGCTTTATGGGTAGAGGCATCCAAATTTTAATTTGTGAATCTCATGGATTGGGGGGAAGCCTCATGTAAAGCCTCACAAGTAATGTAAAAGCATTTAAACCAACTCAAAAATAAATGAAGTAAATAATACACTTAAATACAACATCACAATAACCAAAATCAAAAGATCCAAATAATCCACTTAAATACAACATTTTCAAAGACAAAAGATGTAATTAATCTGATTAATCACATTATCTCAAATCAAAGATAATTTCATAAATAAGAATCCCAATGTCATTAAATCTTACATAATCATGTGCATAATCCAGGTAACAAGCACTATAAAATATTATACATAAATCCATTAGCAAACATGCCATAATACATCCAATCAAGTATAATAATCACTTACAACAACAATAAATAAATCAATACACTCTCTAGCGACACGAACCAAGTGGTCCACCACCTGCAAGCCCAGAGATGGGAACATGGTCTAGGTGCTTTTTCACCCAACCTGAAGTATTTACACTTCCACGGATCCCTTCATGAAATGAAGGAAATCCAGCCCTGCATGAAACGTCTAGCTACCTGGTAACAACTGCAGGAGGGAACACCCGATGCAAGCTTGATGTCTAAATGTGCAATTCTAATAATGAAAAGAAAATTGTCTCACAACAGGATGTGGCAAAGATATCAATAATAAGTTTGCTAGACAATAAACATCTATTTCAATGTCATTCCAATTAGATCTAATCATTTTAAGTAACCTGGTCAATTCCTGAAAAGAGGAAAAGCCATCTCTGATAAGTCCACATTCAGCATCCTAGTCCCAAAAGTAACCCAACACATTCCTATGTAAAAACTACTTCTTTCCCCAAGAAGCAAGAAAATAAAGTAAAGAATGAAGAATTCAAGATTTCCAATAAATCAATCCCATCCCTTTCCCAAAACATCAAATAAGGAAAAATACACTTTCAAGAAATGAACCATCTTTTGATCATACAATCGAAATCATAAGTTTATCAATTTGATATAGTTTTTAATCTTGTATTTCAGTCACAATGTCTTCAATAATAATCATTTTAAGATATTAATCTATTTTTTTTATTTAATTCTGTGACAGAAAGTATCTCAATCTGTTTATCTAACCAAAAAATTTGCAACCCAATCAAAAATAGCTTACTATCAAAACTGCAACAGGAAATCCAAAAATAATCAAACAATCTTCCTGTCGTAATTGTGACAAAAACTGTTGCAGAAGTAAAAAATAAAGAAAAAGAACAGAGACAGTTATCTTAGATTTTGGTCATGAATATACATGTAATAGTTTTTTAGCATTCGAAGGAAAAATAAAATAGAAGTCTATAGTCTTCATTTAATCTGTTCTCATTTGCTTGTGACAAGATCTACTTGGTTTTAATCAATAAGTTTGTATATACTATTCGATAACCCACTTGTCATTTCAGTGACAGTATCTATGATAGAATGATAAAACAAATAAAACACAAGGTTTGTAAAAAGTCTGCTGTTATCCAAGATAATGGTTTCAAAAATGGTGTTCTACACAGTAGTACTAGAAAATGTCTATGGAGATAATAATAATAATAGCTTTGTTTTCTAATTTTGTTTTGAATATGCATTTCACTTAAAGAAAGGTTGTTTTTTCTAAGTGATCTGCTTCAGCTAACATAAAAGAGGAAAATACAGTCAAACAAATGTCTGGCATATAGTTGTTTAACAACCATCTGGAGATCAATTTATGGTTTCAACAGTAGAATTCAAGATCTAGAAAAAAATAATGACTTGTTTCAGGTAGTTTGGCAAGGAAAGAAATATGTTTTAAAAACTATCATTTCAGCCAAGATAAGATTGGTGACAGGTAAGATAAAATGGGTCGATCCATTCATGATTGTCCAAGAAGACCCAACAGCTTGGATGTTAGGGACATCAGCCTAAGAAGAAGCCAATGGCCATCAAAAGGAGCGGCTAGTAATAATGCAAATCAACCAATAAAACAAGCACCTAGAAAGAGGGATAGCTCGCCAAAATAGAAAGTTGACTAAACAAAGGCAGTCACCCACCCAACAAGCAGAGAAAACCATACTTTAGACAATCACAACTCACCATTTAAATGCAACAAAATATAAAGAAGAAAATCTGGTAATAGCAATCACCTGATGAAGGATTTACAGTTTGAAGTTGCTGCCTCCTTTTTCTTTTTTCCTGTCACTTAGGAAATATTCACCTTTGTTGCCAAAAACATGGGTAATTCCTCTGCCGAGCGATCTATTCTTTTATTAAATCTCTCCAACTCTTATTTTTGACAATCAAGAATTAGGTTTTAAGAATTGAAGTTCATTTCTTGTTTCCATGAGTAATCGACCAATCAAAATCTTGCAATTTCTATTTAATTTAAAGAATAATATCTTTTTAATTAGCTTACTATCGCATGAATGACAGTAAGCTTAAATCTATTTCTTTTATTGCATTTTCTAAATATAAGACAACTATTATTAATATAATTTATCCTTTTTTTACTAAAACACTATTATTTTGATAATTCAAGAAGTAATAAAATAATACAAAAGTACATACATATCTTAATATAATATAATTATTTAAATTTATTTCACATATTGTCTTCCAAACATGTATAACAATATTTAATTATTTAATTAAAATATAATTCGAAAATGATTAATAATCACACATTAATGCAATCAAAGCCATTCAATAATGCATATGCAACTACGTGATGTGTGTGATTGCATCAGGGTAATCCATCTATTAGTTCTTGCCAAGTGGCTAGAACATTTCTACCTCAACCATGCTCTCGTATTCGATGATTACCTACATCCATTTGCACTCAACTCGACGTCAATAGGTTAGTGTCTCCAAAACATAGCTGAAACAAATAATTGCATTTACATTAATATTACTTAACATATAAATCAATCTTCCAATATATCTTCATAATAATTACTTTCTCAAAGTAAATCAATGATGGTAAATGTTCATTAATCTAGAATAATCATATTGTTCATAAAAATGAGACGTGACATTCTTCCCCACTTGGAAGAGACATCGTCCTGAGGTCTTATTAAACATCAAAACAATAAAATGTCCATCAATCACCAATAAAGTATCAAGGTGTCATAAAACAATAATCATCAACTCAATTATCAAAAGATCATAACAACTCAAAGTATCAAAGCAATAACTGAACTCCAAGTATCATAATCCATGCATGAATAAGAAATCTATGATATATCCTCAAATGAGGAAAAGATCTATCAATCTCCTCTGCATCCTCCCATGTGGCACTGTCCTTAGAATACTGATCCCATTGGACCTTATATTGCACCACATCTCTACTACGCAACTTAATGTTGCACTTCCCTAGAATTTGAGTGGGCTCCACCAACACCACTTCTAGATCCTGAACCTATAAAGCACGCTAATCAAGAATATGTGACGCGTCAGGATTATAAAGATTAAGTAAAGACACATGAAAAACATTATGGATTATGGCAAGTGCAGGTGGGAGAGCAAGTATGTAAGCTACATGATTAATCACTTCCAGAACTTCAAATGGTCCTACAAAATGAGGAGCAAGTTTGGACACTTTGCCAAATGACATTGAACTCTTATGAGGTTTGGCCCTCAAAAAGAATTTGTCACCAGATAAAAACTATCTAGGAGTTCTGTTCTTATTTGCATAAATATTTTGACGATCTAAAGCTTGCTTCAACTTCTCTTTGATTAACTTCATCTAATCATCCTTTTCTGTTAACATTTCAGGACCAATCACAATTCTGTTCTCAACTCTATCCCGACTAATAGGTGTTCAAAACTTACGCCCATAAAGATCTTCAAACGGTGCCATTCTGAAAGATGCATGGTATGAATTATTATATGCAAACTCTACCAATGGAAGATGCTCCTCCCATTTATACTGTTGATCCATACAATACATTCAGAGAAGGTCTTCTACCACCTAATTTACTCTTTTTGTTTGACCATCCATTTGAGGATGATAAGCCAAACTAAAATTTAACTTTGTACCCAAAGCTGCATTAAGAGTTATCCAAAATCTAGATGTCATGCGAGTGTCTCGATCTAAAATGATCATCTTAGGCACTCCATGCAATCAAAAAATCTCCTGTACAAACTTTTTAGCTAAGACCATAGAACCATCTGAAAGATTCCCCAGAATAAAATGTGCTACCTTTGTCAACTTGTCCACAACCACTAAGATGACATCATGCCCATTCTTAGACATAGGTAACCGTTGAATAAAATCCATGCTTATCACTTGCCACTTGTGCTTAGGGATACTGTGAGGATACAAAAAACTTGCTAGATGCACATGCTCAACCTTGACTCATTGGCATTCCAAACATCGAGCTACAAATTCTGTCACATCCCTCTTAAGTCTAGGTTAAAAGTATAAAGGTTTCAAACCTTCAACCATATTTGTCACTCTAGGGTGACCTAAATAAGGTGCATTGTGAATCTCTTCAAGCACTAACTTCCTCAACTCTCCTAAGTTAGGAATATGCATTCTTCCCTGAAATCTCAAAAGTCCATATGATTCAATAACATAACCATCAAACCTGTGATCTAAGGGGTCTACTTCCAAAGCTTACTTAACTCTTTCATAATGCTCATCCCCTTGAAGATTCTGAATCACTTTCTATTTCAAGTTGGATCTCATGGTAACAATGGCAGCTAGACGTCTTCTCCTACTAAGAGCATTTGCTACTCTATTCTCCTTTCCCTTTATATACTCAATTCCAAAGTCATACTCACTAAGGAATTCTAACCATCTTCTCTGTCGTGCATTAAGGTTAGGTTGAGTAAATATATACTTGAGCCCAAGATGATTTGTCTTTAACTCAAAGGGCTTACCTAGAAGATAATGCCTCCACATCTGAAGTGCATGAACTATGGCAGCTAATTCAAGATCATGCGGTGTATAGTTGAACTCATGTTGCTTTAACTTTCTTGACTCATAAACAACCACTTGCTCATTCTGCATCAACACTCCTCCTAATCCTTCACCTAAAGCATCTATTATAACTATAAAGTGCCCATTAGGATCTGGTATGGTCAGGATAGGAGTAGTTGTGAGCTTTCCCTTTAGTACTTGGAAAGGTTGCTCACACCTTTCGGTCTATTCAAATTTCTTACCCTTCTTTTATAGTGCAGTAATCAGTGCTACTATGGTTGAGAAACCTTCCACAAACTTTATATATTAACCTGCAAGTCCCACAAAGCTTCTGACTTCTGTTACACTTTGTGGTGCAGACTATTCCATTATTGCTTTTATCTTCTCAGGATCAACTACAATCCCTTCTGCTGAGATCACATGACCAAGGTAGTGCACTTTATCTTGAAAGAATGTACACTTAGATATATTACCATAAAGCTTTCTTTCTCTAAACCACTGTAAAACAATTCTCAAATGCCTTTCATGCTCTTCCAATGATTTAGAATATATCAATATGTCATCAAGGAAGACCAATACAAAATCATCTAAATAATCACTGAAAATGCTATTCATCAAATTCATGAAAGCTGCTGGAGCAATAGTCAACCCAAATGGTACTACTGTGAACTCATAGTAACCATATCAAGTCCTAAAAGCTATTTTAGAGATGTCCTCATCCTTAATCCACAATTGGTGATGACTAGATCTAAGGTCTATCCTTGAGAACACCATTTCTCCTTTCATCTGATCAAAGAGCTCATCTATTATTGGAAGTGGATACTTGTTCTTTATAGTATCTTTGTTAAGCATCCTATAATCAATGCATAATCTCAATGTACCATCCTTCTTCACAAAAATAACCGGTGCACCCCATGGTGACACACTAGGTCTAATGAACCCTTGATTTGGCAATTTTTGCAATTGTGCCTTAAGCTCATACAACTCTATTGTAGTCATTCTATAGGGTGACTTAGATTGTGGCTCAGTCCATAGTAGCAAGTCAATGGAGAAGTCAAATTCTCTCTTCGATGGCAACTCTTTCAACTCTACAGGAAATACATCTCTGAAATCTCTAAGGATTGGATAGTCATTGAACACTAGTTCTTCTTTGTTAAGGTCCTTTACTTGAACAACAAAAATGGCACATCCTTTCCTCTTGGATTTCATCAATTGCATAGCCGAGATTTGTCTAAGCTCTAAAGGTCTCTTAGATCCATTAATTTCCACTTGATTCCCTAGGTCATCCAAACATCTAACAACCTTTTCTTCACAGTTTACTAGAGACTTATGTTCAGTTAACCAATTGATTCCCAAAATTACACCATAAGAGCCTAAAGGTACTACATAAAGATTCAATTGCATTTGAAAACTAGGAATCTCTAACTCACTGCATGCTAGACATGAGTCTACCCTCTTTTTTGCACTATTGCCATATTGTACCATCCAAGAGTTTTCCATATGTCCAGGTCTAATAGATAACTTAGATACTACTCTAGGATCTACAGAACATTCTATGGCACCAACATCAATCAAAATAGAAACATGTAGTCCATAGAGCTTACCTTGGAACTGAATAAGTGCTGATTGAAAATCTTCTTGCCGATTATCCATGGCAGCATGAATTTGATGATGCAATGCTCCTTGCTGATTGTTGTTTCCTCTTTTAAGTGGACATACATTTGCATAATGCTCTCCTCCACAGCTGTAACATCCACCCTTAGGTGCTCTCTATCCTTCAGCTCTTTCTCTCTAATTATTGTTTATGTTGTTATGGCCACCACTTTTGTTCCCACCATTTCCATTTTGAGAATTATTACCTCTCTTTAGATTCCTGATCTGTCTATTATTGCCTTTATTCTATTGATAGTTCTACTGATTATTTTACGATTTCTTATTTGAAAACTTAGCATCTTTGCTTATGATAATTGGCTGTCTGCTGCAACCTCTACTCTTTCTTTATTGCTTTCTCAAAAGTAGCATCTATAGTAAGTGGGTTATGAATGTCTACCTCGGCTCCAATATGTAGCCTCAATCCTAAAATAAACTTTCTTATCTTGAATCTCTCATCTATCTGATATTGTGGAACATACTTAAGTAGATGAGAAAACCTTTCTTAATAACTAGTTACGGACATACCTCCTTGGATCAAATTCTGAAACTCTATCATCTTCTTGTCGAAGAATAACTGTGGTAACCATCTTTTTCTAAATAGCTGCAAGAAAACCTCCCAAGTTATCTCACTAGGTAACAACTTTTCATCTATCTTCTCATTATCCCACCATGTTGTTGCTTCACCAGTCAATCGATAAGATCCCCACATAGCCTTTGTGTGATCTGAAAGGTTTCAGAGTCCAAAGCATTTCTCCATTTCTATTATCCAGGACTCGGGTCCATCTCCAATGCTCTTTCCATCAAATTTCAGCAATGATACTTTCTTGAGGTCTTTCCTCAATTCTTCTGCTATCTTTGCTTGATTATCAATAATAACTCCAACTTCAGGAACTTGAACCTCTATCCTTGGGTTCTCATTTTGTGTCTCAACCCTTGGGTTTTCATTATCATTCTAACATCTAGGAATTCCTCTAATTTCCTACTCTAGAGTATTCATCCTTGTGTCTTGTCGGGTCAAGAGATCAAGAATACGATCAAATCTATCATTTGGGTCATTACTGGCATCTCCATGATCCCTAGTAGTTCGACCACCACGAGCACCTCCACGTGATCCTCTACCTTGACTACCTCCTGATATGTCACCACGATCAGTGTTTCTAGTATTCATGATGGATAATTTGTTATCAAGTTCACAACTTTAGCATAATAGTCCCAAAATAAAGGCCCTAGTGTTAAACCTAGAGCTCTAATACCAAATGTAAAGCCTCACAAGTCATGTAGAATCATTTAATCCAACTCAAAAATAAATGAAGTAAATAATCCACTTAAATACAACATCGCAATAACCAAAGTCAAAAGATCTAAACAATCCACTTAAATACAACATTTTCAAAGATAAAATATGTAATTAATCCGCTTAATCACATTATCTCAAATAAAAGATAATTTCATAAATAAGAATCCCAATGTCATTAAATCTTACATAATCATGTGCATAATCTAGGTAACAAGCACTATAAAATATTATACATAAATCCATTGGCAAACATGCCATAATACATCCAATCAAGTACAATAATTACGTACAACAATAATAAATAAATCAATACACTCTCCAGCTACACGAGACAATTGGTCCACCACCTGCAAGCTGAGAGACGGGAACATGGTCCACGTGCTTTTCCACCCAACCATGAAGTATTTAAACTTCCCTAGATCCCTTCATGAAATGAAGGGAACCTAGCCCTGCATGAAATATCTAGTTACCTGGTAACAACTACAGGAGGGAACACCCGATGCAAGCTTGATGTCTAAATGTGCAATTCTAATAATGAAAAGCAAATTATCTCCCAACAGGATGTGGCAGAGATATCAATAATAAGTTTGCTAGACAATAAACATCTATTTCAATGTCATTCTGATTAGATCTAATCATTTCAAGTAACCTGGTCAATTCTTGAAAAGAGGAAAAGCCATCTCTGATAAGTCCACATTCAGCATCCTAGTCCCAAAAGTAACCCAACACATTCCTATATAAAAACTACTTCTTTCCCCAAGAAGCAAGAAAATAAAGTAAAGAATTAAGAATTCAAGATTTCCAATAAATCAATACCATTCCTTTCCCAAAACATCAAATAAGGAAAAATACACTTTCAAGCAATGAACCATCTTTTGATCATACAATCGAAATCATAAGTTTATCAATTTGATATAGTTTCTAATCTTATATTTCAGTCACAATGTCTTCAATGATAATCATTTTAAGATATTAATCTATTTTGTTGTTTAATTATGTGACAGGAAGTATCTCAGTCTGTTTATCTAACCAAAAAGTTTGCAACCCAATCAAAAATAGCTTACTGTCAAAACTGCAATAGGAAGTCCAAAAACAATCAAACAATTTTCCTGTCACAACTACAATAGGAACTATTACAAAATTAAAAAATAAAGAAAAAGAATAGAGACATAGTTATCTCATATTTTGGTAAAGAATATACATGTAATAGGTTTTCAACATTCGAAGGAAAAATAAAATAGAAATCTATAGTCTTTATTTAATCTACTATCATTTTCTTACGACAAGATCTACTTGGTTTTAATCAATAAGTTTGTATATACTATTCGATAACCCACTTGTCATTTCAGTGACAGTATCTGTGATAGAATGATAAAACAAATAAAACATAAGGTTTGTAAAAAGTTTGCTGTTATCCAAGATAATGGTTTCAAAAATGGTGTTTTACACAATAGTACTAGAAAATGTCTATGGAGATAATAATGATAATAACTTTCTTTTCTAATTTTGATTTGAATATGCATTTCACTTAAAGAAAGGTTGATTTTTCTAAGTGATCTGCTTCAGCTAGCATAAAAGAGGAAAATACAGTCAAATAAATGTCTGGCATAGAGTTGTTTAACAGCCATCCGGAGATCAATTTATGGTTTAAATAGTACAATTCAAGGTCTGGAAAACAATAACGACTTATTTCAGGTAGTTTGGCAAGGAAAGAAAATGTTTTAAAAGCTGTCTTTTAAGCCAAGATAAGATTGGTGGTAGGTAAGATAAAATGGGTCGATCCAATCATGATCGCCCAAGAAGACCCAATGTCCTGGATGGTAGGGACAATGGCCTAAGAAGAAGCCAATGACCATCAAAAGGAGCGGCCAATAATAATGCAAATCGGCCAATAAAACAAGCGGCCAGAAAGAGGGACGGCTCACCAAAACAGAAAGTCGACTAAACAAAGGCAGTCACCCACCCAACAAGTAGAGAAAACCATACTCTAGATAGTCACAACTTGCCATTTAAATGCAACAAAATATAAAGAAGAAAACCTGGTAATAGCAGTCGCCTAATGAAGGATTTGCAGTTTGAAGTTGCTGCCTCCTTTTTCCTCTTTCCTATCACTCAGGAAATATTTGCCTCTGCTACCAAAACTGTGGCTAATTCCTCTGCTGCGCGATCTTCTCTTTTATTAAATCTCTCCAACTCTTATTTTTGATGATCAAGAATTAGGTATTAAGAACTGAAGTTCATTTCTTGTTTGCATGAGTAATCGACCAATCAAAAGCTTGCAATTTCTGTCTAATTTAATGAATAATATCTATTTAATTAGCTTATTGTCGCATGAATGACAATAAGATTAAATCTATTTCTTTTATTGCATTTTCTAAATATAAGACAACTATTATTAATATAATTTATCTATTTGTTTTACTAAAACACTATTATTTTGATAATTCAAGAAGTAAAAAAATAATACAAAAGTACATACATTTCTTAATATAATATAATTATTTAAATTTATTTTGCATATTGTCTTCCAAACATTTATAACAATATTTGATTATTTAATTAAAATATAATTCTAAAATGATTAATAATCACATATTAATGCAATCAAAGCCATTCAATAATGCATATGCAACTACGTGATGTGTGTGATTGCATTAGGGTAATCCCTCTATTAGTTCTTGCCAAGTGGCTAGAACATTTTTACCTCAACCATGCTCTCGTATTCGACGATTACCTACATCCATTTGCACTCAACTCAACGTCAATAGGTTAGTGTCTCCAAAACATAGCTGAAACAAATAATTGCATTTACATCAATATTACTTAACATATAAATCAATCTTCCAATATATCTTCATAATACTTACTTTCTCACATTTGAAATTACTCAAAGTAAATCAACGATGGTAAATGTTCATTAATCTAGAAAAATCATATTGTACATAAAAACAAGACGTGACGCTTCATGTTTGGTTGATGTGTGCATTTTTTGATCATGATTAGGAATGTGTGGGGATTTATGTATGGAGGGATTAAGAGTGGATTTGTTGATAAATGGATAAGGGGATTGGATGATAGGGATATTAGGTGTTCGGATAAGTGGAGGTAGAGTGGATGGAGGGATATTAGGAGTTGGAAGTAGTGGAGGTAAAGTGGATGGAGGAAGGTGTATGGTCACATGCTTTTGGAATTTGTAGGATGATAGGGAAGGAATGGAAACATATGTTTTGGGGGTATGATGTGGTTTATGATGGAAAGAAGTGGATGTAAAAGGCATGGAGGTAGTACCAACATCTTGAGATTTCTTTTCTTGGGGAATATAACCAAGGCCATATGATCGTGGAGGGACTTTGACATGGATGGGCTCTAAAATACCTTGTTCATGAAGGCCTAAGTCTTTACCTTGATAGTTCATTTTTTAGAGTATGCAGTGGACAATGGGATTATGGTTGTTTTGGACACTAGATGTGAGCTCATTATTTGATGGAGAGGATGAGGTGGTGGATAATGGTTGTTGCTTTCCTAAGGAGGAACATTCATGGATGAAGGTGGTAAGACCAAGGGTATATGATGGATTTGCAATATGGTCAATTTTGGAGGACAAAGTATCAATAAGATATTGATTATCATTATGCTCATTAAGATCTATGCAATTTATTTGATCATTTATGTTTACTTGGGAGCCAAGTGTCTCATCAAGGGAAGTGGGTGTTGTTGGATCATGGATAGGACTAGGTGGAGGATGGATATGAGTAGTGTGGATAGCTTGTTCATGGATAGTTGTGGGATTATGTATAAGATCAATTTGCTCATGGATAGGCTCATGATCATGGATAATATCTTGTTCATAGAAAATATAAAGGTTATGGATGCGTTGAACTTCTATTGCTTGCTCATGGCTAGAAACTTGATCATGGATACTATCTTGATCATAGAAAAGATATAGATTATGGATGGCTTGGATGGAGGTGCTTTGATCTTGATTTAGATAAAGGGTTGATCTTTCCACATGCTTTAGATTATACTTTTGACATAGCTCTTGGTTTGCTTTAATAGGATGTAGATGCTCAAAAACATGAGGGTATTGTTGTGTGGTTACACAACACACCCTATTTTGCCCTAGAAAAAAAAGGACCCAACCTTTTTACTTTGCTTGGCTTGTTTTTCTTCCCTTTGCTTTGGGCGGTATAGTAAAAGCTGTTGAAATACACTAGACAACTGAGAGAGGGGGGTGAATCAATTGTCACAAAAACTCTGCTTCATATGAATGTTAAACCATTAACAACTTAACTATTCACAATCAAATTTAACCATGAAAGCATGAAACCATAAGCTTAATTACAATCACACAAACAACATAGAAGACACTAGATTTTTTACGTGGAAAACCCTAAAAGGGAAAAACCACGATGGGTGTTAGCCCATAGAAATATATGAGTTATACCAATACCAAAAAATAAAGGCTCATTGCCTATAGGGCTCACTACCCAAAATGCTCACTACAAAGAATGGGTCACTACCTAAAATGCTCACTGCAAAGATTGGCTCACTACCTAAAGGTGGCTCATTGCCAAAGTGATAAACTGATTAAGTAGCATCTACTCCATGCCAGGGTTCAGTTCCATTGAAGCACAAAAATAACTCCTTTGCTCTTCTCTTTCACACCTTCGCACTTATTTTATCATCTTCACAATTTTACACACTTTTTGTATCTACATTACATGCTTTTATATAATTCATCAACCTTGGAATGTACTTCAAGGTTGGCGTTACAAACATACATAAAAGAGGTCAAGACCTAATACAAATTTAGCTAAGGAAAATATGTAAAGATGTATGCGGATTACACCACACCTTAGCTAGGACTCAAACACAATCCTCCACACCACAACACACTTCTACAATCTTTAATGCATCTTCGTACATAATGAATTCAACCAGGTCAGCCAAGACTGGAGATAATACTAGGTCTTCAAAGAACACACTTCATCCATGATCCAAATTTTCTTTTACAGACCAATCCAAAGGTAGGAACATGATTAGGAGACATCCACAAGCACATCGAAATCACCTAGAACAATTGTATAACTTCAAATCACTTTCTCAAGAAGATTCTTCAAACCAGAGCACATAACCAACACTGCTAGCCACTATCATAATTAAAAGATCACTTATAGACCACCAGATTACGAACCATTCGAGTTGAAGGAACATAACAATATATTAGACTTAACTCTAGAACCACAGATAAAAATACTTCAATGCAGAGGAATACAGAGCATATTACTCTCTTCCTATCACTGCCAACTATATAGAAAAAACTATTTTCACTCTGGTGAACATAGCTTACTCAGATCTTCATACTGGAGGCTCAAACCTGGAATATGACCTCTTTAGATAGAATTCTAAATAACTTCCAATCCACAGGCAAGGATATTAAATCTACAGGAAATGTGAAGCATTCTTCTGGACTATTCTTCTACATGTAATACATTATTTCCACTGTAACTCACTATTTTTACTGGAGGGGCTAATTTTCTCAATATCCTCAACATCTACAAGAAAGAAACAAAATAAGAGCATAGTTGACACCAATGACAACATATATATGTTAAGATCAATGACAACACTGATTAGGCACATGCTTGCAACAATCTCCCCCTTTGTCATTGATGGCAACATATGATGTGAAAAACTTAATGACCATCAAGACAAGATTATCCCCCTTTCTCTTTAGACATTTTCACTCTTCACCCCCTAAGTTTTTCACATGATTTCTCTCCCCCTTTGACATCAATGGAAAAGAGCACATACTTGCATGCTGCTACTCTGATCCACTGAACTTTCTCTATTATCCACACTTACTTTATTAGAAACATCTAGCTACTCCCCCTGAGAGGTAGCCCTCAGAACATCAATCCAAATCAAAGCATGATACATTGAGCACCACTGGATTGATGCATTCCTATGCATCTTAGTTCAGAGTAGGAGGGGTGATGACCCCTAACTTTTCTCTGAGATGATCAAAGGTATATTTAGGCAAAGGCTTAGTGAAAATGTCTGCAATCTGATCCTTTGTGGATACATATTCCAACTTTACTTCATTCTTTGTCACCTTCTCTCTCAAAAAGTGATACCTTGTTGATATGTGATTTGTCCTTGAGTGCATCATTGGATTATTTGAAATGCTTATGGCACTTATATTATCACAAAATATTGCAATCAGATCTTCATACACAACTCTTATATCTTTCAAAGTCTGCTTCATCCATAACACTTGAGTGCAACAACATGCTTCTGCAGTTGACAAAGAGATTGAATCTTTTTTATTTCTCAGCCATGAAACCAATCTGGTGTAGTCACAGTAGGAGGGTTCACAAAATGAACTGTCCAGGTCATGCAACAAGAGTAAACACAATGGAAACAACTCAAAGTTATGAAGCAAATGCAGATTCAATCATTCAGTATATCAAATAATTTAAATACAAATGTGCTGGCAACATGTGGTTTACAATTCATCTCATAGGCATGAGATGATGATATCTTATGTATTTGAGTACTAAATACTTCTTTCTTACACCAGACTAGGTCTCTTAGATCCATTAATTTCCACTTGATTCCCTAGGTCATCCAAACATCTAACAACCTTTTCTTCATAGTTTACTAGAGACTTATGTTCAGTTAACCAATTGATTCCCAAAATTGCATCATAAGAGCCTAAAGGTGTTACATAAAGATTCACTTGCCTTTGAAAACTAGGAAGCTCTAACTCATTGCATGCTAGACATGAGTCTACCCTCTTTTCTGCACTATTGCCATATTGTACCATCCAAGAGTTTTCCATAGGTCCAGGTCTAATAGATAACTTAGATACTACTCTAGGATCTACAGAACATTCTGTGACACCAGTATCAATCAAAATAGAAACATGTAGTCCATAGAGCTTACCTTGGAACTGAATAAGTGCTGATTGAAAATCTTCTTGCCGATTATCCACGGCGGCATGAATCTAATGTTGCGGTGTTCCTTGCTGATTCTTGTTTCCTCTTTTAAGTGGATATACATTTGCATAATGCTCTCCTCCATAGCTGTAACATCCACCCTTAGGTGCTCTCTGTCCTTCAGCTCTTTCTCTCTAATTATTGTTTCTGTTGTTATGGCCACCACTTTTGTTCCCACCATTTCCATTCTGAGAATTATGACCTCTCTTCAGATTCCTGATCTATCTATTATTGACTTTATTTTGTTGATAGTTTTGGTGATTATTCTATGGTTTCTTATTTGAAAACTTAGCATCTCTTTGCTTATGATAATTGGTTGTCTGCTGCAACCTCTACTCTTGCTTTAGTGCTTTCTCAAAAGTGGCATCCATAGTAAGTGGGTTATGAATGTCTACCTCGGCTCCAATCTGTAGCCTCAATCCTAAAATAAACTTTCTTATCCTGAATCTCTCATCTATCTGATACTATGGAACATACTTAAGTAGATGAGAAAACCTTTCCCAATAACTAGTTATGGACATACCTCCTTGGATCAAATTATGAAACTTTGTCATTTTCTTGTCATCTTAAACTATGTCATCTTCTTGAAGTCAGTATATTGATCCTAACCAAAACTGTAATCTTGCATTTTTAGATGCTATTCTTTAGTTCAAATATTCCAGTAAACTCTTTGTAATTAATCTTGTAGGCAGTGAGCCTCCTTTGAGCAATGAGCTCTGGGCAGTGTGCCCGAAGGCATGTGCCTTCCCATTTTGTAATACTTTTAACAGGTATAAAATCTTGTGGGTTTACCCCCACTATGGTTTTTCCCTTGACCAGGTTTCTACATAAAAATTATGGTGTTCGTGTGTGATGATCTTGTTGTTACTTTTGTTAAGTTCATGCTTCTTTCATTTGAATGTATGTGGTAAATTTATAAACCAACATATTAATAAGTTTTGTAGAACACTGATTCACCCCCCCTCTTAGTGTTCCTTAATTTCAACAATTGGTATCAGAGCAAGGTTCCTTGGAAAAAGTTTAATAGCTTGAGGAAGATTTGGGAAGGTATTTCAATGGGTTCATTCAAGTATTCTGATGGTATCAATCAATAACTTCAAGTAGCCTTAGAAGATCTTGATCTATCCAGAGTAGAAATCAGAGATCTACAAGAGAACCTTAAGGATGCTAAATATTTCATTGAGACCTTAAAAGGACAACTGAGAAAATCTAATGAAAAGAGGAAGGAGCTACTTCAACAACTAGCAAATCAGAATGAAGACAATGACATGGATGAGGCTCTGAAGGAGAAGATAAAGGAATGTGAGAAGCTGGCAAAAGAAGTTGTTGTCCTAAAACATGGAATCTAAGGTAATGAGGCTAACCAAGGAAATTGAGGAAAGAAAGAAGACTAAGGAAAAATTGAATCAATCTTTAAAAGGAAGAACATAAGAGTGTTGCAGATTGGACAGAATAATTGGTCATCTAGAATCTGATCTATAAGAAACTAGGGATAATGAGGAACAACTTGAAAGACAATTGTCATTCTCAAACATGATCTAGAAGTTGCAAAAGAATATAAATAGAAATTCAAGATAAGCTCAGCTAAACTTGAGGTGCTGCTTGATAGTCATAAGAAGGCAAATGATAAGCATGGTCTGGGATTTGAGAAAGGTGAAAGCTCTAGATCTGGTCAAAGAAATCCTGAAGCAAGAAATCAAAGAAGGAATCCTAGAAGACCTTCGGTAAGACAACCTAATGCTCAAAGATATCCATCTTGAAATGTAATTGTTTCAAATGCAATAAGTATGGTCATAGAACTAATCAATGTAGAAGTAAAGTGAATCAAAATGCATCATCCTACTTCGGTCAATGCTTTAATTGTAAAAAGATAGGTCATAAGGCTAAGGAATGTAGAAGTGAATCAAGGAATCCTCCTAAGAATAAACCAGTGTTCAATGGAAGATGTTTTACTTGCAATAAATTTGGGCATAGTGTAATGAAATGAAGATTTAAACCTGCTCCAACATGTAATTGTTAGAAATATAGGATTGTGTGTTTCAACTGCAACAAATCCAGACATATTGCTAAATTTTGTAGAAGAAAAAAGGAGAACTCACAGGCAGGTAAAAGAAAAATAGAGTAGAAGTTAGACAAACACAAGGACAAAGTAGATGTGAATGAGATCCAGAATGAAATGAACAAAACATGGGTGAATAAAAGTGTAATGAATGACAGTGATGGGTCCGCACTGGAATCCAGTGTTGATAATTCCTCCAGGAATTGAAACAGGAGCTCTGGCTCAAGGGGAGTTGAATTGAAAATCTAATTCCCCCTGCTAGTAAGTGGGTGCTTGAATTTGGCAAAATGAATGAAGATAAAGAAGCCTATTACAGAACTATTGAAGTAAATTCTAGAATAAAAGAAGCTAATGCGATTGATTGCAGAGTAATTGAAGATTGATTGTATGCAAAAATAGTGTAACCGGATGTATTAGGGCAAAGCATTTATTACAATGGTGAATCAGGTTTTGGAAAGCATAAAAGGTCATTTAGTCAACATTTGAATCACTTTGCATTTGAAGAGAACAAGGAGAAGAGTGTTTGAGTTGAGATTTCAAGGACTTGAAGTACGAAAAGAAAATTCAACAGCTAACCCTAACCGACAAAATAAGGTATTCTCTATAAAGCTCTCTGATTTTGCAATCTTTGGATATGGCTACTCCGTTGTTTGTTGACATCACCAAAAGGCCCTGACCAAAATTCAAAAAGCATCCACACAAATCTATAGAGGTCGATCCGTTAGGTGCATTTTCTAATGTTCCGCATGGAGTGTTGCACGTTGAAGATATTAGGGCTTACATTCATGCTAGCCTAGATGAGTTTGGGGATTCAAAGTTAGTAGATTTTTTCAAGAATCATCTGAGGGATGAGATTCATGGTCTTAAACCTGAGAATAAGGTGCTGCAAGTCAAACATTTCATTTAGGTTATTGGGTTCCCGTCCTTCGGTGAAGATGAGTGGGTCTAGTATGTACTGAGTCAGATGCATGCTAAATTCATATGGTTGATGAAACCCTTAAGGATCACCAAAGATGCTATCCAGGTTGTAATATGATTGAATTCATCTGGTGGATTGCCAATGTTAAAATCAGTGAAGAATCAGACTCTGACTAAAGCTACCGGATCAAAATTTGATAAGAGGACAATGACAATAAATAATATAACTAATCTGGATGTCAAGTTTTCCTCTATGGTGATTGGGTATAAGATAGACCACTCCAACAGGGAAAACTCTGTATTTGATATTGCTATTTATGTTGCCTATCAGATGTTAAGAGAAAATATTGACTATGACCTATGTGAGCTACTACAAAACCAATTAATGGAGAACCTGAACAAGATCAAAAAGGACAAGAAGAATACATTCAAGTATGGTACATTGGTATTGTGTCTGTTCTTCTATTTCATCAATATGTTACCTGGTAAGAAAAATATGTCTTGGACCAGTGATAAGCCTATTGCCATACAAATAAGAGAGCACTTGAACAATATTGGTGACTCCAATGCCCAAAGACTACTCTTTGGGGATATTTTAAGAATTTTTAGAGCATGATGCAATCAAGGGAAAGAATCCCTACTTATGTGGTAGAAAAGTACAAGGATACAATTTGTTTCATGGTGGAAACAGATCAATGCTTGATGGAAGTAGTTGAACCAAGGACTGTTGGCAAGAGACACTATATGGATTCATGATTGTTGTCATTGATGGAAACAAAGTTCATCCCACACATCTGCAGGACATGGTGTGTCTATACCAGAAGTCAGAGTGAAGAATGTTGTGGTCTGGTAAGCAAGAACAGAGCATGTGGCGAGGTCCAACAGTCAGGTCCAGATCTCTCAAAGGAAGTATCTTGGTGAAGTATAGATTTGGGGAAGTCAAGAGGACTACCTTGAGTGATAGATTCCAAGGATTTAGCCTTTGGTGATAGATGAAGCAAAAGATATGTATACTTGAGTATTGGGTTCCTGATTAGCAGTGTGGACAGAGGAAGAACTGACTAGCAGAACATCAGACATTATTCTGGATGTGTTATTGATGATGGTAAAAGTTATTGAGGTATAAGTTATGATTGGCCGACATGATTGATGACTTCTACAAGTATATCCTTGATCCGCATTACTTGGTAAGCAAGGATTCAGCCGATAGGTCAGAGTTTGTGAAAAGATTGACTATTCCGGATGTCAACTAGAAAGGTGATGAAATCACTTGTGTGGATATATATACAAGATGGATTTAGTTGTGAGAGGTGTAGTGGTTTTTGGTGATGTGCGAAGAAAAGCAATAGAGCTGAATAAAAGCAGAAAGGAAGGTCTAGTATGTGAAAGGAAAGCAGCACAAAAAAAAGGGGAGGAAAGATGAAGTGTAGCAGATCAGTGTACAGAGCCTAACCGGAACTGAACTCCAGCATATGTTGATACTCCTTATTAGTTCAAGTATTGTATTACACTCTTTATAAATTGTAGACAGTGTGTCTCTTGTAGGCAGTGTGCCTCTTGTGAGCAGTGTGCTCGGGCAGTGAGCTCTAATTGGCAAGTGCCATTTTGTAATCCTATTCTTCTAACAGAGATACAATCTTGGGTTAATCACCCCGTGGTTTTCTCCCTTAACAGGGTTTCCACGTCAAAAATATTGTGTCATGTGTATTTCTATTTCATGGTTATGTTTGCTTGTTTGAATTGATGCTGCACTAATTATTAAGAAAGTTTAGAAAGTTGAAATAATTAAGATAACTGATTCACCCCCCTCTCAGTTATCAACAATTGGTATCAGAGCCAAGTTCCTCTTAACAGAGTTTAACAGCTCAAGGAAGATCTGGGAATTCAAATGGAGGTATATGGTTTAAGGGAGCAACTCAAGACTGCCCTTGATGATCTTGAGCAGTCAAACTCTGAAGTCAATGAATTAAAGGAAAGACTCAAACAGGCTAATGATTTCATGAAAGAACTAAAAGACAAATTAAGTCTCTCTATGAAAAAGAGAAAGGAGCTACTTCAGCAATTGGCAAGTCAAGGTGAAGCCAATGATACAAATGAAGATTTGAAGGAGAAAACCAAGTTATGTGAAAAGTTATCAAAAGAAATCATTATGGTAAGACATGAAATGGAATCAGGAGTTATGAAGTTCACCCAAGAGGTTGAAGAGAAAAGAAAAATTGAAGATGATCTAAGACAATTTCTCAAGGAGAGATTAGAAGATTGCCACAAGATGGATAGAATTATCAGACATCTTGAATCTGATCTTGAAGATGCTAAAGATAATGAAGAAAAACTTGAGGATCAAATTGTCTCTCTTAAAAGGGATCTTCAAACAACAAATGAATATAAAGAGAAATTCAAGATAAGTTCTGCTCAACTTGAAGTTCTTCTTGAAGGTCAAAAGAGGGTAGATGACAAGTGTGGTTTGGGATATGAGAAAGGAGAAAGCTCTAGATCTGGTCAAAAGAATCTTAGATCAGAAAATCCAAGGAACAGGCCTAGAAGACCTCTGGTAAGACAGCCTAATGCTCAAAGATATCTATCCTTCAATGGATACTGCCACAACTGCAATAACTTTGGTCATAAAGCTAATCAGTGCAAAAAGAGAATGAATCAAACTAATACATTCTTCTCCGGATAGTGCTTCAACTGCAAAAGGTATGGTCACAAATCTCATGAATGCAAAAATATGCAAATGAACAATTCATTCAATGGTAGATGCTTTGCATGCAATAGAATGGGTCATATGGCTAATCAATGCAGATCAAGAGGATATCAATCAAATATGCAAATAAATGTTGTTTGCCAAATTTGCAATAGATCCGGTCATATAGCAAAATTCTGTAGAAGCATGAATCAGGACAAAAGAGGTCCGGTATATTATAATCAGAATCAAGATAAGGGAAAACAAAGAGTGAATGCGGATGAAGTTCAAAGTGAGATGAACAAGATTTGGGTGAAGAAAAGTACAGAGAATGTAGGGGATGGATCTGCACCAGACTCTGGTGCTGATATTTCTTCCAAAAATTAAAAAGTGAGCTCTGGCTCAGGGGGAGACACAAAGAAAACCTTGTTCCCCCAGCCAGTCAATTGGTGCCAGAACTGGCACAAGAAGAGTTGCGGATTAAAGGGTTCATAAGGGAAACATCCAAATAAACTATGGTTAAGATTTGGAAGATCCACAAGATGTTTAAAGATAAGGATTGATCCGGTTCTTCAAGTCATCTGAATAAGGCAAACCGGAACAACTTAGGTCGAGCATTTATTGCAACCTGACATTAGGGTTTGCGGAGCAATATAAGAGTTTTCTCATTAAGCATTTGTTCATTCTGCATTCAAGAAGAAATAAAAAGTGAAGCTCTACAACAAAATTCCTCAAGCTCATCAAAGATCATTTGCAGAAGTCAATTCATCCAAAAATCAATTTGACTAACTCTGTGAAACCAAAAGGTGCAAAAGGTATTCTTCGTTATCAAATATCTCTCTATAAATCCTTGAATGATGGGTACTCCAAATATTGTAAAAATCTCTGATAGGCCTTGCCCCAAATTCAAGAAACATCCATACAAATCTTTGGAAGTAGATCCCCTAGGAGCATTTTCTAGTGTTTCGCATGGTGTGTTGCATACATAAGACATTAGGGTTTACATAAACGTGAATATTGAAGATTTTGGGGAATCAAAGTTAGTGGATATCTATCACAAAAAGTTAATAGATGATTCTTTTGAGATTAAACCTCAGTATAAAGCCATCTGGGATAAGCATTTTGCACAGTGCATTCATTTCTCCTATTTTGAAGAAGATGATTGGGTTTGGTATGTGTTGAGTAGAGTGCATGACAATTTCTTATGGTTGAATAAACCATTTAAGATCACCAAAAACGCACTTAGGGCAGTAACCGGTCTGCACTCATCTGGTGGAATACCTGTTCTCAAGTCTGTCAAGAATTAGACAGTAAGTGATGCAATCGGATCAAAATTTGACAAGAGAGCTATGACAATTGAAGACATCACTGAACCAGATGTCAAATTTGCATCCATGATAATTGGTTACAAGATTTATCACTCCAGTAGGGAAAATTTAGTACCGGGAACTACAGTTTACACAGCCTATCAAATGCTAAAAGAAAATGCTAACTATGATCTGTGTGAACTTCTTCTAAGCCAACTTTTGGAAAATCTGCAAAAGATTAAGAAGGATAAGAAGAACTCCTTCAAGTATGGTGGCTTGATACTCTGCCTATTCTTTTATTACATGAATGAGCTTCCTAGATCCAATGGTTGGATATAGTAGAATGACAGACCGGTTGCCATCCAAATCAGAGACTATTTGCATGGGCTTGGGGATGCTAAAGCAAGAAATACAGCCCTGTGGGGATATTTCAAGAATTTTCAGAACATGATGCAAGCAAGAGAGAATTCCCCAGTCTCTTGTTGAGAAATACAAAGACACAGTATGTTTTATGGTAGAGACTGATTAGTGCCTAATGGAGGTAGTTGAACCAAGAACTGTATGAATCATGCCTATGGGGTATGAAGTTGATGAACAAATTGGGGAGCTGCATGTTCAACACATGCTAAGTTAGCCAAAGGATCCAAAGGTAGAAAGGTTTGGAACCTTTGAAGAGCTAAGTGTAAAAGTTCATGTGGAACTCAGAAAACCACAAATAAAGAGGAAAGTGAGAAAAGAAGTTGAAGAAATTGCCAAAGGGTTAGGCATTTCAAAGGAGGCTCTTGATGCCAACAGAGAAAAGGTGGAAAGGGCAGAGAAAGAGGAGAAAGAGGCAGAAAAGGGAAGTAAGGAAAGTGCTCCAGTAGAATCTTCCACCCAGACAAGATCATCAAAGAGATCAGCACCTATCACAGCCAAAAGCTCAAGAACATCAAAACCAGAAGTCCAGGCATCCAGAAAAGGAGAAAAGAGAACAAAGAAAAAGGCAACAAGGTCCTATGTTAGCCTAAAGGATGATGAAGAAACTGAATCAGATGAGGAGATAAAGAAACTCAAGAAGAAGAAGAAATCATCCAGTGAACACTCTACCGGTCAAGGAGAAGAAGAGAAGGAAGAGGAATTTGTTGAAAAACCCACTCTATCCTTAGATATTGTAGTGAAAGCAGTCATTGTGGATGGGAACCTGCAACCCTTAACATAATTCTATGATGCATATAATGAAGTAGATAAAAAGATTCTAGAGGAAGCCACAATTAAGTTTTTAAACACTTACAATAAAGCTTTTATTGAAATTATCTCTCTAATTCCCAAAAGCTTAGAGAAAAGGCTTGAAATGAGGAAGAACAATGCTCGAGCAAAAGATCTCGAGATCCGAGAATAGGTCACCATTCAGCTCTTTCCTTCAATCACTCTGTAGCAAATGAATATGATCTTTAAAGATTGCAAGGATGAGTTCTGGAGCAAACCTAGGATGAATCAGCTCATGCTTGGTGAAATCGACAAAGTGACAAGAGAGACTGAAGAGATCCTACGAAATGCTTTTAAAAAGTTCAACATTCCCATCATAGAGGACTCCGGTGAAGGTAAAGACAAGGGCTTAGAATCCTCTACTCCAGAAGAGGTGGCTCATGAACAAACAAGTATCTCTCCTTCGGTTTCCCCTACAGTCTCCGGATCTAAAGGAGAAGAAAGAATACAGGAAAAAGAACCAGAGGTGAAGGAAAAAGAAGGTGATAGTAACAAGGTTACAGAAGGAGAGAAGACCTTAATAGAGAAGACCAAAACTGCTAGTGGTAAGAATGTAGAAGGAGAGAATCTCCAAGAGATAGCTCTAAGAATGCAGAAGAAAAGAAAAACTTGTCTTCGGGGCAAGAGACTCTGCAAAAACTGTCCAAGAATTCTTGAACAAAGAAATAATGGAGATTGATGAACCAGAGCTTCTACAAGGACCATTTAATTTTGATTCTCTTTCTCCGGTACAGACAATGAAGATAGCTTCATTTTCTAATGCAAAGGCTAAAGAAAAACTCCTAAAGTCTCACATGGAAGACTGTGAGTTGATAGAAGCTGCTTCCGGAGTGCTAGAAAAGATTATGCCATCATTTCAAAAGGATCCCATAGCCTCCTCATCCGGTAATCTCAAAACTCTAGTCAATAGTGTTATCACACATTTTGATTCCCTAGAGAAGTCAGCAGAAGATAAGGTCTGGAAGGAATTTCTTGCAAAAAGATTATCAGAGGTACAAGGGTTGATAATTAATGATAGGAGAAATATGAATATTGGGATAAAGAGCTTAGAAAATGCTCTTAAAGATGGCAGAGAAATGTACAAATTTTGTTTATCATGGTCCAAAACAACAGTGGAGATTGAGAAGAAAATGAAAGAACAGGAGGATAAACTGATAAAACTTTCTCAAAATTTTGATCCACTTACTACATCCATAATAAATCAAGAATGTCAAACGGTTGCAGTTTTGAATGAAATTAAGAAGCTTGAAAAAGAGAAGAAAAACAGAATCAGTAGGTTGAGTGAGCTCAGAGGGATAATTGTCCCTAAGTTAGAGGCCATGCATGAGGCCATAAAAGAAGCTCAAATCACAGCCCAGACCAATGATCCAACAAATCTAAAAAGGGCAGATGCGTTTGCATTCCTGTTGAGCGGTCATATATCAATTTTGGACAGAATGAAGCAAAGTTGGGCTCTAGAATTCATTCAATTGAAAACAACTTTTGCAGACATACTTCAGGATATGTAAGTATTCCATATGTATATACTTATGCGGACAAGATTTTGAAAATTTTGGTATACGGACCCTACCCTTTGCCATTGATGTCAAAGAGGGAGTGAGGAGAAGTGAAAAATGAGGAATCCAACTAAGGGGGAGCTCCGAAAAATGTATATAAAAATAGAGCATCAGACAAGGGGGAGCATACACTTAGTCATTTTTCACTAAGTGTTGCCATCAATTTCAAAGGGGGAGATTGTTGGCAAGAGACACTATATGGATTCATGATTGTTGTCATTGATGGCAACAAAGTTCATCCCACACATCCGTAGGACATGGTGTGTCTATACCAGAAGTTAGAGTGAAGAAAGTTGTGGTCCGGTAAGCAAGAATAGAGCATGTGGCGAGGTCTGACAGTCAGGTCCGGATCTCTCAAAGGAAGTATCTTGGTGAAGTGTGGATTTGGGAAAGTCAAGAGGACTACCTTGAGTGATAGATTCCAAGGATTTAGCCTCCGGTGATAGATGAAGCAAAAGATATGTATACTTGAGTATCAGGTTCCTGATTGGCAGTGTGGACAGAGGAAGAACTGACCGACAGAACATCAAACATTATTCTGGATGTGTTACTGATGACGGTAAAAGTTATTAAGGAATAAGTTATGATTGGCTGACATGATTGATGACTTCTACAAGTATATCCTTGATCCGCATTACTTGGTAAGCAAGGATTCAGCCGATAGGTCAGAGTTTGTGAAAAGATTGACTATTCCGGATGCTGACTAGAAAGGTGATGAAATCACTTGTGCGGATATATATACAAGATGGATTTAGTTGTGAGAGGTGTAGTGGTTTTTGGTGATGTGTAAAGAAAAGCAGTAGAGCCAAATAAAAGCAGAAAGGAAGGTCCAGTATGTGAAAGGAAAGCAGCACAAAAAAAGGGGAGGAAAGATGAAGTGTAGCAGATCAGTGTATAGAGCCTAACCAGAATTGAACTCCAACATATGTTGATGCTCCTTATCAGTTCAAGTATTGTATTACACTCTTTATAAATTGTAGACAGTGTGTCTCTTGTAGGCAGTGTGCCTCTTGTGAGCAGTGTGCTCAGGCAGTGAGCCCTAATTAGCAAGTGCCATTTTGTAATCCTATTCTTCTAACAGAGAATACAATCTTGGGTTAATCACCCCGTGGTTTTCTCCCTTAACAGGGTTTCCATGTCAAAAATATTGTGTCATGTGTATTTCCATTTCATGGTTATGTTTGCTTGTTTGAATTGATGTTGCACTAATTATTAAGAAAGTTTAGAAAGTTGAAATAATTAAGATAACTGATTCACCCCCCTCTTAGTTATCAACAAGGACTGTATGGATCATGCCCATGGGGTATGAAGTTGATGAATGAATACTAGAAATGTATGTTCAACACCTTCTGAGCAAGTCAAAAGATACCTTAGTTGAGAGATTAAGTACATATAGTGAACTTAGTGTGAAATTTCATGTTGAGCTCTAGAAACCTAAATTTAAGAGAAAGATTCAAAGGCAAGTTGAAATGTATGCAAAAAACATTGGCATAACAAAAGTTGTAAGACAAAATAGGGAAAGGATAGAGAAAGCTGAGAAGGAGAAGCAGGACAGAGAATAGGGTAGCATTCCGGTGGAATCCACTTCTAAAGAAAGGACTACTAGGAGTTCTAGTACAACCTCAGGTGCAGAGAAATTCAAAGAAAAACCTACCGGTGAGGAAGGAAAAAGAACTAAAGTAATGGCCAAAAGGTCATATGTCAGTATGGAGAAGGATAATGAAGAAAAGACTAATTCAGATGATGAAGTTAAAGAGTTGAAGGCCTCAGGCACTAAGGCTATTAAAGTATCTAAGGAGAATCCCTCCAAAAGCATAAAGTCAAAGAAAGCAGAAGCATCAAGGGTTGCCCAAGACAAGTCCTCAGGAAGTATAAGGGTAAGAAAAAGATTAAAGACTAAAAAATCTACCCTGTCAATTGAAGATATTGTAAATGCAATAACTGTTCATGGGAATTGAAGCCTATAACAAAATATTATGAGAACTTTGATAAAGCCAACAAGAGAATTTTGGAGGATGTTACTGTTAAGTACTTGAACACATTCAACAGAGCACTTATGGAAATTTTATCTGAAATCCCTAAGAGTCTAAGTGACATTTTGGAGATGAGAAAAGAAGCTGCCAAAGCAAAAGATTTGGAGCTAAGAGAACATGTGTTGTCTAGTCTATGTCTGGTCATTTCTAAAAAGGAAGCCAATAAAATCTTTAAAGAAGTTAAAGATGAATTCAAAAGAAAAATAAGGATGAATAAACTAATGCTTGGAGACATTGATGAAGTGGTCAAAGAAACAGAGCAAATTCTAAGGAAAGCCCTAGACAAGAATAAGTTTTATGTGGTAACTAGGGAACTTGATACTGATGATACATCCCTTCCAAATAAAGAAGAGTTGAAGGAAAATGAGTAGCAAGTTGAGGTAGATGACTTCTCTGTTCCGGAAGAGGAAATATCAAATAAAGGAGATGAAGAGATTGTGAAGGAAGATAATGATGGTGTAGAGGATACTCAAATTCCTCCAGACAAATATTGTAAGGCAAATATAGAAATGAATATGGAAATAAATGATCCCACTAAAAGTGATTCTAAGAAGAATAAGGAGCATAAAGCTAAAGAGGTGAGGACAAGGAAGGTCAAGAAGAAGAAACTAATGATGGAATTGATTCCTCCATTCTGGACGTTGAGGAATTTGATAAAAATGATGATGATGTTGCTACTAAGGATACACAAAATCCTCTGGAAAAGAATGTAGAAGACATTCATGATGATGTAGAAGCAGAGAAAAAGAAAGACAATGCAGACCCTAAAACTAAAACATCATATTGGGCAAGAGACACTACCGAAGCAGTGAAAGAATTCTTAGAGAAAGACAAACAAGTTGCAAAAGATCCAGATATAATACAAGGTCCAATCAATTTTCATACTCTTTCTCTGGTATAGAAGATGAAGTTGGCCTCTTTTGTACAAGCTAATGCCAGAGAGGAAATCATGAAGTTTCATATAGAAGATAGTGAGTTGCTTGGTCTAGCATCCGACATTTTGGAGAAAATCATGCCTACATTTTAGAAGGATTCATTAGCATCCCCCTCTGGTCAGTTGAAGAGTCTAATAAACTCTATAAGTACTCATTTTGAAACTTTTGAAAAGTCAGCAGAAGTCAAAGTTTGAAATGAATTCAATGATAGAAGATTCATTGAACTGAAAAGAATAATTGACAATGATAGAATTATGTTGGATACTAGTGTAAAGAGTATTCAAAATGCCCTCATTAAAGGAGGAGATGTGTACAAATTTTGTTTATCTCAGTCTAAAGTGGTTGAAGATATTGAGAAGAAGATTAAGGACCTAAAGCTTAAATTGTCTAACATCTCTCAGTCATATAGTCCCTTAACTCATTCTATAACAATTACAAAATGTCAAGTAGTGAATTTGCTTGATGAATTGAGCAATTTGGGGAATGAAAAGGTTAAAGTTTTGAGTAAATTGGATGAACTCTAGGGACTGATTTCTCCTAAGTTAGAAACAATGTTCAATGCATTGACAGAAGCTCAAGCTGCTACTTTAACAAGTGATCCCATTGATCTGTAGAAGTTAGAGTCACAAGCACTCTTATTTAGTGGTCATATTTAGTTTTGGATGTCATGAAGAAAAGTTGGAATAGTGAATTGGCACAGTGGAAATGTGTTCAAGTTTATGTAGATAAGACATAAGGATTGATTGTACATATGCAGAAGTATGTATATAAAGTTTTTGTGAAAATTTTTGGGTCCAGACCTCAACCTTTGCCATTGATGTCAAAGGGGGAGAGGAAAGTAGTGAAAAATGAGGAATTCATGAAAGGGGGAGCATTGGAAATCATAAGTGAACAGAGTAAGGGGGAGCTGTTCTAATACTTAATCATTTTTCACTAAGTGTTGCCATCAATGCCAAAGGGGGAGATTGTTGGCAAGAGACACTTCTAGGCATGTCAAGTGTTGTCATTGATGGCAACTGAATCTATCTTACACATCCAAATTTCATCTTTTGATCATACCAGAAGTTAGATTACAGATTTGTCTAAGTCCGGATAGACAAGAACATAGCACATGACAGGGTCCCGCATTTGGTTTACATTTCTCCACAGGTAATCATATTGTGCTGCGAATCTGAGGGTATGTTAAGGGATGGTAGGGCTACCTAAATCCAAAGATTTAGCCTCCGGTGATGAAGGGATTGGAAGTTACAAGAATCTAAGTATTAGGTTTTGGTTAGACAGTTCAGCCCAGTGAAGAACATGCTAACTTGGTGTTTGATCCTTGTGTGGATTGAGAGAAGTGATTGGTTGAGTAATATATGAGATCCAATGGTATTGGCCGACATGTGTGGTGACTTGAACACATAGGTTTTGGTTTACATTGATGTTTGTGCATGGATTTAGCCGACAAAATAGTGATCTTGAAAAGTTTCTAAGTTTTCTTGAGGCTGACTGCAGTTGATGCAATTTCATGTTGAGGATATATATAATCGATGGGTGTGAGCATTTTGATGAATGGATGTGCGAATATGAAGTGAGAGGTGTGAAGTTTTGTAGTATCAAGTGTGAAGTAGAGATCTGAGCCTTAGATCATGGAAGAACATTAAAACATGGCAGTGAGAGATGAAGTGCATGAAGTCAGTATATTGATCCTAACTAGAACTATAATCTTGCATTATTAGATGCTATTCTTTAGTTCAAGTATTCCAGTAAACTCTTTGTAATTAATCTTGTAGGCAGTGAGCCTCCTTTGAGCAGTGAGGTCTGGGTAGTGTGCCTGAAGGCATGTGACTTCCCATTTTGTAATACTTTTAATATAGTATAAAATCTTGTGGGTTAACCCCCATCATGGTTTTTCCCTTAACTGGGTTTCCACGTAAAAATCTTGGTGTTGATGTGTGATGATCTTGTTGTTGTTATTGTTAAGTTCATGCTTCTTTCATTTGAATGTATGTGGTAAATTTATAAAGGAACATATTAATAAGTTTTGCAGAACACTGATTCACCTCCCCCTCTCAGTGTTCCTTAATTTCAACATACAGCTCTCATAGGAGCTCCCGGATGAACAGCCAAAAAGATCCACTACCATGAGCAAGAAATGAGTTTTATAGATGCCGCTTGGATGGGAAACACAAAGGCCACTCTTTCCCCCTGGCTAGAAAATCAAAAGCCATCAGTTTCCTCTAAAGAAATTACAGAATAATAGAAAATAAAGAGTCATGGGGGACTCTTCACATTCTACTTCAGCTGGATGAGCAATAGTATGATCATTTAGTCCTTTGATAAGAATTGTACATGAGTGAGGGTTCTTAACATTCCCCCACAAAGGTGTACTTTTCCTCCTTGAGCACATGCTCATATACAAGTCCTGCCTAGCCAAGCACATTTGGAGTCAGGTCATCAATAGAATTAACAGCCTCACCACCACAAGCAAGCACTAGTCTCTCCATATTCCTCCTCTTTACTCCACATTCAAGTAAAAGAAGCCTGCATTTACTTCACTCTTTTCATATTCCATAAACACATTGCAAGTTAATATGTAACGGTTCTGAACACGCTTCTTCATGTCTGGATGATGAACTATGTGATCAAGGACCAACCCTTCAACCATATAAAGATGATCATCACATGAAGATGTCATACTGGCTGGGCCGATGGGATTGGATACTTCTTGAAGGACACCAATCATGAACCAATGCTCTCAATTCTCCTCCAAAATGCCATCGCACTGTATTTTCTCATACTCGATCTCCTGCATGAATTTTGCATAATAGTTGTGAATATCTAGCTTGAGCTGATTCTTCGTTGCTAAGCTTAGTTAAGTTTCTGTTGAAGTGGGCTCCAAGATTGAGGATTAAACCCTGATTAAGGAGTTTTCTTCTAAAGACATGACTAGCAGTGTTGGGTGCACTGGATAAGTTAGGATGGGGTTGCATTGCACTATGAATATTTGAACCAAATGAAATCAATGCATCTGATGAAGATGTAGAAGCAGCTACTAAGCCTACCCACTGCATGTACTTGGCCTTATTTATCTCAGCAAGTCCTTTACCACCTTTATTTTCATCTAACTCCATCTGCTCCTTGGTGCAGTTGGAGGTGTACCCACAGCTTCAATGGCATCCCATAGATTGGTTCTATTTCCATTTTCCACCATATTCCCTTTCTTTTAGTGTCTTTTCCTCAACAGTCTTTGCTTCTGTGTTTCACCAACCAACATCTGATGAAAATCTATTTTGTTTGTGTTTTAATGCCTTTTCAAAGACTTTATTCGACATGGGATGGGAGGACGTTGGCAAAGGGAATGCACGTTCTGCAACTGCTTACTAGATCGATGTGGAAGCTTCTATAACCATCTTCAATAAATTCATATTCTACATATCCTATGAGGATCAATGCACCAAAATGACTTTACATCCATCAGTTACGTTTACATGAAAGTTTCTAAAGCTATTTCAATAAATTGACTTTGCATGTATCAACTTCTACAATGTTGTGGCCCATCAATTACATTTGCTTGAAAGTTTCTAAACCTCTTTCAACAAATCCACCATTTAAATTGGAAACCCTTATTCTTTTTCTTGATAATGTGCTTGTCTTAATGTAGGGAATTTGCTGGCAGATGTGGAGTTTGAACTGACACCACCTTCCTTAGGAAGTTTTGAGCCCTTTTCAATAAAACTGCCACGATCATTACATTTCGATGGATAACATCCTCTTTATGAAATGACATTATTTTTAATGGCCACAACTTCCTTTGGAGAAGATACTGGTGACAATGATAGGTTGAGATGTTACACCCACCAATGGCATTTGCTTGAAAGTTTCTACAGTCGCTTCTTATGCTTGTAGCCTTGTCAACAAATCCATTTTGTGCATATCATGCTCATGCAAGCTTTTCTGATATCAATCTTTCTTTTAACATGCTTTTTTTTATTTGCTTTGAGCTATCACCATTATCATTGCATATTGATTAATGCATACAATAATATTCTTAACAGAGAGACACAACCTTTACCCATGCTTTCACATTTTGTATGCATGCTTATTCAATCACTTCCATCTATGATCTCACAAAAATCCACATTATCTAACACTTTTATTTCTAATTTGGTACACGATGGAGGTATGCCAATGAGTGTTGAGAAGAGCATGGGTGAAGGTGGTAGAATGACTACCAAAAGTTTGAATCCTTTCTGTGAAGATCTCGTGGCCTTATTTGGGCCCCACGTTTTGCGTGCGTGACCACAAAAGCATTTCCATTTATGTTATTTGCCAACTCGGGTGTTTTGACTATAATATTTGACAAAACTCTGCATCTCCGTTATTCTCATGGTTTAATGATTTTATATCTGGCACCAATTGAAAAGATGCTGGTGAAGGTTGAGGGAGAGGCGTTATAGCTAACTAAAGCATCTACATGAAAGTTTCTAAAGCTTTTTCAACAAATCCATTTAATATGAATCCTACAATCATTGTATTCAAATGAGACCATGTCCTCCCTACTTCCATGCTGACAAGAGTGTCTTTCAACTGTAAAATCTGACAAAACTCGCGATGTTGGCAGGATGTGGCGTTACTTATGCCAATTGCATTCATTTGAAATTTGTTGAATCCTTCCATGAATTCAACTGGCATAACTCTTCTAAATTGGGCTTGAGCAGAAAATATTGGCAAATTTGTAGGAATTAGCATTATTTCAGCCAATTGCATATACCAGAGTAGTCACGGTACTATAGCATTATACATATTTTCTTAGACACCTTCAAGACCTTTGCAATGACTTCATTTTGTGCATACCCAGTAGTCTTTGCATTTAAAAATAATGTTTCTACTTTGCGCAAATCCCGTGATCATTTGCCTTCATTGGACTTTCTTTAAACATATCATTTCTGTTTGATACGGGTTGGGGTACACTGGCAGAAGGAGTGGGAATTGGCATTACACAGGCCGTGACCATTTTTCGTGCTCCCACATTTTGTAAATATTTGATGGAAAATGTGCCATCATGGGATTAGATCAACTTCTGGCAACTGTTCACTTGCAAAAGCGTGGATAAGTGACTGTCTCATGATCACTATTGGAACCTCATTGAAGACACTAACCATTATATCATAGATGGCAAAACCTTCACTTTCAAAGGCAATACTCCAAGTTTTTGAGCCAGGGCAATATCTCCACTTAAGGAGCTCCATAAACATGTTGAGCAGTTCTATTGATTCCCTGCTTTGTTTAAGAGTCTCCACTTTATCTGAAACAAACCAAATTCCATCTAACTTTAAACAACACATCACCTCCCATAATGGTTTGCATTCAAAGAATTCCAAATTTTTCAAAACTGCGACATCTTCCTTGGCAAAATAAGCCTTTATTTCTTCGTGAACCTCCTTCTATAAACTCATAAAAACAAATTCTTTAGTAAATGTAAGATCAAGAACAGTGTCCAGAATAATTGACGCTTTCCCATAATTGCTATGTTGAGTAAGCAATTGAATGTTTTCCTGAGTTGCAAAAGAACAAATGATGACAACTTTGAGTCCTTCATCTCAGTGTAGTTGAATGTGGTAGATGAGCTCCTTCATGCTTAGAAATATGGTGGACACAACACCAATATAGAAGAAATGTTGACATAAGGATCCATTGGGGTAAAATGGATATTCTTTCAAGTCTTCCTGCTTCGAACAGCAACATAAAACTCCCACTCTTCTTTTTTGTTTTTAAGAACCTTAAATTGAACATGCTACTAAATACTAGTGCATCATGTCTTCTTCATGCCATACAGAGGCTTCACATTGAAATCTTATTATTGATGCTTACACATATCTATTCATCTTTATCTGAGCTTTTTCAACTATCAATGACCATGAACTTTCAGAGTGCAACAATAAGAACATAATGAAACAGATGGAAGGACAACTCATAGATGACTTTTTAGTATGGATGATACATGTGAAGATTGAATTGGTGATATATGATAACTTAGGACATGGGAAAATTTTAAAAATTTCAAGTTTCAAAAATGTGGGAAACAACAGGCTCTAATTGGGGACTACTTTTCGTGACGGAAAGCAGAGACCTCTAGAATATCAGGTGATCACCAATGCCTTATCCATTGGGCAAATAGAGTCAAAGGGGAAAAACAAGAGACTTGAGTAAAGCCAAAAATGGAACAGAACTAAACAACACACAATAGGAAAAGAAATGAAACAACCTATGACACCTATGTACCCAGACTAGGTACAACACATGAATGCTACCTCAAAGATTATGCAAAGCCATTAGCTGGTTGGGAGAAATATATGCCCGAATGGAAGAAAAGATTATGCCAATGGAGTGTGATTATACTTAGCTACGACTTGATGCTTTAAATAGCAACTATGTGATCTTTGGAATATACAAATCCTCTTGATAAGACACTGAATTCAAATAGCTGCTCCTCATGGAAGGTGTATGAATCAGAAAACACTTTAATATCTTCATGCATGCGGCAAGTCACCTCTTCTTGTATTTCTTTCAAAATTGCAGCCTCAAGCCATTGGATACATTCTTGACGACTTGAACCCATAGCTAAATGATGCAACACCTCTTTAATAATGGATGGAGTAGCAAAAGAAATATTTTCAAAATAGAGAAAATCAGATTTTGGTACCTTGGGACAGCAGATAACAATATCATAAAATATGTTGTCTTCTTGATTTTTGCTTGACTGATCATCAACATCTTCTTGCTCTTTCAATGTTTCATTTCCTTTTGACTCATCTGATGCGATTTCATATGAGCAATAGTTTAGGTTTGGAATCAGCTCCTCATCAAGAACATTCTATATACCCACTACAATCTTCACTAAATCCTCATTATCAGGCTTAAGGTCTTTCTCTTCTATTTCTTATTTTTTATCTTTCATCTTGTATGTATTGTCACAAGTAGATACACTAAAGATTTCTTCTTTGACACAGCACAGTGCATGTTCACATGAGTCCATACAGAGATGATTATTGTTTAAAGGATAACACCCAGAAGAAAAAGAATCTTGAGAAGGAGAAATCAAACTAGAAATTTCATCCTCAAACCTTGATGTAATGTGCTCTTTAGTTAAAAACTCTGATTTACTCTCATACCCATCAATGGCTCCATGAGAAGATGCTTATGCAAGAAAATTTTCTGCCACCAAGTTGTTATCCTCTCCTTGTAAATGATGTATTGTAGCATGAGGTTCTTCACCATATGTATCTTCTTCACAAATAGAGGTCTTTTAATGGCTGCAAGCAAGAAAATGTGTATCTTTCCCATCCCTACATTCAACCTCTTGCAAGGTTTTAAGCAAAGATGGATGCACCATATTGGGTTGAAGCTACATATTACCATAAAAACTCTTCAAAAAGCTTACTTGCACAGGATCATCAAGTACCTGATTATTTTGAGATGCAGATGTGGAAGAGGGGAAGTCTTCATCATCACTGTCATCCTCTTTTCCTAGGCACGAAACCATTTTTCTAGATTCAAATCTTTTGTAGAGTCACCAACTTCACTCCTTCAATGAGGTACCTTAAAAATATTGGAGATAAAGAATGCACCAATCTTCAATTTTGATCCCCAGTAGAGTCACCAAAAACTGTTGGTTAATAGTTTTGTCACTGCAAAAATAACCCAATACGCCCAAGAAGGTAGTGACAAAAAGACACCAACAAATGGAGTAATCGTTGCGAGTGCAACGATTATCCTCTACGTTTGAGAGGGGCAGCTCCCTCGTATGATGTGGGTTTTTGGATTTTTGAGTGCCTTTAACCAGAAGGTACAAAAAGGCAACAAAAGAGAAAAGAAGAGATGAAAGGATATGGAAGAAATCTATCTGTGAGCATAGGCAACACAACACAAACTCCTTAAAGAAAGATAAACTAAACTAAAAGAGAAGTACAAAGTCTCCATGAGATATAACCACTAACTACAGAGGCACCAAGTCCTCCCAAAACACCTACATACTGAGAACAAGTAAAGAGATTGTAAAATAAAGATCTTGACTAGACATAAGAACAATCAAAGTTCAAGAAAGAATGAAGATACAAGAACATCAAACTTTCTTATTCCAAAATGAACTGAAATACAAAGTCTCCAGTTATCCCTCTCACAAAGCTCCCAGTTACACCTTCTAGAAATTACTCTGATCGAGTCTCACTCATGCATCAAAGTACAAGGGGGATTAGAAATCTGGTCGGCCAAAAGATACAGAAAATAAAATAAGACATCTAGTCACTACACCCCTACAACTCTCACAGGAGCTCTCAGATGAAAAACCAAAAAGATCCAGTACCATGAGTAAGAAATGAGTTTTATAGATGCCGCTTGGATGGGAAACTCAAAGGCCACTCTTTCCCCTTGGATGGACAATCAAAAGACATCAGTTTCATCTAAAGAAATTACAAAATAATTGAAAATAAAGAGTCATGGTGGACTCTTCACATTCTACTCCAACTAGATGAGCAATAGTATGATCATTTGGTCCTTTGATAAAAATTGTACATGAGTGAGGGCTCTTAACATTCCCCCACAAAGGTGTACTTTTCCTCCCTAAGCACATGCTCATATACAAGTCCTACCCAGCCAAGCACATCTGGAGTCAGGTCATCAACAAAATTAATAGCCTCACCACCACAAGCAAGCAATAGTCTCTCCATATTCCTCCTCTTTACTCTACATTCAAGTAAAAGAAGCCTACATTTACTTCGCTCTTTTCATATTCTATAGACACATTGCAAGTTAATATATAACGGTTCTAAACACACTTCTTCATGTTTGGATGACAAACTCTGTGATCAAGGACCAGCCCTTCAACTATATAAATATGATCAGCACATGAAGATATCATACTAGCTAGGCTGATGGGATCAGATACTTCTTGAAGGCCACCAATCATGAACCAATGCTCTCAATTCTCCTCCAAAACGCCATCACACTGTATTTTCTCATACTCAATCTCTTGCAAGAATTTTGCATAATAGCTGTGAATATCTAGCTTGGGTTGATTCTTCGCTGTTGAGCTTAGTTAAGTTTTTGTTAAAGTGGGCTCCAAGCCTAAGGATCAAAACCTGATGAAGGAGGTTTCTTCGAAAGACATGGCTAGTAGTGTTGGGTGCACCGGATAAGTTAGGATGGGGTTGTATTGCACTGTGAATATTTGAACCAAATGAAATTAATGCATCTGATCAAGATGTAGAAGCAGCTACTAAGCCTATCCACCGCATGTACTTGGCCTCATTTATCTCAGCAAGTCCTTTACTACCTTTATTTTCATCTAACTCTATCCACTCCTTGGTGTAATTGGAGGTGTACCCACAACTTCAATGGCATCCCATAGATTGGTTTTGTTTCCATTTTCTACCATCTTTCCCTTTCTTCTGGTGTCTTTTCCTCAACAGTCTTTGCTTCTGCATTTTGCCAGCAAACATCTGATGAAAATCTATTTTGTTTGTGTTTTAATTCCTTTTCAAAGACTTTATTCTACGTGGGATGGGAGGACATTGGCAAAGGGAATGTACGTTCTGTAGCTGCTAACTGGATCGGTGTGGAAGCTTCTATAACCATCTTCAATAAATTCATCTTCTGCATATCCTATGAGGATCAATGCACTGAAATGAATTTACATCCTCCAGTTACGTTTACATGAAAGTTTCTAAAGCTATTTCAATAAATTCACTTTGCATGTATCAACTTCTAAAATGCCGCGGCCCATCGATTACATTTGCTTGAAAGTTTCTAAACCTTTTTCAACAAATCCACCATTTAAATTGGAAACACTTATTTGTTTTCTTGATAATGCACTTGTCTTAAGGTAGGGAATCCGCTGGCAAAGGAAGACATGGAGTTTGAAGTGACACCACCTTCCTTAGGAAGTTTCAAGCCCTTTTCAATAAAACCGCCACGATAATTGCATTTCAATGGATAACATCCTCTTTATAAAATGGTAGTCTTTTTAATGGCCGCAACTTCCTCTGGAGAAGATACTGGTGACAATGGTAGGTTGAGACATTACACCCGCCAATTGCATTTACTTTAAAGTTTCTACAGTCACTTCTTATGCTCGTAGCCTTGTCAACAAATTCATTTTGTGCATATTATGCTCATGTGAGCTTTTCTGATATCAATCTTTCTTTTAACATGGTTTTTTTTAATTTTCTTTGAGTTGTCACCATTATCATTGCAGATCAATATAATGCATACAATGATATTCTTAATAGAGATCACAACCTTTACCCATACTTTCACATTTTGAATGCATGCTTATTCAATCACTTCCCAGCTATGATATCTCACAAAAATCCACATTATCTAACACTTCTATTTCTAATTTGGTACATGATAGAGGTATGCCAACGAGTGTTGAGAAGAGCATGGGTGAAGGTGGTGAATGACTACCAGAAGTTTGAATCCTTTCTGTGAAGATCCCGCGACCTTATTTGGGCCCCGCCTTCTGCGTGCATGACCATAAAAGCATTTCCATTTATGTTATTTGCCAACTCAGTCATTTTGACTATAATATCTGGTAAAACTCTACATCTCTGTTATTCTCATGCATTAATGATTTTCTATCTGGCACCAGTTAAAAAGATGCTGGTGAAGGTTGAGGGAGAGGCGTTACATCTAACTAAAGCATCTGCATGAAAGTTTCTAAAGCTTTTTCAACAAATCCATTTAATATGTATCTTGCAATCATTGTATTCAAATAAGACCACGTCCTCCGTACTTCCATGCTGACAAGAGTATCTTTCAACTGTAAAATCTAACAAAACTCGAAATTTTGGCAGGATGTGGCATTACTTATGCCAATTACATTCATTTGAACTTTTCTAAATCCTTCTAGGAATTCAACTAGCACAAGTCTTGTAAACTGGGCTTGAGTAGAAAATATTGGCAAATTTGTAGGAATTAGCATTATTTCGGCCAATTGCATATTCCAGAGTAGTCGCGATACTATAGCAAATTACATCTTTTCTTAGACACCTTCAAGACCTTTGCAATGGCTTCATTTTGTGCATACCCAGTAGTCTTTGCATTTAAAAATAATGTTTCTACTTTGTGCAAATCCTGCGATCATTCGCCTTCATTGGACTTTCTTTAAAACATATTGTTTCTGTTTGATACGAGTTGGGGCACACTGGTAGGAGTGGGAACTGGCATTACACAGGCCATGGCCATTTGTCATGCTCCCACATTTTGTAAATATTTGATGGGAAATGTGCCATCATGGGATTATACCAACTTCTGGCAACTGTTCACTTGTAAAAGCGTGGAAAGTGATTGTCCCGTGATCACTGTTGGAATCTCATTGAAGACACTAACCTTTATATCATAGATGGAAAAACCTTCAATTTCAAAGGCAACCCTCTAGGTTCTACAGCTAGGGTAATATCTCCACTCAGGGAGTTCCATAAACATGTTGAGTAGTTCCATTGATTCCCTGCTTTGTTTAAGAGTCTCCACTTTATCTGAAACAAACCAAATTGCATTGAACTTAAAACAACACAACACTGCCCATAATGGTTTGCATTCAAAGAATTCCAGATTTTTCAAAACTACGACACCTTCCTTGGCAAAATAAGCCTTTATTTCTTTGTGAACCTCCTATAAACTCATAAAAACTACTGCTTGAGTAAATGTAAGATCAAGAATGGTGTCCAGAATAGTTGATGCTTTCCCATAATTGCTATGTTGAGTAAGCAATTGAATGTTTTCCCGAGCTTCAAAAGAACAAATGATGACAACTTTGACCCCTTCATCTCAGTGTAGTTGAATGTGGTAGATGAGCTCCTTCATGCTTAGAAATATGGTGGACACAACACCGATACAGAAGCAATGTTGACATAAGGATCCATTGGGGTAAAATGGATATTCTTTCAAGTCTTCCTGGTTCAAACAGCAACTTAAAACTCCCACACTTCTTTTTATTTTTAAGAACCTTAAATTGAACATGCTACTAAATACTAGTGCATCATGTCTTCTTCATGCCATATAGAGGCTTCACACTGAAATCTTATTATTGATGCCTACACATATCTATTCATCTTATCTGAGCTTTTTCAATTGTCAACGACCATGAACTTTTAGAGTGCAACAATAAGAACATAATGAAACAGATGGAAGGATGACTCACAAATGAATTTTCAGTATGGATGATACATGTAAAGATTGAATTGGTGATAAATGATAACTAGGGATATGGGAAAAGTTTAAAAATTTCAAGTTTCAAAAATGTGGGCAATAAGCACGAAACCATAAACTTAATTACAATCACACAAACAACACAGAAGACACCAAATTTTTTACATGGAAAACTCTAAAAGGGAAAAACCACGATGGGTGTTAGCCCATAGAAATATATGAGTTATACCAATACCAAAAAATAGAGGCTCACTACCCAAAATGCTCACTACAAAGAATGGCTCACTACCTAAAATGCTCATTGCAAAGATTAGCTCATTGCCTAAGGGTGGCTCACTGCTGAGGGGTGGCTCACTGCCGAGGGGTGGCTCACTGCCAAAGTGATGAACTAGAATCTACTCCATGCCATGTTTCAGTTCCATTGAAGCACAAAACTTACTCCTCTGCTCTGCTCTTTCACACCTTCACACTCATCTTATCATCTTCACATTTTCACACACCTTTTGCATCTACATTACATGCTTTTATAGAATTTATCAACCTTGGAATGTACATCAAGGTTGGCATTACATTCTTCAACCATTGGAACAATCTCCAAGGTCGGCATGATTACAAACATACATAAAATAGGTCAAGACATAATACAAATTTAGCTAAGGAAAAGATGTAAAGATGTATGCGAATTATGCCACACCTTAGCTGGGACTCAAACACAATCCTCCACACAAGATGCTTCTACAATCTTCAATGCATCTCTGCACATAATGAATTCAACCAGGTCGGCCAAGACTCGAGATAATACTAGGTCTTCAAGGAACACACTTCATCCACGATCTAAATTTTCTTTTGCAGACCAATCCAAAGGTAGGAACATGATCATGAGACATCCACAAGCAATTTAAATCACCTAGAACAACTGCACAACTTCAAATCACTTTGTCAAGAAGAATCTTCAAACCAAAGCACATAACCAACACTGCCAGCCACTGTCATAATTAAAAGATCACTTGTAGACCACCAGATCATGAATCATTGGAGTTGAAGGCACATAAAACTATCTTAGACTTAACTCTAGAACTGTAGATAAAAATACTTCAATGCAGAGGAATACAGAGCATATTACTTTCTTCCTATCACTGCCAACTATATAGAAAAAGCTATTTTCACTCTGGTGAACATAGCTTACTCAGATCTTCATACTGGAGGCTCAAACCTGATATATGACCCCTTTAGATAGACTTCTAAATAACTTCCAATCCACAGGCAAGGATATTAGATCTACAGGAAATGCAGAGCATTCTTCTAGATTATTCTTCTGCATGTAATACACTGTTTCCACTGCAACTCACTGTTTTTACCATAGGGGCTAATTTTCTCAATATCCTCAACATCTAGAAGCAAGTAACAAAATGAGAGCATAGTTGACACCAATGACAACATAGATATGTTGACATCAATGACAACACTAATTAGGCACATACTTGCAACAAAAGTAGTATCAGATATATGTCTAGGTCCTATTCTAGGCATATCTGGGTCTTGAAATATGGATCAAATTTCCAAAGTCATAATTTCTTCTTATAAACCCTGCCAAATGAAAGAAAATGAAATTTTAAGTAGGTTTTCCTTTTGAAGCATATTGAAATTCCTTAAAACGAAGAAGTTGCTCCCAGTCAAAGTTTGGTCAACAGGTCATGGGGATATTCACATAATCATAGTGTCTAGATATTATTTTAATGTCCCGACCAAAGAAATTGTTAAGTAGTGCTCAATGTCTCGATATTCAAAAATGTACGGAGGCCAAAATTAAGTCATGGTGAAAGCTAAACGTCTCATACATGGATATTAGTTAACATCCAAATATTAGCTTAATATCTGGACCTTAACTTAATATCCATACCCGAGCTAATATCCATGTCTGTATGACACCATTTATCCCTCACTTATTCAAGTAGCTTATGTCACATGGACATTTTATCCTTCCTTTTGCTTAATATCCTGATCTCGATGACATCATGTCATCTCAATTTTATAAAGTCTCCTGACCCTGCTTACATCATTTGGATATTAATGCATCGGGATATTAGCTTCGTCAATATCTAGAACTTACATAGCATCCCAATCCTGATGATGTCATGTCATCTTAACTTTATGAAGAACGTTAAGTGTGCTGACACCATGCAGATGTTTGCTCATTGGGATATTTTACATTTTTTCTCCTGACATTATTTTAATTTCCTAATCCTGATGACATCACCCTATCACACTACAATGAAGGAGCTTCCTCTTGGTGACGGCATCTAGACATTTTGACCATATGGATATTTTGCACTCTTAATGTCCAAACCTTCCAAATATGCATATCCTTGGTCTAGCTAATGGTATTACACCACGTGTCCACATGGACATCCTAACCTATTCTGAATAGACCCGATTATGGATCCTCGGTCAACAATGGTTGCCCTAACTCATATGTTGACATCATACCTGGATATATCTAGATGGATATCTATATGAATAATCTAAAACTAAGATCTGTTCCATCTTGGCACACCCTTTTTGCATTTAATGCAAATAAAAACTATTAGATTTTAAATTCAAACTCGTGTCGATGGACACCTGTCCTAATCTCTCACAACTACGTTGCTAGAACTCATTTAATCTCCTTAGAGGTAATTAATACGCCCTAAAATTTAAGAACTCATAAGTTTAAAGGGTGAATTGCTTTCATAATTCACACAATTGCATTTAGAAAACTAATAATTTGCACAAAGAATTCAAAATTGAAGAAGTAGCTACAACTAACCTGCAACGAGGATTTAACTGCACCGAGAGCCCCTTCGCACAGTAATTCTAGTATACATCTACACATTTCAATTAAGGTTTCATAATCCAAGTATGTATGGAATGACCCTATCTGATTATTTTCGTAAGGTTTTTTTCATATTCTAAGCAAGTGAGGGTTTAAAATGCTTAAATGAAATAAATTAAAACATGATCAAATGCATATTTTTTAGATGCCATGTTTATTTTTTTCATGGATAGCAGCATGTTAACCCTAACCTTATAAATGCCCTAGTTAATATGAGTCCATGGAATTGGGGGATAAGATGGCTCAGCCCCACATGGACAAATGTGATGTTGAATTCAAACTAAACATGTTCCCGAAGGCGCACAATATTTACAAGTATGGTTTTCTGAGGATACCCACTTTGGTGACATCGATATTGAAGCTTTCAGAAATAGAATCAATACCAGAGAGGATCATCTCATTTTGAAGAACATCGTGACCACGGGGATGTACTATGTAGCTGGTTTTCCATATGCTACGGAAGCTTTGAAGATCGTGATCGAATGTACTGATAATTACAATGTGGTAACAAGAAGAGTCGACCACCAAGGATGAGTCTATGTTAATCAAATCAATGAAAACAAAACCCAAACATCTACAGAATCTGAAGATAAAAGGAGATTAAAACAAATAAGGAACAATACTTACACCTTTACCTTGCATCTTTCGTAGTTCACCAATCTTTCTTTGATCTTGGTGATGAAGCCCTCAGAAGCGTTGCTCCCTTGCTTGTTTGAAGATGACAAAGATAGAATGGCTCTAATATTCATGTGATTGAAGGTGAGCTTCAACACACTAGATAGAGGATGAGATGAATGCTTAAGAAAATGGGTGCCAAAGGTGCGCTTGATTTCCTACAGCATAAGTTTGCATAAATGATAAGTGATGAAATGAAGAAGGAGAGGGTGGTATTTATAGAAAAAGGCGAGGGGAGATCAATGGTTTAGAAGAAAAGGAAAGATCAACGGAGGAGGGTTGTTGAGGAATGTGCAACAAATGGAAGAAAGACGTGTCATTCGAAAAGCAGCTTTGTTGAGTTAACTCTATTGGTTACCAAATCTGTAGAGGGTTTGCCAGCTCCAATGCACAGGCAGATTTGGCCAACAGATTACGGGAGGTTGTGTGAGCTGCCTCCCCTTCACTTTTGGTTCTACCGCACCAAGGGCGGTATCCCTATAACTCAAGATGTAACCTTGACTAGCTTAAAGATAGAAAGATCTAACTTGACAATAACATGTAGAATACTCTCATGTATGGACCAAGATCTGCATGATAGATCACAAGGTGGGCAACATTCTTAGACATATATGTCTGGTTGGGTATGAGAGTATGCAGGGGGTTCCTAATCCTACTCCTACAACTAACAGGTGGAAGATATGAAATGAGTTGATTTGATGTTTGGATGCAAACCTGGACCTGGTGTATAACCTCAACACAGAGCTAGATTGGTGCCTATCCAGGGCTTGGAGTCAGTAGACATACACCTATGAATGATCAGTATGAACACAAAAAAAACTGGATTTCAAGGGGATTTGTGTGATATCTGCCTTACAGCTATCTCCCAATACAGAGTGTTAAGTTATCTCTACTTATGGCATCCCTATTGCAATATACCCTTCCCAATACTTAATTTGAAAACACTTTAATCTACTCCTTGAGCAGAAGTTGAAAGATCAAGCATTCAATACAGGAATTCTATATTCTAGAATACCAGACATCCCTTAGATATCTAGATTTAGAAGAAGAACACATGCAATACTGGAGACAGAATTAACATAACACATGCAAATATAGCATTGCTCATATAAAACCAATCATGAAATCAGTAGATTCATGCATGAGACATACAACAAGTGATACATAAACTCACAAGACCTCCTGTACAGAGCAACCAAAACCAGTTGTATCTTATTACAGAGCCAAAATGTCCAGTTTTCAACAACCTTCAAAAGTGAGTCACATAGTCCCTTATATACAGTGAGGAAGGTGCACTCAGCATTAATTACATGGGAGGCCAAAAATCCCGCCAGATACACAGCATCTAAAAATGGCACTCAAAAACAGTAAATGCTATAGAGGGACAAAGAGGAAGGAGCAGGTGAGATTGGGATCTGGGCCGCCGCCTGAAGATTTGCATCATAAAAATGGTGGGTGAGTTGCCAACTCGACCCATACCTCTGCAACAATCCTGCCATTAATGTTTCATCTACCCGTAGCCTCTGGAAACGCAGTCGCAGCAAGTTTCCTGCCAAAAACAGGTCGCAGATACAAAGAAAAAACCTGTCGCTGCAAGCTTTAAACATGGTCATCGATCCAAAACTCATCACCGTCATTGACGGCCCCAAAAGTGTCAAAAAGTTGCCACCAACCAGATCATGCCACGCAAATACTTTGAGTTTCTATCGCTGGGTCATCGCTCCCTTTTTCCTTTATCTTCCCCACCGAGAGCCTCTGTCAGAACCTCACGCGGGATGCGACACTTGGCAGCATCTACAGTATCCATGAAACATTAGAGACCCTACCATGAAAATCTAGCGGAAGCCGACAACTGGCAGGTTCCGCGAAGCCTTACTAAACTGTGTCTCCATACTGAAGCGGCCTCTGCAGGTGACACCTATCGCGATCCGCGGCATCAGAAACTTGAGACACAATAAGGAACGGGGCCCACAATCTCCCGCTCACCACATATTGAAACAGGGGCAAGCCCGCGGAAGCTGACACTTGTCAAGCTTCATGGCCATCTCTTGAAACACTTGAAACACATTGAAACTTATGCGGAAGCTGACACTTGTCAGGTTCCGCGGTGGTAGGGACTCAACACAGGGACCCACCATGTCTGTGCCAAACCTGAAACAAAAAGGAAACTAACTCGGAAGCCGACACTTGTCGGCTTCCGCAGAAACTACAAGGGACACACGGCATCTTCCGCCCCTACTTAGAAACTTTTAAGAAACTTCGCGGAAAGTGACACGTGGCTCATTCCGCGCTTCTCTTGAGAAACACTTAGGGTCATTCAGAAACTTGGCGGAGACCGTGAAACATTTAGAAACTTTATTGAAACATAAGCGGAGGCTACCACTTGTCACCGTCCGCAGGCCTTTAGTTATTTTCTTTGTGTCTCTCGGGTGCCTCCACGTGGAGCATTCCGCGGCACTCTCTGAAACACTTAGAAACTGCGTCAAGACTCTAGTGGAAGCCAACACATGCCACCTTCCACGCATTCTTGAAACTTTAAGGGGTCGCCTCCGCTGCTGACACGTGGCACGCTGCGCAGGAAGCAAAAACAAAGGCGCAGATTTAAACTGGGGCATAACACTTGGCGGTCCCGCAGCTGGCATAATTAGACCCTTCGAGCCACACTTAGAAACAATTAAGAGTCTGAAGTAGTGACCTGATATGCATTTTTATGCATTTGACCCATTTTTTATCAATTTTTAGGGGCCGATGGAGATTTTTGACCCGCCACTGCATATTTTGACTTGCGCACAACTAATTTCTTGCATTTTCACAACTGCAGAGGCCAAAAGTGTCAGGATTTTTTGGCTTTTTTGGGAAGGGGCCTGCATATTTAAATGTTTGAAACTTGAATGTTTATGCAGGCACCACCAAATTCCTCTCTTGATGAGGATGAGATTTGATTTTCTTAAATTAGAATTTATTTTTCTAATTTAGGAGAAGATTTGCTTTAAAGATGCTTTAAAATTGCTTTTGCTTTTATGTGACAAGAGGAAAGTATTTTTGGAAGATAAGAATGATTTTTGTGAAGATAAGAAGGCATAATTAAATAAAAAGATTTATTATTTAATTATTTTGTAGATAATTGAGAGGAATAAATAAAATATAGAAATATATTTTATTTTTGTGAAGATATTTGAAGAATAAAATAAAATATAAAAATATATTTTATTTAGTGGAGAATTTAGATTTTATTTAAATAAAATTTGCATTTTATTTAAAGTTGGAAGAATAAAAGATTTTAATTAAATAATTGAAATTATTTAATTATTTAGAAGAATGAAGTTGATGTAGATGAATTTAATTAATTAAATAAAAGGTAATTTATTTAATTAAATGAGGAAGTGAATCAAATAAATAAATAAATGTATTTATTTATTGATAGAGGAATATGAAGGTGAAATAAATATTTAAAATATTTATTTAAGTAGAGTCATGTCAATTTTAGGTGTATACATTTTGCCCCTCTTTGATGCAATGTGTTTTATCACGTTGTTTCAAAGAAAAAGAATTTTCAACAGTGATACATGCCCCAATTTTTTTGCCCCTGGTACAAGTTTAACGATAGGATGCCCCCTCAGGAGATTGGACGGGAAGAAGGTTGACGGCGTGAGACGGACAATCTCATGAAGAAGAAGGTGAAAAATGGGTTATGGTGCAGAAAAAATGACATGGGAAGTAGCCACAGTTGTCATGCAGTCAGGTATGGGTCATGTGCTATATAAAGGAGCTAGGTCCAGACATTCTAATCATTTGTACACTTGGCCATAGTTGATTAGTCCTCTAGAGAGCTTAGGAGAGCATGGCAGCTAGACAGCTGGATATTCCTTGCGAGGAGCACCGGTTTGAGCGGATTCGACAGTTCGATCGGCCAGCGGAGGCAGGACCCTCGGTATGTAGTTCTTCAAAACTTGTCACAAGTCAATTTTTATGCATATTAATGGCTAGGAAAACCAACTAGGACAGATGCGCCGAAACAACCTTTTTGCGCATATGACCTCCGAAGTGGCGCATTTGATAAGTTTGCGCATTTGATTCTAGAAGTGGCACTTTTGATAGTTTTGCGCATTTGGGTCATTAATTGGCGCATCCGTCTCCGTATGGCGCATTTGAGTCATGAATTGGCACATTTGTCAAGATTGTGCTTTTGATTCTAGAGTTGGCGCATTTATCAGGAAATTGCGCATGTGACGGGAAATGGTGCATGTGACCTAAGGATTGGCGCATGTGCCAGAATGGCGCATACAAGCTATGGATCAACGCATTCACAAGGAAGTGGTGCATGCAAGCTCAGGATGGGTGCATTCACAAGGAAGTAGTGCATGTGATATGGATCGGCGCATCTGCTACTTGGATTGGTGCATTTGCACTAAAAACTCAAATGACTTAACGAAAATAACCCAATTGGCACCTTGATCCATGCGTCAATTAATGAGCGATCTCTGAGATTTCTGGGAATCTAGTCGAGAGATGATATGTTATTTTTGATTAATTTGATATGTCAAGTCATTGATATAATAATTTGATTGTTATGAGTAGGTTGCTTGGTTATGGATTTTGTTGACGGTATGCTATGCTTGGTTATGTACTTCTTTTGATGTTATGTGTTGTTTGGTTGCAGGAGGATATTCAGACTGTCCTGACATCATGAGAGTTGTTCTTGTTGCTGTTGTTGCAGCAGTATATGTTGATCGAGATAGATCGCGAGGCTCTAGGTGCTAAGGGTCTACACTATGTTTACTTTATGCCCGAGGTTCACATGAACCAGGCCATGTTGATGGTAGCGGTGGAGTGATTCCACAGTAAGGATAGTACATTCCATCTACTGATGGGGGAGATGGCAGTTACTCTCAAGGATGTGTACCAGATTCTGCACCTCCTGATTTAGGGAGAGCTGGTTGAGTATGAGTTGCAGCGGGATGATGGCTTAGAGGAGTGTAGACGCGTATTTGATGATCCAGTGTTGGTGGGGGAGGAGATTTCGTGGCAGGACATGCATGACTGTTATGACTACTTCCCAGGCATAGTGGCTAGACTAATTGATGGCGTGATATGCCCTGGTAGGAGAGTTCACGGCTTCTCGATCGGTTGGGGGAGGGTGCTAGAGAGTATGATCACAGACGGGACCCGGTATGCGTGGGGGGTGTGTGTGCTTGCACACTTATATAGGGACATGCACCAGGTGGTTTATCACAGAGGAGCCAGTTTATCTGCGAGTACGTTATTGTTGCAGTTTTGGTTGTGGGAGCACATTGCTATCACATGGCCGATATGCGTATTTCACAGGCAGAGGGGTGAGCCCTATAGTTACGGCTATGCAAGTGTGATTTCCTAGCATAGGCTGGGGAAGTTGGAGTACTGGAGGCATGCTTTTGATGGCTTAGATGCAGTTGTCTGGCGTCCCTACATAGACTGTGAGGTATGGGATGATGAGGCAGATGAGCTTCCATATTGCTTCTAGATGCGGTGGCTCATTGGCAGGACTAGGTACATTCTGGAGAGGCAGATTGTCAGTAGAGTGCAGTAACAGTTTGGCCGGGTCCAGGGCAGACCACAGGGGGAGGCACGCTTTGCCAGGACCCATGCAGAGAGGTACAGGTGGGGTCCTGTGGCATCATATGAGGAGGCCTTGATAGACTTTTGATAGATTCCTCATGCAGCTTGGCCCATGTGGAGGGAGATAGTGGACACTGGCATGACGCCAGACTACGAGGAGTGGTTTGCGACACACCCATTCCCAAGATATTCAGGGCCAGGAGAGTTAGCTCCTCATATAGATGAGGGTGATTCAGACGGTGAGGGTGCAGCTGGCAGGAGGAGGGGAGCACGGAGGAGGAGGAGAGAGCAGGGAGATGATGGGAGACTGAGACAGAGGCAGAGGGTTGGAGAGGGGCTTGTGGGCCAGCAGGTAGTTGGACAGGCATAGGTCCAAGTGCCAGTTCAGCTAGAGGTAGCACAGAGATAGATGCTGCTGCCACAATAGGCGACACAGTTGATACAGGGACAGATGCCAGTGTAGCAGGTGGCACAGGAAGAGTAGGCTCCACGGCCTGATGTGCATCAGCAGGTTATGGTTTCACTACAGAGCCAGATTAGGCAGCTGAGGGCTCATCTGAGAGCAGTAGAGTCACGGAGAGAGTCAGATGCGACTCGGTTATCAGAGTTGACTAGAGAGAGACGCAGCCTTAGCCAGTATGCAGGCTATGAGGGCAGAGAGAGATGCAGTCGTGATGGCCATGGGCATAGATGGGACATCCAATTTTTTGGTTTCATAGGTGCAACAGGCACAGGCACAGGTGGTCTAGGTGTAGAGTGAGCTTACCAGAGCCTAGTCATAGGCTCAGTACTACAGAGGGTTATAACACGGAGTTGTGTCAGTAGAGCATCGTGCCCCTAGCTTCAGGAGCCAATCAGAGGCATTATAGAGGGCAGGTGGGTCTTAGTCTATAGGCTCAGTGAGGGGCCCACAGCAGACAGGGGGAGACAGGGGAGAGGCCAGTGCAGGGAGCAGTGTTCCTCGATGGCAGGGTTAGGCACACCCAGATAGTTGTTCCATTTGCGATCAGATTTGTACCCATTTTTGATGGATGGCTGAGATAGCTGATATATGTACTTATGGTGCCTCGAGACATGTATCATGATTTGTTATGTTTTGTATACACTTATGATATGACTATGTGAGATTGGACAGAGATTTGTACATTTTGACATGTTTTTTATGATGATATGATGGTGCAATTGTTCATGGTCTACATGCATGTGTTCTTACGTTTATATGCTATGGATGCAATCGATTTGGTGATGTACTTGTATATGTGATGCATACTAGATGGATGTTAGGATGATTTGATATGTAAATGTGTATGGATATGATTATGCAGCTTGATATAGAAATGTCTATGTTTTTGATTTTGTTACTATTGATATACTGATGCAAATGTATGTGGATAACCTAATGTATGTATGCAAAATGATTTAATCATGTAAATGACAATCTCATGTGATGTGATATGCAATCTATGCTATGTTTTTTATATGTCCAAATGTACTCAATCGACACAGGTGATGACATAGAAGGAAGGAGAGATGAGGAAATACTGACTTTCATTTGATATACTGCAAGATTGATTTATGGCATGCATGATATGGATTTGCTGGATATGAGATGGATATGGATGCAGATTGTCATCTTCAGATTTTTGCAAGGTTTTTACTTTCATCATCGGGCACTTTTTGGTATTTTTTGCTTTTTTAAATGTTGGAAGGAAGTACAAGCATCTAGGTATAATTAGACTGAGATGACCTAAGCATTCCTTGCATGGATTTTGATATAGCAAGTTGATACAAGCATCTAGTCAAACTTGAAGCTAGATGACCTGAGTATTTCTTGTGTTTTAACAGACAAGGATTGCCCCTTTTCATGTTTAGACCTCGGAGTCCTCAATGATCTTTTGTTGATCATGTCATTAGACAAAAGTCGTCACATTACTAAAGTTTAATCCACAAGCAGCAGACAAAGAAAACAATTATGCCCCCATCATAGCATCTCTAGCTTTTGGCATCCTCGAGTAGCATAGGAAGACATAATGACAAAAATTCAAGACCTTGTAAATTTACCTGTTGACAAAACTTCTTTGCATTAGATGTGTCTTTTGCCGTAATTGATACATAATCATTTTGAGTGTTTTGATATGGTGCTGTATTTTTGTTTTTGGACAAGTTGATGTTTTGCGTCAAGAATTTGGTTTGGGTAGCTTGTATTTGTTGTGCTTGTCTATCTAGTGAAAGGTATCGCAATCCTTATTGGTATCCCCTTAGAAAAGTGGCATTCAAGAATCCAAATTTGCAACTAGGTCAAGGAGTTGCCCCTAGTTTAGACAAGGATCGACTTATTATGAGTGAGACGACAGACAGACATGGAGAGACAGACCCTAAGGGACTGACCTAGTGCCTCAGGGGCTCATTGCTAAATGGCCTTGCCTACATGACGACACAGAGGCAACGTAGTTCGGGGTAAACCCTAGTGGACCTAAGACCTAAGCGATGGCAAAGTGGTGCAGAAATAACACGGAATCAGATTGACAGAAGGACTAGATATGGGACAGACGAGACAGTGGAGTGGAGAGGAGCCTCAAGGGCACATTGATAATGGCCTTGCCTACGTGATAACTCAGAGGTGACGTAGTTCAAAATGGGTTCAAAGGATTGGTTCAAGATGAACAATATGATGGACACAAGAGACATGAAGACAAAACGGATGGAGGAAGTGGTTTGTCGTAGACAGTGCCTGTTTACCAGGTTTTCACCACTTGCTTTTATTTGCACAAGAAGCTAAAAGTACACATGATGCCTGTTTGCCAGGTTTTCACCATGGTACCTATCCAAGGCGCCTGTTTGCTAGGTTTTCACCGTAGGACGATTTTTTTTGTTTTTCTCATTTTTTGATTTTTTTGCTCTGTTTTTTATCACTTTTTCAATTTTTTTGGATTTTTTCAGGACTCCCTTACATTGGGGTTTTGAGGTATAGAACTTGCGAAGGTGCATGCTGTTGATAGGATCATTGAATAGTTCACCTTCAGATGTAGCCAATTGATATGCCCCCGATGCATAAGCTGTGATGACGACATAGGGACCTAGCCAGTTAGGTTCAAACTTTCCTTTCTTTTCTCTGTCTTGCTGATTTCTGGGATTTTCTCTTAGGACTAGGTCATCGACTTGGAATATCTGGGGTTTTACTTTACGATTGTAGCTTCTGGACATGTGTTGTTAATATGCTTTCAAGTGGTTAAAGGCCTGTTGCCTTTGCTCTTCGAGCAGCTCTAATTCTTGGAGTCTGGTTACTCTGTACTCTTCATCTGATATGAGGCCTTTTAATGAGACTCGCAAGGATGGGATCTCGACTTCAATGGGCAAGATAGCTTCAGATCCATAGACTAGGGAGTATGGTGTTGCCCCTGTGGGTGTGCAGATGCTTGTTCGGTAGGCCCACAGTGCAGGGTTTAGTTGGACATGCCAATCATGACCAGCATCATTGACAGTCTTTTTTAGGATTTTCAGGATGGTTTTATTTGATACCTCCACTTGGCTGTTACCTTGTGGGTAGTAGGGGGTTGAAAAGTAGTGCTAGATATGGAATTTATCACATAGTTCCCTGACATCTTGGTTTTTGAAGGGTCGTCTGTTATCCGTGATAATGGATGAAGGGACACCATAATGACAAATGATATAGTTCAGGATAAATGAGGCACTCTATTTTCCTATGATTTTGGCTAAGGGCACGACTTCAATCCATTTCGTGAAGTACTCTGTGGCAGTGATAATGAATTTATGGCCGCTTGAGGAAGGAGGGTGGATCTTGCCCACTAAGTCGAGTCCCCACTGACAGAAAGGCAAAGGAGTTGTTAATGGCCGCAGCTCCTGCGCTGGTGCATGGATTTGGTTCCCATGGATCTGGCCCTTTTTGCATTTCTTTACAAACTAATAGGAGTCTTGTTCCATAGTTGGCCAGTAGTACCCCATGCGGATGAGTTTCTTGGCTAGGGTAGGGCCACTAGAGTGAGCCCCACATATACTGTCATGTATTTTGCTCAGGGTGGTTTGATATTCCTCACTATTGAGACACCTAAGGAGAGCACCATCGAGACCTCAGCGATATAGGGTGTTGGCGACAATGGCATACCAGGATGCCTGCCAGATGAAGGTTCTTTTTTGGTTATTGGAGAGGTCAGGTGGGATGGTATTCTCTTTTAGATAGGCAAATATTTTACCATAGAGAGGGGAATTAGCTCCTATGATGTGGCATATGATATGGGATTCTGGGGTGTCATAAGCAGGATAGGACACTGGCTCTACTAAGAACTCATATTGTGTTTGATGACCTGGAATGTCAAGGAGAGATGCGATTGTAGCCATTGCGTCTGCAGCTTTGTTCTCGATCCTTGGTATTTGTTCAAAAGATATCTTGACAAAATATTCTTTGAAGTCATATACCATTCATTTGTAAGGAATCAGTTTCTCATCCTTCGTTTGGTAGTCATCATTCACTTGATTGATGACTCGCTGTGAGTCTCCATACACTTGAAGTTCCTTGATGTTCCACTCAACTACTAGCTTGATACCGATGACCAGGGCTTCATATTTCGCTACGTTGTTAGTGCAGGGGAACATTAACCTGTATGACTTTGGGATAGTGTCTCCATTAGGTGTAATTAATAAGATACCTGCCCCCGATCCATGCTGAGTGTACGATCCGTCAAAATACATTTTCCAGGTTGTTGTATTTATGTGGAAGATAAATTCATCTAGAAATTCAAAGCTCAGAGGGCTGTCATCTGTTAAAGGTGCTTCTGCCAGTTGATCTGCTAGTACTTGTCCCTTTATTGCTTTTCTATTGACATATTCAATATCAAACTCACTGAGAAGCATGACCCATTTAGACAATCGACCTATTAGGGCTACCTTGTTGAGTAAATATTTGAGCGGGTCTATTTTTGCTATCAGTTTGACAGAGTGTGATAGCATGTAATGTCTCCATTTTTGTGAGGCAAACACAATAGCTAGACATGCTCTTTTGATGGGTGTGTATTGTAGTTCATATCCAACAAGTGTTTGACTAATGTAGTAGATAGCCTGTTCTTTCCCATCATAGTTTTGTTGTGCAAGGAGAGCTCCCAGAGCTGTTGGTGTAGCTGAGGTATACAGTAATAGAGGCTTGCCCTAAATTGGTGGCATTAATACCAGTGGTTTCATGAGATATTCCTTTAGTTGCTGGAATGCCTGTTCACATGTCTCGTTCCATTTGAAGGGGACATTTTTGTGTAGCAGATGAGAGAATGGGTGGCACTTGTCAGCCAGTTGGGAAATGAACCTTATAATAGACTGTAGTTTGCCTTGTAGGGATCTTAACTGAGTCAAGTTCTTAGGAGGTGGCATCTCCATTATGGCCTTCACCTTAGCTGGATCAACTTCAATACCATTTGCAGATACTATGTAGCCCAATAATTTACCTGATGTAACCCTGAACACACACTTCTTTGGATTAATTTGCACATTAAACTATTCCAACCTATTGAAGATTTTGTCTAAAACTACTAGGTGTCCTTCTCTAGTAAGTGATTTTGCCAAAATGTTGTCGACGTAGTCTTCCATTATGGTGTGCATCATGTCATTGAAGATTGTTGTAATGGCTCTCTGATATGTCGCCCCAGCATTTTTTAGACCAAATGGCATGACACACCAATAGTAGGTGCCCCAAGGACATGTGAACGCCATTTTGTGTTGGTCTTCGGGTGCAATCTTTATCTGGTTATAGCCCGAGAAACCATCCATGAGTGAAAGCATAGTGTGGCCTGCCGTGAGATCTACAATCATGTCTATGTTGGGCAGGGGGAAATCATCTTTTGGACAAGCTTTGTTCAGGTCCCTGAAATCATTGCATATTCTGACCCTGCCATCTGGTTTAGCCACTAGTACTATATTCGAAACCCATTCAAGATAGTCTACAGGCCTGATAAATCTGACGTCTAGCAATTTCTTTAGCTCTTCCTTTACCATGAGGGCCACATGTGGATGCATCTTTTTGAGTTTTTGTTTGACCGGTTTAGCTCTTGGAGCTAGAGATAGATGATGCATGATAAGATTTGGATCTGGCCCTGGCATGTCAGCGTATGTCCATGCGAAGTTGATTTGTTTTCTCTTGAAGAAATCTGTAAATGCTGGTTTTTCGTGTTCTGTGAGAGCTTTTTCCATGTGGATCATTCTAGGCTCATCACCTGTGCTGACATTGATTGGTTCTGCCGATTCTATTAAGATCAATGATCTCTCTTGATGTGTAAGATTGGGGAGAGGGTCAAGCCTTCCATCCTTCGGTGCCTCAGAGAGGTTTTCACCATTGGATACTGTGTGTAGACACCCTAAAATGACCGTGACACCACATCACTTGCATTTCATAATCTGTCTAATCACTTGCATTGCAAACATTAATTAAATAATCTAATTATTTAATTAATTTCACCAAATTCTTCTAAATCACAAAATTGTGACATTAATTAAATAAATTCTCTTTATTTAATTAATTAAATTAGATTCCTCTGTTATTCTTCTAACATTAAATAAATTCAAATTATTTAATCAAATCATCATCCTTTGTCAAAATTCACATCTACATTAATTAAATATATCCCAATTATTTAATTAATTCAACAAATTCCCTCTTATCTACAATTAAATAATTCTTAATTATTTAATTAAATCAAAATTATTCTTCCAAAATCATGCACAAACAATTAAATAAATTTATTTATTTAATTTGCTTTCAAATCTTCTAAATTAAATAATTCCAATTATTTAATTATTTCTTCCAAAATATCTCCTCTAAATTTAAATAAATCAATTATTTATGTAAATTGCTTTTTCTTCTAAATTTGAGTTATCTCTAATATAACTCAAGCTTTCTATATTTAATAAAGCAAAATATCTTCTTTTCTCATGCAAATCCCTTCTTCTTGTTTTAAATCACTTAACTGATTGCTTTATTCTTTTAATTGATTTATCTCTTCAATTAACTCATTCTTCTATTCTTGATAACTCCTCTCATGCGAAAGAAAGCAAGACACATGTCTTCTTCTCATTCGTTGCACGTTCCTCAACTGTTCTCCTCCGTTGATTCTTCTGAATTATCTGGACCGTTGATCGATCTTCATTGAAATCTATATAAACCCCCCTCATCTCCTTCATTGAGCCTCTCTCTTCGATCGTATTCTCAGGCATACTTAACAGAGCTTTGAGCATACAAAACGCGTCGATTGAGCACTCTTACGATCTTTTGACATTGATCTCTTGAGCACACTACTTGCTTGTTGCAACTATGGTTTCACAACTTCATTGAGCAATCCACATTCAATCCAAAGGAAACAATACAGATTTTGGTAAAAGTCTTTATTTCATTGATTATTTGTCATGGCTTTTATTTAAATTCATTTTTTTTATGTTATTGGGTTCTTTGATTTTAATTAGTTTGATTTAATTGATTTTTCCTCATACACATTCTGGCATGCCCGGTGGGATGCACTAATCCCTTTGTTTCTTTGAGAATTTTTTTTTTTGAAGTCACAGTATGGCACAGCGCAAACGACATTGCACAGCGCTTCTGGCAGTATCTTTCAGCGCTCTTGGAAGCACAGTTCAGCGCCCTTGGGGGCACTGTGGTGCTTCTGGCAGCACAGAGCAGCGCTTCTGGCATCACAGAACGGCGCTCTCGGCAGCATCGTTAGGCGCTTCTGGCTAAATTAGGTTTTTTACTTCATTTTGTGTTTGCAGGGGTTTTCTCGTTACATATCTTGTGGATTTGTTAGACAAGCTATTGTATTTGTCATTCAAACCTGCTTTTTCATACTTCCTAAGCTGAATTATTTAGGGGTATCTTCGGTAGTTGCATTAATCTATTGTGTTGTTACACTTTCTAAGTTTTCTAGATTTCATGATTCAGATCTATCAGATATTATTGCCCAGAACAATAGATCAACCATGAAATCCCATTTTGATCTAATTCTTTTGACAAAATCTAATCTTTTTATGATCTGAGACTGTGCGGCGCATTCGACACAATAGTATCGCGCTTCCAGATACAAAATACAACGCTTCTGTTTATTTTTCAGCGCTTCTGGTAGTATCTTGCAGCACTTCCAGAATATACGACATCGCTTCTGGAATAACAGTATCGCGCTTCTGGATAAACATTACAGCGCTTCTAGTTATTTGGCCGCGCTTCTAGTAATATTCTGTGACACTTTTGGTCTGTGATATAGCGCTTTTGGTCAAAGTTGATTTATTTTTGTTAACTTGTGAATTTTTTTGGAACTAACTGACTCGTTGCAGTTTCTTACTACTCACATAGAGCAAATAGGTGTTTTAACATGTTCATGCAGGATGAGCATTGAAGACCTCTTGATTTATCTCACTAAGTCTTAGAAACACATTGCATGCTTAAAAGGATAATTGAACAAATCTTTTCTTTGCAATCTAAGTCTTAGGAACATATTGATTTTCTTAAGGGACAATGGACATGTATGCACAAACACCTCAATTTTCTAAGGGACAATGGACATGAATGCCAAACACTTCATTTCATAAGGGACAATTTACAACTACAAACGTGTGTGTGCCTAGTTTAGTTGCACCTTATTTTTCTTATAACGGGACAATTGAACCTTTGTTTGACGTGCTTGCTTTTACTTTTCTATACTTCCTTTAGAAGGGCCTGCTTTTGGATTGCACTTCATCCAAAAGGGACAACCCTAAGCGGAGTTTTCCTTTGAACCGCTATATAAGAGGGAGAAGGCGAAAGCCAAGTCCTAACCGACGTCAGCCTTACCTTGTGGTGCCAAACTGAAAAGAGGTGTACTAGCTCTTTGTGGAAACAATTTTCACATTGAGTGAAGTGTTTGATACTCTTAGTAGGATTAGTTAAAGCTTTTAGTAGCTTGTCGCATTGCTCGTAAGGCGTTGGTCCCTCAAAGTCACTAAGAACCATTCTAGATAGAGACTACCCGACCTACCTCCGAACATTGCGGTAATCATCAGTGCAAGGGAAATCAATTTAAACCCTTAAGATACTCACCATTGGCTCCCTTGAGAAGAGATAGTATTCCCTTGGACATAAAGCTCTTGTGACCTACTTGAGCTTTCCAAGGGGAGGGTGAGATATCCCTACCTATCGTCTCTCACAAAGATACTAAATATCCAACACCTTTATGGAATGATATTTTTATCGACAGAGTATTAAGCTGTGAGCTGATCTACTGCAATGAAACCTTGTCTCTAGGGATAAAAAGTGCTTGTTATTGATTGCAATTGTCTTATACCTGTGGAAACATTGGGCTTGTTTGGAGCCTCGAACATACACTATCTGTTGTGTCAGTCCCTTGTGTGTGCCAACATTGTTTGCTGTGTTTTCTCTTGCCAACAAATCCAATCAGAAACAGAAACAATCCATCAAAATTTTGCCTTTTAGAAACATCAGACACTACTTCAGCGTCCCTGGTATTATAGCAGCTTGCCTTTGGTAGTACAGTAGATCGCTTTTGGCATAACAGTAATTTGCCTCTGGTAAAACTCTACTTCAGCGCCCTTGGTATAACAGTAGCTTGCTTTTGGTCACTGTAGCTCGCCTTTGGCATAACAATAACTCGCTTCTGGTAGCTCAGTCCGTCGCCTTTGGCACCACAGTAGCACGCTTTTGGTTGCACAGTCCTGTGCCTCAGGTCAAATAGTATAGCGCTTTTGGTCCAGTACTTTGTGCATCAGAGTTTGTCCGTTTCTCAAAGCATCTCACAGAAACCCAGCATTTCCTATCTTGTCCTAGTGTATTCCATGGTAACTACTAGGCTCCAGCAAACTATGAAGTCCAAGCAAGTTGCCCCTAAGAAGTGCAAGTCACCTCCTCGCACACCACAATCAGGTCGTCTCAACATTACTCCCAAGGTTACTCCTAGTACACCTGCAAAAAAACCAATCAGCTCTCCGAACATGCCACATTGATGAACCAAGCAATCCTCAAGAGGGTAGGGTCCCTTTGGTAAGAACACCTCAATATACCACCGGCTTGCCTCTGAATTTTGTGCCACAAGGATATACTATTGAGCAAAACCCACCTCACGAGGATAGATTCCCTTTGATGAATGCACCTCAATACATTGCGGGTTTGCCTCCAGATTTTGTCCCTCAAGGTTATACTGTAGATTTAGTCCCATCTCAAGAAGAGCGACACTTTGAAATAGGTCAATCCTCTCAAGTAGATGGGCAAGATCTTGATGAAATCATACAAGAGCCTAGAGTCATGGCCGCCTTTGATAAAATCCTTAGTGAGAACCAAGATCATTTCTTTCGCTTGCTTGCAGAGCAAGGCACCAAGCTACCTCAAGATTTTGATTTATCCACTCTCAAGGAGAACAACAATGCCCAAGATACCATACAAGTAGTACAAACCATGTCAACAGTGACTACGCCCTTACCTATGCAAGGCTCGTAGTATAGGAACCCCCTTTTTCAAAATCCAACAGGGGAGAGACCCATATCACCGCTTTTGACTCCTATGGAGATCTATAAAAACCAACAAGAAACTCTCCAACGTCAAGCAGAGTTAGCTAAGCAAGCCACCTTAGCTCGAGCAAATGTGCAACCATCTCCTAAAGTGTCCACCCGAATCGCAAGTGGAATCTTGGTTACCCCATCACGCGAAGGTTTCCCACCAAATTACAATCCAGGGAACAATTATGTAGACATGCACCAAGGGTCTCAACAAACGCCACCTCCTATATCATCACACCTTCATGTCTCTCAACCAATTAGAGTCATGCAACCCCAACCAGAACATTCTTCTACTCTAGTCCTCAAACAACCCCAACCACAACATTCTTCTACTCTCATCCTCAATCAACCCCAATCGTCACAAATCATGTCTACCTATGTCCCTCCTCCACAATGTTCATCCTCGCTCAACTTCTTTCACACATTGCCTAGCCACTCTCAACATTTCCAACATCAAGCTTCCCAAAGTTATGTGCCGCCATCGCAACCTAATCAAACGAACTTTAGCTTTGCTCCACCCAATTCTTTTCTTCAACCATCACAAAGCCAACAGTCTTACCTAGCACCACCTCCACCTTTGCCAAATCAAAACCTCCAATTCCAACCCAATCTAAACCAAACGTATAACCCGTATGATCCCAACCAATCTTACGACCCTTATAACACCAGTGTGCATGGATTACATTATAATCTTCCGTATGGGCAACACCAACCACTTTTTGGACAATAGGAGATGTTACCAACCCCTCCCATGACTATGGAACTAAAGATCGCAGAAGTTCAATAGCAGCTATATGATCTTACGTTTGGCCACACCAAGAAGACCTTCTCTTTAGAGGAAGTGTGTCCTTACCCTTTTGATCGGTCACTACCAATGATCCCTTTTCCTCAAAATTTCACTATTCCCAAGTTCGATAAATACAAAGGAAAAGGTGACCCAAAAGACCATCTTAGGGAATTCTACCTTGCTTGCTTTGAGGTCTCACATAACGACACATATCTTGTGCGTCTCTTTCCTTGCAGTCTTAGAGGTCAAGCAATAGAATGGTTCTCACACTTACCCATGGGTATCAAGTCTTTCAATGAGCTAGCAGAGAAGTTTGCCACCCACTTTTCTTACAATGCAGAGCATGAGATTTCCATGACTGATCTATGCAACAATAAACAGAAAAATGGTGAAACTTTCATTTCTTCCTCCAACGATGGAGACAAATGGCTAGTAAATTCCCTTTCAAGATTCCGGAGAAACATCTTGTTAGCATATTTGTGCAGAACCTCAACCAAGAGTTAGGTTTCCATCTGCAAATTCTTAGTGCTACAACCTTTGATGAAATCACATACAAGGGAATCAATATTGAGAAAGCCCTCATTGCTAAGGGTGTGGTCAAAATCTTTAAGGAAACGAAAGATAGCGCTCCTCATCAACAATCGAATGATAAACCCAAATATTGGAACAAAAATAAAAACGTGGTCAACGATGGGGTGGTCGATATGAAGCATGTCCAAACATTGCAAACACCGCTGCAGCTCTCCAAACCAAGTCAAGCTCCACCTCAACAACAGCAGCAACAAAGGCAGCCTTATCAAAACCAACAGCAACGACAACAAGAGCGGCCCCAACAAGATTACCCTCTGCGACATCAATTCACTCCCTTGGGAGTGCCCATCGAATCAGTCTTACAGCAAGCCTTGCAGAAAGGGCTCATCACCTTACTTGATGCTCCCCCATATGGAGAGCCTGTTTACAAAACGGCACGTTACAGAGACAATGAATATTGTGAGTTCCATAGGAGCAAAGGGCATCGAACCGCATCTTGTATGAAACTTAAGCACCTCATCCAAATCCTCATCGACGGTAATCAAATCACTTTTGAGAATGACCCACTAGCGCAACACACGAACAAGGATCTAGATATGTACAAGGAACCATTCCCTCATCATGGTCCACTTCCTCCTCAGGATAGAGGTAAAGGTATCAATCATGCTTCCATGTCCTTCGATTCCATTGTAGGTCATTTTGAAGAGAGTCGAGTGTCTACCCTCACGATCAAAGGCAAATCTACGGATTGTGCTGTTACTACTCATCGTGGTCCTACACCTAGGCTTCTAGTTTAGTCTGATTATAATCTTGTCAAACATCTAGGGAGAACACTAGCACAGATCTCTATTTTGGACCTTCTACGGTCATCACCTGCACATAGAGTGGTGCTAGAAAAAGCCCTCCAAGAGTCTTCCATTCCTAACAACATAGCGGTCATGGATTTCGAAGCTATAGTAGGTAACATTGCTTCGCCCTACAATGTGGTCTTCTCTGAGAAAGACCTCCCCTCCCATGATCCATGTCACAATGATGCCCTGCATATTGAAGTTTTCATCCATAAGCACAAAATCAAATGTATACTCATAGATGGTGGTGCTAGTCTCAACATCTGTTCTTTAAAATTACTTAAGCAATTGGGATACTCTGAGGATCACGTCAACACTAATCATAGTATTACAATCAAGGGGTATGATGATGCAGAACGCCGTTTAGAAGGTGTTATTCACTTGCCTATACAACTGGGCCTTGTCATGCTTGAAACTAGGTGTTAAGTCCTTGATATTGAGCTGCCATACAACATTATCCTAGGCCGCCCATGGATCCATGCAATGAAAGCTGTTCCCTCCACGTACCATTAGTCTCTAAAGTTCCCATACAATGGTACGGAGATCACCATCCCAGGAGATCCTAATCCTTTTGAATTCTGTCGTGTCTTGCAAGGCAGCTATAAGAATTGCAACCAAGTGCCTAAAAATGAAAAAGCCCTTGAATCCCCACTCTATGTTGATCTTGAAACTCTCACACAAGCCTCTACAAGTGAATCTACACCCCTCCCCAAAATCACAGCTCGCATCCGAGATATAGGCTTTGGCACTTACGATATCTCAGAATCTTGTTGTGTAGGGCGGATGCCTCTATCTCCAAAATCTTACGGCCAACCACCCATTGCCAAAGTAACTAAAAAAGCAGCTATTCCTCCCCCAGGATTCCTAACCCAATTCCAACATGGACGGTTATTGGAAGAGGAAACTATTGAGGACATTTCTTCTTGGCTCTATAAGGAGAAAGAACTAGTCACAATACCAGTCAAGCAATATGGCAATGGCTTAACGATAGTAAAAAACATGGGCTATAAAGGCAAAGGTGGCCTTGGGAAACAGAATCAAGGAACTATGGAACCCATTGTTGTAACAAAGAAGCTAGACAAGAAAGGATTAGGATTTGGTAAGAAGGTACCGCACGCCTTGGACATCGAGTATATCCTCGACGAGGTCGCTGACACTTTCCATTGATTCGACGTCTACAAAGGATATCATCGATGACTCATCCCTCCACATGACCAACCTATTCACAGAATCCTCCATTTTTACGCTATCCTCTGTATCCTTAACTTCCACCACCAGCACCCAGAATGTAACACTTGTCTACCCTGAACTTATCGATTGGGACCAACAAGGGTCCCCCGTTATAGATGTATTTCAGAATGACGAAGCTTTAGCTGAGTTCATGGGACTTCGGGAAGGTATCCCTCTTGGCGATCATAAAGCAGGTTTTGTAATGGAACTAGAGCCAACGGCTTATTTTGGTGAGAATGCCAAATCCTCCAGTCGCAAAAGTAAAAATAAAGAACGATCTCTAGGTGAAAACCACACTGTGGCACCTCCTGATCACAAAATAGTAAAAACAAAGGATGTATCCAAAGGTGAAAACCCAACTATGGCACCACAGGATGGAGGATTTGACCTTCCCCTACCATCTAAGTATCAAGAGAAATCAGCTCTCCTAGTGGAAGATTCTATAGAGATAAACCTTGGCACAGAACAAAATCCAAAGACCACATTCCTAGCAGCATCATTATCTGAAAAAAAGCACAGAAATCTTAACAACTTCTTGCAATGAACCATCAACTTTGCATGGACTTATGCTAATGTGCCAGGGCTAGACCCCAAGCTAGTTGTCCATTACCTCACAGTTGATCCAAAAGTGAAACCAGTCAAGCAAAAGTTGAGAAAGATGCACCCATAGATCACTCTCTTAGTGAAAGTGGAAATACAGAAGCTATTAGATGCAAAGTTCATATGACCCATTGACTATTCAGATTGGGTCTCAAACATTGTACCTGTGTCTAAACCCAATGGGCGCATCCGCATGTGTAATGATTTTAGAGATCTCAACAAGGCATGTCCCAAAGATGACTTTCCACTACCAAACATTGACATTATAGTGGACTTGACAACAGGTCACGAGATGCTTTCTCTCATGGATAGATTTTCTGGCTACAATCAGATAAGGATAGCTGAAGAAGACCAACATAAAACAACCTTTACTTGTCCTTGGGGCAATTATTGTTGGTGTGTCATGCCGTTTGGTCTGAAAAATGCAGGAGCAACCTATCAGAGAGCAATGACAGTGATCTTCCATGATCTCTTTCATCACATCATGGAAGACTATGTTGATGATATATTGGCTAAATCTTCTAGGGCGGATCACATACAGGTTCTAGGATAGATCTTCGATAGGCTCAAAAAATACCAAGTAAGACTCAATCCAAAGAAGTGTGTATTTGGTGTAACATCAGGGAAGATGTTGGGATACATTGTATCTTGTAGAGGCATCGAAGTGGATCCAGCGAAAGTCAAGGCTATAGTGGAGATGCCTCCACCAAAGAACCTTAAAGCACTAAGGAGCCTTCAGGGAAGGTTGCAATCCATTCGGCGTTTCATATCACAGCTAGCAGATAAATGTAAATTCTTTCAACACTTGCTCTGAAAGGATGTCTCATTTCAATGGGACAACAAGTGTCAAGCAGCATTTGATCAACTTAAAGAGTATCTAGCTACACCTCCTGTATTGGTTCCACCAGTTGCGGACAAACCTTTGATATTATACATCTCCACTACAAATTCGGCCCTAGGGGCCCTGCTAACACAAAATGATGAATCAGGAAAGGAGCATGCAATTTATTATATCAGTAGAACCTTGGTGGGATACGAGCTCAATTATTCACCAATGGAAAGGGCTTGTTTAGCAGTAGTGTTCGCCTCCCAAAAGTTGCAGCATTACATGATGAACCAACATACAAATCTGATAGCAAAGATTGATCCCTTGAAATATCTACTAGCAAAAGTAGCTCTCACAGGCAGACTAGCTAAATGGGTCATGATCCTTAGTGAGTTCAATATTGAGTACACGGATCGTAAAGCAATCAAAGGGCAAGCCCTCACTGATCAACTAGCAGAAGCACCTATGAAAGATACACATCCTATGGTAGCAGACTTTCCTGATGAGAATCTATTCACTCTTTCCAACTCCATAATGTGGAAGTTGTATTTTGACGGTTCTTACACACAGCATGGATCAGGAGCCGGCATCTTATTTGTTACACCTCAGAATGACTACATTCCAAAGTCATATCGGCTTGCATTCCCTTGCACAAACAACATTGCTGAGTATGAAGCACTCCTTATAGGTCTCAATATAGCAGTTCAATGGGACATCACAGAATTACAAGTACATGGAGACTCACAGCTAGTCATTCGCCAAGTCACAGATGAATACGAAACAAAAGATGAAAAGTTGGTCCCCTACAAGCAACTAGTGGATGCCTACAAACCACACTTTTCTGGCATCACATTTGAGCAAATTCCAAGAGAGCATAACAAGGCTGTAGATTCTATGGCTTCTGTAGGGTCATTGATTGACATGCCTGCAAATACACAGAAGTGTGAATTCTTGATCGAGCAATTGTTGATGCCAGTCGTTGATGTTCCTGTTACTGAAATCATCTGCAAACTTGTTGGTCCCAATTCCCCATGGTACGAAGATATCTATGAATACCTTAAACACAATACCTTTCCCCCTGACCTATCATCCACCCAACGTAAAACCTTTATCTATCGATCCTCTCGTTACATCATTCTGGGTGATACACTATATTGTCGGAGTCTCGATGGTATCCTCTTACGATGTCTTAACACGGAAGAAGCCGAAGCTACCTTACGAGACATACACAAAGGTGTCTGTGGTGCACATTCTACCGGTCCTAATCTTGCTAAGAAGATACTTAGAATAGGTTATTACTGGCCTACAATAGAGCAAGATGCTGCACAGTTTGCTAAGAAGTGTCTACAATGCTAGCAGCATGGAGATCTAATTCACGCCCCAGCTCATGAATTACAAGCTGTGACAACACCATGGCCTTTTTCTCAATGGGGTCTCGACCTCGTAGGACAAATCCACCCTTCCTCCTCCAATGGCCACAAGTTTATCATTACCGCCACTGAGTATTTCACAAAGTGGGTGGAAGCCATTCCTATGACCTATATCACCAGTAAACAAATAGCCAAGTTTATCCTAAACTACCTCATATGCCGGTATGGTATTCCCCAAGCCATTGTCACTGATAATGGGAGACCATTCAAGAACCAAGATGTCCGTGCCTTGTGCACACAATACAATATCTAACATCGCTTCTCAACTCCCTACTATCCGCAGAGTAATGGCCAAGCTGAGGCTTCCAATAAAACCATTCTCAAAATCCTCAAGAAAATAGTCAATGAAGCTGGTCGTGATTGGCACTTGCAACTCAATCCCGCCCTATGGGCCTACCGCACTAGTATCAGAACACCAACTGGTGCCACACCCTATGCCTTGGTCTTTGGCTCTGAAGCCATCCTACCTATAGAGGTTGAGATCCCATCCCTCAGAGTATCCATGCAGGACCTGATCGGCAGAGAGGAGTATCGCACTTCCAGATTAGCTGAGCTTGAACTACTAGATGAGAGGCACCTGGCTGCACTTAATCATCTCCATGTCTATCAAAATCGCCTCCGGCGTAATTAAAACAAAAAGATCAAAGAAAGACGATTTTAAGTTGGTGATCTTGTACTTAAGAAGAATCAGAGAAATCAAGCAGATAGAGAAAAGAAGGGCAAGTTTGAGCCTAACTGGTTAGGTCCCTTCATTGTCACCGTAGCATATGGATTAGGAGCTTATACTTTAGCTACACCTGACGACATTCCTCTAGATGAGCCACTTAATAGTGTCCATCTCAAGAAGTTCTATGCCTGATCCTCAGAGTATTCCAAAAAAAACAAAAAGAAAAACGAAAAAAAAAAACAAAAAGAAAAACGAAAAAAAATTAAAAAAAATCCAAAAAAATCCATCCTCTGGCGAAAACCTGGCAAACAGGCGCCTTGGATAAGTACCATAGTGAAGACTTGGCAAACAGGTGCTATGTGTAGAGTCAGCATCCATCATCTATAGAGTCCTGTCCACTCCTTGTCCAGTTTGCAACACGCTTCATCCATCCATTCATAATAAAACCATTGACCTTGTTTGCATTTCCATCTCCCTATCTAGTATAGCTTGGATATTTGTCAATGTCCCTCGTCATCATCCCACGTCTTGATCTATGTCTACAGTTAACACTGTCTTGTCCTAGGTCAAAGCTTTCGGTGTCTTCTTCGGTAGTCACCCCTACAGTTTCCTCTACCCGAATGGGGGCAACTCTTTCCTTAACTTAGGTCTAGGATTGGTTCCTTGTTCGTGGTTCATAGTGCATACTTCAATCTTTTCTCATTTCCACAGGTAACACCCTTTAATGGACACATCGCTCCTACGATAAGGATGTTATCTTCTCAACACTTTTCCCACATCATCCCACCAACCAAAACTACATATTATTTCTCCTCAATCTTAAGGTACCTTGATCCCATGGATATGGGTATGTAGGCAGTCTGGAATATGAAGGAAGTATCCAGTACTCAGGTACATAAGATCCCCTCCTCTTTATCTTGACCCATCTCATCACTTTGTCCAGAACTACATATTTATCATGTTCATCTTCCATCGTAGTGTGCCTTGATCCCGTGGATATAGGGTATGTAGGCAGTCTGGAATACGAAGGATGTATCCAATACTCAGGCACACACGATCCATCATTCTCCACCCACCCCAATCCATTAGCACTGTCATCCTTCTAGTCTTCCGTTTGTCAAAATCCATTCGCCTTGACTTGACTAACTCAAGCAGCAAGCTAGCGCATCCTTTCAAAGCAAGAGTCCTTAGCAAACCTGAAGCAAAGCAGCTACCTTCCAGAGTCAACTACTATCCTGCATACCGATTGCCAACATTAGCTAAGTACCACTTAACCAAAGCCCTAGATCAACAAGCTTGTCTTCTGCAAAGTGTTCCATGATCGAGACCAACACACGCGTCTCCTGCGACATGTGGCATTTCCTGCAGTGAGACATTGTCTTTTTAGGTAGATAGCATCCTTTAACAGACACAGAGTTCCTACGATAAGGCTGTTATCTTTTCCTATTCAATCTATCCTGAGCAACCTCTTTGGCAAGAGAATATGTTGGCTGTATGTTTACTTTGTAAGTCAGTCAATTGTGTTATGGTTTATCTTTTGTTCCTTTATCCATTACCTATTCAAGGCTACCTTGATTTATCTATAATCTTGGTATGTTGTGATGCAGTATGGAGTGGGGGCATAGTCATTGCTTTCTGTGTGCCGTGTTTGAGGAATGATCTTTAGCATCTTTCTTAGCATTCTATTTATCTTGTGTGTGTTACACCCTAGCATCTTACATATTAATAATTCTTCTTGCATTTACATGTATGGAAGTTTATTTTATGTTCAAGACTATGGCTTATTCACATGTTCCAACAAGGTTATATTATGTCTAAAGGATCTAAGTTCAAACCGCTTGCTTGCAGAGTCAACGTCCACACACTCAGATATTACTGCACCTTGGTCTTTTATACCTTGGTGGTGAACTATCCATGCGCTATATCAAAAATAAGGATTGCTCTTTATATACAAATACGAAACCATTGCAACTAGCTCATTCATCCATTCCCACAACCTTTATATCATTTTCACTGCAAAGATCGATCAACAGTCTCTGTCTCCATCTCCTCCCGTTCTTCTCTCTGGTGCATATCTGCAAAACCCACATGTCAGATATCACTAGTCATCACATCTATATCATCATATATCTCTATCATCATACATCTATAAGCATCATATAAGCAACATATGTCATCACCTGAATCCATAATCATACATACATATCATCACATCCATGACATCAAGGAATACATACACAAAAGCATGAACAACAAGTGAGCGGAATAGATCATCATATATATCATGTAATGGTCATCATAATACAAACTGTCTGTGTCTACATCAATAATACAAAGTGCGTATACATCCAAATATACATCAATATAGTACATCAAGGCTATCAAGAGCCCGCAAATATACATCAGAATGCACGCAGGCATCTGTCCAAAATGATACAAATAATGATACAATATACAAATGAACATGCTCTAGTGGGTAGAGCTGCCCTCCTGCTGTGGCCCCTGTCCTCCCCCTGTGCTCGGTGGAGGTCCCCCTGCTACTCCTCCTCCTCCCCCTGGTGGCAAAAATGGTCCTCTAACTGAGGACACAGACTGTCCTATCCTACGGGATCCGGATGCCCCAGACCTACTCCTATCTCTGTAGCTCAGTGCCTGCTGAGCTGCTGGCACCGCACCCACATACAGACCCCTGTAGTATTCTGCCTCCCTATCGGCTGATACTAGCTCACCCTGCACTCGGACGAGCTCGCTGTATAAAGTCCCCTGGTCTGCACCCTGTTGGTTTTTTCCCAGACTAGATGCTTATTCCCAGATTTCTCTACAAAGTAGCCATCAATGATCAACAGGATCTCTGGGCCAAGGGCCAACAGTATAGAAGATAGACTCTATATTTTATCTCCTCTTCTTCTTCAGGCTCTGCAAAACCTAGGGGGGTATTCCCTACTCAACATCCATGGGGATATGCATACAAAGGCTGGGATGCTGACAGAAAGTAGATAAGTCCTCCTGTAAGTAGACCAAAACTGCAAGATAAGAGCAAAGTGGCTGGCTTTGGGCCTATTTTCAGTTGTAGACAGAGGACTTGGATCCTAAAACTAATTCTAATGTCCTAAAGGTTGTTTTAGAGTTTGATTTTGATTTTATGTTTGGATGCAAAGCTGGACATGGTTATAATACAAACACAAAGCAAGATTGGTGCCTATCTAGGGCCTGGAGTCAGTAGACACACACCTGTGAATGATCAGCATGAGCAACTAAAACTAGATTTCAGGGGGATACACATGATACCTGCCTTACAGATATCTCCCAATACAGAGTGTTAAGCTGTCTATACTTATGGCATCCCTATTGCAGTATACCCTTCCCAATATTCAATCTGAAAATAGTTTAATCTACCCCTTGAGCAGAAGTTAAAAGATTAAACATTCAACACAGGAATTCTATGTTCTAGAATCTTAGACATTCCTTGAATACCTAGACTCAGAAGAAAGATACATGCAAAACTGGAGACAGAATTAGCATAACACATGCAAACATAGCATTATTCATATAAAATTGACCATGAAATCAGTGGATTCATGCAAAAAACATACAACAGGAGATACATAAACTCACAAGTTTTGCTGCACAGAGCAACCAAATCAGCTGTATTACATTATAGAGCCAAAAATGTTCAACTTTCAACAACCTAAAATGAGTAACACTTCCAGCTTAAAAACTAGCTAGAGGGAAGCGTACTCAGCATTAATTACATGGTTGACCAAAAATCCCACCAGATACATAGTATCAGAAAAATGGTGCTCAACGCATTGAATGCGGCAGGTGGAAGAGGGGACATAAGAGGTTCTCGAGCCATGAGCCGCCAGTCGTGGTTGTACAACTTCAGTCGGGTACTGGATCCGTCCACGCCATTGCCCATACTTCAGCAACAACTGCCATTAATGTCCATCTACCTCGCAGCCATCGGGAAAACATCAAATAGTGTATCACAACCGTTTCCCACCAAAATACCTCTTCATGATATTTGAAAATCTGTAGGATAACAATTATCCCACATGCACCCTGCGGCAACCTTTTCAACACTTTATATACTAGGTCACGAGCATATATGATGTCAGTGCTTTTGCTCCCGACGACACTAGTATAAAACCTTCATCATCCTCATCCTCCAGCAGCATGATATCCTGTTGCTCTAAAAATCACCCTGATGTCAGCATCATCATCTGCACGACCACCCTCATTGGCACAACCTGATGCATCAGAGGAAGATCCTCCTGCTTAGCCGATACCAAATGTCTGGCCGATGAACATCCTGATGATGTAACCGTCATGTCCTGCTGACGTCATCAGCATATCTGCCTACTGCACACCTCCTCATATCTGGATGACATCATCGTCATATTCGCAACATCGGGGGATCTCCACAAGGTGACTAGTGTTAGAAATATGACCCCCCTCGGACCTTAATGACGTCACCACAAATCGGCATCAGGATGATATTCAGAAATATGATGATGATGACAACCCACCCCTAGAATATCATGATGATGATGACCTCCTCTCCTTAAGAAAATATGATGCTGCAGCTGAAAAATGCTGAGGAGGTCCAACACTTAGGAAATTTTGGATTTTAGAGAGGGGACCATGCCAAAAACCTTGAACATAAATTATTACCAATAGGCACCTTGACCTTCTATCGATGACCCTTTTCTCCTTTCATTTTCCTTTATTGGTTTTGTATATGCAAATCCAAATGCATATACAACATACAGGGTGGACGTCAAATGTTATAGAACGAACAGAATTTCAGTTCGGGTCCAGCTTGCATATATTTTCATTGCATATCTGAATGTATATTTTGTTTGTATGCTGAATATACAAACACAAACATACAAGTAGGGAATCTAATGAGAATATTCCAGATACATTCTTCCCCTGTATATTGAACATGTACAAACCTGCTTGCATAAGACTGCGGCAGGCCCCACCAAATGTATATCAGCCAATGTATATTTTCCTTTGTATATGACCCGATATACAAAGCAAGAATATTCCCTTCATCGACCAGACCAACACCGTCGGCCAAACACATGCCAATGATGAACGTTACACCGATGGTACCTCACTACCACCAATTTGATCACCAAGAAGCCTGCCAGGTCATGCCGATGGGCAAGAAGATATAAGGTTCAAATGAAGAAACCCTCTAAACATGAAAAATCAACCTCCAGGTCAAAATGAGTACCAACACTGGCTCCGAATGGGGACGTGCAGGTGAAAACCTGCAGCGAGAACCAGATCTCCAGGCAGACCAGGCAAAAACTAAAAAGGTACGAACATGTACAAGACATTTACAATATATACATATTTTTACACATGTGCACAGAGACAAGTCATCTATGCAAAATAGAACTTAAGGAATTGGCCATGCACAGGCAATTCCAGAAATTCACCATCTAGGGCCTGGAGGAAATAAGAGTCCTCCCCATGGGTACTGCAAATCTGATATGGGCCCATCCATAAGGGTTCAAATTTACCATGTTTACCCCTGTCCTAATTTTTTGGATTCCAGATGAGTACCAGATCGTTGACCTGAAACTTCCTTTTTGTAGCTCTCCTATCAAACAGATATTTCACATCTTGTTGTCTCTTGAGATTGATCTGGTGTGCTTTCCTTCTGTTCTCAACCAGTGCAACCAGCTGGTTCACTCTTTCTATCATGGAGTCTTCAATCTCCTCATCATTATCTTGGATAAATTTGTAAACTGGCAGGAGATTGTTTATAGGCAATCTGGCTGATGCACCATATACCAGCTCAAAGGGTGACATCCCAATAGCCTTTTTTACTGTCACCCTGTTAGCCCATATTGCCAACTTTAATTTTGAGTCCCAAGCTCTCTTGTTCTTGTCTAGTATCCTCTTGATAATTTTCATGATGCTTTTATTGCTTGATTCTGCTTGACCATTTCCTTGTGGGTGGTATGGTGATGCATATGATAGATTTATCCCATATTTAGTGCAATAATCAATAAACTCACCTGATCTGAAGCACATAGCATTATCAGTAACTATCTTGAATGGTACTCCAAACCTAATGATAACATTTTCCATTATGAAATCCATTATCATCTTACTTGTAGCTCTCTTAGTTGGAATGGCCTCAATCCATTTGGTAAAGTAATCAGTTGCCACCAAAATCCAACTGTGTCCCCCACTTGACTTGTCTGCAATTTCCCCTATGAAGTCAATTCCCCATTGCTGAAATGGAGCATCCATAGTTACAGTTCTGAGGGGTAAAGCACCATCATTTCTCAATTTTCCTGAGAATCTCTGGCAAGGGTCACACATCCTCACTAACCTTTGTGCATCTGAAAAGAGAGTGGGCCACCAATATCCTGCTCTGAGAATCTTGTGGGCTATTGTTTGGGCAATATAATGTCCACCACACAATCCTTTATGCATGTCATTCAAAACATTGTTAGCTACATCTTCATCCACACATCTCAGCAGCACACCATCAGGGTTTTTCCAGTATAGCTCACCTTGAACAATAACATACCTGATTGCATGTAACTTTAAAGTCCTCTTTTGACTGTCACTGAAATGGGAAGGACAATTCAGATTTTGCAAGTAGTATATAATGTCCTTGTACCATCTAGATCTTGATACATTTACATTCTCATTTTGGACTGCATTAACTTGGCATGCTTCCAAGTTTGACTGTGCCATCATCTTGGCTAATCCTTGTCCTCTTACCAACTTGGTAATTTGTATTTCTATGTTGAACTCCTGCAGTTTGTTTATCCATCTACACCTTCTTCCAGTCACCTCCTGTTGAGTGAATATGTATTTAACTGCTGCATGGGGTACATATGCAATTATATGTGATCCTACTAGGTATGGTCTGAAACTTTTGATGGCTCTGACTAGTGCATATGCCTGTTTTTCCATAATATCATATTTTAACTCAGCAGCCTGCAAGGACATACTGAAGAAAGCTATGGGTTGTTCAAATCCATCTTCATTTTTTTGTAGCAAACATGCAGCAACAGTGTGAAAGGAAGCAAATGAAAACAACTGGAACAGCCTAGAAAAATTAGAAGATTTAAGAATAGGGGCCATTTTGATTGCCTCTTTGATACTCTGAAATGATTCAATTGCTTCACTTTCCCAGTGAACAGTTGCATCCTTCTTCATCATCTTGGAAATGTTCCTTGTGGTTTCTGCAAAGTTGGGAACAAATCTCCTAACAAAATTTATCTGTCCAAAGAAGGACTGAACTCCTTTTACAGTTTTTGGCATTTGAATTCTGTCAATAGCAGCCATTCTCTCTGGATCTATCCTAACTCCATCCTTGGAAACAATGTGCCCTAGGAGTTTTCCTTCAACTACCCCAAAAGCACACTTCTTTAGGTTGAGAGAAATGCCATACTCTAGTGCTCTAATGAAAATCTGCTCCAAGTGCATACAATGTTGCTCTTCCTTCTTTGAATATGCAGTCAAATCATCTTGATATACAACCAGGATTGAATCAATCAAGCCTGCAAAAGCAACATCCATTGCTATTTGAAATGTAGCACTTGCATTTGTTAGGCCAAATGGCATTCTAACATACACATAAGTTCCCCATGGAGTGGTGAAGGCAGTCTTATATTGTTCTGATTCCTTTACCTTCACCTAATTATAACCTGAAAATCCATCCATCATGGACAAGAGTTCACAACCAGTCACTCTTTGCAACATAGCTTCCATATTAGGCAGTGGATAGTTATCCTTTAAAGAGGATACATTTAAGTTCCTGAAGTCAACACAAAGCCTAATATCACCATTCTTTTTTCTGACTGGGACAAGGTTAGATACCCAAGTTGAATGTCTGATTGGCAGAATTATTCTAGCCTCCCTAAGCTTTTTGAGTTCTTCTTGCATCTTTGGAGCTAAGGTAGGATTAATAGGTCTTTGCCTTTGTCTAAATGGCTTAGCTCCCGGCTTCAATGGGATCTCATGCTGGAATAAATCTTCCCTATAGGCTTTTAGGTCCTCATATGACCAAGCAAAAATATGTTTGTACCTTTTTAGTAATGCAATCAGCATACTCCTGATGTGTGGTTTGAGCTGTTTACCAATGTATACTTTCTTGGGGGCCTGAGATGTTCCCAAATTTATCTCTTCTAAATCCTCCTTGTTTGTGGGAGATGTCTTTGTGACCAATTGGTCTCTACTGTCAAAAGCTCTTTCCAAAGCTACTAACCCTCTAGGGATTTTATTAGTCTTCAACTGAATTATCTCTTTCCCCACAAGAGTCTCTTTTCCATCTATGGTTTCTACAAAAGCTTGGAAATCAATTTCTTGATTCTCATAGTCATCTATGCAGTGCAAAAATTTTAACAAGTCCCTATCATCATTAAACACTTGCCAACTGCATATGTTCTCTGGTATTGCAGGCCTGATTTTAACTTCTACATTTGTAACATCTGACAGAGTGATGTCATCTAGCCTTATTGCAACATTAGCTAAGAAATTGGCTATAACATTCTTGGATCTCTCTACCCAACCTATTGAAAATGCATCAAATAGTTCAATGGTATCCCAAACAGCATGCTTGTATTGTTTCAATCTTTTATTTTTTGAAGCATACCTATCTCTAATTTGGGATACAATTAGCTTAGAATCACCAAATACTCTTAGCCTTTTGATTCCATGTTTGAGGGCTATATTTAGGCCTAAGAGTAAAGCCTCATATTCTGCAATGTTGTTTGTGCAAACAAATCTCAGCAAGAAAGAGAATTTGAGGAGCTTACCATTTGGAGACAAGAAAACAACTCCAGCTCCAGAGCCTTCTTTTGCACAAGCTCCATCAAAAAACATAGTCCATAAACCTTGCTGGTCCAGCTCTTTAATGCAGACATTTTTCTCTTTATCTTCCTTATCATCTGAGACAACCTTGAAGTTATCACAGTCAGTGTTTACAAAGCATATCTGTTCCTCAGCTTCTTGGTCTTCCACTGTCTTTGATGATCTTTGTTCTCTGATTAGCTTAACATCCTTGCCATTCATTGGAATCATGGCATATGACAGGTCCAGCTGCATACTTCCACCAATTAGTGCTGCCCATCTTCTTGACAGCAACATACCATACTGTGGCTTGATGTCAACCACCGTTATATTCATTTTATATCTTTTTTTAGGAAATGCTGCCAGTTTGAAATCTACATCCTTCATGATTCCAATAACTGGTACCTCTCTGGCATCCATAGCATAACATTTTCCACATGCCTTGTCAATTTTCAATCCAGCTTGTTGCATGATGGCCAAAGGCATGACATTTGTAGATGCTCCAGAATCAAGCATACAATTTCTAATTATTTTTCCATTTATAACCAGGGATACATAAAATGGTTCCACTTGTGAAGGACACTTTGTCATAGTCACTCCTAAATAAACCTCAGGAGCCTCATCTTCTTCATTACATATGACATGTTTGTCACCCTGGATCTGAACATTTTGTTTAGCTTGAAAAGGCACCCCTGAAATTAGGGATACTGTCCTATTCTTGATTTCTTCCACTCTCATTAGTTCCATAAGTGGAATAGAGACTTTTACCTGGGAGAGGACTTGAGCTATATCAAATGGAGCATAATTTTGTATAACAGTTGTAGCTTGCTCCACAATCTTGTTTTTATCCTGAACTGATTTAGCTTTTACTTTCATAGTTCCCTGATCATCATTCTTGTCTTGGGAACCTTTGCTTTGATCTTCAGCTTGGGGGATTCTATTTTCTGGTCCTTGAGATTCATGACCTATTCTTTGTCTAAAATTCTGTTTATTATTAACCCACTGCCTCTTTTGTGATTCAATCCCCTTATGACCATGCAGTGGCTGACCTGCAGAAATACCTTCTGGCTGATGTGGGCTGCTTACTTGATTTTTACCTCTGAGATTGTAGCTGCTTTTGACTTGAGCAACTGCTGCAGCTGTGAAGGCCCTAATTTCCTCATCAGAAGGTCGTTGTAAGTTACTCAGAAAATTGTGTGAGCTCTGAGCATACACATAGCTTTCTTCATTACCTTCATCATAAGAGTCCTGTTGACAGGCCTAAATTCCATCATCTGTACTCTCATCAGCACTATAAATGGGGTATCCATTGTTTATGGACATCATATTAACATGATCATCTTGCACATAATGTGGCTCATTGCACTCATTACAAGATGTAACATTATCACACAAGGACTGAGCAATCATACACTGTGACTGTGAATGTGGCATCTGACAAATTATACACCATGGAGTATCATCAACAATATTTATAGCTTTCTTTAGAGGATAGGAGTTTCTTTGACATGTTGAGCTCTCTGATTTGTGTTGTTGTGTGGGAATATAGGCTTACCATTATGCCAATTGGTATTATAAGGCATATCATGCAATGATGGCCTCTTTTCCTGCCTTTGATAGACTTGCCTATCAGGACCTATCCCGTTTTCACTTCTAGCTATTCCATAGCTTAGGTCCTTAACAACATTTGCCAATTTGTCTATCTTATCTTTAGGGGTAGACATATTACCTTGAGTGTTCTGAGGCCTGTTTGGATTCTATAGAATTTTCACATCATCCCTTCTGTTTGTCTTGCCTGATGCTTTCCTGTTGTTCTCAATATTCACTGCAATTCTGAAAGCATCCCTAATAGTAGCAGGACTTTTATCTCTTAATCCATATGCAGTTTTTGCATCAAAGGCATTGATATACAATATTATGCACATTGGTTCATTTGGCCTCATGTGATGTGGCAATTTGTTTAACACTTTAGTAAATCTTGCATTAAAATCTGCAACCTGCTCATTTGACCCTTTAGTGATATTGGTAAACTCATTTACAAAAAAGCTAGGGTCAGTTTTGTCACCATATTGCTCCTTGAACATCCTTTTAAAATCATCCCATGATGAAATACTCCGGTTAGGCAGATTCTTATACCATTCCTTGGCCTCATCAACCAAAGATTGCATGAATGACTTCATGAAAACATCCTCATGTTCTACCTCAAAGTTATCCATGACATTTTGAAAAGCCTTTAGATGATCTTCTCCTGACACTGTGCTGTTTCCTAAAAATTTAGGCACTTGCAGCCTTAGATGCTTGTCAATGGGATTAGGATACCCAGGAATACCATCAAACACCAACTATCTGAATCTATCTAGCTGCATGGGCTGTCTGTCAAACTGATTAACATTGATGTTTCTATTTGCATTCTGGTTTCTTACATTGTTCAGTGGTATCCTAGCATCATTCACATTTTGTCTTTGATCATTATGTTGATATTGCACTTCATTTCTCTATTGATGTCTCTGCACATTTGCATTCTGAAGGGTAGGGATTGAATTATTTTGGGTAGTCCTTAAAGCTTGCACTTTCTGCCTCAGGTCATCTCTGATTGTTATTGCTTGCTGATATTCGAACTCGGCCCTTAAGCTCCTAATTTCATCAGCTAGTTCTTCCTCGCTAGGCCTAGAGGAGGATGGTTTTACCATATTCTGATCTTCATTATCATCATCCCTTAGGGATTTAGCTTCTTCAAATCTGTCAGGAGAATCATGAAAAGGACGCTCCTGAAACACCTCTGACCTTATTCTCAAACCATTACCCTACTGTCTTTCATACACACTCTGGATTTCAGCCTCATTGTTTGAAAAATAAGGTACTATCTTGTCTGAAGACCTTGGATTATCCTGAATAAAATCATTTTTCTTGGGGCTAGGAGAACCATCTTGACTGGCTCGAACAGTCCCCTTTTTTCTATACATCATTTTTATGGGTAACTCTTCAAATAAAGGATTTTGTTGGGATCTTCTCCCCTGCATATAAGTTTCACTTTGACCAGTTGGGAGCTTACTTTGGAGTCGCCACCTATTACTAGGAACTGTTTTCTTTTGTAAATCAGGGTTCTTTCACAAGAGTCCCCAGCGGAGTCGCCAATTTCTGTTGGTGACTCGGATGGGCCACAAGATATAACCCTTTCTCAAATTTCCTTCCCCAGCGGAGTCGCCAATTTCTGTTGGTTTTTTCCCAGACTAGATGCTTATTCCCAGATTTCCCTACAAGGTAGCCATCAATGATCAACAGGATCTCTGGGCCAGGGGCCAACAGTATAGAAGATAGACTCTATATTTTATCTCCTCTTCTTCTTCAGGCTCTGCAAAACCTAGGGGGGTATTCCCTACTCAACATCCATGGGGATATGCATACAAAGGCTGGGATGCTGATAGAAAATAGATAAGTCCTCCTGTAAGTAGACCAAAACTGCAAGATAAGAGCAAAGGGACTAGCTTTGGGCCCATTTTCAGTTGTAGACAGAGGACTTGGATCCTAAAACTAATTCTAATGTCCTAAAGGTTGTTTTAGAGTTTGATTTTGATTTTATGTTTGGATGCAAAGCTGGACATGGTTATAATACAAACACAAAGCAAGATTGGTGCCTATCTAGGGCCTGGAGTCAGTAGACACACACCTGTGAATGATCAGCATGAGCAACTAAAACTGGATTTCAGGGGGATACACATGATACCTGCCTTACAGATATCTCCCAATACAGAGTGTTAAGCTGTCTATACTTATGGTATCCCTATTGCAGTATACCCTTCCCAATATTCAATCTGAAAATAGTTTAATCTACCCCTTGAGCAGAAGTTAAAAGATTAAACATTCAACACAAGAATTCTATGTTCTAGAATCTTAGACATTCCTTGAATACCTAGACTCAGAAGAAAGATACATGCAAAACTGGATACAGAATTAGCATAACACATGCAAACATAGCATTATTCATATAAAATTGACCATGAAATCAGTGGATTCATGCAAAAAACATACAACAGGAGATACATAAACTCACAAGTTTTACTGCACAGAGTAACCAAATCAGCTGTATTGCATTACAGAGCTAAAAATGTTCAACTTTCAACAACCTAAAATGAGTAACACTTCCAGCTTAAAAACTAGCTAGAGGGAAGCGTACTCAGCATTAATTACATGGTTGACCAAAAATCCCGCCAGATACATAGTATCAGAAAAATGGTGCTCAACGCATTGAATGCGGCAGGTGGAAGAGGGGACAGAAGAGGTTCTCGAGCCATGAGCCGCCAGTCGTGGTTGTACAACTTCAGTCAGGTACTGGATCCGTCCACGCCATCGCCCATACTTCAGCAACAACTGCCATTAATGTCCATCTACCCCGCAGCCATCGAGAAAACATCAAACAGTGTATCGTAACCGTTTCCCGCCAAAATACCTCTTCATGATATTTGAAAATATGCAGGATAACAATTATCCCACATGCACCCCGCGGCAACCTTTTCAACACTTTATATACTAGGTCACGAGCATATATGATGTCGGTGCTTTTGCTCCTGATGACACTAGTATAAGACCTTCATCATCCTCATCCTCCAGCAGCATGATATCCTGTTGCTCAAAAAATCACCCTGACGTCAGCATCATCATCTGCACGACCACCCTCATCGTCACAACCTGATGCATCGGAGGAAGATCCTCCTGCTTAGCCGATACCAAATGTCTGGCCGATGAACATCCTGATGATGTCACCGTCATGTCCTGCTGACGTCATCAGCATATCTGCAGGACCGTGTTGAAGACCATTGGCATCGGTGAGACAAGGGCCGTCGGAATAAGCATCGAAGGTTACGGTCGTCGGCAAGACAAGGCCTATCGGCCAACCTTTTGTGGAGTTACTCCGACAGGAGTAGTCACTCCGACGAAGGTTACGGTCGTCGGCAAGACAAGGCCTATCGGCCAACCTTTGTGGAGTTACTCCGACAGGAGTAGTCACTCCGACGAAGGTTACGGTCGTCGGCAAGACAAAGGCCTATCGGCCAAACACTGTAGAGTTACTCCGACAGGAGTAGTCACTCCGATGGCGTATGTCTATCGGCAAGAGAATATCCGTCGGCTAAAGGTGTTGGGCCGATGTACTGCGGACTGATGGAAGTCTTATTGGTATCGGTGAGACAAACCTCTGTCGGAGCGAGAGCTAGATCTTTTGCCGATGGAGAGTGTTATACCGATGGTAACCTTGGTGATCGGGGAGACAATGCTCATCGGTGGGAGGTGAAGTCTGAGGGCCGATGGGAGTTGTTATGCCGATGGGCTTGGGGGTTTGGTATTGTCGGCAACAGAATTGCTGACAATACTCTTTCGCCTGTTGGCGGTTATAAACTGCAAAGTCCTTTGCGACTTGGTACATGTGGGACTAAAACGCCTCACTGAAATGTGAACCGTTGCGACGGTTAGATGGCAGCGACGTGTGAGAAATTTGTTCTATCAGTTAGAGCAGAAGTCTGTTACGATTCTTGTTCTTGCAGATTGGAAATAGAATGATATGTCTACAGGTGTCGTTGGTATTATGATGATGAGACTTGAATAAAGGTTCGTTCTGTAAATGTACAGGGATGTGAACTGTGTATGATGTCGAGAATCAAACACCAGAGCAAGAAGCTGAGTTCTTTATTGTAACTGTATATCTTACTGTAATAAAGATTGTTTTCTTGTGGTGGTGGGTTTTTTACCCGTAAGGGTTTTCCCACGTAATTCTGTGTGTCTGTGTTCTAAATATTGTCTATTTTGGTCTCTCTTGTGTATTCATCTGTGTTATTGTAATTTAAAAGTAACTGGTCTACACTGTCCCCTGGGAATTAACATTAGGGAAGCTGTTTTCCGCACCTGTGCTTTCCTTACAAGTGGTATCAGAGCCTGGCCCGTTGTGTTATCCTTGTCGGTAGTCTGGGTTTTTTGTGTTAATTCTGTTGTGTGGGAGTTCTGTAGAAAGTTATTTTTAAATTAAATAGAGATGGCAAGTACATCAGACAAAATAGACATTGAGAAATTCAATGGCACAAACTTTAAGTTGTGGAAACTTAAAGTTGAAGACATGTTAGTCTATAGAGATCTTTGGGTTGCTGTGTCTGGAGTTCAACCTACAGGCATGAAGCAAGAAGATTGGGAACTGATATGCAGAAAAGCCAAAGGACTGATAAGACTGAGTTTATCTGACTCTGTTCTATTGAACATCCATGAGGAGAAATCTGCAAGTGATTTGTGGAAAAAGTTGAATAATATTTATCAGGGCAAGTCCTTGGTAAATAAACTTTTCCTCAGAAAGAAATTGTATTCTCTGAAGATGGATGAAGGTGCATCTGTAGCAGAACATCTGAGTGCATTCAATACGATTGTTGCTCAGTTGACATCTATAGGTGTAAAAATAGAAGAGGAAGATCGCTGTATGCTTCTGTTATGTTCCTTACCTGACTCGTGGGACCATCTGGTGATGGCTATTGGAAGTACAACAACTACGTTTTCTCAGGAAACTATTGTTGCCTCTTTGTTGTCTGAAGAGATGCGGAGGAAATCTTCTGGAATGGCCAAAGAGGCTCTGTCAGTGCGTGGTAGATCAAAGGAAAGAGGCAAGAAGAAGGACAAGAAGTCTAAGTCCAAATCAGAGGGGAAATCAAAATCTCCTGGCAAGAAGTCCAAGGTGAAGTGCTGGAATTGTGGACAGAAAGGTCATGTCAAGAAAGACTGCAAAGAGGAGAAAAAGAAGAAGAAGAACTTCTCTGACTCTGAGTCTTCACACAGTGATGCTGATGCTTTCATTGCTGCTCTGGCAACACCTGCTTCTGAAGATGTTTGGCTGATTGATTCAGGAGCATCCTTTCATATGACATCTCATAGAGAGTGGTTCACAAAGTATGAACCCTATGCTGGTGGCAAGGTGTTCCTGGCTAGTGATTCAACACTGGAAATTGTTGGCCGAGGTCGAGTCAGAATCCAGTTCCCGGATGGCAGAATAAAGGGAATGAATGAAGTTCTTCATATACCAGGTCTGGCTCGAAATTTACTTTCTGTTAGTAAACTTAATGATGTTGGAGTGCAAGTTACTTTTGTGAATGGTGGCTGTAAGATGACTAGAGGTTCTATTGTTCTGGCAAAAGGTGAACGCATTGGAACTCTGTATAGGTTAGATGCTAAACCAGTGTGCTGTAATAATGTCTCTGCAAAATCTGAAAAGGCTACTATTGTAACACATGACGTAAATTCTATGGAAGTTAAACTTCCTGCAGAGAAAACAATGCTCTGGCATCATAGACTTGGTCACATAGGTGAGAAAGGTTTAAAAACCTTGAAAAACAAAAATCTGGTAGATGGGCTGATTGATTGTAATCTGGAGTTCGATTTCTGTGAACATTGCATATATGGAAAGCAAAACCGTGTTTCATTTTAATCTAGTTCTCATAAATCTTCTGGTGTTCTGGACTATGTGCATTCTGATGTTTTTGGTCCAGTTGATGTTCCTTCTTTATCTAAATCAAGATACTATGTATCGTTCATTGATGATTATTCAAGAAGGGCATTTGTATATTTTTTGAAAAACAAATCAGAAGTGTTCAGTCGATTTAAAGAATTTAAAACTCTTGTGGAAAATCAGACTGGTAGAAAACTAAAATGCTTGAGAACAGATAACGGTGGTGAATATTGCAATGCGGATTTTGATAAGTATTGTGTAGACCATGGAATTAAAAGGCATAAAACTACACCTTATACTCCACAACAGAATGGAGTTGCTGAAAGGTTAAATCGATCGCTGATGGAGAAAGCAAGAAGTATGTTGAGTTATGCTGGTCTTGAACAGAAGTTCTGGGCTGAGGCAGTTGCTACAGCTTGTTACTTGCTGAATCGTTCTCCTACATCAGCATTGGTTGATAAGACACCTATGGAAGCATGGTCTGGTAAGAAGCCCTCTCTAAGACATATTCGAGTCTTTGGCTGTGAGGCATATGCTCATATTCCTGAAGTTAAAAGATCTAAGTTGGATAACAAGGCAGTTAAATGTATCTTTGTTGGTTATGGAGTCGGTATTAAAGGATACAAGCTTTGGAATCCTGAAACTGAAAAGGTAATCTACAGCAGGAATGTAATTTTCAGAGAGCTGAAACCATTGGTTGTTGATCCTCAGCCAGAAAAGACAGAAGAAAAGAAAGAAAAGAGTGTTGTGAATGTTCCTCTGACTCCTGTAAAAGAGGAACAACAAGCACCAAGTGTAGATGGTTCAGATAAGAGTTCAAGTAGCTCCGAAGATTCTGATCCAGAGCAAGAACCTGAACCTGCACCTCAACCTGTGAGGAGATCTACACGTGAAAGAAGACAACCAAATAGGTATGGATTTTCAGTACCTGATTCAACTTGTGCCTATGCTTTACTTACTAATACTGATGAACCTAGGACTGTGAAAGAAGCTATTAGTGTACCTGATTCAGATTCCTGGTTGGAAGCCATGCATAGTGAAATGACATCATTGGAGAAGAATGGAACCTGGGATCTGGTGCCCTTGCCTGAAGGAAGAAAACCTGTAGGCTGTAAGTGGGTATTTAAGAAGAAATATGGTCCAGATGGTAGTATTGAGAAGTACAAGGCAAGACTGGTTGCTAAGGGGTATTCCCAAAAGGAAGGTATTGATTATGGAGAAATCTTTTCTCCTGTAGCTAAGTTGACATCCATTAGATTTCTGTTGTCACTTGCAGCAGCATATGATTTTGAAATTGAGCAGATGGATGTGACAACAGCGTTTCTTCATGGAGACCTTGAAGAAGAAATTTATATGTCTCAGCCAGAGCATTTTGTAGAAAAAGGTAAAGAACATCTGGTATGCAAACTTAAAAAGTCTCTTTATGGTTTGAAACAGTCTCCCAGAATGTGGTATCAAAAGTTTGATACGTATGTTTTATCCTTGGGGTATGTGAGATCTAAATCTGATCATTGTGTCTATTATAAAACTGAAGGTGACCAGATTCTTATAATTGCACTATATGTGGATGACATGTTGTTCATTGGCAATGGTAAGGGGATGATCTCAGAATTAAAATCTCAGTTGTCCTTGAAATTTGAAATGAAAAATCTGGGGGCAGCAAAGTACATTCTGGGAATGGAGATCAAAAGGGACAGATCTAAGAGAAAAATTTGGCTCAGCCAGAGGAAGTATATTACCAATGTTCTTGATAAGTTTCATATGTCTGATTCTAAACAGTTAGTTGTTCCAGTTTTGCAGGGAACGAAATTATCTGTTGAAGATTGTCCAGAATCTTCAAATGAAATTGATGACATGAAGAGAGTACCTTATGCAAGTGCTGTTGGCAGTTTAATGTATGCAATGGTCTGTACAAGACCAGACATTGCCCAAGCAGTGGGAGTTTTGAGCCGATTTATGGCGAATCCAGGCAGATCACATTGGGATGCTGTGAAAAGAGTTATGAGGTATTTGAAGGGAACTTCTGACTATGCTATTTGTTATCATGGAAACTCAGAAGGGTCTAAGAGATCTATCAGTATTCAGGGATATGTTGATTCTGATTGGGCAGGGGACATTGACAGTCGGAGATCCACCAGTGGATACGTGTTCATGTTACATGGTGGTGCTATCAGTTGGATGAGCAAGCGACAGGCTGTAGTCGCTTTGTCCACAACAGAGGCAGAGTACATGGCAGCCACTCGTGCATGCCAAGAAGCTGTTTGGTTGAAAAGGTTGTGTTCTGATGTTGGTTTTAATGCAGGGCAAATACAAATTCATTGTGACAGTCAAAGTGCCATATGTTTGGCAAAGAATCCTACATTTCATGCTAGGACAAAACATATTGATGTCCAATATCACTTTGTTCGTGATATGGTGGAAGACAGGAAGGTAAAGCTGGAAAAAGTTGACACTTTGGAAAATGTTGCTGATGCCTTAACTAAACCAGTGAACACAGCCAAATTCAAATGGTGCTCAGATGAAATGGGTCTTCGGGCCCATAGTTCTCAATAATCGAATGAGGACTAAGAGGTAGCAGTAATGTCTTCGACAAGTGGGAGATTGAAGAGAACTTGTGTCTCAAATTACTACTTGAACCTCTTAGTTGAACCTATGTTTTGAACCTCTTTGTTGAACCTTTCTAGAGATCATTTGGTAGGTTCAATGAATTTTTTAGTTCAACTGTTCCTTGGTTCATTGGTTTGAGGATATGCGATGTTGGTATAGCTGTGACGAAGCACTATCGGCAGGACCGTGTTGAAGACCATTGGCATCGGTGAGACAAGGGCCGTCGGAATAAGCATCGAAGGTTACGGTCGTCGGCAAGACAAGGCCTATCGGCCAACCTTTTGTGGAGTTACTCCGACAGGAGTAGTCACTCCGACGAAGGTTACGGTCGTCGGCAAGACAAGGCCTATCGGCCAACCTTTGTGGAGTTACTCCGACAGGAGTAGTCACTCCAACGAAGGTTACGGTCGTTGGCAAGACAAAGGCCTATCGGCCAAACACTGTAGAGTTACTCCGACAGGAGTAGTCACTCCGATGGCGTATGTCTATCGGCAAGAGAATATCCGTTGGCTAAAGGTGTTGGGCCGATGTACTGCGGACTGATGGAAGTCTTATTGGTATCGGTGAGACAAACCTCTGTCGGAGCGAGAGCTAGATCTTTTGCCGATGGAGAGTGTTATACCGATGGTAACCTTGGTGATCGGGGAGACAATGCTCATCGGTGGGAGGTGAAGTCTGAGGGCCGATGGGAGTTGTTATGCCGATGGGCTTGGGGGTTTGGTATTGTCGGCAACAGAATTGCTGACAATACTCTTTCGCCTGTTGGCGGTTATAAACTGCAAAGTCCTTTGCGACTTGGTACATGTGGGACTAAAACGCCTCACTGAAATGTGAACCGTTGCGACGGTTAGATGGCAGCGACGTGTGAGAAATTTGTTCTATCAGTTAGAGCAGAAGTCTGTTACGATTCTTGTTCTTGCAGATTGGAAATAGAATGATATGTCTACAGGTGTCGTTGGTATTATGATGATGAGACTTGAATAAAGGTTCGTTCTGTAAATGTACAGGGATGTGAACTGTGTATGATGTCGAGAATCAAACACCAGAGCAAGAAGCTGAGTTCTTTATTGTAACTGTATATCTTACTGTAATAAAGATTGTTTTCTTGTGGTGGTGGGTTTTTTACCCGTAAGGGTTTTCCCACGTAATTCTGTGTGTCTGTGTTCTAAATATTGTCTATTTTGGTCTCTCTTGTGTATTCATCTGTGTTATTGTAATTTAAAAGTAACTGGTCTACACTGTCCCCTGGGAATTAACATTAGGGAAGCTGTTTTCCGCACCTGTGCTTTCCTTACAATCTGCCTACTGCACACCTCATATCTGGATGACGTCATCGTCATATTCGCAACATCGGGGGATCTCCACAAGGTGACTAGTGTTAGAAATATGACCCCCCTCGGACCTTAATGACGTCACCACAAATCGGCATCAGGATGATATTCAGAAATATGATGATGATGACAACCCACCCCTAGAATATCATGATGATGATGACCTCCTCTCCTTAAGAAAATATGATGCTGCAGCTGAAAAATGATGAGGAGGTCCAACACTTAGGAAATTTTGGATTTTAGAGAGGGGACCATGCCAAAAACCTTGAACATAAATTATTACCAATAGGCACCTTGACCTTCTATCGATGACCCTTTTCTCCTTTCATTTTCCTTTATTGCTTTTGTATATGCAAATCCAAATGCATATACAACATACAGGGCGGACGTCAAATGTTATAGAACGAACAGAATTTCGGTTCGGGTCCAGCTTGCATATATTTTCATTGCATATCTGAATGTATATTTTGTTTGTATGCTGAATATACAAACACAAACATACAAGCAGGGAATCTAATGAGAATATTCTAGATACATTCCTCCCCTGTATATTGAACATGTACAAACCTGCTTGCATAAGACTGCGGCAGGCCCCACCAAATGTATATCAGCTAATGTATATTTTCCTTTGTATATGACCCGTTTTACAAAGCGAGAATATTCCCTTCATTGGCCAGACCAACACCGTCGGCCAAACACATGCCGATGATGAATGTTACGCCGATGGTACCTCACTACCACCAATTTGATCGCCAAGAAGCCTACGAGGTCATGCCGATGGGCAAGAAGATATAAGGTTCAAATGAAGAAACCCACTAAACATGAAAAATCAACCTCCAGGTCAAAATGAATACCAACACACCTAGTGCGCGGCGTGCCTCCTCTCTCTCCTGCCTCATTCTAAAGAGTGTGGCCTCTGCAGTCAACCGCAGCTGTACCTCTGTGTCTCTCTCTCTCCAGGCCTGCGCTAGCTCCTCGACGTCTGCTGCTGGTGCGGCTGATGGCTGCACCTGTACCTGTGTCTGTGCTTGCACCTGGGCCTGTAGCTGTCTATATGCCTGTACCTGGGCCTGTACCTATGCCAGGGCTGTCTATGCTGCTGAGGCTACCTGTGTTTGTGCCTGGGCTGTAGCCTCGGCCTGCCTTGCCTCCGCCCGTGCTGCATCTCTGTCCCGCCTCAGTCTCACCATCCGGAGCTCTAATCAAGTCCTCCGGGCTATCTCCTCCTACAACAGTCACTCTACCTTCTGCAAATCAGTCTCTACGACCGGGCCCACTGCCTCTGCCATCTCTACATCAGCCTGCTGGCCGCTACCCTCTCCACCTGCCTGTTGACCCACTGCCTACTGCCTAGCTGCCCTGGCCTGCCGTCTCATCCTGGCCTCCCCTCCAAGGACTAATACCTCTCCCACTGCCCCTGCTACACCTGGTGTAGTCAATCTGATCGGCCTGTGAGTCTACCAATACTGATCATACTCTGGCAGCATCCCTGGGTCTGCCAGCCCAGAGTCCCAATCCCATCTTACGTGGACAATTCCCCATACCTCTGCCAACGCTGTCGCCACTGGGATCTCTGTATCCCAGTCTCCCACCTCCCTCGTGTCTTGGCATTTGTAGCCTCCCCCACGGGTAGACCCTGCGGCAATCCAAACTGCCTGAGAACTCGCTCTGGAAGATACCTCTCTATCATATCTGTCTGTCTACCGAATAGATAGCGAGCCTGTCTACAGTACATGAGCTCCTCATGCTCGTCATCCCACTCCTCACATAGTAGCTAAGGCCTCCATATGAATAGGTCCATCTCATCAATCTGCCACCTCCAATGGCTCACCGACCCCATCCTCCTATGTGTGATCACTCCCTCGTAAAGGAATGCATAAGGCTCTCCCCTCCCCCGCTACCGCTGTGCCATGGGTCAGATCACTGGAATGTGCTCCCATGCCCATACCTGTAACAAGGTCAACCCTGCTGAGAGGCTCCTGCCTCTCCTGTAAACGCAATGGTGCAGGTCATGATATAACTGTCCCAAAACACAGGGGCCCCACGCATACTGTCTGCCGTGTGTGAACATCCCTGATAGCACAGTCCCCCAGCCAACTGATAATCCTCTTGATCTCCTATCTGGACACAAGAAGCCGCCAATCAGTGACGCCACTATCCATCTGATCCTGTCACAGAGTCTCAGAAAGTCTGCCCATCAGATCTCCCTGTCATCTATCCACAGGGTATCTATGCAGAAGACCTCCACCAAGCCTGCCTCGCCCCGTGCTGGGTCAAAGTCCACTATGTCTCCATCTATCCGAATCCTCAGGATGCAGTATACATCCTCCAGTGTCACTGTAGCCTCCCCTGTCGGAAAGTGGAATGACATGGTCTCACTGTGATACCTCTCTACCACTACTGTCATAGGGTGAGATTTGCCCTAATGTGTGTCAAATGAGCCACATGCCATAGTCCTGCATGCTCTAAGAATGCGTCCTCCTCTCAGGTCAGCTGTACAACCTCGTGCACTATCGCGTGATGTTGTTCTCGCAACATCAGTGGTGGCAAAATCCTCTGCATCCATAACAAATCACGTGTCAGTTCTTCTATAACCAATCCCTCAAAATCCTATCTACCCCTATGCTATGCTAGGCAACCCCCCACCATCCCTTTCCCCCTTGTCAGCTAGGATGGCAATCCCTATTCTAAACCCCCTATTCTACTTCAAACCTATCTTTTCTGCTGCTTAACCAAAAGTACCTTGTTTTATACAACAACGCTATTTTTCTATGCTAACTGCGCTATACTGTTTATCCAAACACGCTCCTTTTTTCTACCAAGTGCGCCACGCTAGCCTACCAACAGCGCCACTCTGTCTTACTAGAAGCGACGCGATTTTTCCACCCACCCACCAATCGCGCTAACCTACCCCACCAAGTGCACTGTACCTCTATACCAAATGCGCTGCGAGATTTTGCCAAATGCGTTGTGGTGCAAACAAATTCACCAAATGCACTTCAATTTTGCCAAACGTGCTCTAGCCACTTACCACCCACGTTGTGGTGCACCAAAAGCGCTGCAAACGACTACCATACGCGTCGTGCAATCCTAAAGCGCTTTTGGCTGACCTAGTTGACCCCCCTAAACCTAGCCCTAATCTACCCTCAAACAACAAATGACCAAGGGGTTTTCGATCACCTACCACTGTCGGAGCTCCTGCTGGCCTCCTGTAGGTCCGCACCAGCTTCGCCTGATGTCTGTGCACTAGAATCAGCATCTCTCCTCGCTGTCTGCTCAACTCACTCCACCTAGTTTGGAAGCTCTCCTCTCTAAATTTAGAATCTCATAGGGTGCAAATGAGGATTGTGGTCCCCATGGGACCTATTTATAGTGTCCCACCCTTAGTTTTTCTTCTCTTCCCATCCCTTTCTGCTTTTTCTCCTTCCTAGTCGCGCACTCTTCTAGTCGAGCGTCAACACTGTTCTTCTGTCGCTTCCCTGTCTTCCCGCTCGAGGGGGCATACGCTGGGGCAACTACCTACACTGGGGCATAAAAAATTGTATCACATCTTCAACAATCATTTTCTTTGATGCAACGCTGTAAATTGCATTGCATCAAAGAGGGGCAAAATGTAGACACCCTAAAATGACCGTGACGCCACATCACTTGCATTTCATAATCTGTCTAATCACTTGCATTGCAAACATTAATTAAATAATCTAATTATTTAATTAATTTCACCAAATTCTTCTAAATCACAAAATTGCGACATTAATTAAATAAATTCTCTTTATTTAATTAATTAAATTAGATTCCTCTGTTATTCTTCCAACATTAAATAAATTCAAATTATTTAATCAAATCATCATCCTTTGTCAAAATTCACATCTACATTAATTAAATATATCCCAATTATTTAATTAATTCAACAAATTCCCTCTTATGTACAATTAAATAATTTTTAATTATTTAATTAAATCAAAATTATTCTTCCAAAATCATGCACAAACAATTAAATAAATTTATTTATTTAATTTGCTTTCAAATCTTCTAAATTAAATAATTCCAATTATTTAATTATTTCTTCCAAAATATCTCCTCTAAATTTAAATAAATCAATTATTTATTTAAATTGCTTTTTCTTCTAAATTTGAGTTATCTCTAATATAACTCAAGCTTTCTATATTTAATAAAGCAAAATATCTTCTTTTCTCATGCAAATCCCTTCTTCTTGTTTTAAGTCACTTAACTGATTGCTTTATTCTTTTAATTGATTTATCTCTTCAATTAACTCATTCTTCTATTCTTGATAACTCCTCTCATGCGAAAGAAAGCAAGACATATGTCTTCTTCTCATTCGTTGCACGTTCCTCAACTGTTCTCCTCCGTTGATTCTTCTGAATTATCTAGACCGTTGATCGATCTTCATTGAAATCTATATAAACCCCCCTCATCTCCTTCATTGAGCCTCTCTCTTCGATCGTATTCTCAGGCATACTTAACAGAGCTTTGAGCATACAAAACGCGTCGATTGAGCACTCTTACGATCTTTTGACATTGATCTCTTGAGCACACTACTTGCTTGTTGCAACTATGGTTTCGCAACTTCATTGAGCAATCCACATTCAATCCAAAGGAAACAATACAGATTTCGGTAAAAGTCTTTATTTCATTGATTATTTGTCATGGCTTTTATTTAAATTCGTTTTCTTTATGTTATTGGGTTCTTTGATTTTAATTAGTTTGATTTAATCGATTTTTCCTCATACACACTGTGAATGGGAAAAATAGGAATTGATCAATAATTATAAATACTAAACCCAATACATCAATGAAATATGAAGGAAAAAGAGATTTAAATAATAAACAAATGATACTTACAACCTTTACCTTTCGACTTCCATTGCTTGCCTATCTGTTCTCAACCTTGATGATGAAGAAGATTGGCCTTCAGGGAGCTTGCTTCCTTGCTTGTTGACGGTGACAAGAACGGAATGGCTATGATACTTGTTGTGTTGAAGATGAACTTCAAACATAGGGACAATGAAGGATATGGGATGGATAGATTCACTGCATTCAACTGATATGGATAGGCTAGAATGAATTTGGCATTAGGAGGGTATGAAGAGTAGAATAGAGAAGAAATTGGGCATTATGAGGATGCCAGAAGAAGATTTCCTAAAGGAAATTGGGCATGATAAAGATGCCAGAAGAAGTCCCTCTCAATTGCTTAGAGAAGGGTCTTATTTATAGATTTTCTGAAAAGGCAATGGAGGGTGAGGATCAAAAGATGAGATCAATGGCTCTCATTTTTTGTGAATCTTTAATTCATAATGGATGAATTAAAAATTCTTTTTTTGAGAAGAGTGGGTTATGACAATTGAATTAAGAATAAATGGTGGAGGATAGTGAGTTATGACAATTGAATTAAGAATAAATGGTGGAGGATAGTGAGTTATGACAGTTGAATTAAGAATTCAATAGTGGAGGATAGTGGGGAACAATTGAATTAAGAATTCAATGTGTGGAGAATAGTGGGGAACAATTGAATTAAGAATTCAATAGTGGATGATAGTGGGGAATAATTGAATTAAAGATTTATTTTTAGATTTTGGAGGATATTAGCTAATTAAATATTAAGAATATTTAATTATATGTGCAACATGGTGAGGTGGAAAGATGAGGTGGATTGATGAGGTGGATTGATGAAGTGGATTTTGTGAGGTGGATTTAGGATTTGAGACATTAGAAGAATTTAAGGATTTTAATTAAATAAAATAATTTTATTTAATTGTAGGATAATGAACCAATCAAATAAACTTATAATATTTATTTAATTGACAGAAGAAAATATGAATTAAGATAAATATTAGAATATTTACTTAATTCAACCTAAGCCAATTTTAGGTGTCTACATTTTGCCCCTCTTTAAAACAATGTGTTTTATCACGTTGTTTCAAAGAATAAATAGTCTGATAATGATACATGCCCCAGTTTGCCCCTGCTACAGGTTATGATGATAGGATGCCCCCTTGGGAGATTGGACGGGGAGAGGGTGGCAGGCGTGAGATAGACAATCTCACGATAATATATGTTGATAGGAGATGAAATGGTTGAACACAGAAGAAAGGGATGAATGATATGGAATGCAAGATAAAAATGATAACACACACAAGCAAGTAAGCAAGTATGCACAAATGGCACAAGCACAAACAAGGTATTGCCCCTGTCGAGCGGTAAACCAATGATATGGATCGATGATGTCTGGTTTCAGGAATAAAATATATCATATAAGACTTCAGGTCTGGTTTCGACAATATAACATCCTGTCTAAGACATTTGACATGATAGTGTTGTCATGGCAGGGAACAATATATCCCTAGACCAACACGGCAGGCGTGTTGTCATGGCAGGGAATGATGGATCCCTAGAGCAACACGAAGGATAGTGTCTAGTTTCAGGAAATGAAGCATGTCGTGTAAGACGCGTGTGTTGGTCTAATTTTGACAATGCAACATCCTATATAAGACAATTGATTGATTGATTGATTGATTGAGTTGGTTTACAACTGGACAAGGATCAAGACCATTGATTGTGATTGGATCATTTGACAAGATTGATTTGACTTGATTGGCATGGATTAAGGAGACTTGCAATTGGATACGGTATGGATATAGATATGTGATTGGATACGGTATGGATATGAGATGTGATTGGATACGGTATGGTTATGGATATGGATATTTGTCACCTTGATATAGCAAGTATTTTGAAGCGCTTTCATCATTGGGCTTTTATTATGTTGTAAGAAAATACAAGCATCTAGGTATAATTAAACCGAGATGACCTGAGTACTACTTACATGGATTTTGATTTAGCAAGTTAATACAAGCATCTAGTCAAAGTTGAATCTAGATGACCTGAGTATTTCTTGCATTTTTCAACATACAAGGATTGCCCCTTTTCATGTTTAGACCTCAGAGTCCTCGATGATCTTTTGCCGATCATGTCGTTAGACAAAAGTCATCACATTACTAAAGTTTAATCCACAAACAGCAGACAAAGAAAATAATCATGCCCCCATCATAGAATCTCTAGCTTTTGGCATCCTTGAGTAGCATAGAAAGGCATGATAGCATAAATCAAGACTCTTAATCTAACCAACACAAAACATTCTTGCATTTAGATGTGTCTTTTTGCCATAATTGATATGAGATTTAGCTTGAGTGTTTTAGTATGGTGCTCTGTTTTGCCTTGGATAGGTTGATGTTTTTCGTCAAGATTTTTGTTTGGAAGTGGGCTTTGTTGCTCTTGTTTGTCTAGCAGAAGGTATCACAATCCTTATTGGTGGGACGGACCCTAAGGGGATGACCTAGTGCTTCGGGGGCTCATTGCTAAATGGCCTTGCCTACGTGACAGCGCATAGGCAACGTAGTTTGTGGTAAACCCTAACGGACCTAAGACTTAGGCGATGGCAGTGGTGTGGACTCAGATTGACAGAAGGACTAGATATGGGATAGATGGGAAAGTGGAGCTGGACTCAGATATGGAACAGATAATACTAATGACAAGGAAGCACCACGGATAGGTAGATGTATGGGTGAATGGAATAGGTAGGTAGAAGGAACCAAGGATGTTGACTCTACACATAGCACCTGTTTGCTAGGTTTTCACTATGGTATTTATCTAAGGCACCCGTTTGCCAGGTTTTCACCAGAGGACGGATTTTTTTTGCTTTTTGTGTGTTTTTCTTTTTGGAATATTATGAGGATCAAGCATAGAACTTTTTGAGATGAACACTGTTAAGTGGCTCATCTAGAGGAATGCCATCAGGTGTAGCTAAAGTATAAGCTCCTGATCCATATGTTGCTGTCACAATAAAGGGACCTAACTAGTTAGGCTCAAACTTGCCCTTCTTCTCATGGTCTGCTTGATTTCTCTGATTCTCTTTGAGTACAAGATCACCAACTTGAAACTGTCTTTCTTTGACCTTTTTGTTGTAATTACGCTGTAGGCGGTTTTGATAGACATGGAGATGATTGAGTGTGGCAAGTCATCTTTCATCTAGTAATTCTAGCTCTGCTAATCTGGAAGTGCGATACTCCTCTCCATTTATCAGGTCTTGCATGGATACTCTAAGAGATGGGATCTCGACCTCTATAGGTAGGATGGCCTCAGAGCCATAGACCAAGGCATATGGTGTGGCACTAGTGGGTGTTCAGATACTAGTGCGGTAGGCCCATAGGGCGGGGTTGAGTTGCAGGTGCCAATCACGACCAGCTTCATTGACTTTTTTTTTGAGGATTTTGAGAATGGTTTTATTAGAAGCCTCAGCTTGGCCGTTACTCTGCAGATAGTAGGGAGTTGAGAAACGATGTTGGATATTGTATTGTGTGCATAAGGCACGAACATCTTGATTCTTGAATGGTCTCCCATTATCATTGACAATGGCCTGGGGGATACCATATTGACAAATGAGGTAGTTAAGGATAAACTTGGCTATTTTCTTACCAGTGATATAGGTCATGGGAATGGCTTCAACCCACTTCGTGAAATACTCAGTGGCGGTAATGATAAACTTGTGGCCATTAGAAGAGTAGGGGTGGATTTGTCCTACGAGGTCGAGACCCCATTGAGAAAAAGGCCATGGAGTTGTCACGGGTTGTAGTTCATGAGCTGGTGCGTGAATCAAATCTCCATGTTGCTGACATTGAAGACACTTCTTGGCAAACCGTGCAGCATCTTGTTCTATTGTTGGCCAGTAATAACTTGTTCTGAGTATCTTCTTAGCAAGATTAAGACCAGTAGAATGTGTGCCACAGACACCTTCGTGTATGTCTCATAAGGTAGCTTCAGCTTCTTCCACATTAAGACATCGTAGAAGGATACCATCGAGACTTCGGCGATATAGTGTATCACCCAGAATGGTGTAGCGGGAGGATCGATGGATAAAGGTTTTGTGTTGGGTGGAGGAAAGGTCAGAGGGAAAGGTATTGTGCTTAAGGTATTCATAAATATCTTCGTACCATGGGGAATTGGGACCAACAAGTTCGCAGATGATTTCAGTAACTAGAATGTCGACGGCTGGTATCAACAATTGCTCAATCAAGAATTCACATTTTTGTGTATTTGCAGGCATGTCGATCATTGATCCTACAGATTCCATAGAATCTGCATCTTTTTTATGCTCTCTTGGAATTTGCTCAAATGTGATCCTAGAGAAGTGTGGTTTGTAAGCATCCACTAGTTGCTTGTAGGGGACCAACTTTTCATCCTTTGTTTGGTACTCATCTGTGACTTGGCGAATGACTAGTTGTGAGTCTCCATACACTTGTAATTCTGTGATGTCCCATTGAATTGCTCTATTGAGACCTATGAGGAGTGCTTCATACTTGGCAATGTTGTTGGTGCAAGGGAATGCAAGACAATGTGACTTAGGAATATAGTCATTCTGAGGTGTGATAAATAGGATGCCGGCCCCTGATCCATGGTTTGTGTAAGACCCGTTGAAGTATAGTTTCCAGGAAGATGTTGACACATTGAATAGGGATTCGTTTGGAAACTCAAACTGCATTGGCGTGGTGTCTTGTAATGGTGCATCTGCTAGTTGATCAGCTATGATTTGTCCCTTGATGGCTTTTCTATCTACATATTCAATGTCGTATTCACTGAGAAGCATTACCCATTTTACTAGGCAACCTGTGAGAGCTGCTTTGCTGAGGAGATACTTCAGTGGGTCTATTTTTGCAATGAGTTTAATGGGATGTGCGAGCATGTAATGTCAAAGTTTTTGTGAAGGAAAAACTACCACGAGACATGATCTTTCTACTTGTGAGTATTGCAACTCATAGCCCACTAAGGTTCGACTGATGTAGTAGATGGCCCTTTCATTGTTCTCATAATCTTGTTGAGCTAGCAGTGCCCCCAGAGCAATGGGTGTAGCAGATATGTAGAGAATTAACGGTCTTCCTTGGATCAGGGGCATGAGAATGGGTGGATTCATAAGGTATTCTTTTAGCTTGTTGAATGCTTCTTCACACCATTCATCCCACCTAAATGGGATATTCTTGTGCAAGAGATGGCTGAATGGTTGGCACTTGTCTGCCAGCTATGATATGAATCTGCGGATTGCTTGCAGCTTACCTTGTAGCGATCTCAATTGAGTTAAAGTCTTGGGTGGTGGCATGTCCATTATAGCTTTGACCTTGGTAGGGTCCACCTCTATTCCATTTGCCGACACAATGAAGCCTAGCAGCTTGCCTAAAGTTACCCCAAACACACATTTCTTTGGGTTCAGCTTGACTTGGAATTGGTCCAATCTTTGAAAGACTCTTTCTAGTACATCCAAGTGTGAGTCTCTTGTGAGAGATTTTGCTAAGATATCATCGACATAGTCCTCCATTGTTACATGCATCATGTCATGGAATATAGTAGTCATAGCTCTTTGATATGTGGCACCTGCATTTTTCAACCCAAATGGCATGATGTTCTAGCAAAAGGTACCCCATGGGCAAGTAAAAGCTGTCTTGTGTTGGTCCTCTGGTACTATTTTGATCTGATTATACCCTAAGAATCCATCCATGAGAGATAGCATAGTATGTCCTGTAGTTAGGTCGACGATGATATCGATGTTTGGTAATGGAAAATCATCCTTGCGGCATGCTTTATTTAGGTCCTGAAAATCATTACATAATCTGACCTGACTATTTGGTTTGGAAACTGGAACAATGTTGGATATCCATTCTAGGTAATCTATAGCCCTGATGAACCCTACATCCAGCAATTTTTTGAGTTCTTCTTTGACCAAAAGTTCTATGTGAGGGTGCATCTTTCTTAGCTTCTGCTTTACTGGTTTTACTCCCGGATCCAATGGTAGATGATGTAGAATTAAGTTTGGGTCTAAAACCGGCATGTCTGCATATGACCAAGCAAAGCTGCCTCTCTTTTTCTTAAAGAACGGCACAAACCTAGTTTGCTCTGGTGGTGTAAGAGATTTAGCAAAGTGGATAACCTTGGGCTGTTCTTCTGTTCCAATATTCACAGGCTCTATCAGTTCTACAACAATCTGCGACCTTTCCTGGTACATATCACTAGGGAGAGTGTCAAGCTTTCCATCGTCAGGTGCCACAGTTAGGTTTTCACTTTCAGATGCATCCTTTCTTTTTACTTTTTTGGGATCTGACACTGCCGCAATGCGGTTTTCACGGTCAGATCTAGTTTTGACCTTGATATTTTTGCAACTGGAAGGCTTGGTACCCTCCCTAAAGTAAGCCACGGTATTCAGTTCAATAGCAAAACCAGCTTTATGATCTCCCCTGGGTAAGTGGTCCCTAAGTTCCATATAATCAATGTAAGCATCGTCGTTTTGGAACATGTCTAGTTGGGGAGTTCTTTGCAGATCCCAGTCAATAAGCTCAGGGTGCATGAGGGGGAGGGAGTTGGATGATAGACCTGATTCATTGATGGTAAGAATGGAAATGTTGGGAGCATTGGTGGGGATTGTGGTCGGAATAGTACTTTCTTCCAAATTGTTTATTGCAATGGAATTTAAACTTTCCTCGAAAGCCATAATCTCAGGGATGGGCAAATCAAACTCTAGTGGTCTATTCGAAAGCATTTGTACCTCATGGTAGGGGCTAAAAGTTTGAATGGTGTCGACCTCCTTGTCGTCATAGGAATGTTCTGTTAGCTCATCCCACTCATACTCATTTGAATCTATATCGTTGTCCTCTTGGAGTGTTTGGATCATTTCCACAAGACAAGCATTTTCTTTGGCCTTGCCCTTGCCTTTGTATCCTAGGCCACTTGTGTTTCTAGCTGATGAGGATGAAGAAGGTTGAATAGGTTCAATGATTCCTTCTTTTCTAAGGCCGATGGGGCCTTGTCCTTCGTACCCCATCCTCTGTAGAATAGTCTCACCCCGCCCATAGAGTTTTGTTGGGAGTCTAGGTGGATCTTGCATTGTGTTCTCTTCTTCAGCATAAAGCCATTGTAGGAGATCTCTCTCCTTTGTTTCATCAGATAAGGTCCCCCATTTTACAAAGGGAGATGCGGGAGCTACTGGAGGAGCAGATGGCTTTGAAAAATGTTTGGGTTGGCCAAAAGATCGAGGAGACAAAAGCATCTTGGCAAGATTGAGGCTGTGCTCAATGGAGTATTCCCCCACTCCACTCTCTTTTATGGTAATTTTCTGCTCTTTGGGCCTTGATGGGGAGGCTTCAACGGTATGATCATGCTGCGGGATAGGGGATATATATGCTCTATTATTGGGGATGATGCATTCGGGTTTTGCAAGGAAAGAGTTGCAATGCTGATAGGGGTTTGGGTCACCTTGAATGGTGACTTGCTTGCTATTGTGCGGGAACTTTATGCATTGATGATAAGTAGAGGGAACAACTTTCATGGCGTGAATCCATGGTCTCCCTAGAAGAATATTATAAGTGAGCTCCCTATCTAGGACTTGACATACAACATCTTTCATTACTGGTCCCACTTGAATGCGTAGGACTACTATTCCCTTTGTGGTTCTTTCTTCATCGTCATATGCTTTGATGGTAATTTTCCTCCTTCGATCAACTACCTGTTCGAAGAACCCCAATGCAAGGACTAGCTTTAATGTGCAAATATTTAAACTGGCACCCCCATCAATGAGAACCCTCTTGATGTGGTGTTTGTGGATGAAAGCAACGATATGTAGAGAGTTGTTATGAGGTTGAGATACAGAGAGGTCATCTTGCTTGGTAAATGAAATGGAGCTTGAGGATGTCAGATTACCTACCATGGTCTGAAATTTCTCTTGGGCCAAGTTAGTGGGGACAGTGGTTTCCACTAAGGCTTTCTCAAGGATCTCCTTATGGGAAGGAGATAGACGCAACAACTCCAAGATAGAAATGTGGGCCGGAGTTTTCTGCAATTGGTCTATGACATTATATTGGCAGAAGTTGGAAGGAGAAGGTGATGACCTTGGAGGGGTGGTATTGAGTGTGACTTTACCACTGCGGGTAATGATACTACAACCAGTTTTGTTAGGTCCTGGTTGGTGGTTGGGTGTGATGACATTGATTTGCGGGATATACTCGAAAATGCAATTAATGGTATAGGCAAATGGCACACTTGCATAGTTAGCATTACTGTTCTCACCATTCTGATTTGGCCTATTGCGATTGTTGTTATTGCTGTTGTTGTTGTTGTATGGCCTGTTGTTGTGGTTGTTGTGGTTGTTATACGGCCTGTCATGATTTAGAAGTGGATCCCTGTAGGCCACATGTGTATCATTGGAGGTATGTTGTTGTGTTCCTCCTTGATTGTGATCGAGCACATCTTGGATAACATTTTTGAGGTGGATACAATTGTGGGCGCCAAAATGTGAATGGGAAAAATAGGAATTGATCAATAATGATAAATATTAAACCCAATACATCAATGAAATATGAAGGAAAAGGAGATTTAAATAACAAACAAGTGATACTTACAACCTTTACCTTTGGACTTCCATTGCTCGCCTATCTGTTCTCGACCTTGATGATGAAGAAGATTGGCTCTCAGGGAGCTTGCTTCCTTGCTTGTTGATGGTGACAAAAATGGAATGGCTGTGATACTTGTTGTGTTGAAGATGAACTTCAAACACAGGGACAATGAAGGATATGGGATGGATAGATTCACTGCATTCAACTGATATGGATAGGCTAGAATGAATTTGGCATTAGGAGGGTATGAAGAGTAGAATAGAGAAGAAATTGGGCATTATGAGGATGCCAGAAGAAGATTTCCTAAAGGAAATTAGGCATGATAAAAATGCCAGAAGAAGTCCCTCTCAATTGCTTAGAGAAGGGTCTTATTTATAGATTTTCTGAAAAGGCAATGGAGGGTGAGGATCAAAAGATGAGATCAATGGCTCTCATTTTTTGTGAATCTTTAATTCATAATGGATGAATTAAAAATTCTTTTTTTTGATAAGAGTGGGTTATGACAATTGAATTAAGAATAAATGGTGGAGGATAGTGAGTTATGACAATTGAATTAAGAATTCAATAGTGGAGGATAGTGGGGAACAATTGAATTAAGAATTCAATGTGTGGAGAATAGTGGGGAACAATTGAATTAAGAATTCAATAGTGGATGATAGTGGGGAATAATTGAATTAAAAATTTATTTTTGGATTTTGGAGGATATTAGCTAATTAAATATTAAGAATATTTAATTATATGTGCAACATGGTGAGGTGGAAAGATGAGGTGGATTGATGAGGTGGATTTTGTGAGGTGGATTTAGGATTTGAGACATTAGAAGAATTTAGGGATTTTAATTAAATAAAATAATTTTATTTAATTGTAGGATAATGAACCAATCAAATAAACTTATAATATTTATTTAATTGATAGAAGAAAATATGAATTAAGATAAATATTAGAATATTTACTTAATTCAACCTAAGCCAATTTTAGGTGTCTATAGATACATCTTTATTTTTACTATTTTGATGATCTAACACTACTGCGGAGCAGTTTTCACCATTAGATCATTCTTTTATCTTGATATTTTTATGACTGAAAGGCTTGGCACTCTCTCCAAAATAGGCCTTCTCATTGAGTTCAATAGCATAGCCAGCTCTGTGGTCTCCTGCAGGTATGTGATCTCTAAGATCAAGATAATCGATGATGGCTTCATCATTTTCAAAGGTGTCTAGCTCAGGGGTGGTGCCTTCTAGGTCCCAGTCGATAAGTTTAGGGTGCACTAAAGGTAAGGGATCATTAGGTTGGTCTGGTTCAATGGCGTTGATGGTTAGGATAGAATTATTAAAGGTCCAAACAAAGTCTGCGATGGTACCCTCTATTAGTGGATCCGTCAAGGGGGTATCATTCCTTCCTCACGATTTTCACTATTGTTGCTATGCGGTCAGACTCTAGCGGTCTAGCCCTTGGACCTTGTCTCTCATTGGCATGGGTCGTGTCGTACTCATGGACAATGTCAATATCCTTTTCGTCACAGGACATCTCAGAGAGGTTGTCCCACTCATACTCATTAGAATTAGTTTTGCTCCCCATTTGCATTCTTTGAATTTGTTCAACCAAATTGCTAGTGGATGCTTCTAGTTGTTTTCCTTTGTTCTTGTTGGTTCTGTTGTTTCTTGATGCTCCAATGTACCCTAGCCCTGTAGTGTCTCAGTTTGTTAAGGTATGAGGTTGGATGGGTTCAGTGATGCCATCCTTTCTTGAATCAAGTGGACCATGTCCCTCATACCCCATTCTCTGTAGCATTTGAAAGCCTTGACTATCTTGTGTCGTTTGTATAATGGGATGGTTATGTTGTGTTGAGGAACTACCTTCATCTTTGTATAGCCACTGTAGGATATCCTTTTCATCACTTTCATCTTCTAGGCTTCCCCATTTCACAAATGGTCCTTTGGTGGTTCTCTCTACTTTGGGTGTCCTTAGGATGGGTCTCCCATAGGATCTAGGAGATAGAGGTAGTTGTGCAAAATAGAGGGATTGGGAGACCATGTTCTCACCTAGGCCCTTATCTTGGAGTTGGAGTTTAGGTTGAGATGCTCCTGAAGAGGCAGCAAGTGTAATTGGATCTACATGAGATGAAGAGGCGGCAGAAGCATTGTTGGTGGGGATTACAACTTCTAGTTTGGGCTGAATAGAGTTGTAGTATTGAAAGGGGTTAGGGTCACCTTGGATGGTGATCTCTTGACCTTCATGTGGGAACTTGATACATTGATGGTATGTGGAAAGTACTACTTTCAAAGCATGGATCCATGGTCGCCCAAGAAGAATATTGTATGCTAGCTCCATGTCAAGGACTTGACAAGCTACATCTTTCACTATGGGGCCCACCCTGATTGGTAGGGTAACAATTCCTTTAGACGTTCTTTCTTCCTCATCATAGGCTTTAATGGTGATTTTTCTTTTCGGATCTATAGCCTTCTTTGAAAACCCCAATGTAAGGATTAGCTTCAATGTGCAGATATTCAAACTAGCCCCTCCATCTATTAGGTTTCTTTTGATCTTGTGTTTATGTATGAAAGCTTCGATATGGAGGGAGGCGTTATGGGGTTGAGTGATTGACATATCATCCTTCTCAGTGAATGATAGGGAATATGGTGAGGTGATGTGACCGACCATGGTTTGGAATTGTTCTTCAGCTAAGTTCGTGGGGATGGAGGCTTCTGCTAAGGCTTTGTCAAGTATGGACCTATGAGAAGGAGACAGATGCAGAAGTTCTAACATGGAGATGTGTGCAGGTGTTTTGTGGAGTTGATCCACGATACTATATTGACTAGATGGAGGAGCAGAAGCTCCTCTAAGGGTGACCTTGTTACTACGGGTAGTAACATTGCAATCCAAATCCTTGTTGATAGTGATCACATTGATGTGTGACTCACCTTCTGAGATATGGTTAACAACATAGTCAAAGCTGATATTTGTGTAGTTTGCATTGTTAGAGCCACTGTTATTTATGTTGGAAGGTCCTCCCTACTTGTAGTTAGGAAGAGGATCCTTGAATGCCTAATGATCGCTGTTGGAGGTATGTCTGTGAGATTGTCCGTTAATGGATATTTTGTTTTGCTCTATTAAGTCTTGGATTATATGCTTGATTGCAATACAATCATTTGTCTTGTGTCCCCTATTTTGATGGTATTCATAGAAATCATTGTCATTCCACCAGTGGGGTTTGACCTTTGGTTCATACTCTCATGCTAAGGGAAGCATTATGAGATTATTGGCGATTAGCTTCCGTAGGGCAGTTTCTAGTGACTCATCCAAAGGCGTGAACTTTCTCCTAGGCTGAAAGTTGCTGAACCTAGATTTGATATTTCTTGGTTTGTCTTGCGTGGGGTTATTTTGAGGTGTTGATAGGTTGAAAATTGGTTGCTTAGGTGTCGTATTTTTGGCATCTACCACCCCATCATTCACAACGTTCTTGTTTTTCATCCAAAATCTAGGTTTGTCATTGTTGGTGTTGGTATTAGGAGTGTCTTTGTAGAGCTTGATTTGACCTTTCACAATTAGGGCTTTTTCTATGATGAGGCCCATCTCAATGACCTTGCTAAAAGAAGTAGGACATTGGATTTGGATTTGGTAGCTTAGGTCCATTTGCAGATTGTGGACGAACATTTCTAGCATCTGTTTCTCTGGCATTTGGTGTGGGCACTTGCTTGCCAATTGTCTCCATCTCTGTAAGAAGGCATCGAAAGATTCTCCTCCTTTCTGTTTGGTGTTACAAAGATCCAATATTAAGGTGTCATGCTCAATATTGTAAGAGAAGTGGGTGACAAATTTGTCTACAAGCTCATTGAAGGTTTTAATACCAGGTGGCAGTCTAGAGAACCATTCCATGGCTTGCCCACCTAGGCTTCATGGGAAGAGTTGCATAAGGTAGGTGTCGTTATGTGCGACCTTGAGACAAGCAGCATTGAATTCTCTGATGTGATCCCTTGGGTCACCCTTTCCTCGATATTTGTCAAACTTAGGCACCTCAAATTTTGAGGGGAAAGGTATCATGACCAAGGCCCTATCAAAAGGATATGGTGAAATATCCTCTAGGGTGTAATGTTTAGTCGATGCTCCCATTTTCATGTCTAAAATTTGTTGTTGGAGATCTTCATATTTTTGGTTCATTAGACTTAGGGCATCTGTAGCATCAGTGTTGGTTTTCCTTTTGTTTGAAGGTGTTTCTTCCTCATGTCTACTTCCCTCAGTTTCCTTGAGAGTCTCTACGTCATAATCCTTAGGGAGCTTGACTCCTAGACTTGCCAGATGTAAAAAGAATTTTGTGGGGTCTTGAGCAAGTACTCCTTCTAATAGGCGTTGAAATTTTGGGTCATGCTGCGTGTGAAGGATCTTGTCCATGGAAATTTCTTCACTTTCGTGAGTGTTTGGAATGATTTTCTCTGCCATTTTGATTTGTTTTTGTTTTTGTAATCTTGTTAAGACCATGCAAGGTGGTAAAGAGATGGGATGGAGTGAAAAAGATTCTTTGAGCAAGATGCTAGGATGATACAAAGTTTTAGCAAGGTTCTTCTGAGATCTATGTGATGTCAAATAAGTTGGGTATATAAAAGCTATAGTCAAAGTAGGGATGTCAGGAATCCAAATACTTGATGTTGACTAGTCTTATATAAGCCACTAGTAGAGTTCTGAGAGAAAGGATAAGTAACCCTTGATATTGGACACTTACTAGGTTTGTTTGAGTATTGATTATGATCTAGAATAATCTTGGTTCTAACCTTGTAGAAATTTGGGAAGATTTTGTGAGATTGTGGATGAAAAAGCATATATGGTATGGAAGAGAGGGAGAAATGGTTGATTTGCAAGGTCTTGATTAGATTTTTTGGAAATTGAACAGGCTTGGAGATGTTTTTTGAAAAGTTTTTGACAGTTTTGCTCTTGGAAGGTATTGAATTTGGCTCTCAGGTTTAAATGCGCAGCAGTTTAAATGCACAACAACATAAGTCAGATGCGCCAGTAGTTGGAGTAAATGCGCAATAAGTTGATTCAAATGCGCAACATTGGCAAGGTTTTAAATGTGCCACAATAGATGTTAAATGCACAAAAAGTCGGGTCAAATGTGTAATATTGGCAAACGCGCCACAACAGGGTTCAGATGCATTGAAAGTCAAGTCAAATGCGCAATACTGGAAAATGTGCCACAACAAAGTTTAGATGCACAAAAAGTCGAATCAGATGTGCCACAGGTCGTGGCAAATGCACAACTCTGGTTTTTGTCTTGTTTTCTTAGAATTTTGGAACGTTTTCAAGATTTTTCTATTTTTTGTTTGAAAAACTTGGTGTTTCTGACAAGTCTGATGTTTAATTATGGCAAAAACATAGCAAACACATAGAAGTTTTTCATGATTTTTATCTTTTTATATTTTTTTGTATTTTTTTAGACTATTTTGACTCAAAACAAGTACAACCTAGGCTAGATATGACAATATTCGTTGAATCCTCTAGTTGTGCCACTCAAAGCATGTAGCTCCAGAATTTGGTAACACCGGCTCCCCTCCACGGCACTCACTTCTCATGCATACCAGATTGAGGTTTCCTTAGGCTCGTACCCACACCAAATCTTAGGATTGTCCCTGCTACCTCTACTAAGAGTCACTTGAATCGAGGCCACTTCAAGGGCTCCGCCCTTTGCATCAACAAATAGGGGTTTTTGGCTTGCTACACAGTTGGTTCTTAGTTAGGGCAACCGTTCGAGTGGTTACACGTGAGGTAGCACTACTCTCCGTTATGGAGTCTCGCAGCCTCAAAGGGTTATGCCTATGAGGGTTTTGGGGGAGGTTGGCTATCGGTGTAACACAACAACACTCGTTGCTTGAGGTTTTCACCTCAAGCACAATTTATTTTAAGTGGCTTGGTAGGGCTTGGCTTTAGCCTGTTACCACTCAGGGTAGTTCCCACTTGGACAAGCGTGCATCCAAGGGCAGACCCCCTAAAGGTTTGACAAAAAGAATGACAAGTCTGGCACTCTGATCACCCAGTTAAGGGGAGAGCATAAGCCTATTGTCATTCGCAAGCACAGAAACACTTATTTATCTAACCTAGTTAAAAATAGAAAAACTAAATGAGTTAATCTACTTGTGCACTCACGCGATTGTTAACTTGGAAGTGTTTAGATCATAGCATTGTTCATTTCCTCGTTTGTTAACTTGAAAGTGATTAATACATAGCATTGTTCATTTTCTATTTGTAAAGATAGCAGTGGCCTAATCTAGAAAAATAGATCAACAATGCAGAGATAGCAATTGGGTTCAGTTACTTCCTTCCTAGTTATGAGCTATGTGAAGTTTGTATGAAATGCACTTGTTACTTTACCCCTAATTAGTCTAAGTGAACTATGCAAAGCATCTAAATGACCTAATCTAGCAACTACCTCTACAAAAATAGACGTTAGCTCAAACATACAAAATTAGAAACCCTAGGAACAAAAAAGTAGAATCAAATGCACCGCACTACAGCCTGAATGCGTAGAAATAGGGAGTCAATGTGGCGTTGTACAAAAAGCACAAAAATAGAAAGCAAATGTGCAAAAACATGAGGTATATGCACGATAACAACAAATGCGCCATTTGACAGAATAGATGTGCCAAAAGATGGGGTAAAAGCACAACTATGACAGATGCGCAGTTAGACAGAGTATATGATGCGCAACTGCGGAGGTCAAATGTGCTAGACTATCACATGTGCCAAAGTAGAAGGTAAATGTGTCACTTGGGAGGTCAAATGCGGCAGAAAACTAGATGCACCAACTCAGAAGGTAAATGCGTCATTTGGGAGGTTGTATGCGCAAGATGACTCTGTCAGAACCTGTTCGTCACCTATACAGACCTGTCACTTGAAAACACTCAGTTTATTGATTAGTAAGAGGGGTAAGGGTCCCACGGTGGGTGCCAAAATGTGAGGGGGAAAATAGGTTAATCAAATCAATGAAAACAAAACCCAAACATCTACAGAATCTGAAGATAAAAGGAGATTAAAACAAATAAAGAACAATACTTACACCTTTACCTTGCGTCTTCCATAGTTTGCATATCTTTCTTTGATCTTGGTGATGAAGCCCTCAGAAGTGTTTCTCCCTTGCTTGTTTGAAGATGACAAAGATAGAATGGCTCTGATATTCATGTGATTGAAGGTGAGCTTCAACACACTAGATAGAGGATGAGATGAATGCTTAAGAAAATGGGTGCCAAAGGCGCGCTTGATTTCCTGCAGCATAAGTTTGCATAAATGATAAGTGATGAAATGAAGAAGGAGAGGGTGGTATTTATAGAAAAAGGTGAGGGAAGATCAATGGTTTAGAAGAAAAGGAAAGATCAACGAAGGAGGGTTGTTGAGGAATGTGCAACAAATGGAAGAAAGACATGTGTTATTCGAAAAGCAGCTTTGCTAAGTTAACTCCTCTCTTGATGAGGATGAGATTTGATTTTCTTAAATTGGAATTTATTTTTCTAATTTAGGAGAAGATTTGCTTTAAAGATGCTTTAAAACTGCTTTTGCTTTTATGTGACAAGAGGAAAGTATTTTTGGAAGATAAGAATGATTTTTGTGAAGATAAGAAGGCATAATTAAATAAAAAGATTTATTATTTAATTATTTTGTAGCTAATTGAGAGGAATAAATAAAATATAGAAATATATTTTATTTTTGTGAAGATATTTGAAGAATAAAATAAAATATAAAAATATATTTTATTTAGTAGAGAATTTAGATTTTATTTAAATAAAATTTGCATTTTATTTAAATTTGGAAGAATAAAAGATTTTAATTAAATAATTGAAATTATTTAATTATTTAGAAGAATGAAGTTGATGTAGATGAATTTAATTAATTAAATAAAAGGTAATTTATTTAATTAAATGAGAGGAAGTGAATCAAATAAATAAATAAATGTATTTATTTATTGATAGAGGAATGTGAAGGTGAAATAAATATTTAAAATATTTATTTAAGTAGAGTCATGTCAATTTTAGGTGTATATAGAAAACTCTAAAAGGGAAAAACCACGATGGGTGTTAGCCAATAAAAATATATGAGTTATACCAATACCAAAAAATAGAGGCTCATTGCCCAAAATGCTCACTACAAAGAATGACTCACTACCTAAAATGCTCATTGCAAAGATTAGCTCATTGCCTAAGGGTGGCTCACTGCTGAGGGGTGGCTCATTGTCGAGGGGTGGCTCACTGCCAAAGTGATGAACTTTTTAAGTAGAATCTACTCCATGCCATGTTTCAGTTCCATTGAAGCACAAAACTTACACCTCTACTATGCTCTTTCACACCTTCACACTCATCTTATCATCTTCACATTTTCACACACCTTTTGCATCTACATTACATGCTTTTATACAATTTATCAACCTTGGAATGTACATCAAGGTTGGCATTACATTCTTCAACCATTGGAACAATCTCCAAGGTCGGCATGATTACAAACATACATAAAATAGGTCAAGACATAATACAAATTTAGCTAAGGAAAAGATGTAAAGATGTATGCGGTTACCTGGGACTCAAACACAATCCTCCACACAAGATGCTTCTACAATCTTCAATGCATCTCTGCACATATTGAATTCAACCAGGTCCGCCAAGACTTGAGATAATACTAGGTCTTCAAGGAACACACTTCATCCATGATCTAAATTTTCTTTTGCAGACCAATCCAAAGGTAGGAACACGATCATGAGACATCCACAAGGAATTGAAATCACCTAGAACAACTGCACAACTTCAAATCACTTTGTCAATAAGAATCTTCAAACCGAAGCACATAACCAACACTACTAGCCACTGTCATAATTAAAAGATCAACTTGTAGACCACCAGATCATGAACCATTGGAGTTGAAGGCACATAAAACTTAGACTTAACTCTAGAACTGCAGATAAAAATACTTCAATGCAGAGGAATACAGAGCATATTACTTTCTTCCTATCACTGCCAACTATATAGAAAAAGCTATTTTCACTCTGGTGAACATAGCTTACTCAGATCTTCATACTAGAGGCTCAAACCTGATATATGACCCCTTTAGATAGACTTCTAAATAACTTCCAATCCACAGGCAAGGATATTAAATCTACAGGAAATATAGAGCATTCTTCTGGATTGTTCTTCTGCATGTAATACACTGTTTCCACTGCAACTCACTGTTTTTACCATAGGGGCTAATTTTCTCAATATCCTCAACATCTAGAAGAAAGTAACAAAATGAGAGCACAGTTGACACCAATGACAACACAGATATGTTGACATCAATGACAACACTAATTAGGCACATACTTGCAACAAAAGCACTATCAGATATATGTCTAGGTCCTATTCTAGGCATATCTGGATCTTGAAATATGGATCAAATTTCCAAAGTCATAATTTCTTCTTATAAACCCTGCCAAATGAAAGAAAATAAAATTTTAAGTAGGTTTTCCTTTTGAAGCATATTGAAATTTCTTAAAACGAAGAAGTTGCTCCCAGTCAAAGTTTGGTCAACAGGTCATGGGGATTTCACATAATCATAGTGTCTGGATATTATTTTAATGTCCCGAACAAAGAAATTGTTAAGTAGTGCTTAATGTCTTGATATTCACAAATGTACAGAGGTCAAAATTAAGTCATGGTGAAAGCTAAACATCTCATACATGGATATTAGTTAACATCCAGATATTAGCTTAATATCTGGACCTTAACTTAATATCCATACCCGAGCTAATATCCATGTCTGTATGACACCATTTATCCCTTGCTTATTCAAGTAGCTTATGTCACATGGACATTTTATCCTTCCTTTTGCTTAATATCCTGATCTCGATGACATCATGTCATCTCAATTTTATAAAGTCTCCTGACCCTGCTTACGTCATTTGGATATTAATGCATTGGGATATTAGCTTCGTCAATATCCAGAACTTACATAGCATCCCAATCCTGATGATGTCATGTCATCTTAACTTTATGAAGAATGTTAAGTGTGCTGACACCATGCAGATGTTTGCTCATTGGGATATTTTACATTTTTTATCCTGACATTATTTTAATTTCCTAATCCTGATGACATCACCCTATCACATTACAATGAAGGAGCTTCCTCTTGGTGACGGCATCTAGACATTTTGACCATATGGATATTTTGCACTCTTAATGTCCAAACATTCCAAATATCCATATCCTTGGTCTAGCTAATGGTATTACACCACGTGTCCACATGGACATCCTGACCTATTCTGAATAGAATTGAGACCCGATTATGGATCCTCGGTCAACAATGGTTGCCCTGACTCATATGTTGACATCATAGGGATATATCCTGATGGATATCTATATGAATAATCTAAAACTAAGATCTGCTCCATCTTGGCACACCCTTTTTGCATTTAATGCAAATAAAAACTATTAGATTTTAAATTCAAACTCGTGTCGATGGACACCTGTCCTAATCTCTCACAACTACATTGCTAGAACTCATTTAATCTCCTTAGAGGTAATTAATAAGCCCTAAAATTTAAGAACTCATAAGTTTAAAGGGTGAATTGCTTTCATAATTCACACAATTGCATTTAGAAAACTAATAATTTGCACAAAGAATTCAAAATTGAAGAAGTAGCTACAGCTAACCTGCAACGAGGATTTAACTACACCGAGAGCCCCTTCGTACAATAATTCTAGTATACATCTGCACATTTCAATTAAGGTTTCATAATCCAAGTATGTATGGAATGACCCTATCTGATTATTTTTGTAAGGTTTTTTTTCATATTTTAAGCAAGTGAGGGTTTAAAATGCTTAAATGAAATAAATTAAAACATGATCGAATGCATATTTTTTAGATTCCATGTTTATTTATTTCATGGATAGAAGCATGTTAACCCTAACCTTATAAATGCCCTAGTTAATATGAGTCCATGGAATTGGAGGATAAGATGGCTTAGCCCCACATGGACAAATGTGACGTCGAATTCAAACTAAACATGTTCCCGAAGGCGCACAATATTTACAAGTATGGTTTTATGAGGATACCCACTTTGGTGACATTGATATTGAAGCTTTTAGAAATAGAAGCAATACCAGAGAGGATCATCTCATTTTGAAGAACATCGTGACCACGGGGATGTACTATGTAGCTAGTTTCCCATATGCTACGGAAGCTTTGGAGCTCGTGATCGAATGTGCTGATAATTACAATGTGGTAACAAGAAGAGTCGAGCACGAAGGATGAGTTTATGTAGACCTATCATTGGATGATATAATAGAGGCATTCAATCTACCTACACCCAGAGGAATATATGTGCCAGACCTGGAGGCACTAGCTATGGAATATGATGGCAATCAAAAAAATTGTAGAAAGTGACAAGGTATCGTTGTACCTCATCATTTAATCTATTTTCAGATATCAATAATCCAGGGGCTGTGTCCTTGGCTGTTTGCAACTAGGGATTCTACAGTTACCAGTTTTCCTAGCTAATCTTAACAGCTTCTACTAATTTGAAAATATTAATTGGTCTACTTACTAAATGAATTTCACGAATGTTGAAAACACAATTAAATAGGAAGTTACTTAAAGCAATTAAAAAAAATAGTAACATGCATCTATCTATCAAAATCAGTAAATACTTTTCACAGCAAAATCTGAAGTAATAAAATAGTGGTACTAGCCTTTTGCCTTGGTGGTGAGAGTGGGCCCTTGCTCCACACCCTTGGGGCTGAAGGCTATAGTAGGGAATTAGCACAAAAGAAGATCACAACTTAATTCAGTCCAATTCCATTCACTTTACATTGATAAAAAATATTGATATCATAGAATTGAGATTACCGAGAATTAGAATAATTCAATCATTGTATATTTCTTCTGTTGTTCCTATGAGTATATATCAAAAGAGTGATGACATATCACTTATCTTATCTACTAGTTCTTCTATGAGATGACATCCATCTCTTTATTACACTAGCTGTCTAACTATGAAAATTAATCATGCAATAAAAGTAGACTGAGTGGAATAGAAGTCCACTTAGAATTCTAAGTTTGAGTCTTAATACATTTGGGCAGCGAGGCCCTGAAAATATGGGTATTGAATCAGTTCTATCCGTAACTCATGCAAAAACTTTATAAAGGTAAAAACTCCAGCAGTTTAACTAAAGATGACCCTTCACCACTCAGGTGATGATTTGAGTGAAATGAGGGGTATTATGATCACTGTTGAGAGTGCCTGATCGGTAGCTTATGCTGGAAATATGCCCTACTCTCAGGAGGTGCCAGAAATATCTGTCCCTGTCTGTAGCTCCGGAGATATGTCTATAGCTCCGGAGATGTCTGTAGCCTTCTTTGTTCAGCTCTGGAGAGGCTTTCTCTTTTCTTCAAAACTTATGGTGTCATGGTACTCTGGTATTGTCTCTAGAGATCATTGAAGACTATCTCCAGAGATGCACAAAATTGCTATTCCTGGCATCTACACCCGTTGATTCAAAAAGAGAGAAGTTTCTGCATTTTTCCATCAATTCCATGCACATTAGTCACTTAATAAAAAATTATGATCTTAAGTAATCTATCTCAATTAATCATTAACTAGAATGATCTTGCTAGCTTATTTGGGTGCAAACATTAAGAAAGATGGGATCAGGAAGGAGAAAAAGAGAGGTAAAAAGATGTATTTCATGGGTGCAATTTGGCACTCATCATCTCCCCATACCTAATGTTTGGCAGGTCCTCCTGCTTCTCACAATTTGGATTTATTCTGGTGAAGTAGCTTGTCAGTCAAGCTATAATCCTGTGCATAGGTGGTCCAAGTTGTGTGATTGGTATTACCATTGCCTCTATATTGATCAACCTGTTTCAACCAGTCCTGTAATTTCTCATCTTCCATCTGCTTAGCCCAGACAGGGAGTGGCTCAATTATGAGAGGGGGCTTGAACCGTCCACCTATCCATTCCTGCTTATGGTTATCCATAATTTTGGATATCAACTTTGCTTTCTCATAAATAAGCTTAAGTTTGCAGGGGTGGCCACCTCTCTCATTTTCTGCTCCGAGGTCAAAACATTCCATCTTTTCTTTGCTATGACAAGTACTGGATTTGCTGAACTGATCATGAAAAGGCCAAAATCAATGGAGCACTCTTGCAAACATTTTAGGTATAATGAAAAAAATTTGTTCTTACTCTTAGGGTGATAGATAAGGGACCTAAATTGGATCCTAAAAGCATTGGGATTGGGACATTCCTTCCTGATGAAAAGATCTATTTCCATATCTTTCTTGAGATGATCTTCCTTTTGTTCATTCCAGATCTGATGATTCCTCATTAGGGACATAAATGCTTTAAGCTGACATTCTCCCACAAAATGATTAAGAATGAAGGTTATATCATTAACACAGAAACCATGTAGGTATAATTCACATAGGAAATTCTTGTCCTCATCATTACTCCTTGTATATGTTGTCATGAATCCTTCTACTGTCTCTATATCCTCAACCAGGTCAGATAGGATTAAAGATAATTTCCTCTGTAGGACTCTTTCTTGTAAGAACATAGAATAACTGGCACTTGGAGGCCTACAGGATAGAATTTCTGAAGAAAGGAAGGCCATTTCAATGATTTTTCCTTCCAGAGTTCCTATTCTTTTTGTTTTGGCAGTGACTGCCTTTTGTAACTACAACATAGGCTTGGAAGCCTCATATTCTCTACACTTCTTCTCCCAATAGAACAGGGCCTTAGGAATGTCAATGGGGATTGGACCCACATATGCATTTGTTTGTATTTCCTGCTCATTGGTTGCCCTTGGGCCAGCCAACTCTTGGATATATTCCTCCTAGTCATCTAGTTTGTTGTTGGCCCAAGTTAACTGTCTATCCTAGCTATGTATTTTCTCAATCAATGCTGCCATTATTGTGAGGCTATTGTCTCAGGCCATGGTGAGCTCAGAAATACTTTGTGCCACCTCTTTCTCTTTTTCTTCCAATAGTTTGACTGCCTCAATTTTCTAGGCCTCCAATTTTGCTTCTTTCTTAATTTTCTGGGCCTCTAATTCTGCTTCTTTCTCCTGGATGATCTTATTTTTGCTTTGGAGTTCTGTTTGTAGATTTTTGATGACTTGTTTTTGCTCCATTTCTACTTCCATCCTAACCTTCTTGAGGTCAGTAATAATTAGATTCTTCCCCCAGAGTAGTCTCTTTAGGTTTTCAATTTCTTCCATCATTTGTTGTTCTTTTGAAATTTCAACATCCTCTTGATCAGAGGGATGAGAGAAGGTTTTTGCTTTTGCTTTTGCTGATCATCAAGGTTTTCCATGGCCATCTTCCCTACACTGTCAATTGTACCCATTTGCCTTGTTTCATTTTTTTCTGCAAACTACATATCTTGAGGGTCCTTTACTTCTACTGGCACGGATAAAGGCCCAGCCTTATCCTCATATGTTCTAAAACCTAAGAGTACCTCAGCTAGGAGAGCAGTATCTTTCTCAGCCTGTGAGAGTTGTCTTTTCCTTTTGCTTCTCCATAGCAGAGGTGGGGCAGTTGCCTCCAGACAAGGTCTCTCATCCTCAGAGTCTAAGGAAATAGTAAGGGTTTGTATGTGTTTTGTCTCTGGAGCACATGATGGTTCTGAAATTAGACTTGACCCCAGATGAACAGATGGTGCTGGGGAAACTTCTCTTTGTCTTCTCTTCCTGACTAGAGGGATCTCATCTAAATCATGAGATGGTTCTTCAGCCTAGAATCTCTTTGCTCTCTATCCTGACCTCTCCTCTGTTAATTCCATAGGGAAATATTCCTCAATTAGAGTCATCTTTTTCCTAACTGATCGAGTCAGATATAGGGTTTGTTTAGGAGCAGACTCTGTAATTTCTTTGCCTTTCCTCTTTTTATCAAGAACAGGGGCTACATATGAAGTTGCCTCCTGTGAGGACCTCTTTCCTCTTTGAATAGCTATGGAGGAGGCTAAAGGCTTAGTTTCTTCTTCTTGGTGAGTAGGAGAATTCTCACTTCCTAGCTGTGCCATCTCTAGTTCTCTGTCCTGGGAATCTTGTTCAAGAAAGTTTTTCCATAATTCCTCCCCATTGGCCTGAGACAGGAAGTGGTGTTTGACTACTAGAAAAATGAGGCCATGATGTTTCATGGGACCCTTATTTTGCTGATATTTTTCTATAGTTGCCTTGATGGCAGAATACAGGAAATTGGGGATGTTTATGCTAAACTCAAGGTGTTTATTTCCATGCCTTAGAAAAATCAGCATTTTCATGATTGGCCCTAAAACTAGAGAGAATTGACCATCACAAGTAAAATATTTCATCAACCAGGTGGCAACAGATTGCCAAGGGTTTGGGAGTGTGGACCTAAGAATTTCTTTTACTTCATTTTTATTTGAATGCAGTTGTATGGCATGTTCACCTCAAATAGAGAAATTCTTAATTAAATTAGTGTATAACGTTTTCAAGTGATAAAACCTCTCACCTTGTTCAGGCAGCCCAGAAATGTGACTGATAGTGGCTGAGGAGAAATTGATTCAGACTCCTCTAATAGCTATCTGATTGTCCCTTAAATTTCTGAGGAATTCATCCACATCTTCCTGAAACCCTTCAAATTTTTCTAGAAAGTCTAGCCATGTTGCAGCTCTTAAAATGTTTGCTGCAGCTTCATCTTGTAGAAGACCCACAACACTTTCTGGCTCAGACTTCTTCTTTACCCCCATTGCTAAATTAGTTCCACCTTCTATGCGTAATTCCTCACACTCCTCAATCTGCAGTTTATCCTTTCCTCTTAACTCTATAGGCTTCAGAGGACTATTCAATTTGCTCTATTCTTCAGGGTACTTTGGAGGTTCAAATGAGGATTATTATGTTTCTCAGCTTAGGATTGTGGAAGATTTATAGATTAGTTAGAGTACTTAGGCAGTCATAAATGTGACAGAATGACAGGACACTCCGGAGGCAAGGTGGCAGTACAACACAGATGGCGGCATGTGTGAATTTAGGAAAGAAAATGATGGAAGGAGGACGTGTCATAGTAGCGGCACCCAAAAATAGAAAGACAAGATAGTTGTTATTAATGGTTAACTAAAGATAGAATTACCTAGATCATTTTTAATGATGAGGAGTGATGTACACGGTAGAGATGCTGCGTCATTTTATGAGATTGCACATGTTGCAGCACATGAGCAGCTTTTGGTGGCTTGAGATGACGCCCACTACTCCATTGGTACATGACCTACAATCATTACATTGAGTGGTTCGAGAATCCATGTTCCTTGGGTGACGTCAGTGCCATCTTTGTGAATACCCCTGCAAATGATATGCATGCTAATTTAATTTATTCTTTTGATAAAGTAGAGGATGAGTCATGATGACCTCATCATGTGATGTGTCTACTTTATTTCCCAGAGAGGTGGGTCCCCTCCCTTATTATTGAAATTGACTTCTTTATTGACAGAGTGCCGGAGGTGCTCCTAGTTTGGGAAGCGTCGGAGGTGCTCCTGGTTTGGGATGTGTTGGAGGTGCTCCTGGTTTGGGAAGCACTGGAGGTGCCTTTGACTAACTCTCAGCACCTGATCACCTCCATATCTCGATTGTTTTCAACTATCCTAAAGAAGGGGACCACCATTTGCTGGTTTTCAACTCCCTTGGTCGAGAAAGACAACTATTTACTGGTTTTCCATCTTTCTCTATTTTTTTTTCTTTTTTTTTTAGAAGGCCGCCATTTGCTAGTTTTCAACCTTCCATTTTTTTTTCAATCCAACACTGTGATAGAGGAGGTATCCCCTGTATCAAAACACAAATCATTAAGAAACTCTTCTTTAGTGGATGGTCTTTTATAGAATCTGATTCGGTGACCATGTACTAGGAATGTGTGTGTGCTTCCATCAATAGGTTCCAATAATACTGTTCCATTTTCAAAAACTTCCTTTACTTGATAAGGACCCATCCAGTGAGTTTGTAATTTCCCTTTGAACTTGAATTTAGAATCATAAAAAAGAACCCAATCACCTTGTTGAAATGTCCTCCTTTTGATGTGTTGGTCATGCCATTGCTTTCTCTGATACTGAACTAGTTCTATTTGCTAAATGGCCTCTGTCTGAATTTCATCCAACTCATTGAGCTGAAGAATTCTATTCTGTTGAGTTATAGAAAGTGGTAGACCAATATCCAATACAGTTTTAAGTGTTTGGAGTTCAAATTCTATAGATAAAATAGGCTTTTTCCCATAAACCAATTCATATGGTGAGAGCTTTGTTGTGGACTTCCAAGTGGTATTGTAAGCCCAAACTGCTTCAGGTAATTTGCTAGCCCAATCTTTTCTATTCATTGCTACTGTCCTTGTTAGAATATTTTCAAGTTCCCTATTAGTTACTTCTACCTGCCCATTCACTTGAGGATGGTAAGGTGAAGATTTTATGTGTTTGACTTGATATAAATCTGTGAATACTTTGATTACTTGTGAAGTAAATTGAGGTCCTCCGTCTGAAACTACTGATCTTGGGGCTCCAAACCTTAAGAAAATCTTATTATAAAGGAAATCAACAACTTTTTCTTTCCTTGCAAATTGTAATTCTTGAACCTCAGCCCACTTAGTAACATAGTCTGTGCATACTAGAATGTACTCCTTGCCTGATGATGGTGGGGAAATTGGTCCCACAAAGTCCATACCCCACTACTCAAATGGTTCCATCATGACTTGAGGATGAAGTAACATCTCTTGGGTAAAGGTTGGCTATCCCATCCTTTGGCACTGGTCACAGTGCTACACATACTTCTTTGTATCTTTATGAAGAGAGGACCAGTAGTAACTAGCTTCGAGGATCTTGTTGACTGTCTGGTGGAAGGAGTAATGGCCACCAGATGGTTCATCATGACATGCTCTCAACACATCAAAAATCTCATTAGCTTTTAAACACTTGCGTAGAATGAAATCAGGACCACATTTAAATAGTAAACCATTCAACCATTTGTAAGATAAACTTTCTTTAACCAAATATTTTTTTTTTGTTTTGAGGTAAAATGGGATGGATACAAGCCTGTAGCTAAAAGATTAGCTATGTCAGCAAACCAAGGTGCAGTAGAGGAGATAGCAAAAAGATGTTCATCTAGGAACTTGTCCTCCACTGGTTGGTTTCCTCCTCCTATATGCAATCTTGAGAAAAAATCAACAACCAAATTAAACTTACCTGGATTATCAACTATGGTAATATCAAATTCCTGCAACAACAATAACCACCCGATGATCCTTGCACCCACTACTAGTTTATTCATTAGGTACTTGATGGCTGCATGATCAGTGTGTACAAATATTTTATATCCAGTGTTATAATGCCTAAATTTATTTATAGCATAGATGACTGCCAAGAATTCTTTTTCAGTTGTGGTGTAATTTCTTTCTGCAGAGGTAAGGTTTTTGCTGATGTAATAAATGGCATGCATACTCTCTACTTCCTCCTTTTGTCCTACAACTGCCCCAATGGACTCATTTGAAGCATCATTCTGTATGTGAAATGGTAAAGTCCAATTAGGTCCTCTTAAAATTGGTGTGACAGTAAGCTTCTCTTTCAAGGTTTCAAATGCTGATTGACATTCTTCTGTCCACAGAAACTTTGTGTCTTTGTTAAGCAGGGTAAATAAGGGGGCAGCTATTCTGCTGAAATTTTCTATTAATATCCTATAGTAGCCTGCATGACCCAAAAAACTTCTAACATCTATCTGATTTTTTGGTGAAGGCAACTGTGTGATCACTTCTATCTTGTTTTGATCCACTTTGATCCCTTTGCTAAAATGTGGTGTCCTAAAACAATTCCTTCCTCCACCATCATAAAGCACTTTTCATGGCTAAGGGATAATTGATTTTTCTCACAACATTTTAGTACTTTCTCAAGGTTTGTGAGAGCTTCTTCAAAATTATCCCCATACACAATAAAGTCATCCATATAAATCTCCATGCATTCATTAGCTAGTTCAGCAAAAATAGATAAAACAAGTCTCTGAAATGTAGCTGGTGCATTGCATAGTCCAAAGGGAAGAAATTTGTAAGTAAAAGTTCCCCAAGAATAGGTGAAGGTGGTTTTGTCCTGATCTTCAGGTGCTACTTGAATTTGATTATACCCACTGAATCCATCTAGAAAAGAGAAATACTTTCTCCCAGCAAGGTTGTCCAGTACTTGGTCAATGAATGGTAAGGGAAAGTAGTCCTTATTTGTGGCCTTGTTTAGTTCTCTATAATCAATACACACCCTCCATTTCCCATTCTTTTTACGCACTATGACAAGGGGTGAGACCTATTGACTATCTGAGATTGGATATATAAACCCTGCTTGAAGTAATTTTTCTATTTCAGTTTTGACAATGTCTTTTAAGGCAGGATTCCATCTTCTCTGGGGTTGTCTGATAGGTTTAATATCCTCAGTGTATATATGATAGGTTTTCATATCTTGGTATTCCCAAGAAAAAGTTGTTGAATAGGAAATCAGAAGTTGGATAAGTTTTTCTTCCTGATTTGCTGTTAATTGAGTATTGATATTAAGTGTTTTCCCTAGTAAAATCATGACTTGTTTTGTGATTTGATCCATGGATGTGGTTAATCCACACATAGGAGTCATGGTATTAAGACGACAAGAATGTGGAAGCAACATGTGGAAAGTGGCTAAGTCTCTGTAAAAGGTTTCCCCACAAGGAATTATGTTGGTGAGGGTACAATGAGAAGAAGTAAGAAGTTCTTTCCTAGAATCTTGGGCGAGCTCCATCACATCCTTATTGATTAGGATGTGAGTAATGTCTTCTGTTGTATCATAGTATATTTCTTCTTCTAATTCTTCCAAATGTTCCTTGATGGTTACCATAGCTACTGAGGTACTGTTGTCATTGTTCTCTGGTTCATCCACCCATACTCTTTGTGTATAATGCATTGATGGTTTAGCTAGAGGATACAGAGATATTTTCTTCAAATCTATCCCATTAGAAATGACCATATCCCCAGTTCAACAATCAATAGATGCTGCTACTGTAGCCATCCATGGTCTTCTTAAAATCAGTGGTTAAGCATTTCTCTGGTTTCTAGGTTCTAATATCAGGAAGTCCATTGGAAATTCCCATGAATCTATCACAACTGGCACATCAATGATTACTCCTTTTGGAATAGCTACTGACTGGTCAGCAAGTTGAAGAATTGTAGTTGTGGATTGGATACCTGATAGAGCTAATTTGTCCATTGTGTGAATTGTCATCACATTAATTACTGCTCCCAGATCAACCAGAACATTTAAAATTTCTACCCCTGAGATAAAAACAATTATGACAGGATTTCCAGGGTCTCCATATTTTGGAAGGGGAATTTCTCCCATCAATAGATCTACTACTTTTCCTTCCACCTGTATTGTGGAGGAAAGTTTTTCTTCCTACCCTGCATTTTGATACAATACTGTATAATGAACTGATTTAGTTTTGGTACATCTCTGATTGCCTAGAGAATAGGGATTTCAATGTTTAGTTGCTTGATTTGTTGTAAAAGTTCTTATTTTAGGTTGGTTTGGACTTGTTTTTGTAAGATCTTTTTTTGGGGAACATACTGTTTAACTTGTTTTGGGTATGGTGCTAGTTTTTTGATGAAGGGGGTAAATCACAAAACACAGAATAACAGCTATTGAACACAGCAAATAGAACTTTCTTTTATTGAACTAGGCAACTCATTACATTATAGAAGCTCAACTACAATTAGAGGATGAATCCTCTACTGGCTGTAACACATTACAGCTTTCCCAACCTCAAGACTCTAGAATCTTTAGCCTTCTCTAACCCCCAAATCAGCTAGGGTTTCTGTTTTCCCACCTATTCTTGACTCTACACTGGCCCCCTTAACTCTACTACTACTCAGGGTTCCTAAAATAGTCATAAATAGCACTTTTTGGCAGCCTCCAGCTAAATTTCGAAATTTGCAACTCCCACCAAAAGTAGGTCAACTTCTGGGAAGCATAACTTTTGATCCGGGTGTCTGATTGACGAACCGTTTTAAGTGCTGGAAAGCTCGCGATGTGAACTATCATGCCAGAGATTCATAAACAGATTTCCATCAACTTTTTAGGATGTTATGGGAAGTTTTAGTGCCTCATTTCTTGTTCCAGAAATTTTTAGGGGCTTTTCGGAAAACAAAAACTTTAATATCTTTCAGCTCACAAATGATCTTTGCCTGATTCCTTTGCCAAAGGTCTTATATTTCCGTTATGTAACTTTCTAGAAGTTTTTGCTTCATTATGTGCCCAAATGCAAACTTTCTCAAAATAGAAAGTACACTTTCCTAAATAGGCAGGTCACTATTTTTAGTAGTTTTGGAAAAACTGAAAGTCCTACATTATTATTCTGGATATTATGGAACCAGAAACACTAATTATGGAAAGAAATGAAAATAACTACAATGATTTTGAATTAACTTCTTTTTGGGTGATGCAAGATTGCCCTTACACCATTGGATGCTCCTGCATCATTTTTCCATCTCCAGAGCATCTCCGGAGCTCTTGTCAGAATTGTGTTTAGGAATGTTCTCCAGAGTCGGTCTTTTAGGAGCAATTTCAGAGTTGTCCAAGGATGATTCTTCTAGCACTTTTTTGTTAGTAATCTCCTCTGGGGGTTGAGTGGATGAATTTTTAGGTTCCTCATCATTGGTTACTTCAACTATAGTTGGAGGAGATGGTCTTGGGAATGCTTTCCCAGAACGCAGCTGGAGATTATTTGAATATATAGCATTAATTCCAGCCAAATTTTCTTTCTCTGTGATGTAAACAGTTGCTCCCTATTTATTCTATGGGTTTGGTATAGGCTGAGCTGATAAAGGTGGTTGGCTAACTGGTTCATTTTGTGATTGACCTTGTGTGTTGGAGGGTCCAGTTAGCAAAGCTTGTTCTTGAGGTTGGAAACATCTAGGTTGTCCCTGGTATTGTTGATTATATCCCTTTGAGAACCCCATTGAGGTTGCATGTTTTGTGATCCAAACTGTGGTGGCCATTGTTGATTTCCCTAAGGCTGATTTTGCCAATTTTGGTTTTGCCAATGTTGACTTGGCCAATCTTGCTGTCCCCAAGGAGTATTATTTTGAGGCCCATGCCAAGTTGGATTCCACTGATTATTTCCCCAATTAGAAGGACCCCTGTAAGATGGCTGGTTTGGATACTGAGTATAAGGGAAATTCCCAGCTTATTTTTGTCCCACATAGTTTAATTCCTCTTCTATTACAGCATTCTTCTTACTCAATCTTTTCAAGGCTGGAAGTTGACTACATTAACTTGTAGGATGTTCTCTATCACAGATCTGACAAATCTCTGATTTGTCCAAAGGGCATTCTCTCAACAAATGCTTGTTTCTACACCTAGGGCAATAGATGGAGAGTGGTTCAGTTGTTCTATTTTGATCAGATGTTCTAGTTTTTGCTTGAATCCCATCCAATGTGGTATTTAATTGGACCAAAATGTTTGTTTTTAGATTTACAATCTCCTCCATTAACTATCCTATTTCATTCTTCCCTTTAAAAGTTTTGGATGACCTCACTCCATTTTGGGTTCTAGAATAGTTCTTGCAGAGTTCTTCTATAGCAGGTATATCCATTTTGTTGATATTTCCTTTTCCCATTAGATCCAATGCCTATTTTGATTCTTTGTCCAATCCTTTTACAAATAGGGTTCTGGCCAAGGAGTGATCTACTGGGTTACCATACCTTCTCAAGGCAAAACTAAACCTGTCAACACAGTCCTCTAAAGTCTCTTCCTCCCCTTGCCTAATTTTAAACAATTCTTCATTTTTATTATTGGATCTACAATAATCTTGGTATTTTTCCAAAAAAATTGTTTCCATCTGATCCCAAGAATGGATAGAATTCTAGGGTAAACCCATAAACCATCTCATCACAGAATCTTTCAGAGTTGAAGGGAACAGCTTGAGTTTTTGGTTATCTGATCCATAATCATAAGTTTGGTAGACTACTTTGAATTCAAACAAAAACTGATCAGGATCCTCAGAAGAAAGTCCTCTAAAATTTGGCAGGTGTGCTGGTGAGATATTCTTCATAGGAGCATTGTCTTCAACAGCCAAAATAATAGGATATGAGAAGGTTCTTGGAGCCTGATTTTCCTCTTCTTCATGATTACCATTTTCCATGTTTAGTATTGGTTCTTCTCCCTAAGGTTCTAGGAAATTAGGTTCTATCAAAGGATATGCCTGAAACTTTTGTTGTAATTCCTAGATATAATTGGCAAGTGGAAGATTTGGAGGGTCTAAGGGATTATTGTTTTGAGGTACAACTTCCAAAGTAGGCTCTAGGTTTCTCTCCTCAACAAGATCTTGTGCAACCCCACTGCTTTCCCCTATGGCTTGTTGTTGGGGTGTCTGCTTTATATATCTTCCTTTTGAATCTCTAGCTCTAACCATACAAATCTATCCTAAAAACTATTTTAACTCAGTTTCCCTAATTAACACAATACATCCCCGGTAAAGGTGCCAAAAAATGACAAGGTGTCATTGTACCTCATCATTTAATCTATTTTTAGATGTTAATAATCTAGGGGCTGTGTCCTCGGCTGTCTGCAACTAGGGATTCTACAGTTACCAGTTTTCCTAGCTAATCTTAATAGCTTCTACTAATTTGAAAAGATTAATCGGTCTACTTACTAAATGAATTTAAGGAATGCTGAAAACAAAATTAAACAGGAAGTTACTTAAAGCAATTAAAAAAATAGTAACATGCATCTATCTATCAAAATCAATAAATACTTTTCACAGTAAAATCTGAAGTAATAAAACAATGGTTCTAGCCTTCTGCCTTGGTGGTGAGAGTGGGCCCTTGCTCCACACCCTTGGGTCTGAAGGCTATAGTAGGGAATCAACACAAAAGAAGATCATAACTTAATCTAGTCCAATTCCATTCACTTTGCATTTATGAAAAATATTGATATCACAGAACTGAGATTACCGAGAATCAGAATAATTCAATCATTGTATATTTCTCCTATTGTTCCTATGAGTATATATCAAAAGAGTGATGACATATCACTTATCTTATCTACCAGTTCTTCTATGAGATGACATCTATCTCTTTATTACACTAGTTGTCTAACTATAAAAAATAATCATGCGATAAAAGTAGACTGAGTGGAACAGAAGTCCACTCAGAATTCTAAGTTTGAGTCTTAATACATTTGGGTAGCGAGGCCCTGAAAATATGGGTATTGAATCAGTTCTATCCGTAACTCATGCAAAAACTTTATAAAGATAAAAACTCCAGCAGTTTAACTAAAGATGACCCTTCACCACTCAGGTGATTATTTGAGTGAAATGAGGGGTATTATGATCACTGCTAAGGGTGTCTGATCGACAGCTTATGCTGGAAATATTCCCTGCTCTCAGGAGGTGCCAAAAATATTTGTCCCTGTCTGCAGCTCTGGAGATATGTCTTTAGCTCCATAGATGTCTGTAGCTTTCTTTGTTCAGCTTCGGAGAGGCTTTCTCTTTTCTTCAAAACTTCTAGTGTCATAGTACTCTGGTATTGTCTCCAGAGATCATTAAAGACTATCTTTGAAGATGCACAAAATTGTTGTTCCTGGCATCTACACCTATTGATTCAAAAAGAGAGAAGTTTCTACATTTTTCCATCAATTCCATGCACATTAGTCACTCAATCAGAAATTATGATCTTAAGTAATCTATCTCAATTAATCATTAACTAGAACGATCTTGCTAGCTTATTTGGGTGCAGACATTAAGAAAGATGGGATCAGGAAGGAGAAAGAGGTAAAAAGATGTATTTCATGGGTGCAACTTGGCACTCATCAGAAAGGTTATTTTCTTAGGATGGAGAGATCCAGCCAACAAAGACAAAGTAGTGGCCAAAATGCCACAACATTTATACAAATATGACTTCAACCCAGAGGTCCAATACGTGATCTTCCTACTCAGTAAAATGAAAGGAAGGGAGAATGCTAAAATTTTTGAATACTGGATGTTCAGTCACATCATGATGGTGATCGAGAACAAGCAGACAATATAATGGGAAAAAATAATCAGTGACTCCTTGTATTCACAAATGGTGAAGTGGAGGAGGATGGAAGATAGAGTGTTTAAAATGACTTCATATCTAGTATATGCATGTGCAGCCAAAGGTACCTTTGATGAGCTACAAACAGTAGGAAGAGTGGGTAGGTTGCCCCATGAGAAGACCCCCTAGGAGCATTATCCCCAACTAGAGAGGAGACAGTCAGTGCAATACTATAAGGTTGTGAATGATTGCTTCATATTGCATATAGTTAGACTCTTGGAAGGAGACAAAGCCAAGAGATTTTCAGTGGGAGCAATAGAGAAGATTCATCCATATGGTGCCTAGTTTATTCAAGCCAAAACATATTCCTATATCACGATGGAAGGGTTCAGTGGTAATCCCTTCATGTTACCTAGATATCCATTAGCTCAAGTTGTCTTAATGGATATGGTTAGAAACTAATCCTTGCCTTAGAGATGTCCAAGAGAAAAGATGGAAGACCATACATAAAATTCCCTATAGAAATCAATTGGTTTATGGTTGGATCAATGGATAATGCTAAGGTAGCTGAGTCAGATTGAAGAACCTGAGCTTACAGCTATTCCCATTAGTGAGGGATTATGATCCTTACCATAGGATTGCGAAGCGTTTCAACAAGAAATACAAGCATGGCATGCATCTAGAGGATTATTGGGCCGATTGTGATGATGAGCATGAAGTGTAGAAAAGGGAATACCAAAGGTTAACCCTTGCTTAGATGCGGACCTTTGGACAGCCAGAAGTCCCTCCCCAGATCAAGAAGGATGATGATTGTAGACACCCAAAATTGACTCATTATCATTAACATTCAAACATTGCATTACACATCATCTACATTTGTCTAACACACTTGAGCAATTTTCCTAACACATATATTTCTTCTATTAATTAAATAAATTTATATTTATTTAATTAATTCATTAGCTATTTCTTCTAAGCTATAATTAAACAATCTTTAATTTATTTAATTATCTTCATTCTATCTATTTTTAATTAAATAAATCTTATTTATTTAATTAAAAATTCCTTTCATAAATCCACTTTCCAATTAATTAAATAAATTGTATTTATTTAATTAATTTATCTTATCTTTTATCTCATGAGCCGACATGTGTGCCTCTTTCATTTAAAAAGATAAGTGATACTACATCCTTTTATTTAATATCTCTCATATGTAGTACTTTTTATGTACACAAGCACGCATGAGCCCTATCTTCCTTCCACTTGTCATCTACACATTCACCTATGTCTATCATTCAATCTTAGTCATTCACATAGCCACCGAATCTCCACCATTGATTGATTTTGGTTGAGTTCTATATAAACACCCTCTCATTCCATACTACATCTATCCAGCATTCATAGAGCATCTACATTATCATCCTAAGCATATTGAGCACTTGAGCATCCATAGCATCCATTGATCTTTCATCATTATCATTCATCCATCATGGCAGCTTTTATATTCATAATTGTTCATTGTTGAAGAAGCAATCCACATCATAAACAAGGAATCACACAATCTAGGTGATATTGTGCTTGAATAGCATTACTTTTGGTTTCATTTAGATTAGATTCTTTGATGATGGTAGGGTTAGGTTTTCATGGTTATGCTTGATCTTATCAACCTGATTTTTTACCTATCACCTTTTGGTATGCCCGGTGGAACCCACGTCCTTGATTAACTTTGCTGTTTGAAGTTGTTTTTATGAAGATTAGATTTTTTAAGTGCTTACGGCAAGTTCTAGTCACTTTTGAGCAAAAAACTGTCGATGTCTACATATGTGCATTGCTTCTACACTAAAATCTACCACTTGTAGCATTTTTTGGATCACTTTTATACTAACAGTGATCACTTTTTGTTTGTTCTACATCTCTTTTATCCTAACAGTGGTCGCTTTTTCATTTAATTGAATTGCCTTTGATCTAACTATGATCACTTTTAGCTGACCGCATCGCTTATTGCAAAACTAGGGTTTTTGTTGTGTATTGCTTCTTTTGCAGATCTAGGTTGCTTATGAGTTGAAACCAACTGCTTCATGATTTTTTGCATCACCTTCGAGCCTGAACAATTCGCATTTGGTGCTTTCAGCATTGCTTACGATCTGTAAGATTTCACTTGTGACAGAATAGAGATCACTTTTGACAGACAGTGAATCACCTCTGGTAAGCTATGTTGCTTTCAGTCTGTATAATTTGTAGTTTGTTTTCTTGGCTACTAATTGGGTATTTGTGCAACATCTTATCGATTTGTCCAAGAAAAGGAGGTTATCAAACTACTAACATATTTGTTCTAGCTCTGATCGGTCCAAGACTTGTGGTTTTTCACTAAATTAGGAACATTTGGGCTTGGTGCTTAAAATGAATCATTGCTTGCTCTGTGCTTTATTTATCTTTTTTGATTGCTTGCATGTGATTGATTGTAACCCAAATTTAATAACAAAAGTATCCTCTCCCCTTGCCTATTAAATGGATCTTGGGTGTATGAGAACTTGTTATTATCTTTAAAGGGCCTGCCTTCCCGGTGTGAGAAGGGATATGACCTAAGCGGTAACAGGCTAAAGCCAAGTCCTTCCAAATTGCTATATAAGAAAAGTGTTTGTGTCGAAAGCCACAAACAATGGGTGTTGTTGTGTTATACCGATAGCCAACCTCCCCCAAAACCCTCCAAGGCATAACCCTTGAAGGTTGGGAGACTCCACAATGGAGAGTAGCACTTCCACATGTATAGCCGCTCGAACAGATGCCCTTATTAGCAACTTTGTGTAGTAGCCAAAAACCCTCTATTTGTTGATGCAAAAGTTGGGACCTTTGAAGCTGCCCTGATTCATGTGGTTCTTAGAAGAGATAGTAGGGACAATCCTAAGGTTTGGTGAAGGACAAGCCTTACATGAAACCTAGATCTTGGTATGCGTGAGAAGTGTGTGCTGTGGAGGGGAGCCAGCGCTACCAAGATCCTAAAGCTATTTGCTTTAAATAAGCAGGGCCAAGGGATTCAACAAATACAGTCCTTTCTTAGCCTAGGTTGTACAAGTTTGTGATTGTTGTGAGTGTGAGTGACTGCAATTACTATTTTCTTGTCAAAAATAAAAAATCAGACATCTTTCCTGACAGATACAGTCAATTTTAAGCCTAAACTACTCGCATACAGACAACAGAATTGCTTTTAAACTATAGTTAGTCACTTTTTGCCTAAACTGTCACCTTTGAATAGCAGTTAATCACTTTTTGTATAAACAGAGTTGCATCAAAACAACAATCAGTCACCTCTTATCTGAATCAGGTCGCCTTTAAACAACAGTCTATCACCTTTAGCCTAACCTAAATCACTTCCAATCAGTAGTAAATCGCTTTTGAGCCAACAGTTATTGCTTGTGAAAAATTGAATCACCTCTGGTCAACACTGTAACCTGCTTTAGAACCTAAACCAGTCTGCATTTGAGCTATTACCAGTCGCCTTTAGCATTTTCTAAGTCACATATGAGCTATCACTTGTCGCCTGTGGTCTAATACCAGCAAATCTTAGTGACTCAGCTGAATTAGCCACAAATCCAGCTTGCTTAGTTTTAGAATTAGCTTTCAGACCTATCTCTAATCATTAGCAGATACCTGGACTTTGTCTCTTGTTTTGAGCTTATTAATCAATCGTATTTCATGAGCTTTTCATCTTTTTGAGATCCCAAACTAGCAAACCAAACATCAAATCAATCATTTTGATCCATCAGTAAAACATCAGCTTTAGCTTCAGCAAACATCAACAACATAGCAACCTTTAGCAAACAAATTTTCCCTTGAGTATGTGAGCTATTCTCTAGGGAAAACCAGCCAACAACAAATCAACCAACCAAGAAAAACAACACATCAACCAAACAAATCAGCAACCAAGTAAACCAACAAAGCAACCAACCAGCCAACTATCACCTTTCTTTTGGGTCTCAAAACTTTAGTAAGCTAAACTTCAGTTTTCAACATCAACGTCATGCCTCAAACTAGGAGTCAATATAGAGCTGAAATGGAAGCCAAATTGCAAGCTGAGATGCACCAACTTAGATCAACACCTCTTAAGGACGCAACTCAATTCATGACTGGTATGCCTCCTCATATGTTTATGCCTCATGGGTATACCATTGGAGAGTCATCTTCACAGCAAGTGCAACCTCAAACATCTTTGGAGACTTTTGAAGAACAATCCCAAGAAGACTTATTAGAATTTTAGGACACCCATGTGTGGGATCAAGTTGAGAGACTTGTTCTATCCAAGCCTAATACTACTTCTTGCAACTTGCTCGCATGGGTGCTAAATTACCGAGAGACCTTGAAATATCTGCTATTAGAGAACATGATACAAACACTCCTGTTGTTGTTGCAAAGGGACCATCCACTATAGTCACACCATCCCCTACCATGCTCGGAGCACACTCTAGAACCTTTGATAATGCCAACCAATGTGCTCCCTCTCATGTAACAAAATTTGAACATTCCACCTTTCCATGTTCCTCAACATACTTCTCCTACCATGACTTTTTCCATGCCTCAAGTAACACAAGTTGTCCATGTGGCCCAAGCACAAAATTCCCAAACATCACAAGCTATCCCCATATCCCATAGTGTGCAAGCCTCCCAAACTATACCAACAACACCAATACTCCAAGCTTCACGACCATCACAATCTGCCATATCCCATATGAATACCATATCTCATATACCAACTACTAATACACTTTCCACCATCTCTACTAATCCATCCACTACACCATATAATCTCAATTCTAGTCTTATTAATATGAGTGACCCTCCCATCATTTCTCAAGCCAATCCTAGCTCTACGGTCACTTATGTTGAGCAACTTACATCCATTCTATCATACTCTTCCAATCCTTCACACACCATCATCTTATGATACCCAAGGCTTGCCTATTATCACCCAACACATGACACATACCAATACTCATGTTCTCCAAAATACAAACCCAAGTGTCCATCCTTCTTTCACATCTACCAATCCTTCCATCACTTACCATGTCACAAATCCAACTCCAACTTCCCAACCATTAACTAGTGTCAATCCATCTTCCACTTCACATGTGATACAAAACCTTGGTGCCCATTCATCACAATACACCCAACTACTACTTGTGCCTCAAGGGCAGTAATCCTCTACTACATGTGTCACATCCCAATCCTTTGACATACATTGTGAGTACGCAACCTCAACAAACGGTCATGGCTCCATATATCCCATAACAACAACTCCAATATACATCATATCGTTTCACCCCCTTTTCAACAACAACAATTATCTTCAGCGGATGTTCAACAAATGATCAACCAAGTGGTAGGACAAGGCAAGAAGACATTTTCTCTAGAAAACATATGCGCTTATCCATTTGACAAGTCTCTTCATATGACACCTTTTCCGCCACACTTTGAAATTCCACAATTTGACAAATACAAAGGAAAAGGAAATTTGGAAGACCATCTTAGAGCATTCTTTGTGGCATGTCTCGATGTTGCTTATGATGATACATATCTTTTGAGACTATTTCCTTGAAGCTTAGCAGGACAAGCTCTTGAATGGTTTTCTCATTTACCTCTGGGAATTAAGTCTTTTTCAGAGTTAGCCAATAAGTTTCGATCACACTTTGCTTTTAACATTCACCATGAGGTAAACATGAATGACCTTGTCAACAATAAACAACACAATGGCAAAGCCTTTTCTTCATTTACTCAACGATGGCGCAATATGGCTAGAAAACTATCATGGAAAATCCTTGAGAAATAACAACTTGATATCTTTGTTCAAAATCTTCATCCCGAGTTGTCATTCCAACTATAATTGCAAAGTGCTAGCACCTTTGATGAACTTGTTTCCAAAGGAACCATCATTGAATGAGCTTTAATTGCTAAAGGAACTATCAAGATCTTTCACGATAACAAAGACTATCCTCAAAACTCCAACGATAAGTCTTGCTTTTGGAACAAAAATAAGAATGTTGTCAATGATGGTGTTGTGGATGCAAAGAACATCCAAGCTGCTTCTACAACAACGCAACCTTTTCAATGAATACGACAATGCCAAACTTCTAATCTGCGTCGACAATTTACACCATTAGTGGAACCTATGGAAGTTATCTTTTGAAAGCTTCTCCAAGCAGGCAATATTATCTTACCAAATGCACCACCCAATGGTGAACCGCTATTCAAAGCTCCTTGGTACAAGGAAAATGAGTATTGCTATTTCCATAGAGTTAAAGGACACAAAACAAATGGTTGTATGCATTTAAAACATGTCATCCAAGATTGCATCGATCAAGGTTTAATCAAAGTTACACCTTCAACAACTCAACTTGCACAACAATCAACATCAAACTATGATCTAGAGACTTTCAAGAATCCACTTCCATCTCATGACAAAACAAGTAACCCTCATGCTGGGAATGCCATTCAATATAACTATGAATCATCTACCATTGGCCGCATTGACCATGCTTACATTTCTACCATTACTATCCAAGGTAAAGCACATGACTGCACTATAACCACTCGAAGAGGTCACGTCACTATTCAAGGAGCACCCATTCATCCTCTTCAACCATTCTCCAACTATAATATCTTGGATCACCTTGGTAAAACACCCATGCACATATCAATTCTTGAGTTGCTTTGTATATGCCTTGCTCACAAAGCTATCCTTGACAAAGCCCTACAAGAATCTTTGGTGCCCAATGATATTGATATCACACAATTCCAATCTATGGTCGCTAGCATTACAGCCCCTTGTCATTTAACCTTTTCTGACAAAGATCTTCAGCCCTCCATCCATCCTTCCCACAACAAAGCCCTCCACATTAAAGTATTTGTTAAACAACGCCATATCAAACGAATCTTGGTAGATGGTGGAGTTGGTCTTAATATATGTTCTTTGAAATTAATAAAACAACTGGGATATTTTGAGAAAGATGTTGACACCTCTAAGGTATTACTATCAGAGCATATGATGATGCCGAGAGAGATACTGAAGGAATTATTTTCTTGCCTATCCAAGTTGGGCCGATCACCACAGAAACCTATTGTTAGGTTCTTTATATTGACCTTCCTTATAACATCATCCTTGGTCATCCATGGATACATGCCCTCAAGGCAGTTCCTTCCACATACCATCAATGCCTTAAATTCCCACACAATGGTGTTGAGGTTACTATCCAAGCTGATCCCAATCCATTTGAATTTTGTCATGCCTTTCAAGCTAAATATCAGAGTCCAAACCACATTCCTATCAACACCGAGGCATATCTATCTTCATCCTATGTAGACCCCTCCAACCTACTCAATCCATCATCTAGCAAAGCTACTTCCAATCTCCGTATCAAGGACACCGAACATGGCCTTGGTGAATACACACTGCAAGAATCTTGTTGTGTGGGCACCCTTCCATTATCTCCTAAATCCTATGGGAAACCTTCTACATCCAAACCAACTTCAGCCCCTGCTATCATCAAAGCTCCACCTATAGTATTCATTAAAGGCAGATTCCTAGATGATGAAGACATTGATGATATAGACTCTTGGATATTCTTTGATGAAAATGACCAAGTTCAACTGGAAGTAGAGAGATACAACAATAGGTTCCACATCATAAAGAACATGGGCTACAAAGGACATGGTGGATTGGGATCACAGGAACAAGGACCTATTGAACCTATTATTGTGTCTAAGAAGTTTAATAAGCAAGGCCTTGGTTATCAGCTGGAGGTACCGCGACTCAAGGACATTAAGTGTATTTCTGATACTAACGCTGGACCTTCCTCGATAGGAGAGACTTCTAACTTGGATAATATCAATGACTCCCCCTTTCATATTACCAACCTTTTTCAAGAACACTCCATCTTCATGCTTTCTGCAGCCTCCTCTAGCCATAACAATTCCTCCATTAATCTTTCACTCGTATATCTTGACCTCGTTGATTGGGACCAATAGGGGGTACCGATATTAGATACATTTGAAAATGATGAAGCTATTTCAGAATTCATGGGCTTACGACAGGGCATTCCATTAGGTGATCACAAAGCAGGTTTCATGATGGACTTACCTAAACTAGCATATTTTGGTGAAAGTATCAAATCCTTCAGTCATAAAAGTGAAATAAAGAAAATCAAACAAAATAGGTCACTAGGTGAAAACTGAAAGGCACCTCTTGACCGTGAAAAAGTAAAAATAAAGGACTTATTTGAAGGTGAAAACCTCTCTGAGGCACCTAAGGATGGGGGATTTGATCTTCCTGTTGCCACTGATTATCATGAGAAATCAACAGTGCTAGTTGAACAATCACAAGACATGAACTTGGGTACGGAGCAGAATCCAAAGATCACTTTTTTGGTAGCATCACTATCAGAGCAAGAAAGAAGAAACTTCACAGCATTTTTTCTGAGAAGAGATATAAATTTTGTGTGGACTTATGCTGACATGCCAGGTCTAGATCCATCACTTGTGGTACATCATCTAGTAGTATCTCCTAATGCAAAACCTGTTAAACAAAAATTGTGCAAAATGTATCCACATGTAGCTTTATTGGTCAAGACAGAGATTCAAAAACTATTAGAAGCAAAGTTCATAAAGCCTATTGATTATCTAGAATGGGTTTCAAATTTGGTACCTATAGCAAAACCTGATGGACGAGTTCACTATTGTATAGACTTTAGAGATCTTAATAAAGCATGTCCTAAGGATGACTTTCCATTACCAATCATAGACAACATTGTAGATCTTACAGCCGGACATGAAATGCTATCTTTGATGGATGGATTTTTAGGGTATAATCAAATCAGAATAGCAGAGGAAGATCAAGATAAAACATCTTTTATTTGTCCATGGGGCACATACTGCTGGGTTGTAATGCCTTTTGGTCTCAAGAACACTGGAGCTACTTATCAACGAGCCATGACAATTATTTTTCATGGCCTTTTTCATACTATCATGGAAGACTATGTTGATGACATCTTGGGAAAATCTAAGACAAGAGAAGGACATCTACAGGTATTAGCACAAATCTTTGATCGATTAGAAAAGTATCAAGTCAGACTGAACCTAAAGAAATGTGTATTTGGGGTAACATTTGGAAAAATGTTAGGATACATTGTGTCTCGAAGAGGGATAGAAGTGGACCCAGTTAAAGTAAAAGCTATCATGGAAATGCCTCTGCCAACAAATCTCAAGTAGCTTCGCAGTTTACAAGGCAAGTTACAGTCCATCCGTAGATTTATCTCACAACTAGTAGATAAATGTCATCCCTTTTAGCATCTTCTTTGTAAGGGTGAACCTTTCAAGTGGGATGAAAAGTGTCAACAGGCTTTTGATAAAATAAAGGAATATCTAGAAACACCTCCTATGTTAGTACCTCCTGTGCTTGACTGCCCATTATTGCTCTACATATCATCAACAATAGTAGCATTGGGTGCCCTTTCAGCCCAACATGATGATTCAGGAAAAGAATAAGCCATCTTTTACATCAGCAAAACTCTTGTGGGATATGAACTCAATTATTCATCTATGGAAAAAGCATGTTTAGCATTAGTGTTTGCTTCCCAAAAGTTGTGACACTATATGCTGAACCAAACAACCAAGCTCATATCAAATGTTGATCCACTCAAATATCTTCTTTCTAAATCAATTCTCACGGGAAGATTAGCAAAATGGGTCATGATCTTAAGTAAATTTGACATACAATATGTGGATCAAAAAGCCATCAAAGGACAAGTCATCGCTGATCAATTAACTACAGCACCCATCATAGATATTCATCCAATGTATCCAGAATTCCTTGATGAAGGATTGTTCAATTTAACTTCTCCAATAGGATGGAAGCTATATTTTGATGGATCATACACACAACACGGATCAAGAGTAGCCATCTTGTTTATTACCCCTCAAGGAGATTGTATACCTAAATCATACAGAATTGCATTTCCATGTACCAATAACATAGAAGAGTATGAAGCTTTAATCATAGGATTGCGCATGGCAGTACAATGGGCTATCAAACAGTTACAAGTCTTTGGTGATTCTCAATTGGTTATCAAATAGGTCTTAGATGAATATCAAACAAAAGATGAGAAGCTTCTTCCATACAAGCTAATGGTTGATGATTTTAAAAGGTACTTTGACAATATCACTTTTGAACAAATCCCAAGACTACAGAACAAAGTAGCAGATGCTATGGCTATGATTGGGTCTCTCCTAGACATGCCATCTAATACACATAATTGTGAGTTTTTGGTCGAACAACTTTTGATTCCAGCATTTGAAGTTCCATAGTTTGAGCTTATATGTGGCATTGTTGGTCTCAATTCGCTATGGTATGAGGATTTATACAAGTATCTCCATAATCAAACCTTTCCACTTCAACTATCTAACAACCAATGCAAAACCTTTATCCGTCTAGCCTCTCGTTACACTATTTTGGGAGACACCCTTTATCGTCAGAGTCTTGATGGTATCCTTCTTAGGTGTCTTAATTTTGAGGAAACAAAAGTGGCCTTACGTGAGGTACATGAAGGTGTTTGCGGCTCGCATTTCACTGGCCCTGACCTTGTTAAGAAACTTCTATGAGTAGGATACTATTGGCCAACCATGGAAAAAGATGCACAACAATTTGCAAAGAGATGTCTACAATGTCAAAAACATGAAGATTTAATACATGCACTAGCACACGAGCTTCAGCCTATCACTACTCCATGGCCTTTTTCACAGTGGGGACTTGATCTCATAGGTAAAATCCATCCTACTTCATCAAATGGTCATAGGTTCATTATCACCACCACTAAATATTTCACAAAGTGGGTGGAAGCCATACCAATGACTTATATCACAGGTAAGCGAATATCTAAGTTTATTCTACACTATATCATTTGCCGTTATAGAGTTCCTCAAGCTATTGTCACAGATAATAGTCATCCCTTCAAGAATCAAGAGGTCAGAGATCTTTGCAACAAGTTTCATATCCAACATAGATTCTCTACTTCGTACTATCGTCAGAGCAATGGTCAAGCTGAAGCTTCTAATAAAACAATCATCAAAATTCTCAAAAAGATGGTCAATGAAGCTGGTTGGGATTGGCATCTACAACTCCATCTTGCATTATGGGCATATAGAACAAGTATCAGAACTCCCACTGGAGCCACACCTTATGCTCTTGTGTATGGTACTGAAGCTATTTTACCTATTGAGGTTGAGATCCCCTCAGTGCGAGTATCCTTACAACATACCATCTCAGAGGAAGAATATTGAGTATCCAGACTCCATGATCTTGAGCTTCTCGATGAACGGCATCTTACAGCACTCAACCATCTCCAAGTCTATCAAAACCGTCTACACCACAGCTATAACAAAAAAATTAGAGAACGCCAATTTCAAGTTGGAGATCTTGTCCTTAAAGAAAATCAAAAGAATTAGCAACACCATGAGAAATAGGGCAAGTTTGAACCAAATTGGCTTGGTCCTTTCATCATCACAGTAGTTTATGGATTAGGTGTATACACTCTCTCAACACCTGAAGGCATTCCCTTGGATGAACCAGTCAACAGCGTTCATCTCAAGAAGTTTTATCCTTAAATCTCAGCTATCCAAAAAAAAAATAAAAAAAAAAATCCATCCAATAGTGAAAACCACTTTGTGGCACTTTGGATAACAAAAAAATAATAGTCTAAGATAAATAATCTGTCCTTTGGTGAAAACTTGGTAAACATGTGCCTTGGAGAAGTACCATAGTGAAAACCTAGCAAACATGCGCTATGTGTAGTGACTAGCTTCCATCGTCTGCTTGGTTTGTTTGATCATCACTCTTCGTACCATATTTTGCCATCCTATCCTACATAGTCCATATCATAATCCACATATCATCACAATAAATAGCCTTTTCCACCTTTGTCTCTATCAATGCTAGCTAATATACTTAAGACATTGTTGCGATAACTATCTCTTTTGGCACCTTAGCATCTTGACCGCACGCCTTCTTCATCGTCGCTCCTTCATAATAAACCTCATACCACACTAGGGGCATTTGTTGAGTCTTCTTTGGAAGTGGATACCGCTATCTCTAGCTCATAATACATCAAACACTTTAGCTCACAACACAACAAACTTTCAACTTCAACCATAGTATTCATCCAACAACAAACGTGGAAAAACATTTTGCAATTAGGCTTCATATCTTTGCAATCAATTCGCGTTCATCTGACATCCGATAATTGCAAGACATCACCAACGCAAACATTCAAGCAATCACATCAGACTTTCAACATCACTCGTCCAATGTAATAAGCAAGAATTACATCCCAGCTCTATCATCAAAGCCTTGATCCTGTGGATACAGGGTATGTAGGCAATCTGAGATGCGAAGGAAGCACTCTAATTCATGCTAAGATGATAGCCCCTTCTTTCATCATCCATCTTTCATCTTTCTTCTAATCATCCTTAAATCTTTCATCACACATTCTTCTATCTTTTATCACTCACATCATCAATAAAACCCATAACTACATATTCATCATGTCTCATCTTCATTGTAAATGTGCTTTGATCCCGTGGATATAGGGTATGTAAGTAGTCTAGAATACACATGAATAGATGATCCACCCCATCTTCTTCATTTTCTCTCATCTTCCATCTGCTCTTTAATCAGCTCAAGCAAGAAGCAAACTAAGTGTATACTGAAAGCTCAAGCACTTTAACCAATCAAGAATAAGCCATAATCTATTTGTCTGCATGCCTTTAGCCAACATTTACTATAGCAGTTTATCAACATCTTTAGCCTTCAATAGGATGCAGCTTTCCTCTCAACAAGGCGCCAGCTTAAATCCATCTAAGAGCACCCAAATTTGGCAAGAGAACGTGATGACAATATATTTTGTTTTATCTTTTGATTTATCTTTTGTCCCTTTTCTATGCCTAATCAAGACTGCCTTGATCCATTTATATCTTGGTATGTTGCGATGAAGTAAGGAATGGGGCATGGTCATATTGCTTTCATATGCCATTTTTGTGGGATGATCTTATTCTCTTCCTATGCGTATTGGTATCTTGTACGTGTTGGTATTAGTATCTTACGTATCAATATCTCTAGCATCTAAGAAGCTAAACAATCTCTTATGCACATGAGACTATTCTATGTTAAGACTAGCTCCATACATATAACCAACATGTTATCACTATGTGTAGTGGAGATAAGCTCAAAACATTGCTTGTAGCATCAAAGTCCATCTCACAACACTAGCTATTATTCATATCTTGTGCATGTTGGCTCAACATCTTGACCTCATGCGTTCAGACGAGACTGTAGCATGCTAGTTGCACATTGGATATCTCGACACCTTGGTCTTCTATACCCTAGTGCATAACATCCACATGCTATATCAAACATAAGGATTGCATTTCTTTTCATTTTGAGCAATTACTTAAAAAGCTGCCCATCACATCATCTATTCATCCTATTATTCGCCTATATAGTTCCCAGCTAAGATCAATCATTTCCGTCGTCTTTTGTCCACATCTCGTATCCTGCAAAACAAGTGTGTTAGACATACATAAGTCCATCATATATCATCTCATTACCATCTATCTATTTGCATAAGTCCATATCATATCATTACCATTTACATATTTGCATTCTCATACCATTTCCATCCATATCATTTGCATAAACATACATACACAATCCATGACAATACAAATACAACATGCATAACCATCATAATAACATTAGTGCATCCATTACAACATCATATAGATCACCAATATACCATCATATATATATATACATGTGTCAATATACAAGTGTCTACATATACAAGCTGAGCCATAAAGAATGTATGAACAATCAGCTCTAGGACTCATCATGATACAACATAAAACAAGGTAGCCCTAGTGACTACTAGCAGCTCCCTCGTCCTAACCACCACCACTGGGTCCTACACCTGGCCCCCATTTCTCAGTGGCCCCATCACTGAGGCTCTTGATCGAGATCCACCTGACCTCCATGAACCTGAAGCCCCTGACCTACTCCTGAAGCTAGGCTGCCTCTGCTCTACCAGCACAGCCCCATAGTATAAGCCTCTATAGTACTCAACCTCACCCTATACTCTCTGTAGCTCTGCCTGTACCTGTGTCAACTATGTGGCCAAGTACATCGTAGCCCCATCTGTCCCTAGTGCAATCACTGCTCTATCCTGCTCACTAGTCATCCCTTGTAGTTGCTGCACAGTCGTATATCTCTCCGCCTGCAGACCATCTCTCTCTGCCCTCATCACCTGCATCTGCTACATAGCCGTATCTCGCTCTATCCTCATCATCTGCTCACTTTGTCTAGCTGCATCTCTCTCTCTCTTGTAACCCTAGCCAATGCACCATCATCCTGTCCATCCCCAGCCTGTGCTCTCAACTATAACTGAGCCTGGTATGTATGAGCCTGAGCTCTCGCATGTCGCAAGCCAATCACTGCCTGGTGTCTATCTATCTCCACCCTCGTCAACCTCATCTACGCTCGCTGCCTCCATCTCCTCTCCTCTCTGATCCTCCGCTGCAGCTGCTGAATCCTAACATCATCACCCACCAATATCTACCCCTGAGGCTATGCAAGTATCTGAGGGTGTCTTAGCATCTGTCCCTGCATCTGTATCCCTGGCACTACTGGTACAATAGCCTGCACTGGTGGAGCCCATTGTCGTCTCCTCCTAATTGTTCTCTCCATCCCTATCTCTCCAATCTCTCCAACCCTCATCAGCTGAGTCAGTCTAGCTGTCACCCAGTATGCATCATAGTCTGGTAGAGTCCCTGGATCTACAGGACCCTGTCCCCACTACCATATGACTGGCTATAGCCCAGCTCTCTCCGCCAAAGCTGTTTCAACCACAACCTCTGGCCCCCAATCAAAAACTTCCTATCTCATCCTCCTAAAAATGGCATCCCCAACTGGTACTACCTGTGGAAATCTGAACTGTCTCAAAACCCTCTCTGGCAAATAGCACTCTATAATGTATATGCCGCATCCAAAAATATATCTCTCTTGCCTAGCATAGACAAGCTCAACATCCTCCTCATCCCATCTCTCACATCCTAGCCATGGTCTCCATACAAAGCTATCCACCTTGTTGACTTTTTCCCAGACTGGATGCTTATTCCCAGATTTCCCTACAAGGTAGCCATCAGTGATCAACAGGATCTCTGGGCCAGGGGCCAACAGTGTAGGAGATAGACTTTGTATTTTATCTCCTCTTCTTCTTTAGGCTTTGCAAGACCTAGGGGGGTATTCCCTACTCAACATCCATGAGGATATGCATACAAGGCTGGGATGCTGACAGAAAGCAGATAAGTCCTCCTGTAAGTAGACCAAAACTGAAAGATAAGAGCAAAGGGGCTAGCTTTGGGCCTATTTGCAGTTGTAGACAGAGGACTGAGGATCCTAAAACTAATTATAATGTCCTAAAGATTGTTTTAGATTTAGATTTTGATTTATAGTTTGGATGCAAAGCTGGACATGGTTGTAACACAAACACAAAGCAAGATTGGTGCCTATCTAGGGCCTGGAGTCAGTAGACATACACCTGTGAATGATCAACATGAACAGCTAAAACTAGATTTCACGGGGATATATGTGATACCTGCCTTACAGATATCCCAATACAGTGTGTTAAGTTATCTCTACTTATGGCATCCCTACTGCAGTATACCCTTCCCAATGTTTAACCTGAAAATAGTTTAATCCACCCTTCGAGCAGAAGTTAAGAGATCACACATTCAACACACGAATTCTATGTTCTAGAGTCTCAAATATTGCTTAGATATCCAGACTCAGAAGAAAGATACATGCAATACTAGAGACAGAATTAACAAAACACATGCTAAGATAGTATTTCTCATATAAGATTATTCATAAAATCAGTGGGTTCATGCCAAATCATACAACAAGAGATACATAGACTCACAGGTTAAGCTGTACAGAGCAACCAGATCAGCTTGTTTTGAATTACAGAGCCAAAAATCTTCAACTTTCAACAACCAAAAATGAGTAACACTTCCTGCTTATAACAGCCAGGTAGTGTACCACAGCAATTAATTACATGGTTGACCAAAAATCCTGCCAGATACACAGTATCAGAAAAATGGCGCTCAACGCATTACCAGATTGGCACCCAAACATGAATGTAGCAGGTAGGGGAGGAGACAGGAAGAAACCTCGAGCCCTGCGCCACTGTCCGTTGATGTACACCTTCAATCGGGTACCAGATCCGTCCATACCTCTGCAACCTTCGCCATTAATGGCGCACCAACCCGCGGCCTCGGGAAAATGTCAAACTGTGCATCACAACCATTTCCTGCCAAGATACCTCATCGTCATGATATTTCAAATATGCAGGATATCAATTATCCCACATGCACCCCGCGGCGACCTTTTCAACACTTTATATACTAGGCCACGAGCATATATAATGTCGGTGCTTTTGCTCCTGACGACACTAGTATAAGACTTCATCATCATCCTCCAACAGCATGATATCCTGTTGCTTGAAAAATCATCCTGACGTCAGCATCATCATCGCAATATCACCTACATGATAATCGCCTTCATTGGCACAACCTGATCCATCGGAGGAAGATCCTCCTGCTTAGCCGATACCAAAAGTTTGGCCAATGAACATCCTGATGACGTCATCGTCATAACCTGCTGATGTCATCAGCATATCTGCCTACTGCGCACCTCCTCATATCCGGATGACGTCATCATCATATCGACATCAGGATGATATTCGGAAGATAACCGGATATTTGGAAATATCATCCTGATGCACAAATATCATGCTGCACTGTAGCTCCACTATAAGATCGGGGTGATAGATGAATATGCCAGATATTTGAAAAGATCACCCCCCACTAGATAATGCACGAAGCCGACAGGCGGATATCTCCTTGATATCAGCATCATCAGGATGATAAAACAACGAACATGAAGTGATACAACAACATCAGGATGATATTGACTAAGATCATCCTGATGTCCAAAATATGATGACCCTGGTGAATATCGGGTGATACTTAGAACTCTACAGCAACATCATCAGGATGATCTTAACCAAGATCACCCGATGTTAAAATATCACCCCGGCGAAAGATCATGCAGGCAGAAAATATGATGACCCTCGCAAGCAACACGGTGATAACCAGAAATATGATGATGATGATGAAGACCCTTAAGAAAAAACAAGTCGGGTCGAACAACTCAGAAAATAACCCCTTCAGAAGATCGGGGTGACATCATCATCATAAAAGGGCAAGGTGATATTTGGAAAATCACCAGATACTTGAAAAATCACCCCCCGCAAGCAAATCAGGGCACACTGTAGCTCATCAGCAGGATCGGGATGATATCCAAACATTACCCGATATTGAAACATGATGATCCTGATAAAAAAACGGTTGAAAGAAAACATGATGATGATGACCTCCTCCTTAGGAAAATATGATGCTGCAGCTGAAAAATGCCGAGGAGGTCCAACACTTAGGAAAATGGGCAAGAAGATATAGGGTTCAAATGAAGAAACCCCCTAAACATGAAAAATCAACCTCCAGGTCAAAATGAGTGCTAACACTGGCTCCGAATGGGGACGTGCAGGTGAAAACCTGCAGCGAGAACCAGATCTCCGGGTAGACCAGGCAAAAAACCAAAAAGCACAAACTGCACAAGACATTTACACTACATACATGTTTTTACAAATGTGCACAGCGACAAGTCATTTATGCAAAATAGAACTTAAGGAATTGGCCATGCACAGGCAATTCCAGAACTTCACCATCTAGGGCCTGGAGGAAATAAGAATCCTCCCCATGAGCACTGCAAATCTGATATGGGCCCATCCATAAGGGTTTAAATTTACCATGTTTACCCTTTTCTTGACCTTTTGCATTCCAAATGAGCACCAGATCATTGACTTGAAACTTCCTTTTTGTAGTTCTCCTGTCAAACTGATATTTCACATCTTGTTGTCTTTTGAGATTGATCTGGTGGGCTTTCCTTCTGTTTTCATCCAATGCAACCAGCTGGTTCACTCTTTTTGTCATGGAGTCTTCAATCTCCTCATCATTTTCCTGAATGAATCTGTAAACTGGTAGGAGATTGTTTATGGGCAATCTGGCTGATGCACCATATACTAGCTCAAAGGGTGACATCCCAATAGCCCTTTTTACTGTCACTCTGTCAGCCCATATTGCTAAGTTCAATTTTGAGTCCCAAGCTCTCTTGTTCTTGTCCAGTATCCTCTTGATAATTTTCATGATGCTTTTATTGCTTGATTCTGCTTGACCATTCCCTTGTGGGTGATATGGTGATGTATATGATAGATTTATCCCATACCTGTTGCAAAAATCAACAAATTCACCTGATCTGAAGCACATAGCATTATCAGTGACTATCTTGAATGGTACTCCAAACCTGATGATAACATTTTCTAGCATGAAATCTGTCACCACCTTACTTGTAGCTCTCTTAGTTGGAATGGCCTCAATCCATTTGGTAAAGTAATCAATTGCCACCAAAATCCAACTGTGTCCCCCACTTGATTTGTCTGCAATTTCCCCTATGAAGTCAATTCCCCATTGCTGAAATGGAGCATCGACAGTTACAGTTCTGAGGGGTAAAGCACCATCATATTTCAGCTTTCCTGAAAATCTTTGGCAAGGGTCACACTTCCTCACTAACTTTTGTGCATCTGAAAAGAGAGTGGGCCACCAATATCCTGCTCTGAGAATTTTATGAGCTATTGTTTGGGCAGTATAATGTCCACCACACAATCCTTTATGCATATCAATCAAAACATTGTTAGCCATATCCTCATCCACACATCTCAGCAGCACACCATCAGGGTTTTTCCAGTATAGCTCACCTTGAACAATAACATACCTGATTGCATGTAACTTTAAAGTCCTCTTTTGACTGTCACTGAAATGGGAAGGACAATTTAGATTTTGCAAGTAGTAGATAATATCCTTGTACCATTCATATCCTGATGCATTTACACTCTCATTTTGGACTGCATTAACTTGGCATGCTTCCAAGTTTGACTGTGCCATCATCTTAGCTAATCCTTGTCCTCTTATCAACTTGGTAATCTGTATGTCTATGTTGAACTCTTGCAGTTTGTTTATCCATCTGCACCTTCTTCCAGTCACCTCCTGCTGAGTGAATATGTCTTTGACTGCTGCATGGGGTACATATGCAATTATATATGATCCTACCAAGTATGGTCTGAAACTTTTGATGGCTCTGACTAGTGCATATGCCTGTTTTTCCATAATATCATACTTCAACTCAGAGGCCTGCAAGGACATACTGAAGAAAGCGATGGGCTGTTCAAAACCATCTTCATTTTTCTGTAGCAAACATGCAGCAACAGTATGAAAGGAAGCAAATGAAAATACTTGGAATGGCCTAGAAAAATTAGGAGATTTAAGAACAGGGGCCATCTTGATTGCCTCTTTGATACTCTGAAATGATTCTATTGCTTCCCTTTCCCAGTGGACAGTTGCATCCTTCTTCATCATCTTGGAAATGTTCCTTGTGGTTTCTGCAAAGTTGGGAACAAATCTCCTAACAAAATTTATCTGTCCAAAGAAGGACTGAACTCCTTTTACAATTTTTGGCATTTGAATTCTGTCAATAGCAACCACTCTCTCTGGATCTATCCTGACTCCATCCTTGGAAACAATATGTCCCAGGAGCTTTCCTTCAACTACCCCAAAGGCATACTTCTTTGGATTTAAAGAAATACCATACTCTAGTGCTCTTATGAAAATCTGCTCCAAATGCAAACAATGCTGCTCTTCTTTCTTTGAGTAGGTAGTCAAGTCATCCTGATATACAGCCAGGATTGAATCAATCAACCCTGCAAAAGCAACATCCATTGCTCTTTGAAATGTAGCACCTGCATTGGTTAGTCCGAAGGGCATTCTAACATACACATAAGTTCCCCATGGAGTGGTAAAGGTGGTCTTATACTGTTCTGATTCCTTTACCTTCACCTGATTATAACCTGAAAATCCATCCATCATGGATAAGAGTTCACAACCAGTCACTCTCTGCAACATAGCTTCCATATTAGGCAGTGGATAGTTATCCTTTAAAGAGGATACATTCAAGTTCCTGAAGTCAACACAAAGCCTAATATCACCATTCTTTTTTCTGACTGGGACAAGGTTAGACACCCAAGTTGAATGCCTGATTGGCACAATTATTCCAGCTTCCCTGAGCCTTTTGAGTTCTTCTTGCATCTTGGGAGCTAAGGTAGGATTAATAGGTCTTTGCTTTTGTCTAAATGGCTTAACTCCAGGCTTCAATGGGATCTCATGCTGGAATAAATCTTCCCTATAGGCTTTTAAGTCCTCATATGACCAAGCAAAAACATGTTTATACCTTTTCAGTAATGCAATCAGCATACTCCTAATGTGTGGTTTGAGCTGTTTACCAATGTATACCTTCTGAGGGGCCTGAGATGTCCCCAAATTTATCTCTTCTAAATCTTCCTTATTCGTGGGAGATGTCCTTGTGACCAATTTATCTTTACTGTCAAAAGCTCTTTCCAAAGCTACCAACCCTCTAGGGATTTTATTAGTCCTCAATTGAATTATCTCTTTTCCCACAAGAGTTTCTTTTCCATTTATAGTCTCTACAAAAGCTTGGAAATCAATTTCTTGATTCTCATATTCATCTATGCAGTGCAAAAATTTTAACAAGTCCCTATCATCATTAAACACTTGCCAACTGCATATATTTTCTGGTACTGCAGGCCTAATTTTAACTTCTACATTTGTAACATCTGACAGAGTGATGTCATCTGGCCTTATTGCAACATTGGCTAAGAAATTAGCCATAACATTCTTTGACCTTTCTACCCAGCCTATTGAAAATGCATCAAATAGTTCAATGGTATCCCAAACAGCATGCTTGTATTGTTTCAATCTTTTATTTTTTGAAGCATACTTATCTCTAATTTGGGATACAATCAGCTCAGAATCCCCAAATACTCTTAACATTTTAATTCCATGTTTGAGAGCAATATTTAGGCCTAAGAGTAAAGCCTCATATTCTGCAATGTTGTTTGTGCAATCAAATCTCAGCAAGAAAGAGAATTTGAGGAGCTTACCAGTTGGAGACAGGAAAACAACTCCAGCTCTAGAGCCTTCTTTTGCACAAGCTCCATCAAAAAACATGGTCCATAAGCCTTGCTGATCCAATTCTTCAATGCAGGCATTTTTCTTTTTATCTTCTGTATCATCTGAGACAACCTTGAAGTTATCACAGTCAGTGTCTACAAAGCATACATGTTCCTCTGCTTCTTGATCTTCTACTGTCTCTGATGATCTTTGTTCTCTGATTAGCTTAACATCCCTGCCATTCATTGGAATCATGGCATATGACAGGTCCAGCTGCATACTTCCACCAATTAGTGCTACCCATCTTCTTGACAACAACATACCATACTGTGGCTTGATGTCAACCACTGTTATATTCATTTTATATCTCTTTTCAGGAAATGCTGCCAGTTTGAAATCTACATCCTTCATGATTCCAATAACTGGTACCTCTCTGGCATCCATAGCATAACATTTTCCACATGCCTTATCAATTTTCAATCCAGCCTGTTGCATGATGGCCAAAGGCATGACATTTGTAGATGCTCCAGAGTCAAGCATACAATTTCTAATTATTTTTCCATTTATAACCAGGGATACATAAAATGGTTCCACTTGTGAAGGACACTTTGTCATAGTCACTCCTAAATAGACTTCAGGAGTCTCATCTTCTTCATTACACATGACATGTTTCTCACCCTGGGTCTGAACATTTTGTTTAGCTTGAAAAGGTACCCCTGAGATTAGGGATATTGTCCTACTCTTGATTTCTTCCACTTTCATCAGTTCCATAAGTGGAACAGAGACTTTTACCTGAGAGAGGACCTGAGCTATATCAAATGGAGCATAATTTTGTATAACAGTTGTAGCTTGCTCCACAATCTTGTTTTTATCTTGAGCTGATTTAGCTTTTACTTTCATAGTTCCCTGATCATCATTCTTGTCTTGGGAACCTTTACTTTGATCTTCAGCCTGAGGGATTTTGTTTTCTGGTCCTTGAGATTCATGACCTATTCTATGTCTAAAATTCTGTTTACTATTTACCCACTGCCTTTTTTGTGGTTCAATTCCTTTATGACCATGCACTAGCTGACCTGCAAAAATATCTTCTGGCTGATGTGGGCTGCTTACTTGATTTTTACCTCTGAGATTGTAGTTGCTTTTGACTTGAGCAACAGCTGCAGCTGTGAAGGCTCTAATTTCCTCATCAGAAGGTCATTGTAAGTTACTCAGAAAATTGTGTGAGCTCTGAACATACACATAGTTATCTTCATTATCTTCATCATATGGGAACTGTTGGCAGGCCTGAATTTGATGATCTGTATTCTCATCAGCATCATAAAGGATGTATCCATTGCCTATGGACATCATATTAACATCATCATCTTGCACATAATGTGGCTCATTGCATTCATTACAAGATGTAGCATTATCATACAAGGATTGAGCAATCATACACTGTGACTGTGAATGTGGCATCTGACAAATTATACACCATGGAGCATCATCAACAATATTTATAGCTTTCTTTAGAGGATTAGGAGTTTCTTTGACATGTTGAGCTCTCTGATTTGTGTTGTTACGTGGGAATATCGGCTTACCATCATGCCAATTGGTGTTATAAGGCATATCATGCAATGATGGCCTCTTTTCCTGCCTTTGATAGACTTGCCTATCAGGACCCATCCCTTTTTCACTTCTAGCTAATCTATAGCTTAGATCCTTAACAACATTTGCAAATTTGTCTATCTTATCTTCAGGGGCAGATGTATTACCTTGAGTGTTCTGAGGCTTGTTTGGATTCTGCAGAATTTTCATATCATCCCTTCTATTTGTCTTGCCCGATGCTTTCCTGTTGTTTTCAATATTCACTGCAATTCTGAAAGCATCCCTGAGAGTAGCAGGACCTTTATCTCTTAATCCATATGCAGTTTTTGCATCAAAGGCATTGATATACAATATTATGCACATTGGTTCATTTGGCCTCATGTGATGTGGCAATTTGTTTAACACTTTAGTAAATCTTGCATTAAAATCTGCAACCTGCTCATTTGACCCTTTAGTGATACTGGTGAACTCATTTACAAAAAAGCTAGGGTCAGTTTTGTCACCATATTGCTCCTTGAACATCCTTTTAAAATCATCCCATGATGAAATACTCCGGTCAGGCAAATTCTTGTACCATTCTCTTGCCTCATCTATTAAGGATTGCATGAATGACTTCATGAAAACATCCTCATGTTCAACCTCAAAGTTATCCATGACATTTTGAAAGGCTTTTAGATGATCTTCTCCTGACACTGTGTTGTTTCCTAAAAATTTAGGCACTTGCAGCCTCAGATGCTTGTCAATGGGGTTAGGATACCCAGGAATACCATCAAACACCAGCTGCCTGAATCTATCTAACTACATGGGCTGTCTGTTTAACTGATTAACATTAATATTTCTGTTTGCATTCTGGTTTCTTACATTGTTCAGTGGTATCCTAGCATCATTCACATTTTGTCTCTCATCATTATGCTGATGTTGCACTTCATTTCTTTGCTGATGTCTCTGCACATTTGCATTCTCTAGGGTAGGAACTGAATCATTTTGGGCAGTTCTTATGGCTTGCACTTTCTGCTTCATATCATCTCTGATTTTCATGGCTTGTAGATATTCTAGTTCTGCTCTTAGATTTCTGATTTCTTCAGCTAACTGTTCATCCTTAGGCATGGAGGTAGATGGTCTCATACCATTATGGTCATCATCTTCATCATCCCTCAGAGACTCTGCCTCTTCAAACCTTTCACTAGGGTCTAGAAAAGGGCGTTCTTGGAACACCTCTGACCTCATTCTCATACTACCACCCTGTTGCCTCTCATATGCACCTTGAATATCAGCTTCTGCATTTGAAAAGTAAGGCACATGCTGTCCTGATGGCCTAGGGTTATCTTGCATATCATCACCTTTTCTGGGGGAACCCTCATGACTAACTGAGACAGCTCCCTTTCTTCTGTACATCATTCTTCTTGTTACTGGTAACTCTTTAAATAAAGGATTTTGTTGGGATCTTCTCCCCTACATATAAATTTTACTTTGACTGGTTGGGAGATTACTTCGGAGTCACCACCTATTACTAGGAACTGTTTTCTTTTGAAAACCAGGGTTCTTTCACAAATTCCCCAGTGGAGTAGCCAATTTCTGTTGACTTTTTCCCAGACTGGATGCTTATTCCCAGATTTCCCTACAAGGTAGCCATCAGTGATCAACAGGATCTTTGGGCCAGGGGCCAACAGTGTAGGAGATAGACTCTGTATTTTATCTCCTCTTCTTCTTTAGGCTCTGCAAGACCTAGGGGGGTATTCCCTACTCAACATCCATGAGGATATGCATACAAGGCTGGGATGCTGACAGAAAGCAGATAAGTCCTCTTGTAAGTAGACCAAAACTGAAAGATAAGAGAAAAGGGGCTAGCTTTGGGCCTATTTGCAGTTGTAGACAGAGGACTGAGGATCCTAAAACTAATTCTAATGTCCTAAAGATTGTTTTAGATTTTGATTTTGATTTATAGTTTGGATGCAAAGCTGGACATGGTTGTAACACAAACACAAAGCAAGATTGGTGCCTATCCAGGGCCTGGAGTCAGTAGACATACACCTGTGAATGATCAACATGAACAGCTAAAACTGGATTTCACGGGGATATATGTGATACCTGCCTTACAGATATCTCCCAATACAGAGTGTTAAGTTATCTCTACTTATGGCATCCCTACTGCAGTATACCCTTTCCAATGTTTAACCTAAAAATAGTTTAATCCACCCTTCGAGCAGAAGTTAAGAGATCACACATTCAACACACGAATTCTATGTTCTAGAGTCTCAAATATTGCTTAGATATCTAGACTCAGAAGAAAGATACATGCAATACTGGAGATAGAATTAACAAAACACATGCTAAGATAGCATTTCTCATATAAGATTAATCATAAAATCAGTGGGTTCATGCCAAATCATACAACAAGAGATACATAGACTCACAGGTTAAGCTGTACAGAGCAACCAGATCAGCTTGTTTTGAATTACAGAGCCAAAAATCTTCAACTTTCAACAACCAAAAATGAGTAACACTTCCTGCTTATAACAGCCAGGTAGTGTACCACAGCAATTAATTACATGGTTGACCAAAAATCCCGCCAGATACACAGTATCAGAAAAATGGCGCTCAACGCATTACCAGATTGGCGCCCAAACATGAATGCAGTAGGTAGGGGAGGAGACAGGAAGAAACCTCGAGCCCTGTGCCACTGTCCGTTGATGTACACCTTCAATCGAGTACCAGATCCGCCCATACCTCTGCAACCTTCGCCATTAATGGCGCACCAACCCGCGGCCTCGGGAAAACGTCAAACTGTACATTGCAACCATTTCCCGCCAAGATACCTCATCGTCATGATATTTCAAATATGCAGGATATCAATTATCCCACATGCACCCCGCGGTGACCTTTTCAACACTTTATATACTAGGCCACGAGCATATATAATGTCGGTGCTTTTGCTCCTGACGACACCAGTATAAGACTTCATCATCATTCTCCAATAGCATGATATCCTGTTGCTTGAAAAATCATCCTGATGTCAGCATCATCATCGTAATATCACCTGCATGATAATCACCTTCATCGGTACAACCTGATCCATCGGAGGAAGATCCTCCTACTTAGCCGATACCAAAAGTCTAGCCAATGAACATCCTGATGACGTCATCGTCATAACCTGCTGATGTCATCAGCATATCTGCCTACTGCGCACCTCCTCATATCCGGATGACGTCATCATCATATCGACATCAGGATGATATTCGGAAGATAACCGGATATTTGGAAATATCATCCTGATGCACAAATATCATGCTGCACTGTAGCTCCACTATAAGATCGGGGTGATAAATGAATATGCCAGATATTTGAAAAGATCACCCCCCACTAGATAATGCACGAAGCCGACAGGCGGATATCTCCTTGATATCAGCATCATCAGGATGATAAAACAACGAACATGAAGTGATACAACAACATCAGGATGATATTGACTAAGATCATCCTGACGTCCAAAATATGATGACCCTGGTGAATATCAGGTCATACTTAGAACTCTACAGCAACATCATCAGGTTGATCTTAACCAAGATCACCCGATGTTAAAATATCACCCCGGCGAAAGATCATGCAGGCAGAAAATATGATGACCCTCGCAAGCAACACGGTGATAACCAGAAATATGATGATGATGATGAAGACCCTTAAGAAAAAACAAGTCAGGTCAAACAACTCAAAAAATAACCCCTTCAGAAGATCGGGGTGACATCATCATCATAAAAGGGCAAGGTGATATTTGGAAAATCACCAGATACTTGAAAAATCACCCCCCGCAAGCAAATCAGGGCACACTGTAGCTCATCAGCAGGATCGGGATGATATCCAAACATTACCCGATATTGAAACATGATGATCCTGATAAAAAAACGGTTGAAAGAAAACATGATGATGATGACCTCCTCCTCAGGAAAATATGATGCTGCAGCTGAAAAATGCCGAGGAGGTCCAACACTTAGGAAAATGGGCAAGAAGATATGGGGTTCAAATGAAGAAACCCCCTAAACATGAAAAATCAACCTCCAGGTCAAAATGAGTGCTAACACACCTCATCCAACCTCCTCCGCTAGTACACCACTCCTCAACACTGTCAGTATGTTAACGCTCCTCTGTACATCCTAGCATGAGGCTCTCCTACAACTCTAGCCACCCATCCCTCTGGTCTCATCACTAGAATGTGCTCATACGCCCATACGTGTAAAACTGTAACTCCTACTAACATAATAGCTTCGAAGATATATGCGCAATCATGCAAGTAATGATAGAGCTATCTAAGCACACACTCTGCCCATGCATACCTCGTACCATAGGAGAACATCCCCTCCATCACTGTCCCCCATCCTACTGGAAAGCCTCTCGCTCGCCTATCTCCCACTAGCCATCTGATAATCGCCACTACCACTTGTTGTAGTCTATCACATAGCTCCTCCATCCTCGCCATCAGAATCTCTGAGCCCTCTACTCTAATGTCTGGTGTCCCAAACAATCTCCTAAATGTAGCTGGACCCATATCAGGATCATAATCAACTCGGTCACCATCTATAGGAATCCACAGAATCTGAAACACATCCTCCAGTGTGATCATAGCCTCTCATGTCGGCAACAAGAAAGAACTATGCTCGCTCATCCATCTCTCCACCATCACCGTCATCAGTCCTTGATGTGCCTACACCGGCTCCAATCTTGACACATGCTCTAACCCGAGGATCTCTAACACTAGCCGCTCCTCTGCATCCAGTAATCTCACCAACCACAAATCCCTAGGATGTGGCTCCCATGATAACAAAGCTGGTAGTATATCCTGCATCATCTCATTCATCATGTCAGTCTCTTACGCTACTTAAATGCTATAAAAACTTGACTGTTTATTGCTATCCTGGCTTCTATCTACCATATGCGGTTCATTTTTCTATATACACTTATCTGTTGATCAAAAGTGACTTCTTTTACCATATGCACTTATCTCTCGCTCATATGCGATCTATTCTGCATATACGATCACTGCTTGACCATACGCGAGCTAAACTTCTACATGTGCCTAATTTTTGCCTATAAGTGAGCCATATCTCATAAGTGAGCACTTTTTCTTTCTACGCAAGTTGAACTTCTATATGCACCTACTGTTTGACCATAAGCGACTTGTTCCTATCTATATGCACATTTTACTTATACCATTGTCCAGCTGACTAAAAGTGAACTTGTTTTTAAAAAAGTGACCAAGTCGTGCCTCAAATTGATCTAAACTACAGTACGAGACCTGTTTTCCTACACAAGTGACCTGAACTGCCTATCTTAAGACCTACTCACTTCTGGTGAAGTTTGTGTATTTATGACACTTCTAGCCTATTAAAATCATGCTTTTAGCAAAAAATTTGATACATACCAGTACATCTGATCCCTCTGGTCACCCATGTGTCCTCTCGGCATGATGATCTCTACGTGGAATCACCATCCTGATAGCTCTCCAACTCTCGTTGCACACCAACTCTAAGGAGCTCTAGATCTCTATAGCTTTCTAACCACAAATGAGCACAAATGAGCCTATTTGCCATTGCAGAACCTACTTATAGCCCTATCCCAACCCTAATTCTTCTATGCCAAAGCCTTTTTTTCTTTTGCTTCATCCCATTTTCTCTCCACCCAAACCCCATTTTCTTTGTGTCAACTTTGTTTCTAGCCTCTCATCTATCGTGAGCCAACCCAACCCTTCCTAGTTAGCCTGGCTTACCTCTCGAGGGGGCATCACTTGCTAGTTACACTGGGGCATAACCTTGTTTATCAATCGAAATATCGTATCTTATTTGACATAATGCTCTATCGAACATTGTTTCAAAGAGGGGCAAAATGTAGACACCCAAAATTGACTCATTATCATTAACATTCAAACATCGCATTACACATCATTTGCATTTGTCTAACACACTTAAGCAATTTCCCTAACACATATATTTCTTCTATTAATTAAATAAATTTCTATTTATTTACTTAATTCATTAGCTATTTCTTCTAAGCTATAATTAAACAGTCTTTAATTTATTTAATTATCTTCATTCTATATATTTTTAATTAAATAAATCTTATTTATTTAATTAAAAATTCCTTTCATAAATCCATTTTTCAATTAATTAAATAAATTGTATTTATTTAATTAATTTATCTTATCATTTATCTCATGAGCCGACATGTGTGCCTCTTTCATTTAAAAAGATAAGTGGTGCTACATTCTTTTATTTAATATCTCTCATATGTAGTACTTTTTATGTACACAAGCACACATGAGCCCTATCTTCCTTCCACTTGTCATCTACACATTCACCTATGTCTATCATTCAATCTTAGCCATTCACATAGCCACCGAATCTCCACCGTTGATTGATTTTGGTTCAGTTCTATATAAACACCCTCTCATTCCATACTACATCTATCCAGCATTCATAGAGCGTCTACATTATCATCCTGAACATATTGAGCACTTGAGCATCCATAGCATCCATTGAGCTTTCATCATTATCATTCATCTATCATGGCAACTTTTATCTTCATAATTGTTCATTGTTGAAGAAGCAATCCACATCATAAACAAGGAATCACACAACCTAGGTGATATTGTGCTTGAATTACATTACTTTTGGTTTCATTTAGATTAGATTATTTGATGATGTTAGGGTTAGGTTTTCATGGCTATGCTTGATCTTATCAACCTGATTTTTTACCTATCACAATGATCACATCATGGATCCCTAATATGAGGACAATAAGATATATAATGAGGCACTAGCACCTCCAGATTGGACCTAGGGAGATGAAACTTCCATTAATGTCCTTACTACCAAGGTGATGGCAAGGACTAAGAGCTGGGTGAACAAGAGGATTAATGAATTGAAGACAAAAGGTGTTTCTATCACCTATGAAAAAAAGAGAAAGATGAAATAAAGAGAAGAGTCAGGCTTTGATGACTTATGGGTACATAAAAGGCAGGTCCTAGAGACTAGACTAGCACAACCTAGCTCATCAGGAGCTATAGAACAACCTACATCTAAAGGAGTTTCACTAGTATATGCACCTCCCTCACCTCCTAAGGATACACCTCTAATGGTTATCGCAATCTCCATGCCCAAGGCACTAGCTGTAGAGAAGGAAGAGCTTATGGAGGAAGAATATCATGGCCTAATTGAGACTATTATGGAAAAGGGGGAAGGATGTCTTACATGGAGTCAATATCCCTAGGCATTCATGGTATCAAGGCCCAACCATGAGAGGAGAAATACCACATCCTTTTCATACACAAGGACATTAGGATCTAGCCTTGAGTGTGGTGAAGGAATTACAACATGATGTGCCTGCTAAAAATATAATAAAGGTAAAGTCTAAAATGGCACAATAAGTCATAAGCAAGACATTGGAAAGGGAGGTGAGTAAGTACTTCCCATTAAGTGGAACTGTGGGCTTAACTAAAGATGATGTAGTCATGGATGTGACTAATCATCCCCTGGAGACTCTACTCTAGCATACTGAAGATGCATCTAGAGGTGAGGATACAAGAGCACCTGCTAAAGGTATAGGTAGGGTAGAATCCCCTAATGTTGAGGTGCAAATGGGACCTTTGAATGTCCTCATTGAAATGGTAACTATCCCCAAAGTAATTAATTTGACATATCAGCCTGAAGGTGGGGATCAAGAAGAGGAAGCTGTCAAGAAAGACCAAGTACAAAAAGGGAACATCCCAATGGATGTTGAAAATAGAAGTGGTGATGCCCAAATTGAAGAGACACAATAGGATATTCATGTGGATAAAGACAAACAAGGACAACAAGATATCTAATAGATAAACTTGAGCAAGAGTCTGTGCTAGGACCACTCAATGATACAGGAAGCAAAGTTGATGAGGGCGATCAAAGGCAACTAATGCAAGAAGCCCATCAAGATGGTCAGACACATGGGCATGAAAGCATCCAAGTGGAAGCTATGCAGAAAGAACAAGTTGAAGAGGTCCCCAAGAATGATATGGTCCTAGATATACTAGAGGTCACATCACACCTTGATCAGCCACCACCAGAACAGGAAAATGTTCATGAGGATAGTGAGGTTGATTAAGATAAAGACAATGGGAAATCCCAAGGTTATTCCTTCACAACAGGATCGAAATAAAGACCATCAAGAAAGTGCACAGATTCCTATAGGTGATAATGATATAGGTAGGGATAAAGAAACACAAGATGCTCAAATTGAGCAACAAGACCAAGTAGGGTCAGGACTCATTGTGTTTCCATAGTTGTCTTCAAAGGTTGAACATCCATAGAATGAGATTGAGCCCTTTGACTTCAAGTCTTTGTTTACACTAGATCTAGCTAAGCCAAAAAGGAGGGCCAAGATAGTCTCTACAATAAAAAGGGATGTAGCAACTTGGAAAAGAATAGCTCAAATAGTTGTACCCATAGTGAATATAGCCAAGGGAGAAATAAGGCTTGAGTAATTTTAAATAACCACGATTGATTTAGGCCACACCACTAAGCATCAAGAGATCCAAGGATTGATAGATCATACTGATGTGGTGGAGGCCAGAATAAAGAAGGCAAAAGCCAAGAAAAAGATGTATATAGAGCAGGTTGCCTAATTATAGTCTTTTGTGAAGGGGTTGGTAGCACCAACGAATGTTTAGATCACAGCCACTGCACCTTTGGTACTGGTATCTCAATAGGAGATAGTATGATTGGATGTCCAAAAGTATCATGCGTAGGTGATAGATAAGTGGTTTATCAAATTTTTGAAGGAGAGGAAATTGTGAAGACTTCCCTGTCCAATTGGGACATGTTAAGTAATATGAAGAGCAAGGATGACAAATTGAAGAAAGAGGTGGGCCAAAGATTGATAAGGAGTGGTTAGGATCTAACTACATTAAAGAGTATGAGGAAAGTTGATATTAACACCCTAATGACTAAGAAAGTCCTGATCCCTCAAATGTTTCCTCAAATGGACACATGGTTCGAGGATATAAGATTTGAAGTCAGTATTTTGAAGAGATGTAATTCAGCGGCGGCTAATATTAGTGTGAAGGTGCATGAACTTTTATCTGATGAGTTTACCATTTTGGAGATGTTGGAAGCCAAAGTTGAGGGGAAAGTAGAAAATCAAGATGAAGATTTTGTAGTAAAGGCATTTAGAGATAATTTCCACTTAGCAGCTAAGGATCCTCTCCAGCATTTCTTTGAAGACACTATTGATAAAGCCATGTAGATGAAAGTCAAGATTGAAGCATACAATGAGGAAATGGATAGTAGAACTAATAGATAGATATCTTTGAAATAATAGTTGAAAGATTAGGAACATGCTACTGAGAAGGCTAAGATGCCAGATAGAGTAGAAATAGATAAGGTCCTTAGGGCATATGAGCTTATCCAGGGCATTGGATGCAGAGTATCTGACGAGCCATCCACATATGAAGACTCCAATGGGATTGCGGAATTAAGAGGGTGTATTGAACAAATCAAAGATTCAGAGAGTAGTTGCAAACTGGCAACTTGTGCCACGTGTATTGTTTTGTTGACTTAGTCAAAGCAATGTAGACCATTGATTATCTTGAGTAGATCTTGATCCTTGGATCTTTTGTAACCGCATCTTCTCCTTGTCTTATAATAGGAGATGGATTGCCATTTGTAAGTTTATTAGGAGCTTAATTCAGAGAGAAGTATTGAGCTTTGTGAGCACTAAGTATAAATTTTGTGACTTACTATTTTCCCATGGTTCTTTCTTGAGACCAATTGTAAATATGCATACATTTGAATACTAAATGAAATAGAGATCTAGATTACAAATTAATTGTAAACCCTGAGTAATCTTTGTGGATGATATCTAGACATGTCACTATGGAGTGTTGCACTCTCTGAGGTGCATTTCAACATGTGAATGTTGTTATCTAATTACTTTGAAGATTAGCATCAGTTGTGTATAGTTGTTAAATATCCTAGAAAAACATGGTTTGGTTTCATCTCTTTTTATGAAGTATTGAATTGTGCATATGGATCAGTGGTTGAAACTCACTCATTTCAAATAATTTTAGAATTTCAGTTCATTTTATTTTAAATTTCATTAATCTTCATCATTAACTGCAAGTAATGACAAATGATAAGCATAAACATATTAAATATGCTGATATTTGTAGATAACTAAACATCTTGTGTATATTTGGATAAATTGCATGTAAGATTGAAAATATCATGCAAATACTTGGAAATAATAATAAAGATCATCGAACTATAAGATTAAAGGCATAGTATTTAGAAGAATTTAAAGTGCAGAAGTAGAATTAAGTGAGGATTAGTTCAAATTTAAGTAAATTTAGAAGAACTAATCAAAGTTATCAAGATCATCACAAAATAATCTCAACTAAAGTGAAGATCAGAAGAATTGATCAAACTTGGGATAAATTCACATATCCTAGTTAAATATTATAGGATTTAATGCAATTTGTTGAGATTCATGCAAAGCAGGTAATAAGAATGACATCGGGACAAGATTTCTGTGGAATCTAGACGTAAGGCCCCTTGTCATGCCCACATTTCCCATGCGGCCATGACACGCAACACACGTGTCATGTCCACATTTGTCATGTGGTCATGACACGAAATATCAAAAAACTTTTCCACATGTCCCTAGAAACCCCCTCCCACACATCAGCGTGCTTGGTGGCAATACACATAAGGCATAAACATGTCAATCAAACTCGGGGAAGAGTGTTTACATATGCAATCCCTTGTGTGATGATAGCCGACTAGGGGGTTATGCAATGTGAGGAGTGTTGCTACTAGGGTTAGGATCGAATGGACCCAAACCCTAAGTTTCCTAAGTGAGTGATATGATTTCGATAGGAGTCGAAATCCAACCCTAATTCCAGAGCATAGAATAAATAGATTAAAACACGCTTACATTAAAATAATAAACACAAGGAAAAATAAATGCTAAGGAAATTCATTTAAATCAACTGCCCTAAGTCTCAGAAAATTTTGGCAACATAACACATTATTAATGTGTGAAATAAATATTTTAAAAGGGTCTCCCTTGAAATCATTTAGGAGAACAAAATTAATTAAAAGATTAAATTAAAATTTACCTAAATAACATTATAAAAATTACCCACTCAATTAAATGTAAATCAATTTAAATAAAATCATAAAATAATTAATCCCAAAAATAATAAAGGCCTACAAGTAAATATAATTCCAACAATTATATTTATTCGATAAAATCAAGGTCAAAATTAAAATCATTAACTAACACTATAAAATATGCCCTCCATTAAAACTCATTAAATTGAATAGAACGATTAAGTAATTAATTACCCCTAAATAAAATATAATAATATACCCAACTATTAAAAATAGCCCAACAATTGAATTTAAAGATAAGGTAAGATATAATTCCCCCCTCCCCCCCCCAAAAAAAAACTCTATTATAATAATTTAAAAGACAAGACTAGGTTTAAAATTCAACCCATTAACTAAAATACCCATAGTAATTAAATAAGGGCTCAAATAAAAGAACAATATCCCAAGGGCAAAAGTAACCTAAGAATCTCCCCTTTCCCACAATTAAAGTGAATTACACAAGAGAGGGAATGCAAATTCCAGTGCACACATATAAATAATTAAAACAAAAATAAAACAATAACTCACTTATTCTTATAAAGCCCTAAAAGCTCAACTAATAAAATATTAATTTCCTTAACTCAACAAAAAAAACCTAACTCTTCTTATTCTCTTGCTTTCCCACAAACCCTATTTTTCTTTCATTTTATGTTTTGTTGTAGGCTGAGGGGTAGGGCAGCCATGGCCGCCACAATCAACATGCTATTTTTTTGTTCATATATATATACAAGTGCAGGTAACAGGAAGAACTTAGAGTGGCCAAGCTCAGCGGCGCTGGACAGAAGGAGATCCAGCGGCGAGCACAAGTTTCAGACCTACATTTTATTTGTTACGTAGGCTGGTGGCATTTAGAAGAGTTAATGGTGTGACGGGGGTGGGGGGTGGACTCCCCACCCAACTCCCATGAAATGCATCCAATGGCGGCGGCCCACAAGCCGCCACCCTCTCTTAAATTCAAATGGCCTTTCGGCCCCAATGCTGTGTAGGGGTTTTCAACTTGCTGCCACTATGTGGCATTAGATATAATTTATTTTTAATTTTGAATATATTCTGTGTAAATTTTTTAATACAGTTTGTTTATTTCTTTATTAAAATACAGTTTGTTATTTGTTTAGCATTTTGATATATATATATAATATGTGTACTTATATACCAGTAGCATATACATGGGTATATTTCCCCCTTACAAACAAGTCTATTTTCTGGTACCACTCATATTGAAATAACTGAAGTAGGGAAAATAATAAACACAGATTTTATATAGACATGCATACAACTGGTAAATAAAATATTCTCTTTTTTTTGTTTTCTACACAGACTGGAAATGGGAACAACAAAATATTTATTTTCTCAAAGCATTACTTAGCTTAGCTATCAATTTTATTTTCTTTCTCCTTTAATTTCTTCCACAAATAAATGATGCAATACAATTAATAACATTACATTTACTCTCCATTAAAATACAGGACTATCTAAGTGTTTTTTATTGTTTTCTTTTCAACATCATACAACTAAAACATCCTTCTAATTCTTTGCAACAATAAATACAGCAACCTACTCTTTTTTTTCTCAAGTAAACAAAAACAAGAAAACAAAACACAATACACAAACCAACAACATAGTGATTTAACTTTAAACTTTCCCAACCATTCTTTCTTCATCATACAACCATTCCAAGTCCCACATCTATATTTCTTAAACAAAGCAGAATATAATTAATTTTTATTACAACAAATAAATAACACAATGGATTAACATTTTCATATTACAATAAACTAATTTTTCCAGTCTACAACCTACAACAACAATTACATTTTTACAAATTACAACAATAGGGTCATGGACAAGGCTCTCAACAGCCAACAAAGTTTGCACAACACTAAAAATGACAAGAAGTTCTCCAAGCTCCAAGAACCCAAAAGAGTAGCCTCCAATAAATTTAACACAAAGAAGGGGAAGCCAAGCCATGAAAATTGCCCTCCTCCCTACCATAGGCCTGCTAGTGGGCCACCCCCGAGCTAGGAGGAAGATCTCACACGGGTTTTATCATACCACAACAAAAATCACAATACAACACAAAATCACCCATGGTTTATGCACAATACAAAACTCATAGAAATGACTTTGGAGGGGTAGGGGAGTGGACCCCTTGACTCAAGAGGTCACTCCAAAACTCATAGTCTCAACACCACAAGGCCTCAAGCCAAAAAAATGACATCTCCATGAAATACAAAATCACCATGGCACTCATGCCAACCAAGATAATACCATACTCCAAATGATGCCCTTAAGGCCATAAATAAACCAACACTAGGAGTATGACCTCGAGGAGGTTCACTCTCCCCCACCCCATACATGTTGAGCATTTTCTCCAAATGGAGAGGCTCTTACAAACACCCAAATCCCACACAAAAGGAAATAACACCCAACACAATTTTCAAACACATAAGCAAAAATGAAACAAGCATAAGGAATGGCTAAATGCCATATGGCTTACCTTAAGAGCCCAACAATAGATGCAAATTGAAGAAGAGCCCACAAGCTTTCTCCAAGCCTCCAATCCTCCAAGTTCCTCTAAATCCTTCCCCAAAAACCTCCAAAGATAGAAAAATTTTAAAAAGCAAGAACCCCCAACTCCTCTCCAAGAGGAGATAAAATAGGCCTCCAATCTAGGCCCTGAGGAATGAGAAGGTGACACATGTCACCTTCTCCTTCCTCATCCCATGCCATTTGTAAGGGGGAAGGAATGTGAGGGCGACAAGTGTCACCCTCTTATCCATTCAAACCCTCATCCTCTCCACTTGTGCTCTCACACATGTGTGAGAGCCAAAGTGGAGAGGTGGCATCTCTCCACATGGCTCCATGAGGATAAGGGATGACACATGTCATCCTCTTATCCTCCAAGAGAGCCCCCTCTCTCCAAGATGCTCTCACACATGTGTGTGTGAGAGAATCTTGGAGGGAGGTTCCACACACTTGGGGGTTTTGAAGACTCCCCAAGTCTTCAAGGTGGAGGAATCCCCAAGCCTTGGGAAGGGAGATGGGCCTTCTTTCAAGGCATGACTCATCTCCCACCCTTAGCCATTTTGAAATTTCGTCACTTTTACTAGACCCAAGTTTAGGGCGACTAGATGGGAGTTACCCTAGGGTTTAATAAGCCCAAATGGACCCTAGACCCTAGGGTTACCACCTAGGGTTAGTTTAGACCCCTAATAAACACACAAGGAGGTGTAAAATCACATTAAATGGCCCAAAAATAAAAAGAACACCAAATGGTGTGAATTTAAACACATGTTTTACAACACATCAATTAAATTAAATAAAAGGGGTGAACTAGGCCAATAATTAAAATCAAGCATTCATGAAAACATCATTCGATCATACATGATCCTTATCCCTCTTGGGAATGGATTAGCTTAACAAGGAAGCACATAAGTGTGAGATCAGCCTCCGATTTTCCATGGCCTAGAAAATCACCTGTGCACTTGAAAAAATGGTCAATCCAACATAGGTATATCATATCCAAAGAAACATAATGTAATAATCACGTCATCACATAATTCATACACAACATTAAACAATTCACATCATAATTAAGATTTAAAATTGCATTTTCTACCTATTATCTCATAATCAGAATCAAATAACAAATCCATATAATGAGCTCATAATCATCATCAATAATAATCATCAATGTATCTCACATGTCTAGCATCATATGAGCATCAAAATGGAATCTAATTAAATCACCACATAACTAATCAAAGCTAATCCAAAATTAGGAGATATAGTCTAAATCTACATAATGGAAATCAATAGTCTCTAAATGTCTAAAATGTCTCCAGCTATCATATGAAATGATTAAAATAGGGTAGTGAAAATAAATAGGCCTCACACCCCTGAATGATTAACATCATCACATCAAACTAATGAGTAACATCAGAAGGTTATGTACTAACTATCAAAGACTTGGGGTCACAAATTCATCCTAAATTTGTCGTATCTTTCAAGAGGATAAAGGTTTGTTGTATGAATTTTTATCTTTATTGATATGACTAACAGTTGTATCAACATGTATAATGGATCTTGACATGGGCTCATGGTAGTATGCTCTTAAATAGGCTTGATGGGTTGTGGACTATATGATGTATTTGGAGGACTAGACATGTTGTTTGAAGGCTCTTTGATAGGCTCTTGGATAGATGTTTGGTGACATAGAGATGGTTGATTCCTTGTTATAGCCATTGGATCACATCCTTCATGAGTGCATGGGTAGATGGATTATATAATGGATGTATAATAATGGTAGATGGTGTTGGAGGCTTAGGATGAGGATTAGGTGGAAGGATAATAGGGGTGGATGGTGTAGGAATATGATTAGGATTAGGTGGAGGGATAATGGTATTAGGCATACTAGGATTTGAATTAGATAGTTTTATTGGGTGTAGCTTAAGTGATGTTATTTGGATCAATTATCGTAGGGTCATCTCCAAGGGATCCTTTGGTGGAAGATTGGAGGAACATGGGGATGAAGGGAATGATATCTCACATTTTTAGAGGGCTTAAATAAAAGGATATGCATGATATACCACCTCCATGGAGGTATTTCTCATTGCAATATAAAATAAAGATGTGCATTCGCGTGGAGATACAACATCCTACCTCCATAGAGGGCTTACAAACATGTGTCGTTAGTACCAAAATCATTAGACAACTTACCTTATATCCCCCACCTTAAGGTGGTTAATATCGTGTACCAATTTCAAGCACATTAAGGTAGAGAGAAAACACACAAGGGAACAAGATCTCTTGCAAAGCTCATGCGCCCAAAGGTGATATGTTCTTTACGATCGCTGAATGTTCCCACAAACACACAATTTCCTACAAGAAAAGAGGTTATAAATCTTTCTCTAAGATAATAACCACATCACATGATAAAGCAATACATGAAAGTAATCACATCAAGATCCAAGGTTATACTACATATTTAGAAATTGAGTATAAATGTGGGGCTATACTGCAGAGATCTTAGAACTGAGTGTAACCAAGGTGAGACCCAAATAAACAAAGTGCACGAATCAGCTATATTGTTATGGTTTGTTAGCAAATATAAGACATCATCAAAATATCACACGGAGTGATTCTACTAGCTAAGAGTCGGATAATATATACCAACCCCATCGTCATGTATGGACTAGGTCCATTTTTGCTTACTCACTGAAGGGACACATGGTTCGTATCAATATTATGTTTGTTTTCTATCATCTGCTAGCTAGATAGAACCACTAGAATAAGGTAAACAATAAATCAAGAGAGGAGAACAAGTGCCTTAGGTTCATCATGTAGGAAGGTGCCCCTAAGTCACCAACCACAATGCTATGCCCCTAAGTCACGACATACGACAATAAAATAGAGGAGAAGCAAGATAGAAGAAGGATGATACAAATAGAAGAATGGTCACAACAGAGGTGGTCTCTTGGTATCCTTGGCCTTCCAAGAGTATCAAGGGTCATCCTAGGAGACCTAAACAACACATAACACATCACGAGGGAACACAACATGAGGGATAAAGTGTTAGAAATACGTACTTGATAAAACCTAATGTTAAGAACATACATATCTAGAAAGAGGCCACCCTTGAGAGAAAATATAATATTTGCTACAACGAGTGTGGCTTAAAGAGGGAGAAATACTTACCTTATTGAATAGGATATTTCCTGGCAGACAATTCTTGTCTATCAGCCCAGGATATATCTCATGTTGTTTTGGTCTTGTTGATATTGCCTTAACATTAAGTTTAGGACAACGAGAGGGTTTTGTGGGTTTCAAAGAGCGGTATCCTATACTGGCTATGTAATTAATTGCAACAACTTGTAAAGGTACTCTGATTCCTTGTTTGTTTACACCACATCCATTACCTACATAGTCGCAATTGTAATAAATGATTTTAAATCCTAGACCATAGAGGGACGTCATTTCCTTAGAAGATGGAGAGGCTTCGAAGGTGTCATAATTTGTAGTATAAGTAAGAGTATTGTCTTTATTTTCTACCAAGGAGACTTTGGTTTTCTTATGCGTTTCCAAAGATTGCTTAGATGAGATTGATGCAACTTTTGATGTGTCATAGTTATTAAGTCTACATTCCCCATTAAAGGAAGGAGTAAAATTTAATGAACCCCAATTGTCACCAAAAAATTCATTCGATGGTTTAGACTCTTCCACAACATTATCTATGGCAAGATGTATTGTTGAATCAACTCGTAAATTATTTAGACTTTGTTGATTTTTAATTTGTTTTTTATATTTCTATATGTAAACAGTTATATAGTTTAGGGTCGACTTCAATGGTGTAGAGCTTGTCTTGATAAATAAACTTTATTGATCGATGAAGGGTAGATAGGACTACCCCCATGGCATGGATCCATGGTCTACCAAGGATGATATTATATGAAATTGATCCAGGCATGACATGAAAAAGGGTAGATAATGTCACAGGTCCCACCTTTATAGGTAAAGTTATAGTACCCAAGGATTGTCTACCAACATTATCAAAGCCGCAAATGCTAATTATATCTAGTTTAATCAAAGAGGTATCAACCTTAATCCAATGTAAAAAATTAATACCACAAACATTAAGAGTCAATCTATTGTCAATCATTACTCACTTTATCAACTTTTTGTTTACCATGACAAAGATTATAAGAGGATCATATTGGTTTTGAACTCCAATTGATGGTGATTCATGTGGTTGAAAGAGAATATCTATTTTTGTTGCATGCATACAATCTAACAGAGTTGCTACATCATTGGCTTAATAATAGGTGTTGAAATCACCTTTTGTAAATCTTCTTGGAGCATTCCATGGTATGTAGGTGATGTTTGTATTAAATACCAAAGAGAGATCTTAGCTAGAGTAGCGTGAAGCTGGTCGACAAGATCATATTCTTGACCAATTTTAGGAGTAAGATGAGGTGGTGGAGGGAGCATAGGTTGAGAACATGGAAGAGAGATAGGCACATGAGGCGCTTGCTTACTTTTCTTATTAGTATGGGTGTTATATGTGTGGGCAATCACATTTTGAACACCTAGACTTCTTTGAGTGATTTGTCTTGCATAGTTTAATATGTAATCGGGGGGTCTAGGTGGTTTTTGATCACCTTGAATTGTAATTACTGATTTTAAGCAAGAAGGTGCACTAATTGCCCCTCACACAATCATCTTAGGAATATTGGTATATTTATCTAATAACCCCTTGGTGGGTGGTATAAGTCTATTAGTGAAGATTGAATTAACATTATTTTCCTCTTGTTTATACCTAACATCTATCCCTAAAGGATTGAATGTGAGAGACCTTTTCTCATCCACTAATGCTACATCTTAGCTAGGGAGAGCATTTGAATGAAACTAAGGTAAGGTGTTGTTAGGAAGGTTATGTGTTGATCATTAGCGATGAGGGACTTGAATTTATAACCATAGTAGAGCTATCTATAGTATTCTCATCTAAGGTTCTTGGAAATTCAACTATAGGATAAGTAGGATAGCTTATGGAATCATCAATATCATCATATTCTTTAGCTATCAATTCCAAGGCATTAACAAAAGAAGATTTTTCACACTCATCTTGCTCATGAGAGTTATTAGAGATGAATTTGGTTAAATCTTCTAATATCAAAGGATATGCTCCTATAATTAATGTGAAGCTGTCAAAATTATGTATATAACAAAGTAATTTAAGCTCATGTGTAGAACATTTAGAAATATCAATAACATGTACACATGCTATGTGTTCCAAAACGTGAGGGTTCTCATTAGTGAAATTAGAGAAATTTTAAAAATCCAATATATACTCATGCAAGGATTTCCATGAAGATGCCATCTTGAAATGTCTTGTAATGTCAATTTCCAAGGGAATCTAGTAAGACAAGACATGCAAAGTTTTATGATGATTAAGGCACCCTAGATGTGTGACTATTTCACTCCTAAACACTTGTTTGAGGAAAAAGGGATAACAAGACACACTAAGTCCACAACAATCACAATGTATAGGAGGAAAATAGTACAACACAACAAGGCCCAATTAATGATTTGATGTATTTAGATTGAATGCAATGAAACACCACGAATTATTCTTATTTATGCACCTAAAATTACTAAAAGATAAGGTTTAGGCCCAATTAATGATTTGATGTATTTAGATTGAATGCAATGCAACACCACAAATTATGCTTGTTTATGCACCTAAAATTACTAAAAGATAAGGTGTTGTAAGGAAATTGATGAGGGGCAGAAAATAATAAGATTAATATTAGTCTAATAATTCAAAAATATCCTTCACAACATACATATAATGCAAATCTAGATAGATGACAAGGCAAAATATAGTGAAAATGCAAGGTTTTCAAACCCTAATTATGAAATTAAGGCATGAATATGTGCAAAATGATATATGAATGAATTATAATCAGATTTATGATGCAAAACAACTCATCTTAGATCTGAAAATGATGCCTAAATCCTAAGATGTTCAATGCAAGTGCAATTTCAAGTAAAGATGAGTGAATATGTTAATTTTTGTTGAAATTGACTATGTGAAAATGCAAATTGCAATGACACACAATAATGCAACACTACAAACAAAAATCAGATTTTAATGAGTGATTTAAAAGAGTAGTAAAATCTGAAACAAGATTTTAACTACAAACCCTAGCTAATTCAAAGACTAGGTTTTATGAAAAATGAATAATTTCAAGCAATTTTTAACAAATTAAGCATGAAAATACAATGCAAATGATCATAAAATGATGTACTATTGTAATTTATATCATATCTGATGAAAATATCAGAAATTAAATGAAATTAATGCAAATTATGCCAAAATGCAAGCCTAAAATGGCAATTTTTTCAATTTTTTCATTTTTTTTGTAAATTTTGAAATGCAATAAGATGAAAATTAAATGAATGAATGTAAATCTAAAGTACAACACTTGGAAAGGTGAAAAATTCAATAAAAACATTAGGCTCACCAAAATGTTTAATAGGAAAAGGGGGAAATAGGTAAATGGCTAGATCCTCCTTTCACTACAAACATTCAAAGACATCCAACCGAGTTGAATCACAACTTTTTCAAGAGAATTCTCCTACAGGTTGGTGTGTCACTTGTAACATTGTGGAAAATTAGAATTTACTAATTAATTGATTAATTAAATCCTGATTATGCTAGAAACCCTAATTATGCAAAATCATAAACAAACAGATGAATCACGACAAATGCTCACAGACAGAGATGTAATACTCAGAGTAGATACATACCAGGTTTCAAGATTTGGATTCTGGAAATGTTAGGGGCTAAGGGGAAGGTGCCTAATCCCAAGGTACAATTTTCTATTGAGAATGTCGAAAGATGTCTGTAACTTGTTTCTGCTATTTCAGAGATTTATATGTTGGAGATCTTGGGGGTTTTGGTGTAAGGTGCCCAAGTCCAGGTTCTACTTTTTCTCTCTGATACGGGATCTATACACTTTGTTCCAGCCTCTTGCAACTCCACTCCTTCATATATGCCACCTATAACCTGCAATCACGAAGAACGGGGTTGGGGGTTGTGGTGTTTAGGAGCTTGCCTTAGTCAAGCCCCAGAAGGATATTCAAGTCTTCCAAACACCATTATTTGTAAAGCCTCACAAGTCATGTAAAAGAAATTAAACCAAAATAAAAATGAAGTAAATAATCCACTTAACTACAACATCTCAATATCCAAAATAAAACGATGTAAATAATCCTCTTAAATACAACATTCAAAGATAAAAAGGTGTAAATGACCCACTTAATCACAATATCTCAAATAAAAGATAATCTCATAAATAAGAATCTCAATGTCATTAAATCTTACATAATCATGTGCTTAATCTAGGTAACAAGCACTATAAAATATTATACATAAATACATTGGCAAGCATGCCATAATACATCCAATCAAGTACAATAATCATGTACAACAATAGTAAATAAACCAATAAACTCTCCAGCCACACGAACCAAGTGGTCCACCACCTACAAGCCGAGAGACGGGAACATGGCTCAAGTACTTTTCCACCCAACCATGAAGTATTTACACTTCCTTGGATCCCTTCATGAAATGAATGAAACCCAGCCTTGCACAAAATGTCTAGCTACCTAGTAACAACTAGTGGGAGGGAACACCCGATGCAACCTTGATGTCTGAATGTGTAATTCTAAATAATAAAAAGTAGTTTGTCTCACAACAGGATGTGGCAAAGATATCAATAATAAGTTTGCTAGACAATAAACATCTATTTCAATGTTATTCCTATTAGATCTAATCATTTCAAGTAACCTTGTCAATTCCTAAAAAGAGAAAAAGCCATCTCTGATAAATCCACATTCAGTATCCTAGTCCCAAAAGTAACCCAATATATTCCTATATAAAAACTACTTCTTTCCCTAAGAAGCAAGAAAATAAAGTAAATAATCAAAAGTACAAGTTTTCAATCAATCCAATTCCCTTTTCCCAACATATCAATTATAGAATAATACACTTTCAAACAAAAATTGATCTCTTTAAAACATACAATTACAATCATAAGTTTATTAGTCTGATATAGTTTCTAATCTTGTATTTCAGTCACAATGTCTTCAATAATAATCATTTTAAGATATTAATCTATCTTACCATGTAATTCTATGAAAGGAAGTATTTCAATCCATTTATCTAACCAAAAAGTTCATGATTTAATCAAAAATAACTTACTGTCAAAACTATGACAGGAAGTCTAAAAAAAACCAAACAATCTTCCTGTCGCAACTGTGACACGAATTGTTGCAGAATTAACAATAACGAAAAGAACACAGACATAGTTAACTCAGATTTTGGTCATGAATATAGATGTAATAGGTTTGCATCATCAGTATTCATAGAAAAATAATATAGAAGTCTATAGTCTTTATTTAATCTTCTGTCATTTGCTTGCGGCAAGATCTACTCAGTTTAAATCAATAAGTTTGTATATACTATTTGATAACCCACCTGTCATTTCAGTGACAGGATCAGTGACAGAATGGAAAAACAAATAAAACACAAAGTTCATAAAAGTCTGTTGTCATCCAAGATAATGGTTCAAAAATAGTGTTTTACATAACAGTAACTAGGAAATGTCTATGGAGATAATAATAGCTTTTTTTTTCTAATTTTTAAGATTATGCATTTCACTTAAAGAAAGGTCGATTTATATCACAGATCTATTTAGCTAGCATAAAAGAGGAAAATACAGTCAAACAAATATCTATCAAAGAGTTGTCTAACAGTCATCTGGGGATTGATTTATAGTTTTCAATAGTAGAATTCAAGATCTAAAAATAACGACTTTGCTGGCAAGGTGACAAAGATAAACCATAGGTCTCAGATAAACAAGCTTTAACAAGAAAATGATTGTCATGCCTTAAAACTCCATTCAACCAAGATAAGGTTAGAAGACAACAAGAATCACAGAGATCAATCTTTACAAGATCGAACAAGAAGCAACCCAAACAACTAAGATAACAACTAAGATAAGCAGGTTGATCTAGATTTGTAAGTACGCCTAGGCAAAAAATAAGAAGAGGACGACTCAAAAATGAGTCCATCGGCTAGGCAAAAAGATAAGCGGCTAGCATACATAGGAATGACCAAAAACAAAAGATGACTCAACACAACCTGTCACCCAACAAACAACTGATAAAACCATTTTTCAAACAGCCAAAACAATGTAATTACAACGTACGAAAACCAAATGAAAAACCTAGATATATCATTGATTGGTGAAGAGTATGCAACTACTGGTGCTGCCTCCCTTTCTCTCTCCTGTTGTAGCAATTCCTTATTACCTTTGTTGCTAAGGAAAAACCAATTTTCTCTTTTGCAAATCATGGGTAGTTCTCCCTCTGCCGAATGCCTCCTTTATTTAACACCAAATCTCTTATTTTTTGCAATCATCATTTAGGTTTAAGAACTAAACTTGTATTTTTCATTTGCATGCAGAAATAATAATATTTAAAATACTCTCCCATCCAATTAATACAAAATAAAACTATTTATTCAAACCTATTGTTGCATGAATGACTGTAACTAATTTTAATATTATTTAGCTATTTTAATTAAAACAAAACCATTTAGATAATCAAGAAGAGAAATGCAATACAATATTGCATAAATATATAATTTAATATTTATTTATTTATTTTTAAGGAATATATTGTCTTCCAAACATCTACAAGAAATATTTTATTATTTATTTAAATAACATACAATACATCATTAGAATATATTTTGAAAAGACATTAAATTTAAGTAATCACATCATGCATTCAAAAATAATTAACAATCTTGTATTAATGAAATAAAAAGCCATTTGATAATGCATATGCAACTACATGATGTGTGTGATTGCATCAGGGTAATCCATCCATTCGTTCTTGCCAAGTGGCTAGAACACCTCTACCTCAACCGTGCTCTTGTCTTCAACGAGTACCTACATCCATTTGCACTCATCTCGACATCAATAGGTTAGTGTCTCAAAAACATAGCTGAAGAAAATCATTGCATTTACATCAATATCACCTAATATGCAAATCAATTTTCTAATATAACTTCATAATAATTACTTTCACACATTTGAAATTACTCAAAGTAAATCAACGATGGTAAATGTTCATTAATCTAGAATAATCATATTATTCATAAAAAATGAGATGTGACATCCTTCCCCACTTGGAAGAGACATTGTCCTGATGTCTTATTAAACATCAAAATAATATAGTATCTATCAACCACCAATAAAGTATCAATGCGTTATAAAACAATAACATCAACTCAAAGTATCAAAAGATCATAACAACAATTCAAAGTATCAAAGCAATAACTGAACTCAGAGTATCATAATCCGTGCATGAATAAGAAATCTATGCTATATCCTCAAATGAGGAAAATATCTATCAATCTCCTCTACATCCTCCCATGTGGCACTATCCTCAGAATACTGATCCCATTGGACCTTATATTGCACATCTCTACTATGCAACTTAATGTTGTACTTCCTCAGAATTCGAGTGGGCTCCACCAACACCACTCTTGGATCCTGAACCTATAAAGCACACCAATCAAGAATATGTGACACGTCAGGATTATAAAGCTTAAGTAAAGACACATGAAAAAATATGGTTTTTTGCAAGTGTAGGCAGAAGAGCAAGTCTGTAAGCTACAAGATTAATCACTTCTAGAACTTCAAACAGTCCTACAAAACGAGGAGCAAGTTTGGACACTTTGCCAAATGATACTGAACTTTTATGAGGTTTGACCCTCAAAAAGACTTTGTCACCCACTGAAAACTGTCTAGGAGTTCTATTCTTATCTTCATAAATCTTTTGACGATTTGAAGCTTGCTTCAACTTGTCCTTGATCAACTTCATCTGATCATCCATTTCTCTTAACATTTCAAGACCAATCACAATTTTGCCCTCCACTCTATCCCAACTGATAGGTATTTGACACCTACACCCATAAAGAGCTTCGAAAGGTGTCATTTCCAAATATGCATGGTATGAATTGTTATATGTAAACTCTACTAATGGAAGATATTCCTCCCATTTATACTGCCAATCCATACAATACATTTTGAGAAGGTCTTCTACCACCTGATTTACTCTTTCTGTTTGACCATTCGTTTGAGGATGATAAGACAAACTAAAACTCAACTTTGTACCCAATGTTGCATTAAGAGTTATCCAAAATCTAGATGTCATGCGAGTGTCTCAATCTGAAATGATCATCTCAGGCACTCCATGCAATCAAAAATCTCCTGAACAAACTTCTTAGCTAAAACCATAGAACCATCAGAAAGATTCCCTGGAATAAAATGTGCTACCTTTGTCAACTTGTCCACAACCACTAAGATGACATCATGCCTATTCTTAGACATAGGTAACCCTTGAAAAAAATCCATGCTTATTACTTGCCACTTGTACTCTGGAATAATGTGCAGATACAACAAACCTATTGGATGTACATGCTCAGCCTTGACTCATTGGCATTCCAAACATTGAGCTACAAATTTCGTCACATCCCTCTTAAGTCTAGGCCAAAAGTATAAAGGTTTCAAACCTTGGACCATCTTTGTCACTCTAGGGTGACCTGAATAAGGTGTATTGTGAACCTCTTCAAGCACTAACTTCCTCAACTCTCCTGAGTTAGGAATATACATTCTTCCCTAAAATCTCAAAAGTCCATATGATTCAATAATATAACCATCAAACCTGTGATCTAAGGGGTCTAATTCGAAAGCTTGCTTTACTCTTTCATAATGCTAATCCCCTTGAAGATTCTGAATCACTTTTTGTTTCAAATTGGATCTCATGGTAACAATGGCAGCCAGATGTCTTCTCCTACTAAGAGCATATGCTACTATATTCTCCTTTCCTTTTATATACTAAGAGCATCTTGTAGTGCTTCCCTAGTCTGGGCCTGTTCAAGGCGACATTGAGGTATAAATACCAGTTTTATATGATATTGAGTTTCTAACATTTTATTTATGTTGTGACCTGATGATTGGAGCTATTGTGATTTGATTATGGGGCACTAACTGATTTGCTAGGTTTACGTTGTATATTAAGAATTGGATGTACACGTAGATTCTAGAGGGCTTTCTATCTCTAGGTGGATGTATTTGCATAAGTTGCTAATATTTGCTTATATGAATACTCATCAAATCATTTTCTAAATACTACTAGACCCATGAATTCAATACCCATTTTCCTTGGCTCAAGTACTCTCTTTAATATATATAAATTCGTAGATTAATTTACTTAAGTAATTTGGGATAGTTACTGATTCATGTTTTTTTACTGGAGTATCTATTGCTAGTGTTTCATTCCTTTTCTCTACTTTAATGTTATGTCCAAACACCATAAGAAGATTAATATCCTAGGATTGTATAGCCAATTAATTCAATTTAACAAGTTGGAGAACATAGATTCACTAAACTTACGACAAAGGGAACCAATGGTACAATTTAATTACCATGTGGTCATGATAATTCTCTTTTTTTTCTACTCATCTTGTATAGTGAAATTGTATTATTATATATGCAATATTTTAAGATGTTACAAAAATGGTCATTGAACTAATTTGTGGTTGAAATTGTCTCAAGGTTGTTTATGACATCAAATTATGAGGCCTAGATTTATAAATGATGAAATATGTTTGTAAATTAGGGAAAGGGGTAGTCTAGTAAGTTTTCTTTTCCATTAATAGAATGTCTCCATGTTAGGCTGCAATGTTTTAGGGAAATCTTTAAATCCTAATTCTAGTTCTCTCTTTACATATTTATTGGACTAATGTAATGAAGTAAATTTAACAACATTATAATTAATTACAAACTATTTTGTAACGGTTTCTCTTAGCTACATGTGGGATATTGTTGATAGGTTTAGGATAACTAAGAATGATTACTATAATACTTACTTATATTTTGAGTTTGTATGCATGTATAAGCTTTGTTTTAGTGTTGATTTGCAGGCTTGTCTTTCTCCCCTTTTTTTTTCTAATGATGACTCTATTTTTGAATGGACTAAGCACTAGTCTAATTGGTGAGAGGCCAAACATAGTTTATTTAATCATCCCTCTATATTTAGTATATTGGTAATAGACTAGTTTCTAAATGCTTTCATGATTTAAGTATTATAACTCAGGGAACATTCTAAGTGACCTGAAACATCTATATTTTTAGAGAATCATGCCATACATCCCTACAACTTGCACTTGTGTATGAAATTTCAGTAAATTGACTTGTCAATATCTAGGATTGCTATCATGTTAATAAGGTTGTATATGATGATTGTGTTGACTTTTTCCCAGACTGGATGCTTATTCCCAGATTTCCCTACAAGGTAGCCATCAGTGATCAATAGGATCTCTGGGCCAGGGGCCAACAGTGTAGGAGATAGACTCTGTATTTTATCTCCTCTTCTTCTTCAGGCTCTGCAAAACCTAGGGGGGTATTCCCTACTCAACATCCATGAGGATATGCATACAAGGCTGGGATGCTGACAGAAAGCAGATAAGTCCTCCTGTAAGTAGACCAAAACTGAAAGATAAGAGCAAAGGGGCTAGCTTTGGGCCTATTTGCAGTTGTAGACAGAGGACTGAGGATCCTAAAACTAATTCTAATGTCCTAATGGTTGTTTTAGATTTTGATTTTGATTTTAAGTTTGGATGCAAAGCTGGACATGGTTGTAACACAAACACAAAGCAAGATTGGTGCCTATCCAGGGCCTGGAGTCAGTAGACATACACCTGTGAATGATCAACATGAACAGCTAAAACTAGATTTCAGGGGGATATATGTGATACCTGCCTTACAGATATCTCCCAATACAGAGTGTTAAGTTATCTCTACTTATGGCATCCCTACTGCAGTATACCCTTCCCAATGTTCAACCTGAAAACAGTTTAATCTACCCCTTGAGCAGAAGTTAAAAGATCAGACATTCAACATAGGAATTCTATGCTCTAGAATCTAAACATTACCCAAATATCTAGATTCAGAAGAAGAATACATGCAATACTGGAGACAGAATTAACAAAACACATGCTAAGATAGCATTTCTCATATAAGATTAATCATGAAATCAGTGGGTTCGTGCCAAAACATACAACAAGAGATACATAGACTCACAGGTTTAGCTGTACAGAGCAACCAGATCAGCTTGTTTTGAATTACAGAGCCAAAAATCTTCAACTTTCAACAACCAAAAATGAGTAACACTTCCTGCTTATAACAGCCAGGTAGTGTACCACAGCAATTAATTACATGGTTGACCAAAAATCCTGCCAAATACACAGTATCAGAAAAATGGCGCTCAACGCATTACCAGATTGGCGCCCAAACATGAATGCAGCAGGTAGGGGAGGAGACAGGAAGAAACCTCGAGCCCTACGCCACTGTCCGTTGATGTACACCTTCAATCGGGTACCAGATCCGTCCATACCTCTGCAACCTTCGCCATTAATGGCACACCAACCCTCGGCCTCGGGAAAATGTCAAATTGTGCATCGCAACCATTTCCCACCAAGATTCATCGTCATGATATTTCAAAATATGCAGGATATCAATTATCCCACATGCACCCCGCGGCGACCTTTTCAACACTTTATATACTAGGCCATGAGCATATATAATGTCTGTCCTTTTGCTCCTGACGACACTAGTATAAGACTTCATCATCATCCTCCAACAGCATGATATCCTGTTGCTTGAAAAATCATCCTGACGTCAGCATCATCATCGCAATATCACCTGCATGATAATCACCTTCATCGGCACAACCTGATCCATCGGAGGAAGATCCTCCTGCTTAGCCGATGAACATCCTGATGATGTCATCGTCATATCCTGCTGATGTCATCAGCATATCTGCCTATTGCGCACCTCCTCATATCCGGATGACGTCATCATCATATCGACATCAGGATGATAAAACAACGAACATGAAGTGATACAACAACATCAGGATGATATTGACTAAGATCATCCTGACGTCCAAAATATGATGACCACGATGAAAATCGGGTCACACTTAGAACTTTACAGCAACATCATCAGGATGATCTTAACAAAGATCACCCGATGTTAAAATATCACCCCAGCGAAAGATCATGCAGGTAGACAATATGATGACCCTCGCAAGCAACACGGCGATAACTGGAAATATGATCATGATGATGACGACCCTTAAGAAAAAATAGGCCGGGTTGAACAACTTAGAAAATGACCCCCTCGGAAGATCGGGGTGACATCATCATCATAAAAGGGCAGGGTGATAATTGGAAGATCACCGGATATTTGAAAAATCACCCTCCGCAAGAAAATTAAGGCACATTGTAGCTCATCAGCAGGATCAGGATGATATCCAAACATCACCCGATATTGAAATATGATGATCCTGATGAAAAACAAGTCGACAGAAAACATGAGATGCTGACCACCATCGAACCAAACATGATGATGAAGACTTCCTCCTCGAAGAAAATATGATGCTGCAGCTGAAAAATGCCGAGGAGGTCCAACACTTAGGAAAATGGGCAAGAAGATATAGGGTTCAAATGAAGAAACCCCCTAAACATGAAAAAACAACCTCCAGGTCAAAATGAGTGCTAACAGATTGTAAGGCTTGTTTTCCTTATTTAATGATTAGTAGAATGTTAGTTGAGACATAGAAATCCTATCACAATATGTTAATGATATTCAAATGAGTTGTATATAAAAATCCTCCTCTTAAACTATAGATACATTATTAGTTGAAGTTCTTAAATGTAACTTTTTCCCTTGTGTTAGCTTGTTAACTTGTTTATATAGATGGATTAACTTCAAGCAATGTGATTTAGATTATACATTCTAGGTCCTTTATTTCTTCTTTTACAATTACATTTAATTTTATGAAATGGGAAATGGAGAAAGTAAGAAGATTTATGGAGAATTAAAATAGTTGACAATAAATTATTGTTGGAGATAAAATTCCTTTATTTATTTTTTATTGTGAAATTAAGTGGTTTTAACAATATCTAAATAGTCTTTTTACGAATGATTATGCATTCAAATTAATGAGGTATTATGACAATAGATGTGAAGTCAATCTTATATTTTATTTTATTTTCTTGAACATTATAGATCATTATTTAAGCAAATATACTAAAAACATATTTCTCAATAAAAATGTAAAAGGATAAGTCATTAGGGGAGAGGACCTAGTAGTGGTGCACCCTAACTTCACGCCTCTCAAAATCATACGTGGCAATTTCAAATCACTCCATTTATGGTAGCTTACTTGGCAACGCCCTTGTTGATAACTAAGGTTTAGGGGCCACATCATCAAATATGATGCCACATCAGATTTTTGTTGAGGTGTCAAATAGTTTCCCCCCCCCAAAAAAAAAGAAGGGGTGAACCAATAGGTGTGCATTAAGTCATGTTTTGTTGGTGGGCTAATGTGCCTTACATGATTGGTTACTTTTTAAATCTAAAGGGCACATTTCATTCAATTATTAATACTTATAGTAACACTAACAACTTCAAAGTCACAACTACTAGTACTAAACTTAAAAAAAATATTAGGACCAAAAATGCACATATACTATCTCAACCATTGGAACTAGGGCACTAGGGGGTTTTTTCCTCCTGGAAGGAAAATAGAAAGGGAGATTGAAAAAAAAAAGGTGGGGGGCGATTTTTTGATCATGGAGGGGAGATGCTTGAAACCCTAACCCTATCGAGGGGGGGAAAGCAAAAGGTGGGGAAAGGGAGGAGAACGAAGGAGGAGGGGACAGGGGAAGATTGAAGGAGCTGAGGGATAGTGCGAAGGAGAAACAGAAGAATCACCCTCAGAGGAATCGACCCAAGACCATGGAGGAAACCTTGCATCCTTGTTGAAAGGTATTTGCATTAGATCTGTGTTTCAAAAAACAAAACAAAACAAAGAAACAGAAAAAAAAAAAAAAACTAAAGCTAAAATTTATTTTATGCAATTTCATTAAGTACAGAAAAGGCTATAGAATTTCAAAAAAAAGAACAGAGGTTCCACGACTCTTCCTCTGTTTCCCCTCTCTAAAAACTATTGGGAGATAATTTTATGGTTTTGTCAAACTGTTTTATGGTTTTGTCGAACTTCCCTTTGATTCAGGTTTACCAGAAGTTGCTCGTTGTTTTTGTAGCACTTTAGTTAGATATTCAGAATGCTAGGAAGATATTACTATCTCAAAATAAACTGAATACTTGTGAAAAGGAGTTTGGTGGATAGGAACAACCGATGAGTTTAGAAAATTTCCCGGTGCAGACAACTCCGAACAGGGCTTAAATTAGACAGTTGTATAGTTGTGTTTAGATGTTTTCATTGTAAAATACAACTGAAATCTTTTTAAAAGACTATCTCATATGAAAGGAGACTCCGAGCAGGGCTTAAATTAGACAGTTGTATAGCTGTGTTTAGACATTTTTTCTGTAAAATACAACTAAATTTTTTTTAAAGACTGTCTCATATGAAAGGAGAGATTTTGGACAAACTGTCAAAAATTATATAGGATTATGATGATATATATATATTTGGTTTTGTTATAATTTACTTACATTAAAATATGTCAGTATTTAAAGGCACTATTGAATAAATAACTGTCATAAAAAAAAAAAAAAAAAAACAAAAAAAATTGCTTGACAGTCAAGGTTGACCGTCAAATTTATGTCCTGATTTCGGGCAATATAATGCTCACATATAAAAGCCTATCGGCTAATCAACTATTATTCAGATGAAAAATATTTACTTATTAACCCTTTTGCCAAATGTAGTAGTTGTCATCCTAGTGAAAGTTTAACCAGAAATTGCATAAACTAGGTATCCAACCGTCAGTCTAGCAAGTGGGAAAAATACAAGGTGAAAGTTTGAATGATAAAAAATAGAGCAGTTTCTCCCCCAAATATCCAACTCAATCTTGCAAATGAGAGAGATATTGGGTGACACTTGAAACAATGAAAACAAGTCCTTTCCCCATTCAAAAACAAAAAAAAAAGCATACACGTACACACATGTGTGAGAGTGGAAATAAGATCAAAAATTCCTAAAGAGGCTCAAATTTCACATCAGGCCCTTTGTACGGGCACTCCAAACTCTCTCAGGTGCACTTGAAAAATCCCTGCAGTGAACGCCTCTTGTGAGAAGCTAGAGAACATTATGCTGGCAACAACACTCATCAGTTTGTATACAAAGTTGCAGAGATTTGCACAGAGTAGTAGAGTAGCATTTGAGATAGTCGATGACTTTGCTGCACAAAGTTAGTTATAAGTCTTTCCTTAAAGAAGTCAGATTATTTTCTCTTACTATAGTGTCTTGTCTATGCTTCCACTCATGATAGGGGTATCACTTTAGCTATAAGGGTATTTAGTTATGGGTAAAATCTTGCATAGAGAAGCTCATTGATAAGTATGGTTGACATTTTTCACGAGTAGAATTTGGCTGTATACAAGCAATTATTTCCAAGGTTAGAGCAAGCCGTTAAAAAAAAGAAAATGTTTTCATTAATGCATATCAGCCTTTGCTCCTGCACATTAGCCTTAAGGAAACTTATATTTTGCCCAGTACATCAACTCTAACAAAATACCCTATTTTGCAAATCTTACTTGGGACTACAACAGTAAACAAGACATGATGCAAAAATTTTAAAGTGGGAGAAAGAATTGTTTGATGCTTACTGGTGTAAATATCAAAAACCCTTGAATAACCTTTTGTACACTTGGAGACACTGTGAAGGTTTAATAGGTTAACTCGTGTTCAGATCTGTATACCTTTATGTGTTGGAGTCATTTTTGTGTGTGTGTAATCCTTCCTCTTCCTCGTATGAATTTTCATTTGAGTAGTACCTTTAATGGACTAGTTACCTTGTACTTTAAATGTGTCCTAGTGAGATGTGTGAACTTGAGGTCTCCTTTGTGTGGTTGTGTACATGAGTCTTCCTTCCCCTCTATTTTTATGCGTGTGTTTTGGCCAAGTGTTCATCTTTGGGCACAAGGTGGTGGCCCTTTGAGGTTCCACATGGTGGGGTGGTGTGCACCCACTGCCATTGGGACTAGTGATCCATTCTTGACATGACTTCGTAGCAGCTATTCTTCACCTTCAGCTTGGGAGCTTTATTTATTCTTCTATCATCTAATTGTATAAATGATGTAAATCATCCTTGTAACATGGTGAAGTGTAATTGTATGTTACTCTAGTTGGAGAGTGTTGTGATCATCTTATGTAATGTAATCTTGCTAGCTGTAATTTACTTGATCTCTTATGATTTGTCAGATGTTATAGACTCATATGTTTAAATGATCACAATTGGATCTCATCTATTCATGTATGTTTATCCTATATATAGTTGTTAGAATACTTCTATTACTTCTTTTGGTGCGGTTGATGGTTTATGCTTCTCATTGTTCTTTCCGTGGGTTGTTTTCACCTGACAAGGTGTCTTGGATGTCTTATTCCGCCACCTTGTTTTCCTTCCCCGCCTTTATGCAACGAGGTCTTAGGGATAGGTGGAAAGTTTTTTGGTTGTTCATGTCATGACCACATGGCAAATGTGGGCATGGCATGTGGCTTGTTATGTCATGACCACAGGGTAAAGTGGGCATGACACATCCCAAAGGAGGTAAATGTAGAGCCCGACTATTTAAAGGTTTCAAGTGATGAAGATGCAGAAATTTAAAGGGTTTGAGGATTTAAAGTGTTGTAAAAGCTTTGCTCAGGGGTTTTTTCTCATCTCCATCAATGCAGATCCAATCTTCTCAGCTGTCCCTTAACAGATATTCACTGCATTCATTGTTGCAAGATGATGAATTAGCTATTTGCATTGAAGATGCAAATATCTCCCATCTACTCTAGGATCCAGATATTTTCTGCATTGAATCCTTATAGATAGACATTCTCTTTGGTAGAGATATTTTCTAACAGAGCCCGTGGTGTAATTTATTGTAACCTAATTAGGTTGTTTGGAATCAGATGCTATATATGCATGAATGCAAGATGTAAAAAAGGTTGGAAAATAGTTAGTTTGATGCTTCTGTATTCCAAACAAAACTTTCCTTTGTTGTAATTGTGCCTCTTGATTAAATACATATGGTGTTTTTACTTCTTCATGTCTTTTTAACTCTGTGTAGTCTTAGAATTAGCCATTGTTTGTGAATGTTTAATTCTTGGCAATCCATTCTTTACCTCTATTAAAAGTCTTCATGATCTATGTAATCTTATCAACTGTATTTCTTTATTTATGTATCTCTACTCTATGAATGTTCTTTATTCGAACATGGTGTATCACCCCTTCCCTTTCAGTTTCCTTCTACCCCCTTTTGCCTGCAACATTAGCACTAGGTTTAGATAGTTTTCTCTAAGCATTAGGCTTAGAATGAGGAACCAACCTTCTCTAGAGGTTTGATCTCAACTTGTAAGGTCCCACACCTTGAGATCATTCCCATTGTGTCATTAGAATGCTTGGGCTCTCTCCAAGCAAGGTGCAATTCTATGTGATAATAGTTTATGGCATGCCTAGTGGGACAAGCTTGATGAGATTTATCATCCATTCAAGAGTTCTGGTGTGCTCTTTAGTATATCTTGCCATTCAGGGTAGTCTCTCAAATGCCATGGCAATTCTACTAATCAAATCTGCTGGTGAAAGCAGGCCAAGAGCCTAAAATTTTATCAAAGATCAGGATTTTGGTGGTTTTTTTAGTCTATTCAACTTTTAGAAGCATCTCAACCACCTGGTGACTCTCTTCTGGTATGTTCCCTGTATACACCTAAAAATGACATAATCCAACCTAAATAAATATTCTTAATATTTATTCCCTTCTAATTCTTCTATCAATAAATAAATAAACAAATGTATTTATTTGATTCATATTCCTCTAAATTAATTAAATATCAAAATATTTAATTATCTCTTCTAAAGTCAAAATTAAATAAAATCTTTTATTTAATTAAATTCTTCCAAGCAATTAAATAATTCTTAATTATTTAATTAAATCAAATCATTCTTCCAAATTTAAATAAATCAATCAAATTTATTTTCTCAGTCTCTAAAAATAAAATACAATCAAATATTTTATTTATTCTTCCAAATCATGCACAACAATTAAATAAAATTATTTATTTAATTTACTTTCTTATCTTCTAGTTCTTCCAAAATCATTCTAAATTAAATAATTCTAATTATTTAGTTGTTTCTTCCAATAATATCTTCTCTAAATTTAAATAAATCAAATATTTATTTAAGTTGTCTATTTCTTCTAAATTGAGTTATCTCTAAATATAATTCAATCCTTGTGCACATGCAATTGAATATTCTAATATTTAATTGAGCTAAAATATCTTCTCATCCTCATGCAATTTCCATCCTATAATTCTATTCTCTTAACTGATTAATCTATTATTTTAATTGATTAATCTCTTCAGTTAACTCATTGTTCTATTTTATTAATTCCTCTCATGCAAAATAGAGAAAGACACATGTCATCTTTCTATTTGCGCACATTCCTCAACCATTCTATATCGTTGATCTTCTCATTCTTCCTATACCATTGATATTCTCTCTCCCAAGTCTATAAATTGAATCATATTCCTCCATTTCATTCATCCAGGCTTTAAGTAAACTTACTCTGTAGGAATCATAGCGCGCCTTTGGCACTAATTCCTTTATTGCTTTCGATAAACTCGTTACTACACACTACTAATTCTCATTATTCCTTTATTGTTATGAAGCTCATCTTCATGGCAAAACTATCAGAGCCATTCCCAATTGACATCTTGGAATCATAGCAAGGAAGTGCACCTTCTGAGGGCCATATTCATAGACAAGATCATTTGTGATAGGCGATCAATGGAAGCTGAGAATTAAAGGAGGTTTGCTTTGTATTGTTCATTGTTTGATTGAATCTTTTTTGTTAATTATTTCATTGAGTTTTGGGTATCATTGATATTGATATATTGATTATTCATGTTTACTCCAATTTTTCCTTAATATTTTTGGCACCCACCGTGGGGCCTTGCCCCGATTTAATCCAAAAACTAAGTTTTTTGTGTTGAGGTTCTGTACATAGGAGGATTCAAAGAATAGGCGTTGAGCATTCAAATAGTGTAACATTAGCTCAAAAGGTTTTTGGGTTTTGTCAAAAACATCGAAATCCTATTTGAGTATCTCTTATTTCTTGTAGAAAGTGCACAGATTTCAAGAAAAATGGATCACAAATCCATGTCCCTATTTTTAGCCTATGTTTTTTTTTGCTTTTTTTTGGCCTATTTTTAGCAATTTCATGAAATCAGGCATATTTGTGTAACTTTAGCTCAAAAGATTTCTGGGTTTTGTTGAAAACATAAAAATCCTATCTAGGTATCTCTTATTTTTTGCAAGAAGTACATAGATTTCAAGAAAAATAGATCCCAATCTGTGTCCCTATTTTTAGCCCATGCTTGCTTTTTTTTGGCCTATTTTTAGCAATTTCATGAAATCGGGCATATCTTTTGCATAAGGAGTAGATTTTCATGAAACTAGTGGCATTGGAAAGATGGTTCTCCCAAATTTTATATGGTGAAATAATTTTGAGGTAATTTTACCAGATTTGTTAGGTACACTCAGTCAAAGTCAACCCTTCTATGCAAAACTTCAAATGGTCATAACTTGTGCAAAATTTATTCAATTTTCATAAATTTTTTGTTTAAATTGAATAGAGTTTCATGTACAATCTGATCATAATATCTAATCTAGTGTATCTAATCATTATTATCAAATTTTTTTAGATTGCTAATTTTTCACCTAACAAGTTAAGCGCTTTTGTTTCAATTGATTTTAGGCTAACTATTGAGTTTTTGGTGGAACTAACCAACTTTTTGCAGCCTCTTATTACTCAAATAGAGAAAATGGGTTTTCCTAACGGAGAGTAGTGTTGTCGCATGTATAACCACTTGAACAGTTGCACTTATTAATCATCCTTTGTTTTTAGTAGCCAAAAACCCCTATAAGCCGGTGTAGGGAAGGGCGATTATTACCTCTCGAAGATGCCTCACCTAGAAATAGGGAGAATTTGGTTTATATTGTCACAACTAGCCTAGAATTTGTACTTTCTTTCTTGTCAAAAAGAGTCAAAAAAATTACAAAAAAATGTAAAAACCATGAAATCATTCTTTGTGTTTGTTGTGTCTTCTTGCCGTAATTGATAAAATCAGACCAAAAAGACCATCTTACAACCAAGAAACCAAAAAAATGGCAAAAAATGTGTCAAACTTTGCAAAAACATTGAAAAAATGCTAGAGCTACACATTTACCCTCTAAATCTATGCATACATTTCAACCTAATGCACATTTGCTGCAACTTCCTGTGCATTTATCACCTTTTGCTACACATTTGCCTTTTACTAGAACTGGGCATTTGTACTAACTTGCTACACATTTGTCCTCTGTTTCTACGCATTTGTGACAGTGAGCTTTTCCACACCTTTTGAGAGAAACTTTTCAACCTTTCTGAGTACCCACTTTGGTCTTGTATCAGTTTTTGAGGAGATGACAACCAAATTAGAAGAACTTACTCAAGAACTCCAATACCTAAAATTACAGTTAAGCGTAGACACCTCCCCCCAAGGTCATGTAGCAATTTCTCAAGAACTCCAAGCCATACAATAGTAATTTGCAATCTTACAAGATGAACAGGCCAGTGCTAGTTACACCATGCCCCAGAGTCATACATTCTTGTCCTATCTTAATGATACTCTTGACAAGGAAAGCACTACTCCTAGAACCCATAGCCCAAAGCATACCAATCTTAGATTAAAACAGACATCAAGTTCCCCAAGCTCTAATTGGACAAACAAAAAATCCTCAGATGATTTTTGGGAAAGATATGTAGCACAAGAAAAGCTATGGAGAATTCCAAAATCAACTCATCCATTACCTCATTCATTTACCCATACACCTACCAATGATGTGATCCAAGGACTACAAGCAGAGAGTCAACCATGTCCCCAAATTTTGGTCCCGAACCTTATCAAAGAGCCTTCAAACATGTCAAATCCTACGACCCCTTCATGTAACCTATAACCCTTTGAGCATGTTGAAAAACCTCCTACCAGGAACCAAAGTCAAGGCCCATCGTACCTTCATGTTGTTGACTAAGAGCCTATCCAAGAGTCTTCTACCTCCACTTCCATTCAAACAACCCAAGAGTTATGTCAAGAGCACACTTGAGAACATATGGAAACATTCAACCTTTGTCTAAATCAAGATCAAAGCACCCCCATCCGGCTCGTACATAACCTTTATCTTTTCAATGATCCTATACCTATGCATGAGGAAGAAATCCAATCTCAATCCATTCATGACCTATATCTTTCCCATGATCAAGATACCACTTTTGATGAAGAAGTTATCCATGAGCAACTTGATCCTATACATGAGCCAAAAATCTAATGTCAGCCTCTCCATAACCTCTATCCTTTCTGTGATCAGGATATTATCATTAATGAAGAACATATACAAGAGCACCTTAATTCCATCATGCTAAATCCTATCTATGATCAAGATCCCATCTACGATCACGAGCCTATCTATGATCAAGTAGACCATGATGATCCTCTTAGTCCACTTTATGCGTTCCATGGTCCTGAGTTTATAACCCCATCTAGTCCTATCCATGATCCAACAACTTCCACTTCCCTTGATGAGACACTTGCCTCCCAAGAAAGCATAGAAGATCAAACCACTAATACTCCTCCATCATCCATTATCGACCATGTTACAAATCCCCCACCGTATATCCTTGGTCTTACTGCCTTCATTCATGAGTGTTCCTCCTTAGAACACCAACAACCATTATCCTCTATCTCACCTTCTTCATCCAATAAGGAATTCATGTCTAATGTTCTACCTACACATAATCCCACTGTCCACTACATACTCCAACATATGAACTATCAAGGTAAGCTTAGGCCTTCATGAACAAGGTATTTTGGAGCCCGTCCATGTCAATGTTCCTCCTCGTTCATACGGCCTTGGATACATACCCCAAGGTGAACAATCTCAAGATGTTGGTATTTCCTCCACTCCTCTAAAGTCCACGACTTTCCATCGCAAACCCTATCATATCCCCAAAATGTATGTCACCATCCCACCTCCCTTATCATACACATCCCAAAAGCATGTGACCATACACCTTCCACCATCCAATCTACCTCTGCTACTTCCAACTCCTAACACCCTTCCATGCGTTTTACCACCACTTCTTCCAACGCCTTTTCCATCCACCAATAAATCCTATAAAAATCCTAAGCATGACCAACAGATGCACATGTTGTCCAAACAAAGAGCTTCCACCAACTCCACTTCCACCATCCCAAGAGAATTCAACAATAAAAATATGGAGGCCTCTACCTATCAAATCAAAAATCCTAAGAGTCCTCATGACTTGGGATACAAAAGCCAAGAATCAAAGAAACATCCTTCTCCAGAGCTGCATATACCCACACACCTATACACCAAGCTAAAAAAGGTGTGGGTCCGCATCCAACAAATAATTACCTCTAAAGCTGCGCAAAAACTACATACACCCAAGCCCATACCTTCACAGGTACTATCTAAAAACAAAATGGCTTGGGTACCTAAGAAAAAATCCCTCAAGCTACATGAGGCATCCACCTCTCAAGAATCTCAACCATCCACTTTCTCCCATTCTATCCAAAAGTCTCAAATTCTTCCAGCCCACATGACAAGCTAAAATCAACAAAATACTTAGTGTATATGGATCCTACATGCCTAAGTCATTCATCCACAAGAAAAAGTCTTTGTTGCTTCCTACACTACTTTCCCATCCCCAGCTTCAATGTTTATCATGGTATGTGCAACCGTTGGTCATGATTCCATTCCATTCCACAACATTTCTGTATACCTCTCCTTCCTTCCACTATTATCCTACATATCTTCCCCATCCTATTCCTATGGTCCATGCTTTTACATAAGCTTTCCATCCGTATTTTGCATCATCCTCCATTATCGCACCTTCCACAATCCACTGTCTACCTTCTCCATCTCACTATCATGCAATCTCCTACCGACATCTATGAGAACACTTGACATGGTCCATATGATGACATCTTTCTAGTGGGACTATCACCTTTCATGGAACTTGGCAATTAAGTCCCTCTCGTCCATTCTACCTATCCTATCCAAATGTTCAAAAAAAAAAGTAAAGAAAAATCCCTTCGTCCAATGGTGAAAATCTGGCAAACAGGCGCCTTGGATAAGTACAATGATGAAAACCTGCAAACATACATCATGTGTAAGTTGATCTTCTATGTCACCTACACTTGGGGGCACCATGTCTCATTGGCCTATCACTCTTCTCCTATAAGTTTCCTTCCGTATTCCATTTCCTATCCTATCCTACCTATACTGTCTAGTCTTTCTATCCTAATCTTCCATTCCTCTTTTTTTTAATCTTGATAAAGATTGGGGGCACAATGTTAACAAATGCTTTAGGTGTCTCTTGACATACCTTATCCCTCCAAGCCAAGTAAATCCTTCAATATCCTCCTATCCTCCTATCATCATAAGCATTGTCATGAAAAATCCTTAAGTATTCTACCTACAATGGGGCACGTTATTCTTATGTGACACGGTCCTTGGAGATCACATCCTTATTTCCTTCTACCTAACCATCTGTATCTACTATCACCCATCTATCTACCTATCTGTGGTGTTTCCTTGTCATTAGTATGATCTAATCCATATCTGATCCATATCTGACCCATATCTGATCCATATCTATTCCATATTTGATCCATATCTATTCCATATTGTGTCTTATCTGATCCATATCTGTTCCACATCTGTTCCATATCGTGTCTTATCTGATCCATATCTATTCCATGTCATGTCTTATTTGTTCCATATCTAATCCATATTTGTTCCATATTGTGTCTCATTTGATCCATATCTTAGGTCCATCAAATTCACCCTGAACTACGTTGCCTCTGTGTCATCATGTAGGCAAGGCCATTTAGCAATGAGCCCCTGAGGCACTAGGTCAGTTCCTTAGGGTCCATCTCACCAATAAGGATTGTGGAATCTTTCACCAGGTGCATGCGTAGCAAAACCCGCTTTCAAATAGAAATTTTGACGCAAGACCTCAACCTATCCAAAGAAAAGCAAGCAATTATCTAAAGCACTCTAAATGATTTTACCTAAATTATGGCAAGAAACAAACACATCTAAAATGCAAAAATGTTTTGTAGTTGTGATCAAGTTAGATTATAGAGTCTTGATTTTCATTATCATGTATTTCTATGCTACTCTAGGATGCCAAAAAATAGAGATGCTATGATGGGGGCATGATTCTTTTCTTTGTCTGTTGCTTGTGGATCAATCTTTAGTAATGTGAAGCCTTGTCTAACAACATGATCAACAAAAGATCATCAAGGACATCAAAGGTTTAAACATGAAAGGGGGCAATCATTGTCTATTGATATGTAAGAAATACTCAGATCATCTCGGTTCAATTATACCTAGATGCTTGTATTAACTTGCTAAATCAAAATCCATGTAAGCGATACTCAGGTCATCTCGGTTCAATTATATCTAGATGCTTGTATTTTCTTACAACATTTCAAAAACACACAAAAACAAAAAAGCCCAATGATGAAATAAGCACTTCAAAATACTTGCAATATCAAAATGTCAAAAAACCACTCACATCCACAAGCATCCATATCCCATGCAATAAAAGATCCAAAATGCATAGTATCAATACAAACAAAAGCTTGCGAGTCCTTCTGTCAAGTCATTCTTCTATCAATCAAATTTCTATCTATGATCATATCTTTCATCCTTATCCGGTTAGTCTGAGCAGTGATCTAGATGCAAGGTCCATCCTTAATCCATAACAATCAAGTCAAAGTCAATCTTGTCAAATGATCCAAACACAATCAGTGGTCTTGATCCTTGTCTGGTTGTAAACCAATTCAATCAATTATAGTCAATCCATTGTCTTATACAAGATGTTGCATTGTTGAAATTAGACCAACACATGCATCTTACACAACATGTTTCATTTCTTGAAACCAGACACTATCCTTCATGTTTCTCTAGGGATCTATCGTTCCCCACCATGACAACACGCCTGCCGTGTTGGTCTAGGGATATATCATTCCTTGCCATGGTAACACTATCATATATCATTATTAGTATATCGTTGGTTTATCACTAGACAGGGGCAATACCTTGTTTGTTCTTATATCATTTGTGCATACTTGATTACTTGCTTGTGTGTGGTATCAGTCTATCTTGCATTGCGTATCCTTCGGCTCTTTCTCCAACCATTTTCTTCACCCCAACCTAATTTTACCCTCTTCATCGTGAGATTGTCAATCTCACGCCTTCTGCCTTCTTCCCCCATCCAATCCCCCGAGGGGGCATCCCATCGTTAAACTTGTACTAGGGGCAAACTGGGGCATGTATCATTATCAGAAAAATTTATTCTTTGAAGCAACGCCGTAAACTGCATTGCATCAAAGAGGGGAAAAATGTATACACCTAAAAATGACAGGATCCAGTCTAAATAAATATTCTTAATATTTATTCCCTTCTAATTTTTCTATCAATAAATAAATAAACAAATGTATTTATTTGATTCATATTCCTCTAAATTAATTAAATATCAAAATATTTAATTATCTCTTCTAAAGTCAAAATTAAATAAAATCTTTTATTTAATTAAATTCTTCCAAGCAATTAAATAATTCTTAATTATTTAATTAAATCAAATCATTCTTTCAAATTTAAATAAATAAATCATATTTATTTAAATCCTCTCAGTCTCTAAAAATAAAATACAATCAAATATTTTATTTATTCTTCCAAATCATGCACAACAATTAAATAAATCTATTTATTTAATTAGTTTTCTTATCTTCAAATTCTTCAAATATTCTTCTAAATCTTCTAAAAATAAGTCTTCTTCGTGCACACAAAATTAAATAATTTATTATTTAATTTCTCTCAAATTATGCAAAAGCAAATCACAAGTTGAGTTAACTGACTCAATCAACCTTGTTTTTATCAATATCTCTTAAATTAGAAAAAAAATTTCTAATTTATGAAAAACATGTCTTATCTTTAGAAAACAAAGTAGTTAACTCAAACAAAACAACTTTTGGGTGACACTTGTCTTCTTCTTATTCGCACACATTCCTCAACCATTTTCAATTGTTGATCTTCTCATTCTTTGTATACCATTGATCGTCTCTCTCTTATGTCTATACATTGAACCCTATTCCTCCATTTCATTCATCCAAGATTTAAGTATTGTTACGCTGTAGGAATTACAGCACGCCTTTGGCACCAATTCCTTCATTGCTTATGATCACACTCATTACCATACTACTATCATTGTTGTGAAGCTCATCTTCATGGTGAAACTATCATAGCCGTTCTCCATTGACAATCTTGGAATCAGAGGAAGGAAGTGCACTCTCTGAAGGCCTTATTCATACATGCAAGATTGATTGAGATAGGCAACCAATGAAAGCTATGAAGCTTTGAGGTTTGCAAATGTTTTTGAAGTTCTTTTGTTTGATTGATCTCTTTGTTTCTGTATTTTGTTAAGTTTTGGGTATTTTGATATTGATATATTGATTATTCATGTTTACTCCAATTTTCCCTTAACATTCCTAGTCTCCAAAGGTAGACCTATTACCCTTGTTTTCAAAGAATATTTTGATACATCTCTGCTTTTCAATGCTCCAGTATGTCAGCCTGTTATGGAAGTCATGATTTTTTCACTCTATCTAGAATAGGCTTCCATACACCTAGCATATAATTCACATCACTGTCATGGCCCAGCCAAGAAATAAACCATTTGTAGCCTTTCATGGTGAAATCCATCTCAACCTAACCTAATAAGATGATATCCCTACATCAACCTTAAAGGCTATTCCCTTTTTCACTAGTGAAAGTGCCACTACACCTGATGTGCACATCCAGGACATTGCCAGCGTATGCTTCATTCACAATGTTACTCAGGACAATGTCATTGTAAGGCTCCTTGTTGTTTCTTTGAAAGGAAAGGCTCTACAGTGGTATAGGGGGTTACCTGTAGATTGAATCCATGAATGGGATGACTTAGGAACAAAGCTCTGTTAGCGTTTTGAGGACAAGAGTGACCATTTGTCCCTGATAGAGCAGCTTGCCACTATCAAAAGGGCTCCTCATGAATACATGGTGGATTTTAATTTTAGATTTCAAAAAACTTGGTACAAAATCCTCCCATTGGTAAGACCTTCCCCTAATGCTGCCTTCCTGTATTATTTGAGATCCCTGAGCAGTGATGTTATTGTCATGATCCAATCTCTAGGAGGGGATGTGTTACCTGATGCCTTTGAGGTAGCCATTAGGGCATAAAATTGTTTAATTTTAGCTAGAAAGATTTCTCTTAGACCTCTAATGCCATTATTTCTAGAAGCCCCAATCATGCAACCAATTATGACACCAATTCCTCCAATTAATGTGCCATATCAAGCTCCTAATCATCCCTATCCTCTTAGCTAGCAACCTTGTCAAGAGAACAATCAAAGACAAAGTCATCTAAACTGTGTTAGGCCCCTAAACTCCATGAGTTCAATTACTACAAATACACCAAGAAAGCTTGTCCCAATTTAGAGCAACTTAGCCCAAGGTAATGAGTAGTACCATTCATGCAATCCATCAGTAGCCCCAAAACAACAGATTGGACATAGCCAACAGGCTATGGTAGAGCAAAGACAAATGCAGGTTGAGTGTGTGTTCTTAAATTGGCAAGTAGATGATGTTGCCCTACTTCATGAGCTACCTGGTTATATTGAAAATGAAGAGGATGGGCAGGTGATTGTGGATATGCAACAACATAGGAACAATGAAAATAATGACAAATTATTGTAAGTTGAGGCCCAGCCTGAGAGTGAAACTCAAATCCATAAAGAAGAGCATATGAATAGTCATGTACCAAAAAGTACATAGGACTTGGAGGAGGTTCATTTCTGGGATGAGCTTGATATTTTCTACTCAAACCTGGATAGTAAAGCAATGCCTCTAGATGAGGTAAACCATGAGCAGTTTGAGCAGATGAAGGAGGCAGTAACCCCCCATTTGAGATCAAGAGCCAGGGTTTTCCAATCAACAATAGAAGGTTGTAGAATCAAAGCAGAGACATGATATCAAACATGATGATTTGCATGTCACTTTAAGGGGATGCCCTAACAGGCATCTGGCCCAGTTGGAGACACATCAAGAGGAGTCACCACTTGTCATGCTTACTCCTAAGCATGAGGTTGAGCATCAAAATGAGTGGGATTAGCCTATTTATTCACCCCTTGGCAACAAAATCAACAATTAGTCAGGGTGGATAGGTGAGTTTATCTCCTTTTTGGGGGTGGTGTTTTATCAATTTGTCATATACCCATCCCTCCCTCACCTCTTTTTAATTACCCACATGCATGAGAAACATTGAAAATTGTTAAGGAAGGGTAGTTACTTTTAAGAACCTGTCAATGGCTTTGTTTAAGGTCATCCCTGACTGGTTAGTTTAGGATTGGAGTAGGTTTTATTTCAGTTTTAGGTTTCCCTTCAACAAGTGCCTTACATAGTCTACATTTTCATTAGGAGAATGCAGGCCTTGTCTTTTTGTTGTCTTGTTTTGAGGCAGGTTCTAGTTTTCCAACATGTTTTAGACTTGACTCTTTACCTAATGGATGCTTAAGGCTACTAATCTAATTGTTTAGCAGACAAACATCCTTGAGAGGTTGCCAAAATGTTGTCATATTTTACCTGGCCCCAAAATATTCCTATTCCCCTCCTTCTATCCAAGAAATCCAATCAGAGAGAGCCTAAATAGAAGGAGGGAAGCCTTAGAACCTTCATTTCTTCATGATATGCCTTGCAAAAAAACCTAGAAGAAAACCCAGAAATCTTTTGCCTTCAGGTGTCTTCCATCATAGGGATTTCTCATTTTCATACTTAGTCATTTTGATGCTTATGAAGGTGGCGTCATCCTCTGTTTGGGGGTTTTCCATCATTTGGTTGAAAACGTATCTCATATACATTTTTGTTTGTATGAATATCATGTACAATGTATTCAATGTACATCGGGTTTAATTTCTTACCTTTTTGTATGCATCTTTGTATGTATATCTATTTGTATCTTAAGTTGTATACAAAGATACAATCCGGACCCAATCACTTTTCATGATATATTTGATAGCAGTTCAGATCCACTTTGTATTTGTATGTGACAAGGATGTATCATATATACAAATCTAGGAAATACATGGGCAGACCCGAAGGGAAAATCAATTGGTTTTAGAAAGTGGAGGTGGATGTATGCGTCTTTGTATGTATAAATTGCATCTATATGCATATACAAAAGGTGATACAAGCAGAACATATACAACTCGGACACGACTGGAAAATCAATCCTAGTGAACTATAGGTGGGATCCACAGTTGTATATTGGGATGCATGTGTTCAACATATAAAGGCCAAGATGCAATCGTAGATGTCAACACATAATTAAAAAGTGCAAAGAGGATACAAAGCCCACATCATCGGCGACGCGTGGTAGGCATCGCGCAGGAGGAATCTTTTTAGAGGGAATATTCACCACGTGGGTGTGACAAGGTGACACATGGATGAAGGGGACATAACATATGAAAGGGGCCATGTGGAGGATTTTTGGGGAGCCAAAGGAGAAGGAGCTCATTTTCTACCGCCCGACCCCCTAGAATTGCACCACATGTCTAGGATGGACAAAAGGGAAGATGCAGTCATGGATGTCAACTCAGAATCAAATAGTACAGGTATATGTGATATGCAAAAAGTGAGATACAAAGGACAGATCTGAATTTAGTCCCAATTTGCTTCATAAAAAGGTGAGGTCCATGTTCGATGATTGTATGAAGCATATACAAAAGCATATGCAAAAGGATATACAAAAGGACATTATCGGCAACACTTTGGCATATTGATATGACTCACTTTGAGGTCTCCCCGACATCCCGATAGGGGGTTCTTTATCGGTCTATTTTGTAGCGGTGGGTCCCAGGTGCATATACAAACAGGACACGGTTAGAAAGTTAAACATTGTGGATTTTCTTAGTGAGGTCCACATTTGTATGTTCGGTGATTGTATGAGATATGCACATACCTATACAAAGGGTTGAATATGCAAAAAGCAAAAGTTAAAGGAAATATGGTGGCCATTGATCTCTTAAAAGCAAATCTCTTTAATGACCAAAATTTAAAGAAATATTACTAGGTATCCCAAAGGCAGTAAATGCAGAGCCTGACTATTTAAATGTTTCAAGTGATGAAGATGCAAAAATTCAAAGGGTTTGAGGATTTAAAGTGTTGTAAAAGCTTTGCTCATGGGTTTTTTCTCATCTCTATCAATGCAGATCTAATCTTCTTAGCTGCCCCTTAACAAATAATCATTGCATTCATTATTGCAGGATGATGAATCAACTATTTGCATTGAAGATGCAAATATCTCGCATCTACTCCAAGATCCAGATATTTTTTGCATTGAATTCTTGCAGATAGACATTCTCTTTAGCAGAGATATTTTCTGACAGAGCCCATGGGGCAATTTATTGTAACCTGATTAGTTGTTTGGAATTAGATGCTATATATGCATGAATGTAAGATGTAAAAAAGGTCGAAAAATAGTTAGTTTGATGCTTCTGTATTCCAAATAGAACTTTCCTCTACTGTAACTATACCTCTTGATTAAATACATATGGTGTTTTACTTCTTTATGTCTTTTTAAATCTATGTAGTCTTAGAATTGGCTATTGTTTGTGAATGTTTAATTCCTAGCAATCTATTCTTTGCCTCTATTAAAAGTCTTCATGATCTATGCAAGCTTATCAGCTATATTTCTTTATCTGTGTATCTCTACTCTATGAATGTTCTTTATTCAAACCTAGTGTATCTCCCCTTCCCTTTAAGTTTCCTTCTACCCCTTTTCCCCTTCAACATTAGCACTAGGTTTAGATAGCTTTCTCTAAGCATTAGGCTTAGAATGAGGAACCAACATTCTCTGGAGGTCTGATCTCAACTTGCAAGGTCCCACACCTTGGGATCATTCCCATTGTGTCATTAGAATGCTTGGGCTCTCTCCAAGCAGGGTGCAATTCTATGTGATAATAGAAACATTACGACTTACTATGTTAGGTATAACCAGAGGTAAACTTGGACTTGGAGAAGTATTTGATGAACTCCCTGCCTAAAAGATTCTAGGACTTAAGAGTAAAGGATTATTTATACCTTTTTGTCATTTGTCAAGTAATTGTGTGAAAATATCCCCTAGATTTGACCTAGACCTGGTCGTTTGACTAGTGTTATTAGCTAGTTTGCACAAAGCTTACTTTAAATCCTATTAGGCCCTCCTTCTAGCACCAAAAATTGTTGATGATGATGTTAGTCAAAACAACAAGAGATAAAATTCACAAAGAACTTTGTCTTATCTTGAAGAATCTAGAGAATCATTAGAAAATAGTTTTCAATTTCCAAGTCTACGATAATCAGGTCATGATTGTGTTGGACTCACTCAAGGTTCAATGTGAAGCTATTTGTTCAAGGGGCCTTATGTGATTTAAATGTTCATTACTGGTAATTGTTCCCCATTCTTTGTAAATAACATCAAATACTTCTAAAGATATAGACTCTTTACAAATATTTATAACTTTCAAGTCAAACTTTGCATGAATTTCACAAAAATAGACTTTATATTTCAAACTTTATGAAAATCATTAAAGATCTTTAGCATTTCCATGTATTTACCAGAATCTTTAACAATTTCCTTTGGATGATTGCATTTTGGCTATTTATTTAAACTACTAGTGAAAAGAAAGATAAAAGATGAGGTTAGAAACATGATCTAAACATATATGATGTTCTGCTACTCACGTGGACAAATTCTGATTACTTTGGACAATTCAAAAACACATAAACTCTTATATGTTAATCTAGATCATTTAACAAATTAACATATAGAATTTCAATATTCAAGGAAATATATCAAAATAACACATAAATTGAATAACACTCTGGAATAGATGTAGAAATTAAATGTTTGTATTTACTGATATATGCTAGTCATTTCACATTTACAATATTTTATGACTTTAAATTTCTAAATACATCAACAATATCATCAGAACTTATATGTGTTTTTACAGATATAAAAAGGAAATAGGATGTTCCACATATTCCTTGTTACAAACACAAGCAAATGCTAGCTTGACTCACTATGCTCAAAGTATTTTCCCAAATCACTTCTCTTGCAAACCCTCTGATAGTTTTTCTATGTCAGCCGTTTGTACTAAAATATGCATATCAAAGGTCCTTATATAGACTAAGATCCCCTGCTACGGTGACAAAACCATCAACGGTCCAAATTCAAAATATAATATCAATGGTAGGTAAGGACTGGCTCATGATGCCAACTGTCACTACAAAAAATCTTAAAAGAATATTCATTCAAGCACAAAGATGCCTTTTAGAATCTTTTGAAATGTTTGACTCACTTTGACCATTCCACTAGTACAAAAACATAATAGAATACAACATGAAACAAAAAAATGAACAAGCATTCTAATCACTATCTCTGACATCTTCTACCTACATATCCCCTTTCTTCTTGCTCATGTAGTGTGTATACCTTTCAGTTATGGTGGATATGGATGTATGACTTGTTCTTTGAGAAGAATCCTAGGTATATTGTTGCATTTCCACACTTGTCTTCAATACTTGTGCTCTACTTTCTCTATCCTCCCTTCTTTTATGATACTTTCTAATCTTTACACTTAGCTCCATTATCCTTTCCATTACCTCTTCATCCAATTTATTCACCGAATCTTCAATGCATGGATGGAAGTTATTCTTGAGCTCCTTTATAGTTGTACCTACATCAAATACCTAAAGTTGAGGACATGGATGCTTAACCAAATTCTCCACTGTCTTCACATGTTTCTTTAACAATTCCTGAGCAGTCCTTTCTAACTCTTGCACATTGACAAGGCAAGGCCTAAGTATACCCTCTTCAAATTACAGTTCCATCTTCCAGTTAGGTATTTGAAACACAATTTGTAAAGTTATAACACCTTCATTAACCAAGGACTATGTATGTCCATCTAGAGCATTGAGTTTCTTCAACTCATCCCTATTCTACAATATTCTTGCTTGACATCTTTGTATAATGTTAGCACAATTATTTTTCTGAGTCAATGTAATATTCCAATTGCCAATTGCAATTTTTATTACTTCTCCTTTATGAATAAATGTCTTGGCAAAGTCCTCCATCATGTTAGCTTCATGCTTTTTATTTTCTATTTCCCCTATCTATTCCTTAGATAAAATAGTCAAATTAGAAGATAATTCTGGTACACTCTGTGCAAGATCAAATATCCCTTGAATGAATTGTTGATACTGGGCAATTTTCCCCTTCAAATACCCTATTTTTTGTTTATCTTTTCTCATTTTACTGATAGTGAATTTAGTCATTTCTTGTAATTCTTCAATATGTTGCTCTCTATTCACATGGCCAAGGTTCATGCTAATGACATTGTATTCTTCTATTCCTATTTCTCCCTTTCCTTTGTCTGTCTATGGAACTGTCATTTGCATAGTCCTTGTTCCTGAAGGATCCCTTTTTAGTGCAAACATTATTCTTGCTTTTCTCTTACCCCTTCTAGTGACCTTATTGGATAATAGACTCTTTATGTCAATAGGCACCACCTGCACTGCTGACTCCTGCCTTACCTCAGACCCTACCCAAGATGGTATTTCTACACTAGCACCTACAACTTTATCATTCATGACCTCATCCTGAGATTCCTCAGTTATGACTTCCTCTTGTTCTTGTTCTTCATGATCTTCTTCCTCTTCTTCATCCTCCTATTCTTCTTGTTGTTCATGTGCTTCTTGTCATGGATGTAGCTGTTCTTGAAGAGGTTGTTGCTGAGGATCTTGTTGCTCTTCAACATTTTGTTGTTCTCCCATAGCAACTGCAGGCATATTCTCCTGACTCGATAAACCTTCTCCTTGAGAAGCTAGTAGGTTATCCTTACCCTCATTTTCTTTCTCCTCTTCTTGATTTCTCAATATTTCCTTAGCTGCCTCTTTGACTTCTTTCATGATGTTTCTAGTAACTAAGTTATTAAAGGAATCCACCATTTCCACATCTGTTATTGGTGGTGTATCAGCCTGTTGTGATGCACCAGCATCAAATGCTCCTAGCATGAGGTAAGATTTGGGAATTTGCCTATCTTCTTCTTCCTCACTTCTCATTTCTAGGCTATCATCTTTACCTTCATCCTTATCATCTTCATCATCTACATCTTCACTATTATTCACATCCATTGTTTCTACATTATCTTTTTTGGGTGCTTGAACCAGAGATGCTTTTGCCACCATCTCCTCGATCATTTCCTATTTGACCTGTATGAATCCCTATATTTTCTCTTGTTGGGTTTGTATTTCCAGAAGTGGTTATTGAGGCATTTGTATAGGTACTACAAGTGTTGATATTGGTTGGGATAATATAGTTGTCTGCACTAGAACCTGCTCTATTGTGATAGTAGCAGTGGATTTAGATGTCCCTCTCTTTGTTGATACAAATGTTCCCATAGGGATGGCCACTGTTATTCCTAGTGCATACAGGTCCATTATTGTGGCTCCCATGCTAGCCTTAGCTATTTTGGCCTCTACCACCTGCCTCTTTCTTCTTAGGAAGTCATCAAAATTATCTTCACTCTACATGCTTCTCTTTTTCCCTTTCTTCCCCTGGTAGGTGATTGTTACTCCTTTAGCTTTTAATTCTTCTATCCTCTCCTTTATCCATATATCTAAATATGTTAATACTGACTTTGAAATATTGTCTAAGGAAGTCTCCTCGGGTTGATTCTAGTTTGGTTCCGTCAGAATTTCCTCAGCAACCTTTTTACTATCATAGTTTGTATGTAATGTGTTCTCATCATCCTCTCTGATATCTTGTGGTACCTCAATCACTCCTAATGTTCTTATTTGATCAAAGGTCAATCTCTTATGAGCCCTCCTTTTGACTTCAGCTTCACTGTCACAATCAGCCCAAAAATTTTCAATGTGAGGCTGATGTTTAAACTTTTTATCTATAAAGTTATTAATCCTTTTGAATGGATCAAAAGGTCTAGCTAGATCAAAAGTTGGAAAACCATAATATAGCAACTCTGCCTCTGAGGCTTTAGCTATGTCTTTATTGAAACATTGATACCTTCCAATAACAAAAGGAAATTTGATGTTACCCCTGTTAAACTTGGCCTTATACATTGTATAAACATCCAATATCTGTCTTGTGAACTCTAACAACACTACCTTATTTGATGGGTACCTTGGTAGTCTAAAAGGTTCTCCTTTGAATCCGTTAGTTCTAATGTATCTAAAGGTAGAGAATTGTATATACCAAGTGTTGTGCAATGTGATTTCATTATTTGCTTCTTCAGACAACCTTTTATCTATTTCTCTGGTCAATATCCTTACCAAGTACATGGAAAAAACATCATTTACCCTTATGTAATTATTCCCTACATTTTGTTCTTGTATATCAGGGTAATGCTCATACACTAGTGTCTGCCCCGGTCCACTTCCCAATGTACCAATCCTCTGTATTCCATTCAATTACATTTTTGTTGCACACGAATAGACAATATAAGATGACATGAAGAACTTCTTTTGTTTATTAAATCTCAAGACTTGTGCATAAATGGCATTGCTAATAGCCAAAGCCCAATGAACATGCCCTATCTCTTCTCTAATAAATTTTATCACAGAAAACATCCATGGTTCAAATGTAGTAGCATCTGCCAAACCCATTAGTCTTCTTAGTAAAGTGATCATTATATACACATCCTTTTTGAAGTCCAACCTGTATAGGTTCTTTGGAACTCTCGCAACTACCTTTGGCTTCTTCTCGAGAGAATACCATCTGTAGAATATTGCACTTTTACAAGATGCTTCATTTTTCTTGAAATCTTCATAATGTACCATATCTATTTCCTTCATCTTCTTAGTGATTTTCAACCCAAAGGTCTCAGCTATACCTTCAACAGACAAATCTGCAAATACCACCCCATTATGTTTTACCTTCTTGGAGTTCATATCATATTTTTAAATACATTCAATCACTAGGTACTATTGATGATTGTTTTTACACATTCATAACAAAAGTTAAAATTCACAAAAATGAACCTAACTGTCTTGAAAGATATGAAGAAATGCATGAAGATTACTTAATCCCAAGTTTCTGTATGGTCAGGTCTTGACCTTGTGGACAATTCAGTAGGCTAATGTGAAGCTGTAATATGCAAGGGGCCTTACTTGATTTAAGGTTTTTTAATGACTTACTGGACTCGAATTATGCAAAATATCACAAATATCAACTTTTTATTCATTCTTTTGCACAGATTTGTTATCGTATCACAAAGATTTATATGATTTATATTAGCACAAGCTTTTCTTTTCAAATATTATGAAAACTGTCAAATATCAACTCAGTTGTTTATGTTTCCTTCAAATATTAAACAATCTCCTTTAAATCTCTGCATTTAAGCTAAGTATTTCAAATGTTTGGGAAAAGTTAGAGAAATCTAAATTAAACTTCATTCTACTACAGGATCTAAATGTTCTATTATGCACATTGCAAGTAGTACAACAAACTTGATTAAATCCATAAACTAAACCTTTAAATGTAAGCCCTAAGTATTTTCACGAACATACATTAAAGATTGCAAGCTTTTGGAGAGATAATATTTCAAATACAAAGAGGAGCCAGAAGACACTCTGAATATAGACGCAGAATTCCAGATTCATTTATATTCAAAACACATAGTCATATATGATTTACAATGTATGAATGACTCCTTGCTTCATTAATCAACTTACAGAAAACTTACGAAACGTCTTACAGATACAGTAAGGAAGCTAGATGTTCCACGTATTCCTAATTGCAGACACTAGCGACCTCCTTCTATTCTAAACTAAATGTTCTTCTATTCAAAATGCCAAGACAAATTACAACTTCCAGCTCTGTCCTATGAATCCTTGTGTTAGTCCCTGTGTAAGTATTACAAAGTAAAGGGGCTCAATATATAGATTTGATTATCCCCAATACAGTCGCAAAACCCTAGTCAATCAATGGTCCATACTTCAAGTGCAACATCAATTGGTGGAAAACAAATCCCACCAAAAAATCCCTGAGCAGCATACCCATATTGAACGTAAGGATGCCCTTTGGAAACCCTAACAGCCACCAAAATATCTTTTGTTTCTCTTTTAATAATGCTTCTTTCCATTTGCATATCTCTTCTTACTGAAATCTTTCACTTCTTTTGCGATCCTATCCGCCCTTCGTGATGTCATCGTCATTAAAGCTCCACCTTAATATCTACCTACATACTTGCAAACAGACATAGGAAATGGATTTAAAATTCACACCGCCTTCATTAATTTACACCTCTTCAGAATGTTAGATGGGCATTAATTACATCAATTAATGTGCCATTAATTCGGCCTTTAGTTGCAGTGTTCATGCATTTTTTAAACTTCCCTTTTTATCGTTAGTTAAACTGTGCATACATACCCATTTCCTTGTATGTTCCTTTTGTATGTTCTCTTTGTATATTTTAACATACAAACATACATGCAAATAACCATGACTAACGTTCCTTCTCCTTTCTGCTTTTCATACATCCTTGTATCTTCGCCTTGTATATCATGCATTGTATGTCTCATTATATACAAGCGCATATACAAAAACATATACAAACCCTCTTTTACCGTTTCTTCTTCTACGATGCCTTTATTTCTTTGTATCTTGCATATGTACATCATAAACATACAAGCATTCAAATATACAAAGAGTTTTCAATATTTAACTTCTTTTCACATCCAGTTTGTATCTCTTCTTTGCATCTTTCGCTTTGCATATCGCCTTGTATATCGAAAACATACATTGTAATTATACAAGCCCGATATTCAATCAGTGGGGTCCACCTTACCTTTTACTTGTATTTCCGCAATGCATATAACACTTGCATCAAACCTTTACATACAAAGCCCAAGATACATACAAAATCCTTTGTATGTCCTTTCAGACTTCAACTTTTATAAACCATAGTTTACTTACCTTTCGGCTCTGCGGCATGCATAAAGTGCAATGTATATCAACCTTGTATGTTTTCCTTTCGCCAAACATACAAAGATAAAATACATCTGATATACATTAAGTAGTGATGCATCGCCTTAACCAAATTTTAATATTTCCTTAGTTCTGCATTGTATGTATCTTGAAATGTATGTAACCGAAACATACATATACAAAGTGTGAAGTATACAATAATAAAACCAACTTTAATAATTTTTCAAAGCCACGACATGTATATCATGTTGTACATTTCCTTATATATTTCCTTTCACTCAAACATACAAACAATAAAATACATCTGATAGACTCAGCCGATTGTTTATTTAAACTTTGAACTCCACGGACCCGGCTTCTATGTAAAAATAAAGTGTTAACAAAATGCATACAAGTATAATGATATGCCAAAACCCGACAACTCCCACATGCAACTTATTCAACAACCCGATATACAAAGGACTTTGTATATGAGTGACCTGATATACAAAGGACTTTGTATATGAGCAACTTTGTATGTAAGTGACCTTGTATATGCAACCTGATATACAATCAACCTTGTATATGCAACATACAAATGACCCGATATACAAACAGATTTGTATATGCAACATACAAACCCTCCCATTGTACATTTTACCAAAAAAATACATAACTTGCACAATATTGTGAATTTTAACATAGTTCAAAAAGCAACCCTCACTCATTTTTGACAAGGAATCCACCCATATTCTACTCTGGTACTTAATGCTATTTTTTCTTTGTTTTCAACAAGGTTTGTAACTTTTACTCTCTTTTTCCCTTTTACCACCCAATAGACCCACACACAAAAATAAAAGCCACAACAACAACAAGGTTCCTCATTTTGCGAAGGAGTAAAATGGGACATGTTGTGAGCATCACAATAGGTACCTAGCCTCCATTGCTAATGGAAACCCCGCAGCCTTGTACAATCTTACATTCCATATGTTCTTCATGGCTAGGGATGTGCCAGGTGCTCTAATTTCATCCAATAGTTCCCCAGAATCAAAATCTCCAATTTCTGTATCTATTACCCTCCCTCCTAAAGAGTAAATATTTGAATTATAACCTCTCATTAGAAATTCATCTTTAACTCTTGTGTATTTCTTCTCGGCTTTTCCGACCGTCTTCTCAATTTTCTTTCCCTTTGGCGGCATCCTGTCAAGATACACATTCATTTTACAACCATGTCTATTCTTACTAGGGGTTTTACCATATACATTTATCATTTAATATTTAGCCCTATTGTCTTATCTTTTCCCCTTTTTTGAATTCAATATCTACCCCACCATGATCAAGTTTCACAATTTATCACAATGATTAATTAAATTTAAACCATTCCCATTATTCTACTGTAATCACTATAAAATTACCGTAATCAAATTTCATTAAATGCAAGTGAGATTTCAGATACATACCTAAATTCACAACCGTTGACTTTAATATTGTTGACAAGAAATTTACCATTCAAATTCAACACAATTGCCTTGAAATCTCAATTCGCCTTAGATCTGTAAAATACTCTGCAACTGAAATTTGAATGCAATTGTAAAATTAATCATAATTGTATTTCCTTTTTACCTCTTTGAATTTAGGTTTTTCTATGGTAGATATGCATTAAATGTCATAGTTGATGTATACAATTTGATTTGCATTTTACTTTTTCCGTTTAAGGCATATTTTGAATTTTGTATACGGTGGCTCTTTACATTTCTGCGTTTTGTATATCATATACATGCACTTTTCACCTTTTGTATCTCATATACATGCACTTTTCAATAAATCATGCATGATAAGTCCTTATGCACTTTAGTATTTTCTCTCTCTTACTTTTTGCATATTCTATTTTGTATATCCTTATGTATATCTTATACAATCATCTCAATATACAAACGTGGATTCTATCGGGTCGGGTTTATAGAACAAATTGGAATTAGTTTCAGGTTCGGTTTTGCATCTATGTCGTTTGTATCACCCCTTTTTGTATATTGCATTCATGCATCTCAAACATACAGATCATGTGGACTCCACACAACATTTACAAAGTTCAAACCTTTCATCGTGTCAAGTTTTGCATATAATTCATTTGCATATTGTCATGTATATCATATACATGTGAATATACAAATATTCACGATGTTTGACTTTTCTAACCTTATTTATGAGGAACTGCACTTTATTTGCTATTTAATCTTGGGTTCAAATGCACCTTTCACTTTTGTATATTTAATACATGCATCTAAATATATAAATGCGGACCTCACTTAAAGTTTACAATGCTTAATTTTCCTAGTCGCATCTAGTTTTGTATTTGTATATAAGATACATGCAGTTGTACATACAACAATACATACAAATATGTGCATTCACTTTCCATTTTCTAAACTCAATTGAATTTTACCTTCGGGTATGTATCTGCATTTTTACCAAAAAGCATACCAAGACAATGTATTTATCATACAAACGAGATGACCCCAACTATATGCACTACTTTGAACTTAATTTGACATCCACTTATGTATATTTTGCATTTATATCTTTAATTCATGCATTGTAATATACAAATACAACTATGGATTTCTACGTTTATACAATTCACCCTAAAATGTTGTCAGGTCCGGCTTTGCATAAGATGCAAATATGACAAGGGATTTAATATATGATGAATGTAATAACCTGATAGACCAAAAGCATAACATATACATGCAAATGATAATGTATATCAGATACACGTTGACCAAAAATAGATATAGTGTTGACTTTTCACAAAAAAATTAGCATAACTCTTAAAATATATAAAATTTTGGTGAACCTAGAACAATGAGAATTTAGCATATTTTTGAGTGTTGTAAATAGTTCTTGCATTCATTATATCATATTTTTCATCTTGCATTGGAATATCTTACATACATTTGAAAAAAATTGAAAAAAATAGGCATTCTAGGCTTGCATATAAGCATAGTTTTGCATAATTTCAATTGCATTTGATAGAAAGAGTTAATTTTATGATATTTGCATCAGATCTTATCCTTATTACAATAATTCATCATTAATTCATATCAAATCTTACATTTGAGTGTCTCATTTGCTAGGGTTTTTCTTAAAAAATTACATTTTTCATATAACCTGGTCATTCCAAAAACTAGGGTTTGTAGTCAAAATCTCATTTTCAGATTTTACTACCTTTTTCAACACTCATTCAAACTTGATCTTGAATTGTAGTGTTTCTTCATTGTATACTTTTGCATCCTTGCTTTGAAATTTTCACCTTTTTGCAATTACACATTGCGTATTTCAACATTAAGAGTTTTATACACATTCTTCACACTTCTTTAAGAAAAATTTTAAACCATTCATCTTGCCTTGTTGTGTAGCACTATTTCCATCATATCTACTTTATTTGTTGTAAAATTTGTGTATTTTGTCTTCTAAAAACCTAATTTCCTTCAAACAAGTGCTTTGGTGTGAAACAATCTCACATACATGGCTTCTCATCACAACAATAATGCTATGGTCCCTCCTTGAGTTTATAGGAAGAGAAGGACTCTTGAACCTGAAATAAAATTTACACCACATGATAGAACAATTGGAGACATTGAGGGACCTCTTTACATCACCACACGTATAAGTGGAAAACCTACAAGAGTGGTCCTTATTAACCCTAATTGTATGACGAATGTGATTACTGAAGAGTTCCTCTACATGATTGATTTGATACAAGAATCTTATGAGCCCACACATATGATGATTAAGACACATACTGCATCTTTCCTCCTAGCTATAGGGAAGATTACATTATTGATTAACGTCATGGAGAAATCCCTTGAACAATCATTTTCCATCATTCCTATCTCTAACCTATTTCGTGTCAAAATTAGGCCATCCATGGCTCAAATCCATGAAACTGGTCCCTTCTACAATTCACAAATGTTTAAAATTTCCTCGTCAAGATCAACTACATTTTGTCCATCATGGTAGATGGAACCTATGTTCACTTGCGGGAACTTCAACTTAGACTACTTTTGGCCACAATCTACTGAGCCTCCTCAACCAAGACAAGATCGATTATTCCTAGGATATCAAAGATATAAAGAAAATTTGATAACAAAATTGGCTGGACCTCCTATTGAAGAAACCATAAGTGAAGAACAACCTGAATCAAAAGAACCCCCTAGACCATGAGGTAAGAGAGTCTTTGTCGAGGTTCCTCCTCCACCATCCTTACAAGGATGGAGAGATACCTGTAAAGAACAAAGCATTTCGTCGTTGAAAATCAATTTTGTATCAACTTCCTCCTCTGAGATGTCAAAAATTATGGAAAATCATGAAAATCCTTTTACAAATATCACCAATAAGGAATAGACAAGCAAGAGAAAGAAGAAAACGACAAGATTTAGCTTGACAAGCAACACCTCAACAAGAAAACATTACTCCAACTTGTAATGAATCAACAAAAGAAGAGCTAAAGGTTGAAGAGTTAAAGGACAATGATTCAAGTTGGTCAATTGTACCTTATGTACCTATTTCCTCTCACTTTCGAGATTGGGAGGAAGATAATTTTTTCAATGACAACTTCTAGTGTGGTTGTGTAATAGGTAAGTATTTCTAACCCTTTTTAGCCACCTTTGTTGTAGCATACCTTTACTCGCTTACGTGGTGTTGATGTGTTTTTTATGCACATGCAAACTCAAAATAAAACACCAAGTATTCTATCCTCTCTTGAATAAAGTCTCTCAAAGGCTAAACAATGTGATCCAATGAGACAACTCCAAGGTTTATGATATGTCAAGTCTTGACTTGCAATGGATAGACTCAGTAGTTGATGTGATTTGCTAAAAAATCACAAAGGGACTTATGCTGAATTGACTCCTTACTCCATTCTAAATATGTTATTCTCCTTCTTATGAAATGGAACTTACTTTAACCAACTAAGAAAGAAAATGAAAAAAGGACAAGGGTTGAGAGGATTCTAATCTAAGGACAATGAGATAATGAGATATGCCAAGATAGACAAACTCCTCACAAAACTAAACTTCGCTTCACCATGAGAACCAACAATTACATGAAGTTGGTGCAATCTTCTAAGGTATTTCAAGGATTTTCATATTGCAAATCTCCATCCAAACACCCATAGCTGGTGCATCTTGAACAAGTATTCACAATCGAACTAAAGTAAATGAGGTTCAGGCTAACTTTGCAAAGTGAGTTGCCTTCGACAAACCACGAAAAGTATAAACCAAGAAGGAATTCATCAAATATATTAACATATAAACATTACATCAATGAACTTCTAATCTAATTCTATTCTACTTAGAAACATATCTCCATCATATTCAAGAATTAGAAACCATGCTAACATTCCAAAACCACAAGATCACCATGCAAACCAATAATGAGTTTGTATTAATTTTGAAGTGTATTTTTACAACAATTTCATGATGTCTCTTCAATGACTTCAAGAAGTCTCCTCTACTCTACTTCTACTCTGACAACATTTACTTTCTATTGATCTTCATCTATTTTGCAAATTGACAAAGTTTCATCAGTTTTGCTTGGGCAGATTCTGAATGATCAGAGGAATTTTCCACTTAAGATTCAAGACTTCATTTTTTCCACCTGATTTTGAAGTGTCATGGGTGGAAGTATATGCTTAGATATTGAATTTCCTATACTTTAAATATTTTTAAATATACTTCCAGTATGTTTGAGATAGGTCCTGGATCCATGAGATTTAACATTCAGATTCTAGATTTTTGAGGATCCACCAAATTTCAAACTTAGTTTTCAGGATCTCAAAACATCAGAGTTTAGGACATCAAACTTAGTCAATTTTAGGAGTTTAATTTCCATAGAGACCCTTGAGAAAGAACTCAACAAGACATGGGAAAATCTATAATTCCAAACCTACAAACTCAAAGAAATCTAAACCCTAAAGCAAACCTATGACAGAAAGCGAGAAAAAGAGAGGGTCCCCATTTGCAATGGGGCGATGTGTGATTATGTCACAACACATGGCCTCCTCTTATGTGTTTTATTCCCTTGTGTTGTGTTAAATGTGTTTAGGTCTCTTTGGATGACCCTTGATACTCTGGTAAGGTCAAGGATACAAGGAGACCACTTCTATTATAAACATTCTTCTATGTGTTTCTCTATTATTCTAATCTCTCTCTCCTCTTTTTATTGTTGTGTTGTGCCTTGGGGGCATAGCATTGCAGAAGATGTTTTTGGGGCATCCTCCTACATGGTTTTCCTAAGTCACTCTTGTCTCCTCTCTCATTTTTATTTTTTCAATTCTTAAGTGACTCTACTAGTCAGTGGATGATGAAAACAAATAAATATTGATAAGGATCATGTGTTCCTTTAGCAAGTAATAAAAAATGGACCCAATCCATATATGAAGATGTGGTTGATATATATATCTGATGCTTAAATAGTAGAATCACTCTGTGTTATGATTCATCTTGTCCAAATATTGTAACAAACCTTTGCAATACTCTAAATATACTTCTATGCACTTTGGATTGTTCTATATCTCACCTTGCAGCTATGCTCAATTCTGAGATTCCTGCAATATAGCCCAATGGCTATACTTGATTCCAAACCCACAAGTGTAGCCTTGGTCTCCTTGATGTGATCTAATATATATGCATAGATTTTATGAATTGATTTGGTTGTTATCTTAGAGAAAGATTTTCTAACCAAAGCTTGTATTTTGTTCATTTACTTAGCAAATGATATCTATGTGTTTGTTGGAAGCATTCAATGATCGTAAAGCACATGTCACCTTGGGGGCATGGGATTTATGAAAGCTCTTGTTTCCTTGTGTGTTTGTTAACTTTACCTTAAATGTGATTGATCCTGGCAAGCAGAGTCAACCACTTTAAGGTGGGGGCATATATACTAGCATCTGTTTGATTACTTTTACATTGAAAAAGAGTGTTTGAAAGCCCTCATCATGAGGTGGGATGGTGTATCTCTTGAGATAGTGCACATCCTTTTAAAAGAAAAAAGGCCTCATCATGAGGTGGGATGACATATCTCTTGAGCTAGTGCGTATCCTTTTATATAAAGCCCTTATGTGGAAGGTAGGATGGTGTATCTCTTGAGCTAGTGCACATCCTTTTATACAAATTCCTCTATGGAGGCAGGGTGGGTCTTGAGTCAATCACCCTTAAAAGTGTCTTTAGCAGTTGTGGTAGCATAGCTCAACCATCAAGTGTGTCTGAGATGTGTTTTAGATGGTGGGACTTAGTAATAAGCTCTTTCCCATCACTCATGTTTGACGTGTATAAGACGTATAGTGTGTTGACGACATACTATGCAGTACTCATGTATTTTGTGTGTCTTCTTTGCATGTTTGTTGTGTCTTCCCCCGAGTGTGGCCTAAAGCTGTGTAGCAATGAGCTCCTTCTACACTTGGGTCTTGTTTTATATGTCTTCCCCCTGGTGTGGTCTAAAGGTACATAGCGATAAGCTCCCTCCACATTTTGGGTTTTGTTTTGTGTCTCTGTGGCAGTCTAAAGGTGCATAGTGATGAACTTCCTCCACCCCTAGTTTGGGATTCATTTAAGTTGTTAAATCATATTATGCTTTGTGTATTGTGTGACTGCTCTCATGTCTTCTTTGTGTATTGTGTGCTTCACTGTATTCTTCATGTCTTGCATGCTTCTTACTATCTTCATGGTGTCTTGCGTGTCTTCCATGAGTTTTCTAGTGCATACTTGAGATTGGGGGATAGAAATAGTCCTCCAACCTTTGGGTATGCCTTAGCTCTATGTGCCTGGTATGTTTGATGTGTTTTCTGCTTCGACTACATGTATTGAATCATAAGATCATACATACATTAAAGTGGGGGCTAAATGTCCCCATGTTTACATTATGCAAACTAAATATTTATCCCAGAGCAATTTCCCCCAAAACCCATGTCAAATGGGGCTCAAGGGCCCATTCCAATCCTTAAGCATGACTAAATTAGATCCTTGGGACTTGGGCACCCACACCCAAGTCTGACCTAATTTGTCAAGATGAAAATTATTATATGTCAACTTGGGCTCTCTCAAAGGGTTTCCCTTTGTTGGCCTCTTCAATTTAAATTATGAATGTTAGAAGGAAAGCATATATAAGTGAGTTTAAGACTTCATTTTACACCTAGATGGATAACACAAACTTGTGGAATTGAGAAAAGAGCATTCAAATGACTTCATTGTGTTTTAGAGAAGAATTGTGTTGTTATTGTGTGTGTTTGTTACAGATTTGGCTTCATTAATCCATCTCCTCATTATTTGAAGGATCTTCATCTCTGTGAGGGTTTCACCTCCAAGGTGACATCAATTTGTGTTTCAATCATTTTAATTCATCATTTTATTTGGCCTCTACCCTTCTTGGGCACACACTCTATCTAACAATGGTGTTGGAAAACTTGAATGTCCTTCTAGGGCTTGATTGAGGCAATCTCGTAAACACCACAAACCCCTCTCTTTGTGATTGCAAGTTATAGGTGTAGAAGTTGGAAAAGTATAGGTGCAAAGAAGTAGTTTGAAGGATAAGGATTCAAGATCTTAAAGAATCTTGCTGATATTCTCCCTCTTGGATTAGGTCGCTTGTCCCATAATCCTTTCGACAGACTTGGTTCAGAATCCAAAAGAAAGATACAATCTACAACATCTCTTTACTTTAGATCTATAGAAAAACTACCCTATTAGACTTGGGTGCTCACCTTGTAGTCCAGAAAGTTTCTATTTCTAGAAACTCAATTTTTGGTATGCTTCTAATCATCCATGAGCATCTTTTTGTATAGTTGGTGCAGGAGCACCAAGACATCTGGATTTTACTTGATCTTCTAGTAGTTTGTTTTGTTTAATAAGGTCCTTGAGACCATCTCCTTGTTGTAATAAGGCTTGAAGCCATGCTAGTAATAGGACTATGTCCAAATACCTAAAATCTACTCTCATATTGTAAAGGAGGACAGTCATATTGTAAAAGGCAGTCTCCTTAAGTTTGTAGCCCTCCTAATGTGTGTAGGGGGCAATCTTATTGGTTGTTAGCATGTCAAAGGTTTGGAGGTGTGTTAAAACCTTGTCCAATGGTTAACCAAGTGTTAAAAAACATTGTTAAACATAAAACCATTGATGTAGTCCTAAAGAGGACAGTTACTAAAACAGTAATTGTTGCTACAGTTAAAAATCAAGAGGAAGTTCAGTGGTTGGGGTAGTTTCATCGACCCCAACCACTCCAAATAACTTCATGCAAATGTAGGAGGATTATTTTAGGCCTGCCAAGGTTCATTTGTAGAGAGACACCTTGTGGAATTAAATGAAATAATAAAAAACTTCTGTTTTCCTACCTTTTTCTGTATTTTTCTATATTCTTGTGCATTAGAGCCTATACTACTGTACAATACGGCTTTGTTGTGGAATGGTAGATGCTTGGGAGTGAAGGTTGATGGATTGACTATCATTAGAGCAACTTTGGATCTTTAATATTGATCAGAAAGCATAGTATGACTATGGAACTTCAAACTACCCTCTGAAATTGCTGTCTTCCTTAGTAAATTCGCTGCTCTCTTGCATGCCCCATACCTGTACGGCTGAGTGGTGATTGGTGCCTATGATGGTTGGTTAGAGTGGAGAGTTACCTATCATTTGCAGGTTGTTTGGGCTCTTGATACTCTTCTATATCTCTATATTCCTCCTTCCTCTGCAAGTGGGTTGGAAAACATAAGTTAGGGCTTTCTCTGAGAAGCCAATGGAGTTCTCCTCATTCCACTGATCTTTCCTATTTTTGATCAGTGGAATGGGTTGTATATTAGTTGGTTCAAGGTCTTGTAAAGGATTTGGAGGTAGGAGGATGGTTGGTGTTGAGGATTCCATGTAAATGACTGCAATTTAATGTATTGGGATTGAGTGAAGGACAGTAGCAAATAGGTGATTGCCTTGACTGTATTCAGTGGTCAATCAAAGAATGCCATGCATTGTGACCAACACAAGGGCTCCTGATCTAGCAATGGCCCTATGACAAGAAGGAGTAGGAAGACATCTCTCTAAGAAAATAGTCCATCTTACCTTATGCTGCCTCTGTCAGTCCTCCAAGAGACAGTCACCACAAGGAATAGGTAAGTTTGGTGAGTTATTACTTTATCAATGAAGACAGTAGGTATGTTAGGCATGTGATTGGTTTGGCATGTTGAATAAGATTGAGTTTGTATTTAATGGAGATCACCCCAAGGAAGATACTGAGCCTATCATTATAGTGGAGCAGTAGTGTTGTGATAGTCTATGAGACTGTTGTCCTGCAGACCCTGCATAGTGGGTTAGATGGAGTCTTGATTGGAGTTAGGCACCCTGAGATAAGTGTCTTGAAGTCTACTCCCCTCTTATGTCCTGAACATGTATTGTGTTGAGTTAAAACCCTACCTTATGTGAAGTTTGATCTCTGTCAAAGAAAATAGTGAATCTTGAGAGTTATTGCATTAAAGTTTTGAAATATGCTTATGTTGTCCTAGATGCTCTGCATCATTTGTGGTATCAGAGCAAGCAAGTAGATCCTTGAGGTGTAGTAGGGTATTGTGAAACAGTAAGGGTTTGTGAGAGTTGTAAGGATGCCTCCTAAGAATCAAATGGCTAGGGAGAACAGTGAGTTGAGAGAAGCCTTAAAGGCTAGAGAAAAAGAGTTGAGGGACAGAAGTGAACAGGATGCTGCAAGGGAAAGAGAGTTGAGGCAAGTGAGAAGAGAGAATGCATCAATCTTAGCAAGATTGGAAGCATTGGAGAAGAATCCTAGAAGGGATGAGCAAGATGATCAAGAAGGAGATGAGGAGGTAGATGAGAATCCTCCTGAGGATGAATTGGATCCTGAAGAGAAGAAATTTGTGAGATTGCTGAAGGTAGTTCAAGGTAGTGGAATAAAGGCAAACATAGAGTTACCTATCTATCAAGGGAAGATGGATAGTGAAGAGGTATTAGGGTGGATAGATGCCCTAGAAAATTTCTAAGTATGAGGAAATGAGTGATGAGAAGAAGATCAAATTTGCAAAAACAAAACTGAGAGGAACAACACTTACATGGTGGAGTAGTGTGCAAATAGAAAGAGTGGCTAGAGGTGCAACAAGAATCACTTCTTGGGGTAGGATGAAGGATATGATGAAGGATCAATTCCTTCCATCTGATTACTCCATTCAAACAAAGAGGATGAGGTAGAATTTGAAACAAAAGAACATGGATGTTATGTCCTATACTGAGCAATTTCATAAGCTTAGTATTAGAGGAGGATTAGAAGATGAAGAAGAGAAAGTGGCAAGATACCTTAATGGTCTTAGGTATAACTTGCAAGATGAGATTGGTTTGACAGTACCAAAATCATTTGGAGAATGTTTTCAGTTAGCCATCAGGGCTGAAGAGAGGGTGAAGAGGAAGCAAAAAAGGCAAGGAGGTAGTGGAAGAGGATATAGAGGTAGGGGTAGACCTACTAATGAAGTACAGAACAACAATGAGAAAGGTAAAGAGTTTTCTGTAGATCAGAGAGGTGGATATAGAGGTGGAGGTAGATTTGGATCAGGAAGAGGAGTATTCACAAGTAGATATTATCATTGCAATGAAGTGGGACACACATCTTTCAAATGTCCTAAGAAGGATGATGTTGACAAGAGCAAGGATAGAAGAGTTCACTTGGCACAAGAGGAGGAGAAGCCAGAAGAACAGGAAATGTTATCAGCCTCTCCAGTAATGGTTGGAGAAATGCTCATGGTGGAAAAAGGCAAAATACAGCAAACACCATAGGTATCTATTTTTAAAACTAATTGTTTAAGCCATGGAAAGATAGGCAAGTTGATTATAGATTCAGGTTCCCATGATAATTTAGCCTCTTGGGAAATGGTGCATAAGTTGGGATTGAAAACATTTGATCACCCTAATCCTTACAATGTCACTTGGGTGAGTCAAGAACAACAAGTAATGGTTAAGAAGAAGGCATATGTTGATTTTTCCATTGGTCCATATCAGGATTATGTTTTGTGTGATGTCATTTCAATGACATGTGGGCATATCATTTTGGGTAGACCATGGCAACACTTAAGGAGGACAATTCATGATGGTTATACTAATGACTATTTGGTGCACAAAGATGGTAGAAAGTTCAAACTAATGCCTTTACCTTGTGAAGACAAGAAGGAACATGTTACTATTTGTTTTGGAGAGAAATTGAAGTTGAATGTGTAGGTTAAGGATGATTGCAAACAATAGGAACAATTGCAGCAGAAGGTGGAAGATAGTCCTAAAGAACAGCAGGTTTGGGACTTGAGTTATGTCAAGATTGGGGACATTGATTGCCCTATAAGGAGGCAGAAGAAGGAAGGCAAACAATAGATAGTACAGAGAGGAATAAATTAGAACCTCAAGTTGGAAAGAACAGAAGCATTGCAGCAGCAAGGTCCTAGACAAGGACACCAAAATAGGTTTTATGGTCCTAACACTATTTACAAGAGCCATGCAGGTTGGAGAAGGAGGAAGATAACTCTTGGAGAGTTCATGTTTCCTAGTTAGAGGAACATTCCAAGAAGATTGAAGAACGTTTGGAGAAGAAGCCATAACTCTTGGGACAAGAGTTTTCATCATGCTGGGGAGTATGGTACAGGAGCACCAAGACATATGGATTTTACTTGATCTTCTAGTAGTTTGTTTTGTTTAATAAGGTCCTTGAGACCATCTCCTTGTTGTAATAAGGCTTGAAGCCATGCTAGTAATAGGACTATGTCCAAATACCTAAAATCTACTCTCATATTGTAAAGGAGGCCAGTCATATTGTAAAAGGCAGTCTCCTTAAGTTTGTAGCCCTCCTAATGTGTGTAGGGGGCAATCTTATTGGTTGTTAGCATGTCAAAGGTTTGGAGGTGTGTTAAAACCTTGTCCAATGGTTAACCAAGTGTTAAAAAGCATTGTTAAACATAAAACCGTCGATGTAGTCCTAAAGAGGACAGTTACTAAAATAGTAATTATTGCTACAGTTAAAAATCAAAAGGAAGTTCAGTGGTTGGGGCAGTTTCATCGACCCCAACCACTCCAAACAACTTCATGCAAATGTAGGAGGATTATTTTAGGCCTGCCAAGGTTCATTTGTAGAGAGACACCCAGTGGAATTAAATGAAATAACAAAAAAACTTTTGTTTTCCTGCCTTTTTCCATATTTCTCTGTATTCTTGTGCATTGGAGCCCGTACTACTGTACAATACGGCTTTCTTGTGGAATGGTAGATGCTTGGGAGGGAAGGTTGATGGACTAACTATCATTAGAGCAAGTTTGGATCTTTAATATTGATAAAAAAGCATAGTATGACTGTGGAACTTCAAACTACCCTCTGAAATTGTTGTCTTCCTTAGCAAATTCACTGCTCTCTTGCATGCCCCATACCTATATAGCTAAGTGGTGATTGGTGCCTGTGATGGTTGATTAGAGTGGAGAGTTACCTATCATTTGTAGGTTGTTTGGGCTCTTGACACTCTTCTATATCTCTGTATTCCTCCTTCCTCTGCAAGTGGGTTGGAAAACCTAAGTTAGGGCTTTCTCTGAGAAGCCAATGGAGTTCTCCTCATTCCACTGATCTTTCCTATTTCTGATCAGTGGAATGGGTTGTATATTAGTTGGTTCAAGGTCTTATAAAGGATTTGGAGGTAGGAGGACGGTTGGTGTTGAGGATTCCATGAAAATGACTATGCAATTTCATGTATTGGGATTGAGTGAAGGACAACAGCAAATAGGTGATTGCCTTGACTGTATTCAGTGGTCAATCAGAGAATGCCATGCATTGTGACCAACACAAGGGCTCCTGATCTAGCAATGGTCCTGTGACAAGGAGTAGGAAGGGATCTCTCTGAGAAAATAGTCCATCTTACCGTATGCTGCCTCTGTCAGTCCTCCAAGAGACAATCACCACAAGGAATAAGTAAGTTTGGTGAGTTATTACTTTGTCAATGAAGACAGTAGGTATGTTAGGCATGTGATTGGTTTGGCATGTTGAATAAGATTGAGTTTGTATTTAATGGAGATCACCCCAAGGAAGATACTAAGCCTGTCATTATAGTAGAGCAGTAGTATTGTGACAGTCTATGAGACTGTTGTCCTGTAGACCCTGCACAGTGGGTTAGATGGAGTCTTGATTGGAGTTAGGCACCCTAAGATAAGTGTCTTGAAGTCTACTCCCTATTATGTCCTAAACATGTATTGTGTTGAGTTAAAACCCTGCCTTATGTGAAGTTTGATCTCTGTCAAAGAAAACAATGAATCTTGAGAGTTATTGCATTGAAGTTTTAAAATATGCTTCCGCTGTCCTAGATGCTCTGCATCAATGGTTTCTTGTAGCATTTTGTCTATTTGTACCCAATTGCATTATAATAGGGTTTGAGGCTTATTCGATCTAGGGTTTAATAAATCTCTCAATCTAATCTATCTTTCCATATCATTCCTCAGTACACAAACCTGTAGCTAAGTCCTCATTCATATGTAGTGACTTGGCTCAATTTTTGTCTTTGAATGTTATTGTGAAAGGAGGGTTTGATTTGATACACTTTAACACCACTTCATACCCTTGTCCCTTTTCATATATAATAAATAGTTAATTAAATCTGCACCTAGTTATCCTCCGAGCATGTTTCTATTATGAATTTTACACTGTAGATTAGCCACATGGAAAGTTGCTTCTTGATTCGTGCACAACGGTGAGTTTAATCACTCGTTAAATTCAACCCCTCTGCTATAGTTTCATGGCAGGAACTAAAAATAAAAATTGGTTGACAACTACCTACATGGTCTACACTTGCATGTTTGTCTATTTTGAGTTGTTTTTTTCTCATTCTTGGCATGTGGCTTGGGATGCTCTGTTCAATTTTTTTCTATTTAAATATAAACTTGTAGTTTTCAAGCAAGAGAGTTTATTGTTCTATCAATCACTTTATTTACATGTGTTAAAATAAATATTTTATTAAAAAAAATAATGTTTAATGATTGAACTAGTTGATTGTGAAGATTTTGTGTTGGAAAGATGGTTGTTGTTGCACCAAAAGATTGACCTATTAATGCATGATACAACTGCTAGATTTAATGAATCCATGGGAGGTGGTTAAGCCTTGTCACGAACCCAAGCATTGCACTGCACAACACAAGAAGACCAAGGGCATACACCTTGCAACAATCCCCCCAGCGCAAGCGAGGGGTTGAAACCTGTGACCTAGGCTTTGATACCAATTGTTTGAAAGAGGGTTGTCGTTGCACCAAAAGATCGACCTATTAATGCCTAATACAACCTCCAAAGGCAATTAATCCATAGGAGGTGGTTAAGCCTTGTCACGAACCCATACATTGTGTTGCACAACACAAGGAGACCAAGGGCGTACACCTTGCAACACGCTGATTCAACCTACTCACAAGAAATAGTTTATTTTGTGCAAAAATTTAACCACTTTAATAAGGGAACCTATTTTGAAAATGGAAACTACTTGTATAATTCCAATGCAACTCCATAATCTTGGTTTATTTCTTCCAATAGAAGTGATGTAGATAGAAAAATTGGTGTCAAAAAAAATAAATTAGCAAATAGCACATTCAATAAAAAAATTTAATCTGAGCCAAGTATAAACATTTATGATGATAGTGAAGCACAAATTTTAGTACAGTAAACCTAAGTGAAAAATAGGAATTCTAATCCCAAATTCCACTAACATTACTCTCACAAAACAATCACGACATTCACAACACATCAATCATCATGGAGACAAACCAAAAAAAAATCTACTATCATGTACTTTGTTCCTTAGAGCTTTTGCAATTATTCTTCCAACTCCTTTCCTTGAATAGAATCACAACTAAGACCTAATGGTAACAAGTATTGAAAGACGTCTGTAGTGAAAGTCATGGATTCTAAAATCTAGTAGAATTATAATAAAATAGAAAAAATTTAGCAGTCTTGAAGTTTTAGGAAGCTAAGATCATGAAAGAAAATTGAAAGATATATGTAAAATAAATTTAATTGGTTGTAAATTGGTAAATTATTGCTGCAATATTATCCTGCAAGGCCCTAGGCATCCCCTTGTCTTTGATTTCTCCATAGTAGCCATTGCTCCTAATTTTCCACTAAAGATACTTAAGTATATTTACAATTTTTACAAATTTCTAATAGTATGGGACAATCTAAGGCAGATTAATAGGAGCATCAACTATGTTCACAGTATCCTTGCCTTAGTTTGGAGTTATATGGACTTCAAATGGTAGGTAAACATATTAGTTTTTTTTTAAATGGTAATTAATAAATTCATTCACATAAGAATTATTATAAAATGTCTTAAAAAGAGTAGTTGGAGGTATGTCCCCCCAAAATTTCTTGGTTTCCTATTTTTCCCACAAGTTTTTGTGTATAGAGGTGCTAAGCTAGGAGCATCCAATAACCATGAATCCCCTTATGTAGGATCACTTTTATTGGTATATCCTTATTCCTCCTCCACACAATTATTCTCTTTGGTTACTTTCCTTAATCAAATATATTTACTATTTTACATGCCATTTTCTTACTTTTTTCTTCTTATTTTCATGTTGATGACTTGAAATTTTTTCATATGTTTTCCTTCATCTTTCCTCTCCCTTGAGATTTTTCTGATTCCTATAATGAAAAAATAATGCAAAATTGTAGTTAGGAACAATAATCTCCAAATGCTTCTTTTCCAAGTATATCATATGCAATTCCTTCCGCCGAATAAGTCTTTTCTCCACTTTGTGTTAGATTTTTCTATGGAAATAGCAACCCAAAATCTAGAATGATAAAAGAAAGCACATAAAGAAGGTTACAATGAAAGATGCAAAAGAGATCATACAAAATACAATCTACGTAGTAAATTTATATAGACTCAAAGAGAGGGTGGAGGTGGCCAAAACAACCAATAAAGAGAGGCCACTAAGAGGCCTAAAGATAGCAAGAGCATATATATATATGTCTTTCGTTATCAACTATATTCTTTTGGTCCTAGTTGTCTTGGTTCCCACGTTACTCCTTCATCTATTTATTTGTCTTAGTCTGCAAATTTACTCATTCTTTTGTTCTTCTCTTGCTATTTCTCCTGATGGATATATATATATATATATATATATATATATATATATATATATATATATATATATATATATATATATGTCTTTCGTTATCAACTATATTCTTTTGGTCCTAGTTGTCTTGGTTCCCACGTTACTCCTTCATCTATTTATTTGTCTTAGTCTGCAAATTTACTCATTCTTTTGTTCTTCTCTTGCTATTTCTCCTGATGATGGACCATAGAGTGTGATCCGAAACATTGAGGGAAAAAACTTGCACATAGTTTAATCCTGAAATACTGAACTTCAAGCATTATGGACTATGGAAATTTGATGTCTATAACTGTATTCTAGTTTGAAATTATTCAAGACCTACACCGTTGCTAACTTTGAAATAGAAGCTTCAATTTTAAAAAGAATCTCTTCAATATGCACAACTTGCTTTCTAAAAATCCTTCTATTACTCTCCAACCAAATGTTCCAAATGAGAACTGAAGGAGTAACATCCCATAAGGAAGCAAACATAGAATCTTTAAATAAAGAAGGCCACCCCTGAAACATGCTTAAGAGATAATCTTTAAATTAAACACCTAGGAGTTCTTATAACATTTAGGTAATCTGATCTTTTGAAATTTGTTTATTGAATTAATTTTCGCTAGTTAGTTTTAGAAAACAAAAATTCTAGTCTTTTGGGTGTTCACGTCCATTCTTATGGTAAGCATAAGGGTGGGCGTGACAAAAATACTCACATTGAAAGGTAATATGTTGTGTGGCTCCAATATATAACACTCAAGCACCATGCCATGAAGCATTAATTGAATTACAATAGGTAGAATCTGATATAGAAAGCAAATATTCATCATTATCACTACCACATGCAAATTGGGTTTCTCCTGATGCTTTATCATCATAGTGTGTTTTATCCTTTTGTTTGAAAGAATTTTCTATCTTATTCCATGAGAGTTTGTATTCATGGGCTTCATGACTACCTTTTCAACCATGTCATTTACAATGCAAGTGGTGCCTATCATTTTGGTTGTCATGTTGGGAGTGTCCTTTGCTATTTGCACCTCCTCTACCTCTTCTTCAATTGACCTCTACCTTTTCCGCAATAATTGCAACCACCTCTAGAAGAGAAGTTCTTATTAGGAGGCTTGTCTTTTTGTTAAGAAACACAAAAAAATTCACCAATGCTATCAATTTTTCTCCCAAAGCCTTCTCATGTTCTACCAACTTTTTAACCAATTAATCAAAAGCAATGGTCTTCAATTGATTACTTGCTTGAAGAGACTCCAAATAAGTTGAATGTGTTGGAAGAAGTATCTTTATGAACGTTGTGAGATAGATATCAACTTTTCCACTAGCAACATCAATTTCTTGTTTTATAGCTCAAATTTTAGAGGCCAAACTTATGACAGTTCCATTCTTAAATTCAAGGTTAACTTCAACTATAACTAAATGAACTCTAATTCATAATAAGAATCATAAAGATCTCACAATTTTTTAAGGGAACCCCAAGCAAATTTACACCCTTGTATGTGTGGAAACATGTCTCCATTGACAGAAACCCTTATCAAGGCTAGGGCTTTTGAATTTTTATATGGCCATACTTCTTTTTCTTTAACAACAGTTGATGTTGTAGGTTGGACATCTCCATCACAAATATTACACCACGAATCATTGAAAATAAGAGTGTTTTCTATTTTTCTATACCATTCTATCCATGTATCTTTTCTAGTTAAGGTTTCACCAATCATTGACACAATAGATTGCTTTGTGAATTGTAAAAATTACACACATTTCAAATTCAAATTTATTTTTGTAATTTTTCTTGCTTAAATTTTTATTGAAAAAGCAAGAAAGGTAAACAAATAAAAAATACCCTATGAATGTGTTAAATAAAAAAATGATTTGATGTGGTAGCAGGCCTCTCCTTAAATGTCATCCACTTTGAGGTTAGCTTTGAGTCAATGCTAACATGGAAGTGGCCCCCACTCCTCTCCTCCATTCCTTTGCCCATTCCTTCTACCAATTTTAACCTTAACCAGTAAAGCCTTCACTAACTGCGTTGATGATCAAACTTTCAAATTTTCCCACATTAAATTTAGATTTTTCTATAACAGGTAGTGGATTCATTGGACCGGATCAACACTAACCACGTTTTTTTATTTTTTCTCTTCATTTATCCCGCTGCCTATTATTCTCTTCATCGCAGTTCATATTTCTTGTTTTCTCTTCATCACCAATTTCTGTTTCAGGGTAAGATTTATTGCGATTACCGGATCGAAGGCTCTTTGTGCAAGCCATCCTACACAATATTCAATGCTTCTGGAGAGATCATCGCACAGGTAATTTCATTTGGGGAATTTTCTTCAATTTGTTAGCATGGGTTGAGAGTTTGAGAAACTGATGAAAAGTGTGTGCAACTGCAGATTAAATGAAAGGAAGCCAACTCTGATATAATGTTGGGGAATGATGTTTTCAGCTTGGTTATCCAAGTGCAAGTGGATCAAGTATTTATAATGGGACCGCTTATTATGTTTAATTAGATAAGCTAAGAGAATCTTCACTCAAGATGTTAGCAAGCAAGCTGACTGGAAATGGGTTGGCCACTTTCCCTCTAGAACAGAACCGCAGAAACTACTTAATTTGCGCAAATTTCCAAACATATACAGTGTAGATTCAGTCTAGAGAGCTTGGAGTTCATTCCATAGGGCTCAGAGTGCATGTACACCATCCTGTTCAATATTGTTGTGCAATTTTAGGTAATTCTATTATAAAAGCCTGTGCAAAAGACATGTCATAATTGAATTTGGAGGACATTGGCAATTCAATGCCAAACTTTTGTAAGCTTTACAATGTAGAATACAAGAACCTGTCAAAGAAACAAGTTTTTCTTTTGTATTGAAGAATGCAGATTACAAATAATGAACAACCATCAACAAGTGATTGAAAGAAGAGAAACAACATAACAAGGACCTATCAAAGGTACAAGTTTAACAGTGATAATGAACTTCTAAAATAGATTTAAATACAACCTAATGCTATAAATTGACTCAGGAAAGTTGTAATTAACTATAGTAAATGTAAGTTGTAATTAACAATAGTAAATATATTGGGTTGCAATTTTTGTATGAAGTGTAGAGTAATGTGTTGCATAGAGATTAGTTTTTACCATTGCAATATAGTTGAAAATATAATTGATAATAATCAGATTAAGAATAATAATTACATTTTGAAATAAATTGATATACAAACTAAGGCTATAAATTGATCCAATAAAATTACAATTAACTATACCAAATAGATATATTGGGCTTGTGGAGTAATATTGCAAGAAGTACCTAGTTACCAAATTTAGTCCACAATTATATGGTATTCCTCATAGTAATTGTTTTTCTTAAGTCATGTAAATTAGGCAAAACTTCAGAAACAAAGCAGTACACAATTTCTAAAAAGGAAATGATTGCAACAACCAAACATAACTACAAAAAGGAAATAATCATTTATAAAATCACATAATCATAAAGAATAGAAAAGCTAAGCATCTAAAGCTACAAATCCTATACTAGGAGGTTGGTCCTAATCATTGAGGTTGGCCCACCCTTTTTTCATCATCAATGGGATCCCAACTAATCAAAAACATTGTCTTCATTTTCTTGAGGCTACAAAACTTGAACATTACGAGTGCACCTAATGTTTGCAAATTGTTCCTCCCAAATGAAATGACAAGAGCTAGGTGAGAGAACTTGTTCTCTCTTCTCAAAGGAGCCCACCCACACCATTGAGAAGATGTTAATGAGTAATGACATGTCTGTGTAGGTAGAAACCAACTTACTTGATGCCCTATTATTGACAACCAACTAGTATCCTACCCAACTAATAAAGGAGAAAGACACCTATGATAACTATGCTAGCAATGGTAAGTAGAATAAAACATCCACACTATTGGCCCCAGTGGGGGATCTAGCATAAGGAGGGGATCTAGCCATAGGACAAAGGGAATTCCTCTTATGATCCAATAGGGTGTGGAAGTGAATAGCCTCAAAGGCCACTTTGTTGGCCAAAACATTAATCTACATAAGAACATTTGACACCAATAGCAACTTGTGTGAAAGAAAATTTAGAATCAACAAAAATATGAGAAAATAAAGATACATTACTATATTCCCATATGCTAAAAAGAATATTGACTCTATTTTATTTTTAAGTAAGACATAGTTGGGAAAATTTAACTAGAAATCTAGCCCATCTCCTAGAAGAACATTATGCCAAGTGAAGGGCTTTGGTCGAAAAGGCTTGAAGAAGTCATAAATCCACAACCAATCCAATTCCACATGGACATAGAACTAAAACAAATGCTTAATTGTCTCAAACTACATACAAAATAGGCATTTGGATTTTGATACACTTTAATATATTAACCACTTGCCAATCTGGAGACCTTGGTAAAGCAAACAATTATAAAAATGACCAATCTTGGGTTCCACAGTAGATTTTTCAAGTCTCTAAGATCATTTAAAACCAAAATAAAAGATGAATCTAGAGAGATGATCTTGAATTCAACTTCTCAAGCATTGGAAAATGTGGAGAAATACTTCTATAGATATCCTTTATTGTGGGTGTAACTTTGTGAAGTGTATCAACATACAATTTCTAGTCTTTCCACAAGGCTTTGGTAGATTATACATAAATCATCTACAAATGTTGAAGAGGTGTTGTCTGAATCATAATCTAATAGGTCTTTTTATCTATAGTATTCAAGTTATATTTGGTTTTATATTGATTCCATGAAAGATAAGTAAAAGTAGCTTTGGATTATAAGTCTTCAATATGTCTAATGTCTATGCTTAGGAATAGTGCATCCATATGATCTTGTCCAAGTGCTTGTCCTAGAAAATTATGGTAGGATATCACCACATTAGGGGAAATTATAACATCAAAATATTATTTATAATGAACCCTTAAAATGTGGGATACTTCTTCTATAACTAATGTAAAAATCATAAAAATGACACCATCATGTTGTTACACATATGGTTCCTAGGGTTGTCACTAATGTCAACACTGTCTCTAGGTTGTCATTGATGTCAACACTATCATGGAGGTTTGATGGTGTTCATGGTTGGATGTCATTTCCCATCCAATAAGAGAAGAGAGAAGATATAGTTCATGGTTAGATGTCATGTCCCATCCAACAAGAGAAGAGAAAAGATATAGTACATGGTTGGATGTCATGCCTTAGTCAGTGTAGGGTTAAGTATGAAGACATATTAATATGGGAATTAGAAGCACAAAGATGATCAAATGTATTGATAATGTTACTGATGGCTTGAAGCATGTATATTCCAAGTTTCATGATGATTGGATTACCAGAAGAGTGTTTTGTTGTTAACAATTTGAAGACAGTGTTGTTTTTGTGAAGGTGTTCTATGTAGGACAATGGAATGCTCCACATTCCTCCACTTTTGTAGATATATCCATGCAGTTTTGGAAATATATTCAGGGTGTAGTGAAGGTGATAATTCCAAGTTTTCAAATCATTTGTACTTCCACTATGAAAGCTATGCATGATAGAGTACCGACATGTGTTTTGACAGAGTAAGCTAGTGTTGAAGGCCTATTGGAATGCTCTGCATTCCTCCAGAAGTAAATGGTTGCCTTTTTTATTTTGTGGAGATATTTATGGATGTGAATTAAATTCTTCCTTGCAATCTCAAGGCTTTTGGTGGTCTGTAGCTCAATTTCTCAATGACAGTATGTTGGAGTGTGTTCTAGATGATAGATTGTTCTCAAAGTTCATGATTGAAGATGTGTGGAGGTAAAGGAGTGCTTAGGGATGTTGTATGAGTCCTATAGACTCATCTATAAAATTTTCATGAATATGTACATGATCTAGACATTATTATCCATGCAACTGGTTGGACATCAAAAGAAAACAATGTGATGAGATTTATTGTTGTATTAAGATTGCTTAGGGTCTATAGAAAGGGTGATTCCATAGGGGGAATCAACCTAGCATACTAGGTTGACCCAATATGAGATGACTTAGCATGCTTGGTTGATCCCAAAGGGGATCAAACAACATGTTTTGGTGCCTTTTATAGTATCATGAGGTCATATATATTGGCATGATAGTCTTACAGTTAGAAAAATCAGTTTCATTAAAGACCATAATTTACAATCAAATATGATATAAAAATGGTATTAAACCAAGGAAAACTTAGTCAAATGATTGCAATGATATGATATAGGCTTTGTTTAAAATAGAGGTAAACATAGTTGAGAAATACATTATAGTTGAAAATAATAGTTTAATGCTATAAGAAATCTTTGCTTCTGTGTGGTATAAATTTAGTAATTGGTTGTTTATACAATTATAAAAATGTGAGAAAAATCTTTGTATCATTTACTATATTAGCATGATGTTATTATTAATATACAACTACACATAAAACTGCAAATGTATAAAAGAGTTATACATTTACAATTAGATGTATAAGTTATTAAAGCATGAATGAACTCTTGATTTATTTAAAAGAGAATAAGTATATCTTTTTGGAAATACAATTATATATTACTCCTTTATGTGTCAATGAGCATAACAAATATGAAAATTATAGAAGCTATGTGTAGATAACAAAATGCAGAAATGTATTCTTTGTGTTTAAAGGCATGTTGAAAAGAATTATAAATGAAGAGTTTCAGATGCAGGATCATCTATTCTTCCATAATATATATCTATATGTACTTTTTTTTTTCTTATAGTGAAGTCATCACTTGAGTGAAAGAAGACTTAGAAAGTTAGAGTAGAAACATAGAAAATTCTATAGACAAGATTGTGAAAGAGGTGTTTGTGATAGATCGACACATATATCTAATATGGATTATGTTCTATATATGAATCTTTGGCCAAAGTAATGCATTGACTGCATGCATTGTTGAATCACTGTGTCTTAGATTACATTTTAGTTAGAATGTTATACTCAGTTTGAAGTATTCTTTAGTTGTATAACCAATTGTATGAAAAAGAACATTGCTAGTTCTCAGATGACATGGTTCTAGAAGGAATGTCCTTTCTACTTTTCTCATGACAGGTCAATTCTTCTAGTTAGAAGAATATCGAGGAAGCAAATGCTTTGTGGTTGGGTGGAAAATCACTCTAGTGATGCTCTCCCTCACAGCAAATTAGTTGTTGATGTCTTGAATTCGACAGAGTTAAACATGATTGATTGATATTATATTTTAATCAGATGGTTGTCTAATAGAAATAATTATGTTATTCATTGGTAAATTTGAAATGCTATCTAAAAGATAGGAGTTTTTATGCATTAAGGAAAATGTATAATTCATGAAATCATGTGATGTATATTATATGGCAAAGTTTTGGTCAATGATAATGAATATATTACATGGATGCATTATGATGTATGACTATGTTTTTCAATACCACTATTAAATTAAAAATATATATTTGAACAAGTGCTAGATGAAATTAGAAATGGAAATTTATTTAATGGATTATAAGGTTTGTTACATGTTTGAAGATTTCTTGCAAGTCACTTTTTGAAATAATGACTCTTCATCTTGAGGTCTTGATATCCATATCTTTTTTTGTCGTTGGCTATAAATTATAGGAGAATTCAACCTTTTTATTTTGTTAATATCTAAGCATGGAATGATCTTAGGCTTGTTGCATTCTGAAAGCTTGTTACTTGTTTTCTTTTTTGAATTCTTGTAAGCAAGTTCATTCAATTGACTATCATCCTACATATTGTTAGATCTAAAAATTATTAGATTAGAGATTAGTAGTTTAGTGTTTGTAAATGAAAAGGAACAATTCAATGCTTGTAAATGAACAAGTTTTCCAAGAAAATTGGCCTACACTTATTTATGCATACCTAGGAGGATGAATTGTTCTACCACATTACTCAATGTTTGCTATCATGCTCATGCCCACAACCTACACTTTATTTCTATCTAATGACTAAGTATTGTTTAGTTGTGTGTCATGTGACAAAATAAAAGGTATTTTTAATGGATTACCCATATTTCTCATAAAATATCAATTTACAATAGCAAAGTGACTTAGTCTTTAAATACATACAATGTGTGATGAATGATTGAATATCTCTTTCATCCAAGTGTTATCAGTGCCCACATCATCCATCTCATATCATTTCTAGTTATGTTCTCCTACAAGACAATAGATCATTTTGATAAAGCTTCTACCATAATGCATTTAGTAATGTAAAGTATATATTCTATACCTATGAAATTGGTAATATATGTGAGACTTGCAATGTGAAAGTATATGTGTGAAATTAGTAAATGGGGCACTAATAAGTGATGTGAACTAGAATAAGTCATATATATTTACAATTATTCTTGTCAACAACTTATACCCCTACTTTCTTACTACAATAGTAGTGTCTTGTCAAATAGAATTTTAACATCATAGGCTCACAAAAAGATTATTCTAGGTCACTATGATCAAATGATTCTAGTCATTCATAACCAATATTGATTAATATTGCCTAGTGTGTGTCAAACAACATCAAATTTTACCTTAATAGATTAACCATCTCTAAGTTAACCATATCCAAGTTAACCACAAAGGTTGTATAAGTTCTCATCCATCTCCATGTAAAAAGCTATTACGTTAACCATGCAAAAATTTTATAAGCTTTTTTTTTTTAGCTAAGAACTAATTTTATTTTTCACATAATTACAAAATTATATGAAACATACATTTGTACAATTAAGTGTTAAAAGTGTTTAAGATTGTGCTACTTTTAAATGAAACTCAAGAAACTATAGAGTTTTTTGCTAAAGCCTTAACTAAAAGGGATTGCAAGGAATTGCTCTAAACACATTTACTATGGAGTAGTCTTTGTATACTTTTATAAATGGAGCAGAGGCTACTAAGATGATTCAAGGTAATGAATAGAATCTAAACATGTTCATTTTGTTATGATAGCATTCAAATTCATTTTACAAGTCTCATTTTTTGCTGTCATTTTCTGATTAGGTCTTGTGTGATCAATTGCCTACATGTCATAAAAGTTAAGAAAAAGAATGTCCTTTACAACCAAAAAATATAATCCCAGTCATGATTTACACATAGATTGTATAAATATACTAGTGAGTTTCAAAGCTGCAAATTATTCCATATATTTAGTTTCCTCATAAGATGTGATGTTCTTCCCATAGTTTAGCCTAACTCAATATTTTGATACTCTCATAACTCCTTATAAATGCAAACTTACTCACTCCTAAAATTCAAACTAAGTTAATAAAAAGGCTTTCATGTTATGTTTCTTCATATATAATATTGATTCTCAAATTTAAATGGATATTTTAATTTGTATAGCCATTGTGCAAACTCCTATAAACACCTGTATATGGCACCAAACTCCTTAAATCAATTTGTAAGACTAGGTTACAAGCTTTAACGTAAGCCTTCAGTCAAGAACCAAGTGGATAAACAAAATTTGAAACTTTAGGATTCATTGTCCAGATGCTTTTCTATATTCCATGGTGCCTGTGCTAAGAGGTAGGCTCAATACAATCAATATACATGGTTGAAATGAGTAGGATTGCTTACAACATACCATAGAAATCCATTTAAACATCATATGGCATTGTGTCTAACCATCAAATTCTACCCCTCGAAGGAAGTTAATGGCTCTCCTTATTAATACCAATACAAAACTAGTCTTATTAAACTTAATACTCTGTTATTTATAGCAAGAAATCCAAAATGCGATAGAATAGAGTAGAGGAGTGGGGGGCCACTTCCACGTCAACATTGACTCAATGCTGACCATGGAAGTGGATGACATTTAAAAGCATGATAGAATGGTGAAAATTACATTCTTATTTATAGACAATTATAAAACAGTCAAACTATGAAACCAACTAAAAAAGAAAAATTAAATAAAAAACTAAAAACTGAAACAAAAATTCTTATTTATAGACAATTATAAAATAGTCAAACTGTGAAACCAACTAGAAAAGAAAAATTAAATAAAAAACTGAAAACTGAAAGAAAACTCAATTGTATTAATCTAGAAGATTAACTCATTTTACATTTACTTTCCCTGTCTTCTTTCAAGTTCAGAGTTCACTACCTCTAAGAATGTACAATTTATTACAAAGGACATAGTTATACAGTTCAAAGAGGATCTAGTACAATTATCCTTGCCAGTGAGGATGCTCTCCTTAGATACATAAGATCTTTAAAAATTTTTAAACATTGATCTTCATATTCATCTTCATAATCATCTTCATTAGGTAGATGAATTTCCATTGTTTCAAGAAAGGGCATGCTTTGAAGCAAGCAACTTATTACTACAACTTCTTTGTAGTCAAACTTGAACATTTCTATGTGTATTTTCTGGAGGTTAAGATGTGGAGAGGTGAGGCAAACAGGTATATGATCTCTTGCAAACTCCTGCATTGTAGTGCTATGAATAAGTGATTTAACCAAGGTTCCTTTCTCACACTGTGAAGCAAATTGTAATGACTTGCTTAAAAAGAATCATTTTTATCTTTTACTTATATATATTCAAAATGCAGGACCTTAAACTACCAACTGATAACTTATAACCATTGGGCTTGAGGTTTGGAAGTTTATGTAAATACCTGAACAAAGATGCCCAACAGAGAGAGCATCTGAAGATTTGGAAGCCTGTGAAGTAAGTTTAGTAGAGGAACATCCATATCTACTTCCCTTTCAAAGGGCTCGGCCATGTATATGAAAAGTATCTCCAAGGACTGGAAGTTGCCTACAATGTGAAGAAACCTACTTGTTGAAACAACTCCTAGATTGTCTACTTGTAAGAAATCCATGTACAATTCCTTCATAATACTTCCACAGTGCATTTCAAGATCAAATATGGCATAAGAAAGCTCATAAAACCTTACGCCATTTAAACTCAAATCCCCAATCATGCTCAGTTCCAGAATTTTGAGTTTGGGGCAGTTAACAGACAGAGACCTTAAGTTTTACATACTCAAATGTTCTATAGTGGATGAAAATATCATGACATCACCTAGCCTAGAATCTCCTATTATTTCAAATTTTTGCAGAAGGGGGTAGAGCAAAATTAAGGAGAGTAAAGACTCATTTGTGAATATAACATCACGGAAGTGACAAGTAATGAGGTGAGGGAATCCAATGAAATTGATGGGGAAACTAGTGAGAAGGTATTTACGCAGAGACAGTGTTACCAGACGTGAACATGAGAAGAGAGCAGGGGGTGGGGTTTCTTTTAAAGCAACGTTGTGGTCTAACAGAGAGAGATGTTGTACATTACAACAAGATGCATATCTTACCCATTTGCACACATTTTCATGATTGAACCCAGTGCTATGGAGGTGAAAGGCCTCTAGATTGTGTGAATGTAGATGTAAGATGTTGGAAATTATTTTCTCCACGCGTGATAGGAGGAGTGGATCGAGGGAAGGGCAACCAAGCCCTAGAACAAGATCTGGAGAGAAAGTGAGTTTAGGCATCTCAATATAGAGAAATCTCCACCTCTTGGAAAGAACAGAAGATCTGACAACATCTTTTATTGGGATTTTTTATAGAATGAAATAAAGAAGAGAATCAAGAAGCCTGTAGAATGCATCTTGGGAAGGCATGATTGTTTGTGACTTAAGATGCAGAACAAGCTTTGTGGCCACAATTAGTGAGTGCTCAAGCAGAGATTCTGACCATGCATCAAGGGAAAGAATAGAAGATCGTTGCTCAAACTTGGTTAAGGTTTACTTTAGCTATGCTGAAATTTGTATTCAAAAAGATACTTGAGAGACTTCTAGGAGGTGCAAGAGGAGGCAGAATTGCTTGATATCAAAATTGATAATCTAGAGAGACTTCACGGTTTTATTCAACAAAGCCTCTTTGATGTTTTTTCTCAACAAATTATCTGTAAATATTTATGTGGTCACATGGGCGCATCTTCATGCGGTCACATGGGCTTACATGGGTGGCAGTGGGGCTGAGCGGCGAGAATGATATTAGTCCGCAATTATTTATACACACTAGAAAGAAGTTTCTTAAGCTCATTCAAAACAAAAATATGAGATTTAATTATATATTCTAAATATTCCTATATTAATAATTTGCTTTGTAATTTATCATAAAAGATTATCAAATTAATCGTTAGAAATGAAATTGATAAATTTGAAATTTTTTATTAAATGAAAAACTAAATCTTACTACTTAAATGTTTTGACATAAAATCAAAGATAAATTCTATATATTAGTAATTTGTTTTGTAATTTATCATAAAAAATTATTAAATTAATTATCAAATCCTTATATTAATATGGCCTTTCTATAAAGTTTTATCAATTAACAAAATTTATTATAGAAGTAATAATATTTATTAAATTTATAATTTTTATTTTAAACATTTATATGATATGTGTAGACACCTAAAAATGTCTTCTACCATCAAACCAACTCTCGACATCCCTAAACATATCAATTTCCCTTCTAATCAACAAATTAAATTTTATTTAATTAATTACCCCTTTTCATTTTCCAAATTCACACCATTCTGTCCCCAAAATTGAATTAATTTCATTAATTCAATAGTCTAAACCTTAGCCAATTAAATTAATAAATATGCAATATTTATTAAATCAATTTCCCCTTTTTCTCCAAATCCAATTAATTACTTAAAACCATGTTAACTAATTAATTCAGCCTATAATTAACCTATCCCTACCCTAAGCAATTAAATAGCTATTATTTAATTCCCTACCCTAGCCTACCTCATTCTAGCCCTAGGATTAATTAAATGAAACCCCTATTTAATTAATCCTAACCCCTTCATTTGGGTGGTCAAACCTTGTTTAACACCTTTCCCCACATCCTCCAAATAAAAAATTGAATTAAATCCACATAAGTTAATTTTTTATTTAAAAACATCCCACATCACATTTATTTCTCCTTACAACCCCACACTCATTTATTTCCTCTCTTCCCCAAATGAATTTTTAATTCATTTACATTCCCCCATATGAATCTTTTATTCCAAAATAATCCTTCACCCCCATGCTCATTAAATAACCCCTTTTCCCAAAATGAATAAAAGAATCACTTTTATTCCTAGCCCTCCATTCATTCAAGATTAAATCTAAGCCCTCCACATCACTTTTATCCTCCACCATTGATCTCTCAAATCAATCTCCACCCTTGCATCAAAATCCCTTCCAAAAATCTATAAATAGAACCTCTTCCAAGCCATTTTCATCAACCAAGTTCATGCAAAGTCATAATGCCAAAATCACACTTGAGCTAGAATAGTGAGTTGCAACATTGTTTAGCATTTCACATCTAAATCCATTGTCTAGGGATTATCTTAGTCTTAGGAGCTTGTTTTGGGTGTAAAGGCTCTTTCCTCCCTTGATGGGATTAGATTTGTATGTGAGGTATAATCTTGTGTTTATTGCATTTGGTTTAGTATTTCAACCTTGTTTGCATTTCTAATCTACATTGGCATGCCCAGTGGGACCCACAAGGTCCAAGTCTAACTTGTTTTTGTGAGTTTTGGTGTGAGATATGTGTGTTTTCAGGTGCAGTGCCATCCTCTCCTCGCAGCGATGCCATCACTGGCTAGTTTCAGCACCATTTACTATTTTGGCGCTATTTCTGCGCAACCCACTTCCTTACACTCACTCACTCACATTTTCTTTTTTTTTAGATCCTCCTGCTATATTTGATATTCATTTGCTCTCTGTTTACATAGAGATACTGAAATTACAAGGGGGGATTATGTCAAACTTTTTATAAGGGGTCTAAACATGCACTTTAGCTTTGTTATTATACTATTTTTCATTTACTCAGACTAACAAAGCTAACAATACCTTGATTTTTACTGTTTGACCTGTTGTGTTGGGTAGAAAAATCACTTTGGTGCAGGTCAGATGTGTTTAGTGTTGTATCAGTGCTATCACCCAGATTGGCGCTATCCTCAGACTACACAGACTTTCTAGAAAGTTGTACAGTGGTGCCTTCCCATACCTTTATCCTCGCTATCATCCTCATTGTCGCGTTCCATCTGATGTATTAGCGCTAAAAGTTTTATTAGTGCTATTGTATATTGTGTCACTTTAATAGTATCTAATTAGTGCCATAGTTTTTATCAACGCCATTTCTTGTAAGTCAGGTTGTTCTGCCTGTAGTGGCACTTTTGTATATCTGTTTTAGTGCTATTTTGAAAAAAACTTACTTTTCTATCTGTGTAGGTACTGACAAGTTTGTTGCAGGTCATATTGCGGATACTAACAAAGATTTTTACAGGGTGGTTTGATTTTTAGTTAGCAAAAAACCTTGATTTGGGAAGTTAAAATGAACCCTTTTGCATGCTAAGTTTTAGACAACACTTCAATTTTGTGTTTTAAAATTGATCAAACAAACAAACAACTCCTTTTGTGTGAAGTGTGTATGCCAATAACATTTACTTTGGTGCTTTAAAACTTACTCTTTTATGTGCCAACAAACAACAATCAAACACTTCGATTTTGGGCTCTAAAAAGAACCACAACTTGCATAAATTGAAAGCATTTGGCTAAAAAGAACAACAACTTGCATCTCTCACGCATGTAATCAAGAAAATCATTCTTTAATTATGTGAAGTGTCTTGTGCTTTTTTTTCTTGTGGTGTGAAAGCGTATGCTCTTCCCTCACACCATTTTGGTGACCTTGGGAATCAAAAGCTTATCACAAAACTTGCATTAATCACACCCCATTTAATCCAAAGATCTAAAAATTGAACCATGTTTAGTGTGATGCAATCATAGAAGATACGTATGCTCTCCCCTCGCATCTTTGTATGAACTTGGGGATCAAAAGTGTTTTCATGATTGTATTGCTTTTATAAACCTTAGAGGGCCTGCCACCCCGCTTCGAAAGGTGGGAATGACCCAAGCGGCATCAACCTAAAGCCAAGCTCTTCCAAGCCGCTATATAAAATAAGGCGTTTGGGATGAAAGTCTCAAGCGACAGGTGTTGTTGTGTTATACCGACAGCCAAGCTCCCCCAAAACCCTCCAAGGCGTAACCCTTGTAGGCTAGAAGACTCCATAACAGAGAGTAGTGCTGCCGCATGTATAACCACTTGAACGGATGCCCTTACTATGAACCATTATTTAGCAAGCCAAAAACCTTCTATTTGTTGGCGCAGAAGGGAAACCTTTGAAGTGGCCCCAATTCATGCAGTTCTTAGCCGAGGTAGCAGGGACAATCTAAAGGTTTGGTGAGGGATAGGCTTTATAAGAAACCTGGATCTTGGTATGCATGAGAAGTGTGTGTAATTGTAAGGAGGAGCCGGTGCTACCAAGATCCTGGAGCTACCTACTTTGAATAGGCACAGCTAGGGGATTCAACAAATACTGTCACATTCTCACCTTAGGTTGTGAAAAGTGCTTCTTCAAAACAAAATCATATGTCATTTCACAAACAAAAAAATCTTGGTTGTTGTGCATTCATGTGCTTAATTGTGTGATTAAATGTTCTTTTATCATTCACAAACAACTTGCCAAGAGACATTGAAAACAATTTGATCAAACTCCCATCAAAGAAAATCCAATAAAATTGCCTTCCAAAATCTGTCTGCCCTGTTTTAGCACTATATATGTCTGATTGTGGCACTATTTCACCTATGGATTAGTGCTATTCTCAGATTGACTTTGCCTAAAACTAAAAACTATTCCATTGTGATCCCCACCATCTGCTTTGTCATAATCCATATTCACATCCAAAAATTCTGACAATAGTCCATCCATTTTTCTCCAAATTTTCCAAAATCATACCTTCACTTTGACCTTAGAGGATTAAATCACCATCATTCTTGGACCATTTTCTATATCAAATTCATATCCGCTTGTCTTCATTGATTTTTTGCATACCTTTTGGACCACACCAAAATCCTTGTCATAAGAAAATCATTCCAAAAACTTCAAAATCTCCCAAATCAAAACATCATCAAAATTTGTCATCCTTTTGAGCTAAAAATTTGATCTAGATTTCATCCTACACACATCATATCTTGCTTGGAAAGTCAATAGTCTACCTTCCAAGTGAAATCATTATCCCTCTTTGTGTAAGGTCATTAGTCTACCCCAAACAAAGAACAACATCCCTTTTGTGCAACCAAAAATCTAGGTCCTACCTAAGCTCACTTTGTTGACTACCAAAATCATCCATATCACACATCAAAAATCAAACATCCAACAAAATCTCTTCAAAATAAAACGTCATCCATCACCTATCTCTTTGGTCCAAATTTGTGCAAAATCAATATCGTCCATCCACATCACCTTTAGGTTGAAACCTTTAGAAATACATATCAAATCTTCCACCACATCATCTCCATCCCCACCTCATCCTACATCTAGAAATCAACTCCATATACGTGCATGCCCATCACGAGATCACAAAGAAAAAAGAAGAAAGAAATGGCAGAACATTGGCAATTTAGCATGCCTAATACCAATAGTAACAACATACCCATCAACCAATCATTCAACCAACCTACGTACTCTTACATCCCCTCGTATGGTCCCAATGAAAATCCCTCCCATTACTTACAACAACTACGACCATTACCGCCACCACAACAACACATCCCCCTCATGTCCCAAGATGATCTCAATGTCTTAACCTTCACACAAGACGTCAATAACATGGACATGCTTGACAAAGTCCTAAGGTCAGATCCAAATAGATTTCTAGATCATCTTCTCAAAATTGGTCCTCAACTACCCCCCATCACGACATCATCACAACCATCCACCTCTACAATCGCCCCTACCCCATCAAATAACCAAGCATCCACATCCAACACCCAACCCACTATCTCTCAAACGACAACACCCATCATCTCTCAAACATCAACACCTACCGTATCTATCGCCAACACAACCTCTACCGCTACCACATCTACCATTTCTAAAAATATCCCTAACCCCACCACTTCACAACCCATCACCACATCCACTACCACAACCAAAATAAACCCTTCCATGCCACAAATTACCATGGGCATACAAGGCAACATCACGCAAGCAAGTACATCCACAAGTGTGCCTCCACCCAATTCCCACACCATTGCATATCTGCGACAGTTGGTCTTGCAACCATCGTACAATACATCCAACCCATCCAACGCCCACCAATCCAATGTCAATTCATCCACTGTCACATATCCACATAACCTCGTAACATCATCTACACACCATCAAACAAACCCCCAATATCAAATTCCACTGCATCTCCAACAACTCTACGCACATCAACAACATCAGGCACATATCATCCCAAACACCAATCCACAATACCAACATCTCAATCAAACACATCTCCAACATCCAATCCCAGCCCATCTTCAACATCTCACCAACCAACAGGCGTACATACAACAACCATAGCAACCACAGGATATCACAACTATTGTACAAGGCTTAATCCAAAAGGTAGAGGACCTACAAACTGGGGGCAAACGCAAACACTATTCCTTTGAGGATATTTACCCCTACCCATTTGATCGCACATTGTACATGCCCCCTTTCCCCAAGAACTTTGAGACACCTAAATTCGACAAATACAAGGGAAAGGGAGACCCTAGGGACCACCTTAGGGAGTTCTACATAGCTTGCTTAGAAGTCTCTAATAACGACACCTATCTAATGAGACTGTTCCCAAGAAGCCTCGACGGTCAAGCTGCGGAATGGTTCGCACATCTCCCCCTAGGTATTAGGACTTTCCCTGAGCTTGCGGAGAAATTTGTGAACTACTTCTCCTACAATTTTGAGCACGAAATGTCCATGACAAACCTTTGCAACACCAAACAAAAGAACGGCGAAGCCTTCGATTCTTTCTTGCAAAGGTGGAGAGGCTTAGCAAGCAAACTCCCATGGCCCATTCCTGAAAAACAACTTGTCACCATGTTCGTGGCCAACCTCAATTAGGAATTAGGGTTTCATCTACAAATACTTTGTGCATCTACCTTTGAAGAGGTCATCGACAAAGGCACCACCATCGAACGAGCCCTCATTGCCAAGGGCTCCATCAAACTGTACGACCCCAAATCCAACAACAACAACAACTACAAATCCTATAACAATACCCCCAATACCAACAACAACGCCAACACACAATCAAATGACAAATCATGTTATTGGGGGAAGAACAAGAACAATCTGAACGACGGTGTCACAGATGTGAAAGCCGTCCAACATATACAAAACCAAACACCTGCGCATGCGTATGCAACAAATGTAAATAACCAAAGAGGCCCAACTAAACCACGCAAACCACACAGATAATTCACACCATTAGGGGAACCTGTCAAAGACATCCTTGATAGATGTCTCAAGAAAAATTTGATCACGCTTCCATCCGTTAGACCTCATCAAGAGAATGAACTAAAAGCCGCGTGGTACAATGAGAATGACTATTGTGAATACCACCACGTTGCGGGTCATAAAACAACCGACTGCATGCAACTAAAACATTGCATCCAAGACATTATCGAGCAAAATCTAGTCGGTCTCGATCACAGCACCCAACCATCACCAAATGCCAACCTTGGAGCTTACAAGGATCCCCACCTAATCATAGCAAAGCCTCCTCATCCAACCAAGCATACAATGTCACCCCACCACCCGCGTCTTACGACTCTATCGTCGGACGTATAGAAGCATCATCCCATCATGTCAACACAGTCACCATCTGAGCACAAGCACCTGATTGTGCTATTACAACCTGTCGTGGCCGTGTATCCATTCGCACAGCCCCTCCCACTGAACAAACACCTACATCTGCATCGATCCCCTACCTCCTTGCCCAACCATACGTGCACCACCTACCCACCAATATAACCTCCTAGAACACCTAGGAAAGACACCTGCACAAATCTCCATCCTCAAGTTGCTTCGCACATCTCCCCTTCATAAGGACGTCCTTGATAAAGCGCTCTTGCAAACACAAGTCCCTGCCAACTTGAATGTAACTCAATTCCAAGCCATGGTAGGACACATCGCCGCACCCCATCATCTCACCTTCTCAGAAAAGGACCTACCCGCCTCTGATCGCATACATAACAATGCCCTACACATCGAAGTCTGCATCCACAAGCACACCATTAAGAGAGTCTTAATAGATGGTGGTTCCAACCTCAACATATGCAATCTAAAACTGCTAAAACACTTGGGGTACTCTAATGTGGTTGTTGACACCAGTGAGTGCATCACGATCAAAGGCTACGATGATACTGAACGGCTCTCTGAAGGTACTATCAAGCTTCCCATACAAGTGGGACAAAAAATATTGGAAACCAAATGTCAGGTTCTCGATCTCGACCTCCCCTACAACATCCTTCTCGACAGACCATGGATTCATGCCATGCAAGCCGTCCCATCCACCTTCCATCAATGCATCAAATTCCCTCATAACAGCACAAAAGTCACAGTCTACGTCGACCCTCGCCCCTTCCAATACTGCAGTTTTCTGGAAGGCCACAACCAAACATTCTGCCCATATAATAAAGCCACCACTGAAGCCAATCCAACAGCATCAAACTCATATGTCGACCCCGCAAGCATTTCTTCCACTTCATCCCAAGCAACTCCACCACTCGAGGTCCAGATCAAGCTATCCGACATGGGATGTGGGGAATATGACCTACACGGCACCTTTTGTGTGGGCACATTACCCAATCCTAAGACATTTGACATCCCAACAACAAAGACAGCCAATACAGTCATTATCAAGTGCAAACCCTCGCCCATCTTTGAGAAGAGGCATCTCCTGGATTAGGATGTACTCGAAGATATCTCATCGTGGCTTTACAAGGATGAAGAGCCTGAGCAAGAAACCCACACAATCCCCACAAAAATCTACGGCAAAGGTTCTAAAATTTTCAAGAGCATGGGCTATAAAGGACAAGGCAGTATAGGCCTTCATGAACAAGGAATCATAGAACCACTGTAAGCAAAAAAGAATCCCTATACTCAAGGACTAGGGTATGGTCAACCACAATGCATCCTCACTACCGGTGAGTGTATCTTATTCAAGGTCGCTACGGTCTCCTTAGACATCAACAATGTTAACGAAACAAGCCTTCACGACTCCTTTAGCCATTTCGCCGACTTCTTCGACTCATCCATTTGTACCATTTACTCTATCACCACTCTCCCTTCACCCTCCAATGACTTGCCACTAGTTTACCCTGATCTAATTGATTGGGACCAACAGGGACCTCTTGTCTTCGACATCGCACCTAACAACGAGGCCATCACCAAAATGATGGGAGTAAGAGATCACTTCCCTTTGGGAGATCATCAAGCAAGGTACATAATGGAACTCCATCCAGATGCCTATTTCTGGGAGACAACCCCTGCTTCCAGTCACAAAAACACAAAAAGAAAAAATGGATCTAATGGTGAAAACCATTCCACGGCGGTATTAGATCCCAAACTAGTAAAAATAAATGATGTATCTCTTGGTGAAAACCTCCACGAGGCGCCAGGAGATGGAAGCATGGGCCTCCTTGAGATAGACAAAGGCTATCTAGATAGATCACCCATCTTGGTCGAACCAGCTCAGGAAATGAATCTTGGAATAGAGGAAGAGCCAAAAATCACATACAGAGCAGAATCTCTCAGCATACAGGAACAGGAGAATTTCTTGTCCTTCTTCACACGCAGAAATTGCAACTTTGCATGGACCTACGCAGACATGCTGAGGCTAGATCCCGCATTGGTGGTTCATCACCTTGCAGTATGCCCTAACGCAAAACCAGTCAAATAGAAGCTGAGAAAAATGAATCCGCAGGTGGCTCTCCTCGTCAAAGCAGAGCTCAAGAAATTACTGGATGTTGGGTTCATTCGCCCAATCGATTATCCTGAATGGGTTTCAAACCTTGTACCAGTTGCTAAACTAGATGGCTGAATCTGCTGTTGTATCGATTTCAGGGACCTCAACAAGGCCTGCCTGAAAGATGACTTCCCACTACCAAACATCGACATGATAGTGGATCTCACAGCAGGATATGAAATGTTATCCCTCATGGATGGTTTCTCAGAATACAATTAGATAAAAATTGCCGAAGAGGATTAGCACAAAACAGCCCTCATATGTCCATGGGGAACATATTGCTAGGTGGTAATGCCATTCAGCTTGAAGAATGCAGGAGCCACCTATCAAAGAGCCATGACCTCTTCCACCACGTCATGGAAGACTATGTGGACGATTTGCTAGGAAAATCAAAGACCAGAGACGAACACTTAGATGTGTTGGCCAAGATTTTCGATAGGTTGGAACAATACAATGTCTGTTTGAATCCAAAGAAATGTGTCTTCAGCGTTACCTCAGGCAAACTTCTGGGATACATAGTCTTGAGAAGAGGAATCGAAGTTGATCCTTCAAAGGTCAAGGCCATCACCAAGATGCTGCCTCCAAAAATAATGAAACAACTGAGAAGCCTGCAAGGGAAACTCCAGTCTATCTGACGATTCATGGCCCAACTTGCTAATAAGTGCCAACCATTCTAGCATCTGCTCTGAAAAGACATAGCTTTTGTCTGGAACACTCAGTGTCAGGGTGCCTTTGATCAATTAAAAGAATACCTAGCTAATGCTCCTGTGTTAACTCCACCAAGGCAAGGCGAACCCCTCCTTCTTTACATCTCCACAATAGAGATAGCCATCAGAGCCTTGCTAGCACAACTCGATGAGCAGGGGAAAGAAAGAGCCATTTACTATATTAGCCACACCTTGTTCTCGTATGAGCTCAATTATACACAAATTGAATGAGCATGTCTAGCCCTTGTCTTTACATCACAAAAGTTAAGACACTACATGCTCAATCACAAGACAAAGCTCATTGCTAAGATCGACCCACTAAAATACCTCCTAAATAGAGCTACTTTTACTGGCAAAATGGATAAATGGGTCATGATTCTCACAGAGTTTGATATAGAATACACTGAGAGAAAGGTCATCAAAGGGTAGGTTATAGTAGATCAGCTGGCTGAAGCACCTATCCCTACAGAACATCCTACAATTGCAGACTTTCTAGATGAAGCTATCCTGACAATCACACCAGCCATAGACACATGGAAGATGTATTTTGATGGATCATACACTCACAGAGGCTCAGGGGCAGGTGTCTTGTTTGTTACCCCTCAAGGTGACACAATCCCTAAATCCTTCAAGATCACATTTCCATGCACCAACAATGTAGTAGAGTATGAGGCCCTCATCACAGGTCTCCCGCATTGCCATCCAATGGAAAATTGAAAAGCTACTAGTGTACGGTGACTCTCAACTGGTCATCAGGCAGGTCAATAATGAATACAAAACCAAGGACGACAAGCTCCTTCCCTACAAAAAGATGGTCGATGTCAAAGACTACTTCGAAGACATCCATTTCGAGCAAATCCCAAGACTCAATAACAAAGTAGCAGATGCCATGGCAACTATCAAATCTCTGGTAGACATGAAGAAGGACAACAAGAAATGCGAGTTCCTGATCGAAGAACTCCCCATCCCAGCATACGATGTTCCTCAATCTGAACTAGTGTACGAAATCATTGGTCCCTTGTCCCCTTAGTACCAAGAAACATACTTATACCTCCATGACAATATTCTCCCCCCTAATCTATCCACCTCACAAAGAAAATCATTCATCTGTCAAGCCTCCCGCTTCATCCTTGTAGGTGATACATTATACAAAAGGAGTCTTGATGGCACGCTTCTATGATGTTTAGACTCTAGGGAAGCTGAAGTAGCCTTGGAAGAGGTACACGTAGGCATCTGTGGGGCATATTCAAGTGGACCTACTCTTTCTAAAAAGATCCTCAGGACCAGATATTATTGGCCCACAATGGAACAAGATTCCCATAGGTTTATCAAGAAATGCCTCCCATGCTAACAGCATGGCGATCTCATCCACGCACCAGCACAGGAACTACAACTAATCACAACACCATGGCCTTTCTCATAGTGGGGACTCGACCTCGTAGGGAAAATACATCCTCCATCCTCCAATGGCCATAAGTTCATTATCACTGCTACCGAATACTTCACAAAGTGGGTGGAAGCAATACCACTCACCTTCACCACAGGTATCCAAATCTCAAAATTCATCCTCCACTATATCATCTGCCCATATGGTATCCCCCATTCCATCATCACTGATAATGGCAAGCCCTTTAAAAACCAAGAAATTCACACCTTGTGCGAAAAATTTGATATCAAACACCACTTCTCCACACCATATTACCCTCAAGGAAACGGTCAAGCAGAGGCTTCTAACAAAACCATCCTCTGCATTCTCAAGAAGACAGTCAATGAAGCTGGCCGTGATTAGCACCTCCAATTCAACCCCACCCTATGGGCCTACCACACAAGCATCTGCACTCCTATAGGAGCCACTCCATTCTCACTAGTATTCGGATCTAAAGCCATTTTACCTATACAGGTCGAGCTCCCATCTCTCCGAGTGTCCTTGCAAAACATTATCTTTGATGAGGACTACTGCATTGCAAGGTTGCATCAACTGGAGCTACTGGATGAGAAATGCCTGAATGCATTGAATCACCTATAGGCATACAAAACTGCCTCAGAAGAAGCTACAACAAAAAGATCAGAAACTAAAAATTTGAGGTAGGTGACCTTGTCCTAATGGAAAATCAGAAGAACCTGCAAGAGCATCCGAAGCAAGGAAAGTTTGAACCCAATTGGCTAGGACCTTATGTCATCACGGCTGATTATGGGTTAGGAGCTTATCAACTTGTAACACCTGATGGGCAGCCTCTAGATGAGTCGATGAATATCTTGCATCTCAAGAAATTCTATGCATAACCCACTTGTTACCCTGAGTAAAAAAATCAAAAAAATCAAAAAATTAAAAACACCAAAAAAATCAAAAAATCAAGAAAAATCAGAGTGCAATAAAAACTTCCAATGGTGAAAATCACTCCAGTGACACCTTGGATAAGTACCATGGTGAAAACCTATTTCAGGCGCTATGTGTAGTGGCTGATTCTACCATATAATAAATCCTCTTTCTATCACATCACTCCATATCTCACGCATCCCATGGCTTAGAATTCTGAAACATCAAGTCATATCGCCGAACCCATCCTATCCCATCCCAAGGCCAACTCATGGAACGAGGATCCTTGTAAGCTCCCTTTGTACATACAAAATCAAAAAATCAAAAAAATTGCAAAATCATAAAATACAAAAACAATAGAAAATGCAGAAAACCCCAAAAATAACACATCTCATCATGATCATCAAACATATATCTTCATCACATCAAACCCATCGCAAACCATTCCCACATCATCAAGTCTTGCCAGAACTACATATTCATTTCACCTGCATCTTAAAGTACCTTGATCCCATGGACATAGGGTATTAGGCAATCTAGAATATGAAGGATGTTTCTAGTACTCAGGTATATAAGATGCACCCATCCAACCCATTTGGATGGTCCCCCCTTCACTGAGCTTTTTGGATCGTATAAATGATACACACGCTGCGTATACACTCCAAACAAGTCCCCCAATGCAAAAATCATCAATCAACATACCAACCATAATCCTACACATGGCCAGACTATTCTTTTGCCCATCTTCCCGAAGTTCTCCAATCAACAACGGATCTGTGTCCTAGGATATATCTTTCCTACAATGGACAAAAATCTATCATTCTACCATCACGTCTCTTGGCAAGAGCACACAAAGGCTATTTGTACCTTTTCATTGGTCTTTTTGATTATTGATTTTTATCTTTTGTCTCACTCTAAGTCATCTCCAAAGCTACCTTGATCTCATTATATCATGGTATGTAGTGGATAGCACCTGGAGTAGACATAGTCATTGTTTTTGCATACTGTGCATATGGGTTGGTTTCATTACTCCAAGACTAGTATTCATATCTTGAAGTCCAGGTCAGTTCTAGCATGATGTGTCCTATTTGTGCATATAGGCATCAAAACCTTATATGCATTATTCGCACTCATCGCTATGAGTCCCCTTCCTTGACTAGACAAGATTATACTACCCTGGGCATGCATGAACCCAACCTATTGTTTGTGGGTCTAGTCCATGCAATCGCAGGGTATACATCATCACCTAGGTCATTTCATACCTTTGTGATTTGTATCCTACATTGCTACATTAAACTAAGAAATGTTATCATTAGTCTTTTGCAACTACTGTTCCTAGCTCAAAAATCATCATCCTAATCACTCAATCAACACTCCCATCTCGGCCTAGATTTGATCATCATTGTCCCCCCACCCCACCCCCACCAATCTAATCCCCCCTCTATGACGTGTGTCTTATGACCTAACCACCACCCCTAGACACTCCCACCCCTATCATCCCACCAACCTAATTCCCTTTCCCCCAGCCTCTCCACTTAGGGTTAAAACAAAGAACATCATGTGTATCAGGACTGGATCATCTCACCTATCACCTACTTTGCATACCACCTATCACCTAAACTGCATCTAAGCATATCATTTTACATATCATTTAGGTGCATTTGAATCCATTTAATTTGCATATCATTTTAGGTTCATTCTTAATCCATAATAGCATATCATTTTACATATCATTTAGGTGCATTTGAATCCATTTAATTTGTGTGTATATGGAAAAATGGATTAAATCTAAACTAAATAAAACCAAAGAACCCAATAACATAAAGGAAACGAATCTAAGTAAAAGCCATAAATCACAAATCAAAGACAAATGAAAGCTCTTACCAAAACCTGTATTGTTCCCTTTTAGAGATATGTGGATTGCTCAATGTAGTTGCAAAGCCATGGCTACAACAAGCAAGTATGTGCTCAAGAGATCAATGTCAAAAGATCGTTGTAGTGCTCAATCGATGCGTTGTGTATGCTCGAAGCTCTGTTAAGTATGCCTGAGAATACGATCGAAGAGAGAGGCTCAATGAAGGAGATGAGGGGGGTTTATATAGATTTCCTCAAAGATCGATCAACGGTCCAGATAATTCAGAAGAATCAATGGAGGAGATAAGTTGAGGAATGTGCAACGAATGAGAAGAAGACATGTGTCTTGCTTTCTTTTGCATGAAAGGAGTTATCAAGAATAGAAGAATAAGTTAACTGAAGAGATAAATCAATTAAAAGAATAAAGCAATTAGTTAAGTGATTTAAAACAAGAAGAGGAGATTTGCATGAGAAAAGAAGATATTTTGCTTTATTAAATATAGAAATATTTAATTGATGAGCAAGAAAGCTTGAGTTTTTTTAGAGATAACTCAAATTAGAAGAAAAAGCAATTTAAATAAATAATTGATTTATTTAAATTTAGAGAAGATATTTTTGGAAGAAGTAATTAAATAATTGGAATTATTTAATTTAGAAGATTTGAAAGCAAATTAAATAAATAAATTTATTTAATTGTTGTGCATGATTTTGGAAGAACAGAAGATTATAAATAAAATATTTGATTTTATTTATTTTTAGAGGATTGAGATAATTTAAATAAATTTGATTTGATTTATTTAAATTTAGAAGAACAATTGATTTAATTAAATAATGTAAATTATTTAATTGTAGATAAGATAGAATTGTGATGAATTAATTAAATAATGGGATATATTTAATTAATGTGGCTGTGAATTTTGGAAGGAGGATAATGATCAAATTAAATAATTAAAATTATTTAATTGTGGAAGAATATAGAGGAATTTAATTTAATTAATTAAATAAAGAGGATTTATTTAATTAATGTTGAATTTAGGAGATTTAGAAGAATTTGATGATAATTAATTAAATAATTAGATTATTTAATTAACGTTGTAATGCAGGTGATTAGACAGATAATGGAATGCCAGTGATTTGACGACATGGTCATTTTAGGGTGTCTACAATTTGCATATCATTTTAGGTTCATTTTTAATCCATAATAGCATATCATTTTACATATCATTTAGGTGCATTTTGATCCACTTAATTTGCATATCATTTTAGGTTCATTTTTAATCCATAATAGCATATCATTTAGGTACATTTGAATCCATTTAAATTGCATGACATTTAGATTCATTTTAAAACCATTTTTGCATATCATTTAGGCTCATTTATCCATTTAAGTTTGCATAATAATTAGGTTCATTCTAGAATCATTTAGCTACATAATATACATCACATGTCATAAACATTACATCATCATATAAACATCTAGCTACATATACACATCATCATCACATAAACATAACACATCCATAGCATATAAATCCATAACGAAATACTGCATCCATCACACAAGCATCATCATCATAGAACATCATAATCCATAACATCATAAACCACCAAAAAGCATCATATCATATAAAAACACCATAAAAACTATACATCACTCATATACACATCAAAAAATAAAGTGTCCTAATACAAAATGCCTCCAAGGGCTATCATGATATAACTGTCACATAGAGGATCCCCTCTCCGATGAAGTGGGAGACTCTGACCTTGGTCGAGGCTGTGATCCTGTCAGTGGCTGTGGTTGCAGCGGTGGCTATGCCTGCACCTGAGGACCCTGCTGGGGCACGTGTGAGGGAGGAGGCATCATCTACTAAACTGACTAAATAGATCTCGATCTATGTGACCTCGATGCCCTCGATCTACTAACCTGGCTGTAACTCGGTGCCCACTGCGCTACTGGCATAGCCACATACTACAGGCCCCTATAGTACTCCATCCACCTTTTGCTCTCTATCAACTCCCCCTGTACCTAGCTCAACTATCCCTGCAGCTGATAGCACTGCGACTGAGCCTGCGACAACTATGTCTGCATCACTACCAAAACTGGGGCAAGACCACCACCTGATGCCTGTAGACTACTCAATGAAGTCTCTGCTTGCTGTGCCCTAGCAAGCACTATATCCTACTCTCAGGTCAACACCTCTATATCACCCTGCGCCTGGGCCAACTGTGCTTGCAACGCAGCCACCTATCCATCTGCCCCATCTAATAAGGCCAGTGCCCCCCGCAACTGCACCAACTCTGCATCCCGGCCATCTAGTGCCTCCTGAAGGCACGCCACCTGTGCTCTCAGGGTCTCCATATCCTCCTCCTCATCTCATCACCTCCGACGAGGTGTAAGCCTCTCACCCTCAGCCTCCCCAGCTGTCCCTGAGGGACCTACCTGCTGTCCTCCCCCAACCGCCTGCTGCTACGCTACCTGTGGTGGAGGTAGATGTCCCCCACGCCACCGGGGTCCTCTAAGCTGTCGCCCTGCTCCAACCTGTACCTGCTCAACAAGAACCTGCTGCACAGGTACCTACTGCCCCACCTGCCCCTAGACTGCTGCCACTGCCACCAACACATCTATCAGCTGGCCATCCCTACCAACCACTCTCTCCTCTCCATCATCTCCAACCTCCACGAGGAAGTCCTTAATGATCACCTCCCCCTCCTCCATGCGATCCTCCCCATCAGAGTTGCCTCCACCATCTGAATCATCACCCCCTAAATCTACTGCCTCCTCTATGGGATCCGTCAACCACGTGGGCCGATGCATATGCCACCATATATCATAGGCAGCCATAGTCCCTACATCCCTCACTGTGCTCCTCCAATCCCACTACACTGGCTGTAGAGCTACAAAATCTGCTAGGGAGACCTGTGGCTATATAGCTGCAGGCTAATAGGCCACATCTTGAGGTGTCTGTGCAAACATCGCCATCTACTGCAGAGTGTCCTGGACCAAACCAAACTGTCATATGACCCATGAGGGTAGATACATATCTATTATATGGTCTCCTAGACCCATCAGGTACTGCTGCTGAAATGCAAAAGGGAGATGAATATCATCATCTGGCCACGGCTCTACACTGATATATGGTCGATGGGTCACGCTAATCACATCATCTAACATCCTCCTCCAATGCCGCACCTTCCCAGTATATGTATACTCTGCATCCTGATATAAAAACACAAAGGCCTCAAACTGCCGTCGATAGTACCCACATATCGGCCTGGTAACAGGGATGTGCTCCAAAATCCATACATGCAGCAGAGTAACTCCAGTGGACAAAGCTCTATCATGCAGATAAGCGACTGCGTGCATCTCATGGTACAACTGCGCTAGCATAGCCGACCCCCATGCATAGACAACCTCCTGCATCACCATCCCCTCTATCACCCCTCCCTAGCCAACTGGAAAACCCCTGCCTCGCCTGTCAGGTATCACGATGCCTCCAATCAATACATAAAGGAACAAGGCAAATGGATCTGCACCCACAGCCAGTGTCCCCTCATAGTCCATCTCCCTCCCATCCGGAGAGAGAACAAGACGATCTGCACCAAACACTCTAACCAATGCACTCTGCCCTCTCTTCATGTCATATCTAACATGTCAGCCTCGGATAGGTAGCTTGAGGATGCGATAAACATGCTCAAGTGTGATGGTAATCTCTCCAGTGGTAACAGAAAACTGCAAGTCTCAGAGTGATACCGCTCCACCATCGCTGTCATAAGAGCTCGATGAGCTCATAGAACTGGCATCAATGACACTATCAGAAGACCCAACCTAGCCAGTTGGCCCTGCGTCGCATCATCAAAACCCTCAAACAGTGCCATCATAGATGGCACTCGTCACTCCCATGACTGCAATATGAATCGCTACATATCCTGCATCCATCACTTTCCGATTAGACATTAACCTATTAACCTATCTCTTTCTAAAAACACCCCCTTTCCTCTACTGTCTAAAAGCTAACATAATTAGTGCTAAAATAGACAGACTTATGCACCACTCCCAAAATGGTGCTACGAATTCCACCCCATTGCACTATTCCAGATCATAACGCCAATCCAAACCCCTTTTCGCACTAAAACCCAAGATAGTGCTACTGCGCATTCCCTTTGGTGCCATTTTGAAAAATGGCACCGAACAAACTTTTGACACCATCCAAATTAATCGCGCCAATCCCCCAAAAAGTGCCATTTCATATGATAGTGCTATTCCAGAGGATCGCGCTACCCTAACCTCTGTTTGGTGCTACGACGCTCAAAATTTCTTCTTCTCACAAATGGCGTTGATCCGCACGATAGCGCCAATTTGGCTACTAAATGGCGACAAAATTGTCGTACCCCTACCCAGGCAGATAGCGCCAATCCAGATGATGGTGCTAATCCGCCTTGCTGATGGCACTACGTGCCCCGACCCCAAAACCCAAAACATAAAAAATGCACGCAAAATGAGAAAATTACAAAGTTAGGGTTAGGCCCTACCAGGGGTCCAGCGCCTGTGCCTGGCCAAACTCTCAGAACCGCTCAGAGATGTGTCGAAGTTGTAGGAACTGGGGGTTGCGGTCAACCATCTCTCCTTTGTCCTTTCTTCTCCAAAGTCAAAAGTATGCAAATGTGGAATTCTAAGGGCCCACTTTGCCTAATATAGTGGGCCATGTCATACCTCCACCCCCTCCTTTTCCCTCCAGGGTGCAGATCTATGCCTTTTTCCTCTATTTTTCTTTTTGTCATCCTCTTTTCCCATCCCCTATCCAACTTTCATTCCCATCACATCCTTTTCAAGAGCTCACCCAGAAAATTCTTATTTTCTCGCTAACCTCTCGAGGGGGCATCCCTTATCCATCTTATTCCTTCTCGGCAGCTGGGGCATATCTTTCTTTGATCTGACGCCACTTCCCTCCTAGGTCCAGACGCCATGTCAAATAGGGGCAAATGTAGACACCTAAAAATGTCTTCTACCATCAAACCGACTCCTGACATCCCTAAACATATCAATTTCCTTTCTAATCAATTAATTAAATTTTATTTAATTAATTACCCCTTTTCATTTTCCAAATTCACACCATTCTGTCTCCAAAATTGAATTAATTTCATTAATTCAATAGTCTAAACCTTAGCCAATTAAATTAATAAATATGCAATATTTATTAAATCAATTTCCCCTTTTTCTCCAAATCTAATTAATTACTTAAAACCATGTTAACTAATTAATTTAGCCTATAATTAACCTATCCCTACCCTAAGTAATTAAATAGCTATTATTTAATTGCCTACCCTAGCCTACCTCATCCTAGCCCTATTATTAATTAAATGAAACCCCTGTTTAATTAATCCTAACCCCTTCATTTGGGTGGTCAAACTTTGTTTAACACCTTTCCCCACATCCTCCAAATAAAAAATTGAATTAAATCCACATAAGTCAATTTTTTATTTAAAAACATCCCACATCACATTTATTTCTCCTTACAACCCCATACTCATTTATTTCCTCTCTTCCCCAAATGAATTTTTAATTCATTTACATTCCCCCATATGAATCTTTTATTCCAAAATAATCCTTCACCCCCATGCTCATTAAATAACCCCTTTTCCCAAAATGAATAAAAGAATCACTTTTATTCCTAGCCCTCCATTCATTCAAGATTAAATCTAGGCCCTCCACATCACTTTTATCCTCCACCATTGATCTCTCAAATCAATCTCCACCCTTGGATCAAAATCCCTTCCAAAAATCTATAAATAGAACCTCTCCCAAGCCATTTTTATCAACCAAGTTCATGCAAAGTCATAATGCCAAAATCACACTTGAGCTAGAATAGTGAGTTGCAACATTGTTTAGCATTTCACATCTAAATCCATTGTCTAGGGATTATCTTAGTCTTAGAAGCTTGTTTTGGGTGCAAAGGCTCTTTCCTCCCTTGATGGGATTATTGCATTTGGTTTAGTATTTCAACCTTGTTTGCATTTCTAATCTACAATATGAAACACAAATAAATATTTTAGGTCCATCAATTCCCTACTATTGTACCATTAAGAGGTATGTGGCTACCCTAAAGCTAATTTTCAACATCACTTTCATACACAACTATACTTCTCTCCTGCGACTAAAATCTTGGCCCAACTATGATTTGACCAAGGGTGAAGAAATAACAACAAGAAGGAGCAATCTCTCCATGGACAAATCTATGTGTGGTTGGGGCAATCTCTCCATGGACAAATGTTGAGCTGTTGGGACAAATGTCCTTTGCTACTTCTCATAAATACATTTTTGTTTTGTCAATTGTAGATATGGGATAGTCTGGATGGTCATCACTCACAAATAAAGACTTCTCCAAGTAACAACCAGTCTACCATTATTGTTTTTAATTAAATTTTGGCTTACAAATTTGTAGAAGGTTTCATTAATAATGGTTTCTCTATTTTGTTAATAATGGGTTTCATTTATTTTTCTATACATATGTTTATGGGTATGTGCAAGATCATCGCGTGCCAAATAGTGGCAATGGAAAAAAAATTGCGTCTTTACTTAGCCAAATTTGCAAATTTCCTAACTTTGACTTTCACATGTATGTTAAAAAGATTCGTTTTGGCTTGAATACCAAACCAAAATGGATATTCATTTTGTGGGTCCCAAACGGATATCCGTTTTGGTTTTCCAAAAATGGATATCTATTTCCTGGAACTATAAATGGTGTTTATATAGTAATTATAAGATTAAAGATTTATATAGATACATAAATGACAAATTAAATTAAGCAATTGCTCTAAGTAGATAATATAGTGAATTCCAATCACTATTTTAGGTAAATGGACTATAATGTTTATGTTGTTTATAATTTCATATGTCAAATTGAAGACCACCTTATTGATTTTCAAGTGCAAGTGTCAATCCTTCCAAATGTGAGGAGAACTAACGATCCAAGGAAACAATCATTGATGAGGATTAATGCAACTTAATATTTAATTAGGCCAACATGGCCAACATTTCATTTCATGTTCAAGTATTCATTAAAGGCTTGATTCTTGTGGCCAAATAGTATTATAAATGAAGATTTGATGGTACTAGACATAATTGTATGTTGTAGGACACATTTTAGCCCATCCTATAGCTTTTCCCCTAATTCATATGCCAGATTTTGTGTTGGTTTATGTTATATTTTTCTAATGTTTTTATGTCTATTTTGTAATTGATGTTAACTTTGAGTTTTGTTCATTCAAGACAAAATGATGGTTGCACAAATGTCAATATGGTCATGATTTCATCTCATTACTGAGGAGTCATATGGGCATTGTCTAATGAGCAAAATGGTGGCATTTGAGATTCCCTTTGGATGTAACTATTGTCTGCCTAAATCTAGCAAGGTTCTTAATAGTCCTTTCTTGATTCTCTTTCCAAAAATAACAATGCATGGATTAGAGTTTCAAAACTTGCTTTTGAAGTTTTAAATGACGTGTCTACTTTTTGGTTTTATCTTTGGACACTAAACACTCCCCTACAACATTCTATATCTTTCTTATAGACTTCTTGGTATAGTGTGATCATCTTGTTACTCGTTGCTTCAAGCTCCTTGATTTTTAATTATAATATATAGTGTAGAAACTCCCCGAGCTTATAGATTTATGGAGATTCACCATTGTTGACTTGTTATTTTCTTGGAGAACTACTCTTTCTAGAAAAAGGCAACTTATTTTCTTGTTATTTTGTTGACTTGTTATTTTCATCAATTTTTGAAAACTTCCTTTCTTGTGCTTCTTAAGCTAGATGACGTTGTCTTTGTTTATTGTAAACTTTCCATTTACTTATGGTTCTTACATGTGATTTTTGGACATATCTCTTTTATATTACTAAAAACCTACATCTCATTATATTTCAAGTTCTTGAGCATTTTTGTGAGGTTCTCTTGCATCTATCCTTGGAAAATCAATACACCTTATGTTCATCATATATTATAATTTTGAATATTCTCTGTGGCATCTCTAAATTATTCATCTCATTGGTTTCCATTTTCTATTTGCTTGCTCATGGAGGCCAAAAGACCAAAATAGGGGTTCAACCATTTTGGCAAGCTCCTATGCAATCACCCCTTTCTATGACAGTTCCTATGCAATCGCCCCCTTTTCTCTTGTTAGACCTAGAAAAGATATGATCCATGTTGGAGTATAGGTATCACTAGCTAAGTTTGAACAAAGATGTACATATATTCATTGAAAGAGGTACCATCTACCAAAAACAAAGATAATTACATAAAACCTTGTGTTTTATAAGCCATTGTGCATGCCAAATAGATTGTGGGAGGAACTATCTATATTGTTTCCTTGGATCTATGAACATAGAGGGACAATGATTCTATCTTCATAGTGGTATTTTTTCCTAAATGTAACACTTCATTCCTTGTGTGTAGTTGAATGAGACATTTTGGATGGTGGATTTATTCTTCAAAGAGATGTTTTGGTTGCATGGCTTGATATGGAGCATAACATCTGATCATGACATGAAGTTCCATAGCTAGTTTTAGCACAACCTAAGGAATAAATTAGGTACAAATCTCGATCTCTATGTATCATCTACAAATGGATAGATAGACATAGGTTGTTAATAAAAGTCTTGGATATATACTTAGATGTGTGGTAGGGGAAATTATTAGGTTTTAGAACTCTATGTCAGTGTAAGTAGAGTTTGTGTACAACTTGGTGAATTTATCATCAATGAAGGTTCTATTCCAAGTACCAATGTATGGGACATTCGCACAAGGTGTCATAAATTTGTTGGGAGTAAAAAAAAGGCAAGTGCAAAAGTGTAGAAGTTGAGGAATTTATGCAACATGTATGAGAGAGATTCATGTACAAGTCAAGGAGTAGATGGAGGAGAGTAGCACAATGTATATGTATTGCACATAGATGATCATTATAGAGAGAATATTTACTCAAAGTGTGAGTTAGTCATGGAACATTTGAGAAAAATAGTTACCTAGATGAACCTAAAATAAGTTAAATCTAAAGAAATCCAGTCCATGCTACATAATATGTAGATTTTCTAAGAACACATATGAGATATATTAGGACTAGGGATGATATTCACCTTGCAATCAATTTAGACTATTGAAATTTATTTAATAGTCAACTAATTATGTGTACAACTCCAAGGATCATGAAAAGGGGAAAATTAGACTTAAACATGAGTCCATACATTCTCTACGTGACTTAGAATATGTTTGTAAGGGGTATAACATGGAGGGAAGCAAATGTGTAAGGCATGATTGGAAACTTAGCACAAAGTGGAGGGTAATCTATGAAAATTTATGACATTGTAAGATGTTTAAGAAACATATATGACATTGTAAGAGGTGTAAGAAACAATATATATGATGACATGTAAGAAGTTGGTTGTCATTTTTGGACTTAGGGAGTTGTTATTTTGTCCTTTAGTGAGTTGTTTTTGTCCTCTAGTGAAGTTGCATAAACAAGTTCATGAGAAAGGTCTTGAAGCTTCTAGAAAGATACTTGTAACTCCCACACACATGTCATGAGGTCTCTTTTGCATGTTGACTACTTGGCTCATGGTTTGAGTCCATTGTACTGGAAACCACAAATTGGATTACATTTACCTATATATTGGAGGCATGGGATAGTAGTTTGTATGGTATTATAGGTTATGTTGCTATGCTACCAGAATTTTGTTGGACTAAAGGGGAAGTTGTGTTAATATACTCTATATTTGAGATTAATAAAAGATTGTAATCTCTTTGGTGGTGGGGTTCTATACACATTGTATCTCCCTATTGGTCCTCTTTCTCTCTCTAAACCCTAAACCCTAAACCTCTAAACCTTAACCCCTAACCCCAAAATCCTAAACCCTAAACCATAAATAATGTAAATAAACCTAGGCAACCGTAAATCTCTATCTCCCTATCTCTCCCTATCTCCCTATATCTATCATCCCTCTACCTCTCAATCTCTCTCTATGTCTATGGACATGTCTCTCACTCTCTATCTCCCTATCTCTCCCCTCCGTCTCCTCTAGATCTCTCCCAATCTCTATCAGTCCCCTCTCTCTATCTCTCTTTAAACCCTAAACCCTAAACTTGAGCAATGTTAAACTCATAAACCCTAAACAATGTCTATCCTCTACTTCTAAAGACTATCCTGCAAACATAAAGGGAAGAAACAATGTTAGATCTTTCATAATACAAGTACATAAAAAACAATAAGACCTTACAATGGGCCAACAACAAATTAGTATATCAATCACATATGTAGATATCAAATCAATGAAGATTAAGACCATTATACAAATTATTATTGTTGATGCATGGCTTTCATCACAAGCACCATGACTACTAAAACTAATAAGAAAATGCCTTGGATCTTGTATCACATATTTTGTATGAAGACACAATACATCCATCTTAGATCAAACTTAGATATGAGCTTACACTACCTTATTATGATCTATATTAGTTCTTTAACATGTCCTGGCCTAGTTATCAATAAGATAATTCTTTGATACAAGTGGAATGGTCTTTTTCCCCCTCAAATACTTGCTAAAATTTGTAATAATTTTTCCTAGAGGCTTAAAACAATCATAAAAAGAAACCTTACCTTGGTATTTAAGCTTAAAATATGGTGAAAAAACATGTTACAAGTGTTTAAAAGCCAACAATATGGATTGTTTCTATGTAAATATGCTAGCATATGGTTGCAAATTGAGTTTAATCATACAACAACTGTCATGAAGTAAAAATAAATTACCATGTGCCTATGAGACTAGATGGCAAGTGTGATAGATTTTTAAAACTCACACTGACTACTATATGCATGCTTAAAAATTCTTGAAGCCAACTATCATGACCTAGGATGGGCATGTTGATAACTCACAACTAACCTTTCATCATTAATTTTTTTAGATGTAACTTAATGAAGAAAAATATCTTAAAGGGTGCACTACTTAAATCATAATCTATAGATGATGAAAAAAAACTCAAGATCCAAAGCATAAGATTCAAACCCAAATCTAGATGTTACCAGAAGCTTATGAGTGGTAGTGGTGGTTATATAAGAATCTACATGAATACATTGACTATAGTTAGTAATTTAAGCTATTGATATTTAATGTGTAATGTAATGTAATTTAAATTATTCATATTTATATTTAATTTGTAATTTAAACTATTTATATTTAATAGTTTAATGTGTAATGAAATTTAAACTATTGATATTAATATTTAATGTGTAATGTTAAACTAAAAAACAATAAAAAGAATTAGGTAAAGAAAAATGGATATCTGTTTCTGAAAACATAAAAAGCCAAAAAAAAGGTCACATTTTGCAAACTTGCGGCTTGCAAAACGCAGACCTCTCGAGCAAAACAGATATCAGAGCTCAAAATGGATATTTGATCCAAACAGGTTAGTAAATTTGCATTTTCTTGTTTGTTTTGTATATTCAAGCAAGTTTTTTTGGTTTTTATGCTAAATAGATATGTTTGATATTTTAAATAGGTAAAATGGATGAACAAAATGAAAACCCAAACCCTCCACCACCAAACCCTCGCCCTCCCACAATAAAAGAGAAAATTCAAAGAAACATTGATCAAATAAGTAGGATTGTAGAAATGTATCATCGCCACCCTCGATTGTCTACAATGACATCAAATTTAGAGGGAATTATTAGTCATGTTCGAACCCTGTCAAGCCAACATGAATCGTTTAGGTAATGGCGAGAAACCAAGAAGGCAAAATATGCTGAAGGTTTATCATATGATCAAGTGAAAGATTTAGAGATTACGAAAGCTATGTTAGCTCAACATTTTGTCAATCCTAAAATCGGCTTGCATGTTGATGTTCGTAAGCCCAAGTATTCAATCAAATGGTGTACACATGAGGGCATTAGTCAAAATTTTTGGGATCGTTGGTGGATGGTTTTTGATAAACCACCCAACAACAATTTAGATGTAACTTTGTATTTCCTTCGTAAACTCTATGCCAAGTTCATCATGGGCCACCATGTTAATTATTTTGATTTTAGAGAGTTTCAGGGTGTAGGTAAGGGAATGCCTCAAGATAGACCTAGGGCAATGAGACAAGTACAAGGTCTATATATTCCCCCTCTTGCTATCCCTTCTCCACCCCCAAATCAGCACCCAAACATTGTTGCAAATGCAACACAACAGGGCCTTAGTGCAATACACTCTTTGACCGAGAACTTGATTATATAGACTTCTTAGTTTGTACAACCACATGATGTTGGAGATGATATTGGATCACCTAATTTTACTAGACCCTCCTCGTCCACACATGTTTGTGTGCCCAATCATTGCATTTTTTACAATTAGCTATGCTTAGGTCCTATTTTGGAGAGTAGTGAGCCACCTTTGAACACCTCAGAGTATGACCTCTATTCATGAGATGACGCAGTGGCCTCCAGAACTCAAGCTAAGGGGTCAGGGACAAGAGCAGAAGCACAAGCATTGGTGGAGCATAGAGAAGGAGAAGACCATGGCCAATCTTTTATGGAGGTAAAATTTAAAATTAAATTTCATGGTGTATTCCATATGAATAATATAAACAAATTTATTAGTACTAATGTATCTAAGGGAGATAACAACTAATGATAGAGGAGTTGACAAAAGTTCATCATGGAACTTTTTCTGCCATCCAATTTGGCTTTGACTTGCTGGTATAATTTGTTCTACACATCAATTTTTTTTTGTATGCATTTATTTCTTTGTGAGTAATTATATATTAATTTATATCATGATGTTAGTTTATGTCTTTAATTTTATATCCAGAATGTGAATGATGTGGTATCTTTGCCAATGTCTTCACTCAAACTCCTGATTGACCCAAGAGACTATCATTTGTAGAGCGACTTTCTACACGCCAACAAAGGGTGGAAACTTAATTCGATTGAATTGTACTTTAATTAATAATTTAGAAAACTTAAATATTTGATTATAGTCATTTAAATAAATAATAATTTAAAAATTATTATGATTATTTGTATACATAGAGTCTTACACTCTTATCATTTTTCATATAGGAGATATTAGTTGGTTCATCCATGACGACTCCTTCTCAATCGATGTAGGAGGCCTCGATGGTGGTATGTGCTTGTTTTCTAGTAGATAATTTTTTGTCTAGTGCACTATAGATTGTTTATGTGTAACACATCTAACCTTTTTTAATGTATGCATTTCCTTTTTGTTTAATAATTATATATTAATTTATTTCAATGTTACTTTACTTTTATAGTCTCTTGAGAATATCAGTGATGTGCCACCTTTGCCATCAATAATAAGTATATCAATGATGTACCACCTTTACTACTTCTCTACCACTAGGACTTCTCCTTATCTTACCCATATTTCACCTACTATAACCTCTATTGACCTAGATGACGATGCCCCTAAATTTTCAAATCCACCATCTCTCTCTCATCTTGTGCTCATTCTTTGTCTTATAAGACATGATTTAATAGTCCATGCACCATACTTCCCTTTTTATTACTATATACACATGTTAGATACATTGCGAGATGATAAACTTGATTTCTCCCTTCCTTTTACTACTACTCTTATCCCCCTACCATATTTGATCCTCCGTCACCTAAATGTTCCTATTAGTCTCTTAATGAAATATTTTGATGTGTCTAGTGATTATATTGTATCCAATGATCTATCTTGTGCTCCTAATGAACCATATCTCTCCTACTTCTCCCCACTCCATACCTTTCGATCATGTTTCTCGATCATGTTTCTAAGACTTCTCTTCCTTTTATATATCCTTAGTGTTGAGAATCTTATTCCACATGATCATCCTAAAGGGGATTTCCATACACTCCCTTGAATGAATTACATTATAATATTGATGTTGATATTGTTGGCAAGAGACACTGCTAGTTCATTTAAGTGTTGTCATTGATGGGAACAAAGTGTATCCCGGACATCTATAGTCGGTAATTCATTCATACCGAAAGTCAGATTGAAGTCAAGATGGTCCGATAGACAAGAACAGAGCATGCTACATGATCTGACAATGAGGTCCAGATCTCTCAGATAGTGTAACTTAGTAAGTTGTGGACTTGGATAAGTCAAGAGGGGTCATATGACTAGTGTATTCTAGAGATTTAGCCTCCGGTGGTAAAGCATGTAAAAGATATGAGCATCTGAGTGTTGGGTTCCAGTCAGGCAGAGCAGACAAAGGAGGAACTGACCGGCAGAGTGTTAGACTTCAATCCGGACATGTAAAAGGTTCTGATCAAGCAATCTATGATATTATACATTATTGGCTAACATGATTTATGACTTTTATGCCTATGTTTTTGATGTGCATGACTAATCAAGCATTGATTTAGCTGACAGATCAATAACTTGCAAATATCTTAGGTGTTCTTGTTGCTGACTAAGAAGTTGTTGGAAATCCTTGATGTGGATATATATACCCAATGCATTCAAGCCTATAAGAGTGTGAAGGTGATAATATGTATGGTTAAGTGTGAAGAAAAGTAGAGAAAGTGTGAAGGCAGTAATTCAAGCCTGGAATGTAACAGGAAAGTTATATTGAGCAGAGGAAGAATGAAATGTGCCAGATCAGAATATTGTGCCTAATCGGAACTGAAATCCTGCATGCATAGATGTTGTTCATGAGTTCAAACACCTTGGTATCATCTATAAGTATTTGTAGACTGTAAGTCTCTTGTAGGCAGTGGGCCTTTTGTGAGCAGTGTGCTTAGGTAGTGAGCCCTAATTGGCAAGTACCAAATTTGTACTCTTTATTCTTTTAATAGAGAATACAATCTTGGGTTAGTCACCCCATGGTTTTTCCCTTTACAGGGTTTCCACGTAAAAATTCTTGCATCATGTGTTAATTTCTTTTTCAGCTCTTATGATTGTCTTGCTTTGAATGATAAGTAAAGAAAAGAAAAGAAAAATAGAAAATTTATAAGATAACTGATTCACCCCCCTCTCAATTATCTGCACTGTTTCCAACAATTGGTATTAGAGCTAAGTTCCTCTGAACAAAGCCTAACAGCTTGAGGAAGATCTAGGAATCTCAATGGATGCATATGGTATGAAGGAACAACTTCATTCTACCCTAGATGATCTTGATCAATCCCATTCTGAAGTCAATAATTTGAGAGAAAGACTCAAACAAGCTAATGATTTCATAAATGAGCTAAAAGAAAAACTTAGTATTTCTGTGAAAAAGAGAAAGGAACTACTCCAAAAATTAGCTAATCAGAGTGAAGTCAATAATTCTGATGAAGATCTGAATGAGAAAAATAAGCTATGTGAGAAGCTGTCAAAAGAAGTCATTATGGTAAGGCTTGAAATGGAATCAGGTGTTATGAGATTCACCCAAGAAATTGAAGAAAAGAAAAAGATTGAAGATAATTTAAAACAATCCCTCAAGGAGAAAACAAAGGACTGCCACAAAATGGACAGAATAATTAGGCATCTTGAATCTAATCTTGAAGAAGTTAGAGACAATGAAGAACAACTTGAGACTCAGATAGACACTCTTAAACAAGATCTTCAAACTACAAATGAATACAAAGAAAAGTTCAAGATAAGTTGAGCCCAACTTGAAGTTCTTCTTGAAAGCCAAAAGAGGGTAGATGATAAACGTGGCTTGGGATATGAGAAAGGTGAAAGCTCTGGATCTGGTTAGAAGAACTCTAGATCAGGAAATCAAAGAAACATGCCTAGAAGACCTCTGATAAGGCAACCTAACGCTCAAAGATATCCATCCTTTAATGGATACTGCTTCAATTGCAACAAATTTAGTCACAAAGCAATCCAGTGTAGAAATAGAATGAATCAATTCAATTCATCCTTCTCTGGTCAATGTTTTAGTTGGAAAAGGTATGGTCACAAATCTCATGACTGCAGAAATATACAAATGAACAATTCTTTCAATGGTAAATGCTTTGCATGCAATAGGATTGGACATATGGCTAATGAGTGTAGATCAAGAGGATATCATTCAAATAAGAAAATAAATGTTGTGTGTTACAATTACAATAAATTTGGTCATATTGCCAAATTCTGCAGAAGCAGAAATTAGGATAGAAAAGGTCCCGTGGAACATGATCAGAAACAAGATAAAGGCAAAGGTAAAGTAAATGCGGATGAAGTTCAAAATGAGATGAGCAAGATTTGGGTAAAAAGGAGTACAATGAATATTGGGGATGGATCCACACTGGAATCCAGTGCTGATATTCCTTCCAGAAACTAAAAAGGTGAGCTCTGGCTCAGGGGGAGTCACAGATAAAATCAATTTCCCCCAGCCAGTCAGCTAGTGCCTAAATTCAGCACATTGGGTAAACATCTGATGCTGTGGATTAAAGGGTTCTTAGAAAATCCTCCAGATAACCTTCAGTCAAAATGTAAAAGGTTTGCATGGAGTTTTGCAAGATTTATAACCACTCAAGTTAATCTGGTTCCGATAGCTATCCGGTAAAGTAGAATTTCATAGACAAATCCAGCATGATTCAAAATTGAAATGCTTTGATCTGTAGACCCATGGCATGATTGAAGAAAAGAATATATGTTGTCAATCCTCATAGACAATGATTCTAAGTTCCACGCAGTGATTTAAGAAAATTTCTCTCAAAATAGGGCAACCGGATAACTTAAGTTGCACATCTATTACAAAAGGAAATTAGGTTTTTGGGAAAGGTTAAAAGGCCTCTCATCCATCACTTGCAACACTTTGCACTCACAAAGAAGAGAGGAGATCTCTGAAAAGAAATCCAACAAACCATTCGAACTCAATTGAAGATCAAATCCAAGCGCAATCTATTCCAATAGTCACTTCAAACCCTAAGGCATGACGAGGTATTTCTTTGTGCAAATCTCTCCAATTTTCATTGTTTATAATGGCTACTCTTATGGTTGTCAATGTTTCCAAGAGACCAAGGCCAGTTTTCAAGAAACATCCTTTCAAGTCTCTAGAAGTTGATCCCCTAGGTACATTTTCCAATATTCCACATGGCATTCTTATGTAGAGGATGTTAGGGTTTACATTCACACAAAACTCAAGGAACTGGGAGACCTAGAATTGATAGAGTTGTATCGTAAAGAGCTAAGTGATGAGAATTTTGAGCTTAAGACAGAATTCAAAGCCCTAAGTGACAAACACTTTGCACATTGCATACAATTCCTGTCATTTGAAGAAGATGAATGGGTCCAATATATCCTAAGCAGAATACATGATAATTTTATGTGGTTGATGAGCCCATTCAAAATATCCAAAGATGCCATCAGGGCTGTAACCAAACTGTACTCAATTAGTGGGCTTCCTGCTCTCAAAGCTGTGAACAATCAAATGGTAATCGAAGCCACTGGATCAAAATATGACAGGAGGGAAATGACCATAGATGATATCATTGATCCAGATGTGAAGTTTGCATTAGTCATAATTGGCTACAAAATTTACCACTCCAATAGGGAGAACTCTGTATGCGACACCGCAATTTATGCTGCATATCAAATATTGAGAGATAATACAGATTATGATCCGTGTGAGCTCCTGTTGAACTAACTAATGGAAAATCTAGAGAAAATCAAGAAAGACAAGAAAAACACCTTCAAATATGGTAGTCTGATATTGTGTTTATTCTTCTACTTCATGAATGAGCTACCCGGATCAAAAGGTCTAATCTAGTCAAATGATAAACTAGTTGCCATTCAAATTAGGGACTATCTGTATGGACTTGGTGATGCTCAAGCCCGGAAGACATCTCTCTGGGGTTACTTCAAGAATTTCTAGAGCTTGATGCAAGCAAGAGAGAGAATTCCCAAATCAATAGTGGAGAAGTACAAAGACATAGTCTGCTTTATGGTAGATACTGATCAATGCCTAATAGAGGCAGTTGAGCCAAGGACAATATGGATAATGCCCATGGGCTATGAGGTTGATGAAAACATATTTGAGAATCATATTCAACATTTGTTGAGTCAACCCAAGGACCCCAAGACAGAGAGATTTGGCACTTTTGAGGAATTGAACATAAAACTGCATGTTGAATTAAGAAGGCCTGAAACAAAAAGAAAGGTGAGGAAAGAAGTTGAAAAGCTAGCAGAGCAATTTGGCATTACCAGAGAAGCTGTCACTACAAATAGATAAAGATTAGAGAAGATTGAGAAAGAAAAAGAGGATGCAAAGAAAGAAAGTGTTCGGGTGCAAACCTCCTCCTAGACTAGATCTTCCAAGAGATCTGCTCCTATCACCCCTAAAAGCTCAAAATCTACCAAACTGGAAGTTAGGCCATCTGGAAAAGGAGAAAAGAGAATGAAGACCAAAGCATCAAGAACCTATAAGAGCCAAAAGGATGATGAAAAGACTGAATCAGATGAAGAAATCGGGAAAGTAAAGAAGCAAAGAACATCCAAGAAGTCCTCTGGTAACATAAATGAGGAAGAGAAATCAGAGGAGTTTGTTGAAAAACCCACTATCAATTGATGATATAAACAAAGGCATCACTATAGATGGAAATTTGCAACTAGTGATAGAATTTTATGATGAATACAATGAGGTTGATAAAAGATTACTTGAAGAGGCTACTGTCAGGTACTTGAACATTTACAATAAAGCTTTCATTGAAATTATATCATTGATTCCTAAGAGCCTAGAAAAGGTACTTGAGTTGAGAAAAGAGACTGCAAAGATGAAAGACTTAGAGATTTGGGAGTGGATAGCAATTCAGCTATATCCTTCCATCACTCCAAAACAAATGAGCATGATTTTCAAGGATTGTAAGGATGAGTTCTAGAGCAAGGTGAGAATGAACAAACTCATGCTTGGAGAAACTGACCAAGTAGCAAGTGAAATAAAAGATATCCTCTGGAATTCCTTGAAGAGATTCAATCTTCCTATTGTAGAGGAAATAGATGAAGAACCTTCTACCATGGATGCTGAAGGATTAAATGATATCAATGAAAAACCTTCTGACAAGGATGTTGATAGATTAAAGACAATAAATGAAGAAATCTCTGAGGACTTGGACTCCTCTTTTTGGTAGAGGAAGTTCATGAAGCAACAAACATAGGTGATATCTCTCCTCTAGATCCCACTGCAACTATGACAAACATTCCAGACATTGAAGCTGAAGGGGAAGGTAGAAGAGAGGAAAAGAAGAATCAAGAAAAAGAGGATAAGGGAAAAAAAGAACAAGCAGAAAAGACTAATGATAACTGTCCTGATATCTCAAAAGGAAAGAAGTCTCAATCACCAGCAAGAGACACTATAGAGACAATGAAGAACTTCTTAGATAGAGAAATGATGGAGCTAGATGAACCTGAGTTATTTCAAGGACCACTAAATTTTGACTCTCTCTCCAGTTCAGACAATGAAAATAACATCTTTTGCTCAAGCCAAAGCAAAAGAGAAACTCTTGAAATCACATATGAAGAATTGTGAGCTATTGGAAAGTGCATCCAGGATATTGGAAAAGATCATGCCATCCTATCAAAAAGATCCTTCAGCCTCACCATCCGGTAACTTAAAAAACTTAGTAAATTCTGTTAACACTCATTTTGAATCTCTAGAGAAATCAACAAAAGTAAAGGTCCAGAAGGAGTTTCTATGGAAAAGATTCACTGAGGTGCAAGGGCTTATTGAAAATGATAGGAGGACCCTAGATATTAGAATAAAGAACATTGAAAATGCTCTCAAAGATGGTGGGGAGCTATTCAAATTTTGTCTGACTTGGCCTAAAGTGACAAGACATTAAGGAGAAAGCAAAAGAACAAGAAGAAAAACTGTCAAGCCTAGTTCAGAATTTTGACCCTCTTTCCTCCTTTTTAATGAATCAAGAATGCCAGGCTATTGTTATAATAAATTAAATAAAGAGACTGGGCAAAGAAAAGAAGAACAGAATGAACAGAATGGGTGAACTCAGAGGGATAATTATCCCTAAGTTAGAGGCAATGCATGAGGCCTTAATAGAAGCTCAGAACATGGCCTGGACCAGTGATCCAGCAAATTTAAGAAGGGTAGAAGCTTATGCATTTTTTTTGAGTGGTCACATCTCCATTTTGGATTGGATGAAGAGGAGTTGGGCCACAAAGTTTGTATAGCTGAAGACTACTTTTGCAGTCATACTCAAGTATATGTAAGTTTATCATATGAATTACATGTACATATGTGGCCTTAAGTGGAAACTTTTTGTACAATTTTGGTTTATGGATCCTGCCCTTTGCCATTGATGTCAAAGGGGGAGTGAAGAGAAGTGAAAAATGAGGAATCCAACAAAGGGGAAGCTCCAGTAAAATAGTGCAAGAGATAGAGCACAAGAAAAGGGGGAGCCATTTTTCACTAAGTGTTGCCATCAATGCCAAAGGGGGAGATTGTTGGCAAGAGACATTGCTAGGTCATTTAAGTGTTGTCATTGATGGCAACAAAGTGTATCCTATACATCCACAGTCGGTAATGCATTCATACCGAAAGTCAGATTGAAGTCAAGATGGTCTGGTAGATAAGAACAAAGCATGCTACATGATTTGACAATTAGGTCTGGATCTCTCAGATAGTGTAACTCAATAAGTTGCAGACTTGGATAAGTCAAGAGGGTCATATGACTAGTGTATTCCAGAGATTTAGCCTCTAGTGGTAAAGCATGTAAAAGATATGAGCGTCTGAGTGTTGGGTTCTAGTCAGGCAGAGCAGATAGAGGAAGAACTAACTGATAGAGTGTCAGACTTCAATCCGAGCATGTAAAAGGTTCTAATCAAGCAATCTTTGATATTATACATTGTTGGCCGACACAATTTATGACTTTTATGCCTATGTTTTTGATGTGCATCACAAATCAAGCATGGATTCAGTTGACAGATCAATAACTTGCAAATATCTTAGGTGTTCTTGTTGCCAACTAAGAAGTTGTTGGAAATCCTTGATATGGATATATATACCCGATGGATTCAAGCTTGTAAGAGTGTGAAGGCGATAATATGTATGGTTAAGTGCGAAGAAAAGAAGAGACAAGTGCGAAGGCAGTAATTCAAGCCCAGAATGTAACAGGAAAGTTATATTGAGCAGAGGAAGAATGAAATGTGCCAGATCAGTATATTGTGCCTAACTGGAACTAAAATTCCGCATGCATAGATGTTGTTCATTAGTTCAAACACCTTGGTATCATATGTAAGCATTTGTACACTATAAGTCTCTTGTAGGCAGTGGGCCTTTTGTGAGAAGTGTGCTTGGGTAGTGAGCCCTAATTGGCAAGTGCCAAATTTGTACTCTTTATTCTTTTAACAAAGAATACAATCTTAGGTTAGTCACCCCATGGTTTTTCCCTTAACAGGGTTTCCATGTAAAAATTCTTGTGTCATGTGTTAATTTCTTTTTCATCTCATATGATTGTCTTGCTTTGAATGATAAGTAAAAGAAAAGAAAAGAAAAATAGAAAAGTTATAAGATAACTGATTCACCACCCCCCCTCTCAGTTATCTGCATTGTTTCCAACAGATACATATTCTTTCACCTTTTTCTTTACTCCTTTGTTATTCAAACCTTGTCCTCTAGACAAAAATCTACTTTATTCCATGCTTAAAGTAATCTTCCTCCTTTTTCTTCCTTCCCTAATCCTTATCCCCATATGTTTGAATCCTATCCTCTAAACATAAACCCACTTTATTGTGCTTATAGGAAGATTCTCCCTCTTGTTTCCTTTCCTACCCCTTATCCACCTATATTTGAACCTTCTCCTCTAGACATAGATCCACTTTATTGCATGTATAGGAATCCTTTCCCTTCCAAAACACCTTTATCCTCTTCTAATCCTATACCTCCTCCACCCATTGATCCCACGATTACTACTTCTTGTGAGTTATCTCCTTCCCATGAATTCCTCCTTCCTCCTATCATCTTACTACTAGACATATTTACACATGTGCCACTTACTCTCCCTCCTCTCCTAGCATTAGACCCCTTTATCCATATGCTCCTTCATATCTTTCTTCTCCTATTTAAAAAAATCACGATGAGACAATTTTCACATCACAAAATCTTACAACTTCTCATTAAGTATAAATTAATTACTCTACCTCCTCTTGTATTAAAATACCCTCCTAAACATGGTTATTTACTTGATCTTTCTTGCTCCTATCATATGATGCTAGACCATTCCACTAATCAATTTCATACTAATGAATAAAATACAAAATTCTATTGATGAGGAGGTCATTCGTATTTCTCTTTATGATTCATCTCTTGCTTCTTCTCATGATTGCAATCCTGATTTGGTCGAATATCCAAACACAAAAAGTGACTTGGTTTTTAAATTCTATTTCTCCTTCTACATATCCCATGATTATGGACCTTATTCCTTCCATTGATAACCCTATCTATAAGACTATTACAAGTTTTCCTTCTTTCTCCTCTTTTTTCAATAAAAGTCTTCACTCTCTACATACGATTCTCCTTGCATGAAACATTTATTCAATTTCTCCCCACAAGGCACTCTAGATTGTTTATGTGTAACACATCTAACCTTTTTTAATGTATGCATTTCCTTTTTGTTTAATAATTATATATTAATTTATTTCAATGTTACTTTACTTTTATAGTCTCTTGAGAATATCAGTGATGTGCCACCTTTTCCATCAAGCTTCAGTAGGACACCTAATCATCTTAAGAGAAAATCATTTGTAGAACAATTATCTGAATGACAAGAAAGAGTTGAGGTAATTGAATTAAATTTTTCTAAATAATTGGTAGTTTATAGCAGTCTTATAGTTGATAAGATTCTATTTACTAACTCTAATTTATTTTTATTTACCATTGAAGTGATTGATCAAATTTGTGATTTGACTTGTTAATGCAGTCAACTTTGCCTCCATCAATTACTAGACATCATGGTACGAAGAGGACACTTTTTGAGGATCCACCACATATGGAGGATCCATCACAATTTGAGTATCCATCACAGGTTGAGGATTCACCAAACACATAGGGTCAAGTGGACCTTTAGTATTTGATGTAGCTATTCAACATGTAGATTGTATATAGATTTTGAGACATGGCATATGCCACATTTTGTAAAAAATGTTTTGATTTGGAATATTTGCCAAATTTTTGTATATGTCTACCATTATGGACTAGATTTTAATATATATACACCTTGATATACAATATAATTTAAATTCCTTATGTGCATGTATTCCTACTTTGAAACTTAAAAGTTTGATGCATAATCAGTTTACAATTGTTGAGTTATGATCAATAACATGTTATAGATTGATTTCTTATTATATATGATTGTTTTTCTTGGTAGAAAGATGATATATGTTGTTTCATACCTCAATACATAACTTGATCTTAGTTGCCACGTGATTGTAGTATTAGTTATATATAGGATTTTCATGAAATGACAAATTTGAATGGTTCACACATATGCAGAGCTATAAAATACTTTTATCTCCTCCATATGTAGTTGTATCTCTTCATTTTCAAGTACAAACATCAAAAAGTAGTTTTACATAACTAATTTCACCATCAAAACTTCATTTCTAGCCCCCTTTCTTCATGTTTTCTCCATTTTCAGTCTTATAAAGTTCATTTTCATTTAGCTCCAAGACTTGTATGCTTTGGATGCACTTGTTTATTGCCACATATCTCATTTGAGTCAATTTGATGGTTTTCTTGTGTGTCCATTAGTTAATCTTTGACATGATTTTGATTGTGGAGTGTTGGTTGGTTCATAATGCATTTGGTTTTTCATGAGATATGCATGTGTGGTTATTACATGATGATATTATCCATATACCTTTGTTCTAATCTTATGATAAAAATTTTGAGGGTGAATTTGGTTTGATTTGTGATGAAATTGTAAGCCTCCACTGTCAACTTATGATAGCCCTCCTTTGATCTTAGACCTTGAGAGTCTCTTCTCATGCATATACAACTTCTTTATAGAAGCTACATGACTCCAAGGTCTTGGAGACTTGGGGTATCCAACATTGGCCACTATCCCTAATGCATATTGTTGTCTTTGTTCTTCCTCATGATATTTTTCCAAGACATATTTATGTTCTCACATGACATCTCTTCTTGACCTAGAGTAGTTAAGTTTGACAGTGAACTTCACTATCCAACTTGGACTGTTCATATTTGGTGTAGGGGCACCTCATCCATTTTGTCAAAATGTTGCAAATAGGGGTCTTAGGTTAAGTTTTGATGTTTTGAGTCTTGAAATGTTGGAATAAGGTCATAATAGACCATTTGTGATGTAATTGGATTCATTTGAGTCATTTGGGATCAAACTTGCTAAAATTGTCAAAATCTTGAAAAGTTATATTGTAAAATTACAAAAATGCAAGATTTAGGAAGCCAAACAATCATGTAAGTTAAAAAGGTAGTTTGAGTTAGTTGGGAAGTTAATTTTGATGTCCAAGGCTTAAATACAATGTGTTTGGGTCGAAGAAAGAGGTCAGAGTTGGTTACATTGGAAAAATAATAAGAAACCTCTCATTTTCTGTGTATTTTATGCAAATTTTCTGCTATAGCAACTTGTACATTTTTGTACGATTTGCACCTGTACAACTAATGCTTGGATTTGATAGTAGAATGTGTTAAGATCCTTTTTATTTTGGTTTGGTTCAAATCCATTGAGTTTGATATGTTTTATTGCAAATTTACCAAAACTGCCCTGTAAACCCCAAGTAACTAGGATTTTAAGACAATAATGGAGTTTTAGGCTCATTTCACTGGTGGACCAAGCTAATTTTTGGTGGAATGATGCCTTTAGGGATGCTTCACAAGATGCAATAGGTTTTAAGAGAAAGGAGTAATATTTTGAAGGATTTTGGTTGCTGCCCTAGTTGCAAATTCATGAGTTTTGGCTTGAAAGTGGTGGTTAAGAGTTGGAGTTTGGTGAAAATGCATTGATAAAGGTTGGGTGATGATTTGGAGAGCATATGCAGACCATATGGAACATGTATAAGCTTTTGTTGAAGAGAGTTGAGGCCTAGAGGTTAGAGATTCAATAAATCCCTGTGTGAACTACCTTAAAGAGGACTAGGAAGGACCGAGAATTGGTGGGGTAACAAATTTGTGATAAGAGGTGGAAGTATCATCTACATAAATGGTCATTATGTGATGTGACAAGACCTCTAGAGTGGAGTTTGTGAGTTTGGTGGTTGAGTATCTTATAGGATCTTTGTAAAACAGGGCTAATTTGCCCTTAGGACAGCAAGACAGTCAAGATTTGAAGGTGATGTTTTAAAACAAAGGTATGCACAAGTTTGATATGTTAAAATAGGCCATAATGGGTATCTAAAATGCTCATTCTTTTGTGGTTTTGATAAGTATTCTAAAATATATGCCTAATTTCCTTCAATTAGAGTGCTATAAAGCAATTTTGTTGTATTGTGAGACAGAGACCAAATTGGGATTTTGAAGATGGAAAGACTATTCCAAATTGCTTGTATTGTGTTTGTTTGGGTGAATCCTCCTAGATCTACATCAATAGTCCATATATGCTCACCTTTTAGGTTTTTCTCTTGGTTAACAATGTCATCCGCATTGTATTTAGTCCCTTGCCCCTTTTTCTCAGTCTTAGACTATCCATTACTAATATTGCAAGCTTCATGAAACTGTTTCAATCCATTCTTAGTGCTGACAGGGTCTTGGGACTGAAATATGACTTTATTTTCTACATCTTCTATTATAGCTTTGCCCATATAAAAACATGAATAACATTTACAAATTGATCATAAAACAAGGTATAGATTTTTTTCAACCTTGGTATCATGAAATACATATACAAATAGGTTGCAAATGATGCAAATCTATTACAAAATTAGAGATATATATGAAATGTTGACATACCAATGGAGGTGACAAATACAATATGTTTGATTATTATTGACATACCAATGAGTTTTGGCTTGGAAATGGTGGTTAAGAGTTGGAGTTTGGTGAAAATGTATTAATAAAGGTTGGGTGATGATTTGGAGAGCATATGTAGACCTATTGTGATGGGTTCGATGTATTGATAAGGTGAAATGAGACCGGGAGTGTTGAGTTTATAAACCCTCCTTGAGCATGCCTAGAATGGCTTAAACAAGGATTTTGGAGTTTGATGACTTTGTAGGCTTTCCACCTGTTGAAAGTTGTTGATTTGGTGAAAGTGACCTATTTGGCTTAAGGGGTAGTGTAGCAGCAGGTATTTGGAAAAGATGGTCCAAAGTGACCCTATGAGATTTTAAGATATGTTGAAGTATGCCTTAATGGGTATCTGAAACATCCTTTGGTTTCTAGGTTGGAGGCCTAACATGGAAGTTGTGAAGGGAAAATAGGGTATGCTAACCTACTAGGAGAATGGTGAGTTTGTGAGAGAAACCTATGAAGTTGGGTTGCTAAGTTTGAAAAATTGTTTTGTTTGAGTTAGTTTTTTGTGGATTTGTAGTTTACCTCCCTGCCCTGCATCATAGGGCAGTTGCAACTACAAAATGCTTTAGTTTGATGCAGTGGAAAGGTGTTAGGAGTGACATTTTGCATTCCATAGCTCATGGGGCCGAACGTGTTAGGGTTGGTGGGTAAATTCTAGGGGAGGTCTTGTTTCATGTGCCAAGCATCCCAGTCATTCCAAGTAACATGCTATCGATAAAGTCCCTTAAGATCCCTAAGAAGAAAAAATTGCTAAACTTTGACGGAGTAGTTCTCAGAATTCGTGGAAGCTAAGAATGTTTCATTTGGACCTACAGGTGCATGTGCGGTCTATCTACAATAACCTCTCTTAGTTTCATTCAACTCATGTCCATTTGACTGTGTCGAAATCAAATGCATTCTTGCAAAATACTTTAGTTTGATTCAGTGGAAAGGTGCTAGGAGTGACATTTTGTATTCCATAGCTTGTGGGACTAAACGGACTATGCCAATGCACCGGGGTGGGGGGGTAAATTCCAGGGGAGGTCTCATTTCATGTGCGAAGCATCCCAGTAATTTCGGGCAACGGGATATTGACAAAGTCCCTTAAGATCCCTAAGATGAAAAAATGCCAAACTTTGACGGAGTAGTTCTCAGAATTCATGGCAAATGGGAACGTTTCATTTGGACCTACAGGTGCATGTGGGGTCCGTCTACAATAAACTCTCTCAGTTTCATTCAACTCTTGTCTATTTGACCATGCCAAAATCAAACGCATTCTTACAAAATGCTTCAGTTTGATGCAGTGGAAAGTTGCTAGGATTGACATTTTGCATTCCATAGCTCATGGGGCTGAACGGACTATGCCAATGCATTGGGGTGGGGGGATAAATGCTAGGGGAGGTCTCTTTTCATGCGTCAAGCATCCCAGTCATTCCAGGCAATAGGCTACTGACAAAGTCCCTTAAGATCCTTAAGACAAAAAAAGGGGCAAACTTTGACAAAGTAGTTCTCGGCATTCGTGGTAGTTGGGAATGTTCTGTTTGGACCTATAGGTGCATGTGGGGTTTGTCTACAATAAACTCTCTTAGTTTTGTTCAACTCCTGTCTGTTTGACCGTGCCAAAATTAAACACATTCTTGCAAAATGTTTTAGTTCCATGTAGTGGAAAGGTTGCCAGGTGACATATTTTTTGTTCTACCTTTTGTGGGGATGAACCGACTGCACCAACACATTAGGGTGGGTGGGTAAATGGTAGGGAAGGTCTCATTTCTTGTGCCAAGTGTCCCAATCATTCTGGCCTGCAAGCTACCGACACCTAACACCTTTCGAGTTTGTTGGTAGCTTGCAACCCTAAACAACTGAGAAACTTGGTGCACAAAATGAGACCTCCCCTGACATTTATCTACCCACCTAGACATGTTGGCACAGTCAGTTTGGCCCCACGATAGGCAGAACAAAAAATATGGCACCTGACATCCTTTCAACTGCATGGAACTGAATCATTTTGCAAGAATGTGTTTGATTTCAGCATGGTCAAACAGATAGGAGTTGAACGAAACTAAGAGAATTTATTGTAGACAAACCCCACATGCACCTATAGGTCTAAATAGAACATTCCCAGCTACCACAAATAATAAGAACTACTCCATCAGAGTTTGGCAATTTTTTTGTCTTAGGGATCTTGAGGGACTTTGCTAGTAACCTGTTGCCCAGAATGACTGGGATGCTTGGTACACGAAATGAGATCTCCCTTGGCATTTACACCCCCACCCCGATGCATTGGCATAGTCCGTTCAGCCCCACAAGCTATGGAATGCAAAATGTCACTTCTAGCACCTTTCCACTGCATCAAACTGAAGCATTTTGCAAGAATGTGTTTGATTTCGACATGGTCAAACAAATAGGAGTTGAACAAAACCAAGAGAGTTTATTGTATATGGACCCCACATGCACCTGTAGGTCAAAATGAAAAGTTCCTAGCTGCCATGAAGTCTGAGAACTACTCCATCAAAGTTTGGCAGTTTTTTTCGTCTTAGGGATCTTAAGGGACTTTACCGGTAGCCTGTTGCCCGAAATTACTGGGATGCTTGGCACATGAAATGAGACCTCCCCTGGCATTTAATCACCAACCCTAATATTTTGGCACAGTTCATTTGGCCCCATGAGCTATGGAATGCAAAATGTCACTCCTAGCACCTTTCTATAACCTTGTGGCCATGATCTCCTCATATGACATGACAAGAGCTATTCCATAACACCTAGCACCTTTCACAACATCTTGATGGTATTGTGGCCATGATCTCCTCATATGACATGACAAGAGCTATTCTATAACCTTGCTATCCTATAACTTTGATTATTATGATTAGAAGCATGGAAAAAAACCCTACAAGAAACAAGAAACTAAGAGGCATCGATGTTGCTCCATGCACATCCAATTGCTATAGGAAAATATAGCAATATTGACTTGCTTATTAGATTCAATTATATAAATAGAAAGCAACACACATACTCTTACCATTTCTCCTTAATCCAATTTCATGTTATACTTGTCATAAGAGAAAAACAAGCTTGATGGGATAGACATGCTTCACCAATATAGTGGCAATTTTGGCTTCTAGTTGGTCTTCAACATGCCAAATTAGAGGGAGTAAAGCTATTGATCCACCTAACAACCCTCATAGTGGGTGTGTGATTCTATGGTGCAGGGGAACCCATTTTCTTATAACTTCATGGGGTCTAGTATTATGATTTTTGTTTTATTTTAGTGATTTTATGTATCAAGGTCTTGTAAGACAAATTTTGTGTGTGGAGAGTCTATTTTAAGTCTGTAGTGATGACTAGAGTCTAGTGGAAGGTGAAAAGTCAAGTTATTATTCAAATTAGAATATAGAAAATCAAGAAAAGCATGAATGTAACTAAAATCTTGGTCATGCATCATTGGAGGATATGGAAATTGGCATAAAACATCTTGTTTGGTTGAAGGAAGGTGTGTGATTGAAGTTGAGAAATCAAATATAAAAAAAAGTTGCTTTTTCCTGTTTTTCAACATTTTTCTTCATTGTTTTCTGCTTTGTATAGATTGGTACGATCATTTCAAGCACCCAACCTAGTTTCAATTAATAGTGTGATGAATCTACATTGTATTGTATCTGATTGCATGTGAAATCATTCGATTTCAAGGAAGTTTGAGTTTTTCAAAAATTGGTTTTAGACTATCATACCCTCAACTAGGGTAAATAGTAAATAAGAAAATGTGAAATAAATGCCTTCCATGGATGGAATTTTGATGAAATCACATGGAATGGAAGGAAATAGCATGTATTTTGTTTTCCAAATGTTTGCAGGTGCAGAGAAGGAGTTTGGCATGTGTGAAGAAAGATTGAAGGTTTGATATTCCAATGTGTCAGATTGTGACAGTGTTGTTTCATGAAGATTTTGACAGTTGGGTGTGATTATTTACCTTTTCATGTTGGGAGATGTTTTAATAAGGTGTTAGGGATCCAAAAACAACAATCAAAACTAGAGAAAGTACCTTCAAGTGAATTTGCATTCATTTTCCTTGACTGTCCAGTCATGATAGAGTTGACAAGGCTGATATAGGATTGGTGCAGTCCTAGTTGTAACATTTCTACCTTAAATCATTATAAAGAACCCTTCAAACCTCATTAGTTAGAGTGCCTTAAGAGTCTTCAAACCAGTTTTAAAAGATCCCAACCTCATTTGGTGTTTTGGGAGGTATAGGAATTGTAGACACCCTAAAATGGCCGTGTCGTCAAATCACTTGCATTTCATAATCTGTCTAATCACCTGCATTTCAACGTTAATTAAATAATCTAATTATTTAATTAATTTCATCAAATTCTTCCAAATCACAAAATTGCGACATTAATTAAATAAATTCTCTTTATTTAATTAATTAAATTAAATTCTTCTACTATTCTTCCACAATTAAATAATTTTAGTTATTTAATTAGATCATTCTCACCTTCCAAAATTCACATCCACATTAATTAAATAAATCCCATTATTTAATTAATTCAACAAATTCCCTCTTATCTATAATTAAATAATTTACATTATTTAATTAAATCAAAATCATTCTTTCAAAATCATGCACAACAATTAAAAAAATTTATTTATTTAATTTGCTTTCAAATCTTCTAAATTAAATAATTCTAATTATTTAATTATTTCTTCCAATAATATCTTCTCCAAATTTAAATAAATCAATTATTTATTTAAGTTGCTTTTTCTTCTAAATTGAGTTATCTCTAAAATAACTCAAGCTTTCTTGTTCATGCAATTAAATATTTTCTATATTTAATAAAGCAAAATATCTTCTAATTCTCATGCAAATCTCTTCTTCTTGTTTTAAATCACTTAACTGATCATTACATTCTGTTAATTGCTTTAACTCATTCTTCTATTCTTGATAACTCCTCTCATGCAAAAGAAAGTAAGACACATGTCTTCTTCTTATTCATTGCACGTTCCTCAACTGTTCTCCTCCGTTGATTCTTCTGAATTATCTAGACCGTTGATTGATCTTCATTGAAACCTATATAAACCCCCCTCATCTCCTTCATTGAGCCTCTCTCTTCGATCGTATTCTCAGGCATACTTAACAGAGCTTTGAGCATACAAAATGAGTCGATTGAGCAACCTTATGATCTTTTGACATTGATCTTTGAGCACATTGAGCACACTACTTGCTTGTTGCAGCTATGGTTTTGCAACTTCATTGAGCAATCCACACTTCTCCAAAAGGGAACAATACAGGTTTTGGTAAGAGCTTTCATTTGTCTTTGATTTTATGATAATGGCTTTTACTTAGATTGGTTCACTTTATGTGATTGGTTTTTGGTTTTATTAGTTTAGATTTAATCAATTTTCCTCATACACATTCTGGCACACCCGGTGGGACCCACTAATCCCTTTGTTTCTTTGAGAAATTGTTTTTTTTTAAGTCACAGTACGGTACAGCGCAAACGACATTGCAAAGCGCTTCTGGCAGCATCGTTAAGCGCTATTGGAGGTACAGTTCAGCACCCTTGGGGGCACTGCAGCGCTTCTGGCAGCATAGAGCGGTGCTTCTGGTATCACAGAATGGCGCTCTTGGTAGCATAGTTAAGCGCTTTTGGCTAAATTAGGTTTTTGACTTCATCTTGTGTTTTTACAGGGTTTTCTCATTGCATATCTTATGGATTTGTCTGACAAGCTGTTGTATTTGTCTTTCAAACCTACTTTTTGGATACTTCCTAAGCTGATTTATTTAGGGGTATCTTCGGTATTTGCGTTAATCTATTGTCTTGATACATTTTCTGAGTTTTCTAGATTTTATTATTTAGATCTATCAAATATTGTTGCTCAGAACAGCAGATCAACCATGAAATCCCATTTTGACAAAAGCTAATATTTTTTTGATCTGAGATCGTGCAGTGCATCTGGTATAATCACGCTTTCAGATACATAGTAAGGTGCTGTTGGACTTTTTTTCAGCGCTTTTGGTATTATCCTTCGATGCTTCTGGTAAACAATTGCAGTGCTTTTGGCATAACAGTATCACGCTTCTGGATGCACAGTACAGTGCCTTTGGATATTTTTCAGTGCTTCTAGTAATATTCTCTGACGTGTCTGGTCTGTGTTACAGTGCTTTTGGAAATACAGTAAGTCACCTCCGATAAGATAGTGCAGCGCTTTTGGTCAATTTGATTTGTCTTTTGCTAACTTGTGAATTTTTGGTGGAACTGACTGACTTATTGCAGCTTCTTATTACTCACACAGAGCAAATAGGTGTTTTAACATCATCATGCAGGACGAGCGTTGAAGAACTTTTGATTTATCTCACTAAGTCTTAGAAACACATTGCATGCTTAAAAGGATAATTGAACAAATCATTTTTCTTGCAATCTAAGTCTTAGGAACATACTACTTTTCTTAAGGGACAATGGACATGTATGCACAAACACCTCAATTTTTTAAGGGACAATGGACATGAATGCCAAACACTTCAATTTCATAAGGGACAATTGACAAACTACAAACGTGTGTGTGCCTAGTTTAGTTGCACCTTATTTTTCTTATAACGGGACAATTAAACCTTTGTTTGACGTGCTTGCTTTTACTTTTCTGTACTTCCTTTAGAAGGGCCTACTTTTGGATTGCGCTTCATCCAAAATGGATGACCCTAAGCAAAGTTTTCCTTTGAACCGCTATATAAGAGGGATAAGGCAAAAGCCAAGTCCTAACCGACGTCAGCCTTACCTTGTGGTGCCAAACTGAAAAGAGGTGTACTAGCTCTTTGTGGAAACAATTTTCACATTGAGTGAAGTGTTTGATACTCTTAGTAGGATTGGTTAAAGCTTTTAGTAGCTTGTCGCATTGCTCGTAAGGCATTGGTCCCTCAAAGTCACTAAGAACCATTTTAGATAGAGACTACCCGACCTACCTCCGAACATTGCGGTAATCATCAGTGTAAGGGGAATCGATTTAAGCCCTTAAGATACTCACCATTGGCTCCCTTGAGAAGAGATAGTATTCCCTTGGACATAAAGCTCTTGTGACCTACTTGAGCTTTCCAAGGGGAGGGTGAGATATCCCTACCTATCGTCTCTCGCAAAGATACTAAATATCTGACACCTTTATGGAATGATATTTTTATCGACGGAGTATTAAGCTGTGAGTTGATCTACTGCAATGAAACCTTGTCTCTAGGGATAAAAAGTGCTTGTTATTGATTGCAATTGTCTCATACCTGTGGAAACATTGGGCTTGTTTGGAGCCTTGAACATACACTATCTGTTGTGTCAGTCCCTTGTGTGTGCCAAAATTGTTTGCTGTGTTTTCTCTTGCCAACAAATCCAATTAGAAACAGAAACAATCTATCAAAATTTTACCTTTTAGAAACATCAGACACTACTTCAGTGCCCCTAGTATTACAGCAGCTCGTCTTTGGTAGTACAGTAGATCACCTTTGGCATAACAGTAACTCGCTTCTGGTAAAACTCTACTTCAGTGCCCTTGGTATAATAGTAGCTCGCTTTTGGTCACTGTAGCTCACCTTTGGCATAGCAGTAGCTCACTTCTGGTAGCTCAGTCTGTCACCTTTGGCATCACAGTAGCACACTTTTGGTTGCACAGTCCTGCACCTCTGGTCAAATAGTATAGCGCTTTTGGTCCAGTACTTTGTGCATCAGAGTTTGTCCATTTCTCAAAGCATCTCACAAAAACCCAGCATTACCTTTCTTGTCCTAGTGTATTCCATGGTAACCACTAGGCTCCAACAAACTATGAAGTCCAAGCAAGTTGTCCCTAAGAAGCGCAAGTCGCCTCCTCTCACACCACAATCAGGTCGTCTCAACACTACTCCCAAGGTTACTCCTAGTACACCCGCAGCAAAACCAATCAACGCTCCGAACATGCCGCACATTGATGAACCAAGCAATCCTCAAGAGGGTAGGGTCCTTTTGGTAAGAACACCTCAATATACCACCAGCTTGCCTCCGGATTTTGTGCCACAAGGATATACTATTGAGCAAAACCCACCTCAAGAGGGTAGGGTCCCTTTGATAAGTACATCGCAATACACCACTGGCTTGCCTTAGGATTTTGTCCCTCAAGGTTATACTGTAGATTTAGTCCCATCTCAAGAAGAGCGACACTTTGAAATAGGTCAATCCTCTCAAGTAGATGGGCAAGATCTTGATGAAATCATACAAGAGCCTAGAGTCGTGGCTGCCTTTGACAAAATCCTTAGTGAGAACCAAGATCATTTCTTTCGCTTGCTTGCAGAGCAAGGCACCAAGTTACCTCAAGATTTTGATTTGTCCACTCTCAAGGAGAACAACAACACCCAAGATACCATACAAGCGGTGCAAACCATGTCAACAGTGACTACGCCCTTACCTACACAAGGCTCGCAGTATAGGAATCCCCTTTTTCAAAACCCAACAGAAGAAAGAGCCGTATCACCGCTTCTGACTCCTATGGAGATCTATAAAAACCAACAAGAAACTCTCCAACGTCAAGCAGAGTTAGCTAAGCAAGCCACCTTAGCTCGATCGAATATGCAACCACCTCCTAAAGTGTCCACACCAGTCGCAAGTGGAATCTTGGTTACTCCATCACGAATAGGTTTCCCACCAAATTACAATCCGGGGAACAATTATGTAGCCATGCAACAAGGGTCTCAACAAATACCACCTCCTATATCATCACACCTTCATGTCTCTCAACCAATTAGAGTCATGCAACCCCAACCACAACATTCTTCTACTCTCATCCTTAATCAACCCCAACCACAACATTCTTCTACTCTTGTCCTTAATCAACCCCAACCACAACATTCTTCTACTCTCATCCTCAATCAACCCCAACCATCGCAAATCACGTCTACCTATGTCCCTCCTCCACAATGTTCATCTTCGCTCAACTTCTTTCACACATTGCCTATCCACCCTCAACATTCCCACCATCAAGTTTTCCAAAGCTATGTGCCACCATCACAACCTAATGAAACGCACTTTAGCTTTCCTCCCCCTAATACTTTTCTTCAACCATCGCAAAGCCAACATTTGTACCTAGCGCCACCTCCACCTCTGCCAAATCAAAGCCTCCAATTCCAACCCAATCTAAACCAAACGTACAACCCGTATGATCCCAATCAATCTTACGACCCTTATAACACCAGTGTGCATGGCTTACATTATAATCTTTCGTATGTGCAACACCAACCACTTTTTGGACAATAGGAGATGTTACCAACCCCTCCCACGACTATGGAGCTAAAGATTGCAGAAGTGCAACAACAGCTATCTGATCTTACGTTTGGCCACACCAAGAAGACCTTCTCTTTAGAGGAAGTGTGTCCTTATCCTTTTGATCAGTCATTACCAATGATCCCTTTCCTCAAAATTTCACTATTCCCAAGTTCGATAAATACAAAGGAAAAGGTGACCCAAAAGACCATCTAAGGGAATTATATCTTGCTTGCTTCAAGGTCTCACATAACGACACATATCTTATGCATCTCTTTCCTCACAGTCTTGGAGGTCAAGCCATAGAATGGTTCTCACACTTACCCACGAGTATCAAGTCTTTCAATGAGTTAGCAGAGAAGTTTGCCACCCATTTTTCTTACAACGCAGAGCATGAGATTTCCATGACTAATCTATGCAACAATAAATAGAAAAATGGTGAAACTTTCATTTCTTTCCTTCAATGATGGAGACAAATGGCTAGCAAATTCCCTTTCAAGATTCCAAAGAAACAACTTGTTAGCATATTTGTGCAGAACCTCAACCAAGAGTTAGGTTTCCATTTGCAAATTCTTAGTGCTACAACCTTTGATGAAATCACATACAAGGGAATCAATATTGAGAAGGCCCTCATTGCTAAGGGTGTGGTCAAAATCTTTAAAGAAACGAAAGATAGCGCTCCTCATCAACAATCGAACGATAAACCCAAATATTGGAACAAAAACAAAAACGTGGTCAACGATGGGGTGGTCAATACTAAACATGTCTAAACGTTGCAAACACCGCTGTAGCTCTCCAAACCAAGTCAAGCTCGACCTCAACAATAGCAGCAACAAAGGCAGCCTTATCAAAACCAACAGCAATGACAACAAGAGTGGCCTCAACAAGATTACCCTCCGCAATGTCAATTCACTCCCTTGGGAGTGCCCATCGAATTAGTCTTACAGCAAGCTTTGTAGAAAGGGCTCATCACCTTACCTGATGCTCCCCCATATGGCGAACCTGTTTACAAAACTGCACATTACAGAGATAACGAATATTGTGAGTTCCATAGGAGCAAAGGGCATTGAACTGCATCTTACATGAAACTTAAGCACCTCATTCAAAACCTCATCGATGGTAATCAAATCACTTTTGAGAATGAATCACCAGTTCAACACACGAACAAAGATCTCGACATGTACAAGGAACCATTCCCTCATCATGGTCCACCTCCTCCTTAGGATAGAGGTAAAGGTATCAATCATGCTTCCACGTCCTTCGATTCCATTGTAGGTCATTTTGAAGAGAGTCGAGTGTCTACCCTCACAATCAAAGGCAAATCTATGGATTGTGCTATTACTACTCGCCGTGGTCGTATCACCATTCGTGGTCCTACACCCAGTCTTCTAGCTCAATTTGATTATAATCTTGTGGAACATCTAGGGAGAACACCAGCACAGATCTCTATTTTGGACCTTCTACAGTCATCACCTGCACATAGAGTGGTGCTAGAAAAAGCCCTCCAAGAGTCTTCTATTCCTAACAACATAGTGGTCGTGGATTTCCAAGCTATAGTAGGTAACATTGCTTCACCCTACAATGTGGTCTTCTTTGAGAAAGATCTCCCATCCCATGATCCTTGTCACAATGATGCCCTTCATATTGAAGTTCTCATCCATAAGTGCAAAATCAAACACATCCTCATAGATGGTGGTGCTGGTCTCAACATCTATTCTTTAAAGTTACTTAAGTAATTGGGATACTCTGAGGATCACGTCAACACTAATCATAGTATTACAATCAAGGGGTATGATGATGCAGAACGCCGTTCAGAAGGTGTTATTCACTTGCCTATACAACTGGGCCCTGTCATGCTTGAAACTAGGTGTCAAGTCCTTGATATTGAGCTGGCTTACAACATTATCCTAGGCCGCCGATGGATCTATGCAATGAAAGCTATTCCCTCCACATACCATCAGTCTCTAAAGTTCCCATACAATGGTACGGAGATCACCATCCCAAGAGATCCTAATCCTTTTGAATTCTATCGTGTCTTGCAAGGAAGCTATAAGAATTGCAACCAAGTGCCTAAAAATGAAAAAGCCCTTGAATCCCCACTATATGTTGATCCTAAAACTCTGACGCAATTCTCTACAAGTGAATCTACACCCCTCCCCAAAATCATAGCTCGCATCCGGGATATAGGCTTTGGCACATACGATCTCTCAGAATCTTGTTGTGTAGGGCGGATGCCTTTATCTCCAAAATCTTACGATCAACCACCCATTGCCAAAGTAACCAAAAAAGTAGCTATTCCTCCCCCAACATTCCTAACCCAATTCCAACATGGACGGTTATTGGAAGAGGAAACTATTGAGGACATTTCTTCTTGGCTCTATAAGGAGAAAGAACCAGTCATAATACCAGTCAAGCAATACGGCAATGGTTTATGGATAGTAAAAAATATGGGCTATAAAGGCAAAGGTGGCCTTGGGAAACAGAATCAAGGAACTATGGAGCCCATTGTTGTAACAAAGAAGCTAGACAAAAAGGGATTAGGATTTGGTAAGAAGGTACCACGTGCCTTGGACATCGAGTATATCCTCGACGAGGTCGCTGACACTTTTCCTGCTGATTCGACGTCTACAGAGGATATCATCGATGACTTGTCCCTCCATATGACCAATCTATTCGCAGAATCCTCTATTTTTACACTATCCTCCGTATCCTTAACTTCCACCACCAGCACCCAGAATGTCACACTTGTCTACCCTGAACTTATCGATTGGGACCAACAAGGGTCCCCCGTTATAGATGTATTTCAGAATGACGAAGCTTTGGCTGAGTTCATGGGACTTCAGGAAGGTATCCCTCTTGGCGATCATAAAGTAGGTTTTGTAATGGAATAGGAGCCAACGGCTTATTTTGGTGAGAATGCCAAATCCTCCAGTCGCAAAAGTACAAATAAAGAAAGATCTCTATATGAAAACCACACTGTGGTACCTCCTGATCACAAAATAGTAAAAATAAAGGACGTATCCAAAGGTGAAAACCCAACTATGGCACCTGAGGATGGAGGATTTAACCTTCCCCTACCATCTAAGTATCAAGAGAAATCAGCTCTCCTAGTGGAAGATTCTACAAAGATAAACCTTGGCACAGAACAAAATCCAAAGACCACATTCCTAGCAGCATCATTATCTGAAACAGAGCACAGGAATCTTAACACATTCTTCTTACAGAGAACCATCAACTTTGCATGGACCTATGCGGATATGCCAGGGCTGGACCCTAAGCTAGTAGTTCATTATCTCGCAGTTGATCCCAAAGTGAAACCAGTCAAACAAAAGTTGAGAAAGATGCACCCACAGATTGCTCTCTTGGTAAAAGTGGAGATACAAAAATTATTAGATGCAAAGTTCATACGACCCTTCGACTATTCAGATTGGGTCTCAAACATTGTACCTGTGTCTAAACCTAATGGGCGCATCCGCATGTGTAATGACTTTAGAGATCTCAACAAGGCATGTCCCAAAGATAACTTTCCACTACCAAACATTGACATTATAGTGGACTTGACAGCAGGTCATGAGATGCTTTCTCTCATGGACAGATTCTCTGGCTACAATCAGATAAGGATAGCAGAAGAAGATCAACATAAAACAACCTTTACTTGTCCTTGGGGCAATTATTGTTGGTGTGTCATGCCGTTTGGTCTGAAGAATGCAGGAGCAACCATCAGAGAGCAATGACAGTGATCTTCCATGATCTCTTTCATCACATCATGGAAGACTATGTTGATGATATACTAGCTAAATCTTCTAGGACGGATCACATACAGGTTCTAGGACAAATCTTCGATAGGCTCAAAAAATACCAAGTAAGACTCAATCCAAAGAAGTGTGTATTTGGTGTAACATCAAGGAAGCTATTGGGATACATAGTATCTCGTAGAGGCATCGAAGTCGATCTAGCGAAAGTAAAGGCTATAGTGGAGATGCCTCCACCCAAGAACCTTAAAGCACTAAGGAGCCTTCAGGGAAGGTTGCAGTCCATTCGGTGTTTCATATCACAGCTAGCAGATAAATGTAAACCCTTTCAACACTTGCTCCAAAAGGATGTCTCATTTCGATGGGACAACAAGTGTCAGGCAGCGTTTGATCAACTTAAAGAGTATTTAGCTACACCTCCTGTACTGGTTCCACCGGTCATAGACAAACCTTTGATATTATATATCTCTACCACAAACTCGGCCCTAGGGGCCCTGCTAGCACAAAATGATGAATCAGGAAAAGAGCATGCAATTTATTATATTAGTAGAACCTTGGTGGGATATGAGCTCAATTATTTGCCAATGGAAAGGGCTTGTTTAGCAGTAGTGTTTGCCTCCCAAAAGTTGCAGCATTACATGCTAAACCAACACACAAATCTGATAGCCAAAATCGATCCCTTGAAGTATCTGCTAGCAAAAGTAGCTCTCACAGGCAGACTAGCTAAGTGGGTCATGATCCTTAGTGAGTTCGATATTGAGTACACGGATCGTAAAGCAATCAGAGGACAAGCCCTCACGGATCAACTAGCAGAAGCACCTATGAAAGATACACATCCTATGGTAGCTGACTTTCCTTATGAAAATCTCTTCACTCTTGCTAACTCCATAATGTGGAAGTTATATTTTGACGATTCTTACACACAGCATGGATTAGGAGCCGGCATCTTATTTGTTACACCTCAAAATGACTATATTCCAAAGTCATATCGGCTTGCATTCCCTTGCACCAACAACATAGCCGAGTATGAAGCACTCCTTATAGGTCTCAATACAGCAGTTCAATGGGACATCACAGAATTACAAGTATATGGAGACTCACAGCTAGTCATTCGCCAAGTCATGGATGAGTACCAAACAAAGGATGAAAAGTTGGTCCCCTACAAGCAACTAGTGGACGCCTACAAACCACACTTTTCTAGCATCACATTTGAGCAAATTCCAAGAGAGCATAATAAAGCTACAGATTCTATGGCTTCTGTTGGGTCACTAATTGACATGCCTACAAATACACAGAAGTGTGAATTCTTGATCGAGCAATTGTTGATACCAGCCGTCGATGTCCCTGTTACTGAAATCATCTACGAACTTGTTGGTCCCAATTCCCCATGGTACGAAGATATCTATGAAAACCTCAAGAACAAAACCTTTCCCCCTGACCTATCATCCACCCAACGTAAAACCTTTATCCGTTGATCCTCTCGTTACATCATTCTGGGTGATACACTATATCACCAGAATCTCGATGGTATCCTCTTACGATGTCTTAACGTGGAAGAAGCCGAAGCTACCTTACGAGACATACACGAAGGTGTCTGTGGCGCACATTCTACCAGTCCTAATCTTGCTAAGAAGATACTCAGAACAGGTTATTACTAGCCTACAATAGAGCAAGATGCTACATAGTTTGCTAAGAAGTGTCTACAATGCCAGCAGCATGGAGATTTGATTCACGCACCAGCTCATGAATTACAACCTGTGACAACTCCATGGCCTTTTTCTCAATGGGGTCTTGACCTCGTAGGACAAATCCACCCTTCCTCCTCAAATGGCCACAAGTTTATCATTACCACCATTGAGTATTTCACGAAGTGGGTGGAAGCCATTCCTATGACCTATATCACCAGTAAGCAAATAGCCAAGTTTATTCTAAACTACCTCATATGCCGGTATGGTATCCCCCAAGCCATTGTCACTGATAATGGGAGACCATTCAAGAATCAAGATGTCCGTGCCTTGTGCACACAATACAATATCCAACACCGCTTTTCAACTCCCTACTATCCGCAGAGTAACGGCCAAGCTAAGGCTTCCAATAAAACCATTCTCAAAATCCTCAAGAAAATAGTCAATGAAGCTGGTCGTGATTGGCACTTGCAACTCAATCCCACCCTATGGGCCTACCGCACTAGTATTAGAACACCAACTGGTGCCACACCATATGCCTTGGTCTTTGGCTCTGAAGCCATCCTACCTATAGAGGTCGAGATCCCATCCCTCAGAGTATCCATGCAGGACCTGATCGGCGGAGACGAGTATCGCACTTCTAGATTAGCTGACCTTGAACTACTAGATGAGAGGTGCCTTGCCGCACTTAATCATCTCCATGTCTATCAAAACCACCTCTGGCGTAATTACAACAAAAAGATCAAAGAAAGACGGCTTCAAGTTGGTGATCTTGTACTTAAAGAGAATCAGAGAAATCAAGCAAATCAAGAAAAGAAGGGCAAGTTTGAGCCTAACTAGTTAGGCCCCTTTATTGTGACAGCAGCATATGGATCAGGAGCTTATACTTTAGCTACACCTGACGGCATTCCTCTAGATGAGCCACTTAACAGTGTCCATCTCAAGAAGTTCTATGCCTGATCCTCAGAGTATTCCAAAAAAAAAAAGGCAAAAAAAAAAAATCCAAAAAAAAAAATCTGTCCTCTAGTGAAAACCTGGCAAACAGGCGCCTTGGATAAGTACCATAGTGAAAACCTAGCAAAAAGGTGCTATGTGTAGAGTCAGAATCCATCATCTATCGAGTCCTGTCCACTCCATGTCCAGTGCCCAAAGCACGCCTTCCATCCATCCATAATAAAACCATTGACCTTGTTTGCATTTCCATCTCCCTATCTCGTATAGCTTGGAAATTTGTCAATGTCCCTCGTCGTCATCCCACATCTTGATCTGTGTCTACAGTTAACACTGTCTTGTCCTAGGTCAAAGCTTTCAGTGTCTTCTTCAGCAGTCACCCCTACAATTTCCTCTACCAGAATGGGGGCACCTCTTTCCTTAACTTAGGTCTAGGTTTGGTTCCTTGTTCGTGGTTCGCAACGCATACTTCAATCTCTTTTCTTATTTCCACAGGGAACACCCTTTAACGGACACATCGCTCCTATGATTAGGATGTTATCTTCTTAGCACTTTTCCCACATCATCACACTCAACCAGAACTACATATTATCTCTTCTCAATCTTAAGGTACCTTGATCCCATGGATATGGGTATGTAGGCAATCTGGAATATGAAGGAAGTTTCCAGTACTCAGGTACATAAGATCCCCTCTTCTCAACACTTTTCCCACATCATCACACTCAACCAGAACTACATATTATCTCTTCTCAATCTTAAGGTACCTTGATCCCATGGATATGGGTATGTAGGTAGTCTGGAATACGAAGGAAGTTTCCAGTACTCAGGTACATAAGATCCCCTCCTCTTCATCTTGACCCATTTCATCACTTAACCAGAACTACATATTTATCATTTCTCATCTTTTCATCATCGTGTGCCTTGATCCCGTGGATACAGGGTATGTAGGCAGTCTGGAATACGAAGGATGTATCTAGTACTCAGGCACACACGATCCATCATTCTCTACCCATCTCAATCCAGTTGCACTTCATCCTTCTAGTCTTCCGTTATCAAAATCCATTCGCCTCGACTTGACAAACTCAAGCAACAAGCTAGCACATCCTTTCAAAGCAAAAGTTCTTAGCAAACCTGAAGCCAAGTAGCTTCCTTCCAGAGTCATCTACTGTCCTGCATACCGATTGCCAACATCAGCTAAGTATCGTTTAACCCAAGCCCTAGATCAACAAGCTTGCCTTCCGCGAAGTGTTCCATTGTCGAGACCAACACATGCATCTCCTACGACATGTGGCATTTCTTGCAACGAGACATTGTCTTTTTAGGTAGATAGCACCCTTTAACGGACACAGAGTTCCTACGATAAGGCTGTTGTCTTTCCTATCCAATCTATCCTGAGCAACCTCTTTGGCAAGAGAATATGTTGGCTATATGTTTACTTTGTAAGTCAGTCAATTTGTGTTATGGTTTATCTTTTGTTCCTTTTCCAATACTTATTCAAGGCTACCTTGATTTATCTATAATCTTGGTATGTTACGATGCAGTACGGATTGGGGGCATAGTCATTGCTTTTTGTGTGTGCCGTGTTTGAGGAATGATCTTTAGTATCTTTCTTAGCATTTTATTTATCTTGTGTGTGTTACAACCTAGCATCTTACATATTAATATTTCTTCTTGCATTTACATGTATTGAAGTTTATTTTATGTTCCAGACTATGGCTCATTCACATGTTCCAACAAGGTCATATTATGTCTAAGGGATCTAAGTTCAAACCGCTTGCTTGCAGAGTCAACGTCCATGCACTCGGATGTTACTGCACCTTGGTCTTTTATACTTTGGTGGCGAACTATCCACGTGCTATATCAAAAATAAGGATTGCTCTTTATAAACAAATGTGAAACCATTGCAATAAGCTCATCCATTTACACCATCCATTTTTCCATGGCCTTATATAGTTTTCTAGCAATGATCGATCAACAGTCTTTCTCTCATGTTCTATTCTATCTCCAATTTCTTCTACCTAACTATCTCCAACAAAATCTTCTATTCGAGCATCAACACAATTCTTCTACCACTTCCCCGTCTTCCCACTCGAGGGGGCATACGCTGGGGCAACTACCTACACTGGGGCAACAATAAATTGTATCACCTCTTCAACAATTATTTTCTTTGACACAACGCTACAAGCTGCATTGCATCAAAGAGGGGCAAAATGTAGACACCCTAAAATGACCGTGTCGTCAAATCACTTGCATTTCATAATCTGTCTAATCACCTGCATTTCAACGTTAATTAAATAATCTAATTATTTAATTAATTTCATCAAATTCTTCCAAATCACAAAATTGCGACATTAATTAAATAAATTCTCTTTATTTAATTAATTAAATTAAATTCTTCTACTATTCTTCCACAATTAAATAATTTTAATTATTTAATTAGATCATTCTCACCTTCTAAAATTCACATCCACATTAATTAAATAAATCCCATTATTTAATTAATTCAACAAATTCCCTCTTATCTATAATTAAATAATTTACATTATTTAATTAAATCAAAATCATTCTTTCAAAATCATGCACAACAATTAAATAAATTTATTTATTTAATTTGCTTTCAAATCTTCTAAATTAAATAATTCTAATTATTTAATTATTTCTTCCAATAATATCTTCTCCAAATTTAAATAAATCAATTATTTATTTAAGTTGCTTTTTCTTCTAAATTGAGTTATCTCTAAAATAACTCAAGCTTTCTTGTTCATGCAATTATATATTTTCTATATTTAATAAAGTAAAATATCTTCTAATTCTCATGCAAATCTCTTCTTCTTGTTTTAAATCACTTAACTAATCATTACATTCTGTTAATTGCTTTAACTCATTCTTCTATTCTTGATAACTCCTCTCATGCAAAAGAAAGCAAGACATATGTCTTCTTCTTATTCGTTGCACGTTCCTCAACTGTTCTCCTCCATTGATTCTTCTGAATTATTTGGACCGTTGATCGATCTTCATTGAAACCTATATAAACCCCCCTCATCTTCTTCATTGAGCCTCTCTCTTTGATCGTATTCTCAGGCATACTTAACAGAGCTTTGAGCATACAAAACGCGTCGATTGAGCAACCTTATGATCTTTTGACATTGATCTTTGAGCACATTGAGCACACTACTTGCTTGTTGCAGCTATGGTTTTGCAACTTCATTGAGCAATCCACACTTCTCTAAAAGGGAACAATACAGGTTTTGGTAAGAGCTTTCATTTGTCCTTGATTTTATGATAATGACTTTTACTTAGATTGGTTTGCTTTATGTGATTGGTTTTTGGTTTTATTAGTTTAGATTTAATCAATTTTTCCTCATACACAGAAGCCAAGTTTGGATCAGTCTAGAAGTCTAATTAGGCCTATTGTCCAGGTGTGACAGTCATTATTTGACCTTGTTTCTCTAAAAAAACCCCAACCCATTTCAAGATATGTCATGAAAGAGCCAAATGGGTATTTGTAACTACCCTTACTTTTTAGTTTCAAGGTCATTCTCAATAGTTATGCCCAAATAGAGCCTTATGGAGGGCTACAAGGATTAGAGATGGTTTGTGAAGGAAGTCTATTGAGGGATGATACAAACACCCTTCCAAGTTGTTGAATAAGATTTAGACATCATTTCTATCCCTACTCTACATCATTCTATAAGGGCTAATGGGGAGTGTTTCCAACTCACACATTCTTTCTTACTTCTAAACTAGACTAACATTTTGCTCACTTCTTTCCTTCTCATACCCTTTCTTAGCTTATTTAGAGAGAAACATTTGGGGAAAAGATATTGCTTCAACAATCTTACATCATTCAGTAACTACATAGATCCACTAGATCAACTAGGAGAGCATTGCATAGTTCAACTTCCACAATTCAACACATAAGAAATGGATTGAATGGTGGCTCGACCTTTCCCAATGAGTCATTGAACCCACTAAATTGGTGTCAATTCACCCACCTCTAGCCAACACAAGAATTATTCACTAACCCTAAGCTATAAAGTGTTTTAGGGTAAAAGGAGACATCAAAAGAATGCACAAACATGGCACACCTCTAGATACCAAGATAAGAGGCAAACATATTATGACAAGGAAAGTGACATATATGTAAATGACATTAATTGACAATTCACCTTGACACATACACACTCAATAAATAGAAACATATTTATGAGATAACACAACTCTTCTTTCCACTTTATTTGTATAATTGGTCTTTGTCCTTCCTCTTTAACTGTAATGTCCAAATTTTACTAAGGACATTAACAAGTAAAAATAGGGCCAACAATTTTTTTGTGTAAATAATTACAACATAACCATATCACAATGCACACCCACACCCCCCCCCCACACACACACACCCCAAGGATCTTATCACACATGACAATAATGCATGAAAACACTAATGACTTCAACTATCATGAGAGAAAATTCATCTTGAAGTTCAATAAAGGAGATAGGGTTTCACCCTATACCAGTGAGCATGTACTTGTACCCACCACCAAGCCACACAAACTAAAAAAAGCTACAAGGAAATTAATTATCCGAGTACTTAGTTTGAGTGTAAATGAAGATATACATAAAGGAAAACAACATCATATTACAACATAAAACCTTTGTTATCCGAGTACTTATTTATATTGTTAACTTGCCAAATTTTTGTATGTTATGACAAGGAAAATGACATATATGTAAATGACATTAATTGAAAATTCACCTTGACACATACACACTCAATAGATAGAAACATATTTATGTATAACACAACTCTTCTAAATATCAAGGGTAAAATGGAAAATCTTAACTTCACATTCAAATACAAAGAAAAGAAAGGATAAAATAGAAAATTATTCTAAATATCAAGAAAACATTCCCAAAACCTTTACATCACCCAAAATAAAGATAAAGCATCATGAGAGCTTTGTAATAATGCAAAGAAGTTGATCATAATGTGCTTTTCATACATAAAGAAAAATCATACTAGTCTTGAGCAAAGACCATCTCCTTGGTCCAAAAATTCAAAAGACCTAGATTCAAGCACATCTCAATGCACATTTAGATGAATAGACACACTTCCAACTTTATTGAGCCAAGTGAAAAAATAAAATTCATTCCTCGAAAGAAAGCAAGTCATATAATAGGAAAGTTTCAGCCTAGTCTTTTGTCTTATTGTCTTATTTCTCACAATAGCCCACTCCCATCACTTAAAACTAATTCCACTAATTATGAACTTTGAAATATGACTTCTCAAGTTTGTGAGACAACATGGCAACACCATAGAAAGCATTGGGTAATGATATAAATGACATCACAGGCCTTTCAAGGTCTTAGTAACCCCCAAATGCATGGACAAACTTAAAGGTAGCAACATTCAATGGGACAGTCTATGTTTCATGTGCAAACAATGAATCAAACCTCAATCCATGAAGGAAGTATCAGGCCAATGGTTGTTCCAGGGTGTCCATCAATCTTAGACCTGTCATAACCTTCACCAAACTCTAAGCAAACTTTCAAGCAAATGCAATTGGCACATGTAAAACCAAATTCATGTAACGATAATTGATCATCATATTAATTATTTAATATAAGCTATCATATACATAATGTCATGAACATAACATCTAGTTTATATACAAATCCATATAGGCATGTTCAAACAAAGCCATACAGGTATATCTTTGTCGAGTAGATCTCTTCGACAGAAGTTCATCTAGCTCCAACTGTTAATATAATCAAACAATATATGCACATTAACATAGAACATGTATGAAGTTCATCTAGCTCTCTCTGCCTTAAGATACTTGAATTCAAAGTGAGGAAGCATAGGTAGAAATTAATATGTAGAAAAATCTAGAAAGCAAAATATTAAGAAATTTAAATTAACACTAAAATTCATACCTTGGGTATTGATGCAGGAGCATCTAGTGGTGTAAGGGGGCAATCTTGCATCACACAAAAAGAAGTTAATTCAAAATCATTGTATTTGTTTTCATTTCTTTCCATAATTAGTGTTTCTAGTTCCATAATATCCTGAATAATGATGTAGGACTTTCAGTTTTGCCAAAACTACGAAAAATAGCAAACTGCCATTTTTGGAAAGTTTACCTGCCATTTTAGGAAAGTTCGCATTTGGGCATGGATTGAAGTGAAAACTTATAGAAAGTTACATAATGGAAATATAATACCTTTGGTGAAGGAATCAGGCAAAGATCATTTGTGAGTTGAAAGATAATAAAGTTTTTGTTTTCTGAAAAACCCCTAAAAATTTTTGAAATGGGATATGAGGCACTAAAACATCCCATAACATCCTAAAAAGTTGACAAAAATCCATTTACGGATTTCCACTATGATATTTCACCTCATGAGCTTTTCGGCGCTTAAAACGGTTCGTCAATCAGACACCTAGATCAAAAGTTATGCTTCATGGAAGTTGACCTACTTTTGGAGGGAGTTGCAAATTTCAAAATTTAGTTGGAGGCCGCCAAAAAGTGCTATTTATGACTATTTTGGGAACCCTAGGTAGTAGTAGATTTAAGGGGGAAAGTGTAGAGTCAAGAATAGGTAGGAAAACAAAAACCCTAGCTGATTTGGGGTTACAGAAGGTAGATGATTTCAAAGTCTTGGGAGAGGAAGCTGTAATGTGTTGCAGCCTGTGGAGGGTTGATTCCTCTGATTGTATTTGAGCTTCTGTAATGTAATAAGGTGCCCAAATCCATAAAAGAAAGTTCTATTTTCTGTGTACAATTTTTGTTGTTGTGTGTTTTATGATTTACCCCCTTCATCAAGTGGTATCAGAACAAGGGTTCCTGAGTGTGTAGACAGATCACCGACCATGAGGTTGTGGGTTTGCTGCAGAGATCAAGATGCCTCCATAAAGAAATCATATTGGGAGGAATGCTTTGATGGAAGAGGGTTTTAGAGCCTTGCAATGGAAAATCGATGCATTGCAAGAGGAGCTACAAAGAGGGTTTGAGCTGAGAATAAGAGAAGAAAGCAAAGATGAAGCTGAAGAAGAGCTATCTGAGGAAGAACAAGAAGTTACAGGAGATCTTGCAGAAGTTAGGTTGTTGAGGGCCATTTCAAAGATTGGAAGGAGGCCCAAGATCAAAGTTTCTACATATTCTGGAGATTTGAATCCAGAACAGTTTAATGATTGGATTAATGACAAGGAGGAGTATTTTGAGTATGAAGATGTGGGGACCCAAATCAGGTCAAGTTTGCAAAAACAAAGTTGAAGGGCCACGCCAGTATTTAGTGGAAGGAGGTCCAATTAGAGAGGAATAGAAGAGGAAAAGGAAAGATCACCAGATGGGATCAGATGGTGGAGAAACTGAAGAAGCAGTTCATTCCTGTGGACTATGAGATGGAGCTGTTGAAGAAGCTGTAAGGACTGAAGCAAGGTAACAAGTCTGTTAAGGAGTATACAGAAGAGTTTTATAAAATTACTATTAGGACGGGCCATGTAGAGCCCAACAAGGAGAAGGTAGCTCGTTACATTAATGGGTTGAGGATGAGTATTCAAGAGGAGTTGAGCCTAGTCAGAATGACTACCATAGAAGATGCATACTAGTTTTCCTTGAAGGTGGAAGAGAAGCTAAATAAAAGATTCGATAGCAAGAAAAGGGGAAGAGGTCAGGCAAAAGGACTGGTGGAAGACCCTATGGAGGCCGTAATGAAGATGAACAGAAAAGTGAAGAAGCTGAAACTAGTCAGAATCAAAAAGGAGATAATACCTACCGCCCTCGTGACCAGTACAATGGTGAGCAAAGAGGAAGAGGAAGATGCTGACCTGGGCAAGGACCCAGAAGAGGAGGTTTCAGAGGAACCTATTTCTAATGTCGAGAAGAAGGGCATCGAGCATACGAGTGTCCACAACATCAAGGAAGGACAAATAGAAAACTTGAAGGTAATGCACGAGTTGCACATGTAGATGAAGATGTGCAATCTGAGTGATTTGAAGATGCTGAAAGGGGAGAAACCCTAGTTGTTAGAAGAACTTTGTTGAATGAGGAGAAAGAACCCAATCAAAGGAAGAGTTTATTCCACACAAGGTGCAAACATGAAGGTAAGTGTTGTGATATTATTATTGACAGTGGAAGCACTGATAATCTTGTTTCAGAGGAGATGGTTGACAAGTTGAAGTTGACAAGAAGAAATCATCCTTATCCATATGGGATTGAATGGTTACAGAAGGACCACAGAGATTTGGTCAATGAGTAGTGTTTAGTGAAGTTCAAGATTGGTGACTACCATGATGAGGTGATGTGTGACATCATACCGATGGATGCATGTCATATGTTATTGGGGAGGTCGTGGCAATATGATAAGAGCGATGTCCATGATGGCCGTGCAAACACATACTCCCTAACAAAGGATGGAGTTCATCATAAGTTGAAGCCCTTAAAGGAGGTGGAAGAAAAGGTATGTAGTACTACCAGAATTTTCTTGGTAGATGGTAGAAATGTTTTGGAGGGTATGAAGCATGAGTGTCATTTCTTTGTATTGATTCTTAAGATTAGTCAAGAGAAATGTGAAGATGTACCAACAGAAGTCTCAAAAATGTTGGAAGAATTTTAAGATATTATCTCTGATAATGTACCAGAAGGTTTACCATGAGTGAGGAAGATAAGTCATCAAATGGATTTGATACCAGGAGCCAGTTTTCCAAATAAGCAGCCCATAGAATGACTCCAACAGAGAATAAAGAGTTGAATAGACAAGTTCACGATTTGTTAAGGAAGGGACTAATAAGGGAGAGCTTGAGTCTATGTGCGGTACCTGCAGTACTAGCACCAAAGAAATATGGAGAGTGGAGAATGTGTACAGACTCTCAAGCCATCAATAAGATCATGATCAACTACAGATTTCCATTACCTAGAATGGATGACATAATGGACTATATGAGTGGAGCCAAGTACTTCACAAAGATTGACCTGAAGACTGGGTATCACCAAATCCATATTAGAGAAGGAGACGAGTGGAAGACAGCCTTCAAGACAAAGGAGGGTTTGTATGAGTGGTTAGTCATGCCCTTTGGGCTAACCAATGCACCAAGCATATTCATGCGGCTCATGAATGAGGTACTGAAAGAATTTTTGGGAAGTTTTGTTATTGTTTATTTAGATGATATTTTGATTTTTAGTAAGACTTGGGATGGGCATTTGATGCATATCAGAAGAGTTTTAGAGAAGCTGAGGAAGGAGAAGTTGTTGATTAATCTGAAGAAATGTAGTTTTGCAAAGGAGTTGGTATACCTAGGATTTGTTGTCTTAGAGGAAGGTCTTAAGATGGACCCAGAGAAGGTGAGAGCTATCCTTGAATGGCCTACACCGAGTGCCACAGAGGTACGATCTTTTCATGGTTTGGCAAGTTTTTACAGAAAGTTTATCAGAAATTTTAGTAGCATTTGTGCACCCCTAACTGAGACAATGAGAGGGGATAGAAAAGAGTTTAGATGGACTAAAGGAGCAGATAAAAGCTTTGATACATTAAAGTAGAAAGTCACAGAGCAACCTGTTTTGGCACTTCCAGATTTCAATAAGGTATTTCAGGTAGATTGTGATGCTAGTGGTAGTGCTATAGGAGCTGTTTTGAGTCAAGAAGGTAAGCCCATTGCCTATTTTAGTGAGAAGCTTAATGATGCCAAGAAAAAGTATTCTATTTATGATCAGGAGTTTTATGCAATAGTTCAGGCTTTGAAGAAATGGAGGCATTATTTGTTACCAAAAGAGTTTGTTTTATATACTGATCATCAGGCTTTGTAGTGTCTTAATAGTCAAGGAAAGTTGAACCAAATGCATTTAAAATGGGTTGAGTTTTTGCAGAGTTATACTTTTGTTTTGAAGCATAGGAGTGGGAAGTCCAATAGAGTTGCAAATGCCTTGAGCAGAAGGCAAAATTTGTTGACAAAAATGAAGATAGAGGTTGTTGGGTTCAATGAGCTCAAAAGTTTGTATCCTAAAGATCTAGATTTTGCAGAGGCTTGGAAAGCTTGTCTGGAACCTGTTACTTTGGATAGGACAAAATGGTTGGATTTCATAATCCAAGATGTCATGTTGTTTAAAGGAAGCCAGTTGTGCATTCCGAGGAATTCCATGAGAGAGAACCTGATTAAGGAGAAGCATAGTGGAGGATTGGCTAGACACTTTGTTCATTGATATTGTTAATGAAAATTATTATTATTGGCCACAGTTGTAGTAGGATGTGACGAAATTTTTGTAGAGTTGCAGGGTATGTAAGATGGTGAAAGGAGCAAGTATGAATACAGGTCTATATCAGCCATTACCTATACTAAAGAAGCCATGAGATGATATCAGTATGAATTTTGTTCTTGGTTTACCAAGGACATAGAGAGGACATGATTCCATTTTTGTGGTGGTGGACAGATTCTCGAAGATGGCACATTTTATTCCTTGCAAGAAGACTAATGATGTTGTTCATATTACAGAGTTATTTTTCAGGGAAGTGGTGAGACTACATGGTCTACCTAAGAGCATAGTTTCAGATTGAGATACCAAGTTTGTTGTTTATTTCTGGAGGACATTGTGAAAGAAGTTGAAGACATATTTGAAGTTCAATTCTGCACACTATCCACAGACTGATGGATAGATGAAAGTGGTGAATAGGAGTTTGGGTAACCTGCTATGATGCTTAGTAGGAGATAAGCCCAAGGGATGGGATTTGATTTTACCATAGGCAGAATTTGCTTACAACAATTCTCTCAATAGGAGTACTGGTAAATCACCAATCCAGATTGTATATGGTAATAGCCCAAGAAATGCTTCTGTGTTAAGAAAGCTGGACAAAGGAGAAAAGACAAGTGCTGAAGCTGAAGACTTTGCAGAACATCTAAAGAATTTGCATGAAGAGGTGAGAAAGCACATTAATAAGATGAATATTCAGTACAAGGCTAAGTAAGATCAGAAGAGGAGATATAAGGAGTTCCAAGTAGGAGAGGAAGTTATGGTTCACTTGAGAAAAGAAAGGTTCCCAATTGGAACATACAATAAGCTGAAAATGAAGAAATTTGGACCATGCGAAATCCTGAAGAAGCATGATTTAGGAAATGCATATGAGGTAGAGTTTCTGAGTGGGATCAATATTTCTCTTGTTTTCAACATTGTTGATTTATTAGAATATCATGAATGTGGAATGGCGGATGGACGAACAGAAGAACAGTGGAGTATTCCGGCATCTACTTCAACAGAGGAGATAGAAGAGATCTTGGATAGTCATGTGGGAAGAAGTACTCAAAATAGGCAATATGAAGAATATCTGGTGAAATGGAAGGGAAGGCCTATTGAAGATTCTCCTTGGTTGTCTAAGGCAGAGGTTGACCATTTAGGTTTTCCTCACAAACATCTGAGACGTGACAGGGTCACTTCTCAAATTACCCTGGGTGTCTGATGCAGGAGCATCTAGTGGTGTAGGAGCAATCTTGCATCACCCAAAAAGAAGTTAATTCAAAATCATTGTATTTGTTTTCATTTCTTTCCATAATTAGTGTTTCTAGTTCCATAATATCTTGAATAATGATGTAGGACTTTTAGTTTTTCCAAAACTACTAAAAATAACAAACTACCAGTTTTGGAAAGTTTACCTGCCATTTTAGTAAAGTTTACATTTGGGCATGGATTGAAGCAAAAATTTACAAAAAGTTACATAATAGAAATATAAGAGCTTTGGTGAAGGAATCAGGCAAAGATCATTTGTGAGCTGAAAGATATTAAAGTTTTTGTTTTCTGAAAAGCTCGTGAAATTTTTTGAAATGGAATATGAGGCACTAAAACATCCCATAACATCCTAAAAAGTTGATATAAATCCATTTATGAATTTCTGGTGTTATAGTTCACATCACGAGCTTTCTGATGCTTTAAACGGTTCATCAATCGGACACCTGGATCAAAAGTTATGCTTCCCGGAAGTTGACATACTTTTGGAGGGAGTTTAAAATTTCAAAATTTAGTTGGAGGCTACCAAAAAGTGCTATTTATGACTATTTTGGGAACCTTGGGCAGTAGTAGAGTTAAGGGGGAAAGTGTAGAGTCAAGAATAGGTGGGAAAATAGAAACCCTAGCTAATTTGGGGTTACAGAAGGTAGATGATTTCAGAGTCTTGGGAGAGGAAGTTGTAATGCGTTGCAACCTATGGAGGGTTGATTCCTCTGATTGTATTTGAGCTTCTATAATGTAATAAGTTGCCCAAATCCATAAAAGAAAGTTCTATTTTCTATGTGCAATTTATGTTGTTGTGTGTTTTATGATTTACCCCTTCATTAGGTATAGTCAAAATAACCTATGATGCCATACAAAAACTACTATGCCATGCAAAATAACCTCATTCGCAATCCTGTATAGTCAAAAACATGCATTATAGTTAAAGAAACAAGATTTTTAATTTAAAACATAGAAAAGTTTAGCAATTGGTAGGTGTAAAGCAAAGTGTGGAAACATAGAAAAGTTTGCAATTTGATTTCATTTGTCATACCTACTTGCTTGCACATGGTCAAGGTGTCATTGGAACCATTTATCCAAAACCCAAGGAAAGTAGAGATTGCCATATACTATATGAAATGTACCATATGAGATTGCATGAAGCATATGGGAAATCTGTTAGATGTTGTAGTCAAATTAACACTAAAAATCGTACCTCGGGTATAGTCAAAATAACCTATGATGCCATGCAAAAAAATTACAATGCCATGCAAAATAACCTCATTCATAATCATGTATGGTAAAAAACATGCATTATAGTTAAAGAAACAAGATTTTTAATAAAACAATTCTAAAAAATAGAAAAAATAAGAACAAGTTAAGATAAAAAATGTCATACCTGTCCATCTGGAAGTTTAAATGCTAGTTAAGCATACTTGAGGGTTCATCTCTTACCTTCAAAGTATCCAATATTGCTTCATGATCAACATTACTAATTATCCATAGTTGTTTTGATTTTGGTTTTCCATGATGCTTTAGTAACTTGACATTTTTTTCTACAACTAGGTGCGAATACATCAGTATGGTTTTATGCCTCTCAAAGTCTTCAAAGACAGGTATGCCATTCTTTCTAATCATATATGTTCGTAACTAAGTCCTAGCAATAACAACTGATCCTATAGGATATGTGAACCCATCATCATTTGTCATAGGTTGTGTTAGCTTTTGTTTTCCCTATACACATCATGCCAACCAATAGTCTGACCTCTCTTCATTTCCATGTGGTGCAACAACTACATAAACATGACCTAGTTGTACAAGGTCTGAAAGATGTTCGTAGTCGAATGAGCTCTCCATGTTGTTGACGGAAGATGATTGACCTTGAGATAAAGGGGTTAAATATCATGGAATCCATGCATCTACCCACTCACTTGACTCACAATTATCCCAATCACATTTAATAAAACTCTGACAAAAAGAAGCTAATTCTCATGTCCTTAGCATAGTGGAAAGACATATTCTTTGCTCCAGTAATCTGTTTAATTAACAAACCTATATCTGTGCATCTAAAAGTGAACATTAGTTCCACAAAGATTATTAATAAACATAAAAGAGAACTATATACTAGCATAAGGCCCTAGGGGCTGACCTAATGTCTCAGGGGCTCATCCATGAGGGCCTTGCCTATGTACGTGTAGCGTAGAGACTTCATAGTTCAGAACAACTAGTTTAGCAATCATATAGTCAACTTAGATACAATATCTCTTAAGAAATCTAATCATCATATAATGATATTTTCTAGAGTATTATTTGAGAATACAATTTACATCCATGTTGTAACCCTTTCCTCTTCCATTGTACACACAAGACCACATGTTTCAAAAATAACATATATGTTCACAAAATAGTATTCCAAATAATTAGAAATAAATCAATAGGATGAAATAAAACATACAAATTACCGATGATGGCATGGTTTGGTGGTTAAGTCGCTCGGTTGTAGTGGCGGCCACCAGAGTTCAAACCCCCACTGGGCCAACGAGCTCGCAAGGCTTTACGCCTTCACTGGGCCAACGAGCTCGCGGGTTTGAAGTGTTCTTCCTAGGGGATGAGGTCCCCCATGTTGTAGCCTCACCGGTTCATTGCTCCGGGCAAAAGCATTCGTGTGGAGCTGGAGGGCGTGTCGCACCAACATCGCTGGTCACGTTAAAAAGTTTACCAGGCGCATTATCTAAAAAATAAAAAATCAAACATACAAACATATTCATTCATACATGAAAAGATAGATGAAGTCAAGATACTTTAGGGGTTCTAAATCATTGAGATTATAACCATATAATTACTTACTAATCTCGATTGAACTTGTGTCAAAAGATTATAACCATATAAAGATCTGAATCTAAAAATAATAAATTTTCACAAAGATCATTAGCATTAAACCAAAACATAAATACGTTTCTAAAGAGCATAAATAACTCTAAGAATTCTAGTGTAGTTTAGATGTATGATCCAACATAGACAAGGTAGACAAGAATGTATTTAATAAATTCTTCTTATCTAATAACTAGAGTAAAGAAAGAAACATAATAATCCAAGAAGAGTAGAAGATACATCATCATCTATGAGATCCAACACACTCACTCTCCTTGCATAGATACATACTCTGAGCAATTGACTTTCTTAGTTCTCTCTAATAGTCATAATATCCTATGTATTCACCTTCAAACTCATAAACTTATACAATACTAGTTATATAGTACCCTCAACTAAACTCCAAAAGATATTTCAATACCTAGATAATATAATTAATCACAGTCATTTCATAACTTAAAGAATATATTAATTATAGTATTTTAATATAGTGATTATGAAACAAGGATTATAGATCTAATGAGGACACACCTTTCAATTTACAAATGGAACCCTTAGATATCTAAAACAAAGTTGACACCATGTATTCATCATCTATGAAACCTTATAGATAAGGAAAGATTCCAAATCAATCTAAATAAATCAACTTACAAGACTAACTTAGTGGAATCTCTAATAACTCTAACAACTAAAGAATTATAATTAAGGAAAGTATAGCAATCAAGGCTTCTTAATGCATTATGTGATGAAGGTAGCAAAAGACTTTCTATTACAACTTATTATATATATATATATATATATATATATTCCAATAGGATAAAGGAGCATATATTCTTATCACAACTATTACGGTCTATTCACGACCAAAAGAAGTAATAGAAGACTCATTAAATATCATAACAACATGCATTTAATAATAATTCTACATGTACTAAATATAGATTACCATGATGTCCTACTAATATTAACCAATTCTTCTCCTCCTTGAAAAGAGAGACTAGTTCTCAAGAATAATCACATACAATTATGATTTTGTGTAAAATTAATAAGAATTAACCCTAAAAGAAAATACTACAGTGGTTCCACAAGTAACAAGATTCATCGATTTGAAAAAGGAAACAATGGTGTAAAAGCTATGTATCTGCAAGAATAACATGCGTTGATCTAAATTGTAAATTGACCTTAGAAGGATTTAAACACAATTCTACAAGGAGGATTAATATTGAGGCTCATTCCATTTAAGGATTTTGAAGACACAACAAGGTACTTTCAAGCAAAAGAAGAAACATATACAAAGCTTGTGGACTGAACCAAACTCAAAGATGGATACAACAGGGGATGGTTTTCAATCAGTGTATAATGGAAGGGATTTTAACAAGTTTAAAAGTTGTAATACTTGGTGGACATGACTGCGAAAAAAAGTACATCCAATTATTTTGAAGAACTATAAACAAAGGAGTGGCTTTTTAACAATACAAGTTGCAACGTTCTATTCGCATCGATTTGACCAAGAGGTTCTTCTCAAAGGAATTTGCATCGAGTAGTTATAGTCTTGTGATTACCAACACAAATCTTATATCGACTTCGATCAACTCTGACAGAACTAAAGATTGTGGGAACCCTAATTTACAAAACATCTACATCTCGCATAGACCCAAGCATACATTTGAGTTTGTGTCGATCCAATTTGAAACAAAAGTATGAAGAGCAATATCATGTAGGAAAGAAGAACACGTCTCTCTATTTGAAATCAGATATACTTGGAGAGAGGGTGAATATCGATTGTCAAAGATATTTATACAAACATGTATATATACAAGGCGATTAAGAGCACTTACCGATAGAAATACTATAATTTCAAAGTTCATATGACCGACCTCCAAGACATGGCTTCTAAGTCCATTTTCCCCTCCATTGCTTGTGCATCACATAACAAGAGAAAACTGCATACTTTTCTTTCTATCTTCATAGCTTCAATCATTTCATATCAAAGTTGTGTTCTCATTCTTCAATACCCTGTATATGCATTATCCCTTCTCTCTTTCCTCCTTTGGAATCACAATTTCATCTCCTTTTATATCCCATCATATGCCTCTTCAAAGGAATGTGCTTTCTTCAATGGAGATGACTTCTCCCAAGAGAGGCGGCCTCTTTAATTGCTATTTTTTTTTGTTTAAACTCAAGATAACATTAAATTAAACATAAGTGCTAACATTTAACTCATTAGAAGTCAGCCTTAATTTCCAATCTTTTTTAATACTCCTTTAATTGGCCTTTGGAAGGAGTCAGCCATAATTTATGGGTAATTACTTCTTGGGAAGTGATTCTAATTGCCAATACTTGAGTGATGCTTTAGTTTAGATAAATTCTTCCCTCATATATTAAATCTACATGATCAAACTCATACTCTAGGCCTTTATGAAAGTGATCTTCCTTTGAGATGGTTTATTCACCACATCATTGTATCTTTACATCATGAGACTAGACTGAGTCGTAAGACTGAATAGATACTTCCTTCAATACATGCTACCATTTATACATCGGTCTATTAAGATATTTCATGTATTTATTATCTCGCCATGTTTGAATAGATCGAGCCATTTAACATACTCTGCCTACTAGTAGAATGCATCTTCATAAATTGGAATGTCCCTAGAAAGAACAAGACATTTCACCCACATGCTAAATTTAGAGTCCACTCCCTTCCTTGTATGAGATTTGAGGACCTAATGATTGGAGGTCTTCTTAGAAGAATATTTCTTACTCACTATAGTCACCTAGTCATCAGAACAATTGGAAACTGAGGACACACCATTGGGAACCACTTCTAGATTGCATGTCTATCCAAATAAAAGGGGTCATTGTCTTGAAAAGTAGTAGAAATCAATCGCCCATAGAATTTAACTCACTATCCAAAGAGACTAAGGCCATGTGGTCCTAAAGCCTAGTAATGGAGAGGAAGTGCTTTCAACAAGAGATATATCCATAGCACCTTCTCCTTGACCATTGAAATCTTGTTGACAAACCAAAGATTGATGAAGAGGAGACACACCAAGTACAAAAGGATCAATAGAAGAGGAAATGAGATCAACAAAAATATATTGATGGTGAGGCCCAACACCTTTTTACCATGAATCTTGATAGGCATATTTGAACTTTCTCCATGGGCAAGCATTAGACAAATGTCCATGGGCATAGCAAGATTTGCACCTAAAAGCTAACTTGTCATAATCCAATTGTTTCTTGCAAATACTATCTCCAATGTTGAGCCAATTCTCCTTGGCAAACCTTTAAAGAGATCCATCTCAATGTACAACTGTGTGAAGGTAGGATGGGAACACATGCCCATTTTACAAGAAATAGAAATAAGATTCTCCAAAAAAAAGGTGTTTGCTTTATTTATCCCTATTATTTTACCTTCATCCCCAAGTTCCAAAGCCAATTACCTACACATCCACGGTGAGAATGGAGGGGCACTACATCCTCCCCTCCTAAAACTTGACTTACTCTTTGAAGTTACGACTAGGGTGTAAACATATCACATTAGTACTACAAATTTTTATTACTAACATCAAAGCTGATTCATTACACCAAAATAATATACACTAGTTTTGCCTATGAAAATAATTCATCTCACAAGAATATATACTTATATAGTCCATTTCAAACATGACCTGACCTTTTAGTTTTCAATGTCACAATAATAACACAATCAAGACATGCAATGCAAAAATGATTCCATATTACATAAGCCACTCAAAAATCCTTACATATTAGCATTAACATGCATCAGTTTCTTTCTGAACAAAGAAAACATTGTACCCTTTTAGTCCTAACTAGCAGAATTTCTCATAATAGAAACATATAAAAGTATTCAATTTCAAATGCATTTCCATTTCATTTTCTTTACCTTTAAATTACAATTCCTCTTCCAATACATTGTTAAGCAATCAATACATTTTATATAAACTCAACATAATTATATAAACTAAGTGCACATTTTTCATTAAATATCCATCAAGACATACCAATTTATTCATTTTACAACACTAAATCTCATAACATATTCAACAAAGATCATGGTTTTACATCTTTTTAGAAGCATGGAAACACAATTTATCATTTCATAAGTATTATATTCATGATTTAACATACATTCTTCACATACACACAATTTCACATCACTGGGAATCACATCACAAGGCTACATAAGGCTCCATCTAGACACCGAATAGTAGCATACTAAACCATGATACATAATCCATGAGCCAGAGCCAATACCCATCTCACATAATCCATACCTCACACTTAGTGACTTGATAGTGTTAGGCCACACACACATGGTGAGACCATCTAAACAAGACCACAATGACCTATCTCTTGTTGTATAAGGTGGTTATCCTCCAAGAGATAGTCATCACACATAGGTGGGTAGTGGTCCTAACTGTATAACAACCTCACATACCCCCATCCTCAAGGTTCCTTGCGTCTGCTTCCTCGTATACACTCACCAATTCTGCCTCATATGTCCTTGGAGAGGAATCACAATACGACACATGGATGACATTGAAAACAATAAGGATAAACTAGTTTAGCCACCAAAGTCATAGAGACATATCAAATAAAAATTCAATTTCAACAATAAAGCAAGAAATGCACACAATTTCAACACTAAATCAAATGTAACCATGAGGGCTACATGCAAATAAGATCACAAGGTGTGGCTAAACCTTCACAATCAAATATAAACAAAGTGTCGGTCTTCACAATCAATAGAAAGCCATCAACAACCATAAAGAAAGTCCACAATCTTCGAAATTGCATTGTACAACATTGCGTGACTAGATACTAGCCACCAAATGAGGAAGGAGGGAACAATGTCAGGATATAATAGTAGCCCTCATGTGGTGCGGAGTGAGTAGGCCATCCACATGGCTCAGAGTGTACTCCTTAGCTACACCCTGCATCACGTCGTCACACGGCATGGACTAACCAAGTGGTCCACACCAGTGATTTTTTTATTGGCTAATATTCACCAATTGGCTAATAGTTGAAATTAGGAATTTGAAATTTGGCTAATAGTACAAGCTGTAATGCAATGTGAATCGCCACATTTTTACAAAATTTTATTTTAGTCCTAGCTAAATCACCAGAACAATTAATTTATTAAACTTTTAAACTCAAAGATTTGCCACAATATTCGATACTTGATTAGATTAGATTTGCCTAAATTTTATAAGTTATAGAAGAAAATAAGATTAATTAGCCAATAATATTATATAATTATTGGTTACTTTAGGGCCATATCGCTAGTTTTTAATCACCACCATTGATTTTATTTATAATCTAACAATTGGGGTTGTATTCCATGGGTTAAAATGTACTCACGGAGCTTCAATGCCCATTGAGCCAAAAATTGTATTTGGGTCATTGATCTCAATTTATAATCTAATGGATGGGGTTAAATTATGCATGCTAAATTGTACCCACAGAGCTCCAATGCCCATGGGGTCCAAAATTGCATTTAGGCCATTGATCTCCATTGAGATCAATGACCTAAATGCAATTTCAGGCTCCATGGGCATTAGAGATTCACGAGTACATTTTGGCCCATGGAATAGAACCCAAATCGTTAGATTATAAATAAATCAAAGGCGGTGAAAAATAATTGAGGATCGATTTAAAATATTTAATGTTTGATTTAAAATATTAAAAATTAAGGAATTATAGACATGAGCACTACACCTTAAACTAGTCAATCACTGCCCACCCTCAGGCACTTACTTTTCCATTGGAATTTATTTTTTTTAAAAGGAAGGATTTGCCATGGTAATCAACACATTTGCCTATTTTTCATCAAGATTTGCCAAGATTTTCTACAAATTTCTAGTGATTTAAATAAATTTGCCAATAAAATTAATATGTTTTTCAAAAAAAGGAAAGATTTGTCAATAGAAATTATTTTTTTTTCCAAAAAATTGAAAGATTCACTAGGATTTTATATCTTTTTTAGGGGGGGTTTCTTAAAGTTATCACTGGTCCATGCACTCCTTGGCTTCCCACATGGGATGTACCCCTCATCCACATCATGCATCGCATCTCAGTGCAACATGGCCATGCGCCAGTCAGAGAAGGCACATACTAGTCGTATGCCGCATGACGGTGTGTCTATGGCTTCATGGAAGTAGGCACATGTAGAACATACCCTGCATAGTGATACATCATGGAGAAGGCATATGTAGGTACTCACCATAGCTAGAGGTATACATGGCTAGGTCATACCCATATGCTAACTGACCAAAACACAATCTAAAGCAAACATGAGTATCCCTCTACAAATGTATGAGGCCCCATTATGCTCATCACACAAGTAGGCTATCAAACACAATCTCATAGTGCACCTTCATGTTTCTATGCACGTGGCATCATGTCCTCGATCCTAGCTCACTACCATCAGCAACACAACATCATCACCAGCACTGCGTCAAAACATCAGTGGGGTGTGGCATCATATTGTTGCAAGTATGGGCCTAACCGGTGTTGTCATTGATGTCAACATACTCCTGTTGCATTAATGATAAGGTTTGGATGAGCCGTGAGCTAAGGATTTTGAGAAAATTAGTCTCAATCAGGAACAGTGAAGAACAGTGATGACTGTAAGACAAAAGTCCAAGATAGGATGATGATCAAAGGATGCAGATTAAAGAGTTTGTAGATATGTGTCTGTAGGTGATCCAGTAGAGATTTCAGAGGTCCGCATGAAGATATGAAGAAGTTGTGGCCGCTCAAGTAAAATCGGTTCCGGTAGGTGTTCAGAGGTGACAGTGTGTAACAAGAAAGGTCCAGTGAGATCTAGAAATGAAGTTTCCTATTTATGCAGATTTAAGGGAGTGCTGAGGAAGTCTTTGTAGTGTATCAACTCTATTGGTGCATGGTTTGAAGGTCCGCAAGCATCTATTCCTTTGTGATAGTTATGACAAACTGTGTTCTTAAGGTTCCAGATGAAGGAGAGAAGGATTTTAGTAAGCAGAAGTGTGGATGTTCTTGGTGATTCAGGTAAGATTGTGGAGGTCTTTGGATCATGTCCAGTTTATGTTGGTGGTCCGCATTGAAGTTGGAGCTCGCAATTGAAGAGTAACTTCTGTATGATGGTGTTCTTCTTGAGACAGGCCGACCGGATGAGATATGCATCTGTCGGATGATCTCATGAATGTTTGCCAACTTAGATGATCATTCCTAAGTTGATGCCTTATATAAATAAGGGATTGCAAAGTTAGTTTGAACTTGCCTTTTTGTGTGGAAATGAGAGTGTGGTAGTGAAGAGGAGAGCGAAAGGCAGAGCAGAAGTATTGAGCTTAATGGAATTGATTCAAGCATGGTGAAGATGCTATTCTCTAGTTCATGTATGTGATACTTATTTCTTTGTAGATAGTGTGTCTCTTGTAGGCAGTGAGCCTCTTGTGAGTAGTGTGCTCAGGCAGTGAGCCCTAATTGGCATGTGCCATTTGTTCTTTCTATTCTTCTAACAGAGAATACATTCTTGGGTTAATCACCCCATGTTTTTTCCCTTAACTGGGTTTTCCACGTCAAAATCTTGGTGTCTTTTGTGTTGATGAGTTTCTGCTTTTGATTTGAATGCATTATGTTTCATGTTTAATATACTGCTAATTACTAAGAAGATTTAAGTGTGTAAATTGGAGAAAGTTTTGCACAACTGATTCACCCCCCCTCTTAGTTGTGTGCCCTAAGTCTAACACATACCTATTGCATCATGTCGAAACATGTGTAGATATGAAATCCATCTCAGTATGGGTAACAAACCTCCCTCCACATGCTGGACCTCAAAATATACATAGGGCACATGGTCTCACTTGGATTGTCCATGCAATTCCCTTTCACCCTAGACCCCCACCCCCAAGTGGCGACACATGTCATCACATAGTTCCAGTTGGGTTGTCCATGCAGGTCCCTCTCACCCTAGACCCTAATTCCCAACTGACAACTCATGTGGCATATCATACCTTTCGTAAAGATAGGGTAGATGATCATCCAAGAAATACCATCAATATGCTAAAGAACTGTGGGGATTAGGCTAGCACATATGGATCAAGTACCCTGATCCATCATAAGGGGAAGTAGTGAGTACTTTCCTCGGGATCAATCGAGCTAGGACCACTTTGTGCCGCAATATGTGTACATTGCACACCCCTCCCAAGGAACTTTGTGGCTGCTACTACCCCTTCATAGACTGAGGGATTGGAGGCAAAAGAAGAGAATCTACAAAACCAACTTCTGGCTACTCTCATAAATTTTAACCACACGTGGGTTGGCCCTCAATCAGGTAACAAACATACAAGCATGCATAATGGTATGGTTAATCCCACACCTAAAATGCAACATATTCCCCATGGGTGGGTACCCAATATCACCATCCCATGGGCACACAAAGCAAGTACGGGGTACTCAAAACACTCAACCAGTGCACAATTACTGGTTTCTCATATTTACCAAGGTTTACTTTTACATACTCAATTCCATTACTTTCAAAAGATCAAATACCATAAGTGCATTTATTTCCATAACCAATATGATTCCCTTTTCCAAAATTATATTATTACCTATTAGGTACAGCCCAAAGGAGAGGACTAAATCACCCTCCTTGCAAATATTGCTAAAACTACATTCATTTTAAACACCAAATTCAAATATTCCTTACACGTTTCCAATTATAAACATCAAGACACAATCATCATAGATTCAAATGCTTTCAACTTAATACAATAGTGCATGAACATGTATAGCATCATCACTACCATCTTTACATTAGTGCATAAACATAAGTAACATCTTCACAATCATCATTACATTCACTTCTATATTCACATAATGATATACATCTCATTTTACACCCATTACACTCTCATCTCATAATAACACATAATGCGACATCATATCACAAGTCACAATAATACCATTCATTCACAAGAAAATGAGAACTAGCAACACAATTAGATGAGTTTGGTTGAGGACCCCTAGTCACTTCTCAATATTCACATCCATACATATAAGCATAAGTAACCTTGGCTATGTCAATGGTATTCAGTTGCTCACTCAAAGCAAGATATGCAACATTCTTATTACTTTAGCATTCACTATTTTTAGTTTGCATTAAAGTACAAGCGTTCACCTATAGGATCTCATTAAAATCACAATGCAATAGAGGAGACCAAATATCATCAACAAGATATATCCACTAAGCAATTACCATCCTTAATCAATCTCATTAAACAAGGAGGCACTAATTAACATATAATCACCTTCAACACATAGCCATAAAAAGCATAAGGTCTTCTTCACTCCTATCTCACCAACTCTTTTACTTATTGGAATTTTAACATACTAATTAAATCCATATGCCATTATTTTGACATCTTGTCAACTATTGACAACTAAGAAAAGGAGAGAAGATAGATTTCATCTCTAGTCAAGACATTACATGCCATCCAATATTCATCATACAAACATGCGAATTCTACAAAGGGGAAGTTTAAGGCACCATTAATGCACCAATTACTTCAATTTGTAACTAAAGAATGATAAGTGCAGTAATCTAGCACATCAAGAGGTTACAAGTAAAATTTGGTCACATAACACCAATTTTAGTAACCATACATCATTGCAAGAAAGCATGCAACATTCATTCTAATATATCCATATCCGTAATATGTACACACTTTCATCCTTTACATCTATAATACAAGAAATAATTACAAGAGTAATTTATGACCAATTAGGGTCATCTCATTTACTAGCAACATAAAGGAAGACTCAAGAAGAGCATGTCCAAGCAAGGGTAATTAGGCAACCCAAGTTACCTTCAACCCACAAACACACAAGGCAGAACATTCCTACCCTCATCTTATAACATGGGAGAGTGATCACTCTTAACCATGGGAGACTCTCAACCAAGGTCAACTCTCTAGTCCCATTGAGCAAGGTAAGGCCAAGGAGGCTATTTCCTGCATGATTTCTAAGCATGGGGTTGTAGCTTAACCCACTAATGCCATGCCAATGCATGAAAGCAATCAAGACTTTAAAAACAATATAACAAGCTCACGCCACACACGCCAAACATAGTGAAACATAGAAGGCTCAAGTATGCTAGAGCTCTTAATGTGTGAACATGAGCTATGATACCAGGTGTAACGCCCCACCAAGGAACCCCAGAGGACAACACTAAACTAGGTCAAATTAATGGAATACATTTTAAAAAAAAAGAAAATAACAATAAAATGCAAACATAATAATCTAAACCTAGGTCCTCTAAGGTTCCTCGACTGCACTACTATAAATCAAGGTTACAAGAAACAAAAGGTTACATAAAGAGATACAAACGAAGATACATCCCAATTTATGATAAAAGATCTTCTCAATAGGAACAAGGTATCTCTCATATATTTACAAACAATTTATAGTAAGAATCATAAGGTCATCCTTAGTATAGTGGAAAGACATATTCTTTGCTCCAGTAATCTTCTTAATTAACATACCTATATCTGTGCATCTAAAAGTGAACATTAGTTCCACAAAGATTATTAATAAACACAAAAGAGAACTATATATTAGCCTAAGGCCCTAAGGGGCCAATCTAATGTCTCAGGGGTTCATCCATGATGGCCTTGCCTACGTACATGTAGTGCAGAGACTTCGTAGTTTGGGACAACTAGTTTAGCAATCATATAGTCGACTTAGATACAATATCTCTTAATAAATCTAATCACCATATAATGATATTTTCTAGAGTATTATTCAAGAATATAATTTAAATTCATGTTGCAACCCTTTCCTCTTCCATTGTACACATAAGACCACATGTTACAAAAATAACATATATGTTCACAAAATAGTATTCTAAATAATTAGAAATAAATCAACAGGATGAAATCTATTGGAATTAGTCTGGACAACTAAGAGGGGGGGTCAATCAGTTTTCTCTTAACTTTAATCTTTTCTAAACTTTTAAATCTTCTTTCTTAACCAGATTAATGATGTAAACAATTAAGCATAGATCAACACATGAGAAGAAACAACATGAACACATAACACCAAAATTTTGACGTGGAAAAACCGGTTAAGGGAAAAACCACGGTGGGGGTTAACCCAAAAATTGTGTACCCTGTTAAAAGTACTTAAGAAAATAGAAGGCACATAACTTCAGGCGCACTGCCCAGAGCTCACTGCTCAAGAAGAGGCTCACTACCTATAAGAAATTATGATTACACATAGATAATGAACTAAGAAATAGCATCTACATTCATGCCTGAATCAGTCCCTTTCAAGGCTCACAAAAACTTCTGCTCCTATCTTCAAATTCTTCTTCACTAACTCTTCACTCTATACTCCCTTCACTCCTCTTCTTCTCTGCTCTGCTTTTGATCCTTTCTTTAGATTTAATTCATTTCATACAAGGATGATTTCCACAATTCTTCAAAAAGTATTTATACACTTCATCAACCTTGGAATTATCAACAAGGTCAGCTAAACTTAATGCGGATCTTTACACTATCGGCCAAACATAGATGAGACTTGAAACTTCCTCCATTAACATACCATGCTTCATAAAATGCTCTTTAGATCATCCACAACATGCTAGGAACATCTAGTCGGCCAAGGCTAGGAAGAACATCAACCTCAAAGAAGAAATCTTCAATCAATAATCTCAAACTTTAATGTGGACCTCCAACATAGTAGCCATACAATCCAGAGTCATCCACAAACACATTGAATTCACCCACTCTGAACCAAATTATCAGAATCATTTGTATCTTCCTCCAGAACCTCAAGAACACTATCTACCATGACTATCAAACTAGAAAGATAGCTTGCAGACCTCAAAACCATAAACCACTGGAGTTGATGATACACACTGACTTCACAGACATGCCTTCAAATCTATAGACCATAAGATTTTACTGCTGAGCAATCTGGACCAACTTACTATCACACTGTCTCTTCTGAATACTGCAAAATCTAGTTCTACTTAGATGGCTATAACTTCTTCAAATCTTCATGCAAACTTCTTAATTCTTAACTGGAGCAACCTCTAACAATCCTCTAAATAGCCATATGGTCCACATGCATTGATTATCATTAATTTTCTCAATATCCTCAACAATCTGGTCTTCTATATAGACATCAATATAGGATACAGTTGACACCAATGGCAACAAGCATATGTTGAAATCAATGACAACACCACTTAGGCACATATTTGGAACAATATCCCCCTTTGTCATTGATGGCAACATATGATGTGAAAAACTAAATTCAACCATCAAGACAAGAACTTCTCCCCCTTTCTCTTATCACACCTACAACCATTTTCTTTACCGCTCCCCCTTTCACCAACAACTATTCACTTCCAAGTTTTTCACATGACTTCTCTCCCCCTTTGACATCAATGGAAAAGGGCACATATTTGCTATCTTTTCTTCCCCTTTTTATTTCAGACTGATCTCCAACATTTACATACTGACTACTCCTTAGAGTAGTATCTTCTCAACATCACTCTGGATCTTAAGATATGTCTGAGAATTCCACTGGACTGATGCACATAAGTGCATCTTAGTTTTGATTAGGAGGGGTAATAACCCCTAACTTCTCTTTGAGGTACTCAAAAGTATCCTTGGTAAGAGGCTTAGTGAAGATATCTATGATCTGATCTTTGGAAGGCACAAACTCCAACTTGACTTCATTCTCATTTACCTTCTCTCTCAAGAAATGAAACTTGATAGATATATGTTTTGTCTTTGAATGCAATATTAGATTCTTTGATATGCTTATTACACTAGAATTATCACAAAAGATTGTGACTGGCTCCTCAAACATAATTCTGATGTCCTTCAACATTTGCTTCATCCACAAAACCTAAGTACAATTATTTGTTGCTTCTATATATTCTGCCTCTACAGTAGACAAAGATATTTCCTCTTGCTTTTTGCTTATCTAAGAGACCAATCTTCTCCCCAAGAAGAATGCACCACCACTAGTACTTTTTATGTCATCCACATCTCCTCCCCAATCAGCATCTATATATGCATGAAGAGTGAAGTTATCATCCTTTGGATACCACAGTTCATAATCAATTGTCCCCCTTGAGATATCTAAAAATTCTTTTAACTGCCATTACATGGGTTCTTTTGGATCAGCTTGAAATCAGGCAACAAGTCTAACTACATTCATGATGTTAGGTCTGGTCTGAGTCAGATAGAGCAATCCTCCAATCATTGATCTATACCTTTTCTTATTTTCCTTGGGAGAGTCATCAACTTTGCTTAGCTTGCATCCGATTACCATAGGTGTACCTACTGTATTTGAATCTTCCATTCCAAACTTCTTCAACAATTCTTTTACATACTTGGACTAAGATATGAAGATACCTTTATTTGACTGAACAATTTGCAGACCTAGAAAGAAATTCATCTCTCCAAACATTGACATCTCAAACTCACTTTTCATCTAATCAGCAAATGCTTTGCACATACTTTCATTTCCACCAAAAATGATATCATCAACAAAGACCTCAACAATTGGAATGTCCTCATGATTAATCTTGAAGTATAGATTACTATCAACAATACCTTTGCTAAATCCTAGCTTAAGTAAATGCTTATCCAATCTGGAATATCAGGCTCTTGTAGCTTGCTTGAGTCCATACAACATATTTCTCAGTCTACAAACCATATCTCCCTGATCAGATAATTGAAATCCTTCTGGTTGCTCAATGTAGACTTCTTCCTTCAAATCTCCATTCAGAAATGCTGATTTGACATCCATCTGATATACTTTAAAATCTCTAAAGGCAGCAAATGCAAGAAACAATCTAACTACCTCTATCCTTGCCATCAGAGAAAAAGTTTCTTCAAAATCAATTCCTTCCACTTGAGAATAGCCTTTACATACCAACCTTGCCTTGTTCCTCACAACTTCACCATCTTCATTTAGTTTATTCTAGAAGACCCATTTGGTTCCAATCACATTTTTGTCCTCAGGTCTAGGAACAAGATCCCAAGTGTGATTCTTTTCAATTTGCATCAATTCTTCTTCCATTTTTTTAACCTAGTTTTCATCATTGCAAGCTTCACTTACTGATTTAGGTTCAATCTTTGAAATCAAACAAATCTCCTCTTGATCTTCAAATTTTTTTCTCCTAGTTTGAAGACCTTTACTCTTATCTCCTATGATCTGATCTTTAGGATGATTCAACCTTACATACCTAGGAGTTTTGGAAATTGTTTGAACTTCTGTTTCTTGAACTTGTTCCTCATCATCTGCACTAACCTCTTAGGTTACTAGAGTTACCAGATCAATCTGAATCTAGGTCTAAACTTGAACTTGCCTTACTTGACTGTGATTTTTATCTTGATCATCTAAATCATATCCGTAGTACCTGGAATGTCCTTCTTTGCTTTCATCAACTTTAACATTTGCACTTTCAACAATCTTTTTCAACCTCTTGTTGAAGCATAGGTAAGCCTTACTTTGAGTTGAGTATCCCAAAAATATTCTTTCATCACTTCTTGCCTCAAATTTGCCTAAATCCTCATCTCTTTTGATATAGCATTTACTACCAAAAACTCTAAAATATCTCACAGTAGGAGGATGGCCAAACCATAGTTCATAAGGAGTCTTACCAGAATTTACTTTGATCTACACCCGGTTAAGAGTGTAGATAGCAGTACTCATAGATTCCCTCCAATAAACTTGAGGAACATTTGTTTCCATCATCATGGTCCTGGCAGTTTCTTGAATGGTCTGGTTCTTCCTTTCCACAACTCCATTTTGCTGAGGAGTCCTAGGAGTAGATAACTGTCTTTTTATTCCATACTTTTCACAGAAAGCATCAAACTCACCAGTAGTGAATTCTCCACCTCTGTCAGATCTCAGACACTTCAATTTCCCACCAATCTCATTTTCAACCATCATCTTGAACACCTTAAACTTATCAAGAGCTTCTAATTTTTCTTTTAGGAAAGTTACCCACATCATCCGAGAGTAATCATTAATCAACAACATGAAATATATGTCTCCTTGCACACTCCTAATTCTAGTAGGACCATAGAGATTAGTATGTACCAGTTCCAATCTCCCACTTGAACCTTGTTCCTTACTTTTGAATGAAATTTTGTTATGTTTACCCAATTGACATTCTCTACATATGCTATCAGGTTTCACAAGTCTTGGAAGATCTCTTATAGCTTAAGTGGAACTTATTTTGACAATGTTATCAAAATTCACATGACACATCCTTCTATGCCATAACCAACTTTGATCTATTTGGGCAATCAAACAACTTTTGCCTAAACTACTTATGTGAAAGATGTTACCTCTAGTTTGAGTACCGGATGCAATCTCAATTCCAGAGCTTTCCAAGATTCTACATTTTCCATCCTTGAATCGAAGATCATAACCCTTGTCAACCAATTGTCAAACACCAAGAAGATTATGCTTTAGTCCTTCCACATACTGAACATCATTGGTGTTGTTCTTACCATCAAAAGAGATGGATCCTCTGCCACAGATTCTACCAGTTGAGTTGTCTCCAAATTTTACAAGGCCTCCTTCATAATTTTCAAAACTCACAAACTTACTCTTGTCACCAGTCATATGATGAGAATATCCACTATCAATCACCCATTCATCTTTTTCAATAACTTGAGCAGCTAAGCCACTTTCCAGATTTGTACAGCTGGTAGATTCAATAGACACCATATCTTCTTCTTTGATAGCAATGAACACCCAATCATTTTCAAAGGGACCTCCATGATCAGATTCATCATCTATGACACCTTCTTCTCCAACTTCTTGGACATAATAACAATTCTTCTGACCCTTGTATCTATTAGGGTTTGGTTTTGAAAACCTCTCCGGACATCTTGAGGCAAAATGACCAATCTTATTACAAGGAAAATATTTGAGTGGTAATTTTCCTTCATACTTACCGGATCCTCTTGGCATTCTTCTGGCAATAAGAGCTTCAAGATCTACACTTTTTATTTCAATATCTTCAAGATCCTTCCTTGTCTTCACAAATCTATTTGATCTTGCAGAAGAGATTTCATCTGGATCATATCTTTGTTTTCCATATACACTGGCTTTGAATGCAGATTCATACTTAGGAAGAGAATCACCAAATTCACTTAATTCAAAAACTAAAATTTTGCCAACTAGGTGATCTGTTGTAACATCTGAAATAGTCTTGATCTCCTCTATAGTAGCAACCTTATGTTTGTATGAATTAGACTAAGATCTAAGAACTTTGAAACAATCTCTAATTCTTCCAAAGTTCCTCCTGCACACCTGATCTCACACACAAGTTCATTTATCTTTTGCTTGTAGATTGTGATGTTTTCATCTTCACTCGTCCTTAGATTTTCAAATTTTCCTCTCAGACTTTGTAGTTTGGCACATTTGACATATTCATCTCCTTCATACAGATTCTCCAACTTCTTCTAGATTTCATGAGCAGTTTTTAGTCCAAAAACATTTGTCATTTCTGAATCAGTCAAGGCACTCAACAAGGCTTCTTTAGCTCGAAGGTTATTTTCCGCATCTTTGACTTGCTTTGGAGTTGAAGGACCTTTCTCTAGAGGATCATACTTATCTTTGGTTATCAACCAATAAGCATCACCATGCAATGTAAATGGCATTCCATGCAACTCTTCCAAATAGAGTAATTTGTTCCATTGAATCTTGGACTATCCTTCTTGTAAGTCAACATCTTGGATCTCCTCGAGCAATTAATCTTCTTCTAGAGGAACCTTGCTCTGATACCAATTGTTAAAATTAGTCTGGACAACTGAGAGGGGGGGTGAATTAGTTGTCTCTTAACTTTAATCTTTTCTGTACTTTTAAATCTTCTTTCTTAACTAGATTAATGATGTAAACAATTAAGCATAGATCAACACATGAGTAGAAACAACATGAACAAACAATACGAGAATTTTGACATGGAAAACCTAGTTAAGGAAAAAACCATAGTGGGGGTTAACCCACAAAATGCATACCCTGTTAAAAGTACTTAAGAAAATAGAAGGTACATGCCTTCGGGTGCACTTCCCAGAGCTCACTGCTCAAGAAGAGGCTCACTCCCTATAAGAAATTATGATTTGCATAGAGATAATGAACTGAGAAATAGCATCTACATTCATGCCTGAATTAGTCCCTTTGAAGGCTCACAAAAACTTCTGCTCCTATCTTCAAATTCTTCTTCACTGACTCTTCACTTTATACTCCCTTCTCTCCTCTTCTTCTCTACTCTACTTTTGATCCTTTCTTTGGATTTAATTCATTTCATACAAGGATGATTTCCCACAATTCTTCAACAAATATTTATACACTTCATCAACCTTGGAATGATCAACAAGGTTGGCTAAACTTAACGTGGATCTTTACACTATCGGCCAAACATAGCTAAGACTTGAAACTTCCTCCATTAACATACCATGCTTCATAAAATGTTCTTTAGATCATCCGCAACATGCCAAGAACACCCGGTTGGCCAAGACTAGGAAGAACATCAACCTCAAATAAGAAATCTTCAATCAATAAGCTCAAACTTTAATGCGGACCTCCAACATAGTAGCCATATGATCTAGAGTCCTCCACAAGAACATTGAATAACATTCACTCTAAACCAAATTACCAGAATCATTTGTATCTTCCTCTGGAACCTCAAGAACACTATCTGCCATGACTATCAAACTACAAAGATAGCTTGCAGACCTCCAAACCATGAACCACTGGAGTTGATGATACACACTGACTTCTGAGACATGCCTTAAGATCTGCAGACCATAATATTTCATTACAGAGCAAACTAGACCAACTTATTGTCACACTATCTCTTCTGAATACTGCAAAATCTAGTTCTACTTAGATGGCCATAACTTCTTCAAATCTTCATGCGAACTTCTCAATTCTTAACTGGAGCAACCTCTGACAATCTTCTACACATCCATATCGTCTGCATGCATTGATTGTCATTAATTTTCTCAACATCCTCAACAATCCAGTCTTCTATACAGACAACAATATAGGATACAATTGACACCAATGGAAACAAGGATATGTTGACATCAATGACAACACCACTTAGGCACATATTTGCAACATAAATCAAACATACAAACATAGTCATCCATACATGAAAAGATAGATGAAGTCAAGGTACTTTAGGGGTTCTAAATCATTGAGATTATAACCATATAATTACTTGCTAATCTCGATTCAACTTGTGTCAAAAGATTATAACCATATAAATATTTGAATCTAACAATAATAAATTTTCACAAAGATCATTACCATTAAACCAAAACATAAATATGTTTCTAAAGAGAATAAATAACTCCAAGAATTCTAGTGCAGTTTAGATGTATGATCCAGCATAGACAAGGTAGACAAGAATCTATTTAAGAAATTCTTCTTATCTAATAACTAGAGTAAAGAAAGAAACATAATAATCCAAGAAGAGTAGAAGATACATCATCTATGAGAGCTGACACACTAACTCTCCTTGCACATATACACACTTTGAGCAATTGACTTTCTTAGTTCTCTCTAATAGTGATAATATCCTATGTATTCACCTTCAAACTCATAAACTTATACAATACTAGTATATAGTACCCTCAACTAAACTCCAAAAGATATTTCAATACCTAGATAACATAATTAATCACAAATTTATTTCATAACTTAAAGAATATATTAATTATAGTATTTTAATATTGTTATCAATGAGATTTGCACCTTGTTTAAAGTAAGGTTTAACAATCTATTGAAACATGGGAAGACCTCTAAAGCTGTGGGTAACTTTAAAAGCAGAGGTCAAACTCCAGAAAAGGCCAGCTTCCTATGGTTATCACCTAAAAATACTTTTTATCCTACTGCTTTGACAAGGAAAAGAGTAAAGAAGAGATTACATAAAAATGAAATCTATGACTAAGGTGATGCACCAAAACTAACTAGGACTTGCAAACACAGCTTGTATACATTTGGTTTCAACAATATAACTTGACATACACAGCCCAAAATTATATGCTTTTACATAAATATTTCATAAGAAGGTTTTTATGCTATACTCCTTGCAGGAAAAATATATTTTCACAACTAAAATGTTTGCATTTTCAACACATCCTATGACCTATAAATTGCATATTCTTCTGCAAAAGATGCTAAAAATGAGACAGAACTACAAGGAAATAGATAATCTCACAAGTAATTGCATCAATCAATTTGAATGCACACAATGAAGCAAAAATTTGAGAAGGTAAAATAACTTATCTTTATTGGTCTCCAAGGTAATCACTGGTATACATATCCAAAAGCAAATGAATTACAAACTCACAAAATCTAAGAAAGGATAAAAATCACAAGTCTCTAAAATATGCATGTAAGAACTGCCTACAAAAGAGTCACAAAAGTGACTATATCCACCATTATCCAAGTGGTTCCACAATACAAGGAGCTGGAAACTAACTGGGGTTAGATGCCCACAAAAAGCCTAAAATATAGGGCCTATATCTCCTCCACAAGAGCCCACAATGAAGGAAAAAGTCCACCATTACCTAGTCAATCATAATGACTCATGAAAACAACTCTAAAAGGACTCTAAAAGTATTAAAATCACTCCTAGATACCCTCCAAAGTCAAGCCAACTACTAACTGTCATTGTGAGTTATTCAATCTTTCCTCCTCTCCAAGGAAAAACAAAGGGCTACACTCTTGGCATGTGTCTACCACATCTTCCACACTCCAACTATATTCTCCTTTGCATTAAAAAGAAACAATAACTCTCAAATGATTTATAAGATCACCATCTTGAGGTTATTGTTTTACATTATATAATATTTGCAAGAAAGAAATAAATACAAAGCAAAAGGCACTGAAGGTGCTTACCCTAGTACAAAGGGATGAAAGACTTAACAAAAGTCTCATAATGTTTGGTCACCCCATACTAGGTATTACATTTTACAATGTTTTGACCACGAGAAATTTAAAGGTATGCAAAATAAAATGCAAAAAAGGAAAAGAAAGCCCATCGGGCTTCTAGGGTTATGAAACCCTAGAGACAAAAAAAGCACTTTTCAAACTTCATTTTACACTTTGCAATATTGAAATCTTGCTCTCTACTATTTCCTTGCTGCCATAAGGGTTTCATGTTTGAGGTTCTTGTAGATGATTCTGAGAACATTCTCACTGGCTTTTTGACATTTCTGCTACAATGGCCGAAGGTAAGTCTAATGAAGTCATTTCTCTGAAGCATACTACAATTTTTACCATTTCTTGCTGTTCTTTTAACACTATATCTACTATATATCTCTATATTCTACACGACCGTGATTAGAAAGGCTGAAACTTCATGTAGACGTGACTATATTTCAAGAATGAAGCTACAGAAAATAATGAAATTTGTCATTTTTGTTCCTAATCTTCTCTCTGTATATGATGTTTTCTATATATGGATTTGTTTATTCTCTCTTAAATGAAAAAGACGCAGTGGGCTTTGCTTATTCTAATCACTGGAAAAAAGAATCTAGGGTTTACATAGAAAAACAAAACCCTCATTGTTTTTTGAACGACTATGAAATGATAGATATTACTATCTTCTTTCTTGGAAAAAAAATAATAGCAAATGACTTTTCTGTAGGAGATATCTCATTACTGTAGCATTTTAAAAAGTTTTTGTATTCTCTATCATTATGCTTTATGAGGGTTTCAAAACCCTAACTCTGTTCTTGCTCTTTCTGTATAAGATTTTCTATAGTAGCTTCACTGATTGATATCTTGGGGTTTCAAAACCCTAACTATGTTTTGAATGACCATAAAAAACATAGGTCTCATTGGCATTTTCTTCTGCAAGTACAAGGGTTTCTACTTGTTAGGGTTTCAATGAATAACCCTCACTGTGTTCTTTTCACTTTCATTTCTATAGATGAATCTCACACATTTTATTCATTTTGAACCTATTTTGCTATATATGATGAACACTGTCATTTCTTTGGTATAAGCTCTGGTAAATACCAAAATGTTCCTGTAGTTTTCAAAATGGACAAAGTACATGAGATATGGGCATGAACTCCTTTGTGTATAGCTTTTCATGGCATATGGTATCAATGAAATTTTATGGCATTCTGTAACATGTACATACTATTATTCTTCATTGATTATTGACTACCCCCTAATGTAGTAGAGGCTTCTACAATCATAAAGATGACTGACCCTATCCCTCTAATGCATGTATCACTGTCTTTTGCTTGACTACCCTTCACCTTCAGAGGGATCCTTACCATGCATACTATATCAGTCCTTTGTGACTATGGTAGGTTCTACTCCATTTCTTTGTTATTATGGTTGTCTCTTTAAGTGTTTCTCTTCAGTGTCAAAACAAATCTCCTGACTGTTCCATACCATGTTGGCATGTTCTTATCTTGAAAATGATTATTCTTTCTATTATTACAATGGTGATATAGTGTGACAGTCCTCTTCTCATTCAACCAATCTGATGACTATTCTGTTGTCCTTAACTTGAATGATGTGACAGTTAATATCAAGTGAGACTATTCATTTTTGTTTACTTGATGAGAGACACCATGAAAGGTCTTCTTAAATCTATGCATCTTTGTATATTTCATTCGTAGAATCCCACCACTTGTCAATAGGATTTGAAGACTAACTGGGTCTTCCTCATGTTTATGACTGTTTCATACAAAGATTATTATTAAAACCTTTATGACTATCACTTCAAAATGGTTTTAACAGTCCTCTCTTAGCTCTTATGATATTTGCTAACCACCTGTCAATGCTTATCTCTGACCTCTCACCTCTATCAAGACACTAGTGATTATCATTTGTATATTGTTCCTCTTAGGTGCAGCACCATTATGACTGTCATAGTCCTTAAGATATGACTTTTCCTCACCTATCTTGTAATAGTTATTTGACTGTCCTTTTTAACTGCCATGACAGTCTTAAAGACTGTGTTATGCATGAAGACTATAGTTATAAGACTTTTCCTCTGTATACAGTTATATGATATGTTTGTCAAGGCTCATGACTATGACTACTTGTTGTTCCTTGTAGAGTTGATACAACTTTCTTATAATCTCTATTTACCTTATAGTTCTTTTCCTCTTGACTATCTTTCCTATCATATGATCTTAATCAATGTTGCTCCTTTAAACATGACTGTCTTTTCACTAGCTTCTCAGGAACTATTGTTGTTTATCATCTTTAAATGATGATTGTATCATGTGATAACCTATGATAAATTGTTCCTTATGCTATTCTATATGTTGTGACTCTTCCTATGTAATCTATCTTTCTTGCATCTACTAAATACATATGAAATGTTCTGTAAAATGATTATGAGATGGGCTCAAACCTTGTCGGAGCCACATTTTCTCCACTCATAATGTAATCTGATGAATTACATAAAAACATAATTACACCTGTATCTGCACATTAAACAAACTTGTTAGGAAATAAATGCATATTATGGATGTGTTTGATGACTTGATTATTTTCTAGGACATCCAAGGTATCCTTTTCTTGTTTAATGCATTTGAGGATTAGTTTATACATGCATAGGTACTTGTTCATGTCAGGTTTTGAACCATTCATTGCTTAGAGCATTGCTCTAACATCACTCTTTTGCCAGATACAGGAACTAGGAAGGACAAAGACAAACTTGGGGCAACAGGACAACACATCAGAACCAAAACCAGTCATTCTCATGCAATGACTAGCCTCTAACCTTACATGCACTTTCTTTTACTTTTACTTATTCATGTATATATTGTTCTTCAATTTCATTAAATAAGAAATTTAATCTCACGGCTTGTGTGAGATAATGTACATTTTACATTCAATAAAGATTATTTATTCTTCAGAAAAGATTTGTATAAATCTTTCCTATGTTACATGCACTTGGATAAATGCAGTAATTTGATAATCATAATCTTTTTAAATTATTTCATTTATACACTTGAATGTAATGTAATAAGGATTAGATAAAATGTACCTTTTAAACTTTGAATCAAAACTCTACCTGAATGAGCTACAGTGAAATTTAGGTAACAAATATAGTGATTATGAAACAAGGATTATAGATCTAATGAGGACACACCTTCCAATTTACAAATGGAACCCTTAGATATCTAAAACAAAGTTGACATCATGTATTCATCATGGTGTAGTCACGGTAGGAGGGTTCACATAATGAACTGTCCAGACCGTGCAGCAAGAGTAAACACAACGGAAACAACTCAAAGATATGAAACAAATGCAAATTTACTCTTTCAATATATCATAGAATTCAAATACAGATCAGTCGGCAACATGCGGGCTTACAATTAGGGTTTATAGGCCTAATTATAGAATATCATAATAGGCACAAGATATAGCCTTGAAGTTCCTTTGTACTCAATCTAAACTATCAACAATCTCTATGTGATGAACTACTTTCCTAGGCATCTATTACATCAATATATCATCTTCAAAACCATCAATTCCTCTGTGTTGGCCAAGGAAGATCACAAACTCCAATGAAGAGTTGTAACGTGTACATAGATAGGTCAAACCTAAATGAATAAAACTCCTCTACGAATGAATGGAATGATGTATAGATCTTAGGGAAGGTCAGCCATGAATGAAAGATCATTGAATGATGTGTCATTAGGCTCCACAAGTTAGGAAATGTTCTGCAAGTATTCTCCTTTAGTTGATTATCAAAGATTGTCAAGATGCTCTATTTTGAGAAAATAGTTGATCTTATGATAGCGATATCTTTCTGATATCTTAACCAAATCTCTAATTTTTGGATATGATGTAGATAAATGAATCTAGATGCTAAGTTCAGCTCTGCAAGATATGAAATGCAACTGCAGTAGAATGCGGACCAAAATACAGAAACTACTACTGACTAAACTATCTGAACTGAAATAGAAAATGAAAGAAACAAACTGAACTGCAAACCAACTGAAATGCAAATATTTTTTTGGTTGATGCAAGATTGCTCTTGAACCAGGGATGCTCCTACATCAGACATCCAGGCTTATTGAAAAAGTGAGTCCCTCACTTTGCTAGGGCTAGAGGAGAACCAAGATGGTCCACCTTGGCTTGAGAAATCCATGATGAATCTTCTTTCGGTTTGCCTTTCCACTTCACAAGATATTCTTTTTATTGTCTTCCTCTGGTGTCGTGTCCAACTCTGGTGTCCAAAATGTCTTCAATCTGCTTCGGTGCTTGTGGTAACTACTTCTTCAAGTCTTATTCAATGTTTTCACTGAACTCTACTTCATGATACTGATATAGGTCTGCAATGTTGAAAATAGGTGATATACCCAATGTCTCTGATAACTCCACTTCATATGTATTTCCTGAATCAAATTTTTTGAGTATCTTACAAGGTCCAAAATTTTTCATCTTTAACTATTATATGTTCCAACTGGAAATCTTTCTTTTCTCAAGTACACCATCACTTCATCTCCAAATGCAAATTTTGTATGTCTTCTCTTCTCATCTGCTTGCTTCTTATATTTGTTGTTCATTTCCTTCAAATGCTTCTTAACCTGATCATGTACTACCTTCATGTGTTTTGTAAATTCTTCTACTTCTACACTTCTCTTTTATTCCAAACTGATGTCTCTCAACTCTACCACTCCTCTAGGGTTTACTCTGGTAACAATCTCAAAGGGTGTCCTTCCAGTACTCTTGTTCACTGAATTATTGTATGCAAACTTTGATTATGAAAAAATTAAATCCCAACTTCATGTCATCTCTCCAACCAAACATCTCAACAAGTTTCCCAAACTCCTATTCACTACCTCTATCTATCCATCAGTCTATGGATGAAATGTTGAACTAAATTTCAAATTTGTCTTCATCTTCTTCCAAAGTGTCTTCCAAAAATATTCCAAAAATCTAGTGTCTCTATCTGAAATTATGCTCTTAGGTAATCCATGCAATCTCACACTTTCTTTGAAAAATAGGAAACCTACATGTACTGCATCAATTCTCTTCTTACAAGGTATGAAATGTGCATTTTTAAAAAATTTGTCCACCACTACAAATATAGAATCATGTCCTCTCTATGTCTTATGTAATCCCATCACAAAATCCATACTTATGTACAATCTAGTGTTCTGACTACTCCCTTTTGCAACTTGACAAACTCCACAACTCTACACAAATTTCCTAACATCCTTATGTATCTGACGCCAAAAGTAGTTTTCACTTACCAAAGTCATTGTCTCATCAATGCCAAAATGTCCTGCCAATCCGCCACTGTGTTTCTCCTTGATCAAATCATTTCTCATTGAACTTCTAGGTATGCATAACTGACTTCCTTTGAACATGTCTTCTTGAATGAAATAATCCAACCATTTACTCCTATCAGTCACAATAGGTTCTCTACATGCTTTCTAAGGTTCTGCAAAATTAGTGTCTCCCTCATACAGGTTCTTCAATTCATCAAATCCCATTACTTCAACTCTCATCTCTGTCAACAGATTTCTTCTCCTACTCAAGGCATCAACAACTTTGTTTGATTTACCACTCCTATGCTTCAACACAAAAGTATAACTTTGCATGAACTCTACCCATCTCATATGTCTCTGATTCAACTTACCTTGACTGTTCAAATATTGGAAAGCTTGATGATCTGTATACAACACAAACTCCTTAGGCAACAAGTAATGTCTCCACTTCTTCAAGGCTTGAATTATGGCATAGAACTCTTGATCATAAATTGAATATCTTATCCTTGCATTATTCAACTTTTCATTGAAATATGCTACAGATCTACCTTCTTGACTTAACACTGCTCCAATTGTATTTCCACTTGCATCACAATCTACTTGAAATACCTTATTGAAATCTAGTAACGCCAAAATAGGTTGCTCTATCACGTTCTGCTTCGACAACTTAAAACTTTTATCTACTCCTGATGTCTACTTGAAATCATTTATGTCTCCTCTCATTGTCTCTGTCATAGGGTTACAAACTGAACTAAAATTTCTAATGAACTTCTGATAGAAACTAGCTAATCCATGAAATGATCTGACTTCTCCAATGCTCTCTAGTGTAGGTCATTCAACAATTGCTCTTACTTTCTTAGGGTCCAACTTCAATCTTTTCGTAGAAATCACAAATCCCAAATATACCAATTCTTCCTTCATGAAACTACACTTTTTGATATTTATCAACAATTTCTCTTCTCTTAGTCTCTCCAAAACTTGTCTAAGGTATTGCAAATGTTCCTCTTTTGTCTTACTAAAAATTAGAATGTCATCCAAATACACAATAACAAATTTACCCAAGAATTTCTTTAGAACTTCATTCATCAGTCTCATGAAAGTACTAGGTGCATTTGTTAGTCCAAAAGGCATCACTAATCACTCATACAATCCTTCATTTGTCTTAAAAGCAGTCTTCCATTCATCTCCTTCTCTAATTTTGATCTGATGGTATCCACTCTTCAAATCTATCTTTGTGAAATATATTGCTCCACTCAAACAATCCATGATATCATCCATCCTAGGTAAACGAAATCTATACTTAACTATGATCTTCTTGATTGCTCTAGAGTTAGTGCACATTCTCCATTCTCCATCTTTCTTTGGTGCTAGCACTAGAGGCACTATACAAGGACTCAAACTTTCTCTGATCAAACCTTTCCTCAACAACTCTTGTATCTGTCTATTTAGTTCTTCATTCTCTGTCGATGTCATTCTATGTGCTGCTTTGTTAGGCAAACTTGCTCTAGGTATAAGATCCATGTGATGACTAATACTCCTAATTGGTGGTAATCCTTCAGGTACATTGTTTGATATGATGTCTTCATACTCTGTCAGCAACTCCTTTGTCTCCTCTGGTTGTGATTCTTCAGTCTCCTTTAATGTTTCAGACTTCTTAGGAATCAAGGCATAACACATATTTTCATGACTCAAACCATCCAGAAATTTCCTTCCATCTACCAAACATATTCTAGCATTCCCACATACTTTAGTCTTTCCAATTTCATCTTAGTCATCATCTCCTCTAAAACTAGATTATCTGAGCTACCACTATCAATTACAACTTTGTAACACTTACCTCCTAATTTGCATCTGGTTCTGAACAAACTCTTCCTCTGCGGTGGTTCTTCATTCGTTTCTGCTTGAAATAGTCCTCTCCTCATCACCAGTGATTCTCCTTTCTTAGATTTACCAACTGAACTAGGTGATCCAATAGGTTCTTCTTCCACATAGGCTTCTCTCCCACTTTTCTCTATTCTTTTGCTTGTACTCCCTTGATTACATTCAAATGCTCTATGTCCTTCACCTCCACACTTAAAACAAGTTCCTCAGAATGTTCTCCTATCAAATACTCTTCCTTCTCTTCTATATCCTTCATTCTAGTATGAATTTTAATTACCTCTATAGTGAAAATTTATGTCATTGTTCTGGTAGGCATTTCTATCTTTGTCCTCCTTCTTAAATGGGTTGTCAGGCTTGTTTTGCTCCGGATGTGATCTGTCTCCTCTGAAAAATGCTCTACCTCTCTGAAATTTACCTCCTCTACCTCTCTACCTTTGATCATGCCTCTTATTCAGCTTCTCTTCAACCTTTAGGGCAAACTAATATGCTTCCTCCAAAGATGTCTTCCTTACCAAGCTTAGTTCTTCTTGAATGTTCAATCTCAATCTATTGATGTATCTAGCCACTTTCTCCTTTCCTTTTTCACTATGTCCTATCCTTATGATCATCTTGTGAAATTCTTTAGTATACTCCTTCACAGATCTCTCCTTTTGTCTCAGGTTTTGCAATCTTTTCAACAATTCCAACTCATAGTCAATAGGTATGAATTGATTCTTCAATTTTGTCACCATTCTATCCCATTTTGTAATATTTTCTTTTCCTCTTCTATTTCTATCCAACTGAACTTCCTTCCACCATATAGTAGCATGTCCTTTCAACTTTGTCTTTACAAATTTCACCTTCTCTGGATCTTCAATTTCTTCATATTCAAAGTATTCTTCCATGTTGTTTATCTAGTCAATCAACTCTTCAAGGTTCAAATTACCAGTGTAATTAGGTACATCAACTCTAGGTCTCTTTCTAATCTTTGAAATATCTTGCAACATCTTCACTTGATTTGATTCTTCTTCTTCATCACCTCCCAAGGTTTCGCCAATTTGTTCAACAGAATGAAATTCCTCTTCATCATCACTTTCAACATTAGTTCTAGGTGTCAATCCTCTTCAGCTATCTTCCTCAATAGGATCCAATCAAATTCTCATTATTTTCATCATTTCCATCATCTCATCTATCCTACCATCCATTGTTCCAATAGCAGCAACTCTCCTCGGTGGCATCTTCCTAGGATCAAGTGCAAACTGCCTCAAGTTGGGCGATCAGGCTACAAGGTGACAACTACCTCACAATCGGTGATTAGTTTGTGACACAAGTAACCTACCTCAATTCAGAGATCTATCCACAACAAGATCTTATGGAATTCCTTCACCAACTTAACTCACTTCACTCCCAAAGATTTGAATGTTCTCTTTGATACCACTTGGTGCAGTCATGGTAGGAGGGTTCATAGAATGAACGATCTAGACCGTGCAACAAGAGTAAATACAATGGAAACAACTCAAAGATATGAAACAAATACAAATTTAGTCTTTCAATATATCATAGAATTCAAATATAAATCGGCCAACAACATGCGGGCTTACAATTAGGGTTCACAGGCCTAATTACATAATAGTATAATAGGCACAAGATATAGCCTTGAAGTTCCTTTGTACTCAATCTAAACTATCAACTATCTCTATGTGATGAACTACTTTCCTAGGCATCTATTACATCAATATATATCATCTCTGGAACCATAGATTCCTCTGTGTCGGCTGTTGGTTTTTCTTCTGAATCAGCATTAGGGTTTGCTAGTTCTAATGCACAGGTAGATTCAGCCAACTAAGTATGGGAGGTTGCGTGAGCTCCTCCCCTTCACTTCTGGTTCTGCTGCACCAAGGGGGTGTCCCTATAACTTTAAGATGTGACCATGATTAGCTCAATGACAAAATGATTTAACTTGACAGCAGCAGGCAGAATACTCTCATGTGTGGACCAAGATTTATGTGATAAATTACAAGGTTGGCAATGTTCTTGGACATATTTGTCTGGTCAAGATGAGAGCATGTAGGGGTTCCTAATCCAACTCCTACAACTAATAGGTGAAAGTTATGGAATGGTTTGAATTTATGGTTTGGATGCAAGACAGGGGTTTTGGATCATAATTACTAACCGAGGAGCAAACCGGTGCCTATCTCAGGGCAAGGAGTCAACTAGACATATGCAACAGATGGTTTACAACTAGCATTCAAGTTTCAAGGGGTTAGATTGATGCTTAACTTACAAACATCACCCACGAATGGGTATTTAGCTGCCTCTACTTACAGATATCCCTGCTGACAAACAACCTTCTCCGTGCTTAACCTAAAACAATTTAATCCACTCCTTGAATGGAAGTTAGAGATAAAGCATGTGATACAAAAACTTATACCCTAGAATCTAAGAAGCCCTTAGCAGCCAGATTCAAAAGAAGGAAATGCATGCAACAAAGGAGACAAATAGATAAACACATGCATAAGAGCATTTTTCATCTATATCAACATGAAACTGAACATACGTGCAAAATACATTCATGATGCAACTCATAAACTCTAGAATGAGATAAAACAATCCAGGATCATGCCCTATTCTTCATTATTTACACAAAAATGCCTAGGTCTTCAACAAAACAAATATGAGTGACATAGTTTGTATTTTATAGCAAAACTATGTACTCAGCCAAAATTACAACAGTTAACTCAAAAATTGCCAGATACAATGCATCAAATAATGGTGCTCAAAATAGTTAATGCAGCATATAGGAAACAGAGGACAAAGCAGGTGAGATTAGGATCTGCACTGCCGCCCAGGGATTTTCTCTTCAAACGGGTGGTTGAAGTCGTCAACTCCATCGGTCATCCCTCTGAATTTCACCATAAATGCCATAGCTACCCGCAACCCCTTTGAAATGTAACAGTGGACGCATATGTTGTCTTCCCGCTCAAAAAATGATTGCAAATACACAAGAAAAATCTTTGCTGCGGGTCCAAAACATGGCCGTCGATCTACTTCCTGTCGCTGAGATCCACGACACCCAAAAATGTTGAAAAGTTGAGAACCAATGAAAGTGTGCCACATAGGCACTTCGCTCCTCTATCGCTGACCTTTCCAATCCTTATTTTGCCCTTTTCGCCCTTGTATATGCAGAAACAAATGCATATACAACTGTTTGATATACAAGGTGGACCCCAAACCTGTTTAGAACAAATTGAAAAATCAATTCGGGTCCGACTTGTATCCTCTTTTCCTGCATATTTCCTTGTATATGTACATGTATGTTTGCCTCATACATACAAGGCGGATTTCAAATTTTAATGAGGCATGCTGAGGTTGCTTTAAAATCTGGCTTGCATCTTAACCCTTGTATCCTTTGAATGTACATGTACATACAAGTGCCCAACATACATGCTGCGGATCCAAAATATCATTAACTGCATTTGATTTCTCCTTCGGGTCCAGAATGTATATTTCTTCATTGTATAATGGCTCGTATGTGCAAACATACAAATGAATGCTCATTCAATTGGTGGGCCCCATCACTTGTATGTTCGCAGCTTTGTACATAACACTGTAGCAAATGTATATTTGCACCTCCTTGTATATTTTGCTTTGTATATGACCTTTGTATGTCTGAACATACAAACTTGTTTGTATATACCTGCGGGCCCACCAAATGTATCTCCCCCTTGCCACTGTAGCAAATGCATCTACGCCAACCCTTGTATATTTTTCCTTTGTATATCCACATGCAACCTGATATACAAAGCGAGAATATTCCTGGGAATTTGTGAAAGATTCCCCTTTGTATATGCACATTTTAGAGCCCAATATACATTCAAAAATGCATCTAACTGATTTTTTCAAAGGGCGATGGAGATTTTTGACCCGCCAATGCACATTTTGACCTGTATGTACATACAAACCCCTTTGTATATACAAAGACACCTGCACTTAGTTGATTTTTCACAATTTTACCACTACATAGGCTGAAAGTGATAGAACTTTCTGGATTCTTTGGGAAGGTGCCTGCATATCTAAATTTTTGAAAGCCGAATACCTATGCAAGCACCACCAATAGCTTGAGCCTAAAACCCTAAACATAAATGATTACCAACATAGGCTCTATCTGGTGACGCATTCTTGTAGGCATGGTGAGGACCTCAGATCTCTGGGATGCAGACCAGTCCCTTATCCATTGGGCTATAGAGTCAAACTTGAACTAACCTACATCACCAAACACACCTGATGGCCTAAGGCCACCAAGAAAAGAAAAACATGTATCTCCCTTTGTCAAACATCCTGTTTTCATCTACATACACTGGATCAAGCTTGGAGATACTGCCATGATCTGCCCACAAACAAACCTCATCATTTGCATATTCAACCCTCTTATTTAGCTTGTTCTTCTCAACCTTATGCAAACAACCTTCAGCATCATGTGACATGTGGGTGTCATATTCATCAAGCAATGCATATTCAAATGAAATATAACACATGTTTTCATCCGTATCAGCATTATGCATTGCAAAATAATCTCCTAGCTGGACTAAAAAATGAAAGCACTCAAAGTCCATCATGCAGCTAGGAACATCAGGGCTCATCTTATCACAAGCTGGCATATCAAAGAAGAAGCTCTCAAATCCATATTTGTGCATTTCATGCACACAACTTTTAGCTACACCAAACAGAAAAAACTCAGACTTTGGCAGCTCCCTGCAGTAGCTTTCATGATGTATGTTGGTTGCTCTTTCATCGGGATGAGAACTAGAATCCATATCAACATCAATGCCCTGATCTTCACCATACTCAAATAGATCCTCATCACCATACATGTCAAACATGGGTGATCTAGGTGTTTCAACTTCATCATGGTATGCTGCTAGTTCATGGGTCACAGAACATGCATTTTTATTACCAATGGATTCACTTTGTCGAGGAGTATCAGCCTATATGTCATAAGCAAAACTATAATCAAATGAAGAGCAATCATACTCAACACTAGCACTTGTTTCAATTTCTGACTACTCTTCATCATCTCCATGTGTCTAAAAAGAAGGCAGTGATTCACACATGGAAGTGCCGCTCTGTCTAAATAGAGCAGTCTCACAATCATCTCCACAAATCCATTCAAATAGATGTTTATTTCTATCCATAACCACATCATTATTTTCAGAACCAGACACCTCAACCTTGCAACGAGGGTCATCATTGATCCTTTCATTGGCATCATCAACTGATGTATTTTCCAGTTGAGCATTGTTATCAGCATTATGTTCAAATAGAGCAGTCTCAACTTCTATGCTTTCCTTTTCACATTTATCTTCAACTGATGCCATGATCACTTGGTCATTTGCAACTACACAATTGTTATTCACACCAAAACCTGTGGACAGAGAATTCTGCATGTGCTCATTTCTCATTTTTTCTATATTTTCTAAAAACTTGTATGCCATCCACATACTTGTTATCTTGAATTCCCTCAACAATGCACTAGAGCCCTCCTCAAAAGCTTCAAAATATATGCCAACACAGGCTGAAATATCAGGTCTGAAGACTTCAGGGATTTGTGAAAGGGCTACTGCAAATCTATGATTGAAATCAATAGCAGGCTCTTTATCTTGTTTTCTGATTTCCATTAATCTTGCAACAAGATCAATAGGTTCTCTTGCAAATTCTTTACTAAAACAGTCAGCAAGTTCATCCCAATAGGCAAAGGATCTCTTTGGAAAGCTCAAATACCAATCTCTAGCTTTTGCATCAAAGGATCTAACAAAAAACCTCATCCACATATCCTTATCTCTAAATGAATGTCTTTCCATAAAACTATAAATTTTTTGGATATGTGCACCCCCATCACACACATTGTGTCCATTAAATCTGGGCATCTGATTGTAAATTTTAGCAGGCATACTTTCAACTTGATAATCAACCCATGACAAATCTAATTGGTCATACAAAGGATCAAAAGAGCTTACAAGAGGGTTATCATTATGGCTGGCAGACACAATAGGGTTATTACTATTTAACTGGGCATGCCGGGCTTCTAAGGATATCAACCTATTCTTTATCTCTTCTATTCTTTTATTCAACATTTCATCCCCCTCTTGACTGAGTATGGGTGAATACATACTTGGATTCATATAAACTTCACTCTTAGACATCTTATGTCTATCTAAGACCTAAGGCTTCCCCCTAGCATCTAACTTATGCAATAAAACAACAAATATAAATGGGAAGGAGCTAGGTACCTTTTCTCATCTAGATGCTGAAGCTTTGAACATAATATTTTTAGATCTCAATAACATACATCAGCCTTTCATGTGCACTAAAACTTTTTTGCAGAGTCGCCACCTCTCCAAAGAGGATAAAATTTTTAAACAGCTGAAAGCTCATCAAATATTTTTCTGAGTTCATTCCACCAGTAGAGCACCATCATTCACATGAAAGAACCAGATATGTAGCAATGATTTCACACCAATTTGACTCTCTTCTTCCCCAGTATAGTCGCCATTTTGTTGGTTTTTCTTCTGAATCAACATTAGGGTTTGTCAGTTCTAATGCACAGGCAGATTCAACCAACTAAGTATGGGAGGTTGCGTGAGCTCCTCCCCTTCACTTCTGGTTCTGCCGCACCAAGGGGGGTGTCCCTATAACTTTAAGATGTGACCATGATTAGCTCAATGACAGAATGATTTAACTTGACAGCAGCAGGCAGAATACTCTCATGTGTGGACCAAGATTTATGTGATAAATCATAAGGTTGGCAACACATATTTATCTGGTCAGGATGAGAGTATGCAGGGGTTCCTAATCCTACTCCTACAACTAATAGGTGGAAGTAATGGAATGGTTTGAATTTATGGTTTGGATGCAAGACAGGGGTTTTGGATCATAATTACTAACCCAGGAGCAGACCGGTGCCTATCTCAGGGCAAGGAGTCAACTAGACATATGCAACAGATGGTTTACAACTAGCATTCAAGTTTCAAGGGGTTGGATTGATGCTTGCCTTACAGACATCACCCATAAATGGGTATTTAGCTGCCTCTACTTATAGATATTCCTGCTGACAAACAACCTTCTCCATGCTTAACCTAAAACAATTTAATCCACTCCTTGAATGGAAGTTAGAGATGAAGCATGTGATACAAAAACTTATACCCCAGAATCTGAGAAGCCCTTAGTAGCCAGATTCAGAAGAAGGAAATGCATGCAACAAAGGAGACAAACATATAAACACATGCATAAGAGCATTTTTCATCTATATTAACATGAAACTGAACATACGTGCAAAATACATTCATAATGCAACTCATAAACTCCAGAATGAGATAAAACAATCCAGGATCATGCCATGTTCATTATTTACACAAAAATGCCCAGGTCTTCAACAAAACAAATATGAGTGACACAGTTTGCATTTTATAGCAAAACTATGTACTCAGCCAAAATTACAACAGTCAACTCAAAAATTGCTAAATACAATGCATCAAAAAATGGCCCTCAAAATAGTTAATGCAACAAATGGGAAATAGAGGACAAAGTAGGTGAGATCAGGATCTGCACCGCCACCCAGGGATTTTCTCTTCAAACGGGTGGTTGAAACCATCAACTCCATCGGTCATCCCTCTGTATTTTGTCATAAATACCACAGCTACCCGCAACCCCTTTGAAATGTAATAGTGGACGCAAATGTTGTCTTCCCACTCAAAAAATGATTGCAAATACACAGGAAAAACCTTTGCTGCGGGTCCAAAACATGGCCGTCGATCTACTTCCTGTCGCTGAGATCCACGGTACCCAAAAATATTGAAAAGTCGAGAACCAATGAAGGTGTGCCACGTAGGCACTTCGCTCCTCTATCGCTGACCTTTCCAATCCTTATCTTGCCCTTTTCACCCTTGGATATGCATAAACAATTGCATATACAACTGTTTGATATACAAGGTGGACCCCAAACCTATTTAGAACAAATTAAAAAATCAATTCAGGTCTGACTTGTATCCTCTTTTCCTGCATATTTCCTTATATATGTACATGTATGTTTGCCTCATACATATAAGGCAGATTTCAAATTTTAATGAGGCATGTTGAGGTTGCTTTAAAATCCGGCTTGCATCTTAACCCTTGTATCTTTTGAATGTACATGTACATACAAGCACCCAACATACATGCTGCGGATCCAAAATATCATTAACTACATTTGATTTCTCCTTCGGGTTCAGAATGTATATTTCTTCATTGTATAATGGCTTGTATGTGCAAACATACAAACGAATGCTCATTCAACTGGTGGGCCCCATCACTTGTATGTTCACAACTTTGTACATAGCACTGTAGCAAATGTATATTTGCACCTCCTTGTATATTTTGCTTTGTATATGACCTTTGTATGTCTGAACATACAAACTCATTTGTATATACCTGTGGGCCCACCAAATGTATCTCCCCCTTGCCACTGTAGCAAATGCATCTACGCCAACCCTTGTATATTTTTCCTTTGTATATCCACATGCAACCTGATATACAAACCGGGAATATTCTTGGGAATCTGTGAAAGATTCCCCTTTGTATATGCACATTTTAGAGCTCGATATACATTTAGAAATGCATCTAACTGATTTTTTCAAAGGGCGATGGAGATTTTTGACCCGCCAATGCACATTTTGACCTATATGTACATACAAACCCCTTTGTATATACAAAGACACCTGTACTTAGCTGATTTTTCACAATTTTACCACTGCATAGGCTGAAAGTGATAGAACTTTTTGGATTCTTTGGGAAGGTGCCTGCATATCTAAATTTTTGAAACCTGAATACCTATGCAGGCACCACCAATAGCTTGAGCTTAAAACCCTAAACATAAATGATTACCAACATCGGCCAAGGAAGATCACAAACTCCAATGAAGAGTTGTAACGTGTGTACATGGATAGGTCAGACCTAAATGAATAGAACTCCTCCATGAATGAATGGAATGATGTGTAGATCTTGGGGAAGGTTGGGCACAAACCAAAGATCATTGAATGATGTGTTGTTAGGCTCCACAAGTTAGGAAGTACTCCACAGGTCTTCTCCTTTAGCTAATTATGAAAGATTGTCAAGATGCTCTGTTATGAGAAAATAGTCGATCTTCTGATAGCGATATCTTTCCGGTATCTTAACCAAATGCTCTAATTTCTAAATATGATGTAGATGAATGAATCTAGATGCTAAGTCCATCTCCACAATATTTGAAATGTAACTACGGTAGAATGCGAACCAAAATACAGAAACGACTATTGACTGAACTACCTTAACTGAACTGAAAAATGAAAGAAACAAATTAAATTGCAAACAAACTGAAATGTAAGTGTTTTTTGGTTGATGCAAGATTTCTCTTGAACTAGGGATGCTCCTGTATCACATCATCTATGAAACTTTATAGAGAAGGAAAGATTCCAAATCAATTTAAATAAATCAACTTACAAGACTAACTTAGTGGAATCTCTAACAACTCTAACAATTAAGGAATTATAACTAAGGAAAGTATAACAATCGAGGCTTCTTAATGCATTATGTGATGAAGGTAGCAAAAGACTTTCCATTACAACTTATTATATATATATATTCCAATAGGATAAAGGAGCATATATTCTTATCACAACTATTACAGTCTATTCATGACCAAAAAAATAATAGAAGACTCATTAAATATCATAACAACATGCATTTAATAATAATTTTGCACGTACTAAATATAGATTACCACGATGTCCTACTAATATTAACCAATTCTTCTCCTCCTTGAAAAGAGAGACTAGTTCTCAAGAATAATCACATATAATTATGATTTTGTGTAAACTTAATAAGAATTAACCCTAAAAGAAACTACTACAGTGGTTCCACAAGTAGCAAGATTCATTGATTTGAAAAAGGAAACAGTGGTGTAAAAACTACATATCTGTAAGAATAACATGCGCTAATCTAAATTGCAAATTGACCTTAGAAGGATTTAAACACGATTCTACAAGGAGTATTAATATTGAGGCTCATTCCATTTAAGGATTTTGATGACACAACAAGGTAATTTCAAGCAAAAGAAGAAACATATACAAAGCTCATGGATTGAACCAAACTCAAAGATGGATACAATGGGGGATGGTTTTCAATCAATGTATAATGGAAGGGATTTTAACAAGTTTAAAAGTTATAATGCTTGGTGGACATGACTGCCAAAGAAGTACATCCAATTATTTTGAAGAACTATAAACAGAGGAGTGGCTTTTCAACAATATAAGTTACAATGTTCTATTCACATTGATTTGACCAAGAGGTCTTCTCAAAGGAATTTACATCGAGCAGTTATAGCCTTGTGATTACCAACACAAAGCTTATATCGACTTCAATCAACTCCAACAGAACTAAAGATTGTGGGAACCCTAATTTACAAAACATCTACATCTCGCATAGACCTAAGCATACATTTGAGTTTGTGTCGATCCAATCTGAAACAAAAGCATGAAGAGTAATATTGTGTAGGAAAGAACACATCTCTCTATTTGAAATCAGATCTACTTGGAGAGAGGATGAATACCGATTGTCAAAGATATTTCTACAAACATATATATACAAGGTGATTAAGAGCATGTACCGGTAGAAATAATATAATTTTGAAGTTCATATGGCCTACCTCCAAGACATGGCTTCTAAGTCCATTTTCCCCTCCATTGCTTGTGCATCGCATAACAAGAGAAAACTGCATACTTTTCTCGCTATCTACATAGCTTCTTCCATTTCAAATCAAAGCCATGCTCTCATTCTTCAATATATTGTATATGCGTTGTCCCTTCTCTCTTCCCTCCTTTCAAATCACAATTTCATCTCCTTTTATACCCCAGCATATGACTCTTCAAAGGAATGTGATTTCTTCAAGGGAGACGACTTCTCCCAAGAGAGGCGACCTCTTTAATTGCTATTTTTTTTCTTTAAACTCAAGATACCATTAAATTAAACATAAGCGCTAACATTTAACTCATTAGAAGTCAGCGTTAATTTACAATCTTTTTTAATACTCCTTTAATTGGCCTTCAGAAGGAGTCGACCATAATTTATTGGTAATTACTTCTCTGGCAGTGATCCTAATTACCAATACTTGGGTGATGTTTTAGTTTAGATAAATTCTTTCCTCATATATTAAATCTACGTGATCAAACTCATACTCCAGGCCTTTATGAAAGTAATCTTCCTTTGAGATAGTTTATTCACCACATCATTGTATCTTTACATCATGAGACTAGATTGAGCCTTAAGACTAAATATATACTTCCTTCAATGCATGCTACCATTTATACATCGGTCTATTAAGATATTTCATGTATTTATTATCTCACCATGTTTGAATAGATTGAGCCATTTAACATACTTTGCCTACTACTAGAATACATCTTCATAAATTGGAATGTCCCTAGCAAGAATGGGACATTTCACCTGCATGCTAAAATTAGAGTCCACTCCCTTCCTTCTATGAGATTTGAGGACCCAATGATTGGAGATCTTCTTAGAAGAAGATTTCTTACTCACTATAGTCACCTAGTCATCAGAACAATTGGAAACTGAGGACACACCATTGGGAACCACTCCTAGATTGCATGTCTATCCAAATAAAAAGGGTCCTTGTCTTGAAAAGTAGTAGAAATCAATCACCCATAGAATTCAAGGCTAACTCACTATCCAAAGAGGATGAGGCCATGGGTCCTAGAACCTAGTAATGGAGAGGAAGCACTTTCAACAAGAGAGATATTCGCAGCACCTTCTCCTTGCCCATTAAAATCTTGTTGACAAACCAAAGATTGATGAAGAGGAGACACACCAAGTACAACAAGAGAAGAAGTCAAATTAGAGGGAAAAATATTTGAAAGATACCTTCCCAAGGCTACTAAATCTTTGTAGGAGGAAACAAGAGGATCAATAGAAGAGGAAATGAGATCAACAAAAATCTATTGATGGTGAGGCCCAACACCTTTCTACCATGAAACTTGATAGGCAAATTTGAACTTTTTCCATGGGCAACCATTAGACAAATTTGCACCTAAAAGCTAACTTGTCATGGGTAAGTGCAAAAATATGGGGGGCCAAAAAGTGGCCAAATGGTTTAAAAAAAACAATACATAACATGAGCGCGTTATAACACGCTCGTGTTATGGTTTGGTAATGATGAGCCTAAGGCTCGTCAAAACCAAACCATAATGCGCTCGCGTTATGAAGTACTATAAATTTTAAAAAAAGGTTTGCATCTCATTTTATTTCTTTTTCTCCACAATTCCCACGGTCTGCAAACCCTAGAAAGCACGCTTGCATTTTGGATTCCTCAATTCAACACAAAAATCTTATTGATTCGTCGCTAAAATGCCACCATGACGTCGAGCATGCCAAAGGAGTGAGTTTATTTGTTTTTTGTTTGAATTTGTTTCTAAATAGGTAGGTTTGAGTTAATTTTTGATGTATATTTTATTAATTGTCAAGAAATGTTAATGCACCTCCTCCTCCTCAAAATCCACAAAATCCTAAGGAGGAAATACCTGCGGAACAACAACCTCCTCCATCCATTCCTCAACATGCCCCTGGAACACAAGAAAATATAATGCGGTAAATTGAAAAAAACAAAAAGAAAATTGAAGACATAATTGCAAGGTTGAAAGATCCTTCCACTTCAACCTTGCATAGGTCCACGCTTGCCAAATCTCTTGAATCTATGTTATCAAATGTAGATTTAATTAGCAAGCAAATAACTAGTTGGACGGATAAGACGAGAGAGTTTAGAGATTACTATGCAGACAAGTTGTCATACCAAGATGTGAAAAAATTATAAATTACAAAATTAGACTTGTGTTCAATTTTCACAAACCCACAAACAAATCAACCTCCACCCATTACATGCAAGAGGTTCCCTATCCATTGGTACAACAACCAAGTGATAAGGGACAATTTTGGGTAGAGGTGGTGGATGGTTTTTAACCATCCTCCATGCAATAATAATGAGGTCCTGCAATACTTTTTGAGGAAACTCTACTGCGAGTTTGTCCTCAATAAAGTGCTAAACTATTTTGATATGCAGGACTTCCATGGTAGAGGTGGGGGGTCAGCACAAGATAGACCAGGGGTACGTCTTGACCCATAGTGGGTAGTGAGACGAGTAATCAGTAGACCAGCCCATGAGCATGTTTCTATCCCTTCCATTGTGAAGGAGAGTGTTGAGGTTGATACACTACAGTCCATTAGTGCCTTGACCCAGAGCATCATAAAGCATACCGGTCCTGCAGCACAGAGTGGGTTGGGAGATAGTGCGAGGAGTAGGGTCCCACCCCATGCTTGTTAGGCTTGCGGCTCAACCTATGGTTATGACCCCATGGATAGTCAAGACGCAGGTGCATAGGCTACATCTGTAGCTAAGTAGATGTCGATGAAAGATACCCTCCTGAGTCAGACTTTCATCCTTGATACTCAGGTAAAAATTAGCAAGTTTATTGAATTTAATTTATTAAATTTCATTTTTGAAATGCAAGATTAACTAATTTAGTTTGATGATTTTAATGAAATTTCAGGGTCATAGTGTCGATGCAGTTTTCAGTGGTTCTCCACCTGCATTTTAGACTAGATCATCTACTGTCGGGGTATCTAACTAGTAAACAATTATAAATATTACGTGTGAATAGCATTGTTATATGAATGGTATTCTAATATCTGATTTTGGATGTTGAATAGGTTAATATTAGAGATTTCACGGAAACACCTGCCAGCGGTGGTGGATTTCAAAGTTTTATGGAGGTAATAAAATAAATAGTTTAATGAATGAATTGTACTTACTAGATTTTTGTATGTGACTTGTGTGCTTTATTGTGTGTACTTCCATGTTTAGATGAACGTGTGTGTATGTTAGGAGCCATGATTTGCATCACTATTATAGTTTTTGTAATTGAATAATGTTGTTTTATTTATAGATGATGCAGGCTGCGGAGACAACTCCCAATGTTCATAGGGCAATGGAGTACGGTGTGGCCTCTGCAATTCATAGCTCCATGGCATTGACAGGGGTATGAGGTAGATTAGTAAATTTCAATTTACATTCATTGTTATAGTTGTCTATTTTTGAAAAATCAAAAGATTATTGATTTGAAGTTTAATTTCTATTTGGATGCTTTCTATAGGACATGACATCACCATGGCCTATTCCTGCTACTGAGGCAAGTGAGGAGACAGATTATATGGTAGCGGTAAGTGATTATTTTGTTAAATGTTTCATTTTTTATAACATGTAATTTCTATATATTAATGTCTATACTTTTTATTGTAACAGGTAAAGATGCAGGAAGAACTAAATAGGAGGAGCAGCCCTTGGGTTCGTAGTAGACGACCCACATGCGCGTCTCCATCCCCTAGAAGATCAAAGGCTGCTCGTGATCTATTCTCTTCACCAGCCAGAGGGGAATGACTTTTTATTGTGTTCCTTTGTTGTATGCCTATATGGCATTTGTGGACATATATTTTGTATTGTATATAGTTGACATTGTATGCCTATATGGCATTCTTGTAACCCTATATGGCTATTTTGTATATATGTTATACTTATATCGACAGATATTGATGTATGCCTATATGGATATTTGATTAATACAAATATTTTTTATTGATGGCATCCATACTTGCATTATAAATCCACATTTGAATGGATATTTGTAGATGGCTACTTCAAATATTTAAAGTCCAATTGTATTACATAGGATGTTTGTTGATCCAATAAGCTAGCTATTGTTATTCAAGTATCACCTAAACCTCATTTTGGAACTAAAAGATAAAAGTTGTATTTAAAAAAAAAATGAATCATCATGTTGAACAGAAAATATTAATATTCTTTATGAGTAGCATACAATGTCAGCTATATGCAATAAAAAAATGAATCATCATGTTATTCTTTATGTTTGAGATCTTGAAAATGACCAAGTCTGGTAGCCTAATATCCTAAAACACTACGATGAATATCCAAGTCATTAGGATGATTTCACCTTGAGAAAAAGTCATTAAGATGAGTGCCTAAAGGAGACTTTCTTAAACATTCAAACATTGAGCAACAAGCATGAAGGGTTAAGACACAATTTGCAACTCATAAAGCCTCAAAAGGGCACCCAACTTGGAGAGAGCATTCATTTAAGACAAGGTACCCATTGACACCTGTTCCACCATAAAAGTGTGCCTAAGGTGGAAGGAGAACAAACCTCTAGTAAGTGAAGCGCACCTATTGTCTAAACCACTTCATTATGGTGCCCTAGCATGAGGAGGAGTATATAAGTCAATAGGAAGTGGCGCCTATAATGCAAATGAAGGACTAAGTGGCATTTTCAATAAGCATCAATTCACCTTGAGCTTTCAATAAATACATCAAATTGAGCCCCATAAGCCTAGGTGCCCTTTGCCTTCAAAAGAACCTTGTATCGACATCAAGAGTTGATCATATCGGCGTATCGGTAGACCTTGGTTAGGCTTCGCCGATAGTGGTCTGTCTTGCCGATGAGTGTGGTTCAAAGTTGAAGACATCGGTGTATCAGAAGATAATCCCATTGGCGCATCAGAAGAGTAGTTGAGAGCTTCGCTGATGAAGGGGGTCACACCGACAGTCAAAATCCATCGGTGTATTGACCCAATGAGATTAGAGTTCACCGATGTTTGGAGTCTCACCTATAGGTGTGGTCTGAAGGTTGTCATTGGTGAGATCGGTGTGTCGGTAGAAGAGTTTTTGAGTGTGCCGATGGTATTAAGTCCTATCGATAGGCGAGGGACTTAGAGTCTTGTATTGGAGTGACAAAGACATTGGTGTGAAAGGATATAAAGTCACCGATAGTGGTTTGTCTGACCGATAAGAGTCAATGATGGGATGTTTGTCAGAAGTGAAATCAAACGGAGTCATGGTGGCATCGGCCTATTGGCCAATGAAAATTTAAGCTCGCTGATGGTATGTTGTCTCACCAATAGTGAGTTCAAAGGTTCAAAAGTTGATAATTCTATGCTTCCACTATGTTCTCTGCATCAGACACTCATCCCTACTACAGTCTAGCATTCTCTAGTTGTGTTCTCCCCTTTGTTTTTATGAACGCCTCTGGAAGTAATGTTGAGTTACTTGTGATGTCCTTATTGACTGGTGTTGTTTTGGATTCATGTGTAGTCCTTGTTCCTTATAGTCTATTGTCTACCTGAGTATTTGTTGTAACTTATTGAACCACTATGATTTTGAATATTTAGATTTAGAGGGCATTAGACACCAAAACTTCTTAACCTTTAACAACCCAACCTAGAATCAATAGATTTTTGTCCATCCCAAATATTCTAGTCAAGACAAAGCATGTTGATTCTCATTTAATCCAAAGTTCATTAACAGGATTATCTTATCATAATATTTAGGGAAATGACCACCTAGATGGACAATGATGTGAGCTATCTATAAAGAAACTTGCAAGAAGTATAGGAGGCATGAGAATCCCTCCATGTTGTTTATCAAGTTGAATGATCTATGACACATCATGTATCATTAGAAAATATTCTCAAAGAGAAAGCAAGTGAAAATTATCAAAACAACCCATAACAAGGTGGAGAATTTCTAAGGACCATAGTGTTATCCCTATGACTTGACACATATTGCTTGTTTCATAAAGCAAAGGGACATGATATAAATATTGTTGTTAAATGGAGCCTAATTAGACTCGGAGGTTAAATTTACCCAACTTTTATCAACGCAGTTTCCCCCCAAATATTTTCCTACTTGTTTTGGCACCTTGAAGTCTAAGTGCATGAAAATCATTCTGAGTTGGCAACCTAATCCAATGACTTGACACAGATCCCAAAACCAGCTATTGGACCAATAGAATCCTAGGTGCTCACTTCATGCATTATGATTTCTAGGCGCCAGTTTGATGCTCCATCATAAGGAAAGTGCACCCACACTTGCAAGTGTTTTTCTTCAGGATCTAGGCACCAATTGAAGGTTGTAGTTGCCAAGAAGAGCGCCTAGCAAGAGGAATTCTTTTGGAGTCTCCAAAACACATCAAACACTCGACTAACAACAAGATAACTTTTTCCCAAGTTAGGCACTTCAAGAGGGAAGTTAAAACATGAATAAGCACCAACTTGTCTAGGTGCAAACTCAAGCTTGTTGAGGATACACATGGCACCCAACATTCCTTGGTGATTTCATGAACTTCAAATGCTCAGAACTGTTCAAGGAATGCCCAATGCCCCTTCTTGATGATAGGCACCAAAGTGAGGGTGGAATTGCGCCTTGATGGCATTAGGCGCTATCTAGAGTATGCTACTCCATGGAAATGCACCTTCTTGCTTAGAGTAATTCAAACACTCCAAGGTCTTCAGTGATCAATTCCCCAACTTATGAAATGTCCTCCTTCATTTCAAAACACATTGTAATGCTCCAGAGAGATGACTATACCTAGGCGTCAATCTAGGTTAGAAATGCCTCTAAAGTGTGCCTTCTCTTTCAGAATGTAAAACAAGGTCCAAAGGTGCTAATAAACTGAAGCGCTTCTTTGGAAAAGTCTCAGAGGTTAAGATGTGCCTTGTCTTAATGAGGTGCAACTCTTGGGTAAGAAAGATTATAAAGTGCGCCTAACTTAGTGAAGAGGTTGATAACTTCTAAATCCTTCCTGGAACTTAGATTGCTTCAACTGAAGATCATCTTGCACCAATACATCACCAAACTTTCAATCACAAGATCAATTCAAACTTAGGCACTCATTAAGAGTCTTTCCAATGTTGGCGCATCTAAGTCTTTCTTAGACCTTGTTTCAATATGTTTGAGTTCCAAAGTTGACTCAATGGTATCAAGATGACACCATAGAGTCTTTGGACTAGTTCCTTAGAGTTTCAAAAACATTCTAGCTCCTTGAAAATTCCTCATACATGCTTGGGTGCCATTTCAAGGTCCTCAAACCATGATGTAGTGCCTTATTGCTCTAGGCACCCATTCATGATTGTGCAACTTGAGATTGGCGCCTAGAGTGAATAGGCTTTCATACTGACTTAATTCACTACCTCCTTCTGACAATTTTTGGGGCAGTAGAAAACCTTTCACCACGGGCAAATGTCTCAGAGATATAAAAAACTAAGAGAGTTTATTGTAGAGGCACTCTACATGATTGCATTGCCTCAGACGGAATGTTTCTAAGTGACAGTTTTTGAGTAACATCTCATCAAAGATTGCTACCTTTTTGCACTTTGGACTCTTCAGGGATATCATCGGTACAATGTAGCTCAGACTGTTTCGACATGTTTGGGTGAAAGAAAGGACCATGCCTAGCATAAATGTACCCCTACAGACATGTTGGAATAGTCAATTTGGTCACATTAGGAGCAGGACGAAAGTTACACCCCTTTGCAACTTTACACTGCCTCCTTTTGACGATTTTTGAGGCAGTAGAAAACCATTCACCACGGGCAAATGCCTTAGAGATATAAAAAACTGAGAGAGGTTATTGTAGAAGCACTCTACATGATCACGTTGCCTTAGACAAAATGTTTCTAAGTGACACAATTTTCAAGTAACATCTCGTCAAAGATTGCGGCCTTTTTTTGCACTTTGGACTCTTCAGGGATATCGTCGGTACAATGTACCTCGGACTGTTTCGACACGTTTAGGTGAAAAACAAGACCATGCCTAGTGTAAATGTACCCATTTGGATGCGTTGGAACAATTAGTTTGGTCACATCAGGAGCATGACGAAAGTTACACCCCTTTGCAACTTTACACTACCTCCTTCTGACGATTTTTGTGGTAGCAGAAAACCTTTCACCACAGGCAAATGCCTCAGAGATATAAAAAACTGAGAGAGGTTATTATAGAAGCACTCTACATGATCGCGTTGTTTTGGATGGAATGTTTCTAAGTGACACAGTTTTCAAGTAACATCTCGTCAAAGATTGCTGCCTTTTTGCACTTTGGACTCTTCAGGGATATCGTCGGTACAATGTAGCTCGGACTGTTTCGACATGTTTGGGTGAAAAATAGGACCATGCCTAGTGTAAATGTACCCATCCTAATGTGTTAGAATAGTCATTTTGGTCACATCAAGAGTAGGACGAAAGTTACACCCCTTTGCAACTTTACACTACCTCCTTCTGACAATTTTTGGGGCAGCAGAAAACCTTTCACCACGGGCAGATGTCTCAGAGATATTAAAAACTAAGCAGTTATTGTAGAAGAACTCTACATGATCACATTTCCTTAGATGGAATATTTCTAAGTGACACAGTTTTTGAGTAACATCTCGTCAAAGATTGCTGCCTTTTTGCACTTTGGACTCTTCAGGGATATCGTCGGTACAATGTAGCTCAGACTGTTTTGACATGTTTGGGTGAAAAATAAGACCATGCCTAGTGTAAATGTACCCAGCCTAACACGTTGGAATAGTCAGTTTGGTCGCATCAGGAGCAGGACACCAAAAATGCATAACATGATGATGTAAAAATGTGTATATGTTTAAAAATGCAGGAGGAAATAAAAAAAGACAAACCTTACAAATTAATATGCATACTTACAACTCAATGTAACATGACTTTACAAAATCAATGTGAATACTTACAAATTAATCCAATGAACCATCTGGCTCTGCTCTACTCTTTATTGTGTCAAGTATTGCTTCATGGTCAGACTCACGCACCTTCCACAAGACTTTGTTCAAAAGTCTACCCTGATACTTTATCAAATGAACATTGGATGCCATGATAAGGTTTGAGTAATGAAGAATCTTCCGATGTGTGTCAAAGTCCTAAAATAGCCAAATATTAACATTGTTATGTGGGTACCTTCTAAGCCATGTTCCAGTAATAACCACTGAGCCTGTAGGGTATTCGATGTTTTCTCCATCTGTAACAGGGGCCTCCAATTTCTTTTTGGCCTCAACACAACAACATAAGTAATAATTTGTTCCCTCTTCATTATCTTCATCTGCAATAACTGCATATACATGCCCTACATTGATATGTGTAGCAAATTAGATGAAATTAGTCAACATTACAAAAACACTACAAAGTAAGATGACATTACCTGGTTGAACTAGATGAAATTAGATGCATATACGTGCCCTATATTACCTGGTTGAACTAAATCTGATATGTGGTCAAAGTCAACTGATGATTCCATCTGTGTTAGTTCCAGTGTCGTCGGAGGTTGATACGTGTCAAGTGGGCTAAGATAACTTAACTGCCATTCGTCAACCCACTCCTTTGACTCGCACTCATCCTAGACTTGAATTATATAGGAAGAACAAAAGCATGACATCTTTTGTGTATGGATAATCCATGAACCTGTAATTGAGCTTCTGAAAGAGTGCATCTCATTTGATCCTATCAGTGTACAATAGTCCTCATATGGTGCAATGTTAGTATCATCTATCAACCAGAAAAATCTATGAACTGGAGACTTACCTTCATTACCTGGACCCATGGAAGCATTACACCACTCGACAATCAATTTTGCATCTGTCAACTTTGCATTGTCTTTATACTTTAACTCTTCTCGTGCTATGGCTCTTTTGATACATGCTCCTGCACCATCATGCTCCCCCTTTCCATGTCCGGCCTCACAAAAGTTCCACATATGCTGAATACCTGTAAAATTATGCCTCCTACTTAGCCAATAGAAATTCTACGAGTTCTTGAATTGTGACGCACAGTTATCCAACCATATGATATGCTGACTGAACGATATGCCCCTTCTAGCCAAATCATTGTAGAAAACCTGAAAGCAACTTTGCACGAACTCCATAGAATGCATGCGATCATCACTAATATAGAAATTATACTCCCTTATGATTTGTTTGTCATCCTCTGTACTATCATTTGCATGAATGAATGTGATGTGCACAAATATAGAAACTTGTGTGGAGTTGTAATATTGTGATTGCACCTCACGCTGTGGCTGTAGACTGAGTTCTCTGTAAAGTTGACAACTGAAACAATGCTACCAACTGAAAATGTGTCCTTACATAACTTGAATTGCAAGTCCAACCATCGAGCTCTATGGGCATGTCTTGCATACTCATACACTATGCTGTCATGAAATATAGGCATAAACTGATACACTAAAATTTTTTCAATAACCAATTCACACCTCTTTGCTTATTTACCATCTTTTGTATTGTATGCCACTATTTTGTACTTTCCAAACTCTACTAGTTCGTTTCCAACCACATGTGTTCTTTCCATATGTTCACATATTGGCAAATGTTGCAAGCCACCGCAATGATGACATGTGCCATCCAAGCATAATTTCTTGTAGAATATTTGACCTTCCTCTCTTTCACATAAAATTCTTGATATGAAGTCTCTTGAAGATGTTGGTGGGGTACATATGGCAAACCCTACAAATCATTGTTAGTATGCATATCTAAACATATAGACCTATAAGCATCAAAATGGTTAGAAAATTCAATATGTAATCTACAACAACAAGTAGTGTGTGTGTGATTTATCTTGACATAGAAAGGTTTTAGCATTTCAAAATATCTTTGACAAATTTTAATTTGAGGATACTTCTCTAGAAATTTACCATAAAACTGTGTTTGAGTCTCATCCAAAAAATGCTTTGGATGTGGCTCGTGGTTCTGACTACTGATTCTCCTTCTTACCACATCCCTTTGATTCAGAGATACCCTTGTGTAATTCTTCCAAAAGTCTTCAATTAGTGATCTCAATGCTTCAACAATTGGTTTATCTTTTCGTGGTAGTCTCCCCGAGAACGCCCATAATTCATTGGCATTAGTGTCCTCAATTCTTTGGCGTCTTCCAATGGCTCTTGATAAAGTTTTCCTATTAATTCTCAATTCTTGACTCATCTTTCTAATGAGATGAGCTTTCCTCATTTGACTACTTACTATAGTCAATGTAATCACACGCCGTGTTGCACTACTATCTTTTGTGCGTGAGGTGTTACCCACACTCTCATACGCACTCATTAGATTCTTGACAATAGATTTTTCACTTGAAGCCTCTGATGTTCTCAACCCAAGAATCTTCATGATAGACCTATACTTTATACTTCACATCATTTCAACGAATAGTTGACATCTTGCAGTCTCATTTAACTTTTCAAAGAACAATCTCCAAATCTTATTAGCATATCTTCTACAAGTGTGTTTTAGAATCTTACCTTCCATTGGCTGCAAAATATTCTCATCAATATCAATCAAATACTTTGGATTTCTATGCAAATTCTAGGTGGTGTTAAGTTAGGTAAATTCATCTCAACATTAGGAATTTCATCAATATTTAAATGAGATGGGTTAGATGGCATACCTTCGATCAAAGATGGAATAGATGACATACCTTGAGGTTGAGGTGGGAATGATGGTGTACCTCCTTCATCACATGTGAGTGATGATGTACTCTCAACTTGAGATGTGGTAGATGGTGTCCCTACATGTTGACTTGTGGTAGAGGACATGTCTCCAACTATGGTATTCAAATCTCTCATACCATGAAGTTTTTGCATTCGTTCTCTTTATGCCACCAATACCATATCTCTTTGTGATGGTTGTGGTTCCTCTTCAATTGGTATGTCTTCATTTATCATGTCCAATTTCCTCTTCTCACGAAGTTCCCTCATAGCCACTGCTTTCTTTGCATTCTTAGCTTCTATCTCTTCCTGTGTTGGTTTAATTCTTGATTGTTTCCTCGGCATGATGGAGAATTTGTTTGTAGCATGATAAAGAGACCAATATTAGTTCCTAAGAAATGAATACAAGATAATAGTGGGATTGTATTTTTATTATGTTGTAAGGATTTATTCTTGTATAGTTTGACATCATGGTATGTTAAGGTCTTTTTATTACACATAATTATTAAAGAGCCCAAGTGTAGAAAATATACATGGCATCATGTGAGATTGTAGGTTGCTTTCTGGATTGGGAATGTGTCTATTTTAAACATGTATGATAAAGCATGATAAAGTAATTCAATCTGAAATAAGGAAAATGTAAAGAACATGCATGTAAAGACTTGACATACCTAAAAAATGAAGATTCGAATGGAGAGAGTACCCAATTATGTAGTGTTTTTTTCTTCTTGCATCAACCTCCTCAACAATTTGATTTTTTCACCACTTGCTTCCTTTTCAATGTTAAATTGAATAACACTCAAATATAATTACTAACAACAATATTATTAACCAATCTATGATGTTAAATTCCTAAAATTGAATCACAATTAACATTGCAACACTACAAAAATTGAAACTTGAATAGATATATATCAAACTTGGTGTGAAAACTATGTTATTTCCTCCTTCTCAAGTTGGCAAAGTAGAAAAGGTGGTGGAAAGATCATGCAAAGGTGGTGCAATGTGTCAAATGTGCATGTGAACTTCCCAACAGCATGAAAGCACTTCTTTTTTGTCGGAGCACACGCAGAATCAGTATGAAAACAGAGCATGTGGGCCTGGATCATGGGGGTCAACACTTTTTTACCATTTCTATAGCAAGACAAAATGCGAGCGTGTTATAACATGCTCACATTTTGTCCTGCTATAGATTGATCACATTATTTGCATTGATCACATCTCTTTCCAAACCTTCCCCTTCAAACTTGAATGACCACAAGGTTTTTGAGGGAGAACTTTTCCTGTTTCCTGCAAGAGCTTGCTAGATGCTCTGCCATATGATAGGCATAACAATGAAGGGGCAAGCCCTCATAATCAAGTTCTTGATAGAAAATGCCCATCGAGGAAGAAAGATAGATCTTCTTTGGAAGCAGAAGTTCTAGTTTGTGACAAATCCTTATCCAAGCATAAATAGCAAGGGTTCTGTCAAGCGATTTCCAATCCACTTCCACAAAGTCTTCTGAAGACTTCCTGATTGATTCCAAAACATCCACACCCCAAAACTGGAGAGGCAATCAATATAATTGAACCCATAAATCTACATTTGATGATAGAAAACCTCAACATTATACCTTAAATCCTAATCCCTCAACCCTCAACCCTAAATCTTATCCCTAATCCCTTATCCCTAAACCCTCCAACTCTATCCCTAATCCTTATACCCTCCACACTCTACTTTAACCCTAAACCCTAATCCCTCAACCCTTAACTCTGATCCCTCAACCCTCAACCCTATCCCTAAACCCTAAACCCTAAACCCTAAACCCTCAACGTCAAATCCTAATCCCTCAACCCTTCACTCTAATCCCTCAACCCTAAACCCTATCCCTAAACCCTCAACACTATACCTTAAACCCTAATCCCTCAACCCTCAACCCTAAACCTTATCCCTCAACCCTAATCCCTAATCCCTCAACCCTAATCCGTCATCCCTCAACTCTAATCCCTCATCCCTAAACCCTAAATGCTATCCCTATTCCTAAACCCTCAACAGACTTGATACTATACCTTAAACCCTAATCCCTTATCCCTAAACCCTCCAACCCTATCCCTAATCCTTATACCCTCCACACTCTACTTTAACCCTAATCCCTCAACCCTCAACCCTATCCCTAAACCCTCAACCCTTGAACCTCAACCCTCAACCCTCAACCCTCAACATCAAACCTTAATCCCTCAACCCTTAACTCTGATCCCTCGACCCTCAACCCTATCCCAAAACCCTAAACCCTAAACCCTAAACCCTCAACGTCAAATCCTAATCCCTCAACCCTTCACTCTAATCCCTCAACCCTAAACCCTATCCCTAAACCCTCAACACTATACCTTAAACCCTAATCCCTCAACCCTCAACCCTAAACCTTATCCCTAAACCCTAATCCCTTAACCCTCAACCCTAATCCATCATTCCTCAACTCTAATCCCTCATCCCTAAACCCTAAATGCTATCCCTATTCCTAAACCCTCAACAGACTCGATACTATACCTTAAACCCTAATCCCTTATCCCTAAACCCTCCAACCCTATCCCTAATCCTTACACCCTCCACACTCTACTTTAACCCTAATCCCTTGACCCTCAACCCTATCCCTAAACCCTTGACCCTTGAACCTCAACCCTCAACCCTCAACGTCAAACCCTAATCCCTCAACCCTTAACTCTGATCCCTCGATCATCGACCCTATCCCTAAACCCTAAACCTTAAACCCTCAACCCTCAATGTCAAATCCTAATCCCTCAACCCTAAACCCTATCCCTAAACCCTCAACACTATACCTTAAACCCTAATCCCTCAACCTTAACCCTAAACCTTATCCCTAAACCCTAATCCCTCAGCCCTCAACCCTAATCTGTCATCCGTCATCACTCAACTCTAATCCCTCATCCCTAAACCCTAAACGCTATCCCTATTCCTAGACCCTCAACAGGCTCGATACTATACCTTAAACCCTAATCCCTCTACCCTCGACACACTTATTTAACCCTAATCCCTTTACAATTAACCCTATCCCTCAACCCTCAACCCTCAACCCTCAACTCTCAACATTAAACCCTAATTCATCAACCCTAAACCCTAATCCCTTAAACCTAAACCCTATTCCTAAACCATCAACCCTCAACACTATACCTTAAACCCTAATCCCTATTCGTCAACCCTTAACCCTTAAAACTTAAACCCTATCCCTACACCCTCAACACTTGACACTATATCTTAAGCCTTAAACCCTCATCCCTAAAGCCTCAACCCTCAATCCTTAAACCTTCAACCCTAAACCCTATCCCTAATCCCTCTACCCTCGACACTCTAACCCTAACCTTGACATTAAATGCTAATCTGTCAATCCTAAACCCTAATCCGTCAACCCTAAACCCTATCCCTAAACCCTCAACCCTCAACACTATATCTTAAACCCTAATCCCTCAACCCTCAACCCTAAACCTTATCCCTAAACACTAATCCCTCAACCCTCAACCCTAATCCATCATCCCTCAACTCTAATCCCTCATCCCTAAACCCTAAATGCTATCCCTATTCCTAAACCCTCAACAGACTCGATACTATACCTTAAACCCTAATCCCTTATCCCTAAACCCTCCAACCCTATCCCTAATCCTTACACCCTCCACACTCTACTTTAACCCTAATCCCTTGACCCTCAACCCTATCCCTAAACCCTTGACCCTTGAACCTCAACCCTCAACCCTTAACGTCAAACCCTAATCCCTCAACCCTTAACTCTGATCCCTCAACCATCAACCCTATCCCTAAACCCTAAACCCTCAACCCTCAATGTCAAATCCTAATCCCTCAACCCTTCACTCTAATCCCTCAACCCTAAACCCTATCCCTAAACCCTCAACACTATACCTTAAACCCTAATCCCTCAACCCTAACCCTAAACCTTATCCCTAAACCCTAATCCCTCAACCCTAATCCATCATTCATCATCCCTCAACTCTAATCCCTCATCCCTAAACCCTAAATGCTATCCCTATTCCTAGACCCTCAACAGGCTCGATACTATACATTAAACCCTAATTCCTTATCCCTAAACCCTCCAACCCTATCCCTTATCCCTTAACCCTCATGATTAATAGCCTTGAACATAAAAAATTTAAGGGGAATATAACGCGAGCGCATTATAACGTGCTTGCGTTATGTCAAACATGACAAACAACAGATTTGCGGAAAAGCAAAAATGCAAAGCAAAACATAATGCGAGCGCGTTATAACGCGCTTGCGTTATGTCTTGCTTTGGGAATCCCAAGCCTTGGGTTTGGGATTTGCTTTGGATTTCCAACCCAAAGGCTAGGAGTGCCTTATGAACAGTCATAGACATGTTTTTCCATATTCTTCAAGATTTCACATAATTTCGTTCATGCTAACCCTCAGATTTGCACGTGTTTCAAGGTCAAACAAATCAAACACCTGGGTAATGTTAGGCTTTCTCTTAGCTATTTGACGATGTGATTTTTTTCACATTTTAACAATGTTAAGCCTTTCATCTTTAATTATTTTGTTTGTCTGTCTGTTTTTGGGCAAAAACCACTGTTTGGTCTTTTTTTTATTGTAAATTAACTATTCATTGAAATTTCAAAAAAATTGCATATTTAGAAACTAGACTCCATTCTACAAATATTAAAAAAAGAAAAAAATGATTTTCAATTAGTTTTCAAATTTTATAGGGGTAGCACGGCCAAAATTCTATTTTTTAGGATGTGTCTACTTTGAAAATTAGTAAAAAATCAAATATTCATTAAAAAATTATCAGAAAAATCAGGCATAAACTACATGCTATTAGCTAATATCTCACTAAAGCGATTTTAAAAATACCAAAAAAAGTTGACCTTTTGAGGGAGCTACAAAACATGCTATGTTATGTTTTTTTGACAGAAACAACACCAATTTCTGTGGCTTCCTCTTTTGAACCCCTTAATCTATGCCATTTTCAAAAAAAAATAGTAGTTTAGAAAGTAGACTCAGAGCACTACAAACATTGTTTTGGTTGCATCTCCAAATTTTGAGTGTAACTATGCTCAATTTCTCATCCAAGGCCAGTATTTCCTGATTTTAGAAAAAAAGTGGCCACTTAAGACCCCTTTTTGGCCCCCCATCTTCTTGCACTTACCCTCATAATCCAATTGTTGCTTGCAAATACAATCTCCAACGTTGAGCCAATTCTCCTTGGCAAACCTGGAAAGAGATCCATCTCAATGTGCAATTGTGTGAAGGTAGGATGGGAACACATGCCCATTTTACAAGAAATAGAAATAAGCTTCTCCAAAACAAGGTGTTTGCTTTAAATATCCCTATTATTTTACCTTCATTCCCAAGTTCTAAAGCCACCTACTTGCACATCCACGGTGAGAATGGAGGGGCACTACAATCTTTCAATTTTCATTCATGATCTTCACTTCCTAAACTTCAATGCTACTAATTTTTATATTTTATTATAATTCTACCAGATTTTAGAATCCATGAGACTTTCACTGTAAATGAGTCTTTCAGTACTTGTTACCATTAGGTAACTAGTCTTAGTTGTGATTCTATTCAAGGAGAGGAGTTAGAAGAATAGTTGCATAATCTTTGAAGAACAAAGTGTATGATAGTAAATAGAGTCCTTTTGGTTTGGCTCCATGCAAATATTGTGATTGATTGTGATTGTTTTGTGAGAGTGATGTTAGTGGAATTTGGGATTAAAATTCCTATTTTGCACTTGAGTTTACTATACTAAAATTTGTGCTTCACTATCATCATAAATGTTTATACTTGGCTTAGATTATTATTATTATTTTGTTAGATGTAGTATTTACTAATTTGATTTTTTAATATGGCACCAATTTTTTTGTCTAGAGAAATAAACCAAGATCACGGAGTTACATTGGAATTATACAAGTAGTTTCCCCTGTAGGTTCCCTATTTTGAAGTGGTTAACTTTTTGTATGAAATAAACTCTTTCTCTTGTGAGTGAGTTGAATAAGCATCTTTACAATCATCTAGTTTAATTTTGTTAAACATATTTTTTAGTAGCTACCTTGGGCAATACTATTGCAATCGATTGTTTTCTTATCTGGTCTTGGAAAATTTTTATTTTTTCCTAAGTCTATATGAGAAAATTTTAACAAAAATTATTGGGAAACTATTTATCTCTATTGTGATTGGCTCAATGAAATGACCTCTTATGGGCGGATTTTTCAATACTATTTTGAGTGAAACAAACACCTAAAATAAATGTATTTAAGGTATCTATACAAATTTAATATCTATTACTTTCCCCACTATCCAATGCCTTCCAGTAAATGGGGAAGGCTTGCACAATGATAGTGGCAGACTGCAGTTTTAGTGTTGTGGGTAGTTAGGGTTTGCGTGAATCCTCGCTAATATGACTATTTTGTATGATGATTTTTATGTAATTTACAATTTCATGTTGCAGTTAGTTTAAAAATATGTTGATGTGAGGTGACTTTCCTTCCTTCCTTCCATGTTTATTTCAGAGTGGATCCCTTCACATTACCATAGGCAATGGAGGCACCAGTGAAGGGTTGGCTTCAAAGTAACTTCATTAAATGAAATTCTAACTCAGTCCTTGCGCTAAATAGGCAAGATTATATTATATTAATAATTTTATATTGTCTGGTTTGATAGGTTTAAGGAGCCACAATCTGACTTGAGTGAATATAGAGAAGTGAGGTTTAGACACGGAGAACTTTGCATATGATACTAATGAATTTGTGGGAAGCCATTGTTATAGCTTAAATAGAGAATTAATACGCCTAGTCATTTGTGAGGAATCTTACTGGAGAATGAATACCACTTTAATGTCAGATTGAGGCCAGGTGCAGTGGTGAAAGGTGTATGCTTTATGACCATCTTAATCTCTCAGCTATGCGGTTTCTCGTGGAAATTACTTTCCATAATGTAGGTGGATGTTTTCATGTATCTTGTCGATGCTATTGACAAAAAGCTATTTGCAATAAAGATTTTAATCGTAAAATACAATAAAAATAAATATTTAATTGTATTAACACACATAGTAATTTATTTTAAAAACTGTAAAAAACAATTAATGTTATTTTTAAATTCTTTAATAGAAACTTCTTCTATTTTTTAATAGAAACTTCTATTATTTTAAAAAATCCCAAATTTTTAGATTTTTTTAAGAAGTTCTAATACTTTTTAAGTTTCTTTTATAGAATATTTTTATATTCATTCTAGATTCACATTTTTTCAACACATCAAACAATTAAATTTTGCATTGAAGGATAAGGGTCAATTATAAAAAAATAGAAAGAATTGCATACATTATTTGAAATATATTTGTATGAATACATTAAAACCATTTGTATTTTTTTTTTAAATTTTTATATAAAATTTGACTTGCATTAAAAATAATTAATTGTCATGCCAAAGGTAATAATGAAAACTAAACTGTAGGAAAAAAATTCCTTGACAGGCAAGGTGGACTGTCAAATTTAAACCCTGATTTGCAGAATAAAAAAAGGAGCTGGATGCATTACTTTCTGATGATTTACTCACAACTATGCTTTTATTGATTTTAGGAAATAAAATAGACGTTCCATATGCAACATCAGAAGAGAAGCTTCAATATTACTTAGGCCTGGCAAATTACACCATTGGTGAGGGGAAGGTCAATTTGGCAGACTCTAATGTACGGCCTATCGAGCTCTTCATGTGCAACATTGTCAGGAAAATAGGATTTGGTGAAGGTATTAAGTGGTTATCACAGTATATTATATTAGCACTTTTAACCTGCACCTAAATTATAGGTATGCTTCGCAGATTCTCAAGCTTGAAAAGGAGATTAATGGTTTCTCGACGTTAATTCCTGCCTAAATATTGCTTGATGCCAGAGGGCTTCTATCAGAACTAAAAATATTTTAGCCATCAGAGGCTGCAGAGATAAGTAGGGGACTGAATGATTTCATTTTCAAACAAGCTTCCATTCTTACAAATGACTCTTGCCAAAATACCATGATGCTTCAACAAATTTGTTTAGATGATTTATTTGACAATGATGAAATTGTAGGAGATTCCGCAAGCTATAATAATGGTTATGGAAAATCTCAAATTTTGATGAGTTTGGAGAAATCCATTGGGGATTTGAAGGAGATTTTGTTTGTCCTTGGTGTGCAGTGCATGGGGGTGGAGGTAAAATGACATTAGCCTTGGCTCTCTGCAATGATCCTTAATTTAAAGGTAAAATGGGCTTCCCCCCAATATGGGTCATGTTTCTTTGTTGTTTTAAGATATTATTTGAAAGGTACTCTATGTGAAATTTATGGGCCTTGAATGCCAGCATATGCCAAGATTTTGGGTGTTTTTCTCCCCTCTGTCTGAGGAGATGAGACGACTAAACTTTTAACGTCCTCTTAAAACAAACGTTACCTGCTTGTTAGGTATGATAGTTCTAAAATAAGATTTTTAAACTTAATTTTGGTTGCATTGACTCAACATTTGGATTTCATATGGTAGATTATAAATATAAATCTACCTAGTTTACAATTTTATGTTGTAGTTTGTAACTGCATGTCTAGTTGCCATTCTCTATGTCGTTTAGATAGCACCCCTTAAATCTTTGGTCGTAAGGTGTTTTTGTGGTCTCTATATACTTATTACTAGTTTCAGTCTGTAGTAGGCACTAGGCAGCCTTCTTCGGTCTGAGGTTAAGCATTTATTTTTCTTGCATGTCAAAGAATTTAATAGGTAAACGGACTTGGTTTATTGTGGATATCAGGTTATTTTGAAAACAACGTATCTGTCATCACTGTTTCACAGTCCCCAAATCTGAAGGGCATTTTAGAGACAATATGGGAATGATTGTTGGGAGGAAGAAACCTGAGTTTCAAAATATGGAAGATGCACATACACTTGAAACAATAGATTCTCAAACAATTAAAGTGTATATATAAATTTTATTTACTGAAGTATATAGATATTTCTATTATTTTTTCTTTTAAATTTGTTTTGATTTAAAATTTTTAAAGGTCATAAATTTGTATTTATTGAATTATATTTGTGTCCTATTAATTTATGTTTTTAAATTTTAATGTGTTTATATTTAAAAAACAAATATCCATATCAAATCACAGGAGAAAAGTATATTAGGCAAATGTAGAAGTTTTTCCAATGGTAAGTTGTTTATGTATGGAAGTAACATGATGATATAATTTGACAAGTAAGATGTATATATTTTCATTTTTATTTTATTAGTACCTACCTTTTGCTGTACTATTGCAATGAGTTTTTTCTATCTAGTATTTACTTCCACTTACATGCTTATTATTCTTATTTTAATGAAGTGATTTTTAATTAGTTCCATAATTAATTTAAACAAACTCCCAATTTTTATAGATAACATGCACATATGGTATCTCCATTTCAATATTCACTTCCATAATTAACCAATCTAACTGCACCATTCAAATACCACTTTTATTGGTAATATTATTATTTTACCATTATTACTATCATTATTATGTAATTATCTATTTATTAAAAAATAGAATTTGCTTATGTTCAAATTATATAATTAGTTTATTTTAATTTAACTTTACCATATAATTTAATTTAAAATTACCTTTACTATTATTAAATTATTTATTCTTATTTTAATCACTTGCTCATTTATCACTCTATAAAAAAATTATTTTAATTTCCACTATGGAAGAATTTAAATTTAAATTTTCTTCACTATGTATTCTAAATAATTAGTCATATTATTTAAATATTCAATTAAATTAACATTTATTTATGTTAGTCTATATATACTACAACTTCCACATACAATCAACTATAATGTTTCGTGTTTTGCAATAGATTATATAATTAGGAATAATAGAAACTAATAAAATGCTATAATAAATGAAAAACAGACTTAAGGAATGACAATATTATAATAAATTATAAAATTAACATTTTCTAACCTTGTAAATATATTGTAAACCTATTTGCAACAACTTATGACATGGAGAAGGATGGATTGCAGATGGCAGAAATTCACAGTTTATGGGAGAAAACCATTATGGTCATAGGAAAGCTTGTTCGTGACAGTAGGTAGGGCAAGTAAGAACTTTGAGTGTAAAAGTTTGAAGCAAGATGTGGGCTTTGGAGAGTCTAGAAGGAGACAAAGTGAATCCCTAAACCCTAGAAGATTTGAAGACGGAGCATACAAATCTTTTCATCAAAGAAGAAAGAGCTACAAAAGGCGTGGATCTCGACAAAGAAGGGAAAGATATGGGAAAAATCATGGTAGATCTTTTTCTCAAGGTAAAAGTCACCTAGAAAGTAGGTGCTTGGGGGATTTTAGATCTGGTGCTTCAAAAAATCCTACTCGACAAATTTGGGTAAAGAAGTCAGAGTACTAGTTTCGTGTTATGTGAGTGGTGAGGGGACTCCTGGTGTAGACGATCTTCAGGATGTGGAGATTCATATTCCGGATGATTTAATCAATCTGCACATTCAAGATCTAAGGTGAAATGCATTAATTGGTAAGATTTGGAACTTTCAGGCTAAATCTGAGGATTTCTTTGGTTGGGTTAAGGAAAATTGGGTTGGAATCTCATATTCCTTCTTCATAGATAGGGATCAAGGTGTCTTTGTGGTTATGTTTGCAAGAGAGGCGGATCAGTATAAGATTTTAAGTGATAAAGTATGGTTTTTTCATGGAAAAGGGATCTTTTTGCAAAACCCAACTTTGATCTGAGTAAGCCTAACTCGAATTTTATTCCTTTTTGAGTTTCTTTAAAAATTTTACCATTGGAATATAGGGATCTCCAAGTTATCCAGTTGTTTTCTAGGAAGATGGGTTTCTTTTTAAGGCATGATATGGTTAATTTCAACAATCCTGAGTTACCAGTGAGGTTTTATTTGATTTTGAATACGTCTTTTCCTCTTCCAAATTTTTTGATCTTGAAATCCTCTCAGGGTGTGGAAACAATTCATAACAATTGAAGAACCACATGAAGTTGTTGATAAAGAGTTGGAGGAATTTAACTGGGCTTGTGGGGATAAAGAAAATTTTGATAAGCCTGAAATGGTTTGTGTATCTTCGGATGTTGAAGAGCCCTCTTTTCAATACTTGGTCAATTCTCTAGGCTTAGAAGTTGAATTTGATAAGACTGATCAAATGCAAGCCTCTTCTTCCTTTGTTGTTGATGACTTAGACTCTAGAGGTTAAAAAAGGGGGTCAATCTTCTACTTATCTGATTGTTACTAAGAGAACATATATTGGGACATGAAACGTTGATATGTTTGATAAACAACCTCCTTTTTAAGATGAGATTAATGATGTTGTGAATGAAGAATCCATGTCTTTTAATTTCAAAATGTCTCTCTCTCCAAGATGTGCTCTGGAAGGTGGATCCGATGTTAGTAATATGGCTTAGAAGGGTTGCCTAGGGTGGAGGAAGTTCCTGCTATAAACTTAGATCAGTTTCCATTGGAAGAGGCAGAAAAATTGGTGTCAGATGCTCTTTTTAGGGTTGGGTCAGAAATTATTGACCAAATTGCAGATGAGGTTCTTAGGGAAGATTCAACTCTTGGTGATACTTTGATCAGCTCTATTTCCCAACCTCCTTTGGATGATTGCTCATATTTACCAATGTCAGCATCAAATTGTGGTAGAGTAGGGATTTTTTAAGGGAAGGTTGAGGAAACTGTTGGACTACAGCCTTTGGATCCAAATTAGATTGTTGAGGAGTCACTAGTGATAGATAAAGATGATCTTGAAGATGAAATTGGTATGTTTAATTTTTCTCAGACTTTCTCTATATCTCAGACACCTCATCAAGAGAAAAAGATTATTCTCCTTCTCCTTCTAAGAGGGGAAGAAAGCCAAAAATTTTGAATTCTCGGGAGGAGATAAAGATAGGGTTACAGGCCAACCTTGAAACTTGTTTAGGATCACAGAGAGTGCAAGGCATTCCCTGAGGGCAATGAAGATCCTATCTTGGAATGTTAGGGCATTAATGCCCCTAACAAAAGGTGCTTAGTTAAGCATCAAATTGATTCTTCATAGATGGCTTTGATTCTACTACAAGAAACTAAACTATCAAATGAATAAGCAGAGGTTATTTTCTCTAAATGGAAGAAATGGCAGCATATTCATAACCCTGCTATGGGGGCTTTAGGAGTCTTGGTAGTTCTATGGGATAGTAAGGTGTGTAGTGCAGAATTTGTCTGTTCTACTCATAATTTTATTTTGGTGAAAATTTCCTCTAGTAATCTAAATTTTTGGTTGTTCAATATTTATGGTCCAATATCTACAAGTGATAAGAAGGCCCTTTGAGATCTTTTATCTAAGTTATTGCTTAATTTAAAGGAAGAGAAAGTTATTTTGGGGGGTGATTTTAATGCTATTTCCTGCCAGAATGAAAAAATGGGTGGTATCATTCCTCCTCAAAAGGTTATGGAAGATTTTAATGATTTCATTTTAGACAATGCATTGATTGATAGTGTGTTAGGAGGAAAAATAGGTTTACAGTCAAAACAACAAACTATTCAAACCCTAACTACAATGAAGCACAAATCCAGCCTAGAAATCAATCAATCAAATAGAAAATAAATGACAAATCTAACCTAACATTGATTGACCTTCATTGTTCTCCTCCATCTTACCTTATTTGTTCTCAGATTTGTAAGTTCATGCAACATCTTGAGAAGCTCATGTATTTGATTTGCAAGATATTGGAGAGAAAGAGATAAGAGATCATGAAAAATGAATCAAGAGAGAAAATGAGAGTGTAAGAGATAAAAATGAAGCTGAAAGAGGTGTTTTATAGAACACCTAATTTGAATGAATGGACAGGATTTGATGTTGTCTTTGAGGCCAAATGGAGGGCTAGGATGAGTTAGGGTTTCCTCACCAATAGAGGACAAAATTAAATTTTAAATTGAGAGAAATTGTGAGGTGGATAAATGGAATTTAAATTAAATAAATTTGCCCAATTTATTTAATCATGTGAAAAGAAGATTAAGTAATCGATTGATTTAATTGTTTGAATAAATCAAGTGAAGGGGACATTAGGGTATGAACGAATAATTAAATAATCATTGAAATTAATTATTTAATTATAGAAGAAATATGGTCAAGTGGACAAAAGGGATGAAATTGAATTGTCCTATTGCCTTTGCGACATGAGGACATTTTTTAGTGTCTACATTTTTCCCCTCTTTGAGATGATGTTGCAACCAAGTAACATCATTTCAAAGAAGCCAAGGAAATGGATAGAGGAAAAGGATGATGATGGAAAGATAGGACGATGATGCCCCTCGAGAGGATAGGCGGGTTGGACAAACATGGGTAGGCTCTCAACATGAAATGGATTGGTGAAGGAAGAAAGATAGAGGAATGGATAGATGAAATGGATGATATGTTAAGCTGCAATGAAGGTGGAGGAATGCAGATGTAAGAGAACGATGGTGGCAGAATTAAAGATTGGCTAGCATGGGAATGATATCTTACTTCAATAGATTTTGAGCTTCTCATTTACAATTTTTTTCTGCTTATCATCATAGAACTTATTATGTCAAAGGACAACAATCACCATGGCATGTCAAAAGCCAAGGTGGAAAGTGTGGTCCCTTGCGAAACAAGCACATGACAGACAAGGAATGCCTGACTCAAACTAGTAACTATGATACCTTGTCAGAACATGCGATGAGATAACTATGAGGTGTGCAAGTGATTTAGTTTTTTCAATGTATATGATGTCTTTGATTCACACCCAATGGAATCACGATCACACACAAGACACAAAGTTGTCCCAGTCATGTTGCCAAGACAAACTACAAATAGCAATCACAGAAAAAGGTCTCGCTCTATCCTCGCTTCTCTTCATCACTTAGGGACTGCCTTGAGAAGCATAAGAACGAGATTACAAAACAATCTAGTAAAAGAAGACAAACTAGACCAACAGCTAGTTGGAACTTTTGTTAAGTGATATGTGCTTGATTGATTATGATTGGATGAAGAAGGCTTGGTTTCAAGATATGAAACATGTTGTATAATATGTCTGGTCTAGTTTCGACAATGCAACATCTTGTCTAAGGCAAGTGATTGATTTATTGACACTAGTGTTGTTGGCCATGCGAGAAACACCAGGGTTTGATTGATGATTGATAAATGATGCATGTCATATAAGGAACATAATCTTGATTTCAACGATGCCCCATTCCATATGATAGTTGATACTGATAGTGACATATGATTATTACAAGACGATTGATTGATTTGACTGATTGGAATAGCTTGTCTTTGTTGATTTTGGGATTAGTTTTGAAGTGCGAAAGATTGATTGCTTTGGTCTGATCAAAGTGTCCATTTCACAAAAGGACGACTTATTTTTATGGTTGACTTGATGGACCCTAAGGGATTGACCTAATGCCTCAGGGGCTAATCGAAGATGGCCTTGCCTACATGAAAGCTTAGAGGCGACGTAGTTCAACCATGTGGACTGTGGATGACATTGTTCATTTCTTGAAATTCTTTGGTTGGCTATTTGATTTTGTTGTGATTTTTTATGATATTCAATGTTTTGGATTTTTAGCAATATTTGATTTTTTTGGATTTTGTTGATATTTTGATTTTTTTGGATTTTGTTGATATTTTGATTTTTTGGGATTTTTGCAATGTTGTGATTTTTTTTGGATTTTTAAGGTATTTTGATTTTTTTTGTGTTTTTGAAATGTTTTGATTTTTTTTGTATTTTTGGAATGTTTTGATTTTTTTGTATTTTTGAATGTTTGTGATTTTTTTTTGAGTTTTTGGAATGTTTTGATTTTTTTGTGTTTTTTGAAATGTTTTGATTTTTTAAGATTTTTGAGATGTTTTGGATGGCATTGGATGACAATTTGAATAGCCTTTATGCTAGATACCAATGACAAGGGAGGACCAAGTCTAGGTGCAAGAAGGATGGATGGAATGGATGTATGTGTAAGAGGGAAAGGATGTGATCTCCAAAGGCTATGTCACATAGGAATAACATGCCCCATTCTAGGTGGAATACTTAGGATTTTTCATGAAAAGGCTTATGATGATAGGATGATAAGATGGATTGTTTGGAAGGGATGAGGTATATCAAGAGATAACCGAAACATGTTTCAAAATTTGCCCCCAATCTTCATCAAGATCAAAACGAAGAAGGGTGGATGAATGGATGCAATATGATAGGTATAGGTAGATGGGTGCAATGGCTAAGTATGGTAAGATAGGATATGGCAATGGTATGATAGAATGAAAAATGAGAGAAGGATGAGACAATGTGCCCCCAAGTGTAAGTGACATAGAAGATCAACCTACACATGATGCTTGTTTGCTAAGTTTTCATCATGGTACTTATCCAAGGTGCCTATTTACCAAGTTTTCACCGTTGGACGAAGGGATTTCTTTTTACTTTTTTTGCTTTTTTTTAAAAAAATTTGACTTGGATAGGTGGATATGGACATGAGGGGCTCAAGTGTCTAGTGCCCTAAATGTGATAGTGTCCCATTGGAGAAGAATGTCTTCGCATGGACCATGTTAAATGTCATTATGCTCATCGATGTTGGTAAGTGATGGCATGAAAGTGAGATGGATAAGGTAGATAGTTAATTATGGAGGAAACGATAGTGGATTATGATGTGGATTATGTGGGATTTATGTAAGGATGGATTAATGACTTATGCCAAAGCACGGACCATAGGGAGGTGATAAGACAAATATGTAGGGTAATGATTGAATGATGGGGTGATGGAGGTATGGAAAGGAATCATGACCAATAGCTACACACACCATGATAAACATTAAATCTTTTGAGTGGAAGGTGGTGTAGGAAGCAATGGTGATGTTTGCTTAGGAGATGGATGATGTAAGCATTTTGGTACCCATATAGACTTACTATTTTTATGACTTTCTTTTTATGTGGGATGGAGGAATTTGGGACTTGGGAATGGAATGAAATTTTTGAATGAAGGAGGATGGTTGGGATTTTTGAGAGGTGGATGCCTCATTTGACGTACATTTTTGTTTAGGGACCCATACCATTTTGATTTTTTTTTTTACTTTGCTTTTGCAGGTATGGGATTGGGTAGATTTTTAGATGGATTTTTCTTTGACCTTTTGTATTTGTATCCTAAGGGATCAGGACCCTTAGGATTTTTGGATTTATATGTATAGGCATCCAAATATTTATTTTTAAATCCCATGTGGCGGGCGGAATGAGTGGAAGCTTCATGTTTAAACAATGTGTGCATTTGTTGGTCATGATTAGGGTTGTGAGTGTATTTATGGATGATAGGTATGTTAGGGGTTGGAAGAAGTGGAGATAAAGTGGACTGTGGAAGGTGTATGGTCACATGCTTTTAGAATTTATATGATGATGGAGGTGGAATGATGACATATGTTTTGGGTGTATGATGTGATTTGTGGTGGAAAGTGGTGGACTTAGGAAGTGTGGAGGAATTACCAACATTGTTAGATTGTTGACCTTGAGGTGTGTATCCAAGGCCACATAAGTGAGGGGTGGGACTTTGACATGTACAGGCTCCAAAATTCCTTGTTCATGAAGGCCTAAGCCTTTGCCATGATAGTTCATCTTTTGGAGGATGTGATTGACAATGGGACTCTGTGTAGTTTGAACACTAGACACAAACTCATTGGATGGAGAAGGTGAAGTGATAGACAAAGGTTGTTGTTGTCCTAATTAAGAACACTCATGAATGAAAGTAGATAGACCAAGTGGATATGATGGTGGATTTGAAATGGGATTGATGGTAGATGATGTGGAAGGATTAGGATCTTGATTAGCATTTGTTCACTGAGATCCAATTTATTTGTTTGATCTTCTATGTTTATTTGTTCTTGGGAGGCGCATGTCTCATCATGACAAGTGGCAGTGGTTGGATCATGAATGGGTGAGGTGGAAAGCTCTTGACCATGGAATGCATAAAGTGGACCAAGAGGGTCATCATGGTTTTCTTGATCATACGTAGGATCATGATCATAAATGATGAAGGGGGTAAATTGTAAAACACATAACAACAGAAATTGCACATAGAAAATAAAACTTTCTTTATTGATTTGGACAACTTATTACATTATAGAAGCTCAAATACAATAAGAGGAATCAACCCTCCATAGGCTGCAACACATTACAGCTTCCTATCCCAAGACTCTGGAATCATCTACCTTCTGTAACCTTAAATCAACTAGGAATTTTGTTTTCCTGCCTATTCTTGACTCTAAACTTCCCCCCTTAACTCTACTACTACCCAGGCTTCCCAAAAATGGTTATTAATAGCCTTTTTAGTGGCCAACAACCTAATTTCAAAATTTGCATCTCCCTCCAAAAATAGGTCAACTTCCAGGAGCCATAACTTTTGATCCGGGTGTCTAATTGATGAACCGTTTTATGCGTCAGAAAGCTTGTGGAATGCTCTACGTACGAAGAACTAGTTCTGCCGGTTCCATCCATTTTTGGGCCCATATGGGGCTGTTTAGTGCCTCAAACCTGAGTTTGAATAATTTTCAGGCATTTTTTAGGAAACAAAAACTTTAATATATTTCTACTTGCAAATGATCTTTGCATGATTCCTTTGCCAAAGGTCTTATTTTTTAGTTATGAAGCTTCCTATAAATTTTCACTTCATTCTGTGCCCAAATGCAAACTTTCTAAAAATAGCAGGTTACTATTTTTAGCAGTTTGGAAAAACTAAAAGTTCTACATCATTATTCAAGCGATTATGGAACTAGAACCATAAATTTTGAAAAGAAATTGAAAGAACATCAACAATTTTAAAACACATCTTTTTTTTGGGTGATGCAAGATTACCTTGACACCATTGGATATTCCTGCATCAAACACCCAAGGTAATTTGAGAAGTGACCCTATCACATCTCAGGTGTTTGTGCGAGGAAAACCCAAACGGTCAACCTCTGCCTTAGACAACCAAGAAGAATCTTCAACATGCCTTCCCTTCCATTTTACCAGATATTCTTCATATTGCCTGTTCTAAGTACTTCTTCCCACACAGCTATCTAATATCTCTTCTATCTCCTCTATTGAAGTAGATGCCGGAATACTCCATTGTTCTGCTATTGGTCCATCCTCTGTTCCACCTTCATGATATTATGATAAATTAACAATGTTGAAAATAGGGGAAATGTTGATCCCACTTGGCAGCTCTATCTCATATGCATTTCTTAAATCATGTTTCTTCAAAATTTTGCATGGTCCAAATTTCTTCATTTTTAACTTATTGTATGTTCCAATTGGGAACCTTTGTTTTTTTAAGTGAACCATGACTTCATCTCCTACCCGGAATTCCTTATATCTCCTCTTCTGATCTACCTTAGCCTGTACTAAATATTCATCTTATTAATGTGCTTTCTCACCTCTTCATGCAAATTCTTTAGATGTTCTACAAAGTCTTCAACTTCAGCACTTGTCTTTTCTCCTTTGTCCAACTTTTTTAAGTCAGAAGCATTTCTTGGGCTATTGCCATATACAATCTGGAATGGTGATTTACCAGTACTCCTATTGACAGAATTGTTGTAAGCAAATTCAGCCTATGGTAAAATCAAATCCCATCCCTTGGGTTTATCTCCTACTAAGCATCGTAATAGGTTACCCAAACTCCTATTCACCACTTCAGTCTATCCATCAGTTTGTGGATGGTGTGTAGAATTGAACTTCAAATCTATCTTCAACTTCTTCCACAATGTCCTCTAGAAATAACCAACAAACTTGGTATCTTGATCTGAAACTACGCTCTTTGGTAGACCATGTAATCTCACCACTTCCCTGAAAAATAATTTAGCAATATGAACAGCATCATTAGTCTTCTTGCAAGGAATAAAATGTGCCATCTTTGAGAATCTATCCACCACCACAAAAATGCAATCATGTCCTCTCTGTGTCCTTGGGAAAACCAAGAACAAAATCCATACTAATATCATCCCATGGCTTCTCTGGTACAAGTAGTGGCTGATATAGACTTGTATTCTGACTTGCTCCTTTCGCCATCTGACATACTCTGCAACTCTACACAAATTTCCTCACATCCTGCTGCAACTGTGGCCATTAATAATTTTCACCAACAATAGCAATGGTCTTATCTCAAACAAAGTGTCCAGCCAATCCTCCACTATGCTTCTCCTTAATCAGGTTCTCTCTCATGGAACTCCTCGGAATGCACAACTGGCTTCCTTTAAACAACATGCCATCTTGGATTATGAAATCCAACCATTTTGTCCTGTCCAAAGTAATAGGTTCCAGACAAGCTTTCCAAGCCTTTACAAAATCTAGATCTTTAGGATACAAACTTTTGAGCTCATCGAACCCAACAACCTCTATCTTCATTTCTGTCAACAAATTTTGCCTTCTGCTCAAGGCATCTGCAACTTTGTTGGACTTCCCACCCCTGTGCAAAAGTATAACTTTGCAAAAACAAAAGTATAGCTTTGCAAAAATTCAACCCATTTTAAGTGCCTTTGATTCAACTTTCCTTGACTATTAAGATACTGCAAAGCCTGATGATCAGTATATAAAACAAACTCCTTTGGCAACAAATAATGTCTCCATTTCTTCAAAGCCTGAACTATTGCATAAAACTCTTGATCATAAAGAGAATACTTTTTTCTTGGCATCATTAAGCTTCTCACTAAAATAGGCAATGGTCTTACCTTCTTGGCTCAAAATAGCTCCTATAGCACTACCACTAGCATCACAATCTACCTGAAATACCTTATTGAAATCTAGAAGTGCCAAAATAGGTTGCTTTGTGACTTTTTGCTTCAATGTATCAAAGCTTTTGTTTCCTCCTTTAGTCCATCTAAACTCTTTTCTATCCCCTCTCATTGTCTCAGTTAGGGGTGCACAAATGGTACTAAAATTCTTGATAAACTTTCTGTAAAAACTTGCCAAACCATGAAAAGATCATACCTCCGTTGCACTCCTTGGCGTAGGCCATTTAATGATAGACCTTACTTTTTCTATGTCCATCTTAAGACCTTCCTCTAAGACAACAAATCCTAGGTATACCAACTCCTTCTTTGCAAAACTACATTTCTTTAGATTAATCAACAACTTCTCCACCCTCAGCTTCTTTAAAACTCTTCTGATATGCATCATATGCTCATCCCAAGTCTTACTGAAAATCAAAATATCATCTAAATAAACAATAACAAAACTTTCCAAAAATTCTTTCAGTACCTCGTTCATGAGCCACATGAATGTGCTCGGTGCATTGGTTAGCCCAAATATCATGACTAACCACTCATACAAACCCTCCTTTGTCTTGAAGGTTGTCTTCCATTCATCTCCTTCTCTGATTCAGATCTGGTGATACCCACTCTTCAGATCAATCTTTGTGAAGTACTTGGCTCCACTCAAACAATCCATTATGTCATCCATTCTGGGTAATGGAAATCTGTACTTGATCATGATCTTATTGATGGCTCGAGAGTCTGTACACATTCTCCACTCTCTATCTTTCTTTGGTGCTAGTACTGCAGGTACCGCACATGGACTTAGGCTCGCTCTTATCAATCCCTTCCTCAACAACTCCTAAACTTATCTATTCAACTCTTCACTCTTTACTGGAGTCATTCTATGGGCTGCCTTATTTGGCAAATTGGCTCCTGGTATCAAATCCATTTGATGACTTATCTTCCTCACTAGTGGTAAACCTTCTGGTACATTATTAGAGACAATATCTTGAAATTCTTCCAACATTTCTAAGACTACTACTAGTACATCTTCACATTTCTATTGACTAATCTTAGGAATCAATGCAAAGCAATGGTGCTCATGCTTCATACCCTCCAAAAATTTCCTACCATCTACCAAGCAAATTCTGGTAGTACTACATACCTTTTCTTCCACCTCCTTCAAGGGCTTCAACTTATGATGAACTCCATCCTTTGTTAGGGAATATGTGTTTGCATGGCCATCATGGACAATGCTCCTATCATACTGCCACGGCCTCCCCAACAGCATATGACATGCATCCATCGGTATGATATCACATAGCACCTCATCATGGTGGTCCCCAATCTTGAACTTCACCAAACATTGCTCATTGACCAAAGCTCTATGGTACTTCTGCAACCATGCAATCCAATATGGATGTGGATGCTTTCTTCTTGTCAACTTCAGCTTGTCAACCATCTCCTCTGAAACAAGATTGTTAGTGCTTCCACTATCAATAATAATATCACAACACTTACCTTCACATTTAAACCTTGTGTGGAATAAACTCTTCCTCTGATTTGGTTCTTTCTCCTCATTCAACAAAGTTCTTTCTGACAACTAGGGTTTCTCCCCTTTTAGTATCTTTAGAACGCTTAGACTGTGCATCTTCATCCACATGTGCAACTTGTACATTACCTCCAGGTCTTCAATTTGTCCTTCCTTGATGTTGTGGGCACTCGTATGCTCAATGTCCTTCTTATCCACATTGGAAACAGGTTCCTCTGAAACCTCCTCTTCCAGGTCCTTGCCCAGGTCTGCCTCTTCCTCTTCCTCTTTGCTCTCCATTGTTCTAGTCACGAGGGAGGTAGGTATTATCTCCTCTCTGAATTCGACTGGTGCCGGCTTCTTCACTTTTCTTTGAATCTTCATTTTGTCCCCTATAGGGCCTTCCACCAGTCCTTTTGCCTTAACCTCTTGCCCTTTGCTTGCTATCAAATCATTTATTTAGCTTCTCTTCCACCTTCAAGGAAAACTGGTATGCATCTTCTATGGTGGTCATTCTAACCAGGCTCAACTCCTCTTGAATACTTGGCCTCAACCCATTAATGTAACAGGCTACCTTCTCCTTATTTGGCTCTGCATGGCCTATCCTAATAGTAATCTTATAAAACTCTTATGTATACTCCTTGACAAACTTGTTACCTTGCTTCAATCCTTGCAGCTTCTTAAATAGCTCCATTTCATAGTCCATAGGAAAGAACTCCTTCTTTAGTTTCTCCACCATTTGATCCCATCTGGTGATCTTTCCTTTTCCTTTTTTGTTCCTCTCTAATTGGACCTCCTTCCACCAAATATTTGCATGGCCCTTCAACTTTGTTTTTGTAAACTTAACCCGATTTGGGTCCTCCACATCTTCATCCTCGAAATACTCCTCCATGTCATTGATCCAATCAATAAGCTGTTCCAGATTCAAATCTTCAGAATATGTAGAGACTTCGATCCTGGGCCTCTTGCCAATCTTAGAAATGGCCCTCAGCAACCTAACTTCTGTAGGATCTCTTGCAGCTTCTTGTTCTTCCTCAGATAGCTCTTCTTCAACTTCATCTTCGCTTTCGTCTCTTATTTTCAACTCAAACCCTCTTCGTAGCTCCTCTTGCAATGCATCAATTTGCCTTTGTAGTTCTCTAAAACCCTCTTTCATCAAAGCATTCCTTCTAATACAATTTCTTTGTGGAGGCATCTTGATCTCTACAGCAAACCCACAACCTCAAGTCTTGATGCAAACTACCTCATAGTCGGCGATTTGTCTACACACTCAGGAACCCTTGCTTTGATACCACTTGATGAAGGGGGTAATTCATAAAACACATAACAACAGAAATTGCACACAGAAAATAGAACTTTCTTTATTGATTTGAACAACTTATTACATTATAGAAGCTCAAATACAATCAGAGGAATCAACCCTCCATAGGCTATAACACATTACAGCTTCCTATCCCAAGACTCTGGATTCATCTGCCTTCTGTAACCCCAAATCAGCTAGGATTTTTGTTTTCCCACCTATTCTTGACTCTAAACTTCCCCCCTTAACTCTACTACTGCCCAGGGTTCCCAAAAATGGTTATTAATAGCCTTTTTGGCAGCCAACAACCTAATTTTGAAATCTGCATCTCCCTCCAAAAATAGGTCAACTTCCAGGAGCCATAACTTTTGATCCGGTTGTTCGATTGATGAACTATTTTATGCATCAGAAATCTCGCAGAGTGCTCTATGCAATAAGAACCTATTTTGCTGGTTCTGGCCATTTTTTGGCCCGTACAGGGCCATTTAGTGCCTCAAACCTGAGTTTAAATAATTTTTAGGAATTTTTCAGGAAATGAAAACTTTAATATCTTTCTGTTCACAAATGATCTGTGCATGATTCCTTTGCCAAAGGCCTTAGTTTTTAGTTATGAAGCTTCCTGTAAATTTTCACTTCATTCCGTGCCCAAATACAAACTTTCTAAAAATAGGAGGTTACTATTTTTAGCAGTTTGGAAAAACTGAAAGTTCTACATCATTATTCAAGCGATTATGGAACCAGAACCACAAATTTTGAAAATAAATGGAAAGAACATCAACAATTTTGAAACACATCTTTTTTTTTGGGTGATGCAAGATTGCCCTTACACCACTGGATGCTCTTGCATCAATAAATGGGAGCTTGATCTTGAACAAGATTAGGTGTGTTGTGGATGGGTGGAATGGAAGGGGTTTGATCTTGATTTATATAAAAGGGGTAATGTTTCCTCATGCTTAGGATAATTCTCTTGACGTATCTCTTGACTTTGGAATGGAAGAGGATGACTCTTTGATAGGTTTGATGGTTTGTGAAGTGCATGATGGACTTGAAGGACTAGGCATGGTGTTTGAGGACTCTTTGGTAGGTTCAAGCATATGTGTTGGATGACATGGTGATGGGTTATTCCTAGTTAGTAGCCAATGGATCACATCCTTTGCAAGGGCATGCATAGAAGGATAATATAGGGGATAGGTAGTGAGGGTAGATGATGTGGATTTATGATGAGGATGGTAATGATAGTGAATGGCTTGCATGGACTAGGTTGATGTCACCCTTGTCAAAGGTGGCATTAGAATGTGAAGGCACTTTGTTTTTCTGCCAAGGTGAACTTGGATAGGCTTGTGAATGGGCTTGGGGTGTTGGAACCTTGTTCTCTAGGATTGTCATGGAATGATACATGTCTTCATATCATTGTATGCCATCTTGTTGGATTAGAACCATGTTGACAAATGCTTGACTAGAATGAATGATGATGTGGAGTGATTAGGAATGTGATAGAGTATGGGATTGATTGGATGATTAGATGGGTGACTAGGGATGGTTAGGGTATGGTTAAGGTTGACTTGGAAATGATTAGGATGACTTTGATTAAATGATATGGTTATAAGGGGTGATTAGGATGTGAAAGTTAAATGATGAAGATATGATTAGAATGTGATTAGGATAATGTCAAATGACAAGAATAATGATTAGGATGAAAAATGATTGGGATATGATTAGAATGATGTTAATTAGATGACAAGGATGATGTGGAATGACAAGAATGAATGTGTCGGTGAGAATGTTGTGTTGATGTGTGTATGAGGGATGACTAGGAAGATCTACTCCCTTTTCTCTTCATTTTGCAACCATGTCTCTACCAAATGAGACTTGTGAATGGTGGGATGGCATTTCGATGTCAATGAAAGGTGATGAGGCCCAGACTATGATAGAGGCTAATGATATTATTCTTCAAAAAGTCTAGCTCCAAGAGGGTACTCTCATCTACTAATGACCTTTCAAAGTACAAATTGGATTTATCAAGACCTTGAGGTGTAGAAGGAATGATTGATTAAAGTGAACCCATGAGTTTTAGAATTCACTTGGAATGATGGACTTAAACTAGCCTTAGAGTATCAAGCCCAAGTGGAAGAAATGATTGATGAAAGTGAACCCATGAGTTTCAGAATTCACTTGGAAGGATGGACTTAAACTAGCCATGGAGTATTAAGCCCAAGTTGTGATTTATGTGAAAAAGATGTCAAGGTCTCTTGGTCCATAGATTTGTACTTGTGATATAGTCAAGCTTCGATAGTTTCTCCCTATGTTTCAACCTTAGGAAGACTATGTTTGGGAACCTCTATAGATTGCAAGGGCTGAATGGTAATGAAATGTTGTGATGAAATTTGATCATAAAGGAGTGAAATGGAATATGTAGTAATTGAATAGAACCAATAGGTCTATAAGGTTGTGACACGGTTGCAATCAGATTCGATAGGGAGCGTAGATGGTCAAAGTTTTCCCTAAGGTTATGGTGTATTATGATTGGGAATGCTTAGGATGAATTTGATTAGATTGGAATGAATGGTTCAAATATGATTAGGATGTGATTGATTGAATTAGAATGAAGATGATGATGTGTAATGATAAGATGTAGATGAGATGGATGGATTAGGATGAAGTGGATTGGATTATCAATGAAGATGACTAGGATATGATTAGGGATGATATGATTGGATGACTTGGATATGAATGGGGAATGATGATGATGAATTAGATATGTTTAGGATATGTGATAGTGATATGATGTGGAATGATAATATGAAGTTGATTAAATTTGAATGGCGAGGATGATGAAATATAATGATTAGGATTGAGTGGGATTAGATTAGGAAGAAGGTGACAAGGGATGATTAAGGATTGAATTATGATGACTTGGGTATGATTATGGTATGATTAGGATGATGTTAATTGGATGAAAAAGGTGATTAGGATGAGTTGGAAATGGCTAGGGTATGATTAGGATATGATTAAGGTATGATTAGGATGACAATTATGATGAAGTGTAGTGATTAGGGTGAGGTGTAATGATTAGAAATGATGGTTAGGATATGGTTATGATTAGTTGGATTGATTGGTAAGGATGATTAGGATGACGATTAAGATGAGGTCAAATAATGTGGAATGACAATATTGGGTGACTTGGATTGATTAGGTTGATGACTAGGATGATTAGGATATGATGAAATGTTTAGGATGATGGTTAGGATATGGTTGGGATGAGGTTCAATGATGAAGAATGATGAATAGGATATGACAAGGATGAAATGGGTTGGCTGAGGAGGGTGATTAGGAATGATGAATAAGACATGATTAGGATGAAGTGGAATGATAATAAATGATGAAGATGATATGATTAGGATGAGGTGGAATGATTAGGAATGGTAGGGTAGAATAGGATTATGATGAGGTGTAATGATGACGAATGATAAGAATGTGATTAGGATATGATTAGGGATGACTTGGATATGATGTGGCTAAGAAGGGTGATTAAGATATGAGGATTGAATGATGAAGATATGAGTAGGAATGTGATTAGGATAGTTTGAGTTGGAATGATGAATATGATATGATGTGAAATGGATGTGATGATTAGGAATGATTAGGGTAAAATTATGATGAGGTGGCATGAAGAAGATATGGTAAGAATGTGACTAGGATATGATTAGGGATGAATTGGATATGATGTGACTAAGAAGGGTGATTAAGATATGAGGATTCAATGATGAAGATAAGAGTAGGAATGTGATTAGGATAGTTTGAGTTGGAATGATGAATATGATATGATGTGAAATGGATGTGATGATTAGGAATGATTAGGCTAAAATTATGATGAGGTGGCATGAAGAAGATATGGTAAGAATGTGACTAGGATATGACAAATAGGATGATCAAGGTGTGGATGGTTGGATGATGTGGTTAGGAAAGGTGGTTAGGATACAATTAGGATATGATCAAAACGTTTAGGATAAAATGGGTTGGTTTAGGAGGGTGATTAGGATATGGTGACTTGGAATGAATGGGTGTGGTTGAATGATGAGGAATGGAATGATTAGGATGTTTGAGGAATGACAAGGGTAATGACTAGGATGAATTAAGGTGAAATGGAAGTGACTTGGAATGAGGATGATAAAGTGTAATGATGTTGCTAGGTAATTTGGATGGATTAAGATAATGATTAGGATAGTGGTAAGGATATGTGGGGTCACAAGGGTGATGATTAGGATATGTGATTATGTTGAAGTGAAATTATTAGGATAAAATTGATTGTCTTAGGGGGGGACTAGGATATGAAGGTTGAATGATAAGGATATGTTATGAGTGTGATCAAGGTATGATGACTTAAGATGAATCTGTGGAAAGAATGTCGAGGGTGATGATTAGGCAAGCACTCATATCAATCATAGAAGACACTTGGCATTTTTGATGAGTTTTGAAAGCACTTAGAAAACAAGCACAACCATAGGTCTAGGCAAGGACTATACCCACTAAATTCCCACTTGGATTTCTCTAACCACGCCTATTTAAAGGGGATAACATCAGAAACTTGGTGGAACGGGCTCCCCCTTATAGTGTACTCACTTCTCAGGCACACCAAGTTCCAAGTCCTTAAGACGCCTAGATCTTAAGGTACTTTTCTACCTCTACTGTAAACCGCAAAGATGTGGGATGGCTTCAAAGGTCTGACCTTCTACATCAGCAAGTAGAGGGATTTGGGCCACTAGACAATGGTTCGTAGTGAATATCTAGGGGACCGGCACCCCACAAGCATCCAACAAGCCACTGAAGGCTCTAACTAACCCTACTAGGAGTTTAATATACACAAAGGTATGCCTCCTTTCAAGCTAGCACTATATGGTGAGTGCTCATATCGATTTGGACTTGGCTTTCACCTTATCCTAATTTGTATAGAGAACCAAATGAAAGCACTGCTTGGGGTCACAAATGAGTTCTCCTTTCGGATGTGTCTCAAGAGTAGGCCCACTCTAAAGGGTAACACAAAAATGGTACAAACACATGTTTTTGATCTCCAGGATTGTACTAAGATGCAAGGAGAAAGCATACACATGTGTTTGACCACACTCACACATGTTCATTGACCTTTAGAAAATAGATGTGTGGTGTGATTATGCAAACATTGTGAAGTGTTTTTGATTCCCAAGATCACTTAAAGTGCATGAGAAGAGCATACACACTTCATAACATAAACACAATCACCAAGCATAGTAGACAGTGATTCATTTTAAGCCCCCAAAAGATGTGTGAAATGATCGAGTTATGTTCATTTTAGTGCATCGAAACCAAATGTGCCTATGATATCAAAACATATGCACATGAAAGAAATCAAATCCCTACATCAAATGTGTTAGTAGTTTCAGTTTATAGTCTTCAACCCATGAATGCCACATGTTGCAAATAGAAATCAGTAACACAAAAACCCCATGATAATGTAAAAAAACATGAAACATTGACTAAACACTTTTTTTTGCAAGCCTCAAAGTCAAAATGGTCAAAAAGGAGAATTTGCAAATATCTAAAAAATTTGATCAGTCATAGTAAAATAAATTGCAAAATCAGATTGTTGATGAAATTCTTTGAAGTTTGAAAAAAATTCATCAAAAATGGATCAAATTTGCACAAGTTATGAGCAATTAAAGTTTGAAATTGAGTTTGACATTGACCAAAAAAATGATTGATAAAATGATGTCATTGCCTAAAATTGACCTTATCATTACAAAATTGGCTGAGTCTGCTCCACAACACAACTTGTTTCATGAAAATCTGATATGTTTTGCAAAAGTAATGAAAATTTGAAAAAATTGCCTAGTTTGGTATGTGCAGGCAAAGAGGGTATAGGCTGACTGTTAACCTTGACCGCCAGCTATTTATTCCTCCTGGTCACATGACAATATTAGTGTTGGTGGCTAACTTGGGTGGTTAGTTTGGAGGGGTTAATGCCTAGCGATGCCCTTGGTCATCCATATGACCAGGGGCAGACTAAAAGAAAAATAAAATAAAATAAACCAATTAAGTTTAAAGCGCTACCCTTTGTTAACCTAACTATTTATTTCAGAGGGATTAGAGCTCGATAAAGATGGCGGTGACTGTTACACAGGGCCACACATGGATGGCATCAACTAGGATTTCAATGGCGATCGTGAGGGTTTCGTAAGTCTGGAGATGGTGGGAGGAATCTGCGGGGAAAGGTTGGAAGTAGAGAGATAGTTGACTTAAGGTTTAAGCTTTTTTGTTTTTGTTGATAGATGACTTTGATGGTGGTGAAAGCACATTAGGGTTAGGATGAAAGTCAACAAAGGTAGGAGGTCAGGAGAAATAGGGACTGCGATGGTGTTGTATGGTGGAGCCTTAGGGTTTTGGTCAATGTTTCAGAGGGTGGTGGAAAGGCACCCCAGCGAGCAGTGATAGGGATTTTAGCAGGCGGATCTGATGGTGTCAATAGGAAAACAAATGGGTGGAGGTCGGTGGTGACTACCTTGAACAGGAGGTGACAGGTTTGACCACGGGCGGCATCGTAGGAGTTGGCAAGAAATGGTGGTGGAAGGGTTTTGTGAAGGTGGCGACGAGAGATTTTAGAGGAGCTGATATTTTGGTCAATCACACCTAGAAAACCAAATAGAAACTGTTAAAGGCTTCAAAACCCATGGTCAAACTCTTGGTAGAGGTGATTGAAGATAGGTGGGGGTGGAGGTAAGTTTTGTGAGCTGACAGGAGGGAGCCGACCAACGAATGGAGGCTAGGGTTTACACAGGAGGCTATGGTGTTGGTTAGGGTTTCAAAACCTACAACAACGGTTACTCTGTAACAAGAGAATATTGACTTGTGAACAAAAAAATTTAATCCTGCCAATAAACATTACTTTTAAACCCACACCTTAGGATAACGTTAAGCATGCAACCAAAACATTGACATGCAAACAGAGATGAAAGATACAAATAGAGACTATCTGGTACACTTCACAGTAGTATGGTCTATCTGTACAATATGGATCCGTATGGTATGGATAACCATACTAAAAAAATTTCAAAAAAATAAAAAAAAAATTTGCGAGTAAAATGGGTCATGTTTTATGTCATTTTCGCAGAAAGGGCCTCTGAGACTCAACGGTGAGGTATATTTGAGCTCTGGAGGTCACCTGCAAAATTTGATTTTCAAAAATCATCAAAAAAGGTAAGATTTCATACGGATTCATGTCGGGTTCACCATTTTGTGTTAGGAAAAAAATCAAGTTTATAGTGAAAACAACAAACTATTCAAACCCTAACTGCAATAAAACACAAATCTAGCCTAGAAATCAATCAATCAAACAGAAAATAAATGACAAATCTAAGCTAACATTGATTAACCTTCATTGTTCTCCTCCATCTTGCCTTATTTGTTCTCATATTTGCAGGTTCATGCAACATCTTGAGAAGCTCATGTATTTGATTTGCAAGATATTGGAGAGAAAAAGCTAAGAGATCATGAAAAATGAATCAAGAGAGAAAATGAGAGTATAAGAGCTGAAAATGAAGCGAAAAGAGGTGTTTTATAGAACTCTTGATTTAAATGAATGGATAAGATTTGATGTTGGCTTTGAGGCCAAATGGAGGGCTAGGATGAGTTAGGGTTTCCTCACCACTAGAGGACAAAAGTGAATTTTAAATTGAGAGAAATTATGAGGTGGATAAATGGAATTTAAATTAAATAAATTTGTCCAATTTATTTAATCATGTGAAAAGGGGATTAAGTAATGGGATTGATTTATTTGTTTGAATAAATCAAGTGAAGGAGACATTAGGGTATGAACGAATAATTAAATAATCAATTGAAATTAATTATTTAATTATAGAAGAAATATGGTCAAGTGGACAAAAAGGATGAAATTGAATTGTCCTGTCACCTTTGCGACATGAGGACATTTTTTAGTGTCTACAGATAGTCTTCCTATGAATGGTAGATTTACTTGGACTAATAGGAGAAAGGACTTTTTGTTGATTGTTGAGAGATTGGATAGATTCCTTTTCTCTCCTGAGTGGTTCTTTGAAAATGAAGTTTCCCATACAAATATCCTTCCCTTTTCGGGGTTAAATCACTTTCCTATTGGTTTGGATCTTTGCATTAATGGGGTTCAGAGGAATCAAAGATCATCCTTTAAATTTGAATCAATGTGGTTCAGGGATAGCAATTTCATTATGAAGTTAGAATGCTCATAGAAGAATGCTCCATTTGTTGTAGGTTCAAGGTTTTTTCAATTAAATGAGAAACTTAAGTTTGTTAGAGGAAAGATTCAAGAATGGAACAAAATTATTTTTGGGAATATTTTTACGTAGAAATTTGTGCTTCAGGATCAGTTGGATCAAATAAATGATAATATCATCAGGTTTGGAATGAATTAGATTTCTTTTGAGCTTGTGAAATCCCTTCAGGCTAGTTTAGAGGAGGTTCTTGCAAGGGAAGAAATTTACTAGAGGTAAAAATCTAGGGAGATTTGGTTAAGGGAAGGGGACAGGAACACAAAGTTTTTTCACTCTTCAACAATGGTGAGAAGGCATAAAAAATCCATTTATTCCATCAAGGATTCTTCTAGGTAGATTTTGAAGGATACTATTTTGATTTAGAAAGAAGGAACAAACTTCTTTAGAAATCTTCTTTCTAAGGAGGGTTCACTAGATCATTCCTCCAATATACCAGACATTCTTCAGAATATTCCTAATTTGATTACTACAAAGGAGAATAAGGATTTAGTGAAGGAGTTCTCTTGAAGAAATTAGAGATGTGGTTTTTTTCTTTTGATCTAGATAAGGTTCTAGGACCTGGCGGCTTCACACCTTTGTTTTATCAGAAGTGTTGGGATTTGTTGGTAGGGAAGTATGGTTGACAGTGGAAGAGGCTCATAGAAATAGTACAATACTAAAAGAAATTAATTCTACTTTCATTTATTTGATTCCTAAGGTTGTTGCTCTAGTTTTATTTGTTGATTTTAGGCCTATTTCTCTTTGTAATACCCTTTACAAAATCATTACTAAACCTATTACTATGAGACTAGAAGTTCTGATTCCTAAAATTATCTTAGAAGAGCAAGGAGGTTTTGTCCCATGTAAGGAAACTATTGAAGGGGCTCTAGTGGCTCATGAAGTTTTACATTCCATTCAAATGCATAAAATTCCTACGATGCTGATTAAGTTGGATATGTTAAAGGAATATGATAGGGTTTCTTGAGATTTTTTGCTGCAAGTCCTATATAGATTTGGATTCTCACACAAATGGTGCAAATCAATCTTCTCTTATATATCAGGTGCAATTTTTTCAATCTTGATCAATGGCTCTCCCTTAGAATTTTTCAAAGCCTCTCAAGGGATTAGGCAGGGTGATCCTTTATCTCCCTTCTTGTTTATTATTGTGGCAGAGGGTTTGAGTAGAATGATGCATGCTTAATGCAAGCTAGGAATTTGGAAAGGGATTTTAATTCCTAGAGTACCTTCTCTATTACTCATGGTTTATTTGCTAATGTCAACTTGTTGTTTGGGTAGCCTACAATGTTAGAAGCTAAGACTATAAAGAAGGTGGTATCTCTTTATTTCTCAGTATCAGGTCAAAAGGTGAATCATGATAAATCCAAGATATTTTTCTTTAACACTAGTCCTATTGTTCAAGGCAGAATTTTAGGTGTTTTGGGATATATGGTGGATGTTCTTCCTTCTAAGTACCTAGGGATTCCTCTTTTCTCTAGGTTTTTTAAAAATATATTTTGGAAAAGACTTATTTCAAATATACAAGGGAAAATTACTTCTTGGAAAGGTAAATGGTTTACCTTAGCAGGTAAAATTTTGATGATTAAGTCAATACTTTCTGCTGTCCCAATCTATATGTTCTCAGTGTTGAAGGTTCCAAGAGGTATTGTCTATGATTTGTACAATATATTTAGAAAATTCTTGTGGAATGGCTTGAAACTTGAAGTTAAAAAGATTCCTCTGGTTTCGTGGGACAAGGTTTGTGCACCCAAGTAATTTGGTGGGACTGGTATACATAACATTGAGGCTCAAAATAGAGCTCTCGAGCAAAACTGGCATGGTAAATGTATGCTAAGTCTGGTTCTAAGTGGTTTAAAATTATGCAAATGAAGTATTTAGATTCTTCTACTCTAGAAAGAGTCTTTACAATTGAGAATCTAGAGTCAGGATCAAAGATATGGAATTTTATTGTAGAATGTCGAGAGGTAATTACTCCTTTTCTTTCTTGGGTGGTTCATGATGGATTTACAACTTTGTTTTGGGAGGATTCTTGGAATAGCTATCCTCTTCTTTCTCATATGGATGGGTTGCAAGAGGCTAAGGAAGTCTTATGTCAGGTTTGGGGTAAATATTATCTTTATGTTGACATAGATTCTATCTCTTTTGGAGCTAAATGGAAAGACTTTTCTAGTTTTCCTCTTCCCAATACTCAAAAAGAGATTTTAAGTAGAATTCTAAAAGACAAGAAGGTATGTGTGTTTGGTGCTCGTGATGAACTCATTTGGGTCCCTTCTAAATTGGGTAAGTATAATGTGAAGAAATGGTATCAAAGCATTATAGGGAGGAGCTATGGGAGTTTATCAAACTAGCCTTTTTAGTTGTGTTGGAGCAGTTCTTGTCTACCAAAAGTAGGAGCTTTTTCTTGGTTGGCCCTAAAAAATAAGATACTCACAAGTGATAGACTTGTCAAGTTTTGGTATCTCTCAACTCTTTTTGTGTCCTCTTTGTTTATTGATGGAAGAAGATGTGAATCATTTGTTGGTTGGGTGTTCTTTTTCCTCTCAAATTTGGTATTGGCTTTGTTCTAAACTAGGATAGTATGGCCCTCTTCCTAATACAATATTGCAAGTCTTTCAAAGCTAGCCACTTTGATACAAGAACTCCACTTTCTCTGCTCTTTGGTTGGTTTCACCTAGCATTGTGATTTGGAACCTATGGTTGGAAAGGAATAACATAGTCTTTAGAAAGTTATAGTGTTCTTCAGAACAAGTCATTTTCAAAATTGAGAAATTAGTGGTTGAGGTCGTCTCTTCTCATCTTCTCTTTAAGAATGCCGGTTCATTATTGTTTTCTTCTTGGGATGTGCATATGCTTAAAGTCTGGAGATGCTTTAAACTTCCTAATTGTAGTTATTTTGGGGGGAAGCAGAAAGTTGATAAGAGTAATATTTCTTGGATACCTCCTCCAGAGAATTATATTAATTTAAATTTTTATGGTGCTCGTCTTGGGAATCTAAGGGTTTCAAGAGCTGGTTGTGTGTTAAGGGATTATAGGAGTTCTGTTGTTAAGGCTCTTTCTTTGCGATTAGGAATTTGCACTAATAACAAAGCTGAAGCCTTGGCTTTGGTTGTAGGCCTTAAAATTGTTGTGAAGTCTAGGGTTAAAAATGTTGTAATTGAAGGTGACTCTTTGAATATAGTTAATGCTATCAGGGGCTCCTCTCCTTGTTGGAAGATAAGGTATCTTCTTCAAGATGTTGTGAGTATTTTGGATTCTTTTGAATCCTATCAAATCTTGCATACGTACAGAGAAGGGAATAATCTAGTAGATTTTTTAGCCAAAGTTGCTTGTGATAAGGAGGATGATTCTTTGGAGTGGGATTCGGTTTCCTTGTTACATTTGGATGGAGTTGATAAAATTTGGTCAGATGACAGAAAGAGACTTTGACGTGTTTCTATGGTGGTTAGTTTATTGTGATAAACAGAGGTTTTCCTGTGATTTTGTGTGTAGCTGGTTGGTAGGATGGATTTGGGAATATTCAGGACAAAGTTTGGAATATCCCATCTTCGAACTTCTACTTCTCTAATTTAGAGAAGTAGGCTTTTATTACTAACTTATTATTTTTTGGTAGGTTTTCCTTTTTTGCCATATCTTCCTAATCATTCCTTCCTTTGAGTGGTGAGCTGTTCATGTTGGAGAGTTGGAATATTTGGTATGAGTGAGTACCAACTGCATTTATGTTTGGGATGATTTTTGGTTTTAGAGGGATCACTATTTATTGTGATATCTATGAGATGAGTTGGGTCTCTCATGCAGATCAGGCTATAATTACCCTCTCCCTGTTTCTTTTTCTACAAGTTTTTACTTATGAATTTCTCTATAGTTGGTTTCTTCTCCTTGGTTTGTTGTCATCTCTTCTTCTAGTGTTCATGGATTTAATTCCATGCAATAAAAGATTGTTTCTCCCTATTCTAAAATGGGAAGTGCCTAGTCAAGGAATGCTTCACTTGAATCATTTGGCTGAAATCTTCAAGATTGATAATGAAGATGTGGAGAGTGTTGTTATTTTAGTTTGTGGTAGAGGTGTTCTTTAATTCCCTGGGGCCTTTTATCCTTCATAGGTGGTTTCTCATTTCCTCTCCAATGCTATGGATCTTCTGCAAAATTTAGGCATGGTGAAATGTCTTGATGTGAATTTCATTCAAGATGCTCTTCTCTCAGAGGCTCTTCTTGATCAAGGGTTTGAGAATTATGATCTGCACTCTGGGTCAGCTCCCATTGGAGGTCTATTCTTGCTTAAAGAGGTGAGTCATCAACCACATATGTACTATGTTTATTCTGCTGTCCTTCATGGGTTATAGAACAACTACATCCATTCTATTGGAGTTTTCCAGCTGATTGCCCAAGTTCCCCTAAAAAGCTACCATCTTTTATCTACAAGGCCCTTAGGTCAGTGACCAATGAATAAGAGATAGACTCTAATGTCTCCTCTGCACTTCAAGCTTTTCAAGACCTATGAGGTGTCCCTTTCTCAATACCCATATGATAAATCCTGACTGTAACTAGGTATTGACATTTTAACAGATAGATCCTCTATATTATAGACCAAAACTTTGAGATAAATATAAAGGGGGTAGCTTTGGATCCTACTTCAATTGTGAATCAGAGGATTTGAAACCTAAATCCTACTCCTAAAATCCTAAGATTTAAAACTTTGAGTTGATTTGATTTTTTATGTGTTTGGTTGCTAGATTAGGGTTTGATTTATAGCTTAATGCAAGCCTCTGATCGGTGTCTATCCAAGAGTGTGGATTCAAACTTAAAACATGTAAGTAACTTTCCGTAAGCCAAGCAAACATACAAGTTTCAAAGGGTTTTTTAGTTCTTGCCTTGCAGAGAACCCCCAAGATTAAGTATTCCCATTAAATCTACTTATATATATCCTTGTTATCATACATATTTCCCCATATTTGACTTAAATCAATTTGATCTATTCCTCAAATAGAAGTAAGAAATTAAATATGCAGTGCAGTAGATGTACACTCTAGAACTTAGAAAACCCTTAGTCACTTTGTTCTAAAGAAAGATGCAAATAACAACTGGAGATAGCTAATAGAAACACATGCACATTGTATTACTCATATAAATTCAATTTGAAACTAATAGATAGATCATGTAAAATGCATACATACATTAAAATGAAAACCACAATTCCAGGAAGAGAGCAACTAGTCAAAATTTTGTATTACTTTTACTCCTCAGAATCCCAAACCTTCAACAACCTTACAAAGTGAGGTAGCTAGTTCTTTATAGACACAGAACATGGCACCAACATTCATTACATTCGTTAGTTAGGTGAAATTACATATCATAGCATCACCTCAGGGGTGTTGGAGTATTAATTACATTGAGCCCAGAGAAAAGATAGAAAATAATATATTGTAGGGAATACAATTGATTGGAGGAGCCCGACCACTTGAATGCAGGGGAGAGGGTAGCTACTTGTTCATTCTAGGCACATTCACCCATACCTTTTTTCCCACTTAGCATATGATTTCTTTGACAGCCATTGGAATGAGATCAACTTTGAGATCTTATCATTGTGTCCTGTGTACCTTGCATCCATCAAGATCTTTTCCTCCTTACAGAATAAGTCAAAATTTATTTCTAATACATGTAGCTTATCCAAAGTTGAGCTCAAAAATTTCCTAACTAGGGTCCCCATTGGTGTAGTAGGTAGATACTAGTTGGTCAACATTGCCTCTGAAGTCAGCTCTCCACTTGTCAAGATTTTTGACCTGCCCATCACCCTCTACTATACTAGGCATTATTTTATTGTCTATCTTTTCCATAAATTGCTTCTTCTCACCTAATACTTTATCTAGCTTTAAATGGAAAGCTATGACCCCTTCAAGAATTTCCATCATGTCAAGGGTTAGCTTCATCTCCGATGGTGCCTATGCATCAAATCTTTCATACCTGTTTAGGTCTCTCAATTCACCAGTTCTTGGCAGCCATGCACTCTGCATTGTCTTTAAATTTTCCTTATCTTTCTCATGTTTGTCAAAGGTAGCTCTTAAATCTGAATAAGAATTCCATGTCTCATCCACCTTTGCCAAAACCTTGGTCACTCTATGGTTTATTAGATTAGTGACCATCTCCTTGAATGAATTCTTCTTTTCTTCTTTCAACCTCTTCACCTCCTCCTTCAATTCTCTAATTTCTGCTAGCATGAGCTCTATGTCTACTGGAAATGATTATGTAGTCAGGATCACAGGTGGAGGAGTGGAAGTACCAGCCCCTAGTAGCAGCTGCTCTTTACACTTATTAAGCTCTGCAATTGATTGTGCATATTTTAGCAATAGCTCATCATGCTCCTTTTGCAACTTATTAGTTACTACCTCAGCAAATTGTGTAGTCTACAAATTCAAACTTACATCTTGGGAAGTAGGGGTGTTAGATACCTTTTGATTATCACATCTCTTGTTTATTCTTCCAATCTAATCCTAGGCTTGTTATTGCTTGGGGCTAAAGTCCATATTGCTAGCGTCTCGAACCTAGGATTGAAAGCTGCACTAGAGAGCCTTCTCTACCTACTCATCTGTCACATATGAGTCTTCTCTGGTGATGGTGTCAAATGCAATTGCATATGACAAAGTCCAATGAGGAAGGAGCAAGATATTGCTTTTGGCAACCAATGTCCTCCCCTCCTCTGGAGTCATTTTTCTAATAGCTTGATTGACTTCTGTCAACACTCTCTAAGTGATGGACTCATATTTAGAGGGGCCAACCCCACTCTTGTCATCCTAAATCTTCTAAAATTCCTCACTTCTTACTTTTAGCACATAACTCCTAAATTTAGGAGAATTTATGAACTCATCATCTTCCAAGAACTTGTTACAAGCCATCACCCTGATATCTTCCTTATCCACAGTTTGGCTTGTCATGGTCCTCATTGACCTATTTTTAGGGGAAGAGTAAGGCCTTATTCTCTCAGGTGAATTCACTTGATGAGAAGCTTATTGCATCTATTCCTCTACCTCCCCCTCCAAATCTACTACCTTGATTTCCTCCTCATCCTCTAAATCAATTATTTTTGCCTTCTTGGCAAGGGAAGGGTCAATTGATTCTCTTTTTATAGCATATCCTCCCCTTGATCTGCTAGGCTAATAGGAAGGTCTTTCCTCACCTACAAGAGCACTAGTAATTAATTGCTCTACATTATCAAGCATCATTTGAATTCTTTTTATTGGGTCCTACACTCCTACAAAGGTACCCTGGTATGCAATATTTAGGTTTTCCTCGTCCTTTCTCCTACCATGATTGTGTCCCACTTGATCCTCAAGCTATGGACATCATTAATTGTGAAACAATTCCTGACAGTGTCTTCATCAAAGTCAACTTGATGTATGTATCTTGGTCTTTGTTTATTGACTCACTTTGTCAATAAAGCCCTCAGGGCAAAAAATCCTTGGCTGCTCAAAATACATTCTGTAACATTGCAACACTTAATTAGTCTGATCCAACCCACCTTTGTCAGTTGTCAAAAAATCACTGAATCTGAGGGAGGTGGGAAAAAATGAACCTTTCTTATGCTTCCTCATATGCTCTTTATCTGATTCATTTAGTTGCCTAATAATTTCCAAAAATGCAATTCTCTTAGGCACATACTTTGGCAAAATGTGGGGAGGGGATTCACACCCATAGACTTTAATGCAAGTGGTGTGATCATGGTAAAACCAGTCACCCCAATTATGATCAATCCCCAAGTCTAGGGTCCTATCCAAATGTCTCAAAAAATCTAGAACATCTAGATGCAGCCTTTTTCTCCTTTTAGCTCCAAGAAACCAAGCACTCTTCTCACAAAATATTCCTCAAAGATTATATAATTAGCATCTACATAATGTATAGCTATCATGCATGTCCACATCTACATTGGCAACATGTTTCCCTATGCATCTGCCATCCTAAAATGTAAATTCCAATGCCACATTCATGAAAAGGCAAACATAATCATATAACACAATTAAGAATACCATGTGAATTCAACATGGGCGTTTACAGTAAATAACTTGCTCTTAAGTGTCATCATTTGTTTGTGCATCTTATCTACAATATATGAAGCATAGTCATATGGCTCCCTAGTCTTTTGATCATGTATATTCACTGCCATCATCATCATAGAGATGGGCATCTTGTTTGAGGCATCCCTACCTAGCACCTAGCATAGACTGTGGTAAGTCTTCACAAAATAATGCATGAATAAGGAACACTGAAAGGGTTCCTCCTCCTTGTCTGATATTTTCACCAACTTTCCATCTACCCCTCTCGGTCTGTGTTTGGCCAAGTTGAAATCTCTATATGCATGCTTGATAGTCTCATACTTTTTCTTCAATGCTCCTAAGTCAATCAGCTTACTGGTCGCAGGGTTTAAGTTGAACATAGTGGAGATGTATCCCTTTGTGAATTTGATTATTTTAGTGCCATTCCCTACTAAGACTATTCTCATTTGAGGATCGTACAACTGTGCTATTGTCCTTACTAGGTCTGGATTAGGAAATACATTTGGACAAATTAGCTTAGCTAGATCAAAGTGCCAAGCATGGAAAATTGGGGCTTTATAGTCTATTCTTTGATGCTAGTGTTCAAATAAGACCCAACTAGGAATAGAAAATAGGGCATCCCTACTATTGTAGCAGAAGTCAAGGAATTTGTCATTTGGCCCATCGAGACCATGCAGATTTAGAACTTTCCTCACAGAGCCTAGGAATTGGACCATAAGATCCTCATCTAGACTACAATTAGAGGTGGAGGCTTGACCAATTTGACTCATTTTTTTGACTATATCTCAAAATAGGGCTTCTTATATTAATAATTCCCTACCCCTTTCAATCAAGAAATTAACTTAAATTACATTGAACACAGTCAACAGGTGAACTCACTAGTTTTTTTAGCAGAAGCTTGAAATTCTCTCTTTGCTTGCTTGAAAATTCATTGTGTGACTGAACTTTGTTCATGCTTGAAGAAAAGATGCCAAATCCCTAACCTTCCTTGTTTTCAAGCTTCATAGCATAGGTTCTAAGGCATTAATGGAGGTAGCCTCAACCTTAATCTCACATTTGTGTTACAGGGCACCTTCAACATTCTTCACAAAAATTTAAACATGCACTGCTGATTTGAGTTTGTTCTTTTGAGATCCGCGACCATCATTTACCTGCCAAATTTGAAAATTTGGGTCATCATAGTTGAAAAGTCTTTGACCAATAGGAATAAGCCAAGTTAGACATACTTTCTTCACTGACCATATCACTTTTTGTCTAGCCTGGACACGTGGCACCATTTAGTGGCACTGCATCTAGAGATGGCCTACCACTTACCTACCCTACGCGGGTGTGATAAAGCCTCCATGCGTCCACCCTTCATTTTCTCTTGACTTCTTTAATAAGACGAGGCCATGTGTCTCCATCTTGTGACCGCATGGAAAATATTCCTTCTTGGCAAGATTCCCTTGCGATGATGCATGACCATTAGATTTGAGATTTCTACAAATTACTTCTTAGACTAACACTTGGCAGCATACAGTTTCTCAATGTAAGATTCTTCAATAAAGGGGCGTAAGCCTAGATTCTTCGATAGCTGTCACCGTGTCGTGGCTGCACAGCGGGATGATGCCATCACCCATGATGCACTGCGATGGTGTGAAACACCTTTACATAATACTTTATAACCCAATGAAGACTTAGGACTTAATTTAAATTTTTCATGGGTTACAAAGGGTAAACCTAGGGCATGGGGCTAGTCACCTAACTAACATAAAGGCTTCAAGTCATAACTTAATTGACCAGGAACTTATTATAGGCAGTCAACAAGGATTTAAGAGATAAAGCACACATAGCTTAGGAACTTAGGCTTAAAGGATTTTTTAAAGGCAAAGATTATGAACCTAAAACCCTAAACCCCTACAAGTACCACCATTGACTCCAATTGGGGACATGTAAGCTTTCATGTTGCAATGAGAACCATTGGACTTCTAGGAGTAGACCAGACAAGACCAAAAGGAACGAAATATACAAAATATACACTATCTATGACTTATGTATATTTATTTTACAATATGCATAGAGAAGAACTTACTTATTAAAAGTAAGGTTTTAGGAATTTTCCATGCACAAGAAACTCCTGAAATTCATCATCTAGTCCTTGGAGAAAATAGGAATCATCTCCATTAGTATTACTTATCAAATAAGGGCCCACCCATAATGGTACAAATTTTCCATGTTTGCCCTTATCCTGGTTCCTAGCTTTCCACGCAAGAACCAAATCATTGACCTAAAATTTTCTTTTTGTAGTCCTTTTGTCAAACATATACTTCACTTTTTGTTGTTTCTGGACATTGGTGTTTTGAGCTTCTCTCCTAACTTCATCCAGTACAATCAACTGATTCACTCTCTCAGCCATTGAACCTTCCATATCCTCATCACTTTCTTGAATAAACTTGTACACTGGTAGGAGATTACTAATTGGCAACTTAGCCTCTACACCATACACTAGTTCAAAGGGAGACTTACTAGTAGCCTTTTTTACTATTACCCTATCAACCCACAGTGCCAACTTTAATTTAGAGTCCCATGCTCTTTTATTCTTATCAATTATCCTCTTAATTATCTTCATGAGACTTTTGTTACTAGATTCTTCTTGGACATTTCCTTGAGGATGATAGGGTGAAGCATGAGTGATGCAGGAGCATCCCTAGTTCAAGAGCAATCTTGCATCAACCAAAAATATTTGCATTTCAGTTTGTTTGTAGTTCAATTTTTTTCTTTTCATTTTCCAGTTCAGTTCAGGTAGTTCAGTCAGAAGCAGTTTCATCTTTTGGTCTCATATTCTACTGTAGTTGCATTTCACATCTTGCAGATATGGACTTAGCATCTACATCATATCCAAAATTCAGAGCATTTGGATCAGTCACTAGAAAGTTATCACTATCAGAAGATCAACTATTTTCAGAATAGAGCATCCTGATAGTCTCAGACAACCAGCTAAAGGAGAGATCTGCGAAAGCATTTCTTGATCTGTGAAGGCTAATGACACATCATTCAATGATATTTGGTTCATGTTTGACCTTCCCCAAAGATCTGCACATCATTCCATTCATTTGCGGAGGTGTTCTATGCAATTAGGTCTAACCTATTTGTGTATACACATTATAGCTCTTCCTTGGAGTTTGTGACCTTCCTTGGCCAATGTAGAGGAATCTATTGGTCCAGAAATGATATATATTGATGTAATAGATCCCTAGGAAAGTAGTTAGCATTGTTCTCATGATCTAGATGATTAATAGTTTTGATTCTTTGCAAAGGAGCTTCAAAGCTTTACTTGCGCATGTGTGTAATCAGGCCTGTGAGCCCTAATCGTAAGCCCGCATGTTACCGACCAATCTCTATTTGAATTCTATGATATACTGAATGACTGAATCTGCATTTGTTCCATTTGTTTGAGTTGTTTCTATTGTGTTTACTCTTGATGCACAGTCTGGATAGTTCATTCTATGAACCCTCCTACCATGACTACACCAAGTGGTATTAGAACGAAAGTTTGAATCTTTGGGAGTGAATTGAGCGAAGTTGGCAAGGGAATTCCATAAGATCTTTTTATGGATAGATCACTGAATTGAGGCAGGTTACTTGTGTCGCAACCGATCACCGATTGTGAGGTAGTTGTCACCTTGTATCCCGGTCACTAAACTTGAGGCAGTTTGCACTTGATCCTAGGAAGAATGCCACTGAGGAGAGTTGCTACTATTGGAACAATGGTTGGTAGAATGGATGAGATGGTGGAGATGATGAAAACAATGCGAATTCATTTGGATGTTGTTGAAGAAGATAGGCAAAGAGGATTAACACCGAGACCTAATGTTGAAAGTGATGAGGAAGAAGAATTTCAATTTGTTGAACAAACTGGTGAAACCCTAGGAGGTGATGAAGAAGAAGAATCAAATCAAGTAAAGATGATGTGAGTTATTTCAAAGATTGGAAAGAGACCTAGAGTTGATGTGCCGAACTATACTAGTAATTTGTACCTTGAAGAATTGATTGACTGGATAAATGACATGGAATAATACTTTGAATATGAGGAGGTTGAAGATCTGAAGAAGGTGAAATTTGCAAAGACAAAGTTGAAAGGACATGCTTCTATATGGTGGAAAGAAGTTCATTTGGAAAGAAATAGAAGAGGAAAGGAAAAGATTACAAAGTGGGACCAGATGGTGACAAAATTGTAGAGTCAATTCATACCTACTGACTATGAGTTGGAGCTGTTGAAAAGATTGCAAAACTTGAGACAAAAGGAGAAATCTGTGAAGGAGTACACTGAAGAATTTCATAAAATGATCATAAGGACATGACATATTGAAGAAAACAAGGAGAAAGTGGCTATATATATCAATGGACTAAGATTGAACATTAAAGAGGAACTAAGCTTGGTAAGGATGACATCTTTGTGAGAAGCATATCAGTTTGCCCTGAAAGTTGAAGAGAAGTTGAATAAGAGATATGATCAGAGGCAGAGAGGTAGAGGAGGTAAATATTAGAGAAGTATAACATTTTCTACAAGAGATAGATCATATCCTGTGTAGAACAAGTTTGACAACCCATTTAAGAAGGATGGCAAAGATAACAATGCTTACTGGAGAGATGACATAAATTTTTACCAGAGAGGAAACCCTAGTGCATACCAGAATGAAGGATACAGAAGAGAAGGAAGAGGATTTGATAAAAGAACATTCATAGGTACTTGTTTCAAGTGTGGAGGTGAAGGACATAGAGCATTTGAGTGTAATCAAGGTAGTACAGGTATGAGGACAAAAAATAGTGGAAGAGAAGCATATGTGGAAGAAGAACCTGTTGGATCACCCAGTTCAGTTGGCAAACCTATGAAAGGAGAATCACTTGTGATGAGGAGAGCACTATTTCAAACAGAGACAAATGAGGAACCACCACAGAGGAAGAGTCTGTTCAGAACTAGATGCAAATCAGGAGGTAAGTGTTGTAAAGTTGTAATTGATAGTGGTAGTTCAAATAACCTAGTTTCAGAGGAGATGGTGACTAAGTTGAAGTTGAAAGATTGAAACACCCTAAGCCCTATCATATAGCATGGATTCAGGATGATCATAAGGTACTAGTGAGTGAATAATGTTTGGTGAAATTTCATATTGGATCTTATCATGATGAAGTCTTGTGTGATATTATACCTATGGATTTTTGTCATATCTTGTTGGGTAAACCTTGGCAGTATGATAGAAAAGCTATACATGATGGGAGAAAGAATACATATACCATAATAGTAAATGGAAAGAGAATTACATTGATTCCTTTAGAAGATGATCCTAAGAGTGAAGTATGTGGGAATTCTAGAATTTGTCTGGTAGATGGAAGAAAGTTTTTGGATGATTTGAGACATGAGAATATGTGTTATGCCTTGATTCCTAAGAAGCCTGAAACATTGAAGAAGGAGACTAAAGAATCACAACTGGAGGAGATAAGAGAATTGCTGACAGAGTATGAAGACATCATATCAGATAATGTACCTAAAGTATTACCACCTATAAGGAGTATTAGTCAGCACATGGATCTTATACCGAGAGTAAGTTTGCCTAACAAAGTAGCACATAGAATGACACCGGCAGAGAATGAAGAATTGAATAGACAGATACAAGAGTTGTTGAGGAAAGGTTTGATTAGAGAAAGATTGAGTCCTTCTGTAGTACCTACAGTGGTAGCACTGAAAAAAGATGGAGAATGGAGAATGTGTACTAACTCTAGAGCAATAAACAAGATCACAGTTAAATATAGATTTCTTTTACCTAGAATGGATGACATCATGGATTGTTTGAGTGAAGCAAGATATTTCACAAATATAGAATTGAAGAGTGGATACCATCAGATCAGAATCAGAGAAGGAGATGAGTGGAGGACTACTTTTAAGATAGTTGAAGGATTGTATGAGTGGTTAGTGATGCCTTTTGGATTGACAAATGCACTGAGTACTTTCATGAGATTGATGAATGAAGTTTTGAAGAAATTCTTGGGTAAGTTTGTGATTATATATGTGCTAGGGAAAAACTAGTTAAACATGCAGCAATAAAACTACAGCTAACCCTAACTACAATAGAATGCAAGCAAGCTTAGAAATCAATCAAATAAACACAAAAACCAATAAAAATCTAAGCTACCATTGACTAAGTTATATTGTCCTCCATATTTGCATTGTGTTATCATATTTGCAAGTTCATGCAACATCATGAGAAGCTCATGGGTGTGTTAAGCAAGATTTTGGAGGGTTTACAACTGAGAGAGAAGAAAAAATGAACTAAGAGAGAAAATGATTGTAAGGGGCGAAAATGAAGCTGAAAGAGGTGTTTTATAGAACACCTGATTTAAATGAATGGATAGGATTTGATGTTGACTTGGGAGCCAAATCAAGGGTAGAGGATGATTAGGGTTTCCTCACCACAAGAGGATAAAATATAATTTTAAATTGAGGTAAATGGTGAGGTGGTAAATGGGATTTAAATTAAATAAATTTGCCCAATTTATTTAATTTATGTGAAAGGGATTCATGTGAAAGGGGATTTAGATAAGGGGATTGATTTATTTATTTGAATAAATCAAGTGAAGGGGACATTAGGGTATGAATAATTAAATAATCAATTAGAATTAATTATTTAATTATAGAAGAAATATGGACAAGTGACTAGAATGGATGAAATTAAATTAGTTGAATAATGGGCTTTGAAGGGGAAATTTGTCCTATCGCATTTGTGACATGAGGACATTTTTCAATGTCTACATTTTGCCCCTCTTTGAGATGATGTTCAAGATGATGTGATTTTTGTCGAGTGACATCATTTCTAAGAAGCTAAGGAAGTGGATAGAGGAAAAGGATGGAGATGGAAAGATAGGACGATGATGCCCCCTCGAAAGGATAGGTGGGTTGGACAAACATGGACAAGCTCTCGAAATGAAAGGGATTGGTTGGGGAATGGATAGATGAAATGAAAGGTATGGTAGGCTGCAATGAAGGTGGATGAATGAAGATGCGAGAAAGAGATGGTGGCGGAATGAAAGATTAGCTAGAAGATTGGGAATGATATCTTGCTTTGATAGATTTTTGAGCTTCTCACTTGCAATTTTTTCTACTTATCATCATAGAACTTATTATGTCAAAGGACGACAATCACCATGGAAGGTCAAAGGCCAAGGTGGAAAGTGTAGTCCCTTGCGAAATAGGCACATGACAGACAAGGAATGCCTGACTTAGACTAGTAACTATGATACCATGTCAGAACATATGATGAGATAACTGTGAGGTGTGGAAGTCCTGATGCAAGGAAGTAGTTATTCTTTCTAATGCATAGGATGTCTTTGATTCACACCCAATGGAATCCTAATTACATGCAAGGCACCAAGTTACCCCAGTCATTTTGCCAAGACAAACCACAAGCAACAATCAAAGAAAAAGGTCTTGCTCTATCCTCCCTTCTCTTCATCACTTAGGGACTGCCTCAAGAAGCATAAGAATGAGACTACAAAAAAAACAATCCAGTAAAATGAAATAGACTAGACCAACAACCATTTGGATCTTTTGCCAAGTGATATGTGCTTGATTGATTATGATGATTCAATGAAGAAGGCCTGGTTTCAGGATAGGAAGCATGTCGTATAAGATGCCTGGTCTAGTTTCGACAATGCCCCTACCTGTCTAAGGCAAGTGATTGATTGAATGACACTAGTGTTGTTGGCCATGCAAGAAACACTAGGGTTTGATTGATGATGTTTGATAAATGATGCATGTCGTATAATGAACATAATCCTAGTTTTGATGATGCCCCATTTTGTATGAGATATGTGATAGTTGATAGTGATAGTGACATATGATTAGCACAAGGCGATTGATTGATTTGGCTTATTTGAATAGCTTGTCTAGTTGATTTTGGGATTGATTTGAAGTGTGAAAGATTGACTGTTTAGTCTAATCAACATGTCCATTTCATGAAAGGATGACTTATTATGACAGTTGACTCAATGGACCCTAAGGGACTGACCTAATGCCTCGAGGGTGCATCAATGATGGCCTTGCCTATGTGAAAGCTCAGAGACAATGTAGTTTGACCATGCAGATTGTGGGTGATTTGAAGAATTGATTTGGTGATGTGATGATGTTACTGATTAGGATGTTTGAATGGATCGATTGAGAGATTGGATTGAGTGATTTAGTTGAGGAATTGAATGATTTGAAGAAGTGATTGAAGAATTGATTTGGTTGGAATGATGTGATGGATTGAAGTGATGATGAGTTGGTCAAGTGATTTTATTGCTTGGATTTTTTGGTTAATATTTGATTTTTTTTGTGATTTTTGAAATATGTGATGTTTTTTGGGATTTTGAAGATATTTGGATGTTTTTGGAGTTTTGGAATATTTGATGTTTTTGGTTTTTTGAAATGTGATTTTTTTTGGATTTTTGAATGTTGTGATTTTTTTGGATTTTGACATGTTTCAATTTTTTTTGTATTTTTTGATGTTTTGATTTTTTGGATTTTTGGGAATATTTGATTTTTGTGTTTTTGAATGTTTTAGGATGCTAGTGGATGACAATTTGAGTAGCCTTTATGCTAGAGACCAGTGACAAGGGGAAACTAAGTCTAGGTGCAATGATGAATGAATGGATATGAGGGGGTGGGTGATAGTGGATGGAAGAAATACATGCATAAGAGGGCAAGGATGTGATCTCCAAGGACTATGTTTTATAGGAATAACATGCCCCATTCTAGGTGTAATGCTTAGGATTTTTCATGACAGTGCTTATGACCATAGGGTAGTGATAGGATTGTTTGGAAAGGATGAGGTGTGCTAAGAGATACCCAAGACATGTTTCAACATTTTGCCCCCATTTCTTTATCAAGATCAAAAGAGGAAGGGAGAATGAATGGACTAGATAAGCTAGGTGTATGTATGTGGATAGAGGGAAATACCATGATAGGATAGAAATGATAGGATGAAAGTGATATGTTGGATGGGATAAGGTGCCCCCAAGTGTAAGTGATGTAGAAGATCAACTTACGCATGATGCTTGTTTGCCAGGTTTTCATCATGGTACTTATCTAAGGTGCCTATTTACCAGGTTTTCACCATTGGATGAAGGGATTTCTCTTTACTTTTTTTTTTCTTTTTTGACTTTTTTGACTTTTTTGACTTCTTTGACTTTTTTGACTTTTTGAGTTTTCTGAATGGGAATATGGATATGAGGGACTCAAGTGTCTAGCGCTATGAAATGTGATAGTGTCCCATTGGAAAGGAATGTCATCACATGGACCATGTCAAGTCATTATGCTCATCGATGTTGGTAGGGTGATTGCATGAAAGTGAAATGAATAAGGTAGATAGTGATCCATGAAGGGAATGATAGTGGATTATGTAGGGCTTATGCAAAAGAATGGACCATAGAGATATGATAAGTGAAATGTGTTGGATAATAGTTTAATGATGGGGTGATGGAAGTATGGAAATGAATCATGACCAACAACTGCACGCACCGTGTTAAACATGGAAGCTTGTGATTGGATGGAGGTGTAGGAAGCAATGGAGGTGGTTGCTTAGGAGATGGATGATATAAGCATTTAGGTCTCCACATGGACTTAGTATTTTTATGACTTTTTCTTTTCATATGGGATTTTGTATATGAAATGGGATTTTTGAATGGAGTAGATCGAAGAGGGTGGTTGGGATTTTTTAGAAATGGATGCCTCATTTGACTTGTTTGATTTTTGTTCAGGTACCCATATCATTTTTCTTTTGAACTTTTATTGTGAATTTATAGGTTTGGATGGATTTTGTTTTGAATTTTTGGATTGATTTCCTAAGGTATTAGGACCCTTAGGATTTTTAACTTTATGAAAGGAGGCATCCAAATGTTTATTTTTGAATCCCATAGACATGGTGTAAGTGGGGTTGGTGGAAGCTTTATGTTTAGAGAATGTGCGCATTTGTTGGTCATGATTAGGATATTTAGGGTATTTATGAATTATTGGGATGTTGGGTGTTGGAAGCAACAGTTGCAAAGTGGATGGAAGGAAATTAGGAGTTGGAAGCAATGGAGGTAAAGTGGATGGAGGGAGGTGTATGGTCGCATTCTTTTGACACTTGTAGGATGATGGAGGTGGAATGGCGATATATGTTTTAGGGATATGATGGGATTTGTGATGGAATGAGGTGGACTTAGGAAGCATGGAGGAAGTACCAACATCTTTAGATTGCTTACCTTGGGGTGTGTATCCAAGGCCATATGAGTGTGGAGGTGGGACTTTGCAATGTATAGGCTCCAAAATACCTTATTCATGAAGGCCTAAACCTTTACCTTGGTAGTTCATGTTTTGGAGCATGCGATGAACAATAGGACTAGGTGTAGTTTGGACACTAGACTTGAGTTGATTATTGGATAGAGAAGGTGATGTGAAGGACAAAGGTTGTTGCTATCCTAAGGAAGCACACTCATGAATGAAGGCAGATAAGCCAAGTGGATATGATGGTGGATTTGAAATGGGATTGATGGTGGATGTGGAAGGATCATTAGGATCTTTATTATGTTCATGTAGATCCAAGTTATTGGTTTGATCTTTTATGTATGCTTGGGGGGCACATGTCTCATCATGAATGGGTGAGGTGGCAAGCCCCTGGCCATGGAATGCATAAAGTTGGCTAAGCGAATCATCATGGCCTTCTTGATCATAAGTGGGATCATGATCATAAATGGGAGCTTGATCATGGAAAGGAGTAAGTGTGTTATGGATGGGTGCAATGGACATGGTTTGATCTCGATTAGAATTAGGAGCTAATGGTTTCACATGCTTTGCATTAGATCCTTGACATATCTCTTGACTTGGAATGGAAATGGAAGTGGAGGTGGATGACTCATGAATGGGCTTAATGGTTTGTGGACTAGATGATGGGGTCAAAGGGATGGACATGGTACTTGAAAGCTCTTTGCTAGGTCCTAGGGTAGATGTTTGACATGGGGATAGGTTGTTCCTAGCTAGTAACCCTTGGATTACATCCTTGGTAGGTGGGTGTGAGGAAGGACAGTATAGTGGATGGACAATGATGGTAGATGATGTGGATTCATGATTAGGATTAGGAGTGTGGTGATAGAATGTGCTTATAGGATAGATGAGGTAGACTTGCATTCCCCTTGTCAAAGATGGCATAAGAATTCAAAGGCACTTTGTCTTGCTGCCAAGGTGAACTTGGATAGGCTTGTGAATAGGCTTAGGGTGCTAGAACCTTGTTCATTAGAATTGTCATGGAATGCTGCATGTCTTCATATTGTTGTATGTCTTCTTGTGGGATTAGGATCATGTTGTGCTTGACTAGGATGAATGAGATGTGATTAGGATAATGATTAGGGTGAATTGGATTGGATGATTGGGGTATGGTTAGGGTTGTGATTAGGATGATGAAGGTATGAGTAGAATGAAAATTGATTGGGATATGATTAGAATGATGTTGATTGGATGACAAGGATGGTATGGAATGATGAGGATGAATAGGGATAACTAGGAGGATTGACCCCCTTTGTCTTCTTTTTGCAACTGTGTCTTTACTGAATGGGGTTTGTGAATTGTGAGATGGTATGGTGGATGTCAATGCAAGGTGATGAGGCCCAGGCTATGATAGAGGCTAATGAGATTAGTCTTCAAAAAGTCTAGCTCCAAGAGGGTACTCTCATCTACTAATGACCTTTCAAAGCAAAAATTAGTTTTGTTGAGACCTTGAGGTGTGGATCGAAATGATTGATTAAAGTGAACCCATGAGTTTCAAAATTCACTTGGAAGGATGAACTTAAATTAGCCTTGTAGTATTAAGCCCAAGTTGTGATTGATGTGAAAAATATGTCAAGGTCTCTTGGTCCACAGATTTGTACTTGTGATACAGTTAAGCTTTGACAATTTCTCTCGATGTTTCAACCTTAGGAAGACTAATGTTTAGGGTCCTCTATAGATGTCAAAGGATGAATGAAGTGAGATGTTGTGATGAAATTTGATCATAAAGGGATGGAATTGGATATGTAGTGGAATGAAATTGAATATGTATGTCTATAAGGTTTTGACATGGTTGCAATTGGAATCGATAGGGAGAGTAGATGCTCAAAGTTTCCCTATGGTTGTGGTGAATAATTAGGATGAATTTGATTTGATTGGAATCAATGGTTTAGATATGATTACGGTTTTATAAGGATGATGTGGATATGATGGATAGAAGAATGATTATGGTGAAAGGGATTGGATTAGGATGACAATGTGTAATGGTTATGCATGATGAATTAGATATGATTATGATTCTTAAGATATAACTAGGATGAGGTGGAATGATTTAGAACGATGAATAGAATATGATTAGGATATGGTGTAATGATTAGGTATGATGAATAGGACATGATTGGAATAATGTGGAATGATTAGGAAGGATGAAGAGGATATGATTATGAAGAGGTGGAATGATTAGGAATGATGAATATGATGTATTGGGGTGAGGTAGAATGATGATAAAATGATGAGAATTTTATTAGGATATAATATGATGTCACTAAGGATACAAATATTGAATGATGAAGATATGAGTAGGAATGTGATTAGGATAGTTTGATTTGGGATGATGAATATGATATGATGTGAAATGGATGTGATGATTAGGAATGATTAGGGTATAATTATGATAAGGTGGCATGAAGAAGATATGACAAGAATGTGATTAGGAATGATTAGGATCGATGTTGTTTGGATATGATAGGATGACGTGTAAGGATAATGGGATTAGGCATGTGGTTGAATGATGAGGAATGGGATGATTAGGATGTTTGAGGAAGGACAAGGATAATGACTAAGATGAATAAAGGTAAAATGGAAGTGACTTGGAATGAGGATGATAAAGTTTAATGATCTTGTTAGGTGATTTGGATGGATTAAGCTAATGATTAGGATAGTGATGAGGATATGTGGGGTGAAAAGGATGATGATTAGGATATGGTTTGACTTGGAATGGTGTTGATTGGATTAGAAAGAGGATGACATGGGAGGATGATAATGTAGATATGATGCGATTAGGATAGGACAAGTGGAATGATTAAGATGGTTGGTTGGATGATGTGATTAGGTATGATTAGGGTATGGTAGGATGTGATTAGGATATGATGTGGAATGACAAGGAGGATGTGGTTAGGAAGAGTGATAAGGATGATGACTTGGGATGAATGGATGATGAGTAGGACAATGATATGAATGATGCTAATTGGATTAGAAAAAGGATGACGTGGAATGATGATAATGTAATTAGGATGTGATTAGGATAGAACAAGGTGTAAGGAAAGTAGAGGTGTAGAATACAGCTTCCCTAATGTTAATTCAAAGGGGATAATGCAGATAGGTTACGTTTAATTCAAATACAAAGATAAATACATCAGACAATGCAGAATAAACATTCAAGACAACAAAGAATAACACCAGATGTATGTGGGAAAACCCTTTCAGGTAAAAAAACCACCACCACAAGAGAGACAATCTTTATTACAGTAAACTTAATAGTTACAATAAAGATCTCAGCTATCTTGCTCAGGTATCGATTCTCAAATTATACAAACTATTCAAAACTTTTCTGCACATTTACAAAATGAACCATATAATCAAATCTCTTCATCAATCATCAACAACATCACCAGATCTGTATTTATTTCCAGTCTTCAAGAGTAAAACTATTTTTCTAACTTCTGCCCTAACTGTTGGTTTCAACTGATCCATCGTCACTGCCTTCCAACCGTCGCAACTGTTCATATTCATGTGAGATGTTTAGTCCCACATTCACCAGTTCACATTTGATATTCTAATTTATATCCACAAACAGTCTGTTGGTGCCTGAATTGACTGTCAATTCTTGAGCAATTTTTATGCAGGCACCATCCCAAAAAATCCAAAAAATTTTCCAGTTTTGGCACCCCTTCAGTGTTTTGTAACATCCACATCATCTTTCTTGAAGGAGGTGGTCTTCTTGTTTTCTCCATCGGCATGAGTTTGCATGTGTCTTGGTGATCTTTTTGGTACCAATGGCGTGTTATCTTCTATCGCTGAGACTTTACCTATCGGCGAAGGTGTTTTGTGGCTTGCCGACGGACTGGGTCTCACCGACGAGGGTTTTGGGGTGCTATCGCCAAGACTTTGGCTATCAGGTGAACGGGCAGATTGTTGGCCAATGGCGCAGGTCTGGCCGATGGAGTTGCCATCGGCGAGTGTGGAGAGTTGGGCCGACAGGGGTACTCTGGCCGATGGAGCTGTATCGGCATAACATGTGATGTCGGCGAGGGAGTTTTTGATTGAGCCGATGGCATGGGTCTGGCCGATAGGCGGTAATTAGCCTATGGGCGTCGGCGTGACTTTTGGAGTCGACGTAGGTTTGAGGTGTTGCTCCAATAGTGTAAGTCACACCGACGGAGGTGGGAGGCCTGGGTGTTATCGGTAAGACTCTTGAGGTCGGCAAAGAAGTGTTCAGTTGCTCCGATAGTGTTGATCTCGCCGATGGGAGCGAGGAGTCTAGCCGACAGGGGATTACGATAGGCATCGGCGAGACCGCTGTGATCGGCAGGAGATTTTTGAGGAAGGCCGATGGTATATGTCATGGCGATGGGCTGTGTGTGAAGGGTCGTGTGTCGAGCGCGGCAAAACGCTCGACACTTAGCATCCATGCGGCCATGTTTTTAAAATGATAAAATGGTCTCTGCAGGATGAATGTGGGATATTGATTTATGCAGATGTGAAGGTCTTCCCGATGGTCTTGGTCACGCCGATGGCATGATATGCAAGGCAAAACATGCATTTTTAGGGTGCCTATGTGGTACATTTTCGTAGGATAGTGACTTTTCAACGTGGATTTGGTGCCATCGATTTTCAAGCGATGGAAGGGTCGACGGCCATGTTTTAAAGATGGAGTATGAGTTTCCTTTGTGGCTTCAGGCACGTTTTGAGCGGGAAATTTCCATTTAAGTTGTGCGACTGTTTCCAGGAGAAGATATGGGTGGTTGAGCCATCAATGGTGATTTACAGAGGCATGGGCGAATGGTTGAACGGCCATGTATCTAATTTATGGCAAGAAAATTCTCCGACAGTGGCACAAGGCTCGAGCTCATCTGCCCCTTGTCCTTTTCCTGCTTCTCCATGTTTTGTCCCCTGCTGCGCTTATTCTTTGCAGGCCATTTTCCTCAGAGTGAATGTATCTGGTGAATTTTTGACTTCTGGCCATGTAATTAATTGCTGAATGTACACGATTCTGTATAAATGGTCTGGCTGTGTTACATTTTAGGTTAGATGTTTTTGGGCTTTCTGCTCTGACTCTGAACATAAGGTGTTCACATTTTGAAAGGCATTTTTTGCTACAGACTCGGTCCTTAGTCTAGTGTACTCCTTAGTCTGGTGTACTAATCTATTTTGGATTGTAAATGATGATTTTCTCTGTGATGACCTTCTATGCAGATTGATTTTAAATGAAAAACACCTGTGTGTGTATTGTTTCTGATTGTCTCCTGTATGTCATTTGTTTTCCTTTCAAACAAGGTTGTCAAAGGCTTCCAAGTTTTTCACTATATGCATACTGTGTGTTTGATTTATTGTGTCTGCTCAAGGAGTGGTTAAATAGGCTTTTGATCAGATACAAAGGGAAATAGATTGCATCATAGGATCTGTTAAGTATGATCATTAATGATACTCTTTCTTGGACATGTTGCTGTTAGGCAGTAGCATTATTCTTAGGTCCTCTGGATATGAATTTATGTTGTCATGGGGAGACATTTACAGTTCTAGATATGACTCTGCTGCCCAGATAAGGCACTGGTTTGGGAATCTGTCTGTTCAATGGGTCTAGGAAAGTCCCATAACTCCAAACACCATTTCAAACCATCTCATCCTTCCATCTGTTAGTTGTAGGATTAGAATTAGGAACCTCTGCATGCTCTCATACCCAACCAGACATCATGTCCAAGAATGTTGCCAACCTTGTGATCTGTTACACAAATCTTGGTCCATACATGAGAGTATTCTGCCTATTGATGTCAAGTTAAATCCTTCTGTCATTGAGCTAGTCAAGGTTATACTTTTATCAAGTAGGGAAACCCCCCTTGGTGCGGCAGAACCAGAAGTGAAGGGGAGGAGCTCACGCAACCTCCTGTATTCAGTTGGCTGAATCTGCCTGTGCATTAGAACTGGCAAACCCTAATGCTGATTCAGAAGAAAAACCAACACAGTTAGTAAGACTATCGTCAGCATTTTTGTTACCGACAGTGCCAGTCTATACCTCATCAGGAACACCTAAGCCATCAGACATCGCTTCATTTCCTACACTGATGGTTCCTTGTCACAGCGATGCCCAAAGCTCTTCATCCTCCATTAGAATGACCTCTACCATCAGATTGACATTTCAAGGCTGGGCTGATAAAGGTTCTCACGCTGACATCCAATGCTTTGCCAACTTCCATCGGGGTGACCGTTCACATCAGAGTGACTACCAAGAGTTTGGCCAACGGCCAAACTTATGCTGATAGACATATGTCATCAGTGAAACCATGCATATCGGCCACAGGCTTCTCACTACCCTCGGTGAGACCTTGCAGATCAGTGTAAGACTCCAAACTCCCGTCGATAGTGGAAGTCTTCCCGATGGTCACTACCATTGGTGAAACACATGCCATTGGTAGAGCCCAACATGGATACGCTGATAGTGTTCAGTCAACCCGATGAAGGGAGAACATGATATGAAAAAAACCAACAATTAAATAAATGAGGTCCAAGCAGTAACTTGAGACATTAGGTCTCTTCAATCTCCCACTTGTCAAAGAAATCACTGCTACCTCTTAATCCTCATTCGATTACTGAGAATTATGGGGCCCGAAGACCCATTCCATCTGAATACCATTTGAACTTGGCCATGCTCACTAGTTTAGTTTAGGCATCAGCGATATTTTCCAAAGTGTCAATCTTTTCTAGCTTCACCTTCCTGTCTCCCACCATATCACGAACAAAGTGATATTGGACATCAATATGTTTTGTCCTAGCATGAAATGTAGGGTTCTTCACAAAACATATAGCACTTTGCCTATCACAGTGAATTTGTATCTGCCCTGCATCAAAACCAACATCAGAACACAACCTCTTCAACCAAACAGCTTCTTGGCATGCACGAGTAGCTGCCATGTACTCTATCTCTATTGTGGACAAAGTGACTACAACCTACCGCTTGCTCATCCAACTGATAGCACTACCATTTAATGTGAATACATATCCACTGGTGGATCTTCTACTGTCAATGTCCCCTGCATAATCAGAATCAACATATCCCTGAATGCTTATAGATCTCTGAGATCCAACTGAGTTTCCATGATAGAAAATAGCAAGGTTAGATGTCCCTTTCAAATACCTCATAACTCTTTTCACAACATCCCAATGTGATCTGCCTGGATTCGCCATAAACCGGCTCAAAACTCCCACTGCTTGGGCAATGTCTAGCCTGGTACAGACCATTGTGTACATCAAATTGCCAACAACACTTGCATAAGGTACTTTTTTCATATCGTCAACTTCATTCGAAGATTCTGGACAATCTTCAACAGATAGTTTCATTCTCTGTAAAACTGGAACAACTAACTATTTAGAATCAAATATATTAAACTTATCAAGAACATTGGTAATATACTTTCTCTAGCTGAGCCCAAGCTTTCTCTTAGATCTATCCCTTTTGATTTCCATTCCCATAATGTACTTTGCTGCCCCCAGATTCTTCATTTCAAATTTCAAGGACAACTGAGATTTTAAATCTGAGATCATCCCCTTACCATTGTCAATGAACAACATATCTTCCACATATACTGCAATTATAAGAATCTGATCACCTTCAGTTTTATAATAGTCAGAATGATCAGATTTAGATCTCACATATCCCAAAGACAAAACATACGTATCAAATTTCTGATACCACATTCTAGGAGATTGCTTCAAGTCATAAAGAGACTTTTTAAGTTTACATACCAGATGTTCTTTACCTTTTTCCACAAAATGCTCTGGCTGGAACATATAAATTTCTTCTTCAAGGTCCTCATGAAGAAATGTTGTTGTCACATCCATCTGCTCAATTTCAAAGTCATATGCTGCTGCAAGTGACAACATAAATCTAATGGATGTCAGCTTAGCTACAAGAGAAAAGATTTCTCCATAATCTATACCTTCCTTTTGGGAATACCCCTTAGCAACCAGTCTTGCCATGTACTTTTCAATACTACCATCTGGACCATATTTCTTTTTAAATACCCACTTACAGCCCACAGGTTTTCTACCTTTAGGAAAGGGCACCAGATCCTAGGTTGCATTTTTCTCTAACGATGACATTTCGTTATCCATGGCTTCCAACTAGGAATCTGAATTAGGTAAACTAATAGCTTCTTTCACAGTCCTAGCTTCATCAGTATCAGTAAGCGAAGCATAGGCACAACTTGAATCAAGTACTAAAATTCCATACCTATCTGGTTGTCTTCTTTCACATGTAGACCTCCTTAATGGCTGAGGTGTTGGTTCAGATTCTTGCTCTGGATCTGAATCTTCGGAGCTACTTGAACTCACTTCTGAACCATCTACACTTGGTGCAAGTTGTTCCTCTTTTACAGGGGTCAGAGGAATATTAACAACACGCTTTTCTTTCTTTTCTTCTATCTTCTCTAGCTGAGGATCAATAACCAAAGCTTTTAGCTCTCTAAAAATTACATTCCTACTATAAATTACTTTTTTAGTTTCAGGATTCCAAAGCTTGTACCCTTTAAGACCGACTCCGTAGCCAATAAAGATACGTTTGACTACCTTGTAATCCAGCTTAGATCTTTTTACCTTAGGAATATGAGCATATGCCTCATAGGCAAAGACATGAATATGTCTTAGAGAGGGCTTCTTTCCAGACCATGCTTCCATAGGAGTCTTATCAACCAATGCTGAAGTAGGAGAATGATTCAACAAGTAACAAGTTGTAGCAACTGCCTCAGCCCAGAATCTTTGTTCAAGACCAACATAACTCAACATACTTCTTGCTTTCTCCATCAATGATCGATTCAACCTTTCAGCAACTCCATTTTGCTGTGGAGTATAAGGTGTAGTCTTATGCCTTTTAATTCCATGATCAAGACAAAATTTATCAAAATCTGCATTGCAATATTCACCACTGTTATCTGTTCTCAAACATTTTATTTTTCTACCAGTCTAATTTTCCACAAGATTTTTAAAATCTTTAAAATGACTGAACACTTCTGATTTATTTTTCAAAAAATATATAAATGCCCTCCTTGAATAATCATCAATAAATGATACGTAGTAGCTTGATTTAGACAGAGAAGGACCATCAACTGGACCAAAAACATCAGAATGTACATAGTCTAGAACACTAGAAGATTTATGAGAACTAGAGTAAAATGAAACATGGTTCTGTTTTCCATATATGCAATGTTCGCAGAAATCAAACTCCAGATTACAATGAATCAGCCCATCTACCAGGTTTTTATTTTTCAAGGTTTTTAAACCTTTTTCACCTATTTGACCAAGTCTATGATGCCAGAGCATTGTTTTCTCCGCAGGAAGTTTAACTTCCATAGAGTTTGCATCATGTGTTACAATAGTAGCGTTTTCAGATTTTACAGAGACATTATTACAGCACACTGGTTTAGCATCTAACCTATACAAAGTTCTAATGCGTTCACCCTTTGCCAGAACAATAGAACCTCTAGTCATCTTACATCCACCATTCACAAAAGTAACTTGCACTCCAACATCATTAAGCTTACTAATAGAAAGTAAATTTTGAGCCAGACCTGGTATGTGTAGAACTCCATTCATTCCCTTTATTCTGCCATCCAGGAACTGGATTCTGACTCTTCCTCGGCCAACAATTTCCAGTGTCAAATCACTTTCTAGGAACACCTTCCCACTAGCATATGATTCATACTTAGTGAACCATTCTCTATGAGATGTCATATGAAAAGATGCTCCTGAATCCACCAGCCATATATCTTTAGATGCAAGCGTTGCTAAGGCAGCAATGAAGGCATCAGCATCACTCTGAGAAGAATCAGTGTTAGAGAAATTCTTCTTCTTCTTCTTTTTCTCCTCTTTACAATCTTTTTCGATGTTTCCTTTCTGCCCACAATTCCAGCACTTCACCTTGGACTTTTTGCCAGGAGATTTTGATCTCCCCTCTGATTTGGACTTAGACTTCTTGTCCTTCTTCTTGTCTCTTTCCTTTGATCTACCTCAAACAGTCAAGGCCTCTTTGGCTATCTTAGAAGATTTCCTCCGCATCTCTTCAGATAACAATGAGGCAAAAATAGCTTCAGTTGTAAATGTAGTTGTTGCACTTCCAATAGCCATCACAAGATGATCCCATGAGTTAAGTAAGGAACATAACAGAAGCATACAATGGTCCTCCTCTTCTATTTTTACACCTACAGAAGTCAACTGTGCAACAATTGTATTAAATGTGTTCAAGTGGTCTGCTACAGATGCTCCTTCATCCATCTTCAAAGAATACAACTTCTTTCTGAGGAACAATTTATTCACCAAGGACTTGCCCTGGTAAATATCTCCCAACTTCTTCCACAAATCTTTGGCTGACTTCTCCTCATGGACGTTCAATAGAACAAAATCCACTAAACTTAATCTTATTTGTCCTCTAGCTTTCCTATCTACCAGGTCCCAATCTTCTTGCTTCATGCCTAAAAGTTGAACCCCAAACACAGCAACCCAAAGATCTCTGTTGACTAGCATATCTTCAACCTTAAGGTTCCACAACTCAAGGTTTGTGCCATTGAACTTTTCAATGTCTATTTTTCTTGATGTACTTGCCATCTTATTTAACAAAATAGACCTCTACAGAACTCCCACTCACAGAACTAACACAAAAAACCCAACCTACCAACAAGGATAACACAACTGGCCAGGCTCTGATACCACTTGTAAGGAAAGTAGAGGTGCAGAATATAGCTTCCCTAATGTTAATTCAAATGGGATAATGTAGATAGGTTACGTTTAACTCAAATACAAAGATAAATACATCAGACAATGCAGAATAAACATTCAAGACAACAAAGAATAACACCAGATGTACGTGGGAAAACCCTTTCGGGTAAAAAACCCACCACCACAAGAGAGACAATCTTTATTATAGTAAACTTAATAGTTACAATAAAGATCTCAGCTATCTTACTCAGGTATCAATTCTCAAATTATACAAATTGTTCAAAACTTTTCTACACATTTATAGAATGAACCATATAATCAAATCTCTTCATCAATCATCAACGGCATCACCAGATCTGTAATTATTTCTAGTCTTCAAGATCAAAACTATTTTCCTAACTTCTGCCCTAACTGTTTGTCTCAACTGATCCATTGTCGCTGCCTTCCAACCATCATAACTGTTCATATTCATGTGAGACATTTAGTCCCACATTCACCAGTTCAAGTTTGATATTTCAGTTTATATCCACAAACAGTCAGTAAGACTATCATCGGCAATTTTGTTGCCGATGATACCAGTCTATAACTCACCGGGAACACCTAAGCCATCAAAGACCACTTCATTTCCTACACCAATGGTTCCTTGTCAGAGTGACGCCCAAAGCTCTTCATCCTCCATCAGAATGACCTCTGCCATCGGATTGACATTTCAAGGTTGGGTCGATAAAGGTTCTCACGCCGACGCCCAATGCTTCACCAACTTCCATTAGGGTGACCATTCACATCGGAGTGACTACCAAGAGCTTGGCTGATGGCCAACCTTATGCCGATAGACATATGTCATCAGTGAAACCATGCATATCGCCCACAGGCTTCTCACTCCCGCTGATAGTGAAAGTCTAGCCGATAGCTCAATACCCTCGGTGAGACCTTATAGATCAGTGTAAGACTCCAAACTCCTGCCGATAGTGGAAGTCTTATCGATGGTCACTACCATCGATAGAGCCCAACATGGATAAGCCGATAGTGTTCAGTCAATCCGATGAACGAAGAACATGATATGAAAAAAACCAACGATTAAATAAATGAGGTCCAAGTAGTAACTTGAGACATTAGGTCTCTTCACAAGGATGATGTGGATCATGTGAATGATAAGGGTGATTAGATGATGAAGAGGATGTGGTTAGGAAGAATGATTAGGATATGAGGGTTGAATGGTGAGGGTATGATAAGAATGCGATTAGGATAGGGTTTGATGACTTGGATGTGACTAGGATGTGACATGGCTAAGGATGGTGATTAGGATGTGAAGGTTGAATGATGGAATATATGAGTAGGAATGTGATTAGAATATGATGAGTTAGTATGATGAGTAGGATAATGACACAAATGATGCTAAGTGGATTAGAAAGAGGATGACTATGTAGAATGATTAGGAATGATTAGGTGGGAAGTGGATTAGGATATGATTGGAATGTTTAGGATGATGATTAGGATGACATTAATTGGATGAAAGAGGTGACTAGGATGAGTTGGAAATTGTTAGGGTATGATTAGGATGAAGTGTAGTGATTAGGGTGATGGCTAGGATGATTAGGATGATGTGATTAGATGAAAGAGGTGATTAGGGTTTGATAAGGATGATTTGGATATGATGACTAAGATATGATAAGGATGAGGTGTAATGACTAGGAATGATAAGCATGTGATTAGGGATGTTTTGGATATGATGTGGCCAAGAAGGGTGATTAGGATACGAAGGTCAAATGATGAGGATATGATGATGACTTGGGATGACCGGATGATGGGCAGGACAATGATACAAATGATGCTAAGTGGATTAGAAAGAGGATGACTATGTAGGATGATTAGGTGGAAAGTGGATTAGGATATGATTGGAATGTTTAGGATGATGAATAGGACAATGTAATTAGGATGAAATGGGTTGGCTTAGGAGGGTGATTAGGAATGATTAGGGTTTGATTAGGAAGAAGGTGAAATGATCGGGGATGATGAATAGGATATGATGATGAGTTGGATTGATTAAGATGAAAATGGGTTAGGAAATGACAAGTACGATGATCAAGATGTGTATGGCTAGATGATGTGATTTTGGAAAGGTGATTAGGATAATGTGATTGGGATATGATTGGAATGTTTAAGGTGATGGTTAGGTGTTGGTTTGACTTGGAATGGAGTTGATCAAATTAGAGAGAGGATGATGTGGAATGATGATAATGTAATTATGATGTTATTAGAATAGTGATAAGGATATGATAACTTGGAATGAATGGATGGAAAGAATGTCCAAGGGTGATGATTAGGCAAGCACACACATCAATCAAAGAAGACACTTGGCATTTTTGATGAGTTTTGAAAGTACTTAGAAAACAAGCACAACACTAGGGCTAGGCAAGGACTATACTTGTTGAGTTCCCACTTGGTTTTACCCAGCCATGCCTACTTATGGTGTATTGCTCCAGGAACTTGGGGCATGGGCTCCCCCTTATAGTGCACTCACTTCTCAGGCACACCAAGTTCCAGGTCCTAGGACACGTAGATCTTGAGGTACCTTGCTATCTCTACCATAAGCTATGAAAATGTGGGACGACTATCAGAGTTTGATCTTCCAATCTCTTCTATCAACAAGTAGAGGGTTTTTGGCCACTAAGCAAAGAGGTTCTAGTGTATATCTAGGGGACCAGCACCCCACGAGCATCCAGCAAGCCACTTTAGGCTCTAACTAACCCTACTAGGAGTTTAATATACACTAGGGTATGCCTCCTGGTGCAGGAACACCTACCTTACAGTGGCCCCTATGAGGCAGTTAGTTAGTTTTAAGTCTTGTTGATGTTTCCAAGAAGGTCTTATAAGACCAATGCAATGTAATAAGGTCATCTTGGACCAATGCATGTTTAGTTAATTGTATTTAGGATCAAGTTGTAAGTTTCAAGATCATTTTCTGATCTGTAGTTTGTTAAGACAGCTAAGTTTGTTGGATTGAGGGAGGTAGTTAGCTCTCCCAGCCTTTTGGAGATAAGTCTATACTACTGTGGGTAAATGCATAAATACCCTAGTATAGATCAACTATAGAGAGGTTATTGTGAGAAGTTGTATTGTGCTATTGAAAAAGTAGAGTACTGTAATTGCATTCCTAAAATCCAATAAAGATTTTGTGTGTTTTGTTCATTTGACTACACTGTGTAATCGACTCATTGTTTTGTGGCCAGATGGATTCAATTATCCATTCCCCCGGTTGATTCTATGAATCAGAGGAATGGCTATGTATATAGTAGTTAGGGTTTGTTTTCCATGTTTGTTTGTACTAAAGTTTGCAGGATTGGGTCTAAGATGCATTGAGGAACCCTAGCAAGGGTATGTGCTAGGTTGTGCAGGTGGAAAGGGGTCTGAGAAGTCACCTAGGAAATGGATCGGGCCATCGCTGGAGTTTGCGTGGATCAAACTGTGAAAATCTATGAAGTTCTAAAAAATATACAATTTGTGTATATATCGCTTTTGTATGCGAGATATTCAATTCCTGCTTATATCATTTGGCAGATTTGTATGTGTTGGATGTACATCACAAATGTACATCGGGTTATACAATTGATGAGTATATGTCTTTTGTATGTCAAAGATAGTTCGTGTGTATGCACCAATTACATGTGAAGATAGTTACTGTGTATTCGTTGATTGTATGTTCGGCTTGCATGTGATAAATGTACATCAGTCATGTACATGGGGTTGATACAAAGTCAATAGTCAGTGGATCATGGAAGGAATATTCTGAGGAATATTCATTGATTGCATATTCTGGGATTGTATATTCGGTTGTATGTCTGAACATACATTCCGTAGATATAAAGAAGTCAATGCCAGTCAAACATACATCGAAGGCATATCCGAAGGAATATTCGGCGAATGTATATTTTGGTTTGTATGCAGTGAAGATACAATGAAAGATACAAGGGTTGACGGGTCGAGGTGGTAACCCGCATGTATGTGCGAAGGGTTTTAGGTCTACAGATGCAAGGGGTGACCGGAAGTAGGAGGTAAGGGTACCAGTTTGGCAGGTTGACATTTGTATGTATGTGACTGATACATCAGAGTGACAAAGGAGATCAGCGGAGAGATTATGGATCAGGCCAATAGACAAAGTCTTGCTGATAGGCAATAAAATGAGTTCCTTTCATCGGCGTGAGGTGGAGATCGGCATGACAGTTTTCCTTAGTGCCGATAGTTGTTATTTGGCCGATAGGGTATGTCAATGAGACGATAGGTGTGATCTTGCTGATGGTAGAGTGTATGCATATTTGATAATGCATGGACATACATTTGAATTTGTATGTTAGGGTCAGAGGGGCAGATGCCTCTACATCATAGTGGTATCAGAGCTCAACAAAAGGTCTGGATTGTTTGTGTGTTGATTCTGTCACTGAGAAGATGAGGTAGAGGAGTGAGAGGTTGACAAAATACCTCCAAAAGGTAATGGTACTGCAAGAGAGTTGCAAGAGATAAAGGAAAAACATGCCAGAGAGATGAGAAAGATGAAGGAGATTGTTGAAGCACTTCAAGCAAGGCTTGTAGCCTTGGAGATGAACAAAAAGAGAGAAGTAGAAGATAGTGAATCTGAGAAAGAAGATGATACTGAAGAATTTGAAGATGTAGATGAAGATTTGAATGCTGAAGATCAGAGGTTTACAAAACTATTGAGGGCAGTTCAAAGTGACAAACCTAAAGTAAAGATTGATGTTCCTAGGTACACAGGAAGTTTGAATGAAGAAGAGGTATTGGATTGGATTACTGCACTTGATAATCACTTTGAATGTGAAGATGTTGCTGAGGATCAGAAGGTAAAGATTGCAAAGACCAAGTTAGGAGGTCATGCTTTGGTATGGTGGGATTATGTACAATCTGAGAGGAGAAAGCAAGGAAAGTCAAAGATCACATCATGGGATAAGATGGTAGCAAGGATCAAAGGTAAATTCTTGCCCAAGGATTATGAAATTTAGATGTTTAAGAAGCTGCAATTTCTAAGGCAAAAGGAAATTGATGTGAAGGCATACACTGAGGCATTTTACAAGTTGAGTATGAGATCTGGTCATCATGAGAATGAGGTAGAAAAGGTGGCTAGGTACTTGGCTAGTTTGAGATTGAACATACAGGATGAGTTAGTTTTAGCTAACCCAAGGAGTGTGGAGGATTGTTATCAAATGGCAATCAGGATTGAGGAGAAGATGAATAGAAGACAAGATAAGTCCATGAGAGGAAGAGGCAGCAATGTAAGAGGAAGAGGATCAGCTCGTACAACAAGACAAGGCAATGAGAGTCAAGAAGACACTGGTAAAGGACAGGAACAGTCTGATTTTAGAGGTGGATGGAAAGGTACTAGAGGCAGATTTGGAGGTGGTAGAGGTTCTACTACATTTTCTGGTAAGTGTTACACTTGTGGTGAATATGGGCATCCATTTTTCAAATGTCCAACAAAAGCAACAAGTTCAGGAGGAGAAAAGAGGGCAAATCTGGTCCAAGAAACTAATCAACAAAGTGCAAGTAGCTCAAACACTCAGCAAAGTGTGAGGGAGACTCCTGATAATTATGGGTATCCAGAGGAGGGAGAAGCATTGATGTTAAGAAGGACAATCTTGAAGACATCAAAGGATATGATACAAAGAAAAGCTCTTTTCAAGACCACATGCAAGAGCAAAGGTAAAATATGTAAGGTTGTAATTGATTCAGGCTCAACAGATAATATGGTATCTCAGGAAATGGTGGAAAAACTGAATTTAGAAAGGATTCCACACCAACACCCTTACAAGGCATCTTGGTTGAGTGATAGTCAATCACTTTTTGTATGTGAATAGGCATATGTTGATTTTTAGATTGAAGCATATCATGATAGAGTTTTGTGTGACATTTTGCCCATGGAATGTTGTCACCTACTATTGAGTAGGCCATGGCAATTTGATAGGAGGGTACTGTATGATGGGTATGCAAATACCTACACCATTAAGAAAGATGGGAAAACTATTGAGTTGATACCATTACAGGAAGACGCTGCAACAAAGAAGGCAACAAAAATCATTTTAGTGGGAAAGAAGGAGTTTGTGAAGATGCCTACAATAGCAGGCATAAGGGTAGTTGAGGATACTGCAGGGAAAGAAGTTGTTAAGAACAACAGTTTGGAGAAAGGTTTAGTTTTGACTAACAGAGGTCAGTAGCAGTTTCAGAAAAAGGTTTATGACCAGCCGCAAATTGATTGGCAAGCCAAGGATGTGATTGTAGTTGGGACTATTGTTTGTCCTATAAAAATTGATAGGAAGACAGATTTGAACATTACAGAAGTTCAAGAAGAAATTACTAAGGTTATTCAACCAGGTATTCAGATAGAGGTGCTGGTAAGACAAACTGGCAGACACAAAGTATGTATGAACAAAGCCTACATTGACAGGCATGAGGGTTTACTTACAAGACAAGTTGCAGTTCAAAAATCTTGGAGCAGCCAAGAGACAGCAGAGTATAAAGCTAGAATAGGTCAGAGCACTGAGATGGCAAAGAGTAAAGGTGGAATTTCTCCAAGGCCGAACTCATGGGACATGAGTTCTTTTTCTGTTGGGGAGTATGGTGCAGGAACACTTACCTTATAGTGGCCCCCATGAGGCAGTTAGTTAGTTTTAAGTCTTGTTGATGTTTCCAAGAAGGTCTTATAAGACCAATGCAATGTAATAAGGTCAGCTTGGACCAATGCATGTTCAGTTAGTTGTATTTAGGATCAAGTTGTAAGTTTCAAGATCATTTGCTGATCTGTAGTTTGTTAGGACAGCTAAGTTTGTTGGATCGAGGGAGGTAGTTATCTCTCCTAGCCGTTTGGAGATAAGTCTGTACTACTATGGGTAAGTGTATAAATACCCTAGTATAGATCAACTATAGGGAGGTTATTGTGAGAAGTTGTATTGTACTATTGGAAAAACAAAGTATTGTAATTGCATTTCTGAAATCCAATAAAGATTCTGTGTGTTTTGTTCATTTGACTACACTGTGCAATCGACTCATTGTTTTGTGGATGGATGGATTCGATTATCCATTCCCCCAGTTGATTCTATGAATCAGAGGAATGGCTATGTATATAGTAGTTAGGGTTTTGCTTTCCATGTTTGTCTGTGCTAAAGTTTGCAGGATTGGGTCTGAGATGCATTGAGGAACCCTAGCAAGGGTATGTGCTAGGTCATGCAGGTGGAAAGGGGTCTCAGAAGTTGCCCAGGAAATGGATCAGGCCATTGCTAGAGTTTGCATGGATCAAACTGTGAAAATCTGTGAAGTTCTCAAAAATATACAATTTGTGTATATATCACTTTTGTATGGGAGATATTCAATTCCTACGTATATCGCTTTTGTATGTCGGTTTCAATTTGTGTGTATCCGTCAATTGTATCTAACAGATTTGTATGTGTTGGATGTACATTGTAAATGTACATTGGGTTATACAATTGATGAGTATATGTCTTTTGTATGTCGAAGATAGTTTGTGTGTATGCACCAATTACATGTGAATATAGTTACTGTGTATCCATCGGTTGCATGTTTGGCTTGCATGTGATAAATGTACATCGGTCATGTACATGGGGTTGATACAAAGTCAATAGTTAGTGGATCGTGGAAGGAATATTCATTGATTGCATATTTTGTGATTGTATATTCGGTTGTATGTCTGAACATACATTCCACAGATACAAAGAAGTCAATGCCAGTCAAACATACATCGAAGGCATATTCGAAGGAATATTTGGTGAATGTATATTTTGGTTTGTATGCAGTGAAGATACAACGAAAGATATAAGGGTTGACAGGTCGAGGTGGTAACCCGCATGTATGTGTAAAGGGTTTTAGGTCTGCGGATGTAAGGGGTGACCGGCAGTAGGAGGTAAGGGTACCGGTTTGGTAGGTTGACATTTGTATGTATGTGACCGATATGTCAGAGTGACAAAGGAGATCGGTAGAGAGATTATGGATCAGGCCGATAGACGAAGTCTTGCTGATAGGCAATAAAATGAGTTCCACTCATCGGCGTGAGGTGGAGATCGGCATGACAGTTTTCCTTAGTGCCAATAGTTGTTATTTGGCCGATAGGGTATGTCGGTGAGATGATAGGTGTGATCTTGCCGATGGTAGAGTGTATGCATATTTGATAATGCATGGACATACATTTGAATTTGTATGTTAAGGTCGGAGGGACAGATGCCTTTGCATCACCTCCTTTCAAACTAGCACTGTATGGTGAGCACTCATACCAGTTAGACTTGGCTTTCGCCTTATCCTCAATTTATATAGCGAACCAGACAAAAGTACCTCTTGTGGTCACAAATGAGTTCTCCTTCCAGATGTGTCTCAAGAGTAGGCCCACTCTAAGGCTCAAACAAAAGTGACTTAAGCATAAAATACTTTTGATCCCTATGTTTATATGAAAATGCAAGGGGAGAGCATACATATTTTTGACCTTATCCACACTAGACAAATGTTCATTCACCTTTAGAAATCAAATGTGTGGTGTGACAAATGCAAGTGTTCAAGAAGTGTTTTTGATTCCCAAGATCGCTTAGAGCACAAGGGAAGAGCATACACACTTCAAAAACACAAGAAAAGTCACCAAGAAAAGCAGATAATGATTCAATTTAAACCCCAAGCTAAATATGAAAACAACAAGATTATGTTCATTTTATTTCCCAAATTGAAGTGTTCATATGATAAGAAAACACATGCATATAAAAGAATGAAATCCTACATCAAATGTGTTAGTAGTTTCAATTTGATTTCTTTGACTAGTGAATTCCACATGCTGCAAACCAAGCATTAGTAGCATGAAATCCTTATGACAATGCCAAAGACATGAAATTTGAAGTAAAACCCCCTTTTTGCAAGCCTCGAAGTCAAAATGGTCAAAAGGGAATCTGCAAAATATCTAAAAATTATGATTAGTTACAACAAAATAAATTGTAGAATCAGAAAATTTAGGAAATTTAAGTAGTTTGAAAAACAATTTCATAAAAAATGGAGCAAATTTGCACAAGATATGAGCATTCAAAGTTTGAAATAAAGTTTGAGTTTGACCCAAAAAATAACTAACAAAATGGTGTCATTCCCTGAAATCAACTTTGCCATAGTGAAGTTGGGTGAGTCTACTCTGCAACGCAAATTGTTTCTTGAAATTTTGACATCGTATGCAAAAGTTGTGTGATTTTGAAAAATCTACCTATTTGGGCATTTGAAGGCAATGGGCTCACATCTTGTGGTTAACATTAAATGCTAGTAGTCTGCTCCATCGTGGACACATGAAACAATTATAAGTTTGGTGGTTATCCTAGTGGTTAAGGTTTCAGACCAACCCCTGGTCCTCCATATGACCAGGGGCAGTCAAGGTGCAAAAAAAAAAAATAAGCAAATGTGACCATCCTCGAATTTGCACCTGGGGCTTAAAGCCCAACAAACAATATTCAAAATTTTCATGGTAGGTTAAGATAAATGTTTAGGTTTTTAGGTCAACAGTTAAAGGTTGTTAATGGTAGTTTATAAAGGGCTTATGTTAGGTGGTTAGAAGGCGGTATAGAGCCTGTGGTCGGCAGTGGAAGAGGAGATCTAGGGGCTGTGACCAATACAGTTAGTTGTTGTCTTAAACATTACAAATAACACTTACCATTCCATAGTTAACATGTTAACTTTAATTTCTATTGTTTAGTTGTGCATGATAAACACTAGTATTTAGCACTAATCACCGTCTGGGGCCGTGTCCATTGGTGACTGCCAGTGGTCACTGTTACAGTGACGTCTAAACTTAACCGCGTGGCCTAACCTCCACGATCCACTTTAAATCCTCAACCGTGGACCATAAACTTATGGATAGCTAACATTCAAAATCTCACCATGTTTTCATCATAAGTTTAAAGCGATGATCTCAGGGTTTCTGGAATGGCGACTGTAATTTTGAATGTAGTGACAATGAAGGCTAGGTCAAGGATTTAAGCCATGGCATTGAGGATATTGGCAGTGATAGAGAAGGTAAGAGGAACCAAGTCAAGCAAGATTTATCAGTTGTGGTGGCCAAATTTGGGTGGTGGCGATGGGATATGTGATGGAGGGAGGTTGGTGGTGTAGAAAATAGAGGCAAAAGAATATGGAGGAGGGTTGGATTTGGTAGAATGGCACTGAGAAATAGAAGACTTGTGCATAGCCTCATCAAATGATGGTGCTACTATTTAACATGGAATGACACACAGTTCCTAATGGAGTCACAACTAGCATATCATATGAAGGCACATACTAAGAATGGAGGTGTAGCGTTCTTCAAATGAGTCTCATCCTACCCATGGAACCGAAAGTGATGTGCAGGCTTTCATGAAAGCACACAACCCACACAAAAGAAATAGGCCATAGGTTATAGCTCCAAAGCATAGTCTCAAAGATAGTGCAGTTGTTACAAAATAGGGCACAACATAGACAGTGCCATTAAGATGAGATATGTAGTTACTAGATGAGGTACAACCTCTATCACCAAGAATGATGCATTGAAAATCCCAAGTGAAGCAGAACAAAGGTTTAGAACATAGAATTAGGCAGACCAATGGAATGCAAAGACTCGGTGAGGCTTCTAAAATGTTGTCAACCGATCCGTAGGCAGTGGATATGTATTGAAGCCCTATTCGAATGATTGAGATGTGATCTATACTTAGTTGCTATACTTATAATGGTGGAATACAACAATATTAAGTATTAATGTATATACTCAAGGTTGTGTTGAGCCATATCTATGTTGGATTTATTCTTCATTTTGATCAAACAGGCCAAACAAACACGTCTGCATTTTAGATACTCGCATGATAGTATACCCAAAAGATGGAATGAAATTTGTGTTTGAGTGGGGGCTTGAAAGAGGTGGTGTTAGGGTTTAATAATAGTGAATGTGAAGATAGGCAGCGGCGTTAGCAGGCAAATGGGTGGCGACCAGTATGCAACAGGGAATACAGAGGTGGAGCCAAGCGATGGAAAGGATAATACGATCAAGTGTCTGATGATTAGGGTTAACGAATAGAGGTGTTTTAAGAATAGTGATAGAGGTGTTTGATTTCTAGGATTCTATGGGTGGTGATGATAGATCTAACATGGTAGTGATTAGGGTTTTAGAGGCGGCGAAGAACAAAACGGTGGTGGAGGTTGCAAAAAGTAGTGGTTAGTCAGTGTCGACGGGTGTTGGGAGAGGAAGCCAATGGGGACTGTGGAGTGGTCGGCAGCCAAATCAAACCATGCAAAACATGAAATCTAGCATCTAAGCCAAATCAAACGGTTAAAACAATGATGAACTTAGTGGATAAAACCCGTAACTGACATAAATGAAAGTGTTAGACCAGATGGGAGTCAAAATGACTGCAAATGTCTGCACAGAGGGAAAGATTTAAAGGACTATGACATGAGTTTTGAGGGGTGGTTAGGGTTTTTAAAAACTCGCAACCAAACATCCACCTAAAACATCAAGCCCAAAATGTTTAAACCTGCAAAAGATGAGGCTTGCAACAGAAGATTTAATACATCACACCTGCAAACAGATACTAAAAACTTGCAATGCCAATATATGAGAACTTAAAATCAAACAAATGAAAGCCCAAAAATTTTGACTATACCCCTATGTAGGGCCCATATGGCTCTGTACAGTATGGCCTTGTAGAGGGGTCAAAACTAAAAAAAATTCAATTTTTTTTTGTAACCAAAATGTATCAAATTTTATGTCAATTTTTGCGGAAAGGGCCTCCCAGACTCAACGATGAGATCCATTTGAGACCAGGAAGCTACCTGCAAGATTTGATCTTCAAAATCATAAAAAAAGGTCATATTTTTCATGCATTCACGTCAGGTTCACCATTTTGTGCTAGGGAAAAACTAGTCAAACATGCAGCAATAAAACTATAGCTAGCCCTAACTGCAATAGAATGCAAGAAAGCTTAGAAATCAGTCAAATAAACATAAAAACCAATAAAAATCTAAGATACCATTGACTAACTTCTATTGTCCTCCTCCATCTTTGTATTATGTTCTTAGATTTGCAAGTTCATGCAACATCATGAGAAGCTCATGGGTGTGTTAAGCAAGATTTTGGAGGGTTTATAGCCAAGAGAGAAGAAAAAATGAACTAAGAGAGAAAATGAGTGTAAGGGGTGAAAATGAAGCTGAAAGAGGTGTTTTATAGAACACCTAATTTGAATGAATGGACATGATTTGATGTTGACTTGGGAGCCAAATCAAGGGTGGAGGATGATTAGGGTTTCCTCAGCACAAGAGGACAAAATAGAATTTTAAATTAAGGTAAATGGTGAGGTGGGAAATGGGATTTAAATTAAATAAATTTGGCCAATTTATTTAATTTATGTGAAAGGAGATTTAGATAAGGGGATTGATTTATTTATTTGAATAAATCAAGTGAAGGGGACATTAGGGTATGAATAATTAAATAATCAATTAGAATAAGGTATTTAATTATAGAAGAAATATGGACAAGTGACTAGAATGGATGAAATTAAATTAGTTGAATAATGGGCTTTGAAGGGGAAATTTGTCATGTCGCATTTGCGACATGAGGATATTTTTCAGTGTCTGCAGTATACTTGGATGATATTCTAATTTTTAGTAAGACAAAGGAGGAACATTTGTGGCATATTAAACAAGTTTTGTAGAGACTGAGAGAAGAGAAATTGCTGATAAACATCAAGAAGTGTAGTTTCATGAAGAAAGAATTGGTATATTTGGGATTTGTAATTTCTGTGGAAGGACTGGAGATGGACCATGAGAAAGTGAAAATAATTGTTGAATGGCCTACACTGGAGAGCATTGGCGAGGTTAGATTATTTCATGGATTGGCTAGTTTCTACCAGAAGTTCATCAGAAATTTTAGTTTAGTTTGTAACCCTATGATAGAGACAATGAGAGGTGACAGAAATGATTTCAAGTGGACATCAAGAGCAGATAAATTTTTTGAATCGTTGAAGTAGAAAGTGATAGAGCAACTTGTTTTGGCATTACTCAATTTCAATAAGGTATTTCAAGTTGATTGTGATGCAAGTGGAAATGCAATTGTAGTGTTAAGTCAAGAAGGTAAACCTGTAGCATATTTTAGTGAGAAGTTGAATGATGCAAGGAGAAGATATTTAGTTTATGATGAAGAGTTCTATGCCATAATTCAAGCCTTGAAGAAGTGGAGACATTATTTGTTGCCTAAGGAGTTTGTGTTGTATACAGATCATCAAGCTTTGTAATATTTGAACAGTCAAGGTAAGTTGAATCAGAGAGATATGAGATGGGTAGAGTTCATGTAGAGTTATACTTTTGTGTTGAAGCATAGGAGTGGAAAATCAAACAAAGTTGTTGATGCATTGAGTAGAAGAAGAAACTTGTTGACAAAGATGAGAGTTGAAGTGTTGGGTTTTGATGAATTGAAGAACATGTATGAGGGAGACACTAATTTTGTAGAACCTTGGAAAGCATGTAAGGAACCTATTGTGATAGATAGGAGTAAGTGGTTAGACTATTTCATTCAAGAAGATATGTTGTTCAAAGGAAGTCAATTGTGCATACCTAGAAGTTTAATGTGAGATAATTTGATTAAGGACAAACATAGTGGTGGATTGATAGGACATTTTGGCATTGATAAGACAGTGGCTTTGGTGAGTGAAAACTACTTTTGGCCCCAGATACATAAGGATGTTTAGAGATTTGTGCAGAGTTGTAGAGTTTGTCAAGTTACAAAAGGGAGTAGTTAGAACATTAGATTGTATAAACCTTTGACAGTATCGGAGAGACCTTGTGAAGACATAAGCATGGATTTTGTAATGGGATTACCTAAGACACAATGAGGATATGATTCAATATTTGTAGTGGTTGAGAGATTTTAAAAGATGGCTCATTTCATACCTTGTAATAAGACAACTGATGCAATGCATGTAGCTGACCTATTTTTCAAGGAGATTGTGAGATTGCATGGATTACCTAAGAATATAGTTTCAGACAAAGACACAAAGTTTATTGGATACTTTTGGAAGATACTATGGAAGAAGATGAAGACCGATTTGAAGTTCAATTCAGCTTTTCATCCACAAAATGATGGACAGACAGAGGTAGTGAATAGGAGTTTGGGAAACTTGTTGAGAAGTTTGGCTAGAAAGAAAACTAGAAGTTGGGATTTGATTCTTTCACAAGAAGAGTTTGCATATAATAATTTAGCAAATAGGAGTACCAGAAGAACACCTTTTGAGATTGTGACCGGAATGAATCCTAGAGGAATAGCAAAATTAAGAGATATCACCATGGAAGAAAAGAGAAGTGCAGAAGTAGAAGAATTTGCAGATCATATGAAGATAGTGCGTAATCAGGTGAAGAAGCATTTGGTGGATATGAACAATAAATATAAGGAAAAGGTAGATGAGAAGAGAAGACATAAGGAATTTGAAATTAGAGATGAAGTAATGGTGTACTTGAGAAAAGAAAGATTTCTAGTTGGGACATATAACAAGTTGAAGATGAAGAAGTTTGGACCTTGTAGGATACTTAGGAAATTTGATTTAGACAATGCATATGAAGTAGAGTTACTGGAGACATTGGGTCTATCACCTATTTTCAACATTGCAGACATTTATCAGTATCATGAAGCATAGTTTAGTGACAACATGGAAGAAGACTTGAAGAAGTAGTTACCACAACAAGCATCAGAGCAAATAGAAGACATTTTGGACAACAAAGTTGGACATAGCATTAGAGGAAGACAATACAAAGAATATCTTGTGAAGTGGAAAGGCAGATTGGAAGAAGATTCATTATGGATTTCTTAGGCTGAGATGGAGCATCTTGGTTCTCCATTAGCCCCAGCAAAGTGAGGGACTCACTTTTTCAATAACCCCAGATGTTTGATGCAGGAGCATCCCTAGTTCAAGAGAAATATTGCATCAACCAAAAACATTTGCATTTTAGTTTTTTTATAGTTTAGTTTGTTTCTTTTCATTTTCTAGTTCAGTTTAGGTAGTTTAGTCAGAAGCAGTTTCAGCTTTTGGTCCGGTATTCTACCACAATTGCATTTCACATCTTGTAGATCTCAACTTAGAATATAAATTCATTCATCTATATCATATCCAGAATTCAGAGCATTTGGATTAGTCACCAGAAAGTTATCACTATCAGAAGATCAACTATTTTTTGAACAGAGCATCCTGATAGTCTCAGACAACTAGCTAAAGGAGAGATTTGTGGAAGCATTTCTTGATCTATGAAGCCTAATGACACATCATTCGATGATATTTGGTTAGTGGCTGACCTTTCCTGAAGATCCACACATCATTCCATTCATTTGCGGAGGTGTTCTATGTATTTAGGTTTGACCTATCTGTGTATACACGTTATAACTCTTCCTTGGAGTTTGTGATCTTCCTTGGCTGATGCAAAGGAATCTATTGGTCTAGAGATGATATATATTGATGTAATAGATCCCTTGGAAAGAAGTTAGCCTAGTTCTCAAGATCTAGATGATTTATAGTTTTTATTATTTGTGAAGGAGCTTCAAATCTTTATCTTGCGCATGCATGTAATCAGGCCTGTGAGCCCTAATTGTGAGCCTGCATGTTGCCGGTCGATCTCTATTTGAATTCTATGATATAATGAATAACTGAATTTGCATTTGTTCCATTTCTTTGAGTTGTTTTTGTTGTGTATACTCTTGTTGTATGGTCTAGATAGTTCATTCTGTGAACCCTCCTACTGTGACTACACCAATGAGATAAAGTGATTCCATAACTATTGCAGAAGTAAACAAACTCACCAAATCTGAAGCACATTGCATTATCTGTAACCATTTTTTCTAGTACTCCAAATCTAATTATTATGTGTTCTAAAATAAATTCAAGCACAACCTTACTTGTGGCCTTCTTAGTTGGAATGGATTCAATCCATTTGGTGAAATAATCTATAGCAACCAGTATCCAACTGTGTCCTCCATTGGACTTTTCTTCTATTTCTTCTATGAAATATATTCCCCATTACTGAAATGGAGCCTCCACTATGGTAGTCTTAAGAGGTAATGCACCTACATACTTAAGCTTTCCAAAAAAACTCTGGCAGGGATCACATTTCCTCACCATCTTATGTACATCAGAGAAAAGTGTTGGCCACCAGTATCCTGCTCTGAGAATTTTATGGGTAGTAGTCCTAGTTGTATAGTGTCCACGACACGTCTCTCCATGCATATCTATCAAAATATTCATGGCTTGATTTTTATCTAGACATTTGAACACTATGCCTTCAGGGTTCTTCGAATACAATTCACCTTGGAGGATAACATATTTGACAACATGTAATTTTAATGTTCTCTTTTGGCTGTCACTCAAATGAGTAGGATAATTTATATTTTGCAAATAATACACAATGTCTCTATACCATTTTGATTTATGTATTTCATAGGCTTGGTTCTAAACCACATTCACTTGACATGTTTCCAGTTTTGATTCTGTCATTAATTTAGCTAAACCTTGTCCCCTTATTAGTTTGGTAATTTGAATCTCAATATTGAACTCTTAGATTTTATTTATCCATCTACATAGCCTTCCAATCACTTCTTGTTGAGTGAATATGTTCTTAATTGGTGCATGTGGCACATAGGCTACAATTTGAGCTCCAACCAGATAAGGTCTAAAATTCTTGATTGCTCTGACCAAAGTATAGGCCTGCTTCTCCATAATATCATATTTTAATTCTGTTGCCTACGAAGATTTGCTAAAAAAGGTAATTGGTTGTTCAAACCCCTCATCATTTTTTCTGTAATAAGCATGTGGCAATTATATGGAATGAAGCAAATGAAAATATTTGGAAGGGTTTAGTGAAATCGAGAGATTTTAGAACAAGGGCAGTCTTGATAGCTTCCTTAATGCTTTGAAATGATTGGATTGCATCACTTCACCACACTATAGACTCACCCTTCTTCAACATCTTAGATATAGCCTTGGTAATATCTATAAAATTAGGAATAAATCTTCTAGCAAAGTTGATCTTCCTGAAGAATGACTGGATGCCTTTAACTATCTTAGGCATCTGAATCTTATCAATTGTTGCAACCCTTTCTGGATCAATCCTAACTCCATCCCTAGACACTATGTGTCCCAAGATTTTTCCTTCAGTTACTCTAAATGGACACTTCTTAGGGTTCAAGGAGATGCCATATTCTAGTGCCCTAATAAAAATCTACTCTAGATGCATACAATGTTGTTCTTCCTTCTTTGAATAGACAGTTAAATCATCCTAATACACAACTAGGATTGAATCAATTAAACCTGCAAAAGCAACATCCATTTCTCTTTGAAAAGTAGCACCTACATTTTTCAGTCCAAATGGCATCCTTATATAGACATAAGTCCCCCACAAAGTTGTAAAGGCAATCTTATACTATTGTGATTCTCTCAGCTTCACCTGATTATATCCTGAGAATCCATCCATCATGGATAGGAGTTCACATCCTATTACCTTTTTCAACATAGCTTCCATATTAGGCAAGGGGTAATTATCCTTCAAATAAGACACATTCAAATTTCTAAAATCTACACACAATCTTATATCTCTATTTTTTATTCTAACCGGGACTATTGAAATGAACTAGACAACTAAGAGGAGGGGGGTGAATCAGCTGTCTCAAATATTTAACTAATTATGCACCTTAAAATGTTAATCACTTGCCCACTATTTGATATGATTAAATCATGAAAGCATAAATTCAGAAACATAAACATAATTGCAAGATCATACACAAGAGACACCAGATTTTTATGTGAAAAACCCTATTAAGGCAAGAACCATGGTGAATGTTAGTCCACGAGATATATAAGTTATAACAATACCAAAAATCAGAGGCTCACTACCAATAGGGTTCACTGCCCAGAAAAGGCTCACTGCCAACTGGTGGCTCACTACCAAGGATTTTGAACGAAGATAATAGCATGTAGTCCATGCCTGAATTCAGTTCCATTGAAGTGCAATACTCTTCCTCTTCTCTGCTCTACCTTCTACTCTTCTTCACTTAACTTCACATCTTCACACAAGGACATATTTTCCTCGACCAATTTACAAGTATATATATCATTCATCAACCTTGGAATGTACATCAAGGGTTGGCATTACATTAATCAACCGTTGGAACAATCTCCAAGGTTTTCATTACAAACATTTACAAAATAGTTCTTGACCTAATAAAAATTATGCTAAGGAAATGTAGTACATATGTATGTGAATCATGCCATGCCTTAGCTGGGACTTAAACACAATCTTCCATGCCATGACACGCTTCTACAATCTTCAATAGATCTTCACAATCACTGGAATTAACCCAATCAGCTAAGACTAGTTACACGCTATGCTATCTGGGAATAATCTTCAAACATGATCTGAATTCCCTAACATGGACCAATGCAAAGGTAGGAACATGATGAGGAGGCATCCACAAGCACATTGTAATCACTAGGAGCAACCGTACAAACTCTAACCACTTTAGCCATGAGATTCTTCATACCGGAGCACATGAACTTCACTGTCTTCTACTATCATGAAATAAAGATAGCTTGTAGACCACCAAATCATGAACCATTGTAGTTGTAGGCACTTATCATCATCCCAGACTTCCCTCTAGAACCGCAGAGCAAAATACTTCAATATGGAGGAATGTGGAGCAAAATACTTTCTCCCTATCACTAGTGAATAATCAAAAAAAGTAGGTTTTACTCTGGTGAATGTAACTCATTTAATTCTTCATACCGGAGGATCAAACTTAGGATTTAGCATCTTCAGACATGCCTCTAAATAAATTTCAATTCACAGATGAAGATCTTTAATCTACAAGAAATGCAAAGTAATCTTTTAGACTGTTCTTCAGTATGCAACTCAATGTCTTCAATGTGATTCACTGTTTCTTTTCTGATTCTTCTAGAAGAGCTAATTTTCTCAATGTCCTCAACATATAAGGCTTCTAGTCAATCAAAAGATAAGGATATAGTTGACACTAATGACAACACAGATATGTTGACATCAATGACAACACCGATTAGGCACATACTTACAACAGGGACACGATTTGACACCCAAGTAGAATGTCTTATAGGCTCAATGATTCTAGCTTCCCTAAGCTTCATAAGTTCCTCTTTCATTTTGGGAGCTAAAGTGGGATTAATAGGCCACTGCCTCTGTCTAAATGGCTTAGCTCCAAGCTTAAGGGGAATTTCATGCTAAAATAAGTCCTCTCTATATGCTTTTAAGTCTTCATATGACCAAGTAAAGATATGCTTGTATTTCCTTAGTAAGGCTATCAACATTGCCCTGATGTGTGGTTTCAAGTGTTTACCTATATAAACCTTCTTTGGAGCATTTTGTGTACCCAAGTTTACTTCCTCCAAGTCCTCCATGTGAGGGGAAGAAGTCTTAGCAATCAATTGATTGTTGTTGTCAAATGCTCTTTCTAAAGCCACCAACCCCCTTGGAATCTTATTAGTCTTGAGTTGTACTAATTCCTTTCCAAAAATGGTTTCTTTCCCATCTACAACTTCCACAAAGTTTTGGAAATCAATTTCCTGATTTTCATATTCATGAATACAATGCAGAAACCTTATTAAATATTTATCATCCTCAAAGACTTGGCAATTGCATATGTTGTCTAGCACTATTGGTCTGATTTTAACCTCAACATTTGTAATATCAGACAAAGTAATATCATCTGGTCTGATGGCTACATTAGCCAAGAAATCTACCATAACATTTTTTGATCTTTCTATCCAGTTTATTGAGAATGCATCAAATAACTCAATAGTATCCCAAATTGCATGTTTGTATTGTTTTAACCTCTTATTTTTTAAAGCATATTTATCTTACTTGGGAAACTATTAGTTTTGAATCTCCAAATACTCTTAACATCTTTATGCCATGCTTAAGAGCAATATTCAATCCTAGTAATAGGGCTTCATATTCTGCAATATTTTTTTTTAAGCAAATTTCAACAGAAAGGAGAATTTAAGGATCTTACTAGTAGTAGATAGAAACACCACTCCTGCACAAGAACCTTCCTTTGAGAAAGCACCATCAAAGTACATGGTCCATAGGATATTTTGGTCTTTCTACTTTCCAAGTTCTTCATCAATAGGTTCCTTCCTCTTTTCATTTTGATCGCATGACATAACCTTAAAATTCTCACAATCAGTATCCACAAAGCAAATCCAATCTTTTGGTTGTTGATCTTCTATTATATCCGGTGCTCTTTCCTCTCTAACCAACCTGAAATCCTTACCATTCATGGGAATCATAGAATATGACAAATCCAATTACATGCTTCCTCCAATCAATGTTTCCTACCTCCTAGATAATAACATACCATATTGTGGCTTGCTATCAACTACTGTCACATTCATTGCATAGGTTTTTTCTTGATAGGCTGCAAGCATGAAGTCCACATTTTTCATAATCCATATAATTGGTACTTACCTAGCATCCATAGCATAAAATTTTCCACATGCCTTATCTATATTTAATCTAATTTGTTACATAATAGCCAGAGGCATGATATTTGTTGAAGCACCTAAATCAAGCATGCAATTCCTAATCACTTTCCCATTAACAATAATGGACACATAGAATGGTCCTACCTAATAAGGGCATTTTTTTAATGTTGTCCCCAAGTAGACCTCAAGAATCTCCTCTTCATCAACACTCATTTCTTAGATATTGTCGTGATCCTTAGCAATGTGATATGTCTGATGAGGTACCCCTGAAATTAAGTCCAACGTGTTACTCCTATATTCTTCAATTTTAATCATTTCTATTAGTGGAACTAAGACCTTCATCTGTGGCAAAGCTTGAGTTATGTCAAATGGGGCATAATTTTGTATAATAGTTGTAGCTTGGTCCACATTCCTACTCTTCTCATGAGTCTATTTGACCTTGTTTTTTATGGTTTTCTGAATGTCATCCATGACATGTGGACCCTTAGCCTTTTCTTCATTCTACGAAACCTTACCCTCTAAATTCTTAATGCTCTAATTCAATTTATATTTTGAATCCTTCTTACTGTTATTACTTTGCTTTCTTTGTGATTCAGGTTCCCTTTGTTTGTTTTGAGAATGTTTTACAAAGATGCCTCCTGGTTGGCCTGAGTCACCTGCTTTAGTTTTACCCCTGAGCTTATAGTTGCTCTTAACTTGAGCTACTACAACAGCTGTAAGAGATTTGATCTCTTCATCAAAAGGCCTTCTTAAACTAACCAAAGGAGCATGTGAGTCCTGGGCATAAACCTGATGATCTTCATCTTCTTCATTTGAGTAAACCTTCTGACAAATTACATCTTGATAACATCTCTCATCTACATCTGTCTCAAAATCTACCTCATTACAGGAGTAGTATCCATTTGCAGAAAGTATGTTAAAACTATCATCTTCAATACAATGGGGTTCATTACACTCATCGCAAACAATAACACCATTATAAAAAGATTGAGAAATCCTCCACCAATTTCTTTCCATTGGCCAGATCCTAAGTAGAACAATCATCATTTGCTGGTGAAAGCTTGAGATCAAAGACATTGAAAAAGTTATAGGTACCTATTCCACATAAAACAATCATTGACAGTTGAGTCAATTGAATCCATCGTTATCTCTCTCTATCAACTCATAAAGTCCTCAAAGTCTCGTACACCTCCTTCACCAATTTCTTTCCATTAGCCAGATCATGAATAGGATGATTGTCATTTGCTAGTAAAAGCTTGAGATCAAAGACATTCAAAAAGTTATAGAAAACCTATTCCACATGGAACATTCATTAACAGTTGATTTCATTGAATCCATCGTTATCTCTCTCTATCAACTCATAAAGTCCTCAGGGCCTCATACACCTTCTTCACCAATTTATTTCCATTGGCCAGATCATGAGCAGGACGATCGTTATTTGTTGGTAAAAATTCGAGATCAAAGACATTGAAAAAGTTATAGGTACCTATACCACATGGAACATTAATTGATAGTTGAGTTCACTGAATCCATCGTTATCTCTCTCTATCAACTCATAAAGTCCTCAGCATCTCATACACCTCCTTCACTAATTTATTTCCATTGGCCAGATCATGAGCAGGACAATCGTCATTTGCTGGTAAAAGCTTGAGATCAAAGACATTGAAAAAGTTATAGGTACTTATTCCACACAGAATATTCATTAACAGTTGAGTTCATTGAATCTATCGTTAGCTCGCTTTATCAACTCATAAAGTCCTCAGTGTATTGTACACATCCATTACCAATTTCTTTCCATTGGTCAGATCATGAGCAGGACTATCGTCATTTGCTGGTAAAAAGCTTGACATCAAAGACATTGAAAATGCTATACGTACCTATTCCACAAGGAACATTCATTGATAGTTACATTCATTGAATCCATCATTATCTCTCTCTATCAACTCATAAAGTCTTCAACATCTCATACACCTCCTTCACCAATTTTTTCCATTGGCCAGATCATTAGGAGGACGATCGTAATTTCCTCATAAAATCTTGATATCAAAGACATTGAAAATGTTATTGGTACCTATTCCACATGGAACATTCATTGACAGTTGAGTTCATTAAATCCATCATTATCTCTCTCTCTATCAACTCAAAAACTCCTTACCATCTCATACACCTCCTTCACAAATTTCTTTCCATTGGCCAGATCATAAGTAGGATGATCATCATTTGCTGGTAAAAGCTTGATATCAAAGACATTCAAAAAGTTATAGGTACATATTCCACATGGAACATTCATTGACAGTTGACTTCATTGAATCCATTGTTATCTCTCTCTATTAACTCATAAAATCCTTAGTGTCTTGTACACCTCCTTCACCAATTACTTTCATTTGGCTAAATCATGAGAAGGACGATTTTCATTTGCAGGTAAAAGTTTAAGATCAAAGACATTGAAAAAGTTATAGGTACCTATTCCACATGGAACATTCATTGACAGTAGAGTTCATTGAATCCATCGTTATCTCTCTCTATCAACTCATAAAGTCCTTACGTTTCATACACCTCCTTCACCAATTTCTTTCCATTGGCCAGATTATGAGCAAGATGATTGTCATTTGCTGGTAAAAGCTTGAGATCAAAGACATTCAAAAAGTTATAGGTACCTATTCCACATGTAACATTCATTGACAGTTGAGTTCATTGAATCCATTGTTATCTCTCTTTATCAACTCATAAAGTCTTCATCATCTCATACACCTCCTTCACCAATTTTTTTTCATTGGTAGATCATGAGTAGGACAATTGTCATTTACTGGTAAAAGCTTGATATCAAAGACATTGAAAAAGTTATAGGTACTTATTCCACATGTAACATTCATTAACAATTGAGTTCATTAAATTTAGCATTATCTCTATCAACTCATAAAGTCCTCAGCATCTTGTAGACCTCCTTCACCAATTTCTTTCCATTGGCCAGATCATGAGCTGGATGATCGTCATTTGTTAGTAAAAGTTTGAGATCAAATACATTGAAAAAGTTATAGGTACCTATTCCACATGGAATATTAATTGATAGTAGATTTCATTAGATCCATCATTATCTCTCTCTATCAACTTATAAAGTCCTAGTGTCTCATACACCTCCTTTACCAATTTCTTCCCATTGGCTAGATCATGAGCAAGATGATCCTCATTTGCTGATAAAAACTTGAGATCAAAGATATTGAAAAAATTATAGGTACCTATTCCACATGGAACATTCATTTATAGTTGAGTTTATTGAATCCATCATTATCTGTCTCTATCAACTCATAAAGTCCTTAGCATCTCGTACACCTTCTTCACCAATTTCTTTCCATTGGCTAGATCATGAGTAGAACAATCGTCATTTGCTGGTGAAAGCTTGAGATCAAAAATATTGAAAAAGTTATAGGTACCTATTCCACATGGAATATTCATTGACAATTGAGTTCATTGAATCTATCATTATCTCTCTCTATCAACTCATAAAGTCCTCAGAGTCTCGTACACCTCTTTCACCAATTTCTTTCCATTGGCCAGATCATGAGTAGAACAATCGTCATTTGCTAGTGAAAACTTGAGACCAAAGACATTGAAAAAGTTATAGGTACCTATTCCACAGGGAACATTCATTGACAGTTGAATTAATTGAATCCATAGTTATTTCTCTCTATCAACTCATAAAGTTTGCAGCATTTCGTACACCTCCTTCACCAATTTTTTTTCAATTGGCCAGATCATGAGCAGGGTGATCATCATTTGATGGTAAAAGCTTGAGATCAAAGACATTGAAAAAGTTATAGGTACCTATTCCACATGGAACATTCATTGACAGTTGAGTTCATTGAATCTATCGTTATCTCTCTCTATCAACTCATAAAGTCCTCAGCATCTCGTACACCTCCTTCAACAATTTCTTTCCATTGGGTAGATCATGAACAAAATGATCATCATTTGCTGGTAAAAGCTTGAGATCAAAGACATTAAAAAAGTTATAGGTACCTATTCCACATGGAATATTCATTGACAGTTGAGTTCATTGAATTGATCATTATCTCTCTCTATCAACTGATAAAGTCCTTAGCATCTCGTACACCTCCACCAATTTATTTTCAGTGGGCAGATCATGAGTAGGACGATCATCATTTACTAGTAAAAATTGAGATAAAAAATATTGAAAAAGTTATAGGTACCTATTCCACATGGAACATTCATAGACAGTTGAGTTCATTGAATGCATCTTTATCTCTCTCTATCAACTCATAAAGTCCTCATCATCTCGTAGACCTCTTTCATATATTTCTTTCCATTGGCCATATCATGAGCAAGACGATCGTCATTTTCTCATAAAAGTTTGATATCAAAGATATTGAAAAAGTTATATGTATGTATTCTACATGGAACATTCATTGACAGTTGAGTTCATTGAATCCATCATTATCTTTCTCTATCAACTCATAAAGTCCTCAGCGTCTCGTACACCTCCTTCACTGACTTCTTTCAATTGTCCAGATCATGAGCAGGATGATCGTCATTTACTGGTAAAAGTTTTAGATCAAAGACATTGAAAAACTTATAGGTACCTATTGCACATGGAACATTCATTGACAGTTGAGATCATTGAATCCATCATTATATCTCTCTATCAACACATAAAGTCCTTAGCATCTCATACACATCTTTCACAATTTTTTTCCATTGACCAGATCATGAGTAGGACAATCGTCATTTACTGGTAAAAGCTTGAGATCAAAGACATTGAAAAAGTTATAGGTACCTATTCCACATGGAACATTCATTGACAGTTGAGTTCATTGAATCCATCGTTATGTCTCTCTATCAACTCGCAAAGTTTTTAGCATCTCGTACAACTCCTTCACCAATTTCTTTCCATTGGCCAGATCATGAGCAAGATGATCATCATTTGCTGGTAAAAGTTTGAGAACAAAGACATTGAAAAATTAATAGGTACCTATTGTTAGATTCAGGACAGACAACTAAGAGGGGGGTGAATCAGTTGTCCAAAACTTTCTTCCAATTAAACACTTAAATCCACTTTGTGATTTAGTAGCATATTAATAAATCAATTATGTAAACATAATGCATTAAATCAAGAGTAGAAACATATCAACACATAAGACACCAGGACTTTGACGTGGAAAATCCGGTTAAGGGAAAAACTATGGGGTGATTAACCTAAGATTGTATTCTCTGCTAGAAGAATAGAAAGAACAAAATGGCACATGCCAATTAGGGCTCACTGTCCGAGCACACTACTCACAAGAGGCTCACTACCTACAAGAGACACACTATCTACAAGATAATAAGTATCACATACTTGAACTGAAGAATAGCATCTTCACCATGCTTGAATCAGTTCCATTTAAGCCCAAAAACTTCTGCTCTGTCATTCGCTCTCTTGCTCACTACCACACTCACATCTCTGCAAGACACTCTGAAATGACTTTACAACTTTTTATTTATATAAGACATTGACTTAGGAATAATCATCTAAGTCGGCAAACATCTACAAGAACATCCGCAAGATGTGTAATTCATCCAGTAGGCCAAACTTAGGAAGAACACCATCATCCAGAAGTTATTCTTCAATTGCAAGCTCAAACTCTAATTCTGACCACTAACACAAACTAGACATGATCCAAAGACCACCACAAGCTTTCCTGAATCACAAAGAACATCCACACTTCATCTGCTTACTGAAATCCTTATCTCCTTCATCTGGAACCTCAAGAACACAGTCTGTCATCACTGTCACAATGGAATAGATGCTTGCGGACCTCCAGACCATTAACCAATTGATTTATCACTTCACATGGATTTCCTAAACACCGCCAAATCTACAAAATAGGATATTGCAATTCCAGATCCCACCAGACCTATCTGTGTCACTCTGTCACCTCTGTGCACTTGCCAGAACTAGTTTTACTTGAGCATCCACAACTTCTTCAGATCTTCATGTGGACCTCTGAAATCTTTACTGGATCATCTTAAGACTCATATCTACAAACCCTTTGAACCGTATCCTCTGATAGTCATCTTATCTTGGATCTTTACCTTACTATCTTCACTATTCTTCTCTTTTCCTGATATGATTAATTTTCTCAATATCCTTAGCACATAGCTCATCCAATCCTTATTATCAATACAACAGGAGTATGTTGACATCAATGACAACACCGGTTAGGCCCAAACTTGCAACAATCTCCCCCTTTGTCATTGATGGCAACATATGATGTGAAAATTTATTTTGACCATCAAGACAAGAACTTATTTTTACTGACACAACTCCCCTATCACCAACAACCATTCACTTGTCTTCTCTTCCTTTACTGCTCCCCCTTTGATCAGCCACCACTTTTTTTTCACATGTCTTCTCTCCCCCTTTGACATCAATGGCAAAGGGCATATACTTGCAATTTCACCATTTCAGAATCATACCAGCTGTTCCCCTTGAGTAGTAGCTCCTCATCATCAATCCGGACCACAAGATATGACTGTGATATCCATCAGATTGATGCTCATCAGTGCACCTTAGTTCATTATCAGAGGGGTAATAACCCCTAACTTCTCCCTGAGATACTCAAAAGAGTCCTTAGGAAGAGGTTTAGTAAAGATATCTACAATCTAATCCTTGGAAGGCACAAACTCCTATCTGACTTCTTTCTTGTTCACTTGCTCTCTCAGAAAGTGAAACTTGATAGATATGTGCTTGGTCTTTGAATGCAACACCGGATTCTTAGATATATTTATTGCACTTGAATTACACAGAAGATTGTGATAGGCTCCTCATATTCTACTCTTATGTCTCTTAGCATTTCCTTCATCCACAAAACTTGAGTGTAACTACATGTTGCTGCAATATATTCTGCTTCTGCAGTGGATAGAGATATTGCCTTTTATTTCTTGCTCAGCCAAGAAACCAATCTCTTCCCCAAAAAGAATGCTCCACCACTGGTACTCTTCTAATCATCCACATCTCTAGGATACCACAAACCATACTCAACTGTCCCTTTCAGATACCTAAAAATCCTCTTGATAGCCATGACATGAGATTCTCTAGGATCAGCTTGGAATCTAGAAACAAGACCAAAAACATTCATAATATTAGGTCTAGTTTGGGTGAGATATAACAATCCTCCAATTATTGACCTGTACTTTTTTTTATCAGTCTTAGGAGAGTCATCATCTTTTCTCAATTTATATCCGGTTGCCATGGGAGTACTCATTGGTTTTGACTCTTCCATCCCAATTTTTTTCAACAATTCTTTCACATATTTGGTCTGAGAAATGAAGATTCCTTTCTTTGTTTGAGTGATTTGTAGACCCAAGAAGAAATTCATTTCCCCAAGCATGGACATCTCAAATTCACTTTTCATTTGATTTACAAAAGTTTTACACATATTATCTCTTCCTCCAAAAATGATGTCATCAACAAACACTTCAACAATCAAGATATTTTCATGATCAATTTTGAAATACAAATTACTGTCAACAGTACCTCTGTTGAAACCAATCTTTAGAAGATGCTTATCCAATCTTTCATACCAGGCTCTTGGAGCTTGCTTTAGTCCATACAGTGCTTTCTTCAACTTGCAAACCATATCACCATGATTAGACAATTGAAATCCATCCAGTTGCTCAATGTATACTTCTTCTTCCAAGTCACTATTTAGAAAGGCAGATTTGACATCCATCTGATATACTTTGAAATTCTTAAAAGAAGCAAAAGCAAGAAATAATCTAACTACTTCAATTCTTGCCACCGGAGCAAAAGTTTCTTCAAAATCAACTCCTTCTATTTGAGAGTAACCCTTGCGGACCAATCTGGCTTTATTTCTGATTACTTCACCAACTTCATTTAGTTTGTTCCGAAAGACCCATTTGGTTCCAATCACATTCTTGTTTCTAGGTCTAGGAACAAGATCCCAAGTGTGATTTTTCTCAATTTGCATCAGCTCTTCCTCCATTGCTTTAGTCTAGTTTTCATCATTGCAAGCTTCATTCACTGTCTTAGGTTCAATCTTTGAAATCAGACAATATTCATTTGAATCTTGAGCAATCCTACTTCTTGTTTGTACACCTTTTCTTTTATCACCTATGATCTGATCTTCAGAGTGGTTCAGTCTTACATACCTGGGAACTTTGGGAGTTTCTTGCTCTTCTAATTCTTGATCAGGCTCATTATAATTCATCTCTTCTTCCTGATTTACCGAATCAGTTTAATTCTAAATTTCAAAAGGGGCTTGGGCTCCTTGAATCAAAACACCATTCTGATGATCTTCATCATATTCATAAAATCTTGAAGGTTTTCCAATTCCTTCATCAACCTTCACATTTGTACTTTCTATAATCTTTCTCAGTCTCTTGTTATAACACCGGTATGCTTTGCTTTGAGTAGAGTAACCCAAGAATATTCCTTCATCACTTCTAGCATCAAACTTGCCTAGATCTTCATCTCTTTTAATGTAACATTTGCTACCAAAGACTCTAAAATATCTCACAGTAGGAGTGATGCCAAACCAAAGTTCATAAGGAGTCTTATCAGTGCTTCTGATTTGAACTTGATTGAGAGTGTAGACTGCAGTGCTGACAGCTTCTCTCCAATAGATTTGAGGAACATTTGTTTCCATCATCATGGTCCTAGATGCTTCCTGGATGGTCCAGTTTTTTCTCTCCACTACTCCATTCTATTGTAGAGTCCTAGGAGCAGACAACTGTCTCTTTATTCCATGTTTCTCATAGAATTCTATGAACTCACCAGATGTGAATTCTCCACCTCTATCAGACCTCAGACATTTTAAGTTTAATCCAGTTTCATTCTCTACCATGGCCTTGAATAATTTGAATTTCTCAAGAGCTTCTGATTTCTCTTTCAGGAAAGTAACCCACATCATCCAGGAATGATCATCAATTAATAACATGAAGTATTTATCACCTTGTACACTCCTTATTCTTGCTAGACCACATAGATCAGTATGAACTAAGTCCAATAATCCGGTAGAAGATTGTTCCTTGCTTTTGAATGAGACTCTATTTTGTTTCCCCAACTGACATTCTTTGCATAAACTATTTGTAGGTTTCACTAGTTTTGGAAGATCTCTTACATCTTGAGTGTTGCTTATCTTGATGTTATTATCAAAATTCACTTGACACATCCTCCTATGCCATAGCCAACTCTAATCAATTTACACAAATAGACAACTTTTACCAGTACCAACTAAATGGAAGATATTACCTTTTGTCTGAGTACCAGATGCAATATCTGTTCTGGAACTTTCAAAGATCTGGCATTTTCCATTCTTGAATTGGAGATCATAGCCTTTGTCCACCAACTATCCAACACTGAGAAGATTGTGCTTCAATCCTTCAACATACAGTACATTATCAGTTTTGTTCTTTCCATCAAAAGAAATAGTTCCTCTACCTCTGATTCTATCAGCAGAATTATCACCAAACTTTACCACTCCTCCTTCATACCTTTCCAAAACTAAGAACTAATTTTTGTCACCTGTCATATGGTGAGAGCATCCACTATCAATGACCCAATCATCATTTTCTTCAACTTGGGCAGCTAGAGCTCTTTCTACAACTTTATGATTGGCAGATTCAAAGGGCATTGGATCTTCTTCCTAGATGGCAATAAACACCCAATCATTTTCAGATTTGCTTCCTGTCTTTGATTCATCATCTGTTACTCCTTCATTATCATCCTCTTCATGAACATACTAACAATTATTTTGGAACCTTGATCTGTTAGGATTTGGCCTTGAAAATCTTTCTGGACACTTTGAGGCAAAATGACTGATCTTATTGCAGTTAAAACATTAAAAGATAATTTCCCTTCATACTTACTGGATCCTCTTACAGTCTTTTTGCAATAAGGGCTCCAAGTTGAGCAGTTTTAGCTTCTTCTTCTTCCATGAAAGTTTCCTTGAAGAGTTCTCTCCCGGATGAAACCTTTGTTTTCCTTTCACTGAAGCACTAGCTTTGAATGCAGATTCAGTCTTGGGGAGACATCTCCAAACTCGGTCATTTCAAATGTGGCCAATTTACCAACCAATTGATCTCTTGTGACACTTGAATGGGCTCTGAATTCTTCAATGGCAGCAACCTTGATTTTATAAGAAGCAGGAAGGGATCTGAGAACTTTGCTAATAATCTCATCTTCATCCAAGACTCCACCAGCACATCTAATGCCACAAACAAGCTCATTTACTCTTGGCATAAAGGTAGTGATATTTTCATCTTCTCTCATCTTAATATTTTTAAATTTCCCTTTTAAACTCTATAGCCTTGCACATTTAACATACTTGTCTCCTTCATGCAGAAGTTCCAGTTTTCCCAAATCTCAAAAGTAGTTTGTAGATCAACAACATTTGTAAGCTCTAAATCAGACAAGACACTTAGAAGGGCTTCTTTAGTTCACAGATTGTTTTCAGCATCTGTGATTTCACTTGCAGATTTCAGGCCATTCTGAGGAGGCGTATACTTTGTTGTAGCCATGGTCTAGTACTGCATTCCCATACATTGCAAGTAACATTGCATGCGACTTTTCTAAAGATTAAAATTGGTTCCATCAAATTTTGGACTATCCTTCTTGTAAGACGACATCCTAGATCTCCTCAAGCGGTTAAGCTCCTTTTAGAGGAACTTGGCTCTGATACCAATTGTTAGATTCAAGACAGACAACTGAGAGGGGGGTGAATCAGTTGTCAAAAACTTTCTTCCAATTAAACACTTAAATCCACTTTGTGATTTAGCAGCATATTAATAAATCAATTATGGAAACATAATGCATTAAATCAAGAGTAGAAATATATCAACACATAAGACACCAAGATTTTGACGTGGAAAACCTGGTCAAGGGAAAAACCACGGGGTGATTAACCTAAGATTGTATTCTCTGTTAGAAGAATAGAAAGAATAAAATGGCACATGCCAATTAGGGCTCACTGCCTGAACACACTGCTCACAAGAGGCTCACTACCTACAAGAGACACACTATCTACAAGATAATAAGTATCACATACTTGAACTGAAGAATAGCATCTTCACCATGCTTGAATAAGTTCCATTTAAACCCAAAAACTTTTGCTTTGTCTTTCACTCTTTTCTTCACTACCACACTCACATCTCTGCAAGACACACTTTGAAATGACTTTACAACTTCTTATTTATATAAGAGATTGACTTAGGAATAATCATCTAAGTTGGCAAACATATACAAGAACATCTGCAAGATGTGTAATTCATCTAGTCGCCCAAACTTAGGAAGAACACCATCATCCGGAAGTTATTCTTTAATTGCGAGCTCAAACTCTAATGCGGACCACCAATATGAACTAGACATGATCCAAAGACCACCACAAGCTTTCTTGAATCACAAAGAACATCCACACTTCATCTGCTTACTAAAATCCTTATCTCCTTCATCCGGAACCTTAAGAACATAATCTGTCATCACTGTCACAATGGAATAGATGCTTGTGGACCTCTAGACCATTAACCAATTGAGTTATCACTTCACATGGATTTCCTAAACACTCCACCAAATCCACAGAATAGGATATTGCAATTCTGGATCCCACTGGGCCTATTTGTGTCACTATGTCACCTCTGAACACCTTCTGGAACCAGTTTTACTTGAGCGGCCACAACTTCTTCAGATCTTCATGTGGACCTCTAAAATCTTTATTGGATCATCTTAAGACTCATATCTACAAACCCTTTGAACTGCATCCTTTGATAGTCATCTTATCTTGGATCTTTACCTTACTGTCTTCACTATTCTTCTATGTTCCTGATATGACTAATTTTCTCAATATCCTCAACACATTGCTCATCCAATCCTTATCATCAATGCAACAGGAGTATGTTGACATCAATGAAAACACCGGTTAGACCCAAACTTGCAACACCTATTCCACATGGAACATTCATTGATTGTTGATTTAATTGAATCCATTGTTATCTCTCTCTATCATCTCATAAAGTCCTTAGCATCTCGTACACCTCCTTCACCATTTTCTTTCATTTAGCTAGATCATGAGCAAGACGATCATCATTTGCTGGTAAAAGTTATAGGTACATATTCCACATGGAATATTCATTGACAGTTGAGATCATTGAAGACATTGTTATCTCTCTCTATCAACACATAAAGTCCTCAGCATGTCATACAGATCCTTCACAAATTTTTTTCTATTGGCCAGATCATGAGTAGGACAATCATCATTTGCTGGTAAAAGATTGAGATCAAAGACATTGAAAAGATTAAAGGTACCTATTCCACATGGAACATTCATTGACAGTTGAATTCATTGAATCCATCATTATCTCTCTCTATCAACTCAAAGTCTTCAGTGTCTCATACACCTCCTTCACCAATTTCTTTCCATGGGTCAAATTATGAGTAGGATAATCGTCATTTACTGGTAAAAGCTTGAAATCAAAGACATTGAAAAAGTTATAGGTACATATTCCACATGGAACATTCATTGATAATTAATATCATTGAATCCATTGTTATTTCTCTCTATCAACTCATAAAGTCTTCAGTATCTCATATACCTCCTTCACCAATTTCTTTCCATTGGCTAGATAATGAGTAGGATGATCATCATTTGCTGGTAAAAATTTGAGATTAAAGACATTAAAAAAGTTATAGGTACATATTCCACATGGAACATTCATTGACAGTTAAGATCATTGAATCCATCATTATCTCTCTCTATCAACTGATAAAGTCTTCAGCATCTCGTACACGTCCTTCCCTAATTTCTTTCCATTGGCCAGATCATGAGCAAGACGATCGTCATTTGTTGGTAAAAAGTTTGAGATCAAAGATATTGAAAAAGTCATAGGTACCTATTCCACATGGAATATTCATGGACAGTTGAGTTAATTGAATCTAGGGTTATCTCTCTCTATCAACTCATAAAGTCCTTAGAGTCTTGTACACCTCCTTCACCAATTTATTTTCATTGGCCAGATCATGAGCAGAATGATCGTCATTTGCTGGTAAAATTTTGAGATTAAAAACATTGAAAAAGTTATAGGTACCTATTCCACATGGAACATTCATTGACAGTTGAGTTCATTAAATCCATCATTATCTCTCTCTATCAACTCATAAAGTCTTCAGCGTCTTGTACACCTCCTTCACTGATTTTTCTTTCCTTTGGCTAAATCATGAGCAGAACGATCGTCATTTGCTGGTAAAAGGTTGAGATCAAATACATTGAAAAAGTTATAGGTACTTATTCCACATGGAACATTCATTAATAGTTGAATTCATTGAATCCATCATTATCTCTCTATATCAACTCATAAAGTCCTCAGCGTCTCGTACACCCCCTTCAAAAATTTCTTTCCATTGGCCAGATCATAAGTGGGATGATCGACATTTCTGGTAAAATCTTGAAATCAAAGACATTGAAAAAGTTATACGTACCTATTCCACATGGAACATTAATTTATAGTTGAGTTTATTGCATCCAACGTTATCTCTCTCTATCAACTCATAAAGTCTTCAGTGTCTTGTACACATCATTCACCAAATTTTCTTTCCATTGGCTAGATCATGAGCAGGACAATCATCATTTGTTGGTAAAAGCTTGAGATCAAAGACATTGAAAAAGTTATAGGTACCTATTCCACATGGAACATTCATTGACAGTTGAGTTCATTGAATCCATCGTTATCTCTGTCTATCAACTTCTAAAGTCCTCATCGTCTTGTACACCTCCTTCACCAATTTCTTTTCATTGGCCAAATCATGAGCAGGACGATCATCATTTGCTGGTAAAAGTTTGAGAGCAAAAATATTGAAAAAGTTATAGGTACCTATTCCACATGTAACATTCATTGACAGTTGAGTTCATTGAATCCATCATTATCACTCTCTATCAAATCATAAAGTCTTCAGCGTCTCGTACACATCCTTCACCAATTTATTTTCATTGGCAAATCATGAGCAATATGATTGTTATTTGCTGGTAAAAATTTGAGATCAAAGACATTGAAAAAGTTATAGGTACCTATTCCACATGAAACATTCATTTACAGTTGAGTTCATTGAATCCATCGTTATCTCTCTCTATCAACTCATAAAGTCCTCAGCATCTCATACACCCCCTATACTAATTTCTTTCCATTGGGTAGATCATGAGCAAAATGGTCATCATTTGACAGAAAAAGCTTGAGATCAAAGACATTGAAAAAGTTATAGCTACCTATTCCACATGGAATATTCATTGACAGTTGAGTTCATTGAATCGATCATTATCTCTCTCTATCAACTCATAAAGTACTGAGTGTCTCGTACACCTCCTTCACAAATTTATTTTCAGTGGGTAGATCATGAGCAAGATGATCGTCATTTGTTGGTAAAATATTGAGATCAAAAACATTAAAAATGTTATAGGTAACTATTCCCCATGGAACATTCATAGACAGTTGAGTTCATTGAATGCATCATTATCTCTCTTTATCAACTCATAAAGTCCTCATCATCTCGTACACCTTCTTCACATATTTCTTTCCATTGGCCAGATCATGAGCAGGACGATCGTCATTTGAAAGTAAAAGTTTGATATCAAAGATCTTGAAAATGTTATATGTAGCTATTGTACATAGAACATTCATTGATAGTTGAGGTCATTGAATCCATCGTTATCCCTCTCTATCAACTCATAAAGTCCTCAGCATCTCGTACACCTCTTTCATCAACTTCTTTCAATTGTCCAAATCATAAGCAGGACGATCATCATTTGCTGGTAAAAGTTTTAGATCAAAGACATTGAAAAACTTATAGGTACCTATTCTACATGGAACATTCATTGACAATTGAGTTCATTGAATCCATCGTTATCTCTCTCTATCAACTCATAAAGTCTTTAGTGTCTCGTACACCTCTTTCACTAATTTCTTTCCATTTATTAGATCATGAGAAGGATGATCGTCATTTGCTGGTAAAAGATTGAGATCAAAAACATTAAAAAAGTTATAGGTACCTATTCCACATGGAACATTCATTAATAGTTGAGTTCATTGAATGCATCATTATCTCTCTCTATCAACTCATAAATTTCTCATCTTCTCATACACCTCCTTCACAAATTTCTTTCCATTGGCCAAATCATTAGTAGGACGATCGTCATTTGCTTGGAAAAGATTGAGATAAAAGACATTGATAAAGTTATATGTACCTATTCTACATGGAACATTCATTGATAGTTGAGTTCATTTAATCCATCATTATCTCTCTCTATCAACTCATAAACTCTTCAGCATCTCGTACACCTCCTTCACTAATTTATTTCCATTGTCCAGATCTTGATCAAGATGATTGTTATTTGCTGGTAAAAGCTTGAGATCAAAGACATTAAAAAAGTTATAGGTATCTATTCCATATGGAACATTCATTGACAGTTGAGTTCATTGAATCCATCGTTATCTTTCTATCAACTCATCAAGTCCTCAGCATCTTGTACACCTCTTTCACCAATTGTTTTCCATTGGACAGATAATGAGCAAGATGATCATCATTTGCAGGTAAAATCTTAAAATCAAAGACATTCAAAAAGTTATAGGTACCTATTCTACATGGAACATTCATTGATAGTTTAGTTCATTGAATCCATCGTTATCTCTCTCTATCAACTCATAAAGTCCTCAACATCTCGTACACCTACTTCACCAATTTCATTCCATTGGCCAGATCATGAGCACGATGATTGTCATTTCCTAGTAAAAGCTTGAGATCAAAGACATTGAAAAAATTATAGGTACTTATTCTACATGAAACATTCATTGACATTTGAGTTCATTGAATCTAGCATTATCTCTCTCTATCAACTCATAAAGTCCTCAGCGTCTCATACAACTCCTTTACCAAATTTTTTTCATTGTCTAGATCATGAGCATGATGATCATCATTTGCTCGTAAAAGCTTGAGATCAAAAACATTGAAAAAGTTATAGATACCTATTCTACATGGAACATTCATTGACAGTTGAGTTCATTGAATCCATCATTATCTCTCTCTATCAACTGATAAAGTCTTCAGCGTCTCGTACACCTCCTTCACCAATTTCTTTCCATTGGCCAGATCATGAGCAGGACGATTGTCATTTGCTTGTAAAAGCTTAAGATCAAAGACATTAAAAAAGTTATAGGTACCTAGTCCACATGGAACATTCATTGACAGTTGAGTTCATTGAATCTATCATTATCTATGTCTATCAACTGATAAAGTTCTCAGCGTCTTGTACACCTTCTTCAGTAATTTCTTTTCATTGGACAGATTATGAGCTGGACAATCGTCATTTACTAGTAAAAGCTTGAGATCAAAGATATTGAAAAAGTTATAGGTACCTATTCCACATGGAACATTCATTGACAGTTAAGTTCATTGAATCCATCATTATCTCTCTATCAACTCATAATGTCCTCAGCATCTCCTACACATCCTTCACCAATTTATTTCCATTGGCCAGATCATGAGCAGGACGTGATCGTCATTTGCTGGTAAAAGATTGAGATCAAAGACATTGAAAAAGTTATAGTTACCTATTCCACATGGAACATTCATTGACAGTTGAGTTCATTAAATCCATCATTATCTCTCTCTATCAACTCACAAAGTCCTCAGCGTCTTATACACCTCGTTCACCAATTTCTTCCATTTGACTAGTTCATGAGCAGGATGATCATCATTTACTAGTAAAAGCTTAAGATCAAAGACATTAAAAAATTTATAAGTACCTATTCTACATGGAACATTCATTAACAGTTGATTTCATTGAATCCATCATTATCTCTCTCTATCAACTCATAAAGTCTTTAGCATCTCGTATACCTCCTTCACTAATTTCTTTCCATTGTCCAGATTATGAGTAGGACGATCGTCATTTACTGATACAAGCTTGAGTTCAAAGGCATTGAAAAAGTTTTAGGTACCTATTTCACATGGAACATTCATTGACAGTTGAGTTCATTGAATCCATTGTTATCTCTCTCTATCAACTCATAAATTCCTCAGCGTCTTGTACACCTCCTTCACTAATTTCTTTCCATTGGCCAGATCATGAGCAAGATGATCATCATTTGCTGGTAAAAATTTGAGATCAAAGACATTGAAAAAGTTATAGTTACCTATCCCACATGGAACATTCATTGACAGTTGAGTTCATTGAATCCATCGTTAGTTCTCTCTATCAACTCATAAAGTCCTCAGTGTCTTTTACACCTTCACCAATTTCTTTCCATTGGCCAGATAACTAGCAGAATGATCATCAATTGGTGGTAAATACTTGAGATCAAAGATATTGAAAAAGTAATAGGTACCTATTCCACATGGAACATTCATTGACAGTTAAGTTCATTGAATCCATCCTTATCTCTCTCTATCAACTCATAAAGTTCTCAGCATGTCATACACGTCCTTCACCAATTTCTTTTCATTGGCCAGATCATGAGTAGGACGATCGTCATTTACTTGTAAAAGCTTGAGATCAAAAATATTGAAAACATTATAGTACCTATTCTACATGGAATATTCATTGACAGTTGATTTCATTGAATCCATTGTTATCTCTCTCTATCAACTCATAAAGTCCTCATCATCTCGTACACCTCCTTCACCAATTTCTTTGTATTGGCTAGATCATGAGTAGGACGGTCGTCATTTGTTACTAAAAGCTTGAGATCAAAGATATTGAAAAATTTATAGGTACCTATTCCACATGGAACATTCATTGACAGTTGAGTTCATTGAATCCATCGTTATCTCTCTCTATCAACTCATAAAGTTTTCAGCGTTTCGTACACCTCTTTCACCAATTTCTTTCCATTGGCTAAATCATGAGCAGGACAATCGTCATTTGCTGATAAAAATTTGAAATGAAAGACATTGAAAAATTTATAGGTACCTATTCCACATGGAACATTCATTGATAGTTGAATTCATTGAATCCATCATTATCTCTCTCTATCAACTCATAAATTCTTCAGCGTCTCGTACACCTCCTTCACCAGTTTCTTTCTATTGGCCAGACCATGAGTAGGATGATCGTCATTTGCTTGGAAAAACTTGAGATCAAAGATATTGAAAAAGTTATAAGTACCTATTCCACATGGAACGTTCATTGACAGTTGAATTCATTGAATCCATCGTCATCTCTCTCTATCAACTAATAATGTCTTGAGTGTCTCGTACATGTTCACTAATTTATTTCCATTGGCTAGATCATGAGTAGGACAATCGTCATTTGCTGATAAAAGCTTGAGATCAAAGACATTCAAAAAGTTATAGGTACCTATTCCACATGGAACATTTATTGACATTGAGTTCATTGAATCCATCATTATCTCTATCTATCAACTCATAAAGTCTTAAGTGTCTCATACACCTCCACCAATTTCTTTCCATTGGCCAGATCATGAGCAAGACGATCGTCATTTTCTGGTAAAAGTGTGAAATCAAAGCTATTGAAAAAGTTATAGGTACCTATTCCACATGGAATATTCATTGACAATTGAGTTCATTGAATCTATTGTTATCTCTTTCTATCAACTTGTAAAGTCTTCAGCATCTCGTACACCTCCTTCATGAATTTCTCTCCATTGGCTAGATCATGAGTAGGAGGATCAGCATTTGTTGGTAAAAACTTGAGATCAAAGACATTAAAAAAGTTATAAGTACCTATTCCATATGGAACATTCATTGATAGTTGAGTTCATTGAATCCATCATTATCTCTCTCTATCAACTTATAAAATCCTCAGCATCTCATACACATCCTTCACCAATTTCTTTCCATTGGCCAGATCATAAGCAGGACGATCGTCATTTACTGGTAAAATCTTAAAATCAAAGACATTCAAAAAGTTATAGGTGCCTATTCCACATGGATTATTCATTGACAATTGTATTCATTGAATCCATCGTTATCTCTCTCTATCAACTCATAAGGTCTTCAACGTCTCGTACCCCTTCTTCACCAACTTCTTTCCATTGGCTAGATCATAATCTAGACGATCGTCATTTTCTGGTAAAAGTTTGAGATCAAAGACATTGAAAAATTTATAGATACCTATTCCACATGGAGCATTCATTGATAGTTGAGTTCATTGAATCCATTGTTATCTCTCTCTATCAACTCATAAAGTCCTCACCATCTGGTACACCTCCTACACCAATTTCTTTCCATTTGCAAGATCATTGTTGGGATAGGGTGCCATTAACCTTGTAAATCCCAATATTATATGTATTCCATGTATTATTTGTAATTTGTAATTATCCATAAGGGATGTATAAGTTTCACTAGCAGTTGTTACAAAGTTACTTTTACTACTCAAGAAATCTCAGTAAATAGTAAATGAGGTGAGGTGGAGAGTCTTGGTGCCTAACTTAAGGAAATATATTTTTGTGTTATTATGACACATGTCATAAGTTTGTAAGAGCATCTATGACAACTTACAATGGTCATAAGGTGTAAGAGATTCTATGACAACATATGACAACAATTATTATCTTGTAAGTTTCTATTCTTGGTTCTAGGCACCTATATTGGGAAGATGCCTATGATAGGTGTAAGGGAATATGTAAGAAGATAATTTTGGTGTATCCCAAGATAAAAAAGTTAAATTTTTTCCATCTCCCATGAATTTATTTGGTGGGTACTCATTTTGTATAAATATGAGTCTTGAGAGTAAAGTTTGGTGGAGTAACAGTGAGAGGAAAACTTCCTTTCAGGTAACAGTTTGAGTGAGAGATTTTCTGTACACAGGTGCTGCTGGATTGAAAAATGAAGAGGAGATTGGAAATGGATGTATTGTAATCTTATTTTAAATATAATACAACTTGAGCCTCTCTTCTTGGTGGAGTTTTTTCCTGCAAGAGTTTCTCCACGTAAACACTGTGTTATGTGTTTATTCTGTCGTTCCATTGCTACCTTGTGATGGGCTGCATAATTAGTCTCTTTTATGCTACTTTTAATAGTTCAAAGACTTCTTTCATAGCATCCTTTAAGACATTTATCCATGTTTTCACTATGATATGTTGACCTTCTTTATACTTCTAAGACCTGAACTTATAATATTAATATGGAATGTGATGATTATATTATCTAATGAATGAATTAGATATAGATATGTATAAAGGTATAAATAAGATGTTTTATGGTTAGTCATGGAAAATGCTTGTGGTATATACTTTTGGGAACTAATTCTATGTGCAGAATTGGATGTGTCACGATGAGATCGAGCATTTGTAGCAGGTTGCAAACAAAAGAGTTAATAGAAGAATGAGTTTCAACGCTAATAATGTAGAGACAGCTGAAGACAATTATGGAGCATCATGGATAGTAATAAATTAAGGAGTGGATTTGTTTCAAATATGGTTATGGAGGTTGTTCATGCATCAAACTTCTAATTTGATTTGAATTCTTCTTTTGATAGTCAATTAAAATAAGAATGTGATCTTATCTAGGCACGATAAATGATCAGAGTCAGTTAATTAATAAATAAGTCTCTCTCCATTTTGTATACTAAGGGGAAGATGAGATATATAAGGTAGCAGAGTTAAGTTGTTAGGAGTGTAGTTCGATTCAGTTATCATCTCCTTTTCTGTGTGCAAAGACTCAAGCATGTTACATTTATGGAATACAATCTGGATATGACAGAAAAGATTTCGTTGTTGAACAATTTGATATGAGTTGATTTTGTGTATGGAATAAGTTAAGCTTTGATATGTGTTACAAAGATATGTAGAATCTAGATTAGATTTAGTTTCAGTTAAGGAAGATAGTCTCTTGAGCTAGCCACTCAAGGTACTGATTCTCTCCTTGTTTATTTCATTTTAGTTAATGTTGGTTTATTAGTTTTCTATTAATTGTAATTGTAATTTGAGTTAGTAGTATGTTTTGATCAAATAGATATAGTTCATGAACAATTGCATCTTAGTGTGATTACAAATCCTCCAGAGGTCAGCAGCTAATCATTTCCTTCTTGTCACTTTCGTAAGTTAATTCTACAAGTTTCCCTATTGTAATAGTTATCTACAGGCCTTGCTATAGGTACCTAATGCAGAGTCACATAGTGGAAACAAACAAAATGTTTATTTTTTTACCAATATCAGCAAGAGATCTCCATGTCTCACCGAAACTATTCTTCTCTTTCCTTATCGACCTGACCCACCCTATCGGCCTCTTTACCTTTTGTCCTCCTGACGGTTTCCTTCACACCGAAACCTTTATGTTCATCAGCCAAATGTTACACCATTGGCTTCTTCTAGAAATATCACCCCGATGTTCATTTTCTCCCTGAAATCCTCATCGGCAACACACGACCCTATCGGTAGCTGCTTGTAGACTCCGACCGATACACCACAATTACACCAATAAACTATCCATCGATGACACTTTCAGTTGTCACCCTGATCGGTAAGAACACTTATTGTCAGCTCAACACAATTTTATCAACCCGATGCGTCTTCTCACACCGATGTCTACAACTTCACACATACATACATTTCTTTATGCAATTGGTGGGGCCCTCAACTCTCGGTCATCGATTGTATGTTTTAACACATACTGTTAAGGGAAATTTGGTTCAACAATGAATATGCAATGATAAACAATATCAAATACCCAAAACTCAATAGAATAGTGAACTAAGAAGATTAAATCAAATAAACAATGAATCAACCAAAGCAAACCCTCCTTAGATCAAAACTTCCATTGGTTGCCTATCAAAAATTCTGCTTGTGTGTATGAAAAAGGGCCCTCAGTGAGTGTACTTCTTTGTTTTGTCAAGAATGTCGATTATGAATGGCTGTGGTAATATCGCAATGAAGAGAAGCTTCACAACGAGGGTTGTAGTGCGTAGTGCGTAGTAAAAAGCGTGATCACAAGCAATGAAAGAATTGGTGCCAAAGGCACGCTGTAATACCTGTAGAGTAACAATACTTAGAGCTTGGATGAATAGAATAGAGGAATGAGGTTGCTTTAATACACTTGAGAGAAATAAGATCAACGGTATAGAAAGAATGAGAAGATCAACAGTTGAGAACGGTTGAGGAACGTGCAACGAATAAGAAGAAGACAAGTGTCACACAAAAGTTATTTTATTTGAGTTAATCACTTTCTTTTCTAAAGATAAGAGATGCTTTTCATAAATTAGAAAGTTTTTTTCTAATTTAAGAGAAATTGATAAAAACAAGGTTGATTGAATAGATAACTCAACTTAAGATTTTCTTTTGCATGATTTGAGAGGAATTAAATAATAAATTATTTAATTTTGTGTGCATGGAGAAGAAGACTTATTTTTAGAAGATTTTGGAAGATATTTGAAGAATTAGAAGATAAGAAAGCTAATTAAATAAATAGATTTCTTTAATTGTTGTGCATGATTTGGAAGAATAAATAAAATATTTGGTTGTATTTTATTTTTAGAGATTGAGAGAATTTAAATAAATTTGATTTGATTTATTCAAATTTGGAAGAATAAATTTGATTTAATTAAATAATTGAGAATTATTTAATTGTTTGAAAGAATTTAATTAAATAAAGGATTTTATTTAATTTTGACTTTAGAAGAGGTAATTAAATATTTTGATATTTAATTAACTTAGAAGAATGTGAATCATGTCATTTTTAGGCATATATATTTTGCCCCTCTTTGATGCAATGCAGTTTACGGTGTTGCTTCAAAGAATAGATAGTCTGACAATGATACATGCCCCAGTTTGCCCCTGGTACAAGTTATGACGACAGGATGCCCCCTCAGGAGATTGGACGAGAAGAAGGCAGAAGGCATGAGACAGACAATCTCATGAAGATGAAGGGAAAACAAGGTTGGGTTTGAAGGAAATAGGATGTGTTTCAGAGAAACGGGAAGAAAATTGGAAGAAACAGGTGTGCGAAGTAGTCATAGTCACCACATAGCCAATTAGGGTTTGCACGCTATAAATAGGAGCAAGGTCCACAAGATAATTTATTTGCACACTTGTCTTGGCTTGATTTGCTTCAGAGAGCTTAGAGTAGCATGGCAACCAAAGAGGTGGATATTCCATGCGAGGAGCATCGATTCGAGCATGTTCATCGATTTGACAGGCCAGCAGAGGCAGGACCCCCGGTATGTATCCCGAAAAACTTCTCTTAGGGTCGATTTAGGTAGCAATAAATGCTAAGAGAAAGTTAGGTAAATAGATGCGCAGAAATACAGAACGACGCATATGTAGCGTGAAGTGGCTCATGCATTGTTTTGTGGCACATATGTAGAATGAAATGGTGCATATGGAAAATCGACACATACACAGAAAACTGCGGTGCATATACCGCATGTTGAGTGTACGTCATAATAATATACATAAGATCTATCTGAGGATCAGATATTCTATTCCGCACTTCATTTGTCATTTGCAGCTGTGTTACAAAGTTGGTATCAGAGCCGATGATGTTATTGTCTGTTGTTATCGTTGTTGTCTAACCATAACTAGCCAATAAGTGTTATACTATTCATTGTATTGCTCCTTATATTGCTCTCTGTATTGCTCATGCAACCCAGCATCTTGTTGTAAGTCCTCGTGGTGTAAGTCCCGTTTAAGCTTGTTGCGTCAAGGCAGATTTGAGGCAGTAATTTGTATTTCAAGCGCAGATTTGAGCATAGGTTCGAGCGCAGAATGGATAGAGCAAGCACTTCCGGTTAGACTATGGAAAGCAGTGACCATACCACAGATCACAACACAGAAGTTAAGTTCACCAATTTCTTTGCTAATAATGAAAGTTCATTTTCTACTCCTGAGTCAAGTAGTAATGTTTTAGATGAAGTTTCTACAAGTAGTCAGTTTCCTGATAAGGAATTCCGTGTGCCTAAAATTAAGTCTTCTGAAATCTATAAAGATGTACCTAATGGTGTTATGGATATGTTTAATAAGAATAAAGGTTTAAAGAATTGGTTTGGTTATAAAACTTTGCAACGTTGTCATGTAGTTGTTACAGGTGGTAGTATTTTCTCAGACGCCCTTGTAGCAAAGTTTTAGAAAGAAGCCTTAGCTAGTCATGATAATCCATAGTTCATGCATCTCTCCTATGTTAGAATAGGAATCTATGGTCATTATAGAAAAGGCTTACCTATTATCATAATGATGATGTTGAAAGATGCCCGATTTTACAAATTGTCTCATTCCCTTCTTGGTGTTGGTTGTGATTCCATGTCCAAAGGACCAATCTATGTCGATTGCCTGTTAGACTTTCCTGTTAGTCTAAAAGATGGAAACCTCAAAGATGTTCTTGAATATAACTTCAAGACAATGAACCTCTTCATGAAGAAGAAGTCTGTAGACCATTCCCTGACATTTCTGGTTCACTACAGATTGTATAATAAGGTCATACCCTTAATGATTAATCCTAGAAAAGCCCAAGGGTTAGAAGGTCTTTCCACCATCTGGACATCCTCCAGTGATAGCACACAGTTGACAGCTCCCAAAATAGTTAAGCATAAAGATATTCAGATGCCTGAAGAATGGGCATTAGAGCTTTGGGATAGTTTCAACTTTGTAACACAGCTGCAAATGACAAATGAAGTGCGGAATAGAATATCTGATCCTTAGATAGATCTTATGTATATTACTATGATGTACACTTAGGAACATTATATTCATCATCTTACAATGTGCGCTGGCATAGACTTAGACATCTATGTGGAAAGAGGAGCTTAAAACATGCAGAGCCAACTAGAGATAATAGCACTCTTGTTTTTAAACTCTTCTTACTACATAAAGAGCATGCTATCGTTCAGACTTCAAAGAGAAAACCAGAGATAATGGTACTCTTTTTACAGACTCAAGACTCAACTCTTAAACTCTAGACTTCAAAGAGCAAACCAAAGATAATGGTACTCTTTTTACAGACTCAAGACTCTCTAGGATTTCACTTCGCTAGAAATCGTTGAGAAGAGAAGGCGTCCCTCTTGCCTTTTATAGGGAGTGTGGGCAAAGCTTTAACCTTGTCTTTCACAATTCTTTTGAAATCCATCCATAGAAAGTGGACACGTTGCAAACCTTATCCGAAGGATTACCCGAATGAGGATAAGGATTCCTCTGGTGGGACCAATTAATCTGTGAACAAAGATAAGGCTGACCGACCAACAAAACTTTACAAGATTCCTTTTGATCACGAGAGGAATAACTCGTGCTTACGATAAGGCATGTAAGCTGTCCCCTTTTAACGTGGTGTGGCCCACATCTATCATTTTCATCAAGAAGATAGATGCTCTCGATGGATGACAAGCCCATCCATTAGCCTAGGACCCAGTACTATTGGAGGAACTATCGTTGTGGTGATCGGGCTGGCTAAATATGTAGCCTTCACAAAATTCTCCATCAGGATGAGTGCAATTTGGTGAGCGGTAATTGCCTCTGGTGTCATAAGTTGGTATTCTGGGGTCATCAGCAAAACAGTCGACACAATTGACACAGGTTTGTGTGGAGGAATGTGGAATACATCCAGGTGGTTGACTTCCTTCTTGTTCTTTCCACATAATACTCATTGTCTTCAACTTATAAGGGCCATATAGCCCTCGGGACATAGCTTGAGGTGTAGCACCATTCATTCGATAGGTTTTTGTATGTATCTAGACAGGGGTTTGGTGAGTATCAAAATATCTCAACCTGTTGCCTACCGTCCAATGCTATGCTTGAAAACAGAGGAAGATCCTGCAGGACCATAGACTTGACACAGATGCTTGCTAATTGGATTTTCTTTAGGCGAATTAAAGAGGAGTTTGAAAATACATCATGTGTAAGCTGTGGTTCCTTCAAACTGTAGATCTTTTGCAGGTGGATATGGTCCTTGAAACAGATTGCGGATGAGAATCTTACCGTCTTCCGCATTTAACCATTGTTTTGGTCGTGCCACGGGTGGATTAAGAAACGTGACTGGGAGAACAAAATCTCCCCACCAGTTTTGAAGCACATGCCCTATATCAAGATCAATGGGTTCAGCTTCAGCTGAAAACTGGAAGAATGGCTAATCTGTCCATAATCTTGGAGAGGTTAGTTGTTGTTTGGCAATAAGCATTCAGAAATGGTCAAAGAGAAAATCATTAGCCATTTGATAATTATGCAAATCTCATCGTTGGAAAGGATTTGTGCTCCATTCTCTATGACTTTCTTCATACCAATGCTGTTCTCTGATTTGGATGATTCAAACTACTCCACTTACTTGGCGAACAGCTCCCTTTTCCTGCTGGTTATCTTCATGTCCTTCTCGTGACATAAAATCTGCAAAAATATTTTCAACTCCTGGAAGATGAACAAAATCAAATTCATATGTACTAAGGAGTTGCGCCCATCTAAGCAGGCGGCCTCTTACAACCTTGTTTTTGGACTCTTTTCGAAAGAACCCACGCAGATTTTGCAAATCACTTTTTAGGAGAAATCTCTTGTCTGCAATGAACATTTGAAAAGCTTGGAAGGAATTGACAACAGCAAGGATTTCTTTATGCGTACTGTGGTAATCAACTTCACTGTTCTTGAAACTGCCAGAGATGTAGCGAACAATCTCACCTTTGTCTTTGGGATTGAAAGAGATTGTTTTCTGTTCATGAAGAACACCTACCCAGGCACCTTCACTTGTATCTGTTTCAACAACCTTAAAGCCCTTTCTAGGTAGTTTTAATGGTGGTAGCTGGGAACACTTTTGCTTGATGCACTCAATTAATGCATCATGCTTTGTTGTCCATGGTGGTGGCTTCTTTCCTAGAAGCTTGTTTAACTCAAGCCTGTCTTCGGCAAGCTTATAATAGAATCCTGCAATATAATTCACAAGGCCCAAAAACCTTTGAAGTTCTTTGACATTGGTGACTGGAAGAAGGGCAATCTTATGCAGGATGTGTGTTTGGCCTCCATCCTCCCCCCCGGAAGAAGCTTGATGCCAATAAATACAATCTGGGATTGGCCAAAGAAAGATTTGGTGGGATTGACAGCAAGACCATGGTGTTGACAAATAGAGAGGAATTGGCGAAGATGGTCAAGATGGTGAGGCATATCTTGACTGAAGACAAGGATGTCATCAATATAGGGCTAGATAAATTTGGCGTAGGGTCGGAAGATCACATCCATTTTTTGTTGAAAATTGGAAGGAGCAGTTTTAATCCCGAATGGAAGGACAGTCCATTCATACAGACCCTGGGGAATAGAAAAGGCTGTTTTATAGAAGTCAGCACTTTTGAGACCAATTTGCCAAAACCCTTTAGTTAAATCAAATTTAGAATAAACATGACTACCTTGGATAATTTGCCAGATATGGTCTTTACTAGGTAGAGGATGTTTATGATCAACAAGACAGTCATTTAACAGCTTATAATTGACCACAAGCTGCTTCTCAGGTAGCTCTTTTCCATTCTCATCAACCTTTGGGACATACATTGCATGACAGGAGAATGGGGATTCAGAAGTTTGAATAATCTTGAGCCTTTCAAGCTCTGCAACTTCTGTTCGGCAAGTTAAAACTTTAGATGAACTCATTAGAAAATAATTAGCTTTAGCCTTAGGCATGAGTTCATTACCTTGAGGATCCTGTTTGAGAGGAAGATCACATGTCAGGTTCCTTTTCTACTTTTTTAAGTCTTTTGTCATGACTGTGTCAGCAAAAGCAACTTTAATCTCTGCAAGAGATTCCTACCCTGCAGCAATTTGGTTGGCGAGCCAGACTGAATTGACTGGTTTCTTTTTCTTTTCCTTTTCTAGCTTTGTGGAATAAGCTAGATCTTGATAAAGCCTTGGAAGCTGGTATGTATTCCGAATTATGATGAAATCAGAATCAATGGTGAAGGGTTCCCACTGTTGGATAGCTTTGCTTCCAATAACACCATCATAGCCTTCAACTTCATACTGAACAAACATTAGATTATCGTAAAACCATCAAACCCATTTTGAATAGGAGCAATGCAGAAGGAGGAACTATCTTCCTTTTTAGAATTTCCAAAAGTAATACCTATAGTGCCTTCCATCCAAGCATCTTTTGGAAAAGCATTGTATCTTACAATATTTAAATCTACTCCAATATCAATAAGGAATGCTAGAGGGTATGCCATTATACCTGGAAAGTGAATGGTTAGGATAACTCCAGGGCATGAAGTGGTTGGCTTAGCAGTCCGCTTGTAGGCTTTCATCTGTCAGCTACTTGAACCTTCTTCAAAGGTGACTCTAGGTTCACCTTGTTCTTCTACAGCATTATGAATGAGAGGGCTGTAGGGTTTTTCTTCACAATACAGTTGTTCTTCTGTAAATGAGGCTTGAGCAGGCAACTGTATAGAGCTAGTAGAATTGAACTAACTGACAAACTTATCAAGTTTAGGGGCTTTCTCCATTTCTTCTATGAGATAGAATTTTTCTTCATCATCAATTTCTAAAATTTCTGCCTGAGCTTGAGTAATAACCTTTTCCAGAAAGGCCTTACAATTTCTTCTCCAAATACGCCTTGCCATACTTCCAAGAGAAGGAGCATCAAGAATGGATCTTTGATCCAAAGGTCCAGGTGGTTGTGGCCTTTGAGTGGGAGGCCTTGGGAACCAAGGTGATGGTCTGTATCCATGTTGGATCTCTATGGGAGAGACGGATGGCTGGAGTAAGAAATACTTTCTAGATTTAAGTTGATCCAATTAGACTGTCAGCTTTCTCCATGTTTCTTGACCCATATCCATGGTATGGATTCGAGATTCAATTTGGACAATATCTTCAATTACCTTGTCCAATTCAGCATGGGTGTCCCTTCTGAGCATTCTACAATAGAAGGAGACTTCCGAATCCTCATCAAAGGATTGAACTTCTTTGGTCATTAGATTGACCTGAGCTTGCACTTGTTCTTGAGCTGATTCATATTCTTTAGAGGCTGTACTGGAGAGGATAATATCCTCTGAGTCTGATGGATAAGCATTGATGAATTCAAATTCATCATTCTCAACACCTGCTTCTCTAGCTGCACGGACTTTACCTTTTCCCTTTTTCTTATTTCGATCTGGGCATTTATTAGCAAAATGATTTCCTTTGCAAATATAGCAGGTAGGTTTCCATTTCTTGGAACCTTTTCTTTTCTTATCTCTTTTCCTGAAGTATCCTTTTTTCTTGGGATACTTAGTTTTGAATTTCTTCTTTTTCTTCTTGTAAGACTTGTTAGAACTGTCACAATTGTAACAAGAAGATTTTCCCTTTTCTAGGAATTGATTAGAAGGCATAATCTGGTAGCAAATAGATGAGGAAAGCAAAGGCTGTACCTTTTTTATTTCTTTCTTGGCTTTTCCTTCTTCACAGATCTCTTCATTAATCTGTGTTAAGAATTGAACTAACTGTGGGTATGTTAGTTCTTTCATTTCTATATTATCTATTACCAAATTCTCAAGAAATTTTTTGTGATAGAACTCTCCTATCACTGTACCAAAGCTTTTCAGAAAAGTTGTGAACATGAATTCCTGATTCTGCTCATGGCCAGACAAATAGAAATTCTCATATTGGACATCACAATATTGTTTAAAATATTTGAGATCCTTACATTTACCTTTGATAAACTTGTTGTAGGCCAACTTTTCTCTGGTGTCTATTTTACCAACAAACAAACATGTCAATTGAGCACAGACTTGATCTGTACCTTTGTCTAACAAACTTTCTCTGTAAGCATCATCTAGTTTGTCCCAGACATGTCGTACAACACCGGTCATTGCATTAAGGGCCTATTTTATCACCTGCTTTTCATCAGCATCAGCATTAGTGGCAATATAATTTGTTATCCAGGCTTGCATTGCATCTATACCTCTTGTATTTTCAATATCTTCAAAATGATCAAAATTAACAAGGGGCGGTGTATCAGCTTTCAGAGTTTGAATATTTTTGAATGGATCAACAGGATTAGATCCATTAGGGTTAGAACTAGAACCACGAGCCATGTGGAACTTTCCTTTGGCTTGTTCCTCTGGAGTGGTTTCCCTTAGATTCCCTATAGAGGGATCATAGACCTTTTCAATTATAGGCTGCCTAACTTCCGTCATTAGCTTAGGTCCTTCATATTGAGCCTGTAGATATCCCTTTGCACTTGAAGGGAAATTCTTTGTTTTTACAGTCTGCTGCTGACGAACTGTATGGGTCACGGACTGAATAGTCCTAGACTCTTCTTGAAGTGTAGCCTTTAGATCAGAACATTCTGACTTGATGGAATCGCTCATAAGCAGTTGTGAGCTGTAGTGTTTTTACAGCTACAAATGACAAATGAAGTGCGGAATAGAATATCTGATCCTCAGATAGATCTTATGTATATTATTATGACATACACTCAGGAACATTACATTCATCATCTTACAATGCGCGCTGGCATAGACTTAGACATCTATGTGGAAAGAGGAGCTTAAAACATGCAGAGCCAGCTAGAGATAATAGCACTCTTGTTTTTAAACTCTTCTTACTACATAAAGAGCATGCTATCTTTCAGACTTCAAAGAGCAAACCAGAGATAATGGTACTCTTTTTACAGACTCAAGACTCAACTCTTAAACTCTAGACTTCAAAGAGCAAACCAGAGATAATGGTACTCTTTTTACAGACTCAAGACTCTCTAGGATTTCACTTCGCCAGAAATCGTTGAGAAGAGAAGGCATCCCTCTTGCCTTTTATAGGGAGTGTGGGCAAAGCTTTAACCTTGTCTTTCACAATTCTTTTGAAATCCGTCTATAGAAAGTGGACACGTTGCAAACCTTATCCGAAGGATTACCCGGATGAGGATAAGGATTCCTCTGGTGGGACCAATTAATTCGTGAACAAAGATAAGGCCGACTGATCGACAAAACTTTACAAGATTCCTTTTGATCACGAGAGGAATAACTCATACTTACTATAAAGCATGTAAGCTGTCCCCTTTTACCATGGTGTGACCCACATCTATCATTTTCATCGAGAAGATAGATGCTCTTGATGGATGACAAGCCCATCCATTAGCCTAGGACCCAGTACTATTGGAGGAAATATTGTTGTGGTGACTGGGCTGGTTGAATATGTAGCCTTCACAAAATTCTCCATTAGGATGAGTGCAATCTGGTGAGCGGTAATTGCCTCTGGCACCATAAGTTGGTATTCTGGGGTCATCAGCAGAACAGTCGACACAATTGGCACAGGTTTGTGTGGAGGAATGTGGAATACATCAAGGTGGTCAACTTCCTTCTTGTTCTTTCCACATAAGACTCATTGTCTTCAACTTATAAGGGCCATATAGCCCTCGGGACATAGCTTGAGGTGTAGCACCATTCATTCGATAGGTTTTTGTATGTATCCAGACAGGGGTTTGGTGAGTATGAAAATATCTCAACCTATTGCCTACCGTCCAATGCTTGAAAATAGAGGAAGATCCTGCAGGACCATAGACTTGACACAGATGCCTGCTAATTGGATTTTCTTCAGGTGAATTAAAGAGGAGTTTGAAAATACATCCTGTGTAAGCTGTGGTTCCTTCAAATTGTAGATCTTCTACAGGTGGATATGGTCCTTGAAATAGATTGCGGATGAGAGTCTTACCGTCTTTTGCATTTAACCATTGTTCTGGTCGTACTACGGGTGGATTAAGAAATGTGACTAGCAGAACAAAATCTCCACACCAGTTTTGAAGCACATGCCCTATATCAGGATCAATGGGTTCAGCTTAAGCTGAAAACTGGAAGAATGGCTGATTTGTCCATAATCCTGGAGAGGTTAGTTGTTGTTTGGCAATAAGCATTCGGAAATGGTCAAAGAGAAAATCATTAGCCATTTGATAATTATGTAAATCTCGTCGTTGGAAAGGATTTGTGCTCCATTCTCTATGACTTTATTCATACCAACGCTGTTCTCTAATTCGGATGATTCGAACTACTCCACTTGCTTGGCGAATAGCTCCCTTTTCCTGCTGGTTATCTTCATGTCCTTCTTGTGACATAAAATCTACAAAAATATTTTCAACTCCTGGAAGATGAACAAAATCAAATTCATATGTACTAAGGAGTTGTGCCCATCTAAGCAAGCGGCCTCTTACAACCTTGTTTTTGGACTCTTTTCGAAAGAACCCACACAAATTTTGCAAATCACTTTTTAGGAGAAATCTCTTGTCTGCAATGAACATTTGAAAAGCTTGGAAGGAATTGAAGACAGCAAGGATTTCTTTATGCGTACTGTGGTAGTCAACTTCACTATTCTTGAAACTACCAGAGATGTAGCGAACAATCTCACCTTTGTCTTTGGGATTGAAAGAGATTATTTTCTGTTCTCGAAGAACACCTGCCCAGGCACCTTCACTTGCATCTATTTCAACAACCTTAAAGCCCTTTCTAGGCATTTTTAATGGTGGTAGCTGGGAACACTTTTTCTTGATGCGCTCAATTAATGCATCATGCTTTGTTGTCCATGGTGGTGGCTTCTTTCCTAGAAGCTTGTTTAACTTAAGCCTGTCTTCAGCAAGCTTATAATAGAATCCTGCAATATAATTCACAAGGCCCAAAAACCTTTGAAGTTATTTGACATTGGTGACTGGAAGAAGGACAATCTTACACAGGATGTGTGTTTGGGCCTGTGTGAAAGCAGCGCATATGTAGCATGGATGGCACATACATTGATTGTTGCAGCACATTTGCCAGAAGTGGCACATAGGACAAGAAACGGAGCTTTTGTGAAAAAATAGTGCATTTACCACCTATTGTGGCACATATGTCATAGATAGGTAGACTACTTAGCGAAATTGACTTGATTGGTGTCCTTTTTGACATGTCAATCAATAAGCTATCTCTGAGATTGCCGGAATCTAGTCAAGAGATGTAGTTTGTTGTTTTGATCAATTTGAAAATGCTAAGTTAGTTGACATGTTTCTATAGATATGTTGAGTATGGTACTTGTAGCTTTAGGTTGATGCCTTGCTTTACGTGCTTGCAGGAGGAGATATGGGATACGCTGCAGTCTAGGGAGCAGTTCCCTATGCCCTTGTTATAGAGATATATGCTAACTGAGATAGATAGAGAGGCACTTGGCACTATGGGACTCGATTACATTTGCTTCATGCCCGAGGTGCGAGCAAATCGTGGCTTGCTGACTGCTGCTGTGGAGAGATTCCACAGTGAGAATGAGACATTCCACTTCGCGACTGGAGAGATGGCCGTGACACTGGAGGACGTCTACATGATTTTGCATTTGCCGATTGATGGCGAGCTTGTGGAGTATGATCCACAGAGGGGTGCGGGACTCACTAAGTGCAGGCGAGTGTTTGATGACTCAGAGTTAGTTGGACAGGTCATCCCTTGGCAGGATATTCACGATTACTACGACTACTTCCCAAGGATTGTAGCAGTACTGATCGGAGGCGTTGTATGCCCCGACAGGAGATCACATGGGTTCCCCATTGGATGGGGTAGGATCATGGAGAGGATGGTGACAGAGGGCACCTGATATGCTTGGGGTGTTTGCGTGCTCGCCCACTTATACCATGATATGCATCAGGTGGTATACCACAGGAGCACGAGCCTGTCTGCAGGTGTGTCACTACTACAGTTTTGGCTATGGGAGCACATAGTGATCATGAGACCGATATGTGTTTTTGTGAGACAGAAGGGAGAGCCATATAGCTATGGCTATGCAGGAGTGATTTCCCAGCATAGGCTGGGGAAGTTGGAGTATTGGAGACATGCTTTGGATGGGGTAGATGTGGTCATCTAGCAACCATACTTAGATTGCGAGCCGTGGGATGACGAGGCAGACAAGCTACCCTACTATTTTCAGACGAGATAGCTGATAGGGCGGACCCGCCACATACTAGAGAGGCAGATTGTTGGTAGAGTATTGAGACAGTTTGGCAGGAGGCAGGGCATGCCACAGGGGCAGGCTCAGTTTGCACAGACACATGCAGAGAGGGTCAAATGGGGGCTGATGGCATCTTACGAGGAGGCCCTGGTAGAGTTTCGACAGACACCCTATGTCGCTTGGGACATGAGGAGGGAGATAGAAGATGCAGGGATGACACAGGATTACGAGGATTGGTTTACAGAGCACCCATTCCTGAGATATTCAGGGCCTGGGGTGTTGGTGCCTCGTATAGATGAGGCAGATTTAGACAATGAGGGCCAGGTTGGCTAGAGGAGGAGGAGGGGGAGAGGGAGAGGGAGAGGAGGACAAAGAGGTGACAGAGATGGAGGAGATGATAGAGGAGGGGGAGGGGGTGGTGATGATGGAGGCAAACCTAGACAGAGGCAGAGGGTCAGGGAGGGACTAGAGGTTGCATAGCAGGTACCACAGGAGGTACTGCAGGTACAGTGAGGATAGATGCCACCACCTCAGCAAGTGCCACAATAGCAGGTGCCCCGGAGTCCAGCACAGGTAGATGTTCATGAGAGGACTATAGCTACACTGAGAGGGTAGGTTAGCAGCTGCAGGCCTAGCTCAGGAGGGTTGAGACTCAACAAAAGACAGACGCAGAGTACATTACGGGTCTGACCAGAGAGATGGACATGACAGACACAAGGATACGAGTTATCCAGGTGGAGAGGGATACCGTAGTGGTAGCCCTGGGTACAGACGTGACGAGGAGTTTCTTGGTTGGGCAGGTGTAGTAGGCACAGGTGCAACTAGCATAGGCACAGATAGAGCTGGCACAGGTGTAAGGGTAGCTAGCATAGGTACAGGGTGAGCTTGCCAGAGCACAGCCCAAACACAGTATTATCATAGATTATACCATTGTGTAGTGTTGGTTAGTCAGAGGGCTCTAAGCTACAGGAGTCAGTCTATAGCCTCACAGAGAGTAGGTCCATCGAGGTTAGGGGCCTCCGTGATGGACCCACAACAGTTTGAGGTTGGCATAGGAGGAGGAGGAGACACTTCCGGTAGCAGTGGTCCACAGCAGTAGGGGTAGCAGTGACACGTAGACTTTTTTGGATCCTATGTACTTTTTGATGGGTCAAACAGTCAGATAGACTTGTACCACTTTTGTATTTGAGACATGTATCACCATCCGTTGGGATGTACTTATTGTATATGACACCGATTCAGAGATAGACATTTTGATATTGTACATTTAGACATATTTTATGATATTTATATGACGATGCAGCTATTTTGATTTTCTCTATATGGATAAGTCTATGATGCATTTCTATTTGTATGATGCGATGCACACATTTATCTTATTTAGACTTAAATGTTTTACTTGATACTATGAGATGTTATCTAGATGCCTTCTTTGGTATGATGTTATATGACCTAATGCAGTTTTAGATGTTTTATCTGATATGTTTCTAATGTGTGTGAATGCAAAATGATATCTATATGATTATGCAACTTATGTGATGCACTTTATCTATGTTTTTGATTTTTTCTGTTTTGACACTATATGATGATTGTATATGGATGACCTAATGCACTCTATTATGTATGCAATTAATTGAATCATGTAAATGACTATCTCATATGTTATGATATGCAACTATATGCTTTATTTTTGTGATGTCCAAATGTACTCTATCGACACAGAAATGACAGGAGATAGATAGAAGATTGATTGACAGAAGAATGACTCGATAGAAAGATTCACAATCTTCACCTTGTATTGTTACTTTGCGTTGATTGGATCTTTTATTGCTTGGGATATGGATGTATGGATGTGTAAATGGATGTATAATGGATGGACTTGATTTTTGACATCTTGACGGTGCAAGTATTTTGAAGTGCTTTATTTCATCATTGGGCAATTTTTTTTGGTACTTTTTCTGAAATGTTGTAAGTTAATACAAGCATCTAGGTATAATTAAACCGAGATGACCTGAGTACTACTTACATGGATTTTGATTTAGCAAGCTAATACAAGCATCGAGGTATAATTGAACTGAGATGACCTGAGTATTTCTTGCATATCAACAAACAAGGATTGCCCCCTTTCATGCTAGACCTTTGATGTCCTCGTGATCTTTTGTAGATCATGTTGTTAGACAAGGCTTCACATTACTAAAGATTAATCCACAAACAGTAAACAAAGAAAATAATCATGCCCCCATCATAGCATCTCTAGCTTTTGGCATCCTCGAGTAGCATAGCAAGGCATGATATCAAAAATTAAGACTCAATGTTTTAACCATGTTTCCAATCCACAAAACATTTTTTCATTTTAGATGTTTCCAATCCACAAGACTCAATGTTTTAACCATGTTTTGCCATAATTTGAGTAAAATCATTTAGAAGGCCTTAGGTGTTTTTCTACTTTGCTTTGGATAGGTTAAGGCATTGCATCAAAATTTCTGTTTGAAAGTGTTGCGTCAAAATTTTTGCTTGAAAGCAGGCTTGGATTGCACTTGCTTACTTGGTGAGAAGATTCCACAATCTTTATTGGTGAAACAGACCCTAAGGGACTGACCTAGTGCCTCGGGGGCTCATTGCTAAATGGCCTTGCCTACGTGACGATGCAGAGGCAATGTAGTTCAGGGTAAACCCTAATGGACCTAAGACCTAGGTAGTAGAAAGTGGAGGTAGACTCGGATAGATAGAAGGACTAGACATGGCATGGATGGGACAATGGAGACTCGGGGGTGCATTAGAATAATGGCCTTGCCTACGTGACGACACAGAGGCAATGTAGTTCATGGACTTGGACCATGGACGGACTAGAAGATAGACAACAAGATATGGGATGGACAAGGAAGCCTCAGGGGTGCATTTAGAATAATGGTCTTGCCTACGTGACGGTGCAGAGGCAACGTAGTTCATGGACTTGGACCATGGCTATCAATGAGAGACACTATGCTAGGCTGACATGATGGGTATGATATGGGATAAAACCTTGGTTGACAAGGCCAACAAAGAGATAGAGTATCAAGCCATGATAGGTTACTGTTAGGATTTTATTATGGGTCGAATGGGACACAAGGAAGAATGGACTCAAGGTGATTGGTTTTCCAAAGATGGAGAAGGCAGTTTATCACAAGTAATGCCTGTTTACCAGGTTTTCACCACTTGCTTTTATTTGCATGAAAAGATAGAAAGTATACATGACGCCTGATTGCCAGGTTTTCATCATGATACCTATCCAAGGCACCTGTTTGCCAGGTTTTCACCAAAGGACAATTTTTTTGTACTTTTCTATTTTTTTGATTTTTTTGTATTTTTCTGATTTTTTTATTTTTTTGTGTTTTTCTAATTTTTGATTTTTTTGTATTTTATGCCCCCCTTACATTGGGGTTCTCCTAGGTATAGAACTTGCAAAGAGGCATGTTGTTGATTGGGTCATTGAACAACTCACCCTCTGATGTTGCTAACTGATATGCCCCCGATCCATAAGCAACTACAATTACATAAGGCCCAAGCCAGTTGGGTTTGAACTTGCCCTTCTTTTCCCTATCCTATTGATTGTGGGGATTTTCTTTAAGGACCAGATCTCCAACTTTGAAGACTCTTGGGCGAACTCTGTGGTTATAGCTTTGTGACATCGTTTGTTGATATGCCTTAAGATGGTCAAAGGCTTTCTATCTCCTTTCCTCTAGCAACTCTAGTTCTTGCAATCTGGAGACTCTGTACTCTTCATTTGATATGAGACCTTTTAACGACACCCTGAGAGATGGTAATTCAACCTCTATGGGAAGGATAGCTTATGAGCCATAGATGAGGGCGTAATGTGTAGCACTTGTGGGAGTGCGTATACTAGTTCTGTAGGTCCACAAAGCAGGATTGAGTTGGATATGCCAATCATGACCAGCATTGTTGACTGTCTTCTTGAGAAGTTTCAAGATGGTCTTGTTGGATCCTTCAGCTTGACCGTTGCCTTGGGGGTAATAGGGCGAGGAGTAATGGTGTTGGATTTTGAATCAGTCACAAAGTTCTTGGAGATCCTAGTTTTTGAAGGGTCTCCCATTATCCGTGATAATGGATGAAGGAATTCCGTATCTGCAAATGAGTTAATTCAGGATAAATGAGGATATTTGCTTACCTGTGACGGTGGTGAGGGGAACGGTTTCAATCCACTTGGTAAAGTACTCAGTGGTGGATATAATGAATTTATGGCCGTTGGATGAGGGTGGATGGATCTTTCCCACAAGGTCAAGTCCCCATTGGCAAAAGGGCCAAGGTGTCGTTAAAGGTCTCAACTCTTGAGTTGGTGCATGTATCAGGTTCCAATGTATTTGGTACTGCTTGCACTTCTTAACAAACTAATATGAATCTGTTTCCATGTTTGGCCAGTAATAACCCAACCACATGAGTTTCTTGGCTAAGGAAGGACCACTAGAGTGTGTCCCGCAAATCCCTTCGTGCACATCTTGTAAGGCGGTTACAGATTCTTCTTGTTCTAAACAATGGAGTAAAGTACCATATAGACCATGTTGGTATAGGGTATCGGCAATGATGGTATAGTGAGAGGTTTGGCGTATAAAGGTTCGTCATTGGTTTGAAGATAGGTCAAGTGGGATGGCATTGTCCTTGAGGTAAGTATAAATCTTACCATACCAAGGTGAATCAGATCCAACTAAAAGGCATATGGAATGGGTCTCTGGAAGATCATAAGCTAGTTGTCGAATAGTTTCCACTAAGAACTCGTACCATGACTCATTCTCTGGTATCTCAAGAAGAGAGGCGATGGTCGCCATGGCATCTGTTGCTTTGTTCTCAATGCATGGTATCTGCTCAAAATATATAATCATAAAGTATTCCTTGAAGTAATCTATCATGCGCTTGTAGGGGACAAGCTTTTCATCTTTGGTTTGGTAATCATCATTGACCTGATTTATCACTAGTTGAGAATCACCATAGACATGTAGCTCTTTGATTTTCCACTTTGTTTCCATTTTGATACCAATGACTAAGGCTTCATATTTAGTTATGTTGTTGGTGCATGGGAATAGCAAACGGTAAGACTTCAGAATGGTGTCGCCATGAGGAGTTACAAACAAGATTCCTATCCTCGATCCATGGTTTGTGTAGGACCCATCAAAGTAGAGCTTCCAGGAATGTGTTGAGATGTTGAATAAGGATTTGTCTAGAAAGTCAAATTGCATTGGTGTGGTGTCCTGTAGTGGTGCATCCGCTAGTTGGTCAGCAATGACTTGCTCTTTGATAGCTTTTCTGTCTACATACTCAATGTTGTATCCTCTTAGGAGCATTATCCATTTGGCTAGGCGACCTATGAGAGCTGCTTTGCTTAGTAGGTACTTCAGTAAATCTATTTTTGCAACAAGTTTGACTGGATGTGCAAGCATATAATGTCAGAGTTTTTGGGAAGCAAAAACTACAGCAAGACATGATCATTCTATCTATGAGTATTGCAACTCATAGCCCACTAATGTTCGACTAATATAGTAGATGGCTCTTTCTTTATTCTCATAGTCTTGTTGTACTAGAAGAGTCCCAAGAGCTATAGGTGTAGCAGATATGTATAGTATCAATGGTTTCTCTTGGATAGGAGGCATGAGAATAGGTGGATTCATAAGGTACTCTTTTAATTTGTTGAATGCCTCTTCACACCTTTCATCCCATCTGAATGGAATGTTCTTGTGCAGGAGATGACTAAATGGTTGGCACTTGTCTGCCAGTTGTGATATGAGTCTATGGATTGCTTGTAGCTTTCCTTGTAGCAATCATAGTTGTGTAAGAGTCTTGGGTGGTGGCATGTCCATGATAGCCTTGACTTTGGCGGGGTCCACCTCTATTCCATTTGCTGATACAATAAAGCCTAGAAGCTTGCCTGAGGTGACTCCAAACACACATTTCTTTGGGTTCAACCTGACTTTGAATTGCTCTAATCTCTAAAAGACCTTCTCTAACACATCTAGATGTGATTCCCTTGTGAGTGACTTTACTAGGATATCATCTATGTAATCTTCCATTGTTACATGCATCATGTCATGAAATATAGTGGTCATAGCATGCTGATATGTGGCTCCTGCATTCTTTAGCCAAAATGGCATGATATTCCAGCAAAAGGTGCCCCATGGACAAGTAAAAACTTTCTTGTGTTGATCCTCTGGTGCTATCCTAATCTGATTATATCCTGAGAATCCATCCATGAGAGATAGCATGGTATGTCCTGCTGTCAAGTCGACTATGATATCTATGTTTGGCAATGGAAAATCATCCTTGCGGCAAGCTTTATTTAAATCTCTGAAGTCATTGCATAGTCTGACTCGGCCATCTAGTTTGGACACTGGTACAATGTTGGAGACCCATTCCGAATAATCTATAGCTCTGATAAACCCTACATCTAGTAGTTTCTTGAGTTCTTCTTTTACAAGTAGTGCTATGTGTGGATGCATCTTTCTAAGCTTCTGTTTCACTGGTTTCACTCCTGGATCTAAAGGAAGATGGTGTAGAATCAAATTTGGATCTAACCCTGGCATATCTACGTATGACCAAGCAAAATTGACTTGCTTTCTCTTGAAGAATGGTACAAACTTGGTCTTCTCTGGTGGGGTTAGAGACTTAGAAAAGTGAATGATCTTAGGCTATTCCTCTGTTCCAATGTTAATCAGCTCTGTGGGTTCCACAACAATCTAAGACTTCTCCTAGTGCATGTCATTAGGGAGAGTGTCAAGCCTTCCATCATCAGGTGCCACAGTTGGGTTTTCACCTTCGGATGTGTCCTTTCTTTTTACTATTTTGGGATCTGACACTACCGCAGAACTATTTTCACCGTCAGATCCAGTTTTGATTTTGATATTTTTGCAACTGGAAGGCTTGGCACCCTCTCCAAAATAAGCCACAATATTAAGTTCAATAGCGAAACTAGATTTATGATCTCCTTTGGGTAGGTGGTCCCTAAGTTCCATGTAGTCAATATAAGCATCGTCATTTTGGAACATATCTAGTTGAGGAGTTCCTAGTAGATCCCAATCAATAAGTTCAGGATGCACAAGGGGGAGGGAGTCGAATGATAAATCTAATTCGTTGATAGTTTGAATGGATATAGAAGGAGTATTAGTAGGGGGAGTGTTTGGGATGGTACTTTCCTCCAAATTGTTTGTTGCGATAGAACTTGAACCTTCCTCGAAAGTCATATTCTCAGGGATAGGCAAATCAGACTCTAGTGGTCTATTCGGTAGCATTTGTCCCTCATGGTAGGGGCTATAAGTTTGAATGGTATCACATTCTTTGTCATTGTAGGAATGCTCTGTCAGCTCCTCCCACTCATATTCATTGGAATCTATGTCATTGTCCACTTGAAGTGTATGGATCATTTCTACAAGATAGACATTTTCTTTAGCTTTGCCCTTACCTTTATATCCTAGGCCATTTGTATTTTGAGCCAATGAGGATGAAGAAGGTTGAATGGGTTCTATGATTCCTTCTTTTCTTAGGCCAATAGGGACTTGTCCTTCATAACCCATTCTATGTAGGATAGCTTCTCCTCATCCATAGGGTTCTGTTGGGAGCCTAGGTGGTTCCTGTTGTATGTTCTCTTCTTCGGTATAAAGCCATTGTAGGACATCTCTTTCCTCTATTTCATTGGATAAGGTCCCCCATTTGACAAAGGGAGTTGTAAGAGCTATAGGAGGAGTAGATGGCTTTGGAAAATGCTTGGGTCGACCAAAGGATCTAGGAGATAATGGCATCTTGGCTAGATTGAGGCTGTGCTTGATGGAGTATTCCCCAACTTTGGTTTCTTTGATAGTAATTTTCTACTCTTTGGGCCTTGATGAGGACACTTCAAAGGTATGGTCTAGCTGTGGGGTAGGGGATCTAGATGCTCTATTATTTGGTATGATGCAATCAGGTTTTGAAAGGATACAGTTGCAATGCTGGAAGGGGTCATGGTCTCCTTGGATGGTGACTTGTTTGCCATTATGTGGAAATTTTATGCATTAGTGATAGGTAGAGGGAACAACTTTCATTGCATGAATCCATGGTCTTCCTAGGAGGATATTATAGGCAAGCTCCCTATCTAGGACTTGGCACACAACATCTTTTATGATAGGTCCCACTTGTATTGGTAATACCACTGTTCCCTTTGTAGTTCTCTCCTCTTCATCATAGGCTTTGATAGTAATTTTCTTCCTTGGATCAACTGCATTTTCAGAGAACCCTAATGTAAGGACTAGTTTTAACGTACAAATATTTAAACCGGCTCCCCCATCAATGAGAACCCTCTTGATGCGGTGCTTGTGGATGAAGGCAACAATATGTAGAGGGGTGTTATGGGGTTGAGACATAGAGAGGTCATCCTGCTCGGTAAATGATATGGTACTTGAGGAGGTCAGATTACCTACCATGGCCTGCAACTTCTCTTGGGCCAAGTTAGTGGGGACAGTGGTTTCCACTAAGGCTTTATTGAGAATCTCCTTATGAGAAGGAGATAAACGTAACAACTCCAAGATAGAAATGTGGGCCAGAGTCTTTTGTAGTTGGTCTATGACATTATACTGACAGAAGTTGGATTGAGAAGGTGATGACCTTGGAGGGACGGTATTCAATGTGACTTTACCACTGTGGGTAATGATACTACAACCAGTTCTGTTAGGTTCTGATTGTTGATTATGCGTGACCACATTGATTTGTGGGACACACTCGGATAGGCAATTGATGGTATAGTCGAATGGTACACTTGCATAGTTGGCATTACTATTCCCACTATTCTTATTTGGCCTGTTGCGGTTGTTGTTGTTGTTACCATTGTTTTTATTACCATGGTTGTTATTGTTGTTGTAGTTATTGCCATGTTTGTTATTGTTGTTGTACGGCCTGTCGTGATTGAGAAGTGGATCCCTGTAAGCCACATGTGTCTCATTGGAGGTATGCTGTTGGGTTCCTCCTTGATTTTGATCAAGCACATCTTGGATAACATGTTTGAGACAGATACAATTGTTGGTTGTATGTCCCCTTCCTCTATGATATTCACAATAGTCAGTGTCTTTCCAATAGGGAGGTTTGACTATAGGCTCATAATCACTTGTTGGTGGTAGAGAGATTTCATTGTTATCCAATAACTTCCGTAATGCAGATTCTTGGGACTCACCCAACGGTGTGAACTTTCACCTTGGATTTGCGCTGAACCATGGTCTTGGTTCCCGAGAGAATTGTTTGTTCAGCGTAACATTGCTTGCTTCTCCTTTGAGAGTGATATGGGTTGTTGCTTGGGAGCTGCCACCTTGGCGTCAACCACTCCATTGTTGACAACATTCTTATTCTTGGTCAAAAACTTTGATTTGTCAGTCGTATAGTTGGAGGTAGGTGTGTCCTTGTATAACTTGATTTTCCCCTTGGTGATCATAGCTTTTTCGATAAACAATCCCATTTCAATGACTTTTGAGAATGATGTAGGGCATTGTATTTGTATTTGATAGCCAAGATCGGTGTTGAGGTTATGGACAAACATCTCCATTAGTTGCTTCTCAGGTATATCGTATGAGCACTTGCTTGCGAGTTGTCTCCATCATTGTAGGAAGGTGGCAAATGATTCACCACTCTTTTGTTTGGTGTTGCATAGATCAAGCATAGAGACTTTGTGTTCAATATTGTAAGAGAAGTGAGTGATAAATTTGTTGACTAGCTCATCAAAAGTTTTGATGCCTGGTGGGAGCTGTGAGAACCACTCCATAGCTTGACTACCTAGAGATCTAGGGAATAATCTCATTAAGTAAGTCTCATTGTGAGCTACCTCTAAACATGCTGTGTTGAATTCCCTGATGTGATCTCTAGGGTCCCCTTTCCCTTTGTACTTGTCAAACTTAGGAACTTCGAATCAATAGGGAAAGGGTTTCATGACCAAATTTTTATCAAAGGGGTAATTTGCAATATCTTCCAAGGAGTAGTTTTTAGTGTTTGTACCTGTCTTGAGATCCAGCATTTGTTTCTTTAGACCCTCGAGTTCTTTCCTCATTTCTTCCATATCAGAATTTTGGTCTATAGCTTTCTTTTCTTTATCCTCTGCGTTTGGGTCTATGGCATTCTTTCCCTTTTCACGATCATCCTCTATGTTTTCCAAGATTGAGTTTATATCAAAATCTGTGGGCAGTTTAATTCCAAGACTAGCAAGATGATAAAAATACTTGTGAGGGTCGTCATGGAGCACTTTCTCTACTAAGCGTTGGAATTTCTGATCATGGATGCTTCCTTGATAGTCTTCGTTAGAAATTTCCTCATCACTATCGTGAGGTGTGAAGATGTGGTTGGATGACCCAGCCATTTCAAGTTGTTTCTTGTATTGAGATCTAGTAAGAACCATGGAAGGTGACATGGGACGTGGTGGAATGGGACTAGAGATTTTGGTGAGGTGCTGATGGAGACTGCTGAGAATAGGATACTTGTGACAAGATTTGGACAAAGGACTTTCTTGATCAATGATTCCAAGGAAGACGTCCGATACAAGACGGTAGCCACTAGTAAGGGTACTTGATACCTGTCTTACTGTGTAGGGACTAGTCGTGCACCAAAACCACTAGCAAGGTTCTATGACCTACTAGGTTTACTTAAATGCAAAGTGATACGAAAAAGGGGCCTATGCTGACCTGATATGGGATAGTTTTGACTTTGGACAAGAAAGACCTGATAGAAGGTGAATGGGATGACCAACGAAAGAGAGATTTTGACGTGAAATGGATGGAAAACTAACTGCAAGGTGAGACCTGATCTCTGAACTTGAAACTAGATGGAAATGGGTACCCAGAACTGGTGAAATTTTTCTCTTGAAAACTGTGCAAGTGCTCACTGTTGTGTATGCATTGAAATAGATGCGCTGCAGAAATGGATAAATGCGCCGTAAGTTGGGATATATGCACTGGACTGGTAAAATACAAAAGCGCTATAATAGACAATGAAAGCATTGTAGGTCTAAACAAATGAGCCACAGGTTGACATAGATGCGCAGGAACAGAGGACAAATGCGCTGCTCTAGCTTTTTTCAGTGTTTTTGCAATTTTTTTGGAATTTTTTGATGTTTTTGGTACTTTGGTTTGCAAGGTCTTTCTGATACGATTTTATAAAATTATGGCAAGAAAACATAGCAAACACAAAGAATTTTTTATGGTTTTTTATTTTTTTGTGATTTTTTGACTCTTTTTTGGACTAAAATAAAAAAAACAAGTACAAAATCATAGGCTCGAAATAGATTATAAGGGTTTTTGGCCACTAGAACAAAAGGTGTTTAATGAGGGCAACCGTTCGAGTGGTTACACATGCGGTAGCACTACTCTCCGTTATGGAGTCTCCCAGCCTACAAGGGTTGCACCTTGGAGGGTTTTGGGGGAGGTTGGTTGTCGATGTAACACAACTTCACTCATTGTTTGAATATTTCACTCGAAACACAATTTATTTATAGTGGCTTGGAAGGGCTTGGCATTTAGCTTGTTACCACTTAGGGTCATTCCTACTTGGATAAGCGTTATCCAAGAGCAGGCCCCTCTAAAGGAAAAACACATGCGAAAATGATACTTTTGGCATTTTGGTCACCCAAGATAGGGGAGAGCATAGGCCTGGCATCATTCCCAAAACACAGTATACAGTGGTTCTTTTTCCCCTAATTAAAAATTAAAAAAAACTAGATGAGATATCTACTTGGGCAAGCACAGAACTTTGAAGTGATTAGCAAGATAGCAATGGTCCAGTTTTAACCAAGATAGCAATGGTGAGTTCAATTTTTAACCATGTAGCATGAGTTGTTAACTTTGAAATGATGGTCAATTGAGATAGCAATGGTTCAATTTTAACCAAGATAGCAGTGATGAGTTCAATTTTTAACCACGATAGCACGAGTTGTTAACTTTGAAATGATGGTCAATCGAGATAGCAGTGGTTCAATTTTAACCCAGAAAGCAATGATGAGTTTAGTTTTATACCAGATAGCAATAACTTTGAAAAGATAGCAATGTTAAAATGCAAGATAGCAATGATCCAATTACCTCTTTCCTAGTTAAAACTATGTGAGATTTTGCATGAGCACCTATTTTACTATCCTTTTAGAAATTGAAGTGTGAGCTAGCAAAATGCAACTATATGAAACTAAACCAGAACCTATCCTGCAAAACAGCTCCAGAGAATACCTGCAAAGATGTCAACGTTAGCAAAATCTTCCTAGAAAACCCTAAAATCACTGCCTACAACAGAAGTGCAGCTTCATAGACTAAATGCACAGAAACAGTCAACAGAAGCACTATAAAAACACATGCACTGGAACAGATAGTAAATGTGCAGGAATAAGGTGCAAATGTGCCGATCCGATGTATGCGTCGTCTCAGAGGGTAAAAGCACAGGAATAGTGTATATATGCATAGCGTGAACAAATGCGTCGTAACGGATCATATATGCGTGGGAACAGTGAACGTATGCATTGATTAAACGGATGCACTGTGACAGAGGGTGTGTATGAGGAAAATTGACTAAATCAAACTAATTAAATCAAAAGCCAAATAACATAAAGAAAATGGATCTAAATAAAAGTCATAACTAATAAATCAATGAAGTATGAAAGCTTTTACCGAGATTTGTATTGTTCCCTTTGGATGAATGTGGATTGCTCAATTATCGTTGCAAAACCATGGTTGCAACAAGCAAGAAGTGTGCTCAAAGATCAATGTCAAAATATCGTAAAGGTGCTCAAAGATCAATGTTAAGAGATCGTGAAGTTGCTCAATCTATGCGATGTATGCTCAAAGCGCTGTTAAGTATACCTGAGAATAAGTGATCGAAGAGGATTTGTGAAGGAGATAAGGGGGGTTTATATAGGTTTCCACAGAGATCGATCAACGGTCCAGATAATTCAGAAGAATCAACGGAGGAGATAAATCAAATAACCATGATGAATGTGCACACGACATGTGTCAATCTACAAGGATATTTTTATTAATATATGATGAAAACAAGATTAATTGAATAGATAACTCAACTTGTAATTTTACCTTTTTTAGAGTTCTAAAAATAAGACCGATTGTGCACATGAGTTAACAAGATATTTTAAAAGGAATTGAAAGATAATTGAAATTAAATAAATAAATTTATTTAATTGTTTGTGCATGATAGAGGAATAGATAAGATATGAAGATTTAAATAAATTAAACAAATAAATTGATTTAATTTATTTTGCATGATGAAGGATAAATAAAATATGTGATTATATTTTATTTTTAGAAGATTTATTTTTAGAGAAAAAAGTAAATTAAATAAATAAATTTATTTAATTGTTTGTGCAAGATTAGAGGAACATGAAGATTATAAATAAAGTACTTGATTTTATTTATTTTTAGAGGATTGAGATAATTTAAATAAATTTGCATGATTTATTTAAATTTAGAAGAATAATTGATTTAATTAAATAATGTAAATTATTTAATTGTAGATAAGAGAGGATTTGTGATGAATTAATTAAATAATTTATTTATTTAATTAATGGAGACTTAAAATTTGAAAGAGGATAATGATTTAATTAAATAATTAAAATTATTTAATTTTGGAAGAATAATAGAGGAATTTAATTTAATTAATTAAATAAATAGAATTTATTTAATTAATGTCATTTTTCAGAAGGTTTGGAAGAATTTAATGAAATTAATTAAATAATTAGATTATTTAATTAACGCTGAATGCAGGTGATGTGACAGATTAGATGAAATGCAAGTGATGTGACAATGTGGTCATTTTAGGGTGTTTACATTTTGCCCCTCTTTGATGCAATGCAGTTTACAGTGTTGCGTCAAAAAAAAAATTGTTGAAGATATGATACAATTTATTGATACCCTAGTGTAGGTAGTTGCCCAGTGTATGCCCCCTCGAGTGGAAAGACAGGGAAGCGACAGAAGAACTGGGTTGATGCTCGACTAAAAGATTGTGTTGGAGATAGAAAAGAACATGAGAGAAAGATTGTTGATCGATCATTGCATCAAAGAGGGCAAATTATAAACACCCTAAAATGACCAAGTCGTCGCACCACTTGCATTTCGTCAATTCTTCCAAATCACCTACATTTCAACATTAATTGAATAACCTAATTATTTAATTAATTTCATCTAATTCTTCTAAATCACATAATTGCGACATTAATTGAATAAATTCTCTTTATTTAATTAATTAAATTAAATTCCTCTGTTATTCTTCCACAATTAAATAATTTTAACTATTTAATTTGATCATTTTCCTCTTTCTAAATCTCAGTCTCCATTAATTAAATAAATCCCATTATTTAATTAATTCATCACAAATTCCCTCTTATCCAAATAATTAAATAATTCTCAATTATTTAATTAAATCAAATTCATTCTTCCAAATTTGAATAAATCAAATCAAATTTATTTAAATCCTGTCAATCTCCAAAAATAAAATACAATCAAATATTTTATTTATTCTTCCAAATCATGCACACCAATTAAGTAAATTTATTTATTTAATTTGCTTTCTTATCTTCACACTTTCTTTCAAATCTTCTAAAAATAAGTCTTCTTCTCCATGCACACAAAATTAAATAATTTATTATTTAATTTCCCTCAAATTATGCAAAAGCAAATCTCAAGTTGAGTTATCTATTCACTCAACCTTGTTTTTATCAATTTCTCTTAAATTAGAAAACAACTTTCTAATTTATGAAAAGCATGTCTTATCTTTAGAAGAGAAAGTGATTAACTCAAATAAAACATCTTTTGTGTGACACTTGTCTTCTTCTTATTCGTTGCACGTTCCTCAAATGTTCTTCTCCATTGATTCTTTTGAATTATCTGGACCATTGATCGATCTTTGTTGAAATCTATATAAACCCCCTCATCTCTTTCATTACCTCTCTCTTCGATCACTTATTCTCAGGCATACTTAACAGCGCTTTGAGTATACATCGCATCGATTGAGCAACTTCATGATCTTTTGACATTGATCTTTGAGCACTTTACTTGCTTGTTGCAAACATGGTTTCACAACATTATTGAGCAATCCACATTCATCCAAAGGGAACAATACAAATCTTGGTAAAAGCTTTCATATTTCATTGACTTATTTGTAATGGCTTTTATTTAGATCAGTTCTCTTTATGTTATGGGTTTTTGATTTAATTTGTTTTGATTTAGTCAATTTTCCTCATACACATTCTGGCACGCCCGGTGGGACCCATTGGTCCTGATCTAATATAAAATTTGTAGAATTTTTAGTTTGATATCATAGGTTTTTAACACTTTTTTAAGGAGAGATCTGAAAAAGAATTTTTAAAAGAAGCTTGTTGGGTAAAAATGGAGGTCACGGTTGCATTCAGAAGGGTCAAGAGGTGAAGAAAAATATATAATTTGGCCTATTTTGGTGAAGGTAACTTTTTTACCTCGAGCACGCAACCCGAGGCCGTACAATCACTGTGAGCTACAATAAAAAAATATTTTTTTATTTTTTTTGTGAAAGTTTTCTTTTTTCAAAAAATTAAAAAAAAGAAAAAAGCAAATCACAAAAAAATCTAAAAAGCAAATCCAAAAAGAAAAAAACAAAGCAAAAAAAAAAGTTTTTAAACAAAGCCGTACCTGTGCAGGTATAGCAGGCCTGCACAGGTCGTACTTGGCAGCGTTGGTTTTTTTTTAAAGGAAAAACTTAAAAACCTTTTCAGATTTTCATGCAATGTTTAAACTTTAATTTAAACTTTTAAAAGTTTAAACTTTAGTTTTAAACTTTTTAAATTTAGAAGCTTAAACCAAATTTTTTTAAAAAACTAATTTTAGTTTTCTAAAATAAGAAAATAAAAGAGACTTTTTTTAGCCCAGCAGCAGGTCACATCAGTGACCAAGAGCCAGACACAGGGGGCTAGGATAGACCCCTCTTCAATGAGCTTTTTAAACTAATAGGCGATTTTCAAACCTCATTATCTTGGTCATACAGACACGTATTTCAGTGTTTTTTTTAAAATAGGCTAGAATTTTGTGATCTACATCATGGTGAAATTGGTTTTTTCTCAAAATTCTCTATTTTTTTCAAAAATTAATTTTCTCACTGTTGTCTCTGTCTCGTTACAATTTTAAGACCTTCCAAGCTGCATAACTTTCACAAACGGACTCGAATTCAGGTGAAGTTTCTTTTGAAAGTTGATATTTTTCTGTCCTCTACACATTGGTAATATTGTTTCAAGGATTTTCTGAGATTTATTTTTTAAGACCACTCATTGGCCTATCTTCAATCTATGACTTTAAACACTTGCTAACTTTTGTGTTTGTGTGGACCTAATATCACTTGTTGTAGCTTCTTATCACTCAAACAGAGCAAATGGGTTTCTCTAACATGTTCATGCAAGATGAGCATTGAAGAAATCTCAAACTATTGCACTAAGTCTTAGAAACATATTGCCTTCTTAAGGGATAATTGAACAAATCACTTTTGTAATCTAAGTCTTAGGAACATATTGCTTTTCTTAAGGGACAACGGACATGTATGCGAAAACACCTCAATTTTCTAAGGGACAATGGACATGAATGTCAAACACTTCAATCTCATAAGTGACAAATGACAACTACAATCGTGTGTGTGCCTAATCTAGTTGCACCTTATTTTTCTTATAACGGGACAAATTGAATATTTGTTTGATGTGCTTGCTCTTACATTTTAGTTATTCCTTTAGAAGGGCTTGCTTTTGGATTACGTTTCATCTAAAAGGGATGACCCTAAGCAGAGTTTTCCTTTGAACCGCTATATAAGAGGGATAAGGCGAAAGCCAAGTCCTAACCAACATCAGCCTTACCTTGTGGTGCCAAACTGAAAAGAGGTGTACTAGCTCTTTGTGGAAATGATTTTCACATCGAGCGAAGTGTTTGATACTCTTAGTAGGATTGGTTAAAGCTTTTAGTAGCTTGTCGCATTACTCGTAAGGTGTTGGTCCCTCAAAGTTACTAAGAACCATTCTAGATAGAGACTACCTGATCTACCTCCAAACATTGCGGTAATCATCAGTGCAAGGGGAATCAATTTAAGCCCTTAAGATACTCACCATTGGCTCCCTTGAGAAGAGATAGTATTCCCTTGGCCATAAAGCTCTTGTGACCTACTTGAGCTTTCCAGGGGGAGGGTGAGATATCCCTACCTATCGTCTCTCGCAAAGATACAAAATATCTGACACTTTTATGGAATGATATTTTTATCGACGGAGTATTAAGCTGTGAGCTGATCTACTACAATGAAACCTTGTCTCTAGGGATAAAAAGTGCTTGTTATTGATTGCAATTGTCTTATACCTATGGAAACATTGGGCTTTTTGTGAGCCTCGAACATACACTATCTGTTGTGTTAGTCCTTTTTTTGCCAACTTTGTTTGTTGTGTTTTATCTTGCCAAACCAAATCCAATCAGAAACAGATCCAAATCTATCAAAATTTGCCTTTTACAAACATCAACACTACTTTAGTGCCCCTGGTATTACAGCAGCTCGCCGTTGGTAGTATAGTAGATCACCTTTGGTATAACAGTACCTCACCTCTAGCTATCCTACTTCAGTGCCCTTGGTATAATAGTAGCTCACTTTTGGTCACAGTAGCTCACCTTTGGTATAGCAGTACCTCACCTTTGGTAGCTTAGTCCATCGCCTTTGGTATTAGAGTAGCACGCTTTTGGTTACACAGTCATGCGCCTCTGGTCAAACAATATAACACCTTTGGTCCAGTAAATTATGCATCAGAGTTTGTCTTTCTCAAAGCACAAGCAGAATCTCAACATTACTTTGTTTCCTAATGTATTCCATGGTAACCACTAGGCTCTGGCAAACTATGAAGTCCAAGCAAGTTGTCCCTAGGAAGCGCAAATCACCTCCTCACACACCACAATTGGGTCAGCTCAACATTACTCCCAAGGTTACTCCTAGGACACCTGTGGAAAGATCTACCAATTCTCCCAACATGCTACAGCTAGACCACCCTAACACTCCTCAAGAGGGTAGGGTCCCTTCGGTAAGTACACCTCATTATACCACCGACATGCCTCCGGATTTTGTGCCACAAGGATATACTATTAATCAAGTCCCATCTTAGGAAGGTAGGGTCCCTTTGGTAAGCACACCTCACCATACCACCGGCATGCCTCTAGATTTTGTTCCACAAGGTTATATCGCAGATCAACCCCCATCTCAAGAAGAGCGACACTTTGAAATAGGTCAATCCTCTCAAGAAGATGGGGAAGATCTTGATGAATTCATGCAAGATCCTAGGGCCATAGCCACCATTGACAAAATCCTTAGTGAGAACCAAGATCATTTCTTTCGCTTGCTAGCAGAGTAAGGAGCTAAATTACCCAAAGATTTTGATCTATCCATGCATAGCGAGCCTAACAACACCCAAGACACCATACAAGCGGTGCAAACCATGTCAATCGTGACCACGCCTTTACCTGAACAAAGCTTACAAGGGAGAATGATTGAGAATCCCCTTTTTCAAAAACCAACAGGATGGAGGGCCATATCACCACTTCTGACTCCTATGGAAATCTACAAACACCAACAAGAGACTCTACATCATCAGGCGGAGTTAGCAAGATAAGCCGCTCTAGCTAAATCAAACACACACAACACTCCTAAAATGTCCACACCAATCACAAGTGGAATCTTGGTTACTCCATCACAAATAGGTTTCCCACCAAATTACAATCCAGGAAACAACTATGTAGCCATGCAACAAGGGTCTCAACAAATACCACCTCCTATATCATCAAATCCTCATGTCTCTCAACTATCTAGGGTCATGCAATCCCAACCACAACATTCTTCTACGCTCATCATCAATCAACCTCAACCATCTCAAAACACTTCTACCTATGTCCCTCCTCCACAACGTTCATCCACGCTAAATTTCTTCAACACCTTGCCTATCCACCCTCAACATTCCCAACATCAAGTTTCCCAAAGCTATGTTCTGCAAGCACAATCTAATCCAATGAACTTTAGCTTTCCACCCCCACATTCTTTTCTCCAACCATCTCAAAGCCAACATTCTTACTTAGCACCACCTCCACCGCTTCCAAATCAAAACATCCAATTCCAACCCAATCTCAAACCAACGTACAAAGTGTATGACCCCAACCAATCCTACGAACCTTATAACACCAATGCCCATGGCTTACACTACAATCTTTCGTATGGGCAGCAACAACCACTTCTAGGACAACAGGTGATGTTTTCAACCCCTCCCACAATGATGGAGCTAAAAATTGTAGAAGTTCAACAACAACTATCTGATCTTACATTTGGCCACACCAAGAAGACCTTCTCTTTAGAAGAAGTGTGCTCTTATCCTTTTGATCGGTCATTACCCATGATCCCTTTTCCTCAAAATTTCACTATTCCCAAGTTTGATAAATACAAAGGAAAGGGTGACCCAAAAGACCATCTTCGGGAATTCTATCTTGCTTGCCTCGAGGTCTCACATAACGACACGTATCTTATGCGTCTCTTTCCTCACAGTCTTTGAGGTCAAGCTATAGAATGGTTCTCACACTTACCCATGGGCATGAAATATTTTAACGAGCTAGCAGAGAAATTTGCAACCCATTTCTCCTACAATGCAGAGCATGAAATCTCCATGACTGATCTATGCAACAATAAATAGAAAAATGGTGAAACTTTCATTTCTTTCCTTCAACGATGGAGACAAATGGCTAGCAAATTCTCTTTCAAGATTCCTGAGAAATAATTGGTTAGCATATTTGTGCAGAACCTCAACCAAGAGTTAGGTTTTCATTTGCAAATTCTTAGTGCTACAACCTTCGATGAAATCACATACAATGGTATCAACATTGAAAAGGCCCTCATTGCTAAGGGTGTGGTCAGGATCTTCAAAGAAACTAAAGACAATGCTACTCATCAACAGCCGAATGATAAACCCAAATATTGGAACAAAAACAAAAATGTGGTCAATGATAGTGTGGTTGATTCTAAACATGTCCAAATGCTGCAAACACTGCTGCAACTTTCCAAGCCAAGTCAAGCTCCACCTCAGTAGCAGCAACAACAAAGACAACTTTATCCAAACCAACAACAATGACAACAGGAGCGACCTCAACAAGATTACCCTCCACGACATCAATTCACTCCCTTGGTAGTGCCTATAGAGTCGGTCCTACAATAAATTTTACACAAAGGGCTCATCATCTTCCCAGATGCTCCCCTGTATGGTGAACCTGTTTACAAAACTGCGCATTACAGAGAAAATGAATATTGTGAATTCCATAGGAGCAAAGGGCATAGAACTGCATCATGCATGAAACTCAAGCACCTAATCCAAAATCTCATCGAAGGCAACCAAATCACTGTTGAAGATGACCCACCAGCTCAACACACGAACAAGGACCTCCACATGTACAAGGAACCATTCCCTCACCATGGTCCCCCTCCTCTTCAAGATAAAGGTAAAGGTGTCAATCATGCTTCCACTTCCTTTGACTCCATTGTACCATGGTCCCAACTCCCCATGGTACAAAGATATCTATGAATACCTTAAACACAATACCTTTCCCTCTAACCTTTCATCCACCCAACGCAAAACCTTTATCCGTCGTTCCTCCCATTACATCATTTTGGGTGATACACTATATCCCCGGAGTCTTGATGGTATCCTCTTACGATGTCTTAACGTGGAAGAAGCTGAAGCTACCTTACGAGACATACACGAAGGTGTCTATGGCGCACATTCTACTAGTCCTAATCTCGCTAAGAAGATACTCAGAACATGTTATTACTAGCCTACAATAGAGCAAGATGTGCACAGTTTGCTAAGAAGTGTCTACAATGCCAACAGCATGGAGATTTGATTCACACACTAGCTCATGAACTACAGCCTGTGACTACTCCATGGCCTTTTTCTCAATAGGGTCTCGACCTCGTAGGACAAATCCACCCATCCTCATCTAATGGCCATAAGTTTATCATTACTGCCACTAAGTATTTCACGAAGTGGGTTGAAGCCATTCCCATGACCTATATCACCGGTAAGCAAATAGCCAAGTTTATCCTTAACTACCTCATTTGTCGGTATGGTATTCCCCAAGCCATTATCATTGATAATGGGAGACCATTTAAAAACCAAGATGTCCGTGCCTTGTGCACACAATATAATATCCAACATCGCTTTTCAACTCCCTACTATCCGCAGAGTAACGACCAAGCTGAGGCTTCCAATAAAACCATTCTCAAGATCCTTAAGAAAACAGTCAATGAAGTTGGTCGTGATTGGCACTTGCAACTCAATCCCACCCTATGGGCCTACCACACTAGTATCAAAACACCAACTGGTGCCACACCATATGCCTTGGTCTATGGCTCGGAAGCCATCCTACCTATAGAGGTTGAGATCCCATCCCTCAGAGTATCCATGCAGAGACTAATCGGTGGAGAGGAGTATTGCACTTCCAGATTAGCTGAACTAGAACTATTAGATGAAAGGTGCCTTGACACACTTAATCATCTACATGTCTATAAAACCACCTCTGATGTAATTACAACAAAAAGATCAAAGAAAGATGATTTCAAGTTGATGATCTTGTACTCAAAGAGAATCAGAGAATTCAAGCAGATCGAGAAAAGAAGGGCAAATTTGAGCCTAACTGGTTAAGTCCCTTTATTGTCACATTAGCATATGGATCAGGAGCTTATACTTTAGCTACACCTGATGGCATTCCTCTGGATGAGCCACTTAACAGTGTCCATCTCAAGAAGTTCTATGCCTGATCCTTAGAATATTCCAAAAATAAAATTGCACAAAAACACAAAATAATCCATCCTCTGGTGAAAACCTGGTAAACAGGCGCCTTGGATAAGTACCATAGTGAAAACCTGGCAAATAGGCGCTGTGTAGAGTCAGCATCCATCGTCTATCGAGTCTTGTTCATTCCATTTCCCAACGCTCTTCATCCACCCATAATAAAACCATTAACCTTGTTTGCATTTCCATCTCCCTATCTAGTATAGCTTGGAAATTTATCAATGTCCATCGTTGTCATCCCACGTCTTGATCTGTGTCAACAGTTAACGCTGGCTTGTCCTAGGTCAAACTTTTTGTGTGTTCTTCATCAGTCATCCATGCAACTTCCTCTATCGGAATGGGGGCAACTCTTTCCTTAACCCAGGTCTAGGAATGGGTCCTTGTTCGTGGTTTGCTAACGCTTCAATCATTCTCCTTTCTGCAGATAGCACCTTTTAACAGACACACCGCTCCTATGTTAAGGATGTTATCTTCTTAGTACGTTCCTACATCATCACAGCAACCAAAACTACATATTTTCTCATTTCAGTCTTAAGGTACCTTGATCCCATAGATATGGGTATGTAGGCAGTATGGAATACGAAGGAAGTATCTAGTACTCAGGTACATAAGATCTCAACATTTCCTCTACCTAAGCTCAAACACCTTGACCCATCTCATCACTCTACCTAGAACTACATATTATCACTTTCATCTTTCATTGTCATGTGCCTTGATCCCGTGGATACAGGGTATGTAGGCAGTCTGGAATATGAAGGATGTATCCAGTACTCAGGCACACACGATCCATCATTCTTCACCCACCCCAATCCATTGCCGTGCCATCCTTCTAGTCTTCCATGTATCCAAATCCATTCGCCTCGACTTGACTAACTCAAGCAGCAAGCTAGTGCATCCTTTCAAAGCACAAGTCCTTAGCAAACCTGAAACAAAGCAGCTTTCTTCTAGAGTCAACTACTGGCCAACTATTCTAATTGCTAACATCAGCTAACTCCAGCTTCACCAAAGCCCCTAGATCCATAAATCTTGTCTTCTGCAGAATGTTCCATTGTCGAGACCAACACACGTGTCTCCTGCGACATGTGGCATCTCCCGCAACAAGACATTGTCTTTTTAGGTAGATAGCCCCCTTTAATGGACACATCACTCCTACAATAAGGTTGTTATCTTTCCTATCCAATCTATCTTGAGCAACCTCTTTGGCAAGAGAATATGTTCGTTGTATGTTTACTTTGTAAGTCAGTCAATTTGATTTATGGTTTATGTTTTGTTCCTTTTCCATTACCTATTCAAGACTACCTTGATTTATCTATAATCTTGGTATGTTGCGATGTAGTACGGATTGGGGGCATAGTCATTGCTTTTGTGTACCGTGTTTGAGGAATGATCTTTAGTATCTTTCTTAGCATTATATTTATCTTGTGTGTGTTACGACCTAGCATCTTACATATTAATATTCTTCTTGCATTTACATGTATTGAAGTTTATTTTATGTTCAAGACTATGGCTCATTCACATGTTCCAACAAGGTTATATTATGTCTAAGGGATCTAAGTTCAAACTGCTTGCTTGCAGAGTCAACGTCCACACACTCGGATATTACAGCACCTTGGTCTTTTATACCTTGGTAGCAAACTATCCATGTGCTATATCAAAAATAAGGATTGCTCTTTATATACAATTGTGAAACCAATGCAACAAGATCATGCATTTACACCATCCATTAATCCATGGCCTTATATAGTTTTTCAAGAAAAGATCGATTAACCGTCTTTCTCTCATGTTCTCTCCTATCTCCTTTCTTCTATCTATCATATATCCAACCTCACCTATCTCCAACACTATCTTCTAGTCGAGCATCAACCCAGTCCTTATGTCGCTTCCCTGTCTTTCCTCTCAAGTGTGCATCCTACACCAGCTACACAGGGGCAACTAGCTACACTAGGGCATCAAATTTGTATCATGTCTTCAACAATCATTTTCTTTGACGCAACGCTGTAAACTGCATTGCATCAAAGATGGGCAAAATATAGACACCCTAAAATGACCAAGTCGTCACACCACTTGCATGTCATCAATTCTTCCAAATCACCTACATTTCAACATTAATTGAATAACTTAATTATTTAATTAATTTCATCTAATTCTTCTAAATCACATAATTGCGACATTAATTGAATAAATTCTCTTTATTTAATTAATTAAATTAAATTCCTCTGTTATTCTTCCACAATTAAATAATTTTAACTATTTAATTTGATCATTTTCCTCTTTTCTAAATCTCAAGTCTCCATTAATTAAATAAATCCCATTATTTAATTAATTCATCACAAATTCCCTCTTATCCAAATAATTAAATAATTCCCAATTATTTAATTAAATCAAATTCATTCTTCCAAATTTGAATAAATCAAACTAAATTTATTTAAATCTTCTCAATCTCCAAAAATAAAATATAATCAAATATTTTATTTATTCTTCCAAATCATGCACACCAATTAAGTAAATTTATTTATTTAATTTGCTTTCTTATCTTCACACTTTCTTTCAAATCTTCTAAAAATAAGTCTTCTTCTCCATGCACACAAAATTAAATAATTTATTATTTAATTTCCCTCAAATTATGCAAAAGCAAATCTCAAGTTGAGTTATCTATTCACTCAACCTTGTTTTTATCAATTTCTCTTAAATTAGAAAACAACTTTCTAATTTATGAAAAGCATGTCTTATCTTTAGAAAAGAAAGTGATTAACTCAAATAAAACATCTTTTGTGTGACACTTGTCTTCTTCTTATTCGCTGCACGTTCCTCAACTGTTCTCCTCCATTGATTCTTCTGAATTATCTGGACCATTGATCAATCTCTGTTGAAATCTATATAAACCCACTCATCTCTTTCATTACCTCTCTCTTCGATCACTTATTCTCAGGCATACTTAACAGCGCTTTGAGCATACATCGCATCGATTGAGCAACTTCACGATCTTTTGACATTGATCTTTGAGCACTTTACTTGCTTGTTGCAAACATGGTTTCGCAGCATTATTGAGCAATCCACATTCATCCAAAGGGAACAATACAAATCTTGGTAAAAGCTTTTATATTTCATTGACTTATTTGTAATGGCTTTTATTTAGATCGGTTCTCTTTATGTTATGGGTTTTTGATTTAATTTGTTTTGATTTAGTCGATTTTCCTCATACACATTCCGGCACGCCCGGTGGGACCCATTGATCCTGATCTAATATAAAATTTGTGAAATTTTTAGTTTGATTTCATAGGTTTTTAACACTTTTTTTAGGAGAGATCTGAAAAGGAATTTTTAAAAGAAGCTTGTTGGGCAAAAATGGAGCTCACGGTTACGTTCGGAAGGGTTGAGAGGCAAAAAAAATATATAATTTGGCCTATTTCGGTGAAGGTAATTTTTTTACCTCGGGCACGCAACCCGAGGCCGTACAATCACTATGAGCTACAGTAAATATATATATATATATATATATATATATATATATTTGTGAAAGTTTTCTTTTTTTGAAAAATAAAAAAAATTAAAAAAAAGCAAAAAAGCAAATCACAAAAAAATCTAAAAAGCAAATCCAAAAAGAAAAAAACAAAGCAAAATTTTTTTTTTTTAAACAAAGCCGTACCTGTGCAGGTATAGCAGGCCTGCACAGGCTGTACTTGGTAGCGTTGGTTTTTTTTTAAAGGAAAAACTTAAAACCTTTTCAGATTTTCATGCAATGTTTAAACTTTACTTTAAACATTTAAAAGTTTAAACTTTAGTTTTAAACTTTTTAAATTCAGAAGCTTAAACCCAAATTTTTTAAAAAACTAATTTTAGTTTTCTAAAATAAGAAAATAAAAGAGATTTTTTTTAGCCCAGCAGCAGGTCACATCAGTGACCAAGAGCCAAACATAGGGGGCTAGGACAGACCCCTCTTCAATGAGCTTTTTAAACTAATAGGCAATTTTCAAACCTCATTATCTTGGTCATACAGACACGTATTTCAGTGCTTTTTTTTTAAATAGGCTAGAATTTTGTGATCTACATCGTGGTGAAATTGGTTTTTTCTCAAAATTCTCTATTTTTTCTAAAAATTGATGTTCTCACTGTTGTCTCTGTCTCGTTATAGTTTTTTGACCTTCCAAGCTACATAACTTTCACAAACGGACTCAAATTCAGGTGAAGTTTCTTTTGAAAGTTGATATTTTTCTGTCCTCTACACATTGGTAATATTGTTTCAAGGATTTTCTAAGATTTATTTTTTAAGACCACTCATTGGCCTATCTTCAGTCTATGACTTTAAACACTTGTTAACTTTTGTGTTTGTGTGGACCTAATATCACTTGTTGTAGCTTCTTATCACTCAAACAGAGCAAATGGGTTTCTCTAACATGTTCATACAGGACGAGCATTGAAGAAATCTCAAACTATTGCACTAAGTCTTAGAAACATATTGCCTTCTTAAGGGATAATTGAACAAATCACTTTTGCAATCTAAGTCTTAGGAACATATTGCTTTTCTTAAGGGACAATGGACATGTATGGGAAAATACCTCAATTTTCTAAGGGACAATGGACATGAATGTCAAACACTTCAATCTTATAATGGACAAATGACAACTACAATCGTGTGTGTGCCTAATCTAGTTGCACCTTATTTTTCTTATAACAGGACAAATTGAACATTTGTTTCACGTTCTTGCTCTTACATTTTAGTTATTCCTTTAGAAGGGCCTGCTTTTGGATTGCATTTCATCCAAAAGGGACGACCCTAAGCAGAGTTTTCCTTTGAACCGCTATATAAGAGGGATAAGGCGAAAGCCAAGTCCTAACCAACGTCAGCCTTACCTTGTGGTGCCAAACTGAAAAGAGGTGTACTAGCTCTTTGTAGAAACGATTTTCACATCGAGCGAAGTGTTTGATACTCTTAGTAGGATTGGTTAAAGCTTTTAGTAGCTTGTCGCATTGCTCGTAAGGCATTGGTCCCTCAAAGTTACTAAGAACCATTCTAGATAGAGACTACCCGATCTACCTCCAAACATTGCGATAATCATCAGTGCAAGGGGAATTGATTTAAGCCCTTAAGATACTCACCATTGGCTCCCTTGAGAAGAGATAGTATTCCCTTGGCCATAAAGCTCTTGTGACCTACTTGAGCTTTCTAGGGGGAGGGTGAGAACTATCGTCTCTCGCAAAGAAACAAAATAACCGACACCTTTATGGAATGATATTTTTATCGACGGAGTATTAAGCTGTGAGTTGATCTACTGCAATGAAACCTTGTCTCTAGGGATAAAAAGTGCTTGTTATTGATTGCAATTGTCTTATACCTATGGAAACATTGGGCTTTTTGTGAGCCTCAAACATACACTATCTGTTGTGTTAGTCCTTTTTTTTGCCAACTTTGTTTGTTGTGTTTTCTCTTGCCAAACCAAATCCAATCAGAAACAGATCCAAATCTATCAAAATTTGCCTTTTACAAACATCAGACACTACTTTAGCACCCCTGGTATTACAGCAGCTCACCTTTGGTAGTACAGTAGATCGCCTTTGGTATAACAGTACCTCGCCTCTAGCTATCCTACTTTAGTGCCCTTGGTATAACAGTAGCTCACTTTTGGTCACAGTAGCCCACCTTTGGTATAGAAGTACCTCGCCTTTGGTAGCTCAGTCCATCACCTTTGGTATTACAGTAGCACGCTTTTGGTTGCACAGTCATGCGCCTTTGGTCAAACAATATAGTACCTTTGGTCTAGTAAATTGTGCATCAGAGTTTGTCTTTCTCAAAGCACAAGCAGAATCTCAGCATTACTTTGTTTCCTAGTGTATTCCATGGTAACCACTAGGCTCTAGCAAACTATGAAGTCCAAGCAAGTTGTCCCTAGGAAGTACAAATCGCCTCCTCACACACCGCAATTGGGTCAGCTCAACATTACTCCCAAGGTTACTCCTAGGACACCTATGGAAAGATCTACCAATTCTCCCAACATGCTACAACTAGACCACCCTAGCACTCCTTAAGAGGGTAGGGTCCCTTCGGTAAGTACACCTCATTATACCACCGGCATGCCTCCGGATTTTGTGCCACAAGGATATACTATTAATCAAGTCCCATCTCAAGAAGGTAGGGTCCCTTTGGTAAGGACACCTCACCATACCACCGGCATGCCTCCATATTTTGTTCCACAAGGTTATATCGTAGATCGACCCCCATCTCAAGAAGAGCGACACTTTGAAATAGGTCAATCCTCTCAAGAAGATGGGGAAGATCTTGATGAATTCATGCAAGATCCTAGGGCCATAGCCGCCATTGACAAAATCCTTAGTGAGAACCAAGATCATTTCTTTCGCTTGCTAGCAGAGTAAGGAGCTAAATTACCCAAACGTTTTGATCTATCCACGCTTAGCGAGCCTAACAACACCCAAGACACCATACAAGCGGTGCAAACCATGTCAATTGTGACCACGCCTTTACCTGGACAAAGCTTACAAGGGAGAATGATTGAGAATCCCCTTTTTCAAAAACCAACAAGATAGAGGGCCGTATCACCACTTCTGACTCCTATGGAAACCTACAAACACCGATAGGAGACTCTACATCGTCAGGCGGAGTTAGCAAGATAAGCCGCTCTAGCTAAAGCAAACACACACAACACTCCTAAAATGTCAACACCAATCACAAGTAGAATATTGGTTACTCCATCGCGAATAGGTTTCCCACCAAATTATAATCCAAGGAACAACTATGTAGCCATGCAACAAGGGTCTCAACAAATACCACCTCCTATATCATCAAATCCTCATGTCTCTCAACCATCTAGGGTCATGCAATCCCAACCACAACATTCTTCTACGCTAATCATCAATCAACCTCAACCATCTCAAAACACTTCTACCTATGTCCCTCCTCCACAACGTTCATCCACGCTAAATTTCTTCAACCTTGCCTATCCACCCTCAACATTCCCAACATCAAGTTTCCCAAAGCTATGTTCTGCAAGCGCAATCTAATCCAACGAACTTTAGCTTTCCACCCCCACATTCTTTTCTCCAACCATCTCAAAGCCAACATTCTTACCTAGCACTACCTCCACTGCTTCCAAATCAAAACATCCAATTCCAACCCAACCAATTCTATGACCCTTATAACACCAATGCCCATGGCTTACACTACAATCTTTCGTATGGGCAGCAACAACCACTTCTAGGACAACAGGTGATGTTTTCAACCCCTCCCACAATGATGGAGCTAAAAATTGTGGAAGTTCAACAACAACTATCTGATCTTACATTTGGCCACACCAAGAAGACCTTCTCTTTAGAAGAAGTGTGCCCTTATCCTTTTGATTGGTCATTACCCATGATCCCTTTTCCTTAAAATTTCACTATTCCCAAGTTTGATAAATACAAAGGAAAGGGTGACCCAAAAGACCATCTTCGGGAATTCTATCTTGCTTGCTTCGAGGTCTCAAATAACGACACGTATCTTATGCATCTCTTTCCTCATAGTCTTGGAGGTCAAGCTATAGAATGGTTCTCACACTTACCCATAGGCATCAAATATTTAACGAGCTAGCAGAGAAATTTGCCACCCATTTCTCCTACAACACAGAGCATGAAATCTCCATGACTGATCTATGCAACAATAAACAGAAAAATGGTGAAACTTTCATTTCTTTCCTTCAACGATGGAGACAAATGGCTAGCAAATTCCCTTTCAAGATTCTTGAGAAATAGCTGGTTAGCATATTTGTGCAGAACCTCAACCAAGAGTTAGGTTTTCATTTGCAAATTCTTAGTGCTACAACCTTCGATGAAATCACATACAATGGTATCAACATTGAAAAGGCCCTCATTGCTAAGGGTGTGGTCAAGATCTTCAAAGAAACTAAAGACAATGCTACTCATCAACAGCCGAATGATAAACCCAAATATTGGAACAAAAACAAAAACGTGGTCAACGATGGTGTGGTTGATTCTAAACATGTCCAAACACTGCAAACGCCACTACAACTTTCCAAGCCAAGTCAAGCTCCACCTCAATAGTAGCAACAACAAAGACAACTTTAACCAAACCAACAATAATGACAACAGGAGCGACTTCAACAAGATTACCCTCCATGACATCAATTCACTCCCTTGGGAGTGCCTATAGAGTCGATCCTACAACAAATTTTACCCAAAGGGCTCATCACCTTACCAGATGCTCCCCCATATGGCGAACCTGTTTACAAAACTACACGTTACAGAGAAAATGAATATTGTGAATTCCATAGGAGCAAAGGGCATAGAACTGCATCATGCATGAAACTCAAGCACCTAATCCAAAATCTCATCGAAGGCAACCAAATCACTGTTGAAGATGACCCACCAGCTCAACACACAAACAAGGACCTCCACATGTACAAGGAACCATTCCCTCACCATGGTCCCCCTCCTCTTCAAGATAAAGGTAAAGGTGTCAATCATGCTTCCACTTCCTTTGACTCCATTTTACCATGGTCCCAACTCCCCATGGTACAAAGATATCTATGAATACCTTAAACACAATACCTTTCCCTCTAACCTTTCATCCACCCAATGCAAAACCTTTATCCATCGTTCCTCCCATTACATCATTTTGGGTGATACACTATATCCCCGGAGTCTCGATGGTATCCTCTTACGATGTCTTAACATGGAAGAAGCTGAAGCTACCTTACGAGACATACACGAAGGTGTCTGTGGCACACATTCTACTGGTCCTAATCTCGCTAAGAAGATACTCAGAACATGTTATTACAAGCCTACAATAGAGTAAGATGTTGCACAGTTTGCTAAGAAGTGTCTACAATGCCAGCAGCATGGAGATTTGATTCACGCACCAGCTCATGAACTACAGCCTATGACTACTCCATGGCCTTTTTCTCAATGGGGTCTCAACCTCGTAGGACAAATCCACCCATCCTCATCCAATGGCCATAAGTTTATCATTACTGCCACTGAGTATTTCACGAAGTGGGTTGAAGCCATTCCCATGACCTATATCACCGGTAAGCAAATAGCCAAGTTTATCCTTAACTACCTCATTTGTCGGTATGGTATTCCCCAAGCCATTGTCACTGATAATGGGAGACCATTTAAAAACCAAGATGTACGTGCCTTGTGCACACAATACAATATCCAACATCACTTTTCAACTCCCTACTATCTACAGAGTAACAGCCAAGCTGAGGCTTCTAATAAAACCATTCTCAAGCTTAAGTAAACAGTCAATGAAGTTGGTCGTGATTAGCACTTGCAACTCAATCCCACCCTATGGGCCTACCACACTAGTTTCAAAACACCAATTGGTGCCACACCATATGCCTTGGTCTATGGCTCAGAAGCCATCCTACCTATAGAGGTTGAGATCCCATCCCTTAGAGTATCCATGCAGAGACTGATCGGTGGAGAGGAGTATCGCACTTCCAGATTAACTGAACTAGAACTATTAGATGAAAGGCGCCTTAATGTGCTTAATCATCTACATGTCTATAAAACCGCCTCCAGCGTAATTACAACAAAAAGATCAAAGAAAGACAGTTTCAAGTTGGTGATCTTGTAATCAAAGAGAATCAGAGAATTCAAGCAAATAGAGAAAAGAAGGGCAAGTTTGAGCCTAATTGGTTAAGTCCCTTTATTGTCACATCAGCATATGGATCAGGAGCTTATACTTTAGCTACACCTAACGGCATTCCTTTGGATGAGCCACTTAATAGTGTCCATCTCAAGAAGTTCTATGCCTGATCCTCAAAATATTCCAAAAAAATCACACAAAAACACAAAATAATCCGTCCTTTGGTGAAAAACCTGGTAAACAGGCGCCTTGGATAAGTACCATAGTGAAAACCTAGCAAATAGATGCTATGTATAGAGTCAGCATCCATCGTCTATCGAGTCTTGTTCATTTCATTTCCCAACGCTCTTCATCCACCCATAATAAAACCATTGACCTTGTTTGTATTTCCATCTCCCTATCTAGTATAGCTTGAAAATTTGTCAATGTCCATCGTCGTCATCCCATGTCTTGATCTGTGTCAACAGTTAACACTGGCTTGTCCTAGGTCAAACTTTTTGTGTCTTCTTCATCAATCATCCATGGAACTTCCTCTATCGGAATGGGGGCAACTCCTTCCTTAACCCAAGTCTAGGAATGGGTCCTTGTTCGTGGTTTGCTAATGCTTCAATCATTCTCCTTTCTATAGATAGCACCCTTTAACGGACACATCGCTCCTACAATAAGGATGTTATCTTCTCAGTGCGTTCCTACATCATCACAGTAACCAAAACTACATATTTTCTCATTTCAGTCTTAAGGTACCTTGATCCCATAGATATGGGTATGTAGGCAGTATGGAATACGAAGGAAGTATCCAGTACTTAGAGGTACATAAGATCTCAACATTTCCTCTACCCAAGCTCAAACACCTTGACCCATCTCATCACTCTACCTAGAACTACATATTATCACTTTCATCTTTCATCGTCATGTGCCTTGATCCCGTGGATACAGGGTATGTAGGCAGTCTGGAATACGAAGGATGTATCCAGTACTCAGGCACACACGATCCATCATTCTTCACTCACCCCAATCCATTGCCATGTCATCCTTCTAGTCTTTCATGTATCCAAATCCATTCGCCTCGACTTGACTAACTCAAGCAGCAAGCTAGTGCATCCTTTCAAAGCACAAGTCCTTAGCAAACCTGAAACAAAGCAGCTTTCTTTCAGAGTCAACTATTGGCCAACTATTTTGATTGTCAACATCAGCTAATTCCAGCTTCACCAAAGCCCCTAGATCCACAAAGCTTGTCTTCTGCAGAATGTTCCATTGTCGAGACAAACACATGCGTCTCCTACGACATGTGGCATCTCCCACAGCAAGACATTGTTTTTTTAGGTAGATAGCCCCCTTTAATGGACGCATTGCTCCTACGATAAGGCTGTTATCTTTCCTATCCAATCTATCTTGAGCAACCTCTTTGGCAAGAGAATATGTCCGATGTATGTTTACTTTGTAAGTCAGTCAATTTGATTTATGGTTTATGTTTTGTTCCTTTTCCATTACCTATTCAAGACTACCTTGATTTATCTATAATCTTGGTATGTTGTGATGCAGTACGGATTGGGGGCATAGTCATTGCTTTTGTGTGCCGTGTTTGAGGAATGATCTTTAGTATCTTTCTTAGCATTATATTTATCTTGTGTGTGTTACGACCTAGCATCTTACATATTAATATTCTTCTTGCATTTACATGTATTGAAGTTTATTTTATGTTCAAGACTATGGCTCATTCACATGTTCCAACAAGGTTATATTATGTCTAAGGGATCTAAGTTCAAACCGCTTGCTTGTAGAGTCAACGTCCACACACTTGGATATTACAGCACCTTGGTCTTTTATACCTTTGTAGCAAACTATCCACGTGCTATATCAAAAATAAGGATTGCTCTTTATATACAATTGTGAAACCAATGCAACAAGCTCATTCATTTACACCATCCATTAATCCATGGCCTTATATAGTTTTTCAAGAAAAGATCGATCAACCGTCTTTCTCTCATGTTCTCTCCTATCTCCTTTCTTCTATCTATCATATATCCAACCTCACCTATCTCCAACACTATCTTCTAGTCGAGCATCAACCCAGTCCTTATGTCGCTTCCCTGTCTTTCCTCTCGAGTGTGCATCCTACGCCAGCTACACAGGGGCAACTAACTACACTGGGGCATCAAATTTGTATCAAGTCTTCAACAATCATTTTCTTTGACGCAACGCTGTAAACTGCATTGCATCAAAGAGGGGCAAAATATAGACACCCTAAAATGACCAAGTCGTCGCACCACTTGCATTTCGTCAATTCTTCCAAATCACCTACATTTCAACATTAATTGAATAACCTAATTATTTAATTAATTTCATCTAATTCTTCTAAATCACATAATTGCGACATTAATTGAATAAATTCTCTTTATTTAATTAATTAAATTAAATTCCTCTGTTATTCTTCCACAATTAAATAATTTTAACTATTGAATTTGATCATTTTCCTCTTTCTAAATCTCAAGTCTCCATTAATTAAATAAATCCCATTATTTAATTAATTCGTCACAAATTCCCTCTTATCCAAATAATTAAATAATTCCTAATTATTTAATTAAATCAAATTCATTCTTCCAAATTTGAATAAATCAAATCAAATTTATTTAAATCCTGTCAATCTCCAAATATAAAATACAATCAAATATTTTATTTATTCTTCCAAATCATGCACACCAATTAAGTAAATTTATTTATTTAATTTGCTTTCTTATCTTCACACTTTCTTTCAAATCTTCTAAAAATAAGTCTTCTTCTCCATGCACACAAAATTAAATAATTTATTATTTAATTTCCCTCAAATCATGCAAAAGCAAATCTCAAGTTGAGTTATCTATTCACTCAACCTTGTTTTTATCAATTTCTCTTAAATTAGAAAAAAACTTTCTAATTTATGAAAAGTATGTCTTATCTTTAGAAAAGAAAGTGATTAATTCAAATAAAATAGCTTTTGTGTGACACTTGTCTTCTTCTTATTCGTTGCACGTTCCTCAACTATTCTCCTCCGTTGATTCTTCTGAATTATCTGGACCATTGATCGATCTCTATTGAAATCTATATAAACCCCCCTCATCTCCTTCATTACCTCTCTCTTTGATCACTTATTCTCAGGCTTATGTAACAGTGTTTTGAGCATACATCACATCGATTGAGCAACTTCATGATCTTTTGACATTGATCTTTGAGCACTTTACTTGCTTGTTGCAAATATGGTTTCGCAGCATTATTGAGCAATCCACATTCATCCAAAAGGAACAATACAAATCTCGATAAAAGCTTTCATATTTCATTGATTTATTTGTAATGGCTTTTATTTAGATCAGTTCTCTTTATGTTATGGGCTTTTGAATTAATTTGTTTTGATTTAGTCAATTTTCCTCATACACAAAGCTTAGCTAATCTGGAAGTGCGATACTCCTCTCCATTAATCAGGTCCTGCATAGATACTCTAAGGGATGGGATCTCGACCTCTATAGGTAGGATGGCTTCAGAGCCATAAACCAAGGCATATGGTGTGGCACCAGTTGGTGTTCTGATACTAGTGCGATAGGCCCATAGGGTGGGATTGAGTTGCAAGTGCCATTCGCGACCAGCTTCATTGACCATTTTCTTGAGGATTTTGAGAATGGTTTTGTTGGAAGCCTTAGCTTGGCCATTACTCTGTAGATAGAGGGAGTTGAGAAGCGATGCTGGATATTGTATTGTGTGCACAATGCACGGACATCTTGATTTTTGAATGGTCTCCCATTATCAGTGACATGGCTTGGGGAATACCATACCAACAAATGAGGTAGTTAAGGATAAACTTGGCTATTTGCTTACCGATGATATAGGTCATGGGAATGGCTTCAACCCACTTCGTGAAATACTCAGTGGTGGTAATGATGAACTTATGGCCATTGGAAGAGGATGGGTGGATTTGTCCTATGAGGTCGAGACACCATTGAGAAAAAGGCCAAGGAGTTGTCACAGGTTGTAATTCATGAGCTGGTGTGTGAATCAAATCTTTATGCTGTTGGCATTGTAGACACTTCTTAGCAAACTGTGCAGCATCTCAATCAATTCTTGGCTAGTAATAACCTGTTCTAAGTATCTTCTTAGCAAGATTAGGACCAGTAGAATGTGCGCCACAGACACCTTCGTGTATGTCTCGTAAGGTAGCTTCGACTTCTTCCGCGTTAAGACATCATAAGAGGATACCATCGAGACTCCGGTGATATAATGTATCACCCAAAATGATGTAACGGGAGGATCGACGGATAAAGGTTTTGTGTTGGGTGGATGATAGGTCAGATGGAAAGGAATTATGTTTAAGGTATTCGTAGATATCTACCTACCATGGGGAATTGGGATGAACAAGTTCGCAAATGATTTCAGTAACGGGAACATCGACGGCTGGTATCAACAATTGCTCAATCAAAAATTTGCATTTCTGTGTATTAGCAGGCATGTCTATAAGTGACCCTACAGAAGCCATAGAATCTACAGCTTTGTTATGCTCTCTTGGAATTTGCTCAAACGTGATGCTAGAAAAGTGTGGTTTATAGGCATCCACTAGTTGCTTGTAGGGGACCAACTTTTCATCTTTTGTTTGGTATTCATCTGTGACTTGCTGAATGACTAGTTGTGAGTCTCCATATACCTATAATTCTGTGATGTCCCATTGAACTGCTATATTGAGACCTATGAGAAGTGCTTCATACTCAGCAATGTTGTTGGTGCAAGGGAATGCAAGCCGATATGACTTTGGAATATAGTCATTTTGAGGTGTGATGAATAAGATGCCAGCCCCTGATCCATGTTGTGTGTAGGAACCATCAAAGTACAACTTCCACATTATTGAGTTGGAAAGAGTGAAGAGATTCTAATCCGGAAAGTCTGTTACCATAGGGTGTGTATCTGTCATGGGTGCTTCTGCTAGTTGATCTGCTAGTGCTTGTCCTTTGATTGCTTTATGATCCGTATACCAATGTCGAACTCACTAAGGATCATGACCCATTTAGCTAGTCTGCCTGTAAGAGCTACTTTTGCTAGTAGATACTTCAAGGGATCAATTTTGGCTATAAGATTTCTGTGTTAGTTCAACATGTAATGCCGCAACTTCTGGGAAGCGAACACTACTACTAAACAAGCTCTTTCCATTGGTGAATAATTGAGTTCATATGCCACCAAGGTTCTACTGATGTAATAAATTGCACATTCTTTGCCTGTTTCATCATTTTGTGCTAGCAAGGCCCCTAGGGCCGAAGCTGTAGTTGAGATGTATAATATCAAAGGTTTATCAGCAACTAGTGGAACCAATATAGGAGGTGTAGCTAGATACTCTTTGAGCTGATCAAATGCTACTTGACACTTATCATCCCATCGAAATGAGACATCCTTTCGGAGTAAGTGTTGAAATGGTTGACATTTATCTGCTAGCTGTGAGATGAAACGCCTAATGGATTGCAACCTTCCTTGAAGGCTCCTTAATGCTTTGAGGTTCTTTGGTGCAGGCATCTCCACTATAGACTTTACTTTTGTGAGGTCTACTTCAATACCTCTGCAAGATACAATGTATCCCAACAGCTTCCCTGATGTTACACCGAAGACACACTTCTTTGGATTGAGACGCACTTGATAGTTCTTGAGCCTATCAAAGATCTATCCTAGAATCTGTATGTGATCTACCCTAGAAGATTTAGCTAGTATGTCATCAACATAGTCCTCCATGATATGATGAAAGAGGTCATGGAATATCACTTCCATTGCTCTCTGATAGGTTGCCCTTGCATTCTTTAGACCAAACAGCATGACACACCAACAATAATTACCCCACGGACAAGTAAAAGTTATTTTATGTTGATCTTCTTCTGCTATTCTTATCTGATTGTAGCTAGAAAATCCATCCATGAGAGAAAGTATTTCATGACGTGCTGTTAAGTCTAATATAATGTCAATGTTCGGTAGTGGAAAGTCATCCTTGGGACATGCTTTGTTGAGATCTCTAAAATCATTACACATGCAGATGTACCCATTGGGTTCAGACACAGGTACAATGTTTGAGACCCAATCTGAATAATCAATAGGTCAGATGAACTTTGCATCTAACAGCTTTTGTATTTCCACCTTTACCAAGAGAGCTATATGTGGGTGCATCTTTCTCAGCTTTTGCTTGACTGGTTTCACTTTTGGATCAACTATGAGATAATGAACAACTAGCTTAGGGTCTAACCCTAGCATATTAGCATAGGTCCATGCAAAGTTGATGGTTCTCTGTAAGAAGAATATGTTAAGATTCCTGTGCTCTATTTCTGATAATGATGCTGCTAAGAATGTGGTCTTCAGATTTTGCTCTATGCCAAGGTTTATCTCTGTAGAATCTGTCACTAGGAGAGCTGACTTCTCTTGATACTTAGATGGTAGGGGAAGGTCAAATCCTCCATCCTCAAGTGCCACAGTTGGGTTTTCACCTTTGGATGCGTCCTTTGTTTTTACTATTTTGTGATCAGGAGGTGCCACAGTGTGGTTTTCACCTAGAGATCTTTCTTTGTTTTTACTTTTGTGACTAGAGGATTTGGCATTCTCACCAAAATAAGCCGTTGGCTCTAGTTCCATTACAAAACCTACTTTATGATCACCAAGAGGGATACCTTCCTGAAGTCCCATGAACTCAGCTAAAGCTTCGTCATTTTGAAATACATCTATAACGGGGGACCCTTGTTGGTCCCAATCGATAAGTTTAGGGTAGACAAGTGTTACATTCTGGGTGTTTGTGGTGGAGGTTAAGGATATGGAGGATAGCATGAAAATGGAGGATTCTGCAAATAGGTTGGTCATATGGAGGGAAGAGTCATCGATGATATCCTCAGTAGACGTCGAATCAGCAGGAAAAGTTTCGGCCACCTCGTCGAGAATATACTCAATGTCCAAGGCACGTGGTACCGTTCTACCAAATCCTCATCCCTTCTTGTCTAATTTCTTTGTCACAATGATGGGCTCCATTGTTCCTTGATTCTATTTCCCAAGGCCACCTTTGCCTTGATAGCCCATGTTTTTGACTATCCTTAAGCCATTGCCATATTGCTTGACTGGTATTGTGACTGGTTCCTTCTCCTTATAGAGCCAAGAAGAGATGTCCTCAATAGTTTCCTCTTCCAATAATTTTGCCTATTGGAATTTGGTTAGGAATGCTGGGGGAGGAATAGCTACTTTTTTAGTTACTTTGGCAATGGGTGATTGGCCATAAGATTTAGGGGATAAAGGCATCCACCCTACACAACAAGATTTTGAGATATCATAAAATCCAAAGCCTATATCACAGATGTGAGCCTTGATTTCAGGAAGAGGATTAGGGTTACTTGTAGAGGCTTGTGTTAGAGTTTCAAGATCAACATATAGTGGGGATTCAAGGCTTTTTAATTTTTAAGCACTTGGTTGCAATTCTTATAACTACCTTGTAGGACACGGCAGAATTCAAAAGGATTGGGGTATCCTAGGATAGTGATCTCCATACCATTGTATGGGAACTTTAGAGACTGATGGTACATGAAGGGAATAGCTTTCATTGCATGGATCCATGGGCGGCCTAGGATAATGTTGTAAGGCAGCTCAATATCAAGGACTTGGCACCTGGTTTCAAGCATGACAGGGCCCAGTTGTATAGGCAAATGGATAACACCTTCAGAGCGGCATTCAACATCATCATATCCCTTGATTGTAATACTTTGATCAATGTTGACATGATCCTCAGAGTATCCCAATTGCTTAAGTAACTTTAAAGAATAGATGTTGAGACCAGCACCACCATCTATGAGTATACATTTGATTTTGCGCTTATGGATGAGAACCTCAATAAGAAGGGCATCATTGTGACACGGATCATGGGATGGAAGGTCCTTCTTAGAGAATACCACATTGTAGGGTGAAACAATGTTACCTACTATAGCTCAGAAATCCATGACCGCTATGTTGTTAGGAACTGAAGACTCTTGGAGGGCTTTTTCTAGCACCACTCTATGTGCAAGTGATGACTAGAGGAGGTCCAAGATAAGGATCTGTGCTAGCGTTTTCCCTAGATGTTTGACAAGATTATAATCAGATTGAGTAGGAAGACTGGATGTAGGACCACGAATGGTGACACAACCACGATGAGTTGTAATAGTGCAATCCATAGATTTGCCTTTGATTGTGAGGGTAGACACTCAACTCTCTTCAAAACGACCCACAATGGAGTCAAAGGAAGTGGAAGCATGATTGACACCTTTACCTTTATCCTGAAGAGGAGGGGATGGTGAGGGAATGGTTCCTTGTTCATGCGTTGAGCTAGTGGATCATGTTCTAGAGAGATTAGGTTGCCTTAGATGAGATTTTGGATTAGGTGCTTGAGTTTCATGCACGATGCAGTTCTGTGCCCTTTGCTCCTATGGAATTCACAATATTCATTGTCTCTGTACCATGCAGTTTTGTAAACAAGTTCCCCATAGGGAGGAGCATCAGGTAAGGTGATAAGACCTCTATGTAAAATCTTTTGTAAGACAACCTCTATGGGTTCTCCCAAGGGAGTGAATTGACGCTGCTAAGGGTAATCTTCTTGAGGCCGTTCTTGTTGTCGTTGTTGTTGATTTTGATATGGTTGCCATTGTTGTTGATTTTGATATGGTTGCCATTGTTGTTGTGGATCTTGACTTGGTTTTGAAAGCTGAAGCGGTGTTTGCAATGTTTGGACATGTTTAGAATTGACTACCCCATCGTTGACCACATTTTTATTCTTGTTCCAAAACTTAGGTTTATCGTTTGTCTATTGATGAGGAGCATTGTCTTTCGTTTCTTTGAAGATTTTGACCACACCCTTAGCAATGGGGGCCTTCTCAATGTTGATTCCCTTGTATGTGATTTCGTCGAAGGTTGTAGCACTAAGAATTTGCAAATGAAAACCTAACTCTTGGTTGAGGTTCTGCACAAATATGCTAACAAGCTGTTTCTCTAGAATCTTGAAAGGGAATTTGCTAGCCATTTGCCTCCATCGCTGAAGGAAAGAAATGAACGTTTCACCATTTTTCTATTTGTTGTTGCATAGATCAGTCATAGAGATATCATGCTCCACATTGTAGGAGAAATGGGTGGCAAATTTCTCTGCTAGTTCGTTAAAAGACTTGATACCCATTGGCAAGTGTGAGAATCATTCTATAGCTTTCCCTCCAAGACTGCGAGGAAAGAGATGCATAAGATATGTGTCATTATGTGAGACCTCGAAGCAAGCCAGATAGAATTCCCTAAGATGGTCTTTTGGGTCACCTTTTCTTTTGTATTTATCAAACTTAGGAATAGTGAAAATTTGAGGAAAAGGGATCATGGGTAATGACCGATCAAAAGGATAAGGACACACTTCTTCTAACGAGAAGGTCTTCTTAGTGTGGCCAAATGTAAGATTAGACAGTTGTTGTTGAACTTCCTTAATTTTTTGCTCCATTGTTGTGGGAGGGGTTGGAAACATCTCCTGTTGTCTTAGAAGTGGTTATTGTTGCCCATGCAGCAAATTGTAGTATAAGCCATGTGTATTGGTATTATAAGGGTCATAAGATTGGTTGGGGTCATACGCATTGTACATTGGATTGAGATTGGGTTGGAATTGGATGTTTTGATTTGGAAGAGGTGGAGGCGGTGCTAAGTAAGAATGTTGGATTTGAGATGGTTGGAGAAAAGAATGTGGGGGTGGAAAGCTAAAGTTCGTTGGATTAATTTGCACTTGTGGAACATAGCTTTGGGAAACTTAATGTTGGGAGTGTTGAGGGTGGATAGACAATGTGTTGAAGAAGTGTAGGGCTGATGAACGTAGAGGTGGAGGGACATAGGTAGAAGTGGTTTGCGATGGTTGAGGTTGATTGAGGATGAGCATATAAGAATGTTGTGGTTGGGATTGCATGACCCTAGATGGTTGAGAGACATGAGGATGTGATGATATAGGAGGTGGTATTTGTTGAGACCCTTGTTGCATGGCTACATAGTTGTTCCCTGGATTATAATTTGGTGGGAAACCTATTCGTGATGGGGTAACCAATATTCCACTTGTGATTGGTGTGGACATTTTAGAAGTGTTGTGCGTGTTTGATTTAGCTAGAGCAGCTTGTCTAGCGATCTCTGCCTGATGTTGTAGAGTCTCCTATTGATTCTTGTAGATTTCCATAGGAGTCAGAAGTGGTGGAATGACCCTCTTTCCTATTGGGTTTTGAAAAAGGGGATTCTTATATTGTACCATTATTTTTCCTTATGAGCCTTGTTCGGGTAAAGGTGTGGTCACAGTTGACATGGTTTGGACCGCCTGTATGACACTTAGGCTGTTGTTTGTCTTCTTGAGAGTGGATAAAGCAAAATCTTGAGGTAACTTGGCTCCTTGCTCTGCTAGCAAGCGAAAGAAATGATCTTGGTTATCGCTAAGGATTTTATCAAAGGCGGCTATAGCTCTAGGATCTTGTATGAATTCATCAAGATCTTGCCCATCTTCTTGAGAGGATTGACCCATTTCAAAGTGTCGCTCTTCTTGAGGTGGGGCTAGATCTGCAGTATAACCTTGGGGGACAAAATTCTGAGGCGTGCTAGTGGTATAGTGAGGTGTGCTTACCAAAGGGACCCTTCCCTCTTGAGGAGTGACTTGATCAATAGTATATCCTTGTGGCACAAAATCTGGAGGCAAACCGGTGGTATATTAGGGTGTACTTAGCAAAGGGACCCTTCCCTCATGAGGAGTGCTAGGGTGGTCAAGGTGCGGCACATTGGGAGGATTGGTAGATCTTTCCGTGGGTGTTCTAGGAGTAACCTTGGAAGTAATGTTGAGACGGCCTGATTGCGGTGTGTGAGGAGGTGATTTGTGCTTCTTAGGAATAACTTGCTTGGACTTCATAGTTTGTTGGAGTCTAGTGGTTACCATGGAATACACTAGGACAAACGGTAATGCTGGGTTGCTGCTTATGTTTTGAGAAAAGATAAAATCTAATGCACAAGTAACTGGACCAAAGGCGCTCTACTGTTTGACCAGAGGTGTAGGACTGTGCAACCAAAAGTGTGCTACTGTAATACTAAAGACGATGGACTAAGCTACCAAAGGCGAGGTATTGCTATACCAAAGGTGAGCTACGGTGACCAAAAGCGAGCTATTGTACCACCAAGGGCGAGCTGCTGTAATACCAAAGGCGCTGAAGTAGTGTCTGATGTTTTAAAAGGCAAAATTTGATAGATATGGGTTCTGTTTATGATTGGATTTGCTTTGGCAAGAGAAAACACAGCAAACAAAGTTGGCAAAAAGGACTGACACAACAGATAGTGTATGTTCAAGGCTCACAAATAAGCCCAATGTTTCCATAAGTATAAGACGATTGCAATCAATAACAAGCACTTTTTATCCCTAGAGACAAGGTTTCATTGCAGTAGATCAGCTCATAGCTTAATACTCCATCAATAAAAATATCATTCCATAAAGGTGGCGGCTACAGCTCTAGGATCTTGTATGAATTCATCAAGATCTTGCCCATCTTCTTGAGAGGATTGACCCATTTCAAAGTGTCACTCTTTTTGAGGTGGGGCTAGATCTACAGTATAACCTTGGGGGACAAAATCTGGAGGCATGCTAGTGGTATAGTGAGGTGTGCTTACCAAAGGGACCCTTCCCTCTTGAGGAGTGACTTGATCAATAGTATATCCTTGTGGCACAAAATCTTTAGGCAAACCGTTGGTATATTGGGGTGTACTTACCAAAGGGACCCTTCCCTCATGAGGAGTGCTAGGGTGGTCAAGGTGCGGCATGTTGGGAGGATTGGTAGATCTTTCCGTGGGTGTTCTAGGAGTAACCTTGGAAGTAATGTTGAGACGGCCTAATTGCGGTGTGTGAGGAGGTGATTTGTGCTTCCTAGGAATAACTTGCTTGGACTTCATAGTTTGTTGGAGTCTAGTGGTTACCATGGAATACACTAGGACAAACGGTGATGCTGGGTTGCTGCTTGTGTTTTGAGAAAAGACAAACTCTGATGCACAAGTAACTGGACCAAAGGCACTATACTATTTGACCAGAGGCGCAGGACTGTGCAACCAAAAGTGTGCTACTATAATACCAAAGATGATGGACTGAGCTACCAAAGGTGAGGTACTGCTATACCAAAGGTGAGCTACGGTGACCAAAAGAGAGCTACTGTACCACCAAGGGCGAGTTGCTGTAATACCAAAGGCACTGAAGTAGTGTCTGATGTTTTAAAAGGCAAAATTTGATAGATTTGGGTTCTATTTCTAATTGGATTTGCTTTGGCAAGAGAAAACACAGCAAACAAAGTTGGCAAAAAGGACTGACACAATAGATAGTGTATGTTCGAGGCTCACAAACAAGCCCAATGTTTCCACAAGTATAAGATGATTGCAATCAATAACAAGCACTTTTTATCCCTAGAGACAAGGTTTCATTGCAGTAGATCAGCTCACAACTTAATACTCCGTCGATTAAAATATCATTCCATAAAGGTGTCAGATATTTTGTATCTTTGCGAGAGATGATAGGTAGGGATATCTCACCCTCCCCTTGGAAAGCTCAAATAGGTCACAAGATCTTTTTGGCCAAGGGAAAACTATCTCTTCTCAAGGGAGCCAATGGTGAGTATCTTAAGGGCTTAAATTGATTCCCCTTGCACTGATGATTACCGTAATGTTCAGAGGTAGGTCAGGTAGTCACTATCTAAAAATAGTTCTTAGTAACTTTGAGGGACCAATGCCTTACAAGCAATGCGACAAGCTACTAAAATCTTTAACCAATCCTACTAAGAGTATCAAACACTTCACTCAATGTGAAAATCATTTCCACAAAGAGCTAGTACACCTCTTTTCAGTTTGGCATCATAAGGTAAGGCTAACGTCAGTTAGGACTTGGCTTTCGCCTTATCCCTCTTATATAGTAGTTCAAAGGAAAACTCTGCTTAGGGTCGTCCCTTTTGGATGAAGCGCAATCCAAAAGCACGCCCTTCTAAAGGAAGTATTGAAATGTAAGAGCAAGCATGTCAAACAAAGGTTCAATTGTCCCATTATAAGAAAAAATAAGGTGCAACTAATTTAGGCACACACATGTTTGTAGTTGTCAATTGTCCCTTATGAAATTGAAGTGTTTGGAAATCATGTCCATTGTCCCTTAGAAAATTGAGGTGTTTTCACATACATATCCATTGTCTCTTAAGAAAAGCAGTATGTTCCTAAAACTTAGATTGCTGAATTGATTTGTTCAATTATCCCTTAAGAATGCAATATGTTTCTAAGACTTAGTGAGATAAATCAAGATTTCTTCAACACTCGTCTTGCATGAACATATTAGAAACCTTTTTGCTCTGTGTGAGTGATAAAAAGCTGCAACAAGCTAGTTAGTTCCACAAAAACTCACAAGTTAGCAAAAATAAATCAATTTGACCAAAAGCGCGTTACTGTCTTACCGAAGGCGTCTAACTGTTATACCAATAGCACCTCGCTGTGTTTCCAAAAGGGCAGTTAAGAAGACCAAAAGTGACTGACTGTGTTACCAAAAGCGCTGAAGAATAACTAGAAGTGCGGTACTGTGCAACCGGAAGCACTGTAATATGTGACCCAAAGCGCTGTTCTATCTCGGATTACAAAAAGTTAGGTTTTTGTCAAAATAACTAGGTTCAGATAGGATTTCATGATTGATCCACTATTCTGAGAAGTAATATCTACTCAATCTGTGTCCTGCAATCAATCACACTTGAAAAGGTGTCACGAATAGATGGGTTAACTCAAATATCAAAAATACCCCAAAATAAGTCAGCTTAGGAAGTATCAACAGACAGTTGAAAGACAAATACAATAGCTTGTCAGACAAATCAAAGATATTTATGAATTAAACCTTGCAAAAAAAAAAAACCATCCAAAGTCAGAAAACCTAATTGTGCCGAAAGCGCTTAACGATACTACCAAAAGCGTCATTTTGTATTACCAAATGCGCTTTTCCGTGTTACTAGAAGTGCTTCAGTATCACCCGCGGGTGCTATACTGTGCCTCTAGGAGCACTGAAGGATACTGCCAAAAGCGCTCTTCTATGTCTTTTGCACTATTTTGTACTGTAACTTCAAAAAAAACTAATTTCTCAAAGAAAAATAGGGATTAGTGGGTCCCACCAGGCGTGCCAGAATGTGTATGAGGAAAATTGACTAAATCAAACTAATTAAATCAAAAGCCAAATAACATAAAGAAAACGGATCTAAATAAAAGCCATAACTAATAAATCAATGAAGTATGAAAGCTTTTACCAAGATTTGTATTGTTCCCTTTGGATGAATGTGGATTGCTCAATTATCGTTGCGAAACCATGGTTACAACAAGCAAGAAGTGTGCTCAAAGATCAATGTCAAAAGATCGTAAAGGTGCTCAAAGATCAATGTTAAGAGATCATGAAGTTGCTCAATCGATGCGATGTATGCTCAAAGCGCTGTTAAGTATACCTGAGAATAAGTGATTGAAGAGGATTTGTGAAGGAGATAAGGGGGGTTTATATAAGTTTCAACAGAGATCGATCAACAGTCCAGATAATTCAAAAGAATCAATGGAGGAGATAAATCAAATAACCATGATGAATGTGCACACGACATGTGTCAATCCACAAGGATATTTTTATTAAAATATGATGAAAACAAGATTAATTGAATAGATAACTCAACTTGTAATTTTTCCTTTTTTAGAGTTCTAAAAATAAGACTGATTGTGCACATGAGTTAACAAGATATTTTAAGAGGAATTGAAAGATAATTGAAATTAAATAAATAAATTTATTTAATTGTTTGTGCATGATAGAGGAATAGATAAGATATGAAGATTTAAATAAATTAAACAAATAAATTGATTTAATTTATTTTGAAGGATGAAGGATAAATAAAATATGTGATTATATTTTATTTTTAGAGAAAAAGTAAATTAAATAAATAAATTTATTTAATTGTTTGTGTAAGATTAGAGGAACATGAAGATTATAAATAAAGTACTTGATTTTATTTATTTTTAGAGGATTGAGATAATTTAAATAAATTTGCATGATTTATTTAAATTTAGAAGAATAATTGATTTAATTAAATAATGTAAATTATTTAATTGTAGATAAGAGAGGATTTGTGATGAATTAGTTAAATAATTAATTTATTTAATTAATGGAGACTTGAAATTTGAAAGAGGATAATGATTTAATTAAATAATCAAAATTATTTAATTTTGGAAGAATAATAGAGGAATTTATTTAATTAATGTCATTTTTTAGAAGGTTTGGAAGAATCTAATGAAATTAATTAAATAATTAGATTATTTAATTAACGTTGAATGTAGGTGATGTGACAGATTAGATGAAATACAAGTGGTGTGACGATGTGGTCATTTTAGGGTGTCTACAAAGGGTATATGCGCTGGAATAGTAAACGTATGCACTACAGAAATAGATGCGCCATGACAGTTAACAGATGCACGTTAGGATGTAATGAATGTGCAGTTTCCTCCTGTGTACGGCTTTCTAAACACAAAAACTTAGTTTTTGGTTAAATTTGGGGCTAGACCCCATGGTGGGTGCCAAAAATGTTAAGAAAAATTTGGTTCAACAATGAATATGCAATGATAAACAATATCAAATACCCAAAACTCAATAGAATAGTGAACTAAGAAGATTAAATCAAATAAGCAATGAATCAACCAAAGCAAACCTTCTTTAGATCGAAACTTCCATTGGTTGCCTATCAAAAATCATCCTTGTGTGTATGAAAAAGGGCCCTTAGTGAGTGCACTTCTTTGCTTTGTCAAGAATGTCGATTATGAATGGCTATGGTAATATCGCAATGAAGAGAAGCTTCACAATGAGGTTGTAGTGTGTAGTGCGTAGTAAAAAACGTGATCACAAGCAATGAAGGAATAGGTGCCAAAGGCACGCTGTAATTCCTGCAGAGTAACAATACTTAAAGCTTGGATGAATAGAATGGAGGAATGAGGTTGCTTTTATAGACTTGAGAGAAATAAGATCAACGGTATAGAAAGAATGAGAAGATCAACGGTTAAGGAACGTGCAATGAATAAGAAGAAGACAAGTGTCACACAAAAGTTGTTTTATTTGAGTTAATCACTTTCTTTTCTAAAGATAAGAGATGCTTTTCATAAATTAGATAGTTTTTTTCTAATTTAAGAGAAATTGATAAAAACAAGGTTGATTGAATAGATAACTCAACTTAAGATTTGCTTTTGTATGATTTGAGAGGAATTAAATAATAAATTATTTAATTTTGTGTGCATGGAGAAGAAGACTTATTTTTAGAAGATTTTGGAAGATATTTGAAGAATTAGAAGATAAGAAAGCTAATTAAATAAATAGTTTTTTTAATTGTTGTGCATGATTTGGAAGAATAAATAAAATATTTGGTTGCATTTTATTTTCAGAGATTGAGAGAATTTAAATAAATTTGATTTGATTTATTCAAATTTGGAAGAATGAATTTGATGTAATTAAATAATTGGGAATTATTTAATTGTTTGGAAGAATTTAATTAAATAAAAGATTTTATTTAATTTTGACTTTAGAAAAGGTAATTAAATATTTTGATATTTAATTAACTTAGAAGAATGCGAATCGTGTCATTTTTAGGCATATACACATTTTTGAGTGCTTTTTTTTTTAAATAGGCTAGAATTTTGTGATCTACATCATGGTGAAATTAGTTTTTTCTCAAGATTTTCTATTTTTTCAAAAAACTCATTTTCTCACTATTGTTTCTGTCTCGTCATAGTTTTTAGACCTTCCAAGCTTCATAACTTTCACAAACGGACTCGGATTCAGGTGATGTTTTTTTTTTGAAAGTTGATATTTTTTTGTCTTCTACACAGTGGTAATATCATTCCAAGGATTTTCTAAGATTTATTTTTTAAGACCACTCATTGGCCTATTCTCAATCTATGACTTCAAACACTTGCTAACTTTTGAGTTTGTGTCGAACTAATCAACTTGTTGCAGCTTCTTATCACTCACACAGAGCAAATAAGTTTTTCTAATATGTTCATGCAAGACGAGCATTGAAGAAATCTTGATTTATTGCACTAAGTCTTAGAAATATATCATCTTATTAAGGGATAATTGAATAAATCATTTCAACAATCTAAGTCGTAGGAACATACTACTTTTCTTAAGGGACAATGGACATGTATGCGAAAACACCTCAATTTTCTAAGGGACAATGGACATGAATGCCAAACACTTCAATTTCATAAGGGACAATTGACAACTACAAACGTGTGTGTGCCTAATTTAGTTGCACCTTATTTTTCTTTTAACGGGACAATTAAACCTTTGTTTGACATGCTTGCTCTTACATTTCAGTACTTCCTTTAGAAGGGCTTGATTTTGGATTGTGCTTCATCCAAAAGGGATGACCCTAAGCGAAGTTTTCCTTTGAACCGCTATATAAGAGGGATAAGGAGAAAGCCAAGTCCTAAACGACGTCAGCCTTACCTTGTGGTGCCAAACTAAAAAGAGGTGTACTAGCTCCTTGTGGAAATGATTTTCACATCGAGTGAAGTGTTTGATACTCTTAGTAGGATTGGTTAAATCTTTTAGTAGCTTGTTGTATTGCTCGTAAGGCATTGGTCCCTCAAAGTTACTAAGAACCATTCTAGATAGTGACTACCTAATCAACTCTGAACATTGCGGTAATCATCAGTGCAAGGGGAATCGATTTAAGCCCTTAAGATACTCACCATTGGCTCCCTTAAGAAGAGATAGTATTCCCTTGGCCATAAAGCTCTTGTGACCTACTTGAGCTTTCCAAGGGGAGGGTGAGATATCCCTACCTATCATCTCTCGCAAAGATACAAAATGTCTAACACCTTTATGGAATGATATTTTTCTCAACGGAGTATTAAGCTAAGTTGATCTACTGCAATAAGACCTTGTCTCTAGGGATAAAAAGTGCTTGATATTGTTTGCAAATTGTCTTATGCGTGTAGAAACATTGGGCTTTTTGTGAGCCTCGAACATACACTATCTGTTGTGTCAATCCTTTTTTTTCACATTTTGTTTGCTGTGTTTTCTCTTGCCAAAGAAAATCCAATCAGAAACATAACCAAATATATCAAAATTTGCCTTTTAGAAGCATCAGACACTACTTCAGCGCCTCTGGTATTACAGCAACTCACCTTTGGTAGTACAATAGATTACCTTTGGTATAGCAGTACCTCCCCACAAGCAGAATCTCAGAATTACTTTTTGTCCTAGTGAATTCCATGGTAACCACTAGTCTCTAGCAAACTATGAAGTCCAAGCAAGTTGTCCCTAGGAAGTGCAAATCACCTCCTCACACACCACAATCAGGTCGACTCAACATTACTCCCAAGGTTACTCCTAGGACACCCATGGAAAGATTTACCAACTCTCCAAACATGCTGCAGCTGGACCACCCTAACACTCCTCAAGAAGGTAGGGTCCCTTTGGTAAGTACACCTCACTATACCACCAGCATGCCTCAGGAGTTTGTTCCACAAGGTTATATTATCGGTCATGTCCCATCTCAAGAAGGTAGGGTCCCTTTGGTAAGTACACCTCACTACACCACCAGAATGCCTCAAGATTTTGTTCCACAAGGTTATACCATAGATCAAGCCCCACCTCAAGAAGAGTGACACCTTGAAATAGGTCAATCCTCTCAAGAAGAGGGGCAAATTGTCTTATACTTGTGGAAACATTGGGCTTTTTGTGAGCCTTGAACATACAATATCTGTTGTGTCAATCCTTTTTTTTCGCATTTTGTTTTCTATGTTTTCTCTTGCCAAAGAAAATCCAATCAGAAACAGAACCAAATATATCAAAATTTGCCTTTTAGAAGCATCAGACACTACTTCAGTGCCTCTGGTATTATAGCAACTCACCTTTGGTAGTACAATAGATTACCTTTGGTATAGCAGTACCTCACCACAAGTAGAATCTCAGCATTACTTTTTGTCCCAGTGAATTCCATGGTAACCACTAGGCTCTAACAAACTATGAAGTCCAAGCAAGTTGTCCCTAGGAAGTGCAAATCACCTCCTCACACACCGCAATCAGGTCAACTCAACATTACTCCCAAGGTTACTCCTAGGACACCCACGGAAAGATTTACCAACTCTCCAAACATGCTACAGCTGGACCACCCTAACACTCCTCAAGAAGGTAGGGTCCCTTTGGTAAGTACACCTCACTATACCACCGGCATACCTCAAGAGTTTGTTCCACAAGGTTATATTATCGGTCATGTCCCATCTCAAGAAGGTAGGGTTCCTTTGGTAAGTACAGCTCACTACACCACCGAAATGCCTCAAGATTTTGTTCCACAAGGTTATACCATAGATCAAGCCCCACCTCAAGAAGAGTGACACCTTGAAATAGGTCAATCCTCTCAAGAAGAGGGGCAAGATCTTGATGAATTCATACAAGATCCTAGAGCCATAGCCGCCTTTGACAAAATCCTTAGCGAGAACCAAGATCATTTCTTTTGCTTGCTGGCAGAGAAAAGAGCCAAATTACCCAAAGGTTTTGATCTATCCAATCTTAGTGAGCCTAACAACACCCAAGACACTATAACGGCAATCCAAACCATGTCAACAGTGACCACATACTTACCCGAACAAAGCTTAGAAGGAGAACAATTGCAAAGTATGATAATCCCCTTTATCAAAACCCAACAGGAAAGAGGGTCATATCACCACTTATAACTCCTATGGAGATATACAAAAACCAACAAGAGACCCTCCAACGTCAAGCAAAACTAGCTAAACAAGCCGTTGTAGCTCAATCAAACATAAAACAAGCTCCTAAATTGTCCACACCAATCGCAAGTGGAATATTGGTTACCCCATCACGAATAGGTTTCCCACCAAATTACAATCCGGAGAACAACTATGTAGCCATGCAACAAGGGTCTCAACAAATACCACCTCCTATTTCATCAAACTTTCATGCCTCTCAACCAACTAGGGTCATGCAATCCCAACCACAAAATTCTAACCCAGCATACATTGCTAACATGCATTCCTTCGCAGGATACACATAGAATAGATACTTGCATACAAATGTGATATACACAAAAAATGTCCCAACATACAATTGACATATATACACAAATTGTATCTTCAGGGAAAAGACAATAATCTCCTTTGCTTCACGCTTGAGCCATCCTTCCTGTGGTCTCAACCTTGCATTCTAATGGTGATCACCTCCCAATCTACACTCCTCCTAAACTATTAGGGTTAGAAATTATATTGTACATGTCATCAAGGGCCTATTCCATGAGAATCAGGGTCTTACATTCATGGAAAGGTCCAAAAATGCATTGTCACTCTCAAAACAAAACAAGAATAGTACACAGTTCTTTATACCAGTCAAAAAGAAAAACTATCAAAACTGAAAGGAAATGTCAGAAATAAATGAATGTCTTTCTTGATTGCAGTCAAGTCATGCAACCCAGGTCTCTAATTACTCCATCCTATCCTCTCCTATCTCACAGGCCTGATTTAATACATCACTGTGTGGTTGGTAGTTGCATCGGTGGGAATGCCAACCACTCTGCAACTATCCACCACACGGTTACACTCAATCTCTTGCCAGTTACAACCTTCTTTGACTACTAGACATGACTAATTCAAACTCACACATGGCACCAAATGCCTTACAATTGGTCTCTTGGATCTTATGCAACACTAAAATATCAAAATGAACTACATAAACAAGAAATTATCTAAATTATCTAGGTGCCCCTACTCCTAGAGGCACTATTGACCCAAATTACATCATTTTTGGTCCTAGGGTCCTTGCCAGGTCCCTTAGGACATTTGACCCTTACATTACCATATGTCATAACTAGTTTTAAGATGCTCCAATTGACTTGATTTACTCCATAGGATCCTCTCATGGTCATTGGTGTCTTCTTGTTCCAAAGTGTTTCTTTAGGTGCTCATGCACCAGTACCCGTAGCAACTAGGATTTATAGTTGTTTTCACTATTTTATAATTATGTCAATTCTAGCAAAATAGGATTGTTTGTTTAAGATAGAATGATTTAGGAACCATATGAGCCCCGAAGGAATATACTTTGCAAGTACCATCATAAGCTTACGTTCCTTGGTCGATAATTTAATGTAGGAATGCATAAGTGATGGAGTGGACTGTTCAGATAGGTTTACCCTAAATTAGTTAAGTCTACAAAACATTAGTTTTCCTCTACATTTTTGGCACCGTTGCTAAGGATGGTGCTAACTTCTTAGGCTCATTTTATTTTTTTTACATGTTTTCACAGTTTAAATTCAGGAAACACCAGGCATTCTATTAACATTGTGTAGGGCCGCTAAAACATAAAGCTCAAAATACTGTATGCAGAGGCAGAGAGATATTCGAGGTAGATTCCTCCCATCAACTTCTCAGAATAATGAGAGTACAGTTGACTTCAACAACTACACAATAGGAAGTGCTAAAGGAGAGCTTCATTTTACATCTTCATCAACACCCCCTACATCTCCATCAGCTTCCTCTACTACCACAGAGGAAACTTTTAGAACAATGGCAGAAGCAGTAGAGGATCCTCTAGGATAAGCTACATTTAAATTCCCTATACCAGACCTAGCACAGGTAGCTACCTTGAAAAATATACCACCATCTACTTTGTCTATTTTCTATGGTTTGGTGACTGAAGATCTTGACACTTTCTTGTTTTAGTTTGACATTCTGTGTAGGAGTTATGATTACACCACTGGTCCTTACAGACTCAAGTTGTTCCCTACTACCCTACAAGATGCTACTTTGAGATGGTTTATGGGACTGGGGAAAGATGACATCCCAGACTAGGATACCATGAAAACAAAGTTCCTGACAAAATACAAAGACTACTATAGAGGACATGACAAGAAGAGAGATGACATCTTTAGGATGTCACAAAAGGAGGAGGAGCCATTAGAAAACTATATGGAAAGATTCTGATTTGCCTTAAAGAAAAACCCTCAGAATAAGTTGTCTAAAGAATCATTGAAGCTGGTCTTTTAAAGAGGGGTCAATGATGATTGCATGGATGCCCTAAATCTCATTGGAATATGGGATATCTCCCAATTACCCTTTGAAGATATTTGTACAGCTTGTAGGAACTACTCTAGGACTTTTTTCAGAAAACCCAGAGGAGAAAGAGTAGCCATTGCAGGCAAGGCAATTAATGGAGTTTCTCAAGGGGAAATTAGTAATATGTTGACCAATATGAAAGAAGATATCATCAGCCATATGGATACATAGTTGGATGCCCTCCACATTAAAAGGGAACAAGAAGAGGTAGTTGCAATGCTCACTAAATATTGCTCAAGTTGTAGGCAAAGGAAGGCCAACTGTAAGTGTAAAAGGGTAGCCAGTATCCAACAGGGGAAGATTGAAAGGCTAGAACTTCATCCATTTGAAGGTGACGATAGGCAACTATTCTTTATTGCTCAAAGAAGACCGTGGTAGGAAAGGTAAGGTATGCCCCATGATCCACTTAATTATAATTCATCTTTTCCTGCTGCCAATCAAAATTTTTTTGCTTGGAATAACTAACCCTGGCCTGCTAATCCAAATGCTTGGCAAAGCCCACCATGGTCTACTCCACAGGCAGGGTGGAACCAACAGCAACAATGGCTTCAACACACCTTCCAAGGCCCTACCTATAACCCTTAGTGGCCTACTCAACAATAGCAATGGCAACTTTAGTGGAACAAGGGCCAACCATGGTAGCCAAACTCCCAATATCAATAACCCTTCCTTCCACCTCAGCCACAACCACAACAGAAAACCATCATGCCTCCACCAGCACCTCCAAATCAACCTCCTAGACTATCCCAAATTCTTGCCCAACCTGTACTTAACCCTAACAACAAGCTTGTTCAACATGCTTATACTAATTAAGTGATGCAGTACCCCACCTATGGAGTTGAGGTAAGTAATGTTCACCTTAGATCAGGGAAACACCTTGCAGGTCCTTCATCTCCCTAAATTGTAGAGCTGGAGGATGGAGAACCCATGGAGGAAGCCTTAGATGAATCACCAACGGAACCTGAACCAGTTCAGGAACCTCAACCTATATCAAACCCTAAGCATCCTTTCCCTGAGTGCTTGGTTATCCAAAAACAGCCATAACAGCCTCCCAATGACCTTATAGGATAGTTGCATGATATAAATATAAAGATACCCTTGATTCAGGCCATCAAAGATATTCCTATCTACACAAAGAAAATCAAGGATCTCTATATCAAGAAACCAGGGAGAAAAAGAGTAGACCCAAAAATAGTCCATGTCTTAGGTAACCTTGCAGACATCATGTTGGGACATATCACTATTCCTAAGTATACTGATCAGGAAGTCTAGTGCTCGATGTCAAGATCAATGGAGCCCTAATCAAGAATACCTTAATAGACTTGGGTGTAACAATCAATGTCATGACTAAGGATACAATGTAAATGTTGCAATTAACCAATCTTAGACCTACTTAGACTATCCTACAATTGGTTGATCGATCAACAGTAAAACTTGAAGGCATCATTGAAGACTTAGTCATTGCATTAGATTCCTGGGAATATCTTGCTAACTTCATTGTATTGCAACCTAAAGTCAATCTTGTTGGTTACCCTCTTATCCTAGGCAGACCATGGCTTGCTATAGCTGATGCATTTATAGTTTGTTGATCAAGAAACATGATTATATCTAATGGAACCATTACCAAGAAATTGGTATTGTATCAACCAGCCCAACCGTACCATGAACTAGAGAAAACTATTTGGCCTACTCTAGAAGAAGAGGACGGTTATTCTTTGCAAACCTTGATGACCATTGAATGTAGTCTTTTGTTGGATATCCAAGATGAAGATGAGTTACTAGCACACATTATCCAAAATGACTGTGGGAGGCACCCACAACAGCAAGACTGCCTATCCTGTATGCAAGATCCACTGAGCAGTATAATATCTAGCAGCTCCATAGAAGAAATTTCTCAATTGTTTCATGCCTTACTACCCCAGCAGCATCTACCAGTCTTTCCTAGCCTTGATGTGTCTTCTATTCAACCAATGACTAAACCATTAGAGATACATCCTGGAAAGATGTTGAATATCAATAATGCCTTGACTAAAGATCAGGAGCAATCCCTTCAAAATATCCTACAGTCCAATTCAATAGCTTTTACATGGGATTATAGTGATATGAAAGGCATTGACCCAAATCTATGCATGCACAAGATATATATTGATGCTGACTTTAGACCTATCAGGCAACAACAAAGATGTATGAACCCTACTCTAAGGGACATAGTTAAGGTTGAACTTCAAAAACTTCTAGATGCATGTTTTATTTACCCCATTTCAGACAGTGAATGGGTTTCACCATTTGTGATAGTTCCTAAAAAGGGTGGCAAGTGGAGAGTTTGTGTTGACTACAAAGAACTCAACACTGCCACCAAAAAAGATCACTTTCCATTGCCCTTTATTGACCAAGTCCTGGATTCTTTGGCAGGAAAGAAGTACTTCTCATTTCCTGATGGCTTTAGCGGATATAATCAAATAAAGATTGCTCCAGAGGATCAGGATAAAACCACATTTACCTAACCTTAGGGGACCTATGCATACTCCGTTTTGCCATTTGGGTTGTGCAATGCTCCAACTACTTTTCAAAGAGTTGTCCTTAGTATTTTTCTGATTTTTCTCATGATAGCATGGAGATTCATATGGATGACTTCACCACATATGGTGAAGCATTTGATGAGGCTTTGCAGAATCTTGAAAAAGTTTTGAAAAGATGCATAGAGCACAATTTGTCCTTCAGTAATGAAAAGTGTTTTATGATGATGACTGAAGGAGTGGTGTTGGGACATTTCATTTCATCTACAGGTATCTAGGTCGACCCAAAGAACATTGAAATAATCTATACACTGCCTATTCCACAAAAATTGAAGGATGTTAGAAGTTTCCTTGGCCATGCAGGTTATTATAGAAGGTTTATTCAAAATTTTAGCAAAATTGTTGCTCCCTTGTTTGCACTTCTATCTAAGGATATTGAATTTTCCTAGACACTTGAATGTCAGCATTCGTCTGAAAAATTGAAAGCAGCCCTGACATAGGCCCCAGTCTTGTGAGGTCCAAATTGGAAATTGTCCTTTCATATTCACACTAATGCATCAAACTTTGCCATTGGGGTAGTGTTAGGCCAGCAAGAAGGCAGCAAGGAATATGCAATTTACTACATCAATAAAAACTCGTAGGGGGCTAAGATAAACTACATAATAACAGAAAAAGAAATGTTGGCAGTTGTTTATGCCATCAACAAGTTCAGACACTACATAACCAGCTACAAAGTATTCATTCACACTGATCACATAGCCATCAGATATCTGATGAACAAAACCAATAGTGGGTGGCAGGCTGGTCAGATGGTTATTGTTATTTCAAGAATTTGATATCACAATTGTTGACAAGCCTAGTAAGGCTAATGTAGTTGCTGACTTTTTATCTAGATTGCCCACTCAATCCTCAGATGGTGTGGTTGATGATTCCTTTCTTGATGAGCATCTATTCACCCTCACTATACACATACCATGGTATGCAGACATAGCAAATTACTTGGTCACAGGGCAGGTTCCAAGATATTTTTCACCAAGAGTAAGGAGACAACTTATTCACAAATGCTTTCCTTACTCTTGGATTTTAGGTTATCTCTTCTATACTGGACCAGACAACATCATGAGAAGATGCATTAGAGAAGATGAAGTGTTTGATATCATGAAGGTTTGTCATGATGAACCATGTGGGGGACACTTTGCAGCAAAAAGAACAACCTTCAAAATTTTGACAACAGGGTAGTATTGGCCAACACTTCACAAGGATGCTATCAAATATAAATGAGCCTGTGATAGGTGTCAAAGAATGGGAAGACCAACTAAAAGTGATGAAATGCCATTGCAACCACAAATTTCATTTGCTCCTTTTGACAAGTGGGGACTAGATTTTGTTGGTCCTATTTCTCCAACCTCCAACAATAAGGAGTATATTTTGGTATGTACTTATTACCTTAAAAAATGGGTTGAGGTTAAAGCATTGCAGTTTGCAAGAGATGGTAATGTAGCTAAATTCTTATATGAGGATATTTTCACAAGATATGGTGCACCAAGGGAAATATTAACATATCAAGGTCCTCAGTTTACATCTGATCTCATCACAAAGTTAGTGGAGGAGTATCAAATTAGGCATAAAAAGTCTACTCCTTATCACCCTCAAGCCAATGAACAGGTTGAGGTGACCAACAAAGAACTGGAAAACATCCTGACCAAGACAGTACATCTCCATAGGCGAGACTGGGTTACTAGGTTACTAGAGGCTATTTGGGCCTATAGAACTGTTGCGTGAATATTTTGTTGTTAACTCGCTAATGACAAAATGGGTATATCAGCCACAGCTATGATGAGAAAAAGTCTCTCCTCTCAGCAAGGGGAGGTTCCCTCTAATTACTTGACTTTTGCAAACCAAACAACTTATGAAATTTATGTACACTAAAAACTATGTTTGTGGTGGTTCCATCTCATCTCATTCTCTTTTTTTAGAATAGATGTTTATACTTCAAACTCTTGATAGAAGACTTATAAATTATCACAAAATCACAGAAACACAAAGTTTTATGTTACCTCACTACTTGTAAATAGAACTATTTGAAGTAGAATGCAGCCCAAAGTCTTCACTCCTCTTCAAGATGATAAAAGTAAAACGAATATAACAACTTGCAGCACAAAGTCTCCAAACTATTGTATTCTCACAAACATGAACATATAACTCACAAATGATTTGATAACACAAAGTCTATCAGAATCAAATTAAGAGCACTCTTCAATCCTTGAAACAAACTCCACACTTCAATTATTACCAAAGAAGATTATGATAGCAAGACGTAAGAACAATACTATCACAACACAAATAATCCCAAGACAAAGATTGGAATTGAACTTGCTTTCTTGTATTGATAAATATTTGATAATTTATTTTCACAAAAAGCTCAAAGTCTTGATTTGCTTTTCAATTCGCCAGAGTATTCTTGCAATAGACAAAAGATAATATTTACAAAAGAGGCCCTCTTTATTTATAGGGAGAGGCCTTGAGAAAATTTAGGAAATCTACAACTAATTTGACTTATTCAAAAATAGGAGTCCTTATTGACTTGGGACTTCCTATATTTTTACATGTAATTACATATGAAAAATGTACATGTAAAAATGTCCAAAATTGTTTTGAAAGTACATGTGAAAAACATAAAATAGACTAAGGAAAAATGACTGCTTCAATTTGTGTCACCACCTTTCCTCATGTGATCATCATACATAGTGAAAGCCACTTGCATCTCAATGCTATCTAGTTTGAATGCGTTCCTAAAGATCATCTTGGCTCTCACTATGGCATCCCTCACTGTAGTGATTGATTTTGCATGACCAGTTAACTTGGTTTTCAGATTGTCCAAAGTTAACTGGTTGTCTAGAATATTGTCCATAGAAGTCATTGAAAATGTTTTATCTTCAAATTCCTTCTGAAACATGTCTTCAAATTCCTAAACTATTTCTTCTGTAGAAAGAAATTGGTTGTCCTGTGATACCAACTTACAAGGCAACTCCTCCAACTTATGCAAAAGGTTGACATCATTTTGTTCACTAATTTCCTTTGCAGCTTCAAGATCCTTGATCAACTCCCTAAGCACACGGCTCCTGTACATCAATGCTTCCTTTGTTTCTATATAAGAATCAATGTTGGAAATAGCGCCAATTGACATTAGGGTGCTTATTTTCAATTTCCTCATCTCTGCCCATTTATCATGAGTATCCTCTATGCGTTCAATATCTTGAGAAATAGTATCAATGAGGTCATTAAGTTCTACCCTTACTTTCCTCATTTTATCTGTCTTCTTAGATACATTTGTGAGCAAAGACATTCCTTGTACACACATCCTATCTAAGTACTCTTCAAGTACTTTCCCTTTGAGATGAGTCCTTTTCGCTTTCAGGATGACAGGGTCTTCTACAGATACAGCCTCTGGAGTAACTGCTTCTGAATTCAAAGTGATCTTCCTTACCACTGTAGTTAGCTGTTCTACCATTGCCTTGTAGTGATCCTTCATTTCCTTTTCCCTGTCAAACTTTGGTCTCCTTTTGAATTGCTTCACGGTGACCAACTGCATCTCTGTTTCCATGGCCCTTGCCTTTGTGGTAGTCAATACTGAATATCTGCCAATTTCCACTAGGAATCTAAAACCAGGCTTCTTGAGTTCCATCTGTTTGTTATGCATGACAATCATTTGTCTGCACAACTCCATCAAGACCAGTTTATCTGAGGGGAATCTCGAAAGCATATAAGGGTAACCTTGGAAAAAGCCAACCCTCAAGTATGAAAAAGATGGGAATTGCAAAAACATACACCCAAAGTCATTTACCACTGTCCATGCCTCATCTGAAATTCTTCTCTGCTCCAGTTGGGGATAAAAAAGACACAAGAATACAGCAAAGAACGCATCATTCACCCTCCTAAAATGGTGAATTGAACCTTTCAATGTTAGCTGGGAATAATATTATCGCCTTTCGATGATAATCTTGGAAAAATCCTCATGGAGGCTACAATGTACACCAGATAGGAAGTCATGTAGAACTTGGAGGTAGTAGATACCTTTGTTAGTTGTTCATGCAAAGTGTTACTGATTTGTTCTCCCCAAAAAATGGTTTGCTTACCCTGGAGTATGACCTTAATGAAAGGATACATCCATTCCTGAAACTGTGAAGAGGAAGGCAAACCCCTTATCCTACTAAGGAGAGTAATTAGGTCACCAACTTCCTCTACAAAATCAATTTGAGGGAAACTACATGGCCACCTCGACAAATTTGATCTTGCAGTCTTCAACCATTTGTTGTTGATTATTTTCTTTGCTTTATCTAGATTTTTGTCAAATACCTTCTGAGCTTCAACAAAGTCAAGCTTCAATACCTCTATTGTAGGAGGACACATGAACACCTTGTCAATGAACTCAGGATCCAACCTGATTATCACATTACCACTGGCGTCCACCACCGACCTAGTGTCTCTATTATAGAAATGGGCACACTGAAGAACAAATTCTATGCTGTGAGCTGCCACTGGGAAGGATGAAACCAGATGAATATTACTTTCCACTATCCTCTTCATCATAGCACTAGGGTTGTTAGACTTGGTCCTCTCTACAAACTCAGCCATATCAACATGGCCAATCTCTGTATCTCTAATGTCATCAACATTAGAATGGACTGAGGTGATTGGCAAAACACCTTGATATTTGTACTTCATCGCTTTTGCTTTCTTCGGGGACAACTCAGTCATTTGGATGAGCTCTCACCGAGAAGAAGTTTTGATGTTGAACGAAGCTCCGCAGAAGAAACTGCAACAAAAGTCATGATCATGTAAATAGGGAAAATATGGGCAATCTGGGGCAAATTGCATGTTGACGATCACGACTATGGGAACGTGCTTGAGAAAGGGCTATAGTGCAAGCTGGCCAAAAATCAGAGGAGAAGAGGGCTCGAAAAATCAAAACTGAAAGTTTCCCTGAGTTAGAGAAATTTGAGACAGTTTTCGCATGGGTGGCAAAATTTGCCACCCTTGCATATGAGGGTTTTGTTGAATGTGCATTGGTGGCAAAATTCGCTGCCCATGCATGTATTGGGAAAAAAAATCATGACAGAGTGGCAAATTTTGCTGCTACTACATGTTCCAAGAATCAAAAGTTCTGTCGGAGCGGCAAAAACTACCGACGTTACATTTGATGGGAAATTACAAGTATTATGCATAGGCGGTAAAATTAGCCGACGATGCACATTGGTATGAATGGTGAGGTTCCAGCGGCAAATTATGCCGACATTGCACATTTTGAAGATGAGTTTAGTAGGGTCGGGAGAAATCACCGTTACCATCTGGTTGGGGCGGCGAAAATTACCGACTTTGCACTTGGTAGATGTTGCATGGTTTTCGTGTAGGATCAGCAAACTTTGCCGATGTTGCACAATGGTATATGGCAAGGGTTTTGAGGGTCTAAGCGGTAAAAACCTAGAGGCTGTCAAAACAAAACCTAGGGCACCTTTGGTGAATAAGTGGAAACAAATCCGATACATATCACAAACAGACCTCACACAACAAGATAAAAACAACAACAAAAAAAAACAAAGAACAAAAACGTAACAAAACTCTAAAACAAAAATCTAAAAGATACACAAACAAAACGTGAGGAAGGGGAACGGAAACAAAAGAGAAACTTACCCGCAGAGTCAGCTGAAAACCCTAAGCACCAACTGCAACTTGAAATCTGCTATAACTCGAAAGCATGTTATTAAATGGTCGAAGAAGGTATTGGTGAGTAGACTAAATGTTTTTTTGGAAATGAAAGAAATGACAAGAAACCATGGGTTTAATAACACATTAAAAGGTTGAAACTAAAACTTAAATGCATGGCACAAGTGGCCATTAATGGCACTCGACGTCCAAGATTCCAAAAATCTTGTTCGAGTGGAAGTTTCGGCCGACAGTGCACAAAGGTAAACAAATACAAGACGGTGGCAAAAATTGCCACTCATGCGAGGAAATGAAGAAAAACATGTAATGGCGGTGAAATTCTCTGCCTTTACATGTCTAACAAAAAATACATGAAATGGTAGTGAAATTCGCTGCCTTTACATGTGAAATAAAAAGCATATGCACAAGCGGCAAAAAATGCTGCTATTACACGTATAAGAAAAACAAGTCAAAAAGAGATATGCAAGAGCAGCATTTTTCGCCGCTCTTGCATATCAAGACTCAAATTTTACTAACTTCTAAAAATGACCTAAATTGACATGTTCACTGATTTACAACTTGAACGATCTTCATGCATATCGAGAAACTGATTCAAAGGGATGTCATAAACTAGTTCTAGAATGTCAAACAACTTCATGTGAGATCAAGAGAATCTTGTCTCGATCCACGAGCTTAGAGTGTAGATTCATGAAACGGACAAGTTTCATGGGGATTGTCTACAAAAATGAGCGTAGCTAATTTTGAGAACAACAACTGGCTCTAACTGGGGAACTTTCTTCGATCGAACTTTGAAACAATCGAAGGGAGTAGAATCCAGTCTCTAAGTGCCTTCATCCATGCCATTGGGCTATAGAGTCTAGCTAAAAAGAAAAAGACACAAAAGACTAAAATAAAACACAAAACTATACAAATGTACAATTTAACTTATCTGAAACTTCAAGGATTGAAGTGCTTCAGATGTTGTCCACTGTGAGGCAATGAGAATGGTGTTCCATCCTGATACTCCAGTAAGAAATTGTTTTCACCATAGAATTGATGAATGGTGAATGGACCTCTCCATAAGGAATCGAATTTTCTGTGCATCCCTTTTGGTTCTCTCCTCTTGTCCCACAACAAGACTTGATCTCCAATCTAAAACTCACGAGCCTTTGCCTTCTTGTCAAAGAGTTTCTTTACTTGATTTTGGTGCTCAGCAATACGGTCCACCACCATAGTGTGTTGTTCCTCAAGTTCAGTCAAATACATGATCCTTTTATCAATAGAACTATCAAAAGTTCTATCTTCCAATGCCTTTACCAACTTCAATGCTGGCAATTCTAAGCTAATTGGTATCTCCACATCCAAACCATATAGAAGCTGAAATGGCAACATGCCTATCACCCTTTTGGGTATAATTCTATCTACCCATAAAGCATCAAGCAATGCCTTATGCCAAGTTCTCTGATTCTCATCTACCAGTTACCTGATGATATTGACCAGATTCTTATTGCTTGATTCTACTTGACCATTACCTTGTGGATAATAGTCTAAATAATGGGAAAGAATGATCCCATGCACGTAGCAAAATTCAATAATCTCATGAGAGGAAAAACAAGTAGCATTGTCTGCTACAATCTTGTTTGGAACTCCAAACTTGGAAATAATGTTCTCCTTAAGAAAACTGCATACCACTTCAGAAGTAGCATGCTTGACTGGGATAGCTTCCACCCATTTGGTAAAATAGTATGTGGCAATGAGAACATAGTTATGTCCTGCACTTGATGATGGATTCATAGCACCAATGAAGTAAATACCCCATTGTTGAAAAGGCTTCTCAATCACCACTAGTTTTAGAGGTAAGGCTGGCAACTTTGGTTTCCCAACAAACTGTTGGCACAACTCACACCTGTGTACCCAATTGTATGCATCTTGGAATAATGTGGGCCAATAGTATCGAGCTCGCAGAATCTTGTGAGCCGTTATAGGTGCAGAAAAATGTCATCCACAAGCCAAATCGTGGAAAGACTCCAAAAGTCTACTTTGTTGCACTTTATCCACACAATGGAGAAATACACCATCAAGATGTCTCTTGTACAAACCATTGTCCCAAAGGATGTAGATAGCAGCTTTTAACTTGACAGTTCTTTTTTCCTTATAAGACAAGTGAGAAGGACACTCACCATAGGTAAGGAAATGAGTGATATTGGAATACCACTCGTTAGTTGTAGTAACAAAAAGAACAGTTGGTGTGTCCACAACTTCTTCTTCCTCGTCCCCTGTCTCTTTTGGAACATTATCTGTGATCAATTGACACAAACCTTTACCCCGCACAAGCTTGGTAGGCTTGATAACCAAATCAAATTCTTGGATCTTAGCAATCCAATTACCTCTCTTTGTTTTGAACTCCTATTGAGTTAGGATAGATTTGACTATTGTATCAGGCACCATGACAATAATATGTGAGTTTAGAATATAGAACCTGAAATGCTTCACCGCTTTGACCATGGCATAGGCATGCTTCTCCATATTCGAATACTTCAATTCATGAGCTTTGAGAGGACAACTCATAAATGATATGGGGGATTCAATGCCTTCTTCATTCTGCTGAACTAGAATAGCTGAAAGTGTGTGTTCTAAAACGTAGCTGTAAACTATGAAATCTTTAGTGTAATCAGGACAAACAAGAATTGGAGCATGAGCAATAGCTCTCTTGATATCCTCAAACACTTCCTTGCCTTCTGCAGTCCAATGGAAAGTGGCCTTACCCTTCATCATATTGACAATGTGACAGGTTTTTTCTACAAAATCAGGAATGAACCTTCGCAGAAAATTCACCTTTCTAAAGAAAGAATGAACAACAATCTTACTAGCAGGCAGAGTAAGACTTTGAATAGATTTAACTCTTTCTGAGTCAATCTTAGTACCTTCTCGGGATACAATGTGTCTGAGAAGCTTACCTTCTGTTACCCCAAAAATTGACTTCTTGGGATTGAGGGAAATACCATTTTGCCGACAGCGCACCAGCACTTGTCGTAAATGATGCGCATGATCATGATAGTTTTTGGAGAAAACAGTCAAATCGTCGAGATACACCACAATGAACTTCCCCATCTCATCTCTGAAAGCAAGGTGCATTGCTCTCTGAAATGTGGTGCCAGTGTTGATCAGACCAAAAGGCATTCTGCAATATACAAATGTGCACCATGGTGTGGTGAAGGCAATTTTGAACTGATCAGCTTCATTGACCTCCACTTGGTTATACCCCGAAAAACCATCTAACATAGATAGCATTTCTAAACCAGTGACTGTTTGCAATACTTGATCCATGATGGGCAAAGGATAGTTATCTTTTAAGGAAGACTAGTTGAGATTCTTGAAATCAACACAGATACGGATTTCTCCATTCTTCTTCCTTACAGGTACTATGTTTGCGATCCATGTGGAATGATGAATTGGAAAAATTATCCTTGCATTTAGCATCTTCTGAATTTCAGAAAGGATCATACCTGATATCTTAGGATTGTATTGCCTTTGCTTCTGCTTGTGAGGCAACGATCTAGCTTTGAGGGGAATTTCGTGTTGAACCTCCTTAGGCCTGAAAGACTTCAGATCATCATAGGAGTAAGCCAAAACATCAATGTAATGGTGAAGGAGGGTAATGAATTTGAATTTTTCAATAGCAGTGCAACATTTTCCAATGTTGACCATCTTAGGATCTGCTTCCAAACCCAAATTGACCTGTTTGAATTCCATAGAGGAACTTGAATCCTGTTGTTGCCGCTGCTTGATATACCTGTCATGTTTATCAAACAATTTTTCAAAGGAAACTAAACCTTTTGGGATTTTATTTCCTTTCAATTGTAGAAATTCTTCACCAGTTTGTGAATCTATCTTTAAAACATATTCACGTAGTGGCGATTCACTTCCTTCAAAGTAAAGCTCATCAAAGCTATCCATCTTTTCAAGGAAAGCGATGATTTGGTTATCACCATTGAACACCTACCAATGGTTAGCGTTATCAGGTACACTTGGTCGAAAGACCAGCTCAATAGTGTACTTGTTTCCTTTGAAATCTTGTGTGGCACCATGAGAGTGGCAGAAACAGCCAATGAATCTACATGATCATTGAACTCTCTTGGCACTGCAGAAATGTTGAAAGCATCAAAACCTTCAATGCAATACTATATGCAATTGCGATAGTGTCTCAATCTTTCATTTTTGGTTTGGTACAAATTCCTTACTTGACAAACCACCAATTCAGCATCCCCTTGAGCATGAAGGATTTTAACACCTCTAGCACGAGCAGCTTCCAATCCGAGCAACAAGGACTCATATTCGGCGGTGTTATTGGTATTGTCAAATTGTAACTTGTATGAAAAAGGTAAGATATCACCTTGTGGAGATATCAAGACCACTCCGGCTCCAGAACTAGTAGAAGAACAACTGCCATCAAATTCTAAAATCTAGACTTCATCAGAATTTGATTTCTTGGAATTTCTTTGGTCAAAAGATTCCTCTTCGTCAGTGAGGGAAGAATCTGGCATTACTATACCCTCACCTGAACTTTCATCTGAAAACTCTTTTGAGTCTCCATCTGACATATCCAAGCTGTCACCTGATGTACTCTCATCTAATGAATTGGAACCATCTTCGGTGGATAGAAAATAATTACCCATTCCCAAGGACTCAAACAAAATTTGAGCTTTGGGATTTGATGTTTGGGTAATAATGTATTTTGCCTCCTTCTCAGGAAGCAACTTCTGCATGACACCTTTAATAGGTATCCTTGCTTTAGATAGATCCATGTTCAACTCCCCACCTACATCCTTGTAGAAATTACGTCCAAGAAGAATGCTGTATGAAGATGGAACATTAGCTACCAGGACTGTCATCTTGATTCTCTTATCTAGAAAAGCCACAAATGCAAATTGGGCATCCTTGATTTGACCCAAAAGTGGAACTTGCTTATTCTCCATAGAGAAACACCTCCCAAAAGTTTTGGTTAAGGTAAGGCCAAGGGCGTCTGCTACCTTAGCAGGCATAACAATGTCAGAGGCTCTGGAATCTATTACGCAATTGCTCAATTTATGACCATTTACTAATAGGGAAACATAGAAAGGTTCAATTTTTCCAGAGGCTTCAGGGGGAGTAGTGACAAGGTTATTTTGGGTAGGCTTACTTTTGGAGGAGTCATGAGAAGCTTTTGGAAGCTCTTGTCCTGCAAGGACGGTCTTATTTTTGACATATTTGGCTAATCTATCAAATTGTTTAGGATTAGCCTGTAAATACTCAACTTTAGACATTTGTATCTTAGTTCTCCTAGCATGATCTATTATATCAAACTGCTGAAAAGAATTAGATACGGAGGAAGAAAAACCATCATTCTAATTTTTGGTAGAGATAGCACTAGTCTGAGGAGTAGAAGTGGAAGGTACAAATTCGTTAGAGGCACTTACTTGTTTATTGACCACCGGGTCTTTTGATTGGAAAGGTAGCGGAGTCCCCCGTTTAGTGATTGAAATCACCGGTTGAGATTCTTCTCTCGCCTTCCCTTTATCAGCTTGGAGAGCTGACTGATTTTGAGACCTAGTGAAAATAGCATATGCTCCTTCACCCACCTCTCCTTTTTTAGCTTCATCCTGATAATTTAGAAAGCTGATGGTAGAGTTGCCAGCTAGCTCTTCTTCTCCTTCTGTGAAGAGATTAGCACCATTTTCATAATCCAGCTTAGGTTGGAAAGAAAGTTCATTCTCAGCTTCATAATAGCCAATAGCAGAGTTGACCAGTGCTACTTCAATGGCAAGCTTCCCCTGTGTAGGCGGAAGACGGTTGTGTTGTCCTTGATTTCTAGCAGCATTTCCTTGATATGAATTATTTGGAAATGTGCTCCTTGGTATATCTCGATAAGAAGAAGGAGCAGACATACCTTGGGACATTTGTCTCTTCAAAGCTAGTAATTCATTTGCTAGCTTTTGCACCATGGGATCTGTGGTGCTTGTGGAAGAATTCTCAGCAGAAGAGGAGCTTTTATTTCTATTAGTATCCCTTCTTATCTTACCCGCAAGGATAAGATCATCTTCTACGTCAGTTGCTAGAATCTGAGCGGCAGCAAGATTGGTAGGAGCAGCTCACCTCAATAGAAAACTCACCTCAAGAAGTTGTGTATTTATAAAGAAACATTTGAGGTTCTCCACTATTGGCTCAGCGGTGGTGGGAATCCTGTTTCTCAACTTATTGAACTTAGCGATGAAGTCTCGCATAGGTTCATGAGGTTCCTTTTTCATTTGTGTCAGCTATGCCAATAGTGCATGTGCATCCTCCGCAGGTTTAAACCTGGCTTCGAACTTGGTTTTGAGAGTATTCCAATTCGTTATGGTCTGATCTCGAAGGTGGTAAAACCAGTATGCAGCAGCACCTTGTAGTGTTTCTACAAAGAGACGTACAGTTACATCTTCATGCTCGACACCTATCACACCACAGGCTATACAGAAAGCCACAATGTGCTCATCAGGATGAACTTTCCCGTCACCATAGAATTTGGGGAAATTCTTTCTTGAACTACAAGGTAGTTTGTGCAACGGTGGGGTCAAATTCAGAGGACCAAAGGTATTACCCAAAGGGCCTTGGGCTGCCATGACGTGCTAATTGAAAGGTGGGATAACAAACCTTTGTGTCGTATGAACAAACAAAACTCTGTTAGCACTAGCACTAGAGACTTCACCTGGTATTGGAGACCTGGCGTTTGTAGGAGGAAAACTCCTGGTGCGCTAAAGATGAGGTCGTGGAGTTAAGAATCCAAAATTATTCTGCTACATCAATTCAAATGCAAGATCAATAATACCCTGAGCCCTCTTGCTTCTGGTGTACTAGGAATCTACCAGATTGTAGTATGCTAAACATAATTTTGTAACAAAATGGAAAAGAACTGAAAATGCTTCAACTCAGAGCGTGAGGCTTCAAGTTGCGCGTTCCTTCCCTAGTAGAGTCGCCAAAAAACTATTGGGTGAATATTTTGTCATTAACTCGCTAACGGCAAAATGGGTATATCAGCCACAGCTATGATGAGACAAAGTCTCTCCTCTCAGCAAGGGGAGGTTCCCTCTAATTACTTGACTTTTGCAAACTAAACAACTTATGAAATTTATGTACACTAAAAACTATGTTTGTGGTGGTTCCATCTCATCTCATTCTCTTTTTTCAGAATAGATGTTTATACTTCAAACTCTTGATAGAAGACTTATAAATTATCACAAAATCACAGAAACACAAAGTTTTCTGTTACCTCACTTACTACTTGTAAACATAACTATTTGAAGTAGAATGCAGCCCAAAGTCTTCACTCCTCTTCAAGATGATAAAAGTAAATTGAATATAACAACTTGCAGCACAAAGTCTCCAAACTATTGTATTCTCACAAACAAGAACATATAACTCACAAATGATTTGATAACACAAAGTCTATCAGAATCAAATTAAGAGTGCTCTTCAATCACTTGAAACAAACTCCACACTTCAATTATTACCAAAGAAGATTATGATAGCAAGACGTAAGAATAATACTATCACAACACAAATAATCTCAAGACAAAGATTGGAATTGAACTTGCTTTCTTGTATTGATAAATATTTGATAATTTATTTTCACAAAAAGCTCAAAGTCTTGATTTGCTTTTCAATTCGCCAGAGTATTCTTGCAATAGACAAAAGATAATATTTACAAAAGAGGCCCTCTTTATTTATAGGGAGAGGCCTTGAGAAAATTTAGGAAATCTACAACTAATTTGACTTATTCAAAAATAGGAGTCCTTATTGACTTGGGACTTCCTATATTTTTACATGTAATTACATATGAAAAATGTACATGTAAAAATGTCCAAAATTGTTTTGAAAGTACATGTGAAAAACATAAAATAAACTAAGGAAAAATGACTGCTTCAATTTGTGTCACCACCTTTCCTCATGTGATCATCATACATAGTGAAAGCCACTTGCAACTCAATGCTATCCGGTTTGAATGCGTTCTTGAAGATCATCTTGGCTCTCACTATGGCATCCCTCACTGCAGTGATTGATTTTGCATGACCAGTTAACTTGGTTTTCAGATTGTCCAAAGTTAACTAGTTGTCTAGAATATTGTCCATAGAAGTCATTGAAAATGTTTTATCTTCGAATTCCTTCTGAAACATGTCTTCAAATTCCTAAACTATTTCTTCTGTAGAAAGAAATTGGTTGTCCTGTGATACCAACTTACAAGGCAACTTCTCCAACTTATGCAAAAGGTTGACATCATTTTGTTCATTGATTTCCTTTGCAGCTTCAAGATCCTTGATCAACTCCCTAAGCACACGGCTCCTGTACATCAATGCTTCCTTTGTTTCTATATAAGAATCCCTGTTGGAAATAGCACCAATTGACATTAGGGTGCTTATTTTCAATTTCCTCATCTCTGCCCATTTATCATGAGTATCCTCTATGCGTTCAATATCTTGAGAAATAGTATCAATGAGGTCATTAAGTTCTACCCTTACTTTCCTCATTTTATCTGTCTTCTCAGATACATCTGTGAGCAAAGACATTCCTTGTACACACATCCTATCTAAGTACTCTTCAAGTACTTTCCCTTTGAGATGAGTCCTTTCCGCTTTCAGGATGATGGGGTCTTCTATAGATACAGCCTCTGGAGTAACTGCTTCTGAATTCAAAGTGATCTTCCTTACCACCGTAGTTAGTTGTTCTACGATTGCCTTGTAGTGATCCTTCATTTCCTTTTCCCTGTCAAACTTTGGTCTCCTTTTGAATTGCTTCATGGTGACCAACTGCATCTCTGTTTCCATGGCCCTTGCCTTTGCGGCAATCAATACTGAATATCTGCCAATTTCCACTAGGAATCTGAAACCAGGCTTCTTGAGTTCCATCTGTTTGTTATGCATGACAATCATTTGTCTGCACAACTCCATCAAGACCAGTTTATCTGAGGGGAATCTTGGAAGCATATAAGGGTAACCTTGGAAAAAGCCAACCCTCAAGTATGAAAAAGATGGGAATTGCAAAAACATACACCCAAAGTCATTTACCACTGTCCATGCCTCATCTGAAATTCTTCTTTGCTCTAGTTGGGGATCAAAAAGACATAGAAATACAACAAAGAACGCATCATTCACCCTCCTAAAATGGTGAATTGAACCTTTCAATGTTAGCTGGGAATAATATTGGTATATTGGAACTACTCTCCTATCATTTTCCGATGATAATCCTAGAAAAATCCTCATGGAGGCTGCAATGTACACCAGATAGGAAGTCATGTAGAACTTGGAGGTAGTAGATACCTTTGTCAGCTGTTCATGCAAAGCGTTACTGATTTTTTCTCCCCAGAAAATGGTTTGCTTACCCTGGAGTATGACCTTAATGAAAGGATACATCCATTCCTGAAACTGTGAAGAGGAAGGCAAACCCCTTATCCTACTGAGGAGAGTAATCAAGTCACCAACTTCTTGTACAAAATCACTTCAAGGGAAACTATGTGGCAACCTCAACAAATTTGATCTTGCAGTCTTCAACCATTTGTTGTTGATTATTTTCTTTGCTTTCTTTGGATTTTTGTCCTATACCTTCTGAGCTTCAACAAAGTCAAGCTTCAATACCTCTGTTGCAGGAGGACACATGAATACCTTATCAATGAACTCAAGATCCAACCTGATTATCACATTATCACTGGCGTCCACCACCGACCTAGTGTCTCTGTTATAGAAATGGGCACACTGAAGAACAAATTCTGTGTTGTGAGCTGCCACTGGGAAGGATGAGACCAGATGAATATTACTTTCCACTATCCTCTTCATCATAGCACTAGGGTTGTTAGACTTGGTCCTCTCTACAAACTCAGCCATATCAACATGGCCAATCTCTGTATCTTTAATGTCATCAACATTAGAATGGACTGAGGTGATTGGGAAAACACCTTGATAGTTGTACTTCATCACTTTTTCTTTCTTCGGGGACAACTCAGTCATTTGGATGAGCTCTCACCGAGAAGAAGTTTTGATGTTGAACGAAGCTCCGCAGAAGAAACTACAACAAAAGTCATGATCATGCAAATAGGGAAAATATGGGTAATCTGGGGCAAATTGCATGTTGATGATCACGACTATGGGAACGCGCTTGAGAAAGGGCTATAGTACGAGCTGGCCAAAAATTAGAGGAGACGTGGGCTCAGAAAATCAAAACTGAAAGTTTCCCTGAGTTAGAGAAATTTGAGACAGTTTTCGCATGGGCGGCAAAATTTGCCGCCCTTGCATATGAGGGTTTTGTTGAATGTGCATTGGTAGGAAAATTCACCGCCCATGCATGTATTGGGAAAAAAAAATCATGACAAAGTGGCAAATTTTGCCGCTACTGCACGTTCCAAGAATCAAAAGTTCTGTCGGAGCGGCAAAAACTACTGACGTTACATTTGATGGGAAATTACAAGTATTATGCATAGGCGGTAAAATTAGCTGACGATGCACATTGGTATGAATGGTGAGGTTCTAGCAGCAAATTATGTCGACATTGCACATTTCGAAGATTAGTTTAGTAGGGTCAGGAGAAATCGTCGTTAACATCTGGCCAGGGCGGCAAAAATTACCGACTTTGCACTTGGTAGCTGTTGCATGGTTTTCATGTAGGATCGGCAAACTTTGCCAATGTTGCACAATGGTATATGGCAGGGGTTTTGAGGGTCTAAGTGGTAAAAACCTAGAGGCTATAAAAACAAAACCTAGGGCACCTTTGGTGAATAAGTGGAAACAAATCTGATACATATCACAAACAAACCTCACACAACAAGATAAAAACAACAACCAAAAAAAACGAAGAACAAAAACTTAACAAAACTCTAAAACAAAAATCTAAAAGATACACAAACAAAACATGAGGAAGGGGAACGGAAACAAAAGAGAAACTTACCCACAGAGTCAGCCGAAAACCCTAAGCACCAACTGCAACTTGAAATCCACTATAACTCGAAAGCATGTGATTAAATGGTCAAAGAAGGTATTGGCGACTAGACTAAATGTTTTTTTTGAAATGAAAGAAATGACAAGAAACCACGAGTTTAATAACACATTAAAAGGTTGAAACCAAAACTTAAATGGATGGCATGAGTGGCCATTAATGGCACTCGACGTCTAAGATTCTGAAAATCTTGTTCGAGCAGAAGTTTCGGCCGACAGTGCACAAAGGTAAACAAATACGAGACAGCGGCGAAAATTGCCGCTCATATGAGGAAATGAAGAAAAATATGTAACGGCGGTGAAATTCTCCGCCTTTACATGTCTAACGAAAAATACATGAAATGGCAGTGAAATCCGCTGCCTTTACATGTGAAATAAAAAGCATATGCACAAGTGGCAAAAAATGCCGCTATTACACGTATAAGAAAAATAAGTCAAAAAGAGATATGCAGGAGTGGCATTTTTTGCTGCTCTTGCATATCAAGACTCAAATTTTACTAACTTCTAAAAATGACCTAAATTGACATGTTCACTAATTTACAACTTGAATGATCTTCGCGCATATCGAGAAACCAATTCAAAGGGATGTCATAAACCAGTTCTAGAATGTCAAACGACTTCGTACGAGATCAAGAGAATCTTGTCTCGATCCACGAGCTTAGAGTGTAGATTCACGAAATAGACAAGTTTCGTGGGGGTTGTCTACAAAAACAAGCGTAGCTAATTTTGAGAACAACAAGAACCACTTGGAATACCACCATAGGGTTTACCCTATATGAATTAGTTTATGGGAAAACAACAGTCCTCCCAATTGAATTTGAACATAAAACATTAAGGACAGCTATTGAACTTGGGATGAATTTGACAGAAGCACAACAAGATAGGATTCAACATCTTAATGCTCTGGATGAAATAAGGCTTGAGGCACTACACCATACTGAAGTTATCTAGAAACAGAGGGTCAAATGGCATGACAGTCATATCAAGAACAAAGCATTTATAGCTAGTGATTGGGCACTTTTATATGATTCCAGGTATAAAGACTTCAAGGGCAAGCTCCAATCTAGGTGGCTTGGACCATATGAAATCATGCAAGTTTTCCCAAATGGAGTCATTCAGTTGCAAACTATAGATGAGGTCAGATTTTCACTCTTGGTCAATGGACATAGGCTAAAGTTGTATAAGAGGCCATTGCTAAGGGAAGACTTCATTGTTTCCTTAGCTACTACATATGGTGCCTCTGGCACTCTTGGTGAGGATACTATGACACCAGTTGATGCAGTGTCAGAGGATGATCCACACGACCTGATTAGTGATGTAAAAGTTGAGTTGGAATACTCAACCCCTATAGCTGAGGTATAATCTCTTTTGCTTTCCAAACACATGCACACGCAACACCACAAAAACACATCGCACCTTTAACATAATTTTTCCAACATTTAGCTGGGACCTACCTACATCTTTCAACTGGGACCTATCTACATCTTTTAGATGGGACCTATTACTTCTGTACCTGTTCTGATCACTATCAAAATTTGCACTTCAGAACAATGCTGCAAGCACCTGTAGAAACTGTAGATGTATTCCATGCAATGCACTGCCAATCCAATCAATCTGTACACTACGCCTTGCTTCATCATTGTGCCAGCACCTCATGCACTAAATTTCAAGCAATTCCATCAAATCACACATGCTGATATGCCACCTCACCATTCATCCACATGCATGACCTTGCAATTCTAGTGGATTAATTGCATTGTACACAATATCTCCTTTCGAAGAGTGCTCCTACATTTCTTTCCGAGGCATTGTTCCCAAAGTAACTTTTCATGATTGTCATTAAATTTATTTTTATGCATTTATTCTTATCCTTATTTACTTCATGCATGCGATAATATTTCATAGTATTCCAATTAATAATTACAACTTCCTACCACTTCCTTTGCCACGTGAGTGAGGTCACTTCATGTTTAGTCGGGGGGAAGGGTTGTCATTTATGTGTCATTCTTGATTTTTCAACTGGTTTTCAAATGATTTTTCATCCCTGTGTACTATGAAAATAACCAGTGAGAGTTACCATCCTAATATCTTTGCTTAAGTCAAATCAAGTTAACCCTGAGCAATAAGAGGAATTGCAGAGAAGACAAGAATAGGGGTTAAGTCTAACAAGGTGGCAAAGTGGAATTATATAGAGTATTATAGACATGGGAGGTGACTTAGTAAGGAAAGAGCCATCTGTGCACAAGGAGATTCTTGAAGATGTGCTAGTTTTACCACTCTTCACCAAAGTAGGATGGCTCGAGTACTTCTTAAAATTGACAGAGTATGACAATGATATGGCCGCAGAATTTGCAGTTACATTGCAAAGTGATGAAGCAGTAGTAAAAGGGTTAATGGTTGATGCTTCTAAGATAGCTATTGCCTAAGTGACTAGACTACCATGCACTGGGTCAGAATACCCAGCCTGAGCTGATGCAGTCGCTGCTAGAGAAGAATTCTGTGAGTGAGGCGAGCATTTAGATTCAACAACTCAAGGTACAAAATGCCTATCTTTGCCATTTTTCTGGGGCAAATGTGCTACCTACATTATCAGGTATTTCACTTGTGATGGGAGGTATAATATCCTGTACATTGTGCATTTTAAATTGTTGAACCATCTTCATCATGAGAAATTGGTGAATGTTCCGAACTACCTCTATAACTTCCTAAAGAGAATGGCTTTAGAATACTAAAGAAAGCCAGCATATACTTCGGTGTCTCATCATTGTTTAATTGCATTACTGGTTAAGAGGAGTTTGTGGATACAATACCCACAATTGGGAGGTCTTTAAGGATTGTGTTGATATTTCCACCTTGTTGGAGCAACCCCATGAGGAAGAAGAGGAACCCCCATACAAGGCTGAACCTGAAGATGAACTTGCTCATGAGGGGGAAGAAGAACCCCCATACAATGCTGAACCTGAAGATGAACTTGTTCATGAAGAACCAAAGGAGGAAAATGTCCCTAAAAATAGACCTGAAGAAAAAGGAGAACCTTCATTCTCTCCTTCTGAACATGTGACCCCAAAACTTGTAAGCAAGAAAGGAAAGAAGGAAGGAAAAGATGTCAGCAAAGAAAAGACAAAAAGGAAAAAGAAGGAGAAATATGTCAATACAGGGGAAGCAAAGGAGAAACAAAAGAGGAAAGCTAAAAAGTAGATGAAAAGGGCTATTAAACAAGAAACCACTACCCTGAAGAGATCAGGCAAATTGAGGAAACAAACAGCTGAAGAAAATATTGAAGGATAGAGACAAGATCCTAAGGAAAAGGGAAATACTCCTATGAATGTTCCTATTGACATACTTGAAGATGATATCTCTGCAAATAAGGATGATGTGAATGCTTCTTCAAAGAAGAAAAGGTATGTTTCTTCTTTTGACTCTGACTCAGAGGACCCATTTATTGCCAAAAAGATGAGAAAAGCAACCCTTGGTACCCCTGTTAAAGAAATTTTTAATGCTTCTGATAACAATGATAGTGGTAATGTAAATTTTAAGCAAAGGAATGAATTGTTAGAAGATAGAGACCTCCAAAAAGAGCTTCAAGAGGCATTGGATAGAATCCAAAACCCTAGAGGATCAGGTAAAGAGGTATGAAGAGAAGGAGATAGAAAAAGAAAAGAGGATACATGAATTAGAGGAGAGGATTCAGACACAGAATCAAGGGTCTAAATTGGATTTGTTAGCACAATTGGTTGTTAGCAATATCATCTGAGACGAGGAGAAGGAACCCCCTCCATCATTTCCTAAGGTAAGAACTCTAGCATGCCATACTACTGTTTCATTGGGTTTTGAGTTGCTGAAATTCACTAGTAGGTCAAAACAAGACACAGAGAATTGGGATAAAGAAAGGAAAATTTTTAATGAAATAATTGAGAATCAAAATCTTGAAATTAAGAAATTAGAGGTAAAGATGGCAAGTATAATTGATAGGGCCATGGAAATCATTGAATACAGACCACCTTCAAGGGTTTATGTATTATTTTTAAATGATAAATTTCTTAGTTTTGAATTCAATAGATTTGGTAATGACCAACCAGCTCTGTAGTCTAGACACAGTTTCTTCAGTTATTTTCAAAAGGTCAGTATAGAACAACAAGATCATCTATGTGACTTCTGTTTGCACAATTACCTATTAGAGTAAGATATAGAGTGGAATCCCTTTATAAATATTGGAGATTTGCAACTGAGAGCAATAATATCATACCTAAATAATGAAAAGTTGAGAGGAGAATTGATGGATAGGTATGAAGAATATGAGAAGAAGGTATCACTACCAATCAGACAAGAGGCACTTAATCCTGAAGATGTCCTCATAAAATGGTATAGACTTCACTCTCATAAGGGCCTAGGTAAAATCATTATGGACTTGAGAATAAGGGATCACAGAAGGGTACAGAGATGATGGGATCCATTTTACAAATTTGTGTTAGATATGTGCAAAGCAGAAGGATCGATTTGACACCTACTCTTCAACGGAAAGAACCTCATTCCTTGCATAACTTTATGAACATGTTTGAAAGATTACATAGGTACATTCAAATTTCAAAGAATCAAGGTGTGGCATGGTTACCTCTTACCTACCATCCACCTCTACTCTTATACCCAGTTCCATACTGGACAGGAGAAAAGGGAGAGGAATGCAGGATTGCAGAGACTAATAGACTATAGAGACTTTCATGCTACAATGGGTTCTATCTGAAACAAGGTGAGGGTGTCAGGGTAGTTATGGATTTGAGGCAAATAGTTTTACATTATAATTCATTTCCCTAGGTATCTGTTTGAGTAATTTTGCTTGAGGGCAAGCAAAAGGTTAGTTGGAGGGAAATGATGGGCTGTAGAATTAGTCTCTTTTATGCTACTTTTTATACTTCAAAGACTTCTTTCATAGCATCCTTTAAGACATTTATCCATGTTTGCACTATGATATGTTGACCTTCTTTATACTTCTAAGACCTGAACTTATAATATTAATATGGAATGTGATGATCATATTATCTAATGAATGAATTAGATATAGATATGTATAAAGGTATAAATAAGATGTTTTATGGTTAGTCATGGAGAATGCTTGTGGTATATGCTTTTGGGAACTAATTCTATGTGCAGAATTGGACGTGTCACGATGAGATTGAGCATTTGTAGTAGGTTGCAAACAAAGGAGTTAATAGAAGTATGAGTTTCAATGCTAATAATGCGGAGACAGCTGAAGACAATTATGGAGCATCATGGATAGTAATAAATTAAGGAGTGGATTTGTTTCAAATATGGTTATGGACGTTGTTCATGCATCAGACTTCTAATTTGATTTGAATTCTTCTGATAGTCAATTAAAATAAGAATGTGATCTTGACTCCACGACATAGTATCTAGGCACGGTAAATGATCAGAGTCAGTTAATAAATAAATAAGGCTCTCTCTCCATTTTGTATAGTAAGGGGATGATGAGATATATAAGGTAGTAGAGTCAAGTTGTTAGGAGTACAGTTCAATTTAGCTATCATTTCCTTTTCTATGTGCAAAGACTCAAGCATGTTACATTTATGGAATACAATCTAGATATGACAGAAAAGATTTCGTTGTTGAATAATTTAATATGAGTTGATTCTGTGTATGGAATAAGTTAAGCTTTGATATGTGTTACAAAGATACGTAGAATCTAGATTAGATTTGGTTTCAATTAAGGAAGATAGTCTCTTGAGCTGGCCACTCAAGGTACTGATTCTCTCCTTGTTTATTTCATTTAAGTTAATGTTGGTTTATTAGTTTTCTGTTAATTGTAATTTGAATTCGAGTTAGTATTATGTTTTGATCAAATATATATAGTTCATGAACAATGGCATATTAGTGTGATTACAAATCCTCCAGAGGTTATCAGTTAGTCATTTCCTTCTTGTCAATTCTGTAAGTTAATTCTACAAGTTTCCTTGTTGTAATAGTTATCTACAGGCCTTGTTGTAGGTACCTGTAGCAACTAGGATTTATAGCTATTTTTATTATTTTATAATTTTGTCAATTCCAGCAAAATAGGATTGTTTGTTTAAGATAGAATGATTTATGAACCATATGAGCCCTAAAGGCATATACTTTGCAAGTACCATCATAATCTTACACTCCTCAGTCGATAATTTAATGTAGGAATGTATAAGTGATGGAGTGGACTATTCAGATAGGCTTCCCGTGAATTAGTTAAGTCTACAAAACATTAGTTTTCCTCTACACCTTGTGTTGTGAGATCTTGCATTCTTATGTTGCTGATTTGTGCCTCTTTGTTGCTATTATCTTATGGTGATGTTATTTATGTTATAAGTTCATCTATGGTGGTTTTATAAAGCATGTTAGAGTGGCTGATTTTAGCATCATAAAGAAGTTGAATTGTTTCATGGTATTTCAAGGATTAAGCAAACGTATTTTTCATATTTGCATACAATTTTCAGAATTCTATATTGTAGTAGTCAAAGCCTTGTATCTCACCAATTGGTATCATATCATGGTGATTTGATGATTAACAATTGGATTAGAGGTTGTTTGTTTATTCTAACAATTGTTATCAGAGCTTAAGGTTGTTGCATGGCTTGCATGTGCTTATATGTGCTTGCATGTTCTTGCATGTGAGTTGCATGTACATGCATGGGCTTACATGTTGCTTGCATGTGCTTGCATGTGATGGATTCATGGTAATTTGGTTCTAGGTATTCCTCCATTTTTTAATTTAGCTTGAAAAGCTTGTGAATTTGTTGGAAGGAATTGTACAGTTGGAGGTTTTTTGGGCTGCAGTGGATGTTTTGTATGTTAGCATTGTTTTCCAGATTTGTGAGATTGGAAGCCATGGTATCTAACTCTCATATGGATATTGTCAATGAGATCTATGGTGGGCTCTTGAGGCTTAGGGTTATGGATCTTCATGGAGTTGATCTTGTGGTAGTGATCTGGAGCTCCGATTTGGCAATATGTGAGTATCCTCTTGCATGATGGTTATGTTCCTTTACCTTGTGGTCATGTGAAGTGAATGGGTTTTCATGTTGGGTGGTTGATTTTGGTGCCCTGGTCGAATGGAAGAACATTTATTTTTTGGACTATAGTATGGTGTGCTTATGTTGGATTCATGGGTTTAGCCCTTGGTTACATGAAAGCATTGGATGATTTTCCACTAGTTGCATGTGGGTTGTGGAGTTGATATTTTAGTGATATGGAAACTCTTGGACAACCGGGTTCCTTTTCTTTCATATTCATATTATTTTGGATATGTAGGTTTTACAGTTTTCTTGTTACAAAAAGCTGTGGAATCATAGATCTGTGATATTTCATTATTTCATATGACATGTATAGTGTGAATAGCTGGATGTTTAGGTGATTTTAGATTTACAGAGAGATGGTTTTTTAGGTTTTAGTGTTAGTGCCTGAATTGACTGACAGTTTTTGAGCAATTTTCATGCAGGCACTTTCCCTAAGTATCCAAAAAATGTTCTAAGTGTTGGACCTCCTCAGCATTTTTCAGCTGCAGCATCATATTTTCTTGAGGAGGAGGTCATCATCATAATGTTTGCTTCGATGAAGGTCATCATCATCATGTTTTCTGTCGACATGTTTTTTCATCAGGATCATCATATTTCAATATCGGGTGATGTTTGGATATCATCCTGATCCTGCTGATGAGCTACAATGCGCCCTGATTTGCTTGCGAGGGTGATTTTTCAAGTATCTGGTGATCTTCCAATTATCACCTTGCCCAAACATGATGATGATGTTGCCCTGATCTTCTGAAGGGGTTATTCTTTGGGTTGCTCGACCTGACTTGTTTTTTCCTAATTGTCATCATCATCATCATCATATTTCCAGTTATCACCGTGTTGCTTGCGGGGGTCATCATATTTTCTGCCTGCATGATATTTCGCCGGGGTGATATTTTTATCATCGGGTGATCTTGGTTATGATCATCCTGATGTTGTTGTTGGAGAGTTCTAAGTATGACCCGATATTCACTCGGGTCATCATATTTTGAACGTCAGGATGATCTTAGTCAATATCATCCTGATGATGTTGTATCACTTCATGTTCGTTGTTTTATCATCCTGATGATGCTGACGTCATTCTTATGTCAGGGTGATATCTATTTCTCTGCCTATCTGCATCATGATATTTCTGAAGGAGGGGGTGATATTTTCATTTTTGAATATCACCCGGATGTATGTTTGTTCCAGCGTCATGATGATGCTGATATCAAGGAGATATCCGCCTGCCGGCTTCGTGCATTATCTAGTGGGGGGTGATCTTTTCAAGCATCATCATATTCATCTATCGCCCCGATCTTATAGTGGAGCTACAGTGCAACATGATATTTGTGCATCAGGATGATATTTCCAAATATCCAGTTATCTTCCGAATATCATCCTGATGTCGATATGATGATGACGTCATCAAGGTCCGGGGGGGTCATATTTCTAACACAGATCATCTTGTGGAGATCTCCCGATATTTGCAAACATGATGATGACGTCATCCAGATATGAGGAGGTGCGCAGTAGGCAGATATGACGATGACGTCAGCAGGATATGATGATGACATCATCAGGATGTTCATCGGCCAGACTTTTGGTATAGGCTCAGCAGGAGGATGTTCCTCCGATGGATCAAGTTGTGCTGATGAAGGCGATTATCATACAGGTGATATTGCGATATGATGCTGATGTCAGGGTGATATTTCAAGCAACAGGATATCATGCTGCTGGAGGATGATGATGATGAAGTCTTATACTAGTGTCGTCAGGAGCAAAAGCACCGACATCATATATGCTCATGACCTAGTATATAAAGTGTTAAGGAGGTCATCGCGGGGTGCATGTGGGATAATTGATATCCTGCATTTTCAAATATCATGATGATGAATCTCAGCGGGAAATGGTTGCGATCGACTGTTTGATGTTTTTCCCAAGGCCGCGGGTTGGTGCGCCATTAATGGCGAAGGTTGCAGAGGTATGGGCGGATCTGGTACCCGATTGAAGGTGTACATCAACGGACAGTGGCGCAGGGCTCGAGATTTCTTCCTGTCTCCTCCCCTACCTGCTGCATTCATGTTTGGGTGCCAATCTGGTAATGCGTTGAGCGTCGTTTTGCTGATACTGTGTATCTAGCGAGATTTTTGGTCAACCATGTAATTAATTGCTGTGGTACACTACCTGGCTGTTATAAGCAAGAAGTGTTACTCATTTTTGTGGTTGTTGAAAGTTGAATATTTTTGGCTCTGTAATTCATAACAAGCTGATCTGGTTGCTCTGTACAGCTTAACCTGTGAGTTTATGTATCTCTTGTTGTATGTTTTTGGCATGAACCCACTGATTTCATGATTAATCTTATATGAGAAATGCTATCTTAGCATGTGTTGTGTTAATTCTGTCTCCAGTATTGCATTTATTCTTCTTCTGAATCTGGATATTTGGGTAATGTTTAGATTCTAGAGCATAGAATTCCTATGTTGAATGTCTGATCTTTAAACTTCTGCTCAAGGGGTAGATTAAACTATTTTCAGGTTGAACATTGGGAAGGGTATACTGCAGTAGGGATGCCATAAGTAGAGATAACTTAACACTCTGTATTGGGAGATATCTGTAAGGCAGATATCACATATATCCCCCTGAAATCCAGTTTTAGCTGTTCATGTTGATCATTCACAGGTGTATGTCTACTGACTCCAGGCCCTGGATAGGCACCAATCATGCTTTGTTTTTGTGTTATAACCATGTCCAGCTTTGCATCCAAAATTCAAACTAAACCATTTCATACTTCCACCTGTTAGTTGTAGGAGTAGGATTAGGAACCCCCTGCATGCTCTCATACCCAACCAGACATCATGTCCAAGAATGTTGCCAGCCTTGTGATCTATCATACAGATCTTGGTCCATACATGAGAGTATTCTGCCTGTTGTTGTCAAGTTAGATCTTTCTATCTTTGAGCTAGTCAAGGTTACATCTTGAGTTATAGGGATACCCCCCTTGGTGCGGCAGAACCAGAAGTGAAGGGGAGGCAGCTCACGCAACCTCCTGTATTTAGTTGGCTGAATCTGCCTGTGCATTAGAAGTGGCAAACCCTAATGCTGATTCAGAAGAAAAACCAACAAAATGGCGACTCCGCTGGGGAGTCTTTCATGTGAAAAATGATGCTCTGCTGGTGGAATGAACCTGGAAAAGTAGCTTTCAGCTATTGAAAATTTTGTCCTCTCTGGAGAGGTGGCGACTCTGTAAAAAGGATCCAAATGCACATGAAAGATAAATGTATGTTATTGGTTGAAAGATGTACAGATTTCTGCATCTGTATGAGAAAAGGTACCTTGTTACTTCCCCTTTATTTGTTGTTCTACTGCATAGGTTAGATGCCAGGGGAAGCCTTAGGTCTTAGACAGACAAAGGATGTCTAAGAGTAAGATTTTTATGAATCCAAGTATGAATTATCCCATACTCAGTGGTGAAATGTTGAATAAAAGAATAGAAGAGATAAGAAATAGGTTCATATTCTTAGAGGCTGAGCAGGCCCAGTTAAAAAGCAGTAACCCTGTTGTGTCTGCCAGTCAGGAAGCTAAACCTCCTGTCAGCCCTTTTGATCCTTTGTATGACCAACTGGATTTGTCATGGGTGGATTATAAAGTAGAAACTATGCCTGCTAGGATATACTGTCAGATGCCTAGATTTAGTGGTCACAATGTATATGATGGGAATGCACATATCCAAAATTTTCACAATTTTATGGGAAAATATTCATTCAGAGATGAGGATATGTGGATGAGGTTTTTTGTTAGGTCCTTTGATGCAAAAGCAAAAGACTGGTATTTGAGCTTTCCAAAGAAATCCTTTGCCTGTTGGGATGAGCTTATTGACTATTTCAAGGAAGAATTTGCAAAAGAATCGGCTGATCTTGTTGCAGAATTGATGAGAATCAGAAAACAAGATGAAGAGCCATGTGTTGATTTCAGTCATAGGTTTGCAATAGCCCTTTCACAGATCCCAGAAGTCTTCAGACCTGATATTTCAGCCTGTGTTGGCATATTCTTTGAAGCTTTTGAAGAGGGCTTTAGTGCAATACTGGGGGATTTCAAGGTGACAAGTATGCAGATGGCATACAGGTTCATAGAAAAGATAGAAAAAATTAGAAATGTGTACCTGCTGAAACCCCTGTCCCCAGGCCTTGGTGTGAGAAATGGTTATGAAGCTGCAAATGACCAAATGATTATGGCATCATGTGCAGATAAAAATGAAAATAAAAGCATAGAGGTTGAGACTGCTGTGTTTGAACATAATGCTAACAATACTGCTCAACTGGATTGTTCACCAGTTGAGGATGCCAGTGAAAGGACTAATGAGGATTCCCATTGCAATGATGAGGCAGCTGACCATGAAAACAATAACGAGGTTGTGGACAGCAATGAGCAATTTTTGGAATGGACCTGTGGAGACAATTGTGAGTATTGTACTCAAGACAGAGAAGATATAAGCAAACAGAGAAGCAGTCCTATGTGTGACCCATTGCCTACCTTTCAAACACATGGAGATCATGAAGAGCAGTCAGAAATTGAAATAAGTGCTTGTTCAGAGCATGATTGTTTTTCATTTGATGGCTGTTTTGCTTATGACACACAGGCTGATACTCCTCCACAGATTGAATCCATTGGTGATGAAGATGTGTGCTCTGCTGCCCATGAACAAATGGCATATTATGATGAAACTGATGCACCTGGGTCACCCATTTATGACACATATGGTGATGAGGATCTGTCTGAATATGGTGAGGATCTAGACATTATTTTTGGCTTGGATTCTGTTTCTCATCCTGATGAAAGAGGAAACAACATGCATCAGGTAAGTGACTGTGAAAATGTGCCTGATTTGAAAGAGATGCCAGAGCCTGATCTTTTCCAGCCTGGTGCTGCTGATTGTTGTGTACATGACGTGCACAATTGTGATTTTGAAAGCTTTTCTTTTGATGTGCCAGCATATAATACAATGAGCCCTGATCTTCCTAGTTGTGTGGTGGACTCTGAGTGTTTCCTATTTGCAGTCCAGCTAGGAGATCATGTTGCAATGCATGATGATGATACAGATGATAACCTGTGTTCTATACCATTTGAGTATGCATTGCCTGATATATTCTGCACCCACATGTCACATGATGTTGAAGGTTATCTGCACAAGGGTGATAATGACAAGCCAAATCAGAGGGTTGAATATGCAGATGACAAGATTTGTTTGTGGGTGGATCTTTGTAGTATCTCCAGGCTTGACCCAGTGCATGCAGATGAAAACAAGATATTTGACAAAGGGAGATACATGTTTTTCTTTTCTTGGTGGCCTTAGGCCATCAAGTGTGTTTGGTGATGCAGGTCGGTGTAGTATTTGACTCTGTGCCCAATGGATAAGGGACTGGTCTGCATCCCAGAGATCAGGGGTTCTCGCTGCAGTCTTGCACCTGCACGTCCCCAGACAGAGCCAGTGTTAGTGCCTGAATTGACTGACAGTTTTTGAGCAATTTTCATGCAGGCACTTTCCCTAAGTATCCAAAAAATGTTCTAAGTGTTGGACCTCCTCAGCATTTTTCAGCTGCAGCATCATATTTTCTTGAGGAGGAGGTCATCATCATCATGTTTGCTTCGATGAAGGTCATCATCATCATGTTTTCTGTCGACATGTTTTTTCATCAGGATCATCATATTTCAATATCGGGTGATGTTTGGATATCATCCTGATCCTGCTGATGAGCTACAATGTGCCCTGATTTGCTTGCGGGGGTGATTTTTCAAGTATCCGGTGATCTTCCAATTATCACCTTGCCCAAACATGATGATGATGTTGCCCCGATCTTCTGAAGGGGTTATTCTTTGGGTTGTTCGACCTGACTTGTTTTTTCCTAAGGGTCGTCATCATCATCATCATATTTCCAGTTATCACCGTGTTGCTTGCGGGGGTCATCATATTTTCTACCTGCATGATATTTCACCGGGGTGATATTTTTATCATCGGGTGATCTTGGTTATGATCATCCTGATGTTGTTGTTGGAGAGTTCTAAGTATGACCCGATATTCACTCGGGTCATCATATTTTGAACGTCAGGATGATCTTAGTCAATATCATCCTGATGATGTTGTATCACTTCATGTTCGTTGTTTTATCATCCTGATGATGCTGACGTCATTCTTATGTCAGGGTGATATCTATTTCTCTGCCTATCTGCATCATGATATTTCTGAAGGAGGGGGTGATATTTTCATTTTTGAATATCACCCGGATGTATGTTTGTTCCAGCGTCATGATGATGCTGATATCAAGGAGATATCCGCCTGCCGGCTTCGTGCATTATCTAGTGGGGGGTGATCTTTTCAAGCATCATCATATTCATCTATCGCCCCGATCTTATAGTGGAGCTACAGTGCAACATGATATTTGTGCATCAGGATGATATTTCCAAATATCCGGTTATCTTCCGAATATCATCCTGATGTCGATATGATGATGACGTCATCAAGGTCCGGGGGGGTCATATTTCTAACACAGATCATCTTGTGGAGATCTCCCGATATTTGCAAACATGATGATGACGTCATCCGGATATGAGGAGGTGTGCAGTAGGCAGATATGACGATGATGTCAGCAGGATATGATGATGACATCATCAGGATGTTCATCGGCCAGACTTTTGGTATAGGCTTAGCAGGAGGATGTTCCTCCGATGGATCAGGTTGTGCTGATGAAGGTGATTATCATGCAGGTGATATTGCGATATGATGCTGACGTCAGGGTGATATTTCAAGCAACAGGATATCATGCTGCTGGAGGATGATGATGATGAAGTCTTATACTAGTGTCGTCAGGAGCAAAAGCACCGACATCATATATGCTCATGACCTAGTATATAAAGTGTTAAGGAGGTCATCGCGGGGTGCATGTGGGATAATTGATATCCTGCATTTTCAAATATCATGATGATGAATCTCGGCGGGAAATGGTTGCGATCGACTGTTTGATATTTTTCCCAAGGCCGCGGGTTGGTGCGCCATTAATGGCGAAGGTTGCAGAGGTATGGGCGGATCTGGTACCCGATTGAAGGTGTACATCAACGGACAGTGGCGCAGGGCTTGAGATTTCTTCCTGTCTCCTCCCCTACCTGTTGCATTTATGTTTGGGCACCAATCTGGTAATGCGTTGAGCGCCGTTTTGCTGATACTGTGTATCTGGCAGGATTTTTGGTCAACCATGTAATTAATTGCTGTGGTACACTACCTGGCTATTATAAGCAGGAAGTGTTACTCATTTTTGTGGTTGTTGAAAGTTGAAGATTTTTGGCTCTGTAATTCATAACAAGCTGATCTGGTTGCTCTGTACAGCTTAACCTATGAGTTTATGTATCTCTTGTATGTTTTTGGCATGAACCCACTGATTTCATGATTAATCTTATATGAGAAATGCTATCTTAGCATGTGTTGTGTTAATTCTGTCTCCAGTATTGCATGTATTCTTCTTCTGAATCTGGATATTTGGGTAATGTTTAGATTCTAGAGCATAGAATTCCTATGTTGAATGTCTGATCTTTAAACTTCTGCTCAAGGGGTAGATTAAACTGTTTTCAGGTTGAACATTGGGAAGGATATACTGCAGTAGGGATGCCATAAGTAGAGATAACTTAACACTCTGTATTGGGAGATATCTGTAAGGTAGATATCACATATATCCCCCTGAAATCTAGTTTTAGCTGTTCATGTTGATCATTCACAGGTGTATGTCTACTGACTCCAGGCCCTGGATAGGCACCAATCATGCTTTGTTTTTGTGTTATAACCATGTCCAGCTTTGCATCCAAAATTCAAACTAAACCATTTCATACTTCCACCTGTTAGTTGTAGGAGTAGGATTAGGAACCCCCTGCATGCTCTCATACCCAACCAGACATCATGTCCAAGAATGTTGCCAGCCTTGTGATCTATCATACAGATCTTGGTCCATACATGAGAGTATTCTGCCTGTTGTTGTCAAGTTAGATCTTTCTATCTTTGAGCTAGTCAAGGTTACATCTTCAGTTATAGGGATACCCCCCTTGGTGTGGCAGAACCAGAAGTGAAGGGGAGGCAGCTCACGCAACCTCCTGTATTTAGTTGGCTGAATCTGCCTGTGCATTAGAAGTGGCAAACCCTAATGCTGATTCAGAAGAAAAACCAACAACATGTTAACAAAAAAAACTTGTGGTTTGTAGATCTATGGAAAGATTGTATTCAGACTCTTAGAGTATTCTGGAAGGAAATGATTACAAATTTGTAGGGCTGCTTGATGGCTTCTTATGATCTATGTTTACTCTTATGTGGATTTGTTTGGCAAATCAGGTCTATCATTGATCCTAGTGTTTGAGTCTTGGAAATCTACATGTTATTCCTAGTCATCTTTGTTTTGCATGTTACTGATGTGGGGTTGAATCTTTTTTTTAATTATTTGAGATTGGAGCACTGACCATGTTTTTCTCCTTTAATATGTTGCATGAGTGTAGATCTTGAGGATTCTATTTGGTTGGCCTCTTCTTGGTCACCTTGTTTACATTGGAATGTTTATTGCAGTGAGACAAAAGGATGGTTTAGAGTACTTGATATAGTTGTTCATTAGAATCTATAGTAGCAAGTTATGGTGCATGAAAAGCTCTATTCACTTTTAGTGAAGTTTTGGTAATGATATTGGTCATGATACCATGTATACTACTTAGTATCACTTTTAGTGGGAGTTTTGTGCAGTTACATAGTATGTTCTATCTTCTTTGTTTTTAGGATTTTGGCTCTAAGCTGATGTTGTTTTAGTGTGTAGTGAGCCATGGATAATCGTTGGTTAGAAGATGGATGATCTTTTGCAATAGTTGTTGGTGTCATAAGGAGCTCTTGGATTCTGCCCTTAGGTTGCAATGAGGGTTTATTGACATCTTTGGTTCTATTGATAGAGGATGCTTAATCTTCTTGTTTTGGAGATTATGGTTTTACTCAACCTTTTGGGAGCTGTGTCATTTACAATAGATTCTTTGATTGTATTCAGGCCATGGATGATCTTCATTTAGGAGATGGTTATTACGATGTCATGGATAGTTTGGTTACATGTTTTAGTGGGATCTTTTGACAAGGATGGTTTGATATCTTGTTGCCATGTATAGCTCGGTATCATAGTCTAGTGGGAGTTTTGGCAAGATATGGTTATCTTCATGTGACTTGAAGAGGCTTTAACATCTTGTTTTCATGTAGGACCCTTAGAGTCTTTGGTAAAGGTGTTATTATTCTTCCTATGGAGAGGATGTAGTTCTCTTTGGTTTTGAGTATTAATCATTTGCTTGGAGCTTAATAATTTTGCAGGTTGCATTTGAAGTTGGCATGGATTGATTGGTGGATGTTCATGGATATTAGAGAGACTTGGGTTAGGCTAAAAATCTCTTGTACTTAAGAGATATGTGTTGGAATGGTTACTTGTTATGAAAGTTTTTCAATAGTAAAGACCAAGGAGCCTACACTTGGAAATGGATGTGAGTCCATCATAGACCTGATGAAAAGGTTGTCTTTATTGAAAGCTTATATTGCTTGGTGTTGTATGCACAAGACAATCTTGTATCCCACTCTTAGTCTACTCAGCAGGTGAATGATCTAAGAGGTATTGCTTGACTGATTATTAGATGCATTCTTTAAATCTATCTTGTCTTCTCTTGTGCATTAGTCTTGAATGTTGATTTGTGAGGACTTGTTGAGAAGTAGATGCATGATTTTATGTATTTCCGTTGTTCTCCTTGTAATCTTGAACTTGGGTTAATTCTAAGGATTTGGTAGGAGAGGTACATGAAATGGTTAGTGGCTTTGGGCATATTCCCTTATGTTGTGGGAATGTTTGGCTAGTTTGATCTACTTTCTGTGAGAGGTTTACATCTATTGCTGCCATGTTTTCATTACAAGTTGAATGGTTATATGTTGATATCCTTTTAGTTTGGGAGTGTTGAAGGAGATCTTACTTTACATAGTTTGGCACATGTTAGTGTGGTATAAGGACATGGTTTGATTTGTAGGTTCTCTCTTTCCTGGTATATTGCATTCTTCCTAAGGGTTCTTATGTTTATGGAGTTGAGGTTTTGAATGGAGTCATGTGTTGTTGTTTGTACTTCATTGTTTTTTGGCAATAGTTTGGTAGCTCCTTGATCTCTTTCTTCATTGGTTTGGAGGACTTGGGAGAGTTATTTGGAATGGTAATAAAAGATGTATTTTTCATATCATTGTATGCTTCTTTGACTATGATAGAGGAATTAGCCACATCCTCTATGTGAAGTGCTATAGGAGGACTTGTTAATGCTATGATCTTGTTTTCAGATTTGACATTACCTATGCAGTGGGAGTTTCAGAAGGTATATGAGTTATGTATGGGAGGGGCACCTCTCTTGGGCTGATTACACTTTATTGCAGTGAGTTACTTCAGATGTTTTTTATCGCATGTCTATGTGTGTTATTACCTTGGAGTCTTTTTTTACAGGATGGTGGATATACAGGGACTAGTTTGCAGATTTGGGTTCTTATGTTAATGGCATGAAGTTCTACCTATGATAGTTTGCTTACCCTGGTTTGAGGTATGGATAGTTTGGATGAGCTAGCAACTTGCTATGGTTTCTGTTCCAATTTAGTACGAGTGTGGCAGTCACTCAGAGTCATTTGTTATCATTTAGATTTGATGCTTGTGTTCATGTATAGATTGGTGCAGGTTCTAGTGACAATTGATATGTTTCACCTTGGTATGTTCCTTGTCCTATCATGGGTGACATGATGTGAGGATTTCTTTCTTGAGATGGTGGTTATCATGGTTGATTTTAGAGGTATCTTGTTGGAGCACAAAAGCATGTTGAAGAATCAATGATACACGGTTGGTTAAGGGATGTTTATTCCCTTGTTGATTTCCTATGGGTTGATTTACAATGTATAATGTCAAGTGGGAGAATGTTGGGATAAGGTACCATTAACCTTGTAAATTCTAATATTGTATGTATTCCATGTATTAGTTGTAATTTGTATTTATCCATAAGGGATGTATAAGTTTCACCAGTAGGTTATTACAAAGTTACTTTTACTACTCAAGGAGTCTTAGTAAATAGTAAATGAGGTGAGGTGGAGAATCTTGGTACCTATCTTAGGGAAACATATTTTTGGGCTGTTATGACATATGTCATAAGTTTTTAAGAGCATCTATGACAACTTACAATTGTCATAAGGTGTAAGAGATTCTATGACAACATATGATAGCAATTATTGTCTTGTAAGTTCCTATTCTTAGTTCTAGGCATCTATATTGGGAAGATGCCTATGACAGGTGTAAGGAAATCTATAAGAAGATGATTTTGGTGTATCCTAAGATAGAAAAGTTGGATTTTGTCCATCTCCCATGAATTTTTTTGGTGGGTACTCATTTTGTATAAATATGAGACTTGAGAGTGAAGTTTGGTGGAGTAATAGTGAGAGGAAAACTTGCTTTCAGGTAACAGGTTGAGTGAAATTTTTTGTACATAGGTGTTGCTGGATTGAAGAATGAAGAGGAGATTGGAAATAGATGTATTATAATCTTGTTTTGAAGATAATACAACTTGGGCCTCTCTTCTTGGTGGAGTTTTTTCTTGCAAGGGTTTCTCCACGTAAACACTATGTTATTTGTTTATTCTTCTGTTCCATTGCTACCTTGTGTTGTGAGATCTTGCATTCTTATGTTGTTGATTTGTGCCTCTTTGTTGATGTTATCTTATGGTGATGTTATTGCTGTTATAATTTCATCTAAGGTGGTTTTATAAAGCATATTAGAGTGGCTGATTTTATCATCATAAAGAAGTTGAATTATTTCATGGTATTTCAAGGATTAAGCAAACTTATTTTTAGATTTGCATACAATTTTTAGATTTATATATTGTAGTAGTCAAAGCCTTTTATCTTACCAATTGGTATTATATCATGGTGATTTGATGATTAACAATTGGATTAGAGATTGTTCTTTTATTCCAACAATCATGAGCAAAACGATCATCATTTGCTGGTAAAAGTTTGAGATCACAGACATTGAAAAATTTATAGGTATCTATTCCACATGGAACATTCATTGACAGTTGAGTTCATTGAATCCATCGTTATATCTCTCTATCAACTCATAAATTCTTAGCATCTCGTACACCTCCTTCACCAATTTCTTTCTATTGGCTAGATCATGAGCATGACGATCGTCATTTGTTGGTAAAAGCTTGAGATCAAAGACATTGAAAAAGTTATAGGTACCTATTCTACATGGAAAATTTATTAACAGTTGAGTTCATTGAATCCATTATTATCTCTCCCTATCAATTCATAAATTCCTTAGTATCTCATACACCTCCTTCACCAATTTCTTTCCATTGGCCAGATCATAAGTAGGACGATCGTCATTTGCTGGTAAAAAGCTTGAGATCAAAGACATTCAAAAAGTTATAAGTACCTATTCCACATGGAACATTCATTGACAGTTGAGTTTATTGAATCCATCATTATCTCTGTCTATCAACTCATAAAGTCCTCAGCGTCTCATACACCTCCTTCACCAATTTCTTTCCATTGGCCAGATCATGAGTAGGACGATCGTCATTTGCTGGTAAAAGTTTGAGATCAAAGACATTAAAAAAGTTATAGGTACCTATTCCACATGGAACATTCATTGATAGTTGAGTTCATTGAATCCATTGTTATCTCTCTCTATCAACCCATAAATTCCTCAGCATCTTGTACAGCTCCTTCACCAATTTCTTTCATTTGGCTAGATCATGAGCACAAGAATCGTCATTTGTTTGTAAAAGCTTAAGATCAAAGACACTGAAAAAGTTATAGGTACCTATTCCACATGGAACATTCATTGATAGTTGAGTTCATTGAATCCATCATTTTCTTTCTCTATCAACTCATAAAGTCCTCAACATCTCATATACCTCCTTCACCAATTTCTTTCCATTGGCTAGATCATGAGCAGGATGATCGTCATTTGCTGGTAAAGGCTTGAGATCAAAGACATTGAAAAAGTTATAGGTACCTATTCCACATGGAACATTCATTGGTAGTTGAGTTCATTGAATCCATCATTATCTCTCTCTATCAACTCATAAAGTCCTTAGTGTCTTGTACACCTCGTTCACCAATTTCTTTCCATTGGCCAGATCATGAGCACGATGATCCTCATTTGCTAGTAAAAGCTTGAGATCAAAGACATTGAAAAAGTTATAGCTACCTATTCCACATGGAACACTCATTGACAGTTGAGTTCATTGAATCCATCATTATCTCTCTCTATCAACTCATAAAGTCCTTAGCATCTCATACACCTCCTTCACCAATTTCTTTCCATTGGCCAGATCATGAGCAGGATGATCATCATTTGCTGGTAAAAGCTTGAGATCAAATACATTGAAAAAGTTATAGGTACATATTCCACATGGAACATTCATTGATAGTTGAGATCATTGAATCCATCGTTATCTCTCTCTATCAAATCATAAAGTCCTCAGCATCTCATACACCTCCTTCAACAATTTCTTTCCATTGGCCAAATCATGAGCAAGACAATCGTCATTTGATAGTAAAGCTTGAGATCAAAGACATTAAAAAAGTTATAGGTACCTATTCCACATCGAACGTTCATTAGCACTTGAGTTCATTCAATCCATCATTATCTCTCTCTATCAACTCATAAAGTCCTTAGCATCTCATACACCTCCTTCACCAATTTCTTTCCATTGGCCAGATCATGAGCAGGACAATCGTCATTTGCTGGTAAAAGATTAAGATCAAACACATTGAAAAATTTATTCATACCTATTCCACATGGAACATTCATTGACAGTTGAGTTCATTGAATCCATCATTATCTCTCTCTATCAACTTGTAAAGTCCTCAGCATCTTGTATCCTTCACTAATTTCTTTCCATTTGCCAGATCATGAGCAGGACGATCATTATTTGCCGGTAAAAGCTCAAGATCAAAGACATTGCAAAAGTTATAGGAACATACTGCACATAGAAGATTGATTGACAGTTGAGTTCATTGAATCCATATTTATCTCTTTCTATCAACTTAAAGTCCTCAGCATCTCGTACACCTCCTTCACCAATTTCTTTCAATTGGCTAGATCATGAGTAGGATGATCATCATTTGTTGGTAAAAGATTAATATCAAAGACATTTTAAAAGTTATAGGTACCTATTCCACATGGAACATTCATTGACAGCTGAGTTCATTGAATCCATCACTATCTCTCTATCAACTCATAAAGTCCTCAACGTCTCATACACCTCCTTCACCAATTTCTTTTCATTAGTCAAATCATGAACATGATGATCGTCATTTGCTAGTAAAAGTTTGAGATCAAAGACATTCAAAAATTTATAGAAACCTATTCCACATGGAACATTCATTGATAGTTGAGTTCATTGAATCCATTATTATCTCTCTCTATCAACTCTGCGTCTTGTACACCTCCTTCACTAATTTGTTTCAATTGGCCAGATCATGAGCAGGATGATCATCATTTACTGGTAAAAGTTTGAGATCAAAGACATTAAAAAAGTTATAGGTACCTATTCCACATGGAACATTAATTGATAGTGGAGTTCATTTAATCTATTGTTATCTCGCTCTCTATCAACTCATAAAGTCCTTAGCGTCTCGTACACCTCCTTCACCAATTTATTTCCATTGGCCATATCATGAGCATGATGATCATAATTTGCTGGTAAAAGCTTGAAATCAAAGACATTGAAAAAGTTATAGGCACCTAATCCACATGGAACATTCATTGAGAGTTGAGCTCATTGAATCCATCATTATCTCTCTCTATCAACTCATAAATTTCTTAGCGTTTCGTACACGTCCTTCACCAATTTATTTCCATTGGTCAAATCATGAGAAGGACAATCATCATTTCCTGGTAAATACTTGAGATCAAAGACATTGAAAAAGTTATAGGTACCTATTACACATGAAACATTCATTGACAGTTAAGTTCATTGAATCCATCGTTATCTCTCTCTATCAACTCATAAAGTTAGCATCTCATACACCTTTACCAATTTCTTTCCATTGGCCAAATCATGAGTGGGATGATCGTCATTTGCTAGTAAAAGCTTGAGGATAAAAACATTGAAAAAGTTATAGGTACCTATTCCACATGGAACATTCATTGACAGTTGAGTTCATTGAATCCATCGTTATCTCTCTCTATCAACTCATAAAGTCCTTAGCATCTTGTACACCTCCTTCATAAGATTCTTTCCATTGGCCAGATCATGAGCAGAATGATAGACATTTACTGGTAAAAGCTTGAGATCAAAGACATTGAAAAAGTTATTGGTACCTATTCCACATAGAACATTCAATGACAGTTGAGTTCATTGAATCCATCTTTATCTCTCTATCAACTCATAAAGTCCTCAACATCTCATACACCTCCTTCACCAATTTCTTTCGATTGGCCAGATCATGAGTAGGACGATCATCATTTGTTGGTAAAAAATCTTGAGATCAAAGACATTGAAAAGTTATAGGTACCTATTCCACTTGGAACATTCATTGACAGTTGAGTTCATTGAATCCATCATTATCTTTCTCTATCAACTCATAAAGTCCTCAACATCTCGTACACCTCCTTCACCAATTTCTTTCCATTGGCCCGATAATGAGTAGGACGATCGTCATTTCTTGGTAAAAGCTTAACATCAAAGAGATTGAAAAAGTTATAGGTACCTATTCCACGTGGAACATTCATTGACAGTTTAGTTTATTGAATCCATCATTATGTATCTCTATCAACTCATAAATTTCTCAACATCTCGTAGACCTCCTTCACAAATTTCTTTCCATTGGCTAAATCATGAGTAAGATGATTGTCATTTGCTGGTAAAAGCTTGAGATCAAAGACAATGAAAAGTTTAAAGGTACCTATTTCACATGGAACATTCATTGAAAGTCAAGTTCATTGAATCCATCCTTATCTCTATCAACTCATAAAGTCCTCGGCATCTTGTACACCTCCTTCACCAATTTCATTCCATTTACCAGATCATGAGCAGGGCGATCGTAATTTGTTAGTAAAAGCTTGAGATCAATGAGATTGAAACTATTATAGGTACCTATTCCACATGGAACATTCATTGATAATAGAGTTCATTGAATCCATTGTTATCTCTATTTATCAACTCATAAAGTCCTTAGCATCTCGTAAACCTCCTTCACCAATTTTTTTCCATTGGCCAGATCATGAGCAGGACAATCGTCATTTGCTGGTAAAAGATTGAGATCAAAGACATTGAAAAAGTTATAGGTACCTATTACACATAGAACATTAATTGACAGTTGATTTCATTGAATCCATCGTTATCTCTCTCTATCAGCTCACAAAGTCCTCAGCATCTCGTACACCTCCTTCACCAAATTCTTTACATTGGCCAGATCATGAGCAAGACCATCGTCATTTGCTGGTAAAAGTTTGATATCAAATACATTCAAAAAGTTATAGGTACTTATTCCACATGGAACATTCACTGACAGTTGATTTCATTGAATCTATCATTATCTCTTTCTATCAACTCATAATGTCCTCAACATTTTGTACACCTCATTCACCAATTTATTTCCATTGGCCATATTATGAGTAGGACGATTGTCATTTGCTGGTAAAAACTTGAGATCAAAGACATTGAAAAAGTTAGAGGTACTTATTCCATATGGAACATTTATTAACAGTTGAGTTCATTGAATCCATCAGTATCTCTCTCTATCAACTCATAATGTCCTGAGCATCTGGTACACCTCCTTCACCAATTTCTTTCCATTTTCTAAATCATGAGTAGAACGATTGTCATTTGCTGGTAAAAGTTTGAGATCAAAGACATTGATAAAGTTATAGGTACCTATTCCACATGGAACATTTATTAACATTTGAGTTTATTGAATCCATTGTTATCTCTCTCTATCAACTCATAAAGTCTTCAGCATCTTTGTACACCTCCTTCACCAATTTCTTTCCATTGGCCAGATCATGAGCAGAATGATCGTCATTTGTTGGTAAAAGCTTGAGATCAAATTGAAAAAATTATAGGTACCTATTCCACATGGAACATTCATTGACAGTTGAGTTCATTGAATCTATTGTTATCTCTCTCTATCAACTCATAAAGTCTTCAGTATCTCGTACACTTCCTTTACCAATTTCTTTCCATTGGCTAGATCATGACCAGGACGATCATCATTTGCTGGTAAAAGATTGAGATCAAAGACATTGAAAAAGTTATAGGTACCTATTCCACATGGAACATTCATTGAGAGTTTATTTCATTGAATCCATCATTATCTCTCTCTATCAACTCATAAATTCCTTAGTGTCTCGTACACCTCCTTCACCAATTTCTTTCCATTCTCCAGATCATGAGTAGGAAGATCCTCATTTGCTTGTAAAAGATTGATATCAAAGACATTTAAAAATTTATAGGTACTTATTCCACGTGGAACATTCATTGACAGTTGATTTCATTGAATCCATCGTTATCTCTTTCTATCAACTCATAAAGTCCTCAGCATCTGATACAACTCGTTCACCAGTTTCTTTCCATTGGCCAGATCATGAGTAGGACGATTATCATTTGCAGGTAAAAGTTTGAGATCAAAGACATTGAAAAAGTTATAGGTACCTATTCCACATGGAACATTTATTGACAGATGAGTTCATTGAATGCATCATTATCTCTCTGTCAACTCATAAAGTCCTCAGCATCCCATACACCTCCTTCACCAATTTCTTTCCATTTGTCTGATCCTGAGTAGGATGATCTTCATTTGCTGGTAAAAGATTGAGATCATAGACATTGAAAAAGTTATAGGTACCTATCCATATGGAACAATCATTGATAGTTGAGTTCATTGAATCCATCATTATATCTCTCTATCAACTCATATAGTCATCATCGTCTCATACACCTCCTTCACATATTTCTTTCCATTAGCTAAATCATGAGTAGGATGATCCTCATTTGCTGGTAAAAACTTGACATTAAAAACATTAAAAAAGTTATAGGTTCCTATTCCACATGGAACATTCATTGACAATTGAGTTCATTGAATCCAGCTTTATCTCTCTATTAACTCATAATGTCCTCAGCGTATCATACACCTCCTTCACCAATATCTTTCCATTGGCCAAATCATGAGAATGATGATCTTCATTTTTAGGTAGAAGTTTGAGATCAAAGGCATTCAGAAAGTTATAGGTATATATTTTACATGGAACATTCATTGACAATTGAGTTCATTGAATCCATTGTTATCTCTATCTATCAACCCATAAAGTCCTTAGTGTCTCATACACCTCCTTCACCAATTTTTTCCCATTGCCCAGATCATGATTAGGATGATCATCATTTGCTGGTAAAAGTTTGAAATCAAAGACATTGAAAAAGATATAGGTACCTATTCCATGGAACATTCATTGACAGTTGAGTTCATTAAATCTATCGTTATCTCTCTCTATCAACTCATAAAGTCTTCAGCATCTTGTACACATCCTTCACCAATTTCTTTCCATTGGTCAAATCATGAGTAGGATGATCGTCATTTGATGTTTAAAGTTTGAGATCAAACACATTGAAAAAGTTATAGGTACCTATTCTACATGAAACATTCATTGACAGTTGATTTCATTGAATCCATCGTTATCTCTCTCTATCAACTTATAAAGTCCTCAGTGTCTCATACACCTCCTTCCCTAATTTCCTTCCATTGGCCAGATCATAAGCAGGATGATTGTCATTTGCTAGTAAAAGTTTGAGATCAAAGACATTAAAAAATTTATAGGTACCTATTCCACATAGAACATTCATTGATAGTTGAGTTCATTGAATCCATTGTTATCTCTCTATATCAACTCATAAAGTCCTCAGCATCTCGTACACCTCCTTCACCAATTTTTCTTTCCATTGGCCAGATCATGAGCAGAACGATCCTCATTGAAAAAGTTATAGGTACCTATTCCACATGGAACATTCATTGATAGTTGAGTTCATTAAACCCATCGTTATCTCTCTCAATCAACTCATAAAGACCTCAGTGTCTCGTACACCTCCTACACCAATTTCTTTCCATTGGCCAGATCATAAGCAAGATGATCGACCTTTGTTGGTAAAAGTTTGAGATCAAAAACATTAAAAAAGTTGTAGGTACCTATTCCACATGGAACATTCATTGATAGTTGAGTTCATTGAATCCATCGTTATCTCTCTCTATCAACTCATCAAGTCCTTAGCGTCTCATACACCTCCTTCACCAATTTCTTTTCATTGGCCAGATCACAAGCAAGATGATCATTATTTGCCAGTAAAAGCTTGAGATCAAAGACATTCAAAAAGTTATAGTTACCTATTCCACATGGAACATTCATTGACAATTGAGTTCATTGAATCCATCATTATCACTTTCTATCAACTCATAAAGTCCTCAACATCTTGTACACCTCCTTCACCTATTTCTTTCCGTTGGCCAGATCATGAGCACGATGATCATCATTTCCTAATAAAAACTTGAGATCAAAGACATTGAAAAAGTTATAGGTACTTATTCCACATGGAACATTCATTGACAGTTGAGTTCATTGAATCCATCGTTATCTCTCTCTATCAACTTATAAAGTCCTTAGCATCTCGTACACCTCCTTCCCCAATTTCTTTCCATTGGCCAGATCATAAGCAGGATGATTGTTATTTGCTAGTAAAAGTTTGAGATCAAAGACATTAAAAAATTTATAGGTACCTATTCCACATAGAACATTCATTGACAGTTGAGTTCATTGAATCCATCATTATCTCTCTATATCAACTCATAAAGTCCTCAGCATCTCGTACACCTCCTTCACCAATTTTTCTTTCCATTGGCCAGATCATGAGCAGAACGATCCTCATTGAAAAAGTTATAGGTACCTATTCCACATGGAACATTCGTTGACAGTTGATTTCATTGAATCCATCATTATCTCTCTCAATCAACTCATAAAGACCTCAGCATCTCGTACACCTCCTACACCAATTTCTTTCCATTGGCTAAATCATAAGCAAGATGATTGAAAAAGTTATAGGTAATTATTTCACATGGAACATTCATTGATAGTTGAATTTATTGAATCCATCATTATATCTCTCTATCAACTCATAAAGTCTTCAGTGTCTCGTACACCTCATTCACTAATTTCTTTCCATTGGCCAGATCATGAGCGGGATGTTCGTCATTTTCTTGTAAAAGCTTAAGATCATAGGCATTGAAAAAGTTATAGGTACCCATTCCACATGGAATATTCATTGACAGTTGAGTTCATTGAATCCATCATTATCTCTCTCTATCAACTGATAATGTCTTCAGCGTCTCATACACCTCCTCCACAAATTTCTTTCCACTGGCCAAATAATGAGCAGGACGATCATCATTTTTTTGTAAAAACTTGAGATCAAAGATATTGAAAAAGTTATTGGTACTTATTCCACATGGAACATTCATTGACAGTTGAGTTCATTGAATTGATCGTTATCTCTCTCTATCAACTTATAAAGTCCTCAACATCTCATACACCTCCTTCAATTTCTTTCCACTGGCCAGATCATGAGCAGAACAATCGTCATTTGCTAGTAAAAGGTTGAGATCAAAGACATTGAAAAAGTTATATGTACCTATTCCACATGGAACATTCATTGACAGTTGAGTTCATTGAATCTATCATTATCTCTCTCTATCAACTCATAAAGTCCTGGGCATCTCGTAAACCTCCTTCACCAATTTCTTTCCATTGGCCAGATCATGAGTAAGACGATCGTCATTTGCCTGTAAAAGCTTGAGATCAAAGACATTGAAAAATTATAGGTACCTATTCCACATGGAAAATTCATTAACAATTGAGGTCATTGAATCCATCATTATCTCTCTCTCTCAACTCATAAAGTCCTTAGCGTCTCGTACACCTCCTTCACCACTTTCTTACCATTGGCCAGATCATGAGTAACACGATCATCATTTGCTGGCAAAAGTTTGAAATCAAAGACATTGAAAAAGTTATAGGTACCAATTCCACATGGAACATTCATTAATAGTTGAATTCATTGAATCCATCATTATCTCTCTATCAACTCATAAAGTCTTCAGTGTCTCGTACACCTCTTTCACTAATTTCTTACCATTGGCCAGATCATGAGCAAGACGTGATCATCATTTGCTGGTAAAAGTTTGAAATCAAAGACATTGAAAAAGTTATAGCTACCTATTCCACATGGAACATTCATTGACAATTGAATTCATTGAATCCATCATTATCTCTCTATCAACTCATAAAGTCTTCAGCGTCTCATACACCTCCCTCACCAATTTTTTTCATTTGGCTAGATCATGAGTAGAATGATCGTCATTTGCTGGTAAAAGCTTAAGATCAAATACATTGAAAACATTATAGTTACCTAATCCACATAGAACATTCATTGACAGTTGAGTTCATTGAATCTATTGTTATCTCTCTCTATCAACTCATAAAGTTTTCAGCGTCTTGTACACCTCCTTCACCATTTTCTTTCCATTGGCCAGATCATGAGTAGGATGATTGTCATTTGCTAATAAAAATTTGAGATTAAAGACATTGAAAAAGTTATAGGTATCTATTCCACTTGGAACATTCATTGACAGTTGAGTTTACTGAATTCATCATTATCTCTCCCTATCAACTCATAAAGTCCTCAGTATCTCGTACACCTCCTTCACCAATTTCTTCCCATTGGCTAGATCATGAGCATGATGATCGTGATTAGCTGGTAGAAATTTAAGATCAAAGACATTGAAAAAGTTATAAGTACCTATTCCAAATGGAACATTCATTGACAGTTGAGTTCATTGAATCCATCGTTATCTCTCTCTATTAACTCATAAAGTCCTCAGCGTATCGTACACTTCCTTCAACAATTTCTTTCCATTGGACAGATAATGAGCAGGATGATCATTATTTGTTGGTAAAAGCTTGAGATCAAAGACATTGAAAAAGTAATAGGTACCTATTCTACATGGAACATTCATTAATAGTTAATTTCATTGAATCCATTGTTATCTTTCTCTATGAACTGATAAAGTCCTTAACATCTCGTACACCTCCTTCCCCAATTTATTTCCATTGGCTAGATCATGAGCAGGACAATCGTCATTTGCGAGTAAAAGGTTGAGATCAAAAATATTAAAAAAATTATAGGTACCTATTCCACATGGAACATTCATTGACAGTTGAGTTCATTGAATCCTTTGTTATCTCTCTCTATCAACTCATAAATTCCTCAGCGTCTCGTACACCTCCTTCACCAATTTCTTTCCATTGGCCAGATTATGAGCAGAACAATCGTCATTTGCTGGTAAAATCTTGAGATCAAAGACATTAAAAAAATTATAGATACCTATTCCACATGGAACATTCATTGATAGTTGAGTTGATTGAATCCATCGTTATCTCTCTCTATCAACTCATAAAGTCTTCAACATCTTGTATAGCTCCTTCACAATTTTCTTTTCATTGGCCAGATCATGAGTAGGACAATCACCATTTGCTGGTAAAGGCTTGAGATCAAAGACATTAAAAAAGTTATAGGTACCTATTCCACATGGAACATTCATTAACAGTTGAGTTCATTGAATTCATCGTTATCTCTCTTTATCAACTCATAAAGTCTTTAGCGTCTCGTACACCCCCTACATCAATTTTGTTCCATTGGCGAGATCATGAGCAGAACGATCGTCATTTGCTGGTAAAAGTTTGAGATCAAAGACATTGAAAAAGTTATAGGTACCTATTCCACATGGAACATTCATTGACAGTTGAGTTCATGGAATCCATTAGTATCTATCTCTATCAATTCATAATATCCTCAACGTCTCATATACCTCCTTCAGCAATTTCTTTCCATTGGCTATATCATGAGTAGGATGATTGTCATTTGCTTGTAAAAGCTTGAGATCAAAGATATTCAAAAAGTTATAGGTACATATTCCACATGGAACATTCATTGATAATTGAGTTCATTGAATCCATCATTATCTCTCTCTATCAACTCATAAAGTTTTCAGTATCTTATACACCTCCTTCACCAATCTCTTTCCATTGGCCAGATCATGAGCAAGACGATCGTCATTTGCTGGTAAAAGTTTGAGATCAAAGACATTGAAAACGTTATAGGTGCCTATTCCACAAGGAACATTCATTGAAAGTTGAGTTCATTGAATCCATCATTATCTCTCTATATCAACTTGTAAAGTCCTCAGCATCTCATACACCTCCTTCACCAATTTCTTTCCATTGGTCAAATCATGAGCAGGACAATCGTCATTTGGTAGTAAAAGCTTGAGATCAAAGACATTGAAAATTTATTAGTACCTATTCCACATGGTGCATTCATTGATAGTTGAGTTCATTGAATCCATTGTTATCTCTCTCTAGCAAGTCATAAAATCCTTAGCATTTCGTACACCTCCACCAATTTCTTTCAATTGGCCAGATCATGAGCAGGACGATAATCATTTGCTGGTAAAAGCTTGAGATCAAAGACATTGAAAAAGTTATAGGTACCTATTCCACGTGGATTATTCATTGACAGTTGAGTTCATCGAATCCATCGTTATCTCTCTTTATCAACTCATAATTTCCTCAGCATCTCGTACACCTCCTTCACCAATTTCTTTCCATTGGCTAGATCATGAGCAAGACGGTCATCATTTGTTGGTAAAAGCTTGTGATGAAAGACATTGAAATAATTATAGGTACTTATTTCACATGGAATATTCATTCACAGTTGAGTTCATTGAATCCATCATTATCTCTCTCTATCAACTTAGTGTCTCATACACCTCCTTCACCAATTTCTTTCCATTTGCCAGATCATGAGTAGGATGGTCACCATTTGCTGGTAAAAGCTTGAGATCAAAGACATTGAAAACGTTATAGGTACCTATTCCACATGGAACATTCATTGATAGTTGAGTTCATTGAATGCATCATTATCTCTCTCTATCAACTCATAAAGTTTTTAGTGTCTCGTACACCTCCTTCACCAATTTATTTCCATTGGCTAGATCATGAGCAGGACGATCGTCATTTGCTGGTAAAAGCTTGAGATCAAAAATATTGAAAAAGTTATAGGTACCTATTCCACATAAAACATTCATTGACAATTGAGTTCATTGAATCCATCATAATCTCTCTCTATCAAGTCATAAAGTCCTAAGTGTCTCATACACCTCCTTCACCAATTTCTTTCCACTGGCTAGATCATGAGCAAGACGATCGTCATTTGTTGGTAAAAGCTTGAGATCAAAGACATTGAAAAATTTATAGGTACCTATTCCACATGGAACATTTATTGACAGTTGAGTTCATTGAATCCATCATTATCTCTCTCTATCAACTCATAGTCTTCAGCGTCTGGTACACCTCCTTCACCAATTTCTTTCCATTGGCCAGATCATGAGCAGGACGATCATCATTTACTGGTAAAAGCTTGAGATCAAAGACATTGAAAAAGTTATGGGTACCTATTCCACATGGAACATTCATTAACAGTTGAGTTCATTGAATCCATCATTATGTCTCTCTATCAACTCATAAAGTCCTTAACATCTCGTACACCTCCTTCACCAATTTCTTTCCATTGCCTAGATCATGAGCAGAACGATCGTCATTTGTTGGTAAAAGTTTGAGATCAAAGATGTTGAAAAAGTTATAGGTACCTATTCCACATGGAACATTCATTGATAGTTGAGTTCATTGAATCCATCGTTATCTCTTTCTATCAACTCATAAAGTCCTCAGCATCTCATACACCTCCTTCACCAATTTCTTTCCATTGGCCAGATCATGAGCAGAATGATCATCATTTGCTAGTAAAAGCTTGAGATCAAAGACATTGAAAAAGTTGTAAGTACCTATTCCACATGGAATATTCATTGACAGTTGAGTTCATTGAATCCATCATTATCTCTTTCTATCAACTCATAAAGTCCTCAGCATCTCATATACCTCCTTCACCAATTTCTTTCCAGTGGCCGGATCATGAGCAGGACGATCGTCATTTGCTGGTAAAACCTTGAGATCAAAGACATTGAAAAAGTTATTGGTACCTATTCCACATGGAACATTCATTGACAGTTAAGTTCACTGAATCCTTCGTTATCTCTCTATCAACTCATAAAGTCCTCAGCATCTCATATAGCTTCTTCACGATTTTTTTCCATTGGCCAGATTATGAGCAGGATGGGGTAAAAGAACAATGCTGAGTCACACTTTTATTAAGGAATTAGCCAACATTTATTCAACTTTTAAACTTCAATCACTAGAAAGTGGCATATATATTTTAAATTTTAAAATGATGTAAACTAATAAAATGTTTATTTTTTAGTATATTTTATGTTCATTTTTTTTGAAAAATTTAAAAAATTATTTGAATATATATTTTTTTAAATTAACACTATAATTTAGTTGTTGATAAAATGTTGAAAAATGACGTTACATGAGATGTCAAACTTTATATAGTAAATTTTCTTTTTTCCTTTCCTTCAATTTTTTTGTATATATTTATAACTTGAAACTTTAGGACATGGATATTTTTTTTTGCAATTTTAATAAATATATATTTTTAAATAAATATTTAAATGTACGTGTATTAAAACATGGTTATTTACAGTCAATGTAAACTTTTATATTAAATATTTATCTAAAATAGAAAACAAATTATACTATCTTAATCTAAATTCTTTTATCTAGGACATCATATTTTTTTAAATTTTTTTAATAAGTTTTAATATTTTTCTTGACATGGTAATCAACCTAATATTTTTGTGTTGAAAACCTACTTTTAGTAAAAAATAAAAATAAAATATAAATAATAATTGAAATATTAAAATAAACATATATTTAAAAACTACACTTATGGATCTACAAAATGGTATTTTTACATTTTAAAAAAATGTTATTTATATGAGTAGGAGTTGAAACATTAAATTTTTGAAATAATTTCATTTTTTTAGTAAATTGGCCTCAAAGTGTGATGTAGAGGAAAAAGAACAACTTAACTCCTTACTAGCATATTGCTCAATAATGTGATACAATCACTTAGATGCTTCAAGTTTCACAAAAACTTCTTAAGACAAGGATCTCCACAAAGGCACCATTAGGAGTTTCTAACTCTTCTGACCCAAACAAGACTTCACAAGGCCTTCTCATATCTTAGGAATATCAATTTAACAGGAACAAAACACATACCAAGGTCTGTCCCTTCATGCATTTGTCAATTCCTTCATGACTGTCCTAAAAGCTAGTAGCCCTGTTTTAGGGACTGTCAGAACATAACCTCCAGTGGAGACCTCCATTCAAGACTATAAAGGCATATTTAAATACCCATTACCAAGTTTTAAAACATATCAAGAAATCACTATATGTTACTTTGGAAAGAACTGTCCAAAAATGGACTGACAACGTGTAAATTAGGCCTATTAGGCTTTACCCTACCAAGGCTTATTGAAAGTGGATACTCCACAACTCCCCACACCTTGCCAATGCATGGAATACTTCACACAAGGTCTGCACATTCTCATTTAATCATCAAAATACCTTTCCAACTGATATTTTACCAAACCCTACTCCTATACCTCTTAACTGTTCTTGAAACTCTATTTTTCTGGACTGTCACAGAAAAATAGTTAATAAACTTTTCTTTTCTACACCTTAGCCTTAGCTATTTGGTTGGAGACCTCAAGAATATGGAAGTAGACATTGTTAAGGTCATCTCCACCAAGGATTAGCCATTCTCAATGCATAAAATGAGAGAAACACAAATTTACATGCCACTGTTTACCCTAATCAGGGTTTCTTGACAGTTTTCACAAAACATGCAATATCTTACACAAAACAACATCAAAATGTATGAGACCAACTGCAAATGGAAGGTGGTTGAAGGATCTAACACTTGCAATCCATTAGACATCCATGCATGCCCGTACAGGGCTGTACAATACCAGAAGAAAATAAATTTTTTAAGGAATGCAATAAACAATAGTGTTCTTTTATTTATCAAAACCTTTTAATCAACCACCCACTAATTCTCAATGGCTACAAGGCCTTTTAAAGGCATTTCAACAAGACCTTCAGTTTCTAACTATCTTGGAGTGAACCAAGAGCCAAATGACTCTTCACCTTCCAAGTTTGCATCTTTTTTCCAATTTTACATTGACAACCTTTACATGGTTTGCAATATTTTACAATTTTGAAACTCCTAATCTCCTAAACACATAAAGATGACTTGATAAACCTCATTACAATATTAAATCATTACAAATTTAATCAAAATCAAAGATTTGACTAGGGCAACATTAATTTGCCAAGGTGCTCCTGCACCAAAGTGGTACTACATAAGCATTTAGCCAACAATTTTAGCTTGAAAAGTTGTGGACATTTTTAACTTATATAGAATGAATCTTACTAGATCATATGTTTGACCAAAATTAATTTTTAGTTATAAATACTAAAATCCACTTGTGCTAATAAGTCAGCTAAAAATATAACACAACTTTGTACTTTTACCTGACGATCGTCATTTGTTGGTAAAAGCTTAAAATCAAAGACATTGAAAAAGTTATAGGTATCTATTCCACATGGAACATTCATTGACAGTTGAGTTCATTGAATCCGTTGTTATCTCTCACTATCAACTCATAAATTCCTTAGCATCTCGTATGCCTCCTTCACCAATTTCTTCCATTTGGCTAGATCATGAGTAGGACGATCATCATTTGCTAGTAAAAGCTTAAAATTAAATACATTGAAAAAGTTATAGGTACCTATTCAACATGGAACATTAATTGATAGTTGATTTCATTGAATCCATCATTATCTCTCTCTATCAACTCATAAAGTCCTCAGCATCTCATACACCTCCGACACCAATTTCTTTCCATTGGCTAGATCATGAGCACGACGATCGTCATTTGCTGATAAAAGCTTGAGATCAAAGACATTGAAAATATTATAGGTACCTATTCCACATGGAACATTCATTGATAGTTTATTTCATTGAATCCATCATTATCTCTCTCTCTATCAACTCATAAAGTCCTCAGCATCTCATACACCTCCTTCACCAATTTCTTTCCATTGGCCAGATCATGAGCAGGACGATCGTCATTTGCTGGTAAAAACTTGAAATCAAAGACATTGAAAAGGTTATAGGTACCTATTCCAAATGGAACATTCATTGATAGTTGATGTCATTGAATCCATCGTTATCTCTCTCTATCAACTCATAAAGTCCTCAGTGTCTCATACACCTCCACCAATTTCTTTCCATTGGCCAGATCATGAGCAGGACGATCGTTATTTGCTGGTAAAAGCTTGAGATCAAGGACACTGAAAAAGTTATAGGTACCTATTCCACATGGAACATTCATTGACAATTGAGTTCATTGAATCCATCGTTATCTCTCTCTATCAACTCATAAAGTCCTCAGCGTCTCGTACACCTCCTTCACCAATTTCTTTCCATTAGCCAGATCATGAGCAGGACGATCATCATTTGTTGGTAAAAGCTTGAGATTAAAGACATTGAAAATGTTATAGGTACCCATTCCACATGGAATATTCATTGCAAGTTGAGTTCATTGAATCCATCGTTATCTCTCTCTATCAACTCATAAAGTATTCAGCATCTCATACACCTCCAATTTATTTCTATTGGCAAGATAAAGAACATGACGATCGTCATTTGCTGGTAAAAGCTTGAGATCAATGACATTGAAAAAGTTATAGGTACCTATTCCACATGGAACATTCATTGACAATTCAGTTCATTGAATCCATATTTATCTCTCTCTCTCTCAACTCATAAAGTTCTTAGCGTCTTGTACACCTCCTTCACCAATTTCTTTCCATTTGCCAGATCATGAGCAAGATGATTGTCATTTGCTGGTAAAAGCTTGAGATCAAAGATATTGAAAAAGTTATAGGTACCTATTCCACATGGAACATTCATTGACAGTTGACTTCATTGAATCCATCGTTATCTCTATCTATCAACTCATAAAGTCCTTAGTGTCTCGCACACCTCTTTCACCGATTTCTTTCCATTGGCTAGATCATGAGCAGGACAATCATCGTTTGTTGGTAAAAGCTTGAAATCAAAGACATTGAAAACTTTATAGGTATCTATTCCACATGGAATATTCATTGACAGTTAAGTTCATTGAATCCACTGTTATCTCTCTCTATCAACTCATAATATCCTCAGTGTTTCATACACCTCCTTCACCAATTTCTTTCTATTGACCAGATCATGAGCAGGACAATTGTCATTTGCTGGTAAAAACTTGAGATCAAAAACATTCAAAAATTTATAGGTACCTATTCCACATTGAACATTCATTAACAGTTGATTTCATTGAATCCATCGTTATCTCTCTCTATCAAATCATAAAGTCCTCAGCATCTCGTACACCTCCTTCACCAATTTCTTTTCATTGGCCAGATCATAAGCAAGACTATCAACATTTGTTGGTAAAAGATTGAGATCAAAGACATTGAAAAAGTTGTATGTACCTATTCCACATGGAACATTCATTAACAATTGAGTTCATTGAATCCATCGTTATCTCTCTCTATCAACTCATAAAGTCCTTAGCATCTCATACACCTCCTTCACCAATTTCTTTCCATTGGCCAGATCATGAGCAGGACGATTGTCATTTACTGGTAAAAGTTTGAGATCAAAAATATTAAAAAAGTTATAGGTACCTATTCCACATGGAACATTCATTAACAGTTGAGTTCATTGAATCCATCATTATCTCTCTCTATCAACTCATAAATTCCTCAGTGTCTCGTACACCTCTTTCACCAATTTCTTTCCATTGGCCAGATTATGAGCAGGATGATTATCATTTGCTGGTAAAAGCTTGAGATCAAAGACATTGAAAAAGTTATAGGTACCTATTCCATATAGAACATTCATTGACAGTTGAGTTCATTGAATCCATCGTTATCTCTCTCTATCAACTCATAAAGTCCTCAGCATCTCGTACACCTCCTTCACCAATTTCTTTCGATTGGCCAGATCATGAGGAGGACGATTGTCATTTGCTAGTAAAACATTGAGATCAAAGACATTCAAAAAGTTATAGGTACCTATTCCACATGGAGCATTCATTGACAGTTGTATTCATTGAATCCATCGTTATCTCTCTCTATCAACTCATAAATTCCTCAGCATCCCGTACACCTCCTTCACCAATTTCTTTCCATTGGCCAGATAAGGAGCAAGACGATCGTCATTTGCTGGTAAAAGTTTGAGATCAAAGACATTGAAAAAGTTATAGGTACCTTTTGCACATGGAACTGTCATTGCTAGTTGAGTTCATTGAATCCATCATTATCTCTCTCTATCAACTCATAAAGTCCTCAGTGTCTCATACACCTCCTTCACCAATTTCTTTCCATTAGCCAGATCATGAGCAGGACGATCGTCATTTGCTGGTAAAAGATTGAGATCCAAGTAACGGGGCTCAATCACCATCAGTTTAGGCAGTTTTCCCTTTCTAGAAAACCCATTTGGTATTCTATGCTTCAATTTCATGCTCCTATCTTTACTTTTTTTGTTATTTTATTAATGTGTTTGTCAAGAAATAAACAACTCTCAAGTAAACAACTTGATACGATTTCTAACCAGTCACCTCATACCACATGATGACCTAGACTGGTAAAAATATATATTATTCAAATTGGAATCCATTTCAAATTAATTACTACACATGGAAGCATTATATAATACATTGAGGGCACTTTAACTAAGCTACCTATTCTAGTAAACTGTGATGATATACAGACTAGCACATTCTATTTTAAATGATGACTAATGGTTTGTTCCATGCTTGCTTGAATCATTTCTTTGAACAGCTTCTTAGCAGCTTTTTTTTTTGCATTTAAACATTTTTGACATTACATTAGCCATATAAACTGTTTGTTCACTAAATCCTTCAAATTTGCCTAATCTTCCTTATTTTACCCTTCTATTGTTCTTTACATGTTTAGTTGTTAGTTAAAGTTGATTATAGCTCATTGGATATATAGAAAAATATAATATTAATGTCAGAAATGACTAAAGTAAATCAAGAATATAACACCCCATCCAGGTTACCAGAAAAGAGACCCTTCTCTTGTGCCATCATTAATCTATTATTCATATTGTCTAAAATCTATGGCATTCAAATATATTATTTTTGCAATCATATTATCTTTCTAAAGTCTATGGCGCCACATCCATTGAGGTGTTCAAATATTTAGACCTAGGTGGGTGTTGTAAAGTTATTGTCCGCGGTTACAAAAAGGGGAGTCTATCGATTTGTCTTGTGTGAAATTTTAGCTAAACCTGTAAAAACCAGGAATACTGGTAGAGTTGCAAATTACATAATTGCACAAATTAATGGAGATGAAAGATAAACTGTGAATAAAAAAATCAATAAAGAGTGAGTACAATATATAGCAGGAGATGAGCTATCTAGAATGGCAACTATCAATTAGGAAATCAGCATGCAACTCCATGCAAGATTGCGAATCAAAGATGAACTACAGTAGTCTTATGTTGTTCACTTTAGTTAGCTTATCACATGAACATTTCCTCGTTATTCACAGGAGAAAAACGATGCTAACACCTGCCCTTAAGTCTAACTAAGGATACAAAAAAGAGGAAAGAAGAAAACCCAAGTGAGAAAAACTCATAACCATTTATTCAAACTAAAGAAGAAAGTTCCAACTATTAAAGAACTACAAAAATGCCCTCTAGTTGGGATGATGCCATTGTTTATCCAATGATCAATATTGTCCTGCTAGAAAGAAACTCTGGAAGCATACAAGGATGCGAATCTGGAAGCTCATGTAGTCAAGAACCTTGCTAGAAAGAAACTCTGGAAGCACACAAGGATGCAACTCTGGAATCTCATGTAGAAAAAAATTTAGAACAGAAAAACACTTTTCGCTGCCGATTGGAGGAACAATGCAGAGCTCAACAATTAATTAGAAACTTTTAATATTCTAAGTTTGTTTATTCAGAAGAAAAATGAAAGAAATCTATACTAGATGCTTTAAGTAGAAACCCCCATATGGAACTTTATATAAGTTTGATTTTTACAAAGCTCCAAAGTTTTCCAAATCTTTATCATGTGGTGCTTGCAAAGCACATACAATTTTTAAAGAATCAATAAGGAAGAAAGAAAGGAGCATGCAAATAAAAATTAGGAGAAGAAACATGCATGCATCTAGAAACAAAGGTTTACATCTACCTCCATTGTGGTGAAAATCTTCACATAAATCTGCCTGCAAAATGAAGAGAAGAACTTGCTTACAAAAGACAGATCGATCACATCATTAGCAGATCACTCCTAAACATGCAATAAATTCATACAATATACAAATGAATTTGCATTCGTACCAAATCTGGATCTTATACCATGTGGAATTTTAGCTAAACCTGTGAAAACTAGGAATACTGGTAGAGCTGCAAATTACATGATTTCACAAATTAATTGAGATGAAAGATAAACTGTGAATAAAAAAATTAATTAACTTAAGAGAGAGTACAATATATAGCAAGAGATGAGCTATCTAGAATGGCAACTATCAATTAGAAAATCAACATGTAGCTCCATGCAAGATTGAGAGTCAAAGATGAACTACAGTAGTCTTTTGATGTTCACTTTAGTTAACTTATCGCATGAACGTTTCCTCGTTATTCACAGGAGAAAACTGATGCTAACATCTTGGGCCAGTGCTCTCTCTCTCTCTCTCTATATGTATGTATATATATACTCACTCTTGTTATTTCCTACTTTTCCACCCAACAAACCTCACAGTGGGGCAGGTACTTCACGAGGGTGACAATGAGGTAGGCAACTCATGGAACTTTTATAACTAGTCTATCGATGTGGATTCTTTGTTAACCCAACCTACCACTAAGGCATCCACAACTCTAGTGAACCAAGACTGGGACCTATTGGCTACAACAATACATATGGATTCATGTAATATAGGTGCCCTCAATTGTGAAGCAACTGGATGGGTCACCCTCTATCTTTCCTTGAAGACATATTCACTCATAGGGTTATAGGAACTAGAACCCATCTAAGACATATTTGTGGTTCTCCTCATTGAAGGAACATGAGGCTTCTTACCCAACATGATTTCTTGTTCCTTTCTTCCTTTATTTTAACACAAAACACCCTAACCTTAGAAACTACAAAAATCTTTTCTGATGCCTTTTTCATCTTTATATCTTGAAACATTGCTAAACCCTTCTCTAAATCATGAAGTAAAATGTAAAAATATCTTGATTTTCTTCATTGATAGTGGCCAAACATAAATTATAACTAATCCATAATCAATCTTAGTGCCCAAAAGGTCTAATTGCATTGAATAAGTGGATTAAAAGGATACAACAAACCATTTTTAGTAGTGACAGAAGCCTCATAAATCTTAGAATCACAACAAGAAACCCATCTGATTTAATTAATCACTGATGCGAAATTCAGAAAGCTTTTACAGAATGCAACGACCATGAGCTCTACCCAACTACTCGCTTATAAGTTTTACAAGGACACAAGAAAATCCAAAGATATGTTCAACGAATCTATTAAGCTTACTTCATTTGCCCAATCTCTTCCTATCCAAATAATTGATATCCTTTTATTACAAATTACTTTTCTTTATATTTCTTATTTGACATTTATGTACATTTATTTTTGCATACACATCAAAGAGTGGCTAAAATGTAGAGCATAAAAATGCATGCCCCTACACTTTTCTCCTTTCATTTTAGATGATTTTAAACACATGTTTATTTTTTTAAGGAGGTCCTTTTATAAACAACCAATTTATACAAATGTTTATATTCTTAAGTTGCCTCAAGGCCTTGAGTTATGTGTCTAGGAAAAACACTTAAAACAATCATCGCTATGCCATTTTACATATAAACACGTCATATTGAGAACAATTGCTAGGAATATACATTTCATATATTTATCTCCTTGTGTTGTTTATCCTACCCATCCTTATGACTTGTGCATTTACTCTCAAGTTTTATAAGATTTTATATATGTGGATGGTTGCCTTCATGGATGAAATATTGTTGTTGTCACACATTATATGAAGGATAGAGGGTCCAAAAAGCATTCTAGGGATCCCTGTTATAGTTTTGATTATATTTAAAACCATATGGATGTGGACCAATATATTTAAAACCTTACAGATTAGTGGATGGGAAGAAGCTTATATAAAAACACCTAAGGTCATATTCTTCTCTATAAACTGGTAAGTATCATCCCATCGTCTTCCCTCGACTAAATCTCTCCCTCTCTCTGTAGATATTGCTTTGTTTGAAGTTGTGGAGAATTAGTAGGTGTGGTGGTTGATTCAAAAAAATCATGGGAATACATTATGGCCCAGGCCCAAATCCAAGCATGCCCAGTCTCTGAGAAATATACTTAAAATTTCATTTATGTTTTGCTATGCTTTTATTTTTCATTTTTTTGAAGGGGTCATGGTCTTACTGTATTCTTATGGCTTTTGATGGCTGCACATAGTAATCCATTTCATAGAACCCTCCAAATTCATGGCTAAAGGTTAGTAGGCGGCATGCCCATCTAAACACTAGTTCAGATCCCACACTCTTGTTTTTGTCAAGATGGAGGAGGGGTAATCTTCTATATAATTTCTTAACAACGACCTCATCTATAGGGTAAGACACCTATAAGATGAGGGGTTTTTATTTGGGTAGAGGATGGGAAAGTGCACTTAATTTCATACATTTGTGTTATTCCAAGAAATCTATATGCTGATAGGTGAACATTCCAAAAACTAAGATACCATTTGGAAAAATGAAGGATTCAGAAAGCACACTTTGTACAAGGTTACTTAATAGAATGAAGGAAAGCATAGTCTTGCAATCCAAGGTGAGTCTTCACTTTTGCATTCTTTCACTGGTAGGAAAAGCAACAAATACGATTATATTGAGGTTGGAATGTCAATCTTGCAAACATGTCTCACAAGATCTAGTCAAGTAATTTGCAGAGTATTTTTCAAATCTAACTTGGAGTTTTATTGCAAGAGTATAACCACATTATCATTTAATTTTTTTGGCATTGCTACAAGCAATTTGATACTGGTGGAGAGAAGCAAACATCCCTTTTCTGGGCGGGTAGTTATGTTCTACATTTGTTTGAATAGTTTACACTATTTGTATCTATAGATATCTAAGTCAGAAGATTTGCTTTCAAATGTAGCAGTGAGTTACACAAAAGAAATCTATTGAAGATTACTTCATTCACTTTTGACATTGGAGATAATATAATGATGCTAATTCAGAAAGCTTTGAACTTTTTTGCTTATGTGTTGTTTGGTTGTCACTCTCTGATTAAATTTCCTATTTTTTAATGCGAACTTAGGACCAATGAATTTTGTGAGGTGTTTTTTTAATGCCAACTTAGGACCAATGATTTTTGTGGGAGGTGTTCTTTTAGTAGTTAAAATTGGCACTTTTTACATCTTCTCAAAATGATAACTTGAGAGATTCCCTCATCATTTTGAGAAGATGTCCTCTTTAAGAGAGTGAATGGAATAGAAACTCACCTTAAATAATAGATCACAAGTAAGATTGTTCTATGGAAGAGAGATTGATTTTAGACATTTTAAAGGCAAGATTTCAAATTTTAGTTTCTGGGCAGCTGTAGCAACAACATAGGCTTGCTTTGTGGCATGAAAGATAGTTCCTATGTACTCATTTTGAAGCTCCCTTTTGATTTCTAAACTGGTGGTGGAAATGTGTTATGAAGAGTGAACAAATGATTAAAAAAATCTAACCTATGATGCAAAAACATGGTAGAAGTGGAAAACATTGAAGCATTGCAATTTCAAATTTGTATTCACTCTATTTCTTTATTAACTTTATTTTTATAATTTTCCTAATATTTAAATAATGACTATGATGACAAAAAATGTATATATATCTATGAGATCATCCACAAGATCATTTTTGCTATCCAATACGGGAGGACTCTATATTTTTTTATTTGAGCACCCCTTTATTTTCTCTCACATATATGTGAGTGTTATTGTTAGTCCTGCTTATGATAATGGCTATTGATTTCGCCCATAGCATTAAACCACAAATTTTCTCCTTGGATTTCATTTATAACGTGTAACCCTTCTATTGAATAAATAGAAGGATTTTACTTATTTAAATAGGAATTTTCTTGCAGCAAATATTTTTTCTGGGTGGGTTGCTCATTTTTTTAGAGGAAAAATACAAGTTGTATATCATAGGGAAACTTGTTTACATATATTATTGATAGGCACTTCAACAAATGATTGGATGAGCCTTCTCCATGCAAAAACTTGTTGCATAGATTTTCTCTGTTGAAATAGCTACATGGCATGATGTTCTCCTGATCTTGTTTGTTTAATGTCTTTCAGTCCAAACTGCTAAATACATGCTTATACATTATGGAAGTAGTTTAGGAATTTTATACACTACCTATCTACATGTGTGGTAGGTTTAGTGGTCAGATTTGTTTAGCATTGAGATTAGTTAATTTGAGTGTTGCATGTATCCAGGGATTGCATTTTCTAGAGGTTTATATGCTTACACACTTATAGGGAAGATGTCCAAGAGCCATGAAGCATATGCAAGTGCAGGCAACATTGTACAACATGTGAGTTAGGAGAATTTTAAATTTATCAATGGAATTGATTCTTGCATATACATTATGGTAATGTCTTGATTTTCTTTCCAATGAACAAGAAATTGGTCTGAAGACCTAGTCTAATTCTTGTTAACATCTAATAGGCTATTGCAAAAATAAAAACTATCTACTATTTTGTGGGAGAAAATGAAGCATTAAATTCCTATTCAAAAGATTTATAAACCACATAAAATTTAGGGTATAAAGGAGGGATGGCCAAGGGATTGGGCACATGATGTACATATGGAATAATATGCAAGTCTTGGGCATTGGTTTTCTAGTATGTGGGAGTCTTTATTAGAAATGGCCAAACTGATGAGGCAAAGCATTCATTACCATTTTCTTTGCTATAGTTTGTGGACTATATGCAATCTCTATCTTAGTAGAAAAGAAGCATGAAATGAACTACAAGCTAATCTTTGCAATTTGATTACAATGTATTTGTTGATAAAGAATGTCTATTTAGATAGGAGTTTAAGGAAATCATTCTCCAATATTGTTGCACTTGGAAAGGGAAATCTTTCTTATGCATGCACAAGTATCTATTGCAAAGGGCCACATATGTACCTATTCACCAAACTGTAACTTGAATAGTGTACAACCAAGGGCTAGACAAAGGGTAAAATTTCTCAAATATTAAAATTATTCAATTTACCTCACTCCCATTACAATCCATTGTGCCCCATGGGATATTACATTTGCCTTTATGGCTTGTGTTCTTAAGTGGTTCTCCAAACCCTCAAGATTTTCTAGCAAACTTTGATGATTACTATTCATTGGAAGAAATGAATTTGAGTGATTATCACAATTCTATGAGAGTTCTATACAACTTCTAGCTCTTTTATTCACAACCCTTGGTATTGATTGAGGGGTCTTGCATATTGTGTGGCTATATAAACTAATTAACTAATGTCCAATCCTGCTTTACACTATTGTTGATATACTTGGATGCTATTGCACACTCAAAATGAGTTTTAAATAATGAATTTGAACTAGTACAATCCATCTGTCAAGATGAAATTTTTAAAAGAAATGTAACAATTGTTATAATCATAAATATTTTATAGATTTAGGCTTGGTATAACTTGATATTTTAAGAATTCCTATCACATTTTGCAAACACATAGATTGGGGAAAGAGGTGTCTAGTTATCTGGAGGTTAAAAGCAATGATAGCAATGCTAAAATGTTGAACACATCAGGATACTAAGAGGGGGGGTGAATTAGTATCCAAACAACATTCAAATATTTCAAAGCAGTTTAAAGCTTAAACATTACAACATTAACATAAACATGAAAGATGAACACAATGTACATCAAAACATAACACAAGATGTACATGGAAAACCTCAAAAGGAGGAAAACCATGGTGACTATTAATTCACAATATGAATCTCACTGCTATAAAAATTATAACTTTATTTTAGGGAAACAACCCAAGGAAGCTACTACTCCCTGCTGACTTTGTTTTAGGGTCACTCCCAAGGAAGCTACTACTCCTTAAAGACTTTTTTTTAGGGTTAGAACCCAAGGAAGCAACTACTCCCTGAATTGAGAATGAACACATAAATGATTACAATATGGCAATCCTTCTACTGCCTAACAACTGACATTGAAGCTCACAACTTTATTGATTGCAATTTTGCTTCTTCTGATGATTGGATCAATTAGGCACACTCTTCACTTACCTCTTGTCACAAAAATGTCTTCAAGATGAATCAAAATAGCCCTTATTGCTTCTACTCTTTCTCCTTCAGTCACACATCATAATGCATAAAATGTTCATATTCTACTCTTTACACCCACATATTCTTATTTCACAATCATAGCCCACCTAGATCAACTAGGTTCACAATATATACATGATATTACATTGATTACTTAGTGGCTAGGTCTAACTTAACTTTGACATTAAAGGTTAAGTTCACTTTTGAGGTTAGTCACCTTTTTGTCTCACCACGTGCTCACATGAGGTTAGTCATTTTGACACTTCATCTCATTAGAGGTTGGAGATATTCTCTCCTCACCTTATGGGAGGTTGGAGATATTTGTCCATCACCCTCCACTTGTCAACACATGGGTTCATCACATAGAGGGTTAGTCATAGTTGGTTGTCTCCTTCTCACCTCCTCCTTGCCTATATATGCAAGGCTCTTTGTACATTTTCATTAACTCTTGGTGTAAACTCTTGATGTAATCTCTTGATTATACATTTTGGCTTTTATCTGCTTATGCTTTGTGGAAGTTCATCTTAATTCTCGCTTGCTGATCTTGGCTAATTCCAACATGGTATTAGAGCCATGCAAGTGAAACGCTTCTCGTTTTGAGTAAAATCAAGCACCTAGCTATTTCAAGGGTTCATTTTTGGTATTTTTGTTTTGTAATTTTTAGATTCATGTACTAAAATCAATTCTGTATAGAAAAGTTGTAAAAATAAAATAAAATAGCAGAGTGCCTTTCAACCCTCTATCTATCTACCCATTTTGGGTAATCTTGGTTTTTGCAGGTTTTTCAAGGAGGAAACTCACCTGCTTAGCCTCAATATGCTCTTTTTGAGAAAAAAATTTGGCCTATTAAGCCTATTTGTAGTGTTTTGGAGACAAATCTGGGTGCATTTGGTTAGTCTTAGGCAAAATTTGGAAGGAAGAGCTCTTTTTTGGCCTCTCGGCCTTCCAAGATCCTCTAGTTCAAAGTTCTTTTCTTCTTGGTTCATGGCATTTTGGGCAAGTTTCCTGGTGATTGTTTCTTCCTATTTAGGCTAAACTCTTCATGTGGCTTAGCCCTAGTGGTCTGCATTTTGAGGATCGCCTTCACTTCACGCCCCTGCATGTCCTCAATACCTCTATGTCACTTTTCTTGAAGGCCTCATGCCTCTTCTTTACCAGCCTCCACAAAAGTTGCTAGCATTCATTTTTGATGTTGTTTATTTTTGGTGTTTGTTATTTTAGAGGGAGGTACCTATAGTTCACATGCACCTACACCTTGCAACGCATTCTCCACGCAATCTCAGCTGAGCATCATATGTTGTTCTCTAGATTTTCTTTGTGATTGTAAGTGTCCTTGGCTAGCGGTTTCATTTGTTTTGGCCCCCAATCTTTCAAAGTCTTTGATCAATTTGCAGGCTGATCAAAGGAGGACTTCAATTCAAACAGGTCATTGTTTTCCATCAGGTGGCTAATCCACCTCCATCACCACCGGCCTTGCCTTTGTCTTCTCAACAGTCACTCCAGGTGGTTGTTGTTCCTTTGTTGATGTCATTTTCTTCTATATGTTGCGGATATTATTTGCATTGTTTCAGGGTTGTTCCTTCACATGTGATGACATTACTAGTCTTTGTGGTAGTTTTGTGATGGTGTCAACTATTATGGTGGTTTTAGAAGTAACTTCAACAACTAGCATTTGAGTTGCGATGTTTATATGCTATGTTTACATTTAATGTTAATATAACAAAAATTGTAATCTATACACATTTTCTACAACATTTATTGCTGACTGCTAGTAGTTAAAACACCTCATAAGCTTGTAAAGGAGGTTACTTTCAATTTAGGGCAAATTGGAACAAGGGGGTTTATTTTCAATTTTTTGGCAAAATTATATTGGAGCTATGTAAGTGACTTTCAAAAGTCACAATATCTGACTAAGATATGAAATTGACATATAAAGTTTGCATTTACTTGTAAACATATAAAGTCAACATATAAAGTTAACATATCAATTGTCCATTGAAGACAAAGGGTGAGGCTTAGGTTGGCAGGTGGCCAATTCCCCCTCAAATATCAAACCTTTGTATTCTTCATTTCACCCCAATTATAACTAGTGGTTGGAAGATTATATTCACCTCTCTGATAGGCTTTTTTTTTTGCTTTTTCAGTCTAGTTTATTAAATTAGGCCATTTTTTACGGAAAATTAATTATTTAATAACTTTTGATTGGTAGCTAAAAATTGAGCACCGTTTTTTGCAAAAGTGAATGGTTTTTCATTACCCACACATTAGTCAAATTTATTTTGTAAATCACACTAAGTTATAAAGTGCTAAAATCTGGGGGGTTTCTCTTTCAATAATTTTGGGGGGCTTTTTTGCATTTGATCTTTTGCACATTATACCATGTCTACATGTTGCAAAATCAAGTGTACTTATTGTGGGAGTACTCAACACGGGGATGCACTCTATCCTGATTTCTCTCACATTGTCTTTTTGATGTTTTGTAAGACTGCAAAATCACCACCTGATGTTTCATTTAGGATGACGTTTAATGATTCCTTGCATTAGAACATCATCATCGTTGTTCCAGATTTGCCACATTGGGATGCATATCTACTAGAAATTGTATCATTGTTTGTAGAATCCCACCTTGTAGATTTGGATAACACCATTAAAGACATTTGTCTTCTATTTGATGTTAGCTTCAATGAAGTTACATCACCATCGTCTTCATATATACTTGTTAATGCCTTGCCTATTTCAGCTTATATAGTGATTGATTATGTAGATACTTATGAGTCTACATATATTTTACATTGGAAATTTTCCTCCTATATGGAATGGTACAATTTCCCTCAGTTTAGCTCCTCTCCTTTGGTGTCCTTTTAACCTCTCTTTTTTTGGCCTTCCTGAAACCCTGATTGACCTGTGTCTAGTTGAAAAATATTCATGTTCTGAGATAACTATTGATTAAACCTAGAAAGGGAATTTGGATTTTGGGTCCCTGGAACCCCCTAGAAGCATATTTGATTGGAAAATGGGGGACTGGACTTGGGTGCTCGTACGCTAGTCGGATTTTGAATCTTGGCAGGGTGTCGGCTCTCACCATGCATCTTGGGATTCTATTTTCAAATTTTAATTTACGCACAATATTGAGACGTTATTTCAAAAGTTAAATCTTCTAAGGTTATATTTTTAAACACATTTGAAAATCATTTTATCACACACAATCTATATGCAAGCCTGATGCAAAAACTTTGCTAAAATTGCCATTGAAGATTAGTGATTTGTTGAAGCTCTTGAAGTTATTAGAATTTGTTATCATGGAGACAATGGATGGAGATTAGGAATCAACATCTTGAGACTATCTTGCTCTTCCTAGGGTTTGTACACCTTTTGCATGGTTGGCAGAAGGGTTGAAGCCTCCAACATCAAGCTTGGAAATCCTCCATGAACATTGTTGATTCTCCTTCTTGTTCATGCAAGTCTTCATTGCTTTCATCTCCTTGAGGTGAAGTTGGGTTTATTCATTAAGTTGAAGCAAGTTATTGATCTTCCCTTGATTGAGACATCTAGGGTTTGATATTTCTACATACACTTTGTTAGATTTGCACACACTTCTACAAATCTTTATCTCTAGATATTATTGAAGTAGGAATACCGAAAACGGGGCTTGACTGAGGCAAGCTCCTATATAGCCGCAACATCTTTCTCCTCCATTTGTAGGTATAGATCATGTTTGATGGAATACAGTGGAAAGGAGTGACAAAAAGATGGATATTATGGACATAGTCATCATTGAATTTTAAAGTTCCAGATCCTAACACTTTTGGGACTAATAAGTAGGCGCCCTAGTATGACTAGGGAGATTTTATGAGATCTGGGAGATACTGAAGGTTCTTGAATAGCTGGTATAGAAGGTTTTTACAGATGGGAAGTTGTAGGACTAATGAGCGGGCACCCTAGTCCAATTAGCCCTCAATTTATGAGTGCATGACCTCTAAACCTTATTCTTTGCATTTCTACGATCTGTTCTGTCTATTTCATCTATGAATTCAATAGGTCATAGTTTCAAGGTGTAATTAGGGTTTGATGATTCTAAGTGAATGAAAGCACTAGTTAAATCTTAGTTTAAACACCTGATCAAACTTAGTTAACATTAGGGAGTGCATAAGAAACCTGTATCTTGATCCCATGCTCTGTTCTCATCTTCTTAATGTTTAGTTTAGTGAAGGAATGGACTTAATCTTGTTTTACTTTTTCACACTAAACATTTTGGTGAACCCGTGCTCTAAAGAATTTATATCCTTTTTAAACATCAAATCTAAATTAGTTTGTTGTCCTAAAACACATTTAGATTGCAAACCCTCTTTTATGAAAGTGCATGCATCGAATGTTGAATGATATTCTCTATCCTTTCATTAAAAGAGTTTGAAATTATAACTTTGTGTTTTGCATAGTATTTCATTTTCAAAAAAATCATACAATATCATTTTACATTTAAATCTTGGGTTAATTTGAGAATATTATAATGTCAAATTACTTTTTGCAAGATTTTCATGTATATGACGAGCTGTTTAGTTGTTATGACTTCAATATTTTAGATGAAGCCCTTGAGGACTTTATCTCAATTGAACATTCCACTATGACTCCTAAACCGTCGTTGTTTCAAAGATTAGTAAATGCAATTTATGTTCCTAAACCTCAAGAAGAAGCTATGAAACTAAAAATTGTGGTTACCTTGTTTTCAGTTGCAGTTAAACCACCTTCTAAGTTGATGCTCATTATTAGAGGTCTTCCACCTTCTTCTCAACCTCCTAATCACAGCTACAACTATTGTAAACAAATAACACATCAAAATTCACAACAACCTATTCATATTTGTTAGATTTAGGGAAGACAACTGAGAGGGGGGGTGAATCAATTGTGCAAAACTTTCTAATTTAGACACTTAACTCCACATTGTTATTTAACAGCATAATAGTAAATCAATCATGAAAGCACAATGCAACAAATCAAGAGCAGAAACACATCAACACATGAGACACCAATATTTTGATGTGGAAAACCCAGTTAAGGGAAAAACCATGAGGTGATTAACCCAAGATTGTATTCTCTGTCAGAAGAATAGAAAGAACAAAATGACACATGCCAATTAGGGCTCACTGCCTGAGCACACCGCTCACAAGAGGCTCACTGCCTACAAGAGACACACTGTCTATGTATATCAAAAAATTTGGATTTATAAATGGAAATGATCAAACAATTGAAATGCATAACCTAAACCCAAATAATTCAATACCTCGAAGATGCAAGATGAGCTCGATTGATTGATTGCTTTGTTGTGTTGATTGCTTATTTCTGCAGCATAACATTAAGATGAAGATGCTAGAATGAAGGATGCAAAGGCTCTAATGATATTTCAACAGCATGTGGATACTTGAGGATCAATGCATGCTAATGATAATTTGGCAGAATAATGGTACTTGAAGCTCAATGCATGCTAATGGCTTGTGAGGGGTTTGATTTATAGGAAAGGCTTGGTTCAAATGGATGGTTGAGATTAAAAAGCTAATTGATTGATGTGGACGGCTAGGATTGATTAGGTATTCCCACTCTTCAAGGGAGTTGTAGTCATTTGACAAGTGGCAAGGAGAATAGGGCTCATGCGTGCTTGTGTACATAAAAAGTACTACATGTGAAAGATATTAAATAAAAAGCTGTAGTACCACTTATCTTTTTTAAATGAAAGAGGCACACATGTCGGCTAAATGATAAGATAAATTAATTAATTAAATAAAATTTATTTAATTAATTGGAAGGTCGGCTTATAATGAAATGTGAGAACTTAATTCAAATAAAATATTTGAATTAGTTGAGATATGAGTTGGATATTAAATAAATAAATAAAATTTATTTAATTAATTGGATAGTGGGATTAGGATATGATGTGGAAATTAATTAAATAAATAAAATTTATTTAATTAATTGGAAAGTGGGATTATGAATGTGAAATTAATTAAATAAATAAAATTTATTTAATTAATTGGCTAAGTGGGATTAGGATATGATTGGGATATTAATTAAATAAATAAAATTTATTTAATTAATTAGCTAATGGATAAATGGGATTAAGAGTGGGATTTAGGACAAAATGCTACATGATGTCTAAGATAATGTATTTGACAAGGTGTTGCAAGACATGGATAAATTTGGGACAAATTTGGGTGTCTACATTTTGCCCCTCTTTGAGATGATGTTCGAGATGATAAGCTTTATGTTGAGTAACATCATTTCAAAGAAGCTATGGTATGGATAGAGGATAGGATAGTGATGATGATGTAAGGATGAAATGGGATAATGATGCCCCCTCGAGAGGATAGGTGGGTTGGACAAACACGAGTATGCTCTCAAAAAGAAATGGCTTGGCTACAAAAGAAAGATAAGGGAATGGATAGAAGAAATAAATGGAGGATGTGTTATGCTGCAATGAATGTGAGCAACCATGATGTTTGATATAGCACTAGATGTTATGCACCAAGGTATAAGGACCAGGGTGACGATGTGTCTCGTGCCCCAGCGTAATACAACTTTGTCTGTATACAAGATATGAATATTAGCTGGAATGATATTGATATGATGCAAATGCAAGATAAAATGATAACACACACAAGCAAGCAAGCAAGCATGCGCAAATGATTCAAAAACAAACAAGGTATTGCCCCTATCAAGCTGTAAACTAGTGATTAATTGCTGATTGATGATAGTTGAGAGTGTTGTCATTGCGGGGAAAGCTATATCCCTAGATCAACACAAGGTTGTTTGCTGAGTTGGTTGGCTGATTGGTTGATTGATTTGGCTTACAACAAGGCTAGGATCAAGACCATGGATTGCATTTGGATAATTTGGCTTGATTGATTAACTCGATTGGTATGGATTAAGGATGGGCTTGCATTTGAAACATTGATTGGAATGATTTGGATGATAAAATGAAGGATTAAGATTCATTTGATGAAATGTGGATGATGGGATGATATGTGGTGGATTGAGCTACTTTTGATTTGTTTCGATGGTTGGCTTGATGTGCTTTGGTTTTGATGTTTGCTATTGCTAGGTTGATTGTTTGATGATTGGCTTGATGTGTTTTGGTTGTGATGTTTGTTGTTGTTGGGTTGATTGTTAGGATTTTCTTTGATGGTGATAGTGATGGTGTGATGATTGGAGTGTCCACTCAATCTAAGCATAAGCAAGTGTTTACAGTGTGCTCAAAGGATGTAAAACAAACAAGGTAGTGCCCTTGTCAAGTCATAAACCAATGATTGATTGTTTGTTTTGTTTGATAGATAGTGTTGTCATTGTGGGGAAAGCTATAGCCCTAAATCAACACAAGGATGTGGGAACGCTATATCCCATTGATGATGATTGATTGGGCTCATGACAAGATTTGGATCAAAACCTGTTGATTTGATTGGATAATGTTCCTTGATTGATTAGCTTACTTGATATGGATTAGTGTGACTTAGATTTAAGATCATTGCTTAGATTGATTTGATTGATATGATTGGAAGAAGTGATTGATTGAAATGGATGAATGAATGTTATTGATAAGAAGAATGGATGATGATGATGATTTGATTTTGATTGAGTGTTGATGGAGCAGATTGATTTGGATGATATGATTGGTTTTATTGCTTGGATTTTTCGTTGGATATTTGATTTTTTTTAGATTTTTTGGACATATTTTAATTTTTTTGTGTTTTTTGGAATATTTTAATTTTTTTGTGTTTTTGAATGTTTTGGAACATCAATGGATTTACAATTTGGGTAGCCTTTTTGCTAGATACCAATGACAAGGGAAAAACCAAGTCTAGGTGTGAGGATGGATGAATGGGATTGGATGGATAAAAGGATGGATAATGGTGGATAGGATGGTAGGCTCATGAGAGTTGGATGGGATGGAAGGTTCATGAGAGTTGGATGGATAGATAAGAGGATAGATCATATAAGGGATGGATGCATGCCTCATGATAAACAGATAGGTAGGCTATAGTCGAAAGATCATGATAAATAGATGGGGATAAGCTATAAGATGGAAAGCTTGTGATAAGGATATGCCATAGTGGATGGATCATAAGGGAGCTAGGATGTGATCTCCAAAGGCTATGTTGCATAGGAAAAACTTGCCCCATTCTAGGTGGTAATGCTTAGGATTTTACATGACAAAGTTCATGACCAAGGGATGACATGATTGGATTTTACATGGCACTTATGATGATAGGATGACATGATGGATTGGTTTAAATGGGATGGATAAATGGTCAATGGATAGGCCTTGGTTTGGAAAGAAGGTATGTCAAGAAATATCCAAACATGTTTCAACATTTTGCCTCTATGTCTTCATCAAGATCAATAGGAGGAAGGGTGGATAAAATGGGTTCAATAGGATAGGCATGTTTATGTAATGGCTAAGGATGGTAGGATGGTATGTTAATGGTAGGACATGATAGGATGGAAAATGAGATAATGGGATGGATAGTTTGGAAATGGATAGGTTGGATGAGATAAGATGGATAAGACAATGTGCCCCCAAGTGTAAGTGACATAGAAGATCAACCTACACATGACGCCTGTTTGCTAGGTTTTCATCATGGTACTTATCCAAAGTGCCTGTTTACCAGGTTTTCACCATTGGACGAAGGGATTTCTCTTTACTTTATTTTTTTTTCTTTTTTGCTTTTAGATGGGTTAACAATTACACATGGTGCCTGTTTGCTAGGTTTTCACCATGGTAATGGATAGGACGGACTCAAGTGGCTAGTGCTATGAAGGTTGATAGTGTCCCTTTAGAGATTGATGATGTCTTCGCATGGACCATGTCATTATGCTCAAGATCTTGATAAGGGATTGCGTGGATGGGAGATGGATTAGGTAGATAGTGGATTATAAAAGGTTCATGCAAGGATGGATGCATGGATAAAAGGCTTATGCAAAAGCATGGACCATAGGAAGGTGATGGGGAAGATATGTAGGATAATGGATGAAGGATGGGGAGATATAGTTATGTGGAGGTGTTGCGGAGTGGAAGGGAACCATGACCAATGGTTGCACACACTGTGATAAACATTGAAGCTTTTGATTGGATGGTGGTGTAGGAAGCAATGGGGTTATTTTCTTAGGAAATGGTTGATGAAGTGATTTAGGAACCCACGTAGATTTAGTATTTTTAGTGCTTTTGCTTTGTTTGTGGGATTTTTGAAGGGAATGGAAGTTTTGGATGGAAGTAGGCTTTTGGATGGAAGTAGGCTTTTGGATGGATATAGGTGATTGGGATTCTTGAGATGTGGATGAGGATGCCTCATTCATTTTGCTAGCTATTTGCTTAGGAACCCAAACCATTTTACTTTTGGGCTTTGCTTTTGAAGGTAAGGGTTTAGATGGCTACTTAGATGTGGATGAGGATGCCTCATTCACTTTGCTAGCTGTTTGCTTAGGAACCCAAACCATTTTGCTTTTGGGCTTTGCTTTTGGAGGTATGGGCTTGGATAGCTTTTTGGATTGCTTTGCTTTGGTTCTTTGCATTGATTTTTCAAGTTTGTGCCCTAAGGCATGAGAGTCCTTAGGATTTTTGGTAGGACTTTTAGCTTTATAGGTAGAGGCATCAAAATTTTTGCTTTTGAATCCCATGGGGTGGGTGGAGTGGATGGAATGATTGGAAGCTTTATGCTTAAACGATGTGTGCTTTTGTTGGTCATGATTAGGGATGTAAGGACACTTATGAATGATAGGTATGTTAGGTGTTGGAAGCAATGGTGGCAAGGTGGATGGAGGGATATTTGGAGTTGGTAATAGTGGAGGCAAAGTGGATGGCAGAAGATGTACAATCACATGCTTTTGACATTTATAGGATGATAGAGGTGAAATGGCAACATATGTCATGGGTAGATGATGGGGGGTGTGATGGAAAGTGGACGTAGGATGGATTGAAGAATTACCAACATCTTTAGCTTGTTTACCTTGGGGTGTGTATCCAAGGCCATATGAGCATGGAGGGATCTTGACATGGTTTGGCTCCAAAATAACTTGTTTGTGAAGGCCTAGACCTTTGCCTTGGTAGTTCATGTTTTGGAGGATGTGATTGACTATGGGACTAGATGTGTTTTGGGAGCTAGACTTGAGTTTGTTATTGGATGGAGAAGGTGAAATGGATAAAGGTTGTTTTTGTCCTAAGGAAGAACACTCATGGATGAGGGTGGTAAGACCAATAGGACATGATGGTGGATTTGAAGTAGAATCGATAGTGGATGTGGAAGGAGGATCATTAGGATCTTGATTAGCATTGTGTTCACTAAGATCCAAGTTATTTGTTTGATCTTTTATGCTTACTTGGGGGACAAGTGTCTCATCATGCCAAGTGGATGTTTGCTCATTATGGATAGGGCTAGATGGCTGATGACTAGGAGCAATGTGGATATCTTGCTCATGGATAGATAGAGGATTATGGATAGGATCAAGGTGCTCATGGATAGCTTCTTTATAGGTATCATCTTGATCATGGAAAAGATACATGTTATGGATAGGTTGAATTTGGATAGCTTGCTCATGAATGGTTGTTGGGAGATGGATAGGATCAAGTGGCTCATGGATGAATTCATCATTATGGCTATCATCTTGATCATGGAAAAGATACATGTTATGGATGGGTTGGATGGAAGGCATTTGATATTGAGTTGGACTAGGGCTTAATGTTTCCACATGCTTAGGATTAAACCTTTGACATACCTCTTGGGTTGCTTGAATGGAAGTGGAAGGCTCTTGGATAGGCTCTTGGTCAACAACATGAGAACATGATGACTCTTGAATGGGCTTGATGGCTTGTATGTCACATGATGAGCTTGAAGGGCTAAGAATGTTAATTGAGGGCTCTTGAAGAGGCTCAAGGATATGCAAACCACATGATGGGATTATAGGATTGGACATGACCTTTGGAAGTTCTTTGGTAGGTTCATGAATGGGTGTTTGACATGGATGTGTTCTATTCCTAGCTAATAGCCAATGGATCACATCCTTTGCAAGGGTATGAGTAGATGGGAAATATAATGGATGGATGATAATAGTAGATGGTGATATTGTAAGCGTAGGACTAGGATTTTGATTGGATGGAAGGATAATGGAGTTTGATGGATTAGGATGCAGACTAGATGGGTGTGACACATGGGATTGGGATGATGTGGCATGATTTCTTATTGTAGGTAGGTACACCTTGTAAACAATTGGGAAAAATATTGGGCATTGATTCGTATTATGGCCTTTGGTCCTATGGTATGCACAATAATCATGTTCATCATATGGACTTTCTTCACATGGTTTGACTTCAGGAAGTTCAATGAGTTTTTGTTCAAGCATTCTTTGTAAGACTATCTCAGCTGCATCCTTTGTTGAACGATTAGAATGACATGGTGATGAAGGTAATGAAGGGCTTGCTGGTTTGGAGGGGATCAATGGACTAGGAATAGGATCACATGGTGGTTTTGGGATAGGCTTAGTTGGCTCATGTGATGGCATGTGATTGGATGGTGGAGGCCACTCTAGATTGGTATCTCCCTTGTCAAAGGTTATTAGATCTTGCATAGAATAACTTGGGCTTGTTTGATTTATGTACAAGGGACCACTTGGACTTGGATGTGCTTCTTGTTGGAAAGGTGGATTTAGATCTATCAATGGTGCTTTGTGGTCTTGTTGAAAAGGTGTACTTGGACCTGCTTGATTTATGTATAAAGGGCTATTTGGACTTGCATGTTGTTCTTGTGATATCACTTGATTGCCTTGTGGATGGGCTTGGTAGTGCATTGGAATGTCGACATGAGGGATTAGATAAGTTTGAGGTGGAGGTTGATAGGTTGGTGTGGCATTGATTTGGTGGATAGCTAGATTAGGTTGATATGAAGTGGATGGATATGACATGTGGCTATGAGGTGGATTAGGTTGATATGGAGTAGCTAAGGATTGATGTACTTGTTGAGCTTGACTAGTGGCTAAGAGGTGTTGGACTTGGGCTATGAAGTGTTGTAGATGAGGTGATTGGCTTGCATGGGGTTGAGCTCTTTGGACGAAGAATTGTAATATTTCAATGGCATCTTGGTTTAGGGGTTGTAATCGTTGATAAATATTTTGGAGGAATCTTTGGAATTTGATTTCTAGGTCCTCTAGTGTAGACATGTTGTCACCAAGTGTTTGTCTTAAGTCCTTTTAGCAAGTGCTTGTTTAGGGATTTGGATGATGATGTGGATTGTTTGGATGATAACTAGGCTATGTTTGGGATGAGAGTGATTAGATTTGAATGTTATTGGAAGAATGTGTGGGATGACTTGTCTTTATGTGTCTGGGTGTTTAGAGCTTGATGTGGCAATATTCAAACAAATGATTATGCATATACACACATGAATCACTCACACAAGACACATAAGCAAGTTGTTAGTTTGGAATAATGCGATGATGGTTAAGCAAGCACGTGAAGACAATTCAACAAGTCCTAGTAAGGCAAGGCCACTATCACAAGGAGGTTCTAGTGAAAATCTGGGGGACCGGCACCCCACGAGCATCCAGCAAGCCACTTAAGACTTTAACTAACCCTACTAGGAGTTTTAATATACACAAAGGTACACCTCCTTTCGAGTTAGCACTGTATGGTGAGCGCTAATACCGGTTAGACTTGGCTTTCGCCTTATCCTCTAATTTTTATAGCGGACCGGATGAAAGTACCGCTTGAAGTCATTCCCTTGGGGTGGATACCAAGGCAGGCCTCTCTAAGGTGAAACAAAAGCAACACAAGTAAATGTTTTTGATCTCCAAGTTCGTGTTGGGACGTGAGGAGAGAGCATACACATTTACTTGGTCACACTCGCATGGGGTTCATTAACCTTAGAAGTTCAATGTGTGGAAGACAATGCAAGCACTTGTTTGTTTTAAAACCCAAATCCAAATGTGATGGAAAACAATTGTTCATTTTATGCCCACTTTCGATATGTGATAGCAAGCAAGTTCATTTTAATCCCAAAGTCCAAATGTGTGATCAAACAAGATTAAGAGATGAACAATTAGAATGAGTGTACCTGATACAATCACTTTCCAATTTGCTTTAGATGTTGATGCCAATGTTGCTCTAGCTCCTTAGATGCCCTTACAAGTCACCAATTCCAAAAAGAAACAAGTAAACTTGCAAAGAAGATGATTACATGAAAAAGATGAAATCCAAAAATTCTAATGAAAATGATCTGATATAGAAAAATAGATTTCATAAACAGAAAGTTTAGGAGATTCTAAGCAATTTGAAAAAAAGTTTCACTGAAAAATGATCAAAATTGCTCAAGTTATGCTCAAATGAAGTTTGCAATGAAACTAAACTTTGACTGATAAAAAAGCTTGAAAAATAGTACAGTCACCTGATAAAAGTGGTACAGTTGTGAAGTTTGTCCTCCCAGCTTTTCAACAAGTCCTTGTTTGTGCGATTTGGCCTCCGTATGTGAAAGTTATGCAAGTTTGAAAAAAAATAGCTTCCTTTGGCATGCAGGAGGTACGGGTGAACCTTGGCGGTTAAGAAAAGTGCAGAGGCGATTTACTGTTAATCATAAGTGATCTCCTTTTAGTAACATGTGAGCCCTTGCATATTAAATGCGATGCAAAAACACCAAATGCGACTCTTGTAGGGTTATAGGCGATCCGGATAAACCCTTAAGCGATCGATTTCAGCCTATAGGCGACCTGTACCTGCAAAATGACAGTTGCAACAAAAAACCCTATTCTGCAAAGGTGAGCTCTGTCAGTTTAGAAGCGATGCATATCAGATTAAAAGTGGCTATTGTAGGATCATAAGCGATGTAAATCAGTTTGAAAGTGACCACTATTCAATCAAAAGCGATGCATATAAGTTTAAAAGCGACGACTGTGATTTCAAAAGAAATCACTGTTAGGTCATAAGCGATCAATACAGTTTAAAATTGACAACTAGTAGTGAAAACACATAGGCGAGTTCTATTGGGATAAAAGCAATGCGTATCATTCCTGAGGCGATCACTGTCGATGTAAAGGCGATCCAAAAAACACCATAAGCCGCTGATTTCAGTGCAGAAGCGACGCAGATATGCAAAAAGCGGCAAATTTTTGCTCAAAAGCGATGCAAAAAAGGATGGAGGTGATAGATAATAGCTCATATGCGACTAAGAAAAGACAAAAAGTGACAAACAATAGCCCAAAAGCGATCTGGAAAGTTTTGGGTGAGAGATTGCAGATAATAACCATATGCGACCAAGTTTACCAGATGCTATCAGTTTTTGTTCAAAAGTGAGCACTGTTTGTTTAAAAGCGGACCAAATTTGACCATAAGCAACTGCTGTTTGCCCAAAGGCGAGCTGATTTAGCCCAGGTGACTGCTGTTTGATCAGAAGCGACCTGAATTACCAGAAGCACATTGTTGCAGTCCGGTTGTTGTTTTCTTCACCAAATGCTCCATTTTTCATCAAATTTAGGCAGATTTGTACTCAAAGTTTATGGAAACGGCATCCTGGACGCAATGGTGAGGTTAGATTTGGGCTAAGAGATCATATACATACATTTTTAGCCAAATCTTTGCAAACTAGGGTTAGAAAAATGCAAATTTTTGCTACAAAAGCTTGCAAAAATGAAAGATTCGCGCTCCAAGAGATCTAAACTTCATAAAAACAACTCAAACAAGAGAGGTTAATCAAGGACGTGAGTCCCACCGGGCGTGCCAAAATGTATATCGAAAAATTTGGATTTATAAATGGAAATGATCAAACAATTGAAATGCATAACCTAAACCCAAATAATTCAATACCTTGAAGATGCAAGATGAGCTCGATTGATTGATTGCTTTGTTGTGTTGATTGCTTATTTCTGCAGCATAACATTAAGATGAAGATGCTAGAATGAAGGATGCAAAGGCTCTAATGATATTTCAACAGCATGTGGATACTTGAGGATCAATGCATGCTAATGATAATTTGGCAGAATAATGGTACTTGAAGCTCAATGCATGCTAATGGCTTGTGAGGGGGTTGATTTATAGGAAAGGCTTGGTTCAAATGGATGGTTGAGATTAAAAAGCTAATTGATTGATGTGGACGGCTAGGATTGATTAGGTATTCCCACTCTTCAAGGGAGTTGTAGTCATTTGACAAGTGGCAAGGAGAATAGGGCTCATGTGTGCTTGTGTACATAAAAAGTACTACATGTGAAAGATATTAAATAAAAAGCTGTAGTACCACTTATCTTTTTTAAATGAAAGAGGCACACATGTCAGCTAAATGATAAGATAAATTAATTAATTAAATAAGATTTATTTAATTAATTGGAAGGTCGGCTTATAATGAAATGTGAGAACTTAATTCAAATAAAATATTTGAATTAGTTGAGATATGAGTTGGATATTAATTAAATAAATAAAATTTATTTAATTAATTGGAAAGTGGGATTATGAATTTGAAATTAATTAAATAAATAAAATTTATTTAATTAATTGGCTAAGTGGGATTAGGATATGATTGGGATATTAATTAAATAAATAAAATTTATTTAATTAATTAGCTAATGGATAAATGGGATTAAGAGTGGGATTTAGGACAAAATGCTACATGATGTCTAAGATAATGTATTTGACAAGGTGTTGCAAGACATGGATAAATTTGGGACAAATTTGGGTGTCTACTGCCAAAATGTGATAGGTGAAAGTCAGGTTTAGCAGATCAGACATGGTCATGAAACCCTAACCCTACCATCATCAAGGAATCTAACCTAAATGAAATCAAAGAACAATGCAATTCAAGCATAACATCACCTAGACCGTGCGATTCCTTGTTTGAGAGATGTGGACTGCTTCTTCAACAATGAACAATTGCAATGCTGAAAGCTGCCATGATAGATGATAAAAGCTTAAATGGATGCTCAGATGCTCAAGATGATAATGTAGGTGCTATATGATTGCTGGATAGGATTGCTGGATGTCTCATATGAAGTGAGAGGGTGTTTATATAGGACTTAGCCAAGATCAATCAACAGTGGAGATTCAGAGGTTATGTGAATGGCTAGGATTGAAAGTTACTAAATTTAGATTCCATTAATTGTGCATGTGAAGGATATGAATGAAAGTTGTCTTACAACACATAATTGACTGGACAAGTGTTGGAATGTGATAAAAGATGAGTGTTTAATTCAAATAAAATATTTGAATTAGTTGTAATATGAGTTGGATATTAATTAAATAAATAAAATTTATTTAATTAATACAATAAATGAATAAAATGGGATAAGATATGATGTGGAAATTAATTAAATAAATAAAATTTATTTAATTAATTGGGATGGGGATAGGATATGATTGGGATATGATGTGGAATTAATTAAATAAATAAAATTTATTTAATTAATTGGCTTAATGGATAATGATTTAAAATGGTGTTACTAGACATAAACAAAGTTGGGACAAATTTAGGTGTCTACAGTCTACAAAGAAATAAGTATCACCTACTTGAACTAGAAAATAACATCTTCACCATGCTTGAACCAGTTCTATTTAAGCCCAATACTTTTGCTCTTCCTTTCACTCTCCTCCTCACTACCACACACTCATCTCCACAAGGACACCTTTGAAATGACTTTGCAATCCTTTATATATACAAGACATCAACTTAGGAATGATCATCTAAGACGGCAAACATCAACAAGAACATCTGTAGGATGTGTAACTCATCCGGTCGGCCAATCTCAGGAAGAACACCATCATCCGGAAGTTATTCTTCAATTGCGAGCTCCAACTTCAATGTGGACCACCAACATGAACTAGACATGATCCAAAGACCCCCACAAGCTTTCTTGAATCACCAAGAACATCCACACTTCATCTACTTATTGAAATCCTTCTCTCCTTCATCTGAAACCTCAAGAACACAGTCTATCATTACTATCACAAAGGAATAGATGCTTACAGACCTTCAAACCATGAACCAATCTAGTTGACACTTCACAAAGACTTCCTCAACACTCCCTCAAATCTGTAGAAGAGAAAAATGTATTTCTGGATCTCACCGGACTTGTCTGTATCACTCTGTCACCTCTGAACACCTACTGAAACTAGTTTTACTTGAGTGGTCACAACTTCTTCATATCTTCATGTGGACCTCTGAAATCTCTACTGGACCACCTTAAGACACATATCTACAAACCCTTTAATCTGCATCCTTTGATCCTCTTCCTATCTTGGACTATTACCTTACTATCATCATTGTTCTTCACTGTTCCTGATTGAGACTAATTTTCTCAATATCCTCAGCACACAGCTCATCCAATCATTATCATTAATGCAATAGGAGTATGTTGACATCAATGACAACACTAGTTAGGCCCATACTTGCAATAATCTCCCCCTTTGTCATTGATGGCAACATATAACGTGAAAAACTATTTTAACCATCAAGACAAGAACTTCTCCTTACTGTCACAACTCCCCCTATCAGCAACAACCATTCACATGTCTTCTCTCCATTTACTACTCCCCCTTTGGTCAGCAACCATTTTTTTTCACATGTCTTCTCTCAGCCCTTTGACATCAATGGCAAAGGGCACATACTTGCAATTCCACCACTTCATAATCATACATGCTGCTCCCCCTGAGTAGCAGCTCCCCATTCATCAATCCAGACCATAAGATATGACTGTGATATCCACCAGACTAATGCACATCAGTGCACCTTAGTTCATCACTGGAGGGGCAATAACCCCTAACTTCTCCCTGAGATACTCAAAAGAGTCCTTAGGTAGAGGTTTATTAAAGATGTCTGCAATCTAATCCTTGGAAGGCACAAACTCAAATTTGACTTCATTCTTGTTCACTTGCTCTCTCAAAAAGTGAAACTTGATGGATATGTGTTTAGTCTTTAAATGCATCACCGGATTCTTAGATATATTTATTGCACTTGAATTATCATAGAAGATTGTGATAGGTTCCTCATACTCCACTTTAATATCTCTTATCATCTGCTTCATCCACAAAACTTGAGTGCAACTACCTATTGTTGCAATATATTCTACTTCAGTTGTAGACAGATATATTGCCTCTTGTTTCTTGCTTAGCCAAGAAACCAATCTCTTCCCCAAAAAGAATGCTCCACCATTGGTAGCTTCCGGTCATCTACATCTCCTGCCCAATCTGCATCTGTATATGCATGAAGAGAGAAATCATGATTTCTAGGATACCACAAACCATACTCAACTGTCCCTTTTAGATATATAAAAATCCTCTTGATTGCCATGACATGAGATTCTCTAGGATCAGCTTGGAATCTAGCAACAAGACCAATAACCTACATAATGTCAGGTCTAGTTTGAGTGAGATACAACAGTCCTCCAATCATTGACCTATACTTTGTCTGATCAGCCTTAGGAGAATCATCATCTTTGCTCAATTTACATCAGGTTGCCATGGGAGTATTCATTGGTTTTGAATCTTCCATCCCAAATTTCTTCAACAATTCTTTCACATATTTGGTCTGAGAAATGAAGATTCCTTTGTTTGAGTGATTTGCAGACCCAAGAAGAAATTCATTTCACCAAGCATGGACATCTCAAACTCACTTTTCATTTGATTTGCAAAAGTTTTACACATACTATATCTTCCTCCAAAAATGATATCATCAACAAACACTTCAACAATCAAGATGTTTTCATGATCAATTTTGAAATACAAATTACTGTCAACAGTACCTTTGTTGAATCCAATCTTCAAAAGATGTTTGTCTAATCTTTCATACCATGCTCTTGGGGCTTGCTTCAATCCATACAGTGCTTTCTTCAACTTGTAGACCATATCACCATGATCAGACAATTGAAATCCATCCGGTTGCTCTATGTACACTTCTTCTTCCAAGTCACCATTCAGGAAGGCAGACTTGACATCCATCTGATATACCTTGAAATCTTTGAAGGCAACAAAGGCAAGAAATAATCTGACTACTTCAATTCTTTCCACTGGAGCAAAAGTTTCTTCAAAATCAACTCCTTCTATTTGAGAGTAACCCTTGCAGACCAATTTGGCTTTATTTCTGATTACTTTACCAACTTCATTCAGTTTGTTCCGGAAGACCCATTTTGTTCCAATCACATTCTTGTTTCTAGGTTTGGGAATAAGATCCCAAGTGTGATTTTTCTCAATTTGCATCAGCTCTTCCTCCATTGCTTTAGTCCAGTTTTCACAAGCTTCATTCATTGTCTTAGGTTCAATCTTTGAAATCAGACAATACTCTTCTGAATCTTGAGCAATTTTCCTTCTTGTTTGTACTCCTTTGCTTTTATCACCTATGATCTGATCTTCAGAGTGGTTCAATCTTACATACCTGGGGACTTTGGGAAATTCTTGCACTTTTGATTCTTGATCAGGTTCATTGAAACTCATCTCTTCTTCCTAATTTACCGGATTAGTTTGAATTTGACTTACAAAGGAGGCTTGGGCTCCTTGAGTCAGAACACCATTCTGATCATCTTCATCATATTCATAAAATCTTGAGGGTTTCTTAATTCCCTCATCAACCTTCACATTTGTACTTTCTATCATCTTTCTCAGTCTCTTGTTATAACATCGATATGCTTTTCTTTGAGTAGACTAACCCAAGAATATTCCTTCATCACTTCTAGCATCAAAATTTCCTAGATCTTCATCTCTTTTAATGTAACATTTCCTACCAAAAACTCTAAAATACCTCACAGTAGGAGTGATGCCAAACCAAAGTTCATAAGGAGTCTTACCGGTATTGTTTCTGATTTAAACTCGATTGAGAGTATAGACTGCAGTGCTGACAGCTTCTCTCCAATAGATCTGAGGAACATTTTCTTCCATCATCATGGTCCTAGATGCTTCCTGGATGGTCCGGTTCTTTCTTTCCACTACTCAATTCTACTGTGAAGTCCTAGGAGCAGACAACTGTCTCTTTATTCCATGTTTCTCATAGAACTCTATGAACTCACCGGATGTGAATTCTCCACCTCTATTAGACCTCAGACATTTCAATTTTAATCTAGTTTCATTCTCTACCATAACCTTGAATATTTTGAATTTCTCAAGAGCCTCTAATTTCTCTTTTAGAAAGCTTACCCACATCATCCAGGAATAGTCATCAATTAGTAACATGAAGTATCTATCACCTTGCATACTCCTGATTCTTGCCGAACCACAAAGATCAGTATGAACTAAGTCCAATAATCTGGTAGAAGACAGTTCCTTACTTTTGAATGTGATTCTGCTCAGTTTACCCAACTGATACTCTTTGCACAAGCTATTAGTAGGTTTCACCAATTTTGGAAGATCTCTTACAACCTGAGTATTGCTTATCTTGATGATATTATCAAAATTCACATGACACATCCTTCTATGCCATAACCAACTCTGATCAACTTGAACAAATAAGCAACTTTTACCGGTACCAACCAAGTGAAAGATATTACCTTTAGTTTGAGTACCGGATGCAATCTCTGTTCCAAAACTTTCAAAGATCTTGCATTTTTCATTCTTGAATCAGAGATCATAGCCTTTGTCCACCAACTGTCCAACACTGAGAAGATTGTGCTTCAATCCTTCAACATATAGTACATTACCAGTTTTGTTCCTTCCATCAAAATAAATAGTTCCTCTTCCTCTAATTCTACCAGCAGAATTATCACCAAACTTTACCACTCCTTCATACATTTCCAGATCTATGAATTTGTTTGTCACCTGTCATATGGTGAGAGCATCCACTGTTAATGACCCAGACATCCTTTTCTTCAACTTGAGCAACCAGAGCTCTTTCTACAACTTTATGATTGACAGATACAGAGGATATTGGTACTTCTTCCTTGATCGCAATAAACACCCATTCACTTCCAGATTTGTTTCCTGTCTCTGATTCATCATCTATTACTCCTTCATTATCATCTTCTTCATGAACATAGTAACAATTATTTTGGAACCTTGATTTGTTAGGATTTGGCCTTGAAAATCTTTCTGGACACCTTGAGGCAAAATGACCAATCTTATTGCAGTTAAAACACTTAAAAGGTAATTTTCCTTCATACTTACTGGATCCTCTTGGCAGCCTCTTTGCAATAAGGGCTTCAAGTTGAGCAGTTTCTACTTCTTCTTCTTCCAGGTCTTTTCTTGCTTTTTCATACCATGACAGTTTCCTTGATGAGTTCTCTCCCGGATCAAACCTTTGTTTACCTTTTACAGAGGCACTGGATTTGAATGCAGATTCAGTCTTGGGGGGTCATCTCCAAACTCTATCATTTCAAATACAGCTAATTTTCCAGCCAATTGATCTCTTGTGACAGTTGTATGGCTCTGAATTCTTCAATGGCAGCAACCTTGATTTTATAAGAAGCAGGAAGGGATCTGAGAATTTTGCCAACAATCTCATTTTCATCCAAGACTCCACCAGCATTTCTAATTCCACAAGCAATCTCATTTACTCTTGGCATAAAAGTAGTAATATTTTCATCATCTCTCATCTTCAGATTTTTAAATTTCCCTTTCAGACTCTGTAACCTTGCACATTTAACATAGTTGTCTCCTTCATGCAAAAGTTCTAGTTTTTGCCAATTCTCAAAAGCAGTTGGTAGGTCAACAACATTTGAGAGCTCTAAATTAGATAATGCACTTAGAAGAGCTTCTTTAGTCTGCAAATTGTTTTCAGCATCTATAATTTCATTTGGGGCTTTCAGACCACCCTGTGGAGGTGTATACTGTGTTGTAGCCATGGTCTAGTATGCCATTCCCATACATTGCAAGTGACATTTCATGCGACCTTTCCAAAGATTAAAATTGGTTCCATCAAACTTCAGACTATCCTTCTTGTAAGACGACATCCTAGATCTCCTCAAGCGGTTAAGCTCCTTTTAAAGGAACTTGGCTCTGATACCAATTGTTAGATTTAGGGCAGACAATTGAGAGGGGGTGAATTAGTTGTGCAAAACTTTCCAATTTAAACACTTAACTCCACATTGTTATTTAATAGCATAATAGTAAATCAATCATGAAAGCACAATGCAACAAATCAAGAGTAGAAACACATCAACACATGAGACACCAAGATTTTGACGTGGAAAACATAATTAAGGGAAAAACCACAGGGTGATTAACCCAAGATTGTATTCTCTGTTAGAAGAATAGAAAGAACAAAATGGCACATGCCAATTAGGGCTCACTGCTTGAGCACATTGCTCACAAGAGGCTCACTTCCTATAAGAGACACATTGTCTACAAAGAAATAAGTATCACCTACTTGAACTGAAAAATAGCATCTTCACCATGCTTGAATCAGTTCCATTTAAGCCCAATACTTTTGGTCTGCCTTTTGCTCTCCTCCTCACTACCACACACTCATCTCCACAAGGACACCTTTGAAATGACTTTGCAATCCCTTATATATACAAGACATCAACTTAGGAATGATCATCTAAGTCGGCAAACATCAACAAGAACATCTGCAGGATGTGTAACTCATCCAGTCAGCTAATCTCAGGAAGAACACCATCATCTGGAAGTTATTCTTCAATTGCGAGCTCCAACTTCAATGCGGACCACCAACACGAACTAGACATGATCCAAAGACTCCCACAAGCTTGCCTGAATCACCAAGAACATCCACACTTCATCTGCTTATTGAAATCCTTCTCTCCTTCATCCGGAACCTCAAGAACACAGTTTGTCATTATTGTCACAAAGGAATAGATGCTTGTGAACCTTCAAACCATGAACCAATCGAGTTGACACTTCACAAAGACTTCCTCAACACTCCCTCAAATCCGTAGAATAGGAAAATGCATTTTAGGATCTCACTAGACCTGTCTGTATCATTCTGTCACCTCTGAACACCTACCAGAACTGGTTTTACTTGAGCAGCCACAACTTCTTCATATCTTCATGTGGACCTCTGAAATCTCTACTAGACCACCTTAAGACACATATCTACAAACCCTTTAATCTGTATCCTCTGATCCTTTTCCTATCTTGGAATATTACGTTACTATCATCATTGTTCTTCATTGTTCCTGATTGAGACTAATTTTCTCAATATCCTCAGCAGACAACTCATCCAATCCTTATCATTAATGCAACAGGAGTATGTTGACATTAATGACAACACCAGTTAGGCCCATACTTGTAACAATATTATGGTTTCTCATGCATACAACACTTGAAATAATAAACAAAGCAAACAATAACTGAGCATTCCAATATCTTTACTAGCTTCTCAACCTATGCTTCCTCAAGCACCTCGTTTAGTGCAAAAGGTTGGTCAAGATTATGACCTTGTTGAGTAGCTTCATACTACTCCTGCTAAGATATCTCTTTGGGAACTTATACAAACTTCAGCTATATACTATGGAATGCTCCAAGAAGCTTTATAAAAGGTAATTCTACCACCTATTGTCAAGCCGAATGATGTAGCAGCTCTATTAGATTGTATGCATGCGACAAAAATAGACATTTTGTTTTAGTAACATGAGTTGCCATCTCTTGAAGTTTAGAATTAGTATGATCCTTTGATTATCTTCATTACAATAAATAGGAAACTAATTAAGAGAGTTATGATTGATAATGGATCAGCTCTTAATGTTTGTGGCATCAATTTATTACATAAAATTAATGTTGATACATCTTTGATTAAGCCAGAAACGATAAGTATTTGTGGCTTTGACAATGTTAGAAGACAGTCTATAGGCACTATAACTTTACCTGTACAGGTTGGGCCTGTGGTTCTATCTACCTTGATTCATGTCATTCCTAGTTCTTTATCTTACAACACAATTCTTGGTAGACCTTGGATTCATGCATTGGGGGCAGTTCCCTCTACCCTTCATCATTCAATCAAATTTATGTTCAATGATAAACTTCATACTATTCATGTTGATCTTGAACCTGATAACTGTTTACAAATTGAATCACAAAAACAAGTGGTTTGTCATAAAATCTTGAATAATCTGAAAGTTGAATCATCAACTCCTCTTGCCATAGATAATATTATGCAAGAGTCTAAAAAATTGAATACATTACTTGGCAATGATTGGGGTTCGTTAGATTTTACGTCTCCTTCCATAGGTGAATATAAAGTCAACAACCCCGCTCCTGAAACATCAAGTGTTCCATCGATCTCATCTCAAAGTTTAAGTATACAAGCTAAAGTCTCTTTGGTAATGAACATAGATAATACTCTCACTTGTGCTATAGATTATGAGACCTATGAAGCCTCACCTTCTTCCAAAGAAATGGTTTCTCTTTATGGTTGAGGATTCCATATCCTTTATAAGAACTATGATTATGTAGGTAATGGTTACAATATTAATCAACAAGGAATTAAAGTCCCTATATAATCTGCTCCTCGACATTACTCAAGCGTCATTGGATATAAGTCTTTCAAGGAATCTAAAGCCTATAGATGTCCTATGTTGAATATAAAGAATACTGAGAGGGGGGGTGAATCAGTATCCTGTAAAACTTTTCTATCACACATTCATTAATCCATTTACCAACTTCAATAACATGAAAGTAAAGTAAGCATAAGAAGAGCAACCACAAAGTCATAACACATGAACACCAGTATTTTTACGTGGAAAACCCAAAAAGGGAAAAACCACAGTGGGGTTAACCACAGAATTTTATTAATGATAGTAATATCGAATTACAAGAGGCTCACTTCCTTAGGGCTCATTGCCCTGAGCTCACTGCTCACAAAAGGCTCACTGCCTGAAGAAAGAGATGAGAAGGTAGAAGGAATGACTCACTACCAAGAGAAGACTGCTACAAGTGCATCTACAGAATGTTGAAGTGCAGTTCCAATTATTGCTTAGTATACATATTCAAATATCTTCATAATGTTTGCCCTGCTTTTCGGCTTTGTTTCACATATACTCTATTTCTCTACCCTTACTATTCCTTTTTGGTCACAATACTGTCTCAGATCACACATACTTCAAATTCACACTAAATTCACACATATTCCACACCTAATGCCAAAATCTATCGAGTATATATATTTGTAACAAGATTTAATTCAAAACCAGGTTAGCTTGCCAGTGATGAAATGTGTACACAAGAAGCTATGCTCTGTCGGCTTGAATCCTTTACACAAAGTTATGTAGACCAATGCAAACTTCATATAGGTTGTGGACCTATTTTAGAACCACTTAGAATAATGATTCAAGTAGTATATCTTTACTACACAATGATCTAACTGAGTGTTGGCTTCAATCTTGAGTATACTCTTAACCTTGTTGACTATCATAACATAACTTGTAATGCAGACCAAACTAGACTCCAAAATTCATGTCAATCATTCATTAGACATCACCAATCATACCTCTATAACTGCAGATCATAATATTAGTATGTGACAAAATGTGGATCTCTGAACTGATGACTCTATTTTTGTGAAACACTGTCAAACTGAATGTCGATACTTGGAATATTGCAGATGATCTTCCGGTGAACTTTAGAATCTAAAAATATGGAATTAGATACTTCTCATATGTGTTTACAATACCTCCAAACCGCATATCAAAACAATCAATACCAAAGGAATGCAAACTAAAATATTCAGGTGTTCTTTACTATTTATGGCTTAACTCTGTTCACTTGGACTTAGGCATTTCACCATATGTTTTCAGAGGGAGTTAGAACTTGAAGACTGGAACATAACATCACCAAGGGGTTGATTACAACATACCAAAACCACATACCTTGATCTTCAACTGCGGAGGAGTACAAACTGAATTACAGACACTATCTCAATGTGTTGTCAATACTTAGTCAATTTGGCTAAGTTAATCTTACCGAACCAAAACACTATATACATCTTTATCTTAGGAGTTGTCTCTAAACATGTTATTTTGTTTCCATCAATGACAACATCATATCGGCAGTGTCTCTTGACTATGTTGCCAACAATCTCCCCCTTTGGCATTGATGGCAACACTAAGTGAAAAATGTTTATCTACTCCCCCTTACTATATACACTCCATTTTTCTTCTTCCCTTGATATGTTCAGCCAATTTTCAATAGATTTTCTTCTCCCCTTTGACATCAATGGCAAAAGTGTATATACAGGTAGCAAAATTGTGTCAAAACTTCAAAATTGTCATATTCTACCTCATATGTACAGGTACAATCTTTAGCTTGATTAGTTAGTTGTAGGAGGTAGAATATCACTATAAATGGTCTTTAGCAGAGCTAACTCTCCATCCCATCTACTCTTTACAGTTTCCAAAATTTGAATGTGACCATTTATCAAAAAGACTAATTTCTCTATCTTTTGCAAATATGAGGGTGTATCAATTATTGCTTTTGTCTTCAAGGCTTCTTTTGCAAGATGGCTCATTGAATCTATTTTAGGACTTATTAGCCCTCTCAACTGACACACCCTATTTTTAACTTCTTCCCTCTTTCTTATCAGATTGCTCAAATCATTGTGAATATTTACCACTTGTATCTCTTTACTATTTATTGATTCAACTGCCAGGTCATATGACTTAGAAATATTTGACAATTGGAGTTCTAGATCCTTGATTTTTCCTTCTGTCTCCTTAGTAACATCCGGCCATGATAAGAAAAATTTGTATATATCATGTGATTCCTTAATAGCCTTCTCTATGTTTTTTATTCTAATGTCTAGCAAAATTTTATCGTTATCCACCATGGTCTTCAATTCAGCTAGCCTTTTCGCATTATATTCTTTTCTAACTTTCATTTTTGCAAACTTTTCAAATGACTCAAAATGAGATCTTACAGATTTGATTAGGCCTTTGAGCTGATCCATTGGTGGTAGAGATGTGTCCTTTTTGTATGAAGGCATTAGCTTCTCTAGGATGTCGGATGCTTCACCAATGAGTTCATTATCCTGCATGTTTGACTTTAGTATCTGTTCCCGTGCCTTTGCTTGAACAATTGACACTAGTTTGAAGTTTTGCATAGGAGACATTGAGGCCAAATTTATTGGTCCTTCTAGAAGCTTAGACTCATCTAAATCTTATTGTTTTCCCAAACGTTCTCTGGCAGAGTCAACTAGGGAAGCAACAGTGTCTCTTGTCACTTCTTTAGACATTTCTTTTTCTTGATTTGGTTCTAGAAGTTCCATGTCCATATTCTCTTGTTGACTAATATTTTGTTTCAGTGTAGGGCTTTCCTTAGCTTGTTCTTGATCATTAGTTTGTTGTCCTAGAGGAGGACTTGTTTTAGTTTGATCCTTTTCAGCGGTGTCTTGATCATTAGCAGTAGGGATTTGATTAGATTCTTCCTTATCTTCATTGACTTCTAGAACATATGTGTTATCTTCACCATCTATCTCTTCTTTGTCATAAATGGTAGGGATATTGTACTTCTTTAGTATCTCCAAAATGATCTCCTCTATTTCCTTGACCACTTTATCAATTTCTCCTATCATTAGTGCATTCATTCTTTTCTTTGATCTGAACTCATTGTTGATTGCTTTGGAGATTGTTGAAATCACTTGGAAATCACTTTCAGTTTCTCTTAAACACTTGATGGCTTGAATACAAAGTGAATTGTATGTCGAATGAGCTCCTTATTAACATTTGTTGTAAAAACCTAAGTCATCATAAATGATTGTTTAAAAAGATGTCAAACTCTTCACTATAGAACATAGTCGATTAGGATTGCTTCACAATACTCTGCTTTAGAACTTTTTCTTCTGGAATTTCTTTCAAAGGATCTATCATGTCAGATTCTACCACATATCTCCGTGCTGGATTCCAGCACCAACTTTCTAGATAGGGGATTTAGATTTTAACACTACTCAGACCCCTGAGCCAGAGTTCTCAATTTACTTCCCGAAGGAAGTATCTAGACCAGATGATGGTGTGGATTCATCCTTGACTTCAATGACATCTTTCTTGATCCAAATTTTTCTCATTTCTTTCTTGGTTTCAACTAGATCAACCTTTTCCTTCCCTTTTTCATTCTTTTGCTCTATTTTCCTATATTCAATATTGTAGTTTCTTTTCACATTTCTGGTTCTACAAAATCTAGCAAAGTGTTTAGACTTGTTGCAATTGAAGCATACAATATTTCTTTGACCTTGATTTCTCCTAACATTTGAATTTGACCTTGATCTGCACTGGTTAGCCATATGTCCAAACCTATTGCATGCAAAACACTTCCCATTGAAGGATCGACCATTCCTTGAATAGTTTGGCATATTTCTTGACATACTTCTGTACTCATTTGCTTTATAGCCAATCTTCTTGCAATTGAAGCATTAACCAGATAAAGATGGAACATTTTGATTCATTCTACTTCTACACTGAGTAGCCCTATGACCATACTTATTGCAACTAAAGAAATGACCATTGAAAGATTGGTACCTTTGAGCATTTGGTTGCCTGACCGGGGGGTCTTCTAGGTCTTCTTTGATTTGTGAATTAGTTTCCCCTATTTTACTTTACCTCATAATTTGCTTGACCAAATTTTGAACTTTCTTCCTTTTTAAATCCCAAACCTTGCTTGTCATCAATGCTTTTTTGGCTAGTAATCATTTCATCAAGCTTTGCAGAACTTAGCTTGAACTTTTCTTCATAGCTCTTAGCTGCTTCCAAATCAAATTTTAAGAGTAGAACTTCTTTTCCTAGTTTTTCACATTCCTCTAACTTGTCCTTCACAACTTGATTCATATATTCCTCATTCTTGGTCTTTTCTTCAATCACCTTGAGAAGACTCTCTGTGGATTCATTTTCTTGTTTTAGTTGCTCACACAATTCTTTCCTTCTTTCATGAGATTTACTGATCTACTCTTTTAATTTTAGAATGAAATCATCAGCTTCTTTGATAGACTCCTCTAAACCCTTGATATTAGCCTTAGAGTTGTCAAGATCTTCTAGAGCTACTTCAAATTGTTCATTATTGACATATACTTGATTGCCAATCTTAATGCTGCTAGGAAGATCTGCTTCAAGATAAGTGAGATACCTTTGTGCTACCATTGGTGAACCTTCCCAAATTTTCCTTAAGCTGTTAGGCTTTTTCCAAGGAACCTTGCTCTGATACCAATTGTTGAATACAAAGAATACTAAGGGGGGGTGAATCAATATTCTGTAAAACTTTTCTATCATACATTCATTAATCCATTTACCAACTTCAATAACATGAAAGTAAAGTAAGCATAAGAAGAGAAACCACAAAGTCATAACACATGAACACCAATATTTTTATGTGAAAAACCTAAAAAGAGAAAAACCATGGTGGAGGTTAACCCACAGAATTTTATTAGTGATAGTAATTCCAAATTACAAGAGGCTCACTGCACTGAGCTCATTGCTCACAAAAGGCTCACTGTCTGAAGAAAGAGATGAGAAGGTAGAAGGAATGGCTCACTATTAGGAGAAGACTACTACAAGTGCATCTACAAAATGCTAAAGTGCAGTTCCAATTATTGCTTAGTATACAGATTCAAATGTCTTCATAATGTTTGCCCTGCCTTTTAGCTCTGTTTCACATATACTCTATTTCTCTGCCCTTACTATTCCTTTCTAGTCACAAGATTGTCTTAGATCACACATACTTTGAAATCATAGTACATTCACATATATTCCACACCCAATGCCAAAATCTATTGAGTATATATATTTGTAACAAGATTTAACTCAAAACCAAGTCGACTTGCCAATGATGAAACATGTACATAGGAAGCTATGCTCTGTCGGCTTGAATCCTTTACACAAAGTTATGCAGACCAATACAAACCTTCAAGAGTCTTCATATAGGTGTGGATCTATTTTAGAACCACTTAGAATAATGATTCAAGTAGTATACCTTTACCACACAATGATCTAACTGAGTGTCGGCTTCATTCTTGAGTATACTCTTAACCTTTTTAACTGTCATAACATAACTTGTAATGCGAACCAAACTAGACTCCAAAATTCATATCAATTATCATTAGACATCACTAATCATACCTCTATAACTATAAACCATAATATTCTTATGTGACAAAATGAAGATCTCTAAACTGATGACTCTGTCTTTATGAAACATTGTCAAACTAAATGACGATACTTGGAAGCTTGCAAATGATCATCTGGTGAACTTCAGAATCTAAAATCTAGAATTAGATACTTCTCATATGTATTTACAACACCTCCAAACTACACATCAAAATAATCAATATCGGAGGAATGCAGACCGAAATATTCAGGTGTTCTTTATTGTTTATGGCTTAACTCTATTCACTTGGACTTAGGCATTTCACCATATGGTTTCCAGAGGGAGTTAGAACTTGAACATTGGAACATAACATCACCAAGGGGTTGATTACAACATATGAGAGTTGCATACCTTGGTCTTCAACTACAGAGGAGTACAAACTGAATTACTATCACCATCTGAATGTGTTGTCAATAGTTAATCAATTTGGCTAAGTTAATCTTACCGGACCAAACATTGTATACATCTTTATCTCAGTAGTTGTCTCTAAACATGTTAGGTTGTTGCCATCAATGAAAACATCATATCAGCAGTGTCTCTTGACTATGTTGCCAACATCCTACTCTTAATGTGAATACAATATCAACACTTAATTTGATCTTTCCTAAGATGATTGACACTAGTTGTCCTCCAGGAGAGACTCCTTTGGATATCTTTTCAATAGTTGAAATGATAAATGAATTTTTGGGTGCTTATAACAATATTCCCCATTACCATCATAAACATGGATCATCCTATTGTTTGAACAATAGTGCATATTTTAGGAAATCTACTAGCATTATAAATACTACTCTAAAGTCTGAGGAAGAATTTGAAGAACTACCACAATCACTCGATCTCCTAAACCACAGTACTCTACTTAATGGAAAGAGTGTTGATGTGTTCATGGAGAAATATAATACTGAAAAAGTTATTCCTATCAGTGATTGTTTAAATGCGGAAGAAAAAGAAGAAATGACCAAGTTATTACACAAATTTTCTGAATTATTTGCTTGGAATTATTTAGATGTGCCTGGTATTGAATCCTCATATTGTAACACATAATATCATCTTGAAACTAGATGCTAAGTCATTTAAACAAAAGATTCGTAAGAGGAATCCTAAGGCTACATTACTCGTCAAAAAACGAGATAGAAAAGCTTCTACAAGATGGCTTTATCCGCTCTATTGACTATTCACCTTGGATTTCAAATATCGTCATTGTCGCTAAACCCAATAGCCGTATAAGAATGTGTACCGATTTTAGAGACTTGAATCTTGCATATTTGAAGGACAATTTTCTACTTCCTAACATTTATATGATGGTCAATTCTATAGCTGGCCATGAATTACTCTCTTTCATGGATGGTTTTTCAGGATATAATCAAATTTTGATAAACCCCCAAGATCAATATAAAATAACTTTTATAACACCTTGGGGTACATTTTGTTGGGTAGTTGTGTCGTTTGGACTTAAGAATGCAGGAGCTACTTACCAACGCGCCATGACCCTTATATTTCATGATTACATGCACAATATTTTAGAGGATTGAGATCATGCCATGACTCTCCAATAGATTTTTGAGCGAATAAGAAAATACAATATGCAATTAAACCCTTGTAAGTGTGTTTTTGGTGTAGACAATGGAAAACTGTTGGGGTTTATCATTTCAAATCATGGTATTGAGGTGGATACAAAAAAGATTGATGTAATTGTTAATATGCCAACACTTAAGAACATATCTCAACTTCGTAGTTTACAGGGGAAGATACAGGCCATTCACTGATTTATTTCATAACTCATGGATAGGACTCACCCTTTTACACAACTATTGAAGAAGGATTCAAATTTGAATGGAATTCTAAATGTCAAAAAGCTTTCAAAGATTTAAAGACTTATCTAGCTAATCCTCCTATCTTACAACCTATTGTTTCTGATAAACCTTTTCTATTGTATATCTTAGCATCTAATAATGTTCTCGCAGCCTTATTGGCACAACATAATACTGAAGGCAAAGAATGTGTTGTATATTATATCAGTTGAACCTTTCTTGATTAGGAAGTGCAATACATTGTTATCGAGAAGCATTTCTTAGCTTTAGTATTTGCAACATAGAAGCTTAGACACTATCTTTTAAATGTTGAAATACACGTGATGGTGAAATTCGACCCTCTAAAACATCTTTTTGTTAAAACCAATTTCTCGAGTCATCTTGCTAAATGGGTTATGTTGTTAACCAAATTTGATCTTAAGTTTATTTCTTAGAAAGCAAGTAAAGGGCATTAGCCAAAGCACCTTCACCTTTTGCAATATGTTATGTCAGAAAAATGCACCCTTGGGGGCTTTTTCCTATTAAGGTTTAGCTCTCGGGTCTTTAGATTGCATTTAGAGCATCTTGCATGATAATTCAAACTCCCGATGAGAAAAACCTTGGGCCTTGTGACAAATGGGACCTAAGGGGGACTATTTTAATGATCTTGAACAAAGATAAGGGGTTGGACTTGGGCGCTAGCACCCTAGCCCAGCCCTATTTTAGGTCTGGACCCTAAATTCAAATGTCAGGTTTGTGACTGTTATTTGGGTCCCAGGCAGACATCATAAGTTTTAATTACAAAATTCTTGGCAGGAATCTTTGTAGTTGCATATATAATCATGTGTAGGTTATCATTTAGAAACGAGAAGATGTTTATGTTTCAAAGCTATTGGCATACTTGTGATTTTCATTATGTTGCAAAGTAGAGCATTGTTATTGTGTTTGTTTTTGTAGGTTGGATTGCATCTTCTCCTCATGGTATGGAAGAGCATCTTCCTTCCATGAGAGCTTCATCATCAAGGTGACATCTATTGTGTTTTATCATCATTATCATTTGGATTTTTACCTCTATCCCAAGGGATATGCACTCTCTCTAGCAACGGTGTTCGGAAGACTTGAATGCCTCTTCGAGTATTGACCAAGGCAATCCTCTAAACACCACAACCCCCTCCCACACTCCTTGTGATTGCAAGTTATAGGTATTAGATCTAGAGAAAGTGGAGTTGTAGGGAAGATTGGAGGACATTGAAGATTCAGGATCTGAAAAGAAGCTGACACTATGCGAGATTTTGGGACATGGGCTCTATCAACATTATCCTCTGCATCTAAAGCTACAGAAATAGACTAGATAGTGATAATTAGGGCTTGTAGAGTTTCCAACATTGGACAAAATATTCCTTAGTGGACTAGGGTGCTCTCAACATTGTCCTCATGTGCCAGATTGCCAAAAACTAAAGATATAATAGAAATCAGTGTCGGAAGGAGATCGAGATTATACAGAAAAAGATGCATCTTGGACTTGGGTGCCATCACCATTGTCCCTGACATTTCTATTTTTTGAACTACGAAAAATAGTGAGTTAAGGCTCTCTGCCCTTTGTCTTATTTCAATAGCATATGTCATAATTTATAGATTTACTTATTGTTTTTCTTAAATTAGGATTTTAAGAGCATTACAACATTAATTAGAGATATTGTGCGATAAATTCTAAATTTCCCAGCTTCCCTTGTGGTGACCCAACCTAATTGGTGACTTTCCTCTTGAGTGGAGAAGCAACTCAATTGAAAAGCCCTTGGAATGTTTAGTAGAAAGGAGGATTCAAACTAAAACCCTTCATACAACAAAAATCAACAACTCCTCCTTTTTAACCATTAAACATTTTGGTGAACCTATGTTTTTAGACTTTTTGGCACCTTGCTAAGTGTTGTTTTGTAGATTTGCATTCAATCATTCTATTGCATTTGAAAATTTTTAAAACAAATTAGCATATTAGGCTTGCATTTTTGTAAGATTTGACTTAATTGGCATTTAATTTAATTTAATTTATGTCGTTTTCATTAGATTTAATTTAAATTATAGAAATTCATCATTTACAATTCATTTACATTGCATTCGCATCCTTGATTTGATAAAAAAATTCTTAAAATTGTGCATTCTTCATGAAAACCTAGTTTTGCATGAGCCACCGTTGTAGTCAAAATCTTGTTTCAAATTTTACTACCTTCTTAAAAAACTCATTATGTATTATTTATAATTTTAGTGTTGCATCATAATGACCTCCTTGCAAAATTTCAAACCCTAGATGTAAAAACTTACATTTTTCACTAGATTTGAGCCTATTGTCTTGTTAGATTTGAACTCCAAGTGTGTTGTGAGGAATTTTTCTGCACTAATTGGCTTTTATAAGGATTATTATCTGCTGCCCCTTCTCAATTTCCTTACAACACCCTTTCTTTTGGGACTTTGCATTGAAATTTTGTGAAAATTTGTATATTTTAGCTATATTTTCCCTAGGGTCTAACTTGGATTGGCACTATAGGTGTATTGCAACAGATTTTTTGTCATTAGGTAGCTTTTATTACTGTTATAAGTTTCTTTCCATCATCATTTTCCTTACAACACCCGTTTCCCTACTCTTTTGCATTAAGATTTGGTGAAAAATCGCATATTTTTGGCCTATTTTCACTAGGTTTTGACTTATCGACCATCTAGAGTTGCTTCAAAAGCCTGTTGTGAAATGTATTTTTGCATTAGTAGAATTTTTTTAGGAATATCACATGTTTTTCCTCTTGATAATCTTTACAACACCTCTTCTTTCATTCATTTGCATTGAGAAAAGCTGAAAAAAACAAGCATTTTAGAGCATATTCGACATCACTTTTGCATTTGCTTTTTGCATAAGTTTTGGAAGATCTTGAAAATATGATTTGACACTCCTTTGAAAACTTACACATGGCTTTTCAATACAATAACAATTCTAGGTTTGTTCCTAGGCCACATTTGAAAAGAAGAGCTCCTGAGCTTGAAATAACATTCACACCTCATGACAAAGAAATGGTAGATACTGAAGGGCCTCTTTATATCATGGTAAAGATAATGGAACAACCTATGCATGGAACACTCATAGATTCTAATTGGATGACAAATGTGGTCATGGAATATTTCCTCATTAAACATGAAATGGTGCAAGAATCTTATGAACCGTCAGATTTGAGAATTAAAACACATAATGGAGCTTTAATGAAACCAATTGGCAAGATTACCCTAATAGTCTTGGTCTATGATAAAGTTGTGGATCAATCATTTGATGTAATCCCCTTATCTAACCTTTTCCATGTAAAACTTGGACACCCTTGGCTTAAAGCTATGAATGTTGTTCCTTCTACCATTCACAAATGTATAAAAATTCCTTTGTGTGGAGACATCCATACTATCCATTGTAATGATTATCAACCTCCAGCTAAGGCTAAGAAATTTATTCTTCATTACTTTTGGTTGCACCCTGAGATAGATTCTGAGCCATGAAGAGATAGAACTTTCATAGAATATAGAAAATACAAAGCAAAGCAACTAGCTTGAGTGGCTAGGTCTCCTTTGCAACCAATAAGAGAAGAACAAGAAACAAGCATAAAACAAGATTATTATGGCTTTGATGAAATTTTTGGCATGAGAAATGTGGATAAGGAAAGGTTCCATAACCCACCTTGTCCACGGAGAGATGGCATTTATGCTGAGGTCCCTCCCCCACCATCCTTATAGGGATCAGGAGGCTTTCATCGACAACAAAATATTCCACCAAGACCAATGATATTTGAACATGGCGCTTCCTCCTCTACTATGCAAACTATGGAAAAACATAACAATGATGAAATAAGCAATAATACAAGAAGAAACAGACTAGCAAAGGAAAGAAGGAAGAGGAGACATGCCTTTGCCCAACAGATAGCAAATGAACAAGAGAACATTCAACCTAATGTTGAAACAAATCAAGAAGACCTTAAGGATGAGAAAGACAAGAACAACAATTGAGCTTTAGTGCCTTACACACATCTTTCATCTACCATTCAAGACTAGGAAGATGATGACCTCCTTGATAATAACTTCTAGCATGAATCTCTCTACAGGTAAGTATCTCTAACCCTTTACCTCTGTGTTGTGCTTCCCCCATGATATGTTATGTGTTGTTAGGTCTCCTAGGATGACCCTTGATTCTCTTGTAAGGTCAAGGATACTAGGAGACCACCTCTATCATGACCTTCTTCTATTTGTAGCATCATTCTTCTATATTACCTCTCCTTTGATTTTATTGTTGTGTGTTGTGTCTTATGAACATAGTGTTGCGGTTGGTGACTTGGGGGCACCATCCTACGTGACTATCCCTAAGGTACTTGTTCTCCTCTTTGATTTACTATTTACCTTCATCTAGTATTTCCACCTAGCCAATGGATGATGAAAAACATATTATACTAATGTGGACCTAGTGTCTCTTTAGCGAGTAATCAAAAAATGGACCTAGTCCATACATGACAACGAGGTTGTTACATATTATCCAACGCTTGGCTAGTGGAATCACTCCATGTGATCTCTCTATCTTGATGTTGATGTTGATGTTATCTTATCTTGCTAACAACACTTTAACAATACTGTTGCTCTGCGCACTTTGTCTTTTGCCTTGTATGGATCTTTCATGTAGTTGATCATATGCATTGTTGTTTATCATGATTATGTGGACACTAACACCTTTCTTGTAGGAAATTGTGTGTTTGTGTAACATTTAGTGATTGTAAAGTACATGTCACCTCTGGGGGGCATGGGATTTGTGAGAGTTTGTGTTCCCTTGTGTGTTTTCTTCCTACCTTAACGTGCTTGATATTGATACGTGATATCAACCACCTTAAGGTGGGGGCATATATAAGGTAAGTTGTCTATCGTAGATGATAGTAAAGCATGCTTGAACAATTTAAAAACCAATCATAATCACTTTATCCCTCTATAGATGCAGGATATCAAGCCTATCCTTTTATCTTAAGCCGTTCTACGAAAGGCGGGGATGGTGTATTTCTCAAGGAGATTACACTATCCTGTCATTTTCAAAATTCCTTTGCAGAGGCAGGGAGCATTTCTGTGACTAACTCAACCCTTAAGCGTGTTTTCAGCAATTGTTGTGGTGAATCCCAATCATCAATGTGTGCCTATAATGTGCATGAGATGGTGATGAACCTAGCAATAGTTTCACTCCATTGCTTGTCTGTCATGTTTTCTTTGTGTCTTCCATGTGTGTGTGTATGGCATGTTTGTTCTCAAAGTGAAAGACCAGTCGCGATGAGCTCCTCTACACTTTGGGATTTATTTGACATGTTTATTCTCAAGATACAAGACCAGTGGTGATGAGCTCCTCTACACCTTGGGATTTTGTTTGGTGTGTTTATTCTCAAAAGGTGCAAGACCGATGGCAATGAGCTCCTCTACACTCTTTTGGGATTTGTTTGTTTACATTCCTTGTACTTGAATTTTGCATTTCATATGGGAAAATAAAAAAGAAAATAATCACTACATTCACTGTATTCTCTATGCTCTGCATGTCTTCAATGATGTATTTTCCATGTTTTACATGACTGTAATTATCTTCTTCATGTTTTGCATGCTTTTTATTGTCTTCAATATGTTTGGCGTGTCTTCTCTGTGATTGGTGTGTTTTCTATTTTTTGTTGACCTTACTTTAATGCATGTATTGGCCTTGCATTTTTACATACATTAAAGTGGGGGATAAATGTTATGTCAGAAAAATGCACCCTTGGGGGCTTTTTCCTATTAAGGTTTAGCTCTCGGATCTTTAGATTGCATTTAGAGAATCTTGCATGATAATTTAGATTCCCGATGAGAAAACCCGTGGGCCTTGTGACAAATGAGACCTAAGGGGGACTATTTGATGATCCCTAAACAAAGATAAGGGGGTGGACTTAGGCACTAGCACCCTAGTCCAGCCCTATTTTAGGTCTACTCTAAATTCAAATGTCATCTTTGTGACCGTTATTTGGGTCCCAGGCTGACATCATAAGTTTTAATTATGCAATTCTTGGCAAGAATCTTTGTAGTTGCATATATAATCATGTGTAGGTTATCATTTAGAAATGAGAAGATGTTTATGTTTCAAAGCTATTGGCATACTTGTGATTTTCATTGTGTTGCAGAGCAGAGCATTGTTATTGTGTTTATTTTTGCAGGTTGAATTACATCTTCTCCTCATGGTATGGAAGAGCATCTTCCTTCCATGAGAGCTTCATCATCAAGGTGACATCTATTGTGTTTTATCATCATTATCATTTGGATTTTTTCCTCTATCCCGTGGGATATGCACTCTCTCTAACAACGGTGTTTAGAAGACTTGAATGTCTCTTCGGGGCTTGACCAAGGCAAGCCTCTAAACACCACAACCCCCTCCCACACTCCTTGTGATTGCAAGTTATAGGTATTGGATCTGGAGAAAGTGGAGTTTCAGGGAAGATTGGAGGACATTGAAGATTCAGGATCTGAAAAGAAGCAAACACTGTGCGAGATTTTGGGACATGGGCACTATCAACATTGTCCTCCACATTTGAAGCTAGAGAAATAGACTAGATAATAATCAGGATTTGTAGAGTTTCTGACATTTGGTAGAATATTCCTCAGTGGACTAGGGTGCTCTCAACATTGTCCTCATGTGTTAGATTGCTAGAAACTGAAGATACAACATAAATCAGTGTTGGAAGGAGATCAGGATTATACAGAAAAAAGATACATCTTGGACTTGGGCGCCATCACCATTGTCCCCGATATTTCTATTTTCTAAACTGTGAAAAATAGTGAGTTAAGGTTCTCTACCCTTTATCTTATTTCAATAGCATGTCATAATTTACAGATTTACTTACTGTTTTGCTTAAATTAGGGTTTTAAGAGCATTAAAACTTTAATTAGAGATATTGTGTGATAAATTTTGAATTTCCCAGCTTCCCTTGTGGCGAACCAACCTAATAGGTGACTCTCCTCTTGAGTGGAGAAGCAACTCAGTTGAAAACCCCTTGGAATGTTTAGTGGAAAGGAGGATTCAAACTAAACCCCCTCCATACAACAAAAATCAACAACTCATCCTTTTTAACCATTAAACACTATACAACATTAGGACACATTCCCTGATGACCAAATTCTAGCTATTACTAAGGATGATAAATGGGAACTATATTTTGATGGATCAAGATGTCGAACTAGCTCATGTGCTAGTGTTATCTTAATACCCCCTACAGGTAAGTCGATTCCTATTTCTTATCGTCTAAACTTCTCGTGCACAAATAACATTGCTGAGTACAAAGCCCTCATTGCAGGACTTCATTCCACTTTGGTCTTAACATCAAAAACATCACTATATATGGTGATTCACAACAAATTGTATGATAAATAACTGGATCATATCAAACTAAACACGACAAGCTATCTCAATATCGTGATTTTACTCTATCTCTATCAAAATAATTTACATCATTTTCAATAGATACTATTCCAAGGAAAGAGATTCGACATGTGGATGCAATGGAAAGTGCATCTTCCCTTATATCCCTTGATGATTCTCCTGAGGAATTTACTTTCATTATTCATAATCTCTAAACACCAACAGTTGAAGACCCCATAGTTACGAATTCAGAACTCTATGGTAATACAAATGCTGACGAATGGTTCTCCCATATATTTAATTATCTACATGATGGAACCATTCCTAATTCAACATCCAAGAATGTCCAAGTTTGTCTATGCAAACTTGTGGTGCATTACATTATCTTGTCAAACATTTTGTATAGATGAAGTTAGAATGGTGTTTTACTTCAATGTCTAAGTAATTCAGAGATCCCAATAGCTTTAGAAGAAGCTCACTTTGGTGCTTGTGGAGGCCATTTTGGAGGAAAATCTTTGGTATAAAAGTTATTACAAATGGGATATTATTGGCAATGCATGGAACAAGATATCTTCACCTATGTCAAGAAATGCCCACAATGTCAACAACATAATCACCTAATTCGATCACCCACTTAGGAACTTCGTGCCCAAGTTTCACCTTGGCCATTTTCTATTTGGGGCTTGGACTTAATTGGTAAAATTTCTCCACCTTCCTCTCAAGGACATACTTTTATAATCACCACTACTGATTACTTCACGAAGTGGGTCAAAGTTGATCCCTTACGATCCACGACTACTAATGTAATTTGTTAGTTCATACAAGATAACATAATCTCTCAATTTAGTATCCCTTCCTCCTTGGTCTCTGATAATGGCACGCCATTTAAGAACAAGGACATGAAGAAATTCTTTGAAAAATATCATATTCAACATCGATTCTCTATGCCTTACAACCCTCAATCAAATGGCCAAGTAGAAGCTTCAAACAAGGTTATTAGACATATTTTATAGAAAACTATTAAAAAACATCAAAAAGACTGGCACACTCAGTTATCCTATGCATTATGAGCCTATAGAACAAGTATTCATATGGCTACTAGGAATTCACCATATAATCTTGTCTATTGTACAGATGCAATAATGCCCTTAGAGTTAGAAATTCCTTCATTGAGAGTTTCCCTAAGAGACATTATTGACGATGATACAAAATGTGAAAAGAGATTGCAAGAACTTGAAATGCTTGATGAACGACGAATAATCACACTTGAACATCTCAAGGCCTATTAGAAAAGCATACAACGATTGTCCAATGAATGTGTTATACATCATTCATTCGATGTTGGAGACTTGGTACTTTATGAGAATCAATGCAATGTGAATGCACCTCCTAGAGAAAAAGGTAAGTTCAGCCCTAACTGGCTAAGACTGTATATAGTTACTGAAGCCTTGGGATCAGGAGAGTACAAACTAGCTAATGAATAAGGTATGCCACTTAAAGACCCTATTAATGCAATGCACCTCAAGAAATTCCATACTTAAGATTTGATGTTAAATGTTACTTTATAAAGCAAATTTATTAGTTAGTTTAGCTTCAATTTCGACAAGATATTATTATTTTGTCTTAATTCATTTAACATTACATCTTTTGTTTGGTTAATCATTGTTGTGAAAACATCTCATATATATCATCAGTTTCAAATATACATCTAAATCAACTATCTCTCACAACAAAATAAGATGTCATAGTACATAATATATATATAGCTAAACCTCGGTCACCTATACCTTCGGGACCTCATGGTGTGCATGTGACAGAGGCCTAACCATGTGTGGCTATGGATCATGAATGACCACTAGAGACACTCCACGATCGTAACCCCTTGAGCTTTCCTCTTAGTCCTAACACCTCGTCATGTGCCTACTGGTACATCCACTGGTAATGGTCTCTCTCTTCTTGAGCTCTATCTCTGTTAGCTCTTGCCTAACATAGATCAGGAAGTAAGACCTCACTGATGACTGGATCCCTCTCAAATGTGGGTACCACTACTACGTGATCCCTCTATGCTTGGAGCTCAGCCTCGGCATGCTCGGTTCTCTAAAGTAACTCCTCTCTCTCCCATGTCAACTATTCTAGGATGGCCTCTATAGGCACCTTGTATCTGATGAAAGGCATAAATATCTCCGCATGTAGGACAACAGATGGCCATGGAGAATATCTCGCTCACACCTATTGCTTAGCTACATCTAAAGGTACTATGTCCACTATGATGGGACTCACAAAGTCTTGCCAAGCGTCAGTCCCCACTACAAAATAGAAAATAGAATAGACATTAGACTCTCATATAAGCATCATAAATAGTTATAAACATAAGAACAACAAACTAACAAAACAAGTCTAACCTGGATCTCCATCTCATCAAGATGGATCTCAGATCACTAAAGGCATAATGAGCTCTGTAGATTGATTTGTAGCTGGGGGCATAGGCCTACTGGTCTTCCCTTGCTCACTCTGGCTTGACTTCTCAATACCTGCATGGACCACGAGCTCTAGACCGTGGTCTTAACTCGGTCTCCTTGTCAATGTCCATCTCCTGTTGGTCCTATCGTGGTCTCACCCTAAAGACGTACTGTGATGGAACCTCCTCCTCCTCCTCCACATCCTCCTCTAGATTATAATATCATATGAAGTCACTCACAGCATCCTTTACCCCTGTGTCACTAGCATGACCAACCCAAGGTCAAGGATCAGGTGTAGGGTGACCAAGAGGAAAGATAGGAGCAGGCCATGTTGTATGCCACTAGGTCTGATATGCTCAGGTTCAACTGACATTATCTACATTTTATGGCAGCTCTACATCCTTGGGACCATCATCATCACTCAGAGGTACATCTTTTACCATCAACCATCAAGTATTGTTCACCCTGACTACGCTGTGCATAGTACGTGCGTAGCTTAGACGCATCATAGGAACGTCTTGTACATGTCCGGACTATCATGCCACCCTATCAAAGTAGCACCAAGCAACAAGATGATCGAGGTGATTGGCAATCAACCAATCCCTCTACATCCTCGCTAACTATCTCCACTAGCCAGGCCATAAGATATAGCCACGATATGGTCTCCATATGATATTGCTAAGCTGTAGTCTATCAAAAACAACTCTCTAATATAATAGATCATCATGTCTCCAACATCTGACCAGTGGACAGGCATGAACGCGTGGATGGATGAATGCTGACTTTATAGGAAACCTTGTTAGTTGTGTGCATCTAATATGCTTGAAAGCAGTAAAGTGTAGATCATCAGGTTGTGTATCTCATAATGGACATATTGTTCCAAATCATGGTAGAGGTGTGCAAGCATACTATACCCCCACACATATATAGTCCAATGCTCCTCCATCACTCTAATGGTGTGAACAAGACCCCTATGAAGGTGAGTGCCTCATCCATCTAGTGCAACAATGACCATCATGATCCTCTGAACTAATGGGATGTCACTGCCACCTTGCTCTAGAAGTTGGAGTTGAATGTGTCCTCGCTCTGCATGAGAAACTGTATGACCTAGACAATACAACTAACTCTCATGAGTGTACTCCATTGTATGCTATCCCATGACTCTCACTGTCTCTCCTCATACAGGTAGTCATAGGATCCTGTAAACATCCTCAAGTGTGATAGTCAACTCACCAGTGGGTAAGTGGAATTGTGACATATCTACATCCCATCTCTCTATCAGGGCCATCAATATACTGCAATGAAATCTGATTGTGGGCATATAAAACACCCACCATAATCCCACCATCTGCAAGTGACCCCTCTCTGTGCTAGTCATAGTACTAACATGCTCTCGAAGTAGTAACATCAGGTGACCGCTCGTGTGCTCTCGTGTCTCTGGGACATCCTATAGGTTGAATAACAAGCAATGGTGTCAGTTTTCACCCTCAAACTAGCAATCACTATCTGAACTAACAATGTGATGATTACTGCCTGATCATCTATTTCATCAATTGAGATACCTCTTAATTGTGGCTGCTTCTCATTTTCTACTTCTATTTGACTGTCACTATCCCAAAGATCTAATGCCCATTCTTCAGGCATTTTAATATCCTTATGCTTCAATATTTTGGGTGCAGTCAATTGTGTGCTATCACTGGAAGAAGTCCAGATAGTTGAAAGACCTTCTAACCCTTGGGCTTTTCTGGGATTAATCATTAAAGGAATAACCTTATTATACAATCTATAGTGAACCAGAAAGGTAAGGGAATGATCAACAGATTTCTTCTTCATATACAGATTCATCGTCTTGAAATTATATTCAAGAACATCTTTAAGATTGCCATCTTTGAGACTAACTGGGAAGTCTAATAGACAATCAACAAAGATAGGCCCTTTGGACATGGAATCACAACCAGCACCTAGAAGAGAATGAGACAATTTATAGAACCGGGCATCTTTCAGCATCATCATTACGATGATAGGTAAGCCTTTTCTATAATGACCACAGATTCCTATTCGAACGTAGGAGAGATGCATAAACTGTGGATTCTTAGGACTTTCTAAGGCTGCTTTCTGAAACTTGGCAACTAAAGCATCTGAAAAAATATTTAATTTCCCTTTACTACCACCTTTAACAACATGTTGAAGAGTGGCAACATGACAACGTTGTGAAGTTTTATAACCAAACCATTTCTTAAGACCAACATTAGTATTGAACATCTCAATAAGACTATTTGGCACATCTCTATAGATTTCAGAAGCTTTTATCTGAGGCACACGAAATTCCTTTTCAGGTAACTGACTAGCAGAAACTTCATCTAAAACATTACTATTTATCTCAGGAGTAGAAAAAGAACTTTCATTATCAGCAAAGAAATTGGTGAACTTAACTTCTGTGTTGCGATCTGCAGTTAGGTCAGTGCTTTCCATCACCGTGCCAGAAGTGCTTGCTCGATCCATCCTGCGCTCTAACTTATGCTCAAATCTGCGCTCGAAATGCAAATTACTGCCTCAACTCTGCCCTGATGCAACAAGCTTAACGAGACTTACACCACGAGGACTTACAACAGAATACTGGTGTGCATGAGCTTTACAGAGAGCAATATAAGGAGCAATACAGAGAATCGTATAACACTTATTGGCGTGTTATGGTTAGACAACAATGATAACAACAGACAATAACATCATCGGCTCTGATACCAACTTTGTAACACAGCTGCAAATGACAAATGAAGTGCAGAATAGAATATCGGATACGCAGAAAAATTTTATGTATATTATTCTACCGAACACTCAGGAACATTACATTCATCATATTACAATGCGCGCTAGCATAGATTTAGATCTTAACTGTGGAAAGCATGCTTAACAAGAGAAGAGCAGAATACTCTTTATTTCTTAAGCACAGCTTCCTACATTAAGAGCATAACTATGAAAACTGAACTGAAAACTTTACACTAAGACTAAAGACTTGAAGACTAAGGACTTGAAGACTTAAGACTCTCTAGGATTTCACTTCGTTAGAAATCGTTGAGAAATGCAGGCGGCTCGGTCACCTTATATAGGAAGAGCGAGCAGATCTTTTAACCCCGATCTCAGAATTCTTTTGAAATCCATCCATGAAGAGTCGACACGTAGCAAGCCTTATCTGAAGGATGACCCGAGTGAGGATAAGGATTCCTCTGGTGGGACCAATTCATCCGTGAACAAGATAAGGTCGACCGACCAGAACAACTTTACAAGATTCTCTTTTATCACGAGAGAGAAAACTCGTGCTTACGATAAGATTGTAAGCTAACCCCTTTTACCGTGGTGTGGCCCACGTCTATCATGTTTTTCTCAAGATGATAGATGTTCTTGATGGATGACAGGCCCATCCATTAACCTAGGACCCAGTACTGTGAGATGAGCTAGAGGTGTCCGGTTTTGATTGGTTGAAAATGCAGCCTTCACAGAATTCACCATCGGGATGAGTGCAATCTGGGGAGCGATAATGTCCACTTGCTCCATACATTGGGACCCTTGGATCATCATTTGACAAGTTAGCACAGTTGGCACAAGTTTGTGTGGACGCATGTGGAATACATCCAGGGGGTCTACTGCCTTCTTGTTCCTTTCAAATGATGCTCATTGTTTTAAGCTTATGTGGTCCATACAAACCGCAGGTCATGGCCTGAGGCGTGGCTCCATTCATGCGATAGGTCTTTGTATGAATCCAGATAGGTGTCCGGTGCATATGAAAAAGGGCTCGTGTCCTCTGCAAACCTAGATGCCCTAGGAAGACCTGGGTGCCCCAGAAGGCCACTGGCGCCCCAGAGGGACTAGGATGCCCTAGCAGGACTCTAGCGTCCTGAAAGGACTTGCGCACCCTACCAGGGACCCTTGTCCATTAGGACCTCTTTGGCATGGTAAATGTGAAAAACAACTGAAACAAAAGTAGAAAGATGATAGAAGCATAAGATTAGGACCCTACCTCGGCCTTGAAATGCCTCTCTGTCACTCAGGCTTGGAGCATCTATAGTTGTGGGGGCTGATACAGGCATCGGCTCGGTATGGTTATCCTCCTCTTCTCCTTCTCTCTCTCTCCTCTACACAATGAGAAGAAACAATAATGAATAGTGATAAGTGAAAACTCCCTTTACATAAACTAAGTGGATGAGAATTCCTATTCCTAACTAGGTACAAAATTGAATAGTGTCACTCTTGAGCCTCCATCTTGAGCTGTCAAACTTGGATTTTCATGCCGTTCATTACATTACAAACCTAGTTTCACTCTCCATCTTACCCAATGTGTTGTGATTGGGTGTTGTTTGTTCAAACAACCCTCACACAACATTTCTCATCAAGTTTCCCTCAAAATCGACACATGTAGATATCTCCTTGTTTCTTCTTTTCAAACTAAGCAAGCAAAAACAAGGCAGAGCATATATCTCCCTCGATTTCCTCCCTCATCATGTCTCATCACTCAACCCCTTTAGTGTTTTGTACTGATTCATTGGTGGTGGTTGCAGGTTGATTTGATTTTGATCCTATGACAAGTGTTCCTTTGCAAGTTGTGGTTCCTAACCTTGTGGTCTTGCAGAATTATGGACTTGGTGGCTTCTTCTTTTTCTATGACAACACTTCGCCTTCCTCTATAGTATCCTTTTGGGTATCCTTTTCATGATTGATGTATTTACTTTCCTTTAGTTAAATATACACATAGTGTCATATGGCCACTAAAGTGGGGGATAAATATTACATCAAAAATTGTCCTCCTATATGGAATGGTACAATTTCCCTCAGTTTGGCTCCTCTCCTTTGGTGTCCTTTTAACCTCTTTGTTTTTGGCCTTCCTGAAATCCTGATTAACCTGTGTCTAGTTGAAAAATATTCATTTTCTAAGATAACTATTGATTGAACCTAGAAAGGGAATTTGGATTTTGGGTCCCTGGAACCCCCTAGAAGCAAATCTAATGAGAAAATGGGGGACTGGACTTGGGCGCTCGCACCCTGGTCCTACCCCATTTTTTGGGATTTTGAATCTTGGTGGGGTGTTAGCTCTCGCCTTGCATCTTGGAATTCTATTTTCAAATTTTCATTTTCATGCAATATTGAGACATTTCAAAATTTGAATCTCCTAAGGTTAGATATTTAAATGCATTTGAAAATTATTTTATCACACATAATCTATATTCAAGTTTGATGCTAAAACTCTGCTAAAATTGCCATTGAAGATCAGTGATTTGTTGAAGCTCTTGAAGTTATTTGAATTTGCTATCATGGAGACTATGGATGGAGATTAGGAATCAATATCTTGAGACTATCTTGCTCTTCCTAGGGTTTGTACACCTTTTGCATGATCGGGAGAAGGGTTGAAGCCTCCAACATCGAGCTTGGAGATCCGCCATAGACATTTTTTATTCACCTCCTTGTTCATGCAAGTCTTCATTCCTTTCATCTCCTTGAGGTGAAGTTGTGTTTATTCATTAAGTTGAAACAAGTTATTGATCTTCCCTTGATTGAGACATCTAGGGTTTGATATTTCTGCATACACTTTGTTAGGTTTGCACATACTTTTGCAAATCTTTATCTCTGACTATTATTGAGGTAGGAATACTGAAAACAGGGCTTGACTAAGGCAAGCTCCTATATAGCCGTAACATCTTTCTCCTTCATTTGTAGGTAGATATCATGTTTGATGGAATATGGAAGAAAGGAGCGACAGAAAGACGGATATTGTGGACATAGTCATCATTGAATTTCAAAGTTCTAGATCCCGACACTTTCGAGACTAATGAGTGGGTGCCTTAGTCTAACTAGGGAGACTCTCTAAGATCTGGGAGGTACTGAAGGTTGCCGAACAACTGGTATAGAAGGTTTTTATTGGTGGGAAGTTGTAAGACTAATGAGCGAGTGCCCTAGTCCAGTTAACCCTCAGTTTCTAGGTACATGACCTTTGAACCTTATTCTCTTCATTTTTGTGATCTATTCTATCTATTTCATCTCTGAATTTAGTAGGTCATAGTTGCAAGGTGTATTTAGGGTTTGATGATTAGTGAATGAAAGCACTAGTTAAATCTTAGTTTAAACACCTCGTCAAACTTAGTTAACATTAGGGAATGCACAAGAAACCTGTAGCTTGATCCCAAGCTCGGTTCTCGTCTTCCCAATGTTTAGTTTAGTGAAGGAATGGGACTTAATCTTGTTTTAAGGAAACCTACTTTTTCACACTAAACAATATCATAATTCTTCACCATCCAGTTTGACACGTTCTGCGGAAGTATTAGATTCATATCGATTCATCCTTCACCATACATCTATGGTCCCTATTCCTAAATCTTCATCACATGACAACATTAGCTTGGAGATCATTAAGCATTCTTCAAAGACATCATGGGCATCATATGTGTCTAAATTATGTGCATAATTCAGAGACCTTCATACTTCTTCTTGTATGTTCCTATCCAGAATGGGAAGATTCTTTGCACACTTTTGTGGTTTGATTTCTTCCTAAGGGGAGAAATGTTGTTCAGCTTTTATGGATCATCTTCGACATCCAGTCTTGAGCATCTACTGGCACTATACGAGGTATTTTGAGGGGAGACTGCATGGTTTCTCTTCTCTTATCAATTTTGGGAGGAAGCATTCCTCACTTGGAGTTCATCACTTCATAGTTTCTGGGGGGTCACATGACCTTCTCTCTTCTCTCTCCTATGGGAGGAATATTGCATGTACTTATGTGTTAGAAATTATCCTTGGGGGGTTTGGAGTCCTCCATCTATCATTCTTCTTGTTCACTTGTACATTTCTTTCATGCATCTTTTCTCTTTTGGAGAGGAGTTTTGTTCCCACGGGGTTTTCTCCTTTTCTCCACCTTTTGAGAAATTTGTTTGTACATAGGTACCTAACATGGCCAAGTAGCTAGGACCCATCATCATATTTATTTTGCTACTCTCTAAGTATAACTTAAGGGGGTGTTAGAGTGTTGGATTTATCCTAACCCGCACCTAGGCTTAAGTCACAATTAGTGGCTAGGTCTAACTTAACCTTGACATTAAAGGTTAAGTTCACTTTTGAGGTTAGTCACCTTTTTGTCTCACCATATGTGCTCACATGAGGTTAGTCATTTTGACACTTCACCTCATTAGAGGTTGGAGATATTCTCTCCTCACCTTATGGGAGGTTGGAGACATTTTTCCATCACCCTCCAATTGTCCACACATGTGTTCATCACATAGAGGGTTAGTCATAGTTGGTTTTCTCCTCTCACCTCCTTCTCCTTGCCTATATATGCAAGGCTCTTTGTACATTTTCATTAACTCTTGGTGTAAAATATTGATGTAATCTGTTGATTATACATTTTGGATTTTATGTCCTTATGCTTTGTGGAATTTCATCTTAGTCCTCACTTGTTGAACTTGGCTAATTCTAGGAACAACAAAAATATTACAATTTATAAGTTGGCCAGAGATCACACATCATGAAACATGTAGAGGACAAGCCTAAACATGAAATACACGCTACTCTAGGAGAAGAAACTCACCTTGCGGACCCCAACACATGCTTAACCCCATCCTAAACATTCTTCAAAGCATCATCCTTCAAAGAATAGCATCTGTACATCATGCTCATTTGAAATAGGTCACCCTTAAGTAAGAACACATGAAGCTTGTAGCACATTGGTCATTTCAGCTTGGTGGTACACATAGAAGATTAAACATTGCTTGTGGCACACCAAATCAGTAGATACTTTACATAATTATGCATTGAACCTCCCTAAACATGTTCATAAACTTTCAATGACAAATGTTCATATTCAGAGGAATGTGGAGCATTCCAACAAGTATTCATCACCATTTTACTCTGTCAAAGCACAGATCAGAACTCTGTCACTCAACTTTTATTGTTGAAGGTATACAAACTTTATCTCTTGGATATAACACCTTCACAACATACTAATCTTAGATTTTGAACTACATGACCATATCTTCAAACATGGAGGAATGCAGAACATTTTCCCAAGCAGTCTCCTTGGCAGCTTCCTGTAGTAGAAATCTTCATTAGCTTCCAAAGACCAGAACCTTCTTGTGATAGCTCATACATCTTTAGAAGTTCTGCTAACTCCCATCTTAATATATCTTCTTGATGCTTATAATTCCCATCTTAATGTGCCATCTAGATACTTCTAATTCCCATCTTAATATATCATCATACTCAATTCTACATTGACCAAGGCATGACATCTAGCCATGAACTTTAGTAACCACATCACATCTAACATCAACAACATATCAAAAAGCCCAGACTAAGTTTTGACAAGATTGTTGCAACCACATCAGTGACAACCCAAACAGAATTGACATCAATGAACACCACCACAACCTTAGATAACATATGTGCAAAATCTTCCCCTTTGGCATTGATGGCAACATTCACCTGCACATTCTCCCCCTTTGACATCAAGGACAAAAGGTAACAAACTCTTCTTTTCAACTTTCCCTTGTCAGCAACAACCATAAGTCTCAGGAAAAGATATAACAGAAATTACTCCCCCTAGAAAGATGTACCAACCATGCATCTAGTTAGAAGGAGGGGCAATTACCCCTAAATTTTCATAGCAAAAGTATCATTTGTAAGAGCCTTTGTGAAAATGTCTGCAATCTGATCCTTTGTTGGAACATATTCCAACTTCACTTCTTTCCCTGCAACCTTCTTTCTTAGAAAGTGATACCTAATTGATATATGCTTGGTTCTATAATGCATCACTAGATTATTGGAAATATTTTTATCACTAGTATTATCACACAAAATAGGGATAGGATCATCATACATCACCTTTATATCCTTCAAAGTTTGCGTCATCCAAAGCACTTTAGTGTAGCAAGATGTTACAACAATATATTCAGCTTCTACTGTGGATCTAAGGATACTGAGTCCTACTTCTTACTCTGCTAAGAGACCAATTTGCTTCCTAAGAAGAAAGAACCACCACTTTTACTTCTTCTATCATCAACCCAACCATCCCAATTAGCATCAGTGTAGGCGCTTAGATCAAACTCATTACCTCTAGGATACCATCAGCCACAATCTGGAGTTCCTTCAAGTATCTAAATATTATTTTTACTATGTTCTCATGTGTTTTCTTAGGATTAGCTTGATATCTAGAAACCACACATACTATATGCATAATATCCTCATTTTTCTATTGGTAGGCCAGCACACTATCAAAATTATTTACATCCTCTTGTTGTCCCAAACTTGCTAATGTTGTTGGTATGAGCATGCTTTCTTCATCTTGCTCAACAAAACCAAGTAGCTGATCAAACAAAGAGACTAAATCCTCCTCTTCATTTAGTTTCTTTTCCAATGAACTTTGTACAATTTGTCTTTGCAACTAAAGGCTTTTACCTTGTAACATTTGTATTTTTCTTTCATTCATCTTATGAAATGCATTAGAAAAACCATCAAATGAATCAAAATGTAAAGGATTCAATGTCAAGCATGAACCAACATCCTCTACACATGCATTATGCTCATATTTACCTGGGAACACAATACAAACAGTAGCAACCTCTTGCTCCATGTCTAATTTTTCTGATTTGGTGGCACAAAAAGGACTGAAAAACCTTCAGCTGATGAAGTAGGATAAATATGCTCATTACTAAGCTCATTATGTGGCATTATGGAATGTTCTTGGTTATGAATTGGTTGTTGGATTGAAGGAGAACTCCTAAAACATGGAATTTTGATTGCCTTGGATTCCACAACCTTTTCCTCTTCCCGATTTTGGATTGGTATGCAAGGAGTGGCTTTAACAAGGTTTGGTATTTTATAATTAGGATGCTTAGCCCAAGAAGGCTGCCATGGTTGTTCAAAACTTTGATGACTCAGTTCAAGATTTTGAGATGACTGAAACTAAGGACTAATGAATTGGTTTTGAATGCAAACATGCTTTTGAACAAAATCAGAAACTCTAAAACTTGGAATCTTAAAATGAGGGGAATTGCTGATTCAGAAAATTTTCCCTGATTGAAACTTGGGATTTTGGACCCTAAAACCTCCTCTTTTAAGGGATGATCTATTATTGTATAAGGTGTTTGTATGAAGCTAGTAATACAAGAACCTGATTGGGCATCTAGCCTTTGTGTATAGATAAGTAATTGTCTGATTTGCCCTTCCTTAGTTGCAACCTGTCTAGTAAAATATTCCTCTTCATACTTCTTTTGTGCCTCCACCTCTTGCTAATAGAGATAGGCTTCATAATACTGTTGCTCCTACTACATATTGTACTTTTATTCTCTTGCAATGGCATCCACCCTTTTTTAAAAATCTAACACCATGATCTTGATAGTACCCAACTCAATGTCAAAATTGTCATCACCTTGAGGTTGAATGGGGAAATTATAAGGCTGGTGAGGAGAAAAATAGCCTTCCTGGGGCTAATTGTATGCATGACTAGGTTGCCAAGAAGGCTGAGCAGGGGTGGGTGGGAGGTAAGAATGTTGAACATGCTGATATCCTTCTGTTACATGGTTGTTTGGGATGAAACCAGCAATGTTTTCAGTCTGATATGGCTAGTATAAAGGCATAGAAATTGCATTTTGGCAAAATGAAGGGATAGGAACATATTCCCTATGGTAGTTTTCCATGCTAGGACATTAAAATGAGCTGGAATGTATGAAAATCTCTTTTTGAAACAAGGAAAAACATGCCTGACTCAAAAGTTTATACACACACCAGTAGAGTCACCAGGTGATTAGAAGGATTCCATGAAGGAAAGAACCAAGAATATCACCTAAATCCTGATCCTTGATAATCTTTAAGCTTTTGGACTGCTAAATCAATATATTTGAACCTGAAGAGTCACTAGGTGTATGAGATATTGCCTCCAAAGGCTCATATTGCTGATATACACACCAAATATTAACAATGGATGAGAACTTGTGGACTGTAATAGTTTGATCCATCCCACTAGGCATGCCAAAAACTGTTGTCACAAAGGATTGCACCCTATCAAGCAATAAGCTCAACAATCTTGTGAAACATTGGATCATTCTTAGACTGTGGGTTGTCTATGATGAGAATGAATCTCTAGAAGAGCCGACTCCCTTTAAATGCCTCTTGGATCTGATATACTTTCGTGGAAAAGAGATAGAAGGATACTTAATAAAACTAAAATTGATCCTAAGGGGTGATGCACCAATGATTGAAATCTAACTTGCAACTTGATTCACAACTATTTCTCAATACATCGATTCTTACAACTCAAATTGAACAATCTTATCACATAAATATTTCACAGAAAGGCATGAAATCATTCTATTTTTTGTTGAAGGAAAACCAATGCACTCACAACTTAAAAAGTATAAGAATCATTTGCACAATCTATAACCTATGGTAAAATTTGCACTATTGTATACTTGCTTCAATAGAATGAGATAGAAAACTTAAAGTTTTCGATTTAAAACATAGTAAATCTTTATCAGATCATTCACAAGATAACAAGACACCTGATCCAAGAAGAATAATACTTGATTTTATTGGAAACTAGAAGGAAAACTCTGCAATAACTATGAAAACTATTGAAAAAGTAAACTACTGCTGTATAAAAACCTATAAAATATGTTGAGTTACAATACTGAAAATATGTCTGTGCAATATGCAAAGGCTAGGGAAAAAGCAAGAACTCAAAAAAAAGGCATAAGATTTTCCTCCTATAATACAAAAATCTGTCTCAAAAAGCTAAAGGGAAGATCAAATCTAGTTAAATTGCACTCCAAGTGATGTATGAATAGGCTAGAAAAGTCAACTCCCAATTGCTAGGTGAGCAAGAGGAAAATGCCTAAATAAAAGGGCCTACAACTACTCCAAATTGAGCTATTTTAGCTCATAACTCCTCCTCTCAAGGTGTTTAACCAAAAGATTGCAAAAAATAGGTTTGTTTGACTCCAAGTCAAGAATAGAAATAGAATCTTCTCCTGCATGAGTTTGCCACCTCATTTTAACTCCTCTTTTCTCCTTTGCATGATTTGAGGGCAAAAAAAATTATTCTTGACAAATATTAAGGGTAATCTATTTGCATGCTTTTACCTTAATAGGTGTTATATAATCTTATCTTCTTTGGTTTGGTGTTTGTATCATGTAGGAGTGAAAAGGGTCCTAATCTCTAACATTCCTCCTCATTCTCTATAGTGCCCCTCATTTTGGATTTCTGATTTACTGTTAGTTAGTTCCTTATGGTTAGACTTGATGGTATATTCTTATGGTTTTATTTTGACGACTAATGATGACATTCATTTATACTTTCTATGATGACATTTCTAATGCTTATGTTAGTACAAAATGCTTATGTTATAATTAATTATGGGTTCAATTAATTTGATAGAACTATGTTTCATGAGATTATCTGACATTTGATTATTGCTCTGATGATGATGTTGTATGAACCAATGTTTAATGCTTATGTCTTTTATGGATTTAATTGGCAATGTAGATAATGTGTTATGTTTTGTTTGTGAAGGGACGGTGTAGCATTACTCTCGAAGAGCACCCTGCTACACTGTGATTCCCTGTCATAGTGTGTGTTTTGATGATGATATATGTATATGTGCTTGACATCTAATTTGTGTAGGTTGCAGGTACTGGGCATCAACTCCACCTGATTTAGCAGGTTTGAGCGTGCCTTAACCAATGGAAATTGTTGTGTGGAGATAACAAAAGGTCCCCATCTAATTTGTCACCATCCTTGTAAAGGATGAGTATCATGTCTAAAGTCCTATTGTATTGGTCAAGTTGGATGACTGTATGTCTTTGAAGTTTGGCCATGCATGGATGTCAGTTTGAGTTAGTATGTGGGTTCTTATGTTTATGGTGTGACCTTTGTTAGGATTAATGGTCTTGTTTAAAGTGAAATTGTTACTTCTCCTTGATTGGCAAATAATACTAATAAAATGATTAAGGGCTATTAATTGAGGATATTAATATCATAGCTGATATCTTGGTGAATAAATAGATTTTCTTGAATAGATATTAATTATGTTTTGTAGGTAATGTGTTGTCATGATTAATAAAGATATTAGTTTTATTCTATTATGGGAAAATCCCTGTTAATGGAGATCTTTTGCATTTATGTTTTGGGGAGTGGGAAATTATGACAATTAACTATTTCTGTCTGAAGATGTTTTTAGAGGAGAGGATGCTCTTTGGCTGGGGGGACTTTTTCTTGAGGGGTTTTTGAAAGAGATTGAAAAAGAGATTTTATCAGGAAGAAGGCCAAAACTGGGAGGAGGAAAAGTTGAATCACGGGTATGTGTTTTGTTATAGTCCTTGGAGATTTAATGCCTTAGTTCTTGCTAATGCATGAGTATATTGTTGTCTTGAGTAGAAAACTATTTTGCTCTGTATGCAATATCAATGTAAATCTTTCCGAGAAGTTCACTGAATTGTCTGCATGTTATATCTGTAAACTTCTACAATGTTGAATCCTAATTCTCTAAGATGTGTGTCTCTTCACAACTTCTACCTTGAATCTTTTGTTTTGATTTGTACCCTTATCAATCTTGTTTTGAGTCGACAATATAGACCCCTGTTTATTCAAAGCTCCTTTGAGCAATTCTAGTGTCTGCATGCCCTATTCTCTATCTTCTTGTAAACCTGTAGTCGTTCAATCCATTGCATCTTTCCAAGTTCTCTGGTTCTCTGTCAAGCCACAGGCATTAGTTTGCATCTACTTGCAACAACCTTACTAATTGTAGTTGATTTGAGAGCAACCCTGACATGTCGCTTCATGGAGTAATCTCTGCATAAATATGTGATCCTTAGATCCTGTCATAATCTTGATGTGGCCACAATCAGATTAATGTCTCCTTCTATCGGCACCTTCCATGTGCTCTGTTAGTCACAAAACCATGTGCTTTGCTCTGCCCTTGATTTCTAGTTACAGCTTTTTGGCTCCACCTCAGAGTAATAAACCAAACTTGAATGCTTTAACTGATCTTTCTATGCATGCACCCTGATAATTGCTATCCAAAGATGAATCATTAAAGCTTAGCTTTAACCCATTTGATCCACCAGTAAAATGATGAAATTCAGTCAGTCCATTCTCAATGCTATCGTCCCTGTCTAGTTAGAAGGATCCTAGTTGTAGTCAAGAAAACATTGCATTCAACTTTGCTGCTTCGTACTATCATCAGCTTTAGTTTTGCAAGTTTGAAGCTAACTGGTTTGGCGACGAATGTGTGGCTTCAAGGTTCACTACAGATTGTTACTCCACTCCTTGAAGATGATTCATTGTAGCTCGTTGGCTCATAATTGTTGCCAGAAATTTTTTAGGTCTTTCTACAGGTCGGTCTGGTCGACATTTAGCCATCACCATCCCGTGATGATTGTCATTCCTTGAGGATCTTCTTTCTTCACAATTCCTTGTTTTGATCTAATGTCTGCCAGAGCATTTACTTCAATTATATTGAGCAATCAATAGAAGCCTTGCATGGTGTCGATTCTAGTTTTTTTATGGTGTCCTGCATCTCATGCTAAACATACTCTTTCACTCAACTGTTGTCAATTTCCCCTATCGTCATTGTTTCCAAGTCTTTTCTCTGTCACATTTTTTGTGCCTGCTTCATTGCCATTGCTACCTCCTACGATGGTGGTAGTCACCAGCTGATATGACGCGGTAGGGAATGATATTTCATAGTTACCAATGCAATTTTTAGTTTAGTTAAAGATTATTGATCTGGTCAATTTCCTCACTATTTTCTCTATGTAAAGACCGACATCATAGATGTGGTAGGTGTGATGTTTCGCAAGTTAGAAAGTTTACCTTTTTGTGTTTTGATTAGAATTTATACGAATCCATCATCACTTAAGCCTGCCAGTGATGATGGCGTCATTAAACACTTTAAGTCTACTAAAGTGTAATATTAGCCTTTCACCATTCTGTTTTGGGAGTTTTTTGTGGTGAGTAAGTGTAAGAAAAATGCGATCCGGCCTTAACAAAATTGTACTATTGTTTCCTTTTAGCGTCAAGCTTGTCACGGGAAGTCGTCCTTTTAGAAAACAAGTTATGAAAACTGACCTTGTTTCCATAGCATCGTCAGATAATTATTAATACAACAGTAATTATCATTAATAGTATTATAAACATCATTAATATTATTACTAATATTATAAGTATTTTTAGTCATTAACAACGTTATTGTTTCAAATGACATTCAAGGGAATGGAGAGTTGAATTGTAGGGAATTAATTAATGAATTTAATTTTAGGATTATGATGCTATATTGTTTTTCTTTTGAAGCAAATAGAAATTTGCATTAGTGTAATTAACATTGTAGATTGTGATTTTTTAGATATATTAAATGCATAATCAATTCATTAGTCTTGAATTTCTTTATGATGCAATGCATTATAATGTTTCTTTGTGCATATGTAAATGTGTGTTTGATCATAGGTCGCAAGGGGGGGGATTATGAGTTGTCAAAGTTTCTAGAGGTAGTGATTTGGTCTTCACATTTATGCGATGTCATGTCAATTTGTGGTTTGGGTAGTCAGTTAACCTGTCTTGATAAGGTTAGACGTTAGATTTTGGAGTTTTGGAAATATTGATCTAATGCTGGATGGATTTATGAGTTAATGACATAATGAGACTGTGGTTATAACGTTGTAATTTTATGTTATGTGTCGTAAAGATGTTTGAAGTTTAGTTGTATTCGTATTAAGTTGATCTACATTACCATGTCTTGGAATCTAAGTATTGATTGTTTTAACTATAAGTTAGTACTTTTCTTCAGTATGAATCTCCTTATAAGAAATTGTTTTGAAATATTATTATTTTGTTTTTTCATTGGGTATAACTTGAGGAAGTCGTGTCCATGGTCGTATTAGAGTCATGTTGTCTAGAAGTTATTCCAGAGGCATAAGTTTATGTGGATGTGATCTCCTGTTGATTGTTATATCATAAAGGTCTGTGTGGTGTTTTCTGAGTCCTCCTTGATTGTTTTGTTCTCACACCTATGCTATGATGGTCATGGGATACGAATTGGATTTTACGACTTACTTGGATGCTTCAATCCATTATGAGATTGATGAGGCAACGAAATGTATGGTACTGGTTATTATAACAGTATTGTGATGGGAACTATGGTTATGTTGTGTGGAAGTAGTTTTATGAGTTATTGGTGTTACAAGAGAGTTTAATGCTCTCATGGTTCTTGGATGTTTGATCTTTCTATGTGTTGTGAGTGGGGTTTGCTAAGATACAACTAGGGGAGTGGCTCTCAATCGGGGTTGGAGCCCAAAGTGGCATCTAGGACAACCCATGCGAGAGTTCCTTAAATAAGTGATAACCAAAATTTTAAATCAAGGGTTTTGCATAATTAGTTCACACTAATTAAGATAAGTGAATGCCACACTCATGTCTCAAGTGCTCAGTTAGGCTTGAGATGAGATGGGAAGGCCTGGAATGGCAAAATCAATGACCTTGTCCCCATGAAAGGTATGGTTGATTTCTGCATAAGTTTGCATGGGGGCCGAAAGTCAGGAGAGGCTACCAGGACAACCCAGGATGGGGGCCGGGGCCTAGGAAGACTTGCCAGGACAACCCATGACAAGCTGTGTGATGACAATTCTCCCTTCTGTAGTCTGACATCCCCAAGTTGAACTATTTCCTCTTGTTTGGTGGTTGCCTCTGGATGTATTGTTAAGTTGCTTGTGGTGTCGTTGTTGCTCTGTGTTGTTGCAATCATGTGTAGCCCTCTTTTCTCCTAGTTTTGTCCACCTGACTATTCAGGTTGTGGGACCTTATCGTTATCTCCTACCATGGGGGGTGGGCCTCAGGGTTCCACATCGTCGAGTGGATGTGCTTTTCCCATTGGTCACTTTTTTGTTGTTCGTGTGCGTGGAGAACATATCTTGTAGAAGATCACTGATCTTGTTTCACTTGTGGAGGCAGGCAATTATGTTTCTATTTCAGCCTTGTATAGCTGTTGAACCTTGTATTATTATATTGATGTAATCTTCAAATGTAATCCAGATGCAATAGTGTAAACATTGTATTGATGTATTTTATTGTAATGAAATGGTAACCTTATTGTAATCATTTATGCTAAATCTTGATGTTGTTATTTGGTGTCTTATATTGATGGAGGTATTTATGTGTTGATTCTTGGATACACTTTTCTTTCAGATTGATTTATGGTTGTTAAATAGTTTATGTTAGTAAGTAGTGATGCAATCTTGTTTACCCTAGAGAATGAAAGCTAACTTGCAGGTCAAGTGATTATTATGATTTACATTGTGTTATTATCTCTTAAAAAAAAAAGTTTGCCTTATTAAATGTATAGTTAATCTTTTCTCTAGGGTTCTGGGGTGGGGCATTACATTTGGTATCAGAGCTAGGTTTTCAAACACTGGGTACTCTGGGTGTGTATAAGCATATTATACTTTCCTAGTTGCGTAGACTCTGTAAGGTGTGTGTTCCCTTTTTGTCATCCTCGTCTTTCATCCTGAGGTTGTCCTTGTTGTCTAAATGTAGGAGATACCTAGAGGTCGAGGTCGAGGTAGGGGATGTGGAAGAGGTGGTGGTGGTACACCCCCTCCTAGTTCCCCTCATGAGAGTGCTCAAGAAGGTGGGGGTTAGAATATGGAAGGTCAGGGTCAGCCAGAGGGAGCTCAATTGCGCCAGTTGCTCAAGGAGGTTCTTGTGCATATGGGCCTGAGGCAGGAAGTGGATCAGCCAGAGGTTAGGGAGCAGGAGAGATCACCTAGAAGGAGAAAAATGGCAGCAGAACAAGAGGCCACCTTATCCAGTCACATGATAGATCTTCTGAGGGAGCGCCCTCCCACCTTCGGTGGATCTAGTAGTGGCTTGGAGGCTGAGACCTGGTTACTAGATTTGGGTAGGTCTTTCACCATGCATTCGTATGGTAGCAACACCAAGGCTAGATGTGCTATATTACATCTTAGAGGTTTTTCTTCGACCTCGTGGTGTTTAGAGGAGTAGAAGCTACACTTGGACATTAGTACTGTGTCTTGGGAGTTGTTCTTAGAGAGGTTCAGAGCTTGCTTCCTATCAGATCACTGGAAGCAGCATCGCGCAGATGAGTTCTATGAGCTTAGGCAGATGGCCATGTCAGTAGAGCAGTATGAGCATAGATTTTATGAGCTCAAGAAGTATGCAGGCATCAGCAATGACGAGGCTATGTTAGTACAACATTTTATTAGGGGCTTGAATGCCTGAATCAGTGGTGGAGTACATGTTTTCGAGCCTAAGTCTATGGAGGTGGTAGTTGAGAAAGCCTGTCTAGTAGAGGAGAATTTGGCAATGGCCCTTGGTGGTCATACAGGTGTATAGATTGGTAGTGCACCCCCGACAGGTGTTGAACCTCATGGTGGTCAATTTCAAGCAGTCAGCTCTTCGAGAAGCCATCTTGCACATGCTAAAGGCAGACAGCAACAGTCTTTCTAAATGAAATCAAAACCTCAGCAAGGTGGTGGTGCTCAGTCGGGAAAAGACCGCAATTAACGGCGGGCCAAGAGTTATCATCCCACTTAGTCTGTAGTAAACAAAGATGATTTCTAGCAGTCCAATGCTTTCTCAGGTGGCGGAGGTCACAGTAGAGGTGCAGGTTGTTTCTCTTGCGGCCAACAGGGCCATATAGCCAGGCAGTGTCCACAACAAAATGCTGCAGGTTTTGGTCAGAAGCTGGTAGCTTCTAAGTCGACAGTAGGTGATGCAGGTAGGTCCCATTGGGTGTTCGCAGTGATTGAACACCGCCAGTCAGAGCATTAGAGGATAGTTTTGGAGACTGCAGGTAGAGGTCAGGTAGCTTTCTTTGGTGCTTGTGCACGTTCTTCAACATTGGGGTTTGATCCTCGAGGGTAGGGGCTTTTTAGCAGTAGTGATCCTCAGCTTGTTTGTAGGCTTCCAGGAGTAAGCCTGATCCTAAGGGGGAGGATGTAGTGCCCCTCATTTTGGATTTCTAATTTACTGTTAGTTAGCTCCTTATGGTTAGACTTGATGGTATATTTTGATGGTTTTATTTTGACGACTGATGATGACATTCATTTATGCTTTCTATGATGACGTTTATGATGCTTATGTTAGTACAAAATGCTTATGTTATGATTAATTATGTGTTCAATTATTTTGATAGAACTATGTTTCATGAGATTATTTGACATTTGATTATTGCTCTGATGATGATGTTGTATGAACCAATGTTTAATGCTTATGTCTTTTATGGATTTAATTAGCAATGTAGATAATACGTTATGTTTTGTTTGTGAAGGGACGGTGTAGCATTACTCTCGAAGAGCACCCTGCTACACTGTGATTCCCTATCACAGTGTGTGTTTTGATGATGATATATGTATATGTGCTTGACATCTGGTTTGTGCAGGTTGCAGGTACCGGGCATTGACTCCACCTGATTTAGCAAGTCTGATTGTGCCTTAACCAATGGAAATCATTGTGTGGAGATAACAAAAGGTCCCCATCTAATTTGTCACCATCCTTGTAAAGGATGAGTATCATGTTTAGAGTCCTATCGTATTGGTCCAGTTGGATGATTATATGTCTCTGAAGTTTGGTCGAGCATGGATGTCAGTTTGAGTTAGTATGTGGGTTCTTATGTTTATGGTGTGACCTTTCTTGGGATTAATGGTCTTGTCTAAAGTGAAATTGTTACTTCTCCTTGATTGGCAAATAATAATAATAAAATGATTAAGGGCTATTAATTGAGGATATTAATATCATAGCTAATATCTTGGTGAATAAATAGATTTTCTTGAATAGCTATTAATTATGTTTTGTAGGTAATGTGTTGTCATGATTAATAAAGTTATTGATTTTATTCTATTGTGGGAAAATCCCTGTTAATGGAGATCTTTTGCATTTATGTTTTGGGGAGTGGGAAATTATGACAATTAACTATTTATGTCTGAAGGTGTTTTTAGAGGAGAGGATGGTCTTTGGCTGGGGGGGACTTTTTCTTGAGGGCTTTTTGAAAGAGATTGGAAAAGAGATTTTATCAGGAAGAAGGCAAAAACTAGGAGGAAAAGTTGAATCACGGGTATGTGTTTTGTTATAGTCCTTGGAGATTTAATGCCTCAGTTGTTGCTAATGCATGAGTATATTGTTGTCTTGAGTAGAAAACTATTTTGTTTTGTATGCAATATCAATGTAAATCTTTCTGAGAAGTTCACTAAATTGTCTGCATGTTATTTCTATAAACTTCTGCAACGTTGAATCCTAATTCTCTAAGATGTGTGCCTCTTCACAACTTCTACCTTGAATCTTGTGTTTTGATTTGTACCCTTATCAATCTTGTTTTGAGTTGACACTATAGATCCCTATTTATTCAAAGCTCCTTTGAGTAATTCTAGTGTTTGCATGCCCTATTCTCTATCTTCTTGTAAACCTGTAGTCGTTCAATCCATTGCACCTTTCCAAATTCTCTAGTTCTCTGTCAAGCCGCAGGCATTAGTTTGCATCTGCTTGCAACAACCTTACTAATTGTAGTTGATTTGAGAGCAACCCTGACATGCCACTTCATGGAGTAATCGCTGCATAAATATGTGATCCTTAGATCCTATCATAATCTTGATTTGGCCACAATCAGCTTAATGTGTCCTTCTATCGGCACCTTCCATGTGCGTTGTCAGTCACAAAACCATGTGCTTTGCTCTGCCCTTGATTTCTAGTTGCAGCTTTTTGGCTCTGCCTCAGAGTAATGAACTAAACTTGAATTCTTTAATTGATCTTTTTGTGCATGCACCCTGATAATTTCTATCCGAAGATGAATCAGTAAAGCTTAGCTTTAACCCTTTTGATCCACCAGTAAAATGATGAAATTTAGTCAGTCCATTCTCAATGCTATCGTCCCTATCTGGTTAGAAGGATCCTAGTTGTAGTCAGGAAAAAAATGCATTCAACTTTGCTACTCCGTACTATCATCGAGTTTAGTTCTGCAAGTTTGAAACTAATTGGTTTGGTGATGAATGTGTGGCTTCAAGGTTCACTGCAGATCATTACTCCACTCCTCTAAGATGATTCATTGTAGCTCGCTGGCTCATAGTTGTTGTCAGAAATTTTTTAGGTCTTTCCACAGGTCGGTCTGGTCGACTCTTAGCCATCGCTGTCCCGTGATGATTGTCATTCCTTGAGGCTTTTCTTTCTTCGCAGTTCCTTGTTTTAATCTGCATGTCTACGAGAGTATTTACTTCGATTATATTGAGCAATCAATAGAAGCCTGGCATGGTATCAATTCTAGTTTTTTTGTGGTGTCCTGTGTCTCATGCTAAATATACTCTTTCACTCAACTGTCATCAATTTCCCATATCGTTGTTGTTTCCAAGTCTTTTCTCTTTCAAGTGTTTTGTGCCTTCTTCATTGCCGTTGCTGCCTCCTACGATGGTGGTAGTCGCCAGCTGATATGATGCAGTAGGGAATGATATTTCATAGTTACCAATGCAATTTTTAGTTTAGTCAAAGATTATTGATTTGGTCAATTTCCTCACTATTTTCTCTATGTAAAGACTGACATCATAGATGTGGTAGGTGTGATGTTCCGCAAGTTAGAAAGTTTACCTTTTTGTGTTTTGATTAGAATTTATATGAATCCATCATCACTTAAGCCTACCAGTGATGATGGCGTCATTAAACACTTTAAGTCTATTTAAGCGTAATACTAGCCTTTCACCATTCTATTTTGGGAGTTTGTTGTGGCAAGTAAGTGTAAGAAAGATGCGATCCGGCCTTAACAAAATTGAACTGTTGTTTCCTTTTAGTGTCAAGCTTGCCACGGGAAGTCATCCTTTTAGAAAACAAGTTATGAAAACCGACCTTGTTTCCATAGAATCGTCATATAATTATTAATACAACAGTAATTATCATTAATAGTATTATAAACATCATTAATATTATTACTAATATTATAAGTATTTTTAGTCATTAACGACGTTATTGTTTCAAATGACATTCAAGGGAATGGAGTGTTGAATTGTAGGGAATTAATTAATGAATTTAATTTTAGGATTATGATGCTATATTGTTTTTCTTTTGAAGCAAATAGAAATTTGCATTAGTGTAATTAACATTGTAGATTGTGATTTTTTAGATATATTAAATGCATAATCAATTCATTAGTCTTGAATTTCTTTATGATGCAATGCATTATAATGTTTCTTTGTGCATATGTAAATGTGTGTTTGATCATAGGTCGCAAGGGGGGGGATTATGAGTTGTCAAAGTTTCTAGAGGCAGTGATTTGGTCTTCACATTTATGCTATGTCATGTCAATTTGTGGTTTGGGTAGTCAATAAACCTATCTCGATAAGGTTAGACGTTAGATTTTGGAGTTTTGGAAATATTGACCTAATGTTGGATGGATTTATGAGTTAATGGCATAATGAGACTGTGATTATAACGTTGTAATTTTATGTTATGTGTCGTAAAGATGTTTGAAGTTTAGTTGTATTCATATTAAGTTGATTTATATTACCATGTCTTGGAATCTAAGTATTGATTGTTTTAACTATAAGTTAGTACTTTTCTTTAGTACGAATCTCCTTATAAGAAATTGTTTTGAAATATTATTATTTTGTTTTTTCGTTGGGTATAACTTGAGGAAGTGGTGTCCATGGTCATATTAGAGTCATGTTGTCTAGAAGTTATTCCAGAGGCATAAGTTTATGTGGACAGGATCCCCTGTTGATTGTTATATCATAAAGGTCTGTGTGGTGTTTTCTGAGTCCTCCTTGATTGTTTTGTTCTCACACCTATGCTATGATGGTCATGGGATATGAATTGGATTTTAAGACTTACTTGGATGCTTCGATCCATTATGAGATTGATGAGGCAACGAGATGTATGGTATTGGTTATTGTAACAGTATTGTGATGGGAACTATGGTTATTTTGTGTGGAAGTAGTTTTATGAGTTATTGGTGTTACAAGAGAGTTTAATGCTCTCGTGGTTCTTGGATGTTTGATCTTTCTATGTGTTGTGAGTGGGGTTTGCTAAGATGTAGCTAGGGGAGTGGCTCTCGATGGGAGTTGGAGCCCAAAGTGGCATCCAGGACAACCCATACAAGAGTGTCTTAAATAAGTGATAACCTAAATTTTAAATCAATGGTTTTTGGGTAGTTAGTTCACACTAATTAAAATAAGTAAATGCCTCACTCATGGCTTAAGTGCTCGGTTAGGCTTGAGATGAGATGGGAAGGCCTGGAATGGCAAAATCAACGACCTTGTCCCCATGAAAGGTATGGTTGATTTCTACATAAGTTTGCATGGGGGCCGGAAGTCGGGAGAGGCTACCAAGACAACCCAGGATGGGGGTCGGGGCCTAGGAAGACTTGCCAGGACAACCCATGACAAGCTATGTGATGACACTTCTCCCTTTTGCAGTCTGACATCCCCAAGTTGAACTCTTTCCTCTTGTTTAGTGGTTGCCTATGGATGTATTGTTAAGTTTCTTGTGGCGTCGTTGTTGCTCTGTGTTGTTGTAGTCATGTGTAGCCCTCTTTTCTCTAGTTTTGTCCACCTAACTATTCAGGTCGTGGGACCTTATCGTTATCTCCTAGCACAGGGGGTGGGGCTCAGGGTTCCACATGGTCGGGAGGATGTGTTTTTTCCATTTGTCACTTTTTTGCTATTCGTGTGTGTGGAGAACATATCTTGTAGAAGATCACTGATCTTGTTTCACTTATGGAGGAAGGCAGTTATGTTTCTATTTCAGCCTTGTATAGCTGTTGAACCTTGTATTATTATATTGATGTATATCTTCAAATGTAATCTAGATGCAATAGTGTAAACATTGTATTGATGTATTTTATTGTAATGAAATGGTAACCTTATTGTAATCATTTATGCTAAATCTTGATGTTGTTATCTAGTGTCTTATATTGATGGCGGTATTTATGTGTTGATTCTTGGATACACTTGTCTTTCAGATCGATTCATGGTTGTTAAATAGTTTATGTTAGTAAGTAGTGATGCAGTCCTGTTTACCCTAGAGAATGAAAGCTAACTTGCAGGTCAAGTGATTATTATGATTTACATTGTGTTATTATCTCTTCAAAAAAAAAAAGTTTGCCTTATTAAATGCATAGTTAAGCTTTTCTCTAGAGTTCCGGGGCGGGGCATTACATTCTCTCTTGCAGGTCCACTTGGAGATATCAATGGGGCAAACTGAAGATTATGCTACCAGTAGTGGGATTCGTCATTCAGGCAATGACGGATCCCTTCTCCCTCTTATATGCTTACTTTTTTGTTTCAAATGTACTGGTTCTTTTTCATTGCATCTTGTATAATTAATCCCATAGCTTGTGTGAGAGTAGATAAACACTTTCTCCTTTTGAATATGAACAATTATTTTATGTAATATTTTTCTATATTTCTTCTCCTTTATGAATCAATTGCATAAAGATAAACTAAAAATGATTGCATGATATAGATGTTCATAATCATGAATAGATTTAGCAAAATTTGTGTACCTTTTTTCATTTGATATTTGAACAAACAGTAATGAATTCATCTGAACTTTGAACAGCTGTAAATGAATAGACTTGAAATGAAAATGAAACTTCTCTCTTAGTCTCCCTTCTCCTGCCAATTTTAGGATATCTCCTACTTTGTTGGGGTGTCCTTCCCATCCTTATCTGGCTCATGTAGCAACTCCTACTAAGTTGCTACATGATCTTGGTAATGGTGATAACTGGAAAGGCCCTCCACCAAGGCAGTAGGCCTTCTAGGGCTAGTTGAGAGTCTTCAACTTTCTTTACTTTTTCCCTTGAACTTATCTACTTCTTAAAGCAGAAAATCTTAGTGTTGTCCCAACCTAACTTGATTGGGCTGGAATGCACAACTAGATAACACCTTCTTCACAATTTCATCTTCTTTCACTTCATCTTCTGTCATCCTCAGGGTCTCAAATTTGCTCTTGAAGATTTGCATCTTAGCTTGCGTTATTTTATTATCTCCTTCATAAATTCTTTCAAGTTTTACCTAGACATCCTTATTAGATTTGTAGCTCATTATTTTTAGAAGTTTTGATTTAGCTAGCTTAAACATGATAGCACTCTTTTCCTTGGCATTGTTGTCATACAACTTGATCTCATCAGCATTAGTAGGCTTAGAAGGAGCATTGTAACCCTTCTTGACAACTTTCCATACACCAAACCCTAGAGAAGATAGATAGTTTTCCATCCTCAGCTTCCAAAAGGAATAATTTGTTCCATCAAACATAAGTATCTTAAGAGAGCCATTATGAGCCATCCTAGACCTTCCTCAAGTAGTTAAGCTTCTTCTAAGTAACTTGGCTCTGATACCAATTGTTGAACACACTAGGATACTGAGAGGGGGGTTGAATCAATATCCAAACAACCTTCAAATCTTTCAGAGTAGTTTAAACTTAAACATTACAACATTACGATAAACATGAAAGATGAACACAATGTACATCAACACATAACAACAAATATCAATGGAAAACCCCAAAAGGGGAAAAACCATGGTGAGGATTAACTCACAATATATGAAGCTCGCTGCTATAAAAATTACAACTTTATTTTAGGGCAACAACCCAAGGAAGATACTACTCCCTACTGACTTCATTTTAGGGTCACTCCCAAGGAAGCTACTAGTCCCTGAAGACTTTTTTTAGGTCTATAATCTAAGGAAGTAACTACTCCCTGAACTGAGAATGAACAGAAAAATGATTACAGTAGGACAATCCTTCTACTGCCTAACAACTGACATTGCAGCTCACACCTTTGATGATTGGATCAATTAGGCACTCTTCACTTCCCTCCTATCAAAAAAATGTCTTCAAGATGAATCAGGACAACCCTTATTGCTTCTGCTCTTTCTCCTCCAGTCACACATCATAATGCATAACGTGTTCATATTCTACTCTTTACACCCACATTCTTATTTGGCAATCATACCCCACCTAGATCAACTAGGTTCGCAATATATACATGATATTACATTGATTACATTATAAGTCAGCCAATACAACAAGAATATTACAACTTACAAGTCAGCCAAAGATCACACATCATAAAACATGTAGAGGACAAGCCTAGACATGAACTACACAGTACTCCAGGGGAAGAAACTTGCCTTGTGGACCCAAACACATGCTTAACCCAGTCCTAAACATTCTTCACATCATCATCCTTCAAAGAATAACATCTTCACCTCATGCTCATTTAAAATAGGTCACCCTTAAGTAAGAACACATGAAGCTTGTAGCACATCGATCATTTTAGCTTGATGGTACAAATAGAAGATTAAACATTGCTTGCGGCACACCAAATCACTAGGTACTTTACAGAAGTATGCATTGAACCTCCCTGAACATGTTCACAAAATTGCATTGAAAAATATTCATATTTGAAGGAATGTGGAGTATTCCAACAAGTCTTCATCACCATTTTAATCTGCCAAATCATAGATTAGAACTCTGTCACTCATAACTTTTATTGATGAAGATATACAAACTTTATCTCTTGGATATAACATCTTCACAACATACTAAACTTAGATTCTGAACCGCATGACCATATTTTCAAAAGTGGAGAAATGCAGAGCATTTTCCCAAACAGTCTCCCTGACAGCTTCCTGCAGTAAAAATCTTCATCAACTTCTGGAGACCAGAACCTTCTTGTGACAACTCATACATCCTTAGAAGTGCATCTAATTGCCATCTTCATATATCTTCTTGATGCTTCTAATTCCCATCTTAATGTGCCATCTTGATACTTTTAATTCCCATCTTAATATATCATCATTCTCAATTTTACATTGATTGAGGCATGACATCCAACCATGAACTTCAACAACTACATCACATCCAACATCAACAACATATCAGATAGTCCAAACTGGGTTTTGACAAGAGTGTTACAACCACATCAATGACAACCCAAACAAATTGTTGACTAGAGGAGAAAGAGCATATGTGCAACATAAAAAACATAAAATTCCTCTCATGGATAAGTAAACAAGTACTCTCTTGATTTAGTAACTAAAAGTATTATATGAGAGGCTCGTAACCATTTGATAATATGAAGAAGTAAGAACTATGGTTATTGTTGCTCATCATCTACCAGCTATTAGAAATACAAACATTATTGATGTTTTGTAGTAAGATCAGATTGTTGAATCATGAAATCATGAATAATTTCTTGCTAGGAAATCAAATTCTACCTATCTCAGCCACTCCTTATGAACTAAATCTCTAATCCTTTAGTTTAGTAGCTTAATAACTCTTACATAAGCTTAAGAACTCATACATGCCAATATAGTACAAGAGAAGATGGGAGACTACTAATGATTTCAAATGCTGATGCAAACAAGATTAATCCACCACCCAAAGGTTCTTTCTTTAGGCTTCTCAAATTGAATTCACCTGAATGGCCCCTTGCTCTACTAGGGGCCATGGGATCAATTTTCTTAGGTCTAATTGGTTCAACTTTTGTCATTGTAAATAACAACATGATTGAAGCCTTTTACTACCCTAGTGATAAAGAAATGAAGGAAAAAAACAAAAACATCTCTTTATTTACATTGAAGCTAGTATTTATGATTTTGTTGCATGCTTGTCTTAGCACTACTTCTTTGGTAGTGTTTATTCTTTGGTTGCATGTTTGTATCAACACTACTTCTTTAGTATTGTGGGCAAGAATATTACAACAAAGAGTGTAGAGGATGATGCTTGATGTTAAGTCTAGGATCACTCCTATTTATAAGGATTGGTAGAAAACTACTAGCATTAGTAGGCATCTTTATTGATTCAATCAACTACCAAAGCATGTAACAATTGTTATAACATTTTTATCCACTTGTTTATTTTCTTTTAGAGTTATAATTAGTCTCCCCCTATTCATTTGGTTTCAAAATGTTTCATCACCCAAAATGTCACAAAAATCTTTGGTGTTGTAACAATACTCTGTAATAAGTAAGTTGGTTTGATGAAGAGGAGAATAACTCAAGCCAGATAGCTTCTCATTTGGCAGTTGATGCAACAAATGTTAAATATGCAATTGCAGAAAGAATCTTAGTTATTTTATAGGAAATGACTTCATTGTTGACTTCATTTATTGTTGCTTTCATTTTGGAGTGAAGAATGGCTCTATTTGTATTTGCCACATTTCCTCCTCTTGTCTTTACAAATTTTGTGTAGGTAATTAAACTTGATGCTTTTGATCAAGCAATTAAGAGAATCATTTAATGGGGTTTGAAATGTGTTGTGTGAAGCATCCAAGGCATGAGTTATAGCCCACTTATATAAATTTGATATTGGCATGCAAAATCTCAATAATCTGAGCTCATAGATGATTAAGTTCAAGATGAGTAAAAGTCTATTTAACTCCTCAGCAAAATGAATAAATCACTGGTAGCTTATGCATGAAAGATTTTAAAGGCTAATTTACAAACAAGGTTATGTAAAGTTTGTTTTTTGTATTTTTAAAAATCTTGTAAACAATAGCTTAAATTTGATCTTTTGGTGATATAAATAAAGGATGTTTTGAGGGATTTGATAGTAAAGGTTGAATAATTTAGTTGCCTTTGTACACAAAATTTTGGATCGTGAAATTAAAAGTAAGTTAAATTTCACAAATATTCAATGCCACCTACTTTGAAGCATTGGAGTACATGACTAGCCTAATTTGTGAATCTATTTGGTTTTGACAAATGACAAGTTCATGCATCAAAACATACTTATAGAATTTGTGAAATATAAAAATCATATGAAGTCGTTTGTCAATAATTTTATCTCATTATTGGTAATGCTTGTTGCAAATATTGTCTCTTAAAGGATTTGTAGGAGATACAACAAAAGAGCACATGCAAGAGCAAGCATGGTACTAGGGGAAATAATTAGAAACATATCAATTGTAGTTGCCTTCAATGTGGAGGACAAAATCCTTAATCTTTTTGGCAAGCAAATGAAACTACCTCAACCTAGAGTCTTAAATAGGATAGTTACCTAGAATCCTTTTTTTTATTTCAAAGCTAACATCATATGGATCAAAAGTCTTAATACTTTTGTATGGCCCAAGATTGATAAAAATGGGACCTCTTTGGAATTTCACAACTCACATTATATGGATCACAAGCCTTAATACTTTGGTATGGCACAAGACTAGTACAAAATAGGACCTAAACCTTCTTTAGAGTAATGGAAATCTTTGTAGTTATAGTGATTATGACAATTTTGTTGTTGAACTCTACATTAGGCACCCAACTTTGTAGGAGGTGGAGAAGCATTGAGTTCCATTTTTGTAATTATGAATAGGGGAACAAAAATTGAACTAGATGATGAAGATGCAAAAAAGGTTGAAGAAATTGAAGCTGGAATTGAGTTAAAGCATATAAAATTTACTCATCCATCTAGGGTTGTGAAAATTTTCAAGGATCTAAAATTAAACTAGCTTGGGGCAAGTTCATAGTGATCACATTAAGTGAGATTTTATCAGCCAATTGTAGGTAAAGTTTCCACAGATGCTAAAGATATTAAAAAGATAAATTTGAGATATATGTTTAAACATTGGGTTTGTGCAACCAAAGCCCACGTTTTTTTCTATCCATGATATATAATAAATAAAATGCTATTGAAACTAAAATTATTAAATCTGCAAAAGAAGAAAATGCTCATAATTTTATCAATGGCTCACCATAGTTGGAGCAAGATGTTTAGTTGTCTTTAGGGCAAAAGCAAAGAATTGCAATTGCAAGAGCTTGTAGTGCCCCTCAACTTGTCGTCTGTCAGACTGATGTTTGTTTAGTAGTATTAGACTTTATGACAGTATCTTAGACCGTAGATGATGGATCTCTTGTTATCTTGTTACTTCATTATGGACCTAATTAGTATAGTAACAGTTGTTGATGTTGGATTCTATGGTTTTATGCTTTACAATTTGATAAATAAACTAGATGTTACAGATGTTTTGATGTTAATTGCGATATTGGATTGTAAGAGGATTGAATGTTTTATGTTGATAACTAGTAATCAGATACCTTGTTCAACATAGTTAATTGTTTATTCATAAACATGAATGGAACAGTGTTGTATTACTCGCTCTCGAGTACCCTACCCCACTGTGATTTCCATTCACTATAGGACTGCATGTGATGTATATATATCTTGTTATGTTTAACTGTGCGTCGCTGCAGGATGCAGGTACTAGGCACCGACTCCACCTGATGTACCAGGTCTGAGCGTGCCTTCGCCAATGGATTAGTTGATTGGAGTTAACGTGAGGTCCCTAGTCAGTGTTGTTTGGTCGTCAGTTTACCCTTGTGGTTATTGGTTGTCATTCGATCATGTCTTGCTATCAGGTAATACTGTACCTTGGAGTCGAATTAGGTCCGAAGGTGTCTAAGTGTGTAAGGTAGTGTTGTGCTTTAATTAGAATCATTATACGAAAGAATATAAATGTTGATAATTGAGCATAATGTCGTTAGTTGCTAATTATCGTTATAAATAAATTATTATTTTATTAAAAGTGTAGTTGTTAAATAAAGTTGTAAGAAATTTTGTATTGTTCAATATAATATTATTTATAATAAATATTTAAATAAATAAAATAGTTGTAATCATGTTGTAAATTGTGATTTACAACTTAATTGATAAAATAAATTAAAATATAGTTACAAAATTATAGATTGACGTGATATTACAATTTTATTAATAACAATATAGTTGGTCGGCTATAAAGAAATTAAATTTTGACGGAAATTATGTGTTTACATTTAAAAATAAAATAAAATAAAATAAATAAATAACATTTTGGGATCATTAAATTAAATAAAAATATATTTTTTTAGAAGGGAGATGCACGGGATCGCGTGCCGAGTTCCTTGGAACATGGAAGGGACTGTGTTATAAAAGAAAAGTTTGTAGAGGCAAGGAGGGGGGGACTTTGGCAGGAAGAAGAAGGATCGAGTTTTCTGCAACCGAGGAAGTGAGTTCTGCATTGAATCTAGGCTTCAGATACAGGTTCTATCGTCTTCCATATTCTGTTTGCATTTTGATGGAAATCTGCCTCTCTTTATTCCTCCATTTTGCATTTTACTTGATAGTCTAGAGCCTCATTGATAACTCATTCTATACCTATCCTGCAACTATTTCATTACAAACAAATTTTCTATTAGAGATATAATTAATTAACGACCCATTTCTGCATAAATAATTGAAGAGAAAATATGAGTCTAATTTTTATTGTCAGGGTTCCAAATTGGTAAAGAGAAAGAAAATCGGCCTCTAAATTTATGCATGATCTATCTCAAATTAATAAAATCATTCGTGCATTCTTTGTTTTCCTATTCCCTGTACCCTGAAGGCGTCTGCATACAGTTAATATGATTACCTTGCCTATTATGCACCCTCAGCTATGATGGGTGAGCATACTTGTTCCAAGGCTCCTATTTTGGCGTATATCTGCCAGGGCCATCTGCTTGATCAGTAGGTTCCTTTCATGCATATTCTGCAATCGTTGTTTTCCCTGGCGGCTTCAGCGTCCAAGACAATTCCTTCAATGGCTGTACAAAGATCTTCCCTACTGATAGTTGTAACTCTGCCTTTCATGTTAAAGATTGAGACTTCACTTTTTATAATTGTACTATGCCTAAGTAGCATCTTTTTGCCTATCTTATTACACTTTCCTTACATTGTATGATTGGCAAATTGCCAGCAAATAGAAATAGGTATGCATTTGGGTATTGGAACCATCATTTTCGGGGGCCCTAGATACCTTATGGCATGGAACTGTCCATATGTAATTAGAAAATATAAAATATAAAAAATAAATGAAATCTGCATAGTCTTTGACATTTGAATTGACAGCAATGCTGGCCTTTAAGGGCATCACAATTTTTCACCATAAGGTCATTCAACTTGTTTAATGCCTCCTTGCACTACTTTCTAGAGCTCATGTGTTTTGCAAAAAAGCCCACTCCATAGTTAGCCAGTCATCCCACACACATATTCATGTGTCTATAAACATAGGAGAGGGAAATAGAGGAAAGCAAAGATGCAAAATAAATAATTTCCCTGATTCTTTTACAGAGAACTTATTCTTTTTAGTTCTAAGCTTTTTGACATGTTCCATAGTATTGAGATATGAGCTTAGCTTGGATTTGGCAAATTAATATGGTCAAATGTCAATGAAACCTCAGAAAAGATTGATTGAACTCTTTAAAAATGAGTCCAGCATGTTGCAAATTCTGTTTGGGCTTGGACTCTAATTCGGTCCAAAACTTGGCCAATTAATATGGTCAAATGTCAATGAAAACCACCGAAAAGATGACCAAACTCCATAAAAATGAGTCCAGCATGTTGCAGATTCTATTTTTTTCTTCTTATATGGGTGGTGTAGAATTGAAATTTATATGTTTAACTGAGGGTGAGGGGCAGCTTATCAGCTTTAAGTTTTTAAAATTTCTTTTTTTTTTTTTTGTGTTATATTACTGAGTGACAAGTTTCTGGAGTCCAGTTAGTTGGAATCCCTTGGGCTACTCGGTTTAGGACTCAACAAGTTTAACTGAGACTTGCAGATCCTAAAAAAACTATGGTTTATTCTTTAAGCCTTAAGACTTCAATGATCAGGTGGAATCTTTTCCAACACAGTTCCTTGCTGCCTAGGTCTGCTGTCAATATGGTCTGCAATCAAACCCTCTTCCTTTCTGCCATTCTTAGATTTCTAGCCAATATCTGAAGATACTATCCCCATATTATTGTCATCAGTAGTATCCTATAGAATGCCTATTCATCTTGTTTCTCTTGGATTTCTATTTGAAATGGCTTCAAATTTAGCTCAGAACAGTGTTCACTCTCATCACAATAGAGACCAAATTTGTGCAGACAAATCCTGAGGGAAGAAAGCTGTAATGTCTGCTTTTAACTCACAGCATGGAGTAAGTACCCTGTCCATAGTTAGAATAAAGTTAGTTAGGAAGTCACCCCATAAAATAAGGCAGCTGTTTGGGTTTTCATCTCCTACCTGTCCGACCTATTCGTTAATACCAGTGATTGGAGGGAGTTATTGCTCAGTCAGTTGCCAAAATTGAGGGAGTTAGTTGTCAGTTAGTGCTACTGGTTGTCGGACTAATTTCCTATGATTGGGGATCACTGGGAGCTTTTAAACAAGCGTATACACAAATATGGATTTGTGGAACAAACTTTAGAAAACCTAAAATCAAATGCAACTGGCAGATGTAAATCCAGACTCTAGAACTAGCGCCAGCATCATTAAAAAGAAAATTGCAGTCACACTTAGAAATCTTCTCAACTATGAGGAGTTTTAGACCTAGCGTTGGGGCTGCCTAAAGAAAACTACTGCCAGTCCTTGGATATTAGGAAAGGTAGAAGAAGCTGAGGCAAATTAGGTGAGCATAAGAATAGAAGCAATCTTTGCGTAGGGACAAATCTAACAGTAGAGGACAAAACTGTAGTTGCAGATGCAACCCTAGATAGCTCACAAACTCTGTGCAGAATCTGATGCACTTCACTGAGAAGAAGTCACATTTTGGAGGTAGAAACAGAGTTTTCTTATTCACTTTCTGTGCATTAAGATTTATCGTTCAATTCTAGTTTGCAGAAACCCGTCATTGTTAATCTAGGTTAGTTGTGCTTTCTTGTATGCATTTCATTTGATTGGCTTAGATTAACCCTAAGGAATGTTTATTTTCCTTACAATGTGTTTGAATGCATGTGTATATATATAGTGTTCAATGACCTTGGTATATTAACAGTAATACTATTAATATCAATGTTATTATTAGTATCATTATTATAATTATAATTATTAGTATTATTATTATTGTTATTATTACAATAATAATAATAATTATTATTGTTACTATTATTAATAATATTATTATTATTATTTCAAAAGTATAGTTGACTGTTTAAAAGCCAAATAAAATTGGGAATTTAGAATAATGTTGCCATTATTTATTTGATTAAAAGAAAATCGGTGTGATTATATATATTATGGTTAATGAAATTTAATTTAGATTGACATCGGTTTTATATGGTTTCTTCATTTTGTTAAGATAATGGATTAAGGATTAGGTATATAATTATTGTATTGGAAATTTGATTTAAGGTATTAGATAATTAGTTAGTGTGAATTGAAATTGTATGAAATGGTCAAGGTGTAAGTTGTCAAGGGTTCATTTCCAGGGGCCAAGGTTGTTGTGTTTCGACTTCATGTAATGTGTTGATAAGTGTCCTGAGTTATTGAAGTCATGTCACCTTTTGTCATGTATAAGGAATTTGGTTATGGTGTTGTGAAAGAATGTAAATATTCTAAATGCATCATGATGTGTAGAAAGGCTCTTCGTGAATGTTGTGATTTATTTGTTTGTTTGGGATGTTGTGTTGGATTAGACAATGGGGAGACATCGGTATTCGTGAAGAAGTATTTTTCTTATAAGTTACTTCATTGGAAGCCATGGAAAATGTATTAAGAGTATGTCCTTGTAATTGAGGTGATATGCAAGAAGGTGAATGCCTTGCATTATTACATGTATATGTTCATATCAAAATAATTGTTATGCAAGATGGTTAATGCCTTGCATGGTTCATGTATCATCGTCGTCATGATGATGTTTGTTATGTTTGTTGAGTAGGGTCTTCTAGATGCAGGTAGAGGAGTGGCTCTCAATGGAGGCCAGAGCTCAAAAGTGGCGTCCAGGACAACCCATGTGGGAGTTTGATAACTCAGTGATAACCTAAATAATGAATTAGGGGGTTGGGTAGTTAACCACACTAAACAAGATAAGTGGATGCCTCACTCATGGCTCAAGTGCTTGTTTAGGCTTGAGATGAGATGAGAAGGCCTGGAATGGCAAGATCAACTACCTTGTCCTCATGAAAGGTATGTTGATTCCGCATGAGCGTTGTATGGGGGCCGGGAGTCGGGAGAGGCTACCAGGACAACCCTAGATGGGGGCCGGGGCCTAGGAAGGCTTACCAGGACAACCCATGACAAGCCATGTGATGACACTCCTCCCTACTGCAGCCTAGCATTCCCTAGTTGTACTCTCCCCATTCGTTATGTGTTGCCTCTAGAGGTAAGTTGTGTTGTGTTGTTTATGTTATTGCCATGTGTTGTATTGGTGTTTGGTCGTCCTTTGTTCTTGTTTGTCTTTTGTCTACCTGACTGTCATTGTCTGGGACCTCATGTTAACTCCTAGCTTGGGGGGTGGACCTTAGGGTTCCACGGTCAGGTGGAAGAGCTTTATTATCCATTAGTTTTTCCTCGTCAAGTTCATGTGCAGAAAGGATTTATTTTAGACAGTTGTACTTGTACCAGTTGATGAAGATGTATGTGTAATCCTGTACCAGACATGTGTAACAGATCATTCATAATGTATGTGATTCTGATGTAGTCTGAAAATGGCAATGTAATGATGTCATGATGTACTTATGTGTAAGGAAAGCAATTCAGTTATGTATTTAACCATGTAGATTGTATTACTTGACGACATGTAATGAATATGAATAAGTTATTTAATTGTGTATTAGATTCAGATCAGTTACTGATGTATGTTAAATTACATTAGTTGATTTGTTAAGTAATGCAGCCTTGAATCCTTAGTGAATATGTCGTAATTAGTTATGTTAACGTTACTTGTTATCTTAATCATTTAAAAAAAAAATTCCTATTTCATATAGCTTAAATGTGATTTTCTCTAAGGTGTTCAAGGCGGGGCTTTATAGAGCTATCTTGAAGAATCTTGGTTTTCTTTTGTTGGATGAAACTACTAGTGAATTAGATGTAGAATAAAAAACTATTAAGGCACTGGAAAGATTAATAATTCTTTGAAGGCATAAAATGAATAAGTAAACAAAATTAGAGATAAGGATTATGTAAATTTGGGTTGCCAAAAAGGCCACTAGGTAAAACAAAGTATGGAAAAGGTGGATATATGAACTCTTCTCCCAAATGTTCTAGTTTTAGGAGTCATATTCAAGAATTGTTTCTACTAATCCAAGCAATTTAAGGGACAAGACATGCATTTACAATGTTTTTTTATTCTAGTTTTGTAATGTGTTGAATCTTGGTTAGTCCCAATAATGTGCTTAGTTAATTGTACTTCAATTACGTGGAATGTAGAAGACACAACACAATATGAAAATGTTTTTTAACTTCCTCCCATGCTTGTTGATACATTCTTCATCATTCAACCGCATGCAATTTTAGGTAGGGCTAAGCTACCTTAGAACTCTTGTTTATTAATAACATTAACTCTACATGAATTGATTGTGATTTTATGTTTGATTTCAGATTTAACTTTCCATGCAGCTAAATCAAAGCTAATAAATCATAAAATGGATGTATATTTCATTTCAAACATAATTCTAAGTTATATATATAAGTATTTTATTTTTGTTATATTTAGATTACATATAATTACATTCAATAGTTATCTTACAACTATACATTAAATTTGTTACATTATAAATGTAATTGCATTTTATAGTAATCTCACACTTTGATACATGAAACTTGTTAAGTTACAAGTGGTCTACTTATTAATATGCTTGAAAATGGTTTTTTATTGACCCTACTATCATAAATTGCATCTATATGATATGTATGGGTTTAGAAACAACATTCATTGTACATTATGAGGAATCACATCTATCAAGGACTTCATCTTTGTAAGGTTGCCTCCATGTCTTGCCTCGCCATGCATGGTTAAGAAAAAAAAGAATGGGATGTAGAAGGCTTGTATTTTTAATTCTAAGATGAATTTCATGGGGATATTATGTGAGAATAGATGTAAATTGTTTTTGGAGATTAATCCTAAGAGTAAACTAGCACTTGCACCAAAAGGAGGTGAAATGGTTATGCTGATTGCAATTTATATAGAATGTCCTATAAATTTGAAAGTAGTATTGGGTCAACAGAGATAAAGTTTCTTGACTTGCTAATCTAAGATAATGTCTCAAAATTAATTAATTATATTTAAAAAATTATTTGACAAGGGTGCTACATGGATCATTTATAGGCTTGGATACAACATTAATTCACTCACTCTTAATATGTAGAAATCTAAACTCACTCCCATATATAGAATAAAGTATCCAAGATGGAAAATGAAATATTATGACATCATATAGAATATTCATGGACATCATATAGAATAATATGTAGAAATCTAAACTCACTCCTAAATATAAATAAAGTATTCATTTTGGAAAATTAAATATTATGATTTTTAATGTGTATATATAAAACCCCAAAGTTATACTGATTTAGGAGTGTATAATGGATGATTTAGCTTTGTGGTGCTAGAGAAAAGGAGTTCAAAGGAAGTATTGGTGATAACAGAGGAGATTTTCATAACAAATAGATTTGGCCCCTACATTTGTCTCTTTAAATAAAATAGGGTAAAGGAGAGTTAAGATGCCAAAATAATGATATCCAATCGCAAAGAAATGCTTGTCAACAATGAAAAGATTTACAACCAATGGTTGTTGGCACCACTTTGATTGTACCCTCCTTCCATTAAATGGAGGCTCTAAAATGCATCTTTTTTCCTCATACTTGCATGGTGCTTCTTTAGCTATGCTTCATTTGGTTCTTTGATTTGTGAACAAGAATAGTCCCCATGAAACTTAAAAAATTCAAGATCCCATTGAAACCCTAGAAACCTTACTTTGAGAAGTTGTGAGGGTTTCAATAAAGCTGTTGACTTTTCTTCTGAATCAGCATTAGGGTTTGCCACTTCTAATGCACAGGCAGATTCAGCCAACTAATACAGGAGGTTGCGTGAGCTCCTCCCCTTCACTTCTGGTTCTGCCGCACCAAGGGGGGTATCCCTATAACTCAAGATGTAACCTTGACTAGCTCAAAGATAGAAAGATCTAACTTGACAACAACAGGCAGAATACTCTCATGTATGGACCAAGATCTGTATGATAGATCACAAGGTTGGCAACATTCTTGGACATGATGTCTGGTTGGGTATGAGAGCATGCAGGGGGTTCCTAATCCTACTCCTACAACTAACAGGTGGAAGTATGAAATGGTTTAGTTTGAATTTTGGATGCAAAGCTGGACATGGTGTATAACCTCAACACAGAGCTAGATTGGTGCCTATCCAGGGCCTGGAGTCAGTAGACATACACCTGTGAATGATCAGCATGAACAGCTAAAACTGGATTTCAGGGGGATACACATGATATCTGCCTTACAGATATCTCCCAATAAAGAGTGTTAAGCTGTCTATACTTATGGCATCCCTATTGCAGTAAGAAAGATACATGCAAAACTGGAGACAGAATCAGCATAACACATGCAAACACAGCATTATTCATATAAGATTAACCATGAAATCAGTGGATTCATGCCAAATCGTACAACAGGAGATACATAAACTCACAAGTTTTGCTGCACAGAGCAACCAAAACCAGTTGTATCTTATTACAGAGCCAAAATGTCCAGTTTTCAACAACCAAAAATGAGTAACACTTCCTGCTTATAACAGCCAGGTAGTGTACCACAGCAATTAATTACATGGTTGACCAAAAATCCTGCCAGATACACAGTATCAGAAAAATGGTGCTCAACGCATTACCAGATTGGCGCCCAAACATGAATGCAGCAGGTAGGGGAGGAGACAGGAAGAAACCTCGAGCCCTGCGCCACTGTCCGTTGATGTACACCTTCAATCGGGTACTAGATCCGTCCATACCTCTGCAACCTTCGCCATTAATGGCGCACCAACCCGCGGCCTCAGGAAAACGTCAAACTGTGCATCGCAACCATTTCCCGCCAAGATACCTCATCGTCATGATATTTCAAATATGCAGGATATCAATTATCCCACATGCACCCCGCGGCGACCTTTTCAACACTTTATGTACTAGGCCACGAGCATATATAATGTCGGTGCTTTTGCTCCTGACGACACTAGTATAAGACTTCATTATCATCCTCCAATAGCATGATATCCTGTTGCTTGAAAAATCATCCTGACGTCAGCATCATCATCGCAATATCACCTGCATGATAATCACCTTCATCGGCACAACCTGATCCATCGGAGGAAGATCCTCCTGCTTAGCCGATGAACATCCTGATGACGTCATCGTCATATCCTGCTGATGTCATCAGCATATCTGCCTACTGCGCACCTCCTCATATCCAGATGACGTCATCATCATATCGACATCAGGATGATATTCGGAAGATAACCGGATATTTGGAAATATCATCCTGATGCACAAATATGATGCTGCACTGTAGCTCCACTATAAGATCGGGGTGATAGATGAATATGCTAGATATTTGAAAAGATCACCCCCCACTAGATAATGCACGAAGTCGGTAGGCAGATATCTCCTTGATATCAGCATCATCAGGATGATAAAACAACGAACATGAAGTGATACAACAACATCAGGATGATATTGACTAAGATCATCCTGACGTCCAAAATATGATGACCACGATGAAAATCGGGTCACACTTAGAACTTTATAGCAACATCATCAGGATGATCTTAACAAAGATCACCCGATGTTAAAATATCACCCCAGTGAAAGATCATGCAGGTAGACAATATGATGACCCTCGCAAGCAACACGGCGATAACTGGAAATATGATCATGATGATGACGACCCTTAAGAAAAAATAGGCCAGGTCGAACAAATCAAAAAATAACCCCTTCAGAAGATCGGGGTGACATCATCATCATAAAAGGGCAGGGTGATAATTGGAAGATCACCGGATATTTGAAAAATCACCCTCCGCAAGAAAATTAAGGCACACTGTAGCTCATCAGCAGGATCAGGATGATATCCAAACATCACCCGATATTGAAATATGATGATCCTGATGAAAAACAAGTCGACAGAAAACATGAGATGCTGACCACCATCGAAGCAAACATGATGATGATGACCTCCTCCTCAGGAAAATATGATGCTGCAGCTGAAAAATGCTGAGGAGGTCCAACACTTAGAACATCTTTAAGGAAGGTGCCTACATGAAAATTGCTCAAAAACTGTCAGTCAATTCAGGCACTAACAAAAGCTAAGCCAATAAAACTTTGGTGGAAACTTATCTTCATTACATGGTCTACACTACAATTCCTCACATGGGTGTCTCTCCAAATTCCCCATTTTTCCTTGCAATACATAGATCTAACATAAATTCATCAACCCACAAAACTAATCTCAAAATCAGATAGAATTGATTGCTAAAATGGCCTCCATGAATAACTTAGAGTTTCAAACTCACCTTTGTCAAGGAGAAAGTGTTGATTTGAATGTCATGCCTTTAGGATAAGAAATCCAAGGTAGTAAATGCAACTATTGCAACAGTTGCCATTAAAACTTCTACTACCTTCATTTTGATTCAAAAAAATGCGGTCAACAGTTTTATAAGAAAATGCAGACATAACCAATTCTCAATGAAAATACCTCCATCATGAGGTTTATAATAAATTACATATGAACTTATTTGCATGCGAGGTCATGGTATTGAATCGTGCAACCCAATAAATTAGAATATAATTAAAATGTAAACTGACAACGAGAAAATAAAATTGGTGATTGAAAATGCAAAACCGCCATGACAAATACTTAAACCTAAGCATGAATACTTGTATATCATGACCATATGATCTTAATTAAGCCATAATCATCACTTAGGAATCACAATTTAGAACTCTTCTCCATAGATGTTCTAATTTTCTATCCAAACTTCTCTACAATGTCCCTAAAAATCTGTGTTGGGTCACTTTTAATTGTGTCAACTAATTTCAAAGTTTGTGTGAAGAATTATACAATTCTAATTGCAAATACTTCTTATTAGTACTACCAAAATTAGATTGAAAAAATATTTTGTAACATGTAAAATCCAAATTGTTTCAGAATGATATTAACCAAATCCTTATGTCTGCAATCAAATGTGATTGGTTGAATGCATGCCAATAGAAAAAGATGTTATGCTCTAGATCCATTTATTTTACCATATAAGAAAGAGTAGTTCTATCATATATTCAATTACTAAAATTAATTGTATTTGTGGCCAATATAGCAATATTATCTATAACAATTAGGAAATGCAAAAAGCCTCCAATTTTAAGATAGTCCCTAAGATAGCTATAGTTTAGCATTAATATTCTACAATTTAGATTGCCTCTAGCATGTACAAATTAAAAAAATAAAACACAATCCATTATATTCCAAGTTTTGTTATTTGAACAATTTTTGGGTAAATTTGTTATCATTTAAAAAACATTTCACAAGTTCGCTTATGATTTTCACAGTCCATGAGTAAGTGCATAATGGATTTTAGAAATAACTATGTTTATTTTTTCTTTCATCTTGATGATGGATCACGTAGTGTGATAAAAAAACATAAAATAAACACAATTATTTATAGAAACCATTATACTCATTTCACAAGTTCATGAGGTCCAATGAGATTTTCTGCAACATCTAAAAGGCTATATCTTTTCTACTAGTTTTAGCCACATAGATTTGATAACTAGAAACCTATACAAGTGATAATGAATTTAATCATAAAGAATTCTAATCTCAAGTAGAGTGAATAAATTTTGAAAAGAAAAAAGAGGTCAAGTAACAAAAATATAAACATAAAGTTCATCCAAAACACATCCAAGGTCTTAATTACTATGCTTGCTAAATTTGTGAAAAGAAAGAGTGAGGAATGCTTCTTTCCACTCCTAAAGCTTGTCGATTCGCATATCTTTTTATTTCTATTTCACATATTTGTGTCATACATTCCACATCATAAAACAAAGACAATTAATCTTTAGTTTTTAAATTAAAAGTTGAACCCTTACGAATGAGAAGACATCCCCACATAAATTTAAAGTGTTTTATAATGTTTTTGTTCTATGTTGGAAATTCCAAATGATTGCCACATGACATAATACATGTCAGTTGAAAACCTATAAACTGTACACGTGTCATAATCCTATCACCTCTAGACAATAACTAGAAGATTATAAATTTAAATATTTTTCACAATTAATTTCCTTTAAGTTGAAATAGTTGAGGAGTTTGTATGTCTCGAATGGTTGGGTTTAACCATAACAAGTAAGGGCAATGTTGGCAGAGATAATTCAAGCATCTTGCTTAGAGAAGATCAAAATCCAGGAGCACAATCTATTTGAAGTTTTCCCAAAAATGATAATAAGCACTATCTAGCCATTTTAATACATTTATAGAGAGGCACCTACAATTTATGTATGGGTATTATTATGTAATAAAATGGAATTTCATTTATTCAAGTAGTAGAAGCTTTGATTTGTTCAATGGCAATATGTAATTTGATAGAATTTATTTTGCTAAAATTTTGGAATGAATGAGAGCTTAGTTAGAGTATATAAGGATAATGGGAAAGTGAGCAAAAGTAGTAATTAACATGTAAACCTCTTAGGGATATTTTGTATTCCCATATGCATGAGATATTGTATTGGGTTTGAATTGTACATGATATTCTATAGGCTCACATGATCATGTTAATGTAATTAATTTGTTCTTGAGAGTGTCCCTTCAAAATTGTGAAGTTTTTAGTTTTTCCAATTGATAGGTTGAATTAGATCGAAGGGATTCAATGCACCCATTTCCTAAGCATCATCTGATTCACTCTATTTTATTTTACTTGTTTTGATTGAGTGCCTATTTGAATTACTTGTGGATGCGTATACATGACCATGTCTTTATTTTCTCTTTATATTAACTATTTAGAAAATGAGCCAAATAACATGCATGATCTTCCTATGTTGTAAGAAAATTTTAGGTCAAGTAGGTCGACAACGCAAGTAATTTGAAATTACCCTAGTTTTGGTGAACTATAACTCTTTGCAAGTCTAGGATGTAAATGATTTAAATGTGGGATAAGCACATAAATGACCTGAAATTGGTTGAGGGCTTGCATCCTGATGCAAGTCCTAGCTGGCCTAAATGAGTGCAAACTCGAAAACAATTGATACCAAATATGAAGCATCAGGAATTAGGACATAAACCATCTAGAGTCAGTGAAGCACATGAATGAATGAATTGAAGACATTTGAGAGTGAGTGCAAGCAAGTATGAGGGAGTGAATTTGACAAAAATTATACTCCAAAATGAATTTTGCCCTATGTATATATATATAGTAGGTATCTTAAGTCAAGAGTGCCCTAAGCTTAAACTTAAAAGTTTACTTTCTTTTCCTTGGAGGGATTTGACTATGAGACTTGTTGGAGGTAGAGTTAGAGGATAAAGAGTTGGGCCTTGACCTTGAAGGAGATGAAAAGGAGGGCGAGGGTGAGAAGAAAGATGAAGATGAGGGTGAGAGTGAAGGAGATGGTGATGTAGCTTGTTTGCGCTCACCTTTCTTTTCCATTCTTCAAATCTTTTTGGAGATCAAATGTGGATCCATATGTAAATTATATTTACATTTGTGGAAAAAAGGTAACGAAAAAGAAATACTAGTGTGAGAATTACTTAATTCCAAGCATGAATGCTCACATATAAAAGCTAGATCGGCTAATAATCAATTTGCAAATACTAATATTTAATAATTCAATTGTTTTTAGTGCCAATAGGGGCATTGACTTTTGGTTACCTTCACAGTTGTGTAATTTGCAAAAATATTTATTTAATGGTGGGTCCTAGTGACTACTTTCCAATGAATATGGGTGCCATGCCATGTGGGGAGACCATACGCCAGACATAATTTGCAATGTGTTTATGGTTCTGCATATTTGAATTGCTTAAATGGAAGTGAAATTAGACTTGCCCATGTGACCACATGATTAGTGGTCAAGTTGAGTGTAGCAATTCAGTCATCCCCATGTCCTCATGGAGGACACCCAAATTAGAGATTTGATGTTGATTACTCAAAACTGACCCATTGTTGCACTTTTGCACAAAATCACTAGGATTGTTTTTCCAAGAGGGCACATTTTTATGACTAGATCTAGGTACCCTCAATTGTGAAGCAACTAGAAGGGTCACCCTCTATTTTTCCTTGAGGACATATTCACTCATAGGGTTGTAGGAACCATAACCCATCTAAGACATATTGGTGGTTCTCCTCATTGAAGGGACATGAGGTTGCTTACCCAACATGATTTCTTGTCCCTTTCTTCCTTTATTTTAACACAATACACCCTAACATTAGAAACTACAAAAACCTTTTATAATACCTTTTTTCATCTCTATAGCCTGAAACACTGCTAAACCCTTCTCTAAATCATGAAGTAAAATGTAAAAAGTCTCTTGATTTTCTTCATTGATAGTGGCCAAACACAAACTATAAGTAATCCAGAATCAATCTTAGTGCCTAAAAGGTCTAATTACATTGAATAAGTGCATTAAAAGGATACAACAAACCATTTTTTAGTAGTGAAAGAAACCTCATAAAGCTTAGAATCACAACAAAAAACCCATCTAATTTAATTAATCACTAATAAAAAATTCAAAAATCTTTTACAGAATGCAGCTATCGTGAGCTCTACCCAACTACCCACTAATAAGTTTTACAAGGACACAAGAAAATCCAAAGCTCTATCTGACAAATCTAATAATCTTACTTCATTTGCCCAATCTCTTCCGATCCAAATAATTTATATCATTTTATTACACATCACTTTTCTTTATATTTCTTATTTGACATTTATGTACATTTATTTTTGCATACACATCAAAGAGGGGCTAAAATGTAGAGCATAAAATGCATACCCTTACACTTTTCTCCTTTCATTTTACACCACTTTAAACATATTTTTATGTTCTTAAGGAGGTCCTTTTATAAACAACTAATTTATATAGATGTTTATATTCTTAAGTTGCCCCAAGGCCTTGAGTCATGTGTCTAGGGAAAACACTTAAAACAATCATCACTATGTCATTTTACATATAAACATGTCATATTGAATACATATGCTAGGAATATACATTTCATATATTTATATCTAACAAGTTTTAGGTTCATAGTGTGACCTCTCTATCTACATCAACATTCTCATCCAACTACATTATATCGCTTCACTTATCATTGTTAACTCAGTCTCATAGCTTGACTAACCCATAAAGAAGTCCTAAACTTCAAGCCTTTGATAGTAAGCCCTAAAATGCTTCTTAGCATCACCCAAATTTCCTTACATCAATATCATCTAGACAAACCTTTTATTTAAGTACCGAAGGTCTAATTTTGCATAGGATAAAATCACGCCATTTGGACCAAATCGTTCTTATGATCTCATCCTCTATAATATTCTAAAGACAACCTAATTCAATTTTCATCATTTTTCTTTCTATACATTCAATTTTAAGAATTATTTAAGCTATAATTAAAATGTTATCATCAAAACAATAAACTCCTCTCTATCAACCATTAAAATTAGACAAGTCCTAATTGTCTTTAATTTTAATTTCAACAAATATCTAATTACAATATTAATTAATCATACTCAACTTATTTAAATATCTAGTGTTTCAAATTGAAGTTAATTTACTGCCCCATAAATAGTTTTTTTTTTCTTCTCTTCACAGTGTGGTTTTTCCTCCTAATAACCATATAATTTTATATATAAAATACATACAATTGTATACATCTTTAGTCTTTGACATTCAACATTCTTTAACCTTGAACTTATTGAAGGGCTGGTGAGGACGGAGGACCAGAACATGGCCCTCATGGTTGTCTCTACTATAGGTAGCAGCTTGATAATAAACTAGCAATCGCACCTTGGTGTGCAATGGGTATGCCGAAGAGTTGTGGAAGTTAAATTGCTATGTCTTTAAGTAATTGATGATTTTCTTCTATCCCAATGGCCCATGTCATTTTCTATTTTTTTAAGTGTTGTGAATTAATTTGCATAATCTTAATGGACTTAAAGATCTACATGTTTTGCTTAGTAGCTACTCCAAATGTGTGAGCCTTCATGTTTGGTGTCTAGTCTCTATTTGCATGCATATCCCTTCTAGATTCTTGTTCATGCACTACACCTTGGTTCACCTGCATTACATTAGTCATCACCTATGCATATTATTTGAAGCATGTATGTTTGTTTATCATAATCCTCATATTTCACATCTTGGTACCTATATTTAACATGCATTCTCTTGCAAAAGATAAGATCTTGCCTACCATCATTCATCGTTTCATGGGATGTCACACAATAGAAAGATAGATCAAACTTAGTGACCCTCATTCATTTTATAATTTCACACCTTTGCATAATTGGAGGTCAAATGGATTAAAATTAAATGTAGACATGCTATAATTTTAGATTAAGAATTGCTAATTGTCTATAAATATTAAATTTATAGGGGAAAACTTTTGATTTATTTGAATTTGCAGATGATATGGGAATGATCTAGAGACCTCAAAAATGACATCTATTTTATGGCATGGGAGCCCACTACGTTCAATCTCACTTTGGTAGAACTTTATCTAAAAGGAACATGATTATTAGTCAAAAAGAGGTCCACCATCCAAGGAATAACACTCATGGAAAAATGACAAATACCTATAGAGAAGGAAAAATATGTATTTTAAAAAAATCAATGTCCCAAATTTTTATTTTGTCAAATAAAAAAATGTATATAAGAATGTTATATTTAAAAAAGGTGGGGGGTGGTTTAATAATAAGCACCTATTTATCTCTTCCTTTATTTGCCTCTTTATCTCTTCCTTTATTTCCCTCTTTATCTCTTCCTTTATTTCACTCTTTATCTCTTTATATCTCTATCTCACTTTCTCTCCATCTTTATCTCTCTATCTCTATATATCTCTTTGTCTCCATCTCCCATGAAAATAGCATGCTGCCTTGAGCATAGCTCCCCATGGACATGTGCCATATTTGGATTGTTAGCATGAAATGATTGATCAAAAGTTGTTAAACTCTCTCTCACTCACTCTCTTATTGAAGTGTCTCGAAAATGGACATTTACAACATTTCGGAAGCCCAACAAATGAAAAGGAAACTTAACAACTTCTACTATTCGAGCATCTCCTCATTTCACCACCATCCCAATAGTACATGATCAATGTTTTCAAACATTTTGTTGGAGTGAATTGTTTCTATACTAACCATTCACAAACATTCATGATGATATTTGTTCATAAGAGCAAGATATTATAGCTTAATGGGAAAGAACTTCAAATGATACCATCCATGGAATTTACATCGTACATCTCCAAATCCATTGGTAGACACTAGTGATGAAAAAAACTAGAACCATTGTTGGCATAGAGAGAGAGAGTGATGAAGGAGCATCTCGGGCTCTCAAGCTATCCGTATCGCTTTGTACATAAGAAAATTTTGTTCTCAATTTTGTTGTGTTTTGTACATACATTGAAGTTCATTTTTTTGAACCCTATCCCCATTTGTTGGTGTTTTTCCATCCTCGGCCTAATAGTCATATTTCGATGGGATGGAGTTATCACTCTCTTCAATTTACCGATGGACTCTTCATTGGTGTGACTTTATGTGTTCGGTGGGACTTTTGGTGGCGTCCCATCGATAACCCCATGCCAAGTTTTGTATCATCAGTGTGACCAAGTGACATCAGAGGGACTCTAAATCTTGTCCCCTCAATACCCGATGGTAGACATGTGCGCAGTGTAAAGGTAGGAAGATCTATATTGGTGGGAGTTGCTATTTCAACAGAAATTGCTTAGTTGTTCCTTCGACTTTTCGATACAAACCTTGACTCTCATTAGTGGGAGATTAGATGTCGACAGGACCATGATCTCAGTCTCCTCGACGACCCGATAGGGAGTTCTATTTGTTAGTGTGGCATATGGTACTACATGCTCTATTGCTGGGACCATCTTTGTCTAAGGGAGTCTCTTTGCTACCTCTTTGACATCCCGATAGAATGAAGATTAATACCTTGTGGTTCGATAGTTTAGTTTTGGGTCTTCAATAGTTAACTGTTGGGGAGACCGTTCAATGGGGAAGTTGAAATGAACTATTTTCCTAGAGAACAAAGTAAGAACGATAGCATGAAGTAATGTTCAGATGGGGATTTGTGATCAGATTGGATTGTTCTGAAGGAAGAATTGGGGAAAAAGGGCTATTGATGGAAAAGTCAATTCGGTCTCTATGAAAATGCTCTGTAATTAAACTTTGAATGTAATCTATACTCTGTTGATTGCAATAAAAGGAGGGTTGTTTTCTATTGAGATTTGTTGCATTGTAGTGTGATTTTGCTGCGTGATTGATAGCCCGGTAAGGCTCTTCAATCTTGACTGCATCAGATAGAAAGATAGAGATAACAAATATAAAGGGAAAGTCTCTCTCTCTCTCTCTCTCTCTATATATATATATATATATATATATATATATATATTTGTAAAATTGTCATTTCATACCAAGCTCCACTTTTTATACTATAAGAGTACCATAGCCCAATCTTTAATATAGGGTTTTCCATGACAATGCTTGACCATAGCCCAAAGTCTATCACACAATGTAACACTTTTTGCCAGTATGTTTATATAGTTAAGATTAGTTCTGTATTACCATGATGGCCAATGATTTTGTATCTTCAAGAATGTCTCAACAACACATATCACTACATTCTTTCAATTCTACTAATGGATGGACAACAACCATTCACCATCAACAAATTTTATGCTCACTTCTCAAGAAATTAATAATTAATTTTATCTACAGGTTATCTTGGGGTACCCATTGCACACTAAGGTCTATGGCAACATATATACTCTAGTATATCATAATCCTTATGTCAATAGAGTTGATGTCACAATGGAATTTATGCTCCTACTAATATAATCTCTAAGCAATTCAATAGTTGCAAATTAATATGTGTGCTTGTTTGTTTGGTCTCTCCTATTTTGTGACTAAAAAATATTTAAAAAATCATTCTAATAAACTTCAAAAAAGAAAGTCTTTCCCTTCAAATCAAATATACTTAACAATTATCAATTATATATCTCACAATTTTGTTATTATAACCATAAAGTATTCAATATAAGAAAAATTTAGAGTATTCATGTACTCCTAAAAAAAAGTATCTCGAATAAAGCCCCATTCTTGCAAGATATTTGGCTTAAATTCCCCCAACGAAGGATCATGTCTACAACATAAGTTCACGAGACTATATATTAAATATGATTATTATTTTTAATGATGGATGATGTTCTTATCCCATGACAATGTGAATGACACACGAATCTTAGAAGTAGTTGTGTAGTATGAATAGTGCATCAACATGCATATATATTTGGCCTTGTTTCCTTTTTACAATTAAAATAAAAACAATATGCTATGGAAAGTCACCTAACAATTGAGGAAATTTCCCCACCAAATCTCAAATGATGTCATTAATAACAATCAACAAAGACAGAGAGGAGAATAATAGCAATGGAGAATAAAAATAGCGACAGTGAGATCGAACAACTGATGACATTTTAATCATCTTGCATACTTGTTTTTGGTAGCCTCTTCAATTTGGGTGGGAACTCTGTTATGAAAAATAAGGAATTTATAATTTAGTCACTATATGGAGAACATGTTATTGAAGAAGGTGCCATTATGGGTTGGGAGTCAATTCCAAATGACTAAGGCCTTCCCGATGGTTGGGGCAAACCCCCACCAAGAATGAAATTTAGTCACTAGATAGAGAATATGTTAATGAAGAAGGTGTCATTATGGGTTGGGAGTTAATTCCAAATGATCAAGACCTTCCTGATGGTTGGGGCAAGCCTGATGATCATGACCTACCTTCACCTCTTGTTGGATCTATATCTCTTGTTGCTTAGTGCTTTAACTACTTGCTATTTTTTCTCTTTTGATATAATCATTTAAGTCTTGGCCTTGCATAAACTTTGTAGTGTGATGATATTCCACCCACTTGTTTTTATGTGGATATGGTGTAATATAATTCTTTATACAAAATAGTATATAAGATACCAATTCATCAAAATAAGAAAAATCACTTTCTAGTAGTTTAAGCTATGCAAAACCCTAATCCTAATTATTTCAATTTCAACATGTCTATTTATACCCAAGTTAACTAAGTCAATTACTTAAGTTGTATTATTACATTGAGCTCGATAAAAATATGTACGAGGTTTAAATTACATGTAATTTATATACCTTCTAGACATTTTAAACAATGTGTTTTACTTCCTATCAAAAGTATACAAATGCCTCTAACAACATGATCTCATGTAACTGTTCAACTTATTTTTCTAAACTATGCACTATCCAATTTTTTTAAGTAATTCTTAGTAACCAATATTCCCATTAAAAAATCCTATCTATTTTAAACAATTACTAAATTATAATCCTTTTATAATTATTAAATATTTAAAATTAAATTATAAAATAAATGGGAATGAAAAAAAGGTATATTGCCACATGGCATTTTTGTAGCTAAATATGACTTCATAATAGCTAAACCAGGGACTAGTAATCTTAACACTGTGTCTAGAATACATGATGGGAAAAGATGAGACACCTACTTGGGTGTTGTATTACCCTTGTATTCTAAAATGGCATTCACTAAATTTGTGCAAATTTTTAAATGTGAAAGGTGTAGATTCAATTTAGAGAGCTTGGTATGAATTTCCTAGTCCATTTAAAGTGTAGGTTAATTGGAAAGTAACTCAAGCAGAAAATTTAATGGCAATAGATTCAATTTTTAAGTGTTTCATTTTCACTCGCTAAAAAGGGTTATATCCAATAAATTTAATCATTTGAAAAAGAGATTTTACAATTGATTTGCTTAAAAAATAAGCAAAAATGATTTCAATTTGGGGCTTGAAAAAGAGATTCTACAATTGATTTGCTTAAAGAACTAAGCAAAAATAATTTGAATCCGGGGCTTTTCTTCTTCTTATTTTTAGGCGGGAAGATGTATTTTCTTTTAACAGTGATTTCATTTTGTAAAAATCATGTGGGATTGAATTTAACTTGTGTTTTTTTTCCTTTTTACAATTTTATTTAATATTAAATTCAATTCCATGTGATTTTAGATATCATGTGAGTGAGAGAGGGGAGTTGAGGGGGGTGAACAAGGAAGTGGAGAGAGAGAGAGAGAGAGAGAGAGAGAGAGAGAGAGAGAGAGAGAGAGAGAGAGAGAGAGTTTTTCTATTAATTTCATGAAACATAGTTATATTTGTTTTTTTAAATGTTTTTTATTTTATTTTTAAATTTTTATTTTAGATTATAAAATATAGTTTAGTGAAAATTTCTTAATTTAATATTATAAAATAAAATTGCATATACTATAAATTATATTACACTTACAATAACTTATTTCTTGAGTACGAATGGTCTATTAGCACTCATTTTATCTAAGTGATGGTAAATGTAGAAAAATTAGAAAAATAAAACTTATTATTTATTAAACAAAAATTATTAATGTTAAATGAATGACTAATTAATTATTAATATTGTTTTTAAATAACATCTTAATTTTTTTGGTTTTCTTTTATTTTTAATTTTTTATGTGATTTTAAATATTATTTATTAGAATATATGTCTCTTATGTGTGTGCTCATTCTATAATTTTATAAGTTTAGTGGGCATTTTAACATTTATTTTAAATTTTTATTGCATAGTTTTGTAGGAGAAAGGTTAAGATTCTACCAAACCTAGTCATTTAGTTGTTCATCTTGTACATTGTTTGAGCATGTTAAACATATATTATGGGATTTTCAACTATATATCTTGCATAACTATACACAAGGCTTACATGATATGTCAACTAAACTTGAAGTGAATTATTCAACTTATGTTGTGGATAAATATTGTTATCTGTTTGTTATTTTCTATAGCATTTTGCTATGTATCTTGAGCTGGTTTTTCAAGCTCATGTGATTGTAATATACATTGATACCATACAAAAAGTTTATATAGCAACCTTGTAAGCAAGTGGTAATAGTATCCTTGTTGTTGTCATTGACTTGTTTCTTTAGAGTAGCCACATCTTGTAACATTATATCCAAGTTAGAGGTAGGGATAATGGTAGTATTAGGAATGCATGAAATATTTGAGGATGTATAATGAGGATGTGTGGAAATAGGTAATGAACGTAGCAATGGAGGGAGAACCACATTATGAGATGAGGTAAAAATGGGATGAGAAGGAGGGACAATTTATGACATAGGTTGGGAAGGAGGGTTAATGTGAGACATAGGTTGGGAATGATGGATGGTGTGAGACACATAGGTAGAAGCTATGACACTAGTAGGTATGTGAATATAAGGATGATATGTAGGTGGCACATTAGGGGAATGAGATCACTTGAGGTAGGTACGGAAACAAAAGGGGCAAAGCTAGGAGTGACAATAAGAGTAGTAGTAGCTATGGAAGTGGTAGTAGTGGTATGATGAAGCTTGAAAGAAGAGGAAGGATGGGATGGACACTGTTAGGAAAGTCTACCAAAGATCCAATGAAAAGTAGAATGTATATGCCAAGAGGTGAATTTATTAAAGTTTGGTGAAAATGGGTGACAAATTGTTGAAGATATTCATCATTAGTAAGTTCATCAAAAAGTAGTTGGCTAGTAAGGGTAGGATCTTGTTTGACAACATAAGCATCATGGTCATAATCTTGTTGATGATCAAAGTGGTTCTTATCAGGAGCATTATAAAATATTTCATTTTCATTGGATTGAGTAGCCATAGTAGGGTTAAGATGAGCACCCATTCTCAAAGGAAGTTTGGGGTCTTGAGTAGCTCATGGCATAAAAAATCAAATATCGTTATGAGAGAAATAAGATAATGTAATATAAAATCACTCTCATATTTAAAGATAAAAAATCAACAAGATAAACTATATTTGAAAATGAAACCCTAAATTTGAATATAAGGGTGGGTAAGGTGTACAAAAGATACTTGATCAATTAATGTCAAGCCAAATTTTAAAGGAGACAACTTAATGAAGTGCATAAGAGGATAATAAAACCTAGGTAAAATTGATGTATATGATAGGCAATTAGAAAATATCAGACCTAAAAACCTTAATTGGAATGAAGGCAAAATCCTAAGGGATGTAGGAAAGTCAAGTTCACCAAAATGAAATGGAATAAAATGCTTCATTTGGCTAAACCTAAGATAATTAATCTAATGCAAACAATTAATCTAGATTAACCAAAGTTGGGTCAATAAATTAGAAGTGAATATATTTGAAATTGAATACAATGATTAGGTTACTTAGCGTTAGAAACTAAAATGAAGAATAATTCTTGATGCCACATACAATCAATTTGCTTGGGTACAAAAAACCATGACTTACTAATTGAAGAATGCGATTAGATCATAAGATGCACATAATTTGACATTACTTTATCATTGCATCATCATTTAGAGAGGATAATCCAAGCATCAAAATATTAGCTAGCAATCAAGCATATATTGCAATATTATTTAGCATGTCTCTGATTTTGTTTGCATTGTTAAATTGGTTCAAAGGTTTTGACCAAGAAGAAGACTCCTTGCTAGAAAAATCTCCCAATATCTTCAATGCCAAGTTTTCCAAGGTTGAAGATCTTTTAGTGGAGAGAGATCAGCTGATCATAATAATTGTTGCACTCAATTTTATTAATGCTAGATAATATTACTTTGTTTAGTTTGAAATCACTCGATATTAAAGAACAGATTCTTTGTTTAGTGAATTAGGAGGTACACATTTTGAATCTCTTGAGTTTACACTTTTTATTTTTGTAAAAAATGAGAACATTGTAATGATCTTACATTTCCATATAAAATGGATTGAGTTCAAACCTCATAGTGACATGTTCTATGCCAAGATAGCATCAATTCTTCCCTTAAGATAAAATACAATAAATTATTGTATAATAATAAAGATAATTATATTACATATTATATATTATATATACAATAAATATGATTAAATTACAAATAAATATTTATTAATGTAAATATACAAATTTATAATCTTATTTTAAAAAATTATATTAAATAATTTATATTATATTAAATATACTATATAACACTAATATAATTATATTAGATATTATATAGTGTATATAAAATAAATATAATTAAATTTGATATTATATATTGTATATATAAAATAAATATAATTCAGCCACACACATCGTCATAATAACAACTACAACTACGTAGGCATATTTAGATTGTATTTGTTGCCACAATTATTTATTTAATACCATAAAAGAAGATAAAGGTGAGTTGTTTAGACTTTAGTGTTAGGGTAATTGAGGATTTTTAGCAATATAAAGTGACGCTGCCACGTGCCTTACGAATGACCCACAGAATTTTTTAAAAAAAGATGAGGACCTCTTTTGATGATGATGATGAAGAATTTTAATGACGTCCACTAGGCCAAACAAACATCCTAAGGGACCACAAGCCGTAGCCCTAAGACATTTTCAAATTCTTTTCAATGTTAGCTCTTCTATTATGTAACTTGACCAAGAAACCGGTAGTCACAAAAAGCTTTGCATCCTCAAATAGGACATTTAAACTTCCTCCCTTCAAGAAGTTTCCATACTGCAGGTGGATATCTTCATAAGAAGCACACTCAAAGATGAAGTATAATTCAGTTTCGACAACCCTTGTGCTACAAAACATGCAAATCCTATCCTCCCAAACTTCCTTGGGGACCGTCCATCTACCAGTTTCACACCTTAGATGGTGAGAATTGGACCTCAACTAAGCAATAAGAAGTCTAGCTTTACCTTTAAGAGCAGCATGCAAATAGGCCTTTTCCCCGTGTTCCCATGTGGTGTTGAACTCCTTAACATAATGCAATTTTTTTCAACCTAGTTGCTTGGTCCACATGGCAGTCCTAAATTTTTCCAACACAAACTATTTAATTTCAGCTTTGGTTTTAGGACAATCCTATAAATTAATATCCCATTTGTTCATCCACTTGTTGTTCTGCTTCATCCATGTCTTTTTCCTACGATCTAACCTTTCCTCCACCACCAGCTTAGGCTAATGCTGATTATCCATGTTCTCCACCTTCTTTAGGTAGCAAAGGAGCTGAATAATTGTAACAGCCTCCAATAGGTAGGTGCCTTCCTCGGCCAAAAGAATCTCATAGGGAAAAATAGCCTTGACTTTAAGACTACAAGTGATAAGATGTTTTGGATTCCCTCTAATTGTCTCCACTTGTGATTTGACACACTACTGCCCCAAACCTCGCAGCCATATAGAACAACTAGAGTGATTAACAAACCAAAAAGAGTCTTTTTGGTTTTCCAATCCCAAAGTTCTGCTTTCCTACATCTATTCTGAAGCATGTAGAAATCTCTCCAACCTCCTTGAACCCTCTTCGTTCTGCAAGTGTCCCAATTGAGCCTATTGTTGAAAACAATACCAAGGTACTTGTACTCATCAACAATCTCCAAAGAGATTCCTTCAAAAATAAAGTTAGTATGTTGTTGCTTCCTTTTTAAAGAGAAAATCATGACTTTGGTTTTGCTAGTGTTCACCTACATCCCCACCTCTTGACAAAAAAGCTCTAATTCCTTCAGATGTTCTCTCAACCGAAAGCAGACTTGGCAACCAAAATAAGGTCATCGGCATACAAAAGTAACTTCACCACAAAACCAGCTAACTAAATACCTTCCCCAACCATGTTGTTTAACCATTCTTCAAGTTTGTCAATATAAAGTCCAAATAACATGAGGGAGAGGGGGCAGCCCTACTTGACCCCAATGTCACTACCAAAACACTCTGACAAACCCTCTTTGGTTCAAATTTTGGCTCTAACTCATTCGTAAAGCTTGTGGATAGCAGCCCTATACTCATCAGGAATCCCAAGCTCTTCCATCCTCTTCCAGAATTTGTCTCTAGGTACCGTGTCAAAAGCTTTTTTAAAATCAACAAAACAACAAAAAGCCTCTGCTCCCTAGGTGTCCCAAACTTTTTCGATCAAGTGCCTAAGATGCAATGATCAATGGTAGAATACCTTGGTCTAAAACTAGCCTGCCCTTTTGCTCTCTTTCCCTCTTTTTCTGCCCAAATGCTAATCCTACGCTCTATCAGGCTCCCAAACAGATTTCCAAGGAGAGGGTTCACCATGATAGTACCATAGTTGGATGGATTGTTGATATCCCCACTCTTGAAGAGAGGAATAACAACACTAATAGTCCACTCAATTAGAAAGCCCCCTTTTGTGATGTTATTGAAAATATTTTTGATGTGCGGCACCAAGTGCTCAACTCCCCACTTTAAGAATTCAACTTGTAGCCCATCTATATGTTTCGTTTTGCCACTTGCTAGCTTCTTAAGACCTTTCTCGATGTGTTAACTATAGGAGGGTTGACTTTCATTTGTGCCCATTCATATAAAAGCCTCGCATATTCAACCCATTGCTCCTCTATGATATTGTTTTCAATATGCTTTATTTCTTGTTGTACCTCCCTCCAAAAGCCTTTGAGGTTGTTTTTACCCAAAGATATGAGCTCATTTCTTATAGAAACAACATAGCTTTTTGTTTTGGATTTTAACAAACTTTCATAATTTTTCTTGCTTTCTTTGTCAGTCCCACTCAATTTGAAGGCTCTTTTTGCCACCTTACACTCTTCATAGAACCACGGATTGGTCGAAAAGGTATTAGAGATCTTCTTCTTCGGCCTAGACCTCTTGCATACTAATAAATCCTTGTGGATAAGAGGGATCAACCTACTGCTGTAGACCTTATTCTCTGTTTCCTTGTGTGTATCGTTACTCTCTATGTTTTTACTCATTTGCAAGTGCTATTTCAGAGCAGTAGCGAAGATCCCCTGATTTTCTTGGATCACCAAGATTCCACCTTATGGGTGAATTATTGTTTGTATGCTATGGCCCTACTCACCTTTGTGAAAGACCGATTGAAAGCCAAACTTAATGAAAAGAGGCATATGATCAGATTTCAAATCAGCATTGTACTCCCCAATGACAAAATCTAACAACCTGGGAGTGCCTTTCTGAGAAGATATAACATAATCTACCACACTTTGATTGTTGTGGATTTTACAAGTGATACCCCTGGAATTAGGCCAGTTTCTCATACCGTTACAAATAACCATATCTAAAAGGCTACATAGCCCTAAAAGCTCCACTCCAAAGTGATTCACACTACCATTATGTTTCACTTTCATACTCTTGTATTTCTCTCGTCTTAAACGTAATTTCCCACGTATGACTAAGCATGGAGTTTCTAATGAGTCACCAACTATTTAATAAATAGAATGAACAACGGTTGTTGATGGATGATGCAGTATGTATGTATTGTTCTGGTAAATGCTCCTTCCACCGCCGTCAACTTTGGGTCACTTGCTTTTTAACGTAATTTGTAGATTGGCGGAGCTCTCTATTTAAGATTAAGAGGAAATCGCATTTTTGACAACGGAAAAAAGAATAGTGAATTACAGAAAAACCAATGAAAAAATGGATGGTTAGATCTATTTTAATCATCTTGCATGAATATCGAACAATGCCAATTGTCGATCTTCTGCCCCAAGTCTTTGTTTGCCAAAGCGAACACCTTCGACGTAACTAGTCTGTGTCGTTTCGAACTCCCGACCACTTGCTTCATGAGTGGAACCAAACTCTTGGGCTTGAAATTTATTCATGAGTCCTAGATACCAATCTTCAACCAAGATCGAGTTTGCAGGCGGTTGTGTTAAGAGATCTTCCACAATGTTGTGTTGCGGAAAGGGAATGTTTTGCTTGCAATTTCAGCAACCCTTTGACCAAGAGTAGAGGGAAAAAACTAGCAACTGAAAATGTGAGTTTGGTGACTAAAAATAAGAATTCAATGTGAGAAACACTAAATTCTGAGCAAATGCCCACACAATATAGCCTATCAACTCATAAAAAGGTATAAAGAATGTTAGGAAAAATAAGGGGTATTTTTAAATTGGTAAGGTGTATTAGGAGGGTACATTAATCTTAGAATATTAGGAGATAGAAATGGAAAGGGGTATTATTTAGTATTTTATGAATGTATTTAATAGGCTATAGGTTTACATAGTATATCCCTTGGGTTAACCCTTGCTAATGTGTATAAATAATAAAAAACAACAATCTTCAGTCACAAATATCCTTCTTTGAATGCTTGTGTAGAGTTAGATTCATTTTAGTGCACCAACAATATGTGAATTGATTTCTTGATTCTTCAATGCTTGCTTGATTCTCTTATATGTTAGAATGAATGCATTGATTGCATTTAAATACAAGGATCTAGCAACACATTGCACAATTTTGTTTTAAGTTGGCCCTATTCATAAAGGGTAAAGATGAGATGTTGGTCAAATTTTAATTTAAAAATTGAATTTGAGTAGGAGTCGTCTAAGATTATGAGGACGCCCTAGTGATTGCAAACTAGTCTCATGACAAAAAGAGGACTAGATCTTGGTGGATAATTTGTAAATGGAAATGAGAGTGATCATGTGTAATAAGCAAGATAGTCTATAGGTATGATAGTGTGTGAGCATGTGATTGGAGATAAATGGTAGGTACATATGAACATGTGTAATGAGGTAGGTGGATAGCAGAGCAAGGGACTTGACTTTGCACAAAATTATGTCATTTGTTAATATGCCTATGTATTAAAGCATTCTTTTTAAAATACACACAAAACTAAATGGGAAATAGAATGGATATGCAAATTTCACCATTAATTTTTGCCTTCACTTTGAGTTGTATGTGAATCCTAGGTTGATTATGCATTTAAAAGTATGTAGCATTCATAAACATGCATGTAAAGTAAATATCTTAAAATCTCAAAGGATATCGCCATGGGGTCCATATAAGTTAATGGACCTTGTGAGAATATGATCTATGTGTGTTTATCTTCTATGTATGTATTTTCCTTAGGATGAGTCTCTATAAGCACCTATAACTATCCACATATCTAAACATGGGAATGTTAGCAACAAGGAATTGTTGGAAGAGGGAAAAAAAATACATGAAAAGTAAATGTGATCTTAAGCATGTAATCGTTTGAACATATAAGCACCTAATCATGTAACATATAATCATGTAAACATGGAACCATGTAATATTTTAAAAGATCATTTATGGTAATGATTGTAATGAATATATCATGTAATGATATGGGATGGAGATGGTACCAATGAATCTTAATGTTACCTGTAGGGTAAAAGCACAATAGTTTTTCCCACTAGTGTGCCAACTTTTTTTTTCTTAAAATCACATCATGAGTGAAAATGCATGAGGGTTTTGATCTAAGTAGAGGGATTTAATCTAAGCCCCTTAGATCAAACCCCTTTTGTGGATCCTCTTACGTAGTATTTTCCACTCCTATCAACATGTTGACCAAAAATGCCAGCTTGCCTCATGTGCTTAGGAATTAAACAAATTCATTTGAAGACAAAAAAAATTATAGGTACATAGCCCTTAGTGTTATCTTTCCAAAAAGTATTTGGGTGAGTGTAAGATCATCATGGGCCAAATAGTCACAATGGGAAAGAAAATGCATCTATATTTAGCCAAAATAATGAAATGGATATTTGACTTTTTGTTGGGCTTGGATAGAAGTTTAAAAATGCTTTGGTGTGGTCAAACCAAAATAGATATCCATTTCCTACTTCCCCATTTTGTGATAAAAAAGCCACAACTAGCAGGTTGTTTTGCTCTTATTGACAAAAATAGATATCAATTATTTTGAATATCCATTTGGGGCAATCCTCCATGCTCCCTTGTGCTAGCAAGTGACATGCATCTTCATAGAAAGTGTTTAATAGTTTAGAGAGGTTTTTTTTAAATTGAATTCAAAATTCTTCAAATTAGTTTAGGGTTTTTAATTTGATTGAATGTAAGTTTCATATTTGTATTGCAACATGAATTTCATGTTTTTGAATTTGATTTAGTGTATGTTTTGTGCATTTTTGAAATTTTTTGTATAGTTTAGGGTTTTCAATTCAATTTTAAATGTAATTTAAATTTTAATATTTATTGTATTTTAAATGTTTGGTTTAAATTGTATATGCTTTAATAAAATGTTGTTCTAAATGCTAAATGTACATATGTTTTAGATTTGAAATAGGTAATATGGATGAGCAACCTCAAAACCCAAACCCCCCACCAAACCCTCCACAAATAGTTCAAGAAGAAATTGAAAAAATATTAATGAAATAAACAAGATTATAGAAACTTATTGTCACCACCCTGGATTATCCTCAATGAATTCTACCTTAAAAGTAATTATCATCCATGTCCATACCCTCACAAGCCAATATGATTCATTTTAGCAATGACAAGAAACAAGAGTGCTAAATATTCTACTCGCTTATCATATGATCAAGTAGATATTACCAAAGTCATGTTGGTGACACATTTTGTCAATTTTAAAACTAGATTGCCTGTTAATGTACTTAAGCCTAAATTTTCAATCAAGTGGTGTACACATTAGGGTATCATTGATTATTTTTGGGACTATTAGTGGATGGTTATTGATAAACCACTCAACAATAATCTTGATGTACTTTTAAATTTCCTCCATAAGCTTGTTAGAATTTGAAAAGATGAATAACCCAGAAAACTAGTGCAAATGAATAGATATTAAACTGTGAAAGCAAATGATACAAGATTAAAATAACAACATAGAGTTAGTCTCCACGAGAGTAATTTGCAAATGTTAGAAGCAAAATAGCATTATGAGGATGCAAAAACAAAAGATACAAAATACAAGCTAGGCAATATGTTTATATAGAAAAGGGAGAGGGTGGAGGTGGCAACACCAATCAATAGGAAGCAACCATCTATCAGTCTAAAGATAGTAAAGTATCTTCCCAAGATAGCTAATGGGTGCTCCCTTGTAGGATGGTGACACCACATAACCCACTAACTTAATTAAACATGCTTTATGAACCTAAGCAAGATTAATAAAAAGTGTAGGAAAAACCCAGGAATATAGGAAAATAAATATCCCAACTAGAAAATAAAAACATACACTAACACCCCCACTTAAGCACAACTTAGGTGGGTAAAAATGTAATGCCCACTCAATAATTAACAAAAATATATTGATAAATATAGAAATAATGGAGGATATGTGACTAAAGGAGAAAATTCACTTAAATTAAACTTAAAAAAATCTCAAATTAAACATAAATTTAATTATATAATTTCCATAGATACAATATCCCTCATCTATTTACAATTATAATCCATTTGATCATCCATTAGCACAGTAGAAAAAAAAAATTATTTGCTTCAATAACCCGTCGCCCAGTTATCCAACCTATAATTGCACAACTAAATGCAGACATTAGTTCCACAAAGTACATCAATAAACAATTCAGTTAGACATACAATATCCTAAGTCCCTAAGGGGCCAACCTAATGTCTCAATGGCTCATGATGGCCTTACATACATACGCGTAGCACAGAGACTTCATAGTTTGGATAACTTGTCTTGCAATCATAAGATTGACATAGATCCAATAACTCATCAAGGATTACTTTTCACATAATATTTTCTAGAGACAATAAACCAATTAGTATACACATCCCTATTGTTCTCAAGAATAAAATACATCTTATGATAATTAAATTGTTCAAGTTCTTAAAAGTGCATGCAACAATTAAATTTATATGTAATCCCTATAGGGATAAAATAGGGAATTTATAACAACAAAATATTCCAATCATTCTCTTGATTACAGACAAATACTTAGATTGTAATAAATAAAAAATTATACTCATCAATATGAAATTATCATCATATACTCAAGTTCAAAATAAAATGATTTATAGCACCATGCTACAAGAACATACCTAGGATATATTATTTCCTTCATAAGTATGACTCTATTTATAAAATCATATTCAAACCATTTATAGTCAACCCCAAACCATCCTAAAACAAACTTATCAGAGATCTAAAAACATATAAACCAATTATTGATTAACAACACAAATAAAATCTGTTGACTTCGTTTAGTCAATATTAATGGGAAACGGTAGAATTCAAATTCTAACTAATATAAATATTATTCTAAAACCAATTACTAATAAATTTAGACACTAGCGTTGATCTTGAGGACTCCATAACAATTTAACAACCATCATTTAATAACTAATAAATACATAATTTATAAGCATGCCTATTCTAATCGTAAGCCAAATATGATAGTTGTAGCAAGTCATTCTATAAACCATCTTACCAAAGTAATATTCTAGAATTTAAATCATCACAAAATAAACCCATAAAAGCTAGAAAGAAGTTTTTTTACACCGAGAGTCTTTAACCAAAATTTCTTAAGCAATCTCGATGTCTTGATAACACTTTGCAACATTTATAAGCTTACTAAATTAATCTACGACAATTTTCTAATTCAAACATTATATACCAGTCTATCATACTTAAATACTAATAAATCATTAGTAACTCTAACTCTATCTTCATTTACACTAAGCTTTCACTCTTTCTTTTCTCAAAATGTCACACTTATAATTAGAATCTTGTTAACTTGGAAGACTTGCAAGAGTCTAAACTAGGATACACTTAATTCTGCAGTTTCCTAGAATTTAAAGTTTAGGTTAAACTAATTTTAAATGATCATTTCAAATCAACCTAGAAGTAATTTTAATTATAATAATAATAATAGAATCCATAAAGATTTCAACATAATTCATACTCTAGCCTCTATTATTGATACTCTTATCATAGGTAAACAATTAACTATTTTCCCTAATAATATGACATTGTTCTAAGTGAGGTTGCAATGGTATAAATATATAAAATTAATCTAATAACTAACTGTAACGCCCCGCCTTGAACACCTTAGAGAAAATCACATTTATGCTATATGAAACAGGAATTTTTTTTTTAAATAATTAAGATAACAAAGTAATGTTAACATAACTATTTACACCATTACACTTACGACATGTTCTCCAAGGTGTCAAGCCTGCATTACTTAACAATTCAACTAACATAATTTAACATACATCAGTAACTGATCTGAATCCAATGCACAATTAAATAACTTATTCATATTCATTACATGTCAAATAATACAATCTACATGATTAAATACATAACAAAAATGCTTTCTTTACACATAAGTACATCATGACATCATTACATTGCCATTTTCTGACTACATCAGAATTACATACGTTATGAATGATTTGTTTACACAAACCTAGTACAAGATTATACACATACATCTTCATCAACTGGTACAAGTACAATTGTCTGAAAACTGAGATACATCCTTCCTGCACACGAACTTAACAAAGAATAACCAATGGATAAGGAAACTCTTCCACCCGACCATGTGGAACCCTAAGGTCCACCCCTCGAGCTAGGAGTTAACATGAGGTCCCAAACAATAACAGTCAGGTAGACATAGACTAGCATGAACAAAGGACGACCAAATGCCAATACAACACATGGCAATAACAACACAACACAACTTAACTTCCAGAGGTGAAACATAACGTAAGTGGAGAGACCAAACAAGGAATGCTAGGTTGTAGTAGGGAAAGTGTCATCGCACGGTCCTAGCATGGGTTATCCTGACAGCCTCTCACTAGGCGCCGGCCCCATAGGGTGACACATGCGGAATCAACCTTCCTTTCATGAGGACAAGGAAGTCAATCATGCCGACCAGGCCTTCTCTACCTATCCTTAGTCTAAACAAGCACTACAGGCCATGGGAGAGGAATCCATTAATCTTGTTTAATGTGAAATCTACCCTTAACCCCCTAGTTCATTTTAGGTTATCACTTGATTAATCTACTTTCAACGGGTTATCCTGACTGCCACTTTGGGCTCCGGCCCCCATTGAGAGCCACTCCCCTACCTGCATCTAGAAAACCCTACTCAACAAGCATAGCAAACATCATCATGACAACAATGATACATGAACCATGCAAGGAATAACCCATCTTGCATAACAATTATCCTCATATCCACATGTATATGTAATAATACAAGGCATTAACCATCTTGCATAACAACTTAATCGTAAGAATGTAGCTCAGTAATCCATTGCCCATAGCAATACATAATAGATCTCCATAATAGTTCTTGATGTCTCCCCATTGTCTAATCCAACACAACATCCCAAACAAATAAATAAATCATATCATCCATGAAGAGCCTTTCTACACAACATGACGCATTTAGAATATTTACATTCTTTCACAACACCAGAACCAAATTCCTTATGCATATCAAAAGGTGACGTAACTTCATTAACTCAAGACACTTATCAACAACTTTACACGAAGTCAAAACACAACTTTGGCCTCTGGAAATGAACCCTTGACAACTTACACTTGACCATTTCATACAATTTCAATTCACACTAAACTAATTACCTAATACCTTTAAATCAAATTTCCAATACAATAATGATATACCTAATCCTTAACCCATTAATCTAAATTTCATCTTAACAAAATGAAGAAATTATATTAAAAATCTATGTCAATTAATCTAAATTTCATTAACCATTAGTATATGGTCAGAACGATTATCAATTTAACAATGACGACATTATTATAATTTTCCAATTTATTTGGCTTCTAAACAAACAACTATTACTTTAGACATAATAATAATAATAATAATAATAATAATAATAATAATAATAATAATATACTTTGAATCATTGGATAGCAAATAATTTCATTCTCTCAGATATTAATATTGTTACATGAACTTTGTATCAAATGTAATAATTTTCTGTAGTAGTGCTGGAAATTTATTACTTTCCAGTAGTAGTGCTGGTAATTTATTCAATGACAAATCTATTTTTAAACATTTTTACATGAGCTATTCCACAGAGTGTGAAAAATAGCCCAAATGGATTTACTTATCACTCATTTCTTACTGCAATTTACTTTTGCCTGAATTACGAAATATATTCAATATTATCTACACTAAGAATATATTCATTAATAATCATATAATTTTATTTTACTTCCTTATACATACATTAATAACCTTAAGTATATGTTTATTCTTTTTCTAAAGAGAACAACCATCCACCATACTGTGGCATGGATGTAACAGTAGACGTCCCAATAAACTATGGGGGCAGTGACTCCACAAAAAGAATAGCTAATACTTTAAATAAAAGTACTAAAAGTTGCTAATCAAAATATCAATTAGAAATGAAACTATAACAACTAAATTCACAGTTGTTAAACAATAACCAATCTACTTTATGACTCGTCTAATACTTGTTGATATTTAGACACACTAAAAATAACTTAGTTCAATATTATGGGTTACACAATACTAATTATTTAGCAACTATAAAATTACTTCCCGTGATACATAAACCTTTTGAAATTTTGAGTATATTATAGGTATAGCTTGTTTATTAAAGCATTTGTTGTGGGTCCGATATGATAACCCTGTTCAGAGTCTTTATCTGAATAGTTTAGTATACTTCTCAGACCTAAATATAAAATTCAGGCATAAAGCATAGCTCAATACCTAAATTCTTCCATAAACCTACTTTAACTTTCTAACCCATGTAAGGAATTGTTTCACTGCAAACAACAGCTAGTAGAATCATAAAGCAAAATTGCACAATCTGATATACTCACCTAAGTTATTTCTTCGTAACTTGCAGTTAACTATTTCTCTGACTATTTTAAATTATTTATTGTGATACATTTATTTTTTAATTTTCTCATTACAATTACAAAGTGAAATGCGTCTCTCTAACGAAAGGCAATGATCACAAAAAAAGAAACAAAGGCAATAAGTTTGATGGCTAAGTTTTTAGTCTACAATATCTTGTAGTTGCCAAAATCCGCCCCTGAATTTAAGAAAATGTATTAAAAAAAAAATGAGATGAATAACAACTCAAGTGTCATAGCCTCAAATAGTAGCACGAGTTATAACAACTCGAGTGTCATTCCTCTGGTTTGCTATTTTAGGACAGGCATAAAGTATTAGACATATATTCCCTTTATTACATAACATTTAGCACATTCCACTGCAATGCTAAATTAATTTCCACCATCAACAAGGCACTTTTGAGGTAGGATCAGTGGACAGTAAAGATCTCTTGAATGATATCATACAACAGTACAAATTATAAATGCACAAACAAGTCTTCAATTTTGCCAACATACTCCCAGCCTGTAAGAAAATGGGAGCTTAGAATAGGCTAGAGACATCCATCAAGCAGTGTGGAAGGGGAATTTTATTAGCATGTATGCAAAATGTGGAAACATAGACAAGGCACATGAACTGTTTGACAGAATGCCTCAAAGAAATGTGGTTGCATGGAAGGCCACAAATACAGTCTATGATCAAAATGGATTTTTCAAAAAAAAAAGCTTTAGAAATTATCAAGCAAATGTAATTGGCAGGGGTAAATTCAGATTCCACAACATTTGCCAACATCCTCCCTGCCTGTCGTAAAATAGCAAACACCACTGTTCTGTATTCCCTGGATGGATAGGAGAACGAACACCACTGTTCTGTGTTTTGGCTTTATGTTTGTAATGAATTAATTTAAGACTAATTTATCATTGAAGTTTCTACAATAAATTATTGTGTAAAGAATCCTCCTATTTACAGAGGCCATAATTGGTTAACTTTGAGAGATCTTTCTACATTGTCTAGAATGGCATTTGGGTATGCAGATCTATCAAACGGTACAACAGCGGTTAAATAATGAAAAAGAAAACATGCACAACAATGGTTCCATGAAGGTTCTACTACAGATCTTACTCATTTGGATCAGAGCTACCCATGAAAAAGCCATAAAATTCTCTTCTACAAAAACCCTTTACAACATATATCCTTCGGAGTAGGGAAGAAATTCAAGGTACTAACCGAAAACAGTGTTGATGGGATTGGTTGCTGAATCTCCAATCAACAGTGGACGTCCCACCTCCACGCCTCCCAGAAATGAGGCATCGCTAATACCAATTAGCCCATTCTCAGTAGTCCTGGCTTTGATATCGAATCGACAAGTCTGTTTCAATTGCTGAAGTTCCAAGCTTCTTTTCCCAGCCTTCTTCTCTCTTCTTCTACCTGCAATCCCCCCTCTTTGCCTCTACAAGCTTCTCTTTTATAGAACAGTCCCTTCCATTTTCCAAGGAACTCGGCACGCGATCCCGTGCATCTCCCTCAAGATATATTTTTATTTAATTTAATGATCCCAAAAAGGTTACTTTTTTAAATATTAACACACAATTCCGACCAAAATTTAATTACTTTATGGCCGACCAACCATAATGTTAGTAATAAAGTTATAACATTACAACAATCTATAATTGTACAACTATATTTTAATTTATTTTATTAATTAAGTTGTAAATCACAAATTGCAACATAACTTACAACTATTTAATTTATTTAAATATTTATGGTAAATAATATTATATTAAATAATACAAAATTTCTTACAATCTTTATTTAACAACTATACTTCTAATAAAATAATAATTTATTTACAACAATAATTAACAACTATCGACATTATGCTCAATATTATCTTTTATAAATATATTTAATTATCAATATTATAATTTCCGTAATATGATTCTATCTAATGCACAATGATACCTTACACACTTAGACACTTTCTAACCTAGTTAGACTCCAAGGTGCAATATTACCTATCTGCAAGTCATGATCGAATGACAGACAATGACCACAAGAGATAAACTGACAACCAGACAACACTGACATGGGACCTCATGTTAACTCCAAACAACTAATCCATTGGCGAAGGCACACTCAGACCTGGTACATCAGGTGGAGTCGGTGCCTAGTACCTGCATCCTGCAGCAACGCACAGTTAAACATACGAGATATATATATATATATATATATATATATATATATATCCACATGCAGTCCTATAGTGAATGGAAATCGCAGTGGGGTAGGGTACTCGAGAGCGAGTAATACGACACTGTTCCATTCACGTTTTATGTATAAACATTTAACTAAATTGAACAAGATTTCCGTTTACTAGTCAACAACATAAAATGATCAACTATCTCACAATCCCATATAGTGAATAACATCAAAACATCTGTAACATCTAATTCATTTATCAATTCTAAAGCATAAGATGACAGAATCCAACATCAACAACTGTTATCATAACAATCAGGTTCATAATGAATTAGCAAAATAACAAGAGATCCATCATCTACGATCTAAAATACTGTCATAAAGTCTAATACTACTAAGCAAACATCAATCTGATAGACGACGAGTTGAGGGGCACTACACTAACTATTGAGAGATATTTACAACCCATCATGTAAAAGCATTATTCCAAATCATAAAAGATCATAACACATATTTCCCTAAAATAATTTATATCAAAGGCATATTTTAATAACACATATATTAAATATAATTCATGTTAACAACATGCAAATTTATAATGCATATATTTTCCTAAATTCATGTTATCTACAAATAGATTTATAACATATATTTTCCTAAATCATGTTATCTACAAGTAGATTTCTAATTTCTTATTGTCGCAATGCATGATTTGGCCATACCGCCTACCTTGGGAGGGCTCTACATAAAAGATTGACAAATATCAGGCAGTTTGAGGATGGAGGATTGTGGCCTCAGGAATGCCTCAATGATCTCAGATTTACAAATAATATTATCTGAGTTTTCTAGAAAATAAAATAAAAGAACAATCATTCTTAATATATTTTTTTCTATGAGATAAGATCTCAGATTAAATTTAAATTCAGGTTATTACTGTAAGAGGTAAATAATTGTAATACATATAATGTATTTAAAGGGAATAAATTAGATAATTTAGTTTGTCTCATATATAGGCTTCAATTTAATTCAATGAATTGATTTGATAAATAATAATAATAAGAAGAAGAATAAAATAATGTAAATTAAAACCAATCAAAAAAATAATAATGTAAATTAAAATAAAAATCAAATTGTCCTGCCATTAAAAACTAGGCAGTGGTAAAACTGCAATAACTTTCTTGTTTCTAAACGAAATTTAAAAATTTCAAATGTTTTAGAAAGCTAACTCATAGGGAAATAAAACCCAAAAAGTAATTAGAAAAATTCGTTAGGAGGTGTGAGTAGTTTTTACTGCAATCTACCTTCAGTTTGCTAATTGAAAGTACAACAATTAGATTTCTATAACTTAAACAGAGAGAGCTGCAAATCTCAGATAATTAAATATTAAAATTTGATCATTTTAACATGGTTACAGTTGGAAATTAAAATCAAAATATCAATTTTGATGACTTAAAATCCAATCTTGAATTAATGAAGCACTCCAGAAAGAATCAGTACCTAATTAGATACCAAAGATTGCTAAGTGTGATAAAATTTACATTGAGATAGTTAATCCTTGGCAGCCCCAATTCGGTAATACTTCCAGACCTGTACAGCCAACCAATCAATCTTTCCAAGAATCCAAAACATAAAGAACAACAAGGATCTTACTTGGAGTATCATATAAATGCAAATATTATGTTGTAACTTATATGCTTCACAAAACCCCTAAAAAGATCCATTTTATTCACTGCCATATCAATATATTTTCTCAAAGAGAATGAAATTTCCAGAGAAGATGACTCTTCCTCTTCCACTATCGACACCATTTACTCATAAATTAAAAATAATTTAAAATAATTCTAAAACATAATTTATCTTAAAGTAATTGAGCTATGGACTTAATGTAAAATATAATGATAAAAAGAACACACAAAATAACTAATTTAAATCAATTAACTGAACACTAAATTCTAATCAAATAAATTTAGTCCAAACATTTGAATGCCATTATCCTACTTTCGTATTCCTTCTACTATTTTCTAGGAATTGACAGAATTATAATTACAGACATTAATTACTTGCTAATGATAGTTTATGGATAGAATAGAATCAAATAATGACAATAATTTTCTCAATAAAATACTCTAATTAATAAATAGGGTTCAGGTATCCTTACATTCTCCCCCCTTAGAATGGAATTCCTCCAGGAAGTCAACCAGAGGAATAAATATCTCCTAACTTCAACATATCCAACAAAAGTTAGATTCTATCATAAGATTTACTAAGTAGACAAGATGTGAAGACTATCCAGATTCACTCTTCAATACTAATCTTCATATCACATAAAATAGATTTAGTCTATAAATTTACATACAAAATTATATCAACCCAGATCAACCCACTTGATCTACAACCACAGAATTAGTAACAATTCAAATTTGCTCACCACCCAACTGTAGGATTTATCCAATCGAATCCATCACCGAGCAATTAAATAAAAACCTTTCCTTAATGTTCATCTTATCAAACAATTTCAATTTCATTTAAAAGAATTTTAATTCACAAATTAATTTCACTTTCAATCACAATAAACAAAATCAATAACTCCCTTAATCCATGACTCCCAAATTCTCCCTTAAACATCAACTCCCAGAAACAATAATCATTCAACTCCCATTAAACAATTTTTCTCTTGGGAGTTTCATATAATAATATTCCCATAAAACAATTTTTCTCTTCGAGGTTTTATATAATAATAATTACCCAAAACACCATAAGCATTAATTTCTCAAACATCTATAACAACATACTCCCAAAAACTCCCAAAACAAATCAACTCCCCATTATGCTGTCCATCACAACACCTAATTCGAGGAAACATAATAAGAATACTCATATAAAATTTTATCATTCCTGACAAATTTAAACATGCAAACAATAGATATCTTTCAAGATTTAACTGTAACATTCATTTGATTCATAAACAGAAATACAGTTCATTCTTTTCTTACCTCGGCTATCCAAGTTAAGCTCAGCCCATAAAATTTTTCTAAACAATTCACAACAATCAGAAAATACTATTCATTTCATTATAATTTTGTAATATCACCATAACTTATCGTAGAAATATACTTATATCATCAAATTCTTTGCAACATATTCTTTTATAATAACTCTTATTTCTTTATTCATCACAGATATCAGTTCTATGCATCATATATATTTTCAATGGAATAGAGATTATTAGTGTCAAATAGAACCATAATGCTATAGAATAGATCTCACACAATTTTACAATGTACATTCCCTAGGCCATCTACTCCACTATACAAACTGCTAGTGATCTCTCATAGGTATGGCAATCTACACAATTTACATTACTTCAACAACAATCAACACTGATAACACCTTAAAAATAAAGAAAATTCAATAAGCAAAATTTTCAAATAAAATCACTAAATAAAACAAATTAAATAGTGGAAAACAATAGTTTCAAATAAAACCAAAAACTTTAATAAAATAGTCCTTGAGGCAAAAGGACAATTTTGTAATTTTGATCAACCAAATATCTAAAAAAAATTGTCAAAACTGCTAGCTTGATAAAATAAAGGCAATAATGACAAAATAAAATTTTCAAAAATTTTCATAAGACTTTTACATCACTATTCACCAAGTGACTTCAAATGAGCCACCTAAGGGGATGAGTGGAATGTGGTGGTCTCAAACCACATGGAGCTCCATAATAGATTATCATATCATCATGCTCATATACCAAATGCAATCACTAACATTACTCTAATTTGTAATTTTACATACACAACAATTACTACAGAAACAATCTTTATTTCACAATAGAATTTTAATCAACAATAACTCCCATCAACTCCCAATACTCCCACAACAACTCCCTTTAAATCATATAACATAAAACTCCCAAAACAAACTCCTAGATCAAACTCCCATGATCAACAAAATAGAGATCTCTTTTAATTTATAGCATGCTTTTATAATCAATAGATCATACTCCTTGAGAGATTTCATATCAACAAACCCCTTTACACCTTCACCCATACTCCCAAGCTTTAACATTCACAATTAAATCATTAACAATATTCAAAATACTCAAAGAACTTTTTACAATATCATTTATTTGCCAAATTTTACATTCAAATAACAAATTTGCATTCATAATGCATCTTTTAATATTCAAAATGAATTAAACATGTTTCATTTCATACGTTGAATGTGCAAACAGAAATCATCTCAAAAGTCTTTCCACCATTCTTCCTTCCACAAGCAATACAGCAACCCTATTTTCTCAAAGATACATTTACCTTCCAAATTCTATAGCTTTCTTCTTAAATTTCTAAACCAAATTGAGCATGGACAGATTTTGCAGTAGATACAACATTCTCCAACCCTCATATTTCACCAATTACCATTTACCAATATACCATCATCAACCACACACAAGTTTGTCAGTATCATTCATAGAATAAGGTGCTTGATAAAAGTCATTATTTGACATTACAAAAACCTACAATTCCAAGAATACATCTATGAACATACTTATATATAATTTGAAATTACTTTACTAGACATCTATTCCATTTAATCAATCAAAATTTACCTCTACTTACCATGATGAGATCTCAAAAATGGATTTACATTATTAAAATTCTTACCCCAAAGCTCCCAAGTGTTGCAACCTGGTGCTCTGATACCTATGTAATGCCCACTCAATAATTAACAAAAATATATTGATAAATATAGAAATAATGGAGGATATATGACTAAAGGAGAAAATTCACTTAAATTGAACTTAATAAAATTTCAAATTAAACATAAATTTAATTATATAATTTCCATATATACAATACCCCTCATCTATGTACAATTATAATTCATTTGATCATCCATTAGCACAGTAGAAAAAAAAAAATCTTTGCTTCAATAACCTGTCGCCTAGTTATTTGACCTGTAACTACACAACTAAATGCATACATTAGTTCCACAAAATGCATCAATAAACAATTCAGTTAGACATACACATCCCTATTGTTCTCAAGAATAAAATACATCTTATGATAGTTAAATAGTTTAAGTTCTTAAAAGTGCATGCAACAATTAAATTTATATGTAATTCCTACAGGAGTAAAATAGGGAAGTTATAACAACAAAATATTCCAATCATTCTCTTGATTACAGACAAATACTTAGATTGTAATAAATAAAAAATTATACTCATCAATATGAAATTATCATCATATACTCAAGTTCAAATAAAATGATTTATAGCACCATGCTACAAGAACATACCTAGGATATATTATTTCCTTCATAAGTATGACTCTATTTATAAAATCATATTCAACCCATTTATAGTCAACCCCAAACCATCCTAAAACAAACTTATCATAGATCTAAGAACATATAAACCAATTATTGATTAACAACACAAATAAAATATGTTGACTTCATTTAGTCAATATTAATGGGAAACAGTCGAATTCAAATTCTAACTAATATAAACATTATTCTAAAACCAATTACTAATAAATTTAGACACTAGCGTTGATCCTAAGGACTCCATAACAATTTAACAACCATCATTTAATAACTAATAAATACATATAATTTATAAGCATGCCTATCCTAATCGCAAGCCAAATATGATAGTTGTAGCAAGTCATTCTATAAACCATCTTACCAAAGTAATATTTTAGAATTTAAATCATCACAAAATAAACCCATAAAAGCTAGCAAGAATCTTTTTTACACTTAGAGTCTTTAACCAAAATTTTCTTAAGCAATCTCGACGTCTTGATAACACTATGCAACATTTATAAGGTTACTAAATTAATCTACGACAATTTTCTAATTCAAACATTACATACCAGTCTATCATACTTAAATACTAATAAATCATTAGTAACCCTAACTCTATCTTCATTTACACTAAGCTTTCACTCTTTCTTTTCTTGAAATGTCACACTTATAATTACAATCTTGTTAACTTGGAAGACTTGCAAGAGTCTAAACTAGGATACACTTAGTTCTGCAGTTTCCTAGAATTTAAAGTTTAGGTTAAACTAATTTTGGATGATCATTTCAAATCAGCCTAGAAGTAATTTTAATGATAATAATAATAATAGAATCCATAAATCTCTCAACATAATTCATACTCTAGTCTCTATTATTGATACTCTTATCATAGGTAAACAATTAACTAGTTTCCCTAATAATATGACATTGTTCTAAGTGAGGTTGCAACGGTATAAATATATAAAATTAATCTAATAACTAGCTATTGAGAGATATTTACAACCCATCATGCAAGAGCATTATTCCAAATCATAAAAGATCATAACACATATTTCCCTAAAATAATTTATATCAAAGGTAGATTAATAAGACATATATTTAATATAATTCATGTTAACATCATGCAGATTTATAATGCATATATTTTCCTAAATTCATGTTATCTACAAACAGATTTATAACATATATTTTACTGTGAGAGGTAACTAATTGTAATACATATAATGTATCCAAAAGGAATAAATTAGATAATTTAGTTTGTCTCATATATATAGACTTCAATTTAATTCAATGAATTGATTTGATAAATAATAAGAAGAAGAAGAAGATAAAATAAAGTAAATTAAAATAAAAATCAGATTGTCCTGCCATTAAAAACTAGGCAATGGTAAAACTACAATAACTTTCTTGTTTGTAAACAAAATTTTAAAATTTTAATTTTTTTAGAAAGCTACCTCATAGGGAAATAAAACCCAGAAAGCAATTAGAAAAATTCATTAGACAACAAAGCATATCAAATCTTGAATTAATGAAGAACTCTAGAAAGAATCAGTGCCTAATTAGATAACAAAGATTGCTACCTGTGATAAAATTTACATTGAGATGATTAATCCTTGGCAGTCCCAATTCAGTAATACTTCCAGACCTGCACAACCAACCAATCAATCTTTCCAAGAATCTAAAACATAAAGAACAACAAGAATCTTACTTGGAGTATCATCTAAATGCAAATATTATGTTGTAACTTATATGCTTCACAAAACCCCCGAAAGATCCATTTTATTCACAGCCATATCAATATATTTTCTCCCATGTATTGCCCTCACCTCATACCTTTCTTGATCTTTTATAACTAGAAATTTAACTCTGTCTTCCAAAAGAGAATGAAATTTCTAGAGAAGATGACTCTTCCTCTTCCACTCCCGACACCATTTACTCATAAATTAAAAATGGTTTAAAATAATTCTAAAACATAATTTATCTTATGAATAAATAAGTATTCTACTAAAAGTAATTGAGCTATGGACTTAATGTAAAATATAATGATAAAAAGAACACACAAAATAACTAATTTAACTCAATTAATTAAACACGAAATTCTAATCAAATAAATTTTGTCCAAACATTTGAATGCCACTATCCTACTTTCGTATTCCTTCTACTATTTTCTAGGAATTGATAGAGTTATAACTACAGACATTAATTACTTGCTAATGATAGTTTATGGATAGAATAGAATCAAATAATGACAATCATTTAAAGGGAATCTTTTTCAAAAGATATTTAAATATCTAAAACAATTGCTTAATATTTATTGAAATAAAATAATCATTCTAAAATAATGCAATATTTATCTTTCCTACACAAAAATTAATTTATCAAAATAGTTATTTCGAAGCAATACAGTAATAAATCATTCTCAATAAAATACCCTATTAATAAATAGGGTTCAGGTATCCTTACAAATAAGATGGGTCCCATCAAATCAAACCTGATGAGGTACCCATGTACATAAAAATCCTTGTCAAGGAGAAGAAGCCCCCACAAGAAAGAGAGAATAGCCCCCTAAATAGATAGAGAAGAGACCCCCTAGAGTAGAGAGAGTCAAGACTCCAAGTGAGAGGAGGAAGCCCCTCCACCTGCATCCCCAACAAAGCTCACAAATAAAGGAACTTGCTCTTAGTGAAGGGTTTGATGAAGATATCAGCAACCTATTCGGAAGTCAGACATCAGTGAAGGTTGATGATGTAGCCATGGATGAGCTCTCGAATATAGTGCATGTGGACCTCAATGTCTTTGGTCCAATTGATGATGAACCAAATTCCGTGAGATCCGAATGGCACTGTGGTTGTCACAAAATATAACGAATGGTTATTTGATCTAGATACCAAACTCAATGAGAATATTCTGAAGCTAAATGGTCTCAGTAGCAGTATTCACAACCCCTTGATACTCAACCTCAGTAGAAGATAAAGCAATAGTAGACTACTTCTTGTTCAACCAACAAACATGACCTACACCAAGTGAGAAGTTGTAACCTAAAGTAGACTTGAGATTTTGAGAATTGCCTGGGCCCAATGTGAATCTATGTAGCCCACCAAGTCAAGATCAATGCTCGCTACGTAGTGAATCCCAAAACTGTGAGTACCTTGAATGTAGTGAAGGATCTGCTTGGCTACTTTCCAGTGCATCTCATGGGCTCTTGCATGAATCGAGAAACATGCCTACAACATAGGAAACATCAGGTCTTATATGAGTCAAATAAATTTGACTCCCAATAAGCTGTCAGTACAAGTGCCATCAATAAACAGTGAAGAGCATTGAGCCTCAAGTTTTACTCCACAAAGAAAGAGAGTTGTAGCAGGCTTATAGTCAGCTATATGAAACCGTGAGAGAAAATCTAAAGCATACTTAGACTATGTGATGGTGATCTCCGAAGTAGACTAGTATATTTCGATCTCGAGAAAGTAATGTAGCAATCCCAAGTCAGTCATCAAAAACCTGTCATGAAGGGCAATTTTGACTACCCCAATGGTGGATGAAGAGCTCCCTATGATCAACAAGTTATCAACATACAAAACTAGAAATAGGAGTGAGTCATCCTGCTACAAAATGTAGACATTAGGATCAGAATGGCACCGAGTGAACCCAAATATCAAAAGAAGGGAGTCCATCTTGGCATACTAGGCCTGAGAAACCTATCTGAGGCCATAGAGAGACTTCTGAAGGTGGTACACAAGTGAAGAATCTTAAATGAAACCCTATGGCTTCTCCATGTAGATCTCCTCCTAAAGGTCATCGTGAAGAAAAGCACTCTTCACATCCACATCCATTTTCAGACCACTTCCAGAAACAACAAAACCCAAATACACTAACTCCTCTTTCATGAAGCTGCGCTTTTTCACATTCACTAACAACTTCTCCTCTTTGAGTCTTTGCAAAACTTCCCTAACATATTCCAAATGCTCCTCTTTTGTTTTACTAAAATCCAAAATATCATCCAAATACACAATGACAAACTTACCAAGGAATGGTTTCAGCACTTCGTTCATTATCCTCATGAAGGTAATTGGTGCATTTGTCAAGCCAAATGGCATCACCGTCCATTCGTACAATCCATCCTTTGTTTTGAAAGCAGTCTTCTACTCATCTCCCTCTCTTATGTGAATTTGATGGTACCCGCTCTTTAAGTCAATCTTAATGAAGTACTTAGCCCCACTCAAACAATCCATCATATTGTGAGGCCCACCCTTGTGAGACCGGATTAGTTGCACTATTAGACCTTGATTGTTCAGATTATATTTGACATGTGGTCATTTTGAGGACTATTGATCCCTTCTATTTGGACATTTGATAGTTTTATCTTATGCTTGATTAGATAGATGAGTTATTGTAGGCTGATGTTATATCTTACATGATTGATTATATTATGAATTCCATGATGTTGAATGTGTTATTATAATGGGTGCAATTGGTATGGTTTAGCTAGATGATTGAATTGATGAAATACTAGGTGATTTATGATCCTAATTGTGTGATTTGGAATTGATTTAAGAATCAAGTGAATGTTATCATGTGATATTTATGAGTGTATGATATGTGTGCTTTCCTATTATTGTTGCTTCGGCTACCTGGATATATATATTGCATGTGGTTACTAATGTGCATTGTAGTGTGCAGTCTAATTCCTCTACCAATAGAAATCGGAGGTCTGCAACTCTACCCATGTTTAAAACCAATGATGCTCAACCAAGTCCCTTTCAAGGACTATGGTGTTGCTTGATTTTAATTTCATGATTAAATTGATGAAATTTTTTTGGTAAGGTTTCACCTTATTGTTTGAACACCTTGAAAGTTTGTAATGTTGTATTGTATTGGTTTGTTCAAATTTTGTGCTAAATATTTATGAGCCTTTTTAAGTGGATTTATGAGCCCTCTTGTGGTAATTATGATTAATTAATGACCCTAGGTCATACCCCTAGGGTCTAGGGCCATTTTTAACATGTTAACTCTTAGTGTAACCCTTGTATGGTCACCTTAACTTACCCCTAAAGTAAAGTGACGAAATTGGGAGATGTGAATGGTGGGTGACAAGTCACCATCCCACCTTAACTAATCCCACTCACCTAGGGTAAGGTTACCCTTGTCTTTGAATGCTTTGGAAGCTTCCAAATCCTTCACATGTGTGAGACCTCTTCCCTATGCTCTCACACATGTGTGAGAGCATTTGTGGGAGTGTGTAGCATAGTTGAATGGGAAGGTGACAAGTGTCACCTTCTCATTCCTGTGGGGTTGTGAGAGGGTTGTGTGGATGAAGGATAAAGTGAAAAGTGTCACCTTCTCATTCATCAAGGCTTTTGGGAAAAGCCTATTTAACTCCCTCTTGATGAAGTGAGAAGGGTTCTTTGTTTTTACATTTTTTTCATTTATTTTCTTGTGGGGAGAGTTTCCTTTGGGTTTTGGACTTGGAAAAAGAGTAGAAGCTTGGAGATAGAGGCTATTCTGGAGCTCTTCTTCAACCCTTCTAACCATGGAAAGATTGAGAGGTATACTATCAAGCCTAATAGGTTATTAGTTCATTCTTTCTTTAGTTTTCTTTGTGTTGTTGCATATAGTGGTTGTTATGTGTTTTGTGAGTGTATTTCATGTTGATTCTTGTTTTGGGATGGATGGTTTATGGAAATGCTCACCACTTGTGTGGAAGAAGCTTGCCTTGTATTGGGGTTTGGAGAGAGGTGAGAACCTCCTTGGGGAAAGCTTGCTCCTTGAGAGGAGTTGTTTTGGCTTGAGGCCTTATTTTGAGGTTGTGGTTATATGAGAAAGGCAAGAGTGCCCTCCTTGTGAATATGGAAATGATAAAATGGTTAACTTCATATCATGAGTAGATATTGAGGAAAAATGGTTAAATGGAGATATGAGAAAGTAGTGTTGAAATGAGTAAGTTGTGTTTTGAAGTCTTTCCCTTGAGGAGAGTAGTCCGCTCTCTCCCCCTTGTTTCAAATCCATGGATATGGATTTGGTATTGTGGTATCCTTTGGGTGGGTGTTAGTGTGCTTGTGATGAGTGCTTTGCTTTTGTGTTTGTGTGAAACCTTGGTAGTCTAGTCGGCCTCCTAGCTCGGGGGTGGCTTGCTAGCAAGCCTAGGATGGGAGGTGAGCACTCCCTTGGCATTGGAACCTTGTTGTCTTTATGTAGTATTATTGCAGGATCTATGACTAAGGAAAAAGTGAAGGAGAAGAGTCTCCTTGGAAGGTTTTGTGTTTAAAAAAAAAATAGTTTTGTATTTTTTTAAAGGCTATGTAAAAGCCTTAGCTCTATGAGCTTGTAAAAGGGTAGAGTTAGGCTTGGGTTCAAATATCTTCTTGTATTTTATGGTATTTCATTTTATGTTGAGTTAGAAATGTATTACTTGCAAAAGAAAAGAAATAATAGGTATGAATATTTCCTTTTATTATGTCCAATCAAATTTTGTTATTAAATGATGCATTATGCCCTTGATTACGCTGAGAGGTGAAGCCTAGAGGCATTTACAATCGCAGCACAAGGATGTGTGTACATTTTTATTCTCGCGATTTAAATTGACGTCTCCCAACCTGTCATAACCAATTTAAAAATAATTTAAACTATTTAATGTTTTAGATAGTAGATAGAGGGAATATTTTCCCCACTATCCAAAGCATTCGAACTGCAGTTCAAATTTTGTGGGTAGTTAGGGTTTGCGTTGCACTTGAATCCTCTCACTAGTTATAGATCTTCAAGCTAAAGAATCATTCTAACTTGCCATGACTTCTATTTCACGTTTCACTCTGCACCATTCATCGTTCATTGCTTTTACCACTGTCGTTGTAGGAATTACTTCTATTTCATGTTTCACTCTACACTGTTCACCCTCCATTGCTTTTAGCAGTGCTGTTGTACATGAATTTTCCTACAAAAGACTTGCAGAATTTTGCAGTTTAAGGTAACAAATTTTACATTGTTCATTTCATTTTATTTTATTTTTCTCTTCGTTTTTTTGGTTTTGTAGGGTTTGCGATGTTTTCAACCTTGTCATTAGCTAAAAAATGATATTTCATGTCTCTGACTAAAGAATATTTGTCAAAACTGCAATTTGTGAACTACATGTGAGATGCAATTTTAGTTGCTATTTTGAGTAGGTATGCAGTACAATGCAATGTTATTATTGTCTCCTAAAGGTGCAAATTGCATGGCGGAAGTCTATATATTGGAAACTATTTTAGTCACCTTTGTATAGGTACATGGTAGAATTTAATACAATGTTTAGGCTATCTTGGCTACAATCGTACTCAATCAATCCCTTTTTAGAAAAGCCAAAGAAGTGCCCAAATGCACCTATGACCCAATCAAATTCAAGGAATCTGTTCTCCACAGTAAAGCCATTGCACAGTAGCAAGAAATGGAAATGCCAGAAAAGAAGGTCATTTGGAGTGTACGCAGGTAATTATTTTAAGGTCTATTGAAATTTGATCTGTTTTTAACTTTTTCTATTCGTGTGCTGATTTCTAATTTCTGTAATTATGTTCTAGCTTCATCCGTTCAAGGGGAGGTCAGCAATTCGACAAAAAAAATCCTATCAGGATTTAGGGTGTATGCAGGATTTTAGGGCTTATATCTTATGCAGGGTTTAGGGTTTAGATAGTACGGATGATAAATCATAAAAATCGCAACTACAAGTAACATGCTAGAGCTAAAAGAAGTTTTGTGGCAGGGGTTTGTGTTGGGGTTTTATGTGGCTAGGATTTTAATTGGGTTTATTTTGTTTTGCAGGCTCTGGTGAAGTAGTTACTATTTGTAAGTGGTTATAGCATCCATCTACGGCTATGGCGGCCTCTATTGTTGAAAGAAATTGTATGTCTATTCAAGCCCAATGTGTTTTTTGCCTCTCTTTCTCTCTCTATGTTTTTGTGTTTGTAATTTTTTTTACTTCATAGATGCATGTACATATGGAAGAGCTTGGAATTATGTAGCTCCATGCTAATTGAAGATGAACAATACTTTCTTCAGGATCTAGCAAATATTGTTGACCGATAATATGCAAAAGTGACAGCATTTAGACTGTAAACTTTGTTTTTACATTGAGACATTTTCTAATGAAACTATAATCTTTACTACTAGATTAAGAACAACATTTATGAATGCTAGCCAGTCCCAAAAGTAGAACATATGTATAAAGCGTATAGCAGAAGGTATAGTGGTTGACTGAGTATATGGTAAACCCAAAATGTGGTTGATCCACGAGTGTCGAATAGCACGACCTAGATATAAGATGATAAGATTATTGACAAAAGCTCAGAAAAGTAGCCATGACAAAATTGCAAAAAAAAAAAGTAAATAACAGAGATAGATGACTATGAATGGTGAATAAAGAATTTAGGTATTTATGCCACTTCAGGGGCAACCTTCAAAATACCTTAGACCAGTAAACCACTTTGAAGGGGCATCCAACTAATTCTAATAAAGTCAAATAGAATACAAGATGAGAATGCTATGACATGAGATTCATAAAATTAACCTTAGTTATATAAGGGTAGGCTAGGGTAAACCCATACTATTGGCACGGGTGCAAATCTTATCTCATACAGGTGGTAGTTGAACATGGTGGCCATTTCCATTCTCTCTATCCCCAATCAACTCCCTCATATGTTGTGTTAGGGGAAGCGTGGTCAAGGAGCTACGCCTCCTGCAGTGTGTGGGGAACGCCTTGTTGTTGTGATGGTAGAGCCAATCATACATTGGGAATATGCCATTAGAAGTCATGTCACTATCTACCACATCATGACAGTTACCTATCACCTCTGGGTGAGATAGTTGTTTGATGATTCTTTGGGTCTTTAAGACAAATCATTCTGATTTTCAAGTCAGTTCTTCTCTTACAAGATTCTTTTCTTACACATTACACATTACACATCTATGCATTCTAACAGAGCAGAGATGGGTTTCACTATAGTTAGTTTTCACTTTTCCCTACATCATATAGTCAAGTGATTCCATAGTCATTTCCCACCAAGAAGAAATATCATTATACAGCTTTCCATTATAGCTTTAGCTCATTCGACCCAGTCTTATGTGTAGGGAGTCCACACACATCTTTTGATGAATAACTTAGTGTTGGAGTACAGGTAGTCCATGAACATCCCTTGGCATCTACAAACTTTTACATTACATATTGTCCTGATGTTCCTCCAAGGCCACATAAATACACACTCTTTATGTGAACAACTCTTCTCCTGTTCAAAGATTAATGTGATAAAAATAATCTATATACTTATTATTTGCTCACTGTAGTTGTATACTCTGTTATAATATTTCTCTCTATTCATTCAGTGATTGATTTTGCATATTACATCCTTATTAAGAAGGACGGGACCCCTTCTGGAGTACAACATTCTGCACTTTTCTTTTTCTTGAAGGAGCAACCAAATTTAGACTTAATGATATAGTGCTCAATTTTTGCAGGCCATCATGGCAGCTTTGTCTGCATTGAAATGAGGAAGTTCATCATCATTCAATACCTATTTCTGTAATAACCCTCATTAGTATTAAGTTTTATATTTTGATTGTGTTTATAATGTTTGGTTGTAGGTGACAGGATCAGACCGTTCAATTATTATACTTCCTATTAATGTGAAAACGGAAATTTAAGATACGGTAATTTAGCTGCAAATAAGACACAGATAATGAAAGAGGGGGCATGTTAAAACCACATTGTCAGAGGAATAAAATAAGGCACTCTTTTATTATTTCAAAAACATTGTGCATCATTAATTGGTGTGTGTCTGCTATATTTTTGTGAATGCTAGAACAAGAATAAATTTGACGTACAGATATTTGAAACATCAAAATGAAAATGTAAACAAACACAATTAACTTATCACCATGAGATGGAAAGCACTCAGGTATTTAAAATAAAGAATAATATCCTCGTAACAGCTAATCATTCAACTTTCTTCAAGGTATAGAAGGGGCACAAAACTTGAATTACAGACAGACCTAATACTTCAAAATGTAAACAATCAAGACTCATAGATCTCAAAGAACTATAAAAAAGAGCTCAAATACCCTCAATAAAACAAGGTATCTAAAGTCTATGATGATTACTGAATTTTTGTGAAGATATACAAGAGATATTCAACTCAGAATTATGACAAATTTGATTTAAAAAAAGTTTCTAAACAAGATTCATGGATGACAAAGCGCTGGAAATGAGGGCTCAAATACTTGCAATAGAACAAGCTATTAAGGTACATATTAAAAATAGTTAAGGCCTACCTGACACAAAACTATAGAAGGTCACTGACTGTTCTTCAAGATATTTAAAAGACATACAACTTGGATACATTACCAAAATTAACACTCAGTTTTAAAGTCTTGGTCTACATAAAAAATTAGAAGTAGTATTTTCCAGTTATTGCTGTGGAAAATCTCCCTTCAAAGGGTAAAAGGGAAGTAGAGGATTTTTATTATGGAAATATGTGCATACAACATTGGGCATAGTGGATTGGCAAATTTACAATTGTTCCCAAGCTTAGTCATGAGGTCAAGATAGAAGTACACAAATATATACAACAAACAAGGAAGTGGAAAGCAATCCCCATTAGGTTTAGACTTAATGATATAGTACTCAATTTTTGTTGGCCATCATGGCAGCTTTGTTTGCATTGAAATGAGGAAGTTCATCATCATTCAATACCTATTTCTGTAATACCCCTCATTAGTTATCTTCAAGAGAGTAGAAAAAAAATCATTAATGCAAGTCGTGGCTTGAGAGAATAATGGGGTATAACACATTTCATTTACTTACTTGTCATCTTTTACAGGTTGAACTTGCATCGATTTGTATATCATCTTTCAACAATAGGTAATCTTTATGACATTCCTGAACAGATTTCATACTTGTATCGACTTCTGTATTAGGAATTTAAAAAATTTATTCTAAAATATAAACTTAGCTCCCAATGAATGGGGCTTATTCAAATGGTTTCTAACATTCCAAGGATTTGAAAAGAAATTTTAAAATGTAATAATGGGCACCATGAAATTGTGACTCCTAAGTAAGGATTTGTAAAGTCTGAGTTTTTATTTTTTTGTTTTCCCTTTCTTAATTCCTCTCTCATTCAGTTTTTAGAGGCATATTTCAATTTTTAATAGTTTCTTTTGGGATATTAAATATTGGTATGGCATATTTTAATTTTGGACCTAACCTAGAATTCTTTTCATGTTGATGACAATGATTATGAGGGTCTATTTTGGGTTCTCTTTTTTCTAGATTTCAGTGTGTTGAAACTTTATATTACAAATTTAATATAAAATATACTATACTATTTCAAAGTTTGAAATTTTATATTGCAAAATTATGGTAAATTGCTAATTATAAAAGTTTGAAATATTACAAATTTAATGTAAAATATACTAGACTATTTCAAAGTTTGAAAGTTTATATTAGAAATTTGTGGTAAATTGCTAATTATATAAGTGGCCTTTAAAAAATGTTTAAGTCAAAAAAATTAAAGTTGTTTAAATTTAAAATTTAAAATTAAGGTGAATTGTTAGGGGGCTTGGTCTCCTCACTCTATGCAAGTTGCTAACTATAAAAGTTTGAAATTTTATATTACAAACTTAATGTAAAATATACTATATTATTTCAAAATTCAAAATTTTATATTACAAATTTGTTGTCAATTGCTAATTATAAAAGTTTGAAATATTACAAATTTAATGTAAAATATATAAATACTATTTCAAAGTTTGAAATTTTATATTACAAATTTGTGGTAAATTGCTAATTATAAGTGGCCTTTAAAAAATGTCAAAGTAGAAAAAATAAAGTTGTTTAAACTTTGAATTCAAAATTAAGGTGAATTGTTAGGGAGCTTTGGTCTCCTCTATTGTAAATTGCTAATGATAAAACTTTGAAAATTTATATTACAAATTTAATGTAATATAAAATTTCAAATTTTTATAATTAGCAATTTACCACAAATTTGTAATATAAAATTTCAAACCTTTATAATTAGGGTTAGGGTGAGGGCTAGAGTTAGGGTTATAATTCAAGTTAGTGTTAAGGTTAAATCATAGTTAGAATTCATTTTTAATTTAAAAGCATGAGTTAAAAAAAGCACCAAAAAAATATATATGGATTTGAAAATGTTCAAAATTCTTTTAATTACATTACTATTACAATTAGAGTAAGAATTAGAGATAGGGTAAGCTTAGAGTTAGGGTTAGGGTTAGGACTAGGGCTAGGGCTAGAGTTAGGGTTGGGGTTAGGGTTAAAATCATGGTTAGAATTAGGATTAAGGTAAGGGTTAGAATTAGGATTATTGTTAGACTTAAAATTAGGGTTATCGTTAGAGTACAATCAAGGTAGGTTATGATTAGAATTCAGGTTAGGGTAAGAGTTAGGATTAGGATTCCTATTAGAATTAGGTTTAAAATTAAGGTGGGTTACTATTAGAATTAGGTTAAGAATTAAAGTTACAGTTAGGGTTAGGGTTCAAATTAGAGAAGCAGTTAGAGATCAATTAGGGTTTGAATTATAGTTAGGCATAGGGTTAAGGTTTGAATTATAGTCGGGCTTAGGGTTAGGGTTAAAATTAGAGCTATTTTTAAGGTTAGAATAAGGGTTAAGTTTAGGGTTAAAACTAGGATTAGGGTTAGGTTTAGAATTAGAGTTAGGATTACAATTATCAATGTGGTTAGGGTTACAATTAGGGTTAATGTTAGAATCAGGTTAGGATTATAATTAGGGTTAGGGTTTGAATTGAGGTTAAGGTCAGAGTTAGAATTAGGGTTACTAAATTAAGGTAAGCATAAGAGTTACAAGTAGGGTTAGGGTTAAATTGTAGTTAGAAATAGGATCAAGGTAAGGATTAGAATTAGGGTTATTGTTAGATTTAAAATTAGGGTTATAGTTAGGGTACAATTAGGGTTATGATTCGAATTAGAGTTAGGTTAGGGATAGAGTTAAGATTAGGGTTCCTATTAGAATTAGGGTTAGAATTAAGGTGGGCTACTATTAAAATTAGGTAAGAATTAGAGTTAGGGTAAGCATTAGAGTTAGGGTTAGGGATAGAGTTAGAATTTTGGTTAGGGTTAGGGTTAAAATCATAGTTAGAATTAGGATTAAGGTAAGGGTTAGAATTAAGGTTATTGTTAGATTTAAAATTAGGATTATAGTAAGGTAGAATCGGAGTTATGATTAGAATTAGAATTAGGGTTAGGTAAGGTAGAATAAGAGTTATGATTAGGGTTAGGGTTAGAGTTAGGATTAGGGTTCCTATAACATTGCACTTACCCTTGTTTTATAAGCCTCAAAACCCTCAACCTAACCGTATTTCAAAATCTAACCCTATTTAACATAATTTTAACCATAATTTTGGTTGTAAATCTAATAATAACACTAACCCTAATGCTAACCATAATCCCAACCCTAATTATATTTCTAACCCTAACCCTAACCTTAATCCTAGCACTAATGCTAACCCTAATCCTAATTATAATACATATATTAATTAAATTAGTTAATTGTAACTCTAACTCTAACTTAAACACTAACACTAACCCTATTTTTAACCTTTAATAATAATTCTAAATATAATATATAATATAATCATATTTAGAATTATTATATAATATATTATATAATTTTAATTATTATAAATAAATAAATTAATATTATGTTATATCTAATCTATATTATAATTATAATAAATAATTATAATAATAATTTTCTTTATTATATTTATTACTATATTTATTATTATTTCTATTATTATAAACATTCTCTATAAAATGTAATAATATAATTACAATAATATAATAATATAAATATAATATTGACACTTTAAAATAATTATTCTGAGTTTCTAAGTGTGAAAGACATCCCAATGTCCACCTGTACTTAAGTCATATCATAAAATAAATTTAATCAAAATAAATTAGGTTGGTAATGAGCACAATGCTCACCACTTCTTAGCATTGACTGCATAAGTTGCTAACCATTTTCTATATACAAATTTGCAAATTTATTAACTATTAAGAGTATATTTAAAATTCAAAATATAAGTAGAAGGAATTATAGAAGATGTATGATGGAGGAAGATTGCACTTTAGAAGATGTATGATGGAGGAAGATTGCACTTTATTTAAATATCGTCCATTTAAATGGTCAAGCAGTCAATATCAATTTTTCATCTCATTCATAATAAAAAGTGGTAAATATTTGTCCTATTTTTACTGGCCAAAATTGACCTTTGACTGTTGAAGTGGATGATAATTAAGAATAGTCCGAAGATTGCATACATCATTCATAAAAATAAAGCCATGAATAGAGCTCATTAATCAGTTGTCATTAATCTATTGTTTGCCAATATGAAATAATTATTCTAATTTAAATTAATTATTCTGATGTAAAATATGAAACTATTTGCCCATAAAATAATAAACATTTATAATAAAATAATAATAATTACACCAAGAGGGGAAGCCTAGAGGCGTTATACAGCCACAGTACAATTGCAAGTTTTATTTTGTCGGTACAATTGCAAGTTTTATTTTGTCGATATAAATATACTAGTTATTATATATATATTATATATTACATAAAGTAATATATAATATTATAGTGATAATGCTTTATGTTTTTTTAAAATAAATGAAAAGTTGTAAATTAAATCGAACGCCAGTATTAACGATTTAGGGTTTTAAATTTTTAGGAAACAAAAAAAAGAGCTTGTCGCCCCCCTTTCCATCGGCCCTGCATCACATTAATACAGTTTGGTTTTATATGAAATCTATTTTATTAATACTTCTGTGAGTTATATGTATACTGTGTATTTTACACAACACTTTCTTTTATGTAATAAATATTAGTATTATACTTTTATAATACATAAATATATATATATATATATGTTACATAACTATTTACTTGAAATCTTCTCTCTATGTGAAAATAAAAATAAAGATAAAAACCAAAGAACGACTCTGTTTATGAGTTTCGGCCCTGGTTAAATTTACATTCGGCCCTGTTTAGGTTTATTTAATATGTTTCTATGGGATTATATATATGTAATAATATAATACTCACTCTGAATCATATGCAACATTATTTACATTGTTAGAAGTGGGATTCCTTCTCTGTACAATAAATAAATTAATTGAGAGTTTTTTAAACTTTTGAAATCTAATACGTTATCTTAATGAACGACCTTTTAAACGCTGATAAACTTAAACTATTAGTCTAGTTGCAAATATAGAGAATATAGAAAACAAGGAAAGTTGCTTAAACATGTGCATACAGATTCAAAATGTTAGAAAGCTTGGAGAAATAACTTGTAGAATATTAAATAGAAATGTTAGAAATATTAAACAAACCTATAACAATATGGACATGTTAGAAAATTAAAATAGAAAACATGGAAACAATAAAATGGTTAGGAAATATGAGCTTGGGGAAAATTAAGGGGGGAAGGGAATTTTCCTCATCCTTCCCATCTTGAGCAATCCGCAAATCAACATAATGCAAAAAGGTATTTGTGAGTAAATGAGAATTAAAGCTTGTTTTTATAGAGTTTATTTTAGGGCTTGATGTGATGCCCGAGGAGGGTAATTACTCTTAGCAACCCTTTCTACTTTTTTAAACTACTTAGTGAAGTTGATTTAATTTTATTGCATTGAAACTTTAATCCATTTAATTAAATTATTTCTTTATAGTTCCTATAGTTGTTATTGATACTTTAATTAATTTAAGTTAATGTTTTTGTTGGGAATAATTATTTAATTAAATTTAGTTTGTCATAAATCTTTAGTTGGGGAATAGGACTTGATGTGATGCCCTAGTTTTTAAGAGGGTAATTACTCTTAGCAACTCTTTTTACCTTTTTTAAACTACTTAGTGAAATCGACTTAATTTTATTGCATTGGAACTTTAATCCATTTAATTAAATTATTTCTTTATAGTTCCTATAGTTGTTGTTGATACTTTAAGTTAATGTTTTTGGGCTATAGTTGGGGATAATTATTTAATTAAATTTAGTTTGTCTTAAATCTTTAGTTGAGGGAAAATATTTAATCTTTAGTTTATTTTCACATAGCTCCTATAGTGGCATTATGCTACCAAAATTTAAGTGAAATTAATCCCCTAGTAATGTTACACTCTCGAATTTTTAGAGATTCGAGTATAGGATTATTGATGTGAATTTTGTGGCTAATTTTAAAGATGATTATTAAATTTATTTATTTCATTATTTATCTTACCAGTTTAATTAAATGTGGATGAATGTTTTTATTAAAGGCTTGAAATCTTGTTATTATATCGAATAAATTTAGATGGTTATTATAGTTATCTATCCTTATCATGTTAGTTTCTGCTCCTTTAATGTTATTTAGTTGCTAGTTTATTTCTAGGGTTAGGTTTCGACTTAGGTCGAAACTGCATGACCTTCACATAGGAAACCCTAGGGTCGATTCCTAGATGGAGACCACCCCTCTTAGCGACACTTCATGCGACGCATACCCCCTTAGTTTCTCTTGTTAATGTAGGGATTGTGAAGGGATTTTTGCACTATCTCGCTTTGTGTTTGACTTCCTTGCCTTTGTGTGATAGGCCTAACGTGTGTTGCAAATGCAACCACATAATGTGTGTGTGTCACTGAGTGCACATGTTGTGCGCGAGGGGGTTTTAGACTCGGGTAGGAATTTTTTTTGATAATTCATGTCATGACCACATGACAAATGTGGACATGAAATGCGGTTATCGCGTCATGACCACATAACAGATGTGGGCATGACACATATCATCCATTCGTGGCAAGGGAAATGGCTACTTGATAGTTATCTTGTTTACAGCTCTTGAGTCCGTACACATCTTTCATGCACCATCCTTCTTTGGTGTCAACACCACTCGAACAACACATGGACTCAAACTCTCCCTAATCAGCCCCTTATCCAACAACTCTTGCACTTGCCTATTTATTTCTGCATTCTCCATAGGTGTCATTCTATATGGTGCTTTGTTGGGCAAACTTGCACTAGGGATAAAATCTATACAATGACTTATGCTCCTCATTGGTAACAATCCATCGGGTTGTTCCTTCATCATTATGTCATCATACTCCTCCAAAATTTTCTTAATTTCCATGGGTATTTCTTCATTTTCTTTCCTTGTCCCAACTACTGCAAGCTTTGGTACTATAGCAAAACATGTTCGTCCTTCCTTCAAATATTTCAAAAATTTCTTACCAAAAACAAAATAAACCGTGGAGTTGCTCCCCACTTCTTCTTCTCTCTCTTGAATTGGATTTAGAGTATATTTTTTGCCATCTTTCATGATTTGGTATGTGTGTCCACCCATCATGAACATCTTTTCAATCAAATTGCCAAGGCCTTCCCAAAAGTAGATGGCATGCATCCATTGATATCACATCACACATTACTTCATCCATATATCTCCCAATATCAAAACTCACAAGGCATAGCTCACGTACCATTAAACTATGATCTTTTTGTAACCATGAAACTTGGTATGGGCTAGGATGTTTCACTCTTTTCAAATTCAATTTTACCACCATCTCTTCAGATACAATGTTATTCGTGCTACTGCTATCCACTATGACTTTGCAACACTTGCCACCCACTTTGTATCTTGTTCTAAACAAATTTTTTCTTTGCATTGGCTCTAACTTCATTAGACACATTCATTGGGTACCATTCAAGCCATGTCCTAATAACAACCATAGAACCTATAGGATACTCAATGTCTTCTCCATCTATGATAGGGACTGTCAACATATTTTTTCCTTAGCATAAATGATACAAATAAATCCATTCCTTTTTCATTATCTTCATTTGTAGGAACTACATAAACATGACTTACTTTAAGTTCTACAAAAAACTTAATCTTAATAAATAATACAAATATGCTATGTAAGGGGCTAAAGTATTAATTTTAACTAAATAATGCATCTATAATACAAAGTTGCACTTGATTTGATACGGTCAAACTTAATTGATGATTCCATCTACACGAGTTTTAGTGCTCATGGAGGTCAATACATCATTGACAAACAGTTGCACTAGATTTGATAAATGGTCAAAGTCAATTAATGAATCCATCTCCACGAGTTTTTGTGCTTATGGAGGTCAATACATCTCAAGTGGATTTAAAGGTCTACAACTCCATTTATTGACCCACTCTTTTGACACACTCATTCTAACAAAAAATTCATACATGAATAAAAACATGCCATATACATCATATAAATAGTCCATGAACCTTTATTTGAGCTTCTAAAGGAGTGAAACTCACTCAATCCAATTACTATAAAATAATATTCATATTTTGCAATGTTAGCTTCTATTACCAATAATTTTTAATAAGGCTTACTTTCATTATTTAGACTCATTGTTGATGATGGATGTACTACATTTGTCAACTTTCCACCATCTTTGTACTTCAACTTTTCTTGTGCTAGGGTTCTTTTTAAACATGCTCTTGCACTATCATGGTTCTTTTTTCCATGCCTAGCCTTAGTGAAATTTTAAATATATTGAAAACCATTCATCCTATATATTTTTCTCAACTAGTACAACATCCATGAGTTCTTGAATTGTGATGGAATGAGTACCATGAAGAGCGGTGCTAACAACATAGGGATGAAAACCACACCGCACAACTACAAAATGAAACAATGAGAACTAGATAACACCAAAACCATATCTAGAAAATCCCACTCCCTTCTCTTGAGGGTGCCAAGAAAAAATAGATTTAGGGAGTTCTTTCTTCCTTCTCTGAACAACTGTCCAAGAAAACTCAGAGTCCAATTCCACAGAATGAAGGGAAAGGTGGGAAACCTCAACTAATGCCTCAACCAAAGACAGATCATGCAGGGGCGTACCCAAACCTGAAGCTAGAAGATATTAAAGAGACTTAGTGTCTCAAATTGCTGCTTGAACCTCATGTTTTGATCGTTGGTTGTTCATTGAACTGTTCAGGAGTTCATTGGGTTCAAGGTTCAACATGAACAGTCATCGTTGTGACAGAACACTATCGGCATACCTCAGATTGGCTCTACCGATGATTGGTATTTCACCGATGCTAGTGACCATCAGGATGACTTACTGTATCAACGGAAGTTGGAAGCTTTACATTGATCTCCAAGGTCTCACCAAAGGGTGTGAGCTATCGGCCTAAGGTTGGAGATCGGTGAAAGATGTAGAAGCTGCCCCGATAGTTATGTGTTACTCCGATAGGAGTTGGTGATGGAGTTTGGCATCGGTATAAGAACTACTTTCGGCCAGGTTTTGTCAAGTTTCTCCGACGCTCACTATCTTACCGATGGTGGTAGCGTCTTCAGAGATCGGCGAGAGATTGTTCATCGGGATAATGTAAAATGTTTGGAGCGATGGCGAAGGTCTGACCGATGAAGGATGGAGGACTTGGGCATTGTAGAGACATTGGACTATCGGTGCAAGAAGTGAAGTGCTCACTGATGGAGTGGGTTAGTCTGATAAGGCTATAGCTTGGCATCGTCGGCAACAAAATTGCCGATGATGGTATTATTGTGTGTTCAGACATATAAACTGGAACATCGTTAGCAACCTGGTGCATGTGGGATTAAACATCTCACTGGAATGTGAACAGTTACAATGGTTTGAAGGCAACGACACTGAAGAAGTTAGATCGATCAGTTAGGGCAAAAGTTGAATTACTGTCTTTGCTCTTGAAGACTGGATATATAAACAGATCTACGTGTATCGTTGCAAATTGATGAAAGGATTCAAATTATACAGTTTATTCTGTAGATAGGTAGATGAAATAAATGGCTTTGTATAATTGTAAAAGAATCAATACCTGAACAAAAGGAGTTGGGGATTGTTATTGTAATCTTTCAATTTACTGTAATAAAGATAGCTTCTATTGTGGTGGTGGGGTTTTTACCCTAAAGGGTTTTCCCATGTAAAACTGGTGTTGTTCTGTGTTGTCTTAATTGTTTATTTTATTTTTCTAGTGTATTCATATGTGGTTTTTTAAATTGAAAGTTACCTGTCTACATTATCCCCTTTGAATTAACATTAGGGAAGCTGTATTCCGCACATCTGCTTTCCTTACAAGTGGTATCAGAGCCTGGCCAGTTGTGTTATCCTTGTTGGTAGGTTGGGTTTTTTGTGTTAGTTCTATGAGTGGGAGTTCTGTAGAGGTCTATTTTGTTAAATAAGATGGCAAGTACATCAGGAAAGATAGACATTGAAAAGTTTAATGGCACAAACTTTGAGTTGTGGAAACTTAAAGTTGAATATATACTGGTCGACAGAGATCTTTGGGTTGCTGTGTCTGAAACTAAACCTTCAGCCATGAAGCAAGAAGATTAGGACCTGGCAGATAGGAAAGCCAGAGGACTGATAAGACTAAGTTTAGCAGATTCTGTTATATTGAACGTCCATGAAGAGAAGACTACGAACGCTCTGTGGAAGAAGTTAGGAGCTATTTATCAAGGCAAGTCCTTGGTGAATAAACTTTTTCTCAGAAAGAAGTTGTACTCTCTGAAGATGGATGAAGGAGCATTTGTAGCAGAACATCTAAACTCATTTAATCTGATTGTTGCACAGTTGATGTCTATAGGTGTAAAAATAGAAGAGGAAGACCGTTGTATGCTTCTATTGTGTTCCTTACCTGACTCATGGGATCATCTTGTGATGGCTATTGGAAGTACAACAACCACATTTACAACTAAAGCGTTTGTTACCTTGTTGTTATCTGAAGAGATGAGGAGGAAATCTTCTGAGATGGCCAAAGAGGCCCTGTCTATTCGAGGTAGATCAAAGGAAAAAGGCAAGAAGAAGGACAAGAAGTCTGAGTCTAAATCAGAGGGGAGATCAAAATCTCTTGGCACAAAGTCCAAGGTGAAGTGCTGGAATTGTGGGAAGAAAGGACACATCAGAAGAGACTGCAAAGAGGAGAAAAAGAAGAAGAAGAACTCTTCTGACAACGATTCTTCTCAGAGTGATGTTGATGCCTTCATTTCTGCCTTAGCAACGCTTGCATCTGAAGATGTGTGGCTGGTGGATTCAGGAGCATCTTTTCATATGACATCTCACAGAGAATGGTTCACTAAGTATGAACCGTATGCTGGTGGGAAGGTGTTCCTAGCAAGTGATTCGACACTGGAAATTGTTGGCCGAGGAAGAGTTAGAATCCAGTTCTCGGATGGCAGAATAAAGGGAACGAATGGAGTTTTACACATACCAGGTCTGGCTTGAAATTTACTTTCTGTTAGTAAGCTTAATGATGTTGGAGTACAAGTTACTTTTGTGAATGGTGGCTGTAAAATGACTATAGGTTCTATTGTACTGGCAAAGGGTGATCGCATTGGAACTTTGTATAGATTAGATGCTAAACTAGTGTGCTGTAATAGTGTCTCTGTAAAATCTAAAAAAGCTACTATTATAACATGATGCAAACTCTATGGAAGTTAAACTTCCTGCAGAGAAAACAATTGTCTAGCATCATAGACTTGGTCACATAGATGAAAAAGGTTTAAAAACCTTGAAAAATAAAACCCTAGTAGATGGGCTGATTGATTGTAATCTAGAGTTTGATTTCTGCGAACATTGTATATATGGAAAACATAACCATGTTTCTTTTTACTCTAGTTCTCATAAATCTTCTGGTGGTCTGGACTATGTACATTCTGATGTTTTTGGTCCAGTTGATGTTCCTTCTCTATCTAAATCAAGATACTACATATCGTTTATTGATGATTATTCAAGGAGGGCATTTGTATATTTTTTAAAAAATAAATCAAAAGTGTTTAGTCGGTTTAAAGAATTTAAAACTCTTGTGGAAAATCAGACTAGTAGAAGAATAAAATTCTTGAGAACAGATAACGGTGGTGAATATTGCAATGCGGATTTTGATAAGTATTGTGTAGATCATGGTATAAAAAGGCACAAAACTACACCTTATACTCCATAGCAAAATGGAGTTGCTGAAAGGTTGAATCGATCACTAATGGAGAAAGCAAGAAGTATGTTGAGTTATGCTGGTCTTGAACAAAGGTTCTGGGCTGAGGTAGTTGCTACAGCTTGTTACTTGCTGAATCGTTATCCTACTTCGGCATTGGTTGATAAGACGCCTATGGAAGCTTGGTCTAGAAAGAAGCCCTCTCTAAGACATCTTCGTGTCTTTGGTTGTGAGGCATATGCTCATATTCCTGATGTAAAAAGATCTAAGTTGGATTACAAAGCAATCAAAAGTATCTTTATTGGCTATGGAGTCAGTATTAAGGGGTACAAGCTTTGGAATCCTGAAACTGAAAAAGTACTTTACAGTAGGATTGTAATTTTCAGAGAGATGAAACCTTTCGTTAGTGTTCCTCAGCTGGAGAAGACAGAAGAAAAGAAAGAAAAGAGTGTTGTGAATATTCCTTTGACCCCTATAAAAGAGGAACAACAAGCACCAAGTGTAGATGATTCAGAAGTGAGTTTGAGTAGCTCCAAAGATTCAGATCCAGAGCAAGAACCTGAACCTGCACCTCAGCCATTGAGGAGGTCTACACGTGAAAGGAGACAACCAGATAGGTATGGATTTTTAGTATTTGATTCAAGTTGTACCTATGCTTTGCTTACTGATACTGATGAACCTAGGACTGTGAGAGAAGCTATTAGTTTATCCGATTCAAATTCTTGGTTGGAAGCCATGGATAATGAAATGTCATCATTGGAGAAAAATGGAACCTGGGATATGGTGCCCTTGCCTGAAGGTAGAAAACATGTGGGCTGTAAGTGGGTATTTAAAAAGAAATATGGTCCAAATGGTAGTATTGACAAGTACAAGGCAAGACTGGTTGCTAAGGGGTATTCTCAAAAGGAAGGTATAGATTATGGAGAAATCTTTTCTCCTGTAGCTAAGCTGACATCCATTAGATTTCTATTGTCACTTGTAGCAGCGTATGAATTTGAAATTGAGCAGATGGATGTGACGACAACATTTCTTCATGGGGACCTTGAAGAAGAAATGTATATGTCCCAGCCAAAGCATTTTTTGGTAAAAGGTAAAGAACATCTGGTATGTAAACTTAAAAAGTCTCTTTATGGTTTGAAGTAATCTCCCAAAATGTGGTATCAAAAATTTGATACGTATGTTTTATCTTTGGGATATATGAGATCTAAATCTGATCATTGTGTCTATTATAAAACTGAAGGTGATCGGATTCTTATAATTGCACTGTATGTGGATGATATGTTGTTCATTGGCAATGGTAAGGGGATGATCTCAGATTTAAAATCTTAGTTGTCCTTGAAATTTGAAATGAAGAATCTGGGGGCAGCGAAGTACACTCTGGGAATGGAAATCAAAAGGGACAGATCTAAGAGAAAGATTTGGCTTAGCTAGAGCAAGTATATTACCAATGTTCTTGATAAATTCAATATGTTTGATTCTAAACAGTTAGTTTTTCCAATTTTGCAGGGAACGAAACTATCTGTTGAAGATTGTCCAGAATCTTCGAATGAAATTGACGATATGAAAAAAGTGCCTTATGCAAGTGCTGTTGGTAGTTTGATGTACGTAATGGTCTGTACCAAGCCAGACATTACCCAAGCAGTGGGAGTTTTGAGCTAGTTTATGGCAAATCTAGGCAGATCACATTGGGATGCTGTGAAGAGAGTTATGAGGTATTTGAAGGGAACTTTTGATTATGCTATTTGCTATCATGGAAATTTAGTTGGATCTCAGAAATCTATCAGCATTCAGGGATATGTAGATTCTGATTGGGCGGGGGACATTGACAGTAGAAGATCCACCAGTGGATATGTATTCACATTAAATGGTGGTGCTATTAGTTGGATGAGCAAGCGGCAGGCTGTAGTCGCTTTGTCCACAACAGAGGTAGAGTACATGGCAGCTACTCGTGCATGCCAAGAAGCTGTTTGGTTGAAGAGGTTGTGTTCTGATGTTGGTTTTAATGCAGGGTAAATACAAATTCACTGTGACAGTCAAAGTGCTATATGTTTGGCGAAGAACCCTACATTTCATGCTAGGACAAAACATATTGATGTCCAATATCACTTTGTTCGTGATATGGTGGAAGACAGGAAAGTGAAGCTGGAAAAAGATTGACACTTTGGAAAATGTCACTGATGCCTTAACCAGTGAGCATGGCCAAGTTCAAATGGTGTTCAGATGGAATGCGTCTTTGGGCCCATAATTCTCAGTAATCATATGAGGATTACGAGGTAGCAATAATCTCTTCAACAAGTGGGAGATTGAAGAGACTTAGTGTCTCAAATTACTGCTTGAACCTCATGTTTTGATGGTTGGTTGTTCATTGAACTGTTCAGGAGTTCATCGAGTTCAAGGTTCAATGTGAACAGTCATTGCTGTGACAGAACACTATCGGCGTACCTCGGATTAGCTCTATCGATGATTGGTATTTCACTGATGCTAGTGACCATTGGGATGACTTACTGTATCAGCGGAAGTTGGAAGCTTTACATCAATCTCCAAGGTCTCACCAAAGGGTGTGAGCTATCAGCCTAAGGTTAGAGATTGACGAAAGATGTAGAAGCTACCCTGATAGTTATGTGTTACTCTGATAGGAGTTGGCGAGGGAGTTTGGCATCGGTGTAAGAACTGCTTTTGGCTAAGTTTTGTTAAATTTCTCTGACGCTCACTATCTTACCGATGGTGGTAGCTTCTTCAAAGATCAGCGAGAGATTGTTCATTAGGATAATGTAAACTATTTGGAGCGATGGCGAAGGTCTGACTGATGAAGGATGGAGGACTTGGGCATCATAGAGACATTGGACTATCGGTGCAAGAAGTGAAGTGCTCACCGATGGAGCAGGTTAGTCCGATAAGGCTATAGCTTGGCATCGTCGGCAACAAAATTGCCAACGATGGTATTATTGTGCATTCAGACATATAAACTGGAACATCGTCAGTGACCTGGTGCATGTGGGATTAAACATCTCGTTGGAATGTGAACAATTACAATGGTTTGAAGGCAGCGGTGTGGAAGAAGTTAGATTGATCAGTTAGGGCAAAAGTTGAGTAACTGTCTTTGATCTTGAAGACTGGATATATAAACAGATCTATGTGTATCATTGCAGATTGATGAAATGATTTAAATTATACAGTTTATTTTGTAGATAGGCAGATGAAATAAATGGCTTTATATAATTGTAAAAGAATCAATACCTAAACAAAAGGAGCTGGGGATCATTATTATAATCTTTTAGTTTACTGTAATAAAGATAGCTTCTATTGTGGTGGTGAGTTTTTTACCCTAAAGGGTTTTCCCACGTAAAACTGGTGTTGTTCTATGTTGTCTTAATTGTTTATTTTGTTTTTCTGGTGTATTCATCTGTGGTTTTTTGAATTGAAAGTTACTTGTTTGCATTATCCCCTTTGAATTAACATTAGGGAAGTTGTATTTCGCACCTCTGCTTTCCTTACAGATATGAAGAATGATTTGGAGCTGGGAGCTCCAAACCACTTGACATAGAAGGGGCAATAGTTGTTTGAGTCTGAATAGGGGAATACTCAGGAGGGAATGTGCAGCACATTGTCTCACCCACTAGCACCCCCACAGGATCGGGAATAAGCAGAGAGGAAATATCATGAGATGAATCATCATCCTAGGAGAGACTATCCATTAGAAAGTCTGAAGCATCGATAGTCAAGTGATCATCAAGGGCATTCTTCCACCAAGTAGCCACACCCTTGCGACGTGAGAGTGGACAAACAGAGACCAGGTGACCAATAACAAAGCACCATCTACATCTAAAGGGGAAACTCTCGTAATCTAGCTATTGTGTCTAATACCTTTCCCTAATCTTTAGAATGACCTCTCCATGAAGGGGTTTGAAGATATCAATGTCAACCATAATATGTGTGAACATAGAGTGCCCCATGAAAGAGGTTGTGGAGTCAACCACTAGGAAGCGACCAATAGAATTACCGATGTCCTCATAGCAAGAGCCTTCCCAACATTAGAGTGAGAGAATTGGAATCCTAACCTAGATTGGTCTAATGTTGAGTTGTTCGATGAGAGGGTTGAAGGAGCTAGACCAGGGTTTGATGGAGAGGGAGTGCACTCCCCACAACCAAACCTGATCAAGCACATAATCTTGCTCCTCCAAGGATGTGAAAGTAACTATGAAGAAGCCCCTTGCATAAGAAAAGAGATAAATCTTACCCTCCACAAGGGGTTTCCAAGAAGCCAAGACCTAGTTATGCAGGTTAGGCAAAGAAGACCAAAAATTGTTAAGCTTGCAAATCACCCCATATTTTTGGTAAAACTCTTCATTCTCTAATACATCCTAGCCACACACTACAAATGGGGGAAGATGTGCACATGGAAGGGGATGAAGTAGGGCATTTTGTGAAGGATGGCCATGGACCTGCACACCTATTACAACCACATAAAATTCAAAATGTTGCCTAGGAATAGAGCCATCAACCTTAGGAAAGAGGGCATGGAAAGATTTGTTCCCTCTAGAGACTGTGAGAGACCCGCAGTGCGTAGGAGAACCACCTTGAGACAAAGAAGTACCTAGAACATAAGCTTTAACCTTTACATATGAGGACCAAATAGGCAAGCCAACGTGAACATTTGCACCATCCTCCACATATGAGGGAGAAATCTAGATAGGTGAGCTATGCTAACGAGCACCTGAAGCAGGGGGAACAACACAAATAGAAACAACATCCTACATCAGGGTAAGAGGGGGAGTGAGAGACAACATTTCAAATCGTGATAATTGTGATGTATAGTTATCTAACTATATGATGTGTTGATCAAACATGATGCTTCTATTACTCAAATTATGACCAAAGAACATCTCAAAACAACCTTTCACAAACTTTGTAGAATGTGTATGATTCTCACTAATATAAATGATACTCTCTTAAGATATTTTTATCTTCCTCTGTGCTATTGGGTGCATAAATGAATGCTATATGTATAAGTATGAAAACATAAATAGGGTTGTGGTACTATGATTGGACTTCATTCTATGGTCGTAGTGTATAGTTCTCTGCAAAACCTACAATTGACATGATGGTACCAAGAGAAAATGTTCTCCTTAAATAACTTAAAATTTTCATCTAACCATTAAGCTCTCTGTGTATGCCTTCCATATTCATACACTATCTTCTTCTAAAAGATAAATATAAATTTTGATACATTTACTTCTTTACTCACTAATTCACTCCTTTTGGCCTCCTTGTCATCTTTTAAAGTGTATGCCACTAACTTGTATTTTCCAAAACTAACTAGTTTATTTCTAATTGCATGCTTATTTTTTGTGTGCATACAATTTTTCAAATGTTGTAAACCATCACAACTATCACAAGTTCCATCCAAACATGATTTCTAATTAAAATGTTTAATTTCTATTTTACAAAAATATTTGAGATGTAATCTCTTATTGGTCTAGATGGAGCATCTATCATACACTCCTACAAAATATTAGTATGTAAAGTAACATTTATATGCCAAAAACCATCATAATACATAGAAAATTCAATACGAACCCTACAACATCATAATACTATAGCAAATTCTTCTAAGTGGATCTAGACTGCTCCTTCATCAATAATTTCCCCCTCATGTCAGGTGGTGTAGAGATCCATGCTCCAGTCATGTCCTTGATTCTTCCATCTTTTAGGCTGGCTTCATCCCCCTCTTTGCATGAGATATCTATGGTTGAGGCATCAATTGAAGACTCCCTTCTTTCACCTTGTTTCAAGGATTTTGACTCAAGGTCATCCTAGTTCAATGAAGAAAGAAAGGACTCCCTAAAATAGTAGCTACATCGCACCCTCAGGTTAAGGGAATAAGATTTGTTAGATTGAGACTTGGAGTTGTGTAGTTCCTATTATTTTTCTTTGTTATATTGTAATGGGGATGCCATTTTTGTGTTGTGTTGTTTGTCCCATAGCTCATGGTATTAGTTTCATCTATCTTTTGGTTACTTTGTTGTATAAGGGTCCGAGCTCTTTTAAAATCCCATTGTATCAATATAAAAAACAAGTATTGTGTGAATGACTTAGTTTAACATAAAAAAAAATATCATTTCAAAATACCTTTGACTACTTCATATTTGAGAATAACTCTCTAGAAACTTAATATAAAATGGTGTTTGAGTCATATCCATTTTTTTTTAAGGATGTGGCTCCTAGTTTCAACAACCAATTCTTCTTTCTACAATGTCTCTTTGCTTAGGTGAATCCCTTGTGTTATTTTTTCAAAATTCGTGAATTAAAATTTTTAAGGCTTCAACTATGACTTTGATTTTTTGTGGGAGTCTACTTGAGAATGCCCATAGTCCATTGTTATTACTATCCTCAACTCTTTCATGTCTCCCAATAGTTTTATTAGTGTTTTCCTATTTGTTTTTAGTGCTCTACTTGTTTTTCTAATTAAATAAGATTTTTTGTTTGATTACTTGTTATAGTTGATGTAATAATACACCAAGTAGTGTTACTATCATTGGTGCATGAAGTTAAATCTATTGTTTGGTATGCATTAATTAGAATTTTTACAATGATTTTTTCACTATCAGTATTAGATTACACTAAGGATCTTTATAGTAGTTTTAAAATTAAGGTTTCTTATCATTTCATCAAATAATTGACATCTCTATTTCATTTCGCTTTTCAAGCAACATTTTCCAAATGTTATTAGTATTTCTTCTACAAATGCATTTAAGAATCTTATCTTTCATTGGTTTTAAAATACTTTCATCTATTTCAATTAAAACAAGTTTTTTATTCAAAAATTTAAGTGTTGTTATCAATGGTAAATTTGGTTCAACAAGTTAATTTTGTTCATTAGTTACATTTAGTTCGTATTCTATATTTTGTTCATTTTCTATAATTTGGTAAATTTTGTTTTTTTTGTTTAGTGGTAAAAAGAGGAAGATGGGGTTTTGGTTTATTTCAAGGGTTTATGTTAAATCCTCCTTTCACCACAACATTCAAGGACATTCAATCGAGTAGAGAAATCTACTACAGATCTCCTATCACTTGGAACATAGGGGAACATTAGAATTGTGTGAATTTGTTGTTCAATTAAGTCCAATTATGCTCAAAACCCTAATTTCGTAAAGTCATAAACAAATGGACAAATCACATAAAATGATTGCACACAAAGATATCGAATGACAACTAAATACATACCAGATTTTAAAGTTTAGTGTGTAGAAAAGTCAGGGACTAATGAGTGGGCACCCTAGTCCAGTGTACTTGCTTTTGTTGGGATCTCTAAAGAATGTCTACAACTTGATCTTGTTGTCATAGAGATTTCACCACTTCAAAATCTGGAGGACTAATGAGTGGGCACCCTAGTCCAAGCCCCAATTTTCTTCTTTACTCTGCACTTCCAATAGTCTGTAATGCCTCCCTATAACTCCACTTCTTCTGCTTTTGAAACCTGTAACCTGTAATCACAGAAAAGTGGGTTGAGGGTTGTGGTATTTAGAGGCTTGCCTTAGTCAAGCCTCTTAGAGACATTCAAGTCTTCCGAACACCATTGTTAGATGGAAGTGTGTATCCCTACAGAATAGAGGCAAAAATCCAAATGATAAATGATAGAAAACACAATAGATATCATCTTGAAGTTTAGATCTCACATAAATGAAGGCTCTTCGATCACATGAGAAGATGAAGTCAAATCTACAATCACAAAAACAATAACAATGCTCTGCTCTACAACAATGAGAATCTTGAAATCACAAATATGCCTAAAGTTTGCAATCATCTTCTTAACATCCTCTAGTTTACAAATGAATGCCTAAACATGCTTATATATGCAACTAAACAACTTCCCGCCAAGAAATTCATAATTCAAACTTGAGGTGTTGACATAGGACCTAACAACGGTCACATAACTAACACATGAAAATAGGTCCTAACCCAAAATAGGACAGGACTAGGGCACAGGCGCCCAAGTCCTCCCCCACTATTTCAAGCAGGAGTCATCACAAGTGCATCCCCTAGGTCCCATTTGTCATAAAACTTAGGTGTTTTCTTATCAAGAGTCATCACTAACATGTAAGATGACCTAAATGCATTCTAAAGGACAGGAGCTAAATCTTAAGAGGGAAAAGCCTCCAAGGGGACATTTTTTGACATAACATTTAGCCCCCACTTTAATGTATGTATGAACACTAGGTCAATACACGCATTAAATCAAGGTCAACTAACACAAAAAACACACCAAACATGGAGAAGACATGCCAATCACAATGAAGACAATAGCAGGCATGCAAAACACAGAGAAGATAGTAACAGTCATGCAAGACATGGAGAAGACAGCATTGAAGACACGTAAAACATAGTGAATGCAGTGATTATTTCTTTTTTTCATTTTTATTTTTCCCATATATGAAATACAAATGCAAGTACAGGGAAAGTAAACACACAACCCAAATGCAGGAGGAGTCATCGCCACCAGTCTTGAAACTGCATAAGGGGTAACAAACACACCAAATAAATCTCGAAGTGTAGGAGGAGATCATTGCCACCAGTATTGAAACTATACTTGAGAACAAACACGCCATACAAATCCCAAAGCATAGGAGGAGCTCATCGCCATTGGTCTTGAAACTATGCTTGGGAAGAAACATGCCATACACACACACATGGAAGACACGGAGAAAACATAGCAAACAAGCGATGGAAGAAACCTATTTCTAGGTTTGCAGCCATCGTAAGAAACATTACAGGCACACACCAACAATTGGGATTTGCCAAAACAGTCGCTGAAGACATGCTTAAGGGTTAGGATAGTCTCAGATCTGCTGCACCTACTCGAAGGACTTTTAGAAAATGACAGGATGTGCAATCTCCTCAAGAAATATGTCATCCCTACCTTCTATAGAAGGGCTTAAAATAAAAGGATATGCATGATATCTCACCTCTGTAGAGGGCTTAAGTGATTGCAATATAAAAAGAAAGATGTGCAGGGCTTCAAACATGCTTCATTAGTACCAAAATCATCAAACAACTTACCTTATATATGCCCCCACCTTAAGGTGGTTGATATCATGTATCGATATCAAGCATGTTAAGGTAGAGAGAAAAAAACAAGGGAACACGAGCTCTCGCAAAGCCCATGCCCCCCAGAGGTGACATGTACTTTATGATTGGCAAATGTTCCCACAAACACACAATTTCCTAAAAGAAAAAGTGTTAGCATCCATATTGATAAACAACAATGCATGTAATCATTTACATAGAGAACCAAGGAAAGCAAGATCCAAGATAAACAAAGTGCACGGAGCAACAATATTGTTACATTTTGTAAGTATGATAAGACAACATCAAGATAGCACACATAGTGATTCTACTAGCCAAGTATTGAATAATATATATCAACCCCATCATCATGTATGGACTAGGTCCATTTTTTGATTTCTCGCTAAAGGGACACTAGGTCCATATCAGTATAATATTTTTTTTGTCATCCGCCAACTAGATAAAACCACTAGAAGAAGGTAAACAACAAATCAAGAGAGGAGAAACAAGTGTCTTAGGGACAGTCATGTAGGAGGGTGCCCCCACGTTACCAACCACAATGCTATGTTCATAAGAGACAACACACAACAATGAAAATACAGGAGAAGCAATATAGAAGAATGATGATACAAATAGAAGAAGGGTCACAACATAGGTGGTCTCCTAGTATCCTTGACCTTATGAGAGTATCAAGGGTCATCTTAGGAGGCCTTAACAACACATAACATAGAACAGGGGGAACACAACATGAGAGGGGAGGTCACTTAAATGAGCCAATAATGCTATGACATAGGTGACCACCAAGGTTAGAAATGCTTACCTGCAAGGGACAACCAAACTAGTGGTCATCAATGAGCAATCCAATGCCATTTTTTCGTGGCAAAGGTGAATTCTCAACTTTCTCCTTATCCACTTCCATCATACCAATTATCTCATCATAGTTCAAATATTCATTTTCTACTTCTGCCCTACCAATTATTTCATCGTAATCATAGTAGGCTTGTGTTATTATTAGGTCCCTGTGTCCTCTAGGAGGGTCTTCTAATGCAGGTTGTTCTATGAGAGATCTTTCCGCATCCACTAATGCTTCATCTTGGCCAAGGAGAACATTGGGATGAAACAAAGGTAAAGTGTTATTGAAAGATTCAGGTGGTGTATCATTATTAAATCTATCCATAGTCTTCTCATCTAGGGCTCTTGGACATTCAAAAGTGGGATAATGTATGGGATCATCATCATTATAATCATTCTCGGTATCATCATCATATGTTGTAGCTATTAATTCCAAACTATTAAGAGAACCTTCATACTCATCATTCTTAGTGTGTTTTATTAATTATTCTATTACCCAAGGGTATGTATTGATGAGAGACACAAAGTTGTTAAAATCAGCTACATATTCTAGGATTTCAAAGGAAGAGCACATAAATATATCCTTGTGATACATAGTTTGTGTATAAGTAATGACATGAGGATTTATATTAAGAAATTTGTAGAGGTTCTCAAAGTTTGTGATGTATGAATGTAAAAGATTCCAAAGAGAAATGAGATGAAGACATCCATGTCTATATTTTTTTAAATCAATGTAAAATCAGATTTCAAAAGCTTTTCAAAAGTTATGTAAGAAAGAAGTGGAAAACTATATGTGAAAATGACCTAAAATGCTTGATTTTTCAAAAAATTTCAATGCAAACAAGTGCAAGAAGAGGTGTTGTAAGGAAATTGATAAGGGGCATAAAGTAGTATGTCTAATATCAGTCCAATAAACCAAAAATATCCTTCACAACACACCTTTGATGCAATCTTATAATGATGACAAGCCAAAACCTAGTGAAAATACACAAAAAACATGCACTTTTTCGCCAATTTTTAATGCAAGGGCCCAATAGAAAGGGTGTTGTAAATAATTTGAGGGGCAACAAATAATAACCCTGATAATATCTAATTAGTGTAAAAAAATCCTTCACAACACACCTATGATGTAATTCTAGAGAGATGATAAGGCCAAATCTAGTGAAAATGCAAGGTTTTCAAACCCTAGACATGGAATTTTGCAAGGAAGCCACTATGATGAAAAAATACAATTATAAATCAGCCCTAACAAGTATATTTAAAGGGTAGTAAAATATGAAACAAGATTTTGACTACAAGCCCTAGCTAATGCAAAACTAGGTTATATGAAAAAATACAAAATTTTAAGCAATTTGTAATAATTTAATTATAAAAATGCAATGTAAATGAATGATGAATGATGGATTTCTGTAAATTAAATCAGATCTGATGATAATAACATAAATTAAATGCAAACTAATTCAAATTATTTGAAAATGCATGCCTAAATGCCAATTTTCTCAAATTTTCCAAATATTTCAATTTTTGTAATTTTTTCAAATGTGATAAGATGAAAATGAAATGAATGGAAATCTGAAATACAAAACTCAACAAGGTGCAAAATTCATTAAAAACACGGGTTCACCAAAATTTTTAGTGGTAAAAAGAGGAAGATGGGGTTTTGGTTTATTTCAAGGGCTTATGTTAAATCCTCCTTTCACCACAATATTCAAGGACATTCAACTAAGTAGAGAACTCTACTACAGATCTCCTGTCACTTGGAACATAGGGGAAGATTGGAATTGTGTGAATTTGTTGTTCAATTAAGTCCAATTATGCTCAAAACCCTAATTTCATAAAATCATAAATAGACAGACAAATGACGAAAAATGATCTCACAAAGAGATATCAAATGACAACCAAATACATACCAGATTTTGAAGTTTGATGTGTGGAAAAGTTGGGGACTAATGAGCGGGTGCCCTAGTCCATGTACTTGCTTTTGTCAGGATCTCTAAAGAATGTCTACAACCTGATCCTGTTGTCACAGAGATTTCACCATTTTGGAATCTAGAGGACTAATGAGTGGGTGCCCTAGTACAAGCCCTAATTTTCTTCTTTGCTCTACACTTTCAATAGTCTGTAATGTCTCCCTGCAACTCCACTTCTTTTGCTTCTGAATCATGTAACCTGCAATCACAAAAAAGTGGGTTGGGGGTTGTGGTGTTTAGAGGCTTGCCTCAGTCAATCCCTAGAGAGACATTCAAGTCTTCCGAACACCATTGTTAGATGAGAGTGCATATCCCTATGGGATAGAGGCAATAATCTAAATGATAAATGATAGAAAAAACAATAGATATCACCTTCAAGTGTAGATCTCACATAAATGAAGGCTCTTCAATCACATAAGAAGATGAAGTCAAATCTACAATCACAAACACAATAACAATACTCTACTCTGCAACAATGAGTATCTTAAAATCACAAATATGCCTAAAGTTTGCAATCATCTTCTTAACATCCTCTAGGTTACAAATGAATACGTAAACATGCTTATATATGCAACTAAACAACTTCTCGCCAAGAAATTCGTAATTCAAACTTGAGGTGTCAGCATAGGACCTAACAACGGTCAAATAACCGACACATGAAAATAGGTCCTAACCCAAAATAGGGCAGGACTAGGGTGCAAGTGCCCAAGTCCCCCCCCCTCCCCGCTTTTTCAAGTAGGAGTCATCCCAAGTGCATCCCCTAGGTCCCATTTGTCATAAACTCAGGGGTTTTCTCATCAGGAGTCATCACTAACATGCAAGATGACCTAAATGCATTCTAAAGGACTCAAGAGCTAAACCTTAAGAGGGAAAAGCCCCCAAGGGGACATTTTCTGACATAATAGTTTTGAATAGATTCATCATTTGGTGTAACATAAGTTTTAATTTTGAATTGCATCATTATTGATTATTTTATTATTTATTGATTCAATTGGAGTTTTAGGATTTGTTCCAATATCAAATTATTTGGCAAATATAACATACCTTCACCTCTAAAGATTGATTTCCCATTTGCATGGAGGTTTTGCATTTGTTCCCGTTTTTCTGCCTTTCTTTCTCTTTTTATCTTCAATGGATTATAGAGGATTGCTTTCAATATTTCACCTTGGAATTTTAATTTTTTGTTTTCACTAAGTCATCTCATGCATTCTTTTTTATTTTTCTTTTTGAGATTTGAGCTCCTCAGGCATTTTCCTTTTTGATGGTTTTCACCCCATAATTCTCAAGTCTACATCAATATATAATAAAATAATTGGCACAATAAGAATGTTCTATGCATGTTAGGAACATAAGAAACATAAAAAAACACTCAATTGTCAAACAATGATAAGGAATATCTCAAAAGGATAAAATAATAATTCCCTATATTATGATAAGAAAAAAAAAATAATGTTCTCTAATGTCCTAGGAATGTTAGAAACATAAAAGGTACTCAATTGTCAATCAACCGCATATAATTTATCAAAAGAATAAAACTAATCATTTACATGCATTGAAAACATGCAGATAACAGAGTAGAAGATAGTTTGTGGAACCAAACTCGTGCCCATTTATCTTTTGTTATCCATTATTATCTTTTTTCATATAAAAAATAATGTGATCACATTATAACACGTACATGTTATAACACACTTGTGTTATATATTGCTTACACATTATATAACATGCTTGCACTATATAATGTGTACATGTATGCATTTAGTTTCCTTTTTCTTAAGAATTACCAATCCTTAGGCTTGGATATTTGAGGCTAAGGTTGGAGTTACTTATTGTCTACTCAAATCGATGTTTGGGAAAATGCATATAAAAAATATACAAATCTCACATGCACTCTCCATTAGGTTCACATATTTTAAGACATTATAATAAAAAAACACTGGTGTGACATCAAGCCCCATCTTAGCTTTCCAACCAAATTTTTTAAAAAGTCCAAATATATTAAGGTTTAGATCTTTAATTACTTTTACTAGTGTCTTCATTTTTTTTTTCTAAAAACACATGTTTTATTTTTCTACATAATTTTTATTGGCTCATCAAAATTTGATTTTTTAAATTTGTTTTTTTTTTAACATTTTTTAACATTTTCATATTTTTGTTTATCAAAATGTGTTCACTTTGAAAACTAGTAAAAAATAATATATTTTTTAAAAGATCATGAAAAAATATATGTATTAATACATGATCATAGCTAGCTTTCCACCAAATGGATTTGTAAAATAATTAGAACTCAAAAAATGGGAGGAACACACATGACACTATTATATTTTTGGGTCAAAAGTAGGACCACTTTATGTGCTCTCAAAATTTGACCTTCTTAATCTTGACCATTAAAAAATATAGTAGTTTAGAAACTATATTTTGAGCACTAATATTCTCATTCTTATCATATCATAAAATTTTGAGCATAGGTATTCCAATTTACTCATTGAAGTTTAGCTTTTACTGATTTCAGGAAAATCATGGCCACTTTTGACCCTCTTTTGGCCCCCCATTTCCATGCATTTACCCCATGTTATCAAAAGATTCATTTGGAAGGAAAATATTGATGGAATGACCAACTCCATGGCATCCAACAATGGTTGATCACTACAATATGCACAAACAATGGGCTGTATAACAAGATAAGATAATGTGTGGCAAGATTAAATGATGAATCAAGTGGATTTTGGCACAAAGAGATATTGCACTTGAAAAATATGCACCAACAAAAAAAGAATTTGTGGGACACCAAAATCCACCCAACACAATTCAACAAGCATGCATGGTTAGGGTAGTACATAATAAACTACCACAACATGAGGCACACACAAGATAAGCTCATGCATGAGAACTACAATAGATATTTTTGAGTGATGCAATATTGCACTAAGCTAAGGATGCTCTTTCATCACCATTTCTTCATGTGATTATTCATTTATTCTCCATCAAATTTTAGTTTCTTGTGACGTGATATGGAGTAGATAAGTCTAAGATTTTGTTTCCAATCCACCTTGGAAGTAACTCAATGAGTATCTATTACTACATTTATTTGTAGATCAAGGTTGGTCATTGATAGATTGAGAATTTATGAGTGTTGAGAACCTTAGGTAGATGCCAAAACTAAAGTTACATATACTTTCTAAGTATAATTTGGTAGGAACTTATCATTTATAAGTTCTGAGGGTTTATGTGTAATTACTGTTTCACTAAGAAGCATTGATCACTTTTTTAGGATTCCTTTTTCTTAGTTTATTGGTTTTGAATTTTCTCAAGTTATGATCTTCATTAGATCCATCCAAATCAACATTGATTGGCAATTCCTCCTTTGTCAAAACTATGTTAGAGCAATGGTGTTAGGTATGATCACAACTTGTAAATTAGAGGGGGCCATCATCATCCTTTCTAAATTATTACTTAAAGTTTATATCTTGAAGTATGAATTTGATTTTGCATTAGCCTGCTAGGGTCTATGACCACCATTGGATTGAGGTAGATTAGCTATTCTTAGATCCTTTCTTTGTTTTCAGGCTTGCACATCAAATCTTAACTTCCCAAGGAATTGGCACATGTAAATTGGAGGGATTTATGTTTATTGTACACATTTCTATAATTGGTCATTCTACCATGCCTTTTTTTCTTTTTTAGAGTGAGCAACTATAATTTGATCTAATCTAATTGAATATATGCCATAAATTTTGCTCTATGTAGGGTTTTTAAAACTTGAAGGGCTCCAACTAATCACCGTAGCTAGGAGGAGCCCATAATCTCAAGTAGAATTTGATATGTCTCTTTATTCACTTCTTGGAGTAGCGACTGTAATTGTATTTAATTTAATTAATGACCCTCAAATGTTTTCTCTATTATTCAACAAGTGTCAAATCATAACTCTATGAAAGGTTGACACCTATATCACTTTTCTATGCTGACTTTTCTTTTAAACTTGATCAAGAATTGGAAAAAGAGCTAAGTATCGAAGAAAGCCAAAGGTTAAGCAAATTTTGGTGCATTTTTAAGTGGTGTATGGTTCATTGACCAAAAAATCCAAGCATGAAATAACCTAAAATAAAATAAAAAGGAATCTCAAAGAAAATAGACATGGAATCAAATAAAATTAAAGAAACCACTGCTACAAACCATTTAAATAAAAGGGGGTAGGAAATCTCTTATCCATCCATCATTCACTAACATGAAGCTCAAATAACTTGGAAATATAAGGTGTAGATTCATTCTAGAGAGTTTAGAGCACATATTTAATTAATAGAAATACAAAGAAACTCCTAGGTAAATGTGAACATTGATGAACATTAAATCAACGGATGTGTTGATACATTATTACATTGGTGTAATTTTGAACTCTAGAGATTTCAATTATTTACTTTTCTTATGTTATTAAAGATGGACTCCAAATTCATTGGAATGCACCTCCCACATTAACACATCAACACTCCACATGCCAATGTTAGTTTACACATCAACATTTCCCACATCGAGAGTGCTAAATCACACTCACCACATGTGTCGATTTAATGTCACAAATTATTAACATTGTAAATGATCAATGTTGACATTTGACACCTCTCTATGCATAATACTCTCCTCTTTCATCTTTTTTTATGTCCTCTATTACCACCAGACCTCTTCTCTAAGTAGGTTTGATGACCTCATGTTGAGCTTAAATGGATCCTAATGCATCAAATATATCTATGACACATGCTACTTGTTATTTTCTTACACCTCCTCTTCCTACTTTATGAGCTATCTCTCTAGTTCACTTGCAATGTGATAACACTTTGCAAAAAAGCTTCATCAATGAAACTCTCACGAGTTCACCTCTAGGACATAGAATGCTCACTTTGACACTAGATTGGAGTAGCAATTGTTTAAGGGTCAAATGAACAACTACTAAATAGGGGCACTAAGCACACACCAAAAGATGAACAAGGAAGATAATAATAGAGTTCATATAATGGAAACCAAATGGAATTACAAAAGAATGGAAAGAATACAAAGGGCCACCAATATATGTAACCTAGTTTCCCAATGCTACCAAATCTTAAAGAGATATATGTGCAAACTCTCTATGCTCATAATTAACTCAGCCTCGGCTCTATTGAAAACCCAATCTTTCAGCCAAAAGAATCCAACCCATTCAAAGGACTAGAACTTCTCATTATATAACACATGCCACCTCTATTGCCACATAGGATAGAAGTAGGTTGCTAAAATAAATGTGTGCATAAAAGGTAGATTGATTAGTAATGTGTTATCGGAAATGAACAATAAACCATTCCTTATTAATTTGATCTTGATACCCTTTGACCTTTATATAACTCCAACATGGTATTAAAAGAACTAATCATTGCCATTTTATTGAAGCTTTTTAATGGAATGATCAACTACCCAATATTTGACATCAACTCATCATTATAGTACATGAATGAACAACAGGTTATGTGATGAGACAAGATAACGTGTTGCAAGGCTACACAATGAATCAAACAAGTTTTAGTAAGTGCACTTGGTAAGGATGCATGGGGATGTGCCAATAGGAAACATAACATGCATGATACCAAATCCACCCAACATAATATAAAAAACACGTGTGTGGTTAAGCTACTACACAATAAACTACCACAACATGGGGCACACACAAGATAAGCTCACACATGGGAACTATAATAAATATTTGTGGGTGATATGCACCAACCCAAGGTGCTCCTACATCACTATTACTTCCTATGATTATTCATTGGTTTAAATTGACTTGTGAGTTATTTCTTAGTAATTGAATTTAGAACATTGTGATGAATTTGTTGCATAGTAGTAGAAAATGCTTATTTTGTGTACATTGATTATAATTGGAATATATAAAACTTGTGTTACTAGAACCCCAAAATGACCGAGAATCTTTAACTCAGATATTTTAATTCATAGATGGAGATGGCTATATTCTTTCTCATAAGGTGGCAAATACTACAGTGTAGTATGTTTTTATACACAAATCTCAATCTGAAAGTATAGTTGCATCCTTGAAAATCTTAGTTTAAGTGCACATATAAATCATTTTCTTTAGGTCATTCAAGTTGTCTCTCTAAAATAGTTGAGTTGAAATCTAGGAATGCAATTTTATTAGCAATGCATGCATGTACATACGAGTTCTCTGTTAGTTATCAAATTGTAGAACCTATTTAATAAATTATATTAATCTCTCCTTATTCAAATATGTTTTAAATGTTTTCTTGGGATGAATTGAGATACTTGAATGAATTGATTTTAGTTATTTTATTGGTTTTTAATTTTCTAAAGTTTTATTGTGGATTGAAGTTTATCATATTTAAACTTGTCTTCTAAAATAAAGAATTGAATGATCACATTATTAATGACTTTTAGAATGATGTTTTCTTTATTCACATTATTTTATCAATATGTTATGGCTGGGACTGATGGATTGATTATAATAGCTATTAATGTTTAAGATCTTGCTTTAGCATGGTCCTTCCTCGAGTTAGTTGAGGGAATGATATTGTAATTTAGTAGGAGAGAATAAAGAATGTTTTAGCAAATAGTCACATTGAGTTGTATTTGTTTATTTTACCTAGTTGAGGAATAAATATTTTATAGGTCAGTTATTATCTCTTATATATCCTTAGATTTCAATAAACTATATCAACATTGTAATGGAGAATTGTATTATATATTTAAGCATTTAATCTTAGAGAATGATTGGTATATTATTGATTATTATACCCTGTTAAGGTTGTTCATAAAATTATTTGTTGCATGTACTTTCAGTACTTGAATAATATTCTAGAAACAAAAAATAATATATGATGGTAAGATTCCTTAAGGGATATTGTATCTCAGTGGACTATAAAGTTGTTAGACTAGTTGTCTGAACTACGATGTCTCTGCGTTATGCATACGTAGGCAAGGCCATCATGGGTGAGCCCCCGAGACATTAGGTCGGCCCTTAGGGCCTTAGGCTAACATGATGCTATCTGATATGTTTATTGATGGACTTTGTGGAACTAATGTTTTTGCTTAGTGTGCAGATAAACATGTAGGATACAAAGGCTAATCAAGCTATTGGAAGAAATTTTGGTAGTTACTGTTAATGTGCATAAATTCATCAAAAATGTATACAAACTATTTGCATCTTAAAATCTCAGTTATGAAGAATGATACTATACTTATGTTTATTTGCAAGAATATTAAGTAACAATAAGAAAATTTTCTTCTATTATCTTATTATCTTTTTAGTATTTTTGGCTAAATTAATAAATTTATTGTGATTTATTGACATTTTCTTGAGTGGGCATTACATCACACCCTATTCTAAAGCAAACATACTTATCATTTTATTTCAAGTAGACAAATAGTTAGTCTATGAAATTATTATGATTAAAGTAATATTGTGCCAGATTAGAAAATGCATTTGATTTTATATTATTTTATATGCAATGGATATTGTATGTGGCATTATTATTATGCACATGGTTAAATGATGTAATGGACTAACTAATGTTGTGCAACTGAGGTGGATGCAAGGACAATGTTTCCCCCTCCCAAAAGAGGAGGGAGAGCATCACTAGGGAGAGGGTGATAGATTGAGGGAAAATAGTGATCATTGTGCCATCAAAGAACCACACACACACTTAGTAGTTGCTATGTGTCGGTATTCCATTTGATTTTCATATTTTCTTCTTTAGTCATTTTGTTGTCGACTCAATCGTGAGTCCAGTTGTGTAAGTCGATTTGATCTAGGATACTAGATCATTGATACCTTGCTATCGAATGCATATCTAAGCATTTAAAATGTATTATCGATGTCTATGTTTAGGTTCAAACCATGGTTAAACTCCAATTTTGTTTTATAACTTAGTCAAGGTTTATTAGCATGTTTTGTTCGACAGCTATGGATAAATGTTTTTGTTTAAAAATATTAAGGATAAATATTATAAGTTTTAAAAGAGTACTCCCCATCGTGCCCCCTCCTAGATTCTAGGAGTGGAGAGGAGCAACAAATTGGACATCATGCCTAATCTTGAGGCATACCAAGAAGGAGGTCGTGGTTAGTTATGAGGAGGAAAAGCATGTTTAAAATAAGAAATGTTTCACTCTTTGACACAAAAAAATCTAGACAATAAACTAATAAACTCTCACTCTTTCAGTGGATAGACACACAAGCCAATGAATAAACAAAGAAGTTTTCATTTTTCATTTGACAATGTTAGGATTACGAGAGGAAAGACTATTGTAGGAGCAATGGAAAACCTTTGTAGATGCGTCTATAACCAGGTTTTGCCAGAGAGAAAGGTAAATCCTATAATCTTATCCTTATCATGTATTTGGTGTTAAAGGCACTAATATTGCTTATTCATTTTTGTATGGATTCCTATGAAAATGTGGAACTACATATACTCTATTTCCTTTATTACTATGGCTGAGATATAAAGCAGATTTAGTTCATAAACTATGTAAAACATGTAGCATTTGTATGCCTTTATTTATAAGTTGTAGATGATGAAATGTTTATTTTCTCTTTAGAACGATAAAATGTATTTATCCTATGCCTATAAGAGGCAAGATATAATAGTTGTGTTAAATATGAGAGCCGTGAGCTCTTATATCTTTTTACTAACTATGTTATGATCTTTTATGAATTAAACAACATGCAAAGACTATACGTTTGCATAATATAGAAACCTACTTTATAACACAGCTAGAGAATCGCTAAGAGTATCTGAAATTCATTGCATGAGCCTTGTAAAGCCGTTAAGATATGTTTTTCACTGCATAAGCTTGTAGAGGCCGAGGAGATATGTGTTTCATTGCATGCACCTTATAAGGCTGATAGTTATGTAACGGTCAATCCGCTTAAAACAATAAGAAGTTCATTTCTAGTAGACTTGCCTACGCATGTATAGGCCGACACCCTTGTATTTGCATCCAATATTTATTAGAATGAAACAATGCAATGGTAGATTTATAAGGCCGAAAGCTTGGTATTACACAAGCATTGGTATAAGGCCAATAGCTTAACCTGTATTGTATTGGTTAGACTATGAGTAGATGATAACTTAGCAAGTATTATATTAACTTGGTTGTGAATAGCTGATAATGAACATGTATAACCCTATCTTGGTAGTAATATAAGCTGTTAATATGAAACTTGACTTTATGTATTATCTTTATCTTTATCTTGGCTGGGAATAGCCAATAGTATGCCATGTTTTACTCTATCTTGGTAGTGTTATGGCCATTTGATATGAGTAAGTATTTTTTCATTGGTAGCAATACGACCATTAGATATGAACATTTGTCTTTATAAAGGTAGAAATAAACAAGCTGAGACATAGCAACAGGAATCTTATTTAAAACAACACAACGTTGTCAAAATTACAAGTCTTTTACAAGCATACTAATTGGAAGAAATGAAATATACTAATTCATTCAAATTTAAGTTTGATATAAACTTCAAGTGAAGGTAGTTATATTCTTTGGCTTTAAAGACAATAAGAGCTAGACTGTTATTGACAAAATGTATTTATGTCTAAATCTACATTATAGACTTATATAGTTCCTGATATAGATGTACTTAATACGTTCTACGTGGTTGAGTAATCTAACTTCAGAGAGAAGTTTTGAATACTCGAGGGAGATTCAAACAATACTTTAAGATGTAAAGAATGATTTATATTAAAGATTTTATTTATTCATTTAAAATGAAAAAATATGTTAGACTAGACATTGAGTAGTTGACAATTGTCATAGACCTGGGATTGTGAGGACGCAAAGAGGGGCTCAATGTATAATTTCAGTCATTCAAACTTTTATCTTGTAACTATCTAGTTGACTTTTAGTAGAAGGTATATTGGTAATGCCAATTAGACAGGTATAGGGTAATATTTACTAAGTAGCTTGTTTTACCTTGGCTGAAGTCCTCCTAAGAGTTGTATGCTCAAACACCTCTGTCAGGACTTAAGAGAATGGAATTAGCTCTTGGATTTCGATAACATATTTATATAATCTATTTGACTATGTTTTGAGTTAGAAAGATGGGTTTGTTGGCTATTGAGTAGTTGATAGTTGTCATAGACCCAAGATTGCAAGAACGTAAAGAGGAGCTCAATGCATGGTCATGAATTGACCAATTTTTATCCTATGATTGGCCAAAGTAATCAAAAATCACTGCTTGCATTGTCAGTTCACTATGTTCCAGATGGGATGAACAGTCAAATGGGTTGTACATAGCTAGAGATGGACTAGAAGTTGTAACCTTGATTGTTCTTTTCTAGGACACTACACTAATTCTCAGATGACACGTAGAATCAGTTGATTCTCATTATCTATAACCTCGCAAAGGGAAGGGCCACTTCCAGTAGGAAGGTGTGAGAGGACCATTGCTCTGTGGCTGGAGGAAAATCACCAGGCTAATACTCTCCCTCTTGCAGTTGACTGCTAACGACTTGTGAACAAAAGACATCATTTTATTGTACATGTAATTATGTAAAAATTTGGAAGTCACATGCAAAGTGACCATCAATTGATGTATTATATCATGTAATTTGTACATGCAAATGTACCTGCTTTACTTTGTCTAAAAAAAGAATTATGAGACATTGAGATTTTGACATTTAAAGATTTTATTTTTAAATGTTTTATTTAGAATTTAGATATGGATGTTACAATAAATATGAAAGGTGAGAGATTGAAAGGAATGTGCTCATAATCTAAAAACTTGCAATGAATTTAGTCCATAAATCTAATTCTTATTTTTAAATAATTAGTATTTTTCCTATATCAAATTGAATGTAAATTCTAGCACAATAGTCATTATGGGCTTTGGGAAGAACCCAATCAATATATTTATCAATCCGATTACCTATCTATTCAAGTATCAATTTATTCCAATGGTGTAAAGAGAGGAAGAGAATCCTTGCCTAGATTAAGACCTCTTCTGGCACATCTACCTAAGGATAAAAAAATGCAGTCTTGGAATGGTAGATAAATAAGGCATTAGAACCTGTAAACCATGACCCACCTTGGAAGATAGAGTCACATTCTTCATTAGAATCAAACATGATGGTGAAGTATTCACACATACATAGCCAGAGCTTGAAAGAAGAAATTATCTCACCTCATCCATTCATGATCCAATTTGTTAAGGTAACTTAGGGCTTGGTCAAATCCCAATGAAATGATTGATCAAAGCATTATAGGAGATATTAAGGATTGAATGCTACTGATGCAGAGGTCTAATGGTAGTAGCTGTTGAAGTTCACTCAATTAATTTAGATCACTATCCTTCCTCCAAGAGGTATACAAAGGTGTTTATTATCATAAGCCTACACAAGGCTTCTCAAGGAACTGACATAGCCCTGGACCACACACTGGTGTCCACCTTCACAGGCTATTCAACTTCTCACTAGTGAGTCATTGCTCTAACCAACCTTATACACAGTCCACCTCCAAGGACAGCAATCTACCTTCAAAAGCTCTCAACTACTACCAATCCACTCTACCTATCCAGGTCTTCATACTACCATCAACATATGCTTGTTTAGGACATAACTAACATCAGGTCACTGACCAAAAACTAAATGTTACACTTGCAAAGACAGAGAACAGTAAATTGCAGCTTGACTGTTCTATGACAGTGCTAAAATGATAGCTTCTTTCTTATAGCCTTTATGAACAACCAAAACTAGCATTAACTCCTTTATCAACAAGGTTCTTCACACAAACATAACATGTATCTACCAAGGACATAAAATCATTGACCAAGTACCATACTTTTGTACTTACTCTGACAGAGAACCATAACTATCTTATGACTGTCATAAAGAACTAGTATTTCAAGAAGATTAAACCTTGTAGCCAAGAGAATGTTTAACACCACATTAAATGCTCATAACTCTAAATGGCCTTCACCTCTAAATCCATATCCAAATACCCATCATAAATGTGCACTTCCACCCACACATGTAGAACCGTACTGTATTGTAGGTGTTTAGAAACAGCAAACTATCTTTTCCTTGAAAATAAAGGCCTAAATTGAAAGCAATGGGAAAGAAAATGCATCCAATATGCATGTACAAGGTCCACCAAGTCATGTACTAGTCAATCTCCACCATCAAGCACACACTCCACCTTGCATCTGTCAAAACAAATTGACTGTCTTTACTGTCATGATACAGTCCACCATCAAATTCTCAACTAGTCACTAGTAAGACTAGTTAGATGCATGCCATACGCCTTGCAGAGGGGAGTTTAACCTGCTAAACATGAAAAAACACTAAATCTACTCTACCTTCCTCCATCCCACCAAGAAATGGGCGACCACCTTCAAAGGACAGAGGAAGAATGAAGCATTTTGTCCAAAACCCTAGCTATGGAGGGTTAAAAACCAATTTACACACAATGGGTTCAAACAAAGTAGTAGAAATGTTTCAAAAGCTCCAAATAAATGCAAATGAAAGGTGATTCAACCTACAACCACATTTTCCAGACCATGGACCTCTTACTATCCGTACCAGGCCATACAAGAAGGCTGTTTTCAACAAAAAGCAGAAAAAACATAGTTTTTACCTTATAAAACTCCTCCTCTCCATTCCATTTTGGCTTGTTTATACAAACTTATGTTTATAGGAAGTTTTCCTAACCTTTCCACTTCCCTACTGTCTGTACAACTACCCATGAAAGGCAGTGAAATGGTGGAAGTGGCTATTTTTCATAAAACACCAAGTTTCTAAAAGAAGCATTCCTATAAAATAGGCCTTACTAACTTTCTCATGGACTAGTCAATCTAAATTACTAAGTCTTTATTACAAAACATCAAAATGGATTTCAAAGCCTTAGAGAAAAACAAAATAACATGAAAACCAACTAGGAAATAGCCAACAAAATGACTAAACCGGGGAGCTCCTGCACCAGCTACACATGATCATGAGGGATTTCCACAAGAGGACCTCATCCAATTTGGGATCGAAAGCATTCAATTTTAAGGTTGATGGCATAGAGGAAGTTGAAGAAGCAAGGATATGCTTGGGATGAAGCATGGATTTGAAAAACGAAGTAGGGTTGAGAGAAAGAGGAGCACTGAGGAGAGTAGAAACCTTAGCAAAAAACTCTAAAGAGTGCTACTCCATCATCAATTGCTATTTTTTAATTGATTATTTTTATTTTACCAAGATTCATTCAATAATTTATTTTATTGTTGATATAGATCTTACCAAGTGACTAAACTGAGCTAAATTCAGGCTAGTGGAAAGCCTAGAGGAGGCTTTAAACCTATAATTTTCATGGAGTTATGGAGTAAGTGATTAATTGACTTACATTTTGCTAGAGTTTTCTCCCAACCATGGGTTTTTCTAGGGTAAATATGTCTTCAATTTGTGGCATTTTGCTTACTCTCATTTTCCTTACATATTATGAGCTTATTATTGCTTAAGAATTTTAGTTTTGTATCCTTCATATAAATTTGTATTTTGGTGATTATTGTACATGGACTATCCATCATAGTTTATAGATCATTTTGAAGGAGACTTGTGGAACTTAAGATTTTGGGTAGTTTTTCACTAAATGTATAGTCATGTGACAAGCAAAGAATTGATGAGTGATGCCTTCAAAATCCACTTCCTAAGTAAAATTCTCCACAAGAGAGGAAAGAGTCATCACATTTGGAACCCTTTGATTAGGGTATCTCTACATTTTTAATCTTGCATAAATAGAATGAGTTTTATAGAGAGTACATTTAATAATCTCAAACCCTTCCCAATTCTCTCCAACATAGTTTTATCCCAAAATTCTAACAAAAGGTCGTATAATCTTACCCATGCATCATGAACATTCTTATCAAAGCCCTTAAATTTTGGTCTCTAGGGGAGTATATAGCAAGACCCATGTCCCTAAATTTTCATCCTTCCATATTCAAAACTTCATCTCTTTTTGCTACATCATCAAACCTAACCACAAAGGCCCCTTTAGACAAAAGCCATATCGGCACCTAATTTCCCCAATTTCCCTTCACCTATGTCATAAACAAATCATTCAACAACTATTTATGGAGAGAATGCCCAATAATTGCATAGGCATTAAGGGAGGAGATTTATTTTTCCAATCTTTCTCCATCCACATTAATTTTCAGCAAATTTTCTTCCTCTCCTAAATCTAGGAATCAAAATCAAACCCTTGAGCCTTCTCCACACCAACTAAATTTTATTTCCCACCATCATAATGTTTTACCAAAGCCTTACCAATCTAGGCAACAACATCCTTTGGAAACCCCCCAAGTTCCAATTACCCAAGATTTTGTATTTGCCCTCATAAAAAACCCTCTAAGTTTCTGATGCAAACCCTCAACCCTTGAATTCGTAGGGATCCTCTTGGCTCCATTGTTCTTTCCCTTTTAGTTCCTCAACAAAGAATACTCCAGTAAATCCAACCTAAGAAGTAGGGGAATAGTTAAGTCCTAGCCATATTCAAAACCAATCAAAATTTCCTTTCCACACTTAATTGGATTATCCTCACTAGGAAGAATGCACATGTTTTGATCACTCAATACTCCACCTTATTCCAACGCCTCAATATTAATATCAAAGCAGAGAAAATGTTAAAGCTTTTGGATAATAGTTCAGTTTCCATTAGAGACACCAAGTTGCAATGCCAAGTCTAAATAAACAAAAAGGAGCAAAACTGGCCAGAGAAGTGAATTCTGGGGCTTCTAAAATAAGGTGCCCTCATCTAACAAAGAGTTCAAGCTTTACTTCTAAAGAATTTCATAGCTTTGACGGTTCCAAGTTAAGTCCAATTGAAGAGGCTTTGTTTGTTCTTAATAACCCAATTGAAGATCTATTTGTTACTCCTATTTCTACACAAGAGGAATCTGAGAGAGTTTCCCCTACAGGATTTCATAGCTTCGACAGCAACAGATTCAGTCCAATTGAGGAAGGTTTCCTTGTTTTGAACTTGCTTCAAGAACTCCCATTATTTTGACTGCAAATCTCTTGAATTTTGTGCAGCGGAGAAAATTCTTTAGCAATATTACAAGATGGTTGCCTATGCACTGTAATTATAAGGGACACAATTCTGTTTTGGCGGTAAGTGAATGCTTAAGTTCTGTAAATACTTTTCTTAAGATTTCATAGCTTCGACGACTCTAGATTCAGTCCAATTGAAGAAGGTTTCCTTGTTCTGAATAGCCCAATTGATGAATTGTTTATTTATCCTATTTCTACTGAGGTGATATCACGAAATGGACCAGCAGAAATGCTACATTATTAGAATTGCAGGCCTATTGCTACACTAAATTTTTATAATTTTGAGACTTGATAATGCAGATGAAATGGTGATTGCAATTTAAACTTCATTTTGATTTTGATACATATTACATAGTTCCATTGTCTAAATAAATTGCAGGGAAGTGGTACCATTGTGTTCCAAATCTTTGCGGAGTGGAGATTTGAACTTTGTGATGTCGACTTGTGGACATTGTAATGTAAAGAAAGCAGTAAGGAAGCTAAAGAAGAAAGAAGGATTTATAAATACAAAAGGGAATGATGGAAAATGTCCCTTGCCAGAAAACAGAGCCCCTTTAACATTTAGGGTCAGAGGAACAAAGTCTCAATATCAATATCAAAGCAGAGAAATGTTAAAGCTTTTGGATAGTAATTCAGTTTCCATTAGAGATACCAAGTTGCAATGCCATAAAGAAGGTTTGTCGAGTCTAAATAAACAGAAAAGGGCAAAATTGGCTGGAGAAGAGAATTTTGAAGCTTCTAAAGTAAGGCGCCCTTGTTTAACAAGCAATGCAAAAACCCAAAAGGATAAGGCCTCTAAAAATCCATTTATAAATTCTTCATGGTCGAAAAGCAATGCTGCACCATCAGTTTCTGCCAAGATGATGAAGAACTAGATCAACAAAGTAAACTATTATTCTAAATCAAATTTGCTGATTGATTCAACTGTTAGAGATAATAATATTGAGTTTAATCTTATCAATTCTGAAATTTGTGAACAAGAATTGTTAGATTTGAATTTGCTTCCTGAAGGATTTCTGCCAGACAAGTTGACTATGCCACCTATTTCTACGCCAGAAAAATCTGAAAGGCTTACTGCTCAAGGATTTTATAGTTTTGATGGATCCAAATTCAGTCTAATTGAAGAAGCTTCGCTAATTCGTAATAGACCTATTGTAGATGAGTATTCCATAGATTATTGTTCTAATCCAGGTGTACTTAGTGACTATGTCACAAGGTTCGGCAAATTTTGGGCTTGGAGTTCAAAATTCATCGAACCTATGAATAGACCATGAAATTCGCTATAAATTCGTCTGTCTAAAAAAGTATTTTTTTAATAAAATAAAACATTGTCAATGGGTTTTAAGTTGTCAAAAGGCACTTTTTACTATTTTAGGTTTAATTTTCGGATGCAAAATTGAGAAACTCCCGACGCCACTCCCCTCTGATTCGCGACTGTTGATTCGTGATTTTGTGTGCGACAATTTTCTATGTGTGGCTGCGGCAGTTTTGAGCGGCAGTTTTCTCATTTCTGAGCGGTGATTTTCTGTGTGTCTTCAACGGTGGCGGTCGACTCCTCAGCGGCGGTGAATTCCTCAGTTTTCTGAGTTCTCCATCGATTCCTCAGGGAGAAAGGTAGGCCCGCCGCCCCTAAATTGAAATGTATTAGATTTAGGGTTTTTTTTTAAATATAAAATCTAAAAACTATTGAATATTAATAATTTCTATTTATTTTAAATTTTTGCCTATTATATTATTATTATTAACATAACATATATTATAATTTGTAATACCTAAAATAAATTTATTAATTTTATTAACATTATATAATATATATTAATATTATATTATTATATTAAACTATTAATATATATTATAAAATATCATACATGTATTTTAAATTAAATTTAATATTTATAATATTTATATTAGTTTGTAGATAAAAAATAAAAATAGAATATATAATTTTTTAGTGTTCAAAATGAATTTATTATTATTTTTTATTTTATGGTTTATTTAAAGATAAAATATGAATTTAATAAAAAAATTATTTTGTTTGTAAATATTAAAATATAATATATAAATTTTATGCGTTTTAAAATTTAAAATACAGTTAATAATTTTTTTATTTTTTTATTTAAAGTTAAAATATAAATTTGATATATTTTTATTTTTATGTTTTTAATATAAATATAGTTTTGTTTTCTTAATTTTGTTTTTCGAAGTTAAAACATAAGTTGATATATTTTTTTTATTTTTTATGTTTTTTAAATAAAATTACTATTTTTTATTTTGTTTTTTAAAATTAAAATATAAATATAATATATTTCTATTTCTATGTTTTTTAAATAAAACTAGTATTTTTTAATTTTGTTTTTTAAAATTAAAATGTAAATTTAGTATATTTTGTTTTAATGATTTTTTAAATAACATTTAGTTAATGTTTTAATTTTAAATATTAAATATTGTTTGTCTTTTGAATTTGCAGATTGCAATTTAATGGCTCCCAAAAAATCAAATTCTGAGGCATGGAAACATGTGACCCACCACGGCACTGAGCTAAAATACAACTTGTGTCAGAAACCTTTTACCGGCAGTTTAACAAGGGTAATAGATCACTTACTTGGTATTTCAGGGGGGAAAGGAGGAGGTGTTAAAGCATGTAAACGTATGACTCCAGAGATTAGAGCTGCTCTAGAGAAAGAGCAATCCTATTTGATTGTAGGAAAGATGAAGTGACACAAAAGAAGCAGAGAATCGAAGAGGATGTGTCTTGACTCTTAATTGTCCCTTTTTGACAAAAAAACATTTACACAATCATGATTTCATATGTTACTAAGTTTCTTATGGTTTAACTTTGATAAGTTTATCATGGTTTATGAATGTGTCATCTTAAATTTATATTGGTGCTATGATGCTATCTGCTGTTTCATATTATTATTGGTGCTATCATAATGATATGTCTATTGCTAATAAGTTTATCATGGTGCTATCATAATGATATGTCTATTGCTGATAAGTTTATCGTGGTGCTATGATGCTATAGCCTATTCCTATCTATAAAGTTTAAACTACTTATATTTTTAAAAAAATTCAAATTTATATAGGTGAATTTAATGGCCAAATTTTTTAACCCTCACCAAACTTCATCCGAATTTTATAGTTGCCGAGCTCAAACCTTGTGACTTAGCTTAGTGATACAGCAATTGCAGATGTTGATTTTGGGAGTAATTTTCCCAGTGCAATTTTAAGTGAACATATTATTACCCCTGTTTCTACATCAGAGAAATATGAGAGAAATACTGCTGTAGGATTTGATAGCTTTGACGGCTCAAAGTTGAGTCCAATTGAAGAGTCTTTACTTATTCTTAATAGCCCAATCGAAGATCTGTTTATTTCTCCTGTTTCTACTGAGGTGATGTCAGAGAATGCACATTGTTTTCATCCATGGTCTGAAGAAACAGAGGGCACTTCACAGAATTGGGAGGGAAATATCTCTAGCAGTTCTGAAGCATATAGAATGAAATCCCCTTGTTTAACATCATAGTGGACAATGGATACTTCTAGGTCCATGATTTCTAGGAAAAAGAAGTAGCACACCAATGGCATCCATGAAGTAGAATGGATTTATAATCCAAGCTTTCTGATTTAGTCGGCAGCTGTAGATGATGAAGCCAAGTGGGATCTTCTTAATTTTGGAAGTAGTGAACAAGAATTTCTATCATTTAATTGGCTTCCTCGTGAACTGTTGCCCAAGAAAGAGACTATTACTTCTACTTCTACACCAGAGAAACCAAAAATAGTTACTGTTGGAGCATTTTATAGCTTTGATGGGTCCAGATTTAGTCCGATTGAAGAGGCTTTCCTTATTCTTAATGGCCCAATTTCAAATGAACTATGTCACAAGGTTCGCCGAATTTTGGGGTTGGAGTTCAAAATTCGTCGAACCTATGAATAGACCATGAAATTCGCTATAAATTTGCTATAAATTCGTCTGTCTAAAAAAGCATTATTTTTTTAATAAAATAAAACATTGTCAACGGGTTTTAAGTTGTCAAAAGGCACTTTTTACTGTTTTAGGTGTAATTTTCAGATACAAAACTAAGAAACTCCCGACGCCGCTTCCCTCTGATTTGCGACTGTTGATTCGCGATTTTCTGTGTGACGATTTTCTGTGTGTGGCCGCGGCAGGTTTGAGCGGCAGTTTTCTCATTTCTGAGCGGCGATTTTCTGTGTGTCTTCAACGGCGGCGGTCGACTCCTCAGCGGCGACGAATTCCTCAGTTTTCTGAGTTCTCCATCGATTCCTCAAGGAGAAAGGTAGGCCCGCCGCCCCTAAATTGAAATGTATTAGATTTAGGGTTTTTTTAAATATAAAATCTAAAAACTATTGAATATTAATAATTTCTATTTATTTTAAATTTTTGCCTATTATATTATTATTATTAACATAACATATATTATAATTTGTAATACCTAAAATAAATTTATTAATTTTATTAACATTATATAATATATATTAATATTATATTATTATATTAAATTATTAATATATATTATAAAATATCATATATGTATTTTAAATTAAATTTAATATTTATACTATTTATATTAGTTTGTAGATAAAAAATAAAAATAGAATATATAATTTTTTAGTGTTCAAAATGAATTTATTATTATTTTTTATTTTATGGTTTATTTAAAGATAAAATATGAATTTAATAAAAAAATTATTTTGTTTGTAAATATTAAAATATAATATATAAATTTTATGCGTTTTAAAATTTAAAATACAGTTAATAATTTTTTTATTTTTTTATTTAAAGTTAAAATATAAATTTGATATATTTTTATTTTTATGTTTTTAATATAAATATAGTTTTGTTTTCTTAATTTTGTTTTTCGAAGATAAAACATAAGTTGATATATTTTTTTATTTTTTATGTTTTTTAAATAAAATTACTATTTTTTATTTTGTTTTTTAAAATTAAAATATAAATATAATATATTTCTATTTCTATGTTTTTTAAATAAAACTAGTATTTTTTAATTTTGTTTTTTAAAATTAAAATGTAAATTTAGTATATTTTGTTTTAATGATTTTTTAAATAACATTTAGTTAATGTTTTAATTTTAAATATTAAATATTGTTTGTCTTTTGAATTTGCAGATTGCAATTTAATGGCTCCCAAAAAATCAAATTCTGAGGCATGGAAACATGTGACCCACCACGACACTGAGCTAAAATACAACTTGTGTCAGAAACCTTTTACTGGCAATTTCACAAGTGTAATGGATCACTTGGTATTTCAGGGGGGAAAGGAGGAGGTGTTAAAGCATGTAAACATGTGACTCCAGAGATTAGAGCTGCTCTAGAGAAAGAGCAATCCTATTCGATTATAGGAAAGATGAAGATGACACAAAAGAAGCAGAGAATCGAAGAGGATGTGTCTAGATTCACGACATCTATTATGTCCTCTTCTACTGCACACAAAGTCACAGGTGGATCAAAAGAAAGTGCAACATTGAACAGCTTATGGAAACAAGCAGAAAAACAACAGGTGGATGATGCATTTGCTGATTTGTTTTATTCAAGTGCCATTCCATTTAATGTAGCGAGGAATCCACATTTTTGAAATGCAATTCAGAAAGCAATAGAGTTTGGCAAAGGGTACACACCTCCCTCTTCAGAGGCTTTGAGAACAACTCTTTTGCAGAGGTCAAAAGTTAGAGTCACTGAGAAATTAGCTGAGGTCAAAGCCTCTTGGAAGGAAACAGGTTGCACTATATTGAGTGATGGATGGTCTGATATATGTCAGAGGCCATTGATTAATGTTTTGGTGGCTTGTCCTGAAGGTGTTGTGTTCTTGAAGGTGATTGACACAATGAACCATAAGAAAACTTCAGAGTATATTTTTGAAATATTAGAGAAAGCCATTCTTGAAGTAGGAGTAGAAAATGTGGTTCAAGTGGTAACTGATAGTGCAGCAAATTGTGTGGGAGCTAGGAAGCTAATAGTAGAGAAGTACCCACAAATATATTGGAGCCCATGTGCAGCCCATTGTCTGGATTTGTTGCTTCATGACTTGGCAAAATTCCCATGGATACATGAAGCAATTCATAGAGGGAGAGCAATTGCAAATTTTATAAGAAATCACCGTCTCACATTGAATCTTTACAGGGAGCAAGCATCTAGGGAGTTGTTGAGGCCTTGTGACACAAGATTTGCTTCATTTTATGTCACTTTGAAAAGAGTGGTTGAAGAGAAAATAGCTCTAAGGGCTGTTATTTGCAACAAGGAGTGGGAAAGTTCAGTTCTTTCTAAAAGTCCTAAGGGGAAGATGATAGAGCAAATCATTTTAAACAACAGTTTTTGGGAAAGTGCAACAAAGGTTTTAAATGTATGTGAACCAATTGTTGATGTGCTTTGTATGGTTGATGGTGACACCCCTTGCCTTGGCGTGCTTTATGAGAGCATGGACCGTTGTAAGGAATTTATTCAAAAAGCACTAAATAATGTGGAAGCAGACTACATAGAGATATGGAATACTATGGATTCTAGATAGAAAATGATGCACACACCTTTACATGCAGCAGCATGTTATTTGGAGCCTAAGTTATTTCACATTGATAGAAAAAGTGATCGGGAAGTTATGGCGGGGCTTTTTGAAGCCATTGGCAGGTTTGAACCAGATCCAACAATTGCAGCTCTAATCAGACAAGAATGTTGGAAATACAAGAAAGGAGAAGGGCTGTTTGGAATGGATGCAGCCAAATATGACATGGCACATGAAGACATTCTTGGATATAGATGGTGGATAAACTATGGAGCAGACACACCTAAACTACAACACTTTGCTATTTGAATATTGAGTCAGGGAGCAAGTTCATCAGCTTGTGAGAGGAACTGGAGCTGCTTTGATCACATTCATTCAAAAAAGAGGAACAAGTTGCTGTCCGGAAAGTTGGGAGATCTTGTCTACGTTCGTAGCAATTTAAAATTGTTTATGAACAAATCAGCAAAGGACTCCACATCTTCTTCTTCAAAACAAATTCTAGAGGACATAGCAATGCCAGTTGTAGATGAGCCTGACTTTATTGATGATGATTTGAGTAGTTCTTCTAGTGATGATGATGCTACATCATCTCATCCAAGTGCTCTTGATGACTTGGATCTTTTTTGAAGTTTTAGAGTCTCGACTTTTGATTGTCCCTTTTTGACAAAAAGAACATCTTCGTAATCGTGATTTCATACGTTTTTAAGTTTTTTACATCCAAGTGCCGTTGATGACTTGGAGTTGTTTTGAAGTTGTAGAGTTTTGACTCTCAATTGTCCTTTTTTGACAAAAAAACATTTACACAATCATGATTTCATATGTTACTAAGTTTCTTATGGTTTAACTTTGATAAGTTTATCATGGTTTATGAATGTGTCATCTTAAATTTATATTGGTGCTATTATGCTATCTACTGTTTCATATTATTATTGTGCTATCATAATGATATGTCTATTGCTGATAAGTTTATCATGGTGCTATCATAATGATATGTCTATTGCTAATAAGTTTATCATGGTGATATGATGTTATAGCCTATTTCTATCTATAAAGTTTAAACTACTTATATTTTTAAAAAAAATTGAATTTATATAGGCGAATTTAATGGCCAAATTTTTTAACCCTTGCCGAACTTCATCCGAATTTTATAGTTGCCGAACTCGAACTCGAACTCAAACCTTGTGACTTAGGTGTTCAGGACAATAATGCAGTTTTATCACAGTGATTCTCAACTACCTCCAGGCTACTCAGATTTCTTGCTGGCAGTATTGGCTATATAGAGGACTGCATTTGTTGTTTTGATTGTGTGCTGTTATGCGGCGGTGTCGTTGTTTGTGCTATTTTTAATGCTGTGTTTGTATGGACTCTCATCCTCATTCTAGAGGAATGTATTTTCTGTAAAGATTTTTCTCTGTCATGTACATGACTATTTTTCAATCTTGTGTATGTTAGTTTAGGTTTCTATTAGTTGTTATGTCCTGTAGTCTTATGACTATTCATTCTTTGTACTCTGCATTTCTTCAATTTTTTAAAAAAAATGTAGGCTCTTTTAATGTGTGTGGGGGTGGGTATTTATATAGAGAGATGTGTTATACTACCAATTATAAATTTGGATACCAAACTCATTATGTGAAATGTAATATTGCAAAGAAATCTCATTATGCCTGAGTAGATATTTTGGACTAGAACCTCTCTCATGGTTGCTAGGTATTGCAAATGAGAAAATATTAAGAATTATGAAATTGTGAAATGAACAAGGTGTGCCATTCAAGTAAAGTTTGAAGCCCCTAAATATATGACCACTTAAGCAGTTGTAATTGTAACCTTTGATGGCAATCCCCTGTACTTGATGCTTCCATAAGTTAATTAAGACTCTATGGTTTGTGAAGGACTAGGTGATTTAGAGAACTATTTCCCACTAGACGTGTTAACTCTTTTTGGTCACTATGATTTTAATGTTCATATAAGATTGATCTTGGAATTCATTAGATCTAGGTTGGAGAATACCATATTTCTATATTAGAATTGCTATCTATTGGTTGATGTAAACCTTGTGGCAATTTATTGTCTATGGAAATGAGATGATTAATAAAAGTAAAATAAAATATCTGTGAAGTATAATTTTATTATGTATTTTAAGATGTGAACCTACTATTCACTTTATAGTGATAACTAAGTTGCCACTGTACATGAGATAGTGGTACTTGACCCTAGCACAATGTGCTAGAATAATGAACTATTCATTGAGTTTTGAAGATTATATGGAATACCTAGAGGAAACATATTCTAAGTTGTGGGATCTTTGGTTGAAAAGTTGTAATAATGGAAATAAGGATACATGGTTAGATCCTTCTTACCTGTTGAGCTTGGTAGCACAGTGATTAAGGGCATAGGAAAAGACTTTATAGGAGATGTTGAATTCATATATATGGTAAGGAATTATTAGGAGGTCAATGAAGTAAATATTCAACACATATTTCTTGAGCTTGGCACAAGTTCTATTTGTATCAACTAATAGTTATCTATCTTTAGGGACTTAAGGAGCATAGCTAAGGTTCAAGATACCGAGAGCATGGTAGGAATATGTCTACTAACTACCTTGGCATATAAATATTAGAAAGGAGATGGTAAATTTATGAGGAATAGCTTAGGTACCAAGTAACCCTTGACACACTATGTGCAACTTGTGTTCTTGTATTTAGTTAACAAATTATTATGATGAATAATTGTTAAAGTGATTCTAGATCAATGTTCCAATTATCTTTGGTTGAGCTTTTGTGATGTCTTGAAAATATGATGAGCTCATTAGAGTGTGGTGGGGTTATATCTATTTTTGCATTATACCCAACACAAAGGTGTTCAATTAATTGTAGGAGAGTACTTTGGACTTTAAATAATATGGTTGGTTGTTCAGTATGATTTGAAGATGTCTTTTAAGGTTGATGTCATTAGTCAGTTATTGACTATTGCTTGTTACCATAGGGTTATGTCATGCAATTGGACACAAATGGTATGGCATAGTCATAAGATAACTTAATGAGGACTAAGCAAGGAGTATATGTGTTATGAAAGTGTCTAAAGGTAAAGGTAATAAAAGATTATGCTTATAGCTATGGTAAGATTAACTCATCAAACATACACATTTGAAAAAAAGATAGTAGGTGGTAGGTACTTTTAATTGGAATTATAGGTTGATAAATATATTGTTGCATCTACCTTATGTATATTTAATGATGATAGTTTTATTCTCAATATATTGTACTCTTTGTTTCAACTATTTCCTAATCTTGATTTGTGATTCTTCATTGAACTATCAATTAAGCTAATATATTATCAGTTATAACTTTTGGAGTCCTTCCAAGAAGTTAGAATTGCCACCCATTGTTGGGAACATTATCTTTGGACATGAATTGTAGCCCATATCGTACTAAATAGTAAGTATTGATGACTTGACTTCTTAACCTCACCTAGCAAGGTTATTATGTTTAAATCAATTTTGAATAGAAGGGTTGGAGGTTTCTAGTACAAACTATGAAGCCTGTGATTCTCTAAAGGATACATAGGCAGTGCCATTTTGAATGAACCCCTGAGGAATAGGTATGGGTCTAGGGATATGTCATGATAAAGAGTGCATACCTTATATAGTGTAGGAATGTTTGTCGATGGAATAAAGTTGCTACCATTGCTAAGTTTAATAAGGTTAAAGAGCTAGGAATTCTAAATTGGGAATCATTTATTAAGATATAAGATTACTTGGTGATTAAAATTTTGTTTAAGATATAACAAAAATGAAAAAAAATACTAGTAACTTGGGTGGTTATTACATTGGGGTAGTTATTAAAGTTGAGCTTCCATGCTAAGATGATGTTTTATACCTATAGTATTTTTAGGAACTATCAGTATAGAGATTCAAATATTGATTTCGAGTGTTGATCTAAAAACTATTTTCCCCTCTTCTTTCCATATTTTTGAAAAGGTTTTATCATACTTTGTGGTTCATTATATTTAGTTACAAACTATTCCTTGTGGTCATTTGAGAATGTTCTAAAGACAAATATTGCCACCAAAGTTTGCAAGATGAAATGTTCTCATCAATAAAGAAGGAAAAGTTCAAGATATCGTTGATTTTTATGAGATAGTGATTAATTATTTAATATTTTTTATAAAATCTAAAAAAAATAATTAAAAACAAATTATATAATATGATATTAACAAAAAAAAAATTGTAATAATAAACTACAAAAGATGTTACATAAAATAAATGAATAATTTTAATTTTAATTGTGAGAGTTTAATATATGTATTAAATATGTCTCGGGTGAAACTAATGTTTTATATGAAAAATGCAATAATTTTAGTATATCATTTCATTACATATGTAAATTATTTTCTTTTATTTATGGAAAATTTTATTTGTCCATTCCACACAAAATGTTTGACAATGAAGGAAATATGGATCAAGACTAGGAAAAGAGAAATTGCAATAAACAACAAATATTGTTCTTATGAATCATAAAAGGGTGCAAGAATGGGAGAGTGGCTGGAGTCAAGCCATAAAGTGAAGAATATAATGGTTAAAGTGGACAAAAGAAAGTACTTACAACTATTTCACAAAACAATAAATTCTCAATCAATTATTCAAATGACATGAAAAATATGTAAACCTTCATTTTCAAAGCATTTTATTGTCATTTTAGGAAAAATTGAAATAATATTTCTCAATCACAAAGCTATAATAATCTATATTTGTTCAAAAGGTTAAGAAATTGTTTGAGATCCATAGAAAATTTTAATTGAAGAAGAAAATACATTCAACATCTCAATAATTTTTATTAAGACTTACAAAGACACATTAATAGCTCTAGGTACTCTAAGTACAATTAAGATTTGACATATAGTAAAGTTTCAAATATGATACAAAAATTAACATTTTACAAAGACATAAAGAAAGACTAGTTAGATATAGCAAAGTCAATTTGAAGCTTAATGTCCATATGTTTCCATTGTCAAAGAGTGTAGTCCTTAGAAGTATATGAAAGGAAGAAAAAACATCAATAGCTCGACATCAACTATAAAACTCTTTAATAAGAAAAATCATAAATAACCCGACATCAACTATAAAACTCTTTAATAAGAAAATAAGAAGGAAATGTGTTGATCTAGATAAATAAAAATATAAACCTTTTATTTTAAAGAGGAAATCAAGTTTTAGCCATAAACTCCCTTATTCATTGCCATTATAAAAATATCTCACATAATCTAAAGAATAATAATAAAATAATATCCCTCAACTCCTCATATACATCCGTTACCCATTTCAAGAAAGTTAGATGCCCAACATTATGCATTAGGATTGAATTTAATATCACACTATCCTAACATTCTCCCACTTGATATTATGCATGACAATGACATAAACAAGAAACATGAAATGAATCAAGTACATGATACAAGGCCTATGGCCTCCCTACACCAAGAGAACTTATAATGAAATAACTTGTACAAGAGAAGAATATAATTGAAAAACACTACAAATACTTGATAACACTTGACAATAATAAGCTACTTCTAGGGGCAAACCTCCAAAAACTCCAATAAGAACATAATTTGCAATATGATGCTAATAATCTAACCAGTACCTCCTATATATACCATACTTATGCCATGGATACCACTCGGGATGACTTAACTACCTATATAAGAGTATCACTGATCATATAAATTAATTAGGAATTATGGTAGCCACAAGATAACTACTCATATCCCTATGCACATTCTAGGATTAAGGGTGTAGCATTTCCTCCTTTCACTTAGGCATTATCCTCAATGCTAATCAGCTATGGATGCTTTTGTACAATATCTTCACCTTCCCATGTGGCATCTTCAACATGCAAATTCTTCCACTCAATGAGATACCCTATGATACTCCTAGTCCTTAACTTCTTTGTGCATGTCTAGAGAATTAACTCAAGATCCAAGATTATTTTCCCCTCTTCATCTAGCTCTGGTAACACTATAATCTATTTAGGGATCTATTGACCAATTACCTTCTTTAAACATGAGACATGAAAAACTTGATGTATCTTTTTTGTTGGAGGTAACTCAATTCTGTAAGCTACATTGCCAATCTTTAGCAAAATCTAATATGGACCAAATATTTTGATGATAACTTGTTATTCTCTTTCCTCACTTCAAGGGTATTTAATTTGCTTATATGGTTGTAATCTCAAGAAAACCTAATCACCCACTTCAAAACTCCTTTTGCCACTTGTTGCTCAACCTATTGCTCCATTCAATGTTGTGTCATGCCCAAATTCTCCTTGAAACCCAAAAGTATCTATTGTTGATTATTCATGTGATCTTCCACAACCTAAACTCTTGGTGTAACCTTTAATGGTGATGTGATGGATGGGGGATGGTATCCATATAATACCATAAATGGGGAGATTTTTGAAGCACTATGGAAGGAAGTGTTATACCACCATTCTTCTAATGGTAGCAAAGCCACCCATTGAGACTGCTTATTTGAAGTGAAACAATGTAGATACCCCTCCAAGCACTTGTTGGTGACCTCATTTTGTACATCTGACTAGGGATGATATGATGAGTTGTAAGACAATTAATTACCCAACCAAAAGAATAAATCTGTCTAAAAGTTGATAGTAAATATAAGAGCATGATCACTAATGATAACCCTCATGGTACCATGTAACTTTTGTATATTCTCCATAAATATTTTTTCCACTATACTTGTTGTAAAAGAATGGGATAGTGAACAAAATGTGCATATTTGGTAAGTTGATCCACTACTAGCATAATGACACTCTTACCTTTAGACCTTAGAAAGGCCTATGATGAAAGCCATGGATACTTCTTCCCACCACTGGCTAGGAATAACCAAAGGCTACAAAATACCAAGTTTCTTAATTATCTCACCTTTATTTCCTTTACCCACCAAGAATTCTACCACAAGTTTTTGAACATCACATTTAAGTCCTTCCCAAAAGAAATCCTACTTGATTTATTGATATGTCTCCAAAAATCTTGAGTGACCCCCAACCAGAGAACCCTATAAATCCTATAGAATCTTGTGTTTGAGGGTGTAATTTGTGCATAGGTACAATCTCTCTTTATACCACAAGGAATCTCCCTTCCAACAAAATTTATTTGAATTGCTTCCAAATCATTCTCTAACTATTGAATGATTTTTCTTGTAGCAACAATGTTCTACCACTCTAATTTTGCTTCTTCAACCCAATTTTCTTATAATATTGAAATAACACATAACAATACCTCATCATTCTCATATTTTCCAGATAGTGCATCAACCATTACATTCTTCTTCCCTTTCTTAAAATTGACCTCAAAGCCATACCCCAATGTCTTATTAATCCATTCTTGTTGCTCTTTAGAGGATAACTGAGCTGCTCTAGAAAATGTTTTAGGCTATCACGATTTGTCTTTACTTTTAAACTTGGCTACCTATCAAATATGGCCTCCATTGTTTCATTACATGAAAAATAGTTAGCATTGCCTTCTCATAAATAGCTTTGAGTTTATTCTTACCCTTCGAGTAACAACTTTAAAAAGAAATGGGCCTACCTTCCTAGATGAAATTATTCCTATACCATTTCCTAAAGCACCATACTCCACAATAATTTGTTTTGTGAAATTTGGATTGGCTAGAACTAGAGTGATACACATAGCCTCCTTCAGTCTCACAAATATTAGTTGCCTCATTCCACTAGTAAGTATACTTTTTCAAAAGTGTTGTGAGGTGTTTTTCTATGTGGTCATAATTCTTTACAATCTTCTATAATATCTAGTGACTCTTAGGAAACCCTTCAAGTTCTTAATGGTTTTAGGGATCATCCACTCCATCACAGTCTTGATTTTGTTTGGATCAAATTTTACTCTTTCATGAGGCACAATGTGACCAAGTACTAAACTTCTTTGAGTCCAAAATCACACTTAGAAGGTTTAACATAAGTTGATGTTGTTGGAGAATTTGTAATGTCTAATCAATATGGTGGAAATGGTCTTCCCATGTCTTACTATAAACCAATGTATCATCAAAGAACACCAATACAAACTTCCTCAAAAATGTCTTAAAGATGGAGTTCATCAGACTTTGAAATGTAGGAGTATTACTAAGACCAATTGGCATCACTAGAAACTCATAATGACCCTCATGAGCCCTATATGTTATCCTAGGAATACTTTCTTCCTTAATTCTAATTTGGTCATAACTTGATCTAATATCAGCTTTTGTAAAAAATATAGTTCTATTCAATTCATCTAATAAATCATCAATGACTAGAATAGGAAACATATATTTTCAATGGTGTACTTGTTGAGTTCTCTATAGTCTAGACACATGCACCAAGTGTCATCCTTATTATGTACCATCACCATTGGAGAGGAATAACTACTCTATCTATGATGGATAATACCTCCAATACTTCTAACATCTCTTGTATCATTCTCTCAATTTCAATTTTCTATACATATAGGTACTTGTAAGGCCTAATAGTCGGTGGTTGACATCCTGACATCAATTGAATAGAATGATCATGATCCCTTTTGGGAGGAAGTCCTTTTAGCATATCTCCAAAGATTATTGAATGTTTCTCCACAATAGTCTGTAGATCTGGTGGTGTAGACCTCTTTGTTGGTTGTGCCTTTTTTGAAAATAATTGAGCAACAGACCCATCAACACCCTTTCTTATAAGATTCTACATTTGATAAGAAATCATCAATTGTGGTGATGTTACACATAACCCATAGAGTTCAAACTTTATACCCTTTGACTAGAAATGCATGAAGAGCTCTTAGAAATTCATCTCAATAGTTCTTAAAGTAGCTAGTTCAATTAGACTCCCAAAACAATATCATCCCCCATGGGAATGACAAACATAGGAAGTTATCTAGCTTATATTATCCAATGAATAGCTTAATACTATGTAATTTTCTAGAACAACTAAACATTCCACCATCTGCAATCATGAGGCTTGAAACTCTACAGTTGGATAGACAAAATAGTTTAAACGTATATCTAATTTACTATTGATGAAGTTATGAGTACCCCCAAAGGCAATTAATACTATCACATTCTATTTTTCCAAAAACCCCACTAGCTTGAGGGTTTGTGGAGTGTTGATGCCTAAAAGTACATGGTAAGAAATAGTTGGTTGTGTTAGTGCCCATGTTTTCTAGCCCTAAATTTTCCAAAAATCTCATGTTTGTGCCCCTCTGATTTGCCTTAGCCCATTTGACCCATTACTGATAACCAATCTGAGACATCCTATGTGGGTCTCCCATGTGTCAAAATGTAAAGAGAGTCCATAGAGGTCTAAGTTTGGGTGATTCAGGTATTTTCCTTGGTTTGTTCTTTATCAGCTTTTCAGAGTTTGGGGTCATCCATGCTTGCATAACCCATAGAGTTCAAACTTTATACCCTCTGACTAGAAATGCATGAAGAGCTCTTAGAAATTCATCTCAATAGTTCTTAAAGTAGCTAGTTCAATTAGACTCCCAAAACAATATCATCCCCCATGGGAATGACAAACATAGGAAGTTATCTAGCTTATATTCTCCAATGAATAGCTTAATACTATGTAATTTTCTAGAACAACTAACCATTCCACCATCTGCAATCATGAGGCTTGAAACTCTACAGTTGGATAGACAAAATAGTTTAAATGTATATCTAATTTACTATTGATGAAGTTATGAGTACCCCCAAAGGCAATTAATACTATCACATTCTATTTTTCCAAAAACCCCACTACCTTGAGGGTTTGTGGAGTGTTGATGCCTAAAAGTACATGGTAAGAAATAGTTGGTTGTGTTAGTGCCCATGTTTTCTAGCCCTAAATTTTCTAAAAATCTCATGTTTGTGCCCCTCTGATTTGCCTTAGCCCATTTGACCCATTACTGATAACCAATCTGAGACATCCTATGTGGGTCTCCCATGTGTCAAAATGTAAATAAAGTCCATAGAGGTCTAAGTTTGGGTGATTCAGATATTTTCCTTGGTTTGTTCTTTATCAGCTTTTCAGAGTTTTGGGGTCATCCATGCTTGCATACCATCCTTATTGACCCTGAAACTCCACCTTGGGTCCTTGTTTGAGTTTCCCATCTTTCAGGATCGTGGTGTTGATTCCCAAAATGGGAAGAGATTTGGCGGACACTTGATTTGTCAAGGTCCAAGGAATTTGCCTTCCTATTATGGTGCCCTTCATATTTCTTTATAATTTGGACTTCAGGGAGTCTCATACTCCCATTCAAAAGTGGAAAGATACTTGGTAGAGGCCTGATTTGTCAGGGCATGATGAATTTGCCTTCACTATCAATTGGCCTTTCAACACGTGATGGGACACTCCACCGACTCTCTAGGCTGCCATTAATGGTCATTTTGGAACCCGATGGCATGGTAGGTGAGCTCTATATGCCCAAGGACTACTGTGGACCCTTCCATGATAAATTTTTGTACCAAGAGCATGGGAAAGCACTCCAAATCTATAGAGTTTTCTAGTACAACCCATGTGATTTTGATGCATGCTCTGTATGGGCAACTTGTAGACGTGTTGACTACTCCAAGTCCGCATCCAAGATGTAATAATGACTTGTGATTCTATATATACATACTCTTAAGATGTAAAAAGGCTGGTCATTGAACCAATTTATAGACTGCAAGTGTCTCAGCAATGTTCTAGGGCATTAAACGATGTAGTCAAATTTGTAAAGGGATGAAATGCATTGCATGTTAAGCATAGGAAGGTTATTCAAAGACAAATGCATGTAATGGTATGTCTCCAAGGAAGTTTGGAATTATTCAAGAGGGTGTTTGAACCTAGTTGCTCATCTTCTCTTGCCACATTTGCTAGTATGAATGTAACAGAAGCTAGAGAAGTATGTGACAATATTTTAATTCATTGCAAATCTTTTGTAATGTTATTTATTTATGTTCCATAAAGGATTTTGTAGTTCTATTTGGATTACTAAGAATGTCCATTGCATGAGATGAGATATATGCATTATATGATGATGCACAACAAATTCCATTTATGTTTTCTTTTCTGCAGCTTTTTCTTCTTTAGAAATCCATGATTATTGCCCAATGGAGTAGGAACTGGTCTAATTGGTGAAGGATGAACACTTTTAAAATCATTATTCACTTTCTCTCTCTCTCCTATTAGTTGTAGGTAGATTAGGTCCTACCATGCTTGCATGATTCATTATTGTACACTCAGTCATACCTTATGTAATTCTAAAATTAAACATCATTAGAGAATTAGGCATGTTTGTTATTCCCTCTTATCCCTATGTATGCAATGCTAAGTAGATTCATTTCTTGGATAAATATAGTATAGTTATCATCTTTAGGTGTAAGGTAAGAGTAAATTTCCATTTGTTTATCAAAGGTTTGATAGGTTTATATGTATCTAGTGTTGACATGAACTTAGTGACAACTATAGGGGTTCATAGCACATTGGGTATAGCTGCTTGAGGACCTAATGTTTAAATTGTTTATGTTGTTGAGACCTCAGTGAATATCTTCCTTGGCCTTGTAGAGCCTAAAGATGAAGGTGATTTTACCCACTCATAGAAATTGTTCCATTCATGCCATTATCTGATCATAAACCTTACCCATTTTTTAAGCACAACATATCCCTAGCCTTAGGTTCTGGTGTTGAGTCTTTGGGATTGGTGGAACCACATGTCTGAGCCCTAACAGAATTGTGTTGTTGTCAAGGAAGAGATTAAATGGTTCAAGAATTTGAAGACTCTACTAGTGATCTGAGCCCAAACCTATTTATAGCCTTAAGATAAGTCACACTTCAAGGAATTCATCTTTAGAAGGGGTGGCGACTCTACTGTCAAAGAATGAAGAAGGTTTGTTGCTGCTACATGTTTATTGTTTATGATTTGAAGATCCCATATCAATGTGCAACAACTATTTTTTTAAAGAAACATGGTTTTCTTCATACCTTTGAGATTGAGTTCCTTTCATAATGAAGGAACATAATTTGTAATACCTCTATTTTCTACCATGTATTATAGAATGTTTTAGTCATTGCCTCTAGGTGTGAATCTAATCACTCTAGGGATGCTCCTTCATATGCATCTTCATATGTTTTAGACCCTAGAAACTATATTGGATTAGATTCCTATGACCACTATACTAATACTTGTTCTAGTCATGGCTCTGCATCTTATACAAGCCCAAACTTATATGCATCCATGCAAAGTCAGAATAAACTTGTTAGGTAGCAATATAAATTAGAAAAAAAGAAAGCAATTGATAGATTCCATGTTGCAGAAAGAAAAAAAATTAGAAAATTATATTAGGATGCTAGAGTCTGGGTTACAGTCCCATGCTTGCCCTGATGCCCCTAAAAATCAAGTTGCCTAGTCCCTTGTCATTCTGACATACACAATTTATAATTAGTTAGACCTCTCTTGGGTTGATTATAAAATGTAAAACATGACAGCCAATGTCTACATCTAGATGCCTAGATTTGATGGTTATAATATTTGGGAACTGGACACACATGTTGATGATTTTTCAAAATTTATGGAAGATTTTTAGTTTGAAGATGAAGACATGTACATGAGATTCATGAGATTATTGAATTTTTTCCAGGGTAGTCCTTCGCCTCTTGGAATGAACTTGTGGCTACACTTGAAAAAGAATTTGCAAAAGGTTTGGACCCTACTAATTGTGTCCAAGAACTAGAAAAAATTAGAAGACGAGACGGAGAGTCGAGCATGGATCTCAGTCATAGGCTTGTTGTTTCCCTTTCCAATATTCCAAATGATTTTAGACCTAACACTTCCTCCTGCATTGATATGTTTTTTGAAGCATATGAAGTTGGATTAAGTTTAGTGTAGGAAGATTTTAAATTAAAGAACATGCAGTAGGCCTATTTGTGCCTAGACTCCATGGAGAAGGTAAGGAATGACTACATAGTAAGGTTGTTATCCACAAATACAAGTGTTGTTGGTGATAAACATGATAATATGAACAACAACAATGTGTTAGGATAAGGTGACATTAACCTTGCAATCCTAAGTCATTTTCATGTGTCACCATGATCCTTGGAATGTGTACTTGGACACCTAGAGTCATGAGAGATAAAAATATTTAATATTTTTTACCTATGAAAAATTGTAATTGTAGTCATAAAGGTGGATCTAGTCATCGATGCTAGTTACAATGCATATTGTAAGAAGATTCTTTCTAGGTGTCCACTATGGAGGTGTTGGGGCCTAAAATTTCCTTCAATTTTTTGCAAAATTTTAGGTTCCTATGATGAAAAATTTGATTGCAGTACTCAGAAATACACCTATACAATCTGTCCCAGGAGCCTACTTTGAAAATCATAACTAAAAGCCCATTCAATTTCATGCCAAATAACTTTGAAAATATGTTCATATACCATATGTAAGTATGTCCACCTGATTTCAGCTCCCTATGATATGATTTGATAAGTTTTTGAAACATTAAGTTTGAAGGTTCTGGGAAAGTTAGTTGTCTGCACAATGTTAAATCTGCCAAGGAGGTCAACTTTGGAGGAGAATATCTAGCAGATGGATGATGTTCATAACGAACCAATCGGTGTTCTAGATTTATCCTATGATAATCTATTTCCATGTCCATTCCCAAGGCTCTAGCATCTCATTTGGAATTTTTTCAAAAGCAAGTGCAATTTGTCCTATTTTACAGTTACATTTCCAGAAAATTTTAGAGGTCAACTTTGACCCTCAATATTTTGTGAAAGAAGATGATTGGTGAAAAATCCTCTTGCACACATGCTTGATGGACCTAAATGATCTAATGTTTCTAGTGGCAGCTTCCCAAGAAGAAATTTGGAATTTTTTCAGGGTGGTGACTTGGTGAGCCCTAATTGGTCTTTCACATGTGCAGTTTTAGAAAAGGCTGAGTGAGCTACTCTGAATGTGAATATCTTGTACCTCGAGATGTGTTTTACCAATTTATTTGCCACACTAAATTCTTGGTTCAAATGTCTATATTCCTGTGCACTTTTATGACTCCAGGAGATGGTTTGACCTATTTTCTAGGTCGATCCTGGAGGCTACTTGGGCTATTTTAATCACTATACAAAGACATTAGAAAGAAGATTCTAGTGACAACCCACTTCAATTTTTCACCGCAAAAGCATATTGAGGCAGTCCCGGGTCAATTTAGGACAAAATTTTGTTTCAAAACAAAAAAAATTTAGTCAAGCCCACAATGGGACCTGACATGTGTCACACAATTGTTGTTGTGGGGTTGGCAATTCAAGTTGTAGAGAAGATTGAAACATTAGGGTTTGTATTGATACCAAATGTACAATGAGTATAGGTTACATATGGTACTGCCTACAAGACCTTTGATACTTTTACAAATGAAACTATTGCAGTGAAGAAAATTCATCTTGGGGATGCCAAGGAAGGTGTTCATGTAACTACCTTGTGAGAGATAAAATTGTTGAAGGAGCTAAAGGATCCAAACATAATACAACTAATAGATGCTTATCCACACAAATATTGTATTTGAGTTCATAAAAGACTGAAACATATATCTCTCTGGCTGATATAAAATCATATATGCATATGACATTGAAAGGCCTTACTGTTTGCCATAGAAAAGGACACCATGAACAATCTAGAGGACTCTATATTATCATTGAGGAGCTAATAGCAATAGCATTGTACACAACAAAATCATTCTTCCTTGTTCACAACTCTAACAACACCACCCTATTCTCCCTACCAAAGACCCTTCCCACCTACTCATTTCATTATCATGCACACTTAAATACTCTGCCCATATTTCTCCCTCAAACCATCTCATCTAAAGCCCAATTCTCAGTATTTCTAAGAGTACTTCCTTGTCCTTAAAAATACCCTACATCTTATCCAATGATGATGACAACATACCACCAATCAATCAAACAAGTGATGTCACTCCTTCCACTCTGAGTGAGAATGAGTGGGGAAGTGAGCCCAAAATGCCCACTAAGTTCTTATGATGAGTGGGGGAATGACCTCCAAACAAACATAATATACATAAATATCAATGAGGAAGACTTGAAACACACCATTGGAGAAGATTTACTTGCAAGATTGACTAAAGAGTACGAGAAGACTAAAGGTAGCTCATTACGTGTTAGAGTGAGCTTCTTAGAGTTGCATGATGAGTTGAAAGATTGTATTGAGAAAGCAAAAAATGCAAATACTTAATTGGGCAACCCTCAAAAACAATTTATCTTGGATGGTCCTATCAGTAGTGGAAAAAGCATTACTCTTGCGATGCTTGTTTGCTGGGCTCATACTGAGGGTTGGCTTGCATTTTATGTTTCCAATGACAAAGAATGGACTCATGGTGACATCTATTACAAGAACCCAGTTGCTTCTTCATGGGATACTCCTAGACAAGCAATAAATGTCCTCAGGAGATTATTAAAAAGTCATAAAAATATTCCAAACCAGTTGTCGTGCCAAATTTTTGAGCCTATAACGCTAGGAGAGGATCCTGGGATAGGAATGATGAAGGATACATAGAAACTATAAGTCCTAATCTATTTGACTTTGTTCAAAGAGGACTAAAATGTTCCCATGCTACTAGGGGGCATGGTAGAATAGGTGATAGGAGAAAAGTGAGGATGGGAATAGCATGTCTTTGTTCTCCACACATCCCGTGATGCTGACACATAGGGAGGAGAATGAATCTTTGTCTCCTAGAGGAGGCTCGCTGCAGCAAAGCTCCATAGAATGGCTCAAAGGAAGTGATGATGGTTTGATTGGCTTGTCAGCTTGAGGACTAGGTTCTCGTTGGAAAATTTTTGCAGATGTTTCATAGGAAGATCTTGGAAGATTTACAACAATTTCTGGGCATTTTTCCAGACTTCCAAGTAGAGCTGTTCATGATGGTGACTTTGATTAGACTGCTGAGGCACAACTTGCACATTTGCATGATGATTTTTTTCTCCTCTGACTAACTCAGAAGTAGCATTAATAGAAGGCTTGCATTCTCGCTCGGCAACTCCAAGTCTTACGAGAGTTCAAAGCATTGCGGCTCAATCTTCACAAACTTTTGAAGCTATAGTAGGTGCATCTCTTTTAAAAAGCCCAACTCTAGACACCTCCCACATTCCTACTAGAAGCTAAGACAAGAAACCCTAAAATGGTATAATGCTGCAAAACAAAAACCTATCAGAGGGACTTTGACCTATCGGAGTGAGCAAAATGGGAGTCCCTCTGATGTCCCGAGAAGGGTAAATCATTGGTTTCAAGAAATCATCAGGGAAAGTAAATGATATCAGTGGGACAAGATTCATGGTCCCTTCGATGGGCTGAAGAGTGGATACATCAAGAGGACCTTATCATATCGGAGTAACACTTTTACTGTCCCTCCAATATGCCAATGTTTATCGTAACCCTAGCACTACATAAATGAAGTGGTTGAAATGAAATGATGGAGTGAAGGAGTGAAACCATAAAGTGAAATATATGCAACATGAATATATTTTGCACATATTTATGGGGTAAATATAATCACGGGAGGATATATCAAAAAATTTTGTAATGTGAATAAAGTAAACATTTATTTTAATCACCTCTTGACATAAAATGAATATTTTCACCAGAATATTTTCACCAAAGGGGATATAAGGTGGACATAATAAATCTACCAAGTAAATATTTTAAATCATAATTGAGAATGACGGAGGCAAAATATTTTTTGGAGGAATTCACCAAGCAGGTAATTATTTTACCTAAAAAAATATTTTTTGTGAAAGTACATATAATGGGCAAAAAACATTTTCACCGAGGAACTCATGGAGGAGGTAATTATTTCTTACTTGAAGGTTATGTTTTCCAGATTGAGTGAAAATGCATACAAAAGGGGATGGCAATAGTTATTATTGCAAAATACATTGGAAAATTTATTTTCTTGAGATGTGAAGATAAAAGGGAGATTAAATTAAATATTTGTGAAAGTGGGAAAATAAAAGTTAAATCAAATAAAAAGTCACACCGGATGAATATGAAGGGTCATAACCCTAAAAATAAAAAGTATTTATCAGAGATGAAAATCAAAGATCATCAGCATGAAGTAGCAATATCAATAGGAGAAGCAAGCAATAGGAATTAGAGATTATATAGAATAACTAGAAAATGAAGGCTTCCGGTGCATATTGTAAAATTTTTTGAGGCAATTTAGCGAAGAAGAATATTATAATATGGTGTCCTTTACTTTGGTGTTCAATTATTTGTTGATATTTATTCATATATGTTATATGTGTTGTCTCCATAATGGTTTTCCTTTTTTATTTAAACTAATATATCAAGGATATAATTAATTTATCAGGGCACATTTGCTGCTTCTATGTGATCTACTTGATTGGTTTCTGTGAGAAGTTGATTTAAATCCTTCTAAGTGGTTTATGTTTATTGGTCTCTACCTAGAGTTAAAAGCCTTTAAATAAATCATCTTGGTTGGTTTCCTTCACACAAAAATTAAAAGTCCTTTGAATTGATCACAATAGCCTAGGAAAATATCATTGGGATTTGAAAGAAGTACCTGGTAACTGACAACCTTGCACGTTTATACAAGGTATAAACATTTGAAAAAGTGCCAAATAATTTGAGTTAAGCCAAAGGGGAGGACACATTTATCATACACATCTTGACTCCGTTGTGTAAAAAGCACTGGTCATATTCATTATAAAACAATATTTCATTTAAACTTTATTCACATATTCAAAATTCAAACATTAGGAGTAGGAGTAACAATCAAGTTTGCATCTATTTCACATTAACATGCCAGTGTGGATAGATCCCCAAAAGAAGTCACACAACTTTTAAATATATGTTAATTATGAAGGTACACCTGCCTAGGTCCAATAGAACCTAAAGTGCAGGGGGTTCTCAACCATATTAATTAACCCTGTTTCGTAGCCAAAAATGTTACCAAAGAGCTTGGCATCCTCTTAAGGCTTACAACCTGCATTTTTGAGACATAAAAGAATTGGTGACTTCATTGGGGAGTAATTCAGAATCTTGGTTGAAGATTATCTTATTACTGAGTCAGTGAAGTTTTGAATTCGAACACAGATTGGTAACTCTATTGGCAAGAAGGACCCGGAAAGATCAAATTTATTCCTCTTTGACAAGAGGTGGTGACTCTAAAAAGAACTTGATGAAGAATACAGAGACATATTTTAACAACACCATTTTTTTGTGAAAATAAAAATGTCAAAACAAGAGAGAAAACTTGAGTTGTTAAGGGAAGAGAAAAGATTGATTCAAGAACTGCAACAATTGAAAGCCAAGCTTGCTTCAAATACATCACAATATATACCAGTATCTAATGAGGATGGGTATGTAAATTCAAGTGATCCTTTGATCTCACAAGTGCCTCATTATACTATTAGAAATCTTGGCAATGGAAGTGGTGTACATCATTCACAACAAGGCATTTTTATTCAGCAATGTCAACCATGTCCACAAATAAAAGGGTTTGTCTGAGACATTGATAAACCATTTAACTTCAATAATATCCAAGGCTACCTAAATTGTTATCCTATTGAGCTTAGAAATCATATCCCTAAATTTTAAGGAGAGGTACATGAATCGGGTCATAGGCATGTACAACTATTTTGGGAGTTTATTGAGGACTTTCAGATTTATCCAGAAGATGTCATTATGAAATGCTTTACAAGATCATTAAGGGATAATGCAAGAGAATGGTGTATTAGCTTACCCATGCAAAGTATATCTTCATGGGAAGATTTCAAAAGGGTATTCCTGAGTGAGTTTGATGACAATTATGAAATTTTAACACAAGCCTTGGGGCCCCAACATATTCCAGTGAGCAATGAAATGATATATGATACACCAAAAGGTGTGAGTAGTCTTCAAAGTGTAAATATTGTTGTTGTCCCAACCCACCCACCTCAATACCTGAATCGATAGCTTGAGAAGGAAGAGGATGAGTATTCACACATTCAAGAAAAGGCTCAAGATTCCATCACGAGATCCAAATATCGCATACCCCCCTTAGATGCATTCTTTAACCTAAGGAGACATGAAGGAGAATCTAGATGTGCTTTGCTCAACAGAATGGTGGATATATACATGTAAATACATTTTAATCTTAGGCCTGATGTATCTATATGCACTAAGTTGTTCATGATTGCATATGAGCCTAAGTCAATTGATTGGCCTGAATCATTGAAGCCGGTTACTCTAGACCAGGTAGCTAAACTGATTAGTATCATAGATAAGAAGAGGTATGAGGATGCTATTAATGGTGAATATAATAGTGACATCATTGATGAATATGGAGAAACTGGTTGAACAACACAATCAATAGTGGAGACATGTACAAGTGAAGTTTTTAGTGATGATATTTTAGATTTAAATGAAGATACAATTGTGGAAGACCAATTCTACACCTTGGATCAGGATTGCAATATGGAAGACATTGTTGAGATTACATTGCTTGAAGAGTACATTAGTGATGAAGCAAGTGAAGAAAAAATCTTGCTTGGTAATGAACAAACAACACATCCATTGACAGCTAAGGATCATGATGACATGAACAGTGAAGAAGAAATATGCACACCTGAAAATGGTTTTAAATTTTTTTCAAACCATCATATGATCAAATAACAGAATAAGATCAAATCAAATTCTACCAGGGTGTGCCAAAACATGATTTTCATGTGATATCAAATCCATGCTATCTTGAAGATAAAGCATTTTCAGACAATCAGGAGGATGTATCAACTTGTGAAGCAAATGACTGTAAAATAAATGCATCTGATTTTTCATTTCTTGACAATCATGAGTATTGTAGTGATGATGAGAAAAGTAAAGAATATAGCAGTAATGTGGTGGATGAAGAAGCATGTTCACTCAACAGTAAACAAATTTCAAATTTACTGACCATTGAATATCAAAGGTGTACACACAAGAATCCCATCCCCAACATACATTTGCTTTGATAGTGAAAGTACTTTGTGTGACAATGATGAGGGGAATCTTGAAGCTAATCAAGATCCTATGTCTATTTCTATCCAAGAAGGGATATGTAAATCATAATTGAATATCTTTTGCTCACAAGAGAAAGATATTAGTTTGCATATCATGGACGATGAATGCTCAACATTGATTGATTCAGATGTACATAATGAGGACTTTATGTATTCGAAATTTGTGTCACTACCAATTAGTGATATGGAAGAGATGGAGAGTGTTTCAGATATGATTGTCTCAGAAGATGTTGATATAGAAGAATTTTTAGACCAATGTGAGAAACATTCAAAATATGGAGTGAGCAGCATGAATGAGCATAATTTCTTTCTTCCCCATACACCTAGAAGCTGTTTTTCTAGTTTGCATCTATGGCCATATGATAATTTCAGATTTTTTATGCAAACTTATGATGAAATCAAAACTAATGAGCTGGGAGATCAATCCATGATTATAAATATTTTTAGTTTTCAATTTAGCTGGGAGATCAATCCATGATACATGACAGCAAACAGAATAATGAGTAGTGTTGTATGGAATACACTTTGTATGATAGATGTGGCATAAGTTTATCGCATGATGATAATTTTTTTTAGATTATACCCGATTTCCCTAATGCATAATAATGAAGAATACATTGGTAATTTTGAGGATAGTGGATTGATGAAAGATATCAACAAATTTTGTCAAGCAGATTTCAATGATATTTTCATATTTGCTTTAGTACAACATGATGAAAACCAAGTGTATGACAGAGGCAAATATAAATTATCCTTTTCTGGTGGCCTTGTGCCATTAGCTGTGGTGTGGTTTTTCAAACCATATCAGTTCAGGGCAACGAAGGGTTTTGACTCTATTGCCCAATAAATAAGGCATTTGGTCTACTCCACCCGAGATCTGGATTCTTGCTATGCCCACAAGGGGCATACATCCCTAAGCAAGAGTCACTATTGGGACCTAAATTTTCTTTCAATTTTTAGCAAAATTTTAGTTTCCTATGATGAAAAATTTGATTGCAGCACTCAGAAATACACCTGTATAATCTGTCCTAGGAGCCTACTTTGAAAATCATAACTGAAAGCCCACATTCAGTATCATGCCAAATAACTTTGCAAATATGTTCATCTACCATATGTAAGTATGTCCACTTGATTTAAGCTCCATATGATCTAATTTGACAAGTTTTTGAAACATCAAGTTTGAAGGTTCTGGGAAAGTTAAACTGTCTGCATAATGTTAAATATGCCAAGGAGGTCAAATTTGGAGGCCAATGTCTAGCAACTAGATGACGTTCATAATGAACCAATTGGTGTTCTAGATTTACCCTATGATAATCTATTCCCATGTCCATTCCTAAGGCTCCAGCATCTCGTTTGGTATTTTTTCAAAATCAAAAGCAAATGCAGTTTTTCCTCTTTTTACAGTTACATTTCCAGAATATTCCAGAGGTCAACCTTGACCCTCAATATTTTGTGAAAGAAGATGATTGGTGAAAAATCCTCTTGTACACATGCTCTATGGACCTAAATGATCTAATGTTTCTAGTGGTAGCTTCCTAGGAAGAAATTTGGTATTTTTCAAGGTGGTAACCTTGGTGAGCCCTAATTGGTTTTTCACAAGTGTAGTTTCAAACAAGACTGAGTGAGCTAATTTGAATGTGAATATATCATACCTCAAGATATGTTTTGCCAAACCATTTGATGCACTAAATTCTTGGTTCAAATGTCTACATGCCTGTGCATTTTCATGACCCCAGGAGATGGTTTGACTAGTTTTCCAGATTAGTTCTAGAGGCTACATGGACTATTTTGGTCACTATGCAAAGATATTAGAAAGTAGATTCTAGTGACAACCCACTTCAATTTTTTACCTCAAAAGCATATTGAGGCAGTGCCAGGTCAATTTAGGACAAAATTGTGTTTCAAAATGAAAATTTTTTTAGTCGGGCCCACAATGGGACCCGACATGTGTCACACAATTGTTGTTGTGGGGTTGGCAATTCAAGTTGTAGAGCAAATTGAAACATTAGGGTTTGGTATTGATACCAAATGTGCAATGAGTATAGGGTACATATGGTACTACCTACAAGACCTTTGATACTTTGACAAACAAAACTGTTGCAGTGAAGAAAATTCATCTTGGGGATGCCAAGGAAGGTGTTCATGAAACTGCCTTGCAAGAGATAAAATTGTTGAAGGAGCTAAAGGATCCAAACATAATACAACTAATAGATGCTTATCCACACAAATATTGTGTTTGAGTTCATAAAAGACCAAAACATACATCTCTCTCCGACTAATATAAAATCATATATGCATATGACATTGAAAGGCCTTATTGTTTGCCATAGAAAAGGACCCCACAAACAATCTGGAGGACTCTATATTATCATTGAGGAGATAATAGAAATAGAATTGTACACAACAAAATCATTCTTCCTTGTTCACAATTCCAACAACACTATCCTATTCTCCCTACCAAAAACCCTCCCCACCTACTCATTTCATTGTCATGCAATCTCAAATACTCTACCCACATTTTCCCCCTCAAACCATCTCATCCGAAGGCCAATTATCAATATTTCTAAGAGGACTTCCTTTTCCTTAACAATACCTTGTGCCCTATCCAATGATGATGACAACATACCACCAATCAATTAAACAGGTGATGTCACTCCTCCCACTCTGAGTGAGAATGAGTGGAGAAGTGAGCCCAAAATGCCCACTAACTTCTGATGATGAGTGGGGGAATGAACTCCAAACAAACATAATATACATAAATATCAGTGAGGAAGACTTGAAACACTCCATTGGAGAAGGTTTACCTGTAAGATTGACTAAAGAGTATGAGAAGACTAAAGGTAACTCATTGCTTGTCAGAGCGAGCTTCTTAGAGTTGTGTGAATGAGTTGAAAGCTTGTGTTGAGAAAGCAAAAAATTGAAATACTCAATTGGGGAACCCTCAGAAACAATTTATCTTGGATGGTCTTGTCAACAGTGGAAAAAATAATTACTCTTGCGATGCTTGTTCATTGGGCTCGTATTGAGGGTTGGTTTGCATTTTATGTTCCCAATGGCAAAGAATGGACTCACGATGGCTTCTATTACAAGAACCCAATTGCTTCTTCATGGGATACTCCTAGACAGGCAATAACTTTCCTTAGGAGATTATTAAAAAGTAATGAAAATATTCTAAAGCAATTGTTGTGCCAAAATTTTGAGCCTATAATGCTAGGATAGGATCTTGGCATAGGAATGATCAAGGATGTAGAAACTATAAGTCCTACTCTATTTGATTTGGTTCAAATAGGACTAACATGTTCCCATGCTGCTAGGGGGCATGGCAGAATAGGCAATAGGAGAAAAGTGAGGCCTTTTGTAGATGGGAACAACAAGTCTTTGTCCTCCACACATCCCGTGCTGCCAACACATAGGGAGGAGAATGAATCTTTGTCTCATAGAGGAGGCTCTCTGCAAAATAGCTTCACAGAATGGATTGAAGGAAGTGATGATGGTTTGATTGGCTTGTCAGTTTGAGGACTGGGTTCTCACCGAAAAAGTTTTGTAGATGTTTCACAGGAAGATCTTGGAAGATCTACGATAATTTCTGGACATTTTTCCAGACTTCCTTGGAAGTAGAGCTACTCATGATGGCGACTTTGATCAAACTGCTTTGGTTGTTGAGGCATAGCTTGCACATTTGCATGATGCTTTTTGTCTCCTATGACTAACTCAGAGGTAGCATTAATAGAAGGCATGCATTCTCACTTGGCAACTCCAAGTCTTACGAGAGTTCAAAGCATTGGGGCTAAATCTTCACAAACTTTTGAAGCTATAGTAGGGGCATCTCTTTCAAGAAACCCAACTGCAAACACCTCCCACATTCCTGCCAGAAGCTAAGACAAGAAACCCTAAAATGGTATAATGTTGCAAAACAAAAACCTATTGGAGGGACTTTGACCTATCAGAGTGAGCAAAATGGGAGTCCCTTTGATGTCCTGAGAAGAGTAAATCATTGGTTTGAAGAAATCATCAGGGAAAGTAAATGATATCGGTGAGATAAGATTCATGGTCCCTTCGATGGGCTAAAGAGTGGATACATCGAGAGGACCTTATCATATCGGAGTAACACTTTTACTATCCCTCTGATATGTCAATGTTGATTGTAACCCTAGCACTACATAAATGAAGCGATTGAAATGAAATGATGGAGTGAAGGAGTGAAACCATAAAGTGAAATATATGCAGCATGAATATATTTCGCACATATTTATGGGGTAAATATATTCACGGGAGGATATATCAAATTTTTTTGCAAGGTGAATAAAATGAACATTTATTTTAATTGCCTCTTGACATAAAATGAATATTTTCACCAGAATATTTTCACCAAAGGGGTTATAAGGTGAACATAATAAATCTACCAAGTAAAGATTTTAAATCATAATTGAGAATGAAGGAGGTAAAATATTTTTTGGAGGAATTCACCAAGTAGGTAATTATTTTACTTAAAAAAATATTTTTTGTGAAAGTACATATAATGGACATAAAACATTTTCACCGAGGAACTCATGGAGGGGGTAATTATTTCTTACTTGAAAGTTATGTTTTCCGGATTGAGTGAAAATGAATACAAGAGGGGATGACAATAGTTATTATTGCAAAATACATTGGAAAAATTATATTCTCGGGATGTGAAGACAAAAGGGAGATTAAATTAAATATTTGTGAAAGCGAGACAACAAAAGTTAAATCAAATAAAAAGTCACACCAGATGAATATGAAGGGTCATAACCCTAAAAATACAAAGTATTTATCAAAGATGAAAATCAAAGATCATCATCATGAAGCAGCAATATCAGTAGGAGAGGCAAGCAGTAGGTTATAGAGATTATATAGAATATACCAAGAAATGAAGGCTTCCAATGCACATTGCAAATTTTTTTGAAGCAATTTAATGGAGAAGAATATTATAATCTAGTGTCCATTACTTTGGTGTTCAATTATTTGTTGATATTTATTCATATATGTTATATGTGTTGTCTCCATAATGGTTTTCCTTTGTTATTTAAACTAATATATCAAGGATATACTTAATTTATTAGGGCAGATTTGCTGCTTCTATGTGATTTGCTTGATTGGTTTCTATGAGAAGCTGATTTAAATCCTTCTAAGTGGTTTATGTTTATTGGTCTCTACCCAGAGTTAAAACTCTTTAAATAAATCATCTTGGTTGGTTTCCTTCACACCAGAATTAAAATTCCTTTCAATTGATCACAATAACCTGGGAAAACATCATTGGGATTTGTAAGAAGAACCTAGTAACTAACAACCTTGCATGTTTATACAAGGTATAAACATTTGAAAGAGTGCCAAATAATTTGAGTTAAGCCAAAGGGGACACATTTTTACTCCATTTCCCAAAAAGCACTGGTCATATTCATTATAAAACAATACTTCATTTAAACTTTATTCACATATTCAAAATTTCAACATTAAGAGTAGGAGTAACTATCAAGTTTGCATCTATTTCACATTTACATGCCAATGTGGATAGATCTCTAAAAGAAGTCACACAACTCTTAAATCTGCATTAATTATGAAGGTACACCCACCTAGGTCCAACAGAACCTAAAGTGCAGGGGGGTTCTCAACCATATTAATTAACCCCATTTTGTTAGCCAAAAACATTATGAAAGAGCTTGGCATCCTCTTAAGGCTTACAACCTATATTTTTGAGACCTAATAGGAGGTGGGGACCACTAGGCCTTGCATTTTGTTGCATGTATATTTCATATTATCCTAAGTGGGGTGCCTTGGTTTTCATGTTGTGCATGTTAGCCGTCGGAGCTGTCGGTGAGTTGTTGAGCACTCGGTATTAACAAATTTTCATTGGCTATGGGTTGGGTGCCCATGTGAAGGGCATGTGAAGATTTATTAATATTTAGTAAGTTTGTAGGTTGTCCACTAAGGGGAGCGTATGGTTTTTGCATGTGGTTTTGCCACTTGTTTTAAGATACCATAGTCATATTCTATTAGGATTAAGGTACCATCAACCTTGTAAATCCTATGTAATTAATTACTCCTAATGCCTTTTGTAAGTTTCTATAAGAGAATGTATTGTAAAATATTGCAATTTCATAGTCAATCTAGACCATTCGTCATTAGGTCGTAGATTGACAGTAGAAGTTATGTTATGGTTTTTTGCCCTATACGGCAACACTCTTTTAATGAGGGCATTGTATTATGGTTGTGGTGTTGTAGAGAGTTGAGACTAGAAAACATGTGTTGTTGGATTGAATATTGAAGAGGAGGTCATTAGTGATGTATTGTAAACTCTATTAAATTTAATATAGACTGGTGCATCTTTTCTTGTGTGGATTTTTTTCTCAAAAGGGTTTCTCCACATAAACCTTGTGTTATGTGTTCAGTTCTTCTATTCCTTTATTTCTTTGTATTGTTGATTTGATTTCCTATAATGTCCATTTGGTTCTGCATTGGATTATTATAATAGCCAAAATCAGATTTCCACTATTAGTTGTTCACCTTCATTTCTAACATATTCTCACATCCAAGTCTTCTATATATTGGTACCTTAGGTTAGTGGTATGTATGATTGTTTTTACAAGATGGAGGAGTAATGAAGTGCTGCTGAAATTCAAAGAGAAATATTGTTTTGATGTAAACTTCTTTGAAGGATTAATACAAGAAATGGATCTCTTTGGGTGTGGAGTTTTTTCCTGAAAAGGTTTCTCCACATAAATATTGTGTCACTTGTTATGTGTTTATTCCTTCATACTATTATTGTTGAATGTGTGTTAATCATATAAATATCATTGTGGGTAATCTTGGAAATCTATTTTTGAATTTGCATACATTTTGTAAGAGTTAATATTGTTGTAGTTTCACCTTGATTTCCAACATTTTGTATCAAAGCTAATGGTTTTGTTGAGAGAGGGGTGCCTTTCTCTTAAGCGTTGAATTTTTTTTAGCTACAGTGGGAGCTTTTGCAAATTCGTGAAGAAGATTGTATACCATGGCTTCTACCTCACGTTTAGATATTGATAATTTAAATGGATCTGGTTACGAGATGTGGAAGTTGAAGATGCAAGATCTCCTAGAAGAAAGAGATCATTGGTTAGTAGTTTCCAATAAAAACAAGCCATCTGGAATGTTTGATGAAGATTGGTTAAAGTTTGACAAGAAGGCATGAGGAACCATATGGTTGTGTCTTGTAGATTGTGTTCTCTTGAATGTTTCTGAGGAAACTATCACATACAAGTTATGAAAGAGGATAGGTGATATTTACCAAACCAAAAGTCTTACTGATAAGTTGTATCTCAAAAGATGGTTATATTCATTAAAAATGAAGGATGGTGATTCTATTGTAGATCATTTAAATGCTTTTAATTTGGTGTTAATTAAGCAAGCATCTGTAGATGTTAATTTACAAGAGGAAGATAAATGCATCTTGTTACTTTGTTCTTTACTTGAATCTTTGGAAAATCTAATTGTTGCTATCAATTGTAGTGGTGTAGACCCAATGATGGATGATATCATTGCTACACTTCTTTTAGAGGAAATGAGAAGAAAATCCATGAATGTTGGCTCCCAAGATGCCTTGCATGTGTGAGGAATCTCAAAAGAGAAAGGTCCTAAAGGGCAAAAGAAGAAGGATAAGTCAAAAGGTTGTTCTAAAACCTTTGGGAAGAGCAGAGTAAAATTTTGGAACTATGGGAAATGGGGCCATGTGAAGAAGGAATGCAAGAACATGCAGATTGCTCCAGGAAAATTCCTCGAATGACAGTGATAATGATGCTTTGTTTATTCTAGCTAACACTATTAGTAATGATGCTTGGCTTATTGATTTAGGTTGCTTCTACCATATGACTCCTCACAAGGAGTGGTTTTCTAAATATTTGTCTTATGATGGAGGATAAGTTTTCTTGGTGATAACAACACTAAGTGGATTGTTGGTAAGGGAAAGGTAAAGTTGTATTTCAATGATGGAAGGGTTAAAACCCTAAATGATGTTTTACATATTCTAAGACTTGCAAGAAACTTGCTTTATGTATCCAAATTAAATTATTTTGAAATGCATGTGATATTTGAGAAGTTTGGTTGCAAGTTGGTAAGAGGGAATTTGGTGGTTGCTAAAGGATCTTGGATTGGGACTTTGTTTAGGCTTAATACCTCCAATTTGTGTAATTCTGCCAATGTGACTAGCACTAAAATTGCATGTATGTTGTAGCACCATAGATTGGGTCACATAAGTGAAAAAGGTCTTAGGATCAAATTCTTAATAAAAAGTTGGTTCACTACCTTTCTAATTATTCTCTTGGTAAAAATGATTTTTGTGAGCATTATGTGTTTGGAAAATAGAATAGATCATCATTTTCTATTGGAACTAATAAATCTAAGAGATTATTAGAGATCATTCATGCGGGTGTGTTTGGACTAGTCGATGTTGACTCTTTTGGAAAATTTCGGTATTATGTTACATTCATTGATGATGTCTCAAGATACACTTTGTTTTATTTTATGCATGTCAAGTATGAGGTTTTCACTAAGTTTAGGCAATTTAAAGCCTTAGTTGAGAAACTAACATATTATAAGATAAGGGTGTTGAAATCTGACAATGGTGGTGAATATTGTTCTAAGGAATTTGATGAGTTCTATAAGCATGTAGACATTGTTCACCATAAGACTACTCCTTATACTCCCCAACAAAATGGGGTGGCAAAAATAATGAACCAAACCTTAATGGAAAGAGTTAGAAGTATGTTGAGTGTTGTGAAGCTAGATTAGTGCTTTTGGGCTGAGGCTGTAAGTACTACTTGTTATTTAATTAATAGATCTCCTTGTTCAACTCTTGTTGATAAAACTCCTTATGAAGTTTGGATAGGTAGAAACCCTTCTATTTCACATTTAAGTGTCTTTGGTTGTGAGGCTTAGGTTCATGTGCCTCAAGAAAAGTGATCTAAACTAGATCCAAAAGCTCAGAAATGCATCTTTGTAGGTTATGGTGAGAATATAAAATGTTATATACTTTGGAATCCTCTAACCTGAAAAAGGATTTATTCTAGAGATGTGATTTTCAAGGAGTTTAGAGATTATTTAGGTGAAGAGAAACTGAAGGAGAAAGAAAAGACTAAAATAGTTCACTTTGAGACAAAAATAGAAAAATGGAAAGATGCACATGTGGAAGAACAATTAGATGGATCACATGATGGAGAAGAAGAAGAGGGTTCAAAGAGTTCATATGATGTGCAAGATGAGCATACAAAAGAACATACAAATATCATTACTCCTACCTTGAGAAGGTCCACAAGACAACATAATCCAATTGACAAGTATAGCCCTCTAGATTCTCATTGTGTGTTTTCTTTGTTAAGTATAGATGATGAACCTAGATTTTTCAGGGAGGCTCTCTCTTCACAGGATAGTGAGTCTTGGATGTAGGCCATGCAGGAGGAGATGATGGCTTTGGATAGTTGTGATACTTGGGATCTTGTTAGTTTACCTAAAGGAAGAAAGCACATTGGTTGCAAGTGGGTATATAAAAAGAAATTTGGTGCAAATGGTCAGTTATAGAGGTACAAGGCCAAACTAGTGGCCAAGGGATACCCCCAAAGAGAGGGAGTTGATTTTGGTGAAATTTTCTCTCATATTGCTAAGTTATCTTCTATTAGATTTATTTTATCTATTACTGTTAAAACTCCTTTATTGCATAGGGATCTTGAGGAGGAGATTTATATGCGATAACCTAATGGTTTTGTTGTGAAAGGAAAAGAACACTTGGTTTGCATGTTAAAATGGTCATTGTATGGTGTAAAATAATCATCCAAGATGTGATACTAGAAGTTTGATGCCTTTGCATTGAAGTTGGGTTTTGTTAAGAGCAAGGAGGATCATTGTGTTTATATTAAGGTTATCAATGATCAAATACTAATTATTGTCTTGTATGTTGATGACATGTTGTTTATGGGTAACAGAAAGGTGATGATTAGAGAGCTTAAGACTTAGCTTTCTGGCACATTTGATATGGACTTGGGCATTGAGAAATATATTCTTGGGATGGAGATCAACAGGGATCGAGTACACATAAAGATTTGGTTAAGTTAGAGTAAGTATGTTGATACCATTTTGTGAAGATTTTATATACAAGACTGTAAGCCAGTAAGTATTCCATTTCCAGTTGGTACTTCAATTAGTTTAGACATGTGTCCTAATTATGATGATGACTTTGAATAAATATCTAAGGTTTATTATACTAGTGTTGTTGGTAGTTTGATGAGTGCAATGGTTTTCACTATACCAAATATTGCCCAAGTAGTGGGAGTTGTGAGAAGGTTTATGTCTAACCCTGGTAAAGAGCATTGGACTTTGGTTAAAAGGGTGTTTATATATTCATGAGGAACTTTTGATTACTATTTGGTTTATCATGGTACTGATCATGTGGTGAAGTCATTGGATATACAGGGTTTTGTTGATGCATATTAGGTAGGTGGCTTGGATAGTCGAAGGTCCACTAGTGGCTATGTTTTCTCTCTATTTGGAGATGTGAGTTGGATGAGTAAAAGATAGTCTATGGTTGCTTTTCCCACCACATAAGAAAAGTATATGGTTTTTATACATGCCTCTAAAGAGGTTGTATGATTACAAAGACTTGGTATAGGTATTGGTTTTGATTACAAGATTGTGAGGATTGGATGTGATGGTCAGAGTGCCATATGTTTCGATAAAATTCCTATGTATCATTCTCATACTAAGCATGTTGATGTTCAGTATCACTTTGTGTGAGAAATGGTTGAGAATGGTAAGGTTTTGTTAGAGAAAGTTGACACTTTGGATAATGTTGCAAATTCTCTCATGAAGCTAGTAACCACAAATAAGTTCTCTTGGTGTAGGAAGGCTATGGGCCTTGATCACTGTACCTGATTATTATTTTATGTTTCCTTATAGATTTAATTGCAATGTATAATGTAAAGTGGGAGAATGTTACGATTAGGTGACATTAACCCTACAATCCTAAGTCATTTTCATGTGTCTCCATGATCCTTGAAATGTGTACTTGGACACCTAGGGTCATGAGAGATAAAAATATTTAATATTTCTTTACCTATAAAAAATTGTAATTACATTTGTAGAGGTGGATCTAGTCATTGGTGGCATCTACAAAGAATATTGTAAAAATATTCTTTCTAGGTGTCCACAATGGAGGTGGGGACCACTAGGCCTTACATGTTTGTGCATGTTGTTGCATGTATCTTGGATGTTATCCTAAGTGGGGAGCCTTGGTTTGCATGTTGTCAATGTTAGCTTTTGGAGCCATTGATGAGTTATTGAGCACTCGGTATTGACCAGTTTTCATTGGATGTGGGTTGGGCTCCCATGTGAAGGCCATGCGAAGATTTATTAATATTTACTAAGTTTACAAGCTATCCACTAAGGGGGCCTATGGTTTTTGCATGTGGTTTTGCCACTTGTTTTGAGATACCATAGTGGTATTATCACATTCATCTCTTCTTCATGTTCGAGGAATAATGAAGTGTTGTCAAAATTTAGAGAGAAATGTTGTGTTGATGTAAACTTTGAAGGATTATTACAAGCATGGGATCTCTTTGGGTGTGGAGTATTTTTTCCAAAAGGGTTTCTCCACATAAATACTATGTCACTTTTTGTGTTTATTACTTCATACTATTATTGTTGAATGTGCTAATCACATAAACATCATTTTGGGTAATCTTGTAAATTTATTTTCATATTTACATACATTTTGTAAGAGTTAATATGATGGTGTAATCAGAAGGGTAGAAGATGAAGGTGGTGCATTGTATGATAGTAATACAGATGATGAAGGCAATGTATGCACCAACCTTCAGTTGGGCAACTCATCTAGTGAAGGTGAAAATGATGACATCCATGATAAATTCCAACTTGATGATGAGGTATATGGCCCAGTGGACAATGACAAAGATGTGCACACCAATGAGAAGCTATTTGAATCATCTTATGAGGTTGATCATGAGGGTTGTGCACAGGTAAGTAAAATTTAGGGTGAGCAAGAAACTTTTTTCTTGTTTGATATGTTTCCCTCCTTTGTTCCATCGGATGATAGTGAATCAACCACTATTTATTTGCATGAGGATGATATGGATGTGCTTGCACTTGATGATAATTGATCAAAGATAAATGCTAGTGCATACATGGATTTTCAATTTGAATAACTTGCCTTTGATGAATGTGAAGATGATGATCATGTGGACTCATATGAGTGTTGGAAACTTGGTATGCTGATGAATGATTGTGCATGATGGTGTTGTCATTGATGGAAAAAAGAAAAGGAACAAGGTTAGAACAAAAGTTTTGGTCTGGTGAAGAAGACTTAGTCATTTTGGCTAAGTGTTGATAGTACACAAGAGACAGTGACAGAGAGACAATGTAATGGATGGCATTGGTCCACAGTTGAAGATCAAATCATGTGGTTCTGGTATATTGTTTATAGTCCTTAGATGATCTTATATCCAGAGTTTTAGACTTTGATCAGTCCTAGAAGTACATCTTCAAAGAGCTTAAGTCTGGCAGAGCATAATACAGTGCTAACTAGAGCAGAGCACTCACTTGTTTTGGTCTGCATTCCTCCAGTGTTAGATATTTTGTTATGTCATTTTGAGGTGTTGTAAACACCTATGTGAATTGTCTAAATCTAGAGTTACATGTTTTGAAGTCCATTATAAAGATATTTGTGAATGACTAAGTATCGCTACATGGCTTGACAGAGTTTAATTGTGACAGAGCATGTGTTCTTGGGGTCCACATTTTACTACAAAAGGATATTTTTCTTTGCAGTTCTGAAGGTATAATCTGTGATGTCTAAAGAGTCTTTGATATGATTTTGAGCAAGTCTTGTGGTCTGCAGCAAAAGATGTAGTCTGACAAATGAGCTGAACTAGTGGCAGACTGTGTTGGAGCCCGACATGATAAGTTTAATTTGTATGCGGTAAGTTCTATTATTTAGAACTCAATCCTAAGTGGTGGAATAGTTGAGGCCGACATATGTGAATGTGATTCAAGTTTTTTTGGGTCCGCTATAAATTTTGGTGAACAAATTTGGCTGACAAGTTACTCAAGGCATGACTACATGCTACACCATATATATATATATGGGATTGAATTCAATGTTTGGGGGATGTGATGTGAATGTAAATATATATGTGTGACATGCAAAGTAAGGTGATTTTGTGGAGGCGATAAAAGCAGAAGAAGAGAGATCTTGTTCCTGTTGGGATAAGGTGCCATTAACTTTGTAAATCCCATTATTGTATTATTCCATTTATTATTTGTAATTACCCATAAGGGATGTACTAGTTTCACTGGCAGTGGTAAAAATTATTTATTGTCTATGGTAATTATGGAGTTACTGCACCAATAAGTTCCAAAGTTATTGACGGTAGTTACGAGATGTCATTTACTATGGTAAATGGTAATTGGTCAAAGTGGGGTTCACATGCAATGAGGAATCACCTATTTTAGTGTTACAGTGACATGTGTCATAGATGTTGTAAAAAGGTGTAAGAGATTCTATGACATCTGTAAGTTGTCATAAGAATCTATTACATTTATGACAACATATGACACATCATAGGATGTTGTAAGTGGCTATTTTTGGCCCCTAGGTGTTCAAGATTTCATGGGCATCTTTTGTAAAGTGTAGGATGCACATATGATAGCTTTTATGACCCCGTAAGAGCCTATTTTTATCCATGGATGCCCAATGTTGTATTTTTTACTCTTGACAAGTGTTATGAGCTTGTAAGAAGTCATTTAATGCTGTATGGGTGAAGATTCCAAGGTGGACACCCATATTGAGGTTGTGTAAATTCTATATAAACCATGGCATAGGAGATGAGATGCATAACAATTTACAAGTACCCAGGTTCTACCAGAGTGAAGGTTAAAGGACAGAGGAAGTGAATGTATTTGCAATCTCCTTTTGTGAAGATAATACAACTTGGCCTCTTTTCTTGGTGGAGTTTTTTACCTCTAAGGGTTTTCTCCATGTTAAACACTGTGTTGTGTGCTTCATTTTGCTTTTGGTATATTTCTATATTGTGGGTTTATATTATGTGTTGCAATCTCCATCTTTAATACTTTGTTAAAGATCGTTAAATATACATTTGAATCAGATTTCTATTGAGTAGTGTTTCTTTCATTTCTAACATTTGGTATTAGAGCCTAGCCAACTTTGACTCTTGGGTGGTAGTGTGGAAATTGTAGCTGCAGTGGAAGATTTGGTTGTGTTTGTCTTACAGACCTTGTGTTGATATTATGGCTGGATCCACCATTGCATCAACCTCTCGTTTGGACATTAAGAAGTTGAATGTAACGGGGTATGAGTTGTGGAAGTTGAAAATGGAAGATTTGTTGGAAGAAAAAACCATTGGTTGGCTAGTCAAAAAAAGAGAAGAAACCTGATGAAGTCTCTCCATATGAGTGGTATAGACTGGATAAGAAGGCACATGGAACCATCCGTTTGTGTCTATTAAATTTTGTCATGTTGAATGTTGCAAAGGAGAAGACTCACACAAGTTGTGGAATCAGTTGGGTGAAATCTATCAAGCCAAGAGTATGGTAAATAAACTCTATGTAAAAATAAAATTGTTTTCCATGAAAATGAGAGAGGGTGATTCAGTTGCAGAGCATTTAAATTATTTTAATTTGTTATTGAGTCAGCTTGCTTTAGTAGATGTTGATGTTAGTGAGGAAGATAAATGTATCTTACTTCTTTGTTCTTTACCTGAGTCTTGGGAGAATGTTATCCTGGCTATCACTGCTAACCTTGTAGATCCCAAGTTGGATGCTCATGTTTCAACTCTATTGTCACAAGAATTGAGGAAGAAGAGGTTGGATAGTTTAGGGGATGCCTTCAGTGTCAGAGGAAGGTCTAGGAAAAGAGGACTGAAAGGAGATCAGAAAGGGGCTAAGGACAAGTCTAAGGGCCGGTCTAAGACTTCTGGAAAGAAGAACAGAATTAAGTGTTGGAACTGTGGTAAAAGGTGACATGTGAAGAAGGAATGCAGAAACCCTAAGAAACAGTGGGAGAGTGCTTCATATAAGTCCTCAAATGTAGGTGAATATGTTTTACTTTCTGCATGTAATATTGTTTCTAATGAAAACTGGTTGGTTGACTCAAGATGCTCATTTTATATGACCCCGCAAAAGGAATGGTTTTCCACATATGAGGAATATGATGGAGGTGATATCTACCTTGGAGATAACTCTACATATCCGATAGTTGGGAAAGGCAAGGTACTGTTGTGTTTCAATGATGGGAGAATTAAAACCCTCCCCGATGTTTATCATGTTCCTAGATTAGCTAGAAATTTGATTTATGTTTCAAAGCTGAATGATTTGGGAATTCATGTGACTTTTGACAAGCATGGCTACAGATTGGTGAGAGGGAACTTTGTGGTAGCGAAGGGGAAGAGATTGGGAAACCTATTCAAGCTTGAATCCACTACAATTTGTAATGTCTCCTATGTATCTGAGGTGAGTACTGAAAACACATGTATGTTGTGGCACCGTAGATTGGGCCACACTAGCAATAATGTTTTGAAAACTATTAAGAATAAAGATTTGTTGGATAGTTTCTCTTCTTTTGATGAGCACTTTGATTTCTGTGAGCATTGTGTGTTTGGTAAATAAAAAAAAAATCATTTAAGTAATAGAGCAAAAGAGAAGTTAGAAATTATTCATACGGATGTGTTTGGACCTATGGATAATCATTTTAACATAAAGTCTTGTTATTTTGTCACCTTCATTGATGATGTGTCGATTTACTTGGATTTATTTTATGAAACACAAATATGAAGTTTTCACTAAGTTTAAGGAGTTTAAAGTCTTAGTAGAGAATCAATCAGGATTGAAGATAATAATATTAAGATCTGACAATGGAGGGGAATATTGCTCTAAAGAATTTGATGAGTTTTGTAAGCATGCAGGTATTCTAAGACAAAAGACAACTCCATATACACCATAGTAGAATGGTGTTGCAGAAAGGATGAACTAAACAATCATGGAAAGGGCTAGAAGTATGCTGAGTGATGCACAATTGGATAAATGTTTTTGGGAAGAGGTTGTGTGTATTGCTTGCTACTTGTTAAACAAATCTCCTTGTAAGTCTCTTGATTCGACACCTTATGAAGTGTGGACAGGTAAGAAACCTTATGTTTCACATTTAAGGGTTTTTGGCTATGAGGTTTTTGTTCATGTGCCTAAGGAAAAGCGATCTAAGTTGGATCCAAAAGCTAAAAAGTGTACATTAATTGGATATGGTGATAATGTGAAAGATTATAAGCTTTGGAATCTACTAGCCCGTAAGATTATCTATTCTAGAGATGTTATTTTTAGGGAACTTAGAGCTATTTCTGAACCTGAGCAGCCAAAATAAAAAGATGAAAAAGTAAAGAGAGTGCACTTTAAGTTAGAGAAGCAAGATGCACCTTAGGAAGAACAAAAGGATGGATTGGAGGGTGAAGAAGAAGAAGAAAATTTGAGTAGTTCCGAAGAAGATGAGTCTGTTGTTACAGAAGAAGTTGGTACAAATGATCATGTAGAAGAACAAGTTAAGACTCTTACTCCACCCTTGAGGAGATCCACAAGACAATGGAATCCAGTTGACAAGTATAGCCCACCAGATTTTCATTGTGTATTTATTTTATTGAGTGCTAACGATGAGCCTAGATCCTATAGGGAAGCTATTCTTTTAGATGATGGTGAGTCTTGGTAGTTAGCCATGTAGGAGGAGATGATGGCTTTAGACTCTTGTAACACCTGAGATCTTGTTTGTTTGCCCAAAGGAAGAAAGGCCATAGGTTGTAAGCGGGTCTTCAAGAAAAAGCTTGAAGCAAATGGGTCATTGGAGAAGTACAAGGCTAGATTGGTATCCAAGGGCTACTCCCAAAGAGAGGGAGTTGATTTTGGTGAGATATTCTCTCCTATTGCTAAATTGACTTCTATTAGATTTCTTTTATCCATTGTTGCAACTTATGATCGGGAGATTGAGCAAATGGATGTTAAGACTGCATTCTTGCATGGAGATCTTCAAGAAGAAATTTATATGCAACAGCCTATAGGTTTTGAGGTAAAAAGGAAAGAAAAATGGGTTTGTAGATTAAAGAGGTCTCTTTATGGTTTGAAATAGTCCCCCAGAATGTGGTATCAAAAGTTTGATTCATTTGTTTTGAAATTGGCTTTTGTTAGAAGCGAAGAGGATCATTGTGTTTACATTTATTGTGTTGATGATTCTATATTGGTTATTACATTGTATGCTGATGACATGTTATTTTTCAACAATACTAAGGGTCTTGATCAGTGAGCTTAAAGCACAACTTTCAGGTGCATTTGAAATGAAAGATCTTGGAGCTGCCAGGTATATTCTAGGAATGGAGATCAGGAGGGATAGAGGTAATAAGAAGCTTTGTTTGTCCCAAAGTAAGTATGTGAATGCCATTTTGTAGAGATTTAGTATGTAATACTATAACCTAGTTAGAGTTCCTTTACCCATTGGTACGAAGCTTTCATTAGATATGTGTCCAAAGATTGAGGATGATCTTGAGGATATGTATAATGTGCCATATGCTAGTGTTGTAGGGAGTTTGATGTATGTAATGGTTTGCACTAGGCCAGATATTGCCCAAGCAAAGGGAGTTTTGAGCAGATTTATGTCTAACCTTGGTAGACAACATTGGAATTATGCAAAGAGGGTGCTTAAATATCTTGTAGGTGCTCTTGATTATTGTTTGGTTTACTCTGGTACTGATAGTACTGATAAATCTTTAGACATACAAGGTTTTGTTGATCCAGATTCGATAGGTGACTTGGATAGTCGAAGGTCTACTAGTGGCCATGTGTTTACTCTGTTTCAAGGAGTAGTGAGTTGTATGAGTAAGAGGCTGAGTTGTATGAGTAAGAGGTAGTCCACAGTTGATTTATCCACCATAGAAGTAGAGTATATGGCTGCTACCCATGTCTCTAACGAGGTAGTTTGGTTGAGGAGACTATGTACAGGTATTGGATTTGATTGCAGGATCATTCAGATTGGTTGTGATAACCTGAGTGCTATCTGTTTGGCCAAGAATCCCATGTATCATGCTCAGACTAAGCATGTTGATGTTCAGTATCACTTTGTTTGAGAGTTGGTTGCAAATGGATAGATTGAGCTAAAGAAGATAGACAATCAAGAGATTGTTGCAAATTTATTGACCAAACCTGTAAGCACAGAGAAGTTCATGTGGTGTAGAGAGGCCATGGGCCTTGTTTCTAGTGCCTGATTATTTACAATTGTTTTTCCTATGGGTTGATTTACAATGTATAATGTCAAGTGGGAGAATGTTGGGATAAGGTGCCATTAACCTTGTAAATCCCATTATTGTACTATTACATTTATATTTTTAATTACCCATAAGGAATGTACTAGTTTCATCGGTAGTGGTAAAAAATATTTACAATCCATGATAATTACAGAGTTACTGCACTGGTAAGTTTCAGAGTTACCAGCGGTAGTTATGGGATGTCATTTACTATGGTAAATGGTAATTGGTCAATGTAGGGTGTACATGTTGAGGAATCACCTATTTTTATTGTTATAACACACATCATAGATGTTGTAAGAAGGTTTAAGAGATTCTATGACAATTGTAAGTTGTCATAAGAATCTATGACATTTATGAAAGCATATGATGCATCATAAGATGTTGTAAGTGGCTATTTTTGGCCCCTAGGTGTTCAAGCTTGCATGGGCATCTTTTGCCAAGTGTAGGATGCATGTATGGCATCTTTTATGACCCTGTAAGAGCCTATTTTTGTCCATGGATGCCCAAGGTTGTATTGTTGACTCTTGACAAGTGTTATGAGCTTGTAGAAGTCACTGAATGCTACATGGGTGAAGATTCCAAGGTGGACACCCATATTGAGGTTGTGTAAATTCTATATAAACCATGGCATAATAGATGAGATGCATAACAATTTATAGGTACCCAAGTTCTACCAGAGTGGAGGTCGAAGGACAGAGGAAGTGAATGTATTTGTAATCTCCTTTTGTGAAGTAATACAACTTTTCCTCTTTTCTTGGTGGAGTTTTTTACCTGCAAGGGTTTTCTCCACGTTAAACACTATGTTGTGTGCTTCATTCTACTTCTGGTATATTTTTGTATTGTGGGTTTATATTTTGTGTTGTAATCTCCATCTTTATTACTCTGTTAAAGATTGTTAAATATACATTTGAATCAGATTTCCGTTGAGTAGTGTTGCTTTCAATTCTAACAGTTTCCATGTAAAAGAAGAGAAGTCAAAGATGAAGAGTTTTGAGATAGTATTCCTGTGCTTCATTTGATTTGTAACCATGCATGTGTAGATGCAATCTGAGTAGTTCACCCTGGCAGTGAGCCATTCTTCCTTCTTTCTTTCTCTAGGCAGTGAACCTATTCTAGTAGTGAGCCATTCTTATAGTGAGCATTTCTTTGGGTAGTAAGCCTTCTTGTAATTCAATATTGTTCCTACATAATATATTGTGAGTTAACACTCATCGTAGGTTTTCCTAATTTTGGGTTTTCCATGTAAAAATCATGGTGTTCATGTGTGATGGATTGTGGTTGTTTATTTTATGTTTAATCTTCTTGGTTATTGCATGTGCTAAATGGATTATTAGTTTAATAAGTAAGAAGTTTAATAGAATACTGATTCACCCCCCCTCTCAATATCTTAGGCGTTCAACAAATGGTATCAAAGCCTAGTTCCATGGAAGAAGTCTAACAACTTGAGGAAGATCTTGGAGATTGAACATATGGTAGGTAAAAAAGGTCCTACTCCTCTTAAAGAAATTGGTTCAACTAAAACTAAAGAAGAAGAATGCATGCTTGTCAATGAAGAAGAATTCAAGGTTTCCCTTGAAGATCTTGAAAAAGTTGAATTAGAAAATAGGGATCTGAAAGATAATGTTAAGGAAGCAAATGAGTGCATCAAGAAATTGAGGGAGAAAGTCAAAAGGTTCAAAGAAAAATATGAGGTTAGTGAACAATTGATATCTGCAAATGACACCTTGAATGATCTGAAAGTGGAAGTTGTAAAAAGAGCAAAAGCAGAAGAAGACCTAAATCAGTTGGTGAAAAGAAAAACTAAAAACTGCACAAAGCTTGAACAAGAAGTTGTGGATCTAAAAGCTGATCTAAAATAGGCATGGATTCAGGAAGATAAATTTAGAGTAAGTACTGACCAAATTAATAAAATACTTGCAAGTCAGAAGAATGCTGATCACAAGGAAGGCTTGGGATTTGAGAAAGGTGAAAGCTCCAAAGCAGGTCAAGAAAATAATGTTGAGATCAAGAAGGACAAAGGAAAAAAAATCCAGAATCAAAGGAACAAACCTAGAAGACCACCGGTCAGGAAACCAAATTCTCAAAGGTACCCTTCTTTCAATGGTTAGTGTAATACATGCAATAAGTTTGGTCATAAGGCTATTGTAATAAGTTTGGTTATTGTAATTCATGCAAGAGGTTTGATCATAGAGCTAGGGAATGTAGAAGTCAGATAAGGAGCAACTATAATAATGGAAAGAATGCTCAATCTTTCAATGGGAATTGTTTTGCATGCAATAGATTTGGACACAAGGCTAACCAATGCAGATCAAGAATGAATGAAAGGAACAATGGACAAAGGAATGTTGTATGCTTCAATTGCAACAAGCCTGGACATATTGCAAAATTTTGTAGAAGCAAGAATATGAATAAGGATAATCAAGTAGAGATGAAGAAACTAGTACAAAAAGAAGATCCAGCAGAGATCAAGGAGATGAATCAAATTTGGGTTAAGAAGGAAGTGTAGGAAGTCGAGGATGAGTCTACACTAGACTCTGGTGTTATGTGGTGCTGATATCCAACAAAAGATATGAGTTGTAAGACTAAATGACATATCTTTTAAAGAATATTTCGGTAGAAAAGAATCTAATCTAGTGGATTGTGGAGCAATTTAGATTGACTAGGGGTGGCAGAGTAAGTGTTTGATATCTTTTTTGAGATAAGCATTTATGACAATTGAAGCTTGATGAAAAGAGGATATAAGGAATTCATTTGAAAGAAAATCACATTGCATTCAAACTTTCAAGTGACTAAAGAGATCTGAGAATTGAACTAAAGCAAATCCAAGTGATCAGCGACTGGTGCAAAGAAACCCTAACCGGAAACAAAAGGTATTTACATCTATCTCTCTATTGGAAAATTTTTGTGTTAAGATGTCTACCCCTCAAGTAGTTGAGATAACAGAGAGGACTCACCCTAAATTCAAAAAAATCCCTTTAAATCATTAGAGATTGATTTGGATGGTGCATTTTTTGAGATTTTGCATGGTATTAGGCACATGGAAGACGTTAGGGCATATATACATGCAAACCTAGATGAATATGATCATGAAAACTTAGGGGATATTTATTTGAAGGAATTGACTGATGACAAATTTGAGTTAAAAGAAGAATATAGTGCCCTAGTTGAGAAGAAATTGGATACCTAGTTGGATTTTCTCATGGTCCCAGATGATGCCTAGGTTAGATATGTCTCAAGAGTAGGATTCATGATGAATTCTTTTGGATTGATGTACCTCATATGATAATAGAGGATGCCATCAAAGTTGTTATTGGCATGTATTCCACCAGAAAGGTTCTGACATTGAAGTCTATGAAGAATAATGAAATAATGCAATTGATAAGAGTAAAATTTGATAAAAGAGTATTAACTATAAATGATATTGTGGATCCAACCATAAGATTTGCATCAATGGTTATTGGTTACAAGGTCTATTTCTCCAACATGGAGAATTCTATTTCTACAACAGTCATATATACAACATATGATATAGTCAAGAACAACACAGACTATGACTTATGTGAGTTGCTCTAGCAACAACTTATGGAGAATTTAAAAAAGGCAAAAGACTCAAAATACCCCTTCAAGTATGGAACCCTAATCATCTGTCTATTCTTCTATTTTTTGAAGGAGTTACCTAGAATGGATAATATTGGTTGGCTTAATCATTCACCGGTAGCAGTATAGATTAGAAATCATTTACAAAGTTTAGGAAATGCTGATAAACAAAATGTAGTACTATGGGGTTATTTCAGGAATTTCCAAAAGAAAACGTAGGCTAGGACTAGAATCCCTAAAAAAGTTGTAAAGAAATATGAAAAAGACATTGTATTCATGGTGGACAATGATAAATGCTTTATGGAGGCTGTAGAACCAAGAACTGTATGGGTCCTGGCCATGGGATATGAAGTCACAAAGGAAGTTTTGATTGAATTGGCTGATTTAATGCTAAGCAAACCTAAAGACCCTAAGGAGGGAAGATTTGGAAAATTTGAAGAATTGTCTCTCAAAGTGTTTATGGAACAAAAACAACCAAAAATCAAGAAGAATGCAAGAAAAATGTCAGATGAGTTTGCTAAAAGCCAAGGATTTATAGATGAACAAATAAGTGAAGCAAGAGACAAGGTAGAGGCATCAAAGGCTGCAAGTACTCCAATAGAACAAGCATCTAGTAAGACTCCATAGAAGAAAGAGGAGAAAACTGAGCAAGAAAAGCCTACATCAAGCTCTAGGAGAAGAACAAGAGCCTCCACCTCTGCAGAAACTACCTCCAAGAGCTCTGGACTTGAGAAAGAAAAGACAGAAGAGCAAGTGCCAAAGAAGAAACTAGAAGAGAAGAAGAAAATAAAGAAAGCAAAGGCCACAAAAAGAGTGTATGTGAGCCTTGGTGAAGGAGAAGAAGAAGAGGAAACAGAAATAGATGAGAAAGTTAAAGCAAAAAGGGTAAAAATAGATAAAGCCACTACTAAGAAGCCCTCCAAAAAGGCCAAGGATAAGAAGAAGAAGAAAGAAGATAAGACTGAGAATAGAGAAGAAGAAGTGACTATATCCTTGGAAGCCATTGTCAATGCATTTGCTTAGCATGGAACCCTAAAACCCATAGCTGATATGTATGATGAAATATTTTGAAATGCTGACAAGGTAATAACTAAAACAATTGTTTGTAAGATATTTGGATATGTTTTGCAAAACATTGATTGAGGTTATAGATGAGTTACCAGATAGTTTGGCCAGCATAATGACAACAAGAAAAGAAGAGGCCATGGACAAAGATGATGAGATAAAAGAACATGTCTTGTTAAAACATTGTCCAAACATCACTCTTGAGGAAAGAACCAGAGCCACTAAGATCATTAGTGAGAAATTTAGAACAAAGAAAATTGTAAACACTTTAATGTCTGGTGACATTGAAATTATGGTGAAGGAAACTAAGGAAATAACACTGAGTGTGCTCCATGAGCTATAGATTTCAACTGTGATGGACACTGATGAAGAGGAGCTAAACACATAACAAAATGTTGATAGTGTTGCTCTGGAAGTGAATCTTGAGCAGAGCTTGGACCAAGGTACAATCGCCCCTCTGAAAGGTTTAGGAAAGGATGAAGAGATGAAAGATTCTGAGAAAGAGAACTCTAAAGAAGCAATGACATCTCCAGAAGAGAATTCCATGAGAGACAAGAAGAGAAGAGAGAAGAAACAAATGAACAAGTAATGGATAATCCTATTCTAGAATTGGAAGGAAATGAACAAGAAAACATCAAGATCAACCTCTAGAGAGACAAGATGCTAAGGCATCTCAAGTTGGAGAGAACAAAGACACTGCTCACTCTTTGAGAGAGTTTTTGGAGAAGCAGAAGGAAGCTCAGATTTTGACTACACCTGAGCTATTAGAAGGACCCATCAACCTTGCTACAATGTCCCCTCTATAGAAACTAAGACTTGGGATAATATTTCAAGCCACTGCACAAGAAGAGATGTTAAAATTCCATTTGGAGGATAGTGAGCTAATAGAAGATGCATCAACAATTTTTCAAAAGTTAATGCCTGAAATAAGGAGATATACATCATTGGCCCTTGCTACACAAATGAAAAAGTTATTGGAATCAATCAATTCTCACTTTGAGTCCCTGGAACAAGCTACAAAAAAGAAAGTAAGGGCATAGATTGATGATAAAAGATTAGTTGAACTTACTGACAAATTTGCTCAAGATAAAATTTTGGTAGATAAAAGTGTAGAGTATGCATAGTTAGCCCTTAAAGAAGCTAGTGAACTATATCAATTTTGTCTTACATGGCCGAATAAGACTAAGGATATAAAAGATAAAATAGATAGATGGGAAGCTCAAATAATGAAGATATCTAGAACTTATGATCCAACAAAAGATGTTATTGGCAAGCAAAGGGTACAAGTTGAGACTATTCATTCTAATATACATAAGTTGTAGACCTAGAGGGAGGTCATAAAGCATAGAATGAGCCAGCTCTGGGAGATAGCAAGCTTCAATTTTGCATCCCTAACCAAGCTTGTAGCAACAACAAATAAGACTAGGCAAATCACTGAGGCCCCTGCTATCGTAAAGAAAGCATAAGAGTTGGTGTCCCAGATTAATGGGTACATACTAGTTTTGAGAGATGCTAAGACTAGTTGGGATGAAGAAGTAGTGCAACTAAAAAATATCTATAAATGTGTTCTCTCATAACAACAGTAAGCATTTTTATTTCACTTCTATATATGTGGAAAGTAGAAAAATAGTTTTGAAATTTTGGCGATTTGTACAATATTTGTATCATACACCTTTTCCATTGATTGCAAAGGGGGAGAAGAAATGAAGCATGTGAAAAACATTTGAAAAAAATAAGAAGAGAAGCATGAAGCTAGGGGGAGCAATGTGTAAAGAGAAAGGGGGAGTTATAACAGTTTTCACATCAAGTTTTGCCATCAATGCCAAAGGGGGAGATTGTTGGCAACCTGGTATGATGATGAATAATTGTGCATGATGGTATTGTCATTGATGGCAACAAGAAAAGTAACAAGGTTAGAACATAAGTTTTGGTTCGATGAAGAAGACTTAGTCATTTTGGCTAAGTGTTGATAGTACACAAGAGATAGCGACAAAGAGGCAGTGTAATGGCTGGCATTGGTTTGAAGTTGAAGATTAGATCATGCAATTCTGGTATATTGTTTACAATTCTTAGATGATCTTATATCCAAAGTTTTAGACTTTGATCAGTCCAAAAAGTACATCTTCAAAGAGCTTAAGTCCAACAGAGCAGAATATAGTACTAACCAGAGCAAAGCACTCACTTGTTTGGGTCCACATTCCTCCAGTGTTAGATATTTTGTTATGCGGTTTTGAGGTGTTGTAAACACTTGTATGAAGTGTCTAAATCCATAGTTATAGGTTCTAAAGTCCACCAAAAAGATAGTTGTGAATAGTTGAGTATCGTTACATGGCTTGATAGAGTTTGACTATGATAGAGCATGTGTTCTTGGGGTTCATATTTTACTGCAAAAGGATATTTTTCTTTTTAGTTCTGAAGGTATGATCTATGATGTTTGAAGTCTTTGATATGATTTTGAGCAAGTCTTGTGGTCTGTAGTGAAAGATGTAGTCTGACAAATGAACTGAACTAGTGGTAGCCTGTGTTGGAGGCTGACATGATAAGTTTAATTTGTATGCGGTAAGTTCTATTGTTTTGAACTCAATCCTATGTGGTGGAATAGTTTAGACTGACATATGTGAATGTGATTCAAGTTTTGTTTGGATCTGCTATGAATTTTGGTGAATGAATTTGGTTAACAAGTTACTCAAGGCATGACTACACGCTACACTTTATCAGGCTAACCTAATTTGAAGTTTTTAAGTGTTGCAAATATATATTTGGGATTGAATTCGGTGTTTAGGGGATGTGATATGAATGTGAATATATATGTGTGACATGCAAAGTAAGGTGATTTTGTGGAGGCAATAAGAGCAAAAGAAGAGAGATCTTGTTCCCATGTAAAAGTAGAGAAATTAAACAGAGCAGTCAGAGATGAAGAGTTTTGAGACAATGTTCATGTGCTTCATTGGATCTATAACCATTCATGTGTAGATGCAACTTGATCAATTCAACTTGGTAGTGAGCCATTCTTCCTTCTTCTTTCTTTCTCTAGGCAGTGAGCCTATTCTAGCAATGAGCCATTCTTACAGTGAGAATTTCTTTGGGAACTGAGCCCTAGGTAGTGAGCCTTCTTGTAGTTCAGTATTGTTCCTACATAATATATTGTGAGCTAACACTTACCGTGGTTTTTCCTAGTTTTGGGTTTTCCACGTAAAAATCCTAGTGTTCATGTGTGATGGATTGTGGTTGTTTCTTTTATGTTTAATTTGCTTGGTTATTGCATGAAATGGATTATTAGTTTATAAGTAAGAAGTTTAATAGAGTACTAAATCACCCCCCCCTCTTAGTATCTTGGGTGTTCAACAATGAGAACATGTTTCTTTGGTGCAAGACTTGTTTTCTTCACCATGTTGAGTGTGCTTCATGTGGGCCACAAAAAAATGTTATTGTTGGATAGTTTGTGGAAGAAGCAGTTTGTCACCAATCTTGTTGTGGAAATGAATGTGACATAGTAGATTGCTAAAGTGAACAAGAAATGGAGAGACAATTGGAAGAACTTGGTTCTTCACTTGAAGTGTCTCTGGTGCAGGAGCACCTAGTGGAATTCATGCCTCCATGAGGCAATTTTTTAATTTTTGAGTTTTGGTTGTGTTTTGTTTGTAATAAGGTCATATTTGGACCATGTTTAATGTGTTTGAGTCATTTATTAGGTTTCTAGGTTATTGTGGAGTCAAGTTGCAAAATCTTGCAAATGTGGTCATTATGCGAAAAATGCAAAAAATGTAAGTAAATGGAACGTGAAGAGTCATTTTGTAAAGGGAAGTTAATGGGTCATTGGAATTAAAAGGTAAGTTGGGAAAAATTATGTAACACTCTTAAATTGACTTAGTGAAGGTGATCCCAAGGGGGAGAGTTGTATTTTGTTGAAAATTCAATAAAGAGCCCTATTTTCTTGCGTTTTTGCATTGAAACTTGATGGCATAACATTTGGTACAGCTTGGTACAGCCTAAAAGTGAACTCTTAGGCATTGGGATTAGTAAAGGAATGAATTATATTCCTTTTGGTTTTTGTCTCATAAGATTTCATCAAGATTTGTGGGTTTTATAGTCATTTTTCTAAAACTGGTTCTGAAAATCTAGGTTTTGGGGTTTTGTGAGCAAAATAATGGAAATATCACCATTCCACCAATGAAAATCTTTGTGAGTCAGTGGAATGGGGTTGTATAGGGTCTATTTTGATTGCATGGTGTTGGTAGGATCAGGGAAGGAGGTTTGATGAAGATTAGATGATGCCCTAGGTGGAAATTCTCTAGTTTTGGGCATAAAAGGTTGTATAAGTGATAGGGTTTATGAAAAAGATTTGAAGAAATTATTTTGGGTGATGGAAAATGTTTGTGTATACCATTTTTTACATGTATGGGCTTGTGGTATAAGAGTTTTAGGTCTGGGTTGTGAAAACCATAAAGTGACGTGTCAAAACAAGCCTAATTTGGCCTTCTTCAAGCGTAGTAGTAGATTTTTGAAGGTGTTGTTCCAAAACAACCACCCCTAAGTTTTAGATATGTTATATAAATCCATAATGGGTATCCAAAATAGGTTTTATATCATGGGTTGGATTTGTTATCTAAAAGTTATGGTCAAATTACGGTGAGTTTCTGCTCTTTTAAGCCTATTGTCAAATGTAGCAACAAGTATTTGAAGGGTTTGTTACAAATAGACCACCCCTGCACTCTTGATATGTTTTGAAAATTGGAAAAGGGTATCTAGAATGGTATATGGTTTGTGGGTTTTCAATTTCTTTTGAAAGTTATGTTGAATTTTCATTGTTTGGAATGCTATAAGCAAAGTTGATGAAACTGTGAGAAAGTAACAAGTTTGGGGTTTCAAGGTTAAAAGATTCTCCAAAGTTGATTGATTTGTGATTGATTAATGATTTCCCTCCATACTTTGCATCAATTGGTATCAGAGCTAGAAGACTTTGGGAAAGGAAGGTTGTGTGTTTGTGTGCGTTGTCTTTTTGCAGGTTGAAGAAAGAACCTGGATGCCAAGAGACTAGGTAGTGAATAAAAAAGGAAACCTAGGTGAGGTGTCACAAAGACAAGGAGAAGCAAGGTGAAAGAGACTTTCTTGAATAAAGAGAAGAATGAATGTGTTGAGAAGGTACTTATAGGCTGAGGGTTCACAAAAGAGGAAACAAGAAAGGAAAAAAGAGGAAACAGAGATGAAGAAGGAAAAAGAAAAGGTAAAAATAAATGGCAATTGACCAAGAGGTAGAAAAATTAAAACAAGCCTTAAAACAGATGGAAAGAGATATGGAAAGAATAGATTGGGAGTTCCAAATGAAGATGCAATAGTTGCAAAGTTGGCACTTATCAGTTAAGAGGAAGGTTACATGGCCTATCAAAAAGATTATTTTGAAGAGGAGAAGGCAAGAGGAGACCATAGAATTAGACATTGAAGAATTAGTGTTGATAAAGGAGGAGCAAAATCCAATAAAAGAGGAAGATGCAGATAACATAATGGTTGAGCAAGGTGAGTTGCAGGGTTTAGATGTTTAGTTGTCTGAATGCAAAGACAAAGTTGTTCATTTAAACCACCATGGTACATATTTACCATGTGAGTTTGAGGATGCAAGGAGCGTTTTGTTTGCTGCTAGGACAATAGAATAGGCTGTATGTGGCAGTCACTATGATGCTGAAGTTCCTAAGGATGGTTATGATTTACTTCTGTTGGAAGGAGATAGCCACACTGATGAAGATCCCAAGTTTGATGACATGACGGTTAGAGGTCAAGAGGAAGAACAAAATGCTTTTGATGCAAGTGCAGACTTGAAATGTGGGAAACCCAAGGTGAAAAAAAAGCAAGTCATTGGAGGAGAGCAAGGAGCTATGGGTATGCATGACACCCATGTTTATATTTACAAGTTCAACCCCATTAGCTAAGCATTCAAGAAACCTCATGTGAAGATGAAGACAACATGGAGTTGTTTCAAGGAGGCCAAAAGGTAGAAGATAGAAGACATAAAGCAAGAGAATTCCTACCTTCAATTCAAAAAGGACTTGAATTTCTTTTTCTCCGGGAGCATGGTGCAGGAGCACCTAGTGGAATTCATGCCTCCATGAGGCAATTTTGTAATTTTTGAGTTTTGTTTTTGTTTTTTTTGTAATAAGGTCATATTTGGACCATGTTTAATGTGTTTGAGTCATTGATTAGGTTTCTAGGTGATTGTGGAGTCAAGTTGCAAAATCTTGCAAATGTGGTCATTGTGCAAAAATTGCAAAAAAATGTAAGTAAATGGAATGTGAAGAGTCATTTTGTAAAGGGAAGTTAATGGGTCATTGGAAATAAAAGGGAAATTGGGAAAACTGATGTAATATTCTTAAATTGACCTAGTGAAGGCGAGCCCAAGGGGGGAGAGGTTTATTTTGTTGAAAATTCAATAAAGAACCCCGTTTTCTTTTGTTTTTGCATTGAAACTTGAAGGAACAACATTTGGTATGGCTTGGTACAGCCTAAAAGTGAACTCTTAGGCATTGGGATTGGTAAAGGAATGAATTAAATTTCTTTTGGTTTTTGTCTCATAAGATTTCATCAAGATTTGTGGGTTTTATAGTCATTTTTCTAAAACTGGTTCTGAAAATCTAGGTTTTGGGGTTTTGTGAGAAAAATAATGGAAATCTCACCATTCCATCGATGAAAAGCTTTGTGAGTCAGTGGAATGGGGTTGGATAGGGTGTATTTTGATTTCATGTTGTTGGTAGGAGTACAGAAGGAGGTTTGATGAAGATTAGATGATGCCCTAGGTGGAAACTCTCTAGTTTTGGGCATAAAAGGTTGTATAAGTGATAGGGTTTGTGAAAAAGCTTTGAAGAAATTGTTTGGGGTGATGGAAAATGTTTTTTCAGACCATATTTGACATGTCTGGTTTGGTGGTATGAGATTTTGAGGTCTGGGTTGTGAAAACCACAAAGTGACCTATCAAAACAAGCCTAATTTGGCCTTCTTCAAGCGTAGCATCAGATTTTTGAAGGTGTTGTTCCAAAACAACCACCCCTAAGTTTTAGATATGTTATATAAATCCATAATGGGTATCCCAAACAGGTTTTAGATCATGGTTTGGAGTTGTTATCTGAAAGTTATGATCAAATTATGGTGAATTTCTGCTCTTTTAAGCCTATCAAACGTAGCAGCAAGTATTTGAAGGGTTTGTTACAAATAGACCACCCCTGAACTCTTGATATGTTTTGAAACTTAGAAAAGGGTATCTAGAATGGTAATTGGTTTGTGGATTTTCAATTTCTTTTGAAAGTTATGTTAAATTTTCATTGTTTGGAATACTATAAGCAAAGTTGATGAAACTGTGAGAAAGTAACAAGTTTGGGGTTTCAAGGTTAAAAGATTGTCCAAAGTTGATTGATTTGTGGTTGGTTAATGATTTCCCTCCATACTCTGCATCAGTCTCATGGTGCTAACAGTTGTGTTGTTTCTTTCAATTGTATCCTGAATTATGCTTATGACTCAGATATTGAAGATGATAACAACACTAGTGAAAGTCATGTATGTCGGCCACATATCATTCAAGAGTTTGATGGGAATGTAATGGATTATGAAGCCTTCCTTTGTGATGAAGGTCATGTTTATAATGTTGTGGATGATAAAGATGTGTTTGAATTTGAAACTTTCAAGTGGGTTCAACATACAAATGAAAATGGTGTTGAGCTGTAGTACTTTAGTGAGCATGAAAATCAACATGTTGCAGTTCAGCTTGAGGATATGCCAGAGCTTGAATATTTTCATTTTGACCTATAAGAAGAAGATTTTATTTTGTAAATCAGTTGTACAATCAGACATATTTCTCTTTTCCATGTGAATTGGAGGCATTTTATTTTTGCTTTTATTCACACATGGAGGTTAGTAGGTATAACAATGCTACATTTGATGATGGATGTTTGTCTTCATCCATATGTTTTGATGTTGACCTAATTTTTAACATATCACCCCTTGTTGTTGAGAACATACATGATTTGGAATGCAATAGGTCATGCACCTATTATTTATGGTTGCATTGTAGTAGTAATGTTCATGGTGAAGTTAGTCTTCATTTCCTAGGTAGTGGTTACATATTGGTGCAAGCATGTGGTACTCTTTATTTTTTGTATTTGGGTGATAAAAATGTTTTCAGTTTGAAGGAGATCAATTCCTTCATTCATCTTGTCTTTGACAGAGGAAAGAAGTGTACAACAATTTGTCCACGGGCTTTCTCCATGGATTTTCTTTGCAGGGTCTGACTTTCAAGTGCAATAAATTTTATTTACAGTCATCTTTCCTTTTGTGCTTTCATGCCCATGACTATAGATCTTGTTGTATATACCTTCGTCATGTGTTGTCTTGTATATATGTTGGTTTGTTCTCCCCCTATTTTATTTTGCCTTTTTGGTCTGCCTCTTAGAGATAGATGGATCCTCATTGTGCTTGCAAGAGGCACACATCCCCAACCAGATCCACTATTAGTACCCATTTTTTTAGCCCTAAATTTTCCAAAACTCTCATGTTTGTGCAACTCTAATTTGGCTTGGTTTTTTGCTTTATCAACTTTTCAAAGTTTTAGGCTCATCCATGCTTTTATACTAAAGATGAGAAAGTCAAACAAATGAGATAACACAACAAAATGCAATAAAACACAATGTTTATACCTTCAAAGATCTCCCACTCCTTGATAATGTGGAGGAGCTTGTGCCCAAAAGAGCTCCTAGCTTTACCCAAGTAAATGATTTGTGTGTATGTGGATTGCTCTTTGATCAACACAATATGAGGATTGATAGAGGATTTGATAGAGATGGAGATGAGAGATGGTTTGGATATGGAGATTTTGGCATTATGATGGCATGATGGAGAGATTTTGGAGGGATTTGGGCATAGTACGGATGCTAAGAAGAAGTGATGAAAATGGCTTGGGTTGGCCTTGTATTTATAGGTAAATTGAGAGGGATCTTAATCGAATGGTTGAGATTCAAAGTTGGAATCAAGGGTTGAGATGAGAGGATGAGATCAATGGTTAAGATCTCATCAACAATATTGGATGGATGGGATTAAGTGTGAATTTTAAATTCACACGGGGAAGGGTGATGAGGATTAAAATGAATTAAAAAATCAATTTTGGGAAGAGTTGGATAATGACAAGTGAATGGATTAAAAATTCATTTCATGGGAGAGTGTTGAATTAAAAATTCAAGTTTATGGGAGGAGACATGTGACACTTGTGATCTATGATCACAAAGGATAGATAAATGGCTAAGGATAGATGATTAGGGATAAATTAATTAAATAAATTAGATTTATTTAACTAATAGTAGGGATAATTGGTAGTGTAGATATACGAGAAATTGGCTTGTAGAGCAAGTCAATTTTAGGTGTCTACACATACCATCCTTATCGGCCTTGAAAATCAACCTTGGGTCCTTGTTTGATTTGCCCAAGTCTTTCAGGATTGCAGTTTCGGTTCCCAAAATGGGAAGAGATTTGGTGGACACCTGATTTGTCAGGGTCCAAGGAATTTGCCTTCCTATTGTGGCACATATTTTAATTCTCTATATCACTTCTTTAAAAATCACAAGGGTAATGTAGCCCATAATTTTCCAATGCTAGGCAAAAAGTTACCCCAATGGAAAGAAAATTCAATGTCTTTCCATGTAAAGACCTATTGGAGGATATTTTTAAGCATTCTACCATAGGTGATGGGCTCATAAAGAATGGGAACAATTAGTCTATAGTGTCCATTTATGGAATATCTTTTAGGAAAATGTTGTGGATTCTAGAACCTACCTTCAAATACAATGCCAACATTGCCAAGAAATAGTTTGAGGAGCTTGATCCATTTGAAGTTTAGGATGACTAACCTATAGATGCAATGGATTTGCCTAAGCAAGTTGATGTTTTATAATTCATAATTTATAGCTTCCCAAATATTATTCAAAAAGTAATAATATTAATTTGCAAAATATTTGGCAACTGAGATTTTGATCATCTAGATGCTTCATGGGTACCCTTGTTGTCTATGGTCATGGAAAATTAGGTGATATTAGATTGGAGAGAGATTATCTCTACATTTATATGAAAGTAATTCCTCAAAGCCCAATCTAGTGGAGATTTTTATATGGCTTCCTACCTAATCGATGTTATATGTGCAATGATGAAAATTTCCCCTTCATTGATCAACTGGAATCTTTCATAAAAGATATTCATGCACATGGTATTTGAGAGCTTACATGATAATATGTATGAAAGTAATATCAAGATTGTTTTAGATAATATTTACAATGTAGTTTATGATTAAATGCATAAGTAACCTATGTTTGGTATGTATCCTTAGTTAATTAAGGATATTAAAATATTTGTTGCATGGTGTCCAAAGTTTTTTCTAAATTATTGTAGTTGAAGGTGGTCTTGAAGGGCCTCATTTGTTTCCTAGGTTTGTGTTTCCTAGATTAGGGGTATATGAAATCTATTATTAGTTGACAATGTGTCTAACTTATGTGTTGAAAACAAAGTGGGATGTTTACCATCAATTCCATTCTACATATTAAGGGAGGAATTCAATTTTAGTAATATTCATGTCATCTCAAAGAAAATAAAGCCATTTGGGTTTACAAGGAAAAACATAGATACTATTATCTAGAGAAAAGAGTAAGACATTTCTTATATTTGAAGGCCAAATATATATACTACACTCATCAAGAATATCAAAAGTATGATCAATTCAATGGGTTTGTTGTTCATGATTAGGAAGTAAATGGTGTTAGCTATTACAAGGAGATTTGATCAACTTCCAAAAGAGTATTGACCAAGATTTTTCAACCCCGTTGCACCAAATGCCTTCGATCAAATATCACTAATAGAACCTATAAAATTCTTGGTGAACTTAGGCACCAATTTACCACCAACCTATGTAGTCAAATCAAATAAAGAATGGGTACTAACTATAAACAGTGATTATAGGTTAGAAGAAGAAAGCATAGAAGAGGATTTGGTGATCGTTTCAAAGCATGAGTATATCAACAAAAAATGGGAAGCTTCAAGTACTACATATTTTAGTATGTACTAATGAATGAGGGAATTTCATTCTTGATCTCTATTATCATGGATCCAATGGTGTCCTCACTAGTGGTTTAAATATCTTATATAATGTCATATTCTTCTAGTGTATTAAAAGCAATTTCATCTTTAGTTTCCTATGGGTAGACATGTCCTACTATTATAGTTAGTTCTACTAAAGTGTGTTTAGATATTTTTTTAGTGCCTATCAATCCTATGCTTGTTTCAAGTTCATATTTAATTTTTTCCTAGGAGTCTATTTTAGTGAGTTATGCAAGAGTCAACTTAAATCTTGTAATTCCTTGAAATTGAATTATTTCTCGTATTATGGTGTCTTGTTGCTCTCCTTTGTTAACATCTATGATGTTCACTTAACCTTTTGGTATATGCTATTATCTTCAATTTAATTAACTATTCCAAAGGGGATGATTGTCTATGATTACTTTGTCCTTACTATCACTATTACACCATAAATCTCAATAAACTCCCCTATTATAATTATGTCTAGGGTTAGCCTCACATCCATGAGTGGTACTCCCATTCCTATTTCAACCTTGACTCAAAAAAAGTTCACTCCACATGAGGTTCCTTTGCTTTAGAAGCACGATAGAGGCCAAAAGTTTCTATGGGTTGGTGAGCTTCTATTGAAAGTTCAAAAAAATTAGTGGTATGTGCACACCCTTAACACATTTCATGAAAAAAAGGTGGGATTGATGGATGGTTGTTGCTACCAAGAGTTTTACATTCTTGAAGAAGAAGGTGATAGAGGAATTTGTGCTTGTGCTTTTATGTAGGAGCATCCTTGGTTTGATGCAATCTTGCATCAAACAAAAATATTTGTTATAGTTCCAACATGTGATCTTATCTTATGTGTGCCTCATGTTGTGACATTTTATCACATGTAGGCTTAAATGCACATGTATTGTGTTTTGTTCTAGGAAAATTTTGGTGTCATGTGCATGTTCTTGTCCTTTGGAACATCCCAACACATTTTTTGAGTGCAAGTTTTCTTTGTATTGAAACCATTCATTGTTCTTCATGCATGCTAATTGCACACTATTTTGTCTTCCCACACATGTTGTTCATGTGTGCACTACAATGATTAGATGATATCAAATATTAGGGAGCTAGTCATCCCATTATAATGCTCCTATCAAATGGAAACAATTAGATCTTCTAATGACATGTTATTTTTGGAGTTAGAGGATGTAACGTTCAAAATTATTAAGGAATTGTTGATTATTTCTATGTTAGATGACACCTTGTTGGTCGAGGTACTTCCTGAGCATACATTTATTTTAGTGACCTATTCTATCTTATGTTATAGTACAAGTCGATTGCACTAGAAATAATGAGAATTCATGGTCATTTGAATGGGTTGATGGTTGGCTAGGTTGACTAAGTTCCTTTAATTGACTACAAGACTAGGTTTTGGCTAGATCCAAGAGGTAAAATTGATTTTAAGCATGCAAAGTTCTTACACCTATCTATTTAGGGTCAAGTAGCATAGCTCAACTAGATTTCACATATTATTAACCCTTTGTATTCTTTCCATATTTCCACAAATTAATTCATTATTTTCTTGTTCAATCTCCATTGTCTTCCTCTATTTTTCTTCTATTGTGTGTTCTAGGTTCCTATTTGGCAGTTGTTCATTCAACCACTGAGATGCATTATACCATTTAGTATCAAAGACAAGTGTTTTAAGTCCTAAAGGTGATCTCACAAGAGTTTCATTTAAGCCTAATCTTTGAGAGAAGTGTTTTCACATTACAACTGAACTAGAGAGATGACTCACAAATTTGAAAGAGGAGATGCAAGAAACCAACAAGAAGCTCACATCATAAATATATTTGATGCATTAAGAACCATTCAATATTTGCCTCAAGGTCATCAAAAGTACACAAAGAAGAGGTCTGATGGTGATGGAGGACATCATCGATGATGAGTAAAAAGGTCTTGATGCACAAGGAGGTGTCATGGATGCAGATGATGTCAAGGAGAACTTCACAATAAAAGAAATATTTGATACTATATTGTTGAAGGAACTTCACAATAAAGGAAATATTTGATATTGCCTTGTTGAAGGTCAAGAGTAAGCCAAGGTTTGATCTCTCATGCTACTCAAGATGTTTAAATCTAGAAGAGTTGACTAAATGGACCACTATGAACTAGAGAGATACTTCAAGTTAGAATCAATCAAGGACCTAGAGAGAATCAAGCATGCTATGACAAAGTTGAAATGTTTCCTTGTGATGGGATTTAATCTAAAATTCATATACAAAAGGAGAACTGAAAGATCTCACAATGGGAGCACATGGTATCTAAGGTCAAGGGGATGTTTAGACTAACCAACTACACACCAAATTTGCATAAGAAGCTCCAAACCTATGCCAATGGGAGAGATTTGTTAGGGAGATCACATAGAGGAGTTATATAAGCTATGCATTCATGTTGATCATGTGGAATAAGACACTAAGAAGGTGTCAAGATATGTAAATGGATAACACGTCTCTATCTAGTATGAGTTGTTCTTACTTACCATTTAGTCCATAGAGAAGGCCTACTATCTAGCACTTAAGGTGGAAGAAAAGTTGTCTTGTAGAGAACAAAGTGCATGTAGTAGTGTTAAGAAAGAGGATGAGAAGAGAAAGCCAAGTGTAAGAAGGCATACCCTCATGTGTAAGGAAATTATAGAAAAAAGTGTCATCACATCATATGAAGTGCAAGCAAATCTTCAACCCAAGTGGAGATAGAAGATAATGTCACAAAAAAGGCTTCAAAGGGACTTGCTTCAAATATGGACAAGTAGGTCTATACATTTTAGTTTCTATACATCATGCAATAGCAAAGTCACACAATAAAGCATCTGCATGTTACATAATCTAAAGAGTCAAGTTCTTTAGGTAGCAAAATAAGAAGCATTTAATCTAAAGACTAGATAGAACTTGATGATGCAAAAGGTTCTATTTCTACTCATGCACAAAAGTGATCAATTGTTGTTAAGGAAGATCCTATTTCAAACTAAGTGCAAGATAAGAAATAAAAGTCTTCCAAATTGATCATCGATGGAGGTAGCATTGATAACTTAGTGTCCATAGAGGATCCAAAATTTGGGGTTAAAGACTGTCATACACCCCATGCCTTATATAGTCTCTTGGTTGTAGAAGGGACAAATTATTGACAAAGCAATCTCAAGTTACATTCCATATTAGAGGACATGTGACTAAGGTATGGTATAACCTGATCTCAATGCATGCATTCCATATCTTATTGGAAAATTTGTAGAAATATAGCCGATGTGCAATTTATGATGGGCACAAGAACAACTTCACCATTAGGTAGTATGGGAAGAAGTTTGAGTCATTTCCCATGATGGAAGAAGATTATACATAGAAGGATAAATTGTTTCTATTTTCAATAAAACTCTGGTGCACAAAAACACACCTCTAGCCCAGTTAATCTTTCATAGTCTGATAGAAAGTTCACCTCTAAGCTATCTTGATATGCCTTTGAATAATAGCAACATGCCTTTGATTTATCTTTTTGCACCTCTATTCCATAGAAATGCACCTTTGATCTATTGTGACTTGTCTTTGAGTGACAAAAACTTGCATTTGGTGTACAGTCCTACGCCTTTGGTCTCTACCTGTCAACAGTCATTCTTTGAGACCAGATTTGAAAATCATCCACTTTCAGGCAAATTTAACAGTAGGTCGATTGTCCTACAGTCCATCCAGACCCATTCTATCCACCATCATACCATTCCCATCAATCTTCATAGAAAATACTTGGATTATTAGAGCTAGTATCCTCTTGAGACTACAAACTTCATCATCATGTCACCAAACAAGCCCAAATTTTATCCAACTTTTTAGCTTCAATTTGGATTCTATCCTAGGATCTACATCACATTGTTGGCAAGAGACACTGTGTGGCTTCATAAGTGTTGTCATTGATGGCAACAAAGTCTATTCTACACATCCGCAGTACATAATATGCCTATACAGGAAGTTAGATTAAAGATTGTTTTGGTCTGGTGAACAAGAATAGAGTATGTATCAAGGTTTGGCAATTAGGTCCGGATCTCTCAGATGGTGTAACTAAGTAAGTTGTGGACTTGGAGAAGTCAAGAGGGGTATTATGACTATTGTATTCCAGAGATTTAGCCTCTGGTGATAAAGCATGAAAAAGACTTGAGCATCTGAGTGTTGGTTCCAATCAAGCAGAGCAGACAAAGGAAGAACTGACTGACAGAGTATCAAACTTCAATCTGGATGTGCAAAAGGTGTTGATCAAGCAATTTGTGGCATTATACATCATTGGCCTACATAACTAATGACTTCTATGCCTACTTTTTTTATGCACACACTCATCAAGCATGGATTCAGCTGACATATCAATAACTTGCAAATATCTCAGGTATTCTTGTTGCCGACTAAGAAGTTGTTGGAAATCCTTGATGTAGATATATATTCCTGATGGATTCAAGCTTATGATTGTGTGCAAGTAAGAGTATGAATGAAAAAGTGTGAAGGAAAGCAGAGACAAGTGCGAAGACAGTAATTCAAGCCCAGAATGCGATAGGAAAGTAATATTGAGTAGAGGAAGAATAAAATGTGCCAGATCAGTATACTGTGCCTAACCGAAACTGAATTCCTGCATGTATAGATGTTGTTCACCAGTTCAAACACCTTGGTATCATTTGTAAGCATTTGTAGACTATAAGTCTCTTGTAGGCAGTGGCACTCTTGTGAGCAGTGTGCTTAGGTAGTGAGCCCTAATTGGCAAGTGCCAAATTTGTACTCCTTATTCTTTTAATAGAGAATACAATCTTGGGTTAGTCACCCCGTGGTTTTTCCCTTAACAGGGTTTCCATGTAAAAATACTTGTGTTATGTGTTAATTTCTTTTCAACTCTTATGATTGCCTTGTTTTAATATAACACTAAATGATAAGATAAGAAAAGAAAGTAAAAATAGAAAAGTTATAAGATAATTGATTCACCCCCCCTCTCAGTTATCTGCATTGTTTCCTACAATTGGTATTAGAGCTAAGTTCCTCTGAACAAGCCTAACAACTTGAGGAAGATATGGGAATCTCAATGGATGCATATGCTATGAAAGAACAACTTCAGTTTGCCCTAGATGATCTTGAACAATCCCACTCTGAAGTCAACAATTTAAGAGAAAGACTCAAGCAAGCTGATGATTTCATAAATGAGCTGAAAGAAAAACTTAGTAATTCTGTGAAAAAGAGAAAGGAACTACTCCAGAAATTAGCAAGTCAAAATGAGGTCAATAATGCTGATGAGGATCTGAATGAGAAAAATGAGTTATGTGAGAAGCTGTCAAAAGAAGTCATTATGATAAGGCATGAAATGGAATCAGAGGTTATGAAATTCACCCAAGAAATTGAAGAAAAGAGAAAGATTGAAGATAATCTATAACAATCCCTCAGGGAGAAAATAGAGGACTGCCACAAAATGGATAGAATAATCAGGCATCTTGAATCTGATCTTGAAGAAGCTAGAGATAATGAAGAACAACTTGAGAACCAGATAGACACTCTTAAACAAGATCTTCAATCTACAAATGAATACAAAGAAAAATTCAAGATAAGCTTAGCCCAACTTGAAGTTCTTCTTGAAAGTCAAAAGAGGGTAGATGATAAGTGTGACTTGGGATATGAGAAAGGTGAAAGCTCTAGATCCGATCAAAAGAACTTTGGATCAGGAAATCAAAGAAACAGGCCTAGAAGACCTCTAATAAGACAACCAAATGCTCAAAGATATCCTTCCTTCAATGGATACTACTTCAATTGCAACAAGTTCGGTCATAAAGCAATCCAATGCAGAAACAAAATGAATCAAATCAATCCATCCTTCTCTGGTCAATGTTTCAGTTGCAAAAGGTATGGTCACAAATCTCATGAATGCAGAAATATGCAAATGAACAATTCTTTCAATGGTAGATGCTTTGCGTGCAATAGAATTGGACATAAGGCTAATAAGTGCAGATCAAGAGGATATCATTCAAATAAGCAAAGAAATGTTATGTGTTACCACTGCAATGGATCCGGTCACATAGCCAAATTATGCAGAAGCAGGAATCAAAATAGAAAAGGTCCAGTGGATCATGATAAAAAACAAGATAAAGGCAAAGGTAAATTAAATGCGGATGAAGTTCAAAAGGAGATGAGCAAGATTTGGGTAAAGAAGAGTACAATGAAAATTAGGGATAGATCCGCACCAGAATCCGGTGCTGATATTCCTTCCTGAAACTAAAAAGTAAGATCTAGCTCAGGGGGAGCTACAGAGAAGATCCTTTTTCCCCCAGCCAGCTAGTGAGTGCCTGAATTCGGCACATTGATTCAGAATAAGAGGTTGTAGTTTAAAGGGTTTAAGGAGATTCATTTAAAATTTGTCCAGTCAAAATTTGACAAATCCGCATGTAGATCTAAGGAAGCTATGAGGAACTCCTGTATCGGTAGCTATCTGATAAAGTAGAATTTCACAGACAGATTCGGTATGATCCAGAATTGAAATGTTTTAATCTATGGACCTATGGTATGTATGAAAAAGGTGAAGATATGTTGTCAACCCTCATAAACAATGATTTTAAAGATCTGCGCAGTGATTCAAGAAAATCTCTCTCAAAATAGGGTAACCGGATGACTTAAGTTATGCATTTATTACAAAGGGAAATTAGGTTTTTGGGCAAGGTTAAAAGTTATCTCATCCATCATTTGCAACACTTTGCACTCACGAAGAAGGGAGAAGAGCTCTAAGAAGAAATCCAACAAGACACTCAAACTCAGTTGAAGATCGAATCCAAGTGCAATCTATTCTGGTAGTCACTCCAAACCCTAAGGCGTGGAGAGGTATTTCTTTTAAAGAGTTATTTATTTTAATCTCTCCAATCTTCATTGATTAGAATGGGTACTCCTATGGTTGTAAATGTTTTCGAGAGACCAAGGCCAATTTTCAAGAAACATCCTCACAAATCTATTGAGGTTGATCCTTTGGGTGCATTTTCCTATACCCTGTATGGTGTTCTCCATGTAGAAGACATTAGGGTTTATATACATGCAAACATTGAGGACTTTGGAGACCTGAAATTGATGAATCTATACCGAAATTAGTTAAGTAGTGAGAACTTTGATATGAAACTAGAGTTCCAGACCCTAAAACATAAGCATTTTGCACATTGCATAAATTTTTTGTCTTTTGGAGAGGACGAATGGGTCCGATATATCTTAAGCAGGATCCATGATAACTTCATGTGGTTAATGAGGCCTTTCAAAATAACCAAAGATGCCATCAAAGTTGTAACTAGTTTGCACTCCATTGGTTGGTTTCCTGCTCTTAAGTCTGTGAAGAATCAAACAATATCTAAAGCCATGGGTTCAAAACATGATAAGAGGGCAATGACCATTGATGACATCACTGATCCAGATGTCAAGTTTGCCTCAATTTTGATTAGATACAAGATTTACCATTCAAGTAGAGAAAACTCTATATCCGGTACTGCCATCTACACTACATACCAGATGCTAAGAGAGAATGTAGATTATGACCTGTGTGAACTCCTGTTGAATCAGTTACTGGAGAACCTACAAAAGATCAAGAAAGACAAAAAGAACTCTTTCAAATATGGTGATTTGGTGTTATGTTTATTTTTCTACTTCATGAATGAGTTACCAGGCTCAAAAAGGTCTGATCTGGGAAAATGAGAAATCGGTTGCTATACAAATCAGGGATTACTTGTATGAACTTGGTGACACTCAAACTTGGAAGACAACTCTCTGGGGTTACTTCAAAAACTTCCATAGCATGATGCAAGTAAGAGAAAGAATTCCCAAACCAATAGTGGACAGGTAAAAAGACATGGTCTACTATATGGTAGATACTGATCAGTGCCTAATAGAGGCAGTTGAGCCAAGGACAGTATGGATATTGCCCATGAGCTATGAGGTTGATGGAAACATATTGGAGACTCATATTCAACATTGACTGAGTGAACCCAAAGGCCCCAAAGTAGAGAGGTTTGGCACTTCTGAAGAATTAAACATAAAACTGCATGTTGAACTAAGAAGGCCTAAGATAAAGAGAAAGGTGAGAAAAGAAGTTGAAGCACTAGCTGAGAAATTTGGCATCACCAGAGAAGCTATTATTGCCAACAGAGAAAGAATAGAGAAATTTTAGAAAGAAAAAGAGGAAGCAAAGAAAGAATAGGTTCTAGTAGAAACTTCCACCCGGACTAGAACTACGAGTTCTACCTCTGGGAGCTCTAAAGCTACAAATCCGGAAGCCCATTCATATACAAAAGAAAAGAGAAAGAAATCCAAGGCCAAAAGAGCCTATGTGAATCTCATGGATGATGATGAGACTGAGCTAGATATAGAGATTAGAGAATTGAAGAAAGCAAAAGTAAAATCCCCCAAGATTGATGTGGAGCAGAAGTCAGTAGAGTATGTTGAGAAGCCTACTCTTTCTATTGATGATATCATCAAGGAAGCTACTGTGGATGGGAACCTGCAGCCGATGACAGAGTTCTATGATGAATACAATGATGCCGACAAGAGAATTCTAGAGGAAGCTACTGTAAGGTATTTAAATATCTATAACAAAGCATTCATTGAAATAATTTCATTAATTCCAAAAATCCTAGAAGATGTATTGGAGCAAAGAAAAGAGAATGCAAAGGCAAAAGACTTGGAGATCCGGGAGTAGATAGTGATACAACTATGTCCCTCTATCACCACAAAACAAATGGACATGGTTTTTAAGGATCGTAAAGATGATTTCCGAAGCAAGTCCCGGATGAATAAACTCATGGTTGGAGAAACTGACCATATAGAAAATGAAACAAAAGAAATTCTCTGGAATACCTTGAAGAAATTTGACCTTCCCATTATAGAGGAAACAGATGAAGAGCCTTCTAACATGGATGTTGAAGGATTAAAGAAACATGATGAAGAGTCATCTAAGGCACTAGATTCCTCTGTTCTAGAAGAGGAAGTATAGAAAGAAGAAACATTTTCTGACAAGGATGTCAAAGGATTAAAGAAAAATGATGAAGAACCATTTGAGGCATTAGACTCCTCTATTCTGGAAGAGGAAGGACATGTAGAAGAAATAAATATCAATAAGCCAGTCAGTCTGGATGCCCCCAAAAGGAAGGAAGTAGAGTTAGCAAGAGATACTGCAGAGACAGTACAAAATTTCTTGGACAAAGAAATAATGGAGCTGGATGAACCTGAGTTAATCCAAGGGCCACTAAACTCTAACTCTCTCTCTGGTTCAGATAATGAAAGTAACATCTTTTGCTCAGGCCAAAGCAAAAGAGAAACTTCTAAAATCACACATGGAGGATTGTGAGATGTTGGAGATTGCATCTGGGATGCTGGAGAAGTTTATGCCAACTTATCAAAAGGATCTTTCTACCTCTCCATCCAGTAATCTAAAAAACTTAGTCAATTATGTTAACACTCATTTTGAATCCTTAGAGAAATCAACAGAAACTAAGGTCTGGAAGGAGTTCTTGGGAAAGAGGTTTATTGAAGTACAAGGGCTAATTGCTAATGATAGAAGAACCTTAGGCATTGGCATAAAGAGCCTTGAAAATGCTCTCAAGGATGGCGGGGACATATACAATTTTTTTTAACTTGGCCCAAAGTGACAGAGGAAATTGAGAAGAAAGTGAAAGAACAAGAAGGAAAATTGTCAAGTTTATCTCAGAATTTTGATCCCCTTACTACCTCTTTGGTGAATCATGAATGTCAAGCTATTGCTATAATAAATGAAATTAAAAAACTATTTAAAGAGAAAAAGAACATAAAGGATAGAATGAGTGAGCTCAGAGGGATAATCATCCCTAAGTTAGAGGCAATGCATGATGCCTTGACAGAGGCACAAAGTACAGTTCGAACCAGTGATCCAACAAACTTAAAGAGGGCAGAAGCATATGCATTTTTGTTAAGTGGACACATCTCCATTTTGGATAGAATGAAGAGGATTTGGACCACAAAAACTGTATAGTTGAAGACAACCTTTACGGATATACTTAAGTATATGTAAGTATAACATATGATTTGTATATACTTATGCGGCCATGTATATAATAGCTTTTGCACAATTTTATATGCGGGTTCCACACTTTGCCATTGATGTCAAAGGGGGAGTGAAGAATAGTGAAAAATGAGGAATCCAGCAAAAAGGGGAGCTTCGGTAAAGCAGTGTAAAGAAACAGAGCACAAGCAAAGGGGGAGTTATTGTGACACTTAGTCATTTTTCACTAAGTGTTTCCATCAATGCCAAAGGGGGAGATTGTTGGCAAGATACACTGTGTGGCTTCATAAGTGCTGTCATTGATGGCAACAAAGTCTATTCTACACATCCACAATACATAATATGCCTATACCAAAAGTCAGATTGAAGATTGTTTTGGTCCAGTGAACAAGAATAAAGTATGTATCAAGGTCTGACAATTAGGTCTAGATCTCTCAGATGGTGTAACTCAATAAGTTGCAGAATTGGACAAGTCAAGAGGGGTATTATGACTATTGTATTCTAGAGATTTAGCCTCTGGTGATAAAGCATGAAAAAGACTTGAGCATCTGAGTGTTGGGTTCCAGTCAAGCAGAGCAGACAAAGGAAGAACTAACTGACAGAGTATCAAACTTCAATCCAGATGTGCAAATGGTGTTGATCAAGAAATTTGTGGCATTATACATCATTGGCCTACATGAATAATGAATTCTATACCTAGATTTTTGATGTGCATCACTAATCAAGCATGGATTCAACCAACAGATCAATAACTTGCAAATATCTTAGTTATTCTTGTTACCGACTAAGAAGTTGTTAGAAATCCTTGATGCAGATATATATACCCGATGGATTCAAGCTTGTGAGTGTGTGTAAGTAAGAGTATGAATGAAAAAGTGTGAAGGAAAGAAAAGACAAGTGCGAAGATAGTAATTCAATCCCAAAATGTGACAGGAAAGTAATATTAAGTAGAGGAAGAATGAAATGTGCCAGATCGGTATATTGTGCCTAACCAGAACTAAATTTCTGCATGTACAGATGTTGTTCACCAGTTCAAACACCTTGGTATCATCTGTAAGTATTTGTATATTGTAAGTCTCTTGTAGGTAGTGGGCCTCTTGTGAGTAGTGTGCTCAGGCAGTGAGCCCTAATTGGCAAGTGCCAAATTTGTACTCCTTATTCTTTTAATAGAGAATACAATCTTGGGTTAGTCACCCCGTGGTTTTTCCCTTAACAGAGTTTCCACGTAAAAATCCTTGTGTTATGTGTTAATTTATTTTCATCTCTTATGATTGCCTTGTTTTAAAATAACACTAAATGATAAGATAAGAAAAGAAAGTAAAAATAGAAAAGTTATAAGATAACTGATTCACTCCCCCTCTCAGTTATCTGCATTGTTTCCTACACACATCTCATAATTTATCTTTGATTTGAGAAATCTTGCCTCTCTTAGATCCTTGAAGGTAAATTAGTATCTATTAGTGGTTTTCATTAACTTAGAAAATAACCTTTTCTAAGTTTGTCAAACTCATTAATCCTATCTGCCTTCCTTGAGGTCATTAGTCTACCTATTTGAAGATCATCAAACATCCCAACAACAATTAATCTAGGTTCTACTTATCTTCCATCAAGAAACTAATCCAGAACATCATCTTAGTAGTCTCAACTCAATCCCAAAAGTCCAAAATCAATCCATCCATAACTTTGTCATAGAAATCCACATGACTATGACTAGAAACTAACATAGATTAGCCATGGAGGCTAGTCAAAACAATCCCCAACAAAATCACCAAAATAGTCCTCATAGTAATGTCCAAAACAACCCTTAAGATGGTAACTCTTCATTAATAGATGCCACACAATTTACCATAGTGTTAGATCCTCATGAGTTTCTTGCACAAGGGTATACCATAGGTCAATCTTCATCTCATTAATATAGACTCCCTCAACAAGTCCAAACATCTCAAGAAGCATCTCAAGACATTGATGAAAACTTGCAAGACCCTAAAATCTTAGATGCTTTAGATAAACTCTTGGCTTGGACAACCCAAATCATTTCTTTCATCTACTTACTAAAAAAGGAGCCAATTTGCCTCAAGACTTTAACACATCTACTCTCAAGGAGCAAGATCCCATCAATGAGGCTATCAATGCCATGGGTAGACCACAAATCACCCCCATCCAAAATATGTCTACCATATCATCTCTCATTCCCAATTCACCCTCATATGAGCTACCTTTGAATCCATTCACCTACTAGTACATCAACCCACTTTTTCAAGGCCCCACGGGGGAGACATAACTTGAACCTCTTATTGTCCCCATGGAGATTTACCAAATACAACAAGAAAACCTCACAAAACAAGCAAACCAAGCAAACCCTTTCTTCACCACGTCTACACCTACGCCCCCTAAAAATCCTCCACAAACATCACAAGTCCAAACCCCCTTCCCTAATATTGTTAGTGCCACTCCTTCACAAGGGGCATGAGTTCAAACCTCCATCTCTCATCTTGCTTATGCCACTCCACCACGGATGTCACAAGTGCCAATTTCCATATAAAATATTTCTTATACCACTCTATAATGTCCCTTTTCTAGATATTTGCTTATAAGCACTCAAATGACAAATTATAAAGAAATAATAGATTATTACATTCAAATTAAAGATTTGAATGTTATTATTTTTGTTTAAGCACTTCTGCCTCTTACAATCAGACTTCAACATAAATTCTTTGCTATTGGAGTGATATAATCAGGCAATATCAATCAATGACATTGGCCAACATGGATCATCGAATGAGAAGTGCTGCCTTGATATAATGGTTGTTGTCTACATAAACTCTAATGCTTCTTCCAATGTTGATTAAAGATACAATTACTAAATTGCTAGTGACGATGCCATATTACATGACGCCTTCAAGTATACAATCGATCCCTTTTACAACGATGATCCTCGAATTGCATTGGAGAGTGATGGATCAATGATAAGTGATGGCTTTCTTTGTCTTAAAAATTGATTTTACCCAGACACATCTACAATTTCCTTGGTAGAAGCTCAACGCATTCACATTGAAACTTCTTTGATAACTAGATGATCAATCTACTTTTGACTAGTGATGAAACTTCAGCGATTCACACAAACTTCCTTGTATGACTGACTAATTTGTAATTCGTGATTATTATGATTGTAGATGGAAGGAATGATTGATTGTTCATTGATTCTTTTGATGATTCCTTGACTATCACCCCTGATCCCCATATATATTCATTGATAGCCTTGTCTATTTTGATCGGGTACATCCCTTGCTCTTAATCGAATATGACTAGCGCTTGGTAACATAATCACTTCTTTGTTTGTCCTTTGTAATACAATTTGTCTTATTGTATTTTGTCTTATTCTTTTAGCTATGATATGAACTTTGACTATCACCTTGGCACTAGACATGCCTGCTATTCATAGTCATTATTGATGATCACCATCAGTGCTTGTTCTATATTATGAAATGCTAGTATAACTTCCTTCATGGCTCCCTTAATTACTTACTAATCATTGTTGTTGTCTTATGTTTGTTTAGCATCACTTTCCCTTAGTGATTGCTAGCCTTGTTAGAGACTTTTCTTTAGAGTTTCTCTTATAAAGACAATAAAATCATGGATATGTTGTCATATATAATATTTATATTTGTAATTATATTAATATAATATATTCATTATATAATATTATTTATATATATATATATATGTAATTATTTCCATCATCTGAATTGGTATTTTACAAAAGTGACTTTCATCAATACTGTTTAAATCTTTAATTTAAACAATGCCTTAATATCGGGACATGACAACCCTCCCCACTTAAGATTGCTTGTCCTCAAGAAATCACAAAAAATCGTCAGGATCTAAATCAATTTTCATGAGGGATTGTTGTCACAATCCAACTGCCAATGTTTTCTTAAGACAAGTTCCCTTTTCTTCCCAAAAGACATTTTGACCTCTGACCTTGGAATTGGTCTTTGGGTAGAACGATTACCATGTACTTCTTATCTTAACATCTTCCTTTCAATGTGTTGAGATGTTTTGATTGAGAATGAGTATTGCTTTAGTGAAGTATTTTTTATTCCATGAAAGAGACTTTGTGACTAATGAAAGGCAAATTTATAGGTACGCATTTTGTTCGATGTTTGAATAACAACGATGTGATGCAAGTATGAAGATGTGGTTTTTAGATAAGAGTATTGAGATTCCAAAATTCCAATGAATGATGAAGATATCTTGATCCTTGATTATGAGATTCGGTCTTATACTTGTCATATGTTAGTGACCTCAAAATTGAGAAGAGTTGTATTCTTGAGGAGTAATTGATTATATGATGTCATGGAGAGAAATTTTATGATCAAAGAAGATTTGGTAAGCTTTTATTTGAATAGAGATGTGCTTGATGACATATAAGTGTTATAGATGAATATGAAGAATGATCCTAGGAATTTGTGGGTTATGGGCCCATAATATAACTTAGTATTGGTTTTATGTTACTTAAATCAAGAGAAGAATTCAAAAGAGACTCTTAGAAGAGATGAATTTGGTTCATGCGTCTTTGTGATTAATGAAATTAACTTTGTGTGTTCTATACTTCCCTAATGTCCCTTGTAGGATGTACTGATTTCTTCACCTGCACATAAGAATAACTCTTAGAAGGGACATTAGCAATATTAAAGATTAATAAATTAGCAATGAAATCAATACATCCTAACATAATTAATGATATAACATAAATAATATTAATTCAACATGAAGTTATCCAAACCTCAAGATGATCCTTTGATAGAGTTCATGGAAATACTTGCAATTTAGAGCATGATGGAGGGTACACTTCCTACTTATCACCTCTTATATCCACCTTCAAGGTTCAAGAGTGTGATGGAGGGCACACTTCCTACCTATCACATCTTGACAAGAGTATGATGGAGGGAACACTTGCTACCTATCATCTCAAGATGATTGTATGATGGAGGGTATTCTTCCTACCTATCATCCCTTTAACATAATTAGATAAGAGCATGATGGAGGCCATTCTTCCTACCTATCATGTATTAACGAGGGTATGATTGAGGGCATTCTTCCTACCTATCATCCCTTTAACATAATTAGATAAGAGCATGATGGAGGGTATTCTTCCTACCTATCATCCCTTTAGCATAATGAGGGTATGATGGAGGGAATTCTTCCTACCTATAATCCCTTTAACATAATTAGATAAGAGCATGATGGAGGGCATTCTTCCTACCTATCATGTCTTAATGAGGGTATGATAGAGGGCATTCTTCCTACCTATCATCCCTTTAACATAATTAGATACGAGCATGATGGAGGGCATTCTTCCTACCTATCATGTCTTAATGAGGGTATGATAGAGGGCATTCTTCCTACCTATCATCCCTTTAACATAACTAGATAAGAGCATGATGGAGGATATTCTTCCTACCTATCATGTCTCTATCATGGTTTGCTTGTACTTGAGCAATCATAAACATTCTTCTTCACTTTGTTTCTTTTCTTCTCCTTAGGTTCAAAATTTTCCTTCAATTCTTCATTTGTCATGATTTTAAGGTTTTGTTCTCTTTTCTTTGCACATCGGTGACCTGGCTCCCATTTTTTATCGCATTTGAAGCACATATTCCTTTTTTAGAAATCATATTTTACCATACCATCTCTGGTCTAGGGTCTCCCATATACTTTGCAAGTATGTCCATGAGTCCAAGGTTCCTTGCATCTGTAACATAAGTTTTTTTCATTTATTTCATTTTTGGATGAGAAAGGTTTGTGAAATCTTTCCTTCTTGTGGGATGGTTTTGTATAGGGATTTGAGGGTTTGTTCTTTTCCAATTGAGTTGCCATTTCAATGGCATCTTCAAGTGTTGTAAGTTTAAGTTCTACCACTAAGACTCATAGTCTTTCATATAACCCTTCAATAAATAAGTATGTGAGTCTATCATTGTCTACTCCTAAAACTCAGATGGCTATCTTCTCAAACTCACTTATATATTCATCCACGATTCATCTTTGCTTCACTAGAGTCATCTCTTTGAAGTCTTGTTTTGGATGTCATTGATTGAATCTTTTAATGAACTTTTTGGAGAATTCCTCATAATCTGTGATGGCTTCATGACCTTGAGTATGCTTCCCATGATACCACCATTCATAGGCTAATCCCTCCAAGTGTAAAATGACAAATTATAGGGCATTCCTCTCAGTCATCGGGCTAAATTCGAAGTAGTCATTCAACTTTTGTAGCCATGCATGTGGGGTGATCTTGTTTGTTCCATTAATGTTGGGAAGGTTCACCTTGTTGGATTTTTGCCTTAGATCTTTGTTCATAGGTCTTCTTTCTTTCCTGGTTATCTCAATCCTCCTTGAGTTTCTATAGTCATTGAATGACACTACACTCCTTACTTTGGGTTCCAAGATTGCATATGTTCTTGCAATATCATCCGTACTTATTGAGTTTGGAGCAAACTCTTCCACTCTTGATGTCTCCTCTTCAAGTAGGAAGGAGGGTTTTGAAACCCTTGGGTTTGTTGTTGTATTGTTAGTCTCAGAGTGGTTAGATCCTACCTCTTTTTTATTTGTTGAGTGATTTTTGAGATTGTTGATTACATTTCCCATGCTTTGTAATGTTTGTTGAAGTGCTTGGGTAGCTTTGGTTTATTCTGTCATAGCATTTGTGGTCATTTCCATAAAAGCCTTCAATTCATTGCTCATTTCCATATTGTCATTGTTGTTTCATGAGGGATACCTCCTTGAGTAAGCTTGCATTAAATTCTCTCACAAGATGGCAGGATGTTAGCTCTAATACCACTTGTAATGTTCCTTTTCTAGATATTTGCTTATAAGAACTTGGATGATAAATAATAGAGAAATAATAGATTACTACATTCAAATTAAAGATTTGAATGTTTTTATTTTTGTTTAATCACTTCTGCCTTTTACAATCAAACTTCAACATAAATTCTTTTCTATTCGAGCGATATACTAAGGCAATATCAATCAATAGCAATGGCCAACACGGATCATCAAATGAGAAGTGTTGCCTTGATATAATGGTTGCTGTCTACATAAACTCTAATGCTTCTTCCAATGTTGATTAAAGATACAATTGTCAAATTATTGGTGATGATGCCAGATTACACGACACCTTCACTTGTATACAATCGATCCCTTTTACAATGGCAATCCTCGAATTAGATTGGAGAGCAATGGATCAATGATAAGTGAGGGCTTTCTTTGTCTTAACAATTGATTTCACCTAGACACATCTATGATTTCCTTGGTAGAAGCTCAATGCATTCACATTGAAATCCTTTGAACATGATTCTGTTGAAATTAAGGAACACTGAGAGGGGGGTGAATCAGTGTTCTGCAAAATTTATTATTATGTTTCTTTATTAATTTATCACATACATTCAAAAGAAAGTAATAAGAAAATAAGAGCAGTAACAATAATATCATCACACATGAACACCAAGATTTTTATGTGGAAACCTGGTTAAGGGAAAAACCACGGTGGGGGTTAACCCACAAGATATTATACTCTGATAAAAGTATTACAAATGGGAAGGCACATGTCTTCAGGCACACTGCCCAAAGCTCACTACTCAAAGGAGATTCACTGCCTACAAGATCAATTACAAGAGTTCACTAAAATGTTTAAACTAAAGAATAGCATCTAACAATGCAAGATTATAGTTCTAGTTAAGATCAATATACTGACTTCACACACTTCATCTCTCACTGCCCTGTTTCACTATTCTGCCATGATCCAAACCTTAGATCTCCTTGCTTCGCACTTGTTACTGCCACACTTCACACCTCTCACATCATATTCACACATTTTCCTACAAAAATGCTCAAACCCATCGACTATATATATCCACAACATGAGATCTCATCAACTGCAGTCAACCTCAAGAAGACTTACAAACTTTTTCAAGATCATTGTTTTGTCGGTTGAATCCATGCACAAATATCAATGTAGACCAAAACTTGTGTATTCAAGTCATCAATCATGTTAGCCAATACCACTGGATCTCACAAATTACTCTACCAACAACTTCTCCTAATCCACACAAGGATCAAATACCAAGTTGGCATGTTCTTCACTAGACTGAACTGTCTAACCAAAACCTAATACTCAGATGCTTATAACTTTTAATCCCTTCATCACTAGAGGCTAAAAACTTGGATTTGGGTAGTTCTGACATCTCTTAACATTCCTTCAGATCCATAGCACAATATGATTACCTATGGAGAAATACGAACCAAAGTGTTGAACCCTGTCAAATGCCATGTTCTTGTCTATCTGGACATAGACAAATTTGTACTCTAATTTCTGGTATGATCAAAAGATGTAATGCAGATGTGTAAGATAGATTTAGTTTCCATCAATGACAACACCTATCATGCCTAGCAGTGTCTCTTCCAACAATCTCCCCCTTTGGCATTGATGGCAACACTTACTGAAAAATGACTAAGTGTTAGAACAACTCCCCCTTACTATGTACACTTGTAATTTCCAACTCCCCCTTAGATAAATTCCTCATTTTTCACTTCTTTTCACTCCCCCTTTGACATCAATGGTAAAGGCTAATATCCGCATACAAAATTTTTCACAAAAACTCTATGTATATGAGCGTATATATAAGCAATCCTTCTGCCTTATCTACATAAACTTAAACACATCAGCAAAAACATTTTTCAACAGTGCTAATTCACTGTCCCAACTTGTCTTCATGCTATTTAAAACTAAAATATAACCAATGAATAAGAATGCTTGTGATTCTACTATCTAAAGATCAGTGGGGTCACTTGTCAAAGAAGCAGCTTGAGCTTCTGTCAAAGTATTGAACATTGTTTCTAACTTAGGGGAAATTAGTCCCCGAAGTTCACACATTCTTGCCACAATGTTATCCTTTTCTTCCACCAATTTCTTTATTTCATCAATCAAATTAATTACCTAACATTCTTGATTAGCCACAGATACTGTCAAAGGATAAAAGAATTGAGATACATTTGACAATTTCTGCTCTGACACCTTTATTTTCTTCTCAATATCCTCAACAACTTTAGACCAAGATAAACAAAATTTGTATACATCTCCTCCTTTAGTGAGGGCATTTTGAATACTCTTTACACTACTATCCAACATAATTCTCTTCTTTTCAATTATTTCTTTCAGTTCACTAAGTCTTTTGTTATTGAATTCATTCCGGATTTTGACTTTAGCTAATTTTTCAAAAGATTCAAAGTGAGTACTTACTGAGTTTATTAAGCTCTTCAATTAACTAGAGGGAGATGCTGATGAGTCCTTCTAAAATGTAGGCATGATTTTCTCCAAAATCCCAAATGCAAGACCAAGCAACTCACTATCTTTGATATGGGACTTCAAGATTTCCTCTCTGGCCTTAGCTTGTGTGAAAGAGGTCAAATTTATCTTCTATAACGGTGAGAGCATGTCCAAATTGATTGGACCTTGTATTATATCTAGATCTTCTACAACTTGCTTATCTTTCTCCAAAATTTCTTTCACTGCTTCTATAGTGTCTCTTGCCCAATATCATGTTTTAGTTTTGTGCTCTTTAGGGCCTGCATCTTCTCCCTTTTTGGAGTCAATCATATTGTCCTGCTTATCACTTTCATTCTTTTTCTCTGCTTCTATCTTTTCTACATCATCAAAAGCATCCTTCTTAGAGGATTTTGTGTATCCACAGTTGCAGCATCATCAAGTTCCTCAACATCCAGAGAATCAATTCCATCATCAATCTCTTTTTCTTGATCTCCCTTTTTCTTCACCCTTTCTATTTTCTGCTCTTTAATCTTCTCAGAGTCACCTTCAGTGGAAGCATTTATCTCCATATTCATCTTTGTATTTTCTTTACCTAATTGATCTAGAGGAATTTAAGTATCTTCTGAGCATTCACTATTAACTTCATCATTTCTTCATCTCATTTATTGAATGTTTCTTCTTCTGGAATAGAAAAGACATCTACCTCAACTTGATGCTCAATTTCCTTCAACTCTTCTTCATTTGGAAGGGATGTATCATCAACATCAGGTTCCTTAGTGATCACATAAAACTTATTTCTATCTAGGGTTTTCCCTACAATATGTTCTATTTCTTTGACAACTTCATCAGTGTCTTCAATCATTAGCCTATTCGTCCTAAGTTTGCTTCTAAATTCATTTTTAACTTCTTTGAAGATTTTATCTACTTCCTTTCTAGAGATGACTAGACACAGACTGGACAACACATGTTCCCTTAACTCCAAGTCCTTTTCTTTAGCAACTTCTTTTCTCATCTCCAGAATGTCACTTAGACTCTTAGGTATATCTGACATAATTTCCACAAGTGCTCTTTTGAATATATTTAGGTATTTAATAGTAGCATCTTCTAAGATTTTCTTGTTAGCATCATCAAAACTGTCATAATATTCTGTTATAGGTTTCAAATTTCCATGAACAGTTACTGCATTTACAATGTTTTCAATTGACAAGTTAGACTTTTTAACATATGTCACAGTCTTCTGCCTTTTGCTTACCCTTATACTTCCATAGGGCTTGTCTTGGGCAACCCTTGATGGTTCTGCTTTCTTTGACTTTATGTCTCCGAAGGGCTTCTTCTTAGATACTTTGGTAGCCTTAGTGCCTGAGGCCTTCAACTCTTTAACCTCATCATCTAAATTGGTCTCCTCTTCATCTTCCTTCTCCATACTGACATATGACCTTTTGGCCATAACTTTTGTTCTTTTTCCTTCCTTACCGATAGGTTTTTCTTTGGATTTATCTATAATAGAAGGTAATGCACCAGAGGTTGTACTAGTACTCCTTATAGTTCTTGATTTAGAGGGGGATTCTACCAGATTACTTCCCTATTCTCTATCATGCTTCTCCTTCTCAACTCTCTCTATCCTTTCCCTATTTTGTCTCACAGCTTCTTTTGTTATTCCAATTCTTTTTGCGTACACTTCAACTTGCCTTTGGATCTTTCTTTTGACTTCAGGTCTCCACAGCTCAACATGCAATTTCAAATTGAGCTCATCATATTTGCCAAATCTTTCAACTGAGGTGTCTTTTGGTTTTCTCAAAAGGTGTTGAGCATACATATCCAATATCTGTTCATCTACTGCATACCCCATGGGCATGATCCATACAGTTCTTGGTTCAACTGCTTCCATTAAGCATTGGTCTATTTCCACCATGAAATAAATTGTGTCTTTGTACTTTTCTATCACTGACCTAGGGATTCTTTCCCTTACCTGCATCATACTCTAGAAATTTTTGAAATATCCCCAAAGAGCAGTCCTTTGGGCATTGGAGTCACCAATATTGTGCAAGTGCTCTCTTATTTGGATGGAAACAGGTTTATCACTAGTCCAACATAGACTATTCATTCCAGGCAACTCATTCATGAAATAAAAGAATAAACACACTACCAATGTACTATACTTGAATGTGTTCTTCTTATCCTTTTTGATCTTGTTTAAGTTTTCTATTAGCTGGTTCTTCAAAAGCTCACATAGGTCATAGTCAGCATTTTCTCTTAACATCTAATAGGTAGCATAAATAGCTGTATTGGATATTAAGTTTTCTCTACTTGAGTGGTAAATCTTGTATCCAATCACCATAGATGTGAATTTGACATCCGGATCAATTATGTCATCTATTATCATTGCCCTCTTATCAAATTTTGAACTGGTAGCTTTAGTTATAGTTTGGTTCTTTACTGATTTAAGCATTAATAGTCCATCAGATGACTTCAATCATGTCATAGCCTTAATAGCATCCTTTCTAATCTTAAAAGGTTTCTTCAACCACATAAATTCATCATGCATTCAGCTCAGTACATATCAGACCCACTCGTCCACATTAAAGGATGCAAACCCTATAATCTAAATGAAGTGTTTGTCTTGCAGTGCCTTATACTCTGATTTAAGACCATAATTCTCACCCCTTAGGTGATTCTTAAAAAAATTAAGTATCTTCAAATCCCCAAATTCATCTATGTTGGCATAAATATAAGCCCTAATAGCTTCTATGTGTAATACTCCATGTGGAACATTAGAGACACCTAACGGATCGACCTCTATAGATTTAAGTGGATGCTTTTTGAATTTAGGTTGGGATCTTGTGGTGATATCAACAACAAATGGAGTATCCATTTCAAAAGATCACAGGTTCAAAGCTTCATAGAAAAATACCTTTTTCTTCACGGGATTAGGGTTAGTTGTTGAATTCGCTTTTCGCACTCCAAATATTTGAAATCTCAACGCAGGAACTCTTCTCTCTTTTCTCCTTGAATGCAAAGTGATTCAAAAGTTGAATAAAAGACCTTTTATGCTCTATAAAACCTAATTCACCATTGTAATAAATGATTTTCCCTAATTCAACTAGTTACACTATTTCTGAATATAGTCAATCTTCAATTGCTCCACAATCAATCACATTAGCTTCTTTTCTTCTAGAATTTGCTTCAATAGATCTGCAATAGGCTTCTTTATCTTCATTCATTGTGCCATATTTAGGCACCCACTTACTGGCAGGTGGAATTAGTTTTTCAATGTAGCTCCCCCTAACCTAAAGCCCCAATTTCAATTCCTGAAGGAATTATCAGCACCAGATTCCAGTGTGGATCCAATACCATTATTCATTTCACCTTTTTTTACCCATGTCTTGTTCATTTCATTCTAGATCTCATTCACATCTACTTTGCCCTTGCCTTTGTTCTATCTCTACATATTATGGTTTCTATTTACTGGACCTTTTCTATTGCCATTCCTTCTTCTACAGAATCTTGCAATATGACTGGATCTGTTGCAATTAAAGCACACAACATTTCTTTTCCCATTTGCTTGATTTCTTCTTAATCTACACTAGTTAGCCATGTGTCCAAATCTATTGCATGCAAAACATTTGCCATTGAAAGAATTGACATTTCCTTTGTTGTTAGAGTTATTCATTATCATACTTCTGCATTCATTGGATCTATGACCATACCTTTTACAATTGAAGCATTGACCAAAGAAGGATGGACCACTTTGATTCACTCTACTTCTACACTGAGTAGCTCTATGACCAAATTTGTTGCACTTGAAACAATTTCCATTGAAGGACGGATACCTTTAACCATTAGGTTGTCTTACTAGAGGTCTTTTAGGTCTGTTTCTCTAATTCCTGGATCCGGAGCTTTCACCTTTCTCATATCCTAGACCATGCTTATCATCTACCCTTTTCTGACTATCAAGGAGCACCTCAAGTTTGGCTGAGCCTATCTTGAACTTCTCTTTGTATTCATTTACAGCTTCTAGGTCATGTCTAAGAATGACAATTTACCTTTCAAGTTCTTCCTCATTATCTCTGGTTTCTTGTAGATCAGACTCTAGATGGCCAATTATTCTGTCCAATCTACAACATTCTTCTATTCTTTCTTTTAGAGACTGATTCAGGTTTTCTTTAGTCTTCTTCCTTTCCTCAATTTCCTTGGTTAGCATCATCACCCCGAATTCCATCTCATGTTTTAGGACAATAGCTTATTTTTCCAGCTTCTCACATTCCCTTGTCATCTCCTTCAAGGCCTCATCCATGTCATTGTCTTCATTCTAATTTGCTAACTACTAAAGTAGCTCCTTTGTCTTTTCCATAGATTTGCTTAGTTGCCCTTTCAAGGTCTGAATGAAATCCTCAGCATCTTTAAGGTTCTCTTTCAGTTCTTTGATTTTTTATCAGGAATGACTAAGATCTTCTAAAGAAACTTGCAGTTGTTCATTGATGCCTTTAGAATACCTAAATGGACCCATTGAAATGTCTTCCCAGATCTTCCTTAAGCTGTTAAACTTCTTCCAAGGAACCAAGCTCTGATACCAATTGTTGAAATTAAGGAACACTAAGAGGGGGGGTGAATCAGTGTTCTGCAAAAAATATTATTATGTTCCTTTATTAATTACATTCAAAAGAAAGTAATAAGAACATAAGAGTAGTAACAACAAGATCATCACACATGAACACCAAGATTTTTACGTGGAAACTAGGTTAAGGGAAAACCCGTGGTGGGGGTTAAATCACAAGATATTATACTCTGTTAAAAGTATTACAAATGGGAAGGCACATGCCTTCAAGCACACTACCCAGAGCTCAATGCTCAAAGGAGGCTTACTACCTACAAGATCAATTACAAGAGTTAACTAAAATGTTTGAACTGAAGAATAGCATCTAACAATGCAAGATTATAGCTCTGGTTAAGCTCAATATACTGACTTCACACACTTCATCTCTCACTACCCTGTTTCACTATTCTACCATGATCCAAACCTTAGATCTCCTTGCTTCACACTTGTTACTACCACACTTCACACCTCTCACATCATATTCACACATTTTCCCATAAAAATTCTTGAACCCATCAACTATATATATCCACAACATGAGATTTCATCAACTGCAGTCAGCCTCAAGAAGACTTACAAACTTTTTCAAGATCACTGTTTTGTCGGCTGAATCCATGCAAAAATATCAATGCGGACCAAAACCTATGTATTCAAGTCATCAATCATGTTGGCCAATACCACTGGATCTCATAAATTACTCTACCAATAGCTACTCCTAATCCGCACAAGGATCAAACACCAAGTCGGCCTATTCTTCACTGGACTGAACTGTCTAACCAAAACTTGATACTCATATGCTTGTAACTTTTAATCCCTTCATCACCAAAGGCTAAAAACTTGGATTTGGGTAGTCCTAACATCCCTTAACATTCCTTCAGATCTATGGCACAATATGATTACCTGTGGAGAAATGCAGACCAAAGTGTTGAACCCTGTCAAATGCCCTATTCTTGTCTATCTAGACCTAGACAAATCTGCACTCTGACTTCTGGTATGATCAAAAGATGTAATACGGATGTGTAAGAAGATTCAGTTGCCATCAATGAAAACACTTGTCATGCCTAGTAATGTCTCTTGCCAATAGATTCTTATCTCTGATGAGATGACAACTTTTTTGATAACTAGACAATCAATCTACTTTTGACTAGCGATGAAACTTTGGTGATTCACATAGACTTCCTTGTATGACTGACTAATCTATAATTCATGATTATTATGATTGCATTTGAAAGGAATGATTGATTGTTCATTGATTCTTTTGATGTTTCCTTGATTGCCACTCTTGATCCCCATATATATTCATTGATAACCGTGTCAATGTTGATTGGGTGCATCCCTTGTTCTTAATCAAATATGACCAACGCTTGGTAACATAATCACTTCTTCATTTGTCCTTTGTAATACAATGTGTCTTATTCTTTTGGCTATGATATGAACTTTGACCATCTCCTTGGTGCTAGACATGCCTGCTATTCATAGTTATTATTGATGATCGCCATCAGTGCTTGTTCTATATTGTGAAACACTAGTATAACTTCTTTCATGTCTCCCTTAATTACTTACTAATCATTGTTGTTGTCTTATGTTTTTTTAGCATCACTTTCCCTTGGTGATCGCTAGCCTTGTTAGAGACTTTTCTTTAGACTTTGTCTTATAAAGACAATAAAGTCATGAATATGCTTAGTCATATATAATATTTATATTTGTAATATATTAATATAATAATATTCATTATATATATATATATATATATGTAATTATTTCCATCATTCTAATTGTTATTTTACGAAATCAACTTTCATCATACTGTTTAAATCTTTAATTTAAAAAATGCCTTAATATTGGGACATGAAACACTCCACCATGGATGTCACAAGTTCAAACCTCTATATCAAACCTTGCTTATGCCACTCCTCCACAAGTGTCACAAGTCCAAGCACCCATTTCTCAAAACTCCTATATCACTCCACCTCAACATTCCCAAAATCCAAATTCTTATATCATTCCCCCTCAACACTCCCAAAATCAAAACTCTTACATCATTCCACCCCAACAATACCAAAAGCAATATTCTTATGCCAACCCCCCTCAACATTCCCAAAGTCAACACTCCTACATAGCTCCTCCACAAAACCCACCCAACTAACATTTTTCCATGAATATTCAAACCACAAACAACCCTCACAACTCGTATGATCCATACAATCTCAATTCATATGCAACCAATTCCAATATCTCCTGTGGGACACAAAAACCACCATTCATCCAACAACATCTTGCTCCACAAACACCCATATCAGATCTTGAGCTCAAGTTTTCAAATCTACAAAAACAAATATCTGATCTTTCACTTGGACACACAAAGAAAACTTTCTCCTTGGAGGAGGTTTGTCCATATCCTTTTGAAAGATCATTACCAATGATCCCTTTTCCGCCCAACTTTGACATGCCTAAATTTGAAAAATATAAGGGAAAAGTTGATCCAAAAGAACATCTTAGAGAGTTCTATATTGCTTGCTTAGAGGTTTCTCATAATGACACTTATCTTATGCACCTCTTCCCTTGTGGTCTTGGAGGGCAAGCCATATAATGGTTTTCTCATCTACCCACAAGTATCAAAACATTTAACAAATTGGTTGAAAAGTTTGAAACCCACTTTTCCTACAATACTGAGCATGAGATTTCCATGACATACTTGTACAAAAATAAACAATGTAATGGGGAAACTTTCATCTCCTTCCCACAAAGATGGAGAAGTATGGCTAGTAAATTCCCTTGGCCTATCCTAGAAAAGCAACTTGTTAGCATCTTCGTTCAAAATATCAATCCCAAAATTGGATTTCACTTACAAATCCAATGTGCTAACTCGTTTGATGAAATCATTTCCAAGGGTAACAACATTGAAAAATCCCTCATAGCAAACAGGTTAGTCAAAATCTTCAAAGAGACCAAAGATAATCCTCAAACCTCTAATGACAAACCTTGACTTTGGTCCAAAAACAAGAATGTCATCAATGATGGTGTTGTGGACTCCAAACACATTCAAAATCTCCAAACATCAGTCAATATTCAATCAAAAACTACCCCATTTACTCCTTGGGGGAAACCAAAAGAAGACTATCCCCCTAGACGTAGGTTCACTCCTTTGGGAGAACCTATTTGTTAGGAATTTGCAGGTCTAATTAAACCAATTCCACATAACCCAATAGGAGAAATAAGATGCTGAAACAAACCATAATGCAAAGATCAAATGAACAAGAAACAAGATAACACAAGATATACCTTGGGAAAACCCTTTTCAGGGAAAAACCTAGCCTCCAAAAGCATCCACGCTCAAATGTATTATTCAGCAATAAAACATTACAATACAATATCTGAGCCTCCATGAATACCCATGAACCATCAAGCACCTCCAATGCAACCTCCATGTGTACAAGCATGAATCCACACATCACCTGCCATGCTTCACAATATGCACTTACAGGAGAAAGCTCAATACAATGACAGTCTCTCAAACCTCCAATCCACCTACAATGAAACAACCAACATTACCCAAACCACTAACCATGTGCTTTCTTTTATAGACCAAGCTCACACAAAAACAACTTGTGGTATTGGATAAAACCATGTGCCCCAAAAACCATGGTAACACAAAACCATTAACTTATAAAACCACTTGACCCCACATTTGACTATTGGTACTAACTTTTCCCAATTAATCAAATAATACAAATAATAGTTAATTACTCTATGTGTCCCACACACATAAAATAACCAACCCAATGTTACAATACAACTTATACAAGTGGTAACCAAATAAAATAGTACAATATTATGCAAGGTGTACAACACCTATTCCAACATTCTCCCACTTGTTGTATACATTGCATAAGGGTCAATACATGAAATACATCATCATAGGCAAAACATGAAATCACATGAATCTCCAAAATGCTCTCATGCTTCATCAAGATACCTGCAACAAAGCAAAGTGACCACCATCTCAAGCAAGAACTCCTGTCATCCTCCAACGTGCCACCTATGGAAGAAAAGGAGCATGCCAAGGTGAAGATGCACCAATCCAAAGAACACAAGCATCAAATCCAAGTGATAACATAACGCTCCAAGCTGCTGTCAAAGGTAAAAAACCCACATGATTGGAAATAGCACCCACAACATATGCTAATACATCCAATGATGAGGAGCCAAAACTCTATCATACAAACTGATCGGTGAGAGGATGGTCCATGTCTTGGCGATCTACTCCTTATTGGCCAAACATTCCCTGATGTATGTCTTTACATTACTTGCCTATCGGAAAGACTATCCTCATCGGCAAACTCCCTTCTTGTGCTTTCGATACGCCAATGGAACAACTTATATGCTTTTGTTGATTTGCGATCACCAGTTTCCTTCACTGCTGCTGCCAGTCACCCTTTGTATCTGACTCAATGTATATGTGCAATGTACATTCGCAACATGCATTCTCAATGTGCTCTTGCGATATACACATGAAATGACTCTCGACATGCATTTGCGATATACACACAAAATGTGTATTTGCAATTTACATTCCAAAGATGCATTCTCAACATGCATTTAAGATATGCATTCGGTGGGACCGACCATTGACCTTCTTGGTATGCCGATACACCATCGACTAGACTTCCAATATCGAAAGCTTTTAGACTTCTCTCTCTGACACCTCTAGTCCTTCCGATGCATAACTTAACCATTCACAACTGGTCATCCAAAGCATGATTTGGCATATCACCCACAATCAAAGGTAAATCAATGCATCTAAACAAGGTTTCTTTCTAAAGGACTTTTCAACAAATCTTCACCTGACTTCCTGTGTGTGAGGACCGCCCTTTTTACTTCTGTTGTTATGACTATTTGCATTACTGTTATTGTTACTTTTTATATTTGTGGGATAGCAGTTCCCAGAATTGTCAAACTATTAAACTTTATTATGATTTCGGAAAAACTAATTGGGTGATGTTTGGATAAGTTTACATTTCAGAAAAACATTAATTAGGTGATGATGGAAAATTGTAATATGATTTCATTTATGTTAATTAGTACTATGTCATGATAATGCATGTTTTCAAGTTGCTTCAGCTATGATGATTTTATGTGGTTACTGATCTTGTAATTTAGTGTGCAGGAATTACTAATCGAACCACAGAATTCGGAGATCATTCCGCACCTTGTTATTTGTTATTCCCTGTTAAGCCGATTTGGTTCCATGAGGAACCAAGATCTCTTTGTGTTTGATGTAATGATGTAATGTGGTCTTTCGTATGGTCGAGTGGGTTAAGTTACCCTCATGTAACATTATTTTATAATTTGTGTTGTAAAAAGGATTGAAATTGAATTTCCTTATTTAATTTAAATTTATGAGGCCTTTTCTTGTGCTTTACCTTGACCAGGGGTGTCTTGTATGGGTTAAAGTTGACCCTGGGTTATACCCCATGGGTCCAGGGACCCATTTGGCATGGGTAACCCTTGAGTAACCTCCATCTAGTCATCTTAACTTCCCCCTGAAGTTAAGTGGCGAAAATTGGAGGTAGGAGGGGACATGATGGGTTGTACCAACACCCAACCCATCCCCTCTACTTTCCCCAAGGTAAGAGATGCCATCCATTATTGAAGGATTGACTTAAAGTCACCCCTTCCATAGTGAGATTCCCCCATGTACTGTGGGGACACCCATGTGAAGAAGGGAAGAAGGGGCATGGGTCACCTGTCTTCTTCCCCCTTTAACTCCTTTTATTTCTCCCATGCGTAAGAGGAATCACATGAGGAGAGGAATAAGGAGTACTCTTGGGAAGGGTGAGTGACATAAGCCACCAGGGCAGAATAGTGGTTTTGGGGGAGAGTGAGAAGGTGACAAGTGTCACCTCCCCATTCCTCAAAACTGAAAAGAATTTGGTTATTTGTTTCCAATTTTTGGGATGAGAGGGAGTTAGTTGAATTTTGGGGAAACTTTCATTTTGCCTTACCAAAAATAGAAAAGTTAGTTTGTAGGAGAGAGAAGGGAGAAGGAGTTGGTGGCTAAGGTTGGAAGAGAACTCTGTGGGCTCTGTAACAGCTTCATTCCAGGAAGGCTTTGTAAGGTTGGTTTGAATTTTACCTTTGTTTCATATAGCTGAATGTGTATGAAAAGTGTGTGATTTTGTGTTTAGATTTGTTTTCTGTGGGGTTTGTTGTCGGGTTGTTTGACAGAGCTTCTCCCACTTGGGAGAAATGCTCATCAAGTTTGGGGTAGGGGAGGAGAGATCCTCCTTGGGTGCATACCTGTTTCCATCTTTTGGGATGTTGAAAGCCTTGAGGGCATGTATCTGTGTCTGTATCTTTGACTTGAGAGTCATATACAGATTTCTTACAAATTTGTGATCAAACTTGGTTTAAGACCAAGAGAAAGTGTATTGGTTAACTTATCTGTCAGGGTGACACTCTGGAGTCGAGTGTGTCCACTCTCCTGCCCCTTATGAAACTCACTGTAGTTGAGTTTTCGTGTTGTGTAAATGACCCACGGGTGTTTGTGTGCTTTGGGATTGTTGTTGTTACTGTTGTGAAGTGGAGTGTTTGAGTTACCCAGGTGTGAGTATGGTCTCCCTAGCTCGGGGGTGACCCACTTGCGGGTCTACGGAAGGGAGGAGAGCTAGATGAGTGGTGTTTTCTTCTTTGTTTGTCTTTGATACGCAGGTTTTCCCTTGGAGCTTCTGGTTGGCTTGAGAGAAATTATATTTGTGAAGAAACAGTTATTCTTCTTTGTCATGAGAATTAGGCCTGGTTCCTTTCATAAGAGTTGAAGAGAGAGCACCTCTCTTGTTATTGCTGTAATTTATTGTTACCCTGAGAGTGAAGGAAATCACCTCTCTGATTTTGTTATTGATGGACTTTTACTTGGTTGTCACAAGCTATCAGTTGTATATTGTTTGGGAGAGGGAAGTTCATAACTGGGAAGTTAATTATATATATCCATGGTTTAAAATCTGTAATATGAATGTGCTTAAATTTTCAAGTTTGTTGCTTGTAAACCTTGTTAAATAGCACTTTATTTGTGTTTCAAGTATTACTGAAAGGAAGAGTTCATTATTTAATTGCAATCTAATCTGAGTTTGTTTATGTAATTAAAAGTTTGGAATTGCTTAACTAGTTGAAATGTTAGTTCTATGGTTCATTGATCTAATGGAAAAGACAATTTTAAATGTTTAAGTTTATTCTCATATATAGTGGTTTCAGTTAATGTGAAAAGATTAGAGGAAATCTAGCATGTATATATTTCTGTTTGTTAATTTAAGAAACTTTGTGTTATGAAAATGGAATATATATCGCTATATATAAATATATATATATATATAGATATATAAATATATAAATATACTAAGTTGTTATATATTTACCATTGCTACCGAATAAGTGAAACTGGAATATAAATATATATAATGGTTATTTAATTATCATTATAACAAGTTGAAATCTGAGAAAAGTATGAAATATATATATATATATATATATATATATATATATATATATATATATATATATTTATATATATTTATATATATATATGTATATTTATATAACGGTTGTTATAAATTAACATTTTTACAGAATTAGAGATACTAATTAAATGGTTGATTGAGAAAATTTAAATGACAATTTGAAACTGCTGAATACATATATAAATATAGATATAAATATATATATATATGTATATATATATATATATATATTTATATTTAATTAGCATTGATTCGTATTAAATTCGGATTACATTCGAATGACAGTCGATATGCAAAAATTGTGGACTCGCTGTGTAAAAACACAGCCGCAGCTTCATATTGGGCGATGGGGAGAAATCCCCATCGCAGTCCCCTTTTGTTTGTTAAGAGGTGTGGGGAGGGGCGGAGCCCCACCCACACCCCACATCGTGGGATGTGGGTGGGGCTTCGCCCCTCCCCACATCCCCCTTCCCTTATAACTCCGCGGCCTTCACAGGCCAGCACTCTGCGCGACCTCTGTCTCCTCCGCTGGCTGCGGCCACCGCCGCCCATCTCCTCCGCTGGCTGTGGAAAATAAAACAAAAAAAATGTTAGGGCTTTTGGCCCTAACATATAAATTGGTTTTTATTTGAAATGAAATACATTAAGTTGCCATATATATAGGCATATATAGATACTATATATGCCTATGTATATAGTAATATAATATGAAATAATTAATATATATATATATATACATTTATGTATATATATATATATCTATATATAAAAGGGATTACGTGGAGTTTGTTAAATAATTAAAAGAACAATTTCGTCAACTACATATACATTAAAATATATATATATATATATATATATATATATATATATATATATATATATTTATGGAAATAGTTTTATGAGCCATTTTATTGGGCCCTCGTTTAAAATCTTGATAAAATGTGACACATGGATATACAAAAATAAAATAAAAAAATATATATTTTCACAGTAGTTTTTATTAAGTGTTGAACACAACAACCAAAGAAGTTATGTTTCCATGATCAGGGTTTTATAAAGTGGAGAGCCTCCTACATGTATTAACAACAGTAAATGATTTACAATAAGAGTATTAATAATACTGATTAGTAATAATAATAACAGTAATTATAGATAAGAGAAAATAAAATTATAATTTAATGGGAGCATAAAGGAATATACTGTAATACTCCGGAAAGAGTTTCTCGGAAGTTTCCACTACCAACATAATGTCAATAACCAGGAAAAAAAGAAGGAAAATGAAGAGGAAAATTACACGTCACCTTGCTTAAAAGATCACTGGAAATAAACTTAAGAAGCCATCACAGACATTCCATGTGGCCATTTTAATCCCAACTGTAGTAAACGACCTCATAAGTAAACCTGTAAGAGAGTCCGAAGAAGAAAAACTAACATTGGAAAACACAGAGGAGAAAATACGCGACATTTCCCACATGGGATAAGAGAACTAAGTTGACGGACCCTTCTGCTAAATCTGCTTAGGAACAAGTTTTAATTAATACAAACGAAGAGGAGATACCGTGATCAGAGAAGACTAGGAGACCGAGTCCAGCGAAGTAGTAAACCAGTCTATGTGACCTAGACCATCCTGAAGTTAGGTTTAATATCAACAATAGCTGCAGTGATAACCCTGATTGACGTAAATCATGAAGAAAGGACCGGATACACATAAAGAAAGCATAGAAAACGAAAGAGAGAGAGACCGAAATATAAACACACTAAATTAACAGAGAAATAGTTAAGGTAAGGGCGATAAAAATACAATCAAAATTAAGAACCAGTGAAAAGGGAAGAGAGAGCAAACAAACCGCCTTGTTGAGAATGCTAAGTCGTAGGAGGAGTATGTTTCAGGAAACAAGAGAGGAGACAGACAACTGTGCCTGGCTGAAAAATGACTAAATAGGGAGATCACTAGTCGGTTTAGTCGGAACAAGGCATCGTGGGAAGTTGTTAATCTATCAGCGAACCACGTGCGTAAATGAGTGCAGCGTAATTCCCACTAACGCCGTAAGGCGTTATGCTGCCAGAAATTGCCGAGGTTTAGATTTAGGAACTTTGGTAATCTCACTCTTGCAATGACGTTAGCGGCGTCGTAAAGACCCTCTTGTTGATCTGTATGCGTCTGGTTGCACGCAATTGTACTTATATCCCGCCGAAAATTGTAGTGTTTCGCCATGAGAGAACACCGCCGAGCATGCTTACGCATGCGAAGGGGTTTTTAGGAAAGTGTGAGAAAAGTTTTTCATATCTCGTGTCATAACCACATGACAGATGTGGCTATGACACGTGCGATGTGTGTTGTGACCACATGGAAAATGTGGGCATGACACTGTGCCAGTCATACAAAGCACCTTCGGCCTAACTGCCGATTCTCCTCTGATGGTCTCGACCCTCTGCAACTTCACAACTACACAGATCTTTTACTCCGCCAACCTAGCACATGAGGATGCTAGGATCTATCAGCGCCATTGTACGCGATCCTGCAGACACAAAACCCAAACAAACAAAAAAAAATTGAAAGAACTGTACAACCATTCCACTGATTTCAAAGAAATCTAACCGGTGGAATGGACTAAGAGTCCATATCGACCACAAAATAGTAATTCAATTTGTACAAAGAAAACCTAACGAATCTGAAACGACAGAAAGATACATAGAATAGGATTCGTTTATTATGCTTTTCAGAAATGTGCATACACAGATGCTCTGTTTCACAATTGCAAATCACACTCCTCTTAGATCTTTCTAATCTCGACTACAACTGATTACATTTGATCTCCTCTAGGCATTTATCTACTCGCCCTGAGTAGTACCAACCTGACTCCAAGCGGCTGGGAGACAACCGTCTAACAACCTCCTAACTACCTAACAACCTTTGTGATTACAGATTGCCAAGTGTCCTTGGGACTTACAAAATGAACCTAGATACAACTAAAATGACATGCATTGGTCAAATAGACCTTATTACATGAATGGTCTTCTAGGACCTTATTGGAAACAACAAAAATGAACATCAGACACATCATGAATTTAAATGCCTCATGGAGGCCATTGTGGATTAGGTGCTCCTGCACCATACACCTCACCGAGAAAAGGACTCATGCCCCATGAGTTAATTCTTTGTCTTGCTCCACCTTTATCCTCTGCTGTCTCATGTCTTCCCCATGATCTCTGGACTGCAACCTGCTTCCATGGAATCAAAGACTCATGCCTATCATTGTAGGCTCTACTTACCCCTTGCCATGAGTGAGCGATTGCCACCAAACCTATCCCTTACTTGCCATTCTATCTTACTATCATCTCTGCCTGAACACCTGCATTGGAAACCTTGGGTAATGCTTCTTGTACTACTGTTATGGCAAAATATGTTTGTCTTTCAATTCTTAGTGGTTCTAGAGGATAAATAATGGTCCCTACTATGATAGCATCCTTGTCTTTCCAATCAACTTGTGGCTGCTTATAGACTTGCTCATCCAAAACTAAAATTACCTTCAAACTTTGATCCTTAGCAACCCCACTCCGTGAGGTATCCCAAACTTTCTTTGTCTCTTCTGCATTGATCTGCACAAACTCTTTTTTACCCATCAAGATGACCTTGGTTGCCTTCTTTGCTTCAGCATCCTCCTACAATGGTGTTATCACAAAAAGTTCTCCCATCTTTCTTGAAGGTGTAGGTGTTAGCATATCCATCATACAATGCTCTCCTATCAAATTGCCATGGCCTACCTAATAGTAGGTGACAACATTCCATGGGCAAAATATCACATAAAACCCTATCCTGATATTCCCCAATCTAAAAATCAACATATGCTTCTTCAGATACCAAAAGTAATTGATTATCAATTACCCAAGATGCTTTGTAAGGAGTTTGATGAGGAATCCTGTCCAGTTTCAACTTATCCACCATTTCCTGAGATACCATATTATTTGTTGAGCCAGAATCTATTACTATTTTGTATACCTTACCTTTACATTTGCATGTAGTCTTGAACAAGTTCCTCCTTTGGCTTAAGTCTGTCTGTTTAGATGTTTGCAACATTGTCCTTGTGATCATCAAACTTTCTCCCACTTCTGATGCCAAATTTACTTCAGGAGATGTCATAGTCCCTCCATCCTCTTGCACAATTTGAACTCTCTTTTCACTTCTTTCACCCCCACTTGAAGTAGCACCAAACTTTTCAGGACACTTGAAGGATGGATGACCAAACTCACCACAAGTATAGCACTTTCCCAAAAATGTATTAGAACCTCTTCCACCTCTAAATCTGCCTCTTGTACCTTTCCATCCACCACTGAAATCAAATTGCTCTTGTCCTTTACTAGTCTCTTCTTGGTTCTCATTGGCTTGTCTCATTGTAGGGGCTGATCCTCTCCCCCTTATATTGCTGCCTCTTCCCCTCATGGACTTATCATGTCTCCTTTTCATCTTCTCCTCAATCCTAATTGCCATTTGATAACGGTCTTCTACACTCCTAGGGTTAGCCAAAACTAATTCATCCTGTATGTTCAATCTCAAACCAGCCAAGTATCTAGCAACCTTTTCAACCTCATTCTCATGATGACCAGACCTCATACTTAATTTATAAAATTCCTCAGTATATGCCTTCACATCCATTTCCTTTTGTCTTAAAAATTGAAGCTTTTTAAACATTTAAACTTCATAATCCTTGGGTAAGAATTTACCTTTGATCCTTGCTACCATCTTGTCCCATGAAGAAATCTTTGACTTTCCCTGCTTTCTCCTCTCTAATTGTAAGTAATCCCACCACACCAAGGCATGACCTGCCAATTTGGTCTTTGTAATCTTTACCTTCTGCTCCTCAGGAACCTCCTCACATTCTAAATGATTATCTAATGCAGCAATCCAATCAAGCAAACCTTCCTCATTTAAACTTCCATTATACTTTGGAACATCAACCTTTACCTTAGGTTTGCCATTCTTGACTGCCCTTAATAGTTTTGCAAATCTCTAATCTTTAGGATCCAGATCTTCATCTACATCTTCAAATTCTCCACCATCCCCTTCTTCTGGTTCACTTTCTTCCACTTCTCTTCTTTTGTTCGTCTCCAAGGCTGCAAGCTTGGCTCGAAGGGCTTCTGTAAGGTCTTTCATTTCCCTCATCTCTTTAGCATGCTTTTCCTTCATCTCTTGCAACTCTCTAGCAGTGCCAACATTTTTAAGAGGCATCTTGCTAACTTGTTTTTGCAACCTCTCAGTTCTTCCTCAACTCTACTTCTACCTTTTCAATGACAGAACCGAACACACAACTATCTAGACCTTTTACTGGGCTCTGATACCAATATGATGAGCCAAAACTCTATCATACAAACTGATCGGTGAGATGATGGTCCATGTCTTGGAGATCTACTCCTTATCGGCCAAACATTCCCCGGAGTATGTCTTTACATTACTCGCCTATCGGAAAGACTATCCTCATCGGTGAGCTCCCTGCTTGTGCTTCCAATACACCGATGGAACAACTTATATGCTTTCGTTGACTTGCGATCACCGGTTTCCTTCACCGCTACTACCGATCACCCTTTGTATCCGACTCAATGTATATGTGCAATGTACATTCGCAACATGCATTCTCAATGTGCTCTTACATATACACACGAAATGACTCTCAACATGCATTTGCGATATACACACAAAATGTTTATTCGTAATGTACATTCCAAAGATGCATTCTCAACATGCATTTAAGATATGCATTCGGTGGGACCGACCATTGACCTTCTTGGTATGCCGATACACTATTGGCCAGACTTCCAATATCAGAAGCTTTCAGACTTCTCTCTCTAACACCTCCAGTCCTTCCGATGCATAACTTAACCATTCACAACTAGTTATCCAAAGCATGATCAGGCATATCACCCACGATCAAAGGTAAATCAATGCATCTAAACAAGGTTTCTTTCTAAAGGACTTTTCAATAGATCTTCACCTGACTTCCTGTGCCAGTCATACAAAGCACCTTCAACCTAACTGCCAATTCTCCTCTAATGGTCTCAACCCTCTACAACTTCACAACTACACAGATCTTTTACTCCACCAACCTAGCACATGTGGATGCTAGGATCTATCAGCACCATTGTACGCAATCCTGCAGACACAAAACCCAAACGAACAAAACAAAAAAAAAAATTGAAAGAACTGTACAACCATTCCACCAATTTCAAAGAAATCTAACCGGTGGAATGGACTAAGAGTCCATATCGACCATAAAATAGTAATTCGATTTGTATAGAGAAAACCTAACGAATCCAGAATGATAGAAAGATACACATAACAAGATTCGTTTATTATGCTTTTCAGAAATGTGCATACATAGATGCTCTGTTTCACAATTGCAAATCACACTCCTTTCAGATCTTTCTAATCTCAACTACAACTGATTACATTCGATCTCCTCTAAGCATTTATCTACTCGCCCTGAGTAGTACCAACCTAACTCCAAGCGGCCCAGAGACAACCGTTTAACAACCTCCTAACTGCCTAACAACCTTTGTGATTACAGATTGCCAAGTGTCCTTGGGACTTACAAAATGAACCTAGATACAACTAAAATGACATGCATTGGTCAAATAGACCTTATTACATGAATGGTCTTCTAGGACCTTATTAGAAACAACAAAAATGAACATCAGACACATCATGAAGTTAAATGCCTCATGGAGGCCACTGTGGATTAGGTTCTCCTGTACCATCCAACTATCCATACCTCGTAGGTATCAACAACATCAGCAAACTCATGCCAAGAACATATCCAACCCATTTACTGCAATAACAAGCTCCATGAATAAAACTTGTCAATGAAAAACACATACATCAAGGAACTCCCAATGCATGGGTAATGTCAAATCTGAAAATAGATCCAAGGCATATCAAGTCTATCAATCAACACTCAAACCAAGGTGTGGCTGATCAACAAGCCAATGTAGTATCAAGAACAATCACAATGATCCACACATGCATGATAAATCACTGCATACTCTCTCACAACATGTCACCATAACTTATCCCAAAGTCCAACCATATCAACATGATCCTCTAAGAAGAAGTCATAAGACAAAGAGAGAAAACCTATAAATCATAATGTCCTTCTACAAAACACCTCAAAATGCTAAGTTGTGCCAAGTATGATCTCCTCTACAACCCCAAATGAAAATCCTTAACAACACCCAACCATTCAATCTCATAAGATCAAATGAACATATGTAACATGTAACCAACATGGATGTAAGCCTCTCTAATCAAGGTAGATCAAACTCATAACCATTCCATAACCAGGAATAAGCCCAATCACATCTCCTAAACTCCTCATAATGAACATCATAAATCAAGCCATGCGAATAAGGAGATAACCATACTAACATCCCTCAAATGAACCCTCCAGAACCAATAAATGTAGCTCAAGATCCATATCTATGAGAAGATGAAACATAAAGTAAAATACATCTAAAAGGATGGCCAATACCTCATAGATGATAAACTGCCGAGTAGACCAAGAGTGGGAATGAGAATGCTCCTCCAGGATACACCAAGCCAGAATGACTCTCTCCAAGAACAAACTCCTCTAGGTCCATAATGAACTCACATCCATATCCAAGTGTAAGGCTCCTTAGTCTATCTGCTGAAACCTCAAAGAGTAACCATCTCAACAAGTGTCTCTAATCACAAGAGAACTCTAGCCTCACCTAAGTCTCCAAGTATCCATGAGCACCTGTAACTGACCAATGCATGTCAAACTCCAAATGCAACATAGCACCATCATGAAGTAATCAAGCAAATGACCAAAGTACTCAATACCAAGAGAACAAACAAGACCACTGTCAGTGCTCCTACTGTACATCTGCATAATCAAGAATCTCATCATGATCTAACCATCTCCTCGTAAGAAGATCACATGCAACAAAGCGTACAATGATGCATACATCGTGTCTCAAGAGAACCTGTATCATGCCAAAACTCTAAACTGGTGTCAAGAGTAAACCATGACATAATAAAAACATCTCTAAAACAAGGATAAACATGTCATACTGATAAATCATAAACTTGACACCTCAACCAAAGACTCAAATAAGTCCTCCATGTTAAACCAAGATGTCAACATCTCCAATCATATGAAGATAACCATCTCCTGACAACTGAACTGAAAATGTCAAAGAACTCTCACAACCAAGAGCTCCTCCATGACACCAACATCCACTGCAAAAGATCATCCATCATGTATGATGAATCCAACATGCTGCTAAAGCTCCCACTAAACCGTGATACCGAGCTATCTATGACAACAAAATAACCATCTCCTAAATGAAGATTATCCATGGCTCCAAACCAATCAAGAAATCCCACTGTAACATCAACATCTCCCAAAGGTCTAGTGAACCAAAATATCCAAACAAGAAGATAAAACCATCACTGTCAAAAGCTAACATAGAACATGTATCCAAGCTCTCCATGAAATCATGATAAACATGCTGCAAGTCCCAACAACCAACTATCCAGGCACTCTAATTATCCATCCTTTATCCCAAAGTAACATACCAATGCACAAATGACCACAAACAAGGCCAACTGACAAACTCTGCATAAACATTGAATCAATCTCGTGGATATAAACAGTACACATCTGAGTCATCCCACTATAGCCAAGGGGTAGCTAATCCACAGAACTACATAACTTGTAGATCCAAAACAAATGTAACATGCAAACTCATCATCACACTAGTAAACTGCAAACTGAGATATCAAAGAAGACAACCTATAGACTCCAAGACTCAAACACCAAATCAACTCTAGATTTGATTTGCCAACAAGTCCACAAATGAATACCATAGTCAAGGAACTAACCAAGCATCCAGGAGATAAGAACAATCCCCTAAAACAACACCACAACACCACCTGTAATCATGAATCGAACATCATAGCCCATAACTGTCAATCGCATACATGATCATGTCGTGCCAATGCAAAAGTGTGCCTACATATCCATGACACCATAATCATCGTCATTGTTGTACCTATACTCAATTCCCACTGAAACAAGACTCCAAGTCTCACATGAGTATCAAACATGTCCTCAAATCCAAAAGACAACATACACATGTCTCCATCAAAGTCATAACTCTGATAAATACCTGTAAAACTATATCAGGGAGCACCAAATCTGAAAACCTACTATACCATGCTGATGGTCTCATAGCAACATGCGCTCCCACAAGTCTGTGCCAATAAATCCATCCGAATGTACTCTGAATATCAGGCTCCTACAAGTGATCAAATAAGTACAATTCTCTTTCTGCACATCAAACTAAAATTCTACATGATCCAAACTCTAGTACACTGTAAGAGCTCTCCAATGCCTATCCAAAATCCAAAATTTGATTCCGTATGCGAAAGTTATGAGCATAAAACTGTACCGGAACAATGCGGGCTTCAAACACCAAATTCTGATACAAACAAAAATATCTGATCATGAAACCTATACCACTGTGTAGTACTCGGAGAGAGCTTTCCGACGCCTCTAAGAAGTTAAAAAACTGATACCGTATCTAGAAGTTATGTCTCTCGGAAGAAAAGGCACTCCGAGGGCTAAAATTGGACCCCTGGTGGGCCCCTGTACCCTGATGACGTGGCATGACATCATTGTTGATGCCATTGCTGCTGATTGGGCATGAGGTGGCACTTACATGGTGCTGGGTTGGCATAATTTCATCTTTGATAGGCGGATTTAAAATCATTTCAAATATGCCTTATATTTCTCATGGACTCCAAAAGCATATCATAGGGGGTTTGATTTTTATAAAGTCCAAATTAAAAAATATAAATTTGCTGTCATTAAAACTATTCACCACCATTTAAAAAATTCCCATCGCCCATTTCTTAACACCCCAAAGCTTATTTAAAAGCTTTAATTAAAAAGAAAATGTTTTTTTTTTAAGTGCCCACGTAGGGCTTAACCCCACTGCCACCAAACCTTTTAAAGGTTTAAAAAACAAATTTTGTTTTTATTTAAATGGCCCCTTACGGGCTACTCATGGGCCAACCAGCAAGTAAGGAAAGGAACCGGCAGTACCCACCCCTACAATTTTTTTTTGTTTATCTTGCAATTTTTTTTTTCAAATACATTCTATAGTAATTTTTTTTATTTAACAACTATAGAAAAATCAAACAAATGTACAAGATTATTTTTTTAATTAATTTTTTATTCTCTTCTGCAGAGTGTAGCTGCAAATCCGTACGGTGTACCTGGGGTCTCAGTTTTTTTGCTTTTTCTTATGGCAACCAAACCATGGCGTATTTTATATGAATCATCATTTCTCAAGCCTCCTGGACTCAATGGTGAGGTCCATTTTGTCCCAAGTGGTCATTTGTGAAAGTTCCTCCTCAAAACCCTCATGAAGCTAAGCCATGAAAACCCTCTTCAGCCATGATTTTTCAATCACCTGATCTGCAACATGCACAGCAAATCACCAATACCCAGAACCCCCAAACCGCAATACAACCTACACAAAACCTTGTAGTGTCCCAAATCTTTACATGCATTGCCATGGATTCCATTTTGCACTTGATCTACACACACAAGGGTTATACATATCTAGGGAGCTCACACCTCCCTCAACCATAAACATGGCTCTAATAAACCAATTCCACATAACCCAATAGGAGAAACAAGATGCTGAAACAAACCATAATGCAAAGATCAAATGAACAAGCAACAAGATAACACAAGATATACCCTGGGAAAACCCTTTCTAGGGAAAAACCCAGCCTCTAAAAGCATCCACGCTCAAATGTATTATTCAGCAATAAAACATTACAATACAATATCTAAGCCTCCATAATACCCATGAACCATCAAGAACCTCCAATGCAACCTCCATGTGTACAAGCATGAATCCACACATCACCTGCCATGCTTCACAATATGCACTTACAGGAGAGAGCTCAATACAATGACAGTCTCTCAAATCTCCAATCCACCTACAATGAAACAACCAACATTACCCAAAACACTAACCATGTGCTTGCTTTTATAGACCAAGCTCACACAAATACAACTTGTGGTATTGGATAAAACCATGTGCCCCAAAAACCATGGTAACACAAAACCATTAACTTATAAAACCACTTGACCCCACATTTGACTATTGGTATTAACTTTTCCCAATTAATCAAATAATAGTTAATTACTCTATGTGTCCCACACACATAAAATAACCAACCCAATGTTACAATACAACTTATACAAGTGGTAACTAAATAAAATAGTACAATATTATGTAAGGTGTACAACACCTATTCCAACACTATTGAATTGGTCTTGAAGAAACTTGTGCAAAGTGGACTTATCACATTGCCAGAAGCTCATCAATATGATGAACCCACTTGGTACAAAGATAATGAGTATTGCGAGTACCATATGGTTGAAGGATACAAAAGCCTTGGCTGCATGAAGTTGAAAAACTTAATCCAGAATCTCAGACATAGGTGAAGTCACTATTGATGATCCTCCAACCCATACCACAAACTAAGACCTAGACATGTACAAGGATCCATTTCCCCCCATGGTAAATGAAGTAATCCCAATAAAGGTAAAAGTGTCAACAAAGCTTCATCTTCTTATGAATCCATTGTGGGTCATTTTGAAGAAAGTTGAGTGTCCGCCCTTACCATTAAGAGTAAAAATCTTGATTGTGCTATCACAACTCATCATGTTACCCTTCATGGTCCAACACTAGATACCCCCATCAATTCTGAATACAATATTATTGAACATCTAGGGAAGACTCGTGCATAAATTTCCATTTTAGATCTCTTAAAGTCATTACCTACTCACAAGGCAATGCTTGAAAAAGCCCTCAAAGAGTAATCAGTTCCTAACAACATAGCTGTCACAAAGTTTCAATCCATGATAGGTCACATTGCATCACCTTACCACATGGTCGTCTATGATAAAGACCTCCCCTTTCATGACCCTTTCCATAATGATGCACTCCATATAGAAGTATCCATACATCAATGCAAGATCAAATGTATACTTATGGATGGTGGTGTTGGTCTAAACATTTGTTCACTAAAATTACTAAAACAACTAGGGTACTCTAAGGATAGCATCAATTCTAAATAGTCTATCACTATTAAAGCTTATGATGATGCTAAACACTAATCAGAAAGTGTAATCCATTTGCCTATTCAAGTAGGCCCTGTCATATTAGAAATAAGATGCCAAGTATTGGACCTTGATCTTCCATATAATATCATCTTAGGTCACCCATGAATTCATATCGTGCAGGTTGTCCCTTCTACGTACCATCAATGTCTCAAATTCCCATTCAATGGTACTGAAATCACAATCCCTAGAGATCCTCATCATTTTGCATTTTGTCATGCCATGCAAGGGTATTACCAAATAGTAACCAAATCCCAAATAATATTGAAGCCCCACTATCTCCATTATACATTGACCCAGATACTTTGTAAAAAAAATCTGCTAATAAACACATTCTTGAGATCAAGGTCTAATATAGAGACATAGGATTTGGTGAATATGACATCTCAAAGTCTTGCTATGTGGGGAAGATGCCTCTTTCACCAAAATCATATGGCAAACCACCCATAGCAAAGGTCACTAAAAAGACAAAGATACCAGCTTCCCTAACAACATTCACTCATGGGGGCTTGCTAGAAGAAGAATCTATTGAAGATATCTCCTCATGGATATTCCAAGAAAAGGATCTAGTCACATTAATGGTCACACAATATGGTACAGGGCTCAGAATTGTGAAAAACATGGGCTATAAAGGCCAAGGTGCTCTCAGAAAACATGGTCAAGGAATCTAGAGCCTATTATTGTGACTAAGCATAACAAAAGACATGGTTTAGGATACAGTAATGAGGTACCATGTTCCTTGTACATCAAGTTTGTCCTCAATGAGGTAGCCAAAGCTTTTCCCGTAGTTTCAATCTCTGAAGAGGATACTATCAATGAATCTTACCTACACCTTATAGACCTATTCCAAGAAACCTTGATATTCATGATATCATCCATATCCCTCACCTTAAACACAAAAACCTTTAATCTTCCACTCGTCTACCCTAAATTCATTGATTGGGACCAACAAGAGGCCCCCATTCTAGACATTTTTCATAATGATGAGGCTATAGTAAAATTTATGGGTCTTCAGGATGGTATTTTGCTTGGTGATCATAAAGTTGGGTTTTTCATGGATTTAGGTCAAGTGTCATACTTTGGTGAGAATGCCAAATCCTCTAGTCACAAAAGTGCAAATGAAAATAGATCCCTAGGTGAAAACCACAATGTGACACATCCTGATCATAAAAAAAGCAAAAACAAAGGGCGTATCCAATGGTGAAAACATTTTTGAGGCACCCGAGGATGGAGGATTTGACCTTCCCTTACCTACAAAGTATCAATAAAAATCCTCTCTCTTTGTAGAGGACTCATAAGAGATGAATCTAGGCATAGTTCAGAATCCTAAAATCACATTCCTAGTAGCTTATTATTAGAACAAGAGAGGAAGGACTTCACAAACTTCTTCTTACAAAGGACAATCAATTTTGCTTGGGCATATGTTGATATGCCTAGGTTGGACCCTTCACTAGTGGTTCATCACTTAGCAGTATCTCCAAATGCCAAGCCCATCAAATAAAAGATTTGCAAGATGCACCCACAAATAGCACTATTGGTAAAAGTTGAGCTTCAAAAATTGATAGATGTGAAGTTCATATGACCTATTGATTATACATAGCGGGTATCTAATCTTTTACATGTTGCCAAATGAAATGGTGGTATCCACATTTGCATAGACTTTAGAGATCTCAATAAATCATGTCCCAAAGATGAATTTCCACTACCAAACATTAATATCATTATGGATTTTACAGTAGGTCACGAAATGCTTTCCCTCATGGATGGTTTCTCAAGATACAATTAGATTATGATAGCACCAGAAGACCAACCTAAAATAACTTTTACATGTTCTTGGGGCACCTACTATTGGAAACTCATGCCTTTTGGTCTAAAGAATGCAGGAGCTACCTATCAGAGAGCAATGCCAGTGATATTTCATGACCTTTTTCATACAATTATGGAATACTATGTCGATGATATATTGGGCAAATCTACTAGAAAAGATCATCTCCAAGTCCTAGGGCATATATTTGATAGACTAGAGAAATATCAAGTGAGGCTTAATCCTAATAAATGTGTCTTTGGTGTCACTTCAAGGAAATTGTTGGGATACATTATATCTCATAGAGAAATTGAAGTGGATCTAGCTAAGTCAAAGCTATAATGGAAATGCCTCCACACAAGAATCTAAAAGCACTAAGTAGCCTTCAAGGGAGATTACAGTCTATTACATGGTTCATTTCATAGCTAGTAGATAAATGTCAACCATTTCTACACTTGCTCTGAAAGGATGTCTCATTTCGATGGGATAGCAAGTGTCAATGGGCATTTGATAAACTCAAAGAATATCTAGCTACACCTTCAATTTTGGTGCCACCTATTCTAGATTGACCTCTACTCTTGTATATCTATACTTCATCTGCAACATTAGGTGCTCTCTTAGCACAACATGATGAGTTAGGAAAAGAGCAGGCAATTTACTATATCAGTCATATCTTGGTTGGATATGAGCTTAATTATACTTCCATGGAGCAAGCATGTCTAGTAGTAGTGTTTTCTTCCCAAAATTTGCAACATTATATGCTAAACCAACACACCAAGCTCCTTTCTATTATTGATCCATTGAAATATCTTTTATCCAAGACAATCCTTATAGGTAGACTAGCTAAATGGGTCATAATTCTAAGTGAGTTTGACATAGAGTATGTTGATTGAAAAGCTATCAAAGGACAAGTTCTTGTAGATAAATTAGTAGAGGCCCCTATGATAGATATAAACCCTATTCTCTTTGACTTTCTAGATGAAGGGATATTCAATCTTTCTACCTCAATTGAATGAAAACTATATTGATGGTTCCTACGTAGCATGGTTTAGGAGCAGAAGTCCTTTTTGTTACACCACAAAATGATTATATCCCAAAATCATATTGGATAGCATTTCCTTGCATGAACAATATTGTTGACTATGAAGCACTACTTATAGGTCTCCACATAGCAATCTAATGTAATATCAAACAACTGCAAGTCTATGGAGATTCTCAACTAGTTAGCAGACAAGTCATATATTTTGATACCCTACAAACAATTGGTTGATAGCTACAAGCAACATTTCTCTAGCATCTGTTTTAAACAAATCCCCAAGGTGCATAATAAAGTTGTAGATGCTATGGTTACTATTGGATCTCTTATGGATATGCCTACAAAACACTCAACATTGTGAATTCTTGATCGAGCAGTTCTTGATACTAGCTGTTGATGTTCCACCAACAAAAATTATCTGCAAACTTGTTGGGCCCAATTCCCCTTGGTACCAAGATACTTATGATTATCTTCATCACAACACCCTCTCATCAAACCTTACATCTACCCAATGTAAAATCTTCATCCGATGAGCCTCTCGCTTTACTATCCTTGGTGATACCCTATATCGCAGGAGTCTCGATGGTATCCTCCTTAGATGTCTTAACTCAAAAGAAGCTAATGTTGCCTTATGAGACATACACAAAGGTGTCTATGGATCACATTCCACCAGTCCTACTCTAGCTAAGAAGCTACTCTATATAGGTTATTATTGGCCCACAATAGAACAAGATGCATTCTAGTTTGCCAAGAAGTGTCTTTAATGCCAGCAACATGGAGTTTTGATACATGCACTAGCACATGAGCTACAACCTATTACTACTCCTTGGCCTTTTTCACAGTGGAGACTCAACCTCATTGGTAAAATCCATCCATCCTATTTCAATGGCCATAAGTTTATCATTACTACCACTGCGTATTTTACAAAGTGGGTAGAAGCTATTCTCATGACCTATATCACCAACAAACAAATAGCCAAGTTTATCCTAAACTACCTCATTTGCCAATATGGTATTCCCCAAGCTATAGTAAATGATAATGGTAGACCATTCAAGAATAAAGATGTCTATGCTTTGTGCACACAATACCATATTCAACATTACTTTTCCACTCCATACTATCCCCAAAGTAACGACCAAGCCGAGGCTTCCAACAAAACCATACTAAAAATCCTAAAGAAAATGGTCAGTGAAGCTAGTTGTGATTGGCACTTGCAACTCAACCCCACCTTATGGGCCTATTGCACTAGTATCATAACACCAAATGGTGCTACCCCATATGCCTTAATCTATGGTATTGAAGCCATTTTACCCATCGAGGTTGAGATCCCATCTCTCAAAGTATCTATGCAGCATCTTATAGATGGAGAGGAATATAGAATTTCTAGATTGACTGAGCTAGAGTTACTGGATGAGAGGCATCTCACAGAACATAATCATCTTCATGTCTATCAAAACCACCTCTGTTGTAACTATATAAGAAGATCAAGGAAAGATTGTTTTAGATAGGTGATCTTTTCCTTAAATAAAATCAATGAAACCAACAATATAGAGACAAGAAGGGCAAGTTTGAACCTAATTGGTTGGGACCGTATGTTATCACCGTAGTCTATGGATTAGGAGCTTATACTTTGTCAACGCCTGAAGGTATTCCCTTAGATGAACCCATCAACTGTGTTCATTTCAAGAAGTTCTATGCTCAATCCTCAGAGTATCCTTAGAAACCAAAAAAAAACAAAAAATAGAAAAATCCAAAAATAATCCATCCTCTGGTGAAAATCTGGTAAATAGGCACCTTGGATAAGTACCATAGTGAAAAGATTCCAAATAGGTACTATGTGTAGAGTCAGTATCCAACATCTCTTAAGTCATACAAAAATCTCATTCCATGTCAATTCATAATAAAAACTTCATCCATCCATATTGACTTTAGCATTTCCACATTCCCATATATCATGGCTTGGAAATTGGCAGTGTCAGTTCTCATCCATTAGCATCATCCATAGTCAATTCATTCATTAGCATCACCCATAGTTAATTCATCCATCATTTTTCATAATAGAACCTCTACTTAATGGGGGCACACTTTCCTTAACCTAGGTCTAGGAATGGATCCTTGTTCGAGGTATGACCACATCATCAATCACTATCCTATATCATCAACATCAACAAGAACTACATATCATCATCACCCTCATCTTAAGGTGCCTTGATCCCATGGATATAGGGTATTAGGCACTTAGGAATATGAAGGAAGTATCCAATACTCAAGTACATAAGATGCACCCATCTTCTATCTCAATCCATTATCATTTTACACTTCTCACTTCATCCATCTGTCACTACCCATCCTATTCATCCTTCACTCCCAAATCATGACCACATCATCAACAACTAGAACTACATATTATCATAATCATCATCATCGTAATGTGCCTTAATCCCATGGATACAGGGTATGTAGGCAATTTGGAATATGAAGGAAATATATAGTACTCAGGCACATATGATACACCCATTCTCCATCTTAATTCATCAACACTTCCATCTCTCTCTTCTTCCATCCATCACAATCCGTCTCATCTTCCCTGACTTGACTAACTCAAGTAGAAAATGAACTATGCATCCTTTGAAAGCTCAAATACTTATCAAACCAACATGCAAAAGACTACTCCTAAAGCCATATGTAGAAATCCATCGAGGAGAAGGAGAGATGATAAGTTCCTTTAACAACAGATTTCAGAAAGCTTTCAGTCATTTCCAAGATCCTTACGATGTAGGACAGGCTGTTGCCTTGCTTATTTACTATGCTACCCTAGACAAACTTACCTTCATGTTCACAAGGAGAGCTGACCCTATCCCTACTACTTTGGCTCAAGCATATTCCACAACTGTCACTGTAAGTACCCAACTAGGACAGACAGCCTCTGGTCCACTAAATCATATGGGGCCTGTAGCGATGCCTAATCAAATACCTATGATAAATCAAGCCTTAGCCAATCATACTCCTGTGATGAATCCGATTCCAAACCCAGCTGCAACACAAGCTTTAGTAATCCATCCAGGGAATCTAGTATCTGAAATGCCTCCTGCCCAAATGACTTTCTTACAGTCTTCTGAGGCATCCAAAGTGAAAGAGGATAGAGATGATATCAAATAATTGGTTGAGTAGATGAAGAAGCTTACTGCCGAAGTTACCCACCTCAAGAACCAGAATGCTTATCTATAGCAAAGGGGACAGAATCAACAACATTTCGAGAACCAAAATTAGTCCTAGTTTCAAAATCAAAACCAATACCAAAACTAGAATTTTCAACAATGGTCAAACTGATCCTGGAACACCAGACTTAACAATGGAGGGGTGCCATCACCCTTGGAGAACCAGAACAATGATAGCAGACCTCCTGGTTGTGTGATGTTAGCTGAAGCAGCTTTGTCCACTTGGTGCAGACTGCACAATACGAATGCCCATTCTAAACTAGATTGCCCAAAATTCCAAATCGCATCCAGTATCTTCTAGATGGAGATTCATAATGCTGAAACTTAGGAGACCCCACCAACAAGGTATGAAATCATTCCTTCTTAGAGGTATGACACTGCTCTAGTACTTGATAGTTATACATTTCCATTTCAAGATGATAACCAACCTGAGGGACAAGAGTCTGAAGAAGTCAATGCTTATCAGCAGTATAATAAGACTCCTTACAACCTAAGAAGTAGCAAGCCTAAAGGTCCTTTCACAACCTACATCCCTCCAAATAGCTACCAGATTCCACCAAACCCAAAAGCTTCCAATAACCCTGAACCCCCAAAAGTCACACATTAGCCAATGTATCAAGGAGCTACTGCTAAAAGTTCTCAATGGTTAGACATAGTAAAAATGGGGCAATATGTTGCTGAGGAACTCAAGAAAATGAAGGTTAGTCTTTTTGTATATGAGTTACTTAAAATACCTGAGGTTAGGACATCTTTCTTCCAAGATATAGGTGTTGGAACCAAAATTGACTATGTACAAAAGGAAAATGTAACCAAGGATAATATTGACAAAGGGAAAGAAAGAGTACATGTGACTGATGTGGAACAAAAGATGACATTGTATAAAGACAAGAAGGAAAGTCCTCCTTTCCTATTGACACTCAGGATATTCAATAAAAACCTTCATAACCGCCTGGTGGATTCTGGTGCCTCCACGAATGTAGTGCCCTTATTAGTCTGTAAAGCACTTGGTCTCACTCTGGCTAAGTCTTCTAGGAAGGTGACACATTTAGATAAGACTGAGGTGAATGTAGTAGGTGAATTGAATAGGATACACATGCAGCTGGCTTCTAATCCAAGGGTGCAGCAATACATAGATATTCAAGTAGTGGACATTCTAGATCAATATGGTATGCTTTTAAGTAGGGACTGGTCTAGAACTTTGAACGGTCACATGGCAACTAACTTTTCTCATATGTGGCTGCCATGGAAGGGATTGGCTAACCAAATATGTATTGAAAGAGAACCAAAGATGAAACATACGATAACAGAGTACAACCAACCCAACGAGATTTTGTTTTAAGAAGTTGATTTGGGAGTTTATCTTCCGCATGTCAATCAGACAGAGGAAATCCTTATGTTGAGTTGCCTAAGATTCCCTGATCCTCCACTTATAGAGAAACTAGAAAGTACAGAAGCATATGTTCAATCAGATTCAGGAGACTCATTAGAAGAGGATGAACCGAGGATATTTGAAGGATTCCGTGATTTCATAACCAAATTTGTAAAGGATCAAACTACTGTTGGAAAGCAGGTTCAAATGGAGGAGTTATTACTACCCAGTTGGTGCTGCATACATGATGCATCACATTATGAATTTACTTGCCAGCCGTGTCAAGAGGCAGTAAAACAAGTCTAAAGACAATTGAAAATCCCCATAGTTCCGAAGAGGGTACCAGTTGTTGAAAAGGAGGAACTAGAGCCTCTGCTTGATAAGAAGAAATCAGTAAAACAGAATGATAACAATAAAGATTTTCTCCTATGGACCTTAAGATTTGATGGATCAAGATGCAGACAAGGGTCTGGAGCAGGGGTTGAACTAATCAGTCCTACTAGGAGCTTGTATCTGGCATCACATAAACTACAATTTCCATATACAAACAACATAACTAAGTATGAAGCATTGGTGCAGGGATTGTTGCTAGCACTCCAGAAGAAGGTCAAAATTATCCAGGTGTTTGGAGATTCAGAACTAGTAGTGAAACAAGTAAGAAAGCAATACTCATGTAATGATAAGAGGTTGAATAGGTATAGAAATAGAGTATGGGATCTAATAGAGTGCTTTGATGGTTTTAACATCCAATTGATCCCAAGACGGCAAAACCATGTCGCAGATGCTCTACCTCAAACAACAAGCACATTAGAACCAAAATCCATGATAGGATTAAAGAAATTTTCTGTTGAATTTGTTGCTACCCCCTCTGTACCAAATAATGTTACAAATTTTCAAGTCTTCAAGGATGATCAGCATATAATTAACTTCCTCACTTCATCCGATGTTTTTACTGCCCAGATAATAGATGGAGAAGAAATGGAACCTGTTGAAATGGATTTAGAAGGGGTACTAAACCTAAAAACAAATACAATTCCACGAGGAATGGTAGAACTGGAAAGACTGTTCGATACGGACAACTTAGGACCCAAAGAAAAGAAGGAGAATCTCCAGGGAGAAAGTGTGATCCATTTAACTTGGGAATAGAAGAAGACGTTAAGAATATGTTCAATGGGAAAGCTAGTACTGAAGAAGAAAAGAGAAGAATCATACATGCATTAAGAGATTACCACGAGGTTATAGCATGGAGCTATGAAGATTTAAAGACATACGATACCTCAATCATTACGCACACTATCCCACTGAAATCCAGAGCAAAGCCATTTAGACAAAGACAGCGACCAGCGAATGCCTTACTGGAACCACTGATTTTCAAAGAAGTTCAGAAGCTATTATAAGAAAGGATAATATTTCTTGTCAGACATTCCGTGTGGGTAGCAAATTTAGTCCTAGTTCAAAAAAAGAATGGAGAAATCAGGCTTTGTGTTGACTTTAGAAACTTAAACAAAGCATCTGAGAAAGATAATTACCCGCTGCCTTCGTTGGATGAGCTATTATAGATTGTTAATGGATCCCAGATGATGTCCTTCTTGGATGGGTATTCTGGTTATAACCAGGTGATGGTAGAATATGAAGATAGATTGAAAATATCTTTCACATGCAAATGGGGTATCTATGCATATCGTCACATGCCACTTGGTTTAATAAACATTGGTGCCACTTTTGAATGTGCAATGGACGTTACTTTTAAGGGGTTGGTCGGGAAGTGTATCATTATCTATATGGATGACCTCATGATGTTGTAAAAAAGGTGAGAAGATTATGTGGCAGATTTAAGGAAGGTATTACAATGATGCAAAGACTATGGTATATCACTCAATCCCAATAAGTGTATCTTTGGCATGACTGAAGGGAAGTTGCTGGGACATGTGATATCTGAGCAAGGAATATCTATCAACCCAAACCGAATCCAAGCAATATTCAAAATACCTCCCCCAGCCAACAAGAAGGAGCTTAATTCATATTTTGGTAAGATCAACTTCGTGCGTAAATTTATCACAGATTTTGCTAAGATTGTTTGACCTCTTAATGCCATTCTAAAATGGATTGGACTCCAGAAGCCAAGGCTGCCTTTGCAAAAATTAAATAAACTATAGCTAATGCACCTATCTTGGTGAGTCCAGATTACACTTTACCATTTCAGATTTACTCATTTGCTTCCAAGCATACTTGTGCTGCAATGTTGACACAGAAGAGATTAGTTGATGATGAAAGGCCCATCGCTTTCATGAGTACTCTATTAAAAGATGCAGAATTAAGGTATCCAAATGTGGAAAAACAAGCATACGCTCTGGTAAAGGCAGTCAAGAAGTTCTATCACTACATCTTAAGAAGTCAAGTAATCGCCATAGTCCAAAATGCAGCAGTTAAAGCATTATTGATGCAAAGTGAATTAGGAGAAAGGAGAGGAAAATGGGTCACCATCCTGCAAGAGTTTGATATAGATATTCAACCCATGAAATTGGTAAGAGGTCAGGCTCTAACTAGAACAATGGCTGAAGTAGGACCAGGTTTAATATCCTAGCAGTACCTATTAGAAGATGTTTCAAAGGATGAATGGTACAGAGACATCATATTTTATCTACTTAATCAACGTTGTCCACCATAGCTATATTTGGTTCAAAGGAGAGCACTCAGACTAAAAAGTAGCATCTATATGATAAAAGGATTAGTTCTTTAAAAGAAGAACCATGAGGGTGTTGATAACTGAGAGGGGGGGGGTGAATCAGTTATCCTAATTATTTCCCTTATTGAACTTTCTTTTTAATTGATGCAGCATAGAATAAAAAAAAACATTAATCATGAAATAAGAGACACATGACACAGTATTTTTGACGTGGAAACCCTGTTAAGGGAGAAAACCACGGGGTGATTAACCCAAAATTATTCTCTGTTAGAAGAATAGGAAATTACAAAATGGCACTTGCCAATTAGGGCTCACTGCCCGAGCACACTGCTCACAAGAGGCCCACTGCCTACAAGAAGACACACTATCTACAAAGTGATAAGAATCACAGTCTTGAACTGATTGGAAGCATCTGCATATGCTGGAGTTCAGTTCCGGTTAGGCTCAGTACACTGATCTGCTGCACTTCATCTTTTCTCTGTTCTTTATTCTGCTATCTTTCACATACCGGATCCTTTTTGCTACCTCTGCTCTGTTCTGGACTTATTCGCATATCATTTTCACACCATACATTCCTTCACAACTAAATCCATCCTCTATATATATCCGCACAAGTAATTTCATCACCTTTCTAGTCGGCATCCGGAACAGTCTAGTTTCTTACAAACTTTTGTTCTGTCGGCTGAATCCTTCCTCACCAAGCAATGCAGATCAAGCATATACTTGTAGATATCATTAATCATGTCAGCCAAACATGATTCATGCCTTCACAACTTCTATCATCAACAGTAACACATCCGGAAAGTAGTCTGATACTCTGTCAGTCAGTTCTTCCTCTGTTTTCACTGTCTCTCAGGAATCCAGTACTCAACTGTTCATATCTTTTTCCTTGTCCATCACCGGAGGCTAAATCCTTGGAATATACCACTCAAGGTAGTCCTCTTGACTTCCCCAAATCCGCACTGCACCAAGACACTTCCTCTGAGAGATCCGGACCAATCTGTCGGACCTTGCCACATGCTCTGTTCTTGTTCACCGGACCACAACATTCTTTATTCCGACTTCCGGTAGAGACACATTATGACTTGCGGATATGTGGGATGACCTTTGTTGCCATCAATGACAACAACCATGAATCCATATAGTGTCTCTTGCCAACAGAGGGAATCTATCTGAGGTGTTTAGACAAGTCAAACGTAAATCAAGTATTGACTAGTTTTCATGAGAAATTTGGGACAGGTCACAGATCAGTACACTCAACAGCTAATTAGATTCTTCGTGCTGGATATTATTGGCCTACCTTGTTCAAAGACGCACACTCACATGTAAGAACTTGTCATATATGCCAGACTGCTGCGCAAAGAGAATGACACATTGCCATGCCCTTGCAACCAGTAGTGGAGGTACGACCATTTGCTCAGTGGGGCCTCAACTTTATTGGTATGATCAATCCACCTTCCTCTGTAGGCCATAGTTATATTCTGACCGCTACTAATTACTGCACCCGATGGTCTGAAGTAATAGCTTGTAAACAATGCACCATAGAGGTAGTTATTGAATTTGTTGAAAAACATATTATCACTAGATTTGGTTGTCCATTTTCTTTGGTTTGTGACAATGGCCCTACCTTTTCATCTTTGCATTTTTCTAACTGGGCATTTGATTATAGGAACACTCTCAAGTTCTCATCTAATTACTATCCACAAGGGAATGGGGTAGTTGAATCAATGAACAAAAATCTACTTGATGTCATTAAGAAATTGTTAGATAGAAATCCTAGAGACTGGCATACTCAGCTTAAATTTGCCTTATGGGCTAATAGAATCTGACACAAAGCTGCCTTGGGCACATCGCCTTATCACTTAGTCTATGGGATTGAGCCCATCTTTCCCATCCATTTGAGGATTCTCGTACTGCAATTCATGCAAGATTACCTTGAAACTGATGATTAATTGTCCTCCAGGTTAGCCCAGTTGTTGTACCTTGAAGAGAAACTTAACATTGCTATAGAAAACTTTGTCAAACATCAGGGAGTAGTAAAACGATGGTTCGACAAAAGAGCTAAGGTTAAAGCCTTCTGCATTTTTGATTTGGTCCTATATTGGGATAAGGCACATGAGAAGAAAGGAGAACATGGTAAGTTTAATAAACTTTGTTTGGGCCTGTTAGGTCTCAAAAACGCAGGTCGTTAACCCTAAGAGGGTGCCAGGCTCTCTTGACGTTTTTGGCTAACTGACACGGGGTAGATATGGCTAAACCCCCTTCACTTCAGGCTCTGCCAGACCTAGGCGGGTAAACCTCTAATTAATAAAGCAGATAATGAGATGATCACTACTTTAATCAAAATTAATCTAACTATTGATAATGGCACAAATTATAAAATAGATAAAAGAGACAGCAAGTTAATTCTAAGTAATCTAAATTGTAATGCTAAAACAATAATGCAACCTAACTAAGTAAATCTAAAATGAATTTGTATAACTGATAATGAAAATACTAGACCAGTGCCTTATTTAATATAGAGTCAGTATGATCATGAAATAAATGACTGTTTGTTTGGTAAAAACTTAAACTATCTGGCATGAAAGAATAGGTATGTAACTTGTACAACCCTGCAAGGAAATAGTTAGTATTCCATACTTACATATATCCAATTGACAAAATATTACCTGCATTCATCTAAAAGGATTTAATCCTTGCTTGAAGGAACCTATTAGAATAATACTACAATTGTAACAGATTTATCAAAAATTGGAGACAGAATACAAACCCTAACTATATGACTCTTCTTACAGATCCATGACAATGTCTTTTGAGTTACTGTGATAAATTTAAAGGATTTAATTCTAAAAATAGAAACCAGTTAATCTTATCACACTATAACAGCAAATGTTCATAGACAACTTGAAGGTATACTTGATAACTCAAATTGAATAACAAAGAAAACCTTGAAAGGAGACAGTCATATAATTGAATAAATTAAACAAATAGTTGATACTGAAATCTGCAGTTACTGCTTCACGTTCACAAACTTGACTTCATCAGAGAATGCTTGCACATGGTCTACCAGAAATAAAATATATTAAAAGTGAACCATCATTGCTATTCAAATCTAATCTATAGTATCTTCTCTTCTATTTTGTAGTCTCCCTCTATAATCTAATATCCTCTAATCTCCTATGATCTCCCCTTGTACATTTTACCAAAACATTCATAACTTGCAAAATACAGGGAATTTTGACATGGTTCAAAAGTAATCCCTATTCATTTTCGACAAGGAATTCACCCATATTTAGCCCTGGTACTTAATGCCATTTTTCCTTTATTTTCAACAAGGTTCATAACTTTTCACTTCCTTGTTTACGGTTCATTTTTAATGAGCACTTTAACCATGTTATATTAAGTCTTTAGGAATCAGAATAGATCAAATCCAAATATTTCTATCAACTTAATTGTTAATCTCTGCTTGAAAACAACTATGGATTTTTCCATATATGCTCACATACTGAAATCTTTGGATGATTGAAACTTAATATTTGCCAAAAAGTAGCTAGGGAATTTCAGTCCCAACAGGGCCCATATCAAATCTATGAGATCCTCAGAGACAACACGTATAGACTCAAGAGTCTTACTGGTGAGGAGCTCCCATTGCCTGTCAATAGCCAGTTCCTAAAGCACTACTTCCAGGCTTGAGAGGCAGTTACACCTCATCTCAGTGTACATAGTTAAGAGGTTTGTTTGCTTTGGTTAGAGTAGGTTGCCTTTAGATAAGTAGGAGGTATTTTTCGCAGCATGTCAAATTATGATTTATTCCAAGGTTTAACTGGGTAGTTTTTGAGTCAAACACATGACCCATATTTCATGAGTAGTGGTTCACATGAACCCATCTCTCATGTTAATGAATGGTCCACTTAGCACTCATTGTATCTAGGTGATGCACACAGGGGTGAAGCATCGGGACTTCCTGGGAGGTCACCCATCCCAGTACTACTCTGACTCAAGCGCGCTTAACTGTGGAGGTTCCCCCAAGATCAAACCCACTTAGCTTTCTACCCCATTTTCTCTTGGGGGAAACTCCATGGTTAAGCGCGCTTGAGTCGGAGTAGTACTAGGATGGGTGACCTCCTGGGAAGTCCCGATGCTTCACCCCTGTGTGCATCACCTAGATGTAATGAGTGCTAAGTGGACCATTCATTAACATGAGAGATGGGTTCATGTGAACCACTACTCATGAAATATGGGTCATGTGTTTGACTCAAACACTACATAGGTTGCCTTTAGTTTAGTTTTGCTTTCTTTCCTTTGCTTTCCGTAGTTGTTAGCTACTTTGCTTAGGTTAGTTATCCTTTTGGTTTTGGTTTTGCTTACTACGCTTGCTTTTGCGCGAGGTCTTTGCTTTTAGAAAGTAGGGCAATTATGCTGACCTACAAATGCTTCTTCGTTGGGTGAATAATCTTGAGTTTTCTTTGAGAAGCTAAGGTTCGCCCTAAATCCTGCCGTGGTTTCCATTGTTATGCTAAGGGGTATGATGCCTGTTCATAGAAAATGAGTCATTAGTTGGTGCACCTAAAGTATTTTCTAACCATATATCTCTCACACTTTAAATGATCCTAAAGTAGCTAAGCGAGTCTAAGTGATCTTGTGTCAAGTGAAAAGGTTGATTCCTTATTCTACCACATGCACTATTAATCAAGAAGGAAGGTAGGTGACACTAAATGTCACTAGCCTATATTGGGTAAAAATAAAAGGTATTTTTCAACACCAGACCCATTATAGTGCACTTGAAAAGAGACTACCAATTGGAAATTCTCACAAATATACTATTTAGAAATAATTATGATCAATTACCATTATATCAAAAGTGTTAAAGGAAGATCTACCATTTATTTTTCTCAAGGCTCATCACATCTCAAACATTTGAGCATTTCTTGGTGGTAGAACGGTCTCAACTTCCTAGCTTGTCACAAAGGATTTTGGATGAACTCAGTTGCTAAAGGATGGGAATGAATACAATCGTACACACTTAGGTTTTCAAGATGTGGATGGTTGCAATAGTTGGTGATCTTGGATTCTTTTTATAGGGTATCCTACTTTTTCGTCTAACATGTGGGGAACATAGAGATTCTAGGTTTGAACTAAAAGTTTATCATCGAAATCCTCTAGAGCATTTCCCAGCAGAGTTGCCATTTGTTGTGCCTTGACACATGCCCCATTTCAAAATAGGGACCCCCTCTCTCAATTTGGTCTAGAGTGTTAAGTAGAGCTTTCACCTCCTAAGTGGTCAAGTGGTCAAGATGCATTTTTGCCATGTTTGAATGATGATGTTGAAAAACATTTCAAAAAATCTGATAGGTCAAGTCCTTTGCATTACCATCACTAGGTTTTATCTTCCCTTTGCGCTAAAATGCTTCCTAACTGACTGTTGCGCTAGATTGGCCCCCAACTGACCTTTGCACTAAATTCGTGCCTGACCGACTTTGCTCTAAAAGCCTTTGTTACCGACTTTAGCATTGTTTCCTCTCCCGATGGACTTAGTGCTGAAATCCAGTGTCTCCGACTTGTGTTGCATTGCTTGATTACTGACTAAGTTAGAGGACACCAAAATCCTCGCAAGTCTGAAGTGCCTCAAAATCCCGCAAATGACATAAAGTGAGTTTGTTGTTGTTGCATTAAAATGACCATTCGCCGACTAAGTTTGTCACACCCGATTTCCCCGCCAAGTCGGAAGCAATCAAAATTCGCGCAAACCCTAACTTACCAGACCACTCAACTAATGATTCATACGCTCTGGCATTAATGGCGATCTAACCGGAGTATAAAGGGGATTGTCCCTCTTCTAAAGCTCATTTCACCTTAAACATATATCTTTTGAGAGCTCGTGAAGACCTGTACTGCTCAAAGCCTACGGATTTGAACCAGCGATTGTTCTTCCTACCTGCACGTCTTAAGTTCAATCTGACTCAGTCCAACTAGGTAGGATCCAGATCTCACACTTAGCATTTTGAGTTTATTTAGGGTTTCTTTTGTTCTTAAGTGCATAAATCCAAGTACATTCTAGGGTTTTGTGATAAACTATGTTTTCTAATTAGAAACCCTAGGAAAAACAAACAAACTTATTCTTTTAGACACCACTGGTAAGACGAAGAAAACTTGTTAAAGTTTTTAGCACACTTGAAGCCCTCAGCGTTAAAATCGTGTCCAACCAACCTTCGAAAACCCAAATTATCCAGTCGATCGGCAGATGCCTAAAACCCGCGCTAAGATCCAAAATTTGCTTGGCATCAAAAACTTGACCCTCTGACCTCCACGATGAAACTAATTTGGTTGGAAGGATCCAAAATTCCTTTTGCTCTAAAACCACTCAACGCTGATGTTGTGCTAAAAGACCTACTCCCTGACTTAGTCAGATGATCGAGAAAACCCCGCTAGTCGGTAACTGTTGAAAGTCCTGCTGGAAGCAAGAAAACAACTCTGCACTATAATTAATACCATCTGACCTTGTGCTAAAACATGCCTTCATCGACTCAGTAGGTTGACCTCAAATCTCGCATAGGTCTGACAAAGCCAAATCCCGCGTAAATGTGATATTAATAGCCTTGCGCTAAAATCTGACCGACTAACTAAAAACTCAAAGTCAGTGACCTTTGAAAGTCGTGCAAATTGGTCGATCTAGAAACCTGCACAAAAGAGAAAAGACATTTCAACACTGATGGAATATTAGGTCAGATGAGCTAGATTTCCACACTGAGGTTAGTGGACCTCAAATATAGCACTTTCCTGCTTACAGGTCAGATGACCCTGAAATTAGCGCAAATGGTAAAAAATGACTGTGTTTAAGGAATTTTCAAAGGGGAAATTGTCAGAAATGATGTAATTAATGTTGCAAATGTAGATGATGATGTTTTTCATGCTTCTAATGAGATGTCTTGCAACATTAAATGTTTTTTTTACATGCATTGATGGTGAATTGCTATGAAGTAAGTGCAATGATGATTAACTGTTAGATTTTTTATTCTTTAAAAGGGCATATCAGTAATATTAGCAGATTCATTAAATTCATCTCAGACTTAGGGGTTTGTGGAAAATTCTCAAGGTATCAAACTTATAAAGTCTAGTCATGTAGATTAGATGACTGATCATGCTCAAACCATTAAATACGAATTCAAGGGCATCCCTCCAGAGACTAAGATTCATTCTGGGTGGAGTGATGTAGGAGACACAGATCTAGGTCACATAGACTTAGATGCCTTCAGATTGAGAATCTTTGGCCCAAATCCAACTCCTAGGGCCAAAACACTCAAAGTGGTATATCACAGGCATCTAGCTTCCTCACCTCAGTGCAGTGTGTTGAATTGATGGTCACATGTGCAAATAGATATGATATCATGACAAGGACAATCCAAACTACTAATGGGGATATCCTGGCTGATTTAAGCCCACCCTCTCTGGTTGAGACCTTTGATATTCCATGGCACACAGTTATGACAATGCCAGATAAACAAGGATCAGAGGAGACTTACAACAAAGATGTGGATGGATGTAGGAAACACATGAATGATCATTGGGCCAAGAGCAGAAGGTCTGCCCTCAGCAAGTTTCCCCAAGTACTATATAGAAGTGATTTCCATGATGAAATTGGAGATTTGGTAACCTTTCTAAGCAGAATATATGGATTACCTACAGCCTCCACTTTTGAGGGGTGGATGTTCGTTATCATAATTGAGATACTGAAAGGGACTAAGTTTCACTGGTCCCAAATCCTTAGTGACAACATTCATGAGGCCTTCAGCAACTTCAAAGAGAAGAGATACTTTAGATGGACATCTTATGTTGTTTATGCATTAGCAAGAAGAAATCACTATGTTGGGTTGTCTAAGATTGGAGAAGTTGGAAATGATGAGCAAACCCAAGTAAAAGTATATGAGTGTTACCCTCAACTAACCTCATCTCAATCTCTGATACACTTTAAAAGGGTGAATGATACTTTTACAATGTATATAGCCAGATTGTTGCAAGGTAATACAGCCTTGAGGATTTTTACTGAAGCAATGAATGAAGTAACCAAATATGGTAGATGGTATATTCAATTTGAAAAGTTCACATATCTCAGAGTACAAGGCTTCAATGGGATGGCTTATAGACTTCCCAAATATCCTGATGACAAAGCAGTGCTTCTAGAATTAACTAGATAGTTGATACCTTGTGCTGAGAAACTTAAGCACTTGCACAAAACCAATGTTCAGTTTCCTATCAAGTTTGGTAAGGGGAATTATGCATGCCCTTCCTTGGCATCAACAGAACATTCTAACAAAGAACTTCAACTTCTCAACTTCCACTTCTACAATGCAAGGGATCATTTCAATCCAAATAAGGTAATGGAAAGGTTTGTAAGTAAGAAATTATTTCATAAGATACATATGGAAGACTTTTGGGCCAACTGCATGGACGACTATGAAGTTATGAAAAAGGCTCATTCAATGCTGTCTCTAGCCTTCATTTGGAAGTTCTACATTATTGCAGTACCAGATCAGTTAGAGGATGATGATAATGTTATGGTCAGAGGAGCTTGGGAAACCTAATACTATAAACCAATCCCACTACCAAATTGGGCCAATGCAGAAGAAAGTTCTTTGGATATCATAATGCGAGAACTAATCAGATTGAGTAAGGCCTGGGTAAGAGGCCATTTAACTGCTTTGGAGGGACAAGGAATGTATCTTGCATACACTGCATTAGAATCAGAGAAAGACTCTAGAGGTGAAGAAGATGAACCCATAGACCTCACAGATGAGGCAAAGCCGGTTGAGAAGCAGAAGTCAGATAATGAAGAACATATATCTTTGGCAGGGAAAGAAAATAAAGCTAAGAAGCCATTTGCAAGGCCTCCTTCCAAGAAAGACCAGCCTCCTTCCACCAGGACAAGGGCCTCCAAGAAAAGAGATATGCCAAGTGGTCCTGGGGAAGGTTCTAAGACCAAGAAAGTTAAGGTGAAGAAGGTAACTAAGGAGGATGCTGCAACACAAGAAGATACTAATCTGCCAACCTCTCCATCTCCTGCTGCTCCAAGTGTAAGCATGGCTGCCTCAACCTCTGGAGCTTCTACTACTACTTCTTCCTCCACTACTTCTACTACTACTGCACCCACTTCACCCATGACCTCAGCTACCATTGTCCAAGAACCATCCCCTGCTACCACCTCTCCTACCTCCAACATTTCAACTATTTCCTGCTCACTAGAAATATCTTCCAATGCCCCTAACAGCCCTATTTCCTCCACTGTTGCCACTTCATGTTATTTTAGTATTACTACACCTTCACTTTCTACTTCTTCCACTCAATTATCCACCCCCACAGCATTACCTCCTATTTCCACTATTCTTTCACCTTCTCTTCCTCTACCTTCACTACCTTTTCCTTCACCCCTTGTCATTTCTTCTACCTTCTTGGCAGTATTAGCTAATCTAATGCAGACCAACGTACCTACACCACCCATATCCTCTACAGCTCCTATTTCACAAATGCCCACAGATTCAACCTCTTTGGTCATACCTCTATTGCCTAGTATTAATAAAGAGTGCAGAATTGGCTTTGCAAGAGCCTGAAGTAGAATTATTACCTAGGGTAGAGAAAGATGTACTGATGGAAGTAATGAAGTTCCAAATGAACCTCTGATTGAGACAGTCAATGTTGAAATCATTAACATATCTGACAGCCCTCCAGAGAAAGGTCCAACAGAGGAAGTGTTCAAGAAAGCCTAAGAAAATATAATGATAAATTGGAGAAACTTGGCCAAAGAATGGGAGAAGGAAGAGTAGATGAGTACAGATAAAGATAAAGAACCAGAGCAAGAGCAAGGACCACTTGAAGAACTGGCTAAAACTAATGATGGTAAAGCCACTAAATTGAACAGATCTTCAGCACCTGAATGGTTGCAAAATAGAGTGGCATATCCTGAAACACAAGTAGAGATAATGCAGCTGGATTTGAGCACTATCTTGTCACAAGACCAAAGGCCCAAAAAGCAAAAGAGGGCAAGGATATAGTTAGAATCTATAAGGATGAATCAGGATCTAGAATTGCAGAGATAGCTATCCCACCAATAGATGTAGGTAGAGAACAAGTCAGAGCAAAAGATTATGTAATTTCCACAATTGATTTGGGACCCGCCACTCGTGCTCAGAGAGTGGATGACTTTAAGGGATCAGTTACTTCAATTTTGGAACAATTAGACAAAAATGAGATGTCCAAGAAGGAGTTAAAATAGAAAAATGAAGAACTTCATACTTGTCTCAAGTTTCTGGTCAAGCCAGTTGACGCGGGAGGAGATATAAGGACAGTGCCCACTTTCTTGTCTAATGTGAAATGGTAAGACTAGGCGAGGTAAGGGCCAAGTCCCAAGGTACTGAAAATTTGTTGTTTAGACTTTTTGAAAAGGGATGCGAGACCATCGATGCCTCTTCTCAAGCACACAAGAAGCTAGTTGAACTTCATAAAAAATGGAAAGATCTGTACAAAGAATGTGACTCCTTCGATGAATATTACTCCCATATGTTTCTGTGGATAAAGAGCATCAGAGATTTGTCTACCCAGACTTTGGTAGTTGAAAATATTTTGATTGGAGACAAGCTGTCCAAGGCCATTGAATAGTATCAACATCTACTTTTGAGGAAAGAAACTTTTGAAAACATAAAGAAAGCATATAAGCTAGTAGATGAAGAGCTGCGGTCTGTTATATACGATATCAATGATTCTTTGAAAGATTGTCGGGAAGAGTCTTATAATGATTACGCCCCTTATGATATCGAGAAGTGTAAAAGCAAATTACATAAGGTAATTTTTGAAAGTACCGAGCTCAATATGGAAGACAGGTTTAATAAGGTAGTGACCTCAAAGTCGAATTCAAAGCATTCCACAAGGCTGGGGCAGAGATAGAAAAGATATACAATAGATTTAGCCAGGAACTGGAGATGTTCGATTATCAGATCAATCATTTTAAGAATCTAGATCCCTCAGAGATCAATCCTGCGCTCAAGGCATGGCTAAACTACTGCAACAAACTGGCTAATGAAGATAAAAATAATTTAGATGAAGAATCTTGATATTATTTTGAATATTTTAAGGATGTAATCCCATCATAAGTGTAAATTGTTGTATTCAGGGTAGCATGTGACTCTATTTTGTCTTTTCTATGCTTCAAAAATGTTCTTTTCTATTAATATATTGAGTTGGGTAGTCAAATTGACTAGATTCAATGTATCGGGAAGTTGTTTTTTGTCTTTTTCATAAAAGACAGTGTAATCCGGGAATTGATATGAGCTATTGTGTTGGCACTTATTGATGTAATTTGGACCGTCAGTGTTGTGTTAATATCCACCATTCATTTGAAAACTCGGTATGCTGTTTTCCTATATAAAGGGCTGCCATTTCCACTTTTTGTAAGAGAGAATTTGATGCCGAATTGTTGACATTTTGCCATTTGAAGTAATGCAAAGCAAGTTTCTGCAAGTGTTTGGAGAATTTGTATCTTGTATTGATTCATTTTGGTTTTCATGGTTCGCTTCTTACTCTCCCAAAATTAATTAGTTGTGCTTTTATGATGTTTATGGTTGACTAAAAGCATTTGATGAATGCTCTAGTCCATACTTTTAGTTGTTTGCTGATGGTAAATGACTGTGTAAAGTTAGTTGGGGCTGATCAATTGTGTTTAGTTCAATTACATCTCATAGATTAAATTGCACCATTTATTGGGTATTTAATGAATGAATGTAATCTAAAAATCTTTAGATTTCCATTGAAGATAGCATCATTTTCTGCAGTGCTATAACACCCCTTTCAGTTTGGTAACTTAGAAAACTAGTTAAGTTTAAGAGTATTTGTCTATATACAGTCATCTATGCATCGTGAATGTCACTTAGGATTCCTCTAAACCCTATACCTTTTGCATTTTCTTTAAAACCTATTGTTAAATCAAGAATTTCAGCAGCATCTTACATTGTTTTATCAGCTGAAATCATAAAGGGTTTATGTGTATGTGCTATTCCAACTTTGAAATCTGTAAATCGCATGTAAGACCCCTTGTAGGTACAACTAAACATACCAACTAAGAGATTCCTAGCAAACTAAGACCTAGCTATATTATCCTTGGAGTAGTCTTACCCAGGGTAGGATACTTTTCAAGAGGTGTGAAACCAGCAATCACACCTGCGTTGCTATGTGCTAAAACCACCATCAACAAGATGCTTTTTTAAGGAAAGTAGACTGGAAGGAGGCTTGGGATCTCTCCATCAAACTCATACCAAATTTGGGCTTATAAGGTAAGCTCCAAGGCTATATGCCTTCCTTTTGTTTTTACATTTCAATGTGTGTGATGAATGTTTGGTGTATTTTTGAGTTTTGGTATTTGTTGTGTGGGTTTCTTTTTGGGTGATTGATGAATCTCTCTATTGAGAAGATCTCATCTTGTTTTGGGGTGGGAGATGAGTGAACCTCCTCGGAGGCAACCTTATTATATTTGGAGGTGTTGTTGGTCATGAGAGTGTATTTTGAAGTATTGAAAATTTTGTGAAGGCAAGAGTGCCTTGACATTTTTGACATATTGAGATTTTGGGTATAATGGTGATTTGGTGATTTTGGGTTCCCTCTTGAGTTGAGAGTAGTCCACTCTCTTACCTCCAAATATCCATGAAAATGGATTTGTTATGTAAAACCCTTGGGAGGGTATGTGCTTGTTTGTGAGTATGTTATTTGGTGTTTTATTCTTGATGTGGTTTGAACCCGATTATATGGGCGACCTCCAAGATCGGGGGCTACTTGTGTTCAAGTCTACAGTTGGGAGGCGAGCTCCCATGGGCATACAGGGAAACCTTCTTGTGATTCTTGCAGGTTTGGTGGTCTTGGAGTTTTGGTGAACTTGGAAGAAAATGGGTTTTGGTGTATTTTGTATTGTATGGCATTATGGTTGCCATGACATATTTGGCCTTGTATTGAGTTTATGTACTTCCTTGTAGTCTTGAGAGATATCTCATCTCTTAAGGATGTTGTTGTATTTTTTTTATACACTCCTTGTAATCTAAATGATTATTCAGCTTAATAGAATGTATGGTTAAGAAGTTCTATCTAATCTATTCTTTTGAAAAAGAAAAATATGCATTCATGTGGAAGAAAATATCTCTCCTTATCTTGTGTTAATAGAATATGCATGGGAAATATTACTTGTTGTATAGAAAGGAGAACATATGTTTTTACTTGCAGTTTACAAAAATAAATAGAGTGAAATGTAGCTGTTTATTTTGAAAAGGAATATATTCTTATGAAAATAAATCATGTAGTTGTTCTTGTATATATATATATATATATATATATATATGGGAAACCTATACTTTTACTCTTGTTTAAATTTTATAGTTCACTGTATTTGACAAAAAAAGAATACTAAGAGTATTATTTCTATGTCTATATATATATATATATATATATATATATATATATGAGGTTGAGATTTCTGTGTTTCTTTTTGTAAAATGAAGTATTGAAGAAAAATTATTTCAACCAGCAGGGTAGAAAAAGAATATATATATATATATATATACTAGTTTTAGTGATGCATTTTTTAAAAATGAAAAGCATTTAGAATAACAACAGCGGCTGATGAATTTGGTTAGGGTTTTCATTATTTGAAACTTGTAACAAAAAAAAAAATAAAAAAATATGAGGGTAGCAGCCATGGCCGCCACCGTAGTTTTCTTTAAGAGGGAAAAGGGGGGGATGGACCCCCCTGTTCGCCCTCCACAGATCGAGATCGGTGGGGAGGTCGCCCCTCCCCCTTCCCCTTTTTCTGCAACAGTGCCATTGGCGCCTAACTCAAAAAAAAACTCTACCTGTAATTTTTTTATAACCACTACTCTCTCAGTGACTTTGGCCCCTCCCATGTACTCTGATATATAATCTCTGGAATTTAAAAACCTTTGTGATTCAAAAACAAAAAAAATAACAGGGTACTTAAATACACTTCTTGCTGGTATATATATATATATATATATATATATAAACCCTACATAAAATCAGCTTCACATAAAACCAAAGAAGCTCCATGGCAATATCTACAACCTGTGACAAAAAAATATAAAACTAAAGAGATTAGAAATTTAAAAAAAAAAAAAACTAGGTTAGGGTTTGAGGAGAGGAAAATAGATAAGTATAAGAAACAAAAAGAAATGAGATAGGGTTAGTGGAGTGAATATAAAATGCATATTGGAGACTAAATGAAGAAAAATAGATTAAATAAAAAAAATTAACTCTTTTGTGAATATAACTTTTGCCTTATCAAACTATTTTTGCTTCATAGAGATTTTTTCGGCTTTTAGTGGGGATTTTGGTGTGGAGAATATTATTGCCTTTTTAAAATTTATTTATTTATCGCTTCACCTTTGTAATTGTGCAAACCTTATGTAATTTTAATTAATTGATCTAATTAGTTGATGTCAATGTATTTTATTTTTCAATTCCTTGGGTGGGTGATGCAATGTTATAATAAATTGATCTAATGGGTGTATTTAGATTTAATTACAATTTCATTTAGGGTTTAATGGGGATTATTTAATTCCAACCCTTCTTAGAATTATTTTAACTATTGCATTGTTTATTAGTGATTTTTAATTAATTGTTTTTCTATAGTGACTGTGATTAAATTGCATTAATTATATTGCCTTGGTTAAAGAAGGAAATGATGGAGCAATTTAATTTTATGATGGTATTTAGCTTAATTTTTATTTTCTTTTGAAAAAGGTTGTATTAAAGGTTGTTATTTTTAAAATTATTTCCCATTATTAATGAGGTGGTGTTATGCTACCAGATTTTTCCCTAGATTAGGAAAATGGATAATTAAGTGGTTTCTTTCATGTGCTTAATTTTATCGCATTAATTATTATCGAGTAATTTAATTAAGTGGTATATGAAATTAATTAATCTTAATTATGTTATAGTTTCTTAGGGTTGGATTTTGATTCCTACTGAAATCGCATCACCTCATCTAGGAAGACTAGGGTTAGTTCCTATTTTGGAATTCTACCCTCTTAGTGATGCTCTTCGCGTTGCACAACCCCCTTACTTACATTTCACAAGGGTTGTGAAAGGTGTTCGCATTACCCTAACTTTTGATTGATGTTTTGCACCTTTGTGTGTATTCCACTGAGCATGCATGTTGCAAGCGAGGGGGTTTTAGAGTTGCGTGGAAATTTTTTTTATTTTTCGTGTCATGACCACATGATAAATGTGGACATGACACGTGTTGTGTGTCGCAACCACATGGGAAATGCGTGCATGATAACTCTAACATCTCTAAACTACCTCTAGGTTGCAAGAGATTGAATAGTTCAAGGATTTCGTCTCTAATATCGTTCATTGAATGGATAAAGATGAGCTGACAAAGAAGCAACTGAGGCAACAAAATAATGAACTATGTGTCTGCATTAGGTACTTGGTGAAGCCCATGCACAGTGAAGATGGCACAAGGTAACCCCATCTATTCCTTCAAAGGAGGACTTGGAAATTTTTGATAAGATGAGGTAAATTGCCTCAGTAACAAAGGATTGGCTGATGAAGATTTATACAGAAGGCTGCAAAGTAATTGATGAATTAAGTGAGATGCATTAGGATTTTTGTGCTCTGAAAGAAGAATGAGATGATTTAGTTGAAGATAGTGAAGGGTACGATGACTACTATTCACATATACATCACATGGTACATGCTATGTATAAATTGTCTCCAGAGGTCCTTATCCAAGAGAACATTTCAACAAAAGATAAAATGAATATGCCTTTCCATTGGCTAGAAATGTTGAAAATCAGGAGGGAAGTTTTTGACAAGGCAAAGGCTGATAGCACATCTGCAAAGTCTCAACTTTTGGAAGCTATATATGGATTCAATGATCTCATCTATGCCTTAACAGTATTATATTTACATGATACAACAACCATAAATGCACAGGAATGCAAAAAGTAGTTGAGCCTATCACTATAGGTTAATCCAACTAATGATTCTTTTCCCTTCAGGATGGTAGATATGAACAAGGTCAACAATTTGAAAGTGCGGATCAAGGAATTCAAGTGGAGTGCAAGAGCGAAATTTCTGGTTTATCACAATCTTTCCAAAGTAGTGGACACCCTCAAATTTTGGGGTAATTTTGTAAAAGATCTCTCTCCAAAGGAGATTAATCTCGCACTTGAGGCCTTAATGGAATACAGAAGGAAAGATGGGGAAAAGAATAAGGTAAATGTAGATGAAGATGTTCTTGTAGCCTAAAGAATAGCATTGTGTAGTGTCAATAGTACAGTCAATGATATAATAATCAAATTCCAAATCTAGCTGGCACCCACTATAAAAAAATGTGACACATACTCTTTTGACTTGTCAACTAGTTGTAAAAGTATTTTGTCTCATTAAACATATCAAAAAGTTACTCTTTTGTCCTATTCCCTTGTGTCCAAAAGTTGTATTTTTGTCTTTTTCCTAAAGGACAAAAGTAATTTGGGGATTGTAACCACCTGCTGCCCCAAATTTAATGTTGATGAATCTAGACCTTTGGTATTGGATTAATCATCACCATCCATTGTAAAACTTAGTATGTCTTCCTCTCTATATAAAGGTGGATATTCTCTCTATTTTATAAGGTTGGAACAATGAAATGTTAAGACTATCCCAAAATTTTGAATTAATACAAATATATCTACAGGTGTTGCTACATCTTATGTTATTGTGTTAATGAGTTTTGGATTCTGGTTCATTTTCTACCTAAATTTAGATAAATTTTAGTTACAGTTTAGATGTATGCTTTGGATATCTAATGAATGCTTTGGTTCATACCATTTGTATCTTTCTGATTGTAAGTTACTTTGCATGGTTAGTCTAAACCTATTTCAATGTTTTAAGTTTGGTTGCATAATATCAATTAAGTTGCACCATTTATTAGGTGTTTAATAGATGTACATGATTTGAAAATCTTCTCTACCTTTGAAGATTGCACTATTTCTATAGCATTGTGGGAAACCTAGTTAAGTGGAAATCAATTTTAGGGTATTTGTCTATCTGAAAAAGTCTTATCCATTGTGATTTGTCCTTAGGGTTTTCCATTTCATTCCCTACCCCTCCTCCTTTTGAAATTTCTTTCAATAAGTTGGTAGATTAAATTGAAGCATCACTCCATTGATAAATTAATAAGTGAAGTTTTTAGAATTTGGAGCCTGAGCTGCCTAGGGTTTCTGCATACCAACGTCTGTTATCATTTGTAAAACCTTAAGTAACTATTCACCATACGTAAGGCCCCTTGATTGGAATAGCAAAACATATCCAACTAAGTTACCCTACAAGTCGAGACCTGATAGTATAAACGTTGGGGCAATCTTTTTCTAGGTTTTTTTGGATTAGATTCCTTTCAAGAGAGGTGGGATACTTAGTATTTCATTTAAGTTGTTGTGTGCAAAAACACCCATCAATAGATTGGCATTAGGAGGGCTTAATAAGATAAGATGGGAACCAGACAAAGGCTCACAAGATCCAACTCTTCTAGAGAAGATCTTTTGTTTTTAACACAGTTTAGAAGGATAAGAGATCAAGGGATCCATAGAGCTTCAAGATCATAGTCCATACCTAGGAACCTTACTACATTCCAAGTAAATATTTTGAACATGGCTTGGTTGGTTGTAAACCTTAATGACCCAGAATGAATTGCAGATGAGCATATAAATATTTTCGAAGGCAACATGCACATGCTATGAGTTTAATATGAGGATGTTGCTTGCAGGTTGTTCCCATACTCCCTTCAGGATGAAGCATGTTATTGGTTTTCTATCCTACCTATAGGATCCATTACTTCTTGGTAGCTCCTCAAGAGCACATTCTTCGATAGATTCAGGATGCCATTATCACCTGCTGATCTTCATTGGTCCTTTGTTGATATTTAGAGGAGGGATGATGAGTTGATAGGCACATTCAATGATAGGTTCCATAAAGCATATTGTCGCCTCCAGGCCCCCTATAATATCGCTGAGGATGTGGCACTACCCATTTATTATGTTGTACTAGACAAGATGACCTCGATGTTTGTCTAAAGAAAGACAAACCCCCAAATAACAAGCTCGACAGAAGCTTACACCAAAGTAGGTAAAGTGAATACAGAACTAGGGAAATTTGGGGATGGTCCTATTAATCACATAGGTCCTGCGGGTATGCCAAATTAGATCCAACAGATCAACCAAGGCTTGGCCAATCATACCCCTATTATTAACCCTGTTCCAATATCTGTTGTAACCCAAGCCATGATGATTCATCTAAGAGCTCCCATATATGAAATTCCTCCAACACAACTCCCATTCCTCCAATCTTCTGAAGTTGTAGTCACCAAGACTAGGGATGATAGAGATGACATCCAAGAGCTGGCCGAGAAAATGAAAAAGCTCATTGTAGAAGTAACCTACTTCAGGAACCAAAATGCTTACTTAAAACAAAGGAATCAAAATCAGAATTAGAATTACCAGACCAAACAGAACCTGGAACATTAGGCCCAACAATGGGGGTGTACCATCACCTTTGGAGTCCCAAAATGAAGAAAATCATCCCCTAGGGTGAGTCATGCTAGCAGAAGTTGCCCAATCTCCATGGTGCAAAAACTACAATACTAATGCACACTCAGAATTAGACTGTCATGATTTTCATATTGCCTCCAGTATTTTCCAAAGAGAGGCTCAGAATGCCAAAGGACAATAGATTCCATCACCCACTGGATATGAACTAGTGTCTAATCAGAGGTATTATACATATTTATGTTGGATTTAGGACAGACAAATGAGAGGGGGGTGAATCAGTTGTTACCAAAAACCTATTCTTTATTTACTTTGAGCCCTCTTATATTTCAACAGCATATCAAGGATTTAATCATGGAAGCATAATGCAATAATTTAAGAGCAGAAACAAACTCAACACATATAACACCAAGATTTTGAAGTGGAAAACCTGGTTAAGGGAAAAACCATGAGGTGACTAACCCAAGAATGTATTCTCTGTTAAAAGAATAAAGATGAATAAAATGGCACTTGCCAGTTACAGCTCACTACCCGAGCACACTGCTCACAAGAGGCCCACTGCCTATAGGAGACACACTGTCTACAAAAGAATATAAGTATTACATACTTGAACTGGAGATAAGCATCTTAACTATGCTTGAGTCAATTCCATTTAAGCTCAACACCTTTGCTCTTCTTTTTGCTCCTCTTCACTACTACTTCCTCATCATTGCCAGCACACATTTGAATGACTTCACAATTCTTATTTATACATGACATCGACTTTAGAATGATCATCAAAGTTGGCACAACATACACTTATTTTATTATAGAGCAATTACAAAAATACAACTTGACTTATTATAAAACCTTTATGTGCATTACTACACTGTCGACCACACATAGCTGGGACTCCAATCTTCTTCAAGGAACATGTCATGCTTCACAAAACATCTTCAAGATCATCTGCAACATGTGTAAATCATCTGGTCGGCCAAGACTAGGAAGAACACCATCACCCAAAGGTAAGTCTTCAATTACGAGCTTAATATTCAATGCAGACTGCCAACATGAACTAGACACAATCTAGAGACCCCCACAAGCTTGCTTAAATCAACAAGAACATCTGCACTTCTACTTACTGTAATCATTCGCATCTTCATCCAAAACCTTAAGAACATAGTTGCCCATCACTGTCACATTAGAAGGATTGCTTGTGGACCTCCAAACCATGAACCAATTGAGTTGTCAATTCACATTAGCCTCCCAAACATGCCACTAGATCCGCAGAATATGATATTGTATTTCCAGATCTCACCGGACCTATTTGTGTCACTTTGTCACCTCTGAATGGTTGCTAGAACTAGTTTTACTTTTATGGCCATAACTCCTCCACATTTTCATGTGGACCTCTCAAATCTTGACTGGATCATCTTCAGACACATATCTACAAAACCTTTTATGCGTATTCTCTAATCTTCATCTAGCTGGGATCTTCACTTCATAGAGCTTTATTGTCCTCACTGATCTTCTCTATTTCTTATAGGACTAATTTTCTCAATATCCTTAACATATAACTCATCCAATCCTTGACATCAATGCAACAAGAGTATGTTGACATCAATGACAACACCGGTTAGGCCCATACTTGCAACAATCTCCCCCTTTGTCATTGATGGCAACATATAATGTGAAAAACTATTTTTAACTATCAAGACAAGAACTTCTCCTCACTAACTAACATAGCTCCCCCTATCAATAACAACCATTCACATGTCTTCTCTTCCTTTACCGCTTCCCCTTAGATTAGCAACCACTTTGTGTTTTTCACATGTCTTTTCTCCCCCTTTGACATCAATGGCAAAGGGCATATACTTGTAACCATTTCACATACTTCAGAATCATATAGACTACTTCCCTTGAGTAGCAACCTCCTATCATCAATCAGGATCACAAAATATGACTATGGGATCCACCGGACTGATGCAAATTAGTGCACCTTAATTCAGAACCGGAGGGGTAATAACCCCTAACTTCTCCCTGAGATACTCAAAAGAGTCCTTAGGTAGAGGTTTAGTAAAAATGTCTACAATTTGATCCTTTGAGGGCACAAATTCTAGTCTGACTTCATTCTTGTTCACCTGCTCTCTCAAAAAGTGGAACTTAATGGACATATGTTTTGTCTTTGAATGCAACACCAGATTTTTTGATATGTTTATTGCACTTGAATTTTCACAGAAAATTGTGATAGGTTCTTCACACTCCACTCTGATATCTCTTAGCATTTGCTTCATCCACAATACTTGAGTGCAACTGCCTGCTATTGCAATATACTCTGCTTTTGCAGTGGATAGAGATAATGCCTCTTATTTCTTGCTTAGCCTAGAAACCAATCTTTTTCCTAAAAAGAATGCACCACCACTGGTACTCTTCCAATCATCCACATCTCCTGCCCAATCAGCATTTGTGTATTCATGAAGAGAGAAATCATGATCCTTAGGATACCATAATCCATACTCAACTGTTCCCTCCAGATATCTAAGAATTCTCTTGATTTCCATGACATGAGACTCTCTAGGATCATCTTGGAATTTGGCAACAAGACCAACAGCATTCATAATATTAGGTCTAGTTTGAGTAAGGTATAGCAGTCCTCCAATCATTGACTTGTACTTTTTCTAATTAGTCTTAGTGGATTCATCATCTTCTTAGCTTACATCTGGTTGTCATGGGAGTATTCATTGCCTTTGAATCTTCCATCCCAAATTTCTTCAACAATTCTTTCACATATTTGGTCTAAGATATGAAGATTCCTTTCTTTGTTTAAATGATTTGTAGACCCAAGAAGAAATTCATTTCCCCAAACATAGACATCTCAAATTCACTTTGCATCTAATTTGCAAAAGTCTTGCACATACTATCTTTTCCTCCAAAAATGATATCATCAACAAATACTTCCAAAATCAAGATATCTTCATGATCAATCTTAAAATATAGATTACTGTTAGCAGTACCTTTGTTGAAACCAATCTTCAAAAGATTTTTGTCCAATCTTTCATACTAGCCTCTTGGGGCTTGTTTGAGTCCATACAATGCCTTCTTCAACTTGCAGACTATATCTCCATGATCAGACAATTGGAATCCATCTGGTTGCTCAATGTATACCTCTTCTTCCAAATCACCATTTAGAAAAGTAGACTTGACATCCATCTGATATACCTTGAAATCCTTGAAGGCAGCAAAGGCAAGAAATAATCTGGCTGCTTCATTTCTAGCCACCAGAGCAAAAGTTTCTTCAAAGTCAATTCCTTCTACTTGAGAATAACCCTTACAGACCAATCTAACTTTGTTTCTTACTACTTTACCTTCTTCATTTAGTTTATTCCGGAAGACCCACTTAGTCCCGATCACATTTTTGTCCTTAGGTATGGGAACAAGATCCCAAGTGTGATTCTTTTCAATCTGAATCAATTCTTCCTCCATTGCTTTAGCCCTGCTTTCATCATTGCAAGCTTCATTTATTATTTTTGGTTCAATTTTTGAAATCAAACAATACTTCACTAAATCTTGAGCAATTTTTCTTCTTGTTTGAACACCTTTGCTTCTATCTCCTATAATCTGATCTTTAGAATGATTCAGTCTTACATACCTAGGAGTTTTGGGATTTTCTTGCACTTCTAATTCTTGGACAAGTTCGTCCAAACTTGTCTCTTCTTCTTGTATTTCAGGATTCTTCAGATTAGTTTGAATCTGAATTGGAGTTAGGGTTTGTTCTCCTTGGTCTAAGACATCATTCTAATCATCTAGTTCATACTCATAAAACTTTGAGGGATTTTCTATGCCTTCATCAACCTTCACACTTGTACTTTCTACAATCTTTCTCAACCTCTTGTAATAACACCGGTATGCTTTGCTTTGTGTGGAATATCCCAAGAATATTCCTTCATCACTTCTAGCATCAAACTTGCCAAGGTCTTCATCTCTTTTGATGTAGCATTTACTACCAAAGACTCTAAAATACTTCATAGTAGGAGTGATACCAAACCAAAGTTCATAAGGGCTATTACCAGTATTGCCTCTGATTTGTACCCGATTAAGAGTATAGACAGCAGTGCTTACAGCTTCTCTCCAATAGATCTAAGGAACATTTACTTCCATCATCATGGTCCTAGATGCTTCTTGGATGGTCCGGTTCTTTCTCTCCACTACTCCATTCTGATGTGGAGTCATTGGAGTAGATAACTGTCTCTTTATCCCATGTTTCTCACAAAATGTTATGAACTCACCAGATGTGAATTCTCCACCTCTATATGACCTAAGGCATTTTATGTTTATGTAAGTTTCATTTTATACCATAGCCTTGAATATTTTGAACTTCTCAAGAGCTTTAGATTTCTCTTTTAAGAAAGTTACCCACATCATCCGGGAGTGGTCATCAATTAGCAACATGAAATACTTATCTCCCTGCAGACTCATGATTCTTGCCAGACCATAGATATCAGTGTGCACCAAGTCTAACAATCTAGTTAAATATTGTTCTTTACTTTTGAATGTGACTCTACTCTACTTACCCAACTGACATTCTTTGTACAAACTATTAGTAGGTTTCATCAGTCTTGGAAGATCTCTTACAGCCTAAGTGTTGCTTATCTTGATGATATTATCAAAATTCACATGACACATTCTCCTATGCCACAACCAACTCTAATCAATTTGAACAAATAAGAAACTTTTTCCAATACTAACCAATTGGAAGATGTTACCTTTTGTTTGTGTACCGGATGTAATCTCAGTTCCAGAGCTTTCAAAGATCTTGCATTTTCCATTTTTGAAACAGAGATCATAGCCTTTGTCCACCAACTGTCTAATACTAGAAGATTATGCTTTAGACCTTCAACATACAGAACATCACTAGTTTTGTTCTTTCCATCAAAAGAGATGATTCCTCTGCCTCTAATTCTACCAGCAGAATTATCTCCAAACTTTACAGCTCCACCTTCATATATTTCCAAGCTTAAGAACTTACTCCTGTCGCCAGTCATATGGTGAGAGCATCCACTATCAATAACCCATTCATCTTTTTCTTCAACCTGAGTAGCCAAAGCACTTTCTATCATCTTATGATTGGAAGATTCAATAGGCATTGGATCTTCTTCTTTGATGGCAATAAACATCCCGTCACTTCCGGGTTTGTTTCCTATCTCAGATTCAACATCTATTACTCCTTCATCATCATCTTCTTGAACATAGTAACACTTTTTCTGAAACATTGATCTATTAGGGTTTAGCCTTGAAAAACTTTCTAGACACCTTGAGGCAAAATGACCAATCTTATTGCAGGCAAAGCATTTAAAAGGTAATTTTCCTTCATACTTACCAGATCCTCTTGGCAGTCTTTTTGCAATAAGGGCTTCAAGTTGTTCAGCTTCTAACTCATCTTCTTCCAGATCTTTCCTTGCCTTATCATACCAAGTTGATTTCCTTGAGGAACTTTCCCTTGGATCATATCTCTATTTGCCTTTTGCAGAGGCACTAGCTTTGAATGCAGATTTAGTCTTGGGAAGTGCATCAACAAACTCAGCCAACTCAAATGTAGAAATCTTACCAACCAATTGATCCCTTGTGACAATTTTTAAAGATTTGATTTCCTCAATAGCATCAACTTTGTGTTTATATGCAAGAGGTAAAGATCTGAGAACTTTAGCAACAATTTCATCTTCATCTAGTACTCCACCAGCACATCTGATGCCACATACAAGCTCATTTACATTTGTCAAATATAAAGTGATATTCTCATCTTCACTTATCTTGAAGTTTTCAAACTTTCCTTTTAGACTTTACAACTTGGCACACTTAACATATTTGTCTCCTTCATATAGATTTTCAAGCTTTGTCCAAATTTCATTAGTCTTCAAACCCATAGCATTTGTCAGCTCTGAATCAGACAAGGCACTCAGTAGGGCTTCTTTAGCTTGAAGATTATTTTCTACATCTCTGACTTCATCTAAAGTTGTTGGTCCATTTCTTGGGGGAACATATTTAGTTGAGGTTATGTTCCAATACTGATATCCCATACATTGCAAGTGACATTGCATGCGGCTTTTCTAGGCGGTGAAGTTTGATCCATCAAACCTTGGACTGTCCTTGTAGGTTGACATCCTAGATCTCCTCAAGTGGTTAAGCTTCCTCTAGAGGAACTTGGCTCTGATACCAATTGTTGGATTTAGGATAGACAATTGAGAGGGGGGGTGAATTAGTTGTTACCAAAAACCTATTCTTTATTTACTTTGAGCCTTCTTCTATTTCAACAACATATCAAGGATTTAATCATGGAAGTATAATGTAATTCAAGAGTAGAAACAAACTCAACACATATAACACCAAGATTTTGATGTGGAAAACCTGGTTAAGGGAAAAACCACGGGGTGACTAACCCAAGAATGTATTCCCTGTTAAAAGAATAAAGATGAATAAAATGGCACTTGCTAGTTAGGGCTTACTGCCCAAGCACACTGCTCACAAGAAGCCCACTGCCTACAAGAGACACACTGTCTACAAAAGAAGATAAGTATTACATACTTGAACTAGAGATAAGCATCTTGACTATGCTTGAGTCAGTTCCATTTAAGCTCAACACCTTTGCTCTGCTTTTCGCTCCTCTTCACTACTGCTTCCTCATCATTGCCAGAACATATTTGAATGACTTCACAACACTTATTTATACATGACATCGACTTTGGAATGATCATCAAAGTCAACACAACATACACTTATTTTATTATAGAGCAATTACAAAAATACAACTTAACTTATTATAAAAACTTTATGCGCATTACTACACTATCGGCCACACATAGTTGTGACTCCAATCTTCTTCGAGGAACATGCCATGCTTCACAAAACATCTTCAAGATCATCCGCAACATGCATAAATCATTTGGTCAGCCAAGACTAGGAAGAACACCATCACCCAAAGGTAAGTCTTCAATTACGAGCTTAATATTCAATGAAGACCACTAACAAAAACTGGACACAATCTAGAGACCCCCACAAGCTTGATTAAATCACCAAGAACATCTGCACCACTTCTACTTACTGTAATCATTCACATCTTCACCTGAAACCTCAAGAACACAGTCGCCCATCACTGTCACATTAGAAGGATTGCTTGTGGACCTCCAAACCATGAACCAATTGAGTTGTCAATTCACATTAGCCTCCCAAACATGCCACCAGATCCACAGAATATGATATTGTATTTCCAAATCTCACCGGACCTATTTGTGCCACTCTGTCACCTCTAAATGATTGCTAGAACCAATTTTACTTTTATGGCCATAACTCCTCCACATTTTCATGCAGAACTCTGAAATCTTGACTGGATCATCTTCAGACACATATCTACAAACCTTTTGATGTGCGTTCTCTGTTTCTAATAGGACTAATTTTTCAATATCCTCAACATACAACTCATCCAATCCTTGACATCAATGCAACAAGAATATGTTGACATCAATGACAACACCGGTTAGGCCCATACTTGCAACAATTTAGTATTGGATAGCTATACATTTCCTTTCCAAGATGATAACCAACTTGAAGAAGAAGTTGACAAAGTTCAAGCTTACTAGAAATATAATTAGACTCCTTATAACCTTAGGATTAACAAGGAAAAGGGCCCTTTCACTACTTCTATCCCTTCCAACAATTATCAGGTTCCTCCTGATTCCAAGGCCTCCAACAATCCTAACCCACCTAAGGTTGTACCTCATAGTGTCACATAGCAGGATGTTGGGGAACCTTCTAATAAATTTGAAGTTGCCAAATTGGATCAATATATAGTTGATAAACTCAAAAAGATGAAGGTTAACCTACCTGTCTTTGAGTTAATGAAGCTTCCTGAAGTAAGGACAACTTTTCTTCAAGATATTAGAGGACCAGCTAGGCCAGACCCTATCCCAAAAGACACTTTTCAAAAGGATACCCAAATCAAGTATAGAGATAAGATTCATGTATCAGACACTAACCAGTAGGTGATGCTATATAAAGAGAAGGATTCGCCACCCTTCTTATTAACCTTGAGGATATTTGGAAAGAACCTCCACAATTTCCTAGTAGATTCTAGGGCTTTGACCAATGTGATGCCTCTATCCATTTGCAAAGCCTTGGATTCACTCCCACCAAGTCCTCAAGAAAGGTTGCCCAATTGGACAAAACTGAGGTTAATGTTGTAGGGGAATTGAAATGAATTCACATGCAATTGGCCTTAGACCCTTGAGTACATTAGTACATCAATATACAAGTGGTTGAAATTCCTAATGCCTATGGCATGCTGCTCAGTAGATATTGGTCCAAGACTTTGAATTGGTATATGGCCACTGATTTCTCATATGTGGTTGCCATGGAGAGGCATTTCTAACCAGATCCATATTGAGAGGGAACCTAAAATGAAGCATATGATAACCAAGTACAATCAGACTAATGAAATCTTATACTCTGAAGTGGATTTGGGAGTATATCTTCCTCAAATTAATCAGGTGGAAGAGGTACTCATGGCTAGCAGTGGTAGCTTCCCCAAGCTTCATCTTGATAAATAGTAAGATAGTATAGATATGTATATCTAGTCAGATCATGAATCTTCTTCTAAAGATGAACCAGGGATTTTTGAAGGATTTAGGGACTTTGTGGCTAAATTCATGAGTAATCAGCTGGCTATGTGTAAAAGAGTACAAATGGAAGAGCTATTGTTACCAAATTGGTATCGCATTCATGATGCATCACACTTTGAATTCAAATGCTTGCTCTGCATAGAGGCGATATAGCAGGTCCAAAGGCATTTGAAGTTTTGCCCCCACCAAATGATGGGAAGACTTAGTTGGAACAACATAATGATAAAGGTACAAGAATACAGACTACCCAAACTCTGGCCAATTATGGAAAAATGCGGGGTGAAGGACCACAAATCTCGACATTACAATTCAATGGATCTAAGTCTAAGCAAGGGGTAGTGCTAGATTTGAACTAATTAGTCCTACTAGGGAATCCTATCTTGTTGCCTGTAGGATGCAATTTTTTTGCACCAATAATATTGTTGAATATGAATCATTAGTGCATGGGCTACTAATGGCTATTCGTCGGGAGGCTCAAATCATCCAAGTTTTTGGAGACTCAGAATTAGTGGTCAAACAAGTGAGGAAGCAATACTCTTTCCATAATAAGAGGCTTGGTAGTTACTAAAATAGGGTTTGGGATCTTATAGAAAGTTTCAATGATTTCAACATTCAGTTAGTACCAAGAAAGAAGAATCATGTTGCCAATGCCTTGGCATAGGCTTCTAGTACCCTAGAGCCTTTAGCAATGTCTATCTTGAAGAAATTCACTATATAATTGATTCCAATCCCCTCCATACTTGATAATGTCACCAATTTCCAGGTCTTTGAAGATGAAAAACATATCCTTGATTTTCTCACATGCTCAGATGTATTTGCTACTCAAATTATAGATGAAGAAGTTGAAGCAACTGAAATAGACTTGGAGGGTGTCCTAAACCTAAAAACAAACACTATTCCTCAAGGAATGGTTGAAATGAAAAGGTTGTTCGATCGTGATCGGTTGGGAACTCAGGATAAATAGGCTGGCTCCATTGGAGGAAAATGTGACACATAATTTAGGGACAATTGATAATGTTAAAAATATTTTCATTGGTAAGATCTGCAATCCTGAAGAGAGGACAGGAATCATCCAAGCCCTGATGGATTATCATGATGCTATTACATGCAATTATGAGGACCTTAAAACATACGATACTTCCGTCATCACTCACACAATACCATTAAATCCAGGGGTTAAGCTATTTCACCAAAGGCAGAGACTTATCAATGCTTTGCTAGAGCCACTTGTTTTTTAGGAGATGAAGAAGTTCTTAACAACTAGAATCATATTCCCAATACATCATTCAACATGGGAGGCCAACATAGTACCTATTTGTAAGAAAAATGACAAAATTAGATTCTTTGTAGATTTTAGGAATTTGAATAGAGCTTCAAAAAAGGACAATTATCCCTTGTCGACGTTCGATGAGGTGTTATGAATTGTTAATGGATCGCAAATGATGTCATTTTTAGATGGCTACTCAGGATATAATCAAGTAATGGTTGAATATGTTGTTAGATTAAAGACAACATTCACTTGCAAATGGGGAATATATGCATACTGCAAGATGTCATTTGGCTTGATCAATGCTGGTGCAGCTTTTCAATGGGCAATGGACATCATGTTCAAGGGTTTAGTTGCAAGTATATTGTCATCTACATGGATAACTTGACTATATTCTCCAAAAAAGGGAAGATCACATTTCTGATTTGAGAAAGATTTTACAATGATGTAGGGAATATGGTATTTCCCTTAATCCTAAGAAGTGCATTTTTGGGGTAACTGAAGGTAAATTTCTTGGTCATATTATTTTGAAAGAAGGTATATCAATAGATCCTAATAGAGTCCAAACTATCCTTAAAATCTAGCTACCTACCAGCAAGAAAGAACTTAAGTCAAACTTTGGGAAAATCATTTTTGTAAGGAAATTCATAATAGGATTTGTTGAAATTATCAGACCTCTAAATGCCATGTTGAAGTAGGATGCTAAAATTAAGTGGACACTTGAAGCAAAGAAGGTCTTTTCAAAAATTGAACAAGCCATTGTCGATGCCCTGGTGCCCGTAAGTCCAGATTACACACTATCATTTTTATCTACTCCTTTTCTTCAGAACATACATGTGCAACGATGTTAACTCAAAAGAAATGACCTACTGATGAATATCCTATTGCATTTATGAGTATCCCATTGAAAGATATTGAGCTCCGTTATCCCAGTGTAGAAAAGCAGGCTTATGCTTTAGTAAAGGTAGTGAAGAAGTTTTGTCACTATGTTTTGAGAAGTAATATAAATGTTATCATCCCTAGTGATGCTATCAAATCATTGTTGATGCAGAGTGTGTTAGGAGAACATAGGGGAAAGCGGGTTACAATATTACAAGAATTTGATCTGGAAATCCAACCAATGAAACTAGTGAGAGGACAACCCCTCACTCAAACTAGGGTGGAGTCAAGCCCAAACTTAGTTTCTCGATAGTACATGTTAGAATATATATCCAAATATGATTGGTACAGTGACATCTTGTTTTATTTGCTTAATTAGTAGTGTCCCACTCATCTGAATTCTATTCAGAGGAGAGCTCTAAGGTTGAAAAGCAGTAGTTTCATAATTCAAGGATCAGTATTGTATAAGAGGAATCATGAGGGAATCTATCTAAGGTGCCTCAAGAAAACATAAGTTTCAGAGGTCTTGGCTAGTTTTCACAAAATATTTGGCATAGGGCATGATTCTAGATTATCCACCGCCAACCAGGTTTTGTGAGCAGGATATTACTTGCCCACTCTTTTCTGTAATGCTCATACACATGTCTAGACTTGTCATGTTTGTCAGATGTTGCCACAAGGGAAAGGAATTTTGCAATGCCTTTACAACCAATCATCGAGGTGTGACCATTCACACAATGAGGGATAGACTTTATCGATATGATTAATCCATCCTCCTCTACAGGCCACAAGTATATTCTAACTGCTACTTATTATTGCACTAGGTGGTCCGAAGCTCGGGCATGTAAACAATGAACTACCAAGGTAGTGATAAAATTTGTTGAAGAATATAAATCACTAAGTTTGGCTATCTATTTGCCCTTGTTTGTGATAATGGCCCTCCATTTTCATCATTGTGTTTCTCTAATTGGGCTTTTGATTATGGTATTGTGTTAAAATTTTCATCCAACTATTATCCCTAGGGTAATGGTGTTACCGAGTCTACAAATAAGAACTTGTTGGAAGTTCTCAAGAGATTGCTTGATAAAAACCCTAGGGAATGGTACACTCATCTTAGGTTTTCCTTGTGGGCAGATAGGATAAGAAATAAGGTTGCCTTAGGGACATCACCCTATAATTAGTTTATGGATTGGAGCTTGTTTTTCCCATACATTTGAGGATACCTATTTTATAGTTCATGCAGGATTACTTAGAGTCAGATGACAAAACTTTTGCCTGCCTTACACAATTACTGCATCTAAAGAAAAATAGGATGCAACCATTAGCAATTTTTCCAAACATCAAGGCATTGTGAAATGTTGGTTTGATAGGAGAGCTAAACTGAAAACCTTTCATATTGATGACCTAGTTTTATACTGGGACAAAGCTTATGAGAAGAAAGGAGAACATGGTAAATTCAATAAACTTTGGTTAGGTCCTTATTAGATTTCTGAAATCCAAGGAGATAATGTCTATCGATTGAAAACACTTACTGGTGAGGATCTCCCATTGCCTATCAATGGGCAATTTTTGAAGCACTATTTCTTGCCTTACAATATGTATGTGGTCTCCTTTTTGTGTATATAATTTTGTTTTCAGTTTTCTCTTGCTTTGGTTAGTGTTAGTTGTTTGCTTGGTTTCCTTTTTCTCACTTTTCTTTGTTTTTTTTTGTCTGGGGTCTTGCATTTTCTGAATAAGGTGGCAGTTGTAGGTACTCTGAAAGCGGCCTCCTCTAGGTCTATGGATTCAAAATTTATTAGAGAAACAAGTCATGAATTAAGAGGTTTTCTATGGGTTCCATTATTGATACCAAATAGCATGATATGTGTTCCTAGGAGATGAGTCACTAGTTTGGTATGACTTAAAGTGTTTTGAGGTCTTATACTCTACATATCTTAAAGATCCTAAAGCTTGTGAGGAATTCTTTGTGATCTTGCATTAAGTGAAAAATCTTTAATGTCTCACCTTTGCCACCACTATGATTCTCAGCTTAGCATCTTGAACTAATGCATGTAGCCTATGTGAAAGAAGCATGTCCTATAGGGTAGCGGTACTTTTTAGTACTCCTATCAAATCCAAATTAACTGAATCATCAAATAAGAAAATAAATCAAAAGGTGGTACTTCTTAGTACTCTCATCATATGACTCAACTAGTTAGAGGATTCAAGTATCTCTATCTGGGCTATGGACTCCCGGCTGGCAGTAGAGCTATGCTTTGAGCAGAATCATATAGACAACCTTATCGGGGCTATAGACACTTGACTAACAGTGAGGCAATGTCCAGGTAGTTCATGAGGTGAGTATCATTCATGTAGCTTAATGAAAGTAAACCTAGATGATCTTAGTTTCCAAGAGATGGAAATGAATGCATTTACACACACACTTGGATCCTTGGAATATAGATGGTTGCATTGACTTTTGACTCCGATTCCTTAATGTCATTTTCATATTGATTTGGTTTGATAAGTGGGAAACTCAAAGCTTCTGGGTTCGTAACTGTCGTTCATCTTAGAAATGCTCTGGAGAATTTCCCTAGTAGATTCACCATTTGTTGTGCCTCACACACACACACACACCGTATTTTAATCAAAATGGAGACCCCCTCTTTTGTTTTGTCTTTTGTCTTGAGTCTTGTCTTTGCCTCCTTATGCTTTAGAGAGAATGGGAAAATCATGTCTTGGATGGGAGTTAGCTTCAAATGATGTTATTTTTGAGGATTTCATCTTCTTGGGTCTTAACTTTATCTTCATGCCTAATTTCATGATGTCTTAGGTCCTCCCTACACAAGTATGTTGGAGAAAACCTATGTTTCGACCCTTTTGCACTAATTTGTGCTTCGATCAAATAATATCCAGTTGCTATCTTTTTCCCCGCATCCCATGAAGAATGAAAATGGTAAATATTTCTCTAAAAAGTGGGTGATTTGTCTCCATCTAGATATTGCGCTTAAACTTAATGTCATAGGATATAGTCGATATCCCACCAAAGTCTCGTATAGAGTTAATTGTTACCTTTCAGAGGGGAAGCATGGTTTTCTGTCGGTACTAGACATTGCAAAACTTTCATTAGGAAGTTGATATTATCCACTTGGGTGATTTCTACTCGTATGTCTGGTCCATCCCAAAATACCTGCTTGGAGCGTAGCAAGTATTGGACACTCTGTCGAAGGTACAAGGCATTTATGGCTAGTAACATGAAGGTATATAAGCTAGATTTTGATCTTTTGCTTGTCATTCACACTTATATTTCCCAATTCCCTAAAGCTCTCTGTGATTTTTCAAACTCAAGGTGCATTTCTATAGTGTTGCTCAATTGACTCCTATATCAGCTCCCAAGGTTCAAGTCACATTATCCAAAGCAAACCAGGTCGGCTATGTTCTCTTTTATCTTTCGTTTGCATTCGAGCACTATTTATACCATGTATCCTGCAGAAAAATGGGAAAGGATTTGGATTGATGAATAGGATTTCTAGAGATGGATGGTATGTTCATAAACCCCAATATGTTTATTATTAGAATTGTCCATGATCTTATATTTGGGATTTCAGGTATTTCCCTCATGCATTTTTGGTTTAATGATTAGGGTTTGGGGTTTTATCTCCCAAACTTCATTTTAGGTTAGGGTCAAGGTCATAGATGCAAGAAATCACATTTTACAAAAAAATCATGATAGAAAGGATAATATCCATTAGGGTCAAAAATTCCTACCTAAATAGGCCTTTGAAGAATTTCTATGACAGGTTCACCTGAAGGCGCGAAATCCTATTTTGCGGCACTTTTAGGCCTCAATGGATATTATCCACTAAGGGCCCGAAGGCCCACTTATCCTATACATCCTCACAAGCATGCCGAGACTATTGGACCCCATAGATTTCATTTTAAGTAGGTTTTTTACTAGATGGTGAATACTATCCACTCGGGGCCCCTTTTCCCCCTTATCTGATGCATTCATTTATGTCCACTTTACCATTTGACTATTGAGTTCTTTAAGTCTTTTTGTGGGGGTTTCATAAGATAGCGGATATTATCATGTTGGATAGGTTTTCTCCACTTGTTTGGTGAGGGAACAAAAGCCTGCTTTCCCAGTACCCTGACTTTCATCTACCTTAAACAAAAGACCCCGCTGCGATAATATCACCTGACACAGGATATATTCTATTGAACCCAAAACCTCTGCGTAGCCTATCGGGCATATAATCCCTACTTAGCCAATGAAGTATGAAGAACCCGCTTATCCGATCCAGACCTCCAGACTCACTTCTAACCACAAATGGTCCATTTGTCCTATATAAGTCAATTTTCCTACTCCAGGTCATTTACTTTACATAATCTTGTTGATTCAAAGATCTCATCCTCTGTGATTAATGTAAAGTTTCAATTCAATAGTATATCATGCTTATATCCTATAGGGGTGCAAATACCTACTTTCTGTTGGAATTAATCAAATATGTTATCTAGATGAAATCTATGTGTTAGGATTCCATGCAAATATCTTCTTTCAATGAATTTCTAACTAAATGGGTAGATTAAACATGTTGAAAGTTATTAGAGAGTGTATTTACTGAAGTAATGTATGCAAGATAAATTTCTTCTCAAGCTAACACCATGAAGTATAAATTCAAAGGAGTTCCCCCTATGTCTAAGATCACTTCTAACTAGAACAACATAGTGAAAACTGACATTGGTCATGTGGGCCTGGATGAATTCAAGCTAAGGGTGTTTGGTGACAATCCTACCAACTAAGCTCACAAAATAAGAGATAATGCTATAGCCCAAGCAAAAAGGCTTCCTACTATAGTTCAATGCTCAAACTAATCATGGCCTGTGTAGAGAGGTATCATCCACAAACCAGGTCAGTGGTGACTTAGGATGGCAAGATAATTGCCAACCTTACCATAGAGGCCATAACAAAAGCTTTTGACATCCAGTCTTTCCTATTATGACCATGATCACCAAGGATATGAACCAATGGTTGTATGGCCAAGCTCCATAGATGTGTAAGAAAGTGATTAATGACACTTGGATGAAGGTCAAAAGGACATCTATGTCCAAAGTGCCCCATGTTCTTTATATGAGTGACTTCAAATCAGAAGTAGGGGATATGGTGACCCTCCTGAGCAAAGTCATGGGACTACCCACTACTTCAAAATTTGAACCCTAGATGTTTGAGTATGTAGAAGAAGTGTTCAAAGGATTCAACTTGGATGATAAGTGATAATATTCATGAAGGCTTCTTGGCTTTGAATGAGACCCAGACTTTTCACCTATCCTCTTATATTATGTACATGTTAGCCAGAAACTTTTTATACCCTGGGTTAACTAGGTTGGGAGCAATTGGCAATGCGGCTAGCGAATTCAAAGTCTATGACTGCTACCCTCAGCTGTAGCTTGTTAATTCACTAGTCCAATACAAGAGGGTGAATGATGCATTCATAATGAACATCACGAGGATGCTACAAGGAGGTATGTCTAGGAGGATATCTTTAGAAGCTACCAACGTAGTGCAAAACTATGGGTATTGGTTCATCAAATTCCTAAAATTCACTTACCTCAGGGTGCAAGGCTTCAAAGGAGCACCATATAAACTACCTAAATACCCCACTGATAAGATAGTTCTACTATAATTAACAAGACAAGTATGCACATGTCATAATTTGTTGAAATATTTACATAGGGCTGCAATCAAGTTCCCAATTGTTCTAGGAAGGGGATTATTTACATGCGTTACCATAGGTGTTGTAAAGTCCTCAGATGTAGAGTTGCAACAGATACATTTAATTTTCTACCAAGTACACACTCATTTTGATCCATTTGGCACATTGGAGGACCATGTTAGCTAGAAGATCTTTCATGTTGAAGACTTGGAAGATTTTTGGGCAAATTGTGCAGATGAACATGAAGTAAAGAAGAGAAAGTGTTCAAGATTGTTCCTAGACCTCATCAAAAAATTCTAGATAACCATAGTCCTAGATCAAGTTGTTGAGGATAGGGTGTTGCAAGTATGGGCCTAACCAGTGTTGTCATTGATGTCAACATACTCATGTTGCATTAATGATAAGGATTAGATGAGCTGTGAGCTGAGGATATTGAGAAAATTAGTCTCAATCAGGAACAATGAAGAACAGTGATGATAGTAAGGTACAAGTCCAAGATAGGATGATGATTAGAGGATGCGGATTAAAGGGTTTGTATATGTGTATGTAGGTGATCCAATAGAGATTTCAGAGGTCCGCATGAAGATATGAAGAAGTTGTGGTTGCTCAAGTAAAACTGGTTCCGATAGGTATTTAGAGGTGACAGTGTGTAACAAGAAAGGTCCGGTGAGATCTGGAAATGAAGTTTCCTATTCTACAGATTTAAGGGAGATAGTTAAGGAGGTCTCTATGGAGTGTTATCTAGATTGGTTCATGGTTTGAAGATCCAGAAGCATGTATTCCTTTTGACGGTAGTGACAGACTGTGTTCTTGAGGTTCCGAATGAAGGAGATGTTGGCAAGAGACACTATATGGATTCATGATTGTTGTCATTGATGGCAACAAAGTTCATCCCACACATCCGTAGGACATGATGTGTCTCTACCGGAAGTCAGAGTGAAGAATGTTGTGGTCCGGTAAACAAGAACAGAGCATGTGGCAAGGTCTGACAGACTAGTCTGGATCTCTCAGAGGAAGTATCTTGGTGAAGTGCGGTTTTGGGGAAGTCAAGAGGACTACCTTGAGTGATAGATTCCAAGGTTGTAGCCTCCAGTGATTGATGAGGTGAAAGATATGAATACTTGAGTACCGGGTTCCTAAGTGACAGTGTGAACAGAGGAAGAACTAACTGACAGAACATCAGACTATTTTCCGGATGTGTCACTGATGATGGTAAAGGTTGTAAAGGCATGAATCATGTTTGGCCGACACGATAAATGATTTATACAAGCATAGTTTTGATCTGCATTACTTGGTGTGGAAGGATTCAGCCGACAGATCAGAGTTTGTGAAAATTTGACTATTCCGGGTGCCGACTTGAAAGGTGATGAAATCACTTGTGCGGATATATATATTTGATGGATTTAGTTGTGAGGCGCATTTTGTGTGTTATGTTGTGCGAATAAAAGCAGAGTAGAGCAGAAGCTGTAAGGAAGGTCTGTTATGTGAAAAGAAAGCAGCATAAGAGAAGAGGAAAGATGAAGTGCAACAGGTCTGTGTACTGAGCCTAACCGGAACTGAACTCCAGCATATGTGGATGCTTCTAATCAGTTCAAGTATTGTATAACCCTCTTTTGTAGATAGTGTGTCTGCTTATAGGCAGTGTGCCTTCTTTGTGAGCAGTGTGATCAGGCAGTGAGCCCTAATTGGCAAGTGCCATTTTTGTATTTCCTTATTCTTCTAACAGAGAATAATCTTTGGGTTAATCACCCTGTGGTTTTCTCCCTTAACAGGGTTTCCACGTCAAAAATACTGTGTCATGTAGTTTTTCATTTCATGGTAATGTTTGCTTATTTGAATTAATATTGCATTGATTAATAAGAAAGTTTAGAAAGAAGAAACAATTGGGATAACTAATTCACCCCGTCCCCCTCTTAGTTTTCAACAATTGGTATCAGAGCCAAGTTCCTCCTAACAGAGTCTAACAGCTCGAGGAAGATCTGGGAGTCCAAATGGATGCATATGGTTTAAGGGAGCAACTCAAGACTGCCCTTGAGGATCTTGAACAGTCAAACTCTGAAGTCAATGAATTAAAGGAAAGACTCAAACAGGCTAATGATTTCATGAGAGAACTAAAAGACAAATTAAGTCTCTCTATGAAAAAGAGAAAGAAGCTGCTTCAACAATTGGCAAGACAAGGTGAAGAAATTAATGCAAATGAAGAACTGACTGAGAAAACTAAGTTATGTGAAAAGTTATCAAAAGAAATCATTATGGTAAGACATGAAATGGAATCAGGAGTTATAAAGTTTACCCAAGAAATTGAAGAGAAAAGAAAAACTAAAGATAATCTAAGATAATCTCTCAAGGAGAAATCAGAAGATTGCCACCAAATGGATAGAATTATCAGACATCTTGAATCTGATCTTAAAGATGCTAAAGATAATGAAGAAAAACTTGAGGATCAAATTGTCTCTCTAAAAAGGGATCTTCAAACAGCAAATGAGTATAAAGAGAAATTCAAGATAAGTTCTGCTCAACTTGAAGTTCTTCTTGGAAGTCAAAAGAAGGTAGATGATAAATGTGGCTTAGGATATGAGAAAGGAGAAAGCTCCAGATCCAGTCAGAAGAATTTTGGATTAGAAAATCCAAGGAACAGGCCTAGAAGACCTCCGGTAAGATAGCCTAATGCTCAAAGATATCCATCCTTCAATGGATACTACCACAACTGCAATAACTTTGGTCACAAAGCTAATCAATGCAGAAAGAAAATGAGTCAAATAAACTCATCCTTCTCTAGACAGTGCTTTAACTGCCAAAAGGTATGGTCACAAATCTCATGAATGTAGAAATATGCAAATGAACAAATCATTCAATGGTAGATGCTTTGCATGCAATAGAATAGGTCATATGGCTAATCAATGCAGATCGAGAGGATATCAGTCAAATATGCAAAGAAATGTTGTTTGCCAAATCTGTAATAGATCCGGTCATAGTGCAAAGTTCTGTAGAAGCAAGAATTAGGACAAAAGAGGTCCGGTATATCCTAATCAGAATCAAGATAAAGGTAAACAAAAAGTGAATGCGGATGAAGTTAAAAGAGAGATGAACAAGATTTGGGTGAAGAAGAGTACAGAGAATGTAGAGGATGGATCCACACCAGACTCTGGTGCTGATATTCCTTCCAGAAATTAAGAAATGAGCTCTGGCTCAGGGGGAGACACAAAGAAAACCTTGTTCCCTCAGCCAGTCAAATGGTGCCAGAATTGGCACAAGAAGAGGATGCGGATTAAAGGGCTTGTAGATATGAGTCTTGAGATGATCTAGTTAAGATTTCAGAGGTCCGCATGAAGATGTGAAGAAGTTATGATCGATCAAGTAGAACCAGTTCCGGAAGATGCTTCGGAGTGACAGAGGATTACAAAAAGGTCCGGTGAGATCCGGAAGTGCATTGTCCTATTCTACGGATTGGACAGAGTGTTTGGGATGTCCTTGTGATGTGTCATCTCAATTTTTTCATGGTTGTAAGATCCGCATGATGCTCATAGATCAGGACTGATCCGGTTCTTCAAGTCATCCGAATAAGGCAAACCAGAATAATGTAGGTCGAGCATTTATTACAGTCAGATATTAGGGTTTACGAAGCAATATAAGGGATTTCTCATTAATCACTTGTTCATTTTGAACTCAAGAAGAAATGAAAAGTGGAGCTCTACAACAAAATTCATCAAGTTCATCAAAGATCACTTGCAGAAGTCATTACATCCAGAAATCAATCCAACCAACTCCGTGTAACTTAAGGCGCATAAGGTATTTTTGTTTTCCGTATCTCACTGCAAATCTTTTGAAAATGGCTACTCTGAATATAGTTAAGATCTCTGATAGACCTCACCCCACATTCAAGAAACATCCATACAAATCCTTGGAGGTAGATCCCCTAGGAGCCTTCTCTAGTGTTCCGCATGGTGTATTGCATATAGAGGATATTAGGGTTTACATACATGCAAATATTGAAGAATTTGGAGAATCAAAGTTGATGGATATCTATCACAAATAGTTGATAGATGATTTCCTTTGAGATTAAACCTCAGTATAAAGCCATCCGGGATAAGCATTTTGCACAATGCATTCATTTCCCCTGTTTTGAAGAAGATGAATGGGTCTAGTATGTACTGAGTAGAGTGCATGACAATTTCCTATGGTTGAACAAGCCTTTTAAGATTATCAAAGATGCAATTAGGGCTGTAATCGGTCTGCACTCATCTGGTGGAATACCTATTCTCAAGTCTATTAAGAATCAGACAGTTAGTGATGCAACCGGATCAAAATTTGACAAGAGAGCTATGACAATTGAAGACATCACTGAACCAGATGTCAAATTTGTATCTATGATAATTGGTTACAAGATTTATCACTCCAGTAGGGAAAATTCAGTTCTGGGAACTGCAATTTACACAACTTATCAAATGCTAAAAGAAAATGCAGACTATGATTTGTGTGAGCTTCTTCTAAACCAGCTTTTGGAAAATCTGCAAAAGATTAAGAAGGACAAGAAGAACTCCTTCAAGTATGGTAGTTTGATCCTTTGTCTATTCTTTTATTACATGAATGAGCTTCCCGGATCCAGTGGATGGGTATGGCAGAATGACAAACCAGTTGCCATCCAAATTAGAGACTATTTGCATGGACTTGGAGATGCCAAAGCAAGAAATACAGCCCTGTGGGGATACTTCAAGAACTTTCAGAGCATGATGCAAGCAAGAGAAAGAATTCCCCAGTCTCTTGTTGAGAAATACAAAGACACAGTATGCTTTATGGTAGAAACAGATCAATGCCTAATGGAGGCAGTAGAACCAAGAACTGTGTGGATCATACCCATGGGGTATGAAGTTGATGAACAAATTGTGGAGTTGCATGTTCAACACATGCTAAGTCAGCCTAAGGATCCTAAGGCAGAAAGGTTTGGCACCTTTGAGGAGCTGAGTGTAAAGATTCATGTGGAACTCCGACAGCTAGAAATCAAGAGAAAAGTAAGAAAAGAAGTAGAGAGTATTGCCCAAGGCCTAGGCATCTCAAAGGAGGCACTTGATGCCAACCGGGAAAAGAGACAAAAAGATGAGGATGAGAAGAAAGAGGTAGAAAAGGGAAGCAAGGAAGGTGCTCCGATAGAAACTTCCACCCGGACCAGATCTTCAAAGAGACCAGCACCTGTCCCAGCTAAAAGCTCAAAACCAAAAGTCCAAGCATCCGGTAAAGGAGAGAAAAGGTCAAAGACAAAAGCCACAAGGGCTTATGCAAGTCAAAGAGATGAAGAATAAACTGAATCAGATGAGGGGGTAAAGGAAATAAAGAAGCAGAAGAAGAAAGGATCCGATCAGCCCTCCACAGGCCAAGTCAAGGAAGAAATAGCAGAGAAATTTGTTGAAAAGCCCACCTTGTCCCTAGAAAGTGTAATCAAATTAGTCACTGTGGATGGAAACCTTCAACCAATGGCCGAATTCTATGATGATTACAATGAGGCTGACCAAAAGATCCTGCAAGAAGCTATAATTAGGTATTTGAACATTTACAATAAAGCTTTTATTGAAATTATCTCTCTAATCCCTAAGAGTCTAGAGAAGGAGTTGGAAATGAGAAAGACCAATGCCATGGCAAAAGACATTGAGATCTGGGAACAGATAGCTATTCAGCTATATCCTTCAATTGATCCCAAGACAATGAACATGGTATTCAAAGACTGCAAGGATGAATTCAGGAGCAAGGCAAGGATGAATCAGCTCATGCTTGGTGAGACTGACAAAGTAGCCAAGGACACTGAAGAGATTCTTCGAAAAACCTTTAAAAGGTTCAACATTCCCATCAAAGAAGACTCTGGTAAAGATAAGGGCTCAGAATCTCCTATTTCGGAAGAAGTGGCTCATGAACAAACAACTATCTCTCCTCTAGTTTCCCTTACAGTCTTCGGATCCAAAGAAGAAGAAAAGGTATAGGAGAAAGAAGCAGAGGTGAAGGAAAAAGGTGACAATACAAAGTTTGCAGAGGGACAGAAGACTTCAGTAGAGAAAACTACAACTGCTAGTAGTGGGAGTGTAGAAGGAGAGAGAACTCCGAAGGACAGCTCCAAGTCTGTAGAATTAAAGAAAAATCTATCTTTGGCAAGAGACACTACAGAGTCAGTCAAGGAATTCTTGACAAAAGGAACTATAGAAATTGATGAACCGGACCTACTAAAAGGACCTTTAGATTTTGACTCTCTGTCACCGGTGCAAACAATGAAAATAGCCTCATTTGCAAATGAGAAGGTCAAAGAGAAATTACTGAAATCTCACATGGAAGACTATGAGCTTATAGAGGTAGCATCTGGAGTTTTGGAAAAGATCATGCCAACTTTTGAGAAAGATCCCACAACATCCTCTTCCGGTAATCTCAAAACCTTAGTCAGCAGTGTTAATACACATTTTGAATCTTTAGAAAAATCAGCTGAAGAAAAGGTCCAGAAGGAGTTTTTGGATAAAAGGTTCTCTGAGGTATAGGATTTGATCACTAATGATAGGAGAAATATGAGTATTAGTATAAAGAGCTTAGAAAATGCTCTCAAGGATGGCGGTGAAGTATACAAATTTTGTATTTCCTGGTCAAAAGCAACAATAGAAATTGAGAAGAAAATAAAAGAGGAAGAGGATAAACTACTAAGTTTGTCTCAAAGTTTTGATCCTCTCTCTTCCTCCATAGTAAATCAAGAGTGTCAAGCTATTGCAATCACAAATGCAATTAAGATTTTTGAGAAGGAAAGGAAGAACCTAATCAGCCGGATGGGTGAACTTAGGAGGATCATTGTCCCTAAGTTAGAGGCCATGCATGAGGCCATAAGTGATGCTCAGACTACCGCCCAAACCAATGATCCGACAGATCTTAAGAGGGTAGAAGCTTTTGTATTTTTGTTGAGTGGTCACATTTTAATTTTGGATAGAATGAAGCAAAGTTGGGCTACAGAACTCATCCAGTTGAAGACATCCTTTGCAGACATTCTTCAGTTTATGTGAATATGTAATATACGGCTAAGTATAGTAAAATTTTTGAAAATTTTGGTGTACGGACCCTACCCTTTGCCATTGATGTCAAAGGGGGAGTGAGGAGCAGTGAAAAATGAGGAATCCAACTAAGGGGGAGCTCTGGAAAATGTATATAAAGACAGAGCATTAGCCAAGGGGGAGCATAGTGTAAACACTTAGTCATTTTTCACTAAGTGTTGCCATCAATGCCAAAGGGGTAGATTGTTGGCAAGAGACACTATATGGATTCATGATTGTTGTCATTGATGGCAACAAAGTTCATCCCACACATCCGCAGGACATGATGTGTCTCTACCGGAAGTTAGAGTGAAGAATGTTGTGGTCCGGTAAACAAGAACAGAGCATGTGGCAAGGTCCGACAGACTGGTCCGGATCTCTCAGAGGAAGTATCTTGGTGAAGTACAGTTTTTGGGAAGTCAAGAGGACTACCTTGAGTGATAGAATCCAAGGTTGTAGCCTTCGGTGATTGATGAGGTGAAAGATATGAATACTTGAGTACCGGGTTCCTAAGTGACAGTGTGAACAAAGGAAGAACTGACTGACAGAACATCAAACTATTTTCCGGATGTGTTACTGATGATAGTAAAGGTTGTAAAGGCATGAATCATGTTTGGCTGACATGATAAATGATTTATACAAGCATAGTTTTGATCCGCATTACTTGGTGTGGAAGGATTCAACCGATAGATCAGAGTTTGTGAAAAATTAACTATTCCGGGTGCCAACTTGAAAGGTGATGAAATCACTTGTGCGGATATATATATTTGATGGATTTAGTTATGAGGGGTGTTGTTGTGTGTTATGTTGTGTGAATAAAAGCAAAGTAGAGAAGAAGCTGTAAGGAAGGTCCGTTATGTGAAAGGAAAGCAGCATAAGAGAAGAGAAAGATGAAGTGCAACAGATCTGTGTACTGAGCCTAACCGGAACTGAACTCTAGCATATGTGGATGCTTCTAATCAGTTCAAGTATTGTATAACCCTCTTTTGTAGACAGTGTGTCTCCTTATAGGCAGTGTGCCTTCTTTGTGAGCAGTGTGCTCAGGCAGTGAGCCCTAATTGGCAAGTGCCATTTTTGTATTTCCTTATTCTTCTAACAGAGAATAATCTTTGGGTTAATCACCCTGTGGTTTTCTCCCTTAACAGGGTTTCAACGTCAAAAATACTATGTCATGTGGTTTTTCATTTCATGGTAATGTTTTCTTATTTGAATTAATGTTGCATTCATTAATAAGAAAGTTTAGAAAGAAGAAACAATTGGGATAACTGATTCACACCCCCTCTCAGTTATCAACAGGAGAGATGATTTTAAGTAAGCAGATGAAGTATGGATGTTCTTAGTGTTTCAGGCCAGCTTGTGATAGTCTTTGGATCATGTCCAGTTCATGTTGGTGGTCCGCATTGAAGTTAGAGTTCACTTTTGAAGAATAGCCTCTGGATAATGGTGTTCATCTTAAAATAGGCCGACCAGATGAGTTATACATCTTGCGGATGTTATTATGGTTGTTTGCCGACTTAGATGATCATTCCTAAGTTGATGTCTTGTATAAATAGGGGATTGGGAAGTCATTTGGAGTGTGGACTTATGGAGATGAGTGTGTGGTAGCGAAGAGGAGAGCGAAAGGTAGAGCAGAAGTATTGAGCTTAATGGAGCCGATTCAAGCATGGTGAAGATGCTATTCTCTAGTTCATGTATGTGATACTTATTTCTTTGTAGACAGTGTGTCTCTTGTAGGCAGTGAGCCTCTTGTGAGCAGTGTGCTCAGGCAGTGAGCCCTAATTGGCATGTGCCATTTTGTTCTCTCTATTCTTCTAACAGAGAATACATTCTTGGGTTAATCACCCCATGGTTTTTTCCCTTAACCAGGTTTTTCACGTCAAAATCTTGGTGTCTTATGTGTTGGTGTGTTGATGAGTTTCTGCTTTTGATTGAATGCATTATGTTTTATGTTTAATATACTCCTAATCACTAAGAGGATTTAAGTGTGTAAATTGGAGAAAGTTTTGCACAACTGATTCACCCCCCCTCTCAGTTGTGTGCCCTAAGTCTAACAATTGGTATCAGAGCCAAGTTCCTCTAAAAGGAGCTTAACTGCTTGAGGAGATCTAGGATGTCATCTTACAAGAAGGATAGTCCAAAGTTTGATGGAACCAATTTTTCTCTTTGGAAAGGTCACATGAAATGTCACTTGCAGTGTATGGGAATGGCGTACTGGTCCATGGTTACAAAAGTGTATGCACCTCCACAGGTGGTCTGACAACCCTAAATGAATATAATAGATGCTGAAAACAATATGCGGACCAAAGAGGCTCTTCTGAGTGCATTATCTGACTCAGAGCTCTCAAATGTTATTGACTTACCAACTGCCTTTGAGATTTGGAATAAACTAGAACTTTTGCATGAAGGAGACCAGTATGTTAAATGTGCAAGGTTACAGAGTCTAAAAGGGAAATTTGAAAAACTGAAGATGAGAGATGATGAAAATATTACCACTTTTATGCCAAGAGTGAATGAGCTGGTTCGTGGAATTAGAAATGCTGGTGGAGTCTTGGATGAAAATGAGATTGTTGGTAAGATTCTCAAATCCCTTCCTACTTCTTACAAAATCAAAGCTGCTGCCATTGAAGAATTCAAAGCCCATACAACTGTCACAAGAGATTAATTGGCTAGGAAATTAGCTGCATTTGAAATGACAAAGTTTGGAGATGACCCCCCCAAGATCAAATCTACATTCAAAGTTAGTGCCTCTATTAAAGGTAAACAAAGGTTTGATCCGAGAGAAAATTCTTCAAGGAAATTGTCATGGTGTGAAAAAGCAAGAAAAGATCTGGAAGAAGAAGAAGCAGAAACTACTCAACTTGAAGCCCTTATTGCAAAGAGGCTGCCAAGAGGATCCGGTAAGTATGAAGGAAAATTACCCTTTAAGTGTTTTAACTGCAATAATATTGGTCATTTTGCCTCAAGGTGTCCGAAAAGATTTTCAAGGCAAAATCCTAACAAGCCAAGGTTCCAAAAGAACTGTTACTATGTACATGAAGATGATGATAATGAAGGAGTAATAGATGATGAATTAGAGATAGGAAACAAATCTGAAAATGAATGGGTGTTCATTGCCATCAAGGAAGAAGATCCAATGTCCTCTGTATCTGTCAATCTTAAGACTGTGGAAAGAGCTCTAGCTGCCCAAATTGAAGAGAAGGATGATTGGGTTATTGACAGTGGATGCTCTCACCATATGACAGGTGACAAAAATAAGTTTGTAGATCTGGAAAGGTATGAAGGAGGAGTGGTAAAGTTTGGTGACAATTCTGCTGGTAGAATCAGAGGAAGAGGAACTATTTCTTTTGATGGAAGAAACAAAATTGGTAATGTACTGTATGTTGAAGGTTTGAAGTACAATCTTCTCAGTGTTGGATAGTTGGTGGACAAAGGCTATGATCTCTGATTCAAGGATGGAATATACAAAATCTTTGAAAGTTCCAGAACAGAGATTGCATCTGGTACTCAAACTAAAGGTAATATTTTCCACTTGGTTGGTACTGGTAAAAACTGCTTATTTGTTTAAGTTGATCAGAGTTGGTTATGGCATAGAAGGATGTGTCATGTGAATTTTGATAATATCATCAAGATAAGCAATACTCAGGCTATAAGAGATCTTCCAAAATTGGTGAAACCTACTAATAGCTTGTGCAAGGAATGTCAGTTGGGTAAGCTGAGCAGAGTCTCATTCAAAAGCAAGGAATTGTCTTCTACCGAATTATTGGACTTAGTTCATACTGATCTTTATGGTCCGGCAAGAACTAGGAGTATTCAAGGTGATAGATACTTCATGCTACTAATTGATGACTATTCCCGGATGATGTGGGTAACCTTTCTAAAAGAGAAATCATAAGCTCTTGAGAAATTCAAAATATTCAAGGCTATGGTAGAAAATGAAACAGGTTTAAAGTTGAAATGTCTGAGGTCTGATAGAGGTGGAGAATTCACATCCGGTGAGTTCATAGAGTTCTGTGAGAAACATGGAATTAAGAGACAGTTGTCTGCTCCTAGGACTCCATAGCAGAATGGAGTAGTGGAGAGAAAGAATTGGACCATCTAGGAAGCATCTAGGACCATGATGATGGAAGCAAATGTTCCTTAGATCTATTGGAGAGAAGCTATCAGCACTGCAGTCTATACTCTCAATCGAGTTCAAATTAGAAGCAATACCGGCAAGACCCCCTATGAACTTTGGTTTGGCATTACTCCTACTATAAGATATTTCAGAGTCTTTGGTAGCAAATGTTACATCAGAAGAGATGAAGATCTAGGCAAGTTTGATGCTAGAAGTGATGAAAGAATATTCTTGGGTTACTCTACTCAAAGCAAAGCATACCGGTGTTATAACAAGAGACTAAGAAAGATGATTGAAAGTACAAATGTGAAAGTTGATGAGGGAATAGAGAAACCTTCAAGGTTTTATGAATATGATGAAGATGATTAGAATGGTGTTCTGGTTCAAGGAGTTCAATCCTCTTCTGAAAGTCAGATTCAAACTGATCCGATAAATCAGGAAGAAGGGATAGGTTTGAATGAGCCTGATCAAGAAGCAGAAGTGCAAGAAACTCCCAAAGTTCCAAGGTATGTAAGACTGAACCACTCTGAAGATCAGATCATAGGTGACAAAAGCAAAGGTGTGCAAACTAGAAGGAAAATTGCTCAAAATTCAGAGGAATATTGTCTGATTTCAACGATTAAACCTAAGACAATACATGAAGCCTGCAATGGTGAAAACTGGACCAAAGCAATGGAGGAAGAGTTGATGCAAATTGAGAAAAATCACACTTGGGATCTTGTTCCCAGACCTAGAAACAAGAATGTGATTGGAACCAAATGGGTCTTCCGGAACGAACTAAATGAAGTTGGTGAAATAATTAGAAATAAAGCCAGATTGGTCTGCAAGGGCTACTCTCAAATAGAAGGAATTGATTTTGAAGAAACTTTTGCTCCGGTGGCAAGAATTGAAGCAGTCAGATTATTTCTTGCCTTTGCTGCCTTCAAGGATTTCAAGGTATATCAGATGGATGTCAAGTCTGCCTTTCTAAACGGTGACTTGGAAGAAGAAGTGTATATAGAGCAACCGGATGGATTTCAATTGTCTGACCATGGTGATATGGTCTGCAAGTTGAAGAAGGCACTGTATGGATTAAAGCAAGCCCCAAGAGCCTGGTATGAAAGATTGGATAAGCATCTTTTGAAGATTGGTTTCAACAAAGGTTCTGCTGATAGTAACTTATATTTCAAAATTGATTATGAAAACATCTTGATTGTTGAAGTATTTTTTGATGATATCATCTTTGGAGGAAGAAATAGTATGTGTAAAACTTTTACAAATCAAATGAAAAGTGAGTTTGAGATGTCTATGCTTGGTGAAATGAATTTCTTCTTGGGTCTGCAAATTGCTCAAACAAAGAAAGGAATCTTCATTTCTTAGACCAAATATGTGAAAGATTTGTTGAAGAAATTTGGGATGGAAGATTCAAATCCAATGAATACTCCCATGGCAACTAGATGTAAGTTGAGCAAAGATGATGACTCTCCTAAGGTAGACCAGACAAAGTACAGATCAATGATTGGAGGATTGTTGTATCTCACTCAAACTAGACCAAATATTATGCAAGTTGTTGGTCTTGTTGCTAGATTCCAAGCTGATCCTAGAGAATCCCATGTCATGGCAATCAATAGTATTTTTAGATGTCTAAAAGGGACGGTTGAGTATGGTTTGTGGTAACCTAGAGATCATGATTTCTCTCTTCATGCCTATACAGATGCAGATTGGGCAGGAGATGTGGATGACCGAAAGAGTACCAGTGGTGGAGCATTCTTTTTGGGAAAGAGATTGGTTTCTTGGCTAAGCAAGAAATAAGAGGCAATATCCCTATCTACAACTGAAGTAGAATGCATAGCAACAGCAGGTAGTTGCACTCAAGTTTTGTGGATGAAGCAGATGCTAAGAGATATTAAAGTAGAGTATGAGGAGCCTATCACAATCTTCTGTGATAATTCAAGTGCAATAAATATATCTAAGAATCTGGTGTTGCATTCTAAGACTAAGCATATATCTATCAAGTTTCACTTTTTAAGAGATCAAGTGAACAAGAATGAAGTCAAATTGGAGTTTGTGTCCTCCAAGGATCAGATTACAGATGTCTTTACTAAACCTCTACCTAAGGACTCTTTTGAGTATCTCAGGGAGAAGTTAGGGGTTATTGCCCCTCTGATGATGATCTAAGGTGCACTGATGTGCATCAGTCTAGTGGGTATCATAGTCACATCTTGAGATCCAGATTGATGTTGGGGAGCTGCTACTTAGGGGGAGTAGCAGGTATGATTCTGAAGTGATTGCAAGTATGTGCCCTTTGCCATTGATGTCAAAGGGGGAGAGAAGGCATGTGAAAAACAAGTGGATGATGATCAAAGGGGGAGCAGTAAAAGAAGAGAAGATATGTGAATGGTTGTTGTTGATAGGGGGAGTTGTGACAGTAAGGAGAAGTTCTTGTCTTGATGGTTTTTCACATCATATGTTGCCATCAATGACAAAGGGGAAGATTGTTGCAAGTATGGGCCTAACCGGTGTTGTCATTGATGTCAACATACTCCTGTTGCATTAATGATAAGGATTAGATGAGCTTTGAGCCGAGGATATTGAGAAAATTAGTCTCAATCAGGAACAGTGATGACAGTAAGGTACAAGTCCAAGATAGGATGATGATCAGAGGATGTGGATTAAAGGGTTTGTATATATGTGTCTATAGGTGATCTAGTAGAGATTTCAGAGGTCTGCATGAAGATATGAAGAAGTTGTGGTTGCTCAAGTAAAACTGGTTCTGATAGGTGTTCAGAGGTGACAGTGTGTAACAAGAAAGGTCCGGTGAGATCCGAAAATGAAGTTTCCTATTCTGCAGATATAAGGGAGTGTTAAGGAGGTCTCTATGGAGTGTTATCTAGATTGGTTCATGGTTTGAAGGTCCGGAAGCATGTATTCCTTTATGACAGTAGTGACAGACTGTGTTCTTGAGGTTTCGGATAAAGGAGAGATGATTTTAAGTAAGCAGATGAAGTATGGAAGTTCTTAGTGTTTCAAGCAAGCTTGTGGTAGTCTTTGGATCATGTCTAGTTCATGTTGGTGGTCCGCATTGAAGTTAGAGTTCGCTTTTGAAGAACAACCTCCAAATAATGGTGTTCATCTTAAAACAGGTCGACCAGATGAGTTATACATCTTGCAGATGTTATTGTGATTGTTTGCTGACTTAGATGATCATTCCTAAGTTGATGTCTTGTATAAATAGGGGATTGCGAAGTCATTTGGAGTGTGGACTTGTGGAGATGAGTGTGTGGTAGCGAAGAGGAAAGCGAAAGGCAGAGCAGAAGTATTGAGCTTAATGGAACTGATTCAAGCATGGTGAAGATGCTATTCTCCAGTTCATGTAGGTGATACTTATTTCTTTGTAGACAGTGTGTCTCTTCTAGGCAGAGAGCCTCTTGTGAGAAGTGTGCTCAGGCAGTGAGCCCTAATTGGCATGTGCCATTTTGTTCTTTCTATTCTTCTAACAAAGAATACATTCTTGGGTTAATCACCCCATGGTTTTTTCCCTTAATCGGGTTTTCCACGTCAAAATCTTAGTGTCTTATGTGTTGATGAGTTTCTGCTTTTGATTTGAATGCATTATGTTTTATGTTTAATATACTGCTAATCACTAAGAGGATTTAAGTGTGTAAATTGGAGAAAGTTTTGCACAACTGATTCAACCCCCCCTCTCAGTTGTGTGCCCTAAGTCTAACATAGGGTTGTAGTGCAAGAAGTTGAATGGAGAAGACTCTTTGGTCACCATATATTCCCCCTCCAAACTAGGCAGAGGCAGAGGATTGCTCTCTCAAAGAGATTATAAGGAACCCAATCAAGTATAGAAGAGCATGGGTAGACGCACAAGTTACATAGATTAAAGTTGTCAGTGTGCCCTTAACACACACTAACCAACAAGAAAGAGACAGTGATGATAAAAAGGATGAAACTACAAATGTTTCTGACCTAGAGTAGGTAGTACAAGGGAAGAAGTTAGATATTGGAGAAACAAAGGATGAAATACTCCTAGCTAACATGAAAGGGAAAGGGAAAGTAGTGAAGGAACCTAAGAGGAAAACTATGAGGGGTAGTGTATCCCCAAGCAAAACCAAAACATCAAAGAGAAAGCCTGGGCAGACTGGGGAAGCTGAAGGGTCGAAACCAAAGAAGACGAAAACTACTAAGAAGCCTCCAAGCCTTAAGATCACCCAAGACCCTCCACTTGCAACCACTACTACCTCCTTTCCTTTACCAACTGCCCCTACCTCCACATCCTCAGTACAAGTTCCTACTACCTCATCTATTCCATATGTATCAGATACACCAATCACCTCTGTGCCTCCCATTGTGTCAGTGTCTAATACTACTACTACTTGTACTGCACCTACTACCTCCATGCTTCCTCCTCCTGCATCTTCTTCTTCCATTTCCATCTCCTTTCAACCAGTTACCACTTCCTCCATCCCTCCACTATCTTCTCCTCCACTTTCTTCAAATGACATTTCCAATTCCCCATTGCCTCAATTCTCTCTTCCATCTCACTTCCCATCTCTTCTATTCTACCACTTACATCTTTGACATTTCCTCCTATGCCACCGAGTTCCTCTATCCTATCACCTCCATCCTTCTCCCTACCACAACTCAACTTATCCACATCAATTGTCATTCCATCCATTCTCCCTCACCCGTCCATCATGTCATCCCTAGGGTTTGTAGCATTTGTCAACCTATCCAAAGTACAATTTTCTGAAGCAATAGTAAGCTCATTATTTTCAATAAACAATAGTTTATCTCGGCCATTCTAAACTATTGAAGACATTCTTGAACCATCATCCCCAAAGGTTCCTCTACTAGAGGGAATTGAGAAAGTATGTGTAGAAATGAACATTTTTAATAAGGAGGTCCATATCCAAGATACCCCTGATGGTCCTCATGTCGATATGAGCACTATAGAGATTATAAATCTTGATGACAGTCCTCCACAAGATTATCCAGACTATCAAGATACATTTGATAAGGCAGAACATGACATAGGAGAATAGTTGAAACAGATTGGGTCACCGCAACAAACTAATACAAACACCTCCAAGGCAGATGATACGGAGAAGGAGTTGGCAATAGGGGATGATGATTCTTTGATTAAAGAGGGAGAAAAAATGAAGTCCCCTAAACATTCTTTAACAACCCCTGACTGGCTGCAACAGAGATTACAAAGTAAACAACCTCAAATTGAAGTTGTTGATTTAGACCTAGACAAATTCCTTGCTCGGCTTGAGAATCCCAAGAAGAAAAAGTAGGCAAAGCTCCACTCTACAATATACAAGGATGCCTTAGGGTATAGGATTGTGAAAGTTGCAATACCTCTAGTGCAGGCCAATAAAGAGGAGGTTAGGCCAGGAGACTACAACATCTCTACACTAAACCTTAGACCTACCGCTAGGTTGTAGGAGATTGAAGAGTCCAAGGACTCCGTCTCCAATATAATTCACTGAATGGACAAAGATGAGCAGACAAAGAAGCAATTGAGGAAAAAAAAATGATGAACTATGTGTCTGTATTACATACTTGGTGAAGCCCATGCACAGTGAAGATGGCACAATGACAACCCCATCTATTCTTTTAAAGGAGGAATTGGAAAATTTTTATAAGATGAGGTGAATCACCTCAATAACAAAGGATTGGCTGATGGAGATTTATACAAAAGGTTGTGAAGTAATTGATGAATTGAGTGAGATGCATAAGGAGTTTTGTGTCGTGAAAGAAGAATGGGATGAGTTAGTTGAAGATAATGAAGGGTACAATGACTACTATTTATAAACATCCCAGGGTATAGGCTATGTATAAATTGTCTCCGGAGGTCCTTATCCAAGAGAACATTTTGACAAAAGATAAAATGAATATGCCTTTCCACTGGCTAGAAATGTTGAAACTTAGGAGGGAAGTTTTTGACAAGGAAAAGGCTGACAACACATTTGCAAAGGCCCAACTTTTTAGAAGCTATATACGGCTTCAGCAATCTCATCCATGCCTTAACAATATTATATTTAGATGATACAACAACCATAGATGCATAGGAATGCAAAAATCAGTTGACCCTATCACTACAAGGTAATCCAACCAATAATTCTTTCCCCTTCAACGTGGCAAATATGAACAAGGCCAGTAATTTGAAAGTGCACATCAAGGAATTCAAGCATAGTGTAAGAGTGAAAGTTGTGGTTTATTATAATCTATCCAAGGAAGTGGACACCCTCAAATTTCAAGCTAATTTTGTAAAAGATCCCTCTCTAGAGGAGATTAATCCCATACTCGAGGACTTAATGGCATATAGAAGGAAAGAGGAGGAAAAGAATAAGGTGACTATAGATGAAGATGTTCCTGCAGCCTAAAGAACAACATTCTACAGTGTTAGCAATACAGACAACAGTATAATAATCAAATGCCAAATCCAATTGGCATCCTCAATCAAAAACATGTCTTTTACTCTTTTGACTTGTCAACTAGTTGTAAAAGTGATTTGTCTCATTAGACATATCAAAAAGTTACTCTTTTGTCCTATTCCCTTGTGTCCAAAAGTTGTATTTTTGTCTTTTTCCTAAAGGACAAAAGTAATTCCAGGATTGTAACTACCTGCCGTCGCAAATTTAATTTTTATGAATCTGGACCTTTTGTGTTGGATTAATCCTCACCATCCATTGTAAAACTCAGTATGCATGCCTCTCTATATAAAGGTGGTCATTCTCTTATTTTATAAGGTTGGAACAATGAATTGTTAAGACTCTTCCAAAATTTTGAATTAATACAAATATATCTACAAGTGTTGCTACATCTTATGTTATTGTGTTAATGAGTTTTGGATTCATGGTTCATTTTCTACCTAAATTTAGATAAAGTTTAGTTACAAATTGGATGTATGCTTTTGATATCTGGCGAATGCTTTAGTTCATACCATTTGTATCTTGTTGATTGTAAGTTACTTTGCATGGTTAGTCTAAACCTAGTTCAATGATTTAAGCTCGTTTTCATAATATCAATTAAGCTACACCATTTATTGGGTGTTTAATGGGTGTATGTGATTTGAAAACCATCGCTACCTTTAAAGATTGCACTATTTCTACAATGTTATGGGAAACCTGGTTAAGTGGAAATCATTTTTAGAGTATTTGTCTATCTAAAATAGTCTTATCCATTGTGATTTGTCCTTAGGGTTTTCCATTTCTTTCCCTACCCCTCTTCCTTTTGAAATTTCTTTAAATAAGTTGGTATATTAAATTGAAGCACCACGCCATTGATATTAATAGGTGAAGTTTTCAGAATTTGGAGCCTAAGTTGCCTAGGGTTTTTGCATACCAGTGACTATTATCATTTGTAAAACCCTAAGTAAGTATTCCCCATACGTAAGGCCCCTTGATTGGAACAACAAAACATATCCAACTGAGTTAGCCTACAAGTCAAGACCTAACAGTATAAACCTTGGGGCTATCTTTTTGTAGGTTTTCTGGGATTAGATTCCTTTCAAGAGATGTGGGATACTTAGTATTTCATCTAAGTTGTTGTGTGCAAAAATGCCCATCAACATGATCTTGGATTAGGATTGTTCACCAATACTAAGAATGGAGAACTTGTTCTAGTTCAAGAGTGGACATGTCTATTTGAATCCCATTGGCCATCTACTAGCTACTATATGTTCAATAATTATTTTGTAGAAAAGGTCATGAGAATTTTAGGATTCACAAGAAAAAGACTTCCATAGTAATTCACCAAGTTCCTCGAGTCTATGGATTTGGACACACCAACTAAGATTGACCACAATTGGGGAGATTGGTTCTATTACAAGGACCATACTATTATCAGAGTTTATGGAGTTGAGGTGGCTCCACACATCCTACCATTCTAGGTGCTTTCAAGGCAAGATTTTCTTGAGAACATGTGGCAGCTCAATCACTCTGATAGGTTACATTTAAGGCAACAAAAAAGTCTTTCTTTCCATATACTATTCAATGTTTAGATTTCTTTATCATATCTAGGGAGTGTTTAGATCTCTTGGGTGACAAGAGTTTAGAATAAAAGTTGGGATCTGCCCTAGACAAAAAATATGACCTTGAACACTTCATTGATTTGGCAATAAAATCTATGGGAAGATTAGGTTATGAGCACCACTTTGATGAAACTAAAGATTTGTACAGGAATTGTCTATCTTTGGAAGAAAAGGAATCAATGAGAAATAGGATGAAGGGAGTATTTTTCGTAGAAAAGGAAAAGAGAAAGATGATCAAGAATTATAAGGGAGCAATCATGGAAATCAAGGACAATATTGAAAGGATGAGGCTAACAATGCTTCATGTTGATACACTCAAAGTTATACTAACACAATCATCCCCAATGAGAACTATAGAAGAACATCAGGAGTTGGTTGAGCAAGAGGATGTGATGAATAAAATGGAGGCGTATGTTGTCCCTTTGACATAGGGCCAATCTTTTGCATTAGTTTGTGGTGATCCTTCATCTTCAAAGGTTCTTGAGGTAAATGCTTCATAGCCTTTAGTGGATTATACATACACTAATGGTATTGGAGATTTTGATCCCAATAGAGATGAAGTGGATTAGTTATTGGCCTCTCCTAGAAAGGATATAGTCCCAATTGTTTCACATGGTAGACCATTGTTAGGCATTGAAAAATATGATCCAACCATTCAAGATGTTAGATCTTTGGTTGGTGAGAAATTCATCTCTGATGATGACTTTGTTAAGTCTGAGGAGTTCATAATGCAAGTCCTTAAAATGAAAATGGAAGTAGATGCTCAGAAAAAGGAGGACCAATCTTACAATAAGGAAAGGTTTGACTAGGAAAATGAAGCACAAAGCATTAGATCTCATATCAATGTTAGCATTGATAACATCACCCTTGGAGAAGGAAGGAAGTTGGTAAAGAACCATGGTGGTTTATTGTTGCTAGGTTGGGAGATATCTTCATCCATAGTATTAGACATAATTAGGAGAGATTGTGGTGACTTTGAGGTTTTTGAAGGGGAGGAGCAAGCAAGGGATTTTTACTTCAGTTTAGGCTTCACCCCTAAGAATGAAACACTTGCAATTTGGGCAGTTGGCCCTAAAGATCAGAATCCTTAGATAATGCAAAATGTTGAAGAATTAAGTGGTAATTTAATTGTTGGGAGGTTAGTGGATACTATTGCTCCTCAAGTCACTTCTTTGGTAGTTAATATTGCCTTATTTAGCAACGCTATAGAAAGCAAGCTACAATCTGATCATGACAACATGCAAAGAGAGCATAACAAATCGCTTTATGAATATAACAAAATAAACTCTAGTGGGGAACATGTTCCTCATATGATGGAAAAATCAATACAAGTGGCCTCTCCTCAAGAAGAAATATCTGAGCAGGATAAAACCTCTTTGATGCTAAAAATCAGTTGCCTAAAAGAACTTAAGGTAGCTCATGAGTCAGAAATTAAGGCCATGGCAGAAGCAAAAAAAAACTTTGATCAAATTGGTCAACAATCTATTTCAACATATAACTGTCTGTATCGTGAATAAAACAGATGATGTATGTGAGTGCTTCAATAACTTTCTTAGAGCCTTAGAACAAAAGGAACAACAAAGCTTGGTTGTATGGCAAATCATGAGAAAATGGATAGCAAGGGTCTTGCAGCTCAAGCATGTCCATGGTAATTCTGAGTATAACCCTAGGGCCTCTCCTACCATTACCAACACATATAAAGTGGTCGAGTTTCTTAATGAGGTGTCTTCATTTTAGAGCAGGCTTGGGATTATATTGAAAGAAGGAGAAAAATTTTGAAAATCTTAGAGGAGTTAGGGTTTCCACCTATTATGGATGGTGATGGACACGCCAAGATTTTGACTCCCTAGAAGACCGAGTTTCAAAAAGATCACACCTACAAATGTCAAGTCACTAGTTCAGGATGACAATGTTAATTCCATTTTATGTAATGACAAAATTAACAAGTTATTAAAGTTGGAGTCTATATTAGATAATTTCATTCGAGACATCAAGATTGCCTCGATGCCATATATGCCATGCATCAAAATAAATCATTTAGAGCATGACTAGCTATCTTGATGAGGATTTTGAAAAGTGTCTTTCCTCTTTTGGGTAAAAATCAAGGTGATATATGCCAAGTGTTTTAATTTACTTAGAAAGTTTGATCAATCGTTAGTCACTTTTGAAAGGCTGTGGCCATTCTTTTAAAGGATCTAAGGTGTCATTTTGGCATGTGTATGAACTAGGCACATAATGAGACAAGTCTTTTGACATTTTGATGGGATAATTTGACACTTAATTCATGAAACAGTTCACACAAGAATTTAGCCCTTTGAGCTATTTAAACATGTGTAATCCCAACAACAACATTAAGTTTTAAGGAGTTAATAGGAGCTTAGTATTTGGCCATTACGTCTCAATGATATTATTTTTTTCTTTTGGGAGTTCGTTAGTATGATTTGGGGGTTATCTCTCTACTTTTAGTTTAGGATGGTTAGCAATCATAATGGAGCTATTAGTACATTGGTAGGGTATAGTAGCTAGGAAGATCCATTGGTTTTTGAGTGTTTTAACTCACCATTGATCTATATATTCCAAGAGGGGATAACTTACTATTCTTTCTCAAATAATAGCGATATGCACTATTTCTCAAGTGGTCTCTCTAGATCAATGTTGGGTGGGGTGCCACATAATCTTCAAGCCCAATGAGAAGAAGTGGGAACCTATGCATTTAAGGTATCCTATTCCAATTATCAATTACACATTGCTTCCTCTATCTGAGATGTCATCTTCCTATTCCATATTGCCAACTCCAACAATTGTGTCATCATGAGATGTGGGGACAAATATTCAACCGTCATCCACAAAACTATGGATTGTGGGAACATGTGTCTTGTTCTCTTATATGGCATGCTTATATTGGATTGTAGTTCTCATGGAACTTTCATGTGAGCCTCAACCATTGGCAGTTTTGCCTTTCTAATCTTTTAACATGTGTCAGTCATCTATTGTCTCGATCTGCCTTGTATTTTCTTATATATGGGAATTGTGTTTTCATTAAAAAGGGTGGGGGTTGGGGGGTGGGAACGAAGAAAGAATTCTAGAATTGATTGTAGTTATGTTCTCTTGAGAAATAAAAGGGAACTTGTGTTGTCTAAAACTATGTATTGGCAATCTTTATTTAAAATGAAATATATGAGAAAGTATTTATTGGTTGTCACTCTCTCCTTAATTGGGTTGTTTTCAAAGATATATTGTTAAGGATGTTTTATCTTTGCATTCACATTTGTTGTATGAATTATTTGTCTTAGTGTACAATCAAGGAATGTAGGAAACCTTTCTAAGTAAGTAATATACTTAGCAATTTTGTGAAGAATAAATAAGAATGGTTGCATCTAAATAGATTGCATATGCAGGTGAAGTATCACTGCACGGTAGTGATAACTAGTTTAAACCTTTGAAGTCAAGATCTATTAATACTAAATTATGTCAACATTTAGGTACCTTTGTGCTCCCAAGGAAATAGACATCGATCATTTCCCATACTTTCTCCCAATCGAATGGAGTGAAATTATGAAAATCTTTTGAACAATAATTTACCTATAAGTTATTAGGCTTAGGTCTAACATTAGAAAGCACAAAGGGAGTGTATGAATATAAATTATTCCAAGAATCCATGTTGTAATTCCTTAAGCATGTCATCTTCTTACCACTGTAATGAAGCTGTTATGTTTTCATGCCTAATCAAGTGAGTGTTGATAGGGTTACCCCCTAGGTCTTGCAAAACTTGAAGTGTAGGAGAGACTCAATTATCTCTCATTTGTTAGCCCATCCTATCATCCATTCTGAGCATAGGAATTTGCAACTCATTAGGAATTTCTTATTGTAGGTTGAAGAACCAACATGTAGCTCCTAGCATCTATCACCTTCGTGCTACTGGTGACAACTAGATACACTCTAAGATATTAGATTTATCTCCTGGCATCTGTCACCTACACGATAGTGGTGACATCTAGCTAAACTACCTCTGTATAATATCATGGATAGCTCCTAGCATCCTTCACCTCCATGCTATTGGTAAAAGTTGGCTAATCCTAAGATATGACAATTATCTCTTAGCATTTGGCACCCGCACGATACTGGTGACAACTGTCTAAATGCACCTATATTAGACTTGGTTTTGACATGTCTAGGGTCATCTTATAGCCAGGTAAAACACAATCAGGATATCCCAAGGATTCACAAACACTAAGTAGATTGACTTGGTTACATCCCACATGGAGTAAACCATAAAGCTATACACATGGTCCTACAAGTTTTAGTGGTCAAAATTTCCAACACATAAGAATCGCATTGAACCCACATGAGCTAGTGTCTATCTGGACATATAAACATAAACCAATATAAACTCATAAAATAATCTCAAAGGCCATTCAATACATTCAAATTGCTCTTGAAAATACTATAATTATTAGACAAAAATTAAACCCATTATAGTAATATTTAACAATATTCTACTTTTGGGTGTATAGCAACTTTGTGCATTACTGATCATAAAACACCATACAATTATCAACCAAACATATATAAAAGAAAAACACCATACCATATTTGGTATTACTTACCATTAATTTCCCGTAGTTGGGAAATGTAGTCATAAGGAACTCCATCCTAAACTTAACAAAAATTTGGGCACATATTAATTAGAAGGTGAGTTTGCAACCATCCGATGCAATTTTAGTCTAAGATGAAACATGATGAAGAGTGGGGTTGATATAATTAGGAACAACCCCAAATCTTGGATCTATTCATTAAATACCTCCCCAACTGACTTGGGTCACAGGGGCATCCTTTGCCCAAAGACTATGTACATTCCTTCTTCCAAATGGGATTGAAGTCACATGTAGTTCTCCTAGGATTTCAACTATCAAGATGAGAACTTGCACTTTTCTAGGTTAAGGTAACCTATACAAATACTAGACAACCTTTTAATCAGAAACATCACCTAGGCCTAGCCCTCAAAGATTCCAAGCCTCAATAGATAGTTTCCCTAAAGAAGTCATGAACTAACCTAACCAAGAAAGATCATGTAAATGAAACTAAACACCTTTTTTTAAATTTTGACTCTAATTAATTAGCTCAATATGTTAATATGGTGCATTACTAAAAACAAGGTCCTTGAACTACCTCTACAGACAATAGTCCCACTTATCAACCATCTTTATATTTAGTTGAGCATTAAAACATGCGCATATTAAATGACATACCTTAGACAATAGGACAAATTGTCTAAATCAAATCCATACTCATAAATTATGCATAACATAGTCAATATGAAATAAATCCAATCATATCATAGCATAGTGTAGCAGTAGTCAAAATATCATCACTAGGCAACAATATTGCAAAAGCCCTAATAAGGCTCCAAGTGATGTTCCTACTATCATAATCATATTATATTATGGCATCCTTCTTAACAAAACAAAACATGCATCAACAAGGCTACATAAAAATCATCTTAACTTTGAAAAACATACAATAATAATTATAAACTTTCTTTAAGCATGATCAATACTCAAGATAGCTAGAAACATTTTAGATCATCATATGAAGATGTCCACTCAATAATATTAGTAATAATAATATTCTTATCCTTTTGATTTCATTTATCTTATACTGCAACCTCATATTCTTATAATAGTCATGTTCACAAACTGGATCAGATTCATACTAAATATGACCTTAATGGTAAGAAATAAGTGATTCCATATGGTAGCAATAGGTTTGCAAACCAACCCTTATACTCATATTTCAGTGGTCATAAGATGCTAAAACACCACAAACTCACAACACATCTTTCCATATCCAACAAAATGCAACCAATAAGCAACACAACATAGATGCAAGGTCTTTAAACTCAATTAATAATCATCACAATTTAGTGCCCAATAGTGGTATGTGTTGATATGTGCTGGACAACTAAGAGGGGGGGTGAATCAGTTGTCTTGAAAACTCAAATACTTATGCATTAAAACATTGAACACTTATCCACAATTATTAAGATTTAACCATGAAACCATAAAATTAGAAACTTAACCACATATGAAACAACAAACACAAGAGACACCAGATTTACATGGAAAACCCCAAGGTGGGGAAAAACCAAAGAGAGGATTAGCTCTCAATATATATTGTAATCTTGAAATAATGATGATCAGGCTTGGTCATTCCACGGGCCTAATCATACTAACTCATTGTCAGGAAGAACAACTAGGTCTAGCAGGCTCACTGCCACAACCCTAAACCTAGCAAGATTACAATAAGGGTTGTTAAACCCTAAGGGCTATTAAACCCTATTGGCGGCTCACTGCTAAGCATGCTACCACGATCAACACTTTTCTATGTTTATCATTGAAGTACAACAATTTCTCCGCTCTGTTCTGCCTCTTCTTTGTTCTTCCTCTTCTTTGCTCTGCCTTTTGGACCTTTCTTAAGATCTTTTCATTTTCTCTCAAGGACAACTTTTCCACAATTCAGTTACAAGTATTTATACACTAGATCAACCTTGGAATGATCATCAAGGTCGGCATTACAATCATCAACCATTGGAACAATCTCCAAGGTCAGCAATACAAACATTTTCAAAATAGGTCTTGACCTATTACAACATTATGCAAGGGAGATGAAATAAAAATGCACATGGATCACACCATGCCTTAGCTGGGACTTAAACACAATCTTACACGCTTCAACATGCCTTCACGATCTTCAAGAGATCTCCACAATTGCTGGAATCAACCAGGTCGGCCAAGCTGGTTACACAACACACTATCTGGAAGTAATCTTCACACCTTCACATTTCTTCCACGCAGACCAATGTAATGATGGGAACATGATCAGGAGGTATCCACAAGCACGTTATAATCGTCAGGAGCAACCACACAACCCTTAGCCACTTTATCCATAGAAATCTTCTCACTGGAACACATGAACTTCTCTATCTTCAATTGTCATAAAAGAAAGATAGCTTGTGGACCACCAAACCATGAACCACTACAATTGTAGGCACTTATGATCATCACAGACTTCACTCTCGAACTGCAAAGAAAAATGCTTTACTATGGAGGAATGCGAAGCATATTACTTTCTCCCTATCCTAACTGATCTTCCAGAAAAGCCAAACTTTACTCTAGTGAATGCAACTCTCTCAATTCTTCATACCGAAGGCTCAAACTCAGGATTCAGTAACTTCAGGCATCTCTTTGAATAACTTCCAATCCGCACAGCAAGATCTTCACCCAAAAGGAAATGCAGAGTAGTCTACCAGGTTGTTCTTCAACATGCCACTCACTATCTGTACTGCACTTCTCTGTAACTTGTTTCTTCCGGAGAGGCCAATTTTCTCAATATCCTCAACATGCAGAGCTTCCTAACATGTAATAGAGTAAGATACAGTTGACACCAATGACAACAAAGATATGTTGGCATCAATGACAACACTGATTAGGCACGTACTTGCAACAGTATGATCATTTTGTAATTCAATAATGTTAGAAGGATAGAGATCATAAGGACATCAAGCCCCAAATCAATCAATAATTCATACTAAGTTAAGTCCATCACAAGATTTCCCAAATTCTAACAACTACAAGTTACCATTAATGTTCTCTTGCAATCGTCTTGTAGAACATAGTGTAGCCATCTTCACTTTAGCACCATCATTATTCTAAGCACATCCTACTAATATCATACCCATGATTAAGATATTGTACTGACAACCCTCAAAACTCACACCATTCTTGCACTTATCATATTATTGGTTTAAACAAGGGTTTTACCCCACTATTCATTTACTAAGGTTGACAGTTCAAGTCAAGAGCTAAAGGTTGGCTACTCCAATTCTAAGTCCAGTTCCACTTAGCCTCCATTTTAAACTTAATTTAAACAAAGTATGTAATGATATTTGATTTCCATTTCGCCTAAGCATATGGTTTCTATGACATACCATTAGAATGATGGGTATATACATATACTTATTATCTTTATCCTTTAACAATATGGTGTTATTGTCAAAGACTAATCACTTTATATAGAATTGACTGTATACAATAATCATGCATCTTCCATTAAACTATTTGCCATACCCTTAAATAGAGAACATCCAATATAAGGTATAAAGAGAATTGATCATAGTTTGAAATAATTCAAAAGAGAACTTGTGCATAAATTCTTCTTTATTAAATTTTGTGCATGTTTTGTGAAGAACATGGGCTTTGCAATTACCACATTTGACAGAAATTCATTTTAGTTATATTTTGATGGCATCCTTTCCCTCTTCTCAAGCTCCAATTTGAGCACATGAAGGTAGGCTATTGTTTAACATTTAAGTAAAAGTTTCTAAAGCCTGTTAAGAAACCCATTTGGAACATATCCTACCCTCATGGCATTCATTGAGGCCACATTTCTTTGAGGCATTTTATAAAACAACTCACATGCCTTGCCTAGGCTTCCACACTTTGCATACATGTTTACCATATGTGTGTGTGTAGAGAGATAGGTATTTTATTTTATGGATAGTCACCTAATATTCTCCCTTTTGCAATTTTTGGTTAGACTCTCACCTACACATTCCACTTGGAATGACAACTACTATGCTCAACAAAAGTTTAATAAGTATTATGGACAATAAATTGATTCCATCCAAAGAATAGCAACATACATTAAGTTATAATGCAAATCATCTACAACGATGGGTACCTAGCTGTGGAGCTTTCTCTTGCTAATGGGGTCACTATAGCGGTACTCACACCCTTCAAACTCTTGCCTCTTCCTTGCTACTCTCTTTTGCTTGTTTTGATTTCTCTCCTTCATTTCTATATGCAACCTCTTCTTCTATAACCAAGGTTCAAGTTTGGGTCAATATCCTCTTCTTCATCAAGAGAGGAAAGATTTTCCCTATGAGTTCTTTTGGCTAGAGGACCCTAGCACCATAATGATGCAAAAGTGAACTTCCTCTACCCAACTCTACACATAAACAAGTACTAACCATCTCGTAATTGCTACTGGGGTCATCTAACTCAATTCCATGGGATTCCTTATCCTTTATTCTTTCATGGATGTCCATACCTTGTGCTTGTCAAACTCTTGTCTTGTCCACTTTTTGTGGTAGCAAACAAACACTATACCCTCTTCAATGGCATTGCAGGAGACCCCTCTCTGCCATGGTGCCCATACCTACACCATAAATGTTTTTGTCTCTCCCAACTACCTCCTTCATTTAAATCGAAGACCTCTTTATTTAATTTTAGTCATCATATCCCTATCTTGGGAATGAATGAATGAAATTTTTTTAATAACGTGCATGAGGCCAAGAAACCTATGAAACCATAGTAAATGACACTACCATGCACAAAAGCCCCAACAAGCAGGTCTCCCTCATTAAGTTTCACTGGCATCTCTTTCCTTTTGGATGTTAGATCTTCCGCTATTAATCTTGATCAAGTAATCTATTGTTTTTGTTGGCCTTTCCTTTTCAAACAGGGTAATCAAGGAGCCCAAATTTAAAATATCAATATAGTTGATTTGAGTATCCTTATAAGATGAACATTTTATGAAGTAGTGTCATTTTGTTTCCACTAGCCCCAAAGTAAAAAATGACAAATTCTATCTACCCACTCTTCCTTAGGCATTTTCCACCTTCCATTATCACACCTAAGATGGTGCGAGCTAGTCCTTAGTTGAGCTATTAACATTTTCGCTTTCCATTTTATTTTCACTCCTATATATAATTCTTTTGTTTGTGGTCACATGTAGAATTGAAATTTTGACATAGTATTCTCTTTTCCTTCCAAGTTGTTTTGTCCACATGGTTGCCTTGACTTTTTTCTCGCACAAATTTTTTGATTTCCACATTGGTGTTTGGACACTCTGTCACACTAATATCCCACTTACTCATCCACTTGTCATTTTGTTTCATCCACACAATCTTCCTTCTATTTAACTTTTCTTCCATTGTCATTTTGGGCCAACAGTGAAGCTCCATGTTCTCTAATCTCTTTAAATAACTTAACATCTAGATCAAAGTTGTTGCTTCCAAAAAAAAGGCACCAGACTTAGCTAAAGTGATCTCATAAGGGACAGACATCTTTGTTTGAAACTACTTGTGATTAGGTGCTTTTGTAACCTCTCTATCTGCCCTCATTTCATTGTTGATGTGCTGCTAGCCCAAACTTCACACCCATATAATACTATTGGCGCAAAAAGCAACCTAAAAAGGGTCTTCTTAGTTTCCCAATCCCACAATTCAACCTTTCTACATCTATTTTGCAATAAGTATAAAGCTTCCCATCCTCCATGTATCCTTTTTACCCTACAAGTCTCCCAGCTAAGCTTGTTGTGGAAATTAAGGCCAAGATATTTATATTCATTTACCACTTGCAAGGCATTTCCTTAAAAAGCAAAGTCTATTTGAATGTTCTTTCTTCTCAAGGTAAAGATCGTGACCTTGGTTTTGCCTATATTCACTTGCATCCCTACCTTCTGACAAAACAATTCTAGAGCTCTCAAGAGCTCTCTCAAATCATGTGTTGTTTTTGCCATTAAAATAACATCATTCGCATATAGAAGCAACTTTATTACACAGCTAACCAAGTGAACACCCCCACCACCAAACTTGTATATCCACTCCTTTAACTTGTCAATGTAGAGTCCAAACAGGGTAGTAGATAACAGACATCCTTGTTTGACACCAATGTCACTTCTGAAACATTCTAATAATCCTTGTCTAGTTCTAATTTTGGCTTGAACTTGATCATTTAGCCTATAACAACAACCCTATACATTTTTTAAATTCCCAACTCTTCCATTCTACCCCAAGGTTTACTTCTAGGAACAATGTCAAACATAGTTGCAAGACTCGCAGAAAACTCAACGAGTGAAGAAAAACTCATGAGTTTTTCAGCAAAATGAATTTTTCTTACACTTGTACGCAGGAAAACTCGCTCGTACAAATGAGAAAAACTTGCCGTACTTTTGGCGAGTATTTGGTGAAAACTCAGTGAGTTAATCCAAAAAACCTACGCGATCAGCGTTTAACTCAGGCGCCGACCAAAAAGGCATTTAGTCATTTGTTTTTCACTCATTTGTGTGCTCTCACTCAGCAAAAACCCTCTCCAAAGCATTGTCACCTATTTACAGTAATTTTGCATCAAGGAGATGATATTTGAAGGCCATTTTCATCGAATTTTGAATGCAAATTGGATTCCCAGGTAGGATTTCTGATTTTTCTTGTTCTTTCATTTTTTTAATTTTTTCTTCATTTTTGTTGATTTTATGTTTAAAAATCATCATGAATGTAGTGTGAATAAGAGTTAAATACATTTATATTCATTAAAACAAGATTTAGATTCATCAAAACAAGATTTTTTGATGAATTTTTCTGATTTTTTTACATATTTTGCTAATTTTTTTGAAATTTTCTTCAAACCCTAGTTTTTTTTTAATTTTGAATCCTCTTTTTTGTTGAATAACATGTTTACAATCTAAGATTAGCTTAATTTTTTACTAATTTGAAGTAATTTTCAGATTTTTTACATTTTTTCACATTTTTTTGAAACCCTAATTATTATTTTCTGTTTTTAAATCCATTTTTTATGAAAATGTTTAGAATCTTAGATTAGTTTAGATTTTTAGTAATTTAAATTAATCTCTTTTGATTTAATCTAATTTACCTTGTTTTTAAATTTTCTATCAAAAAACTAACAAGTTGTGCTTTCACTGTCATTGTGTGTGTAGGTTAATTGATAATGGCTTCTCATTTTGCAAGTGCATCTGGTTCTGCCTCGAGCTCTGCCCCATCCATGCCTAGGGGATTTGTAGCCACTCATCCTCGAGGAGCTAGAGATCCTTCTTGGAAATATGCTTATCTAGGACCCATACCTAGCTTAGTCTATTGCATTAAATGCGAAAAAAGTATATCGTGGAGGCATCAATCGCCTCAAATACCACCTTGCAGGCATCCCTCAACGTGATGCTAAGGCTTGTCCTAACACCATAGAAGAAATAAAAAGACAAATGAATGTCATACTTGCAGCTACAGAAGAAAACAATTTGCAAAGAGAGAAGGCAAAAGCAACAATGCAAGCAGCCATAGCTTCTTCTCAAGGTGCTCCAGTCAACCTTGAGTCAAATGGTGATGCTACTCAGGGCATAGTGAGATCTCTTTGTGGTCCACGTGTGCAAAGGTAACCCACCACCACCTCAATCCCTTCATCTACCTCTAGTAGAGCAACAAGACCTACACACATGCATGATTTTTTGTGCCTGGAAACACACCTGGTGCACAACCTTCCTTAGAGGCAACTGGGTGGAATAGGGAGGTGCATGAGCAGGCAGACATTGCTTGTGCAGATTTTTGGTATTTTAACATCCCTTTCAATGTGGCAAGTTCTCCTTACTAGCACAATTTGGTTACCGCATTGACAATTGCAAGAAAATGCTACAAGGCGCCTTCTCGCACAGACTTGGGTGGGAGGTTAGTTAATTAATCTTTTTGATAAATTTATGTTCTTTACTTTATGTCTTTCAAGTTTAATTTATGATGAATTTAAGCTATTTTTTTGTTTACAAATTAAAATTGTGTACTTAATTTCACTTTGTACTTGTAGGTTGCTTACTAGTGCAACTGAAAGGGCAAGGACAGCAGTAGAGGAGCAAAAAGAAAATTGGAAACAATATGGCTAGTCTATTCTTTCTAATGGGTGGACGGATGGAAAAAACCGTACCATCATTAATTTCTTGTTTGCATGCAAAGATGAGGTGGTGTTCTTAAAATCAGTTGATGCCTCCCACATAGTAAACAATGCAAAAAATTTGGCTGACATGTTGGAGGAAGTTTGCATGGAGGTGAGGATTGAAAATGTTGTGCAAACCATAACTGATAATGCAGCAGCATATGTGGCAGCAGGACGACTCCTCCAAGATAGACACCACACACTTTTTTGGACACCTTGTGCAACACATGTGCTTGACCTTCTTTTGGAGGACAAAGGAAAACTAGATTGGGTCACACCAATTGTAGAGGATGCGAGGAGGATCACTAAATATGTTTACAATCACCCTTGGGTTCTTCACTTGATGAGGGATTACACCCAAGGGAAAGAGTTGGTGAGATCTGGTGTGACAAGGTTTGCAATAGTTTTCTTAATGTTGCAAAGCATTATTGGTTCATTGGCAGCTTTGAAACAAATATTTGTGGCCCCAAAATGGAGAGTCATCTTATGCAAAGAAGCCAAAAGGAGAGAAGGTTGCATGCATAGTCTTTGACAAAGTATTTGAAAAATAGTTGCAGAGATTGTGAAGGTAACTTCAAAACTTCAAATTTAAATTCAAATTGAATATTTATTTATTTTTAATATGTCTTTCATTGTAAATTTGTAACTTTAATCTTTTTGCATTTTTATATTGTAGGTGTCAGAGCCCTTGGTTAGAGTCCTCCGCTTGGTAGATGGAGATAAAACCCCAATGGGGTATCTTTATGAGGCCATGGATAGGGCCAAGGAGGCTATAAGAAATTATTATAAGGGGGACAACCTCAAATTTGATCCCATTTGTGAGATTATTGACAAGAGGTGGAATAGTCAACTCCACCAACCCATCCATGCAGCAGGGTACTTCTTGAACCCTCGTTTCTTCCATTCAGGCACCTACTCAGATCCTATTGGAGAGGTTATTGAGGGCCTCACTAAATACATTCAAAGGATGACACCCAAGGTTGAGGTGGTAGACCTCATTGTTAATGAATTGCAAAGTTATAGGGCAAAAAGGGGTGCACTCTTCTCTTCAAACCTAGCAAAGAGAGCAATACACAATCAGCCACCAGGTATAAAATTTAAAATTTACAAGTTACAAGTTACAAATATTGATAAATCATAATTTGATCAAATATGTTTTCAACTTTTGATTTTCATTTCTAAGTTTCTAACTCCTAATTTGTTTTTGTAGATGTTTGGTGGTCAAATTGGGGTGGAAATACCCCACATCTCCAAAAATTTGCCCTCCATATCTTATCCTAGCCTCGTAGTTCGTCTAATTGTGAGCGCAATTGGAGCTTGTTTGAGGCCATCCACACAAAGAAGAGGAACAAACTAGCTAAAAAATGCCTCAATGACCTAGTCTATGTGCAATATAATCTTCGTTGCGCATAAGAAAGGTAGAAGAAATAGCAAATAATCCAATTGATTTGGATGAGATAGATCCATATAGTGATTGGACAGGGCGAGATGAGCACCCTCCATTGTTTTCCGAGGATGACATCTATGACTTAGAGCGACAGGCAATGGAGGAGGGGGATGGATTTCCATTCTCAATGGCTGACATTGAGGATGACCTGAGGAGGAGTCATTGCCAGTGACTGTGCCATGACCAGCAGTAGGATCTACATCCAGGATGGAGGTTGAGGAGCCATAGCAAAGTCCTACGACTATACCCTCTCCTGTAGTCTTCTCATGTACTAGACATGGGAAGAGGAAGATGTGAATTTGTAAAAACTGAAATATATTAATATTGTATTTAGTATTTACTTTCAGTTTTACAAAAACAATTTGCTATTTTCATTTTGTTTCAGACTATCAGTATCAGCGTATTGAGCATTCCACATGAAGATGCAATTTTGTATCTAATTTTCTTTGAAATCAATCAAATATAACTAGACTCAGCTTGTTTCTTCTATGTACTCATTTTATTGACTCATTGGATGCATCTTATTAGTGAATTTTGCAAAAAAATGTGTTTTTAATGAAGTTTAAGCAATTTTTTAAGTTAAGTTTTTTGCTGAGTTTTTTCCGAGTTTTTGCTAAGTTTTTTCTGTACCGTACTTTTCGGGCTTGTCGAGTAAATACTTTTGGCAAGTATTGCAACTATGATGTCAAATGCCTTCTTGAAGTCAACGAAGTAGCAAAAAATTTCTTACCCTTGTTTATCCCAAACCTTCTCAATCAAGGGCCCACGGTAATGCAATGACCAATTGTAGAGAGTATTGGCCTGAAACTTGCTTGCACTTTCGCCCTCTTTCCTTCCTTTTATATCCAAGTACTAATTCTACGCTCTATCGTACTCTCAAAGAGCTTTCCACAAAGAGGATTAATCATTATAGTGTGGTAGTTTGATTGGTTGTTGACATCTCCACTTTTGAGCAAAGGAATAATGACACTAGTTGTCCAATTTGCAAAAAAAACATTCGGAATTACCCCATTGAATATCCTTTTGATGTGTGGTGTGAAGGATTCCAAGCCCCATTTTATGTATTCTTCCTATAAACCATCTACATCCCATGCTTTACCCACTGCCAGCTTTTTAATTCCTTCCTTGATATCTTTTGTGGAAAAGAGTTTAGCTACTAGAGGAATGTCTTTATCTTGATCTCTCTCATACAACAATTTTGCATATTCCAACCATTGGAAGTCTGTGATATTATTCTATTTAGTTGTACTGTTTTGTTGTGATTCCTTCCAAAAACCTTTAGGATTATGCTTTCCAAGGGAAATCAATTTTTTCCTCCTTGTTTACATGTATTCCCTTTTTTAGATCTCACTAGCTTTTCATAATCCCTTTTATTTTATTTTTCCTTTCCCATGATTTTCAACATTCTCTTTGTTACCTTGCAATCTCCATCATACCACAAATTTGCCGAAAATTTGTTTTTGTTGCCTCTCTTAGACCTAGACCTTTTGCACGGATTTAGAGCTTTGTGGATTAATGTTATCAACCTATTGCTGCCTATTATTCTTTTGTTTATATTGGCCATACCACTAACTCTTATTTCTTCCAATTGTTTATCAAGCATTGCTCAAAAAATTTCTCATTTCTCATATGGCATAAGGATTGTGCCTTGAGGAGCCATTTTCTTTTGATTTTGTTATAAACTATCTTGTTATTGGATGTATTTTTGCATTCCAATCTTTACATATGAAGGATTATGATCAAATTTCATTTTTATAAGATAACTCCCCACCTCTACCTCTATTAGCCTTACCATAATATTCTGAGAACAAATAGCATAATCAACTACACTTTGCCCATTGTATGTTTGACATGTAATGTTCATTGAGCTCGGCCATGTTTTTATACTGTTACATATAATCAAATCATAAATGTTGCATAACCCCAACAATTCTACTCCTTACTACGTGATACCTCATTTCTATCTTAGAAGTCTCTGTTTCACTTGTGCTTCTCTTCCTCTTCTAACCATAAAGGATCGTCTTTTACCCACTCCTAATTCCTGAGGCAAAGAGCTTGGCTATTTGTTGTTCTTGCATTAAAGTCTCCTAATAGAATGATTTCTCCTATGGTACTATACGTTGATATCTCTTTTTTTAACGCAACATATGTGTCCTCTTTTTCTACTTTCTTTTTCTTATAAGATTTTGAACCATGAAGCATGAAATAACATGCAACAAGACAAATTGTAGACTCCTCATTTGTTATTATCATCCATATGTACTAGTTATTTGGGTCTTCCTTTTCTACTTGTATGATTCTTCTCCATGATTCTCTCACTAGAATTGTCACACCCCCATGATCATTGCCACTTTTCGTTACCTCATTCCAAACCGAAACCTTCTTACAACCCTCAAAATTCAAAACTTTGCAACCCTCATGCTCATGTGTTTCAACAAGCACCCTAAACCAGGACATCTCCTCCAAGGGTAACCTTTGCAATTACGACTTACCATTGTAAGGTGCTCCTAGAGGATCCCACCTTCCTATTTACTGTGTCATTTTGTCAATAAACTGAGTTTTCCCCTTATATAACCACGCTTCATTACCTACATTTCTTGCCATTACAACTTTCTCTCATTCCCTCCTTTCTTCTAATTGTGCTAGAGTTAAATCTTCATCTATGTAGAATTATGTACCTTCTAGACACCTTTCATTTCTTAAAATTCTATTCTTATCCTCTATGCTTTTCAAGATTACTCTTACATTCCTATTTCTTCTTTCCTGCATCATTCTTTCAATTCTACTTGCTTGGTGAATATGCCCTATCCACTGAAGTTTGTCTACAAGAAAGTATTTTATTAGTTTGTTAGTCTACTCACCTTCTCTGTGGTCTTTCAACCCTTTTATTATTATATTTGCAGCTCTATCATGTTGATCTCTTTCCTCCCACATTTGTCGTTTGATTTGCTTCTCTATGAGCTACTTTTTATTCTTTGTTGGCCCTTTTACCACTTGTGCCCACGACTTTGCCTCTTCAAATTGTTCCTTTAGCTTAGCTTAGCTTCTTTGACCTCCATGCTTGCGATTGCTAATTGAATTTCTTTTATATGTGGAATGTTTCTTTCCTCTATTGTTTTAAACATATTTCTATTGTTGGCTGGATTTAATTCATGTTTTATGGTTAAAATCTCTTGTTGACTTTTTTCCATAGTGGTTTGCAATTTGATCTATAAGTAACTTATTTTCATGAGTTAGCTTCCAATTGGCTTCTATGATCTCTTGTAACTTGTTATCTTTCCTATGCTCTGTCACCTCTATGGCTTCGAGTCTCCTCTTTAGACCCATTAGCTCACTACACTAACATATAGGTCTAAAGACCATATTAATGGAGTTGAACTAGATTTGTATAAATCTTTGTTGTCTCAATTGTCAACCTCTAACTCTGCAGCATTTTCTAGGTGTTTCACTCTTGCACTATGCTTGATGCCGCCTCCCTCTTAGAAAACATAACCAATTTGGGGTTGAAGTCTCTCTAGCTGTGTTGATTCCATACCTTGCTATGTCAGTACCTCTAACTGATTTTCTTGGTTCTGGGTTATGTTTTAAGTTAAGATTTTAATTCAATGCAATCCAAAATTTCTTGGTTCTCATGTGTCAAGATGATTGTGCCTTCAGGAGCCATTTTTTTTAATTTTGTTGTGATCTATCTTCTTGTTGTGGCAAGATTTTAAGTTAGGAATCTGATTCATTAATTTGTATTTGCATTAAAATTTGTATTAAATATTTTATATTTGATAAAGATGTATTATTTAAAGTTTAAATTATTATTGCATATTATTTCCTTAAAGCAAGATATCCTTCCGAGACGGGATCTCAACAATGACATGAGAAGACAATGTTATTTACGTCTTCAAACAACTGTCAAACCTGTATCATTTCCATCTCGCCATCGATGAATTGATCAATGCACATCCATGACGGTAGAATGGGTGTCTTCAGGGGATGTGACACAATCTAAAATCAAGACAGCTGAACAAAGATTTGAGAATCTATTTTGACACCCATAGAAATGATCTTCTAAACAATAATAATTTTATTTGGCCCTCCAAATCAATTTGACCTAAAGCGCATGAAAAGTCATCTCATCACACTGTCTCATATCAAATGAATAGGCATTAGTTTTTAGTATTTACCATACAAATTAACATGAAATGGGCAACTGAACTTACTCCTTACATCTGCAAAGGCCTTTAACTTCAAAGAGTAATATTTGACCATGATTGTCCAAAGCTTGGGAGTAGATAATATTTCTTTGATAATTTCACTGAATCAAAACAACAAATTTTGCACATTTCACATCTTGTTGTAGATTCTATCAAGCAAGGTTCATCATTCTACACTGTCCTGTTTTAAATGGAAAATCCTATTTCCAGCAGAATCGGTGTGTGCTTTCAAACATGATTCTGAATAATTTATCAGGCCTATGGATGAGACTTCAGGTTTAGCTCATCCCATACTCGCAAGGTTTTGGTCAGTCAAATAGCAAATGAAAATAGAATCTAATCATTTAAGAGTAAATCGTGTAGAAAATTTGTCACATAACTATAATGGTAGCTCCAACACTGAGTTAAAAAAACCGAGTCAATGCTTATTTCATTACCATTGCTTGTTACAAAGTTTAATGGAGTGTCTTTGTGATTAGTTAGAAACATAGAATTAGACCTATCACACTAGAACAGATTTATCAACTAAGTTGCCATCATCAGTAGTAACAGCAATCTCTGGAACTCTATAATATACCTGTCACACAAAAGGCAAGATTTTAAGTTAATAATCTGATCCAATGCAATGCTGCACTTTCAGTTCAGTTCAGATTAATCAGGAAATCCATTTACCAGGCATGAATGTGGAGCTAAAATGAGTTCAAAGTAATCAGGAAATTTACTTACCAGGCATGAGCGTGGAGCTAAAATGAGTTCAAAGTAATCAGGAAATTTACTTACCAGGCATGAACGTGAAGGTAAAAAAATTTTCATAGAATTTGGCCGATTGTTGAAATTTGTTTCTGGTCTCCCTGGGATACCTTCTGGGGAAGTGAAATGGTCAACATCATTACTCACCTGTAAAAGTTATGATTGATAAGCTTCTGTAAATACTCAGTATTGTCTGACTTCATTAGCATATTCACATCCATCTTGCAACATACAAAACTGTTGGATTCCTGGCATATTAAAGGATAACATTCTGAATTTCAACGAATGCAATACTGCATAGAAATATTATACTATTTTCACTATTAACCAACCATTTTACCCATGATCCATTGAGCAATATATATGGAAGATAATTATACTCTAGAAATTTCTGATAGGAAACATCCAAGGGTCTCTGAGATGTTAATGGTAACATGTGACTGTAAAATTATAACCATTTTTACATTTTTGAATACTATCATACATCTAGATGTCACATCGTGTAATACATGGGAGCAATCCCTTATACACTAGTTTTAAGCTGTAATGTCCCCTTCAAGAAGCTCAAAATTTCTTAACCTTGCACACAATTTCGACTTGTAAAAGAGAACATTAGTAACCAATTCACCTTTATTTCCACTCAGATTTCTTCTTTACTTCAACTCAGATTCTTTTCCCTACCATTATATTTCCCTGTGATCTTCTTTCTATATCTCTACTTGCAGATGTATTCTTCCATTCCCAATAATGTGTGTTTGCTGTGATCTTCTTCTATTTAATATTTTTTCCTCCTTTGTATTTTCCTTCCCTACGTTTCTATTCTCCTTATCTTCCTTGCTGATATAATGGTACTTGATCCTGAGATGATGATAAGATCAGTTGTTCGATCCTTCGATATATATTGAAGAGTATTTGTTCTGCCTGGTATGCTTAGAGGAATGCTGATTTATTAATGTGTAATGATCATTCGATGCTGTCTGCTGTGATCGACTGTATACTGCAGATTTATGATTTTAAAGCTGATGGATTTGTATTCCCTTGTTGCCTTTATGATGTCCATCGATTCCTTATTTTAAGGGATGTTCCTTTACTTTCCTTGGACTGTATATTCAATCTGATTTGTGATTGAGATGATTGATATTTGTAATTATCTATATGAAATCTGAATGCAGAATATATCTTGCTTTTTGGACTGATTGACATCCCTTGAATTATATTTGGTTGAGTATTGATGATTGATAATTAATATGCTTGCCTGATTATATTTGTATTGTCTTGTGATTCTGTCTGCTCCATATTCCTCAGAATAAATAATTATTTCTTTTCTTTTTCCTCCAGCTACCAACTTCCCATATGCAGATGTGGGTCTTCGTTGTATTCCTTTTATATATACCGATATATATCTCCTTTTGATTATATTTGTGTTGTGTTTCTTTTTAAATATTATTCCATGTCTCCTTCCTATTCGAATGCCTCCTCAATATATACATCTTTCTTCATTCGTTAACTCCTTCCAAGGAGACGTGACTTTCCTTGGGTTTAGTTCGCTGTTTCTTAACAGCAGTAATCGCTGCCTATATTAAGTTTTGTCTTATCCTGTTATGAATCGTTGCATCCTTATTTCATAGACAATGAATCCCTTTTATATTTTATTAGTATATTATAGGTATCTTAAGCTTGCCTTTATAGTTATCGCTGACTTAAGACTTATCTCTCATATGAGATAAAATATGTATATTTAGTACATTTAAATATTTCTATCATTATTATATTTTATATTATATATTATATATTATATTATTATTATTATTATAATATTTATATTTGTATTTATTAATTATTAATAAATACAATAAATATATTACATAATAATATTATTTAATATTATTATATATTAATAATATTTATATGTTTATTAAATATATTTAATGAAAGCGACTTTCCCGTCATAATGTTTAAATCTTTAATTTAAACAATGCCTTAATATCGGGACATGACATAAACCTTCACCCTGACTTCGTAACATCATTGTCCTCAATGAGGCTAACCTCTTGTACAAACACAATTGATTTTTACTTGGTTCTTCACAAGCCTTCTATCCCCTCTCAAACAAGTTTTCCTCATTTTTATACACCAGAGGTTCCTGAATATCCATTCCATAAATGTCACATAGCCATAAGCAACGTACTGTACTTTTGGGACATCAAGAAGCAATGGCATTAGATTATAAAATTGGATAATTTCTTATCATGAAATTATCAGAAAATAGGATTAATCTATCAAGTGATACAGTTATAACCTACTATTTTTGCTCTTTTCATCTTTTGCACAATACCTCACCTACAAACTAAGTCCAACTCCCTATGGAAAAGACCATTATGCTTTCCCTGGGGATAGAGTTGATCTCTACTTCAAGATTGAGGAATCGTCTTTTATCCCAATGGAATTTTAGCTCATACTTGAGTTATGCCAACATTCCTCTTCATTTCTTCAAACAAACAATTCAAAAGGCACTTCAAGTGGGAGTTCTTGACACTTAACTATCATGACACTAAATTGGATGAATTCAAAAGCTTATAGATATAAGCTGAGATAGAATGGTCTTTACTCATGAGATCTAGAATATCCTTTTTTATCTCCATAGAATTTATCCCATACTTAAGTTATGTCAATATTCTTCTCGCATTTCTTCAACGGAACAATTCAAAAGATACTTCAATAGGGAGTTCTTGATGCTTCACCATCATGAAACTAAACAGGATGAAAAATAAAGCTTATATGGTAATATTTGACAAATGCATTAAGGAGCTTATGAAACTGATGAGAAAGACGTGGAAACTCTGGCATATAATACAAATGACCATGTGAAATAGCTGGCCCTTTCCAAAAGAACAACCAATGAATCCAAAATAAGGGGATCTAGGAGACCAACGATGGAGACAAGTCCGTGACAGATGAAACTAAACAGGATGAAAAATAAAGCTTATATGGTAATATTTGACAAATGCATTAAGGAGTTTATGAAACTGATGAGAAAGACGTGGAAACTCTGGCATATAATACAAATGACCATGTGAAATAGCTGGCCCTTTCCAAAAGAACAACCAATGAATCCAAAAGAAGGGGATCTAGGAGACCAACGATGGAGACAAGTCCGTGACAGATGAAATTAGAAATCAAAAATTGAAGGTGAGTAATCACTAGGTGGAACACCACTACACAAACCATCTAGAGAGAGAGAGAACTAGATATTCTTTCCTTTGGAATTTTGGAAGAAGTGAATGATCTTTTCTTTGCAATAAACAAATGTATATTAAGAAGGATAGTTGCTTTAATGAAGGAAGTATGACATTTTGTCTAGAACATTTTGTCTAGAAAAAAGAAGCAAAAAAATTATGCCAAGTATTAAAAAGATAAATCCAATGCTAGTTAAGGCTAGAGCTCATACATTTGAGGGTACAAGCATGAATGATGGTTAAGGAAAATGGTTTAACAATCTATTAGTTACTGCTCAACTAAGTGCAGGCTCTTAACACATGGATTGTTTATACAAAGTTATTGTCCATAAATAAGTCAATATTAAAAACACAAGTAACTATTGAAATCTTCAAAGAATTTAATAAATGTTTATGCAATGCATGTGGTCCTTGTAAGTCATTAATGAATTCACAAGAACAATGAGGTCCTTAAAATCACTGATCATTACCAAAGATGGTGTTAAAAGGCTCAAAGTAGAAAAGCAGAGGCCAAATTAACCAAAAGGTATTTGGATTTAATATTTACCACATAACAGTTGCACAGGATGGGCACCAGGCCAACATCCCCCAATTCAATGCCATGCAAATTGATCACATAGGTTGGGCCTATACTTTTACACTGGTTAGTCTGCTCAGCTTAAACGTCCCATACATGAAACTTGAATACATATTCCTTGAAGCTTCTCATTTTTCTAACCATGAATTTGCCAACTCTATAAAGTACTTAATTGCTTCTGAAATTTTAGGGCTTATGAAGCAATGACCTGCTTGATGATGAGTTTTGGGCATTTGTGACAGATCGATGGAGACAGAATGATTCTCCTCAACTAGCATTTTTCATTATCCAAAATTGATCCTTTGTTTAACCTTGATAAGGTTAAATTAGGTCTCATATGGTTATGAAGAACATGTAAGACCAAAACAAAAGATCGATTTACCATTAACCAAAATGATCTTTTGGTCTCAGTTTCCCCTTCTAGAGATGCTTAACATCTGTTGTCAGGGCTAACCATGTTGATCATCTCTGGATAGGCAGTCTTATACTTCTTATTAAAAATGAAATTTTTGGAAAGACCTGTTAAATTCAAGAAATCTTGATAGCATTGATGGACTATACTGTAATAGCTCCTTATAATTATCATCTTATCATGCAATTTAAGAATAAGGGACCTCTGTTAGAGACTACTTCACAGAGCACAATGGATTCAGAGAATGGAAACAGCTGTATTGGTCAGGCGATTTGGACCCACCAGCAACTTTGAAATTAAGAAGAAAGCTCCAGCTTATGTGTCAGAAAGGTTCTCATCAGCTGACTTTGGATGAGGATGTCTCTGGCATGGTGAATGTGAAACAAAATTACCAGCGTCTCTCGGGGATGCATCCCCATGGTTTTCTGCCATTTCTTGAGAGGGGGATGTTTTGGGGATGGGGGAACAAGGACAGAATGTATAGGTTCCCTTTGACTATGGGGGATATTTTTTCTGAAAATTTGGGGATGTCCCCTCACTATGGGGGACGTTTCCTGAGAAAGTTCCCTAAATGGGGACCCCAGGGCATCTTGGGGACGTCCTGATGTCCCCTGCAGACTGACACTTTTTAAACCTGAAAAAATATAGTTGCTTTTTTAATTTTAAATTTAAAAAACCCTAAAATCAACATAATAACAGTATTGCATAGCAGCTCAGCTCATACAATGAGTATAATGATTTTTTTAATGATCCTGGTCCTTCACATGCTCCCTACAGCAGCAATTACTATTCCTTTTGGGCAAGTGGATATGGATTGCTATACCCACATCAGCATTATGATATTATGCTTTGCCTTTCATACAATAACTACCATAATAATTCAGCTACTGCTATTGCTGGACCTTGGGATGTTGCAAAATGCAACAGAAATTACCCTTCTATTTGGCCAGGAGGATTTCTGCAACAGTCTAATACAATGAATATAAGCATTACAGCATTGTTGCTGGGCCTTCATGTGCTATAATAAGGCTTATGATTCCTCCACTATATCAGCATTGTAATGTCACATTGATTCAGATTTTATTGTTAAAATAGTTTCACATTTTTTCCCTGTACAGTGTAAACATACCGCAATACAAGTTTTTAAAGAATTTGGTAAGGATTTACCATCAGCGGCTCATTAGTGTCATCACATGGCAGGATAGAATGAGTAGATCCAAATCACCAACAGGAATATTCGCTAGGTAAAAACAGCAAATAATGATGCATGCAAATCCTAGACTCTAGTTAGTACTCTGAACTTTCAGCTCATTTGTAATGGATTTCAATTTTCATCTACTATGATCATTGATATTCAAATAATTACATTTTGATTTATGATTTGACAATGGACATTGTTTAAACTTTAGTTAATATAACTTATTGTTATCACTGATCAATTATTGCACTGTTCTCTCAATTTTGTATTTATTATTTAATTTTGTACATTTTGGCTTTTGCATATATATGTAGAAAATTAAATAGTATATATATCGTCCCCCCACTGTCCCCAAAAATTTGATAAAAAATTGCTGTCCCCACATTCCCACGTTCCCCCATCTCAAAAACTTGGAGAAACACTGAAAATTACATAGAAGCTCTAAGGAGAGACAAGTTCAGAAAACAAAGTCTGGTTGAGTGAAAGACTTCTTAAGGCTAATGCCTACTTGTGCCTGTCCATGAAAAGCACGAGTCTAACTTATAAAAAAAATGATTAAAAGGGGCTTTAATGGGCCTCAGATTTGTCCACTCTGCTCAAAAACTGAAGAAACATGCAGACATCTTACATTGTCCACACTCCATAGTCTTGGAAAATTTTCAGTTTTCTTCTAATTTGCTGATTCAGGTTTGGGTACGGCTGTTTGCTGATTTTTTTTCCTGAAGTTCAGTGCAGCTGGGTATGGCCACACACACACACACACACACACTATATATATACAAAATTAAATACAGAACACAGCTGATAATTGGTAATTCAATGTAAGATGTTAAAGATAACTAAATTGCTTGTCGACTTTAATTTACTTTGATTGTTACATAAAAGTGAAGTTGGTTGCTTCTGCTGGATCATCATGTCACCCAAAATTCTCTGAATCCAAACTGTTTTAGACGAGGCACTAATCATTGCATTGTATTCAGCTTCTATTTATTAGAGTGCAAGTGTGGCTTGCTGTGTACTGGCCCAAGAAGCCATGCCAGACCCAAGACTAATGCATAACTTCTTGTGGATTTTGTATCTACCCACCCAGCCCATTTTGTATTTGTGTAATCTCAAATTTTGTTAAACACAATGCCAAAATATAAGCTACATTTGATTCTTATTCACTTTTTTTTTTCCATTTGGGCTGACACATCACCCCAAATTCTAGGTACATCCTAGGTATGGCCCCAAATTGTAGGTGCTGCTCAAGCACAACCAGGATTCACCATAGTCTCTAGCCATACCCAGGACATACCTAGATCGACACTTGTAACCAATATGGGTACATGCAGTCATAGTTCAAAACTTGGACTCCACAAAAACTCGATGGACCTCCAATTTGACTTGGACTCGATCGAGACTACAAAATCTCAGCAAAAACACAACAAATTTTCCAAATATTAAAAAACAGATAAATTTGTAATATAATCTTTAAAAAAAGCATAATACTAAAATTTAAACAACTCGTAAGCAGTTTTCCGTTCATTTATAGATTGGGAAACAAATTCAATGAACATCATTGTGACATATCAGTATGATTATAAATTACAAATCCATATTAATATTTTACAAATTTCTTCTCTGAGTGACTTAAAAAATTGAGATTTGCATACACAACTACAAACAATCAAATCGACAAAAACTGTGATACAATGCCTGCAATAGTTATCAATCTATATTCAACTCACAAAATCTAACATACAATCAACTTGAACAATCATTTAAGCAGCAAGTAGGCATAAAATTATTATTGGTTAAAATCTAAGTTCACAAAGTACTTATTTATAAGTTTTTACAAGGGTTTGCATGCTCATGCGATCGATCAATAGCATATTTTGCATGGCAACGCAATTTACTCCTAAAAATTCAAAACACAAATAACTAAAGTTTTCTGCTGAAAATAGATAGATAGCTTGCAAACCAAGCAAACACTAACTACAAAATTGTCCAGAATAGTTTATTCTCAAAATAAAAATCCACAAATAGATTTCAACAAAAAATACTCTATCTGAAAATAACAGTTGACTTCTTCTAGAAACTATCTATTAGTAACTATCATCAAAAAATACTTATAGCTAAAAATAGCTACTCTAAAATGTCAACCATCTCCTTCGGCGACTCTGGTGCAGCAGCAGCAGCTTCCTTGCTCTTCTGGATATTCTGAAATCTTGAAATCAAGTTTCTGACCTGAGATGCCTTGGGCAACAAAATTGTACTCATCATGATTATATGAATTTCCAGTACCTCACTCTCTACCAACAATTCACCAATCTGAAATTGTCCTTTTTCTACTTTACTACGATGTCTTGAGATACCAACCAAACTATCAATATTATCCTTGTCCAAGGTTTGCGGTCCCCCGAGCTTCTCCCTCAGAAACTTTTGGAATTCTGTCCTTAGATCTATATGATCCTTTTCTTGCATGTTATCATCGTGGAAGGTGCATAAGATTTCATGCTTAGTATCATACAATTTGCTCTTCTGCTTTCTAAAGGTTTGTTGACGAAGGAGGAGTGGACTGTGTGGCCGAGAGTGCACGAGAAGCACTAGAATGTACAGGTCAAGTATATCCAACCAGAAACCGAACACGAAAGTTGTGCCAAGGAGGGAAGATGATAACTCCCCCAACAAGTCCGAGTATGGAGAGGCAGAAGCTCACGAAATTCTTGGGGAATGGATCAAAGGATCTAGTGAAGCATTGTAAGGCATGCAAAACCATATGGATAGCAAATGTACAGGATGATAGGTCCTATCGGCTGCAGTCATTCCCAGCTACTCTCAGAGGTATAGCCATCAATGGTATACAAAACTGGAAGTAAATTCAAAGGCTAATTGGAGCACACTGAAGAAGGCATTCGAAGAAGAGTTCAAACTCCGAAGAGATGACAACAAAATTGTAGTAGAAATCTATAATACAAAACAAGGCAAGCATGAGAATGCAAGGGCCTATAATCGTAGGCTGAAAGAGCTATTGGTAAAATTGGAAAAGGAACTTGCTGACGACTTGAAAAAGCGTTGGCTCATCGAGGGGTGATTCCCTCCTTGAGGAAGAAGATGAAAGTAGTACCACCTTCATCGTACGCCGATGCTTACAATCGAGCGTTGGACATCGAGAGTGAAGTAAGAATGTCCTCTTGCAGGAAAAAGAAAACAGACGACGATGAAAGCTTGGACGACAGCAACGATGAATCAAAAATCGTACAAGCACTCCAGAAGGACATGATGAGGATAATGAAAGAACTAAAGGCGGAAAAGGAGCTTAGCAAACACAATAAAGAATTGTGGTGTACGAAGTGCAATAGCGACGGCCATGTTAAGGTAGACTGCCCAAAGAAAATGTTCTGTGACATTTGCCAAGTCCTGGGACACTCCATCAAAGAATGGGCATGTAACCTGAAGACGTGATCACGAAGATAATGCATGTTCGAATCAAAAAGGCAATATTAACATGATCGACATAGAAGGAAAAGAATATGAAGTCTTCGCCGTCACCCGAGAGCAGACAAAGAAGGTCATCTACCTGGACCCTCACACGGAAGAGAGACTCCAGAAAGCGAAAGTAGAGGTCGAACAGGCAATGGTGAAGGAACAAAGGCATTCTAATGAAAAAGCTAGTACATCTACCCGACTAGAGTAAGATAAGAACATTGCCAGTCAAGTGTTGCAAACCACCACACCTATACGGATGGCCAACCTATTGCAAAGCAAGCCACAACTAAGGGTGGTGATGTCCAATGTGGTGGACCAGGAGCAAATGAAGGAGAAAGATACCAATGATAATGTCACAGTGGAACCACCACCATACGGCAAGCCGTCGACCCAATGTTGCCGGCAATCAACGTAGAGAAGAAGCTAACCGTTGTCCATATGGAGATTCTCAAGAGAACCCTCACGAATACAATTGTCGATGGAGGCTCAAAGTCAACGTACTACCTAAAGATACATGAAGGAACCTAGGGAAACCAACCCTGTGGCCGCCGACCTTCCAGCTGATAGGAGCCGACCAACATGGAATTAAAGCCCTTGGAGTATTGATGGCAAAGAAAGTAAAAATTGGCACTCAAATTCCTGCTGAGTTTCATAGTCATCACGATACATAAAAAGGCATATGATGCACTCCTTGGGCAGGGATGGCTGATAGCCACAAAGGCCGATCACAACTGGAAGAAAAACATGTTGATTGAAAACAAAGGAAGAAAATTTATTATCAACTTGAGACCCAAGCTGTGAGTGAAGAAATGGCTTCCTCCGATTCTGAGTTGAACGCAAGGGAGACCTTGACCGGAGAAAGAGGACCCATGGAGCCTAACGACGAAGGAGTACTGGACTTGTAGCCATTCTCCTAAGATGAAACAAGCTCACTCAGTGAACTATTCCATTGGAAGATGGAAGAATATGAGGTATTCCAACCAAGATGTAACATGATTTAGAATGAAGAGATTGAAGAAAATCCTCTGCCGAGAACAGATTGTACAACTGCCGATGAGACAAGTCGCACGTCGGAGGGATTGTCGAGAACCAGTCGTACAATGGCCAAGGAGATAAGTCACACATTAGAGAAACTGACAAGCACCAGTCGCACGACCGACAATAAGACAAGTCGTACGCCTGAGGAACTATCGAGGACTAGTCGTACGACTGCCAAGGAGACAAGTCATATGTCCGAGGGACCATCGACTACAAGTTGTACGCCAAGTCGTGCGCCAGATGAATTGCCAAAAGAGAATCATACACTTATGCATGAAGAAGAAGAAAGCCATCCCATAACAACAAATCATGCATTCCCGTCAGTGTACGAGGAGTATAGGAGGGCGATGCTAGAATAGATGATACACCAGCGCATAAATTTGAACCAGATAAGGTGATCATGTACAAGGAGCCATCGACGAGTAAGGTGAATTTGGGAGATGAAAGTAACCAAAAGTTGATTTTGGTGGGCGACAATTGGAATCCAGTGCTAAAAGCGGTTGCATTCAAAATTTTCCTTGAATACAAGGACATATTTGCCTGGACACATAAAGACTTGAAGGGAATACCTCTGGAACTATGTGTGCATAGAATCCCCGTGATTCCTGATGCACAACCAGTCAGGAAGAGACCATACCAGATGAACAAGAATTACACGGCAAAAGTGCAAGGGATCAAAAATATGTTAGATGCCAGTATCATATTCAAAGTGGAAACAAGTGAATGGGTATCGTCGATTGTGATTTCTCTCAAGAAAGAGTCGAAGCAAATTAGAATATGTGTGACTTCAAATGCCTGAATGCAGTCACTCTCAAAGACCCATTCCCTATTCCCTTCATGGATTCGATCCTGGAGGAGGTGGCCAGTCACAAGATTTACTCTTTTTGGACGGATTCTCAGGGTATAACCAAATCAATATCGCAGAGGACAAGTTAAAGACCACATTTGTGGTGGAAGACGAAGTGTACAACCGGATGTCGTTTGGCCTATGTAATGCTCTAGCCACCTTTCAAAGGATAATTCTCCATATATTCGACAAGATGTCGGTGGGGAACTTCAAAGCGTTCCTTGACAATTGGTCAATTTATAGTGACCAACAAACCCACTTGAAGGCTCTCACCGAGTGTATGGAGCGTTGCAGGTCAACACAGTTAGCACTAAATCCAAAGAAGTGTCGGTTTATGGTGCCACAAGGCAAACTTCTTGGCCATATTGTCTGCAAGGCAGGATTAAAGATAGACCCGGACAAAATCTGAGTGATCGTACAGATGGAGGCACCGAGAGATGTCACTGGGGCGAAGTCATTCCTTGGACATGTGGGATACTACCAAAGATTTATAAAGAACTTCACCCAAGTGTCGTACCCTCTCAACATGCTCACCAGGTAAGGAGTGCCATTTACGTGGTTGGCCAAGCAAGAGGTGTTCAACAAATTAAAGGCACGATTGATTAGCTCACCTATCTTAGCCTATCCAATCTAGGAAAAGGAGTTCCATGTACATGTCAACGCCTCAAATTTTGCAATCAGAGCTACATTAGTGCAAGTCGGACCTCAAGGGCTCGACCATCCGGTGTTCTTTGCCAGCCGACTACTGTCAAGTGCGGAACGCAACTACAATACGACTAAGAGAGCACTTGAAATGGTGTACTCAATACAAAAGTTTAGGCACTACCACTTGGCAACACCATTCACCTTCTATGTTGAGCACCAAGCACTGATATATTTGGTGAACAAGCCGATCATACAAGATCGCACCAGCAAATGGCTACTATTGTTTCAGGTGTTCACATTTACTATTATCGTACATCCAGGAGAGAGTCATGTTATAGCCAACCAGCTCTCACAGATCAAGTCGGGAGAACCACCGGAAGGAGTGAATGAGGACTTTCCCGATGCCCATCTGTTCCAGATAGCCGCCCTGCTGTTGTGGTATGAGAACATTGGCGAATACCTATCCACATCAACTTTCCCTAAGGACATGCCACCCGGCGAAAGAAGGAAATTGGCGCTAAAGAGTAAGACATTCCAATTGGTGAACGGACTCCTATACAAGATAGGCCCGACCACATTCTTAGGAGATGCGTCATGCGCAAGAAGATAAAAGGGGTGCTACAGGAAGCTCACGAAGGACTAGCTGGCAGACACATGGGGCCAGACACCACCGCTAGGAAGGTTTTATTGGCTGAACTATGGTGGCCGACACTCCACACTGACGCCCGAGAATGGGTAGTGGGATGTGATACCTGCCAGAGTCGGAAAACCACTTAAGAGGGACTACATGTCACTCTCACCTTCACAGCCACAAGAATTATTCGAAAGGTGGGTGATGGATTTCATAGGCCCGTTGAAAGTCAATAAGTTAAATAGGTGCTGGTACATAGTGGTGGCAACAGAGTATTTGACAAAGTGGGCTGAAGCCTGAACACTAGAAGATAATACAACATTGAGCACCGCGAGGTTCATCTATGAGCAGATAGTTACAAGGTACGGTATTCCAATTCAAATAACTAGCGATCGGGGAGGACACTTTGTCAACCATGTAATTCGGTTGATGACTAGCAAATTTAAAATATTCCATTCACTTTCAAGTCCTTATTACCCGAGAGTCAACGGGCAAGCAGAGTTGACAAACAAAGTACTAGTCTCTGTCATTCATAAGTCATGCGACATGGAAAGATCAAACTAGGAGGAGAAGCTGCCAGCTGTGCTCTTGGCCTACCACACGACCTACAAGGTGACTACAAGACATACTCCATTCCAATTGATGTATGACCAAGAAGCAGTGGTCCCGACCGAATATATGGTCGCTAGCCTACGGATAGCAGTCGAGAATTGGCTTGGTGACACAGAGAGTTTAAAAGAGAGATTATTTCAATTGAATAAACTAGATGAACAACGAGTCCTGGCATAGTGGTCGACGGAGGTGATGCAGAAGTGACAGAAGTACTGGCACGATAAACACCTTTGATGAATGGATCTCCGAAAAGGCCAATTAGTTTTAAAGTATATCGGCCACAAGGAGATAAAGCCAAGAAAGTTTAAAGTAAGGTGGTTGGGACTATTTTGAATACAGGAAATATTCGATAATGGGTCTATAAAACTCGAGAACCTGTATGGCACAAAAATTAAAGACGCAGTAAACGGGTCCAAATTAAAAAGTTACGGATGGAGGCAGGAAGCTGTGACAATAAATCTAATGGAGTTGGATATGAAAAAATTGAGTTTGGATTTGAAGGGGTGGAAGAATGAAGTGTAAAGGTAGACATAAACAAAAAAATCAACAGGGTGGTCTTTCCAAGCACAGACCCAAATAAAGTCAGGTATTTTCGAGCCACTAATAAAATGGATAAAGATCTACAATTATTGGAGGGTGTATGCACCTTACACCAATATAAGAGATGGAATAGTCGAAGATAATAACTGGAACCCATGGGTAGATCAAGAGGACAGGAGTACAGAAGAAGACAAGTGGGCACCAATATATGAGTATGTTGGACAAATATTCATTTGCATTCACATTGTCGAACGATTGTGGTCTTTGTTGCTCTATCGTACATCTTTGCAAATATTGTCAACCGTACACCCTGTACAATCTCCTAACCGTACGATAGTACACTGCCTAGTACGACTTAAGCTTGTACGATTCAACTTCCTACCAGTCGTACAGTTTACCCTCCTGCCAATCGCACAGTTTACCATCTTGCCAGTCGTACAGTTTACCCTCCTGCCAACCTACATTTTAACCTCCTGCTAACCGTACCCCCTTCACATTGCCAAATCATACAAGTTATTTATCCCCTGTCATACGGTCGCCAAAAGGCATTAACGCGTGCCACCGTACAATTCCCGACATCCATCAAGCATTTGGGGTTAAGTGGTATTTTGGTCATAACACCCTCCACAGCACAACCGAGTATCAGTTACGAGAACCGTCGGGAGAGGGAAAAATCAAGGCACCAACTACACAGCAATAGTCGGGAGGATTTACTTCATTACAATAGTCAGGAAGTAATTACGACAATGGCAGCAAGCAAAATCAAAGAGGAGACTCTAGCACGTTATAGGCCAAAAATCTTGAAGGAAACAGAGAAGAAGAAAAAGAGGACAATGCAGCCAGTTGCGAAAAAAAAAATCATAGTGGACAATATGACATGGGAAAGTCTAACAGCACTAGAGAACCGAACATGGTGGCTGAAGAATTCCGCCAAGCATCCACTAAAGGAATCACTTATAGATTCTCGGGTTAATAAGGTAATCCAAGCACCAATTTTTAATTACTGAGAATTTGAACCCTTTTTGAAAATCATGATAGTGCATTACAATAAATTGGAAAACAAAGTTGTGGTGGAATATCTGAATACCTCGATCACAATAACATTCAGACCCGAAGATTTTACTAGGGTATTCGGCATTCCAAGTTGGGGGTATGATGTAACTAAACCTGCCACGAAGGTTACACAAAGGGAAAAAGAAGGGCATGTTAAGCACCTGTGTAGAACTGATTTATCTGAGGCAAAAGCCAGGATATAGGGAAAAGGTAACAAGGGCTTAAGAAAGGATGACTTGGCAAATGATGAGTGGCGTTGCATAATGGACATCATCAAAAGCAGGTTAATAGGCACCACTCGATCATCAGACACTGCCGTTTGGATGGCGGAATACATGGTGGGACTAAGAGAGGGTACAATATACAATTGGGCAGCAATATTGGCCAGCTAAATAAAGGAATTTTAATCTATGAAACAAAAGGCATTTTACATGACATAGCATGCAACTGCACTATTCCTCGATGCCATTTATAGATAGGTACCTTCACTCGAGCGTGGCCAATTTCAGCCTAATGCCAACTATGACCCTGCATGGTGATCTATCTTCAGGTGGACGAAACTTGATACACAGATTGAACATAAGGCCCTGAGTAAGAAGAGGAAGTATCAGACCATGGATTCATCCTCCGAAGAAACAAAGGAGGCAGACAGAAAGGGAGAGGATGAGGAGGATGATACTATTGGCGTGTCTTCATCAATCTTTGCCACCCCGACACCGTCGAAAGATATGCCAACAATAGGTGACATTCCCTCAACAGGTATGGGGGTACGGACAGAGGACATTCAAACAGGGGATAGGGTCCCACCACCTACAGATGTTGACATTCCACCGCCAGGCGAGGTTGGGTTGTTGGAGGATGTCCAACCAACAGTTGTAGACGAGGCAACATTACCTCCAGGTAGCCCTATGCATGACAGTCCTACAGCTACTACTCACACTAGATGGTCGCTTCAAGCCTTCAAGCATATCAACAGTTGGTTGAGCTTAGTTGGCGCCCCTATTAGTGTGGTCGAGTATCCTCTCGAGAGCCCATATCGAGACCCACAACAGCCGGTCGCCACTCAATCTACTCAGCCCGTGCCTAGTCAGCTTGAGCCTCAACAGCTGGAGTTAGTAGTCAGTACCACAAAGGGTATCTAGGCCCCTAGAAAGAGTGCTCCACCTATTGAGGTAGGACCTTTTGCACGGGAGAAGAACATAGTGCAGCAATCTTCATCAAAGTCAGATTCGAGTCTTTCGACCGAGGACATGTACATCCAGATCTTTAAACCCAATCTAGAGGACCCAATGGGTACTGTTATGCGCTATGTGTAGGACTTAGCACCCTATGGGGGCACTTATGTGCGAAGTGGCTAGGATCATAGTTGGCAGACTCACCAAAAACTTGGCGAGTCTTTAAAAACCTGCAAGTTTTTTTCATAGATGAGTTTTTCTGACTTAAATGCGCCGAGTTTTTGTGCTGAGTCTCTGCCGAAACTCGTCTAGTTTTTGGTGAGTACTCGACTTGCCAAAACTCGCCTGTTTGCATAAGTTTCAAACTTATACTTAAAATATTTTGAAATATACTGTCAGGATGTTTGAGATAGGTTCCGAATCCATGGGATTTCACATCTAATTCTAGATTTTGGAGGATCCATCAGATTTCAGACTTAACCAATTTTTCAGGGTTTTAGACTTAGATTCAAGGTTTCAGGAACATACATCAAGGTGAAAGAACAAGGACCCCTTAGCAAAATGTTGTGGAATTTGACATGATTTTGCAATTCTGGGGCATGGAAAATAGGAGCTTTGTAGTGCATCCAGTTGTGAGCGGAATTGGAGCTTGTTTGAGGCCATTCACACGAAAAAAAAGAATAAATTAGCTCAAAAGCGCCTCAATGACCTTGTCTTTGTGCAATACAACCTTCGGTTGCGCACAAAAAGAGTAGAGGACAAATCATTGAATCCTATTGATTTGGATGAGATAGATCCTTACAGTGATTGGACGGGACGGGATGAGTAGCCTCCATTGTTTACCACGGACGAGATTCTTGATTCTGAGAGACAGGCAATGGAGGATGTGGGTGCAACAGGAGATGTAGGGTTGCAGGACATTCATGAGGATGAGGAGGCATTGCCAAAGCCAGATATTTCCAAGATGGTGGTCGAGCCTCAACCACAGCCTTCCATGTCAACCGAGAAGCCACTGGCACCGCGTACTCGCAGGACTAGAGCATCTACCTCTTCCCTAGCTTTGACTAAATTAGGGAAGAGGAAGGTGTAAAATGTTGTATTTAGTATTTACTAATTTTACTTCTAGTTTTAGTATTTTCATTTTCAGCTATCTATTGTAATTTGTATTAGACTATCAAGCTTTCAGCCATCAGGGTTCCGCATGAGACTCAATCAAATTTAATAGAAAACACTTTTGTACTCATTTATGGACTCACTGGATTCATCTTGGCATTGAATTTTGCAAAATAAATGTGTTTCTAATGAAATTTAAGCAATTTTTTAAGTTCCCGAGTTTTTTGCCGAGTTTTTGGTGAGTTTTTTTTACTCGCCAATTTTGGGGCTTGGCGAGTTTTTTGGCGAATCGAGTTTTCCAACTATGGTTGAGATAGCCAAGCGTATGGATATTATTCATTGTCCATTGGCTCTGCAAGAGGCCAAATGAATCCAGAGATTTATGGTAGAAGAATGTGAGTCAGAATTTACCTACATCTTCTGAGCTAAGGGATGGCTAGATACATGTACTGAGGAAATGAAAAAGAAATGGCAACCGGAGAGGATTGTTCCTTCCTTTGCAGGGAAAAATGGCTATATATTTGGATGCATTGTATACAATGGAATCCATTTTTTGGGAAACATATTTCAAGTTGCATAAGGAGATTCATAAGGGCAAACAGGTGGTAGCTCAGATTGATGAGTCCATTCAGGTATCTAGGAAACTCGGGGAAGCAATGGATGAGCAGAACCAGAGATTTCAGCATTAGCTAGCACAGCAAACTCGGTTGACCGACTTGGAGAAAGCTAGGGTTGAGGAAAAAGAAAAAGAATTGGCTAAAAAACAGCAGCAGTTGATTACAAAGGATGACCAGCTGGCAAAGCAGCGCAACCAACTCTCATCAAAGGATCAGTAGTTGGCGGCCATGGAAAAGGAGTTGGTAGAGTTACATACTAGTCAGGAGCAGACAAAGAAACAATTTAGTGAAGCTGTTTAGATGGTCAGGACAACCAAGGAGTGTTAGCTCAAAGTTGCCCAGCATTTGAAGCTCCATACTGAAGAGGTTTACAGGGTCCGCCGACAGATGTCACAGCAGCATACTTCCTCTCCTTCGGTTTATACCCTTTCAGGGAGCTCTCCACCACCACCGTTGCAATAATGGGAGGATGATGTAAACACCAATTTTGTATCAGTACACTTTATTACTTTTGGGATGGTTGTGTCAGTGAGGTTAGTTGTCCTCCCGACAATTGGGAGTAGTTGATGACGATTGTCGACGGTTGGCATTACCGACCAACTATCGGCTACCTTTATATGCCAAGCATGGTATTGTAGACGAGACCGCACTTGCGTGATATCCCTATTATATTGTATAAGAGCATATCCGAACATAATGGCAATATTAGTTTTGATGTGAATTATTCATGAGTACTTTATTATGATGTTACATTTTCTTTCCAAGTACATTTTGTTTACTCTATGAATTCCAAACCTGATCAATTCGGGAGTAAACACTCTCAAACTTTTCATCAAATTCCATAGGCCTCACCCCCTAAAGTGTCATCATCAATCACCATATCCAAGTCATCACCTTTACCTGCTATAAATCTCTTTGAACTATTTCTAGTCAAGAGAAGACTTGTTTTGGGTTTCTCAACTATACACTCTACAGAGTCAAGCATATCACTCCTTTCTACTTGAAGAGTGGAATCTAATAACACCTTGTCGTAGACCCCTTAATATTCTCAAACTCCTAAAGTTTCTGACAAATTATTCTCTAGGTAATCAAACTTAGTTATGGGCTTTTCACATATAATATATTAGTAGTGAATTGGGAGGTGCCTTTAGAAAAGAAACCTTGATGTTCCTAAGCCAAAATAACGTCAAAGAGTCCATTAACAAACTCATGCTTGTCCAAGGGTAATGGAGGAAAGGATTTAATTGTAGAGACAAGTGAGGGAATACTAAACACTTCTTCAAAAGCCACAACCATATCACCTTCTAAACCAACTTCAAACTTATCAATTTGAGTAGAATTTATTTCTCTATTGACAAGGAAAGGGCAATCATTTATGAGGTGCCCATCCTTTCTACCAAAAAAAGAAAATGTAATTAGTCCCCAAGACCTTGGACCTCACAAACAAACCTTTTTTCATTAAACAAAAATTCCAATGCTTCAAAAAAGGAGCTAGAAGGCTTTAATGAAATTAAAATTCTAGCAATTAAATGGGGAAAGGTAATTTTAGCATCTTTTAGTTTCAAAACTTCTCCTAAAGGCTGAAGGATCTAAATAGAGAATGTCCATAGCTACAAAGGAACATTACAAATTTCCTAAGTTGCAGGGTTCGCCTGCCAGAGGACTGGGTGCGGGTGCGGGTGCGGGTGCCCTGTGGGTGTTGGCAGGGGGCGTTGGAAGGGGGTGGGTGCGTCCCGGACGCACCCGGGTTCGATGGGTTCGAACCCAGTCTAAAAACAAAGAACCTGAAACACACCCACGCCCCCAATGATTTTTTTTTAAATTTTTTTCAACTTAAACATCAATTTTTTAATTTTTTAAACATTCTAAAAGGCAAATGAAACCCTAAAAAGACATTATAAACACAATTTTGTCATTTTCAACTCATTTCTTTCATTCCAAAACACAAAAACTCTCCATTGTGACTGAACTCAAAAAAAAAATTGTGGTTGAAGAAAGAAGCTTGAAGATTGAATCCTGAAGGTTGGAAATCCATTGCTCCACCATTCCTACTCATTTCCAACGGTTTAGAGGCTGCCAAGAAGATCAAAGGAAGAGATTTTTGCAAAGAGGTAGGTTTTCTATTCATTTTTTTTTTGCATTTTTGAACAACAAACAAATTCTTTTCAACTTGTTTTTTTTTTTTTAAACTATTTATATGAATCATGAATGTATCACCATGCTTTTATTTTTGTTTTGATTCTTGAAAGTTTTGAGTTTTCATTGTTTCCATTTTGTTTACAAAACTTATTGCCACACCCACAGGTGACAGGAATCACAATGGCAGCTAGTTCTAGCTCAGTATCACAATCAAAATTCAAAATCGATCCACACTCACCTCTTTGGAGGCATGTTGAAATGATTCAACAACAACCAGGTGGTGGGTTATCTTTGGAAATGCAATGGCTGTGATGTGCAATATAACAATTCATATAGTTGGGTGAAAGCCCATTTGTGTAACATCCCTGGGATGGGGATCAAAGCTTGCCCAGGAAAGAATAATAAACATATACCACGAGGGTAAGTGCTGGCATATATCACGGAGCAAGAAGCAGCAGATGAAGCAACAAGCCGTAAATCAATAGCAAACATGTCAAGGAAAAGAGGCAGAAATCAAAGAATGGATCCTCCATCTATTCCTAGTTCCAATGTTGTGATAGAGAGTCACCCATTTTTGGTCACTCCTCAAGAGCAACCCAAAAGCACTACAAACAAGAGACCAAAAGGACCTTTGGAAACATCATTTCAAAATGAGGCTCGAGATATTGCTGACCAACATATAGCCAGAATGAAAATTGATTGTTGAACATGATATTATTATTTTGAATCTTGTTATTGAACTTGAAGTTCGAGTTTTATGTTTTATGATATTCAAGTTGATGGTGGTTTTGTTGATTATATGATGCTATGTGGTGTTCTACACTTAATTCTTGCTTCTATGCTTAAGTTTTTTGCATATATATATATATATATATATAAAAACAAACCCAACCCCCAAAAAAAATTTTGGCCGAACCCGCGAACCCGAAACCGCACCCGCACCAGAACCGGCAACTTAGCAAATTTCTACCCTTCATGGGGCAATTTATGTGTTTTTTTTTTCAAAGTTCAAGGTCCTATGGAAGGGCACAAAATAAAACTTCCCCATATCCCAAAAGCAACTAGTAACAACTCTTCCAATTGTGCTAGGGTTTTCTTAAAAAAGATACTTCTTTGAATCATCCAACAGAAACTCATATACAAGTCATTTCCTTCCCCCAAACATTATTAATCCATTCATCAAAGGATCTACATGAAAGGAACATATGTATTCAAACAAAATAATACCATTTTTGACATAATTTCTTCAAAAATAGCTTTCTGCATTTCAGTATAATTGTTTCCTCCTAGTTTGTTGTTGGTGTGTAACAACCACACCCATTTTTTTTGCAATAAGAAATGCAAATGCAATGTCCGAACACGTTCTGATCACCAAGATCCTAGTGTGGGCAAGGTGAGAGCATATAGTGCTTTGGACCACACAGCTAGCTACAATGTATGCAATTACAGAATGAAGGCAGCAAAGCCAACCAAAGCACGCAAGCGGCAAAGCCGACCCAAATCTACACCTCTTCGACGAACAAGCGTGCATACATGCAAAGCCACTGGCAGAATGTCTAAAGCTTGATCAGACTAAAATGGTCAATAACAAGCAAGCTTGTTCAATGCTAAACGGGCTAAAATGAAATGCTATACGAACTTGCGGTAAATCATCCTATTTTACAATATGAATGCATACATGAAAAAGCCTCCAGTGGTACTACCATCCGGGGATTACAAGATAAGCATGAAATGCACTTTTAAAAGACAAATTTATAAGTAAATAGCTGCAACAACCTATATATATATATATATATATATATATATATATATATATATATATATATTCTGATCACATAGTCAGACTGCTGCAACACAATAAGTCAATCCAGAAAATCAGAGATACACAATTATTAATGCTCACAGTGCTGGTCCACACAATCTTGATGAAAAACACATACCAAAGCTGATGTAGATGACAATACAAGACCGAAAAACCACTTATAACCTCTGAAAGCACTGAAAACTCAGAACAAATCTGAGCTGGACATACTGTAACTTCAAACCAAACTGTACGGTCCCCTTATTTCTCCATAAACACCCCAAATTCCATCTCAGAACTGGGCGGCCAGCAAGGACAACATCTTATATGCTTATTAGCATCTGCAATAAGTCTTCAAAAGCAGCACTTCAGTCACCAATTCCCACGCCTCAAGCCAAGAGTATGGCTTCCTCAATATTCCTAATTTCCATCGGATCACCACAAAATGTCAAGGTAATACCAAAATGCAACTCAAAGTCTAAGCACCTCAATAAGGGATGATGTGGTGGCCCCCACACTTCCACAAAAAGCAAAGAATATGAAGCGCCCCCTCCATTTTGTCTCCCACGTACCAAGGATATAGTACAATAGCAAATAATATTAAAAACTCATAACCTCCCTTCATTCACCCATCCAAAAAAGTACGGCGCCAATCAAGTTTGCCTTCAACTTCAAATAAAATGAATGCCTAGCCGAAGATAATAAAGTACGGCCTCACCAAGAATGGTACGGGCCTGGTCAAGAAGGTACAGCTTGATAGAATATGGAATCAGCTTGAGATAAAATCAAACACCTAGCATTGCAAGGAAAGGAATCGGCCTCCCACCAAATGGTATGGCCTTCTAATATGAATCTCCACAACAAGTCTTCAATAAAATCCTCAGCTGGAAAATCTTCACAAGAAGAACTAAACTGACAAACACTGAAACTGAAACTCAGACAAATAAACTTCAAAAATGTAATGACCACCCTAGTTGTTTCCAAATAATTTCAACTGAAATAAAGAGCACAAATAGTCTCCAATACACTTTCTGATCACCAAGATCCCGAGGTGGGCAAGGTGAGAGAATACGGTGTAATAGATCATTCCTTCCTATCCATCTGCTATCGAAGCATGCAATGCAAGGATGATTACAAACACACTAGGCGTCCACGACAACCACATGCCATGCTTACTCAACGGAGTGTGTTATATGCAAGGGCACAAATATGCATGCACTAGGCGGCTAAGCCAACCACATCTACGCTTGTTTAGCAAAGTACATGATGCAATACAAAATGAATCACACGAGGCGGCAAGCCAAGCTATCGATGCTTAATAATGCAAAGCCACTGGCAGAGTGTGCATGCCAAACAGGCTAACATGAATGCTATAGATTATTGGCGGTAAACCATCCAATATTACAATATGAAATGCACAAACATGTAAGCTTCTGGCGGTACTACCATCCGGGTATTACAAACATAGAATTATTGCAACTAAAGAAATATTACAAACATTAAAGGCTGCAATAATACTCTTCATAAATCTGATTGCAAATAGATTAACATTGTTGTAGCTAGTGTTACAAGACTCGGACTCGCCACCAAGACTCGCCCAAGACTCGGCAATTTGAAAAACACATGAAATTTAGAGATTTTTAAGGAACTGAGACTTGTTTCATGCACCCTTTAATAGATAAACCTTAAAGACACAATAAAATCATCAAATAGAAGCTACTTTGATCACATACACAAGTATAAATCAATCACATAAGTATAAACGCAAATTTTAGCTTAAGGAAATAACACATTTAGATATATAAATATTGTCAAATGTATACAAAACTCATGGAATATGAAATCCATGGCATCAAAAGTTCAAAACAAATATCAAAACAAAAACTAGAAGTCTATGGCTCAGAGGAGCCTGCATCACTCTGTCCAATATCACAAGTCCTGTGTGGGCGTCTAAGATAGGTCCTAGATGATGTTGCATCCATGATATCTGTCTATGTCACAGTGACACTCACACCAACATCCAAGGTGTCTGCTGTGCTCTATCCTCCTCTGCCATGGCTACTGCCTCTGCCTTTCTATCCACTTCGTTAACCCATGCAAGGTCCTCATCACTGAAGACAAGATCCTCAACCTCAGTGATCCAACCTGCTTGTGGATCAACCTCCTCTAGTGTGATGGGTGATAAGTCACTGCCCAAAATCTATTTATGGCAAAGGCAGTGCCCCTTTTGGGGGTTTGGGGACAACACCCCCAACGGGGTTGAGGGGTAGTGCTCCTCGTGGGGGTCTAGGGGCAACGCCCCTCACGGGGTCCAGGGGCAGCGCTCTTGGCGCGTTCCCTGTAGCGATACAGGGCGGGGTTGAGGGGCAAAGCCCTTGCCACCAAGATCAAATTAAAGCATGTCATTTTTCATAATTTTATTGATTTTAAATAACCTTCAAAAATCATCCAAACCCTTCAAACAACATTTGACTTTCATGCTTTTACATTTAACCGTTTTCCATTTATTATAGTTTTTTTTCCCCATTTTTCATTGACTAGGCCGAGTCTTCCCATCGGGACTCGCCCAAATTGGCGAGTCTGATAGACTCGGCAAGTAGGGCGAGTACCTGACCGCCAAGTCTGCCAGACTCGCCCAAGGTCGCCCGGCTCGCAACTCGCCAAGTTTGGGCGAGTCTAGGTGAGTTTTGAATCTATGGTTGTAGCATATCACAGAAAGATAAAACTGATATATCACTACTGTAGCATAAGATCATGAAGAAGTAGCATTAGAAATCACTCAAACATCACAAGGTATCATACCCACTGTTGTGCTGAAGATACAAATGAAGAATAAAGCCCATTTTCAACTCTAAACTCATCAAATGACTTTGCTAATGCTGCTACAAAAGTCTGATACAGAATAACAGCAGACTGTAGATAATGGAAAATACACAGTAAACCCTTCCAAACAGCCCCAATCTCATCACAAATTATCTTATTCAACTCACAACCAAAACACACTACAACTACAACTGAAAATACTGAATTATACCTTTCAAAACTGTGTACTGGAGGCTGATATGAAGATGCACAAGCTGCAAACTCTGTCCAAACTGATCAAACTGATCTGAAACCTCTGTAAATCCTTCCAAACCCTAGGCGCAGCCATCAAAGAGCATTTAAATCACCATAAACTCGACTCTATATTGAGCGGCCATGAGTAGGAGGGTTTGGCACCACCATTTATGCAAGAAATTTCAACAATAAAGCAGCGCTTGGTCTTCTAGAACTCAAGCCAACCTAGGCACGGCCTTCAAGGAGTGTTCGGCCTCTATAAAAATTCACACTAACTTTGATAACTTCTGCAAACAACCTTAATCAAGGCATCAGATCCACACAAGAATAATATGCCTTCAAACACTTACAAAACAATCACTTCAAACTACTTATCAAACTTTTATTTTCCTCTCAAATTCATTCGAACAAATAAACAACCACACAAGATTAAAAGGCACAAATCATTCAACAGACTCTTAACTTCTATATGAAATTGCTCCAAATCTTCTGCATTCAGCACAAGTGTGATTTCTGTATGAAACCACCACACCAGCTAGGAGGGATCTTTCACCACCGAAACTAGTAATTTTGAGAGGGTTTCCGTCCTCAGGAAAATAGGAGAACACAAGTTCTCTCACTTTGAACAATTATTAGAATCAATTCATCAACAACCATTTCAATGAGCCCTCAACCTCTTTTTATAACTTTTCTGGAGCAATAAAATATTACTTTTCCCCTTTTTGCTCCAAAAACTCTTTTTTGAAAATAAATAAATAACTTTATGGAGCACATTCACCTTTTTGAAGAATAATAATAATTTTCCATATGTAAAGGCCCCTTTCCTAGGCGTCCACTTGAAATAACTTTTCAAAACCTTTAAAATGAGCTATTACACTAAGTTGTCTTTTTAATATTCTCAACATTAGACAACTTAAGTGAATAATTAAATTAATAACTCAATAATATACTCGAGTTGCAAAAACCACCAAAATGATATAATTTTGCAATTCTGATCTGTAATATACAACCCCAAAATTTTTTCTAAAATATAGAACAATGATAACAGTGTTAGCACAACTAAACTCCTCCGCACTTCTGATCACCAAGATCCCAAATCGGGCAAGGTGAGAGCATAATGTGCTTTAGATTACAATTAAAATATTGTGCAAACAAGTAGACATTCATCTGCATATGCAGGCATCCACAAACTGTGGGGATTCACCACTTTCAGTGGGTAAAGAACAAGAAAGAAATATTACAAAACCATCCACTTGTTCAGTGCGAATACTCCACTTATTCAGTGGGTGAGTAAAGATAGATAAACAATGTTTATTTACTCCACACTGGCGGTAAACCATCCAGGGGTCTTTAATGTTGTTGCATAAATGAAAGATTTCAATGTAGCAATACAAGGATGGCAAATAATACTTGAGTTATAACTTGATAAGTTACCCCTGAGTAATGAAGATCATACACTGCACAGAAGTCTCTAAAATCAGATGCCAAATGACTAAGATTTGTTGCTGTTCATTTATTGCTGCAGAAAATCAGACTGTTACCAAAGGTATGGCTGCCACGATCAGACTTAAACCCACTTTTAACCACAGAAGAAGTATCTCCTTCATATCAATACAAACCAATCACTAAACAATGACTACCATGCACAGCAGAATTACATTGTTCAACTGATATAAACTACTGCCCATTATTGACTTGAATCCCTTCCCGGTCGTACGCTCAGAAGGTACGGATTCATTCCCAGCATACTGAAAACTTCATCAATTCATTGCAAACCAATTCCATGGTAATCGCCTATGTATAAATAGCAAATCACAAGCAATACAGTAGTAATAACAGCCTTAAAGAATTTAATTTTTCAAAGATCCTCAGACTGCCAGTACGGCCCAGCCAAGGTACGGATCCTCATTGCATTTAAAATACAAGATAAATAACTATTGAAACTGCTTAAAGAGTGACGCCTAGGCACAATAATGACATCCCAACACCAACTTTGGCACAAAGACTAATATTAAATTTCAAATGCAATTCGTCCAAATACACCATGTACGGCCCAGCGATGGTTCGACCACTAAGAACATTCACAATAATATAAAAATCTCAATCCAAAACAATCACTATCATATCAAAACTGCATCCCAGCAATATAGAAAGATTACAATGCAAAAACACCACAAACTATCAATCTCTATTCAGCTTCAGGAAAGCTCAAAGGCAAACTCTGTATGAGCTTGCTCCAATCTCTTCTTCAGCACAATGGTGATTCCTGTAGTGAAACCACACTCAACCTCAAGAGGGTTTTCGTCCTCAAGAGCATTCCACAAGAGGGTTTTCGTCCTCAAGAGAATAGGAAGAACTCGCAGGTTCATTCCGACAACATAACAATACAAATCATCAGCCTCCCCTCAGCAATGAGCCCAACTCCTCTTTTTATAACTTTTTGAGAGAAATAAAATATTATTTCCTTTATCCCTTCATATTTCTCCTCAATCAATAAAAAATAATTCATTAAGTGTGCACAACTTAAAGTCACCACTTTTAATTAAAAGCTCTTTTTAGCTCCAAAGACCCCTTTATCAAAATAAATGAAATATCTGCTTCGCAAGGCCCCAAAATGATGCATCCATGATTTAATACTTTTCTTCCTCTTTCCAACAAGCTATAACACTTAGATTTTTATTAATTATTTTCACCCTTAGGAGCTTAAGTGAAAATAATAATTAAAATAGCTCACTAAATATTAAATTTTGCGGAAAATCCCAAACGGCCTCCGAATGCAAAATAAACTGAACCAATATGCTCTGTAAGGTTTGGGATGTGCAACGATGCCTTCCGGGTGACTTTCCAAAAATAGAAAACTCCTCCAAGAATCTTGGAGAGTAAACCAGAAGCCTGATCAAACTTTAGAAACCATCAATGTTACCCAGAACATCAACTGAGCTCAAAACCATGACAAAATTATCCATTTACAAAAGGAAAACCCAATTAACCGTTCTGCAGACTGAACTAAAACCACTCCAAGAACATTGGAGTTCTTCTCAAACATGTTGGATAGCCTCCAAAAGACTAGGAACAAGCACAAATGCCCATAATAATCAATGTGCCAAAAATGGAACATTACAGTCCTCCCTGCTCAATATTGCTTGTCCTCAAGCAATTCATGCTATCCAACCAAGATACCTGCCTGATTATGGATAATATACCTGGATCCCAAATCAATCTGAAGAATGCCCTACACCACTTCTGCTGCTCTATTCTGATATATCTGTGAGCTGCACAGCTGGTATTCTGATTACACTTCTGAAACATTCTTCCAATCACATAATTATTTGGATCCCAAACATCACTAACTCCAAAAATGAAAGAGTTAGCAATCATCAATACAATCATGCAACACGAAACAACCACTGGAACCCAAAAACTGTAGTGCTCCCCCGATGAAGAACACAAATCAGCTTCATAACAAGCTGGAAACAACTCATGACAGCCATGAATCAGCTGATTCTCATTCTCCAAAAGAGCATTAGTAACTGTAACACTTGTTCCTTTCAGCTGAAAACTTTTGTCATCTTCCCATAAAAGGCTAAAAACAACAAAAAGATCAATCTCATGGTTACACAAGTCTGAAATAATCTCATGAAAATCAGATTTCAGTGATCTCAAAGTGAGATAGCAACAACAAAACTGAAATCTTTTGAGAACAATAAGAAATTTAGGCCATCTACAATCAGAATAAGTCAAGGTTATGACCAAAATTTCTCTCCAATCAATCATTTTGTATGCAAATGAACATTTATGATGGCTGATTGGATGAAGGACAGCAGCTTCATGACATAAATTTGACTCCAAATTCATCCATAAAACAATCTTACCAACACCACTATCCTGCAAATAAACTCCATTATGAAAGTGAGCCATCATAGAACCGAATCCATTGCATACTTGAAACTTATGTCCATCTTCAACAACTGATGAAAGCTTCCAGTTGAAAAAGTTCCTGTGCATAGTAATATTCCATGAATGCTTTGCACCAGGATCCCATATCCTGTTACTATTCTCCTCCATGTTATTTACATCCAATTGTTCTTCATCATTCAACATGAGGAGTGAATTTTCATGCATTAACTCAACTTCCGTCATAGAAACAAAATCATCAAATGATTGGAAGTTGTTTTCACCTTCATATTCAAACAATTCATCAATTGACTCCCACTCTGTATTTGCATACTTAGGAGACGGTCCTAAGTCAAAATTTCCTTGGAGCAAATCAAGCTCTTCAATTATCAGCTTGCCTTTATCTGCTCTAGTAGCTCCAACTTGTTCCTTGAATTGGTGTACATCTACAAACTGACTTTCAACTTCTAAGAGAGCCATTTGGGTACTCTCTAAAGAATCCATAGTTGTTTTAAGCTTAAATATAAGCTTATCAATTTCAGCATCTCTTTCCTTCAATGCATCAAAAATTCGGCCAGCAATCTCAAGGACATGATCCCTATCAATAAGCAAGTTCAAATAATCTGATTTCAAAGTTTCCAATGCCTTCCTGACTACACACCAATCTTCAAGTGAGGATCTTTTTTCTATGCCCATTTGTCTCCTCTCAACTTCAGCTCTCCAAATGTGATCTTCAACAAACTTATGTGAGCTATCCAAATGTGTTAGAACTTGCACAACCTTATCTTCTGTGACTAACAATTGATTCTTAAAATCTAAATCAGTTGCACACAATAAATTTTCTGTCATATCATTAGAAGCATGATCCTTGAAATCAGCAGTTTTAAAGTTATCCTCTTCATAGCTACTTTGACTACAAGAAGTAGCATCACATAAATTCAATGTTGAGCCAACCTTTGAGGCTAATCCAAATCTTCCAACAAACTCTTCATCAACATGCTCATCAACTGACTCGTCTGCAAGGATACTAAGTTCTTCAAATTGCATAGGAGTTGAATCTTCTTCATCACTTAGATCAAATGAAATAGCAGTCTCATAATCAAACATTGAATCATCACCAATGGCTGATTTAAAGTCTTCATCAACACATTCTTCGTCAAGGATCTTTGAAGAATCTAACTGCTCTTCTCTTTGCATGGAACAATCCCATTCATAATCAAGACTTCCATCACTAGAATGGTGGAAATGCTCTTCATTAGGTGCTGTTCTGAAATTTGCAGCAGCATCAAACTTTTTATCTTTTGTGATTTCATTGTCTCCCATGTCCTCAACGAGACACATTGCTTCAATCCTCTCAGGCTCACTTGCAAAGTCACCGGCAAGCCATCTATCGATCATCTTCATCTCCTCAAATGTAGTGGCATCTTCAGCATCTTCATCAAATGAAGAACTTGCTAAGTCCAACACTTTTGGCTCCTCGTCAAAGCAAGGCTTAGTTTCACTAATTTCTGTTGTAGACTTCTCCAATTCCGCAAACTCCTCTATGCATGTCTCATGTTTTGTGACTTTGTCTTCATTATACAGAAGCTCAGACTCATTTCTTTCAACAAACAAGTCTTCGTCTTCACCATTTTTAGATTGCACATCATTCACAAAGGAAGAACATGTGGTGAAGGTTGCTGATTCATCTTTTATTTTCTTGCATTGGTGGTTAGGCTCCCAAGCATCTTTGCATATGAAACAAAGACTTCTTCTCCTAAGCTCATTCTTGCTGACCTCTTTCTTCCTCGAAATAAGAGGCTTCTTATTCAGTGGGCTGGAAAATGATGACTTAGAAAAATTCTTGGTGCTTGCCTTTGAAGTAGTTAACTCAGGCTTGCATAAAGACATTGTCTTCATCTCCTCTTCCTTCCTTATCTTCTGGATGTATTCTATAAATCCCTTTTTGTCAGGATTACCTTCTTTGATGATTTCCAAGAAAGCATTCCAAGGGAGTTGCTTCTTATAGTCATCTGGTAGTTCTTCATACTCATCAATAATCTTAGTGGCCTCATGATGATACTTCCTTCGATCCAATTTCTCTTGAACAACTTTTTCTAATTCATCCAGAACCTCTGTCTCACTTCCTTTCTGCATAAGAGATGCCATGATCTCTCAACACTGCTCAAAATCTTTCAACTGCCCAACTCTGAACACACATGCAAGTGCTGATCACTCACAAGCAACGCTGAAAACTGACTTGCTCAACTGAAAGATCTGCAACAAATTAGCTTCCCAACAGGCTGGCAAGAACATACCAGCTCTGATACCACTGTAATATACAACCCCAAAATTTTTTCTAAAATATAGAACAATGATAAACAGTGTTAGCACAACTAAACTCCTCCGCACTTCTGATCACCAAGATCCCAAATCGGGCAAGGTGAGCATAATGTGCTTTAGATTACAATTAAAATATTGTGCAAACAAGTAGACATTCATCTGCATATGCAGGCATCCACAAACTGTGGGGATTCACCACTTTCAGTGGGTAAAGAACAAGAAAGAAATATTACAAAACCATCCACTTGTTCAGTGCGAATACTCCACTTATTCAGTGGGTGAGTAAAGATAGATAAACAATGTTTATTTACTCCACACTGGCGGTAAACCATCCAGGGGTCTTTAATGTTGTTGCATAAATGAAAGATTTCAATGTAGCAATACAAGGATGGCAAATAATACTTGAGTTATAACTTGATAAGTTACCCCTGAGTAATGAAGATCATACACTGCACAGAAGTCTCTAAAATCAGATGCCAAATGACTAAGATTTGTTGCTGTTCATTTACTGCTGCAGAAAATCAGACTGTTACCAAAGGTATGGCTGCCACGATCAGACTTAAACCCACTTTTAACCACAGAAGAAGTATCTCCTTCATATCAGTACAAACCAATCACTAAACAATGACTACCATGCACAGCAGAATTACATTGTTCAACTGATATAAACTACTGCCCATTATTGACTTGAATCCCTTCCCGGTCGTACGCTCAGAAGGTACGGATTCATTCCCAGCATACTGAAAACTTCATCAATTCATTGCAAACCAATTCCATGGTAATCGCCTATGTATAAATAGCAAATCACAAGCAATACAGTAGTAATAACAGCCTTAAAGAATTTAATTTTTCAAAGATCCTCAGATTGCCAGTACGGCCCAGCCAAGGTACGGATCCTCATTGCATTTAAAATACAAGATAAATAACTATTGAAACTGCTTAAAGAGTGACGCCTAGGCACAATAATGACATCCCAACACCAACTTTGGCACAAAGACTGATATTAAATTTCAAATGCAATTCGTCCAAATACACCATGTACGGCCCAGCGATGGTTCGACCACTAAGAACATTCACAATAATATAAAAATCTCAATCCAAAACAATCACTATCATATCAAAACTGCATCCCAGCAATATAGAAAGATTACAATGCAAAAACACCACAAACTATCAATCTCTATTCAGCTTCAGGAAAGCTCAAAGGCAAACTCTGTATGAGCTTGCTCCAATCTCTTCTTCAACACAATGGTGATTCCTGTAGTGAAACCACACTCAACCTCAAGAGGGTTTTCGTCCTCAAGAGCATTCCACAAGAGGGTTTTCGTCCTCAAGAGAATAGGAAGAACTCGCAGGTTCATTCCGGCAACATAACAATACAAATCATCAGCCTCCCCTCAACAATGAGCCCAAATCCTCTTTTTATAACTTTTTGAGAGAAATAAAATATTATTTCCTTTATCCCTTCATATTTCTCCTCAATCAATAAAAAATAATTCATTAAGTGTGCACAACTTAAAGTCACCACTTTTAATTAAAAGCTCTTTTTAGCTCCAAAGACCCCTTTATCAAAATAAATGAAATATCTGCTTCGCAAGGCCCCAAAATGATGCATCCATGATTTAATACTTTTCTTCCTCTTTCCAACGAGCTATAACACTTAGATTTTTATTAATTATTTTCACCCTTAGGAGCTTAAGTGAAAATAATAATTAAAATAGCTCACTAAATATTAAATTTTGCGGAAAATCCCAAACGGCCTCCGAATGCAAAATAAACTGAACCAATATGCTCTGTAAGGTTTGGGATGTGCAACGATGCCTTCCGGGTGACTTTCCAAAAATAGAAAACTCCTCCAAGAATCTTGGAGAGTAAACCAGAAGCCCGATCAAACTTTAGAAACCATCAATGTTACCCAGAACATCAACTGAGCTCAAAACCATGACAAAATTATCCATTTACAAAAGGAAAACCCAATTAACCGTTCTGCAGACTGAACTAAAACCACTCCAAGAACATTGGAGTTCTTCTCAAACATGTTGGATAGCCTCCAAAAGACTAGGAACAAGCACAAATGCCCATAATAATCAATGTGCCAAAAATGGAACATTACATGATCATACCAACATGATATTGAAGACTTGGGACGATGAACAGAGGCAATCGAGTGACTTTCTAAAAATAGTCTGCTCCTCCGAGAAGTTTGGAGAGCTCCCAAAAGGTCGGAAATCGATTCTGAAAGCATCAAAAGGCTCCATCTAACCAACTGAACTCAAAACCATGAACAATCGCTCTGCAAGGCTCATCTAAAAGCATCAAAAGGCTCCATCTAACCAATTGAACTCAAAACCACGAACAATCGCTCTGCAAGCCTGATCCAATGCTCTCCAAGAACTTTGGAGTTCTCCCTTACACACCAATTAGCCTATGAGAAAACTCGGAAATAGGCTAATTGTTCGCGACTTGGCTAAGTGCCAATTGGGGACATTACAAAAAAACCTTGCACACCAAAGAGAATATCAAATCACATCAAAAATTTCCATTATTAGCAACAAATTGAAAAAACTCCACTTGCAGCGCAAAGGTGATTTCAGGGTGAAATCAGTCTATCCAGCTAAGAGGGATTTCATCCCCAAAACTAGTATTCCAAGAGGGTTTTCGTCCTTAAGAAATATGGAGAAACTCAAGTTCTCACTCAGAGCAAATAGCAAAAGCAATATTCAATCTAACCCTTTCTCTGTGATCAACACCTCTTTTCTAACATTTTGAGAGAATAAAATATTAATTTCCCTCTTTCCTCCATATTCTCCTCAAAATATAAAATAAAACATAATTATGTATAGAAGTCCACCTTTTTGCCCCCCCCCCCCTGCCAACACTTAAAAAGTCACTTTTTGTTTTCTGTTAAAAATGCCTTCTAATAATATAACATAAGTTGCTTGAATAAAATAAAGTTACTTTTGGCAACTTAAATTAAATTATTAACTTAGGATATGTATTGTAGTATATAACTTCGCAACTTACGGTCTGCAGCATATAACTTCACACATAGAAAGTCGACGCTCTTCAAGGATGATGGACTTCTCCAAGAATCTTGGAACTTTCCAAGAATGTTGGAAATGGACCAGAAAAAGGACATTACATGGTGCCTTCTCTCACTGTCACACCATCTCTCTTATCTAATCCTCTAAACGCACTTGGAAAGCAACTTGTTCCCAAGAGAACCCTTTCTTCTCTTACAACCTCTTTGAATGTTTTGCTTTCCTTCCTTGAGTACCTTTACTTTGCACTCTTCATAACTAGTTTTAGAATAGAATTTTTTTAGCTGAGATGGACAATCTCCTTGGTTCTCAATGGATGCATCATCCTTTTTCATTGTCAAAGTCTTCTCTAATTAATAGAATAGTGGCCTTTTCCATCCAATAAAGATATAGATTATGACCAAGGTTTTATAAATCATATGCATCGGTATTTTTGGCCTTGGTAAACACCTTCACAACTATCAACAAGGACATTTTCATCCAAAACACCTTTTCACGAACTTTCCTCAATACTCCTCCACAAATTCCATGACCAACAAAAGCACAAAACAAAAAGCAAACAACAAAAGGCACGGACTCAATACACAAACAATGGCATCCTTTAAAACCAGCACTAAAACAAATTTAAGAGAAGCATATGCAGAGACAAAGAGGGACTAGGAGAAACTCTCCTAAAGGATGACTATTTGTCTCCCATCACAACTAGAGCTCCTCTTAGCCCTCATCTAGAATCAAAATTGTGTGTATATTGCACAAACAATTCCACATTTCAAATCTAGAGAATCTTGAAAAATTGGCAATTTCCATTCTATTTCCAATTCCATTTTTGTTTCCATTCCTATTTCATGGTAACTTAGATGTATTTCTATGGAAGCATAACCAAGCTGACTAAGATTTAGGTCCTCTGATGGTTGTAGCCAAGTCAACTCATTTTATCATAAGTGACCTTGTTTGATCATTAAAATCCATTAGAGATGATCACTGAGAACCACCTGAGTTCTTAATTTAGGGACAAATCAAAACTCTATGGCAGCAAACCATCATAAATGCTAACAAATTTTGAGATGATAGATTGAATAACAAGCCTTGAGATTTAAATGAATCTCTTTTCCTAGTCAATCCACTTTCAATCATGATGTGTTCATTTTGTCACCACTATGGTCAAGTTGTATGCATGATTTCCCTTGAAAGGATGACTTTCCCTGACCACGGCCCTATCGGCGGCTTCTTCTCTCAATATACTCCTTTTGCTCGAAAACAACTCTTTTTTGAAGTAGCCCAAACATTGCAAATATTGTAAGGGCATTCACAATTGGCTTGCTGTAGTGAAATGTTCTCTTTTTCTGTAGACTAAAATTCAATCTATAAAATTCCATTGTCCTCTTATTATGGTATTGATCCGTCAAAATTTCATATTCCCCACTCACCAACTAGTTATTTGATCTGGGAGAAAAAGCTTTATTAATAAACTCGAGTAATTGAGAAGTAATGGAAAAATATGATACTGCAAGTATGAATAAACTAGGGCTCAGAGCAGAGGTTTGTCTTTTGTATGCATTGGGGTTTAGATTTAACACACCCACAAAGAAGATTGATCTATATTTGTTTAGTGTTACAGAAATGCACTGCAATAGAACGTATAATTCAAAAAATTACCCACCTTTGAAAACTCAAATTTGGTATCAATTCATCTTGATGGAATATTTCTATAAAAGAATAATTTTGACTTGACCTATGCAATTAAACATAGCTATATTCCCAGTCACAATTGCTCTGATAAGTTATCTTTAATTTGAATGTATCAGACATTTACCAATCTAAATGTCAATGTCAGTCAAATTTGAATCCTAATTGAATCTAAACAGTTACCCCCATACATGAATTTAAAAAATCAAATTGAAACCAAATAGTTGTTCATACCCTGCCATAACCACCGAACTCCAATGCATCACTATCCAACGCAGCCCTATATTTTCCAGGCGTATCACAACCAATCTTGTACCTGGGAAACATCTTATTAGTTTGGCTTGCTACCAGCATAATACCTAATATTTCCAAGACATAAATATAAAAAAAAATTGCTGATAACCATGCTTACTTTCCTGGCCATAAAATATAGCCTTTGAACAAAATAAAGCACTAAAGGAGAAGGAAAAATCCAGTCCATACCCAGAGTATGTATTCTTTGGATGAAAGTTGAAAACAAACACTAATTCTCCTCGTTCAAAAACAATTACCTGAAATTTTAGATCCAAACATAACTCAATGAATCTTTAACATTATCATCTGTACAAGGTTTGTCTTATATGAATATAAGATCTTATCTCGTTATAAAAAAAATGATGCGTGAATCAAGGAAAGACACTTCTCTAATAATAACTAACTATTTCAGTTCCAAGAAAACAATAAAGAACTATACACTTAGCAAGACCTCAAGAAATCCATATATTTTTCATAATAGGAGAAATCAAGAGGTATTATTCAATAAGAAAAAAAATGAATAACAATACAGAGTCCATGCACAATTTTCTTTAAACTTTTATGAGAGACTTTGATCCAAATAAATCCCACTAGCCACATTACTCCAAAGGCAAGTGTTGATAAATAAATACTAAAATGCAACCAAATATTACAAAAGAACTTAAGGGTATTGTTATAGTCGTGTTTCTCTAACAAGAGCAATATGAATTTGGTGATTATGAACTGAATGTTTTACAATTTTTCCTTCTCCAAAAAGATATTATCTTTGTAATAGAACCATTCTATATGGCATCACTTTCCACGAACTTAATTTTCTCACATAATTTTCCAGCGCCAATGATCCTGCCAAACAAATTCATTCTCATCTATTCACCCTTCAATACCTAGGTGTCTCCCATTTGTTGTGTCTCTCACTATCTCCTGTTCATTTTGATGTATTTCCAATCTACATCTATTGTAATCACGTCTGCTCTTTGTGGTTCATTCCATTTTGTTTTCCTTCAAGCATATTCCTCCCTAGATAAAATATATGTTCAATTTTCTTGTCATCGCATCATTTTCAACATTTTCTCGATTTAACCTACTGACTAATAATTTGCTGCATAGCCCCCATTCATGGGGCTGGGAGAGTTCAGAGATCTCTTCAATTTAGCCATACATTTTGCAGACCTGTCAAATGAAGGAATTGAAACCTTCCCAAGCTTCCATTCAAGGTCATGATTTTGATTCCTTGGTTGATTTCTGTATTTATGTTGACAGAAATCATGAAGAGACATAGCATTTTGGAATTCTTCTCCAAGGGACAACCATTCTTGATGGTAGTCATTAAAGCTTTCACCAACAATCTGCTGTCCACTACCATTGTTCTGCAGTTGTTCCAAAAAATTGGGCATCAAGAGCCTAGTAGTAGAAGCCCGAGAGGTTCTAGTATTGATAGGTGGATTGCTCCCACCATTGGAGTTACTTGCATCACCATGATTCTCATTATTGTCCCTATTATGAGGGATGCCACCACCAATATTCTAATTTAACAACTAAGATAACAATCTAGTCATCTTTTGTTGACTTCTTACCATCTCCTGCTGCCCTCTTGCCAAATCATTCAAAATATCCCTGGTACTTGGGTTTTGAGGAACCTTTTCTCCCATGACGTTTTCTTCTTCAGAATCTGAACCAAGGTGGTGTTGTCTTCTTTTGTAAGTGATGAAATCTTTGTCTTCAAGATTCATGAAACATGCAGGCTGAAATTTCTGATTTTAACACTGACAATCTGCAAAGGGTGTTAGCAACCAACAGGTTGGCAGAATGACTGGCTCTGATACCACTGTAATAACCCACCCCTAAATTTTTTTTTTGAAAGTTGCAATAAACAATAAACAAAGTCCTCAACACTTTATGTTCACTCAGTTCCCAGTATGGGCAAGGTAAGAGCATACGGTGTTTTTTGGATCCATTACAAACAGATTATTGCAACAAAATTAAACATCCACTTATTTAGTGGGTGTTGAAATGAAAACAAAGGCTCATCCACTTTGCAGCGGGAAGCCATTACAATATGACCATTTATTCAGTGGGGTAACTAGCATTATCAAGAAACTAACAATACCCACTAGCGGTCAAACCATCCAGGGATCAAACACAAATTTATTAATGTTTTTTCACACTAGTTTCAATGCTAGATAACAACAAATAAATCAGATTCATAATCAGTCCGAGCTGCAACCAAAAACTTGTATATAAACTTGTCAAAAATCATCAAAACTCATCAGAAATAATATTGCATCATGGGAAGCCTGCACACAAACTGATCAACATCCAAATACTCAATAAAAACCATCCAAACTGATCACAAACACCTTCATTCATTGCTGTTCCAACATAAAATTTGGAGTACTAATGTTCTTTTTTTGTGAGATGAAATTGTGCAAGGTTGAGAACAATTTGAGCTTACTAGAAGGGGACATTACAAAGGGCCAGCGGAAGGGATCATCTCCTAACCACTGCCGGAGCGTACACGAGGAGACCTTGGGCCACGAGCTGAGAAGGGGCCCATCTCCCTTCGGTGGGGCCCATCTCCCACCCAGTGGGGCACATCACCCACCGCCAGCCTACGAGACATTACAGTCCGCTCGCCCCGAAAAGTCTCGACCTCAAGACCTCGGCTCTGATACCAAGCTAGGCAAGCACTACGCCAAAAGCCCGGACTGATGGTGAACAGCGCCCCTCGGCGTTAAGGGCCAGTGGAAGGGCTCATCTCCTAACCACTGCTAGAGCGTACGCGAGGAGACCTTGGGCCACAAGCGCTGAGAAGGGGCTCATCTCCCTTCGGTGGGGCCCATCTCCCACCTGGTGGGGCACATCACCCACCGCCAGCCTACGAGACATTACACTAACTGAATCAACCTACTGGACTAGCTAGGAAGGGGACATTACAAACACCGCAACAAGTTCTTTATTTGCAACTATTCTTATGTTACAGTCCTTACTGATGTATATGAGAATGTTTTCAATGGCATTTTCATATCCTACTAATAATTCAAATCCTTCTTATGACCTCCTCTCTCTTGTAATGTATCTCTTAAGTGGTTGCAACTAGGCTCTGTCCATTGAAACACAAGACCTCTGGTATGTCACTTACAGAAAGCTTCTTCCTTTGATTACAATCCTTCAAGTGTAATGAGATATCCCACCCAGGTGGAATATAGCGAAACTAATTTTCTGCCTTATTCTGATCCAAAAACTCAGTTTGAATGGGTTGTCATTTCATCAAATACTTGGCATGCAAAGTGTCTAAGTTCTGATTGGTGTTTTCTGAATTGTTTGTTTGAGCTCTTATTGCAATACTTTCATTGCATAACATATAGAAAATAACAAGCAAATAACATACAATGAAATACAATGAACTGTAACTGAAATGGATCACTTTAATTGCAAATATCAACTCTGATTTCAAAATATAGAGGTCTCATCAGACTTGTATCAGACTGATACAGTCATATAAGATGTATTCCAAATTGAAGATTTGGAATCTAAACATAAACATGCATACCCGAAATAATAGAAGTTTGATCCGTGGCTTGAAAAGATGACATTGAGCCTTCCATTGCAATACATTTACAAATGTCTCATACCCGGAAGCCAATGAGCATCATTCAATGGAAAACTGAAATTGATTGCAATAGACTGGAAGAAGCCCTTTATGATCATATTAGCAGCCAATTGAAACTTCTCCACCTTTTTAATGCTACAAACTTTAACCCTTAGCCTAGCCGTCCTCTTTGATGGTGAAATGCAGCCAAGGAGATAGGCGTTTCTCCTTCTACTTCACACGCCTATGACCAGGTGTTGTACGGCCTACTGGGTGGGGTTTGTACGGCCTGTACCAGCAGCTGTACAGCCCAGAAATCAATGCAACCAGCCCCCAAATTAACAGCAAACAATAATCTTCAGTCTCACAATGAAATCTTCAACTTCTTCACAATTATCTTCGCAAATTTGTACAATTTTGACCTCTGAGTGAAGCCAACTCACATGCAAATCTTCAGATGGTATTGCACACCCTCAAATTGCAAAATACAATGAAGAATGCACGTTCTCCAATGTTGGTTTGAAGCCAATCTGCAGAAACCCTTGGTCTCCACACAAATTCCCAATCTTCATGCATGACAAAAGTTTCACAAAAGCCAAAGGTAATAATGATGAATGATTTGTTTTTTTTCAAATGCTTTTACACTCCCTCAAAAAGGCACAACTCCCATGGCTTTTTAAACTTTAAATCATTTATTCCATTTGCTTTTTGATGTGACTTATTAATTCTTATTAAATAAGTGCTCTAACCAAAGTCACTTTATTATTTGACTTTAATATCATTAAATGACCCCCTTTTAATAAAGTCAAATAAGTCATTATTATATGCACCTTTTAAAAAATATCATCATAACCCCCTTATAATATAAGGTCTATTAACCACATGATGTCCTTTTTAATAATAATTAAAAATCACTTATCTCCATAATTAGACATCATTTTTCAATTCTGTCTGAACCTGGTGGTTCACCATGGTACCTGTTGTGACCAAATCACACATCGCCCCATTGCAAATGGGGACCCCCTTTTTTTTTGAGCTCCAATGCTTTGCATGAAGTTCTGACGATGCCTTAGGTTCGTTTCCTCTGCCAATCCAACAATAAGTCTTTCTCCTAGAAGGTTTTTGCTTCATAACTGGAGGTCTCATCTGGAAAATGAAGAATCTTGATTGAATTCTATCCAAGTAATGAATAATGAGACCCTTCTTGATGTATGTTTGAGATCCTGAAAGACTGAGTCTGGAGCCTGAAACCCTGAAATCCTGAAAAATTGACTAAGTCTGAAATGGAAAATGAAGGATGTTTGAGATAGGTCTCGAATCCACCGGATTTAACATGCAAAATATAGAATTTGGAGGATTCTTATACTTAAATATATTTTTCAATATACCTTTACCCCACGAACCCTGAAAAACGCCTAACTACTCCAGAGGATTCAAAAAGTTGATCCAATGCGACGGGATATCAAAGTGGCGCAAAATCTTGGCGCAAAATCTTCATAAATCATGCCGCTTTCAAGAGGATTCCAAGTTGATGATCCCTTGCGCTTGAACAAATGCGCCCAAGGATAGAGGATAGAAGAGGATTCCGAACCCTCCAACCAATGCGCAAATTGCAAGAAGAATTCACCCCCTTGAAGTAATGCGCCGATTTCTAGAAGATCTTGCAAGTGTGAACCAATGCGCCATTCCTAGAGGATCTTCTATACCCCATCTAATCCGCCAACTTGAAGAGGATTTTTAAGGTGCTATTCATTGCGCATGTTTCAAGAGGATTGTGACATGCCTATCCAATGCGAATTTTAGAGGAAATCTAATCCTTGGTCCAACGCGCCTAATTTTAAGGCATACTTACCGGAGAATTCCACACCTTGAAGTGATGTACCAAAATAAATAAAATTCCAGAGGATTTTGACACCTTGAAGTAATGCGCCTAGGTTATAGGGTTTCAAGATTCAAGTGCCATTTTGATGAGGAATTCATTTTCTCTATCTAATGCGCCACCCTTTCAAGGAGATGTTGAGATACCAAATTGATGCGAAAGAGGTTTAGTTTCAAGAAGACTTCAACATACTTATCTAGTGCATCAATTCTAGGAGAAACTAAAACCTTTGTCTAAAGCGCTACCTTATGAAGGGAAGTAAAGTCAAGTGTTGAATGCAAACTTTAGAGGCTTATCAAGGAGGAATCTAGGAGGAATTCACTTATCTCAACCAGCACGCCATCTTAGTAAAGTTTTCATATCATTCAAGTTAGACATCAAAGTCCTTAACTCATGTGCTTAGATTAGAAATGCTTGTAATGATTCTTATGTATTATGTGTTATCGAAAGGGGATTGATGCTGTTTCTTTACTTGTGTTGCAGCAAAAAGGAGGAATCATCTAAAGATCAAGTGATAAGAACCTTTGACAAGCAAGGAATGAGAAAAGAGCAAGGCATCATGTAGCTGTTTCAAGGGTATCCTTCATCATCCTTGTGTTGGAACTCTTCATCAAGTGGCATCATGGTCAAAAGACAAGGCATTTATCCATCCAAGCTTCAAGTCAAGATCATCTTCAAGAGATATCATGTAGCAACTCTAAAGGAGCCTTCCACATTCATTCATGCTAGAAGCTTAAGATGGAAGCAATCACTCCCGAGGAAACATTACTTCAAGAGGTAGCTGCTCCAAGACGTCACAGCAAGATATATCTCAAATCAATGACATCATGAAAGATCATACTTCAAGTTTGAAGACTCTCCAAGCTTCAAGTCTCTTTGAGAAGTCAGGAAGCACGTCATCTTCATCAATTAAAACTTCCAAAGGCATTCATCCACTTCAAGTTTCAAGACTCCTAAATCTTCAAGTCTAAGAAAAGTCTCTTTCGTCAATACATGAAGGAAGTATTGTCATCATCTACTCTCCTATTGCATTCTTTATGAAGAATCATCAAAGGAGATTATCATCATCAACTTACCTACAAGAAGAAGAAAGAATTACAAAGTCAATCAAATGAGCTACAAGTATCATACATCCAGTTGCAAGGAGATGTACAAGGCAAAGATCTATAATATGTATTCCTAAAAGTTCAAACAATCACATTGAATACATCACATAAAGATGATACAATTTTCAAAGTATGCTGAGTTGGCATCTATGTGGCGAGAACACATCATTTTAAATGCATTCAATGTATCATTTAATGAAAGAAGCCAGAGGGATTCCTATGTGGAGGAATATTTTAAATACTTTCGCCTTACCTTATCACATTGGAAAACATGCCTTCATTGCCTCTCTCTTTTTTGCTAAAAATAGCAAGTTGTTGTAACTACCTCTAAAGTGGCATGATCTAAGCCCTTGGCTATCAAATTGATCTTAGCCATTCAATGTATTCTGGGCACTATATAAAGGCTTTGTTGCCTCATTTGTAATTCAGTAGCTAAGTGGTAGGAGAAATTAGAGTAGAATAGGAGAGACTCTCAAAATTCTCCAAGAGGGCTGGAGATTGTTGTAAATATTTTCGAGATTAATGCAAAAAAACATTGGAGTTCGCTTGGTGTTTAAGTGTTGTCTTGCAAAATAACATGGTTTCTTATACTTCAATAAAATGGAGAGATGTTTCAAATAGATTAGAAATAGATTAGAGCTCATTGTTGTAATGTATGTTGTGTTGGATATTTGATCAACTCTTAGCTCATGCTTTTAACATTCATCGCTTGGTGTTTAAGTGTTGTCTTGCAAAATAACATGGTTTCTTATACTTCAATAAAATGGAGAGATGTTTCAAATAGATTAGAAATAGATTAGAGCTCATTGTTGTAATGTATGTTGTGTTGGATATTTGATCAACTCTTAGCTCATGCTTTTAACATTCATGGCTGGTGAATTGTTGTGGTTTGAGCCATATTTGTATAAGTTCGATTGTGAATGCTTGTTTGAGCTGCGCCATCCGATGGGTGCTCATATGAACCTTCATGATTTGAAAACCTTTCGCGTAACCTTAGGAGATTGCACCAACTCCATGTAGTTGTAGGCATCCTTGGCGAAGTGGAGTTAGGTTGATTAGGAGTTTGTCTGTTTAATACATCATCATTACCTCATTGACCTTAGATTAGTTTTCTAAACCCTCACCCTTTTCTATTTCTTTGTTATTGAGACCTTGTATACATATCATCCACACTGAAGGAGAGATAAGCTGAATGAAAGAAGAAAGATCTAATGTAAGTCCCTTTGTGTTTAACAGCAAAATCATACTTAAGTCACTGAGCTATCTCTTACAAAATCACCAGAAAGGAACCTTGGAGTCATCTTGTTTGATCACTTCGTTCAACATTCGAGAGGCTTTGCTCAAGAGGGAGTCAGATACTTAGTATTTCACTCTAATTGTTGACTTGTCCAAAAACAATCATCAACATTTTTGGCGCTAGAAGGACGGCATGAGCCTGGATATTCTTCATTTCAAGTAGAGCTCCAGATACCCCAAAGTGGTGGATTGATATTTCAGAAAATACAAAAAAAAGTGGAAAATTCTAGAAAAATACAAAAAAAGTAGAAAAGTTCAAAATCCAAAAAAAAAAAAAAAAAAAATTCAAAAAAAAAAAAAAAAATTAGAAGATGGCGTTCTCAACCATGGATTCTAGTTTGGATATGCGGCAAGTTGTTGGGTATGATCCTGCAAATTCAACTCCAATTGTTCTCCAACTATGGTAGTCATTGAGTAAGCGTCTTGGTGGCAAGAGTTTGAAAGATTTCGAGTGCAAGTACGAATGTCGTATTCATAATACAAATGATCATAGAGAAGCAAATTGTATAACATTCTTATCAAGGATGGACTTAGCAGTGGAGAAGAAAATTTCATTCTTACAAGTACATGAGCCAGTGGTATTTTCAAGGATAGATCCTAATACTCCTGTTGATGGTAAAGCATTCAAGAACCTGAAAGAGAAAATCAAGAAGGAATTAAAGAATGCCAGGGATTTGAGTGTTGATGACATATTGTTTTCTAGAAATTGGTGTAGGGTACATGATACAAATCATTTGGAATATACTTGTGAGAAATGCTGGGAAGCAATTCATCAAGCCATGCAGGAAGTAGAAGCTGGTGTACCAATTGAGGAAGAAGTCTTCACTACAAAGGACCTGGATAAGCAGTGTACCAGTGAGAAGGAATATGAATATGAGTTTGTCAATCCTAAAGAGATAGAAGCATTCGAACAGAAGTTATCCAAAGCATCAAAGGATTGTAAACAGGGTTTAGAAAATGTTAGAGCACTTGAAGCGGCAATTGAAGAAGAAAGAAACTCGAGCTTGTGGCAGGAACCTGAATTTGATGAAGATAAGTTTCTTGAGGAGTATGCATCTACACTACATCAAGAGATCCTTGAGAATGAGCTGCAAGAAGTACAGAGAACATTGTTAGAAGATCATCAGTTAGAAGTATTGCAAAAGAATTTAGAAGTTATCATTCAAGAGTATGCCAAAGAAGAGCATGGGAATAGACAAGAGCAATTCGGGTCGACGCTCGATGCTGCCATCATTATACAAGAAGATATTAAGCTGAAGAAGAGAATAACAATTGAAGAACATGCTGCTGCGATGGATGCTGAGATCAAGAAGCTGTTGACACCACTGCTAGAGATCACTAAGGAGCTGGACGATGAGATCATGCGATATGAAAAAGACGAGAAGTTCATCTACCATCAATGGCGACCTCCTGACGAATGCTTTGAGTATGATCAAATGCTTGGTAGGCCATGTCTCATTGAAAACGACGAATATCAGGTTGTATCTTTCCCTTCTATTGATTGGAGGAACTTTACATTTGAATGTCATGAACTTCTAATTAATAGCATTGATAGCACTGATAATATTGATAATGATCTTGAACATATTGAACACATTGAATATGATTTTGATTATGGCGAATTGGGTAGAACAACCTGCATTTGGATAAATCATGGTCCAGATGAAAATCCTCAATTGATCATAATACCGCCAAAAAATTTTCCTGCATTTGAGGACTGTCGCCTGAAAAATGAATTTCTCTCTGAGTTCAAAGATGAGTTTGCCCGGTTGAGAACTGTCACTGCTGCATTGCTCATTGTTGTAATGTATGTTGTGCATCCACTCGCCTTACTAAAAAATAGCAGGGGTCCCTCTCTACAACCACAGTCTTACTGTAAATAGTAAATCCCTCGTTACCTGATCAAACCAATTGAGTAAGGGATCGACACTACAATCAAGACCTGTCTAGGTGCCCTGCTATATATAGAAACACTGACTCTCCTGAAATGGTGACTTACTACAAATAGTAAGTGTGTATAACTGAGTCCAGAAACATCAAACGAGGGCCCAAACTGAACCAAACTGAGCTCTGGAGAAGGAAACACCCTGATAACTGCCAAATGGGACCCTCTAAACAACTCCATTAGCCTACGAGGGTCAGATAATAGGCTACTCTTCCAAACTCTGATGCTCTCGAAATTGGGAACATTACATGTAACACAATTACTATTTGTAGTTTTGAATGTTAGGGTATGCATTCATTGCCAACCTCACTACTAAAATATAATTGAATCATCTAAATTCTAAATAGAAGGAGAACATCATCTCTCAATTACATCAAATGCAGGGGGAGCATGGCCCCTATACAAAATCACAATTTAAGCATGTTAGCATTTACTTTGAAAATAATCCCCTTGAAGATAAAGAAAAGACGTATCTAAGAGAAATTTTTAAGATGCGTGAAGAATAAATTAGATTCAAATAGAAGCCTTTGTAAATGAAGTTGGATGTGATTTTAACAAAAGCACACTGAAGCTAGAATATGACAACTCAAGGCTACTCAAAAGTAAACAGAATCAATACAAAAAAATCTTGTTTCTCCTTGAAAAAATATAATGACTTATTTGTATTATAGACAAATTTACCTGCAACAACAACCCTTTTATATTTTGCTTGAATTTTGGAGTATATTTAAAATTAGGATCATTGATCCTGCAGAGAGCTTGATATTTGTGCAGTTACTAAAATATTTCTTCCAATGCGACAAACCTTCTTAGAAGGTTTGGTAAAATTTATCTTGCTCTGGTCTAAAAAACAAGAAGTTTTAAGCTTTATCAATTTAAGACAGAAACTACTACAGTGCTAATTGGTAAAATTTATCTTGCTCTGGTCTAAAAAACAAGAAGTTTTAAGCTTTATCAATTTAAGACTGAAACTACTACAGTGCTAATTTATCCAATGTATATCATTACAGTCAAAACACAAATTTTCAGAATATGCCAAATGTTTAGTAGCATATGCCAAAATCTTGACAAAAGTACTAGAGCATATAACAGCTTCAAACTTGCAAAATTACTTTTTTTGGAGTTAACAGAATAGAACTGAGCAAGACAAGGTTGAATATAATAGCCATTGTGTTTTGTAAACAAAGCATGAGGAACGAAAATTTTAGTCACTTGCCTTATCTTGTTCATTTGCACTGCTAACAATTTGTTTTGATGAAGCCAGGAAATGAAAATTTTCATCCAATTCATTCATTGCTTTATCAAAATTGTTCATGAACTGCAAACATAACGAAGCATTCAGTGAGAAACTGCTCAAAACTGCATTCCAATAAAGATGAAAACTAAATTACCTAAAATTGTGTTAGCCTATTTTTTCAGCAATAGGATTTTATTGAAGATAGATCGTCAGTTGAATGTAGTCAGACACAAACTGAGTTCTGAATACAGCACTGTTTCTTTGCTAGCAGAAAGAATAGCCTCTCACCTGCCCCTTTCGATTTTGAAAACTGGAAGTAAGATTAATTATTAGCAGTTTGTAAGAGGAATCATTGATAGTTATGGTAAGGTTACATGTAAACCATTGCAGTCGACCACTGTACCTATGATGTTTCCTGCTATATGTACCTAATTAGTCAATACAATCTAAGTTCTCCACACACATATAATTCTTTATTGAGCTTTTGAATTTCATTCAAGCATGAGTATGTTGGAGAATGCGTAATCACGAATATAAAGTGACAACATTTCTTTTTCTAATATTGTTTCTTTTGTGTTTGTTTCTGAATATAATTTTCCATATCTTCTAAGTGTAGTTATTTATGCATATGTAGTCAGACACAAACTGAGTTCTGCATACAGCATTGCTTCTTTGCTAGCAGAATCACTAGGCTCTCACCTGCCCCTTTCGATTTTGAAAATTGGAAGGAAGATTAATTATTAACAATTTGTAAGGGGAATCAGTGATACTTATGGTAAGGTTATATGAAAACCATTGCAGTCAACCACTGTACCTACGATGTTTCTTGCTATATGTATTTAATTGGTCAATAGATTCTGAGTGCTCCACAAACCACATACAGATATAATTTTTTGTTGAGCTTTCTAGTGTTATTCAAGCATGAGCATGTTGGAGACTATGTTCATCACAAATACAGAGAGTGAGAACATTTCTTTTTCTAATATTGTTTCTTTTGTGTTCATTTCTGAATATAATTTTTCATATCTTCTAAGTGTAGTTAAGAAATGCAGGTCATCATCAGATCTGAAAATGCAAAAGTTCAAAGATGGAAAGAGATCATGATTATTATCAAAAGTATTGTAATGAATACTGTTAAGTTAAATGCACAGAGAATGTGTGTTAACTGGAATTAACAAAGGCATACTCATTACCATCCGATGATGAAGACAACTACCAAAGGGGGGGTAGCAGAAAAAGGAATTGTTCTATTCAAGGAGCAAATACACCATGTAAATGTTATATTACGCAAGAGAATTGTTATGAACAAAAATATCCACAAGGAAGGGATCAAACAGCATTATCCCTCCACTGAAAAAAATTATGACACTATGTTGCCATTATCACTAATTTATTAATTCTTTGTTGAGTTTGTAAATTTTAGAAAGATCAAGAACAGATATTTTGGATTTTTAAATTAGTACTCTTGATATAAAATGTTTATATAGAGACTGAGTAAAGAGTTAAATTGGAGCTCTTGAAGGCCACGTGACATTGAGATGAGGCATATCCAAACACATTCATGGGCAGAAAGTTCACTTTGGAAGCATCGGGCCAATCTTTCTGTGGAATTTTGGATAATTTATATCACCTTTGCCAAATGGACCTGACAAAGTCCATGACTGATTGTTGTGCACCAACTTCTGATACCTCCCTTTGCACACTTGATTAGTGCATCTTAAGACCATCCATATTATTCTGCATATTCAAACATCTATTAGGACCTATGAATTCTGATTAAATATGTTGCACATTGATATTTTACAGTGGCATACTTATTGAGGTATATTTTGATCTGGAGTATTTCTGTAATGTCCCCTTCATCCGCCTGAGCTTTAACGAAGACCCTTAGCCTATTTTAATTCCCGTAGGCTATTTGGGAATGGAACAAAGGGAATGTTTAATTAATTAAATATTAAATTGTCTAAAGTTATTTCTAAGGACAATTTATATTTAATTAATTATCACTGCTAAACAAGAGATTATAATATGACTTTATAAAGTATTGCTAGTCATGGTGTACAAAAGTGAACTTGTTAAAAAGGACACTTAATGGTTTGAGCGGGAAAATAAAAGAACTAAAAGAAAATTAAATATTTTCCCCCAAAAAGTTATTAAAAGAGGTTTTGGAGGAAAAGCGATCTCTCTCTTGACATTTCATTTTCTTTAAAACCCTAATTGAGAGCTTGAGCTGTTTGTTCAGCCTTTCAGGCTTGGACGAAACCCTAAGGTAGATATTGGTTTCATGGATGAAAACCCACCTAGCCAATCCTTGGTGAAATCATCTAGGATTCACAAGTGTACAGAATGAATGAGATTTGAAGAAGATTTGTGCTGTATCATTTGATAAACCTTTTCCAGTTTGAGTTATTTGTTCCTATTTGAGCAAGGAATGAAGATTTGAAGGGAAGTCATTTGCTTTGCAAATATTATCAAAACTTTGGAGTTTTTTTAAGAGGGTTGTGTTGTTGGCCGTACCACTTCTGGCATTTCATTCTTCCCAGCTGCCACATTAAATGGAGATGTGTTGAATACGTATAATATTATCATACTCCAGATTTGAAGAGGTTGTAGTTTGAGAAGTGATATTATTCTTTGTGAAGAGTGAATTTGTGTGAACTGGGCACTGGAATATCTCCTAGACGCATTCATTTGGGAAGTGGCGTGTGAGTTTGTGGGAGTCATGGCTATCTCTAATTTTGTATGAAGTGTCTTTCAACCACAATGAAGGGTGTCTAGTAATGTTTGGAGGAAGGGCACAGCAGTTATAGAGAGTTTTGGGATTTTTACACCAGCCGCTCCATCCGTATGCTTACTTTCATCTTGATTTCAGGCACAGCTACTTCTGGAACTGTTTTGAGAGAGTTCGCACCTCTGTGAAGGGAAATTGGAAGGCAAGAACCTGGCCGCACTAACATATTGGATGCTGAGTTCCTTGATTTGGGCGCCATGATCACTGGAGAACAGATTTCATGTGTTGGAATCAATTTCTGAGTGTATGACAGCAGCTGTAGCAGTGTTAAGATATTAATATTTGATTATGCAGCAACTCAGAACAGAGTTTTATCAATAAATATTAATATTCTTCAGGCCTGTGTGCCATCTCAGCGTTGAGGTTAGGTTTATAACATTTCAGTTCTGTATTTGTTCTATTATAGCAGTGAGATCCAGCATTACATGTTTGTTTCTTAGATAATATCATAATTTCATGTATGGCTGTTCCGGATGCACTTTCATGTTGATTTAATATCAGTCTTACTCTTTAAAGAATACTATTCTGTGCATTAAATGTCAAGTACATTTTGTCAAATATTTGTTAAAATTCCAACACAATCAGTAGGGGATATTACAATTTCATGGACTTCTATAGCTAATAGCTTCATTTTATTATTTACATATCATTACAATCATGTTATGATATAACTTAACGTTTGAGCTCATTTCAAGTGTATTCATCTTCTTCTAATTTACTGAATTTACACTGTATTTTGGTATTTCAAAATAGCATGCTTGTAGTGGATTTAGTATTTATTTGTTTTCATATTTTAATTTGAGGTATCATGTTCCCATCCGGTGCATGTGCAGATTACAAGACCCATACCATGACTATGATGGGTCAAGAGGGGTGCCTCCATGAGGTGGAATGAGTGAACCTATAAATTGAGGCTAATGCACACGCATATGACAATTTCAAGAAGAACAAACTTAAAAAATGCAGTCCTTGTGAAAAAAAAATTTTAATCGTACATAAGCTTATGTGGTGGATGGCATTGCATGGCAAATCAACATCTTAGGTGACATGTGTGGAGACCATAGTTACAAGACTCGGACTCGGCAGGGTGATTTTTTACTCAGGCTCAGTGTTGGTACTCCGGCAAATTGAAAAACCATGCAATATAGAATTTTTTAAGGATTTAAAGCTTTTAATATGAACCCTTCAATAAATCAACTTTAAAGACATAATAAACTTATCAATTAGATGTCATGTAACCATTCTTTGGAATGGTCGCCATTAGGAGGATTGGTACTTTTGCTTGGACTCCGGGGTTCATCATACGCCGTGAGAAGCTCTCATTCATGCCAAGGACACCTTGTTCACATTTATCATGCATCATAAAGGAGGTTAATATTGGGCGATTTAATATTGCCTTAGCACTTCACATAATATCCATGCTAGAACTTAAGGGAAAACAAAACAATATTAATCAAATCTTTAATTTGATTATGTCTTGGCACCTAAACACATTGAACATGGTCGGCCCTCTTGGAGGGAAAAGCATATTAAAAAATAAAGATAATCTTGCATGGGTCGGCCAAGAAGGAAGTGAAGACGAATTGTGTATAAATAGCCCATTCGACTTGGCATTTGAATCATCATCACATCATTTCATTCATTCACTTGTGGAGAGCAATCTCATTGAGAGCTTGGGACAAAAACCTCAAGACTCTTTGGAGGAATTGGACGAAAACCTGATTTCTCTTCTTGTGGATTCCATCACGGGGGTTCAAGTGAGCTTCATTGTCATCGTAAGGACAGATTCCAATCAGCTTTGAGAGCATACTTGTGGTGCCTTGTTTCTAGGCTTGGAGCAAATCCTTTGGAGGAGCGACCAGCTTAGGAGGAGGTTTTGTGGCAGATCTAGGGCTGCAAAGCATTAGGGTTAGAGCAGATCTGTATCAGCAATCTTGTCATCAGCATTCAGCCCTCATTGAGGCTTCTATTTGCATAATGTTGGTATGTAATTATTGGTAGTGAAGAGTAATTCATAGTTGGGTGATTTGATAGCCGTCTTGTCATCATTTGTATGCTCAGAATTTATATTTCCAGCAGTCTATATCAGCAGACTTCATATTTTGTGTTCATTATATGCTTTATGTGTGATTTATGGTGGAGGATTATCTACATGCTTGGGTGAACCTATTGATATGCTTTTCATTGATATTTTATCATAAATTGTGGTGAAATTATGTATTTGCTTCAAGTCTGATTTTTATAGCAGAGTTAGGGTTAGGGCAGATTTGCAAAGTGCAGAAATTCAGGGCAGAATTAGGGCAGAATTAGGGTTTTAAGCAGAAAATCAGAATTAGAGTGTAATATCCCGTGTGGGACATGACATTAGATCTTTGATTACATACACAAGCATACATTGATCAAATAAGTACAAAAGCAGATTTGAATTGAAGTAAACAACATTTTTAAATATATAAATATTCTGAAGTGTTTTAGGTCTACAAAACTTGTGGATTATGATATCCATGGCATCAAAAACAAAAATCACAACATGGAGTCATGAACTATGGTAGGGAGGAGCCTATATCACTCGACCCAACATCACTTGCTCTATGTGGGGTCCTGTGCTCATATCTGAAACAAGTCTACAATGCTGTGACAACCATAGTGGCATCACTTGAGATCAAGATTGACTTGACAAACCAAAAGTACAAATGTAATTCAATTACTTGGGAATTTAATTGGGGAAAACTCGACAAAATAAAAAATAGTTGCTTTTCCATATAGCATGGCCTAAAATGATTTTTATTTTTTGCTTTTAAAAAATGATATCGAGAAACAGTGCCACTCACGAGGGTTTGGGGGCAATGCCTCTAGCACTCTCCTTGTCACGATACCAAGTTGGGTCAAGGGATAGAGCCTCCACCACCAAGCCCAAATCAAGGCCTTTGAGACAACACAACCTTCATTAGAATCATTACGGATGCCACTTTTCATAATTCTATCACTTTTAACCAAGTTCCAAGAGTTCAAACTCCAAACCCTTCAAAAAACATGTGTAATTAGGACCTAACTATGTTTGACTGATCTAGGAGCATTCACCAAACAAGGCACCTACGATAACACCCAAGCCATCCTCATGGCTTGTAGCAATTGTGGGGCTACTTCTTAGACTTGTGGTACACTAGAGTACCTTCCAAATGCTCTAGGCAACACAAAGATCCATATCCACTATCCAGCAAATGTCGCACATGCTCAAGCAACAACATTGTACACTTTGCAGAGAGACAAACACTTTTGCAGCAAACATGCCTCAACCAAACAACCTATTGTTTCTACTATAGCTCCAATAGCGTCTAGTACACCTGTTGCCAAGACCGCAACATTTTAAACTACATATACATATCTTTGTAACATAGTTCAAGGTGAATTAGAAGAATCAATATAGTCAAACAATTGATAGAAGATAAATAGTCATACACATTTCTCAAGTTTATGCGATGTACAGAAAAAAAAAATAGATGAATAAAATACATTCACTACTTAGTTCTACATCTCTCTATCTCTATTTTCTCTAATTCTATAAATGGGATTTTGCATACACCATAACTCATCTAGATTCTCATATAGAGAGTTATCCACTGGGATTCTAAACCCTAGGCCTCGAATCAATGGTACTAGAGCATTTTTTCTCTACATCTTGCACCTCCTCTTATACGCGGTTAGAGTACCTGAACCTCATCATGTATAATATCCCACCCCTTGTGTTTTCTGACATTTAGTTGAAACCTGGTGTGTTTTGGGTTTTTGCATTTGACAAGAAAACACATGCATATGCATATTTTTGCAAATACAACGAAGTAGAAACACCTAGATGCTTTATTTCAATGGAAATGCATTACAAAGCATAAAAAAGCAATACCCATATGGTGGAATGTCAAAAACATAGCATATTACACATACCCAGTTCGCTGTCCACAATATACAAGTCTGAAAATGAAAGGAACAGCAGCTTGGAGGTTACAACTTGATCTTTTCACTATGAAAATAGCATACAGCTCCTCAATACATGAAGAAATGACCCGCACAAAGATTGTTCAATGCACAAACTCCATCAATGAAGAAGTCTTCAAAACTCCACATCCTCACTATGAGCTGGTATGGACCTAGAATGGTGACAGCAGCAAATAAGTGGTTCAAACACCCTCCAAAACCCTTTCCAAATCTCTGCACACTATTAGTGATGCTGGATGCCAAGCTAGAAAGAGGTAAACTTGCCCAAAACCCTTCCAAAATGCAAATGTCTCCTATGAGGTACGGCCAGGTACTGCAGTAGTACAGCTAGGTTATGGAGTCCAAAGCATATCAAAAGGTCCTCAAAATCGCTGCCATAACTTGCAGATTGCTCTTCAAACTGTCCCAAATATTATAGATGCAAAATGGTGAAGATTTGTCAATGTCATCACCTCCACAACAAAGCTCAATGACTCCAATGAAGCTCAAATGGTGACCTCTGAATGAAGCCACGCCAATAACATCCTTAGAGTGTCTTGCAACCCTGCAGATACTCAAACTATTAAGGTTTTCATCCTCACAACCTATTGGTATGAAACCCTTGGTCAACCATGAACAAAGCTCAAACAAACAAATATGCCAAAGTGAATAATGCCAATGAAGTTCTCTTTTTTTCCTTATACCCCCCAACGCCTCTTTTGGAGTTATTTTTTTTTTTTTAATCTCCTCAAGGTTACCGGATACGGCACTCTTTCTTGTCTGGGCACCCGTACCAGCGTACCTGGTACGGATTCGGGTACGGTACGGCCTGGGTAAGGCCTGGGTACCGTGCCCATCCGTGCCCTATTTTTTTTAATTTTTAAGCCATGCTGGATACTTCCGGATACGACATTTTAAAAAAAATCTCCCGTATTTTGCAGAAAAACAGTATGAAACAATTTATTTCTGATAAATACTGTATGAAATAATTAAAAATTGTTGGCAAATTTCTTCAGTTCGATTTCCAGCTCGATTTCCAACAAACGATTTTCTTCAGCTCCGTTTCTGCAAACGATTTCATTTTCAGCGGTAGGTTTTTTAATTTGGTTTCAAATGTTTATTAAACTTTATTTGAGACTTTATAAATTTGATTTATATTTTAGTTTTTATATTTATATTTATAAATTTAAACCGCATGGCCATAGGTTTTTAAATTTAGTTTGAAATGTTTATTAAACTTTATTTGAGACTTTATAGATTTGATTTATATTTTAGTTTTTATATTTATATTTATAAATTCTAAACCGCATGTATTTGCTTTTATATTTATATTTTATAAACTTTAAACGGGTTGTGTTTATGTATTTGTTTTTATATTTATGTATTAATTTTATATTTTATAAACTTTAAATGGGTTGTATTTCTAGTTGTAGTTTATAATTATAAATTATAATATTTAAATGGGTTGTATTTGTAGTTTGTATGTTATAGTTTATAAATATAAATTATAATAATAATATTATATCTAATATTTATATTTATGTTAAATTATTAATATTTATAAATTTATATTTATATTTATATATCTTTTTATTATTTTAATACCATTCTTTCTATTAATTTAAAATTTCACTCTATAAAACTTTTTATTAATTTACTTTCAATTAAAAAAATAGAAATATTTAAATATTTAGACATCCATTTTTTTATTAATTTAAAATTTTATTAAATATCAAAATTGCAAAATAAATATTATTATATTTCAATTAAAAATCTAGAAATATTTAATTATTTAAATATTCATTTTTTTATTAATTTTAAATTTCTTAATATTTATGCAATTTTAAATTAATAAAAAATGGTATTTAAATAATTAAATACTTTTATAATTATTTAAAATATCCATTTTTTTATTAATTTAAAATTTCATTAGATATCAAAATTACAAAATATCTTATAAAATTGTGTTATATATATATGTGTATATGTGTTTTTTATGAATGGCGTATCCAGCCGTATCCATATTAGGGGCCTTGAAAAATAGCCGTATCCGTATCCGATACCGTATCCGTATCCGATACCGTATCCGTGTCCATGCAACTCTGAATCTCCTTAATTTCCCTTGGGCGCCCAACTTAAGTGACTTTATGAACTTAAGTTATATTATAAAGTCACTTTAATTAATAATTAACATGTTAAGTTATATATTTAATTTAACTTAACAATGTCGATTATTAAAATATTAAACCAAACGGTCTCATCTAGCCTTCACTTTAATTAATAATTAACATGTTAAGTTATATATTTAATTTAACTTAACAATGTCGATTATTAAAATATTAAACGAAACGGTCTCATCTGGCCTTCGTAGTACCGCTGAGTGGCCCTATGAAATGTCAACATGTTTTCCTGACCATTTGCACTGACTCACTCAGAGTCTTGTGCCCCTGCTATATATAGTAAGTTTGGCCAAATGGCCCAAACTCCCTCCGGAAAAGGCCAACTGGCAACTCCTCGCCACAAGGAATCCATCACATCACTCCAAAAAAGTTGACTAAGCTGGGTTGAGCCACGTCATCATGGGTCCCCTATCCACCTCACTAGTCTACGGGAACCCGAATGGTAGACTAGCCCAATGGCTAGGTCCTGATTTAGGAAGGGGACACTACAACATCAAACCCCAAGATCCACCAAACTACTTGTCGACCCATCCCAAGATGGCCAAACCAATGCAAGAGGCAACGCAAGAGGAGATACACGTGATGATTAGGAGCAAAATTGAAGCTCTTTGTTGTACCCATACGAAATTTTTCGTCTATGCATACAAACACCCTAAAAGATGCCTAAACACACCTCCCAAGCACCATGTCACCCTGTCATTATTTGTTAACCCTGCAGGTACAAAACATATCAAAGGAGATGGATCCAAGGCCCAAATGAAAGAAATTTTCGAGAAGCCAAAATGACTCCGAACTATGGAAGGATCATCTAGAAGCGGATGCCAAAGTGATGGAATGAAGGCCAAAATGATGCAAAGGAACCAAGGAAAGCAATGCAAACACATCTGGCAAATCAAAATCAAATTTTGAAAATTTGAAAAAATTTCGGAAAAATTTCTAAGGCATTGGAGCGTTCTTCCCTTGGCGCGCACTCCACCTTGGCACGCGCGCCAATGAGAAAAGGCTCCAAATGAGGTTTCAACTCTCATTGATCCAAATTCCAAACTTCAAGGTGTTTCGTCGTCATTTGAAGAAGTTACGTCGAGAAAGGTGTTTTAAATGGCTAAGGCAAAAAGAGCACTTTTCTGGCGAAACGTGCTCCAACTCCAAAGCGCTCCAAGGCGAAGCGCGCTCCAAGTCAAAAAGGCTCCAAATGAAGATTGAAGTTTCTAAGTCATGAAGTCGTCCAAAAGAACTCTTGAAGCACTTTCACCTCGAGGCATATTCCGGATCCAAAAAGCTTCACAGGCAGAGAAGGTTGACACTGATCCAAGGGATCTTCATCGGGAATTTTCTAAGGCAAAACTCAAAGTTTTCCAAGGTCAAAAGGCGTGAAAAGAAAGCATTGAAAAAGGTAAAAGAACATCAAAGTTTTTGCAAAAATCAAAGGCAGAGAAAACTCAAAATTTTCTAAGGCAGAGCAACCTTGGGAAAAGCGCACTTTTCCCAAGGCACGCGCGCCAAGGGAAAAAGACGCTTTCTCTTGGCGCCTTTCCAAACTCAAAAGGGCGCTTTTTCTTGCCCATTCAAACGCCTTCTAAAAACCATCAAAAAACCCTATTTTTGAGCGGCAAAGTTTGCATTGAATGAAGCATTTTAGAGAGAGAAACAGGACGCCTAGGAGAGAGAAGTTAAAAGGTTATAAATAGAGTTTTTTTGTCTCCCACTTCCACTCCACTTAGAATTTGTGCATGAAAGGAAAACAAAAAACACTCTATTTTTAGAGTAAAGCTCATTCAAACCCTAGAGAGGTGGCACTTGGCTATAAAGGAGGCTAACATTCATTGTTTTTGTCATTTCCAAAAGCATGAGAAGGGATTAAAGGCAGTGCACAGCTTGGAGACTCCATTGATGAAGGTTTTGAAGCTTTTTAAAGGCAGATTGAAGGCATTTTTGGGTCAGTGTTTCACCTAGAGGGCATATTTTGCACATCATGGCATGATTTTCCTTCTCTTTCTTACATTCCAAGGCAGATTTGCAAGCTAGGAGGGCAGTGTTTCATGTTGGCAGCCATTTTTGGCGGTTTTTGAAGCTTTTTATTTTGCTGGTTATGACTGTTCCAGGCCAAAATCACCACCTACAGCCATAAAAAAAGGAGTTTTCAAGGTTTTTCTGTCCATTCTCTCTCATTTCTATCACATACTTGTTGTGACCTAATCACACATCGCCCCATTGCAAATGGGGACCCCTCTTTTTTTTGAGCTCTGATGCTTTGCATTTAGTTTTGGATGATGTCTTAGGTTCGTTTCCTCTGCCAATCCAACAACAAGTCTCTCTCCTAGAAGGTTTTTGCTTTATAACTGGAGGTCTCATCTGGAACATGAACTTGCAGTAATGAAGAGTCTTGATCAAATTCCATCCAAATAATGAACATTGAGATCAATCTTGATGTATGTCTGAGATCCTGAAAATGACTAAGTCTAGTAGCCTGATATCCTGAAAATCTTGAAAATTGACTAAGTCTGAAATCTGGTGGATCCTCCAAATTCTAGATTTTGCATGTTAAATCCGGTGGATTCGAGACCTATCTCAAACATCCTGAAAGGCATATTGAAAAATATTTAAAGTATAAGATTATACTTAAATATATTTTTCAATATACCTTACCCTGGAGGACACTGAAAAAATGGCTAAGTACCCCAGAGCGCAAAATTCCCATCCAATGCGACAAGACATAAAGAGTGGTGCAAAATCTTGATGAAATAAGAGTCTTCTAACCGGAGATCAAAATCCAGAACCAATGCAACTTAGAGACCTATCTCAAACATCCTGAAAGGCATATTGAAAAATATTTAAAGTATAAGATTATACTTAAATATATTTTTCAATATACCTTACCCTGGAGGACACTGAAAAAATGGCTAAGTACCCCAGAGCGCAAAATTCCCATCCAATGCGACAAGACATAAAGAGTGGTGCAAAATCTTGATGAAATAAGAGTCTTCTAACCGAAGATCAAAATCCAGAACCAATGCAACTTAACTAATGCGCCATGCGCCAACATGAAAGGATTTTTTATCATCAAAGAAGAGATTTCAACCGGAGCTTAAAATCTTGAACCAATGCGCCCAAGCAAGGAGAAAGATTTGTCTTGAAGTTGAGAAGCAAACGATATTTAGAATGCTCATCCAATGCGCCTAATCCAAAGCGCCATTTTGGAAGACAAGGCAAAAGGCTAGTATGATGGAAGAATTGTAAGTTGTACGATCAGGAATCAAAATGCTCATCCAATGCGACTCATCCGGTGCTTTCAAGGAAGAAGAGAGGTTTGTCTTAAAGTTAAGATCAAGAAGCAATCTAAACCTTCAACCAATGCACCCAAGTTGAGGAAGCTTGTTTTGGTGGTAAAATGTAAATTTTGTGAAGTTTTTTAAGGGAGAACAAAATGATCAACTAAAGCGCCACTATGAAAGGAGATTTGACTAGCTCCAAGTGGAGAGCAAGATTTGTGACCAAGACAAGGGAGTGTGGAAGTGCAACTCTTAAGACAAGGATCCAAAACTTCTATCCAATGCGCCATTAAGTGTGGAGTTCAATTCAATTTTTATAAGACCTTTTAAGCGAGGATCTAATTTGCTATCTAGAGCGCCCTTTTAAGGGGAGGATAAGGTGAGCTTTTGAGTGATACATTCAAGAGAATACTAAATTTGCTCATCAAATGCGACCAAGTTAGAGGATTCAAAATCCTTATCTATTGCGACCTAGATGAAGAGATCTATGTTGAGTGAAAAGAAGTGCAACTTTTAAGATGAGGATTCAAAACCTTGATCTACTGCGCCACATTAAAATGGAGTTTTAAAGGCTTTTCAAGAAGTAATCAAGATGTTGATCCATTGCGCCCAAACATGAAGTGACTTGTTTCAAGTTCTAAGTGATCATAATAACCAAACAACGAAATCTTCAACCAAAACACCATTCTAATATGAGGTTGAAGTGAGAAGAGATTAAAATTCCCATCTGCTGCGCCACTTTGGAAGTTGATGGCAAGAGGTGTTGATTGAAGTTTTAGGCAATTTTCAATGAGGATCCAAAATCCCTATCTGCTGCGCCTGATGTTAAAATGGTTTAAGTTTGTGACACCTTTCAAAAGATCCTAAAACTCTCAACCAAAGCGCCAATACCTAGAAGATCCAAAACTCACATCTAGTGCGCTTAGGATGAAGGTTTATTTCAAATACAACATTCAAAATCGGAGAGAGATTGAAACCTTGAACTAATGCATCCACAAGGATCATTCATGAGGAGGATGAAAATGTGACCTGCTGCATTAAGACATGAAGAGTAAGGAGGTTTAAAATATCCACTTGCTGCGCCAAACCTTTAAAGACAAAGTTTCAAGTTTCTGATCTGCTGAGGAGTCATTGAGGAGCAAGAGGATTCAAAAGTCTGATCTAATGCGCTACTCGAAGAGGGATGAATTGCAAGCATTATGAAATCTTTCAAGTGGAGAACCAAATCCTTGTCTAGTGTGCCACTCCCATGTGAGGTTAAATCTAAGTTTTAGAAGTCTTTTATCCAAACAACTAAACCTCCATCCAATGCGCTACTTTCAATGTGATGCTTGGTTTGAATGTTATAATTGCTTTCATGTTTTGATCCTCTCTAAAGCTTAAGCAAATGATTCTTATGTGTTATGAAATTATGTTATGTAGTCAAAGGATTGATATTGCTTCCTTGTTTCGCAAGAGCTAAGGGCTGGAATCACTTTCATGTAAGGAGGGAAGTCAACAAGTTGCTATGTTGGAGAAGGCATCACTTCAAGTATCAACTAGATTCTTCATCAAATATTCGCTTCAAGATCAGCATGTAGCTGCTCCAAAGGAACTTCTCATCATCATCAAGCATCCTAAGGATATCTATAAAGTTTCAAGTTCCTCCGATGCTTTCAACTTTCCTTGAGAAGTCATCAAAGGAAGATGTTGTCATCAATACCTACACTCCAAAGGGCCCTTTCAAGTTGGAGCATTTCATCATCTACATCAAGTTCAAGTATACATGGCAAGTATACTACTTCATCTTCAATGGCATCATTTCAAGGATACTTCATCCATTCAACTTCAAGACTCTTTGATTTTCAAGTCCAAGAGAGATCTCCTACTTCTAATCATGAAGGAAGCATCATCATCATATACATTACCCTTCATGAAGGATCATCCAAAGAAGATCAATATCAATCTACATCCTACAAAGAAGCATTACAAAAGTTAATCAAATGAAGCAACATCTATCATACATCCAATTTACAAGAAGATGAGCAAGGCAAGATCAACCAAGCATTCCCAAACATACAAGTTCAAAGAAATCACATCGAAGACATCACAAGATGATAAAATTTGGGAATATGCTAAGGTGGCACCTACGTGGCAGACACTCATCATCAAGCCAATCACAAGTCGCCACATCATTCAACAAGCAAGAAGACAAAAAGGACGTCCATCTAGAAGATGCTCCAAAGATTCCATCTTATCCTTATCTTCTTGGAAAGTGTGCCTTCATTGCCTCTCTTTTGTACTAAAAATAGTAATTTGTTGTAACTACCTACCGAGGTGGCACGATCTAGGCCCTTGGCTACGTGAATTGATCCTAGCCTTTCATTGTGATCTGGAGCTCTATCAGATAAAGGCCTTGTTGCCTCATTTGTAAAATCAGTAGTCACTAGCTAGTAGTTCAGTTTGTAGACAAGTAAGAGCAGAATAGGAGACTCTCGAAATTCTCTGAAAGTACTTGAAGTTGTTGTAAATCTTTGTCAAGATTAATGCAAAAACATTGGAACTTGTTTGGTGTTAAGTGTTGTCTTGCGGAATAACATGGTTTCTTGTATTTCGATGAAGTGGAAAGATGTTTCAAACTAGATTAGAAGTAGATTAGAAGCTCTTTGATGTAATATATGTTTGTGTTGAATATTTGATGAACTCCTAGCTCATGCTTTTAACATCCATCGTTGGTGGAGTGTTGTGTAAAGTTAGTCTGAACCTCATTTGCATAAGTTCGATTGTGGATGTTTGTTTGAGCTAAGCCGTTTAATGGGTGTTCATATGAGCCTTCATGATTTGAAAACCTTTCGCTATCCTTAGGAGATTGCACCAACTCCATGTAGTTGTAGGCATCCTTGACAAAGTGGAGTTAGGTTAATCAAGGAGTTTGTCTATTCGCACATCATCATTGCTTCATTGACCTTAGATTAGCCTTTCTAAACCCTTATCTTTTGCTTTTCTTTATTATTAATACATCATCCACACTGAAAGGAGAAATAAGCTAAATGAAGTAAGAAGTCTAATGTAAGTCCCTTTGTGATAATCAGCAAGATCACATGTAATCACTGAGTTAACCCATCATGAATCATAAATAAGGAACCTTGGAGTTACTTCACTGGATCACATAGTTCAACCTTTGAAGAGCTTTATTCAAGAGAGAGTGGGATACTCTGGTGTATTACTCTATTGTTGACCTGTCTAAAAACAATCATCAACAATACCCACCTCAGGAAAAGGCATTTTCCATCAATCTTGACCATCTAGAGCTCAGATCCGGCATATTTTTGAAGGTACAGCTCCATATTTTCACTTTCCAAAGGCAAAAATACATTTTTTTATGAAAAATCGGTGTTGGACAGCGAAGAGAAAAGCCTGATTTTTGAGGACAGCGAGCACAAAAAGGTCTGATTTTGCCTTTTTCAACGCAGGACAGCAAAGGAAAAAGCTTTTCCAAGCCACCAAGCAACCATGCAATACTCTTCGATCACCAAATGAGGCTAAAATTGATGAATTGGAGAGAAATCTCAATTCCCAGACTTAACCATTTTTCCAGTGCTTACAAGAGATTCTATTTTGGGCAATTGGAGAGATCTCCAAAACAGTTTCTATTTTGAGAACTGACTTTGCTTTTCAAAGATAAATCTATTTTTGGATTTGTTTTGGAGATCATGCAAAATATCTTTAAGTGGAACTCAATGTGTAATAACATGCAAGTTCAGTTAACTGAATTGCATGAGAGATATTTTATTATTTTAAATGCTAATAAGCTTGCATGCTTGCCAAGCAGCATTAAGTTTAGGGTGGAGAGTGTTAGTTAACTCTTCCTTTTATTTCCTTGCACCTTTGGTTTTTAGGGTATAAATAAGTGTATTCTACACACTGAATTTGGGGGAATAAAAATGCTAAATGCTAAAGCTTTTATTGCTCACATCTTATTGTTCAATGATCCTACGTATCTTTATTACTTTGAGAATGAATATATGCGTTGTCTTTTTAGAAGCTTTTTGTGTTGTTGAGATTAAGATAAGTGTTTAGGACTTTATGCTTAGACATTTGTTTCACATCTTCTTTGTTCTTAAGTGTTTTCATGTAAAATCAGCTCACCTATGTTCATTTGTTTCCTTCAATCTCTGGATTTAATCAAAGGAATCAAAAGTATTCAATGTCCAATATCCAATCTTGTGTTCAATCAAAGAATAAAAGCAATAGCAATTCTCATGCCTCTACTTGCTTAAATTGTTATTTGTCTAATATTCTCCTGATCGTGTTCTTGTTTTGGTCATTAATGGATTCCAGTATGCCTATTTTGCTTCCAAATATCCATTAAAATGTATTATTTGTGCCGAAGGTTAGGTTGATTCAACAAATCTGCAAACTTTGTGTTGCAGGTGAAATTGAAAGAATAAGTCGTATTTGTGCATCGCCTTATAGTTGATCTAGTCTTGGCATTCATAATTGTGTGATATTAATTTGTCCAATCAATCCAAAATTGTGTACTTGCTTTATTCAACCTCTATATTTAGCTGAATAGTGTAAGCGTTTTGCCTAGGTTTTGTTTCAGTCAAAAAGCATAAAAATCTTTGCTTCACTATTGAATGTGCGTCTCTACCTTTCCGCATGTTGCAACAACCCAAAAAGATTGTAAAGTTTTTAGTTAAGTTTTATTTTAGAGGGAGCTTGCCCTACAAATTTGAAGAGCAGTTCTACTACACATCTGTCCGTTTTTCTTTCCCACCGAAAGGTGCGAAATGAAATGCTAACACTCTCATGGATCAACAAAAATTCCTATTCAGCTAGTTTGCAAAGGTCCTCGAAAGGGTGGTTCCATTGACCTCATCATCAAGCAAAGCCTTTGGCAGTCGAGTGCCCCCCTCGATTTCAAGTAAACCTAGATGTGCTAGTATTTAAGGGTAAGATTGATGCAAATTTTGTAGATAATTGGATTGACCAAATAGAATCTTTTACATGAATGATTTCACCAATGAGGAGAAGATAAAGATTAACCTCCTAAAGATTTCCTTGCCTATCAAGAAGTGGTGGCAAGCCCATGCACTTTGGGAAGAACAATAGTCAAATAGCAAATCTCAACCAACATGGGAGCAATTCCTAGAAGCCTTCAAGGATGAGTTTTATCTTGAAGATGTTTGCATTGACCACTACATGCAATGGTCACAATTGTAGCAAGGACATGACTAGACTATCCAGGCGTATACCAACACCTTCCACAAGCTTTATGCAAGGTTGGGCTCCTTTGAGTCAGAGCAGCACAAAGTGCTCAAATATCACAATGGCATTCATCCAGCAATTCGATTGTCAAGTCGCCCTTCCGAGCCTAGGTGCGCAACATGGTCCCTTAGCCTATTTTCAATTTATCATAGGTTAATGGGTTGGGATTAGGAAAATTACTTTAATAATTATTAAGTTGGACTTGTAATTTTTGCCAGTATTGGAAAAGCCAACTTAATTTATTATTTCTAGGCTGCCTACATGGGGCACAATAAGGCCTTCATAACTCTTAGTGTTATTTTAATTATTTTTGGATGGAGTTACTTAAGTCAATTTAAAATTAGATTTTTGATAGGGAAAAAAGTAAATATTCTCCAAAAACCCTTTGCATTTGAAATTGAGCCTTGAGTTCATTTCTTGCCCTAGGATGAAAACCCTACCAACAAATAGGATTGAAGACGAAACCCCTTCGTTCCAAAGGAGAAATTCCGTCCAAAGATTTCCATTGAGCTGATTGCATTGTACTTTCATGTTTGTTGTTGGTGCAAAGATTTTCATTCAGTTTGTGTGATGTGATTTATATATTCAAAAAATACAAGTGTGTTGTTCCAGATTTCCGTGTGGTATGCTTTCTTAATGGATTTGATAAGAGTTCAATTCTAAAAGATATTCATCTACATTTGCTTGCAAATCTTATCTCTTTAATTGTGTTGTGGAGCTTCTATGTTGGCCGTACCATTTGATAATCCTATGCAGGCCGTACCTTTGGCTGTACCAGGCCACACCTTTGGCTGTACCAGGTCGTACCCTATTTGAAGGCTGATTAATGAATGTATGCTGAGTGTCTAATGCAGAAAATAGACTTCTATACTTGCCGCTACTTTCCAAGGAACATAGTTGCATTTAATGTTGAGTTGTTACTCCTTTGTGGCCGTACAAAGTAAAGCTGATATTAAATATTGAGTGGACTGTATTTACATCTGTTGCTGCGGGCAGACTTTGCTGACCAAGTCACACTTTTAGAAAGGTAAAACGCTGCCTTAAATGAGGACCTTTAGAGCTATTTGTAGCAGCTGACTCTTCCAACATCCCAGCCGCATCACTTGGAGGTGGAATAAAGTAGTTAGGAGCATCTGAGTTTCCAGAATTGAGCACCTACAGCAGTCTATAACAGAATAATAAACTACAGCAGTCACTCAAGCTGCCTCTTTCTCAAAACAATGGGGAGGCCTAACACTATGTGTCAACCATTGAGTTCAAGCAGAAGGTCAAGCAGGTATCAGCCAATGTACCAAAGAAGACCACCTACGAACAAGAATAAACTATCCAAGACCGGCAAGTGGTGTGACAAGCACAAGAGTTGCAGTCATTCCAGTGTAGAGTGACATGCACAAAGGAACCTACTCAAAATGGTGCAAGTTGGAGATGTTGATCTCAAGCCCTCAAATGGAATCATTGACGCAAAACCCAACACCTGAGTCAACTCCACACAAGCAACAATCCTCTTACCTAAAGAAGTTGAACAAAAGAGGCTATTCTACTCACAAATGTGGGTAAAGAGGTAGCCACTAGACTTCATGATCAATGGTGACAGTATGAAGAATCTAATCTCTTGGAAACCGTTGAGAGATTGAAGCTGCCAACCATGCCTTATCCGCAGCCCTACAAACTAGGATGGCTCAGTTCCTACAACACCCAAGGTATAAAAAGTCACTCTCCAATGTCACTTCACATATTCTATTCATCCCTTCCAGGAAGAAATAGTCTGTATTAAATTTTATAGAAAACAAAAAATAAAATAAAAAATAAAAACAACAATAAAGAAGAAAAAAACAAAACCTTAAAAGTAAATATAAAAAGGTAGAGACATTTTAGGTCCCACCCTAGCCAACATGCTCACTTGGAATATAGTTCCCATTTTACGTGGGAAAAGGGACTATTTCTCTTCATTTGTATATAAATTTTTTATTTTGAAGTTCTCTATTTTTAGGTATTGACCTCACAAAAAACAAATGTAATGTAAGTGTCGTAGCTTCCACATAGCACAACAGTCTGCATCGTGCAACTTTGCAACAACACTCAACAATCAACAACCCAACAATGCACGCCTCCAACACAAGCTTAACCACTTTAACTTTGGAAATGGGCATCAAATTATTGTGAATTCCACCGATTCTGTCAATAACATTTCAGTGAAGCCCACAATATATTTACATGTCGTGGGTGTTGATTTTACAAAATAAGTCTGAAAAAACTCAATGGAATGGAATGGAAGTTTTTTATGACGTTTGTGAGACCAAGCAGTCTATGGGACCCAGGAGCTAATATGGAAAACATGTTTTTTAAATATATTTTAATAAAAAAAATGCTGAGCCCTTTTCCGTACAAATTTTAGGGCAAATTTTTTTTTTGGGTAATTTTCTTTAAGTTTGCCGGATTTCAAACTTTTTGCTTGAATTCAGCAAACTCTATGACATGAACTACAAGTAAGCTCACCATCATCATTTAAAGTAGCTATTTAGAATTGCAAGTTTGTAAGAACCCTGTCTTATCTACTCAAAAAAAATTCTGATTGTTCCTTTCACTGTCCTAAATTTCTGATTTAGTTTTCTTGCAATCTAATCAATATTTTCAATACCACTTTCTCTAATAAACTTAGGTTCGAATATCACATCAAACAAACATCAAATGATCAAGTTAGACTCAAAAGTATAACAATGAAACATGAGAATATCATACCCAGAAACAATGCTTCAATTCTTTATTAACTTCAAGAGTTGATGACAAATGTCATTGACTGTCCATTACATCAGACATGACGGATTTACAAATCAGACTTCTAACAATTGCAAAAGTGGTCAAATGAAGCTCCAAACCCTAGCCAAATGATGTCCAATAATGCCTAAGCAATGTACGATGATAAAGCTGATGTAGAAACACTGTTACAGCCCCTGTAGAAGCACTATGAAGGTCTGATATCACTGTAAACCCTGCTGTTATGACTGCTGATCACCCAGATTTGCAAACAATATCAAATAAATGCCAAAAACATGCTCCAAAAGCTAGCACTAGGCACTAGGGAGAGAGCGATTGAGGTTTAGATGATTCTTTGTTGTTCAAAGCCTTCAAACAATGCCAACTAACACTCAGATCTGTCAATAGAACTCTGCTGTACCCTGCTGTCACAGAAATCTGAATGAAGATGACTGAAAATCACTAACAAACCCTCTCTTTGCCAAGCGATTAACCCAAAACGCAATCAAATGTCAACAATAGATGAACATGGCTCCATGCACAAGCCAAATATGCTTCAAAACCTTCATGAAAACCTGCAATTTAAACTCCATGATGAAATCCATACGAAAACATCTCACAATGTGGAATGGGATCATCTCCAAACCACCAAAATCAAGGGATCGTCTCCTTGATACCACTGAAAATGCAATTCCAGCCAAGTAAACACATCAAATGCCAAATTTTCCAAGAGATCAATAGTTGCAAATTGAAACCAAGAACCTCTATTTATCCTTTCCTTCACCTAGGCATCCCAATTAGCCCAATTTTGCCAATTTTCAAATCCACCAATGAAAATGCAATTTTCAAATGAACAATTTTAAATGAATTGCACTCCTTGTCTTTAATCATTTAAAAAACCAATAAAATATAATATTTTATTGTTTTTCCTTATCATCCACAAATCGCCCATATTTTAAAATATCATTTTTTATTTAATTTTCTTCTTCTCATCATGGGCGTCGATTTCCTTGGAGAATAAAATATTTTTTTTATTAATTTTTTCCTCCTCACTTGGGCGGCAAACCAAGGAAAATAATATTTTATTATTTTTTTGAAACTTCTCCTCCTTGGGCAGCGATCTCCTCTTGGGCAAAATAAATCATTATTTTAAATATTTTCTCCTCCTTTTGGGCGTTGGCACATGGATAAATAAAATAATATTTATTATTTTATTTTTCTTCTTTTTTCCCTCTAGGCGTCAACCTCCTTGGAAAATAATTTAAAATATTGAAAATACAATTAAAGATTGCATTTTCCATTTTCCACCTTTTTAGCTTTCAATTTGATCAACATTTATATTTTCCATCCTTGGCTAGAAAATCAAATATTTTGGCTTTATGAAAAATATCACCAAATAACACTTAGCCAATACATTTTCCACCTTTTTAACTTTCAATTTGATCAACATTTATATTTGCCATCTTTGGCTAGAAAATCAGATATTTTGGCTTTATGAAAAATATCACCAAATAACACTTAGCCAAAATCCCAATAAAATCCCCTGTTGAGCCAACGTTATAGATTTCCGTCCTCTAAAACCAACTCAAACCAAAATCATGTCTAGCTCAAAATGAGGACATTACAAAGTTGATTGAACAAGTGTAAGTTATGAGTAATGGTATAACTTATATGCCATTATATTACTATGCCTTTATATTCATTAAATAGACCCTCATAACTATTTTAAACTATTAATGCAAACTCCCAATCTCCTCTTCCAATATGCCAGAGCAGATGTCTTTAGAATGCTTCTCAAGGTGTTGGTTAAGCCTCCAAACATGTATTTACCAGTCTTGATGTTGGTTGGGTATGCAAATGACTAACTCTTGTGCCGGCTATTGAACTCATAAAATGGCATAGTGGACATGGCTTGTATGGAGCAAGATACAAGTGCAACTCTAAGGGAATCAACCCCTGCCTCTCCTACTGTGGACTGTAGCTCACAGTGACCATAGAATTATTGCCTTGCTGCTATTCTCATTTTCAAATATGCGAAGCAGATGTCCTTTTAGTAGACCTTGGTGTTGTTTGGGCTTCCAGACTTCCATTTTCCAACCTTAGTGTTGGTTGGGCTTCAGTGTTTGTCCTGCTGTACTGTTTTTTTGCCTTTTCTATTTTTCTGGTTTTTCAATGACCTATTCCCAGATCAACAACAGTCAACAACAATTTAATTATCAGCTTAGCTTATGGCCAAAGTCCGATCTACACATTTTGGTTGTCAAACAGCAGACTGGCAGGTCATCACAGAAGATTCTGATGAATGCCAATGCAGCAGATTCTGGTCAATGAAGAAGGTACTTGTCAACAAAACAGAATATAGTCAACTTAACAGCAAGTTGAGTCAACAAGGAGTCAAAACAGTCAAGTGAACTTCATCAACTTTGCCCTAACTTCACTGATGCCACTGCCTGCTTTACTAACATCAGTAGTAAGATCTCTTCTGCAATTCCATTTTCTGCCCTTGGTTCCTTGCAGATCAGAGGAGAGAGAAATGACTTGAAGTTCATGCACTGAAGAACAGAAGTGATTGATATTCATACGAATTTAATTAGAGTTTTCATTGGTTAGCCTAGTCAGCAGCACAGTCTGTGCTGTCCCTGCCCAACTATGACAGAATATGTATGTGTATAGAACAATGTCCACAGAAAAGAAACTGAGATCTACCTTCTTAATTAATCTGAAAACATGAGTTTCTAGATGTGCAAGAAAATGAGCACAAGAGTACCAGCATACAGTTATACAATTTAATAACTCAGATCAGAATGATTGCACAGAAATGCATTCATTAAATGTCACTGATTGCTTGTAATTAACAATCAAGGGTACAATTGTAGTCGCATGCAAATATAAACTGGATCAAGGAAACTCACTAATCCGTAGATAATAAAGAGATGTGAATTAAGTCAGAATTTCCCTCAATTGGATACAACGGAATTGTATGTACAATCCTCAGCATGTTATCCTAGCGGTGTGTGGATATAGTGTGATGTGAATACTTAACTTCAAATCAGACCCTTGTAAAAATGTTGGAATATGCTGCGATGTGGATGTCTCACTTCAGATTCAACCCATGCCAAATGTCTCATTGGTGGTGAAGCCATTTATCTAGGTAGATAGAATATTGACAACTCCTCAGCAGTGCATACAACCCTGTCAACAAGTGCGACTCTGCTCAAATTAGTGATTAGATTTGCAGTTGTAAATGAGGGTCGAAATTGAGTTGTAGTTTGGCGGCTATAGTTATCCAGCAATCTTTGATGGTTCTGTGGATGTTAATGCCCTCCAACTATTGCTTATCCTTCAATGTAATGTGTGTTAACCTGTTTCGCACTCCAATTGACTCAGATTTATGATAGGCGGCTCTCTGATGTCTTCTACAGCAGTGATAGATATGTTGGATGTGAATGCATTGTAATGTCCCCATTTTCGGAGTGATCACCTAGTGGAGTTGGCTAGCCTATCCTATTCCCATAGGCTAAGCTGGAGGGCTCAGGGGATGACCTAATTGGTGAGATTTCACACTTAGCCAATTTTGTAGGGCAAAACGATTATGTAAGATGACTTGGCATATTTTTGTGGGAATTTTGATGAAGTCAACACTAGTAAAATAATTTTCCCTAATGTGGAGCAACCAAGGAGGAGAATGGAAAATAGAAGAAAATATGGAAAATGCCTTTGGGAAAAATAAGAATAATTGATGATATTTCACCTTGAGGAGGACGACTTGATTTGAGGACAAATTCATGATGAATCTTATGCCTAAGTGGTTCGCCACTTGGTGGATGGAGAGTGGAACATAATATAAAGTAAATAAGGATATTTTCTTATGTTTGGCGCCCAAAGGGAGGTTGGCCTAAGGAGAAGGAAATAAAAAGAAAATAAAAGAAAATGTCTAATGTGGTCAGCCAACTTGAGGAGAGGAGAAAATCATGTATAAATATAAGATGCTTTGAGGCAGTTCCATCATCATTCATTCATATCCTTTTACTTGGAGATTTGTCTCTTGGCTGTAACTTTTGGTTCAGCACCTTCCTAGGATAAAAATCCTAAGGAAGATAGGTGGATTGGACGAAAACCCAATCACATCTTGAAGGTGGACTCATACGGAGTTCATATTTGTACTTCATATGCAAGAGAAGGAGCGACAAAGCCATATTTGTTTCTGCAGAAACCCTAAGGCCAAATTGTGAGATTTGTGCCAAATACAATTTGGAGAAGTGAAGGAAAGATCAGATATTCAGATCAGACTTGGAGCACCACCATTGGGAGGTATTTGTGCATCATTGGATTGAGCGCCAAAGTGGGTGATTTAATGTGTGAGCATTCATCTTCAAGGGAGCGCCGCCTAGCTGAAGAAGTTCACCCCGCTAGGGTTTGTTTTTGTGCCATCATTCTACATCATTTTGGTATGTACCAACCTATTATTAGGTCTGAATTGTAAAGGCAGATTTCTGGGCTATATTTGGGCATGTTTGAGCCTATGTACTTGATGTAATTGCATATTCAGATGTTCTGATTTGTAGCAGCAGTCTGATATAATCAGAAATCAGATTTGTTTCCTATGTTTGTTGCATTGTGGATGTTCATATATTGTGGTTAAGTTCATGATTGAAGATATTATCATAAGGGTTGCATATTGGCATGTTATTTGAGCATTTTAGATGCATATGTGTTTGCTGTCCACATTTGTTTGAAATCAGAATTATAGGGTTTTGGAGCAGAATTCTAAAGTTCAGAAATCTAGGGCAGAAATCAGAATTTAGGGCAGATGCCATTGGGGATATTACATGCATCCCTGCTGTGGAAGGGCAATCTGTACTTCACGTGTCTAGACTTCCAAAACCCTGCCTAATCTGAGCCTCCGCCTTGATTTACACCAAACTTTGAATCCTGAAACAAGAATCTCTGGTTAGTTCATCTGCAAGTCCTGAGCAGAATTGCCAAGAGATTGAGTGGGTTTTCGTCCAAACCTCGAGTGTGCCAATTCAGGGGTTTTCGTCCCTGCTTGTTGACTTGTGTTTGCTGTCCACATTTGTTTGAAATCAGAATTATAGGGTTTTGGAGCAGAATTCTAAAGTTCAGAAATCTAGGGCAGAAATCAGAATTTAGGGCAGATCCCATTGGGGATATTACATGCATCCCTGCTGTGGAAGGGCAATCTGTACTTCACGTGTCTAGACTTCCAAAACCCTGCCTAATCTGAGCCTCCGCCTTGATTTACACCAAACTTTGAATCCTGAAACAAGAATCTCTGGTTAGTTCATCTGCAAGTCCTGAGCAGAATTGCCAAGAGATTGAGTGGGTTTTCGTCCAAACCTCGAGTGCGCCAATTCAGGGGTTTTCGTCCCTGCTTGTTGACTTGTTCAAATTCAAAAATCAACAATTGTTGCAAAACCTGGATGCCTTCCAATGATCAAGAGAACTTCCCTTTACACCTGATTTCAATAGGACCCAAGGGCCCAATTGGGCGCCACCTTATTTGAATTCGAATTTTACTTTATTTTATTTTATTTTATATTTTATTATTATGCATATATATGTATATATGATATTAGTGTTGAAAAACACTATTTTTAATTAATAATAGTAACAAACTATTGGCGGGAAAACGGAGACATGACACAATCATGATTATTGATGTAACCAGTGCTTGGTCAAATGGGAGAGAGAAAACTAACTTGTCTATACTGAACAATTAAGAACTTCCATAAATTTTGCAATGATGATCACATGATAAAATCATAAACATAAATGATGTCATCATAGGTGAAACCAGGAAAGGTGATATGATCAATCCCTTTTGTCTTGATTGTCTGTAACCACAAGTTGTCCTCCAATAGTTTGAATATGCAATTGATTGCTTCCTATAACAAAATGCTGCAGAGGAAAGTAAAAATTTTCTGGTGGTCACAATAAAAGTTCCTTGCATCTGGAATACAGTTGCACATTTCCAAAAATGCACGATCAAATTGACTCAATTCTATAGATATCAGCTATACATAACCAATTAAGCTGTAAGTAGCATTCATAAATCATAATAGACATGTATATGGATGAAAGCAATGGCTAAGATAAATGTAGGCATCACGTCAATGGATTTAGATAATAGTACAGAAAATAATGTATATATCATAACGGATTCTGCACACCATGGCACTTCATAAGTAATTAAGCATTTATGGACGAGATTGATAAAATTCATAATTAACAACATTATTCGCAATGCCAATAAGTATAAAATCATGGTCTTTTTAACATTAAAATAACAAATTTTAAAAAGACAATGTTCATGAGAGCACTGGAACACATTCTAAAGTAACCAGCCAGGGAAAGTAAAATATAGCTTACTCTAGAAGATTTTTACAAGAACTTTACTATTAGTCTAAATGAGGCAACTTCACTAACCATTTTTTACCAGCAAATAAATTACCTTGTATCTTAGGTGATCTGTGTCAACTAAGTCCCATTGTCTTCTACATTTGTCATAGCTCCAACCGTTCTCTTTTCTTGGAAAGTCAATCCATTCAGGATGACCAAACTGCAAGAAAACAACCATGCCCTTTAAGTTGGCAGCAAATTAAATATATGCAGAACCTACTTGTGAATACCTTTTAACTGTCTTATATTCAGCTATATGATATTTTGTTCAACCAACAAGAACACAATACAGTAAACAACTTTGACACTTGAGCTAAATGTTAGCATTTTAATTTGTCCCTTTCAGAACAACACAAAACAGAAGGGTGTGTAAAGTACTAAAGATACACCTTTCTTCAAATTAGAAAGGGAAGCTCCCTTGTAACAGAAAACAAGACCAAAGCCTAGCACCTAAGGAAACGACCTCTAGCTTTTTAAATATGTACAAGTTAGATCTCTAGATTTTGAACAGGCATCGCAAACAAATGAAAGGAATGACCTGTCCTTTTAGTTCTCAAGCAAGGGCATAAGGCTTAGCGCCTCTACTCAAGACTACAGATTTTTTATCTTTCTTGAAAGTATATACCTACAATAGCTAGCAAACACTCATGCTCTTTAGCTAAATGTAGAGACTAGAAAGCATTAGAATTGCATTACATACAAAAGGTTACACAAATCAAACTAAGGGAATTGTATACAAAGCTATGATCGCCATGCCAATGAAATCTGTAATAAAAAGCCTGCAATTTTCAATAAAAGCAATTCGATCTATTTAAACAACACACAAATTTTGAACAATAATCTCATCAGAACATAGGCATAAAAATTGCGAATCTAAAATCTAAGTGCCAAGAGCACTTATTTATAAGTGTGTACAATATTTTGCATTCAATTTATTCAAGATAAATAAAAAAGCATACTGAAGTTCCTATGCTATCAACAATTTTATTGCACACAAAGCAAGCCTTAAAATACAAATCTATCCCCAAATACATCAACTAAAATTAGAAATCTTCAAATAGATTTCTAATAAGAACATGTATCTCTATAAATAGACCTTCTAGAAGGTAATCTAAAATTAGGATATTTCTGAATAGATCTTCTAGAAGATCATCTCAAAATAGTTGTCTACCAAAAATAGCAATAGCTAAAAATAGATGTGGCTAAAAGTAGCACAAACTAAAAATAGCCATTCTGATAGTTGGCTCCTAGCAGTGATTCCAATGCAGCTTCCTCATTCTGACCATGGCAGATCCTTTGAAGAAACTTCAAACTGATAACTCACCAAGCCATCTTAGTGACTTGAATCTAAAAAACCTAGTCATTGAAGATGAAACCTTGACAGTCCAACCTTAGTCCTTAATTGATAAACACTTCACATGATCTCCATTGTCAAATCATCTAACCATCCTTGAAGCACTTTGAATGAAGAATGAAGGAAATGATAACTTTTTAGTGTTATGCTTTCAAACCCTCATTACCTCATATCAAATCTGTGAACTTGGTTTAATGAAACTCTGCCATAGGTTTTGGAAGAATGGAAGCAAGTGTTGATCCTCAAAAACCTACGACAAAACTTGCAAGTGAAGAACTATCTGTTGGGAAACTTTCTTCAATAGTGTCTTTTTGTGTTTTGATGGTGAAACTTGGACTTCTCCATGTTGAGGGCACACTTTTGAGTTCATGTGCACTTATTTATGTTTTTTACTTTAAGTTGTCTATTTCCTCTCCAAACACACTTTTGAGCTCCATGCACATTTTTGTTCTAATTTGAAGTTCAATTTGTCACTTAGCGAAAAATGTGTGCTTTTTCACTTAGAACACTTTTTTATGTTTTCAAATTGGCATTTAAGTCATGAAGTGTGGTGTTTTTTCACTTATGAGCATTTTTTAATGTTTTCAAATTGATACTAAAGTCATGAAGTGTGCTCCTCATCACTTATGCACCTTTTTGACATGTTTGATCACTCACTTAAGTGATTTTCTCTCTAGGCACAACTTTTGGACCCACTTGCACTTTTTCCTTCTAATTTGAAGTTCACTAAAGTGACAGTCTCTCTAAGAACACTATGAGACCCATTTGCACCTTTATATTGTATTTTGAAGTTGACATTGCCACTTAAGTGATAAAGCATCCCCTTTTGTCACGTAAGTCCCCTTTTGTTATAATTTTAACCTTTTTGACATGTTTGATCACTCACTTAAGTGATTCTCTCTCTAGGCACAATTTTGGACCCACTTGCACTTTTTCCTTCTAATTTGAAGTTCACTAAAGTGACTGTCTCTCTAAGAACACTATGAGACCCATTTGCACCTTTATATTGTATTTTTAAGTTGACATTGTCACTTAAGTGATAAAGCATCCCCTTTTGTCATGTAAGTCCCCTTTTGTTCTAGTTTTAAGTTGACATTGGACAACTTATGCACTTTTTCACTTAAAGTTCACTTTTTGTTCTAATTTGAAGTTGTCTTGCTAAAAGCACACTTCCATTTTCCACTTAAGTGACCAAAAGCACGCCTTTTTTCACTTAAAAGCACCTATTTTGACCTACTATGCATGCTCCAAAAGCCTCAATGTACCTTTCCATCTCTTTTTCCATCAAAAAGTGTTCCTTCTTTGTCTAAGCATGCTCCATAAGCCTAAATGTACCTTTCCATCTCTTTTTCCATCAAAATTGAATTACTAAGTGCAATGGCATGCTCCAATAACCTTGGAATGTGTCATTTCCATGCCTTAGAACATTTTGCCTTTCCTTCTTTGCTCAAGTCTTGATCTTTACCATGCTTGACGCGTTGAAAAACTCCCTCCATTGATCCCTGCAAGGACATTGATAACTTGGTGTTTCTTTTCAGGTCAGCGGAGACAAAATTGGAGGAATCTTACTAGCCGCTGCCTACTAGTTATTGGGATAACGATATTGATTTGCAGAAGCAAATGTGGGTGGCTCTATTGGCTGAATTGAAGGACAAAACAGAGCTAAGCATCATCATTTTCCCTAAAGTCTGAATGTAGGTGGCCGACCTCATTTGGAAGCTAATTAAGCTCGAAACTACACAAACCCTAGGCCAATTTCAGCGACTGTTGTTCACCACCATTTACTAGTGTGCAACTGAGGACAAGATCGCCGCTCAAGGGAAGGTGGGTTTAAAGGAGAAAGGATGTTGCACTAGGCCCTAACTTCCAGGCCCAAACTGGAAGTTACAAGTGCTGCCAGGAGTAAAATCATTGCAACAAGAGCAGACTGCCAAACATTATAGGGTCACCAGGGCAAGGAGTAATATACCTTTGTGGGAGACGGATCAAAATCAATTTATTTAGCCAATCAGATTTGCAGACCAGGACTATTGTACTCCCAGATCACCTCCACAACATCATCAACTCATATTAGATGCACCTGGGCGGTGCGCTGAAGGGGAAACAATGAGTTATTTTGTTAATCCGATGTTCTAGGGACTGCCCAGATTATGAATCTATTGATAAATTCTGAATTTAATTTCTGAGCGGTAGTATTCTGTAAACAGAATTCTAAAACTGATTTATGCTAGAAGTTTTATCCGCTGTTCCAAATGGTGACTGTTTTTTCTTGAAGAATTAAGTTGATTACTTTTATGATTGAACTCCAATAATAAACCCTAATATCAGATAAACATACAAGGGATATTACAGTGGTATCAGAGCAGGAATCCTGCCAGCCTTTGAATCAACGGAGAAAGATGAAGACATTTGAAGAATCCATGTTAGAATTGTTATAGGGATTGCATGAATTTCAGAAGTAATTGGTTGCATATCAGAAGGATTTAACTGCATTGGTGAATCATCTGGTGATGAAGAGAATGTTTCTGAAGAAGGAAGAAAAATCAGAATCAAAGGAAATCGCTAAGGTAGTAACCAGGAAGCAAGAGGAACAATCAAATTTAGAGTCACAAGACATCATGGAGCAAGAACAAGAGGGAGTCAACAAGCAAGTTAAAGGTGAAGATTCTTTGTTGGTCTCTAATGATTGTATGTGTCAGCAAAAGAGCAAGGAAGTGAAGGCCGAAAAGATTCCACTTGTTGAGCACGAAGAGTTCAAGTTGAAGGAAAATGTGCCAAATCATGCAAGATCTTTTGAGCTTCTGAATGATGAGCCATTGACTAAATTTCAAAGTAGCATTGTGAACGGATGTGCATTTGAGAGGAGTATATCTAATTCGGGGGTTTTGAGTCACAAAAATGGAGGTGCTGATGATATCTCAACAAATTTTCCTTTGGCAAATGAGGATGAGCATTTTGTTCGCAGCCAAAAGTATCAAAAAATTTTAGATTTGTTGCTTCCTATGACACTGCAGAATTCTTGTCATCATGGAAGGCATGCAAAAGAGGGTGATAGAGTGAGAGATACAACTTGCAGTATAGGGCATGTGGACTCCTTGTTTCTAGTTCCAAATTGTTTTTGTATATGGGTTCCGAGTAATCTTTTGAGGGTCAAAGCAGATAGAGGTAGTGATGTTACTATTGAGTTCTCTATCTCTTGCATCCAGAATGAAAGGAAGTTTATGAAGAATCAGATAGGGTTTGTTAGGCATTCTAACCACATTGTGAAGAATCAATGTTCATAGTTTAGAGATCACTCGTGGAAGCCAAGTACCACAATTGAATACAAGATCGTGGGTGATGGCCAAATGGAGATAGTCACCTCAGGGTGTTTGATGCTAGAAGATGGTAAGCAAAATAGAGGTCATTTTGGTATTCAAGAGTGTTTGTGGATCCAAGCTACATACAAGATGTGACATTCCACGATGGCCTCACTATTCCATGCATCATGAAAGGACACCAGGTATGCAAGGACTTTTATAGAGAGAATCAAAAAAATTCTGAGCTTGCCATGGCTACATCCTAGTAAAGAGTTACTTATGGAAACCAAGGGATTATCCTTAGGAAAGATACTTCATTATGACAATGTTTGGTTTGTCTTGAATGTACTCAATATCACTCTCCTAAGGTGGTTACGCAATATCACTCTCCTAAGGTGGTTACCAAATGAGATATTTGCAAAATGGAAATTATTTGTTGAAAGTCACCAACGAAACATGATAGGGACAAGTGTTGGTTGCAAGATACATAAACCAAAGGCCACCGTGAAAATGGTTTCCAACTTTAGATCTGTTGTTCTCAATATGCCAATTCACTATTAGTAGATGAACAAGTATTTTCCATCACAAGGTTGCTGATTTTGAAGGGTTTCAGAAGTGAGCAGCTATTTGTGGGAGGATTTTCCGTCACTGTTTAGTTATTTCCAGATTCCAAATTGTTGATATTACTGATTACTGACTGTTGTACCCATTTTATATTGTTGATCCTAATATTTTCAGACTTTGGGTTTCGGATTCCATTCCAATACACTAGCACACTAGCTGATTTCATGAGTATGGCAGTCCTTGGTACAGTGATAAGAGGAGAAGTTCTCATGAATGCAAAGGTAGTACCACATGAGCATGATGAGATGAGTCCAAATTGGGATATCTATGCAAGAGATCACCGACAAAGCACAAGAAGGTTGAGCAATGATGAGGTGTTATCATCATATGACAGCGGAAGCATTCCCAGGACAGATATGGACCCAATTTCCAGCCCTAACACTACTGTCATCTTTGTTATCAGCACCACATTACTTCACTGGCGTTTACACAAGCAGTTTTGCAGGGATTCCCAGTCATGAGAAAGAGTAAATTTCAGTTGGTGAGCTCTAATGGAGAGTTTTCAGTCACATGGTGGAGGAGTTTACAATCCATAATCAGCGATGAAGTGTTTACAGCTGGTACAGGATGGTTTCCAGCCTTTATTACTCTGGTTCAGAGCAAAAAGGTGCAATGTTACAACCATGATATGAAGAAATTCATTTTGGGGAATCAAGTCATGGAAGAGGAGAGTGCACACACATGTGATGATGAGGTCATTAAGAAAGAAGGATTAGTGAGTATTACTACTAAAGAGAATAGTTTATTTGTTGTAATGCCCAGGATCGATGAGCATGAAGCCATGTTATGCTGCTTTGGCATAAAGTGGGCAGTGTCCCGGGAGTTGTCATTGCTTGACGACAAGCAAAATCTAGGAGGGGAGGACTATCATGTCCCCTCCATGACAAGAAATTATTTTATTACTAATATTAATAAAAAAGTGTTTTTTTACACAATATTAATAAAATAATAATTTGCATATATTAATTAAGTAATAATATTAATAATTTTTAATAATAATAATACTTATGTTTTGAGCGCCAACTTGAACAATTGTATTTTGGAAGGCCGACTTGGTTCTTTTAGATCAACCAAACAAGGTATAAGAAGAAGACATCATTTCATTTTGAAGGTATGCGATTTGATGCTTTGGAATTGTTTTCTTGAATTTGCAAGAGTTGAGCCAGCAAGGACAAAAACCGTTGAAGGCCAAATAAGAGGTGGGGACAAAAACCCTCTTCCTCTAACTGGCAGCTCCACCTGAGTGTTGCAGGAGTGCTAAACATATAACTTGGTGTTTCTTTTCAGGTCAGTTGAGACAAAATTGGAGGAATCTTACTAGCCGCTGCCTGCTAGTTATTGGGATAACGATAAATGTCGGTGGCTCTATTGGCTGAATTGAAGGACGAAACAAAGCTGAGCATCATCATTTTCCCTAAAGTCTGAATAAAGCTGGCCGACCTCATTTGGAAGCTAATTAACCTCGGAACAACACAAACCCTAGGCCAATTTCGGCGACTGCTGTTCACCACCATTTACCAGTGTGCAACTGACGACAGGATCGCTGCTCAAGGGAAGGAGGGTTTAAAGGAGAAAGGGCGCTGCATTAGGCCCAAACTGGTAGTTACAAGCGTTTCCAGGAGTAAAATCGCTGCAACCAAAGCAAGTCGCCAGGGCGCTGCACTAGCCGCTGCCTGCTAGTTATTGGGATAACGATAAATGTCGGTGGCTCTATTGGCTGAATTGAAGAACGAAACAAAGCTGAGCATCATCATTTTCCCTAAAGTCTGAATAAAGGTGGCCGACCTCATTTGGAAGCTAATTAACCTCGGAACAACACAAACCCTAGGCCAATTTCGGCAACTGTTGTTCACCACCATTTACCAGTGTGCAACTGAGGACAGGATCGCTGCTCAAGGGAAGGAGGGTTTAAAGGAGAAAGGGCGCTGCACTAGGCCCTAACTTTCAGGCCCAAACTGGTAGTTACAAGCGTTTCCAGGAGTAAAATCGCTGCAACCAAAGCAAGTCGCCAGGGCGCTGCACTAGCCGCTGCCTGCTAGTTATTGGGATAACGATAAATGTCGGTGGCTCTATTGGCTGAATTGAAGGACGAAACAAAGCTGAGCATCATCATTTTCCCTAAATTCTGAATAAAAGTGGCCGACCTCATTTGGAAGCTAATTAACCTCGGAACTACACAAACCCTAGGCCAATTTCGGTGACTGTTGTTCACCACCATTTACCAATGTGCAACTGAGGACAGGATCGCTGCTCAAGGGAAGGAGAGTTTAAAGGAGAAAGGGCGCTGCACTAGGCCCTAACTTTCAGCCCCAAACTGGTAGTTACAAGCATTGCCAGGAGTAAAATCGCTGCAACCAAAGCAAGCCGCCAAACATTATAGGGTCGCCAGGGCAAGGAGTAATATACCTCTGTGGGAGATAGATCAAAATCAATTTATTTAGCCAATCAGATTTGCAGACCAGGACTGTTGTACTCCCAGATCGCCTCATCAATATCATCAACTCAGATTAGATTCACCTGGGCAGTGCGCTGAAGGGGAAACAGTGAGTTATTTTGTTATTTTGATGTTCTAGGAACCACCCAGATTATGAATCTGTTGATAAACACTGAATTTAATCCATACAACCTCTAACTCAACGTTTGGACACAATTTGACATCGCAGCCAACAATCCATGCAAGGTGGTATTTGAGGAGATTGATGTCTTCACTCATTTTCAATCCACAATAGTTGTAAATGACTAATCCCATGGTCGGTCCTAGTACGCCATTCTTCAAAGTGGCATCCTTGTTACCACCACTTTAGCTTATACTTCTTGATGCCATTAGCTACAAAGTGCAAACCCTGGCATTGAAAAAAAAAATTGTTACAAACCCTAGCATTGAAAAAAATAAAAATAAAATGTAAAATCTGGCTTTCAAAAAACTTTAAAATTTTTCATAATGCAGAACCCTAGCTAGCGTAGATTAATTCAAATGCATGTAAAACATGAATGTGCATGTAAATGACAACATTTCTAAATGCTTGGAAACAATTAGAAATGTAAAACAAATTTGGAAACAATTAGAAATGTAAAACAAATTTGAAAAAAAAAAACTTACCTAAAATATATTTGAAAATCTCTGAAATGTCACTTGCACAATTGCCAAAATTTGCCAAGAAGTTCTCCAAGGCAAATGATCATTGTGAGTGAGAAAGGAGAGTGTGGAAGGCTTAAAAAGAAAAAAGCCTGTGTTTTTACCACATTCCCACATGCAATGTGCGGACTGAGATGCAAACTCAGACTCGTCAGGTGCTCACAAGTACTCACTGCGAGTTCCAGCCTACAACTTGCCAAAACTCCCTCACAAGTGGGCAAATTATTCAGACCACAGTCACACTACAACTAGCTAGTACTCACAGGTTTGGTGAGTGTTTGGTAAGTTTTTGATCACTAGTGGCATCATATTCTATACCGTAATGTGTGTGAAGTTCCCATCCTATGTTGTTTTAAGTGTAATTTTTATTTACAAATGTTAATAGCGAGGAAAGCTATTTTCATACTTCAATAGAGAAGGGTATGAAATCGTGTCATCAAAATGAACTTTGACAAGCCTTTCAAATTTCATCACTGGTTTTACCAGCTCCAACATATCATTATCCCGGAAAATTGCTGCTTGAAATTCTACACTTCTTGAAAATTTGAACATCTTATTACAAGATTTATACAGTATTTAAGATTTTGTAGCTGGTACTCACATTCTCAATCTAGATTATTAATATCCGACCAGTATAATTTATGAGAACGAATTTTACAGAAAATGATAGGACCCTGCAAGGAGTAGGAGAACTATGTTGCACTTGGCCAAGTCTACTAGCTAACTCTTAATATGTATTACAGAAAGGGTACATATAAAGCATAGAATGTGTTGCTTTTTTTAAGCCTATAATAAAGATGAAGGAAAAGGTCTCAGTACATACCTCATTTCCCATAAAATTTAGATAACCCTCACCACCTAGTGACATTGTTATGAAATGTATCATCTGTCATTCAAACAAAAAGCTTCAATGATATTGTATAGTCTCACACCAGCCTCTATTGTTTGCTTTATCATTATAATTATGCTGATTTATGTCTAACATATGCACTACAAAGGCAATGATGAAAAAACTCTTACAGAGATCCCTTTATGATAATATTTAATAAATCAACACATTAACAAAAAATGTTTGAGCGTGAAATTGTATATTCTGACACTAGCTTCTATATCACTATAGTTATATTCAATTTATCATATGCAATCCAAAGGTGTTCGAACATATTCTATAGCGATAATCTGTTAAAAGTAGCTCAAGCAAAGCATATAACCTGTATATGGAAACTCAACCACCTCACCAAATAAGGCTTTTGATGTAAAATGAATCACATTTCACCATGCTATAGAGTAAAATTACAAACCTTATGCAGTGCAATCCCACGGTCAACAACAGGGGAAGGTGATTGCAAACATGACATGGCAAAGTACATTTCCTTGTCCATTAATAAGAATGCAATAGTCCTGTCGCCAACAATTGACTTTGCAATCACAGATAAATATATACCACTGTGTTAGTAGAGAGAAAATGTTGCTTCAGAGAAAGTAAATCAATATTCTTTACACTGTTTACAGAATCAAAATCAACAAAGCAAAAACAAGGTATACCTATAGATAATATTAATACCCTATTAGGTTACAAAATATAAACTCTGACAAGTATCATACAGGTTTTAGAGTCACAAGTGTGAAAGAAAAGTAAAGCATCAAGGATAAAGTCCAATATTCCACCTGTTTCTAGGTTTTCGCTACCTAAATCTGAAGCTTGTAATAATTATCCATAATATTTCACTATCAATGTCATATACAATCTCATAAATTCACAAATGTGTTTGGTGTAGTGAAAACTGCATAGATAAGGAAAAATACCTGATCATGACTTTCTGCATATGCAACACATTTCTCAGTATATCTCCTGTTTGTTAGCGTAGAAACAATTTCCTTCATCGACCACTGTTCGTCCATCTTATGCTTTAAATACTCAATCCACTTGTCTGGAATGGCCATTGCTAGGCGATAATCAAATCCTACTCCACCTTCAGAAACAGGCAGACCTAAAGTTGGCATACCCGAAACATCTTCTGCAATAACTGTTGCATCAGGATAGATATTATGTATGAGCGTATTAGCCAGCATGAGATAGACTACAGCATCCACATCAGTTGCCTCACTAAAGTACTCATTATAATTTCCAGTAAATCCTACACTGATGCCATGATGGTGGTATAACATTGAAGTCACTCCATCAAAACGGAAACCATCAAAATGAAATTCATCAAGCCACCAGCGTAAATTAGAAAGTAAAAATCGTTGAACTTCCCAATTTGCATAATAAAATAGCCGACTATCCCACAACTTATGGTATCCCCTCTCTCCTGTATGAAAATAAGATTCTTCTGCTCTTTGACCGAGATCATAACCATTCAGACCATCTGTAACATTATTACCAGCATGACTGTGAACCATGTCCATTAAGACATGTAAACCTAAACTGTGTGCTTTATCAATCAAAAATTTCAGGTCCTCTGGTGTTCCTGATCTACTACTCACAGCAAAAAAATTTGTGACATGATATCCAAATGATCCATAGTACGAATGCTCCATTACAGCCATCAACTGAATTGTGTTATAGTTGTTTGCTTTTATGCGAGGGAGTACATTTTCTGCAAATTCCAAATATGATGCTACACGTGGTTCTGGACCACTCATTCCTACATGAGCCTCATAAATACGTGGAGCCTCAGGCCTTGGTGGTTGAGGATATTTGAACTCATACCTTGGCAGATGTCATTACAAATATCAGATTGACAGTTGCAAAGAGTGATGTTTGAATTAGAAATGTGAACTTCAAAGCTAGAAAATATAGCATATTGTCAAAAGAAAGTCACCTCTTAGAAGGTGGTGGATCCCAATAAACTCCATCGTATGCTGCACCAAAGCTGCTAGGGTCCACAGTTGCATACCTGATCCAGGCCGGTATCCTATCAACCCATATCCCATCAACAGTTTTCATTCGGATTTTCACCTTTGAACCATGTGGGATAGCAGGCTGCCCATCTTTATCTGGAATGTAAATTGACCAAACACCAAACTGATCCTTTTCCATTTGGTAATCAGATCCATTCCAGCCATTGAAATCTCCAATAAGCTGAGCTTCCCTACAGCACAAAACCTTTTACTATGAACTTTATTATGAATGAATAGAATACAACTTTGCTTGGTGAAAATGAATTTAATATTGGAATCTAGCAAATCTTAAATTATGAATACCATAATGTCAGCAATTAAACAGTTCCTTCTACCTCATACTATGGGTAATAATTGAGTTTATTGTTGGTATTGTTTTTCCTCTATGTACGGGTTATAGAAAGAAAAAACTCAAACTCACCGAGCAGCAGGTGCCCATTCCCTATATACAATATCGTTTCCATCTCGATTGAACCCATATTTCAAATACCCTACAAAACAAATGAATACATGGAATATTTGAGAACTAATATAGTAGTTTTTGGCATTTTGCTATACATGACTAACCTAGCACAGAAAGTCGAAAGAACTACCACATAGCTTCTTCAATTAGTATTATATTTGAAAATATTACAAATTCTCTAACCTTGAGAAAATTCCTCAAGGCTTCCTTCATGCTTCTCAATTGCTTGCTTTTGTTGTAAATACTTTGTATATCTGTACTGCAAATGAGCTTTATGTGAAGCCAAGGATGGATCCGCATTCAGCACAGCTAAATTTTTCAACTCTTCTTCAATAGTTCCTTTCATTGAAGACTCCTCGTATTTCAGATCACTAGCATTTGCTCTCAAAAAATGCTTCCTTACAGATAACTATCAGATATGCCACCCAAAGTAACATAGTCAGAATTGTAACCATACCTTCTATAAGAGTCATCTAAATGCACTAAAAGTAAAACTTATACAAGGTCATCTATCAATCACTTTGATCTTTCAACCTATTTAGTTCAAGTGGTTTGAATGCGTACCCTTCTTCCATTTAAAATCGGAATGTGCAAGTGCTGACAAACTCTCTTTCCAGGCAAATATTTACACCTATTGAATTGCCATCTTGAATCTGCTTTTGTAGCAAAACATGTTCTTTCAGGAGTCTGAGAAAGCAATAAAATGCATAAATTATTAAGAGTGTGTATGATCATATAAAACCATGGTAAGCCACCCACAATATTTAAAATCAAATTGGGGATTATATACTGGAATTAAACGGTCAATTCTAGTTTCCGAAAGTGTCCCAGTAGAAACAACGAGTTTTATGCTCCAAATCCAGATTTTTAATAGAACAATAAAAAAAGCCAGAAGGACAAATGTACTATTCAAATTACAAACGCAATCCATTGCACATATTCAATCAATGCTTCAAATAGACAAATCCTATAGTGATAGCCATTAAATGTATCTCCAATACTGTGAAGACAGTCTTCCAGTTTTCCAAGCCATGCCAAAATTGAACTGTTCTGTAACAAGAACTTAATCAAATGCACCAGACAAAAAGAAAATTGTGTCATGTATGTTTATCGAGGAGAATCCTCAACCTTCGACAAAAAAAAGTAATTTGTGCCAGAAGTGATCTTAGTTATGTGAACCAAAAAAATTGTGCAGATTCCAGACACTGTCCGCTAGGTACCTTACTAGAAGATATACTGATAGTCTAATACATCTTAAGGTTAATAACAAAAGGTGTGATACCTATTCTTTCCTCCTCTAATAAATGTGACTCAACTTAAGACAAATCCCAATGAACAATATAATCAAAATTAGAGTTAGTATCAAAAAGCAGTTCATTCCACGTCTTTCAACACGGCATGCTTTGCCTTTTGAAAGGTACTTTCATTTACTCTAAGAATCCTTGTCAAGAAAAGTGTAAAAAGAAAATACATTTTTGTCAGCTGGTACGTAAGCAGCCTGAAAAATTCACTATGAGATACCATCTAAAATAAACGTGAAGCAAGATAATCTTGCCAACTGGATGTGTATTTATTAGCAAGGCCAAATTATTTTGGTCAGACTCAGATTAGATAGAGCAGTGTTCATATTTAGCCACAATAAAAAACTTAATGGACATAGACAATAACTTGAGCATGACTTGCCAGATCAGAATCAGATTATACATGCCATATGTATGCTCTAAATTCTGGGTTAGAACTATTTAAATTACATTTTCATTACCATAGAAAGTAATCATATGTAGTATAAATATAGATTACGTAATAGGATAGAAAACTGATGAGTGTTTCATGAGTGTACTTTATCAGTATGCTTTGCCTACTCATCATGTACTTTATTTTATGTTGTACTATATGCCAATGTACATGACATGTCATATAGCATTTAATATCTAGATATAAAAGGTGGCAATGATATAGAAAAGGCATACTGCTATAAAGACCCCTGTTCTTTATCATGGACCATATCTTCCAAGATACAGAATACGAGCTCAGTCTTTGAGAAGACTTTAATAAAAATTTGCAGTCATATTTCAGCATATAAGCCATATTAATATCAAACCTCATTTAAAAACCATAAAGTGATATGGATGATAATTTCTGCATTGCTTGATATAACAGTTTTCTGATTGTATTTGTTCCTTTAAGTTGATATGTCTTGCTCCTTTTACACGTTAGAACTACTAAATCACATTATGCTTGTCATATAAAGTGAAAATACATATAATAGAATAGCAAACCTAGATTTATAGATAATACAAAACTAGAGTTAATAGACTGATGAGCTAATGCCTGTGGGAAAACAGCGAGGAGCATGGATCAAGTGAAGATAGATCCACTACATGAACAAGAACACAGAATGAGAGAAATTTTTCATAATGGGTACCCAAGTACCCTATTATTGATTGAATTCAAGCTCTCAATAATACATAGAATAATAGAAAGTTTTGGAATATAACTGGGTAGAATGATATACACCTAGGGCCATGGTATAATGATGTACATAAGATTTAAGTAGCCAATTTGTGGTAAACATAACCCTAGACTAATCATAGGGGTCTAATGAGTAGATTAGGGATTATATCATATGGATCAGACAAAAGTGTAACTTTACCTTCCCCCACTATTACTAGATGAGTCGCTACATATAGGAGGCTCAAATTGTGATAAAGGCATCATGGATTATGGATCACTTGAATTGAGTAGTAAAATTAGTGTTGTAGAGCTCTCATACAGAGGATATCATTGGAGTGGCTCCTTCCTTAAGAAATAGAATGTTGTATGATGTAGCTCTACCACAAAGGTGCCTTATTTAAGAGTCTATTGGATGTTACGGTACATTTCCACCTACCTACCATACACTTTGTGTTGTGCATTTTGGTTATATTTCAATAATATTTTCTATATTGGATATTTGGTTCTTAACAAGTGGTATTGGAGCAGCAATTGGAAAAAATGGGAGAAGCTGTTTTTACAGATTGGAAGATATCTTTCTGATTTTATTTCAAGCAGTGATTTGGAAGAAGTAGGACAAGCTAAATTGCAGATTGGGAGATATCTTGTTGATCTTTATCCAGAAACACCGATTTTGCAAAGATTTGTTATTTTAGAAGTGTCTGTTTCAAACAATTATTGTAACTCATATATTTAAGGGTTTATCTTCCCCCACTATTACTAGATGAGTGGCTACATATAGGACACTCATATTGTGATAAAGGCGTCATGAATTGTGGATCACTTGTATTTAGTGGTAAAATTAGTGGCATAGAGCTCTCACACCAGAGGATATCTTGGGAGAGGCTCCTTCCTTAAGAATGTTGTATGATGTAGCTCTACCACAAGGGTGCCTTATAAAATTTATGAGTCTATTGGACGTTATGGTACATTTCTACCTACCTACCATACACTTTGTGTTGTGCATTTTGGTTATATTTCAATAATATTTCCTATATTGGATATGATTCTTAACAACTGGTATTGGAGCGGCAATTGGGAAAAATAGAAGTTTTTTTGCAGATTGGAAGATATCTTTCTGATTTTAGTTCCAGCAGTGATTTGGAAAAGTAGGACAAGCTAAATTGCAGATTGAGAGATGTCTTGTTGATCTTTTTCCAGAAACACCGATTTTGCAAAGATTTGTTATTTTAGAAGTGTCTGTTTCAAACAACTATTGTACCATTACAAATGAAACTTTGAGAGACTTCCAATGAGTGATTGCAGTCAAAAATCCAATACGTATTAAGGAGTTTATGACCTCAGGAAGTTGACCTTCTCAAACTGCTGAACTGCTGTTTTATCAGTTGCAACTCTGACAGAACAAGCAAAAATCTCCATATCTTGCAATCTAGGTAAGAAAAGTATGTGCCATATTTGCTAATTGAAGAAAATTGTCAGATCTACTTGCTTATATTTTTATACGTTGTGTACCTAGGACAATACAGTATTAGGAGTATGTTATGTCATTTTTTGTCTTTAGGCCCATGGTCTATGTAGTAGTTCAATGGGGACAATATTAAATCATGATTTTAGATTAGTAAAGGATTATGTAGTAATGTAAATAGGGTTTTCTTCCCACTTGACTATGAACTGAGTTAAAAACCCTAAAGGTATGTACATTTTTGTCATTTGATATCTATCTAATACTATGTTACCAGTTCGTTCAGGAAAACCCTCGGATCCAAGTCTACTTCAAAGGGATAAAACCCTATGGTATGTATCTTCTTGCCATTTGATATCTATCTAATACCTTGTTACAGGTTTGTTCAAGAAAACCCCTAGATCCGGGTGCAGTTCAAATCCAGTCTAGGTCCTAGTTCAAATCCCCAGTGTAGCCATCCAGGATCTTGCAAAACGGACCCAAATTCAGCCAAGTCAATTGCAGAGTGAACCCAGGCAAATTTGGTTCCATTCTGCTAGACCTAGACAGAACCCGAGACGAACCCATTTGAAAAAGGTGGATTTATTTTTAAATTTTATTTTATATTTTTTCTTTTTTGATTAATAAGTTGATTATTCAAACTAAAAATGTGAGCCTTAACCCTAAAAGTGACATCTAAAACAAACTCATTTTACCTCAGTTTGAATGCAAAAGACACAAACCAAATACACTTGTGAACTTTCATTCTTGTTTGTCATTACACACATAAAGATGGCGATTGATCATTTAAGGTTCCAAAGCAGTTGGATTGCTATTCCTATGTGTGTGCAAGGGCTTATTTGCTACCACGGAGATCACAGAGGAAGATTTTTTGGACAAGACGAAAGTTTTTTTTTCCTTCATTTTTCCTTTTACAAACAAACTCTCTTTGTGGTTTTCTTGTTTTGATTTCAATCTTCTACATTTAAAATATTAAATGAGTTAGGATGTATATTTTTTTTGTTTTCATTTGTTTGGAATGTGTTGTTTTCCAAATTGGTTGCCATGCGGATTACAATGGTAGCTAGTTCCAACTCCGTGGGCCAACTCTACTTCAAAACAAACCTGAATTCACCTTTGTGGAAATATGTTGACATGATACTGGAGGTTCTAGGTGGTGGGGGATATTTTTGGGTTTGCAATGGGTGTGATGTGTAGTATACAAGCTCATATAGTCAAGTGAAAGCACATTTATGTGTATTCCGAGAATTGGCATCAAAGCTTGCCCAATCAAGAAGGGTGCACCGGTAACAACATATAAAATGGTGGAATATATTAGAGAGCAGGAGCAAGCAAAAGAAGAAATTGCCTATAGAATAGGTCATCCTTTGGAAAGGAAAGGATCTCGAGCAATGAGGCCCCCTTCTTCCCCACTTATTCCTAAAGTTGAGGTAGAGAGCAACCCATTTTTGGTCACACAATAAGAAGAACCCGATTCACATAAGAGAACGAAAAGACCATTGGAAGAGACATTTCAAAATGAATTTCGAGAGATTGTCAATCAACACATTGCAAGATGCATCTATGCAAATGGTCTATCTTTTAACGTTCTTTGCTCACAATATTGACAAGAAATGGTGAACAAAATTAACGAGGCTCCAAAAGGGTACAAGGGCCCGAGATATGAGAAGGTTTGTAGCACCTTACTGGCAAAGGAGGTGAAACTTGTAGAAGATTCACTGAAGCCCATTTGGGATTCATGGGTCGAGACAAGGGTGTCCATCAATTCCAATGGATGGAAGGATGCCAAATATTGGTCCTTGATCAATGTGAGTGCAGTCTCCCCTGAAGGGGCAATGTTTTTAAAAGCCTTGGATTGTGAGGGGCAGATAAAGGATGCACAATTTTTGCTCACATCCTCATAGGGGCCATTGAGGAAGTGGAGCTTTCCATTTTTGTTACTGTCTCCTTCAGTGGGTTGTAATTTTCAAAGATATATGTCATGTCCCCTTTTTTTAGAATTAAAAATTAATAAAATTGGGTCCAATCAATTTATATTGTTATAGGTCCTATGTAATAAAAAAGTGTTTTTAACACTTTATGCAAATGTAATTCTAAAAGGGGACCTATGGATGTAATTCAAAAAGTATTTAATACTTGGGGGGAAAATAAAATTGAAATAAAAAAATAAAATAAATAGAGGGCCCGAAAAAGGCAACTATAAAAGGACAAAAGCATCAAACAAATCATCCAATTTATCATTTTCGATTACTCCTTCCAATTTGGAGTTTCCAGCGATCAAGGACGAAAGCTCTTGGTGCATGTGATTGGAGGACGAAAACCCTTCAGTTTCCAAAGTGAGCTTGATGATGAAAACCCTCTCGCTCATTGAAGGCAGTTTCACTCAGAAATCGCAATTGAGCTCACTATTGGTGATTGTTCGAATTTGGATTTGCAAGCAAATTGTTGAAGACATTGGAGGTCTAGTGTTTGGTGTATTCCAATTACAGAGAGTGTGTAGAGATTTGTTAAGATTTGCATTAGGGCATTGCCCATAATTCCAAGTTTATCAAGTATTGCTGATTTTAGAACTCATCTATGTTGCATTTTGTATATTTATGAGAACTCTGTTCTGAATATTTTATATATATATGGTGGAATCATTATCAATTTATCTGTGAATTTATGTTTACCTTGCTTTTCTTCCCACGCCATATTTCTGTACTTGCGTTGGGCTGTTAGCAGCATGATAATATTCCTTTTAGGCTAGTCTCGCACATACCAATTGAATCGCTGGATTTCTTAATCATTTGGGGGTGCCGTACATAAATAGGGAAGCAACCTTTCACACTAAGTATTATATTAACTTGCCTAGGAGACAACCGTAAGCCATTGAAGATCCATTATTATTTGATATTGGCTGCTATATAGGGGACAAAGTCTGATATGGTGGGGCCAGAGCTGCAAAGACAATTCCAAAGACTCGTTGTTTAATCATAGTATTTGAATTTGTTTGGTGGGACCCATAATATATATTTTGCTGCCTTAATAGTTGATGCTTTAAAGTTAATAGTTGATGCTTTAAAGGGAGACAATTTGTTTGGTGGGAACCATAATATATATTTTGAGACAATGTCTGACACCTTCTGCAGTTCTGTCCCTTTGTGGGCTGCACTATATGAAGCTTAGCATTCAAACTCACTGTGGGATTGCATATTCTAAGGAATCGCAGCTTCTTTGGGTTAAGGGGACAAGCCTTAACAAACACTTACTTTTTGGTCTGCCCTTTCAAGCCTATCGCAGCAAATTAGGGAAGTGGGATAAGAGATCGCAGCATACATAAGTCTTTAAGCCTGTCACACCCTATGTAGAAAATCGCAGCCTCAGCAATACTGTGATCAGCTATAATCGGAAGTTTTTCGACATTGGCTGTCATACATTCCAGTATTCTCAGAATTCATTACCAGCAGTTATATATATTATTGTGTTTGGTATGTAAATCTGTTAGCAGCAAATTGTGTGAGTAGATTCTGCTGTTTGTATCCACATTCACAGTTGAAGGTTTAGTATTCTATTGGTATCAGTATATTATATCAGATTTGCAGTTAGCGGAATTACACCTGTAGCAGCATATGGGATTGATTAATGCTAGGGTTTCATACTAATCCTATTGCTCACAACAGCAGTTTATATTGACTGATATATTCACCCTTGCTGTTAGCATTCATTTGTTGGAGTATATCATATTGTTGTTAACTCTTGTTCTGCATTTTATGTTTAATCCAGTTTACATAAAACTACCAGAAAATACACAAAAGTATATATTTATCAAAATATCCGATTGGAGACATTACAGAATATTATTAAGGATAATTTATCTTTGCATTCACATTTGTTGTATGTATTATTTGTCTTAGTTAGCATACATTCAAGGAGTGTAGGAAGTCTTTCTGAGTAAGTAATAGACTTAACAATCTTGTGAAGTATAATTGAAGATGGTTACATCTAAGTAGATTACATATGCAGGTAATATCTAGTATAACCTTTGAAGTCAAGATTCGCCAATACCAAATTATAGCAACATTTAGGTGACTCTGTGATCCCAAGGAAATAGACACCGATCACTGCCCATAATTTCTCCCAACCCAATAGAACCAAATTGCGAAAATCTTTTAAACAATAAATTATCTATAAATTATTTTGTTCAAGTCTGAGCACTAGAAAGCATAAGGGGCATGTATGAACACAAAGTGTCCCAAGAATCCTTGCTGCACTACCCTGAGCATGCTATCTGCCTACAATTGTGACAAACCTGTTCTGATTTCATACAAAATCTAGTGAGTTGATAGGGCTACCCCCCTAGGTCTTGCAAAGCCTGAAGTGTAGGAGAGATTCACTGATCTCTCATTTGTTGGCCCATCCTCTCAGTTGTTTTGAGCATAGGAAGTCACAACTCCTTAGGAATTATTGCAAGCAGATTGGAGAACTAACAAGTGTCATTAGTATATCTTGATTGATAGTTTGGGGAAGTCTTTGCAGTTGAGATACCTATGGGTTAGTCATTAGGCTCAAGTTCCAATGACAAAGGGAAAATTGGAGATTTGAATAATTTTATTGCATTATCTTTGATGATAGTTCCTTCTTGGGAGAGATTTCTAGTATTTGGTGTCATTATAAGAGTCCTTATGTGCAGACTTGCATTTGTTGTTCACTTTGGTGGCATTGACATATTGGGAATTGACTAGGTTGTGATTGTAAGAACCTCCTATTGTGGCTATTGCTCTTCTTGTGGATGCTTCATCTGAAGGAGTAGCTTGGTAGCAAATTCAATCTGTAAAAGTGACATCTTTGGTGTTGGCCTGGGTAAGAGATTGGCTTTGCTTTTTGGTTAGGAAGATGGTTGTGCTTTGAGTAGTTCAGTGTATCTAGTACATATCATGGCTTCCTCATCAAATTCATTTCCGAGGACTACATTTAATGAGATATTCTTGAAGTTGCGGCAAGTTTCATGGGAATGTCCTCAGTTAGCATGCCACCAACAAAAATTGTTGGGATCATATTGTTGGGGTAGTGGATTGATTGTATCCCTAGGTCTATGTTGCACAAGGGCAAGAGAATGCATTTGGATTGTGTGGGTTTGGTGGGTAGGATTGGTTGGTATTCTATAGTGTTGACAGCACCCTTATTGCAAGGGTCTTGTGTACTAGAAGTATTGTTTCTAAGGGTGTGGCAATGTTTGTTGTGAGACTGAGTTTGATGTTCAAAGATGCGCCTAAGATAGTCTTGTCTCTTAGCTTGCTCACACACTTTGTTGAATGTCATGAGTGAGAATGACCATACTTTGTATTGAAGGTTTGATTTGAGAGACACAAGAAACATTTTGAGTAAGTTTTGCTCATTCATGTTGTGTTCAATGTTGTTAGCCACGGATTTCCAACATTTGATAAATTAATGGGAAGATTCATGTTCAAATTGTTTGGAATTCATGAAATTTCTTAAGTTATCTTCAAGCAATATGTAATGTCCCCTTTTTGGCGCATAGACTTTTTATGCACGTTATGCTTGTTCCTAGTCTTCGAGAGGCTATTCAGCTTGTTCAGGAGAACTCCAACGTTCTTGGAATGGCCGTGGCAATTGTTCGTGGTTTATAGTTTGGCTAATCATTTGGAGTTCAATGATGCTTTCGGAATTCAATTCCAACCTCTCGGCTGGGCTCCAACTTTATTGGAGAAACATACTATTTTTAGACAATCTCCCGACAACCTCCGATTTTCGTCCCAAGTCTTCTACTACATTTTGGTATGGTCAGAATTGTTTGATTGGTGCATTTCTATGCTTTCATAGCTTGGGGCTATTTTTCCAGAAATTTAATTAATATTTCACTTGAATTGCCTAATGTTTGGAACTAGTATTAGCGACTTAGTGGAATATTAATTATAAGGTAAATATAAATGTTTTATTGAACGCATGGAAATATAAGTTGAAGTTTTAATTGTGGTGCTCACTTGGGAGTTATAAGAATGATTTATAAAGTTGCCTTGGTTTATTTTCATATTATAAGTTAGCAACTTATATTATTTTAAAAGTGAGTTATGTTGGATGAGCGTTGGGAAAATAAGTAATATTTTATTACTTTATTGGAGCGCTGACTTAGTGGAAATAAATGTGCATTAAAATGCCCACAATACCATATAATATATTTTATTATTTGGGCATGCACGGGAAGGCAATTATTTAAGGTTGAGTTGAACGCTCAAGGGTTATGTAGAGTTGAATATGGAGTTTTTTCTTCTATGAACCAAAGTTGTTTAGCTTGGATTCATTCAAGGTTGTTTAACCCAGCTAATTGTTGGTTTCGGTAGTGAAACACCTACCCTAGTGAGCTGGGAGTGGTTTTCATACAGAGAATCATTTGATGCAATCATGGAGCTGTTAGATTTTGATGTTTTTTAATATTTGCAAAAACTGTGTGGATTTAGTGAATTTTGGGAGTGAAGTTTTGATTTGGTAATCAAATTTTGAGTATTTAATCTTGATTTCAACCTTGCCGTACAAAGCTTGCAATTGTCATACCATTCTGGGTTGTACGGATTCTCACATGGGATTACTGAAATATTCCTTGGTGCTTATTTTAACATTTTTCTCATTGTAATGCGAGCACAGCATTATTAAGAACAAATTGGAACAGGTTTGAAGTGATTTTGGAATGGGAGGAGGAAACTAAGGGTCCGTACATGTTATGCCTGTCGTACATCCCCAAAGAGGGACGTGAACCTTGCAAAATGGTTTGATGCTTGTGTGGTTGCACATCACCTTCAAATTGAACGCCTAGGTTGATATTGCATATTGCAATAGCTATTCAGGAGGACTTTGGTTTATTCCAGGTGCTATGAGCATTTAGGAGGGATTCTGGGCTGCCGTACCAGCAAGGACAGATCTGGAAATCTATGCTGGGTAGTCAATCTACTCCCTCAGTTTGTTATGTAGAGCTTAGTCTGGGTTGGAAGAGACAAGATCAGTGTTTAGGCCAAGCTGGATAGTGTTTGGTGAAGTTAAGTGGTTGAATTTATGACTTTTGTGCATTACCAGCACTCTGATTTTTCTATCAGACCTGTGAGATAATTATTTTGAAGTCATCATAAGGAATTTTACATTGTTTAAGATCCATTCATCATCTGCAAACAACATAGCTTCATGGGTCAAGAATTTCAAAGGTACTAATTGACTTCCAATCTTCCCATGTTCAGATTTTATGCCACAACTAAAAAATCAGACTTAGTGAATTATTGCAGCAGTCTTAAATGAATTTTTTTTATCAAGTTTATTAAGTTATAAAACTAGGGTAGCCATTACAATGGTATCAGAGCTAGTCTCCTGCCAGCTTGTGTGAATTTCTAACCCTGCATGCAGCAAACTACTGCCAGAGAAAAGAGATATCAGCAAAGAGGAGAGAAAGTTGAAATCAGCTAGTGGGACAAAGAGTTCTGTTAAAGAAAACCCAATCATGGTAGAGAAAGATAAGGAAAATTGCCCGCCTCATAGTCCAGGTGGCAAGATAGAGAAGAAGTTTGTTCAGATGCTTGATATGATGACCAAATTTATGAACAAGATGGATTAGAATTTATTCCATGTTCCAAGACCTAATGCAGAAGCCAGCAGCTCCCAAAGAAATGGTACTAGAAATGACATTGGTGGGGTATCCAGAACACCGGTGGGTGCTAGACCCCTTTAACCGTATGCCAATAGAAGGGAAGAAGAACCTCCTATGCATGAGGAGCAAACTGCATTCACTGATGAGGTAATGATTTGCTTTGATGAATATAGAACACTTCCTGACCAAGTCTGCAGGATCTTGACTTTTGAGCAAGATATGAACCAAAAGAAGAGGAATGGAGGGAAGCAAGACACCAAGGACAACAAGGACTACAAGCATGCTCTGAGCAAAGTATCTTTAGACTGTTTTGATGGAAGTGGGAAGTGTTCAATAAGAGCTTGGGTTCAGAAGCTTGATACCTACATTACCTTGAAGCCTATGCCAGAGTAAACAGCTTTAAACTTTGCCACTTTGCATTTGAATGGAGCAGCTTACGAGTGGTGGTACCACGGATTGGTGACGCAAGGTCACAATCTCATCACAACCTACGATGTTCACCAATAGACTCATCAATAGGTTTAACAAGCAAGATCCAGAACAAAGTTTCAAGGACCTAGCACAGCTGGAGCAAACCAGCACCATTGATGCATATATCACTGAATTCCAAAGATTCAGTGTAATGGTTCTGAATATCTCTGAAAAAAGGCTCATCTTTCTGTTCGTTGAAGGACTAGCAAAACCAATTAGACAATGGGTCAAACCCTTGGACTCACAAACCTTGCAAGAAGCATGAAGTTTTTAGCCCCAAAGACCAAGGTTGTGGCCAAACCATCTCCCTTCAATAAAAATAAAGAACCATTTTCAAAAATTCCCAATCAGCAAAGGCCACCCATGCAAAGAATGAGTGATGAAGTCAAAAATGAGCTCAAAAGGAAAAAATTGTGTTTCACATGCAAAGAGCAATGGGCTCAAGGTCATAAGTGCTATGAGAAGGGACAAGCACGTCATTTGGAGGTGTATGTTGATGCTGATTATGAATCAAAAAAAACAGAACAACAAGCTGAATTCGAAGATTGTGAAGAGGTTGAGGATTTGGATGAAGTAAAAATAAGAAAGTTGATGATGGTATCTTTGCCCAACTTTCAAGCCAACCAAAGAATGATCCCTTTAGGATTCGTGGTGTACTGTGTGGGCAGTGAATCGCTAGTCTCATTGATATCACGACTTCATTGATGGAGTTGTAGCACGAAGAGGCCTTCAGACGGAGGAGTTTGAGAGACTCAATGTTATGGTTGCGGATTGGGGTTACACTCCAATGCACAAGAAGGATTCCAAATTTGAGTCTCCATTTGGGAAACTATGAGGTAAGGGATGTTTTTCATGTAGTAAGTATTGGTGATTCTGATATTGTCCTTGGCATTCAATGGCTTAAGTCATTGGGAGAAATTTATTTGAACCTTCAAACCAAGGAACTCAAGTTTCAACATGATGACACAACAGTGGTTTTGAGGGGGATGTCAAATGATATGTCACGTGTTCCCACAACAAAAAGAATGGAAGAGAAAAAAGAATACCTTACAGTTGTGCAAGCCTTGCCAAATAAGCAAAGTCAAGATTTCAGCTATAAATGGTCTAAGAAGCTTCCAAAAGGAGATGTGGAGCTGGCTGGAAAAATCAGAACAGCAGCAAAAAATGCAAGATCAAAATTTATTTTGCATAAAAACTGGGTAAGTCAAGGGTCTAATCATGGTTTTCAAACATTTGATAATCCACTCTATTGAATGGGTGCTGACTTGATCTATGACAATTCTCTTTTTGAGTGGAATTGGGAGACATCAATTGTTCCTAGATCTTTGAAAATTAATGTTGACATGTCTAAGTTGGAAGAAGAAGATGATGTAGTTGTCTCAAATTTCCATTGCAAGCAGGAGATGAATTCAAAGAGCATGCAATGTTTGATGTTGGTTACAAAAATCCTAGTACCTTGGAGGTTCCATTTGTTGAAAGCACTTGGATTGGAAGTGTGAAAGACATTCTTGTTGGGGAAGATGTCTTTGGTTTCACTAGAAGGTCATTAGATGAAGCCCACATGAATAGCAGAGTTGCACAGCACAAGCATGGTGGAGTTGCCTCATTCCATCAAATTCTTGATAGAGGTCACCAACAAAGTATGTTGGAAGGGTACGGTAACCAAAGAGATGTTCCTTGGTGGAGCAAAGTTCCAATTTTCAGTTTTAACTCTTGTTTTACTACAGATCAGCCACCTCATACTTTTGTTTGCACTTATTTATGAAGGTTAGCAAGGTATTTTAGTTAAAAGTTGGAGGAACTTCCAATTGGAGGATGTTAGGGAGTCTTTTCCAACATCTCCTAAGTGGGGTTTGAGCATTCCAATACTCCACTTTCATGTTCATTCTTGGAGATTCCTTTGGTGCATCTGTTGTTCCTTGAGTAGGGAGTTAAAATCAGATTGTTCAATGCTGATTTCAGTCATGAACAGCAGCAAGGATATGTTTTTTCAAACCTTCCAAATCTTGAGAGTTCATCTTACAAGGGTTTGTGATGTAAACTATGATAATTTACCTTGGGAGTTCATTCAGGACAGCAAACTTCCGCATGCTTGGATTCATCATTCAGAGACTCTTGGAGGAGGAACAGTGGCAATTGCATTTGTGACACAGCAAGGCACATGGTATTTGGGGGTTCACAAACCTCCTAGACTAATTTGGGATCCTAGAGTCACATTATTTAGGATGGTTCTATTGGTTATGGTTCACAAATTGCTTGACGGCAAGCAATTATGGGGAGGGAGGACTGTAATGTCTCCTTTTTGGCACATAGACCTTTTATGCGCGTTATGTTTGTTCCTAGTCTTCGGGAGGCTATTCAACGTGTTCGGGAGAACTCCAATGTTCTTGGAATGGTCGTGGCAGTTGTTCGTGGTTTTTAGTTTGGCTAATCATTTGAAGTTCATTGATGCTTTCAAAATTCAATTCCGACCTCTCGGCTACGCTCCAACTTTCATGGAAAAACACACTATTTTTAGACAGTCACCCGACAGTCTCCGATTTTCGTCCCAAGTTTTCTACTACACTTTGGTATGGTCAAAATTGTTTGATTAGTGCATTTCTATGCTTTTGTAGCTTGGGGCTATTTTTCCGGCAGTTTAATTAATATTTCACTTGAGTCGCCTAAGGTTTGGAACTAGTATTAGCGACTTAGTGTAATATTAATTATAAGGTGAATATAAATGTTTTATTGAACGCATGGAAATACAAGTTGAAGTTTTAATTGTGGCGCTCGCTTGGGAGTTATAAGAATGATTTATAAAATTGCCTTGGTTTATTTTCATATTATAAGTTAGCAACTTATATTATTTTAAAAGTGAGTTATGTTGGATGAGCATTGGGAAAACAAATAATATTTTATTACTTTATTGGAGCGCTCACTTAGTGGAAATAAATGTGCATTAAAATGCTCACAATACCATATAATATATTTTACTATTTGGGCATGCACAGGAAGGCAATTATTTAAGGTTGAGTTGAACGCTCATGGGGATATGCAGAGTTGAAGAGGAAAAATAGGGGGGGCACAAAGATACTCCAAGTGAAGAATGTGTTGAAAACCATGTTTTTGATGATATTAAAAAGTGAAAGATTTTGACTAAAAAGAGAGTGAAGATGAACCAACCAAAGTACGGTAAGATTTGCATCGGGTTCACCAAATATGTATACACTAAGCTAAGGTCTCTACTTTATCAATCTCTAAATATGGAAAAAGTGGAAAGCCTCTCTTAAAGGACAATATGCAGAACAATATGGAGGACAATATGTTGGACAATAAGGAGGGCAAATGTTGGACAATAAAGAGGGTCCTTAGGACAAGGTCTATAAGTACAACAATGAGGATGTCAATATAGTAATGACTATATGTAAGATAACAAGTAATATAATGTAATAAGTATGCAATATAATTAGACCAAAAAAAAGGGGGGGTAGGTTAAAAAGATACATACATGGTTCGATTTGTTAGCACAAAACTCCCCTTGATTTGAATGCTTGCAGAGAGTTGGTTATAGGTGAAGTCAAAATGTTAGAAGAACTAGCATAGTCAATAGGAGGGGACTTCTAAGACTTGGTGTATATTGCTGGTGGATCTCTTGTTCTTGAGTCTTCTAGCCCTTTACATGCAACTTGTTTTCCTTTGGCAAAGCTTCCTTATGCTCAAACCTTTAGAATCCCCAAAAGTAAGTTCACCTATTGTTAGCACAGAATAGAGCAGATTGTGTCTCATTCTTTTCAAAAATGACATTAGGAAGCCTACTTATTTGGGTCTAATCCCTAAAAGCATCATTTAATATTAGCCGGAGTCGCTATCAATGATCAATGATATTGGCTAGAGCAAATGCTAAGGCGGGCAGAAATGACCCTCAGCAACCATGCACAATGACGTCAACCATTAAATATTCATTCGCAAATGGGTTAGTGAAAAGCCTAAAGGGTCCAGTAAGGATAACTGTATATCATGGGGTCAACATAAGGAAATTAAGGATTCACTAGGAGGGCAGAAAACTGACTTAATGTGCACAGAATGGGGACATCATGGGGTAAGCGTGAGGAAGACAACTGTGGAAAATGACCTACAACACATCCTTTGACAAAGCATCCCAAGCTGGCCCACCCTAATCCGAAATGTAGGATGTTAATGTGCCAACGAATCTCAACAAAACAAAATGTCAATAAAACATCTTAAGGTGTATACACGTGCCAATTTGAAGAAGAATAATAGCATTGAGGTGATTCTCATACGAAGCAAGAGAGGTTGTCCTAGTCCTAATGGATAACTTCATTAATCTGAAACATGTTCAACGGAGTAGATCTAGAGCAAGGTAGGGGGCAAAAAGTAAAACCCTTGATGAGACTAGACATAAGGCCTTAATCATCAGAGGCCTGATGCAGTAAATCTAGTAATGGTAAAAGATGCAAACCTTGATTTGACTATATTACAGGCCAAAATCACTAGGCTTTGATATGAAATAACGTGAACGCAATTCCAACAATTATATGCAATTACAAAGAAGTGTCAGAAAACAAGTAATGTGCATAAAGAGATCACTGTTGCTGCACAGCATGTACACTCATCTATACTATCTATACATACAAAAGCACGAAGTATGTACGAAGAAGCTTCTAGAGAATCTAGAGATAAAATAAATATGTGCAGGGAAACTTATAGAGAATGTACATAGGCATATAAAGTTGTGTCCGATACATAAAAGATAAAAATACGGAAAACGAACTACTGCCCGTTTGACTATGTCTTCCTCTTGGCAAAGCAAAAACAGATATTAAAGAAGAATCCTCATATACCATAAAAACACATCATAGCCTATTGGATATTTCATTGATAATCTTGCTGAAAAGCCTTGGGGACCTATTTAATATCTTGTTTTCTATTTTGTTGTTTCTAAAGCTGTTGCAACATGTCTGATAACTCCAGTTTGTATTATTTCCCTGGTCTAGTTAAGGAATTTTCTGCCCAACTGGCATACGGGATCAAATATATGAATATGCTGAAGGGGTTTGATATATTTTTGTTTCTATGTAATAACATTAGCTGCATCCACAATTGTGAGCAAAAGGTTTTCACACACAACGTTGTAGAAAAATATACAACTTTGTGTTCCAATCTGCCCCAGATCATAACTTTTTTATGATCATTTGCATGTGGCACACTTAGCCTCAGTTACTGTTACAGAGATACCCATAATTATAACTCCATAGATATGCATCAATTTTCGACATAGTTCCTGCTCTCTCACCACAGAGACAGTGAACTATTAGCAGGACATATAAGGGGGGGGGAAACCAGTGTTTCTCCAAGTTTCAGTGATGGGGATAGTCATCCTGACGATGGCAAAAAAATTGGGGATGGCAGGGGGACTGTCAGAGAACAGCTATTAAAATAAGTCATAACTTAAATAAATTGAAAGGGGCTAAAATTTTAAAATTGCAATGGCAAACCTCCCCTTTTAACTTGCCTCAGGGGAGGGGTCCCGAGGAACGCTGACAAGAAGAAGAAATAGCAATCTCATGTTTAGAACAACTTTCTTAGGAAGATCAAAATTGGAAAATAACACACTCGGCACTGAACATTGATGAATTGTTGCATTTGCTTTGATTATTTTTAGCTTCTTTACTGGGTCCTCATTAAGTAGATGCTAAGGACCAACTTAATTCAAATCATCTTAATTCATCTGTGCTAAGGGCCAACTTAAGAAACTCAAATAACGATCATACCTACTCATAGAAAATATTCAACTAAAAGAATGCCATCCAAAAACCAAAACACTAAAGAAATTTGAATCATTGAGGCAGACAAGCGGAAAGAGTGGATCTTTGATATCCCAGCAATCTCCTAGTGCAACAACAATCAGGGGGCAGGGCAAGGGAGGAAAGAAGAGAGAACCTTGGCATAGCTAGCCCACGATAGATTTGCATGCATATGCATTCTTCCTGCTTGCTTACAATTCTCCGATCACACTACGGCCAAAACACACGGTACATTTATTTGGATCAAAACTGTCGTTATTCTTTCCCCTCGATATCAAGTAAAGATATTTTCCCCTCGATGTCAAGTAAAGATATTTTCGACACCGGTGAATGAGACTAACGGCCTAAATTTGATGGTCGTATGGCTGTAAAATATAATTAGAATTTTAGGAAGATTGTATCATTTAAAAGAGGAGATTTCAGGCATATTTATAATTTTAGGAAGATTGTATCATTTAAAAGAGGAGAGTTCAGACATATTGTCAAAAATTCTATATGATATTCTTTTATATTTAGTCTATATATATTTTCTTAAAAATAAAATAGGTTTTAGTATTTGAAGGGCAACTTCAAAATAAATAATCATTATGAAAAATGTCTTGATACGAAGGGTTGACCATCAAATTTAGGTCTCCATTAGGACCCATTAGTTTGGCACTATCCTATTATTCGAAGCCTATATAAATGTATAGCACAAAAGTTTGTACTTAGTTTTTACTCTTTTGTTTTATATTCACTTCAATTTTATCTTCAAAATATATTATCGCCATATTTGTAATGGTAAAAATTGTATATCAATGTGTTTTTTCCTTATGTTTTGGCTTTGTCTTGATTAGGGTGTTGTAAATATAATAATAAGTTTTCAAGTGGCGCGTTCATGTATAAATTTGATTCATATCTTGATCAATGTCATCACTAATCTTTGGAGTTTTATCGATGATCCTTAGAATAAGTCTATACCAAGTTAGTTCAATAATCACAGATTTGATCCTTTCACTTTTAAAATTTAAAAATCAAATTTACCCATTGCCAACCACTTCACTAGTTGTTGTGAGTCGACTTAGCGCACATTATGTTAATTTGTATGCTTGGTTGTTGTATTAAAGTACATTCATTCATTCAATTGAAAATAACCTAGGAATCAATTCAATGCATCCAAATTTTAGTTTACAATAAAAAGAAATTTATTGCATAATCAAAGTACATCATTTTACATATGTTGCACACATGTTGCTTGTCTTCAAATCTTCACTCAAAGTCATAAAGTCAGTCTTCTAGAAGTTTTACCAAAGGGAACTTAAGCCTTGTGATTCAACAAATCCCTGAAGGTGTTTGTAAACATTACTAGTCCTTACAAGTATTCAAATATCAGAGATGAAGGCAAGCAGGATTCAACAATATTTAATTTATTAGATCAAATTGGTGCACCATAAGTTCAAATTCAAGCACATGATCAATTCTACAAATGTGGAGATCAAATTCACACTTGCGTAGGTGACCCAAAGTGATAGACAACTAATTTTCAAAATCTAAAGTCTTTGTCTAAGCCCATCAAAAAAACCTAGAGCATAGGTGAATCACTTTCTTACATATGTTACAACATTTTCTCATCACTTGAATCTAGCTAAGTATTGTTCTAAATCTAATTTAATTTCCACATTTATTTATATTTGTAGACACCTAAATTACACTACCTTCTAACATCATACTTAAAAATTACATCTTAATATTATTCTAATACCATTATCATTTACCATCACTAATTAATTAAATAATTCATATTATTTAGTTAATTAAACTAATGTTTACCTATTTATTCCAAAATAATTAAATCCATTTTATCCTATCATATATCTCTCGGAGTTAATTTATATTTCTAATTAATGTGCAACTAGTTAACTAAAATAAATAAATAAATCTATTAATTAGTCATTAACATATATTATCATATCTTTGTCATGATTTATCTTCATCTTTAGCTTGTTTTTTTCTAAAATCTTATCTTTATCCATCTCCCAGTCTTATCCTTATCTTGATTTTTTCCAAATCTTATCCTTATCCTTCCATTCACAATCAAAAATATATAAATTCACCATCATCCTCTATCAAATAAATCCACAATACATGAAGAGCACAAGTACACACTATCAGAATGTTGCATGATTTCGTGAGTAACTACATCAACTAAATCTAAGAGCACATCTACTCAATGGGAAGGTATAACATTTAGTGCATTTGCTTTATTTGTGCCTTCTTAGCTCTATCTAAGGTATGCTTGGTTTTGGTTTTGGAATTCTTTGATGTGCATATTAAAATTTCTTGCATACATTTTGGCACACCCGATGTGACCTTGTTCCTTCTCTAATATTGATTTTGCAAGATTTGTTAGCTTGATTTTTGTGGGTTATCATTCTTTTCAGGAGATATTTAGGTGTGAACTTTTTCTAGAAGCATTCTAGGGCAAAACAAACCTCATGGTTGAGTCTAAAAAGCATGAAAACCTAAGGATTAATATATGACTTGATATATTTTGATGTAGGATTTTTTTTTAATTTTTTTTAGTTTATGTAGATCTGTACCCTCTTGATCCATACGGTCGTATGGATCCATACAATCTGTATCATAGTGATTGGTTGGACAAATCCTCATGCAATTTGCCAACTCACCGTACAATGCATTGTGAGTTTTTAAAAAATAGAAAAAAATTTAATTAATAAAAATTTAATATTTTAAATCAAAATCCTTTCAAATATTTTTTATCACCCTATAGGTAGGTGTTTTACCTAGCAAACTTACTTTCTTTTATCTATCAGTCTGACGTATTTCATCCATAAGGTTTGCTAGTCGTTTATCCATCAAGCTAACACATTTCATCCACAGGGTATAATGTTTGTCTTTATTTGCAGGATATTGGCTTTATCCATAATTCTCGTGTCACGCTCTTGAATTTCTCATCATTTATGCCTACTCCCTAATCACATTGAAGACCAAGGGCTATCGCCTATCCTACATCCCTAGTCCATGTATCGTTTAGAATGTAACCCATACGATTTTGCAAGTGAGTCACAATCCAACGTGACACATGAACCGTCCTCCTTGCTAAAGGCGACCTCCCAATCACTCCCGCTCACACAACAAGAGCTAGCAGAGCAGAGGTAGGACCGAGGGGTTATTCTTCTCTCTTTCTTCAGGGAGCAGGACATTGCAGATGGCGGTTGAGTTTTGTGCTATGTATTTTCTAACAGTTATTCCTGTGGATATGTTTGAGTGTTGTTGTTATTGTAATAATAGTATGACCCAAAGGGTCATGAGTCCTAAGTCTCCTAAGCCTAGCACGAAGGTTGTTTTATTCGTTGATAAGTCAGAGACGTTCTTGTCTCTTTTTTTCATCTCACAAGACCTATTGTATGAAGGGTTGTTGATCTCTAATTCATTGTTGGTGCTCTTGTTCTTCACTTACTTGTTTTATTTTCTATTGTTGAATTGGATGGGGGGAGTTCTCCCCAATCTTGTTGAGGCGGACCATATCCAATCTTCCCTAATGATTGGGCAATTGAATGCTTGGTAATAGGGGGAAGTGTTTGTGTTTCTTATTGTTTATTGTTGAATGTGTTTAATGTTTGAATTGATGTTTACCTCGTGATGGAATCGAGGGTTTCTCTGTGTTTGATTTGTTTGAGTTGATTTGCATTTACCTCGTGATATGATCAAGGGTTATGTTCTCTAAATTTTCCTAATATTTTTGTAATTTTTCTTATGAAATGCACTCTAAATGTATGCAAAACAACTTTTGTTCCTTTTTCTCCAAATTCAAATATTGCCTAATTATCTATGAATTGAAATATGTATACAACTATATGTGTTTTTCAATATGCAATCTAATCCTATGTTTTTGTGGTTTTTTGTGAAATGATTTTGAATCTAATCTAAGAAGTTAAAATTGCAAGAATTGAAATGAATGTAATCTAATGACCAAAATAAAACTAATCTAATTGAATCAATGCAATCCTAATCTACAAAAACAAAAAAACAACCTATCAAGGAAAGAACAAAGCAATGGTTACTTTTCCAAGAGCTAGAATGTGAGCTAATTACTATTCTAAAACATGAAAAACCTAGTATGACAAAGATGGCAATGCCTAGCTTGAGCCCTCAAAATTCCTTTTGGCAACCCTCTCTCTTCCTCTGCAATAGTGGGGTCCTCCTCTTGGTGACATAAGTGAAGATGGGAGCAAAATGAATAAAATGGAAGCTATAGAAGCTTGGAAAATAAATGGGCATTAGAATGTCTATGAAGCACTATGGCTTGAAGCTATGGAAGCTTTGAAAATAATTGGACATTAGAATTCCTATAAAGCAGAATGGCTCAAGGAGCTATGAAACCTAAATGCAAAAATTAAAAAAGGCTCGTAGTGTCCTGCACGAGCATAAAATTCTATGGAGACAATTAGCAAAGCTAAAGAAAGAGCAAGAGAAATCAATACTGAATTTTCCTCCCCAAATGCATAGAGTAGGGGGGTAATTATAGGTGTGAGAAGCACATCAATGGTGGAGGTGATTGGAGAGTGAACTGGGTATGATTGGGGTTGAACTAGCCTTGATAGCCTATTACATAAGAAGGAATGGAGTTAGCATGTGATTGATTGAGAGACGAGTACAATTGATTTGGAGTTAGAATGGGTGATTGGGAGCCTTGAGTTAGTCACAAGGAGTTGATAATCAATTAGGGATGATGACTCATGCAATTAGGGCTCATTTTGGAGTAAATTTGGTCTAGAACTGGAAGAAATCATGCATGTTAAAGACAACAAGGTCACCCCTTTTGGGAAGTGGGTATCCCCTTTCATCAAGGCAAGTCACCTTAGAGATCCTGTTTAAGTGGTTGGTTTTGTTACCTATTTGCTCCATGAGTCAAATCAGTAATGAAGGTGTCAAGAGTCAGTTCCTCCAAGGTGTCTGGTCATATTTTGTTTCAATCCATATGATTTTAAGGAGTCTTGAAGAGTCTTGTAAGCTTATGAGTTATCAAATTTGGTCTTAAAATTGTTTTAAGAGCCATAGAAGAGGTTTTAGGATGTTTTCTAGACTTTAAAAAAAAATGTTTTCCTACATCCAATGTAAGCTTATTCTTCCCAAAGAAGTGCGCTTTCTCCACGTTGCATGTATGTGTTTATGGGCAAAGGTCAAAGAGTCAAAGGTTCCATGTCCTTTTGTTACCTTATCTCCTCCAAATATTATGTGCATGTTCATGGAGGGAATTTTTCTTTCCAACAAACCACGTTCTAACCATATTCTAGGGTATTGTGTGAAAATAGGGCTGATTTAGGTCAAGTTTTTGGAGTTGAGTTAAGAGTTAGGGTTGTGGGAAGAAAACCTAGTTTCCTTTCCTCACTAACCTGCAGGTTTCATGGAGGCAGTTGGTAATCCTCTGCATGAAACAACATGAAAGAGGCTTTGCACTATCTCATTGATGGGGTCTCAGAGCTCCAAAGAAAGGTATGACACCCTTTCAAAATTGAAAGAAGTTAGACAAGATATGGAGCTCTGGGTCCCATCAACTAGAGAAATGCAAAGATGTCAAGCAAAAGGATGAACAATATTGAGTAATAAGGAAATGAACCTGAGGCAGGGTATACAATGATATACAAATATCTCTTTGAGGAAAAGGTGTTGAAAACCCTATTAAATGTTTGATAGCATTGCATTGTTCTAGGACAAAGTTTCAGATGGTTGAGAGCAGTTGGTAGGGATATAAAGCTATCCAAGACAATATTCAAATCTAAAGATGCAAGAGGCCTATGAGAAACATGGTGACAGTAATGAAGGCCTTAGATCTCTTCACAGTAGCCATGCATCATGCCAAGGTTTTCTTTATCTATAGAGTTTTAAATCCTACCTTCATAACGAGTATAGAGTTATGTCAAGGATTGGAGTTATGTCAAAGATTGATATTCATCTACACATTCAAGGAGAGATCATTACTTTCAAAAATTAAAGTCTATCCACAGTCGTGGGGAAGTAGATATAGCAAACAGAGGTCAAGAACATGTAGAGGTTTGCTGAGAAAATATTAGTTGCTAAATGGTTGTTTGATGTTCCAAATTATCTCAAAGCCTTGTATAGTTTTGTCATGTTCATATTCCATGATAAGTCTACATAAAAGTAGCAATGTAGAAGAAAGACTTTTCTGATTTCTCTTGACTATAAGATGGATGTAAAAATGTGCCTTTAGGTTTTGCAAAGACATCATCCAAAGAATGTTATGACAGAGGTATGTTTGGTGTTTGTTGTAAGGGATCAATGATTAGGGGGTCTTTGTTTGTTCATTCCTAAGGATATGTATACTCCTCAAGAGTTTGATATACCTTTTGACACCTCATCCAAGACAAGTTAAAGGTTTGTCAAACCCATTTGGTAAATTCAAAGATATAGGGATTTGAGGAAACAAGTGAAGGCTTTATAGGTTTTATGTGTTATTCAAATGTTGTTGACTACTGTTAGGTTGTGTTGGGGTCTATGGGGTTGTAACTTAGTTTTCAATCTCCAAATCCTAACAAAGACTATGATAGTAATACAAAGGATCTCTCATAATGGTTCGAACCTTATTAAAGGTTTGCAATGTCATTTAGAAATAACAAGGGATAGAAGTCTACGAGAAGGTTTGGTAAAGATAAAGATGAAGAATAAAGGACAATGATCTTGAATAAACACACTTCCTCTACTCAACAATCACTTAGCAACATTGTCATTATTCCCAGCCATTTCCCTTGCAAGTCCTATTTTACAGCTCCATATTCTACCTTGGGCTCTTCACTATCACCCAAATCCTTGCAGATAACTGGATGTCTTGACTCAATGCAGAGACATGGAGTGAGTGGAGTGACAAGTTAGAGAATATGCATGGAGAGGGTTTGTTTGATAGTTTAGAGATGGATAGAAGGAAAGGCAAGACCAGTGGACACATAAGGAAGTGTGTTAGGGGGTTATTAAGCATGGCAAGGGTTTTGAGGATCATATGAACAACATGCAAACACTACACTATGAAAGGATACCACAATGAAAATGGAGAAAGGTTGGAAGCACATAAAGACCTTAACACATGGTGAACTAACAACTCTAGAGACTATAAGGATCATGGGATAATGTGGGTATATGAAAGCCTACTTAGTTGACTGTGACAAACCCTAAAGATGATTTAAAGTTGTATGTTATCTAAAGGTGCTTATGAATACTGACCTACCATAGAGTCATGCAACAGTTTTCATAGAGAGAACTCACTGTCATATAGTGATAGCTATAACATCTTGGGTCCCCTTAAATGCAAAGAAGATCATGAATAAAGGGGACAGTTTTGTGATGACAGAGATGAAGGTTCTATGAGAAGAGCCCTATTTATACATGGAGCTACCAAGGCATCTCAGGGATATATGACTGAGACAAACAAGCAGTGACTCTAAATCGGTGAAGTAGAGAAGTCTTACACCTTCATACTATGTTATAGTCCAAGATGAGGCATGAAGAGTAGAGTCAAGTTGGCAAAAGGCCTTATTTTTACATAGCTATGAGACCATTACAAGTTTCAGGTAGAGATGGAGATATCATGTGGTCACTTGTAATAATTAAACCTATCAGAAGAAAATGATACTAGGTTACAAAGTTTAAATAAGATACAAAGATATCCTAAATCAAACCATGTCAGTACCTTGCAATGCCTAGAGAAAAGATCCTACAAGACATCTAGGGATCTACGAATGCATAGACAAAAGAAGATGCAGTGAAGGACTGATACTAGCAGGCATAAGAGACAAAGATGCAAAGTTGCTAGGCACAGAGACACTATCAAGATAGTTCTAAGGATGTCAAGTTTATAGTAAAAAAAACAATTTGGAGGACAGTGATTCACAACAGGCCTGTAAAGTCATCTTGAACATTGTTTTAACTTTTCAAGTACCACAAATGCATTACCTCTATGCTACAAGGTCACTACTACACAATATAGAAACAGAGATGAAGAAGAAGATACTAAGACTAGAACCTTGATAGAAAGGCATTGACAAACACCTTTGAAACATTGACAAAACAAAATAGGCTCTTGGAGGGTGTTTGTAAGACTACCAACATGTATCTAAAGGTGCTAAGAAGGTTGCAAGCCTATGAGAACAAGAAAAACATTCAAGTTGAAATACACACTGTGCATTTCAACCTGAGGACATAAATGAAAAAATAGAAGTTTTCTCCATATCAAAAGCACTTACAAGAGGCCAAGACCTTGACACAGACCCTACAAGGGTATTTATTGCAAAGAGGATTGACTTTAACTCATAAAGGTACAATTGTGAGTGAATTTGAGATGCCAAAACTGGACAAAATCCTTTCTAGACACCTTCAAATAGTCCCAATAGCATCCAAATGCGCAAGCATGTCCTATTCATCAGCAATATGGAGTGGGAGGAGTTATAAGGCAGTTTGGATAGTTATGACAGCTCTAGGGACAACTTGAGTAAGTTTGCCCATTTCCCAAGCATTAGGAGCAGTTAGAGTGACAAGGACAATAGTTTGAGAGAATCTAGGAGCTCTAAAGACAACATGAAAAGCTAGTTGGATCAAGTCAAACACTACTTCAACTTCATTTCTCCAACATTTCAGGAGTTGAATCATGCAAGACTCTTCATGGGCACCTAAATTAGGTGGACTTAGTCTTTTCTTGCATTGATTTCTTGTAGTAGTTGGTCCTAGATTCTCTCCCATGTTGGGCATGAGGGTGGACGCCTAGGTTGGTTGGAAGCCAGTTCTTTCTTTTTTGGCAAAGTGTGGTAACTTTGAAAAAGGTTCTTCCTAGCAAAAAAATAGTATTGTAACTCAAAATTTCAATATTACAAAAAAATAAGCATTGTAACTTCATTTTTGAAGACATATCAAGTTTAGTTCAGACCTCCTCTTGATGTAAGAACACCTATTTTGAAATAAATGATCAATTTTTCCTTCATTATGTGTTGTTCTCTTGTGTGTTAAGTAAAATTATGCATGTATTTTCTGTGTTTTCAATCTATAAACCTCAAAATATGTCTCAAAACAAACACCTTTAGGCAGAAAACTATATCTTCATGCAGGTTGTATGTTGTGAAATGTAAGTATAGAGTTTTTTTTAGCTGTGAAAACTCAATATTTCCTTCTAAACAACAAAATACAAGCATCCTCTTTACAAAACACTGATGCATAGGGTGTAAGAAAACATAATTTGTGCAAGAAAAGAGTCATTTTCTCTAAGAACTATGTGTCAAAAACAACAAATATAGGTCATTTCAGTTTTGGGGCATCACCTAACAAGCATTATTTTCCCATTTCCAAGTCATTTCTCACCCTTTTCCTAGCAAATACAGTAGACAACAATAGTTTTAGGTGAAATATTAGGGGAACCAACCCTCTTTGGAGGTTCTTTTCCATCGTAGGACACCCACAACCTGGAGAAGTTCCCATGTTACACTAGTTAGTTGAGTTACATTTCAACTTAATCAAGGTGCATACCTAAGTGATAGTAGGTTCACTCAGGGAGATCCTGAAGTCATAGGGGTGACACACAAAGGAATTTTTGTATAGGTGGTTTCCAGAATGGAGAATGATCTAGGAGGTGTGAAAATGTTGTAGCATCCCAAAACTAGCCATAAAATCTCTACAGGGTGGGTCACCCCTTTCACCAAAGAAAGTCACCCCTAGAGATCCTGATTTAGCTGTAGGGTCACCTAGGGAGATCCTATAGTGACAAGGGTGACCTAGAAAGGAAGAAAATGACAAGAAAATTAAAGCCAAGGATGGAATGAGGAAGTTGATTAGATGATTCTAAAGGGATGAAATGATGCAAATACCCCTAGAGAACATGAACTCCCCTCTTGTGAAGTGGATTGATGTGGTTATTGAGGTTAGAGAGTGACAAAAGTGACTTGTCAAAATTTAGTTATAAGACAAGCTAGAAAGTGTTAGGGTTAGCCGACAGAAGATATCAATTAAATGCAAATAAAGATTAAATAGAGGAATAAAAATACACAGAAATAATAACAATGAGAGACAAGTTTTAACATGGTTCACCCAAACTTGGGCTACATCCACCAATAGAGAGTCTAATATTATTATCCAGTAAATCAAACTAATTACAACCAACAATCCCTGCAACTCAATACCGCTGCAAATGCTACAATACAATATCAATGGAAACCCTAACCCTTAGTCATTTTTATCACGACTTTTGTTGGTTACAAAATAAGGTTTTTTTTATGTTAGCCAATGAAAAAATAACTCTCAGTGCCTTTATAAAATAATAAAAAATCATGTGAGGTTTCAGGGGCGTTGCCCCTCGACCCTGCCCTATATCGCGACAGGGAGCGCGCCAGGGGCGCTGCCCCTGGACCTCATAGGAATTTGGGGGGGAACTGTAGAAATAAAAGTGGGGTAAATTTAACCTTCGAATCTAATTAGGCTCCATATAACAACAATCTCCCACTTGGAGACTGATCATAAAACCACTGACCCTGTAGCTCCCACTAGAAATAAGCACCCTGGACTCTGATGTTCTGTGTTTGTTGTTTTTAGTCTTCAAGACCAACTAAAGCTGAAGAGGAGCTCAACTTCTCCCTTCTCACTATCTTTGTAAACATATCCGTTGGATTTTCATCTGTATGTATCTTTTCCAGCCTTAATTGTCTATCATCCAACACTAACCGAATGAAGTGATACCTCAACTGTATGTGTTTGGTCTTTGAATGCAAGGCAAAATTCTTTGCAAGATGTATGACACTCTGACTGTCTGTAAACAAATAACTATTAGCCTATTGTTTGCCCAATTCTTCCATGAAAGATTGCAGCCATATCATCTCCTCGCTTGCCTCTGTTGCAGCTACATACTCTGCCTCTGTGGTGGATAAAGCAACCACCTTTTGCAACCATGAGATCCAACTCACCGTTGTCCCACCTACAGTAAAGACATAACCTATAGTACTTCGCCTGGTATCAATATCCCCTACCAAATTTGAGTCTACATAACCTGCTAAATCAGTATTAGAGCCCCCAAAACATAAGTGTTTATTGGATGTACCTCTCAAATATCTGAGAATCCATTTTACTACATTCCAATGCTCCAATCTGGGATGACTCATATACCTACTTATGACTCCTACAGCATGTGCAATATCCGGTCTCGTGCATACCATGGCATACATTAAACTTCCTACAGCAAAAGCATATGTTACCTTGGACATTTTTTCTTCCTCCTCTGGTGTCTTAGGACACATCTCCTTAGTCAATTTCAAATGACTAGGCAAATGTGTGCTGACAGCTTTTGCATTCTCCATATGGAATCTCTGCAACACCTTTTCAACATAATCAGCCTAAGATAGAGTCAATTTTCTGTTCTTCCTATCTCTGTAAATTTTCATACCAAGGATTTATTTTGTTGCCCCCAAATCCTTCATAGCAAATGACTATGCTAACTGTTGTTTTAACTCTCTTAAGTGATCCATGTTAGACCCAGCTACAAGCATGTCATCAACATATAAACATAAAATAATGTAGTTGTCATCATCCAACCTCTTAAAATAAATACAATGGTCAGAATTACACCAGCTACAGCCTTGCTCAGCCATAAAACTATCAAATTTCAAATACCATTGTTGAGGTGCTTGTTTCAAGCCATACAAACTCTTCTTCAATCTGCACACTAGTTTCTCCTTACTTGTGACCTCAAATCCTTGGGTTGTTCCGTGTATATCTCCTCCTCCAAATCACCATGGAGAAAGGCAGTTTTCACATCTAACTGTTCCAAATGCAAATCTTCAGCAGCCACAATACTTAAAACAGTACGAATAGAAGTCATCTTGACAACCGGAGAAAATATCTCATCAAAATCAATGCCCTTTTTCTATGCAAATCCTTTTACAACTAACCTGGCTTTAAATCTTTTCTTACCTCCATCTTCCTCTTTCAGCTGACAAACCCATTTGTTTGGTAAAGCCTTTATACCTGGAGACAACTTACATAATTCCCAAGTCTGATTTTTTAGCAAAGAGTCTATTTCTTCTTTCATTGCAAGCTCCCACTAAACCTGTGTATCCACCTGTATAGCTTCATCATACCCTTCTGGTTCACCAACACTTGTTAACAAAATAGAATACAAAGATGGAGAAAACCTTTCAGGAGGTCTACTTAGCCTTGTTGACTGTCTAACATTCACTAGAGTTTGTGGTATTTCTGGTTGTTGTTGCAGAGCATGAGGAACCACTGGAACATCACTATTTGAGGTATCATCCAGCACCGAATAATCTTTTTCTTTCTTCTCATGCTACTGCAATTGATCTTTGTACAATACCTTCTCATTGAATACAACATCTCTGCTTCTCACAATTTTTTGATTTTCAAAATCCCAAAGCCTATAACCAAATTCATCAATGCCATATCCAATGAAAGTACATTTTTTTGATTTTGCATCCAGCTTGGTTCTATTTTTAGAATCTACATGTGCAAATGCTTCACATCTGAAGGTATTAAGAAAAGAATAACTCACCTTCTTACCTATCCATGCTTCCTCTGGAATACCACAACCCAAAGGAATTGAAGGACCTCTATTAATAAATATACAGTAGTGTTGACAGCTTCTACCCACATGTTTAAAGGTAGCCCAACATGCAATCTCATGGTCCTTGCATGCTCCATTATTGTCCTATTCATGCGCTCAGCCACTCCATTTTCCTGTGGAGTCCCTGGAACCGTTTTCTTCCTATGATATCCATCAAAGGAACAATAATCCTCAAATTCTTTGCTGCAATACTCACCACCATTATTAGATCTGAGACATTTTAATCTTTTACCTGTCTTATTCTCAACCAAGCCTCTCCATTTCTTAAATGTTTCAAATACATCATATTTCTGTCTAAGGAAATAAATCCATACCTTCCTAGTTGCATCATCTATGAATGTAACATAATACCGAGAGCCACTGAGAGAAGATACCTGAGCTAGTCCCCATACATCTGTATGCACAAGCTCTAACTTTTCATCTTTCTTTTGCTTCCGATCCTTGAGAAAACTAACTCTCTTTTGTTTGTCATACACACAACTTTCACAGAAATCCATATTAATACATTTTAGACCTGGTAAAACTTTCTTAGAATAAAGTAACTTCATACTTTTTTCACTCATATGCCCAAGTTTATTATGCCACAGTGTTGTCTCAGAACCTGCAACAACTATTTCAGTCTCTTCCTGCAAACTTGCAACAATTGTTCCTAAACCTGTTTGTTTTTTCTCTGCAACAACTAAAGTAGAAGGAACAATATGACCTGTACAAAGATATAAGGTGCCTGCTTTCACACATTTTTCTACTATTAAGGCACCTTTTAAGACCTTCCAATTTTTATTAGTAAATGTAACAATGCAACCTTCTTCAGCTAGCTGCCCTGCTAAAATTAAATTCCTATTGAGCCTTGGAACGTGCCTTACCTCTTGTAGTAGCCAATGATTTCCATTCTACAACTTAATCTTAATGCTTCCCTTTCCAGCAATCTGACAGGGTTCGTTATCTCCCAAATAAACCAGCCTAAAATCCCCTTGGACATAATCAAGAAAATAACTTCTATGGGGCATAGCATGAAATGAGGCCCCTGAATCTAAAACCCATGAATCATTAGCATTATCTAGGGAAAGAATCAAAGCATCATCTTCAGACTTATTACTTACCACATTTGCCTCCTTATTGCCTTCTTGTTTCTCTCCTTCTTTATTCTTTCGAGACTAGCAATCTTTCTTTAGATGACCTGGTTTCCCATAGTTCTAGCAATCCTTCTATCCTTTGGATTGGGATCTCTTGTCCTTTGATTTTCTTTGTGACTTCCCATGACCTCCAGAACCTTTTCCTCTCTCTTTTGATCTACCCTTGCTTTTTGCATTCAAAACACTACCTGATGTGGACCCTCCTGAGCTTTTCCGTTGCATTTCCTCACTAAGGATAACACCAACATCACCATCAAAATTTAAAGTGTTTGAACCAGAGACAGAGTTACTTACAACCATTACCAAGCTATTCCAGCTTTCTGGCAAAGAACATAAAACCAAGAGAGCCCTCACCTCTTCTTCAAATTTCACTTTTATAGAAGTTAACTAACTGACAATCATATTAAACTCATTTAAATGATCTGTCACAGATCCACCTTCAACCATTTTCAGATTAAACAAACGCTTCATGAGAAATACCTTATTTGAGGCTGAGGGTTTTTCATACAATTTAGCCAAAGCTTTCATCAATTCACTTGTTGTCTTTGCTTCTGTTATATTGAATGCCACATATGGTGCCAGGCACAACCGAATGGTTCCCAGTGCCTTTCTGTCTAGAAGTTCCCAATCCTCATCCATCATTCCTGTCAGTTTCTTGGATACTCCTTCCAATGGCCTCCATAAATCCTTCTGATAGAGGTAATCCTCCATCTGCATCTTCCATAACTAATAGTTCTGCCCATTGAATTTATCGACCTTCAATTTACCCTCATCCGCCATTGCTTCACTCAACTGTGAGACCTTCCTGCAGACGATAATCGAACACAACCCACTCTGATACCACTTGTTAGGGTTAGCAGACATAAGATATCAATTAAATGCAAATAAAGATTAAACAAAGGAATGAAAATACACAGAAATAATAACAGCGAGAGACAAGTTTTAACATGGTTCACCCAAACTCGGGCTACATCCACCAACAGAGAGTCCAATATTATTATCAAGTAAATCAAACCAATTACAACTAGCAATCCATGCAACTCAATATTGCTGCAAATGCTACAATACAATATCAATGGAAACCCTAACCCTTAGCCATTTTCATCACGAATTTTATCGGTTACAAAACAGGGTTTTTTATGTCAGCCAATGAAAAAATAACTCCCGGTGCCTTTATAAAATAATTAAAAACTGTGTGAGGTTTTGGGGGCGTTGCCCCTCGACCCTGCCCTGTATTGAGACAGGGAGCGCACCAGGGGTGCTGCCCCTTGACCCCATCTTGGGGGTGCTGCCCCCAAATCCTCACAAGGGGCGCTACCCCTTGACCCCATAGGAATTTGGGGGGGAAACCGCACCGATAAAAGTGGGGTAAATTTAACCTCCGAGTCTAATTAGGCTCCATATAACAAATAGAAGGTTATTCTAAAGGTTAGGAAAGCAAAAATAAAATAAAAAATGAACCAAGACATGTCACCAAGAATAATGCTACTGAGAGGTGTATATATTCACACTTACAAGTATGTGATTAGAACTATACTTACATATTTCCCCCTTGGGGACAATAGTCTACATGAAGGGTAGGTACTATTCCTAAACTAGGCTTTTACCTATTGTCAATGTCCCATGTTCGTACCTAAAATAAGAATTGTAAGTTCTCCACATCATGATGTAAAAGTAAACCACTATAATAGAAACAAAATAGATTTACTGTTGTTGCCTGAGATATACCTGAGTCATTTTTTTTTGCCCTAAGGACCTATAAGAATGAAATGCACACAAAATAAGGACATGGAAAGCACTACAAAAGCTAAAACAAACCAAGTGCCTAGATGCAAACTAAACTAAGAGAAGAAGAAAGAGGTGAATTGAGAGGTAGGGTGATCAAATGGTGATATAATTGTGTGAGTCAACAAGTGACATAGAAATCTGGAGAAGGAGATTATTGTTATGGCTACCAATCTTCCCCCTGCTAGTCATCAGGTATGAGAAATGAGAAAACCCCCTTTTAAAGCCCTAGGTTTTCCTTTTGTTTGTTTCTTACAAAGAATCCATTATTTTTTCAAGTTTCTTCATTGTCATGGGCTAGATTTTTATTTCTTGTCCTTTAGTGAGTTTCTATTTGTCAAAATTTTGTCATTTCTAATGTTTTTTGAGCAATTTTTACATGCTTGGGCGTGGGGTAAAATCGCCCCTTTCACTAGGGCAAGTCACCCATAGAGATTCAGTCTACAATTTTGGGTCACCCCTGGTGTTCAACCCTAGTAAAAGGGGTGACCCACCAAAATTTTTCTAGATAGAAATTTGAATGCTCTGATACTTTCGTCACTTAGCTTTTCCTACTTTTCAACACTAACTTCTTCATTTATTGTAATTTTTTAGTTGATATATGATTTTTTTTTTAAAGTTTTAAATGTTTTACACTTTTTTGTGATTTTCTAGATTGACCAACTATTTGACATGTTATTTTTTTGTGGGAAATTTTGGTTTATGGAGCCCCTTGAGTCCTTGTCTACTGGAGATCATGTTATCTTGAAAAAGATGGGTTTGGAAAAGATAGCTCATGTTCGCATCGTACATCCCTCTTCTCACATATGTTGTGACATTTTGACATACTAGGATGATGGTCAGGACACACTTTTATTTCCTCAAGTATCCAGAGAGTGGACAATTACTCTATATGATGTCTATCATATCTTAGGAGTTCTTGTTAGAGGTGATTGGCTTACTCTTTGTAAGAGTGAATCAAAGAGGGAAAGATTGTCTTGTGTTGCTTATATGGGGGTTAACTATCTCGAGGATCTTCTTGGTATTTAGTTAACCTCAGTTCCTAGCCTCATGATTCCTCCTTTGCGGAATGTCTTCATTGGATTGATTGCATCATGTCTGTTAGGAGATAAGGCGTATGTCATACTCAGGCAGTGCTGGGTACTAATCATCTAGAGGCTCGAGTGTGGTTTTGTTTTTGCATGGGGTATTGATATTCTTTCTATGGTGTACTGAGACCTATACTGTATCTCACGACGAGGTTCCCTTGCCTTCAGTCATCCTTCTCTCATTATGACTTGGATTTCTAGAGCACATTGTTCCATTTTAGAGGTGTATAGCTCTTTTTGATCCCAGATTATTGAGAGCCATGTGATGGGTATGCCTTGGTCTTTATGACACTACCATGCATGTCGTAGATACACTCACAAATGCCAATTTCATTTTTTATCCCTATGCTTACATGGAGGGATTATGGTAGGTGACAGAGTGATATGTGACTATTGTTGAGAGGTGAGCCATTTGACTGACTAGAATGGCTTAGTTGAGGCTCATCATACCACCTTAGTTCTTCATCAGTTCAAAGAGGACTTTCCTGAGGATTTTTCGCTAGCACCCACTTGCTATAGGTCTATGCAGGAGATGGTTGATGCTCAACATAGGGCACTTTTGTGGCTTCCTCTAGTTCTTGGGGTTTTGATTACTAGGCATGTTCACGATGTTGGTTGCAGGCAAGTGTAGATACCTTGATCTTGCAGACTTGTCATTCTTGAGGAGGACATTGATGAACCTAAAAATGAAGACTATGATCCCAATGAGGAGGAATGTGATAGAGGGGATGCAGAGATCCCCATAGATGTGAGGAGCTAGAACTAGAGGCAACTCCTCCAAGACACATGCATGGTCTACTTTTACAGTTGTCAGAGGAGGATATGAGGCATAGTTATCCCTCCTAGAAACTAGGCAATCCACGTGAGTATTCTATTGACTTCCTCTTTTAATCTTATTGCTTTTGATAATTTTGGCATAGTGGCATGGAATTAACTCTTGAATCATCATCTCTTCTTTGTCTCTTCATAGGTACAATGGATGGATGGAGGGAACTCTTTGGTAATGCTTCCTTATACATGTTGCTCTTTGCCATTGGTTGATCAAGGGATACTCTCCTTATTGATGCACATTTGACATCCTTAGCATGTCATCATAGATATATCCTAGCTCCTACTTATCACACAAGTCAGGAAGTTGCTTCTTAGAGACCTAGAATTAGTGTGCTTGAGGTTGAGAATGCCTTACTTCGAGAGATGGCTAATCTTGGGTTTCAATAGTGGACTCAAATAGTGGGCCCATCCCATTCACATGATCCTAGTTAGATGCTTCTTATTCTCATAGGACCTATAGACCTTTTGAGGTAGTAGATAGTCGGAGGAGACCTCAAAGCAGGAGCCCCAAGGGTTTCATTAGTCAAAATCATCCTCAAAGTTCCTAGTCTTAAGTTTTGATTTTGCCCCTTGCATGGGGAGACTTGCATGCTTGAGTGCACTTTTGTTTATGAAGTTAGACTTTCTTGATATGTATTATTATTACTCCATCCAAATTTGACTCACATTTGATATATCATGTTCCGTTCTTTTATCTTTTGTGTACATGGATAGTTTAGGCTTCTTATTATAAACAATAAAATGATTATGCAATGTTTTTAGTCTTTTTTTTTAAAATATATGAGATGCATGGATGCAAGAACACATGAAAGTATGAGTGTAACACTTTTTCCTATTTCTATGCAATGTCATAAGTTATGACATGAGTTATATTGTTTTTTTATTTTCTCTTTATGATATGATGTATGCAAGCAGAACAAATAATGGGACTACTCTTATGTAGGATTTTTGACTGAGGGGGTTGTTAGTTGACTCGGTATAGGGAGACTTTCTAAACCTTGAGATAGGATTTTGTGACGAACTCAAGTGGGAATGGGAGGGAGATGAAAAGTTCATGATTTTGGCTTTGTAAAAGGTTAGATACCAATCCTTATCTAGACAAAACATTTTGATAAGATTTCAACTTAAGCAAGCAACACATTTTATTAGTACCATCTAGACTTAGATCAAAGATGGCCAACAAGATCGACTTGGGGTAAAGGAAAGGCTCTAGGGTAGAAGATGGTCCTAAAGATAGTTGAACTCTTAGTTTTTCTCAGTTAGTGCATGTGTGTGGTTTATACCTCTCTTTTTTATTTTCTTTGATAGATGCCACCCTTGTAGCTTCAAGCTTAGAATTATGTCCACCTGAGAGTACAAACATATGCAATCCTAGAGAATATGGTAGCGTAGGCCCAAAATCGAGGTCAAAGAGGTCCAAAAAATGAACCACAATTAGGCTGAATTGGCCAAAATCACCTGCACACCAAAATATTTTAAGCTTGAACAAAAAATTGTAGGGGGCAATATTGCCCTCTATAATTTTTTTTTGTAATTAAAACAAAATCTATATAGTATGGATTGGAGACCATATGACCGTACAAACCCTAGGTGAGGTGTAAAAAACTTTTACCAAAAAATCACTTTACGAAAATTCGTCATTTGAAGGGTCACCTTTACTATCTTGGGCGTTATGGACTTAATGACGAGGTCCATTTGGCTCCATGATGAACTCTTGATGTAGCTTGGTGCGAGAATCTCTCAATATGGGAAGAGTTTTTCTAGCATGGCTCTGATACCATGTTGGAGCAACCAAGATTAGCAAGAAAAAAACTAGAATAACTTCCACAAAATAAAATTGCACATAATAATCCAAACAATTATTCAAGATATAACTAAAATGTACATAGATGCCTTGTATAAATAGGCATGAGAGAGGAGGTAGGATGGTCGAACATAATGAATGACTAACCTTCCTAAGATGCAACACTTGTAAGCTCAAGTGACAAGTGCTCATGCAAGTGGCAAGTAAACATGCAAGAGGTGTCTCAAAAGCATGACACATGTATCAACCATACAAGTTGAGACAAACTCTAAAATAGCCCAAGTAAACTTAAGCTAAGTGTGAATAGGTCAATATTAGAGAGGTGATATCCTAACTAGATATAATTTGACCTTATTGACACTAACAAGAGGATGGATAGGTGATGCTAGAGAAAGTTGACACTTTGAAGAATGTTGCAAATGCATTGACAAAGCCAGTGAGCACAAAGAAGTTCAAGTGGTGCTATGAGACTACAGGCCTCTTGGATCTAGTATTTCATTGATAGTGTTGGTATTCTCCTTTCTCTTTCAAGGTGTTTGACAAGTGGAAGAATGTTATTAAAGGCGCCACAACCTTGTATCTTAATGTTAAGAACAATAAAATATAATTTATGGGCTATGTGATTTTTGAGTTAAAAAATTATTAAAACAAGATAAAGTGGGTTATTGTGATTTGGAGCTCTTTAAGATCTTTAATTTAAAAAATGGGCTCAATTAGCTTCCTGGATCAAAATTTATGGCCTCCACAAGTTAGGCCCTTTGCATCAGAAATGTAAGAGTATCTATGATGTAAAAGAGAGTTGTAAGAGGGAGTTACACATGTTGACCAAGACCATTCACCAACCTATTGCATGTCATTATGACTATCATAAAACATGTTTTAAGGGTTTGAATAAGACAAATTGAAGTGCCCAAGTTGGGAGGATAACTATGACATGTTATGAGAGATACTTATGACGGGTGCAAGGAATATTCTATATTTAGCATGAGGACTCTTCTTGGGATTTGGGTGCCACTTTTGGGTGGTATTAGCTCATGTTTTTGTAATCCCCCTTTGGCGGTTTTCATGTATTAGTTTTTCTATTTATTGGATGCTTGGGATGGAGTTTGCATAGTGTATTTATAAGTATTGGTATTTTATTGGTATTATTCTAGATCTAAGTGTTGGTGTTGCCTCTTGTGAAGGATCCTTGCTTAGATTTCATTGTAACTGATATTGTTGTTGATGAATATATTGGTTTGGAGTTCAAAGGCTATGTTTTTTCCTGAAAGAGTTTTCCCAAGATACATCATTGTGTTATAGTGAATGATTTTATTATGTTTTTTATTTCATGCATATTATTTTAGATCATAATTTTTGTTCATCTCTCTTCTCAGATTAGTGTAGTATCCTCTTAGATTACTATAGGAAGTGTTTCCACACCTTAGCTTCCTTTCAAATGTTCTAGTGTTTGAAACAATTTTTTTGACCTTGGTCATTATTCTATCACCTAATGTGTTTGGCCCTACCTCCATTGGTCTTCAAATTTAGTTCACAATCTCTTGAAGTCTTCCATAGCCTATTTCTAGTTGTTCCTTAGCTAGCTTCTAGGTGCATTTACTTCTTTCTTTATATTCATTTCTCCTTATCATATCACATTCCAATTTTTATTTTTTTTAGTTCCTGAGATCAATCTCTTATCTTTTGTCAGTTCCAACTCTATTGTTTGTTTATTAGTGTTAGACTAGGCTGAAAAGTTTTATTTTTCACTAGTTTACTTACACATAAAAACAAAAATAAAAAATAATCCCCACATGAATAATTTTGTTTTGTTATGTTTCATTTAGTGAACCTATACCTTGCATGCTTGTATTCTTTCTAATTTTATCAAATGATTCCTCATGTTTATCTCCTTTGTCCTTTCTCTATTCATGTCAATCCCCTTGATCCTCATTCTTGCCATACACTTCTACCTAATCATCTATCTATTATTTCTTCTCTCCTTAATCATGCTTTGACTACTACTTATGATCATATGCCACCTTGTGTTACCTATATTCTTATCTTTCCAATCACTCTCCTATATACATAAGTTCTCCTCATTATTTCTATTGGTATGCTTTTCCATTATGATGATTTCACACCTAAAATTTACTATTCTAATGTTGCTAGTAGATTCTCTCAAGATGATACTTATGATACGTTGGACTCTCCTTTATGTTCTCCTTCATTCAATACTATATTTTTTTAGACATTTCATGGGACACATGAAATTTTGACATGGATTCCTACCCTTATACTTCTCTTCCCACTACATCTTATATTTATCCCTAGAGATGAACCCATCCTAGTGTAAGTGTTCTCACCCTCTTGATCTACCCTTGAATACAATACCTACAAATATTAAACCTTCTTTCTCCCTTCCCCTACATCACCCTTCCTATATTATTTTAGATATCTTCACCTACCTCTCCACCTTCCTCTTATGTCTATCATTTCATACTATGCCCAACCATGTCTACTCCATCCATTGATCTTTCACCTCCTCCTTTCCCTCGTTATTAGTGTAGGTTTTTATTTCCTAGTTGGGATATTTATTTTCCTATATTCCTAGGTTTTTCCTACACCTTTTATTAATCTTACTTAGGTTCATAAAGCATGTTTAATTGAGTGGGTTATGAGGTGTCACTAGGGCCTAAATTTGATGGCCGTATAGCCGTATTTAGGAATTTTTGCCGTAAAATACAATTAAAAATTTAAAGAGATTGTATCAAATAAAAGGAGACATTTTGAAGAGACTGTCAAAATTTATAAAGGATTATGATGATATATATTTAGTTTATATATAATTTTACTTATACTAAGGTATATCATAGTATTTTAAAGGCACCTTTGAATGGATAACTGTCATAAAAAATTTCCTTGACAGGTAGGGTCGACCGTCAAATTTAAGCCTTGGGTGTCACCATCCTACAAGGGAGCACCCATTAGCTATCTTGGGAAGATACTTTTCTATATTTAGACTGATAGATGGTTGCTTCCTATTAGTTGGTGTTGCCACCTCCACCCTCTCCCTTTTCTATATAAACATGCTACCTAGCTTGTATTTGGTATCTTTTGCTTTTACATCCTCTTAATGCTATTTTGCTTCGGGAGCATTTGCATTACTCTCATGGAAGCTAACTCTATTGCACTAATTTGATATCGTATCATTCACAGTCATAGTTTAATATCTATTCATTTGCACTAGTTTTCTGGGTTAATCATCTTTTCAGATTCTAACACTCATAACTATAGTCCTACACCATTTTCACCTAAACATGAGGATGTCCATTTTAATATGTGATGAAAGGGACACTATTTTTAAAAATAGCACATTAGATTGGTGTTGTGATAATAATGTGAATATTTCTCTTCCTTCTAGTTATGTTTTCTCTATGCCTGACGTGTCCTCTTCTTCCATCTCTAAAGCTATGATATTGTTCAATGAAAGTTATTCTAAAGTAAATTTATAATCTTCTATGGATTCCATAAATGAATTATGTTGTGATGAACCTCTTATGATATCTTCTTTTTCTCATCCTTTAAGTTAGTTGCATGTGTTTCTTTTTCCTTTTCTACATAAAATTCTAAGTGCATTTATCACTCATACTCCACCTATAGCCTACTAATGTTTAGCTTCACTTATCTACTCTCATCTTGTCCTTATTTATAATCATGTTATTATACACATGCTTAAAGGTCATGTTGAAAAACTTAGCAACCTCTTTAAGACAATGTATGAACTTCCTATTTCTCCCATAACTATACTACACCATCCTTCTAAGATTATTGTACAAGCTGCCCCTACCTTAAAAATAGACATAATAAGTTATTTTTATTCATCCCCTCTCCTACTCTAGATCATAATGACATTACTCATACTTACAAAATTGAAAAAACCCTATCCATCTCACCTAAAACACATCCTGCATTTACTACTTTTATTATGTTTCATGGTGTTCGTCCTCTTATTCCTATTATGTTTCATAGTGCTCCTCCTACTATTTATAAGAGTTGGCTATGGAGTTAGCCACCCAAGATCTAGGAGCTTCAATGAAAGCACAAGAGATACCAAACATGAAAGAATGATTTTATTCTATCAAAGGACGCAATATGCATACAATATGTACATGATAAAAAATTACAATGAGAAGCCCTTGGTTATATAGGCCAAGGTGAAAGATAGGACAACATAATATTATGACACATGTCTTAATCTTATGACTTGAGACACAAAGTGATAACCATCCTTAGTGTACCCTAAGTATACCCTAAGTAAACCTAACTAGACAAGTGTGAATAGGACCTAATGTGAAACTAGTTAGGTAATATACCCCATTCACACCAACACTATTGATTATTGTAATTTTAGTTGTATTCACAACACAAAAAATAAAAAAAACATATCAATCCCAACTTCACTTCCCTATATTACTTCTAATCTTCCTTCTCCACATCATCTCTCCATTAAGAAACCTAAATTATGTAATCTCATGGAGCATGTACAATGTAATAAAGATAAGATAGCTCTTTGGGACTTCCTTCAAGTATATCCTTCTCATAGATACATCCTTCAACAATCCTTATAGAAAAGCTCCATTCAACCATCTATACACCCCATTGAACTAGCTTCAATGGTTGAATCTATGTGTAATATCTCTTTTTATCCATCTAAAATTCTACCCCTTTTAACTCTTTAGGAATCTCTCCCATTAATTAGTGTTGTAGGATATAAGAACATTGATGTTAAGAGAGTACTTGATAATGGCTCAAGGTTAAATATTTGTAGAACAAATTTCCTTAGTTACACTCACATTAATAACTCCAATTCAAAAAAATCTAAACTCTCTATTTGTATCTTTGACAATGTTAGTTAAGAACCTTTAGGAAACATTACCTTACCCATCACAATAGGCTTGGTCACTCTTGATACATGTTTTCATGTCATGCCTAGTAAACTTTCTTAGAATCTCCTCCTTGGACAACCATGGCTCCATGCAATGTATGTTATTCCCTTCACCCTTCATCATTTTAAAATTAAAAGAAGCAAAGGTGAAAAATATACTTCCTACATAGGAGGTATGTGCATAAATAATTTAGATCAAACAATTATAAAGGATATAAACACAAACGTAATATACCATAACATAGTGTGATAACACAATTCCAGGCAAATGCACACATACCCAGTGCAATCTATGATTGATTACCTAGTCTCTTCATTTTGTAAACTGATTTCTATAGACCTTATATCACAAAAGTGACAGGAACCAGGAAGTAACAAAAAGTTTACACAAAAAAAAATATAGCTAAGTAGTGCATACATTCCGATTCAGTTTTCACCAGGCGACAAGAACATAAATACTATATTGTAGCAACAAAAACAATAGTAGATATCATTGCATATCACAGCTCAATAACTCAGACCCATTACACCAATTTATATTATGAAGGAACAAGTTACAAAATATCATCGATTCCTACATTGCCCAGATAGATTGGGCCACAATAGTTAAACAGTTACTTTCTACAATGAACTTCTGGCCTCAACTACTCATTTCCGCATTCGTCAGCCACATACCTTCTGAGCACTTATTAGCTTCAGTGACCTACTCAAATGATAAGCTCTCTTGTCACAGTCCACTCAGACATATTCTTCCTCTACTCATTCATATTCTTCCTCTTATTTTACCAAATCCTCAATCTTCTTGGATCTTGGCCTGCGGCCTCCTCCACCCATAACCTTTCAATCTTCTGTATCATCTTATGTATGGCCTCCTACACCTCTCTCTCTCTCTCTCTACCAATTTTGATGTTTTGCCTTCTGTCAACACCTCAACTTCTCCTCCTTCCTACGCAAAGATCTTCTGCCTTATCCCTTCCACTATCTTCTTTAATCTTTTGGTTGTTCCTTTTTGTAACCGTTAGCCAAAAATAGTCTTCTCTCTTTTGTCTTCTTCCGCTCGACCATTCATATGCTCGGTACCTTTCTTTAAATCCTCCCATCTTCTCTGCTTCCATTGTTTCCTCTTCTACCTGCCTTTTTCCTGTGAATAGAGGTGTTTTGTTTCCCATTCTGGCTTCTTTTTGTAACGGTCACTCTAGATCCTTTGATGTTTTAACAACTATTCTCTAACTACTGTCCAAGACTCTTCAACTTCCTCAAGAAACTATCCAACTATCAATGCAAACTATTAACAAATTATTCTGTGCGGTCTTGCAATGTAACGGTCGACAGATAATATAAAACCCCCTTTCTAACCAAGGTCCTACCACTTAGATGACAGGAGCTACAATGATACTCTGGATGATAGAAACTTGCTTTTAATTCTTAATTTATATAGTGACAGGAGCTTACAAAGAGTAATCATAGGAGACAAGGAACTATTTTGAAACTAACAAACACATGCTAACCAAAACCACAAAATAAGACCAAAAATTAAGAAGATCATAATGCCCCTGCATCATAGTGGTTTATGTGGGGCAAACCCTTTTAGGAGAAAAATCCCAAACTCCAAAGAAACTCAATGTATTGTTGAGTAATCAACATGGTTACAATACATTGGTAGAGTATAAGCCTTTACAAGAGTATCACTAATGAGAGATCTAGAGAAATTTTAGTAGTATAATGGTACCTCCAAAACTTACTATGAAACCTACATCTCTAGCATCCAATAAATAGGCAAATATCAAACCACGAACCAAGTGTGGTTTTCCAAAGCCATATGCCAAATATATGACCCAAAAGTAGTGCCATATTTGGCCCAAATTTCAATGCCCAAGTTGGTCATGGTCTTCCAAGATAAAAAAATATAATATGCTCTTATAGTTATCATAACCTGTAATAAACTTTTTCATATGTAACTCCTCATATTGGGCATATTCAAACCCATTCAAAGATTCTTTAGGACATGCATCATAGACTATCATAATGTTGGTCAAGATTCTAATGCAACCCCCCTTTTACATGTTCTTACACATCATAGAATCTGTCATAAGTAACTCTCATCTTACAATGTCATAAGATGCTCTTACACATCATGATGATATTAAAAGCTCTTATAACTTCTATTACAAAATACCAAACACATCACAAAGAGTGCCACCTCAAAGTGGTATGGCATCTTTCCCATGCGCTCGGACAAAATAATAAATAAATATAAATAATTAATAAATATGAACATTATGATACATGGTTGAGACACTTTTCCCAACATTCTCCCACTTGTCAAATACCTTTCAAAAGAGTAAAGGGAACTCCAACACTAAAATCTAACTACTAGGGGTTGTGAGGGCTATAAACTCACCATACTACCTAAACTTCTTTGTGCTCACTAGCCTCGTCAATGCATTTGTAATGTTCTACAAAGTGTCAACTTTATCCAACATCACCATCCAATCCAATCCTCTACCATGTCATGAAAAAATGGTACTTGACATCTATGTACTTCATCCTTGCATGAAAGGTTGGGTTCTTTCCAAATTTATGACACTCTATCATAAAAAACTCTGATATCTCCCTAACTTAACCCCACATCTAAACACAATATATTAAGCTAGATGGCCTCATTACAGGCATAATAGCTACCATGTACTCAACCTCTATAGTGGACAAAGTAACTACATCATGTCTCTTACTCATCGAACTAATAGCACCACCAAATAAACTAAACACATATCCATAGGTGGATCTTTTGCCGTCAACATATCCTACCCAATCTAAATCTAAAAACCCATGAATATCAACTAAGTGTTGGTCCTTTGTAGAATCACCATGATAATAGAGTATAAAAATTACCCTAGAAATACATAAAGATCCTCTTAATTAGATCTCAATGATCTCATCAAAGATTAGCCATAAGGTGGCTAATGACTCCCATTTTTTGGGTAATTTCTAGTCTAATAGAAACCATAACACACATCATCAAACTCCAAATAGCACTAGTATAAGGTGCATGATCCATGTTCTCCATTTCACTAGGTGTATTCAAACACATCTTTAAGGATAACTTATCCCCCACTAAAATAGAACACTCAATGGTCTGCTATCTACCATGTTGAATCTATCTAACACAAAGTTCACATACTTTGGCCCAACCGATTTTTTTTTTTGTCTATATCTTCTAATCTCCATACCCAAAATATACTTGGTATCCCGTAAGTCCATTTAATATTGTGTTGAAAGTTGAGACTTCAAATCATAAATCAAATCCTTATTATTACCAAAAAAATAGCATATCATCTATGTACAATGTGATAATAAGGGATTGATCACCATCTAATTTATAGTAAACATAGTGATCCAATTTGGATCTCAAAAATCCCAATCCCAACACAAAAGAATCAAACTTTTGGTACTACATTCTAGGAGACTGTTTGAGACCATACAAATATTTTTCAATCTACAAACCAAAGACTCCTTATCTCTAACAACAAGGTGCTATAACCATGTCATATAGATCTCTGTCATGACCTCCTCCTAAACATTTTAAACTTGTTCATTAAGGTAGGAAAATATTTAGTTGGTTAAATAATCATTAATTAAATAGTAATAATGGAATAAAATAATAAGCAAATAAACAATATAAATAAGTTTAAATTCATATAAAATAAATTAAATTAAGATAAATAGAATTAAGTCAATAACTAAAAATTTGTTAACTAAAATCACTCTTCTTGTTAGGATGAGTAAAATTAGGGAGAACATTAGTTAGACTATTTGTTTTGATTAATAAATGTGTTGCATGGTAAATAAATTGTTTTATTTTTATTTTTATTTAAGGAGTTCTTATAGTTAGCCTCCTTGATTTTTGCATTGATTGAGGAGATTCTTTTTGTTATTAGTGGAGATAATTTTTCCTCTTGATTCTTTTTAAAAATAGAGGAAATCAAGAAAATAAAGGATATAAATAAGATGGAAGAAGGGCAAAAAACATTACCAGATATTACATGAACTTCTTTGTAGAAGGAATTAACATTCTCTTGGAAGGTAATTAACAAATGGGATGAGTTAGTCTTTTATCTATCTGAGAAATTTCATTTTTATATTCATTTTATAAAATTTTAACGTTTAATTATTATTTTTATATATACTTTAACAAAAAAATATTATCTTTTTTTAATTTGTTTTAATAAATGAATATTAACAACCGATAAGGGCGTGGTTCGGTGGTCAAGTTGCACAGTTGTTGTAGCGGCCACCAAGGTTCAAACCCCTTGTGTGCGAAGAGATCCCTCGTAAGGGTCTCTCTGGGCCCTGACCAGGCTAAAAACCCAGGTATCCTCCAAATAAAAAAATATAAATGAATATTAATAGAAAATTTAAACATATATTTGGCTTAATAATGGAAATTTGAGAATCAAATTGTAGTTGTTTGACAAGTTAGAATTGTTTAAAGTAATATTTGATCAATAATTAAGATAACATTCTAACAAATAAATCCACTTGAATAATCCTGTGTGAAATTAGATTGGAATGGTTATTTCAATACAAAATTAAGCTTGTTGTTTAACATATTTAAAAAAAGATAAAGTAAACTTATAAGATGGAACTTCTTACATCATCCAACTAGACAAGTTACTTGATCTTAAATTTATAATTTTAAAGCAATTTTCTTTAATTTTGGAATTATTAAATTCAAATACAATTATTTTAGACGAGGGTTCTTACTTTTACAATTCAATTAGTTGCAAAATGTAGTTTAATTTCTTTTCAATTATAAATGGTTTCAAATAATTGTTTAGTAGCATTATATGGAATGGTTTAAATTTAATTTAAACATAATGATTATTTAGTCTCAATGGTTTACTTAAAGTTTTCTAAATTCTGATATGATTAGATACTAGACACTTAAGCTTTTCTTCTTATTTTTAGATAGTAGAACAACTTAAGATATGAAACCAAAAACAAAATCATAGTGTTTGGTTTTTATGGTGCCTCTAGTTCATGTTTATAGGTAATTTCATCGCGCTTGAATTACTGCACTTAATACCTAATATAGCTGCAATAACAACATCTGTGGCATCGGCCCTATAAATCATCAGGGAGTAATAAAGGACACCATGTTATTTAAGTCTAAGGGACGGGTAATCTTCCTCGAACACCAAACTAATAAACATTAATTGAAAGAATAAACAAAATGATCTTAAAAAAATCTTGCATCACATGGCTTAAAAGGAATTTATAATTACCTTATAGTTTTATCAAAATTAGAACCATCTTTTATATAAGTGAACATATTATCAAAGGGGGAAAAAGATAATTTTGATCGTGTAGTTTATAAAGTTTTATTCTAATAGGAATAAGAAGTAGTGTATTAGTAAAAAAGTATTGGTCATGGAGACCAAATACTTTTTAAATTAAATGTTTCCCTTCGTGGGTAGCATTTGCAAAGGAAATATATAGGGAAATTGGGCCCTAGAAAATAGAACTACACACATATTATACCTTGATCCCATTTGGAAGTGGGTATGTAGGCATTCTGGGGAATGAATAATGTTCTTAGTATGCAGGTTTTAAGGCACAGGGTTGAAAATTTTTTATTTATTGACTCAACCTTCATTTATTCACCAATAGAATCACTCAAACAAACCTAAGGGTGAATCCTCAAATGTAAAGATAAGATAAAAATATATTCAACATATACTCAGAAGAATCCTAAATGGATTCTCTTGACTCCCTAAGGCTTTAAGACAAATTTCAAGGTGAGACTCAAGCCATTAAACCTTATATATAACTCTTGAATGACGACAACCTCAGTGCACTCCCATTAGTCAGGGGGTGTAATCTTTAGTGAGTGGCTCTGGATCCGTTAGATCCTAATGGGCCTAAGTCTCTGGCCAGAGAATGTACCTATCCTATATGGATGGATGCCTATCCCATTTGGATAGATACCCATCCTATTTGGATGGAGGAATACTTGCCTTGTATGGACAGATGCCTATCATGTATGGATAAATACTTGTCCTGAATGGACAAATGTGTATCCCATATGGATAGAAGTACCTAAGCATATGGTTGAGTTAAACACTTAACAAATTGATTAAAAAGGAAGTTAAAAAATAGTGTTAATTTGGGTATAATTTTGGGTCATTTCATGTGGTATCAGAGCGATTTTTGAAAGCTAGGCCTTGAGCCTAATACAACTCACATAAATTTAAAATCAATTGAGAGTGTAATTAATTATGAAAAACTGAATATTATGTTTTGAATATAAACCTTGAGAAGATATTAATTAGAAATTTTTTATTTTCAGGGGAACATAAATGGCCAAGACAAGAGCAATCATGCTAACATTGCCTGAAGGCAAAAGAAAGTCCCTAATGAACAATAAAAGGCACAAGGGAACACTGAGGCAACGATAGAAGCAATAATTGATTTGCTAATTGAATAGAGGAATAAAATAAACTCCTTAGAAAAAATAGTTGAGGATCTTAGAACAAGGCAAGCTAATATTAAGAACATAGTGGAACCTGAATTTGAAAATCCTCCTAGAGGGGTCAATCCACTTGAAAATACAATAAACATGGCTGCACCTAGGCAAGAATTTATCATCATGGAATTTTCCAAGGACTTGAAAAAGATTACACCACCTAAGTTTGATGGAAAACAATTAGGAGAAGGGGCTGAAAATTGGTTGAATGAAATGGAAAATTACTTTGAATTAAGGGATAATAATGAAATTGTTGGTGAATTTATTTATTTGCTTTATTGCATTTATTTATTTATGTTGGTGCAATTAATTACTTATGTAATTAGTTTATTAGTTAAATACGATAATAATGAAATTGTTGGTGCAACTAACTACTTATGTAATTAGTAACTTATTAGTTAAATACGATAATAATGAAATTGTTGGTGCATTTATTTATTTGCTTTATTACATTTATTTATTTATGTTGGTGCAACTAATTACTTATGTAATTAGTTTATTAGTTAAATACTTTAATTAATATCATGCACCAGATAGGATAAGCTTACTTAGCTATTAGTCAACATGTGCATGTTTGTCACACATGATTGACACCTATTTTGTTGTGGTGGATCCTCCTGTTACTCTAAGATAGAGTTCTTTCTATAATAGTCTTCTTCTTTCTTCTTTCTAATTTGACAGTGAGCCATTGGCAATGAGCCCTTCTTTCTTTCTGGACAATGAGTCCTTTGGGTAGTGAGACCTCTAGCAATGAGCCTATTGTATTCAGTGTTGCTATTCATTTATATTGTGATCTAATCATCACCGTGGTTTTTCCCTTCTTCAGTTTTCCAAGTAAATATGGTGTTCTATTGTGCATGGTGTTTTGATGTGTTGTTGTTCCATTTGTTTAATTCATGCTAAATCTGATTAAGGGTTGAATGTTAATGAGGGTTTGATGTTTTAAAGTACAACTAATTCACCCCTTCTCTCAGTTGTCTTGTGTGTCTAACACTTCATGCATGCAAACTTCAATCAAACTCCACGTGTTGTGTGATTTCCTGGTTTATCTCATGCATTTCCTTATTCTATATAAGCAACGACCTCTTATTTATTTGTTAACACTTTTTTTTTTATTCGTAATTGTGGAGGTCACAAGGGGAACCTCCTCCCCATCAACATATCCAACATAGAAACCACATAAGAAGCCACATATGTTACTTGGGGGATTCAAACTTGGATCTCCATCGTGAGAACCTTATGGCCTTTTCCATTCAAGCACAACCCCGTTCACTTTTATTATGCATTGATATGAATAGAGTTTATTCGATCATATATGTATTTCTTTTGTTTAATGCTTTCTTTCAGATTCAATAGATCTGACTTGATTATTCTAACATGGTATCAGAGCTTATTTAAGTCTTTAGTTAGCTTATATATTCCAGAAGATAGAATCTCATTTTTATTTTCATATTCGAAGAGTATGCTCTTCACTTGCATGCATGCATGATCTAGAGAATCAGAAATTCAAGAAATAAATTACCAGATTTGAAGGGGGTTTCTATTTGATTTTTTATATACAGGTGCAATACATAGCTCCATGGAGAAATTTTGACCTCACCAATAAGTCTAGAGTGCTCGAGATAGTCAAAAATGCCTATTAATATGTCCATTTTGGACAAAGGAGGTGAGATTGGCAGAGGGTTTGATCCAATAGTTTGACGCTCGATCCAGGAGAGTACCTGAAAATCATAACATATTTTGCGTCGAACAGACCTCACTATTGTGCTCAAAAGATGTGAAAACCCTCATTTTCATATAAAATTTATCCAATTTGGACAAGATTGGGAAAAAAAGGCAAAATTATTTTTGCTTGGTACGACCATATGGACAATATAGGAGTAGCAGAGAGAAAAATAAAAAATAAAAAAAATGAAGTCGCCAGCCCCCCAGCCGGTAGCCCTAGTTCTATTGGAGACCAACAGGCTTCAACTTGCCAACCCACACCAACACCGCAACCAGTCACAGAAGTGACCAGTGGGCTAAAACCCACTAGCCCCTGTCGAGCGCTAATGGAGCTGACACTAGCAGCAACACCACTAGTTGCTACCACAATGCCACTGAGGTAACCATCAGTCACCACCCGGATGCTGCCATCCCTCCGCTCTAGCCCATGTCGCTTAGTCTCCACCCAAAGGTTGCTCAGTCACTACCCAAAGACCGCTAGGTCGCTGGCAGTCCACCACCAGACTGCCACCTCCCTCTTCTTCCCTTCACCATTGAGCAGCCAAAATTCATTGGGTAACTTCAGGAGCCCACCATTTCACCATACAAAGGTATTTTTTAATGATTTTTTTTTATATAGGCTAAAAATTTTGTGCTCTTCAACACTGTGCATTCAGGTTTTTTAGATTCCTCTATATTTTTCTAGAATTCAATGTTTTTTACAAACAACTCTTGCCAATTCCCATTTTTGCACCTTTGTAGCTCCATAAATTTAACGTACGACCTCATATTGAGGTGCCATTTTTTTTAAGTTGATATTTTTTCAAGCACAACATAGTGGTGTAGGAATTTTTGTACTAAACTGCATATTTTTTGTACTTTCTTCCTAAGGGCTTCTTTGAGCTTATGTGTAAATTGGAAAACTATAATCCAGTCTTGTAATTGCACTCAATTATAAAGTGCCCAATCATTACTTGCTGGGAGGGATCAAATTCAATAGTTCATGGGGGGATCTTGTGGAGGTGTATCTGTATTTTTTCATTACTGCTTTGAGTTGATTTCTTTCTTACATTATGGGGAATCCAAAGTTTTCTCTATTAATGCCATCCAATTACAATACATGGAAACAAAATCCATGGAACACATTGATGATGCTTGGCTATACGCCATATATAACAACTCTTACTACTAAACCAACTGATGTAAAGGATAAGCAACATTAGATATTTGAATCCACAAAGGTTATATGATGTATTAGATCTTTTATGTCACTAGATCTAAATTTTCATATTGAAGCATGTAAAACTCCAAAGGAAGCTTGGGAAAATTACAATCATTGTATGGTAAGATAGATGAAGTTTGAGGTTATCAAATTGCTAACAAACTCATAAGTTTAAATCGTAAGAATTTTGCTAATATACAATACTATATCACTAAATTCATTGATCTTAGAGCTCAACTCTTAGAAATAATCTAGAAAGTAAATCAAGATCCTTCCCATAGATAATGGGAGGGAATATGTGAACAAGTTTGAACAATTCTATACATTTGAAGAGATTGACCTTTAGTATTCAGTTGCATAGACATCTTAGTAGAATGGTGTTGTAGAAAGGAAGAAAAAATTCTTGAAAGAAATGGCAAGTTGTATGATACATGCAAAATCATTAGTACCTGAGTATTGGGCAAAAGCTATTAATTATGCTGCATATATTCAGAACAAAGTTCCTCACAAATCTTTAAAGGGTATAATACCTTATGAAGCTTGGTACAACAGGAAGCCAACAATACGATATTTCAGAGTTTTTGGCAGTACAACATGGGCACACATACCTTCAGAGAAGTGCCATGCTTTGGAACCACAAATCTAGACTTGCATATTTGTTGGATATCCTAATGGTGTTAAGGGGTATTGGCTCATTGATCCAGATTCACATGAGCTAACTATATCGAGAATTTTTTACTTTGAAGAAATTTCTTCAAACTTGTCTTCCAACATTTCTCATTCTTCTTCATTGGAAGATTTAGATAACAGTGATGATGACACTCCTGCTCCATATACTCGTAGGGATATTGAGGTTTTGCATACCCCTCCACCAGGTTTGGCAGTTGAGATTCCAGTTCTTTGTCCTCCTCCTCCACTTCCTCACCCATTGATGCCTCATTGGGCTAGGCAGACTATGGAGCACACAAGACCTCTTGTTGGGGATCCATTAGATAGAAGGAGAACATAGTCACAACATGAAGATCTTCCACATTCCTACATTGCCACAACTTCTGATCCACATACCTTTAGGGAAGAAACTGGTACAGTTGAGTGGGATTTAGCAATGGAAGAAGAATATAACTCATTACTAAGGAACAAAACTTGGGAACTTGTTCCTCTTCCTAAGGGAAGAAAATTAGTTCGATGTAAGTGGATTTATCAGACTAAGTTTTTAGCAAATGAAACTATTGATAAATCAAGGCAAGATTAGTATCTAAATATTTTTCCCAAGTAGAAGGAATTGACTATACAAACACCTTTACACCAGTTGCTAAGATGAACTCCATTCGCTTGATACTTGTTATTGCTGTAACTCATGGTTGGGTTGTATACCAAATGGATTTGAATAGTGAATTTCTTCATGGGGATCTTCATGAGGAGATATATATGGAGCAACCACAGGGATTCATTTAGGATTCTTCATTAGTATGCCACTTGCAAAAGTCTCTCTATGGTCTGAAACAAGCCCCCTGGGCTTGGTATGCCAAGATGGATACTTTCCTTCTATCAGTTGGGTTCTCAAGATGTCACTCAGATCCAAATGTCTATATTCTACGACATGAGGATTCAATATTGTTTTTGGTTCTCTATGTTGACGATCGCATTATTATAGGGAGCACAACATCCATCATAGCTAGTGTCAAGACTGCACTATAGGATAGATTTTCTATGACTGACTTGGGTCTACTACATTATTTTCTCGGGATTGAGATAGCATAGTCTTCTTCTGAGATTACACTTTCTTAACCCAAGTATGCCATTGACTTGTTAGCTTGGTTTCACATGGCTAATTGTAAGCCTACCCTGACTCCCTTCCTATCAGGAGTCAAACTTGAGGTTCATTGTTCCACTTCATTGGTTGATGCCACTTTGTATTGCCAAGTTGTAGGCAGCCTCATATACTTGACTCATACTCAGCCTGACATTTCATATGCCGTTGGCATGGTTTCATGCTTTATACATGAACATCATGAGCTTCATTGGAAAGCTACCAAACACATCTTGAACTACATACATGGCACTCACAAATGTGGGATTCACTACACAATAGGTACAGGTTCAGACTTGGTTGGATATATAGATTTTGATTAGGCTAGCAATTATGATGATCATAAGTCCACTTCTGGTTACAACTTTCACTTTGGATTTAACCCCATTTGTTGGCAGATCAAGAAGCAACATGCTATTTCTCTTTCATCGATAGAGGCTAAGTATCATGGAGTTGTTAATGCCACTACTGAAGCTATTTGGCTTCAAAATATACTCACTGAGCTTGGTGTTCCATTTTGGAAACTATCAGTCATATATTGCATCAACCAAAGTGCCATTCAAATCTCAAAGAATTTGGTTCATCATCAGAGGACCAAACACATAGAGATCCATATGCACTTCATCAGGGAGTTGATTTAGACTAAGATCATTGATCTTCAGTATTATCCTACAAAGGAGTAGGTTGCAAACATATTCATCAAACCTTTCGCTGAGAGCAAGTATCATCACTTGCATACTCTTTTAGGGGTGTGAGACAACAATTCTTTAGGGGGCATCTCCTAGACCTTACTCTTAAGGAGGAGCTTTTTCCTACAAGTTTTCTCCTTCCTTTATATGTGTAACTGTACACTCAAAATTGTGAGCTCAGTTGCCTGGGGCTATCAGGTCAGATTTCGAAACGTAAATGGACCCTTCCCTCCTTGCCATGGGGCAATCTGCCACATCACTCTCTCTCGCGTGGAAGTAACCAGTCGAGAGGAGGCAAGACATAGCGGGGGTCTAGCTTGTTGGAGAGCTGGACTTCACGGAGAGGGGTCGGCACGTCTTGGGGCCTTTGTTGTTGTGTGCTAATGTGGATGTTTCGTTTGATGAGTGTTGTTTTAGAGATAACCCTATGACCCAAAGGGTCACTAGTTACTCTTTGTCTTTTGGGGTTTTTATTGTTCCACTTCTGTGTGGGTAAGCGGTTACTTTCGTTGATGGCTTCTTGTCTTTCAATTTGTTGAATGATTGCATGTTGTATTTGAGTTTGTCTATGTTCTTCTATCAATAGGAGGACAAATGGATCTTGTTGTGGAAAGGTAAATGTCTCCTATTGTGGTTGCAGATGGATCTCCTCAATCTCGTCTAAGACTGCAATTACCCACTCACCTCTTAATCCTAGGCACATGCGTGAGCTGAGACAAGAGATAAGTGCTTGTGGACTAACCTTGACTAGACTTTTAGGGTTTGACCTAGGGTTTGGTTTGACTTTTGTGGACCATGGTTAACCTTGTGATGGTATCAAGGGTTTGCAATGTATCTAAATACCTAATGTTTTTGTTGTTTTCTATATTTTTATGCATGCAAAGCTATATGAAATGCAAACTTGTTTTTGTGCTTTTTTTGGTATTTATGGAAATAAAGATGCTTTTAATCTAGGAAAGGAAATATGAATGCAATTTAGAATGAATCTAACCTAATGCAATTATTCTATGTTTTTGGGTTTTCGAATGTTTTGAAACAATTAATCTAGAAAAGGAAATTGATTTCTAAATAAACTAGATCTAGGAATTTGGAAATAAATTACTCTAACATGCAAGATCTATCTATCAAGGAAAAAGTAACATGTTACTAATCCCAAGAGAAATTTTTGATTTTCTAATTACTAACAACTGAATAAAAGCATAGAGGAACCTAAAAATAGAGAAGATTTGTGTGACTCCACTACCCTAAAAAATCCTTGATGGAAACCTCATATCCTCTTGAAGCAGCGGGAAGACCTCTTGACGACAAGACAACACAAAGAAGCAAAAGAAGCTTGTAGAAGCTTGAGAAAGCTCAATGGGATCTTTTGATGAGCACAATGGTGTTGATTGAAGCAGCATAACGATTCTTTAAGAGCTTTATGTGAAAGCTTAATGAACAATAAATAAATAAAAGGCACCTTCGTCCTGTGTGAGCATGTGAATGCTAATTAGAGAGTAAAAACTTAGCAAGAGTTGTGTGCACAATGAATTTGCCTCTCTTTGTGCTTGAGGGAAGGGGGTATTTATAGGTTGGAAGAAGGGAATTGATTGAGAAGTTAACTCAATTGATTGATGAGTTAACAAGAATTGATTAGGGAGTGAACTAGATTGACTACCTAGTAAACTTAGTTAATTAGGGAGTGATAAATCAATAATAACTTACCACTGAAGAAGAATTGGAGTTGGAAGAATGCATGAGAGAGAATGAGTTGTTAATTTTAGATCAAATGGACTAATTATGCATGTGTGGGTGCATGAAATAGTCAACTCCATATTAGGCATAAAAAATCATGCGAACTAGAGAAAAACAAGCGAAAACAAAGCTATTTTGAGTTAGAAACTCAAGTTTTTCTGTGGCTAGAAACACAACAAGGTTGCCCCTTTTGCCAGTAGGGTCACTCAGGGGGCAACCTTGGGTTGCCCAGGGGGAGATCTTGTAAAAAGAGGGTCGCCCGACGGGAGATCCAAAAACAAAGGGGTCTGAGAGGAAATGCATGATGGGAGATGGTAGAGAAGAGGAAAAGGAGGCAATTTGCCTCCAGAAATAGGTCAATCATGTGCAAGAATCCAAATCTCCACTTGCACCACAAGATCTCTCGGGCGAGATTTGGAAATAATAGGGGGAGATTTGGATTGGTTGAGTGAAATTGAAAACCAAAAGTGGGAGATGGATCCGGGGGACCTCTAGAAGGATTCTAGGGGTGGAAAGGATGGAAAACATAAGGGAAAGGTGAAAACTCACCTACAAGATGCTTACAAGGCTTAGGAGCAAGGTCAAAAGCTCCAAAAATGCGAATCGACAAGTGTCGCAAAAGTGTCGAAAAGGGTCAACGACAAAGAGAGAGGGAAATCGACAAGGAAGAAACAACACAAGATAAGAAAGAAGATACAACATCAAGAGGTATGCTGCATAGAGGACATTATTTCATGCTTACATGTACATGACAAGGATTAAAAATCATCATAGGGGTCCTTGTGGAGGATGTGTGTGATTTTTGTGCTTACATATTTGCCCCCTCAGGGATGGTAGTCTACATGAAAGGTAGGTACCGTTCCCGAACTAGGCCTTACCTATTGTCAATTTTCCCACAATTGTACCTACAATAAATAGTATTAGTCTGGCATTTAAATATATCAAAGTGAATAATGAAAACTGAAATGACGAACTTACCATAGATCGTAAACCAATGCTTCAAGATTTGACTATGTGCATGTTTTTGTCTCAACGTTTCGGATCATACTCCATGATCCATCATCAAGGGAATAAAGAGCAAAAAAACACACACACAGTCAAATCCTGAAGCATTGGTTTACTATTTCATTATGGACTATGGAAATCTGATGTCTATCATTACCATAGATTGTTCGAGTTTGACTAGTTGTTTGCTTTTGTCGGTGAGACCTGTAGGAATGAATGCACACAAAACAACACACCAAAGATGCATAAAAGCAAAAAAGTAATCTCAGAATGAATAAAAGAAACTAAGCTAAGGACAAGCAAATCAAGCAAATTAGTGAGATTGGAATGAATTGGCAACTTAATCGATCGCGTGAGCAGTCATTGGGAAGATATTGTTGAGGCGATCGTGAAGATGGCTGCCTCTTCTTCAGCCACGAAGAATCAGGTATGCAAATAGTGAAAACCCTTTTCTAAACCATAGGTTAAAGTTTGTGAAAAATCTCTTGAATTTGTCTATTTTTGGTGATTCTCCTTGTTTTGTCTCTATTTCATCATTTAGAGTGGGATAGGTCTTTCATTTTCTAAAATCGACTGAGAAATGGAGGTTTTAGGGCATTTTTAGCTTAAGGGATCTCCACTTAGGGTTGCCCCTTTTGTCAGGCAGGTCGCTCGAGGGTAGATCTGTCTGGCAATAGGGTCACCAGGGGGAGATTCTGCGGACAACAGGGTCACCCGGGGGGAGATCCTATTGACATATGGGTCGCCCGGGGGGCGACCCTATTGGGTAGATTCTACTTGAAATTTGATGTTTTCTGTCATTCATTTTACTCTAATTTGACTTGATTTGACTATTGTATTCACCTGTTTATTGCAATTTTTTATGGTTATATGCCTTTTTTGTGAGGTTTTCTGCAAGTTTTACGATTTTTAAGATTTTTATGAGTTTATGAGATCTAACCTAAAGTTCTTTTTGATTTGTAGGATATGTGCATATGATGGAATGCCTGTAGAGAGAAAGTGTGGCTCTCAGAGATGTTTACTTTGTTGAGTGATGAAGACTATGCTATCTTTAGGAGAACAGACTTGGCTAGAGTCTGTCATGTGCCAATTGTTCACCCTATGTCACACATATGTTGCAACATTCTGACTTACTGGGATGCAGACAGGAACACTTTTAGATTCCCATAGGTTTTAGGAGAGTGGACTATCACCCTGTTTGATGTTTACCGCATTCTTGGAGTTCTTGTGAGAAGACATCCTCTCGTCCTTCTTTCTAGAGAGTCCTTTGAGGACAAGGCATCTTGGATAGAGTTCATGGGGGTTAGTCACCTTGAGGACCAAATAAGGGTCCAACTTACTTTAGTGCCATGACTTTGCATTCCTCTCTTGAGGCGGTTCTTGATTGGTTTAATTGCATCAATGTTGTTTGGAGACAAGGCCTCGGCTCACTTGAGATGGTGTTGGGCACCCATCATATGTGATCTTGAGGAGGGCAAGGTCTATGCTTGGGGGCCAGACATTTTGGCCATGGTACACATGGACTTCTATCGCATTGCACGATGAGGGGCTCTAGCTTTCAGCCACTCTTCCTTGATTATGACTTGGATTTTTGAGCACATCAGGGCCTATCAGAAGCTTGTTCCGATTCCTGACAGATGACTACTGAGAGCAGCTAGATGGATGTAGGTGGGTCATTTTTACACTTATTTGCGCACTGTGGCTATTCTTACGGACGAGGATATGATCTTTGATCCCTACCTTGATATAGAGGGATCTTGGGATCAGGATAGCAAGATTTGAGAGTACTGTCAAGGGGTGTTCAAGTTTTCAGATCGTAATGGTCAAGTCGAGGCTCACCACATTGAGTGTGTCTTACAACAATTTGGCAAGGACCTCCCTAAGGAGTTGCCCCTAGTGTCTACTTGTTATAGGTCCGTCTAGGAGATGGGCAAGGTAGGTCAGAGGACAGTTGTTTGGACTCCCTTGACTCCTAGAGTTTTCATTTCTAAAGTTCCTAGATCTTCACAAGGAGGATAAAGGGGAGGGAGAGGGACTTCTTCCCAAGGTCTTATTGTGATTGGGGACTGAGAGTTTACTGACGAGGACTATATTCCTGATGGTGATGATTCGTTAGATGAGGGCCCACTGAAGGATGCACAGGACGAGGGTCTTAATGATACAGATGATGAAGATGATGTACCTGGCATCCCTGAGGGTCCGTCCATGGTTCCTAGACCTCCTCATTCTGATGAGGTGATGCGATAGTTTGACCCTGCCTGGCAACCTAGTGATCCACATAAGTCTACTTTTGTTTATCATTTTTCACACTTTTGTCCTTTCTCTCTTTTCTTCCTTTTCATAAGGAACTAAGTCTTTTGGTTTACTTTGTAGGTAATGTCGAGGAGTGGAGGGCTTTTGTTCATGAGATTAATGTTGGCTTGATTGCCCCCCTTCACTAGGATGACTTGAGAGAGTCTCTTGGTTGATCCTAGTATGCCCCCTGCTGCCGAGTGACATGATATTTTTGCTCCTATCTATCGTGGATGTCAGGCGAGTGCAGAATTGAAGGCCAAGATTCACACCCTTAAGGGTGAGAATCAGGTGCTCTGAGAGATGGCTTGTCTTAGTTTTAGATGACGAGATGCTAGTATGGTGGGGCCTTCACAATCACATGCCCATAGCAGGATGCCTCGCTCCCATAGGTCTCATGGAGCGACGAGTGACACTCATAGGTAGAGGAGTAGAAGTCCTGATGATTCTGTTGGAGGGAACCGGCCTTGATATTACTTTCTCTTCTTTTCTTGAAATCATGCCCCCTTTCATGGGGAGCCTCTATTTCCCTTGAGGGCATTTTCCCCTAGCTCTTTGATACTCTTGTATATGTAACCTTTGGATATATCTATGAAAGTTCATCTTTTTTATGGTTTTCAACTGTCAGATTTGTACTCATCGCTTGTGCATTTTTAGAGGTTTATGAACTTTTTTATTATGTTTTTGACCTTTTCAACTCTTTTAACAATGCAAGTATGCCAACGATGACATGTTTTTGTAGTTTTTTATGGCATATGTATGAGATGCATTTTATGATATGATAATGCAAGAACACAAAAAATGCTGAAATGGAACATTTACTTCTACTGAATGTCACGAGATATGACATTGACTTTATTGCTTTGAGACTTTTTTCTGACTTTGGTATGAATTTAATATGGAACAAACAATGTGACTGCTCTTTAATATTATTTTCGATCCAGGGCATTGCGAGTTGTCTTGATATAAGAGACTTAATCAAGGCTGTGAGATAGGATTTTGAAACTCAAGCAGGAAGCATAAATGAAAATGGAGTGTTTCCAATTTTGGGCTTTGCTAAAGGCTAAACACTGATCCTTATCTAGATAAGACAATCTAATAAGATTTCCACTTTAGACAAGTAACAAATTTTATTGGTGTTCACTAGACTTAGATCATAGATGGCAAGCAAGACAGACCTGGGGTAAAGGATTCATGGGAAATAACAAGGGTCCCTAGATAGAAGATGATCCTAGAGATTACTAGACTCTCAGCTTTGCTCAACTAGTGTGTGTGTGTGTGCTTTGTACCTTTCTTTCTCTGTTAGAATGCCACCCTTGAGGCTTCGAGCTTAGATTGATCTCCACCCAAGAGTACAGACATTCAACAATCTTCTCTCTTTCACTCTTTTTTTTCACTTTTTTTGTATTTCCTCATTGATTTTCTCTTTTTTTTTTTGGATTTTGACTTTTTATGGAAATGAATGTTTTTTGGAACTTTTGATATGCAATCTTGATCTCTCAATTCTCACTTTTCAACACTCTTATTTTGATCACTCAATTTTTTATTCACTCAAATTTTAGATTGCTTCCTTTAGAGTTTTGATCCTCATGATGTTTTTGGCCAAGAAAGATAAGGGGCTAAGCACCACCTAAATTTTTTTTAATCTAGTCAGACTTCTCTTCTACTAGGGAAAAAATGGGAAGGTCTACTTGCAAGCTTCCTTTGAATACAATAGGTTTAAATACTAACTTTGTTTAGACCTAACATCTTGGCTCATTAAGACTAGGATTAGTGTAAAGCTAAGAGCTAGGCTTTGATTAGAATCACTGGGAATGAAAGGGGGATAATGGAAATTGTGAAAATATCTAGGCAACATTAGACTCCTTACTGAAAAGAAAATACTATAAGAGCAAGTCACTGACTGTAATGCAAGATGAACAGAATGATGCTAAAATGCAAGAAACAAATTGTTTTTGTCATTTTTTATTTTTATAATTTTTTTGTATTTTTATGTTTTATGATTTTTTTGGTTTTTAGACATAGTATTTCTTGAGGTGAAAGGCATTGACTATTTCACCAAATTCTTCTCCCTCCATTGTGCACAAGAGATAGGCACCATTTCTAACATCTTCTTTTACCATATAAGGTCATTTCCAGTCTTTTAAGAAAGCTTTTTTTCATTTCTTTTCTTATTCTTTGTGCAACCTCTTCTCAGGACAAGTTCTCCTATTTTTTAGGGTTTGTCATTCGATTCTATTGTTTCCAATTCAGTGGTTTCCCTTGGCAGTGTGAGATAGAGTAAGTCTTGAAAGGCTTGTTGATGGGAAGGGGTCCAATATAGGTCTCCATCACAATTTAATAACTCTGCTAACAAGTCAAACTATTCTTGCATGTAGATTTTCACATCTGGTCTCTCTTGAATTCTTTGTAAAAAATTGAACAACTTGAGGGGAGTTTGTGGCTCCCTTTGCTCATTAGGAGGGACAAAGATTATACTCATCCTCCCATTGGGTTCTAGTCTTATGTCCATGGAATATTTGATATAACTCTTTGGTAGTTTGAAATGACAGGGTCATCAACGCCAACTGACACTCTCATCTTCCATTCTCTATGAAACGTTCCTTCACTTTCTTCATCTTTGTTGGCAAGTCTTTCAACCATTTCAACTTGTACTAAAGGTACTTCCCACTCATTGAGTTTGTTTGATTAAACTGAGGCAGAGGTGGTTAGCTTCTCTTGCGGTTGAGACACCATGAACATCCTAGGTAGCATTCTTATTGCATTAGTTAATTCATTGTCAATAGAATACGCCTCCTCCATGGGTGTCAATGGCTGATATGAATCCTCTATTGGCATGAGAGGCTCATAAGATTTCATTTCTTCTGGTGTGTCGAGGACACGTGTTTCACTTAAGGGTGACAAATGAGTGTAACTTTCTGTCATATCTTCCTTAGGATCCAAGAAAGCATGTGGGTCTACATTTCTCAAATCTAACGTAGTGGTTTCAAATACTGGTCCCTTAGTTCTATGAGGTTTCTCCCCTATACAAGGGAAGAGTTTGTAGGCAGGTTGAAAATTGATCATGAGCACTTCTAGAGGAAATTGGAGAGGTCCGTCCTTCTCTATCCATTCTATGTTCTTAATTGTCTTTTCCTTGGGAACAACTTCCTTTGGTTTTGACGGTACCTCATCTTCTAGATTTTTCATCTCCACAGTGTTTATGATTTTCTTTGGAATTTCTATTCACTTGATGCATATTGACTGTGGTGTAGGACTAGGGACAATCAACTTGTTAGTGGGGAGTTCATATTCTATGGGGATACCTATACGCTTTTTTGTTGTGTTTTACTTCAACATGTTGAAAGGTTCTGGGTCCCCTTTTGCAACACACACCTTCCCCATGTGTAAGAATCAGGCTTCTTGAAATAACGTTGATGGTACTACTTTCATTCTATGGATCCATGAACTACCAAGGAGTATAATTGTATCATGTATCCTTGTTAATGACATAGAATGTGGTAGGAATGGTTTTAGGTCCCAAAGTCACTGGAAGGGTAATCTTACCTATTGTGGCAGCTTTTAGATCATCGTACCCACTCAAAGTATGCCATGAAGGAGTGATATTTGTGTGTCCATAACCCATCCTCTCTAGAAGGGAAAACAGAACTATGTTCACTGTGACTCCATCATCAATTAGGGTTCTTTTGATGCAAGTGTCATAGATCCAAACTTGTAAATATAACGTAGGGTCTCCTTTCTTGGTTAGGTCAGCCTTAGAAGGCATTTGATTTAAGTCAAAGAAGAACCCTGGATCCTTGAGTTTTGAGTTTGGTGGGTTGATGTCATAGTCCACACGGTTGATCTTCTCACTAGGTGGTGGTGTAATCTAGTCAAGGTATTTTAACCCTATGGCTTTTAGTAACACTGAGTGATGTGAAGTGGAATTCTGGAATAAGTTAATGAATGAAATATGAGCATATGTCTTCTTTAGGTCTTCAATGAGTTCATAAGGTCTGATTGGAGTAGGCATTGGTTCCACTACCGAAACGGTACCTTCATATACTTCAATTTGTTCATTTTTCATTCTCATGATCTTCCTCTTCTTCTTCGTTGTGTAGAATCTTGACTAATCCCATCATCCTAGTTTCACCTTTCTGTCCCAGTTGTGGTGGGATGGTAGTGTTATTACCTTGGGCTACTTCATTTTGATTTGATGTCTCCGCATCCTTATGTGCGGGAAACATGTCTTGATATATTCTCATGTCTACGTTTTGTGGGGTTATTGGAGCTTGGGTTTGTCTTGTGCCCTTGTTATCTAGCATGACTTCCTGTAGGTTCAAGAACATTTCTATGAACAACTGTTGTTAATCTTCTGGTAACCTTGCTATAAACTAGCTATATTCTCTACAAGATTCTATGTTGTGCCCCCTTGTCCCATGAAAAGAATAAAACTAATTGAACTCATATGGGGGTCTTTCATATCTTCCATAGTTTCCATTTATGTTTCCATTACGATTCCAATTTTGATAATTATCTCTAGAGTAGTACCCATTGTTTGTAGGTCAGTCAATCGCATTGACATTAGGAGGGTAATAGTCTCTCCCATTGTAATCGTCTTTTATTTTCTTTATTGGGGGTTGATCTTTCACCCCGTCTGTGGTTGTGTTTCTATTGTTCTTAAGAATTTTGATCACAGGAGTGTTGTTCCCTATGTCTTCTTTTGTTAACTTTCATTTTGTTTAATAGACCTTTCTGCCACTAGCAATGGTGGCTAGATCAATCCTCAAAGCACTTTCTAATGCTTCTTCATAGGATTCATATGGTAATTTTTTATCGTCCTCTCTCATATCCTTATTCAAGGCATGTAAGAAAAGATCGCATAGTTCACGATGGTCCATATTTGGGGCACTAGTTGAGGAATAGAGGAGTTGCCTCCATCTAGTAATAAAATGGGCTACGGATTCATTTGGTTCTTGCTTCATGATGAGGAATTCTCTGATTTCTATTTTGACGAATTTGTTCATGTCAAATGCCATGACAAACTCTCCAATTAGTTGTCTAAATGAGTGAATTGAAGCCTTTGGCAAATGATAGTACCAATCTAGAGCTATTCCTTTGAGAGTTTTTAGAAATATTTTGGCAACAACCCCATCCCAAGGGAGGAGTTCTCTTATCGCAATGGTGTAGGCTTTAATGAGTGAATTCAGATCTTCCCCTTTGAATTTTGGGAGATCTGGCAATGGTCGACGCAACTGCACGTTCCTTATGTTCTAATCAAGAGGTTCTTTCAAATACTTGAGATACATTCCAAGAAAGGCACTTTGAGATTGTGGGGATAACAATAACCATGTGGGTGGGTTTTGATAACCCACTGTTGGATTTGTTGGATTGTTTTGAACAAGAGGATTCCCATCCAGACACATATCATTACTAGCATTTCGTGAATAGTAGTTGAGTTAGGGGGGATTTTAAAATGCCCTCTGGTCTTGTTCATGGGATTTTTACCTTCTTTTAGGAGCAACTTGTTTTGCTTCCATGATTCTAATCCTTTGCACTAGAGTTGTGATTAAGTCTGTGGGAGTGGCAGCTCTAGGTGTTTCCTCATTTCTAGGATCTTCTCTTCGAGTATGTTCATGGTGGTATGCTTCTTCTCATGCAACTTTTTCTCTTTGTTCTTCTTGCAAAGCGATTCTCAATGCCTCTTGAGCATCTTTTTCTTCTTGTAGGTGTTTTTCTAAACATTTGACTTCCTCATCAAGATGAGTACTTGATGTGCTTGTGGAAGGTTGATCAGGTTGATGTATTTTTGACCTTACCCTCCTAGCTTTATGAGACACATTTGGTATGGCCAGAATGTTTTCCCAAGCTGGGTTGTTGAAAGATAGAGAACGTTTGGATTCTCTTTGGTCTCTTTGATCTTGTTCGTAATTAGAGTCTTTGTAGTCATAGTAGTTGGTGATTGGTGCATCTGGATGCGGTGACACATACCTATCAAATGAAGGAGTTTATGGTTCTCTTGAGGGAATATTCCCTTGGTTTAAATTGGGTTCCGTCATATTCGAGGGTGCCGTAGACACCACAGAATAAATGGAATGTATGATGGCAAAGGCAACAGAAGATGAAGCACCGGAAGTAGCTATGAAGAACAAAGTGAAAATGTTTTGAAGTTTTTGCTAAATGTTTTGAAGCATTGAGATGGGAACACAAACTACAAAACTAAAAGATTACGTAGTTCACGTCGGGTTCACCAAAATATGTACACTCAAAATCGTGACCTTGGTTGCCTGGGGCTATCAGGTTGGATTTCAGCATGCACACAGACCCTTCCTTCCTTGCCATGGGGTGATCCACCACATCACTCTCACTCTCGTGGAAGTAGCCAGTCGAGAGGAGGCGAGACACAACTGGGGTATGGCTTGTTGGAGAGCTAGACTTCGCAGAGAGGGGTAGGCACGTCTTGGGGCCTTTGTTGTTGTGTGCTAATGTAGATGTTTCATTCGATGAGTGTTGTTGTAGAGATAACCTTATGACTCGAAGGGTCACTAGTTACTCTTCATTTGTTGGGATTTCTAATGTTCCACCTCTGTGTGGGTAAGCAGTTACTTTCATTGATGGCTTCTTGTCTTTCGATTTGTTGAATGATTGCACATTATATTTGAGTTTGTCTATGTTCTTATATCAAAAGGAGGACAAATGGATCTTGTTGTAGCAAGGTAAATGTCTCCTATTGTGGTCACAGATGGATCTCCTCAATCTCATCTAAGACTATCCTTACTCACTCACCTCTTAATCTTGGACACATGCGTGAGTCGAGACAAGAGATAAGTGCTTGTGGACTAACCTTGACTAGACTTTTAGGGTTTGACCTAGGGTTTGGTTGTACATTGACTTTTTTTGACCTTGTGATGTTATCAAGGGTTTGAATTTTGTTGACTGTGGTTAATCTTGTGATGGTTTCAAGGGTTTGCAATGTATCTAAATACCTAATGTTTTTGTTCTTTCTTATATTTTTATGCATGCAAAGCTATATGAAATGCAAACTTGTTTTTGTGTTTTTTTTGGTATTTATGGAAATAAAGATGCTTTTAATCTAGGAAAGGAAATATGAATGCAATTTAGAATGAATCTATCCTAATGCAATTATTTTATGTTTTTGGGTTTTCAAATGTTTTGAAACAATTAATCTAGAAAAGGAAATTGCTTTCTAAATAAACTAGATCTAGGAATTTGGAAACAAATTACTCTGACATGCAAGATCTATCTATTAAGGAAAAAGCAACATGTTACTAATCCCAAGAGCAATTTTTAATTTTCTAATTACCACTAATTGAATAAAAGCATAGAGGAACCTGAAAATCGAGAAGATTTATGTGACTCCACTACCCTTAGAAATCCTTGATGGCAACCTCATATCCTCTTGAAGCAACGGGAAGACCTCTTGACAACAAGACAACACAAAGAAGCTTGTAGAAGCTTGAGAAAGCTCAATGGGAGCTTTCAATGAGCACAATGGTGTTGATTGAAGCAATGTAACAATGCTTGAAGAGCTTTATGTGAAAGCTTGATGAACAATAAACAAATAAAAGGCACCTTTGTCCTGTGTGAGCATGAGAATTCTAATTGGAGAGCAAAAACTTAGCAAGAGTTGTGTGCACAATGAATTTGCATCTCTTTGTGCTTGAGGGAGGGGGGTATTTATAGGTTGGAAGAAGGGAATTGATTGAGAAGTTATCTCAATTGATTGATGAGTTAACACGAATTGATTAGGGGTGAACTAGATTGATTACCCAGTAAACTCAGTTAATTAGGGAGTGATAAATCAATAGCTTATCACTGAAGAAGAATTGGAGTTGGAAGAATGCATGAGAGAGAATGAGTGGTTAATTTTAGATCAAATGGAGCTAGTTATGCATGTGTGGGTGCATGATATAGTCAACTCCATATTATGCATCAAAAATCATGCGAATTGGAAGAAAAATGGGTGAAAACAGAGCTATTTTGAGTGAGAAACTCAAGTATTTCCGTGACTGGAAACGTGACAAGGTCACCCCTTTTGCCAGTAGGGTCACCCGGGGGGAGATCATGCAAAAAGAGGGTCACCCGATGGGAGATCCAGAAAGAGAGGGGTCTGAGAGGTAATGCATGATGGGAGATGGTAGAGAAGAGGAAAAGGAGGTGATCTGCCTCTAGAAATAGGTAAATCATGCGCAAGAATCTAAATCTCCACTTGCACAGCAGGATTCTTGGGGGGAGATCTGGAAATAATAGGGGGAGATTTGGATTGGTTGAGTGAAACTGAAAACCAAAAGTGGGAGATGGATCCAGGGGACCTCTAGAAGGCTTCTAAGGGTTGGAGAGGATGAAAAACATAAGGGAAAGGTGAAATCTCACCTACAAGATGCTTACAAGGCTTAGGATCAAGGTTGAAAGCTCATAAAACGTGAATCGACAAGTATCACAAAAGTGTCGAAAAGCGTCAATGACAAAGCGAGGGAAAACGACAAGGAAGAAACAACACAAGACGAGAAAGAAGATACATCATTAAGAGGTCTGCTTCTTAGAGGAGATTATTTCACACTTACATGTACATGACAAGGATTAAAAATCATCCTAGGGGTCCTTGTGGAGGATGTGCGTGATTTTTGTGCTTACAGTAATAGGGTACGTAACATGGCTACTTATTGCTGGGACCCTTATCTGCATAACCCTACCTAAGTTTTGCTTATGGGGGGTGTTGGTGCATTTATATATTTGCTTTATTGCATTTATTTATTTATGTTGGTGCAAGTAATTACTTATGTAATTAGTTTATTAGTTAAATACTTTAATTAATATCATTCAACAGATAGGATAAGCTTACTTAGATATTAGTCAACATGTGCATGTCTAACGCACATGATTGGCACCTATCTTGTTATCATGGAGTTCCACTCCACTCTTCATGTATGTAGACTTCAATCAAACTCCACATGTTGTGTGAGCTCCTGGTTTATCTCATGCATTGCCTTGCTCTATATAAGCGATGGACTCTTGTTTATTTGTTAACACTTTTATTATGGATTGATACGAATAGAGTTTATTCAATCATATCTGTAGTTCTTCTCTTTAATGCCTTCTTTTAGATTCAATAGATCTTGCTTGATTATTCTAATAGAAATGACCAAGGCATTATGAGGGTCCTATCAACTAACTGGTGAAGCTACAAGTTTGTGGACAAATGTTAATGAACAAAATGGATACACCAAGGAAAACATAACATGGGAACAATTTCTTCATCATTTCTGCAAAAGGTGGTTACTGCAATTATTTTTTGATGAAAAGATGACATAGTTTCATAACCTCCAACAAGGATCATTAATAGTGCAACAATATTGGAATAGATTTGCCAAATTGCTAAAATATGTGCCAATATACCAAAGTGATGTAAATAACTAAGGATAAATGCTAATATTGGGGCTAAAGTGGATATGCATGGCCCTAAAAGAATGAATGAGGTACTAGAAAAGTCCTTAAAACAAGAAAGAAAACTACATGCCCTAACAACAACAAGGTAGAACTTCAATAATAATAGGAGCCAATCTTTCAAAAGAAAACATGAATTTAGGGGGAATCAAAACTTCAAAAACCAAAGAAACAACTTTTTAGAAATGAGGCCACCATCAAATCAAAATCCAAGGAATGGTCAAAATGGACACAATAATAGGGAAAATTTCAATAAGAACAATCATAGAAACTTTAACAGGCTAATATTTCCACCGTGACTTAATGAAGCAAGGAATGATCCCCCTAGGAATCCAATACAATGGGGACCACCAGGTGGATGTTTTATGTGTGGGGGAAGCCATTATACTAGAGAAGGCCCAAGGATGCAAGGCTATCTTGGAGCAAACCAACCTCAAAAGGGACCTTCGCAAAGGAATCATGCTTCACTAAGAAATCGATAGACTTGATTTCAAAATGTGCCCATAGAAACTACAGGTATGCTTTCAAGGCAACCGATTTCCATGCTAGTAGACATTGGGTCATCTGAATGTTTCATTTCTCCATATATTGTTAAAATCATTTCATTAAAATTCAAACAAATGGAATCATCATGGATAGTCGAGTATGGGGATAAGGTAGTTAGAGAAGTAACCAAATGCCTGTTTAACACTACAAAAGAGTTTCCTAAATTTGAAAAAAAAATAGACCTATATTTGGCACCCCTAGGGTCATATGATGTAATCAATGGAATGAGTTGGCTAACCAAACATCAAGAAAATGTAGATTTCTATAATAAAACAATGGAATGTTTGGATGATAAAGGGAACAAATTTAAACTACAAGGAAACCTTGGGCCAATAAATGTGGAACCATATCAGCAATGCAAGTAAAGAAAGAAAGGAGAAGGGGAGCCCAAAAATTTAAGGTTACATTAGATATAAAGGAAGAGGAAGATACTCCAACATTTAAAAATTTCACCTTCCTTCAATATTTTAAACATGTATTTCCAAAAGAGTTGCTAGAATTACCCCCAAAGAGGAAATTTAATTTCTCCATCAAAATAGTACCTAGAGTTGAGCCTGTGTCAAAGGATCCTTATCAAATGAATACAACTGATCTATTAGAACATAAGATGCAACTAGAGGAACTATTAGGAAAATTATTAATAAGGCCAAGTTCTTCATCCTGGGGAGCACCAATTAATTTTGTTAAAAAGGATGTAACCTTGAGGTTGTGCATGGACTACCAAATGCTAAACAAAGTAACAATAAAAAATAGATACCCTTTGCCTCACATTGAAGACCTTTTTGATCAAATGAAGGTATCAACTGTGTTTTCTAAAATTGACCTTCAATTAGAGTATCATCATCTTAGAATTATGGGAGAGGACATTCCAGAAACAACATTTCAAACAAGATATGGATACTATGAATTCACAGTTGTACCATTTGGTGTGACTAATGCCCCTGCTGCATTTATGAACTTAATGGTTACCATTTTCCATGATTACTTGGACAAATTTGTCCTAGTGTTCTTGGATGATATTTTAATCTATTCTAAGAATGACAAAGAACATTTAGCACAAAACCATCTAGTTTTGCAAAGATTGAGAGAACATAAGTTATATGGAAATATATCAATTCTTTGAAAGGAAGATCCATTATTTATGGCACATAATATCTGAAGAAGGGAACAAATTAGATCATGATAAAATAAAAGATATAGTGGAATGACCAATCCCTAAAAATGTTTTAGAAGTAAGAGGTTTTATGGGACTAACAGGATACTATAGGAGGTTCGTAGAAGGGTTTTCTCGAATTGAAAATCCTATCACTTCATTCTAGAACAAGAGTAAATGATTTGTATGGACATAACAATGTGACAAAGTATTTCAAATCTTAAAGGAAAAGTTTTCTATAGCTCCTATTTTAAAGGTTCCTAATCCTAATGGGCATTTTGTAGTTGTCACTGTACGCTTAAAATCGTGACTTCAGTTACATGGGGTTGTCAAGTTAGATTTTGGCATGCACATAGACCCTTCCCTCCTTGCCATGGGGCGATCTTCCATGTCACTCTCGCTCTTGTGGAAGTATCCAGTCGAGCGGAGGTGAAATATAGCAAGGGTCTGGCTCGTTGGAGAGCTGGACTTTGCGAAGAGGGGTCGACAAGTTCTGTGGCCTTTGTTGTTGTGTGCTAAGTTGAATGTTTCATTTGATGACAGTTGTTGTAGAGATAACCCTATGACTTGAAGGGTCACTTGTTTCTCTCCTCTTGTTGGGGTTTCTTCTATTCCACCTTTTTGCGGGTAAGTGGTTTTGTTCATTTATGTCCTCTTGTCTCATCTAACGAGTTGTCTTTGTTCTTCTATTAATAAGAGGACAAATGGATCTTGTTGTGGTAGAGTAAATGTCTCCTGTTGTTGTCATAGATTGATTTCCTCAATCTCGTTGAGCATAGCCCTCACCCACTCTCCTCTAACTCCCAGGCACATTCATGAGCCGAGGCAGAGGTAAATGTGTGATGACCAACCTTAACTAGATTTAAGGGTTTTGACCTAGGGTTTAGTTGACCTAGGGTTGGTTGTGCTTTGACTTGTGTTTACCTTGTGACGTGATCAAGGGTTTGATTGAATCGTTTATCATGGTTTAGCTCATGATGTAATTGAGGGTTTGCAAGTTTGTCTACCTTTTCTAAGGCTTCTATATGCATGCAAAGCTAAATGAAATGCAAATGTGTTTTTGTGTTTTTTTAGTATTTTGGAAATGAAAAGTGTTTTTTAATCTATGAAAGGGAAATATGGATGCAAGCTAATATGACTTTTCCTAATGCAAGTTTAATCTATGTTTTTGGGTTTTTGATTGTTTTAAAATAATCTAATATATGAAGGGAAATTGCTTCTACAAATAGTCTAGATCTGGGAATTTGAAAACAATTATTCTAACATGCAAGATCTAATCTATCAAGGAAAAAGCAAAGATTTACTATTTCCAAGAGCAATTTTTGATTTTTTAAATACTACAAATTGAATAAAGCAATAAAGGAACTTGAAAGAATGAAGATTTGTGTGACTCCACTACCCTCAGAAATCCTTGATGTTGGCAACCTCAAGTGCTTTTGAAACAACGGGAAGACCTCTTGACGACAAAATGACACAAAGAAGCAAAAAGAAGCTTGTTGAAGCTTGAAAGAGCTCAATGGGAGATTTGGATGAGCACAATGACATTGAATGAAGTAGCGTAATGATGCTTGGTTGAATAATGAATAAAGAAAAAGGTACCTTCATCCTATGAGAGCATTATAATGCTGATTTGGAGAGAAAAAATTGGCAAGAGCTATGTGCACAATGAATTTGCCTCCCTTTGTGCTTGAGGGAAGGAGGTATTTATAGGTTTGAAGATGGGAAATGACTGAGAAGTTAACTCATTTGATTGATGAGTTAACAAGGATTGATTAGGGAGTGAACTGGGTTGATTGCCCAGTGAACTCAACTAACTAAGGAGTGATAAAACAATAATAGCTTATCACTGAAGAAGAATTGGAGTTGAAAGGATGCATGAGATTGATTGGGTTCTTAAATTTAGATCAAATGGAGCTAATTATGCATTTGTGGGTGCATGAAATAGTCAACTCCATATTAGGCATCAAAAATCATGTGAACTGGAAGAAAAACAGGTAAAAATGAAGCTTTTTTGAGTGAGAAACTCAAGTTTTTCTGTGGCTGGAAACGTGACAGGGTCGCCCCTTTTGCCAATAGGGTCACCCGGTGGAGATCCGGGAAAAATAGAGTTTTTGGAGGGACTACAAAAGGGAGATGGTAGAAGAGAGAAAAAGGAGGGGTTCTACCTCTGGAAATAGGTCAGTCATGTGCAAGAATCCAAATCTCCACTTGCACCTGTAGGATCTCCTGGGGGAGATCTAGAAATAATAGGGGGAGATTTGGATTGGTTGAGTGAAATTGAAAACCGAAAGTTGGAGATGGAAAGGGTGGACCTCTAGAAGCCTTCTAGGGGGTGTAGAGGATAAACAACATAGGGGAAAGGTGAAAACTCACCTACATGACGCTCACAAGGCTTAGGAATAGGGTTGAAAGCTCAGAAAATGCAAATCGACAAGTGTCACAAAAAGTGTCAAAAACAGGGAGAGAGAGAAAACAACAAAGAGGAAACAACACAAGACAAGCAAGAAGGCACGTCATCAAGAGGTTTGCTACTTAGAGGACATTATTTCATGCTTACATGTATGTGACAAGGATTAAAATCATCTTAGGGGTCCTCATGGAGGCTGTGTGTGATTTTTGTGCTTACATATTTGCCCCCTCGGGGACGGTAGTCTACATGAAAGGTAGGTACCTCTCACAAACTAGGCCTTACCTATTGTCAATTTTATCGCAATTGTACCTGCAATAACTAGTATTAGTCCAGCGTTTAAATGTATCAAAATGAGTACTAAAAACTAAAATGACGAACTTACCATGGATCGTTCGAGTTCGATTAGTTATTTGCCTTTGTTGGTTTAGATATGTAGGAATGAATGCATGCAAAACAACGCATGAAAGAGATGCATAAAAGCAAAAAACTAATCTAAAAATGCATAAATGAAACTAAGCTAAGGGCAAACAAAGCAAGTCAAATTGTGAGATCGGAGCAAAATGGTGATGGAATTGATCATGTGAGCAATCGTTGGAAAGCTATCATCAAGGAGATTGCAAAGATGGCCACCTCTTCTTTAGCCACGGAGAATCGGGTACGCAAACAGTGAAAAACCCTTCTCTAAACCCTAGTTTGAAGTTTGTGAAAAATCTCTTGAAATTGTCTATTTTTGTCAATTTTTCTTGTTGCATTGTCTCTGTTTCATCATTTAGAGTAGGATAGCTTTTTCATTTTCTAAAATCAGCTAAAAAATGAAGTTTTTAGAGCAGTTTTAGTTTGAGGGACCTCCCTCCAGGATCGCCCCTTTTGTCAAGCAATTCCCCTGGGGGAGATCCTATCTGACAACAGGGTCGCTTGGGGGAGATCCTATTTGACAACAGGGTCGCCTGGGGGAGATCTTGTAGAACATCTGGGTCGCCCGAGGGTGACCCTATTGGGTTGATTTTGATTGAAATTTCATGTTTTCTATGCTTGTTTCACTCTGATCTAACTTTCTTTGGCTACTGTATTCACTCGTTTATTACAATTTTGAAGGGTTATACGCTTTTTTTTGTAAGGTTTTCTACAATTTTATGATTTTTAGGGATTTTTACAAGTTTACGAGATCTAATCTAAAGTTTTTTTTGATCTTGCAGGACATGTGTATCCGATGGAATGCCTGTCAAGAGCAGAGATGGCTCTCAGGGATGTTTACTTCACTAAGTAGTGAGGACTATGCTATTTTGAGGAGGACAGGTCTAGCTAGAGTTTGTCATGTGCCTGTTATTCACCCTGTGTCTCGTATATGCTGTGACATTCTAACCTACTGGTATGTAGACAAAAACACATTCAGGTTCGCATAGATCTCTAGAGAGTGGAGCATCACTCTGTATGATGTCTACTATATACTTGGAGTTCCTATGAGAGGACATCCTCTAGTCCTTCTAGCTAGCGAGCCTTTCAAGGACAAGGCATCATGGGTAGAGTTCATGGGGGTTAGCCACCTCGGGGATCAAACAAGAGTCCAACTCACTTCTATGCCTTGACATCACATCCCACTTCTGAGGAGATTCTTGATTGGTTTGATTGCATTGAGGCTATCGAGAGACAAGGCCTCAACTTGTTTGAGAAGGTATTGAGCACCCATCATTCATGGTATTGAGGAGGGCATCATCTATGTTGGGGACTAGATATTTTGGCCATGGTCTACAGGGACTTCTATCGTATTTCACGACGAGGGGTTCTAGCTTTTAGCCACTCTTCTTTGATTATGACATGGATATTTGAGCACATTAGGCCCTATGAGAAGCTCATTCTGATTCCAAATAGACATTTGCTGAGAGCAGTTAGATGGATGCATGTGGGTCACTTTGATGCTTCCTTACCCACTATCGCTACTCTTACAGATGAGGACATTATCTTTGATCCTTATTGTGACATGGAGGGATCCTAGGCTCGTGATAGCAAGGTCAGAGAGTACTGTCATAGAGTATCCAAGATTTAAGACCGTAATGGTCTAGTCGAGGCCCATCATGTCGAGCATGTTTTGCAACAGTTAGGCAAGGACTTCCCTAAGGAGTTGCCCCCAGTGTCCACTTTCTACAGGACTATTCAGGAGATGGGTGAGACTGGACAGAGGTCAGTTGTTTGGACTCCTTTGACTCCTGGAGTCTTCATTACTAGAGTTCCTAGAGGAGTACATAGGGGAGGGAGAGGGACTCCTTCCCGATCTCTCATTGTAGTTGTGGATTCAGAGTCTACCGATGAGGACTATATTCCAGATGATGAAGATTCATCAGATGAGGGCTTATCCAAGGATGCGCTGGATGAGGGTTTTGATGATACCGATGATGCAGGTGATGCACTTGACATCCCTGAGGGTCCTCTTGTTGTTCCCCGACCTCCTCATTTGGATGAGGTGATGCAACAACTTGACCTGATTGGTAGCTTGGTGATCTAGGTAAGATTCACTTGTTTGTTTTTTACACTTTTGTCCTTTCTCTTTTCATGAGGAACTGACACGTCTTTCTCTATCAATTCACTTTTTCAAGTAATGTTAGAGAGTGGAGGGAATTTGTTTGTGAGATTAATTTTGGCTTGGCTTCTCCCTTCACTAGAGTGACTCAAGTCCATCTTTTAGAAGATCTTGGTATGCCCTCTGCTGCTAGGCAACATAAAGACATTTTCACTCTTGTCTACCATGGATGTTAGGAGAATGCAGACTTGAAGGACGAGATTCACACCCTTAAGGGTGAGAATCAGGTGCTCCAAGAGATGGCTCATCTTAGTTTTGGATGACGAGATGCTAGTATGGTGGGGCCTTCACAATCACATGCTCACAATAGAGTGCCTCACTCCCAAAGGACTCATGGAGTGACGAGTGGTATTCGTAGATAGAGGAGCCGAAGTTCTGAGGGTTTCGTCAGAGAGAACCGACCTTGACTTCCTTTCTTGAACTTGTGCCCCCTTGCATGGGGAGCCTCTATTTTGAGAGCATTTTGTCCTAGCTCTTTGATACTCTTATATATGTAAATGTCAGATGTATCTATGAAAGTTTATCCTTTTATGGTTTTTGCCTATCGGATTTGTACTCATCTCTTGTGCATGTTTTGGAGGTCTAAGAGATTTTTTATTATGTTTTTGACCTTTTCAACTCTTTTAACAATGCAAGTATGATAACAATGACATTTTTTTGTATATTTTTTTTTATGGCATATGTATGAGATGCAGTTCACGATATGAAGATGCAAGAACACAAGAAATACTGAAATGAAACATTTAGTTCTACTGAATGTCATGAGATATGATGTGGTGGTGCCCACCTCGAGTTACGGTTTCGAGCATTTGCATCCACAGGCCTTTTCAGAGAAACCCAAAAAATTTCTAAGTCCCTCGGCCTCCAGTTGTATGCATGTATCTTTGTATGTACATGGCCGTTTGTATATATGTGCAGGTGCAAGTGTACAATGGAGGACCCGAAAAGAATTTCAATCGGCTTCTGAAAAATGGAGATATAAGTTGTATACATCTTTGTATGCATATTGGGTTTGTATGTGTCATTCAGATACAATTCCAGGTGTGAAAATGTGGATGTACATCGAAGATTCCATCGCATATTCCTATTTGGTTCCGTTGTTGTATCAAAAAGATTGCATGTATATTGTGTTGTATATTCGATATAGAACGGGTAGATACAACGTCAGATCTCAAAAGTTATCAAATCGGGCCTAGTAGGCAGTGGTACAAAAGGCGAAGTTGAAAAGTCAAAGGCATTTTCTTGTATCATGCGTTGTATGTATCTTTGATATACAATTGCATATACAATGGAGCATACAACGGCTAGAAATAAATTTGTTGCAGATTTTTTGTATATGCAGGATTGTATCTGATGTTGTATATTGTTTCATACATACAACTGCATATACAAGGCGATGTACAAGCAGACGCAGCCAAAGAGTTAACAGTATTTGTGAGATGGGTGAGATCTGCGGTTGTATATTGGGATTGTATGTTCCCAATATACAATCGGACATACAATGAGTAGATGCAATGAAATATGCAAAGCGGGAGCAGTCAAAGTCAATGGTCTTCAAGAACATGGTGGGGCCCGCACAGTTGTATGTCCTAGATTGTATGTATGTGCTATATACAATGCAAAATATAAAGCGCACATACAATCCTGGATGTGAATGAAAAGTTTGTTGTGGCAGATAAGTGGTTGAGGTCTGAGATTGTATATTGCACATTGTCTGTATGTACGTTATACAATAAATGGGTACAATGAGACCGATACAAATGCCAGATTTCAAAGTTGTTCCAATCTAGCTGATTAAGGTACTGGAGTCTGCGGTTGTATGTGCATTGCACATTGTCTGTGTGATATACAAAGTGATATACAAGAGGGAGGATGCAAATGTTCAGCGATGGAGGTCTAATCAGATGCTGCCATGTGTCCAAGAGCAGTTGTATGTATATGTAGTTGCATATACAAAAATTTGAATGTATAATGGGTGAAAAAGGTAAAAGGTATGTTCGTGCTGCGAAAAGTCAAAAGAGCAAAAACCGTCTGCGTGGCACATTTTCATTGGTCGAGGACCAGTCAGCGTGATTTGAAGCCATGGATCGCATGGAAGAGGATGGAATTGACGACCTGCTTCAAATCTTCAGAGCAGGAGTATTTTTTTTGTGTGTTCACTGCATCATTTCAAGCGGGAAGAAACTTCAAAAACATGCAAACCATTGCTGCATCCTGAAATCGGTAGGTTGGGCATTAATGGCAAAATTGCAAAGGTATAGTTGATGAATGACAGGCCAGCTGCCATTTCTAGTGGAAAATCTTTAGGTGGTTGCACGTTTCCCTAATTCCACCTGCTCTTTTCTCTTCTTCTGCCTGGAGCATTGAATGTTTTCAGCGCCATTTAGATGGTGCATTGTATCTGGCAGCATCTCGAAAAGACCATGTAATTAATTGCTGAGTACACGTTCTGGGTATATCAAAACTATGTTACTCATTTTTTCGGTGGTGGAAGACTTGGGCAATTTTTAGGAGGAATAACTAAAATAGAGCTTTTTTGGGCTGTTCTATCTCTTTTGTGAGTTTATGAGTTGCATTTAAATACATGTTGCATACATGTTCAGTTTCATGTCATTTTTATATGAAAAATGCTTCATGGCATGTGTTTAGCTATTTGTCTCCATGGCTGTATGCATCCCTTCTTTTGAATCTGGTTGCTAAGGGTTACTAAGATTCTAGGATATAAATTTATGTATTGCATGCTTGATCTCTAACTTCCATTCAAGGAGTGGATTAAACTGTTTTAGGTTAAGTACGAGGAAGAATGTATGGCAGTAGGGATATTTGTAAGTAGAGATTGCTAAATACTCATTCTTGGGTGATGTTTGTAAGGCAAGCACCAATCTAACCCCTTGAAACTTGAATCTCTATTGAGTTTGTGCAAATCATTCACATGTATATGTCTAGTTGACTCCTTGCCCTGAGATAGGCGCCAGTCTGCTCTTGTGTTGAGGTTACAATCCAAAATCCCTGTCTTGCATCCAAAACATAAAACACAAATCATTTCAAAACTTCAAACCTGTTAGTTTGTAGGATTAGAAATAGGACCCTTGCATACTCTCATCCTCAACCAGTTAGATATGTCCAAGAACATTGCTAAACTTGTGATTTATCATGCAAATCTTGGTCCAAACATGAGAGTATTCTACTTGTTCTGAAAAGTTAGATCTTTCTGCTATAAGTGAATTGAAGTCAAATATTTAGCAATAGGGATACCCCCCTTGGTGCGGTAGAACCAGAAGTGAAGGGGAGGCAGCTCACACAACCTCCTATATTTGTTGGCCAAATCTGCCTGTGCATTGGAACTAGCAAACCCTTTGCTGATTCGGGAAAAACTCCAACATGATGTTTGACTTTATTGCTTTGAGACTCTTTTTCTAATTTTGGCATAAATGTAATGTGGAACAAACATTGTGATTGCTCTTTAATATGATTTTCAATCTAGGGGATTGCGAGTTGTTCTAATATAAGAGACCTAATCAAGGCTATGAGATATGATTTTGAAACTCAAGCGAGGTGTGAAAATGAAAATGGAGTGTTTCCAATTTTGGGCTTTGCTAAAGGTTAAACACTGATCCTTATCTAGATAAGACAATTTGACAAGCTTTCAACTTTAGACAAGTAAGAAATTTTATTGGTGTTCACTAGACTTAGATCATAAATGTCAAGCAAGGTAGACTCGGGGTAAAGGATAAATAGGAAAGAACAAGGGTCCCTTGGTAGAAGATGATCCTAGAGACTACTAGACTCTTTGGCTTTTCTCAGCTAGTGCGTGTGTGTGCTTTGTACCTTTCTTTCTTTGTTAGAATGTCACTCTTGAGTCTTCAAGCTTAGACCAATCTCCACCAAAGAGTATGGACATTCAACAATCTTCTCTCTTCGACTCTTTTTTTGTATCTCTTTTTTTGCTTCACTTTTTTTTTTATTTTCCTCACTTGATTTTTAACATTTTTTTTTGGATTTTTGACTTTTCAAGAAATGAATGCTTTTGAAACCTTTGATATGCAATACTTTGATCTCTCAATTCTTGCTTTTTGACACTCTTATTTTGATCACTCATTTTTTTATTCACTCAAATTTTAGATTGTTTCCTTCAGAGTTTTGATCCTCCTAATGTTTTTGGCCAGGAAAGATAAGGGGCTGAGCGCCACCTAAAGTTTTGTAATCTGGTCGGACTTCTCTACTACTAGGGAAGAATAGGGAAGGTCTACTTGCAAGCTTCCTTTGAACATTGTAGGTTTGAATACTAACTTTGTTTAGACCTAACATCTTGACTCATTAAGACTAGGATCAGTGTAAAGCTAAGAGTTAGACTTTGATTAGAATCATTGGGAATGAAAAAGGGATAATGGCGATTGTGAAAATGGGGATCTCTAGGTCCTGAAAGGATGACGTATATCAAGGAAACATTAGACTCCTTACTGAAAAGAAAATTGTACAAGAGCAAGTCACTGACTGTAATGCAAGATGAACAAAACAATACTAAAATGCAAGAAACAAATTATTCTTGTCATTTTGATTTTTTTGTATTTTTATGTTTTATGATTTTTTTGTTTTTAGACATAGTATTTCTTGAGGTGAAAGGCATTGATTGTTTTGCCAAATTCCTCTCCCTCCATTGTGCACAAGAGATAAGCACCCATTCCGACATCTTCTTTGACCATGTAAGGACCTTTCTAGTCTTATGAAAAAGCTCTTTTTCATCTTCTTTTCTTATTCTCTGTGCTACCTCTTCTCAGGATGAGTTCTCCTATTCTTTAGTGTTTGTCTTTTGATTCTATTAGCACCAACTCGGTGGTTTCTCTTGGTAGTGTGAGACAAAGTAAGTCTTGAAAGGCTTGTTGAAGGGAAGGGGTCCAATATAGGACTCCATCACAATTCAATAATTTTGCTAACATGTCAAACTATTCTTGCATGTAGATTTTCACATCTGGTCTCTCTTGGATTCTTTGCAAAAATTGGAACAGGTCAAGGGGAGTTTGTGGCTCCCTTTTCTCATTAGGATGGACAAGGCTTATACTTGTCCTCCCATTTGGTTTTGGTCTTAAGTCCATGGCATATCTGATGGAACTCTTTGGCAGTTAAAAAATGACAGGGTTATCAACACCAATTGACACTCTCATCTTCCATTCTCTGTGAAAAATACCTTCAATTTCTTCATCTTCATCGGGAAGTCTATCAACCATTTTGATTTGTACTAGAGGTGCTTCCCACTCACCGAGTTCATTTGATTGAACTGAGGTAGAGATGGTTAGCTTCTCAGGCTGTTGGGACACCATGAACATCCTAGGTAGCATTCCTATGGCATTAGTTGATTAATTGTTGATAGAATGCACCTCCTCCAGGGTGTTAATGGTTGATATGAGTCATCTATTGGTGTGAGAGACTCATAAGATTCTATTTCTTCTGGTGTCTTGAGGACACGTGATTCACTTAGTGGTGACAATGGAGTGTAACTTTCTATTATGTCTTCCTCAACATTTGAGAAAGCATGTGGGTTTGCAATTCTCATATCTAACGTGGTTGTCTCAAATACTAGACCTTCAATTCTGTGCAGTTTTTCTCCTATGCAAGGGAAGAGTTTGTAGGCTTCTTGGATGTCGATCATGAGTACCTCTAGGGGGAATTGGAGTGGTCCATCCCGCTCTATCCATTCCATGATCTCAATTGTCTTTTCCTTGGGAATCATTTCCTTTTGTTTTGGTAAGGCCTCATTCTCTAAATTTTTGATCTCTGCGACGTTTATGGTCTTTTCTGGGATTTCCATTCATTTGATTCATATCGATTGAGGTGTAGGATTAGGGACGGTCAATTTATTGGTAGGGAGTTCATAATCTATGGGGATACCTATATGCTTGTTGGTGTGTTTGATTTCAACATTCTAAAAGGTTCTGGATCTCCCTTTGTGACATATACTTTCCCTAAGTGTAAGAATCAAGCTTCTTGGAATAATGTGGATGGCATAGCTTTCATTCTATGTATCCACGATCTTCCAAGAAGCAAGTTGTATCCCGTGTCTTTGTCTATGACATAGAATGTGGTAGGAATGGTTTTAGGTCCCAAGGTCACTGGAAGGGTAATCTTACCTATGGTGGAAGCCTTTAGATTATTGTGCTCGCTTAGAGTATCTCGTGAAGCGATGATAGTAGTGTGTCCATAGCCCATCCTCTCTAATAGGGAGAAAGTAACTATGTTAATTGTTGCCCCATCATCGATTCAGGTCTGCTTGATTCAAGTATCGTAGATCTATACTTGAAGATACAACGTAGGGTCTCCTTTTTTTGGTTAATTTTGCCTTAGAAGGCATCTGCTGTAAGTCAAATAAGAACCCTGGATCTTTGAACTATGAGTTTGATGGATTGATGTCATAGTCCACATGATTGATTTGCTCACTAGATGGTGGTGTAATTTGGTCGAGGTATTTTAGACCTATTACTTTTAGTAATGCTAAGCCATGTGAAGGGAAGTTCTTGACTAAGTCAATGAATGAAATGTGAGCAGATGTCTTCTTTAAATCTTCTATAAGCTCATAAGGTCTGATTGGAGCTGGTATTGGTTCCAATATCAAAATGATACCTTCGTATGCTTCTATTTGTTCATTTTCATGCCCATGGTCTTCCTCTTCTTCTTCATTGTGCATGATCTCGACTAATCCCATCATCCTAGCTTCTCATTTTTGTCCTAGTTGCGGTTGGATTTATGGGTTACTACTTTGAGCCATCTTGTTTTGGTTTGTTTTTTCTGTGTTTTTATGTGTGGGGAATGAGTCCTGATAAATTCTCATGTTTGCATTTTGCAGAGCTATTAGAGCTTGATTTTGTCTTGTATCCTTTTTATCCGGTGTGACCTCCTATGGGTTCAAGAACATCTCTATGAACAAACTTTGCTGGTCTTCCGGTAGCCTTGCTATGAATCTATTATATTCTCTACAAGATTTTGTGTTGTGTCCCCTTGTTCTATGAAAAGAACAAAACTGATTGAACTCGTATGGGGGTCTTTCATATCTTCCATCATTTCCATTCCCATTTCCGTTGCAGTTCCAATTTTGGTAATTGTCTCTAGGGTAGTACCCGTTGTTCCTAGGTCGGTCTATAGCATTTACATTAGGAGGATAGTGATCTCTCCCATTGTAGTCATCTCTTACTTTCTTGTTTGGGGGTTGATCTGTCACCCCTATTGTTTGTAAGGATCTTAATGACAAAGGCATTGTTTCCTGTGTCTTCCTTCGTCACCTTTCCATTTGAACCATAGACATTTCTACCACTATCAATGGCAGCTTGGTTGATCCTCAAAGCACTTTCAAATGCTTCCTCATAGGATTTGTATGGCAATTTTTGAACGTCTTCTCTCATGTCCTTGTTTAGGGCATGCAAGAAGAGGTCATATAGGTCTTGGTGATCCATGTTTGGAGCACTAGTCGAGGAGTAAAGGACTTGCCTCCATCGAGTGAAAAAGTGGGCTACGGATTCATTTGGCTTTTGTTTCATTGTGAGGAATTCTCTGATCCCTTTTTTAACAAGTTTTTTCAGGTCGAATGCCATGACAAACTCTCCGATTAGTTGTCTGAATGAGTGAATTGAAGCTTCTGGTAAGTGATAGTACCAATCCAGAGCTATGCCTTCAAGCATTTTTGGAAAGATTTTTGCTACAAACCCATCCCAATGGAGGATTTATCTTATCGCCGTGGTGTAGGCTTTAATATGGGAGTTTGAATCTCCTTCTCCTTTGAACTTCAGGAGATTTGGCAATGGACGGGGTAGCTGTACGCTTCTTATGTTTTGATCCAAAGGTTCTTTCAAGTACTCAAGATATGTTTCAAGGAAGGCACTTTGAGATTGCGGGGTTGAAAGAAATAACCCTGTAGGTGGGTTCTGATAACCCATTGTCAGATTTGTTGGATTGTTCTAAACAGGAGGGTTCCCATTCAGACATGTGTTGTTACTGGTGTTTCATGAATAGTAATTGAGGTAGGGGGATTTTGAGATGCCTCATGATCCTGTTCATGAGATTTCTGCCTTTTTTTAGGAGCAGCTTGCTCTCCTTCTGAGATTCTAATCCTTTGCACTAGAGTTGTGATTAAGTCTACAAGAGTAGCAACACTAGGTGTTTCTTCATTTCTAGGATTTTCTCTTCAAGTATTTTTATGGTGGTATGCTTCTTCTCATGTAACATTTTCTCTTTGCTCTTCTTGCAAGATAATTCTCAATGCCTCTTGAGCATCCTTTGCTTCTTGCAGATGTTTTTCTAATCATTTGACTTCCTCATCAAGATGAGTACTTGATGTGCTTGTAGAAGGTTGGTCGAGATGATGTATTTCCAACCTTATCCTTCTAGCTTTATGTGGCACATTTAGTATGGCTGGATTGTTTTCCCAAGTTGGGTTGTTGAAAGACAGAGAACACCTAGATTCTCTTTGATCTTGTTCATAATCAGAATCTTCATAGACATAACAGTTGGTGATTGGTGAATTAGGATGTGACGACACATACCTATCGAAGGAAGGAGTTTTTGGTTCTCTTGGGGGAATATTCCCTTGGTTCAAGTTAGGTTTCGTCATGTTCAGGGGTGCCATAGACACCACAAAACAAATGGAATGGATGATAGCAAAGGTGATAGAATCCGAAGCAGCTATGAAGAGTAGTGTGAAAATGTTTCAAACTCTTTCCTAAATGCTTTGAAGCATTTTTTTTGAAATGGGAACACAAACTACAAAACCAAAAGATTCTATAATTCACGTGATGTTCACCAAAATATGTACACTCAAAATCGCGACTCCGGTTGCCTGGGGTTGTTGGGTCAGATTTCGGCATGCACATGAACCCTTCTCTCCTTGCTACGGGGTGATCTGCCATGTCACTGTCGCTGTTGTGGAAGTAGCCAGTCGAGAGGAGGTGAGACACGATGGGGGTCTGGCTCATTGGAGAGTTTGACTTTGCAGAGAGGGGTCGGCAAGTTTTGTGGCCTTTGTTGTTGTGTGCTAAGTTGAATGTTTCATTCGATGGTAGTTGTTGTAGAGATAACCCTATGACCTGAAGGGTCACTAGTTTCTCTCCTCCTGTTGGGGTTTCTTCTATTCCACCTTTGTGTGGGTAAGCGGTTTCGTTCGTTTATGTCCTCTTGTCTCTCAATTTGTTGAATGAGTTCTCGTTGTATTTGGAGTTGTCTTTGTTCTTCTATTAATAAGAGGACAAATGGATCTTGTTGTGGTAGAATAAATGTCTCCTGCTATTGTCATGGATTGATTTCCTCGATCTCGTTGAGGATAGCCCTCACCCACTCTCCTCTCACTCCTAGGCACATTCGTGAGTTGAGATAGAGGTAAATGTGTGATGACCAACCTTAACTAGACTTAGGGGTTTTGACCTAGGGTTTAGTTGACCTAGGGTTTGGTTGTGCTTTGACTTGTGTTTACCTTGCTATGTGATCAAGGGTTTGATTGAATCGTTTATTATGGTTTACCTCGTGATGTAATCAAGGGTTTGCAAGTTTGTCTACCTTTTCTAGGGTTTCTATATGCATGCAAAGCTAAATGAAATGCAAACACATTTTTGTGCTTTTTTAGTATTTTGGAAATGAAAAGTGTTTTTTAATCTATGAAAGGGAAATATGAATGCAAGCTAATATGACTTTTCCTAATGCAAGTTTAATCTATGTTTTTGAGTTTCTGATTGTTTTAAAATAATCTAATCTATGAAGGGAAATTGCTTCTACAAATAGTCTAGATCTGGGAATTTGAAAACAATTATTCTAACATGCAAGATATCTATCAAGGAAAAAGCAAAGATTTACTATTCCCAAGAGCAATTTTTGATTTTGTAATTACTACAAATTGAATAAAGCAATAAAGGAACCTGAAAGAATGAAGATTTGTGTGACTCCACTACCCTCATAAATCCTTGATGTTGGCAAGTTCGAGTCCTTTTGAAGCAGCAAGAAGACCTCTTGACGACAAAATGACACAAAGAAGCAAAAAAAAGCTTGTTGAAGCTTGAAAGAGCTCAATGGGATCTTTGGATGAGCACAATGGCATTGATTGAAGAAACATAACGATGCTTGGTTGAATAATGAATAAAGAAAAAGGCACCTTCATCCTGTGAGAGCATTATAATGCTGATTTAGAGAGCAAAAACTGGCAAGAGTTGTGTGAACAATGAATTTGCCTCCCTTTGTGCTTAAGGGAAGGTGTATTTATAGGTTTGAAGAAGGGAAATGATTGAGAAGTTAACTCATTTGATTGATGAGTTAACAAGGATTGATTAGGGAGTGAACTGGGTTGATTGCTTAGTGAACTCAACTAACTAAGGAGTCATAAATCAATAATAGCTTATCACTGAAGAAGAATTGGAGTTGAAAGGAGGCATGAGATTGATTAGGTTGTTAAATTTAGATCAAATGGAGCTAATTATGCATGTGTGGGTGCATGAAATAGTCAACTCCATATTAGGCATAAAACATCGTGCAGACTAGAAGAAAAACGGGCAAAAATGGAGCTTTTTTGAGTGAGAAACTTAAGTTTTTCCATGGTTGGAAATGTGACAAGGTCACCCCTTTTGCCAGTAGGGTCACCTTAGGTGACCCTAGGTCACTCGGGGGGTGACTCTAGGTCACCTGGGGGAGATCCCGACAAAATAGGGTTTTTGGAGGGACTGCAAGAGTGAGATGGCAGATGAGAGAAAAAGGAGGGGTTTTACCTCTGGAAATAGGTCAGTCATGTGCAAGAATCCAAATCTCTACTTGCACCTATAGGATCTCTGGGGGGAGATCTGGAAATAAGAGGGGGAGATTTGGATTGGTTGAGTGAAACTAAAAACCAAAAGTTGGAGATGGAAAGGGGGACATCTAGAAGGCTTTGAGGTTGTGCATAGACTATCAAATGCTGAATAAAGTAACAATAAAGAATAGACATCCTTTGCCCTGCATTGAAGACCTTTTTGATCAAATGAAGGGAACAATTTTGTTTTCTAAAATTTACCTTTGATTAGGGTATCATCACCTTAGAATTAATGGAGAGGACATTCCAAAAACAACATTTTGAACAAGATATAGATACTATGAATTCACAGTTGTACCATTTGGTGTGACTAATGGCCTTGTTGCCTTTATGAACTTAATGAATAACATTTTCCATGATTACTTGGACAAATTTGTCCTAGTGTTTTTGGATGATATTTTAATCTATTATAAGAATGAATAAGAACATTTAGCACACCTCCATCTAGTTTTGCAAAGATTGAGAGAACATAAGTTACATGGAAAGTTATCAAAATGTGCATTGTTTGAAAGGAAGATCCATTATTTAGGACACATCATATTTGAAGAAGGGATCATAGTAGATCTTGATAAAATAAAAGCTATAGTGGAATGGCTAATCCCCAAAAATATTTTAGAAGTAAGAAGTTTTATGGGACTAACAAGATATTATAGGAGGTTCATAGAAGGGTTTTCTCGAATTGCAAATCCTATCACTTCATTGCAGAAGAAGAGTAAAATATTTGTATGGACAAAACAATGTGACAAAGCATTTAAATTCTTAAAGGAAAATTTGACTATATCTCCTATTTTAAAGGTTCCTAGTCCTAATGGGCTTTTTGTAGTTGTCACAGATGCTTCTACCTAAGGACTAGGGGGTGTACTTAGGCAAGATGAAGGTGTAATAGCCTATGAATATAGAAAATTAAAGATACACGAAATAAACTATGGACCTCATGATGTAGAATTACCAGTAATTGTATATGCTCTTCAAAAGTGGAGACATTTCTTATTTGGTAAGCATTTTGAACTAAAAACTGACCACCAAGGAATAAAATACATCTTCACTCAACGAAATTTAAATGCAAGTCAAAGAAGGTGGTTGGAGTTTCTAAGTGAATATGACTTTGAGATAGAATACATTATGGGAAAGGAAAATATGGTGGTAGATGCATGCAGACGCCTTAAGAAGGAGACATATGATGTCCATGACAAGCTTTAAAACCAGCTTCAACGAACAAGTAATAGTAGAACAAAAATGTGATCCTTGGTATGAACAAGTAAAAGCAACTTTGAAAAGTAATCCAGTTCAACCAAAGATTGTGGGGTACACTTTCGATAAGGATGGATTTCTTCATTATGCTAATAGAATGTATGTTCCTAATTCTGGGGAACTTAGAACCATAATTATAACAGAAGCTCACAAGGCACCTTATTCAGGGCAACAAGGGGTAAATAAAATGTATTATGATCTTAAGAAGTTATACTTTTGGCAATGAATGAAGAATGACATAGTACTCTTTGTAGCAAAATGTTTGGAGTGTCACAGGGTAAAAGCAAAGCATAATCATCCAGTTGGATTGTTATATCCGATGATATACCACATCATAAATGACAAGTCATTAGTATGGACTTTGTTCAAGGATTACCTATGACACCCTATAGGCATAATGCAATAATGGTGGTAATAGATAAAATCACCAAGGTGGCTCACTTCATACAAAGAAATTTGATTGATGATGCTCCAACCCTGGCAAAACTATTTGTAAAAGAGATTTTTAGGTTGCATGGGGTTCCTGGAAGGCTAATATCAGATAGAGGTGCTAGGTTCACTTCAAGATTTTGGTCAACCTTGCAGTCAACTTTGGGAACACAACTAAATTTTAGCACAACATATCATCCAAAAATAGATAGACAAACAAAAAGAACAAACCAAATGGTTGAGGATGTTTTGTGTATGTATTGTATGGACCATAGTCAAAGTAGGAAGAATACATTCCATTTGTAGAATTTTCATATAATAACTCCTTTCAGTCTACTTCGGGAATGACCCCATTTGAAGCAATATATGGGAAGAAGTGTCAAACACCTTTGAGTTAGAATAATCTAGAAGATAGAATCATAATTGGCCCAGAAATGTTGAAAGATATGGAAAATCAGATCAAAGGGATAAGACAAAGGTTGAACGAGGTAGTTGATAGACAAAAGAGTTATGCAGATAGAAATAGGACTCAAAGAGAATTTTTAGTTGGAGAGAAGGTTTTCCTAAGAGTTAGACCTCTCAAGAGCTCCATATCATTTGGGAAGTAGGCTAAGTTATCGCCTCACTATGTTGGACCTTATGAAATTCTTGAAAAGATAAACTCGATGGCTTATCGACTAGCCTTACCTCCAAGACTAAGTCGAATCCATTATGCTTTCCATGTGTCACTTCTTAAGAAATATGTACCTGATGATAAACATAAATTGAATTGGATTGCATTGTAGGCCCAAGTTAGGGAAAATAATAATAGAGCCATATAGAATCGTGGAGAAGCGCCAGTACCAATTGCATAATAGGATGGTAGACCAATGTAAGGTGCAGTGGGATCAATATGATGCAGAGAATGCTACAAGGGAGGACATAAATGAAATGCATTAGTTGTCTCCATTTTTATTTTGAAAGCTTTGTTGAAAAACATGATGTTGTTAAGACTATTTTATTTTGACTTAGACTATTGGTGAAGTGCATCGGGACGATGCACAAAATAATGGGGGGAGGATGTCATGACCTCCTTCTAAACATTTTAAATTTGTTCATTAAGGTAGGAAAGCATTTGGTTGGTTAAATAATCATTAATTAAATAAAATAATGGAATAAAGTAATAAGCAAATAAACAATAATAAATAAGTTTAAATTCATATAAAATAAAATAAATCAAGATAAATATAATCAAGTCAATAATTAAAAATTAGTTAACTAAAATCACTCTTCTTGTTAGGATGAGTAATTTTAGGGAGAACATTAGTTAGACTATTTGTTTTGACTAATAAATGTGTTGCATGGCAAATAAATTGTTTTATTTTTATTTTTTTAACAAGTTCTTTTAGTTAGCCTCTTGATTTTTTTTGCATTGATTGAGGAGATTCTTTTTGTTCTCCTTTAGTTAAAAACTTAATTAGTGGAGATAATTTCTCCTCTTAATGCTTTTTAAAATTAGAGGAAATTAAGAAAATAAAGGATATAAATAAGATGGAAGAAAGGGGAAAAAAAATTACCAGGTATTACATGAAGAACTTCTGCTACTCCCCAAGGAATTAACATTCTCTAGAAAAGTAATTAACAAATTGGATGAGTTTGTCTTTTATCTATCTGAGAAATTTCATTTTTATTTTTATTTTATTTATTTAAATCTTAAATAATTTAAAGGAATTTTAACTAAAATAATGCACCTATAGAAGCATTCTTTTCATTTATTTGTACTAGAGAGATTAAATTTGTTTTTTAAATTTTATTATTGAAATTAAAAAAATTAAAAATTAAAATAAATAAATAAATAAAAGGGTTTTTTGGGCCTGCATACAGAGGCTGCCCCTTTTAAGGGCCATAAAGGGCCATAGACTGCATATGCAGGCCGCCCAAGAGTAGGCTGCAGTCTCTCTAATAAAATAAAAAATTAGCTATATAAAATTTTAACATTTAATTTTTGTATATATATACTTTAACAAAAATTTTATTATTTTTTTTAATTTGTTTTAATAAATGAATATTAAGAGAAATACTATAATATGTTTAAAATAAATAGTTGGTTATTTTAATTTGTTTTAATTAATGAATATTAAAAGAAATGCTATAATTTATAATATGTTTAAAATAAATAGTTAGTTAATATACATTAAAGATTTAAACATATATTTGAAATATTTTAAATATAGATTATTAAATAAACAAAATTTTGTAAATGTATGTATATTTTAAAACACATCAAACATATTTTTTAAATGATTAGTATTTATATAACACATAAATTTATCATGTCTCATATAAATAATTATTATAATAATTACAAATGGACTTGATAATGAGAATTTGAGAATCAAATTGTAGTTGTTTGATAAGTTAGAATTGTTTAAAGTAATATTGGATGGATTTAAATCAATAATTAAGTTAACATTCTAACAAATAGATCCATTTGAACAATCCTATGTGAAATTAGATCTCAATGGTTATTTCAATGCAAAGTTAAGCTTGTTGTTTGATATATTTAAAAAAACAAAGTAAGCTTATAAGATGGAACTTCTTACATCATCCAACTAGACAAGTTACTTGATCTTAAATTTATAAGTTTAAAGCAACTTTCTTTAGTTTTGGAATTATTAAATTCAAATACTATTGTTATATTAATTAGTTGCAAAATGTAGTTTAATGTCTCTTCAATTGTAAATGGTTTCAAATAATTGTTTAGTAGCATTAGATGGAATAGTTTAAATTTAGTTTAAACTTAATGATTATTTAGTCTCAATGGTTTACTTAAAGTTTTCTCAATTTTGATATTATTAGATACTAGACATTTAAGATTTTCTTCTTATTTTTAGATAGTTGAACAACTTAATCAAGATATGAAACCAAAAACAAAATTGCAATGTTTAGTTTTTACGGTGCCTCTAGTTCACGTTTATAGGTAATGCTGTCGTGCTTGAACTACTGCACTTACTACCTAATATAGCCACAATAGCAACGCCTGTGGCATCGACCCTATAAATCCTTGAGAAGTAATAAGGGACACCATGCTATTTAAGTCCGAGGGACGAGTAATCTTCCTTGGACACCAAAGTAACAAAGATTAATTTAAAGAATAAATGAAATGATCCAAACTTAAAAAAAATATCTCCCATCAGATGGTTTAAAAAGAATTTAGAATTACCTTATAGTTTTATCAAAATTAGAACCATCTTTCATATAAGGGAACATATTATCAAAGGGGGAAAAAGGGAATTTTGATTGTGTAGTTTATAAAGTTTTATTCTAATAGGAATAAGAAGTAGTGTATTAGTAAACAAGTATTGATTGTGTAGTTTATAAAGTTTTATTCTAATAGGAATAGGAAGTATTGTATTAGTAAACAAGTATTGGTCATGGAGACCAAATACTTTTAAAATTAAATACTTCTCTTTATGGGTAGCAGTCGTAGAGGAACTGTCTAGGGAAATTGGACCCTAGAAAGGGCTGCGTACCCACACTAAACAATCCACATCAAACATCGAGTAGAAAATAGAACTACATACATATTATACCTTGATCCCATTTGGAAGCAGGTATGTAGGCAGTCTAGGGAATGAAGAATGTTCTCAGTATGTAGGTTTTCAGGCACGGGGTAGGGAAGTTTTTATTTATTGACTCAACCTTCATTTATTCACCAATAGAGTCACTCAAACAATCCTAAGGGTTAATCCTCAAATGTAAAGATAAGATAAAAATATAATCAATGCATACTCAAAAGAATCTCAAATGGATTTGTTTGACTCCCTGAGGCTTTAGACCAAATTCTGAGGTGGGACTCAAGCCATTAAACCTTATATATATTATTCCTAAATGATGACGACCTCAGTGCACTCCCATTAGTCAGGGGGTGTAGTCTTCGGTGAGTGTCTAAGGATTTGTTAGATCCCGATGGGCCTAAGTCTCTTACTAGAGCATGTACCTATCTTATATGGATGGATGCCTATCTTGTTTGGATAGATGCCCATCTGGTTTGGATGGAGGAATACTTGTTTCATATGGACAGATACCTATCCCATATGGATAGATGCTTGTCTCGAATGGACAAATGCCTATCCCGTATGGATAGAAGTACCTGAGTATATAGTTGAATTGAACACTTAATAACTTGATTAAAAAGGAAATAAAAATCTAGTGTTAATTTGGGTATAATTTTGGGTCATTTCAATCTCTTCCTTCAAGTCACCATTTAGGAAAGTTGTCTTCACATCTATTTGTTCTATTTATAAATTAAAATCTATTACTATAGATAAAATTTACTTGATAGATCTCAACTTAGCAATTGGGAAAAATCACCAAAGTTTATCCCCTTAACGTGCTAATATCCTTTCACAACCAATCTTTCCTTGTACTTTTCAACACCTCCATCTAAACTAATATTTTTAATGAACACCCATTTACGTCTAGCATGATTTCATCCATCGAGAATTGGTACCAAGTATCACATGCCATTATTTTTCAATACAACCATCTCCTCATCGATAGTTGCTCTCTAGGACTCATAATCATCCATATCCATTGCCTCCTTCACATGTAAGCTCATCAATATTAGTAAGCAAAGCAAAAATACATCTCCAATCATAAGGGGTATACCTTTATAGTTGTTTTCTTTATAAAGTGGATCTCCTCAAGAGTTGAGATGGAGGTTATACCTCTTCTTTGAAACTATCAAAAATAATTGATCTCTCCTCCTCTTCAAGTCCTTTCTAAGATTTTGGTTCAACCTTATTAGTCTTGGGTGGTAGTTAAAACACATCTTTCTTCCAATCCTCTGCTAGTTGCAACACAATGAAAGAAGGCTTAATCTCTCTAAAAGTAACACTTCTATTGTATAAAACTCTCTTAACCATAAGACTGACACCATAGTTGATGGAGATATATTTCACTGCCTTGTTTTCTAATTTTGACCCCTTGTCCCTAGGCACATGTGCATATGCCTTACAACAAAAAACATGAAGATTTTGTAATGAGGGATTTTTTCCCATCCATACCTCCATAAGGGTCTTGTCAACAAGATCTGATCTAGGAGACCTATTAGTCAAGTAAAAGGTTGTAGAAGCCACTTCTACTAAGAACTTCTACTCTCAGATGGCTTCACTAAGCATAATCCTAGCCCTCTCCATAAACATCCTATTCATTATATTTTCTAATCCATTCTACTAAGGGGTATATAGAGTTATCTTAATGGCTCAATACTATGATCCTTATATATAATATTTTAAAATCTATGGAATAGAACTCATCACCATTGTCATCTTCAAAGCCTTGATCTTCCTACTAGTCTAATTTTCCAAAAGAGCCTTAAACTCCTTAAACTAACTAAATACATTAGATTTACTCTTTTGGAAATACACCCATGCCCTTCTAGAATAATCATCTATAAAAGATACATTGTATAAAGACTTAGAAATCAAAGGAATATTAATAAGAACAAACATTTATGAATTAATCAAGTCCAACACCCTAGAAGATTTGTGAGAACTACAATAACATTAAACATTGTTTTGTTTTCCATATATAAAATGTTTGCATAAATCAAATTCAAGAGTACAATCATTCATCCTCTCAACAAGATTTTTATTCTTTAGGTCCATAGACCCTTCTCACCTATATGGTCCATTCTTTGGTGCTATAGCATTGTCTTCTTCATAGGTAACTTTCTCTCTAAAGATAGAGCTCGCTTAGGTAACTAGAAAGGATGACCATAAAAACTAAACTCCTCTTTATTGTTGGTTCTAATAGTGAAGGTGGAGATTCTATAAATCTCTTAACTACATGAAGAAAATAACTATTGCACTAAATAGTGAATTCATCAAGCTAAAATAGAGTGCCCACATGAACACCCTTAGTGATCACCATAGCTCCTTGCACTGTCCTACACCCTCCACTAGAAAAAATGGCTTGCACACCTACATCATTAGGTTTTCTAACTAATAACAGGTTATGTATCAAGCCTAGGATATATAAAACATCATTTATCCCCTTTGTTAGGAATTGCATGCAGAAGATATCAATTAAATGCAAATAAAGATTAAATAGAGGAATGAAAATACACAAAAATAATAACGACAAGAGACAATTTTCAACATGGTTCACACAAACTTGGGCTACATCCACCAACAAAGAGTCCAATATTATTATCCAGTAAATCAAACTAATTACAACCAGCAATCCTTACAACTCAATACCACTGCAAATGCTACAATGCAATATTGAAATCCCACCCGCAACATACATCCCAGCCGCTTATAAGAAGTTTTTTGGAAGCTTCTAGAATTAGGGTTTTACAATGTCATTTTTCTTTTGTCGGTTAACAAAAAATTAACAATCAACCCCAAACCCCAGTGAGGATACGTTACGAGTGTACAGTACTTGCACGATCAATCACCAAATACCAACAATCTCCCACTTGGAGACTGATCAGGCTCCACACCAAACAATCTCCCACTTGGAGACTGATCCTAGATGACACCGCTGCGCGTGCAACTCCCACTAGAAATAAGCACCCTGGACTTTGTTGTTCTGATTTTATTGTTTTCAATCTTGAAGGCCAACTGAAGTTGAAGAGGAGCTCAGCTTCTCCCTTGTGACCACCTTTGTAAAAATATCTGCTAGATTTTCATCTGTAGGTATCTTTTCTAGCCTTAATCATCCATCCTCCAACACCGACCGGATGAAGTGATACCTCAGCTATATGTGTTTGGTCTTTGAATGCAAGGCAAAATTCTTTGCAAGATGTATGGCACTCTGGATGTCTGTAAAAAAATAACTATTAGCCTGTTGTTTTTCCAATTCTTCCATGAAAAATTATAGCCATATCATCTCCTTGCTTGCCTATGTTGCAACTACATATTCTGCCTCTGTAGTGGATAAAGCAACCACTTTTTACAACCTTGAGATCTAAATCACTGTTGTCCCACCTACAGTAAAGACATAACCTACAGTACTCCTCCTGGTATCAATATCCCTTGCCAAATTTGAGTCCACATAGCCTGCTAAATCAGTATTAGAGCCCCCAAAACATAAATGTTTATTGGATGTACCTCTCAAATATCTGAGAATCCATTTTACTGCATTCCAATGCTCCAATATGAGATTACTCATATACCTGCTTATACCTGCTTATGACTCCTACAGCATGTGCAATATCTGGTTTCGTGCATACCATGGTGTACATTAAACTTCTTACAGCTGAAGCATATGGTACCTTGGGCATTTTTTCTTCGTCCTCTTGTGTCTTAGGACACATCTCCTTAGTCAATTTCAAATGACTAGGCAAATGTGTGCTGACAGCTTTTGCATTCTTCATATGGAATCTCCGCAACACCTTTTCAACATAATCAACCTGAGATAGAGTTAATTTCCTATTCTTCCTATCTCTGCAAATTCTCATACCAAGGATTTGCTTTGCTACCCCAAAATCCTTCATAGCAAATGATTTTGCTAACTACTATTTTAGCTCACTTATGTGATCCATGTTAGACCCTGCTACAAGCATGTCATCAACATATAAACATAAAATAATGTAGCTATCATTATCTAACCTCTTAAAATAAACACAATGGTCTAAATTACACCGGCTGTAGCCTTGCTCAGCCATAAAATTATCACATTTCAAATACCATTGCTGAGGTGCTTGTTTCAAGCCATATAAACTCTTCTTCAATCTGCACACCAATTTCTCCTTACCTTTGACCTCAAATCCCTGTGGTTGTTCCATATATATATATCTCCTCCTCCAAATCACCATGGAGAAAGGCAGTTTTCACATCTAGCTATTCCAAATGAAAATCTTCAGCAGCCAGAATACTTAAAACAATACGAATAGAAGTCATCTTAACAACCGGAGAAAAATCTCATCAAAATCAATACCTTTTTTCTGTGCAAATCCTTTTACAACTAACCTGGCTTTAAATCTTTTCTTACCTCCAGCTTCCTCTTTCAACCTATAAACCCATTTGTTTGGTAAAGCCTTTTTACCTGCAGGCAACTTACATAATTCCCAAGTCCGATTTTCAGCAAGGAGTCCATTTCTTCTTTCATTGCAAGCTCCCACTGAACCTTTGTATCCACCTGCATAGATTCATCATACACTTTTAGTTCACCAACATCTATTAACAAAATAGAATACAAAGAGGGAGAAAACCTTTTAGGAGGTCTACTTAGCCTTGTTGATCATCTAACATTCACTGGAGTTTGTGGTATTTCTTGTTGTTGTTGCAAAGCATGAGGAACCATTTGAACATCATTATCTGGAGTATCATCCAGCAACACATAATCCTTTTCTTTCTTCTCATGCTGCTACAACTAATCTTTCTACAACACCTTATCATTGAATACAACATCCCTGCTTCTCACAATTTTTAGATTTTCAACATCCCAAAGCCTATAACCTAATTCATCAATGCCATATCCAATGAATATACACTTTTTTAATTTTACATCAAGCTTGGTTCTATTTTTAGAATCTACATGTGCAAATGCTTCACATCCAAAGGTTTTGAGAAAAGAATAACTCACCTTCTTACCTATCCATGCTTCCTCTAGAATACCACAGCCCAAAGGAACTAAAGGACCTCTATTAATTAAATATACAACGATATTGACAACCTCTTCCCACATGTTTAAAGGCAGCCCAACATGCAATCTCATGCTCCTTGCATGCTCCATTATTGTCCTATTCATGCACTCAGCCACTCCATTTTCTTGTGGAGTTCCTAGAATTATTTTCTGCCTACGAATTCCATTAAAGGAACAATAATCCTCAAATTCTTTATTGCAATATTCACCACCATTATCAGATCTAAGACATTTTAATCTTTTACCTATCTCATTCTCAACCAAGCTTCTCCATTTCTTTAATGTTTCAGATACATCAAATTTCTGCCTAAGGAAATAAAACCAAACCTTCCTAGTAGCATCATCTATGAATGTAACATAATACTGAAAGCCACCGAGAGAAGATACATGAGCCAATTCCCATACATTTGTATGCACAAGCTCCAACTTTTCATCTTTCTTTTGCTTCCCATCCTTGAGAAAACTAATTCTCTTTTGTTTGCACACGCACAACTTTCACAAAAATCCATATTAATACATTTCAAACCTGGTAAAACTTTCTTATAATGAAGTACCTTCATACCTTTTTCACTCATATGCCAAAGTTTGTTATGCCATAGTGTTGTCTCAGAACCTGCAGGAACTGTTTCAGTCTTTTCCTGCGAACCCGCAGCAACTGTTCCTAAACCTGTTTATTTTTTCTCTACAACAACTAAAGTAGAAGGAACAATATGACCTGTACAAAGATATAAGGTGCCTACTTTCACACCTTTTGCTACTATTAAGGCACCTCTTGAAACCTTCCAATTTTTATCAATAAATGTAACAATGCAACCTTCATCACCTAGCTGCCCTGCTGAAATTAAATTCCTACTCAGCCTTGGAACGTGCCTTACCTCTTGTAGTAGAAAATGATTCCCATTCTGCAACTTAATCCTAATTCTTCCCTTTCCAACAATTTGATAGGGTTTGTTATCTCCCAAATAAATTAGCCCAAAATCCCCTTGGACATAATCAAGAAAATAATTTCTATGGGGCGTAGCATGAAATGAGGCCCCTGAATCTAAAAGCCATGAATCATCAACATTAGGGAAATAATCAAAGCATCATCTTCAGACTTATTACTTACCACATTTGCCTCCTTATTGCCTTCTTGTTTGTCTCCTTCTTTATTCTTCCGAGACCAGCAATCTTTCTTCAGATGACCTGGTTTCCCACAGTACTAGCAATCCTTTTGTCCTCTGGATTGGGACCTCTTATCCTTTGATTTTCCTCGTGACTTCCCATGACCTTAACCTTTTCCTCTCTCCTTTGATCTACCCCTACTTTCTGCATTCAAAACACTACCTGATGTGGCCCCCTCCTGATATTTTTTGTCGCATTTCCTCGCTAAGGATAACACCAACAACATCATCAAACTTCAAAGTATTTAAACCAGAGGCAAAGTTACTTACAACCATTACCAAGCTATTCCAACTTTCTGGCAAAGAACATAAAACCAAGAGATCTATCACCTCTTCATCAAATTTCACTTTTACAGAAGTTAACTGACTGGTAATTGTATTAAGCTCATTTAAATGATCTGTCACAGATCCACCTTCAATCATTTTCAGATTAAACAAACGCTTCATGAGAAATACCTTATTTGAGGCTGAGGGTTTTTCATACAATTTGGCCAAAGAGTTCATCAGTTCATTTGTTGTCTTCACTTCTGTTATATTGAATGCCACAGATGGTGCCAGACACAACCAAATGGATCCTAGCACCTTTTTGTCTAGAAGTTCCCAATCCTCATTAGTCATTGTTGTTAGTTTGTCAGCCATTCCTTCCAACGACCTTCATAAATCCTTTTGATAGAGATAATCCTCCATCCACATCTTCCAGAACTGATAGTTCTGCCTATTGAATTTATCTACCTTCAATTTACCCTCATTCGCCATTGCTCCCACTTAACTGTGAGACTCCCACTCAACCGTGAGACCTTCCTACAGATGATAATCGAACACAACCCACTCTGATACCACTTGTTAGGAATTGCATGCAGAAGATATCAATTAAATGCAAATAAAGATTAAATAGAGGAATGAAAATACATAGAAATAATAACAACGAGAGACAATTTTTAACATGGTTCACCCAAACTCAGGCTACTTCCACCAACAAAGAGTCTAATATTATTATCTAGTAAATTAAACTGATTACAACCAACAATCCTTGCAACTCAATGCCATTGCCAATGCTACAATACAATATCGAAATCCCACCCACAACATACATCCCAGCCACTTATAACAAGCTTTTTGGAAGCTTCTAGAATTAGGGTTTTACAATGTTATTTTTCTTTTGTCGGTTAACAAAAAATTAACAACCTACCCTAGACCCTGGTGAGGATACATTACGAGTGTACAGTACTTGAATGATCAGTCGCCACATACCAACACCCTTTACTCATCCATTGAGGAATCTAATCAAGACTCTATCACAACCAATAATACTTATATGAGAGTCATCAACAAGTCACACTTTTCATCTATCATATATTCTTCATACTTTGAAAATAAGGTCCTTGATGGGAGGTCATATGGAAGGAATCTCCAAAGTTAATCAGCCACACACTTTTGTATGCATATATTGCCAAGGCTATGATAAAGGCATTTCCATCATCCTCTTGTGAATACCTATTAGACTCATCATCAAAATCATGTATTTCCACCATCCTCATGTAAATACCTATTAGAATCATCATCAAATCATTATTTTTATTATTTTTCTCCTCCTTACAATCTGTTTTGAACTGCTTACTCATGTTGTAGTTCCAAAACTTAGTCTTTGACTTTATAAGAGATTTGGATCTCCCATAAGATTTGGATCTTGGTTTTCCTTTCTTATTGTCCTTCTTATTAGATTTACCCTTTGATCTTCCATGAACTGATAGGTCCTCATTAGTATATTTGAAATCTTATTACCACATCTCCTCTAAGATTAGAGTAACCACTACCTGATCCATGTGAAACTTTGAAGTAGTGCTCCTGATTGTCATCACTAAGTGATCCCATGAGTCTACTAAAGAACATAAGAGTGTTGTACAAAAACCCTCCTCCATCTTCACTCCAACAAAGTGCAATTAGGTTATGATCATATTGAATGCATTCAAATTCCTAACTATAGAACCATTATCATCCATTCTCAAGGTATACACCTTTCTCAAGAAAAGTTTGTTAATGAGGGATCTATCCTAGTATAAGTCTCCCAATTTCTTCCAAAGATCTTGTGAGGTGGATTCTTAATGTACATTGAACAAAACCAAATCTACTCATATAGAGCTTAATGAGGCCCTTCATCTTTCTATCTAATAGATCATAGTCAACCTATGACATTATAGATGGTTTGGAATCATAAGTAGAAGCCCATAAATAATTATCTATATGCATATCCTCCATTATGAGCTTACATAGATCAAGTTTAGTGCCAACAAACCTCTCCATATCTATCCTCAATGTGCTTTCCATTTTCCTACAACAATATCTTCTTCTATGCATGCTTCCACTCAAATCAAGATTAGATCAAAAAACCTTGTCCCTAACACATAAGACCTAAGGTGATCAAGCTCTTATACCAAATAAAAGGAAGCATAGGTACATAATACACTTATTACACCTATCTATGAGAGTAGGTATGTGCAAAAATAATTTAGATCATATAGTTACAAAGGAAATAAACACAAAAGGAATATACCATAACAAAGGGATTTATGTGGGGAAAACCCTTTTGATAGAAAAACCCACACTCCAAAGAAACTCAATGTATTATTTAGTAATCAACCAAATAATAATCAACATGGTTATAATACACTTTTAGAGTATAACATTTTATATAAGTATCACCAATAAGATATCTCAAGAAATTTTGGTAGCATATTGATACCTATAAAACTCTCTATGAAACCTCCATCTCTAGCATCCAATAAATAGGCAAGTATTAAACCACAAACCAAGTGTGGTTTCCCCAAAAAATGTGTGCCAAAACTATGACCCAAAAGTGATTCAATGTTTGGCACAAATTCCAATGCCCAAGTTGTCCATGTTCTTCCAAGCTAAAAATAGAATATGCTTCTACAATTGTCATAACCTATCATAGAATTTGTCATATGTACCTATTCAAATTGGGTGCCCCATTTTGGAATATTCAAACTTGTTCAAATATGACTTATTATATGCATAATAGATTGTCATTATTTTTTTAAGACTACAATGTAACCCCCCTCTTACATGCTCTTACACATCATAGAATCCATCATAAGTAACTCCCATCCTAAAATGTCATAATATTCTCTTACACACCATGATGACATTAAATTATATTACAAATTCTCACACACATTACAAAATGTCCAACATGTGGAAAAGAGCACCACATCAAAGTGGGACATCGTCTTTCCCATATGAGGATAAAATAATAAATAAATACAAACACTAGGTTGCAAGGTTTATACACCTTTCCCAACATAAAATTCATTAATAAAAATGAAATTTATACTATATATGTTGATGAATCCCCTTTCAACATTTTTAATATAATGAATCTCAAACTCTCCTTAACCCAACCACATATATTTTGCCTCTTTGCAACACATACCAGAGAAGGCTCACCTAAATCTAACAATTTCTCATGGGCCTCTACTTCATCTAATCCTCCTTCAAATGACATTGAACCTCCTCTTACTCCATCATCAAATGACAACCCTCTACATATATATATGATCCTTTCACCTTCTCAACATTTTAATCCCTTGCTTGAGGATGACTAGATCTGTTTCAATTTTACCCACCATTATTTTGATAAAGTTAAATATCCTCTCTATGCTTTAATACTTCCAATTACACATTTACGCCCTTACTTATGGTTTACCTCTTTATAGTCATTCCCCATCATCCCCTTTTATCCAAAATAAAAAATTAAATGTCAATATCTTGATTGTCCCAATATTCATTGGTCCATTCCAAAACATTGCTTCCTCTTCTTCCAAAGATATAATTTCCAACCCTTCCTTCAATGATCCACCCTCTTAAACATCTATTGATCACTTAGACATTGAGCAGTCTTCTTTTAAATTCACTCCTTTTTATTTTAGTGAATATAAGATTTATCTCGTAGATTTTTGTATTCATGTAATACATCTTGACCAAAATACTCAAAACCACTTCCCAAAAGATTCCTCTTTATCGTCTCATCCACCACCGTCTTCTCCTTTCTCTTTACATACAAATATCCATTCAACTAAGCCTACTGTTATAGATCCTTCTTCTCCTCCTTCACATGATAAAAACATCATTGACCATGGTATTCATTTAGTTTTCCCTAAAACTCAAAAGATTTTATAGAAAAGGGTTCAAGATCCTAGCACATTCTGCATATAAAGGAAATGACCTTGGCCTTCATGAAGATAGTATCACTGAACCTATTTACCTTAATCCTTACCTCTATAAAACTAACATGTGATACTCTCCTTTTCATGATTCATATGATCCCTTTCATTTCCATCTTCCTATTGATGCTTGTCACTCTATAATCCCTTGTCACAAGAAACATATTGTATCATTGTAGAATTTTTTATTGTTATCCTTCACTTATGCACTGCAAATAGTAACTTACCATGTCAAACACTATCTTCCTATATACACTTGGTTCACTCCACCTTTACATATCTCTCTGACACATTTACCTTACTCATACCACTATCACTATGTTATGACCTATTATCTCTTTCCATGATAGTTTATTACTCCAATCATACTAGTCCTAGATTTCTAAGCCCTCCACATATCCCAATAAGACATTCACTTACCAACTTTATATGCAATCACTACATTATGCTATATTTTATTTCCATGATAAGTCCATGCTAGTTCTTCCTCTTTTATTCTTGATATCCATGATCATTAGTTATTCATAGAAGCTTATGAGTGCATCACCTTCCCCTTCTTTCCTTGTTTAGTATTCTGTGACATTAAGCATGTTGATGTCCATACTCATTATTATTTCAATTCAAGAATATTGTTTATATATTTGGAGTATGGGGATGGTGTTACCCCTTTATATTTGGTTGCATTAAAATATTTCCTACCCTTTCTTGAGTTGCAATAATAATGAATATTGTTAATATATGCAAATATTAAGGTAATATTAAGTTTATAGATTTTGTTTAGAATATAACACAGTTCATGTGACTCTTCATAGTCAAGGACAAGTCTAACTAGATGTAAACCTAACCATGAGTCATAGTTGGTGGATTTAAAAGTATCACAAGAATTTTGAACCAAAGTATTTTTACTTGTGTCAATAGTACATTCTAAAAACAAGAACCAAGTTTAAACTATCATTCTTCCCCTACATAGTGATCATCGAACTAGTCCCCAACAATTCTAATGGATATGGTTATAGAATTCATGTTGCAAATCTTAAAAGCAAGTTCTACTCAATACTATCATTATCTAATATGGACAAGATTAGGTTATGTAAATAACTAAAAGTAAAAGTAGATTGCCAGTCTAAAACTATTTGCATAAGCATTAATATAAAAAACTAATTGTATTACATAATAACAAGAAATGAACTAACTAACATAATAATCAAATTGTATTTTAAAAAGAAAGAGTAATGCCCCGCCATGCAACCCTAGAGATAAGTTCAACTAAAGCAATAAAAAGGCAGAGTTTTTTTAAAAGAAGAAATGATAACAAAACATAACATAGACTAATAGCATCAAGTAAAACTATCATCTCTATGGATTACATAGCTGCATTATTGCAACTTAACAATAATCAACAACGTACATGATTTAATCGATCAAATGAATCAAACTAACATTTTAGGTTACAACATCATATGAATATATCAACATTTTTGCAACCAAGATTACAAGTGTAGAATAGTTTATCTTACAAGAATAATTACATAATTTCAATGATACAAAAGCTCTCTTTTTGGATACATCAATTACATAAGGATTTCTTTTGATACAAAAGATCTAAATACAAATAGTACAAATGTCCGTCTTTGATACAGGTGCAAAACTGGAATCAAGAGAGATACATTTTCTTTACACACGAACCATGATGCTAAAAAAATGAATGGAATAAAGCACAACCACCCGACCATGTGGAACCCTGAGGTCCACCCCCCATGCTAGGAGATAACAATGAGGTCCCACAATGACAACAATTAAGAAGACAATAGGCTAAAGAGTGCAAGGACTACACATGACTCCAATACAACATGGATCAATATGAAAATCACAAGTAACTTAAACAACACTTCCAGAGGAAATCACACACAAAAAAGGGAAAAACACACTTAGGGAATGCTAGGCTGCAGTAGGGAAGAGTGTCATCGCATGGTCCTAACATAGGTTATCCTAGACGTCTCTCACCGGATGCCTACCCCCATCCATGGGTTATCCTGGGTGTCCAAATGCTGGCCCCCATCTACGGTTATCTTGGCAGTCTCTCACTAGACACTAGCCCCATAGGGTGACACATGCGGAACCAACATTCCTTTTGTGGGGACAAGGAAGTTGATCTTGCCAACCACATCCTTCTCATCCCATCCTTAGCTTGAACGAGCACTACAGGCATGGGTGAGACATCCAATTATCTTATTTAGTGTGGAAACTACCGAACCCTCTAAATTTATTATTAAGTTATCACTGGATTAAAAATTTCCAATGGGTTATCCTAGCAGCCACTTTGGGCACCGACCCCACATTGAAAGCCACTCCCCTACCTGCATCTAGAAAACCCTATACATGAAGCAAGACAATTACCATCACAATGACAAGTAACATATACAATGCAAGGCATTTACCTTCTTGCATATGAAACATAATCAAGGGACCAATTCTTATATCCTTGTCCCAAAACATAAACTAAGAATGAACTATCACATTCTCATCATGATGCATTTACAACACAAAATACACATCATTTCACATCACACAGAGCAAGGCATTATCCATCTTGCATAGTCATCATAACCGCATGAATAGGCACACTGAGCAAGGCATTATCCATCTTGCACATGTATCATACTAACATGAAACAGGAGACAATATTACAAGAGTGCATTTCATTCAACTCACATTTACACCCTCTTAGGCCTCTGGAAACACTTCTACAACACTTGACATCATTAAAACATAATGGTCATACATCACATTCACTTTCCAAAGCACATCCTAAACCAAGATCAATAATTCAGTCAAAACCACAAATGTAACATATGATCTAATGCACTAATAATAGTCTGAAAGAATGTAACATTATTCCAATCATGATCAATCATGTAACAACATAAGGTAACTCTAATGCAGACAATAATTACTTGAAGGGATACCAATTGTTCTATAATAGAAAATTCAATCAAACAAGATACTACCCATTATTAGACTAACCCACTTTCTACACTGATGTGGATCTTATTAAAATTCTAGACAACTTTGTGATTTCTATTCAAAATAATTGTATAAGAAAAACATAGAGGGTCATAAAGTAGATTAAAACTGATCATCCATTTAAATCTTTAGAAAATATATGAGTTAAATGCTAAATGTTTTATATCATATCAAACCTAACCTCCACTTACTCACCCAATTTCATAACTAAGCACAATATTTAATATAAGTCATAAATAAGATTAGACTCCATTATATGACCACAAAGTTCCTTAAGGTGAAGAGAAAGCAAGATATACATAAAAATACTTGACAAGTCTTACTAAATCTAAACTAAATGTTATCTTCCACCAAAAAAAATATCAAATATATGTAGACAATCATAAATTAAATTCATAGACTAACTATATGCACACTACTTAAAATATTCTAATTCATACTACAATTAAAGACTTAACTAAGGTCATCATACACACCTTATAACTAGATCTAAAATAACAATTCAACATTTATAATATGATAATTTACATCAATTTAGCTAAGACAAATATATATTAAGAAGCCTTATTTATTGTCCATATCCTACTCTCTTAAAATAGATAAAACTACTAATATTCTTAAATATACAAGATAAAATAATAAATCAATAAATTATTTTAAAAGGATTTGACTTCTTATTTATAAAGTAATGTTTAAATATAACATATCTAAATAATAGGGATGAAATAAAATAATACTTAAATATGACACATCCCTAATACTAGGGATTTGATTTCTCATAAATGAAATATAATAATACGTAAATATAACACATCACTAATAATAGAGAATTGATTTGAAATATAATAATACTTAAATATAACACATCCTAATAATAGGGATTTGATTTGAAATATAATAATACTTAAATATAACACATCCTAATAATAGGAATTTGATTTTTCTATAAAAAGAAAAACTTAAAAAAATAAAACACATCCATAAAACTATTCTTCCCTATTAAATAGGGAGTTGACATCACACCTTCAAAATAATAAATAAAACTCAAATTAAAACAATAATTTATTAAAGGCAATTTTAAAGATAGTTAAACTTTATAATTAACATTATGCAACATCAAATACTTAATTTTTAGCTAAAAAAGGTTTAATTATTTAAATTCTTAAATTAAAATCAAAATAAGTTATTATATGCAAGAATTAATTAAATCAAATTCAAAAGAATAAGATTTTATAGTTTCATAATATATATTTTGATTTTACAAATAAGAATACTTTCTAAACTCTAACAAAATTTCTAATTCTAATATGGTAATACAAAAGGTAGATTTTTATTTTACTAAAACTTATCATTCCTATTTCCTATCAAGGTTAAAATAAAATTATTTAAGCACAAAGAGATTTATTTATTCACTTCTATTCATTATGAAAGCTATTCATTTATTCATATAAAAGTATTCACACAAACCAGAATTAAATTTGATACAATGAAAAGAATTTATGTGAGAGCTTGGCTGAGCCATATGGCTGCCATGGACAAGAAGAGGGATTCTGAAGAATTTAATTCAGGAAAAATTTCATTGTTTTACATACTAAAATTCATTGTTTCACATACTAAAATTCATTGTTTCAAATGCATAAACTACAGACCGAACTTCATTTGCAATATTTTTGGTTTCAGGCAAAGAAAGTTTCATAAATTTTTAAGTGTAAAAGCTAATAAAATCTAAAATCTCCTATACCTTGGTCTGAGATAACAATTGGGCTGTAGATACTAAGTTTTAAATGCTATTTCAGACATGATTCTATGCATATGGAGACCGTACAAATAGGCAGGCTGGAGGAATAGAAAATATGAAAGTTTTGTTAGAATGGAATTTATCTCTATTGGCATTATTACAACAAGTCATCAAATGGCATGAGATTTCAGACAAAAGAAATTCTTTTGATTAATTATACAGATTAATGGCTAGAAAGAAAGAAATAGGTTTGCCTGGCAATAAATTTTGATCTATCTAGGCAAGGGCAACACTACAGAAGTCAAGATTTCTTTTGATAAAAGAAATTGACATAGACACAGGAATGCAACAAAAAAGAAGGATTTAATTTCTTCCAATAGCAAAAGATTTCATTTAGCTAAGGTGTCTACTGGTAATATGAAAATATGATGATAGTGTAATAGCAAGATAGGTGGGTGTGAAGAAAGATAAATAGGTGTGAAGATTGGAGGATCAACAATATTTAAAATTGCTACAATTGCAGGATATACATGGCTAGATTGTTGAAGAGAACATCCAAGCAAATGCAAATAACAAGATTAAATATAATGGGGTTTATAGAAAAGAGAGAATAGATTACATAGCTTTTACATATGATTGCAGATGGAAACCGACTTTCAAACGATTTTCTATTGTTTGGGATGATTCACAGAGACCAACCTACTACCAAAATTTATCAAATCAAAAAGTGCTCAAACACATACAAGATTTTTCTTCATATACAGACAAGAAGAAGAAATTTTGTTTAAAACATACCCAAAAATTCTTTAGACTTCTCTTGCTCCCCTCCTCTCTTCCTCCACCAATTCCTCTTCTTTTTCCCCAAATTTCTGTGTATCTTTTCCAAGAACTCTCCCCTCAAAATAATCTTCCCAAATCCAAAAATAGACCAGGATAATAAATTCCTAAATCCCCCAATCTTCCATTACTGACATCCACTATCCAAAATTTTAAATGCATTTCTACCACCACTATCTGGAATATTTTCAAATCTTGAAAATTATTTCCAGCAAACACTTGCTCAAAACAATTAATGACAATATCAATATAATATCTTCCAACCCAAAATTTAATCAATTACTAAAGTATTAAATATTAATAATTGATTGAATAACTTTATTGTCATTATTATTATTAACTATAAATACCACTAACAAGAATAATTTTTAAATTTCTACAACCCACTCCAACAATAAATTAATGGCAAAATAAAATAAAATCTTACATGTCAGATAAACTCAATAAAGTACTAAATATTAACAATATTATTATTATTGCTAGCTTTCAAAGCTACTAATTTAATTTAATATAAAAATCAACTAATTAATATTCTCAATTTTCTACATTAATTAAATAAATAATATTGATGTATATATATAAACTTATTATTATTATTACTATAACAATTAATAAATCTCCAACAAATACACATTGACTATATAACCGAAATGATCAAACATGAACACATCTATACACATAGATCACTTATTCTATAAAATGAACCAAACGACTATAATCAACAACTTAATACCTTGGTCACTAAGTTCAATAAAATGAACCTTAAAACAACCACATACCAAAGGATGACCAACACTCGAGGACAAGTACCAACTGAGCGACAACTACACCCATGACTAGAAATACATGGACGATGACAAACTGAAGACATTGGCTGACAGAGGGAGCCCCATGTTATCTCCCATCCACATTATCCATTGGTGTAAAGGCACACTCAGACTTGCTAATTCAGGTTGAGTTGGTGCCTGGTACCTGCAACCTGCATCAAACCAAGGGGTTGTGTACAAATATATATATAATCAAACACACTATGACAGGGAATCACAGCGTAGTAGGGTGCTCATAATGAGTAATACTACACCATCCCTTCACCAAAAGCATCATAAATAACATATTAAACAAGTTTATTAGTAACTAAACAACCAGATAACACATAGTCAGATAGTCGCATAACTCATGTAGTAAAACAAATCTACATAAGCATAATGTACTAATCATAAAGTATCAATAGTGTCATCATAGTAAACATCAATGCGTGTCATCAACTACATCAAAATGGTAAACCTGCCATCAACATGTCTAACATACCCTAAGTATTCTGAGTATCTTACCTTCATCTTCATGCTCCTTAGCTTGACCACCTGCTCATCCAAGGTGAGAATGGAGGGGCACTACAGAAAGCCTAATAACTTGAATGATTATCTTGTATTTATAAGTTACAAATTACTCATGTCACAATGTACCCTTAGAACATAAATTTGAAATTTTAACTAGAACAGTTAGATATAAACTTTAATCTTTGACACTTGTTTGATAGATAGTAAACTTAGTATCTCATTAATAAAATTTACAATTTTTTTTGTGGAGAAACATAATAAAAATTTCCTAACACGTAAATGCATTAAAACTTGCACATTGAATATTATTGGATCCTAACCATTAAATGGTGCATATCCTAGAAATTGATTTTTACTAGTTTAAAAGAAATCAATTTAAAACTTGAAGGACCTTTTAAGAAGATACACTTTCATTTAAACATATGTATTAACTAAACAAAAAACTTGGTTTATATTTTATTTGTAGCTTTAGTTTTAAAATGCCAAATTTATTAGAAGCTTGCCATATCACTAGCGAGTAAGCAAATCATGATCTTTTATCAAAAGAGCTTTAAAAACTTTCAAGAAGGCATATATTCTTGGTAGACATGTATGTATAATGTGGAAGCATAGATAATACACTAATAGTTGGACTTAATGTTTAAATGATATGCCTGTTAATGATTACCATTTATGTACAGAAGAAATGACTCTAGATAAGTTACAATCATTTAAGAGTATCAACCTTTTAAACAATAAAGACTTTTAATCAAATTTGAAGATATTAGTTGATTAAAGGTAAATAATTAAAATGAGGGTTTGTGAGAAAATTGCACTAGATATATTGTGATCACATGAATAAAAGATTGTTGGATACTAATAAAAACCTTATTGAGATAAACATTTCAAGTTAACTGAAACCCAACAATGGTACAAGGATAGGTAGAATAAGCTACAAGATAATGGATTAAATAAAATGATTTTAGGAGACATCATCGCATGAATTTCAATTATTGTAGATTATGCACAAAAAATATTTTGTTGAAAAACTTAAAGAAACTACCAAATGAATGGATTAGGTGAGTAAATTCTTATTCCTCTATGTTTGACAGTAAAAAAATATAGAAAGATTAAAAAATGATATTTTTATTAATACTTAATGAAATTTAAAACTATAAGATGTTTTAGAAAGCTTAAATTAAGATGTATTAGAAAGCTTAAATTAAGATGCTCATAACCTAGAAACTATTTTACAAAATATTTCTTGTGTAAAGATAAGTTTATAAAACAACTGCATGTTTTTTGAAAAAAATTCAGAAAATAATCGCATCTATTAGCACCCATAATTTCTACAATTTATATATTCACGCCTTGATAAAGTAATAAAAACTTTTTTTTTCAATCAAAGACATCGGGATATGGTTGCATTGGATGGAATTGTTGAAAATCATTATAAATTGCAAACAAATGCAAGGCAACAAGTGCAAATTCAGATGCAATAACTTTGCCAACATCACTTAGAAAATTTCAAGCAAATACAACATCTATGCAGAAGTGGATAGTTTTAAAGATAGGGAGATCAATTTTTAGATGCTAGAAAAGAATTAATTTCAATTATGTAATCTAAAATACATTCAATTTTTAGATGGCATGAGAACATACAATATTACTAAAATATTAAAATTCAAGTTCATATCACATACTTAGTTTTGTAGATTTTGCCTTTGACCTTCCCCTTATTCTCTTCCTGTAATCTTTTCCCAAGAACACCTCAATTTTAGATACATTTGAATACTTTCCCCTGCTCTATCAAAAAAACAAGAACACCCCTAAATCCATACCCCTACATCCCTTTTTATACTAATAAAATTTATTTTATTTTATTTATTTATTTTCTTTTAGAGATTCTCTAACTCATGGAGAAGTGAAGAGAAAATTGAGTTTATTTTTAGTTATAAAATAGATAACTCATGCATGCAGTCACTTAACTAGTGATCAAATTAAATAGAAACAAAACTAACTATTTTTCTATTTGCATGTAATGAATAAACAAAACAAAATTAGGACTTACTATTTGTTTTTCTATTTCCTTCATCATGCATGCGTACATGCAACTCCTTAAATTATTCTTTAACTAAAAGTCATCAAATAATAAGGCAATAACAATTCATTTAATTTCTCAAATACTAATTAAGCTATTATTTTATTTTATTATCTTAATTTTTTAAATTAGTTTAATTTTTATGCTAAAATCCTCAAACTTAATTTAATAAATTAAAGAGACTATAATTGCATTCTCTAATAAAAATTCCTCCTCATCATGAAATAGAAATTCTTCCTTATCATGCAATAATTAATTGAAATCTTTATTTATAAATAATTCTATTAGTTATCTTATTTTAATTATTGTTGTACATGATTAACATAAATCCAATAATTATAATTACAACAATATCTATTTATTTCTCTAATTTATTTTTATTCTATTTAATTATTCAAAAGTATTATTGAACTATTTATTTCCAATAATTTACCATCCTAGTTAAAATAGTTTATGAAATTCATACATCCACTTAATACTAACTATTGTCGTCATAAATAATCATTTAAGAATAAGAGGTGGGTTGTGACATTGTCCCTTGCATGAACTTATCTCATATCATCATCTCGGGGGCATGATATTGGAGTCCCCATCTTCCTTATTTATTCCTCTTTCCTCTTGACCCCTCTCATTAAATTCCTTGGCATTTTTTTTTTCCCCTAAACCTTTATCCTTAAATTGACTAGCTGTCATCATTATCACTCTTTCACCAATTAATTTAAGTGGGCATATATTCTATATCACCCACTCAAACTCCTATTTACTTAATCTTGGACCATGACCATGATGATTATCTTATTCTTGTTATGGTGTAAAATGTGCACACTAGTTTAGCAACTGGGTGGACTTAAAGTGTTTACACTTGTTAATTATGACCTATTTTAACACCTTTTTGAACATTAAATGATTAATTCTCGATCCCAAGGATAAAACCTGACAAAATAACAATGAGGCCGACCTAATCACACTTAAAGGGACTTATGTCAGAGTTTTTGGGGCTAAAGGATAAGGGTGCCCAAGCACCCTAGTCCCTCATTTAGCCCAGACATAATTTAAAGGTATGTTAGCTTAAGACATCATAAGTGGTTCCTCATGTCGGCCCCATTTGGTTTTATTCATTGTTTGTGAGCGAGAATGCATATAAAAGTAAGTTAGTTTATTCATTTGAACATCTCTAAGTTCTCTAAGCAATCTAGGCACTCTTGAACTCCTTCATCTTCTCTAAAGCTCTCTATGGTGGATTATTGTTGTGGCACTAACTTATTGAAGGTCTTGTGAAGATATTTCTACTTCTATGGGCTACACCAACTTCTTGAGTCAAGTTATGACGCCTCTTCAAGAAAGCTAGTGTTTCCATGCTCCTCTCCTTTATGCTTTCTTATAGCATTCCATTCTACTTCAGATTTGCCTCTACCCTCCTAGGGCACACACTCTTTGAGATCTCATCAGTTCTATTGTAGAGGTGGAAACACCATTCATAGAGCTTGACTTAGGCAAGTTCCTAAATAGCACCCAACCATTTTCCTTCTTGTGTGTGTAGGTAGCATCTGGGAGAATCTGTAGAAGACAAGTTACATGAAGTAGGAACACAGGAGGGAGAAGACACAAAAAAATTAACATTTTTCTAAACCCTAATCAGGGTCTAGGGAACCCAAGTGCCCTAGTCCTTTGGGCTCCCAAATCTGGAACCAAGTTCTATTCTTCTCTCTAATCCTTGTTGTGGTGTTAGATTTCTTATATCTATTTTTGACATTCATATTTTCACAGATCTTGTTCAACTAGGATTTGATGTTTTGCCCTAGTTTGCTTGGTTGGATTTGGTTAGATTTGGTTGGCACTCCTCTATACAACAAAAAGGGACAAAAACCCTGTAGTTTGGCTCTCCTTCTTGGGTAGAATCCAAGCTCGATTTGTGTTCTAATGATAATAGAAGAGGGATTGAGCTAGTTAATCTTGTTAGGCTAAGTCACTCTTTTATACCAAACATATGGGGAATGATGCATGATGATTGAGACAACATTTAGATTGAGGTCCCTTTTGTCATGCTGACTCAGGGTCTTCCGTTATGTGTTTCTTGTTGTTATTGTATGATGCATGTATTCTCCTCACATATTCTTGTCCTCTATGTATTCTTCATGCCTCATGTGTGCCTCACATGTATTTTCTCTATGTGTTCCTTATGTATGTCTCTTGAGTGCTTCACATGTATTCCATGTGTGTTTCATGTGTATGCTTCATGTCAAGTGTGTATACTTTGTGTATTGCATGTATGCATTATGATTTCTCAAGTGTATGCCTTGTGTATGTCTTGTCTTATCTCATGTTTTCTAAGTACTTCATATATGATTGATTTATGTCATATGTCTTATGTGTATGCAATTCTTCATAGATTCCTAGAATACTAAACTTGGGGGCTTGATCACCCCTCAATTTTGGTGACATTCTATGGTTTTTATGTTTGATGTGTTTGAAACTTGTCTTCTCCATACTTTAGTGTGAGTTTGAATGTAAGTTCATACCTATGCTAAAGTGGAGGATAAATTTTATGGAGTAAAATGTGTACACTAGCATTTTATACCTAGTTTAGCACTTGGGTGGACCTAAAATGTTTACACTTGTTAATCAAGACCTATTTTAACACCTTTTTGAACATTAAATGATTAATTGTTAATCTCGATGATAAAACCTGAAAAATAACAATGAGGTTAACCTAAGCACACTTAAAGGGACTTATACCAAAGTTTTTAGGGCTAAAGGACAAGGGTACCCAAGTGCATTGGTCCCTCATTTAGTCCAGACCTAATTTAAAGGTATGTTAGCTTAAGACATCTTAAGTGGTTCCTCATGTCGGCCCCATTTGGTTTTATTTGTTGTTTGTGAGAGGGAATGCATATAAAAGTAAGTTTATTCATTTGAACATCTCTAAGTTCGCTAAGCAATCTATGCACTCTTGCACTCTTTCTTCTTCTCTCTCATGCTCTCTACTCTTCTCTAAAGCTCTCTATGGTGGATTATAGTTGCGGCACTAACTTATTGTAGGTCTTGTGAAGATCTCTCTCCTTCTATGGGCTACACCAACTTCTTGAGTCTTGTTGTGATGCCTCTTCAAGAAAGATAGGGTTTCCATGCTCATGGTGACTCCTCTCCTTTATGCTTTCTTACAGCATTCCATTCTACTTTAGATTTGCCTCTACTCTCCTAGGGCATACACTCTTTGAGATCTCATCATTACTATTGTTGAGGTGGAAACACCATTCATGGAGCTTGACTTAGGAAAGTTCCTAAATAGCACACAACCATTTTCCTTCTTGTGTGTGTGCAGGTAGCATCTAGAAGAATCTGTAGAAGACAAGTTACAAGAATCAGGAACATAGAAGGGTGAGGACATAGAAAACTTAACATTCTACCAAACCCTAATCAAGGTCTAGGGCAACCAAGTGTCCTAGTCCTTTGGGCTCCCAAATATCGATCCAGGTTCTATTCTGCCATCTGATCCTCGCTACGGTGTTAGATTTCTGATATCTATTTCTGACATTCGTATTTTCACAGATCTTGTTCAACTAGGATTTGATGTTTTGCCCTAGTTTTCTTGGTTAGATTTGTTGGCTCTCCTTTATATAACAAAGGGACAAAATCCTTGTAGTTTGGCTCTCCTTCTTGGGTAGAAGCCAAGCTCGGTTTGTGTTTCCAATGTTAATAGAAGAGGGTTTGACCTAGTTAACCTTGTTAGGCTAAGTCACTCTTTTCTACCAAACAATTCTATTAGCTTGGGCCTGGCCTAGCCTCTTATCTAAGTTACCATATAACTGTTGACAACATCGCACCTTTTTTCTATTTTACTTTTTCCCTAGCCTAGAATTGTTTGGGATGGTAACCAAATATAGCTAAGGGTGGTAACCACATAGCCAAATTTACCATTTTCCCTTTTTTGTTTATTGTCATCATTGCCACTATTTACTATTTTTCCTATCTTTAGTGGCTACCTTACAACCCTTATCATCATAACCATTGATCAGTTTCTAGTATCTAGTATCCAATTCCTAGTATCCTCATATCCAGTTTCTATTTTTTAGATCATTTTTCAAAGGTTCCTTCCTCACAAGTCCCAGTTTCTCTCCTATCCTCCTCTGTCCTATATTCTTTTATGGAGTATATCTTCATAGATCTCCCCCCCAAAATAGAAAGTTTAAATATTTTCAATAGTTTTCATATATTCATGATAAGATAGCATATTTTTCTTTTGCTTGAGTTGCATTCCCTTGTTTCCATTGTGCACTCTTGGTTTTCTAATTCCATACATGTTATTAGTTAGTTTTATTTGTATGTGTATAGTGTCTACTCTCTATGGATGCTTTACAAGACCAAATAAAAGTGCTTAAATGATGACTAAAGTGTTGATTAATAGGGTAAAAAACATAATGAAAATATTACTAAAATAGTGATTTAATCTGATAAAGCTTGTGATTAAGCCAATAAAATTAATATACCAATGAAGAAGAAAACATAACAAATACAAACCACATGAACACTAGATTTATCTGGAGAAACCCTTGAAGAAAAACTCCACCACCAAAGAGACCCAAAATCAACAAAGAGTAAACACCAATACAATCACTTATCCCTCTACCACTAAACTAGTAGCATAAGAGTACCTCTAAAAGAATCATAAAATCCTCTATCCCATTCCTCTAATATATAAAAAATTTAGAAACTAGAAACCACCAAGTGGTATCTAAAATTGAGTCAAAACTGAGACCATTAAAAAAATCCAATGCCCCCATAGTCATGGTCAACCAACCCAGTATAATAACCCCTGTTACAAATCTTACACCTCTCTTATGTATCATAGGTTCAATCATAATAGTCAAATTGACCACATTCCCAAATCTAGGTGCTCTATAAAGGAATTTGATGTTTGTGTCATAACCACCGAATTAGGAAGATGGTCTATAACTCTAAATTTTGATCTCTTCAATGTAACCTCCCTATTCAATGCATTCCTACACAATATCCTAAGTATCCTAGAGATTAAATAATAATAAATAATATCCCCCCTCACATGGGAATGCCATTTCCCCCCTCCATGATGTTTGGAGATCATACATTATTTATCCTCTACATAATTAAATACAATTTACCAGAATTGGGATTTTAAAGTTGAATGACAAAACTAATTCTAACATTATCCCCCTTGACATTTACATTGCCAATACATAAAGAGAAACTAAATTTAGATTGAGTACTAGAAGAGGCAAGGCCTATGGCCTCTCTACACCAACTAAATTTCTCCATGCTCACTAGCTTAGTGATAGAATCTACATCATTAACCAAAGTGTCAAATTTATATATCATGACTCTACCACTATCAACCATCTAATAGAAAAGTGATACTAAACATCAACATATTTCATATGACAATGGAACATTACGTTCTTCACTAAATAGATAGCACTTTGACTATCACATCTAATCTTGACCTATCTATACTCAAAGCCAAAAACCTAAACATAATATTTGTAACCGCACTATCTCGTTACAAGCATGTGTTGCATCCATGTACTATGCTTCAATGGTGGACAACACAACCATAGGTTTCCACTTACCCATCCAATTAACAACTCCAAATATAATGAACACATAACCAATCATGGAGCTCCTATTGTTTAAATCACCAACACAATCTGAATCAATAAAGCCATGTATATCAAGCAACTTACCCACATCAATACATGATAGAAAATACAATAATCATAATTTCCTTGCAAATATCTAAAAACCATTTTCACATAATTCCAATTCTCTTTGCCAATGTTAGACATAAACTTGCTAAGAATTTCCACTACTTGAGAAATGTCTAGTCTTGTATTGACCATAGCATACATTAGGCTACCTATGACACTAACATAAGAAACATTAAATATATCCTCTAAATCATCATTTGACTTAGGATACTAATCATAGACATACTTTAACTAAGCCAAAAAATTATACCAATTAGATCCTTGCTAATCTCCATACCTAAGATATATTTTGTAGCCTCCAAATCCTTCATGTCAAAGGCACAAAATAACTAAGTTTTGATTTTTCTAATCACACCCTTCCTATTTCCAATGACCAACATGTCATCAACATACATCAATTTATTTAAAATAAACACAATTATCACATTCACTTCTAAAAAATCTAAGTTCCAATTTTTGAAGGCATCAAACTTTTGGAACCACAACTGAGGTGATTGCTTTAGACTATACAATGATCATTTCTAAAAACTGAAATTACCTTTCTTTTGACCACAAATTGTCATACTATTTCATATACATTTATTCCCCAAGATCCCCATGCAAAAATATAATTTTAACATCCATTTTTTCTACCTCTAAATCATAAAAAATAGTAACAGAAAGTAGGAATCACATAGAAGTTAGTTTTACAAAAGGAGAGAAAATTTCACTAAAATCAAGAGTAACCTTTTACCACTAATCTTGCCTTCTACCTTTCCAACTATCCATTTACTTTGAATTTATTCTTAAACACCCACTTGCAACTAATGGGCTTCCTTCCCTCAAACAACTCAACTAGATCCCAAGTCTCACACCTATCTAAGGTCATCATTTCATCCTTCATGACCTTCATCCAAGGTTCATGTTCCTCTAAAGAAAGAGCTTCCTTCATAGATCTAGATTCGTTGTTAGTACAAGATAAGTCAAACACAATGCAAATTTGGTGGGTTATACATTTCAACTAGTTTTCATTTCCTAGTGGATTTTCTTAAGGGTATAGTAAAAGGATCCTCATGTTCTTCATCTAAACTCTCTGAATATAAAACTTCTTCTCCCTCTACATCCTCTTGTCTAGTCTATTGTTATTCTACCTATGCATCTTCTTACTTCTCTATTTTAGTTTCAAAATGCACATTTTTTCTCCTTTTCTTTTGGTTGTTCCTTTATGATCAAATCTCCAAAGTATACTATTTTCATGGTTAGAGGATTCCAAATCTTGTAACCCTTAATATTATCGTCATAACCAATGAAAATATATTTGTTAGACTTGAAATATTACTTAGACAGTTTTTCTTTAGGCACATGAAAAAAAATTCACAATAAAAAACTCTAATAAATGAAACAAATAAAAAACTCTAATACATGAAATAATTTTTCTTTAGGCACTTCATATGGTATTTTATCAACTAGAGTAGAACACAAATATCTATTTATTAAATAAAAAGTAGTGCTTATAGCCTCATCTCCAAAACATGTATCCAACTAAGCACTCCTCGACATACTCCTAGCTCTAACCATTAATTATTAGGAAAGGTGTCTCAACCTTGAATTCTAATGTAAGAATACAAAAAATGTATTTTTTAGGTTATAGAATAGAAAAAATCAACCTTTGGGCTATAGAGGTTGTTTTTGGCCTCAAAAATACTTATAGATAAGTCAACATCAATTCTTGGATGCCTGAGATGTGGACCTCTTCAAGATCTACAATTTTTAAAAAATAGGCTCAATTGGATTCCTAGATCAAAAGTTATGGCCTTCAGAAGTTGAGCCTCCCACATTGGAAATGTATGAACATCTATGTGTAATGTCCCAGCTTTTACACTAGGACATTAACAAACAAACACGGGACGAGCCAATTTTTTGCGATGCAAGTGTAACATCCACATGTCACAATTATACACTAAGCACAAAAATACCCAAGTGCCACACAAAGGCACTAGAGAGAAGGTGGAATAAGAGACACACTTATCCAAAAGGCAAGAACAAACAACATCGACATATGGCCACCAAGCCAAGCAATGTTGACAAATTTCTAAGAAGCCAAAGGAGGGTCGACTACAAAACCTCACCAAAATCGTACAACCACAAGGATCCAAACCATGAGGAATTTACTCAATAACCTTAAACAAAATTCCATATAATATCGAATCATGGTAACTAGTCATAAAAAAATATAATATTTCTAGCTTACTAACATACATGCCAAATATGATAAATTTGAAATGGATTGCCATGCTCATTCGACACCAACGTCAAGTCGGGACAAAACCAAACATGGAAACATCAATTATAATGTGGGAACAATACATACCAATCAATAAACATAGCATAGTATAAGTATAGCATACAAACTAGAGGACTCCAACATCCTTTGTTAACCATTTCCAACACATGATATAAAGTCACAAAATGATAAATTCCATCCAAAACATGATTCATTTTATAACCAAACGACATCATAAAATACAACATGACAAAGGCTAATTCCCAAACATGGAAGGATCACACTCCAATGAATAAAATATATAGAGCATAAATATACATCATAATAAACCACCTCCAAAATGGCCTCGTAGGCACATAGTACAATATAGTCAAATATCCCGAAATGAACATAGAACTCATCCAACTCCAGAAAGATCTGCTCAAGGACCAATGTGGAACTATTACCCGCCACCCTACCATATTACCATTGTCGAGTGCAATAGATGAATATGCCACTCTAGGCAACCCCCGAGCTACAAAGAAGACAATCATGGAAAATGTGCTATCATGGCCATATCACACCAATCCAAGGAATGCATAGAACACTTAATCAAGTAAATACATCTCAAACACATCACTCACACAAGAGTCACAAGATGGAATCACACATAAGTACAATAAGGTAATATTCTCATCACTAGTGCTCACAAAGCACATACGACTACTCACACCACAAAGAGCATAAAGGTAACATATGACACACACGCCAATCAATTCACAAGAAAGGCTAATACTCAACAACAAGCATATCAATAATGGTATCACTACTCTCATATGAGCCTCAAGGTAAGGATGCCACCACTCTCATAAGAGCCTCAAGGTAAGGACATCCCACTCTCATAAGAGCCTTAAGGTTAGGATGTTCCACCCTCATAGGACCCTCAAGATTAGGATGCCACCACTCATGCACAGAGCCTCAAGGTACCCATATGCCACTCACACATAAGAGCCTCAAGGTTCACATTCGAAACTCACACAAAATAGCCTCAAGGTACATGTCTGCCACTCACACATAAGAGCCTCAAGATGTACATCCACCACTCACACATGAGAGACACGCAGTGTACAACAACCATTCTATTCATTCAAAACAAGCTCAAGGGACAATTCTTCAACGCACTCCTTGCATCCAACATCATCCAATGAGTTGGGAGCTATCCAACTCACACAAACAAAGGCTTCCTCCTTCAAGAAACCTAAAAATTAAATAAAAAAGTATTTTACGACTGAAGGCATGCTTCCCAATGCAACTATAAAATTAAATATATGGGAGAATACATCATTCCACATAACATACAATATTCAGAATACCCCAAAATTCATAAACTAAAATAAAATAATTTCCAGGTATATCCAGGGTTCACCATTGACGGATCTTGAAGCATCCTTCCCAAAACCCTTGAACCAAAAATGTCAACTTTTGAATTACAAAGAAATACAAAATTCTGAAAACACCCTCTTGTTCTAAATTAACCCAACAACAATCTTTTCCACTCACATAATTTTTTAAACAATTTCTAATAGGTGAAAATAGGGAAATTCATGCACTTTTCACACTTTCTAAGAAATCCAAAAACTAAAAATACAAACATACACTTTTCAAAAAATATTTCATTTTTAGAAAATTTTGACAAGGTTTGGGTAGGAAATTCAATTTTCCAAAAATGGAATTTCCTATGAAATAACAATTACTAAATAAAATTAAATACATAACCAATAGGTGAAATACCTGACTCAAACTAATGGTATGGAGATGGGTTATCTTTATTGTTGTTGACATTATCCAATTTGACCAAGCTATCTCCCGGTATGAACAAATCAAATTTTCTTCCAAAAAGTGTTTTCAAACTCTATATTTGCTCTCAATTTTCAAACCATTCATAATGAAAAATAATACAATACACTTTTTCCCTTATAAGCTTCTAATCAAGATTAGGTTTAACTAACCCTTCATTACTCCAAAGCTAATTTTCACTAACATACAATATAGAATTTAAATATTTCTTTTTTTTTTTCAAATAGAATTAAATCTATTTCAATAACCAAGCATAAAATAAAATGTCTTTCCAAATTTAAATATCTCGACACATAAATAAATAAATAATTCCTTTCCCTACAGAATAATTCTAACTTCGCAATTAGAATGCATTGAACACCACACACACATTATTTCAAAAACACATTTAAATAAAATACAATGCCTTTTTGAAATTAAACACTTCACAACTCAATTAAATCGGTTAAATTGCATTTCCTCTATGATGAGTGCCAAGTAGCACCCATGGAATACACCTTTTTACCTCTCTTTTTCTCCTTCCTGATCCCATCTTTCCTAATGTCTACACCTGAATAGGCTAGCAAGATCGTTCTAGATAATGATTAATTGAGATAAATTACTTAAGATCATAATTTCTGATTGAGGGACTAATGTGCATGGAATTGATGGAAAAATGTAGAAAACTTCTCTCTTTTTGAATCAATAGGTGTAGATGCTCGGAACGACAATTTTGTGCATCTCCGGAGGTAGTCTTCAATGATCTCCAGAGACAATACCAGAATACCATGACACCAGAAGTTTTGAAGCAAAGAGAAAAGCCTCTCCGGAGCTAGACGGGAGTCTGGAGCACCTCTGAGGCTGAACAAGAAGGCCACAATGGTATCTCTGGAGCTACATACATATCTTCGGAGCTACAGACATATCTCCAGAGTTGCAGACAAGGACATATATCTCTAGTGCCTCCTAAGAGCAGGCCATATTTCTAGCATATGCTGCCGATCAGGCACTCTCAGCAGTGATCATAATACCCCTCATTTCACTCAAATCATCACCTGAGTGGTGAAGGGTCATCTTTAGTTAACTGCTAGAGTTTTTATCCTTTTTAAGTTTTTGCATGAGTTACTGATAGAACTGTTTCAATGTCCATATTTTCAGGGCCTCGCTGCCCAAATGTATTAAGACTCAAACTTAGAATTCTGAGTGGACTTCTGTTCCACTCAATCTACTTTATTGCATGATTATTTTTCCATAGTTAGATAGCTAGTGTAATAAAGAGATGGATGTCATCTCATAGAAGAACTGGTAGATAAGATAAGTGATATGTCATCACTCATTTTATATATACATATAGAAACAACAGAAGAAATATACAATGATTGATTTATTTTGATTCTCAATAATCTCAGTTCTTGGATATCAATAGTTTTCATGAATGCAAAGCAAATGGAATTTGATTGAATTTAGTTGTGATCTTATTCCTTTGTGTTGATTCCCTACTATAGCTTTCAGCCCCAAGGGTGTGGAGCAAGGGCCCACTCTCACCACCAAGGCAGAAGGCTAGTACCACTGTTTTGTATTTCAGATTTTGCTGTGAAAAGTTTTTACTGATTTTAATAGATAGATGCATGTTACTATTTTTAAGATTGCTTAAGTAACTTCATGTTTAATTCTGTTTTCAACATTCTTTGAATTCATTCAGTAAGTAGACAGATTAATCTCTTCAAATTGGTAGAAGTTATTAAAATTAGCTAGGAAAACTAGTAACTGTAGAATCCCTAATTGCAGACAGCTGAGGACATAGCCCCTGGATTGTGACATCTGAAATATGATTAAATGATGAGGTACAACGACACCTTGTCATTTTTGGTGCCGTTGCTGGGGATATATTGTGTTAATTAGGGAAACTTAGCTAAAACAGTTTTTAGGATAGATCTGTATGGTTAGAGAGATATAAAAAATAGACACCCCATCAACAACCTATAGGGGAAAGCAGTGGGCTGGCACAAGATCTTGTTGAAGAGAGAAACCTAGAACCTACTTTGGAAACTGCACCTCAAATCAATATCCCTTAGACCCTCCAAATCTTCCACTTGCTGATTATATCCAGGAATTACAAAAAAAGTTTCAGGCAGATCCTTTAATAGAACCTAATTTCCTAGAACCTCAGGGAGAAGAACCAGTTTTAAACATGGACAATGATAATCATGAAGAAGAGGAAAATTAGGCTCCAAGAACCTTCTCATATCCTATTGTTTTGGCTGCTGGAGATAATGCTCCTATGAATAATATCTCACTAGCACACTTGCCAAATTTTAGAGGACTTTCTTCTAAGGATCCAGATCAGTTTTTGTTTGAATTCAAAGTAGTCTGCCAAACTTATGATTATGGATTAGATAACCAAAAACTCAAACTGTTCCCTTCAACTTTGAAAGATTCTGCAATGAGATGGTTTATGGGTTTACCCCAGAATTCTATCCATTCTTGGGATCATATGGAAACATAATTTTTGGGAAAGTATCAAGATTAATGTAGATCCAGTAATAAAAATGAAGAATTGTTTAAAATTAGGTAGGGGGAGGAAGAGACCTTAGAGGACTAGGTGGATAGGTTTAATTTCACCTTGAGAAGGTATGGCAACCCAGTAGATCACTCATTGGCCAGAACCCTATTTGTAAAAGGATTGGATAAAGAATCAAAACATGCACTGGATCTAATGAGAAAAAGAAATATCAACAAAATAGATATACCTGCTATAGAAGAACTCTGCAGGAACTATTCTAGAACCCAAGATGGAGTGAGGTCATCCAAAACTTTTAAAGGGAAAAATGAAATAGGAAAGTTAATGGAATAGATTGCAAATCTAAAAATAGATATTCTAGTCCAGTTAAATACCACATTGGATGGAATTCAAGCAAAAACTAGAACAACTGATCAAAACAGAACAACTGAACCACTCTCCATCTGTTGTCCTAGGTGTAGAAACAAACATCTGTTGAAAGAATGCCCTTTGGACAAATCAAAGATTTGTCAGATCTGTGATAGGGAACATCCTACCAGTCAATGTAGTCAACTTCCAGCCTTGAAACGATTAAGTAAGAAGAATGCTGTAATGGAAGAAGAATTGAACTATGTGGGACAAAAACAAGCTAGGAATTTCCCTTATAATCAATATCCAAACCAACCTTCTTACAAGGGTCCTTCTAATTGGGGAAATAATTAGTGGAATCCAACTTGGCATGGGCCTCAGAATAATCCTCCTTGGGGACAACAGGATTGGCCAAGTCAACATTGGCAAAACCAAAATTGGCAAAACCAAATTTGGTAAAACCAAAATTGGCAAAATTAGCCTTGGGGAAATCAACAGTGGCCACCATAGTTTGGATCACAAAACATGCAACCTCAATGGGGTTCTCAATAGGGATATCATCAACAATACCAGGGACAACCTAGACATTTCCAACCTCAGCAACAAGCTTTACTAATTGGACCTTCCAACACACAAGGTCAAGCACAAAATGAACTAGTTAGCCAACCAACTTTACCAACTCAGCCTATACCAAACCCTTGGAATAAACAAGGAGCAGCTGTTTACATGACAGAGCAAGAAAATCTAGTTGGTATTAATGCTATATATTCAAATAATCTCCAGTTGCGTTCTAGGAAAGCATTCCCAAGACCATCTCCTCCAACTATAGTTGAAGTAACCAATGATGAGGAACTTGAAAATTCATCCGCTCCTCCCAGAGGAGATTACTAACGAAAATGTGCTAGAAGAATCATCCTTGGACAACTCTGGAGTTGCTCCTAAAAGACTGACTCTGGAGAACATTCCTAAACATAATTCTGACAAGAGCTCCGGAGATGCTTCGGAGATGGAAAAACTAGCACCATACCCAGAACGACTTAAATAGTATGTTCCCCAGAAAAAGATCTTACAAAAACAAGTCAAAACCAACCTGGAATCACAACTTTTACAAGAAATCAAGCAACTAAACATCAAAATTCCTCTTCTCCAAGCAATCAAAGATGTACCAGAACTAAATTAGTTCATTAAATAGTATTGTATCAAAACACATGGTAGGAAGAAAAACTTTCCCTCCACAATACAGGTGGAAGGAAAAGTAGTAGATCTGTTGATGGGAGAAATTCTCCTCCCAAAATATGGAGACCCTGGAAATCCTGTCATAACTGTTTTCATCTCAGGGGTAGAAATTTCAAATGTTCTGGCTGATTTGGGAGCAACAATTAATGTGATGACAGTTCACACAATGAACTAATTAGCTCTATCAGGTATCCAATCCACAACTACAATTCTTCAACTTATTGACCAGTCAGTAGCTATTCCAAAAGGAGTAATTATCGATGTACCAGTTGTGACAGATTCATGGGAATTTCCAGTGGACTTCTTGATATTAGAACCTAGAAACCAGAGAAATGCTTATCCACTAATTTTAGGAAGACCATGGCTGGCTACAACAACATCTATTGATTGTCGAACTGGGGATATGGTCTATTCTAATGGGATAGATTTGAAGAAAATATCTTTGTATCCTCCAGCTAAACCATCAATACATTATACAAGAAGAGTATGGGTGGATGAACTAGAGAACAATGACAATAGTGCCTCAGTAGCTATGGTAACCATCAAGGAACATCTGGGAGAGTTAGAAGAAGAAATATACTATGATACAGCAGAAGTCATCACTCACATCCTAATCAATAAGGATGTGATGGAGCTCACCCAAGATTCTAGGAGAGAACTTCTTACTTCTTCTCATTGTACCCTCGCCAACATCATTCCTTGTGGGGAAACCTTTTACAAAGACTTAGCCATTTCCACATGTTGCTTCCACATTCTTGTCCTCTCAATACCATGACTCCAATGTATAGATTGACTACATCTATGGATCAAATCACAAAATAGGTCATGATTTTACTAGGAAAAACACTTAATATCAATACTCAATTAACAACAAATCAGGAAGAAAAACTTATCCAACTTCTGATTTCCCATTAAATAGATTTTGCTTGGGAATACCAAGATATGAAAGGCATACCTCCTAAGATCTGTACCCATCATATATACACTAAGGATATTAAACCTGTCAGACAACCCTAGAGAAGATTGAATCTTGTTTTAAAGGACATTGTCAAAATTGAAATAGAAAAATTACTTCAAGTAGGGTTTATATATCCAATCTCAGACAGTCAATGGGTCTCACCCCTTGTCATAGTGCCTAAAAAGAATGGGAAATAAAGGTTGTGTATTGATTATAGAGAACTAAACAAGGCCACAAAAAAGGACTACTTTCCCTTACCATTCATTGACCAAGTACTAGACACCTTGCTGGGAGAAAGTATTTTTCTTTTCTAGATGGATTCAGTGGGTATAATCAAATTCAAGTAGCACCTGAAGACCAGGACAAAACCATCTTCACATGCTCTTGGGGAACTTTTGCTTACAAAGTTCTTCCCTTTGGACTATGCAATGCCCCAGCTACATTTTAGAGACTTGTTTTAGCTATTTTCGCTAATGAATGCATGAAGATCTATATGCATGAATTTACTGTGTATGGGGATAATTTTGAAGATCTCATAAACCTTGAGAAAGTACTGAAATGCTGTGAGAAAAATCAATTATCCCTTAGCCATGAAAAGTGCTTCATGATGGTGGAGGAGGGAATTGTTTTGGGACACCACATTTCAGAAAAGGGGATCAAAGTGGATCAAAATAAGATAGAAGTGATCACACAATTGCCTTCACCCAAAAATCAGATAGATGTTAGAAGTTTTCTGGGTCATGCAGGCTGCTATAGGAGATTCATAGAAAATTTCAACAGAATAGCTGCCCCCCTATTTACCCTGCTTAACAAAGACACATAATTTCTATGGACAGAAGACTATCAATCAGCATTGGAAACCTTGAAAGAGAAGATTACTGTCACACCAATTTTGAGAGGACCTAATTGGACTTTACCATTTCACATACAGACTGATGCTTCAAATGAGTCCATTGGGGCAGTTTTAGGACAAAAGGAGGAAGGAGAGAGTATTCATGCCATTTATTACATTAGCAAAAACCTTACCTCTGCAGAAAGAAATTACACCACAACTGAAAAAGAATTCTTGGCAGTCATCTATGCTATAAATAAATTCAGGCATTATATCACTGGATATAAAATATTTATACACACTAATCATGCAGCCATCAAGTACCTAATGAATAAACCAGTAGTGGGTGCAAGGATCATCAGGTGGTTATTGCTATTGCAGGAATTTGATATTACCATAGTTGATAATCCAGGTAAGTTTAATTTGGTTGCTGACTTTTTGTCAAGACTGCATATAGGAGGAGAAAACCAACCAGTGGAGGACAAGTTCCCAGATGAACATCTTTTTGCTATCTCCTCTACTGTACCTTGGTTTGCTGACATAGCTAATCTTTTAGCTACAGGCTTGTATCCATCCCATTTTACCTCAAAACAAAAAAATGTTTAGTTAAAGAAAGTTTATCTTACAAATGGTTGAATGGTTTACTATTTAAATGTGGTCCTGATTTCATTCTACGCAGGTGTTTAAAAGCTGATGAGATTTTTGATGTGTTGAGAGCATGTCATGATTACTCCTTCCATTAGACAATCCACAAGATCCTCATAGCTGGTTACTAGTGCAGGAGCACCAAGGCTCAATGCAGCCGTACATAGTTTTTTTTTAATTTGTCAATTTTGAGTTTGCAGCATGTGATTTTGTCTTAGGAGTTTTTTTTTTCTAGTTTTCTGAAAATGCATCGGTGGGAGAAGCACTTTACTTTTGGAGGGCCTTTTTGCCAAGTGAAATTCAAGTTAATGAATGTATGTTTGAAGGTGTTCGGCATTTGTTCAACGGTTGAACCTCGCAGTTGAACCTTATCGTTGAACCCCGCAGTTGAACCTCACGCCAAGGTTTAAATGGTTCATTGGAATCATTGGTCACTTTGTTGATCGGTTGAACCCCGCAGTTGAACCTTGCCGTTGAACCCTGCAGTTGAACCTCGCGCCAAGGTTCAATGGTTCAATAGGGTTATAATTCTGAATTGTAAAGTTGGAATCGTTGGTCATTTTGTTCAACGGTTGAACCTCGCCGTTGAACCTCAATGTTGAACCCCGCTATTTAACCTCACTGTTGAAGTTCAATGGTTCAACAGTTCATCATCTTGGAATAGTGGGTATCGGCATGAGAAGCATTATCGGTGAGCGAATAGAAAGCTACACCGATGGATTAAAGTCTAGCCGATAATTGTTATATCGGCGTATGAAGTATGATCGGGAGGAATGTTAAATGTCTCACCGATAGACATTATTGTTTGGGCGACGAAAATTAAAAAGGCATCGGTGAGAAAAGTAACAACCAAGAAGCTGCAAAACTGAACCGACAGTTAGAAAACGAACAGGTCTAGTAACTGAACCGTCCTGTAACAGACATGACCAAGTATATATGATATAGCATTCTTTCTGTAGAAAGTTCAACAGAAGAATCGAAGAAGGGAATTTTGATGTGTGAAGCATTTTGATGTAAGCAAAGTTTTTCAATAAAAATAAAATACAACAGTTCGACCATTTGTGTATTTCTGTTCTATTTTCAGTTTGCTATCCTGAAGTAGATTAGTCATTTCTTTTTCTACAATTTTGTTTTCTTTGCAAACCATGACTCTGTATTGATGATTCCTCCAGTTCCTCTGTACAGTATGGAGGTCATCAAGTAGAGCCATGCTTCTTGTTTGTTTTTCTTTTGTGGGGTGGTCGAATTGTCTTCTAGAGGCAATGCATGCTTGTTCTAGGCGAGCTCAGTAAGGAGTCCGGCTAGATAGACAAGTAGGAAAATAGACTTGCAGGGGTGGAAAACAGAGAGGAAGAAAGTGAGTACCAAGCAGTCCGGACCCTTGAACAAAGAGAGAAGGGTGGGCAACGGGCTCAGAAAAGTTATGTGCCATTGAGGCAGTATCTTGGAAGTAGTGAGGATAAGGTATGTGTCCCACACCAAGTAGAGAAATAGATTTTTCTATCTCTGCAAAGAGTTGAGGATTTTAGCTGACATTTTTGTGTAGAAAGATGTCTGTTAGCACTTTGAATTGGTAGGGAGGCTAGTGTTGTCGAATAGTCTTGTACACCTACAGGACGTAGAGCAGGAAGCCTAGAGTCCTCCCTATCAAATTGGTATCAGAGCAGTAAGATTTGGGTTATTCCTAGATAGGAATAGAAGAGTTGTATGTCATCACCGAGTTTAAGTGAGTCTGTAGGTTCATCCAAGAAAATGGTGACTAATGCAAAGTTAGCAAAGAAGGTTGAGGATCAAGAAGAGGAGAATAGACTCCTATAAGAAAGACTAGCAGAAATGGAGAGTAAGCTAGGTGTAATGTTGCAAAAGACTGAAGAAGTCAGCCAGAGAGTTAAATATTCTAAGGATAAGGAGAAAGGTGTGTCTATAGAAGATGAAGAGCCCACACCTGATCCTAAGTTGGAAGAAGAACCATTCTTGAAAGATTTGAAAGCAATGAGTGGTAAAACATTGGAAGGAGTACCACTTTTCAGTGGGAAAATGGACCCAGATTTGGTCATGGAGTGGATAGAAGGACTTGAAAATCACTTTGAATGTGATGGTGTAAGCGAGGCACAGAAAGTAAAGGTGGCCAAATCCAGACTCAGGGGAGCTGCCTTAACCTGGTGGAAATTTGTGCAGACTGAAAGAGCAAAAGAAGATAAGAAGCCCATAGCTACTTAGAAGGGAATGGTAGCTAAAATCAAAGAAGCATATATGCCAGAAGATTATGAAATACAGCTGCATAGGAAGAGACAGAATCTGAGACAGAAGGAATTAGATGTCAGTGCATACATTGAAGAATTCCAAAATCTATGCTTAAGGTCCAAAGTAATGGAGGATGAAAGAATAAAGGTAGCAAGGTACCTTAATGGTCTGAAGTGGAATATACAAGAAGAAATCAGTTTGTTGTGTCCTACAACAGTGCAAAAATGCTTTCAGCTGGCACTGAAAGTGGAGGAAAAGAACAAGAGGAAACAAGACTCAAATAGCAGAGGAAGAGGAAGAGGTAGAGATAACAGAGGACATAGAGGAGGTTTTGGTGGAAGGAATGCTGACAATAGATCCCAAGCAGAATCCAAACTCACAGAGCAGAGTGGGGAGTCAAGTGGTAGAGGAAACCACAGAGGAAGAGGATCTAACAGAGGAAGGTCAGGAGGATCAGGCAGAGGATCCTATTTCACCACCATGAAGTGTTACAACTGTGGAAATCTAGGTCATCCAGCGTATAGGTGTCCAGAAAAGGCCACATCCTCTTCTCAAGGAGGTGATAAGAGAAATCACTATGTCCAAGATAATGCATCCACCAACCAGTCACCTGAGGTCAGTCTGAACTTAGAAGATGGAGAACCTGATGATAAGGAGAACCTTGATGAAGGAACCAGTAAAGTCTGAACCAAGCCAGAGGAGAGCACTATTCAAAATCAAGTGCAAGATTTTGAATAAGGTATGTAAAATTATCATAGACTCAGGATCTACTGATAATATTATTTTTGATGAGTCAGTTAAGAAACTAAATTTGAAAAGAATTACTCATGCAAACCCATATAGAGTCACATGGTTGAATAAGGGTCAACATGTGGTAGTGAATGAACAAAGTTGGGTAGAGTTTAGTATAGGTGGCTATAAGGATAAGGTATTATGTGATATACTACCCATGGATGCATGCCATCTCTTATTGAGCAGACCATGGCAGTATGACCAAAAGGCAGTACATGATGGTGAGAAGAATGCCTATTCTTTTCAGAAGGATGGTGTCACCTATAAGATTTAGTCATTGGAGGATGAAGATGCAGTTTAGACAAAGAGTCCTAATATCTTGGTTGTGAGTGGAAAAGAGTTTCTGAGTACTCTTAAGGAGGATGGTATTGGTTATGCCATCATAGTAAAACCAAAAGAAGGACATCAGGATAAGAAGACAGAGATTCCCAAAGAGGTGCAGCCTATACTGGAGAAGTATAAAGGCATAATCAATGATGGTACACCAGCCACATTGCCTCCACAGAGAGCAATAAGCCATCAAATAGACCTGATTCCAGGAGCATCTTTGTCAAATAAGGCACCTTATAAGATGACTCTAGATCAGCACAAAGAGATTTCCAGGCAAGTGCAGGAGTTGCTAGATCAAGGATTGATCAGGAAGAGTATTAGTCCTTGTGCAGTGCCCACAGTGTTGGCACCCAAGAAAGGAGGATCATGGAGATTGTGCACAGATGCCAGAGCCATAAACAAGATAACTATAAGGTATAGGTTCCCAATTCCCAGAATTGAAGATCTCATGGACTGTATTGGAAAAGCAAAGTATTTCACCAAGATAGACTTGAAGAGTGGTTACCACCAAATAAGAATCAAGGAAGGTGACGAGTGGAAGACAGCCTTCAAGACCACAGAAGGACTGTATGAATGGCTTGTTATGCCATTCGGTCTATCAAATGCACCCAGTACCTTTATGAGACTCATGAATGAAGTCCTAAAGGATTACATTGGTAAATTTGTTGTTATTTTTCTAGATGATATTCTAATTTTTAGTCAGACCAAGGAAGAACATCTAGAACATGTAAATACTGTTTTGCAAAAATTACATGATGAACAACTAACCATCAATCTGGAGAAGTGTGAATTCATGAAGCAGGAATTGGTATACCTTGGTTTTGTGGTGTCCCAGGGAGAATTGAAGATGGACAAGTCCAAAGTAGAAGCCATATTGAGCTGGCCTACTCCCAGAGCAGCCACAGAGGTGAGAAGTTTCCATGGCTTAGCCCAGTTTTACAGAAAGTTTGTCAAAAATTTCAGTGGAATATGTGCACCCATGTTGGATACAATTAAGGGTGGAATGAAAGCAAAATTCAGATGGACACCAGCTGCAGATAGAAGTTTTGAAAGGTTGAAGAAAGAGGTAGCAACACAACCTATTTTTTTGTTGCCCAGTTTTGATAAGCTATTTACTATTGAATGTGATGCAAGTAATATAGCTGTAGGAGCAGTGCTAAACCAGGAAAACAGACCTGTAGCCTTTTTCAGTGAGAGGCTGAATGAAGCAAAGAGTAAGTACTCTTCGTATGACTTAGAGTTGTATGCTCTAGTCCAAGCATTGAGGAAGTGGAGACATTATCTCCTGCCTAAAGAATTTGTTGTCTACACAGATAACCAAGCTCTGAGTTTTCTAAACTCACAGGATAAGTTAAGTAGCAGGCATATCAAATGGATGGAGTACCTGCAATCTTATACTTTTACAATTAAGCATAAGAAGGGGCAGCTGAACAGAGTTGTAGATGCTTTGAGTAGAAGATTGCTCACAGTGCAGGAACTGCAATTGAAAAGCATTGGAGTTGAAGACTTCAGGGATCTCTATAGAGATGATGAAGATTTTGCTGAGGCATACAAGGTATGTCAAGATTTTGAGAATCACTTTCACAGTGAGTTTGCAGATTTCACCTTACAGCAGGGATTGCTATTCAAAGGTGGACAATTATGTGTCCCAAGAGGATCTATGAGAGAAAATCTCATACAGGAGAAGCACAATGGCAGTCTGAGTGGCCATTTTGGTCTGAACAAAACACTGGAGCTAGTCCAAAGGTTCTATTATTGGCCAAGGATGCAGAGAGACATCAGAAGGTATGTAGAGCAGTGTATCGTATGTCAGAAGGCTAAGGGAACCACTTCAAATGTAGAACTGTACCAACCCTTACCCATTCCTTCTAGGCCACGGGAATGTGTAAGTATGGATTTTGTAGTTGGTTTGCCTAAGACTAAACTGGTTATGATAGCATATATGTAGTTGTGGACAGGTTTAGCAAGATGAGTCATTTCATTCCCTGTAAAGTGACTCATGATGCCAATCATATAGCACATTTGTTTTTCAAAGAGGTGATCAGAATTCATGGACTACCAGCAAGTATTGTGTCTGACAGAGATGCTAAATTCATGGGGCATTTCTGGAAAACATTGTGGCAGAGATTGGGAACAAATTTGTCATTCAGTTCAGCATATCACCCACAGACAGATGGTCAGACAGAGGTGGTAAACAGGACATTGGGCAACCTGTTAAGGTGTATAACCAAAGAATATGGATAGAGTTGGGATCTTGTCATTCATCAGCAGAATTTGCCTATAATGACAGTGTGAATAGGACTACTAGTAAGAGTCCATTCGAAATAGTCTATGGAATGCACCCCAGAGGTGTATGTGAGCTCAGGAATATGGGAAACATGGAGAACAGAAGTGGATATGCAGAGGATTTTGCACAATCCATGAAAGAAGTGCATGAGTAGGTGAAGAAAACTTTAACAGAGAACACACAGAAGATCAAGGATAGAGTAGATGCCCACAGAAGGGATATTCAGTTTGAGGTTGGTGATCTGGTTATGGTGCACTTGAACAAAGCCAGAATGCAGAAAGGAATGCCAACCAAACTGTAGATGAGGAGAATTGGTCCTTGCAGAATCCTGAACAAGTATGGAAATAATGCCTACAGAATTGAATTGCCAGAAGACTTGGCAATCGCACCAGTGTTTAATGTCCAAGACCTGGTGCCATACTGGGGTCCTCAGTCAGCAGCAACTGGATCCATTTCAGAGAAGGAACAGATAGCAATAGATGTGACTTTGCCACTACAACCCAAACTACAGGTAGAGAGAATACTGGATTCAAGAGTACAGAAGCAAACCAGACATGGTGTCTAAATAGAGCATTTAGTCAAGTTGAAGCAGTTGCCTGAAGCAGCAGTACCTGGGTTGCAGAGTCAGAGTTCAAAAAGAGGGGCATTGATTTTGCCTCATTGTCACCGAAGGTGACCTAGCTTCTTTCTGCACAGGGGGAGTATGGTGTAGGAGAACCAAGGCTCAATGCAGCCGTACATAGTTTTTTTTTTATTTGTCAATTTTGAGTTTGCAGCATGTGATTTTGTCTTAGGAGTTTTTTTTTCTAGTTTTCTGAAAATGCATCGGCGGGAGAAGCACTTTACTTTTGGAGGGCCTTTTTGCCAAGTGAAATTCAAGTTAATGAATGTATGTTTGAAGGTGTTCGGCATTTGTTCAACGTTTGAACCTCGCAGTTGAACCTTACCGTTGAACCCCGCAGTTGAACCTCACGCCAAGGTTCAAATGGTTCATTGGAATCGTTGGTCACTTTGTTGATCGGTTGAACCCTGCAGTTGAACCTTGCGCTAAGGTTCAATGGTTCAACAGGGTTATAATTCTGAATTGTAAAGTTGGAATCGTTGGTCATTTTGTTCAACGGTTGAACCTCGCCATTGAACCTCAACGTTGAACCCCGCTATTAAACCTCGCTATTGAAGTTCAATGGTTCAATAGTTCGTCATTTTGGAATAGTGGGTATCGGCATGAGAAGCATTATCAGTGAGTGAATAGAAAGCTACACCGATGGATTAAAGTCTAGCCGATAATTGTTATATTGGTGTATGAAGTATGATCGGGAGGAATGTTAAATGTCTCACCGATAGACATTATTGTTTGGGCGACGGAAATTAAAAAGGCATCGGTGAGAAAAGTAACAACCAAGAAGCTGCAAAACTGAACCGACAGTTAGAAAATGAACAGGTCTGGTAACTGAACCGTCCTGTAACGGACATGACCAAGTATATATGATATAGCATTCTTTCTGTAGAAAGTTTAGCAGAAGAATCGAAGAAGGGAATTTTGATGTGTGAAGCATTTTGATGTAAGCAAAGTTTTTGAATAAAAATAAAATACAGCAGTTCGACCATTTGTGTATTTCTGTTCTGTTTTTAGTTTGCTATCTTGAAGTAGATTAGTCATTTCTTTTTCTGCAATTTTGTTTTCTTTGCAAACCATGACTCTGTATTGATGATTCCTCAAGTTCCTCTGTATAGTATGGAGGTCATCAAGCAGAGCCATGCTTCTTGTTTGTTTTTCTTTTGTGGGATGGTCAGATTGTCTTCTAGAGGCAATGCATGCTTGTTCTAGGCGAGCTCAGTAAGGAGTCTGGCTAGATAGACAAGTAGGAAAATAGACTTGCAAGGGTGGAAAACAGAGAGGAAGAAAGTGAGCACCAAGCAGTCCAGACCCTTGAACAGAGAGAGAAGGGTGGGCAACGGGCTCAGAAAAGTTATGTGCCATTGAGGCAGTATCTTGGAAGTAGTGAGGATAAGGTATGTGTCCCACACCAAGTAGAGAAATAGAGTTTTCTATCTCTGCAAAGAGTTGAGGATTTTAGCTGACATTTTTGTGTAGAAAGATGTCTGTTAGCACTTTGAATTGGTAGGGAGGCTAGTGTTGTCAAATAGTCTTGTACAACTATAGGACGCAGAGCAAGCAGCCTAGAGTCCTCCCTATCAGTTACTACTGGCCCTCTCTTCATAAAGATACAAAGAAGTATGTGTAGCACTGTGACCAGTGCCAAAGAATGGGACAACCAACCTTTACCCAGGAGATGTTACTACATCCTCAACTCATGATGGAACGATTTGAGCAGTGGGGTTTAGACTTTGTGGGACCAATTTCCCCACCATCATCCAGCAAGGAGTACATTCTAGTATGCACATACTATGTTACTAAATGGGCTGAGGTTCAAGCATTACAATTTGCAAGAGAAGAAAAAGTTGCTGGTTTCCTTTATAATAAGATTTTCTTAAGGTTTGGAGCCCCAAGATCAATAGTTTCAGACATAGGACCTCAGTTTACTTCACAGGTAATCAAAGCATTCACAGATTTATATCAAGTCAAGCACAAAAAATCTTCACCTTACCATCCTCAAGCGAATATGCAGGTAGAAGTAACTAATAGGGAACTTGAAAATATTCTGACAAGGACAGTAGCAATGAACAAAAAAGATTGGGCTAGCAGATTACCTGAAGCAGTTTGGGCTTACAATACCACTTGGAAATCCACCACAAAGTTCTCACCATATGAATTGGTTTATGGGAAAAAGCCTATTTTGTCTATAGAATTTGAACTCCAGACACTTAAAACTGTATTGGATATTGGTCTACCATTGTCTATAACTCAACATAACAGAATTCTTCAGCTCAATGAGTTGGATGAAATTCGGACAGAGGCCATTCAACAAATAGAACTAGTTTAGTATTAGAGGAAGCAATGACATGAACAACACATCAAAAGGAGGATATTTCAACAAGGTGATTGGGTTCTTCTTTATGATTGTAAATTTAAAGAGTTCAAAGGGAAATTGCAAACTCATTGGATGGGTCCTTATCAAATAAAGGAAGCTTTTGAAAATGGAACAATATTATTGGAACCTATTGATGGAAGCATAGACACATTCTTAGTAAATGGTCATCGAATCAGACTCTATAAAAGACCATCTACTAAAGAAGAGTTTCTTAATGAATTGTGTTTTGATACAGGGGATACCTCCTCTATCGCAGTGTTGGATTGAAAAAAAAAAGAAAAAAAAAGAGAAAAAAAGAGGAAGGTTGAAAACCAGCAATTGGCGGCCTTCTAAAATAAAAAAAGAAGGTTGAAAACCAACAAATGGTGGCCTTCTAAAAAAAATAGAGAAAGATGGAAAACTAGTAAATGGTTGTCTTTCTCGACCAAGGGAGTTGAAAACCAGCAAATGGCGGTTCCCTTCTTCAGGATAGTTGAAAATAATCAAGCTATGGAGGTGATCAGGTGCCAAGAGTTAGTCAAACTTACCTCTGGTGCTTTGCAAACTAGGAGCACCTCTGACGCTTCACAAACTAGGATCACCTCCGGCACTTCACAAACTAGGAGCACCTCTGGCACTCCATCAATAAAGAGTCATTTACAACAATGGGGGAGGGAATCCACTTCTCCAAGCAATAAGGTGGAAACATCAAATGATGAGGTCATCATGACTCATCCTCTACTTTATGACAGGAATAAAATAAAATCAAGACGTATTTCAATTACAGGGGTATTCACAAAGACAATGCTGATGTCACCCAAGGAACGTGGATTCTCGAACCACTCAATAAAATGATTGTAGGTCACATACCAATGGAGTAGTGGGCGTCATCTCAAGCCACCAAAAGCTGCTCATATGCCATGACGCATGCAGTCTCATAAAATGATGCAGCATCTTTGCTGAGTACATCACCCCTCATCATTAAAAATTATCTAGGTAATTCTATCTTAAATTAAGCATTAAATAGCAACTATTTTGTCTTTCTATTTTTGGGTGCCATCACTATGACACGTCCTCCTGCCATCATTTTCTTTTCTAAATTCACACATGCCGCCATCTGTGGTGTACTGTCACCTTGCCTCTGGAGTGTCCTATCACTCTATTACATTTATAACCACCTAGGTACTCTAACTAATCTACAAATCTTCCATAAGCCTAAGCTGAGAGACATCATAATCCTGATTCGAACTTCTGAAATACCCTGAAGAACAGAGCAAATTGAATAGTCCTCCGGAGCCTACGGAGTTAAGAAGAAGGGACAAATTGTAGATAGAAGAGTGAGGAATTAAGCATAGAAGGTGGAACCAATTTAGCAATGGGGGTAAAGAAGAAGTCTAAACCGGAGAGTGCTACAGGTCTGTTGCAAGATGAAGCTGCAGCAAACATTCTGAGAACTGCAGGATGGTTGGACTTTCTAGAAAAATTTGAAGGGTTTCAAGAAGATATCATGGATGAATTCCTAAGAAATCTAAGGGATAATCATACAACTATCAGAGGAGTCCGAATCAACCTCTCCTCAACCACTAACAGTCACATTTCTAGGCTGTGTAAACAAGGTGAGAGGTTTTATCATCTGAAAACCTTATATACTGATTTGATTAAAAATTTCTCTGTTCAAGATGAACCTGTAATACAACTGCATTCAAATAAAAATGAAGTAAAAGGAATTCTTAGGTCCACACTTCCAAACCCTTGGCAATCTGTAGCCACCTGGCTGATGAAATATTTTACTTGTGATGGTCAATTTTCTTTAGTTTTAGGACCAATAATGAAAATACTAATTTTTCTAAGGCATGGGAATGGACACCCTGAGTTTAGTATAAACATTCCCAATTTCCTGTATTCTGCCATCACGGCAATTGTAGAAAAATATCAGCAAAATAAGGGTCCCATGAAACATCATGGCCTCATTTTTCTAGTAGTTAAACACCACTTCCTGTCTCAGGCCAATGGGGAAGAATTATGGCAAAACTTTCTTGAACAAAATTCCCAGGACAGAGAACTAGAGAGGGCACAGCTAGAAGGTGAGGGTTCCTCTACTCACCAAGAAGAAGAAATAGAGCCTTCAACCTCCTCCATAGCTATTCAAAGAGGAAAGAAGTCCTCACAGGAGGCAACTTCATCTGCAGCCCCTGTTCCTGATAAAAGGAAGAAAGGTGAAGAAATTAAAGAGTCTGCTCTTGAACAAACCCCATATATGACTCAATCAGTTAGGAGAAAGATGACTCTAATTGAGGAATCTTTCCCTAAGGAATTAATAAGGGAGAGGTCAGGACAAAAAACAGAGAAAACCTGGGCTGAAGAAACATCTCATGCTTCAGATGAGATCCCTCTAGTCAGGAAGAGAAAACAAAGAGAAGTTTCCCTAGCGCCATCTGTTCATCTGGGGTCAAGTCCAATTTCAGAACCATCACATGCTCCAGAGACAGAACACAGACAAACTCTTACTATTTCCTCAGATTCTGAGGATGAGAGACCTACTCCAGAGGCACCTGCCCCACGTCTGTTATGAAGAAGCAAAAGGAAAAGATAGCTCTCACAGGCTGAGGAAGATACTATTCTCCTAGCTGAGGTACTCCTGGGTTTTAGAACATATGAGGATAAGGCTGGGCCTTTATCGGTGCCAACAAAAGCAAAGGAACCCCAAGAGGACCCTCAGGATGGGGAGTCTGTAGAAAAAGGTGAAACAGGGCAAATAGGTACAGTTGACAGTGCAAGGCAGATGGCCATGGAAAACCCTGATGTTCAGCAAACAGAAGTAGAAGCAGAAACTTTCCCTCACCCCTCTGATCAAGAGGATGTTGAGATTTCAAAAGAACAACAAATCTTAGAAGAAATTAACAACCTAAAGAGAATACTTTGGGGGAAGAATTAGATTATTACTGACCTCAAGAAGGTCAGAATAGAGGTAGAAATGGAGCAAAAACAAGTCATTAAAAATCTACAAACAGAGCTCCAGAGCAAAAACAAGATCATCTAGGAGAAAGAAGCAGAATTGGAGGCCCAGAAAATTGAGGTAGTCAAACTAATGGAAGAAAAGGAGAAAGAGGCAACACAAAGTGTTTCTGAGCTCACCATGGCTAGAAACAATGGCCTCATTATAATGGCAGCATTAATTGAGAAAATGCATAGCCAAGACAGACAATTGACTTGGGCCAACAACAAACTAGATGATTAGGAGGAATGTATTCAAGAGTTGGCTAGCCCAAGGGCAACCAATGAGTAGGAGATACAAATAGATCCATATGTGGGTCCAATCCTCATTGACATTCCTAAGGCCCAATTCCATTGGGAGAGGAAATGTAGAGAATATGAGGCTTCCAAGCCTATGCTGCAATTACAAAGGGTAGTCACTGCCAAGACAAAAAGAATAGAAACCCTGGAAGGAAAAATCATTGAGATGGCCTCCCTTTCTTTTGAAATTCTATCTTACAGGCCCCCCAGTGCCATCTATTCTATGTTCTTACAGGAAAGAGTCCTGCAGAGGAAATTCTCTTTAGTCCTGTCTGACCTGGTTGAGAATACAAAGACAATAGAAGGATTCATGACAGCATATACAAGAAGTAATGATGAGGACAAGAATTTCCTATGTGAATTATACCTACATGGTTTCTGTGTTAATGATATAACCTTCATTCTTAATTATTTTGTGGGGGAATGCCAGCTTAAAGCATTTATGTCCCTAATGAGGAATCATCATATCTAGAATGAACGAATGGAAGATCAAGTCAAGAAAGATACAGAAACAGATCTCTTCATCAGGAAGGAAAGTCCCAATCCCAATGCTTTTAAGACCCAATTCAGGTCCTATATCTATCACCCTAAGAGTAAAAACAAAATTTTGCCATTATACCTAAAAAGTTTGCAAGAGTGTTCCATCAATTTTGGTCTTTTCATGAATAGTTCAGCAAATCCAGTACTTGCCATAGCAAAGAAAAGATGGAATGTTTTGACCTCGGAGCAGAAAATGAGAGAGGTGGTCACCCCTACAAACTTAAGATTATTTATGAGAAAAGAAAAGTTAATAGCCAAAATGATGGATAAGCATAAGCAGGAATGGATAGGTGGATGGTTCAGGCCCCCTCTCATAATTGAACCACTCCCTGTTTGGGCTGAGCAGATGGAAGATGAGAAATTACAGGATTGGATGAAGCAAATTGATCAATACAAAGGCAATGGTAATACCAACTACACCACTTGGTCTACCTATGCACAAGATTATAGCTTGACTGATAGGCTGCTTCACCAGAATAAATCTAGATTGTGAGAAGCAGGAGGACCTGCCAAACCTTAGGTATGGGGGGATGATGAGTGCCAAGTAGCACCCATGGAATACATCTTTTTACCTCTCTTTTTCTCCTTCCTGATTTCATCTTTCCTAATGTCTGCACCCGAATAGGCTAGCAAGATCGTTCTAGATAATGATTAATTGAGATAAATTACTTAAGATCATAATTTTTGATTGAGGGACTAATGTGCATGGAATTGATGGAAAAATGCAAAAAACTTCTCTCTTTTTGAATCAACAGGTATAGATGCTCAAAATGACAATTTTGTGCATCTCCGGAGGTAGTCTTCAATGATCTCCAAAGACAATACCAAAATACCATGACACTAGAAGTTTTGAAGTAAAGAGAAAAGCCTCTCTGGAGTTGGATGAGAGTCTGGAGCACCTCCGGAGCTGAACAAGAAGGCCACAATGGTATCTCCAGAGATACAGACATATCTCTGGAGCTGTAGACAGGGACGGATGTCTTCAGTGCCTCCTGAGAGCAGGGCATATTTCCAACATAAGCTGCCGATTAGGCACTCTCAGCAGTGATCGTAATACCCCTCATTTCACTCAAATCATCACCTGAGTGGTGAAGGGTCATCTTTAGTTAACTGCTAGATTTTTTATCTTTTTAAAGTTTTTGCATGAGTTACTGATAGAACTGATTCAATATCCATATTTTTAGGGCCTCACTGCCCAAATGTATTAAGACTCAAACTTAGAATTCTGAGTGGACTTCTGTTCCACTCAATCTACTTTATTGCATGATTATTTTTCCATAGTTAGACAGCTAGTGTGATAAAGAGATGGATGTCATCTCATAGAAGAACTGGTAGATAAGATAAGTGATATGTTATCACTCATTTTATATATACATATAGAAATAATAGAAGAAATATACAATGCTTGATTTATTCTGATTCTCAGTAATCTTAGTTCTTGGATATCAATAGTTTTCATGAATGCAAAGTGAATGGAATTGGACTGAATTTAGTTGTGATCTTATTCCTTTGTGCTGATTCCCTACTGTAGCCTTCAGCCCCAAGGGTGTGAAGCAAGGGCCCACTCTCATCAACAAGGCATAAGGCTAGTACCACTGTTTTGTATTTTAGATTTTGCTGTGAAAAGTATTTACTAATTTTAATAGATAGATGCATGTTACTATTTTTAAGATTGCTTAAGTAACTACCTGTTTAATTCTATTTTCAGCATTCCTTGAATTCATTCAGTAAGTAGACAGATTAATCTCTTCAAATTGGTAGAAGTTATTAAGATTAGTTAGGAAAACTGGTAACTGTAGAATCCCTAATTGCAGACAACTGAGGACACAACCCCTGGATTTTGACATCTGAAATATGATTAAATGATGAGGTACAATGACACCTTGTCACTCTACGCTAGGAAATAAAAGCACAATTAATGATTTCAAAAACACCATAAGATATTTCACACATACCATGCACATGCAAAATCGCACAAGTGATAAATCAAACACACCCAAGAAGACATTCATAGGTCTATCATAGGGGGAATCCAAAATCACAATCGATTTGGATAAGGTTTTCACTAGTTTTAACAACACAAGGACCATGAGGTGAGATGACCAAGTGTCCCATGTCATCTACTCCACATTTCACTTATTGGTCAATACCTATAATTTCCTGCACACTCAATGCAAATGTTATGTGCATCTACCCAAAATGTAACAATTTCCAAAGTAATGATAGAAATTACATAAATAAATATTAATCATTTAAAATGCACATTTCAATTAAATCAAGTATTCTAAAAATATGATCAAAATGCAATTAATCATCTAACATAATCATACTAAAGGAAATCATATAGACCCACCCAACATGTAATTTAAATGATAATGGTGAACCTAAAGCTCTAATAATATAACAATACATAACATGACCTCATCGGAAACTCCTCGACGGTCATACAAAACATCTCATAAAGCATCTAGACTACACCATCAGAACACCTCGATGGAAATAACCTTATCAGTAAGATTGATGCAATGATGCAAAATCACAAGAACACATAAAGCACTCTAGAAATAATCAATAACATATCTCATAATGATCTAATATTAGGATCAACACACCAAAACTCATCTATGACACAAGATGACAAGGGTCGACATAGGTAGGCATTACATCCTCATCCCCTTAAAATGGACTTCCTCCTGGAAGTCATCCAAGGTAGGATCACCGCATTGTTAAGCACACCCAAATCAAAGAAAACAACATACACCTCCAACCATTCAAGGTTAGCCACACTAACCACACAAGACCAAAAGAGAAAGACAAAGGAAATATAACGTATTTCCCACACCATCACCAAGCATCATTCCAAAATAATGCTATATTTTCTCAAACAACAATCATGTCACTCACACAGACAAGCATTTTATCATCAAGATAATATCAATAGATAATAACCACTCAAAAGAAGATGCAACCAATGCGTAACTTACACCACAACACACACACCCACACAAAGAAATAGATGGATAACAATCATCCCAAAATGACCCACATCTACTTCTTGTCACAAAGCTTTTCCATCTCAACTCCCTCATAACATTCTACCCAACATCCAACACTAGATAAGGTAGAGAAGAACATTTCACAACACAAGACCAAAGAGTCCAAACAATTATAAAATAGCATAGCCACAACACTTCAAGAGTACCAAAGTGAAAGAAATCTCAATTCCAACAATAAGGTAAATAAATGACATCATAATTTCAATAATAAGTCAAATGCACCCATAAGAGTGACTGGAAAATAAAGTTAAAGATTTGTGGCTAAGCTACTCACAACCAAAGATAAAATAATCAATGCTAGTCCTCACAAGCCAAAATAAAACTCACCATAACCAAAATAAAATTTCACAATTATCAAAAATTACACATTTACATTCACTACGTGACCATTTCTAGTCACCAACAAGGGAGAAGAGGGAACAATAACCCATACAAGCACATGTATCATCATAGGGTGTTCCCTATCTATACATAAAAAAATCATGCCATCACACATCAATCATTCAAGACTAGGGAAAGGCCAATCATGAAAAACATGCAATTAAGGATCCTTCCCGAGCACTCCAAGAAGCAAAAGATCCACCACACAAGGGGAACACAACAACAAGGCACAAAAAATCAAAACCATGACAAAGTCACAATGATAACCACACGAGAGGATGGAGCTTCCTCCACAACAAATGTCAGATACTAGTCCACAACCTCGCTCTCTCACAAACCCATGAAATAGGATGAGGGAAACAAACACCTCAAGTCAATTCCATGATGAAACAACACACACATAAATAACCCAAAATTCCTAATGATGTAACATGTGCTCTGATACTAGATGTAATGGTCCAGCTTTTACACTAGGACATTAACAAACAAACACGAGATGAACCAATTTTTCGTGATGCAAGTGTAACATCCACATGTCACAATTGCACAATAAGCATGAAAAATTACCCAAGTGCCACACAAAGGCACTAGAGAGAAGGTGGAATAAGACACATGCTTCTCTAAAAGACAAGAACAAACAACATCGATAAATGGCCACCAAGCCAAGCAATGTCAACAAATGACTAACAAGCCAAAGGAGGGTTGACCACAACACCTCACTGAAATGGTACAAACACAAGGACCCAAACCACGAGGCATCCACTCAACAACCTTAAACAACATGCCATATAATCTCAAATCATGATAACCAATCATATAAAGAAATATAACATGGAAACATCAATCATAATATGGGAAAAATACATCCCAATCAATAAACATAGCATAGTATAAGTATAACATGAAAAATGGAGGACTCTGACATCCTTAGTTAACCATTTCCAAGACATGAGATAAATTCACAAAATGATAAATTCCATCCAAAACATGATTCATTTTATAACCAAATGACATCATAAAATACAACATGACAAGGGCTAGTTCCTAAACATGGAAGGATCACACTCCAATGAATAAAATATACAGAGCATAAATATACATCATAATAAACCACCTCCAAAATCACCCCGTAGGTACATAGTACAATATAGTCAAATATCCTGAAATGAACATAGAACTCATCCAACTCCAGAAAGATCTTCTCGAGGACCAATGGGTAAATGTTACTCGCTACCCTACCATATTACTATTGTTGAGCGTAATAGATGACTATCCCACTCTAGGCAACCCTGAGCTATGGAGAAGATGATCATGGCAAACCCGCTATCATGGCCATTTCACACCAATCCAAGGAATCTATAGAACACTTAATCAAGTACAAATGTATCAAACACATCACTCACACAAGAGTCACAAGATGGAATCTCACATAAGTACAATAAGGTAACACTCGTATCACTAGTGCTCACAAATCATATACGACTACTCATGCCACAAAGAGCATAAAGGCAACATATGGCATACACACTAATCAATTCACAAGAAAGGTTAATACTCAACAACAAGCATATCAATAATGGTATCACTACTCTCATATGAACCTCAAGGTAAGGATGCCACCACTCTCATAGGAGCCTCAAGGTAAGGACATTCCACTCTCATAGGAGCCTCAAGGTTAGGACGTTCCACTCTCATAGGGGCCTCAAGGTTAGGATGCCACCACTCACGCATAGAGGCTCAAGGTGCCCATCCACCACTCACACATAAGAGCCTCAAGGTTCATGTCCACCACTCACACATAAGAGCCTCAAGGTACACGTTCATCACTCACACTTAAGAGCCTCAAGAAGTAAATCCGCCACTTACACATGAGAGACATAAGGTGTACAACAACTATTCTATTCATTCAAAATAGGCTCAAGGGACACTTCTTCAGCGCACTTGTTGCATCCAACATCATCCAACAAGTTGGGAACTATCCATCCCACACAAACAAAGGCTTCCTCCTTCAAGGAACCCGAAAATTAAAAAAAAGAGTTTTTTACCCTTGAAGGCACACTTAGCAATGCAACTATAAAATTAAGTATATGGGAGAATACATCATTCCACATAACATACAACATTCATAATTCCCCAAAATTCATAAAATAAGATAAAATAATTTCCAGGAATATCTAGGGTTCACCGTTGACGGATCTTGAAGTATACTTCCCAAAACCCTTGACCTAAAAAAGCCAACTTTTGAATTACAAAGAAATACAAAAATTTGAAAGCACCCTCTTGTTCTAAATTAACCCAACAACAATATTTTCCACACACATAATTTTTTAAATAATTTCTGATAGGTGAAAACAAGGAAATTCATGCACTTTTCACGCTTTCCAAGAAATCCAAAAAATTGAAAATGCAAACATACCGTCTTGTTTCAATTCTACCCAACAACACACTTTTCACAAAACATTTCATTTTTTAGAAAATTTTGACAGGGTTTGGGTAGGAAATTCAATTTTCCAAAAATGGAATTTCCTACAAAATAACAATTACTAAATAAAATTAAATACATAACCAACAAAAGAAATACCTGACTCAAACTAAAGGTATGGAGGAGGGGAATTTTTTCCGTTGTTGACATGATCCAATCTGACCAAACGATCTCTCGGTATGAGTAAATCAAATTTTCTTCCAAAAAAGGTTTTCAAACTCCATATTTGCTCTCCATTTTCAAATCATTCATAATGAAAAATAATATAATTCACTTTTTTCCTTATAAGCTTCTAATCGAGATAAGGTTTAACTAACCCTTCTTTACTCCAAAGATAATTTTCACTAACATACAATATAGAATTTAAATATTTCTTTTTTTTCCAAATAGAATTAAATCTATTTCAATCACCAAGCATAAAATAAAATTCCTTTCCAAATTTAAATATTTCAACACATAAATAAATAAATAATTCCTTTCCCTATGGAATAATTCTAACTTTGCAATTAGAATGCATTTCACCCCACACACATTATTTCAAAAACACATTTAAATAAAATACAATGCCTTTTCAAAATTAAACACTTCACAACTCAATTAAAGCAGTTAAATTACCTTTCATCTATGCTAGGAAATAAAAGCACAATTAACGATTTCACAAACACCATAAGATATTTCACACATACCATGCACATGCAAAATTGCACAAGTGATAAATCAAACACAACCAAGAAGACATTCACATGTCTATCACAAGGGGAATCTAGGATTGTAATTGATTCAGATGAGGTTTTCACTGGTTTTAACAACATAAGGACCATGAGGTGAGATGACCAAGTGTCCCATGTCATCTACTCCACATTTCACTCATTGGTCAATACCTATAATTTCCTACACACTCAATACAAATGTTACATACATCCACCCAAAACATAACAATAGATAAAGTAATGATAGAAATTACATAAATAAATATTAATCATTTAAAATGCACATTTCAATTAAATCAAGTATTCTAAAAATACAATCAATATGCAATTAATCATCTAACATAATCATACTGAAGAAAATCATATCCATCCACCCAACATGTTATTTAAATAAAAACAGTGAAGCTGAAGCTCCAATAATATAACAATACATTAGATGAATTCATTGAAAACTCTTCGATGGTCATACAAAACATCTCATAAATAATCCAAACTACACCATCAGAACACCTCAATGGAAACAACCTCATCGGCAAGATCGATGCAACGATGCCAAATCACAAGAACACACAAAGCACTATAGAAATAATCAATCCAATATCTCATAATGATCCAATATCAGGATCAATGCACCAAAACTCATCTATCACACAAGATGACAAGGGTCGACATAGGTGGGCATTACACTATGAGCTATAAGAGGGAGTTATTCTTGTTGACCAACTTATGATGCATGTTATGACATATCATAAGGAATCTTTGAATGGGGATAATGGATCCAAAATGGACCACTCAAATTTGTGAGTGGATTATGACAAATTTACAACAGGAGGAAGGAATATGCTATATTTAGATTGTGGACTCATCTTGGGATTTAGGCATTAGGATTTTTAACTAGGGATTTGGGTGCCATATTTTGAATGGTTTTAGCTCATTATTTCCTAATTATTATTTTATGGTTCCATGTATTTCTTCTCTTATTTATTGGGTTCTTGAGAAGGAGGTTTAGATAGTGAGTTTTGTATGTAGTGTTATGCTGCTAGAATTACTCCAAATCTCTTGTTGGTGATACTCTTGTAAAGGATTAGATTCTGCAAGTTTATTGTAACCTTTGATTAATAAATAATACATTGAGTTTCTTTGGAGTGTGATGTTTTTATCCTAAAAGGGTTTTCCCCACATAAATCATTGTGTTATGGTATATTGTTTTTGTTATGTATTTTCCTTGTAATTGCAAAGATTTAATTTATTTAGAGATACCTCCTCTTAGATTATTTTAAGAAGTATATTCCACACCTCTTCTTCCTTTCATTTGGTATCAAAGCTTGATCACATTGGATTCTGGGTGTTAGGGGCAAGGGTTTTTTATTGATCTTAGACTGAGTGAGAGCTTGTGCAGAAGATCTTATTGTAGGAAAAATGACAAGCACACTAAGGATATAAATTGAAAAATTCTCAGGCGCAAACTTTGAACTTTGGAAGCTCAAGATGGAGTATATGCTCATGAATAGAGATCTATGGAATGCAATATATAGATTCAAATATGTTACTATGTCATAAGAAAACTGGGACAAAATGAATAGAAAAGTGAAGTGTCTCAAAAGGATCTATTTGATAGACTTTGTATTGTTGAATTTACATGAAGATGCCACCATTGTAGCTCTCTAGAAGAAGTTGGGTGAAATTTATCAAGTTAAATCCATGTAAATAAACTTTTCTTTAGAAATAAGTTGTATACCCTCAAGATGGAGGATGGTGGTTTAGTGACTGAGCACGTAAATGCTTTCAACATGATTGTTATTTAGTTGCACTCTATTGAAGTGAAGATGGAGGAGAAGGATCATTGCATGACTTTGTTATGTTCTTTTCTAGACTTATGGGATCACTTGGTGATTGGAATTGTGAGTAATGCCTCTAATCTCAGAATGGATGAGGTAGTTGCATCATTACTTTGATAGGAGATGTAGAGAAAAAATTCTAAAATTACCAAGGAGGCCCTATGTATTCATACAAGACCAAAAGAGAAAGGCAAGAAGAATAACAAGAATAAAGACAAGTCTAGATCCAAATCTCCTAGAAAGACCAAGGATAAATATTAGAACTATTCAAATCTTGGGCATTTTAGAAGAGACTATAAGAAGGAGAAAAAGAAAAATAAGAATGATTAGATTATGAGACTAAAAGGTCTTTTCAAGATGATGGTGTTGCCTTTGTCACAACCTTGTAAATGCATGCATTAGAAGGTGCATGGTTAATATACTCTAGGTATTCCTTCCACATGACCTCACATCGAGGTTGGTTTTTTAAGTATGAAGAATATGATGGTGGGAAGATGTACCTTGGAGATGACTCTCATCTAATTTTTTTTTGTCATGTAAGAGTCCTAATTAGATTCCCTAATGGACAAGTGAATTGGATTGATGGTGTAATGCATATCCTTAGTTTGACATGAAACCTAATTTTAAATAGAAATCTTAATGATGTGGTTTTGAAGGTTGTTTTCCCTAATGGAGGGTGTAATATGGTGTGAGGAGCTATGGTAAAAACTAAGGGTGTTTGTGTGGGCACTTTGCTTTAGTTGGATGTATGCACAATTTAGTGCAAGACTTATTTTATTTTTCTAGTGAAGAGATCTATAGAATCTACACCTTCACCTTCAAAACTAGTAGCAAAGAGGAGTGTTACATCCATTTTTGATTATCACTCTTTCTAGGTACCTAAGGGTGCTCTTACTTCAAAGACCAAGTTATGTACAAAGAAGATAATGTTATGTCACCAAAGAATGGGCCACATAGGTGAGAAAGATCTGACAACCTTGAAAAATAAAAAATATTGTAAAGGGTTTGAATGATTGTTCTCTTGAGTTTGATTTATTTGAACATTGCATACCTAGAAAACAAAACCACATTTTGTTTTACTCAAGCTCTCAAATCTTTTGGGTTATTGGATCTAATTAATTATGATATTTTTAGTCCTATAAATGTTCCTTCAATTTTAAAATATTTGTATTATGTATCTTTCACATATGACTACTCTATAAGGACATGGTTTTATTTCCTTAAAAGTAAATTTGAGGTCTTCAATCACTTTAAAAAGTTTAAGGCTCTTGTAGAAAGTTAGATTGGTAGAAAAGTTAAGGTTTTGAGAACTAATAATGGTAGTGAGTTTTGTTCAACAAATTTTGATAGATTATGTAAGGTGCATGGGATAAAGATACACAAGACAACTCCATATACCCCTCAACAAAATGGATTCGTAGAGAGAGTGAACAAGATGATGGAGAGGGCTAGGAGCATGTTGAGTGGAATAGGCTTGAAACAAAATTTCTGGTAGAAGTAGTTTCTATGGCTTGTTACCTAATTAAAAAGTCTCCTACATCAGATCTTGTGGATAAGACTCCTATAGAGGATTGGTTAGGAAAAAATCCCTCACTACAACATCTTCATATTTTTGTTTGTGAGGTAAGTGTTGATGTTCCCAAGAGAGGTAGTTAAAATTGGAGAACAAGGAAATTAACTGTATCTTCATTAGCTATAGTGTTGGTGTGAAAGGGTACAATATTTTTGTAATGTCCCAAATGAGATATTTTAACAAATAATTTTCATATTTGAAATGATTAAGAATATCTTGTGAAATACCTAAATTTCTACACAAATTTTCCCAAAACTATTCAACACAAACATTGGCAATTTTGCTCTAAAAAACTTGGAATATTCTTAATTGATAATAATCTGATTATTTCACTTATTTTAGAAAAATAAACACATAGAAAACTTTCTAGAATTAAATAGAAACAACACCTCTAAAACTATTACAAAATCTATTAAGAAAACTCATACATTGACAACCTAGATTCGACAATTTGTGCACTAACTGAAAAATAAATCTCCAATACTTAATTGATGCTCTAAAATATTGCAACCCACAATAATATTCTGCAATAATAGAAAATACAATAGAAATAACAATAGCTACAACAATTTGAAACAATACCACAATAATCATTAGAAACCGCAAAACTCCTTCACTCGAGATTTGATAATTTTTACACCCAATTGTAGCATAAATTTCGCAACTGATCTAGATGGATACAATGAACTATGTATATATATATCCCACACAATAGTAAAAAAAGTGAAAGTATTTCTGCAAACAATCACACAAAACCTGTAGACACACACAACTAAAACTAGCTAAAATATGCAACTTTGGAAGCACATTCACAACCTCTGAATGAGATTGTCCTACTAAACCAAAAGGGTTTCATCCTATAATCCAAGAAACCAATTGGTTTTCATCCATGGAGCTCAATGTCCAATGGGTTTTCATCCACATAACATATTTTAAGAACACAATTGTTCAATACAAATTTTGACAAGGCTTTAGTATTTAAAAATTTGACAATAGAAATGAAGAAATTATCTCTAATTTATACAGATTTAAGAACCCATCAATCCCAAACACCCCTCTCTTGGAAAATAAAATAAAATAATTGTATTTTCAACAAATTCTCTCAAAAGGTGCTCATCTATCATAATTGCTGCAAGATTCTTGGCTAAAAATTAGTCAATAACTCTACTATGACAACCTATCATAAAATTCATCATAGCTTCTCATATAATCTCCTAGTTGAAGCATTAGGAGTTACAATATCTTCTCATAAAATCCCACTCCCCATTTGGTTATGCAAATATTCTAATTTAATATTTAATTTGATTGTTGACATTCAACTCTCCAACTTCTCACTGACTCTTTGAAAATACTAGGATCCCAAATCATCCTTGGAATATTCTCATGCATGTTCATCTTGGCTGTGCACATTTCCTTGTAGCTTCCAACTTTCCTGGTGGTTGATTCAAATCGAAAATGTATTCTCCATCATTATTTCATTGTACTACTCTAATACAATGGAGAATTGCATGACTTGCACTAGGTGATTCTTTTGCATTGCCCTTCATGTGTCTTCCCTCACTACCTAGATCCCATACTCTAATGTATAGACATACTCTTTCATCCTTATGATACTTTCCATGTTTAATTTTTTTTGTAATGGTATAAGAAGCATCAAATATTTTCTAGAAAAAATACTTTGATGCTTTAAGTAATAAACACAAAAATAATCTAAGTGCTCACCATAACTTGCTGATTTGGAATATTCTATGATCTCAACACCACCACTCTTCTCAAGTGCTTTCCTAACTGTTGTCATATTTTGCCCAAGTCAAAATAACCCAAAATCCCTCCTTCCATAGAGAAATCTGATCTGAGAAAGCCTAAATGGAAGGATGAAAATCCCAGAAAATCCCCAAAAATTCTAAGTTTGTGCCCTTTCTTTTGCCTTAGTCAGCAAAATTCTGGTTTGGCAAAACTTTGGTTCACCAGTTCACAGGTTCACCAATTTGCTGTTTTGCCGATTAAGTAGAGAGCAGGTGGGCAAAAGTCTACGGTAAAGTAAAAGAAGACAAAGGGAGTGCTTTATCAGTAAATCTTCAGGTTTGTGAACCTCTTGGTTCATTAATCGGCAGGTTCACCAATCAGTGAAATCACTGACTAACTGAAGGAGAGGCCAAAAATGACTATGACAAAGGGGCAAAGGTAGATAAGGTTTGCTTTATCGGCAAAGTGTTGGTTCGACGAACCTTAGGTTTGCCAATTGGCAAGTTTGTCGATTGGTGAATTTGCTGACTAAAGAAAAGCAGAAGGCAGGGCAACAACGGGAAGTCTTCACAAAGAAAGCAACTAAGGCAAAGATAAGAAAAGAGACTGGCAAACCGGTCAAATGAAAATGGGTTCATAATTTCTAAAGTTCATTGATAAGGTGATTGGTTGATAAAGGGAAACAAAAAGTAGAAAAGAGCCAAAGATAGCAAAGTTAGGGAAAAGGATATTTCGCCAACTGAAGGAAAAGGAAAAGAAGAAGAGAAAAGAGACAAAGGCATTGGTTCAGGAAATGAAGATTGGCCGACAGGGCGAAAGGTAAAACAAAATGGCTAAGGAAAGGAAAGAAAAGGTTTTATTGGCGAATCAGGGAAAACTCAGACTTGCCAAATAGTTCATCTTTTCCAAGGTTCACTGATAAGGTGAATCACCAACATAAGCCAAATAAGCAATTGATGCGGCTAGGTTGAAGACAAGGCTGGTTTGCGAAAGTTGAATTTTCCTAATAAGGTGAGAAGGAAGAAGATAGGCCATGTTCGCGAATGGGGAGATTTGTCGAGAAGGTAAAAAAGAAAAGGAAGGGGATGGTCAAGTTTGAAAAATAGAAAATTCACCAATAAGGTGAGGAAGAAGACCAAGAGGCCTGAAAAACAAAAGAGAGAGCCTAGTTCTCAAAATGAAGATTTTGTCAATAAGGCAAAAGCAAAAGATAAGTGGTTCACAAAGAGGAGATTTTTCTGATAAGGAAAAATAAGGGCCAGAAAAGTGCAAAATTGATGAAAACTAAAGCTATAATGTATTGCATTAAAATATTTTAAAGTGTTGTAAAAGATTTTAAAATGAATGATTTTCTAGGTGCCTTAAAACACGCTTCCACAGGTGATGCCATTGTTGTAGGTCGAGACTCTAGGTAGCTAAAATAGTGGAAGGCTTCAATTCACAAGTACCTGAAATAAATGGATTAGATGAAGTGTAGTGGCCCATCCTTTTGTAGGTCCTTCCAAGGAGAAAAAATTTAGTGCACAAGACATGGACGGTTCTTTTTCTGCAACATGCCAGAGCTTGGTCACCGTCCCTTTTCTACAGATCTTCTAATAGGGCCATGGGCCAAATTTGAATGCAGCATGGGTGTACAAATCAAATTGATCGACCAGAATTCAGGACCAAGGGTTGCTACAACAATTTGTAAAATCTATATATGCATATGTAAAAGATGTATTTGGGCTTGTTGGTTGGCTGCTGGGTTGTTATTCAGATTGAAGTGCTTGATGCTTGATCTTGACCTCATGATGTTTCCCAAAACCAAATGAATCTGATCAATTGTGTCCTCTTCTAGGGCTCTCTGTCTTCATTTCCAGTTCAACAATGAGGGGAAATTATCATTCTCTATCTTCCTGATATGTATTTAGCTCTTCTATCTTTGTAATGACTATTTAGCCTTTGTGATTAATACAAGAAACTAATTTTGCCTCTCTCATTATCTTCTACTCTATGTCTGTTTGAATGCTACTCTTTTATCTCATGGATAAAATGATCCCTCTATAAGTTTTAGCATTCTGTTTTGGCCTCTGTTAAAGATTTGATGAGTCTGTGTTAGTTTATTTAGCCCCTTGAAATCACTACTATGTTATGTCAGTTCTAGCTAAACATCCTAAATCTGGTGCATCATCATTTTCCTTTCTGCATTCCTTCTATCCCTTTTTCCTTGGTAAGTGTAGCATTAGATTTAGTTTAATTCTCTGAGCCTTAAGCTCAAAAAGAGGAACCAAACTTCTCTGGAGGTTTGATCTTAACTGCAAGGTCCCACACCTTGAGACCAATCCCATGTTACTCTAAAATTGTTGAGTTTGTCAAAGCTTCAACAAAAGGGTGCAATTTTAGGTGATAACAATTTTTGGCATGCCCAGTGGGACCAGTTTGATGAAATTTATCATCCATTGAAGGATTTGGTGTGTGCTTCAGTGCATTTTTCCATTTAGGACAGTCTTCTTCAACACCATGGCAACTCTGTTGAACAAATCTGCTGGTGAAAGCAACTCAAGTGCTTAAATATTCATCAAGGATCAAGATTTCAGTGGTATTCCTGGTCTAACTTGCTTTCAGAAGCATCCCAAATCACCTAGTGACTCTCTCTAGTATGAACTTATTTCTCTAAAGGTAGACATGTTCCCCTTATTTTCAAAAATATTTTGATACATCCCTTCTTTTCTATGCTTTAAAATGTCAAATTTTTATGGAATCTATGGCTACTCACCTCCTCCTGGCCAACATGCAAGTTATTGGCCACCTTACCAGCAGTATTAGGCCCAAAATGCCTCTAATTTTATGCCATACAACCTTGAAACAACATAATATCAGCATCCTAATGATGCTTACCTCCCTCCTTCCCCTACTCATGCTTACTATCAGACTCAAGAGGTCCCTTTCACTCCAAACCAATATAGTTACCCTCCTAACCCACCTTAAGTGGAGTATGATCTTGACAACATGAGTATTAAAGACCTCATGTTGCACATTAATAGGGAGTTAGATGACATTGACAGAGAGTAAATTTATAATAGACAACAAGAGGAGCTTGCTTATCAGGCTCATCTTCAATAGCAGTAGACAGAGGTAGAGAAAAAAGCTTACCAAGAGAAAATTAAAATGTAGCTTGTAACCTTATCTAAGGAGAAGTTAAGGAAAATGCTTGTTGATGTAGAGAGGTGGGAAGCTCAAGCAATCCCCTCCATTCCCAATTTTAGGTAGCCTCTTCCTTGTACCCAAGTTCAGCCTGTAGCAAAAATAATCCCCAAATTCAAGATCCTAAGATTCAGACAGGAGAACCCCTCTAGGCCTCCAAAACCACTTTCTAGTTTCAAAATCCCAAGTTTCAGAGGCCCTCAACCTTCACGAGAGCCTTTTCCTACAAAAATCTAGCCTAGCATTCCTTAGGAATGGCCCTCTCAAGAATCCCTTCTAGCCCCCATTCCACATCAACCCTCATGTCCTAGCACAAGCTCACTCTGTAAGGACACACTAGTTTTTTGGTGAGATACTAGGTTTTATGAGCCATAAAAAGAAGTATTTGAGGCTGTTATGAAGCAACCGACTATTTGTTAACCCTCACATACCATTAAAACTAAAAATTCAAACATGAACATAAGTAGAGCTAGATCATCCAGACTAGCAACAGTGCATTGAGTATAAGGTTAGTGCTGATTCAGGTGTAGGGTTGAGTCCTTGGATTTTGGCTAATTTGAGGAGTTTTCCTATGCTTTGAATAAGATGAATGAAACCCAAATGAAGAGGAAGCATGGTGAAGAGTTCCAGTCGTAGAAGACGCTCAAGCAAAATGCGGTAGAGTTGCAGCCAAAGGGTGAAGACATAGTGGAGGAGATTGCTTCAGTTGCTCCAAAAGTGGATGATGCCACTCTATTTCATGAATTGTCCAGCTGTATTGAAGATGAGGAAGGCATGCAAATGCCAACATTGGCTACAATTTTAGAGCAACATAGGGGTAGTGAAAATGATGGTAGATTGTTGCAGGTTGAGGCCAAGCATAACAGTGAGGTTCTATCTCATGAAGAGAGGCATGAAGGGCACTCTAAGGTAGAAATTGTAGAGGTTGAAGACATAGGCCTATCTGAGGAGCCGCCATATTTTATTGAAGATAACAATGTAGAGATCAAACGTGAGTAAGAAAAAATTAAAGATTTGTTCTTGATTATCCAACAGGGATATCATCTTCTAGGTGGAGGAGATTTCTCCATTTAGCATGTGCAAGGCTCATTTTTTTGAGCCTAATTTAGAAAATCATGAGCATCTTATGCATAGGGTGGAGGCAGCCATATTTCCAGTTGAGCCACAAGAGCCAGAGCATTCAAACCACTAGCAAGAAGAGAAAGAGATAGAGCAAAGGCATGAGATCAAAGCTATTGATTTTCATGTCATTTCAAGGGGATGCCTTATAAGGCATTTGGACTAGGTGGAGATATATCATGAAGAGTCACCACTTGTCATGCTCACTCCTGAGCATGAAGTTGAGCATCCAAATAAGTGGGATCAACCCATTTATCCACTTCTAGGTAGCTACATTTCCAATCAGTTTAGGTGGGCAAGTGAGTCTATTCCTATTCTTGGGGAAGTGTTTCATCAATTTGTTACATGTAAATTCCTTCCCCATCTCCTTTTAGCTACCCACAAGCATGAAACAAATTGTAAATTGTTGAGAAAGGGTAGTTATTTTGAAAAACCAGTTAATGAATTTGTTTAAGTCAATTTTCTGGTTGTTAGTTTAGGTTTAGGTTAGTTTGTTTTCTGTTTTAGGTTTCCCTTCCTCTAAGTGCTTTTGCACATGTATCATTCTCATTAGGAGTGAAGGGACCCAACTCCTTATTATCAAATTAAAACTAATTCTGAATTGAAAAATACTAAGGAAAGAAAAATTTTGAATAATAGATACAAGAAATGTAGATTCATAAAATTTTTACTATTAATTCTAAGAAGTGCTCAATAAAGGTTATAGAGGTTAGACGAACTAGAGCTTAGTTTTCTAAAATCATCAAGGTCTGAAAAGATCACCAATCTTAATCTAGTGAAGAGAGAAAGTACATTACACAAGATAACATATAAGAACAACTGGTCGACACATACCTTAAGTCTTTCATTACACCATGTATTCATTTTTTGACAACTGGCCTTTCTCCAATGTCTTGTATCTGTACAAAACTAACTAAACAATCTTATGTTAATCTAACTTAGAATCATTATACAAGAAGTTAAGGTCACAATATTTATAGAAGCTAAGAATCGAATACCTCACCATTCCTTTGCACCTGAGTGACTTGCTCTTTTACATTTTTGAGAATACGATGTTAATTATAAAAGAACACCCTATATCTAGGGGACCTGAGTATTGGGGGCATCCTTCACCTTCTAGACTCCCTACATACCCTATATCCACGGGATCAAGGTCCCCTCTGAATGCGACTGACACTGAGTTTTGTGAATTTGTAGTTTTATTTTGCACTATGTTTGATGCAACTGTGGGCATGTATGCAACCCTTTCTAGGGGTTTATTCCTCCCTAGATAGTTCTTCGTCAGCTACCATCTACTTAGGTAAAACAGAGACGGAATCCTAAGGAATCATCTATATGCAAACACCAGAAGGGGTGTTTGACGTGATGTTTAGTTGTTTGAAATTCAAGTTTACCTAAGATAAGTTTATCTCCAAATTTATAGACTATTTTAACAATAAAAATTTACACCAAGAGGTTTCTCAATCGATCTAATCATGATATTCCTAATCTTAATTGGAATACTACTTGCAAGATCAAATTGTAATTCAATACTCTAAGGTCACATTGTAAATCTAAGCATATAAGCAAATACTCTATGATCTATAAATTCTATGGTCCTCAATCTCAAGGGTTAGGAAATATATTCATTACTAAAGAGAACATGATTAATTATCTTTAAATTTGTAATGATTATAGTATAGCTACATCTATAGTTCCATTAGTCCACTCGGGGGGATAAAGGTCTCCCAGGTTACTACTATCACATAACTAGACTCTAGGTTATAAATGTAAATGTTGATAACTGAGAGGGGGGTGAATCAGTTATCTTTAATTTGCCTTTAATTCAAACAATTAAATCCACTTTGTTAATCAGCAGCATAGCAATTAATCATTCATGAAAGCATAAGGCATAAACACTAGAGCAGATACACATCAACACATGAGACACCAAGATTTTGACGTGGAAAACCTGGTTAAGGGAAAAACCATGGGGTGATTAACCCAAGGATTATTCTCTATTAGAAGAATAAGAAAAATAGATGGCACATGCTAATTAGGGCTCACTGCCCGAGCACACTGCTCACAAGGAGGCACACTGCCTACAAGAGACACACTGTCTACAAGATAACAAGTATTACAAACTTGAACTAGAGATTGACATCTTTACCATGTCTGGATCAGTTCCATTTAAGCCCGAGACACACCTGCTCTGCCTTTCACTCTTTCGCTATACCACACTCATCCACTTCACCACACCCTTCGAAATGAATTCACAAACCTTTATTTATACAAGGCCTCAACTTAGGAACAATCATCTAAGTCAGCAATCATCCACAAGAACATTCGCAAGCTGAATAACTCATTTGGTCGGCCAGCCTGAATAAGAACATCTTCATTTGGAAGTATATCTTCAATTCTGGGCTCTAACACTAATGCGGACTAACAACACAACCTCAACATGATCGAAGAACCTTCACATGCTTTCCTGAATGACTAGGTACATCCGCACTTCCTCTACTTACTAGAATCTCTTCTCTCCTACCTCCGGTGCCTCAAGAACATAGTTTGTCATGACTGTCACAAAGGAGTAGATTCTTCCAGACCTTCAAACTATGTACAAATCGAGATGACACATCACAAGGACATCCCAAACACTCCTTCCAATCCACAGAATATGACAATGCACTTCCAGATCTCACCGAACCTTTTTGTAACACTCTGTCATTCTAGAGCATCTCCCAGAACTGGTTCTACTTGATCGATCACAACTTCTTCATATCTTTATGTGGACCTCTGAAATCTTAACTGGATCATCTCAAGACTCATATCTACAAACCCTTTAAACCGCATCCTCTGTTCTTCATCTTATCGTGGCCTTTTACCTTAATGTCATCACTATTCTTCGCTGTTCCTGATTGAGGCTAATTTTCTCAATATCCTCAACACACAGCTCATCCAATCCTTCTCATTAATGCAATATGAATATGTTGACATCAATGACAACACTGGTTATCCTCATACTTGCAACAGTAAATTTCTTCAAGGAGAAAATGTAAGCTATATTAGTCCTAACACAATGATCTATTCAAGTAAGAGGTACAAAATATTTATTAAATTACACAGGGATCATTACTATTAGTAAGAAACTTCCTTTACTAAGACAAAAGAGAGTCACTATAACATTTTGACACAATAAGAGCACTTATTCAAAGAAGACATAAACTACAGTGGCAACCTTACATAGAGAAAAGTAATAACTCTATCTAATTAACACCAATACACATAACAATGGAATGATAACTTAATGATGAAGGGGGTAAATCATAAAACACACAATAATAGAAATTGAACATAGAGAATAGAACTTTCTTTTATTGATCTGGGCAACTCATTACATTACAGAAGCTTAATTACAATCAGAGGAATCAGTCCTCTACAGGCTGTAACACACTACAGCTACCATCACCAGGCTATGGAATCTTCCACCTTCTGTAACCCCCAAATCAGCTAGGGTTTCTATTTTCCTACCTATTCTTGACTCTACACTTGCCCCCTTAACTCTACTACCACCCAGGGTTCCCAAAAATGGTTATTAATAGCCTTTTTGGCGGCCAACAACCTAATTTCAAATTTTGCATCTCCCTCCAAAAATAGGTCAACTTTCGGGAGCCATAACTTTGATCCGGGACTTCGATTGATGAACCGTTTTATGCGTCGAAAAGCTCGCAGAGTGCTCTACGTGATAAGTACTATCTCTATCAGTTCTGGCCATTTTTGGGCCTGTACGGGGCCATTTAGTGCCTCAAACCTGAGTTTGAATAATTTTCAGGCATTTTTTAGGAAATGAAAACTTTAATATCTTTCAGCTCGTAAATGATCTTCATGTGATTCCTTTGCCAAAGGTCTTATATTTCCATTATGTAACTTCCTGTAAATTTTGATTTCATTCCGTGCCCAAATGCAAACTTTCTAAAAATAGCAGTTTACTATTTTTAGCAGTTTGGAAAAACTGAAAGTTCTACATTATTATTCAGGTGATTATGGAACCAAACACACTAATTATGGAAAGAAATGAAAATAACTACAATGATTTTGAATTAACTTCTTTTTGGGTGATGCAAGATTGCCCTTACACCACTGGATGCTCCTGCATCAAACACCCAGGGTAATTTGAGAAGTGACCCTGTCACGTCTCATGTGTTTGTGTGAGAAAAACCCAAACGGTCAACCTCTGCCTTAGACAACTAAGAAGAATCTTCAACAGGCCTTCCTTTCCATTTTACCAGATATTCTTCATATTGCTTATTCTGAGTACTTCTCCCCACACGGCTATCCAAGATCTCTTCTATCTCCTCTGTTGAAGTAGATGCCGGAATACTCCACTGTTCTTCTGTTGGTCCATCCTCTGTTCCACCTTCATAATATTCTGATAAATCAACAATGTTGAAAATAGGGGAAATATTGATCCCACTCAGTAGCTCTACCTCATATGCATTTCCTGAAGCATGTTTCTTCAAAATTTTGCATGGTCCAAATTTCTTCATTTTTAACTTATTGTATGTTCCAATTGGGAACCTTTCTTTTCTCAAGTGAACCATGACTTCATCTCCTACCTGAAATTCCTTATATCTCCTCTTCTGATCTGCCTTAGCCTTGTACTGAATATTTATTTTATTAATGTGCTTTCTCACCTCTTCATGCAAATTCTTCAGATGTTCTGCAAAGTCTTCAGCTTCAGCACTTGTCTTTTCTCTGTTGTCCAGCTTCCTTAACTCAGAAGCATTTCTTGGGCTACCATATACAATCTAGAATGGTGATTTACCAGTACTCCTATTGACAGAATTGTTGTAAGCAAATTCTGCCTGTGGTAAAATCAAGTCCCATCCCTTAGGCTTATCTCCTACTAAGCATTGTAGCAGGTTACCCAAACTCCTATTCACCACTTCAGTTTGTCCATCCGTCTGTGGATGGTGTGCAGAACTAAACTTCAAATCTGTCTTCAACTTCTTCCACAATGTCCTCCAGAAATAACCAACAAACTTGGTATCTTGATCTGAAACTATGCTCTTTGGTAGACCATGTAGTCTCACCACTTCCCTGAAAAATAACTCTATAATATGAACAACATCATTAGTCTTCTTACAAGGAATAAAATGTGACATCTTTGAGAATCTGTCCACCACCACAAAAATAGAATCATGCCCTCTCTGTGTCCTTGGTAAACCAAGAACAAAATCCATACTAATATCATCCCATGGCTTCTCTGGTACAGGTAATGGTTGATACAATCCTGTATTTTGACTTGTTCCTTTTGCCATCTGACATACTCTTCAACTCTGCACAAACTTCCTCACATCTTGCTGCAACTGTGGCCAATAATAATTTTCACCAACAATAGAAATGGTCTTATCTTGACTAAAGTGTCCAGCCAATCCTCCACTATGCTTCTCCTTAATCAGGTTCTCTCTCATGGAACTCCTTGGAATGCACAACTGGCTTCCTCTAAACAACATGCCATCTTGGATTATGAAATCCAACCATTTTGTCCTATCCAAAGTAACAGGCTCCAGACAAGCTTTCCAAGCCTTTGCAAAATTTGGATCTTCAGGATACAAACTTTTGAGCTCATCGAACCCAACAACCTCTATCTTCATTTCTGTCAACAAATTTTGCCTTCTGCTCAAGGCATCTACAACTCTGTTGGACTTCCCACTCCTTTGCTTCAAAACAAAGGTATAACTCTGCAAAAACTCAACCCATTTTAAGTGCCTTTGGTTCAACTTCCCTTGATTATTAAGATATTGCAAAGCCTGATGATCAGTATATAAAACAAACTCTTTTGGCAACAAATAATGTCTCCATTTCTTCAAAGCCTGAACTATTGCTTAAAATTCCTGATCATAAACAGAATACTTTTTCTTGGCATCATTAAGCTTCTCACTAAAATAGGCAATGGGCTTACCTTCTTGGCTCAAAATAGCTCCTATACCACTACCACTAGCATCACAATCTACCTGAAATACCTTATTAAAATCTGGAAGTGCCAAAACAGGTTGTTCTACAACTTTCTGCTTCAATGTGTCAAAGCTCTTGTCAGCTCCTTTAGTCCATCTAAACTCTTTTCTATCCCCTCTCATTGTCTCATTTAGGGGTGCACAAATGCTACTAAAATTCCTGATAAACTTTCTGTAAAAACTTACCAAACCATGAAAAGATCTTACCTCCGTTGCACTCCTTGGCATAGGCCACTCAATGATAGCCCTTACTTTTTCTGGGTCCATCTTAAGACCCTCCTCTGAGACAACAAATCCCAGGTATACCAACTCTTTTTTTGCAAAACTACATTTCTTCAGATTAATCAGCAACTTCTCCTCCCTCAGTTTCTCTAGAACTCTTCTAATATGCATTAGATGCTCATCCCAAGTCTTACTAAAAATCAAAAGATCATCCAAATAAACAATAACAAAACTTCTCAAAAATTCTTTTAGTACCTCGTTCATGAGCCGCATGAATGTGCTCGGTGCATTGGTTAGCCCAAATGGCATGACTAACCACTCATACAAACCTTCCTTTGTCTTGAAGGCTATCTTCCATTCATCTCCTTCTCTGATTCGGATCTGGTGATACCCACTCTTTAGATCAATCTTCGTGAAGTACTTGGCTCCACTCAAACAATCCATTATGTCATCCATTCTAGGCAATGAAAACCTGTACTTGATTGTGATCTTATTGATGGCTCGGGAATCTGTACACATCCTCCACTCTCCATCTTTCTTCGGTGCCAGTACTGCAGGTATCGCACATGGACTTAGGCTTTCTCTTATCAATCCCTTCCTCAACAACTCCTAAACTTGTCTGTTCAACTCTTCACTCTCTGCAGGAGTCATTCTGTGGGCTACCTTGTTTGGCAAACTAGCTCCTGGTATCAAATCCATTTGATGACTTATCTTCCTTACTGGTGGTAAACCTTCTGGTACATTATCAGAGATAATATCCTGGAACTCTTCCAACATATCTGAAACTTCTGCTGGTACATCTTCACAGTTCTCTTGACTAATCTTAGGAATCAATGCAAAGCAATGACGCTCATGCTTCATACCCTCCAAAAATTTCCTACCATCTACCAAGCAAATTCTGGCAGTACTACATACCTTTTCTTCCACCTCTTTCAAGGGCTTCAACTTATGACAAACTCCATCCTTTGTTAGGGAATATGTGTTTGCACAGCCATCATGGACAGCGCTTCTATCATACTGCCACGGCCTCCCCAACAGCATATGACATGCATCCATCGGTATGATATCACACAGCACCTCATCATGGTAGTCACCAATCTTGAACTTCACTAAACACTACTCATTGACCAAAGCTCTATGGTCCTTTTGCAACCATGCAATCTGATATGGATGCGGATGCTTTCTTCTTGTCAACTTCAACTTGTCAACCATCTCCTCTGAAACAAGATTATCAGTGCTTCCACTGTCAATAATAATATCACAACACTTACCTTCACATTTGCACCTTGTGTGGAATAAACTCTTCCTCTGATTGGGTTCTTTCTCCTCATTCAACAAAGTTCTTCTGACAACTAGGGTTTCTCCCCTTTCTGCATCTTCAGAGCACTCAGACTATGCATCTTCATCCACATGTGCAACTTGTGCATTACCTTCATGTCTTTTATTCATCCTTCCTTAATGTTGCGGACACTCGTATGCTCGATGCCCTTCTTCTCCACATTGGAAATAGGTTCCTCTGAAACCTCCTCTTCCAGGTCCTTGCCTAGGTCTGCCTCTTCCTCTTCCTCTTTGATCACCATTGTTCTGGTCACGAGGGCAGTAGGTATTATCCCCTCTTTGATTTCGACTAGTGCCTGCTTCTTCACTTTTCTTTTGATCTTCATTACGGCCTCCATAGGGTCTTCCACCAGTCCTTCCACCTTGACCTCTTCCCCTTTGCTTGCTATCAAATCTTTTGTTTAGCTTTTCTTCCACCTTTAGGGAAAACTGGTACGCATCTTCTATGGTGGTCATTCTTACTAGGCTCAACTCCTCTTGAACACTCAGCCTCAACCCATTAATGTAACGGGCTACCTTCTTCTTGTTGGGCTCTGCATGGCCTGTCCTGATAGTAATTTTATAAAACTCTTTTGTATACTCCTTAACAGACTTGTTACCTTGCTTTAGTCCTTGCAGCTTCTTCAGCAACTCCATCTCATAGTCCACAGGAATGAACTGCTTCTTCAGTTTCTCCACCATCTGATCCCATCTGGTGATCTTTCCTTTTCCTCTTCTATTCCTCTCTAATTGGACCTCCTTCCACCAAATATTGGCGTGGCCCTTCAACTTTGTTTTTGCAAACTTAACCCGATCTGGGTCCTCCACATCTTCATACTCAAAATACTCTTCCATGTCATTGATCCAATCAATAAGCTGTTCTGGATTCAAATTTCTAGAATATGTAGAAAGTTTGATCCTGGGCCTCTTTCTGATCTTTGAAATGGCCCTCAACAACCTAACTTCTGCAGCATCTCCGGTGGCTTCTTGTTCTTCCTCAGATAGCTCTTCTTCAGCTTCATCTTCACTTTCTTCTCTTACCCTCGGCTCAAACCCTCTTCGTAGCTCCTCTTGCAATGCATCGATTTGTCTTTGTAGGGCTCTAAAACCCTCTTCTGTCAAAGCATTCCTCCCAACACTATTTCTTCGTGGAGGCATCTTGGTCTCCACAGCAAACCCACAACCTTAGGTCTTGGTGCAAACTGCCTCACGGTCAGCGATCTGTCTACACACTCAGGAACCCTTGCTCTAATACCACTTGATGAAGGGGGTAAATCATAAAACACACAATAATAGAAATTGAACACAAAGAATAGAACTTTCTTTTATTGATCTGGGCAACTCATTACATTACAAAAGCTTAATTACAATCAGAGGAATCAGTCCTCTACAGGCTGCAACACACTACAACTACCATCACCAGGCTATGGAATTTTCCACCTTCTGTAACCCCCAAATCAGCTAGGGTTTCTATTTTCCTGCCTATTCTTGACTCTACACTTGCCCCCTTAACTCCGCTACCGCCCAGGGTTCCCAAAAATGGTTATTAATAGCCTTTTTGGCAGCCAACAACCTAATTTCAAATTTTGCATCTCCCTCCAAAAATAGGTCAACTTCTGGGAGCCATAACTTTTGATCCGGGACTCTAATTGACAAACCGTTTTATGCGTCGGAAAGCTTGCAGAGTGCTCTACGTGCTAAGAACTAGCTCTACTGGTTCCAGCCATTTTTGGGCCCGTACGGGGCCATTTAGTGCCTCAAACCTGAGTTTGAATAATTTTCATGCATTTTTCAGGAAATAGAAACTTTAATATCTTTCAGCTCGTAAATGATCTTCATGTGATTCCTTCGCCAAAGGTCTTATATTTCCATTATGTAACTTCCTGTAAATTTTGACTTCATTCCGTGCCCAAATGCAAACTTTCTAAAAATAGCAGTTTACTATTTTTAGCAGTTTGGGAAAACTGAAAGTTCTACATTATTATTCAGGCGATTATGGAACCAAAAACACTAATTATGGAAAGAAATGAAAACAACTACAATGATTTTGAATTAACTTCTTTTTGGGTGATGCAAGATTGCCCTTACACCACTGGATGCTCCTGCATCACTTAAGATAAAAGACATAATATAGCTCTTTCATACCTAATCATCATTATATAGATGAATTAGTATCAAGAAGATGAAAAATAGAAATGGTTCCATTCAATTTACAAATAATACAAAATAAAGATTATCTCTACACTAAAATTTACAAAATTGATGTCACAAAAGATAAGATATTACATGCTCAAAATCTCATAAATCAAAGAACCATAAGGTTAATTGCTGCAAAAAAAAGTAATGGAATTAAGATCTTACCATGTCAAGCACTTAGTTGTTCCAGCCTAGATCCCTCAATACTCTACAACATACACTCTATTGGTTATTTATATGTACTCAAATGCAATATGCTTAGAGACAAATTCTCCTGTGACATTAGTACACAAATCAAGGAAGACTAACTTAAGTCACACAACACCATATGGTTCACTCTTTCCAATCATCATGAATAGTCCAAGTATAGAAGAAACTTTCAGTCATTATACCAAGCACAAGAATCATATGAATTTTCCATACAACAATATAAATTTAAATGTCCACTACAAATTTTCAAATATACATATCCAAAAGAAAGTAATTCATTTGTACTAATATATATCCTAAAACACAAATACAAGTCTTAACCCATGTTACTAACTTTAAATATATATCATCCCATGTTTGTAATTAAAACCAATATTACAATATTGATAAAAATTGTAAGCAAACAAAAAGATTCTTAAACAATTTATACCCCGAAAACAAATTCCAATGGATAACCTTTTCTTCTTCATGATTTCCCTCCTCCCATCTAACAGTTAAACTCATCCCAACAATTTTTAGATTACTATTCCCATGAATATACACTAGGGTAGGTTACATGTTTCATATATGAGAGATTCTAGGTGATGGGATACACCTTTAATAGATGGCACATGCACAACGTATTGGGAGGAATATCAAAATGATAAAAATTAAACAAGCAAAGTTTAAAACACTTATAGGTCAGGGGAACATAAATTTGCAACAAAGATAATCACACCATAGGACAACTATGATGAAAAACCTCATTTACATCTTCTATGATTAATGTTTATGCGAAGTCTATTTTAATTTAAACAACATCCCTTTAGATAATGATGAACCAAATAGTGTTGTACTGACTCAACACAACATTTAAAATATGTTGCAGGATTTAACAATGTAAAATGTATAACAAATGTTATTTTGCTTTAAAAGAGTTCATGATGTCTAAACAAGAAATGCACTCATTTAACCATTTTCAATCAAAATTGACAAAATCCCTTCAAAGAACCCTAGGATTTGTAGTTCTAGTAAGATGGATTCATTATGTGTGTATGGTTGACCTTCTTGCTTGTGTTGGCTATCTCGAGGACACCCTAAACTTTATCATTGAGGTACCAGTTAAATCTGTGGTGGTTGTACAGATGTGTTTTCTTGGTGCCTCTAGCTAACATATGAATATAGGCTTATGAGTATTTACAATGATGCTGCTTTTTATTTGGATCCTAAAAATGTTGTTCAACTTATGTTCTCTCAAAACATCCATGCAGAAGTGGACAAGTGTGGTGAGGTTCAAACTTGGTAAAGATATTAATGAAAGATAAAGGAATTAAAAAGATCCCTGGATGCAGTAGATTTAAGGGCATAAAATGGTATGTACTTTTGTAGACTGATCATATCCGTTGACAAAAGAGATCTATGCAAAGTTGGAGAAATTGGCTTGGAAGATGAAGGCAACAAGGTATTTTCCAGATTTGAGATATTTACTTAATGCTGTGGAAGAATAAGAAAAATAATGATTTCTCTACCATCATAGTGAAAAAGTTGGCAATTGCATTTAGTTTGTTAAACATGCACCATAGTGAACTATTAGAGTTTTAAAGAACCTTCAAGTATGTGCTAATTGCCCCACTGCAACAAAATTTATATCCATCATTTTAAATAGGGACAATGTTCTTGTGGAGATTATCGGTGATGCTAAATAAAGCAATCTAAAAAATAGGCTTGCACTATAATAATGTGCACCATGTCATATTTTCAGTAATAATGAACATCCCTGAAAGCATAACGAAAGGGGAATTTTTGTAAGATGTTGTAGTTGTAAGTGCCCTAGTGAACATGCATAGAAAAAGTGGAATTATAAACAAGGCACGTGAATTAAATTCACAAAATGCCTAAAAAGAAATATAGAATGCCATGATTACAGGATATGTTCAAATTGGATTCGTTGAAAGCCTTAAATTTTTTATGCAAATGCAACCGGTACACATGTATGCAAAATGTAGAAGCATGCATGAAGCACATGAACTATTTGACAAAATGCCTCAAGAAATATGGTATCACAAAATATAATGATTGCAAGATACATAGAAAATTGGCGTGTTGAAAAGGCTTTAAAAACTTTAATGCAAAAGTAGTTGGTATTGTAAATCTAGTCTCCGCAACCTTTGCCAACATCCTCCCAGTCTATATGAAAATGGGAGCTTTGGAATAGGATATGGATGTGTATACAAAATTGTGGAAGCGTAGACAAGGCACGATACTGGTTTGATAGAATGACTCAAAAAGAGGTCAATTCTTCATATGTAATGGTTGTAGGACTGCACAAAAATGGACTGGCAAGTAATTGTATTTTAGGGCAAAAATGCACAAATACAACAGTCATCAAATTTAGCCCACATATCTATACACAAGAAATAAAGGATTTACACAACAAATATTTATTACAATTTCTATGATGTTTTAATTGGTAAAACTAAAAGATATACATGTACATCAAGGTCATTAACACAAAAATGGTGGTAGCAACTCTTTCAACTCTTTGTCGAGGATCAACTTCTCTTTGTAGACTTTGCCTAGTATCAACTTAAGTAGGAATATATGGTGAACATACTAACTGTTGAGTGTTAACTATTGGCTTGGATAGAATAAGAAGAACCACACACCATTGCAGGGCACCACTGTATTAAATACCCATCTATGATACCTAATGTTGATGTATACAATTGTGCGGGTTTCAGCACCAACATGGGAGATTTTGAGAATGTGGGATGACACTCAGAATAACCTCTAGATTTTATAGAAGCTAGCTCTTCTATTTCTAATGGGGTTTTGGGAAAAGGAGAAATAAAAAGAAGATTACATATACAATATAAAGTAACTTCTAAGGCGATGCGCCAGACTTACATTTGTTTCAACAATCAACACAGTGACTAAATCTTTACGATTTTTGATATATTAAAGAACAAGAAGCATGATCAATATAAACAAATTATAAATAGACTTAAACTCAGAGGCTAAACTTTGATAATTTGTAACATAAACACAGGAAAATATCATTGAATAGCACAAAACAGAGGTTTTTCATTGATTGATCCAGCATAATACATAAGGCACAAGATATGCACAAATTTATGATGCTTCTCTTTCTGAAACAACCGCAGAGACAAAAATGATACCTTCTAGTCACACTACAAATCTCTTATCACATATATTCTCCTCTATATGATATGTTACAAAAATTGCCTATTTATAGCAGAAAGGTGGAGCTCGAAACACTGATGATCGTTAAGGTTCTCAACTGCTTGCGAAACTGAACTGGAACTAGTCACATGTAGGAAATCCTTTCAAATCTACTTCTGCATTGTCCTTATCTTCTGATTGGTTGATGGGCACTGAACATAAGGCTTATAACTACCAGTTCTATTGGAACAAATGGCCTCTTCTGCGGGCTTCTCAATGGTTCAAAAGTTTCTACGTGGCGCATTCACGCTCATCGGGTTCAACCTCTATTATATCTCTTTGAATGCATGCCACCTTGACACTTGGTGCTTTCCATGCTCTTTACTTTAATTGATGCTTGAGACATGTGGCAACTTCTACCAATTTCAAACTGGGACACGTGACAAAACAATGCTTCTTCTAAGCAACTTTATTTCTTTTCTCCAAACACCCATAGTTACTACACGTGGCACATTTTGCTGCACTTACAAAAATAACTCTTAATATCATGGCACACAATATTTTACTTGGACGCTTTAATAGACTGCGAAAAGAGTGACACGCGGCAAGCTCTGCCTTATCACTACAAGGACACATGGCAAGCTCTACAGACACCTGAGCTGCTTTATTAAAAGTTTCCCTCTTTCCACTGTCATGACAAGTGGCGCACTCCACACAACTTAGAAGCTTTATGAAAAGAAAAGGGAAAGGGAACGCGACACAAACATGTGGCACCCTCCGCAACTCTCGAAGCTTGCAAACTCAAAAGAGGACACTTGTCACTTTCTGCTGCAACTAGACACTATGCCAACTTCTTTTGATACCACACCACATGGTGCATTCTGCAGCTTCACAAACCTACGTTTCATCAAAATCCCGCCGTATGACACTTGGTGATTCTGTGCATAGGCTTCAATTTGCAACACAAAATAGACTACTAGGCTCATAACATATAAGAAACTTGCCACTATGAACTGATGCAACAATATGTAGAGTTTCAACTCTACAGTTCTTGGTGACTCACTCGAGACTCTGTGCTTGCATAGAAAGAACACAAAAAATATACAAAAGATCAAAAATCAAAATTGCACCGCCACCACCCAGAAAGTTACAGCTTCTGCAAAGCAGCTTGATACCCATACTTCTCTGAGTCTGACAAGCCCTGTCTTTTCTGTAAAGCTTGAAAGTCAAGATCCAAACTAATAATGTCCTTATGAGAGAAGGACTGGAGAATTTGCACCACAGATTGCAACTGAAATTCAAGTTGGGCCATGGGAATAAGAACCAATTCCACCTCTTGCACACTTGATGAGTCACTCAGACTTTGAAAAATAGTTTGATCATTTTTCTTCAATAACAAGAGGGCCTTGATTTGGTCAGGCATTAAAATAGTGCTATCATTTGGAAAAGGAGATGGAAGTCCCATCTGTACTAGTTTCTCAATATGCCCTTTCATACCTTTGACTCCTTCCTTCAGTATATCCAGAAGTGTCTTGCATGTGGTTGCAGCTTTATTACAACTAAGAATCTCATTCACCTCCTCAACTGCAATCATCCTGTCATTCACTCTTGCTGCTAGCAAGGCTTCATTAGTTGCATCATAGAATTTTTGCAATAAAAGTTGGGAGTCTGAAACTCTCAAAGAAATAGTGGATAATATAGCATTGACTGAAAACTCCACCCTCTCACACAACCGCTGAGCCTTAAGAAGGAAACTAAGGGCAGGCTTGAGCTATAAAACCTCCTCCGAGATCCTCTGCCATGATGACAGATACAATTTCTTTACCATTTCTAACACTCCAACATTTTGAGGCCTCTGACTCAACTCAATTGTCAATTGCTTGGTTTTCTCTTGTTTAGCCATGAATTGAGCTTGATAGGCACCAATTTGTTTGCTCTTTTAGGAGGCTCTGCTACAACTAAAACACTTATTGCAACTTATCTTGGTACTTCTTCTCAACAAGGGCCTTTTCCTATCTCAGTGTATTTGTAATGGCCTTTGCCTATGTCACTTTAGCTTGAAGGTTTGCAGCTTGAGTTTGTATCGCCTGGTACACTTCTAGAGACATAGTAGACTACAAATCCTTATTCAAAGTGTCAATTTCTTGATTTTTGGCCTTGATCTCTGTAGAAAGACTATCAATTGTAGCTTTTGCCTTCACCAAATTAGTTTCCAACTTTTACATCTTTTTGGTAGCTTTGAGATATTCTACTATGACTGAGCTGTAGAAGTTTCATTCATTAACTCCACTTTATCTTGGGGCCTAAAGAGGGTTAAGTCCATAGCCACTGCATTCATAGTATAATCCTCTGGCTTCATTTGTTCAACATGCTTGACTATATTGAGAGTCAAGTGAGTGATAGTCAGTGGATGGGGTCAAAGAGTGACTTCATATGAGGAGTAGTAGGGCTTTTGCTTTCTTTCAACTTTTTCTTTTCTCTTCTAGCTTCCCTTACTTTTCTGACAGCATTTGCCTATGTTTGGAAGGTAGGTGGGGGGCAATGAGTCCTCCAGCAAAGGGGTAACCCTGGGGTAGGCCATATGGGATGGTTGTCATCTGTTGGCTAGGGTCTACCTGAGGAAAATCCCTCCTCGGCATAGATGGGGAAAACAAAGGTAATGAACTAGCCTGCGATAATATCAAGGTAGGTGAACTAGCAATAGGGGTAAAAGACTGTAAAGGTGCAACGGAAGTGGTAGGAGGCATGGAAGAATAGGTAAATTGGGTTTCCACCCCTATTAAAGAAGAAGATGAAGAAGGAAGAATAGGAGGAGGAGTACTTACGTGGACTGCCGCTGTAGTTGTGGGAATTTTTTGCTGTGGGGCCACCGAGACGTCACCTTCAGTTTCCTCTTGTGACACTAGCTTGTGCCTTCTTTTAAGGGGCCTTCCAACTGTGTCCTCAGGATCTTCTTCCTCTTTTGCTTCTTCTATTAACACAAATGTTTGTTGAGAAGTTGCTGCTCCAAGACCCCCCGATGTCGAAGCTATATGGGTCTCATGAGATGACTGTTGTACATCTTTCTGCTTTTCTACAACACTAAGAGATTGAGGCCAAGGAGCTCGCTCTATTGCTTTCTCTATTTTCTCCATTTCCTCTGTCTCTTCCAACTCGTGTGAGTGGCCTAGAATATTGCTGGTGTCTAGACTTGAGATAGGAGTCATATGATAGTTGTCCCATAGTCTCTCCTATTGCTCATCTATAGGAACTCCCCCAAAAGTGTGGGTATACTCAGCAATTTCCTACTTATACTTCCAGTAGGATGCTATCTTTTCATTATTCTAGTCTTTATTCTTGAGTGTCATCCTCAAACCATGTGTCATAAGCCTCTTTGGATCATATTCTTGTTGGCAAGTGTAGAAATTTTCCCACGGCCTAGGGCCTTCATCAGGTAAATCTTTGAGCTCCACATAGAAATCTGGAGTGTCTTGTTGTGGTGATCTCCTCTGTTCCCAAAAAGGCCAACTCTCATGAATAAAAATAGTGAAAACCTTGTTACTCATGATCCAGGATGCCAAGAAACTGTCTGGATCATAGTTCCATTTATCTTGAACTATCACAAAATTGTAAGCTGCCAGTTTTCTTAGTAGGAGGTTTTTAGTTTCTCTTTTCTTTATCTTAAACTCCTTGCTCCAAGGAATATCATAGAACTTCTTCCTCTTCTTGCTGCCAAAATTATTATCAATAATGGATAGTTGGCGGCCCACTTCTAAGGCGACAACTCTTGTCACTAGGAACCATGGAATTAACTAAAACGGACCTTAAACTATTTTCATTCTATTCACAACTTTAGATTCCAATTGTTCAAAAACAAGAGCCACAAAACACTCAGCAAATTCATAAGGGTTTGAGGTCTTAGAAAGGACATGAGTCCATGCTGATACTATAATGGTTTTCCTGGTGCTTACTTCAGGGTCATACATATCTAGATGCATGTGCCACTGAAAGAGTTGATAATTTTGATACAAAATTAAGTGGAAAAGATAGGCTGAATACCTAAAAGTCTATACCTCAGAGAAATTAGATAGCTGCTCACTGATGGCCCAGGAGATACGTTCTAAGAAATCAAATCTATACTTGGCAGAATTGTCTACCATTCTGAGTCTGAAGATGGCTGCCAATTGCCAGTCATACACATTTGCATCCTCATCCTGACCGAAAATAAAGGCAAGCATGGAGAAGGCATCTTGCACATCAGCATTGAATCGAGCACGGGCTGTGGGTAATGAAGGCAATTGGGTGTTATTGTCATCCAGGTGCATCTCAGTATTTAGGAACCTGAGCTTATTGATAACATTGCTCCATATATTTTGCAACTTGGGTATGGTGGCAAAAGTAGTATTCCGGTTGTGATATAGACCCAACATGTCCTAAATTGCTTCTGGACTTATTTGGAGCATGAAATTCCTACTCTAAATGTTTGAGGTCTATGGGTCAAACAAATTTGCACACATGTGGACCAGCTTAGGATAAGGGTGAACCACAGGAACTAAAAATTGAGCCAATTGAGAGGTCCAAATCCTCATGCCAAAAGTTTTGGATTCTCCCTTCTCTGACCACCAGAGACATCTTATGTGTGCTCCTTCCCTCAAATTCTTCAAGTTTTTGGTCATCTGAGTGTCAAAAATGCCATCTTCATAATCTTCTATTTGTGTAAGGTCAGCACTTCTCCCCTTCTCCAAGGCTTTGGTTCTTAGAAAATTGACTCTTGGCCACGCTTTTGCAGAAGCGTAGGCCTTACTACTTTTCCATCTTTGTGTCTCTTCTCAAAGGGCTATAGGACTGTAACTGGACTCAATCTTCAGCTAGAACCACTAATAGATATTGAAACTTCTTGATGCAAGGAGAGGAAATTTGAGAGATTTGAAACAAGAATAGCAACAACAAACTATTGAGAAACGTAACTAATTGGCATGATAGTGGCATTAATAATGTATTAAATGACCCATCACTTCTAATTAATGACACCATTCAATGAGCCAAATTGTCTATTAGTCCATCATTCCAAATCTGCAAAAGATTATACGCTGACTTAGCATTAAAGGTGGCGATCTCCCAAAATGATTGGCTATTTTCCTTGAAGTATGAGTACTGCCTAATAACTTTGAAGAGTGTGCAACTTTGAGAGATATAAACCAATGCACTATGGACATGTGTTCCCAGAACACTTATTCAAAAAAGAAAGCAGGAAAGCAAAACAGGAAGGAATGAAACTTAAAATAAACCTAATTAACTATGTACAGGGGCAAAAACTTAAAACTATATGAAGTGTTTCAAGAAGATCCCATTGACAGGAATCTCTTTGGGCTCTCCTTCCATATTTTCCAACTCAAATGCATTCTGTTGCTTGTAGGTGCAAATCTTAAAAGGGCTAAGCCATAGTGAATCAAACTTGTTGTGTCGCCCTGACTTAGAAGCTCTTTCATCCCATTTCAAAACTAAAGACCTGACTTCAAAATTAGGTTTAGAAGTCTTTCGATCAAACCAACTCTTTATAGTATGTTGACGATTCATCAAGGATTCGTGTGCCAGCTCTCTTTTCTCCTGTACTTCTAGTAGTTCAACAAGCCTCACATGCATTGGGCCATTTTCTTCTATCTCCAATTACTTAATCAACTGTAGAGCCAGGATTTCTATATTTACTGGCATAATTGCATTCTTTCTATAAACCAGTTCATAAGGAGACATCTTAGTTGCTTGCTTCTACGTAGTTCTATCTACCCATATTGCTGAATTAAGATGTTTATGCCATTGTTTTTGATGATCAGCTCCTATCCTCTTGATGAGTCTAATCAGATTCTTATTTGTAGATTCTACCAAGCCATTACCTTGCAGATAATAGTTTGACGAGGTCTTCAAATATATATCATTTTTTAAAGCAAACTCAGATAGCTTTGTACCCAAAAATGCCTTAGCATTATCAGATATAATAGTGTGGGGTGGGCCAAATATTGTAGTTATTCCTTCCACAAAATCTAGGATTACCTTCTTCGTGGCTTCTTTAAGTGGGACTACCTCGCTCCATCTTGTAAAATAATCAATTGCAGTGAGTATCCATTTGTACCCCATACTTGAGACTGGATTGATCATTCTTATGAAATCTAAGCCCCACTGTGCAAAATGTTCATCTACAATTATGGGACTTAGAGGTAAAGCTACATTCCTTCTCTTTCCCACATAAAATTGACAAGCCTGGCACTTCTTAACCATTTGATGACAATCTGCAAACAATGTGGACCAGAAATAGCCAGCCCGTGTAATCTTGATGGCAGTAGTTTTTGCTAAGAAGTGACCTCTTGAGGCTCCATGATGGAATTCATGTAGTATCTTTTGAGCTTCATCCTTCTCAACACACCTTAGTAGGATCCCATCAAAATTTGTTTTAAACAGAACATGATCAATTAACATAAAATAGATTCCCCGTTGTATATAATACCTTCTTTTATCAAGAGAGAGCGGACTAGGAAAGATACCAGTCTTCATGAACTATATTCTATATTTAACCCAAGAGTCTTGATCATGTTCTTAAAGTTTCAACACTGTTTCATCCTCTGTTTCTTGGACAATATATTGGCAGAGTCCTCTTCCTCTAACCAATTTGGTAGGTCTTACTTCTACATCATATACAAAGATCTTGGTTATCTAATTAGCTCATTTTTTTTGTAATTTCTCCCTCCATAATGTATTCTCTAACACTTGAATGGGCTACAAATATCAAGATTTTGTTCCCTATTACCAAGTGTTTGAATTTCTTAAGTGCTTTAACTATAGCATAAGCTTGTTTTTCAACAAAATTGTACATGGATTCATATTCTCTTAGTGTCCTGGAGAAGAATGCAACTGGATGTTCTCCTTCTTCTTTGCCATCTTTTTGAGTTAGAAGAACTGCAATACTATGCTCACCTCCATACACATACATTATGAAATGTTTAGAGAATTCAGGGTTCCACAGTATTGGGGCAGTGGAGATATCCTTCTTAATTTCTTCAAAAGCATGCCTTCCTTTAGTTGTCCACTTAAAGGCTAAGTCCTTCTTCAACATTAGAGTAATAGGCCTGACTAACCCTGCAAAATCAGATATGAATCTACTGACAAAATTGATCTTCCCCAGGAAAGATTAGACTGCCTTTTTATTGATTGGTAAGGATAAGTCCAGTATTACTTTAACTCTCTCTGGGTCAATAGAGATTCTATATTTTGAAACAATATACCCTAGAAGTTTCCCTTGAGGTACACCAAAGACACACTTCTTAGGATTTAAAGAAATCCCAAACTCTTGACACTCTGAAAAATAGCTTCTAAATGCACAAAGTGATCTTTGGTATTTTTTGTAAATATAGTGAGATCATCCAAATAAATTAGAATGATTTTATTTATAAGGCCCTTAAATGCTATATCCATAGCTCACTGAAAAGTGGCACTAGCATTTGAGAGACCAAAAGGTATTTTGGCATATGCAAAAATTCCCCATTTGGTTGTGAACGCTATTTTGTGTTGATCCTCATCTACCAGCCATATTTGATTGTACCCTAAGAAACCATCAAGCAAAGAAAATATTTCTGATTCAGCTACTGTTTGTAAGATTTTCTCAATGGATGGCAAAGGATAATGATTCTTTAATGAAGCTTTATTCAAGTCTCTGAAGTCTACACAGAGCCTAATATCTCCATTTTTCTTTCTTATCGGCACTAAATTAGATACCCAGGTTGAATGCTTGATTGGGAAGATAATCTTAGACTCAAGAAGGTTTTGTAACTCATCCACCATTAAAGGTTCAATTCTTGGATTTACTAGCCTCTGTTTCTGGTGGATAGGCTTTGATCCTTCTGCAAGATCTATAGTATGTTGGATAATGTCCCTATTATAACAATGAAGGTCGTCATAGGTCCATGCAATCACCCTATTATATTGGTTGCATAAAGTGATTAACTTATCCTTTTCCTCCTGAGTGGTTGCATTACCTACTTTCAACTTCCTTCCTTCGCTGACCTGGATCTCAAAATAATCTTCTTTACTTGCAGTGAACTTTCTCTTATCTAGGCTTTCATCATCTGGGTCAAAAAGGATTTCTAGAGTTATTAACCCTCTTAGAAGCTTGTTAGATTTCAATTGAATGATCTGGTCACCATATGCTTCCTTGATCTTAGGCTGTAACTAGTCAGAAAATTCTCCAGACTATTGTAGAAACAAAAGCACTTGAAGGTCATTGTCGAAAACTTGTCAATTTTGAACATTATCAGGGATTGCTGGTCTAATAATGACTTTCACTACCTCATTATTGATAAGAAGATCACTTGTTGGGTCAAATTGAGATCCAATTTTTGCCATCGTGTCTGCTTTAGTATTCTGAGCTCTAGGTACCACTTCTATATTAAAAGCATCAAAGCCATCAATCAGGTCCTAGATCCTGTGGCGATAAGATCTCATTCTCACATTCTTTGCTATAGCTTTCTCTCTGATTTGTTTCACAACCAGCTCTGAATCACCTTTGACTCTTAGATTCTTTATTCCTTTTTTCTTGGCTAACATAAGACCATGTACCAAAGATTCATATTCAGCATCATTATTTGTACAAGCAAAATGGAAGCATATGGCTCTGAGAATCTTTTCTCCCTTTGGAGAGATGAGGTGGATACCTGCTCCTGCACCATTCTTGCTCTTGGCTCCATCGAAGTTTAAAGTCCAGATCTCAGAGTCTTTATCAGAGTTTTCCTTTTTAGCTACTTCTTGACTCATTATATTTGGTATTTCTTGATCTTCTTCAAAGATTACAGAGGTTCCTAAACTAGTAGAATCATAGTTGCCATAAGGGTCACTTTGCATCATAAACATCAACTAATTGTTCTCTTCTTCACTTTGATCATATTCAGTCCATTCCCCTATATCTTCAATGAGAGCTCTATCCTCTCTATTCATCATAGCATGAGATGCTTCAAACTTTGGTGATGCTTCTTCAGTGATATGTTCTTTAGATAAGGGTTTTGACAGCACTTTCATCTTTGCCCCATATTTAGTCCTCAAGATCAAATGTGACCAATCTAGTGATATATACCCTCCTATTTTGGTAGTGAATTCTCTAGATAGGCATAGTCCGAAGACAGGGGGAATATCAATGATCACTACATCTTGTAAGACAATAATATTTGGACAAGTATACAGCTATAATGGGAGTTGCTTGATGATTCCTATGGTTTGGATAGACTTCCTATCTAACTGCATAACCCCCTTAGCTAGTGGTTGGTATTCTATTTTTAAAGCATCAACTACTTGTTTGGGCATGACTGTAGTATTGTCCCCTAAGTCTATCATGGAGTTATGTAACAGTTTCTTGCCCACTATTAGGGTTAAATAAAATGGGTTTGTCTTAGACTTACCTCTGGGGTGGAATTTACTAGAGCAGCTATCTGCTGAGGTGAAGCATCTTTGTTTTGAGCCTTCTCCTTGTCCATGCCTCCTTCTTTTAGGTTAACAACTTTGAAATCTATTAGAGACTGCAATGCTTCTTGTAACAATGACTTTTGTTTAAGAATGGCCAACATATCCCATATCGACAGATTTGCAGGGGCTTTCTTCAACTGTTCTACCACATTTATAGGTCCCAATGTCTGTGTCTTAGGATAGTAGGGATATCTTGCTCTTTCCACCACCTAGTTGGAGATTCCTTGATTTTGACCTACCATAGGTACATCTTGTCTTGAAGTGGGGGGATATTGAGCTTGGAATAAAGAAACTCTAGCTACTTCATTAGGGTTAGCTTCAGGCTATTCCACCATTCTTCTCTTTGACCTAGTGAAATAGTTAGACTGTACCAAGGGTTTCTTGGAGGTAGATGCCTCATTTACAAACATTGAATCTTCCTCTTCAATCCATGAAAACAGAGCATGTTATGGGGCAATTTCTTCTTCTTATTCAATAGACATCCCTTGAATTTGGGCCACCATTACTACATTCTGAACACTAGGTGACCGGTACGGAGGAGCAGTAGATGCAACAGCTTGACCCTCCATTCTTCTTTTCTCTGCTACCCTCTGCTGTAAGTTGCCTCTAGGACAATCCCTAGGCATATGTGCATTGTTGCGAGGAAAACACTAAGCATTGGACTCTTCTACTATATTATTTTGTCCAGGAACCATTTCTCTTCCTGAATTAGCTGGGATAGCTTGTAATGGTGTGGGTACTAGAACTACCTGGTTAGAAGGTTGAGGATTATTTGGTCTCTGTGCCCCTTGGTATTGTTTTGATTGGTATGGAGGCCTATTACCTTAGAATCCCTGGTAAGAAGGTTTAGGATAAGCAGTTTGCTATCTCTTGAGATTTATAATTTCATTTGAAAAGGTTCTAAGAATATTCTTGACATCATCCATGTCAGATGGAGGAGCCGAGGGTATTGATGTAGTGGGTTGTTGAGGCTTTGGAAAGGTGTACATAGACACAAGAACTGATGGAGTACTAGTAGCTTCTTGTGGCAATGTGATAGAAATCTTTGGGAACATGGGTATGGGAGGCCTTGGAGGCAGTTTCCCAACATCTATTAGGCTATTTTCAGCTCTTACAGCTAATTCATATGCTTCTGGTAGAATCTATCCTCCTAGGGATTGAATCATTATTGAGATATTGTAATTAAAAGCTTTGAGGTAAAACACAATAGCGATACCTATTGATGGCCTTGCTGTGGCAAGGAATCTATCCCAAGTCTTTTGAAACCTAGTGTTAAAACTATTATGGCTTCTTGGGGTGCTCTATTTATGGTGATTAGTTACTGTAACAAAGATGATCTATCACCCTTCTCACTAAATCTTGCAAAGAAAGCATCTCTGAGCTGATCCCAGGTAGATATTGAATTTGAGGTCAAAGACTTGTACCAATCCAAAGCTTTTCCCTTGAAAGAAGCTACCAACAATCTGATAGCAATGTTTTGCTTAGTGATGAAATGCACAACACAAACATCCGCCACATCTTGAAGATGTCCTTTTGGAGTCTTGGATTCTTCCCTTGTATACTTGGGCAATGCTTTCAAAGCATTAGTGGGGATTGGGTCCCAAGTGTCTGGTGGTGTCAGGAGAACAAGGGGGCTATTGTTGTTCCAATTCACAAAGTTCCATGGCAGATTTGGAGGAGCAGGTACTGCCATAGCTATTCTTGGTACTTTGGATGCTTGATTTGCCTTTCTTCTTGAAGTTGCTGATAAAGGTGGCAACAAGATTCCTAGATTAGTAGATGATTGGGCTCTGGTGGTTGGTCCACAACTTTGACTCCTTCCTGATCTTTGGCTCATGCGATCTTGATCAAGAATCTAGAAAAAGGTCCTGTCGGGCGTGCCAAAAATTGTTGATGTATAAAATTGCGTGGGTTTTAGCACCAACATGGGAGATTTTGAGAATGTGGGATGACACTCAGAATAATCTCTAGATTTTATAGAAGCTGGCTCTTCTATTTCTAATGGGGTTTTGGGAAAAGGGGTAGAACAAACAAGATTACAGATATAATATAAAGTAACTTCTAAGGCGATGTGCCAGACTTACATTTGTTTCAACAATCAACACAGTGACTAAATCTTTACGATTTTTGATATATTAAAGAGCAAGAAGTATGATCAATATAAACAGATTATAAACAAACTTAAATTCAGAGGTTAAACTTTGAGAATTTGTAACATAAACATAGGAAAATATCACCAAATAGCACAAAATAGAGGTTTTTCATTGATTGATCCAGTAGAATACATAAGGCATAGGATATGCACAGATTTATGATGCTTCTCTTTTTGAAAAAACTGCAGAGGCAAAAATGATACCTTCTAGTCACACTACAAATCTCTTATCACATATATTCTCCTCTATATGATATGTTACAAAAATCTCCTATTTATAGCAGAAAGGTGGAGCTCGAAACTCTGATGACCATTAAGGTTCTCAACTACCTACGAATCTGAACTAGAGCTGGTCATGTGTGGGAAATCCTTTTGAATCTGCTTCTACATTATCCTTTTGATTGGTTGATGGGAACTGAACATATGACTTATAACTACCAGTTCTGTTGGAACAAATGGCCTCTTCTACGAGCTTCTTAATGGTTCAAAAGTTGCTACGTGGCGCATTCGCGCTCATTGGATTCGACCTCTATTATATCTCTTTGAATGCACGCCACCTTGACACTTGGCACTTTCAACGCTCTTTACTTTAATTGATACTTGAGACACATGGCAACTTCTACCAATTTCAAACTAGGACACGTGGAAAAATGGAGCTTCTTCTAAGCAACTTTATTTCTTTTCTCCAAACACCCACGGTTGCTACACGTGGCACATTCTGCTACACTTAAAAAAATAACTCTTAATATCATGGCCCACCATATTTTACTTGGACACTTTAATAGACTGCGAAAAGAGTGACACACGAAAAGCTCTGCCTTATCGCTACAGGGATATGTGACAAGCTCCGCAAACACCTGAGCTGCTTTATTAAAAGTTTCCCTCTTGTGATTGTCACGGCAAGTGGTGCACTCCGTACAACTTAGAAGCTTTATGAAAAGAAAAGGGAAAGGGAACGTGACACAAACATGTGGCACCCTCCATGGCTCTCGAAGCCTGCAAACTCAGAAGAGGACACTTGTCGCTTTCCACTGCAACTAGACACTGTGCTAGCTTCTTTTGACACTACGCCACATGGCACATTCTATAGCTTCACAAACCTCCATTTCATCAAAATCTTGCCATATGACACTTGGCGATTCCGCGCATGGGCTTCAACTTGCAACACAAAATAGACTACTAGGCCGATAACATATAAGAAACTTGCCACTATGAACTGATGCAACAAAATGTAGAGTTTCAACTCTACACCTCATAATAGAAAAGCAAGTAAAGTTTATGAGTTCATATAGAAATGGTGCACATGGTACAAAAAATTCTTGGGAAAACTTCTTAGGTGAAATTTTTGGGAAAAGCAGCCTAAAAAGTCTTGAATAGGAAAAGTCTTAGATTAATGTTTGAATGTTCTGAGAAGCTATGTGCTTTTCTCACTCTACAACTCCATTTTTAATAGTTAGTTATCCATTGTTAATGATAGTCCCTGATACACATGAAAAGAGATCACTTACCCATTTTAGTTGTAAAGGCACAATCAACACTTCCTTTCCAATGATAAGAACAAGGACACTCACTATCTTCTATGATACACTCTACTTGGTGAAATCAAAACATACTTCCACAAGGAACCCCACTGTGTTCGCAATGCTCTCAAATATAACTTGGTGGACACTTGCAAGTGTAATTCACTCCTTGGATGATTTCTTCATAGAGACCCCCATGCTCACACCAAAATGAATTTGTTCCATCACACATCACCTACAAAAAATGGACAATCTCCATCAAGTATAGTGGAAGGATGAGGCAGTTTGCAAATGCATTGTCCATCCTCGTCACATTCTTCACTCTTGCAGAGTCTCTCATCACACTCCACTAAACTGCTACATGAAATATGCATAGCTACTAGCACCGATAATCCTTAGGTGCCACTATCATAGGCTTCTTCCTAGAATGACTATGGAACCACCATTTTTCCACCTTTCATCTTTTCTTGTACATACCAGTGCTGAAAGGTGATACATTCTAGTCCCTCCATACCTCAAAATTATGCAGCTCCCATTAAAATGAACCCCCTTTCTATAAAGTTATTTATCGGTTCCCTTTGGTGGTAGAGAATGGCAGTGGATAAAATCTAATTTTTTCCCTCCCAGTAAATTTAGCAAGTATTTCCTTTTTTGCCTTAAACAACCGCGTTCAAGCAATTCCATTTTTGGATAGGTTATCAAGGAAAACATACATTTATTAATGTGATAGAAATCATTGAATAATATAATAATATTAGTATTATTTAAAACTTAATAATAATAATAATAATAATGATGATGATGATGATAATAATAATAATAATAATAATAATAATAATTTAACTATTGTTAATACTTATAATTATCACTTAAAAAAATAATAATAATGATATTTTATGAGAATCTAATAATTAAATAAGAAGACTAAAGACGACATAATTTAGAATAATTATTACTAAAAATAGATATTATTATTTATGAATATTAATATATGAAATTGCAACCAAATAGGCCGTGACAAGGAGATTGTTTGTCTTGTTGTGTGTTTTTGTGTTCTCTAGAGGTAGTTTTAGTTCTGTTTGGTCATGTTGCTGTGGTTCCTTTTGACTCTGTGCCCAATGAATTATATAAGGCAAATGGATCCATGTGTTTAGCAGGCAAACACCCCTGCATACTCACCAAAATGTTGTCATATTTTGCCCAGGTCAAAATAACCCGAAATACCCTCTTCCATCAGAGAAATCTGATTTGAGAAAGCCTAAATGGAAGGAAGAAAATCTCAGAAAATCCCAAAAAATTCTTAGGTTGTGCCCTTTCTTTTGCCTTAGTCAACAAAATTCTGGTTTGGCAAACCTTTGGTTTACCAGTTCGCATGTTCACCGATTTGTCGGTTTACCAACTAAGGAGTGAGCAGGTGGGGAAAAGTCTAAAGTAAAAGAAGACAAAGGGAGTGCTTTATTGGCAAATCTTTGGGTTTATGAACCTCTTGGTTTGCCGATCGGAGAAATCATTGACTAAGTGAAGGAGAGGCCAAAAATGACTAAGGCAAAGGGGAAAAGGTAGACAAGGTTTGCTTTTATTGGCAAGTGTTGGTTCGACGAACCTTTGGTTAGACGAACCTTAGGTTCGCTGATCGGTAAATTCACTGACTGAAGAAAAGTAGAAGGTGGGGTAACAACAGGAAGTATTCATGAAGAAAGCGGCTAAGGCAAAGATATGAAAAGAGATCGACAAATGGGTCAAATGCAAAAGGGTTCATAATTTCTAAAGTTCACCGATAAAGGGTACCAAAAAGTAGAAAAGAACCAAAGATAACAAATTTAGTGAAAAGGAGATTTCACTGACTGAAGGAAAAGGAAAAGGAGAAGAGCAAAGTGACAAAGGCATTGGTTCATGGAAATGAAGATTTGTTGACAGGGTGAAAAGTAAAACAAAATGGCTAAGGAAAGGAAAGAAAAGGCTCTATCGGCAAATCAGGGAAAACTTGAACTCGCCAAACAGTTTGTGTTTTCCAAGGTTCACCGTTAACACAAATTGTCAACATAAGCCAAAGAAGCAATTGATGCAGCTAGGTCGAAGACAAGGTTGGTTCGTGAAAGTTGATTTTTACCAATAAGGCGAGAAGGAAGAAGATAGGCCAAGTTCGCAAGTGGGGAGATTTGCTGATAAGACAAAATAAAAGGTAAAGAAGAAAAGGAAGGGGATGGCCAAGTTTGAAAAATAGAAAATTCACTGATAAGATGGGGAAGAAGACCAAGAGGCCCGAAAAACAAAAGAGAGAGCCTAGTTCTCAAAATGAAGGTCTTGTTGATAAGGCAAAAGCAAAATCTAAGTGATTCACAAAGAGGAGATTTTGCCAATAAGGCAAAATAAGGGCTAGAAAAGTGCAAAATCAATGAAAACTAAAGCATGTAATATAATGTATTTCTTTAAAATATTTTAAAGTAAGTTTAAAATATTTAAATTGTTGTAAAATCTTTTAAAAGGAATGATTTTCTGGGTGCCTTAAAATGTGCTTCCATAGGTGATGCCATTGTTGCAGGCCGAGGTTCCAGGTAGCTAAAATAGTGGAAGGCTTCAATGTGCAAGTACCTGAAATAAATGGATCAAATGAAGTGTTCCAGTGGCCCATCCTTTTGCAGGTTCTTCCAAGGACAAATTTCAGCACACAAGCCATGGACAATTCTTTTTTTACAACATGCCAGAGCCTGGTCGCCATCCCTTTTTTGCAGATCTTCTGACAGGGCCATGGGCCAAAATTGAATGTAGCATGGGTGCATAAATCAAATCGATTGACCAGAATTTAGCACCCATGGCTGCTACAACAATTTGTAAAAGCTATATATGCATATGTAAAAGATGTATTTGGGGTTGTTGGTTGGCCGTTGGGTTGTTATTCAGACTGAAGCACTTGATGCTTGATCTTGACCTCATAATGTTTCCTAGAACCAAATGAATCTAATCAACTGTGTCCTCTTCTAGGCCTCTCTGTCTTCATTTCCAGTTCAACAATGAGGGGAAATTATCATTCTTTATTTTCCTGATCTGTATTTGGCTCTTCTATCTTTGTAATGGCTATTTAGCCTTTGTGATTAATACAAGAAATTGATTTTGCCTCTCTCATTATCTTATACTCTGTGTTTGTTTGAATGTTGCTCTTTTATCTCATGGATAAAACGACCCCTCTATAAGTTTTTGCATTCTATTTTGGCCTCTGTTAAAGATTGGATGAGTCTATGTTAGTTTATTCAGCCCCTTGAAATCACTACTGTGTTATGTCAGTTCCAACTAAACATCCTAAATTTGTACATCATCGTTTTCCTTTCTACATTCCTTCTATCCCTTTTCCCCTGGTAAGTGCAGCATTGGATTTAGTTTAATTCTCTTAGCCTTAAGCTCAGATAGAGGAACCAGCCTTCTTTAGAGGTTTGGTCTCAATTGCAAGGTCCCACACCTTGAGACCAATCCCATGTTACTCTAAAATTGTTGAGATTGTCAAAGCTTCAACAAAAGGGTGCAATTTCAAGTGATAACACTAACAATGGAGTCTTTCTAAAAATTAACCTCATGAGTTTCTTGGTTTTAAATATTCCTTTCATTTTCCAAGTTGAGGTCATGTTGCTCATCTTTTGTCTATGTCTCTAAGTGAATTACCTCAATAGGATTTTGGATTTTTCCACAACATTTCTTTCACCATTTTCATAAACATTACTCTTATCTAACATAGACTCAATCTTTGGAAAATTGATGCATGCCTTCTGAATAGGAACACTCTTTTCACATGTGAATTTAATAGGTGTTGTTTGATCTTCCATGACTTCATCGTAATTTTTCTGGTTTGCATACTTTTCAAAAGTCAAATAAACATCTTCATCTTCAACTATAGGCTCAAATGTATCCTTCATTGATTCTAGTTCCCCCATCTTCTTGTCTAGCTCTTTGTCTAACATTTCCTCTTTTTACTTCAATTCTCTTATGTAACTATACATCTCTCTTTTCTTCCATTGTTCTAGAAACATGTTGTTCTCTTTTTTCTTCTTCTTCAATTTTGTTAGTGCCTCTTGAAGAGGATCTATAAATTTATAAATTTTTCTCTTAGAGTTCCTTCCATGATACCAAATGTCTCTTTCACCACGTAGTGGCTCATCAGCAATCAAATCTACCCTATAGGCTGGCAAGATCAAAGATTTGATGCCACTTTAATGTCTAAAATAAAATATTTTAAGAAATAATTTTTATATTTGAAATGATTAAGAAGATCTTGTGAAATTCCAAAATTCCTCCATAATTTTTCACAAAACTATTCAATACAAACATTGACAATTTTTCTCTAAAACACTTGGAATCTTCTTAATTGATAATAATTTGATTATTTGAATGATTGTACAACATAAACACATTGAAAAATTGTTGGAAATGAACAAAAACAACATATCTAAAACTATTACAAAATCTATCAAGAAAACTCATACATTGACAACCTAGATTCGACAATGCACCAACTAAGAGATAAATTTCCAATACTTAAATTGATACTCTAGAAGACTATGACCCACAATAATATGCTGCAATAATAGAAAATAAAATAAAAATAACATAAGCCACAATAATAAAAAATAATACCACAATAATCATTGGAAACCCCAAAACTCCTTCACTCTAGATTTGACAAATTTTAAACCTGATTGTAGAATAACTTTCCCAGCTGATCTGGATGGATAAAATGAACTTCTATTGGTTCCCAAAATAGTTGGTCCAAAACCCAAGGATGTCTTTAAGATAGTGGAATAGAGGCTCATCAATAGGTTGAGGATGATTAAGGGCCAAATGATGAGAGTGGGTATGCTCTCCTACACTTCGAGCTCTGCTAGACCTAGGAGGGTATTCTTAGAGGTATCAAATGAAACAAAAATATAAAATCATATCCGTACACAATGTACACTTGACTCCTATATTTGTCACTAGGCCAAGGCAAACTAGTTGCATAAAACCTCTAATTAAGTTGATCACTACACCTTGCAGATGCACCCAAAGATGGAAACAACATGATACCCCACAAGAAAAATCCACTTAACTTCTCATACACAACTTACTAGGTGTAGGCATGCAAGAACATGATTCACATATATGATTCAAACAATTTTAAATTGCATAAGATTTATTTTTAGTTATAACACTGAATCATGAACAACATGTGAAACTTAATGTTGGCGAGAAATGAGAAGGAACCAGTCTGAAAATCTGATCTTCCCTCTCTATTGTGGTATAGTTTTTCTTAGGGCTTCTACTAGATCCTTTGGTAGCTTTTCTAGGATCTCATCCATTGTTTTGTTTGTTTTAATCATATATCTTATAATTGCCCTTTCTATTATTTTCTTTTTTTTAGCAGAGACTTCACTATACAAACAAAGAGGTGCCCTTTCTATTATTTTCTTGTTTATTTTTTTGAAAAATTGTGAAGGAAAATATGGTGTCTCATGGTCATCCCACTCACTGCATAATCCACAATATATTGTATTAGGTCTTGTAGGCATTGATTTTATATCTACCTTCAATGTGGCAGCCTGTCTTTCCCCTTTCATCATTGGACATTCATTTATGTTGTGTCCTTCCTTAGGGTAATAAGAGAACCATATATTTGGCCTCTATTTGTGTGGATTTTCTTCCTACTTTGCTAATATTTCTTGTTTTAGCTTCAATTGTTCCAATTCTATCCTCATTCTTTCTAATTCTAGGTTTTCTTTGCTTTTATCCTATTTGCACCACATTTGTGACTCTATGTGGTAGGCCAATGTGACTACTTCTGCATAGGTTTCAAACATCCTACCATCCACATGCTCTAACCTCAGGGATTATCTCGAATGTGAACCATTCAATCTTTTGTCTTTCAGTTAATAGCTCCTCTAATTTGTAGATTGTTTCTTTGAAGCTTTTATCAAATTTTTTTTTATGGTTTCTCCATCTTTCTGTATTAACTCCCTCATTTTGCTTACTCCCTCTATAGGGATCTTCAGAGTCTCAAATTTCTCCAAAAACTCCTTCTTGACTTCATCCCAAGTTTTATCATGTTTAGGACATGCCTTTTTGTACCATTTCAAAGCATCATTCCTCAATGTCCCAATAAAGTCAAACTATTTGGTTTCAACCTTGGTTATGCCATTTCAATTCCAAATGGATTCTAGAAAAAAGATATGCTCTGCTGCTTCATTGGTATCCTTTTCAAACACTGGTAGCTTAATTATGGCATCCATTTGTACTTTCTTCTATTTTTCGGTACCTCCGATGTTTTGCAATGGTTCTCTTCCTTACCTTTCTGCTTAGGTTTTTTCTTCTAAATTAGGGTTTTGTGTTCCCTTCCTTTGTCTCTTCATAAGTTGATCTCAAAGCAATCATTTCCCAATGTTTCCTCAAAAATTTTCTTAATTTCTTCTTCTATGTCTTGGACCTTATTGTCAACTTGATCTTCTATTGAAATTATTTTTGCTTTATAAGGCATCCGGGGTGACTCCCGGTCGAGGGGTTAGTAACTATTCAAAGTGCCTCTTCATTCTAGGAGATAACTTTTTGTTTGTAAATGACATGCCATTTGTTAACATTATTAATTTACTTCCTTCTCTTATACTCTTGAGATCCAAATTTCCAAGTACCGCACTTCCTTCTGTATCTCTTATCCATAATATACTTTGCCTTACCACATCATCCATGTATTCTTCATCTAAATTTAAAGATTTTTTTATGGATTTATTATTTGTGGAGGTTGATTCCCTTCTTTATGCATCATTTTAACTACACCCATAGTAGCGCACTCAGCAACACCCTCATTGGCACATTCATCCATTCTCTCTTTTCCTCCTATGTTCTTCTCTCTGGCAGCGCCCACCTTGGTACGCTCAACAACACCCTCATTGACGCACTCATCCTCATTCTGTTCTTTTTCTTTTGCAACCCTTATGGTGTGTTCCTCCTTTATTTCCTTTACCTTTTCAATTCTTTTACGCTACTGCTCCTATTGATCTTGAGTTTATTTTCTCCTTTTCTCTTCCATATTCATGTCCATTGCAAATTTTATGATTTCACCAATCTCTCTTAGTTTCTTGTTATCTCTCATGGTCATGGGTGTTTTTGATATGGCATTTCATTAATCCTTATGTATCCAATGGTTGACTTACTTTGAATGGTTACATATTTTCAGGGATCTCTTAAGATCCCTTCCCCTTCCCATTTTTCATCCCTTAGGTACTTGCCCCCTCTCACAAGGGTAGGACCTAAGATATTTCTATCGCAACTCTTGAAAAAAAATTCTCTCTTTCTTCCTTCCTATTCTCCACTATCCTTACCTGGGTCCCATAATGGAACCAAATGTTGGCAAGAGAAATAATAGAAAGGGCAATGATAAGATATATGATTAAAACAAACAAAATAATGGATGAGATCCTAGAAAAGCTACCAAAGGATCTAGTAGAAGACCTGAGACAAAGAAGAGAAAAAGCTTTGAAACTAGAAGAAGATTTAAGACAACAAGCTATTGATGGGGTAAGCACCTCAATTTCCACAAAAGAGAAGGATAAGTTAGCCAAATTATAGGCTAAAGAGCTAAGGACAAAGTAGAGGGTTGATACCCTCATGAATATGGATTGGGCATATAGAGAAAAGATTCAACAGGAAACAGAGCAGATCACAAAGAAAATATATGATACTATGAAGGAGAGAGATAAAAATATAGAATAATAGAAGACATCTCCCTTGCAAGATGAACAACAAAGGGTTTCTCCTCCACATAACACAAACACAGATCAAGATGACTAGAAAATTGGAGAGGAGGCACTAAATGCAAAGGATAATCAACAAGAGGAAGAAATATAAAGACCAGATAATCAAGATGCATCCTCTTTTGCATCCCCCATTCAATCCATCAAAGATTTTTTAGCGCAACAGAAATAAATTCAACTTATGGTAACAACTTGTTAAGTCAAGTGGATGCATCAAATAAATGTGTCAAGGCACATACCAAACTAGAATCCTAAATAAGAAATATCCATCAAGGGATGAACAAGGTAAAGGTGTTGTATCAATTTTGTTTACAGTGGCCCACCACCACTAAAATATTAAGGATCAAATAGATGCACTAGAAAAATAGATAATACAAGCAGCTAGTACATATGAGCCTATAAAAGATACTATGCATAGCTTGCCCTTCACTATGCATAGATTGCCCTTCACTATACATAGCTATGAAAAAGAAAAATGACTACACTAGTGCTTATTGATATTACAGAGAAGCCTAGGCCTAAATACAAGAAGTGCCCTTCACAATTGTTGAGCCTTCACTATGCATATATTGTCCTTCCTTATGCATAGCTATGAAAAAGAAAAATGGCTACACCAATGCTCATTAATATTACAAAGAAGCCTAGACCTAAATACACAAAGTGCCCCTACAAGGAAATGGACGTTGATAAAGAAAGAACATTCTCTAGAGTTCTGGGAGATGTTGTATATACATAAGATGTTAGGAAATACATTCACGTCACAATTTTAGAGATAGATCATATGAAATTTGAAGAACTGAGGGACACAATTCTAGTAGGAAACTATCCAAGGCTGAGAAAAACTATACCACAACAGAGAGGGAACCCCTAGAAATGGTGTATGCATTACAAAAGTTTAGTAGACATTTCCTTTTATCTACACATTTCATTTTCTATATCGATCATGAGCCATTAAAATACTTATTGAACAAATCGATCATCCAAAGGAGAATATACCAATGGTTATTGTTATTCCAAGAATTTAAATTCACCATAAAAGTAAAATCGGGGAAGCACAATCAAGGTCCTAGCTACTTGTCCAAGATTGAAATAGGAGATGAACCAGAAAGTCAAGAAGAAGAACTTCCCAGCGCAAAGCTTTTTAGGGTTAATGCGATATTAGAGGAATTGAAAGATATTGTTGCAAGTATGTGCCTAATCGGTGTTGTCATTGATGTCAACATATTCTTGTTGTCATTGGTGTCAACTGTATCTTATTCTATTACTTGTTTAGAATACTTGTATGTTGAGGATATTGAGAAAATTAGCCTCTAAAAAAAAAAAGTGAGTTACAGAGAAGTGCAGTACAGATAGTGAGTTGTGTGCTGAAGAACAGTCTGGTAAACTGCTCTGCATTTATTTCTACTTGAAGATTGTGGTCTGTGGACTAGAAGCAAGTTAGAGGTATGTCTGAGGATGCTACATTTTGAGTTTGAGCCATCTGCATGAAGATCTGAATGAGTTGTGTTCACCAGAGTGAAACCTACTCTTTCTGTAAGTTCAGTTGAGACAGGAAGACAGTATTGTTAGTTGTCGTTGCACCAAAAGATCAACCTATTAATGCCCGATACAACCACTTGACTTAACAAGCGTGGGAGGCAGTTAAGCCCTTGTCGCATTCCATCGCAGCATAACGCTAAACAAGGAGACCAAGGGCCACACCTTGGAACAATCCCCCCTAGTGCAAGCGCGGGGTTTGAACCCATGACCTCGACTCTGATACCAATTTTTAGTTGCCATTGCACCAAAAGATCAACCTATTAATGCCTGATACAACTACTTGACTTAACAAGCATGGGAGGCATTTAAGCCCTTGTCGCAAACCACCGCAACATAGCACTGAACAAGGAGACCAAGGGCCACACCTTGCAACAAGTATTTGGCTCCGCATTCCTCCACAATAAAGTATCTTTCTCTGTGGTTCTAGAGGGAAGTTTGGGATGATGATAAGTGCCTATAGTTGTAATGGTTCATGGTTTGGTGGTCTGCAAGCTATCTTTCTTTTATGACAGTTGAAGACAATGAAGTTCATGTGTTTCGATGAAAAGATTCCTATGGATAAAGTGGTTAAGGTTCGTGTGGTTGCTCCTGATGATTATAGCATGCTTGTGGATGTCTCCTAATCATGTTCCTATCTAGACTTTGGTCCATGTTAAGAAATTGAGATGGTGTGTGAAGATTGTTCTCAGATAATGTAGCGTGTAACCAGTCTTGGCTGACCTGGTTGATCCCAGTGATTGCGGAGATCTCTAGAAGATTGTGGAAGCATGTTGTGGCATGGAAGATCATGTTTGAGTCCTAGATAAGGCATGATGTGATCCCCATTTTATTCCTCTTGCGCATTGTTGTAATAGGTCAGGAACTATTTTGTAAATATTTGTAATACCGACCTTGGAGATTATTCCAATGGTTGATGCCGAGCTCGATGATCATTCCAAGGTTGATGTATTGTATAAATACTTGTACTTGAGATGTGGAAAAGGTGTCCTTGAGCAGAAATGGGAAGATATTAAGAAAGGTCCAAAGATAGAGTAGAGAAGGGGCAGAGAAAATAAGAGGAAGAGAAGAACAGAGGAAGAGCAGAGTGGAGGAAAGGCAGAGCAAGGAAATTATTATACTTTAGTTGCAAATAGAGAAAGGTGTTGGTAGTGAATAGGGTTTAATAGCCCTTAGGGTTTAACATCCCTTATTGTAATCTTACTAGGTTTAGGGTTGAGACAGTGAGCCTGCTAGACCTAGTTGTTCTTCATGGCAATAACCCAGTATGTTTAGGCCTGTGGAGTGACCAAGCCTGAACATCACTATTTCAAGATTGCAATATATTGAGAGTTAATCCTCTCTGTGGTTTTTCTCCACCTTGGGGTTTTCCACGTAAATATGGTGTCTCTTGTGTTTAATGTTGTATATGTGGTTAAGTTTCTGATTTCATGCACTCATTGTTAAATCATAATAATTGTGGATAAGTGATGAATGTTTACTTGTAGAAAGTGTTTAAGTTTTTGTGACAACTGATTCACCCCCCTCTCAATTGTCCAGTGCATATCAACAATTGGTATCAGAGCTAAGTTCCTCTGAAGAAAGTTTAACAGCTTGAGGAAGATCTAAAATGTCTTACAAGAAGGAAGCGTCGCATTTTGATGGAACGAATTATGTCCTCTGGAAGGCTTAGATGAAAAGCCATCTTCTTTCTCTTGGTTACAAAGTTTGGAAAGATGTAGAAACATAATACACTATACCTCCAAATGGTTTGATGACTGAAGATGAAATCAAAGAATATGAGATAGATATCAAGGCAAAGGATGCTTTGCTAAGTTCATTAACCGACTCAATATTGACGAAAGTGGTGGATCTTGAAACTGTGAATAAGGTATGGGAAAAGTTGAAAAATATGTATGAAGGAGATGATTCTATGAGGGAAGCCAATTACAAAGTCTGAAAGTGAAATATGAAAGCTTGAAGATGAACAATGATGAAAACATATCAGCTTTTATGCAAAGAGTTGATGAACTTGTTACAGGGATAAAAGCCATAGGAAGAACTCTTGAAGAAAAGGAAATTATTATGAAAATACTCAGATCTCTACCCAAGTCCTACTGTCACAAGGTGGCCGTGATTGGAGAATTCATGCAAGTATAAATAGTTAACAGGGATCAGCTGCTTGGTAAGCTTACTACTTTTGAAATGAGGGAGTTAGATGATGCTTTTCCGAAAGCTGAGACGACCTTCAAAGCCAGTATTCCTGGAAGTACTTCCAGATTAGAAAAGTATAAGGTAGAATCCGATGATGAGTTAGATGAAGTTGAAGCCAACTTTGTGGACAAACTACAAAGAGGATTTGGTAAGTATAAAGGCAAATTACCTTTCAAATGTTTTTCTTGTGGTAAAGTAGGTCCTTTTGCTTCTAGATGTCCTGAAAGAATTAAAAGAAATAGAAGAAGATATGAGAACAGGCCTAGGACCCAAAAGAAGTGTTATTATGTTGAATATATTGATGATGATGAAGGAGTATTAGATAATGGTGAACCAGATAATGCTAATCCATTTGTAAATGAATGCTTGTTCATTGCTATTAAGGAACATCTTGTGTCGACTAATTCTTCTAGCTGTATGAAGGAAGAAAAACTAGTGGAAAGTGCTTTGGCTGCTCATGTCATTAAGGACAAGGATGTATGGGTTATTGATAGTGGTTGCTCTCACCACATGACTAGTGACAAAAGTAAGTTTGTAAGTTTGGAAAAATATGATGGTGGACTGGTTAGGTTTGGGGATGATACAACTGGTAGGATTTGTGGGAAAGGATTTATTTCTTTTGATGGCAAGCATAATATTGAAAATGTCTTGCATGTGAAAGGATTAAAGCATAATCTTCTGAGTGTGGGTCAGATGTGTGACAAGGGCTATGACTTAATCTTCAAGGACAATGGATGCAAGATCAGGGAAAGTTCTGGAACTGTCATTGCAACTGGTAAGAAGTCCGGAGGTAATATCTATCACTTGAAAGGAACCGAGAATCATTGCTTGTTGACTCAGACTGATGAGAGTTGGTTATGGCATAGAAGGTTGTGTCACATAAATTTTGATAATATTATGAAGATAAGTACTGGACAAATTGTTAGAGATCTACCTAAGCTTGTGAAGCCTGCTAATCTAGTTTGCAAGGAGTATCAATTTGGGAAACAGACAACACAAGTTTTAAAAGCAAGGACCAATCAGTTGGAGGACTACTTGAGCTAGTACATACAGATTTGTGTGGACCTACCAGAGTAAGAAGTTTTCAAGGAGACAGGTATTTCATGTTGCTCATTGATGATTATTCTAGAATGACTTGGGTCACCCTTTTGAAAGAGAAAGCTGAAGCTCTAGATAAATTCAAGGCATTTAAGGCAATGGTTGAAAATGAGATGGATTTGAAAATCAAATGTTTGAGGTCTGATAGAGGAGGAGAGTTCACATCAAATGAATTCAATTTCTTTTGTGAAGAGCATGGAATAAAGAGACAACTATCTACGCCCAGAACTCCACAACAAAATGAAGTTGTTGAGAGGAAAAATATAATAGTTCAAGAAGCTGCTAGAACCATGATGAAGGAAGCTCATCTTCTGGAAGCTTATTGGAGAGAATCAATTCACACCATAGTAGATATCCTAAACAAAGTTCAAGCAAAAGGTAACAGTTCAAAAACTCCTTATGAATTGTGGCATGGTAGAGTTCCTACTGTGAAATATTTCAAAGTTTTTGGTAGCAGATGTTATATCAAAAGAGAAGAAGATTTAGGCAAGTTTGATGCTAGATGTGATGAAGGAATCTTCCTTGGTTACTCCACCAAGAGCAAGGCCTACCGGTGCTATAATAAGAGGCTGAATAAGATCATTGAAAGTGCAAATGTTAAAGTTGATGAATGTAAGGAAAGATCTTCAGGATCAAGTGGATATGAGTAAGATGATCCAGATGTTTTAGAAATGGTACAACATGAAGACAACATAGATGAAGAAGAACAAGCTCCGATAAGTGTTACCAAAACTCCAAGATATGTATGAATTAGTCACTCTGAAAATCAAATCATAGGAGATAAGAACAAAGGGATCTTAACTAGAAGAAAAGCTATAGAGGAACAAGTAAATTTCTGTCTAATCTCTAAGATTGAACCTAAAACTATGAATGAGGCTTGCAAATATGAGAATTGGATAAAGACTATGGAAGAGGAATTGATGCAGATAGAGAAAAATCAGATTTGGGATCTTGTCCCCAAACCAGCAGACAAGAATATAATTGGTATAAAGTGGGTCTTCAGAAACAAAATGAATGAGAATGGTGAAGTGGTAAGAAACAAAGCAAGGTTGGTATGCAAAGGATATGATCAAGTTGAAGGAATAGACTTTGAAGAAACTTTTGCTCTAGTATCAAGGATTGAAGAAATAAGAATGTTTTTGGCTTTTACAGCATACAAAGATTTCAAGGTTTATCAAATGGATGTGAAGTCTGCCTTCTTAAATGGAGAGTTGGAAGAGGAAGTCTATATTGAACAACCAGAAGCTTTTCAGTTATCAGAACAAGGGGACATGGTATGTAGATTAAAGAAAGCATTGTATGGATTAAAACAAGCTCCCAGGGCATGGTATGCATGGTTGGATAGGTACCTGATATAGATAGGGATCAGTAAAGGTACTACAAATAGTAATCTCTACTTCAAGATCAATGATGAACAAACCCTGATTGTTGCAATTTTTGTTGATGATATTATTTTTGGAGGCAATGAAGGTATATGCTCAGTTTTTGCTAGAGAAATACAAAGTGAATTTGAAATGTCTATGTTTGGAGAGATGAACTTATTTTTAGGTCTACAAATAAGTCAATAAGATAAGGGTATCTTCATTTCTCAGTCTAAGTATGTGAAAGAGTTGTTAAAGAAATTTGGGATGGAAGACTCTAAACCAGTATGCACACCTATGATAATTGGTTGTAAGTTGAGCAAAGATGATAACTCACCCATGGCAGACTAGAAAAAGTATAGATCTATGATCAGAGGATTACTTTATCTCACTCAAACCAGACCTGACATAATGCATGCAGTGTGTCTTGTGGCAAGATTTCAGGTAGAACCCAAGGAATCACATGTGATGGTAGTTAAAAGAATTTTGAGATATTTAAAAGGCACAATAGATTATGGCTTGTGGTACCCTAAGGACTGTGACTTTACTCTCAGTCCATATACTGATGCTAATTGGGCCAGAGATGTGGATGACAGAAAAAGTACAAGTGGAGGTGTATTCTTCTTGGGAAAAAGATTAGTATCTTGGCTAAGCAAGAAACACGATTCAATATCCTTGTCTACTGTAGAGGTAGAATACATTGCAGCAACATGTAGTTGCACTCAAGTGTTATGGATGAAGCAAACTTTGAAGGACATCAAAGTTGTGTATGAAGAACCTATTGCAATATTTTTTGACAACACAAGTGCCATTAACATATCAAATAACCCAGTGATGCATTCACCAAGCACATATCCATTAGGTATCATTTCCTGAGAGAAAAAGTAACAGGGAATGAAGTCAAGTTGGAGTATGTTACTACCAAGGATCAGATTGCAGATATTTTTACGAAGCCTTTGCCCAAGGATACTTTTGAGTATCTCAGAGAAAAGTTAGGGGTCATCACCTCTCCTACTCTAAACTAAGATGCACAATAGTGCATCAGTCCGGAGGTGTTTAGAAGTCTGGATTGATGCTTTTTAGGGATACTTCTAAGGGGGAGTAGTCAAAAAGTTTAGAAGAGAGATTAGATCAGAGCAGAAGAGTGCAAGTATGTGCCCTTTGCCATTGATGTCAAAGGGGGAGAGAAGTCATGTGAAAAACTTAGAGTGCAGATGTGTAAAAGAAAGGGGGAGAATTTTGGAGGAAGAAAGAAGTGCATGTGTGTAAAGAGAAAGGGGGAGAATCTTGTCTTGATGGTTGTTGCAGTTTTTCACACAATATGTTTCCATCAATGACAAAGGGGGAGATTGTTGCAAGTATGTGCCTAATCGGTGTTGTCGTTGATGTCAACATATTCTTGTTGTAATTGGTGTCAATTGTATCTTATTCTATTACTTGTTTAGAAGACTTGTATGTTGAGGATATTGAGAAAATTAGCCTCTCCAAAAAAAACAAGTGAGTTATAGAGAAGTGTAGTACAGACAGTGAGTTGTATGCTAAAGAATAGTTTGGTAAACTGCTCCATATTTATTTTTGCTTGAAGATTATGGTTTGTGGATTGGAAGAAAGTTAGGGGTATGTCTAAGGATGCTACATTCCAAGTTTGAGCCATCCACATGAAGATCTGAATGAGTTGTGTTCACCAGAGTTAAACCTGCTTTTTCTGTAAGTTCATTTGAGACAGGAAGATAGTATTTGGCTCCACATTCCTCCGTAATAAATTATCTTTCTCTGCAGTTCTAGAGGGAATTCTGGGATGATGATAAGTGCCTACAGTTGCAATAGTTTGTAGTTTGGTGTTCTGCAAGCTATCTTTCTTTTATGACAGTTGAAGATAGTAAAGTTCATGTGTTCCAATGAAAAGATTCCTATGGATAAAGTGATTAAGGTTCGTGCAGTTGCTCCTGATGATTATAGCGTGCTTGTGGATGTCTCCTAATCATGTTCCTATTTGGAGTTTGGTCTGCATTAAGAAATTGAGATGGTGTGTGAAGATTGTTCCCAAATAATGTAGCGTGTAACTAGTCTTGGCCGACCTGGTTGATCCCAGTAATTGTAGAGATCTCTAGAAGATTGTGGAAGTGTGTTGAGGCATGAAAGATTGTGTTTGAGTCCCAACTAAGGCATGATGTGATCTGCATTTCATTCCCCTTACGCATTTTTGTAATAGGTCAGGACCTATTTTGTAAATATTTGTAATACCGACCTTGGAGATTGTTCCAATGGTTGATGCCGAGCTTGATGATCATTCCAAGGTTGATGTAGTGTATAAATACTTGTAGTTGAGTTGTGGAAAAGGTGTCCTTGAGTGAAAATGGAAAGATATTAAGAAAGGTCCAAAGGCAGAGCAGAGAAGGGCAGAGGAAATAAGAGGAAGAGAAGAACATAGGAAGAGCAGAGAAGAGGAAAGCCAGAGCAGGGAAATTATTATACTTCAGTTGCAAATAGAGAAAGGTGTTGGCAGTGAATAGGGTTTAACAGCCCTCAGGGTTTAACAACCCTTATTGTAATCTTGCTAGGTTTATGGTTGAGGCAGTGAGCCTGCGAGACCTAGTTGTTCTTCATGGTAGTAAGCCAGCATGTTTAGGCCCGTGGAGTGACTAAGCCTAAACATCACTATTTCAAGATTGCAATATATATTGAGAGTTAATCATCTCCATGGTTTTTCCCCACCTTGGGGTTTTCCATGTAAATCTGGTGTCTCTTGTGTTTGATGTTGTATCTGTGGTTAAGTTTATGATTTTATGCACTCATTGTTGAATCATAATAATTGTGGATAAGTGATGAATGTTTAATTGCAGAAAGTGTTTAAGTTTTTGTGACAATTGATTCACCCCCATCTCATTTGTTTGGCGCATATCAACAGATATAGCATACTTACTTGCCATAGGAGAATTCCCATCTAATACATCTCCGCAAGAAAAACAAATCCTATCGCAGAAGGTTTTCCCATACACACTCATTGAAGGAGAACTGCATATTAGAGGAAGAGATGATCTAATAAAGAGAGTTGTCTATGAACATGAAAGAGAGGTCATATTAAAGGAGGCACATGAAGGTGTAGCAGGAGGCCACAACTTTAGAGAACTAACTGCATGAAAGATAAAGTTAGCAGGCTTATGGTGGCCTACCTTATTTCAAGATGAAAAAAGGTATGTAAAACATTGTGATATATGTCAATGCATAGGATGACCTATCACAAAAGATGAAAGGCCACATAGACCAGTATTAGCACAACTCCCATTTGAAAAATGGGCAATTGATTTTATTAGACCTATAGATCCCCCTTCTATATAGTCAAAAGCAAGATATATCATAATAAGAGTGGAGTACCTCACCAAGTGGGCACAAGGTCAACCAACTAAGCACTGTACAACCAAAACTGTCACAAAATTCTTATATGAGAATATAATAACTATATTTGGTTGTCCAGTGAACATAAGAAGTCATCAAGGGAAACACATTGTAAATAATATGATTGTGGAGCTATTACAAACCTTCATGATAGCACATAACAAAAGTTCACCTTATCACCCACAAGCAAATGGCGCAAGTGAAGCTTTGAAAAAAATTATTGGGAAAACATTAACAAAAATATGTGATGGGAATAGAATAGACTGGGACCTAAAGGTACCCGTGGTACTTTGGGCCTACCGCACAACATATAAAAGGACTACAAACTTCACACCATATGAATTAATATATGGCATGGATGCCACAATATCGATACATTTCATACTACCAAATTTTCGTATTGCATTCACTCTAAGGCTAAATGCGGAGGAATCCCTAACACAAAGAATTGACAAATTAGAGAAAATGGATGAAAATTGATTACTAGTAGCATATAATATGAATCTAGAGAAAAAGCACCATAAAGCATGGCACAATAAAAATTTGTGGCAGAAAAACTTCACAAAAGGTGAAATTAAAGATAAGGTGGTTAGGACCATACTATATACACGAAGATAAGGTGGAGAAGTAAGATTAAAGGGCATGGAAGGAAAATTAACAATTGGGTATGTAAATGGAGCTAGACTGAAATATTATCATAAACCTCCAGGATAAGAAGATGTAATGTGGAATAATCCTGACATGTACCATAACAATGTATCATATTTAAACATATTATATCATAAACTAACTATTAGCAACTTATATGTAATGTCCCTTTTTTGGTGCATTGACCTTTTGTGTGCATTATGCTTGTTCCTAGTCTTTTAGAGGTCATTCGTCATGTTTGGGAGAACTCCAACATTCTTGGAGTGGTCGTGGCTCAGTCTTGCAGAGTAGTTGTTCACAGTTTTAAGTTCAGTTAGTCATTTGGAGTTCATAGATGCTTTTAGAATTCAGTTCTGACTGCTTAGGTGCTCTCCAACCTTCTTGGAGAAACATACTATTTTTAGACAGTCACCTGACGACCTCCAATTTTTATCCCAAGTCTTCTACTATACATTGATATGGTCAAAGTTGTTCGATCAGTGCATCTCTATGCTTTCTGTAGCTTGGGACTATTATCTAGCAATTTAATTAATATTTCACTAAGGATGCCTAGGGTTTGGAATAAGTATTAGCAACTTAGTGTAATATTAATTATAAGTTGGCATTCCCTTCTTGGAGTAGATTCTTTTATGTCATTGAGCTCAATTGGTGTTCAGAAGTACAATGATGCTCTCAGAAGCACTTTCAACTTTTCAATTTGTTCTCCAAACTTCTTGGAGAAGCCATCTATTTATAGTAAGTCACCTGGATGACATCGTTTTTCATCCCAAACCTCCTAGAGCATGTTGGTATGGTTTATTTTGCAGTTTTCTTATGTTTGGGATTTTCTATAAAGTTGGGTGGATTAATGATTATTTTCACATAAGTCACCAAAGGGTGGAAATAATTAAAAGTGACTAAGTGTTATAGCTCATTGGAAAGGTTAAAAGGTGTATTATTTGTTTAGGCACATAAAGTGAGTGCCCAAGCTTGGGAAAATGTAAATTATTGATGTGAGGGAAAAAGTTTATTTTTTCAAGAAAGAATTAATTTCCCTTGGAACCTAAAAAGTGCCTATATAAGGAGGATGGGAGTTGATTGTTTGGGTGATGTTATTGATATGATATTGTTACTTTGCTAGATTAAACTTGCATGTTCTTCCATTATCTCTTGAGGATGAAAACCCTCTTGTAGATTGGGTGTGGTTTCATGTCAGAAACTACCATTGTGTTGAACGGTTTGTGCCATTATTATTTATTTTTTCTAGTAATTTAGAGATTTAATTTTCATATTGCATGTTAGTGATCAACACTTGCATGCTAGTTCTAATGATTGCATGTCAACGCTTGATGGTTTCATGTGTGGTATCAATCATTGCATGTTATTGTTGGTGATTGCATGTCAGCTCTAATGGTTGCATGTTAGTGTTTTCAATAGAAGGTCAGTGTTGGGACAATTTGCATCATCTGGGTACTTCATAACACCTATCAGTGTGAAGTTTTGGAGTGTTTCCCTTATTGTTCAGACTTGATAAACAATATATTTCAGTCTCAAGTCTGAAATCAATGTTGTTTTGGATTGAATAAATCTAATTTTTGGACTATTCTTTGTTGGTTAGGGTTTACAATGTTTCATTTTTAGACCCATAGCCTACTGCAATTTATATTAGACATGTGATTATGCTATTATAGTGTTTTTAGAAGGGTTTAAAGTGATAGTTTGAGCTTTCTTCATCATCTACAACACCAGAACTTTGTGGGTATGACTTCATATGTTGTTTAGATGATTTTTAATGCCATTTCTTCACGATTTCAATGCTACATCAGTGATAACAAATTTATCTTTCTGTGAAAGGTTGCAGCAGTACGCTTAATTTGAAAATCAGAATTATTTGATGTATTGCAGCTTACAATCATTTGTGATAAACATTTATATTTCATTATTGGGTGATTGTAACTCTTGGATGGTAATAGCACTAGTGGGATTGATATTTTCTTATTTATGTTACTCACCCCACTGAATAAGTGGTTTCATTGTAAAGGCTTTCTGCTGAATAAGTGGATGTGCCTATGCTTTTCCTTTCAGCACTCCCACTGAACAAGGTGTTAAGACTACTGTTAGTGTTGGGAAAAATCTAAAATTTTTTGGGGTAGAACATTACAGTGGTATCAGATCTGGTTTTCCTGTCAGCTTGTTGGATTGATAACCCTTGTACAGAGTTCATGTCAGAAATTTTAGTTACATGTCAATTTTGAGACTACCTAGATGTTTGCATGACAAATTTGAGGGCCTAGCAGTAGTTGCATATGAGTAATATGTACTTGTTTGTTAGAGTTGAGGCTGAAGATATAGTTGTATGACAGTAATCAGTATTTGCATGTTCAAATTTTAGCAGTTACAGTTTATTGTTCAGTCATTTCAACTTCAACAGAAATTTGATATTCATTTATCATTTGAATCATGGAAGATACAAATTCTTTGCTTGAATCTTTTAGACAAAGTTAGGATGAATTGGAAAGAACAATTCAAAGGGAGTTGGATCAAAGGAGGTATGAACTAGAGGCCACAAAAATCATTGATGAGTACTAGGGATTATCAGATGACTTTAAGCATCAAATTTCCTTGGATGACTTTTTGGAAATAATCAAAGAGGGGGATCCTAACAAGGGCCTTATAAAATATATTCAAAGGACGAGGAAGGAAGAGGAGAAGAAGAAAATGTGTTCAAGGAAGCCAGAGCAAACTATTCCAATGTCAAAGACCAAAAACTATTCCAAGACATCTCCTTCTAGCCAACCGAACAAAAACTCTCCCATTACAAGGAAGAAAGATGACAACAAGAATGAAATCAGGAGAAGAAATCTTTATTTTATATGCAAGGATTCTTGGGAGCCTAACTATCAATGTAAGAAAAAAGAAGATGTGATAATTGAAGAGCTAGCTAATTTAGAAAAGACTACAACAAAAATTTCTAAAGTTGAGCCTAGCCTTAAAGAAGTCAAAGAAGATTTAGAAGCAGAAGTGTTTGACTTTGCAAGTCCTACATTTGATGAGGAGCCTGATGGTTATGAAGATGGCACAACATTAAAAATTGAGATGAGAATGATTGATAGATTGTTAGAGGGTGATTTATCAAGCGAGCTTGAGATTATTGCAGCAGTTGAAGAAATTGATGTTGAAATTTTTAGAATAAAACCTAATATGGAGCATCTTCACCATTCTATTTATGGAAATTCTAATTCTGAGTGGGTTTTTCCCATGCATAAAAGACAACAATTTGACTTTTGAAAGAGTTCAGAAGGAGAGCATGTTGAAGTGGAGCTTGTTGAAGAAATTAAATCAGTCCTTCGTGATGACACAATGCTTGAGCATGGTGCTGCCATATCATTTGATCAAAGTGATTGTGAGGAGGAAGTAGATATTAATGAACATATTGCTCCTAGAGAAGAAGAATTTTTAGAATCTCTGCTGCAAGGAGAACTGAGTCATTTGGTTGAGCGAAGTCCTAGGGAGTTGTGTAAATTGAAGAACTCTTAGTTTCAGATGAGAGAAATCCAAGTCCTCGTAGGATTGGACAGCTCACACCAAGTCTTAGAAGAACTTTTGAAGGGATCCATTGAAGGGAAAGTTTCTCCTTCAAACTTGAAAATTATTAAAGACTCTTTGGAGATGGTGAAATCAGAGTACTTGTAAGTAATTAAAGATCATGATCTTGCTATTAAGTTTGTAGTAGAATCCATTAGTGCATCCAAAAAGAAGAAGAGAAAGGTTGACGAGCTCACCCTTGAGCATGATTCAACAAAAGACTTGTTGTAAAATTCCCAAATGGTACTTCTAGAAGTTGAAGAATAGCTAGTTGTTGTTACAAACTTCAAAGAATAGGAAAAAGGTGCTTTGTCGGAAGAGATCAAGCTAGTAATTGATGAGCTTGATAATCTCCAAGAAGAGTTTGATTTGGTGATCTTTTCAAAGAAGTCAAAAGTTGCACATGATGATTTTGATGGGTTTGAGCAAGAAGGGAGTAATGATTTTCACATTCATGATAACCTGAGCTATTTGTGGTAGATGCAGAAACTACTTATGATAACATGTTCTTTAGGTTGGATGATGAAACAACTCCTGATTGTAGCAACACACTTGCTAACAACATCAAGGTATGGGATCTGGGAGAAGTTTCAAAACTTGAGTTAGAGTGTGGTTTCCATCTTGTTGGTATAACGAGATCATATCACGAGGATGTGTCAAGGCTTATGGTTGGTAATCCTCTAGGGAGATCACCTGATGAAGAAGGTGTAAGTAAAGTTGAAGATGAAGTTTCTACATGGGACATGTTGAATCATGGAGACTTCTACATTTCAAACCTTGAAAAGTTTCTTAAACATGATTTTGAGCTTGCTGGAATTTTTAGAATAATAATAAAAAGTGAGTTTCAGACTTGTTTCTCATGGTGTATGGGTCACAGAAGGATCTAAACATGTTTTCCACCTAATTGTTAATCCACTTGATGGATTGGGTGCAATTTTGATTGCCCCTAGGCTCTTAGATATTGGCACTACCATGAATGAGTTTCAAGGAAATGATGAAGTTACAAACTACCATGAAGTGCATGAGGATGAATTCAAAATGAACACAATATTCTGGTTTGATCCTATTACCTTGGAGGAATAGTTTGAGGATGACACTTGGTTATGTTGTATGAGAAGCATTTTTTTGGGAAAGATGCCTTGGGTTGTACTAGAAGATCTTCAAATGAGATACATATGAATATCAAAGTTACACAACACAAGCATAGTGGAGTTGACTCATTGCTCTGAAAATATGCTAGTGGTCACCAACAAAGTATCTTGGAAGGCTATGGTGACCAAAGATGTTCCTTCATGGAGAATAGTACAAAATTTCAATTTGAACCTTGTTGTTGTGTTGCAGATCAGCCACTTCAAACTTGGTTTTACTCACATTGATGAGAGTGGGCAATATGTTTCTATCAAGGAAAGTAAAAGGTTTTAATTAGAGATTGTTTGGAAGTATTTTCCAGCCACTTCTGAGTTGTTTTTGACCAATACAATGCTCATATTTCATGCTTATACTTGGAGATTCCATTGGTACAGTTGTTGTTCCTTGTGTAGAGCGCTGAACTTGTTAAAATTAGATTGCTCATTGCTGATTATAGTCTTGAACAGCAGCAAGTATATGCCTTTTCAGACCTTCCAAACCTTGAGAATTCATTCTATGAAGATTTGTGATGTGAACTTTGATAGTTTACTCTTTGAGTTCATTCAGGACAACGAACTTCTGCATGCCTTTGATAATCTTTTACAAACTTTTGGAATAGATACAGTGAGAGTTTTCACAAGCCCTCTTGATTATATCAGAACAGTTCAGAGGAGGCATGCTAGTTCTAAGCACTATTTGGGTGAGTTTGATGAGTTCTTGCTAGAGATGGTTTTTCTTTTGGCAATAAGATTAAAGGAGGTTACATTTGCAGTTGCAACTTAGCATGACGCATTATTTTTGGGGGTTCACAAACCTCTTAGATTGATTTGGAATCTTGGAGTTACATTGTTTAGGATGGTTCTGATGGTTGTGTTTGGCAAATTGCTTGAGGACAAGCAATTTCGAGGAGGGCAGATTGTAATGTCCCTTTTTTGGTGCATTGACCTTTTGTGTGCATTATGCTTATTCTTAGTCTTTCAGAGGTCATTCGTCATTTTTGGGAGAACTCCAACATTCTTGGAGTGGCTATGGCTCAGTCTTGCAGAGCAGTTGTTCATGCTTTTAAGTTTGACTAGTCCTTTGGAGTTCATAGATGTTTTCAGAATTTAGTTCTAACTTCTTAGGTGCTCTCCAACCTTCTTGGAGAAACATGCTATTTTTAGATAGTCATCTGACGGCCTCTGATTTTTTTCCCAGATCTTCTACTACACGTTGCTATGGTCAGAGTTATTTAATCAGTACATCTCTATGCTTTTCGTAGCTTGGGACTATTATCTGGTAGGTTAATTAATATTTCACTAAGGTTGCCTAAGGTTTGGAATAATTATTAACAACTTAGTGTAATATTAATTATAAATTGGCATTCCCTTCTTGGAGTGGATTCTTTTATATGGCATTTAGCTCAGTTGGTGTTTAGGAGTATAGTGATGCTCTTAGAAGCACTTTTAGCATTCCAGTTTGTTCTCCAAACTTCTTGGAGAAACCATCTATTTATAGGAAGTCATCCGGATGACATCATTTTTCATTCCAAACCTCTCGGAGCACGTTGGTATGGTTTATTTTGTAGTTTTCTTATGTTTGGGATTTTTCGTAAAGTTGGATTGATTAATGAGCTATTTAATTATTATTTTCACTTAAGTTACCAAAGGGTGGAAATAATTAAAAGTGACTAAGTGTTATAGCTCATTGGAAAGGTTAAAAGATGTATTATTTGTTTAGGCACATAAAGTGAGCACCCAAGCTTGGGAAAAATTAAATTATTGATGTGAGGGAAACAATTTTTTTTTCAAGAAAGAATTAATTTCCCTTGCAACCTAAAAAGTGCCTATATAAGGATGATGGGAGCTCATTGTTTGGGTGATGCTATTGATATGATATTGTTACTCTACTAGATTGAATTTGCATGTTCTTCTATTATCTCTTGAGGATGAAAAACCTCTTGTAGATTGGGTGTGGTTTCATGTCAAAAACTACCATTGTGTTGAATGGTTTGTGCCATTGTTATTTGTGTGAAGCTCTTCCAAATATTTCTAGTAATTTGGAGATTTAATTTTCATATTGCATGTTAGTGATCAACACTTGCATGTCAATTCTAATGGTTGCATGTCAACGTTCAATGGTTGCATGTGTGGTATCAATCATTGCATGTTATTGTTCATGATTGCATGTTAGTTCTAATGGTTGCATGTCAGTGTTTTCAGTAGAAGATTAGTGTTGGGACAATTTGCATCATCTGGGTACTTCATAACACCTATTAGTGTGAAGTTTTGGAGTGTTTCCTTTACTATTCAGACCTAATAAACAATACATTTCAGTCACAAGTCTGAAATCAATGTTGTTTTGGGTTGAATAAATCAGATTTGTGACTATCTCTGTTGGTTAGGGTTTGCATTGTTTTAGTTTTAGACCCATAGCCTACTACAATTTATATCAGACATGTGATTATGTTGTTACAATGTTTTTAGAAGGGTTTAAAGTGATAGTTTGATCTTTCTTCATCATCTACAACACCAAAACTTTGTGGGTATGACTTCATATGCTATTTATATGAATTTTAATGCCATTTCTTCATTATTTCAATGCTACAGTAGTGATAACAGATTTATCTTTATGTGAAAGGTTGTAGCAGTATGTTTAATTTAAAAATCAAAATTATTTGATGTATTGCAACTTACAATCATTTGTGATAAACATTTATATCTTATTATTGGGTGATTGTAACTCCTGGACGGTAATACCACCAGTGGGATTGATATTTTCTTGTTTATGTTACTCACCCCACTGAATCAATGGTTTCATTATAAAGGCTTCTTGCTGAATAAGTGGATGTGCCTATGCTTTTCCTTTCAGTACTCCCACCGAATAAGTAGTGTATTTCCATTGAATAAGTGGAAGTTGTATTTGATTCATTACAAAGCATTAATTCAGCTGAAGCACTTGTATGCTCTCACCTTGCCTATTTTGGGAACTTGGTGATCAGAAGGTGTGGAGGTGTTTACATAATTACATTTCATATGCTAACACTGTTGTTAGTGTTGGAGAAAATCTAAAAAAAATTGGGGTAGAACATTACATTATAACACTCAAACGACTACAAAAACCCATGAAAAGCATAACATATAGACACAATAAATGCATAAAGAGAATATTAGGGCTATATAAACCCTAAACCTTCACCCACATCTCATTTGCATCCAAAGACTTTGAGAAATTTGAGCTCTAAAGTGAAAGAGCTATGAAGAGACTAAAACCTAGCCATCAAGATGTGAAAAAGAAAAATGACTACACCAGTGCTTATTGATATTATAGAGAAGCCTAGGCCTAAATACAAGAAGTACCCCTACAAGGAAATGGATGTTGATAAAGAAGGAGCATCCTTTGGAGTTTTGGGAGATGTATATACAGAAGATGTTAGGAAATACATTCACATCACAATTTCTGAGATAGATCATATGAAATTTGAAGAATTGAGGGACACATTGCTCAATGATATAGGTTATTCACCTGAATATCAAAACATTGCAAGTAAGAAAATTGAAATTTGGAATATCATATGATCTTTCTTAGAAATTATGATGTGAATGTATTTCCTAACATCTTTTGTATATACAACATCTCCTAGAACTCTAGAGAATGCTCCTTCTTTATCAACCTCCATTGCCTTGTAGAGGCACTTCTTATATTTATGCCTAGCCTTCTTTGTAATATCAATGAGCATTGGTGTATCCATTTTTCTATTTTTATAGCTTGATAACTAGGGTTTAGTCTCTTTGTAGCTCTTTCACTTTGGAGCTCAAATTTCTCAAAGTATTTGGATGCAAATGAGATGTGGGTGAAGGTTTAGGGTTTATATAGCCCTAATAGTCACTTTATGCATTTATTGCATTTATCTGTTGTGCTTTTCACAATTTTTTGAAGTCATTTGAGTGTTATAAGATGGTAATGGTTAGTTTATGATATAATATGTTACGATATGATACATTGCTATGGTACATGTCAGGATTATTCCACATTACATCTTCTTATCCTGGAGGTTTATGGTAATGTTTTAGTCTAGCTCCATTTACATAACCAATTGTTAATTTTCCTTCCATGTCCTTTAATCTTATTGCTCTAGACCTTGCAATTTCATGTATATAGTATGGTCCTAAACAACTTATCTTTAATTTTCCTTGTTTCTTGAATTTTCTATTGTACAGGAGTACCAAATCACCTTTTGTGAAGTTTTTCTGCTGCAGGTTTCTATCATACCATGCTTTATGGTGCTTTCTCTCTAGATTAATATTATATGCTACCAGTAATCTATTTTAATCCATTTTCTTTAATTCTTCAATCCTCTGTGTTAGGGATTCCTCCGCATTTAGCCTTAGAATCAATGCGATATGAAAATTTGGTAGTATGAAATGTACTCGTATTGTGGCATCCATGCCATATACTAATTCATATGGTGTGAAGTTTGTAGTCCTTTTATATGTTGTGTGGTAGGCCCAGAGTACCGCGGGTGCCCATAGGTCCCAGTTTATTCTATTCCCATCACACATTTTTGTTAATGTTTTCCCAATAATTTTTTTCAAAGATTCACTTGTGCCATTTGCTTGTGGGCACTGATAAGGTGAACATTTTTATGTGCTATCATGAAGGTCTGCATTAGCTCCACAATCATATTATTCACAAAGTGTTTCCCTTGATCACTTGTTATGCTCAATGAACAACCAAATATAGTTATTATATTCTAATATAAGAAGTTTGCGGTAGTTTTGGCGGTACAGTCCTTAGTTGGTTGAGCTTCTGCCCACTTGGTGAGGCATTCCACTCCTGTTATGATATATCTTGCTTTTAACTGTTTAGCAGGGGGATCTATAGGTCTAATAAAATCAATTGCTCATTTTTCAAATGGGAGTTCTGCTAATACCTGTCTAAGTGGCATTTTACCTTTTGCGGTAGGTCATCCTATGCATTAACATATATCACAATGTTTTACATACCTTTTTGCATCTTGAAATAAGGTAGGTGACCATAAGCCTACTAACTTTATCTTTAGTGTGGTCAATTCTCTGGAGTTGTGGCCACTTGCTACACCTTCATGTGTCTCCTTTAATATGACCTCTCTTTCATGTTCATATACAACTCTCCTTATTATATCATATCTTCCTTTGATAACTAGTTCTCCTTCAATGAATGTGTATGGAGAAGCCTTCCTCGTTAGGATTTGTTTTTCTTATGGAGATGTATCAGATGGGAATTCTCCTGTGGCAAGTAAGTATGCTATATCTTTCAATTCATCCAATACTGCATTAACCCTAAAAAAGTTTGCACCAGGAAGTTATTCTTCTTGATTTTTTGGTTCATCTCTCATTTCAATCCCAGACAAGTAGTTAGGACCTTGATTATGCTTCCCCAGTTTTACTTTTATGGTGAATTCAAATTCTTGGAATACTAATAACCATCGACATATTGTCCCTTGGATGACCGATTTGTTCAATAAGTAATTTAATGGCTCATGATCCGCATAGAAAATGAAAGGTGTAGATAAAAAGTAATGTCTAAACTTCTGTAATGCATACACTATTGCTAGGGCTTCCCTCTCTGTTGTGGTATAGCTTTTCTCATCCGTGCATAGTTTCCAACTAGAAAATGCTATAGGATGGTCTTTTTTTCCCTTGGGCTAGGCTAGTAATGCATCTACTGCTATTCTTGAGGCATCCACATGGACATGAAATGGAATGTTCCAATCCAAAAATATTAGAATAGGGGCCTCTATAATTTTCTATTTTAATATGTCAAAGGAGGTTTGACATTGATGATTCCACTCAATATTTTTTCCATTTTTCTTCTTCAATAGTTCCTCCAGAGGTGCTGCTATTGGTACGTATCCTCTAATGAATTTGTGGAGATATCTCATATATCCCAAGAAAGTTTTCACCTCTGTTGTTGTTTTTGGTGTTGGTAGTGTAAGTATCAATACCTTCAAAGGATCTACCATCAACCCTTCTTTACAAATAATGTGGCCTAACAAAGTCCCTAATGGTACCACAAAAGTACATTTCTTTAGGTTCAATGATATTTGTAAGCTTCTGCACTTGTTCAACATCATCCTTAAGGTTTGGGTGTGGTCTTTTACCAATTCATATATAGTCCAATCATCTAAGTAGACTTCTAAGAAATCATGTATGAATTCCCTGAATGCATTTACCATGATTCTACTAAATACTACTGATGCATTCTTTAGTCCAAAGGGTATTACTGTATACCTGTAAGATCCAAGTTTAGAGGCAAATGTTGTTTTTGGTTGATCATCCTCTTTGATCTTCACTTGATGGTAACCAAAACGTCCATCAGTGAGTGAATAGATTTCTCTTCCAACAACTGATTCTAGTATCTCTTCTATGAATGGTGTTGGGAATGGGGCATGAATACAAGCTTTGTTCAATCCTCTATAATCTCCACATATTCTTATCTCTCCTAATTTTTTATTTTGTACCACCATTGGACTAATCCAATCTACTTCTTCCACCAGTTTTATAATCCCTGCTGCTAACATTTTATCAATTTCTACTTTGACCCTTTTCTTCATGTTTGGGTTTAGCCTATATGGCCTTTTCCTTACTAGTTTAATACCCTCTTTTAATTGTATTTTCATCATCCCTGCTTCTTCTTTGATTTCTTTCATTTTAGTAAAAGTTCTTGGAAATAAGTCCTCAAATTCAAAAAGAATCTCAGTCACTTGTGCTACCACTTTATCATCCCAGTAGTCTCCTATTTTTGCTAGCCTAGGATCCCCTTCTTTTACAATATTCTCTTCCTTGATTTTGAAAGGTTTATTGTAGTATTGTTCCTTTGGTTTATTTAGTAGCTCTAGTTCTTGTTCTTCTTCTTGGACATCTATTTCTAGATCCTCAGTACCCTCATCATCCATTCTTGTAGTCTTATAGCATTTCTGACCAATTTGTTTTGATTGTTTGTCTATCTATTCTACTAGTTTCCATCTCTTTAATTCTAAGTGGTGGTGTGTTTTACTCTAGTTGTTCTTTCTCATCCTTTGTCATTTGTTGGAAGATTATTTCCTTCATTTTCAAAAGTGCAGTATGTATATATTTTTCTAGAATGTAGAAAGAAAATGTATGTATAAAGTCATATTGTACTTCCTCCCAATTGTTGGTTTCTCTTCTCCTTTCTTAGTATATGTCCAAGTTTGTGCTATTGGTGACAATGTCCAATAGAATAGATGAACATATATGAACTTGCTATGTTCCTATCTCCCTTCCCATACTATTGTACATGTAGTTAAATTCTCTTATGGTGGAATATGTCTGTCATACTTGGGTATGACTTTATATTCTCCCTCCTCTGGTAGGTATCTCATACTGATGAGAAGCTTAAATATGGACTAGTCTTTAACTAAATCTTTATGAGTGGACCACCAATTGGCCGCATTACATACCAATGTATGTTGTACTACTTCTAGTCTTCTTTGTTCCTCTAAAAAAATTATCTCCATCTCGATCAAGTGTATTTGTAGGTCTTTCACTCTTGAAAACTTAGGTAGTTTAATATGTGAAATTCCTCTCATAATATGATTAATTTGTCTAGATACCTGAGATTCCCTTGTACTTTTCTCTTCATATATGGCACATACATTCTGTGGTGGATTTTCATTTAATATAGAGGTTTGCGGTAGGTTTTCCCTATTGATTTTAAGCATAAATATCCTCTTGAATCCTGACATTCTTCGAGTTTTTAGCTCCAGTTGATTGTTATCCATGCTTCTAGAACTTCCTCACTATCATTATTTTTTTTTTCTATTTGTCCTCTTGAATTGGGTTCTTCTTCTGTCTCATTTGTCTCTAACTTTGATATTGAGTAAATATTCTTAGGATAGTTATCATTACCTTCCAGATAATTTGATTCTTCAATGTATGCTTCTTTTATGGGTGATCCTAAAGGTATGTATACACTTTTATTATTATCTGCAAAAGATAATTCTTTTTTGCTTGAGTCCACAATGCGATTTTCATCTACAAATCATCTTAATCCTAGTAATGCATTGAATGAATCACCTTGTTCTTTCATGGCTCCAACAACAAAGTCTATGATGTGTTTTATGTCCATTAGGTTCACTTCCACTTGTTTCCAAGTTCTAATTTTTACCCTACTAGATCAATCTACCAAAGTGATATTGTAGGGAGTTTTAGACAACCTAGGTTTTTCTATTAGTTCCCAGAGTGTCATGTCCCCATAATAATTAAATCGATTATGTACTATGGATAACATTAAAATATTATAGTCGATTAAATAAATAGATTTAATATATATAATTATTATATTATTAATATAAATAACAAATATAATTATAAATATTAATAATCTAAATATTATACTATAAATATATATTATTATATTATATATAAATTAATAATATTAATATTATAATAAATAAATATAAATACATTAGCAAAGTTGATCCATATGGTAATACCAAGTATAAAGTGCAATTGGAAGATAATATGAAGTTCGATCTCTTAAAGCATATGCAACAATTAGTATACATAAGATAACTATGATTAAGGTAGTGCACATATTAATAAGTATTACCTTATAACTAAGGCAACGATTCTTATTTAGAGTCATATACAGTGATGAATAAGAGTTTGTATACAGAAGTTATGTGCAATTATGTGCTCAAAAGGAGTTCGTATACAGAAGTTATCTGTAGTCAAAGGTTCGGTCAACAATTTGATGGTGACAGGTTGTCATTGATGACAAAAAAAAAGGTGTTTGGTTCTCATGTCATATTTCAGGATGTCTTCAAGTGGGAGAGATTTAATGCAGAGACAATGATCATATCATATGTGTCTTGCAGATGCAGAGAAAGGTTTGTTCTTGCATTATCAGGAGTACATCATCTTGTGTATTGTTGCAGGAGTGCATCATCAGGAAGTTGCAGGAATACATCATCAAGAGTACATCATCTTGTGTGTTCTTTACAGATGACTTGAAGTGGTAGTGACTTGGTAATTTGATCTCAGTAGCCTTCATCATGTTGTCTGGTATACTCTATATCAAGGATTGAAAGAAGTGATCACAGGTTAAGTTGTCATACCACTGAGTTTACAGATGCAGATATCAGTTGGATTTCATGTAAGTTTCTTCAAGGTGATTTCATTAGGTACTATGTGCTCTGATATAAGGTTTCTCAATTGGATCTCAGTTGAACAATATTTGATGTTATTTGATGTCATAGTTATCAGTGATGTGTTGAGAATAGTCTTGTGCTTCAACAAGAGGATGATGACTTGCAAATGCATAGAATGTAACATTCATGGTAGATAAGTTTGCAGGACTAGATTGATCTATTGATGTCTATCTATGTGGATGTTGGCACTGATCGTCAATTTAAGGTGATATCATATTTTATGACCAGGTATAAAGTGATCAAAAGAGTGCTAAAAAATTCTATACCTTCAAAATCCTAAATACCTTCAAAAATCCTAGATTCTACTCTTCACTGTTTTTATTTACATTTTTGTCTTAATTAAACAGTGACTTGCTATTGAAGGTAAGGGTCACTTAAAGTGACCTGTTAGAGGGCTACCATCACATGATGGTGACCGGCCCTTCCTCAAAGTTTCGGTGTTTTATATGGAGTGTGATATAAACCATTCCAAACTTTATTATAACTATGGAGAAAAGTGGGCGGGTTTTCATTTTAGTTTGAATTTAAATTTTAGCACCGCCAAAATTGTCAAAAAGGGCACGAGCTTGAATAGAAAGTTTATGCATTAAAGAAAAAAAGGAAAAGACTTTAGTCTTTCCTTGTAACTTTGAAAAGTATTTAGAAACTTTTCTTAAGACCGAAATCAAACATAGATAATTTCTTTTTTAAAACTTAAGTAATTTCCTTATTATCTTTTTTGATCGGTCCTTTTTTAAGGAGTATTTTGATAAGAAGATTTTTATTATTTTTTTGTGAAGAGATTTTTAATAAGGAGGTTTTTATTAAGAGTTTTTTTTATGAAGAGTTTTTAAAGACTAATTTTTTTGGGGAGATTTTTTATGGAGATTGGAGATTGTTTTTTGAAAGGATTATTTTGAGAATAAGGCAGATTGAGGAGAAATTAATTTTTGTTGCAGATTGGATAAAGATTTTTTATTTTGCAGGAGATTATTTTTTGAAGAAGAATTTGAAGAGGATAATGAAAAATTTGTTTGAAGAAATTTACAAGGGTTTTGTATTTTGGAGAATATGAAACATCATGCAGGGATTGAAATGAGAAGGTGAAAATATTTTTGAGGAAGATCAACAAGATTGAATGATGTTTTTGTCTTGTGAGAAAATCAAATTGAAGATTTTATTTGTAGGAATAATATTGAATACAGAAATTGTCCAAATTGAAATGTCAAAGAATGTGAAGGATCATGTACAGAGAAGAGGAAGATCAAAAGATTTTTTAATGCATAGAATTGACGGGAAGATATTTTAGAGAAGAGAATATGATGGGTTGTAAAAGAATATTCAGACTTTATTTAATGATACTAGAGATGCTTTTGATTCAAGAGTCTTTTGTATTAACAAGATGAGGTGAGTGATGTTGTGCAGATTGATGATGAACTGACAGGGATCAAATACAGAGATTGACAAGGTGATTAAAAGACAATATGCAATTGAAATGACAATCAGGTGCATGAATCATGAATTCAGTTGATCAAGACATTGAGACTTGTAAGACATAAATGAAACAGACAGAGTAAAGTAGTGTTGTTGTGCATATTGGAATACAGGATTGATATTTAGTGTTGTTGAATGGAGGATTAGAATACAAGATTGATATGCAGTATGGATCTGATTAATTTGCAGAGAAAATTGTTTATAGAGATTTGTATATGAAGCTTGTTTTGATTTGAAAATCTAACAGGAGATATAAGGTTGTATACAATGGTGCAAATCTGATTGAACAGCAATCTTGTCTTGCACACGAAGTTTGATGTTTTGTTTATAGTGATTGTATTAGCCAGTGAGGCTTGTAGGTCAGTGAGACCTATTGGATTACCAGTGAGGTATATCAGTGTTGGAATGCTTCTGTTTGGGATTGGAGTTGGTGCTCCATAAGGAGTTGGTGCTCCTAGATACAATTTGTATTGCCAGTGAGGCATGTTTTTCAGTTAAGCCAGTGAGGCAATTCTGGAGTGGTTTTTCTACCCCTGGAGGGTTTTCCACTCGTGCAATTCTTGTGTCTTAATCATCTCTCTATGATTGTATGTTTTACTCTTGAGTTTTGTCTATGTGTTTGACAAAGTTATGTGCATATATGTTTGACAATTCAATGATAACTTTCTCTTCTTTGTGCTCTGCAAGTTAAATATTTAAAAAGATTTAAAAATTCACACAACACTGATTCACCCCCCCTCTCAGTGTTGTCCTTGACTCCTACACAATTAACCTTAACAACAACAAATATATTATAAATGATTCTCATTAATATTAAAACGTTGGCATATGAAGACACCGATCCTCTTAAGAAGTGACATCTCTTGGAGGGATAGTAGCAAAAGGTGAGAAAGTCTGAGTCAACAATTATAACTAATAACAAAGGCCATGTCCACCATAGAGAATCGATAAGAAGTAATACTTAGTAATATCAGTAATAAGAACAATCCAATAGCCGCTGATTAGTCAAAGAATATGAGTGCTTATGATGAGGGGTGGTGACTCTTGGTTAGAAACACCTGATCCAAGATATAAAGGGAAATCAGGGGCATCACTCAAGAATAATCAATTCAGAATTTATTCCATCATAAGAAAGCTTTCGAATATCAATCAGTCACAACACATTTTTATCGATCATCCAAGGCAGACAAAGGGATCTAAAACATTACAAGAAGAAATCAATCAGAAACATATATATTTGTTCCTATAATCTGAGCAGCAGTAGATAGCAATATTAATCTATTATATCAGCACTTGAATATCCATTCCAACAACAACATATCATCATTCCGCCAATTCTATAAGGTATAATCTTAGCATTATAAATCAATGTTATTATCAACAATCCAATCAAGAGGAAATATACATAGACATATATTGATAAATCTGATATGTAAGAGGCAAGAAAAATTCCTTATATTCATCCATCCAATAGTGATGGTATGATATCTAGTTCCCATAGAAGGAACAATCTTCATAAGAAAATATTATCATTGTGATCCATAGGATCACCCAAATATCTCAAATCATTCAATAAGATAAATCTCACATCGGTATGATCTCTCTAAACTTAGATAATTATACTCATGATATACGAGGGATGAGTGCGATCTTGCAGCATCATTAATCTTTGTCTATTGCCCATATGAGAGCATTTGGGTCATTAGGGAAGGGTGGTTTATTATTATTATTATTATTAAGTCTTACATGGTAGGTGACACTACAAGTGGTATCAGAGCAATCATCCTGCCATCCTGTGAATGATAGTTGACTTACATGACTCATGTGCACTCTGTATATTATTGTTGATCACAAAGAATACTGAGAGGGGGGTGAATCAGTATTCTGTAAAACCTTTCTTTCACATATTTATTAATCCTTTTACCAAATTCAATAACATGAAAGTAAAAAAAACATAAGAAGAGCAGCCACAAAGTCATAACACATAGACACCAAGGATTTTACGTGTAAAACCCAAAAAGGGAAAAACCACGGTGAGTGTTATCTCACAATATATTATGATATCAAAACTGAATTACATGAAGGCTCACTACTTTATGGCTTACTGCCCAAGGACTCATTGTCCAAAGAATTGTTCATTGCCAAGAAAATAGAAGGGAAGATAGAAGAAGGATTGGCTCACTACCAAGAGATGACTACTGCAAGTGCATCTATAGAATGCTAAAGTGCAGCTTCACTGATAGCTCAATATACAGATTCAAATGTCTTCATTATATCTGCCCTGCTTTTTCTGCTCTACTTCACATATACTCTATTCTTCTGCTCTTACTGTCCTTATCTAATCACAAAACTTTCTTAGATCACACACACATCAAATTCACATTCTATTCGCATGTCTTATATTTTCCAATGTCAAGATCTATCGAATATATATCCGCATCATGAATTTCCTCAAACTAGGTCGACATGCAAAAGATAAATCTTGTATATTCAAGTTATACCTTGCCGTCTTGTTATTGTGCCCAAATAACAATGCGAACCCAAATAAACAAGAAAGAGTCTTCATATAGGTCAAGGACTATCATAGAATCACTTAGAGTAATGATTCCAATCATATACCTTCACCGCATATCGATCTAACATGCCTGTCAGCTTATCCCTTAAGTACACTTGACTAATTCAACTATCATACCATAACCTTCAATGCTGACCATATAAGACTCTGAAAAAATATAGCCAACATCCATTATAGATCTCTTGTCATACCTTTAGAACTGCAGGTCATGATAATCTTCTTTTGCAAAATGTAGATCTTAGAACTATTATTCTATCATAATGAAATATGTCAGATTGGAAGCCAATACTAGAGAACTTGTAGAATATGATCTGATGATCAAGCTCTATAAATATGGAATTAGATACTGAAGACATGTATCTACATTGCGTCAAAATTGCAAATCAAAATATTCATCAGTGGAGGAATATGGACCAAATTTCTCAGGTACTCTGCACTATTTCTAACTTAACTCTATTCACCCAGACTTAGACATTTCACCTTATGACTTCCGAAGGAAATCAAGACTTGAACATTGAATCATGACATCACCAGATAGGTGTGGGTAAAATATCAGAACCGCATAACTTGATCTTCAACTATGGAGGCATACCATTCCTATTACTGCCAATCATTCTGTGTACTATCCATACTTAGTCATTCTAGCTAATTAGTTTTCTAAAATGAAATCCCCTTTACCAAACCTTGTTTCCATCAATGACAACATTCTACCTTAACCAACAGAGCAGTGTCTCTTGACTATGTTTCCAACAATTATATCTTAAACATATACTTCGTGCCTCACATATACTTCAACATGGATCTTCTCTCCGGTGATAATCTTATTCATCATTGATTGTCTCCACGCTATCATATCATCATCTATTATACATTTCTACGATTGAACTTACTTTCTCTACAAATTCATCTCTCTGAATTCTCAAGATGATTTCATCATTCATGTCTTTCATCAACTATAACTTAGTATTGTCTTTTTGCACATGGTATTTTCTATTTAAAGTGTCAAACCAAAGAGCCTCACTCATCATGATATAGACAAATATAATTTTTCTCTCTCATCATTCTTTCTTAATTAACACAATCATGGTTCACATTCTCAAGACTATTATGTCCTTATTATCAATGTTAAGAGTTTACAACACTATATATAGTTACACTATAATAGCCGAGATAGTTTAACCAATATCACCCACAAATTTAGTTCTTACAAATCCTATTCTAAATATAATGATCAAAACATTATGCCTTGACTCTGAAATATAAGTGCTAGGTTCATTTTTTAATAAGGGTTCTCATACAATTTTGCCTTACTACTATTACTTCCATATTTTCATTGGACCGATACAATGTAGTGACCTCAATCTAACTATTATGTAAAGATCTAGCACTATGATGTGTCCTTATAATAGACTATGTTCAGTCAGTTCATGGTAATGTATTTACCCCTAAGTATCCAAGGTAAAATACAATTAACCTTTGATAGTAAGGTACTCTATTACTACCCTTCTAAAAAATTGGATAAGTGGCCAATGACCATCAAATCTAGGGGAATCTTATGAAATCTCTGTATCTTAGTCATAGCTAAGTCTGCATAAGATGACATAGCATAGAAATGACCCCATCAACATTCTGACTATCCCTATTATCCCATATGACCTTATAACAATGGCAACTCGAATTAACTCTATCTATTCCTTAAATGGTGGACAATATAGCAAGGAAGACCTATAGGATTTAGTGTCTCTTCATGGCTGTCCTTACTATTATTTTGATTGGCAATAGACACTTTTTTTTGTGACTATTACTTCCAAATAATTATGAAAATCTTCATTATAGTCAGAGTTGGGATCTTAACTAGATGTTTCAGTTCCATAACAACCTTATCACTCATAATTTAGTGAGTTTCCTTGAGGGAAACCAAATTTGAGATTCATTATACCCCTTCATCTTTTAAGGCCCTGATGTCACAAGACATGCATTGATAGTGAGATGGAATACTTTAAAACCTTGTAAAAATGCATTGATAATTATGTGATTGTGAGGACTTCTTATGGCTGTCTTCATGAACTTGAACAAATCTAGTCTCGAAGTTTAATATTGCCATTGGAATCACTGGGGTAACTGCACCTTCATCATCTAAGATCTCCCATGCAATGTAAAATAGTGGTAACAATCTTTTACAACAATCTTTCATATAGGAGCGTGCTTTATAAGTCAGTTCAAGATGAAGGAAGTAACTCTAATGGTGATCCCTCAAATGGATAGCCCAATGGGCCCAAGTGCATGATAATAGTCATAAGAATCATGAAGAATGTAACATTCTTAAGATGAGCCTATGACTGCCTATGCAGTTCACAATAGTACCTTGGCAAATTTAAGGATTGCTCATAGGTTTGATAATGAATCTGACAATCCTAGGCTTATGAGAGACCCTTTCTCTGAGTATGAATGAAAGCATAATTCCTTTTTTATGATCTCAAATGCCTTAAACACTACTCATTTTCCATCTTCATAATGACTTCTTAATCAATATACCTTATCGGGGATAATCACAATTATTCAGGACTGTACTGCCAGGATGTAGTAGAATTTTTGTTGGGTTTTGGAATACTCTTCCTCATACCATAAAAAATTGTATGACCATCCTATGACCATGAGATTATTATCACCACTTAAATCACAACAAGCATCCCATAAATGACTATACCAAGATCAATCACATTGCCATGGAATTGATACATATCTCAAAATCATCCAGTCACAACAAAGTGCAAAGATAACATCATGTCATATGAGGCGAAGCTAAATGACCCTCAAGACAACCATAAAGAACCAAAAGCTATATTGTGGGCCCATAACCCACAAATCTCAGGATCTTATCATCATTCAATGATTATTCTACACATCAAAATTATAAGGAGTTAAAATTATTGATCATCCAAACCCAAAATTGCTTGAGGACAAGTAATCTTGAGTGGGGAGGCCTGTCATGTCCTCATAATAATTAAATTGATTATGCACTATGAATAACATTAAAATATTATAATTGATTAAATAAATAGATTTAATATATAATTATTATATTATTAAATATAAATAATAAATATAATTATAAATATTAATAATCTAAATATTATACTATAAATATATATTATTATATTATATATAAATTAATACTATTAATATTATAATGAATAAATATAAATACATTAGCAAAGTTGATCCATATGGTAATATTGAGTATAAAGTGTGATTGGAAGATAATATGAAGTGCCATCTCTTAAAGCATATGCAACGGTTAGTATACATAAGATAGCTACAATTAAGTCAATGCACACATTAATAACTATTACCTTATAACTAAGGCAACGATTCTTATTTAGAGTCATATGCAATGATGAATAAGAAGGGTTGTGATTCATATTGATGGAAATTACCCTTAACAACAACAAATATATTATAAATGATTCTCATTAATATTAAAATGTTGGCATATGACTTGACATCGATCCTCAGAAGAAGCGGTGTCTTTGGAGGGATAGTAGCGAAAGGTAAGAAAGTCTTAGTCAACAATTATAACTAATAACAAAGGCCATGTACACCACAGAGAACTAATGAGAAGTAATACTTAGTAATATCGGTAATAAGAACAATCCAATAGTTGTCGATTAGTCAAAGAATATGAGTGCTTATGATGAGGGTTGGCGACTCTTGGTTAGAAACACTCGATCCAAGATATAAAGGGAAATCAGGGGCATCACTCAAGAATAATCAACTCAAAATTCATTCCATCATAAGAAAGCTTTCAAATATCAATCAGTCACAACACATTTCCATCGATCATCCAAGTTAGACAAAGGGATCTAAAACATTACAAGCATAAATCAATTAAAAACATATATATTTGTTCCTACAATCTGAGCAGCAACAGATAGCAATATTAATCTACTGTATCAGCACTTGAATATCTATTCCAGCAACATCATATCATCATTCTGCTAATTCTATAAGGTATACTCTTAGCATTATAAATCAATGTTATTATCAGCAATCCAATCAAGATGAAATATACATAGACATATATTGATAAATCTGATATGTAAGAGGCAAGAAAAATGCTTTATATTCATCTATCCAATAGTGATGGTATGATATCTAGTTCCTATAGAAGGAACAATCTTCATAAGAAAATATTATCATTGTGATCCATAGGATCACCCAAATATCTCAAATCATTCAAGAAGACGAATCTCACATCGGTATGATCTCTCTAACCTTAGATAATTATACTCATGATATACGAAGGATGAGTGCGATCTTGCTACATCATTAATCTTTGTCTATTGCCCCTATGAGATTGTTTGGGTCATTAGGGAATGACCGTTTATTATTATTATTATTAATAAGTCTTACACGGTAGGTGACACTACACAGAGCCTCTTAATAATCATATTTACATCCGCATCTAGGTCTAGCATAACATGTTTGACCTTTTTGTGATTTATATGAGCATCTACCAATAGTCGTTTTGTCTTCCAATGTTTATCTGTTCTTCCCATTTGTTGGATTTTATTTTTGGGTATTTTCTCCTTGTTCCAGTATTTGGCAAATTACTTCAATTTCTCCATAAGATTGTGTTGTTGCATTGACGTTGTGAATTATTTAAGTGTTGCAACCTCTTCTTCTGTGAAGATTTGATTATACCGTTTCTATCTATCTTGTTCTTGAGTCACAATCTTCTTTATTTTCTAGACAATGTCACCATGTTTTTTTATTAGGGAAGAATGTATCTTCCTTCTCACTCTCTTCTCTTTTTGTTTCAATAGTGTAATGTCTTGTAGTATTTGTACCTTGTCTTGTTACTACTGCAGCCTTTTATTTCCCTTTATTCTTGTTTATTTTGGCTTGTTCATACTTGACTCTTTTACATTGGTTTTCTTCTTCTGAAGTTTTTGATGAAGATATATTTGTGTTACCATCTTTGTCTCTGTAGTAGGTTCTTAATATCTAACCTTGTCCTTTAGAGACTCTCTAGATTACTCTAGCCCCTTTTTGTTTCATAGGGTTTTCTAGGTCATCACTTTTTGCCTGTTGCAGTGCATTTTGGAAGTATTGTTTGCTTTATCACATGAGAATAGGTCATGCTCTGTACTATTACAAAATGTGCATTGTCTTCTCCTCTCTCCCCAATATTCATTGGCAAAGTGTTCCGGTTTACTATATTTATAGCACATTGCATCATTTCTCCTTCTTCCGCCTCTACCATGGCCTCAGCCTCCTCTATATCCTCTAAATTTCTCTATTTCATCATTACTGTAATTATTTCCATATGGTGCATTGGGGTTTGAATTTTGAATGGTGTTCATATTTCTTTGGTTTCTCTAGGTAGGTTGCTTGTATCCTTGATCCTAAATGTATAACGGTCTTTCCACTAGGCCTTTTACATATGGCATATATTATTTTTTGTTTTATTTTTGTGGTGTGTGTTACACCATGACTCATGCTTATCATCATCTTCCCTCACTCTGAACAACTGGAAAGGGCAATTTGGTGTCTCATGGTCATCACACTCACCACATAATCCACAATATATTGTATTAGGTGTTATAGGCATTACTTTTATATCTACCTTTAGTGCAGCAACATGTATTTTTCCTTTCATCATTGGATATTCATTTTTGATGTGTCCTTCCTTAGTGCAATAAGAGCACCATATATTTGGGCTCTATTTGTGTGAATTTTCTTCCTAATTTGCTAAGATTTCTTGTTTGAGCTTGAATTTCTCCAATTCTATCCTCATTCTTTCTAAATGTAGATTTTCTTTGCTTTTATCCCGTTTGTCACCATGTTTGTGGCTCTATGCGGTAGGCCAATGTAACTACTTCTACATAGGTTTTGAAAATCCTACCATCCATAGATGCTCTAACCTCAGGGCTTATCCTAGATGTGAACCATTCAATCTTTTATCTTTCATTTAATGGCTCCTCTAATTTGTAAACTATTTCTTTGAAGCTTTTATCAAATTATTTTATGGTTTCTCCATCTTTCTATATTAACCCCCTCATTTTGCTTACTCCCTCTGTAGGGATCTCCGGAATCTCAAAGTTTTCCAAAAACTCCTTGACTTCATCCCATGTTTTATCATGTTTAGGACATGTCTTTCTGTACCATTTCAAAGCATCACTCCTTAATGTCCCAATAAAGTCAAACAATTTGGTTTCATGCCTGATTATATCATTTCAATTCAAAATGGATTCTAGAGAAAAAAAATATGTTCTACTACTTCATTGGTATCCTTTTCAAACACTAGTAACTTAATTATGGTATCCATTTGTACTTTCTTCTATTTTTCTGGTACCTCTGAAGTTTTGTGGTGGTTCTCTTCCTTACCTTTCAGCTTAGATTTTTGCTTCTAAATTAGGGTTTTGTGTTCCATTCATGTTGTCTAGCCTCACAACACACTGTTGCAAATATGTGCCTATGATGTGTTGTCATTGATGTCAACATATCCCTTTGTCAGAAATAGGGGAAACAATGCAGATCCGTAAAGTAGATTGATCTGCATTTCCAGAGGAATGAAGATCAAAGTACATGGACCATATGGCTGTGTAGAGGATTGTCTGAAGTAGCTCTAGTTAAGATTTGAGAGGTCCACATGAAGATTTGAAGAAGCTATGGCCATCTGAGTAGAACCAGGTTTTGTAGTGTTCAGAAGAGATAGAGTGACATGAGATTGGTTTGGATTTCTTCGCAATGAAAACTTATGATCTGTGGATCTAGAGGCATGTTTGGGAAGTTAGTGTGTATCCTCAACTCAAATGGTTCATGGTTTGGAGGTCTGCAAGCAATCTTTCTAGTGTGACAGTCATGGTAGACAATGTTCTTGAGGTACTAGATGAAGATGCAAGTGATTCTGATGATTTGGAGTAGTGCACATGTTACTATTGAATTCAATGTGCTTGTGGAGGTCTCGGGATCATGTGCCTATTGTGTTGGAGGTTTGCATTAAAGATTGAGCTCATTGATTGAAGATTTTATCCTTGGTATTGTTATTCTTCCTAGTCTTGGCCGACCGGATGTTTCAAGTGTGTTACAGATGATCTAAGAACAATTCTCTAGAGCGTAGTGTGTTGATCGAAGAAGACTCAAGTCCCACAAAATGTTTGGCTGACACTATAAGGATTCACATGTAATACTATGTATCAAACCAAGTCTTGTAATTATAACAGTTTGTTAGGCCAACCTTGAAGAATACTTGTAATAAGATGTTTGTAAAGCCAACTTTGATGATCATTCCAAAGTCGATGTCATATATAAATAAGTGAAGTGAGGTCGTCAAAGGGGATGATGTGAGTGAAGATGTGGTAGAGCAGAGAAGAGTGTGGGAGTAGAGCAGAGGAGTTAAGTGCTTCAATGGGACTGAACCATGCATGAAGAATATGCTATTTCTCAGTTCATTCTTTCTGTATTAAACATAAAATATTGTAGGCAGTGAGCTCTGGGAAATGCACCCAAAGGCAAGTGCCTTCCCATTTCTTTTAAGTACTTTTAATAGGGTACAAATTGTGTGGGTTAACCCCCACCATGGTTTTCCCTTAACTAGGTTTCCACGTAAAATTTTTGGTGTTATGTGTGTTCATTTTGTTTTTGCTCATATGTTTTTAATTCATGCTTCAATGTTTACGTCATTAATCTATTTGTAAGTTGTGAAAGAAGATTAAAATTAGAAAAGATTAAAGTTGTGGACAACTGATTCACCCCCCCTTAGTTGTCTAACCTAATTCCAACAATTGGTATCAGAGCCAGTTCCTCTAAAAGAAGCTTGACCGCTTGAGGAGATCCAAGATGTTGATTTACAAGAAGGAAAGTCTAAGATTTGATGGAACAAATTACTCCCTTTGGAAGGTGCACATGCAGTGTCATTTGCAATGTATGGGTGATGCCTTTTGGTTGATAACTAAGGTATAGTATAAGATTCTAGAGAAAGGCCCTTCAACTCTAGACAAACTCAAGGAGGCTGAATACAATATTCAAGCTAAAGAAACATTGTTGAGCACCCTGACTGATATAAAAATGACAAATGTCTTGGAATTGAAAACTGCTCATGAAATCTAGAAAAAGTTGGAAACTCTGTATGAAGGTGATAAATATGTCAAATGTGCCAAGCTACAGAGCCTAAAGGGTAAATACGAAAGGTTGATGATGAGTAAAGATGAAAACATTACTTCCTACATGTAGAAGGCGAATGAACTCGTGACCGATATCAGGAGTGCTGGTGGAACATTGGAAGAATCAGAGATTGTTGCCAAAGTGCTCAGATCCTCACCTGCGGTATACAAGCATAAAGTTGTTGCCATTGAAGAGATCAAGACTGTGACAACTATTACAAGGGATTAGTTGGTTGGTAAGCTTTCAACTTTCAACATTTGAAATGAGTGAGTTTGGTGATTCTCTTCTTAAGTCTGAATATGCATTTAAGGCTAGTGTTTATGGAAAACAAAGATATGATCTGGGTGAAAGCTCTTCAAGAAGATCAAACGGATTTGAGAAGGCAAGGAAGGATCTTGAAGATGATGAAATTGAGGCTACAGAACTTAAAGCCCTTATTGCCAAAAGATTTCCAAGAGGATTCAACAAGTATGAAGGAAAGTTGCCTTTCAAATGTTTTGCTTGTAATAAGATTGGTCATTTTGCCTTAAGGTGTCCGGAGAGGGTTTCAAGGCCAAATCCTAATAGATCAAGGGATCATAATAAATGTTACTATGTCCAAGAAGCTGAAGAAGGTGTCACTGATGATGAATCTGATATGGGAAGTAACTCAACAAATGAATGGGTGTTCATTGCCATCAAAGATGAAGATCCAGTGTCTACTGAATCTACTAGCTGTGTGAATGTGGAAAGTGCCTTAGCTGCTCAGATTGAAGAAAAGGATGAATGGGTGATTGATAATGGATGTTCTCATCATATGATTGGTGATAAAGTAAGTTCATAAGTTTGGAAAGATATGAAGGTGGAATTGTGAAGTTTGGAGACAATTCAGTCGGTAGAATTCATGGCAGAGGATCCATCTCTTTTGATGGTAAGAATAACACTAATGATGTTATGTATGTAGAAGGATTGAATAATGATCTTCTCAGTGTTGGATAGTTGGTTGACAAGGGGTATGATCTCTGATTCAAGGATGGAAAATGCAAAATCTTAGCAAGCTCCGAAATTGTGATTGCATTAGGTACACAAACTAAAGGTAACATCTTTCATTTAAGTGGTACTAGCAAAAGTTGTTTGATTGCTCAGATTGATTAGAGTTAGTTATATCATAGGAGAATGTGTCATGTGAATTTTGATAATATTGTCAAGATAAGTTCTACTCAGGCTGTGAGAAATCTTCCAAAACTTATGAAACCTGCTAATAGCATGTGTAGAGAATGTCAATTGGGTAAATAGAACAAAACTTCATTCAAGAGTAAAGAATAATTTTCAAGTGGACTGTTGGAACTTGTGCATACTGATCTATGTTGTCCTGCTAGAATTAGAAGTGTGCAAGGAGACATAAATTTTATGTTGCTGATTGATGATTACTCCTAAATGATGTGGGTAACTTTCTTGAAAGAAAAATTAGAATCTCTTGACAAATTCAAGGTGTTCAAGGTTATGGTGGAGAATGAGATTAGTGTGAAGATAAAGTGTCTGATATCTGACAGAGGCGGAAAGTTTACCTCTGGTGAGTTTGATACATTCTGTGGAAAGCATGGAATAAAAAGACAATTATCTGCTCCTAGAACTCCTCAGTAGAATGGAGTTGTGGAAAGAAATAACTGGATCATTCAAGAAGCTGCTAGGACCATGATGATGGAAGAAAATGTTCCACAAGTCTATTGGAGAGAAACTGTGAGTACTGTTGTCTACACTCTTAACTGGGTGTAGATCAAAGGCAATTCTGGTAAGACACCTTATGAACTATGGTTTGGTCATCCTCCTACTATGAAATATTTCAGAGTTTTTGGTAGTAAATGCTATATCAAAAGAGATGAAGATCTAGGCAAGTTTGATGCAAGAAGTGACGAAGGAATATTTCTGGGTTACTCTACTCAAAGCAAGGCATACCAGTGCTTCAACAAGAGATTGAAAAAGATTGTTAAAAGTGCTAGTGTCAAGGTTGATGAGAGAAAAGAAAGACCTTCTAGGCCTTGTGGATATGATTCAGATGATTAAGATGAAATTCAAAGTCAAGGAAAGCAAGTTCAAACCCAAATTCAAATCCAGATTGATCCAAAAAATCCAGTGACTCAAGAAGTTAGTGCAGATGTTGAGGAACGAGCTCAAGAATCAGAAGTTCAAGAAACTCCCAAAACCCCCAGGTATGTAAGGTTGAATCATTCTGAAGATCAAATCATAGGAGACAGGAATAAAGGTGTTCAAACTAGATGAAGAATTGTTGAAGATCAAGTAGAGTATTGTTTGATTTCAAAGATTGAACCAAAAATAGTGAGTGAAGATTGTAATAATGAAAATTGGGTAAAATCAATGGAAGACAAATTAATGCAAATTGAAAAGAATAATACTTGGGATCTTGTTCATAGACTTGAAAACAAAAATGTAATTGGAACCAAATGGGTCTTCTGGAATAAACTGAATGAAGATGGTGAAGTTGTGAGAAACAAAGCAAGATTGGTATGCAAAGGATATTCTCAAGTAGAGGGAATTGATTTTAAAGAAACATTTGCTCTGGTGGCAAGAATTAAAGCGGCTAGATTATTTCTTGCATTTGTTGCTTTCAAAGATTTCAAATTTTACTAGATGGATGTCAAGTCAGCATTCCTGAATGGAGAGTTAGAGGAAGAAGTCTACATTGAGCAACTGAAAGGATTCCAGTTGTCTGATGAAGAAGATATGGTCTGTAGATTGAGGAAAGCTTTGTATGGACTTAAACAAGCCCCAAGAGCCTGGTATGCAAGATTTGATAAGTATCTGCTAAAGCTAGGATTTAGCAAAGGCACAATTGACAATAATCTTTATTTCAAGATTGATCATGAGCACATCTAAATTGTTGAGGTATTTGTTGATGATATCGTTTTTGGTGGAAATGGAAGCATGTGTATGAAATTTTCTGATTAGATGCAAAGTGAATTTGAGATGTCCATGCTTGGTAAAATGAATTTCTTCTTAGGTCTGCAAATCACTCAATCAGATAAAGGTATCTTCATATATCAGTCTAAGTATGTGAGAGAATTGTTGAAAAAGTTTGGAATGGAGGACTCAAAACCAGTAAGTACTCCGATGGTGACTGGATGCAAGTTGAGTAAAGATGATGATTCACCTAAGGCAGATTAGAAAAGGTATAGATTAATGATTGGAGGACTACTTTATTTGACTCAGACTAGACCTAACATTATGAATGCAGTTGGACTTGTTGCTAGATTTCAAGTTGATCCTAGGGAATCCCATGTTGTAGTAGTCAAAAGAATTTTCAAATATCTAAAGGAAACATCTAATTATGGCTTATGGTATCCAAAGGATAATGACTTCACTCTTCATGCATATACAAATGCTGATTGGGCAGGAGATGTGGATGACATGAAAAGTACTAGTGGTGGTGCATTCTTCTTGGGAAGGAGATTGGTTTCTTGGTTGAGAAAAAAGTAGGAGGAAATATCTCTGTCTATTGCAGAGGTAGAGTATATAGCAACAACAAGTAATTGTACTCAATCTTGTGGATGAACCAAATGTTGAAGGATATCATAATTGTGTTTGAAGAGCCTGTTACAATCTTCTGTGATAATTCAAGTGCAATAAACATCTCAAAGAACCCAGTGTTGCATTCAAAGACAAAGCACATATCCATCAAGTTTCACTTCTTGAGAGAGAAGGTAAGTGAGAATGAAGTTTGTTTATTTAAAGGATCATATTATGGATATATTCACCAAGCCTCTACCTAAGGATACTTTTGATTATCTCAGAGGCAAGATAGGGGTTATTACCCCTCCTATTCAGAACTAAGATGCACTAGTGTGCATCAGTCCGGTGGAATTCACAGTCATATCTTGTGATCCAGATTGATGTTAAGGAGATACTACTCAAGGGGAGTAGTCAGTATGCAAATTTTGGAGATTAGTCTGAAACCAAAAAGGGGGAGAAAAGATTGTAAATATGTGCCCTTTGCCATTGATGTCAAAGGGGGAGAGAAGTCATGTGAAAAACTAGTTGTTGATGAAAGGGGGAGCAGTGAAGAAAGTGGTTGTAGAAGTGATAAGAGAAAGGGGGAGAAATCCTTGTCTTGATGGTTGAATTGATTTTTCACATCATATGTTGCCATCAATGACAAAGGGGGAGATTGTTGCAAATATGTGCCTATGATGTGTTGTCATTGATGTCAACATATCCCTTTGTCAGAAACAGGGGAAACAGTGCAGATCAGTGAAGTAGATTGCTCTGCATTTCCAAAGGAATGAAGATCAAAGTACGTGGACCATATGGCTATGTAGAGGATTGTCTAAAGTAGCTCTAGTTAATATTTGAGAGGTCCACATGAAGATTTGAAGAAGCTATGGCCATTTGAGTAGAACTAGGTTTTGTAGTGTTCAGAAGAGACAAAGTGACAGGAAATTGGTCCGAATTGCTCCGCAATGAAAACTTATGATCTGCAAATCTAGAGGCATGTTTGGGAAGTTAGTGTGTATCCTCAACTCAAGTGGTTCGTGTTTTGGAGGTCCGCAAGTAATCTTTCTAATGTGACATTCATGACAAACATTGTTCTTGAGGTATTGGATGAAGATGCAAGTGATTTTGATGATTTGGATTAGTGCGGATGTTATTGTTGAATTAAATATGCTTGTGGAGGTCTTTGGATCATGTGCCTGTTGTGTTGGAGGTCCACATTGAAGATTGAGCTCAATGATTGAAGATTTCTTCCTTGGTATTGATGTTCTTCCCAGTCTTGGCCAACCGTATGTTTCAAGCATGTTGTGAATGATCTAAGAGCAATTCTCTGGAGCGTAGTGTGTTGATCGAAGAAGACTCAAGTCCCAGAAAATGTTTGGCCAACACTATAAGGATTCGCATGTAATACTTTGTATCAAATCAAGTCTTGTAATTGTAATAGTTTGTTAGGTCAACCTTGAAGAACAATTGTAATAAGATGTTTGTAAATCTGACTTTGATGATCATTCCAAAGTTGATGTCATATATAAATAAGCAAAGTGAGGCTGTCAAAGGGGATGATGTGAGTGAAGATGTGGTAGAGCATAGAAGAGTGTGGGAGCAGAGCAGAGGAGTTAAGCGCTTCAATGGGACTGAACTAGGCATGAAGAAGATGTTATTTCTCAATTCATTCTTTCTATATTAAACATAAAATCTTGTAGGCAGTGAGCCTCCTATAGGCAGTAAGCCTCTTTGAGCAATGAGCTCTAGGTAGTACACTCGAAGGCAAGTGCCTTCCCATTTATTTTAAGTACTTTTAATAGGGTATGAATCTTGTGGGTTAACCCCCACCATGGTTTTCCCTTAACTAGGTTTCCATGTAAAAATTCTGGTGTTATGTGTGTTCATTTTGTTTTTGCTCATGTGTTGTTAATTCATGCTTTAATGTTTAAATCATTAATCTATTTGTAAGTTGTGAAAGAAGACTAAAATTAGAAAAGGTTAAATTTGTGGACAACTTATTCACCCCCCCTCTCAGTTGTCTGACCTAATTCCAACACACACCCCATTTTGCCTTGGAAAAATGAGGACCCAACTCCTTTTTGCTTTGCTAGTCCTTTGTTGTCCGCTTGGACAGTATATGTAAAATTTCAATTCACTAAGAGTGAATTCCAAGTCATGAAGTGTCCTCTTAAATGGTCATGAATGGGTAGAGGATCAAATTTTAGCCAAGGTTACCTTTTAAAGTTTCCAAAAATTTGCTAAAATGAGAAAGTTATGCCCACTAGATATACGGGTCAACTGGACATTTTTGGTCAACTTAACATGGACTTTCACGAGAAGTTCAGGTCATGTCTAGTATCCATATTAGTTGAAAATTCCCTACAAAAACACCTGAACCCAAAGCTAAACTTAAATGTGACCAATTAATCTCCCAACTTGACCAGATGTTAGCACGCTAAGTAAGTCTATGTCTAGATCCTGTAGAAACTGTCAAATTTATCCTCATAATAGCTAGACCAAAACATAAGAGAAGAATGTTTGATCCCATTAGACAAGACATTTCGACCTGATAGGAACAAACACTTGTCATGTCCAATCCTCCTTAAAGATCCTATCCAAGCTTTATGAGTAGCCCTTTGTGTTCCGATTGACCTTTACCTATCAACCAGATATCTCTAACCTGACATTTTGACTGGACATTCTCATGTCTAGACCTTTGGAATAGGATGTGAAGATCCATTCACTTAAACATTCAGTCAATGCAAGTTTGACCATGACTACGATGATGTCATCATGACAGGTCATCATGACATCCTTTACCTGACATTAGCTGAGTTCCCACTAGACATTTTCCATATGACATTTTCAATCAGATGTATGGATGTCCATCCGGTCCTATTCACATTAAACCCACATGAAGTGATTTGCTTTTTGCAATTGGAATTTAAATTTTAAGCAAAAACTGATCCAACTATCATGTTCCCCACTCTTGAATAGTAATTTCTCACCTACTAGTTCGTAGTATTGAATGCCTTAATGAATTTCATAAAAGGATAAAAGCATAATTCGATCAATTTGGTAATCAAAAAACATTCAAGTATCCTAAGTGAAATTGAAAAGAGCCTTAAGAGTAATTTGCAAAGATCTTAAGGTGAATGGAGGTGAAGTTACAGAACGAGCTTGGAGAACGGAATGCGACAAAGGTAAATGGACATCCGTTTCAGATCTGTACAAAGGTGAACTTCCACTCATATAGGTGTGTGTAAGACAAAACCTTGATTTGCTGATTACAACAAGTTAATCTCATTTACCTAGGGTAAATTTGATTTATTCATTTACCATAGTGAAATCTCATTATTAACTACATGTTTAATCCTTAGTCGTATATGTTGAAGGATTTAGTTTTAATTAAGGTAGTAAGTAAATTGATTTGTAACCCTAGCCCCACACAGGAAAGTGACTTTTGTGTGTGTGCATCATGCAGGACATGATGATGAAAAGACAAAAGTAGAGGGATGACAAGTTCAAAATTCCAATGGGTCACACTCCTAGGGGGGTTTGGAGCAAGTTCAGATATGCCTCAGATACTCACTATGGAAACATAGACGTAGAGGCATTCAGGACAAAGATCTACACCCATGATGCAAATGAAGTGCTGAAGAACATCGCCACTAGTGGCATGTGCAATGCAACAGGATTCCCATATGCCATGGATGCCCTGGAACCAGTTATCTAGTGTGCGTAGAAATATAATCCACTTAATCGACACGTGGAGCACTAGGGATGAACATATGCTGATTTCTCACCTAAGGACATAGCGGAGACATTCAATCTCCCAAGGAGAAGAGACATGTTCAAGATTGACCTAAATGCATTAACAATGCAATAAAACTCCAACGTTGCTGGGTGCAGGAAGGTAATGCACAACTCATGGTTAGATCCATCAACCAAACCAAAAGTAGTGTCCAAGATGGCACAAACACTGTACAAGTTTGATTTCAATGAAGAAGTCCAATAGATGTTCACCCTACTAAATAGGATGGTCGGGAAGGAAGATGCCAACTCCCTTGAGCTGTGGATGTTTGGATTGATCAGGTTTGTGAAGGATGTTGGAGGAGTTGTGCATTGGGAACAACTGATCAATGATTCAATACATAATGGTATTGTCAACTAGAAGAAGAAGAAGAGGAGGTTCATGACCTCATACATCATCTACTCCTATGCCTACAAGTCACAGTTTGATGGTTTGTACATAGTGGGAAAGATGGGAAGCAAAGATGGAGAACAACTAGTGTGGAAACACTACCCTCACTTGGAGAGGAATCAGTCCTAGTTCATACAATTCCTAATGTTCACCTACATCTGGATGGAAGGATTCACTGCTAGGGTACCCCATGGATAGGATATTGCTCCTGGAGATAACCAGAAAAATCATCCCGTCTTATGAGGAATATGTAACGAAGAATGGCCAAGGAATAATTAAGTTCCCATTGGACATCGAGTCGTATATGTTGCAAGTATGGGCCTAACCGGTGTTGTCATTGATGTCAACATACTCCTGTTGCATTGATGTCAAGGATTGGATGAGTTGTGTGCTGAGGATATTGAGAAAATTAGTCCTATCAGAGAATGAAGCTCTATGAAGTGAAGATCCCATCTAGATGAAGATCAGAGAATGCACATCAAAGGGTTTGTAGATATGTGTCTAAAGATTATCCAGTCAAGATTTGAGAGGTCCGCATGAAGATTTGGAGAAGTTATGGCCATATGAGTAAAAATGATTCTGGTAGCTGTTCAGAGGTGACAGAGTGACACAAATAGGTTCGGTGAGATCTGGAAATGCAATATCTTGTTTTGCGGATTTGGTAGAATGTTTAGGAAGCCAATGTGAATTGATAACTCAATTGGTTCATGGTCTAGAGGTCCGCAAGTATTTATTCTAATGTGACAGTGATGACAGACTGTGTTCTTGAGGTTCTAGATGAAGATGCGAATGATTTCAATAAGTAGAAGTGGTGTGGATGTTCTTAGTGATTCAGGCAAGCTTATAGGGGTCTCTAGATTGTGTCCAGTTCGTGTTGGCGGTCCGCATTGAAGATTGAGCTCGTAATTGAAGATTTACTCTCGGGTGATGGTGTTCTTCCTAATCATGGCTGACTGGATATTTTACAAGTGAGCCCTAATTGACAAGTGCCATTTTTTTCTTCTTATTCTTTTAATAGAGAATGCAATCTTGGGTTAGTCACCCCGTTTTTCCCTTAACTGGGTTTTCCACATTAAAATCTTGGTGTCATATGTGTTAATGTGTTTCTACTCTTGAGTTATTGCATTGTGCTTCCATGATTGAATCATTATTATGCTGTAGAAATATAAGAAGGATTTAAGTGTTTAAAGAAAAGAAAGTTTTTGTGACAACTGATTCACCCCCCTCTCAGTTGTCTGTCTTAAAACCAACAATTGGTATCAGAGCTAAGTTCCTCTAAAAGAGCTTAACCGCTTGAGGAGATCTAGGATGTCTTCCTACAAAAAGGATAGTCTGAGGTTTGATGGAACAAACTACACTCTTTGGAAAAACCGCATGGAATGTCACTTGCAATGTATGGGATTTCAATATTGGAACATGACTATAAAGAAGTGTATTCCTCCAAAGAATGGTCTGACAACTACAGATGAAATCAGAGATGCTGAAGATAATCTTTGAGCTAAAGAAGCCTTACTAAGTGCCTTATCTGATTTAGAGCTGACAAATGTTATGGATTTAAAAACTGCATATGAAATTTGGTCAAAGTTGGCACTTCTATATGAAGGAGACAAATATGTTAAATGTGCCAAGCTACAAATTATAAAAGGAAAATTTGAAAACCTGAAGATGAATGAAGATGAGAATATCACTACATTTATGCCAAAGGTAAATGAGCTTGTTTGTGGCATTAGATGTGTTGGTGGAACCTTGGATGAAGATGAGATTGTCACCAAAGTTCTCAGATCCTTACCTTCTGTTTACAAACACAAGGTTGCTGCTATTGAGGAATTCAGGTCTTTATCAAATATCACAGGGATCAATTGGTTGGGAAATTAGCTGCATTTGAATTAGCTAAGTTTGGAGATGCACCTCCCAAGACTGAATCTGCATTCGAAGCTAGTGCCTTTGTAAAAGGCAAGCAAAGGTATGATCCAAGAGAAAATTCCTCAAAGAAATTATCATGGTATGAAAAAGAAAGAAAAGATCTAGAAGAAGATGAGGCAGAAGCTACTCAACTTGAAGCCCTTATTGCAAAAAAATTGCCAAGAGGATCTGGTAAGTATGAAGGAAAATTGCCCTTCAAATGTTTCAACTGTAACAAGATTGGTCACTTTGCCTCAAGGTGTCCAGAAAGATTTTCAAGAACAAATCCAAATAGATCAAGATTCCAAAAGAAATGTTACTATGTTCATGAAGATGATGATGATGAAGGAGTAACAGATGATGAATCAGAGATAGGAAACAAATCCGGAAGTGACTAGGTGTTTATTGCCATCAAGGAAGAAGATCCAATGCCCATTGAATCTGTCAATCATAAACTGATAGAAAGAGCTCTGGCCGCTCAAGTTGAAGAAAAGGATGAATGGGTCATTGATAGTGGATGCTCCCACCATATGACTGGTGATAAAAATAAGTTCATAGATTTGGAAAGATATGAAGGAGTTGTAAAATTTGTTGATAATTCTACTGGCAGAATCAGAGGCAAAGGAACTATTTCTTTTGATGGAAAGAATAAAACCAGTGATGTACTGTATGTTGAAGGTTTGAAGCATAATCTTCTCATTGTTGGGTAGTTGGTGGACAAAGGCTATGATCTCTGATTCAAAAATAGAAAATGTAAGATCTTTGAAAGTTTTGGAACAAAAATTGCATCCAGTACTCAAACAAAAGGTAACATCTTCCACTTGGTTGGTACTAAAAAAATTTGTTTATTTGTCCAAATTGATCAGAGTTGGTTGTGGCATATGAGAATGTGTCATGTAAATTTTAATAATATCATCAAGATAAAAAACACTTAGGCTGTAAGAGATCTTCCAAGATTGATGAAACCTACTAATAGTTTGTGCAAAGAATGTCAGTTGGGTAAGCAGAGCAGAGTCACATTTAAAAGTAAGGAACAATCTTCTACCAGATTGTTAGACTTAGTACACACTCATCTATGTGGACCGGCAAGAATCAGGAGTCTGCAAGGTGATAGATATTTCATGTTACTGATTGATGACCACTCCCAGATGATGTGGGTGACTTTCCTAAAAGAGAAATCTGAAGCTCTTGAGAAGTTCAAAATATTCAAGGGTATGGTAGAAAATGAAACAAGGTTAAACATAAAATGTCTTAGGTCTAATAGAGGTGGTGAATTCACATCCGGAGAGTTCATAGAATTCTATGAGAAACATGGGATAAAGAGATAGTTATCTGCTCCAAGGACTCCATAGCAGAATGGAGTAGTGGAAAAAAAGAACCAGACCATCCAAGAAGCATCTAGAAGCATGATGATGGAAGCAAATGTCCCTCAGATCTACTGGAGAGAAGCTGTAAGCACTGCTATCTCTACTCTTAATCAAGTACAAATTAGAAGCAATACTGGTAAGACCCCTTATGAACTCTGGTTTGGCATCACTCCTACTGTGAAGTATTTCAGAGTCTTTGGTAGTAAATGTTACATTAGAAGAGATGAAGACCTTAACAAATTTGATGCTAGAAGTGATGAAGGAATATTCTTCGGTTACTCTACTCAAAGCAAAGCATACCGGTGTTATAACAAGAGATCAAGAAAGATTGTAGAAAGTACAAATGTGAAGGTTGATGAAGGCATTAAAAATCCCTCAAGGTTTTATGAGTATGAAGCAGATGATCAGAATGATGTTCTGGTCCAAGAAGATCTAGCCCCTTTTGTAGTTTAGATTCAGAGTGATATGGAGAATCCTAAAATACAGGAAGAAGAGATAAGTTTGAATGAACCTATCCAAGAAATAGAAGTGCAAGAAATTCCCAAAACTCCTAGGTATGTAAGACTGAATAATTCTGAAGACCAGATCATAGGTTATAGAAGCAAAGGTGTTCAAACAAGAAGGACGATTGCTCAAGATTCAGAGAAGTATTGTCTGATTTCAAAGATTGAACCAAATACAGTAAGTGAAGCATGCAATGATGAAAGCTGGGCCAAAGCAATGGAGGAAGAGTTGATGCAGATTGAGAAAAATCACACTTGGGATCTTGTTCCTAGACCTAGAAATGAAAATGTGATTGGGACCAAGTGGGTCTTCTGGAATAAACTGAATGAAGATGGTGAAGTAGTCAGAAACAAAGCCAGATTGGTCTGTAAGGGTTATTCTCAAGTAGAAGGAGTTGACTTTGAAGAAACTTTTGCTCTAGTGGCAAGAATTGAAGCAGTCAGATTATTTCTTGCTTTTACTGCCTTCAAGGATTTCAAAGTATATCAGATGGATGTCAAGTCTGCCTTCCTGAATGGTGACTTGGAAGAAGAAGTATACATTGAGCAACTGAATGGATTTCAATTGTCTGATCGTGGTGATATGGTCTGCAAGTTGAAGAAAGCATTATATGTACTCAAACAAGCCCTAAGGGCCTGGTATGAAAGATTGGATAAACATCTTTTGAAGATTGGTTTCAACAAAGGTACTACTGACAGTAACTTGTACTTCAAGATTGATCATGAAAATATCTTGATTGTTGAAGTATTTGTTGATGACATCATTTTTGGAGGAAGAGATAGTATGTGCAAGACTTTTGCAAATCAAATGAAAAGTGAATTTGAGATGTCTATGATTGGGGAAATGAATTTCTTCTTGGGTCTGCAAATCACTCAAACAAAGAAAGGAATATTCATATCACAGACCAAATATGTGAAAGAATTGTTAAAGAAATTTGCGATGGAAGATTCAAAGCCAATGAATACTCCCATGGCAACAGGGTGTAAACTGAGAAAAGATGATGAATCTCCTAAGGCTGATCAAAAAAAGTACAGGTCAATGATTGGAGGACTACTGTATCTTACTCAAACTAGACCTAACATTATAAATGTTGTTGGTCTTGTTGCCAGATTCCAAGATGATCCTAGAGAATCTCACGTCATGGCAATCAAGAGAATTATTCGATATCTAAAGGGAACAGTTGAGTATGGTTTATGGTATCCTAGGGATCATGATTTCTCTCTTCACGCATATACAGATGCTGATTGGGCAGGAGATGTGGATGACCAGAAGAGTACCAGTGGTGGTGCATTATTTTTGGGGAAAAGATTGGTTTCTTGGTTGAGCAAGAAATAAGAGGCAATATCTCTGTCCACTATAGAAGCAGAATTTATTGCAGCAACAGGTAGTTGCACTCAAGTATTGTGGATGAAGAAAATGCTAAGAGACATCAGAGTGGAGTATGAGGAACCTATCACAATCTTCTGTGATAACTCAAGTGCAATAAATATATCAAAAAATCCACTGTTGCATTCAAAGACAAAACATATATCCATCAAGTTTCACTTTTTTAGAGAGTAGGTGAACAAGAATGAAGTCAGATTGGAGTTTGTGCCCTCAAAGGACCAGATTACAGACATTTTTACTAAACCTCTACCTAAGGACTCTTTTGAGTATCTCAGGGAGAAGTTAGGGGTTATTACTCCTCCAGCTCTGAATTAAGGTGCACTGATGTGCATCAGTCCGATGGATCTCACAGTCATATCTTGTGGTCTGGATTGATGATAGGAAGTTGCCACTCAGGGGGAGCAGTCTGTATGATTCTGAAGTATTGATGCAAGTATGTGCCCTTTTCCATTGATGTCAAAGGGGGAGAGAAGATATGTGAAAAACAAAAGTGGTTGCTGATCAAAGGGGAAGGAGCAAAGAAAGAGAAGACATATGAATGATTCTTGTTGATAGGGGGAGCTATGTTAGTTAGTGAGGAGAAGTTCTTGTCTTGATGGTTAAAACAGTTTTTCACATCATATGTTGCCATCAATGACAAAGGAGGAGATTGTTACAAGTATGAGCCTAACCGGTGTTGTCATTGATGTCAACATACTCCTATTGCATTGATGTCAAGGATTGGATGAGCTGTGTGCTGAGGATATTCAGAAAATTAGTCCTATTAGAAATAGTGAAGACAGTGAAGCTCTATGAAGTGAAGATCCCAGCTAGATGAAGATTAGAGAATGTGCATCAAAGGGTTTGTAGACATGTGTCTAAAGATGATCCAGTCAAGATTTGAGAGGCCCGCATGAAGATTTGGAGAAGTTATGGCCATATGAGTAAAACTAGTTTTGGCAGCTATTCAGAGGCGACAGAGTGACACAAATAGGTCTGGTGAGATCCAGAAATGCAATATCTTGTTATATGGATTTGGTGGAATGTTTAGGAATCCAATGTGAATTGACAACTCAATTGGTTCATGGTCTAGAGGTCTACAAGCATTTATTCTAATGTGACAGTGATGATAGACTGTGTTCTTGAGGTTCCAGATGAAGATGCGAATGATTTCAGTAAGCATAAGTGGTGTGGATGTTTTTGGTGATTCAGGCAAGCTTGTGGGGGTCTCTAGATTGTGTCCAGTTCATGTTGGCGGTTTGCATTGAAGATTGAGCTAGTAATTGAAGATTTACTCTCGGGTGATGGTGTTATTCCTAATCATGGACGAACAGATGTTTTACACATCTTGAGAATGATCTTGAAGATGTTCTACGAAGCATGGCATGTTCCTCAAAGAAGATTGAAGTCCCATATATGTTTGGCCGATAGTGTGGTGATACGCATAAAGTCTTTGTAACAAATCAAGTTCTATTTTTGTAACTGCTCTATAATAAAATAAAGTATGTTGTGCCGACATTGATGATTATCCCAAAGTCGATGTCTTGTATAAATAAGATTTGTGAAGTCATTTCAAAGTATCCTTGGTAGAGATGAAAAAGTGGTAGAGAGGAGAAGAATGAAAAGCAGAGTAGAAGTGTTGAGCTTAAATGGAACTGTCTCAAGCATGGTGAAGATGCTAATTTCCAGTTCAAGTATGTAATATTTATATTATTCTGTAGATAGTGTGTCTTCTGTAGGCAGTGGGCCTCTTGTGAGCAGTGTGCTCGGGCAGTGAGCCCTAATTGGTAAGTGCCATTTTTTTCTTCTTATTCTTTTAATAGAGAATAGAATCTTGGGTTAGTCACCCCGTGGTTTTTCCCTTAACCAGGTTTTCCATGTTAAAATCTTGGTGTCATATGTGTTAATGTGTTTCTGCTCTTGAGTTATTGTATTGTGCTTCCATGATTGAATCATTATTATGCTGTAGAAATATAAGAATGATTTAATTGTTTAAAGAAAAGAAAGTTTTTGTGACAACTGATTCACCCCCCCTCTCAGTTGTCTATCCTAAAACCAACAGTATAGGCATGCAGAGTTCAAGGACTCCAAATTGTTTGAGGATGAGCTACAAATGTTGAACCTATAGCCATTCCCACTCCAGAGGATGTTTGATCCATATCATAGGATGGAAATGTATGTGGATAAGAAGTTGCAACATGTGCCCCATATAGAGGATTTTTGGGAAGATTCAAATGATGAGGAAGATGTTCAGAAGAGAGGATATCAATGTTTAATATTGAACCAAATGAGAACTTTGGGAATTCTAGAGGTGCCACCTCAAGTCAAGTCCGATGATGGTCTAACACTAGACTCAGAATATGATAGCAAATAAGTATACAAGGAGACACTGCCTCTCCCAGACTGGATGAAACCTAAAGAGACATCCATTGATGTCGTATCTAAGAATGTCCTAGCCACTACTCAGATATGGGTAGATAAACAGTTAAATGATCTAAAGGCCAAGGGAGTGGACCTGAAATATGGGAAGAAGATGAAGAGGAATGATAGAACAGATGTAGATTATGATGACTTCCTCATAGTCAAGAGGAGAGTCATGGAAACGATATTGGCCAAAGATGGTGCATCTAGTTCTGAACCCCCTTTGACTTTAGCTGGTGTGATTATAGCCACAGTGCCATCATCTAAAAGAGAACAACCTATAGGCACCATTCCAATATCTTATGCAGCCCCATCGGAGCGCCCAATAATGGATATTCTAAAGGGATAAGAGATCGCTAGACAAAAGAGGAGAATGCCTCAGCTAGCTATTTAGATGAGGGGGGCCCTTCCAAAGGACAAAGATGAACAAGCAGAAACATTTGGAGATGCCATTACCATGGAGACACTATTCACATCTATATCTTCTCAGCCTGAACTCCAATTTCCCCAAGCCTTAGTACCCCAAACTCAGAAGATCCAAGAGATCATTCAGGTGAAGAGGGAGATGGCTGAAGAAATGAAGAAAAGTCAAGAGGTTCAGCAACAAACAAGGGCAAAAGATATGCAATTGCCCTTGAGTCAGGTCGTAGACCTAACTAATGCTGAAGTCACTAACGATGTGACAAATGATCCAGTCTCCTCTCTATTCACACCTCAACAATCCCAATCGGATGAACCACAATCAACACAGGCTGAAGTAGAGGAGGTAAACGGTCCAGAGGTAGAGGTAATATCTGACATTGAGATGCTTGGACCTTAAGGTGTGCCAGTAGACCAACCAAAATAGGTTAAAGATGTGGTCATGATGGCACAAGAGGAGGTAAGTCCACCACAAAAAATAGAGATAAAGTAGGTAAATGTGGACCTTACTCCTCCTAAAGACAAAAAAGAGATTCCTCAGGACATCCCTAAGGAGGGTGAGGCACATCAGGGTGAAGAGCACCAAATAAGAGATCAGGACAAAGAGTTGCAACAAATGCTAGCACCTGATGAAGGTCTAAAGGACCAAGGAATTGAAGAGGAACCTCACGAAGAGGAGAATCTAGAGCCTCAACCTATGGACATAGATCCACCAGTGGTGGAAGAAGATAAAGGTACTGAGGCCTTTAATGATGGACAAGATTCAGAGGCAAATAAAGGTGAATAACACCTAGAAGAGGAACCAGATAAAGGTAAAGTTCTTCAACATGAAGATCCTTGGCAAGAAGAGGAACAATGCAAAGAGGACAAGCAACAAACAGAAGATTTTCATATTGAACAATCTCATCAAGAAGGACTTGCACCAGATATCCTAGGGTGGCTGGCATTGGAGTTACAAGAACCTACAACTCATCTAATTCCATTTGATTTTAAAGAATTCATTTTATCTAAAGAAATAAATCCTAGGAGAAAGGCAAGAGTAGGATCCTCCATTTAAAGAGATGCCACAGGACGTAGGCCAACCCAATTGGCTATACCTATGATCGACAAGGCTAAGGGAGAAATAAGTGTAAGTGAGTTCTAGATAACCACATTGGACTTGGGGCATGCCACTATAGAGTAAGAGATAGATGGGCTCAAGGGCAGTGTAGAGGTAATTGCAGCCTAGATGAGGAAGAAGAAGCTGGAAAAGAAAGAGTTGAAAGGGTGTATTGCCTAGCTGGAGTCATTCATAAAGGGGTTATTTACTCCTGGAGCATCAATACAGGAGGTCCCAACCAACTTAATGTTGGTAAACCAGGAGTAGATAATGAAGTTGGATGCAAAGAAGTATTAAGCTCAGGTCATGGAGAAGTGGTACTAAAAGTTTTTAGAGGAAGGGGAGGAAGTCATCCGAACCACTCTATTGAACTGAGACACTTTGACCTTCATTAAAAATAAGGCTGATGTCTTGAAGGCAGAATGTGCCACAATTCTAGACCAAGATGATCAGGACATCACAAAGTTGAAGGCCATCTAGGAATTACTAGATAGAGCATTGATACATAATCATATTATGACAATCCAGACCATGCCATGCATGTCAGCTTGGATGAAAGACCTAAAGTTTGAAGAAGAGATTTTGAAAACATGTCAGCATAAGGCTATCGACATCAACAACAAGATTCATGAACTTATCACTGAGGAGATGGAGATGTTGGAGGAGATAACCTCCTAGATGATGGATGAAAAGGAAGTATATGAGGAGAATGCCACAATTGTAAACTTCAAGGCCAAATATGGCCTAATTTTGGAGAATCTGGTGAGTCATTTCTCAAAGAAGGCTATAGATGAGGTCATGGACCTTTATACCAAGATAAAAGGGTATAAGGAGAAGTTGGATTCCATGAAAACTAAATGGATAGCCTTGACTAACCAACTCTAGATGTAAGAATATGCCAAGGTTAAAGCCTAAGCATTTGATAGGGAAGATATCAAGAAGATAATTGCATCTTATGATACATACAATGCTATGGATTCTAGATAGATGTTAAATGAAGACGATAAAGGATCTGATACCGAGTGATGAGGCTCCCTATGATATTAAGTGTTTTGATATAACTGGATATACAAAAAGATAGCGAGGCAATGCAAAAGGGAGAATGGATATCTAGTTGGGATATCTTTTGGCAAAGTGTAGTGTAATGGACATCCAGATGGTAATTATAAATGGTGCTACCAGAAAGCGAAGGATAAGTAAAGGTAAAGTGATTGAAGGAGATATTTTAGAATATTCCTAGATCCTAATGCAATAAAGAGGGAATATCCTTTGGAGCCATATGTCATCCACAATTGGGAGCCAACTGGAAATCATGTGCCTCATTTCCTGACCATTGATTTTGAGAATGAAATCCTGACTGTTTATGGTTGTAACTGATTTTGGATCCATGTCTTATAAAAGGCATCCAAATCAATGCAAAAAGGAGATTGAATTGGTGAAATTTGCTAAGCATTAAGTTAGAAATTTTGTAAATTTTTGGCTTACCTCATGATTTTATCTCATATTCAGTGAGATCACTTGTATACTCTATGCATATGAATGAATTGAAGGATATGGATTACTACCTCATTGTAAATCATAAGTGATCTAATTGATTTTTGGTAATGAAATATCAAATTTCTACGTCCCTTGGAGTGCATTTGAACCATTTGTTGGTGTCATCAATTGTCCTTTGAAGGTTTGCATATGTTATACATAGGTGTAGAACACTAGTGAAGTATAACTAGATTTTAACTTCAATTCATGAATTGTCAGGATATACGTGTGAGATTACTGAAAATATTAAATCTCTTAGGACTTTCTTTCTCAAACCTTATCTTTTGTCTTTTATTTCTAAAATGTCATAAATAAGTCCAAATAATGATAAATCCAGAGAAGATAACCAATAGTATTAATGAGTTTGACACTTTAAAGAAGATCTTTAAGTAAATTTAGAAGAATTAAGTAAAGTTTAGTTGATCAAGGTTAATTTTGAAGAACTAATCAAAGTTACATAAAATATGGAGAAATTGATCACAAATCTAGCTAAGTAGAGTTAATTCAGAAGAATTGATCAAGTTTATGCTTAAATACTAACAATCTACTCAAAGCTTAGCTAATAATTGATAAATTTGACAAGAATTGTACAAGATATGTGTCAATCATATAGGATAACAATGATATTTGCAAGAAATTGTCTAGATCAGGAAGATTAGGTGCAATATGTATAAGTCCCTAAAGTAAAACAACCTACAACGCACCTTGAGTGACTACAAGCAAGGTCAAGGCTTGACCAACAGAGGCTTGGGATTATAAATTCATCCTGAATTTATCATATCTTTCAAGAGAGATAGGTGTTCAAAGTAGAATTTCTATTTGTGTTTGATAGTGACTAACATCATCGTCAATAAAAGTGGTGCTAGAAGAAGGGCCACACTTTACATCTTGAGTTGATTTTTTTGTGAAGATTTGGTCTTAACAGTCTACCTCAAATATCCTCAATATTGTACCATTTGGAAGTGACTTTGCAAAGGTCCTTACTTGAACTTTAAAGTTCTCTCTGATTTCATGAGCTAGCTCATTATCCTGTCATAAGGTCCAGATCTAGTGGTCCCTTGGGTGAATTGCTGAACCTAAGGTATAGAACTCATTCGGTTAGCGTACAACCAAGAAATACTACCCGCACCATTCTAGTAGCTCCATTGCAAGTCCAGATGGCCTTCTTTAACGTTGAATCTCCCATCAATTTTACTGCATATCATGATATGCCAAAGAATCTGGACAAATTGTGTCCTACGTATCTTTTCCATCAAGATGCTGAAGATCATCTTAGAATCTTTAAGGAAGCCTATTTTAGAGCAAGGATTCAACATGAGGATGTTGTATGCTGGTTGTTCCCATATACACTTAGAGAAGAAGCTTATGCATGGTACGTTAACTTACCGTACAATTCAATTACAACTTGGATACTAATGGAACACACTTTTTGAGCTAGATTTAGAGCTCCTATTGATGCAGCAACGATGTATCATTAGTTTGTCAAAATTAAAAGAGCTAAAGGTGAATTCATAACATCATTCAATATATTTCAAAAGGCATATTCAAGATTAACGGATTCTTATAATATCATTGAACCCACAACCTTTCTAGTGTATTATTTAACAATAGATCCTTTGACTACAATGTTCGTGAAGAGGACAAATCCTACCATAACAAGTTTGTTTGGTGCTTATGCAGAAGCTATGAAGGTAAATACTGAAATGAAGCAAGTAGGATATGGTTCACTACAAAGTATAGGAAATCTTATCGTTTCCAATCAAATGAAAAAAATTAATGGAGCTCTGACGAATCATACTCCTTTGATGAATCCTTTACCAGTGCTACCAATTAGTGTGTTCCAACCACAAGGGAACAATCAACTAGTGTTACATCCAAGACCTACATTTACTAAGGCCCGACCAAATGGAAACTATAATTCCTTCTTCCTTCCTACTCAGGATAATGTCGTAGCTAAAGTTTAAGAAGAAAAAGAAGATATGAGAGATATTACAGCTCAGTTGAAAAGATTGACAATTGAAGTAACACCACTGAGAAATCAAAGATTCTATGCCTAGAACAATAACTAGAGTCAACAAAATAGAGGTTACAATGCATGTAGACCTCTAAGAATCTGGAACACAAGATCAAATAATGAGAGTGTTCTATCACCTTTGGATAATTTGGTTCTTACAGAGCTGAAACAGACCACCATAGTCAATTTAGTTGAAGCTACACTAAATAATTGGTGCAGGATACATAATACAAGTGCACATGCTAAACTAGATTGTCCACAGTTCAGAATTGCTGTAAGTGTCTTCCAGGTGGAAGTGCATAATACTAAAAGAGAATAAAATGTTCTAGAAGGGAATGAAATTGTTCCTCTTAGATATGAATTAGCTATGATGCTTGAAAGCTTCATGTTTCTAGAAGAAAGAATGAACATGGTTCATAAAAATTATACTCTTGTATGTGAAGAGTTAGCTCTAGCATTGGAGGCATATACTTTTCCTTTCAAGGGTGATAATGAATGAGAAGAAGAAGTAGATGAGATCCATGCCTTTTAGCAATTCCAAAGAGGTTACAATTATAACCTAAGGAACAACAACAATAATCGATCGCCAAGATGTTTGATGACCATTCCACGAAATAACATCAACACACCTCTAGATGTGTCATCTAGTAATAATCCTTCACTTCTGAGGGTAAGTCAACAACATACAACCTCACTTTCAGCTGCAACTAGATGTATGTTTGAATTATTTGAATTGAACAAATTAGTCAATTATTTAGCAGAAGAAATCAAAAAGATGAAAATAAGTTTGTCCTTGTCTGAACTACTTAAAACTCTTGTCATCAAGAGAGCTTTCTTCAAATCTTTAGAAGAACCTTCACCAAAGGAAAGTGCTCCAAGTAACATCCAAACTAAGGAACCTCAAAATAGAGATGTCCCTCCTAAGCTAAAAGACAAAGGTCAAGTACATGCTACTAATGCATAGATCACAATTTACAAAGAAAAGCCAGAGTTCCCTCCATTTCTCCTAACCTTACGAATTTTTGGTAAGAACCTACATAATTGTCTTGTAGACTCTAGAACGTCCACTATTGTCATGCCTTTGTCAGTTTGCCAAACTCTAATCCTCTCTCTTACCAAGTCCTTGAAGAAGGTTACTCAACTAGATAAGTCAGAGGTTAATATCATAGGTGAATTAACTCATATTCACATGCAATTAGCTTCTAATCCTAGAGTACATCATTTCATTGATATCCAGATAGTTGATATACCAGATACGTATGGTATGTTACTAAGCAGAGACTGGTAGAAAACTCTAAATGGATACATGGAAACAATTTCTCCCATATGTGGCTTCCATGGAGGGGTATCCCTAATTAAATCTGCATAGAAGCTATACCCAAAATGAAACACACAGTTACAAAATATCATCAAAATAATGAGTGCTCTATATGGAAGTAGAGACAGGAGTGTATCGTATCGCAACTCCAAAGGTTTGAGTTGAAGAGATATTGATGTGCAACCAAGCACGAGACAATACAGTAAGTCAAATTATGCCAGGCACTAACATTCTGATCGAATCTGATTATGACTCATTAGATGATGGGAGTAGTCGCCTACATGATTTTGAAAGACATATGTCTAAGGAAGCATGAAAGTGCAAGCAACGAGGAATTCCCCTAAAAGAATATTGATAAACAGTTGATGCAAGCTACATCATGCTTCCCATTCTAAAATTACATGTTCATTATGCTTAATTGTGGTTGAAAAGAACAAATGCACATCTCTAAAGGAGAATCATGACAAAAGCAAAAGTTCTGGTGAAGAAAGATTGAATGTCCAAAGCTGAAATGATGTTGAATCAGATAAAGATCCAAACATAGTTTGAAAATAAATAGATATGCATAAAGTGATTGAACTAGATGTCATCCAGCAATCAAATGATAAAACTCTACTAGATGGACAAAACACAAAAGTGCAACCATACATTGGTATTAAATTAGACGATGAACTAGATGAAATTTTTGATATAATCAGTGCTCTAGGTAGAACAAAAGAAGATAAACTAAGTCAGGTCAAACCACATGCTATTAATAGAAATAGTTCCCCAAGGCATGTCAAAAAGCAGAGAGATTCTAAAAAGGACATGAGGAATGATCATCCATGGGTATTGAAATTCAATGGATCTAAGTCCAAACTGGGACCTAGAGTCAGGATTGACATGGTAAGTCTACAAGGTAAGTTGTTCCTAGCGACATATAGACTGCAATTTCACTGCACAAATAATATCACAAAGTATGAATCTTTAATCCACAGATTGCTCCTGGCATTGAAGAAGAAAGTAAAGATACTACATGTGTTTGAAGATTTAGAGCTAATAGTCAAACAAGTTCAGAAATAATACACATGCAATTACAAGATATTATCAAGTTACAAACACTAGGTATGGGACCTGATTGAAGGTTTCATCACCTTCAATATCACCCGTGCATGCCAAGGAAATTTAATCACTAAGCATATGCTTTAGCTATAGCTGCTAGCACATTAGAACCATTAACTATATCAGGACTGAAGAGGTTCTCTATGGAATTAGTGTCCACTCCATCCACACCAGATAATGTCACCAATTTTTAAGTTTTTGATGACAATAGACATATCCTTTATTTCATCACTAATCATGATGTTTTTGAAGCTCAAGTGATTGATGAACTGTACCCGGAGGATCCAGAGTGGAACAAAGAGTCCAACATCAATCTGTAGGATAAAAAAATTCCCAAAGGGATGATCAAGTTAGAAAGACCATTTGATCTGGATAAAATGACAAAACAGAAAGACATCCCCAAGACAAATGGAGGTGCTTACGAGCCTGTTAATCTAAATGGTCCTGTTAGCACTCATTTTGACCTGGGGTTGATTTTTCATGTTTAGGGGGTTTCTTCATTTGAACCCTTTATCTTCTTGCCCATTTTCCTAAGTGTTGGACCTCCTCAGCATTGTTCAGCTGCAGCATCATATTTTCCTGAGGAGGAGGTCATCATCATCATATTTTCTTCGATGATGGTCTGCATTATCATGTTTTCTGTCGACTTGTTTTTCATCAGGATCATCATATTTCAATATCGGGTGATGTCTGGATATCATCCTGATCCTGCTAATGAGCTACAGTGCGCCCTGATTTGCTTGCGGGGGTGATTTTTCAAGTATCCGGTGATCTTCCAATTATCACCTTGCCCAAACATGATGATGATGTTGCCCCGATATTCTGAAGGGGTTATTCTTTGAGTTGTTCGACCTGACTTGTTCTTTCTTAAGGGTCGTCATCATCATCATCATATTTCCAGTTATCACTGTGTTGCTTGCGGGGGTCATCATATTTTCTGCCTTCATGATATTTCGCCGGGGTGATATTTTTATCATCGGGTGATCTTGGTTATGATCATCCTGATGATGTTGTTGAAGAGTTCTAAGTGTGACCCGATATTCACTGGGGTCATCATATTTTGAACATCAGGATGATCTTAGTCAATATCATCCTGATGATGTTGTATCACTTCATGTTCATTGTTTTATCATCCTGATGTTGCTGACGTCATTCTTATGTCAGGGTGATATCTATTTCTCTGCCTATCTGCATCATGATATTTCTGAAGGAGGGGGTGATATTTTCATATCACCCGGGTGTATGTTTGTTCCAGCGTCATGATGATGCTGATATCAAGGAGATATCCGCCTGCCGGCTTCGTGCATTATCTAGTGGGGGTGATCTTTTCAAGCATCATCATATTCATCTATCGCCCCGATCTTATAGTGGAGCTACAGTGCAACATGATATTTGTACATCAGGATGATATTTCCAAATATCCGGTTATCTTCCGAATATCATCCTGATGTCAATATGATGATGACGTCATCAAGGTCCGGGGGGGGTCATATTTCTAACACAGATCATCTTGTGGAGATCTCCCGATATTTGCAAACATGATGATGACGTCATCCGGATATGAGGAGGTGCGCAGTGGGCGGATATGATGATGACGTCAGCAGGATATGATGATGACATCATCAGGATGTTCATCGGCCAGACTTTTGGTATAGGCTCAGCAGGAGGATGTTCCTCCGATGGATCAGGTTGTGCGGATGAAGGCAATTATCATGCAGGTTATATTGCGATATGATGCTGACGTCAGGGTGATATTTCAAGCAACAGGATATCATGCTGCTGGAGGACGATGATGATGATGAAGTTTTATACTAGTGTCGTCAGGAGCAAAAGCACCGACATCATATATGCTCATGACCTAGTATATAAAGTGTTAATGAGGTTGCTGCGGGGTGCATGTGGGATAATTGATATCCTGCATATTTGAAATATCATGATGATGAATCTCGGCGGGAAATGGTTGCGATGTAGAATTGACGTTTTCCCGAGGCCGCGGGTTGGTGCGCCATTAATGGCGAAGGTTGCAGAGGTATGGGCGGATCTGGTACCCGATTGAAGGTGTACATCAGCAGACAGTGGCGCAGGGCTCGAGATTTCTTCCTGTCTCCTCCCCTACCTGCTGCATTCATGTTTGGGCGCCAATCTGGTAATGCGTTGAGCGCCATTTTGCTGATACTGTGTATCTGGCGGGATTTTTGGTCAACCATGTAATTAATTGCTGTGGTACACTACCTGGCTGTTATAAGCAGGAAGTGTTACTCATTTGTGGTTGTTGAAAGTCAAAGATTTTTGGCTCTGTAATTCAAAACAAGCTGATCTGGTTGCTCTATACAGCTTAACCTGTGAGTTTATGTATCTCTTGTTGTATGTTTTTGGCATGAACCCACTGATTTCATGATTAATCTTATATGAGAAATGCTATCTGAGCATGTGTTGTGTTAATTCTGTCTCCAGTATTGCATGTATTCTTCTTCTGAATCTGGATATTTGGGTAATGTTTAGATTCTAGAACATAGAATTCCTATGTTAAATGTCTGATCTTTTAACTTCTGCTCAAGGGGTAGATTAAACTGTTTTCAGGTTGAACATTGGGAAGGGTATACTGCAGTAGGGATGCCATAAGTAGAGATAACTTAACACTCTGTATTGGGAGATATCTGTAAGGCAGATATCACATATATCCCCCTGAAATCCAGTTTTAGCTGTTCATGCTGATCATTCACAGGTGTATGTCTACTGACTCCAGGCCCTGGATAGGCACCAATCATGCTTTGTTTTTGTGTTGTAACCATGTCTAGCTTTGCATCCAAACTTAAAATCCAAATCAAAATCTAAAACAACCATTGGGACATTAGAGTTAGTTTTAGGATCCTCAGTCCTCTGTCTACAACTGCAAATAGGCCCAAAGCTAGCCCCTTTGCTCTTATCTTTCAGTTTTGGTCTACTTACAGGAGGACTTATCTGCTTTCTGTCAGCATCCCAGCCTTGCATGCATATCCTCATGGATGTTGAGTAGGGAATACCCCCCTAGGTCTTGCAGAGCCTGAAGAAGAGGAGATAAAATATAGAGTCTATCTCCTACACTGTTGGCCCCTGGCCCAGAGATCCTGTTGATCACTGATGGCTACCTTGTAGGGAAATCTGGGAATAAGCATCCAGTCTGGGAAAAAACCAACAGGTCCAAAACCTAGGAAGGTGTTGATAGGAAAGGTATGCACCCCAAAAGAATGAGAAGATATCACTCAAGCCTTAAAGGATTACCTGCATGTGATAGCTTGGTCATATGAAAAACCGTAGACATATGATACATCAATCATCATACATACCATCCCGTTGAAACCAAATGTAAAGCCATTAAGGCAGAAATAAAGGATAGTCAATGCGTCGTTGGAACCCCTGATTTTTGAATAAGTCAAGAAGTTAGTGGCTACATGTATATTATTCCCTAAACTAGACATTCAACATGGGTCTCGAATTTAGTACCCATAAGGAAGAAAAATGGAGATATCAGGTCGCTGAGATAGTGAGACCACTAAACACAATGTTGAAGAAAGTTGCAAGGATAGAGTGGACATTCGAAGCTAAGGCTACATTCAAAGATATCAAGAAGGCCATTGCTAATGCCCATGTCTTGAACAATCCAGACTATGTACTAGATCATTTTACATTTATTCATTCACATCTGATCATACCTGTGTTGCAGTGCTAACACAGAGAAGCGACAACAAAGAAGAAAAACCTATTACATTCATGAGAAGCCCATTTAAATATATAGAATTGAAATGCTTAGACATCAAGAGACAAGATCTAGCATTGGTTATAGTGTTTAAGAAGTTCAAACACTACATACAAAGAAATCATGTGATCACAATAGTGCCCAACTTAGTAGTCAAAATGTTGTTGATGTAGAATGAACCTGGAGAATGTTGAGCTAAGTGGATAACTATCCTATAGGAATATGATTTGGATATTACTGCAATGAAATTAGTGCGAGGACAAGATTTGATGCAGATGATTTGTAATGCCCCGTCATGTAACCCTAGAGAGTTAGGCTAACAAAAGCAAAATTCCAGGAATAATTTTTTTTTTGAAAGCAAGATAGTGCAAAAACAGAAACCAAATATACCTTAATACACAACATAAAGGAAATTGCTCTTCTAACAACTCTAGGGAAACACAACTGCATTAAAGAATAGAAATTAAAACCACACAAGTGAAATACATTATACTTCTTCTACAGATAAGATCAACTTTTACATTAGCAAGATAGATAATATACAAAGTTACAATACAATATTACAGGACCGAACATGTCAGTTTACAAAAGAATTCATTTGAAAGTATACAACCTCACCGAAGGTAGGAAGCAAACTAGAACTGGAACACCTCTGTGCAGAACTCGAACCGTATCTCTAAAAAGGACCAATGGATAGCTCTTGCCACCCAACCATGTGGAACCCTGAGGCCCACCCCTCCGAGCTAGGAGATAACGACGAGGATTCCACTAAGCCAAGGAGACAAACAATAACAGAATGACAACAGACATGAAACAACCGACCATACCAACAATACTGCTCGAGCCAAGATAACACTCCAGAGGTACCACCAAGAAACAATAGAACTGCATAAGGAGAGTGTCATCGCATGGTCCTAACATGGGTTACCTAGGCTATCTATCCCCAGAAGCCGGCCCCCATCTATGGTTACCCTGGCAGCCTCTCTCTAGGCACCGGCCCCATAGGGTGACACATGCAGAGCTAACAGGTCCTCTCATGGAGACAAGGAGGTCGGCCTTGCTAACCAGGCCTTCTCATCCCATCCTTAGCCTGTGAGAGCACTCAAGGCATGGGTGAGGTCTCTTACTTATCTTGTTAAGTGTTTTAAAACCCCCAACCCTCTTGATTAAGTTATTAAGTTTTCCACATACTACAACTTCCATAGGGTTACCTAGGCGGCCTCTCACTAGGCACTGGCCCCACCATGAAAGCCACTCCCTTAGCGTTCTTGGGTCAACATACATACCACAGCATAAAGGTATAAAAGTCACAAAACAGATCTGGGCCATAACATATGCCTTTCACTAGGCCATAACAAGAAATCCATAATCTCTTCAAAATGAAGCAAAACCATTAAGAACCAAGTACTGTATTCAAGAGACCATTCCCCAATCATTGCAAGATGCAAAAAATCTAGATAACCCAATGCCATAATTTGAACCAAGGCTAAGAACTATCCCTCTGGAGTTAGGTACACAGACACTATATCACAAGAAGTTCCTCAACCAAAATGGAAGCCAAGGGTTAACACTTGACACTTGTTTGCAACGAAAGACTCAAACCAGGAAATGAGCTTAGACCAATTGCATCATCCCTTCCATTATATTGCAAGGTTTCCCTTACATGAACAAGAGCCATAATATACCATATTAACTAAAATAACTCATAAACATCATAGGCCTTGGAAAATACAATTTGACTACATGACTAAAATTCATATCCAACAATGTACCGTCTTTACAAGAAAACACACATAGACACAACTCACCCCCAAAATAGACAAAAAGATCCAACACAAATGTGAAGATACAACATGGAGGCATTCAAACATCAGAAAATCGATGAACTTTTTATTCAAACATGAAAGCAACTTAAGAGACTATCTCAACTTCTAATAACAACTTAATCCGCAAACTTACCTTCTTATCATCATAAATCACCAGCTTCTATTAGACAATACAAATTTCGAAATGAACGACTATAATCCTCTATGATTCAATTATAAACATGAGTCACTAGAGAGCATTTACTTATAAACATAACATACTTATCTAAAGCTTCCAACAACTACTAAAAGCACTTTCACAACAAAATTCATTCCTTTCCCGAGGAACGCGAGGATAAAATGCAACATTTAGACATGATAAGGACGACAACCTCAAAATAAAAGAGATAGGAAATATACTCATTGTTAAGGAATATTCTAGCATATAAAAGTATCGATCCCTACCAACACAAGACATAAACTTCTTATCAACAACAACCACACATACATATTTAATTCTTAATAATCGCAACCATAAGAAAATACATTTTCCTATTTCATCTTTTAACAACCACCAAATATCATCTTTTCCTAACTAACCTGGAATGACTACCCTTAAAACAAGCTATAACACTAACCATATGTTACCAAGAGCATATCACTCCATTAATTTAAACCAACTACAATTTCAAGTAGCCCAACTACAAATTTATGAATCTATTAACATCACTAAAAGCGTAACTTCCAATACCTTTACCTACTGCCAACATCCATAAAAACGAATCACCATTGACATGAAAATATCTTAAAACACAAATATACTCCTTCCCAAGTCATTTAACTATCTCAATTTCTAATAAACAATTTTAACCACAATAAATATTTTCTTAAGAACATAAAATACCATCATCTGATAGACAATTACAATTTCACAACAAAATGACTTTAGCATCTATGATTCAAACTATAACTCTATCATCAATTCGCACTAAAACTCAAAAATATTATTTATTTATAAAAAGGATAGTGTATAACTAAATCACAGCTAAACAACGTTATAATAAAGAAGGTACTATGAATTTAACTAATATCCACTCCATGTTTTAATTCTAGAAATGTAATACCATAGACCTTAGTTAAATCGTAGACAACAAAGTTACACCTAACCATGTGATAGACTACATTCTAAATAAATAAATTTACTTAATGGAAAAGAAAAAGCATAGTTACTTAAAACTATCCTAGGTTTCACGGCTAGTGATATTAAGCATTATACAACACTTGATAAAAAATCGAGTAAGTTCTACCCCCTATTACAAACTAATCATAACCTATGATTTCACTGTACCCATAACAATAGGAATTTGTAAAACATTGAAAAGCTTAGCACTCTACTAAAACACAACTTTAAGTTTATACGATCTCCAACCTAAAGATTATTCCATTAACAAAGAAAAGCGAAAGTCTTCTAACCAACACCTATACAACCTTCACCATCCTACAAGGTCAATTCCAAACATAAACTTCCAAAAAAAAAATCTCTTCTTCACCACTAAAAGCTTGAATGATACGGTTCTATCACAACAAAGACTTAGGCACTTGAAAAAAAACCTAACCCACAAACATAATGATGCCCGACGACACCTACGAACTCACCGACTGGCATGGGTCACAACGAAAGCAATGACTAAGGCTTCATAACAAAGCCGCTTGACATAAATGAAAAGGCAAAGCCACGAACGTTGACTACCTCCATCGACTGCCCGCCCACTAAAAGGTGACAGCGGATACATTCCTAAAAGAGGAATTCTAACACTGCAGACACTAACCTACAGACAAACGATACATTCAAACATCGTTATGATAGCCGACAGTGACCACATCTATCGACAGAAGAGACCAAAACAAAACATTCGAAACACAAAGCAATGAGACCAATACGAAACCATTCGTTAGAGAAAAAGATCACCTCAAAAGATACACTTATGTTGTGGACTTGCCACTATAGGGACACATTAGGGAATATAATCTTAAGGCCAGGGCGAACTAGAGATGGTCTCATATAAAGACTCTTTTAATTGCATATTCCGTTACGAAAACACAGCTGCAATTTTCATATTACTATACATGGTAAAAAAATACAGCACATGAACGGAGCTATCATCAACAAGCTAAAGGAGAACTTCCAACCTGGTCAAGCGTATGCTAGAGCCGCAGACACCTGGTTTATTTAGCTATAACAATGAAATTTTAAGGCATAATTTTTCAAGAGGTAAGGATAGCTGTTGCAACTATAGTCGGCCTGGAGACAAGCCGACACAGAAGACATTGAGGCACGTCTCTGCTGATGAAAGTCTTCTAAAAAAAATAGGGGTTAAAGGATATACCCAATTATAAGGAAATCTTAAGGACATTAAATTCGAATGAGACTATCCAGAAGATAGTATACGGACTTGACATAAATCCCTACCTTGACGGTTACTAACAAAGTTTCTATTTGCTACTGAAGCCAAGAGTAGATGACCGCTAGGAGAAAGAAAATAAAACTACTAGTTTAAAAAGGAAATTCATTCCTATACCAGTTAGACTGACTCATAAACATCGAGACCTCACCTAAATTTCCTTCCTAGAGGTCGTTCATGATATGAATTATTGTGGGGTATGGACAAAGTGGATATAACAAAAGAAGCTTTAGGACTTTTTAAGCAATGCAGTCGGCAGGTGTAAAACCAACGTCAAGACATGAACCAACAACCTCCATTGATTTTGGAACACTAAGAACTGCTGCCATTGTATCTTATTTATCATGCAGGGATGAAGATATAGTATACAACTCGAGGCTATACAGTTTGCATGACATGGATTCATTGCTACAGCCTTCGAAGCTTTTAACAAATGGAATTGGTTATATAAATAAATAGAGAAGTCTGATCACTACCAACCAAATCTTAATATAAGGAAAACTGTGCAATGATAAAATAAAGGGTTAAAGTCAGTTACAAAGGCAGACGTGCGCAGCCGTTTGGATAGAGAAGGAGTTGATTAAAGAGGTATGTGACTAAAATAATAAAATAAAATAAAAACAGAGGCCAATGCAATTATGCACAAAGGAATATAATAACAAAACAATTCAATAGAAGATATATTTGCTGAGTCCAATGTCTCATAAGAAGATGGTAGATAATCTAATTTTGAATTCTATTACTGTCATAAAGATTCTGCTACAGAATTAAAGAATAATACAACTATCTTAAATTATGATACCAACAAACATCTTAAATGATGCCTAAAGGAGATTGATTCTTTCAAACATAACGTATTTACATTAAGGATTGTCTAGTTCAAACATACCATTTTATTGAGCATAAAGCCAGACTATCAGCACCGATTGTTTAAATGGAGTGGAAAGCCATAACATGGAATGGTTATCGGACATGCACCAAATGGTTTTGAATATAAAAATAGAAAAAGATTGCTAACAGAAACATTCACAATGAATTGCTCAGAAAGATAAAGAAAGAGTGTTATCAAAGTTAACAATAGAACTGGTTTAGAAAGAAGATGCAATTAGAAGATAATATAATCTGCCAGCATGCAGTAACTGCCAGCAAGATTTTGTTTTCTAAAAATAACATCTGTATTCTTCATTATAGACACAAAGAAATTATAAGTATCCCCAACGGTTAGTGAGGGCCTATCCTGCAATCCTCATGAGATTTGAAAGATTTCAATGAGAAGCCAAAATCTACTACCCTATACCAGGCACAGTCGGTCATCAGAACAGATAGAACTTTTGAGAATAAAGATCATCTACCAAAACAAGACTCACTCCAATCTTGACACATAGAAGTTCGACCCCGGGTAGATTCAATAAGGATACATCCAAGGCAACATTTGGAAGAAAGACAAATTGGAAGGAATTCGATCATCTATAAGGGAAAATGACATGATATATATGTAGAGCAAAACATCATTAAATGATAGAAGGAGGTACAAGATTAAGGATAAATGTATTGTTCAAATAAAGCAAAAGATTCATACAAGATCATGCCAAATTTTAATGGCAAAAAGACATAGAGAATCATCAAGGACGAATGGGTCAGGAAACTGATAAAAGCTTATGACTCAAACTAAACCAGAAAATTTACCAACTTGAAAGAATCTATAGAGGTTCGACATTGCGACATCTAGGTATGATTTCCAACATAGAAGTGAGGCCAGGACAGCGGCATACAATCCCTCAGGGCACAAAATGACACAAGCCACAACGCTGTTCAAACTTCAAGTTACAGGCATGCAAATTCACACCCACAACATGCTGCACAACATTTTAAACTACAAACTACATGATTACAGATTTCCACAGAGAAAGACAGAACAACACACCTGATTTTTTTTTGTTCCACTTCCCAATTTCTCCCATTTTTGCTACCAATTTCTCTATTATTTTCCAACTTCTCTGTATTCCCCCCAAAATGATTCAACACATAAAAATAAATGCCAAGGACATGCATCCGTTTCTCTGCATTCTGCATCCCACTTCCCCGAGAAAGTCAACAATTTACTAATAATAGAGAATCAAATCTCCCAACTTCAAATTGACAAATCCAGGCATTTATTTCACATAGCAAAATTATTCTGAAACCAAAACCAAAAACATAAACTAATAATTACCCGTAACTCCCAATAATGACATAAATATTCTTGGGCAAATAATTAATTTTAGACTATTATAAAATTAGCCAATGAATCAATCCCAGTTCTACGCCAAGCAAGTATTATCCAAAAACACATAAAGAAAGCATTATTATTCTAATGATAGTTCATGAAAATATGACCAATTACACAAAGGCAAAACTCAACAAAACAGGACAATACTTCCCCAACACATGGCGACCAACAATCCTGAGGCAAGAACCAAGCAATTACCAAGTGACACAACACGACTCAAGATCAAGCCACACAACATGACTCGAGACCATAATAGAAGATGAGGACTGACCTAGTGGAATAGACCTCGCGTCATCTCCCATCACTGATACCCATTGATGTAAGAACCCGCTCGAACCTGCTATATCAGGTGGAGTCAAGGTTCGGTACCTGTAGCCTGCATCCGAGCAATTGGTTGAATAAAGTCAAACACATATGTCGACACACATAGAGAGTCAGAGAATCACGGCGTAGTAGGGTACTCGAAGCAAGTAATACTACACTGTCTCTGCTCTTGAACAAGATTATAACCCTAGCATTTGAAACCAGATATCAACGAATCTAATAAAACATGTAGATATTAATCCATCACTAATCATGTCCAACGTACCATAACTGAAGTAATCATGACTCATAACACATGTCTAAATCCATCAAACATAGTCATCAGGGTCAAAGTGAGCATAATCCATAACATACTAATCTAATGTCTCAGAACTGCATCAATGCAATGAACGACTAACAACTGTCTCTGATTGACAAAAAGCAATACAGAACCACCGCTATCACAAGCCAACGACGAGGGGGCACTACATGATTGCATAAATAAACTCTGGCCTAATAAGTCAACAATATGAAGTTAACACCTTTGAACAAGTGGAGTGGTATGTAAATATCACCCATTATTTGATCAGAGGTAGATGCCCATCACATTTGAAGGCATCACAAAGAAGAGCCTTGATATTCAAATCTCAAGGATGCATGATAAAAGGGGGAGTCCTTTTCAAGAAAAATCATGAAGGCATATACTTGAGATGCCTAAACCGAGGAGAAGAAGATAAAGTTCTGCAGGAATTACATGACAAGTTCAGAACAACCCATGAGTCATATCTGGCTACTACACACTGAATCCTAAGAGATGGATATTATTGGCCAACCATATTCAAAGATATAACACAACATATAAAACATTGCCATACATGTCAAGTTCTAACAAATAGAGAGCGATATGCAGACTGACCATTGCAACCAGTAATGGAGGTGCGTCCCTTCACACAATGGGGACTAGACTTCATCGAGATGATCAACCTTGCATCATCTGTTGGACATAGGTATGTCCTAAATGTTACTGATTATTGTACTAGATGGACTGAAGCAATGTGCAGTAAACTATGTACCACTGATGTCATGATCAAATTCCTGGAAGAGAACATCATCACCAGATTCAGCGTTCTTTATGCTCTAGTATATGACAATGGTCTTGCTTTTGCTTCACTAAAATTTTCCAATTGGGCATTTGAATATGGTATCACCTTAAGATTCTCATCTAACTACTATCCCAAGGTAATGGTTTAGCAGAATCCACCAACAAAAACCTATTGGATATCATTAATAAATTGGTAGAGGAAAACCCCAAGGAATAGAACACATTGCTAAATATGCTTTATGGGTAGACATGACAAGAGTGAAGTCAGTTCTAGGAAATTCACCATATCAATTAGTCTATGGAGTTGATCCCATCTTGCCCATAAACTTAAAGATTCCCACTTAACAACTTGCTCAAGAATATCTAGGTCTAGAAGACAGGAAGTTAACTTCTACACCTAGAAGAAAAGAGAAACATAGCTATAGACCACTTCTCTAAACATCAGGCTATGGTCAAACACTAGTTTGACAAAAGAGCAAAAATTAAAAAAATCATAATATCAGACCTCATCTTGTCATGGGACAAGGCTCATGAAAAGAAAGGAGACCATGGGAAATTTGATAAACTTTGTCCACGGGTCCTTTCCAGATTGCTAAAATCCTAGGCGATAGTACTTACAGATTGAAAAACTTAACAGGTGATGATGTTTCATTTCCTATCAATGGACAGTTCCTAAAACACTACTTTCAAGCTTAGTCGTCTAGAGGGAAGGGGAACTAAAATACCTGTATATATATATATATATATGTATATATATATATATATATATACTAGAGGGAAGGGGAACTATATCATTGTACAATTGTTTTGGTTGGTTTGTTTTGGTTTGTTTCTGCTTGTTTGTTGAGTTTTTTATTTTGGTTAGGTGCAATAAGGAGCAAACTGCAACCTCAGAAAATAAGGGAATTTCTTGAATTTAGGAAAGAAGTTTAAATTCCTACATAGGTTGTGACTTCCATAGGCATAGCTAGTCTGGTTTGTTTATGGAAATTGTATTTGTTGGTCCTCAAATTTGCAGTTCACCAAACCCTAAAAGGATGCCAAACTTTGTGATTAGGTCTGGTACTTGATTTGGCCAATTGACGGAATCAATCGAACTAATTGGACTTCCCTACACTTTAGGCGCTGCTTCACCTAGGCGGATGTACCTTCTTATCACCATAAAATATGAATTCTCCAATATTGATGGGTGATGATTGAGTAGATTATGCAATTTGACCACTTAAAGCACCTTTTCAATCACATTCAAACCGGCATCAAATCTAAAAATGGATTTTATTCAACTACTTTATCCCTAATCCTACTCCTAGAAACAAAAAAAAAATTATGTTTTTTAAAATATTATGTACAAGAAATTGATTCTGGAAAGAAATTAATCAGTGCCTACTCCTGGGTATCAGAGTCTATTTATAAAAAGATCTGTGCTTTCCTTCTACCACAACTTGAACTACTTGGCATAATTCAGTTTATGCCTGTCATAAACATGCAAGATTTTTTTCACTTGGCTCTACTTATACATCCAGATTGAATTCTCCAAATTATTGTGATTTGCTTAAAGGAATTTATTCCTCCTTGAGGAAACCCAACAAACAACTCACACAGAAACAACAAATGTGCTCCGAAGAATTAAACATATTCTTGATACGTTAATTCAAATAACAAGGAAAAAACAACATGGAGACAACCAAATAAAATATCAAAAACATTCAACAAGTAGTTGAGAACTAGAAGTTCAATACCAGAGAAATAGAGTCTTCTTTTATTGGCATGCTTCAAGGATCAAGCCTTACAATGTTTTTTCTCCTCCAAAATTAGATTCCCCCCATTTTTATTTTTCATTTCACCACACATATATACATTGTCCCTTCATGTATCCTTTACGTACAACTCTTCATATTCCTTTGCAAAATAAAAACATTTATTTTCACCTTTTGCTTATACTCCCATGAACAAATATTTTGCCCATAGTCAAGATTTCTAATATTACCCCCTTTTAGTTAGCGCTTTCATATTGCATTCCCATGAAAATAATTTCACCAATATATTAATCTTTATTCCCTGGGTAAAACAATTACCCATTCCATTATCTCCCTTGGTAAAAAAAATATTTTACCTTTCAATAAAATATTTTACAATAAAATTTCCCTTCCCATGAAAATAATACTCCCCACATTTTATTTGCAAGACATTTCACTTCCTCAAAGCATTTGTCTTCCTTTCAACTATGCCTCATTTTATTTTCAACGCATAATATTTTATTTTTTCACTTTGTTTATGTTTTGCACCACTACCACTTTATAAAAAATTAATAAAAACCTTTCATGCTTGATTTCCCGCTCACCTGCATTAAAGTGTTTTGAGCTCCATGGGAGTGCAGGAAGAAACCGAACTTCACCGCTCCCCCACACTTAAACTTGATGGCAGCTGCGGGAACACGGGAAGAATTCTGCACTCACCACAACACCGCACACATTTATAGCAGCCACTACAGGGATGTAGGAAGAGCCTGCCATACTGCACACCCACTATTGACTGATCGCGGGGATGCGGTAAAAGCTTCAGGGTCTCATATACATGTATACCAGGGCATCTTCAACTATGATATCTGGCAAAAATCCCTTGTTCAATATGTTATATCTCCATTATGCACAAACAGCTCAAGTGCCTTGTTGGTCATAATGCATGTCCATATCCAGCGCCAAAGCCCTCATTCTGACATAGCTGGGAATACACCGTGCCTTCGATACATTGCAATCATGTTCAATCAGACTCTATGTCATCCTTTCATGTGGTCAAACATTAATCGAGCATTTACCAAACTTCCGCACTTGACACACATGTAAATGAGTTTATTTTGAAGAGATGTGCGTGTTAAATTGAATGCAACACCTCCTTCAACAACATGTGGTGAGATTAGTCGAAAGCAATGGAATTTTATGATTGTAGCAGGAGCGTAGAAAATGTGCAGTGTGCGTTTTCACAATAATCTTTTGTTGTGCTGTAGCAATCAACATATTCTTGAAGGAATGGTTTTCTACGAACAAATGATGTTTTGAGGAGTGACTTCTTTAAAATATTCAACTTCATCTGCTGGAAAAGAATACTAAAAGCAAAATTGATATAAATCCCTTATTCGTAAAATCAATGCTTGAGATTCTTTTAGCTCTTCCATAGAAGCAATTTCGACTGTCTTCAGTACTGAATCATCTAGCTTCCAATAATTAGCAGGATCATGAATTTGAGAAGAAAATTCAAGATATCCATTTGCAAGGGCAAGCACATCAACCAACATGAGCTTTAATGCCTACTTTGCATCCCACTATCTGTTGGATGTTAGAAATAGGTGAACCATTGACTATGAATTGATGATTTTCCCACACCTTTTGAAATCTTCAATATTTGGCTTGTTGCCAGCTCGAATCAAAGAAATTGGCAAAGGTAAGTCATACTACTTGAAGTTGCTCCAAACGTTGCAATCAGGACCATGCCCATTTCGTACTACTCTTATGTCAACATCAGTACCCAGTGTCATGGCCCCAAAGTGTGTAGCAGCTACAAGAATGCTCCTTGTTCTAGAGAAGCCTTCGACATCAAGCTATATGAGGACTTTTCTTTTATTATGGAGTAAAATTTCTTATTGACAAGAAAAAAACCAGTGCCCGAAGGTTATCCAAGCATACAATGGAAAGAATCAATAACAAGAGTTACCTAAAGGCAAGTAGGTAAAGTCATCTAATAGAACCTCCCATCCATTCTGTAGTGCCTCAACGATCTAGTCTATTGAATGTCACACCCCTAATAAGCATGACTATGCAGGGTAGATAAAAAAGTCCAGTACCTCCACTATTCCAAGGTAACCCTCATAATATTCCTTAAAGAAAGAAGCTCCGATTTTATCATAGCTTGGAAGTTTTTCTATGACTGCCCAATATAGGGCCTCTTCATCATCTACAACATCTTCTCCTTTACTGGATTTGAGAGAGGATGCTCAATTGAAGATGCTACCATTCCTCTTGCTTCTAAACCTTAGACAAGTACTACTTATCAATCTCATGCTCTTTCCCATTTCAGCTAATTCCTCTTTGAATAACTCTGTTATCAGCCTTACCAACAACAACAATTGAGTGACACATGTTTGGTCCCCATGCGGGCCCGACTAAAAGAAAATTTCATTTTAATTTTTTTTTAATCATGAATTGCTCTGACACCACATAAATATGCTTCTGAGGTGAAAGAATGGAGAGGGTAATCAACATAACCCAATTTCTAGCACTTTGCATAGTGATAAAAACAAGTCAAGTAGCCTTCAAAATCATCTTGAAAAAAGTAGTCAAAAATCCTCCTGGAGACATGAAAATGCACAAACATGTAGACATATGACCCAAGAATTCACTGCAACAAACATCTTGGCAAAAATCATCCCGAGGTGCAAGATATCAACATTCAAAGTGGCTCACTTAGCCTTTTCTGCAACTGCACCTATCAAAAACCAACTTGAGCACACCAAGTCACCTCCTTACAAAAAATATCAAATCTTCTCCTGGGAGGCTGCCACTAAAGAAACTTGTTCATTTAGGTCCATTGAGCATGTGTGTAAGAAGATTTTTCACCAATCCATTTTCTTCACAAAATATTAAGGGTCAAAGTGGACCTATTTGAAACATTATGGAAATGCAGATGACAAACTACATTTGCTTTTGGTCTTGAAAAAATACCAAACTTGATCTTGAGGCTCTGAAACTGAACTTGGGAGTATATGAACATGAGGGGAATGTAGAACACCAATCCACTTTCCATGACGATCACCCAGTTGTGAAATATCAATCTTTAGAGGAGGCTACTTTGCAAGCCTGAGAATATGCAGACAACAAAACAATCCCAGAACCCTCCAACTTGTCGCTTCAAAACCCTGTCAAAACTCATCACATGAAGTTGAAATCAAATATACATGTTCACATATGACAAATGAACACACTCACCAGGTGATTTGGCTTGAAAGCAAACAGGGTCCGAACTATAACCCTCCAAAGTAGGTCACTGGGGCAGATTTTTCAAGGGCATTTTTGAGTGTTCAAATCAAAATTTTTCAACACAGGCACTTAAAATTTTGCAAAAATTTTACAGTGCCAATAGTGGCTCTTGCTTGGGGATGTATGGCCCTTGTGGGTATAGCAAGAATTTAGATCTCTGGTGGAGCAAACCGGTGCTTTATTTATTGGGCAATAGAGTCTAGCTTCTCTTTCTCTACCCTGAATTGGTATGATTTAAAAAATCACACCATAGATGATGGCACAAGGCCACCAGAAAAAGAAAAGGACTCTACTTACCTCTATCATACACCTTATTTTTCTCTGATTGCATCATGTCAAATTTGAAAACATTATCCTCGCAAGCCTAAAAACAAACACTACCACTGGCATCCTAAAACAAATCATTATATTCTCCCATGCCAACATCAATTCTATCAAACTGTATCTTAAAATCAGGCACAAATTGAAAAATGCTATTACAGTGCCACAGACATCTATCATTATCTATTTCATTCTCATGCTTCAATGAAGGTTTGCCCAAATAGATAGAAAAATTGAAACATTCATATGCTACATTGTTGCTGATATCACACTGTTGCAAACCATGAGAATCATGCAAACAATCCTCTAAAAAGGAAAAGCATTCATATACGGGCTCATTTTGTGAGCGCATTTCAACATCTTGGTGAGAAGAATCATGAGGAAATCCCAACTCCAATGTATTCAAAAATAGATCCTTATTTGACTTTGTCTCCTTATTCACCTCCTTATTCACCTTATTGGTGATGCATATTTTGGTAAGCATCTCCTAGGTAATTCATATTACCTTGCATTGGAATGGAGCATAATATTGATTATGATATTCCCCTATATGCTGATCATATTCGTGATTTTGAATTTTTACTCCTCCTTGACTAGGGGGAAACGGATATGCACCTCCAACAGGCTGGACACAATCATATCTGTATTGTTTTAGGGCCATCAACTGAAGCAATTCTTTCTCCAATTCATGGTATCCCCTCAGCAATTTTTGCCTATCACTTTGTTCCATTTTCTCATCAGGTTTTTATTGACAAAGTCACCACCTCTTTCAAAGAGGAATGAGTTTCATTTTCTGGGTCTTTTCTAGTAGAGTCATTTACATATCACTCCATCTAATTCGTCATCAGTAGAGTCGTGACATCTTCCAAAGAGGAATGAGTTTTATTTTCTGGGTCTTCTCTAGCAGAGCCATTTACATATCCCTTCACCATTAAAACTCTATTTCTACTCAAATGGGAAATTTTTTTTATTAGAGATTCCAAGGTATGTTTCAACACTTCAACTCCCCAACTAAGTCGCCAATTTGTTGGCCCTCAAATTTGCAGTTCACCAAACCCTAAAAGGATGCCAAACTTTGTGATCATGTTTGGTAACCAATTTGGCCAACTGATGGAATCAATCAAATTGATTAGACTTCCCTGCACTTCATGTCCTGCTTCTCCTAGGTGGGTGTACCTTCTTATCACCACAAAATATGAAGTCTCCAATATTGATGGGTGATGATTGAGAAAATTATGCAATTTTACCAGTTAAAACACCTTTTCAACCACATTCAAACTAGCATCAAATTTGAAAATGGATTTTATTCATCTACTTTATCCCTACTCCTACTCCTACAAACAAAAAACCAAAATTATGTTTTTGAAAATATTATGTACAAGGAATTGATTCTGGAAAGAAATTAATCAGTGCTTTCTCCTGGGTATCAGAGTCTATTTACAAAAAGATCTGTCCTTTCCTTCTAGCCACAACTCGAACTACTTGTCATAATTCAGTTTATGCCTAGCATAAACATGCAAGATTTTTTTCACCTGGCTCTACTTATACATCCAGATTGAATTCTCCAAATTACTGTGATTTGATTAAAGGAATTTAATTCCTCCTTGAGGAAACCCAACAAACAACCCCCACAAAAACAACAAATGTGCTCCAAAGAATTAAACATATCCTTGATATGTTAATTCAAATAACAAGGAAAAAACATGGAGACAACCAGATAAAATATCAAAAACAATCAACAAGTAGTTGAGAACTAGAAGTTCGACACCAGAGAAATGTAGTCTTCTTTTATTGATATGCTTCAAGGATCAGACCTTACAATGTTTTTGTTCCTCCAAAATCAAATTCTCCCCATTTTCATTTTTCATTTCATAATATATACATTGTCCCTTCATGTATCCTTTATGTACAACTCTTCATATTCCTTTGCAAAATAAAATATTTATTTTTCACCTTTTGCTTATACTCCCATGAACAAATATTTTTCCCATAGTCAAGATTTCTAATATGACCCCCTTTTAGTTAGCACTTTCATATTTGCATTTTCATGAGAACAATTTCACCAATATATAATCTTTATTCCCTGGGTAAAACAATTGCCCATTTCGTTATCTCCCTTGGTAAAAACATTTTACCTTTCAATAAAATATTTTACAATAAAATTTCCCCTTCCCGTGAAAATAATACTCCCCACATTTTATTTGCAAAACATTTCACTTTATTTTTTCTACCTTAGAGCATTTGTCTTCGTTTCAACTATCCCTCATTTTGTTTTCACCGCACAATATTTTATTTTTTCACTTTGTTTATGTTTTGCACCACTGTCACTTTATCAAAAATTAATAAAAACCTTTCATGCTTGATTTCCCGCTCACCCACATTAAAGTGTTTTGAGCTCCATGGGAATGTAGGAAGAAACCCTAACTTCACCGCTCCCCTGCACTTAAACTTGATGGCACCTACGGGAACACGAGAAGAATTCTACACTCACCGCAACACCGCACACTCTGCAACACCACACACATTTATACCAGGCACTGCGGGGATGCGAGAAGAGCCTACCATGCCGCACACCCTCTGTTGAATGATCATGGGGATGCGGTAAAAGCTTCAGGGTCTCATATACATGTAGTATCCAGGGCATCTTCAACTATGATATCTGGCAAAAATCCCTCGTTCATTATGTTATATCTCCATTCTATGAAAACAACTCAAGTGCCTTATTGGTCATAATGGATGTCCATATCTTGTACTAAAGTCCTCATTCTGACATAGCTAGGAATACACTATGCCTTCGATACATTGCAATCATGTTCAATCAGACTCTGTGTCATCCTTTCATGTGGTCAAACATTAATCGAGCATTTACCAAACTTCCACAATTAACACACATGTAAATGAGTTTATTTTGAAGAGATGTCCGTGTTAATTGAATGCAGTGCCTCCTTCAACAAAATGTGGTGAGATTAGTTGATAGCAATGGAATTTTATGATTGTAGTAGGAGCGTAGAAAATGTGTCATTATGCATTTTCACAACAATCTTTTGTTGTGCTGTAGCAATCAACATATGCTCGAAGGCATTCTTTTCTGCAAACAAATGATGTTTTGAGGAGTGACTTCCTTAAAATATTCAACTTCATCTGCTAGAAAAGAATACTAAAAGAAAAATCGATATAAATCCCTTATTTGTAAAATCAATGCTTGAGATTCTTTTAGCTCTTCCACAGAAGCAATTTCAATTGTCTTTGTATACACCTAAAAATGACATGACTCTACTTAAATAAACATTTTAAATATTTATTTTATCTTCACATTCCTCTATCAATAAATAAATAAATTTATTTATTTATTTGATTCACTTCCTCTCATTTAATTAAATAAATTACATTTATTTAATTAATTAAATCCATCTACACCAACTTCATTCTTCTAAATAATTAAATAATTTCAATTATTTAATTAAAATCTTTTATTCTTCTAAATTTAAATAAAATGCAATTTTATTTAAATTAAATCTTAAATCTCCACAAAAATAAAATATATTTAAATATTTTAATCCTCCAAATTATCTACAAATAATTAAATAAATCTATTTATTTAATTATGCTTTCTTATCTTCTAAAAATCTTCATATCTTCTAAAAATATATTCCTCTTGTCATACAAAAGCAAAAGTTGAGTTAAAGCAACTTTTCTCTTAAATTAGAAAAATAAATTCTAATTTAAGAAAATAAAAGATCATCCTCATCAAGAAAGCAGTTAACTCAACAAAGCTTCTTTTTGAATGACACGTGTCCTTCTTCTATTGGTTGCATGTTCCTCAACCATCCTCCTCCGTTGATCATCTCATTTCTTCTCAACCATTGATCTTCTCTCACCCAACTCTATAAATACAACCCTCTTCTTCTTCATTTTATCCATCCATCATTTGAGTAAACTTATGTTGCAGGAACTATAGTGTGCCATTGGCACCCCTATTTGCATATCACTTCATCACTTATCATCCACTCACATTTGTGTTTGAAGTTCATCTTCAAATACAAGCAAGTATCCTAGCCAACTTCTCCTTGTCATCTTGAGGATTCAAAGTGAGGAAGAAAGCTTCCTGAAGGCCACATTCATCTCATCAAGATCAAGAAAGAAAAGGAGAACAATGGAAGGTGTAAGGTAAAGGTTGTGAGTATCTTCTCCATTTTATTTTAAATCTCCTTTTCCTTCATATTTCATTGGTGTTTGGGTTTGTTATTGTTATTGATTATTCCCACATTTCACCCATCACATTTTGGCACCCATTGTGGGGCCCTTGCCCCATTTCTAATAAAAAATCTAAGTTTTTGAGACACAGGTTCCGTACAGACTTTGACAGGTTAATTCGGCGCATCTGAGTAATCCTATGGCACATATACTTCCTATCCTGGTGCATGCAGAAGTCTGGCACATTCAATCTTTGAACCGATGTTTTTACCTTCTATTCCGGTGCTTCTATAGATACGGTGCATACACACTCTATTTCGATGCTTATAACCCATGTTCTGGCATTTTTCCATTTACGGCGCATATACCTTCCATCACAGTGCTTTTATACTATATGACGATGCATTTGTTAGTTTAACGCATTTACACCTTATTCCTGCGCTTTTGACACCTGTCTTAGCACATATGTACAATGACGCATGCTAGCTCTGTTTCTGCGCATTCAAACTGCATAGCGACGCTTCTGTTCTGCATTGTAGTTTTGGGATTTCATCTGATTTTTATGTTTGAACTAACATTTGTCTTGAGGGATTAGAGGCTAGATTAGATCATTTAGCTGCATTGATTAATTCATTTAGATTAATTAAGCATACAAATTTCACTTAGTCCATAACTAGGAAGAGAGTAATTGAACCACTGCTATATCTGCATATTGCTATCTTCTTTAGTTAGATCATTACTATCTTACAAACGAGAAAATGAACCATTGCTATATTCTAAACACTTCAAAGTTAACAAATGCATGAGTGCCCAAGTAGATAGCCCATTTAGTTGTTTTCCTTTCTAACTAGGTTTGGATTAATCAGTGTTCTCTGTGTTTATCGAATGACAATAGGCTTATGCTCTCCCATTTACTGGGTGACCAGAACACCAGACTTGTTATTCCATCTATTTAACCTTTAGGGGGGCCTGCCCTTGGATGCACGCCTGTCCAAGTGGGAACGACCCTGAGTGGAAACAGGCTAAAGCCAAGCCCTACTGATCCACTTTAAATAAACTGTGCTTGAGGCAAAAGCCTCCTGCAATGAGTGCTTTTGTATTACACCAACGGTCAACCTCCCCTAAAACCCTCTAAGGCGTAACCCTTTGAGGCTGGGAGACTCCATAACGGAGAGTAGTGCCACCACATGTGTAACCACTCGAATGGTTGCCTTGACTACAAACCACTTGTTTAGTATACCAAAAACTCCTATTTATTGACACAAAGGGTGGAGCTCTTGAAGCAGCCTCAATTCATGTGATTCTTAGTAGAGGTAGCAGGGGCAATCCTATGGTTTGGTGGGGGTAGTAACCTAAGGAAACCCAGATCTGGTATGCGTGAGAAGTGAGTGTCGTGGAGGGGAGTCGATGCTACCAGATCCTAGAGCTACACACTTTGAATATGCACAACTAGAGGATTCAACAAATATTGTCCTATCTAGCCTAGGTTGTACTTGTTTGTGAGTCAAAATAGTCCAAAAATACAAAAAAATAACAAAAGATAAAAATCATGAAAACTTCTATGTGTTTGTTGTGTCTTTTCCATAATTGAAACTCAACATTCAAGAAAAGACCAAGTTTTCACCCAAAAAAATAGAAAAATCCTAAAAATGTGTCAAAAATTTTGCAAAAGCATTCATAAAACCAGAGTTGCGCATATTTCTCGACAAACTGTGCATTTGTATTGACTTCCTATGCTTTTGCTACCTATTCCTACACATTTATTCTTTGCTAGAATTGTGCATCTACTTCGACCTGTAGCGCATTTACTTTCTGAAATCGTGTATTTGTAGCTGCACATCTATCATAGTAAGCTTTTCTGATCTTGTGTCAATTTTTGTAGATATGGCAAACCAATTAGAATATATTGCTCAAACACTCCAATATTTGCAATTGCAAATAAACTTAGATCCCTCGCCCCAAGATTGTATAACAATTGCTCAACAAATCCAAGTCTTACAACAAGAAATGGCAATCTTGCAAGCTGAACGTACCAGTACTAGCTACACCTCGCACCAAAATTATACCTTCTTTTCCCATCTTAATGATAGTATTGACAAGGCAACCACCACCTCAAGGGGGAAATCATATACCACTCCTACTAGTCCTCCTTCACCATCTTCTAAGACACATATTCCAAAACATACCAGTTCTACACCAACACTGACCTCAAGTTCCCCACCATCTAAACCGACAACCAAAGAATTCTCAGATGATTTGTGGAAAAGAGTTTTTCCAAATTTATACAACAAAAGAAAAGATATGGAGAAAGCCAAATCCACTCATCAATCACCTCATCCATGTACTCCTACACCTACGAAGGATGTGATCCAAGGACTATTAGCAGAGAGTCAATTGTGTCCTCAAATTTCGGTCCTTGACCTTACCAAAGATTCTTCAAATGCCATGCCAGATCCTACAACCCCTTTATGCAATCCAGAAACCCTTGAGCTTATTGAAGAACCTCCTACCATAAACCCAAGTCAAGAGCTATTGTACCTTCATGTCAATAACCCTCAAGAACATGTCAAGCCTATCCAAGAGCTATCCACTTCCATTCAAGAAGACCAAGAGCTATGTCAAGAGCACACCTTAGAGCATGTAGAAACATCTACCCTTTGTCTAAATCAAGATCAAAGCACCCCCATCCAATTTCAACCTGTTCATAACCTTTATCTTTTCCATGATCAAGATAATACCTACGAAGAAGCTATCCATGAGCAACTTGATCCTATACATGAGAAAGAAATCCCCATTCAACCCATTCATAACCTTTATCTTTTCTATGATCAAGATATTCCTTGTGAAGAAGATGTTCATGAAGAACTTGATCCCATACCCATCAGTGAGCAAGAAACCTCCATTACTCCCCAGCCTCCCTCTAATCCTATCCATGATCCAACAACTTCCACTTCCCTTGATGAGACACTTGCCTCCCAAGTGCACATAGATGATCAAACCAATAACTTGGATCCTAGTGAACATGCTGATGATAAACAAGATCTTGACAATCCTCCACCTTCCATAATCGACCATGTTGAAAATCCGTTATCATATCCCCTTGGTCTCACTACCTTCATGCATGAATCTTCTTCCTTAGAACACCAACAACTGTTGTCTACCTCTTCACCTTCCTCATCCAATAAGGAAATCATGTCTAGTGTTCCACCTATACATAATCCCATGGTCCCCCGCATACTCCAGAATATGAACTATCAAGGTGAAGGCTTAGGCCTTCATGAACAAGGTATTTTGGAACCTATCCATGTCAAAGTTCCTCCACCTTCATACGGCCTTGGATACATACCCCAAGGTGAACAATCTGAAGATGTTGGTACTTCCTCCACTCCTCCTAAATCCACCACTTTCCATCACAAATCCTATCATATCCCCAAGACATATGTCGTCATTCCACATCCCTTATCATACACATCCCAAAAGCATGTGACCACACACCTTCCACCATCCAATCTACCTCCGCTACTCCCAACTCCTAACACCCCTCTGTGCCTTTTACCACCACTTCTTCCAACACCTTATCCATCCATCTATGAATCCTCTAACAACCCCAATCATGGCTAGCAGATGCACATGATGTCTAAACAAAGAGCTTCCACCAACCTCACTTCCACCATCCCAAGGGAATTCAATGTCAAAAATGTAGATGCCTCTACTTATAAAATAAAAAATCCTAAGAGTCCTCATGACCTAGGATACAAAGTCCAAGAATCAAAGAATTATCCATCTCAAAAATTGCATACACCCACACACCTCAATGTCAAACTAAAAAAGGTGTGGGTCCCCAAGCAACAGGCAATTACCTCCAAAGATACACACAAGCTACATACACCCAAACCCATACCTTCACAAGAAAAGTTTGAAAGAAAAATGGTTTGGGTACCTAAGAAAAAAGCCCTCAAGTCAAATGAGGCATCCACCTCTCATGAATCAAAACCATCCACTTTCTCCTTCTCCATCCAAAAATTGCATTCCATCCAAAAGTATCAAATCCTTCCATCCCACATGACAAGCAAAAATTAGAAAAATACTAAGTCTATGTGGGTCCCTAAAGGCCTATATCATTCATCCACCAAGAAAAAATCTCCATTGCTTCCTACACCACTCCCATCATAAGCTTCAATGTTTATCACAGTGTGTGCAACCATTGGTCATGGTTCCCTTCCATTCCCTGACACTTCCACATAACTCCATCTCCCCTTCCACTATTATCCTACATATCTTCCCCATCCTATCCCAATGGTCCATGCTTTTTCATAATCCTTCCCTCCATCCATACATAAGTCCTACATAATCCGCATCGTCATCCACTATCACACCTTCCATAATCCACTATCTACCTACTTCATCTTCCTTTCATGTACTCCCTTACAAACATCTATGAGCACACTTGACATAGTCCATGCAACAACATCCATCTAGCAGGACTATCACCTTTCATGGAGCTAGATACTTGAGTTTCTTCTTTCCATATCCATCTATCCCATCCAAATATTCAAAAAAAAAAGTAAAGAAAAATCCTTTCGTCCAATAGTGAAAACTTGGCAAACAGGTGCCTTGGATAAGTACCATGATGAAAACCTGGCAAACAGGCATCATGTGTAAGTTGATCTCCTACATCACCTACACTTGGGGGCACCTTGTCTCATTTACATATCACTCTTCTCCTATCAGTTTCCTTCCATACCATTTCCTATCATATCCTTCCATTCATTACAAATATCCTGTCATGTCCATCCATCCTAAATCTTCCTTTCCTCTATTTTTGATCTTGATAAAGATTGGGGGCACAATGTTGACAAATGTTTTAGATATCTCTTGACATACCTTATCCCTCCAAACCCATGCAAATCCTTCATTATCCTCTCATCCTCCTGTCATCATAAGCATTGTCATGAAAAATCCTAAGTATCCTACCTACAATGAGGCACGTTTTTCCTATGCGACATAGTCCTTGGAGATCACATCCTTGTTTCCTTCTACCTACCCTGCCATTGATCCCCTATCGCCCATCCATCTACCTATCCGTGGTGTTTCTCTTGTCATCAGTATCTAGCATTCAGGGTATCCAAAATTCTTATCCAGTATCTTGTCCATAGTGTCAGCCTAGCATAGCCTTTATCATCAGTGTTATCTGATCCATATTTGATCTGTATCTGATCCGTATCTGTTCCATACCATTCCCCATCACCTAGGTCTTAGGTCCACCAAGTTCACCCTGAACTACGTTGCCTCTGCATCGTCACGTAGGCAAGGCCATTTAGCAATGACGCCTTGAGGCACTAGGTCAATCCCGTAGGGCATCTTTCTTCGTATCTCTCATCTAGTTCTAGCTGTCAGTCTGAGCAGTGATCCAAATGCAAGTCCATTCTTAATCCATACCAATTGAGTCAAGTCAATCTTGTCAAGTGATCCAATCACAATCAGTGGTCTTGATCCTTGTCTGTTCGTAAACCACCCCAATCAATTGTCTTATACAAGATGTGGCATTGTCGAAATCAGACCAACACACGTGTCTTACATGACATGTCTCATTTACTGAAACTAGACACTATCATATCATGTTGCTCTAGGGATATATCCTTCCCCGCCACGACAACACTTTCATCATCAATCAATCAATCAACAATCAATCATTGGTTTACAGCTTGACAGGGGCAAATACCTTATTTGTTTTTGTATCGTTTGTGCATGCGTGCTTGCTTGCTTGTGTGTGTTATCTTTTTATCTTGCATTTGTATCCCATCTGTATCATTCCAACTAATATTCATATCTTGTGTATGTTGGAATAGCTTTTTGCATTATTCTTTGCATCTAAGGTCACATCATACCTTTTGTGCATTAGGACTCTAATGCTCTAAGTTTTCTTCCTCATACATCTAGACAAGGTTGTATTACGTTGGGGTACGAGACACGTCGTCACCTTGGTTCTCATACCCTAGTGCATAACGTCTATTGCTATATCAAACATCATGATTGCTCACTTTCATTGCAGCATAATGCATCATCCTTTCTTCTATCCATTTCCTTATCTTTCTTCCTTGACCAATCCCTTCATGTCGAGAGCCTACCCGTGTTTGTCCAACCCACCTATCCTCTCGAGGGGGCATCTTCATCCTATCTTTCCATTACCATCTTTTTCTTCTATCCATACCTTAGCTTCTTTGAAATGATGTTACTCGACACAAATTTCATCATTTCGAACATCATCTCAAAGAGGGGCAAAATGTAGACACCTAAAAATGTCCAAGACCTTGTCATTAGCATGTTTTGCCCTAGGTACCCGTATCATTCATTTAATTAGTTAAATAAATCTTATTTATTTAACTAATTTTCATTTATTCCCTTTATATCCATTTATCGTATCTTCTATAATTAAATAAATCTTAATTATTTATTTAATTATTCATGATCATTAATCCTCTCTAGTTAAATAATTATTTAGTTAGTCTTTTATCCTTTTCCTATAATTAAATATTTATTTAATTATTTTTCCCAATCCAAAATTAATTAAATATTTATTTAATTAATAAAATCCTAAAAAGACTTTGCTTTCTTTTATCCCATTCTTTTTGAAGATTTATGAGGATTTAAAACAGAAAAACAAATCTTTTTATCGTTTTCCCTATCTTATCTGAAAAATCAAATTCTATCAAATCTTATCCTTATCTTCTTCTCCTCATCCCTGAAAATCTATACATACCCCCACTTTCAAGCCATTTGGAAGATTATCATTTAAGTTTTTGAGCATCCTTACTTTGTCGAATCATCTTCTCATTGTTATGCTACGATTGTGTGCAATCAACATCTGAGCATCTAGATCAAATCAATCTTGCATGGATCATTTGAGGTATTTGGAAAGTTGTACATAAAGGTAAGTTTGCATTTAATGTGTTTATCTTCATTGTTCAAATTTCTTGAATACATTCGATCCATGTATCATAAGTCATATCACCCATAATAGGTCGATCTTGTGTCTAAACTAGGGGCAACTCCTCGACCTGGTTACGGATTCAGATTCTTGAATACCACATGTTCTTAGAGGATACCAATAAAGGATTGTGATACCCTTCACTAGACAAGCATGCGTAGGAAAGCAAGCTTCCCAAACACAAAAATCTTGACACAAAACATCAACTTGTCCAAAGCAGATCACTATACCAAATCAACTCAAACTAATTCTATATCAATTATGGCAAAAAGACACATCTAATGCAAGAATGTTTTGTGAACAGGTTAACTCACACAGTCTTGGATTTTTGTCATTATGTCTTCCTATGCTACTCAAGGATGCCAAAAGCTAGAAATGCTATGATGGGGGCATAATCTTTTTCTTTGTCTACTGCTTGTGGATTAAACTGTAGTAATGTGATGACTTTTGTCTAACGACATGATCAACAAAAGATCATCGAGGACTCCGAGGTCTAAACATGAAAAGGGGCAATCCTTGTCTATTGAAATGCAAGAAGTACTCAGGTCATCTAGATTCAAGTTTGACTAGATGCTTGTATCAACTTGCTATATCAAAATCCATGTAAGGACTACTCAGGTCATCTCAGTCTAATTATACCTAGATGCTTGTATTTCCTTACAACATTTCAAAAAGTGAAAAATACCAAACATTGCCCAATGATGAAAGCAAAAGACTTGCAATATCAAGATGACAATCCGTATCCATCCCATATCCAAAAATCCATATCATCCAAGCAATAAATAAATCTTGCAGTATATCAAATGAAAGCCTATTTTTTTTCATTTCTTCTCTTCTACATATCTATATCATCTTTGTGTCGATTGAGTACATTTGGACCTATCAAAAACATAGTAGAAGTAACATATCATATCACATGAGATAGTCATTCACATAATTACATCATTTGCATACATCATAAGTGCATTAGGTCATCCATATATATGTGCATATGCATATCATATCAAAAAATTAAAAACATAGACAAATACATATAGAGCTGCATAAACATAACATTTCACATTTGCATTTACATATCAAATCATCCTAAATCCATCTAGTATGCATCACATATACAAAGCATCATAAAATAGATTGCATCCATCGCATATACACATAGAACACATGCATATAGAATATCAACAACTGCATCATCGTATAACCATCAAAACATGTCCAAATGTACAATAGATAAAAACATATATGTCCATCTCTCATAGTCATATCATACAATGTATACAAGGTACAAAAAGATAGTGATACATGTCTTAGGGCAAAAATGGTACATATACAGGCTATCTCAGCCGTAAAAAAATGTGTATATCAAATAAAAAATCAGTGCAAGTATCCAGGTCTAGCTAACCCTATTGTCGTGGAGCACTGCTCCCTGCACTGGCCTCTCCTCTGTCTCCCCCTGACTGCTGGGGGCCCCTGACTGATCCCATAGATCAAGACCCACCTACCCTTTGAGATGCCCCCGATTGGCTCCTGAAGCTGGGTGTACGATGCTCTACTGACACTGCTCCATGATATAAGCCCCTGTAATACTGGGCCTGAGCCTATGCTCTGGCAAACTCACTCTGTACCTGGGCTAATTATGTTTGTGCCTACTGCACCTGTGAAACTAGAAAGCTAGATGTACCATTTGTACCCATAGCCGTCACGACTGCATCTCTCTCTACTCTCATAGCCCGCATGCTAGCTAAGGCTGCATCTCTCTCTCTAGTCAACTCTGATATTTATCCTGCATCTGCATCTCTGTGAGACTCTGTTGCTTTTAGATGGGCCCTCAGATGTCTAACCTGACTTTGTAGTGCAACCATAGCATGTCGTTGTAAGTCAGGCTGCGGTGCCTACCCTACCTGTCCCTGTCTCGGTGTCACCTGCTGTGCTGGCACCTGTCCCTGTACCTGCTACTGTGCCACTTGTTGTGGTGGTGGCATCTGCCTCTGTGGTGCCACCTGTTGCACTGGCACATGTACCTATACCTGTACCTGTCTTGCAGCCTGCAACTGCCTACTGACCTGAAGGTCCCTCCCCAGACCTCCTCCTCTGTCTCGATCTACCACCTCCTCCTCCATCTCCACCACCTCCTCCATCTCCTCCATCATCTCCCTAACCTCCTCTCCCCCTCCTTCATCCCCCTCTCCTCCTACCAGCTGCACCCTCATCATCTGAATCCTCCTCGTCGATACGAGGAGCCAACTCTCCAGGTCCCGAGTATCTAGGAAATGGATGAGCAGCGAACCACTCCTCATAATCTGGTGTCATGCCAGCATCCACTATCTCCCTCCTCATGGGCCAAGTTGGATAAGGGATCTGCTAAAAATTTTCCAAGGCCTCCTCATATGACACCATGGGACCCCACCTGAATCTCTCTGCATGAGTCCTCGTGAAACATGCCTGTCCATGTGGTTTGCCCTATACTCTGCCAAACTGTCTCTGAACCCTACTAACAATCTGCCTCTCTAGTATGTACCTGGTCCTCCCAATCAACAATCGAGTCTGAAAGCAATAAGGTAACTCATCGGCCTCATCCTCCCATACCTCGCAGTCTAGGTATGGGCGCCAGATAACTGCATCCAAGTTATCCAGTGTGTGTCTCTAGTATTCAAGATTTCCTAGCTTGTACTGGGAAATCACACCTGCATAACCCTAACTGTAGGGATCACCCCTCTGCCAATGAAAGAGACATATCAGCCGTGTGATCATAATATGCTTCCATAATCAAAACTATAAAAGACATACACCTGCCAACAAGCTGGCCCCTCTATGATATATGACCTGGAGCATATCCCTATATAAATGTGCTAACATGCACACACCCCATGCATACCAAGTCCCATCGGTGATCATGCTCTCTAACACCCTCCCCCAACCAATCAGGAAGTTGTGTGACCTCCTATCAGGGCATACTACGCCACCGATCAATCCTGCCACTATGCTTGGGAAGTAGTCATAGCAGTCATGTATGTTATGCCACGAAATCACCTGCTCTACCAACTCTAGGTCATCAAACACCCGTCGGCACTCAGCTAATCTAGCATCCTGCTGTGACTCATACTCGACCAACTCTCCCTGAATAGGGAGGTGCAGAATCTGATACACGTCCTCAAGAGTAATCGCCATCTCCCTCGTCAGAAGATCGAATGTGCCATCCTCTTTGTGGAATTGCTCCACCGCTGCAGTTAACATGGCTCGATTCGCGTGAACCTCAGGCATGAAACAAAAATAATGCAGACCCATAGCACCTAGAGCCTCACGATCTATCTCTGTCAACATGTACCGCTGTAACAACGGCAATGGGAACTGCTCTCGTGACATAAGGGTATCCCAGATATCCTCCTACAATCAGGCAAAGCATAATGTCAAAGAAATCCATATCCAAACAAACCTACTCAAAACAATCAAACTATCTTGTCAATGACTTAACATATCAAATTAATCAAAACAAGCATATCATCTCTTGACTAGATTCTCAGTAATCTCAGAGATCGCTTATCAATTGACGCATCGATCAAGGTGCCAATTGGGTTACTTTCGTTAAGTCAACTGATTTTCCTAGTACAAATGCGCTGATCCAGGTGGCAAATGCACCGATCCATATCATATGCGCCTCTTCACCATGAATGCGTCACCCTTTGACATGCATGTGCCATTCTGGCACATGCACCGTTCCACAGTAGATGCACCAATTCATAGCCTAAATGCGCCAAACTATCATATGCGCCGTAGTATATCTCAAATGCACTACTTAACATCATATGCGCCATTTCAGAAACTATAGCGCGCCATTGGCACCCCTATTTGCATATCACTTCATCACTTATCATCCACTCACATTTGTGTTTGAAGTTTATTTTCAAATACAAGCAAGTATCCTAGCCAACTTCTCCTTGTCATCTTGAGGATTTGAAGCGAGGAAGCAAGCTTCCTGAGGGCCACATTCATCTCATCAAGATCAAGAAAGAAAAGGTGAACAATGGAAGGTGTAAGGTAAAGGTTGTGAGTATCTTCTCCATTTTATTTTAAATCTCCTTTTCCTTCATATTTCATTGGTGTTTGGGTTTGTTATTCTTATTGATTATTCCCACATTTCACCCATCACAGTCTTCAATACTAAATCATCTAGCTTTCAATAATTAACAAGATCATGAATTTGAGAAGAAAATTGAAGATATCCATTTGCAAGGGCAAGCGCATCAACCAAAATGAGCTTTAATGCCTACTTTGGATCCAACTGTCTACTGGATATTAGATATAGGTGAATCATTGACTATGAATCGATGATTTTCCCACACCTTTTGAAATCTTCAATATTTGTCTTGTTGCCATCTCGAATCAAAGAAATTGGCAAAGGTAAGTCATACTGCTTGGAATTGCTCGAAACGTTGCAATCAGGACCACACCCATTTCGTACTACTCTAATGTCAACATCAGCACCTAGTGTAATGGCCCCAAATTGTGTAGCAACTACAAGAACGCTCCTTGTTCTAGAGAAGCCTTTGACATCAAGCTATATGAGGACTTTGCTTTTATTATGGAGTAAAATTTCTTATTGACAAGCAAAAAACCAATGCCCGAAGTTTATCCAAGCATACAATGGAAAGAACCAACAACAAGAGTTACCTAAAGGTAAGTAGGTAATGACATCCAATAGAACCTCTAATCCATTCTGTAGTGCCTCAATGATCCAGTCTATTAAATGCCACACCCCTAATAAGCATGACAGTGCAGGGTAGATAAAAAGTCTAGTACCTCCACTATTCCAAAGCAACCCTCATAATATTCCTTGAAGAAAGAAGCTCTGATTTTATCATAGCTTGGAAGTTTTTCTATGGCTGCCCAATATAGGGCCTCTTCATCATCTACATCTTCTCCTTTACTGAATTTGAGAGAGGATGCTCAACTAAAGATGCTATTGTTCATCTTGCTTCTAAACCTTAGATAAGTACTACTTATCAGTCTCGTGCTCTTTCCCATTTTAGCCAATTCCTCTCTAAATGACTCTATTATAAGCCTTACCAATAACAACAATTGAGTGACACATGTTTGGTCCCCATGTGGGCCTAGCTAAAAAAACTCATTTTAAAACAACTTTTTATCATGAATTGCTCTGACATCACATCAATATGCTTATGAGGTGAAAGAATGAAGTGCATAATCATCAGAACCCATTTTTTGGCACTTTGCATAGTGATTAAAACAAGTCAAGTAGCCTTCAAAATCACCTTGAAAAACTAGTCAAAAATCCTCCTAGAGCCACGAAAATGCACAAACATGTAGACATATGATCCAAGAATTCGTTGCAACAAACAACTTGGAAAAACTCATCCCGAGGTGCAAGATATCAACATTCAAAGTGGCTCACTTAGCCTTTTTTGCAATTACACCTGTCAAAAACCAACTTGAGCACACTAAGTCACCTCAAAAAATATCAAATCTCCTCTTGGGAGGTTGCTACTAAAGAAACTTGTTCATTTAGGTCCATTGAGCATGTGTGCAAGAGGATTTTTCACCAATCCATTTTCTTCACAAAATATTAAGGGTCAAAGTTGACCTCTTTGAAACATTCTGGAAATGCAGATGACAAACTGCATTTGTTTTTAGCCTTGAAAAAATACCAAACTTGATCTTGAGGCTCTAAAACTGAACTTGGGAGTATATGAACATGAGGGGAATGTAGAACCCCAATCCACTTGCCATGACGATCACCCAGTTGTGAAATATCAATCTAAACAGGAGGCTACTTTGCAAGCCTGAGAATATGCAGACAACAAAACAATCCCAGAACCCTCCAACTTGTCACTTCAAAACCCTCTCAAAACTCATCACAGGAAGCTAAAATCAAGTATACATGTTCATATATGACAAATTAACACACTCACGAGGTGATTTGGCTTGAAAGCAAACATGGTCTGAATTATGACCCTCCAAAGTGGGTCACTAGGGTAGATTTTTCAAGGGCATTTCTGAGTGTTCAAATCAATTTTTTTCAACACAGGCACTTAAAATTTTGCAAAATTTTACAGTGCCAATAGTATTCATGAATAATAATGTGGGTCATTCAAGGAATCGCATAAACAAACACAATTAAAATTCCTTGAATCAACTAAGAGTAGTTGTTTGCATTAAGTGAAAAATCTCAAGGTTTGCCTTTGCTACCACTATAATTCTGAACCTAACAATAGGTGTCATTACCTTGCAAATGAGCTGACAAGATATATCAAAAGAAAGTACAAGATAACAAAATATTGAAAATCAAAAGAGAAAGAGATTCATTCTCTAGGTCATCCAAGTAACTCTACCAGGGTTATGGATGTATGACTAGCAGTAGAGAAATATTTGGGAGAATTAAAGAGATAACCTTGCCGAGGCTATGGACACTTGACTAGAAACAAGGCTCTATCTAGGTTTGTCTTAAAAGGTTAAAGCAAACTATGTAGTTTAATGCAAATATCTATTAACTCCTACTATCCAAAAGGAAATGAAATGAATTAATTGCACACACTTGAATTCCTTCTGAAACTTGATTATACTTGTGAATGCAATTTCCTCTAACTGAATTGCAAGGTTATGCCTGATAGAAATTGGAAATTCTATGTCTGAATTTATCCTTCTCTCTTGAATTGATTGAAAATTAGTTATTTTATTTGGTTGCAAGTTGTTGTGTAGCCTCACAACACACCCCATTTTTCCCTAGCAAAATGAGGACCCAACCCCTTTTTGCTTTGTTAGTCCTTTGTTGTTCGCTTGGGTGGTATAGGTAAAATTTCAAGTCATTGAGAGTGAATTCTAAGTCATGAAGTGTCATCTGAAATGGTCATAAATGGGTAGAGGATCAAATTTTTGCCAGGGTTTGCCTTTTGAAGTTTCTAAAAATTTGCTAAAATGAGCAAGTTATGCCCATTGGATATACCAATCAACTGGACATTTTTGGTCAACAAGACATGTACTTTCATGAGAAGTTTAGGTCATGTCCACTATCCATATCAGGTTGGAAATGCCCTATGAAAATGCTTGGACCTAAATCCAAATTTAAATGTGAACAATTAATCTCCCAACCTGACCAGATGTTAGCACGCTAAGTAAGTCTATGTTTGAATCCTGTGGAAACCGTCAAATTTATCCTCATAAGCACTGGACCAAAACATAAGAGAAGAGTGTTTGATCCCATCAGACAGGACATTTTGACTAGATAGGACCAAACATTTGTCAAGTCTGATCCTACTTAAAGATCGTGTCGACCAAGCTTTACAAGTAGCTCTTTGCGTTCCGATTGACCAACGACCTTTCAACTGGATATCTTTGACATGACATTTAGACTGGACATTCTCATATCTGTACCTTTAGAATAGGATGTGAAGATCCGTTCGCCTAAACATCCGGTCAATGCAAGCTTGATCATGACGGTGATGACGTCATCAGGTTATGTCATCATAACATCCTTTACCCGACATTAGCTAAGTTCCCACCAGACATTCCCACTAAACATTTTCCATAGGACATTTTTTTACCAGATGTCTAAATGTCCATCCAGTCCTATTCACATTAAACTCACATAATGTGAGTTGCTTTTTGCCATTGGAATTTAAATTTAAAGCAAAAACTGATCCAACTATCATTTTCCCCGCTCCTGAATAGTAATTTCTCACCTACTAGGTCATAGTATTGAATGCCTTTACACTTAGTGAATTTCATAGAAGGATAAAAGCATAATTCAATCAATTTGGTAATCACAAAGCATTCAAGTATCCTAAGTGAAATTGCAAAGAGTCTTAAGAGATATTTGTAGAGATCTTAAGGTGAACGGAGGTGAAGTTATAGAACAAGCTCAGAGAACATAACATGACAAAGGTAAACAGACATCCATTGCAAATCTTTACAAAGGTGAACTTTCACTCATACAAGTATGTATAAGACAACCATGATTTATCAATTACAACAAGTTAATCTCATTTACCTAGGGTAAATTTGATTCATTTATTTACCACAATGAAATCTTGTTATTAACTACATGCTTAATCCTTAGTTGTATATGTTGAAGGATTTAGTTTTAATTAAGGTAGTAAAGGAATTGATCCGTAACCCTAGCTCCACACAGCCAAGTGACTTTTGTGTGTGTGCATCATACATGACACAATGATGAAAAGGCAGAAGCAGAGGGATGGCGATTTCAAAATTCCAATGGGCCACACTCCTGTAGGGGTCTGGAGCAAGTTCAGATATGCCTCAGATATTAACTATGAAAACATAGATGTAAAGGTGTTCAGGACAAAGATCCATGTCCATGATGCAAAGGAAGTGCTGAAGAACACCACCACCAGTGACATGTGCAATGTAGTAGGATTCCCATATGCCATGGATGCCCTAGAATTGGTTATCCAGTGTGCACAAAAATACAACCCACTTAATTGACATGTTGAGCACCAGGGCCAAACATACGTTGATTTATCTCCTAAGGGAATAGAAGAGACATTCAATCTCCCAAGGAGAAGAGACGTGTTCAAGATTTCCCTAAATACATTAACAATGCAATAAAACTCCATTATTACTGGGTGCAGGAAGGTAATGCACAACTCATGGTTAGATCCAACAATCAGACCAAAAGAAGTATCAAGGATGGCACAAACACTATACAAGTTTGACTTCAATGAAGAAGTCCAATATATGATCACCCTGCTGAATAGGATGGCTGGGAAGGAAGATATCAGCTCCCTTGAGCTATGGATGTTTGAATTGATTAGGTTTGTGAAGGATGTTGGAGGAGTTGTTCACTGGGTACAACTAATCAACGATTCAATACATAATGGTATTGTTAGCTACACGAAGAAGAGGAGGTTCTTCATGACCTCATACATCATCTATTCCTATGCCTACAAGTCATAGTTTGATGGTTTGTACACAATGGGCAAGCTGGGAAACAAAGATGAAGAACAACTAGTGTGGAAACACTACCCTCAATTAGAGAGGTATCAGTCCATCACCCACTTCTGAAGAATGAACAATTTCTTCTTGATGTGGTTGGTCTGATTGATGGAGGGTGGCCAAGAAAAAAGAATATCTAGGGACGCCCAGGGCTCATCACAACTCATGGATCCTAGTTCATACAATTCCCAACATTCACCTACACCCAGATGGAAGGATTTGAGGGTCACCCATTCATGCTACCAAGGTATCCCATGGATAAGATATTACTCCTGGAGATAACCAGATAAATCACCCCCTCTTATGAGGTGTATGTTAGGAAGAATGGCCAAGGAACAATTAAGTTCCCACTAGACATCGAGTGGTATAGGTTGCAGAGTTCAAGGACTCCAAATTATCTGAGGCTAAGCTACAAATGCTAAACCTACAGCCATTCCCACTCCAGAGGATGTTTGATCTATATCATAGGATGGAAATGTATGTGGATAAGAAGTTGCAACATGTGCCCCATAGAGGATTTCTAGGTAGATTGCAACGATGAGGAAGATGTCTAAAAGAGAGGCTATCAACATTTAACATTGAACCAAATGAGAACTCTGGGAATTCTAGAGGTTCCACCTCATGTCAAGTCTGATGATGTTCTATAATGTCCCCTTCCTAAGTCAACACTTGTTCCTTGGGCTAGTCTACTATACGAGTTCTCGTAGACTAGTGAGTGTGGTTAGGGGACCCATGGTGACGTGACTCAACCTAGCTCAGACAACACATTCAGAGTGATGAGATGGATTCCTTATGTCGGGAGTTGCCAACTGGCTTTTTCTGGAGTGAGTTTGGGCCATTTGGCCAAACTTACCATTTATAGCAAGGGCTCATGGGACTCCGAGAAAGTTGGTGCAATGGTCTGGAAATCATGTCGACATTCCATTGGCTAGCTCAGTACTACAGAGGCCAGAGGAGACTATTTGATTTAATATTTTAACAATCAACATAGTTAAGTTAAATTAAATATATAACTTAACATGTTTATTAATATTAAGTGACTTTATAACATATTTTGAACTTTATGATATATTTTAAGTTCATAAAGTCACTTTATTTTGGGTGCCTGAGACATAAGGAGAAATAATAAAGTAAAATATTGTAATTCCCAAAAATAGGGCGTTGAGGGAAGGGAAATAAAAGAGAAAAGTGAAACTTCATTTCATTCATTCATTTTGGCATTTTATTTCCTAAGTCTGAGCTTTTGTTTGTGAGAGAAAGGGTTTTGAACCAACTGCATTGGAGACGGAAACCTCCATTGTCGAGAGCATCTACGAGGTTGAAAGACACTCCCAGGGTGTTTATTGGAGTGGCTTAATTCATGGGTCACTATTGAGCTTCATTGAAGGCATCAAGCATTGTCGCAAAAGGATTTATGAGGAGATATCTTTAGTTTCTTGTCACCATAATTCTGGGAGGATATTGAAGAATATAATGCAGGTTATAGCAGTGATTTTGATGGCATTTTGATGTACTTTTGACTCCATAGACAGGTCATACTGCTGCTATACCAGACCGTACCATTCCCAGTAGGTTTTGGAGTCTTTGAGGGGTGTTTTGACTATTTTTTCTCTCCTAGCTAATTTTTGAAGGACTACAATAATAAACAAAGGGTTTGTGCATAGTTATAAGGTAGATTATCACATGTAGAATGTTGTTCATGTCATCACCAGGTCATACCAGCTTCAACAGTGGACGTGGGTCAACATAAAGAGTAGTTTTCTTGGGTTAGTGACTTGTGAGGTCTTCATTGATCTGTTGTATTTTCTTGATTTGATGTGACATTCTAAGTTTGCATCATTTGAGGGACATCCATTGTTTCATATTGTTGTACTGTCAATTCCTAGCCTTGTACTTTCATGGACAACAAATGGGTATGTTGAAACCCTTGTTATTTTGAATATATCTCATGTGGGTATTGTTCCTTTATGCTTTGTAATATATTTCCATCAAATATAAGCATCTAGGTATTTTAATTTCATTGTATTTTTGAAAATTTGTACATGCATGTTTCTATGTCAAAAATGCAAAAAAACCAAAATGCACCAGATATCAACTAAACATCAGAAAACACAAAGGGGGTGGGATATTATAGTGGTATCAGAGCCAAGTTGCATCTTTCTAGTCTGTGTTGATTAGTGTATATGAGTGAGAGGTGGGTTTATATGAGAGATAGGTAGCAGTGGTAGCCACCATCAATTCCAAAGGGTGAAACAATATATGGTATCTTGGGTATGCACATAAACTCTTCTAGTGATAGTGACAACATAACAAGTCACATGGCAGACAGAAACAAAGGACTTGAACAACCATAAAGTCCCAACACGAGGACAGATAGGAGGTTCGATATGATGTTGGATATGATGTCCCAGCTACTTGGAAAAATGAATAAGGGGATTCCGATAGCATAACCACATACAACACACAATAGTGAGGGCAGTGGTTCAAACAATGACAACCACCAGCATGCAGCTCAGGGTAGTGGTCAGGGCACTAGAAATACCCCAGGATTAGTTTTGAGACCTCTTCAGCCTACCTTCCCACATAGAGAGGAGGCTCCATTTAATCTAGAGCCAGAGATACAGATTCCCATGGCGGATGATATTAGGATACAACATGCAAAATACATGACTCTTCCTCTAGATATCAGAGACATGTTGACATTTGAGCAGTTTATGAACCAGAGGAGGCAGAGACGAGCTATGGGTGATAGAGGAGATTATAGAGCACACAGAGTTAATAGGGACTACTAGCTTGCTTTGAGAAAAGTTCCTATGGATCATTTTGATGGTAGTGGCAGAATATCAACCAGAGCATGGGTGCAGAAGTTGGATAATTACTTGACATTCAAGCCTATGCCAGAGGATGAGGCCCTAAACTTCACCACCATACATCTTGATGGGTTAGCTCATGAGTGGTGGTGCCATGGGTTTGTCACCTTGGGCCATAATCTCATCACCACATATGCCGACTTCACCAATTGGCTCATAGAGAGGTTTGATACCAAGGACCCCAAACTACAATTTAGAGAGCTAGCATAGTTGAAACAATTTGGGTCACTTGAGGTATTTATTTCAAAGTTCTAGAGGCTCAGTGTTATGTTTCCCATCATATCAGAGAGGAGACTTATAGTCCTATTCATTAAAGACTAATGGAACCACTTGAAGAATGGGCTAAGGCTTTCGATCCACCTTCAATGCAGGAGACAATTAAGAAGGCATGGAGTATGGAGTTTGCAATGCAAAAAACAAATTTGTCTCTAAACACTTTCCTCCCATGAAGGATAAGAGTTATTCACATTAGGGAGACATTTTAGCAGAAGAAACCAGCTCCTCACCTTGATGATGATGCATTAAATGAATACATGACGAAGAAGTTACACTTCAAATGCAAGGGGCCATGGGACCCCAATCATAAGTGCCAGATGAAGGGGCAAGCAAAACAATTAGAGTACTATTCTTCTGAGGAAACAACATCAAAAAAATTAGATCAGAAAAGTGATTGAGAGGATAGTGATGTAGAGAGTACAGTAGAAGAGGTGCACAGTACACAGGATGATGACATACCTACAACCCATCTTTTTGCTATTCAAAAAGAAGGTTCTTTCAGGATTTGGGGAGTCTTGGAAGGACAGAGACTGACCACATTACTTGACACAAGGGCCACTCATAATTTCATTGACGAGGGACTTGTGGCAAGGAGGGGACTCAAGACCAAGGAGTTCAAGGGGTTCAAAGTCAAAGTTCCAGATGGCTTTGTCATTACCTGCAAGAGGAGAATACCAAACTTAACTATTAAGTTAAGTGATTATGAGTTCCAGGTAGAATACTATGTGGTCGGTATGGGAGACATGGATGTGGTCCTTGGCTTCATGTAATAGGTGAGTTCTACCTCAATTTATAGACTATGGAGATGAAATTCGAGGTAGACGATCAGAAGCATGTGCTCAGGGGGATGTTAGATGATGGTCTTAGAGTTGTTTCATTCAAGAGGATGGAGAGATTGCTTAGGCATGAACAGGTGGAATGGGTAGTGGAGTGTGTAGTTATGCCTACAGTTGTAGAGCAATCCAAGAAGAGCTATCATCTAGATATCCAGAAGTTAATCACTAAGCACACCAAGGTGTTTAGTAGTATACCCCATGGAGGCTTCCTAATAGAGGCATTGAGCATGTGATCAAGCTAAAGGAGGGAGCTAAGCCTATGATCATCACTCCCTATAGACATCCTAAGAGACCGAAGGATGAGATCAAGAAGACAATCAAGAAGCTTATCGAGATGGGGCACATTCATCCCGGCAAGAGCGCATTTGCTCCCATAGTTGTATTAGTAAATAAGAAAGATGGAACATTAAGAACGTGTTTAGATTATAGGGCTCTTAATAAGAAAACAATTAAGAATAGGTACCCCATTCCGCAGATAGATGAGCTCAGTGAGAGCTACATGGGGCATGCTACTTCTCCAAGATCAATTTGAGATCTAGTTACCATCAGATTCAGGTGAGAGAGGAGGATGTGGAGAAGATGACTTTCTGATGCCATTATGGGCATTTTGAGTTTTTGGTTATGCCTTTCAGCTTAACCAATGCACCGGCCACTTTTCAGTCCTGCATGAATAGGGTCTTTAGAGAGTAGCTGAGGAGATTTGTTCTCATATTCTTTGATGATATATTAATTTTTAGTAGGATGTGGGAGGAGAACCTCCAACACATTGAGGAGGTACTAAGCATTCTAGAGAGGGAGTCCTTATATTCCAAGGAGTCCAAGTGTGAATTTGGCATGATTGAGCTCCTCTACTTGGGATACATCATTAGTGGCGAAGGTGTTAGAGTAGACTCTGAAAAGATTAGGGAAATTGTTGATTGGCCACCACCCATGAATCTCTCACAACTCAAGGAATTCTTCAGGTTATGTGGGTTCTACCATCGGTTCATCAAGGGGTTTTCACAGAGTACAGCACCTCTGACAGACTTGATAAAGAAGGGGGCATTTGTTTGGTCCGACAAGGCACAACAATGTTTTTACAAGTTTAAGTAGATCATGAGTTCTTTTCCAGTCTTGGCCATCCCAGATTTCCCTAAGCATTTCGAGCTTGAGTGTGATGCCTCAAGAGAAGGCATAGGAGCAATTTTGATGCAGGACAAGCACCTGATTGCTTTTGAAAGAAGAAAACTCAGGGGTGATGTATGCTCAAAATCGTGGCTCTGGTTGCTTGGGGTTGTCAGGTTAGATTTTGGCACACACACGAACCCTTCCCTCCTTGCAACGGGGTGATTTGTGACGTCACTCTCTCTCTCTCGTGGAAGTAGCTAGTTGAGAGGAGGTAAGACACGGCGAGGGTCTAGCTCGATGGAGAGCTGGACTTCCTAGAGAGGGGTCGGCAAGTCCTATGGCCTTTGTTGTTGTGTGCTAAGTCGAATGTTTCATTCGATGGTAGTTGTTGTTGAGATAACCCTTTGACCCGAAGGGTCACTAGTTTCTCTTCTCTTGTTGGGGTTTCTTCTATTCCACCTTTGTGTGGGTAAGTGGTTTCTTTTGTTTATGTTCTCTTGTCTTTCTATGAGTTGAATGGGTTCTCATTGTATTTGGAGTTGTTTAGTTTCTTCTAATAATAAGAGGACAAAAGGGTTTCCTTGGGGTAGAGTAAATGTCTCTTGTTGTTGTCGTGGATTGATCTCCTCGATCTCGTCATGGATAGCCCTCACCCACTCTCCTCTCACTCCTAGGCACATTCATGAGCCAAGATAGAGGTAAATGTGTGATGACCAATATGTAACTAGACTTAGGGTTTTGACCTAGGGTTTAGTTGACCTAGGGTTTGGCTATGTTTTAACTTGTTTTTACCTTGTGATGTGATCAAGGTTTTGATTGAACCGTTTAACCGTGGTTACCTCGTGATGGTAACGAGGGTTTGCAATTTTGTATTTTCTAGGGTTTCTATATGCATACAAAGCTAAATGATATGCAAATGTTTTTATGTGCCTTTTTAGTATTTCAGAAATGAAAAGTGCTCTTTAATCTATGAAAGGGAAATATGAATGCAAACTAATATGATTTTTTCTAATGCAAGTTTAATCTATGTTTTTGGGTTTTTGATTGTTTTGAGATATTCTAATCTAAAAAGGGAAATTGCTTCTTCAAATAATCTAGATCTAGGAATATGAAAACAATTATTCTAACATGCAAGATCTAACTATCAAGGAAAAAGCAAAGATTTATTGTTCCCAAGAGAAAATTTGGTTTTCTAATTACTATGAATTGATTAAAGCAATGAAGGAACCTAAAAGAAATGAAGATTTGTGTGACTCCACTACCCTCAGAAATCCTTGATATTGGCAACCTTGAGTCCTTTTGAAGCAGCGAGAAGACCTCTTGACGATAAAACAACACAAAGAAGAAAAAAGAAGCTTGTTGAAGCTTGAATGAGCTCAATGAGAGCTTTGATTGAGCACAATGGCGTTGAATGAAGTAGCATAACAATGCTTGGTTGAATAATGAATAAAGAAAAAGGCACCTTCGCCCTGTGAGAGCATTAGAATGCTAATTTAGAGAGTAAAAACTGGCAAGAGCTGTGTGCACAATGAATTTGCCTCCCTTTGTGCTTGAGGGAGGGGGTATTTATAGGTTTGAGGAATGGTATTGATTGAGAAGTTAACTCATTTGATTGATGAGTTAACAAGAATTGATTGAGGAGTTAACAAGGTTGATTATCCAGTGAACTCAGCTAACTATGGAGTGATAAATTAATAATAGCTTATCACTAAAGAGGAATTAGAGTTGAGAGGATGCATGAGATTGATTAAGTTGTTAATTTTAGATCAAATGGAGCTAATTATGCATGTTTGGGTGCATGAAATAGTCAACTCCATATTAGGCATCAAAAATCATCTGAACTGGAAGAAAAATAGGTGAAAACAAAGCTAAAAAGAGTGAGAAACTCAATCTTTTCTGTGGCTGAAAACACAACAGGGTGGGTCACCCCTTTTGCCAGTAGGGTCGCCTGGGGGAGATCCAGGCTGGACAAGGTTTTCTGGGAAAAAGTAGGGTTGGAGATGATAGAAGAGAAGAAAAGGAGGGCTTCTACCTCCAAAAATAGGTTAGTCATGTGCAAGAATCCAAATCTCCACTTGCACCTGCAAGATCTCCTGGGGGAGATCTAGAAATAATAGGGGGAGATTTGGATTAGTTGAGCATAACTGAAAAACAAGAATGGGAGATCGATAGGGGAGACCTCTAGAAGGCTTCTAGAGGGTGCAAAGGATGCAAAACATAGGGTAAAGGTGGAAATTCACCTAAAAGATGCTTACAAGGCTTAGGAGCAAGGTCAAAAGCTCAAAAAATGCAAATCGCCAAGTGTCGCAAAAATTGTCGAAAAGCGTCGCAAATGGGGAGAGAGAGAAATTGACAGTGAGGAAACAACATTAGACAAGAAAGAAGACACGGCATCAAGAGGTTTACTTCTTAAAGGACATTATTTCACGCTTACATGTACATGACAAGGATTAAAATCATCATAGGGGTCCTTGTAGAGGTTGTGTGTGATTTTTGTGCTTACATATGCAGAGTGAGGTTACATCATATATGATAAGGAGATGTTAGCCATAACACATGATTTGGCTAAATTCAGGCAATACCTAGTGGGTAGAAAATTTGTGGTTAAAACAAATCACAATAGCCTCAGACATTTCCTGAATTAGCATGATCTTAATGATAGACAACAGAAGTGGGTAAGCAAATTGCAAGCCTACAACTTTGACATAGTTTATGTCAAAGGGAAGAAGAATGTGGTAGCTAATGCACTCTCACGGAGACCTCACTTGTGTTCATTAGGTGAGATTACAGCTAATTGGTGAGAGTGGATATCAGTGGAATATGCTAAAGACAAGTGGGCCACAAGGATCATTGATGGTGCCATTCAGGATAGTAGGTACATAGTTGTTAATGACTTGATCATTTACAAGGGGAGAATTTTACCGGTACTAGGATCGGGCATGAAGAAGAAGGTAATGAGAGATTTCCATGATGTACCTATAGTTGCTCACCCAGGATATTTCAAAACATATAGGCAGATCCAGGAAAGATTCACATGGAAAGGGCTCAAATCAAATGTATTGCAATATGTTGGAGAATGCCCCACTTTCCAACAAAACAAATAAGAACATTCCTTTCCAGCCGATTTGTTGCAGTCCCTACCCATTCCTAATTAGAAATGGGAATGCATTTCTATGGATTTTATCATGGGCTTGCCCAAGGCCCAAGGCAGGGATTGTATCTTTGTTGTGGTTGATAGATTGACGAAATTCACTCATTTCTTTGCAATTTCAGCCACATTCACATCAACACATATTACAGATCTACTTTTTAGAGAGGTATTTAGGTTGTGTGGGCTACCTAAGATTATAGTCAGTGACAGAGATAGCAAGTTTATGAGTCACTTCTAGCAGGAGCTATCCAAGTTGAGTGGGACTGAACTCACTCCTAGCACTAGTTACGACCACAAATAGATGGGCAGACAGAGATTGTCAACAAGTGGGTGGAAGGATATCTTCACAACTACATTGTAGGGCAACAGAAGGCATGGGTTAAGTGGTTACACCTGGGAGAGTATTGCTATAACACTACTTACCATATGTCCATTTAGATGTCACCTTTCATGGCCCTCTATGGGTATGAGGCTCCCAATTTCCTGGATTTGCTTTTCGGGGACAGCAGAGTACCTAAGGCCAGGGATTTACTGTAGGAGAGCCAAGACATTATGAAATCTTTGAAAGAGAATATCCAAAAGGTGCAGAATCAATAGAAGTAATATGTAGATCAACACAGAGTTCAGTGTTCTTTTGAGGTAAGTGACATGGTCTATTTGATGCTACAACCATATAGACAATACACTCTCAAGAGGAGTGGTGCAGATAAGCTCAAGCCATGATACTATGGACCTTTCAAGGTATCCAAGAGAATAGGAGAAGTGGCATATGAGTTGGAGTTATCAGCAAAAAGTAGAGTGCATAATGTGTTCCATGTATCTCACCTCAAAAATGCATTGGGACACAACGTGATACCTTCCACTGAGTTACCCCCAATAGATGAGGAGGGTAAACTGATTCTTATCCTTGAGGCTATCATTGACACCACAGAGTGCACCGTGCAGAAGAGAATTATCAAGGAATATTTGGTTAAGTGGAAGAATTTGCTAGTGGAGGATGCCACTTGGGAGAGAACAGATTCTTTAGCATCTAGAGTTGAAATTGCCTGTGGGCAAGCAGTTTTGGGGAGGGTGGACTGTAATGTCCCCTTCCTAAGTTAGCACTGGTTCCTTGGGCTAGTCTACTATACAAGTTCCCATAGACTAGTGAGTGTGGTTAGGGGACCCACGGTGACATGGCTCAGCCCAACTTAGACAACACTTTCAGAGTGATGAGATGGATTCCTGGCAGGAGTTGCCAACTGACTTTTTTTGGAGTGAGTTTGGGCCATTTGGCCAAATTTACTATTTATAGTAGGGGCTCACAGGAATCTGAGCAAGTCAGTGCAACAGTCTGGAAATCATGTCGACATTCCATTAGCCAGCTCATCGGTACTATAGAGGCCAGAGGAGACCGTTTGAATTAGTATTTTAATAATTGACATAGTTAAGTTAAATTAAATATATAACTTAACATGTTTATTATTATTAAGTGAGTTTATAACATATCATGAACTTTATGATATATTTTAAGTTCATAAAGTCACTTTATTTTGGGTGCCCAAGACATAAGGAGAAATAATAAAGTAAAATATTGTAATTCCCAATGAGAGGGCATTGAGGGAAGGGAAATAAAAGAGAAAAGTGAAACTTTATTTCATTCATTCACTTTGGCATTTTATTTTCTAAGTTTGAGCTTTTGTTCGTGAGAGCAAGGGTTTTGAACTAGCTGCATTGGAGATAGAAACCTCCATTGTTAAGAGTATCTACGGGGTTGAAAAACACTCCTAGGGTGTTTATTGAAGTGGCTTCATTCAGGGTTCACCATTGAGCTTCATTGAAGGTATCAAGCATTGTCATCAAAGGATTTACAAGGAGATATCTTCAGTTTATTGTCACCATAATTCCAAAAGGATATTGAAGAATATAATGTAGGTTATAGTAGTGATTTTGATGTACTTTTGACTCCATAGATAGGTCGTACTACTGTTGTACCATGACGTACCATTCCCAACAAGTTTTGGATTCTTTGAAGGGTGTTTTGACTATTTTTTCTTTCCTAGCCAATTGTTGAAGGATTGTAGTAATAAACAGAGGGTTTGTGCAGAGTTATAAGGCAGATTATCATATGTAGAATGTTGTTCATGTCATCAGCAGGCTGTACTAGCTTCAACAATGGTCGTGGGTCAGCATAAGGAGCAATTTTCTTGGGTTAGTAACTTGTGGGGTCTTCATTGAGGTGCTCTCCTTGCCCATATTTTGTATTTGCTTGATTTGATGTGACATATTCTGATTTTGCATTGTTTGAGGGACATCCATTGTTTCATATTGTTGTACTATCAATTCCCAACCTTATACTTTCATGGATAACAAATGGGTATGTTGAAACCCTTATTATTTTGAATATATTTCATGTGGGTATTGTTCCTTTATGCTTTGTAATACATTTCCATTAAATATACGCATCTGGGTATTTTTAATTTCATTGTATTTTCAAAAATTTATACATGCATGTTTCTATGTCAAAAATGCAAAAAAACCAAAATGCACCAGGTATCAACTAAACATCATAAAACACAAAGGGGTGGGATATTACAGTGGTATCAGAGCCAATTTGCATCTTCCTAGCCTGTGTTGATCATTGTATATGAGTGAGAGGTGGGTTTATAACAGAGATACGTAGCAGTGGCAACCACCACTAATTTTAGAGGGTGAAACAGTATCTGGTATCTTGGGTAAGCACATAAACTCTTCTAGTAATAGTGACAGCTTAAAAGGTCACATGGCAGACAGAAACAAATGACTTGAATGACCAGAAAGTCCTAGGATGAGGACAAATAGGAGGTTCGATATGATGTCCCAACTACTTGGAAAAATGAACTAGGGGATTTCGATAGCACAACCACATACAACACACAATGGTGAGGGCAGTGGTTCAAACAATGGCAACCACCGTCATGCAGCTCAAGGTAGTGGTCAGGGAACTAGAACTACCCCAAGATTGGTTCTAAGACCTCTTTAGCCTACCTTCCCACGCAGAGAGGAGGCTCCAGTTAATCTAGAGCCAGAGGTATAGATTCCCATGGCGGATGATGTTAGGATACAACATGCAAAATACATGACTCTTCCTCTAGATATCAGAGACTTGTTGACATTTGAGCAGTTCATGAACCAGAGGAGGCAGAGAGGAGCTATGGGTGATAGAGGAGATTATAGAGCACACAGAGTTAACATGGACTACCAGCATGCTTGAGCAAAGTTCCTATGGATAGTTTTGATGGTAGTGGCAAAATATTAGCCAGAGCATGGGTGCAAAAGTTTGATAATTAGTTGACACTCAAGCCTATGCCAAAGGATGAGGCCCTGAACTTCACCACCATACATTTTGATGGGTTAGCTTATGAGCGATGTTACCATGGGTTGGTCACCTTGGGCCATAATCTCATCACCACATATGACGAGTTCACCAACCATCTCATAGAGAGGTTTGATACCAAGGACCCTGAACTGCAGTTTAGAGAGCTAGCATAGTTGAAATAATTTGGGTCACTTGAGGTATTTATTTCAGAGTTCCAGAGGATTAGTGTTATGGTTCCCAACATATTAGAGAGGAGACTTATAGTCCTATTCACTAAAGGAATAACGGAACCACTTCAAGGATGGGTTAAGGATTTTGACCCACCTTCATTGCAAGAGACAATTAAGAAGGCACAGAGTACATAGTTTGCAATGCTAAAAAAAAATTTGTCTCTAAACCCTTTCCTCCTAGGAAGGATAAGAGTTATTCACATCAGTGAGACACATTTCAGTAGAAGAAACCAGCTCCTCGTCTTGATGATGATGCATTAAATGAATACAAGAGGAAGAAGTTATGCTTCAAATGCAAGGGGCCACGGGACCCAAATCATAAGTGCCTGATGAAGGGACAAGAAAAATAATTGGAGTACTATTCTACCAAGGAAACAACATCAAAAAAATTAGATCAGCAAAGTGATCAAGAGGATAGTGATGTAGAGAGTGCAACAAAAGAGGTGCAGGGTACACAAGATGATGACATACCTACAACCCATATTTTTGCTATTTAGAAAGAAGGTTCTTTCAGGATTCAAGGAGTCTTGGAAGGACAAAGAGTGACCACATTACTTGACATAGGGGCCACTCATTATTTCATTGACAAGGGACTCGTGGCAAGGAGGGGACTCAAGACTGAGGAGTTTGAGGGGTTCAAAGTCAGAGTTGTAGATGGATTTATCATTACCTGCAAGAGGAGAATCCCAAACTTAACTATTAAGTTAAGTGATTATGAGTTCCAAGCATAATACTATGTGGTCAGTATGGGAGATATGGACATGGTCCTTGGCATGAAGTGGCTTCATGCAATAGGTGATTTCTACCTCAATTTGCGGACTATGGAGATGAAATTTGAGGTAGATGGTTGGAAGTATGTGCTCAGGGGGATGTCAGACGGTGGTCTTAGAGTTGTTTCATTCATGAGGACGGAGAGATTTCTTAGGCATGAACAGGTGGAATGGGTAGCAGAGTGTGTGGTTATGCCTACAGTTACAGAGAAACCCAAGTAGAGTTATCATCTAGATATTCAAAAGTTAATCACTAAGCACACCAAGGTGTTCAGTAGTATACCCCTAGGGAGGCCTCCTAACAGAGGCAATGAGAATGTGACCGAGCTAGAGGAGGGAGCTAAGCCTGTGATCATCACTCCCTATAGACATCCTAAGAGACTGAAGGATGAGATTGAGAAGACAATCAAGGAGCTTCTTGAGATGGGGCACATTCATCCCAGCAAAAGCCCATTTGCCTCTGCAGTTGTATTGGTAAAGAAGAAAGATGGCACATTAAGAATGTGTATAGATTATAGGGCTCTTAATAAGAAAACAATTAAGAATAGGTACCCCATTCAATAGATAGATGAGCTCATTGATGAGATACATGGGGCATGCTATTTATCCAAGATTGATTTGAGGTCTGGTTATATTAGATTCGGGTGAGAGAGGAGGATATGGAGAAGATAGCTTTCTGATGCCACTATGGGCATTTTGAGTTTCTGGTTATGTGTTTCGGCTTAACCAATGTACGGGCCACTTTTCAGTCCTACATGAACAGGGTCTTTAGAGAGCAGCTGAGGAGATTTGTTCTCATATTCTTCGATGATAAATTGATTTTTAGTAGGACGTGGGAGGCACACCTCTAACACATTGAGGAGGTACTGAGCATTCTATAGAGGGAGTCCTTATATGCCAAGGAGTCCAAGTGTGAATTTGGCATGACTGAGCTCCTCTACTTGGGACATATCATTAGTGCGGAAGGTGTTAGAGTAGACCCTGATAAGATCAGGGCAATTGTTGGTTAGCCACCACCCATGAATCTCTCACAAGTCAAGGGATTCTTTAGGTTATGTGGGTTCTACTGTTGATTCTTCAAGGGTTTTTCACAAAGTGTAGCACCTTTGACAGACTTGATGAAGAAGGGGGCATTTGTTTGGTCTGACGGAGCACAACAATGTTTTGACAAGTTTAAGCAGATCATGAAGTCTTGTCTAGTCACGGCCATCCTAGATTTTACCAAGCCTTTCAAGCTTGAGTTTGATGCCTTAGGAGAAGGTATAGGAGTTGTTTTGATGCAGGACAAGCACCGGATTACTTTTGAAAGTAGAAAACTTAGGGGTACAAAGCGAGGTTACATCATATATGATAAGGAGATGTTAGCCATAATGCATGCTTTGGCTAAATTCAGGTAGTACCTAGTGGGCAGCAAAGTCGTGGTTAAAACAAACTACAACAGCCTCAGACATTTCTTGAATTAGCGCGACCTTAAAGATAGACAACAAAAGTGGGTAAGCAAATTGCAAGACTACGACTTTGACATAGTTAATGTCAAAGGGAAGAAGAATGTGGTAGCTAACACACTCTCATGGAGACCTCACTTGTGTTCATTAGGTGAGATTACAGTTGATTGGTGAGAGTGGATATCAGTGGATTATGCTAAAGACAAGTGAGCCGCATGAATCATTGATGGTACCATTTAGAATAGCAGGTACATAGTTGTAAATGACTTGATCATTTACAAGGGGAGGATTTTATTAGTACCAAGATCGGGCATGAAGAAGAAGGTAATGAGAGCTTTCCATGATGTACCTATAGTTGGTCACCCAAGATATTTCAAAACATATAGGCAGATCCAAGAAAGATTCACATAGAAAGGGATCAAATCAGATGTATTGCAATATGTTAGAAAATGCCCCACTTGCCAGTAGAATAAATAAGAACATTCCTTTCCAACTAGTTTGTTGCAGCCCCTACCCATTCCCAATTAGAAATGGGAATGCATTTCTATGGATTTTATCACAGGCTTGCCCAAGGCCCAAGGCAGAGACTGTATCTTTGTTGTGGGTGATAGATTGACAAGATTCACTCATTTCTAGCCACATTCATAGCAACATAGATTGCATATCTATTTTTCATAGAGGTATTCAGGTTGCATGGGCTACCCAAGAGTATAGTCAATGACAGAGATAGCAAGTTTATGAGTCACTTTTGGCAGGAGATATTCAGGTTGAGCGGGACTGAACTCAATCCCATCACTAGTTACCATCCACAAATAGATGGACAAACATAGATTGTCAACAAGTGGGTGGAAGGATACCTTCACAACTACATTTCAGGGCAGTAGAAGGCATGGGTTAAGTGGTTACACCTGGGAGAGTATTTCTATAACACTACTTACCACATGTCCATTAAGATGTCACCTTTAAATGACCCTCTATGGGTATGAGTGTAACGCCCGCCTTGTACACCTCAAAGAAATACACATTTAAGCTACATGAAACAGGAATATTTTTTTTTTAAATGATTAAGATAACAAATAATGTTAACATAACTAACTACAACATATTCTCTAAGGATACAAGGCTGCATTACTTAACAATTCAACTAACATAATTTAACATACATCAGTAACTAATCTGAATCCAATGCATAATTAAATAACTTATTCTCATTCACTGCATATCATCAAATAATGTAATACAATCTACATAATTAAGTACATAACTGAAATGCTTTCATATAAGTACATCATGACATCATTACATTGCCATTTTCAGACTACATTAGAATCACATACATTATGATTGATCTGTTACACAAATCTGGTACAAGGTTATACACATACATCTTCATCAACTGGTACAAGTACAATCATCTGAATACTGGAATAAATCTCTTCTGTACATGAGCTTCGACAAGAATAACCAATGGATAAAATAGCTCTTCCACCCGACCATGTGGAACCCTAAGGTCCACCCCCCGAGCTAGGAGTTAACATGAGGTCCCAAACAATAACAGTCAGGTAGACAAGACTAACATGAACAAAGGACGACCAAACTCCAATACAACACATGGCAATAACATAAACAACACAACACAACACAACTTATCTTCCAGAGGCAACACATAACGAATGGGGAGAGTACAACTAGGGAATGCTAGGCTACAGTAGGGAGAAGTGTCATCACATGGCTTGTCATGGGTTGTCCTGGCAAGCCTTCCTAGGCCCCGGCCCCCATCTTGGGTTATCCTGGCAGCCTCTCCCGACTCCCGGCCCCCATACAACGCTCATGCGGAATCAACATACCTTTCATGAGGACAAGGTAGTTGATCTTGCCATTCCAGGCCTTCTCATCTCATCTCAAGCCTAAACAAGCACTTGAGCCATGAGTGAGGCATCCACTTATCTTGGTTAGTGTGCATAACTACCCAACCCCCTAATTCATTATTTAGGTTATCACTTGATTAATCTACTTCCAACGGGTTATCCTGACTGCCACTTTGGGCGCCAGCCCCACGTTGAAAGCCACTCCCCTACCTGCATCTAGAAAACCCTACTCAACAACATAGCAAACATCATCATGATGATGATGATACATAAACCATGCAAGGCATTAACCATCTTGCATAACCATTATTCTAATATGAACATATACATGTAATAATGCAAGGCATTCACCTTCTTGCATATCATCTCAATTACAAAGACATACTCTTAATACATTTTCCCTGGCTTCCAATGAAGTAACTCATAAGAAAAATACTTTTTCATGAATACCGACGTCTCCCCATTGTCTAATCCAATACAACATCCCAAACAAACAAATAAATCACAACATTCATGAAGAGCCTTTCTACACATCATGATGCATTTAGAATATTTACATTCTTTCACAATACCATAACCAAATTCCTTATACATAACAAAGGCGACATGACTTCAATAACTTAGGACACTTATCAACAGATTACATGAAGTTGAAACACAACAACCTTGGCCTCTGAAAATGAACCCTTGACAACTTATACTTTGACCATTTCATACAATATACTAACTAATTATCTAATACCTTTAAATTAAATTTCCAATACAATAATCATATACCTACTCCTTAAACCATTATCTTAACAAAATGAAGAAACCATATTAAAACCGATGTCAATCTAAATTAAATTTCATTAACCATAATATATAATCACAACGATTTTCTTTTAATCAAATAAATAATGGCAACATTATTCTAAATCCCTAATTTTATTTGACTTTTAACAATCAACTATACTTTTGAAATAATAATATTAGTATTAATAATGATAATAACAGTAATAGTAATAATAATCATCATTATTATCATAATACTAACAATAATGATAATAATAATAATAATAATATATAATAGTAATAATAATAACATTCCTTAGGGTTAATCTAAGCCAATCAAAGAAATGCATACAAGAAAGCACAACTACCCTAGAATACAATGACGGGTTTTAAACATCTCCATCAATGCATAAATGGCTGGCTTAATAGAATAAAATATAGGGTACACCATTTGACATATAACTATTAAAAAATCAATTGAGCAAGAAATATTCAAAATTTGGAGCATAGACAGATCTCAAAACCAAACCATTTACTGGAATGACCTGCATGGAGAATTGACCGTAATGAAGTGGATGGAGAGTTGAATGTGAAGGGACTCTTTCCTAGAGCTGCCACATCGACAGAACTTACAGTAGAAATTAGGCAAGTATCAACACAAGGACCTGAGTGACATCGATCTGGACATCTATCAACAGAACATCGCAGCATCTTCTCACATGTTGAACCGCAGGTTGGCACCACAGCATCACAAGGAATCCCATTATACTCCACTTTCATGTTGTTCCTTAGCTAAAGATACAGATGGCAGAGTTCTTTGAATCCTATTGTCAAGGTTAGGTTTCATTATTGATACCTATTTCATTAAACATGAAAGCTGGGTAATATAGATCTTCAGATGGTGAGTACTAATTACAACTACAATATCACGATCTAAGGCCAAATGCAGTATACGGTACTAAACAATAGCCTTTCTTCTTAACTTATCAGGGGATTTTGTATATGATTATTAGGTTGCAATCCGTTACTGATAGATACACGTTTGATCAGTGTGGAGATATGCCTGGAACACTCATCTAAGCCAATGGGGATTGATGCATTCCCAAATCAATTTAAACTTTGTTAAATATCTGAAAAGCCGTTATGACACTCAAATATTTTACTTTGAAAACTCGTAATGCTTGGCAAGCAAAACTATGGACTAAATCCGTTGAGGGAAAGTTTTTAGCTTTTATTTTGTTTTCCTTTCTAGTATCATTTTCACACCCGATTTTTAATTCATTAGCATTAAAATAATCATGAGTCAAACTTGTAACGCTATGCAAATTATGCAAGCTCACTTTAATGTTAAATAAGGTATTCCAGTCTAATACTATTAAATTATTAATTTCTGGTGGCATTAATAATTTCCCTTCGACGAGTTCTTCTTGTGGAAGTTGTAGACGGACCACTTGAGACTAATGGTGCAAAGAGCCATGATGCAGCAGAGCTTACTAGTCAAAACTGCAGTGGTTATATGGTTGTTTTCAAAAATATTAAATTGCATTCATGTATACGCTGAAATCATTGTAGACCATGAGACAGTATTGTGCTTGAGCATTTTTCAGATAGAAGGCATGTATCCTCTAACCTCGCACATTTCGCATACATGTCAAGCAGAGCGCTGGCAACAATCACGTCTGATTCAAGTCCTCTTTTGACTACAGAGACATGCACCTGCTTACCTTGTTCTAGAGACAAGACACTTGTGGACGCCCTCAAAACACCTACAAAAGTAAACTGGTTGGGTTTCATACCTATGTTTTGCATTTGACTAAAGAGTTTTTATGTCTCCTGATTGTTCTCATTATAAGCACAACCAGCTATGATTGCATTCCATGAGATAGCATTCCTTTTGGGTATTTTGTCAAAAACCTTGAAAGCACTCTCCAAGCTTCCACTTTTAGCATACATAGTAATGAGAGCATTCACCACAGTAATATCTAATACAGCCTCAGTTTTAATTATATTTGCATGAACTAACTTGCCCAGTTCAATGGCTCCTAAATTTGCACACACACTAAGAATACATGAAAACGAAATTGGATTTGGCTCTAAACCTGTCTGCTGGAGTTCAAAACATAATTGCAAAGCTTCGAAGCCATGGATGCCTTCGCCCCTCAACCAAAATTGATATCTGTAACACTCAAGATTCCTTTTTCTAAAGACTAAAACTTATTTCTCACATAATTCCAACCAGGAGAGAAAAATATTATAAAACAAATCTTCAATAAAAGATGTCTATACGGGCCTGAGAGAATATATAGCATCCAGGGTCCAGTGTTACCTGCGACTTCCCGCGATCGATCTAAGATTACTTACAGAATCGGCAGTGCCATGTAAGAGAGTTCAATGAGCATTCCACTCATCATGGCAATGTTTTGGCATTTCTAATCGAATGCATAGAAGTTGTTAGGAGGACACAACGTGGAGGAGGAAAAACTGTAGTAAGATGTATGTATCTAATGACTGAGAGAGATGGTGAAATACAGAAACACATCATGGCATCTATGAATGGAAACATCACAAAGGTGATCTCCTTCGAATGTAACCTAGGAAACAATTACAAAGCTGTTGATTATAGTATAAATGTCAATGAGAATGCAATGATCTTATCTACTCCTTGGATATCAAGTCGTCTAAATCGTAGATAGAAACACTAATCAGTAAATAGGTTTGGAGGACGGTGGAAGAATTGTAAGCAACATTCCATTTATTACAGACCCAATGATCTGCATCTAAATCCGCCCACAGAAAATAAACATTTGCAGAAGTGACAGAAGGTTCAAGTAGAAAACCATTTAACCAAAATAATTTCGTAGCAATAAAAGAAGCAATCAACCACACAGATTCAGATTCAGAAATTAGGCATTCAGTGGAACCTGGCCTTGATTATCGAATTGCCGAGTCCGTTTCAATTACTGAAGTTCCACGCTTCTTTTCCCAGCCTTCTACTCTCTTCTTCTACCTGCAATGCTGTCCTCTTTGCCTCTACAAGCTTTTCTTTTATAACACAGTCTCTCTCATCTACCAAGGAACTCGGCATGTGATCCCGTGCATCTCCCTCCTCGAGAAAGACTTTTATTTAATTTAATAATCCCAAGAGGTTATTCTTTTTAAATATTAACACACAATTTCGACAACATTTAATTATTTTATAGCCGACCAAGCATATTGCATTTAATAAAGTTATAATATTACAACTATCTATAATTGTACAACTATATATTAATTTATTTTATTAATTTAGTTGCAAATTACTAATTACAACATAACTTACAATTATTATATTTATTTAAATATTTATTGCAAATAATATTATATTAAATAATACAAAACCTCTTATAATCTTTATTTAACAACTATACTTCTAATAAAATAATAATTTATTTACAACAATAATCAACAATTATCGACACTATACCCAATATTATCTTTTATCAATACATTTAATTATCAACATTATAATTTCCGTAATATGATTCTAATAAAAGCACAACGACACCTTACACACTTAGACACTTTCTAACCTAGTTAGACTCCAAGGTGCAATATTACTTGTCCGCAAATCATGATCGAATTACAGACAATGACCAAAAGGATAAACTGACAACCAGACCACACTGACATGGGACCTCACGTTAACTCAAAACAACTAATCCATTGGCGAAGGCATGCTCAGACCTGTAATCAGGTGGAGTCGATGCCTAGTACCTGCATTCCTGCAACAATGCACGGTTAAGCATAACAAAATATATATATCCACATGCAGTCCTGTAGCGAATGAAAATCGCAGTGGTGTAGGGTACTCAAGAGCGAGTAATACAACACTGTTCCATTCACGTTTATGAATAAACGATTAACTATGTTGAACAAGGTATCTGATATTATTCAACAACATAAAACATTCAATCCTCTTACAATCCAATATCGCAATTAACATCAAACATCTATAACATCTAGTTTATTTATCAAATTCTAAAGCATAAAATAACCTATTCTAACATCAACATCTATTATAATAACAATTAGGTCCATAATGAATTAGCAAAATAACAAGAGATCCATCATCTACAGTCTAAGACACTATCATAAAGTCCAAGCAAACATCAATCTGATGGACGACGGGATGAGGGGCACTACAATGAGGCTCCCAATTTCCTGGATTTGCTTTTCAGGGATAGTAGGGTACCTAAGGCCAGGGATTTCCTACAAGAGAGCTAGGACATTATGAAATCTTTGAAAGAGAATATCCAAAAGGCACATAATCAATAGAAGTAATATGCATAACAACACAAAGTTTAGTGTTGATACTCTTGTCCAACTGATCATATACTTTCCCCAATTCTCTTCTAATTGAAACAACTTCCTCCTCAAGTTTCAAACATTCTTTTGTCTTGGCTTTAATTTGGACTTTTTGTTCTTTGTTCTCTTCCCTTACACAATTCAAGTCTTCAAGAGAATAAATAAGTACACCTTCAAAATCAACTTCACATTCTTCTTCATCAATAGTCTTGTCAAAAATGTCAGAGACTTCCATAGCCATGAATTTAAGGATTCTTCTCCTTCATCATCTGATGAGTAGTGATCTGCTTCTTCCAAAGAGTTGTAGTCTTCTTTGGAAAGGAGGCTCCTTTTGAAGTTGTTCCTTTTGAAACCCTTGCTATTATTTTCATTTTCTCCAAAAGGACATTTAGATGCATAATGACCAATCTTTCCACATTTAAAACATTTGAAAGCTAGCTTACTTTATACTTGCCTGAACCCTGCTTTAGCTTTCTCACAAATTTTGCTTCTTCCTCTGACTCACTGTGTGGACCAAATGTTCCTTCTTTCTTTCCATCTTTGAATTGATTTCTCATCTCATAGGTAGTGAGGGACCCAAATAGATCATCCATGGTAAGTGTGTTGAGATCTTTGGCTTCTTCAATAGAAGAAACTTTTGAATCAAATTTGTGAGGGAAAGATCTCAGAACTTTCTTCACAACAACTGAGTCATTCACTTCTTCTCCTAGCCCTCTGATTCCATTAACAACTTCATCCACTTAGAGTAAATAGTTAGAAATACTTTCCTCTTCTTTCATTCTTAGATTCTCAAACCTTCTTTTATAAGTTTATAATTTTGCTTGCTTTACTCCTTCATAGATATTTTTGAGTTTATCCCATATATCCTTGGACATCTTGCATTGCATTACCTTGAGAAAACTCTAATTTGGTTAGACCACTTAAGATAGCATTCTTAGCTTTAGCATTATTTTCATGGGCCTTCTTCTCAGCCAGATCTGTAAGAGGATGAGTAGGATTAGTATAAGTATCGATTGCAGCTCTCCAAACATCATACCCTAAAGAGGTAAGATGGGCTTCCATCCTTACACTCCAAAAGGCATAGATAGTTCCATCAAATAGAGGTGCTTTGTTAGAAGTAGATCCTTTCTGATCCATGTGTTCGAATCCAAGATCTACCTTCAGCTATTAGACTACACCAAGGAACCTTGCTATAATACCAATTGTTGAACACACATAAGTACTAAGAGGGGGGTGAATCAATACTTCAAATTATTTCCCTTAAATACAATAAACCCAATGTAAACATTCAAACCACATAAAGCAAATGAACACATACACATAACACTAGATTTACGTGGAAACCTAGGATGAGAAAAACTACGGTGAGCTAGTTTCTTGGAGCTACTGTCCAAATCTATCCTCACAAATAAAAAGAGATTTACAACCAATTTTATGGGAACCAACCCAAAGGAAGCACCAACTCCCTAATACAAATTTTATGAACACCAAATCAAAGGAAGCACCAACTTCACGTACAAAGTTTGATGGGCTCCAACCTAATAAAGTACTACAACACTTACAACACTTACAATACTTACAAGATGAGGCACCAACCTCTGTACCAAAACACTTGACTGATTCTGATGGTTCAATCACCTCCACAACATCATCTCCTTTAACTCTTTGATATTGACTTACTCATATAACATTAACACCTTCGCTCTATCATCTCTGCTCAAAACACTTCTGTAATACACTACTGACTCTATTATGAATCATGCATCATGGCCTCCAGAGTTACTTCTCAATTTCTGGATCATTCATCATTTTCACAAACACTCACACTTACTTGTACCCATCTTCTTACCTTCATAAATATCCTCCGCAAGTCTTCAAAACATCATCTTCATCAGCCTAAATGTAATGTGTAACATGAAACATGTAACGAGCTTGCTTGTCAGCTCCCAAATCATCTGCACTGATGTAGGAATGAAATCTCACTATGTGGTTCATACCAAGGGGTCTACTGGACCCATTTTACCTTCTCCCAAACTTTCTTGCTAGCACACACTTCCAAACACATGGCACAATCACTTCATCACACCATGTTAGCACTGCAAACACTTATCCTTTCATACATTAACTCCAGATCCTATGTGGTATCAGAGAAGAGAGATATCATCATGCAGATCAAGCACCTAACACTATATGACCTGTAAAGCCTTCTCATACACTCTTCTTTCTGGTTTATGCTTCTTCTTGTTGGCACAACCAATCAGACAATGACGTCAGTATCCCTCACACTGTCTTGACATAGAACATTAAAAAACATACTTGTGGTGATAAAAAACACTTGAAACATGAACTATGCATACATACTAACCATCTAAACTTATCTTTCAAACAACAAAGCCAAACATCAAAGTGCATGAAATGTGGTGGCTTTTTATCCTATCTCTAATAACCTTACACAACAACATGACTTGTTCTTACTCTACTTAACTCTAAAAAATCTGCGGTACTTTGTATCCTTTGAAAATTGAGTATATCATTCTTGTATATTTTATTTACCTAATTTCCAAACCGCCAAGCTATATCTTCAAGTGCAGAGAAATGCGAAGCATTATTCTATACCTTTGAGATTGCAACAAAATTGTATCACCACTGTCTTCACTCTACTAACTTTGGAAAGATTTGCACTAGTTCTTATGCTCTCAAATATGAACCACACATACCTTATAGCTATTTCTAGCTAATTTCCAATCCGCATGCTCATGTCTTCATTTGCGGAGGAATGTGATACATTTTCTTAAACTTCTGTAGTACAATTCCCTATGCCTCTAACAATTTTGATCATTTAAACAATTTCCCTCAAATCCCATGCAATACTTTTCAACAAGAGGTACTAAATGCAACATTCACAACACCATAAGAAACAATCATAACTCTTTTCACCAAAAGAAAGAAGTCACAACTTCTTCATGTCAGCATATCCTTTAACTTGACAACTTTCACCTATCCATGAAATTCAGAAGATAAAGTACAACTGTGTATAGATGATACTGATCCAACAACATGCTCATGTCTTTCATCACCATATCTTCTGTTCATCACTCCTTTGACATCAACAATTCACGTCACAACTCCTTTGATCATCAGTCCTTTGACATCCACCTTTGACATCATATGCAACAATATGCCTTCTAGATCACAACACCTCTAATCACTACTCCTTTGACATAAATGATTACCACTCTTTTGACACCAATGACAACATATGCAACATACCAAACAAGGTTGAGATAAATCTAGATTAGATTGATAGGAGTTGGATTGAGATTGTCTTCCAAGAGCTAGACTAATGAGTTCAACAAAAGACTAGATGGGGAATTGAGGTTCACCAACTCAAGAGGAGCCACTCTCCTAAGCTAGCTAATTCACTAATGATAGGTACTAACTCGTTTTCCAATTTGAAAGAAGAAAACTTCTCAAACAAGTGACAAGCTAGTAGATCTAGATCTAGATTTTGACTCTAACAAGATGATTAAGATAGCTGGATGATCAAAAGGATTGTGCTGGTTGATGTTGATAAAACTATCCAATAAGTTACCTATGGTCTCAATGGGATAAAAAGTTCTAAACTCCAATAAGATGATGATGATGATGATGGATGGATGGATGATTGAAAGGTTGATAGTGCAGATGGTAAAAAGTCTCAGGTTTGTGTTTATGTTCAACTAGTATAAAGGATCTCTAAGTCTGGGTAGGTGATGATTATAATTTTTTTAGCAATTTTTTGTTGTTGAATCACAAAATTCTATAACGGGATGTTTGGAAAAGATTTTGGATAAGCTCTTTGGAAAGAGATTTCAAACAATAAGACATAATGGATGTGATACTTTTGAAAATAGGTGCGTAAGGTTGTTAACCTCTGCGGATAACAAATGGCATATACTAGTAGATAACAAGAAAACACTCCAAACACTCTTGTACAATCCTATATTATTCAATCAAGGAGTGTCATATCCCACGGACTAACTCAGGTGTGGTCTTAATCCCGACTATTAGATAATGGTGGCATCAACCCCCTTGATACCATTTACCTTGTTATGGATAGATAGGGAATGCAAGGTCATGTACCACCTTACACCCCTTACTTTAGAAACTTTCATCATGCCCAAAGTAGACTCTATCTCAGACAATGGCGATAATAGAGTGAGTGAGCTCTTCTCCTCTTATGACAACGATGACCAAATGATATGATGGCTGAAAGGTCTTATCTAGGATAACAAGGTGTCTAGGGAGCCCACAATACACACTAGGTATGATGGGGTGCAAGTATGTGAACACTAGTCCATTGAAGGCATGTGACATAAGCGATTAAGCAAGCATCACTTCACCTTGTGTCCGGAATCATCTGGGGCCCCAAGGTTGTGCCAATAACTATGTGACTAGATTGAGGTACAACTTTTGCTCTCTCCCCTTTATATAACTTGCCAGAACATGTGGTTGAGGTCATCCTTAAGGGTGATGAAATCCCTTAATAGGCCTCCTAGAGGGAAGGAACACTATTCACTTTTGATCTCCAAGCTCACACGAAGTGCAAGGGGAGAGCATATGTGAGATAATTTTCCTAGGATTGAACAAATAAACACAAGGATAATGAAGTAGTTTTTGATCTCCAAGATCACAAAAAGGTGCGAGGAGAGAGCATACACCCTTTTCAAAATCCAAAGACAAAACAAGCAATGTTCAATTATTGTCCCCCTAGATTAGACTAAGTGCCTAGATTAGTGATAAAATAATTTATTTGACATGTGAATCCACAGAAACTTGTTAGTAGTTTCAAAGATTTCTTTGACATGCAAACTTGCAGAAATTTGTGAGTGGTTTCAATGATTTCTTCTTTGGCAAGCAAAAGCTACAAAATTAGGATTAGACCAAAATGATGGAATTCTAGATAAATATTAAAAATAATGGAATGATATAATAGAATAAATTAGATGAGTAGATTCTACACGAAATTCTAAGCACTTTAAAAAAAATTGTGAAATTTTGTTAAATTTTGCAAAAGTTATTTTCAAACAAAGTTTGAAAAGAAAGGTTGACTTTGATTATACCTGACTATGTTGAATCTGCTGATGAGCACTATACCACTACGAAGTTGGGTTAATCAAATTTCTAACGCTTGTGAAAACTTAAAAATCTGACATGATATGCAAAGTTATAGCATTTTTAAAAAGAAAACTATTTTAATCTTTAAAAATACTATTCATGACATGAAAACACTGTTCACACCCTGTGAACACTATTCACTGTCAAAAACATTGTTCATCGAAACATTGTTCACCATCGAAAGCATCTAGAAGCATTGTTTACTACCGGAAGCACTGGTCACTGCCAAAAGCACTGTTCACTATCGAAAAGCATTGTTCACTGCTGGAAAGCACTCTTCACTGCCGGAAACATTGTTCATCACCCTACAAACATTTGCTCAAATTTCACCTACACCAAAAAGGGTCAAATTATATATTTGTCTTCACCTCTTGGCCCTTCTGGACGCAACCATGAAGTTCATTTTGTGCTGCGATACTCTCTATGAAAGTGTACCCTCAAATTTTCTCCAAAAAGAGCATAAACCTACAACAAAAAACTAACAAAGCCTGCAAAAAGCAAGATAGATCAAGGGATGGGGTCCCACCAAGTGTGCCAAAATGTGTATGGTGAAATTTGGAATTCATAAAGACGTCAATACAACAAAGATTCAATACCAAACTCTATCATAACCTCAAGAAACAATCACTAAAAGTTACCCATTGATTGGAATTCCTTGGTGTATTTGTGAATGTGGATTGCTCAAATACAAAAGCATAACCTTGATAATTTGATGAGGGTGGAATCCACCCAAAACATATACAACAACAATTTCTAGATTTGAAATAGATACGAACAAGATCTCAAGAAATATTAGTTAAGCAAACTGCAAACTGTTTCAGAATTTCTTCATTAAACTAGCATGTAAAAGGCTACAAATCTAAAATACAATTCCCATAGTCATATGCCCACTTATTACATCAATATGGGTTGTCTTACAATAGAAATATCTGACTTACAGAGCCTTCTAGAGCTATCTTCTAATATCTACATGATCTCCTTATTTGCATGAACAGGACTTGCCAATAACACCCCCCTTACTACTTCTGGCAAATAGGCTATAAATACACATCAACACCACTTAGTGTAATTTTCCCAATGTCGGCTTGCTTTGAAATGTGTAACTCCCATTTAGGGGCCAAAATGAACCCATTTGTCCCTTTTTCCCGCCCAAGAAAGAATTTTTCAGATTTTAAAATTGAGAAACTAGGTTGTACAACTTCCAGGAGCCATAACTTTTGAACTGGGTGTTTGATTGACAAAAGGTTTTATGTGTTGGAAAGATCACACAAAATTGAAGCTCCACAAAATGTCCCATTTAGGGATATTTTGATTTTTGATCAATTTCTGGGATGTTTAGAAACCTCTAAGTGCCTTAAAATTGATTTCGAAACTTTTTCCATGAACCTCAAAAACTAAAACTTTAATATCTTGAAATCTAGACATGATCTTGGGCTGAAATTTACCAAGAATGTTTATGTTGCTATTGGGTAAAAGCACAAAGCTGTGTCACACTTTTATAAAGGAAACGACTAACATTGATCTAAATTTTTAACTTGAATCATTAAAGGTGACATACATTTTGAATTTTGAAATGGTGTAAATTAATGAATTGTATATTTTTTAGTGTATTTTATGTTTGTATTTTTTATAAAAAATTAAAAAATTATTTGAATACATTTTTTTGTCAAATTGACACTAAAATTTAGTTGATAAAATGCTGAAAAATGAAGTTAAGTGGGATGTCGCTCTTTTTAAAGTAAAATTTATTTTTTTTCCTTCAAATTTTTTGTGTGTATTTATAACTTGAAACTTTAGTGCATGGATTTGTTTTTTATGCATTTTGATAAATATATATTTTTAAATAAATATAAAAAGTTGTGTGTACTAGAAAATAATTACTTCGATGGGACATTAGCTTTTGTCTTTACTATTAATCCAAAATAGAAAAAAATTATATCATCTTGACATGGAATCTCTTCTCTAATGCATCATATTTTTAATTTTTTTTTAATAAACTTTACTATTTTTTCTTGATAAGACAATCAACCTTATATTTTGGTGTTGATGACCTACTTTTAGTAAAAATAAAAAATAAAATATTAACAATAATTGGACTATTAAAAACCCCACATTTTTTAAAACTACACTTACAAATCTACAAAAGGGTATTTTTTTATTTTTTTAAAAAATTATTTACACGAGTAGGAATTGTTGAAATGTTAATTTTTTTGAAATTTTGTATTTTTTGGTAAATTGGCCTCCAAGTGGTGCTACATATGTATTTAGTGGACACTTCTAGTTGAAAAAGTTGTGGCCCATATCTAACTCAGCTAGAGTGAATCTCACTAGACCCTATGTTTGAAAAAAAATGACTTTTAGCTAGAAATGTTTAAATTCACTTGTGTTGATAAGTCTGTAGACACTTAAAAATGTCTTGGGCCTGCAAACAACATTTTCACACATATTCCGCCTTAATTCCACATTCTTCTATAAATTAAATAATTTTTAAAATTATTTAATTAATTCGTTGCCTCTTGCACTTTTTAATTAATAAAATTTTATTTAATTAATTATTTAAGTTGTCTTCTTCTAAATTCCGCTATAATCAAATAATTTAATTATTCACTAATCAAATACCCATATCCCCTTTAATTTAAATAAATACCCATTTATTTTAATTATTAACCTTGTCCTAGATTAAATAAGTTCTCACTTATTTAATTTATTTCCTACACATTGCCCTTTCCTCCCAAAAAATTAAATAAATCACTACAATTTATTTAATTTTAAAACATTCCCCCACCTCACCATTTTTCTCTAATTTAAAATTCAAATTTGTCTTTTGTGGCTGGAAACCCTAGAGCATTCTTAGCCCTTGATCTTCCTCCAAAGTCAACTTCTAATCTCAACCCTCCATTCACACTTCATTTTCTATAAAATCCCCCTCCCCTTTCATTTTCAACACACCACTTGTGCATTTGACTTCTGCCATTTTCAACCTATTGAGCTCTTAGTCCATTTGTAGACCTGCAAGTCTAAGTGCATCATCATAGGGTTTCATGCTTGCATGTTTATATTCTAGGTTGTTTAAGGACTCTATTGCATAGTTAGGGTTTCAATTTGCAGATTTTAGGACTATAGCAAAAATTTTACCTGACTACAAAGTCAGCCAAAAGTGTGACACAATTCTATGCTTTTACCCTAATATTCCAAATCTTTGGGGATAATTTCAGGCCCAACCACTTCTTTGATATAGCTGGATTACTAAAAATAGTAAGTCCTAGTATTCTTAGCCTTTTTGGAAAGTTTGAAGGTTTTAAATCATTATTCAAGCAAATGGGTATCCAAAAATACAAAAATTGAAAAGAACAGGGAACAAAATCATTATTTTTTGGGTGGTGCAAGATTGCCCTTACACCACTGGATGCTTCTACATCATAACTAGATGAAAGATGAATCAATTCAACAACATAAGTTCCCATAAATGAAAAGTCCCCCATTTGATTTGGAGAATTCCTTATTTATAAATTTTTGATGATGGAAAGATAAGGATTTGATTTTTGTTTTATTTGATTAGGTGAGTTAAAAAGAGGAAATAAATCAAGAAGAAGATAAGATTTGAAAGTAGAGAAGGGATTTGATTTTTGATTTAATCCAAAAGAAGATAGGATGAGATATGAGAGAATAATTGATAAGACTATCTAATTAATTTAATCAATTAGATACATGAGTTTGAAAAAGGAAAGAAATCGAGAAGAAGATGTGATTTAGATTTATTAATTAAATAATTATAGATTATTTAATTAACATTAGAAAAATGAATTAATTAATTAAATAATTGTAAATTATTTAATTAATGTTAAGAAGTGGGAAAATTAACTTAATTAAATAATGAAGAATTGTTTAATTAATGTGGAAGAATAAGCTAGAAAGATTTTAATAATGAAAGGATGAATTTAATTAAATAATAAAAAATTATTTAATTAATGTGAAAGTATAGAAAATGAATAATTAAGTTGGGAAGTAATGTGAATGTGATGTAGTGAAAATGCATTGGCAAATTTTAGGTGTCTATAGATACAACTAACTCTTTCTTTGTGCAAAAAACACTTATTTATATTGTTTAGAAAGAATTGTATGAAAATAAATAAAATAATTAGCTACACTCCTAACCTAACTACAACTCCTTGCACAACATGCAAACTTTATTACAATTTATCTGGTCCATTAATCCTAAAATTACAAACATGCAACTGCTAGTTCAACTAACAATTAAAGTATTATATTTTATATATAAGGTTGGAATAAGAATATGTATGTATGTATGTATGATTACGAATTTACACCCCCCAACAAGTATATCTTTTTCATTTATTCAACTCATCAAAAAATTTTGATCTCACAATGATCCTAAGGCATTCTAAACGATGGAATGTACTATTCGCCTAACACTCACAAAAAGACATACACCACAATTCAGAATGCCTTGGACAACATTACTAGTAGACTAATGATTTTGATGAATTGGATAAATGGAGAAAGATTCATTTCTAGTGGGATGTAAATTCCTAATTAAACTTATACACACACATACCATGGTTCATGATGCCTTGGACAACATCACTACTAGACCAAATATTTTGATGAGTTAGATAAATGGAGAAAGATTCATTTGCTAGGGGGATGTAAACTCCCAATTAAACCTTATATATATAGAACAAGGATGGACTCATCCCTTGGGAGAAGTTGAGGGTTATGTACTTGTTAACTTGTTTTAATTTGCATCTTTTAGTGTGACACAAAATGGAATAGATGTGCAGTAGAATTGCTCTTCAAATTAGAAAGGGAAGCTTCCTATAAATCAAAATCTAACTTAAAAATATACATGTACTTGCCATTTACAAACTATATATTGTTTTTGAGGTGATTTCATGTTCATGTTAAACAAAACATAAATATGTAATCTTTTTGGATTTGCAACATGCAAAAGGCTAAAATGCACTTTCAACATGAGACAAAGAGCTTTATGATTTTTTACTTGAATTAAATCCTACAACTAGATGCTTACAACATTTAGTTAAAAATAGAGACAGAGCATGGCAAGTTCACATGGATTAGATAAACAATTGAACATGAATGCTATAGTTAAATTGAATATAAGACTCAATACAAAGCTGCGAGCTACATCTTAAAGTTCGTTTACAATACAAAGCTTGCAAATTTATTGAAGCAACTTAACTTTTAGCACACATAAAGACACATCTCAATAGATATTTAAAAACAAGATAGGCGTAATAAATTCTATTGAGTGAATAACAAATCACAATAACATTGAATATTTAAAGTGCAGTGCCCCTTAATTTTTAGCTTGTGTCAGTTGATAGTTTTCCATTACTTTTAGACAATTTTGAGACATTTGAGTTGTTAGACTTATGTTTTATACTCATGATGGACTATGATTGACTGAGGGATTTTGGACTTGTGTTATAAGTTTTATGATGACATTATTGTTATTACAACTTAGGCTGTATTTTGACATGTTAAGTTGATGGTTAGTTAAATTATGCAGAATAATGGTACTATGCTTTATGAATTGAATGTTATCTATTTGCTAGTTAGATATGTTTGCATTTATTGATATGCTTGTGAGCTGGGATGGTGTAGTATTACTCGTTCGAGTACCCTACTACACTGCAATTTCCCGATTCTGTGTGCTTGATGTATTTGCATATACTCGTATACAATCTATTGTCCTAATGCAGGTTGCAGGTACCGAGCATCGACTCCACCTAACTTAGTAGCTCTGAGCGTTCCCTTGCACCAATGGATAATGTTGATAGGAGATGACATGGGGTTTCCCTAGGTCGGTTCCCGTCTTCAATTATGGTCGTGAGTCTTGTTGTCACTTTATGGTCTTCGCCTCGGATATGGTCGTCATTGGTATGCAATTGTCTTGTTGGTATTGGTTGGGTTCAATTTTTGTGTATTGGTCGGAAATGAATTTTTTATTATTATTATAATAATAATAATAGCGTTTTATAGTCGATATTTATTAATGTGTAGCGAGGAGTATGTTTAAGTGTTTTTCTCAAAGATTAAATTATTGATTTTAATGATTTTAATTAGATATTATCATAAGTCATTAATAATATTTTCTTATTAATATCGCATGATAGTTTGAAAATATTATTAGTTAATAATTTATTGATTGTGAGTTGTCATATGAGAATTCTGATTTGGAGAATCTCTCTGTGAAAGAAGAATTTATTGCTTTCCATTTTAAGGAGGTTAGTGGGATTCTCTGTCACAGAGGCTGGTAGTGGAAATTTAATGAAGTTTGCTTATTTTGGTTGAGGGAAGCTAACTGAAAAGGAGGAGACCGCCCCCTTTTCCTGAATCGGGGGGGGGAATCACTGTCAAAGGCATCAACATCATCACAGAATCAAGGAGCATGGAGCTTTATGAAATTCATTCTCACTACTACCTCAATTGCAACAACAGCTACTATCGACCATGCTACTTACAGTTGGTTTTCTTTTACTCATACTCTTTGTAACTTATGGATTTTGTACTAGAAACATTTAGTAAATGAGTTAAATAGAGTGTTGGAGTTTTAGTAACCATGCACAGAGGATTTTCATAATTATTGGGATTAGAGTCATAAATTTACTTCTACCTAAAGAATTTTGAACCGTATGTGTTAGATTTCAGTCTTAGTATCTCCAATATCCTTGTGCAACTGAAATAATGTGTATATTCTACAACCTTCGCATACCAGAAAGCCACGTGCCCTGTGCATGTTTTCTCATTTTGCATTAAGGTCCAATAAGATGGTTATAACTACCCTGTCTGACAATCTTCTTAATTAAAAAGGTTTCTTTTATTGGAATTTTATTATTAAAAAGATTCCTTATTAATCCTCTTAGTTAAGTAATCTAGAGAAATCTACTTTATTTTGAAAGAATGTATTCTCTATGACAAATGATGGTTTTGATAATTTGAACAACTAGTAAGTCTTGTCTTGAGTTGATCTTTTGCTTTAGTTAAATTGTTGCAATGATTTTAGGGATAAAGCTAATATTTGTTTAGTTAGGAAAGATCTGTAATAATTATCCTATAGAGAATTAGTTATAATAGAAATAGAATTGAATTAGTTTCTGTAAGAATGTTAATTGAGTAACTTTGAGTTCCTTAAGAAATAGATATTAGTGTTATAATTAAGTATTAGTTATACTCTTTTCACCTTGTTCAATAAATTTGATAGTTATGATTTTGTAGGAAGTAAATAATAAGTGAGATTTTTAGGTTACTTATACTCATTTGATTGTTTTAGTAACTAAATTGCTTGATCTATGATATGGTTTAATGGCCGTGATACAAGTGTATTGTTAATAACTAGCATACTCAAATTATTGTATAATTTATACTTGATTTAATTATGCAAAGTTGTTGAGAAGAAGCTTCGTTATACAATTTATAGGTTTGTCCTAGGATATATTTATTTGGCAGGCTTGGATAGAAATCCTCGTAACTGTTATAGTAGATTAGAATTGCTAGTATTGTGTATGGAAACCTTTTAAAATTGATAATGTAGGTAACGAATATTTTGATACTTGTTTATGAATATTGTATTAACGGCATAGGCATTGATGATGTTAGTAATATAAGTTTAAATGGTGTTAGTATCCTCCCATATTGAGGGATCTTAGTAGTAGGAATAAGACTTTAATGTATCTTGGCTATGACTAACAATCTTGATAGTAAATTGGTAGGAGCTTGATGTCATGATTCGAATCTTAATATTGTTTTGTTGATTTGTTTTATACCTTTTAGAGTCATAGATTTACTTACAGCTTGAGTTGAGATTGGGATTCTTTTTAAAAGTGTATAGATGTGTTTTGTAGTAGTAAGTTATTAAATAAATCATTGAGGGAATTATAAATCTTTAGATTTGATTAGAATAGTGCTATCTTATATATATATATATTCCTTGTTGTTTATTGCTGATTTTGAACCGATGAGTAACAACGATGCAATTGGGTCATTACATTTCATTTGTCTTTGAGTCTTGCTGTTATAATTGGTGACCATGTTAGTTTCGTGGGAGTTTAAGGTTGTTAAGCGTCATGCCTTGGATAGTTGCCTTTTGATATTTGTGTTGAAATCTTTTAGCTCCAGAAGCTTGTTACCTTGAATTCAGTGTGATATTGTGGCAAGGATGTTTTGGTGATGTGTCTTTTGGTTTGAGGTCTTGATGTAGATTGGAAAAGATTGTTGTTTTGAATTTGAAGATTGTTGATTAAATGTTATACTCAATTTGGGATTCTGAAATGGACAGGGAAAAGTTTCGTGGTTGAGAGTTTGGATTTATAATGATCTATGTAATGTTTTGGTTTGCAAGAAGTTTGATGCCTTTCAATCCCTTGTCCATGCACATTATTGGTTTATGGGTGATGGTTAAGGCTTGCTAGTTGTATGTAGGAGAGTGGCTTTCATGGTGGGGCTGGTGCCTAAAGTGGCTTCTTGGAAAACCCCATGGAAGTTGTAATCAAGTGATAACTTAATAACTTATTTAGATGGGTTGGGTAGAAATTCACATAACAAGATAAGTATGATGCCTCACCCATGCCTTGAGTGCTCTCATAGGCTAAGGATGGGATGAGAAGGCCTGGTTGGCAAGGTCAACCTCCTTGTCTTCATGAGAGGATGTGTCGGCTCCGCATGTATCACCCTATGGGGCCAGTGCTTAGAGAGAGGCTGCCAGGAAAACCATAGATAGGGGCCAGTTTCTAGTGAGAGATAGCCTGGAAAACCCATGCTAGGACCATGCGATGACACTCTCCCTACTGCAGCTTAGTTACTTCCTCTTTATCTTTTGTTGTAGCCTCTGGAGAATTGTCTTGATGATTTGACTTATCTTGACGATTGACTTGTCTTGATGATTTGACTTGTCTTGATGTTTGAGTAGTTTGGATGATTTGTGATGATCTGAGTTGTTTGTGTCAAACCTTTATCTATCTTCTTGTATCCCTTGACTTAGTGGAACCTCATTGTTATCTCCTAGCTCGGAGGGGTGGACCTCAAGGTTCCACATGGTTGGGTGGAAGAGCTTAATCCATTGGTTTTCTTGGGTGTACTAGTTCGAGGACATTGTAGAAGTGTTTCCAGTTCTAGATTTATTCTGCATCTTCAGAGTTGTAGTATACCTTCATAATTGTATTATATCATTGTATATTGTAAACCAATGTGATCAGTCATGTAATCTTGTATTTGAACCTTTGTAATTATTCATCTCTTCAAATGAATGATGTAAATCCTCTTCTGTTGTATTATAATGTATATCACTTGTATTGTTATAATTTTATGTTTATCTGATGCAGTTATGTTCCCTAGGGGTGTTAGCTATTCATTTTATTTAATGTTGTTAATAGTGTTGTTGACACTCATTTTGACCAGGGGTTGATTTGTCATGATCAGGAGGTTTCTTCATTTGAAGCCTTTATCTTCTTGCCCATTTTTTCTAAGTGTTGGACCTCCTCAGCATTTTTCAACTGCAGCATCATGTTTTCCTGAGGAGGAGGTCATCATCATCATCTTGTCTTCGATGGTCTGCATCATCATGTTCTTCGTCGACTGGGTTTTTCATCGTCATCATCATATTCAGTCATCGGGTGATGTTTGGTTTTTATCATGATGATGCTGCCGAGCTACAGTGCGCCCTCATCTGCTTGCGAGGGTGATGTTTCAAAGTCTCCGGTGATCTTCCATTTATCACCTTGCGCGAGCATGATGATGATGTTGCTTATTCTTTGAATTGCTCGACCTAACTTGTTTTTTCCTAAGGGTCGTGTTCATCATCATCATATTTCCAGTTATCATCCTGCTGCTTGCGGAGGTCATCATATTTTCTGCCTTCATGATATTTCGCTGGGGTGATATTTTTATCATCGGGTGATCTTGGTTAACATCATCCTGATGATGTTGTTGAAGAGTTGTAATTGCGACCCGATATTCACTAGGGTCATCATATTTTGGAACGTCAGGATGATCTTAGTCAATATCATCCTGATGATGTTGTATCACTTCTTGTTCTTTGTTTCTCATCCTGATGATGCTGACGTCATCCGTATATCAGGGTGATATTTTTCTTTCTGCCTATCTGCATCATGATATTCGCGAAGGAGGGGGTGATATTTTCATATCACCCGGATATATGTTTGTTCGAACATCATGATGATGTTGATATCAAGGAGATATCCGCCTGCTGGTTTCGCGTGTTATCTATTGAGGGTGATCTTTTCAAGCAGCATCATCATGTTCAGTTTTCGCCCCGATCTTACAGAGGAGCTACAGTGCAACCTGATGTTCGAACGTCAGGAGGATATTTCCAAATATCCAGTTGTCTTCCGAATATCATGATGATGTTAATATGATGATGACGTCATCAAGGTCCGCGGGGGTCATATTTCTAACAACTGATCATCTTGAAGAGACCTCCTGATATTTGCAAACATGATGATGACGTCATCCGGATGTGAGGAGGTGCGCAGTAGGCGGATATGATGATGACGTCAGCAGGATATGATGATGACGTCATCAGGATGTTCATCGACCAGACTTTTGTTATAAGCTCAGCAGGAGGATGTTCCTCTGAAGGATCAGGTTGTGCCGATTATCATGAAGGTTATATTTCAAATATCATGATGACGTCAGGGTGATTTTTCGAACAACAGGATATCACGCTGCTGGAAGATGATGATGATGAAGTCTATACTAGTGTCGTCAGGAGCAAAAGCACCGACATGATATATGCTCATGACCTAGTATATAAAGGTGTTATTGAGGTCATCGCGGGGTGCATGTGGGATATTGTTATCCTGCATTTTCAAATATCATGATGATGAGTCTCGGCGGGAAAAGCTTGCGATGGTCTGTATGATGATTTTCCCTAGGCCGCGGGTTGGTGCGCCATTAATGGCGATTGTTGCAGAGGTGTGGGCGATGGCGTGGGTCGATCTTGTACCCGACTGGAGGTGTCAATCAGCGGGCAGGAGCGCAGGGCTCGAGAAATCTTCCTGTCTCCTCCCCTACCTGCTGCATTCAAGTTTGGGCGCCAATCTGGTTGTGTTTGAGCGCCATTTTCATGATACTGTGTATCTGGCGAAATTTTGTTCAACATTGTAATTAATTGCTGAGCACCTACCTGGCTGTTATAAACAGGTTGTGTTGCTCGTTTGTGGGGTTGTTGAAAGTTGATGATTTTGGCTCTGTAATGCATGACAAGCTGATCTGGTTGCTCTGTACAGCTTACCTGTGAGTTTATGTATCTCTTGTTGTTTGTTTTTGGCATGAACCCACTGATTTCATGATTAAACTTATATGAGAAATGCTGTTTGGCATGTGTTGTGTTAATTCTGTCTCCAGTATTGCATGTATCCTTCTTCTGAATCTGGATGTTTGGTAATGTTTAGATTCTAGAGCATAGAATTCCTGTGTTGAATGTCTGATCTTTTAACTTCTATTCAAGGGGTAGATTAAACTGTTTTCAGGTTGAACATTGGGAGGGATATACTGCAGTAGGGATACCATAAGTAGAGATAACCTAACACTTTGTATTGGGAGATGCCTGTAAGGCAGGTATCACATGGATCCCCTTGAAATCCAGTTTTAGTTATTTATGCTGATCATTCACAGGTGTATGTCTATTGACTCCAGGCCCTGGATAGGCACCAATCATGCTTTGCTTTGTGTTATAACCATATCCAGCTTTGCATCCACACTTAAACTCCAAAGCAAAATCTAAAACCAACATTAGGACATTAGAGTTAGTTTAGGATCCTCAGTCCTCTGTCTACAACTGCAAATAGGCCCAAAGCTAGCCCCTTTGCCCTTATCTTTCAGTTTTGGTCTACATACAGGAGGACTCATCTGCTTTCTGTCAACATCCCAGCCTTGCATGCATATCCTTATGGATGTTGAGTAGGGAATACCCCCCTAGGTCTTGCAGAGCCTGAAGAAGAAGAGGAGATAAAATATAGAGTCTATCTCCTATACTGTTGACCCCCTGGCCCAGAGCTCCTGTTGATCACTGATGGCTACCTTGTAGGGATATCTGGGAATAAGCATCCAGTCTGGGAAAAAGTCAACAAGTGTAATTATATTTAATGATTAATACATTTACTTGCTTAAAAAAAACTGTCATTTTTGCACTTGTTAGTCTAACACTCTAGGGTTGCATGATAGGGCATCACATTTGGTATCAGAGCAGGGTTTGAACACTAGGTACTCTGGTTAATATTGAGCCCATTATGTAACCTAGTTCTTAAACTCTATAGATTAAAATTATTTTTCTTTTAAGTAGTTCTTGTTTTGAAGTTGTCCCTCGGAGGTATGTTTGTATATGAAGATGCCTAGGTCGAGATACGAGATCCCTATCTTAATCTTGTTACAGGCTTCCAAGAGTAAGCCTGATCCTAGGGGGCGAGGATCTAATGCCCCTCAATTTTTGGCTTGTGTCAGTTGATAGTTTTCCATTACTTTTAGACAATTTTGAGACATTTGAGTTGTTAGACTTCTGGTTTATGCTCATGATGGACTATGATTGACTAAGGGACTTTGGACTTGTGTTATGAGTTTTATGATGACATTATTGTTATTACAGCCTAGGATGTATTTTGACATGTTAAGTTGATGGTTAGTTAAATTATGCAGAATAATGGTACTATGCTTTATGAATTGAATGTTATCTGTTTGCCAGTTAGAGTTGTTTGTGTTTATTGATATGCTTGTGAGCTGGGACGATGTAGTATTACTTGTTCAAGTACCCTACTACACTAAAATTCCCTAACTCTGTGTGCTTGATGTATTTGCATATACTCGTATACAATCTATTGTCCTAATGCAGGTTGCAGGTACCGGGCATCGACTCCACCTAACTTAGCAGGTCTGAGTGTGCCCTTGCACTAATGGATAACGTTGATAGGAGATAACATGGGGTTTTCCTAGGCCAGTTCCTGTCTTTAGTTATGGTTGTGAGTCTTGTTGTCACTTTATGGTCTTCGCCTAGGATATGGTCATCATTGGTATGCAATTGTCTTGTTGGTATTGGTTGGGTTCAATTTTTGTGTATTGGTCGGAAATGAATTTATTATTATAATAATAATAATAGCGTTTTATAGTCGATATTTATTAATGTGTAGTGAGGAGTATGTTTAAGTGTTTTTCTTAAAGATTAAATTATTGATTTTAATGATTTTAATTAGATATTGTCGTAAGTCATTAATAATATTTTCTTATTAATATTGCATGATAGTTTCAAAATATTATTAGTTAATAATTTATTGATTGTGAGCTATCATATGAGAATTCTGATTTGGAGAATCTCTCTGTGAAAGAAGAATTTATTGCTTTCTGTTTTAAGGAGGTTAGTGGGATTCTCTGTCACAGAGGCTGGTAGTGGAAATTTAATAAAGTTTGCCTATTTTGGTTGAGGGAACCTAATTGAAAAGGAGGAGACCGCCCCCTTTTCCTGAATCGGGGGGGGGGGGGGAATCACTGTCAAAGGCATCAACATCATCACAGAATCAAGGAGCATGGAGCTTTATGAAATTCATTCTCACTACTACCTTGACTGCAACAACAGCTACTATTGACCATGCTACTTACGGTCAGTTTTCTTTTACTCATACTCTGTAACTTATGGATTTTGTACTAGAAACATTTAGTAAATGAGTTAAATAGAGTGTTGGAGTTTTAGTGACCATGCACAAAGGATTTTCATAATTATTGCAATCTAACTAGTTAAAGACAATTTATTATTATTATTTCATGGTTTCTCTCTGTATCCAAATAACCACAAGGTGCCCATTGTTTAGATCTCTTGAAATGTTGCTTGCTTAGGGTCAGATCATCAGGTCGTGTACCTTGCCTGTGTGTCTATATGTAGCAAGCATACCAATGCTTTTCTAACAATAATTTCCAGTCGGTCATATGCCTTGTTTCATCTTGAGAGACGTTATCTAAGATTGTGGAGTCGGGCTTCATGCTTGTCATTTGCTGGTCATCTCTAAGTTGATTCAACTCATCTAATTTTGTGGGTAACTTGTAATCAATACATTCCCTAAGATTGTAGTTTCATAAGGCATTTTTCCATATGATTCCCGTGCCTTCTCTCTGCATCCATATTTTGCATTTTGGTTTTTGCTACATTCTTCTTTTAGTTGGTCTTTGTTAGCAGCATTTTTACAGTTGAAAGAGATTTGCTTTTATGCCTATTATATTGTGTTATTTGAATGGGTGTTGAAGTCTTCAAAAGTAGCATCGGTTACCAAACTCTCTAGTCTGAGATTTTGGTTAAGTCTCTGCTCTGTAAATAGTTGGTTCTATGTTGCTTTAATAATTTGTCTTTTGTCACAAATATATCTCCATACTATTAATACTTGCAATAAGTATCGGTGGCTAAAGCAAAATCTGTTAACCGTATTTCATAACAGTCGGTAGGTTTTATATATGAGAATTAAAGTGCTCAACTATGTCTCACGCTGGAAAACCTCTAAACTCGTTGGTTGATCTATTGGCATACTCCTTGAACCTTCTATGGGTTCTAGTGCTAGTGCATATCCTAAACGGTAATCGTGTTTATTGTTTTTAGTGCTCTCTAGCTGCCCATAGAATGAATACAGGCTTAGGAATATTTTCAGTGGCAATGTGCATCAATACTTATCTTGAAATGCATCCATTGAGCCAACATAATTTGCAATTCTAAGGTTATGTGAGTATCCCACAAGCACCGAATTCCCATGATTCCTTCTTCTCAATGTGTTTATGACTAATCTTTCCTTGTTTCGAATCTAGTTTATCCCTTCTTACTTTTTTAGGGTATCCGTTGGAGAGTCCATTCTAAGTTTAGTTAATTATTTTTCTATCAGAGTTAGATATTGCCTTTGTGCTTGTCAAGATGTTGTGTATCATTATCACCCTGTATGTTCTTGGCTAGTGATCTTCTCTTTAACCTTTTTCAGAGCAGTTAGATGCTTTTACTTTTGGCCTCAATTCTTTTGTTTATATCCTTTAACCCTTTTTTGCAAGGTCTAATCTATTATATTGTTTGCCACGTGAGGATAGTTTTACCATGTTATATTTTCTCATGCAACTTAGTTGTCTATTAGTGTTTACCGTTTGAAACTCTATTCATTGAATTTATCTCCATAGAGTTTTGACCTAAAAATTGCTAATCACTTTAGACAATGCCATCCTTGCAATCAAGACCCTTTTATATTGTTTGACCGTGGATGTTAATTTCATTTATTTTATAATCCCTTCATCATTTCTGGACCACGTTGATCAGTTACAAGTCTTTCTAGTCACGTAATTGGCTAGATATTAATTTAGTGGATTTTGTTTCCTTCTACCTAAAGAATTTTGAACCCTGTGTTAGATTTCAGTCTTAGTATCTCCAATATCCTTATGTAACTAAAATAATGTGTATATTCTGCAACCTTCGCATACCAGAAAGCCACGTGCCCTGTGCATATTTTCTCATTTTGCATAAAGGTCTAATAGGATGGTTATAACTACCATGTCTGACAATATTCTTAATTAAAAAGGTTTTTTTTATTGGAATTTCATTATTAGAAAGATTCCTTATTAATCCTCTTAGTTAAGTAATCTAGAGAAATCTACTTTATTTCAAAAGAATGTATTCTCTATGACAAATGATGGTTTTGATAATTTGAATGACTAGTAAGTCTTGTTTGAGTTGATCTTTTGCTTTAGTTAAATTGTTGCATTGATTTTAGGGATAAAACTAATATTTGTTTAGTTAGGAAAGATCTGTAATAATTATCCTATAGAGAATTAGTTATAATAGAAATAGAATTGAATTAGTTTCTGTAAGAATGTTAATTGAGTAACTTTGTGTTCCTTAAGAAATAGATATTAGTGTTATAATTAAGTATTAGTTATACTCTTTTCACCTTGTTCAATAAATTTGATAGTTATGATTTTGTAGGAAGTAAATAATAAGTGAGATTTTTAGGTTGCGTATACTCATTTGATTGTTTTAGTAAATAAATTGCTTGATCTATGATATGGTTTAATGGCCGTGATACAAGTGTATTGTTAATAACTAGCATACTCAAATTATTGTATAATTTATACTTGATTTAATTGTACAAAGTTGTTGAGAAGAAGCTTCATTATACAATTTATAGGTTTGTCCTAAGATATATTTATTTGGCAGGCTTGGATAGAAATCTTCGTAACTATTATAGTAGATTGGAATTGCTAGTATTGTGTATGGAAACCTTTTAAAATTGATAATGTAGGTAACGAATATTTTGATACTTGTTTATGAATATTGTATTAACAGCATAGACATTGATGATGTTAGTAATATAAGTTTAAATGTTGTTAATATCCTCCCATATTGAGGGATCTTAGTAGTAAGAATAGGACTTTAATGCATCTTGGCTATGACTAACAATCTTGATAGTAAATTGGTAGGAGCTTGATGTCATGATTCGAATCTTAATATTGTTTTGTTGATTTGTTTTATACCTTTTAGAGTCATAGAATTACTTACAGCTTGAGTTGAGATTGGGATTCTTTTTAAAAGTGTATAGATGTGTTTTGTAGTAGTAAGTTATTAAATATATCATTGAGGGAATTATAAATCTTGAGATTTGATTAGAGTAGTGCTATCTTAAGTAAGTTGTGATTTATTCTAAAAAGAGAGATTTAAAGTCTTAAAATAGTTCGAAAAGTGTTTTGGTTATATATATATATATATATATTCCTTGTTGTTTATTGCTGATTTTGAACCGATGAGTAACAACGATGTAATTGGGTCATTGCATTTCATTTGGCTTTGAGTCTTGTTCTTATAATTGATGACCATGTTAGTTTCGTGGGAGTTTAAGGTTGTTTAGCGTCATGCCTTGGATAGTTGCCTTTTGATATTTGTGTTGAAATCTTTTAGCTCCAGAGGCTTGTTACCTTGAATTTAGTGTGTTATTGTGGCAAGGATGTTTTGGTGATGTGTCTTTTGGTTTGAGGTCTTGATGTAGATTGGAAAAGATTATTGTTTTGAATTTGAAGATTGTTGATTAAATCATTTACTCGATTCGGGATTCTAAAATGGATAGGGGAAAGTTTCGTGGTTGAGAGTTTGGATTTATAATGATCTATGTAATGTTTTGGTTTGCGAGAAGTTTGATGCCTTTCAATCCCTTGTCCATGCACATTATTGGTTTATGGGTGATGGTTAAGGCTTGCTAGTTGTATGTAGGAGAGTGGCTTTCATGGCGGGGCCGGTGCCCAAAGTGGCTGCTTGGAAAACCCCATGGAAATTGTAATCAAGTGATAACTTAATAATTTATTTAGGTGGGTTGGGTAGAAATTCACATAACAAGATAAGTATGATGCCTCACCCATGCCTTGAGTGCTCTCACAGGCTAAGGATGGGATGAGAAGGCTTGGTTGGCAAGGTCGACCTCCTTGTCTTCATGAGAGGATGTGTCAGCTCTGCATGTGTCACCCTATGGGGCCGATGCCTAGAGAGAGGCTGCCAGGAAAACCATAGATGGGGGCTAGTTTCTAGTGAGAGATAGCCTAGAAAACCCATGCTAGGACCATGCGATGACACTCTCCCTAATACAGCTTAGGTACTTCCTCTTTATCTTTTGTTGTAGCCTCTGGAGAATTGTCTTGATGATTTGACTTATCTTGATGATTGACTTGTCTTGATGATTTGACTTGTCTTGATGTTTGAGTAGTTTGGATGATTTGTGATGATCTGAGTTGTCTGTGTCAAACCTTTATCTGTCTTCTTGTATCCCTTGACTTAGTGGAACCTCATTGTTATCTCCTAGCTCAGAGGGGTGGACCTCAGGGTTCCACATGGTTGGGTGAAAGAGCTTAATCCATTGGTTTTCTTGGATGTACTGGTTCGAGGACATTGTAGAAGTGTTTCTAGTTCTAGATTTGTTCTGCATCTTCAGAGTTGTAGTATACCTTCATAATTGTATTATATTGATGTATATTGTAAACTGATGTGATCGGTCATGTAATCTTGTATTTGAACCTTTGTAATTATTCATCTCTACAAATGAATGATGTAAATCCTCTTCTGTTGTATTATAATGTATATCACTTGTATTGTTATAATTTTATGTTTATCTAATGCAATTATGTTCCCTATGGGTGTTAGCTATTCATTTTATTTAATATTGTTAATAGTGTAATTATATTTAATGATTAATACATTTACTTGCTTCCAAAAAAAAAAAAATTGTCATTTTTGCACTTGTTAGTCTAACACTCTAGGGTTGCATGACGGGGCATCACATGAAGAGTAGCAATTTCAGCATAATGCATATTGCAAGCATGAAAATTGCCATTGATCTCTATTGATTGATTGATTGATTGATACCATTGATACAACTAATTATTTCTATATGCAAAAAACACTTATTTATATTGCTTACTAACAATTGCATGTTTGTAATTTTAAGATTAGTGGACTAGATAATTTGTAATAAAGCTTGTATGTTATGCAAAGAGTTGTAGTTAGGTTAGGAGTCTATCACTAGTTTCTTTTTGGCATGAATTTGCTTTGCTTAGGTGTGCTTTGCTTTGGCAGGCTATTTTTAAATATAATCCACTTTGATAGTCAAAGATTAATTTTGATCAATAAAAATAGGACAAATATTTACCACTTTTTATTGTGAATGAGATGTAATAATTAAAATAGATAATATTTAAGTAGAATGATTTTGGGTGAGGTGCTACTCTTAGAACTTTTGTCTTTTATCTACGTTGTTGACTAGTATGGCGCACGATTTGTTTTGGTGTTGGCGATTGCCTTTTGTATCGGTCTTCATATAGGTGCGCAATTTGTTTTGGTCTTTGGTCACTGACTTTGAAGATCTATTTGCTGAATGTCGGCAAATGAATTTTGAATGAATGAATGGATGAAAGATTTTAATGACATCTACGAGGCCAAACAGCCTAAGGGACCCGGGAAGAAACCCTCAAGATATTTTCAACCTCTTTTCAAGATCAAATCTTCTATTTTTTTATCTTGACCAATAAACTAGCAGTATTGAGGAATCGAGGCTCCTCGAATAACTCACTAAGGTTGTTCACATTCCAGCTATTATCAAACTAACCACGAATATATGTATAAGCAGCACACTCAGTGACGAAATGCCATTCCGTTTCAACCACCCCTTTATTGGGCTTGCTTTCTTTTTTTGGGGGGTACTTTTTACTTAGCTCGTTTCTTCATGTTGGTGCTTGTTTTGTTCATGATTTGATTATTTGCTACAGTCTTTTTTTGTTGTCTTTTCTACATGCAGACAAAGCTTATAATTTTTTTAGCATTTGAATTTGACTACTCCTCGTTGCGTTGAATTTCCTTGTCTCCAATCTGGCGGATGACTTGGATAATTTGTTGTTTTTTCTCCAAAGAATAGCATAGAATAACTTTTAGTTTTAACCTCTCCCATGCTGACTTTTTTTTTTGGTTGGCGATCATTTGTGGGTGGGTGTAAGTTTGTAACCATATAGGCACTGACTCCTTTAGTTTTTGCATTATCTTTGATTTTGGTGCACCAATGTTATGAGGGTGCGCCAGGCTGGGCTTAAACAACACACACTAAGCTTTGACTTGCTTAGGTGGCTGGTCAGTAAGCAAAAGGGCCAACCAGTGACCTAAGCAAGTCAAAGCTTAGTGTGTGTTGTTTAAGCCCAACCCATACAAAGAGCTTTGAGTTTTTTATTTTTTATTTTTAAGACCTTTTGTATGGTGCGCACCTTTCCACATGCACGTGCCCATACTTTGGTTTTTTTATTTTGTGAAATTTCAAATAATTTTAGATTTTAAACAAACAAAAAAGTTTTAGTTTTAAAAATAATTATTAATTAAAAATTAACAATTAAAATAAATTATGGATAAATCAAACATGAATACAAAACTTGATATTTTGGAATTTTTGACAAAACAACCTTGACAACATCTATTGAAAATATTTTTTTTGACTTTTAATGATAGACAAACGACTTTGACGATGTGATATTTTGGTCTTGGGCATACCAACTTGGACTTGACTAGGAACAACTTTTCAGACCTTGATGTTGGCAATTTTCGACACATACAAATGACAATTTGGATGATGACACAATCAAAAATTGGATTGGGTACAATAGTACTATCTACCTGACACTCATGAAAAGACATACCATGGTTCAAAATGCCTTGAGCAACATCATTGTCAAACTAAAGGATATTGTTGTACCCAATCTGAAAATTTTTCATATGATGTCATTTTTGTGTCTTCAAGTCATTAAATGTTGTCCAAGTTCAAAATCGTCCTTCTTGTCAATATTTGAGTCGTCACATTTAATATCTAGTGTTTGTAAGATGTTCAGTTCAAGTCCGTTGTTTGTTCGCCCATGTCAAAATTCTCATAAGATGTTGAAAGTCATGTTCAAGTCAAATGTTTCGTCGAATTCATGTGTTCTTGTTGTCACGTCTGTGTGCCCAAAACCATGTATCGAATTGTCAAGTTTTGTAAAATGTTATGTTGTCATATTTATCTGTAAAGTTTTGATTTTAATTATTTAACTCGTAATTAATAATTTATTATTAATTTTTTGTTAATTATATTAAAATATTAAACTTTAATAAGTAAAATCGTTATTATGACAAAAAATTAAAAATCCAAATTAAAAAATTTAAAAACTTATTATTATTTTAATATTTATTATTAATGATATATCATTATTAATAATGATTATTAAAATAATAAATAAAATTCTTAAAAATTAAAAATCTCAAAATTTTAAAATATTGTTATTTTTCTTAATTATTATTATTCATAATAATGATTATTTTAAAAAAAATTAAAAAAAAAAGAACATCCTTTTATAAGGCGCGTGACTTTGAGATAGTCTGCGCCTTGTTAAAAGAAAGATAAAATAAAAATTAAAATAGGCCCACTAAACCCATATGCGCTTAATAAACTTGGAAGCCAAGATAAAATTCAAAGACAAAACAAACCCATAAAAAGAAAATGAGAGGCGCTTAATAAGCTTGATTTTTAAGATTTTCTATTTATAATGACAAAGAAAATAGCACTTCATATGATATGTGGACACGCTCACAATTTTGAATCGTTTGTTTTCAATAGTCGCTCCAGTCCAGAAGCAAGTTGTGCCTATTCACAAGGCGACTTAAACAGAGAAGAGGAAATCATATGTAAGTTAAAGAAACTCTGATAAAAATCATTTCCATATGCTCAGATGGGGAAGTTGTGTGTTTTAATCTGCAACCTAGTCGTGCCTCTTCAAAAGAAAAGCTCCTGAAATACTTAAAAGACTATTCTTATGTCTCTCCAAGTCTAAAATCTAGTGTTTGAGTATTCAAAAAAGTAACCAGTAGGGGGAAATACAAATAATAAGACAAACACCTTCAGTCAAAGGGGAAGCACCTATGGAGCATCAAGTGTGCCTACACAAAGGCATCCTTTAAAATATTAAAAAAATTTAAAGGTTTAAAACTCTAGTTTCAATTCAATATCTTGGTCAACTAATTCTAGTTCGAAGTGATGCCTCCTTCATGCAAGGAGTATTATTTTTCAAATCAAGATATTTACAAGGCAAGACAACTAGAGGTTGCATGTTGAATCCTTAATGGATCTTCAGTTGCATGTTTGCAATTTTGTTTTTATCGGAGCAGAGTAATTTGTAATAGAATTGCATTTCATGTAATCAATTAGAGTTCGGTTAGGAGTTTAGTTTGTTTTCATGTAATTGCTTTGCAAATTGTATAAATAAGTGCTTAAGTTTGTACATTGTAGAAGATATAGAGATTTTAGAATTCAAATCTTTTTAGGAGTTTTTTTTCAGCATTCAATGTTCAAGTGTTCAAAATTCAGTGTTGTGTTTAATCAATGAATAAAAAGCAAGGACAATTCTCATGCCTCAATTTGCTTAGATTGTTATTCTTATATATTCACTTGATCGTGTTCTTGTTTGTTCATTTAATGGATTCCAGTACACCTGTTTTGCTTCTAAGTATCCATTGAACTGTGTTGTCTTCTGTGCTAAGGGTGAAGTCACAATGTCATATTATCTTGGCGCTCGTAATTGTGTGGTGTTAATTTGTTCAATCAATCCAATTGTGTACTTGCTTTATTCAGCTTCTGTATTTAGCTGAATAGTGTAAGAATTTAACAATAGGTCTTTCATTCTAGTCAAAAAGCACAAAATTCTTGCTTCGAGGTTGAGAGTGTGTTTCTACCTTTTTTTTGCGGCAAACCCAAAAAGATTACAAATTTCTCTTTCATTCAACATAAGTATGAAAAACCCTTGAAAAACACTATACATATTATGTAGGTTTAATTTTGTTTTATTTTACAAGAAGCTTCCCCTACAAATTTGAAGAGTAGTTCTACAGTACATCTGTCCATTTTGCTTTCACACTGAAAGGTGTGAAATAAAACTAACAGTTTTTGACAACTCTGTTGGGAACAACATAAGACCTTCATCTTATCCATTGCAAAATTCATCAAGGTCCAAAGTTCACAAAGTTTTTTAGTTTCAACAGAAGACTTCTCATGGATGATCAGAAGGGTAAACACGTCAACAACAATCGTCCACCTCAACCATGAGGAAATTAGATCGGTCCATTAGCATTGGCAGAAAATCATGAACTTCCCGAAGGTTCAAGGAAAAAATTTCCAAAGTTCTATGGTGATGGCAAGCAACATCCAAATGAACAGACTTTAGCTTTCACCACCGCTTGTGGAATTCTCAGCGTTGCACATGAAGATGTTGCACTTCGCTTGTTTGTAGAAAGCTTGCAAGGTGCAATAGCTAAATGATTTAATCACCTTGTTGTTGGTTCCATCACAGGTTGGGAGTTGATGAGTGAGAAATTTCTTTCTCATTTCAAGCTTGCAGAAGACAGTCATGTCTTGTTTACACAACTCTCCACTGCTAAGAAAGACAAAGGAGAATCGATGCGAGAGTTCGTGGCTAGATTCAACCATCTCATTGCCAAAGTTGCAGACACTCTGAACCCTTCTTCTAAAATTCTTCTCAGTTGCTTTATCAACACACAATCTTCCAAAGTGGCTTTCTTTTTCAAACAAAAACATGCCACAGAACTGCAAGAAGCTCAAGAATATGTTGTTGAATTGGACAATCACATGATCACTTCAGGAAAGCTACAGAGAGATTCAATCAAATCATTGGTCCCCTTGAACGTCTCACCTCTTCAATGAGTTCCATCTCCTCCACATAGTCAAGATTCTTTCATCCATTATGTTAGCGAACCTGTTTCACCAATAAGGCAAGTGGCATATCCATTTTTTGCAGCATATACATTGCTTATTCCATGCAATAAATAAACACAATGGAGAAAATTGTCCTGAAATGAGAAGACTCATGTAAGTTTTAATGTCTTCAAGTGAAAATCAAGGATTATCAAACGGTCTCGAATGTCTTTTACATGAATCCAATGGCGGCTCTATGATGGGATTTACCCAGTGTAAATCAAATATATAAAGGAATGATTTTCATAATCATGTTTCAAATGACCACATGTGTCTGCATAATCAAGATCTATCCATGGAGCAAGCATATTCATCTTAAGTTGAAATCTTGCCTACTTTGCATCAATTCTGAGGTTGAAGAAGGCTTGTTGACAGAAGGGGAACCTGATGTAATGGAAGTGTTGCATATTTTCTCTGAGGAGGGAGAAGTGACACAATCTTCTCAAAAGCAAAATTGCTAGAAAGAATTAGATATGCTGCATCTAGGGCAATGGTGAATCCAATTTGTTCTTATCTTCTTTTGAAGGGTGGTTTGAAGAACATGTGTTAGATGCAATCAAAGGAGGTGACTGAGATTTTCTCTCTAAGGACTTCTCAACTTTGAAGATAGAAGTTTCCACAAGTGTTAATGATCAACCATCTCAGTTGATGTTAGGAGTAAAGACCAGGATTTGGTCATCAAGAGTTGGTGTTTTCTCTCAAGGTATCAAAGAGGCATCACAGTTGGGTCAAGAGAAATTCTCTTCTTATGGAAGATAATTCAACGTTAAGGCACTTGTCAAATCAGGAGACCATATAGAAGATTCTTTACTTGATCTTGATAGTTTTTTGCCTCACTTAGAGAGCAAATCCCCAGTTAAAGATATTGTAAATTTTCTTTTGCAGTTTCACCCATTTTCATCCTTGTCTCTAACAAATTTCATACACACTAGTGAAGAATATGATGCTAAAACTTCTAAGGTTATCCATAAACCTGTGGAAGAAAATCAACACAAGATGCAACACATGAAGACACTCATGGAGAAGATAAGTTCATTGAATATTCAGTCTTGGTCACTAAAGATAATCATATGGAGAAATTAGAAACTCTCGACAAGTGTGTGATGAGATATGTCGTATGTGAGATCAATCAAGCATGAGAAGAAGAAACACAAAGATTTGTAGAATATGTGCTTGACCCTACCTGCATGTCAGAAGAAGAGAGGTGTATAGTTGCTGAAAATGAGATGCTGCCAGATTTTCACATTCATGTTCTTAAGGATACATTTATTGAAGGTGATTGCTCTATGGAAGTTGATAAGACTCAAAATGATGAATGGCAATGTGAGCTACCATGAGAAGACATTTTTCTGCAAGTATGCTTTGATGATGATCAGGTGCTTCATGATTCAGATCTTGATGATCCATCACATTCTGATTCTAAGGATTGGATGGATGAAGATATAATTGAAGAGGACAGTGAAGAGGTACATGAATCACAAGATGCATTGTTCTTGATAGTTGTGGATCCAGTAAGTCAAGAACCAGTGATGGAAATTCTATATGATCAACATCGACCTTTTCCAGGGAATGACACATGGATTGAGTTCAAGATTGCATATGTTGAAGAAATGGACGAAGAACATCAAGTTCGATATGTGGTGGTTACCATTCCCACACATGTACTTTGGCCACAGGGCCTTGCTTCATAACTTCAAAAGGAGGTTTCGTACTTTCACCTGCTATAGAGGCTTTTCACTACCCACCTGAATCGTGGCTCTTTGAGAAGGTGTCATAGTGGAAGAAATAATGTGTTGCCAAGACAAATTTCCCAGCTAAGGAGGAGATGTTCTTATTTTTCTGAACCTGTTGATGGTTTTGTGTAACAATTTTTATTTTTCTTGTCCTCGCTCAAAAAAAGAGCATTTTTGTGTCTTACATGTTTTGTAATGTTTTTTTAAATGTTATGTTTAGGCGATTTAGGGATGTCATGTTTTATTAGGTGATTTAAGAATGTTGTGTTTAGGTGATTTAGGCATATTTTAACTCTATCACCCAACTAATAAGGCACCGGTCTACTTGCAAATCCATAGATTCTAAGGTCCTCCTATGCCACAAGTATATGTTGTGGTCCCCAGAGAGCCAATTGTTGTACCCAATCCAAAAAAAATTCGTATGATGTCATTTTTGTGTCTTCAAGTCATTAAATGTTGTCCAAGTTTGAAAGCATCCTTGCCAATATTTGAGTCATCGCATTTAATATCTAGTGTTTGTAAGATGTTTAGTTCAAGTCCGTTATTTGTTTGCCCATGTCAAAATCCTAATAAGATGTTGACAGTCATGTTCAAGTCAAATATTTCGTCAAATTTATGTGTTCTTGTTGTCGTGCCTGTGTGCTCGAATCCATGTATCAAAGTGTCAAGTTTTGAAAAATGTTATGATGTCATATTTGTCCGTAAAGTTTTGATTTTACTATTTTAACTCATAATTAATAAATAATTATTAATTATTTGTTAATTATATTAAAATATTAAACTTTAAGTAAATAAAATCATTATTGTGGCCAAAAATTTAAAATTCAAATTTAAAAATTTAAAAACTTATTTTTTTTATCCATAATAAAGATATATTATATTTATGAACTTCAAAAAGTTACATATAGGCCATATTGGCTTGCAGAGAGATTACAGATGTGATATGACTACATCACCAATTCTAAACAAAAAAGGTCTCTACTACAAAAGCACAGATACTTTAAACACACTGCAATCATGGATGTGCACTACTGCCATCAATTTTGATTGGGGCACTCAATTTGTTTCTGATCTCCATTAACTTAAAGATAGCTTTCTCCTTTTATTGAGCTATAAGATGATCAAGATCCTCCCCAAACTTTTGTTCCACAGGACTGGAAGTGAGGTGAGACAAAAGCTTAAAACTAGAGCCTCCATCCCTCTTCTGATTGCAATTTTGGTTATTTTTTCTGATTGTTTGCCATTCATTTGTGTCATCCCCACCACTAGAGGCCTCCAAGGATTGGGAACCCTCCACTCCAATAATAGAATTTGTGCCTTGATTGATCGGTATTGGAGAAACATCCTTAGAAGAAGGGTTTTGAGAGGAAACAACATTGTCAACTGCGTAGTCAGAACAACAATGAACATTCACAGGAGGTAATTTCTGATCAGGTTTTACTTTTGGAGACTTCCCCATATTCCTGCTGTAAGAAACCTCCTTTGAGGAATCACTATCCTTGGGTGAGTTCAAAACATAATAGTGCTTGGGGGAGGCATCTTTCCACCAAGATGCTTCCCATTTTGCTTGAGAATTCACAATTGTGCATGCAACAACAATGTGACCTGTTTTGAAGCATCTTCTACACCTGAATAATAAACCTTCGTAATCCAATGATTGCAACCAACTGTTTCCATTTGCATTCAAGATGATTTCAGCAGGGAGAGCTTTGGTGGTGTCCAGTTCAACCAAAATCTTGGCAAAGGTTGTGTGCAAAAAATCACTTGAGTTTGCATCTGTGCAGATGAAATTACCCAAAGTATTACCAATAGCTACAAAACTGGATTAAATTAGTACTGAAGGGAGAGATTTGGGAGGTGAACCCAGATCGACAAGATAGCAAAAGATTTCATTGCCGGATCAAAGTTTGGATGCCATGATTTAGGAGAAGCATACTTTCACCCCACATCCATGTTTGAATGAGAATGACATTTTTGTCTTTCTTGCTGTCAAAAACCACTGTAAAAAACCCTTTAGAACTCGGATAAATTTCCAAATTATTTTCCATTAGAGGACCCCAAGATTTTGAAATCCAATCATGCAGAGCAAGAAGGCTAGGTTAGATATGACTAAACCTAGCAATTAACCCATTCTCAATAAAGAATTCCTCATTCTCCCACAATTCTTTCAACAAAATGGAATCATAATTCAACTCCAATGGTTTGTCCAGGTAGTGAACCAGCCTCCTGTTGCTTAAACCTGAATGACTTACCTTTGGTGTGCTCCTATGCAACACCGATCCAGATATAGGTTTTCTCGAAGAGGGGCCGAGTTTGAAATTGTCCTCAAGACTATCTGCATTATCCAAACCGCATTTAGCCACATCCGCGAAGGAAGAATTTGTGGCGAGATTGATGCCAAGGGACGCTATCAAGGAGAGACTTGGAGGAGAGCTACCATTCCCTCCAACCCATGCGCCAGCAGATGCCCTAATCCGTGAGGGGGAAACAGAAATCTGCCAAAGCTTATCTATCGAAGGGGCGCCTCCAGATCTGCCAACGACTGTTGAGTCTGCAACAGTTGATTTACTCATGCCCAATGATCCATCACCGAAACCCTAAACCCTAGCTTTGCCAATCCCGGAAGCCCTCGAATTCGACAGTTTTACAGATTTCGACAGCGACGCCATTTTGTAATTAATTTGAAAACTTATTATTTTAAGATTTATTATTAATAATATATTCTTATTAATAATCATTATTAAAATAATAAATAAAATTCTTAAAACTTAAAAATCTCAAAATTTTAAAATATTGTTATTTTTCTTAATTATTATTATTCATAATAATGATTATTTAAAAATAAATAAAAAGCAAGAGAGCATTTTATAAGGCACTGACTTTGAGATAGTCCATGCCTTGTTAAAAGAAAAAATAAAACAAAAAGTAAAATAGGTGCACTATTCCCATACGCGTGTAATAAACTTGGAAGCCAAAATAAAAATCAAAGATAAAATAAACGCATAAAACAAACTTTAAGTCACACTTTTATAAAGGAAATGACCAACATTGCTCCAACTTTTAAACTTGAATCACTACAAAGTGATATATATGTTTTGAATTTTGAAATGATGTAAACTAATAAAATATTTATTTTTTAGTATATTTTATGTTTGTATTTTAAAGAAAAATTAAAAAATTATTTGAATATAGTTTTTAATAAATTGACACTATAATTTAATTGCTGATAAAATGCTGAAAAATGAAGTTACATGAAGACGTCAATCTTTATATAGTAAAAAAAAATTTCTTCAATTTTTTGTGTGTATTTATAACTTGAAACTTTAGGGCATGGATATATCTTTTTCCAATTTTGATAAATATATATTTTTAAATAAATATTAAAATGTCCGTGTATAGTTGTTTCCATTCGACGTCAACTTTCATATTAACTATTTATCTAAAATAGAAAAAAATATATACCATCTTGATATAGATTCTTTTATTTAAGGCATCATATTTTTTTCAATTTTTTAAAAAAGTTTTACTATTTTTCATTGACATGGTAAAAATAAAAAGGAAAATATAAATAATAATTAAACTATTAAAATATACATTTTTTTTTAAACTAAACTTATAGATCTACAAAAAGGTAATTTTATATTTTTTTAAAAATATTATTTACACGAGTACAAGTTGTTGAAATATCAAGTTTTTCAAATAATTTTATTTTTTTGGTAAATTGGCCTTATTGTGGTGCTACATATGCATTTAGCCAACAATTTTAGTTGGAAAACTTGTGCACATATCTAACTTAGCTAGAATAAACTTACAAGATTATATGTTTAACCAAATTTGATTTCTAGTTAGAAATACTTGTAATGCCCCTCATTTTTGGCTTTTGACAGTTGATAGTATTTTAGTTGCATTTAGACATTTTTGAGACATTTGGATGATAGACTTATTGGTTATGCTTATTATGCTCATTTTGGATTATGGATTACTGATGTAGTTGTTGACATTGTTATGATGACATTATTGATACCATAGTTTATGATGTGTTTGACATGATTAGTGGATGGTTAGTTGATTATGCAGGGTAATGCTATTATGCTTTATGTGATTGGATGTTATTTGATTGATAGTTAGAGATGTTTATGTTTATCGTCATGCTTTCAGAGCAGGGACAATGTAGTACTACTCATTTCGAGCACCCTACTACTCTGTGACTCCCTGACTCTCTGTGTTTGTTACACACACACACACACACACACACACACACACACACACACACACACACACACACACACACATATATAAAACAAACACACAGAGTCAGGGACTCGCAGAGTAGTAGGGTGCTCGAAATGAGTAGTACTATATATATATATATATATATATATATATATATATATATATATATATATATGCTCGTTTGCAACATCTTGTTTTGATGCAAGCTGTAGGTACCGAGCATCGACTGCACTTGACTTAGTAGGTCTAAGTGTGCCCTTACACCAATGGATAATGTGGATGGGAGATAACATGGGGTTCCCTAGGCCAGTCTTTGTCTTCAGTTTGTGATTGTGGGTCGTGTTGTCACTCTGGGATTTTTACCCTCGGGTATTGGTCGTCATTTGGTATGTAGTCATTTTGTCTGAACTTTTGGTTGTAGTCTTCGTGTAATGGTTGTAAATGCATTAATTATAATAATAACAATAATAATAATAATGGTATTTTTTTAGTCGTTATTTAATAATGTGAAATTGGGAATATTGTTTAAGTAATTTTAATAAAGATTAAGTTAATAACTTTAATAAGTGTAATAATGATATCAGCCCTATGTAATTAATATTATAATAATTGATTAAATTAGTACTTTGGTTATCTGAAAAGATATTGTCTTTTAATATTTTATTGTTGAATTAGTATATGGGTAGTTTGAAAAATAGTATTAGTTAATAAATTATTTCCTAGTGAGTGGTTGTATTAAATTTCTGACTTGGAAAATCTCTCGGAGGAAGAAAAATTTATTGCATTCAAATTTTAGAGAGTTAGTGGATTCTCCATGACGGATACGGGAGTGGGAAATTAATATAATTGGTCTACTTTTGGTTGTGGGGAGTTATTTTGTGGGAGGTTTCCTGAGAGGGAGAGATAGAAATTTGGGGAAAATATTAAACCTTGAACAGGGATATCTAGCTAGTGGTATTTGTATTAAAAGAAAATTGCATAGCTCCAGAGGTTAGAGTCCAATATAACATTGTGGCATGAATTTAATTTTACTATTTTCATTGGTATGAGGTTTTGAAGTGGTTCAGGGAAAGTTTGTTGTTTTGAACCTTGAGTTTGAAATTTGATTTTGTAGTGATTCGGTATGCAAGAGGATAGATGCCTTGCAGTCTCTTTTCCATGCATGTCATTATGGTGGTTTTTGTTTGTTGGCTAAGGGTGCTAGTTGCATGTAGGAGAGTGGCTTTCATGGTGGGGCTGGTGCCCAAAGTGGCTTCCTGGATAACCCCATGGAAGTTGTAATTAAGTGATAATATAATAACTAATCTAGGTGGGGCTAGGTGGTTAAACACATAACAAGATAAGTATGATGCCTCACCCACGCCTATAGTTCTCTCACAGACTAAGGGTGGGATGAGAAGGCCTGGTTGGCAAGATCGACCTCCTTGTCTTCATGAGAGGAAGTGTCGCTTCCGCATGTGTCACCCTATGGGGCCGGTGCCTAGAGAGAGGTTGCTAGGATAACCATAGATGGGGGTTGGTTTCTAGAGAGAAATAGCCTGGATAACCGATTCTAGGACCATGCGATGACACTCTCCCTACTACAGTCTAGTTACTTCCTTTATGTTACCTTCTGTTGTTGCCTCTAGAGTATTGTTTTGCCTCTGTGTTGCCTGTGTCATGTATAAATTTGCTTATTTGTACCTTTTTGTCTTAGTGGAACCTCACTATTATCTCCTAGCTCAAAGGGTGGACCTCAGGGTTCCACATGGTCAGGTGGAAAAGCTTAATCCATTGATTTCTTTGGCATCTTGGTTCGTGTTCACAGCAAATGTGTTTCCCAGTTCCAAATCTGTACTTGCATCTTCAGAGTTGTTTTATACTTTCAGAATTGTGTAACCTTGTTGTATATTGTAAACTGATGTAATCAGTCTGGAAGACTTGTAATCATGTAATCTTGTATTTGATCTCTTTATACTTGTATATATATATATATATATATATATATATATCTTGTAAATTTGAAAGGAGTAACCTTCTTTTGATGTATCAATGTTGCTTATGGATATGTGTAATTTTATTATTTGTTAATGAACTTTGGTTATAATTAATGATGCAATTATGTTCCCTAGAGATGTTAGTTGAACATGTAGTTTAAATGTTATAATTAGATGTTATTTTATCTAGCAATTATGCAATTTCTTGTCTTTTTTTATAAAAAAAATTCAGTAATTTTATTGCCTGTTAGCCTAACTCTCTAGGGTTGCATGACGGGACATCACATTTGGTATCAGAGCCAGGTTTGAACACTGGGTACTCTGGTTAATATTGAGCCCATTATGTAACCTAATGCTTAAACTTTGTAGATTCAATTCTTTTCCTTTTTGAATATTACTTGTTTTGAAGTTGTCCTTTGGAGGTATGTGTGTGTAGGAAGATGCCTAGGGGTCGAGGTAGAGGTCGAGGTTGAGGTCGGGGTGGAGGACGTGGGAGAGGTGATGGTGGTACACCTCCTCCTAGTTCCCCTCATGGGAGTGCCCATGAAGGTGGGGGTCAAAATATGAAAGGTCAGGGTCATCCTGAGGGAGCTCAGTTACGTCAGTTACTTGAGGAGGCCCTTACTCATTTAGGACCTAGACAGGAGGTAGATCAACCAAAACCTAGGGAAAGAGAGAGATCACCTAGATGAAGAGAACTGACAGCTAAGCAGGAGGCCACCTTAGCCAGTCATATGAGAGATCTTCTGAGGGCTTGCCCTCCCACCTTTGATAGAGCTGGTAGTGGTCTAGAGGCAGAGACCTAGTTACTTGATATAGGCAAGTATTTCGCCATGCATCCATATGGCAGCAACACCAAGGTTAGATGTACTATTTTGCATCTCAGAGGTTTTGCTTTGACCTGGTGTCGTTTGGAGGAGCAGAAACTGCACTTGGACATTAGCATGGTTTCTTGGGAGTTGTTCTTAGAGAGATTCAGAGCTCATTTCCTATCTAATCATTGGAGGCAGTGTCGCGCAGATGAGTTCCATGAGCTGAGGTAGATGACCATGTCAGTCGAGCCATATGAGCGTAGATTCTATGAGCTCAAGTAGTATGCGGGCATCGGTGATGATGAGACTATGTTAGTGCAGCATTTTATCAGGGGCTTGAATGCCTGAATTAGTGGAGGGGTTTGTGTCTTCAAACCTAAGACTATGGAGGTAGCAGTGGAGAAAGCCCGGTTAGTAGAGGAGAATCTGGAGATGGCACTGGGAGGACATAAATGTGTGCATATTGGTAGTGCACCTTCTATAGGTGTTGGTGGTCAGTCTCAGGTAGCCGACTCTTCGAGAGGCCATCATGCACCTGACAAAGGCAAGCAACAACAACAGTGTTCTCAATCTCAACCAAAGAATTCTCAACCTCCGCAGGGTAATAGATTTCAGAATAGGAAGGATCGGTCTTGGCAGCAGAACAAGCATAAACGCTTCGATCAGCCAGCTCTGAGTATGTAGTTTGTAGTGAGTAGAGATAACTTTCAGCAATCCAATGCTTCTTTGGGTGGTGGAGGTTTTGGTAGAGGCACAGGATGTTACTCTTGTGGATAGCAAGGCTATATAGCCAAGCAATGTCCACAAAGGAACGCTTCAGGATTTGGTCAGAGGTCGGCAGCTTCAAAGCCGACTGTAGGTAACGTGGGGAGGTCTCATAGAGTGTTCGCAGCGATTGAGCATCACCAGACAGAGCATTAGGGGACAGTCTTGGAGGCCGCAGGTAGGGGACAGGAAACCTTCTTTGGAGATCGTGCATGAGCTGCAGCATCGGGAGTAGACCCTCAAGGGTAGAGACGTGGTGCAGGTCAGGGTCCAGTGGGATCCTAATGATGAGACTTCTGCTACTTGGGAGGATGTACCCTGGATGTGGAAGTTATACCCTTACTTATTGGCAGGCTTCCAAGAGTAAGCATGATTCTAGGGGGGAGGATGTAATGCCCTTCATTTTTGGCTTTTGACAGTTGATAGTATTTCAGTTGCATTTAGACATTTTTGAGACATTTGGATGATAGATTTATTGGTTATGCTTATTATGCTCATTTTGGATTATGGATTACTAATGTATTTGTTGACATTTGTTATGATGACATTATTGATACCATAGTTTATGATGTGTTTGACATGATCAGTGGATGGTTAGTTGATTATGCAGGGTAATGTTATTATGCTTTATGTGATTAGATGTTATCTGATTGATAGTTAGAGATGTTTATGTTTATTGTCATGCTTTCAGAGCAGGGACAGTATAGTACTACTCATTTCGAGCACCCTACTACGTTGCGACTCCCTGACTCTGTGTGTTTGTTATATATATGCTCGTTTGCAACATTGTTTTGATGCACGCTGTAGGTACAGGCATCGACTCCACCTGACTTAGCAGGTCTAAGCATGCCCTTACACCAATGGATAATGTAGATGGGAGATAACATGGGGTTCCCTAGGTCAGTCTTTATCTTCAGTTTGTGATCGTGGGTCGTGTTGTCATTCTGGGATTTTTACCCTTGGGTATTGGTCGTCATTTGGTATGTAGTTGTTTTGTCTGAACTTTTGATTGTAGTCTTCGGGTAATGGTTGTAAATGCATTAATTAAAATAATAATAATAATAATGGTATTTTTTTAGTCGTTATTTAATAATGTGAAATTGGGAATATTGTTTAAGTAATTTTAATAAAGATTAAGTTAATAACTTTAATAATTGTAATAATGATATCAGTCTTATGTAATTAATATTACAATAATTGATTAAATTAGTACTTTGGTTATCTGAAAAGATATTGTCTTTTAATATTTTATTGTTGAATTAGTATATGGGTAGTTTGAAAAATAGTATTAGTTGATAAATTATTTCCTAGTGAGTGGTCGTATTAAATTTCTGACTTGGAAAATCTCTTGGAGGAAGAAAAACATATTGCATTTAAATTTTAGATAGTTAGTGGATTCTCCATGACGAATACGGGAGTGGGAAATTAATGGAATTGGTCTATTTTTGGTTGTGGGGAGTTATTTTGTGGAAGGAGGTTTCCTGAGAGGGAGAGACAGAAATTTGGGGAAAATATTAGAGGAAGCGGAGGAAATTTTGGGAGCTGAAGAATTTGAAAGCTCCAGATCAAATCTTCGGGTATGTTTCTGTATATTTTTTGGATAAGTGTTATTTGTGTTTCGATGAATTATCTCCTCTCTTCTGTGCTTCTGTACCAGTTATTCTAGAGTTTTTTCATGCCTGCCTATCGCTTACTTCACTCTAGGTCTCCGTAGTTGATCATCTTGGCAATTTTATAAATCGAATCTTGTGACCTTCATTATCCTGGTGATGTTGAACTTTTTTTTTGGGGTGACTATGTTTGTCTGGTAGATGTCCATTTTGAGTGGGTTGGGTTCATGATGTCGGCTGTCTTGCTTTCTCGAACTTTAGACTGAAGACCTCATATTGCTAGAATCTCACTAAATCCTTAGCGATGCCATTTTACTTCTGATCTGTAACTTTCAGTGATCTGAATGCATTTTATTCCCTTGAAAACTTCTTGAGCTGGTGCGTTCCACTCTCTTTTCAAATGCTCATAATTAATTATAGTTATAAGCTTAAATCATTTTACCTCCACTCCAATGATCTTAGTCTTATGTAGAAATCATATACCTTTCATTTTTTTTTAAAGAGACTTAACCCCTGCCTAGTATGCCGCCATACGGTCTTCTCCATTTACTCTCTCTAATTTATGCTAGAGGATAAAGGGTTTAAGACTTTCTTTGGACGTTTTTTCTTACTATTGCAAACAAATAATAATTTCTCCTCTATAACTGGTGCCACCGTACGATGCTGCAAGCCGTACGCCGTTGGTATCAGTGAAAAGAACCTCTGCAATTTGCTTATTTTTGTCTCTTTCTCTACCAGATGTCTTCTGGGTTGAGTAATCGTTGTATTCAAATCTGCCATTTTCTTTTTTTCTTTTCCTTCTGATAGTCGGTCATTCCTTTGGATCTCATCATTCTCTCTAGAATTTTCATCCTATGATTTCTCTTGTCAAGCCGTACATCCTTGATATTGGTTACCTCTAAAAATCTCTTTCATCTTTTCCTCTCTAAAATTATTTCATCTAATTGAAATTTTGTTTTGTCTTTATGCTTCAATTTTGTTAGAGACTAATTAGTAAGAGTCCATTTATAGTGCAGTGGGAGGAATTGTAAATTTAATTTACTTAGAAAGCTTCTAATTGAAAACTTCATGAATGTCTAATGGAAAATCTTGTTTAGAAAATTATAATTTGGAGTGAGTTAACTTGCTAATTTGATTTGTATGTTTATAATCAACTCATTTAAATGATAAGAGTGAAGAGAGAAACATTGTTAGAATAGACTTGTTAGTTAATATTTTGTAATATTCTAACCTGTAGTGCAATTATCTTAATTAAGAATAGAATTAAATTACTAGTTGTAAGTTATTAATGCAAGGTAGAGTAAATTAGAGATTTAATGTGAAGTAGTTATAAATGGTAGTGCTAGTTATTAAACAAATATTAGATGGAATTATAATTCTAGAATTGAATAGTATATTATTGTTAGGATTTTACTAAAAAGAGAGTTAAAACCTTATATTGTTTTCATGTTTAAAATTGTTCGAAAGGTGATATGTTTAAGATTAATTTTAGATATATTATATAGTCTTTCTTGTAGTTCCATCGTCAATTCTTATCGACATATAATAATGAAGAAATTGGGTCATTGTATTTACTTTAGTTTTGAGTCGTGTAGTTAAATTGTTTCTAGTAGGTTGTCATGGTTGTAAGTGTCATGTCAATTAAACCTTGAACAGGGAATGGATATCTGGCTAGTGGTATTTGTATTAAAAGAAAATTGCATAGCTCCAGAGGTTAGAATCCAATATAACATTGTGGCATGAATTTAATTTTATTGTTTTCATTAGTATGAGTTTTTGAAGTGGTTCAGGGAAAGTTTGTTGTTTTGAACCTTGAGTTTGAAATTTGACTTTGTAGTGATTCGGTATGCAAGAGGATAGATGCCTTGTAGTCTCTTTTCCATGCATGTCATTATGGTGGTTTATGTTTGTTGGCTAAGGGTGCTAGTTGCATGTAGGAGAGTGGCTTTCATGGTGGGGCCAGTGCCCAAAGTGGCTCTTGGATAACCCCATGGAAGTTGTAATTAAGTGATAATATAATAACTAATCTAGGTGGGCTGGGTAGTTAAACACATAACAAGATAAGTATGATGCCTCACCCATGCCTATAGTGCTCTCACAGACTAAGGGTGGGATAAAAAGGTCTGGTTGGCAAGATTGACCTCCTTGTCTTCATAAGAGGAAGTGTCGCTTCCACATGTGTCACCCTATGGGGCTGGTGCCTAGAGAGGGGCTGCCAGGATAACTATAGATGGGGGCCGGTTTCTAGTTACTTCCTTTATGTTACCTTATGTTGTTGCCTTTGGAGTATTGTTTTGCCTTTATTGTTCTGTGTTGTCTGTGTCATGTATGAATTTGCTTATTTGTACCTTTTTGTCTTAGTGGAACCTCACTATTATCTCCTAGCTCAGGGGGTGAACCTTAGGGTTCCACATGGTCGGGTGGAAGAGATTAATCCATTGGTTTCTTTCGCATCTTGGTTTGTGTTCACAGCAGATGTGTTTCCCAGTTCCAGATCTATACTTGCATCTTCAGAGTTGTTTTATACTTTCAGAATTGTGTAACCTTGTTGTATATTGTAAACTAATGTAATTAGTCTGGAAGACTTGTAATCATGTAATCTTGTATTTGATCTCTTTATACTTGTGTGTGTATATATATATATATATATATATCTTGTAAATCTGAAAGGAGTAGACTTCTTTTGATGTATCAATGTTGCTTATGGATATGTGTAATTTTATTATGTTGTTAATGAACTTTAGTTATAATTAATGATGCAGTTATGTTCCCTAGAGATGTTAGTTGAACATGTAGTTTAAATGTTATAATCAGATGTTATTTTATCTAGCAATTATGCAATTTCTTGTCTTTTAAAAAAAAAATATTTTCAGTAATTTTATTGCCTGTTAGCCTAACTCTCTAGGGTTACATGACGGAGCATCACAATACTTAAATTCACTTGTGCTGATAAGTTGGTTGAAAGCGTGACACAACTTTGTGCTTTTACAATTGAATAAAATATTTGCATGCCTTTTTAAACACAAACAAAATAAAAAGCAAATAAAATAAAATGCAAAGACTTGTAAAGCGCTTGAGGAAAGGATTCGGCACATAATTTGGAAAATGTGTCTCCAACATTCATACGCACACCAGAGACAGATCAAATGTATCTATTTCAAGAGATTAAAATCTCATGCTAGCAAAGAATGAGGAAAGAGTTAAATTGCATCTGTAAATTATCCAACACGCTTCCAAGTCTCCACTCATGCCTGGAGTCTCTCATACTTGCCTCATGCGCCAGAGAAGCCAAAAAAAACACGTCCAAGGGAAGAATACACACCTAAAGGAGATCAAAGGAGTTTCATATGCTTTTAATATCAAAGATTTCTCACACCTGAGCCAAGGAAATGCGTTCAGGAAGATTCCTCACGCCCCTACAATCACAAAATGCTAAATGAGTTTTCATTAACTTCTCAAAGTCACCATCCACTTGGTTTCTTTATAGGTCTCTTGATAGGTTAAGAAGAGCCTTGATGAGGTTAAAACCATTATTCAACTTGGTTTTCATAACATTCAAGAGCAAGTTTTGGGGGCAAGTAGATGATACTAACAATGTCATATTGTGATGGATGGCCCATATTATATGATACAAATCAAGTTCCTTCACCAAATTATGAAATGTGCAATAAGAGTAATGATGTTTTAGGCCTCCCTCATGATGCTCAATAGAAAGAAGTGCTTGCTACTGAAGCTAAAACATTGACTGATGTTGCCAGTTGCCCTTTCCTAGCTAAGGGCAATAATTAGGGTGATAGACTTTTGCTTCAAGTTTCAAAGGCACAAGGTATTCATGGTTTGGGGATCTCAATGAATGATAATTTTGATGAAAGTTGTTGGCCAACAAGATTTACCCCTACACCCTTGATCAAGAATGTCAATTCTTCTTCTAGTAGTGAGTTAGAGGTGAATTCTCCTATGTCAAATAGATGTGGATAACTCTACCACACAATCGTCTTTAAGATGCAAGTTTTTGGTTTGACATGTTATTCTAATATGACTTATTATGTGTTCCTCAACTATCGCCTATCTCCCAAATACTCAACTAATTAATAGAATAGAATAGAATAACTTTTAACATCCACAAGGCTAAAAATAGTCTATGAGATAGTCAACCCAATCAGATTTGCTTCTGCCTTTTAGTTCTTCTGCTCAAAGAAATAATGAGCTCACTGACCTTCTCAAGTGCCTCCTCAATAAATAGACCATGCCAAGAAACCATAGTCAAGTTGCCCGCATACTTAACCCTAATGACCGTGTAAGCGTCACACTTGAAGATAAAGTGTTTTTCTAATTCCACTGCCCCAGAATTGTAGAACTCACACACTCTTCCCACGTTCTCTAGGCCTCTTCCACCTCGTTTCACATCGAAGCTGATAAGAGTTAGTTCTAATCAGACCAATCAAAATCTTAACTCTCCAAGGGATATCCGCCCCAACGCACGCTTTTGGTTGATGATCACATGTGGGGTTAAACATCTTGAGGTAATACTTATTTTTCCCTATAGACCCATTCCACATAGACTTGCGGAATTTATCTATGACAAAAACTTTTATCTCTTTGCCATCCGTGGGGCAAGCATTCAAAAAGATATTCCATTTGTTCATCCACTTGCTATTTTGTTTCATCCAAGATTTTTTTCTTTCGCTAAAAGTCTCATTGAAAACAACCTTAGGCCACCTACTTGTTTCCATCTACTCAATTCTTTTGAGATACCTTAAGAGACGCACCATAGCAGTGGCTTCCATCAGAACAACCCCTATTTCAGCAAATAAAATCTCATACGGAGTTGAAACTTTTAGCTTGAACTTGCTAGTGATCATGTGCTTTTGGATTTTCTCTATTTACTTCCACTTAGACTTAGACAAGCTGCTAGCCCAAATCTCACACCCATAAAGAACCACAAGACTTACCAATAGCCTAAAAAGGGTCAGAATAGTTTTCCAATCCCATAATTCTACCTCTCTACATCTATTTTGGAGAGCATACCATGCTTTCCAACCTCCCAGAGTTCTTTTCTTTCTACAAGTCTCCCAACCAAGCCTGTTGTTAAAGTCAATCCAAAGATACTTGTACTCATTAACTTCTTCAAGAATACTTCCCTCAAAGAAAAGCATATGCTAGAATTTTATCTTTTAGTTTGAGAAAATCAAGATTTTGGTCTTGCTAGAATTGACTTGCATGCTAATAGCCCTACAAAAGTTCTCAAGAGCATAAAGGTGCTCTTGTAATCCCTAGAGGAACTTAGCAATCAAAAAAAGGTCATCAACATACAGAAGGAGTCTTATCACATATTCTCCTAGTTGCACACCATCCCCACCATGCAAATTCAGCCACCCTTCAAGCTTGTCAATGTATAAGCCAAAGAGAGTGGGAGATGAAGGGCACCCTTGTTTAACTCCGATGTCACTCCTAAAACTTTTTGAGATGCCTGCTGAAGTTTTAATTTTGACGTGGACCTCTTAATAAAGCTTATGGACAACCGCTTTTAGATGGACTGGGATGCCAAGTTCCTTCATCCTGCACCATAACTTATCTCTATAGACTGTGTCAAATGCTTTTTTAAAGTCAGCAAAACAACAATAAGCTTCTTCTTTTTTGTCCCAAACTTTTTTGATGATGTGCCTCAATATAACACCATGATCTAAAGTAGAATGCTTAGACCTAAAGCCTGCCCACCCTTTTGTTCTCTTACCTTTCTCTTCTGCCCACTTGCTAATTCCTCTTTCCACCATGCTACCAAATAATTTTGCAAATAAAGGATTGATCATGATGGTCCTATAGTTGGAAGGATTGTTAGCATCTCCATTCTTAAAGAGAGGAATTGCTAGGCTGGTGATCCAATCTTTCGAGAAGTCATGCCAAATAATGTTGTTGAAAAATCTAGTAATGTGAGGCGCGAGGGTTTTCGCCCCCCATTTAATGTATTCTGCTTGAAGTTCAACCAAATCTTTAGCTTTCCCAACACCAAGCTTTCTAATACCGAACTTGGCCTCTTACACAGTGGAAAACTTAGTTGTCGTGTTGATCAAGGGAGGATGCTCAATCTCTATTTATTGCTCGTAAAGTTGCTTTGCATACTCAAACCATTGACTAGCCATGATGTTGTTTTCCGTAGGTTTCTTCTTTGGTTGAAATTCCTTCCAAAATAACTTAGGGTTATACTTACCTAGGTAGATTAACTCCTCACACCTTGTGCTCATGAAATCAACTTTTTTCACTTTTATGATCTCCTTGTAACATTTAATGCTCATCTTCTCTTTGCCTGTCTTCTTCAATGCTTTCCTAGCAATTTTACAATCTTCATCAAACCATACATTAACTGGAAAACAATTTGTTAACACCTTATTTTTTGTTCTTTTGCACTTCTCAAGCGCCCCTTGGATCATAGTGTTTAACTCATAGTTGTTGAGACCTAGAGAACTAGCTTTCCCCTTTTTACATAACTGCTCTAGTGCTGCCTTGAAAATATTATGGTTTTCTTGAGTTAAAAGAATTTTTCTCTTTGTGAGTGGTTGCTGAAGGGGTTGCATTTTTCTCAAATGTTGCCTTTTTTTCAGCCATGAAAGTCTTAAGAAAATTGGTCTATGATTTAATTTTAACTCCCAAAAATGATAACCGATCGTGGCATCTTTTATCTTATCAATCATGCTTTTTGAACAGATTGCATAATCCACCACACTTGCCTCGTTGTAGGCGTTACATGTAAAATTTCTGAATTCTTCCATCTATCCATACCATTACAAATGATTAGATCAAAAGTGCCACAAAGAGTAAGCAATTCTTCACCATAGTGATTAATGTCCTTATTGTCTTCATAACATCTAGCCCACTGCTGATTCCCTTCCTCCATAAGCCAAATAGAATTGTGGTCCCCCTTACCACAAAGAACATTAGCTTGAACACTTGTCCTAGCATTGAAATCTCCCACAAAAAGAACTCCACCTTGTTGGGCATACATTGAGATATCTTTTTTGATGGTTGCAAAAGGATCCTTGCTATCCAAACCATGTCTTTTGTAAGTTTTTGAGATCTGAGGAGCAAAATAGTACGCTACAATGTTTATGTGGTTCCCATTTACTGAAATTTTGACCCAAATGTATTGCTTATTAGTGTCTTCTCTTTCCAACTGAATTGTACGCCCTTCAACTTTTTTCACTAAAACCAATATGTAATGGATATGAACATGTGATAACTCTAATGATTTGTCCCACTATTGTCTTATTGAGGCCTTTTATTTTATACACTTTTGTAATGTCTCTTTTTAGGACATTTCCAACATCATTGGAAAAATCCAACTTTTCTGGGGAGTGTTGGGTTGATCATGTTGAGATTTTGATAGTGCCAATAAGTTTGGGAGATCAAGACGAGCTCAATGATGCTTCTCGGGTGCAATTTCAACTTTCTAAGTGCATACCAAACTTCTTGGAGGAGACTACTATTTTTGGAAAGCATCAATTTGCATAAAGTTCATCATTCGGAGAGCTAAGAAGATTAAGGTATGGTCAAAATCTAAATTTGAAGTCATTTTAATAGTTTTCGTAATTTCAATAATTGTGCAAAAATAATTAAAATTATTAAATAGTTAATTCTTAAGTTGTCAAAAGTGAATAAAACAAAAAGACAACTTATGATTAATTATTTAATAAAAAATATCTTTAAGTTGTGCAAAAAAGTGATGTTAGACACAAGGGGGCCATAAAGGAGACTTCTACTCACATGAAATGAATTATTTTATACTTTGAGGAGAATATAGAGGAAACAATAAAATAATATTTTATTCCCCTCAAAAAGTTATAAAAGGAGGGTGAGAGAACAATGTTGGGTAAGACTGGGTATTATTTTGTTATTTGCTTTTGAGTAAGAACTTGTGTTCTTCTCGATATTTTCTTGAGGAAGAAAACCCTCTTGAAGATACTAGTTTCGGGGACGAAAACCCTCCTAGTTGGGTTTGGTGATTTCATCTAGAAGTCACATTTGTGCTGAATGCTGAGGATATTGGAGCAATTTTAGACAAAGATTGCTATTGTGCTCAATGTTTGTGCCTTTTGATTTTGCAGTGTTGGGTGTTTGATGTTTACTGAATAATCATATATTATTTCTATATATTTTATGCTATAAAGTTCCAGTGCAATTTTGTGAAATTATAGTGGTTAAATTTTTTGTTGTAGACTGTACGATCTCTATTGCCCCAGTCATACCATATACTTATTGTTAATCAATATAATGGTGCATTGAAAGTTAGAGGTGTTGCTAACATATTTCTATTAGTTGCTATTGAAGAAGTTATACCATATTTTTTTATGAGAGCTAGCATCTAAATTCATTGAAGAATATTAATATTTTATGGCCATATTTCTTAGTGGTGGAGACTTAAAAAAATAAAGCGGAAAAAAATCGTAGCTTTAATACTTTAGCTCCTTATTTGGAATTGTTGTTTTTTCTGCTGACCCTACTCTTGAGAAAAAGGTATGTGGGTTTTTAAAGAGAATGTAATTGCTCCTTATTTTGTCTTTTATGGAGTATGGTGGGGGCCACCACTCCTAAAGCCTTTGAGGATAAATTTCTTTGGATTTTTTAACATCTTTCATTCTTTGGAGGTGTCGTACTTGTCCAAAGCAGGTCGTATTGTTCTATGTATGCGCCTCAGTTAGTTTTTGAAGTTGGGGGATGCTTCTTCATAATCATTGGACTATTTTTTATACTTGGGAGTGGTGTGCATCAATCTTAGTGTTGCTAAGTTGTTATGTTTTTTATTTGAGTGACTATGACATCTCCAGGTGCTGTACTTATGTGTTTTCAGTCTTTGACATTTCTGATTTTATTTTGCTAACATATCAAATTGCTTTCAATCTTTATTTGCCTTCTACATCAACATTGGAATGATTTTCTTCATTGGGATTGTGTGGATTAGCGTTGTGAGCATTCTACCTTTGAGTATTTATGGTATGATAATAATGTTGCAACAACATGATTGTTGATTTTAGAATTTATATATATGACGTTGCACACTATCTACTTGCATATTTGACTAATGGTGTATTGCATTTATGCTTGAACTATGACCCTAGATGGTAGTACCGCAGGTGGAATGTCATTAATGCATTTTATATTGTAAAACTGGATGGTTTACCACCAGTTAGTATAGCATTCAATTCTAGCTCGTTTGGCATTGAACAAGCTTGATGCTATCAACCATTTTGGTCTGAATCAACGTAGACATTCTGCTAGTGGCTTTACATGCATGCACACATCTGTTGAATAAGTGTTGATAAGGTTGGCTTAGCCACCTTGTGTATTCTGTAACTACATCAAACACACTCCACTGAATAAGCGTAGATATAGACAACCCAACTACCTTGTGTGTTCATACTGTATTGCATTGGCACACTCCGCTGAAGAAGTGAAGATAAGATCAGTTTGCTACCTTGTGTGCCATCATGGTAGCATTCAGTGTTTGCATTCATCAGAGTAGTATTGTGTGGTTCAAAACACCGTATGCTCTCACCTTGCCCACATCAGGAACTAGGTGATCAGAAAATGTTCGGACATTGCATTTACGTCTCTATTTGCAAAAATAAATAAAAATTGGGTGTGCCTATTACACCTTTGGGTTGAAAGGTACTATTGATTTGTGATTGTTTTTCAACTAACATGATATCTTTAATGCTCTATTGAACCATATTTATAACCTTTTTCCCAATAGAAAAAATACATCAATAAAATTTAATTTTAAACATTAAAAAAACCAATATCATCTAGTTTTTTGAGAAGCCTTATATCAAAATAAATCTTTTTTTTTTAAATTATGGGTAAACACTTTTGATTGGAGCTATCACCCAGAATGAGGGATCTTGAAAGGGCCCTTGTACAAAGACCAGAAGAGAAAAATCAAAGAAGCCAATACAATTGCTTAGAGCAACATCAAGAAACATACATCATTAAGGCAACAATACAACACCAAGCCAATAGCATCCCACCAACAGGAACAAGGAAGAACAAACTAGGCTAACTACTCAAAAACAATAGTAGATCCATCAACTCAAGGCAGCTTGAAGCCAAAACTCTTTAGGGAGCTCTATATCCTACTAATAGCCTTATCCTTTGATTCAATTGAACCAAGATGCTTTCTAGAAAAATTTCCATTTTTTAAGAGCCAAGAATGAATTTGAAAGAAGGGGTCCCTAGAATGCTTATTAGACTGAACCACCATCTTGTTTTCCTTGTTAGAGGCCTTGGCAAGTAAACACTGCAATCCACAAGAAGGGTTAAGGGGAGAAACCCCACCTAGGCTCTCGCTAATAGGCACCTTCTCCTTACTAAACTCCTTCAAACTTCCCCCCATATGAAGAGACCTATTTCCGGATACAAGATTAACACAATCTAAATTTGTCTTGTCTGTAAAAGGGCCAGCCACCTGTCATGTCCCTATAATGATTTATAATTAAATCATTGATTTAAATAATAAGTTAGCCTTATATAAACTAAATATATAATATATTTATTTAAAATATATTATTAATATGTATTATTTAATAAATAATATATTATAAATATATCCAATAATATAAATACAAATATTATTATTATTATCTTATATTGTAATATAAATATAAATAATATAATATAAATCATATATCATTTATTATGATATAAATGATATAATATAAAAAATATAAAATAAATAATATATCATTTATTATAATGATATAATATAAATACAAATAATATAAATAAACATCTTTTAACCTATCCTAATGGAGTTACGTATGGTTAGAACTCTAGTTTTACCACAAAAGGGAATTAATATAAGGTAATAAAAATAATAAGAGTCATGCCTCTTCGAAGGGAAATAAATAAAGGTTGTGAAATAGAAGGAAAAGAGGATCGGGAAGAAAATATAAAAAGAGTATCCCATAAATACATATATTTAGATTTGCAGAAAGAGCAGCAGCCAAAGAACTTAGAGTCAAAGTAAGTAATATATATTAATAATAATTTGTAAGTCTGATAATATAGTTGCAATCAAGAATTAAAATCCCTTGCAATTTATATTACTTATGTATAATGAATCATGTATAGAATACGAGATAATAATACAGTATATGATATTGTTTTATTATGCATCAATATCTTTTATATATAAAATATATGGAACCTCATCATGGAGGAAGGGAAGGAGACATAGGTAAGAGGGTATAAGGTTTCCATCTAAGTACCCCACCTTGGATGTCAAAGCCCTGCCATCAAGGCCAAGAGGGTCAAAGTCCTGCTCTTGGGCTTAGATTGAATAAATTGAGAACTCCGCTATGATCCCCGTACCATTCCTACTATGATGAGTTATTAATTATAAGTGATAAGGCATGGATAGGGAAGTAAGACCAGCATTCTACTAAGTACCCCACTTTGGTGGATGTCTAAGTCTTGCCACCAAAGCCAGGAGGGCCAAAGTTCCGCTCTTGGGCTTAGTATGGGTTGGCTGGGTCAAACCTATCATGTCCCTATCTCGATAGTGTTGGAATTGTATTATGAGTTTGATATATTTGCAGCTAACCCTAACAATGGCATTAGTTTATATGTATATATATTGTACTTGTGTTCTCTATGTGATGATTGCAGGAGTTCTATTCAAGAGCATAATGAAGAAATAACTACTTGTAAGTCATCCCGCTAACCCTAATGTATCATAATTATGATTGTAGAGTTTAATCTAGGGAAAATCTAGAAGGGCATATTACAAATGGTATCAGAGCAGTCACCCTGCCATCCTGTGATTAATAGTTAAATAAAAATAAATAAATAAATAAATAAAATAAAAAAATAAGAATCAATGAAAATCCTAGGTATGAATTTCATGAATTGCTGGAATAATGGTGTTTAATACATTGCTAAAATATTTGTAAAATATATATATATTTATGATGCAAATTAAAATTTACTAAATATGTTATGATGCAACATTAAGAAATAAAAATTTACTTACAAAATGAGTAAATGAGGTAAAAAATAAATAAAAATAAGACAACTCTTAATAACAATAAAATTATACTAAATGAAATAGTAAAATAAAATAATTAAAATATAATTTATAAATAAATATATATTAAACATCTCTATTTAGTTCTTATAAGTAATATATTTTACAAAGTTATTTTCATCTATGGGTAACCTACAGCTGGGTGAAGTGAGTAATAAAATATAGTTATAAAATAAAATATTTATAAAATTTAGTGCTGAAATTTTAAAAGGGTAAACCCAAATTTATAAATTATTATTTTATGGCACTCTAGTTTATTAGCTATATTAATTTGTTACATTTTATAGCCGTTATTTTAAAGGGTAAACCCAAATTTATAAATTATTATTTTATGGCACTATAGTTTATTAGCTATATTAATTTGTTACATTTTATAGCGATTATTTTATATTATTGGTGAGTGTCATGTTATTTTATATAAGGGAAACCTAATAAATTATAATGTTATTAAATATTACTTGAGGATACCTAATTATAGTTGCTTGAGGACAAGCAATTTTGAGTGGGGAGGGTTGTCATGTCCCTATAATGATTTATAATTAAATCATTGATTTAAATAATAAGTTAGCCTTATATAAACTAAATATATAATATATTTATTTAAAATATATTATTAATATGTATTATTTAATAAATAATATATTATAAATATATCCAATAATATAAATACAAATATTATTATTATTATCTTATATTGTAATATAAATATAAATAATATAATATAAATCATATATCATTTATTATGATATAAACGATATAATATAAAGAATATAAAATAAATAATATATCATTTATTATAATAATATAATATAAATACAAATAATATAAATAAACATCTTTTAACCTATCCTAACGGAGTTACGTATGGTTAGAACTAGTTTTACCACAAAAGGAAATTAATATAAGGTAATAAAAATAATAAGAGTCATGCCTCTTCGAAGGGAAATAAATAAAGGTTGTGAAATAGAACGAAAAGAGGATCGGAAAGAAAATATAAAAAGAGTATCCCATAAATACATATATTTAGATTTGCAGAAAGAGCAGCAGCCAAAGAACTTAGAGTCAAAGTAAGTAATATATATTAATAATAATTTGTAAGTTTGATAATATAGTTGCAATCAAGAATTAATATCCCTTGCAATTTATATTACTTATGTATAATGAATCATGTATAGAATACGAGATAATAATACAGTATATGATATTGTTTTATTATGCATCAATATCTTTTATATATAAAATATATGGCACCTCATCATGGAGGAAGGGAAGGAGACATAGGTAAGAGGGTATAAGGTTTCCATCTAAGTACCCCACCTTGGATGGATGTCAAAGCCCTGCCATCAAGGCCAAGAGGGTCAAAGTCCCGCTCTTGGGCTTAGATTGGATAAACTGAGAACTCCGCTATGATCCCCGTACCATTCCTACTATGATGAGTTATTAATTATAAGTGATAAGGCATGGATAGGGAAGTAAAACCAGCATTCTGCTAAGTACCCCACTTTGGTGGATGTCTAAGTCTTGCCACCAAAGCCAGGAGGGCCAAAGTTTCACTCTTGGGCTTAGTATGGGTTGGCTAGGTCAAACCTATCATGTCCCTATCTCGATAGTGTTGGAATTGTATTATGAGTTTGATATATTTGCAGCTAACCCTAACAATGGCATTAGTTTATATGTATATATATTGTACTTGTGTTCTCTATGTGATGATTGCAGGAGTTCTATTCAAGAGCATAATGAAGAAATAACTACTTGTAAGTCATCCCCCTAACCCTAATGTATCATAATTATGATTGTAGAGTTTAATCTAGGGAAAATCTAGAAGGGGATATTACACCACCTCCCTCTAACGCTCGAGAGAACCACATCAACGACTTAAGGAAGAGAAGGATAAAGCTAGTCTTGTTGCTCCATGCGACATTGTCTTCCTTTAGAAGACCTACACCCATAAGAAGCATGTCCAGGCATGAGGCAATGGTTGCAAAAAACCAAGCAATCCTTGTATTTGATTTGTTACACCCAATCACCTACCTTAGAAGATAAGATGATCAAATAGGGAAGCACCTTCTAAACATCAATGTTGATCCAAAACCTCATGAATAACAAACGTTTTCTGCGTTCGATAACATTGTCAACAACAACGAGTTGGCCAAAAGAGCTAGCAATATTGGACCACACTTCCTCTTCCCCATAATCCAGTGGCAAACCATGTAGTTTGACCCAAACTAGGACACTCTTAATGAAATCCTTCTCCAAATCCCACCTCTTAAGGAACATGCTAGAATAGCCAAAAAACTACAAACCCCCTAAGAGAGTTTGAATACAATCTTTGTGAAGAGAAAAGGAAATAAAAAATAAACCCTTTAAAAGCATTGAGATCTCAACCAATCCACAAAGTTTCCATTTTCTCTTAGCCCAGTTTCTAAGAAAACCAACATTAGGCCTAAATTTTGCCAATAAGAGCATTGTTCAAATTGGATGACAATCTATTAAGCATTCTGAGCAGCTAATCTTCACCCTCCACAACCAAGACCAAAGGAAAAAAATCAATAGGAGAAGAGTTACCTTTGACAGCTTGAGCATTTGGAGAGTCATTGATGCAACCAACCACAACCCCCAAAATATACATAGCAAGAAATGAACTAACCTCCTTATCCAACCCTAATAGCACATCCTTGAAGGAAACTCTCTGGTTAACAAGCCGCTCCTTGGCAAAAGTCTAAGCACAAACATCCACCTCTCCCATGCTCATAACACACCCTGTTTCCACACCATTTACTTCTAACTGTAGATTAGAACCAACCTTCCTAGACAAACCCATCACACCTTTAGCAAAAGTACTAGTGCACTCCCTAGGCACATAGGGAGAGAGCAAGAATCCCTTACATAGTCCTTGATCAAAAGAACCACCTTGGAAAAGCCTCACACTAGTGCGCATTTGAAATGAATCCACCACAAGAGAAAAGGACAAGACCTTGCTCGACAAAACACACCAGGGTTTAGAGCTAGAGCTTGTGTTCCAACATGTGTCCATCCAAATGTCAAGCAGATGCACATCCTCATCTTCCAACACTCCTCCCCACTCATCTTTAGAACCTGAAGGGATCTCCCCATCATCCTTGCCTTCCTTGCCCTCACTCTCCCCTTGTTTTTGAAAACATGTTTTCCCACTAGAGCCTGTCTTCCTTGCCATGTAATAAATCTATATTAAATAAAATGGCAATTCTATATTTAGTATATAAAGCAGCCTTCTAAAATATCAAATATGAGCATTCAATTCTTTTCACAATGTTCCATAATCTTTTGTTGGTGATAACAAACTTTATCTTTATATTAAGAGTACAAATGGTGGCATATGACAAAGAAAATAGCTAAAATTAAATATTAAAAATCTTGCCAACATTGTTGTTCACTAACTTAATTTCCTAAACAATTTGCCAATTCACCACTTTATGTACTCCTAATTGATATTCATGTTAATGCAAAATATTTAAATGACTATACCAGAGTTAATTCTCTTTGCCCAAGGTAGGTTGGTCAATAGATAACACAAGAAATGAAAAGCTATTTAATTCACAATTAGCAAATTAAATTGAAAAATGTGATTTCTTGTATCACAATATTGACATCAGTATCTATCTTGTTTCTTGCCATTTTTATGACAAATTTATTTAGTCTAATTTATTCTAAAAATTGTATTACACAGTTACGAGCCTTCGGTTTATTGGTAAAGTTGACTAGTTCACTAAAAGCTCGCCAAGAATCAAATCTTGCTGAATGCAAAGGCCTGTGATGCCTTCAAAGGATAAGGTCAGGATTGTGCCCCGAGTGACTTTGGCAGAGTGGGTCCCTTCAGTCCTTTGCGCTTAACCAAAAGAGATTGACTATTCATGCACCTGTAATTCATGCTCCCAATACCAGCACGTTACTACAATAATTCAAGATGTTTATCCTCATTAAAAAAGCTTACCAAAAAAATTGTGTTACGTTTCACATGTCAGATCCTCATGAGATAACATCCCATGGAGCTGGTTTCTTCAACCCAACAAATCACACATTTGAAATTCTTTCCCTTCTGCCTAGGATCTTATTTCATGAGGTTAATCTTATTTCATGAGATTAATCTATTCAGTATTCTCCAATTTCCAAGGTGTTTAATTTAGATTTATATTCAGGCCACTCACCACAATTACATATGATCTAAGCACCCCACTTATATGTGAAGTTTTCAATCTGCAGCATGAAACATGACATTAGAGATAAGGAAATGCTGCAATTGAGAGACATTAGATTCACAATCGAGAATAGTATGATGCTGAACAATGAATAGTGCAACAATGATCATTATAATTTTGTTATTCTCATATATCTTTTGATGAAGGAATGCAAGAGTGAAACTTACATCAACCATGGTTCTTAATGGGCAATCTTGTCACTTGTTCTTAATAGCTTTAAGGAAACCCTTGGAAATCTTGTCACTTGTTCTTCATAGATTTAAGGAAATGCCACTTTTCTTCGCTTCCATTTGACAAAATAAATGAAAAGAATTGGAACTAATCAAATTGATTATGCAGCCTGATTGAATCAATCATAGACGGCAAAGTGATGCTTCAAAGATACTCCTTTGAAACATAGAGTTGTGTCCATAGAGTGAATGTCTCAAAATAAATAATCAGAATACATGGGAACAATTTTTTTTCCAAATGGATAATCTCATTAACTGTTGTCCACACTCTGTTGAACCCAAATAAATTCCGAGTATTGTCAGCCCATAAATGTTAAAGAATCTTGGAAAAATAGTTCACTAGTGGTATGCTTCAACAATTCATGCTCATCTCCTCGAAATCTTCCATTCAATCCAAAACTGGTGATAGATCTGTACACAGATGAACTAACGTTCTCTGGTATTGTCCATAGTACTCACAAACTGCAAGCACATCTTCTTGCTCTTGATTCAAATCATCAGGCAAATCCAGGGATTTGGCATCTCCTTGACCCTTGTCTAAATTCAGTGCAGCAACACTTCCAGATCCAGACCTTTTAGAGAGAAGTTTTGCTTTGGTTTCATGGCAAGCAAGTAGAAACATGGCTGCTGTGTCAGGCTCATGTGAATCACGGAGGACTGCCAAAGCCTTATGTAAGGCACCAGCGGTTACATACAAAATAAGAGCCCTGCAAAAGTAAGAATGTTCATTATGTGCAATATTGACAATGCTATAGAGTGAAGCTTGTAAGATCTGTAGTCCCTACCTCCAAATGTTATGTTCATCATAGAGGACATGATCAGCCCACCTCTGCAAAACCCTGCAATAACCTAATTGTTACAATCTGATAAACCTGGACTTAAATATGTCATACTTTAACATGCACCTTTTCTTAAACATTTAAAAATGGATACAGGTCATAGAACTTGGTGATTATGAATATATGATAGTTAAGTACACTGGATTGCCATGTCTTTAATATCCTTGTGAACAACTGGGGCTCTAGGAATGTAAGAGAAGAAGAGTAAAGTATACACTTTCTAATTTTACCTATAGACAATAAAAAGATTCCTCAAATGCTGTTAATGCCTCTGCAAAGTGAATACATTTTCACCTTAAAGGCTAAGGCAAGTCATACTATTGTGTAAAGCAGCAAACCATGGGCATACCCCATCCCACTCAGATTGTGTAAAGCAAAAAACAAAGACAATGTAAAAAGATATATGATTTTAAAAAGGGAGTGGAGGGCCCAAAACCCACTCCCCTTGTAAACCTAAACCTAAAAACTAAGAAATGAACAAAAAGAAAAAATGACAGCTGATTTTCACACTCAACTAGACAAGGAGTTGGAGAAAAACGAGGGAAAAAACTTAGGTGGAAAAAAAATCATACATTGGAAGAGCTTATACATCTATTCAAGGAGCTATAACAACCATTGGAGGAGCTTGGGCAGCCATTCAAGCAGCTGAAGGAAGCCATTACAGCTGCTGAATGTGAATGGTGCCAACGTAAACCAACTTGAGGGCAGAAATAAGAGAGCCTATGAGCCCTTAAATGATTTCCTCTTTTGATTTTTCATTTTTTTGGAAAAAATTGCTGTGTTCCCTGATCGTTTTTTTTCTCCATGATCCATTTCCAAACAAGTATTTTAAAAGTAAAACAAAACCAGCATTTGAAAGAAAACCAATATTGAGTATTTGGCATGCCGCATTTGTAAACATGGGTTCAAGAAATGAAATTGTAAACATTGAAGAGTAAATGGGGGATGATAATACACATTCCAACACAGGACTGAAGGTGGGAGCAAATTTGTAAGTGGCAGTGCAACTGAAGAAGAAGAGGATTTGAATGTCTTGTAGTTAGCATAATTATAGATTGTTATAATTTGTTAGTATTTGTGTAGCCAACTTATTTTGTTAGTTCATTGTCAGCTTTAGGTAGTTGTTAATATATAGTTATAAGCGGTTACCAATGATCGTGGTCTAATTGACTAACTGTTGGGCCCTCTAAATAGAATTTGTTGTAGTCAGGGAAGGAGTCTGATCCATGGATGGTCCTCCCTGATCTACTTTCATTGTAATCAAGCACTACCCTCAATAAAGCATTTACTATGTTATTCTCTACAATAAATCTGGTATGTACTGCTCTTTATCTCTATGCTATTGCAATTGGTAGTGTAACTAGATAGCAGTAAACATGTCCCTTAACTTAGTTGAGACCATATGCAAATGGACCCTTCAATCTTAAAAAACCCTTGCTCCAATTTGTCACAGTTTTAGAGAACAATAAGGTTGAGAAAAATACTAAAGGAACTAAACATTTTAAATGTCATTTCTGCAATTTTCCCTACAAAGGCAAACTATATTAGGGCTTGCTCTAACCTTCTATGCATAATTGGAGATGGCCTAAGGCTATGTAACTAATTCACATTTGATAAAAGGGCTAAAATGCAAGGCTACACACAGAAAGTACAAATCCAGCAGAATTAAAGCATTTTAGATTGGCTTCAATAGCTTCCAGTTCAGAATTGGTTATCACTCCCTCCCCACCTTCTTGGCCCCCTCCCTATTGTGCTAAACCAAATACTAGGGTTGTTGGTGTTCAAAGTCAAGGTAATGCGAAAGAGGGGGCTTCTCCTTTTGGTAGAACTTCAGTTAAAAGAAAGGCCACCACAGTTACAAAGATGTACAATGTACAAACATGCGAGGATGCACATGACGCTATTGCTAGATTGTTTGCTAATGACATTCCATTCAGTGTTACCGATTCTCCTTTTTATAACTAAGCATTCAAGAAAGCCATTCAAGCTAGTCGATCTTATGTGCCCCCTGGAAAGACAAGGATGCAGACTAATGAGCACACAATTATACTGAGTGAGATGGAGGGGAGGGGAGGGGGGAGCAGGGGGAGACTATCTTTTACTTTTTTTCAAATTAACAATCACAATAAAATCAATTGCACAACATTAACAATTAAGAACACAAGAAGAACGTGGAAATCCTTTCGGAAGAAAACCATAGAGAATAGGACTGCTTGGATCTACTGTCCAAATCCAGCCACAAATAAAATCAATATTCTTTTATAAATCTTCTTTGTAGGCACCAACCTATTGAAGACACCAATCCTCACTTATCTTTGTAGGCACCAACCCACTGAAGACACCAATTCCCAGTTACAGAATTTGTAGGCACCAACCCACTGGAGAGACCAATACCCACAACTGAGTACCAACTCAGCAAGAGACACCAATCTCTTCTTTTAGGAGGTACCAACCTCTTCTGCAAAATATCACCTTCGGGATGTTGCTCCTTCAACGGATGATGAACATATTTTTCTTCACAAATTTGATTATATTTCCTTCACAAATCTGCATATATTTCCTTCACAAAATCTGCCTTGAATGATCTTCTATTATATCCTTCTCCTCAAATCTGCTGGTGTTTGCATGATGTATCTTCTATTCTCCACACACACACTTCTTCCACAATTCTTATTCCTTTTATATAGCCTTGGAGAGGAGTGATTCATTCCAAAAGACATGTCTAATCACAAAGGTAGCGTCCTTTTTTATATAGAGGCGCCTCCTCATTTCGAGCGCTTATTTATAAAGGGGTTGGCCAATTAAAATGTATTTTATTTGAATTTTAATTTTCAAAGGTGTCGCTGATTTAGGAATGAGTCGGCCACCTTTTAAGATAATTTCTTTATTTTAATTTGCCCATTGTGGCGCCATCGGCTAGCAGAAAACAAATTATTTTATTTCCCCGAAGGGGCAACTATCCCAAGAGGGTCGGCCTCTTATTTTACTATGTATTTGCTTCTCCAATAAATGTTTATAAATGATCTTCAAGCAACACTATAAACCCTTCTTTGACATCAATGACATCTGTAGCCTCTTTATCATATTCAACATGATCTGAGCGTGTCACATATCTTTGCTGTATCAACCTTTCGAGATCTTCCACATCTTGGTCCCGATGGACTTTGTTGAGTTCCATTAGCCAAGGCAACTGTCATATGCTGATTCATACAATGCGGGCTTCCCAATTAACTCCTTTGACATCAATGACAATATTTCCAACACAAACAACTCTTGTTGACAGACATCACTCAAAGGTTAGCATGTTGATGGAGAAGTTGCAGGGAGTTGATGAGGTCAGGTTACTCCGTTATGATGGATGCGTGGATCGTGGACTAATATTGTCCACAAGCCACTCATAAACATCATTGTTACATGTAGATTAGGGCCTTATTTTCTTAGGGCTGTTGATTAATCCAGAAAGTACAAGGATGCAGCTTTCCAATTCCAACTATTAAAGGATGCCATAGAGGAGGTTGGGCCTTCAAATGTGGTTCAGGTGGTCACAAATGGAGCCAATGTGTGTTGATCAGCAGGGATGATGATCTAACCCATCTACAGGGACATTTATTGGACTCCATGTGTTGTTGATGCATTGAAGGACATTGAAAACATTTTAATTGGATGAGGCAGGTGGTAGCTAATGCTAGCTATGTGTTGATGTTTCTCTGCAATCATCACACCTCTTTGGCACTTTTCAGATCCTTTTCAAGGAAGGAATTACTCAACTCATGGAAACGAAATATGCCAATTTTTTTATTTTAATAGAGAGGATAATTGGGTTACAAGATTCCCCATAGTCTATGGTTATCTATATCGAATGGAGTAGATGGGGAGAGTCCAAGACAAATGAAGGAAAGACGAGAAAGCAAATGAAAATAAATGATAATTGGTGGAACAATGCCAAGTATGGTAACCATTGTGTCACTTGCAATGGATGTCATCAGATATGTAGACATAGGCTCTCCTAGTCCTGGAGAGACTTACGAGTTTTTGGTAGGCAACTGTTAGAGAGAGGGATCTCACACTAGCATTTATGACTGGCACATTCATCCCATTATTCAAAAAAGGTGGGATAAGATGAACACCCCATTGCACATCAGTATATGCAATTAATCCCAAGTGGTATGCACCAAGGCCTAGGAGAGTATGTCCAATAGAGGATAGTGAGGTAAAAAAGGGATTCATGAAGGCAATAAGAAAGATGTACACTACAAGTGAGGCATAGATGCTACAGACTTAGTGGGTTAAATTTGCAAGGACTAGAGGTGAATTCAGTACATGTGAAGCTAGAGAGGGTACACTCACCATTGCCTAGGAGGATCCAATTGGATGGTGGCAACTACACAGGGATGCAACTTCCTTTTTCTGGATGCTTGCAGTTCGCTTTCTTTTGTAGATTGCTGTCTCTTCTATTGTTGAGAGGAATTGGTCAAACTATAGCCTCATCCACTTTGTTAAGAGAAATGGGCTTACCTCTACAAGAGTGCAGAAGCTTGTTGTATCCAATCCGAAACTTAATTGTGTTACATAATCGTTTTTTGTCGTCAGCAAATCAGTCATTTGTGTCAAAATGAAGTCAGAAATAGTCATTTTCGACCAAATAACACATTGTGTCAGTCCAAAAGTGTCGTACTATCAAACCTTGTAGTTTGTCCATCAATTTTAATTTTAGCTTATTAATTTTTAATTAATAGTTTATTAATATTATTTTTTTTTTTAAATCTAAAAAATTAAATATTACTTTTAATAATATTCATTATTAATTATTATTAAAAATAAAAAATTTAAAAATAATATATTTTTTTTGTATTATCAAGTGAAGGTGCTTTTTGAAAGGGCCCAAACCCTTATACATGGCTAAAACAAATAAGACATGGAAGCCCAACAAATAGTCGAGGAACAACAAAAAAGATGACAACTGAGAGGTTGGAAACACAAAATCCCCTCAAAACAAAAGATCAAGACCAACACCACAAGGGGCCAACCAACCAGCTACAAGAACCACATGTAGTTGAAGAATAGGATAGGAAACAACATGGAGGTTCAAAGCCAAAGGACTCCAAAGTGCATTGCATTCTATCCACAGTCTTATCTGCAAGACGAAAACCAGAGCCCATCTCGACCAAATTAACAAACAAAACTATCTAAACAGTCACAATAGCCAATAGGGGCACTCTAACAACATCCTCACCAACACGAGAGGAAGGGGGATCATTACTGATAGGGGATATGAACCCCAAATTACTCAAATCCTTAACAGACGGTCAAAACCTCAACAGCAAAATTTTCATAAAATTCATATGGTTGTCCTTAATTGACAATGTTTGAGTCTCTCGCACTTGAGGCAGAATCTTTTTTCTCCAAACCTTCTGTGAACTAGATTTGGGGATGCAAGTAGTCGAAGCATGACCCACTTTGCGGCAGATGATACAAACTGCTTTAGAATCTTCCACAATTTTTTGCTTCCAAATGCGAAATTTAGAAGATAAAGAAGCAAAAGATGAGAGAGGTTTCTTCATATCAGCAAATACACAAAATCTAGCAAAAACCAAATGAGATCTAAATTTTGTAACCAAATCACTAGACATGGGCTGACCGATAGAATTCAAAAATATCAATCAACACCTCCTTGTCCCAGTACTCCAAAGGCAGCCTTGGAAGTCTAAACCAAATGGGGAGACTAGAAAAGGAAACCAATGCCGGATCAAACCTTGGCTTCCATTTGCAAAGATAGAGTCCATTTTTGACCATATACCATGGACCCTAGGAGAGGGTCCGAGAGCAATCCTCATGAGACAGGAAAGAAAATAAGAAGAACCCCTTCGCCATAGTTGAAAGTTGAAACCTCAATGTGACCACAAACATTCCATTTTCTTAAGACCCACTTTCTAACCTCATCAATTTTAGGTCTGAAACTGAAAAATTTACCAATAAGAGTTATAATAGCTTAGAGACAAATGATCCATAACTGAATTGAGGACCCTAAGGTGCCAAACATCCTCAACCAAAAGAGGCTCCACAAGGGAAGAAATAGGAGCATAACTGCTCTTATCTCTAAGAATATTAGCCCAGGAGCACTAACCATCCTTAAGACCTATGTTACCGGGTTCTTGCCTGCAGGGTCCGGGTACCGGACCGAACGGGAGCGGGAGCGGGCGCGGGCGCGGGCGCGGGGGCGGTGACGGGTGTGGGCAGGGAGCGGCCTGCCCGTCCCTGGTTCTCTGTGGGTTCGCCATAGCGGGAGCGGGAGCGGGCGCGGGTGGCGAACCCACAGAGAACCCGGGGCGGGCGGGCCGCTCCCAGCCTGCACCCGGCCACTCCCAGCCCGCACCCGGCCGCTCCCACCCGCTCCCACCCACGAAAAGCCAATTTTTTGGCGTTAAAACTAAAAAAAGACGACTTTAAAACTCATTTTTTAATGAAAAAAAACAAAAACAAAAACCCTAAAAAGGTCAATATAACTAAAACGCCCCTATTCACTTCTTATTTTTGCAACTCCTCCATTTCACAAGAGTTTTTCACAGTTTATTCATTTTTGCATTGTGGAGGGAATCCGGAATCGATTGCAAAGCACCAAGGAAGGATTGTAGCTTGCCCAAAGGTCATCTATTGATCTAAGGTAAGTAGTTTAACCTGTTTTTTCTAGTTTTTGTTGAATTTGTTCAAGTTTTTAATGGATTTTTAAATTTTTTCAATTTTTTTTTCAAAAATTTCAACTTTTTTTTTGAAAAAAAAAAACAAGTTTGAACATTTTTTAAACCTATTTTATTGTTTCTCTTGAATGTTTAGGTGTTTTATTAGTGTGTAGGGTTAGAATATTTTTATTATATTTCAATTTTTATTATTTTAATATAAATTTTGTAATTTTTTAAGCAGCAATCTATTTGAAAGTGAAATGGCTACGCCTACTAGTTCAAGTTCGGTGGGTCTTGAGAAGAGTAAACAATTAAAATATGATCAAGGATCTCCTCTTTGGAGACATGTCAACATGATTGAACAACTAGCAGGAGGTGGGGCTTTTGTTTGGGTTTGTAATGAGTGCAAAGTCACATTTAAGAGCTCATATACTCGATTGAAAGCTCACTTATGTGCCATAAGTGGAAAAGGAATAAAAATATGTGAAGGGCCAAACAAGAGGGGGTTGCCAAAAGCACAAATTATGGCATACATTAAAGAACAAGAAGAAGCTGATGAAAAGAGTGCAAGAGAAAAATCAAGAGCTCATCCTTTAACAAAGAAAACATCAATGAATCCACCTACAAAAGCTCCTTGTTCCAAGCCACAACATCCTTTCTTGGACTTGGATGTAAACCAAGATGATGAACCCTCTTCTTCCTGCAAAAGAGGTCCATTGGCAAAGGCATTTCAAAATGAAACGAGAGATATTGCAGATGAAAAAATTGCACGTTGCATTTATGCCAATGGTCTTCCTTTCAACTTGGTGAGATCACCATATTGGCGGGAAATGGTGGTAGCAATTAGTAATGCACCTTCTGATTATACAGGTCCTGGTTATGAAAAGGTGCGAACCACTTTATTGGCAAAAGAAAAAAGTTATGTAGAGAAATCACTAAAACCAATTAGAGATTCATGGATTGAAACAGGAGTGTCCATTGTTTCTGATGGATGGAAAGATTGCAAAAACCGACCTTTAATAAATGTTATTGCTATGTCCCCCAAAAGGGCAATGTTTTTAAAATCGGTTGATTGTGAAGGGGAAATCAAGGATGCACAATTTATTTCTAAAACCCTCATTGAGTCCATAGAGATGGTGGGTGTTGATAATGTTGTCCAAGTCATTACAGACAATGCAAAAAATTGTAGGGCAGCAGGTGCTTTGGTTGAGGAAAGATACTCACACATATTTTGGACACCATGTACCGTACACTCCCTTAACTTGGTGATGCAAGCAATTGGCACTCAAATAGATTGGGTGAAAAATACATACAATGAGGGTGAGGAGATTCAAATGTTTGTGACAAACCATCATATGTCACAAGGCATCTTCAGGTCTTTCTCGCATTTGGAGTTGTTGAAGGTAAATTTAGTTTATTTTAATTTTAATTTATGCCATATTTTTATTTACTTGAGTTGCATGATTCATTGATTTAGATTCTTGATTTAGATTTTAATTTTTAATGTGTTATTAACTTGTTTTTTACATAACATTAGGTTGCTGAGACCCGATCTGCATCACACACAATCGTTTTGAGACGACTTGTGAAGGTGAAAGAGGCATTAGGCTCCATGGTCACTAGCCACCAATGGAGTATATGGAAGACAGTTAATTCAGAAAGGGCTCAAAAGGTGAAGTCATTGATCCTAGCTGATGAGTTCTGGGAACGTGTGCAATATGTTTTGAGTTTCACGGAGCCTATCATGAGTATGCTTAGGTTTGCTGATACAGATCAGCCATGTTTGGGGGAAATCTATGATGGCATTGACTCCATGGTAGAAAAAATAAAGAGCATAATAACACAAAAGGACAATGACCCCAATGAAACATTTTTCCTAAGTGTCAAAAAAATCATTGATGACCGTTGGGACAAGATGAACACACCTTTGCACCTCCTTGCATATGCCTTGTCTCCCAAATATTATAGTACTGAGATACTTGCTTTGCCGGGGAGAACCGCACCATATAGAGATAGAGAAGTTGCTTCCGGCTGCATGAAAGCATTTTGAAGAATCTACTCCGATCTAGAAATGGTGAATGGTGTTAGGAAAGAGTTTGGTAAGTTCATACAAGGACGAGAGCATAGTATGTGTGCTATTGCAGACATGTACAAGGAAGATGCACATACATGGTGGTACCTCCATGGGCAAGATTATGTTTTGCTCCAGCCTCTTGCAATCAAAGTTCTATCACAAGTAAGCATGTTTTATTTTAACATTCTTAGTACTTACCATTTTTTGCATTTTAAAGTTGTATTGACTAGAGCTCTAATTTGAAATTTGAATAGGTTGCAAGTTCTTCTTCGGCTGAACGGAATTGGAGTACATACTCCTATATCCACTCAGTGAAGCGTAATCGATTGGCTGCTAAAAAAGCAGAAGACTTGGTCTATGTCCACTCCAACTTGCGTTTTCTATCACATAAGCAAGTTGAGTACAAGGACGGGGCAGCGAAGAATTGGGATATAGCCCCTGAGTGTGCCAACTTGGATGCATCTATTACAGAGCTTGCTACAATCACTGTAGATGATGAGGAGAATTTTCTACATGATGTACATAGTGCGAGTGGCACTCCATATGTTGGTGTTTCAAACGATTTGCAACCAACCAATGATGATGACTTAGATCTAGATCCTTTTGATGAAGATTGAAGAGAGAAAGATTGACTTTTGAATCTTGATTATAGACTTATGCTTATAGTATTTTACTATTTTGAAATTTCAAATTTTGTAATACAGTACTGACTACTGAGTATTTGTAATGATTTTCAATGTTTCATTGTTCATTGGTCATCTAAATTATCAATCAAGATTCAAATGTATTATGTATGTTCAATTCTGTATATTTTTTAATTTTTTTGGTATATACAGTTATACTATATAAATAAATATATATATATATATAAAATATATATATATAGTACAGCCGTACCCAGCCGTACCCACAGAAAAAAAATTTCGCCGTACCGGTGTACCAGAACCCCACTCCCGAACCCGTTCCCGTACCAGAACCGGCAACTTAGCTTAAGACCATGAATGGGCTTAGCAAAATTGAGAACGGAGGACCCCACAATCGGAGTATGAATTTTGCCGCAGCCACTATCCAACATAGGGGGAATAGGGGAGCCGCAAACAACAACTACAATCTGCCTAGGGGAATAGTCAACCAAGGGCACATAGCAGCCAAGGGAAACCAAACGAACCCCATCCATAGACCCTCCAACACAACCGTTAGACACACTAGAATAGGGATCCAGAGTCAAGGCAAATGGTGCGTGGTCCACATTGGGACAACCATTGTTAAACTTCTTGTCACTGATTACCATGTTTGTTTGTAGAATTTGCATTAGTAAGTTTTTCTTAAATTCTGTGTGTCAAAAACCACCCTGCGAGCATTTGGCAAGAACTATGTTGCAGTAAAAAAAAGTGAGCCTAGGATTAGGCGCATATTTTATAAACTTTTGCATTCTTTTCAAAACAGTGGTCAAGATGGAGAAACCGCGCCCAGGGAAAGGGGTTCAGTCAGCAACTCAGAAGGGACAAATAATTTTTATTCTCACGTCAGTAGAAAACCAAAAAGAAAAAAGAGAAAAACTGCCGCTACCCTAAAAGAATTGCTGCCAAAAGAAAAGACAAACAAAACTTTAATGCCAAAGACAATAGCAGAAAATCAGCATCCAGTCAGAACTTTCCAGTGCCGAAGTCACACAGGGAAACTTTTTAAAATAAAATCTAACTCAGCCTAAACATCCCTTGTACAAACACAATTTATAAGATAAGGAGCAGTTCTAAAGAGACCATCACAATAATGATGTTGAATATTGTTGTAGAGTGATGTATGCCACTCTGAACTACATAGCCTTTCTGTGAAAGCTTCCAGTGAATTGAAACTTTGTTCCTTTCCTTTTCAACTTTGCAAATGATTTTGTGCTCTACTGTCTTAAGAGGATTGCACTTATGTGAAAAGACCCAGCTCAGCTCATATAAATACAAATTGGCGCTGATATTGTTAGAAACTTCCTTTCTATATAAATTGTCTATGCAAAGAGATCTGAAGGCAGTTTTAGTGTTTAAATAAAAGAGTATGATCACTATTCTAAGCTGATTGATCAAATTAGAAGAAGGTTTCAATATTGATTTGGTGTCATAGTAAGGAATTTTCCTAATCACAGCTGAATACAGAGAGAACATCAGCATTATTTCTTATGTGATTCTATTAAACATCCATAGATCAAAGAGACATCGATCAAAGAAAAGATTTTCCAACTTAAATTGTCATGGTGTTCACAATTTCATTGAATCAAAGAGAGTTTTCAATTTCGGAGTATTTTCGAAGTATCCACCATGATCAGCATAGAGGATCTGCCTTGAAAGCATCAAACTGAATTTTTAGAGCTTTGTTAGAGGTTGCCATGACTTCATCAAAACAATCATCCAGAGCTCCTTCTAGAAAAGTCTTTTTTAGCATGACTTTTTTTTTCTGAGGAATCGGCTATTGTTAGATCGCCTACCTCATCATGCAAAAGACATGAGCATTAAAAGATATATTGTAATGATATTAATTGTCGGTTTAATTAGCAGTCGCATGTTGTAATATTAGAATTAGTGGACGAGATAATTTGTAATAAAGCTTGCACATCATGCAAGCAATCGTAGCAAGAGTTGAAATCTAGTCAATTTATTTCATTTATTTTCATATAGTTTTGTAAACAGTATAAATAAGTGCTCTTTTGCACTTAGTTTCATTAATGGTAATTATCATGCTTGTGTTATGCTGAAATTGCTATTCATCAAGTATTCAATGTTGTGATTCTATTATTTACTCAATGACATTTATTACACCTATCTTGCTTATGAATGTTTATTGACATGTTTCATTATGTGTGGTAAGAGTTAAATTGCTTTGATAAATTTGCAAGCTTTGTATTGCAAGTGAGCTTGAAGGTGTTAGCTCATGGCTTTGTACCAAGTCCTACATTTGATTTAACCATAGTGTTTGTGTTTAAGTGTTATCCTATTCAACTTCGTATGTACTTACTCTGCTCAATCTCTATTTTTAACAAAATGGTGTAAGCATGTAGTCATTGGATTTATTTGTAGTCAAAAAACATAAAATCCTATACCTAATATTGAAAGAGCATCTTAGCCTTTTATCCTAGGAAAAATAAAAAGATACGCATTTATGTTTTATTCAGCATGAATGTGAACCACCCCAAAAATCATTGTGAAGATTGTAAATTGCAAGTACATATTGTTTAGTTTTAGGTTAGTTTTTAATTTACAAGGAGCTTCCCCTTCTAATTCAAAGAGTAGTTTGACCATATATTTGTTTTGTTTTGCGTTAGACCAAAAGGTTCGAATTAAAATGCTAACAAAGCTACTAGCAGTTCATAATGTATTATGTCTTTTGGACCCAAATGCACCCAAGTATCATCAAAATGTAGCACCAAAATGGTATGTTGAACCCGAGGAGATTGATGAGAGTTGGTGCAAGGAGCATTGTTAGATGTTCCATCTATAGGATCTCCATGATTCAAACTCAAAGAACATTGATGATGGCATACATGGCAGTTGGCATTGATGAACTAGACCTAGAGCCAAAAAATGATGATAGTTGATTAATGATTTTGATTCTATTATACTTCATAGTCATATAACTTATGGATTTTGCAACTTTGCTTAAGTTTTGACTATGCAATAAACATTTGATGTTTGAACTTTAAACTTCGACCTATCATTACTCATTATTGATTATTGCTTTTAAATTTAGAGTTTGAAGTTCTTTATTTGATCATTTGATATAATCACCAATCAGCAAATGTATGCCAATTGTTTTTGAATTTTTCTAATGACTAATTTATAGCTGAAAATTTGAATCTTAATTATTCTATTTGTATTTCAATTTTTATATTTTAAAAATGTAAATTAGATTTTTATTAATGTTTTCCTATATATATATATATATATATATATATATATATATATATATATATATATATATATATATATATATATATATATATATATATATTCATGTCATACTCTTGCCATCGTTGAAAATGGGGTGAAATCCTAGTAATCCCGGAAACATGCCTCCCTATCCACCCATCTTGTGTCATAAACTGACCCTAAATCATCCCTTATTTGATGCACGGTGATTTGATATGTTCTTGGCATTAGAGCATTAACACAATTGTGATTTACCATATTTGTTTAGACTAAATGTTACACCCTGATTGGGATCAAGAAGAGATCTTTATTATAAAAGAAAAGTGGTTATGTGTTAACAAATCGCTGTCATATAATGCAGCGCTAATGATCTCAAAAGGTATTAATAAATCGCTGTCATATAATGCAGCGCTAATGATCTCAAAAGGTATTAATAAATCGCTGTCATGAGGCAGCGCTAAGTGTCTTCAACGGGGTATGATGCTAGGAATGGTCACCACCATTCCCAAAGGGTACTCGATGAAGGCATATAATAAGCCATTCGATAGAAGGAAGAACAGGCAGGCGGAAAGCAATTAAAATATAAAAGAACCATTGAACTGTGAAATATAAAAGGCAGACCGTCTCATCAGAATCACAGAATCAGATCTGCAAACATATATATATATATATATATATATATATATATATATATATATATATATATTCAAGGAATGGAAATGATATTCTGTGTTGAACATATATATTTCTGAGGATATACAGCAGGGAATAACAGATAAGATATACAGCAGTTCTTATAAACAATCATGGGATCAATCACCATTGGATCATTGGGAATTTACAGCAGACATTCAATTTGCAGAGTACATATATTTACACCGTCATATGACTGTTAAGGACATCAAGAAATATTCTTCTGAATAAGATAAAAGGATATATTTGTGTAAGGCAGACCATCTCGTTAGATCGACTAGCAAGTAATTATACTCATTTATAAAGAGCAGACCTTGGATCTATAAAAGGATATATTTATACGAATCAGTTATATTATTGAAGCATCAAAAGGATACTGTTTAACAGCCAGAACAGTACCTATCAAATGATTTATTGATACTATTGTGACTTACACAAATAGAACTCATCCATCATAGGGGGAATGACAAGCAGGCAATAGGCAAGGAATCCCACCATACCCCCCTAAGGCCTGTTTGGGGGCAAGTCTGATCTGCACCCCGTCCATATCCCCCATAAGGGCCTGTATGGAGGCTTTGTATGACAGCTCGGATCCTACCAAACCCCCGTCAGGGCTTGTATGCGAGGAACCGAACATGCGACCTACCATGTCCCCCTGTAAGGGCCTGCATGGAGGTATCATGTGCCAATGAATGTCTTGCCATCCCCACTATAATGGAGTTGAGTGAATAAATGGATTTAATTACATGATAATACTGAAACCCTAACCCTAAACTTCTGGTATTTGAATTTTTAGGATAAAATTAGTATTGTTCCAATAGGGGACATTACATCTTGGAAACTCTGTGGAACATAGATGTAAAGAAATCCAATTCCAATTGAAAACAAAGGACTAAGGAAGCCTTTGGTTGCCATTAGTGTCAAATATTATCAATTTATTAACAAATTTTGGATTCTAGAGGAGCCTTGTAAGACAACATGAGGAGTAACATAAATTTCATTTGAACCTTCTAACCTTCCATATCTAATCAATTGTATACATGTTGAACCTTGAATAGACAAATTATGAGTTCCACACTAGAATTAGTACTTACCTTGAACTTTGTTGTTGTGTGCAAGATTCCTAGTGCAACAGTTCACGATTCAACACTTAAAGAAACAATTCTCAAGTTACCATTGAATGTGTTAAATTCAAAAACAATCAATTGGTTATGGGGCCTACATTTTTGAGATTCTATCTATCAAGGAATTAAGATGCTAGAGCACAAAGAGAAACATGAATCTCAAATCTACATTAAAACTTATAAAGATAATCTTATACAACATGTTCAGCAACATCCATCAAATATAGACACATTATCAAATCCTAGAGAGACTACAATAGTTGCACTTTTGATGACTAGGACATATCTATAAGATTTTACATATGATTGTTTGTAACTCCAAAGGTGGGAGCCACTGTCATGTCCCTATTTACAATCAAATATATTTATGAATTGACATTCATTCAAATTAAAAGATATAAATGAAACTAAGAATCTATTACTATATCGCACTAATAAGGGAATAATATTATTTATTGGTAAAAATATTATTAATAAAGTTATTATTCATATATCAATAAAGGTATTAGTGAAGATATTATATTATAAGATATTATTAATAAAGATTATATTATATAACATATTATATTAATAAGATATGTTATATATATTAATAAAGACACTAAATATAGTAACAATGCTTAAGCAGCAGAGAGACAATGATTAGTAATAAGAAGGCAATAAGTATATATTGAAAAATCAGAAATTAGTGGCAGCGATCATAAGCAGCTTCCATAGTGTGTAATGACAATCTTAATAGGATTCGGTTCATAAGAGAAACAAAACTGCAGTGTGTCAGAAGATGTCCCCCCATGAGTAGCCATGTTAACTAAAATAGTTTTAGTAATACTCCTTAGGCTGGGACCCACTTTGATTATTCCTTATAAGATTCAAAACATACAACAGCAATCGAATTTGTATGTAAGTTTAAGCTTTGAAACTATTATTATAAAGGCTGACTTCCACATAAAGCAGCGCCTCATATAAAACAAAGTATTATTATAATATTCAAGAGGCCCGATAAAAGACAGAAGAGTAGGGGCAATTAGTGTGAGTGAAGTGGTTATTAATTAAAGGTGGCCGCACAAAGAATATTAGTAAAACAAAACAAGTGATCACCATATGAATGGATGTCTCCTTGAAGGTGGTGACCAATCACAAGCAAACATCCCCTCACAACATATAAGTATTGATCGGTGGATGGATAAGAGGCAGAAATCAACCACTAATAATCTCATCGGATCTAATATCATCTCCTCAGCAAGCAATCTCCATTGAACATTTCAAGCATTAACATCTCAGCATATAACGATACCTTCAATTCATATATCAGTTCAGACCCGCATTGAAAGGAATCTCATTCATCACATTCAACACTCATTCATCCTCTAACAGCCAATTCAGATTCAGTTGCAGCAATCATCGCATATATTGAACACAACATTCATTTCATACAATCTAATCTATATTACAGCAGTCTATGCTATAACACAAACATAATTATTTATATCTGCATCAGCTTCCAAATTTCTTTGCAAAGCTTCCAACTCATGATCTTCTAACAACATTTTGTGTACTTCTTGGAACTCATTCTCAAGGATCTTTTGATGTAACATAGATGCAGACTCCTCAAGAAACTTATCTTCATCGAATTCAGGTTCCTGCCATAAGCTCGAGCTTCTTTCTTCTTCAATTGCCGCTTCAAGTGCTCTAACATCTTCTAAACCCTGTTTACAATCCTCTAATGCTTTGGATAACTTCTGTTCGAATGCTTCTATGTCTTCAGGATTGATAAACTCATATTCGTATTCCTTCTCACTGGTACATTGCTTATCAAGATTCTTTGTAGTGAAGACTTCTTCCTCAATAGGTACACCAACTTCTACTTCCTACATGGCTTGATGAATTGCTTCCCAGCATTTCTCACAAGTGTATTCCAAATGATCTGTATCATGTACCCTACACCAATTTCTAGAAAGCAATATATCGTCTACACTTAAATCCTTGTCATTCTTCAATTCTTCCTTGATTTTCTCTTTCAGCTTCTTGAATGCTTCACCATCAACAGGAGTATTAGGATCTATCTTTGAAAATACTACTGGCTCATGTACTTGTAAGAATGAAATTTTTTTCTGCACAGCTAAATCCATCCTTGATAAGAATGTTATACAATCTGCTTCTTTATGATCACTTGTATTATGAATACGACATCCATACTTGCACTCGAAATCTTTCAAACTCTTGCCACCAAGACGCTCACTCAGAGACCACCATAACTGAAGAACAATTGGAGTTGAACTTGCAGGATTATATCCAATAACTTGCTACATATTCAAACTAGAATCCATGGTTGAGAACTCCATCTTTTAATTTTTTATTTTTTTTTTTTGTATTTTGATCCTTTTGATTTTTTTTGGATTTTTTGAACTTTTCTATTTTTTTGTATTTTTCTGGAATTTTCTACTTTTTTTGTATTTTCTGAATCAATCCACAACTTCGGAGTATCTTTTGCTCTACTTGAACTGAAGAATATCTAGGCTCGGCCCTCCTTCTAGCGCCAAAAATGTTGATGATTGTTTTTGGACAAGTCAACAATTAGAGTAAATACAAAGTATTTGACTCCCTCTTGAGCAAAGCCTCTCGAATGCTGAACGAAGTGATCAAACAAGATGACTCCAAGGTTCCTTTCTGATGATTATATAAGAGATAGCTCAGTGACTAAGTATGATTTTGCTGTTAAACACAAAGGGACTTACATTAGATCTTTCTTCTTTCATTCAGCTTATCTCTCCTTCAGTGTGGATGATTTATATACAAGGTTTCAATGATAAAAAAATGGAAAAAGGTTAAGGGTTCAGAAAGTTAATCTAAGGTCAATGAAGCAATGATGAGGTATTGAACAGACAAACTCCTGATTTAACCTAACTTCACTTCGCCAAGGGTGCCTACAACTACATGAAGCTGGTGCAATCTCCTAAGGGTACGCGAAAGGTTTTCAAATCATGAAGGTTCATATGAGCACCCATTAAACGGCACAGCTCAAACAAGCATCCATAATTGAACTTATACAAATTATAGCTCAGACTAGCTTTACACAACACTTCATCAGCGATGAATGTTAAAAGCATGAGCTAGGAGTTGATCAAATATTCAGTACAACAAACATTACATCAATGAGCTTCTAATCTACTTTACTTTCTACTTGAAACATCTCTCCACTTTATAAAAGTACAAGAAACCATGTGATTCCGCAAGATAACACTTAAACACCAAACAAATAGCTCCAATGTTCTTTGCATTAACCTTGAGAAATATTTACAACAATTTCAAGTCCTCTCAGACAATTTCGAGAGTCTCCTATTCTACTCCTACTTGCCTACAACTAATTTCTATATTCTATATATTACAAATGAGGCAACAAGACCTTTATATAGTGTCCAGAATACAATGAAGGGCTAAGATTAATTCAATAGCCAAGGGTCTAGATCGTGCCACCTCAGAGGTAGTTACAACAAATTGCTATTTTTAGCATAAAAGAGAGAGGCAATGAAGGCACGTTTTCCAATGTGATAAGGTAAGGCGAAAGCATTTAAAATATTCCTCCACATAGGAATCCCTTTGGCTTCTTTCATTAAATGATACATTTAATGCATTTAAAATAATGCGGCTAATCAAAATTGAATGATGTGTACTCGCCACATAGATGCTACTTCAGCATACTTTGAAAATTGTATCATCTTTGTGTGATGTATTCAATGTGATTGTTTGAACTTGTATGTTTAGGAATACATCTTGTAGATCTTTGCCTTATTCATTCTTCTTGTAACTAGATGTATGATACTTGATGCTTCACTTGTCTAACTTCATGATTTTTTCTTCTTCTTGTAGGTAAGTTGATGATCTTCCTTGATGCTTCTTCATGTGGAGTAGATGATGATGATAATGATGTGGCTTTCTTCATGTAGAGTAGAAGACTCTCTTGGACTTGAAATTGTAAAGTCTTGAAGTTTAGATGGATGAATGCCTACGCTTGATGTAGATCTCTTGGAACGATGCCTCTTGGAAGATGATCTTGAATGATTCCTTAGAGCAGCCACATGAGGTTTCCTTGAAGTAGAGTGGATGCCTTCGGAAAGTCTTGATGAAGATGATGTCCTTCGGATGGATGTCTTCTAGACAATCTTAACTTGATGCCACTTGATGAAGAATTCCAACACAAGGATGATGAAGGATACCCTTGAAACAGCTACATGATGCCTTGCTCTTTCTCATTCCTTGCTTGTCAAAGGTTCTTATCACTTGATCTTTAGATGATTCCTCCTTTTGCTGCAACACAAGTAAAGAAACAACATCAATCCCCTTTCGATAACATATAACACATAAGAATCATTACAAGCATTTCTAATCTAAGCACATGAGTTAAGGACTTTGATGTCTAACTTGAATGATATGAAAACTTTATCTAGACTTCACACTAAGATGGCATGCTGGTTGAGGTAAGTGAATTCTTCCTGGATTCCTCCTTGATAAGCTTCTAAAGTTTGCCTTCAACACTTGACTTTACTTTCATCTACAAGGTGGCAATGGATCAACGTTTTGATTTCCTCTAGAAATTTGCTCTGAGACTTGACTTTGTATTCCTCTTGAAGAGGTCGCATTGGTTTGAGATGTTAGGATTTTCTAAGATTTGTGCATTGGTTAAGGATTTGAAATCCTCTGGAAACATCAAAACTTACACCTTGACACCCAGCATTTTTCTTTCTCCTTAGCGCATTGGATAGGGTGTAAGAGATCTTCTTGAAATTTTCCTTTAAAACTCCACTATTTTCTCCTCTACAAGTCGCATTGGATGAAGGATTAAGATCCTCTTTGTATTCCTTTTAGAATTTCACTTTAAGACTTGATTCTTGATTCTTCGCATTTGATCACACTTTCGAAATCCTCATTCCTTAGGTGCTTTGGTTGAAGTTTTTGATTTCTCCTAGCATTTCGCATTAGATGAGCATGTTAAAGTCTTCTTGAGGTGATCGAAAATATCTTGATCTTCCTTCGTAACCTTCTAGGCTTTAGGCGCGTTGGATGAGGGTTTGAAATCCTCTTCTTTTGAGCGCATTGGATGAGGAATGGAGAATCCTCTCATAACCTCTTCCAAATTGCTTGGGTTTGAACTCGTTCTCATTTGCAAGGGAGTGGCGCAATGGATAGGTAATTTGAGATCTCCAAAACAAACCTCATTCTCTCTCATGTGTGGCGCATTGGATAGGTAGTTTGAAATCTCCAAAAACAAACTTCATTCTCCCTTATGTGTTGCGCATTGGATACCACCTTGAAGTGGCGCATTGGATCACTATGTTGGAAGCTTCAAAACTTAGGTGTATTCATGATGTTGGCGCATTGGATGAGGCACGGAGAATCCTCTGGATTTCGCTTTAGATAAGGATCTTTTAAACTTTATATTGAAACTTGTTTGGCGCACTAGATCACTACGTTGGAATCTCTTGAACACTGACTTAAACCTTGTGATGTATCCCCTTTGGAGCGCCTGGAGTTTCCCTTCATGAAGTCGCATTAGATGAGGCATTGAAGATCCTCTAGATTTCGCCTTGGATGCTTGATTTAAGCGCTTGTGTTTAATGTTTGGAAGTCTTCCTTTCCTAGATGTGATGTTTTCTAGATAGGCGCATTGGATAAGGGATAAAAATCCTCAAGTTTTTGGCGCATTAGATAAGCTTTTGAAATCCTCTCAAACTAGATCCTTCTTAATTCAAAAAACCTTAAGACTTCTCCTTCCTTCTAGGTGGCGCATCAGTTGAGCTTTTCAAATCCTCTAGTCTCTCTTTTCAAAATTTTAGATTTCGGAGTCAATCCTCCATCCTAGCGCATTGGTTGAGGTTTGGAAATCTTCTGACACTTATCATCTTTTAATTCGCTCCAAGATTCGTTCCAATACTTGTCTTTTGATTTTCACATTAGTTAAGTGTTTGAGATCCTCATCTTCTCCTTCAAAATGATGCTTTTAGTTTGGGCGCACTAGATGATTGATCGAAATCCTCATGTTGTTTCGCATTAGTTCAAGATTTAAAATCCTCTGGAATTTCCTTTCACATGTGGCGGGTTGGTTAAGGTATTCTAAATCCTCTAGAATTGGTGCATCACTTGAGGTGTTTGAAATCATCTAGAATTGGGAGTGATTTATCACGATTTTGCGCCAAGATTTTGCGCCACTTAGGTGCCCCGTCGCACTAGATGAGCTTTTTGAATCCTCTAGAAGAGTCGGGCGTTTTTCAGGATCACAAGGGTAAAGGTATATTGAAAAATATATTTAAGTATAAGTTCTTTAACTTTAAATATTTTTCAATATACCTTTCAGGATGTTTGAGATAGGTCTCGAATCCACCGGATTTAACATGCAAAATCTAGAATTTTGAGGATTCACCAGATTTCAGACTTAGCCATTTTTTCAGGATTTTCAGGATTTCAGGCTCCAGACTTAGTCTTTTTCAGGGTCTCAAACATACTTCAGGATTGATCTCAACGTTCATTATCTGGATGGGATTTGATCAAGATTCTTCATCATTGCAAGTTCATCCTCCAGATAAGACCTCCAGTTATAAAGCAAAAATCTCCTAGAAGAGAGACTTATTGGATTGACAGAGGAAACGAACCCAAGGCATCGTCAGAACTAAATGCAAAACAGGAGCTCAAAAAAAAAGGGGGTCCCCATTTGCAATGGGGCGATGTGTGATTTGGTCACAACACTACCTCCACAAAATACAATGAAAGACAATGGATGACAATTTATTATTATTTACATTTCTTTTTGGTACATAAAATGTGGGATTTTTCCCACTCCCTTTACATGATATGTAGAAATATTACAAAAACCACAGCTGCCAGAACTGGAATACTCCCATATATCAAAAGCCCTTCAAAAATAGGGGATTCATACATATATCAAGGGACTACATCTAGTAGTATTCAAGTATTAGAAAAAAGACGAATAAACCTATACCCAAAAGACAAACACCACATATGCTGCCATTTTCAGTCCAAGGTCACTCTCGGAGGAGGAAAGGACCTAGAAGAGCTAGCCAAGCACATAACTAGCTGAAACTTGGCCTCTCTGATTAAAATCTTAATAGCCTTCTTTACCTAGTCCATATCGAACTTCCCATCCAGACATTGGAGTAGTTGCAAAGGGGCACAAAGACTCACCAAATCAATCTGAGGCAAGAAATATCCTTTGTTTAGGCTCGTGGAGTTGCATTCGTTCCATCTCAATGAGCGTTGAGAAGAATCTGCCTTCCAATTCTGTGAATACACTCATTGGCATGATGTCCATAGGATCTATCCTTGTATGTGCCATCTCTGCAACCAACAAAACCTTGTTGAGCCCACCTCTAAATTCTGGCTTGATGTAGAACACTCCCAGAGCTTGCACGACTTCCCTATCTTGAATGAACCTCTAGAGAGTGAAAACAAAGGTGGAAGAAATGTCAAAATTGCTCCTTGTTGTATCCTCTCCAGCCAAGAATTCATCACCTAAAACAAATTCATAGCGAAGACCTTCCCCAAGCAAATATTTGTTATTGAACTATGAAAGGACATTTCCTGTTTCTCAGCATAGAGATGAACTCTATTTTTAGTGTAGAGATGAACTTTTACCATGATTGCAAAGAGAAGAGTAGGGGAGAAAGCAACAGTTGAGAGGGGATGAATGAGAACCAAAGTGAGGAGCTACCACACAAAAAAACCCATCCACTGTCATCGTTTATGCCAAACAAGTTGGCAAAATAAATGCAATAAAGGGAAAGATCTTGAAACATCATTTGAAACGGTGGAGATATTGAGTCAAAGCCATCGTATCACATTTGGCTACCTATCCTTCCCATATATCCATATTATTGGAAATTATTTGCTCTTCGAGGTGGTCGATGTCATGATTGGCAAGATGGTCAACATCTAAATTGCTCTCCCTAATACAATGCTCAGACCGGGCTAAAATCCTGAGTTTCCCAAAGCTAAAAAAAATATTATATATTTCACATTTTTTAATTTTTAATTTTAAAAAGTTAATAATTATATATAATTGGCATCTCCAAGTACCCATCTTTTTTTTAAATGACATACCGGTGCCAAAACCCATCCCCCATACCAATACCAGTATTGGTCTCCTGGCAACTATGATACATAGTAGTCGGACTCATAAACACTTTCTGTAAGCCTACTTTTCATAATAGCTTTTGGTCTTAGGTTGGAGAAAATATATATAATTATAATATTATTACATAGCTAAAAAGGCAAAAATTTTAGCATCAATTTTCTAGTATCATGTTGACAAAAATTGGATAAATATTAAAAAACAAAACAAAAATGTTGCACCAACCTAATTTCCAAAGATATGGACAAACAATAGAGACATGGGAAGTTCAGAATAAATAAATAAAAACATTTAGGATACCCTACAGTTGAAAATCATTAAAAAAATTATAATAAAGATGTGTATGTGTTTGTTGATTGTGTGGGCATGCATATGAATTATTGGACATAGATGTGTACTAGATGACACTGTTGAAAAATAAAAATTATTTTCATGTGAACTAATCCAAGTATTAGCCAAAAGGGACAAGTTTGGTCTGAAACATTAAGGAAATCAGCAGATGCTTTTCAAAAATACTGGCAATTGTATCTGGTCTGCTAGTAATTAATGTCAAGATCTGCTCAGATCATGTTACAATATTCTTTTATGTACATCATGCAATTGATACCAAAAAAATTGCAGTATCAAGCATGCTGGATATATTAAAATATTCAATTGAATGTTATACAAACAAATCTGCATTGTCCTTGCTACATTGCTTGCGAAGGGTAGAGTCAACAGAAAATGTCTTATTTATCCACTGCCTACAAGCTACCAGACAGCATATATCAAACGGAAAACATAACATTCCAAAGAAAGATGAAATATAACACAAAAACAAATAGATAATGCAATTTCATAGACAACAGGAAAGGAAGAAATCGAGCTTTCTTAAAAGAAAAATAAATACAAATAGTGATAAAATAAAACCTGGCATAATCAGATCCTTGGAGATGAGATGCAGCTAGCGTCGCAGCATCTGCCCAACAACCAGAATCTTGAAGCTGCAAATGAAATGAAAAAAGTATGATAATATTTTAGTTCAGCCAAATATTAACTGTGCAAAGAAATGGCTGTACATGTCTGTATGGTTGTGTTCAAGAAGACTACTTCTGAAAATATACAATAAGAAGAGCAAATGTTTACTTTCTGAAGATGCATAAAATATTATCATTTGTTGAACAATATGTCCCAAGTGAAAGCTTATGGATAATTTGAGAAAATACTCTAAATAATATCATAAAGAATCTCCAAAAAGGATCATTAGCAATCTGAAATTTGAGGCAGTAGCAAAATACTAAGTTGCCAGTTCAGGAACAGGTGCAGCTGGGTTCAACCATATATATACATATAACCATAATTTTCACAAAATATACAAAATCAAATACAAAACGCCACTGCTAATTGATAAATTAATGTAAATTTTCAAATGCTAAAGATAAATCAAAATGGTTTATATTAGTGCAGCTGCACATGGGAAGTCATTACAAATCATTATATTGCTCTTCATCAACAATATCAACATCAACATTTGGTTCATTTGAACCACATAGAGCACCACTGACACTCCCATTAGTTGCACCATGCAAATCCTGTGTAACAGCCTCACACCCCTCATCCTTGATTGCGACTAAGCAAAGTTATGCAACAGAATGATGCAAACCCTGACTAGGTCAAATGAACAACCGACTAACAGTTTCCTAGAATTTTACAATGAAAGCACAAGAACAAAGAGAAACAACAAAGAACCAAGAAAACACATGTTCCATAATATTTGTAGAAGAAATGTACATCATATGGGTCAAGCCCCCAAAACGATATGGAACCCAAAACAGCTGACGGTGCCCACCATAATGAATATTCAACCAATTTGCAAAGACTCTTCGCAATACAATCTAACCTTTTTTATAAGCTCAGTTATGCCTATAGACTATGACTACCCTATTCTCAGTCTCAACTTCCTCTCCACCTCTCAAGTCTGCATTCTTTCAACCTGACTTTAGCAGCCTCTACAAAAGGAAATTTCCATTTTTATGCTGGCACAATGACTGCTGACCTTTCCCACAGGTGCAAGAATAAAAAAACCCTTTCTAAGCCATGCGTCTATAAACGAAGCTTCAACAAACCTGATGCTTCAGCTTCCAATCTGCAGTAATGTAGATTCCCTATTGCTTTTGTAAACCTTTAAATGCCACTTAAACACTTCTGACCGTTCTAGAGAGTGACATAACTTACAAAAGAGTGTTTGTCATTACAAAAGAGTGTCCCCTAACCTTGTCTGGAGAAATGCGGCACCTTGGTGACACACTGCTCTATACAATTCCACAAGGATTCACTTTGTCTTTACAAAGGCAAGAGTCTTCATCGGCTTGTGTGCCACATGTGACACCATTGTCACAGCAACAATAATGTTCTAGATTACTTAAGCTCCCAAACACACAAAACTTTTGATGGGTCACTTCACACACCAACTTGCTGAACAATTAGTTCTTCTAAAAAAACAAGAAAAAAGTCCTACAAGGCTCAAGAAATGCATTAAGGCATGCTTGGTTGACTCAGAGGTGTGTGAAGTTGTTTCCATTACAAGGGGTCCATTGGTACTCATTTTCCAGTTAGCAGTTATTGGTTAAACCAGATTATTTGCACTTACAAATTATGGTCCATTCCATTTATCAATAATACCCATGCATGGAATCAAACTAATTGAACCAAATTGCAACGTTTACAATAAAACCTATAGAAATATATTCAATAAAATCAGATTTACTCTGTTAGCATTTTAATTCACACCTTTCAATGTGACACAAAATGGAACAGATGTGTGATAAAACTACTCTTCGAATTAGACGGGAAAGCTCCTTGTAAATTGAAAACTATCCTAAAACTGGACAATATGTACTTGCAATTTACAATCTTTATAATGATTTTTGAGGTGGTTCACATTCATGCTGAATAAAATGTAAATGCGTAATCTTTTTGGTTTTTGCCTAGGGTAAAAGGCTAAGGCTCTCTTTCAACACTAGGTAGAGGATTTTATGCATTTTGACTTAAACAAATCTTATGACTACACACTTATGCCATTCAATTAAAAACAGAGACTAAGCAGGATAAGTACACACAAAGTTGAGCATGCTAACACATAAACATGAACACTATGGTTAAATTAACTGTATGACTCGGTACAAAGCCAGGAGCTACACCTTCGATCTCACATGCAATACAAAGCTTACGAATTCACTGAAGCAATTTAACCCTTAGTACACATACCGAGACATCTCAATAAACATTTATAAGTAAGATAGGTGTAATAAATGTCATTGAGTGAAAAACAAATTCTAGATCACGATAACACTGAATACTCAATAAATAGCAACTCCAACAATATGCAGGCATGAAAATTACCAGTGATGATACTAAGTGCAAAAAGGCACTTATTTATACTATTTGCAAACAATTGCAAGAGAATAAATGCAATAAATTAACTATACTTCTACCCTAACTACGGCTGCTTGCATGATCTGCAAGCTTTATTACAAATTATCTTGTCCGCTAATTCTGATGTTACAACATGCGACTGTCAATTCAATTGATGATTGAAATCATTACCATTACCCCTTAAAAGCTCACATATCTTGCATGGTGACATAGGCAATCTAACAATAGCCCACTCCCAACGATAAATAGAGGATGCTATAAATGGTGAGCTCTGGCTAAAAATAGCTTATCCAGGAATATGCTCTTGTTCTTGAAAATGATGATGGCTAAAAACTATGTTACTGGTTCTTCACTGGGAACCCCTGGGTATCGGTTTGATTCGACCCAAGTCCAGATCCTAGTTCGGTCCTCCCGGGGATTCGGGCAGGGTCATGCATTTGAACTGTGGGTCCATCTAGGACAAACCTGGGGAGAACCCGGGGCAAACTCGACAAAATTCTTGGGACCTGTAGGTTTTTTCACATTTTTTAATGTTTTTTTTTGCATTTTTTTATTATTTTAAGTGATTTGACTCTCACTTGGGTGCGCCCTAACCCTAAAAGCCTCATTTGAAGGCATTTGAAAGACAAAAACATTCATATTTACCTCATTGTAAATGCAAAATAGAAAACTCTTCCATTTTCAGTTGAACTCTCATTTTTGCTTGCCATCAAACAAATAGAGTTGAAGATTGATTCGTGAAGGATCCAAAGTGATTGGTTTGCTATTACTACGCATGTGCAACAACCCGTTTGCTACGAAGGAGATTATAGAGACAGATTTTTGCAAGAGGTTGGTTTTTTTGGTGCCAGTGCTCGTGGGAGTGCCACTTTTTGTGGTTCTTCTAATATACCAATACCTGCATCATCTAATATGGATTGTGATGATGATATTTTTGAAGACCCATATGACATTGATGCCTAATTAGTGATGGCTGATTGTTGACATTTGACATTCTAATTTTGAATTTTAATATATATCATGACATTCGTGTTTGACTAATTGACAATTTGACATTGTAGTGTTTTTTATTTTTAATACTATGGAGGTTTTGTTTATTATATGATCATATTCATGATGCTATGGTATTCTGAACTTAATTACTGCTGCAAATATGAATATATTTCTAATTTTTATATGTTTTTGTATGGACGAACCCAAAACGAAAAATATTTTTGACCGAACCCGCGAACCGAACTAGTACCAAGATCGGTAACTTAGGCTAAAAATAGCGAAACACTATCTGTAAGCCCAAGGTAAGGCGAGGGAGGTCGCTGGGCAGAGTCACGGGGACACCTCTGAGTTAACAAAAAAAAAAATTGCGAAACACTATTCTTAGTAGGCTTTTTTGTAAGGCAGCTCTGAATGATTTAATTCAAACAATGTTTTCTTCTATAGATGACTACAAAATCGCATCTCTAATATTGATGTAGATCCCTGCTACTACTCTGACCAATCGCTGATATGACAAATATCACTTTTGAAATAACTAATTTCATTCTGAAATTGGCACTCTACTATGTTGAAGAAGATTGTCAAAACCTTATTGCTTGCTTTGTGAACTGATTTGAATACTGCTCTGGGGATTTTACTTTGGAATTGGTATTCTGCTTTTCTTTTTTTTTAAGATATGATAAACTCTAAATAAAATATCTTATATTTATAGCCCTTTATCTATTTTGAAACAACATGACGATTCAAAACAAGTGCCTAAGCTAAGTCGGCCACAATACTGCACCTATTAATAAAAACATGCTATTTTTCGAACTAATTCAACTTCCTTGAAAACTAGGTGCATGTCTTTGTTTTAAAACTCAAAGTCTACCCTTTATGAGGCATGCATGCAAACACCACGGGCACACCTAAATATAGATTGTGTAAATTTAAATTTAATACTCTCCATTGTGGGATGCACGCCTCTTAATAGGCACACACCTAGACACTGGAAAACAAAATTCCAAACACGCCTATTAACCACCAAACACATCCGTGTTGTTTTGATTGGCAAAGGTGAACCAGTTCCTTGTTTAGGCGTACGTCACTGCTCAGGCGCACATCTGACTAACAAAATGAAATTTCAACCTTCTGTAATGGCACGCCTATAATCTCACACATGTGCCTATACTCTAAGCTCAACACATCCTCTGATATCCCACACACACCTATAGATTCATGCGCACACCTTTCTACTCACAAGAAAAATGTGATCCTTTGGAGAGGCGCACGCCTATCCCTTGGTGTGTGCCTTTGGTCATAAACTTCATTTCTTCTGAAGTCTCCCTTTTGAAATGTGTCTACATTCTTTTCCACGCACTTGTGAACTTTGATACTTTGCAGAGGCATGCCCTTTCAGCCATATGCATGCCTATGCATGAGATGATCAAAAGATTTTGATAGTTGATGAAATTGTTTCCATTGATGTGCGCCTGAAGTCTCACACGCACTTGTAGATTCACATGTGGGTAAACTCTGATATGAAGGCTTTTGTATTGCCCCATGCCAAGACAATAGCACAAACCTAAACACTGTCTAGGTTGTCGATGATGCACTACTCCTAGTTGGCATGTGCATCTTCATCAAATTGAAATCTTGTCCTTAGTTTTGACACATCACTCATATCCTTTGAGCACATTGCAAACTTCTGGTGCACACTTCTTTTCCTAGCATGTGCTTTTGATCTTGACTGTAATGTCCCCATTCTGGGAATGGTTGCCATTAGAGAGGAAGTGGGCTTATCACTTCACTCCAGGATTCTTGGAGGATTATCTTCCTTGGAGCCAACCACCGGGGAGAGCTACTCACATGGAGATATACTATGAGATATGGAGCTTTGACATGATCTTGCCACGAGATGATATTGTTTCATATGGATGCCACTTGGATGTTTGGATAAGTGATATAATATGTTCTTCATGCATAGAGATGGATGAGCTCGAGGTTGTACTCTACATACCATCACAAGGAGATCACTGGGTGCTTGGTGCCCAATGGAAATATGGAAATATAGTATTACTTACATCTATAATAGCGCTTGAAAAGGAGAGATATAATAATCAAATCTTTAATTTGATTGGAGCGCTCATAAGGAAAATAATAAAAGTCCTTTTATCCTGTCTAGGTCGGCCTCTATGAGGGAAAATTCAGGGAGAAAGTGCCTAGGTTGGCCAGCATCCATTGAGGGCGAATTTCATGTATAAATAGAAGGTGTTTTGGCATTCCAAAGGCATCAATTCATCACTCATTCATTCATTGGAGTTTATCTCTAGCATAAGGAGATTAAGACGAAAACCTTGGGTACCTAGGAGGAGTTGAACGAAACCCTAACTCTTTCTTGTGGAGGATTCCGTGATGGGAGTTCACTTGCACTTCATTATTTGGAGCAGAATTATATATATGATTTGAAGATCACATCTAAGCACTTCTTTGGCGTGGATTGTCCATCATTTGAGGAGAAGATTGCCCTATCATTGGAGCGCCACCTCTTGGAAGGAGATATCTTGCATATTTGGGAGTTGTGTTGCTGATTAGGGTTTGGGAAGACCAGATTTTGTAACAGAAGCAAAGCAGACCTGTTTTGCCCTAATTGGAGATGATTTCGTTGGTGGTTTGATGCGCCTTTGCCTAGGGTTCGACCCTATCTCTTGAGCACCATCTTGAAGGGTTGTTTGTGGTGATTTGCTACATCCTTGGCATAATCCGTCATCACCATTTGGAGCAGCAGACTTGGAGCAGATCGGAGGAGCAGACCTAGGTCATTTCCATCAGCAATTGTCTTTGTTTGTCATCATAATCAAGCTGGCACAATTCGCCCAGCTAGGGCTTGTATTGGGATACATCATTCAATGTATTTGTGGCATGTATTAATCCATTGGAGATCTGATTTAAAGCAGCAGAAGTCTGCCCTAAATATTTAATATATATATTGCATTCTTCCAGTTCAGAAAATCAGATTGGTTTGTGTAATTCATGGTGGAATTCATGTCTTTGATGAATATTAATATGTAGTACCATTTGCTATCAATTCTAGCCATGTTTGGATATGTTTTATGCTTGCTGGGAAGGATTGTTTAAGAGCAGAAAATGGATCAGACTTAGCATTTCAGCAGAAAACTAATCTAGGGCAGAATTCAAAATAAGAGTCTCCAAGGCTTAGAAGTTGGAAAAGCCCGAAAATCCAAACTAGGGCAAAATATACCCATTTGGGATATTACATTGACACTTTGAATTCTCCTTTTATTGGCACGTTTGAACTCCCAGAAAATTGAAAGACCAAAAATTAAAACAAAAAGCCCCCGATATGAACTCTCAAAAAAGATTAAATGAATCAAAATTGTTTCAGGTCCATGGGAACTCAATAGATGTAAGGAGTTAAAAACATTGGCAAGAACCCCCTTAAAAATGACCTAGCAACAAATTGAATCAGTTTAAAACTAGTTTAAAGTTTGAATGCAAATACTAGACTGGGTAGCAAAAACGAGGAAAATGATATCAACGCTTTCAATAAACATGTAAATTAAAGATAATGCAATCGGATTTAAAACACCAATGAGGAAAAATATGGGGATAAAATCAAAAATATAAACCAAGAGTTCATCAAAATACTAACTAGCAAACACTAGCGTCAAGATTCCAAGTCTTAAAAAGGGGGTGCCTTGTTCAAAACAAACTAGAGCGTGTTATGGAAACAAATGCCCATAGAAAGAAAAGTTCAAAAATTAAACTGAGGCATGATGCACAACAAACCACAACAAATGGCAACCCCTGCTGGATAAATGCTATGTATGATTTAGAAGACAAAATCTAAAGCTTAGAAAAATCACATATAGGTTAAGTCAACTCCAAATCAAATACTAATTAAAACATAGAACAATCAACTATGCTTGAGATTCATTAGGCATCTTCTGATCAAGTCACGTGTGCAGACATGAATTTATTTCCTCCTTTCATACTTGGCAAGGTCAAATGGAAAGGATTCAAAATTTTAACCAGCTTGATCCCTAAACAAACATTATACACATCATCATCAATAAACTCAAGTAGACGTCTCACCAACTACCACACGTTGATCTGCTACTAGCCAAGATTCTATAGCCTCAACAGAGATACCTTTGGTCCCACTTTGGGCATTGCTCTATTGCCAGCTAGGCATCTATAGCCTTGGCAGAGATACCTGAACAACTTAGATTGAGATTTTAAATCATTGTTCTTTCTTTGTTTCTCAATTTCCAGTACTTCAATATTATTTTCCTTTTTCTAATTTTGGTCATGAGAACCAGTTCAGAGATGGGAACCACCATGGCAAATAGAGTATCAAAGTTTTAAAACTGTCTACTTACTAAAACCATAGTGCATCACCTCAACAAATGAAACTATTAATATGTAAATCATGATGGACTGATTATAATGAAATATTTTGTATCAAAAGCAAGCAAATTGTATCAGGTATAATCAACCTTTGCCTCAAAGTAAATTTAACATGTTCAGAACTTCACCAAACCCTTAATCCAACTTTTTTTGAAAACTTAGATTACCCCCCATTAGGATGCCAATACCAGCAAGATTCTCCACAACAAACTAAGGGTTATAACCAAGTCTTCTAGTTTTAAAAGCAAACCAACATCAAGCCATAATGGAATTTAGAACAGTTAGCAACAGACACCAGAGAAGTAGAAAGGAGGTGAAAATCGAATACCTAGTCAGCAAACCAGTACACAAAACAACATAATTAAAACTTACACAAAACAAACAAAACAACAGAATGAAAACCAACACCAAAAAACAAAGGTTCTGGACAATTTCAAAATTACCCATGTTTAGTTTCTTCAAGGTATTCAAGGGTAACTTTCCTATTAGGGTCCTAAGCCTAGCAAGTACATCCTTGAATTCTCTGAAATATTTTGAATTCTTTCTAAACTCGAATTCAGCATATTTATCATTTGAAATTATCAACTATGGTAATTCATTAAATCCGTGATCAATCCATATGCAAGTTTTATTACCCAAACTATGAAATATTCCCTAAGGAATGTTTTATGATTTTAACATATCTCCTGGAATTCTGATTATTTTTTATTTAATAATAGTAAATATGCAATTCTTCTCTTTTAATTTAATTTTCAATTGCATCATTTAAATAAATAAATGCTAATATACTTGAAATTGCAACCAAGATTTATAATGATAATAACGAATAGAATATTCACTGAATTCTAATATTTATCAATTCAGAAAATAAAAGTAAAACCTGAATTTCAGACATATCCAGTGGGTCTTCAACTCCCCATAAATCAGATTGCCGACTTCCAAACTCCTTAAAACTCCTCTTGAAATATGTACGGCAGATAATAGAAAGTGGTGACTTGAATTTTAATACTCTAAACTCCTTTCAAAAGGTGTGATTTGCTTCCAAGCACATTCAAACGTTGGCTGCACCCAAATTTATGCTATTGTGCGTCCCCCTTAAATGATGTGGCTGAGTGAAATAAGCCCAAACTCCTTAACAATGTAGCGCTTCCCTCAAGGAATTCTCACATCCCACTTTACTATTAAATACCATTTCTTTGATGTTTATAGGCCCTTGTAACATCACAAATATTAAATTCTACCCCTTTTAAACTTCCATGCAGCCTTCTTTGTATGATCTTTGACTTATTTGAAAGTCCAAAGATTTTAAAATATGGATCGGTTTCCTCTTATTCTCCAATGATTCCTTCTTTAATAAATATGCCCCTTTCTAAATACATAAACATCTCCTTTCATACCATTATGTGGTACGGCTGGGATTGGCTATTAAAAACCAGCAATAAAATAAGAAGAAACTCTATACTCAAATCTGGAATAAATCATTATATAAATAATCTGAATCCTGCAGCTGATAAAATAAGAATAAATCTAGTCTCTTCAGCACAAATTTGACCTTTGTATGAAGTCAATAACGAGAACTAGAAGGTTTTCGTCTTCTGATTCCTGGATAAACCAAGAGGGTTTTCGTCCTCAGGGTAAAAGCTGAACTAAGCTCAATGCTCCGCAAATAGGGTTTTCAAAAATTGATAATGAATAGAATCAATCTTCTTTTCCCATCAATTGTTTTTTTAATACCTTTTCCATCCAACCCTAAAAGTAGTTAATATTACTTTTAATTGAATATTCATCTTTTTCCTCCAAGCTTAATTAATTACCTTTTTAAATAATTAAATATAAGTTGTTTAATTTTTCACTTTTCGATAACTTATATATTTAGCTTTTTAATAATTTAATTATTTTCCGCACAACCACCAAAGCTACGGAAAATTTTAAAAAGCCCAAATATGAATTCTGACCACACCTCCAAGACCTTAAGTACATAGGATATCAGTCTATATGAAGGTTGGCGCTCTCCCAAGATGACAGACCTCTCCAAGAAGTGTGGAGTGCTCCCAGAATGTCAGATCCATACACGCAAAGTACCATTATACTCATCTTGGCTCCAAGAATTCTCTGCCACTGTCAGAATATCTTTTTGATAAAGCTGGTGCTCTTCAAGAAAGTTCGAGTTTCCAAAAATGTTGGAATGGACCGAAAAAGGGACATTACAAATTCTCCCTTCCCAAAATTGCTTGTCCTCAAGCATGTTGGCAAAGGCATATGGACAAGATTGTCATTGATGTCAAAGGAAATCAAAGGACAGCGTAAGAATGTTGAGGAAGAAAATACACGAAATTGTCTAATGGCCAAAGGCCACTAATTGCAGTCCAAAGGTCAACCTAAATCAGTTTTAGATCTCCTCATTCAAGGCAAGCTTATTACTATCTATTGGCATAGATGGATGCAAGGCAGTTTCAAAGGTTGCTGACCGACCCTCTTTATTAGCATCCCTTTGACTTAGAAATATAAAATAAAATATATCTCTTAAACATGGGCCGACCTTCATTATCTCATTGCTGGATGACCACACAGTTCGATATATGTTCAAAAGCAATCATATATATATATATATATATATATATATATATATATGTATATGTATATGTATATGTATATGTATATGTATATGTATATGTATATGTATATGTATATGTATATGTATATGTATATGTATATGTATATGTATATGTATATGTATATATATTGGTGTGTGTGTGTGTGTGTGTGTGTTTAGATCGCCCAAGGATAAAAGGAGCGAATGAATTAAGAAGAAAAAAGATGATTAAAAAGCAGCAATTAGAAAAGAATTCAAACAGCAGCGATCATGATTAACAAGGCAGTGATTAAAGAAAAATTGTTAAGATTAATTCTTACTAAAGGCAGTGACCAAATGAAGATGTGACTCTATAGTGAATAAGATATAAAGGCAGATTTTTCGAGTGGAGAATTGTGAAGGAAGGCAATACAATGTAATATCATTCAGCAGAGCAGACATATTAGCAGATCAAATAAAGGCAGCAGATTTTTGTGAATGAGCAATGAAGATATAGAAGGTGATCAATAAAAGATATAAATCAAGTGGAACGATGGAGAAATAAGATAAATGTACAAAGAAGATCATTCAATGAGGAAGAGTGTTATTGAATAAATATCATGGAGTGAATCAATAATGGAGCATATATGAGTTAGTATGAGAGATTTATTAAGGATATGTATGTGGAGAGAATATGCAAACATGTAAGTACATTATGTTATGGTTAATGAGAAAAGAGGAATCAAGGAGTGAATAAATGAAGGAGATCGTAATGTCCATTATCCATTGAAGAAGCAACATTCAAGAAGGTGGAACCTAGTTTTGTTGGAGGTCAATGCTTCCTAGAAGAAGAGATTGGTGTCTCTAGCTGGGTTGGTGCTTAGTGACAGGGATTGGTGTCTCCAATGGGTTGGTGCCTACAAATTGAAGAGATTGGTGTCTCTTGCTAAGTTGGTGCTTAGCAGTGGGGATTGGTGCGTCCAATAGGTTGGTGCCTACAAAGTTTGTAAGAGAATTTTATAAGCAATCATTGTCGTGGTTTTCCCCTGAAAGGGTTTCCATGTAGATCTTGTGTTCTTAATTGTTAGATCTTGCATGTTTGTTGTTGTTGTGGTTGATTAAGTTTTGAAAAAGTGAAAGATAGTCTTATACTGATTTACCCCCCCTCTCAATATAAGTGTGTTCATCAATTGGTATCAGAGCGGATTCCTTCGGAGATAGTCTACCGCTTGAAGGTAGACCTTGGAGCACACATGGCTAGTCAAGAAGGAAAAGAAGAGATGGATTTAGAAGAAGAGAATGAGGAAATTGATTGGGAGGTTGATTTGGAAGAACTCATTTGTGCCCCAAGTGAAATCAAGAAGCTTAGGAAGAAGAATTTGAAACAAAAATTACAACTTCAAGAGGAATGTGAATCTAAGGCAAAAATGTCACAAAGTTTTGAGGAGTCGAAGAAAATAATCATCAATCTGAAAATTCCAATTGAAGAGGCAAAATGAATTGAGGAAGAGGTAAGAATGCAATTAAAAGCAAAAGAAGAAGATTGTGAGAGGTGTGAGTCGGAAATTGTTTCCTTGAGGAAAGGATTAGAGAAAACAACTGCTATGCTAAACAGGAGCCTCAAGTTTGAAAAGAGTATGGAGATCTTGGATGATATTATCAATGGGCAGAGGTCACCACTTATAAAGACTGGTCTTGTACAAGGAAAATTAGATAAGTAACAAAGAAGATTCCAAAGAGCCTCCAAAGAAGGCAAATGAGGAAAAACAAAAGAGTTATGCTAATGCTCTCAAAAGTCCTATCAGCAAGAAGAAAGAGAATCAAGTCCCACAGAAAACAAGCACTCCTCCAAAAGATAACAAGAACAAATTTAGAAGATCATTCACTCCAAGACAACCACATATGACCAAGTTCTAGAGTTCTTTTTATGGTTATTGTCTTTTGTGTAATCAATTTGGTCATAAAACAATAGATTGTAGGACTCGTGCAAGAAATTTTGGTTGGAACAAAAATATAAGTCCTTATGGGTTCTCAAATAGGAACTATAATTCATTTGTTCCTTTAGTGGATTACGTCATATGCTATAAGTGCAACAACTATGGACATACATGTTTCTACATAAGTGGTTTTGTGAAACCTCCTAGACAAAACAAGGTGGATACCCTTGGCAAGCAAAAGGAAGAATCTATAGAAGTTTGGAAGAGGAAGCAAGAACAAGAGAAGGAGAAATCGAAGCTTGTGCAAACTGTGTTTCATGCACAAGAGGTATCACTAAGCTCATGAGAAGTACAAATTCAAGGAGAGCTAATCATTGCATTATCTTTCAGCTTCGTGGAGAAGACAATTCAAAGATAGATCAGCTTCTGCATATTCTATATGAGGGTAATGAGCATCCCTTTGCCATTGATGTCAAAGAGGGAAAGTTACAAAAAGGGGGAGCTTTAGAGACAGGGGGAGCATCACAAAAAAGAGGGATAATCACATCATGAAGGAGAGAAGCACGTTACATCCCTTTGTCATTGATGTCAAAGGGGGAGAGTTATAGAAAGGGGAAGAATTAAGTTGCAATCAATGACAAAGGGGGAGATTGTTGGCAAAGGCCTATGGATGAGATTGTCATTGCTGTCAAAGGAAATTGAAGGACAAAGTAAGAATGTTGAGAAAGATGCACAAAATCGCCTAATGGCCAAAGGCCACTAATCACAGTCCAAAGGTCAACCTAAATCAGTTTTAGATCTCCTCATTCAAGGCAAGCTTATTACTATATATTGGCATAGATGGATGCAAGGCAGTTTCAAAGGTTGCTGGCCAACCCTTTTTATTGGCATCCCTTTGACTCATGAAATATAAAATAAAATATATATCTCTAAAACATGGGCTGACCTTCATTATCTCCTTGCTAGCCGACCACACAATTTGATATATGTTCAAAGGCAATCACTCACACACACACACACATATATATATGTATGTATGTTTTAGATCAACCAAGAATAAAAGGAGCGAATAAATTAAGAAGAAAAAGATGATTAAGAAACAGCGATTAGAAAAGAATTCAAACAACAATTATCATGATTAACAAGGCAGCAATTAAAGAAGAATTGTTAAGATTAATTCTTACTAAAGGCAGCGACCAAATGAGCAAGTATGACTCAATAGTGAAAAAGATATAAAGGCAGATTGTTCGACTGGAGAATTGTGAAGGAAGACAATACAATGTAATATCAGTCAGCAGAACAGACATATTAGCAGATCAAATAAAGGCAGCAGATTTTTGTGAACGAGCAATGAAGATATAGAAGGTGATCAATAAAAGATATCAATCAAGTGGAGCGATGGAAAAATAAGATGCATGTACAAAGAAGATCATTCAATGAGAAAGAGTGTTATTGAATAATTATCATGGAGTGAATCAATAATGGAGAATACATGAGTTAGTATGAGAGATTTAAGAAGGATACGTATGTGGAGAGAATATGTAATGTCCCCTTTTAGGATATTCCTTATTTCTTTTCTTACACACAATAATATCACTAGAAAGGGACATTAGAACTATTAAAGGTCACTCAATCAAGATAATATTGAACTTATCTATAATAGTATAACATAAACAATAGCATAATCCAGATTCAGTTCAATTCATAACACAATTCAAAATTGACTATGTTCAAGTCTTAATCCTTATTTCCTTTCTATTCCTCAACCTTGGATGGGGATTTACTTGTTTAGGGCGCGATGACACCACCTCATGGATTGGATTTACTCTGCCTCTCTCTAACAACTTAATTGTCTAGGGCACGATGACACCACCTCATGGATTGGATTTACTCCGCCTCTCCCTAACAACACCAACCTACCCTAAGGTTGCAAGCAATAGAAATAACAAAGTATTAACTTGAACATACTTCGATATACTTCATCATACCAAATGATCACATTTATTCATAGCACATTCTCTATTGGCTATGTTCAAGTCTCAATCCTTATTTCTCTTCTAAGGATGGTGATTTACTTGTCTAGGGCGCGATGACACCAACTCGATGGCTGGATTTACTCCGCCTCTCCCTAACAACACCACGCCACTCACTCACAGGTTGAAGGCAATAGAAATAGATAGGCCTTGAGTTTGTACATACCAAAAGTATTGTAAATACAATCTATAGCAATTTCATAATATGTATATATACATGTGTAATGATACTCACAATAATCTTTTATTATATATATTTATTATTACTTATGGCATACTTCACAATAAATATAATGTCATATATATATAATATATATTTTATTCCATAATCCCCATTTATTCATAATACTTCCTTTTCATATATCCCCCAAATCCCCCTCCTATCTATTCCTTGCTGCTGCTATTTATATTATATATTCCATTATGCCTCTTACGAAAAATAGTGACTCTTCAAAGAGTCACATAGATTGGTCCCTTTATAAATCGCAGCCTTTATTAAATGCTGCTCTTACTAATTATATTTGCTGACTTATGTGGGCCGCTCCTTTAAGGGGAGTCAGCCCCCCTTAATATTAATGGTATTTGATTTATATAATTTAATTTATGATTTTTATAATGATTAACATTTAATTTATATTTATTGTAATATAATAATGTATATTATGATATTATTAATACTTATAATTACGCATCGTTATTATACAATATTTTATTTTGATATTTATGTGTTAATAATAATATTAATATTTGTATTTATATGATATATATTATATTTATTTTATAATATATTTATAGTATTATATTATTATAATAAATGATTATTATAATAATATTTAATTTATTAATATTTACATTTATATTTATAATTATATTTAATAATATAATTTAAATAAATATGTTATATATTATATTTTAATTATATTAATTTATATTAGGCTAATTATAGACATATTGGATTTACAATGAACAATTCAATTATAAATCACGACTATAGGGACATGATAGAATATGCAAACATGTAAGTACATTTATGTTATGGTTAATGGGAAGAGAGGAATCATGGAGTGAATAAATTAAGGAGATCGTAATGTCCATCACCCATTGAAGAAGCAACATTCAAAAAGGTGGAACCTAATTTTGTTGGAGGTCGGTGCTTCCTAGAAGAAGAGATTGGTGTCTCTTGCTAGGTTTGTGCTCAGTGATGGGGATTGGTGTCTCCAGTGGGTCGGTGCCCACAAATGGAAGATTGGTGTCTCTTGCTAAGTTGGTGCTTAGTAGTGGGAGTTGGTGCTTAGCAGTGGGAGTTGGTGCCTCCAGTAGGTTGGTGCCTACAAAGTTTGTAAGAGAATTTTATATAAACAATCATTGTCGTGGTTTTCTCCCAAAAGGGTTTCCACGTAGATCTTGTGTTCTTCTTGTGTTCTTAATTGTTAGAGCTTGCATGTTTGTTGTTGTTGTGGTTGATTAAGTTTTGAAAAAGTAAAAGGTAGTCTTATACTAATTCACCCCCCCCCCCTCCTCTCAGTATAAGTGTGCTCATCAAAGCAATGTCGATTCAACTCAAGGATTCCAATTTGTTGATCCATGTTGTAAACATCAGAATTCCAAACATATCTCATTGACCTTCCAACTCCTTACAACTGAACACATCTACAAATACCAAGATCCCAAATCAATCTCAAAAACCCTTCACTATACTTTCGCTGCACCACTCTGATACAACAAGAAGCTGTAAACCTTTTACTTTCCTTATTATTGTTAAGCAATCCTCTTCCATAATATTTCAACTTATTACAAACATCATTGCTTTCAATCCTTGAACTATAATCTAGAAGATAATCAAATGGATTACCTTCAACTACTGGTCTGAAAATTCCAACGAGCTCAAAACCATCATTAGTATCTAGTGAGGCACTTTTCTCATGTGCATGTTTCTCAACAAGGTCATCCTGGAACTCTACCTCAAAAAATGGGTTATCATAAGATATGTCTGTATCCATCTCAAAGAGTGGGTTATTTGAAAAAGATTGAAAATTATTTCTATTCTCTTGATTCAACCAATCTTCCTGCTGACCCAACTCTGTACGTGCAACTTCTGATTTCTAATACAAAATCTTCTTGAAGCCTATCAAGCTCACCAATTACCTGCTTGTCTAAAAAAGACTAAATATCCACATGATAAGATCTCTTATAAATTGATGTAAATGTATCTCTCATATAATAATGAGCTTCCCACTCTACTTTTCCCTTATGGAAAACTCTCTCCATGCTCTTAGTTGTAATTGACATAGGAGCTCCATTGGTCATACCACAAAGAACAATCTCTTCACCTTCATATTGGAATGAACAGAAAAAAAGACATTACAAATAAATGTTGATATTAGATATACTTGAAATTGCAACCAAGATTTATAATGATAATAACAAATAGAATACTCACTGAATTCTAATATTTATTAATTCAGAAAATGAAAGTAAAACCTGAATTTTAGACATATCCAGTGGGTCTTCTATAACCACACCCAATATTTTTTTTTTTGCAAATAAGCGATGCAAATGCAACGTCCGAACACGTTTTGATCACCAATATCCCAATGTGGGCAAGGTGAGAGCATACGGTGCTTTGGACAACACAACTATCTAGGATGTATGCAATCACATAATGAAGGCGGCAAGCCGACCAAAGCACGCAAGCAGTAGAGCCGACCCAAATCTTACACCTCCTCATGGACAAGTGCGGAAATGCAATTACAAAAATTAAAACACGCAGGTGACAAAGCAAACCCAAATCTACACTTCTTCAACAGACAAGCCTGTATAGATACAAAGCCACTGGCATAATGTCTAAGCTTGATCAGACCAAAATGGTCAATAACAAGCAAGCTTGTTCAATGCCAAACGGGCCAAACGAAATGCTATACAAACTGGCGGTAAACCATCCAGTTTTACAATATGAGATGCAAATAATGATAAGCCACCAACAGTACTACCATCTGGGGTTGCATGAAATGCATTACAATATTTTTAGAATATCAAGTCAAGTGCTGCAACTTATATATATAAATTTTGATCAAACTAATACACTGCTGCAAACAAGTGTTAGACCAATAAACTCAGAAAATTGGAGTAAAGAGTGCTCACAATGATGATCATCCCAGAACCAAAGAGGAACCCACTCAGGAGGCTAATGGAAGAGCAAGTATAAATCTGAAATCACTATGATCTGTTGTTAACATGTGATATATCAGAATTGAAACCATGTTGAATACACTCCAAACACCCCTCTGTCAGCTGATACAAAATACTACAAATGATAACAAACTGACCCAGCTCAGAACTACAACTGAAATTGCATTCTTAGGCTCCCAAAAATGTCAAATACTAGCAGGAAATAACTCAAACAACAGCACCACAAAAAATCAGAATTAAATACCTTGAAACAACACTATATGGCTTCAAGGCAATCACCCCCAAAGTCATCAAACCATAACTAGAACCAAATTATGCCAAAAGTACAACCCCAAAACATAGGCACCTCATAGCAAGAGGTACGGTGGCCCACCACAACTCCAAAAAGACCAACAAATGAATTGCTTCAGTTTTTAATTTCCCACGTACCAAAGAAAATGTAATGTCCCCCATTTAGCCTAGATGGTCAGATGATGAGATTAGCCTATTACCAGACTTTCGTAGGCTAATGACATTGGTTAGGGAGTCTAATTGGACCAATTCACTAGGACTTACTATTTATAGTAAGTCATGCAAGGCAGTGTGGATTGACTTACTATTTATAGCACTGCAAGATCAGAGGCCTAGCACTTGGTTCGGGGTTTCGAAATGGCCAAGGTGTGAATTGTCAATATATAAGTTAAATTGAATATTTAACTTATAATATATACATGGCTTAAGTGACTTTATTTTATTAAAGTGACTCTACTTTATAAGATATAAGTCATAACTTAAAGTGAGTTGCTAGGAGATGGGCGCCCCTCATGGAGGATTGGGGACTTAATGAAATGAAATAAAATAATAAAATAATTCCTTTCTTGGGCATTGGAAGAGGTGAGTGAAAAGGAAGAAAGTGGCTCATTTGCATTCATTCACTCACTTGGAAAATTAAAGATTGTCATGCATACTTTGAAGCTTTGAGCTTTAAGGGTTTGATGCATGATTTTGTTGAGACGAAAACCTCTTCAAGATCCCTCTCTTCGTGCTTGGAAGATAGCATCAGGAGAGTTTTCGGAGGTCTCATCTAGAGGCTTCACTTGGGCTTCATATTGATACATTTAGGCAAAGACTTGGGCAAATATTGAAGATCTTTTGAGCAGATTTATGTTGATAATTGAGGGCAGGGAATACAAGGCAGATTTGAAGGTGTTTAGTGATTGATTTTGGCCATCTTTGCTGGGTCATACTATCCTCTATGCTGGCTTTACTGTATTCTTGCAGGCCGTACCTCATATATATGTGTTACATACTGACACATATATCAACTCCCCTCAAAAGGTGGACATTACATGCAACAGGAAAGTCAGACATTACATCTTCAACTGCCCATAAATCATATTGCTGACTTCCAAACTCCTTAGGACACCTCTTTAAATTTGTACGGCAGATAATAGAAGGTGGTGGCTTGAATTTTAATACTCTAAACTCCTTTCAAAAGGTGCGATCTGTTTCCAAGCACATTCAAACTTTGGCTGCACCCAAATTTATGATATTGTGGCTGAGTGAAATAAGCCCAAACTCCTTAACAATGTAGCACTTCCATTAAGAAATTCTCACGTCCCATTTTACTATTAAATACCATTTCTTTGATGTTTACAGGCACTTGTGATATCACAAATATTTAATTCTACCCCTTTTAAGCTTCCACACAACCTTCTTTGTATGATCTTTGACTTATTTGAAAGTCTAAAGATTTTAAAATATGGATCGGTTTCCTCTTATTCTCCAATTGTTCCTTCTTTAATAAATATGCCCCTTTCTACATACATAAACAACTCCTTTCATACCATTATGTGGTACGGCTGGGTTTGGCTATAAAAAACCAGCAATAAAATAAGAAGAAATTCCAGAGTTAGATTTGAAATAAATCATTATATAAATAATCTGAATCTTGTCGCTAATAAAATAAGAATAAATCCAATCTCTTCAGCACAATTTTGACCTCTGCATGAAGTCAATAATGAGAACCAAAATGTTTTCATCTTCCGATTCTTGGATAAACCAAGAGGGTTTTCGTCCTCATGGTAAAAGCTAATTGCATAAAGGAGTTTTCCAATTCCACCAAGGAATGTATGGAATTAGATGCAAAGTTGAGGTGCCATGAATACACCTTACCCTCTAGGGTGAGTGAATAACCTACAAGCAACATCTACGTCAACAACACCCAATAATGCTAACGTGCTCTTAAATGCTCTAACATATTCCTATCTAGTTCTTCTATCATTAGGATAGAATTTTAGAAGAAAATTATAAGCTTCCTCAAGGATATCATGGACATCCCTAAGGATACTAATAGAACTACTCTCAAGCCAAAACACAACCATAACAAGAAAAACTAAATCTAATTAACCAAAGAATAAATAAACATCAACAATCAACTAAAAAATGAAAAGGCCCTCCTAGTACCAAAATGTTGATGCGTCATTTGGCACTCCAACTTGTGGAATGATTAGTTCCTCATGAAAAAGGGGAAAATCACCCTCCCAGGCTCAAGAAACCCATTAAGGCAATACTTATTTGACTCAGAGGTGTGTGAATCTAGTTCCATTACAAAGGGCCCACTAGTACTCATTTTCTAGTTAACAGTTAAATTAGATTATTTGCACTAATAAGTTATGGTGCATTCCCTTTATCAATAATAGTCATGCATGGAATTAAACTACTTGAACCACATTGCAATGTTTACAATAAATATTAAAACCTACAGAAGGATATTCAATAATTATAAAATCAGATTTATTTTTAATGTACTCTTAAACTAAATCAAGTTAAACAAAATAATTAAAGAGAGAAGAGAAAAGAGAAAAGCAAGCAAAAAGGTGCTATTAATCCTCTTGCAACATCGGTCACAAAGCTGTGAAAATCCTCCAAACCAAGTTACAAAGCGATTAGACTTGCACAACTTCCAACTTGATTGGTGCTATCATCTAAGAAAATTAACTCAAAAGACAACTCTAGCATTATAAAACCATGAATGTGCGCACAAATAACATTGAGATTCCATGAAAACAACAATTCTAGAAGAAAAATATGATCTTTATTTGCTTTCACACAAGGATTTACATGTTGGAACTCATAGTAATATGAATTTTTAATCTGATAAAAGCATCCCTCCTCTAATCTACACTAATTTACTACTATAATGCCTAACTATCTAAACTATTCACTATCTAACCCCCTTTTTGTAGTTTGAAATTTTGGTTTTATAGACTCTCTAGGACATCAAAGAGAACCTATTACAATCAAAACTCATTACACATTCTGAGAGATACCAACAACCACAACCACAACCACCATATTTAATTACACTTTTAATTTCATCTGGTTATTTCACCTACCTTGCATCCTTTCTCAAGCTTACTAAACTCGACTTATTGATAAAAAAAACAATTAAATATTGGTTTTTTAAACCTCCAAGGCATAAGATATATTTGATTTGGCTCAATTTGCATTTCCAATCATTCCCAATTGATTTGCTCTATGTTGAATGTAGATGTTGCCATGTCCCTGGTATCAACTATCACCGTCTCATGTTGTCACCTTCACCAATGATTGGTGTCACAGACAAATGGATACAAGGACAACACATGGCAAGCTTTTGCTAAGTCTACGAGAACATGTGTTGAGTTCTAAAAAAACTTTCATGATTTGGAGGAATTTTGGAGAATGGTTAAAAGGGATAAAATTATGAAAAATGACATGCCCCTCGACCCCATTGTGGGCACTACCCTCAAACCCTTGCGAGAGACACTTCTCCCCAAACCACCACAAGAGGCGCTATCCCTTCACCCCATTGAGGGCACTACCCCCAAACCCTTACTCTAGTTTTAAAAAGCAAAAAATAAAAATTAATTTGGGCCATGTTGGATGGAAAAGTAACATTTTTTTATTCTTATGACTCTTTCCCAATTAAATCCCAAGTAATTGAATTACATTTATACTTCTAGTTTGCTAAGTCAATCCCTATCCTAAGTAATGCTCCTATAGCTATAGTATCGTTTGTAAACTTGTCTGAGATACAAACACATGACTCCACATAGAGCTACCAATACTAGGTTGAGCCATACAAGCTCCTTTCTACCATATTTCATGGCTCCATATTGTGATTTTTGTTATTGATGCCATGGAAATCATAATCCATGAGTTTTGTACACCTAAAACACTTGACAATATTTATGTATTTAAAAATGTTGTTTCCTTCAACTAAAATCTGCTTTTATGCTCATGTAATCGGTGTATACTTGTGTATGTCATCAAAGTAGCTTCTATTTGATTAGTTAATTGTGTCTTTAAAGTTTTCTTATTGAAGGGTGCATGGTAAAAGTTTTAAATCCTTAAAAATCTATATATTTCATGGTTTTTTCAATTTGTTGAGTCTTGGCTAAGTCTAAGCACCAAGTCTAAGTTCGGGTCAAAAATCAACTTGTCGAGTCTATGCCGAGTCCGAGTCTGGTAACACTAACTCGAAGTCAAAACATCACCTACTTTGTTTTTAAGTTTTAAATCTAAAAAACAAAGTACGAGATGTAAAATAAAAAAATTATATTAAAATTTTAAAATTGATAAATCAAAAAATAATATATTGAAATTTTAGAAAAATAACTTCAACAACTCCAACTTTGAGAAGGACCTAAAGATGGCTTACGACATAATGATTAGTCACAAACATTCAAATGTCATGACCATCAGTATAGAGTTGTTTCATCCAATCAATCTATGTGCCAAGCTTGAGCATTATCAAGTTGAGTGAGTGAATGGCATAGTGTCCAAAGTATGTGCTTGTGTCTCATGTCAACCAACTACCCAACTACAATTTTTTAAGGCTTGGACGATGCTTTAAGGCCCTAATGCCTCAATGGACTCTATGAGGATGTTGGCAATAAAATCTACAACTTTCATCTGCTCCTCACAATCAATTGCCTTCAAAAACATTGGCCCTTTAGGGCACACTATAATGACATTAACTAGAGACATGTTCTTGCAATATGTCTATCCAATAGAAATAACAGATACCCTTGTTTTGGCCTATGAATCCCTAATGGGTTGTGATCAAGAAATCTACAAACTTCCTTTTCTCAACCAATAAGGTGGTGAGTACCTTTCATAGTCGTGGCTTGTATACCCTAGAAGTGCCTCACGTATTACCTTCACCATTTCCCACCAGTATAGCGATTGTATGAGGTTGAAAGGAAACCCAATAGCATAAACACAATGCACAATGTGCCCATCAACATTGTCCCTAGCCTCATTATGAAATGCCCTTTTCAATGGGTTTGCATCCTTTGTTCTTTTGTGGGCAAAAGAGGTGCATCATCTTCTTTTGAAGACATTGTCACAAGAACTAGATGCATAGGAGCTATGATCGGAGTACTCTAGCAGGGCCTTGTAGGTGGCATGTGTAATCCTTTCTTGGCCAAAGGATGAGAATTTGATCTAAACTTCTTGGTTGAATTGTCTGGTTTCTATTGCTCTTTAATGTAAGCAAGATTTTCTCCCTTTAACAACCCATGTTTAGTTGGTCCAACATAAGCTCTAACTCCTTGGCTAGCAACTACACCCATGAGCATACCTCTGACTATAAAAACTTTTATACTTGTTTTGACCCATGTTATGGTGCCAAAGTTAACCCCCAACTCCATAAAGTTGCTCAATCATTGTCATGTATATCCAAATCAGCAAAAAATAGTCAACTTTGAAAGTCTTAATTGACCCTTGGCCCAAAGAGCTAGAATTCCCAACCATTCAAAACTATACCTATGTCTTCATGTTTTAGAATAAACAAATATCAAGAAAAAAACAATAACATAACCTAAGGCTACCATTACCTATTGAAAAAAAAAGGAACTATAGATTAAAAAACAATAATAAACCATTAAAAAAAAAAGAAACTCTTGTGGAGCATAGAAAGAAATTTAGGAAAACAAAAACAAAAAAGATCTTACATTGAAGGGATATCCTCCTTACTGCAAGCTCCTTGATCTTCCCGCTACCTATCTAATACTCCTTAAAGCGTCTGAATAGAGAGGGCATAATACTTGAACACACGAATAAAAAAATCGGATCTCTAAGAAATAAGTAGGAATGTAGTTTTGGGTGACAAATGAGAGGTAGGAATGCATTTTTGCTTTTGTTATGTGTATTGTTAGTGACTTAGAAGTCAATTTTTAGGGATAACCAAGGTCCCCTTTTTCATTTTCTTGCTTCTTCCTTTTAAAAGTGGCTCTTTTATGTTTGAAGGGTTCTTCCTAGGTTCACCTAGGTTTTTTAGGTTTTGCACAAGCCTATGGGTTTGCCTCAATTGCGTCCCAACAAAACCTAGGGCAAACCCAGAGGAAGAAGTTGAATGATTAGGAGCTCTAGTTCTATGGGCCAAATCCTTTGATACAATTGAATCTCAAAAACTGGATAAACCAATCTGCCCACTCTAAAATAACAGCCATGGCCTGCCCTGAAAAGCAAATAAGCAACTCCTCACCCATCTTTCTGACTAAGTGCATCACAAAAGCATCATTCACCCTCTTATAATGTCTCAATGATTCCTTATATTTAGCTGAGGTAGATGCCTATAAATGCACATGAGGTTGAATGACCAATCTCTTGACAATCTGGTATAAGACCCTATTTTAGAAAATGCATAGACCATATAGGGCATATGGAACTCACAGATGTGCTCGAACTCAACCAATTCCCTGTGAGCAATCGATAATCAAAATAGCCCAATCTAGATAGATTTCACCCTTACAAATTATGCTCATGATAAAACATCACTGGCTCAAATGTTCTATCCTCTGATTCTCCCATCACTCAATCAAAAAGAGTGACCATTATGGTGAATTCCTCCATCAATTCATTTCTTCAAAATACCCTTGGCACTTGCTTTTTGCTCTCTTTTAGCTAATGCTTATTCACATATTTTTGGCATTTGAGAGTCTTAGCATTCCATTCTTCTTCGCATTTGGCCAAATCCAACTCTTGAGTCTCTTTGTATAAGGGCAAACTGAAAATACTCTCAATGGAATTGAAATCAAGCTTACATTGTACTTGTCCATTCAATGATCCTATCTCCCTCGTCACCGGATTATAATGAACAAAACATGCTACAACAAATTCCTAACTTTGAATGCAAATTGGTGAAGAAGCCACCTTTATAAGTCCACTCTCCTGCAACCCTTTTGCCACCTGCCCTTTTCAATGAGCTCTTTCAAATTTATTTCTTCTATATTTGCATGCCCCAAATCAATGTCCTTGACAAGGAAATTCAATTGCAAGCTTGGAAGGTGCCTCTATTGGATGGAAATTATATTGCATATTGTATTTATCTTTTTCACATCCCGTCTACTTACTGTCCTTGCCTTAAATGATCAAAACAGCATCCTCTAGTGACAGAAATGAGTTTTGACAATAGAATCTGAATTACCTTATGTTGTTTTTTAGATCAGTCAAGCAAGAGGTAAGGGATCTCTCCCATATTTATATGACTCAAAAAATATTTACATGTGTTCCGCTCCTATGATCAGGGGGAGTCTCTCCTACTAACAATCTACTATATCAAGATAAAAAAAAATTGGCCGTAGATTCAGGCTAAGACATTAAAACATACAGTGCTATCTTGAGCATTTATATACATGATTACTGAACCAGTATACCTAACATGCCAAAAAACAAAGTATTTTTGCAGTGAACCAGTCGGCAGCTTACCTTCACCTATTTTTTCTTTTAGTCTTCATCTTCCATCTTAATAACCTGCGAGCCAATGGATCACTCAGGGCCCTTGACCAACCCAACATGCTGAAGCAGAAATTTGATGGCCCTTTTGGCCCTTGCAACACTGAAGCTTTCCTGCTCAGGAGACTAATTGAACAGCGCAAGCAGTTCCACGCCATCCATTCTTGGGATATAGAGACAATCTTTGCCAATGAGTAAACTTTGTATTGCAACCACCTCTTTTACCAATGCTAGCATTGATTGAGATTCCTCTATCTTACCCACTGTGACAATTGATGCTAAGCCATGAAATTCCCTGCCTGTGATGGGCAGGGAAACCCTAGTGACCAGTGCTGCATTGTCAATGGCAGTCTCCAAGTCACTGCAACGTTTCTCCCAAATGTAAAACTTTCCCAAGGCCTTGGTCATTTCCTTGCCCCTTGTAATCACCAGAATGTCAGAAACAAACATTGAAGAGATTTCCAAACTCACTTGTTGGCACATTGCCCTTTCCACAGTGTCTGCCCAAGATTTTCTTGATTACATTCTCAATATCAACACCCTACAAGAAAAACACATTCCTCATTCTGCCTTCAGTTAACCCCCCTATACGAAGGTCATTTGGCATTGCTCCACAGTCAGACAAAAAGGCCATATTAATAGTATCTTTTGCTGAGCATTTACCAAAATACAGCCCCAAAAATGCAAGGAAGAAAATGGAACCCTCTCTGTTCTGTCACAAAAGACTGCGACCTTACGTGAAAAACCAGTTTACTGTCATGTATAAAAAGGAAATTCAGAACATAGAGAATAAAACTCGAATCCCTATTGTCCAATCCTTGCTTTTTGACCAAAATGTATGTTCTTTTGTGACTGAAAATCAGTACTCTTCACACTGAAAACTCTGTTGCTTAGGAGGCTGATGGTTGCTACTGTTTACAAAGAGGTATAATCTGCAAACCCTGCTGTTCATGAAGCAATACAGCCTGATATTTGAAGTAGGCAAGATTGTCACTATTTTGGTCGAGAGGATAAAGGTGCTGTTTTCACTTCCCAACTTCAACACAAAACCCTTGACACCCTTGGTTTTGCCATAAACCATTAATGATCACTTCAAAGTGTCTTTCAGCTGTCATAAATGGTTGAAAACCCTTCTATTCAGGACCGAATATAAACTGCTGTTTTATGCTTTGAAACCCTAGGAACTGTAGTGTTTTTGGTAATCACAAGGTTTTATTGATGGAATCCACTGAAATACTCCAAAACGTGTTTTATACTTTGAAACCCTAGGAACTGTAGTGTTTTTGGTAATCACAAGATTTTATTGAACAATAGCAAGAAAACTCTCACTGTGTGTGTGTGTGTGTGTGTGTGTGTGTGCGCGTGTGCGCGTGCGCGCGCGTGTGCGCGCACGTGTGTGTGTGTGCGTGTGCGCGCGTGTGTGTGTGTGTGCGTGTGTGTGTGCGCGCGTGCGCGTGTGTGTGTGCGGGCGTGTGTGTGTGTGTGTGTGTGTAATCAGAGAAATCTGCTGTCCCGTACTACAATATGCACTCTCAAGCTCTTCAATGGTGTCTTCCTTCTTAGCAATGCACTTTTGTGAACAGTGCAATGGAGGAGTATTTTTCTGACTTAGAGACATGTTTTCCTTTTTTGACCTCACTTTTTCCCTCTTCTCTCTCCTCCTAGGGCATCCTTATGCTCTTTCCTCATGTTTCAATGCTATCTTTTGAATTCCAACTCTCATGGGCATGCTTGAGTGACTTGAAATACTTTTGTTATATTCCAAACTGGACAACGTGACAATGGGAGGCTCATGGACATCCCTAGGCACTTAGGGAACACTTAACCTTCTACTTTTCATATGACAATTTGACCATGGGAGTCTCATATGAACTAAAGCATTCATTTGCACTTTTCTTATGTTTGGAACTTGACGAAGTGACATTCACCTCTCCATGAGCACACCCAAGGTCCTTGGAGCACTTTTTGGACTAATTCATTTTGACAACTTGATAATCCCCTCTCCATGGGCACACCCCCTAGTCACTCATTTGTCACTTTGTCACTTTTCCGTTCTAATTTGATGCTAAGTTTAGTCACTTAAGTGCAAATGTGCACTATTATTCTAATTCTTTATTGAAATTTATCAATTAAGTGAAAAAGCGAATTTTAGATCACTTAAGTGAACTAATTCTTCATTGACATTGGAAAAAAAAACACTTTATGACAAGTGTCGTTTTGTCTTGCAACATGACAATGGACCCCCTATGGACATGCCCAAGCTTCTTAGAGAGATTTTTAGTGATTTTGTTATGAATTTCTACTCCTTTGGCACTTTCTGAACCACTTGTATGCCTCTTCCTAACTCAAATTTATCTTTAAGTACCTTTTAGTGATTTTGTTATGAATTTCTATTCCTTTGGCACTTTCTGAACCACTTGTATGCCTCTTCCTAACTCAAATTTATCTTTAAGTACCTTTTCCTTTGTCGAGACAATACTTTGAAAACTTGATATTCATTTGCCTATCTTTGTACTTCACTACCCCTCCCTGTATCTCCACTAACACATTCACCTCATTCCACATGATTGAAAAACCTTATTTCTTAAATCCTGCATATGTGTTAGCTTAAAATTGACCATGACAACATTATTGACTACTTAGCATTTTATTTCGCACGTTTCAATGCAATGCAAAACATAACAAATGTGTGGTAAAACCACTCTTCAAATTAGAAGGGGAAGCTCCCTATAAAATAAAGCTAAATTAAAACCATACACAATGTACTTGCAACTTACAGACTTTATGATGTTTTCAACGGTGTTTCACGATTATGCTAAATAAAACATAAAAAACTGATCTTTCTGGGTTTGCGACATGAAAAAGATAGAAACATGCTTCCAACACGAGGCAAAGGGTTTTGTGCTTTTTTGACTAGAATTGAAATCTCTACAATTACATGCTTGTGCTATTCAACTAAAGACTGAGGTTGAGTAGGGCAAGTGCACACGAATTGAATACATTAATGCCTAAACATATGAATTGGATAGATTAACGCCTAAACATGAACGTTGTGGTTAAATTGAGTATATGGCGGTAAAAAGCCCCCAACTACACCTTCAATTTAGCCTGCAATACAAATCTTGCAAACTTGTTGAAGCGACTCAACTTTGAACACACATAACAACACACTTCAATAAATTTTCATATAGCAAAATAGGCATAATGAATATCATTGAATCAATCATCAAACCATAGTAGGCATGAATACTCCTCAAATAGCTATTTCAGCATAATGTAGGCATGAGATTTGACATTTTATTGATGTTCATTCATTGATACAACTGATTTCTCTAGCTTTGATACTAAATACTCCATTCTAATCTATGTGCAAAAGCACTTATTTATATTGTTTACAAAGCAAATGCATGAGAACAAACAAAATAATTAACTAAACTCCTATCCTAGTTGATTGTTGTTTACATGACATGCAAACTTTATTAAAAATAATCTACTCCACAAAATATGATTACAAATATGCAACTATAGCTCATCTGACAATAAAACATGCAACCCCTGATTAAATTATAGATCGAATTTGTTGTAAACTATAACTTTATGCTCACATCTCTTGCATGATGATTAAACAAAAGTCAACTCTAAGTTAATGCTAAAAATAGAAACTACTAAAACTAACATGGACTATAAATAGCTTTGGCTAAAAATAACAAGTCTTTGAATATACTCTTCTCTTTGAAAATGGTGACCTGCTAAAAATAACAAATCTATTTTTAGTACAGGCTAAAACTAGTCCTTTGAATAATTGGCTCTAGATGACTTTGATGATCTAAGCAAACCCTCTAAAAAACCTTGAAAATCCATGCATTCATCTCTCCTTTGTATTAGCGCGTTCAGATCCATGAAGGCATGCTTTTCTCCTTGTATAGGCACATGAGACTTCAATCAAGTGCGCTTTTTCTTTTGGACAGGCATGTTTGGCACGAGACAGGGGTGCTTGTACTCTTCCAGGACCACTTTCCTTGTTCAAGCGCACTTTAATCCTTCTTGGTGCACTTTTACCCATGCAATCTTCATTCCTTCGCTCAGGCACGCCCATCTCCCCTTAGGCATGCCTTTGAACTGACTTGAATCTTTTGAAAGTCATTTGTTGAGGCGGGCTAGAAGACACTAAAGTGTGCTTTTACATATGACACATTTTCTTTGTTCAAGCGCACGTATCTTCACCTAGGCACGCTTTTACATATGACTCACTTTTTCTTTGTTCAAGCATGCCTTTCTTCACCTGGGCACGCTTTTACACTAGCTAAACTACCTCCTTCATTATGGCGCAATCTCTCTCCTATGCACGCTTTTGCAAAGAAAAGATTTTCATAATGGTGCGTGAAGATTGAACTAGGCACACTTGTACTGTGGATTTAAATTTCTTTGGTAATGCGCATTCAGAGTGAGGTGTGAGCACTTTTGGTTGACTTGGATTTTTTACAAGGACTTTTAAACCCTTCACAGGTGCGTGAAGATTGAGCTAGGCACACTTTTACTCTTCCTAAACAATTTCCAAAACTATGGTCTTCAGGCACACCATCGCCCAAGACGACACGCTTTTGCATATAATTGATTTTCACCTCTATGTTAAGGCGCGTGATAAAGCAAATGGATGCACTTTTGAACTGTGCTCGACTTCTTTGTCTAGGCACGCGACATGAGGAGGCCCACCTTGCCTCTGGATCCTCTTTGTTTTGGTGTGTGAAGACTTAGTTAGGCGTGCTTTGTCTCTAGGCAAGAGAATGAGGCTTTCGCTAGGCATGCCTTTACTCTGTAATGAATGTCTTCAACTTCTATAGGCATGTCAGTTCTCCCAAAGGCGCATGAGAAGCTCAGAAGGCATGCTTTTGCCTTGATTGAATTTCCTTACCTTTCTGCAGGTGTGTCTAAGCCCCATGAGGTGTGCTTTTGCACTAGAAATCCTTTGACTGTCTGCAGGCGCACCCATTCTTCAATTAGCGTGCTTTTACACTACACCCATTTTTCCTTTGTTTAAGCACACCAGATGAAATATGGGCATGCTTTTTCCTTTGGATGGGCACGCTTTTTCCTTCCCTGAGAGGTGCACTTTTGGTTTGGTCAAGCGCACCTTATCTTCAACAAGGGCGCTTTTGGTCCAAACTTCCTTTTAAAACTTCATCTCCTTCAATATGGTGCACCTAACTGAGGATGAGCGTGCTTTTACACTAGATGATCCATTTCCTTGCTTTAGTGTGTCCAGTGACTAGCAAGCATGCTTTCCTCCTTGTATAGGGGCATGGAAAGTCAATAAGGCAAGCTTTTACATTGTTCTCTTCATTTCTTTGTCTAGGCGCACCCAGTGACTACCAGACACGCTTTTGCACTGCATCATTTTCAAAATTCTTTGCTCCGACGTGTGTGGTGACATTTGGATGCACCTTTACATTGATTGCAATCAAATGGTATCCTTGAATTGGTTAAGTGCTTTGATGTCGCTACAAAGTTAGTAAAATTGACAGAATGATATATAGGAAGCAATGTTTTAGAACAAGTTAGGGGCAAACAAACAAGGTTTTGCTTGATAGGATTGACAGCATACGAAAGTTTCCTATGGGTACAACACAATTACTAGAAATAGGGGGCTCAATAATAACTTACAAACAACACATGACAAATTGTATGCTTGGTGATTGACTCGTGTACAAAAAAAGGGACTTGTGGTTTACAACTTGACACAATATGAAAAATTACATATGGGTACAACAAATTCTCATTATGCCAACACCTAAAACAACTTTTCGCATCTAAGGACTACATTTTCCATGTCCAAAACTATGTAAGTTTTACAAAATTCTAGAAATTGAAAAAACGATTCAAACGCAAGAGGAAAAGGAAAACTTGAAAACTAGAATGTTAATAGATGCACACAACCTATCGTGACGAATTTGTCGCTTTCCCCACCAAAATAATTTCATGGCTATGCTTTGCCACCTATATAAACCAGCAATTTTGCCAAAATAGGCAAAATACTCAATTTTGAAGACCTTTCCACACACCAAAACCTATACATGGATGTCGTATACCACCTTGAGAATTCTCCAATATACAAGTAGTCCTCTATCCTAAGACATGCCAATGAGCACAAAAACTAGATCTCCTTTTCAGATCACACTTGTCAAATTAGGGAGCTTCTGGTCCCCAAAAGCTTAGAGACTAGCGAATGATGGTGGAAGAACCCCTCAATTGATGATGCATGTACCATCTTGTCTTGCATCACACTACAAACGCAAGTCAAAATTTGGTACACCTTTGATCCAATTATTTGTGAGATGAGAAAGTACATTGCTTCAACTTGGAGAAACTTGCTCTACATTTGTTCTCTCCAAAGGAATTATTCTCCCATGAAGATTCGGGACCTTTGCAAGCTGCTCTTTGCCACGATAAGCAAGCAACATGAAGGATTTACCATTGTTAACGACTCGATATTTATTAACTCTCCTACAGAAGACTACCTTGTGTTCGTTCAAGCATCGACTACCCAAGATGACACCACCTATATCTAGAGGAGCAATATCAAAGCTTGTTTCATCAAGAAGAGTAGTTCCAACTAAAAACTTTAGCTTGCATTGTTTACTGATTAGCATACTAGCACCTTCTTTGACCCAACCCAACCTATAGAGTTTGGGGTGTTGATCAATTTTAAGGCCTAATTTATCCATCAAATCTTGTGAAATTGACTCGGCTTAAGAGCATGAATCAAACAAAACATCAATCTTAACACATTTACATGTATTTTAATGTTCAACAATGCTATTTTTTGCTAACTTACCAATCCTTTTAGTAGTAAAGGAAAACTTTGTTGAACCCTCTTTACAATCACCATCAATCTCCTTTACCTTCTTGATGAGCCTTCACTCATAGAGGGCATAGAGTTTTTCTTACCCTTCTTAACTTGCTTTTAAGAGTTCTTTTCCAAATGTAATTTCCAACATGAGGACTCCACATGACCATCCTTACCACAATGATCACAATATGCAGATTTCTTCTTGGTGCTTGTGGAATTTACCTTCTTATACTTTTATTGGCCTTAACTTCATTAGACTTGGAAGAGAAAGAACAACTATCTATCTCAAGATAGTGAGTATGTGAGCATGCCTCATCTATATCAATTGGTTTAGAAAACAATACAAGCCTACAGAAATGAATGTGAAGACCTCCCATATATTTCATTAGTACTTAAATACATCTTTACCCATTTGTATAGCCCACTAAGGAATTCACTAGTGTAACCTTGTACACCTTGACCTTCCTTTTGCTTAAAAGATTGCCATTATTTCATTAGTACTTAAATACATCTTTACCCATTTGTATAGCCCTCTAGGGAATTCACTAGTGTATCCTTAAGATAGATGTGCTTCTGGGAAAAACTGTGTATGTTTTTTTTGACTCAATGTTTTGGATCATACTCCATGATCCATCATCAGGAGGAAAGTGAGAGAATACAACTGAGAATGAATTGCAGAAAGAGTTTCTTAAAAAGATGGAGAGAGTGGGCACGGATAACAATAAGTCAAGGGAGAGTAAAGAGGAATAGGAAGGGACAAGAGAAAGAGGAAATAAAAATAAAAATTAATAAATAAGAATATAAAAAACAATAGAGAGAGAGAGGAACTCAATGTATAGACCTCAAAAAAAAATTTAAGGAAAAATATTGAAAATATAAATGTAAAACTAAGACTCTACGAATAAGAAAAAATAAAAAGTTATATATATGAAAGGGACCATATATATAAAGGAGTCTCAAATATCTAGATTCTAATTAATATTGAATTAAAATAAGAATCTCTATATATAGAGATAACAACTAAATATAAACAAAATTATATATATATTGAAGAATAGAGAAGGCTAAATAAAAGAGAATAGGTTATATAGAAATATATATAAGAATATATATGACAATAAATAAATAAGGTAATTATGACTAAAAAGAAGAATATATATATATATATATATATATATATATATATATATATATATATATATATATATATATATATATATATATATATATATATATACACGCATATATATATGCATATATAAATATAAATATGTATAAACCTATGTAAATATATAAATAACTAATAACAAAAGGTAAAGAGAAAAGATAAAATCCAGTTAGGTAAACAAAAGAAAATAGAAAAAAACGAAAAAAGAAGACTAAATAAAAGGCTAGGCCAAGGAGAACAAAAGAGTTAGGGAACAAACGAGAGAGAAGAAAGGCAAGGGAAATAAATAAATACAAGAGAGGGGCAAAACATAAGGAGGGGGCAGAAGAGACAGGAAAAGAATCGGAGGAGAGGAAGGAAGAAAAGAAAGGAAAGAGGGAAGGGGAGAGAGGGGGCGAGGGTATGGGGAGGAAGGGGTGGAATGGCGAGGTGAGAGAAGGGGGAGAGAGGTATGGCTAGGAACAAGAGTGAAGTCTCCCAAAGAGGAGATGAAGGTGCATAGCATGGTAGGAGGGGGAAGGTACTAGAGAGGAAGGATGGTTTGAAAAGGAAGGGGGGAGACAGAGACTCAGAGGAGGCAAGAAGAGGCATAGGTAAATCAAGGGGGTGGACGGCGATGATTAAGGGAGTTTAATAGAGGATCCCAGGTGTGGCTTAAGTTCCACCCGTCATCTCTATTCAGGTTGTTGGGGTTTCTTTTGATGAAAATCGCCACTTTAAGTTTTCTCTTGAAGTAATTATCTTCCTTAGCAAGGACACGAGTATCCTCAAGGCAAATATGGTGCTTGGTGCTTGATGAGTGGTCAGCAAGAGCCGATTTTGTGACTCTTTCGTGTCTAATATCGGCACTATGTTCTTTGATTCTCGTGCCGATCGATCTGCCAATCTCACCAATGTATGGGGTGCCACAGGAGCAATCTATTTTGTAGACACCCGAGTTTGAGAGAATATTCAAGGGGTCTTTGGTTGATGGGACAAGGTTTCTAATGGTAGAGGTGGGTTTGAAGGCACAATTGAGACCTTTCCTGCTGAGGATTTTGGCAATTTTATTAGAGATACCCTCGATGAAAGGAAGGGTGGCAATAAAAGTTCTACTAGAATCTTCATTGTTAGGTTTAGCATCAAGATGGGCTCGGGCTTGTTTAAAAGCTCGTTTAATGCATTTGCTGCGGTACCCGTTAAGTTTGAAAACTCTAGTAAGGTGGGACAACTCATGGCTGATGTGATCATTATCACAAATGCGGAAGGCCCTCGTTGCAAAGGTTTTGAGGACACTAGATTTATGGAAGGGGTGGTGGTGGGAGGAAGCCAAAAGATAAAGGTCAGTGTGGGTAGATTTTCGGAAGACACGGCGGCCAAGGGAACCATCCCCTTTTCTGATGAGGAGGATGTCAAGGAAAGGGAGTTGGTTGTTGGTTTCAAGTTCCTTGGTAAACTTGATGCGAGGGGCAATGCTGTTAAGGTGATTGTGGAAGTTTTCAAGTTGTTCTGGGCCATGTGGCCAACATATATTGGTGTCGTCCACATAGCGCTTCCACCACGTCGGTTTAAGATGGAAAGAGTTAAGTGCAAGTTCTTCGAAATGTTCCATGTAAAGGTTGGCAATGAACGGGGATAAGGGAGATCCCATGGCGACTCCATCTAATTGCCCATAGACCACGTCTTGGAAAGTGAAGAACGTGGACGTTAAGCATAATTCGACCAAGGATGCTATTTCCTCGTTGGTCTTCTGCTTGACTAGCAAAATAGAGTCTCGGAGAGGGACCTTGGTAAAGAGGGAAACAACATCCAAGCTGACAAGAATATCATCATCGTTGACCTTCTTATCTTTGATGAAGTCAACAAAGTGGGTCGAGTCTTTGATGAAGGAGGTCTTACCAACGAGGGGAGAGACTAACTTGGCTAGAAAGGCGGCAAGTTTATAAGTAGGGGAATGGGTGGTGTCAACAATTGGTCTCAAGGGAATATTGGATTGTGAATTTTGGGAACTCCGTAGATTCGAGGAGTAACCTCTTTGTTAGGCAAAAGATGCTTTTTAGTGCAATCATCAAAGGAGGAATTAGTGATGGCACTTTTTACTTGTTTAAAGATTTTGGAAACAGGATTTTTAGGAAGGATAGTATAGCTCCCGCTATTGTTCAGATGGTCCAACATTTTAGCAATGTAGTCTGATTTGTTCATGATAATCGTGGCATTACCCTTATCTGCTTTGACAATCACAATCTCTTGGTTATTGACAAGCTTCTGAAAGCTAGAAGATCGTCTCTAGGGACATTGCGCTTGGGAAGCTTAGCATGTCTCAGAGCGACAGTGCAATCTTGTCTGATTTCCTCTGCAACTTCAACGGGTAACGAATGGATGACGTTCTCGATTTCGATGAGAAAATCCAAATTCGGAATGGTTGACAGGGTGATGGCAAAACCCATGCCTCTTCTTAGAAACTTGAGAGCAAGTGGGTCGAGATGATGGTGGGAGAGGTTGAGGACAAGTTTCTCTTCCCAATTACGAATGTCGGTTAAAGAATAACACATGTGAGAGGTTGGAGGAAAGAGTTGGTTGAGGTCGCCGTAATGGGTTGAAATGTCTGGGAGGCTACTAATTTGAGTGTCTAAAGGGCAAGGGGGATACGGGGCAGAATGCACGTTGATCAAGAAATGGGATGAAGGATTAACTTGGCCGATAGCAGAAGGAGATGGATGGTCGTCATGGTTCAAAGGATGGGGGAAGGAAGTAAGGCCAAGAGAGGAGAAGTCACACCGAGAAGTAAAGGCACAGTTTTGAGAGGACGAGGCCATAAGTTGGTGTGGATTGTCACGAGTTTCAAAGGATGGGGAGATGTTATGGAGAGTGGCTCGAGGTTGCATGGTGTCAAATTGTGCTAAGGGTTCTCTGCACGAGGATGAGGTCAAATAGAGGTGAGTGGGCACGGACCCAGAAGGATGATCCACATTATCAAAATCATACATGACATAACTATTTGGTAAGGTCGGAGAAGAATGTAAATTAGAAGTGACGTCAACATTATTGACAGAGCTGAATGAAGAAGAAAGGACAGGTCGAGGCATACCTGGATCCGAGGAGAGGTCGATGGAGGGCCGGGGACAGAGAGCAAGCCGATGACGTTGAAGGAGTTCTGGAGCCTAGAGAGAAGAACGGGCCCTTCGAAGAGGAAAAAGAATGCAGGGAGCAAGGTGAAAAACTTGAGCTAGAGGTGCAGGCACGACCCACAGACGATGGAGCTGGAGGGACTTGGGGTCTGTTAGAGTGCATGATATCCTCTATCACTTCAGCTGCGTGTGCCTGAGGGACGCTGCCCCTAGGATGATCCCCAATCGAAATGTGGTCAGTGTAGAGTTGCTAGCTGGTCGGCGATGGAACAAACCGGAGGGTCTAACGCAGAACTGGAGGAACGGAACGAACGATGGACCTTGAAGCTGGAGGAACGTAGGGACTACCAACACTGCTGGAAGAAGGTTGGGTGAGTCCCACTGGTGTCTGTGTTGGGCGAGTCAGATTGACGCCAAAAACCGTTGGTTGATGCTCCTATATAGTACAAGAGGAGCAGTGTTTCTGCCTGTAAAGTTTGAAAACTTTCTTTTTGCCGGTTGGTGCTATCTAGTTTAATGCCTTCAGCTCTGGCAAAGGATGAGATGTCCAACAAGATCCAGAGGTCTGGACGTAAAGAATAGGCAAGTTCTAGATGGAGAGAGAAAAGACGAGAGGAGAGTTGACTGATGATAGCCCTGGTAGTTTTAATGACAGATCGAAGAAGTGAAAGGCCAGTTCTGTTAAAAATGTGCTCTGTGTTGGGGCCGAGTAGGGAGTGAGAGACCCGGACAAAAGAGCGGATAACATGGAAATCTCTGTATCTTTTCAAGAAGGCCAGATCTGCAATTTTCTTTGAGATTTTTATCCTCGTACTTTCAAAAGCTTGGCTTTAAAACAAATCTCCCTCCCATGACGGGCAACAATTGTAGACATGATATTTCCACAGTCCATAATGATAAGATAGATGTGCTTCTGGGAAAAACTATGTATGCTTTTTTTGACTCAACGTTTCGGATCATACTCCATGATCCATCATCAGGAGGAAAGTGAGAGAATACAACTGAGAATGAATTGCAGAAAGAGTTTCTTAAAAAGATGGAGAGAGTGGGCACAGATAATAATAAGCACATCTATCTTATCATTATTTTTATTTCCTCCTCTTGTCCCTTCCTATCCCTCTTTACTCTCCCTTGACTTATTGTTATCCGTGCCCATTCTCCATCTTTTTAAGAAACTCTTTCTGCAATTCATTCTCAGTTGTATTCTCTCACTTTCCTCCTAATGATGGATCATGGAGTATGATCCGAAACATTGAGTCAAAAAAAGCATACACAGTTCTTCCCAGAAGTGCATATATCTTATCATTATGGACTGTGGAAATATCATGTCTACAACTAGTGTATCCTTGTACACCTTGACCTTCCTTTTGCTTAAAATATTGCCATTCCGTACATTTTTCTTCCTTATTGTCTATTGGATAAAATTGCTTCCTAATTAATTGTTTAAAATGCCCCCAAGAACATATAAAAGTCTTTTTCACAGCCACAAAATACATGAGACTCAAACTAAGTCAAAGCATGTTTTCCCAGCCTTAATCTAGCTAATGAGATCTTTTGATCTATAGTGAAAGTATGCATGCTGAAATATAGCCAAAGTTGAGTAATTCAATTGTCAATCTTCTCCACATCAACATCTCCTTCAGATGACAATATTTAAATCTTGGCCTCCGCTTTGAATAGATGCTTGTTTGGAAGACTCTTCTCAAACTTAGAAGAGTCTCCTTCATTGGAATTGGATTTGTCACCATCCAATCTCTCCAATAGGACTTCCATGGTCTCCAATGATGAGACAGAATCGCAATGGTATTCTCCATTGTTTGGAATCTTGCTTCAGCATCTGCATAATCCCCTTCTACCAGGCTTCAAGGTCTCAACACCTTCCACTTGCGGGATTCAAGGTCTCCTTGCAAAGGTGAATTTTTCTTTCCACTCAATTTAGTTGTGGGCATGAACCTGAAAAAAACTCAAAACACACCTCCCAAAAGAATGATCTTGCTCCAATACCACTTGATCCATAAACTTTGTTTGGAATCTTGCTTCAGCATCTGCATAATCACCTTCTACCAAGCTTCTCAACACCTTCCACTGGCAGGATTCAAGGTCTCCTTGCAAAGGTATATTTTCTTTCCACTCAATTTAGTTGTGGGCATGAACCTGCAAAACACTCACAACACACCTCCCAAAAGAATGATCTTGCTCCAATACCACTTGATCCATAAACTATCATGGATATTCCTCAATTAGTTCTCCAACAACAGAAAAAATAATCTTCCAAATTGAGAGTAACTGACCATATACAACTAGCATACAAATGAACAAGGAAATGGAATCAAGAGAGAGACAAAAATGACAAAAAAAGAGACCAAGATACCCTAGAAAAACCCCTTGTGGGTAAAAAATCCAGTAACAATGTGAGCATATACTCACTTCGGCAATCCAATGGAAAATACAATTGATACTCCAGCCCATAGGTCTACACAAGCTCTCAAAATGACTAAAAATGGTCTCCAAGACCAATTACAACTCTCTCATAACTATCCTACTCCTGCTCTATGCAACAATCATAAAACTATGAGAACGACAAGATGAATTCTCATTACACCAACTCCCAAAATAACTTTTAGCAACTAAGAATTACATTTTCAATGTCTTAGAGAGGCTTATATATGTTTTACAACATTCTGGAGTCTGAAAAGACCATCCAAACACAAGAGGAAGGGCAAATTTTGAGAATTGGAATGTCACTAGCATGCAAACCACCTGTCATGACAAAATTCACCACTTCCACGAGAGAGGCAATCATGCATTAGCCGCAATTGCAACAAATTCACAGTAGTAGATGACGAATTTGCCATGGTGATTATGCTTTTTCCACCTGTACAAACTGGCAATTTTGCTGAAGTTGGCAGAATACTCAGCTTTGAAGATCTTTCCACACACCAAAACCTACACATGGATGTCCCATATCACCCTAAACATTCTCTAGTATCCAAGATGTAATCTTCTATCCATAAACATGACAATGAGCACAAAACCAAATCCTTTTTCGGATCAAAAATGTTAGAATATGCTTGTCTCATAAAATAGTATGTAAAGTCAAATGACAACCAAATTCATTATGCTCATCTCCAAAGCTCATAATCTGAAAGTAATTCTTGTCAAACACTTTTGAGAAATCTCAGGAGAAATAGTTGAATTAATTTAATCCACCCTTAGAGATATGGATGCATACAAAAACAGATCAAAACTAACCTGTGAGCAAGCTTCTTGATAACAACCAACTGCACAAAGTAAGTGCATTCCCGACAAGGACTTGTCAGTGCCAACCATATTTGCTGCAACAACCTAGGAAGGGGAAAGTAGAAATGTGGATGTCAATGGTTAGCAACAACAACAACAATTCAAGATACAGAAATATTATTAGCCTCATTAATTGCTTATTCACCTTAACTGCAAGCTCATATAAAGCTGAAGACACAGCAGATGAAAGGGCAACTGCACGAAGAGCATCAACATAGAAATAAGGGCTGTCAGGTGGAGTAGAAAGTAACAATGTCACAGCAGCTTCAAGGTCACCCACTGCTACGAGTCTGAAGATGCCAGAGAAGTGTTGCAAAATTTCAATCATATAGAGACTTTCAAATACATTACAGGTAAAGAATGAAAATACTGATAAATTGGGAAAAAAATAAGATACCTCATGAACTAGGCACTTTCTATGTATTTTAGTACATAGAGAGGAATGGATTGAAATGCTAGTAAGACATGTTAACAGCTATGCACCAAATTTTTGAACAAACAAGTATAATATATTATTTATGTTCACCGTAACATGTGGTTCCACCTCAGATATTATGCCAAATCAAAAACACTCTTCATACATACCAAATGAAAATGCATGCATGAGCTAGTTTCATGCTAAAAGATCCACTACTATATATGGATATAGAAGAATCTTAATTTTCCAAACTCTTTCTGTATTGAATACAATCTTAATCATTACATCCCCTAAAGGACAACAAGATATTGACCAGTGAAATTAAGTGTTTTGAAGTTTTCCTATAGTATGTTGTACCATTTAGGATATGCAATATTTACACATTATTGGAGTCACATGCAGATAGATAGGAATTAAACTTGAGAACAATCTAAAGAAAAATTGTCAATGTTCAATTTTCTAAACAATCTTGGTCCTTCCTGAACTGACTCCTGTGCACCTTGCTAATGGTAGATTGTAGAATTCATCATTCCGATCATATAATCTAAATTAGAGAATGCAAGGAGGATTACAAAATTTATCTACAATCACCCTTGGGTTCTTCAGCTGATGAGGGATCACACCCAAGGGAAAGAGTTGCTGAGATCCGGTGTGAGAAGGTTTGCAATGGTTTTCTTAACGTTGCAAAGCATTCTTGGTTCATTGACGCCTTTGAAACAAATGTTTGTGAGTGTAATGTCCCTTTTAGGAACAATACTAATTTTACCCTAAATTATCAATTTCAAGCAACAAAGATTTAGAGAGTACCTTGGCTTGATTTAATTCCTGCAAACAGGTTAGAAAGCACTTACAATAATACTTCTCACAACCACGTTAACAGATTCATAATGACATTAATAATGCAAAGACCTAACTATCTAGGAAACTCAACCATAAGAGAGTTGAGGCAAGAGATTTCGATGGGGTGTCCCGAATCCTCTACCTTAGGCCCAATAGTGGATATACCACCCACCTTGGCCTCATCTGGCGCATGCCATCCATATGAGGTGGTCTACCTAATGAGATATCTATTATCCTGTTCCCCCTCATCTTGCCATTTCCTTTCCCTTTCTCTATGATTGCTTCCTTTGAAATTGCATGTCTATGATAGGAGAATGAGATCACAAGAGGGTGCCTCGGAAGCCATCTCTTCTAAGCCCAAGGGCAGTACCCTTTGTACCCCCTTGGCCCCTTTGAGATTATCCAATCCCCCCTAGGGGTAGCGTACCCAGAAGAGTGCCCCATCGCCGTTATCCTTCTTGCACCACATCTCCTCCATCATAACATTCATACAAGAAATCACATCAATGCATAATAAACTAATCTAACTTCATAGATGCAAACAATCATATCAAGTGTGTTGTGAATATAATCTATATTTCATAGCAAGTTTCACCATGCTTATGACACTAATGATAACCTTTCAATTATATGCATTTGTCACTATTTATCATATGGCATTTATCATAAAAAAATATAGGGTTAGATACATCATACCAGGTATATTACTCTTGCCTTTGTATCTTTAGAACTTCTTAAGGATTTTACTCCTTCCTTCTATGCTATCTGCAGCCCAATATACCTTCTTATTTATTCTTCACATATCTTATACTTCACTTTCCTTTCGAATCTGCATATTCATACTCATATATCTGCTAGTGTATATGATTTATTTTTATCGTTCCCTTCAAAATCTGCTCCTAAACTCTCCCTGATATTCCTTCCTTCACTCATAAATGTATATATATCGATCCTCCATTCAGAAATATATTTTTCCCTCCAACTCAACTCAGAATATATACATTGTTGCTTATATTTAATATGATAGATTCCTTCTCACCTTCATGAATATATCAGAATATATATATATATATTACTCAGAAAATATCTCTTGATATATCTATGATATAGCTTTTAAGACACACATCGAATTGTCTTCCACATTCGTTGCTGACTTATATATATTTTCTCTTACTTATTCCCCCTCTAATATATTCCCTTTTCATATCATTATTCTTGTTACTTCCATTGAAGTCTGTTATGAATCCTCTGATTTATCTATCTATCTCCCCATGATATATTCCTGTAAAACCTGCTGTTATATGTATGAAAATATAAATTAAACTCCTATCCTTGCTGTCACTGACTCATATTCCCTGACTTCTCTTTATCTGCTGACCTCTAGAGTCCTTGTCCTATATATTTGCTGACTTTTCTTTCATCGTTGTGCTTTTATATTCTCTGACTTTCATATTTTATGACTTCTATTTGCTGACTTTTCCTTGATGCCTTTTTTTTCTCCCCGTATCTTCTTGTTTTTATAGTTTTAATGTGAAGTCTTTTAGTGAGGGGGATGCGTCTATTAGTAAATCACATCCCCTCATAACTAAGGTTAATTGCAGCTGCTGCACTTTATGAACATTTCATTATTATTATATAATAATAATAGTTGATATATATATTTATATATTTATTATTTATAGTTATCTTAAATAATAAAATTAAATTGTCAATATGTATATATATATATATTTGTCATAAATATAATATACCTTAAAATATATATTATATTTCAATTATTTTAAAAATAATAATATTTGTTTAATATTATTTCTTAAATGTATGATTATTCAATTTGACTTCATAGTTTCACAATGATTTTTAAATCTTTAATTTAAACAATGCCTAAATATCGGGACATCACAGTGAGCCCACAATGGACAAAGTCATCTTATGCGAAGAAGCCAGAAGGAGAGAGGGTTGCATGCATAGTCTTCGACAAAGTATTTGAAAAAAGAGCTGCAGAGATTGTGAAGGTAACTTCAAAACTTCGAATTTAAATTCAAATTGAATATTTATTTATTTTTAATGTCTTTCATTGTAAATGTGTAACTTTAATCTTTTTGCATTTTTATATTGTAGGTGTCAGAGCCCTTGGTTAGAGTCCTCCGCTTGGTAGATGGGCATAAAACTCCAATGGGGTATCTTTATGAGGCCATTGATAGGGCCAAGGAGGCTATAAGAAATTATTATAAGGGGAACAGCCTCAAATTTGATCCCATATGGGAGATTATTGATAGGAGGTGGAACAATCAACTCCACCAACCCATCCATGCAGCAGGATACTTTTGAACCCCCGTTTCTTCCATTCAAGGACCTTCTCAGATCCTAGTGGAGAGGTTATGGAGGGCCTCACTTCTTGCATTTAGAGGATGACACCCCAGGCTGAGGTGGCAGACCTCATTGTTGATGAATTGCAAGCTTATAGGGAAAGAAGGGGTAGGCTCTTTTCTTCAGACCTGGCTACACGAGCAATAAACAATCAATCACCAGGTATAAAATTTCAAATTTACAAGTTACAACTATTGATAATTTGATATTTAATATGTTTTGAACTTTTGACTTTCCTTTCTAAGTTTCTAACTTTTCAATATTTTTTTTGTAGAGGTTTGGTGGACAAATTGGGGTGGAAATACCCCAAATCTCCAAAGATTTGCCCTTCATGTCTTATGCCAACCTTGTAGTTCATCCAACTATGAGTGCAATTGGAGCTTATTTCAGGCCATTCACACGAAGAAGAGGAACAAGCTAGCTCAGAAATGCCTCAATGACCTTGTCTATGTGCAATATAATCTTCAGTTGAGCACAAGAAGGGTAGAGGAAATATCAGAGGATCCAATTGATTTGGATGTAATGTCCCCTTCTAGCAAGTCAAAATTTTCTTAACTTTGCACAAAATTTCAACTTGTAAAGAGAGCATTAGTAACATTAGAAATCATTAAATGTTAATGATAAGATCAGATAAGATCAATCATAATGTAAAAACATCTTTTACTTGTTAAATGATTGTTTATTCCATGCTTATCATTTTAATTATCATCTTTGATATCGTATTCTATAAGTGACGTAAAGTGATCATAGCATATTCTAAGGTTCATACCCCTTTTCTCTTAACCCTCCATCGGGAAATTAGCTATAAGGCGCTTGGATACCCTTGCACGGAAGGAATTACATTGCCCCTCCCTATGATACCTTATAGAGCGCATGGATACCAATTCACGTGCCGGAATTACACCACCCCTCCTTATGCTATTTCCGTATAGTTGGAGTGATAGAGAATCAAGTATATGATTGAGTATAGGTTGAGATCTATATCTTCCTTTGTTACTTCTTCGGAGAGTCGGATTAACATGGCGTGGCGCTAAGATACCAATACATGGAAGGAATTACACCCGCCCCTCCTTACCATATCCAATCCATGATATGTAAGGTGCCAAGTTACCAATTCCATGTAGGAATTACTCCACCATTCCCCGCCATATCCATTATTCCGTAAGAAATAGTACTAAAGAGATATGTAGATTTCATAGACATAGATTATGGTCGGAATATTCTTATGATTAGAATGTGATAGTCCATTTGTGACCTCAGTCATTTTTCTTTTATATAATAACATTTATATAGAATGTATTTTTCATTTCAACTTTCCCTCATATTGTATACATAATATAGTTCCATTTCTTTATATGGATACATAATGGATTTTCACTATTTTACATATAAATTTATTTAACCAATATCTGAATTATATGCATACAGATTTCTATTGTAATGAAGATTAATCTTAGACATATATATGTACATTGGTTCCTATACACATAATACTCTTATTACTTGATTTTCTTTAACCATAAATTACACAGAATCTAACTTACCTGATCGCTGCCCTTTGCTGCTAATATTATCCTGAATTTGCTGTTTGCTGATGTATTCTTCTATTTCCTAAGATTCTCTTCCTATAATCCTAGCGTTGCCTTTTCAAAAGACTTATATCCTTTTTTTTTATCCCTCCTTTCTATTTTTGATTAGCCATATGAATGGCTTTATATGTTTCGAATAGTTATGTCTCTTGACCGCTGCCATAACATGAATCGCAGCCTTCCAATAAGAATTGCTGCCTTATTGTTAGTAAGTATATTTATAATAATATTGGATTTAATATTAATATTGATAATTTATATTATTTCTTATATATTATATATTATAATTAATAGTATATTATATTATTATAATATATTTTATACAATATATATTATAATTATAATAATATAATATTTATATTTGGATTAGTATATATGGATATTCATATTAATTATATACTCATATATATTAATATTAATTGAATAATATTAATATTATATTATATGATTACATTAATAATATAACATCCATATTATAATATATGTTTCATTATAAATATATTATATATTAATAATTATATGTATGTGTGTGTGTTAATTACTAATTATCTCTATCATTCAAATTGACTAAGTACTGTATCTCATGAAAGCAACTCCATCGACCTTTATCATGATGTTAGATCTTTAATTTAAACAATGCCTTAATATCGAGACATGACAGGATGAGATAGATCCTTACAGTGATTGGACAGGGCGGGATGAGCAGCCTTCATTGTTTTCCGAGGATGAGATCTATGATTTGGAGAGACAGGCAATGGACGAGGTGGGTGGAATCGGTGGATTGGAATTCTCATTGGATTACATTGAGGATGAGGCTGAGGAAGATGAGGAGGAGACATTGCCACCAGTACCACTACTAGCATCTACATCCAGGATGGAGGTTGAGCCATAGTCTGTCATGCCGAGGATGGAGGTTGAGCCACAATCTATCATGCCGAGGGTGGAGGAGCCACATCAGATTCCTAGGACTAGACCCTTTAATTCTACCACTCCCCTAGTTTTCACTTGACTTGGGAAGAGGAAGATGTAGTATTTAGTATTTACTTTCAGTTTTACAAAAACAATTTGCTATTTTCATTTTGTTTCAAACTATCAGTATCAGCGCATTCCACATGAGGATGCCATTTTGTACCCAATTTGCTTTGAAATCAATCAAATACAACTAGACTCGGCTTGTTTCTCATTTATTGACTCATTGGATGCATCTTATCATTGAATTTTGCAAAAAAAATTTGTTTTTAACGAAATTTAATCAATTTTTTAAGTCGCCGAGATTTTGCCGAGTTTTTCGGGCTTGGTGAGTTTTTCATTTTGGCGAGTTTTTCAACTATGCTTACAACTACCAAATTTGCAAAACTTCCCTATGCATTGCCAACCAATGTGCTAGGATTGCCTTTAGAGCATGAACCATTACCTTGCTTCTTTCCCTTCATTTGGCATCACCTTTGAACTACTCTACAAGTCTGTTGACCTCCATTATACAATTGAACTTTGGAAATTTGTTTGTCCTTCCTTTACTTATACACCTAATCCTCTTGATCTATATCATTGTCTTCTTGTCTCACATCATCTAATCTTACTTTTATTTAGCTCAATTCCTCTTCTACTTCTCTCTTAGGTCATAATTGACAATCCTTGCACTCCATGAATCCTTTGCCCACCTATCGTCAATCTCGGGTTTACTGCATACTTTAAATTTATTGTTGTTTAAAAATTTCCTCCAATCCCACAACATCTTACACTCCACCTATTCCTCCAAGAGTCCCACATACTCTAGTCCTTAAATAGGATTGGGTGCTTGTGCTAGCCATTGTCACAACACATCTACAAGTGTTTGAATCGCATATCTACATTATTCTCATAACATCTACCTAACAATATCGAGTATTTGTTTGTCTCTATGAGCTCAATGACCTCAAAATCTAAAATCAATTTCACCCAATGATGCTTACTTCTTAATCTTCAAAAAATTTCAACAACCTTTCTTTAGTCTTGTTTGCATGAACATGTGTAGGAAGAGCTGAAGCGGGTGTATTTCCAATCACCTTCCACGAATGCTTTCTCAACACCTTTACCTCGACACCAGTATAAATTAGTTTATTGCAAACCTTATTTTCATTGATCAATGCATCAATGATCAATTCCATGTCATAACTAGTATATCTAGGGATCTAAATTCACACATGTTCCTTGTCACTGCATTTGCACTTGTCACCACCAACTTTGCTCCATAACCAATCTATTAACTCCAAAAGAATACTAGCGTTGTTTATCAATGTAATATACAACCCCAAATTTTTTTTTCCAAAATATAGAACAATGATAAATAGTGTTAGCACAATTAAACTCCTCCACAATTCTGATCACCAAAATCCCAATTGGGCGAGGTGAGAGCATATTGTGCTTTGGACTACAAATTAAAACATTATACAAGTAAACATTCATCCGCATATGCAGGCATCCACAAACTGTGGGAATTCACCACTTTCAGTGGGTAAAGAGCAAGAATGAAAGATTAAAAAGCCATCCACTTATTCAGTGGGAATACTCCACTTTTTCAGTGGGTGAGAACAATACAGGAAGATTCTTTCTCCACACTGGCGGTATACCATCCAGGGGTTATTATGAGAAATGAATAGGACGAAATTACAACGAGTCTCAATACAATGTTATTCAATTAACACAAAATTAGAGCTTGATGAAGATACTCCTGAAGATCAATGATGAAGAGATCATACCCTGCATATTTGATTAGCAAATGAACACTCTATGATTGATCATGACTGAAATCAGATGCATACTAGCTGCTTACTGTTTATTTATGTTTTTGCTGACTGTCATCCTTGTAGGCAGCCATAGGAAGAGCAGCAAACACATGTAAAATCACCCAACTGAAACCCCCACCAAACATCCATAAATCTGATCTCAACCCCTTAACAAATATTTCTGAGCACCTCACAAAATCAAAGCAATGACAATATATTTATTATCCTTTAATCAACCATGCACAAGGCCGTACTGCCAGACAATGTATGGCTGCAAACTGTAGATTATCAACCTTTTCAAGGTGACTGAGATCACATTCAATGAGGTTGCCAAACTCATACAATAACATCCCAAATGCATCTATATCCTTTTAACATCCATATAAAATTTCTGAGTTGAAACTACCACAAACAGCTATGTACGGCAGCCAAGGAGGGAAATAATAACACATAAATCTCATACTTTTTACCATCTCTTCAATAGCTACCTAAGATTGATCCACACATTCCATTTATTAATTCTAAGCACTCCCACAACAGAAACAAACAAGATATAATCATCAGCTGTTAACCTTTCCTGAGTAGAGCCGTACGGCCAGGCAAGGTACGGCAGCTCATATCACATTCAAAATTGCACCAAAAATCCACATATCACTCTTAATATCTGCGTTTAGGGTAGGCAATTTCATCACAAAACACTAGACAGCCACTAGCACCCACAATAATTTTTAATGAGCATAAATCTCTTATGCCTGGTACGGCCTCAGGAAGTACGGCCAGGTACAAAGGCATTTTAAAAACCACAAAAAAACTACTCAAACCAACACCAACATTCATCAATAACAATATGCATTCATTTCAAACTGATTCCACAACAAACTTCACCAAAAATCTAACTAATCCATTGAGCTCCATGGCAAACTCTGTATGAGCTTGCTCCCAATCCACCTTCAGCACAATGGTGATTCCTGTATGAAATCACACCAAACCTCTAGAGGGTTTTCGTCCTCAAGAGCATTCTACAAGAGGTTTTCCGTCCTCAAGAGAATATGGAAGAACACTCAGGGTTCAATCCGGCAGAATAACAATACAAATCCAAGCATGTCTAAACAATGAGCCCAACTCCTCTTTTTATAACTTTTTGAGGGAAATAAAATATTATTTCCTTTATCCCTTCATATTTCTCCTCAAACAATAAAAAATAATTCCTTAAGTGTGCACAACTTAAAGTCACCACTTTTAATTAAAAGCTCTTTTTAGCTCCAAAGACCCCTTTATCAAAATAAATGAAATATCTGCTTCGCAAGGCCCCAAAATGATGCATCCATGATTTAAAACTTTTCTTCCTCTTTCCAACAAGCTATAACACTTAGATTTTTATTAATTATTTTCACCCCTAGGAGCTTAAGTGAAAATAATAATTAAAATAGCTCATTAAATATTAAATTTTGCGGAAAATCCCAAACGGCCTCCGAAAGCAAAATAAACTGAACCAATATGCTCTGTAAGGTTTGGGATGTGCAACGATGCCTTCCGGGTGACTTTCCAAAAATAGAAAACTCCTCCAAGAATCTTGGAGAGCAAACCAGAAGCCCGATCAAACTTTAGAAACCATCAATGTTACCCGGAACATCAACTGAGCTCAAAACCAAGACAAAATTATCCATTTACAAAAGGAAAACCCAATTAACTGTTCTGTAGACTGAACTAAGACCACTCCAAGAACATTGGAGTTCTTCTCAAACATGTTGGATAGCCTCCAAAAGACTAGGAACAAGCACAAATGCCCATAATAATCAATGTGCCAAAAATGGAACATTACAATCAACTCCAATATTTCTTTGAACATTGCCGATTCGTCCTTGTATCAACATTTGCATCGCTTTGCTACACTTTCCAAAGCAACCACACATTCCCCTCATAGCTCCCATGATAATCCATGGTATCCTCTAATAACTCTTGTCGTAGTCTTTTTCCATTGTCGCTACTGTAACCCTAATTTGTCAACCACTATCTGTCGTACACTTTTCCTTATCTCCTCAGTATTTTTAATCTTGGTACTATTTCTGTGTTGCCTTCGTCTACCCCTGATACACTAGGTTCTACCATATATCTCTCCATGTTCTTTTAACCATCTCAAGGAACGTATCCTTTCAATGTGCCTTCTTATAGTGCCTATAGAGGCAAATTTTCACACTCCTACCATCTATGCTCCGTGCTTCTACAACTTTAGCACCATGTCTTTATTTTGTCCTTCACCTTAACTTGAGCTACCCACTCCAACTTCTTTGATTCATGTTAGTGTTTAGCCACCTTGGAATCCCTCTCATAGGTCACAAAATTCCTAACTCCTTACCAAACACCTAATTGCTTCAATCACCTACAATCCTTTGTTACATGTGTGTTTCTCTTAGAAATAACACATACCACTCATTCCCTAGAGCCTTCTTCAATTTTCTCAATAATGGACAACCATCCTCCTAATATGCATCATCACTACATATAACACAATATCTAACTTCCTTTCACCAGCAATCCTCTTACTCTTTTTCACTATCCTCCTCCCATCTTTTTGGGACCAGCTTCTATGCAGCACTCAACCTCTCTATCGACTACCCTGCATCACTAATTTGTGCCTCAAACTTTGAACTAGCTCCATTGTCTTGCAATTTCGAAAATATTTCCATTAATGCCAATCTTTGTGTGGGGTGAACCCTTTGGTTCACTTCCCTTCATGCATGCTTGACAAGTACATTGACGAACCATTCCCAATGTTGATCCTTGCTAATTGTGAAGGGAAACTTCGCCTAAGTTTCTAAACCTTGCCCATAAAGAGGCTTATTCCCTTCTGTGGAGTGTAAACAACCCCTAGCTCCAACTACATTTTTGCATTTAGCTCCATTGAAATAATCATCTTCCTCTCTGATCATAATCGGATGCTGAATTTTCTCATCCAAGATGCAATTAGTGCCTACAACTATTTCTTTGCAATTACCAAAAGATCCCAATGCCCATCTATCAAGTTAAGCCTCAGTGGATTCCTCGGAACTGTACGATGACTTGAATCTGAGTTTTTATCAAAAGATGTGCCAATCATCTGTCATCATCTCTGCAAGCTTGCAAAACTCAGTGTTTTGAAGCCCTAGGCCTTGTCACAAATGAAACCCTGACAATCCATCCTTAGTCATTGCTTGATAAAAACTCTGCATGATCTCCTTTCTCTTAAAATCAAACCATCAATCTTGAAACACCTTGGAAGAATAGTGAAGGAAATGATAAAACTTTCAGTGTCTTATCCCACTGCTACATACTGCCCTTGTGATGACTGCAACTTGTTGAAAACTGCTGGCATGCCAACAACAAAACTACTGAGAAGAATCCTGCAACAAATCCTTGTTATGGTGAACAAACAATGGAAACCTTTGAATCTGTGCAACAACCTCTGCTAGAGATGTTTGGGAATTGTAATACTCATCAAAACCTGCTCAAACCCTCACTGATATCTACTGTTTATTATAATTGAAACTTGGCAACGTGGTTGTTGTAGATATATGGCAATGAAGGAAACTGATGACCAAGTGCTGCTAAAACCTGCACCAACAGCAATGAATGACGCTCATCCTTCTGGGAACCCAAACTCTTCTTCACAACTGGAAATCTGGAGGGACCACTCATGGGTACTTGTTTCAGCTCAGAATGGCCCTTTTTCGGCATTTCAAATCTGAGACAGATCTTCACAAAGCACACACCTAGGGTTACCTTGAACAGTTTTTTAAAAAATGTGTCAAAAACTGAGATTTTGCAGGCTAGTGCACACCTGTGCATAGATGATCTTTTTTCCTTGAAACTTCAGAGTTTGCCAAAATGACTGTAAGCACACACCTAGGCTTTGAATGGTTGTTTTGATATTTATAGCTTTCTGGCTAAAACTCGTTATGGCATGCACCTGGGAGGTTTTTGACCTTCTTTCATTTTTATCGAATTTTGCCCAGTCTGTGGCACTGTGCTATTGTGCGCACCTAGGACTTGTTGGGCACTTTTTTATGTTTTCACAATTCTATTTCAATCACATTATTGCACATGCTGCTACTCTTGTAGAGCAAAATTTTTGTGACTGCTATTTTGGGCAATCTTTAAACAGGCATGCCTCAGCAGTCTAAATGGCCTCTTTCTGATTTTTGAATTTCTAAGGCCCAATCCATCTTGGGCACGCTTCTCAGGATGAAGTCAACCCCTTTTAAATTTAGACAGCTTCTTCAGATTGGCACACTTATGAGTATTGGAGATCGTGTCTTAAAAATTTCAGACTTTTTGTCTAACCTTGTTCAGAACCTGCTATAGTCGTGCTTGGATGAACTGTTGTTGCTGCTGCAGATAAGCTTCAAACAAAGATTTGAACATTGGCAAACAAGCTTGAAACCCTGCTGCTACACCTGCAATGACCCCTACAAAGAGACCTTTTGATTCAAAAACTGACACTATAGGAAAATTTTCATGAGTACAGCATAATCTATATTGCTTGAATTTTCACATGGTATTATCCACCAAAACTAAGGAAAGAAATAAAAAATGTTCACTTGTCAGTGATTGAAATGCAAAACCAGTCATTAAAAGCTTACTGCTTGTTTACCATTTTAAATAAAACAAAACAAAGGAATAAAGTGGCATACACTATGCACAATTCTACAAGTGATAACCTGATTTTGCTGAAACGCAATGAAATAAAGACTTCACTCAATAAAAAGACCTTCCCTGGGAATATTCTGCCTTCCATCTAGCTACTTTTATTTTCATAATAATTCATAAAGCACAACAGCTAAACTTCTTAACAGCAATTAAAATTTAAAAGAGCACCAAAATATCCCAATTTGATCTTACTCATGTACACGTTTTTGAGATGCATCTCCTCCTCCTAGCTCGCCATGCCATGATATACGCTCCAGGGCATCCGCATACAATGCTCCTTGGCCAGATGGTGTCACACCCGTTCCTTGATATGGCTGAACATGAAATAAAACACTTATACAAGTATGCTCATTGAAATACTACTCTAAGGCCATATCCATATCTGGGTTCAAGCTCATCTTTAGAGTCATATGAGAATTCAGATACTTAAGGAATGCACACCTCTTAACTGTTGTTATTTAGACATTCATTAAAAATTCATCTAAAGTTTTGCAGCCAGCATATAATGGTATTCATGCAAATGTAAGAGATTCCTCCATGTGCCATATATTACAATACCAGTTGTAGTGTGGGCTGGGAGATGCAATCTTGTAAGCTTTGTGCTGAAAAGTCTGAACCCTCATCTTTCCTTTCTTCTAATGATGCATTTTCTTTTGTTGATTTTGTTATGTACAATGCATCTGATGTGCTTGGTTCGGCAGAGGCTTTGATGGGCTTTGTATATTTAAGGGATTTCTCATGTATCTTCTCAGTCAGACAAGAAAGGATGTGGGGAAGCTGTAACCAAAAGAGAGCTTCTGAGAACTCCCCAAAGTGTGCGGCAGCAAAAGCAAATCTTTCTGTGCATCCTTTATCGAGCAAAGTAGCATATCTTCGGATCCTGTCATTGTCTAATAGTCGCCCTGACAAGAAGTTGTGCACAGCATAATTTAGTCAATCCTTTTTTAATATAAGAAGATATAACATGTTATACTAAACAAGCATTTTGTTCACTACAAAGTAATTTGTGTATTTAACTACAAAGAGATGTGTACTACCTGCCTTTCGGTAAGGTTCTAATATTTTCAGCAGTAATTCTGGAACAACCAAATCACCAATCACAGGAAGAGATGTATCCAGCATGTATTTACGAAGATCTTTCTGCTCTAGGGTCAATGGAATTCCAGCAGTATGCATAGCAGCCATATCATTCACTGGTATATGAGCATCAAACCATGAAGGTTGAACTCCCCATTGCAAAAGCATACGTAAAGCCTGTCAGCAATTGCAAGGCCAGAAAAATTTAAGCATTAAACCTGCAAAATTTTGACTTATAAGTTCTCTTCCTTCTCTAGTATGGATGCCATATTTAATTTTACTATCATAACCATCAATGTCATACATATAAATTAAATTTCTAATCATAAACTAAAAAAACTAGCATACTGTCAATGAATAAGGCAGCAGTTACAATAGCTAATGCATCTTACCACTTGCATTTAATGTGTCATGTTTTGTAAATATCAATTTAGGGTTACCTTGATAGCTGTAACTACCACTGACCATCCATTGTACAAATATATGAAGTTTTCTTTAAAAATGCATTAATGCACATTGCAGAGTGTCTCAGATGGTAAATGGTGTAACATAGCTCCACATAAGCACTTCCAGATGATCCATTGTACATAGCGTTCCCAATAATTCTAATTATCTATGGGAATATGGACCTTATCAACTAAGTGTTCTTGAAACTGACATTAACCTTGAATGTCTCATGTTGCAGGTGTTGTCAAATGCGGCTATATATGGGTGCTTCAGAACCTACACTTTGCTTGGAGTTCCAATTCAATGGCCATATTAGGTTATTATATTATCGCTCCTTAAAGTTATTTTGCTCGCTGTACCTTCAAGTCTTATTGGCCTATTTTGGTCATCATTGGACACTAATATAATTCTTTCTTTCTTACTCAGCATCATAGATTCATCATTCAAGAGGTTCTGGTGTAATGGTAAACTGGTGAATTCGTAAAGAGCATAGTTAAAAAAACCAGCAAAACCTCGCCAGATTCACAAGTAGTCATAGGTCAGGCAGGCTCCACAAGCAACTTGAAAAAACAACTTGGTGGAAGAGTATAGTTCTAGAACAGACAAAAATTCGCCAGACTTGCTAGTAGTTGCAGGTCAGACAGGCTCCACAAGTAACTCGCAGAAAATCTTGGCAGCAAGTTTTTGGAGAGCTTTTGCTGAAAAATGACCAAAAACTCATGAGTCCAAGTCAAAAACTCAGCTGGTGATGGAATAAATCAGTCCACCCCAAAGAAACAGACATTTTCATCATTTTTGGCATCAATTTTTTCAGGCATTTGAGTTGTTCAACATATTGGAGCATCACACATTAGTTTTCAGGCATTTGGGAGTGAGGACTGATCAAGATTAGAGAACTCATTAGCTATAATTCACCTGCACTTATCCAATTTTGTTTGTTTTTTTGTGCTGTCATTCTAAATTTATAGTGGTAGGGTTTAGTTATTCACTATTTTATTTCTGATTTTGAGTTAGTTTGTAGCCGCTACTAGGGTTTTGTTTGGATTTTTTCTGCTTTCTCCATTTTGTTAGTGTTTAATTCCATTTTTCTGAAAACAAAATGGAATCCACAAGTAGGAGAGGTGGCAGCAAGCCTACAGACCTTGCTTGGAAACTTGGGACAAAAGGTACAAATCCAGGAATGGCAATCCACAACTGTGGTGGGTTGCATCTGAGAGGAGGCATAAATTGCATCAAATATCACCTTGCACAGATCAGTTGCCAATATGTTGTCATATGTAATGCAATGTCTCAGGGGATTGAGCAAGAGGGCAAAGTTCTCCTTGCACCCTTGATTAGAAGAAAGCAAAGAAAAATAGGACAACAGAGGCATTGGTAGGTATCATGAGTTTTCCAAAGTCAAAGGGAGACATCTCTTCTTCTTCCATTGGGCCATAGATATGGGGATTAGGTATTGTAAGCAGCCATAGTTCTAATTCTTTTGTTCCTCATAACACTCTTAGTTCGCAACCTTCATTGGGAATAGTATATGGAATAAGGAATTGTAGCATGAGACCAAGTTGGCATGTGCCAATTTTTGGTACTACAACAACATTCCATTTAATGTTGCAAGGAGTCCTTGTTAGGACCAGTTGTTCACTGCACTGACCATGGCAAGTAAAGGATTCAGTGCACCACACCCTTATCAATTCAGTGGGCCATTATTGGAGGATGTAATCAAAAACACAAATTAGCTAGTAGATGAACAAAAACAAATTTGGAAAAAGAAGGGCTGCAACATTTTATCTGACAGGTCAGATGGAAGGAATCGCACCTTAATCAACTTCCTTGCCGCTTCAAAAGAATAAATAGTGTTGTTCAAGTCAATTGAAAATCAAAATTGCTGAGACCTTGCGCAATTGTTTGGATGAGATCATGATGGAGATGGGAGTGGAGAATGTTGTCCGAATAGTGATGGACAATGCAGTTGCATATATGGCAATTGATAGGGTTCTAGTGGTGAGGCATCCTATGCTGTTTTGGAGCCTTTGTGCTGCCCACTACATTGACCTTCTCCTTAAGGATATATGGAAACTTAGATGGATGAAGAACATATTGCAAGACGCGAGGAATGTGACAAAATACATCTACAACTACACATGGGTCTTGAATCTCATGAGAGAGCACACGAATGGCAAGGAGCTCGTGTGTTCGAGAGTCACATAGTTCACGATTAAGTTCATCACCTTGTAGAGTATTGCAGCCTCATTGCCCAACCTCAAGAACATGTTTGTGAGCACTAAGTGGTTGGCGAGTCCTTCGTTCAAGGTGGCCAAATAGGAGAGGGCTGTGAAGATCAATTTTTATGATACATCAAGGTAAATTTTCCATCAAAAAATTTATGCCCTTTTCTAAATTTTATAATGTTACAATTTGTTGATTTTGTAAATTTATGATATTTTAATTTGCAATTTTTTTTTTAAACTTCTTGTTAACTTTAGTTTTTTATTTCATTTTTATACTCTCTTGTTTTAGATGTCAAAACAGTTGGTTAAGGTTCTATGGTTGGTGGATGGAAACAAAAATCCTATAGGGTATCTATAGAAAGCCATGGACAAGGCCAAAGATGTGATTCAACATTTATATGGATCAAATAAAAACAAATATGAACCCATCTAGCACATTATTGATCAGAGGTAGAACAGACAACTCCACCAACATATTCATGTTGCTTCCTACTATTCTAACCCTAAGTTTTTCTTTTCCAGATCATTTAGAGTTGATGAGGACGTTATGTATGGCCTCAACACATATGGTAAGGATGGCCCTGATGAAAACCTTAGAGACATCATACATGATGAGTTACACATTTACAAGGGGAAGGAGGGAGGTTATTTTCTTCACATCTGTGCATTTGAAGGAGAGCCACTCTACAACTAGGTAAAAAAATATTAATGTTTAATTTGGTTTATTGTTTACTTTAAGTTTACTAATATCCTTATAAAATTACAAATGTTGTCCTTGCATATTTGTGGTGGGAAGATTTCGGTGCAACATCTAATCTCCAAAATCTCGCCATCCGCATTTTGTCCCAAACATATAGCACTTCAAATTATGAATGCAATTGGAGTAATTTTGAGGCCATACACACAAAGGCACACATGAGGTTGACTCAAAAGTGCTTGAATGACCTTGTCTTTGTGTAGTACAACCTTCGGTTGCGTGCAAAGAAGGTAGAGCACCAAGTGACACAAAGGGCACTTGACCTCAATGAAATCGATCCATATTCAAATTGGGTTGCTGAGGATATGGTTCTGAAGTTTAGTGCTAATGATATAATTGATTTGGCGAGGGAGGCAGTGGAATCGGAAACAGAAGTGGTAGTATTTGAGGAGGCAAAAGGCATTCACATCATGATCCTATGCCTAAGGCTCTTGCTAACGATGATATTGTTCCTCATCAAGAAGTTGCAGCACTACCATTCAGTTCAAGGGCATTCACATAGCCATTTAGGAGCTCTAGTTTGAAGAAATTTATGGATAATGATCATTGAAATTATAATTTTATCTTATTTATATTGAAACTTGAAGTTGATATGTAATGAATTTGTTTTTTGATCTATGGCATGCATTGAACTCTAATTTTCATCTATATATTAAGGAAATCAGTAATATGTTCTCTAAATTCAGTAATATGCATTTTTTTAAGGATATTTTTACAAGTTTATGCAGTTCTAATGTTTGAAAAATAATCAAATGATTTTTAACAACCATACATAAAATGTATTGAAATCTGAAATACCCACAACAATTAAACAGAGATATGCACTAAAATCCTCAAGAAAGCTAGACATGCACTACTAAGTCCCAAACAAACTATTTTTTTCTGAAATCTAATTTTATACTCAAATGAAATCTATAGCAAACCATCTACAGAAGATTTTAATCACTTTCTGATCACTAAGATCCCATGAAGGGGAGGTGAGAACATACAATTTGAAAAAATTGAATAAACTATACAGATTTGTTCACAAAAAGTATGCCATAAAAGATAATCTTTGCACACATAAATAGAAACTTCTCAATATGCTAGAGCTGATTCTTATTAATGAAATGCGCAGCAAACTACTGATATATATTAGATATTATAGAAATACACATGATGGATAAATCTGAAATAATTTTTTGTATGCTGAAGCTGCCTTCTTCATAAAATTGCAATTACAAAAATATTGAAATATATGCTAAAACTATGCTGAAATCCAAACAATCCTTGAAGTGCAAATACAACCTCTCTATGAGATTGCCCTCATGAAAACTAAAGGGGTTTCGTCTTCTGATCTCCAAGAATCTAAGGGTTTTTGTCTTCAAATTATGTAGTTGAACAAAATTGTTAAATTGGCAAAAGATATCAATTGACGAAGTTGGCTAGCTTATTTAAAAGTTATGGGCACAAATCCCAACATCCCATTATGCCCAAAAATAATAAAAAATAATATATTGCAATATTATTTTTTTACAAATATTTCCTCTCTAATTAAATCCATTAAAAATTTGTCATAACTCCTTGATTCCTGATTATTTTTAGCTAGTGAAGATGCTCTTCTCACACCCACTTACAATTGTCATAAATAATTATGAGATGCTCCTCCAACATGCAAAATAATAATATTTTATTTATTCAAGATGCTTTCCCAAAATAAGCTCTTTGTAACTCCCCCACTAATTGCCAACCATAACTCCCCAATTATGAGCTATCATAAAATCTATCATAAATGAAGATGCCAAATGATTTTGGAGTTACATATGCTCCATTTATGAATTCCCATGTCCCATTTAGGCAATTAAACAATAATTTAATATTTATTTGGCCCATTTTCCAAATTTTTAAAAATATAATTAATAATGGAGGGTAAAAATTAATAACTATTTTGCTAGCATTTCCTTTTAGCCCATGGAAAATATTATAATCAGATTTTGATCCACAAACATAAATTAATTGAAAAGGGGGCATTACAAGCCCGCCCTTCCTAAAATTGCTTGCTTGCCCTCAAGCAATGCAAATTCAAATGTTCCAGGATTTCTAATTCTTCCCAAACGACATCCTTTGTAGATGGGTTACTCCAACAACCCAAACACTATGTGATGACTTTGTTTCTCTTCTTCTTTGCCTTTGTATCAATGATGACATCTAATACCCATATGAGTAGCACTATACTATCTATGTACATTGAATCAATGTAAGTTAGTGCATCAAAAGCACACAATGCCATGAATACAAACGTACCAAGGGACAAATATTAGATGGTGTTGTAGAAATAATCTCCCAAGTACAACCACTTAACCCATGTTGATTTTTGATCTAAAACATATTCCCTCAAGTATCCTTCAACCCACTTATTCACCATTTCTATTTGTCCAACTATTTGTGGACAATAACTTGTGCTAGGAGTGAGTTTTGCACCTATCAAATGAAATAATTCCTATCAAAAGCAACTGACAAATCTATTATCTTTATCACTGACAATATTTTTAAGCAACCCATATAGCCTAAACACCTCTCTAAAATATAATTCTAGCATATGATGTGCTTTGAATTCAAAATAAATGGCAAAAAAGTATGTGTACGTACTTAGCCTATCCACAACAACATAAATGCAATCTTTATCATATAATGTGCCTTGAGTTCAAAACAAATGGCAAAGAAGTATGTGTACACATTTAGCCTATCCACAACAACATAAATGCAATCTTTATCATATACCTTGGGAAGACTCATGATGAAATCCATTAACACACTTTCCCAATCTTGATGGGGAATAAGCAATGGTTGCAACAAACTTACAGGAAAGACATGCACTACTTCATTCTATTGGTAGGTAATGTATTCTCTAATGTGTTCGAGATCATCCTCCTCAAAGCTCCTCCATGAGAATCTCTCTTATATGTCTACAAATCTTGTAGGATCTAGAGTGTCCCAACATCTTCAAAATCTTTTGTTTCATCTTAGAATCAAACACTAGAAAGATTCTATCCTTATGCAAAATGAGACCATCTGCTAGCACATACTTGTCATCCTTCACATTTCCATCTAAGATGTTAGCAGCAAATGTATTTTTGGCATATTCTAACATGATAGAAATCTTCCAATCACCATAAATGACAAAAATAGAACAAAGAGTGGGCATTCTAGAAAAGGCATCAACAACTACATCTTTTGGCCCTTCATATATTCTATATCAAAATCATAAGCTTGGAGTTTCCTTACCCATTTTTGTTGCAAATAGTCCAAGTCACGATGACCCAAGAAGAACTTCAATCCATTGTAATCTAACTCAACCACGCATCTATCACAAACTAAATGTTTTCTAAACTTTGCCAAAACATGCATGATTGCAAGCATCTTCTTGTCATACATAAAGAAACCTTTTTCTAAATCTTTCGACTTTCTACTCTAAATTGTTATGGGATGCCTCCTTTGCATTGTAACCAATCCAACTCTCTTTCCTGAAGCATCACATTTTGTAGCAAATGGTTGTTAGAAATCTGAAATAGTAAGTACATGACATGAGTCGATTACCTTCTCAAGATGATCAAATACTTCTTGTGTTGCATCCTCCTACATACCTTGAGCACTAATGACATGACCCAAACATAAAAGATCTATGACATCAATCTCACATGTAGATTCTTTTGCAAATAGAGCCTGTTGCTTTAATATATCCAGATGCTTCAAATGATCTTCCCAACTCTTGTTGTAAATCAAAATGTCATTAAAGAAAACCAAAAAAAAAATTCTTAATTGATTAGTGTATACCTGATTCGAGGATGATTGGAAAGTAGCTAATGCATTTGTCAAATCAAATGGCATGACCAAGAGTTCAATGTGTCCAATAAGGCATCTGAAAGTTGTCTTGTGTACATATTCCTTGCAAACATAGATCCAATGGTGGCTTGATTTCAGATCAATCTTTGAGAAGTAAGTTGCTCCATGCAAGTCATTAATCAGATCAATGATCCTGAGAATGGGGTACTTGATTATCTTCACTGCTTTGTAATTGATGCACATACTCATGGAGCCATCTTCATCCTTCTCAAGGACCACTAATGAGGCAAATGGGCTAAAGTTGATGTGGCCCATTTTAAGCAACTCCTTAAGACCTTTCTCTTCTCTATATATCCTTAGGTGGTGGTAAGGAGTGCTCACAACATGCTTAGATCTTAATTCCAACTCTATGACATTTTTGAATCCTCTATATGGTAGCAATCCTAGACACATTATTGAACACCACACTATGCAGATTCAAAAGCATTTGAATATCAAAATGATAACTATTCTACTTACCAAAAACGGAAATAGCGTGCATGTCTTCCATCACCAAGCAAATTGCTACCCAAGCAACTTGTTCCTTGCAAGAAGTCCTCTTATCTATGACTACTCTCCGAGCTCCATTAGAGACATCTTCAAGCACCACATCTTTTCCTTCAAATGTAAACTTTAGCTCCCTAGATTTTTGTAGAAGCTAGCCAATGGAATGCAACCATTGTACACCCATAACCATTTTAACTCTTATAACATAGAATTCATTACATACCTTATGCTCACCCATGGCTACATTGGGTTGTTTGTTTATCCAAGTGCATGGAATGGTGAATCTAATAACAACCATGAAATTGAACCCATCAAAAACTTCAACCTTCGTGTGCCTCACAATGTCTTCTATTTGGAATTCTTCGTTTATAACACCAAGATCCCACACCATCAAGTATGAGCAATCTTGGACTTGAGAGAAAGGATCTCTATTCCATTTTCTGCAGGATTTATCCTTCGTCTTTTCATCACTATTAGATTGTTTCTCATGATAAATAGAATTTTATTATGATATTCAATGAAATAGGTGTAATAAATCTTCGATACTACTATCCTTTTTATTTCTTGAGTTGTAATCAAAGAAACAATCAAAGTGTTTACCTCCATTGACTGATTTGAAAATTTTGAGAGATTTGTAGCAACACTACCATTCTCAAAATGAAGATCATTAATAGAACAAGAATCAACTAAAGCATCCTCAACAAAATCATGCCCACCAACATAGTTAATTTGTAAACTATCCGCACATGCCAATGGTTCCATCCTTTTAATGTTTGAAAGTTTGATAGGTGTTTATTGAACACCATTAAAAATCATTGGAACATTTTCTTCAATTATGAAATCTTTATCTTCAAAATGCAATGTTGATTTATTATTAATTTCATCAAAACAAACATTTTCCCGATGTGAGAGCTCACTAGAAATAATTGGAATATCTTTTTCAATAATAGAATTTTTACCTTCAACCTCTATAGCTTGTTGTACCCCTGTTCAATTCTTTCATCTACCTGTAAGTCAATTTTCTTTGGTTCATGCTCGATGATTTGTTCCTTAATAACTTGTTGCTTTGGTTCTGATTTTTCTTCTTTTTGCTTCAACTCTCTTAGTAGTCATATTGGCCTCTTTCATTTCGAGACTTCTTTCTGAGTATCTCCAAATACTTGTCAAAAGATGGTGCAGCTTTGAAAACATTAGATTTCCCTTGATATTGCTCAAAGATTCTGTCAATCTCTTTTGTGGGTGTAGCCTCAAATACTTTTTCTACCTCTTTCTTCACTTGTTCTACTAACTTGTTCATTTTTATCAATGTATCTTGAACAAGATCTGCATTTTTCCCTTTTGTTAGAGATCTCCAAATTCCTTCCATGATACACAAGATCAAAATAAAGGAGAAATCTGATTTCTTTTTCCCATCAACAATTTTACCTTGTAGAATGGCAAGATCAAAGCTTTGATACCACGATAATGTCCCCAACCAAAATAATATTAAAATATTCTCAGATCTAAAATATTCAAATGATTTTTAACAACCAAACAGAAAATATACTGAAATCTGAAATACCCACAACAATTAAACAAAGATCTACACTCAAATCTTCCTGAAAGCTAGACATGCACTACTATGCTCCAAACAAATTGATTTTTCTGTTGGGAATTAAGGTGTCTCAACCTTTGCAAATTCCTAATGTTGTATTTACTTATCCCATGTTGAGTTAGCATAGTCAGAACCTTGTGTATATGCAGCAGGGTAAATTTTGGTGAGTATCTCTGCACGAGAGAAAGGCATCTTTGGGCGGTCAAGGGAGGTTATGACATGTAAGAGGAATATGATATTTTTAGTCAGTGTATGATAGATTCTATGACAGCTGTAAGGTGCGTAAGAGCATCTGTCGTAGCCTATCTTGGGACCAGGCACCCACTTCGAGATGGGATGTTGGACAAGTGTCCTTAGGCGTGGGTTTTGGGGCATGAGTCCAAGATGGACGCCCATCTTTAGAAGGTTCCATATTTGCCTTGTAAACTCTATATAAACAGGTGCTTGGATGGGAGATAGATAACTTTCGTACGAGTAATGTTATGCTGCCGAAATATCTCCAGATTCGACATTCGAAGACTCCTGAAAAAGTATTGGCTCTGAAACTGTATTGTAAACTGTTATTATTTATTGTAATACATTTGAGCTGTGTTTTGGAGTGTGGGGTTTTTCACCCGTAAGGGTTTTCCCCACGTATATCTTGTCTCTCTCTCTTCTGTCTACTTTTTGTGTGTGTGTATTGCTACAATATCTCATGTTAATGGTTTAACATTGCTGTAATAGTTAGGATAAAGTTGAATTTGCATAGCCCTCTCCTTATTAGATTAGTGTAGGAAGCATTTTCCGCACACCTAGCTTCCTTTCATTTTCTAACATCTAATTTTATACTCAAATGAAATATACAACAAACCATCTACAAGAAGTTGTTTGTCTTATATAGAAGGTATGGGCACAAATCTCAACATCCCATTATGCCCAAAAATAATAAAAACAAAATATTGCAATACTAATTTCTTTGCAAATATTCTCTCTTCAATTAACTCCACTAAAGAGATGTCATAACTCTCCTTGATTCCCAATTATTTTTAGCTAGTGAAGATGCTCTTCTTACACCCACTTACAATTGTCATAAATAATTATGAGATGCTCCTCCAACATGTAGAATAATAATATTTTATTTATTCAAGATACTTTCCCAAAATAAACTCTTTATAACTCCCCCACTGATTGCCAACCGTCACTCCTCAATTATGAGATGTCATAGAATCAGTCATAACCCTATCATGGAATCTATCATAAATAAAGATGCCAAATGATTTGGAAGTTACATATGCTCCATTTATTAATTCTCACACCTCATTTGAACAATTAAACAATAATTTAATATTTTTTTGACCCATTTTCCAAATATGCAAAAATATAATTAATAATGGAGGCCAAAAATTAATAATTATTTCCCTAACATTTCCCTTTAGCCCACAAAAAATATTGGAATGGCCTTTTGGTTGACAAACATAAATTAATTGAAAAAGGGACATATAGTGTGTTCTTAAGTGTATTTACAAGTGGTTTGGCTATGAGGTTCTTGTCTTTGGGGTGTTTGGTTATGGAAAAAATAGTAGAGATAGAAGGTGAGATGGTTCATTGTGACCCCCTAAGCCTTGTGTTGTTTGTGGAATGTTTGGCCTTGTGTGTGATGGTTGATATTGCCTCATTGCCCAAATCCTTGGCAATCGTCCAAGTTCGGCGATTGATAGTGCTTTTGGCTTACCATACGGTTGGGACGTGTGTTCCTCCTATTGGTCACATGCTTGGTTGGAGCTTCGATCTTGTCATGTCCCTTTCTCTGAAGTGGTCATTGTCTTATACATGGTTGCACTCGAGGTATTGAGAGAGGTTGGATTTCACTATTGGGGCTGTCATTCCACTTCTGGATACTTGCTCATGAATACTTGGCTTATGATGATCCATTTCCCTTGGAGCTTTCATATGGGTTCATATTGGCACTTGGACTTCATCACTCGTGTGTCTTGCATCACTTCACCTTGGAACTTTGGAGATTCATCATCGAGGTAAATCGTGCACTCATCTTGGCAATCTGCATTGCTTTAGTGGATTATCACTATCGTTGATGAGTTTCTTTTGAGGCTGACTAGATTCCATGCATATCTCCTTCAGGGTGGCCGACCTGAGCTCATATACTTGCCGCTATGAGACATGCTTCTCTTGTATGGCCGACTTGGACTTATTTCATGGCTTTTATTCACTCTTCCCATGGACGACTTGCTTTAAACACAATCTATTACTCTATGAGGCCGACTTGTCAAGGCATTTAAATCTCTTGTGGCACCAAGGCAAGTGGAATAAGGCCGACCTCACAATGCACCATAAAAGAGATGAAAGAAACGGATTAAGACAAATTATATTTATCTCTAGAAGGCCGACCTTCTTGATGCTAATTGGGCACTCAACTTGGAGGGATCTAGAAACTATCAAAGACTTGTATAAATATGTGTTTTGAGGACAGCATTTTGGCATCTCATCATCGATCATGGAATCTTTCTTGGTATGTTTAATGTTTTTTGTCTGAATTTGAGGAGATGGCCCCTCAAATTGAATGGTGATGACCCCATTCCTTGTCCTTTCACTCTCAGAAGTAGAGCAGCAGTCTATTAGGATTAAAAGTATTCTGGAGCAGTAGCAGATTGGAGTAATTGAAGAGCTGAAGAAGACCATTCCAGCCCTCGCGAACCTCATAAGGAGACTATTGAAGACTTGCAAATCATCTTGGAGGAATATAATACATCTCTGAGATCAGCAAATTCCTTGAGGACATCAGCAAAGTCATTAGAAGCCAATAAATGAGAAGCGAATCATGTCTATGAACTGCTTTGAGACCAGCGAACCTTATTGAGAAGCAGCGACTTCCAAATAAGGCAGATCATATTTGGATTTGAGTAGATATTGGGCTGAAAGCCCTAGTTAATTACAGATCAGACTTACATTTGCAACCTATATCACTATTGGTGGCATTGAATATACTTCAGCATATTCAGATTATTAATTATAATTGCATCAGACCCATTTATTACAGTAGATCCATTGGTTTTGTGTGGATTAGTCATTGGATTACACTTTCATGAGTTAGAGGATAAACATTGCATTTCATGGTGTATTGATCATTGTGTGCAAGTGTTAGTATAAACCCGAGTTAGGAACATGACAGATCTCCTTTCATTCTTGGCAACTCTTGGAGATGTAGATTAGGAAGAAGAAAGGAAAATCAATGTGCTCATTCTAACCCTACTTTCCCCTTGAGAAGTAAAATAAACTTTGTTTCTGTATTTTATATGTTTTGGGAAAGACAAAAAAATGAGATCTTAGTCCCATCCTTTATAGAAAGATGTATTTGGAAGAACATAAATGTGTATAGGTTTTCCACTTTTGGTATTTATGTAATTTTGAAGAGATGTAGATCAAGTTAAAAAGGGGGTTTCGTGACGAAATTGAGTATGTTAATGTTTCATGGGGATGCATGCAACCCATCTTTCCTACACATCCATCATACCTCTCTTCCTCTATGATCATTTGCCAACACGTATCTTCCACATGATGACAATACCAAGTGGCGTTGCACGTGGCAACAACTCTTGTGTATAGCATATCCTCTCATTGTGGCGTGCATTGGTTAACAAAAGAATTATTAGTCGGGTTCTGCTAGGTTTTGTTCATGGTGTTTTTATGGCCATTACACCAGCTATGGGAAAGTTGAAAAGAATAAAAGATAGGAATGCATGTACCGTATTTATGATGATATTAAGAAGGTTTATAATGACTTTTTCTCAAAACAAGAATCTCAAAAAGAATAACGGAGAATGTTGGCCAACAAGGTATTACATACATCAAATGTCAAGCCTCGGCAGCCTCATCTCTTGTAGCAATAATGATAGCAAAAAAACTATAAATTCAACAACCAAGTTTTCTCCATTTTTTGGCCAGCAGTATGAAAACCTCTTTTCTTGGAGAGAGTGGACCAACATCGGCCCGTTCTCTCTAACCATAGTTGAAACGTGATCAAAAATGCTATCTGAAGTTTCATTTGCTATAGGATATTTGCTTCAAAAGAATTCTATATTGTTTTTTCTCATTTTTTCTTGAACTTACATTACTTAGAACACATTTTACATTTTTTAAGCCTCTCTTAAGTCTCTATTTATTTAGGAAAATGACTACTAGGGTAGCAATATTTGCCTCCTCAAAGAAATCCTTCAGTAAAGTCCATGCTTGGTAAATTGTTATAATATATGACATTGACCAAGCCATTGCTAAGCAGTTATAACAAAGCCTCATGTAGTAAAAGAAAATGTAAAGCGATCAATAATCTTTCCTTTGTGGCAGTTTCTTTCCTTGTTTTCAGGCCAAAACATCAATCTTGCAATCAACGGATTGTCACATAAGTTTTGGTGCATTACCAAAGAAGTTATTTCAAGAATTTTTAAAAAAATTCCATTTGTAAAACCAGTTTAAACAGCATGCCATGTTTATAGGTTTTGAATAGCATATGTGGAATTCTCAACTATAAAGTGGTCAAAGATTACAAAAAGGACACAACTCTCTATGGATTTTTTTTAATAGGGAGATATGAATATCAAATTACATATAATAGTTGATTCAAGAGTACACAACCTCAAAATATAATGGTTTTAGTACTTTAAGCACTTAATTTGAAAGCATCATGACGTAAGGATTAGCAATATCAAAAGAAATTCCTATTTCAGTTGTAGATGAGACATTCATCCCATTTAAATCTACATTCACAAACCAATTTATCAAAAAACATTTCATAAAATACACCCATAATATTTTGGAAATATCATAATTACCAGTGCATGTGGAGGAGGAAGCAAAGCTGGTGAGCACAAGGGCATCGGACGGAATCTATCTTTTACAGCCTTTCCCTCATGCACTTGAACTGACTTGATTGGGTTTCTACAACACCGCAATCATTAGCAAGAGTCATGTGACAATGTGGCATGTCCCTGCCTTTTCAAAAAACGATAATTCACAAGAAAATATCTAAAAATCATAACAACATTATATAATTCTTACATTGACTTCTTTCCATTTAAACAGCTTGTGGATGGAATATTTCATATGCTCATAATGTCCAGGCATCAATCATCTATCCTTTATATTCAAGATCTAGTTTAAAGTATCCCCAGGCTTAAAAAGTTTATAACTGATTTGAAAATCAAGAAAACTATCAGTCCAATTTTCACAGAACATAATAATTTCTCCTATAGACGCTTCACCTAGAAAAACCTAACAAGGTAACATTTTCATCTTAACAGTCTTCTCTACTTGCAAGATACAAAACCAGGTTGTTTATTTTCATTTCTTGGCATGTAAAGCCCATTTTCTGTTTCAAATGTCTTTTTCTCAAGTTTTTGTCACATTTCAGTCAACACGAAACATAGGCTCCATGGCAGACACAATGCGGTTGTTTCAGCAACCATTGTGCAACCGTTTTATCATGCAAAAATGGTTTTGCAGTATGAGAAAGCCCCACAACAGGCCACATTGCCGCAGCCATTGCCACTCAAAAACTATGTACAAAACCTGAAAGGTAAAACAAAAACACGACAAAACTCAACACAGAAAATGAAAAACCATATCTAAAGCCTACAAAACTAAAAGTAGTTCTAGTTACGTCCATAGACTTAAATCCCTTCCCAACCCAAAGATTACTTCATTTTCACATGCATCTTTGAAGGAGAGATGAGTGGAGGAGAATAAGCTGTTGAAGCAAAACTTTCAAGAGCTTCAGGCAAAAAAAATTAAATCTGGTTCCAGATCTGGATTCATCATGAAAAAACATCAGGGCAGGAGTTTCGCATTTTTCTTCATTTTGAACTTTACCCCCTATTTTTTGATGTTGAAAAGTCATCAATTGTCTCCCACATTTTTAATATTTTACAACACAAATTTTCAAATTTGGGAAATTTTCTCCTTGGTGACTATGTGGTGGTGGTGGGGGCTGAGGTGGTGGAAAGATGGAAGATCAGCGATGGCACTGTGATGCTGGGTAGAAGAACCACATCACAGGCAGAAGGCAGAGGTGCAGGGGTTTGACAAATCAGAAGATGCCACATTTCACCTTTGAGGCCTCACCCATGACTAGTGACAGTCAAAGATGCCCCCTCATGGGTTCACATTCAAGCCTGCCTGGCAGGTAAAACTCTTGTGTGAGGTTTTGCATACAGTTTGGTGCCAAGGGTGGCACTCTAATTTCAAAGGGCTGAAAACTTTTTTTGCTATTAGGCAAGCAGGCTAGCCTGCCCAACCCAAGGCCCTAGCTCCCTTGGGCCTGCCCTCTCATCACTCTCATTCATACCACAACACATTACAGCTTATTGTTGTACCGTATGGATAGGACAAAATTTATTTTTTAAAATCAATATTGAAATTGATGCATGGTGCATTGGGATTGGTTAAAAGTATTTTCCATATATGAAGTGTCAATCAATGCCAAATCAGTACACTCAGCAAAATCAGAATGGCAAATCAGGATGTTGCAATTGTTCCAATCAGCTCCAACCTGAAATTTTTCAATTTTTAAATTTTTTCACAGGTTTAATTTTGCAATTATTAGGATTTGTAAAAGAATATTCTGTGAGCCATAACTTATGCAAACAATGTATGTTTTTGGAAAACTTTAACTTGTTGGAAAGATTGAGAGATCTCTACACAATGGGGAATGTTCGAAAAGACTTTGGAACAATTTCATTGTGCAAAAGATGAATCTGTTAAAAAGGATCTCTTTCCAAAAAAGATGGACAAAAACTATGATAAGAGGTAACAAAAGATACCTGTTTTAATAAAAAGAAAGGGCCTCTGATTGATGGCACAAAGGTTAGTAAAGACTCCAAGTAAGGAATCTAACCTCTACAAGTTCATCGTCAAAAATAATATGCATAAGGGTATAAGTCGTCATTGAAAATGCTTCTCAAGCTTTGACCAAGATGAAATGTTTATTCATGTCAACCAACGAAGCCAAATAAATGTTTCCTATGTGGTAACAAAGGACGCTAGAGGCAGACATGCTTCAACAGGAAAAGTGATAACGAAAAGCAACTTGAAATTGAAGTGCAAATACAGAAGGTGTATTATCACCATCAGGACTTTGTAGAGGAGAGAACATCACCAAAGCATAGAGTTGAGGAACTTGAAAACAGGACTGGATTACAATACCATTCAAGGACACCTTTTCTATTGTGTACTCCTCACAAAAGATATCAAGAAATGAGGCCATCACATCGGATGACAGCTCCATGAAACAAAGTTATGATAGGAACTCAGATGCAAGAGTAAATCATCTCACTTTTCTTCTTACAAATATTAAAGATCTTGATATGAATATGCAAGAAGATGAGACTCCCAATGAAGAATAGAGAGATTTTGGTGACGACTAGCACTCTTTCCTATGTTACCGAGTTCTTCAGGATTGGCCCCCTCCCCCCACTGTACCAATCTGGTCCGGGTTCGGGGCTAGGACAGCCTGGGGTCCATTCCAGGTACCAAAGTGCTTGAGGCGGACCCTAAGCAAACCCGAGCCGAACCCAAGAGGACCCACACGTACCCACATGGAATACCAGAAAAACATCAAAACTATTTTTTTCAATATTTTTTAAAACAAAAAAGCATTTGCCGACTTTAATTTTGCCCTAACCTAAATTTTATTTACTTATTTAAAAATTGTGTAGCCCTCATCATTTAGACCGGTTAGATTCTTCAACTTCACTATTAATTTTCTCAAGAATGAAGATTTGGTTAGAAATAGTAAGGACTCGGTGCTACCCACAAAACCCTACAAGGGGCACTGCCCCTCAACCCCGTTGGTGGCTCTACCCCCAATCCCCTGCTAGCCGCCATCCCCAAATCTAGGCTGTAATGTCCCCTTTTCACAAGCCAAAATTTTGCAACCTTGAAAACAATTTCAACTTGCAAAAAGAGTACATTAGAATTCAATTCTTCTATTTATCATAATAAACCATAAGAAATCTTATTTCAATCTTTATAAACATAACCCATGTGTATTATACTTTCACTATAACTATTACACATATCCATTGAGAGAGTTATACTTAGGTCTACATGTCCATCAATTCACTTTCCCACGAGAGAGGGCCTATAGGAGATAAATCATGCGGTCCATATTTCATTCCTTTGACTTGGAGACCAACCCAAATCAAAGGCCCATCCCTTGCCTCGTGGGGTCCTCTTGACCAACATTAGACAAGGGCCTATCCATTGTTCCGTGGGGTCCCTTTGACCAACATGAGACAATGGAAAACTTATCCCCGTGGGGTCCTATAGACCAACATTGAGATAAGGCCTATTGGGTCTTTAGCCCGGAAGGTTCTCTTGACCAACTCAGGCATCAACCAACATACCATGTTGCATTGCCTCCTTTCCCTTTGTCTCGATCCTTGGGATATTGATTGATGGGCCATGAGCCTCTATTTCTCATCTCTTCTTTATTATTAACTTATCATATTTCTTTCCTAAACTCATATAATATAATCATTTAACCTTCTATTCAAGATCATCTTGATAATGCACATGAAGGTTCTATAATAGTTACATGATCTAACTATATTGGTTGCTATTCTATTCCATATAATGCAATGCATTCTATAAACAATTCAGATCTTATCTATGATGATTTCATGCTATTACTAACAGCTATCAGTATGATTTCATTATGCATCAATTATTGGTTCTTTCATATCATATCTATTAAAGGAAGATCCACTATCTATACTCATTCTAGTGATAAATGCATCGAGCAGTATATTGTAACAGCAATACAACAAGATGTCATACCTTGAAACGAAGTGCAGATATATACTGGTAGGTAATCTTATTGGCTGATCTTGACTGTTTTAATGTTGGCTGTTCTTACTCCTAATTTGTAATATACAACCTCAAAATTTTTTCTAAAATATAGAACAATGATAAACAGTGTTAGCACAACTAAACTCCTCCGCACTTCTGATCACCAAGATCCCAATTCGGGCAAGGTGAGAGCATAATGTGCTTTAGATTACAAATTAAAACATTGTGCAAACAAGTAAACATTCATCTGCATATGCAGGCATCCACAAGTTGTGGGGATTCACCACTTTTAGTGGGTATGTATGCAATAGTCAAAAGTACAAGTCATCCACTTATTCAGTGGGTATTCTCCACTTCTCCAGTGGGTAGAAATGAAAAGAAAAGAGAGTTCTTTATCCACACTGGCGGCATCACCATCCAGGGGTTACAATGTGTTTAATGGTTCTTTCCTCCCACACTGGCGGTAAACCATCCAGGGGTCTTAGTGTGATTGCAATGATTAAGAAATTACAACTGAAAGCAATTACAATGTTGCTCAATATGCATGATAAAAACTTGACAAGTACCTCTTGGAGTAAAGAGGATAATACTCTGCATGAACAAGTCAAGAAGAACTTAATTTGCTGATGAAGAAATTGCATGGACTAACAGTTAGCTGAATTTCTGATTTGATACTTATTTGCTGATTGTCTCTGCTGATAAGGCAGCCATGATTGCAGCCTTGAATACTCATAAACTGATCCATACAATAGACTAACCCAACAATGATGCAAATCTGATAGGCTGACCTTACAAAACAATTCTGAGCAGTCAAGCTAAGCCAATATCAAGTATTTCAGATCTGCATACAAAAACTACTTCTGCCTGGACATAGTACGTCAGCCATAAAGGAGCATCGAAACTCAAAACCAACAAACAACCACGCCAATCACTCTAATGACTGAACCAAGATGATTCAACAAGCTTCCCAAACAATTCTGATGTATTCATAGCATGAAAGGAATCAAAAGATTGGATTTCACACATAATTGTCCCTGCTTGAGCCGTACGGCTACGTAATGGTACGGCAAATCACCATAAATCCATTTCTTCATCAAATGACTTCTAATAACTTGCAAAATGGTTGTTCAGGGCAGGCAATAAATATGCAATCAATAAAGATTTCAGTCACCTTAGCAATCTTTTATTATTTGCAATGATACCATTTAGCAGGTACGAACAAGGTACATGTACGGACATTCCTAAAAATAATAAATCAGCACCAAATCTCCTCAAATCAATTGCAAAGGGGCTGTTTATGACTGATTAAAACTTTGCATTTATCATAGGATTCAAAAACATCAACATTAATTTCTGATTAACAACAATGATTTTCAGCAGGTGTACGGCAGCTTGGGATGTACGGCCAAGACAGGAAAAATACAAAACTCCACAAACACTCCAATATCTTATCAAAATTTCATTTAAATCACTATGCAAAACCTCAAAACTGATTACATAAACAAACTTCACAAAATCTCCCAAATCCATTAAGCTCCATGGTCAAACTCTGTTTGAGCTTGCTCCCAATCCACCTTCAGCACACTGGTGATTCCTGTATGAAATCACACCAAATCTCAAGAGGGGTTTCGTCCTCAAGAGCATTCTACGAGAGGGTTTTCGTCCTCAAGAGAATATGGAAGAACACGCAGGTTCAATCCAGCAGAGTAACAATACAAATCCAAGCATGCCTAAACAATGAGCCCAACTCCTCTTTTTATAACTTTTTGAGGGAAATAAAATATTATTTCCTTTATCCCTTCATATTTCTCCTCAAACAATAAAAAATAATTCCTTAAGTGTGCACAATTTAAAGTCACCACTTTTAATTAAAAGCTCTTTTTAGCTCCAAAGACCCCTTTATCGAAATAAATGAAATATTTGCTTCGCAAGGCCCCAAAATGATGCATCCATGATTTAAAACTTTTCTTCCTCTTTCCAACGAGCTATAACACTTAGATTTTTATTAATTATTTTCACCCCTAGGAGCTTAAGTGAAAATAATAATTAAAATAGCTCATTAAATATTAAATTTTGCGGAAAATCCCAAACGGCCTCCGAAAGCAAAATAAACTAAACCAATATGCTCTGTAAGGTTTGGGATGTGCAACGATGCCTTCCGGGTGACTTTCCAAAAATAGAAAACTCCTCCAAGAATCTTGGAGAGCAAACCAGAAGCCCGATCAAACTTTAGAAACCATCAATGTTACCCGGAACATCAACTGAGCTCAAAACCAAGACAAAATTATCCATTTACAAAAGGAAAACCCAATTAATTGTTCTGCAGCCTGAACTAAGACCACTCCAAGAACATTGGAGTTCTTCTCAAACATGTTGGATAGCCTCCAAAAGACTAGGAACAAGCACAAATGCCCATAATAATCAATGTGCCAAAAATGGAACATTACATAATTGCTGTTCCTTCAATGGTCAATGGATATTATCTATGTGATTACTTTCTGCTGTTCTCTGTTTGGCTGGAGCTCTCTGTATTACTTCCTTATAACGTGCTGTTTATGCACTGAAAATGAGAATAAATCATGATCAATGCCTCAAGGAGAATGATACCTGATGCCTATATATCTTGCGATCTGCCTCTTGGAATATGGATGTGCCTTTTAAGAGGAGCGAATGCCTCTTCAAGAATCGGATCCCTTTGGAAAAATATAATAATTATTATTTAACTCCCTTGTCTTGTTCTTATTTTGTCTTTATTCTTATTTTGTCCTTATCCCTATTTTGTCTTCTTCTTCTTGGCATCAAATTTGACTAAGTTTGGGAAGGTATAGAAGGTGATAGGGAGAGATTCTCATTGTCTATTCTTTCCAATCTTTAATTGGAAAAATATCAAAGCATTGCAAGCCTCCCCTCTTGAAATTGCTTGTCCTCAAGCAATGTTTAAATCTGGATTTTGGAGAATCTCTTGTCCTTCCCATGTGGCATCATCCTCGGGCAGGTTCTTCCATTTAATAAGATACTCCATTATAGTTCTATTCCTTAATTTCCTTTCTCTGGTACCCAATATCCTTTCAGGTTCTAGAATTAATTGTCCTTCATCATCTAAAGGTGGAAGATCTTCGCATGGAGTGACCCTTTGACCAAGTACCTTCTTAAGTCTGGGGCGTGAAACACATTATGGATCTTGCTGTTCTTTGGCAACTCCAATTCATATGCAACCTCGCCTATCTTTCTTATCACCTTATAGGGTCCATAAAATCGTGATTTGAGCTTTTCTGCACCAATAGATTTTAAGGAGGATTGCTTATAGGGTCACAACCTCAAGAATACCATGTCTCCGGCTTCAAATGTTCTTTCCACGCACTTTCGATCAGCATATATCTTTGCTGATTTTGGGCATGGTGTAAATTATCTCTAAGTACCCTCATGATGTCTTCATATTGTTCGACGAAGTCTGTTGCTTTGGGACTTCGACTTTCTTGGAGTATCAAGTTCCCGAATGAAATGGGATCGTATCCATATAGAGCCTTAAAAGGGCTCATCCCAATTGACATATGATGAGTTGTATTATAGCAATGTTCTCCAAGATGTAACCATTTAATCCATGCCTTTTCTTGCCCGGTGACATAGTTTCAGAGATATCCTTCGATCCACTTGTTTACAATCTCCGTTTGACCATCCGTTTGTGGATGATAACTTGTACTTGGTGTAAGTTGTGTGCCTGCCAATTTGAACAATTCTTGCCAAAAGAGACTCATAAACCTGTTGTCCCAATTACTAATTATGTTTTGTGGTAAACCATGGAATCGGAATATTTCATTGAAGAAAAACTCGGCTACTTGAGGTGCTTTATAGTCACGGGATATGGCCATGAAATGTGCATATTTGGTAAGTCTATCCACAACCACATAAATGCAATCTTTCCCTTGTACCTTAGGGAGCCCGGTAATAAAATCCATGGTGATACTACTCCATTTTTGCTCCGGTATGGGTAAGGGTTGTAATAAACTGGCAGGATGTGTATGCTCTATTTTATTCTTTTGGCAAGTGGCGCATTCTTGTACATATTGGAGTACATCCTTCTTTAAACCTTTCCACGCAAATTTTTCTCGAACCTGTTTATAGGTTTTGTAATATCCTTGGTGTCCCGCAAGTGGGCTATCATGGAACTCTTGGATGATTTGGTCCTTCATCTTGGACCCTACGACCAAATATATTTGATTCTTGTATAGGATGAGATCCTCCTTAACTATATAACCTTCATCTTCAATATGTCCCTCCATTATGTTATTTGTGAAGGGATCCTTTACATATTCTGACGTAATCAAGTTCTTCCATCCAGGAGATATGCATGACATGGCACATAAGTGTGGTCTTCTTGATAAAGCATCGGCGACCACATTATTTTTCCCTTTCATGTAACTAATATCAAAGTTATATGCTTGGAGTTTACTAACCCATTTTTGTTGTCTATCATTTAAATCGCGCTGCTTAAGGAAGTGCTACAAGCTGTTGTGATCCGTTTTGACGGCAAATTTCCCACATACGAGATATTGGCGGAATTTGGCCAAGGCATGCATGATGGCCAACATCTCTTTATCATAAGTTGAATATAATCTCTCTGCGGCCGTCAACTTGTGACTTTCAAATGCTATGGGGTGCCTATTTTGCATTAAAACCGCGCCAATACCTTCACCGGAGGCATCACATTCCAATTCAAAAGGTGAAGAGAAGTCGGATATGGCCAAAACTGGACACGTGCTCATGACATTCTTCAATTCCTCAAAAGCTTTTTCAGCAGCATCATTCCATTGGAATAGTCCTTTCTTTGTTAGGTCGGATAAAGGTGATGCAATCTTGGAGAAATTTCTCACAAACCTTCGATAATAACTACATAGTCCTAGAAATCCTCTTAAGTGAGTTAAAGTCCTTGGTCTAGGCCATTCCCTTATCGTCTTGATCTTCTCCTCATCCACCTTCACTCCTTTAGCACTAATTTTGTGCCCTAAGTAAAGAATCTCCTCCATTCCAAACTCGCATTTCGAGGCTTTGGCATAAAGGGAGTCTTGTTCTAGTATGGACAAAACCTCATCAATATGTTTCAAGTGCTCCTCCCAAGTTTTACTATATATTAGTATGTCATCAAAGAAGATTAGGATGAACTTCCTTAGTTACTTCCGGAAAGTATGGTTCATACATGACTGGAAGGTTGCCGGGGCATTGGTTAGTCCGAACGGTAGGACTAAGAACTCAAAATGGCCATAATGACATCTAAATGCTGTTTTTGGGATATCCTCTTCCCTCATGCGGATTTGGTGGTAGCCTGATCTTAGGTCAATCTTAGAAAAATACTCTGTCCCATGGAGTTCATCTATTAACTCATCCACTCTAGGTATGGGATATCTATTTTTGATGGTTTGCTTATTGAGAACTCTATAATCTACACACATTCTCATAGTCCCATCCTTCTTTTTGACTAACACCACGGAAGATGCAAACGCGCTAGAACTTGGCTGAATATGCCCCATTTCTAAAAGCTCATTTATTGTTTTTTCTATCTCCTTAAATTTCTGGGGGTGTCTGTAGGGGGTGGTGATAACGGGTTTGGAGTCCTCCATTTCAATCATATGCTCAAATCCCCTTTTGGGAGGACTGAGAGGAATGTCATCGAACACCTTTTTATGTTTCTTTAGAATAGGTTGGCTATCTATGTGTATGGATTTCCCTTCGGGGATCGATTTGTCTAGAACTAGACATTGGGCTGCCCACTCCACTTGGTTATGCCTAAAGATTCTTTCCATTCTTTTAGAGGAGACTACACGAGGTGATCCATTTGATAAACCATGTAGGGTAACTTTTTCTCCTTGTTTCATAAAGGTAAGTTCTAATTTGGGAAAATCTAATATGACTCATCCTAGTGAATGCAACCAAGGTGTACCAAGGATTACATCCATGTCTCCAATGTTTACTATGTAAAAGTCATCTTCAAAGGGGTGTCTCCCTAACCCAAACTTAAACTTAGCTAACTTTTTGGAGCATTCCCTAGTCGATCCATCAGCTAGGGATACATCAAATCCTTCAAAACCTTGGGGTTCTAGTTTCATTCTTTTGACTAGTGATTCATCAATAAAGTTATGAGTAGCCCCGCTATCTACTAGGGCTGTTATCTTTTTTCCTTTAATGACACCTCTAAGCCTAAATGGATGATGTTTGGATACCTTGGATATGCCAACCAAGGTGACCTTTTCTTGGTTCTCATACTTTCTTCGTTTGGATGGGTTTTCTATTTCTTCACTGTCGGGTAGGGCTTCTATGACATGGACTTGCCCACATTTGTGACCCCTTTCCCATTTTTCCTTACATTTGAAACATAGGCCTTTGTCTTTAAGTTTCTTAAGTTTAGACACATGACCCCTTTCCCAAGGTTCCCTACATTGGTGACATGGTTCTTTAGTTTTCCTTTCACCCTTATGATATGGTGTCTTGTCAAATTTCCCCTTTTCTGCGAAATGGTTTGGTGAATGTTTGAGAGGAGTGGGTTTTTTCTAATTGCATGGCCATATCTATGGCATCATCAAGGGTAGTGGGTTTAAGGGCTCCTACCAAGCCTTCTAGTTTCTCATTCAATCCTTTGATAAACAAGTATGTGAGTCTTTCATTTTCCACTCTGGATACTCGTATTGCTATCTTTTCAAACTCATTCACGTATTCATCCACGGAACCCTTTTGTCTTAGTAGGGTTAACTCTCGGAAATCTTGTTGGGGGTGGCGACAATCAAATTTCTTGATAAATCTTTTGGAGAACTCTTCATAAGAGGTGATGTTTTCATGACCTTGAGTGTGCTTTCCATGATGCCACCATTCATAAGCTAGGCCTTCTAAATGCAAGATGGCGAATTGGAGTGCATCTTTTTCCGTCATGGGCTGAGTGAGAAATAGTCATTTAGTTTTTGCAGCCATGCATGAGGTGACAACTTATGCGTTCCATCAAAATGGGGTAAATTGACTTTGTTGGCTTTTTGCTTCAAGTCCTTGTTAGCGAGTCTTTTCTCTCTTCTTGTTAACTCGTTCCTTTTTGAATTGCTATATTCAGTGAAGGATACCATTCTTCTTAGTTCGGGCTCTAAGTTGGCATAAGCTCTCATCATGTCTTTCATGCTCATGCTTTGGAGGGTGTCGTTTTCCATTGTTGGATTTTCTTCGTTAGGTAGGAATGGTGGTATTGGAACCCTTGCGCTTGTTGAAGAGTTTCCATTTTCCGCTTGGTTGGATATCACCTCCCTTTCATTTGAAGCTTGACCCTTGAAATTATTCATCATGGTTTCCATATTTTGTATAGTATTTTGAAGGATTTGATTTGATTTTGCGCTTTGTTCCATCAATAGCTTAGTTTGTTGCGTGACTGCTTGAGTTTGTTCCATCAGGGCCTCGGTAGTGGCTTCCATTCGTCGTTCATTTGTTCTTCTTGGAGTTGGCAGTTCCTTCTAGTGTATGCTTGCATAAGATTGTTTCAAAGGATGGCAGGACGATGGCTCTGATACCACTTGTAATGGCCCCTTTTCACAAGCCAAAATTTCGCAACCTTGAAAACAATTTCAGCTTGCAAAAAGAGTACATTAGAATTCAATTCTTCTATTTATCATAATAAACCATAAGAAATCTTAATTCAAACTTTATAAACATAACTCATGTGTATTATACTTTCACTATAACTATTACACATATCCATTGAGAGAGTTATACTTAGGTCTACATGTCCATCAATCCACTTTCCCACGAGAGAGGGCCTGTAGGAGGTACAATCATGGGGTCCATATTTCATTCCTTTGACTTGGAGACCAACTCAAATCAAAGGCCCATCCCTTGCCTCATGGGGTCCTCTTGACCAACATTAGACAAGGGCCTATCCATTGTTCCATGGGGTCCCTTTGACCAACATGAGACAATGGGAAACTTATCCCCGTGGGGTCCTACGGACCAACATTGAGATAAGATCTATTGGGTCTTTAGCCCGGAAGGTTCTCTTGACCAACTCAGGCATCAACCAACATACCATGTTGCATTGCCTCCTTTCCCTTTGTCTCGATCCTTGGGATATTGATTGATGGGCCATGAGCCTCTATTTCTCATCTCTTCTTTATTATTAACTTATCATATTTCTTTCCTAAACTCATATAATATAATCATTTAACCTTCTATTTGAGATCATCTTGATAATGCACATGAAGGTTCTATAATAATTACATGATCCAACTATATTGGCTGCTATTCTATTCCATATAATGCAATGCATTCTATAAACAATTCAGATCTTATCTATGATGATTTCATGCTATTACTAACAGCTATCGGTATGGTTTCATTATGCATCAATTATTGGTTATTTCATATCATATCTATTAAAGGAAGATCCACTATCTATACTCATTCTAGTGATAAATGCATCGAGCAGTATATTGTAACAGCAATACAACAAGATGTCATACCTTGAAACGAAGTGCAGATATATACTGGTAGGTAATCTTATTGGCTGATCTTGACTGTTTTAATGTTGGCTGTTCTTACTCCTCAATGCTGTTCCTTCGATGGTCAATGGATATTATCTATGTGATTATTTTCTGCTGTTCTCTGTTTGGCTGGAGCTCTATGTATTACTTCCTTATAACCTGCTGTTTATGCACTGAAAATGAGAATAAATCATGATCGATGCCTCAAGGAGAATGATACCCGATGCCTATATATCTTGCGATCTGCCTCTTGGAATATGGACGTGCCTTTTAAGAGGAGCGAATGCCTCTTCAAGAATCAGATCCCTTTAGAAAAATATAATAATTATTATTTGTTAACTCCCTTGTCTTGTTCTTATTTTGTCTTTATTCTTATTTTGTCCTTATCCCTATTTTGTCTTCTTCTTCTTGGCATGAAATTTGACTATGGGAAGGTATAGAAGGTGATAGGGAGAGATTCTCAACGTCTATTCTTTCCAATCTTTAATTGGAAAAATATCGGAGCATTACATAGGCCCTTAGTCTTTGTGCTCCAACTCGTGCCTCTTGTCACATAAGAAACCTGATTACAATGAGGGTTAACCAGGAATTGGTATCCAACTCCTGAGTGTGCCAACTTACACACTACTATTGCAGAGCTTGCCGAAATCTTTATATGAAGCAGCTTCTACATATGACATGGCTAGTGGGAGTGGCATTCCAGTTGATTGTGGTTCAAATGAAATTGAACCAAATGTTGGCTTTGATGCTCTTGATGAAGAGCAATAAGAAGATTATTGAATATTGATTGTAATTTCATTTTGTATTGACATTTGACAAATCACTAAATTATGAATTTATGAGTATTTTCTTTTTTGCAAATTATGAGGTATTTAAATATTTTGTTTATTGGAAATTATGAGGAGTACTATTTTATAATTTTTAATATATAAAATTATAAATTATATATATAGTTTATTGGCAATTATGAGTATTACTTTTTTTATAATTTTTAATAAATATAATCATCAATTATAGTTATATATATATGAACCCATACCTATACCTAGGAGAAAAAAATATGTTGTACCGACGTACCCAAACCCTGAACACATACACATCCCCATACCAGAACCGGAAACTTCGATCCTTTCTACATGGTTAGCAATGAGCATACACGAGACTATCCTAGACTTGGGATGCATGCATTTTGGGTCCACTAGTTTGATAAGGTAGAGGTTCTTCACTCTAAGGAAAATAAATTCACTTCTCAATCTTTTACATCTCTCCAACTTGATATGCATTTGTTATAGTATTTCTTATAGTTATTCATGATGTAAGGAACCTACTGTGAAAAAATCTATAAGCAATACATCTTTATAAAATTGATTAGGAAGATCAATTGTTTGAAAATGATTGATATGAAGGAATAATTTGGTGGATCATTTTGATTGTGAAAACACTGATTTTTATTGATCTATCATTCCCAAGAAAGGATATCGGTTTTACTTGTGGTCTTTTGAGATGACCTTATCTGCACATGTTTGAAAGTTTAATTTATCAGCCATATCATCTATTGAGGATAGCCCCACATGTTATATTGAGTTTATCTTGAAGACAGTATCTTTCGAAACAGTTGACAGGCTTGGATATTTTTTACTCTCTTATCCAATGGAAAAAATTGTTCTTCACCTAGGACATCTAATGGACCCCTTTTGCCCACTCTAAATGGGTTAAACACTAAAAATTTGGCAATAGAAGTGTCCTTTTTTATGGATAAGTTGCATATGGTTTACTCAAAATGTTTTTAATATTAGCACAATTTCTTCAGCCAACATGCTTGGTTGTTCCTTTCTACGCTTCAGGACATTTATTTTGTTTCTACCTCTTTAGCTTTGTTATTAATCATATTGTCACCTTTAAAAATTACTGAAGTAATATGCCAATGTAAAGGCCCGTTAGAGATCTTTAAGAAAACAATCTCCTTCATATTGGGCCTATCAAAGACTTAAGGGAGAATTCCGTCCGAGACCTGTTTTGATTAGTTGATATATTCCCCACTCAGGTCCTCTTTCTCTCAAGATATTCTGCTAACCCCTTATTTATGTAATTTTGGGTGATTTTAAAAAGCTTCTTATTAAATAGATTCCAACTATCTATATTATTTCTGACTTAAGTACTTAGCCACTGGGAAAAATAACATAACGATCTGCTAACACATATGAAGTGGGAGAAAAGACAAAGGACACTTATCCATAGAACCTTTGGATATATGATTTACTTTGCTGAGATGAATAATGTAAGATGAAATAAGCAGAATGCTTGAAAGAGCCAATCTAACTAATTCAGCTAATCTAATAACCACAAAGCTAATTCTAAAGCATGCACGACACAAATTTAGAAGACAGCCAATATATTAATATAATACACAGTTACCTGGAGACATGGGGGATTTGGGTCCCAGTACAGGGAAGGTGATGCCATTCAAATAGGGTATGAGACTAAATGAATAAAGATACAGCTATGTTATATACAAATGTAGTCACCAGAAATTGTGGGTATGGAAATGGAGATGCAGTCCATGTTCCTTTAATGGAGTTTAATGGTAACTATGATATAATGAAAAGGAAGGAAATTTGACTTCTCAAAAACCAAATATAGCATTAATCAAGGCAGAAACATATGACATCAAATCTGTACAAATGTCTTTGCAGGCCCCCAAATAACATGGTAGGTCTCTGTGAAAAATATCTGTGTCTAGACAGACTCCTATTTTCTTTCTAAGACTAGAAAATTTATTAAGACTTCCTTCTTCAAAACTGGAACTGCAGCTATGTGCCATACCTAAAAGGATCAAGCAAGAGAATGAGTGACGAGCAATTGCAAACACATAAGAGAAACAATAAACTAACTAGAATCCTAAGGTAATAACATACTCAATCAAAGAACATCTCGCTTTGCAAGGCACTATCCCTTACAAAGTTCTTCAATGCACAGCTTTAAAGCTGATTTTGCTTGAAATCATAAGGTTGTATTTTGTTGCTTCTGTTCAAAAATATTGCATGTTTTTCATCTGTATTGTAATGTCCCCTTTATGAGCTAAAGTTACTTCAAGCTTGAAAAAAGGAAAGTCGGCAAATAACTTAAAGCTTGGAGAATAGAAAGTGGGTTTTTAGTGGAAAAAATGATTTTTCCTTGGCAAAATGAAGTTTGGAGATGATTTTTTATATTTTAATAATATTTGTGGAAAAATGGAATATTGGAGTGAAGAAAAAATTATAATATTTTATTATTAAAATATTATAATAAATCCCACAAAATCGGCACTCAAGGAGGAGAAAGAAAAAATTATAAAATAATAATATTTTATTCTCTCTCCTAGCCGCCACCCCTCTTGGAGAAAAAAAATAAATTAATAAAAATATTTGAGGTGGTTTCTTTATCGGCTATGGACTTGAAAAAATATTACATTTTAGTGCAATGGGGCACCCAAGGTGAAAAGCTTATAAGGAGGTCATTTGGCATCATTTTGCATCATTCTATCATTTGGCTTTTTCACTATTTGGAGAGTTTCTCTTGGCTGTAACATAGTTTCACCATTATCTAAGGACGAAAACCCTTGGATTTGAGTGGTTTGGATGAAAACCCATCCCACTATGAGAGATGGATTCACCTAGAATCCATTATTCAGCATATTGCAGGTTTTTGAAGAGACAAAGGCTTCAAATCAGCTAGGGTTGCAATGGAGTTTATTGGTTCAGCTAGGGTTTGAAGATATCAAGCATATTGGAGGCTTTATTATTCAGATTTGAAGGCAACTAGAGGTTGATTTCACTACTTGGTTTCATGGCTATGTTATATTGATGATATTTCATGTTTTAGCGGCTTCATTGGAGGTGGAATCACATATATTGCAATCTGAATTTCATATCAGACCGCTGTAACTTCATATCAGACCTCAAATCGGTGCATATCCAACCTTGTTTTGAAGTGGGCTTGACATCTTATCATCATAGGAGGATAGCGCTTCGATTTGGCATCATTGAGTTAGGGTTTGGTGGAGTTTCAAGCAGTGTTACGAGACTCACCCAGACTCGCCAAAACTCGGCAAGTCCGAGGCAAGTCAGCTTGGCCGAGTCTAGGGGACTCGGACTTGGACTCGGCCGAGTTTTTCAAAAACTCGCCAGAATCGCTAGACTCGACGAGTCCCGTGGGAAAACTCGGTTGAAACTAGTGAAAAAATAAAGAACATGGTGACAGTATATTTCAAAATATATTTAACTATAAGAAATTGAATTTCTTATACTTTAAATATTTTGAAATATACTATCAGGATGTTTGAGATAGGTTCCGGATCCATGGGATTTAACATGCAAATTCTAGATTTTGGAGGATCCATCAGATTTCAGACTAAACCAATTTTTCAGGGTTTCAGGGTTTCAGACTTAGTCAAATTCAGGATTTCGATTTTGCACAAAAAGAGTAGAGGACAAATCATTGGATCCTATTGATTTGGATGAGATAGATCCTATTGATTTGTCGAGTTTTTGCCGAGTTTTCTCCAAGTTTTTGTTCACTCGTCAATTTTGGCATCATTTAAGACCTACCATTTACGCCTTCGTAGGAAGGCGAAGGATGCAGGCTCCTCTGAGCCATAGACTTCTAGACTCTAGTTATTGTTTTGATATTTCATATTTGTTTGGAACGTTTGATGTCATGGATTCCATATTCCATGAGTTTTGTATACATTTGAATTTTGACTATATTTATATATCTAAGTGTGTTATTTCCTTCAGCAACTCAGCTACAATTTGCGTTTATACTTATGTGATCGATGTATACTCGTGTATGTGATCAAATTAGCTTCTATTTGATGATGTTATTGTGTCTTTAAGGTTTATTTATTAAAGGGTGCATGAAACAAGTTTTAAATCCTTAAAATCTCTTAATTTCTTGGGTTTTTTAATTTGCCGAGTCTTTGCCGAGTTTTTGCCGAGTCTAGGCGCCGAGTCCGAGTCTGAGTCCAAAATCAGCTTGCCAAGTCCGAGCCGAGTAACTATGGTTTCAAGATTATTTTTGTGAGGGTTTGTGCTTCAGATTGTACATCAGCACCTACAGTTTGCAAATCAGTCCTTGCATTTTGGCTTTGGCTTCATTTCATCATCCGAATAGTTCTGCTCTAAGGCAACCAACATTGGAGGATTTCATTGCTTCAATGTTATATCATTGTAGGTTGATTTGGTTCATGATTTGATGATGATCACTCATGCAAGCATATGTAAGTCTGATATAAAAATCAGACCTTCATCTTTTGTAATCAGCCAACATCAATTCAAATAAAGTGGCCAATCATTCATCCAAGTATGTTCTATTGTGTTTTTGTGTATCAATGTGAGTTGTTTTGATTAATTTCAGTCATCATTGCATGTTGTTTGAATGTCTTATTGCAACCTTTCCATCGACAAATCATATCAAACACATTGGTCAAAACAAAACATCAAAACCCTAAGCGAAACTTGAGAAAAAAAATCAGAAATTTCAGGACAGCAGGCTTATTTTCAGTTCAGATCTAGACAGGGTTCTTACAGCATCAATGAAATAAAACAAGCGGCTTTGTGATTCGTTTAAAGCATTACCCAAATTTTTTCACTTTTGTCATAAAATAGTTGAAATTTACCCAAATTGGAGATGGTCCATTCCTATTATTTAGAGACTAGACCATGTAGTCCTCCACTTGTCAAAGTCTAAGCCGGTGCACTAGATACCTTCCCTATTGGCTGCTGATGTCGCACAATTGATTATTCGAGGAAGTTGAATTCTTCATACTGGAATAGGCATTTTCTATGTCTTTCCATTCTTTAATAGATTGCACACTGAGAGCTCATTAATTGTTCTTCCAATAGAAATTGCTTCCTCCCCTTGCTTGTTCAACCCTGCAACTCAATCTTTCATGAATTTCTCCGCCTTCAAAATCAGCACTGCTCTTTTGTCCAGCTCATGTACTCTCCCCTTTGTCAAGCTTCCCTTGGTACACACCACCTCATCAACCCTCATATTGTAATTTTCAATGCTAACATCCTGTTGGCTCTTCAATATTTCATTTGCCTCCCAAGGGTAACATAGACCCTTCTTTGTCAAGTCAGTGAACACACCAACAATGTAATACCACTTCTATTCAATACTCGCAACCCTCTTCTTACAACCTTCAGCAGCATCAATACTCCTTTAAAATGCACTCGCCTGCTTGATCAAACTGATCAAAGTAATGTTCAACACCTCCATGATATGACTGCTCAGTGGAAGCATGGGATGTACATAGTCACTTCATTACAAGGGGGGTCATAGTAGCCTCAATTGCTCCAGTTATGCCAAATTCAAGTCACACTCTTTGGAACAAAAACTCAAAACCAATCATCTTGCAAGTTATTGTACCTAACTCAATATAACTGGATAGAGCCTCATCTGCAATTTGATACTTCTTCAATTTTCCTCTATTTCCATCAACTAAGTGCCATCTTCAGATCAATAATAACTTGTCATATATTTGAACGGTTTGCTTAAAGCTTGGCCACTCTATTCTTATTGATTTCAAGCTCAAGATTTAGTTCAACAACTTTACACTATAGAAACAAAGAAACTATATTAATGTCCACAATGACCAAAATAGATCAAAGAGACTAGAACGTACAAGTACTATAGTGAAGGATTGTGGCAAAAAGGACCTATGACATGAAGCAAAAACCAAAAAAATTAAGAATAATTGAAAAAATATACACAAGGGTTAACCTAAAAAGAGTAACCCCCAAACTAGTACAATTATAAATAGAAAAGTGGGTGGAAGACCCCACAAAGCAATAGAAACAAATGAAAACCACTAAGGTGGACAACCAAAATCCTCATGTGTCAATTTTCAAAGATGTGTTGGACGAGCCAACAATATTATCATTGATCATTGTAGGAGTACCAATGCAAAATCTAGAAATGTTGTCGAGGAAAGTCTAGGGCTACAATGGCCATGCTGAACAATCCTATATGGCAATCAATCTTACATAGAACATTTCCTAACATTCAAAGCCGAAGAACTACTAGTCGTAGGGAAAAAACTAGTGAGGTGAGACTGCACATGAGATCTATGCTTGGGTGGGACAGGGTTCTTGAGGTCGAGAAGAGATAGAGCCACAACCATAAGAGAGTCAAGGAACTAGGGAGCCAAAGTTGCAGCAGATAGGAAGGATGAGCAATGCTTCACCAATTTGTACTCATTCGTATGCACATCAATAGTACCAAAAGGGCGCTTAATGCCTCCGACATCAGTGACAAGATGAAAGAAGGAAGTAATCAATCTAGTACATCTAGGACTACCACGAAGAGATCTATTCCTGAAACCGGTCTTCACAAAGAAAACAGGTCAAGCACCTATGCACTATATTTACCTAGTAGAGTTTGCACTTGTATATTTATCTTTTCAATGTCCACATGATTTGTTTCTTTTTGCTCTATGTTGTCTATGTCAACATCCAAAATCCTACCAACTCACTAAATGAAACAATCTAATTGGAGACATATCTTCTTGCAAGGTTGTCCCTTGGTGCAAATTCTAATTTGTTTTTCTTCCGAAAATGTATATTGAATGCACTTGTGCTCCTTTAGGATGACCACCTTCATTTATTTAAAAGTTCAATTTTTTAGTCAACTCATCTATTCAGGATAGCCACACTTGATTTACTGAACTTATCCTTGAAGATAGTATCATTCAAAATAGCTAGCACATTTAATTTTTCTTACTCTCCTATTCGTTGTAGCAACTTATTCTTCACCTAGGACATCTTATGAACCCCTTGTATCCACCTTAAAGGGGTCATTTGCTAAAATTGTGTGGTATGGAGTATCTTTTCTATGGAAGAGTTGCACCTAGTTTATTGGACTTGTTCTTGAACTTGACACATTTTCTTCAACCAGCAAGCAAGGTTCTTATCTAATGAGGCTTCAAGATAAGTTCTTTTTGCCTCTATATATTCATCTTTATTAGCTAATTTACAGGAAATCCCACAGTCTATGAGATAGAAAACATAATGTTTCTTCAATCATTCAATTGATTGATAGAGCAATGATCTCACAAAACACAATGGTAGAAGAATTTCATCTTGACCACGTCTCAATGGGGTTCAAGATTATCAACTATATTAATCAAATTCTTGGCATCATCCTCAATGAGCTTTTGGAGAAGATTGGTCTTGGCATCGACAACCATAGCTTAAAAACTTGGTGAGTAACTCGCTCACAAGTACTCGCGAGCCAAATGGGGCTGGTGAGTAATTGCCCACAAACTCACAATTCCACAAGTAAAACTCACACCGTGGAAAAACATATCAATCCACCCATTAAAACACTCAAAATTGGTCATTTTCCGCATTGTTTCCTTTGAGCTTTCCGCCTAACGACGTATTGAGTAGATTAAGTTTGTTTGCAAGCAATATTGTGTAATTCCAAGTGACTATTGATTGGTTTTAGCAAATTTATCAAGCAAATTTAAAAGATATGTGATGCAGTCGAAAACAAGCTGCCTAATGAAAGGCAGTTGATTTTGAAGCATTCCTCATATATATATATATATATATCAAAAACATAAACTTCATTTTAGAAATAATAGATGAACAACCAATTTTTATGATTCAAAAGAATTTTCTACTTACGCTTCATCAGCACCAATCAAGAAACAGAAAATGTTTGCATTCAATCGACCTCACATAGCTACAGGTAAAGATCTAGCATGTCAACAATAACATTCAGTATATTAATATCACTGACTTCCAGCAACAACTATACTCAGAACATCAATTGAGACTACAATACAAACTCCTTTCATACAGCTCAATTGACTCTTACAAGTTTGTCGACCAACACTATCATGTCCCCTTCTCAGGTGTAAGTCTAGCAAAGACCCTTAGCCTATTCTTTTATTTTTTCTCATAAGCTAATTGTGTGAGAAAAAGGGAAATATTTTAATAATTTGAATTAATTTCTCTTAAGTTGTCCAAAAAGTAGCTTTATGTTATATTTTAAAAAGGCTACTTTTGTTTATTATTAAAAAGGTTGTTTTTGAAAAGTGAGAATAAAAAGTGTCATTAGGAATGGGGTCCAAAAGGTGGTGGGACTTTTTAGACACTTAAATTGGAGAGAAAAAAGGAAAAGAATTAAAACTTGAATTATATTCCCTCAAAAGGATCTATATAAGGAGAGCCTATGCACAAAAGATCTTCTTCCTGCTTATTACTCATTTTTATGTTTTGGAGAATGAACTTGAGTTCTTCTTGTGCCTGAGGAAGAAAACCCTTTAGCAAGATGGTTTCGAGGATGAAAAACCCTCCTAACCATATGAATAATTCCACTTTGGGATTACCTAGGTGCTAAAAGATTGTGAAGATTTTAGAGTTGGTTTGCTTGTGTGAAGTTTCAATATTTTGGTGGAGATTTTTTGGTGTGATTTAATTTGCTGATTGAGATTTACCTATGCAATTGTTGATATAAATTCTAGTCACTACATTTTGAAGGAAAATTGCAGGCCATACTTCTGGAGAATGTTAGCCGTACCATTCCCGATTGCTGGCATACCAACTCAATAGCTGGTCATACTTTTCATTTGCAGCAGTGGGGTGATTTGTTGCAGGTCGTACATCTTGCAAGAGGGGTGATTGGTATCTAGAAGGAATTGCAGCCCAATTTCATGTGCATTTTCTAGAGGGTTGGTACCATGTCAGAAAGGAGTCGCAGCCTGTAACATACACCCTCAGATACGTTTTTTCTGCACCAAGTTTTTAGCTTTTCTAATTGTTTTGGGTTTAGGGTTTCATTGCATGTTTTTGCATGTTTTGATTTTGCATTGATAACATGGAATATAAAGCATATATTGAAAACCCATAAAAACTAAAGCATAAAACATCGAAATATCGAATACCCAGGTAGTATTATAGCCAAATATGAATTATGAATACATACCCATATTGAGTTTTGCAACTTTGTACAACTGCCGAAATGAGCCAGCACTAAAAACCCTCAGAAATTCACCCCATACATCCACAAAGTGCTAAATCTTGTCACACAAATATTGGCAGATATATTGCAGACCCTAGGCGTCCCCAATACAAGGGATAGAAGCCACAAAAGGGGTAGCAAACTCCACTAGGAAGCCACGTCCATATGTTGTAGCTGTACGGCCTTGCTAGTAGTTTTATCAACAATAAACAATGCTCCAAACTCCTCAAAAATCCTCTGTAAATAGCTGAAACTGATTGATGTAGTTGGACGACCAAAATGGGAGAAGAATGATGGAAGAAACACATGCGAACAACACCAAATGATCCCAACTGTTGGTACGGCCTGCTCTAGCAGTGGTACGGCCAGCAATGAAGATAATCTCAGCCACCAAAAACTCTTCTAAACGATCAAATCTGCTCTTTCAAATCAGTCTTTGCATCTGCAAATCAAACTCCTCCACAGAAGTATATCAATCAAATGCACAATTGAAGCCTCTGGATGAAGCCTCCAAGAAACTCTCCCTAATGTGGTCTCTCACACACGAAGAAAAAGGACTATGCAGAGGTTTTCATCTCAACACAGCCAATATCAAACCCTAGAGCCAAGCCCCAAAGCCTATGCACAAGAATATCCAAACAAGAGAGTAAAATCAATAATCCAAGCATATCAAATGACTCCCATTCACCCCTTTTTATAAATCCACAAGAGGGGTCCATTCACTTTGGAGGGAAATATTTTTTTTAATTTCATTTTTAATATTTCCCAAAGTGAGCGCTCCACATTATATCTTAAGTGCTTTTTAAATATTTTATTTTTCATCACTTAACCATTAAAACCCAAAGTCCAATATTAAATAATATTATTAATTTATGAGCTTTAATATGGAGGCCCAAATGAACTCGGAATTCAGTGATATATAGACCGTTGGAAAGGTCTTGTCAAAACGCTCCATCTCCAACACTGAAAATCTCGTAACGGACTAAAACCCTAATTTGCCAAAAATAGCAAGTCTAGGCCCAAAGTTCAAAATCGCCTGCAAAGACTTCATTGCAACCCCTCTGATATCACTGAGCTCACTGCAACATCTGGGATAGCCAACGGCTGACTACCAAGTCTCCAAAACAACGCCAGACTGACACTATAAATACCAGTGCTCTCCGAGAACCAAAAAGAACAAACCCAAAAAAACCCAGAAAGATTGTCGCCATGCAAGCACTTACTATAAATATTAAGTATGGACAAGTTGTCCGAAAACTCTCTAGAAAGTGTCATACAGCTCCATTGGAGCTCCCGAACACCTTGGTGACATCGAAATACTCCTCTGATTATGCTATCACCAACCCAAAAAGTCAGCTCTGACTGTGCTGCAAGACAACTCGAAAATGGGGACATTACACAGCCTGCAGTTACAAGTGTCATACAATTTTAGAGGGTTGGTGGGTGCAGTACAAGTTCAATTTCAACAGTTTGGCAGTGTTTAAAGGGGTCGTACAGTCTGAGATCAACAGCTGCTTCTAGTTTGCAGCCTTCAGTGCAACGATTTATAGTCATTTTCAGTCCATCTTGGTCAACCATACAATGTGGGATTAAAATGCTTTTATGATGATGATTTTTCCAAACTAACCTTGCTACTACATATTGATATTATTGTGAAAATTAATATAGTTGTTGGTGTTTTTAGAAATAGTTTACCAGTAGTTTAGTTTCATGTTCAATTATAAATATGGATGGTATTACCCCCAAATAGCATTGCATTTGATTTTGTAAGGATCTTGGAAGGTTGACCGCCAAATCCTTCTGCATTACATATCATTTTCAACCCATTTCGCATCGATCAGGTCCACATGTAATCACCCAATTTGGCTTGATCGGACATGCCTGTTATCTGCCAGTGGCTTTGAGCATATCTGGATACTTGTATGTCAATATGGTGTTGATCCGATTGGCTATGCTCCCTGTATGCTTAGGTCGGCTATGCCACTATTTAGTTTCCAGCATTGCATTAATCAAATAGTGTTTCCAAACACCATATGCTTTCACCTTGCCCATATCGGGACCATATGTTTTTTGGTGCAATGACAATCTTCAATCCCTCACCATCCACACATTTTGTCTAAGCCATGTAGCGCTTTTAGGTGTGAGTGCAAGTGGAGCACATTTGAGGTCATTCACATGAAGAAGCACAATAGGTTGACTGCAAAGCACTTGAATGACCTTGTCTGCAGTACAACCTTCATCTACATGCCAAGAAGGCGGAGGGGCAAGAGACACATGAGGCGATCGACCTCAATGACATCAATCCATATATAGATTTGACTGTTGATGATTTGGAGCCCATGCTTTATGAAGATGTGATTGCTAATTTGGAGAGGGAGGCACAAAATGGGCAGCAGGTGTAGCAACAAATAATAAGATGGAAATCAAGGCATCAATAGGGGTTTCATCAAATACACATCATATGCATGGGGTCGAGGATGATATTGTTCCTCAAGAGGAATCACTACCATCCAGTTCGAGGGTACCCATACAGCCACTTTGAAGCTTTAGTCGTAGAAAAACTTTGTAGATTATGAATATAGATTTGTAATTTTTATTTAAATTGATATATCATATATGATATGACATTATAATGTGTATTGAACTCATTTTTTAATCTATAAATGAAGCAAAACTACTTATGAGCTCTCTAAATTCTGTTTTGTGCATGTTTTTGATGTTCCAAAATTTTGTCGAGTCCTAAGTCCAAGTTTATGAACCATGTTGCTAACCTTGAACCCACTAAAATCATAGATAAAGGTTATAACAACTCTCCCTCTACTTTATTTATCATTGTGACAATACCTGTTATGTTGCGACCAAAAACTTTGTCGAATCAGTCCTATGTTGTGGATAGGACCATTTCTTACAATTTTCTTTTAGGTCAGCCTTTGATATGTAGGATGCAATTTATCCCCTCAACCCTCTTTCAAGAAACCAGGCTCCTACACTCAAGGGAAATTCATTTGGTCAAAGCAAATAAAAATCCATATCAACACCTAGATGGATCTCTTGTCCAAAATGATTGAGAACAACTGCTAAGCCTTCTAGTACCAACCCTAATTCAGGAAGTCCATCCCAATGAAGTCACCTAGTTTGAGAACTTGAGATTATGGAAGATAGAGAACCCAGGACTTTAGCTAAAACACCTAAGCATCAATAAAAACCTGAAAAACTGCGTCACACCTCATCAAAGCATTTGACCCTCTGGGTTTACACACTATATTCCCACAATGAAAGGAACCAACCTCTCCTTGTTTTAGGGAAATTAGTACTAAAGAGTGGACAACTTAATAGGGAACTTGGGAAAGGACCTAAGTATAAACCCAGACAATTTTCCTTGTATCGTATTTCTAAGGGCTATGGCAATGTACCTTTTGTTTATGCACACTAATGGTGTGGATTTTGATGAGCTTGACGGTTCTCTACACCTAAAGCACCATGAAACTAAGCCTGCCTCAGAGACCCTACCTTTTATCACTTCATGTTGATATTCCTTTCTAGCTCTCTATAGACAATGACCACATTGAGAAGACAGTCATGCTGGAATAGGAGCAGTTACCATACAACCCTCAACTTTAAGGTAACGAAATCAATCTGCTTTAGGTTCCAATATATAATTTAAAATTTTTAGCACTTTTCCTAACAAATGTTCTATTGCCATTGAAACTATGCAATATAAAGCATTTACCCAGTTTGCCAATTTGTGTAAGCATAACATTCAAGATAGCAGTGTAATTAGTAAATTACTAATAAGAAAATGTCAGACACTACTCAAAATTAAGGTCTAATTGCATCAAAATAAATATACATACATATTAACCTCAAGAAGACGAAAGCTACTATCTGCCCCAGCAAGACAAAGTAAAAGTGGTTCTTTCTTGTCAAAACGCAATGGAAACCAATCAAGCTCCAGCACCAGAATTCCTGCAAATTGCGGCTGCAAAATGGCATTCGCCAATGGGTCTTGTGTATCCTGAAACAAAAGAAATGAAACATTGATTCCAATCAGTTACATATTAATCTGGTAGGAATGTAAAAACTGAATAGCAGAGCAATACATCAGAATATTTGATTGTATAGGTAACAGATGACACCAATGCTACCCTTCAGAGAAATTGCATGAAGAAAATAAACAGACTATTATTTACAGTTACACAATATAAAAATTTATTAGTTGGCCTGATTCTCCAAAACATAAATATATCCTTGTTTTTTATCGCACTGTTGAAAGAAATAATATGAAAGAGAACAGGCAAATAAGCATTTTAAGTTAGAGCATGCAGGATTGCCTTGAAACAAGACACCAAATCAGTGCTAACCAGTACTCAAAAATGATCCAGATATTTTTAGAAAATGTTCTTAATCCAAAAAAATTCGCTAGCTAAATATCATAAAAATTTAATTTTTTCCACCAATCAAATAATTTTAAGTTATCCTTACCAAATCATATATTGAAAATGTATTGTCATTAAAAAGGACAGCTACACGTCCTCGACTCTGATCCCCAAATACAACTGGAGCAAACTTGATCCTGCGAATGCCTCCCCTGTGAGTGTTAAATGATGATGATTGTCCACTCATTACATCCCACCACCGTATATTTCCTAACCGGTTGCCCATTACCTGAAAATACATTGCCACGTAATTTTACATCAAAAACCATGTGCATTTCATAGTCTCTAGTAGCAATGATATCAGTATGAAAGGGACAAAAACATATTTCTGATCACCACATAAACAAAACTAGCTATCAGAAGGGACTTCGAATAGATGGAAAAGTGTTGACTAATATGGCTAAACTTAACAGATAAGAGGCTGAGTTATACCACATGAGGCAACCGATAAGCCATTGCTGTCACCAGTGCATCTGGCGAAACAAATGAAGATGAGGGCCACTTGGGTCTGTACAGATAAGCAACAGAGAGAGAAATAATATCCTGTCAGAATTACAAGTTACTGAGCAAATCATTTTATTTTATTAAAAATTAATTACATCAAACTGGTTACCTTGAGAAGGTCATTTTGAGGGTGTTAATTCAATAAGGATCAAGTGACATATCAAGCCTTTCCTTTTTCCTTTTCTAGTCTTACCGTTTCTCTAATTTCTGACTGGTTTGAAATGGATCTTGAAGTTTAGACTCAGCTGCATTTATCATCTATTACTAAACTTTAACATACCATGATAATCATCCCTTGTATGCTTTTTACTTTTATCTTTTTGGTATATTTATAGACAGATTCCAGAAGATGTGAATTGTGATGAAATCCTGACTCATAACCTGGCAAGGTTTATAACTTTTTTGAAAAGATGTTAATTTGAAGTTAACATATATTATTAAGTGGCTCTCAGATTTGCTTCTACCAGTCTTCTCCAAAAATGCCTCCTAAGGGCCTGACACAACTTTGCTAATCTATGGAAGAAAGGATGCATGTTGCAAGGATAGTCATAGATTATTGTCATTCAGATGATCAAAATGAAGAAAAACTATACAAAGCCTTGTAATTTTGCAGCACAGATGAAGTCGGATCGCACACTTCTGTTGGGTTACAAGAAGGAAGCTACCACAAATATTCAGAAATGCAGCACAACTAAACCAAAGCCACAAGTAAGAATTTCTCAAACAAAAAACTTCTGTGAGGCCTCAATTCTATGATGTTAGAAAAGAAAAATAAGCTCCAAATGTATTTAAAGAAAAAGAAGAATTCAAAAAAATGGAATGTTCAGAAATTTCTGACAAGACCTTAGCCACATGCAAGGCACCCAGATAGTTTTTGAAAAGTGGGTGAGCTGTAGCCTGTAAGTTAAATAAGTCCGGCAAAGTACTAAAGTGCAAGAAACCTGATAGCTATGAAAACAGAATTAAAGAAGGTGAAATTTAAGAGAGAACAGAAGAACCACAAAGGTAATAAGTACATCAAACAATGAAGAGGATAGCAAGCGACATTGAATGAATACCTAGTCATACATTGAGTTCTGGGAATTAAAGATATGTCACTGATGGCAGAAATTTCAGAATGAAGACATAGCTGGACAGATGTAAAGCAACTTGTAATTGCATACGAATTGGACATTTTGGACAATGAGCACACAAGTTACTACAATACTTCCTTCAGTCGGTGAAAACTATGAGATAGTCGGCATTATGGAAACAGATAAATTTGAGATGACCTGCTGAAGAGCATAATAGGAATAGAATCCAAAACAGCTGAGAGTAACAGTCATTATAACGATATGTATAAGTAGCTAGAGATTGATAGTAAATATAGATGAATCACTTATCAGCATAGTTACCAGGTTTGAAATTTTTTTGTTTGTTCAAGAGGTCAAAAAAATCAGAAATCCAGAATCTTCAAAAAGGTTTGAAAAAATTTCAACAATGATAGAAAAATCTACACCGAACTTGTAATGTCCCCATTTTGAGCTAGACATGATTTTTGGATTGAGCTTGGTTCTAGAGGATGGAAAACTATAATGTTGGCTCAACATGTATTTTTATTGGGATTTTGGCTAGTATTGATTTATCATATTTTCTATATAGCCAAAATATTGACATTTTCCAAGCCAACGATGGGAAAAATAAACGTTCGTCAAATTGAAGATGAAAAAAGGTGAAAGGATGGAAAATGCAATCTTTAATTGCATTTTTATTTATCTATTAATTTATTATTTTTCCCAACGCCAAAGAGAAAAAAATAAAATATAATATTTTATTATGCCAAGGAAAAGAAAGGGCAATAAATAATAATAAATTATTATTTTATTGCAAAGTTGACGCCAAGGGTGGAAAAACGAAAAAAAAAAGAAATAAAATATTAAAATATTATTTTATTAGAGGAAATCGGCACCCATAGAGGGAAAGGGAAAAAATAATAAATATTATTATTTTATGATGGGCGTCCAAATTGGAGAGATAAGGGAAAATTAAAATAATAAAAAATATATATTTTTCCAAGGTGAGCGCCTACGCTGAAAAGGCAAAAGAAATAATAAAATAATATTATTTTATTATTTTTAAATATTGGCGTCTAGAGGAGAGATAAGGAAAAATAATAAAATATTATTATTTTAATAATTTAAATGATGCTGGTTGATGAGTGCAATTCATTTAAAATTGTTCATTTGAAAATTGCATTTCATTGGTGGGATTGAAATTGGATAGAATTTGTCAAATTGAAGAGAAGAGGATAAATAGAGGGTTTTGCCTTCATTTTGCAACTATTGATCTCTTGGTAAATTTTGCATTTGATGTGTTTACTTGGCTAGCATTGCATTTTCAGTGGTATCAAGGAGATGATCCCTTGATTTTGGTGGCTTGGAGATTATCCCATTCCACATTGTGGGGTGATTTCGTGTGGATTTCATCATGGAGTTTAAATTGCAGGTTTTCATGGAGGTTATGGAGCATATTTGGCTTATGTATAGAGTCATGTTTATCTATTGTTGATGCATTTTGGGTTAATCACTTGGCAAAGAGAGGGTTTGTTGGCCATTTTCAGTCATCTTCATATTCAGAATTTTGTGACAGCAGGGTACAGTAGGGTGTAATTGGCAGATCTGAGTGTTGTATGACATTGTATGAAGGATTTGAGGCACTTGGAATCATCTAAACCCTAATCACTGCCTTCCTAGAGCCTAGCGCTAGCATTTGGAGCTTGTTTTTGGCATTGTTTGGCACTTTTTGTAAATCTGGGTTGTAATCAGACATTTTAGCAGAGATATCAGTCATATCAGACCTTCATTGAGCTTCTACAAGGGCTGCAACAGTGTTTCTTCATCAGCTATATCATTGTACTTTGGTTTGGCATCACTGGACAACATTTGGCTAGGGTTTGGACCTTCAATTGATCACTTTTTGCAATTGTTTGAAGTCTGTAAATCAGTCATATCTGATGTAATGGACAGCCAATGATATTTGTCATCAGAGCTTGAAGTCAATAAAGAATTGAAGCTTTGTTTCCGGGTATGATATTCTCATGTTTCATTGTTATACTTTTGAGCCTAACTTGATCATTGGATGTTTGTTTGATGTGATATTTGAATCTTTCCATCTTCTTGGAATTCTAAGTTCATTACAGAAAGTGGGTCTTGAAAATGTTGAGTAGATTGCAAGAAAACTAGATCAGAAATTTTTGGACAGCAAAAGGAAATATCAGAAAAAATTTGAGTAGATAACACAAGGTTCTTACAGAACTAGACAAATTCATCCAATCCAAAAACTATGGACCGAATTGGATTTGTTAACTATGCTTATCAGAGTCATATGTCCTCACCTATATTACCAGTTTGCTCAAAAAAGCCCCCAGATACAGGTCTGGTTCATAGCAATCCACATCCCGTATCGGGTCATCTAGGGTCCTACACAATGGACCCGAATTCATTCAAGTACGCTCTAAAACAAGCGTGGGCAAATCCGAGTTAATTTTGCAGGTCCAGCGTAAAACTTGGGTCGAACCAGCAAAATTTTGACATTTTTTTCATTTTATACCAAAACTTAACCTCATCGATGGTCATCACTATCTTGTGCCATGAGTGCTCAGTGTATGTGACAAACATCTTTGGCCTCTTTGTAGATAAGGCCATTGATGCACTGATGGCAAGCTTGGTGATACCGTAGATATTATCACAGAGGATTTTCTTGTACCTCTTGTTGCCTCCATTACCCAAGCCCTTACCTCCCTTTCCCCATCCAAATTTTTTATTTTCTCCACTGATAATAACTTTTCTTGCCAAATGAGCCTATCTTTTGTTGTTGGATTGGCATACGCATACCTTGATCTATGGCAACACAGAATATAGAGATTGGTAAATAGCGGCATCACTAATATCACAACACTATCTAAATCACGACCATCATTTTTTTTATGCTAACAATCATGGTTGCTCTCATTGTGTTCTATGCGGTCTCCAAAACTTTCACAATATCCAAATCCTTCATTTCTCCTCTTTCTTCTCTCCCTATTCTTCTTCTTCCCTTCTCAGGTGAGCCAGGCGATGGCTCTCATGCAAGAAATGAAGGAATATCTTAGTTCTCATTTCAAGTCCATTCTTTGAATCTAAATTGTAAATTCAATAAAAAGGAGAAGACGCATAAAATCTCCATCCCTCTGTTCGAAATATTGTTGTCATTGATGTCAAAGGAAAAAAGGAATTCATATTATTGCCATTGATGTCAAAGGTGTGGAGAGTAGTTTGTCAATGAAGGAAACCGCTGTTCAAGAATGTCAATGATATCAAGAAAGAAATCAACTACATTACACTCATGTTGGCCGACTCCCTTGGATTAAGTGCTTTGGAGAAAATAATAAATAAATGAGGCCGACCTCATAAGGACAGCACTCAAGAGTAAAGGGAAAAGACATCTCCTTTGGGGCAGCCAACCCCTCTTAGTGAGTCGCCCCTTTTAGGGAATATTAAAATAAATAAATTAACTTAAATGTGGTCGACCCTCCTTATGCAAGCACCACTTTGGCAGAGTAAAGAAAAATTATTTTCATTAAATTAAAATCAAATATTTATGAGGCCGACCTAGGTTGTGAAAAGGCACTTGATGGCAAATAAATAGAAGGTGTTTGGTGGTCTTTCAAGAAAGCAATCTAATGAAAATCATTTTCCCATTTAGAGCAGACCTAATGAGAAGAAGAAGAGCAGAAATACAATGATAAATCAGACCATTTAGAGTAGTCCTAGAACAGAAAATATGAAGAGTGTTGAAGATTTATATTCAAGGAAGTTGGAGCAGATTTAGCATGGAAGATGCAATGATACTCACGTGAATTTGGAGCAGATCTATGGCAGATTTGTAGCAGAACTTCAAGGTGATATATGACAGATTTATAGCAGACCTAAGAGCAAATTTGGAGCAGACCTAAGAGCTGATTTGGAGCAGACCTTGAGCAGAAATATTTAAAGGAAAATGTGTGGAAATGTTACATTAAATACATGCAGATTTGTGAGGAAAGTATATGTAGATTTGTGAAGGAAAAATACATTCAGATTTGTGAAGGAAATGTAATCAGATTTGTGAAGAAAAATATGGTCATCATCCGTTGAAGAAGCAACATCCCAAAGGTGATATTTTGTAGAAGAGGTTGGTACCTCCCAAAAAAAGAGATTGGTGTCTCTTGTTTTCATGAACCGACCCTAAAGCCGGCTCTTATCAATGCATATATGAACAAATATTGATTTCTCTCACTATTCGATATGTTCTTGGCATTAGTTTAAAACAATGACACATTTGATGCGATGATGGTTTATTATCATTGTTTGGTGTAATATAATTGCATCCTGATCGGGATTAAGAAGAGGTATTTATCATAAAGGAATAAGTGATTATCATTAATAAATAATTGTCATATGAAGCAGCAGTTCATAAGCTGCAGCGAATAGTATATGAAGGGACAGTGAACTTAAAACAATGACACATTTGATGCGATGATGGTTTATTATCATTGTTTGGTGTAATATAATTGCATCCTGATCACGATTAAGAAGAGGTATTTATCATAAAGGAATAAGTGATTATCATTAATAAATAATTGTCATATGAAGCAGCGGTTCAGAAGCTGCAGCGAATGGTATATGAAGGGACAGTGAACTACTATAAAGTATTTGTCACCCCAGTTCATGTTTTTCTTTCTTTTTTCTTTTTTGTTAGCGTCTCTGCTCTTCTTGTTGTAGGTTTTCTTTTTTGTTTTCCTGACTTCTTGCCATGCGGCTAGCTTGGTTTCTTGTTGTTTCATCTCGTTTTCAGTGTTTCTCTAGTTGTGTCCCTAGTGTTCTTTTCTGTGGTGCTTTGAGGTCTATTTCCTCCTCATTTTTATACTTTTTTATGTTTGACTTCCTGTGCTTCATGTTGTGGTTTTTTTTATGCTTTTTGTTTATATATGCACTTGCTCTCTTTTGCATATATATATATAGACATATATTCATATATATACATACATATATAGATATAGATACACACACACACACACATATATATATAGGTATGTTTATATATACACATTTTTTTCTTACTTGTATTCGCATGCTTTTTTGTTCTGGCTTAGTTGTGTGTGTGTGTGTGTCTATATATATATATATATATATGCCTACGTGTAGGTAGTTGTTTGGTGCCTTAGCTTGCTTGGCCTTTGTTAGATCTTTTTTTAAACTTTTTCCCCTCCTCTTTTTCTTTAGACCCTAGCCTTTTTGTCTCTTAATTCTTTTTTCGCCTGATTTTATATCTGTCTTCCATTCTTGTTTTTTTGTGTGCTCATTGGTTTTTCTTGTTCATTGGAACTCTTTTTATATTCATTCTTTCCTTACTTCAATTTCTTTTCTTTCTTTGTTATGTTTCTTACTTGTTTTCATTATATATATATGTGTGTGTGGGTGTGTGTGCATACATATATGGGTATAATTTCAATTTCTAGTTTTTTGTTTTTGTGTCTTTTATTCTCTTAATTTGTGTGTTCTAATTTTTTTTCTCTCATCTTATTCCTCTACGTCTCTCTCTTTCTTGTCTATCTTATTGGGTACCTGATGAATGGGCTTATGTGTGAATAAATTTCCCTTTGTTTGATGTCTAATAATGTGTTTCCTTCTCTCTTCTATTTGTTTAGACCTCGTTGTCTATTTGTTTTATTCTCTCCCTTGTATTCTTGAACCTATCTTGAAACCATTTTTCTCCTTTGACTTTTTTAAGTTCTTCTTCCTCCCTCTTCCAAACTCCTTGTTCTCCGCGCAACCTTCTCTTGTCTATTTAGTCTGACTTTGTTTGCAAATTCACCATTTTATCCTACAGCTGTCTACATCCTGATGATGGATCACGGAGTGTGATTCAAAACGTTGATGGAAAAAAATTGCTATACAGTTTAAACCAGAAGCTCAATTACATAGTTTAAATAAAGTTAATACTTAAGAGAAGTCTTTAAGCAACGATCCTTATGTGTTAGATAATTATTATAAGGCAGCGCTAACAAATTCAAAGGATATTAATGAATCGCTGTTATAAGGCAGCGCTTAGAGTTTTTAAAGGGATACGATGCTATGAAGGGACACCACCATTCCCAAAGGGCACTCGTTGAAGGCATATAATAAGCCATTCGATAGAAGAAAAAAAAATAGCAGCAAGCATCTGAGATATTAGAGCATTCAATTCAGAAATAAAAAGCAAACTGTGATATTCACATACTATAGATCCAGATCTGTAAGTACACATGTTCAAGGCCATTATATTTATTGTGCATCATATATAATATTGTGAACAGGTCAGCTTTGAATCCATATAAATATTTCTTTGTTATCTTTAATATGACAACTCATAATAGGAGGGAAATGACAAACAGACTAGAGGCAAGCAGTCTTGCCATACCCCCCTAAGGCTTGTTTGGGGGCAAGTCTAATCTGCACCCCGTCCATACCCCCCGTAAGGGCCTGTATGGAGGCTTTGTATGACAGCTTGATCCTACCAAACCCCCGTTAGGTCCTGTATGGAGGAACTGAACACGTGATATGCCATGCCCCCCGTAAGGGCCTACATGGAGGCATCATGTGCCAAGGAATGTCTTATCATCACTACTATGATGGAGTTGAGTCAATGAATGGAATTACATGACAATAAGTAGTAAATCAATCTATGTGATTATTGTATATACAGGGAAATCTTATCTAACACTAATAATTCAAGAGGTATGTTTGTATACCTATATTTTGTATATGTGTTTCTTATGTTATGATTGCAGATTTAGGGCACAAGAATGATGCAAATTGGAAGGTAATAAAAATGGTAATTCCAAAACCCTAACCCTAAAATTGGGGTATTTGAATTTTAGGGTAAATTTAGTATTGTTCCTAGCAGGGGACATTCCACTTGTTGAGTTGGTGCTCAGTTGCGCGGATTGGTGTCTCCAGTGGGTTGGTGCCTACAAATTATATAAGAGGGGATTGGTGTCTCCAGTAGGTTGGTGCCTACAAAGATTGTGTTGATGTGTTTTTTATGACAACATTAGAATAAAACACTAAGTGCTCTATCCTCTCTTGAACAAAGTATCTCAAACGCTAAACTATGTGATCGAGTGAGACTACTCCAAGGTTCCTTGAATGTTACGTCTTGACATGCACATGGACACACTCAGTGGAATGATGTGATCTTGCTAGTAATCACAAAGGGACTTACACAATCGTTCGATACACAATACTTATTGTTTCCTTCACAAAGGGCAACACTTAGAATTTCCAAGTACTACTACTAGAGGCATATGATTTGGTAATGGAGCTCTTGAAAACTAATCCTAATGATGATCTAAAAACAAAGTGCAAAAGAGGGTAAAGGTTTGGGAAATCTACTTGATGCAAAGATTACTATTGATTTATTGAAACCAAACCATGCTTTGTTTCGCCATGAGACAACAACTACACAAAGATGATGCAATCTTCTAAGGTAGTTGTGATGATTTTCAGATTTCTCATACATAAAACATGAAATATATATGCAGAAAGCAATCGAAGTTGAGCTTGGAAAAGAGTTCAGACTAACCATACACTGTAACTTGCAAGCCACAAATCACAAATGGTATGAACATAAAAGTTTCAACATGCATCAACAGCAATATCTTCCATCAATCTAACTAAATGAAACTGAAAATAAAACAGATCTGCAATCTAGAGCTTATAATTTGCTTTGAGGAAATCAGAAAACCATGCCAACATTCCAAAGGACACTATAAACACCAAGCTTCAATGATTATGTATTGATTTGGAAATGCCTTTGCAACAATTCACCAATATCTCAAAGTTCTCTTGCTCTCAAATGGAGTACTACTACAGCAATGAATAGCAACTACTACTCTTGTCTCTCTTCTCTCTATTCAACTAGATATTAGATTACAAAATGAGGCAAATGGGCCTTATATAGAAATCACAATTACAATGAAGGGCCCAGATTGATTTATAAAACCAATGGCCAAGATTAAAACAACACATCCATAATGGAAGGTGGTTACAACTACTACCACCATCGACCAATGAAAAAGCAACAATAAATACTAAGACACCTCATGCTAACTAGGAATCCAATAAAGCATCTTCTAGAAGGGCGCCTCCCTTATCTCTTTCCTTTGTTGCAAATTCAATGAATCTGGACAACAATTTCCAGCTCATCCATTGGTACACTTGGCATGCTGTCCATCTTGTAATCTATGATTGACAAGTTAGCATCACATGTAGTGAGAATATTTTCCCAGTCTGGTCCTAGTTCCTGAATTATGTTCATGAAAGTCAAGAATGTGGAAGCATCTTTGAAATGTCCCTCCTGGACAGGATGTGTAGCCTTGAAGTATATACTTTGCATCTTATCCTTCAAGCTTTCCATGTTCACTACTCCATCATATCCTACCTCTTAATCAAACCAAGCCACAATTGAAACAAGGATTTTATCCTGAATTCCCTTTATCATTTTCCTTGCTTGAATAGCAACACCTTCCATCTTCTCAATCATTTCTCCTTTCATAACTAGAGCACAATACCAATGTTGGAAGTCATAAGCTTGATATGATTGTATCACATTTCCATCTACTAGGATTTGCTTCGGAGTATTCATCAAAATCTTCAATCGTTGAATGGTCTTCTCCCTGATGATGTTGAACTCTTGGCATGCTTCCAATATTACTTGAAATCTATCCATGAGTGTGATGACTCTCTCATATACATGGATAAAATCATCCATGAATCCATTGGCTCTTTCCAAGACACTTCCCATCCATCCTTTTGCTGCATGACTTATTGTCCTCATTTCCTCCAACTCAACTAGTGAATCCTTGGAAACGCTTGCAGGCTAAGCAGTTGCCCTTTGGACTGATTGGAGAGGATTCATCAAGTGTTGGATATAATGATTTAGCTCTTCGTTCTCCTTCTTCAACTGATTCTTCTTTTCCTCTTCTTTCTTTAGCCTTTCCTTGATTGTTGTCACTGAATCCTCTAACTCTTCTACTTTCTGCTTCTTTGTGGTTGGTCCCAAATCAATTGTCATTACATCATATTCTTCGAGAGAGATGTCTTCTTTTGCCTTATCTACCATTGGGATTGCAACTTGAACTTGGCGAAACCCGGATTCTCCTCTTGTAATTCTTGAATACTTCTTTGATTTCTTCTTTTCCACGGTCTTGCCTATCCTACTCAGGAAATCATCTAGCTCGGCAGTTGGAATGCATTCCATAACTGATTTCTTCTTCAATTGCTCTTGCAACCATTCAGGTCCTTTGGATGGTTCTTCAATTTCATCAGGTTCTAGATTTTCATGAACTTCACGTGGAGAGGATACCATGCCTTCATTAAACTCTTCACCCAGGAATTCTAAGTCTTGGTCTTCAAATATTTCTTCGACATTGATTATCTTTAGATTCCTTAGAGGATAATCAGGAGGAGTCTCTACAACTGGATTGGAAGACCTTTGCTGAGTGGATTCCACGAATTCATTTGCACTTCTCCTATCATGTACCGTTGGAATCACTTCGTCTTCCACTTGTTTCTCATTCTTCTCGGTTGATGGCACACTAGTATCTGTAAACAGATTGACTTCATGGACAAAAGAAGTACTACTTGAGTGAGGTATACTAGTCTTCTGCTTTTTCTGTGTCGGCCTCTTAGTAGAATCTTTCAAAACCTTGGCTTTCTTTGCAGGTGGACTATAAGTTGCTTTACTCTTTGCATCGTATCTTCTTGTTCCTTGTTCCTTCTCCTTCTCGTGTGATTCCTCAGTCATCTCATCCTCAAAAGACTGTGAATCCAAATCTCCCATCAAGTCATAAGTCAAGTGGATATTCTGTTTATTCAACCTATCAACTTGTTGACTTATCCATCTTTTGGTACTTTCCAGAACTTGTGCCATCAAAACATCCAAGTTAGTGACCTCTTGTTCGGCCCAATTGAGTGTAGGAATAGGTTTATCCTTCTCATCTTCAAAGAAATGCTAAACTTGCCTCCCATCTTCCTTGACTTGATCCGGAACAGAAAATACCCGAGTTGTTCTAATCATGTCCAAGGATAATCTGGAGCACATTCTCTTCCTTATCTCGAAATCATCTACTGCATTTGCCTAATGGTCTTCAAGTTGCACCTTGTGTCTGTATTTTCTTCCACAAGCAACTTGTTTAATATTCAGAAGATCAAAATTGGCTCTTGAGTTGTGAGTAACAAGGTTGTAGAATTGTAGGTCTTTGGTGGATTTCTCTGCGGCCTAGATAGATGAACATACTTCAATAGACTTTCCAATTGAGATCGGGAATGTCATTCCAGCCTTCTTTTTCTTCTTCTGGACATTGTCATATGCTGATAACTGCCTTGTCACTACGAGCAATATCATCTTGTCCGTGGGATACCTTGCGAGTCTGTATCGATAGGATGAGAATCCTTGCACCCTGATATATGTGAACTTCGGGAATTGAATGAACCAAGAACCATATTTCCTGACTAACTTCATAGCTTCCTGTGACAATCTTTGATGAGTTCCTCCTTGAAGTGTTCTTACGATATGAATGGAAAATGCATCACTGAATCTCTTGAAATGGGCCATGTTTTGGAGGTGCAACTGTGGGTAACAATCGTAAACTTTGATTTGTCCTTGGCCATTTCCAACTTGTCCTCTACATGTCAATCCTTTGTATCTATAATTTCTTGCCAACATATAGATCACATATGAACTCATGTAGAAGGTCCTTGATTGCTCCAAATTCCTTAGTTGTTCATCAATGTTGTCACTTATAAGTTGGGCCCAATCAATCATCTTCACTCCGCTTACTATCTCTTCAACGAAGTAGAACATCCATGATTCATAGGTAAAAGCTTGAGGGCATCCCATGACTCTATTTAATAAGATGATAAGATCTCCATATTCTTGCTTGAAGTCGGACTTGAGAAGCTTCTTCGGCATCTTGGAATGATGAGCTCTTGGTTTCTCCATCCATGAAGAATTGATAATCTCCATACAGGCATCCGGTTGGGACTCATATATCTTGGATGCGGCTTCCTTGCTCTTATAGACTGTGGAACTGTAGACAGGAACGTCAAAGGCCTCAGAAATCATCTCCTTGGAGAGGTATGCCAACACTTTGCTATTGGGAGCAATAATCCTCCATTGATCGGGAATATAAAACTAGGCGCATTCCACTATTAGCTCGGCACAAGTCATGGCGGGAGGTAAACAGGCAGCTTGCACAATTCCATTACAGACCATCTTCTTGGCGATCTTTGATGGATAATGTCCTTCGCTTCCATATATTCGCCTTTTCATCTCGTCCATATTGATATGTCCGATATTGGTGTCACCAACATTTCTTCATTTCGAAGCAATCTTGGATTTGGGAAGCACTCCTTTGAGACCATCTCTCATTTGAGCTTGCCTTGAGGTGGATCCAATCTTCACATTCGCCATTCACCTAAAAAACAAAATAATTCAAATAAGAAACAATGGCAAAAATGAATAACTCACCTCAAATGAAAATTCTTGTCAAAATGATACATGCGGGATAAAATTCCATAAAATTTTTGATATACTTGGAAGAAATGAATGAATAATGCTTGAAAATAATCCTTCTTCACAAATTCGCCCTTCCTTAAGAATAAATCTGCTCTTCAAAAATCGAATTATGATTTGTTTTTGAGAAGAAATGATATGAAGAGGTCATTTAAATACATATCCAATGTTGTTTTCTCATACTAGGCGGACTAGGAAAGCAATTTGACAAATTTCCATGGATTTTTACCAAAATTTGGCATTCTTCGTTCAAAGTTGGCTAGGAATTCATGTCGCACATTTTGGTGGGTTATAGAAAATTCCAAGTCGCACTTTTTATCATGTCATGGATTGTTTTATCCTTGTCGCACTTTTTGGTGAGTCGTGGATTTTTTATCCTTGGATTGTTTTTTCCTTCTCGCACTTTTTGGCAAGTCATGGATTTTTTATCCTTGGATTGTTTTTTCCTTGTCACACTTTTCACTTGATCAAGGATTTTTGCAAACAGGATTATGAAGGTCCATGCCTAACAGTATATTTAAAAATATATTTACATATACTTTAAATATTTTGAAATATACTGTCAAGATGTTTGAGATAGGTCCCGGATCCATGGGATTTAACATGTAGATTCTAGATTTTTGAAGATCCACCAGATTTCAGACTTAGTCAGTTTTTCAGGGTTTCAGGACATCAGACTTAGCCAATTTCAGGGTTTCAAGGACATGCGTCAGGGTGAAGGCATAGGGACCTCTTAGTTAAATATCCATCCCTTAGGCCAATTTCCCACTCCTTACTCAATTTCTTCAACTATCTCATGGATTATGAGCAAGAATTTTGCGAGAACCAAGGCAAAACCAAAACCAAACCTACAAACCTAAAACAAAAAAGAGGGGGTCCCCATTTACAATGGGGGTGATGTGTGAAAACGTCACAACAAATTGTAAGAGAGATTTATAAGCAATATTTTTCCGTGGATTTCTCTCGTAAGGGTTTCCACATAAATCTAGTGTTCTTGTGTTGCATAATTGTTAGATCTTGTGTGATTGATATTGTTATGGTTGTTAAGTGTTGAAAAAGTAAAAGATTGTATTATACTAATTCACCCCCCCCCCCCTCTCAGTATAATCGTGTGCTCATCAATTGGTGTCAGATCTCGTTCCTTCAAAGATAGCCTAACCGCTTGAAGGCAGATCTTGGAAGCACACATGGCAAGAGAAGATGATATCCTTAAAAATGAAGACAAAGAATATGACGAAGATGAAGAGGTGGACCTTGAAGCAAAACTCATACGTGCTTTAAGTGAAATCAAGAAAATTAGAAAGAAGAACCAGAAACTAAAGCTACAACTTCAAGAGAACAGTGAATCTAATGCAGAGTTATTACGAAATCTTGAAGAATCCGAGAAGATGATCGTTGAGCTAAAAATTCATATTGAAGGAGACAGGATTGAAGAAGAGGTGAGAATCCAATTAAAGAAGGAAGAAGATTGTGAGAGGTGTGAGTCCGAAATTCTTTCCTTAAGGAAGGAACTAGAGAAGACAACCGCTCAATTGAACAAAAATTTGAAGTTTGATATATCATAAATGGGCAGAGGTCACCATTCATAAAGACAGGTCTTGGTTATGAAGCAAAGGAAGATCAAGTTTCCAATGAGCCACCAAAAGAGACAAATGAAGAAAAAACAAAGAGTTATGCAAATGCCCTCAAAAGTCCTATCAAAAATAATAGTAAGAAGGAGAATCATGTTTCAAAGAAATCAAGCACTCCTCCAAAAGTCAACAAAGACAAATTCAAAAGATCTTTCCCTCCAAGACAACCTCATAGGTACCAGAATGCTTTTTATGGTTATTGCTATTCTTGTAATCATTTTGGTCATAGAGCAAGAGATTGTAGAACAAGTACAAGAAATTTTAGTTGGAACAAGAATATAAGTCCTTATGGCTTCTCAAGTAGGAACTACAATTCCTTTGGACCTTTAGTGGATTACAATGTTATATGCTATAAGTGCAACAACTTTGGACATACAACTCGCTTTTGTAGAAGTGGTTTTATAGAACCTCCTAGACAAAACAAGAAGGGGGATATCCTTGGCAAGCAAAAGGAAGAATCTACTTAAGTTTGGAAGAGGAAGCAAGAGCAAGAGAAGGAAAGATCTATGCTTGTTCAAACTGCATTTCATGCACAAGAGGTATCACTAAGTCCACAAGGAGAAGTACGAATTCAGAGGGAGCTAATCATTGCATTATCTTTTAGCCCCGTGGAGAAGAAAACTCAAAGATAGATTAGCTGATGAAGACTCTTTCAGAGAGTTACAGAAAAAGGGAGAATGATGTTGTTGATGTCAAGATTAAGTATTACACAAAGAGGGAGCTTTACAAATAGAGGGAGCATCACAGAAAAGAGGGAGAATCACATCATGAAGGAGAGAAGTATGTTACATCCCTTTGCCATTGATGTCAAATAGGGAGAGATAAAGAAAGAGGAAGCAATCCAGAAAGAGTAAGTATTATGTTCCTATTGTATTCAAAGATTATTTCTTTGCTGAGTTGACATTAATAACAAAGGGGGAGATTGTTGAAAATATTATTGTCATTGATGTCAAAGGAAAGAAGGAATTCATTTTATTGTCATTGATGTCAAAGGTGTGGCGAGCAGTTTGTCAATGAAGGAAACCGTTGTTCAAAAATGTCAATGATATTAAGAAGGAAATCAACTACATTACACTCATGCTAGCCGACTCCCTTGGATTAAGTGTTTTGGAAAAAATAATAAATAAATGAGGCCGACCTCATAAGGGCAGCACAAAAGAGTAAAGGGAAAAGACATCTCCTTTGGGGTAACCAAGCCCCCTTAGTGAGTCGTCCCTTTCAGGGAATATTAAAATAAACAAATTAACTTAAATGTGGCTGACCCTCCTTATGCAAGTGCCACTTTGGGAGAGTAAAGAAAAATTATTAAGTTTCATTAAATTAAAATCAGATCTTTATGAGGTTGGCCTAGGTTGTGTAAAGGCACTTGATGGCATATAAATAGGTGTTTGGAGGTCTTTCAAGCAAGCAATCTAATGAAAATCATTTTCCCATTTAGAGCAGACCTAAGGAGAAGAAGAAGAGCAGAAATACAATGATAAATCAGACCATTTAGAGCAGTCCTAGAACAAAAAATATTAAGAGTGTTGAATATTTATATTGAAGGAAGTTAGAGCAGATTTAGCATGGAAGATGCAATGATATTCATGTGAATTTGGAGCAGATCTATGGCAAATTTGTAGCAGAACTTCAAGGTGATTTATGGCAGATTTATAGCAGATCTAAGAGCAGATTTGGAGCAGATCTAAGAGCTGATTTGGAGCAGACCTTAAACAGAAATATTTAAAGGAAAATTGTTGGGAAATGTTAAATCAAATACATGCAAATTTGTGAAGGAATTACATGCAAATTTGTGAAGGAAATGTAATTAGATTGTGAAGAAAAATATGGTCATCATCCGTTGAAGAAACAACATCCCAAAGGTTATATTTTGTAGAAGAGATTGGTACCTCCCAAAAGAAGAGATTGGTGTCTCTTGCTGAGTTGGTGCTCAGTTGTGAGGATTGGTGTCTCCTGTGGCTTGGTGCCTACAAATTCTACAAGTGGGTTGGTCCCTACAAATTATATAAGAGGGGATTGGTGTCTCTTGTAGGTTGGTGCCTACAAAGATTGTAAGAGAGATTTATATATAAGCAATATTTTGCCGTGGTTTTCTCCCGTAAGGGTTTCCACGTAAATCTTGTGTTCTTCTTGTGTTGCATAATTGTTAGATCTTGTGTGATTGATATTGTTATGGTTGTTAAAGTGTTGAAAAAGTAAAAGATTGTATTATACTGATTCACCCCCCCCCCCTCTCAGTATAATCGTGTGCTCATCACCTTCTCCTTCCATATGAGGATTATCGACGTTTTAGCACTTTCTTTTTAATGTTCCATTCTCACTACTAAATTGGATCTGATCTCATATTTCTAGGTTGTTTTAGATTAGACTGCTTGAGTCAATTAATTTCAATTATACATAAAAACCTTCTATTCTATTCTATTCTACTTCATTAGAAAATATTATCTTGATCAATTTAACCCCACATATGATCATCACCAAAGGCCTATATAGGGTCAAATATCCCTTGGAGAGCAAAGATGCTCATAGCCAAATTGAGGACTAACTCACATTATCTTCAATGTGTAACAGGTATATGGAAGAGGCCAAAAGAAGAAAAGGACACAAGGGTGGATGCACTTTTGGAAAACTCGTCCAGACTCACCGCGGACTCGATGGACTGGGGAGTCTGAAAGCTGGCCGAGTCGACTCGGCACGGATTCGGGAGTCGAATCCAAGAGAGTCTCTACACTGGACTCGCAAGTCCGACCTCAGGACTCGCGCGAGTCTTGAGGTCGGACTCGCGAGTCCCGTGCAGAGACTCTCCTGGACTGTAAGAAACCTTGCCATATATGAATGAAATTATTGACCAATTTTAGATAAGAAGTCTTGCAACAATCAATGGAAAATATCAACACAAGTCACCATAAATGAAACCCAATCAAACTCCTTGCATTATATTGATTTGAAATGGAAAATCACCACAAAATATACTGCTGTCATACAATTTCAGTCACTGTAACAGTCATAATCAGACCTTATATCTTGCGCGAGTCTTGAGGTCAGACTCGCGAGTCCCGTGCAGAGACTCCCCTGGACTGTAAGAAACCTTGTCGTATATGAATGAAATTATTGACCAATTTTAGATAAGAAGTCTTGCAACAATCAATGGAAAATATCAACACAAGTCACCATAAATGAAACCCAATCAAACTCCTTGCATTATATTGATTTGAAATGGAAAATCACCACAAAATATACTGCTGTCATACAATTTCAGTCACTGTAACAGTCATAATCAGACCTTATATCATCATGAAAACATGTACCAAATGTGCTCCAAAGGCTCTTAACATCAACAATGATCATGTAAAAACAATAAACAATTGTCCTCAAGTCTGAAATTGATCAAAACAGCCCTGGAAGTGCAAATACAATTGACTGATATAAATGAACAGCAGGCTGATATGACTAATGTAGGTGTATGTTTTCGCCCAGCCAATGAAAAATGACTACAGTTGCTTCAAATAACCACTCCTAAGCCAAGCGATGGATTCCTTATGCCAAATGCAACTCCTTATGATCTGGAAAACTTGTCCAATATGCTCAAAAAGCCCTGAAACAATTTAAACACCTCGCTGTCATAAAAAATCAGAACCCTACAAATCATATAAACTTCATTCCAATGATACCATAGGCCCTCAAACTACCTTGATAATGCTTCCAATGGACCAAGGGCTTCAATATGATATCAAATATGCTCCAATAACTCCTCTAAACCTGCAATTTCAAGCTCAATGGTGAATATTCGCACAATATCACCTCACATAGAGTATGGGGACATCACCATACAAACACAAGGGGTCATCACCTTGCAAAATGACATGAAAATCGGAATTCTTAGTCAAAACAAAGAAGATAGAAAACATAGCAATGTATCAATAGTTGCAAATTGATGTTCAAGTCCTCTATTTATCTTCTCCATGGGTAGGCATCCTTCTCCTTAGCAAATTTGAATTGAAATTTGAGTTCTACCAATGACGTGCAATAGACTTAAACAATTGTAAATAGTTGCAACCAAAACTCATTCATTTAAAATCAATCTTCAATTATTTTAAATGAAATGTATCTATTATTTCATATGGATCGATCCATGCCAAAAGAGCTCCCTCAATCATGGTGGCGGCTGGAAATGCTTTGTTCACAAGCATTTAAAATCTTCATATTTTTCATTTAAAATTCTCATCTCCTTGGGCGATCACAACCACATTGGCGTTGGCATTTGAATTCCTCAATCGCTCCATATGCAAATATTTAATAAATAAAATTTGCATTTAAAATTATTCTTCTTTACCTTGGCCGTTGATCCCTTGCTTGGCATTTAAAATCATTGTTTTTGAATCTTTGACTTGGGAGAATGATCTCCTCATGGTGTCGATCCTCTATAGCATTTGAAATTGTCTTGCTAGCATTTAAAATTGTCTTTTATTGGATCGATTGATCCTCATAGCCATTGGCTCTCCCTTGAATGCACAAATATAATTTTAAATGCCTTCACTTTTCTCTTGCATCAATCCTTCTCATAGCACATGATCCAATGAACATTGTGTACATTTTTACAATGCCAATCAATCCTTCATGTTAGTCATTGGGTTTAGCTTGGACCTATTCTTCATGGGGCGAACCTCCTTATTCCACACAAAACTCCATAAAAATAGATTAGAGAAAATGTAATTAAATATTTCATTTTTCCTTTTATTCCATCATCTAACAAATCAAATCAAATGATTGAAAATACAATTTCAATATTGCATTTTCCATATAGCCCAATAACATACTAGTTGATCCAACTTTTTGGTTCTCCATGTATAGAAACAAATCAACTAGCAAATCATTCCCTCACCAATACATTAGCCTACAGGAATGGATGATAAGCTAATCGTCAACTCCATATGAAGTCACTCCGGAAATGGGGACATGGCATGGACGGCTAGGACGTCAAAAAGAGGGTTTTAAACCTCTATTTTTTTATTTCTTTCCTCATTTCACTCCTCTACTTTGAATTATGACATGTGTAATCTTTGAATTATGACAAATTGATAATCAAATTTCTCTCTTATGTTCTCTAAATGCATTAATTTTTATTTTTTTTAACTATAGTTTATTTTTTTGCCGAGTCCTAGCCGAGTTTTTTCCTGAGTCCGTGCCGAGTCCCGAGCCCGAGTCCTATTTTGGGTTGCCGAGTCCGTGTCGAGTCCAAGTTTTCCAACTTTGGATGGATGTCTTTTGCACAGCTAGTGCAGTTGAGTTAGAATGCAAAGCTTACAATGACATTTGGGTCAATTACATAGGTACATTAGCAGCAATCTCTCTTCAAGATCTGTTCAAAGAGAAGAAGGTTGAGAAAACAAAAGAGTTCATCATCAAAATAAATAGCAAAATATCAGCAATACAAAAAGCTAAAATGGTTGGGTCCGTTAGGATATCTTTGGCCTTGTGGACATTAATGATGCAGGAGTATCCAGTTGAAGGCAGTTGTTTGATTGTGGGGGCATTTCTGATCGGTAGGCTCCACAAAAGTTGGGCTAAGCATAAAACTAAATTATTTGTTCCTCCTTATTTGAGCATTGCTTTTTGCTAGGACCCACTGCTCCTTATTTATTTGAGATCCTTTTCACTCTGTTGGACGTCTCCTATTGGGGCCCACATGACAGGGCATTATTTTCTCAATGCTGTAACAATTTCATATTGCCTAAATAGGTCGACTCCAACCTTATTCTCTTCTTTGCCTAGTCTTGGGCTTTATTGGGACAGTCGTCACCTATATGCTGGACGTGAGAGAAACAAGTTTATCATCCTCTCAATGGGGTCCATGTGATCTCCTTGTTTGCATACTAAACATCCATCAATGAATCCTCTTAGCTGGCAGCTTTTAATTTTAATATATGGCATTTCTTTTCCCTACACTAGTGGTTATAGAAGAGGCAACTGGACTAACCTCCATTTATTGGCATTGGCAATAGTTAGCAAATCTTTATTAACCCATGGCAGTTATTTGTGCTATTTCGGGCGGTCTGACTGCATTCCTTCCGTCGGCACATTAAATAATGGAGGCGTCGAACCTAAATAAAGAAAAACAGAGATTTAATGGACATAATTGAAGATCCTTTAGAAGGGCGCACCGTGGAAAGATGAAAGGAGGTGGATTCTTTAGTAGAAGTCGAGATATGGTTGGGAAAAATCTGAGTAGAATATCATAGTCAAAGGTTGTCAATGTTGAAGGATACAGTGGGATGTCGCCATTAGAATTTTTAGTAATTCATGTAGTATGTTTTCCCTGTAATGCGTAGGAAGTTCGAGTGTTATACAGTCAAAAATATGAAGCCTGTAGTATGTTTTATCTTTGTAGAGTTCAATATGTAAGTGAAGGTTTCTAGTCGAATATTATCCCCATGTGGATTATCATGTTGTGGAAGCTTCATGTTTTGTAGTAATGTTTAACCATCAACTATGCAAGTTCTTTGTTTTGTAGTATTGTTTTGGATATATGAGAATATCTTGGATTGTGCTCAGACCAAGATAAGCTTGAAGCTATCTTTGTAAAGTTGGTATTTCCAAATTAAATATTTTCAAACTTTTCTTGGGCTTGTTGTTGCATGAAGTCTGAATTTGAATCATTTCCAACTGAGAGGTTGCCTGGATTTGCTACCTGTTGAAGGTGCCCGATCCTGGACTGCTGTAATGTCCCCTTTTTTCCGAGTGATCACCCATTGGAGTTGGCTACCCTATTTTATTCTCATGGGCTAGGTCGAAAAAGCAAGGGAATATTCTGATTAGTCAAATACTATATTTAACTAATTTTGTCAAGCTAATTGATGATGAGAAATGATTTTGGATATTTTGTGAGTCTTGGGAAAAAATAAAATAAATCAAAATAATTTTCTTTTGAGGTGGACGACCTAGGAAGAGGTCAAAAAATGAAATAACATAGGCCAAAAAGGCTTCGCCCAAGTTGGGAAAAATTAAATAAAATAAAATGATTTAATTTTTGGCACCTAGCATGAGGTTGGCCAAGAATAGGATCAGCCCTATTTGGAGGAGGAAAAGATTGGCTATATATAAAGGAACTTTGGAGTCATTTCATCATCCATTCATTATCATTTCTTCATTGAGTTTTCTCATTTGTCTGCAACATTTGTTGGGCATTATTCCAAGGACGAAAACCCTTGTGAATATCGGTGAGTTGGATGAAAACCTAGCTTATCTTGAGGTGGACTCATCAAAGAGTTCAATTTCTACTTCATTGGAGACTTGGAGCTTGATTGCATACTCAGATTTTCAGATCAGCATTGGAGCAGCACCTTTGGTGGTATTTTGTGTTGTCATTGCATTAGGGTTTCACCCTAATTTGGAGCGCGACCATTGGAGGAGGGCGATTTTGGCTTGTGTGAGGTGATTTCATCATTTGGAGGGTTTGGAACCCTAACCCTAAGCCATCATCCTTGCAAGTGCCGCCATTTTGGAGGGTTTGTTGTGCATCATTCTTCATCATTGGTATGTACAAACCTAGGGTTTAGATCTGATTTGGACAGCAACATTCCGGGCCATGTTTGATCATGTTTTAGCCCATGATTTGATGTAATTTCCAGTCATCATATTCTGATTTGTAAAAGCAGATTTCTACTCAGAAAATCAGACTTTTGTGTTGCATTTGGATGGCTATATCTTGTGTATTTCATGGTGAAATTCATGTTTGATGTGATCATCATTTAGAAGCATTATTTAGCATGATTGGCACTTGTATGTTCACTGCTATATTTGTTTATAAATCAGAAATAAAAATCAGAATTCAGAAATTACGGTTTGAGCAGAAAAAATAAATCAATTTTCTAGGGCAGATCCAGTTAGGGATTTTACAACAGCATCAGTTAAAAACCTCCTATTCTATTTTATTCAATGACTTAGGTTTATATTTTGGTGAGTACTCATGCTTACTTTAAAGACTTAAAGTTTAAACCATTAGTTCGCACAATTTAGATCAGGATATTCACATAGGCATAAAGGTGGCTGCCAATGTGCATCTTTCAGGTTAGCAAGTGTCGTTTAATAACTAATTTGGATTATAAACTATAAGCTTTGGACTAGAGCATAATTTCTATAATTTATGTTAGAGCATAGCATGTAAGGTTTATAGTGTTTCATATGAACTCGGGTCCTTAAGAGTGTCACATGTTCACTCATTCATTGTACTTCGCACTTAGTATAGTTGCCTTCAATAACTTTTCCCTAAATAATACTTCAATTTAGATTAATCTAATTGTATGTAAACTCTCCTTAGGTTGCATAGTTAATGTCTTCTAAGTCATAAAATATTATATGAATTTCACGTAGCACTTAAATGCATATAGAGCATTCTTGTGTCTAAGGACATATTACATTGTACTTGGGCAGCATCAAAATCATTTGCTTAAGCTAGTGTTTAAGGGTATTCAAAGCACTTGAATTGTTTGAATCTTAGTTGGTAAATGCGCTTTTTATTTCTTACTGTTATCTTTATGTTGCTTGTAAACTTTCAGATTGTTGTTGTTGGAATATGTTGTCATTGATGTCAAAGGCACGGGGTCGTTAAGTGATGTCATTGATGTCAAGGTAAAGAATGGACAGTTATAATAAGAGGTGCCCGTTATACATCCCCATTGGAGAGCAAAGAAAAATACATTCGTTACACGTTACCGTTGGGAGATTGCATGTTTAAATTAAAGATTTAAACATTGGTTGATAAGGCCGACTAATATAGTGTGATCAGTTTTGAAAAAAACATATATATAAGCAGAGATGGAGATGGATTAGAAAGTAGCGAATTATGTGACTTTATGAAAAGTGAATATATTAGAGGAGGCCAATCAAAGAATAGAATAAAAGATATATGGAGACGAGCGATCAGTTTTGAATAGAAGATGATAACAGCAAACATTGTTTAGAAAAGGCCGATTTTGTTACAATTAGCGCTCCTCACATGAGGACAAAGTTCCCATTAAAAGACAAAATGTGTCTTTATGAAAGATAAAAGGTGCGGTCAGATGGACGGCTAAGTGTGAGGGCAGTGATTCATATATGAGACAAAAAGTCTTAATCAAAGGTGCCATTAATACATGGTATGATGCGCTCATGTGAAGAGGAGCAATTAAGTGAAAAACAAACATACAAAGAGATGCGATTAAAAAAGTATAAGGAGCTGTGTTTAATGCAAGGAGGAGCACCCATTTAAGACAAAAAGTCTTATTTAGAAGACAAACGACAAGATGTAAAAGGGCAACGATTATTCTAATTACTTTTGATGTGGTGCAATTCTCTTGAAGAGGTGCAAACTCTTTGAAGTGTCATGTCCATTATGAAAGGACATAGTTATTCATAAAGATATCTCATTTCAAGATTATATAAAAGCTTTGTGGCGGAGTGAGTAAAAGCAAGAAATCAATGATATATTTCTGAGTATAAAGGAAGAGGAAGAGCAGAAATATGAAGTGTAAATCTGATTTATTCTGATAATATATGTGTAATAAAGAGCAGATTTAAAAGGGCAGAAAAGTATGAAGAATGTCTCAGACTTGTGTTAAAGAATATATATAGCTCATGTGTGTAGATAAATGCAGATATGTATGAAGAATATGTGTGAAAATTAAGAGTAGATTTGTGAGGAAAACATTGATATATTAGTGATCAAATTGAAGGAAGGCATTGAGAAAGTTTGGACCAGATTTGTGAAAGATATTGTGCATGATAGTGATCAGATTTGGAAGGAAGATTGTGCATTATTGTAATCAGATTTGTGAGAGAAGGTTACTGTGTAGATTGTGATTAGATTTGGAAGAAGGATATTGTGTGGATTGTGATCAGATTTGGAAGAAGGATATTGTGTGAGTTGTAATCAGATTTGTGAGAGAAAGATCCTGTGAAGAAGCATACTATATCAGCCATTGAAGGATTAATAGGTTGGAGCCTATCAAATAGAGGTTGGAGCCTCTTGCTGGGTTGGAGCTCAATTTGTGTGGGGGTTGGAGCCTCCAATAGGATGGTGTCTTTAATTTTGTCAAGTGGAGATTGGTGTCTCTTGTGAGTTGGTGCTCACAGAAGAAGAACTGTAAGAGGAGTGAGTTGGTGCTCAGAAAAGAAGAATTGTAAGAGAAGTGGGTTGGTGCTCACAGAAGAAGAGATCAATATATATAAGCAATATTTTGCCGTGGTTTTCTCCCGCAAGGGTTTCCACATAAATCGTGTGTTCTCATTTTGTTCTTAATTGCTAGATCTTGCATATGTGTAGTTGAAGTGATTGATTGAGTTTTGATAAGTAAAAGTTCGTATTATAATGACTCAACCCCCACCTCTCAGTATAACTGTGTGCTCATCAGTTGTACCCATACGAAACTTTCTTATTCAATCAAAGCTAATCTCATTTGTTTACTCTTGACTTGTTCCGAAATGTTACGTTGTAACGTCCCCTCCTTGAAAGCTCCTACAACCGCCAACAAGGATTTAGCGCGAGTATCTAACAATCACAATTGGGCATTTATGCATAGCGTGCCACACATTTTAAGGTCCTCTTAAACCATTGTGCAGATTTGAGTTATTTCCAAATTTGTTTGAACTGTTCTACACCATTTTCTTGGAACATTGCCATCACCACAGGGCAACATCCAGATTACTCGCTTCATTGTGCTCCCTGCACTTGACAAGTCTAGAGTGATCAATCCTCTTTGACAACATATGAACTACAATCAATTGATTTGCAAGATGCTAGTAGTATCAACCAATCTCTGATTGATCACCCCCTACATAGAAACATACAACAATCTATAGCGTGGAACTTACCATGCAAAATCCTTCCATTTGCAAAGCAAATTCATATCACCTACAACCTTTTTCTGTAGATGCTTTGAGGGAAAAGAGAATATAACTTAGGGGAGTCGCGACTGCTGAAGCAGGACATCATCATCCAACAGGCTAGGTAGTACATTTTTACAGACCGCAGGGTTCAGATCATAGCCACAAGGGAGATTATGCATTTGCATACTAACCCTGCCCTACCATATATGCTTCCATCGCGCCAGTATTGATAGCGAACCATCACCTTGTTATAAGTCATTCATACATAGGAGGTGTTGGCCGTCTAATTATACTCAAACAAGGAAGCGTTAAGTCATAACAAAATAAAATTCAATAAAGATTATTTTAAGAATAGTCAAAGGACATATGAAAGGTTGTGTCTCATGAGGAGAAAAGATATATAAGAGAAATCAATCATGGAAAAGGGAATCATCAATCATCATATATCATATCATGGAGAAAACATAATATTTATTTTTCCTTGTCAGATACAAGATAAGGATTCAAGAAATCTGAGGACGAGACCCCTCAAGATTAGAAATGAAGGACGGAAACCCTTAATTCCTCTTATCAAGTTAGTGGACGAAAACCCCTAACTTGGGCAGAAATTAGAAACATTTCAAATACATTCATACAAAGAAAAATCGCTGCAAATAGAAACAAGAATTACAGCAGAGCATAAAGGATAAGTTTTATATTTTCAAAGTTACTTCATAAGTTTTAAATCTAAATTTTATAATCAACATTACAATTTTAGATAAATTAATATTTATATTTTTTATGCAACTACTACTATGAGTTAGAGTTATTTATTTAAGGAAAAAATAAGGAAGTTCTAGAATGGGACATTACATACCTCTTGTGCACCATTTTGTCTAGTTTGCTAACTCTACAGGACCAAAACACTCAACCAATTCAAAAGGCACCATTTATTGCATTTGATTGCAAATCCAATGTAAAGATGCAGAAAAGAGGTTGCACACTCCGTAGAGAAAAAATTCGTGAGTTCTAGTGTAGTGGTGTGCTTAACTAACATTCCACGAACCTTTACAAAGAAGAAATTACTTCATGCGCTCCTCCTTGTCATCTCGCACACTGGAATAAAGGATATCGCCAAATCATCTTCAATGTTCAAGCACATCCTGGAGTCACCTGGCATGCTTAAACAAAGACAAAGGAAAAGTTTATAACAAGTAGCCACCAAAGCATTGGCACACCCAACAATCACCCCCCATGCCAAAAACAAAGGATTTTGATCACCAAGGAGAAGCTAATGTAAAAGCATGCATGTATGATGTCCAACGCGCTAGCAGGAAAGAGAACGAAGAGATGAAGTAGTGTAAAAGTACACCTCCTTATCACCAAGTGCACCAAAAGGAAGAAATTTTTTATTTTCAATGTAAAGCGCATATTGGAGTCACCTAGCGCATCACATCAAAGGGGCCATGTGTTCAAAAGCACACCCTTCCCTCATTTCACACACCAATGCTTGGCAAGTGAAAGTTTTCAAAATTTTAAACGTTTGTGTGTTTTGGCATGCCTTCTTGGAATTAGACACGCCATAACAAAAAAGGAAAATATTGTTTCAGACTAGAAGTGCGTCCTATTGACACTGGACGCACCTTGACAAATGAATATGAGAACGTTTTCATGAGTACAGGCCCGCGTCAGAAGAGAGCAACACACCGTGCTACTGGACAATGTTTTTAACATGTTTGCAAAAGTGCACACGTATGACACTTCACATGCCACATAATGCAAGAAAAAACGATTCAATGTAGTGGCACACACATCAAACACTTGGCATGCCACATCATAGAGGAAAAGTTTTTGTGGAGACTAGTGACATGCACACTAAGCGCTTAGCGAGCCATATCAAGAGGAAAAATTTTGGTGAAGGCGCACAAGCCAGTCATCTGGAGCGCCACAATAAAGGCTCCAAAAAAGAAAGGTTGTATGTGAATGCACATTAGTGACATCTCACGCACCATAGACAAAGGTTAATAAATTTCAAAAAAGAGAAGTTTCTTGTTGCCGCGTGTGCGCCTGCCACCTATCACCTGGCACGTCACATCAAAACATAAGTCTTTTCCTTCAAAAATCACACTGCCTTGTAAGAGCATGCCTAACAATCATCTCGCATGCCAATACAAAGGATGTGTTTCAGTGCAAAAGCACACATAACGATCATCTCGCGTGCCAATACAAATGATGCGTTCCAATGCATTGACATGCCTAGCGATCATTTCATATGCCAAAACAAAGGAAGACAATTTTTAAAGATTTGAATAAGCTAGTGTGTAAGTGCATGCTTCAACAATGGAGCGTGCCAACGCAAAGGAGGGATAAATGAATAGATTTTCAAGGTTTTTCAAAGGGTTTGTCATGATCAAAGGAGAAGCTGCAGAATCATCAAAGTCATCTAGAGCCGCCTCTCCAAAAGACTATTTTTAGCCCATGCTAAAAATAGATTTGTTATTTTTAGTTAGTCACCATTTTCAAAGAGAAGAGCATATTCAAAGACTTGCTATTTTTAATCGGAGCTATTTATAGCCCATGCTATTTTTAGCAGCCTCTATTTTTAGTGTTCGCTATTTTTAGCGTTAACTTGGAATTGGCTTTTGTTTGATCATCATGCAAGAAATGTGAGCTTTCGATGTATGATTGTAATTTTTAATCATCAGTTGAACTAGAGGTTGTATGGTTTTAGTTTTAGAATTAGTGCAACAAATAATTTGTAATAAAGCTTGCACGTCATGTAAGTAGTTGTAGTTAGGATAGAAGTGCAATTAATTTATTTTATTTATTTTCATGCATAGCTTTGTAAATAGTACAAATAAGTTTTTTTTTTTTGCACTTAGGAGGGGTGTGTATCAATTGTATCAATCAGTTAATCAATGAATAGAGATAAATGGCAATTCTCATGCCTACCTTATGCTGAAATTGCTATTCGTTTGGTATTCAATGTTACTCTGATTTTTTGAATCACTCAATATAATTTAGTATGCCTATCTTGCTTCTAGATATCTATTGAGATGTGTCGTTATGTGTGCTGAAAGTTAAGTTGCTTCACTGAATTTGCAAACTTTGTATTGCAGGCGAACTTGAAGATATAGCTCGTGGCTTTGTACCAAGTCTTACTTAACGATAGCATTTGTATTCATGTGTTTATCCAATCCATATGTGTACCTATTTTGCTTAGTCTCTGCTTTTAGCTAAGCAGTGCAAGCATGTAGTTGCAGGATTTGAGTTTAGTCAAAAAGCATAAAACTCTTTGCTTTGTGTTGAAAGAACGATTCATCCTTTTGCACGTCGCAAACCCAAAAAGATAATATATTTATGTTTTATTCAACATAAACATGAAATCACCTTCGAAACCACTGTAAAGTTTGTAAATTGCAAGTACATATTGTCTAGTTGTAGATTAGTTTTAGTTTACAGGGAGCTTCCCCTTCTAATTTGGAAAGCGGTTTTACTACACATCTGTTGCGTCTTGTGGCACTGAAAAGTGCAAATTAAAACGCTAACACATATTGATAGGCACTACACATGCATATCAAATCTTTCATTCTTTGATTCTTCTTGCATTGAGATTTCTATGCTTGATTGAAATCATACTTTATTAGTTGGTTTCTAGCTAACTCTATTGTGCTATACTTAGGGATTAATCATGTCTTCCAGGTGCGCAAGGATCAAAAAATCTTCTAAACTTCCTCAGCAACGCATTCTACGTATGCTCATAAACTTTGTATTTTAGTTTCAATTTGGGGTAATTAAAGAACTTAGATTAATTCTTTTAGAACCCTTCTCATAACTGGGAAGGTTCAGCAATCCACACAATCACTTGCCCCCGCATCAAGGCAGTTGGCCAACACTTACCCAGATCTCAGATCAAAGGTCAATACCATAAGCTTAGTGAAAACTGATGAAACTGACTGAGGGGAAAGGTAAGCATGAGCAATGAAACTTATAACAATACATAACTGAAAGATAAAGGATAAGCTAATAAAGCAAAAACTAGATAACATCTCTGGCAAATCAACCTATACAAATAAGATTCAAAAGAATGAAGAACTCAGGACTTCATGTCACATGATTTCTGTATAAGATTCTTCCCTTATAATATTATGCATCTCAAAAATTTTGCAATGTTTAAAAAATGACATAAAATAAAATTCCCAGGGAATATTCATTAAAGAGCAGTATGAATTTTAAATAAATTACTAATATCTGAATATTCAGTAGCCTAGTCCTATAAACCATCTTAAATATTAAACATAGACCTCAAAATCAATGAAAGAAGAGGATCAACCTGAAATCTCGAACCCTCCTACCACGAACCTCAAAAACTCCAATAGAACCATTAACTAATGCAAATGCAAAACTTTCACCCACTTCTTCACTTGCCCCTTCTGATGTACCTGACTCTGTAAACCCAATAATGTTTATAAGCTCAGAGTAACAAGCAGCTAATATGATAACCTTATCAAGAGAAGATAATTATGTTTTAATAAACATACCTGCACTTCAATGATGTAATACAAATAAAACTTATAAGTTGGTTCCTTACTTGAATCAGAAGAATGTGCATTGGTTGCTGCAAGAGTTGAAGCAACAATGGGTCGTTCTTTAGAAAAAGAGGATGGCTTCTGAGAAGATGCTTTCTGTTGTGGTTTTGGGACAGGTGGCAATGCCCACTCCATCACAGTGAAAGGAAGTGCTAGTGACCTAAGCTATAAATAAACAAAAACACTGATAATTAAGTTCTCAAGCAAAAGCAGATCAAATTATGATCAAGAAATTGATTATTCGTAGAATTAATGTGCTTTCTTAAACTAAAAAATAACAAGCCATACACAGATATCTATCAAAGTAAATATAAGCTGCAGCAAGATGAAACACCTACAGCCAATACGCGGGAGGCTAAACTATTTCCAAATAACAATTTAATTTCCCTCAAATTGTGTGCAGAGATATGTCAAATGCAGTTCTTAGTAATATTAAAACCACAGGTTCCTATTCTATAGTCATATCTTAATAGCAATCTATTTTCTAATCCATAGACATATTTTTATGTTCTCAAAAAATGTTTTGACTTATAAAGCCATACCATTTCATCATTCTGCAGTATTTCAATATATATCGTTCATAAACGTTTCAAAATCTAATTGTTGATTTTTAGATTTGTCCTGCAACAATCTGCACCTCGCAAAGCATCAGCAAGGAAAGTCTTACAAGTTGTGGGACCTTGAAAAGTAAGGCAGTCTTCGCAGTTAGAATGTCAGTTCCTTACCTATTCTAGCTAGCCTAATTTGGTTCAGGTGAAAATGGGAGAAGAACCTAAAATACAAAAAGCAAGTTAAAAGGCGATGTGCCAGAATAGAAAACCTCTCCACTTGCACAAGGATTGAAAGCATGTAATCCAGTAGTCAATAGAACCTAGATTAAGCACAATTGCAGTAATATAGAAGACAATCACATGTGTAAATTGCAACATCGAAGGATAGAAAGAATCACAACCATTGCATTCATTTGAAGGAAAATCTTGCATAGTTCCATACTCCAAAAGACCAATAGAGATTTGGACACATGGATTAAAGCGAACCTAAAGCTTACAAATGAAAGTATCAAAATAATCTGCACACAAGGTTTCAGAAAACATGAGTCTACAAAGATCCATCCTCCTTTTTCTTGCAAAAGCTTGTTACATTTATAGATGAGAAGGGAGGGGAGGACAAAATAGAAACTAGATTAAAATACTCCACAATGTCGATTGAAGAAATTCAACAGAACTGAAGCTGCATGCAAAAATGATGCCACCACTGCATGAATGTGTGCAACTCCTCAGTTAAATTGTTGTGGAGCCACAAATGCATAAAACCATTTATTGCAGTGAAGCAGTTGTTTTCCCTGTAATTCTGCTTTGTTTTTCTTTGCCAAAACCCTAATTTCTTTGCGGGCTCATTTTGCTTTTACTTTCCCGTGATATCCTTTTGTTATACTAGGCTAAAGCCTTAAAATTTGCAGGAATTTTGTTGTATTTTAAGGCAAATCCTTAATATACTTCCATTGTGGGCTTTATAATGCTTTGCAACCAAAGGTTAATAAAATACGCAAGCTTTATAATGCTTATTTCCCATGGCTCCACTTTGCAAATTACAATGTGAAGCCTTAGCATGCAGCTTTCACTTTTATTTTAAAGCAAAGCCTTGATAATATTTAAAATTACAGGTCTATATCCTTTTTCTTACTTGTAAGTGTATGTTTGAGTGCACAGAGGGCCACTAAATTTAGGAAATCAACAGTGCCCAGAAGTTTAAAAAACTTTTATCTTGCCTTTTCCCTGCAACTCACAGCATCCTGGCACATATCTGCATGAGCTCCACTTTGTCGTTTGCAACCCAAAGCATCAATATCTTCATGCAGGTTATTATCTTTATTTACTCACGGCTCTTTAAAACAAATATGCCTGCACCTTCATCATTTTGACAAGGCAAAACCTTGGTCAATTTAAACATGTGGGCTTTATTTTTAAACCCTTAGTCAATAAATCCTAACTCACAATTCTGTTGCTTTAACCTGTGAGTCCCTTCCCCGCATCATTCCCCCCAACCAATGGTGCTAATCTTCTCTAACAACTCCCTCAAATGCTTTCTAAAACTCCGTAGATCATTGGATCTAAGATATCAACGGTGGCTGAGCATTTATAATTGAACATAGCCATGACCTTGTGATTGAATAAATATGCCAGCCCACATCTAAACTTGAAAAAAAAAACAGCCTGCATACAATTCTGCCATGCAATCAATAATAGCTAAGCTTTTGCATTGCTATATGGGCAAAATATCATTTCACACCAAAACAGGAGCCTTAATAGAGGTCTCACATGACCACATCCAGTTCAAATTTCCTTGTATTGTGTTAATCTCTTCATTACAGCCAAGGAATCTCATTGGTTGTTCCAAGGGCCACTTACGACTGTTATTTGTTTTGTATAGCCTATGGTAAATAGCAAATGGTGAAATATATAACTCAACCTGAAGGTCTATGTAAAAATCGTCCCAAAACTTGTGATTTAAGCATCCATTTGTAAGTAATAGTTTGATTAGAGAAAGAGCAAAACTAAACCTGATTTCCCTTAACTTACAGGAATGTACAACTCCTTTTCAATATCCTTGGTTGTATTCTCTCTTGCCACTTTCACGAATACCTGGTGAACTCTCAGCATGTTTTCTTTGCATAGTACCCTCCCATTGTTTTTACATCAAAAATGCCCAAAATCTGCCAAACCTCTTCGATGTTCCTGCCAGTATCTTAAATAAAATCCTTGAGAAAAAGAATCCAGGTGAATGGTTTCTGGGCCAAGCCCAACAGAAGATATACCTAATGTTACAATGCCTCTCATTTGAACAAGGTGAAGGAAGTACATATAATATGCACCTGCTGCTCCAAAATCCTTACCCTCAACAAATATTTTCTGAATACCCAAGGCATACAAAAGGCTTACCAGGTATTCCACAAGAATCACAAAGGTTATTTTCTTTATATGAGAAGGCTGATCAAAGAATTCATAGCCTCTGAAGTGTGGAGAAAGAGCAAGAAACCCTGCATTGCCAATGTAATCATCTGATGACACCATGAATACCACAATTTGAGCTCTCCAACATCAACAAACTTGTATTGCATTTCCATGGGAGATAACACCCAAGAATGGTGTGCCCTCCAAATCCTATGCTCATAGCTTTTTTGTGATGGTCTTAATACAGAATATCGGACTGTAGAGAAAATTCCACACTAATATTGGAATACGGTAATGTAGAGCAATGTAATGTCCCCATTTTCGGGTTCCCTTGCAGTGCAGTTGGCACTGGCCTTGTGGATGTGTGTCAACATTGTCAAAGGAGTTATTTGATGATTCCAATGAGCTCAAGTGGTCTGGAGGACTCATGTGCCACTTTCCAAGGTGATTTCTGGCTCCTCGTGTGCTCTCCAAGAATATTGGAGAGGGCATCTATTTATAGTAAGCCGCCCGGTTGGCTTCCGTTTATCATTGTTCTTTATCAGGGTCACTCTAGTGCACTCAATTCTCGACTCCAATGCATTCTGGGAATTTTCGCAAAATGGGTGTATTAATGGCTTAATTTTAATTATTTTTTACTAAGGTCGCTAAATATTATTTAAAATTTTTAAAAGCACCTTAGTGTTAGAGCTCGTCGGAACCGGGATGAAATGTTTTAAACCTTGGATGCATAAAGTAGGGACCTTGCATGTCAAATTATCATTATTTTAATAAAAAGCTCTTTTTCGGAGCTAAAGTTGAGTTTTAATTAAAAAGTGAAGTTTAAATATAAGCTTTTGGAGAGTTCGGCAGAAAAAGTATAAAAAGGCATTTGAGGGGCTCTTTTGATATGCAGATTATTATATTTTCCTCTGACGAAACCCTCGTGGTTCTGGGAGATTGAACTTGGTTCATCTCAGCCTTCTTGAGGACGAAAACCCTCTTGGAGAAGAATAGCTGCGGTGGTGAAAGATCCACCTAGCTTATTACAGTGTGACTCATTCATAGTTACAGTTTGTGCAAGAAAGGAATTACTGGTGGAATCATACATATTTCACACAGAGCTGAATGTTGTCGGTTGACGAGTTGCAACAGCTGAAACAAATTTGTGGATTTGTTCCAAATACAAATTGGAGTTTATGATCAGTTGTTGAGGCAATTAAGGGCAGATTTTATTCATTGATTTTGTGATAGATTGAAGGAGTGATTGAGCGATTGGCATTGGAGGACTGATTTACATTGCTATTGTATACCATCCTAGGGTGAAGGTGATCGCTGTCATATATCATGTGCTGATCGATGTCATACATTTGGGGTTTGACATCAGACATTCCAGCGGTCCCTATGAGAAGGTAATCGCTGTCCAAGTTAAGCCATCGCTTGAAGTTGAAGGGAGTTTTGGGCTGTTCATACTCTTTTGAAGTCTGATCGCTGTCCAAGAGATTCGCAGTTCAGTTTGGGGGTCATTTGCATATGGGAATCATTCTCATTCTATGAAGATATCGCTGCCATCTCAAATCCTAAACGCCATCAAGAGGGATCGCTGCCTTATTGGAAGGATACGACAACCATTGGAGAAGATATTAAGGATCGTGGCATGTGAAGAAGTTATATCAGACCTGTCTACATCAGAATTTCACTTGCAGCAGTCATATATTATCTCAGTCTTGTATATAAGCTCATATCTTTGTAAGAATGACATCTTTATTCATGCCTATATCAAGGAAGGACAAACCGGGTATTTAATGGATGTAATAGTTATTTAAATCTTTAATTTGAATAAAGATATCTTGCTGTTCTGAGTCATATCAGACCTCTGATTTATGTTATCAGTCATATTGTTTGTCTTTGTTTCAATTGCAAATTGTTATGTTTTGGCACTACTTCCTGGCAAATGCATATGTAAACTGAAAACATCAAAACCCATCATCCAAACAAGCAAATAAACTCAGAAAATCAATCACAGTCAGATTGCATGCCAAACGGAATGTCAGCTCACTAGAAGTCAGTAAACTTTATGGGTGTTTGAGAAAAAAAAATTGTTCCAAACTAGGATGGGACATTACAAGCAGCGACAAATGTGGTTGACAACTTGACCTTGTGCTCAATACTTTAGCACTGCACCCAACATTTTCATTGTTATGGCCTCTAACAACTGAAGCATGAAAAGCACAAGTTATGCCATGTTTTTGCAAGCATATAAAATAAAAGATAACCCCCCCTAAAGAAAATGGCCTCCGCAATTTGAGGGCATTATGAAAACATAACATGTGGACTTGATTTGCACATTTTGCACACAAAACCCGATTTTGGATTGTATTGCACTACACTAACTGTTGTGGCATTTTATATTTTGATCTCTGATACCAGGATCATCTATTTAAAGGCACATACGCATATCACGTCCCCGTCCCAGTACAGTCTGCATATGGCTGCACATCAAATTCACTCAAAACCAGAGATCCTGCATAGGTGTGTCCCAGGTTCGTCTATATACAAGTAGGATGCCCCATGCCCAAGTGGTACGTAGGGCCCCATGGCCCAAAAAAATCATAATGAAAAAATGGAAAAAATAAAATAAAAAAGACAATCCCAACCCTCAAAGAAATTACCCTATCTGCACTAATAAAATAAAACACAAAAGAAAACAGCTCTTCTTACCTTTCATTCCAAACTCATCCAAAATTCCATTGTTAATCATTGGTCAACATTGCAACTTTGGCCAAAGGGCCCTTGGTCTGCTAGTAAAGTTGCATGGTTTTGAATAAGCCCACCAAGGATCAAGTCTTGCTAAGTGCAAGGCCCCTGATACCAAAAGGGATGAGGCTTGAATTGTGCCCTAGGCAACTTTGGCGGAATGGATAGTCCATGGCACTGAGACAAAGGAGGTCGATAATTTGTGCACCTCTGATTCGACCTCCTGATACCAACAAGTTGCTCAGTAACTCAGGGTGTTTATCCTCTCAACAAATAAACATTGCAACTTTGATTATTGTTCAATCCATAGTAGCAAGAATCTATCTCAGGACTGACTTGGCAACCCAAAAGTATAATTGTAATTCAATTAATCGAGATTTAATTTGGAAAATTTTGGAAAATAAAAAAATGCTGAAATTTTCATTAAAATGAGGAAAAACATTGTTTTTGTTATATCAAGCCAAATAAAAGAAAAAAGCCAATATTTTTCCACTTGATGCAGACCAGAACAATTTTTTCTTTTCAAAGACTTTTTTTTCTTTTTTAAAGTCAGTGCCAGGCTAAATTAAGACCTTCAAGGCCACATGTACCTTCATGGCGCATGCCATTTTTCATAATTTTATTGCTTTTAACCAAAATCTCTAAACCCTTCAAAAAACACATTATCAAGGCCATAAAGCAGTCATTTGATCCTAACTAAATCAGAATGAATATATAATAGTCATACCAAACTTGGCTAAAAACAAACAGCAAATAGCAATGCTCAAGCCTTGATCATAAAACGGGATCTTACCATCTGGACAAAGTTCTTATGCTTCTAAAGGATATAAAACAAGCCTTTCAATGACAATGCCCCTATTATAAGCTTTTTCTTAGGACAACTGTAACTAAACGGAACCATTTACATGTCATTGTAATCTTCCTAGAGTCATATAGAACTTTTTTCATAAATAAAATTTAAAATTATTGTCTTAAAAGTTGTTAAACTATTATGTCATAACCTAAACATTAATAGTGTTAGTGTTTTAATTTGTCCTTTCCAGGACAACACAAAACTGATATCTAGGTTTAGGGTTTAGGGTTGCCTATATCAAAGACATGGGTGAAGAGGATCAAACTCAATATATGGTGTTAGTTATTCCTACATATATACCTACAACCACAGGATCTTGTTAGATACCTTTACAGGGAGGCACAATATCTCCACCTACTAGAGAGGTTTCCTCTTATGGAAGAGACCAACTAGAACCAATGCATATCAATCAATTTGTGTTGAATTTTTCACTACATGATTGTTCCTACCCACTAGAACCTTGATCATTGGGAAATTTTTGCAAAGGTTTCTAGGTTATATACTATCGCGATTGGATTCTCAACTCATGAGGAGAGGTAGCTACTTTTTTGAGCCTATAAATGGTTTCGTGTAACCCATATTGTTTCCCTTTGTCCCCACTCATAAAAGAGAGTTTTTGTTTTCTAGGTTATGTCGTATTGTGTTTCCAAATTCGCAATGTTTTTTGTTATGTAATATTGTATTTCTCCTTTCAGTAATGTAAAATGCAGTGTTTTGTTGTTCAAGAATGTTCACCTTTAGTTGATTTAATAATAGTCTAACTCCATTGCCCAACTAATAAAGCACCAATTTGTCAAACCAAAGATTCGATGGTTCTCCTACACCACAAGTATACACCGTGGTCCCCAGACAAAGCCAATTGTTGTACCCAATCGGACAGTCAATGTTTGTACAACTTGATACCCATTTGATGTTGATTTGTTATCATTTTTTGTATTGAGTTCAGATCCATCATAATCATTTTCGATCAAGTGGCAAGGTCGTCGTATCAAAATCCATTATTTCTATGCACGACTTGTTGCAAATTGATCGTAGTCACCTATGTTTTGATACTAAAATGAATAAGCTCCTAACCGATGATGAAGGTGACTTGGAGCTGCAAAAGAATGTATTGGCGACTGAAGGGAAATGAAAATTCTGCTAGAATACAAAGGAAATAAAGGCACATAAAGGTAACTACAGTCTTGGCAAGGAAATCATGCCTAGTCAAAGTTTAAAGTGCCACAATCGAATAGAAAGAAAAAGACAAAACACACTTTTTGAAAAGACAATACTATGGAAATATCATTAAAAGCTTGTGTTATTCCAAGCTGATCAATCAAGCTGGTAAACTCTACAAAACAAAGGATTTATCAAATTCAGAGCATACAAAATTGTGATGCAAATAAGAGTAAAAGTATTTCAGAGTTGTGGATTTCAACAGGGAGTGAACGAGAGGATGTTCAAATTCAAGTAGAGCGTTCATCGAATTGTCAAACTTTCAAAGTATTTCAAGGAGTTGTCAAATTTCATCATAATAGAGAAAAGCATCGTCAATTTCAAATCACCTCGAGTTGCATTCCAAAAAAGTTTATTTTTAGCTTGTGCTAAAAATATCTCGTCACCATTATCAAAGAGAACAATATATTCTGAGTTTGCTATTTTTAGCTTGAGTTCATGCTATTTTAAGCTTTCTGCTATTTTTAGCATTCGCTATTTATAACCTGGAGTCAACTATTCTTCAATTGTCTATCCATCATGGGAGAACTATGAGCTTTTAAAGGATAAATTGTAACATTTCAATCATCGGTTTAACTGGCAGTCACATGTTTAGTTTTATTATTAGTCAATAGGATTAATTTGTAATAAAGCTTGCAACTCATGCAAGTAGTCAGTAGTTAGAATAGAAGTTCAATTAGTTTAATTCATTTATTTGAATGCATAGTCCTATAAACAATATAAATAAGTGTGATTTTGCATTTAGATGGCTAATGGTAATTCTCGCACTTGCATATTGCTGAAATTACTATTCACCGAGTGTGATCAAAAATTTGTTATGCACTCAACGAAATTTATTACGCCTATCTTGCTCTTAAATGTTTATTGAGATATATTGCTGTGTGCTAAGCTAGATTTAATAGATTCTATCAAATTTACGAGCTTTGTTGATGCAAGAGCATCCGAGTCCACAAGCGATCTTGCATCAACCAAAAATATTTTCAGATTTCAATTCAGTTTTGTTGTGTTTCAGTTGATTTTGGGCAGTTTGCTTCAGGAAATTTTCAAATGCATTTTGGTCAAATGAAGGACACCACCTTGTAGAAGGGTTTAAAGGGTATCTCTAGTTCCAATTTGGTGAAGTTTGGGTGAAAATTGATCAAGTTTTGGGCAATCGGAGTTTTTGCCTTGCTCAAGAACAAAATTGGGATTTCAGGGTGTTCCGGGAACACCATTAATCTCCGACATTTTCCAATTCTTGAAATCTCTAACAGGCTTGTAAGACTTAGTCATTTGGCGGAGTTCTTGTTGATCAGGTCGTTCCACTTCTTGTGGAATTTGCCGACGGAGGGTTCTTTTAAAAGTCATCAGAGTTTCAAAGTGTTCCTAGAACACTTGAAAACCCCAACAACTGTGAACAATTCCGAGTGACTCTCCAAACTCCAATGGTGTCGTCAACAGGTAAAAGGGTGCCTTTCTTTGGAATTGGATAGTTCCAGCCAATGTAGAAATTTCCAACCATTTGGAATAGTTCTTTTTGTCTTCCAAATCCCTAACAAAGCCTTTGAAAATTGTTAAGTTGTGAACAACTTCAACATTCGGGTAGTTCCCTTGGAGCAGAAATCCCCGATCACCTGGAATTGTTCCTAAAGCTTTCCAAATCTCTGACGGAGCCTGCATTCTAAGAAAATTGGAACTTTTGATGGTTCCTGGAACATCAAAATTCTCCGATAAGTTTCAATTGCATTCTAAGAGTATTCTGAAGGCGAAACAAGCTCATTTAGCGGGCTTTCCACTAGCAGATGGAAGAATACAAAGTTTTTCAACTAGAATGCAATATGATTCAAATAGCAAAAATTGGAGAGAGTTCTCGGTCGACGAGTGAAGCACTCGAAAACTCTCGGCCCACGAGTGAAGCACTTGAAAACTCTCGGCCCACGAGTGAAGCACTCGGAAACTCTCGGCCGACGAGTGAAGCACTCAAGAACTCTCTGCTGACAAGTGGAGCACTCAAGAACTCTCGACCGACTAGTGCAACACTCGACAGGCCGATGAAAGAAACACTCGACAAAGGAAACTCTCGGCTGAAGAGTGGAACATTGGACAAAGGAAACTCTCAGCCGACGAGTGGAACACTCAACGAAGGAAACTCTCAACCGACGAGTGGAACACTCAACGAAGGAAACTCTCGACCAACGAGTGGAACACTCGACAGAGAGAACTCTTGGCCGACGAGTAGAACACTCGACAAAGAGAACTCTTGGCCAACGAGTGGAACACTCGACAGAGAGAACTCTCAACTGGCAAGTTGTCAAAAACTCGGCACAAAAAATTCTCGGCCGACAAGTCACACTCTGGAGGAAGATAATACTCGATCGAGAACAACTCATACCTTCCCAACAACGTATGAAGAATACAAAGCGGGAGATGTTAAAATAGACAGTACACCGGCACATAAATTTCAACCAAATAAGGTCATCATGTATGAAGAACCCTCGACGAGGAAGGTGAACCTTGGAGAAGAAAGCAACCCTCAAGTAATTCTGGTAGGAGATGATTGGGATCCAATACTTAAGGCAGCAACATTTAAAATTTTCTTAGAGAATAAAGATGTGTTTTCCTAGACCTACAAGGATCTGAAGGGAATACCTCCAAAGTTATGTGTACATAGAATTCCATTGGTACCATGAGCAAGACTCGTAAGGAAAAGACCATATCGATGAACAAGAACTATGCAGCTAAAGTCCAAGAAGAAATAGAAAAGATGCTCGAAGCCGGCATAATTTTCAAAGTCGAGATGAGTGAATGGGTATCCCCGATTGTTATCTCGCTCAAAAAGGAAAAAGGGCAAATTCGGGCGTGTGGATTTCAAGTGCCTAAATGCAGTAACCATCAAGGATCCGTTTCTGATCCCATTCACAGATTCAATTCTCGAAGAAGTGGACGGACATGAAATCTATTCATTTATGGACGGTTTCTCCAATTACAACCAAATCAACATAGCCAAAGAGGACAAGTAAAAGATTACATTTGTGGTAGAAGATGGAGTATATGCATACAACTGGATGTTGTTTGGGCTGTGCAATGCTCCAGCCACCTTCCACAGGATAATTCTTTATATCTTTGACAAAATGTCGATGGGGAATTTCAAGGCCTATCTCGACGACTAGTCAATCTATAGTGACCAACAAATCCATATAAAGGCCCTCACCGAGTGCATGGAGCGTTCCAAATTGGCAAGACTAGCCTTGAACCCAAAAAAGTGTCGATTCATGGTACCACAAGGCAAACTCCTTGGACATATAGTTTGCAAGGCAAGATTAAAAACGGATCCAAATAAGATAAGGGTTACAAGCACCAGGAGATGTCACAGGTGTCAAGTCCTTCTCAGCCACGTCGGTTATTACTGGTGGTTTATAAAAAACTTTGCACAAGTCTCATACTCGCTCCACATGCTTACTAGGAAGGGAGTAACATTTATTTGATCCGACGAGCAAGAAAAAACCTTCAATGAATTAAAGGTACGGCTGGTTAGCTCACCCATCCTTGCCTACCCAGATTGGGACAAAGAATTCCATGTGCATGTCAACACTTCCAATTTTGTAATCGAGGCTACATTAGCACAAGTCGGGCCGCAAGGACTTGACTGTCCAGTGTTCTTCTCCAGCCGACTACTCTCAAACGCGAAACAAAACTACAATACAACAGAGGGAAGCATTAGGAATGGTCTACGTTGTGCAAAAGTTCAAGCACTATTTATTGGCAACACCCTTCACTTTCTTCGTAGATCATCAGGCATTGATGTATCTAGTGAATAAGCCAATTATACAAGGTCATATTAGTAGATGGTTACTACTCCTGCAAGAATTTACATTCACAATAGTGGTACGTCTAGGAAAGAGCCATGTAATACCTGACCAGCTCTCCCGAATTAAGTCAAGAGAACCACCCAAGGGGGTAAATGAAGACTTTCCAGATACACATCTATTCCAGATCGTTGCCCTCCATGGTACGAAGAAATTGGTGAGTATCTATCCACCTCAGCATTTCCTAGAGACATGTCGTCGGGAGACAGGAGAAAGCTAGCACTAAAAAGTAAGACATTCCAGTTAGTAAATGGACTCCTATACAAGATGGGGCCCAATCACATACTCTAGAGATGTGTGATGAGTGAGGAAAGGGAAGGAGTATTACAAGAAGCCCATGAGAGTTTGACCGGCAGACACATGGGACGAGATGCTACAACGAGAAAAGTTCTTTTAGCAGGATTATGGTGGTCGACCCTGCATACAAATGCATGATAGTGGGTAGTAGGGTGTGATACATGCCAAAGGGTAGGAAAGCCGTTGAAAAGAGATTATATGCCGCTCTCACCTTCACAGCCCCAGGAGCTATTTGGAAGATGGGGACTAGACCTTTTAGGGCCGTTGAAAGTCAACCAACTGCATCAGTGTCAATACATAGTGGTGGCGAACAAATACTTGACGAAATGGGCAGAGGCTTTGTAATGTCCCCTTCTAGACCCATGGTTAGTCCATCATATAGTTCCCGTGGACTAGCAGCTTGGTGAGGGAACTGAGAGTTAGTTGGCATTGGAGGTTGTGTCGGTGGAGGAAAGATGGTTCGAGTTTAGAGGATTGAGTTGGCACCTCCGGAGTTGGCTCAGACTGCTCGTGGTCAGTACTTACTATTTTTAGTAAGTCCGGGTTCAGTATCGGTTCGGGATTTTCAGAGTGGGGTCAGAAGCGTTTCGTCGAGACCTTTCCAACAAGCTAAAGAACGTGGCATTCCGACACCGTCTTCATATTTATTTTAAAGTCCGAAGTTCTATATAATTATTTATTGGGACTTTACAAATAAATATTATATTGTCACTTTGCAAAATAAGTTATAACTTAAAAGTGACCTTGGGAGACATAAGTTGATAAAAATAAAATAATAAAACAAATTCAAATTCCCTCTTCTTGGGCGTTGGGCTTGGAGAGTTTATAAAAAGGTGCTGAGGGGCTCATTTGAAAATGTGCTTGCTTATGATATTTCTTCTTGTCAGCTCTGCTAGGGTTTGCTATTGTGAAAGATTTGAGAATTCGAACCAAAGGCTTGTGGAGACGAAAACCTCCATAGGTAACGGCATTCTACAGGTGTGAAAGACCACCCAACGGTGCCATTGACGGTGGATGTATTCAGCATTCACAATGTGCTTGCAATGGAGTTATTCAGTGATATACCATTGTCATGTCCCCATTTCCGGCTTGATCATCAGATTAAGATTGGATTAGCCTATTGATCATTCCCGGAGGCTAATTCAGAATGATGAGGGAATGAACTGGTTTTCGACTAACTTAACTTTACTGTTTTGCAGGGATAAGTTAAAAACTTGAAATTTGGCTAAGTCTGGAAGACAAGAAATGCAGGAAATGGACTTTTGGAGTCTGGGCGCACATCCTATATCAATATTCACAAAAGAGCGCCTAACCTAGCATCACCAAGCTACAGAGTGCTTCTACCACATCCACCAGGGCGCCTGGGAAGAAAAGAATGGTTAGATCATCAGAGGGACTCATACATTGCAGTTCTTCAAAGAACTTGACTAAGTAAACTCTAGGCGCACTTGCCAGAGCAACATCCAGTTGGCGCCTTGACAAGGAGATGTTTTGGAAAGTTGAAGTGGTCATTAAAAGGATTCTTGTTTGTTGAATTAACCTTCTATCAATTGAAATGATTATCCATGAATGGAAAGGATGAGGGCGCACTTTTGGATCCCCATCACTTCCCAGAGGCGCCTAAGTGAGTTAGGCGCAAAACTTTCTCTCTTACCTCCTGTTGTTGCTTGGACTCCAGTTTAGCATGCGCCTGACATATGAAATGACCTCCAACCACTTGATTTGATTTTTCTAAGTTCAAAATGAGTGGAGAATGACCTAGGCGCCAATTCCTCCTTGTGCAGACCAGACTGAACGCCTAAGGCGCTAGAAGAAGTTCCTATGACTATGGATTGGCGCTTCAAGAGGGAAAGTTGATCAGTATCCAAAATGAAGTTTTCTGAGTGAATTAGGCGCCTAAAGAAACAAGGCGCCCATATGTGATTCCAAGGATTCTCCAATCTGAGCGCCTAAGCTTGATGGGTGTAGATTGGAAGTTTTTTTTAAGAGTTTGAAAGTATTAATCTCCATTAGGCGCAAATCCAAGCTTTTGCCACCTCAAGATGGCGCCTAGGATCCAGAAGGCGCAGTTCTACTCATCTGTGACCCTACCTTGGCATCTTAACTTGGAAACTCCTTGATAGACTTGTATAAAGTTCAAATTTGCTCCCAGGATATTAGGCGCTAATCCATGACTCTAGAACCTTGAAAATGCGCCTAAGTTAGCCAAGGCTTTTTGAATTACAACTTAACTTTTCATTTTGTTAGAGAAGTTTGATTTGGCTTAAGGGTTCTTTCATCAAGCCAAGATCTTGATCAAATGACAAGGAGACATCAAAATACCCAAGGCGCACTCCCTAGTCTCTGCCACCTCAGGGAAGCGCCTAGCTTGGAAAGGCGCCTCTTCTAGTTCCCACTACCTTTCAGTTGGCGCTTGAAGTCTAAGAGATCTTCATTGAACATTGTTAAGTGTTTTGAGAACATATGGTGTTATCAGGTTCCTCTAGGCGCATATTCAGGCCTTTGCTACCTCAGTTGGGCGCCTAGGTCACATTGGGCGCCATCCATGATCATATTACTCCAAATGGGCGCCTAGTCAGAAGATAAGGAAGTTGCACCTACCTGAGCTTTCATTGGTCAACAGGATGTCCTCGGGATCCGTGTCAAGGTCTTTGGGTAAGTTTGCCAACTCAGAATGAGTCATCAAACGGAATATTCCCTTGGATATGCTTCTTGGGAAACGTGCCTTGGTTCCTCTTGGTGCATTGAAAAACGTGCCTTCATTGCCTTTGGAAGGCCTATAAAAGGAGGAGCCTTCTCATTCATTTGGCATCTATGCATTTGACAAAATTCTCTCTGCAAAGCTGTTGAGCTTGTAATCTTGAGGCCTGCGAGTTTCAAGTGTTGGGGTGATGCTCCCTCAACTGACAAGGTGATGCTCCCTTGTTGTACTGTGAGGTGTTGACATTCAGTTGACATCGTTGAGTTTGATTAAGTTGATCTAGTGTGCAAGGCATTGTAATCATCAAGGCTCCAAGGCCTGCTTTTGTAATTCCATTTGAATAAAGTGTAACTTCATGCCATTGAAAGCATTATCCATGTAATAAGACATTGTGAGTTGATTGAATCAAGTAATAAAACAAGTACCCAGCTTAAGGTTGATTCATTCAAATAGTTATCTTTGATGTATATCTTTGTGTTGTTGAAATAGTTGATGAGTTGATAGCAAGTAAAATTGTCTAAGTAAGGAAAAATTTGGGTAGAATTAGTTGGGTATCTTACAACCATTCATCCATTATTGTTGAGAACAGATTTTAGAGGTTTTAGAAGACAGATTTCAAAGTGTTAAGGAGGGTTTCTTTGCTGTTGTGTATTGCCCTTGTTGGCCGTACCTCCTTATGTTTGGCCGTACCGTTTATTGGTGGAGTTTTGAGGTGTTTGAGGCAGATTTGTGCATTCATATCTGGTCGCCTATCATAGAGGGCAGCATATAGTTCATTTCAGCGACCATTCACCTTTCTAGTTGCTGTTCATCACTTCCAGCATAGGTTGTGCACCTCCAGGAGTGACGTGGGGGCATTTTGGCTTCATTCCTCTTTGTGGGTATTGTGGATTTTGCATTTCTAGAGGCGTTTGGAGCCCTTTGTATCGTTGATATCATTTTATATGCTCATATTGTATTTCTTGGGAGATTGAAGTGATTCTGGCTATACCCAATTGCTGGTGCACTCTCAGCACTTGTACCAAATTGCATTTCTGGATATGGGTATGTCACAATAATTCATATTTGGCTATTCTGCTATATGAATCTTTATTATTTTCTTTATATCTGTTGTACTTTTTATGGGTTTTCTCTCTATGCTCTATATTGTATGCTTCGGCAACACATCTGTAGGAAAACTTAAAACCCCTTCTGCATTCTTCTATCTAGTCTGAAAGATCACACAAAAATATAATAAAATCACACATAAAAACATTTTTTTTAAAATACAAACAGGTACGGCACATTACAGTGGTATCAGAGCTATGATCTTGCCATCCTGTGAGGTTGAAACAGACATGCAGAAGTAAAAATGAGATATGCGACCGACAGATAGATATCCTTTCAGAAATACCAAAGCAAGGCAAGGAACACAGTTTCCGCAGTGGAATCCAATACCACAGAGTGATCCATTTGAGTCAGATCCAAAGATAGTGGTAGCAGCTACAGAGGACGATTCCCTAGTGTCACAGACAGACCCCTTTTCAGGTGAGATACCTCCATTTCCAGAGCATACAGGGGAGATGGGTGACAAGGAGATTGAAGAACCAAGCACACGAGATATCCTCAATGACTTGGCTAGAGGTCAGCAATAGATCGTGGCTAGCTTGGACAGGTCTCAATAGGCACTTGGAAGGCTTCTTGGCCGATTATTTCCTGAGCTGGATGAAGATGAGAATATAGATCGAACCAGATACAGGAATGACCGGAACGGAGACAGGAATGACAGAAATAGAGACCGGGATGATGGTGATAGACACAGGGACCGAGGTCATGGAGACCGAGGTAATGGAGATAGGAAAGTTGACAGAAACATGGGCAATAGGAACGGGCACTGGTATCATGATGGAGAGGCTTCAATGAATAACCGAGGTGCTACACAGCTCACAGCTGCAGATAGACCAGGCATTCCGACTTTCAAACTGAGGGACGAGATACCTGATAGGGATGCTACACAATTGGAGTTTCAGGAGGAGATCTTTAGGGATTGGCAGGCTTCCAGCGAAGGGTTTAGAGCTGAAATGACTTTTAGAGACTACTCAGATCTCCGGATGAGCCACAGACCCAGAGGGGGTAATAAACAACAAAACAATGAGCTGTAGAAGGTCGGCAAGATGACCTTACCATATTTTGATGGTTCGGGAAAAACTTCAGCAAGAGCGTGGGTATAAAAGTTGGACAGTTACCTTCAAATCAGCCCCATCCCAAAGACAGATGCCATCACATACGCAGCCTTACACTTGGAGGGCAGTGCGCATAAGTGGTGGAGCAATGGGAAGGTGACTCTGGGACATGACCAGATCACATCTTATGTTGAGTTCACAGCCAAACTCATTGATAGGTTCGACAAGGACCCAGAGTTGCAGTTTAAGGAGCTGGCACAGTTGCGATAGAGTGGTTCAGTGGACTCGTACATTTCGGAGTTCCAAGATCTTTCGGTCATGGTTTCAAACATATCAGAGAGGAGGTTGATTGTGCTCTTTGTTGATGGTTTGTCTGATCATCTACGTGGATGGGTGAAGGGTTTAGACCCTATGTCGTTGCAGGAGGCCATGAAAAAGGCTCAGGATATGGAGTCTTCAGCATGGAGAAGCAAATTTTAGAATAAAAACTTTCAACATAGGAGGGATAAGGAGAGAGACAGGAGGCACGGATACAAGGACTCAGGACACCAGCCACACAAGAGTTCTTCTCGATTAGATGAGGATCAACTAAATGATCTTAGGAGGAAGAAACTTTGTTTCCACTGCAGAGAGCCTTGGGACCCAAAACACAAGTGTGCTGCCCAAGGAAAGGCAAAATAGATTGAGTATTTTTTAGCAGATGAGTCTGTGGAGTCGAACACACATTCAGAGCAGCATACAGAGGATGATGATTCAGGGACTGATGTTGCATCTGAAGTACCAGATAAGGACGAGGATAACTCCCTACCTACAGCCCACATTTCTAGCATTCAGAGAGGGATCATTTAGGATCCGAGGCATGTTGGGTGGACAGAGATGCATTACGTTGTTGGATACAGGTGCCACTCATAACTTCATTGATGAGGGCTTGGTTGCTAAGAGGGGGTTGCAGACAGAGGAGTTTGCAGGATTTAAGGTAAAGGTAGCTGATGGGTTTGTACTCACTTGCACTAGGAGAATTCCCAACTTGACGATCCAGCTAAACCATTATACTTGCCAGTCAGAGTTTTATGTGGTTAGCATGGGTGACATGGATGTTGTGCTAGGAATGAAATGGCTACATGAGATAGGGGAGTTCACGATCAATTTGAGGACAATGGAAATGAAGTTTGAAGTGAACGGAGTTAAGCATGTGCTCAGGGGCATTTTAGATGGTGGATTGAGAGTTGTTTCACTCAAGTGAATGGAGAGGTTGATTCACCATGATCAGGTGCAATGGGCAGCAGAGATATTGGTGATGCCTGAAGTTGTGGAGCAACAGAAATGTGAGTATCCACCTGACATACAGGCTCTTCTAACTAAACACACCAAAGTGTTTAGTGATATTCCACCCGGTAGACCCCCGGACAGGGGAATAGACCATGTGATCGAGTTGGAGGGTGCGAAGCCCGTGATTACTACTCCATACAGGCACCCCAAAAGGTATAAGGACAAAATTGAGAAAGCTATCAAAGAGCTTCTCGCTATGGGGCACATAAGACCGAGTAAGAGTCCATTTGCATCATCAGTGGTGTTAGTGAAGAAAAAAGATGGGACTCTTCGGATGTGCATTGATTACAGGGAACTCAATAAGAAAACAATTAAGAACAGGTACCCTTTCCCCAAAATAGATGAGCTAATTGATGAGTTGCACGGGGCTTGTTACTTCTCCAAGATAGATTTGAGATCAGGGTATCATCAGATTCAGGTCAGGGACGAAGATGTGGAGAAGACAGCATTCAGGTGTCACTATGGACACTTTGAGTTCCTAGTCATGCCATTCAGTTTGACTAATGCACTAGCTACTTTCCAGTCTTGCATGAACAGAGTCTTCAGAGAGCAGTTAAGGAGGTTTGTTCTGATATTTTTTGATGATATTCTGATTTACAGTAAGACATGGGAGGAGCACCTGAAACACATTGACATTGTGCTTAACATTTTGGAAAGAGAATCTTTATATGCTAAGATGTCAATGTGTGAGTTTGGGATGACCAAGTTGTTATACTTGGGTCACATTATTAGTGCCGGCAGTGTGAAGGTAGACCTGGAGAAGATTCGGGCAATAGTGGACTAGCCACCACCAAAGAATCTCACTCAGCTGAAGGGATTCTTGGGTTTATGCGGATATTACCGCAAGTTCGTGAAGGGGTTTTCTCAGTCAGTTGCTCCCCTCACAGACTTGACTCGCAAGGATGCATTTAGTTGGACAGGGGGTACACAGGAGTGCTTTGACAAATTCAAACAGATTATGAGTACATGCCCTGTCTTGGCCATACCAGATTTCAGCAAGCCCTTCGAGTTGCAGTGTGATGCTTCAGAAGAAGCCATTGGTGCGATAATTATGCAAGATAAGCACCCCATAGCATTTGAGGGCAGGAAGTTGAGGGGTGTGGAACGCAACTATAGCATTTACGACAAAGAGATGTTAGCCATAATGCATGCATTGGCTAAGTTCAGACAGTACCTTGTGGGCAGCAAGTTCGTAGTCAAAACAGATCACAACAGTCTGAAGCATTTCCTTGGCCAGAAAGACTTAAATGAGAGGCAACAGAAGTGGGTCAGCAAGCTACAGGCCTACGACTTTGACATTGTGTATGTCAAGGGAAAGAATGTTGTTGCCGATGCTTTATCCAGGGGGCCCCATTTATGTGCACTTGGAGCCATTGCAGATGATTGGAAGGAGATGATATCAGCCGAGTATGCAAAGGATGCATGGGCTACTGGGATAATCGATGGCACCATCAAAGATGACAGGTACTCAGTGGTGAATGATTTGATCATCTACAAGGACAAAATCTTCTTGGTGTCGGGTTCACAAATGAAGCAGAAAGTTGAGGGCATTCCATGACTTGCCTATGGTAGGACATCTAGGGTACTTCAAAACTCACAGGCAGGTTAGAGAGAGGTTCACCTAGAAGGGCCTCAAGACTGAAGTGATGCAGTATGTGAGAGAGTGCTCCATATGCCAGCAAAACAAACAGGAGCACTCATTTCCAGAAAGTTTATTGCAGCCCCTACCCATTCCTGAGAGGAAGTGGGATAGTATCTCAATGGACTTTATCACAGGGTTACCAAAAGTCCAAGGTAGGGATTGCATTTTCGTGGTAGTGGACAAGTTGACAAAGTATGCACACTTCTTTGCCATCCCTACCACTTTCACTGCAGCACAGGTTGCAGATTTGTTCTTTCGTGAGGTATTTAGACTCCATGGGTTGCCTCGGAACATCGTTGGTGATAGGGACAGCAGGTTCCTCAGTAATTTTTCGCAGGAGCTCTTCAGGTTGACAGGGACAGAGCTCACACCCAATACGAGTTACCAACCCCAGACAGATGGTCAGACAAAGATAGTTAATAAATGGGTGGAAGGATACCTCTGAAACTATGTTTCAAGGCAGCAAAAGGCATGGGTTAAGTGGCTTCACATGGGGGAGTATTATTACAATTCCACTTACCACATTTCCATTCAGATGTCACCCTTTATGGCTTTGTATGGGTATGAGGCATCGAGCTTTGTTGACCTGTTGTTTGGTGATAGCAGAGTGTCGAAGGCCAGAGACCTTCTTCAAGAGAGTCAAGGCATCATGAGGTCTTTGAAGGAGAATATACAAAAGGCTCAGAATTAGCAGAAGCAATATGTAGATCAGCAGAGGACTGAGCGATGTTTTGAGGTTGGTGACATGGTGTATCTCATGCTGCAGCCCTATAGGTAGTCTACTCTCAAGAAGAGTGGGGCAGAAAAGTCGAAGCCACAGTACTATGGACCTTTCAAGATCTCCAAGAGGATTGGAGAAGTGGCTTATGAGTTGGAGCTTCCAGCAAGGAGCAGGGTACATAATGTGTTTCATGTATCTCGCCTCAAGAAGGCGTTTGGGCATGTGACACCATCAGCAGAGTTGCCTCCTCTTGATGAAGAGGGGAAGTTGATACTGGTACCCAAGGCTATAATTGATACCAGGGAACGTAATTTGAAGAGGATCATCAGAGAGTACCTAGTTAAATGGAAGAACCTGCCAGTAGAGGATGCTACTTGAGAGAATGAGCAAATATTAGAGCATCCTGACTTGAGATTGCTTCAGGCAAGCAATCTTAGGGAGGGCGGACTGTAATGTCCCCTTCTAGACCCATGGTTAGTCGATCATATAGTTCCCGTGGACTAGCAGCTTGGTGAGGGAACTGAGGGTTAGTTGGCATTTGAGGTTGTGTCGGTGGAGGAAAGATGGTTCGAGTTCAAAGGATTCAGTTGGCACCTCCGGAGTTGGCTCAAACTGCTTGTGGTCAGTACTTACTAATTTTAGTAAGTCCGGGTTCAGTATTGGTTCGGGATTTTCAGAGTGGAGTCAGAAGCGTTTCGTCAAGACCTTTCCGACAAACTAAAGAACGTGGCATTCCGACACTGTCTTCAAATTTATTTTAAAGTCCGAAGTTCTATATAATTATTTATTGGGACTTTACAAATAAATATTATATTGTCACTTTGCAAAATAAGTTATAATTTAAAAGTGACCTTGGGAGACATAAGGTGATAAAAATAAAATAATAGAACAAATTCAAATTCCCTCTTCTTGGGCATTGGGCTTGGAGAGTTTATAAAAAGGTGCTGAGGGGCTCATTTGAAAATATGCTTGCTTATGATATTTCTTCTTGTGAGCTCTACTAGTGTTTGCTATTGTGAAAGGTTTGAGGATTCGAACCAGAGGCTTGTGGAGACGAAAACCTCCATAGGTAACAGCATTCTACAGATGTGAAAGACCACCCAAAGGTGCCATTGACCCATGGTTAGTCCATCATATAGTTCCCGTGGACTAGCAGCTTGGTGAGGGAACTGAGGGATAGTTGGCATTGGAGGTTGTGTCGGTGGAGGAAAGATGGTTTGAGTTCAAAGGATTCAGTTGGCACCTCCAGAGTTGGCTCAGACTGCTCGTGGTCAGTACTTACTATTTTTAGTAAGTCCGGGTTCAATATCAGTTCGGGATTTTCAAAGTGGAGTCAAAAGCGTTTCGTCAAGACCTTTCCGACAAGCTAAAGAACGTGGCATTCCGACACCGTCTTCATATTTATTTTAAAGTCCTAAGTTCTATATAATTATTTATTGGGACTTTACAAATAAATATTATATTGTCACTTTGCAAAATAAGTTATAACTTAAAAGTGACCTTGGGAGACATAAGGTGATAAAAATAAAATAATAAAACAAATTCAAATTCCCTCTTCTTGGGCGTTGGGCTTGGAGAGTTTATAAAAAGGTGATGAGGGGCTCATTTGAAAATATGCTTGCTTATGATATTTCTTCTTGTGACCTCTGCTAGGGTTTGCTATTGTGAAAGGCTTGAGGATTCGAACCAAAGACTTGTGGTGACGAAAACCTCCATAGGTAATGGCATTCTACAGGTGTGAAAGACCACCCAACGGTGCCATTGACGATGGATGTATTCAACATTCACAATGTGCTTGCAATGGAGTTATTCAGAGAGGGTTTGAATTGATTTGATATACCATTCATCCATTATTGTTGAGAACAGATTTTAGAGGTTTTAGAAGGTAGATTTCAGAGTGTTATGGAGGGTCTCTTTGCTGATGTGTATTGCCCTTGCTAGCCGTACCTCCTTATGTTTGGCCGTACCATTTATTGGTGGAGTTTTGAGGTGTTTGAAGCAGATTTGTGCATTCATATCTGGTCGCCTATCATAGAGGGCAGCATATAGTTCATTGTAGACTCATTTCAGCGACCATACACCTTTCTAGTTGCTGTTCATCACTTCCAACATAGGTTGTGCACCTCCAAGAGTGACATGGGAGCATTTTGGCTTCATTCCTCTTTGTGGGTATTGTGGATTTTGCATTTCTAGAGGCGTTTGGAGCCCTTTGTATCGCTGATATCATTTTGTATGCTCATTTTGTATTTCTTGGGAAATTGGAGTGATTCTGGCTATACCCAGCTGCTAGTGCACTCTCAGCACTTGTACCAAGTTGCATTTCTGGATATGGGTATGTCACAGTAATTCATATTTGGCTATTCTGCTATCTGGGTCTTTGTTATTTTCTTTATATCTGTTATATTTTTTCTGGGTTTTCTCACTATGCTCTATATTGTATGCTTCGGCAACACATCTGCAAGAAAACTTAAAACCCCTTCTGCATTCTTCTGTCTAGTCTAAAAGATCACACAAAAATATAATAAAATCACATATAAAAAGACTTTTTTTAAAATACAAACAGGTACGACACATTACAGGCTTGGGCCTGCGAAGACAACACAGCATTGAGTACTGCTACGTTCATTTATGAACAGATAGTCACGAGGCATAGAATTCGCATCCAATTAACAAGTGACTGTGGAGGACATTCCGTTCATGTACTCTATGTCAAAATCATAAACTTGGAGCTTACTCAACCATTTTTGTTGCCCATCATTCAAGTCGTGTTGGCCAAGAAAGAACTTCAAGCTATTATGATTCATCTTCACCACAAATCTCCCACAAACTAAATATTGTCTAAACTTTGCCAAAGCATACATAATGGCCAACATCTCTTTGTCATAGATGGAGAATCATTTTTCTAATTCTCTTAACTTCTTGCTTTCAAATGCTATGGGATGCCCCTTATGTATTAATACAGCTCAAATTCCTTGTCTTGAAACATCACATTCTACAACAAATGGAAGTGAGAAATGTGGAATAACAAGTACAAGACATAAGCTCATTACCTCCTTAAGCTTATCAAAAGCTTTTTGTGCTAATTATATCCATGCAAAAGCTCCTTTCTTGGTCATATCTATTAAGGGTGTTGCTAGCTATGGAAACCCCTTAACGAATCTTCTGTAGTAACTACAAAGGCCAAAGAATCCCCTCAACTGTGTTAATGTGGTAGGAGGAGGCCAATCCAAGATGACTTGGATCTTTTGTTTGTAATGTCCCCTTTTTCCGAGTGATCACCCAACGGAGTTGGTTAGCCTATTCTATTCTGGTAGGCTAAGCCGAGAGTGCAAGGGAATAATCAAATTGGTTAAATACTAAGTAATCCTAATCATTTCAGAATATTTATATTCAACTAATTTTGCTGCACCAAATTGTGTTGTGGAATGACTTATCATATTTTTGTGAGCCACTTGGTGAATTAAAATTAAATAAAGAAAATTGCCCAAGAGGTGGACGACCTAGAAAGGGAGAATAAAAATAAATAAAATAAAAAGTGGAGCGCCTAGAGGGAGGTCGGCCAAGTGGAAGAAAAAAATAAAAATAAAATAAAAGAATTTGCCAAAAGGGAGGTCGGCTAGGTTTGAATTGGGCAATTGTTGGCTATAAAAGGAGGGCATTTGGAGGTCATTTCGTCATTCATTCACATCTAATTTATTCATTGGAGTTTTTACTCTTGGCTGCACTTTTTTAGTTCAGCATATTCCAAGGACGAAAACCCTTAGGAATATTTGGTGGATTGGACGAAAACCCAATTCCATCTTGGAGGTGAATTCATATAGAGTTCATACTTGCACTTCATTGGAGATTTGGAGGAGTCCTTGAACATTCAAAGGCATATTCTTTAGAGCAGATTTGAGTGCCCATTTTGGAGGATTTGGACAAAGATTGCATGCTAGGGTTTCTTCTCTAGGTTGAACGCCACTTCCCAAGGAGAGCGATTTCAAAATTTTGGGGCAGAAAACCCTAAGTGCTTGCCACGGAGGATTCGCTCATCTAGGGTTTGATGTTTGATGTCATTTTTGCCATTTTGTGGTATGTATAAACCTATTTTAAGTCTGATTTGTATGAGCAGAAATCTGGGCTATGTTTGGCATATTTAAGCCCATGAATTTATTGTAAACTCAATTCAAAATATTCAGATTTGTAGCAGCAGACTTCTACATTCAGAAATCAGATTTATTTTTCAATTGTTTGGCATTTGGATGGTTGTACTTCGTGGTTGGATTCATGTTTGATGTTGTCTTGATAAGCACACATGTTTGGCATGTTTATTTGAGTGTTTGGCACATGTTTATTCGCTGCCCATGATTATGTTTACTTCAGAAATAAAAATCAGAATTCAGATTACGATTTGAGCAGAAAAAGAAATCAGAAAGTTATGGCAGAAAATCAAAATTCTACGGCAGATGCTATTAGGTATATTACATTTTGATCCACCTGAACACCTTGAGCACTAATGACATGGCCCAAGTACAAGATCTCTATCACCCCAAACTTACATTTGGATTCTTTTACAGAGAAAGCCTATTGCTCTAATATACCCAAGACTATATCCTGTAAGAAACCCCCTTCGAAAACTTTGTATTCAAAGGTTTTACTCTCAATGATGTCAACCCAATGATAATTAAATTTCAACAGCTGATAGGAAATTCTGATTTAAATTGCAATTGCTTTCAAACGTAATATAGCAATTTAAATATGATCAAGATATGATAGCCAATACAAAGATTTTTTTTGCTTCAACTCATAAACTCGTAGAATTGATTTGTAATTAATTTCTGAGTAACATTACAATCCAAATATCAAACATCTCCTCTCAGATTTCTTCATGCATAATCAGTCTCCAATGATATTCACAAATATATGTAGATAGATTCTTCAATGTTCAAGTCTTGAAATAATGTACCTGGCTTTATTGATGAAGAGTACAAAATGAAGTTTGCTACTACTGGTTAAGAGATACCTCCAACAATTTAACACTTCCAAATTGTTGTGTCAACCACCTGTAGACTGCCTTATCACACATAGAAGTTGAATTGTCTCTCCTTTCAATGAGCTGCTGTAGTTAATGTCTGAGTGCAGCAATTTGGATTGCCCAGCTATGTATTAACTTCCCATATAGAGTTTTGTTTGTGGTTGGATGAATGCACTATGACTTGGATCGCTGCCACCACTATAATGAAAGTGCCCAGCTATCAAACTTCATTGATGCAGTACAGAAATGACAACTCTCAGCCACTTAAAACATGGAATGCTTGAAATGTCTTTGTATCTCCCAGCAGTGGTTATAAATCAGACTTTATCAAGTGTTTATTAGAAATGGTAGCACTCAGTTGTAAATATTTAGATGCCCAGGAATTGAACTTTAAAGACTTCATAATAGATGCCCAGCTACAGCCGCAAGCAAATACATAGACAGATGATGCACCCAGCAAGTAGAATTACCAATTATGATACCCAACATATAAATACAGAGAATGCCCTAGACGCCTTCATCAAAGTTGAAACACTTCCATTAATAATCTTATTTGGAGTGTCTAAAAATTCAGACAACAAAAGGAAAGACGCCCCAGCTGCAACCTTAAACTCTTTCAACCCTTCATTCGCTATTCAGATTAGTACAGGAACTTAAACAATTCAAATGCCTAGCACAAATCAACAAACCTGAAGTGTCCAGCACAAGATATGGACACCCAGCATACATATAAAATCAGAAATTATGAATCCCCAATTAACTTCCAGTCAAAATATATATTTTCTATCAACACAAAATACCAAACAGACAGTATGAACTTAAATGGCAGAGGTTTACTGTAGCAAGTGCGGGTACTATAGCAAGTACGGACTACTGTAGCATGCTTCCAAAAATCATTAAATCTTCATTCATTAACTTCAACTCACCGAAATTGATCACAAACCTGGAAACCGAAATGCAAACCTGGAAGTATTATTTCAAATTTTCAATACAAATCTCCACAAACACAACCAAACACTGCAGAATCAAATGACAAACGTTCAGCACAACGGTGAACTCCGTATGAATGACACTAGGACATTTTTTTTGTGTATTTCATTTTAGTGGGACACTCAATGTATTGCAGCGCTCCAATGCACTAGGATATCCATTTTCATGCCTTACACCATTTTTGCATCTTCCTTCACGTCCAAGCTCTGATATTTGCCTCGTCGAATGTGTTGGAAAGCATTTTTTGTTGGCTATACAAAGATACTAATTAGAGCTTGAAATACGACATTCATGACCATGATAGGTAAGGATTGGGCAATGACTCACTAAACAAGAAATGGCTTCCATTTGACTCGAAAATTGACAGTATCTAAAAAAATTTGTATCGGTACAATAAATAGCAATATTCAGGTAATAGTCTAAAGAGCAATACAAGACAGATTCCAAATTCCATGTTCGAGCAAATCCACCAAAAAATACCAAAACCAAAGAAACTACTAAGCATCTAACTCTAGCTATAGGCATTTATTGTGCACCATGAGGTTTTTCATATTCCACGAAAATAGGCACATTAAGAATGCAAGGTGTTGTTAGAGGAGCCCATGATTGAAGAAATGAAAGTTGAATAAAGAAAACCACTGTTTCTTGCATATTTCATCAGAAATTTGCTGTTTTCAGTTGTTGTACGGACCTGTACGGATAGGAAATGATGCCTAATTAGTTGTAAGTGATAGTACATTCAATCACCTTCCATTTGATTTTTGTTTCATGCAATTTGGTTTCCATTTGAGTAAGATATTGTGAATTTGCTGAAAACAGTCAAAACCCTGATTTAGGGTAAACAGTGTGCATTCTTAATTGTGTTTCTCAATATTGAACCGATAGAAAATGCTACAAATGGGTGAAATGGTACTCCTAACTGTGTTTTCTCATATACCAAAGGTGCAGAGTTATTTGATGGAGTTTGATCATAATTATGTGATGCCCTAGCGTTGTTCTGCTCTGTTTCAGACTGGTAAAGGGCAGAAATAATGTGATTTTTGATGATTTTAGTGTGGATTGAACATTCTTTATGGTGGTGTTAGTTGGAAGGGTATAAATTGAAGTCTTCTTCATATTCCTCAAGTTAGGATTGACAAAATAATGAATGGTTTACCCACAAGTGGCTCTGTCCTGTTATGACTGGTTGTGACAGTCACAGATAGGACTGAGTATGATGACAATTTTGTGTCCTAATGTTTGCAAATCATAGAATGGTGTTGGATAGAGTCATTTGGATGTTTTCAATAGATAGTAAACTTTGCAAGAATCTTTTTATTGGGATAATGCCAAGAAGAAACAGAGTTGACAGTTAGGATGCAAAAATCAGGCTTAAGGGGCAGAATTGCAGGGTACTGTCACTAGAGTTTGGTAGGAATGCTCTTGAAGTTGGTTTTGTGATGTTTTAATAAGCATGAGAAGACTCTATTTCATATGTTCCAAGCATTGGTTGGATGAGTTAGGTATGGAGATACTAAAAACCAATAAGCCTTGAGTGAATTAAGCCTATTGGAGTAACCATAGAGACATTTCTTGGAACAGCAGTTAGTAGAAGCCTAAAACCCACAAAAACCTTTGTTTTAGCATGCATTCTAAGTGTCCAGACCCTTGGTTAAGTTCTGGGCTTGCATTCTTTGGTAGTCTCTTTGTAAATTTGGCCTAATTGGGGCACTAAGCCACTAACAGGGGTTATTGGTTGAGATATTCCGTCCAAAACAACCTATGCCAAGTTTGGGATATGTGATAGAGGGCCATAATGGGTATCTACTGATTGTCTAAAATCTGGGTTTGGAGGTCTGAGTCAAAAGTTTAGGATTGATGATTGTTGAACAACGCAATGTTATAAAATATCTTCTCATCAATTTCACGGTTTTTCACCTTTTGAGTGAATGTTATGAAATTTGGCATGCACTCCACCCTTCTCTAGGTTTTCCTCTAGCAGATCTAGATCTAGTCATTGGTTTTGAGGTGATTGCAACCACAAAAAAGTATGCATTTCATTTTCTGTTTGTTTTATCCTTTCTACTTACTTTTTGGGGACTGCTATGATGTGGGATTGAGGTCTTATCAACGATGTTGTGTTGGTGACTCGACTACCCTAAACATCTTTCATTCTTTTGTTTCTAGTTTAGTAGTGTCAAAGGCCTTTGGTGAACTAACCTCTTGGGTTGAGAGAGCTACTCCTTTGTTCCTTCTTGTATAGGCCTTCGCGAATTTATCTTCATTTTACTTCTCCTCCTCATTTGGGCCTAGTGAAATTATGTCATGGTTGCTTTTTGGTTGTTTATTGGGGTATGTCTTCTAGTGACACCCAATGCATCTAGTTGTTGTTTTGCTCTTAATTTGTTGTAGGTAGTTTTTGTTGTCCTTGCTCTTGTTGGGAGGGGCATACTTGAGCCTAGTGACCATGCTTATGGTAGATCCATTCTCCAATGCCACTACCAATAGTTTAAGACCCAAGTGTTAGCTGAACTCAAAATTTGTAATTTATGCTCCAATGCGACTGCTTATCTTCTTAAGCAATGATTACTTCATAGGGGAAGCCTAACCAAAATAGTAACAATAATTAGTAGATCCTTAGTTTGGTTGATAATAGGTGATCATGGTTTCATTAAATGACCATATTTTTTAATGAACTAGGGGCACCCCAAGAAAGCTTGATCTTTTTCCTATTTTGAGAAGAAGACGACCTTGAAATAGCCCTTTGGCATCACCAAAATGTCAATTGATCCATCTAGCTTCCAATTCTTTTGAACACAAGACCTAAGTCTTAGATCCAAGGAAAGCAACCATGAACTTGCAAATAAGGACTTACTCTTTCACAGCCACAACCTGTGTTATGTCTCATCCAAGGTAAATTTCACCTTAGGGGGTTTTCCATTATTTAGTAGCAACCATTTCCTTTTTTCAGGGGTAACAGTGTCTTCTGATGATTCTTTGTGCATGGTGCTAGACACTGTTAGCATTTTAATTTGCACCTTTCAGTGCGACAAAATGGAACAAATGTGTGGTAAAACCCCTCTTCAAATTATAAGGGGAAGCTCGCTGTAAATTAAAAACTAACCTAAAACTTGACAATATGTACTTGCAATTTACATTCTTTACAATGATTTTTGGGGTGGTTCACGTTCATGTTCAATAAAATGTAAACGCATATCTTTTTGGTTTTGCCTAGGGTAGAAAGCTAAGACGTTCTTTCAACACTAGGCAAAGGATTTTATGATTTTTTACTTAAAATAAATCCTACAACTACACACTTATGCCATTCGGTTAAACACTAAGCAAGGTAAGTAAACATGGAGTTGAATAGGCTAATATATAAACAAGAACACTATGGTTTAAATTAAATGTAGGGCTCGGTACAAAGCCACGAGCTATACCTTCAAGCTCACCTACAATACAAAGCTTGCAAAATTACTGAAGCAATTTAACCCTTAGCACACATAACGAGACATATCAATAAACATTTATAAGCAAGATAGGCGTATGAGAATTACCATTGATAAAACTAAGTGCAAAAAGGCACTTATTTTTACTATTTACAAACAATTGCATGAATATAAATAAATTAAACTAACTTCACTTCTATCATAACTACGACTACTTGTATGACGTGCAAGCTTTATTACAAATTATCTTGTCCACTAATTCCAATATTACAACATGCAACTACACGTTTGTTGGGACTTGGGTGATATTCACCTATAGAGAGTCCTCGTAGGAAGAGTTTGTCTACTTACTCCAATGTGGTAATATGTGGTGAAATTAAAGATGTTTTAGTAAAAAACAAACATAGTGATTTACATGCATGCATCTTGTGATAGATGATGTGGTATAGCATACATGTCAGTTCACATGTGTTGGTGTTGTAACAACAACCACAAGACATTTGAAGAACTCACAACCGCATATGGAAGATAGTGTTTGCTGGAAGCATGAACAATGATGCAAGAGCACTTGTGGCAAAATTGGAGTCCATGCGGCACAACAATTTGAAAGAAGGATAATGTTCTATAAGATGGCACAAGGTACTACCAGCAGTCAAAAGTGAAGTTATATTTGTATATGTTACCGCAAGCAAGAAGCTGGTAGTGGTGGCTACTCTAGAGAAATGTTTATACCAACAATGTTTAGGTTGTAACTATTAATTCATAGTGTGCGGGCAATGACTAAGTATACAAGGTAACTATCTATGTGGAGACATCATACTTAGTGGTATGTGTGGTATGGACACATAGTGATTTTGTCTCCATGATCTTGATGAAGCTTTCTCGGTGAATCTTATGCAACACTTTGAAACTCTGACACTTCACCAATCTTGGTGACTCGAATCTAAAACCTTCTATCAATTTTATTGACCTTCACACCAAACTCTAGCTGAAATTATGCCCCTTGAAAACTTTGATCAGCAATATGTTAATGAATAGAGATTGTTTTGGAAACCCTAGATACTCAACCACAATAAAAAGGTAGGAGTTGTTTATGAAACCCTACTGCCGTCCTGCTGAGGAAGTCAACTATACTGGGCATGTCTTTGTCTCAGGCAATCGCCGCCAAAGTCAAGCAATAATTTTTTTTGTGTTTTTTGTTTGCCTTTGTTAACTGGACTTTATCCTGGCCAATACATAACAATCTAAAATGTGCACCATTTTTTATCTAGCCTTGCTAGGTGCGTTGTCCCCTATTTTGGCTGTGATTCCAAAAAAAAAAAATGTTTTTGTTCTGATTTTCTCTGGCTGGAACGCTTTATAGAGGCTGATCACACTTTTTATTTGCTGCTGATTTCTGACTTGGCAATTGTCCTGACCTGACCTGGTCATTCAAAACATCCTTGGACTGCAATTTGTTTTTTTTTCTTGTCTTCACCTGCTGCCTCCTTCTATAAGCTGCTGAAGTATATGTTAGCCACTTCTTGTCTTAGCCTCAGCTTCTCTTTTTTTTTTTTCAATTTTTTTTAATACCAATTAAATTAATAATTAACAGTATTTTTTAATTTTAAAATATCAATTAATAATTAATAATTAAAAACAAAAGACAAGCTACAAGGATTGAAATTTTGAAGCTTTGGGTTTTGGCACGACGACCTCACCATATGACCAGAAACGATTACAATGGATTTCTATTTTTGACACACAAATGATTAACTTGACCAAAAACGACCATTACAAACCTTGACTTGACACACAACTAATTGACAAACCAATGATGGAAAATAGGTATGATGTAAGACAATCAAGTTTCAGATTGGGTACAACAGACACCAAAGATAAGGTTGGGCTGGACTACTAATTGATTGGGATCTGCAAGAAGGCCATGGCCCAGCCTCCTCAAAGGGGAGAAAAACATTGGTTTGTGAGATTTTCTTTGGGTGGGGGTGCAAAGAGTTAGAGAATGAATGAATGAGAGCATGGCTTTTGATATTGAGGCGTCTAGGCACTTAAATTGTCTAAAACTTAAAATTCCAAATGATTCAAAAACATTCAAGAGGCATCCTGAATCTCTTTGACCAGAGTCATTATCCACTTCAATAGCTCCTAAGAAAGCATTAAGTCTTAATATTTTCCATGAACGAGGGGTCAATGTGGACAGTTTCATCTTTTCTCCTAAAGAAGAAGATGATCATGAAGTAGCCCTCTAGTATCATAAAAATGTCAAGTGATCCAGCTAGCTTTCATTTCTCATGTACCAAGATCTAAGAGTCATTTCCAAGCAAAGTACCCATGAAACTGCAGATAAGCGCTTCCTCTTTCAGTAGCCATAGCCTGTACTCCATCTCATCCAAGGTGAATTTTATTTTGGGAGTTTTCCATTCTTTAAAGGCAACCATTTTCTTTTTGGGACAGGAATGAGGATCTTACGATTATTCTTTTGGCATGGTGCAAGACAATTTTGAGGAGGGCATCCTGTTCTTGCACATTCAACCAGGACGAAACTGCCAGTTCATGCAAACCAGAAGTTACAAAAGCACCCATGAGAGAAATGAAACTGCCCTAGTGGTCACGAAAGGACCGCTTCAATGCTTAATTTGTCCTCGGTCTTCCAGAAGCCATAAATTTTGCATTTGGACTCGAAATGAGGTGTCATTTTTTTGAAAGTGCATAACTTTTCAAGAGGAATCTGAATATGTAAAAATATTCAAATTTTAATGCCACCAAAGCACTGTTTTTTGCCCCCTGCAAGACAATTGCATTTATGAGGTCAAAACCATGGCCAACCAATCCCAACAGTCACTGAACTCAAATGACTGATCTTGATGATGATCCAGATCTGTTTACAGAACAAATGCTCTAGAAGGGGGTTCCTGGAATTATGTACGTTGTTATAGAGTGGAGAGTAGGCGGTGAGTGACTAGGATTATTGAGAGTGATAAAGTGTTGGATTAATAATGACTCTTTCTGGGCATTAGGCTATTGGTACTAGCCATAAGTCCTAGGCTAATATAATGGAAATACTATGGACTAAAAAGGCAATCTTATCTTTGATCCAAGTTGGGCCATGGTCTTTGAATTTTATTTTTGAAATTCATTTTTTTTAGTGAAAAAGTGAGTTGTTGGTGGTTTCTCTAGAGAAACCATCGTGTGAACTGTCACTAAGAATCTTGGATTCCCATGGAATATTTTACTTCCCAGGTTCCTCATTGTTGTTAACATGGTGAGATAACCTGCCACTCCATTTTTATTCCTTCTCAATTTTGAATCCTTGCCTCTGCTATCCAAAAGATGCATAATAGATTCTACAATATTTTCCATAGTCCAGTGACATTTTACTTGAGGCCTTGCACTGGTGGTTCCTTCCCAGTTCATTGGTTTGGTCTCCTTGATCATATTTACTATTATTTGATAATCACCTTCAAATATGAAATTGCTAAGGTTTGCCAGTTTTGCCTATTGGGCATCACGATTCACTGACTGAATGTCAGCACAACTATTGGTCTCAGAGTCAATATCATGCAAATTACCAATCAAGGCCTTGCTTTAGGAATTCCGTATGATTTCTTCAATACCAGTCATTCTCAGATAGCACCATCACAATTTCATTTATAGTATTGCAGGGTGAGAAAGGGGTAGGGGCAGGGCTGTGAGGTTCCCATCTGTCTCTGTCTTTTACTCTGATGTAACAGAGTTTGTATTGGTAAGGGAGATTCCATTGATGGCATATTCTCGGGCTGGTCATGCTTGATGAGTGCAATATGTTATTTGAATTGGGAGTTTATAGTAAAGCCATAGTGTAGATTTGGGACTGGACTATGTAAATTAAAGCCTGTATTGTACTTCAAATATCATCATGAAAAGCATATCAAACAACAAGCTACTGAATGACAACTGAATTTGCAACAAGATACCCATTGAAACTTCTCAGTGCATAACTTGTCAATACAGAGCTATATTACATAACTGAATGGTAATCATTTTCATCAAGCTTCAAAAGATATGAAATTCTCAGCATTTTCAATAGTAACGTAAATGGTTTTCTGCTGAAACCTGTTCATATTTTGAGATTTATGCTGAATTCCTGACCAGCAGTGTCATGACATGAAATTTCAGTGGGTTTTCACTGTGAATCTTTATCTAGTGATGCTAACTTAGCACTGAATGCATGGTCAATTTGCATGTCCAAATTGTTAAATGGTAAACATTCTAATTATGAAAATGCCAAGTGTTTTCTAAGACAGTTCAAAGCATAGTAGCATTACACTCAAAAATGCTGTGATTAATCACAAGTAGTCACAACCTGTCACATTTGCCATGACATTTCCCAAAATTTTCAAAATACTCATGTTTACACTTAGACAAGAAAAATACAGAGGAAAGGTAGACTGAACAATTTTGATTTAGGGTTAGGGTTAGAGCATTTATATTATTTTAACTTTACTTTGAATAGATTTCTTTTAGAAGTTAAATTTCAAACCACAATGACAGTTTTTCTTTTAACTTATACCCTAATGACACTTTAAGTAAAATATGCAAAGCTGCCCCTAACATGGTAGGACATGCTTCATGATGGAACAACCTACTATTTTAGAGCAGCTGTTTCTTTTCTTACCCTCTTAGGTGAAAAAAAAATAGATTTTTTAAAAGTCCTATGCATTTTTTTATAATTAGCATTTTTATAATGTATAATGTTTATTTTTATCTATACACACTATATTTAACATGAATTAACAAAATTAGTTTAGTTCTCTGTTTTCACAAATAGTACATCAATTCTTAGTTCCGAAGATTTTGCTGAGTTTTTCCTGTTTTAGACTTGGATAACTGAATTCCATTTATACTTCTACAATGCAATGTCAATGGAATGCTGCTATGGTTCAAAATATGGAAGTTTTGGGATTTTCAAATCAGCATATTTTTTCCATATTTATCTTGCCAGATTTGGCCATCATTATTTCTATATTTGATGATCAATATTCTTTTCCTGTGCTCATCTCACTTTAGGGAAGTTGAGGTTGTTCAAGCAGGATTTTGCTCTAATTTTGAAGTCAAACACATACAAAGTTTCTACGCGTGTTAAGGTTTTGCTTCTAAGAATGCAGGCTTAGATGTTAGTGCTTCTGGCATTTATAGCGTATAGGGAGATATTTTCATTCTGAACCTGTCATTAAACTGATGTTATTTTTTGTTCTCAGATTTCATCTAAGATACATATATCAACAAAATTATAAAAAATTATAAAAATCCTAAATTAACATTCTGATAGTTGATAATCATAAATGTACTCATGATTTTTGTTTGGAAAGAAGGCAGGAAGACTGAGTGTGGGTAGGTTGGCAAGGTCTGGTTTCCTACTGAGCTTGGTCCTGATGTCAAAACCTAGCAGAACAAAAAAATTAACACTATATAAGGCAATTGGAAATGAATCCCCTTATGGACATCCACAAGGTCTCATATCTGAAATTAGAGTCTGGCTTGGCATGGCCTAAAAACATCCTTTACCTTTTACTATAATTTACTTAATAAAGTACAAAATAACCCATATTACCATCATTCTCTTATAAGTGAAAGCTTGCACTCAGTACCAAATTTTAGTATCCAACAGTGTGTACTGCATTAGCATAAAGTTGAGTGGATTTTCTTTAATCAAGCATATTCCTTCAACAAGAATCATTTTGACCAGTTCAATTTTGAATAGCAAAATACATTTCAAATTACACATGTTTCTAGAGGCAACTATATTCTAGATAACTTTAATAAGTAGCATTTAACAATTTACCCTATGTTGATTTTCCTAGTCAGGAATTCATTATATAAATTCCAAATAACCGTGTTTGCAACATTTTCACCAACAAATTAAGATGATAATTATATAAAAAAATAAAGATGCAAGTGTTTATTAAATAAGTTTCACAATCATGATAACTGACATCATGGATCCAAGGGATATATTGATCATAAAAGGGAAGAAGACAAAGTACTCACCATCTGGGGGTTTCTGGTCATTGCCCACACCTCCACAGGAGCTTCGCGGAATAAAATGAGGAGATATCTGTTAATTGCAAATTTCAATTAAAATTTAAAACTTTTGAGACACCTTTATTTTAATTAAATGCTTTTTATTATTTTCCCTTTGCAGATTATTTGTTTGCTCGCTCACCCGAATTAAAAGAAACAGAAGATCAAGATCTGGTAGGACAGAAGGAAATGCATCGTGATAGACCTCAGAAAGTACTCCAAATGGAAATAGAAGAAACAATCATGGAGGCCAAACTGCCGTATGTATCAACCTCTACCCCAAACAAGTTATAACACAGATATCATTCATGTTCTTTAACAGCTCTGCAATGATTGGAACCTCTACTCTAATGTACTATAACAAACTAAATAGTAAATACACTGCCTGTTCAAGATTCTATCAGCTTGGCCTAAAAAACAGCTGAAATTGGTGACAGAGATACATCATGCCAGTTCTAAACATCTTCCATATGTGTGTCCTTATGAAACGTTGAAGAGATAAACACCCAAGAAAATAATCATAACACACTAATAATCCATTGACATAGAACAGGTAAAAATGATAGCTATTCTCTAAGTTGTCTATAAACAAAAGGTTGGACCAAATTAGCACCTGGCACCCAAATTAACATGCATAATACAAAATATATGGCAGCTGTGAAATTAGGCCTTGTGAAAAATGCTACAAGAACAAATTTGACATTGTATTATTAAATATAACATGGAAAGACCTAATTTATAATGTGTCTTCGCAGAAATTGCAGCACACATGAATAATTGACAATTCATAACACCTAATTAACAATCAAATATTGTTTTGAATGAAAAGGAAATTCTAACACTTCAGAAAACTTCTTGATAAATGGATAAATCATACTCCCAATTTTTCTATTTATTAGAACCATTAGCTCTAAGATTCACCCAATCACATTAATGGGTGCTGGACTGCATTGTGGTTGGTAGCAACATTTGCCCCAACTTCTGAGAAATTAGGTTCATTGTCCAAAAGCAAATCTAGCAACAATCTTTAATTTGATAATTGTGCACAAACGGAGCCTCCTAATTTCTTGTAAGCTTGAGAACTAGAAGCAGATTTCAAGACTCGAGATTTGAAACATCAATTTCTGTCCTTTCAGTATTCGTCTATTGTTCTTTGAAGATGGATTTTCTGTTCTTTGCTTGTAGTGTGTGGCATTTCACAATGAAATGATTCTATGCCTTTGATACCTATAATATTTCCACCTTTCATGCCTTCACATGTTCTTGGATGACCCAATTGAGGGCCTTTAGGAAAGTTACACTCTCAACCGACATCAGGAAACAGAGAAGAGGGGGGAAGGAGTATTTGACAATCTTCCAACAAAGTGGGGAGAGAGAGAGGTCGCACTGCTTTCTATTACAGATCTTGAATTCAATCAGTTCACTTAGCAGAATTACCACAGAAGAGAAAATGAAGACTATTGATAGTCATTGATCTAAATACTAGTGAGACTCTATAGGACAACACTCTAAAACTGGGGAAAAAAAGATGTGTTATAAGCAGAAGCAACTTGACAGAGAGTCAAATACCATCAGAGAAAGAAACAAAATACGAAGGCATAGAACTGAAACAAAGAACTGTATTTAGTTGGTGTGTTCCGTACATCTCATATGAGAGAGAATGAGAGAGAGAGAGAGAGAGATGTATAACTATTATCTTCTAGCTACACCTATGTTATGAGCCTAGATGCTATGTGTTCTCTAACATGGAATCTAATCTTTTTGCTCTGTGTATATTACAGATGTACATGTTACACTACAAGAATGATGATTATGTTAAAACGGTTACAAAACATTTGTTGGTTAAGTAACTGGTAATGGGTTGCATCCTTGTGGAATTGATAGTTGATCTTCCACATGGAAGCAGTTCCAACAAGTGTGTTAACATGGCACACTCCGTGGAAGTGAGGTCTGACATGGAGATACATGGCAAGTTTAAAACATAGAAGGTGTGAGTATCGTATGCCAACACCTATTAGTCCAAATCAGGTTTTGCGAAGACAAAGGAGCTGCACTAGATGACGCAAATCCATTGGAGTGGAGCTATGGGACTGAGGCACATTTGATGATGGCAGGAATTCTGTAGGAGCTCATGCAATGTGCTATGTTGTGGGGCTGTGTGGTATATCAGTACGTATAAGGCAATGTTACTACAAGGTGTGAAGTAATGTGGTTGTCAAGCATCTTGGTACATTTTCAACTTGGTCCCACTACACTGACTTCACCCTTTTGTGATACTCATGAAGTTCTCAAGATGGTAAGAACCCAGTCTATCATGCCCGCACCAAGCATTTTGAGGTTCATCATCATTACATATGCCAATTGGTCAATAATGAAAATGTTTGTCTACATTATTGCCCTACAAAGGAGCAGATTGCAAACATAATGACTTAACCACTAAGTAGAGATAGAGATAAGCTTGGAATTGTATCTGGTTTAGTCACTGGGGGAAGGAGAGCAGAGTGGAAGGGGGGACAGATGGGGTGGGGGGTAGTAGATACTATGCATTTGGGAAACATAGCTATTAGCTGCAGTTGTTTATTATTCGAGTTTTCTTAACAATAAGCAGCTTGTTATATACCTAAATCAGTCCTTGGTTAGTATTCTGTTATATAGTTTTTTTGTTTGTATTCACAGAATGCTAGCTTATATCTCAGTCATTTTTGTTTGTTTCTTTTTATGAATTGATTTTGCTTCTTCTTGTCTTCACCTCTATATTAAGCAACATTTTTTGTCAATGGGCTTTGGACCCGATTTCTACCCTTTGACATCCCCTTGGTTTGGCACGTGTTGCTGCAGCTCTTTCTCTGCCTTCTTTTTGTTTTATTTTGGTTGTCTGTTCATTCATTTCTTCTCTATTTTCTAGGGCCTGCAATTCCTTATAACTATTTTTCACCCTTTCAAGAAATTGAATTTCTGAAAATTCCAGTTCATTCTCTCCGTTTTAGTTTTCTTTTACCCTTTTGACTAAGGTGTCAAAATCTTCTCTTTTTCTCCATATACTTCAATTATGAGGCCTATTACTTGCATATTTTGATCTTCTTAATGTTAGTCCTTCCAGCAATGTTTTTTATATCATACATCCCATTAGCTTCTTCCTCCTGGTCCTCTATTTGCAATTTGCTCTGATTTTTTTTGTAATGCTCGCTTTCATTTACCAATTCCTCTAGCATGTAATCAGTGTTTTGCCTTCCCAAATACTGGTTTAGGCATTTGTCCAACTCCTTTTTGTTTGTTTGCAAAAATGTCCTGCTTTAGAGTCAAAGAACTCATATGACTCCTTTTGTAATTTCTTCTTTCTCTTCATCTCATAATTATTTAGGAACCCCTTTCTTCTTGCTCACCATCTATTGGTCACTTTGTCTTTCTTATTGACTTGGAACTCATTTTCTTTCCATTTTTCTTGTACATATCCCTTGTTGATGCCTCCATTGCTGAGATCTTACCACCTCAACATAGGATCTCACTTAATTCTTTTACTATTGAATGTTGCATTAGATATATTTCTAACAAACTCAATCCAAATGCTATATTTCATGACAGAGATATGACACTTTAAGGAGACACATTCATCATCTAGGTCCTAATTCCATGTTTTCAAGTATGTGAAAAGTTAAATTGTTGTTGGAAGAGTTCTGGAGAGATTTATTATAACACAAATCCATGCATAGTTGGGTAGGGATTTTTTCTTAATGGCATCGGCTATGCTAACAAACTCTCCAATACGATTTCCCCTATTTTCAAAATTGAGTCATTCCATAAGTTTGATGGCAATCCAATTAACCTAACCCATGCAAGTGATTGTCATCATCACCTTACCTGGATCAAATTTTGGTCTATGTGGCCTTATAAACAATCCTGCATTCTGCATCAACCATGGCCATCCCTAGTAAGCGCTATCCCTATCATCTAAATTCTCAAAGCATGTCTAGGTAGAAGCCCTTTGTCAAGAATCATGTTTCTACACTTCTGCCCACTTTTTCTCTATCTATATACACAATTCTTCCACACTAAGCCAATAATCTTATAAATTATCCAATTAGTGTTTTTCTAGTTAAAAATATTAATTTTGATTCTATCAATTCATCCTCAATCACCAACACAGGTATTTCTTTGGCCATTTTGATTCCCTCAAAAATCTTACCTGATTTACAAGTTCCTGCTTCTTTTCAATGCTTTCCACGCGTTTCCCTGTAATTTATGATTCCTTGTTATTCCTTCATCGGTGTTTCCCTCACAATCCCCTTCTACTATGCCTATTTTTCATCCTTATGGAATTCATAGGGATTTCCATCCCCCTTCTATTTCTCCTAGGTATGGTTCACTTATTCTCTCCTTCTAGTTCTATCTTTAATCTTCCTCTACTTAACCCTCCTTGCCAATTTCTCCATTTTCCTTTCAAAAATCCTCCATCTCCATTTGCCATTCTTCAAGTCATACTTTTTTCTTCATATGCATATGGGAAGTTTCCATCCTAATGTGCAATATGAACTTTAATCTCTAAATAACAAGAATAAACTCAAGATAATATTTTTTTTTCATTTGTATGATAGCATCTTTGCAATGTACCATTTTTTACACTTTAAGAGGAACACATGGGCACAAATAGAAAACAAAAATCAACCTTAAGAAATGTGATTATCAGAAACAAAAATCAAGCAACCAGTTTCTTGCCAATCTCTACGAGGACTGTAATATGAGATAACCTTCCAGATGGGGATGCCCTCAGAGCTCGCATTGGAGCTCGCTCTGGCTTTTGCAAGACCCGAAAAAAGCGACTGATCCCACTCCGCACACAGGTCACTGCAAGTTTGTTGATGTAACCTCCAGCTTTTTCATTTACCTGGAAACATTAGTGTCAAAAGAGAATAACAAAAACTCTAGCAGGGTAACTGTGGAAGCAAAAGTCTAGGAAATAAGTCTCATTTATCAGATACTTTCCCATCAAATATATTAAAATTTAACTAAAATCTTAAAATGTGAATCTGAAAGGTACCACTAAATAATCAATGTGAAATGGTCACTACAGCTCAAGGCCAAATTCTTAGCAAAATTAGTCTCATTACCAAATCTTACAGGTATAAGTTTATCATGGTCATGCATGATCAAATAGAAAAAATTATAAACTACTTAAATTTTTCAACTAAAACCAGATTGTACACAATTGTACATAGTCTTAAGTTCTAAAGGAGCACTAAAAAGAAAAGCAAGAAGGAAATTTGTACTACAAAACACTATGACTGGATTTGAGTAAAAGAATACTAACCATAAGTAGTTCCATAAGAATATGAAGTAGCTTTGTTTAGATGCTGCAAAGATTGCATTTAAATTCTAGCAAAGCTGCTCCTGAATTTCTATTCACTCCTCACCATAACCACAACATCTGACTCACACTCAAGTAACATTTGGGAAGCTGGTTGAGTCCTTTCCTCATACCATCCACAATGCTAAACGCATTTTTACCCGTCATTGATCCATTAACAAAAGATCTCGTTGTGGCATAAACAGCTAAAAGATGACCTCACCCATAGCTTGGAATTTGTCATTGACACCATAGACTTTACCACCATTTCATTAGGGGAAAAACTATATATTTCTTCAGCTGACTAATGAACTTTTGTCCAAGTTTGATATCTTCCAAAAACTTTAGGAGACTTGTTACTTCGCAAAATCTTTCTATGAAATTGACTAGTGCATTTGGATTTCTCAATCCTCTAAATTTAATGATGTTTGATGTCCATAAAGAGCAATTAAAGAGAAATATATAGAAAGTAATACAAGAGAGTATTTTAGCAAATTAGAGAGCAAATATCGTAAAATACCTCATATCTATACTAGTAAATAATGTCATTATAATACTGGTGACATTTGTAACTCTTAGCTTTAAATGTTGGGCTACTAAGATTCAATACAACCTAACCTACAACTTTTGTGTTATTTTCATAATAACCATTCTTAACATGAAAGTACATGTCATTTCTATTAGTCCCCCATAAACATAAATTTTTAGATGAAAAACCTTGGACCAAGTTTTTATTCGATATGTACTGAATTCTTCTTTGGCCTTCACTCTGCAATTCCAGATCAAGAAACTCCACCAACTAATGAAGCTCCATCAAACTGAGCATCAACAGGTTGTTATCACCTACATCTTTTGAAGCTGTAGAGTCCCATCAAAGTAACACATCTAGATATCCTTCACCATCAACCCTGTGGAGTTATAACTATGCTCAGCTGGACAATAATCCATATGAACCAGTCTATTAGTGTACTCCATAGAGAATGCTGACATTTAAACTTTCAATGTCACAAAGACTTCCACGCAACTTGTTCTGCAAATCTTATAATTTCTATATGTCAAAATTGAACTACATACTGCAACAAATCCTTAGAATTAGAATTTGTTTCTAGCCTAAGTCTCAATACTAGAGTTCTATTGAGTCAGACGTCAAACCCTTCAGAGTTTTGAGCCAGTATTAAAGATATCAATCAAGGTCAATTTGCTACAAATTTATTGACAGTAGCTGAAAGAAATAGCACCTGAGATCTTCTGTGTACCTCTGCAAACCTTCAATTCAACTTCTTTGTCAGGGTGTCTATCAGATTTTGAAATTTTTGATAAAAAAGAAATTGAAAGAAGAACAAATCAAACTCAATGCCAATCAGTTTTCTGTCATTGTAATGTCCCCAAATAGTAGGTAATCCATTTCCATTAATCATTCCTTACTACTCTAATATTATCCTACCTTAAATTAATTAATTGAGCCAAATGATCATGTTTATTCATAGCACATTCGGTATTGGCTATGTTCAAGTCTCAATCCTTACTTCCTTTCTAATCCTCAACCTTGGATGGGGAATTACTTGTCTATGGCGCGCTGAAACCATCTCCATAATGGTGCCCAGGTTCCGGAACATCTGTCCTTCACCCTTGGGGCTCATCTCATTGGGATGGAATTACTCCGCCTCTCCCTAACAAAACCTTGCTTATCCTAGGGTTGGAGGCAATAGAAATATCTAAGTATTAAGCTTGAACATACCTCTATTCTATGTGTTGTTAATAAATATGATCTTTAAGATTAAATTCACTTGGAATTCATATGCATAATTATCATAATAGATATAGATAGGTAGGATTAGATACTTCATACCAAGTAGATAACTCTTGCCTTTGTATCCTTTAGAAATCTAAGGATTGTATTCCTTACTTCTATGCTATCTGCAGCCCAATATACTGTTACATATATGTCTCAGATCTGCATCCAAGTATAATTTCAAACTCAGAAATATTTTCTTAATCTGTATATAAATCAGATGATTCTTGTTTTGTATAACTGTTCTCAAATCAGAATATATATATTATTGCTTGCTGTTATATATCAGAAATATATATAATTTACTCAGAGATATCTTCTTCCAATCTCAGAATTGTATATTTTAAACTCAGAAGTATATGTTTTCTATCTATCCTCTAACTCCCAACTCATCTTGTCTTTTATACCTCCTTCATACCTTTCATTGAAGAGACACACTATTTGCAATGTACCTCTTGAATTCTAATCGCTGCCTTTAATCTGAATATTAATCTTATGTTATCGGCTGCCTTAACATGGATCGCACCTTTTAATAGTCTTGTCTTACATACCTTATCCATTCACTGCCTGATCTCTTCATGATAATCTGCATTTAGTTAATCGTTGGACCTATGTTCGCTGCTTATTACTAACTATCTTGTATATATATTAATCTAACTCTAGCGCTGCCTCTAACAATCACTGCAATCACATTATTAATCGTTGCATGTATACACCTTCATTTATAGTCTTCTCTTCACCGCTCCTTGTATCATTTGCTGTTCTCACAAGGAATTCGTTCCACATACAAGAACCTATCACTGCATTTGATGTATCATACATAGTATCTTAGGAATGAAATCAAATCGTTCATATATACTATCCTTGTCTTTTCTTCAAGGGTCTTCAACATATATATATATATATTTATTTTTATATTTACATATTATATAATATAATATATTTATATTTATAAATATATTATACTATAATTATTATAATTATAATAATATTTTAATTGATAATATATATATCTCGTTATAAATATATTATATTTGAATTATACTAAAATATTTTATATAATAATATTATTTATTATATATTAATAATATATGATTACGCAATTTTCTCTATTATTCAACTTGATTAAGCACCGTATTTCACGGAAGCAACTTCACCATCTTTTATCATGATGTTTAAATCATTAATTTAAACGCCGCCTTGATATCGGGACATCACAGTCATCTAATATTCTTCAAAATTTCATAAGGTTTACATTAGTTCCCAAATCATTCACAGCTTTTGAAATTTTAAAATGAGGGTTTAAACGCCAACTGCACCAATCCTTGAATTAGGGTAAAAATTTTGAAATGTGCTGAATAAATGTGAACTGCATCCTGTACAATTCTCAATCAAGCATATATATGCAACCCCAGCTTAATGGCAAAGATTCTATTTATCTTAGGAATACCTTATGGCTGCAACACTTCCTAATACAGCTCAAGTTTCACAGCAAGAGTTGTATTCTACTTTATCATCTGAAACTCCACCTCTAATGATTGTTTTCTAGCGGCTGTGCCAGTCTATTCCTTGAATGCTAGTTGACTGACTGTAGGGACTAATTCTCTGGTATCTCTGCAAGACTTCACAGTTTAGAGCTTTCTCTGCAATCTCTTGGTCTATTAAATATTTGGTCATTCGTGGACATTAAATTTTGCATCTCTTCTTTGCATGATATTGATAATTTTATCTTCAACCCTTGACAATTTTGTAGGAAAACTTGACTCAGCCCATATTTGTGGCACTTTGTGGTATATGATCAGGATTGCTAATTCATGTCTTTCCAAAAGTTCAGTTTATAAGTCCTTCCCTCAGCATGCAACTAGCATACTAATCATGTTTAGCCAAAAGTTATGCTTCCTAGGTAATTCTGAGAAACATATCTCTTTGCTTCACTTCCAGGATATTTTATCTAAAATTAAGCTTTCTCATTCAATTGCCAGACCAACAATCTGGAGCCCTAGTCCCCCATTAATGGGGTAATAGTAAAAAGAGATCTTAGAAAAAATATCGTTTGGAATCCGCCTCCCCCGGGGATGCTCAAGTTAAACTTTGATGGTGCATCCAGAGGGAACTCTCGTTTGGCCGGTGGCAATATTTTAATCAGGGATTCTAGGGGCTGTTTGGTTTATGCAGACTCTCTTCACTTTGGTCATAAATCAAACAATGAAGCACAATGGCTTGCTGTGACTGGTCTAAAATTGGCTATTGAAAAGGGGTGTATTCAAGTTAATTGTTAAAGGCAATTGCCAAGTTGTTATTACGGGTCATAAAAACTGTTATTGTCCAAATTGGAAGCTCTGAAGATCACTTGATGAAGCTTTAGACTTTAGCCAGCACTTTTCTAGTATTTCCTTCGCACATGTTACCATAAAGGCAACAAGGCAGCTGATGCCCTGGCTAATGAGGGCATTATCCAAGACCCTTTCTCTGGCTAATGAGGGCATTATCCAAGACCCTTTCTTAGCCCTCTTCAATGATGATGTGGATTTGTGGCCTTTGTTATGAAGAATTAAATTAGATGACAAGCCACCTTGAGTGTTTTGGTGATGCTACGGCAAGTTGGGCCTGAAGGCAGCGGTCCCTTTTCCATTGGTTTGTTAGTTTTTGATGTGATCCTATGTTCTTTTCTTGGTTTATGACGGTACTAAAGGAGTGTGTTATAATAAGATATGGTTATTTCACTCCCAGACGTGCGTGCTCACACGTGTCATTCCTCTATTTCTCATGGTATGCTGGATTTTCAAGGTTTCATACTTGGTTGATGTTATTTTCTATTTCCTAGTGTCTACGTTCTGGCTGGGTATAGGTGGCACCCACTTATTCCTTGTTGTCCTATTAGTGTCTCCTAAGCGCTTCTCTTTTGATGATGAGGGACCCTTGTCTTCGAGGGTAAGTTTCACATTATAGGGTCCACTCTATTTTTTGTTGCTCCTCCCATTCTCTGCATAACACGGTGAAAATTGTCTTGGGTCCGACTGGCATTGAGGATAACAAGATGCTTCGCTCAAGGGCTTCTATCCTAGATGACTTCAAGGACAAGCTTTTCTCTATGGCCTTGTAAAAGGAGCTACGAGCTTGGTTAGTTGGGATGCTTTTATTCCCTAATGACACAGATTTCCTAATGGCGCCTAGTTCAATTTTTTGTCTGAACCTTTTCTAAGGTGATAATATGCAAGGGGAGTACTGTTGGGATTCCTATTTTCAAGCCAAGTATTTGCAAAATCTTGTCAAATTCTCAAAATTTCCCTGAGGGGTCTGTAAGAGACCTTATTATAAATAACTGAAATATACTATCAAATATTTGTCAAAAGAACTTCCATAAAACAATGAAAAACATCAACAAATGATAACATATATAAGAGCCATCAAAACCATTGCATCTCCATTGATTAAAATTGAAATAACATCACATCACAGTCTGCTGTTATGAAATTACAGTCACTGTTTCAGTCAAAACAGACTTGAAAATATCATGAAAATGCCATCCAATTGTCCTCCAAACCCTGGAATATCAAAGCACTATCAACAAACATTGCCCAAAGACATAATATCACTGTTGCAGTCTCATATGAACCCAAATAATTGACTGATTTCAATTAATCTTCTGTTGTTATGTCTGATATGAAAAATGTAGTTGCCCAAAAATGTTGTAGAGACCAAAACAATGACAAAATGTCCTCTTTCAGCCAAGCGATTGACTCCTAAGTGCAAAATCCAGCCTCTATGATGTCCCAATGGTCTTCAAGCTTCAAGATCTTCAATCAAATCATGCATATGAACCCTTGGCTTGGCTTCTACAATGACCAAGGGTCTAATAGACATCAATTCCACTTCAAACACTTCTCAATAACCTGCAATTTCAAGCTCAATAGTGAATATCTGCATAATATCACCTCACATAAAGTATGGGGTCATCACCATACAAATACAAGGGGTCATCACCTTGCAAAATGACATGAAAATCGGAATTCTCAGTCAAAAACAAAGAAGATAAGAAACATATCAATGCATCAATAGTTGCAAATTGATGTTCAAGTCCTCTATTTATCCTCTCCAAGGATAGGCGTCCTTCTCTTTAGCAAATTTGGATGAAATTTGAATTCCACCAATGATGAACAAGAAACTTGAACAATTTTAAATGATTACATGCATTTGAAAATCACTTGGAATGAAATTAAATGATTTCTTCTTGCTAATTATTTCTCCCAAGCAAATCATCTATCTCCTACATGGGCGATTGATATCTTGCACTGAATTTTCCTTGAAAAGCATTTAAAATACCTTCATTGTCTTGGATGGCTGGAACAAGGCATTTAAATTCGTCATAAAATATTTAAAATCCTTCTTCAGTGCCAATCGCCCTCATCATATGACCCATCGATCCATATGCAAACATTTAATAAATAAAATTTGCATTTAAAAACATTTCTTTTCAGCTTGGGTGATTGATCCTCCTAGTCATTGTCATTGGATATTGAAACAATTATTTTAAATGCTTGTCATAGCCGTTGCACAATCTCCTATGCTTCTTTTCATTTTGGCGAACTCCTTGTCTTGGGCAAATGCATCTTAACTTGGGTGATTACCACTTTCTTGCATCGACTCTACTCATTGGCACATGATCCAATGGAATTGCCACCTCATTATGCTTAGTCGATCCTCGTGATATCTTCATATAATGCCAATCGATCATACTTGATAGCCATTGGGTTTAGCTTGGACCTATTTCTTCATGGGGCGAACCTCCTTAATCCATACAAAGCTCCATAAAAATAGATTAGAGAAAATGTAATTAAATATTTCATTTTCCCTTTTATTCCATCATCTAACGAATCAAATCAAATAATTGAAAATACAATTTCAAAATTGCATTTTCCATATAACCCAATAACATACTAGTTGAGCCAACTTTCCGATTCTCCATGTATAGAAATAAACTCAAACTAGCAAATCATTCCCTTACCAATACATTAGCCTACGGGAATGGATAATAGGCTAATCGACAATACCATATGAAGTCACTCCAGAAATGGGGACATGACAGGGTCACTGTGCCTTTACCCTGATGCATGTTGTTGAACCCCTGATTTTGGCTAAGTCTGAAACCCTAAAACCCTGAAATTTGGCTAAGTCTGAAATCTGATGGATCCTCCAAATTCTAGAATCTGCATTATAACTCCTATGGATCCGAAATCACTCTCAAACATCCTAACAATATATACATAAAATTAACTTAAAGTAACTTAAATTTTATTTTAAAAAATATAACTTAAAGTATACTTAACTTTTATTTTATGCATATACTGTCCTAAACCTTTTTCTTTTTCCGGGCCCTTTTGTTCCTACGGGTTTTCGGGACCCGTAGGAACTTTTGCACCAAGTTCTTGCAAGATTTCGGGACCCGCTAGAACTTTAGAATTTTTCCAAAGGTTCCTTGTTCCTCCACGACCCCGCAACTCACCAGAAAGTTCAAAATCCTTCCGGACCCCTTGAATTTTCAAGTCGAATTTGAAGCTACAAAATTTCGAATTTTCAAGAATTTTTTTGAGGAAATGGCTAAGTATTTTATGCAGTCTCGGGTCAAACTTTCATTTTTGACTTTCGCCACTTTTGGTTCTAGCGAGACTTTGGGGCCCATCGGAACATTGGAATTTTTTCCAAAGGTTCCAAAGTTCCAAGTTTCTCCCGCCGTCCCGACACCTGCCAGAGGCCTAGAAACGCCAGAAAACACACCGCCGACTCTCCAAAGTGCCATTAATGCAAAGTGGGTGGTTGAATTTGATGTTTTTAATGCGGTTGGTGGAGTTGTTGGGGTTTTCCTTCCCATTTTTCCATCAAATCCAAGTTGCAAGTGTTAAATAGAAGATTGAAAATCATTTTGAAGGGTTGGTTCTTTGGTGGTGGCTGGAGGTTGTGCAGGTTCAGTAATGTCTCTAGGGCTCCAAATCATGCCATGTTGCAAAGAAGTAATGGAGTGGTGACACAAATGAAAGATAGTGTGCTGCAAGGGTTGTGCAAATAATGTCTCCATGTTCGTTTGTATGTATTTAGGGTTTTCCTCTTATCACATTTGCTGATAAGTTTGTATTGGACATTTGAAAATGTGACAACATTTTAAATATATTACAATCTTTGTAATTGTCTTTTGTTCTCTCCATTTGAATGCATGCAGTTCGTATTTGATAATTAAATATGTTTGAAGCACAAAACTTGCAATCTGATACAACATATGCTTAGATCATTTTTCTTTGTTTCTTTTCCATTGTTTTCTTTTCTGTCACCTAAGACTTTGTAGCCCAGTTGGATTGGCACCGGTCTTGGCTCCATCAGACCAATCTCATATTATTTAAAACAAACATTTACCAATGGTTTAGGGGAAGGACCATCGCTCTTGTGCATGTATACTTGCACAGTTTGTGTTAACAATATAGGGGTTTTGTGAAAGCCAGTTGTTCTTGGTTCAGTGACAGTTTTGGGATCAAGATAACGAGTTGGATTTGGTTGTTCATTAGTTTTTAGTTATTCATCTGGTTTGAACTCAATACCTGTCAAGGTGTACCCCTTGGAATATCCCTCTAGAGCCTAGCTGAGCTCGAAGTGTAGAGGAGCCTACCCACTTCTATAAGTTGGCCAAAACCACCCTTAACCTATTGACAAACCTCTTTCAATCACCTTGGCGACACCCCTGGCCTAGGTGATTGTGAAATGTTTTAGGGTTTCAGGTTGTAGTTATTTTGGGACCCAACAAGTACAAGTCTTCAGAAGGTCTCAATGCATTTCCAAAGACCATCTGCCACTTCACAAGAGTTGGATTTCAAGGCTTTGCAAGATGATGTCCATGCACCACGAGAGGATTTCCACAAGTTGTCCTCATCCTATATTAATCTCAGAATGGTGGTCAAAACCCTTCTGTTGTCTCATAAGAATGACACTCTTGAGGTGGGCGAGTGTTGTAATGTCCCCATTTGGCGTTTAGCCAAGATTGTGACCAATAGCCTATTCCCTTGAGCTTCTGTAGGCTATTTGGGGTGGTTAAGGAGCTCTGTTTGTTGTGAAGAGCACGGGTTCAGTTATTTGTGATGTTCTGCCTTGGCTTTGAGCTCAATGATGTCTCAAGATGGCTATGCAACTTTCGGAAATTTGTTCAGGCTTCTGGATAGCTCTCCAAGATTCTTGGAGAAGCCGTCTATTTATAATAAGTCACCCAAATGACATCATTCTTCATCCCAAAGATCATAAAAGGCAGTGGTATGATTTATTTTGCAGTTCGCCTAAGTTTGGGATTTTCCGCAAAGTCGGGTGATTTAATGAGCTATTTAATTATTATTTTCACTTAAGTCTCCTAAGAGTGAAAATAAATAAAAAAAAGTACCTAACTGTTATAGCTCATTGGAAAGGTAATTAAGTGCTTTAAATGATACACTTAAAAAGGGGGCCTCACACATGATATATTATTATTATTCAAAAAAAGGTCTTTTTGAGAGAAGAAATATAAAGAGTTAAAAGGAAAATAATAATATATTCCTCTCAAAAAGTTATAAAAGGGGAATCAGAGCTCATTTGGAAGGGTTATGCTTTTGGAATCGATTTTGTTTGCAGATGGATTGACCTGTGAGTTCTTCCATATTCTCTTTAGGGCGAAAACCCTCTTGTAGAATGTTCTTGAGGACGAAAACCCTCATTGGTGTGGTTTCATGCAGGAATCACCATTGTGCTGAAAACGGAAATTGGAGCAAGCTCATACAGAGTTTGCCATTGAGCTTTCATGGAGTTTTGTAGTATTCCGGTTTGATGGTTGATTATTAGAATTTTTTATGGTATTTATGGAGTGATTTGGAGTTAAGTTTTGGTTGATATCTTTTAAGTCATGTTTCCCTTATGCTGGCCGTACAGTATAAGCTGTACCTGGACATAAGTTATAGATTTCATGAGTGTTGTGTCATGTATTATTCTCTTTTGAAGATCAGTAAAATACATGTTTGGTAATGGTGTTTAAATCTGAGCAGATTTTAGCAGATTTTATGCTGATTAATATAGATTTATGAAGGTCATACACCATACCATGCCACATAGGAGGAAGCAATCATAGTGAAGGCTTAGTTTATTTAATACTGTTCCAATGATTCAGGAATATTATTCAGGCCTAGGCGAACCTGTGGACAGCAAAACCAATGTTGATATCAGTGATTTCATCCCCTATGCTGGCTGTACGATTTCATGCCAGCCGCACATGCTCTTGAGGGTGATCTCATCTATGGATGGTTTGATAATAATCTGAGGTAAATCTTGATTTGAGTTTGATAGTTATGCTCAAGCTCTATTGTTGTTGATAAGGTGAGGTTTTTGGTGTTATATATGCTTTGCTATGGTCTGCTATGCATATGCAGGTGTGCCATACATTCCAAAATTGTAAGGTTTTAGAGCTTGAAACCTGAAAATTACATTACGTTGGTTGGTACTATAAGTCTGAAATGAATCATCAGAGGTGAGGATAGACTGAGATCATTCCGTGTGAACTGATGTGGACTTCATAAGTGGCTGGGTTGACCGTACGGCAGGCTGGGTCAATCATATACAGACTGTTTTGAAGAGTCCTCATTGCTGTCAAAGAAAGTTGCAGATTTGTGATGAGCTACAGCAGTATCTATAAGCCTTCAAAATGGGATTTCTTCAATGGTTTCATGTGTAGTAAATCCATAGTTGTTCTTATGACTTTATTTGCATGCTTCCTTCATCATTTTATGGAGTTTTATGCTCTAGAATGATCGCAGCTGTGACATTTGAACAAATGAGGGTTGTTGAACTAGTTTGCAATTTATTTATTTCATTGTAATATTTAAAATCATGATGCAAACACTTTGTAACCCCTGGATGGTTTACCACCAGTGTGGAGGAATAGACATTTAATCTTTCTTTATCACCCACTGAATAAGTGGATGAACATAATGTATCTTTCTTAATTCACCCACTGAATAAGTGGAGTATTCCCACTGCATAAGTGGATGTTTGCTTGAAAGCAGATGCCTGCTATATAGCGGATGAATGTATTTAGTTTCCTTTGCACAGCTTTGATTTGTAAACCAAAACACTGTATGCTCTCACCTCGCCCATTTGGGAACTTGGTGATTAGAAAGTGTGGAGGTATTTCTATTTGGTTGCATACTTGTGCTAACCCTGCTGTGATCGTTTGTATAAAATCTGAAAAAAAATTGGGGTAGCTTACTACAAATGCCTTCACTCTCCTCCACACATTGGCTGGTCAAGGACTTACCCATAATAAGAAACGCTAGGAAGTGATTCATGGGGGTTCACTTCGATTCCCTAGGGAATTCTAGAAATGTTGGTAGTGCAGCTCCCAAGTAAGTGATCTTCACAACTCAAGGATGCAATGTTATGTTCAAGGTTTTGGATTCCTCTCCTGATGGTGGGGGGGATGTTGGCAATTGGGGTGTTACTCGCCTTTGATTTTGCTCTATTTTCTTTTGGTATCTGGTTCCTGCACTAGGTTTGATCATGTTGATATGGATCTTTGGTTTCTTGTGCCCCTACTCTTTCAAGGATTTTGTATTTTCTCTTACTCTGGTTCTGTTGTTCAGTACCTATTGTTGCAGAATTTTGTATTCTATGTTTTTCTCTTTCGGTCTTCTGTTGACTGTTGTAGTTGTAGGTTTGGTCCTTTTTGGACTTTTGTTCAACCATTTTTTGATATGATCCGTGTGAGGGCCACAATAGATCCCTCTCTAATTGCATCAAAAAAACAATCTAGAGCCCTAATCTCATACACACTAATTGGGTTCAGCTAGAGCAGATCCATACTTTTAATTTTTAAACTTCAAAATGTCATTTACTATGTTGTTACTATAAAAATTCGTATGGAATCATTTTCAGTCAAATGTAAGTCTTTCTTGCTTAAAGAGTCTTGATCAAATCCTTGTTTTCCATGTTCATGAATGTCATGTTTCTCAAGATTTGATCAATGTCAATACGTGGCCAATGGGATTTGCTTTCCAACATATCAAACAAGAGGCAAAACAGAGCTCGGGCACAAAGGAGAGGACAATAATGGTTAAGTCATGGGAGAAATGGGCGCTTAGTGTATTGGAGTACCTCTCAAAAGATGGACACTTTATGTGTTTCAAGTCATGAAAAGGGGACAAATAATGTAATGGAACACTTCTTTCCATTGAGTCTCCAATTTTATGTGAACTTTAACTGAAAAGTAGCCCATAAGTGAAAAAGAGGACTCCTGGCCATGAGTTGTCCAATGTCAACTTGAAATTAGAACAAAAAGTGACTTAAGTGAAAAAGGGCCTATTTTTTCATAAGTTCACCAATTATAACATGAAATTAAAACAAAAAGTGACTTAAGTGACCCTTAGAGCACTCCTAGTCATAAGTCGTCCAATGTCAACTTAAAAAATAACACAAAGTGCCCATCTAGACCATGAGTGAGCTCCTCTCCATTAGATGTCCAACTTTAAGTGAAACCAAGTGAAAATTAAAACAAAAAGTGGACATGTAGTGTATTGGAGCACTCATCATAAAGGGATATCCAACTTAAGCAAAAATCAAAATATATAAAGTGCCCAACTAGATCATTGAAGTGCTCCCTTTCATTAAGTTGTCCAAGTCAACTTCAAATTAAAACAAAAGGTGAACATCTAATGTCATGGAGCACTCCTCTCCAAAGGGGTGTACAAATCAAATTTAAAATATAAAAAAAGTACCCCGTGGGCTGTAAGTGATAAAGAGCGTCCCACTACAAAGGAGGAGTCAAAAGTTAAAGTTTAAAACACAAAAAAGGCGTACCTAGTGTTGTGGTGTGCTCCAAGGGGAAAGAGCAAGTTTCATACAAAAGAAATCTGCAAGTGTTTGCAAGGCAGAGTCTGCTCTTCACTCGTCCATTCTTTTAAAGCTCCATTGACATTCTCTTCGATCACTACAAGCAAGGTTTCAATGACTTTACATTTTTCCAGCATTCAGTCTACATTGAAGGCATCTACAGCAGGTTTTTTCCAGCAGTTTCGTGGCAGGTTTTTTCCAGCAGTTTCGTGGCAGGTTTTCAGTTGCAGAAAGTCTTAAATTTCCGCCTTGGATTGCCATTAGAAAGGATGAACAACAGATTTTCAAGTGTTTCAGCAGTGTTCAAATGATGGCACATCATTTTCCATTCATTTACAGTGGTTACCATAGGTTTTCTGTCATCAAAGACCAATAGAGCTGTTAGATAACGCACTGAGAACCTTATCATTTCCTTCACTCTTTATTCCAGGAGCCTCAAACTCATTGGTCTGACTTTAACCAAAGGAAATCATATGGAGGTTGTCATCAAGCAAAGGATGGATTGTCAAGGTTTCATCTGTAATAAGACTTAGGCTTTCAAGACACTAAAGAAGCCAATCAGATTCAAGTAACCAAGGTTGCTTGGTGATAGTTGTTAAAGTTTCAGCTGTCCGCAGAAGATCAGTTATGACTAGAACGAGGGAATTGCATCAAAATTACTAAGAGGAGGCAACTATTAAACTGGTTATTTTTAGCCTTTGCTATTTCCAGGAAGAGCGCTATTCTTACATGACCTTCTAGAAGGTCTATTCAAAGGCATCCTATTTGAATATTTTTTTAATTTAGATGATGTATTTAGAGACAAGTTTGTATTTAAGGTCTGCTTGTATTACAAGTGAACTATTTTTAGCATAGGAACTAAAGTCTGTATTTTTTTATTTTATTTATTTATCACATGCAAAATTTGTAAGGACATAAATAATTGCTTTATGCACTTACATTTGGATGGAATGGTAATTTTATGCCTACTTGCTGCTAAGATTACTGTTCAACCTTCTTGTGTTCTTTTATTTGTTGATTTGGTTTATTGTATAGAAATTAGTGATTGTTGCAATCTTTGTATTGCTCATTAACGTGGGAGTTGTAGCTTTGTATGCAATTTCCATTATTCAATTTATTTGTTCTTGTTTATTGTTTTCAATCCAATTCAATTCTTGTGTTGTACTCGTTCTTTTTGGTCTCTACATTTGGCAAGAAAGAGTAAGCGTGTGTTAGCTGCCATGGAATAGGTTGTTCACATCAGTCAAAAGATATAAAATCTCTTGTCCTTGTGCGGAAGTGTTGATTGCCCTTGTGCCCATGCCTGTAAACCAAAAGATAGGCAATTTCTTTAGTTTGTTTGCAATGTGTGCTCATTAGCCAAAGATTGAACTTGTATATATTATAGCAAGTTAGAGGTTGTTTCCTTAAGTTCTAGGGTTTAGTTTAGTTTTTAATTACACGGGAGATTCTCCTTCTAATTTGAAGAAAGGTTTATCCTTACACCTTGTTCCATTCTGTGTTATCCTGAAAGGGACAAATTATAGCACTAACATACTATAATAAGAGTGTTCATCAATACATTGTCTAGATAGATATTGTCAACAGCCTTTTTCACCTTCAGTACAGTTTCAGGCTCACATCAAAGCTCTTCTAGGTCTATAACAAATATCATTTTCACATTTGGCTGGCACGAGAGGCATTATCTGCTGCAATTTGGGGTCTTGTTGCAGAGCTTTCTTGCTATCTCAAGGTGTTAGTTCAAACAATAGAGTGTAAGCAACAAGAGTTATTTAAGTACTAAAGGTCAGTAAATAATTGGGGATTATAAGTTGAATTTGATAGTTGAAGGTGGTTTGTAGCTGATGATTAATGATCTATGGAAGAGCAACTACTTAAATTTGAGGCTGAATAATGTTCTTAGTTAATCCAAAACAATTTCCATCAATTTTGATGTCAGTGAGTGGAAGCATTGCTGCTGTTAATGGAACAAGGTGGCTGACTGACTGACCAACAATGGGATAGATTCTTTGGGGTTAAAAGTGATCCTCTATTATTTGAGATAATTTGGAAGTCACTATGCTTGTAAAGGCATTTGCCTCCCTCCATCAATGATTTTAGAAGAACTATCTCATCATTATATCAGCTCATTCTCCTAAATCACATTAGATTTCATGGTGTGACCCTTTCCTTGCTTCTCACTCAACATTTCGATTCGTTTGTGGTTACGGATCCTATCCTACTAATTTATGATGTCTAACAAAACTTTATCTTGCATGCAATCCCTGCATTCTTTTCCCATATTTGGCACATCTTATGTTCCTTTTCTACTTAATGTGTTCGTATGCTAGTAATTGTCTACACATTGCTGAGCTTTGTTGATTTTGTGCAGGATGGAATATACAATTTTTTGGCTTGAGAGAGGCCTTCATATGCCTGATGCGCAAACCCTGAGGTTCATTCGGGCTTATACTAGGAGAATAAATTTTGAGCCCTCACTCGGTTCAGTGACTACACACTAAGGTTAAAGACCTTGGTGCTTTCACTCACCTGCTTCATGTGCTTCTCCCAGAACAAGCTCTTAGGGCGTGGGATGTGGCTCCTAGTATAGCAAATCCATCGACTCTTTTAAAGGATATAGTAATGGAATTGGATGCAGGATTTGCAGTATGGAAGCAGCTGACAGCTAAAATGGTGGATATTGTGCAAATGGTGGGGCCAAATGGAACTAAGCCCCCGCTTCCTCCAAGGGCTTTTTTTCTGTGGTGTAGCATGTTGGGCCTACAACAGTTCTTGTATTCCCTTCCAAGTGAGGTAGAGTTTAACCTAAAAAAGAAGCAGATGGTATCTACAAGGCCAAAGCTCAAGTTACCCTAGCAGAGATGATGGCCCCAGTGTCAACATAGGAATTGAACGAGCTACAGGCAAAGGCCAAAGCATTTACAGCGGTATGAGGTAGAAGGAGCCCTCCTGTCCTTAAATTGCTTGGTTGTTATGTATGGATGGTAATCTAATTTTTGGTTTTAGCTGGTCTAGGTTGGGGTTATAAGTGGCAGTCCTACATTCTGTTGTTGATAGTTGTAGGGTTTGATATGATGCATTTGGCTCTCTAGTCAACCAAATCTCAAGGATTGTAAATGTTTTTGATATTGATTAAAATGGGATTTTGAAAGGGCCCGGACCCTTCTACAAAAAACAACCAACAAACAGACAAGAAGAGTCCCATGAGGTATGGGACTAGCAAAAGCGACTAAACAGCAGAGTCAACAAAAAACAAAAGGACTAGCAAAGATACAGCAGTAGCACAGAAAAAGAAAACATGAAACTTAATTGTTGTCCGCCAGCTTTTGGAGCCCACTGGCCACCTGCGATTCTGTGGTGAGAAAGTTATCTTGATCAATTAAGGTGACCTCCACCGGGTCTTCATCTTTGGAATTGACTTCTCCTTTCTGCTCCATTGTTCTCACTATTTACCGCAGTATGGTGTGTTTCACAGAATATGAAGTAAACAGAATTAAGTAGTATAGTGCATAACACAGAGCATGAAATTATAACAGCATTGCACATAATAAAGCATTGTTCCCATTCATTGAATATATCAGTACTACACTATAGTGTTACAATGCTGTGGGGTCGCCCCGACTACAAAGTATTAAGCCAATATATAACTTGGCCAAGGTTGGTTGAGATACCAACCGTTGGCAACGACTCTATAACTATCCAACCGTCGGGGTTAATTCCCGATAACACTCCTAACATAACAACACTAATTAATTTATGATTATTTACTTGGCCGACTACGGCCAACTACAATTATGACCGACTACATCATCCTCCCCACAAAATTAGTCGTCTTCCAGACGACAGAAAACCATCAAGTGACATTAAGTAAGCTTTTGTCGACAACAATGCTGAAGTAGGAGCTGTGTAAAAGTAGAACCCACACATTTGGAATACCTGCCAGTAGACCGACTAACCAAGGGACCCAATCTAATAGCACACTGAATGCTGCGAATGTTGCACCCCATTGCTCACTGGATCAAGATAGTACTAATTTGATGGGGGTTTGGGGGCAACGCCCCCAACGGGGTCGAGGGGCAGCGCCCCTCGCGGGGGTTTGGGGGTAGCGCCCCCAACGGGGTTCTGGGGCCAGCGCCCCCAGCGGGGTCAAGGGGCAGCGCCCGCCCCTCGCGGGGTCCGGGGGCAGCGCCCCTGGCGCGCTCCCTGTCGCGATACAAGGCGGGGTCGAGGGGCAGCGCCCCCGCCGCCAAGCCCAAAATAACACCTTCAAAACCATTCGGACCTTCATTGCGCACATCATTTTTCTGACAAAACCAAACACTCATTTGCAATCCAAAAACTCATAGTACGGCCTCAGGAGTACGGTTTCAGCAGTGTACAGCCCCTACAATTTCCTCTCTTTCCCTGCATTTTCCCTATCTGGACTTTCTATCTCCTAAGAAAGATTTGCACGGTGGGGTATTTAAAGGGAGGGGTGGCCGTACGGTCTGGTCGTACGGTGGGGTATTTAAAGGATGGGGTGGTCGTACGGTCTGGTCGTACGTCGTACGACTTGTTTTTTTCTTTTTTTTTTAATTTTTTTTTTGGTTGGCCCATGTCGTACGGCTGATGTCGCACACCTCAAGTCGTACGGCTGATGTCGTACGGCCTTGGTTGTACGGCCTTGGTCGCACAGCCGATGTCGTGTTGCCTGGTCGTACGGCCGATGTCGTACGGCGTACGACTTCCTTTTTTTTCAATTTTTTCTCATTTTTCCCCACATTTTTTTTCCTTCTTTTCCAATTTTTCATCCATGTCAACCTGAATCTGATTTTTCTATTTTTCTCCGACGGGGTCCACGTTCGATCTGCAACTCCGGCTTTATTGATTTTGTAATCGTCTGCAGGGACCGGAACTGTTGTCTTTCTTGGAACTATAATTGTTGTCTTTCGGAAGTTCGGCAAACTATCCAACTTTTTAACATCATTTTTTCTCTGTTGCTTTTCACCGATCGCCAAAAAATTGCAAGTCGATAGAATTACTTTATAGTCCTTATTCTTTCTGTATGGTCTCTTTCTGGCAGATTTTTTCAATGTTGTGTTCCCGTCGTTAGTTTCATCACCCCGATTCACCTTGCTTGTCAATGTCTCTTCATACTTGATCACCTTGTCTGGTTCAAATGTATGTGCAAGTGTATCATCTATCTTAGCTTCACCCTCTGTATATTCTTTTTGTGCCTCTCCTGGTCGACTTGTCTCTGCCACTATTTGCTCTGTTACTTCCGGCTGATTGTTGCCTTCCTCCCCTTTGTCACTCATTACTGGTTCCTTTTTACCAAGTGGTCGAGTGTTTGTCAATCCATCAAGTGCTTCATTCGTGAACAATGTTTCACTCGTCGGCCTAGAGTTGCCCAGACTTTCATTCGTCGGCCAAGAGTTGCCGAGACTTTCACAGTTGCCGAGTGTTTCACTCTTCGACCGAGTTTTACCAAGAATTACACTGCCATGACTTGCATTGCCAAGACTTGCACTACGAGGACTTGCATTGTTCATCGGAGAGCTCTCACCGACTTCTTTTATTGAAATCATATTACATTCCAGTTGAAAGAACTCGTAATCTTCCATCTGCCAATGGAAGAGCCCACTAAATGATTTTGTCTCATCTTCTGAGCATTCCTGTAATTCCAGCACCCCTTCATCATCGGGCTCCATCGGCCCTTTCCCACTTTCTGTCGAGTCCCCTCCATCCGAGTCAGAATCTGAGGCCAACTCTTCACTGACAGTTTGCGTCCTCAAGTCAATGACAAACTTCTTATGCCTATTTTCTATGGACAGAGTGTTTTTCTTCCAGTTGTGGTTGGCCTTGGCGGCTATTAGCCACCCTCGGCCGAGTAATGCATCGTATGATGCATTCTGTGCTGTTATGACTACAAAATTTAACAAAAATTGCTAGGTACCGATTCTTACTTTTTGAGCCATTAGCACTCCCAGCGCCTTGATCCCGTGCTGGTCGGCTCCCACTAACTAGAAGTTTTGTGGCCATAGAGTAGGCTTCCCGAGGCTTTTCTAGGTTTCTTCCAGTAATATGTTTACTCCAGATCCCCCGTCGACTATTGTATTTGTCAAATTTCTCCCAAGTATTTCCATATGCACTATGGCCGGTTTCTTCCCGGTGTCAACCGCTAGCAACCTCGGGTTGAGTACTTGTTCTCCCGTTGGCGGTGGTTCCACTATAACATCTTCTGTTGTGTGGGCTTCATCTGCATGCGAGTTACCTTCTATTACCTTGGATAGTGCTACTTTTAACTGAGGTAAGCTCTGGAGGAGGTCTGCCAATTTGATTGGTACGGTAGTTTGCAATACTTGACTTGCTATGTTCTTATCTGATTCCGATCGTAGGGTTGCAGTTACCTTCTTGTCTGAGTTCCTCCGTTCGGTTTTCATGGCAACTTCTACTTCCTTTCGTGCCTCACGGAGTCTTTCTTTTTCCGTACGGGGATCTGGATAAGTGGCCTTTTTCCACTGTGCTCGGGTGATAGCAAGGATTTCTTCATTATTTTCCTTGAGATTGATAAGGTTTACCCCTTTCTGCTTCGGACAATCTTTTTCTTCGTGGTCACCAGGCCCTCACCACTTGCACAATGCATTTATTGTGTTTTGATTGTTGTTCGGGCATTCTCTTGCAAAGTGTCCCCACTCGTTGCACTACCGGCACTGTATCATAGGTCGCCCTTTGCTGTCATACTGCAATCTGTTTCTCGGACTTCTATTGCTTTGGTAACCTCCAAGGGATGCATGGCTATTAAACTGGGGCTTTGGTGGTGTGTTCGGCGGTGTTGACGGTTCTCCGTGAGTGAAGAGTACTTGCGTACCCCTTGCTTTCAGATTGTATGGGCATTCCTTGATGGAATGTCCCATCACTTGGCAGATATCACAAAACAATTTTTTTGGACAATTTGCCTTTGTATGACCTTCCCCCTTGCAATCTGTACACCACAGTTCTCTAGCTTCCCTCGTACTCTCCTTGTCGGCCTTTAGTTCTTTCATCACTCTCATCATGTCCTTCCTGAGTGCTTGCACGGTCTTGGACTCATTGTCGTTGTTGTCATCCGTACTATCCTCATCGTCCGTCTTCCTTTTCCCTCGGAAGGATATTTTATTTTCACTCTCTATATCCATCGCTCGATTGTACGCTTCATCGTATGATGACGGAGGCACGACTTTCATTTTCTTTCTCAACGATGGATGCAACCCTTCGATGAACCATCGCTTCTTCAGCCCGTCGGCCGGCTGAGTCTCCAGTTTTCCCAACAATTCTTTCAGTCTCCGGTTGTAGGTTCGCACGTTCTCGTGCTTCCCTTGCTTCGTACTGTAGATCTCCGCTACAATTTCACTGTCATCCCTCAGAAGTTTGAATTCGTCTTAGAATGCCTTCTTAAGTAATCTCCATGATGCCCTGTGTGCTTGGGCCAACTCTGTGTACCAGTCGATGGCACTATCTCTCAGTGTCGCTGGAAATGCTTTCAACCAGTAGTCCACATCATCTTGCCCATTGGCTATCCAAATTGTCTCGCACGTCTTACAGTGTCGTACTGGATCTTCTGACCCATCCCCCGTAAATTTTGGCAGCTTCTGCCTCTCGGCTGGCGGAGTCACCATCCTTCCCCGATGCCCTCCTTGTGCGTTGGACCTGACTGGACTGGTTCTCTCGCAACGTCCCGGTGCGTCACTTGCACTCTCGGCCACGTTCGAGTCTTCCCCGCGTCCTCTGTCAGCATCCTCTACACCTTGAGTCTCCTCGGGTTCGTTCTGATACTCCCTCTGCCGTGGGGTCTTAGGCTCAGATTTTCCAACTCTCGGCCCTTCGTCGTCCGATATAGATAACTCTCCGATGCGGCATATGCTGTTTTCAATTTCTTCTATCAATTCATTTTCATTCCCTTTTTCTTTATTTGTCAGCGGTGACTTGAAAATTCCTTTGTTGGCATGATGATGTTCATTGAAAATTTTTCTCAGTGTTTTCCTTCGTTCTTCTTGTTCCTTTAATCTCAATGATCTTCGTGTTCTTTCCTCTGGTGTTTCATGCCCACTCGGTACTCGATTCTTATCCTTATTGAGTTGTATGGGCATTAATTGCTACTCGGGTGAGGAGATGGTCGACCTCTTGGTTGACGTGCATTTGATCCCAGATGACCGACTGCAAACTGCAGAGGTCTTCCATCAGAGCGTCTTGATCCTCGTTTGTTTGTACTGGCTCTTCGGTCGGCTGCCCCATCACGATGCCATCTTCATTGTGTTTTTTTTTTTTTCCAACCCTGGTTACACCCGACGATTTGCTTGTTTCTGACGATGCCACTTGTCCGATGGTTTTCGACGACTCAACTTGTCATCGATAGCCAACTTGTCATCCGATGGTCTCAACTTGTCACCTGATGGCATCGGATGACTCAACTTGTCATCGACTTGTCACCCGATAGCATCAGACGGCTCAACTTGTCATCGACTTGTCACCCTCGACCCGTTTTCGAACTGGCAACGGCACCAAATGTTTACCGCAGTATGGTGTGTTTCACAGAATATGAAGTAAACAGAATTAAGTAGTATAGTGCATAACACAGAGCATGAAATTATAACAACATTGCACATAATAAAGCATTGTTCCCATTCATTGAATATATCAGTACTACACTATAGTGTTACAATGCTGTGGGGTCGCCCCGACTACAAAGTATTAAGCCAATATATAACTTGGCCAAGGTTGGTTGAGATACCAACTGTTGGCAACGACTCTATAACTATCCAACCGTCGGGGTTAATTCCCGATAACACTCCTAACATAACAACACTAATTAATTTATGATTATTTACTTGGCCGACTACGGCCGACTACAATTATGACCGACTACACTCACCCTACTCCTAACCGGGCCTTCTTGTTGTTCCCTCTGTCGTTTCTAAAGTTCAGATTGCAAAACATAAAGGCTTGTGGCTGAATTTTTTACGGTTTGTTTATTGAAAGAAACAACCTAAGTTAGTTTCTCTTTCAGCACCACTTGGTTTTTCTGCATGGCGGTGAGGTTCTTCTCAAGGCTCTCCCATTTTTTGAAGGTGGTTACAAACTTCTCAACCTCCATCCAAATCTCCTCGTCCACCTAAGACCCCTGCCAATCTTTGGTCTGATTAAAAAACTTCATTTCTATTTCCTGCATCCTTTGTCTAGTGGCATGGTGTTGACAAAGGAACCATTTCATTACGTTATTGAGGAGCTGGAGACTTTCTTGGATCTTTTCCACTTGTTCCCTCAAGTTGTTGCAATTTTGACACTCCTCCACATGCATTTCAACCGAAGGGCTGGGCAGGGAATTGGAAACATCAAAATGTCCTCTTTGGGAGAGGGTTTGGGACTTGGTCAGTCATTTTTAAGTCTGTACTTTTGTTCGGATACAGGAAACTTACCTTGGGGTTTGGGGCTGGGTGAGGGGGTAGGGGCAAAAGGGCTCTCTTCCCATATGGCCTTACCTTTAGCAACAGAATTACAGGCAGTGGGGACTGTGTGGGTAAGCCCTGGGCTAGAGGTCATTTGGAGATTGGAAGGAGGCACCTTGATTTTTACAACCGGGGAGTGGGCAGGCTTCTCCAACACAATGGCAGTGGGGTGCAAAGCAGATTGATTACCCCAGGGTCTATCATTGGAAACAGGAGAGGGCCCTATACAGAGGGTGTGTCCTCGGAAACCTTGGGAGGGACTATATAAAATGTGAGTAAATCTTCTTAACTCTTTATCAAGGAATTGAATGATCCTAAAACAGTTTTTTGTCCATTCATATATTAGAATATGTGATGTTGTGTCATTTTCTTCTCCTGCACTTAAATTTCATAAAGAATATCAGACCTGCTTAAGATTTGACAGATTCTCTCCATGAGTATTGGAAATTTTGGTGGGATATTTCTCATGGCATTTGAAGAATGAGATTGTTATCAATGACAGTGTTGTCCCTTGGAGAATGGCAAGCCCCCAATGGAAATCTGTTTCACCGACAGAATGCATGTGAGGAGCTTTAGAGGTATTAAGCTTGAGCTATCTTGTTGGAATTGTCAGTTTGCTCATCGACGAGCAGGCAAGGAAAACCAATCAGCTTCACCATAGATTCAGGGTTGTTTGTTGCCAATTGTGCCTTAATTGGAAACTTTCAGGGGAGAATTCTCTTACGTCATTTGGATGGCAAGGAAAACTGCAATCTGTCAGCATTTTTGAGTTGGCATTACTGTCCATGGCTATTTCCCAAGTATTCTTTTTATTCCTTTCCTCATCAGGCTGGACTGACTGTAAATATTTTTATCCTACTTCAATTAACAACCAGTTTTTCAGTGAAAAAGCAATACAGGTTAACTTCAGATACAAGACATCCTTGGATACACACAATGTATAAAACAAAAAGTACAGAGGAATAAATTTGTAATCCTTAGGTAGGGCAATAAATATTAAATAAGATACCTGTGTGTAAGAGAATGAAACCAGCCTAGAATTCCCAAGCCAGCGTAGTCCTCGGATAGCACTGTTATGTACAGAAAATGATGTTGCAACAGCAGTGGCTGCCACATCAATTACCTCTATACAACCACCCTGAGTAGCCAAAGCAACCAATGGAACAGCAATTGCCTGACCATTGCCACCTCCTTTTGATTGCACAAATTTTGTTGTTTTCAAAACACATCTCTTTGTTAGGATATTGATATTGAAGAGACAGTTTTGACAATAAATATTAAATCCACTTAGTATACTAGACTGACAAATGTAAAAAAATATGCAAATCATGAGTGTCAGGTAACTCACCAGTCAAAGTGGCAGTCAAGGAAGGTGCTGGTACTGCCAATGTAGTTATAGTAGAGGAAAGAAGATGGAGCTGGCCAGTCAATTTAAGCTGATCAAAAGGAAAAAGGAATTGAAATTTTGGGATAAGATAATTCCATAGATGAATTACTCAAATTTACCTTCTACACAAACACATTTGTGCCTTTTAAAAAATATCCTCTTAGATTCTAAGGTTTTCATAGACATATGGACAGTTAGATGCAACTTCCAAAGCTACAGATAACAAAAAAAAATCTTAGGGAAACAAAGATAATTATCCGAGTGAGAGAAAATACGTGAAAGGATCTGCAAATATTTATTAGAATGTGTACATATAATATACAGTGGCAGCCAATTTACCAAGCCCAGTACAACCCCCTTACCATAAGCAATCTTACAAACATTTAATAATCCCCTAAAACAATGTAATGAAACAATTTGCACAAGAGAAGAATATAATAGGAAATATGCTGCAAATACTTTGATAATACTTGAGAATAATAAGCCACTTCAAGGGGGCAAACCTCCAAAAGTCTCCAAGAAGAACACAATTCACAATATGATGATCATAAACTAAACACTAGCTGCTATATATATCCTACTTATGCCTTGGCTGCCACCCAGGCGAACTTAGATAACTAAATATAACATCTAGGACGACTTAATTACCTAAATAAGACTATAATAATGATCATATGACTTAATTAAGAGTCAAGGTAGCCACAAGCCAACTACTCATAACCCTATGCACACTATAGGGTTAAAGGGTAACATGCCCCCCACTTCACATAAGCGTTCTCGACGCTAATCAATTGTGGATGCTTCTGCACAAAATCTTCATCTTCCCATGTGGCAACTTCGACAGGAAAATTCTTTCATTCTGTGAGTGTCCTAGTCCTCAACTGCTTTGTGTATGTCTAGAAAATTAACTCAAGCTCTGAAATGGGTTTTCCCTCTACATCTATCCCAAGTAGCATTGTCTGTGTTAAAATGTTGTGTTGATCAGCTTGTTGCTGCATATTGTTCTGTGACTTTGCCATGTTCTCCTTGTGGCTAGAGAGTACCTCTTGTTGGTGATGAATGGGTTCCTCCTTTGCTCTAACCTTTTGGTATACCTTCAAAAAAGAGGTGAAAGATGGTAGATGGTACCTTGGTACTAATTGAATGGCCTTCTTAGGACATCTTTTGGGAGGCAATCCTCTTAGCCCATCTTTCAAACTAGCTTGCAAATTTAGCAATGTAGGAATCTTTGGTTGCTACACTTCCAATGACATAATTGAGCCACATCTCTATCTACCCCTTTGTTAATCATCCTTTGCATATGATGCAAGCTTACCATCTATGTATATTTTGCACGTAACTCTTTTAGTTCAAATGTTTTACTCTCTAAGTGAAGTCACATGAACAACACTTGGAAGTTCATCTCAATTGTTCCTAAAGTAGCGAGCCACTGGACTCCCAATACAATGTTTACTCTAACCATGACCCCTTTTTCAAGTTAAGGGTATTAATTTTTATGCTACTGTTCATAGTACATATCATAAGTTGGAGTGAATTTATATACTGCAGTACATACTGTAAGTTGGAGTGAATTTATATACTGCAATACATACCATAAGTTGGTTGAAATTATATACTGTATTACATACCATATAATGGAGTGAAGTTATATACTGCAGTACATACCATATAGTGAGAAATAATTTTAATAATAATGTTTTGAGTTTATCCTTATATTTTATTCTAATTTATTAAAAAGGAACAACTTAACTATTATTATTATTTTATTTAAAAGATCATATTAATGAGATATTAAAAGATCTTTGATAAGATATTAAAGATATTTCCACATTTGGAGGGAAAAGAAAAAGCAGGGAAAAAAAAGATCTATAAAGGAAGGAAATTCCTCATAATGACCTATGTTATGTTATTATCAAAAACCCCCTTTTTGCAGAGCTGGAGCATTTTATGTTCATCTTTACCGGAAGATCAAAGGATGAAAACCCTTGAGGTCTTTGGGAATTCGAAAAAGGAAACTCTCGGGATTCTAGTCGGTAATTCCACCTAGGAATTGCATAGAGCTTCAACAACATTTCCAATTTCAATGTGATTGTGAAGAGTTTACAATTGTGTTTAAGGTTTATTATCTTCAAGAGTTTCAACAGTGGTTATTATCATAAATTTACAATACAAAGTTGTATTATCAATATTTTTAACAACGTAAATTCCAAATGATTTATTCTCGAATCAAATAATGATTATTTTGTAAATTTGAAGCTGGCCATACCAATTCTTATTCAGGTCATACTATTCAAAGTCATTGAAATTTAATATAAAAGGGTCATACTGTTTGTTTGATACTCCTAGGCTGTCGTACTATTTGCAATTAGCAGGAATTTAATTATTTGTACTTGGTCGTACCAAATAAAAGGAGTGCAAGAGATTATAAGGGAAATTGCAGCCCTTTTGAAGAAATATGTAAGGCCGTACAGGTATGAAGAAGTGGTTGTACCTTTTTAGAAGGTAATTTTTGATTAATGTTGAACATTTAAAATCTGCCATAGTTTATATAATGGGCCGTACATATTTGGGTAACAATTTCATTACTTTATTAAGGTTGTCAGAACTTGTCTGCGAAGTGCAGATTGAAATCAAATATTTGCTTTATGATATTCAGAAATTATTTAAGGGATTCAATGGTGGCATTAATAACTAATATGCAGCCAATGCTTTGAGTATTAAAGGATTATTTCTGAATATATAAACCAATATATATGTTTCAGATATTTCAAGTTGGGTTTAGCTGAATATGTTATACAAAGAGATTTTGCAACATGTGTTTCAGTTTATGTGTTTTTAGATCTTTAATATTTGCATGGAAATTGTTTTGCAATTATCTTAGCTTATAAAATCAGGAAAACATAAAAATTTATATATTTCCAAAATATCCTAAAAGGGGATATTACAAGTCATGGGGATAGCAAACATAAGACAATCAAGCATAAAGTCTCCCATGGTGAGTTTAATATTGTGGCATTTCATTAAACAACTAACTATACCTCCATCAGCAATCATAACCTAAAATTTTAAGGTTGGGTAAACAAAACAATTCAATTATTTTGTGAACTTACTATTGATGAAGTTATGAGTACTCCCTGAGTCAATCAGTACTGTTACCTTATTTTTTTGGGAACCCAGTACCTTAAGGGTTTGTAGGGTACTAATGCCTGATAGTGCATGGCAAGAGTTGGTTGGACATCTTTTGAGTCTTCTACTACCATCACTACCTCTTCTTCATCATAGGCACACTCAATGTAGAACAATTTCTTCTCAGCACATTTATGTCCTTTACTGTACTTTCCATCACAACTGAAACATAACCTTTTTCCCTTTTTTTCTTAAATTTGTTGAGGTGTCAATCTCATAGGTTGAAGAATCGATGATGTAGGGATCCTCGAATCTCCCTTGCTAGTGAATTCCTCCCTTCTATTAGCAAAAAAGATTATTTTGCCTTGTGTGCTAGGATAAAAGACCAAGATATAGAATGAGTGGTAAACATGCATACCTCATGTTGGATGTGATCCTTGAGACCACCTGGAAGTAAGTCATTCAAGTTCTCTTCTAGAATTGCATCTACTCTCAAGGATAAGTTCTAAAATTGTTTAATATAATCCTTGATTGATCTTGTTTGTCATAGTTTAGCTAACTAGCTGAAGTAGTTGTCTACCACACTATTGATATACTGTGACAATATAGCTTCTCTATAAAAAAACTAACTGTGTGACAATGCAAGCCTTTTTCTTCTGTTGCACACATAGCCATCAACACCAAATGAATTGCTTTGGTTCTTGATATAAGGAAGCCATTGCCATTTTTTGCCCATTTGGAATTTGATGCACATCAAAAAAATCTCCATTTGATTTATCCAAGTCAGGGGTCTTTGCCATTAAACTTGCGCATATCCACCTTTGGTATCAAGTTCCTAGATCCCATATGAGTGTTAGCATTTGGATCACAATAGGTTTATCCTGATGATCCAACTTGATTGGAAGGATTGTAGGGTTGTTCATTTAGTTGTGAGAATGGTATCTTCTAGATTGATTAAGACCCATACTATTTTCCATTGGGTCTTATCTGAAGAATTTGATCAGAAACACCATAACATACTTCGACATTTTCCAAAAATATCATTTGAAAATTTGATTTTTTGCCCCTTCAAAATTGACTTGAAAATTCAGGGGGTCCAAAAGCATTTCAGACTTAGAAGATGTGGGTCCTGAAGTCCCGCAGGGATAGTATAAGTTAGTATTTTCCTCTTTATATTTTCTTTCTTATACTTTAAATTATATTTTATGTATATACTGTCAGGATGTTTGAGAGTGGTTTCGGATCCATGTGAGTTAAACTGTAGATTCTAGAATTTGGAGGATCCCTCAAATTTTAGACTTGGTCAAATTTTCAGGGTTTCAGGATTTCAGACTTAGTCAAATTCAAGGGTTCAGCAACATGCATCAGGGTAAAGGCACAGGGACTTCTTAGGAAAGTTTTGAGGAATTTGACAAGATTTTGCAATTATGATGCTTGAAAATAGGAGTCCCAATAGGCACTTCAGTGTTTTTGCAAGCAAATATTTTTTCGTGGTTTGGGATGTAATGTCCCCTTTTTTGGGGTCTCTAGCAGTGCAGTTGTCGTTGACCTTTTGGGTCTGTGTCATCTTGTTCAGAGGGGTAAATTAATATTACCAGTGAGCTCTAATGGTTTAAAGGAGTCATATGATGCTCTCAGAAGTTGTTTTTGACTTCTAGTTTGGGCTCCAAGATTCTTGGAGAGGGCGTCTATTTATAGAAAGTCGCTCGGTTGGTTCCGTTCATCATTATTCTTCATCGGGATCACTCCAGTGCAGTCAGATTTCAATTTCGATGCATTCTGGCAGTTTCCGCAAAATGAGTATATTAATGGCTTTATTTAATTATTTTACTAAGGTTGCTAAAATATTATTTAAAATATTTTAAGAGCACCTTAGTGTTATAGCTCATCGGAACCAGGATGAAATGTTTTAAATCATGGATGCATTAAACAGGGACCTTGTGTGTCAAATTATCATCATTTTATTAAAAAGTCATTTTCGGAGCTAAAATGGAGTATAATTAAAAAGTGTCTATAATATAATTTTATAAAAGTGACTTAACTTTATGATGTTATAAGTCATAACTTAAAGTTGTGTGCTAGGATATGGCCACCCTTCATGAAGATTCATGGGACTAAAAGGAATAAAATAAAATAAATAAAAGAATTCCCTCATGGGTGTTGGAAGTCAAGAAATAAAAGGAGGAAATGAGAATTTATTTGCATCTATTGACTTTGCAAAAAAGAAAGAGACTTTGTTGTGAAGCTTGAAGCTTGGCTTTCTTGCTGATCTAGGGTTCTGCTGAGACGAAAACCTCCGTAGAATCACTCACTTCGTGTTTGGAAGACAACATCAAGCGGGTTGTGGGAAGTCTCATCCAGGGGCTTCACTTTGAGCTTAGTTTGATGCAGTTAGGTGAAAATTTGAGAGAGTATGGTACACATATTATGCAGATTTTTGTATACAGCTGAAATCAAGTGAAATAGTTGCAGATCTGATCCAGTTTGAAGTGAAATTTGGGACTGCACTTTAGCTACAGGCTGGCCGCACATCCTTTAGGGGAGCCATACCTTACTTTGGGGCAGTTTTGGTGTTTTAAATCTGATTTGGTGTCTTCTATTTTGGGTGATATCACCTCACAGCAATACTGCAGGGAATTTAGAGTCGATTTAGAAGGTTTTGTGAGCATATGTAATGCTGTTGACACTTCAGCCAGGCCAAACTATACTGCAGCTGGGATGTGGTGCATAAAGGAGGACAAACGCCTATCCTTTGTGCTTGTTATCACATTCCTTAGTGGCGCCTAGGGTTGCAAATTACCTTGCTGCAATTGTTTTGAGTGAGAACTATCATTTGTATGCCATTTGGAGGTGATTTCAAGCGCTTGTATTCCTGGTTTATATACAGCAGATATATGAAGTTGAAGAACTCAATATGGGTATGTCACTGTAATTCATTTTGAGCAATATTATGAACTAGGTCTTCGATACTTTGTGCATATCTATTGTAATTTTTATGGGTTTTTGTTGCATGCTTCTTTTTCATTGTAAACTTGCCTATCTAGTTGATTCACATACAGCAGAAGTACAAAGCTGAAGAATAAGAAATGGGTATGTAACTATAATTCATTTTGAGCAATAATATGAACTGGGTCTTCGATACTTTGTCCATATCTATTGTAGTTTTTCTGGGTTTTCATTACATGCATTATATTTCATTGTCAAACTGCAAACACCGTAGGCAAAAACCATACATAAACCCTAAAAGCAATCGGCATTGAGAAACAAAGAAAACTTCAGCATAAAAACCTACAAGGACGGTGTACATTACATGGGAGAATGATCTTGCCAGTTCATCAATTATTTGGGGCAGATTTGAGGTGCCATATTAAGGAAGGGGTTCATTGCCAACATTCAATATCATCTCCAAACCCTAGCCGCTGGAAATTTCAAGTATCTTTCTGCCTTTTTAGAGGAGGATTACCAACATTTGAGGCTGGATCTGAGTGCCACATCTAACTAAGGGTCGCTATAAAAATTAGAGGACATTCTTAGAGCTGTGCCTAACCATTGGGAGGCTGATCGCTGCATTTTGGCTAAGTGCCAAATCCCAAGAAGAGGCCATACAAATCTGGGTGGCAGATTTATGCAATCCATACCTTATTAAGGTTGCTGCAGACCTTGTGAATCACTGGGACAGCTTATACTATCATCGTACATCTCCTGTTAATAGCTTTGACAGTCCGTATAAAGTCATTGCAGCAAGAGGTGGCCGTACAGGTTGCAGATTTGTCATAATTCAGTGCATTATGTTGTATCAGCACTTTCAGGGAGTTTGTGAGTGGGTTTGGTTATGTAAAAATTCTGAATTTGTATTATCATTCTGCATAATCAGATTATATTTATTATCATTGAATAAATTGGCAGTTTGGGATTCATAAGTTGGTGTTCCTTGCTAAATATATCTGTCATACACTACCAGCAGCAATACAACATGAAGTTTTTACTCTGAATTTGATAGATTTTCAGTATATGAGGGTTTTATGATAACTGTTCAATAAGTTTGAGTTGATATGAGTAATTCCAGTTATCGATTGTGCAATCAGCATTGCAATTAATATACAGTTCGATGTTGGGTTGATATTTGTCTCAAAAACCCCAGAGAATACATAAAAATCAAAATACTACAAAAAAAACTAATTGGGGACATTACAGGATTTAACTAGAGTTGTGGATTCAGTTTGCTTTGTGACTCAGGTCATTATGTGTTATTGTTTGTATGCTTGCTTACTCCCTTTACTTTTGTTGATGTTCTTTGCAAAAAGGTACCTTAACCTGTGTCAGCAAATCGAATACTCAAGTCTTTGAATCTTAGACATTAGGTATTGTTTATTGGTATGTTTTCCTTTGAGACTACGTGTTTGGACCTCAATCTGGTAGCAACTCCTCGGTTTGAATTATGTTTAGATGGCCTAAGTCAACTTCATTATGATCACCTTAATGCAATCACATCAGTTAGATAACATTAATTATTTGCCCTAATCCTTACCTTCTACTGGGGCACCTCCATGAAGGACATTTTGATTGATATCCCCATGAGTGTTAGAAGAGGATTGGGACTGTTATTTTGTTGCCTGGTGGTGCAGAACTAACTCCCCGTTAATGGCACTACCCTATTTATTCTCTCTTCAAGCTCACCCACAAAATGAGGGTGTGGTTTCATGATGTGTTTAGTTGAACCTAACCATAAGACCCTGGGAACAGGTAAGCTGGAGGCATGAGTGAGGAGAACATTGTTACGCCTGAAAGAAAAGTATGGTGTTTTGGAGTCTGATCTATTTGGACAGCATTGTGGGATTATTTCCTTATATCAAGGGACCAACTAATATAACATGAGAAATCTGCTCCATCTTTACAAGAGTTGGGACTACATTTGGGTCCCGGTTGGTTGACACTGTTATATTAAGTTTAAGTTTATCAGTGCTTTCTACACCTACAGGGTACAAAAGCTGAGTTCAAGGTGATCTAGGGCCTTCAAACCCTATACCCACCTTGCATCGCCCTTTACACCCTGGCAAAGGTTTGACTATGGACTCTATTTGTATATCAGGACTCTACATATCACTACCTTCTTAATATGCTGTTGTAGATTAGATAAGCAAATAAGGTAGAAATACGAAACAAAATGCAATAAACACAAGAAGTTATACCTCACATGCAAAACCCAATCTCATCAAGGGAAGTAGGAGCATGCACCCAAGAACTCCTAAGACAAAGATAATCCCTAGACAATAGATTTGAATGTGAAATGATACTCTAATTTGCAACTCTCTATTCTAGCTCAAGAGTGATTTTGACATGGTAACTTTGCATAAATTTGGATAATCAAAATGGATGGAGAGAGATTCTATTTATAGATTTTTGGAAGGGATTTTGATCCAAGGGTGGAGATTGATTTAGAAGATCAATGGTGGATTATAAAAGTGATGTGGAGGGCCTAGATTCAATCTTGAATGAATGGAGGGCTAGGAATAAAAGTGAATCTTTTATTCATTTTGGAAAAAGGAGTTATTAAATGAGCATGGAGGTGAAGGATTATTTTGGAATTAAAGATTCATATGGGGAAATGTAAATTAAAAATTCATTTGGGAAGAGAGGAAATAAATGAGTATGGGTTTGTAAGAAAAATTAAATGTGATGTGGGATGTTTATAAATAAAAAAATGACTTATGTGGCATTAATTCAATTTTTTATTTGGAGGATGTGGGGAAGGGTGTTAAACAAGGTTTGACCACCCAAATGAAGGGGTTAGGATTAATTAATCACATGTTTTATTTAATTAAAACTAGGGCTAGGATGAGATAGGCTAGTGTAGGCAATTAAATAATAGCTATTTAATTGTCTAGGGTAAGATAGGTTAATTAGTAGGCTGGATTAATTAGTTAACATGGTTTTAACTAATTAATTGGATTTAGAGAAAAAGGGGGAAATTGATTTAATAAATATGCAATATTTATTAAATCAATTGGCTAAGGTTGGGACTATTGAATTAATGAAATTAATTCAATTTTGGGGATAAAATGATGGAAAAATAGGATAATGAAAGGATAATTAATTAAATAAAATTTAATTAATTGGTTTGGAGGGAAATTGACATGATTAGAGATATCGGGAGTCAGTTTGATGGTAGAAGACATTTTTAGGTGTCTACAGCTGTTATTGTCTTTTCATTGCAGTTTTGGCCCTTCTTTGTGTTTATTACTTTGTCCCATACCCAAACGGCTCAGAACTGTATGTGTATATCTTGTTTGTTGATTATGACTTGGGAGTGATATTAATTTATTAGATGATTGTTATGTTAAGAAGGTTTGGGGTTGATTAAATGCACCCTTGCATACATACTATTACAGAGAAGTAAAAGTCTTATTCTATAAACTCTGTCAAGATTTGGAAGAGGTTATAGTAGACTGTCGGGTTAAAGAAATCATGGAAACCCCAGTAAACGTTAACATTATACAATGATAGAAAAACAGGTTATTAGATGATGAAAAGAAATGATGGATTTGTTTCTTAGGAACTTTGCCATAGCATGATTCCATCTTAAACCTCACGTGCTATTCATTTGGTTTTCACTAAGTCACCTTTTTTTGTTCCACCATGTGTGAAGATAGTTTTAAGCCTAGGGCTGAGACAGTCAAGGATGTACAAGATAAAGGACTACATTCCTCTTATCCAGCATTATATCGTTGCAAACCCACACTTGAGTAAGACCCCATAAATGAGACACCACTAAAACCATATGCCTTGTTATAAATGGCACCACTTTACATTTAGTATGACTGTAACATAGAATGATTATTTGATAAAGGAACTTACATATCACAGTGATCAGTTTGATAGTCCTTTATCATTGACTAAGTAAAGTTCTCATTTATCTTTTGAGTATTGAGAATTCCAACTCCAACAGAGTTTGAATGACTGAAGTGATAAGAGACTAAAGGGGTCTTTTTTACTCTGGTTATACCTGCACTTGACCCAAGATTGAAAATTGTAGCCATTAAACTTAGACATTTGTGTCTGTGTTGTTGACCATTGTGAAAATTGTCTCTCTCGGTCATTTTACTCTTTCAAGACAAATTTTGGAATATCTGACACTAAGTTAATCTTACTTGTGAACACTTAGATTGAACTTGATGAACGGAGGTGAGATATGCCCCATCACCATATTCTCTACAGTAGTCTAGTATCATTTGTGTTACTAAGGCGTTCCTACACAGTTTCTCTTTTGTCAAGTACAGCTGTATTGTACTGAATCCTCATGTATATATGTGATACTCTGAGACATGCCTTCATATATGCCTTTTGAATGCAGTTGTATGCCCCAACATACTAGGAAAATTCAGCAAGTTCTCACCTGACTTGGGTGAACTCGCAAATTTTTCCTGCAGGCGAGTAACTTGTCTAGGAACTCCTGCTCAAATCTCACAAGTCTCAGATGCAAACTCGAAGAGTTTCCAACACAGATCCAAAAATTTTCAGCAAGAACTGAGCTGCTGAGGGAAAATGGCAGCAGGAATTTTAAAACCCAATTATTTCATTTTTCTTCATTTTCATCTTCAACAAGAGTTTAATGAGTAGAGCAGGTGGATTGTTGAGTGATTGGAGGTCCAATTCGATTGAACCAACAATTGGAGTACATTTGAAAAGGTATATACTGTTTTTTTTCTTGTCTTCCTTTTTCCTTTTTTTCAAAATTTCAAATGCTGAGTTGAACAATGAAAACCCTGCCTGAAATTTTCTGTTTTTCCCAACCCTCTCTGCTGCATTTGTTTTGTTTTATTTTTCTAATGTTTTTTTCGTTCTTTTTTGAAATTTCGTCTTCATATGAATGAAAACCCTGTTGTTACACTGTTCAAATTTTCTGTTTTTTTCAAGGTCCAGTATCTAGTATGCAATCAGTAATGGCAATGGAAGGCAGTGGCCAGAAGGGCCTTGCCTGGAAGCATGGCACACCAAGTGAGACCAAGAGCACAGGGACCTGTAATTTTTGCAGGTTTAATATAAGAGGAGGTATCAATAGATTGAAATTCCACCTTGCTCGAATTGCTGGCCAGCATGTCAAGTTGTGTACCTAAGTGCCCGAAGAAGTGAGGAGATATGAATGACCTACTTTCAAGTTATGAGGAGAAGAAAATTGGAAGGAAGCAAACAAGGGAAGCAGTGGGATCTGTGATGAACTCCATGGCCAACCCTAAATCATCATCTGGAGATTCTTTTATTGGCCCACAGATTCAACATTAATCCACTGAGGAGAGTTCTGGTCATCCACATTCACCAACAAATTTTTTTGTTCCTCACAATGTTCCAAGGGCACGACCTTTGCTTGAAGGTACCACTTGGAACCAACAGAAACACCATGAGGCTAGGATGGCAATGGCAATTTCTTGGTACTACAATAATATATCATTTAATGTGTTGAATAACCCATATAGGGAAGGGTTGGTAAATGCATTAAAAATTGTTGGCACAGGGTTTAAGACTTCAACTACTAAGGATTTTGGTGGCCCATTGCTAGAGGTAGCCATAAAAAATACCCAACTCGTAGTAGATGATCAAAGTAAAGTATGGCAGAAAATGGGTTGCACCATTCTATCAAATGGACGGACAAATGGAAGGAATAGGATGCTGCTAAACTTTTAGTGGCTTTGAGTCACACATTGGTGTTCTAGAAGTCTGTTGATGCCTCACACGAAATCAAGAATGCTAAGACTTTGTGCAATGTGTTGGAGGGGGTGATCCAAGAGGTTAGGGTCAAGAATGTTGCCCAAATTATTACGGACAACGCAGCAACATATGTAGCCGCAAGGAGACTTAATTAGGAGAGGCATCCCAAGAAACGGCAAGGGACCACTAGCCGTCCTTGGGATGGTCGAAGGACATCTAGAGACAGCCAAGGGACATTTAGATGTCCCCCAACCATCCCAGGGATGAATACACCTAATCAAAAAAAAAACATTTTTTTTAACACAAAACTGAGAAAAAAAAAAATATTGGGGGGCTCACAAAGACCCCCAAACCTCTTTACATCAACCCTAAACCTAAAACAGTCACACTAACAACTAAGAACAAAAGATAAACTCATTTTTTCCATTTTCTTTATTGTGAAGAAGAAGACAAAGAAAGCGAACAGCTATGAGAAGAAAAGAGAACAGTGAGAAAAGGGCAAGAAAGCATCAAACTACATCATTTGAGGTAAGTTTACCATCCACCTAAGTCACAAGGTTCGAATTCGGCAAGGATGAAATTCGGAAAAAATTCGCAAGGAAAAAATTGGAAAAAAAATTCATGATTAAATTCGCCTTAGCATAAATTTGATTTTTATTTTTTATTTATATATAATATATCATATAATTATAATATATATTGTAATATATCATAAAATACAAATATATTGTATATTAAACTATATATATTAATCTATAATTATAATATATATTGTAATATATCATAAAATACAAATATATTGTATATTAAACTATATATATTAAACTTTAGAAAATATATACACTAATAGGAACAACCGCGACGAGTTTAGAAAATTTTTCGGCATTAATTTTTTTTTACGGTGTGAGACATCGCCACTGGCAGAAACATTTGGTTGAAGCTTAGATGCCCTTGCACATTCGCTGAAGCTTAGACGCCCCTGCAGATTCGCTGTTTGGAAGCTTTCGCCGTCTGGAAGCAACAGAGAAAACTACACAGGAGAGTCACAGGAGTTGGAGAGTCGCGGGAAATGAAAACCTTAAGACTTAGTGAAATATTTGATTAAAAAAATAGACGCCTTTAGTAATGACGAATTTCATGCGAATTTTTTCGAATTTTATATGCTATTAAAAAATTCGTCCAATTTCGAATCTAATGGCCGAAATTCAGTGAATCCTGTGACATAGCCATCCACTGTTCATTGGCACAAATTGTTTTGCATTTTTTTATTTTTCAAAGTTTTAAACACTTAGGGAGGATTTTTTTGTTTGTTTTTGTTTTAAGTTTGCACTTGCAAATGTGTTTTGAATTTTCAACCAAAAAAACAATTTGCAGCAATGAAGGTAATGAGAGTAATGAGAGTGAAAAGGTTCAAATTCAACAAAGAGGCCGTAGAGGTACTACTAGGGGTTCTTCTGGGAGTGGGAGTGTTGCATGGACTATGAGTTCAAATAACCCATTTGAATGCCTTTCTGAAGTCCTCAAAAAATATGCAAATGACCTATTTAATTCTAAAAAATCCCTTTTACAATTTGCAACAGCCATAGACAAAGACAAGAAAAGAAAAAGATTCACAAGGGATCTAGAGTATGGCTATGTTATTTGTGCAACAAGGATTATAAGGCCAGCTACACAAGGGTTTACTCCCATCTTTTCTGCATAAGTGAGCAAGGGGTACCCTAGCTAAAAAGCCAAGATGACTAGATTGTAATGAAAGGTGAGGCAAAAAATAAGGGAATGCCAATAGGGACTACACAACCTAGTATGCCATTGCCTACCCAAACTGTGGATGTTGAGAGTCAAAAGGGAGAGAGTTCTACCAAAGGAAAGAGAAGGGCTAGTAGTGTTGAAGGAATGTTCAATATGCAATCAGGGGAAATGGCTTGAATCTTCTATTGCCAATTTTTTCTTTACCTGTGCCATACCATTTCATGTGACGTGTTCTTATTTCAGACAAGTGTTCAAATATACAATTGTCGTTGGTCTCTCATTTGCCCCCCTTGGAGAACATAAACTACACACACCCTTCTTGATAGAGAGTATTCTAAAGTGAGTGGGGTGATGGGGTGATGGACGAAATGAGGCAAGCTTGTATAAGAGAGGGCTGCTCTACCATTATAGATGGGTGGACCGATATTAGAGATTGGCCACTCATCAATATCATTGTCACATGTTCAATTGGCTCTTATTTTCTTAGAGCTATTGATTGCTTTGAGAAGAGGAAACATGCAAACTTCCAATTTCAAATTTTGAAGGATGTCACTGAGAAGGTTGGGCCCTCTAAAGTTGTACAAACGGTGACCAATTCAGCCCATGTATGTAAGTTAGTTTGCTTGATGGTGGAGAGTGCTTACAAGCACATTTTCTAGACCCATGTGTTTATGCGATGGACAACACATTGAAAAACATTGGAAAGATAGATTAGGTGAGAATAGTGGTGGTAGAAGCTAGAGATATACAAATGTTCATTTACAACTATCACACCACACTTGCTCTGTTCAAGACTTTTTCAAGAAAGGAATTCCTCAAGCCCATGGATACTAGATATGCCAACTATTTTATTTTGTTAGATAGGATGCTTGAGGTGCAAGAGCCTCTATAGTCAATGATGGTTAATCTAGAGTGGAGTAGATGGCCAAAGGCAAATAGAGCTTAAGGAAAAAGTGTGAAACAAAAGATCCTTGACAATGATTGGTGGTCCACAATGAGGTAAGAAATTGCTGATTTTATTATTAAATCATCGAATTGTTAATTTATTAATGTTTCTAACTTGTAAATTATTTTCATTCTTTGTAATAGCATTCACTCTTTGTCATTTGAGTCTTAATCTTTTTTAAAATTTACAAGACATGTTGGCACAAACTCTCCTAGTCTTGGAGAGATTTACAAAACATTTGACAACATACTTGAGGAAATGAAGCAAGCCATGTATAGCAAGGATCCTAATTTGGTATTTTATGGGAATCATATTAGGCCCATTGTGACACAATGGTGGAACAATATGAACACCCCGCTTCATATGACAGCCTATGCTCTAAATCTCAAATGGTTTGCAACAAGGTCTAAGAGAGTGCCTCCATCTAATGATGAAGAGGTGAAAAAAGGGCTCATGAAGGCCCTTCAAAAAATGTATACGAATAAGGAGTCTACTTTACTTTGAACATAGTGGCTAGCCTTTGTCAATCTCCGCAATCCAACATTCAACATACTAGAGGCGAGGGTAGATAGAGCTACATTAGCTCAAACCGACCCTAATGGATGGTGGATATGTCATGGCAAAGATGCACCAGAGTTGAGAATGCTTGCCACTTGCTTGCTTCCACAAGTTGCCAATTCCTCCGTTGTAGAGAGAAATTGGTCCACATACAACTTCATCCAGTCAATCAAGAGGAGCATGCTTAACTCTCAACGAACAAAGAAGTTGGTGGTCGTGCATAGTGCCTTGTGACTTTAGGATCGACATACTCTTGACTATTATTAGAGTCCAGCTGCACATTGGGATGTTGATCCCAACGATGCCACACAGGTTGAAGAGGAGAAGGCACATGAGGGATTGGTTGGGATTCCATTGGATGAGGCAGCCCCTCATAGTGGCAATGACTCTGACTCAGACTCCAATTTTGATGTAGTGTTAGAAGATGATGATTAGGAGGAGCAGCAGATGTTCTATGTTTTTGCCATTTTGTAGTTGAAACTTGTAGCCTTTGAGCATTTTAATTTTTATATAATATATTTGCACATTAACAATGAAAGCAATTAAATTTTGTTAATTTGTTTGTCAACTCTCATATGAAATCTCAATTCAACTCTAATGTTATGTATTAAGGTTCTATAATGTATATGATGAATGCCTTATCAATGTTATCATATGAATATTTGAGATTTCCTATATTTTTAAATTTTCTCTATTTTTTTAGTAGCCATCTCTTGCTGTCCCCTAAAAAAATGGCCTCCCAAAAACATGTCCCCTCATCCCTTGAGGTCCCCGTCCTAGAAACTTGGTGTAACATAGGTTACAACTTACAAGTCTTAGAGAAATCAAGTTGTAAGATAATGCTGAGAGAGTCATACAAACCTCTTATAGTTTTTTACAACAAAGATGTCATATGAATGAAGTGGATTTACATTATAACATCATCCAATTTGGATCACATGTAAATAGTATATACTGTTACATAATCATAGCATATATGTAGCATACATCCATATATACGAATATTTACATACAATGAAAATACAGATTCCCGTTATTGATTCTCCAGATTTTAAAGCTTGCTTTAGCTGTCCGCAAAATGAAAATTTACATTATGCACTTTGTGACACAACAAGCTGCACAACTTGAAGACAAGATCACCCTAGTGGTCCCTGTTGTGTCTTGAACAATGAAGTTTGAACCATCAAAAATATGTAAGATTGAACTGAAATCATAAAAACAATGCTCAATACAAACCTGAAAGACTGGTTCATCTCTTCTGAAAATAGATGTGCATAATTGCTGTGAAATTTTAGTTTCTTCCTCGCTGTGTCCATCTACTTCTGTCTCTAACAAATCTGTCGATATTTCCTTGTCACTTTGTTGAATAGGATCTCCAAAGACAGTCTGATTCATTTCCTGACTATGCACATCTCCTGGTACCTCTGCAGTCAACAACCATTTCCACACTTTGCCATCATCAGAAACAGAGATAAAAGCTGTCTCCAGGACAAGAGTAGAATGCCCCAATAACACGGAAGAAGCAGCTTTTTCTGCATAGGCAGGCAGCTCAAAGGGCTTGAAACCAGATACTTCTTCTGAATTTATTCTGTGAGCTTTCTCTATTTCAAGTTCTGAAGAGCAATAAGAAACAGCAAGTATTGTTGGCGATGGCACTGATGTGCCCATCAAGGGCATTAATGTTTCCAGCATACATAATATATAAGTCTGCTTCCCTCTGCAAGAGATATACACTAAGTGAATCCATTTAGCAAGATGCAATAACACGTGCATCTCAATCCAAAATCTGAGCTTTCTTTGAGAAGACAAGTCAATACATGTTTACCACATCTATTGCACCCTAAATATGGCCCTTCTTTAAAAAATAGAGAGAGAGAGAGAGAGAGAGAGACTTCAAAACAACAAACGTTTTTTACCTTTTTTCCCAGATTATATAATAATTATTAAATAAATCTTTGTCCTTTGGCCCTTGTTTAATATTCACTTCTTTATTAGAAGACTCTGTTTTTGGGTGCTTGTCCTTCAACCCTGAACCTAGAACACAATGTTTTTGAGTGTAATTCAACACTAAAATTTGCAAGGAATGGCATTTACTTTTGGGCATTGATGTATTAGTGTGGTTCTAATGATTATTTCTGGTGTTCCTTCTATTCCCTTTTTAATTAAAAGATACTCTATCATGCAACATATTTATCATAGATATTTTTTGTGCAATGCATTTTCCGAAACATTTTTTTGATGCTATGGATGACACTAAAATGACATTTACATATTTTGCTTTAACTGATATTTCATTCATATTGATCCATGATTTTCAGTAGCCAGAAAATTTCTTGGTTTTCTTAGGGAACATAAACATTTCAGGTGACATCACACCTGGAAACAGACTGCAGTAGGAATGCAAAAGGTCTCTGAAACAAATTTACTGATTAGTTGGTTCATATATTCTGAGCAATCTTAAAACGTGACAGGATTTTGGAACGTGTATTTTCATAAATCCAGGAGAATTACGACAGAGTTTTGGAACTTGTATTTTCTCCTTTCATGAAACTAGTAACATTATTCAATCCAAGATCAATAACACCTGATTACAAGCTAAGAACTATGTTAATGGGTCCACCGGGAACCCCCAACAACCCAGACCAGTCCAGGCCAGTTTCTGATCCAGGTCCAGATCCAACCTGGGTCCAGACAAGATCCAGCCCAGCCCAAGCCACTCCTTGGGCAAACCCAGGAAGGACCTAGGTGAAAAACAGTGATCTAAAAAAAAAAATTAAATAAACTATTAAACACACAAAACATTAAAAGAAAACTAACCTTAAAAAGTAACTTTTCAGCCACTAATAACACACAAAACACAAACATAAACACATTCCTACCGCTCATTCCTCACTCACCCAAAACTCTATTTCTACTCATTGCTCGCGGCTGCTAGTTTTCTTTGTGTTCCAGCATCATAAGGATGCAATTTCTACGCCTCAAGGAGTGTTAGCTACTATGAAGATCAGAGAGCTTGCATCAAGGAGAATCATCATTCAAGGCAAGGTACTTTATTTATTAGTTTTATAAGTTTTTTTAAATTTCTTTGAGCATTTGTATGGGCAAATTTCAATGAATTTTTGGAGTTGCAATTAAATTCAACAGATTTTGAATTTCTTCAATGATGTACAGCAAATTCTGTGACATAGGTGAAAAGTATGAAGCGCTTGTTGATATTTAGAATTGCAGAATTAACATTATGGGTCCCACTATTGAGTGCTCCCTTCGAGATATTGAATTAAAATGAAGAGAAAGGAGAAATCCTTAAGCAATTGCAGGAGCATAGCATGGATCCACTTCTTCATAACAAGATAGTGATTACAATTTTGATGGAAATGACCTACGAGGACCTAATTCTTCCAATATAATTATACGTCTACTTGTTTCGATAATGAGGTTTCTCCCTCTTCTTTGAACAATTGTACGCCCAATGATTGTCCTTCTTCTAATACATCTCACCATGAACATGCTTTGGTTAGCACTAATGATCGAACTTCTCATGACATGAGTAAATTTCATAATGCATTAAAGAAGCTGATTTCAAATTGCTTCGGCAGATAGGATATAAGGTGGTGGATATGGCAATCATGGAAAAGGTATTGTCATTCCTATTGAGCCAGACATTAGACCAGAGAGAGCAAGCCTTGGCTATTCTAAGATCACAGAAGCAAATGATAATAAACATAATATAATCAACACTTTTCTTCTCCCACCAATTGGCATAAGATAGATTTTCAAGTTCAACCATTCATTGATTCATCCAATCAAACTAGATAGTGAACAATCTAAGAATTCTTTTCATTCATAAAACTCCATGTCTAAGGCATATCAACACTCTCAAACTTGAGAACATGCCCCTTCCACAACTAGCAGAATAGGCATCTTAAAAGAAGGGGCACTCTCGGCCTCAACCCGAAAATTGAAATTCTTATCACCGAGCACATTGGTATGGTAGTTGTCATGCTCATTAATTGGCAATAGAGAGGAGTAGGTGGCAAAATCTTAGACCAAAACCTGTGAAAGATTGGTTGTGGATGGATTAATGACTGATCATGGCAACATTTGAGCTCTTGTTTGAGAGTATCCCATTGCTTAGTCTCCTCAAGATTGAAACCATTTAGTTCCCACAACAAGTGATTCATCATTAGAGTGCATGATTATTGTACTAATTCGTCTAGATAATGCTGACAACTTCCTTTGGTTATTGTTTTATTTATGTGGCACCTAGGCATTGTGGATAACAAATGATAGTGGGGAAACCTTCTTCTTGAAGCATTTAAACCATTATCATTCTTGGAGCTTATCTTGGGTTATGCTAGTCAATGTATCTTCTTGGTTGAAGTTTTGATAAGTGCTTTGCTTCTTGTTGGCATTTGATTGTGATAGAGAGGCACCAATTGTGGTGGGAAGACCATCCTTAGATCGTGCCTTATTATGGAGCACACTCATCTTGTTGGGAGCATTGATTGATCTTCATCTCTTTGATTCATAAAAGAATCCATTTTTGTACTACATGGCATGTTTGAAGAGGTTTTGGAATAGGGAACGAGCTCTTGGCCATTGGAGTGTGCATCACATGGTATGGGACATTGACATGCAACTTTGGCAAAAGGGAGAAGCTTCAAAAAGGAGAATTTTGGGCTTTGTAGAGAAATTGACAGTTGCCACAGATGGCAAAATCAATATTGCCATGGTGATTTTGAAACCACTAGAGTGAAAACAAAATCACCTCTCTGTTGAAACTTGAAAGTGATAATTTTGCTCTACACTAAAAAACATGTCCCATGATGTTTCAAATTCTAGTGTTCTCTTCAGTTTCTTGATTGCTTCGACTTCCAAAGACTTTGTAAGGCTATGCAAAGCCCATTGTAGCACTGCTTGATCATCTAGTATCATTTTGAGAGCTTGTAGGGAGGATTTGGAGTAGCAAAATGCAAGTTTTTGAGTTCATAATTAACTGTTGCAAGCATAGTAGCAAGGGAGTTGGACTATGAGGGAATTTTCGGACTTAGAAATTGGATTCCAAAATTGGAACATGCTTAGAAATCAAGCCCAATAGGCTTGAGCTAGTTATAGATTCCATTGGAGTAGTTTTAAATGAGATTGTACTCGCATTTGTTAGAGTTTTCACCCTCAATTGGGTTTCTCCAAGGTATATATATAAGTCTCATATTCTTTGTAGGGAATTATTCTCTTTATTTCCTACTTTACCTTGTTACATTCAAGCTTGTTAAAACTAGTTTTGTTGCTCTCTAAGTTTTAAAAATCCATTGTTGAAGAACTATCATATGGGATACCCATTGTAGTTTATAGATCAGGTGGTATCAAAGCGGTTTCCTTCATTTGTGGAGTTTGTTGTGAGGGTTTTGCAAGTTCATGCCCACAACAAGATCAAGCGAAAAAGATATTTTACCTTTGCAAAGAGACATTGAAATCCATAGGTGAAATGAGTTGAGAAGCAGGGCAAGAGAAGAAGATTTTGATGCTGAAGCAAGATTCCTCAAGATGGAGGCTGACATAGCAAGCCTTTCTCAATCAATCGAGACCATAAAAAGCTTGATGGAGGCACTCATATAGAGGTTGGACTAAGGCAAGGCCAACTCCAACGAAGAAGGGGAGTCCTCAAAGAGTGAAAAGGGTCTTCCAAGCAAAATCCTAATCAAAGAGGAGGCTAAGATACAGATTCTGCCATTTGAAGGTGAAAGTGGATGCAAAGAAGCATGATCATTGGTTGGCATAGTTGGAGGTATACTTTGACATGCATTCTCTCTTTTAAGAACAAAAGATTTCTTTTGCTAGGTTGAGATTAGCAAAGCATGCGTTAACTTGGTTTGAGAGTCTCTTGTATTCTATAGCATTAAGAAAGCAAGCTCCTATTAGTTCATGGGATCAACTTCATGAATTGACTAAGAAACAATTTTATCCTATTTGTGATGAAAAGGAAAAATGTATGGGATGGCAATTTTTAAAACAGAAAGCGGGGCAAAGTGTGCAAGAGTACACTAGTGAATTTCATAGACGGGCTGTCCAAATGAAGAAAGATGTGTAAGATGAGTAGGTCTTGATGATGTATATAGGAGGTCTTCATAGCCATCTTTGTAGGCCCATGTTGCTATCCTAACCGATGAACATAGATAAGGCATGTGCTCATGCTTGGTACCTTGAGGTAGGCAGTCCTTCATTCTCTCTTAGGATAAGCAAAGCAAAAGCCAAGACTAAACAGGTACCACAAGCACTAAGAAGAAATCTGTAAATTGTGGTCATTGAACAAAGAATCCTCATGTTGGAAGTTTAATCCTAAAAAGAACCCTCAGGGTAAGGAAAACAGTAACCTCTCCATTGAAAAAGATAAATTGATTGCATTTCTGAGGTGGGTTCTAGGATTACTTGCACAACTACGAAAGTTGGTTTGTTTGCTCAAAAAGCATTGTTTAACATTAAAATTCATGTTAAGAGTGTCGAGGTTGAAGCACTTTTTGATTCTTATTCTCAAACTAACTTGATTTCCCAAGATTTAACTGAAAGAATCGACCTTGTAACTTATTGACACCTCAAGCCATATGGGTTGGATTGGACCAAAGAAGGTGCTAATGTGCTAGTTAATAAGCAATGTAGAGTGCAATTTTATGTTGGTTCCAAGTTTGTTGAAGTAGTTGTCGATATTGCTCCTTTGGATGCATGTGGTGTTGTTCTTGGCAGCCACTACAAGTATGATTGAGAAGTAGTGTTCTAGAGGAGAGCAAACAAGTACCGCCTCATCAAGGGTGAAAAGAGCTTCATGTTGTATGCTTACAAAAGCAAAGAGCAGCCGAGAGAGATCATGAATCTTCATGGGAAGATGTTAAGTAGAAGCACAAGAATCCTCCCCTTGGACAAAACCAATGTTGATCAAGTTCCTCCATATTCAAGCACTTTACTATCACATGAAACGGACAATTGGAGACAAAGGTTTTCAGATTTTGGCTAATGTTTATTTTGTGGTGCAAGGCAAGGTGGCAGTAAAGTCATCAGTTGAGGGATTCATCCTCCCTCTCCTGTTGAGTCTTTATAGCTTTTGAAGACCAAAAGCCTCTGCATTTGGGAGGTGTGATCCATAAAAGAATCTATTTTTGTACTTCATAGCATGCTTGAAGAGGTTTTGAAACATGGGGCAGGCTCTTGGACACTTTGAGTGTGCATCAGATGGTATGGGACATCAACATGTGGGCTTTGGCAGAAAGGAGAATCTTTGAAAAGGAGTATTTTGGGTTCTATGGCAAAATCTCCAGTTGTCATAGGAGGCAAAACTAAAATCACAGGGGCAATATTGAAACAGTCAGAGCCAAAACGAAATCACCTCCCTAGTGAAAGCAGCAGTTTCAGTCTGCTAAAAGATATGTCCCATAATGTTCCAATTTCCAGTTTCTCTTCAGCTTCTTGATTGCTTCAACTTTCAAAGGCTTTGTAAGGCTATGTATAGCCAATTGTAACACAGATTAGTCATCTAATATCATTTTGACAGCTTGTAGAGAGAATTTGGAATAGCAAATTGCAATTTTTTTTGTTCCTAATTGACTGTTGCAAGCACAGTAGCAGGGGAGTTGGACTGCGAGGGAATTTTGGATCTTAGAAGTTGAATTCCAGAGTTGGATCATGCTTGGAAATCAAGCCCAAGAGACATAGAGCAGTTGTAAATGCCATTAGAGCAGTTCTAAATGAGATTGTACTCACATTTCCTGGAGTTTCAACCTCACGAGAGTTTCTCCAGGATATATCAGTCTCATTCTCTTTGTGGTGAATTGTTCTCTCTATTTTCCTGCATTACCTTGTTACATTCAAGCTTGTTAAAATCAATGTTGTTGCTCTCTACGTTTTAAAAATCCATTCTTGAAAAACTTAAATATGGAATACCCATTGTAGTTTACAGATCACTCTTGTTGGTTGACATCTTAGTTAGATCATGTTGGCCTCAACATCTATTCATTGCCAATACGAATAGCACTGACTAGTGATCCAATGAGTTGTCAGCTCGTGGCTTCTTTAGGAAGTGTGTGAAACCCTTTTGTCAAGTTTAAAGGGGCCATTGTCAATGTGAAATGCGAATAAACATTGACTAAAGGTTCTTTATATGTCAACTATGTTAGTGATGTGGCTAGAGGTTGTAAGGTCGGTGTAAATGTAAAGGTTGAAGTATTTTTGTATGCCACCACTAAGCAAGACATCAATTTGGTATAGGAGACCCCCCTGCAAAAGCCCACAAGTGGACTGTTTTTTCTCTTTATATTATATATTGTTCAAATTTATACCTCTTTAGGTTTCAACCCTTTGACCAAGCTTGTAATGAATTACTCCTGGCCAATCTTTTGTATTCTATTGGTAGATATCATGTCTTCGAGAAACATTTATTTATAGCATTTTTCTTGTCATCTTTGAATTCAATATTTCCATTCAAGAGACTCAGGTTATCTTTGACAGTGATTTATAGTCTCTCCCTTGTGCTTTTCAAATAGAATCTACAAAATTTTGACTAGAGCACTAACCAGCAAGCTGCAACAATATTCAAAACTTGTTAGTGTGGTCTTGAACCTGAAAGTAGTTTCTTAAATCACCACTGTGCTAAATCCAAAACTGTTAACCTTCCTCTGTATTTGTGATTTAGCAGCTTCAGTTCACTACAATCCTTCATGATGCAATGCAACTGCACTGTTTTTATTTATCTGTTGAATAGTGCATAACTTTATCCTTGAAAAAACAGTCCAACAAAAATCTTTATAGAGAGCTTTTGCCTGCTGAGCTGCAGGGTTGTCATGAGCTTCCCACCAATTCTCTTCACAAACCACTAGCCTGTAAATGGCTGCTTTGGTATCAATCTTTTGGTTTTGCATACTAAATGTATAAGAAACGATTACTAGCTAGCAAACACTAAAAATATAAGATAAATGCATCTTTAATGTTTTGTGAATAATAAGGTGTAAATATACAGATTATATTGCCTTAAGCAGTCAACTTCTTAATTATTTAATAATTGTGTATCTGGGTTATACCATTCTTAATGCCATTCCTCTGTACTTCGTAGCTAGAAGTATTGCATTCGATGGCAGATTTGCTGGCTGATTTATTTAGAGATAGACATAAAAATGACCCAGTGGAACTAATTTATGTAACTTAAATTTATGAAATCTTCAATTGTATTTCAATTCTTTATTTGGTTTTTTAATAACAGAATCGTTATGAGATTTACATTTCTGGTCCCTGTCAGAGTCCTGAGGATTTTTGACTTGAGACTTAGCTCACATGTATTTTGAGGCTAAAAGTATTGTGCTGGATATTATGTGTTTGATATGAGTATAAAGCTGATAACAAGAATGGTGTTGTTAGTCTATACAAAAATGCATGAGAGAAGAAAACTTCTGACATGAGTGAAAATAAAAAGAAGCCAGAAAAAGCTTACAGCTCTTCAGGTTGAAGAAAATGGAAATTAGGTATCGGTTTCTGAGATTTATAATTGAGAATTTTGAAGTTGATCCTCAAGCTGTAATGTTTGAATTAATTAGAAAAGGTCATGTGGAGTAAGACTAATCATGTAATAGTGAGTGGTAAAAAAGCAAGATTTGGAGATATTTTGAGTCCTAGTTACAGTCCCTAGATGAATTCCCGGATCTCAAATAGCACCATTAGGATCATTCATCTTGTTCATAGAATAATCAATAATGTTATTATCTGGTATAAGATAGTGATGAAAGATTATGTCACTTTTGTTCATATGAAGTTCTTTATTATTATTCACTTGTATGCTTGCCTGAAAAAGTTCAACAGGTATTACAGCAGGTCTAACAAGACTGCAGGATCAACTAAAGCAGTCCTTGCAGACTCGTAGAAGAATTTTCAAGTAAACTTGAAGATTAGATGATCGAAATAATGATAATGATATTGATAGCAACCTTAGGCGCAGAGCTGTTTGCTTCCATTCCTCTCGTACAGGTTTCAAAATTCATAGCATAAATTTATCGTCTTTATGAATATGTGTGGATAAAATTAATGGATTCCACTTGAAATCATTCATCTTGTGTGCAGAAATCATAACGTGAATCAATTTACATCAATAAGAACTGGCAATTGCACAAGACTTACTCCTTTCTCTTCCACACACTGAGCTTTCCATCTATATGAGCACAATAGAGAAAATCGCCATGAACGTCTATGATCAGATCAAAAAACTTCGCAGACTCACGGGGTAACCCAGTGACTGAGAGCGTTGTTCCATACTGCAAATCAAAGATAATAATCTCTCTTGGAAACATCACATAAAGTATGTGTGGCCATCTCGATGAAAACAAACATTTAACAAAAACATTAGGGAACAACGCCAAAGCCGGAAACGATGAGGACTGATTGTTTCCCGTTTCCTTGTCACTCTTCAAATTCCCGATTTCACTAACTTGAAGCTGATGTTCTTTGAGCACTGTATCATTCTCTTCGTCCCCTGTGATTGAAAAAACGTTAGTGGCTAATATTTGCCAATTGGCTATTTTGGTCAGTTTCTTTTGAGAAACACGTCATTTGAGCATGAAACTGACCAAAACAACTCATTTTTAAACCTGGCAAACTGGATGTATAAAAGATTGCATTTTTTTATGTAAATTGAAAAAAATTATGATAGCGCACACTAAATTCCAGAAAGAAAGGATTCCCAATTGAAAAAAAAGATTGGACAGGAATCTGAAGTGGCGGACGGTGAGAATGTTTGTTACCTGCGATCTTGACAGACAGAAGAAGGCCTTTGAGTCCGAGGACGCAAAGGTGCCTGAAATCAAAGGGATCACGGCGAAGGGAAACGAGAATATGAGGAGCCGCATCGTATTTCCAGACGCAGCGACCGCTCTGCGTGTTCCAAATGGCCAACAGCGATGGCCCGTGAATTGCCATTAAAAGCCAGCTGCCCGTGCCCATACATCTTCCCCAACACACATCCTGGATGCCCAGCTTCCCCTTATCCGACTCGAAGCTCATCCAGTGCGTAACTTGCCTGGATCCTGCGTCCCAGATGGCAATCCGGCCCTGCCGATCCCCCACGGCCAGGCGAAGATGCGCGGTAGATAATTCCTGCGTGATGTCTTTCTGCATTGACTGCGGAGTCCATTGGAGAGAAGTGACGAAGGGGGCGGGGAGTAAAGGAGAAGAAGAAGGCGGAGGCATGGGCAATACGCTAACCAGTTGCATGGATCTCGTCTCTATTATCACTATGCTACTGCCTGCCCCATACGCCAGCAGCCCCTTCTCACAACAATGCGCGCATCCGCCATTTTCTCTGCTAGGAGGACCAGGAAGCATTCCCATTCCCATCCCCTCTCCTCCGTTTCTCACACCCATCTCTCATTCACTTTCCTTCTTCCCACCCTGCACCAAATTTTAAATATGATGATGGACGAGCTAGGGAGCTGTATGAGCAATGATGCATAAGGCACAATTTTTTTTTAAATTATTTATAAATATCAATTTCTCTTCATTGAGATTGGTAAAAATTATGGATTTAGTTTTCTCCGTGTTAGTTCCATATTTCCTTGCCCTAAACTTCCCCAAAAAAAATTTAAGTTCTGGTTTTCTCCTGTTCCCCTTTTTATCTTTTATGTAATTTTTTTTTTTTAGCACCTAGGAAAGTGACCGGTGACGACTAGACCTTGTGACCTCCTTACCTACAACAGGAATACTTAGTCAATAGAGCCAGGGCCCCTGCCCTATCTTTCATGTATTTGTCTATGTGTGAAAATCTTTTAAAAAAGTCTTTGTCTTTCAAAAGTCTTTGAAATTTTCAAAAATCTTTTAAATTCATTAAGTATAGAAGTTCTTCAACAACTTCGTCAATTCGTGAATCTGTCGAAAACTCGAAAAATATTGTGTTTCAATGATTCGACAGGTTCGTAAATTCTTAAGTCGTTCAAAACACTAAAGAAAGAAAGAGGAAAAAGAAAAGTTAAGCATTTCAACAAATTTGTCAATTCGCAAACCTGTCAAAATGCCAAAAGAAGAATGAAGACAAACTTTTTGGCAAGTTCACAAACTCGCTGAAAAGCTGAAAGGAGAAGAAAAAAAAGAATGTTTTAGCAAGTTCATAGATTTGTGAACTTGTTGAAAAGTTGAAAAGAAGGAATCAAATAGGATACGAAGAAAGAAAATTGATGTGTTTCGACGAGTTCGCCAATTCACGAACCTGTTAAAAAGTTGAAAGGGTTCACGAGTTCTCAAAATCATTGAATTGCTATTACCATTCTCTTCATTGAGATTAGTAAAAATTATGAATTTAGTTTTCTCCATGTTAGTCCCATATTTCCCTACCCTAAACTTCCCAAAAAAATCGTTTTGGCATTTCATTGAGGAGTGCTCAGCTTATGAAGACATACGTGGTAGCTACGAAGACACCTTGAAAGACAACAATTTAAGCACCTTGTTTGAAGAGGACAGATTAGGCAGAACTGCAAATTTTCTGATCAAAATTCACGGCAGAAGATCTGAGCTCGAGAAGGGGCTGCAAACTGTTTAGTGGTTCATTGTCTTGTCTTTTTTTAGCGGGGGGTGTGTGTGTTTTTGGGTCCCATAGGCTGTTGTGGCCTCGTGGACGTTATTAAAACCTTTCATTTCATTTCATTTGTTCCCCTTTTATCTTTCATGTTTTTGTCTATGTGTGAAAATCTTTAAAAAAATCTTTATGTCTTTCAAAAGCCTTCAAAATTTTCAAAAATCTTTCAAATTCATTAAGTATAGAAGTTTTTCAGCAACTTCGTCAATTAGTAAATATGTCGAAAACTTGAAAAATCTTGTTTCAATGATTCAACGAGTTCGTAAATTCTTAAGTCGCTCAAAACACTAAAGAAAGAAAGAGGAAAAAGAAAAGTTTAGTATTTTGACAAATTCGTCGATTCGCAAACCTGTCAAAATGCCAAAAGAAGAATGAAGACAAACATTTTGGCAAGTTCACAAACTCACCAAAAAGTTGAAGGGGGAAGAAAAAAAAGAATGTTTTAACAAGTTTGTAGATTTGAGAACTTGTCGAAAAGTTGAAAAGAAGGAATGAAACAGGATACGAAGAAAGAAAATTGATGTGTTTCAACAAGTTCGCCAGCTAATGAACTCATCCAAAAGTCGAAAGGGTTCACAAGTTCTCAAAATCGTTGAATTGCTAAAAGAAGGTAAAATGATGAAAAAAAAGAAAGAAAACAAAGAAGAAAGAGACAAGAAAGATGTGTTTATGTCATATCCCTAAAATTGTAATACTAATATGTCATGCCCCCATAATTGTAATACCAATTATAAAGTATTGAGATCAAATAAGTAAATAAAATAAATATAAAAAGGACAAATATAAATAATTGCAATTTTATTATAATTATAATTATCACAGATAATATTATAATTATAAATTAGAATAATGGTATTATTAATCATTATAATAAATATTCACAAGAAGTAAATAATATAATATTAATGTTATTATAAATATGATTATTAATATGTAAGTAATATAAATATTAATATTAATATTAATAATTTAAATATTATTATAACCACTATAATATATAATATATTATAAAATAATATGCATTGTTGCGGTTAGTGGAATACCCCACGATTTTGAGCAATAGTGAATGTAACGAGGCAAGCACACATATTAATTTAAAGGTAGTGACTATGATTATTTAAGGAATAACTAAAAGGTGTGATGCATGCAACAACGATTATATTTGGCAAAGACAATAGTTATAGTTATATATATATATATATATATATATATATATATATATATATATATATATATATATATATATATATATATATATATATATATATATATATATATATATATGCAACGAATGGAATAAGAATAGTCAAGATAAATTATAATAGGCAGTGATCACTATGAGGGGACACCACTCTTCAAAGGGGTGCCCCCCTTCATAGGAAATATAATATATAAATTCAGATTGGTGAGGAAGGAATATATAAAGCAAGAAAAATATACATATTCTGATTATATATAACTAAGCATAATAGCAAAGAGATGGAATAAAATATATATTACAATTTCTGATATTTCTTGACAAAGATAACAACAAGGAGTATATTTGAGAGCAGGCCTAAAAGAGGATTGTGAGTTCATATAATTGTGGTAGAGTGTTTATATAGGATGTTGTCTAAATCTGATTAATAGTTTATGCATATCAACATCAATAGTTCATGCACATTATCATTTATATGTCACTTTCATAATTCATTATGCATTGCTGATATGATTGTTTGCCACTATGAGTTTGATTAGTTTATTATCCATTAATGTGGATTCTTGCATGAGTGTTATGGTTATTGTGATAGAAGAAATGTGGTGCAAGAGGGATATGGTGATGGGACACTCTTCTAGGTACGCCACCCCTATAGGGGGGATTGGATAATCTCATTGGGGCCAAGGTAGTACAAAGGGTACTGCCCTTGGGCTTAGAAGAGATGGCTTCCGGGGCACCCTTGTGTGATCTCATTCTCCTATTACAGGTATGCAAATTCAAACCTAAACCAATCATAAAGAAAGTGAAAGGAAATGACAATATGAGGGGGAACAGGATAATGGATACCTCACTAGGTAGACCACCTCATATAGATGGCATGGGCCACAAGAGGCCAAGGGGGATGGTATATCCATTCTTGGGCCTAGGGTATCTGGGACACCCCATCGAAGTCACACTCTTCCACTCTCTTATGGTTGAGTCTCCTAGATAGTTAGGTTTAATAATGCCATTATGAGTTTGTTAATCATGTTAATTTGATTGTGAGAAATATTATTGTAAGTATTTTCTAACTTGTTTACAGGAATTAAATCAAGTCAAGGTACACTCTAAATCTTTGTTTGCTTGGAAATTGATAATATAAGGTAAAATTAGTATTGTTCTTATAAGGGACATTACAATTTTAGTGAGTTCATAGGTTCGCAAACTCGTCAAAACATCAAAATAATTTACAGGTTCATCAAAGCATTGAAATGTTAAAATAGTTTGCAGGTTTGCCAAAGTGTCAAAACACCGAAAAAAAAGATTCAACAAAGCTCTAACAAAGCATATCTCAATCCCTATATTGCATTTTAACTTGTTTTCTTCACAAGATATGCTATTTGAAATACCTACACATCATTAATGCTCAATGAAGATGAATTATAGGTAGGTGGGCATTGAATGGAGTTAGTGGGGAAGTGCAAAGAAAGCTAAGGTAGATGATTCTTGCCCAAATTGTAGCAAAGGATTGTATGTACTATATATCTTTGAAAACGTGGTTAAGGGGATCATTTATTGTATTTTCCAAGCATCAAGACTGCAAAAAACTCTCTAGGGCTTCAAAAATGCTAGTTCCAATTCTTCTAGAGGCAATGATAAAAAAATGTATGAAGTTTGAAAGGTGTAACTAATATCAACTTTTGAACTTCTCCATTGTTAATTTATTAGGGAATTTTTAAGTCTTAGCTAGGGTTTCCTCTTACCATGTTTTATAATATGAATGTAACTGTAGATTTAATTAATATGACTTCTTAAAACATTACAGGCTTTGTAATGATCATTTCTAAGTTATGTGTGGATGAATGTAGTATAATAAGAGATTATTAAGCATATCCATTATCTGATATCATGTTTTTATGCATCTTAGTATTCAATAAGGCCCTCATAAGTCTCTATATTGTTGTTTTCCTTTGATAAATTAGGGATTATGTAGCCCATTAGATAGGCACTGGTCTGAGAAGTGTTGATCACCCACACCTTTTAATGAACAATATCAATCACCTATGGAGTAGAAATATATCATAGTTTGTATGTATCTCTATGGTTCGACATTTAAACCAAGGAAAATATTTAGCAAACACATTAAGTTTTCATTTAAATGAAAAAGACATGCATACCTACATCTTGCATTGCTGCAAGGATGTTATTATTAGCGTAATAAGAGGTTAATAGTGTAGTAGGCTAGCTTTTGATCTAGTTATAACATTTGGGGTCAAAACTATAATTTGGGTACTACTACTTTGATATTATTTCATATGTTTTATGTTGCAACCAACCCATGTTGAAGGATACCTCTAAGAATACCCTCCTTAGTTTAGTTGAGCTAAAAGTGAAGAGAAGATTAACCACTCCTATAAATTGGCCCTTGATCGTCCTCAGCCTGTTGATGAGCCCCTTTCATGTCTTCTTGATAACACCTCTGGCTTAGGAGATTAGGAAATACTCTAGGGTTTTGAACTTACAATTTTGAGAACAAATAGACTAGCGTCATTGTTAGGGATAGTCTAATTCTAGTTATAAATTTTGTAATTCTACAACTATGTTAAATTCTTGTGATTATAATAGTGAATCTAAATTTTGCAAAGTAATCTCTCCCAAGTGGGGAGTGGAAACTATGTTCGGGTCAAATTTTACAGTTAAAAGAATTTACCATGTATAGAAGAAGAAGACACGAAGAGTAGTTTGGACATGAAGAGTCCTCAGATCATATCAGAGATCAAAGAAATAGATAGAGGGTTAGAAACACTAGCGAGGCCTCTAGATTGAATGTTCAAGATTAAGGAGAAATATTAGGAAGGAATGACACATTTGTAAACTTGAGAGATCAATACCAATACACATCAAAGGATTCTACTAATAATATATTAAGAATGAGTAAGAGTAAATAGAGATGGATTTGATTTTAGAAGAAATGAAAACATTATTGGTAGGGGAAGTAGAGACAACTCTAAGGAGTCACAAAGAGGAACATTTAGTGTGCAAAATGAAGAGGCACATCAAGCAACCCAACATCCTACTTCACCCCCTGGGTCAATAAGGAATGAACATGGAAACATTTCCCATAATGACGAGCAGTAAATGCATTCAAATGTTGAAGAATTGGAAAGAACCTTGTATGAGGAATTAGAATTATTGGATCATGTCAGACAAAGAAGGCAAGAGCTCCTAGTAGAAAATGAATTACTGTAAGCTCAACATGCTCAACAAGCACAAATTCAAGCCCAAGCAACCCAACAATGGGTTAAAAATCAATATCATGATCAAGTTCATCCTAATCAGTATCAATATCAGCAACAACAACAAATGGGTCAACAATTTAAGAACATTATGAGTCCTAGAGTTGAATTTCAATGACAAGCTCAAAGATTCCCTCTAGTAAGGCAACCTTTGGGAGTAGAAAGGTACAAACAACTCGACTTCTTTTGTATCCTTGATTTCTCAAATCCTATTCCAAATGAGATAATAAGAAAGATCCATATGTTTTAGAGAAATAATGCGATCACTAAGGAGGAACACTTGAGACACTTCATCAATGTCACAAATAAGTAAGAAATAAACTATGAAGATGTGATGATGAGGCTATTTATTCATTCACTAGAGGAAAGTGCCAAGGAATGGTATAAAATCCTCCCTGACATTAGTATTGATTCATGGGAGGAGTTCATGAGAGTTTTCATGCTTCAATATGGGGATAGAATTGATCCCAAATTTGCCATACATGAACTTACAACCATCAAGAAATGAATAAATGAAATAGTGGTGGACTTCAATAGCATGGTCATCGTGACCATGAGGAAGATACCTCCAAACCTTAGACCAAATGAATCAATGTGTCTAGTGTTGAATTGTGATGCATTTGATTCTAAGATTGGGTATTGTCCAAGGGATAAGAATCCTCAAACATTAAGGAAGGCTTATGCTACAACCATAAACATTGATAGAAACATGAGAGCATTAGGTAAACATGTTAAGATGTTGAATGTGAAGATCTCCTAGCTAGATAGGACAACTTTGAATAAGATTCTCACAACTTAAGATAAAGTGGATAAACTCATGGGGGATATGAAAGATTTATCCTATAAAGTACCAAGAAATGAGAAAGGGTTTTTCATTTCAAAGTGTAGCAACACATTTTTAATGAAGGTCAAAGATTGCATAACAAGCCTTATAACACTGACTAGTCAAAAAGACCACAACAAAATGATAAGTAACCAACCCCAAGCAAGTGAATTTCAAGCAACCTGAGAAGGACACACCATATCTATTAAGGAGGGATCAAGTCAACTTCCAAGAGGTTTCATCATGGTGCAAGGCATGTTTTCTTCCACATGATTTGGCTAATTGTGTGGTTGCTCATTCGATGAGCGGGGAAGAAGAATTTTCCAATGAAGAGGGTGGTGTTGAGTACTATGAGGATGAAATCAACCAGTTTGATATAGAGGACTATGAGCAAATGAATGAGGATGCTGATTATGATAGCTATAGTGAAGATAACCATGTTCCTCAATATGATTATAGTGTAGGTCCTAAAAGGTACAAATTGACAGCTCATGACTTTGAGCTTTTGAGTGAGATCATGCACAAGAAGTATCAACAATCCAAGCCATCAAAGGAAGACATGAAAACCTTAACTGATGCAACTATAATGCATGTTCAAGGTGGATACCAGTTGAAAAATAGACACGTGCATGTAAAAAGTAACCCTGCTACAAAATCAACCAAGAATGAAGTAGATACTGAAAAAGATAAGTAAAGGGTAGATGTTGAAAGAAGGAACAACAATATTCCCAAGAAGGTGATGGAAAAGAAGAAGGTTCCAATGCAACAGCCAACAAAAAAATGAAATATGTATAAAAACCTCTAGCACATGTGGTGTAATCAGCTATTGTATCAGTCCCAAAAATGTAGAGTTCAAAGAATGATGCTAAACAAGATCAACCCCAAATGCCAAAAGAGCAAGAAAAGACCAATGAAAAAAGAAAGAGTTGAAAGGTAAGGACATTTCTTCCAACCAATTAATGCCTTTCATACATGTTGCAAATGATGTTAGCCTCTCATGTGATACACCTCTACCAAATTATAACCCTGGATAGATATTGTTTATATTTTTAGTCAATTCAATATTTCATTACCAATAAGGGAAGTCCTTACAATTCCTAAGCATAGAGATTGGGTATATCTTATATCACTATCGTCAATGTACCAAAGCATCCCGATGTTATTCCAAGTGATAATAATGAAGGTAGAAATGAAGAAGAGACTATAAAGGTGTGTTCAAGGTTGTCTATAGTTAACAGCCAGTTGGATGTTGATCCTTCTATACAACATTGATCATTAATGGATGGTTGCTACACAATTGCATGCTTGATTCAGAAGCCTTTAGTAATGTCATGCCATTAGATGTCATGAATGACTTGGGTTTAAAAGTGTCTAAGTCTTATGGCAAGTGCTTTGCCATGGATTCTTGGGAAGTCAATGTGATTGGCCTTGTGAAAGATGTTGAAGTCCAGGTTATTGCCTATCCTGATAAGTCATTCCTAATAGACATCATTGTGGATTGCCCTACTAAATGGGGTATGTTGTTGTCTAAAAATGGATAGCTTCTATGGGGGTAGTATGCAAATGAATTTGTCATATGCTACCATCCTGGTGCATGGAGTAGAAGTAATTGTATAGGGAGAAGAAGATGTTGGAGGGCATTGAGGATCATTACAAGATGGTTGATGAAGCAAATTTCTTTGACACTAAGATTGATCAATTTATGGGATATTGTAATGAAAATGATCATGACATTGTTGTTGGTCCTTCCTATAGTAATTTCCTCAATCATGATGTGACTGATTTATGGGCAATGTGTTTTGATGGTGCATGTTCTACATGTGGTTCAAGTGCATGCATTGTTTTGATATCACCAGATGGGGAACATTAGAGGATGTCCTTCAAGATTGATTTCTAATGCACAAACAACATTGTTGAGTCTGAATCTCTTTTGTTCGACCCAAATATTGCTCATAGACAAAGAATCAAATGTTTGAGAATCTTGGAAGATTTTGAATTAGTGGTGCAGCAGGTCAAAAATATTTACACAACTAAGGACAAAAGGTTGAGAGCATATAGGAATGTGGTATGGGATACATTTGAATTGTTTGATGCTATTGTCATTGAGTGGATTTAAAGGTCCGAAAAATGCAGAGGTAGATTATTTAGTTGTTGTAGCTTCAAGGTTTGATTTATAATCAATATCTTCTTATTCTCAATATGCTATTGAGGTCCTTACTAGACCTAGTGTACCTAACAACATCTATAGCTGGCAAGTGCTTAATGACAGTGATCAGATCTATAGGTTCTTGAATTATATGGATGAATTTGACAGTCATCTAATAGATTGATAGCCCATGGTAGAGATTGAGGATGGCAAAAAGACCTTGTTTGGTAATGAGTTAGTGCAACTAAAAATAAACATTATTCCTAAAGGACTAGTAACACTAGAAAGAATGTTTGATCAAATTGCAACAAAATTAAAGGCAATCGAATCGAGGAAGAAAATGTTGAGGGTGTGAATTTGGGGACTGAAGCTACCCCCAAAATTATTTGTATTGGTAAGAGGTTGAAACCAAATGAAAGAAAAATGTTGATTCCATTGTTGAAGAAGTTCAAGAAATGTTTTTGATGATCTTATAATGAAATCAAAGCTTATATGGAAGATTTGTTTCAACACACTATTCCTCTCCATCTTGGTGTACAACCTTTCAGACAGAAGCAAAGACTAATCAACCCAACTCTTGCCCCTAAGATGCAAAAAGAAGTAACAAAGATGAAAGAAGTGATTATAATCAAATCTATCTGGAATTTAGAATGAGTGTCCAACATTGTCCCTGTGAGAAAAAAGAATGGAGAGATAAGGTTATGCATATAATTCATAAATTTAAATGTCAAAACTCTCTAGGACAACTAGCCTCTCCCAAGCATGGACCATTTATTTCAAAAGTTGACTAGATCATAATGGATTCTTAGGCTACAACCAAGTGATGGTCAAGGAGTTAGAGCAATATAAAATAGCATTCAACACTACTTTGGACACTTTTGTATACATGAGAATTCCATTTGGGTTGAAGAATGCGAGTTCAACATTTCAAAGGGTGATGGATGTTGCCTTTGCGGGCCTCATAGATGAGATCATGGTAGTATACCAAGATGATCTAACTGCATCCTCTAAAGAAATAAAAGATCATTACAACCAGTTAGAGATGATATTTGAGAGATCCCTTGAGTATGGGATTTCTCTAAATCCCCAAAAATGTATGTTTGGGGTTGAAGAAGGAAAGCTACTAGGACATATAGTGTCAAAGGATGGGGTAAGGATAGATCCAAAAAGAGTGAAGTAAATTGCCCTCATCCCTCAACCCAAATTAATCAAAGCTATCCAATTTTTCTTTGGGCAAATCAACTATGTGCGAAGGTTTGTCCCTAACTTTGCTAAAAAGACCAAAGTCATTTCTAAGACGTTGAAAAAGGAACAATCAATCACATAGAGCAAAGAACTAGATGTTGCATTTTGGACATAAACGAGGCCCTCAAAGATGCTCTAGTCTTGATAATCCTGTATTATTTAAGCCTTTCCAACTCTTTTCTTTTTCCTCCTATACCATAACTATTATCCTACATCAGAAAAGAAAAGAAAAAAAAGGATGGGTATGAGAAGCGTATTGCATTTTTTAGTAAGTCATTGCAAGTTGTTGAGTTGAAGTATTCTACAGTGGAAAAACATCAAGTTGTAAAAAACTTTAGGTCATATCTCATGGGTGCAAAAACTATCGCATATGTGCCACATATAGCTATAAAAGATATTTTTGCACAACAAGAAGCCTTGAGAAGAATATGTAGATGGATCAATGAGATCTAAGAATATGATATAGAGATACAGGTCACCAAATTGGTTTAGGTTCATGGCTTGGCCAAGCTAATGATAGATGCAAACTTAGAGGCAACATAGGTAAATGAAACAAGTTTGACTCTTGTTGTTAGCTATTATCATTTGGTTGATAATCCATGGTATAAGGATATCATCTTCTATTTGGAGAACATGTGTTGCCTATCAAGGATGAATGAAAATCAATAAAGAACACTCAAACTACAGTCCTAAAGATATGTGTTAGTCCAAAATGTCACACCCCAAATTTTAACTATGATTTACTTTTTACTTGCACATAATTAGTAGTTAATTATGCATGAATTAATGGTTTGACGTTATGTGAAAATGTCATGATAAATCAATGATATCATGACTTTATGTTTATATGACTAGAATTTTGACATCCGATTATAAGATGTCATGATTATTTATTCATAAGATTTATGGATTGACTAACGATGCACTAATCCCAATTTGGTGATTGCAAGTTGTAACTAGGAAACAAGTTTTTCCATCCTCTGAGAAAGAGAGGGAAAGCATCATCAGAGAGAAGAGAATAGACGTATGGATAAGAACAGATTTGTTGCCATCTAAGTCTTTTTCTTTCACAGTTCCCTAAACTTTTGTTGAGTATGGTAATTTGTGTTTGACCAATTAGTCTAAATTTGGTTTTGACTCGACAAATCATCGATTGTCAACTAGATCCATTAAGTTGAGGTTTTTGTCAAAAACTAAGTCAGGATAGTATATGACCATCGACAAGGAAATGGTTGATAGTAGTTAAACTATTTTATTATTAGTAATTTCTAATTGGAATTCTATTATTTTATTTTACCTATTTGATGTTAAACAATTTTGAGAGGGGGAGAATACATCGACCTCATTCACAAATCTTTTGTGTGTGAGTGATAATGTAAGTATATGTTGTATACAACAATATTATGTTGTTAAATATCAATATCTTATGAACTTTTAGTTAAACCCATAGTATATAGTCGTGGATCTTTTTATGGGGAATGTGGTATAGTTACAAAGTTAATGCAAACCACTATATGTTAGTTACGGGCACTCGACTCCTTCCTCCACGTCTGTTATGGAGGTAAGGGGGAGTTTTTCGAATCGTTGAAAAGTGGTTTTTAATGACCATTAACTTCTTTACTATTTGCATGTTGTCGAATAATGTTTATAGGCTTAAATGAGGGAAGGATCTCCATAGTTTGGAGGAGTGTGTGGGACACAAACTCCTTAAGTATCGATCTGAGCTCAGTTGTTAGGGACGCAGGTAGATAGAGGCTACCGGTTAAGAAGGAGACTTCGTTAAGAGCAGAGGAGTGGGGATTCTCATGAGGAATCCTAAGAGAGAGAGCTCTGATATCATCTATAGAGAAAAAAATGTAGTGGAAAGGATACAATAGTTCGAGTAGCTATGGAAGTAAGGAAGAAACTAACTGAGGTTTTAGAGACTGTCGACCTATAGGGTAAGGATATATTTTATATGCAACTCATTACATCATAAAACTATAATATTTCTATTCTGTGTGAACATTTAGAGATAGGATGAAACCACAGAATGCCTATGATAGTTGAGTATGAACTTATGATCATGAAGTGTCTTCGAATAGTAGTTACAACTGTAGAAGATAAATGATGGAATGTTTTAGTTTTCCATAGGGATACTATGGAAGTAACTCTCTTTCATGCCATCGTTGTATCATCGAACCATAGAGAATATATATGGTAAATCTTGTTGCTGTGATAGACTTAAAATTTTGGAACAGTGATATAACTAGATAAGTTATTTGTATAAGTCCCTAGATCAGAATGTGAGTTCAACATTTCAAAGGATGATGGATGTTGCCTTTGCAGGCCTCATAGATGAGATCATGGTAGTATACCAAGATGATCTAACTACATTCTCTAAAGAAATTAAATCCCTAGATCAGAATGCGAGTTCAACATTTCAAAGGGCGATGGAAGTTGTCTTTGCAGGCCTCATAGATGAGATCATGGTAGTATACCAAGATGATCTAACTACATTCTCTAAAGAAATAAAAGATCATTAAAACCACTTAGAGATGATATTTGAGAGATGCCTTGAGTATGGGATTTCTATGAATCCCAAAAAATGTATGTTTAGGGTTGAAGAAGGAAAGCTACTGGGACATATAGTGTCAAAGGATGGGGTAAGGATAGATCCAGAAAGAGTGAAAGGCAATTGATCTTGTCCCTCAACCCAAATCAGTCAAGGCTATCCAATTTTTCTTTGGGCAAATCAACTTTGTGTGGAGGCTTGTCCCTAACTTTGCTAAAAAGACCAGTCATTTCCAATATGTTGAAAGAGGGACAATCAATCACATAGAGCAAAGAACTATATGTTGCATTTTGGACATAAAGGAGGCCCTCAAAGATGTTGCAGTCTTGATAAGCCTGTATTCTTTAAGTCTTTCCAACTCTTTTCTTTTGCCTTGGGTACACCATAGCTATTATCCTACTTCATAAAAACAAGGATGGATATGAGAAGCATATTGCATTTTTTAGTAAGTCATTGCAAAACCTTGTTGCTGTGATAGACTTGAGATTTTGGAACAATGATATAACTAGATAAGTTATTTATATAAGTGCAAAGACCAAACTTTTGTTAAGAACTTTGACATAAACCTATGAGTTGTGAGGAGTAAGATTGTAGAAAGTTTAGACAGAGAGAGATTTACATCTCACAATGAATTATATATATAAGTTTTATTGTTTACAATCAAAAGATTTTGTGATAGATATTCACTTATTTTAGAATTTATATAAATGATATTGATATCATTAGAAACAGCTAAGGATAGTGATATATTATCACATATGCATTCTACAAAAATGATAAGTATTATCATGATATTCGAAGGATGTTATATATGAATTCATAACCTTTCCTATATCAAAATTCAATGGACTTAAGAAGATCAAGAGGTCAAAAATATTATATTATTATTGTGACTCAAAACCTATCTAGGTTGAAAGATTGACTTAGTCAAGAGATTAGTTATGATAATGATAGTATTCATTAAGATCTTATATGAAGAGGACATACCTCATGTACCATGTTTTTACATGTTATGACAAATGTGAATTCAACCAATGCCCAAGTGGTCAAGAGAAGACTAGAGGTTATCATATTCATGTTATATTGTTATAAATTCTTACTTTTAGAAAACAAGAGTAATTGATATTCAATGCGTTGGGATAGAGGAAAAAAATACCTAGATTCAACCCAGAAGGGTTAAGAAAACTTGAAAACTCTTAAATCGGTTATAACTTTGATTTTAGTCTATTGTTTATTATGGTTGACAGTGAATGGTCGAGAAACCATAGATCAAGACAGTATAATTTAGGAAGAGTCTATGAAGCACTTTGATAAATTTAAATGATTTCTTGATAGAGTCGAAACTTGATATATTCCACAAGAGTGCTTAATCTTTGGGTCATTGAGTAGAATGATAGGAATTCATAGACCCTAGTACTTGCAAGTATGCAAAGAGGGACTCTTTGAAAGGTTAAAGTCACCTAAACCCTTATATTACATATATCCTAGATTAAGGATTAATTCTAAGTCAAATTGACTAGGATACAAGTTTAGTCAAGATAATTTATGTCTAGATATACTCATCAAGCAAGTCAAACTATAAGATGTGGTAGTTTCCAATTCGAGTTAGAGGTGTGTGAACACATGACTACGTTTATTACAAATGTATATTTATAGAGATACTTTGGCCAAAGTGATGCATTTGTCTCTGCATGCATTAGTCAGTTCACCGTGTCTAGATTGTAACTTGTCAGAATGATCATACTTAGCTAGAAGATTGTCTAGAGTTGTATGGTCGATTGAGTTATGTATGGCACAAAACTAGAACTCATATGGCAACCTATTGGTTCCTTATATCTATACCCTTCCTAAAGGGTAGGGCCACATGTTATGACTTATGATTGTCAAACTTATGTAAACTTATTCATATTGCCAAGTGTAAATTATATGTAATTGTATAGTGAAATGATTTCACTATGTTTTATCTTTGAATATATTGTATTTTTCAAGGTTGAAAAATGTTTAGAAAAGATATGCATTTAATTCTATGAGATTGTGCAAAGGTTAAAAAAAATCCATTCATGTTTAAACATGTTCATTTACTTTCTTAGTAAATTTTGTGAGTAATTCCAAGTTATATGAGTTGGCATGTTACATATGGTATCAGAGCTACTGGGTTCAACACATGGACTTCAAAGCTCACTATGAGAAAACTTGTCAACATTTAGCAGATTGGCTAATGTTTAAAATTTAGTTTTATGCCAGAATGGCATGAAGAAGAACCAAGAAAACTATCAGGAAGTCTACTCCCCAGAACTTACCCAAGATAGTGGTTAAGAAAGAACTAATTGAGGTAAAACTCCAAGAACATATTAACTATGCTGAGGGTGCATGGCTAGAAGACTCTAAAACATTGGATGATGCTCTTAAGTGTATTTGACTAGAAAAGAAATAACACAACAAACTAGCCAAGAAACCCATTGTCCCTACTCGTGTAGTTAAATCAAGTAAATCGTCTGCTAGTTGCGACATGCTCTTTGGGTGTAGTCATGATGCCCTTGCTTTAGGAAAAGAGGTGTTGGAGGAGTACCTGCATGTACATCCACCCTCTAAGTTTTTTTTGTTGGATTCTGATAGGGAAGAGGAACCTGAGGAATGTCCTTTATCCGATAATGACATGTATTGTTGTTGTGTTATCTATCTAAATAAGGATATATTTATACCCAGAATAAACTATAATAAAGATGAGATAATTTTGCACAAATTTGAGTATTATGAATAGATGTAATGATGAATTTTGAATTAATGAGATGCATTATTTTTTAATACTAATCTATAACTTAATACAAATATCAGGTGATGTAGAGTATCATCATGGTTCAAACTCAAACAAATCCTAGAGATAGTCAAGGAGAGTCGAATCCTTCCAAAAACCCAATGGCTAAGCTGGATCAGATATTGACCATGTTGAATGAAACCAAGGAAAGGCTTGGAAACCTAGAACAGGAATTGAGGGGCCAAGGCATACCCAAAGGAGAAAAAGAGGACTCACATCAAGGGGATGATGATTATGTCCATGAACCTAGTTCTCATAGTGAACGAAGGGAGGATGTTGATAAGAGTAAGTCTCAAGAAGAAAAGAGAAATAAACATGCCTTGGAGTTGTCAAGAGATATGAAGAAAGTGATACTACCCAAGTTCGATGGAATAGTAAGTGGTGATGTTACAAAAGCTTCATTGGCAAAGATGAAAAAAGTATTTTGAGATAAGAAACTACTCTTAGATAACCAAGGCAATATGGGGTGCCTATCAATTGGCAGGTGAAGCATCCACATGGTGGATGAACAAGAAAATGGAACTGGGGCTAAGTTCTCTGAGCTTAAGTTGGAATGAGTTTGTCATCATATTTCGATAGAGGTGGTTACCACACCTTTTCTTTGACCAAAATCTAACAGATTTTTAGAATCTACAACAAGGAGAAATGTTAGTGGTTGAATATTGGGAAAAGTTCACCCATCTCTTGAAGTATGTGCCACAATATCAGAAGGATGAAAGGTTTCGAATTAGAAAATTCATCATGGGTCTGAATGCCTAGATTCATGGAGAAGTGCATGTGCATGGTCCTACCACTATGAACCAAGTTTTTGAGAAGACAATCAAACAAGAGCAAAAATTGAAGACAATTTCTATATATCGCGAGAAGAATCATAAGAGGTTTAATAAGTCACAAGCTTCTCAACATTTCAATAAAAGTAATGATAAATAGAATGTGAATATGGAAAGTGACAAGGGCTTCAGAAATAATAAGAATGGACCTAGAAATGAGAAGAAAAACAATAACAATTTCTAGAAGAATGATAAAAATTCAAGCAAACCTATTGAAAAGCAAGGACCTCTTGGGGGATGTTTCTCTCATAGTGGAGATCATTACACAAATCAATGTTTAATCAAGAACCAAGGAGTTCAACAATGTAGTAATGCATTACCATCCTAGCAAGCAGCTTTTCAACAAAGGATCCATGTAGCTTTGGACAATCACCAGGAGGAGTACCAAATTACTCCCATAGAGATGTCAGATACTTTGTTTAGAGTTCCTATTTTTATTTTAATTGATACCAGAGCAACTGAAAGTTTTATTTCTCCAAGAGCATTGAATAAAATTCCTAGAAGAGTTGCATATATGGTTGAACCCTGGTCAGTTGAATATGCTAACACAACTAAAGCTCAGGTAGAGCAATGCCTATTTGAAGCCAAAATTGATCTTCATAGTTTTTTAACTAAGGTGAATTTATTTGTAGCCCCCTAGGTTCCTATGATGTTATCTTAAGAATAAATTGGTTATGGATACATAGGGCCAATGTTGACTGTTTTGCAAAAATAGTTGAGTGTCTAGACGATGTAGGAAACAAAGTTATTCTGCAAGACTGTAAAGTGCACTAAAATCTTACATACTAAAAATAGTATTCCAAAAACAATACTTATTCCCAATAAGAAAAGTGAATCAATTTTTAATCAGAATATCCATAGAAGTACAATTATGGCAAGTTTCTAATAAAGTAGTTCAATTACATACACTAAAAGAGTGTTACATTTTCATTTACATACACCAAACAGGGTGTTACATTACATCTGTTTCAATGTTACAAGTACAAGATATTGCATAAAATACATCAATTACATCCATGAAAGTAATTATACATTTTACAGATTGGCTATGTAATCCATACAAAGAATAATACAATGAAAGATATACATCATGAATCATATAGAATAATAATCTCTGTTCTCAACCGCCATGACCCCAATGGTCTTTCGTAAGTTGAGGCCAAGAGTGTGGTTAAGGCACTTTTCCCACCCAACCACGAAGTACTGGACTTCCCCAAGTTTCTTCCTAACTTGAAGAAAGCACTGAACCTACACGAGGAGCCTAGAAACCTGGAATAGTAAAGGAAGGAGGGAATCTCTCAATGCGTGCCTGATGCCTATATGCATTCCTAAGCTAGTATGACATAATTCTTGCATACATGATGTGGCAGAGACATATATAACATAAAATCTAGGCTTTTCAAATCCATCTATTTCAATGGTACAGTAGCTTGACCAAGCAATAATAAACAAAAAGTGGTAATATAAAAAAAGTAAATTACCATCTTTGGGAGCCCACATTTGGCATCCTATCCTGGAAGTAATCACACATAAATAGAAATACCATTTCACATAATAACTATGATTAAGATTTAATCCATTTGCTAATGTGTTCTTTCAGAAAAATAGAATTTACTCAAAAGTTCATTATTTTGGTTTGCATGTTTATCTAAGTTTTCAATTTCGTGGTATGTAATGATCTTCGAAGGAAAAAATGTTTCTAGTTTGATATGGAAAAACTGTTTGAACATAAAAATGAATCTTTTAGTTTTCCTCATTGCTGGTTTAACTTTTGTCTCCATGGTTTCAGTGTAAATTCATAAGATAATGTTTTGTTTGGTTAATAAAAAATCCTAGCATTAGATCTATTTTTCCCTCTTTGTTTGGTTTCTAATTGTAACTAATATATCCATATAACCATTTCAGTCATTAATCCATATAGGGAATCAATCATGTAGTTTAACACAAATAATATTAAAAGTACGGCATTGGATATATATATATATATATATATATATATATATATAACCATATTGATATACAATAGACATAAGTATTTATATTACTGCCATTACAGTCATCAATCAACATCAAAATTTGAGGAAATACAATCAACAGTAATATATATATATATATATATGAACATATGTTATAATTTCTAATTGCAGCGACTACTACAATGTCGCATAATAGTAAAACCATTTTTCAAATTGTATCTATTTTATGAGACATACACAGAATGCATCGTAGATATTTCATAGCTTTAAGAATTAAATCCAAAGTTGAAGATTTTAAAAGTAGTACCCATTGACGGCTTCACATTAGACACGGAATAGTTTCAAGCATTGAAAAACATATCAAAAGTGGGTGGCGCCCCCATATGGAGTTCACAACATAATATATACATACCAATTTATCCATATATGCATTCGCAGATTTGGAAGAGTTAACCTTTAAGTTTTTAAAGAGTCCATAGCAAATAAAAGGTAGCGATTTTAAATACTACCCATTACATGGGCGTCGACCTCCATAGAAGAGGTCGCGTGGGGTTTGAAGGCCCTTTATTAAGGCCGTGGCGGCTATTATAGTTGCCTCCCCATTTCATTTTAAATTTTCATTATAAAATTTCACAGTTCTTGATGTCTTTTCAATATTCTTACTATGCAGTTTCATTACTAATTACTGTTATACGGTATGATTTAAATTCTAATATAAATTAATAATGTTCACCAAAGTTTTTAGCATATACTGTATATATATATACAATATTATTATATATATTAATATTGTTTTTGATTAGTTCAGCTGGAGAAGAGGGTCCAGAACCCTTTATAAAACAGCCCCCAGGGCTACAGACTATTAACAAGCTAGAGACAACACATTAACATCACATTAATATCAGACAAAAAACACCTAAAAAAATAGCAGAAACAACAAAAACAACCAGAAACTAGGGACTGTCATCCATCCCGAACTTGGCTAGGAAATCAACCAAGTCTTTGTAATCTCCAAGGCTATCGAGCCCCACCTGCTTGACCTTGTTGTCCAAGTCCTTCACAGCCTCAAAGATAGACGTTGCACGATGCAGGGCCTTAGCAACAAACTTGGCCATAATCTTCCACTTCTTCTGCATTCCCTCCATCTTCCTCTGGAGATGCCTCAGGTCCTCAGCAGTATTAACACATAGGGAGCAATTCCCCTTGTTGTATTGTCCCCTGGAAACCCTACTAGCATCACCCAAGTCCTCAGAACTGGACTTATTCATGGAGGTGAAATGAGTCACTCCTTCGACTTCGTGCACATAATTAGTGGGGGTTTCCTCACCTCCTTCTTCCATCATTTGCTCAACAAACTCTGATGCATCAGAGCTCTCCACCCCTAGGGGTTCGCAGAAGGTTTACCAACAATGCGGGTAGACCGACGAACCCTCGAGTTAGCTACCTCCACACCTTCCCCACTACCAACAATATTTTGCTCAGTGTCTAGCTCCACAATTTTCACAAGCTCAACCACAGTCACAACCTCCTTACCCTTTTTAGTTTTTTTCTTAGTAGTCGCCCCTTCATCCTTCGAATCCAATCTATCTCTTTTGGCTAACTTTTTCCCTGGCCCCGGGGTGGCATAATGTTGGGGTTTCTTCTTAGAGGTAGCAGGAGTTCCGGTAGGGACATCATCCACAAAGAGAGAAGCACCTTTAGGGGTTTTGAGGGAAATCTTGGGGGTCCCAACACAGGGCTTCGCCTTGCCTTTAGAACCAGGAGACACGCTCAGCTGGGGGTCCTCAAGCAACTTAACCTTGATTTTCTTTGGGGGGGGCACAAGACAAGGTGGAACTGGTAAAGTCTCAGAATGAGGCCCTAATGAATGGGAATAAGCGGGTGACCAACATTTTTAGCCCTAAGCTCTCTAACCGACTTGATAGAGTTATCCAGGGAAGAAAGCAAAAAAAAAAGGAAAACTAATTTCCATTTTATTCCTAAAATGATTAAGGAGAGCAAAGTGGTAGTGGTAATAGACCTTGTATCTCCCTTCCAATGTGAAAAACTTCATAATCATTAAATAGATATGGCCCCATGGCTCCGACATCTTTTCTCTCTCAAACCCACCATGCAATTTCATGGCCGCCTCCCCCTGTTTGAAGAAGAGAGCCATATGTTTAGGGCCAGGCACCTTGTTGCATCTCAAATGCTTCTTCCCTCTGATAGGAAGCTTTGTAGCCTGCCCGATCACTTCCTCAGATACCTGGAACCCAATGCCACTAATCTTGACTTCTCTAGTTTTATCGTCCCAATTCTCCACGAATTGGTGTGAAAGGTTCTCATCGTGGCCAACCATCCCTTCCAAAAAAGAAACCCCTCCCCTTCTTGAATGATATGCCACACTATAGGGTCCTGTTTGAATTCCTCCGGTGAATTGGGTTTGATCTTGACAATCTCTTTGCCCATCGTGACAGTTTCAGACTTGCAGGGGCAACTGAGTTGGGAATTGTTAAGGCAACTAAGATTGAAACAGGTAGTATTGAGAATAACAAGCAACCCGTTAAAATGGGAAAGCCATGACAAGGAAATAATAATAATAGCGTAATTAATGAGATGATACGCCGCATCCTTGCCACTCAAAACATCTTATTGGGAAGAGAACTTGGCCGCCACCTCGTGTGATAGTAGACGTCACCAGTTGCGGCCATTAACCAAATATAATTACCCATCTGCAAAACTGTCCAATCCATCCTCTGTAAACCTACCATCAGACCACACAACGTCTTTTTTTATCAAGCTTTTCCTAACCGCCAGATAACCCCTAGTCCCGATGTCTGTATAGGATTTGCCAACTTGTCCTCCCGACCATCCACTTATCGACAAGAGGGGAGGTGGCACTCTGACATTCTGCATAAGCCTCAACCCTAAAGTACTTAGGAAATCTAGTCCGCTGACTGGACGTCGGTCCTTCCAAGTCACTTATGTTCCCGCCTCTGCAATTTTGAAGGGTCAAATTCCCGCTCACGCAATTTTGAAAATTCAAAAGGTTGGACTTGCCATTTTTACAACACAAACCACAGTCCTCCCTAGATTGGTTGCTAACAAAAGCCCCATTCCTGCCACCCTCCAGCCAGCACCAGAGAATGACACCAACCCCAAGCCACCTAAACCCTATAGCTATCACCATCCTTCAGAATGAGAGTATGAATCTCTTTAGGCAGGCTGGACATACTCTTCCAGCAATACCATCCTTCTCTACCACTGCTCACATTGGCTAGTGCATCAGTGACAACATTCCCTTCTTTGTAAATATGTGAGATCTTAAAATTCTCCATACCATTGAGGAACAATTTGATATCTCCCATGATGTCCGCTAAGTTCCACCCAATCTGGGTTGAACCTAGGGCGACATTAAGCACAAGCTGGGAATCTCCTTCCACATGAAGAAGCCTGATATTTAGGGAAATGGCCAGCTTAATCCCCCATAGCATAGCAAATGTTTCCACCTCATTGTTGCTCTTTATACCAATGCCACCTGAAAAGGCAGCCACAAAGGTTCCCTTGTGACTCCTAATAATTCCTCCTCCGCTAATAACCCCTGGGTTCCCCTTAGAAGCTCCATCGAAGTTGAGTTTGAACCACCCTTGCTGAGGTAAAGCCCATTTGGTCTTGTCCCTAGCAATCCTTTTAGAATTGTCAACCTGGCAGGAGTCTGGGCTGATGTTCCATTATTTTAAGAACCTTTGTTCTTCTCCTCCTGGAGAGCAATACATAGTTTTAAACTTACAAGAGTTGATGTTCTCCGCAATCAATTTAAAGAAGCATAGGAAAACATCCATAGGTGTTCTGTACTTTTCCCTAAAAATTCTATTGTTGCATTCTTTCTATAGACTCCAGGCTAAATGGGGAGGGATTTGGGACCAAATCTCCTTGGAAGTCAGGAGAACAAGTCTGAAGGGGGTACTCCAATCCCAGACCAAGGCTTCTAAATTGTTGTTCAAGGACCAACTCATATTAAGTTTTTCAAAGATTAAACCCCACACCTCCCAGGCAAAGTTACAACGAAGAAAGAGATGGTCAATCGTCTCTTCCTTAGAACCACACAGAATGCATCTATTCGGCATTTGGAACCCCCTCTTTCTCAGATTGTCAATAGTCAAAATTCTGTTGTGCATCAAGATCCACCAAAAGAAATTGACTTTTGGTAGCAGTTTGGGCATCCATACTTTCCCCCATAATTGGTTCACATTAGGGTCTAACAACAGACCATAAGCACTTTTGACTGTAAACAAGCTTCTATTGTCCTTATCCCAGATCATTCTCTCTCTTGGGGAAGAGAGAGAAAGTCTATAATCATCCAATTCCCTTTGGAGCCGAAGGGCTAGCACCCTATCCTTATCCACCTTAGAGCCACCAACAGACACGATCATCCAATTTTTGAGTCCCCCATTAGTTCTTATGTAATCAACCACCTGAGTACCAAAGACCCTGCAGGCCCTACCCACTATTCTGCCATACTCCAACTCGATCAAGTGTTTGTCCTTCAGCCACCTATCCTTCTAGAAGTGAACATCCCTGCCATCTCCAATTTTCCACTTGATGCCTTGCTAAAGAAGGCCATGGGTCTTAAGGATCCCATTCCAAATGACCGAGCCTTTGGGGAGACCAGCCTCTGAGAGTAATCTCCTGCCCTTATCCCCATTAAGATACTTGGTCACCATGATGTACCTCCAGTCAATATTACCTTGGATAAGGTTCCACCCCACCTTGGACAAGAGGGTATGATTCATAAGATGAATTCTCCTTAGCCCAAGACCTCCTTGATATCTGGGAGTGCAAACCTTTTCCCATCCAACTAGAACAATTCTTTGTTTCTCTTCCACACCTGACCAGAGGAACTTCTTCTGTATCTGTTCAATCTTCTCCGCCACAAAATTTGGAATCTTGAAGAGACTAAGAGATTAATTGGGTACCCCTGGAGGGAGGCTTTAAGGAGTTGAAACTTCCCTGCCTGGCTTAGAAGAGCCCCTTTCCATTCGACCAGTTTCCTTTGAATTATGTCCAACAACCCTTTCCAGAAGTCAACAGATGTTAGTAGTGGTGAGGGGGAGGCCCAAGTAGGTGGCTGGGAGCCTATTGCTCGAGAAACCCAGGACTCTAGTGATCTTTTGCTGCAAATCCTCTGGGGTATTCAGAAAATAAATATGGCTTTTCTCAAAGTTGATACTCTGACTCAAGACCCACTCATAGGTATTGGGGAGCTCCTTCCATCTTCTGGCTTCCACCACAGAGGCTTTCCCAAACATAATAGTGTCATCCATGAACTGTTGTATGATCGCAATCTGAGCGGTAGAGGCAGGTTTGATACCCTAGAGAGTCCCCTGCATCAACGAATTACAAGCATTCATACCCAACACTTTTGCAAGCAAAATATTAATATTGTTTATATATACAATATATTACATAATTACAGTAACAATATATATATAGCAGCATATACAGAGTAATATATATATTATAATAACAAAAATATACATATATATAATTTTAACAACAATTTATTTAACATATATACGACATAATTAACAATAGTAAAATATCAATATACATATATAGGATATACAGTTATAATATCATATAGAAATAATGATATCAATATAAAATATCATACAAAAATAATGATATCAAATTCATTATAATATATAATCAATTTTATAATAACAATGAATTTATCATTTCTCACAGAAACATGATTGATCAACTTTCATTTATTAACACAATTTTGAATAAAAAGACATTATGGATTTGCATAAAAACTCATGACTACACCCTCTGATAGATGAATCTCTTCCAATCCACCACCCTTCCTCTTGATCCTCCAAAGCTTCCTTCGCCCAAAATCTGAAATTCTCTTGCCTGTGCTCTCTTATTTTTCAGAATGAAGGTTGTGAATTAATTTCTGTGTATGTGAGAATGACGGTTTTCTATTTTTATTCTTTTCTTTTCTTTTTCCCTTTTTCTTTCTTTTTCTATTTTTATTTTGCTTTGTTTTTGTGTTTTATTTCCTAAATTTAAGTCTTTTCTATTTTTTTATTTGTGTCTATCTCTTTGTTTTGTTTTCTAAAACTTGTTTTCTTTTTCTAAGATTTTTTTCATATTTATCAAATAAAACATATTTTTCTATTTTCAAAAACTCACATTTAATATCTAATTTAATTTTATTAACTAAATTTTACAACACAATTAATTCTAAATAAAAGATCATAATAATTCTAACTTCAAATAAAATCAATAAATAAATTAAAACTATTTTTATTTTCACTACGAGAATTTAATATTAACCAACAATTAATTAAATAAGCAACTATAGCTTAATAATAATTTTCCTTTCTAATAAAATAAGAGGCAATTATCATTATGATTAAATTATCCAATAATAATGCAACTATATGATTTCTAAGTGTCTGTGTGTGAGAGAGAGAGACCACTCCATCCTAACCCTGCCAGGTAGCTAACCCCCTCTACCTTAACCACACCCTTGTCTTCGACAACCTCGTGAAACTTAAATTTTCCATTAATAGGTTAGTGTCCAAATAGCTGAAGCATTATCGAAGCATTGCATTTCATCATTTCGGTAAAGTATTGTTCACTATATCATTTCAAGATAAAATTTACTCACCTATCTCATCTTTAAAAATAAAATAATATCTATTTAATTCAGATCAAAATAAAATAACTTTTATTTAATCCACACATAATTATCCATAAATAGCTCAAAATATAGTAAGTTCAGAATGTATCAACGTTTGAGACATGACAAAGAAACTCAAAGAGAAGTAAAGATCATACCAATCTCTGCTATGCAATTGAAGACAACTAGGTGAAAAGGACGTTAGCTTTTTGCAGTCAAAATGGAGCAAGTAGAAGAGGACCCCAGTAAACAAAAGGTACCCTTGGAGAACTATCCTTTCCTTCAAGATTTTAGGATGTTTTCCCAGATGAACTTTTGGGGTAACTCTGAAGAGAGCTTTTGATTTCTCTATCGATATTATACTTCGATTTGAGTCGATTTCAAAGGTTCCATATCGTATGACTACTACGGAGTTGATGGAATTGAAAGCCCAGCTTAAGGAGCTATTGGCTAAAAGGTTGATTAGACCCAGTGTTTCTCCTTGGGGAGCACCTGTGATCTTTGAAAAAAATAAGGATGGAACATTGCATTTGTGTATAAACTATCATATGCTCAACAAAGCAACGATAGAGAATAAGTATCCTCTACTACATATTGATGATCTTTTTGATCAAATATGGGGCACAATAGTATTCTTAAAGATCAATCTGTGATCTAGATATCATAAGCTAAGAATAAAAGATGAAGATATTCATAAAACAACTTTCAAAACAAGGTATGGACATTATGAGTTCATAAGTTTACATTTTGGACTTACGAATGTCCCGACAACATTTATGAATTTGACTAACAATGTTTTCCAAGATTACTTGGATGAATTTGTTCTAGTGTTTCTAGATGAAATTCTTATATATTATAAGAACGAGGAAGAGCATTTGCAACATTTGCGGTTAGTTTTATAGCAGCTGAGGGAACATAAGTTGTATGGGAAGCTATCGAAGTGTACTTTGTTTTAGAAAGAGATACAATATCTAGGGCAAAGTTGTAAAACTTAGACTCGATGTGGACTCGGCAGCCCAAAATACGACTCGGACTTAGGACTCAACACGAACTGGGGAAAAAACTCGGCTAGGACTTGGCAAAAAAAGGTGTAGTTTAAAAAAAATAACGCATTTAGAGAACATAAGAGCCTAATTGGATTATTAATTTGTCATAATTAAAAGATTACACATGTCATAGATCATCAAATACTCAATAATTGAAATTTCATCATTCATACTCATAGTTTCAAACTTTTAAAATGTATAACAACATCATAAGTTTATAAATGTTTACATATGATCATATGTCAAAATGAGGAAAACATTAACAACGAAATATAATCTATATCTTCCTCTTTCCCCTCCTAATGGAAGTCAATTTTGCAGGCCTAGAACTAGTAGGTGCTACAGTATCGAAATGAGGAGATTGAGGAGTGGTTTCTTAATCTTCAAAAGTGTCTTTGTCCTTCGCCATTGCTTCCAATCCTGTTGTTTCTTCTTCTTCTTTTGCTGCTCTCTCCAATTTAGCAAGATCCTCATCAATAAGGAAGACATCATCATCATCATTTTGTTCATCAATAGTCCATTCACCATATGGATCAATATCATCCAAGTCGATGGACTCATGCAAAACACCCTCCACCTTTCTAGTTCGAAGGCGAAGGTTATACTAAACAAAAACTAAATCATTTAGGCGTTGTTGGGTCAACCTGTTTCTCTTCTTTGTGTGAATGTTCTCAAATAAACTCCAATTACGTTCACACCCAAAATCACTACATGGTTGCGACAAGACATGGATGACTAGCTTTTGAAGATTTGTTGTGCTAGCATCATAGATGAGTGAGATGAGGAAAGAAATGAGCAAAGTAGAGGAGTGAAATGAGGAAAGAAATAAAAAATAGAGTTTTAAACCCTCTTTTTGATGTCCCAGCTGTCTAGGAGAGTCCCTGCATGGGACTTGCGAGTCCCGTGCAGGGACTCTCCTGGACTCGACTCTCGAGTCTGCGCCGAGTCGACTCGGCCAGCTTGCAGACTCCTGAGTCTGTTGAGTCTGCAGTGAGTCCGAATGAGTTTTCCAACCTTGATCTAGGGCATATAATATTAGTTGAAATAATTTCAGTAGACCCTGCAAGATCAAATCTATACTTGAGTGGCCTATGCCAAAGAATATGCATGAAGTGTGCAGTTTCATGGGGTTAGTTGGATATTATAGGAAGTTCATTTTGAACTTTTCTAAGATTGCAAACCCAATCACTTTGCTTAAGAGAAAAAAGGAAAGCATTTTGACTAGTTAGAAAAATGTTAGGAGGCATTTAATTAGTTAAAAGAGAGGTTGACAACTGCACCAATATTGAAAGTTCCTAATCCGAAAAGTCAATTTGTTGTAATTACTGATGCTTCAGGTGAAGGATTAGGAGGAATGCTTATGCAGGATGGGCAAGTGGTAGCCTATGAATCCAGAAAGATGACAGCATATGAGTAGAATTATGCTCCTCGTGACTTAGAGTTAGCAGCAATTGTGCATGCTTTACAAGTGTGGCAACACTGTTTGCTAGGAAAGCCTTTTGAATTGAAGTTAGACCATCAAGGTCTTAAGTATATATTTTTCCCAACCTCATTTGAATGATCTAAAAAGAAGATGGTTGGAATTGATATCCAACTATGATTTTGAGATAAGTTATATCAAAGGTAAAGAGAATCAAGTAGCAAATGCTCTGAGTCGATGGAGGCATATCTCATCGATTGTATCTATCCACTCGAACTTCAAGGATTTAGTATTACAAAATTCTGTAGGTGATGAGTACTATGAGCAAGTTAAGCATGCTTTTATAGTAAATCCTCAAGACTCGAGGTATGATGGGTTCTATTTTGAACCAAATGGGCTTTTAATATATAAAAAAGGATTTATGTTCCAAACTTTGTAGAATTAAGAAACCTTGTGTGGAAGTAAGTTCATTCCACACCATATTCAGATCACCCTAGAATAACCAAACTCCTAGCTAATGTAAAGCATATTTATTTATGGAAGGGAATGAAGAATGATGTTGCAAGTTTTGTAGCAAGTTTTCTAGAGTGCCAAAGAGTCAAGGTTGAGCATCAGCACCCAGCAGGACTTCCGTATCCGCATGATATTCTAGAGAGGAAGTGGCAAGTCATTAGTATGGACTTTGTGCAAGGTCTCCCAATGTCTAAGGATAGACATGATGCTATTTTAGTGGTGGTGGACAAGCTCACCAAGGTAGCTCATTTTATACTTGGGAATCTAATGGATGGAGTTTTAGCTCGCAAGTTTGTGCAAGAAGTGTTTAGATTGCATGGAGTTCCTAAGAAAATTATCTCAAACAGAGATGTGTACATGACGTCAAGATTTTTGCAAACATTATTCTCAGTTCTAGGAACTCAACTCAATATAATCTCATATTATCACCCTAAGACAAATGGTTAGACGTAGAGGGTAAATCAAGTTCTAGAAGATTTATTGCAGATGTATTGCATGGATCAACAATACAAGTGGGAAGAATATCTATCGCTTGTGGAGTTTGCATATATCAACTCCTATCACTCTTCTATTAAGATGGCTCCATTTGAAGCATTGTACAGAAGAAGATGATGAACTCCTATAAGCTGGGATAAGCTAGAAGATAGGATTAACATTGGTCTAGAAATGTTATCAAAAATTGAAGAACAAATCAAGCTAATTAGAAATAGATTGGCAGAAGCAAATGATAGACAAAAAAAGTTACAGTAATGCCAAGCGTACACCAAGGCAATTCATAGTTGGAGAAAAAGTTCTTTTGAGGATCAAACCTCAAAAGAGTTCCATAAAGTTTGGAAAGTCTTCCAAATTAGCTCCTTGATATGTAGAACCCTTTGAAGTTCTCAAAGTGATCAATCCGGTTGCCTACAAAATCTCTCTACCACTAGCTCTTGCTAGGATGCATAATGTTTTTCATGTTTCATATTTGAAAAAATATATAATGGGTGATAATCATATTCTTGATTGGAATGGTTTACAGGTACAAGACCTAGGAGTGGAGCCTTGACCTAGGAGTGGAGCCTCTCAAGTTGCTCGAAGTTTGCAAGATCTACTTGCATAATAGATAGGTTACACGGTGTAAGGTCCAGTGGGACTGGTATGCAGAGGATATTGCCACATGAGAAGATTACCATGATTTTTATCAGAGATTTCCTCATCTGTTTTAATCTTTTTAAAGTTGAACAAAAACTTTATCTTATTATTTCACGATACATTGGATCATCGAGGACAATGAATCTTATAGGGGGAGATATGTCACACCCCAAATTTTGACTATGATTTACTTTTTACTTGCACATACTTAGTAGTTAAGTATGCATGAATTAATGATTTGATGTTATGTGAAAATGTCAGGATAAATCAATGATATCATGACTTTATGTTTATATGACTAGAATTTAGTCATGTGATTATAATATGTCATGATTATTTATTCATAAGGTTTATGGATTGACTAATGATGCACTAATCCCAGTTTAGTGATTGCAAGTTGTAACCAGAAAATAGGTTTTTCCACCCTTTGACAAAGAGAGTGAGAGCATCATCAAAGAGAAGAGAATAGACGCATGGATAAGAATATATTGGTTTCCATCTAAGTCTTGTGCTTTCATAGTTTAGTGAACTTTTGTCGAGTATGGTAAGTTGTGTTTGATGACCAATTGGTCTAAGTTTGGTTTTGACTTGACAAATCGTCGATTGTCAACTAGATTCATTAAGCTGAGGTTTTTGTTGAAAACTAAGCCAGGATAGTATATGATTGTCAACAAGGAAATGGTCAATAGTAGTTAAACTATTTTATTATTAGTAATTCCTAATTGGAATTCTATTATTTTATTTTACCTATTTTGGCATTAAATAATTTTGAGAGGGGGAGAATACCTCGACCCCATTCTCAAATCTTTTTGTGTGTAAGTGACAACATAAGTATACATTGTATACAACGTTATTATGTTATTAAATATCAATATGTTATGAACTTTTAGTTAAACCTATATTATATTGTCATGGACCTTTTTATGGGGAATGTGGTATAGTTGTAAAATTAATGCAAACCACTATATGTTAGTTATGGGCACTCAACTCCTTCCTCCACGTTGGTTATGGAGGTAAGGAGGAGTTTTTTGAACTGTTGAAGAGTGGTCTTTAATGACTAATAACTTCTTTACTATTTACATGCCACTGAATAGTGTTTATAGGATTAAATGAGGGAAGGATCTCTACAGTTTGGAGGATTGTGTGGGACACAAACTCCTTAAGTATCAATCTAAGCTTAATTTTTATGGATGCAGGTAGGGGGAGGCTATTGGTAAAGAAGGAGACTTTGTTAAGAGTAGAGGAGCAGGGGTTCTCATCAGGAATCTTGAGAGAGAGAGAGAGAGAGCTCTGATATCATCCACAGAGAGAAACAAACACAGTGGAAGGGATACGATAGTTCAGGTAGCTGTGGAAGTAAGGAAGAAACTAATTGAGATTTTGGAGACCGTCAATGTATAGAGGTAAGAATTTCTTTTATACACAACTCATTACATCATAAAACTGTAATATTTCTATTCTATGTGAACATTTAGAGATAGGATGAAACCACAAAATGCCTATGATAGTTGAGTACGAAATTGTGATAGTGAAGTGTCTTCGAATAACAGTTAGAACTGCAGAAGATAAATGATGGAATATTTTAGTTTTCCATAGTGATACTATGGAATTTAAATCTCTTTCATGCCATTGTTGTATCATTGAACCATAGAGAATATATATGGTAAACCTTCTTGCTGTGGTAGACTTAAGATTTTGGAACAGTGATATAACTAGATAAGTTATTTATATAAGTGCAGAGACCAAACTTTTGTTAAGAACTTTGACATAAACCTATGAGTTGTGAGGAGTAAGATTTTAGAAAGTTTAGACAAAGATAGATGTAATAGATATTCACTTATTTTAGAATTTATATAAATGATATCAATTGATATCATTAGAAACACCTAAGGATAGTGATATATTATCACATATTCAATCTACAACAATGATAAGTATTATCATGATATTCAAAGGATGTTATATATGAATCCATAACCTTTCCTATATAGAAATTCGGTGGACTTAAGAAGACCAGGAGGTCAAAAATATTATATTATTATTGTAGACTCAAAACCTATCTAGGTTGAAAGATTGACTTAGTCAAGAGATTAGTTATGATAATGATAGTATTCATTAAGATCTTATATGAATCTAGGATATACCTCATGTACTATGTTTTTACATGTTATGAGAAATGTGAATTCGAACAATGCCCAAGTGGTCAAGAGAAGACTAGAGGTTATCATATTCATGTTATATTGTTATAAATTCTTACTTTTGGAAAATAAGAATAATTGATATTCAATGTGTTTGGATAGAGAAATCAAATCCCTAGATTTGACCCAGAAGGGTTAAGAAAATTTGAAAATTCTTAAATCAGTTATAACTTTGATTTTAGTCTATTGTTTATTATGGTCAACAGTGAATGGTTGAGAAACCATAGATCAAGACAGTATAATTTAGGAAGAGTCTATGAAGCACTTTGATAAATTTAAATGATTTCTTGATAGAGTTGAAACTTTATATATTCCACAAGAGTGCTTAATCTTTGGGCCATTGAGTAGAATGACATGAAGTCATAGACCCTAGTACTTGCAAGTATGAAAAGATGGGCTCTTTGAAAGTTTAAAGTCACCTAAACCCTTATATTACATATATCCTTGATTAAGGATTAATTCTAAGTCAGATTGACTAGGATTCACGTTTAGGCAAGACAATTTATGTCTAGAGATACTAGTCAAGCAAGTCAAAATGTAGGATGTGGTAGTTTCTGAGTCGAGTTAGAGTTGTGTGAACACACAACTACATTTATTGTAAATATCTATTTATAGAGAAACTTTGGCCAAAGTGATGCATTTGTCTCTACATGCATTATTCGATTCACCGTGTCTAGATTGTGTAACTAGTCAGAATGATCATACTTAGCTAGAAGATTTTCTAGAGTTGTATGGTCGATTGAGTTATGTAGGGAACATTGATGAGTCTAGTTATTAGCTAGTTTTATTATGGTTTTATGCAAGTTCATAGACATTCTCAGACATTATCTTATACATATTCCTACATTATGCTATCTTTTATGTCCATTATGCAAACCTGAACCTGGCTATTAAGTATATGGAAATATGGTTATAATATGATGGATATTGCATGATTATGTGAGGATATGTATGGATTGTAAAGGATATATGTGCTTAGATATGGTTGTTAGTATTGTGTGCATGTTTTGTGAACTAACTCTTGTAGCTAGAGGAGATGGACTGTAGCCCACATCAACTATAAGGTGCAACCCGCAACCAAAGAGTTCCCAGACAACAGAGCAGGGGAGGTTCCAAAATAAAATAAACATAGCAACTACAACATGAAAGCACTTGATGAAGATGATTATGCATCATGATGAAAATTAATAAAGATGATTGAAGGAGAAGAATTTTGTTGTAGTCAGGAGTCTAATGTGATCGATTCAACCAGTCCACGTTCTAGTTTTGTTACAACAAGAGCCTCAATTTTATTTGGACTCTTCTTTCTGTCTTTTTCAAATTATTGATTGCTTGGTATTTATCGCACTCTGGTATGTAGGGAGTGGTGATTTATGATTCTATTTAAGAGACCTTGTTTTAATAAACTTCCCCATGCCTATATGTATGGCTCGGTGATTGAGGTAGTTTAAGTTTGAAGTTAGTAATTTGTTCAGTTCACATATATAGTTACCAGATCTTTTTCCAGTTAGTTACACTAACAATGTTTATTATTTTGATGATGAATTCATGAATAAAATCTTCCAACAGAATCTCGTGTGATATTGTGAACATTGTGCAATTAATGATTTGGAATTAGTATGATTATGTCAATCTAAGAAACTAGATTTGAGTTAGATTAGTGGAGATAGTCACTTGAGCAAGGGTCACTCAAGTTAACTGTCCCTCACTTCATTTCCTATATGTTATCATTGTTGTAATAGTTATTTCATAAATGCATGATCAATTAGATTCTTTGAGTTATTCTAGTTTTCTTAACTTATTGTACTCTAGAGTGTAGGTTTAGTAGATTATCAATATTAAGTTAAACCTTAGCATTCATTCCTTGACAATAATTAGTTATAGTCTTATATTGTATGTACCCGTAGCAATAGTGCCAACATTGTTTTCTTTACCGTTGTGTAGTTTTTCTAGCAATTATAACACTATACTGGGATGATTTAGGTAGTCTTAATCTTTGAAAGCACATACAGTACTAGTGCCATCACAAGCTTACTAGCCCTGGTTGATAATTCAATGAAGGTCTTTCCAAAGGTCCAAGTGGACTGTTCAATCAGGTTTTTCCTCTGAATTGTGTGATAGTCACCAAGTTTACTAGACATAGTAAGGACACTACACACAGCTCTAGAACTTAGATGGCAACCTACTGCTTCCTTATGTCTATACTCTTTGTAAAGAGTAGGGCCACTTCTAGATGGAAGATGAGCGGGGGACCGCCAGTCTGTGGTTGGAAGAAAAACACTCAGATGATGCTCTTCCTCTATAGCAAAAGACTCACCGAGACTTGTGAGATAGATACCAAGATTCCAAATGCAATATACTTCATTTTATGACTTATGATTGTCAAAATTATGCAAAATATTCATATTGCCAAGTGCAAATTATTTATAAGTGTAAAGTGAAATAATTTCACTATGTTTTTATCTTTGAATATAATGTATTTTTCAAGGTTAAAAAATATTCAAAAAAGATATTCATTTAATTCTATGAGATTGTGCAAATGTTAAAAAAATAAATTCATTCATGTTTAAACATGTTCATTTACTTTCTTAGTAAATTTTGCGAGTAATTCCAAGCTGTATGAGTTGGTATGTTACACAAAATGAATTAATATGGATAAATCATGAATGGCTATTACTTAAGTGCTTAGATCAAAATTAGTCCATAAGAGTAATTGAAGAATGGTATCAAGGTATTTGTAGAGGTAATTTTCATGCCAAAACTACATCACACAAGATCATCAGGGCAGGGTATTGGTGGCCAACTCTTTAAGGATGTTGCTAGAAAAGTTAGAAAGTGTGATGCTTGCGAAATATTTTTAGGCAAGTTAAAGTTTAGAAGCACCCTCCCTTTTATGACAATTACAATTGATACTCCATTTTAGCAATGGGGAATTGATTTTATAGGAAAAATTCAAGAGAAATTCAGTAATGGATACAAATGAATTATTGTGGCAATTGACTACTTCACCAAGTAGGTTGAGGCTATTACAACTTGGAATGCAACATCTAAGGTGGTGGTAGAGTTCTTAACAAACAACATCATAACCAAGTTTGGTGTGCCATATAGAATTATTTTTGATAATGCCATGTGTTTCAAATCCTATGATATATTGAATATGTGTTCTAAGTATGAGATTAATCTGATCCACTCATCTCCTTACCATCCCCAAACAAATAGATAAGTTGAATCCAACAATAAAAGCCTCATGAAAATCATAAAAAGAACCCTAGATGTGAATAAGAAGAGATGGGATGATAAATTAAAGTATTCATTTTGGGTTGATAGGATAACATTCAAGAAGGCTATTAGCAGAACTCCATTTGAATTGGTGTATAGGATTGAGATCAAAATTGCAATCACCCTTGAACTACCTGTGTATAAACTACTTCAACAACTTGAAGAAGGTGGGGATGATACTATCTCCATGAGGATCCATGAATTAACTCAGCTTGATGAGGCTAGGAGGGTTGCACTTGAAAGGAATTTACTACAACAATAGAAGGTCAAACATTTGTTTTACAAAAGGGTAGTTAAGAGGTGTTTCCAAATTGGCGACCTAGTTGTCATGTGGAGCTCTAGGTCAGAAGACAAATGCAAACATTAAAAATTTGCGGCCTTATGGGTTGGTCCATGCTAGATTATGGAAAGGGGCAACTATGGTACATTTTACCTTAAGAGATTGGATGGAGAAGTGGCGGAGCTACCAATTCATGGCCAGTATTTGAAGTATTATTTCTCTTGAGTTGTGAGGTACCTTTTTGACCTAGATATTTCCCCTTCTTGTTTTGCCTGATGTAAATACATTTGTGTTTTTACCTTGCTCATATTTTTTGTGGTCTTCCCTTGGAGATTCTTCTAGATTATCATTGTGCCTTCAAGAGGCACACATCCCCAACCAGAGCCACTTTTCGTGCCTATATCTCTCATCTCTAAACTTGCCAAAAAATCCTAAGTTTTGGGCCCCTCTTGTTCCCCCCTTTATCTTTCATGTGTTTGCCCATGTTTGAAAACCCTAAAAAAGCCTTCATGTCCTTGAGGATCCTTCAAAATTCTTAAAAATCCTTCAAATTCATTAAGTATAGAAGTCTTTTGATAGGTTTGTCAGTTTGCAAACCCACCAAAAACCCAAAAGCCTTGCATTTAAATGAATCAAAAAGTCTGTGAATTGGTGAACCTAACGAAAGGTTCGTAAATTCTTAAGTCACCAAAAAAACTAAAGAAAGAAAGAGGAAAAAGAAAAGTGAAGAATTTTAGCAAGTTCACCAGTTCATGAACCTATCGAAACGCCAAAAGAGGAATGAACACAAACTTTTTGATAAGTTCGTGAGTTCGCTTACTCACCAAAAATCTAAAAGTAGGAGAAAAGAAAGAATGTTTTGGCAAGTTTGTAGGCTTGTGAACTTGCTGAAAAGTTAAACAGGAAGAATAAAACAAGATACAAAGAAAGAAAATTGATGTGTTTCGACAAGTTCGCTAGTTCGTGAACTCGTTGAAAAGCTGAAAGAGTTAGCAAGTTCTCAAAATCGTTAAATCATCGAAAGAAGAGGGTGAAACGATGAAAAAGAAAGAAAATATAATAAAGAATAAAGAGACAAGAAATATGCATTTCAGCTAGTTATGAGGTTCGTGAACTCACCAAAATGCCAAAATAGTTTGCAGGTTCAGCAAAGCACCGAAACACTGAAATAGTTTGCAAGTTCGCCAAAGTGTCGAAACACTAAAAAGAAGGTTCAATATGCACTATATATCTTTAAAAAATGTGGTTAAGGGGATCATTTCTTAGAGTTTTTAGGTGCCAAAAGTGCAAAAAACTCTCTAGGGATTAGAAAATGCCAAGTCCAGTTCTTCAGGAGCTAATAATCATAAATGTATGAAGATTAAAAGGTGTAACTGATATTTGTTTTTAAACTTCTCCATTGTTGTATGTATTCTTTCAAAGAATCCCTAAGTCATAACTAGGGTTTCCCCTTGCCATTTTTATGGCATGAATGTAACTGTAGATTTGATGAATGTGACAACTTTTTAAAATATTACAAGCTTTTTAATGATCATTTATGAGTTAGGTGTGGATGAATTCAATATAATAATTGATTATTAAGCATATTCATTATTTGATATCACATTTTTATGCGTCTAACTATTCAGAAAGGCCCTCATATGTCTCTGTATTGTTGTTTTCCTTTCATAAAATAGGGATTATGTAACCCATTGAATAGGAACTGGTATGTGAAGTGTTGATAACTGACACCTTTTAATGAATAATATCAATCACATGTGGAGTAGAAATAAATTCTAGTTTTTATGTATTTCTATGGTTCAACATTTAATCTAGGGATAATATTTAGCAAAACCATCAAGTTTCCATCTAAATGAACAAGACACGAATACTTGAATCTTGCATTGCTACAAGGATGTCATTATCATCTTAATAAGAGGTTAATAGTGTAGTAGGTTAGTTTTTGATCTAGTGACAACCTTTGGGATCAAAACTACAATCTACGTACTATTGCGTTGATATTATTTCATATGTTTTATGTTGCAACCATCCTTTAGGAATACCCTCCTTAGTTTAGCTGAGCTAAAAGTGAAGAGGAGATTACCCACTTCAAGAAATTGGCCCTTAATCATCCTCAACCTTTTGTTGATCCCCTTTCTTGTCTCCTTGACGACACCCCTGGCCTAAGAGATTAGTTGATTTCATGTGGTCTAATAGTGTTAGAATCTGAAAAGATGAATAACCCAGAAAATATAGTGCAACAAATAGATAATAAATTCTATATGTAAATGATATAGATATCAAAATAACAAAATAGGGTTAGTCTCCAAGAGAGAAATGAAAATGCTCATAAAGCAAAATAGCATTAGGAGAATGCAAAAGCAAATAGCTGCATGAATTATCACAAGACTACCTAGGAGGTGATTATTTATAGACAATGAGAGAGGGGAGAGGTGGCAAATACAACCAATGGGAAAAGTCCACCACAATAGCCTAAAATAGGCAAGTGTAACTCTCAGGGAAGATGTCAACACATCCCACCCACTCACACTAATACTCGCATTATTAACATAAGCAAGCTTAATTAGAAATTTAGGAAAAACCTAGGAAATAAGAAAATAAAAAACCCACTAGGAAAACAAATACCTACACTAACACCCCCTTAAGTGCAACTTAGGTGGATGAAAAGATGGGTCCCAACAAATGAATCATGATGAGGTACCCATGTACATGAAAATCCACCCAAAGAGAAGATGTCCCCCCCAAAAGCGAGAACAGTCCACCCTAAATAGAGAGAGAAAAGACCCCTATAGTGTAGAGAGTCAAGACTCTAAGTGTAAGGAAGGACTAGGTAGCCCCCCAAAAGATGAAGCCTGTCGCACTCCCAACAAAGCTCACATATGAAGATACTTGTTTTTTGTGAAGGGTTTGCTAAAGATATTGGCAACCTATTCAAAATTTAGGCAATAATAGCAATCAATGACATGTCCATGAATAAGCTCCCAAATGTAGTCCATATGGACCTCAATGTGTTTGGTCCGTTGATGATGGATCAGGTTTAGTGAGATCTAAATAACACTCTTCTTGTCACAAAATATGAGTGATGGTTGTTACAACTGGATACCAAACTCAATGAGAATATTCTGAAGCCAAATAGCCTCAGTGGCAGAATTCACATCCCCTGATACTCAACTTTGATAGAAGATAGAGAAATACCAAACTGCTTCTTGCTTGACCAACAAACAAGACTTGAACCAAGTGAGAAGTTATAACCTAAAGTAGACTTGCGATCATGAGAATCACCTGACCAATCTAAATCTATGAATCCCACCAATTCAATATTAATGCTTGTTGTGTAGTGAATCTCAATACTTGAGTACCTAGAATGTAGCGAAGAATTCACTTGCATGCTTTCTAGTGCATCTCATGGGGCTCCTGCATGAATCGAGAGAGCATGCCTACAACATATAAAATGTCATGTCTCATATGAGTCAAATAGATGACACTCCCAACAAGCTGTCAATATAAAGTGTCATCAATGAAAGGCGAAGAACACCGAGTCTCAAGTTTGACTCCAGAAAGAAAGGGAGTCAGAGAAGGCTTACATTCAACCATATGAAACCTTGAGAGAAAATCTAGAGAATACTTGGATTGTGTGATGGTGATCCTAGAAGCAGACTAGAAGATTTGAATCTCGAGAAAGTAATGTAACAAGCCAAAGTCAGTCATAAAAAAATTGTCTTGAAGGATAGTTTTCATTGTTGCAATGGTGGATGAAGAACTCCCTGTGATCAATAAGTCATCAACATAAAGAACCAAAAAGAGGAGTGAATCATTCTAATACAAAATGTAGACATTTAGATCATAATGGCATCAAGAGAACCCAAGTATGAGAAGGAAGGAATCCATCTTGGCATACCAAGTTTGGGGGGCTGCTTCAAGTGATAGATAGATTTCTAGAGTCTACAAACTAAAGAAAGTGTCCTAGAAAAAACCTTGTGGCTGATCCATATATATCTCCTCCTCAAGGTCTCCGTGAAGAAAATTACTCTTTACATCCATTTGGAAAACCTCCCATCGTTGTGTTATAGTGATAGAAAGGATGAGTCTGATGGAATTCATGTTTGTTATAGGTGCAAAGGTCTCAGAGTAGTCGACAGTAAGAACTTGGAAAAAATCCTTTGCAACTAACTTGCTTTATGTTTATCCATTGACCCATCTAATACAAATTTTATTTGATAGACCGACTTAGGAAGAGGGACAACATCCCAAGTGTGGTTCCTCATCAAGGAACTATACTCCTCCTACATAGCTGTATCCCACTCAATAATACCATAAGCCTCTCAAAAGGATTGTGGATCAAAGGTAGTAGCAATGAAGATATGTGGAGATCATGGAACTATGAATGTATTTGCCTAGTGTCTAATGGATCCCAAACACAATCGCCTATAAACCATAATGCCCGTTGAGCCCAAAGTGGACCTAAAGTTAGAGAGTCTGGAGGAGAATCATCAACCTCTGAATGATAACTGCGAGAGGAAGGAGGTGAATCCTTAGAATCAATCTCAGTGTTAGAAGTTGGGGAAGAAGACTCTTCATCATTTGGAATCTACTCAAGTTGATATGAATCCTTAGAAGATTTGTCATGTAGCCCAAGTGACTCCAATGTTAATGTATAAGGAGGTACAGAAGTGACAAGAGTAAATATCAAAGAGCCCTCATCAAAATGAACACTCCTTTCAATGAACAACTCATGTATAGTAGGGTGGGGCAATTGATAACCCTTCACACCATTAGGATAACCTACAAATATGCAAGGCTTTGCCTTACATTTTCTTGTAGGAATGTAGGCCCATGTAGGAGAACCAAAAACTTAGAAGTGCTTAATTGATGGTTTCTGACCACTTCGAGCTTTAAAAAGAGTGACTCCCTTCAAGGATTGATGAGGAACTCAGTTCTAGATATAACAAGCAGAGTTAATGGTCTTTGCCGAATACTATGGTGTAAGAGATTTGGAGTGAATCATGTAGTTTTCCATTTCTTTCAAGGACCTATTCTTGTGTTCTGCAACACCAATCTGCTGAGGACTCTATGGAATTGAATGCTATCAATCAATCCCCTGTAGAGTGCAAAACTACTCAAATTATGGTTTACATGCATAACACCATTGTCAATGTGCAAAACCATGATGGATTTTCTTGATTGCTTCTCTAAAAAAGTTTTGAAGTCTTGAAAATGATCAAATACCTCAGACTTCTATTTGAGAAAGTATACCCAAGTATATCTAGAAAAGTCATCAATGAATGTTAGGACATATCTAGCCCTGTTGAAGGATGGATGAGGAAATGGATCAGCCAAATCATTGTGAACTAATTCAGGTATCTGTGAAGCTCTCCATGTCTTATCTTTTTCAAATTTATCTTCAAGATGATCACCAAAGATGTAACCTTATCAAAAACCACTTGAAAATTGAACTGAAGGCAACCTTGTGACCATGCTCTACTAGTTGAGCTGCTAGAAGTAGCAAAAGTTAAGATGGCCAAACTGCTCATGCCATAACTTACTCACCTTATCAGAATGAGTGAGAAAGATAGATGGAGGATTAGGAACAAAGTGAGAAAATAGATAGAGCCTAGACTAATGATCTACTCTCCTAATTGCAACTATAGAACCACTATGCATCTCACTAATCACCACTAAATCAGGAGTGAAATTGACTAGCTTGCTTGAACCTATCTGAGTGATCTAATAAACTTAAAGGAGATTAGTTGATAACGAGGGCACGAAAAGAGCATCTTGAAATTTTCCATCCCACACATCAATAGACCCTCTCCCACACACCTCAATAGGAGTGTCATCACCTATCAAAATAGAAGGCATAGAATAAGGCTCCAAAGATGCAATTTCATCCTTAGAAGAAACCATGCGGTGTAAAGCACTTGAATGAAGAACCCAAGTGGGTGGTTGTGAAGCAACTACTATGAGGGCTTTGCCCCTTTTTTCCCCTCACCGTTATCTTTCACCTTGTTAGACCCCTAATGTGAACTCTGCTTTACTAACTCAAGAACACATATTATTCTTTTCAAGAATGTGTGTCAAGTGATCAATTCATTTCTTCAAACATTTGTGTCCATCATGACCATGCCTTTTAAAATAAGCACATTTGATCTTCTCCTTCTTAGGCTTTGTGACATTTGAAGATGAGGTCTCATTATCTGCTTTTGAGACAACTAGTCTCTGATCCTTATTCTCCTTGCCATTTTTTTCTATTTCTTATCTTTACTACTTTGTATATTTTATTCTTTTGTGCCTTGGCTGGTAGCCAAGGTGTAATATCCCAAATGGGGATATTTTTGCCAAGTTTGGATTTACGAGCTTTCCAAATGAATTTTCTACTCAAACCCTAGTTATTGAATTCTAATTTTTATAATTTTCAGATTGAAAACACTTATAACAACCAATGCACATCACATCAAATCATCAAAGGGATATATCACATGATTCACCCAAATTCATAAGTGATTTGCACTATGAAATACACATCTACAACCATCAAATATACATCCACCATGAATATAAAGTCTGCTGCTGTGAACTTTGAATATATGAAGTCTCCAAGTACAAAATATGGCTAGGACGAATAGCCACAAGCCCAACAATATAGAAAATATAATTAGCAATGTTTACATACCAAAATGTGCATAATTATGGCCTTCCAAAGGGAGCAAACAAGACTGTAGGTCTGCTGATATAAATCTACCCAAACCCTAACCCTAAAAGCCAACAATTCACCAAGAATATGCCTCAAATGCAAGTTGCTTCTCCTCCAAATGGTGCACTCCAGCCCTAGGGTGATGCCCTAGAAAAAACACTACCAATGAATGCTCTCCAAGCTAATATAAAATTTTCCCTAGATGATGTTGAAGTGCAAGTAGATCCCCATCATGAAATCTTCCAATGAAGAAACTAGGTTTTCGAACAACTCCTCCTAGGATGCTTGAGGTTTTCATCCCAAGATCCTCTCCAAGAGATAAATCTCCAAGAATGTATGAATGAATGACTAAATGATGCCTTACCAATGCCAAAAGGCCTTGTATATATATGCAACTTGACTCTTCTCCCATAGGGCTAACCTCGGTAAAGGATGATATATTTTGAATGTAAATTTACCTCCAAGAGGGCCAACTACTCTCTCTCTCTCCACATGAGTGCCCAAAACAAATTAAATTAAAGATATAATTTGAGTATTGTTTTATCTATCCTTCAAGTGCTAGCCTAGATGCATGGAATATTATATTTTTATTTCTCCATTGGTGCCAAACAAGTGACCTCCTCATTATGATGGTATGTAGAATGCAACCTCAAGCTTGACCATCTCTAGGCATGAAAGAAGATATTATATCACTTATCTAGACATCCAAGTGACCTCCATATGAAACCATATCATCTCTTGACAAAATTATAACAAGTCTTCTTATCCCATAGCATATCTCCATATAAGTAACTCTCCCAAGTGGTTCACTCCAAGGTGGATGAATTACCTTATCCAAGATGAGTGTATCAAAGACCTTAGAAAAATATGACAAGTCATCTCCACTACCTAAGATACCCTCTAAAAATCCTAGAGCATGGACATTAGCCCAACCTCTCTCCAAAGGCGACCATTCCAAAAATGGGGACATTACAGTCCTCCCTTTTTAGAATTGCTTGTCCTCAAGCAATGGCAAGTATGTATCCTATGAGATAGTGTCAAATGACATGTATCTCCATCTACTTGCATGCTTGGTGGTCATACAACTCCTCCACTAGTGGCTGCATCCTCCAAGAAGAATGTGAAGAATGCAATGTGAAGTGAACTCCGATAGCCAAAGCCATACACACTCGAGCGCAACCAAGCACCATCCTCCAAATTCTAAAAGTAATCCTAGAACCACAAGTGCAAAACTCTTCAAAGCTCCCAAGGTGCCACTCCTCAGAAATGAAGCCTCAAATATGCCTGTCAACAAGTAGCGAAGAGTGTAGTCTCTGAAACATGTCCACCTGTCACCAAGACTTGACTGTCTCACGCTATCATCATCCATATCTCAAAGGTTATGAAACAACTTGAATAGATCCCAAGTGCCACTACCTAGATCCCAAATCATGACTCCTCCATATGTGCAAAGTGTAATGCCCCGCCAAGGAACCCATTAGAAACAACACAACTATGCTATTCTAATAGGACAATTTTTTTTTTAAAGAATGAGATAACAAGTAACGCAAATCATAACTACGCATATCAATTAAACTAAGCTTTATCCTCTAGGGTTTCATGGTTGCATTACTAACAAAACTATTAATAAGATCTAAACATACATCATGAATTAACTAGCAACAATAATTCATTCTAAATCTATTGTATCAAATGAATGAACACATACATTTCCATATTATAACATCGGATAAGTAATCATCAAGATCATGTAAATAGAACTACAAGTGCATATTCAAATTTCTTTACATAAGAGTACAACATTACATTGTTTACACTATCACTTTTCTTGATAACATTGGAATGTAAACATCAAGATTACAGTTCATGATTCATCTGGTACACATGGCTAGAACAAGAACATGAGTAACTGTCTCCTCAAGCTAGAGCGAGATCTAGAACCCGCTACATGAGATACATCCTTCTTGTACATGAACAATGGAAAGGAAAAAACCAATGAAGAAAAAGCACAACCAACTGACCATGTGGAACCCTAAGGTCCACCCCCGTGCTAGGAGATGACATAAGGTCCTACTTTAGAAAACAATCAGAAAGACAACATACTAACTGGTGCAAGGACTACACATGACTCCAATACAATACGGGTCAATATGAACATCACAAGCAACTCAAACATCACTTCCAGAGGCATTCTCACAACGTATGGGGAGAACCTAAGTAGGGAATGCTAGACTGCAGTAGGGATGAGTGTCATCACATGGTGCTGACATGGGTTACCCTGATAGACTCTCGCTCAACGTCGGCCCCCATCTATGGTTACCCTGACAGTCTCTCACTAGACGCTAGCCCCATAGGGTGACACATGTGAAACTGACATTCCTTTCGTGAGGACAAGGAGTTGGTTTTGCTAATCAGGCCATCTCATCCCATCCTTAGCTTGAATGAGCATGCTACAGGCATGGGTGAGGCATCCAATTATCTTAATTAGTGTGAAAACTACCCAACCCTCTAAATTTATTATTAAGTTATCACTAGAGTAACAACTTCCAATGGGTTATCCTGGCAAGCCACTTTGGGCCCCGACCCCACAATGAAAGCCACTCCCCCTTCACTACATCTAGATTCTCAAAGCCCATAACATAAACCAAACACGAACTATCACATTTCTCATCATGATGCATTTACAACACAAAATATACATCATTTCACATCACATAGAGCAAGGCATTACCCATCTTGCATAGTCATCATAACCACATGAATAGGTACACTGAGCAATGCATTACCTATCTTGCACATGTATCATACCAACATGAATAGGAGGCAACATTCCAGGATTGCATTTCACTCAACTCCCATGATGCACACATAGCCAACCCCCACACAATCACACCCTCCTAGGCCTCTGGAATCAACTTCCCCAAATGACACAAACACTTGACACCACTAAAACACAATGGTCTCACATCACATTCACTCTCAAATGCACATCATAAACTAATATCCTTCATCAATATGTCAATTACAATACCAAAAATGCAACATATGATATGATGCACTAGTTATGGGTCTTAAAGAATGTAACATTAATCCAATCATGATCAATCATCTAACAATTATAAAGTGAATATATCTCATCAATACAAAACTATAACTTTCTAACCACCAGTAACAATTACTAATATGATCATAAGATATAAGTGTCCACGAGTAACAATATTTTAACCAATAGATCCCAAGACTTATTTTAGTTTCATCTAATTAAAGTGATTGCAAACAACATGCAAATAACCCTAAGGCATACATATTATAACACAACAATTTATAAAATGCAATCCTTATCACAATGAGGGACTATCACCACAATTAAAATAATACAATATAGTAATAATAACCATAACACATGAATGATATAACCGATGGCTACAAAATTCACCATTATTAAACTAAACCACTATTTACACTGATGTAGATTTCATTAATAATCTAGACAATTTTGTAAATACTATTCAAATTTAAACCTCAATCAAATCATATCAAATCTTACTTTTTTCAAATCTTGTTCCACAAGATCTAATATTCATTTATATCACTTTAAAAAAACAAGAAGCATTTAAATCTTCATTAAAGCAATGATTAGGGAGACTAGGGTTAATAATCACATTCCAACATAGATGAGAAAATTAACTTAATTTAAGCAATAATAAAGGCTACCATCTAAACATCATAATAATATTTGAATCATTGCATATCCACATACAAATAACTAATAATCAAGCAAATCTTAGAAATGTATAAATCATTCTAAGTCATTGTATAATACCCCCAAATTGATCATCATAAGTCATCTCAAAATCAACTAGATTGTGACCATAAATATAAATAAAATCCCCTCCTAAGGAAGGTACCCACCTAAACATAATCCACATTTGATTAAAAAGCAATAACTGTGACATAATATTTGTCACATTCCTTAACTACCGTGTTAATCTATAACTGTATATATAAAAGTAAAGCCCTAAATACTAATAACAACACCCTACTAAAAAGATGAAAATTTTATTATTATTAATCCTATGGAAAACTACCTTGGTAAAAATGGGTATAAACAGAGAATTATGAATGTTCTTACCTCTTTTGGCTTACTGTTCATTGTCAGGATACTTATTTTCTCAGGGAGACGTTCTAGATGCTAGAGAATTTCAAAGTGTTCATGGACCTACACCTATACCACCTATATAACTTCCTTTATAAGTATCAATATTGGCACTAGAAAATGATCTATTGATTTGGATATAGTTTTATGGAACTTATTTGTTCAAAGAGTTGTGTTGTCAACAACCCCATTTCACCTGGTGCAATTGTGCACCTAAAAGATATTTGTTCTCTCACAAATGAATTCAAGATCTAATGAGCCTAAGGGTAGATTTGACTAGATGACAATGATGTCCAAATTATGACAAACCAGATGGGACGTCTTCAATTTCCTTACCAAGTTTGTGAGAAATCATAAAGAAATATCTTTAGCAAGGAAGCAGAGCTTGAACTCTTACTCTTTCACTTATTTCCAAACAAAGAATACAAAAGAAATAATAATTAAGTTGTGCCTTTCACTACAAACCTAATTTATAAGCTCCATAATTGCTAATAAGAACATATGCACCACTCCCCTCTCCCTGCATGCAGCAGAATGGGAGCTGGGGAAAACATGTATGGACGTCCATCACAGCATAAAGGCAAGAGATTTTTGTTAAATATTATAGTTGGAAATGCTTTGGTGGACAGGTATACGAATGTGGAAACATATACAAGAATGTGAATTGTCTAACAGATGCCTCAAAGAGATGTCATCTCATGGATTGCAATGATTGAAGAATACACACAAAACGGATTATGCAAAATATTCTCAAGATCTTTGAATTAATGATGCACTCTGGAATTATATCCCAACAACATAAGCTTTGCTTGAGTTCTAGGCGCACACAGCCATACAGGTTTTGTGGACAAGGGTTGTGCATGCTTCAATCACATTTGGAACCCTTATTGCATTGTGCCTACAATTAGTCATGATGCGCACATGGTCAACTTTCTGGTTCGCCCTGGATATCTCGAGGACACCCTAAACTTTGTCATTAAGATGCCAGATAATCCTGCAGTGGATCTACAATTGTGTTTTCCTCGGTGGCATATCACATATGAATACAGACTGATTTCGTTTGTTAAAAAGACTTTAGAAACTTTCAAACAAATGTAATTGGAAATTGAAAGATAAATCTCTAGCAGATAAAACATGCAAAATTGGGATGCATAAACAAAGCAAACAACTATTAGATTGATGCCAAATTTGGGCACATAGACAAAGCTCACAAACTGTTTGATCGATGTCTCAGAGAGTGATCTCTTGGAATGCAATGATTGCAGGATACACACAAATAGATTTGTTGAAAAGACTTTAGACATGATCAAGCAAATGCAATTGGAGGATACAATCTCTGATGGATATGTATGCAAATCTGGACGCATAGACAAAGTATGAGAGTAGTTTTCACATACATTTCACAAACATCTGATATTGAATTCCTAACTCCTACCAGGCATCTCATTGTCATGGATTCGGTAGCCTTTTACTTTCTTTTCTGAAAGGGAAAGTAGATTAGCTTAATCTTATAGGTCATTGCAAAGTTTTGAGGCCGTTGTCAATGATATCTTTCACATAGTAATATCCTTGCAGATTTTAAAGAAAATTGGTTATGAAAATCTATGTCTATTCCAATCAAAGTCTATCGAATAACTCGAGGGAAGGAGATGATATTGGTGTAGCAATTACAGGTTTGGGTAAGACTATTGCCTTAGGGGATGGGCAAATTGGACCCATCATGGCCCCATGTTAGAGCTTGCTCAACAGATGATATCAGTTAGAATTTCCAAGGATGCTGGTTCAAGTTGTGCACCTATTTATGGTAGATCTGGTGCGGCATGACAATCAGATGATTGTTTAGTATGGGTTTTGAGTCTCAGATTACAAGAATAGTTCAAATACCAGACAAGATCAGAACGACATTACAGGGCAGGCCGATTATACAGCTATAGAGGATTGACTAGTTTCCCCATGCATAAGGTGATTTTAAAACAAGAGGGCAAATCTAAAATAACTACAGTTTCTAAAAGTATTTGGGATCAAAAAACAAATACATCTAATGTTGATCTAAAGAGAACAAATTAAAATAATGAGAGAGATCCTGATTTCAAAACTTTTCCAAAATCTTTTACTGCTCCTGATTTCTTTAATTCACGCTGTCCTCTATTTTCTGTGTGCTCCCTTTTCCTTAGCTTAGTTTTCTATTTATTATTATTCCCAAAAACCTAATTCCTTCCTTTCACTCACTGTGTGCATCTCCTTCCTGCTACTCCTCTCGTGTCTATATCTTCCTCCTCCCCTCATGTTTGTCTCTCATCTTTTTATTTATTATCAAAACCCTATTTTCCTCCTTTGGCCCCCAAATCTCACAATTTCCTATTTACCAATACAACCTATAATCTAATTTACAACATTAAAATAGAATTTTTGTTTTTATTTATTTCATCATTTACTATATATTTGTTTTATAACAAATTATAATTATTAATAAATTTATTTTTATAGCCATTAAACAAAACATATACTTGTTTAAATAATTTATTTTCATATTAATTTTATCAATTATATTTTCTCATATAACTATAATTTTCATAAAAGCATTTATATTTATTTATCAAAAGCGCCTTCGTAACTTAATGATCCTTATTATAATGTAACAATTTATAAGAGTATTGATCAAACAATTCTAACTAGATAAATTCAAATGTCAAACAATACCTAACCTCTAAGTATGATTGCAAAGCATGACCACAACAACAATGACTGGCTATCATGACCATACCGACAACACTGACTGGGTGCAAAACTGGATACTCATCCTCTTCAAGGATGATGGCTAAGCTAGAGGACCATATGTTATCTCTGTTCAATAGTTTCCATTGGGTTTAAGGCATGCTCAGACCTATCAATTCAGGTGGAGTTGATGTCTGATACCTATAGCACACAACACGGTCTATGCACAAGTATAATAAATATAAAATGGTCACGAAGTGAAAGAGAATCGCAACGTCACTGGACGCTCACGAATGAGTGGTACGACATTGTCTCTTTTCACACCATACAATAATCAGATCATCCTATAATACATAATCAGTCGCATAAAAATCAATTCTAACATATGACAATCATAGTAAGATCGACATCATAATCACCTGAATGTAAAACAATGTCAGAGCATATGAATTATCAGTGTCGCAACAAGGATTATCGATAAAACATACTGTCATATGAAACCACACATGAGGATAATCAGGAATGTCACCATCATGAATGTAGCATCTACCGACATCATATAATGTACAACATCAACTATCTAACATACCCTAAATATTCCTATTATTTTACCTTCATCTTCATGCTCCTTAGCTAGACCATCTGCACATCCAAGGTGAGAATGGAGGGGCAGTACACAAAGAATGAGGTAGTGGAAGCATCTCGGAAAGTCCTCAACACCAAGACAACCTCCAACTCCTGTAGACCTCCCATGAATGTGAAATATGCCCGGGATAGGTGCAAGAAGTGTTGCAAGTATGAGGTGAGCCAGTGTTGTCATTGATGTCAACATACTCATATTGCATTGACAAGAAGGATTGGATGAGCTGTGTGCTGAGGATATTGAGAAAATTAGCCTCAGTCAGGAACAGTGAAGAACCGTGATGAGAAGAAGGCAAATGTATTGTATAGGTTGAGAACCGGAGGATGCGGATTAAAGGGTTTGTAGATATGAGTCTTGAGATGCTTTAGTTAAGATTTCAGAGGTCCGCATGAAGATCTGAAGGAGTTATGGCTGTCGGTGTAGAACCGGTTCCGACAAGTATTCAGAGGTGACAGAGGATCACAAAAAGGTCCGGTGAGGTCCGGAACTGTATAATCCTAATCTGCGGATTGGAAGGAGTCTTTGGGATGTCCTTGTGATGTGCCATCTCAAGTTGTGTATGATTTGGAGGTCCGGAAGTACCTCTTGCATTATGACAGTGGCGACAGACAGTGTTCTTGAAGTTCCGGATAAGGAAGAGAAGAGATTCCAGTAAGTAAAGAAAGTGCGGATGTACCTGGTCATTCAGGCAGGCTTGTGAAGGTTCTTGGATCATGTTGAGGTTGTGTTGTTGGTCCGCACTGATAGTAGAGCCCGGAATTGAAGTTATTCTTCCGGATGAAATTCTTGCTCTGTTTAGCCGACCGGATGAGTTGTTCATCCTGCGAATGTTCTTGTGGTGGCCGACCGGATGTGTTATTCATCTTGCGGATACTCTTATGGTTGTTTGCCGACTTAGATGTTTGTTCCTAAGTCGATGTCTTGTATAAATAACGGTTTGTGAGTTCATTTCGAAGTGTGGATTGTGTGGATGAGTGTGGCATAGCGAAGAGAAGTGCGAAAGGCAGAGCAGAGGTTTTTGGGCTTAAATGGAACTGATCCGGACATAGTAGAGATGTCATTCTCCAGTTCAAGATTGTGATTCTTATCACTTTGTAGACAGTGTGTCTCCTTGTAGGCAGTGGGCCTCTTTGTGAGCAGTGTGCTCGGGCAGTGAGCCCTAATTGGCAAGTGCCATTCTTTTTCTTATTCTTCTAACAGAGAATAATCCTTGGGTTAATCACCCCGTGGTTTTTCCCTTAACCGGGTTTTCCACGTCAAAATCTTGGTGTTCAATGTGTTGATGTTTATCTGCTCTTGTGTTTATGTATTATGCTTTCATGGATGATTAATTGATATGCTGTTAACTAACAACGAAGAATCAAGTGTTTGAAAGAAGAAGAAGTTTTATACAACTGATTCACCCCCCCCCTCTCAGTTGTATGCCTTAAATCCAACAATTGGTATCAGAGCCAAGTTCCTCTGAAAGGAGCTTAACCGCTTGAGGAGATCCAGGATGTCGTCATACAAGAAGGATAGTCTGAAGTTCGATGGAACCAACTTCACTCTTTGGAAAGGTCGCATGAAGTGTCACTTGGAATGTATGGGAAAAGCATACTTGGCTATGGTCTCAAAACCATATGTACCTCCACAAGGTGGTCCGACAACTCTGAATGAAATCACAGATGCTGAAAATAATCTGCGGACCAAGGAAGCCCTACTAAGCGCATTGAATGATTCAGATCTCTCAAATGTTATTGACCTACCAACTGCATATGAGATCCTGACTAAACTGGAACTTCTGTATGAAGGAGATGAGTTTGTCAAAAGTGCAAGGTTGCAAAGTCTAAAAGGGAAATTTGAAAGATTGAAGATGAGAGATGATGAAAACATCACTACCTTTATGCCAAGAGTGAATGAGCTGGTATGTGGAATTAGAAATGCTGGTGGAACTCTAGATGAAAATGAGATTGTCTGCAAAATCCTAAGATCCCTTCCTGCTGCCTACAAAATCAAGGCTGCTGCCATTGATGAATTCAGAGCCCACACAACTGTCACAAGAGAACAACTGGCTGGCAAACTAGCTGCATTTGAAATGACCGAGTTTGGAGATGATCCTCCCAAGATTGAATCTGCTTTCAAAGCCAGTGCCTATGTGAAAGGCAAACAGAGATTTGATCTGGGAGAAAACTCATCAAGGAAGATGTCATGGTATGATCAAGCAAGAAGAGACATGGAAGAAGAAGCAGAAACAGCTCAACTTGAAGCCCTCATTGCAAAGAGACTGCCAAGAGGATCCGGTAAGTATGAAGGAAAACTACCCTTTAAGTGTTTCAACTGCAATAAGATTGGTCATTTTGCTTCAAGATGTCCGGAAAGATCTGCAAGGTCTAATACTAACAGACAAAGGTTTCAAAAGAACTGCTATTATGTTCATGAAGAAGATGACAATGAAGGAGTAACAGATGATGAATCAGAACTAGAAAGCAAATCCGGAAATGAATGGGTGTTTATTGCCATCAAGGAAGAAGATTCAATATCCTCTGAATCTGTCAATCACAAGGTTGTGGAAAGAGCTTTGGCTGCTCAAGTGGAAGAAAAGGATGATTGGGTTATTGATAGTGGATGTTCTCACCATATGACTGGTGACAAGAATAAGTTCTTAGATTTGGAAAGGTATGAAGGAGGAATGGTAAAGTTTGGTGACAATTCTACTGGCAGAATCAGAGGTAGGGGAACTATTTCCTTTGATGGAAAGAGCAAAACAGGTAATGTACTATATGTTGAAGGATTGAAGCACAATCTTCTCAGTGTTGGTCAGCTAGTGGACAAAGGCTATGATCTCCGGTTCAAGAATGGAAAATGTAGAATCTTTACAAGCTCCGGAACTGAAATTGCATCCGGTGCTCAAACAAAAGGTAATATCTTTCATCTGGTTGGTTCAAACAAAAGTTGTCTATTTGCTCAAGTTGATCAGAGTTGGTTATGGCATAGAAGAATGTGTCATGTGAATTTTGATAACATCATCAAGATAAGCAATATTCAGGCTGTAAGAGACCTTCCAAAATTGGTGAAACCTACAAATAGTTTGTGCAAAGAATGTTAGCTAGGTAAACAGAGCAGAGTCTCTTTCAAAAGCAAAGATCAGTCTTCTACCGGATTGTTGGAATTAGTACATACTGATCTCTGTGGTCCGACAAGAATCAAGAGTCTGCAAGGTGATAGATATTTCATGTTGTTAATTGATGATCATTCCCGGATGATGTGGGTTACCTTTCTAAAAGAAAAATTAGAAGCATTTGAGAAGTTCAAAATCTTCAAAGCTATGGTAGAGAATCAAACCGGATTGAAACTAAAGTGTCTAAGGTCTGATAGAGGTGGTGAATTTACATCTGGTGAGTTCATTGACTTTTTTGAGAAGCAGGGTATAAGGAGACAATTGTCTACTCCTAGGACTCCACAGCAGAATGGAGTAGTTGAAAGAAAGAACTGGACCATCCAGGAAGCTGCCAGGACAATGATGTTGGAAGAAAATGTTCCTCAGATGTTTTGGAAAGAAGCTATCAGCACTGCAGTCTACACTCTCAATCGAGTTCAAATCAGAAACAACACCGGTAAGACCCCCTATGAACTCTGGTTTGGCATCACTCCTACTGTGAAATATTTCAGAGTATTTGGTAGCAAGTGTTATATTAAAAGAGATGAAGATCTAGGAAAGTTTGATGCTAGAAGTGATGAAGGAATTTTCTTGGGCTACTCCACTCAAAGCAAAGCATACCGGTGTTACAATAAGAGATTGAGGAAGATGATAGAAAGCACCAATGTGAAAGTTGATGAAGGAATTGAGAAGCCTTCAAGATTTTATGAGTTTGATGAAGATGATCAAGATGGTGTTCAGGTTCAAGGGACTCAATCCCCTCCGGTAAGTCAGAATCAACTTGATCCAGTAAATCAGGAAGAAGAAATAGGTCAGAATGAACCTGATCAAGGAGCAACAGTGCAGGATATTCCCAAAATTCCAAGGTATGTAAGACTAAACCACTTTGAAGATCAGATCATAGGTGACAGAAGCAAAGGTGTGCAAACTAGAAGGAATGTTGCTCAAAATCAGGATGAATGTTGTCTGATTTCAAAGATTGAACCTAAAACAGTAAATGAAGCCTGCAATGATGAAAACTGGACTAAAGCAATGAAAGATGAATTAATGCAAATTGAGAAAAATCATACTTGGGATCTTGTTCCCAGACCTAGAGACAGGAATGTGATTGGAACCAAATGGGTCTTCCGGAACAAACTGAATGAAGCTGGTGAAGTTATCAGAAACAAAGCTAGATTGGTCTGCAAAGGCTACTCTCAAATAGAAGGAATTGACTTTGAAGAGACCTTTGCTCCGGTGGCAAGAATTGAAGCAGTCAGATTATTTCTTGCATTTGCTGCCTTCAAAGACTTCAAGGTATATCAGATGGATGTCAAGTCTGCTTTCCTAAATGGTGATCTGGAAGAAGAAGTTTACATTGAACAACCGGATGGATTTCAATTGTCTGATAATGATGATATGGTCTGCAAGTTGAAGAAAGCATTGTATGGACTAAAGCAAGCCCCAAGAGCATGGTATGAAAGGTTGGATAAGCATCTTGTGCAGATTGGATACAACAAAGGTACTGCTGACAGTAACTTATATTTCAAAATTGTTCATGAAAACATTTTGATTGTTGAAGTGCTTGTGGATGATATCATTTTTGGAGGAAGAGATAGTATGTGCAAAACTTTTGCAAATCAGATGAAAAGTGAGTTTGAAATGTCTATGCTTGGTGAAATGAATTTCTTCTTGGGCCTGCAAATTACTCAAACAAAGAAAGTAATCTTCATTTCTCAAACCAAATATGTGAAAGAATTGTTAAGGAAATATGGTATGGAAGATTCAAAATCAATGAACACTCCCATGGCAACCGGATGTAAGTTGAGCAAAGATGATGACTCCCCAAAGGCAGATCAGACAAAGTATAGATCAATGATTGGTGGATTGTTGTATCTCACTCAGACTAGACCAGATATAATGCAGGCTGTTGGTCTTGTGGCAAGATTCCAGGCTGATCCTAGAGAATCTCATGTTATGGCAATCAAAAGAATTTTTAGGTACCTGAAAGGAACAGTTGAGTATGGTCTATGGTACCCTAGAGATCCGGATTTCTCTCTTCATGCTTACACAGATGCAGATTGGGCAGGAGATGTGGATGACCGGAAGAGCACTAGTGGTGGAGCATTCTTTTTGGGGAAGAGATTGGTTTCTTGGCTAAGCAAGAAACAAGATGCAATATCTCTGTCTACAACTGAAGCAGAATACATTGCAGCAGCAGGTAGTTGCACTCAAATCTTATGGATGAAGTAGATGCTAAGAGACATTAAAGTTGAATATGAGGAGCCTATCACAATTTTCTGTGATAATTCAAGTGCAATTAATATTTCTAAGAATCCGGTATTGCATTCTAAGACTAAGCACATATCTATCAAGTTTCACTTTTTGAGAGAACAAGTGAACAAGGAAGAAGTCAGATTGGAGTATGTTCCCTCAAAGGATCAGATTGCAGATATCTTTACTAAACCTCTTCCCAAGGACTCTTTTGAATATCTCCGGGAGAAGTTAGGGGTCATGGCCCCTCCGATGATGAACTAGGATGCACTGATGTGCATCAGTCCGGTGGATATCACAGTCATATCTTGTGATCCGGATTGATGATGGGGAGCTGCAACTAAGGGGGAGCAGCTGGTATGATTCTGATGTATGAGAATTGCAAGTATGAGCCCTTTGCCATTGATGTCAAAGGGGGAGAGAAGACATGTGAAAAACAAGTGGCTGATGATCAAAGGGGGAGCAGTAAAGGAAGAGAAGACATATGAAAAGTTGAAGTTCTTGTCTTAATGGTTTTTCACATCATATGTTGCCATCAATGACAAAGGGGGAGATTGTTGCAAGTATGAGGTGAGCCAGTGTTGTCATTGATGTCAACATACTCATATTGCATTGACAAGAAGGATTGGATGAGCTGTGTGCTGAGGATATTGAGAAAATTAGCCTCAGTCAGGAACAGTGAAGAACCGTGATGAGAAGAAGGCAAATGTATTGTATAGGTTGAGAACCGGAGGATGCGGATTAAAAGGTTTGTAGATATGAGTCTTGAGATGCTTCAGTTAAGATTTCAGAGGTCCGCATGAAGATCTGAAGGAGTTATGGCTGTCGGTGTAGAACCGGTTCCGGCAAGTATTCAGAGGTGACAGAGGATCACAAAAAGGTCCGGTGAGGTCCGGAACTGTATAATCCTAATTTGCGGATTGGAAGGAGTCTTTGGGATGTCCTTGTGATGTGCCATCTCAAGTTGTGTATGATTTGGAGGTCCAGAAGTACCTCTTGCATTATGACAGTGGCGACAGACAGTGTTCTTGAAGTTCTGGATAAGGAAGAGAAGAGATTCCAGTAAGTAAAGAAAGTGCGGATGTACCTAGTCATTCAGGCAGGCTTGTGAAGGTTCTTGGATCATGTTGAGGTTGTGTTGTTGGTTCGCACTGATAGTAGAGCCCGGAATTGAAGTTATTCTTCCGGATGAAGTTCTTGCTCTGTTTAGCCGACCGGATGAGTTGTTCATCCTGCGAATGTTCTTGTGGTGGCTGACCGGATGTGTTATTCATCTTGCGGATACTCTTATGGTTGTTTGCTGACTTAGATGTTTGTTCCTAAGTCGATGTCTTGTATAAATAACGGTTTGTGAGTTCATTTCAAAGTGTGGATTGTGTGGATGAGTGTGGCATAGCGAAGAGAAGTGCGAAAGGCAGAGCAGAGGTTTTTGGGCTTAAATGGAATTGATCCGGACATAGTAGAGATGTCATTCTCCAGTTCAAGATTGTGATTCTTATCACTTTGTAGACAGTGTGTCTCCTTGTAGGCAGTGGGCCTCTTTGTGAGCAGTGTGCTCGGGCAGTGAGCCCTAATTGGCAAGTGCCATTCTTTTTCTTATTCTTCTAACAGAGAATAATCCTTGGGTTAATCACCCCGTGGTTTTTCCCTTAACCGGGTTTTCCACGTCAAAATCTTGGTGTTCAATGTGTTGATGTTTATCTGCTCTTGTGTTTATGTATTATGCTTTCATGGATGATTAATTGATATGCTGTTAACTAACAACGAAGAATCAAGTGTTTGAAAGAAGAAGAAGTTTTATACAACTGATTCACCCCCCCCTCTCAGTTGTATGCCTTAAATCCAACAAGAAGGTGTACAACAACTCTCACAGAGCTACTGATATGAATCCAAACAACAACCTCATGATGGCAATTCAGCTCCATGATAGTGCAAAGGATATCACTCATGATAATGGATGATAGGATATCATCAATGTGTTGCTCTCCCAAGATGAGGAGATGATCCTATTATAGGAAAATGTGAACAATAACATTAAACAACTAAATATCCAATAACTCAATGAAAAATGGTGTAAATACAAATAAACAAAATATATACCTTTGTGGACCAATTTACCTCATAGCTTCCATTGTTGCCTATCTTGCTTTGATCTTGTTTGATTATGGAGCTCTCAGAAGTTGTACTTCCTTGCTGTTAAGATGACAAAGCTTGAACGACTGTGTATAGGATTATGCAATGAAACTACAATGCAATAACTAATGAAGATGGATGATTGATAATGGAGACATGGTGGATGATAATGAGATGCAATGAATGGGTTTTTGCCAAAGGCACGCTGGTAAGATTTCTGCAGATTAAGATTACTAAAGCTTGGACTGATGAAAATGAGGGTTCCTTTTATAGGATGAGTAGAGGCTAAATCCAAGTGTTAATAGATCCATGACTGGAGGAAATATTTGTGAAGTGTACGGTTGAGGAAGCTTGAGAGAATGTACACGAATTAGGAGAGGACAAGTGTTCAGGCCTCCTTCATGAGTTATGGGAGTTAACAGAATAGATTAAGGAGTTAATTGAATAGACTAACCAGTTAAGTGAATTGATTGATTAGATAACTGATTTGACTGATGAATTAACTGATCTTGATTGGAGGAGAAATAGGACATGTGGGTGAGGGAATATTAGTTAATTAAATATTAAAATATTTAATTATGTGTGCAACATGGTGAGGTGGAAGGTGAGGTGGAAAGGTGATGTGGATTTATTAAATTAGGACTTTGGGATAGAGGAATTTAGGATTAATTAAATAATTTAGGATTATTTAATTATATGAGACATTAGAAGAATTAGGGATGATTTAATTAAATAAATTGATTTTATTTAATTATTGGAGGGATGTGAACCATTTAAATAAATTAGGACATTTATTTAATTGATAGAAGAATGAGAATAAAATAAATATTAAAATATTTATTTAGTTCGACACGAGCCAATTTTAGGTGTATACATTTTGCCTCTCTTTGATGCAATGTGTTTTATCACGTTGTTTCAAAGAATAAAAATTTTCTGGTTTTTGATACATGCCCCAGTTTGCCCCTGGTATAGGTTTACGATGATAGGATGCCCCCTTGAGAGATTGGACGGGAAGATGTGACGACAGGATGACAAACAATCTCACGATGAGATAGGTTGACAGGATAGAGAGAGAAGAAATTGGGTGACGTGGAAGAGAAATGGGATAAAAACTATGCCCCAACATGTACAAGGTTGAACTCCTCCAATTAGGGGTCAATTTGCTATATATAGGTATGCAGGGTCACAATCCTATTCATTTCTACACTTGTCTTTTGTGGAGAGATTTTAGGAGCTCCGGTGTGGTAGTAGTGCAAAGCAGTTAGCAGAGATGGACCGGATTCTGATAGCCAGCCACCGATTTGAGAGGATCCGAGGATTCAAGTGGCCAACAGAGTACGGACCCCTGGTATGTACCCTTTCAAACTTGGTCTTTTGTGCATTTATAGCGGTCAAATCATAAATCAAAATTTGAGTTTACGAATGCGTTGGTTTAGGGTTTCTGCGCAAATAAGCCAAGAAACTGCGCAAATGATGCGATTCTGCACAATTAAGCAGGGAATCGGTGCAAATGCGAAAAGTTTGCAAATGATACATATTTTTGCACAAATAAAAAGGGTTTCGACACATTCAATTTTTTAGGCGCATGTAAATAGTAGTCCTACGCATGCAAAATAAAGTTGCACAATCATGGCAAAAGCACGTAAGTGAATAGGGATTAGGCGCATCCATTAGGAATTAACGCATTCATGATAAATCAGTGCAAACAATGCTTGAAACTGCACATTTGAGCAAAAGTGCACAAATGATTGGGAGTGTTGTGCTTTTGACCGAAAGCTACGCATCTGGTAAACAGAGTTGTGCATCTGATAGGTTTGGTAAAATACTTAGCTGGTTTGAGAAAGTCGGCATCGTGATCGATGTTGGCCAACTGATAGGTCATCTTCGAGATTGATTGAATTTCAGAAGAGAGGATAGGATAAATTTCCTGATAGGTTAGCTAAGTACTTTATTTGATTTGATAGATTTGCGGCTTAGTTTGATTTGGTGTTTTAACGCACTTTGTTATCTATTTGTAGGAGATTCTAGATCATGTTCTAATGTGTTAGCAGAGATTCCCTCTGATGCAGCTGCTTAGGCCATGTACTTGATTGATAGTGACCATTTGGTGCTTGGGTCGACCGACTTATGGTATGTTTGCTTCATACCTGAGATGCGGGCTAACCTTGGATTGCTGACTGCTTTGGGTGAGAGGTATCACAGTGAGATAGGCATGTTTCACCTGCCCATAGGAGAGATGATGGTGACCTTAGAGGATGTTCATCGGATTCTACGGATTCCCATTCAGGGTGATTTGGTGGAGTATGAGTCTATCACTGGAGCTGGATTAGCTGAGTGCAGACGAGTGTTCGATGACCCAGACTTGGAGGGCACAAAGATCAGCTGGGCGGACTCTGTAGAGTATTACGAGCCTCTACCAACCATATAGAGGTATTGTAGAGTATTAGAAGAGTGGTTCAAATGCAGGCACAGGCACATGTAGAGGTAGAGGTACAGCCACAGGTGCAGTCATAGGTACATGCATAGGTACAGGTATCGGCACATGCACAAGTATAGGGTGGGTAGGGTGATGGAGAGGTAGCAACATTGTGAGCCCAGGTGGCTCAGTTACAGGCACATGTGGTATAGCTGCAGGGTCAGGATGATGGTGAGATGGTGGCCTTGCAAGCCTAGGTGGATTAGTTATAGGGGCAGGTGACACAGCTGCAGGGTGATGTCCGCACTTTGGTTCTTGAGCGGGATACGACCATATAGAGATATACTAGGGCAGAGGCCCTATTATAGGAGGTGCAGTAGACGGCATCCCAGGGTCCGCATAGCAAGATTGTGGCAGATATGGTTAGGGTGGGACAAGAGATATCTTATTGGAGAGGGCTATATGAGCAGGTTGTGCCATTAGAGTAGAGGGTCAACATCTTCCACCCTAGCTCATGCAACAGGTCGAGGCAGACACAAACAAAGAGCGTAGGGATGAGGCCACCAATTCCTTGTGGGCCATCTGGGATGGGTCCCATAGGGTCTCAGCCTCCCCTGCAGTAGCCACAGGATCCAGCCCCATCCGGAGCTAGCTCCACATAGTCACTTGCTTGAGACATGTATCATGTTATGCCAGTTTTTGTATACACCATTTTTGACCGGTTGAGATAGATACTTTTTATGACATCAGTGTATACTTGGACTTTATTATTATTTTGATATCTGATGATGATCTACATGAGTTTGACATACTATATGCATGTGTTCTTATGGATGGATTTATTTATTATGCTTATACTATGATGACATTACTCTGTTGATGCTTATGATGCACTTGATATCTATGTGACATGATGCTTTGATGCGATACACAATGGACATGATGACTTATATGCATGCTTATGATCCTATATGCTGACATGTTACTATGAACTAATGCACACTGTGGTGATATAGTAAAATGCAACACATGATGGTTTAATTGCTTTACGTATGGATGATGATGTAATATGCAAACATTTTGATATCTATGTTTTTGGGAGATTTTTTTGATTTATGCAATGTTATGGAATCTATGTGGATAAATGACATAACTATCATGATCTAAATGTTTAAGGCCACTAATGCACCTAAATGATAATGAACTAATGATGTACACGCTTATAATATGTAAAATGATTATTTTTTTGTTGTGCCAAGTATACTCAATCATAAAATAACAAGACGCTTTAGAAGAATTGACTAGAAGACTGAATTGGTTAATGGATGAAATGGATCTTTTGACATTTTTGACAAGGATGAAATGCTTATAATGGAATGCAATTTGATATGTATGGAGGTGGATTTTGTCATCTTTGTATACAAGTTTTTGAAGTACTTTGTTTCATCATTGAGCTTTTAAAATGTTGTAAGAAAATACAAGCATCTAGGTATAATTAAACCATGATGACCTGAGTATTACTTACATGGATTTTGATTTAGCAAGAAAGTACAAGCATCTAAGTATAATTGAACCAAGATGACTTGAGTATTGCTTGCATATCAACAGACAAGGATTGCCCCTTTTCATGCTTAGACCCATAATGTCCTCGATGATCTTTTTGTTGATCATGTCATTAGAAAAAGTCATCACAGTACTAAAGATTAATCCACAAACAACAAACAAATAATATAATTATTCCCTCGTCATAGCTCCTCTAGTATTTGACATCCTTGAGTAGCATAAAAGACATAATAACAAAAATCTTGATATAAGACTTAAAACAACCATCAAACCTTCATGCCATAGATATGTTTTCTAGCAATAACTGATAGAGTCATTTTTAATAGTTTTAGGCAGGGTAGGATTTGTCCAATTTTATTTGACATCTTTTTGTCAAGATGATGTTTAAAGCTTGCATGTTGTGCTGCTTGTTGTCTAGTGATAAAACCACGATCCGGTTTGCTATCCTCTGAGTTGTAACATTTAAAAATCTAATTCACTAACTAGGTCAAGGATTTGCCCCTAGTCAAGTGAGGGATCGATTTATTATGGACGAACACACAATAGACACGAAGAAACGGGCTCTAAGGGACTTACCTAGTGCCTCGGGGGCTCATTGATAAATGGCCTTGCCTACGTGACGACACAGAGGCAACGTAGTTTGGGGTGTGGACTTTATGGACCTAGGACCTAGGTGATGGGAAATGGTGTGGATTCGGATGGACCAAATGATGGGTGACATGGGATGGAATGAATGGGAAAGGAGCCTCGGGGGTGCATCAATGATGGCCTTGCCTATGTGATAGCTTAGAGGCGATGTAGTTCGACAACGGTTCAATGGACTAGTTGGGGATGGATGACAAGATGGACGCCAGTTTGAATTGACAGCCTAGTGGGATGAGGCGATAAGGACAAGAGAACAACAAGCTATGGTAGGTATCTCAATGTGATTGGGTGGATGCGGTTTAGAAAAAGACTGGATGAGGACTGAAGTCCTAAGAGATGGTGGGATTGGTTTATCACAAATAATGACTGTTTACTAGGTTTTCACCACTTGCTTTTATTTGCATGATAGTCAAAATACACATGATGTCTGTTTGCCAGGTTTTCATCATGGTATCTATCCAAGGTGCCTATTTACCAAGTTTTCACCAGAGGACGATTTTTTTTGTTAATTTTTTTTGTTATTTAAAAAAAAATTTTGTTATTTTTACTCCCTTGCATTGGGGTTTTAGGTGTAGAACTTGCAAAGATGCATGCTATTGATGGGATCAATGGACAGTTCACCTTCTGATGTTGATAGATGATAAGCGCCTGATACATAGGCAACAACTATGACATAGGGACCCAACCAATTGGGTTCAAATTTTCCCTTTTTCTCTCTCTATCTTGCTGATTTCTTGGATTCTCTCTGAGAACTAAGTCACCCACTTGGAAGACTCATGGTTTGACCCTGCAATTATAACTTCTTGACATTCTCTATTGGTATGATTTAAGATGGTTGAAGGCATGTTGTCTTCGTTCTTCTAGCAGCTCTAACTCCTGGAGTTGTGATACTCTATATTCCTCATCATTAATGAGACCCTTTAAAGACACCCTGAGGGAAGGTAACTCAACTTCTATAGGCAAGATGGCTTCAAATCCATAGATGAGGGCATATGGTGTCGCACCTGTGGGAGTGCGTATACTAGTTCTGTAGGCCCACATAGCGGGGTTGAATTGCATATGCCAGTCATGGCCAGCCTCATCGATAATCTTTTTGAGTATCTTTAGGATAGTTTTGTTCGATGCCTCAGCTTGGCCATTACCTTGCGAGTAGTATGGAGTGGAGAAGTGATGCTAAATGTGGAATTTATCATAGAGTTCTTTCACATCCTGATTCTTGAAAGGTCACCCATTATCTATGACAATGGATGATGGAATACCATATCTGCATATGATGTAGTTAAGGATGAAAGAAGAGATTTGCTTCCCCGTGACATTGGTTAATGGAATGGATTCAATCCACTTTGTGAAATACTCAGTGGCAGTGATAATGAATTTGTGGCCGTTGGAGGATGAAGGGTGAATCTTGCCTACTAGATCAAGTCCCCATTGGTAGAAGGGCCAAGGTGTCATTAAAGGTTGTAGCTCCTATGCTGGTGCATGTATGAGGTTCCCATGGATTTGACATTTAGTGCACCTCTTCACAAACTGATAAGAGTCCTTTTCCATAGTTAGCCAGTAGTATCTGAGATGCATGAGCTTCTTTGCCAAGGTAGGACCACTAGAGTGTGTCCTGCGTATTCCTTCATGTACTTCACTCAGAGTGGTCTGATGTTCCTCACTATCCAAACACCTAAGGAGAGTACCATCTAAACCTCATTGGTACAGGGTATCCATGATGATGGTATATTGGGATGCTTGGTGTATGAATGTTCATTTTTGGTTGTTTGATAGGTCAGGTGGTAGGATATTCTCTTTTAGATAGGTGTAAACTTTTCCATATAAGGGAGAATCGGACCCTACGATGTGGTAAATGGTGTTGGTTTCTGGGATTTCATAAGCAGGATAGGGGTTGGCTCTACCAAAAACTCATAATAAGAATGATTTTCAGGTATGTCAATAAGGGATGTAATAGTATCCATTGCATCTGCTGCTTTGTTTTCTAATCTTGGTATCTGCTTGAAGGGTATCACAACAAAATATTCCTTGAATTCATCCACCATACGCTTGTATGGTATCAGCTTCTCGTCCTTAGTTTGATAATTGTCATTTACTTAATTAATGATGAGTTGTGAGTCCCTGTAGACATGAAGTTCCTTGACCTTCCAATCTACTGCTATCTTCATGTCAATAACCAGTGCTTCATACTTGATGACATTGTTGGTACATGGAAATATAAGTCTGTATGACTTAGGGATTGTATCTCCATGTGGTGTTACCAACAAGATTCCTACTCTAGATCCATGTTGAGTATATGACCCATCAAAGTAAAGTTTCTAGGTTGTGGTAGTGATGTTGAAGATAGACTCATTTGGAAATTCAAAGCTCAGTGGATTGTCATCTGTCAAAGGTGCATTTGCCAGTTGATCTGCAATGACCTATCCCTTTATTGCTCTTCTATCTACATACTCAATATTAAATTCACTAAGTATCATGACCCATTTAAATATTCTACCTGTTAAGGTTGCTTTGCTGAGTAGGTACTTTAATGGATCAATATTCGCCACTAGCTTGATAGAGTGTGAGAGAATGTAGTGTCTCCACTTTTGTGAAGCAAAGACAACTACAAGGCATGCTCTTTCAATTGGTGTATACTGCAGTTTGTAAACTAATAGTGTCCTGCTGATGTAGTAGATTGCTTATTCTTTTCCTTTATGGTTTTGTTGGGCTAGCAGAGCTCTAAGAGCTGTGGGTGTAGCTAAGATGTAGAGTAGCAATGGCTTGCCCTGAATTAGTGGCATCAAGATTGGTGGGTTCATTAAATACTCCTTTAGATATTGAATGCTTGTTCAAGCAAAGTTAATCTGTTTATGCTTGAAGAATTTAGTGAATTCTAGCTTTTCTTGTGCAGATAATGATTGTGCCATATGGATTGTCTTTGGGTTCTCTTCTGTGCCGATGTTTACTGGTTGAGCTGGTTCAATCAATATTGAAGATCTCTCCTGATGTGCATGGTAGGGGAGAGTGTCAATCCCTTCATTTGTTGGCACCTCAGAGAGGTTTTCACCGCCATATATGCTTTTTCTTTTTACTTTTTCATGATCTAACACTGCCGTGGAGCAGTTTTCACCATTAGATCTACTTTTTATTTTTATATTTTTTTGACTGAAAGGATTGTCACTCTCTCCAAAGTATTCCACATCATTAATTTCGATGGTGAAGCCAGCCTTGTGGTCTCCTGTGGGTAAATGGTCCCTAAGCTCTAGATAATCGATGATAGTGTCATCATTTTGTAATGTATCTAGTTCAAGGGTGGTATCCTGCAAATCCCAGTCTATCAATTTAGGATGCACTAGGGGTAATGGATCATCTAGTTGGTATGATTCAAGGGTGGCGTTGGTCAGAATGGAGGAGTTGTTTGAATAGGTAAAGGTATTGACAAGGTTTATTATGGTACTCTCCTCAAGTTGGTTCGTCGAGTGTGGCATCGTACTCTCTTCATGAAGTTCATGTTCATCGTATTATGGATCAAACTCTAGCGATCTAACCCTACAGTCTTGTCTCTCATGCATTGTATGGGTAGAGCTATATTGTTGAACCACGTCAATCTCTTTGTTTTCCCAAGATGTTTCTGAGAGGCTGTCGCATTCATACTCATTGGAATCTATTTCACTCCATTCTTGCAGTTGGTGAAGCTATTCTATGAAGTTAGTGGTAACTGGTTGTTTGTCTTTTGATTGGAGTTTCTCTTTACCTTTGATCTTCTCTTTACCCTTGTATCCCAACCTAGTAGTGTCTCAGGCTGTAGAAGTAGAGGGTTGAATTGGTTCTATGATACCATCTTTCCTTAATCCTATGGGACCATGTCCTTCATATCGCATCCTTTGTAAAATATAAAACCCTTGACCATATTGTGCACTGGGTAGCTCAGGTTGATTATCATTTGGTGTGGTTTCACTATCTTCATCTTTGTAAAGCCACAGTAAGAGATCTTTTTCATCACTCTCATCCGATAAGTTTCTCGATATAATAAAAGGACCCTGAGAAGTTTCTAATGGCTTGGCCTTGTTTAGAAATGGTTTTCCATAGGATTTTGGTGATAGAGGCAGTTGTTTTAGATAGAAAGATTGCTCAATGACATATTCTCCAACTCCCTTGTCCTTGACTTTGACTTTAAGCTCTGATGTTTTGGAGGTAGAAGCTAGAGAACTTGTATCCACATGGTGTGAAAAAGATGGAGTTGCTCAATTTGTAGTGATTACAACTTCTGGTTTTGATTGGATGTTATTGCAGTACTGGAATGGATCAGGGTCCCCTTGTATGGTAATTTCTTGGCCATTATGTGGGAACTTGATACATTGATGGTATGTTGATGGAACAACCTTCATTGCATGGATCCAGGTCTACCTAGAAGAATGTTATATGCTAGCTCCATGTGAAGAACTTGGCACACAACATCTCTCTCTACCGGTCCAACCCGTAGCAGCAAGACCACAGTTCCTTTGGAAGTTCTCTCTTCTTCGTCATATGCCTTGATAGTTATTTTCTTTTTAGGATTAGCATCGTTTTGTGAAAACCCCAATGCAAGGATTAACTTTAACTTGCATATATTTAAACCATCACCTCCATCTATTAGGACCCTTTTTATTCGGTGTTTGTGGATTTGGGCCTTAATGTGGAGGGATGCATTGTGTGGTTGGTTGATGGACATATCATATTTCTCTATGAAGGATAAGAAATGTGGTGTGGTTAGATAACCTACCATTACTTGGAATTTCTCTTGAGCAAGGTTTGTAGGAACAATTGTTTCCGAGAGAGCTTTCTCTAAGATGGCTTTCTGGGATGGGGATAGACGCAATAACTCCACGATGGATATGTGTGCGGGTGTTTTATGGAGTTTCAAGGATGCTGTATTGGTTCGATGTGGATGATGACTTGGGTGGATCTCCTTGTAGAGTAATGTTTCCACAATGAGTGGTCACATTACAATCAGGATTATTATTGATAGTGATTACATTGATGTGTGAATCACTATGTGAGATATGATTGACGGTGTACTCATAAGAAACGTTATTATAGTTTGCTTTGTCGGCACCGTTGTTTTGATTGGATGATCCTCCTTTCTCATAGTGTGGAAGAGGATTTCTGAATGCTATATGCTCTTCATTAGTGGTATGCCCTTCAATTTTTATTACTTTTTGATCAATGAGGTCTTGAACGACATGTTTTAATGCTTGACAATTAATTGTTTTATGTCCTTTCTTTCTGTGATACTTGCAAAAGTTAGAATCACTCCACCAAGTGGCTTTAAATTTTGGTTCGTAATCACGCACCGACGAAAGCGTTATGAGGTTACCCACAATTAACTTCCTAAGGGTAGAGTCGAGAGATTCTCCAAGTGGTGTGAATTTTCTCCTAGAAGGGAAGTTGGTGGGTCTTTGCTCATTGCTTTGAGGCTTGTTGGATGGTGTATTGTTTTGTGGTTTTGATAGATTGAAGATTGGTTGCTTTTGCACCACATTTTTAGCATCTACCACACCATCATTCACAATGGGTTTGTTCTTGGTCCAAAATCGTGACTTGTTCGTATTGTTGTTAGAGCTAGGTGTCTTTGTATAGTTTAAGTTGTCTCTTTGTTATCAAGGATTTGTCAATGAGTAGCCCCATTTTAATGACCTTACTAAAAGTAGTTGGGCATTGTATTTGGATTTGATAACTCAATTCTGTGTTTAGGTTGTGAACAAGCATTTCTATCATTTATTTCTCTGGTATGTGGTATAGACAGTTGCTTGCAAGTTGTCTCCATCTTTGTAGAAAAGAGGTGAAGGATTATCCTCCCTTTTGCTTGTTATTACAAAGGTCCAACATGAAGATTTCGTGTTCGATATTGTATGAGAAATGTGTTATAAATTTATCCACTAGCTCATCAAAAGTGCGGATGCTGGGAGGTAGGTAGGAGAACCATTCCATTGCTTGGCTTCCTAAGTGTTGATGATGATTGTTAGTCATAACAACATGCATAAAAATTTGCACAACAAACCTTTATTATCTTGTAAAGTACGATCAATTTAAGATAAATTGATGACTCCAAGGCTCCGTTGATCAGGTCATGATCTTCTGACGTTACTCAGAGGTTGATGTGACATGTTTTCCATTTCAAGGGGTCTTACGTTTGTCTAGATGATGTATGATGCAACTATATCCTGTAAATTCACTTCACAAAGAGGTTATTTCTACTCTATTCCAAAGATCATTGTGATATTTGTAAGTTTGATCAATTCTTCTGATCATTAACCATCATAAACTTACACATTCTTCTATACTGTGTATTTATTCAAGTAATATGTCTACAAGTGGATATTCATGTGTTTATCATGGATATTTATTTGTATTGGCATGATATTTATCAATTTGACAAGCTTTCACTCAAAATATGCTCTGTATTTTCAATTATCTATGAGATAACTGCATATTTTGGGTTTATTTGCTATTGATTGTATGTTATTTGCAATTATGGAAATGATTTGTCACGAAATTCAAAGAAATTTAAAGAAATATTCCTAATTTTAGTGAACCTTTAGTTATTGAATCACATACACACAAGATACAGTCATGAAGAGAAGGAATCAAACCATAATTCACTAGGTTGTTCCATAGCTAGTTGTGGATGATGCTAACTTTGAAGGAACAAGGAATGAAAACAATATATGCAGGTTGATAAGCGCTCCAAGGGACACAACTAATCAATGCAGATATCCTAGATCTCATCCACTGATTACTTGTAATGAAACAACTTGCACAATATTGAATATAATAGAAAATATGCTACAAATACTTGATAATAATATGCCACTTCGAGGGGGCAACCTCCTAATCCACTTCGAGGGGGATACCTCCAATATTCTTCAATGAGAACACAATACACAATATGATCATCCAATAAGACTCACTACCCCTATATATACCTATTTATGCCTAGGATATCACCCAGGCTGACCTAGATAGCCCTATAGAAGCCTTAGGCCAACCTAAACAACTAAATAACAATATAATAATGATAATATGACTTAATTAAGAGTTAAGATAGCCACAAGCCGACTATTCATAACCATATACACTATAGAAGTAAGGGTATAACATGCCCCCCACCTTTAAAAAAGCGTTGTCCTCAACGCTGATCAATTGTGGTAGTTTCTTCATAAAATCTTCATCATCCCATGTGGCAACTTCAACTAGAAGATATTTCCTTGATGTCCTCAGCTTGTTCATGTGTGTCTGGAAAATTAACTTCAGCTCCAAGATGTGTCTTCCCTTTGCATCTAGCTCTTGATGGTGATGAATGTGTTCTTCCTTTACTTGAACCTTTTGATGTGCCATAGAGGAAGAGATGAGGAATAGTACATGGTACCCTTGCATTGGTTGAATAGCTTGATCAGGAACTTCTTCTTCATTCACTTCTTCTTCTTCATCATCTTTTTCTTTTTCTTTTGTTTCTTCTTCTTCTTCTTCTTCTGTCTCTTCTCCTGCTTCATCATCATCATCATCATCATCATCATCATCATCATCATCATCTTCTTCTTCTTCTTCTTCTTCTTCCGCTTCTTCCACTTCTTCTGTTTCTTCTTCCGCTGCTTCCGCCGCTTCTTTCGCTTCTTCTGCTTCTTCTTTTGTTTCTTACGCTGCGTCTTCCGCTTCTTCTTCTGCTTCTTTCGCTTCTTCCACTTCTTCTGCTTCTTCTGCTTCTTCTACTTCTTCCACTTCTTCTTCCACTTCTTCCTCTTCTTCCACTTCTTCCTCTTCTTCCGCTTCTTCCACTTCTTCTTCCACTTCTTCTTTCGCTTCTTCTTCTGCTTCTTCTTCCGCTTCTTCCGTTGCTTCTTCCGCTTCTTCTTCCGCTTCTTCCGCTTCTTCCGCTTCTTCTTCCACTTCTTCTTCCACTTCTTCCTCTTCTTCCACTTCTTCTTCTTCTTCTTCTTCTTCTGGTTCTTCTTCTTCTTCTTCTTCTTCGGGTTCTTCTTTTTCTTCTTCTTCTGGTTCTTCTTTTTCTTCTTCTTCTAGTTCTTCTTCTTCTTTGTTTGTTGCTGCTGCTTCTTCTTCTTCTTCTTCTTCTTCTTCTTCTTCTTCTGGTTCTTCTTCTTTTTCTTCTTCTTCTGCTTCTTCTTCTTCTTTTGGTTCTTCTTCTTCTTCTAGTTTTTCTTCTTCTTTGTCTGCTGCTTCTTCTTCTTCGTTGCTTGAGACCTCCTTTCTTGGTTCCTTCATTAAGGCACTTAACATGCTTCGTATATATGATATATCTTCTCTTAGGTCACACATATCCCTCTTGAACTTACTTATTTCCTCATCCTTATCAGAGGATTTCCCCAGTGTGACAGCATTCTTTTTGCCTCTTGTTGCAGGCCCCGTCATGATGGAAACCAATATTTTTGAAATAAATCACACAAATGAAATGCAAATTCTCTAAAATTTTTACTGTAACTTACTAAGGCCGAGATACCACTTACCCAGAAAAAAATCCAAGAAATTAGCAAATTTGCTACCTTGAGAGCAAATTTGTTGGAAACCCTAATTTTGGAATAACTCGCTTATTTTTGCTCCAATTCCTCTCAAATCTGGATTGTATCTTCTTTAATATTGTCTTCAAAAACCCTTCAAAAATATTTAAAAAATTTGCTAAAATCTGAAAGTTATGCTCTTCCCAAAATCGCCTCCAATGATGAGAAAAAATTTTGCCTCTACGATGCCAAGATCATGCTCTGATACCACTTGTAATGAAATGACTTGCACAATATCTGAATATAATAGAAAATATGCTACAAATACTTGATAATAATATGCCACTTAGAGGGGGCAACCTCTTAATCCACTTCGAGGGGGATACCTCCAATATTCTTCAATGAGAACACAATACACAATATGATCATCCAATAAGACTCACTACCCCTATATATACCTATTTATGCCTAGGATATCACCCAGGCTGACCTAGATAGCCCTATAGAAGCCTTAGGCCAACCTAAACAACTAAATAACAATATAATAATGATAATATGACTTAATTAAGAGTTAAGATAGCCACAAGTCGACTATTCATAACCATATACACTATAGAAGTAAGGGTATAACATTACTCCAGTTTTACAATGAAAATGTAATCAACACAACTTCTCTTTCATTAAGTATGCAAAACATGTACATTTAAAATAACTTTGAAATAAGTCCTGAATGTTTCAACAATCAAATTTCAATTAAGTTTCGAATGACCAAAAGATTGCACCGCTTCACCTTTTATAGAATAAGGAAAAGAGGCGGTTACACATGACCAACAGTCAAGATTTATCAATTCAGATCAATGGCTAACAATTCTCCATTGACTTAGTCAACACCTTCATTCGTGGCACAAGTTGCCAGCTGGCAACCATCTGTATGACCTGCTACTTATAAGTAGCCTATGCATATATGTACTTGGTGATGCATCTATACCTACTCTTCATCTCCTTCTTCTTCACTTCCTTCTTGTTCATTGTTCTCTCCACTTGCTTCACTTTCACTATCACTATCACTTTGGTAAACATCCTCTCCCATATGGACCTTTATTGTTGTCCTGATAGATTCATATGTTTGCACTATTCTATCTATTTCTCCCCCATCTTGGACTTTAGCTTTCTTTATTGCATGTTTATGGGAGTGGAACTTAGCCTTGAGGGCTTCCATCTTGCCTTTCCTACTGTTTAATGTCTCATTATATGTTTCCACCTTGACCTTTATCCTCATGATTCTATTCATCACTTCCTTCATCAAGTGGTTCAGGGGGTCATCTGCTACAGGCTTGAAATTATCATGTAGAGCCTTAACAACAAAATCTGCATCTTGATTCTCAATTTTACCTTCTAAAGCCTCCAGGGTCTCTGCCTCATATGCCATCATGCTATGAAGTTTGACACTGATCTCCCTGAGCTTGCCACTGCATTTCTTTAACACATCACATTCGAACCTGATATCTTCATACCAGATCTCCGTTAGCAGGACAATGTTATAATCTAATACATTGTTACATATCAAAAATTGTGGATCAATTCTTCTCATCTCACCTAGAGCACCTAGGTCATTTTCCAATTTGAATGACCTTCTACCTATTTCATTTTGCATCTTGTCTACCTTTCTCTTTAAGGTGCTCAAAGAATTCCATCTATGCAGAGAGGACTTTACCACCTCTTCAGCTCCAACAAATGTTGATAACATCCATTTCTCCATCACCATCGCCTCATGCTTCATCAGGTCCAATTTGGTAACCCCATCTTGTGATATAATAGCCAATGGGATGGTCGGATTAGTAGGTGCATGATCAGGGTTAATTAACCCTTTTATAAAAGAATGCAATTGAGCAATGTGCTATTTATGTACCTTATTATTATCCTTTTCCCTCTTTACCCTTTGGGTTAGAGAATTAATAATATCCTTTCCCTCTTGACCTTCTTGGTCCTCATTTGTAAAACCTAGATCAACATTAGTGATCTGAAACTCTTCCAGACTTATTTTGCCCTTCTCCTTTTCAACTACAGGGAGGGCTACTTGTGCGGTCCTCCTACCTGTAGTAGGATCTCTTTTTATTGCAGATGTTATCCTAGCCTTTCTCCTTGGCTTCATCATGCTCTTCGTAAACAAGGTAGACACATCAAAATCTTGAACCTCCTCCACTTGTTGCACATGTATTTCCCATCACAGCTAATGAGGTATATCACCCCCAGATTCTTGATGATCTCTCCCTATGTCATGGGTGTTCCGCTCTCCTGTATCAGCTTCTATCCTTGGTGGTGAAGGCACCTTCTTGATTTCTTCCTCATGCAGTTCATCATGAGGGGGATCTCGCTGGGGTTCCTCCTATTGAGGGGCTTCTTTTTGTAAAGGAGGATCTTGTGAAGTATGCACATTTTGATCTCATGCCTCCTTTGGTGAGCTTTCTTTCAGAACTCCATCACCTTTCTTATTTTGTTCATCCTGTGATACATTAGCCCCCTGAGAGGCTTGTGCATTTTAACCTTGGAGATCATTGTGACCCCCCTTGGTCATATCTTCTGTTTCCTTATCAGTATCCCAGTCACAGGTTATTTTCTGTTGTCCACCTTTTGGTGTATTGATATTTTCTGAACCAGGCGTCATTTGACCTAATTTTTCTTCAATCCTTGGTGCCTTTCTTGGATCTCCCTGCTCAGTATGTAGTGGAGATGTGCTCTGTTCCTGTTGAGCATCCTTGAGAAGCATCTCTTGATCATCCTTAGCTTGAGACAATGATGAACCACTTCGGGCCTGACCAACACTAATGTATGGTATGTCCTGATCACCCCCACTGTTGTTTTTTTCTAATGTTTTTGGTTCCGTGGGTGTCTTATTTTGTTCTTGATCCTGATCAGGTGCATCATTATCTTTCTCTGTATTCCCTGCCTCTTCAGCCCTTTTAGGATATAGGGGTGGATTATTGTCTTTATTTGGGCTTACATCACCCCTATATGTCAGGTCTACTACTGTAGGGCTTGTAACCTGTTCAACCAAATTATCTAGCCCTATTTGTTGGGCTACTCTCTTAGGACTATACTTTTTCATTTCTTCCATCTGTTTTTCCTCTTGTAATGCCCTCAGCTCGGCTAATGGGGTCCCATGGGGAGTCATCCTAGTGTTAGCAACCAGAGTTTCCATATGTTAAGTGGCCACATCCTGGACTACTTCATCATCTGATAATTCTAAAGTATCATCCAGAGGGAAAGGAAGCTCGTTACTAGCCATGAGCAATTCTCTTGTCTGCTCTTCAGCCCTCTCAATTTTAAACCTAATTATTTCAGGAATGGGGACTTCATGCTGCAGTTCTTTTTTTAAAACCTCACCGCCCCTTCCGTTCAACATGATGGGATTAGTGCTGATATTTCCCCTCATGACCGTTCTCTGCTTCTTGGGAGGTGACATTTGTGGAATCCTCTTACTCTTCTTGCTTTCTATTAGTAAGTCATCATCCTTGGGCTCTTTATTCAATTGTTCCTCTTCCAAGGGCTTATCCTCTTCTAATTCATGTTGTAGGGTTTGTCCTTCCACCTGCATCTCCATGCTCTCAGTAACAGGATTCAATATCCTCTTAGTATTTGGTTTCTTTGGCGGAGGCTGTGATATGGATATATGAGCCGATGTAGATGCATGAGATGGTGTAGATGCACCCTCACCCTTAGTAGCAACTCTTTCTACGATCACCCCCCTTGGTTCATTTTCAACCTTCTTACCCTTGGAGTGTATCTTCTTTTGTTTTTCGGTGGGTAATCTCTCCCCATTAGATTTTCTATTCTCAATGAGGAAATCATCATATTCTTCATCAGATAATTCCTGTCTCTTTTTCTTATTGTCAACAGTAAGGGCCATGCCTCTCTTCTTCAGTTTGGCGATTTCTACATCTACCCAGCTTTGGGTCAGTTGGATCACCCCTTGCATCATCTAATCCAAGGATATATCCTCTGGCTGTGTGAGATCAGGAGCCAATATGGTGTCATTATACACCTTCTTGTCTTCATATTCATCAGACATTATCCTCCCATCATCCTTATGCAGTTGTGCTAGCATTGGGATGCAGTCAAAGGTCCGAATTTGATTCAAGGTGAGCCTTTGATATTTCCTTCTTCTCACCTCAGCCTCATCATCACAGTCAGTCCAAAAATCCTCCAGATGCTTTTGGTGTATCTATTTTCCTAATAGCTTCTGCATCCTGCCATAAGGATCATATGATCTGACAAGAGGAAATGGCGTAAGTACATTAGTTTTAGCCCTCCTATAGCATGCTCAATGCTTTGTGAATCTGGGCATAAATACCATCCCATGTACACCAGGAATAAAACAAGGGGAATTTTCTTTTGTTTCTTATAGGCCTCAACTGAAGTAGACACCTATCTGACAATTTCCATCAAAAGGACCCTATCAGTAGGGTACCTGGCTAACACAAGGGGTTGTCCATCAAAACCCTCAACTTTGATATACGAGAAGGTAGCAAACTGGATGAACCATCTTCTATGTTTGTAAATAACCTCCTGAGCTTCCATGCTCAGCCTTTTGGTCTAATCCTTCTCCATTGTTCTAACCAGATGCATTGAAAATGCATCATTTACCAATTTGTAATCTTGAAGATATACTTTTATTTGTAATTGGGGATAATGATCCCATATATGCACATCATCTGCATCACTACCAACCTTACCTATTGTTCATAGGGCATCAAATGTTCCTCTGAATGCATAAGAGTATACCACATATGAGGTCATGTAGAATAAGCATGCCTATCCTCCCAGCTTCATATGCCTTCATCCAGTGAATCACTGATGATCTTGGCCCATAGGGGTTTGTTATCTGAGTATAACACCATCTGGATGATCCCAAACATCTAATTCTCAAAATTACCAGCATGAGGTCTGCCAGTCATCCTGCTCAACAGGGCAATTATATATTGATACTCATCATCAAAATCAAACTTGTATAGGTATATTGGTAGCTTGGCTGAAGCTATATAAGTGCTGCTCTTCGACCTCCATTGATACATCTTCTTCCTGGCCTCTTTCTTTTTATTGTTGTACTCTTTCTCCAGTTTATGGAGATCCACATTGACGACCTTATTTCCTACTGGCAAGTTGAAAGTGGCAGTGAGGCCCTTGACTGAGAAGTCATCATATATCCTGCCATGTTTCTCCACTTGCTTGGTTTTTGGTTTATAGTTCCTTGCACATTCAACTACCAATTCTAGGGCATCCATGGCATAAGGAAAACCAGCTGCGTGCCACATGCCAGTTGTAAACACTCTGTCCAGAATAGGACTGTCTGTATCATTATCCAACCTTCCATACATCCAGGTCTGTACTCCCTTGATGTGTATCACTAATGACCCCATATCTTAATTGCACCCCTTCTGGTTGCACAAACATGGGCTTCAGAAACTCAGCCTCAGACCTGTTTCTTTTGACATCGGTCATTGATTCCTGCAATAGACATGATATATTTTACCTTATGGTACCCATATGTATTTTCAACAATATCATGCATCTTTTATCTACTATCCTTCATTTTAACCTTCTCTATGCATCATCACGTGGATTTACCCTAGTAAAGATAAACATTTTACCTGAATTTGCAAAAAATGACAATGGGGAGGTTATTAAAGTTACTTACCTAATAACACTCTCCTTTGGATTATATGAGTGATTACAAGAAAGACTATAAATGTGTAGGTTCACCTATTCCATTGTGTTACGCTGAAGGATCCAATCCGCTGACAGGTAGCTGATAAGGGTTTGACTTCTGGAGCTCTGTAATTTTTGATTTATTGCAAGGTAAATTAAAATGACCTTTGAATTTCACTTTTAAACAGATCAATAAGACAAATTAGGGTAAAGTGTGCTATCTTGATTAAATCTGTCGATCATTTGCATGGAATTCGTAGATGCCACCAAGTGTTTAATTCATATTTGTAATCGGTAGGACTTCATCTACCACATTAATTGCATTTAATGTTAGGGGGCGATCTTCGAAAGATCATGGATATTAAAAAATGTGACCCCCCGTGGATAATATGACCCCCATCTTGCGCGGGATAATCGTATACTTAAAGATCAGGTGATATGGTCAACTTTTGACTATGAAGGATATCGGGTCATGGAATTAAGATCAAATGTACTTCAAAATATTATCGCATCCTTGGGAACGAGATCATGATGACATCATCGTGCCATCGACGTTTTATTGATTATCAGTGTTAAGGGAAAATTGGATTCAAATGAATAATCAATATATCAATATCAAAAATACCTAAAACTCAACGAAATATAGAAACAAAGAGATCAATCAAACAAAAGAACTTCAAAAACCTTTGCAAACCTCAAAGATTCATAGCTTCTGTTGGTTACCTATCTCAATTGATCTTGCATGTATGAATAAGGCCCTCAGAGAGTGCACTTCCTTGCTATGATTCCAAGATTGTCAATGGAGAACGGCTATGATAGTTTATTGCAATGAAGATGAGCTTCACAACAATGGTAGTAGTATGGTAATGAGTGTGATCACAAGCAATGAAGGAATTGGTGCCAAAGACGTGCTGTAATTCCTATAGAGTAACGATACTTAAGCTTGGATTAATGAAATGGAAGAATAAGGTTCAATTTATAGACTTGAGAAAGAGAAGATCAACGGTATAGAGAGAATGAGAAGATCAACGATATAGAACTGTTGAGGAATGTGCGCGAATAGGAAGAAGACAAATGTCACACAAAAGCTGTTTTATTTGAGTTAACTACTTTCTTTTCTAAAGATAATACATATTTTTCATAAATTAGAATTTTTTTTTCTAATTTAAGAGATATTGATAAAAACAAGGTTGATTGAGGAGATAACTCAACTTGTGATTTACTTTTGCATGATTTGAGAGAAATTAAATAATTAATTATTTAATTTTGTGTGCATGAAGAAGAAGACTTATTTTTAGAAGATTTGGAAGATATTTGAAGAATTAGAAGATAAGAAAGCTAATTAAATAAAGAAATTTATTTAATTATTGTGTATGATTTGGAAGAATAAATAAAACATTTGATTATATTTTATTTTTGGAGATTGAGAGGATTTAAATAAATTTGATTGATTTATTTAAATTTGGAAGAATGATTTGATTTAATTAAATAATTAAGAATTATTTAATTATTTGGAAGAATTTAATTAAATAAAAGATTTTATTTAATTTTGACTTTAGAAGAAGTAATTAAATATTTTGATATTTAATTAATTTAGAGGAATGCAAATCGAATAAATAAATTTGTTTATTTATTTATTGATAGAAGAATTAGAAGGGAATAAATATTAAGAATATTTATTTAGACTGAATTGCGTCATTTTTAGGCGTATACATTTTGCCCCTCTTTGATGCAATGCAGTTTACAACGTTGGTTCAAAAAAATTGATTGTTGAATAATTACATGCCCCAGTTTGCCCCTGGTACAGGTTATGACAATAGGATGCACCCTCGGGAGATTGGACGGGAAGAAGGCAGAAGGCGTGAGACAGACAATCTCACAAAGATGAAAAGAAAACTTGGTTAGGATTGAAGAAAACCAGATGCGTTTATGAGAAATGAGAAGAAACGAGTGCGGGAAGTAGTCATAGTCACCACATAGCTAGTTTAGTGTTTGCATGCTATATATAGGAGCTGGGTCCAAGGGACAAGTCATTTGCACAGTTGGCTTTGTTTGATTGTCTTTGAGAGCTTAGGAGAGCATAGAGCATAGAGCAGTCAGCACTAGGATGGATATTCTGCACGAGGAACACCACTTTGAGCGAGTTTGACAATTCGACCAGCCAGCAGAGGCAGGACCCCCGGTATGTATCTCAAAAAATTTCCCCTAGGGTTGATTTTGATTGCAATAAATGCTAGGCAAATTTAGGCTAGACAAATGCACCAGATTGCAGTTTGGCGCATATGACATGCGAAACTGTGCATCTGTCATTTTGCGGCGCATATAGGATATAGAACGATGCATGCATGAAAGCTATGCATTGATGAGTAAGGTCGGCGCATGCATAATTTGGCGACGCTTTTACGGTATGAGTCGGCGCATTTACGGTATAAGATGACGCATGCATAAAATGTTACGGCGCATGTGTTAGAAGTGGCACATTTGATAAGAAATGGCGCATATGATATAGATAGTCAGTTTACTTAACATAATTGACTCGATTGGCATCCTGTTTGATGCGTCAATCGATAAGCTATCTTCAAGATTGCAGGAATCTGGTCAAGAGATGTAGTGTGCTATTTTGATCAATTTGATATGTTAAGTTAGTTGATATGATTCTATAGATATGTTGAGCATGGTACTTGCAGCTTTAGGTTGATGCCTTGCTTTGCGTGCTTGTAGGAGGACATACGAAATACATTGATGTCGAGGGAACAGTTTCTCATGCCGATGTTGCAACGACATATGTTGACAAAGATAGATCGAGAGGCGCTCGGTGTGATGGGTTTAGATTACATGTGCTTTATGCCTGAGGTTCGAGCGAACTGCGGTTTACTAACTGCAGCAATGGAGAGGTTTCACAGTGAGGATGGGACCTTTCACTTCCCAACAAGTGAGATGCGGTGACCTTGGAGGATGTATACAGGATACTCCACTTGCCTATTCAGGGAGAGCTCAAGTACGATCCACAACGGGATGCTAGACTCACAGAGTACAGGTAGGTATTTGACAACCCTGAGCTAGTAGGACAGGTCATCTCCTGGTAGGACATTCATGATTACTAGGACTATTTCCCTTGGATAGTTGCAAGATTGATCGGAGGTGTTGTATGCCCCAATAGGAGATCACACGGGTTCCTGATTGGATGGGGACAAATCATGCAGAGGATGGTCACAGGGGGCACCCGTTATGCTTGGGGTGTCTGTGTTTTGGCACACCTATACCACAACATGCATCAGGTGGTATAACACAGGGGTGCTAGTCTGTCAGCAGGTGTCTCACTATTGTAGTTTTGGCTATGGGAGCACATTGCCATCACTAGGCTGGCATGTGTTTTTCAGAGACAGAGAGGAGAGCCTTACAGTTATGGCTATGCAGGAGTGATTTCCTAGTATAGACTGTGGAAGCTTGAGTATTGGAGGCATGCATGGGATGGGGTAGATGTGGTTGTCTGGTGACCATATCTAGATTGTGAGCCTTGGGAGGATGAGGTGGACAAGCTGCCATACTGTTATCAGACTCGGTGGCTGATAGGCTGGCTGCGGTTCATCCTAGAGAGATAGATTGTCAGCCAGGTTCAGAGGTAGTTTGGGAGGAGACAGGGCATGCCACAGGGGCAGGCTCTGTTTGCACAGACTCATGCAGAGAGATTCAGATGGGGCCCAGTGGCGTCCTATGAGGAGGTAGTGGTAGAGTTTTGGCAGATTCTTTATGTTGCTTGGCCGATGAGGAGATAGATCGCAGATGCAGGGATGACACCGGACTACGAGGAGTGGTTTACTACTCATCCATTTATGAGATACTTTGGGCCTGGAGAGCTGGTTCCTCGTATAGATGAGGCAGATTCAAAGGATGAGGGCTAGGTTGGCAGGAGGAGGAGGAGAGGAGGACGGGGAGGTGGAGGAGATGATGGGGGAGGGGGAGGTGGTGGAGATGATGGAGGAGGGGGAGGTGGTGGAGATGGAGACAGACCTAGGTAGAGGAGGAGAGCTGGGGAGGGACCTTCCCATGCTCAGCAGGTAGTGTAGTCGCAGGTTGCACAGCAGGCACAGATGCTGCCACCTTAGCAGGTGGCACAACAGCAGGTACCTCAGCCACAGGGGTAGAGACAGGCACAGGCCTCTCAGGGTCCAGCATAGTCAGATGTCCAGGAGAGAGCTATTGTGATGTTGAGAGGACAGGTTCGGCAGTTACGGGCACAACTTAGGATGGCTAAGGCTCGGTGGGAGACAGATGCAGAGGTTATCTTGGGGCTCACTAGAGAGCGAGATATGGCAAATGCGAGGATACGAGTTATCTGAGTAGAGAGGGATACAACAGTGGCAGCCCTTGGGACAAATGCCACTAGCAGCGTTTTGGTTAGATAGGTGCACCAGGCCCAGGCACAACTAGCACAGGCACAGGCATAGTTGGCACAGGTGCAGGGGCAATTAGCATAGGTGCAGGGTGAGCTTGCTAGAGTGCAGGCTCAGACACAGTACTATTAGGGTTTATACCATGGTGCTATTTTAGTTAGTCAAAGGGCTCTGAGCTACAAGAGCCAGTCTATGGCCTCTCAAAGAGTAGGTGGATCGAGGTCGGGAGCCTCTGTGATGGGCCCACAATAGTCTGGGGCCAACGGAGGAGGGGACTCAGGAGACACTGCTGGGAGCAACGGTTCACAACAACAGGGTGAGCAGACACTTGCACATATTTTGGCTCCTACGTACACTTTTTGATGGCTCAGATAGACGGATATGTATATGTACCATTTTTGTATTTTGAGACATGTATCATTATCTTTGAGATGTATACATTGTATATGACATTGACTCATAGATGGACCTTTTGATATTTGTACATTTGGACATGTTTTATGATATTTATATGATGATGTAGCTATTTGATGATTTCTATATGCAATTTGCTCATTCTATGTTATGGATGCATTTCTGTTTGTATGATGTTACTCATGTGATGCATACTTTGACTATGTCTATATGATGTTTATCTAATGCAGACTTTTATATGGTGCTATGTGATGTTTATGTGACTTAATGTAGACTTAGATGGTTTACTTGATATGCCTCAAATGTGTGAATGCAAAGTGGTATCTATATGATTATGCAACTATTTGATGCACTTATCTATGTTTTTGATTTTTTTTTTTGTTGACACTATGTGATGATTGCAAAAATGTATATGAATGACCTGATGCACTTACTATGTATGCAACTGATTTAGTCATGTAAATGACTATCTCATGTGATATGATATGCAACTATATGCTATGTTTTTGTGATGTCCAAATGTACTCTATCGACACAGAGATGACATAATGGTAGATAGAAGATTGATTGAAAGAATGACTTGATAGAAAGACTCACAAGATTCATTTTGTATTGTTACTCTACATTGTTGGATATTTTATTGCATGGGATACAGATGTATGGATGTATAATGGATGCTTTGCTTTTGACATCTTGACGGTGTAAGTATTTTGAAGTGCTTATTTCATCATTGGGTGATTTTTTTGGGTACTTTTTCCAAATGTTGTAAGTTAATACAAGCATCTAGGTATAATTGAACCGAGATGACCTGAGTACTACTTACATGGATTTTGATTTAGCAAGTTAATACAAGCATCTAGGTATAATTGAACCAAGATGACCTGAGTATTTCTTGTGTATAAACAGACAAGGATTGCCCCCTTTCATGTTAGACCTCTAATGTCCTTGATGATCTTTTGTCGATCATGTCTTTAGACAAGGCTTCCCATTAGTAAAGTTTAATCCACAAACAACAAACAAAGAAAATAATCATGCCCCCATCATAGCATCTCTAGCTTTTGGCATCCTTGAGTAGCGTAGAAAGACATGATAACAAAAATCAAGATGCTTTAACCATGATTCCAACCATAAAACATGTTTGCATTTATATGTGTTTGTTTCTTGCCATAATTTAGGTAAAATCATTTAGAATGCCTTAGGTGTTTGTTTTGTTTGCTCTGGATAGGTTAATGCCTTGCGTCAAGATTTTTGCTTGAAAAGAGCAGGTTTTGTTTGTGCTTGCCTGCCTGGTGAAAGATTCCACAATCCTTATTGATGAGACGGACCCTAAGGGACTGACCTAGTGCCTCGGGGGCTCATTGCTAAATGGCCTTGCCTACGTGACGACGCAGAGGCAACGTAGTTCGAGGTAAACCCTAATGGAACTAAGACCTAGGTGATAGAAAGTGGCATGGACTCAGATAGATATAAGGACTAGATATGTGACGGATGGGATAATGGAGCCTCGGGGGCACATTGAATAATGGCCTTGCCTACGTGACAACGCAGAGGCAACGTAGTTCATGGACTTGGACGTGGATGGACTAGAGGATAGATGACAAGATATGGGATGGATAGGGAAGCCTTGGGGGTACATTGAAAATGGCCTTGCGTATGTGACGACGTAGAGGCAACATAGTTCATGGACCTGGACCATGTGGCTACTGACGAGAGACATTGTGTTAGGCTGACACTATGGATAGGATATGGGATAAAACCTTGGTTGGCAAGGCAACAAAGAGATAGAGTATCAAGCCATGATAGGTTATTGTTAGGATTTTATTATGGAACATATATGGATTGAATGGGACACGAGTGAAGGAAGAATGGACACAAGGTGATTGGTTTCCCAAAGATGGAGGAAGCGGTTTTATCACAAGTAATGCCTGTTTACCAGGTTTTCACCACTTGCTTTTATTTGCGTGAAAGCTAGAAAGTACACATGACGCCTATTTGCTAGGTTTTCATCATGGTACCTATCCAAGGTGCCTATTTGTCAGGTTTTCACCAAAGGACAATTTTTTTGTTGTTGTATTTTTCTGATTTTTTTTGTATTTTGTGCCCCCCTTACATTGGGGTTCTCCTAGGTATAGAACCGGTGAAGATGCATGCTATTGATTGGGTCATCGAATAGCTCACCCTCTGATGTTGCTAACTGATATGCCCTTGATCCATAAGCATCCACGATCACATAAGGCCCAAGCCAGTTGGGTTCGAACTTGCCTTTCTTTTCTTGATCCTATTGATTGCGAGGGTTCTCCTTAAGTACTAGATCTCCAACTTTAAAGACTCTTGGGTGGACTCTATGGTTGTAGCTTCATGACATCATTTGTTGGCATGCTTTGAGATGATCAAAGGCTTTTTGTCTCTTTTCTTCTAGCAACTCTAGTTCTTGCAATCTGGAAACTTTGTACTCTTCATATGTTATGAGACCTTTTAACGACACCCTAAGAGATGGTAACTCAACCTCAATGGGGAGGATAGCTTCTGAGCCATAGACAAGGGTGTAAGGGGTAGCACCTGTGGGAGTGCGTATACTGGTTATGTAGGCCCACATAGCGGGATTGAGTTGGATGTGCCAATCACGACTAGCATCGTTGACTATCTTCTTGAGGAGTTTCAAGATGGTCTTGTTGGATGCTTCTGCTTGGCCGTTGCCTTGGGGTAATAGGGTGTGGAGAAACGATGTTGGATTTTGAATCGGTCACAAAGTTCTTGGACATCCTAGTTTTTGAAGGGTCTTCTGTTATTCATGATAATGGATGAGGGAATTCCATATCTGCAGATGAGGTAACTAAGGATGAATGTAGAGATTTGTTTACCAGTGACGGTGGTGAGGGGGACGACTTCAATCCACTTGGTAAAGTATTCAGTGGCGGTTATTATGAATTTGTGGCTGTTGGATGAGGGTGGATGGATTTTTCCCACAAGGTTGAGTCCCCATTGACAAAAGGGCCAAGGTGTCGTTAAAGGTCTCAGCTCTTGAGTTGGTGCATGTATTAGGTTCCCGTGTGTCTGGCACTGCTTGTACTTCTTCACAAATTGATATGAATCTGTTTCCATGTTCAGCCAATAATAACTGAAACGTATGAGTTTCTTAGCTAAGGATTGCTAGAGTGTGTTCCGCAGATCCCCTCGTGCACATCTTGTAAGGTGGTTTGGGATTCTTCCCGTTCTAAACAACGGAGTAAAGTACCATCTAGACCACATCGGTATAGGATGTTGGCAATAATGGTATAACGAGAGGTTTGGCGTATAAAGGTTCATCGTTGGTTTGAAGATAGGTCAGGTGGGAGGGTTTTGTCCTTGAGGTAAGTGTAAATCTTACCGTACCAAGGTGAATAAGATCTAACTAATAGGCATATGGAATGGGTTTCAGGAAGATCATAAGTTGGTTGTTGAATCGATTCCACTAAGAACTCGTACCGTGACTCATTCTCTGGGATTTCGAGAAGAGAGGCAATGGTTGCCATGGCATCTGCTACTTTGTTTTCAATGTGAGGTATCTTCTCAAAAGAGATGATCACAAAGTATTCCTTAAAGTCCTCGACCATCTGCTTGTATGGGACTAGCTTCTCATCTTTGGTTTGGTAATCGTCATTGACCTGATTGATCACTAGTTGAGAATCACCATAGACATGTAGCTCTTTGATTTTACACTATGTTGCCATGTTGAGACCAATGACTAAGGCTTCATATTCTACTATGTTGTTTGTGCATGGAAATAATAGACGATAAGATTTCGGTATGGTGTTGCCATGAGGAGTTACAAACAAGATTCCTGCCCCCGATCCATGGTTTGTGTAGGACCCATCAAAGTAGAGTTTCCAGGAATGTGTTGATATATTAAATAAAGATTCATCTGGAAACTCAAATTGCATTGGTGTGGTGTCCTGTAGTGGTGCATCTGCTAATTGATCAGTAATGACTTGCCCCTTGATAGCCTTTCTGTCTACATACTCAATGTCGTATTCACTTAGGAGCATTACCCATTTGGCTAGGCGACCTGTTAGAGCTGCTTTGCTTAGTAGGTACTTCAACAAATCTAGTTTTGCAATAAGTTTGACTGGATGTGCTAGCATATAATGTTAGATTTTTTGGGAAGAAAAAACTACCGCAAGACATGATCTTTCTATCTGAGAGTATTGCAATTCATAGCCCACAAATGTGCGACTGATGTAGTAGACGGTTCTTTCTTTATTTTCATAATCTTGTTGTGCTAGAAGGGCCCCAAGAGCTGTTGGTGTCACAAATATGTATAGTAACAATGGCTTCCCTTGGATAGGAGGCATGAGAATAGGTGGATTCATAAGATACTCTTTCAATTTGTCGAATGCCTCTTTGCATTTCTTATCCCATCTGAATGAAATGTTCTTATGTAGGAGATGACTGAAGGGTTAACACTTGTCTGCTAGTTGTGATATGAACCTACGGATTGCTTGTAGCTTGCCCTGTAGAGGTCTTAGTTGAGTAAGATTCTTGGGTGGTGGCATGTCCATAATAGCCTTGACTTTTGCGGGGTCCACCTCTATTCCATTTGCCATTACAATAAAACCTAAGAGCTTTCCTGAGGTGACTCCAAACACACATTTCTTTGGGTTCAACCTAACTTTGAATTGTTCTAGTCTCTGAAAAACTTTCTCTAACACATCTAAGTGTGATTCTCTTGTGAGTGACTTTGCAAGGATATCATCTACATAGTCTTCCATGGTGACGTGCATCATATCATGGAATATAGTGGTCATAGCACGTTGATATGTGGCCATTGCATTCTTTAGCCCAAATGGCATGACATTCCAACAGAACGTGCCCCATGGACAAGTAAAAGTTATCTTATGTTGGTCTTCTAGTGCTATCCTGATCTAATTATATCCTGAGAAGCCATCCATGAGAGATAACATGGTATGCCCTGCTGTTAAGTTGACTATGATATCTATATTTGGCAACAGAAAATCATCCTTATGGCAAGCTTTGTTTAGATCTCTAAAATCATTGCATAGTTTGACTTGGCCATTAGGTTTGGACACTGGTACTATGTTGGAGACCCATTCTGGATAGTCTATAGCTCTGATGAACCCTACATCCAGTAATTTCTTGAGTTCTTCTTTTACAAGCAGTGCAATGTGTGGATGCATCTTTCTAAGTTTCTGTTTCACTAGTTTCACTCCTGGATCTAATGGAAGATGATGTAGGATCAAATCTGGATCTAACCCCAGCATATCTGTGTATGACCAAGCAAAATTGACTTGCTTTCTCTTGAAGAATGGTACAAACTTTGTCTTCTCTGGTGGGGTTAGAGACTTAGCAAAGTGAATGATCTTAGGCTGTTCCTCAATTCCAATGTTAACAGGCTCTGTGGGTTCCAAAATAATCTGAGACTTCTCCTAGTGCATGTCATCGGGGAGAGTGTCAAGCCTTCCATCGTCAGGTGCCATAGTTGGGTTTTCACCATCGGATGTGTCCTTTCTTTTTACTGTTTTGGGACCTGACACTGCCGCGAAGCAGTTTTCACCGTTAGATCCAGTTTTTATTTTGATATTTTTGTGACTGGAAGGCTTGGGCACCCTCTCTGAAATAAGCCATGGTATTAACTTCAATGACAAATCCAACTTTATGGTCTCCTTTAGGTAGGTGGTCCCTAAGTTCCATATAGTCAATATAGGCATCATCGTTTTGGAATATATCTAGTTGCGGGGTTCCTTGTAGATCCCAGTCAATAAGCTCAGGATGCACAAGGGGGAGGGAGTCGGAGGATAGATTTGATTCGTTGATAGTTTGAATGGATATACTAGGAGTATTGGTAGGGAGAGTGTTTAGGATGGTACTTTCTTCCAAATTATTTATTGCGATAGAACTCAAACCTTCCTCGAAAGTCGTATTCTCAGGGATAGGCAAATCACACTCTAGTGGTCTATGCGGTAGCATTTGTCCCTCATGGTAGGGGCTATAAGTTTGAATGGTATCAACCTCTTTGTCATCATAGGAATGCTCTGTCAGCTCATCCCACTCATATTCATTAGAATATTTGTCACTGTCCTCTTGAAGGGTATGGATCATTTCCACTAGACAAGCATTTGCTTTAGCTTTGCCCTTATCCTTTATCCTAGACCTTTTGTAGTTCTAGCCAATGAGGATGAATAAGGTTGAATGGGTTCTATAATTCCTTCTTTTCTTAGGCCAGTGGGGCCTTGTCCTTCATAACCCATTCTATGTAGGATAGACTCACCTCGCCCATAGATTTCTGTTGGGAGCTTAGGTGGCTCTTGTTGTGTGCTCTCTTCTTCTTCTTCAGTGTAGAGCCATTGTAAGATATCTCTTTCCTTTGTTTCATCTGATAGGGTCCCCCATTTGACAAAGGGAGTTGTGGGAGGTGTAGGAGGAGCAGATGGCTTTGGAAAATGCTTGGGTCACCCAAAGGATCTAGGAGATAGAGGCATTTTAGCTAGATTGAGGCTGTGCTCGATGGAGTATTCCCCAACCCTCTTTTCTTTGATAGTAATTTTTTGCTCTTTGGGCTTGGATGAGAAAGCTTCAGAGGTAGAATCATGTTGTGGGGTAGGGGATGTAGATGCTCTATTGTTTGGTATGATGCAATCAGGTTTTGAAAGGATAAAGTTGCAATGCTAAAAGGGGTCGAAGTCACCTTGGATGGTGACTTGCTTGCCGTTATGAGGGAATTTTATGCATTAGTGATAGGTAGAAGGCACAACTTTCATGGCATAAATCCGTGGTCTACCTAGAAGAATATTATAGGCTAGCTCCCTATCTAGGACTTGACACACAACGTCTTTTATCACCGGTCACACTTGTATGGGTAATACCACTATTCCTTTGGTAGTTCTCTCCTCTTCATGATATTCTTTGATAGTTATCTTCTTTCTTGGATCAACTACATTTTCAGAGAACCCCAATGTAAGGACTAGCTTCAACGTGCAAATATTTAAATTGGCTCCCCCATCAATGAGAACCCTCTTGATGCAGTGCTAATGGATGAAGGCGACAATGTGCAACCCTAGGGGTGTTATGGGGTTGAGACACTGAGAGGTCATCTTGTTCGGTAAATGATATGGTACTTAAGGAGGTCAGATTACCTACCATGGCTTGAAACTTCTCTTGGGCCAAGTTAGTGGGTACAATGGTTTCCACTAAGGCTTTATCAAGAATCTCCTTGTGGGAAGGAGATAGACGCAACAACTCTAAGATAGAAATGTGGGTAGGGGTCTTCCGTAGTTGGTCTATGATGCTATACTAATGGAAGTTGGATTGAGAAGGTGACGACCTTGGAGGAATGGTATTCAACGTGACCTTACCACTGTGGGTGATGATACTGCAATCAGTTCTGTTTGGTTTTGATTGTAGGTTGGGCATGACCACATTGATTTGTGGTATGTGCTCTGTTATGCAATTGATGGTATAGTCGAATGGCACACTTGCGTAATTGGCATTACTATTCCCATTATTTTGATTTTGCCTGTTGCGGTTGTTGTTGTTGCCATTGTTATTGTTGCTATTGTTGTTGTTGTTGTACGGCCTGTCGTGATTGAGAAGTGGATCTTTGTAAGCCCGGTGCGTCTCATTAGAAGTATGTTGTTGAGCTCCTCCTTGATTTTGATCAAGCACGTCTTGAATAACATGTTTGAGATGGATACAATTGTTGATTGTATGTCCTCTTCCTCTATGATACTCACAATAGTCGGTGTCTTTCCAATAGTGAGGTTTTATTTGAGGTTCGTAATCGCTTGTTGGTAGTAGAGAGATTTCATTGTTGGCCAATAGCTTCCTTAATGCGGATTCTTGGGACTCACCTAGCGGTGTGAACTTTCATCTTGGATTTGAGTTGAACCATGGTCTTGGCTCCCGAGAGAATGTTTTGTTGGGCATAACATTGCTTGCCTCTCCTTTGAGAGTGAATATTAGTTGTTGTTTGGGAGTCGCAACCTTGGCATCAACTACTCCATCGTTGACGACATTTTTGTTCTTAGTCCAAAACTTTGATTTGTCAGTCGTGTAGTTGGAGGTAGGTGTGTCCTTGTATAACTTGATTTGTCCTTTGGTGATCATAGCTTTCTCGATGAACAATCCCATTTCAATGACCTTCGAAAATGAGGTAGGGCATTGAATTTGTATTTGATAGATTAGATTGGAGTTGAGGTTGTGGACAAACATCTCCATTAATTGCTTCTCAGGTACATCATATGAGCATTTTCTTGCTAGTTGTCTCCACCTTTGTAAGAAGGAGGCGAATGATTTGCCACTCTTTTGCTTGGTATTGCATAGGTCAAGCATGGAGACTTCGTGTTCAATATTGTACGAGAAGTGTGTGATGAATTTGTTGACTAACTCATCAAAAGTTTTGATACCCAGTGGAAGCCGTGAGAACCACTCCATGGCTTGACTACCTAAAGATCTAGGTAATAGTCTCATTAAAAAAGTCTCATTGTGAGCTACTTCCATGCATGTGGCGTTGAATTCCCTAATGTGATCTCTAGGGTCCCCTTTCCCTTTGTACTTGTCAAACTTAGGGACTTCGAATTGAAAGGGGAATGGTATCATGTTCAAACTTTTATCAAAGGGGTACGGTGCAATATCTTCCAAGGAGTATGTTTTAGTGTTTGTACCCGTCTTGAGATCTATCATTTGTTGCGTTAGACCCTCAATTTGTTTCCTCATTTCTTCCATAGGTGTGTTTGGGTCTATGACTTTCTTTCCTTTATCTTCACCATTGTGGTGTTCATGATTATCCTCCATAGTCTCTTAGAGTTTGCTTAGATCAAAATCAGTGGGGAGATTAATTCCAAGACTCGCAAGATGATAAAAATATTTGCGAGGGTCCTCATGGAGCACTTTCTCTAGCAAGCGTTGGAATTTCTGATCTTGGAGGTGTCCTTGATAATCTTTGTAAGAGATTTCCTCATCACTATCATGAGGGGTGACAATACGGTTAGATCTTCCGGCCATTTCAAGTTGCTTTTGGTATTGAGATCTAGTAAGAACCATGCAAGGTGGCGTGGGATGCGGTGGGATGAAACTAGAGATTTTGGCAAGATGCCGATGGAGACTGCTAAGAATAGGATACTTATGACTAGATTTGGACAAGGGACTCTCTCAATTAGTGATTCCAAGTAAGATGGCCGATACAAGACGATAGCCACTAGTAAGGGTACTTGATACCTGTCTTACTGTGTAGGGACTAGTCGTACACCAAGACCACTAGCAAAGTTATGTGACTTACTAGGATTACTTGAATCCAAACTAATAAAAAAGGAGCCTATGCTGATGTGATATGGGATATTTTGACTTTGGACTAGGGAGACCTAATAGAAGGTGAATGAGATGACTAACGAAAGAGAGACTTTGACGCGAAATGGATGGAAAAGATGATTGCAAGGTAAGATCTGATCTCAGAACTTGAAACTAGGCTGAAATCGGTATCTAGAAATGACAAAATTTTTCTCTTAAAGACTGTGGAAGTGCTCATTGTCATGCATGCGCCGAAACAGATGCACCACAAAAATTGGTAAATGCACAACAAGTCGGTACAGAAGCGCAACACTGGTAAATTTCAAATGCACCATAACAGGTTTTAGAAGTGCAACAAGTTAGTATAGATGCATCGTAAGTTGGCACAAAGCGCAACAAAAGAGGACGAATGTGCCGCTCTAGTTTTTCAGTGATTTTTGCAAGTTTTTGGTAATTTTCTGATGTTTTTGATATCTTTGGTTGCAAGGTCTTTTTGATTTGATTTTCTAAAATTATGGCAAGAAGACATAGCAAACACAAAGAATATGTTTATGGTTTTTTATTTTTTTGTGATTTTTTGACTCTTTTTGGACTAAAAAGAAAGCAAGTACAATCCTAGGTTTCAAAGGATAGTATAAAACTAAATTCTCACTAACTCTAGTGAAGCATCTTCGAGAGGTGATAATTGCCCGTTGCTGCACCAGATTATAGGGGTTTTTGGCCACTAAGAACAAAGGATGAGTAATAAAGGCAACCGTTCGAGTGGTTATACATGCAGCAACACTACTCTTCGTTATAGAGTATCCTAGCCTTCAAGGGTTGCGCCTTGGAGGGTTTTGGGAGAGGTTGGTTGTCAGTATAACACAATTGCACTCGTTGTCTGAAGCTTTCGCTCTAAACAAATTTGTTTATAGTGGCTTGGTAGGGCTTGGCGTCTAGCCTTTTACCACTTAGGGTCATTCCTACTTGGATGAACGGTATCCAAGAGTAGGCCCCTCTAAAGGAAAAACACATGTGTAAATGATATGTCTAGCATTTTGGTCACCCAAGATAGGGGAGAGCATAGGCCTGGTATCATTCCCAAAACACAGAAGACAGTGGTTCTTTTCCCTTAGTTAAAATGAGAAAAACTAGATGAGCTATCTACTTGGGCAAGCATAGAAATTTGTTAACTTTGAAGTGATAACAAGATAGCAATGGTTTAATTTTACCTAGATAGCAATGATATGTTCAATTTTACCTAGATAGCACGGATTTGTTAACTTTGAGGTGATAATTGAGATAGCAATGGTTCATTTTTACCCAGATAGCAATAATGTATTCAATTTTTACCCAGATAGCTGGATTTGTTAACTTTGAAGTGATAATGAGATAGCAATGGTTCAGTTTTACTAGATAGCAATGTGTCTAACTACGAAAGAGAAATAGCAATGATTCAATGATATGCAAGATAGAAACGATTCAATTACTGCTTTCCTAGTTAAGACTATGTGAGATTTGCATGAGCATCCGTTTACTTTCCTCTTAGAAATCAAAGTGTGAGTTAACAAGTGCAACTATATGATTCTAAACCAGTACCTAGCCTGCAAAATAGACCAAGAGTGTTCCTGCAAAAAGACGTCAACGTTAGCAAAAACTTCAAGGAAACTCTAAAAATCACTGCCTAGATCAGATGCGCAGCTTCAGAGACTGAATGCGCAGAAACAAAGCTCAGAAGCGCCGCAGTACATATGCACTAAGACATAGGTCAAAAGCATAGGAAAACAGTGTATATGCGCTAAAATGACAGATGCGCCAGAATAGACAACAGGTGTGCCGGATCGGAGATTATATGCCCCGAAGGAATGTATGCACCGTAACAGATAGCAGATGCATGTTAGGATGTGTTAGATGCGCAGTTTCCTCCTGTGTACGGCTTTCTAAAACACAAAAATTTAGTTTTTGGGTTAAATTGGGGCTAGACCCCATGGTGGGTGCCAAAAATATTAATGGAAAATTGGATTCAAATGAATAATCAATATATCAATATCAAAAATACCCAAAACTCAACAAAATACAGAAACAAAGAGATCAATCAAACAAAAGAACTTCAAAAACCTTTGCAAACCTCAAAGCTTCATAGCTTCCATTGGTTGCCTATCTCAGTTGATCTTGCATGTATGAATAAGGCCCTCAGAGAGTGCACTTCCTTGCTATGATTCCAAGATTGTCAATGGAGAACGACTATGATAGTTTATTGCAATGAAGATGAGCTTCACAACAATGGTAGTAGTATGGTAACGAGTGTGATCACAAGCAATGAAGGAATTGGTGCCAAAGGCGCGCTATAATTCCTGTAGAGTAATGATAGTTAAAGTTTGGATGAATGAAATGGAAGAATAAGGTTCAATTTATAAACTTGAGAAAGAGAAGATCAATGGTATATAGAGAATGAGAAGATCAACGGTATAGAACGGTTGAGGAATGTGCGTGAATAGGAAGAAGACAATTGTCACACAAAAGTTGTTTTATTTGAGTTAACTACTTTCTTTTCTAAAGATAAGACATGCTTTTCATAAATTAGAAAGCTTTTTTCTAATTTAAGAGATATTGATAAAAACAAGGTTGATTGAGTAGATAACTCAACTTGTGATTTGCTTTTACATGATTTGAGAGAAATTAAATAATAAATTATTTAATTTTGTGTGCATGAAGAAGAAGACTTATTTTTAGAAGATTTGGAAGATATTTGAAGAATTAGAAGATAAGAAAGCTAATTAAATAAATAAATTTATTTAATTGTTGTGCATGATTTGGAAGAATAAATAAAACATTTGATTATATTTTATTTTTGGAGATTGAGAGGATTTAAATAAATTTGATTGATTTATTTAAATTTGGAAGAATGATTTGATTTAATTAAATAATAAGAATTATTTAATTATTTGGAAGAATTTAATTAAATAAAGGATTTTATTTAATTTTGACTTTAGAAGAGGTAATTAAATATTTTGATATTTAATTAATTTAGAGGAATGCGAATCAAATAAATAAATTTGTTTATTTATTTATTGATAGAAGAATTAGAAGGGAATAAATATTAAGAATATTTATTTAGACTGAATCGTGTCATTTTTAGGCGTATATAATCAGTTTTAGTGACGTCATCATCATATTGGCGCAGGGGTGATATTTGTAGGATGACTGATATTAAGAAATATGACCCCCCGGGATAATATGTGAGGTTCTCTGATGGGTAGATGCTGGCTCTTATTTAATTTTGACGTTCGTGTATCGAGCACCTAGTGGTCATCGGGTGATAATTCTAAGTTCGGGTGATCTTAGCGAATATGACTGATGTTAGAAATATGACCCCCCCATCAGGTAATATCAGGTTTGACCAAACTTTGACTCAACATAACTCCCTGCCCTTAGACAATTTTGGGGTGATCCAAAAGGCAAACCTGCTTAGAATTTTGTGTACTTTCCAACCATGAGATTTATGATAGAAAATGCTGACTTTGGCAACTGACCTCATCCGATGGTGCATCTACCTTATTAAAGTGACATAAATGACTAATTTTACCAAACCGCCCAAAGCAAGAAACAAGCAAGCAACAAGCAGAAAGAAAAAGTTGGGTCCCTGTTTTACTAAGGCAAAATGGGGCGTGTTGTGTAACCACACAACTTGCCACCAAAGAAAACCATCAAATTCAAATGATTCAAGTGATGTGATCACATTCTAACATAGCATTTTAACTCTTTCTAAGTGTAATTATTATGACCTTTCTGAAAGATATGATGTTCATCATTGCAACAATGCTAGCAAGGGATCAAGTGTGTGCAAATGATTAATTATCCTCATCTTGAAAGTAAGTTGAAAACATGAGTAACTGGTGTTAAACTACATATTTTGAGATCATCCCTCATAGGCAAGCTGGATAAAGCCTTGCTGCCAGCAGGCGTCCATAGCCTCGACAAGGTTATCTATACAATCCCTCTAAGTAGAGCCTCACTGCCAGCAAGCGTCCATAGCCCCAGTAGAATTACTTAGATGGCCTAATTTTATTCTTTTGGATTTTCAATATTTCTCTTTTTTGTTCATATGATATCATCATGTAATTTCAGTATGCAAGGTGTGGTCACTTGCTGATTTAGGTTGGAGATTGTATTGGTAGCAAGGGAGTCCCTTTGGATTTTTCACTTAACATCTATACTTATGTGTTCCACAAACCCAAGGCTGTTAGGTGAGTCATTGTAAAAATTCCTTAGTTAAGAAAAGGCACCATGATGAAAAGGATATCATAGACCTGATCAAAGATACTCCTTAAAATGAGTCATAACCTATACAAGAATTTGTTTTCATCACTTGAATCCTAACAATTTGATTATTTTCTTAGGGTGCAAGTTGCATCATCTTGACTAACCAAAACAAAAACTCAACAAACAAACAAACAAACACACAAACAAAACACAACTGTACAAACAACTATACAATATGTACATTATGATACATCTGACTTATATGACCCTATTTCAGGCTTGGAAATAATACTTGAGGAACTGTCCATTAACTGGTAATGGGACATCGTCACTGGTTAGAGTTTTAAGTCTATAGGTACTGTCCCCTAGGATTTCTAAAATTTGAAAAGGACCTATCCAAAGTTTGTCAAATTTACCATGGTCACCTTTCCTTTCATGTGCTTTATCCCACATAAGGACTAAATTTGAAATCCTAAAAGCCTTAACTTTGGCTCTTTTGTCAAACCAGTGTTTAACAACAACCTGATGTTTAGCAAATTGATCAATTGCTTTGTTTCTTTTTTCTTCTAGGTGCATCAGTGGAAGTAACCTGACTTCTTGTTTGTTATCTATACCTAGATACTCTTATGCAAACTACAATGTGGGGATTTTTAAGTTAACAGGGAGGATAGGATCCACCCCATTTACTAGCTGATAAGGAGAGTTTCCTAATGCGGCCTTCATCTTGGTTCTATCTACCCACAAGGTATACTTTAATAGGGTGTTCCATTCCCTAGGATTTTTCTCTATCAATTTCTTTATGACATTCAATAAGTTCTTATTTGTAGACTCGGCTAGTCCATTCCCTTGAGGATAGAAATTTGAAGAAAATGATTCCATGATCAAAAGCCCAGCTTGATAATTTTAATGATGCAAAGGCAGGTGCATTGTCACATACTAAAGCATAAGGAACTCCATACCTGGTTACTATGTTAGTCTCCAAAAACTTGATCACATCTTCTGTAGTGCATGTCCTGTTGCTGACAGCTTCAGTCCACCTAGTGCAATAATCTATGATAGTTAACACATACCTGTGACCTGAAGATGATGGCAGGTTGACGAGTCCTATAAAATCCATGCCCCATTGAGCAAATGGGCATATCTCCATCATTGGTTGCATGGATTGAGCGACATATCTTTCTCTATTAGCTGCAACCTGACATGTATGACAACATTTGATGTGTTCAATAGTATCCTTAAAGATAGTGGGCCAGTAATATCCTGTTCTGAGGATAGCATGAGTAGTGGCTAAATGTGATCCATGTGCGGTTCCAAATTTGTCATGTAACTCTGCTAACACCTTATCTACTTCTTGCCTCTCTAGGCATCTGAGATATATTCCTTCATAGTTCCTTTTGAAAAGGATTCCACCTTTTATCATATATTTTTGTGATCTTATTTTCAAGGTTCTCCTTTGTGAGGCCTGCAATTTGGATGGGCATCTTCCAGTAATCAGGATGTGCCTGATATCAGAATAGCACTCTTCAGTTTCTCTAGTATTTATCACATATTGTTGGCTCATGATGTTAGGATCAATTTCTGATATCATCTGGCTCAAGGCTTTTCCTCTTACTAACTTCATGGGCATTATGTCCATATCATATTCTTGGAGAACTATTATCCATTTAGCTCTCTTCTCACCAAGCTCACTTTGCATGAGGAGCATCTTTACTACTGCATCTGGTACTACAACAATTATCCTGCGTCTTAAGATGTAATGTCTAAATTTCTTGATTACATGAACCAAAGCAAGAGCTTGTCTTTCAACATCCATGTATCTGAGCTCCGCATCTCTGAATGGGCAACTCATGAAAGCTATAGGCTTTTCTTCTTTAGCCTCATTTCTTTGGGTTAATACTACTGTAGATGTATGCTCTGAAGCAAATGAGTATATGTAAAAATCCCTTGTGTACTCAAAAGCTACTCTGGCTTCATGTGTCCACTCAATTTTAGCATCTTTCTTGAGCATTGCATTCAATGGTCTAACAATCTCTGCAAAACTAGTAATGAATTTTCTAACAAAGTTTATCTTACCAAAGTAGGATTTCAATTCTTTCTTACTTCCAGGAAGCTGTATCTTCATGATCGATTCTACTCTTGCAGGGTCAATGATGATCCCATTTTCTGTTATTAGGTGACCTAATAACCTACATGTGGTTACCCTGAATATGCATTTCTTGGGATTCAGGGATATTCCATACTAATCACATTTCTTAAGCACTTTCTTGAGGTCTTCTATGTGGTCACCTCTTTGCTTGGAGAAAACTGTCAAGTCATCCATGTATATGACTGCATTTACCAATCAACCCCCTAAAGGCTATATCCATTGCTCACTGAAAAGTGGCCCCAACATTTATCAATCCAAAAGGCATGCACCTGTAGGCAAATATACCCCACTTGGTGGTGAATGCATTTTTCAATCTGTCTATTTTATCTACCATCACCTGGTTGTAACCTGAAAAACTATCCAAAAATGACATCATTTTTGCACCATTTACTATCTGTAGGACCTCATCCAGTGAGGGTAAAGGATAATTATTCTTTTCAGAAGCTCTATTTAAATTTTTGAAGTCTACACATAACCTGATGTCACAATTTTTCTTTCTCATAGGGACCAGGTTATCCACCCAGGTGGAATGCCTTATAGGGAATATGATTGTGGCATTAAGCAATTTCTTTACTTCTTCAAAGATGATGGGCTCCAACAAAGCATTGACAGGTCTTTGTTTTTGTCTAAAGGGCTTGGAATTTGGCTTCAATGGTATGGTATGAGTGATGATTGAAGTATCATAAGTTTTCAAATCATCATAAGTCTAGGCAATAACATGGATATAATCTTTAAGTGCTTGAGTCATTCCTATCATTTCTTCTTCTGTACAAACCTTACCAATCAATACATTCCTTTTTTCCTCATCTTGCCCTATATCAAATGGTGAATATTCTCCTCCATCTGCTTTAGGGAGATCTTTCTGTTTTAGCATATTATCTAAATCAAATGCTCTTTCTAATTCTATCATCCCTTTGGGAATCTTGTTACTGGGCAGATCCATGATCTCCTCTTCTTCCCAAACGTGATCTTTCACATTTCTTTCATCTATGATTTGTGGATCAAACACATCTCTATTTGATATGAAGTCCAAAATGTGCTGGTTATCATCAAACACTTGAAGATTAATGACATTATCTGGTACAGAGGGCACTGATATTAATTCAACTGAAAACCTTTTCAGACCAGATATGGATAATGGCTCCAAAGTACTTGTAGCTTGAGCCAAGGCATCTGCTCTGTGATTTTGTTCTCTAGGCACATGAGTGATGTTAAATGCATCAAAGTCTTCTACCAAATCCCATACTCTGTGTCTGTAATTTGACAACATTTTGTAATTGCAAGAGTATTTGCCTCTTACTTGTCTTACTACCAATTCTAAGTCTCCATAGACATGCATAATCTTTAATTTCTTCTTGAGTGCAAACAATATCCCATGGATTAGAGCTTCATACTTTGTCACATTATTCGTACATGGGAATTGTAATCTATATGCTACTAAGTAAGACTTACCAGTTGGATCAATGAGATCTATTCCTACTCCAGCTCCTTGTTTTGATTTAGATCCATCAAACCTAAGGATCCATGGCTTATCTTCAGTTAAAGGTTTATCTGGACCTTCTCTTTTCTTTTTAGCTCTGGCAGCTACACCACCTAATATCCATTTCAGTTTTGGTAACTCCTTCTTTTCTACTTTGACTTGGTCTGATTCATATGAAACTAGTGAATCTTTGTCCTTTTGACCTATCATGACATGATCGTGAGTATCTTTTTGTATTTCAACATCTTTCTTTTCATCATCTTGCAGTTGATCTTTTCAATAAAGCAATTCCTGTTTCTTTAATATATGCAAACATAGTGAACAAGTAGTTTATGAATGTGATGCTTCATGTAACCTGCACCATCCATTGATTAGAGCATTTTGTATAGGAACTTTCTATAGCTTCATCTTCTAAATTTGTTTTGACAAAAATTCTTCAAACTTAGTCAAATTACTTTCCCTGTCCTCATATGACACTTCATAATCAGACTCCATCAAACAATCCATCCTCGGGGTGATATTGTCTTCATCTTTTGACATATTTCTATTACAAACCAGGATCCCTTCTAGACTGTAACCATAACTTTCATCTTGATGTATGCTTCCCTCTATACTCGCAGATGATAAACAAGACTCAGTATCACTATAACTATTAGTATTACTTACCACGGGTGATGATGATCCCATCTCATTGCATACTTGTTGCAGTTCCATCATGTCTAAACAAGCATCACAAGTCTTTTCAGAATGTGCTTCATCATATAACCTGCACCATCCTTCAATCAAAACATCATCATTAGACATATTTAGCATTTGGCAACATTGCATCTCTCTAGATAAGTACATTTCAAAGTTCCTAAAATGATCTACTTCCTTATCATCATCTAAACTGTAATCAGATTCTATAATTATTCTATCATCCTGAAGATTGTCATCATGAACATGAACATCATACATGAGGATCTCCTCTATCTTGACGGTTTGGGGCCTGATGTTGTAAACTCTCGGGTCAACATCTACATACATGATCTCATTGGTTTTATTATACTTAGTGATCATATGTTTCATACGAGGTTCAACATCTATCCTAATCTCGTTGGGAATACCTTTCCAAGGTAGCCACATGTGACTAAAATCAGTGGACATGTATCCATTGAGTGTCTTTGACCAATCCCTACTAAGCAACATTCCATATGTGTCAGGAATATCTACTACCTGAATATCAATGTAGTATTGAATTCTTGGATTTGATGCTAATTACATATGAATGTGAGTTAATTCTCCTACAATACTCACTTCTGTTTTATCTAGCTGTGTTACTTTTTTCATTGACTTGGCAGGATGTAACCCTAAGGCATTGCATATGGACAATGGCATTACATTAGTAGAAGCACCTGAATCTACTAAGCAATTATGCAAATTCTTACTGAACATCCTTATGGTAAGGAGAAATGGAGGTGACTCAGTCTTCTATAAAGAGTCATGTGTGATTTTCAGTAGCTTGGATAGTGGCTAAAGTTTTGGATTTGACATTGGTATCCTTAGTTGTATGATTTTTATTCAAAGTCTGATTTGAGGGATGACTGTCTTCTTTTGGAGTAGGGTCATCTAAAGATTTCATGAATGCCCTTTTGATGGCTAGTGTTTTGAGTAGTTCTGACAATGATAGACTGATTTTAATCTTTTTCATTTCATTTGCTAAGTATGTGACCAATTTGTCAGATTCTGGAGACTGATTACTAGCTTTTGCCACTGCATTCTGTGGTGCTAAGTATTGAGCGTTAACTTTGGGAAACCAAGGTGACAAGGTGTTATTATACCTCATCATTTAATTTGTTTTCAGATGTCAAAATCCAGGGGCTGTGTCCTCGGTTGTCTGCAATTAGGGATTCTACAGTTACCAGTTTCCCTAGCTAATCCTAACAGCTTGTACTAATTTGAAGAGATTAATCTGTCTACTTGCTGAATGAATTTAATGAATGCTGAAAATAGATTTAAACAGGAAACTTACTCAAAGCAATCTTAAAAAATAGTAACATGCATCTATCTATAAAAATTAGTAAATACTTCTCACAACAAAATCTAAAGTAATAAAACAATGGTATTAGCCTCTTGCCTTGGTGGTGAGAGTGGGCCCTTGCTCCACACCCTTGGGGCTGAAGGCGACAATAGAGAATCAACACAATAGAAGATCACAACTAAATTCAAACTAATTCCATATGCTTTGCATTCATGAAAGATATTGATATCACAGAACTGAGATTATTGAGAATTAGAATAAATCAATTATTGTCTCCTTCTGCTGTTTCTATAAGTATATATGAAAATGAGTGATGACATATCACTGATCTTATCTACCAGTCTTTTATGAGATGACATCCATCTCTTTATTATACTAACTGTCTAACTATGGAAAATAATCATGCAATAAAAGTAGACTTGAGTGGAACATAAGTCCACTCAGAATCTAAGTTTGAGTCTTAATACATTTAGGCAGCGAGGCCCTGAAAATGTGGATATTGAATCAGTTCCATCCATAACTCATGCAAAAACTTTGAAAAGATAAAATTCTAGCAGTTTAACTAAAGATGACCCTTCATCACTCAGGTGATGATTTGAGTGAAATGAGGGGTATTATGATCACTGCTGAGAGTGCCTGGTCGGCAACTTATGCTGGAAAAATGCCCTGCTCTCAAGAGGCGCCGAAGATATCTGTCCCTATCTGCAGCTCTAGAGATATGTCTGTAGCTCCAGAGATGCCAATGTGGCCTTCTTTGTTCAGCTCTGGAGAGGCTTTCTCTTCCATTCAAAACTTTGGTGTTGTGGTGTTCTGTATGGTCTCCAGAGATCATTGAAGACTATCTCCGGAGATGCACAAAAATTGTTGTTCCTGGCATCTACACCTGTTGATTCAAAAAGAGAGAACTTTTTGCATTTTTCCATCAATTCCATGCACATTAGTCACTCAATCAAAAATTATAATCTTAAGTAATCTATCTCAATTAATCATTAAACAGAACGATCTTGCTAGCTTATTCGGGTGCAGACATTAGGAAAGATGGACTCAGGAAGGAGAAAAAGAGAGGTAAAAAGATGTATTTCATGAGTGCAACTTGACACTCATCATCCCCCCATACCTAAGGTTTGGCAGGACCTCCTGCTTCTCACAATCTAGATTTGTTCTAGTGAAGTAGCTTGTCAGTCAAGCTATAATCCTATGCATAGGTGGTCCAGGTTGTGCGGTTGATATTACCATTACCTCTGTATTCATCCACCTGCTTCAACTAGTCCTACAATTTCTCATCTTCTGTCTGTTCGGCCCAGACAGGGAGTGGTTCAATTATTAGCGGGGGCCTGAACCGTCCACCTATCCATTCCTGCTTATGGTTATCCATTAGTTTGGTTATCAACTTTTCTTTTCTCATGAATAATCTTAAGTTTGCAGGGGTGACCACCTCTCTCATTTTCTGCTCCGGGGTCAAAATATTCCATCTCTTCTTTGCTACAGCAAGTACTGGATTTGCTAAATTGATCATAAAAAGACCAAAATCGATGGAGCATTCTTGCAAACTTTTTAGGTATAATGGCAAAACTCTGTTCTTATTCTCAGGATGATAGATAAGGGACCTGAATTGAATCTTAAAAGCATTGGGATTGGGACATTCCTTCCTGATGAAGAGGTTTGTTTTTAAATCTTTCTGAAGATGATCTTCCATCCTTTCATTCTAGATCTGATGATTCCTCATTAGGGACATAAATGCCTTAAGCTGGCATTCCCCCACAAAATGATTAAGAATGAAAGTTATATCATTAACACAGAACCCATGCAGGTATAATTCACATAGGAAATTTTTGTCCTCATCATTACTTCTTGTATAAGCTATCATGAATCCTTCTGCTGTCTCTATATCCTCAACCAAGTTAGACATGACTAAAGAAAATTTCCTCTGCAGGATTCTTTCTTGTAAGAACATAGAATAGCCGACACTTGGAGGCCTACAGGGTAGAATTTCTGAAGAAAGGGAGGCCATTTCAATGATTTTGCCTTCCAGAGTTTCTATTCTCTTTGTTTTGGTAGTGACTACCCTCTGTAACTGCAACATAGGCTTGGAAGCCTAATATTCTCTACACTTCTTCTCCCAATGGAAAAGGGATTTGGGAATGTCAATGGGGATTGGACCCACATATGCATCTATTTGGATTTCCTGTTCATTGGTTTCCCTTGGTCCAGCCAACTCTTGAATATATTCTTCCTGGTCATCGAGTTTGTTGTTGGCCCAAGTTAACTGTCTGTCCTAGCTATGTATTTTCTCAATCAATGCTACCATTATTGTGAGGCTATTGTCTCTAGCCATGGTGAGCTCAGAAACACTTTGTGCTGCTTCTTTCTCTTTTTTTTCCAAAAGTTTGGCTGCCTCAATTTTTTGTGCCTCCAACTCTGCTTGTTTCTCAATTTTCTTGGCCTCTAATTCTGACCTTCTTGAGGTCAGTAATAATTAGATTCTTCCCCCAGAGTAGTCTCTTTAGGTTTTCAATTTCTTCTGATAATTGCTGTTCTTTTGAAATTTCAACATCCTCTTGATCAGAGGGATGAGAGAAGGTTTCTGCTTCTGCTTCTGTTGCTGTTTGCTGATCATCAGGCTTTTCCATGACCATTTGCCTTGTACTGCCAACTATATCCATTTGCTCTGTTTCATCTTCTTCTGTAGACTTCCTGTCCTATGGGTCTTCTTGGGGTTCCTCTGCCTCTACTGGCACCGATGAAGGCCCAGCCTTATCCTCACATGTTCTAAAACCTAGGAGTACCTTAGCTAGGAGGGCAGTATCTTTTTTAGCCTATGAGAGCTGTCTTTTCCTTTTGCTTCTCTAGAGCAAGGGTGGGGCAGGTGCTTCCGGAGCAGGTCTCTCATCCTCAGAATTTGAGGAAATTGTAAGAGTTTGTCTGTGTTTTGTCTCTGGAGTACATGATGGTTCTAAAATTGGACTTGACTCCAGATGAACAAATGGTGCTGGGGAAATTTCTTTTTGTTTCCTCTTCCTGACCATAGGGATCTCATTTGAATCATGAGATGGTTCATCAGCCCAGAATCTCTCTGCTCTCTGTCCTGACCTCTCCTCTGTTAATTCCTTAGGGAAAGATTCCTTAGTTAGAGTCATCTTTCTCCTAATTGATCGAGTCATATATAGGGTTTGTTTAGGAGCAGGTTCTGCAATTTCTTTGCCTTTCTTCTTTTTTTCAGGAACAGGGGCTATAAATGAAGTTGCCTCCTGTGAGGACTTCTTTCCTCTTTGAACAACTATGGAGGAGGTTGAAGGCTTAGTTTCCTCTTCTTGATGAGTAGGAGAACTCTCACCTCCTGGCTGTGCCATCTCTAGTTCTTTGACCTGGGGACTCTGCTCAAGAAAGTTTTGCCATAATTCTTCCCCATTGGCCTGAGATAGGAAGTGGTGTTTGACTACTAGAAAAATGAGGCCATGATGTTTCATGGGACCTTTATTTTGTTGATATCTATCTGCAGTTGCCCTGATGGCAGAATACAGAAAATTGGGAATGTTTATGCTAAACTCAGGGTGTGCATTCCCATGTCTTAGAAAAATCAGCATTTTCATGATTGGTCCTAAAACTAGAGAGAAATGACCATCACAAGTAAAATATTTCATTAGCCAGGTGGCAACAAATTGCCAAGGGTTTGGAAGGGTAGACCTAAGAATTCCTTTGACTTCATTCTTATTTGAATGTAGTTGAATTGCAGGTTCACCTCAAACAGATAAATTCTTAATTAAATCAGTGTATAAGGTTTTCCAGTGATAAAACCTATCACCTTGTTCGGGAAGTCCAGAAATGTGGCTGATAGTGACTGAGGGGAAATTGATTTGGACTCCTCTAACAGCTGTCTGATTGTCCCTTAGATTTCTGAGGAATTCATCCACGACATCTTCCTGAAACCCTTCAATTTTTCTAGGAAATCCAGCCATCCTGCAGTTCTTAGAATGTTTGCTGCAGCTTCATCTTGTAGAAGACTTGCAAAACTCTCTGATTCAGACTTCTTCTTTACCCCCATTGCTGAATTGATTCCACCTTCTGTGCTTAATTCCCCACTCTCCTCAATCTGCAGTTTATCCTTTCCTCTTAACTTTGTAGGCTTCGAAGGATTGTTCAATTCGCTTTGTTCTTCAAGGTACTTCAGAGGTTCGAATGAGGATTAGGATTTTTCTCAACTCAGGCTTGTGGAAGAATTGTAGATTAGTTAGAGTACCTAGGCAGTCATAAATGCGACATAATGACAGGACACTAGGACACTCCGGAGGTAAGGTGGTAGTACTGTACAGATGACGACATGTGTGAATTTAGGAAAGAAAATGATGGCAAGAGGACGTGTCATAGTGGCGGCACCCAAAAATAGAAAGACAAGACAATTGCTATTAATGATTAATTAAAAATAGAATTACCTGGATCATTTTTAATGATGAGGGTGATGTACACGACAAAGATGCTGCATCATTGTTTGAGACTGCATGCGTCGCGGCACATGAGCAGCTTTTGGTGGCTTGTGATAACACCCACTACTCCATTGGTATGCGTCCTGCAATTGTTGCGCTGAGTGGTTCGAGAATTCACGTTCTTTGGGTGATGTCAGCGCCGTCTTTGTGAATACCCCTGCAAATGATTATTGTGCTAATTTAATTTATTCTTGTGATAAAGTAGAGGATGAGTCATGATGACCTCATCATGTGATGTGTCCACTTTATTGACTGGAGAGGTGGGTCCCCTCCCTTATTATTGAGATTGACTTCTTTATTGACAGAGCACTGGAGATGCTCCTAGTTTGGGAAGCACCAGAGATGCATTTGACTAACTCCCAGCACCTGATCACCTTTGTAGCTCGATTGTTTTCAAATGTCCTGAAGAAGGGAACCACCATTTGCTGGTTTTCAACTCCCTTGGTCGAGAAAGACAGCCATTTACTGGTTTTCCATCTTTCTCTATTTTTTTTCTTTTTTTTTTCTCTTTTTTTTAGAAGGCCGCCATTTGCTGGTTTTCAACCTTCCCTTTTTTTTTAGAAGGTAGCCATTTGCTGGTTTTCAACCTTCCTTTTTTTTTTTTAATTCAATCGAACACTGTGACAGAGGAGGTATCCCTTGTATCAAAACACAAATCATGAAAAAACTCCTCTTTAGTAGATGGCCTTTTATAGAGTCTGATTAGGTGACCATTTACTAGGAATGTGCCTGTGCTTCCATCAATAGGTTCCAATAATACTATTCCATTTTCAAAAACTTTATTTATTTGATAAGGACCCATCCAGTGAGTTTTTAATTTCCCCTTGAACTCTTTGAATTTAGAATCATAAAGAAGAACCCAATCACCTTGTTGAAATGTCCTCCTTTTGATGTGTTGGTCATGCCATTGCTTTCTCTGATACTGAACCAGTTCTGTTTGTTGAATGGCCTCTGTCCGAATTTCATCCAACTCATTGAGCTGAAGAATTCTGTTCTGTTGAGCTATAGACAATGGTAGACTAACATCCAATACAGTTTTAAGTGTCTGGAGTTCAAATTCTATAGAAAAAATAGGCTTTTTCTCATAAACCAATTCATATGGTGAGAACTTTGTTGTGGACTTCCAAGTGGTATTGTAAGCCCAAACTGCTCAGGTAATCTGCTAGCCCAATCTTTTCTGTTCATTGCTACTGTCCTTGTTAGAATATTTTCAAGTTCCCTATTAGTTACTTCTGCCTGTCCATTTGCTTGAGGATGTTAAGGTGAAGATTTTCTGTGCTTGACTTGATATAAATCTATGAATGCTTTGATTACTTGTGAAGTAAACTGAGGTCCTCTGTCTGAAACTATTGATCTTGGGGCTCCAAATCTTAAGAAAATCTTATTGTAAAGGAAATCAACAACTTTTTCTTCTTTGGCAAATTGTAATGCTTGAACCTCAGACCACTTAGTAACATAGTCTGTGCATACTAGAATGTACTCCTTGCCTAATGATGGTGGAGAAATTGGTCCCACAAAGTCTAGACCCCACTGCTCAAATGGTTCCATCATGACTTGAGGATGCAGTAACATCTCCTGGGTAAAGGTTGGCTGTCCCATCCTTTGGCACTGGTCATAGTGCTGCACATACTTCTTTGTGTCTTTATGAAGAGAGGGCCAGTAGTAACTAGCTCCAAGGATCTTGTGGATTGTCTGGTGGAAAGAGTAATGGCCACCAGATGGTTCATCATGACATGCTCTCAACACATCAAAAATCTCATCAGCCTTTAAACACCTGCGTAGAATGAAATTAGGACCACATTTAAATAGTAAACCATTCAACCATTTGTAAGATAAACTTTCTTTAACTAAACATTTTCTTTGTTTGAAGTAAAATGCGATGGATACAAGCCTGTAGCTAAAAGATTAGCTATGTCAGCAAACCAAGGTGCAGTAGAGGATATAGCAAAAAGATGTTCATCTGGGAACTTGTCCTCCACTGGTTGGTTTTCTCCTCCTATATGCAATCTTGACAGAAAATTAGCAACCAAATTAAACTTTCCTGGATTATCAACTATGGTAATATAAAATTCCTGCAATAGTAATAACCACCTGATGATCCTTGCACCCACTACTGGTTTATTCATTAGGTATTTGATGGCTTCATGATCAGTGTGTACAAATATCTTATACCCAGTGATATAATGCCTAAATTTGTTTATGGTATAGATGACTGCCAATAATTTTTTTCAGTTGTAGTGTAATTTCTTTCTACAGAGGTAAGGTTTATGCTGATGTAATAAATGGCATGCATGCTTTCTCCTTCCTCCTTTTGTCCTAAAACTGCCCCGATGGACTCATTTGAAGCATCAGTCTATATGTGAAATGGTAAAGTCTAATTAGGTCCTCTCAAAATTGGTGTGATAGTAAGCTTTTCTTTCAAGGTTTCAAATGTTGATTGACATTCTTCTATCCATAGAAATTCTGTGTCTTTGTTAAGCAAGGTAAATAGGGGGGCAGCTATTCTGCTGAAATTTTCTATGAACCTCCTATAGTAGCTTGCATGACCCAAAAAACTTCTAACATCTTTCTGATTTTTGGGTGAAGGCAACTGTGTGATCACTTCTATCTTGTTTTGATCCACTTTGATCCCCTTTTCTGAAATGTGGTGTCCCAAAACAATTCCTTCCTCCACCATCATAAAGCACTTTTCATGGCTGAGTTGATTTTTCTCACAACATACACAGTAAAGTCATCCATATAGACCTCCATGCATTCATTAGCTAGTTTAGCAAAAATAGCTAAAACAAGTCTCTGAAATGTAGCTGGGGCATTGCATAGTCCAAAGGGAAGAACTTTGTAAGCAAAGGTTCCCTAAGAGCATGTGAAGGTGGTTTTGTTCTGGTTTTCAGGTGCTACTTGAATTTGATTATACCCACTGAATCCATCTAGAAAAGAAAAATACTTGCTCCCAGCAAGGTTGTCCAGAACTTGGTCAATGAATGGTAAGGGAAAGTAGTCCCTTTTTGTGGCCTTGTTTAGTTCTCTATAATCAATACACACCCTCCATTTCCCATTCTTTTTAGGCACTACGACAAGGGGTGAGACCCATTGGTTGTTTGAGATTGGATATATAAACCCTACTTGAAGTAATTTCTCTATTTCAATTTTGACAATGTCCTTTAAAGCAGGATTTAGTCTTCTTTGGGGCTGTCTGACAGGTTTAATATCCTCAGTGTATATATGATGGGTACAGATCTTAGGAGGTATGCCTTTCATATCTTGGTATTCCCAAGCAAAAGATGCTGAATGGGAAATCAGAAGTTGGATAAGTTTTTCTTCATGATTTGTTGTTAACTGAGTATTGATATTAAGTGTTTTCCTTGGTAAAATCATGACCTATTTTGTGATTTGATCTATAGATGTAGTTAATCCTTAAATTGGAGTCATGGTATTGAGAGGACAAGAATGTGGAAGCAACATATGGAAAGTGGCTAAGTCTCTGTAAAAGGTTTCCCCACAAGGAATGATGTTGGCGAGGGTACAATGAGAAGAAGTAAGAAGTTCTCTCTTAGAATCTTGGGCGAGTTCCATCACATCCTTATTGATTAGGATGTGAGTGAAGTCTTCTGTTGTATCATAGTATACTTCTTCTAATTCTCCCAAATGTTCCTTGATGGTTACCATAGCTACTGAGGCACTGTTGTCATTGTTCTCTGGTTCATCCACCCATACTCTTCCTGTATAATGTATTAATGGTTTAACTGGAGGATACAAAGATATTTTATTCAAATCTATCCCATTAGAAATGACCATATCTCCAGTTCAACAATCAATAGATGTTGCTGTTGTAGCCAGCCATGGTCTTCCTAAAATCAGTGGATAAGCATTTCTCTGGTTTCTAGGTTCTAGTATCAGGAAGTCCACTGGAAATTCCCATGAATCTATCACAATTGGTACATCAGTGATTACTCCTTTTGGAATAGCTACTGACTGGTCAGCAAGTTGAAGAATTGTAGTTGTAGATTGGATACCTGATAGAGCTAATTTGTTCATTGTACGAACTGTCATCACATTAATTGTTGCTCCCAGATCAACCAGAACATTTGAAATTTCTACCCCTGAGATGAAAATAGTTATGACAGGATTTCTAGGGTCTCCATATTTTGGGAGGAGAATTTCTCCCATCAATAGATCCACTACTTTTCCTTCCACTTGTATTGTGGAAGAAAAGTTTTTCTTCCTACCCTACGTTTTGATACAATATGGTTTAATGAACTGATTTAGTTCTGGTACATCTCTGATTGCCTGGAGAAGAGGAATTTCAATGTTTAGTTGCTTGATTTTTTGTAAAAGTTCTGATTCTAGGTTGGTTTGGACTTATTTTTATAAGATATTTTTCTGGGGAACATACTGTTTAAGCTATTCTGGATATGATGCTAGTTTTTCCATCTCCAGAGCATCTTTGGAGCTCTTGTCAGAATTGTTTTTAGGAATGTTCTCCGCAGTCGGTCTTGTAGGAGCAACTCTAGAGTTGTCCAAGGATGATTCCTCTAGCACTTTTTTGTTAGTAATCTCCTCCAGGGGTTGAGTGGATGGATTTTCAAGTTCCTCATCATTGGTTACTTCAACTATAGTTGGAGGAGATGGTCTTGGGAATGCTTTCCCAGAACGCAGCTGGAGATTATTTGAATATATAGCATTAATTCCAGCCAGATTTTCTTTCTCTTTCATGTAAACAACTACTCCCTGTTTATTCCGTGGGTTTGGTATAGGCTGGTAGAGGTGGTTGGCTAACTGGTTCATTTTGTGCTTGACCTTGTGTGTTAGAGGGTCCAGTTAGTAAATCTTGTTGTTGAGGTTGGAAACATCTAGGCTGTCCCTGGTATTGTTAATTATATCCCTGTTGAGAACCCCATTGAGGTTGCATGTTTTGTGATCCAAACTATGGTGGCCACTGTTGATTTCCCCAAGGCTAATTTTGCCAATTTTGTTTTGCCAGTTTTGATTCTGCCAATGTTGACTTGGCCAATCCTGCTGTCCCCAAGGAGGATTATTTTGAGGCCCATGCCAAGTTGGATTCCACTGGTTATTTCCCCAATTAGAAGGACCCCTGTAAGAAGGCTGGTTTGGATACTGATTATAAGGGAAATTCCCAGTTTATTTTTATCCCACATAGTTCAATTCCTCTTCTATTACAACATTCTTCTTACTTAATCTTTTCAAGGCTGGAAGTTGACTGCATTGACTGGTAGGATGTTCCCTATCAAAGATCTAACAAATCTCTGATTTGTCCAAAGGGCATTCTCTCAACAGATGTTTGTTTCTACACCTAGGAAAATAGATAGAGAGTGGGTTAGTTGCTTTGTTTTGATCAGTTGTTCTAGTTTTTTCTTGAATTCCATCCAATGTGGTATTTAATTGGACTAGAATATCTATTTTTAGATTCGCAATCTCTTCCATTAACTATCCTATTTCATTCTTCCCTCTAAAAGTTTTGGATGACCTCACTCCATCTTGGGTTTTAGAATAGTTCCTACAGAGTTCTTCTATAGCAGGTATTTCCATTTTGTTGATGTTTCCTTTTCCCATTAGATCTAGTGCTTGTTTTGATTCTTTATCCAATCCTTTTACAAACAACGTTCTGGCCAAGGAGTGATCTACTGGATTGCCATACCTTCTCAAGGCGAAATTAAACCTATCCACATAGTCCTCTAAGGTCTCTTCCTCCCCCTGCCTAATTTTAAACAATTCTTCATTTTTATTACTGGATCTACAATAATCTTGATACTTTCCCAAAAATTCTGTTTCCATCTGATCCCAAAAACGGATAGAATTATGGGGTAAACCCATAAACCATCTCATCACAGAATCTTTCAGAGTTGAAGGGAATAGTTTGAGTTTTTGGTTATCTAATCCATAATCATAAGTTTGGCAGACTACTTTGAATTCAAATAAAAACTAATCTGGATCCTCAGAAGAAAGTCCTCTAAAATTTGGCAAGTGTGCTGGTGAGATATTCTTCATAGGAGCATTGTCCCCAGTAGCCAAAACAATAGTATATGAGAAGGTTCTTGGAGCTTGATTTTCCTCTTCTTCATGATTTTCATTATCCATGTTTAGTACTGGTTCTTCTCCTTGAGGTTCTAGGAAATTAGGTTCTATCAAAGGATCTTCCTAAAACTTTTGTTGTAATTCTTGGATATAATTGGCAAGTGGAAGATTTGGAGGATCTAAGGGATTGTTGTTTTGAGGTGCAGCTTCCAAAGTAGGTTCTAGGTTTCTTTCCTCAACAAGATCTTGTGCCACCCCACTGCTTTCCCCTATGGCTTGTTGTTGGGGTGTCTGCTTTATATATCTTCCTTGTAAATCTCTAGATCTAACCATACAGATCTATCCTAAAAACTGTTTTAACTCAGTTTCCCTAATTAACACAAGATATCCCCGGCAACGGCGCCAAAAATGACAAGGTGTCATTGTACCTCATCATTTAATCTATTTTCAGATGTCAAAATCTAGGGGCTGTGTCCTCGACTGTCTGTAATTAGGGATTCTATAGTTACCAGTTTCCCTAGCTAATCCTAACAGCTTCTACTAATTTGAAGAGATTAATCTGTCTACTTGCTGAATGAATTTAATGAATGCTGAAAACATATTTAAATAGGAAACTTACTCAAAGCAATCTTAAAAAATAGTAACATGCATCTATCTATAAAACTCAGTAAATACTTCTCACAACAAAATCTAAAGTAAAAAAACAATGGTACTAGCCTCTTGCCTTGGTGGTGAGAGTGGGCCCTTGCTCCACACCCTTGGGACTGAAGGCTATAGTAGAGAATCAACACAAAAGAAGATCACAACTAAATTCAAACCAATTCCATATGCTTTGCATTCATGAAAGATATTGATATCACATAACTTAGATTATTGAGAATCAGAATAAATCAATCATTGTCTCCTTCTTCTGCTGTTTCTATAAGTATATAGGAAAATGAGTGATGACATATCACTGATCTTATCTACCAGTCTTCTATGAGATGACATCCATCTCTTTATTATACTAACTGTCTAACTATGGAAAATAATCATGCAATAAAAGTAGACTTGAGTGGAACAGAAGTCCACTCAGAATCTAAGTTTGAGTCTTAATACATTTGGGCAGTGAGGCGCTGAAAATGTGGATATTGAATCAGTTACATCCATAACTCATGCAAAAACTTTGAAAAGATAAAACTCCAGCAGTTTAACTAAAGATGACCCTTCATCACTCAGGTGATGATTTGAGTGAAATGAGGGGTATTATGATCACTGCTAAGAGTGCCTGGTCGGAAGCTTATGCTAGAAATATGCCCTACTCTCAGGAGGCGCCAGAGATATCTATCCCTGTCTGCAGCTCTGGAGATATGTCTGTAGCTCCAGAGATGCCAGTGTGGCCTTCTTTGTTCAGCTCCGGAGAGGCTTTCTCTTCCCTTCAAAACTCTAGTGTCGTGGTGTTCTGTATGGTCTCCAGAGATCATTGAAGACTATCTCTAGAGATGCACAAAAATTGCTGTTCTTGGCATCTACACTTGTTGATTTAAAAAGAGAGAAGTTTCTGTATTTTTCCATCAATTCCATACACATTAGTCACTCAATCAGAAATTATACTCTTAAGTAATCTATCTCAATTAATCATTAAATAGAACGATCTTGCTAGCTTATTTGGGTGTAGACATTAGGAAAGATGGACTTAGGAAGGAGAAAAAGAGAGGTAAAAAGACATTTCATTAGTGCAACTTGGCACTCATCACCAGGGTTATTGCTAGCTTTAGGATTAGGAGTGTTAAAATTATTTGGAGGCAAGGATGTAGTCAAAGGGCAAGTAGGTCTATTTGAGTTATTCCTCAGGTTATAATTATGTCTACCCTGATATTGCTGCTGATAAGCATGTACTTCTTCATGTTCAACTGATGGCTCATTCTCATCTTCAAAAGGAAAAACATAGTTTGTTTCAAAAGCCATAGCTGTTTCTTCACATGCTAAGGTGTAGTTCTCATGGGCCGAGGTTATCTGCTGATGAGGATGATTGGTGAAACTTTTCAATACAAGAGCAGAGTCATATCCACAAGGGACAATTTCATTTCCTTCAACAAAAGGAGGATTATCTGCACTATTTGATACTTCAACTTGAAATATACTAGTTGCTATCCTAAATTGAGGACAATTCAGCTCTGCATGAGTGTTGGTGTTATGGATCCTACACCAGTTTGTAAGGGTTACTTCTACCAAATTCACCCTAGTAGTCTGCTTAGGTTCACTAAGAGGCTGATTATCTAAGGGTGATGACAAAGAACCATTGTTTGGCCTAGTGTTCCACACTCTAGACTATCTAGGGGCATTATTGTTACCACTGTTGTTATTGTTATTGTTGTTATATCCCCTATCAGGATATCCAGATTTATCATTCTTGTATCCTCTGTTATGATTCAATTGAGAATAGAAATTCTGACTTCTCAAATGAGTGATTTCAATTGTCAGTTTCCTCAATTGTGCTGACATCTCTTTAATTTCTTCCTTTTCTTCCTGAGCCTTGGTTACTACATTCTCAGCTTGAGGCTTGAAAAAGGAAGAACCGCTGTTATTACTATTCTATCTTGCACCTTGAGGTACTTGTGTATGTCTTGGATATTGCACTACTTGGCTATTTCCATTTGGAGGTGGTATGATGCTAAGTGGAGGTACTTGTAAAGGACTTGACATTATAGCTGGAGGCATCATAGCTCCATTGGTTTGTTGTTGAGCAGGATATGTAGGGTATGTAGGAAGTGTAGGAAATGCAATGTTAGGCGTTGGAGCAGGGATCAACCATTGATTGACTTTTATAGTTTCTTCAAAAGCTCCTGCCAAGGTTGTGACACCAGGTTGTGTTCTCCTGATAAACATGGAAGTCAGGGGATCTAATTCTAAATAGTATATACTCCTAGCAGCTTCATCTGCTACAGTATAGGGAGCTACCAATTTTGAAAGCATCTTTTGAAATCTAGCATTGAAGTTAGCAATAGGTTCTCCTTCAAATCTCTTGATTGTGGCAAACAAGTGATAATTCATTAAAGGATCTATAGGTATCTTGAATCTATCCTTAAAATCTTTCTCTAAGTTGGCCCATGAACCAATTAAACCTTGACCAACACTGATATACCAATTATATGCTTCTTTCCCTAAGGAAAATGGGAATAATCTGCATACCACATCCTGATGCTCAATTCATGCTCTACAACAAGCTTCCTTGAATGTTCTGATGTGATCTTCGACATCATGGTATGAATGATATTTAGGACAAATCTTGTCAGGATTTTTAGGCAAAGGATGATATGCAGTGAAAGTCAGAGGTGACTCTACAGCAAAGAATGACATTATGACTAGTAGAGGTTGGACTAGAGGTGTTACAGGTGGTCCTGTAGGTGTTTGCAATTTGATAGGGGTTATTGGAGTATGTTCTGGTGAAGCCTTTGATGTATGGGAACCACGAGTGTGATGAATATCTACTGTTGTAGATCTAAGTCCCCAAATAGGCAATTCCTCAAAGAGTCCACTGGATTTGGACCTGGTATTTGGCCTGAGAGCCAAGATTCCTACAATTATGGAAATTTGTCTTGTTTTATTGTGAAGATCAACTAAAATACTCGTGCAAAGGATGTATTTACGACTAGAATCCAAAACTGACTGGATATTTATGCAATATTTGCATAAATGGTGCAAATATGAACTGATATGAGACTTGCACACAAATATAAGGATATCAGCTGTCACAAGAAAAAATAACTCAAAGATTTAGTAAGAAAACCTGAATGACAAGTTATCTTTCAAGAACCACAGGAATTGACTACAAAGCTTAAGATATTTATGCTTGATTTTGAAATATTTGCGATGAACAAGCATGAAAAGACTCAAAAACAACAAATCTTTGCAAAATATTTAAAGTAATGATTCGTGAGAATGTTACCTCACTTCTGACACATGAAAATACACATGCATTGCCGAATCACCTGCTAGGCAGTGAAGATGGCCCTCCTTCTAGCACCAATTTATGTTGATGATGATTGTTAGTCATCACAACATGCATAAAAATTTGCACAACAAACCTTTATTATCTTGTAAAGTATGATTAATTTAAGATAAATTGATGACTCCAAGGCTCCGTTGATCAGGTCATGATCTTCTGATGTTACTCAAAGGTTGATGGGACATGCTATTTTCCATTTCAAGGGGTCTTACGTTTGTCTAGATGATGTATGATGCAACTATATCTTGTAAATTCACTTCACAAAGAGGTTATTTCTACTCTATTCCAAAGATCATTGTGATATTTGTAAGTTTGATCAATTCTTCTAATCATTAACCATCATGAACTTACACATTCTTCTATACTGTGTATTTATTCAAGTAATATGTCTGCAAGTGGATATTCATGTGTTTATCATGGATATTTATCTGTATTGGCATGATATTTATCAATTTGACAAGATTTCACTCAAAATATGCTCTGTATTTTCAATTATCTATGAGATATTTGCATATTTTGGGTTTATTTGCTATTGATTGTATGTTATTTGCAATTATGGAAATGATTTTTCATGAAATTCAAAGAAATTTAAAGAAATATTCCTAATTTTAGTGAACCTTTAGTTATTGAATCACATACACACAAGATACAGTCATGAAGAGAAGGAATCAAACCATAATTCACTAGGTTGTTCCATAGCTAGTTATGGATGATGCTAACTTCGAAGGAACAAGGAATGAAAACAATATATGCAGATTGATAAGCACTCCAAGGGACACAACTAATCAATGCAGATATCCTAGATCTCATCCACTGATTACTCCAGATTTACAATGAAAATGTAATCAACACAACTTCTCTTTCATTAAGTATGCAAAACATGTACATTTAAAATAACTTTGAAATAAGTCCTGAATGTTTCAGCAATCAAATTTGAATTAAGTTTCGAATGACCAAAAGATTGCACCCCTTCACCTTTTATAGAATAAGGAAAGGAGGCGGTTACACATGACCAACGGTCAAGATTTTTCAATTAAGATCAATGGCTAATAATTCTCCATTGACTTAGTCAACACCTTCATTCGTGGCACAAGTTGCCAGCTGGCAACCATTTGTATGACCTGCTACTTATAAGTAGCCTATGCATATGTTTGCTTGGTGATGCATCTATACTTACTCTTCATCTCCTTCTTCACTTCCTTCTTGCTCATTGTTCTCTCCACTTTCTTCACTTTCACTATCACTATCACCTTGGTAAACATCCTCTCCCATATGGACCTTTACCGCTGTCCTGATATATTCATATGTTTGCACTATTCTATCTATTTCTCCCCCATCTTGGAATTTAGCTTTCATTATTGCATGTTTATGGGAGTGGAGCTTAGCCTTGAGGGCTTCCTTCTTGCCTTTCCTGCTGTTTAATGTCTCATTATATGTTTCCACCTTGACCTTTATCCTCATGAGTCTATTCATCACTTCCTTCGTCAAGTGGTTCAGGGGGTCATCTACTACAGGCTTGAAATTATCATGTAGAGCCTTAACAGTAAAATCTGCATACTGATTCTCAATTTTACCTTCTAAAGCCTCCAGGGTCTCTGCCTCATATGCTATCATGCTATGAAGTTTGACACTGATGTCCCTAAGCTTGCCACTGCATTTCTTTAACACATCACATTCAAACCTAATATCTTCATACCAGATCTCCGTGCAGTGTTATTATCTAATACATTGTTACTTATCAAAATTTGTGGATCAATTCTTCTCATCTCACCCAGAGCACCCAGGTCCTTTTCCAATTTGAATGACCTTCTACCTGTTTCATTTTGCATCTTGTCTACTTGTCTCTTTAAGGTGCTCAAAGAATTCCATCTCTGCAGAGAGGTCTTTACCACTTCTTCAGCTCCAACAAATGCTGATAACATCCATTTCTCTATCAGCATCGCCTCATGCTTCATCAGGTCCAATTTGGTAACCTCATCTTGTGATATAATAGCCAATGGGATGGCAAGATCAGCAGGTGCATGATCAAGGTTAATTAACCCTTTTATAGAAGAATGCAATTGAGCAATGTGCTCTTTATGTACCTTATTATTATCCTTTTCCTTCTTTACCCTTTGGGTTAGAGAATCAATAATATCCTTTCCCTCTTGACCTTCTTGGTCCTCATTTGTAAAACCTAGATCAACATTAGTGATCTGAAACCCTTTGGGAGCGCCACTTGTGCGGTCCTCCTACCTATAGTAGGATCTCTTTTTATTGTGGATGTCAGTCTGGCCTTTCTCCTTGGCTTCATCATGCTCTCGGCAAACAAGGTAGACACATCAAAATCTTGAACCTCCTCCACTTGTTGCACATGTATTTCCCATCGTAGCCAATGAGGTATATCGCCCCCAGATTCTTGATGACCTCTCCCTATGTCATGGGTGTCCCGCTCTCCTGTATCAGCTTCTATCCTTTGTGGTGAAGGCACCTTCTTGATTTCTTCCTCATGTAGTTCATCATGGAGGGGATCTCGTTGGGGTTCCTCCTGTTGTGGGGCTTCCTTTTGTAAAGGAGGATTTTGTGAAGTATGCACATTTTGATCTCATGCCTCCTTTGGTGAGCTTTCTTTTAGAACTCCATCACCTTTCTTATTTTGTTCATCCTGTGATACATTAGCCTCCTAAGAGGCTTGTGCATTTTGACCTTGGAGATCATCTTGACCACCCTTGGTCATATCTTTTGTTTCCTTATCATTATCCTGGTCACAGGTTATTTTCTGTTCTCCACCTTTTGGTGTACTGATATTTTTTGAACCAGGCACCATTTGGCCTAATTTTTCTTCAATCCCTGGTGCCTTTCCTAGATCTCCCTACTTAGTATTTGTTGATGTACTCTATTCCTGTTGAGCATCCTTGTGAAGCATCTCTTGATCATCCTTAGCTTGAGGCAATGATGAACACTTTGGCCCTGACCAGCACTATTGTCTGGTATGTCTTGATCACCCCCACTCTGTTGTTATTTTTCTGATGTTTTGTGTTCCGTGGGTGTCTTATTTTGTTCTTGATCTTGATCAGGTGCATCATTATCTTTCTTTGTATGCCCTACCTCTTCAGCCCTTTTAGGATCTAGGGGTGGATTATTGTCTTTATTTGGGCTTACATCACCCCTATATGTCAAGTCTACTGTTGTAGGGCTTGTAACCTGTTCAACTAAATTATCTAGCCCTATCTATTGGGCTACTCTCTCAGGACTATCCCGTTTCATTTATTCCATCTATTTTTCCTATTGTAATGCCCTCATCTGGGCTAATGGGGTCCCATGGGGAGTCATCCTAGTGTTAGCAACTAGAGTTTCCATATGTTGAGCGACCACATCCTGGACTACTTCATCATTTGATAATTCTACAGTATCATCTAGAGGGAAAGGAAGCTCCTTACTAGCCATGAGCACTTCTCTTGTTTGCTCTTCGACCCTCTCAGTTTTAAAGCTAATTATTTTAGGAATGGGGACTTCATGCTGCAGTTCTTTTCTAAAAACCTCACTGCCCCTTCCTTTCAACATGATGGGATCAGCCCTGATATTCCCCCTCATAGCTGTTCTCTGCTTCTTGGGAGGTGACATTTGTGGCATCCTCTTCCTCTTCTTGCTTGCTATCAGCAAGTCATCATCCTTGGGCTCTTTATTCAATTGTTCCTCTTCCGAGGGCTTATCCTCTTCTAATTCATGCTGTAGGGTTTGTCCTTCCACCTGCATCTCCGTGCTCTCAGTAACAGGCTTCAATATCCTCTTAGTCTTTGGTTTCTCTAGTGGAGGCTATGATGTGGATATGTGAGCCGATGTAGATGCATGAGCTGGTGTAGATGCACCCTCACCCTTAGTAGCAATTCTTTCTACGATCACCCCCCCTTGGTTCATTTTCAACCTTCTTACCCTTGGAGGGTATCTTCTTTTGTTTTTCAGTGGGTAATCTCTCCCCATTAGATTTTCTCTTCTCAATAAGGAAATCATCATATTCTTCATTAGATAATTCTTGTCTCTTTTTCTTATTGTCAACAGTAAGGGCCATGCCTCTCTTCTTCAGTTTGGCGATTTCTACATCTACCTAGCTTTGGATCAGCTGGATCACCCCTTGCATCATCTGATCCAAGGATATATCCTTTGGCTGTGTGAGATCAGGAGCTGATATGGTGTCATTATACACCTTGTCTTCATATTCATTAGACATTATCCTCCCATCATCCTTATGCAGTTGTGCTGGCACTGGGATGCAGTCAAAGGTCCATATTTGATTCAAGGTGAGTCTTTGATATTTCCTTCTTCTCACCTCAACCTCATCATCACAATCAGTCCAAAAATCCTCCAGATGCTTTTGGTGTATCTATTTTCCTAATAGCTTATGCATCCTACCATAAGGATCATATGATCTGATGAGAGGAAATGGCTGTAAGTACATTAGTTTTAGCCCTCCTATAGCATTCTCAATGCTTTGTGAATCTGGGCATAAATACCATCCCATGTACATCAGGAATAAAACAGAGGGAATTTTCTTTTGTTTCTTATAGGCCTCAACCAAAGTAGACACCTGTCTGACAAATTCCATCAAAAGGACCCTATCAGTAGGGTACCTGGGTAACATGAGGGGTTGTCCATCAAAACCCTCAACTCTGATATATGAAAAGGTAGCAAACTGGATGAACCATGTTCCATGTTTGTAAATAACCTCCTGAGCTTCCATGCTCAGCCTTTTGGTCCGATCCTCCTCCATTGTTCTAACCAGATGCATTGAAAATGCATCATTTACCAATTTGTAATCTTGGAGATATACTTTGTAATTGGGGATAATGATCCCATATATGCACATGATCCGCATCACTGCCAACCTTACCTACTGTTTGTAGGGCATCAAATGTTCCTCTGAATGCGCAAGAGTATACCACATATGAGGTTATTTAGAATAAGCATGCCTGTCCTCCCAGCTTCCTCATGCCTTCATCGAGTGAATCACTGATGATCTTGGCCCATAGGGGTTTATTATCTAAGTATAACACCATCTGGATGATCCCAAACATCCAATTCTCAAAATTACCAGCATGAGGTCTGCTAGTCATCCTGCTCAACAAGGAAATTATATATTGATACTCATCACCAAAATCAAACTTGTACAGGTATACTGGTAGCTTGGCTGAAGCTATATAAGTGCTGCTCTTCGACCTCCATTGATACATGTTCTTCTTGGCCTCTTTCTTTTTATTGTTGTACTCTATCTCCAGTTTATGGAGATCCACATTGAACACCTTATTTCCTACTGGCAAGTTGAAAGTGGTAGTGAGGCCCTTGAATGAGAAGTCAGCATATATCCTGCCATGTTTCTCCACTCGCCTAGTTTCTGGGTTATAATTCCTTGCACATTCAACTACCAATTCTAGGGCATCCATGGCATAAGGAAAACCAACTGCATGCCACATGCCAGTTGTAAACACTTTGTCTAGAATAGGACTGTATGTATCATTATCCAACCTTGTTGACCATACATCCAGGTCTGTACTGCCTTGATGTGTATCACTAATAACCCCATATCTGAATTGCACCCCTTCTAGTTGCACAAACATGGGCTTCAAAAACTCAGCTTCAGACATGTTTCTTCTGACGTCGGCCATTGATTCCTGCAATAGACATGATATATTTTACCCTACGGTATCCATATGTATTTTCAACAATATCATGCATCTTTTATCTACTACCCTTCATTTAAACCTTCTCTATGCATCATCACGCGGTTTTACCGTAGTAAAGATAAACATTTTACCTGGATTTGTAGAAAACAACAGCTGGGAGGTTTTCAAAGTTACTTACCTGATAACACTCTCCTTTGGATTATATGAGTGATTACGGGAAAGACTATAAACGTGCAAGGTCACATGTTCCGTTTCGTTACGCCGAAGGATCCAATCTGCTGGCAGGTAGCTGATAAGGGTTTGACTTCTGGAGCTCTATAATTTTTGATTCATCGCAAGGTAAATGAAAATGACCTTTGAATTTCACTTTTAAACAGATCAATAAGACAAATTAGGGTAAAGTGTGTTGTCTTGATTAAATCTGTCGATCATTTGCATGGAATTCCTAGATGCCGCCAAGTGTTTAATTCGTATTTGTAATCGGCGAGACTTCATCTACCGTGTTAATTGCATTTAATGTTAGGGGGTAATCTTTAAAAGATCAGGGATATTCAGAAATATGACCTCCCGTGGATAATATGACCCCCATCTTGTGCGGGATAATCGTATACTTAAAGATCGGGTGATATGGTCAACTTTTGACTATGAAGGATATCGGGTCATGGAATTAAGATCAGGGGTACTTCAAAATATGACCCCATCCTCGGGAAGAGATCATGATGACATCATTGTGCATCGACGTTTTATTGATTATCGGTTTTGGTGACGTCATCATCATATTGGTGCAGGGTGATATTGGCGCAGGGGTGATATTTTTAGGATGACTTATATTAAGAAATATGACCCCCCAGGATAATATGTGAGGTTCTCTGACAGGTGGATGCCGACTCTTATTTAATTTTGATATTCATGTATCGAGCACCTAGTGGTCATCGGGTGATAATTCTAAGTCCGCGTGATCTTAGCGAATATGACTGATGTTAGAAATATGACCCCCCATTGGGTAATATCAGGTTTGACCAAACTTTGACTCAACATAACTCCCTGCCCTTAGACAATTTTGGGGTGATCCAAAAGGAAAACCTGCTTAGAATTTTGTGTACTTTCCAACCATGAGGTTTATGATAGCAAAGACTGACTTTGGCAACCAACCTCATCTAGTGGTGCATCTACCTTATTAAAGTGACATAAATGACTAATTTTACCAAACCGCCCAAAACAAGAAACAATCAAGCAACAAGCATAAAGAAAAAGTTGGGTCCTTATTTTGCTAAGGCAAAATGGGGCATGTTGTGTAACCACACAACACTGAGCTTCTTGGGAATAGTCGCATAAGATACATTTCGATGTGTTCGACTTCTAGGCATGCTACGCTAAATTCCCTTAGATGGTCTCTTGGATCACCCTTTCCTTGATACTTATCGAATTTTGGAACCTCAAACCTTGAGGGAAAAGGGATCATGAACAAAGATTTATCAAAGGGATATGGTAAAATATCCTCAAGAGAGTAATGTTTTGTTGTTGTTCCACTTTGGATGTTCGTCAACTATTTTTGTAAGGCTTGTATTTGTGTTGTTAATGTATCTAAAGGATTGGGTGTGTCCTTAGACTTTGAGAGATCAAAATCTGATGGCAACTCATCTCCTTGTTGAGCTAGCATAAGAAAGTATTTATGAGGATTTGTGGCAACTACCCTATCCATCATCCTTAGAAATTTTGGATCTTGAAGTTGTTTAAGGATTTCTTCTTGACTAACCTCCTCATCATCAGAATTATGCTCACTGTTGTGAAGGGGAACCCATTTTTTTGCTTTTGTTTAGATTGGGATTTAGTTTGAACCATGCAGTTTTAGATGCGAGAGAAGTTGAATTGTGAGATTTGGTGGTCTTGGTTTGATGTTTTCCTATGAAAATGACATGGTTGGATATGCTTTTTTTGGGTAAGATTTTGCTAAGGTTTTCTATTGACCCTATTTGTCCAAACAAGGTGCTCTTGAGCTAAAAGGTAGTCAAAATAGGGAAGGTTGATCACCACTATTTGATGTAGACTATTCTTCTATCAAGACACACAAGTATAGTTTCAATGTGAAGGATGATTGGAATCCTGATATGAAACTAACTAGATTTTTGTTTGAATTTGGGAGAGTCTCAATAATGCCTTGATGCAAGTTTTGGTTTGGTTTGATGTGTTAGGGTAGCAAGACAATGGTATGCAAAAGTGATGAGTGAAAATGGTATGAAGGTGGTCTGCAATGATTGAACTAACTTTTCAAGTGTGATCTGGGTCCAAATGGGTACATGGATCTGGTTTTGACTTTCTCTCAAACTCTACAGAAGCACTCTCTATTATAGATGCGCAGGTTTATTTGCGCAAAAATAGGGTGTGGATGCGCATTTCTGTGGCTTAAATGCGCAATTCTGAATGTGGGCTTCTGCTTCCTGAATGCGTAGAAATGTGTTTGTGCTAAAAGATTTAGCAAGTGCATAGCAAGAATGTTTAAATGCGTTGCAAAATTTGGATGTGCTAAAGGATTTGTTAAATGCAAAGGAAGATGTCTCAATTGCGCGGTTCTACTTTTCTGCCAGTTTTGCTCAAATTTGGCTTGTTTACACATTTTTCTAGAATTTTTCAAGGTTTTGTGGTACTATTTTTGACTCAAGTTATTGCCAAAAAACACAATAAACAAGAAGTTTTCATGATTATTTGATAAATGTGAAAATAAATAAGTACAATCCTAAGGATGGAAAGGGCAATATTCATTGATTTCCAACTTGGATTTTACTGTAGCCACTTACATAAAGGTGTGATAGATAGTAACTTGGTAGCACCATCTCCCATCCACGGTACTCACTTCTCACGCATACCGAGCTACAGTTCCTCCAAAGAGTTGAACTTTTCTGTCTCCACACTAAATTAGTGTATGACGTTGGATGGCTCTAGAGGATTATCCTCCTGCGTCAACAAATACGGGTTTTTGGCTTTCTAAAACAAATTGGCTTTTTAGTTTGGGGCATCCATTCAGGTGGTTACACATGCGGCAATTTGCTCTGATAAGGAGGCTTCCGAGCCTGCAGAGGTTACGCTCTATAGGGTTTTGGGAAACATTTGTTGGTGTAACACAACAACACCCGTTGTTTACAATTTTCATCACAAACACAATTTATTTATAGCAACTTGGAAGTGGTGGTTCATTTTTACCCTCTAAAACATATCTATATGAAGATTGTTGTTGGAAGGAGGAAACAAATTACTTTCCTTTAGTTTAAGCTAGATGAGATATTTGCAATTGTAAGATTGACTTGAAAGATTTGTTCAGTTTTTAACCACCTAAGTTGGGACTAAGTGCGAGTTGTAATGCAACCATATAGCTTACTTCCTCCTAAATAGAGCTAGGTGAAAGTTTGCATGAATATATTAGATTACTCCTCTCTAATTAAATCTAGGTGAAGCTATGAAGGTGAAGCTATGATGCATCTGAATGACTAAACCAACTTTCTACACCTGCAAAACATTTTGTTAAAAACCTCCATTTGATGATCAAGATACCTGCAACAAAAATTAGTACAAAATTTTTATAACTTCCACACAACTCTCTGACATGAATCAGATGTGCTGAAACAGAGAATGGATGTGCGGATAGACAAAATAAATGCGTAGGAATGTAAATGCGCAGAAAGGGCTAACAAATGCGCATAAATGAATTTTGAATGCGCAGACAACATGAATGCACTGAAAGAGTGGTTAGATGCGTAGAAAGAATCTTTATATGCGCCAGACTGTCATTTTCATCATGGATGTGTAGAATTGGAAGAATGAATGCGCCAGAATGACCTGTCACGCCTGCAACTTGACCAAAAACTCAAAATAGAGATTAAAAATGGGGCTATGCCCCATGATGGGCACTAGAAATGTTATAGGAAAATGTGAACAATAGAATTAAATAACTAAATATCCAATAACTCAATGGAAAATGATGTAAATACAAATAAACAAAAGATATACCTTTGTGGACCAATATTTATTTAATTGATAGAAGAATGAGAATAAAATAAATATTAAAATATTTATTTAGTTTGACATTAGCCAATTTTAGGTGTATACAGATTCAACTCTCCTTTCAACTCCAAAACCAATGCTATCTCCCATACTCAATATGAGATCCATGCACCGTGAAGTAGAATAATCATCTCCCATTCATATATGCAAAAGGACCTCATGTACTAGGGCTAGAATATCCATGGCATCATGACCCCATCCATCTCCAAGGTCAAAAACCAACTATGAAACATGTGTTGGCAAGAGACACTGTGTGGTTTCATGAGTGTTGTCATTGATGGCAACAAAGTCTATCCCACACATCCGTAGCACATAGTATGCCTATACCGGAAGTCAGATTGAAGATTGTTTTGGTCCAGTGAACAAGAACAGAGCATGCAACAAGGTCTGAGAATTAGGTCTAGATCTCTCAGATGGTGTAACTCAGCAAGTTGTAGACTTGGACAAGTCAAGAGGAGTATCATGACTACTATATTCTAGAGATTGAGCCTCCAGTGATAAAACATGGGAAAGATATGAGCATCTGAGTGTTGGGTTCTAGATAGGCAGAGTAGACTGAGGAACAACTGACCAACAGAGTTTAGACTTCAATCCGGATGAGTAATTGATGTTGATCAAGCTATTTGAGGGATCATACAATGTTGGCCAACATGATTGATGAATTCAATGCCTATGTTTTGATACGCATCACAAATCAAGCATGGATTCAGCCGACATACCAGTAACTTGTAAATATCTTGAGTATTCTAATTGCTGACTAGAAAGTTGTTGAAATCCTTATATATATACCAGATCGATTCCAGTATGAAGGTGTGTGTATACAGATATGATGATATAAAGTGTGAAGAAAGGTAGGGAAGTAGCAATGCAAGTTCGGTATGTGATAGAGCAGCAACACTAGAGCAGAGGAAGAATGAAGTGCATCAGATCAGTATATTGTGCCTAGCCAGAACTGAACTCTAGCATTTGTAGATGCCTCTCATCAGTTCAAACACCTAGTTACCTTCTGTAAGTTTTGTAGATAGTGAGTCTCTTGTAGGTAGTGTGCCTCTTGTGAGCAGTGTGCTCAGGCAGTGAGCCCTAATTGGCAAGTGCCATTTTGTACTTCTTATTCTTTTAACAGAGAATACATTCTTAGGTTAGTCACCCTGTGGTTTTTCCCTTAATAGGGTTTTCCACGTAAAAATCCTTGTGTTATGTGTGTTGATTTTATTTCTACTCTCATGATTACATATGCTTATATGTTTTGATGTTGCATAAATTATAAAAGAAGAAAAGAAAGTTAAGAAAATAGAGATAATTGATTCACCCCCCCTCTCAGTTATCTGCCTTGTTTCCAACAATTGGTATCAGAGCCAAGTTCCTCTAAACAGAGCCTAACAGCTTGAGGAAGATCTGGGAATCTCAATGGATATGTATGGTATGAAGGAACAACTTCATTCTACCCTAGATGATCTTGAACAATCACATTCTGAAGTCAATAGTTTGAGAGAAAGACTCAAAGAAGCTGATGACTTCATAAATGAGCTAAAAGAAAAACTTAGTATCTCTGTGAAAAAGAGAAAGGAACTACTTAAAAAATTAGCCAATCAGAGTGAAGACAATGATACTAATGAAGATCTTAATGAGAAAAATAACCTATGTGAGAAGCTATCAAAAGAGGTCATTATGGTAAGGCATGAAATGGAATAAGGGGTTATGAGATTCACCCAAGAAATTGAAGAAAGAAGGAAAATTGAAGATAATATAAAACAATCCCTCAAGGAGAAGATAGAGGACTACCACAAAATGGATATAATAATCAGGCATCTTGAATTTGATCTTGAAGAAGCTAGAGATAATGAAGAACAACTTGAAAATCAAATAGACACTCTCAAACAAAGTCTTCAAACAACAAATGAATACAAGGAGAAATTCAAGATAAGCTCAACCCAACTTGAAGTCCTTCTTGAGAGCCAAAAGAGGGTAGATGACAAGCGTGGCTTGGGATATGAGAAAGGTTAAAGCTCTGGATCCGGTCAGAAGAATTTTGGATTAGAAAACCAAAGAAACAGGCCTAGAAGACCTCCGGTAAGGCAACCAAATGCTCAAAGATATCCATCCTTCAATGGATACTACTTCAATTGCAACAACTTTGGTTATAAAGCAACTCAGTGCAGAAGGAGAATGAATCAGACTAATCCATCCTTCTTCGGACAATGTTTCAACTGCAAAAGGTATGGTCACAAATCTCATGAATGCAAAAATATGCAAATAAACAATTCATTCAATGGTAGATGCTTTGCATGCAATAGAATGGGACATATGGGTAATCAATGTAGATCAAGAGGATATTAGTCAAATATGCAAAGAAATGTTGTTTGTTACAATTGCAATAGATCCGGTCATATTGCCAAATTCAGCAGAATTAAAAATCGGGATAAAGAGGGTCCGATGCATCATAATCAAAAACAAGATAAGGGAAAAGGCAAAGTGATTGCGGATGAAGTTCAAAGGGAGATGAGCAATATTTGGGTGAAGAAGAGTACATAAAATGTTGGGGATGGATCCGCACCGGAATCTGGTGTTGATATTCCTTCCAGAAACTAAACAGATGAGCTTTGGCTTAGGGGGAGTCACAAAGAAAAATAAATTCCCCCAGCCAGTCAATTGGTGCCTAAATTTGGCACATGAAATGTTGCGGATTAAAGGGTTCTCAGAAAAATATCTAAATAACCCTCTATAAAAATATGAAAAATCTGCACGGAGTTTTGCAAGAGTTTAATCATCCAAGATTGATCTGGTTTGATAGACATTCAATAAAATAGGATTTTCACAGACAGATCCGGTATGATTTAAAATTGAAATACTTTGATCTGCAGATCCATGGCATGATTGAAGAAAAGAAGATACATTGTTGATCCTCACTGAAAATGATTCTAAGTGCAACACAGTGATTCGAGAAGATCTCTCTCAGAACAGGGCAACTGAATAACTTAAGTTGTGCATTTATTGCAAAAGAAAATTAGGGTTTGCAAAAGAATAAAAGGGTTCTTTCACTCATCATTTGCACATTTGCATTCGAGAAGAAGAAAAGAAGAGCTCTGAATCAAGTTTCTACAACTCTCTCAAAGATCAACTGCAAAATCCAATTCAACCAACGATTTGTTTCGGCTCTTATTTCGAACCCTAAAGCGTAAAAAGGTACTTCCATTTTGAATATCTCTCTCTGAATCTTTTGCAAAAATGGCTACTCCAATGGTTGTTAATATCATTGATAGGCCGCGCCCAAAATTCAAGAAACACCCCTACAAATTCATAGAAGTTGATCCTTTAGGCACTTTTTCTAGCATTCCGCATGGGGTATTGCACATAGAAGATGTTAGGGTGTACATCCATGCCAACATTGAGGAATTTGGCAAATCTAAGTTGATGGACATCTATCATAAACAATTAATAGATGAAATTTTTGAACTCAAACCTCAATAAAAGGCCCTCCGGGATAAGCACTTTGGACATTGCATCCACTTTCCCTATTTTGCAGAAGATGATTGGGTCTGATATGTCCTTAGCAGAATACATGACAATTTCATGTGGTTAATGAAGCCCTTCAAGATAACAAAAGATGCCATTAGGGCAGTAACTAGACTGCACTCATCTAGTGGGTTACCTGTACTCAAATCTGTTAAGAACCAGATAGTTACTGAAGTTACTGGATCTAAGTTTGACAAGAGAGCAATGACCATAGATGACATCACAGATCTGGATGTCAAATTTGCCTCAATGATAATTAGGTATAAGATCTATCATTCTAGCAGGGAGAATTCTGTGTCTGGGACTGCAATATATACAACATATCAGATGTTGAGGGAAAATGCAGACTATGACCTATGTGAACTTCTTTTAAACCAATTGTTAGAAAACTTACAGAAGATCAAGAAGGATAAGAAGAACTCCTTCAAGTATGGTTGTTTAATACTATGTCTATTCTTCTACTACATGAATGAGCTGCTTGGATCAAGTGGTTGGGTTTGGCAAAATGACAAACCGGTTGCAATATAGATTAGAGACTATATGTATGGACTTGGTGATGCTAAGGCTCAAAGTACAACACTCTGTGGATACTTTAAAAACTTCCAAAGTATGATGCAAGCCAGAGAAAGGATACCTCAATCCATAGTAGAAAAATACAAGGATACAATGTGTTTTATGGTAGATACTGATCAATACCTAATGGAGGCAGTTGAGCCCAGAACTGTTTGGATAGTGCCAATGGGATATGAGGTCGATGAGAAAATCTTGGAGCTGCATATTCAACATTTGCTAAGTCAGCCTAAGGACCTTGAGGCAGAAAGGTTTGGAACCTTTCAAGAACTAAGTGTAAAAATTCATGTTGAGCTAAGACAACCAGAGATAAAAAGGAAAGTTAGAAGGGAAGTAGAGGAAATTGCCAAAATATATGGCATATCAAAAGAAGCAGTTGATGCAAGAAGAGAGAAAATAGAAAGAGATGAGAACGAGAAACAAGAAGCAGAAAAAGGAAGTGTTCTAGTACAAGCCTCCTCCCAGACTAGATCCTCCAAGAGCTCTGCACCTGCCACTCCTAAGAGCTCAAGAGCCACCAAACTGGAAGTCAAGACATACGGAAAGGGAGAAAAGAGAATGAAAAAAAAAGCCACAAGATCTTACACAAGTCACAAGGATGATGAAGAAACAGAGTCTGATGAAGAAATTAAGAAAATGAAGAAGAAAAAAACATCTGGGGAATCCTCTGCCGGTAAAAACAAAGAAGAAAGGCATAAGAATTTGTTGAAAAACCCACTCTTTCCATTGATGATATCATCAAGGCAGTCACAGTGGATGGGAATCTACAACCAGTAACAAAATTCTATGATGAATATAGTGATACAGACAAAAGGATCTTGGAAGAAGCTATAGTCAGTTCCCTAGATATTTATAATAAAGCATTCATTGAAATCATTTCATTAATTCCCAAAAGTCTAGAGAAGGTACTTGAACTTAGAAAAGAGAATGCCAAAGAAAAAGACTTAGAGATCTGAGAATAGATTGCAATTCAACTCTATCCTTCCATTACTCCAAAGCAAATGGACATGATCTTTAAGGACTGTAAGGATGAATTCTAGAGAAAAGCAAGAATGAACAAACTTATGCTTGGAGAAACTGATCAGGTAGCAAGAGAAACAAAAGAAATCCTCTGGAATGCCTTCAAAAGATTCAATCTTCCTATTATAGAGGAAATAGATGAAGAACCTTCTACCATGCATGTTGAAGGATTAAATGCATCAAATGAAGAATCTTCTGACAAAAATGTAGAAGGGTCAAAAGAGATAGATGAGGAGAAGTCTAAGGACTTGGATTCCTCTATTCCAGAAAAGGAAGTTCATGAAGCAGTTAACATCTCTCCTCTGGATCCCACTGTAGACATTCTAGATTCAGGAACTGAAGGAGAAGGAAGAAAAGAGGAGAAAGTGAGTCAAGAAGAGGAGGTAAAGGGAAGAGAAGAAGAACAAACAGAGAAGATCTCTGATGACAGTTCTAAGATCCCAAAAGAAAAGAAAACCCAGTCACTGGCAAGAGACACTACAGAGGTAGTAAAGAACTTCTTGAACAAAGAAATGATGGAGATAGATGAACTAGAACTATTCCAAGGACCACTAAATTTTGATTCCCTCTCTCCAGGCTAGACAATGAAAATAACATCTTTTACCCAAGCTAAAGCAAAAGAAAAACTTCTAAAATCTCACATGGAAGACTGTGAGCTGTTAGAGATTACATCTGGGATGCTAGAAAAGATCATGCCATCCTTCCAAAAGGATCCTTTAGCATCTCCATCTAGCAACTTGAAATCTCTGGTAAACTCTGTTAGCACTCATTTTAATTCTTTAGAGAAATCGGCAGAAGAAAAGGTCCGGAAATAATTTTTGGGAAAAAGATTCACTGAAGTACAGGGACTCATTACTAATGATAGGAGGACCCTAGATATTGGGATGATAGGAGGACCCTAGATATTGGGATAAAGAGCCTTGAAAATGCTCTTAAAGATGGTGGGGACATGTACAAATTTTGTCTATCTTGGTCTAAAGTGACAGAGGATATTGAAAAGAAGGTGAAAGAACAAGAAGGTAAACTGTCAAGTTTATCTCAGAATTTTGATCCCCTCACTAAATCCATAATGAATCAAGAATGCCAGGCTATTGTCATTATAAATGAAATAAAGAGGCTAGACAAAGAAAAGAAGAATATAATAAATAGGATGAGTGAACTCAGAGGGATAATTATCCCTAAGTTAGAAGTAATGCCTGAGGCTTTAACAAATGCTCAGACCATAGCCTGGACCAGTGATCCGGTAGACTTAAGAAGGGTAGAAGCATATGCATTCTTGTTGAGTGGTCACATCTCCATTTTGGATAGGATGAAGCAGAGCTGGACCATAGAGTTTGTACAGTTGAAGGCCACTTTTGCGGATATACTCAAGTATATGTAAGTATAACATGTATATATATACTTATGCAGCTATGTATAGGTTAATTTTTGTAAATTTTGGTGTGCGGATTCCACCCTTTGCCATTGATGTCAAAGGGGGAGTGAGGAGTAGTGAAAAATGCAGAATCCAGCTAAGGGAGAGCTTCGATAAAATAGTGCACAAGACAGAGCATCAACCAAGGGGGAGTTTGCTGCGACACTTAGTCATTTTTCACCAAGTGTTGCCATCAATGCCAAAGGGGGAGATTGTTGGCAAGAGACACTGTGTGGCTTCATGAGTGTTGTCATTGATGGAAACAAAGTCTATTCCACACTTCCGCAGCACATAGTATGCCTATCCTGAAAGTCAAATTGAAGATTGTTTTGGTCCGGTGAACAAGAACAGAGCATGCAGCAAGGTCTGACAATCAGGTCCGGATCTCTTAGATGGTGTAACTCAGCAAGTTGTGGACTTGGACAAGTCAAGAGGAGTATCATGACTACTATATTCTAGAGATTGAGCCTCCAATGATAAAAAATGGGAAAGATATGAGCATCTGAGTGTTGGGTTCCAAACAGGCAAAGCAGACTGAGGAACAACTGACCGACAGAGAATCAGACTTCAAACTGGATGAGTAATTGATGCTGATCAAGTTATTTGAGGGATCATACAATGTTGGCCAACATGATTGATGACTTCAATGCCTATGTTTTTGATACGCATCACAAATCAAGCATGGATTCACCTGACAGACCAGTAACTTGTAAATATCTTGAGTATTCTGGTTGCCGACTAGAAAGTTATTGAAATCCTTGGTGCAGATATATATACCAGATGGATTCCAGTATGAAGGTGTGTGTATACGGATATGATGATATAAAGTGTGAAGAAAGGCAGGGAAGTAACAATACAAGTCCGCTATGTGACAGAGTAGCAACACTAGAGCAGAGGATGAATGAAGTGCATCAGATCGATATATTGTGTCTAACCAGAACTAAACTCTAGCATTTGTAGATGCCTCTCATCAGTTCAAACACCTGGTTACCTTATGTAAGTTTTGTAGATAGCAAGTCTCTTGTAGGCAGTGTGCCTCTTGTGAGCAGTGTGCTCAGGCAGTGAGCCCTAATTAGTAAGTGCCATTTTGTACTTCTTATTCTTTTAACAGAGAATACATTCTTGGGTTAGTCACCCCATGGTTTTTCCCTTAACAGGGTTTTCCACATAAAAATCCTTTTGTTATGTGTGTTGATTTTATTTCTGCTCTCATGATTATATATGCTTATATGTTTTGATGCTGCACAAATTATAAAAGAGGAAAAGAAAGTTAAGATAATAGAGATAACTGATGCATCCCCTCCTCTCAGTTATCTACCTTGTTTCCAAGAACATGCTCTAGTGCCTCAAAATCAGAATGGGAACAACATCTCCATACATTAGCATGTGAACCGACTATATCTTGGAAGTATGCTCCTCCAATGCAAGTGCCTCGGTATTATGCATCACCAAGCTCAGACATAGGACAACCTCCAATGCCACCATAGGATCAATATAATGATAGAATTGTGTCAGAGTAGCATCCCACTCTACATCTCCTCCATGAATGATCAAATAATCATCCCTTATGACTCCCTCTTCAAATGAAGTCTGGATATTAGTGGCTGATCCACTAAGTGTATTCTTAATAGCTCCACCAAGCTCGCAAGTAGCTGCTGTTCACCAAGAACTCTGAAGGGAATCTATGCACCATGAAGTGGAATAACCATCTCCTAGTAAAGTATGGAATAGATCTTCATGCAAGTTCTTCTAATCCCTATGCCATCACCCAGCTGAAACACAAGCATTAGTAACTCCAAACCAAACATCATAGCAATACCCTTATACCTTGTGTCATAGTTCAGCTGTACCACCGTAGTATGCCCAACAAAAACAAGAGTCTCCATGGCATACATCTGAAATAAAGCAGCTACATACTCCACCCAAGAGTTATCAACATGATGGAACCCCTCACAAACAAACTCCTCAAGTGCTCCATGAAGAGCCAAGGATCCATCCTTATCATGCTTATTAACATTGGTAGTCACAACACTAGTGTTTGATACACTTAGTGTGTACATAATGATGTCATCCTAGTCCATGATGCAAGTCTTCAAGTGGCTCTCCACAAGATGTGACACCAACTACTCATGAAGTAAAGACTCATTCCTCATATGCCATATGTCATGCAGAACTAACTTGGCTCTCTTGGGTCTTGGATACACAAATAAGACCCCATGTTTGACTTCAACATGAAAGTTAACAATATAAGAAGTCTTCCCAATCTCATTCATATGTGTAAGGGCTGCCAACATATGATTATGCCAAAGTGAAAGGATACTGTCCCAAATAAAATTGAAATTGCTGTCATAACTTTTTGTAGTACCATCACCCTTCTCAAACCTCTTCTTTATTGTTGTTGCATGCTCTCCATCCAAGGCTGATCCAACATGATTCTCTCCATGGATATACCCTACCTCAAGGCTGATCCTTATGCCATGATGATGTGAAATCAAAGGACTGATGTTACAATTTAGAAAAAAATAGGCCTTACCTTATGCTTTTGAGAGATGTCTTCACAAACCCTAATCTCCTCTTCCTCCATGATTAGGTGATCATCAACTAGGGCAGGTCCAAGGCATGTCTTCCATGGAAAATCAAGAGTGCTATGACTGCAAGATGAGTCCCTATGTGTGTACACTCCTTCTATCTTCATGACCTTGTCATAAGATCCTTCAGGCTCTTCCTCCATGTCTCCATTCTTTGCCCTCTCCATGTTGCATTGTCCTTCCTTGAATGTGGTGGCCATATAAGTCTAAATTTCTAATGTGTATGATGAAGAGTGTATCATGCTCAACTCCCAACAAAGCTTCTTCACTTGATCTTCTGATTCTTGAAGGGCATATTGAGTGCTCTTCAAAGATTCCATAGTGTCCTTAAGCTCCAAGGTGAGATTATCCAGTTCATCTTCCTCTCTTCTCAAAGTGCCATCATATATCTCACCCATCTTGAACGGGTGATCTCTATCCACAAGTAGATGCAAGTAGTTTGACTTCACCATAGCCATGACCTCTTGGAGCTTTTGAAAACCAGCAAGGTAAAGATCTTCTTCAAATTGCTCATAGCTCTCTAGAGCTTTCCAACACAAACCTGCCATTACTTTATGAACATGATCAAAATTATTTAGGGCACCCACAAGATTACCTTCATTTGTCTTCCAGTGATGAGACTTATGAGACCCAAAGTTTTCATGCAGCATATGCCAACCATACCTCCACAAATCAACTTCTTCATTACACCCATGTGTGAAAGCTAAGTCTTCATTATGCTCTATCAAAGGATCTCCATCAAAGTAGTAGGTAAAATCTTCTACTTCATGATCTTCCTCAATGGTTGATCTAGAAGATGTGTGCACCACTTTGACCTCTTTATCTTGCAATGTCAAATCAATCTTATCCAATCCACTTTGACCAAATCCCATTGAAATTTTTGAATTGTCCTCATCCAACTCAAAGATACTCATGCCGCCATTTGATTCCATGTTGATGTGATACAAAGGTGATGAAACAATTCTAGGCTCAACCAAAGGAACATCAAATGAACTCATACCTTCTTGTAGCTGATCCCACATGGTTGGTTTGACAATCTCCATGATGGAAACTTCTTCAATCATGTAATGATGTCCCGTGTATTCTTCACTTGTAGCCTCAATAGGCGATTCTCCATCGTCCTTATCCTCATGGGGCTGAAGTATACCTTTGGCTTTGTCTTCTTTAGGGCTTGGAGCCCAATCTTCAACATGCATAGACTAATTTATATCTTCATAATCACATGTAGGCTCTCTTGTCTTCTTTTGTAGGCCATAGTCATCCTTTGCCTCCATTATATCCTTGGGCTCTTCTAACTCTGGAGTTGTCTCTTGAGGTTCATCTTCTATAAGAATTGGCTGGCCCAATATGTGAAGGTTATCATTCTCCCTATAGTCATAGTCACACTCATCTAGATCTATATATTGAGATAGAAACATCTTCAAGTTTCACGTCCTTTATTCCATCTCTTTGAGAATCCTCCATGCTTCCTCCATGATATCTTCTAGACCCACATGATGGCAAGATCAAGGCTTTGATACCATTGTAATATCCTAAATAGGGATATTTTGTTGGAATTAACCCAGACAACTGAGAGGGGGGGGTGAATCAGTTGTCTCCAAAATTAACCTTTTCTTTTCTTTTAAACTTATTTCACTATTGTCAATTTGATTAATAATGTAAACATTAAAGCATATGACATTAACACAGAAGTAGAAACATATTCAACGCATTTGACACCAAGATTTTTGACGTGGAAACCCGGTTAAGGGAAAAACCATGGTGGCGGTTAACCCACAAAAATTAATACCCTGTTAAAAGTATTTTTACAAATGGGAATGCACATGCATTAGGGCTCATTTCCCAGAGCTCACTGCTCAAATGGAGGCTCACTGCCTATATAAATATTATAAGAGGATAACAGAGATTTTGAACTGATGAATAGCATCTACCCATGCAAGAGTTTCAGTTCCGGTTAAGTGCAAAAAATGATCTTACACATTTCATCTTTGCTCTGCTCTTCTTATTGCTCTACCTTCATTCTCACCTTGGATTTCTGCTCTTCTCACATACACCTTATTCACACATACCACACACACTTCAAATCATCCAATTCCATCGGCTATATGTATTCGCAACATGATCTACAATCATTTTGCCAGTCGGCTTCAAGAACATTTAGAACTTTGTTGAGTACTCTACTCTGTCAGCTAAATCCATACATAATATGAGATGTAGACCAAAAATTTCACTCGCAAATCATCAATCATGTCAGCTACCATCACTGATCATCACCAATTGCCCAATAAACAACTTCTACACATCTAGAATTAAGATCATTCACAAAGTCAGCCTGTTCTTCTACTGTCTATTCTGTCAAACTGAAACTTGATACTCAGAAGCTAGTATCTTTTGAGTCCTTCATCACCGGAGGGTAAAACTCTAGATTTAGAATGTATTAACAATGCTTTCAACTACCTTAGATCCACAACAAACCATGCTTTTCCACCGGAGAGATCCAGATTGAGATACCAGACCCTGTCACCTGCTTTGTTCCTAACTACCCAGACTTAGACAAATTCTGATTATGACTTCTGGTATGAACAAATTGTGTTATGTGGATGATTGGGATGATCTTAGTTGCCATCAATGACAACACCTATCAATGCAAAGTAGTGTCTCTTGCCAACAATATCCCCATTTGGCATTGATGTCAATACTTAGTGAAAAATGACTAAGTGTCTAATGTAGCTACCCTTACTCTGCACACTTGTGCTTCTCTATTAGTTTCGAAGCTCCCCTTTTGTTGGATTCCTCATTTTTCACTGCTCTTCACTCCCCCTTTGACATCAATGGCAAAGGGTGGGGTCTGCAAGCCAAAATTCTCCAAAAATTCTATATATACTGCTGCATATGTACAGTTAATCATTAATTCCTATTTACATAAACTTGAGAATGTCTGCAAAGCTAGTTTTTATTTGCACAAGTTCGGAGGCCCAAGTACTCTTCATTCCATCCAAAATTGAGATGTACCCACTCAAAAAAAATGAATATGCTTCTACCTTTGAGAGATTTGATGGATCACTGGTCTGAACTGCCATCTGAGCTTCAAAAAGGGCATTATACATTGTCTCTAACTTAGGGGAAATCAATCCCTGGAGCTCACACATTCTCTTCATTATGTTGCCTTTCTCTTTAACAAGTCTCTTAATCTCATCAATCAAGATAATTACTGGACATTCTTGACTTGTGGGTGAAATAGTTAGAGGATCAAAATTATTGGATAGATTTGACAATTTCAGTTCTTGTTCCTTTATCTTCTTCTCAATATCCTCACTTACTTTGGGCTAGGAGAGACAAAATTTATATATATCACTTCCATCACTTAGAGTATTTTGAACACTCTTTTTACTGATAGCAAGTATAGTCCTATCATACCCTATTAGACTCTTAATTTCACTCAATCTCTTATTCAAAAACTCATTTCTAACTTTTGTCTCTACAGACTTCTCAGATGACTCAAAATGAGTATTTATAGAACTTACAAGGTTTTTCAGATGTCCGGAAGGGGAATCAGATGGACTCTTCTAGTAGGAAGGCATTAACTTTTCCAAAATTCTGGTTGCAAGCCCTAGTAGCTCATTGTCTTCCATGTGGAACTTTAACATCGATGCTATTTTCATCAATTAAATTGGAGAGAGAGCATCTGGATTGGCTAGACCTTGGAGTAGCTCAGGTCATCAAGTGAAATCATTTCTTTTTCAAGAAGACTTTTTACTGCATCTACAGTGTCTCTTGCAATAATTTCTGAACCATCCTTTTGTTCATCAGATTTCTCAGTATCTGCTTTAGGTGCTTCAACATTTGTACCATCTTCTTCTGCTTTATCCTTCTTTCCTTTTTCTTCCTCTTTCTCTATTTTACTTTTCTCCGTGTTCTCTCTAGAGGGACTCTTTCCTGTTTGCTCACCACTTGCTACCTTATCTGGAGGGCTCTGTGTGGTAGCAATATCCTCTTCTTTTCCAGAGTGATCAGGTGGAGGAGTTACTCCTGCATCAACTATTTTGTCTATCATTTCTATGTCCTCCTGATGTACTTGTTCCTCTTCCTGAACTTCTCTAATATTTAGATTTGATTTATGTCAACCATGAAACATATGTCATTTTCATACTTCTCCACAATTGATGTAGGGATTCTTGCCCTTACTTGCATTAAACTCTAGAAGTTTTTGAAGTAGCCCCAAATGGCAGTCTTTTGGGCTTGGGAGTCACTAAGGATGAGAAGGTGATCACTTATTTGTGATGCTACTGGACTGTCAATTGTCCAATGCACACCTTGAATTCTAGGTACTTCATTCATAAAATAGAAGAACAAGCATATAATCAAGGAACCATATTTGAAGGTATTTTTCTTATCTTTCTTTATTTTACTTGGATTCTCAATCAACTAATTTTGTAGTAGTTCACAAAGATCATAATCAACATTTTCTTTTAACATCTGATAGGCTACATATATTGCAGTTCTGGAGATAGAATTTTCTCTACTAGAGTGGTAAATCTTGTACCTGATCACCATAGAGGCAAATTTAACATCTGATTCTATGATATCATTGATGGTCATTGCCCTTTTGTCAAACTGGGCATCGGTAGCATCAGGTATTGTTTGTTTTTTCACGGTTTTCAACATGGGTAATCCATTGGAGGAGTTTAACCTAGTTGCAATCTTGATAACATCCGTTGTAATCTTAAATGGTTTCAATAGCCATATGAATTCATCATGTATTTAGCTTAAGATGTATCGAACCCATTCATTTTCATCAAAAGACATAAATTCAATCATTTGCAAAAAATGTTTGCTTTCAAGGGCTTCAAATTCAGGTCTCAGTTGGTAATTATCATCTTTTAGATGACTCTTAAACAACTCCATCAGTTTCAGATTCCCAAATTCTTCTTTATTGCAATGAATGTATGCCCTAATATCTTCAGCATGTAAAACCCCATATGAAACACTCAAAAAGGCACCTAGCGGCTTGACTTCAATAGATTTATAGGGATGCTTCTTGAATTTAGGACGGGGCCTCTCAGGGATATCAATAAGTAAAGGTGTAGCCATTTGCAGAGATTGAGAATTCAAGAAGTTTCATAGAAAACATAAATACCTTGTTCCATAGATTAGGGTTTTGCTTGGAGATCCTCTTTGTGCTTCAATTCTTGGGAATTCTCAGCTCTGAACTCGTTCACTTCTCCTCTTCTTGCTTTCTTCTAATGCAAAGTGATCTAAATGAGGAATGAATGACCTTTTTATGTTCTGCAACACCTAATTTGTCTTTGTAATAAATGCTCTGCCCTAATACATCCGGTTACTCTGTTTGTTGAACAATTTGTCATAAATTACTCCATAATTTTCCATATCCACCTCTTTTCTTCTGAAAATCCTTCCAAATGATTTGAAACAATTCAAGATCTCTTTCACTGTGCCAGATTTAGGCACTTACTTATTGGCCGGGGAAATTTGATTTACAATGCTGTTCCCCTAAGCCAAGGCTTTCAAATCAATTCCCGGAGGAATTTTTAGCACCGAATTCTGGTGCAGATCCAATACTGTCATTTATAATTATTTTCTTGACCCATGTTTTGTTCATTTCATTCTGAGTCTCATTTGCATTAATTTTTTCTTTGCCTTTGTCTTGTCTCTGCTCATCCAGTTTTCTATTTACTAGACCTCTTCTTTCATTGTTTCTACTTCTGTAGAATCTTGCAATATGACCAGATTTATTGCAGTTAAAGCACACAACATTTCTTTTTGTATAAACTTGATTTCCTCTTAATCTGTACTGATTAGCCATGTGTCCAAACCCATTGCAAGCAAAACAGTAACCATTGAAGGAATTGCCAATTCCTCTATTGTTAGCATGATTCATTATCATACCTCTGCATTCATTTGATCTATGTCCATACCTCTTACACTTGAAGCATTGACTGGAGAAGGATGGACCATTTTGATTTACTCTGCTTTTGCACTCTGTAGCTGTATGACCAAATTTGTTGTAGTTGAAACAATTTCCATTGAATTATGGATATCTTTGAGCATTAGGCTATCTTACTAGAGGTTTTCTAGTTCTATTTCTCCTATTCCTCCATTGAAATTTTCTCTATCAGGATTTTGAGCTTTCACCTTTCTCATATCCAAGACCATGCTTGTCATCAACCTTTTTCTATCCTTCAAGTAGTGCTTCTAGTTTTGCTGAGCTTATCTTGAACTTCTCCTTATATTCATTTGCAACTTCTAGGTCATGTCTAAGAATGACAATTTGCCTTTCAAGTTCTCTATCATTGTCTCTACTTTCTTGTAGATCAAACTCTAGATGTCCAGCTATTCTATCCAATTTGCCATATTCTTTAGTTCTTTCTCTTATTTTTTGATTTAGATCTTCTTCAATTTTCTTCCTATCTTCACTTTCTTTGGTTTGCCTCATCACCCCGGATTCCATTTCAATTTTTAGAACAACTTCTTTTGATAGCTTCTCACATTCCTTTGTCTTTTCTTCCAAAGCTTCATTCATGCCATTTTCTTCAAGTAAACTAGATAGCTGCAGAAGTAGCTCCTTTTTCCTTTGCAGAGATTTCTTTAATTTATCTTTTAACATTCAATGGTATCATCAACATCTTTGAGTTCACCTCTTAGATTACTAATTTCTACTTTAGACTCAACAAGCTCTTCCAAGGCCACCTGAAGTTGATCTTTGAGTGAACCCATTTAAAAATTTCTTCCAAGATCTTTTCCTCAAGCTGTTAGGCTTTTCAAAGGAACCTCACTCTGATACCAATTGTTGGAATTAACCTAGACAACTAAGAGGGGGGGGATGAATCAGTTGTCTCCAAAATTAACCTTTTCTTTACTTCTAAACTTCTTTCACTATTGTCAATTTGATTAAAAATGCAAACATTAAAGCATATGACATTAACACAAAGAAGAAACACAATCAACAAATTTTACACCAAGATTTTTGACGTGGAAACTTGGTTAAGGGAAAAACCATGGTGGGGGTTAACCCACAAAAAATAATAGCCTGTTAAAAATATTTTTACAAATGGGAATGCACATGCATTCGAGCTCACTGCCTAGAGCTCACTACTCAAATGGAGGCTCACTGCCTATAGAAATATTACAAGAGGATAATAGATATTTTGAACTGATGAATAGAATCTACCCATGCAAGAGTTTTAGTTTCAGTTAAGTGCAAAAACTGATCTTACACATTTCATCTTTACTCTACTCTTCTTACTACTCTGCCTTCATTCACACCTTGGATTTCTGCTCTACTCACATACACCTTTTTCACACATACCACACACACTCCAAATCATCCAATTCCATCAACTATATATATCTGTAACATGATCTACAATCATTTTTCCAGTTGGCTTCAAGAACATTTAGAACTTTATTGAGTACTCTGTTCTGTTGGCTAAATCCATACATAATATGAGATGCGGACCAAAACTTTCACTCGCAAATCATCAATCATGTCGGGTACCATCATTGATCATCACCAATTACCCAATAAGCAACTTCTACACATCTAGAATTAAGATTATTCACAAAGTCGGCCTGTTCTTCTACTGTCTGTTCTGTCAAACTAAAACCTGATACTCAGAAGCTAGTATCTTTTGAGTCCTTCATCACATGAGGGCAAACTTTGGATTTAGAATGTATTGACAATGATTTCAACTACCTTAGATCTGCAACAAACCATGCCTTTCCATCGGAGAGATCCAGACCGAGATACCAGACCCTGTCACTTGCTCTGTTCCTAACTGCCCAGACTTAGACAAATTCTGATTCTGACTTCCGGTATGAACAAATTGTGTTATGCAGATGATTGGGATGATCTTAGTTGCCATCAATGACAACACCTATCAATGCAAAATAGTGTCTCTTGCCAACATATTTTTGCCAAGTTTGGATTTACGGGCTTTCCAAATGAATTTTCTACTCAAACCCTAGTTATTGAATTATAATTTTTATAATTTTTAGATTGAAAACACTTATAACAACTAATGCACATCACATCAAAGCATCAAAATGATATATCAAATGATTCACCCAAATGCATAAGTGAATTACACCATGAAATACACATTTACAACCATCCAAGATACATCCACCATGAATATAAAGTCTACTGTTGTGCACTCTAAATATATGAAGTCTCCAAGTACAAAATATGGCTAGGGTGAACAACCACAAGACCAACAATATAGCAAATATAATTAGCAATGTTTACATATCAAAATGTGCATAATTATGGCCTTCCAAAGGGGATGAACAAGACTACAGGTCTGCTGATATAAATCTACCCAAACCTAAACCTAGCAGTCAACAATTCACCAAGAATATGCCTCAAATACAAGTCGCTCCTCCAAATGGTGCACTCCATCCCTAGGGTGATGCCCTAGACAAATCACCACCAATGAATTCTCTCCAAGTTGATATAAAATCTGCCCTAGATGATGTTGAAGTGCAAGTAGATCCCCGTCACAAAATCCTCCAATGAAGAAGCTAGGTTTTCATCCAACTCCTCCTAGGATGCTTGAGGTTTTCATTACAAGATCCTCTCCAAGAGATAACTCTCCAAGTGTGTATGAATGAATGACTGATTGATGCCTTATCAATGCCAAATTACCTTGTATATATATGCAACTTGACTCTTCTCCAATAGGGCCGACCTAGGCAAAGGATGATATATTTTGAATGTAAATTTCCCTCCAAGAGGGCTGACCACCCTCTCTCCACATGAGCACTCAAAACAAATTAAATTAAAGATATAATTTGAGTATTGTTTTATCTCTCCTTCAAGCACTAGCCTAGATGCATGGAATATTATATTTTTATTTCTCCATTGGTGCCAAACAACAAGTGACTCCTCATTATGATGGTATGTAGAATGCAAACTCAAGCTTGACCACCTCTAGGCATGAAAGAAGATATTATATCACTTATCCAAACATCCAAGTGACCTCCATATGAAACCATATCATCTCTTGGAAAAATTATAACAAGTCTCCATATCCCATAACATATCTCTATATAAGTAACTTTCCCAAGTGGTTCGCTCCAAGGTGGATGAATTACCTTATCTAAGATGAGTGCATCAAAGAATTCAAAATTTTTTGACAAGTCATCTCCACTACCCAAGATGCCCTCCAAAACTCTTGGAGCATGGAGATTATCCCAACCTCTCTCAAAAGGTGACCATTCCTAAATGGGGACATTACACAAGGTATGTGACTTAGAGGATTTTAGAGTGCCCATCTGGATTAGCTTATCCTGCTCCCTTGTGAGAGAGATAGAAAAATATCCAAAGATGGCATGGTGAACTGAGTTCCAAGTGCACCTTTAGTAGCATAAAAGGAAGAAACAAACACTGAATATTTAGAAATAATCTTGGAGAGAATGCTAAGAAGTTTATATTTCTTTTCAATTCCACACTATTTCAACAATAGCCTTAGTGATTTCAATTTTGTGAAGAAGTCCCGAATAGTGTTAAAATTGCTTGGACTTAAAATTATGAGTTCATTCTCCAACTCAAGCCCTCTCATAGAATCTTGTGTCCTAAATAAAGTTTCTAGCTTAATCTAGATTTTATTGGGAGAATTTAAAGATTCAACACGAAAAAGTAAATTGGGAGAAATAGACAAACACAATGTTCCATAAGCTTCATCACATTTGTTTTTTCGACAAAAAAAAATGGGTTCAAGTTCCAATCCCATTGTTATTATGTGTAAACTATCCTTCCTTAAGTAGATTACCATTCATGATTTCCAATCAAAATGGTTGTATGGTGTTAGAATAGGAACTGTACTTTGATACATGATACACAACTTTTAGAAAATATAGAAATGTAGTGCTGAAAAGAAGAGAACACAAGCACACCCCCTCTTTTCACTAGTCTCAAAAATCACCCTACCAGAGTTTATAAGCTTGACACTTTATAATTTAGTGTCATTACAATGCTTTTGCCAGATTACAATAGTCACAGGGTACAAAAATGGCCAAAAATTAACTTTTGATCCAAAGTGGTCCTGTTATAAAATCAAGAAAAGTAACTATATAGCTATGTAGTTCTCTCCAACAACTTTCCAACACCTATTTGTTTGCAAAAAAAGAGATCGAGGCACAAGATATGACATGTCGAAGAAAAAAGTAACAACTAGCTTCAACCTGCAATATCTAGAGAAAATTGGCAAAAATTCTAATCAAAACCACCTTGGCTAGAAAATACACTTTGCCATCTTTTTGTCGACTATTTGCTTGCAAAAAAATAATACCCCACGCAAAAGTTATGAAAAATGAAAAAAAACCCCTTTTAAGCCAAAAAAGGCCATGGTGGCCCTTGGGCGTCTTGTGGGTGGTGCCTTTGATGATGGTGGCTGCAAGGGTGGTAGATTAGTTTTGAAATAGCCACTAACAACTTGTTTGAAGATCATTGGTGGTCTAGATGGGGTACTTCGGGTCAACAAAAGCCCTGGGCTTAGGTATAGGGGCCAAAGCCCTTTTAAAATTTTAAAGCACTTAATAATTAATGCTATAAGCACTTAATTCAAAGCTTTAAGCATCTAAAAACAAGGTGCATGCCTCAAGGCCTATGTATTTTTTGAATTTTTTCTAAATTTTCTACCTCAAACTGCGTGCTAGGGAGGTTGTATGGCCTTCTTGGCAAAAACAATTTGCCTCTAAAGCTCTCGGTGCTAAAACCGGTTAAGCCTTATATGAGAATAGGGGTTTTTGGGCCTTCTAAACTCAATGGTGAGGTCCTTTTGGCATGAAAATGCCTCGTATGGAATTTGATCATCAAATCTATGCTAATAAATCTTGTTTACAAACTTGTCTTCTGATTTTTGATTTCGGTGAAATGAAAGCTAGATCTGACTTTATCAAGCCTTCTAGATACTACGGAATAGTAAAAAACACTACCAAGATTACCATAATGTTGCAAACATACAAATTTTAGAAATACAAATGTTTGAAACCCCAGAGGTTAGCCTTTTCCATAAATTTTTTGATTCTTTAGATTATTCAAAGATGCAGGAGAAGAGCATACTAGATTTTTAGTAAGCTTGCAAGTAAAGCTTATTAGCTCCCCTTGAATCTCTCAAATAAGTAAACTAAAATCTATTCTTACCTTAGAAATGCTTTGATAATGTTAGAATATGAAAAGATGAATAACCTAGAAAATATTGTGCAATGAATACATAATAAATTGTATAGGTAATGATACAAAGATCAAAATAATAAAATAGAGTTAATCTCCAAGAGAGAAATGCAAATTCTCATAAATAAAAATAGCATTAGGAGAATGAAAAATCAAATAGCGTCATGAATTATCACATGACTAGCTAGGAGGTGAGTATTTATAGACAATGAGAGAGGGAAGAGCTGGCAAATATGACCAATGGGAAGAGTGCACCATAATAGCCTAAAATAGGAAAGTGTAGCTCCCAAGGAAGATATTAACACATCACACCCACTCACATTAATAATTACATTATTAACCTAAGCAAGCTTAATTACAAGTGTAGGAAAACCTAGGAAATAAGAAAATAAATAACCCACTAGGAAAATGAAAACCTACACTAACAAACAAAAGAGTTGGGGATTAGATATAATAAAATTAGTTAAACATATAAAGTTATTTCCAAAATGATGTCAATGTGTGAAGGATTAGCGGTGAAAAAGTGTGAGAGGAGTAAAAGTTGGTGCAAGGTGTAGAGGAAGGAGGACATAGCAAAGCAAGGCAAAATGGGAAGTGATTTGAAGCGACGAGAATTTCAAATGATGTGCATAGAAATAAAAAGATGCAAAGTTTGGGTTTTGACCCCCTCGACTCATAGAAAGGGGGACTGTGGAAGGATTCCCATTCTCCTAATTTCAATGTTGCCATGGATCCTATTTTGATGGCACATAAACCCAAATGGCACCTCAAATTTTCATGGACTGCAAGAATAGCTTGAAGCCCTCCCATGAATGTAGCATGTTTTGCAGGGAGCATATTGTTTTGGTGAACCCTAATTTATTACCCAAAAAGATGGCATAAATTCTGGTTGAGGACAATGCTCAGGGACCTGAAACCTGCATGGATCCTGATCCTACCCCTTCTCCAATTGGAAAATACACATTCTCCCTAGGTGATGCAGAGGTGGTGTTGGCAGAGGATCCCATCAATTTTCATATCTTTGACGATTGTGTTAATGTAGTCTCAACGAATGTTGGGAATCGATCCCTCATACTTAGATTTTTGAGGAAACACTTGCCTTTTGATCTCTTTGTGGAATGCAAAAAATCAACCTGGTGCAACTTGGTCACTCTTGAATTTGAAATTTTGGACTTTAGATTTTTCTTCTTCACTTTAATTCCATAGAGGACTGCAACTATGTGAAACAAAATGGACCCTAGTTCTATGAATAATGGGGTCTATTCATTGATTTGTGGTCCCTTTTTTTGATCTAGCATCAACTAAAATTTCCTCCATTCCTATTTGGATGTGATTGTACATCCTTCCTTTGATCATGTGAGATGAGGATCTCACCAGGAAAATGATCGATTAAGTGGGATCCTTTGTAAAGTGGGAATTTGATTCAATAGTTTCAACAAATAGACTCACAAGGGTTTGTGCAATGATTGATATTTCAAAACATGTTCATCATTCTGTCAGAATACACTCCTTTGGTGGAACTTGGACTCTTTTTTTAAACTATGAAGGCTTAACATTTAGGTGCTTTCGATGCAACATGCTCGGGCATAAGATTTCTAGGTGCACTGCAAATAAATCATCTCGATTAAAGGCGATAAATCTCAAAAAGTGGATTAAAAAGCTAGGTTCACCAGATGCAGATTTCATATGGAGCAATCATGGTAAGTTCATGGAACTTCAGAAGGAGATAAGGTCTGATCCTATGACTGCCTCAAGTTATTTAGATCGCCCTCCTTCTCATAGCCCCCCAGAAATGAACTCTACACTTTTAATCAACTTTTAGAAAGGGAGGATGATAGATTTGATGCTGAGGGAACTTTTCCTTTTATAGATGATTTAGATGAAGAGATTCCATATTTCTTTGACCATGATGATGTGGTGATCCCTATTAAGAAGTGTTCCATAGCTCAAATTGTGAGCCACATCTCTAAACTGAACATTAGCATACCAGGAAAGAAGAAAGGATGAAAATCTAAAGTGAAGAAACTTTGGCTAGAAGGAAGGGATGCTGTTGAGGAGGGCACTCAGTAGACCATGGATGCCCTTCTTACTACAAGTAAAAGGAAGGTTTTAGCCAAGGGGACTTGATGGCCTATTCCTATTTTTAGAGGTTGATTGGTTATGTTTCTGTTTGTGACTTTTCATGCTTCTTTCAAATCTCTCTTTGAGGGCCTACCTACTAGCTCTTAGTTTATTAGTGGTTTATTTAGGCTTATTAATCTCCTATTAGTCAATTTCTTTATTCCTTGTGCTCCCCTATTGTGGGTCTAAAGTAGTTCTATTTATTTTCATTTTGTGTTTATATGGGAGTGGATCCTAACTTCTTTTATTCAGGTAACATTAGATATGACACTCATCTCCCTTGAATAGTTAAATTCATATTTGTATTCTTTATTTGATCTTACCAAAATTGGCTAAGACCGCTCTCTAATTGTTGTCCATTTGGATAAAATTGGAAAGAGAAAGGGCTTCCTATTTTGTTTTGAAAAAACATGGACCCAACATCCCCAACTCACTAATAGGATCTCTAAATGGTGGAATATTAAGGTGGATGGTTTTGCAATGTTTTAAATTGTTAAGAAGTTAAGCAATGCCAAGGCTAATATTCGAATGTGGAATATGATGTCGTTTGGAAACATATTTGAGAAGAAAGCTAAAATTATCTCTAAATTAGATATTTTACAAAAGAAAATTCAAGTTGATGGTATGAATCAGGATACGTATATGAAAGAAAAATCTTTATTGTGTGAAATCCATTCTTAAATTTCTAAGGAGAAGATTTTTGGCAGTAGAGATCTAAAGCCATTTGGTTGAAAGTTGGTGACAAGAAAAAATAATTTTTTTACTTGACTGCCCTCAAACATCATTTTAATAATAGGTTAAAGGAAATTTGGGTGGATGCGAATCTTATTTCAAATGAAGATTCCATAAGGGATAAGGACATTGATTTCTTTAGAAATTTTCTCTTAAAAAATAATCTTTTAAACTTGTTTATCTAGGAAGAAAATTTGAAGTTGATCCCTTCTCTTCTTAATGAACACGATAGCATGGATTTGATGGCTCCATTGACAGAAGAGAAAGTGAAATTATAGCTCTCAGATGGCTTCCCACATTTATTTTTTCAAAATTTCTAGGATATTATAGCTTCAGATGTGGTGGGTGTTGCTCAATAATTCTTTAGAAGTGATAATTTGTTGAAGTAATTAAATGCAATGTTTTTGGTTCTCGTTCCTAAGAAAATGGGGGATGTTGCCATCTCAGACTTTAGGCATATAAGCCTATAAAATTCTATTCGAAAGATCTTCTTCAAGATCATCACTTTAAGGCTACAACCTATCCTCACCAAACTCATATGCCCTCAACAGAGTGGCTTTGTCTATGGAAGATAAATTTTGGACTTTATTTTTACCATAAGTGAAGACACTCTATGGATAAGAATAAGAAAGATGGGTTTGTTTTAAAATTAGACTTGATGAAGGCATATGATAGAGTCTATTGAGTGTTTCTTATCAAAATTTTGGAAAAGTTTGGTTTTAGAAAGAAATTCTTAAACATCATTGCTAATTGCATTTCTACTCCCAAATTTGAGGTTATTCTGAATGTATCCCTTTGCGATTCTTTATGGATCAATGAGCATTCATCAAGGGGATACTATAGTTCCCTTCCTTTTTGTTCTCTTTATAAAGGATCTAGGAAGAATCTTTCTAAAAGTTGTAGAAGAGGGCAAATTGAGGGATTTAATCCTTCTTCAATAAGTGCTTGTATTTGTCACCAACAATTTGTTGATGAGACTATTGTTATTAGGGAGGCTTCAATTTTGGAGGTAAAGGAAATAAAGCGTATTCTTTCTTTATATGAGATTGTCTCAGGCCAAATGATTAGCCGTTCAAAAAGTATTATTATTTCTTAAACACTCCATTTAGACAATTGAGAATTGCTACCATCCTTATTTTCCAAGTGGAGAACCTTCCCTCTCCTTACCTTGGGATGCCTCTTTTTAAGGGCCCAGCTCTAGATTCATTTTTAACATGTATTCTAGATGGACTTTAGTGAAATCTTGCTAGCTAGAAATGTTCTCTTTTGAGTCAAGCAGGTAAGATTCAACTCATTAAAGCTATGCTTTAAAATCTACTAGTCTAAAGTGTGAGCTTTATCTGAATCCCATCTAAGATTGTAGATAAGGTGTAACAAATCCAAAAATAATTTTTGTGATCAGGAATGGAAGAGAATAAAAGAATCTAATTAGTGGCATAGGAACAAGTTTGTAAGCCAAAGAAGAATGGTGGTGTAGACACCCTAAAATGACCAGGTCTTCGAATCACTTGCATTTCATCTAATCTGTCTAAACACATGCATTTCAATAATTAATTGAATAAATTAATTTCATCAAAATCATCAAATTCTTCCAAAACTCCAAAATTTAATGTTAATTAAATAAATTCTATTTATTTAATTAATTTAGCAAAATCAACCTTATTCTTCCATAATTAAATAATTTTCTTTTTCCAAAATTCAAATCCACTTCAATCAAATAAATAAATTAATTTATCTTCAAAATCCTCTTATCTACAATTAAATAATTTTAATTATTTAATTGACTCAATTATTCTTCCAAATTTTAATAAATCATGCAAATTTATTTAAATTATCTCAATCTCTAAAAATAAAATATAATCAAATATTTCATTTATTCTTTAATCTTGCACAAACAATTAAATAAATTTATTTATTTAATTTGCTCAAATATCTTCCAATTCCTCTAAAAATAAATCTTGTTCATCATGCACACAAAATTAAATAATTTATTATTTAATTTATCTCAAATCATGCAAAAAGTAAATTACAAGTTGAGTTAATTAACTTAATTAATCTTGTTTTTATCAACAACACTTAAATTAGGAAAAAAACATTCTAATTTATGAAATCAATTCTATCTTTATAAAAAAGCAATTAACTTGAGCAAAAATATCTTTTTGTGTGACACATGTCAGGTGCACATTCATCATGAATTCTAGATTTATGTGCTCCATTGATTCCATTGAATTTTTTGGATGGTTGATTGATCTTTATTGAAACCTATATAAACCCCCCTCATCTCCTTCAAAAAATCCTCTTCGATCATTTATTCTCAAGTATTCCTTAACATCAAATTAAGCATACATCATATCATTGAGCACATCAAACTTTTGAGCATGAACACAACTACATCTGCTTGTTGCAAACATAGTTTCGCAACGTTATTGAGCAATCCACATTCATACAAAGAGAACTATACAATCTAGGTGAAGGCTTTCTTGTTTGGTTATTTGATTTATTCATTGATATTGGCATTTACTTAGATCGATCTCTTTATGTTATGGGTAATTGAGTTGTTATTATCATTGCTTTTTGTGATCTTATCATTTCAAACCTCTCAATTTTTTCTATACATATTTTGGCACGCCAGGTGGGACCCACTAATCACTTTTTTTTCTTTAGAAAAATTATGTTTTTGAAGTATAGTACAGAAATGCGTAGACAAACACAGAAAAACAATTTTGCAATGTAGTAAAGTGCCTTTGGTCTACAGCTTAAAGTCTTCAAGAAAACTTAGCGCTTTTGGTAGCGCAGTAAAGCACTTTTGGTAGCATAGTACCATGCTTATGGTACCACAATACAATGCCTCTGGATATATAGGTTTTTTGTGATTTTTCTAATTTACAGGGTCTCAATTATCATGTTTTCATCATTCTAGATAGATCTAACCCTTATTCACCCTTATACAATCAGAAAATCATCTGTTAAGCTTACTTTTTTTGACAAAATTATGAGTTTATTGCACCCAGGACAGTAGCGCACTTTTGGTATAAAAACACCGCGCTTTTGGTTAGCAGTGTAGCACCTCTGGTACTACAGTTCAATGCCTTTGTTTGACATCATCGCGCCTTCAGTAGTACAGTTCAACGCCTTTGGAAAACAGGTTAGTGCTTTTGGTATCACAGTAAAGCACTTTTTTTTTTATTTGTTTGATTTTTTGCTAACTATTGAGTTTGTGTGAAAACTAATCAACTTTTTGCAGCTGCTTATCACTCAAATAGAGCAAATAAGTTCCTTAACATGTTCATGCAAGACAAGCTTTGAGGAAATTGACAAATCTATCAAATCTAGGTCTTAGAAAACATATTGCTTTCTTAAGGGACAAAACATCTTTTTTGCAATCTAAGTCTTAGGAACATATTGCTTTCTTAAGGGACAAAACATCTTTTTTGCAATCTAAGTCTTAGGAACATATGGCTTTCTTAAGGGACAATGGACATGCATGCAAAAACACTTTAATTTCTTAAGGGACGATGGACATGAATGCAAAACACTTCAAATTCCTAAGGGATAATTGATAACTACAATCGTGTGTGTGCCTAATCTAGTTGCACCTTATTTTTCTTATAATGGGATAATTAAACCTTTGTTTGACGTGCTTGATCTTACATTTCAGTTATTCCTTTAGAAGGGCCTGCTTTTAGATTGCGCTTCATCCAAAAGGGACGACCCTAAGTGGAGTTTTCCTTTGAACCACTCTATAAAAGAGATAAGGCAAAAGCTAAGTCCTAACTGATGTTAGCCTTACATTATGGTGCCAAATCGAAAAGAGGTGCACTAGCCATTTGTGGAAATGCTTTTCACATTGAGTGAAGTGTTTGATACTCTTAGTAGGATTGGTCAAAGCTTTTAATAGCTTGTCAAATTGCTTGTAAGGCATTGGTCTCTTAAAGCAATTAAGAACCATCTAGATAGTGACTACCCGATCCACCTCTGAATGTTGTGGTAATCATCAGTGCAAGGGGAATTGGTACAAGCCCCCAAGATACTCACCATTGCCTCCCTTAAGAAGATATAGTATTCCCTCGGGCATAAAGCTCTTGTGACCTGCTTGAGCTTTTTGAGGGGAGGGTGAGATATCCCTACCTATTGCCTCTCGCAAAGATACAAATGTATGACACCTATATGGAATGACATTTGGTTGACGAAGAATTAAGTTGTGAGCTGATCTACCACAATGAAACCATGTCTCTAGGATAAAAAGTGCTTGATATTGATTAAATTGTCTTATACCCGTGGAACATTGGGCTCTTTTTTGTGAGCCTTGAACATACACTATCTGTTGTGTCAGTCTTCTTTTGGTACTTTGTTTGATGTTTTCTCTTGCCAAAGAAAATCCAAACCAAATCCAAATCCAAAACTATCAAAATTTGCCTTTTAAAACATCACTAACACGATTACAGTGCCTTTGGTATAGTAGTCCAGTGCTTTTGTGACACAGTCCAATGCTTTTGGTAGCACAGTGAAGCACCTTTGGCATTACATCTCAGTGCCTGTGGTACTTTAGTACCGCATCTTTGCTATAGTTGTACCGCACTTTTGCAGCACAAAACAATGCCTCTAATCAGAAAATTGTTTTTTCAAACTGTTAGAGCAAAACTTAGCAAAAATCTCAAAGCACATTGTCCTAGTGTTTCCCATGGTAACCACTAGACTCCAGTAAACTATGAAGTCTAGGCAAGTTGGCCCAAGGAAGCGCAAATCGCCTCCTAATACGCCTCACCCAAGCCAATCCAACATGCCTCCAAAGGGTACCCCAAAAACACCAATGAATAGGCCAACCAATGTTCAAAACACGCTGAAACAAGACCAACCAAACCAACCTCAAGAGACTAATGTCCCCTTGGTAGATGTAACTCAATTCACTATCGGCATGCCTCATGATTTTACTACACCCGGTTATACCACGGTTCAAGTCCCATCTCAAGAAGAGTGACACTTTGAAGAAGGTCAATCCTCTCAAGTAGATAGACAAGACCTTAAGGTAATCATGCAAGATCCTAAAACCATAGCCGCGTTTGACAAAATCCTTAGTGAGAACCAAGATCATTTTTTCAGCTTGCTAGCCGAACAAGGAGCCAAATTACCCCAAGGTTTTGATCTATCAAATCTTAGAGAGCCTAACAAAACCCATGACACTATAACTGTGGTCTAAACCATGTCAATTGTGACCACACCTATACCAGAACAAAGCTCACAAGGGAGAACAAATAAGTCTTTTGCTGCTCAATATGAGAATCCTCTTTATCAAAATCCAACAGCGGAAAGACCCATATCACCCCTCATGACTCCTATAGAGATCTATACACACCAACAAGAGACTCTACAACGTCAAAATGAACTAGCGAAACAAGCCACTCTAGCTAGACCAAACACATAGCAACCTCCTATCATATCCCAAATGCCCCCATCAAACATAAATGAAACATTGGCTACCCCATCACGAGATGGTTTCCCACCAAACTACAATCCGGGAAACAATTATGTCACCATGCAACAAGGGTCACAACCAACACCTCCCTCGACATCATCAACCCTCCGCATCATTAACCCAAACAATGTCATGCAACCACAACATTCTTCCACACTCAAGCTAACCTATCCCTATCTTAGTCAACCGCAACCATCACAAAACACATCTACCTATGTACCTCCACCACAATGATCCTTGACACTAACCTTTTTCAACACATTTCTCAATCAACCTCAACCATTGCAAAATACATCTACTTATATCCCTCCACTAACACGATCATCCACTCTCAACCTAACCTATCCCTATCTTAGTCAACCACAACCATCACAAAACACATCTACCTAGGTACCTCCGCCACAACGATCCTTAACACTAACCTTTTTCAATACATTTCTCAATCAACCTCAACCATCGCAAAATACATCTACTTATGTCCCTCCACTAACATGATCATCCACTCTCAACATAACCAACACTTATCAAAACCCTCAACACTCCCAAATTTAAAACAACTATGTTCCACCACCACAACCAAACACAAAAAACTTTAGCTTTCCTCCACTGAATTCTTTCTTCACACCACCTCTGCAATACCAACAACAAGACTCTTTTCAACAACCATCACAAAGCCTGCATACTTACCTAGCACCACCCCCACCTCCCCAAAATCAAAACAACCAATCATACAACCTGTACAACACCAACGCCTATGACTTCCACTACGATCTCCCATATGGGCAACAACAACAACCTATAGTACAACAAGAGATGTTCCCAACACCTCCAACAACTATGGAGTTACAACTTGCTGAGGTTAAACAATAACTAGCTGATCAGACATTCGGCCACACCAAGAAAATCTTCTCTTTAGAAGACATTTGTCCTTACCCATTTGATCGGTCATTATCCATGATCCCTTTTCCTCACAATTTCACTATTCCCAAGTTTGATAAATACAAAGGAAAAGGGGACCCAAAAGACCATATTAGAGCATTCTTTTTCACTTGCTTTGAGGTCTCACATAACGACACATATCTTATGTGCCTCTTTCCTCATAGTCTTGGAGGTCAAGCCATAGAATGGTTCTCGCACCTACCCACGTGTATTAAGTATTTTAACGAGATTGTAGAAAAAATTGCCACTCATTTCTCTTACAACACATAGCATGAAGTCTCTATGACTGACCTATGCAACAATAAATAGAAATATGGGGAAACTCTCATCTCCTTCTTTCAAATATGGAGACAAATGTCTAGCAAATTCCCATTCAAGATACCCAAAAAATAGCTTGTCAGTATGTTTGTGTAGAACCTCAATCAAGAATTAGGTTTTCATTTGCAAATACTTAGTACTACAACCTTCGATGAAATTACTTATAAGGGCATCAACATTGAAAAGGCACTCATCGCTAAAGGCATGGTCAAAATATTCAAAGAAACTAAAGACAATGCTCCTCAACAACAAACAAACGATAAACCCAAGTTTTGGAACAAGAACAAAAATGTGGTCAATGATGGTGTGGTGGATTCCAAGCATGTCCAAACACTACAAACACCCCTTCAACTTTCATCAAAACCAAGTGAACCTCCCCCTCAACCAAACCAACAAAGATAACCAAACCAACAGCAACGATAACAAGAGAGACCTCAACAAGATTACCCTCAACGTCAATTCACTCCCTTTGGAGAGCCTATAGAGATTGTTCTATAGAAACTTATAAACAATGGACTCCTCACGTTACCAGATGCTCCCCCATATGGTGAACCTGTTTACAAAACCACACGGTACAAAGAAAATGAATTTTGTGAGTACCATAGAACTAAAGGACACGAAACCATAGGGTGCATGAAACTCTAACACTTGATCCAAAACTTTATTGATAGAGGACAAATCACATTCGGTGACTCCCCTAATCAAAACACAAACAAGGATCTCAACATGTACAAGGAACCATTCCCTAACCATGGTCAAGGTCCACCTCCAGATAAAGGTAAAGGTGTTAACAAAGCTTCAACTTCCTATGACTCTATTGTGGGTCATTTTGAAGAGAGTCGGGTGTCTACCCTCACAATCAAAGGCAAATCTACAGATTGTGTTGTTATAACTCATCGTGGTCATGTCACCATTTGTGGTCCCACACCAAGTCTCACAACTCAATCTGCTTACAATCTTGTTGAACATCTAGGGAAAACCCCTGCACAAATCTCCATTTTGGACCTTCTATGGTCGTCACCTGCACATAAAGCTGTGCTTGAAAAAGCCCTGTAAGAGTCTTCGATTCCTAATGACATAGAGGTCATAGATTTCCAAGCTATAATAGGTAACATTGCCTCACCCTACAAAGTGGTCTTCTCTAAGAAGGACCTCCCATCCCACGATCCATGTCATAATGATGCCCTTCATATTGAGATTGTCATCCATAACCGCAAGATCAAACACATACTTATAGATGGTGGTGCTGGTCTCAATATCTGTTCTCTAAAGTTACTCAAATAATTGGGACACTCTAAGGATCAAGTCAACAATGATCAAATTATTACAATCAAAGGGTATGATGATGCTGAACGCCGGTCAGAAGGTGTTATCCACTTGCCTATACAAGTAGGCCCTATCATGCTAGAAACTAGGTGCCAAGTCCTTGACATTGAGCTACCTTATAAAATTATCCTAGGACGTCCATGGATCCATGCCATGAAAGTTGTTCCTTAAATGTACCATCAGTCTCTCAAATTCCCATTTAATGGTACATAGATAACTATCCCCGGAGATCCTAATCCCTTTGAATTCTGCCGTGTCTTGCAAGGCAGTTATAAGAATTGCAACGAAGTGCCCAATAATGAGAAAGCCCATGCATCCCCATTATATGTTGATTCTAAAAATCTGACAAAAACCTCTGCAACTAAACCCAATCCTATTCCTATTCCCAAAATCGAAGCTAACATCTGTGATATAGGCTTTGGAGAATATGATCTCTCTAAATCTTGTTGTGTAGGGTGGATGCCCCTATCTCCTAAATCCTATGGCCAATCGCCCATAGCCAAAGCAACTAAGAAAGAAACCATTCCTCCCCCAACATCCCTAACTCAATTCCAAGAGGGAAAATTATTGGCAGAGGAAACAATTGAAGACATCTCTTCTTGGCTCTACAAGGAGAAGGAACCAGTCACAATACCAGTCAAGCAATATGGCAATGGCCTAAGAATTGTCAAAAATATGGGCTATAAAGGCTAAGGTGGCCTTGGAAAACATAATCAAGGAATAATGGAACCCATTGTTATGCTAAATAAGCTAGAGAAAATGGCGTTAGGTTACGGTAGCAAGGTACCACACGCCTTGGACATCGAGGGTATTCTCGACAAGGTGGTACAAACTTCTCTCGCCGATTCAATGCCTAAATAGGATATCATCGATGACTTTTCCCTCCATATGACTAATCTATTCACAGAATCCTCCATATTCATGCTATCATTTGTATCCTTCACATCCAACACAAATACCCAGAGCGTAACACTTGTCTACCCTGAACTTATCGATTGGGACCAACAAGGGGCCCCCATTCTAGATGTATTTCAGAATGACGAAGCTATTGCTGAGTTCATGGGACTCTGGGATGGTATCCCTCTTGGCGATCACAAAGCTAGTTTTGTAATGGAACTAGAGCAAACTACTTATTTTGGCGAGAATGCCAAATCCTCCAGTCGCAAAAGTAAAAATAAAGAAAGATCTCTAGTTGAAAACCACGCTATGGCACCCACCGATCACAAAATAGTAAAAACAAAGGATGTATCCAATGGTGAAAACCCAATTGTGGCACCTAAGGATGGAGGATTTGACCTTCCCCTACCATCTAAGTATCAAAAGAAATCTTCTCTCCTAGTGGAAGAATCTACAAAGATAAATCTGGGCACATACGAAAATCCTAGAACAACATTCCTAGCAGCATCACTATCAGAGCAAGAGCACAAGGATCTGACCAACTTCTTCTTGTAGCGCACCATCAACTTTGCATGGACCTATGCTGATATGCCATGGTTAGACCCTAAGCTAGTAGTTCACTATCTCACAGTTGATCCAACAGTTAAACTAGTCAAGCAAAAACTCAGGAAGATGCATCCACAGATAGCTCTCTTGGTAAAAGTGGAAATACAAAAGTTGTTAGATGCCAGATTCATCAAGCCTATTGATTATCTGGAATGGGTATCAAACATTGTACCTATGTCTAAACTGAATGGGGGCATCCACATGTGTTTAGACTTCAGAGATCTTAACAAAGCATGTCCCAAAGATGACTTTCCATTGCCGAACATTGATCTCATAGTAGACTTGACCGCTGGTCATGAAATGCTTTCTCTCATGGATGGATTCTCTGGCTACAATTAGATAATGATAGCAGAAGAAGATCAACATAAAATAAAACAACTTTCACTTGTCCTTGGGGTACCTATTATTGTTGCATCATGCCATTTGGTCTAAAGAATGCAAGGGCAACTTATCAAAGAGCAATGACAATAATATTCCATGACCTATTTTATCACATCAAGGAGGACTATGTGGATGATATCCTAGCAAAATCTTCTAGGGCAAAGCACATACAAGTTCTAGGTCAGATTTTGATAGACTAGAAAAATACCAAGTGAGACTTAATCCAAAGAAGTGTGTCTTTGAGGTAACATCAGGGAAGCTGTTGGGATACATTATATCTCGCAGAGGCATCAAAGTAGATCTTGCAATAGTCAAGGCTATAGTGGAGATGCCTCCACCAAAGAACCTAAAAGCATTAAGGAACCTTCAAGGAAGGTTACAATCTATTAGGTGTTTCATCTCATAGCTGTAGATAAATGTCAACCATTTCAACACTTGCTCTGAAAGGATATCTCATTTTGATGGGATGATAAGTGTCAAGCAACATTTGATCAACTCAAAGAGTATCTAGCTACACCTCCAGTCTTGGTACCACTAGTTGCTGATAATCCTTTGATATTATACATCTCAACTACAACAACAGCCCTAGGAGCACTTCTAACACAACATGATGAGTCAGGCAAAGAACATGCAATCTACTATATTAGTCGAACCTTAGTGGGTTATGAACTCAATTATTCACCTATAGAGAGAGCTTGTTTAGCCTTAGTGTTTGCTTCCCAAAAGTTGTGGCATTTCATGGTAAATCAACACACAAATCTCATAGCAAAAATTGATCCATTGAAGTATCTCCTAGCAAAAGTAGCTCTCATAGGTAGACTAGCTAAATGGGTCATGATCCTTAGTGAGTTTGACATTGAGTATGTGGACCGAAAAGCAATCAAGGGACAAGCCTTTAGCAGATCAACTAGCAGAAACACCTATGATAGATATACATCCTTTGGTATCTGACTTTCCGGATGAGAATCTCTTCACTCTTTCTACATTAATAATGTGGAAGTTGTATTTTTCAAGGGTTCCTACACACAACATGGATTAGGGGCTAACATCTTATTCATCACGCCTCAAAATGACTATATTCAAAAGTCATATCGGCTTGCATTTCCTTGCACCAATAACATAGCCGAATATGAAGCTCTCCTCATAGGTCTCAACACAATAGTTCAATGGGACATCAAAGAACTACAAGTGGATGGAGACTCACAACTAGTCATTCGACAAGTCACAGATGAGTACCAAACTAAGGATGAAAAGCTAGTCGCTTACAAGCAACTAGTGGATGCCTACAAACCACACTTTTCTAGCATCACTTTTGAGCAGATTCCTAGAGAGCACAACAAAGCTACAGATTCTATGGCTTCTGTCAGGTCACTTATAGATATACCTGCAAACACATAGAAATGTGAGTTCTTGATCGAGCAATTGTTGATACCAGCCATCAATGTTCCAACTATTGAAATCATCTGTGAACTTGTTGGTCCCAACTCCCCATGGTACGAAGATATATATGACTACCTTAAAAATGGTACCTTTCCCATTGACCTATCCAAAAACCAATGCAAAACCCTTATCCGTCGATCCTCCTGTTACACCATTCTGGGTTATACACTATATCACCGGAGTCTTGATGGTATCCTCTTACGATGTCTTAACGTGGAAGAAGCTGATGCCACCTTACAAGACATACATGAAGGTGTCTGTGGCGCACATTCTACCAGACCTAATCTAGGTAAGAAGATACTCCGCACAGGGTATTATTGGCCTATAATAGAACAAGATGCTTTACAGTTTGCTAAGAAGTGTCTACAATGCCAGTAGCATGGAGATTTGATTCACGCACTAGCTCATGAACTACAACCTGTGACAACTCCATGGCCTTTTTCACAATGGGTTCTCGACCTCATAGGACAAATCCATCCATCCTCATCCAATGACCATAAATTCATCATTACCACCATTGAGTACTTCACGAAGTGGGTTGATGCCATTCCCATGACTTATATCACCGGTAAGAAAATAGCCAAGTTTATCCTTAACTACCTTATTTTCCGGTATGGTATCCCTCAATCCATTGTTACAGATAATGGGAGACCATTCAAGAACCAAGATGTCCATGCCTTGTGCACCCAATACAATATCCAACATCATTTTTCCACTTCCTATTATCTGCAGAGCAATGGCCAAGCTGAGGCTTCCAACAAAACCATTCTCAAAATCCTCAAGAAAATAGTCAGTGATGCTAGTCGTGATTGGTACCTAAAACTCAATCTTGCCCTATGGGCCTACCGCACTAGTATCAAAACACCAACTGGTACCACACCCTATGCCTTGGTCTATGGCTCTGAAGCCATCCTACCTATAGAGGTCGAGATCCCATCCCTTAGAGTATCCATGCAGAACCTGATTAATGAAGAGGAGTATCGTACTTCCAGATTAGCTGAGCTAGAACTACTAGATGAGAGGCACCTTGCTGCACTTAATCATCTCCATGTCTATCAAAATCACCTCCGGTGCAACTACAATAAAAAGATCAAAGAAAGATGGTTTCAAGTTGGTGATCTTGTCTTAAAAGAAAATTAGAGAAATCAAGCAGATTGAGAAAAGAAGAGCAAGTTTGAGCCTAATTGGCTAGAATCCTTTGTTATCACAACAGCATATGGATCAGGAGATTATAGTGAAAACCAGGCAAATAGGCTCTATGTATAGAGTCAACATCCATCATCTATCGAGTCTTGGTCATTCCATGTCCATTTCATAATAAACTCCATCCATCCATCCAAAATAAAACCATTGACCTTGATTGCATTTCCATCTCCTTATCTAGAATAGCTTGGAAATTTGTCAATGTCCATTGCTACTCATCCCATGTCTTGTCAGTTATCCATTGTAACACCGCTACTTGAATGGGGGCAACCCTTTCCTTCCCCTCGGTCTAGGAATGGATCCTTGCTCGTGGTTCACGAACACTTCAACCTCCAAAACAAAAACACAAACACTTCAAACCTTCAAACACAAACAACCAAAATGAAAACACAATTACCTCAAACAAATGCATCCTTACATTATCCTTTCAATAGATAACACCCTTTAATGGACACATCGTTCCTACCATAAGGCTGTTATCTACCCAACACTATCCTATAACAAACTCACCAACCATAACTACATATCATCTCATCTCATTCTTAACGTACCTTGATCCCATGGACATGGGTATGTAGGCAGTCTAGAATGCGAAGGATGTATCCAGTACTTAGGTAAATGAGATGTCATCATTTCCCCCAACCCAAGCTCTTGTGCCTTGACCTACTCATCACTCTACCCAGAACTACATATTATCATTTCATCTTTCATCGTAATGTGCCTTGATCCCATGGATACAGGGTATGTAAGCATTCTAGAATACGAAGGACGTATCCAGTACTCAGGCACATACGATTCATCATTCTTCACCCATCTCAATCCATTGACACTCCATCTTTCTAGTCTTCCATTTATCAAAATCCATCCACCTCGACTTGACTAACTCAAGCAACAAAACAACAAACAAATGCATCCTTACAAAGAAAAACTCCTTAAACAAACCTAAAGCAAAGAAACCTACTTACAGAGTCATATGCTATCCTACATATCAATTTCCAAGATCAACTAAATCAATCTAAACCAAGCAACAGATCAACAAACTTGTCTTATACAGGGTGTTCCATGATCAAAACCAGACTAGATGTCTTATATGACATGTTTTCATTTCCTAAAACTAGACATTATCCTTTAAGATGATAACACGATTATCCAACTATCCTGAGCAACCTCCTTGGCAAGAGAATATGTTGACTTTATGTTTACTTTGTAAGTCAGTCAATTTGCTTTTTGGTTTATCTTTTTTGTTCCTTTTTCCATTACCTATTCAAGACTACCTTGATTTATCTATAATCGTGGTATGTTGCGATGAAGTATGGATTGGGGGCATAGTCATTGCTTTTGTGTGTTGTGTTTGAGGAATGATCTTTAGCATCTTTCTTAGCAGCATATTTATCTTATGTGTATTCCGACCTAGCATCTTACATATTAATATACTTCTTGCATTTATGTATTAAAGTTTATTTTAAGACTATGGCTCATTCACATATCACACAAGGTTATATGATGTCTAAGAGATCTAAGTTCAAACCGCTTGCTTGCATAGTCAACATCCATGCACTCGGATATCACAACAACTTGGTCATTTATACCTTGGTGGCAAACTATCAATTTGCTATATCAAAAATAAGGATTGCTCTATATAAACATTTGTGAAACCATTGCAACAAGCTCATCCATTTATCCATGTTATTCCTATAGTCTTTCAAGCTAAGATCGATCAACAGTCTTTTATATCCAGCCTCATCTTTCTGAACACAATCTTCTAGTCGGGCATCAACCCAGTCCTTCTGTCGCTTCCCTTTCTTTCCTCTCAAGGGGGAATCTTACGCCAGCTACACAGGGGTAGCTAGCTACACTGGGGCATCAAAAATTGTATCATGTCTTCAACAATCATTTTCTTTGAAGCAATGCTATAAATTGCATTGCATCAAAGAGGGGCAAAATGTAGACACCCTAAAATGACCAGGTCTTCAAATCACTTGCATTTCATCTAATCTGTCTAAACACATGCATTTCAACAATTAATTAAATAAATTAATTATTTAATTAATTTCATAAAAATCATCAAATTCTTCTAGAACTCCAAAATTCAACATTAATTGAATAAATTCTATTTATTTAATTAATTTCAAAAAAATCAACCTTATTCTTCCATAATTAAATAATTTTAATTATTTAATTAAATCATTTTCTTCTTCCAAAATTCAAATCCACTTCAATCAAATAAATTAATTATTTAATTAATTTATCTTCAAAATCCTCTTATCTACAATTAAATAATTTTAATTATTTAATTAACTCAATTATTCTTCCAAATTTAAATAAATCATGCAAATTTATTTAAATTATCTCAATCTCTAAAAATAAAATATAATAAAATATTTTATTTATTCTTCAATCTTGTACAAACAATTAAATAAATTTATTTATTTAATTTGCTCAAATATCTTCCAATTCCTCTAAAATTAAATCTTGTTCATCATGCACACAAAATTAAATAATTTATTATTTAATTTATCTCAAATCATGCAAAAAGCAAATTACAAGTTGAGTTAATTGACTTAATCAATCTTGTTTCTATCAACAACTCTTAAATTAGAAAAAAAGCATTCTAATTTATGAAATTAATTGTATCTTTATCAAAAAGCAATTAACTCGAGAAAAAATATCTTTTTGTGTGACACATGTCAGGTGCACATTCATCATGAATTCTAGATTTATGTCCTCCATTGATTCCATTGAATTTTCTGGACCGTTGATCAATGTTTATTGAAACCTATATAAACCCCCCTCATCTCCTTCAAAAAATCCTCTTCGATCATTTATTCTCAGGCATTCCTTAACAATGAATTGAGCATACATAGTATCGTTGAGCACATCAAACTTTTGAGCACGAATACACTTACATCCGCTTGTTGCAAACATGGTTTCACAACATTATTGAGCAATCCACATTCATACAAAGAGAACTGTACAATCTAGGTGAAGGCTTTCTTGTTTTAATTTGATTTATTCATTGATATTGGCTTTTACTTAGATTGATCATTTTATGTTATGGGTAATTGAGTTGTTATTATCATTGCTTTTATCATCTTATCATTCGACCTCTCGATTTTTCCTATACATAGGTGGCTTGGGGCTACGCCAAATTAGAAACTTTAACTTGGTGGTAAATGCAAAAATGAGTTAGAGGCCTCTTAACGAAGACACATAATGGACTTTCATTTCTCATAATAAATACTTGAAAGAGGAGACTAAGGACCTTCTTTCCAACAATGATTTCTTATATGGTTAAACTATGTGGACAAGTATCACAACTAGTAGATTCATTATTAATAAAGGGTCTAAACGGAAACTGGGAAATGGAATTAATATTAAGTTTTGGGAGGATGTGTGGTTACTAAATATACCGTTGTTGGAAGCTAATTGGACCTTTCCTATTGTTGCTATTTTTAAAGCCTCTTTTGGAGAAAGAGTGGCAGACTATATTGTGGTGAATGTTGGGGTTCATGTTTGGAATAACCTTGCTTCAATGGACTCTTTTTCTATCAGCTCCATTATTTTTCTAAACTTGGCAACATTTTGCTTGCCTTTTATATTTCATAGGTTGATAAACAAGATGTGTTAGTTTAGGTTGCCACCCCCTCAGGGATCTTTTTATGGCTTTGGGATTCTCCTTTCTCTCTAATCTAGACCTTGCCCCTTCCAATTGGGGTTATGACAATCTCAATTAATCCCTAAGATTAATATATATATATTTTGGATTGTTGCCCAAAACAAAATTCTCACTACTAATAACTTAATTAAGAGAGGTTTTTCCCCACCTAATAATTGTGCTCTTTGTGAGGTTGAGGATAAATTTGTCATGCCTCTACTTTTTGGATGTTCCTTTTCTTAGGAGGTGTGGGGCTTGTTGCTATCTCTGTTCAATGTGGGATACGAAAGGAAGCAAGGTACACGGAAACACTTCCTACACTGAACTAATGAGGGGAGAGTTATGCAAATTTTTAATCCTTACAGTAACAAAGAAGAAGGCACACAACATAAATTAGATCAAAAATACCATAACACAAGATGTATGTGGGGAAAACCTTTTTAGGTAAAACATCCCACACTCAAAAGCACAACCCAATGTATTATTCAATAAACAAAAGTTGTTACAATACAATTACAGAGCCAAGATATTCCAGTAGTAAAATAATGCATAGTATTTAGAGTAATTCTAGTAGCATAACAACACCCGCAAATCAACCATACAAACCAATCCAACAAGCACCTTATTTATAGAGAGATACAAACATGAATGAAGCTTCTAGAGAAATCAATAAGAGATAGGCATCCAAATCCATGTGGCACACTTTCTCATCACATGTTTGACTCCTATGACACTTGTATAATAATCCCTTACACCTCTTACAACCCTCCATATTTGGGCACCCCAAATTTACCCAAAATAGGTATGATAGATGCTCTTACATCGTCATAAAATCTGTCATATATGACAACACTTAGAGGATGATCATGAACTTAGAGGATGTTCATCAGATTCTACGGATTACCATTCAAGATGAGCTGGTGGAGTATGAGTCTGCCAGTGGAGCTGGATTGGCTAAATACAGACGAGTGTTCAATGACCCAGACTTGGAGGGCACAAAGATCAGCTGGGCGGACATTGCAGAGTATTACGAGCCTCTACCAGCCATACTAGTAGGTTTGATTGGAGGAGTGGCATGCCCTAACAAGAGATCTCGTGGCTTCCATGTTGGATGGGGACAAACTCTAGAGAGGATGGTTCAGGAGGGGACATGGTTTGATTGGGGTCCCTGCATCTTAGCCCACTTGTACCATGATTTGCATCAGTTTGTATACGATGGAGCTGCTAATCTTTCTGATGGTGTTTTGTTGCTGCAGATTTGGGCCTGGTTGCATATAGCTATGACACGACCGATTGGTATGGGAGTAAGGGCACATGACTGACCCTACTCCTATATGTTTTAGGAGACTCTTTCCTAGCCCAAGATGGGGAAGTTAGAGTATTGGCGTCACACATTGGATAATGTAGACGGGATGATATGGTGACCATACCTAGATTGTGAGGTGTGGGATGAGGACGCAACAGAGTTGCCTTATTTCTTTTAGACCCAATGGATGATAGGGAGGACTCCCTACATACTAGAGCATCACCTTGTTAGTCATGTATGTCAACAGTTTGGCAGGATTTAGGGCATGCCCCTAGGTACTACTATTTTTTCTTGGACACACAAGGAGCGCCCACTACGAGGTCCTGTGGCATCATATGAGACAACTAAGATAGATTTTTTGTAGCTTCCTTACCAGGGATGGGATCTAAGGCAGGATATAGTAGATGCAGGCATGAAAGCAAATTTTGAGGCACACTTTACTACTCATTTAGTTCCTGGATATTCAGGTCCTAGAGAGTTGGTTTTGCATCTTGAGGATGATGATGAGGAGGAGGATGATGCCCCTCGATAGAGGAGGAGACAACGTGAGGCGGGAGGGTCCATAGGTAGCAGGGGAGGAGGAGATGATGGAGGTGGGGGTGGTGGAGGAGATGATGAAGATGACAGTGGGGGTGATGGTAGGTAGAGAAGAGTGAGACAGAGGAGAGTGGTTCAGATGTAGGCACGGGCACATGCAGAGGTAGAGGTGTAGCCACAGGTATAGACATAGGTACAGGTACCGACACATGCACATGTATAGGGTGGGTAGGGTGATGGAGAGGCAGCAACATTGCAAGCCTAGGAGGCTTAGTTACAGGCACATGTGGTACAACTGCAGGGACAAGATGATTGTGAGATGGCAGCCTTGCGAGCTCAGGTGACTTAGTTACAGGGGTAGATGACATAGCTGCAGGGTGATGTCCGCACTTTGGTTCTATAGCGGGATACAACCATACCTAGATATACCAGGGAAGATGCCCTATTATAGCAGGTGTAGCAGATGATAGTGCAGGGTCCACATAGCTAGGTTGTGGCTGATATGGTTAGGGTGGGACATGAGATATCTTATTAGAGAGGGCTATATGAGAAGGTTGTGCCAGTAGAGCAGAGGGTTAGCAGTTTCCACCCTAGCTCACGCAGCAGGTCGAGGCAGATGCAGACAGAGAGCATAGGGTTGAGGCGACCACTTTCTCATGGGCCATTTGGGATAGGTCCCACAGGGTCTCAACCTCCCCTGTAGCAGCCATAGGATCCAGTCCTGTCTGGAGCTAACTCCACATAGTCACTTTCTCGAGACATGTAGATGTTATGCCAATTTTTATATACACCATTTTTGACCGGTTGAGATAGATAATTTTTATGACATCATTGTATACTTGGAATTTATTATTATTTTGATATATGATGACAATCTACATGAGTTCAACGTACTATATGTATGTCTTCTTATGGATGGATTTATTTATTATGCTTATATTGTGATGACATTACTATGTTGATGCTTATGATGCACTTGATATCTATGTGACATGATGCTTTGATGCGATACACGATGGACATGATGAATTATATGCATGCTTATGATCCTATATGCTGATATGTTACTATGAACTAATGCACACTGTGGTGATATTGTAAAATGCAACACATGATGGTTTAATTGCTTTATGTATGGATGATGATGTAATATGCAAACATTGTGATATCCTTGTTTTTGTGAGATTTTTTTGATTTATGCAATGTTATGGAATCTATGTGGATAAATGACATAACTCTCACGATCTAAATGTTTAAGTCCACTAATGCACCTAAATGATAATGAACTAATGATGTACATGCTTATAATATGTAAATGATTATTTTTTTGTTGTACCAAGTATACTCAATCATAAAATAACAAGACGCTTTAGAAGAATTGACTACAAGCATCTAGGTATAATTAAACCATGATGATCTGAGTATTACTTACATGGATTTTGATTTAGCAAGAAAATACAAGCATCTAAGTATAATTGAACCAAGATGACCTGAGTATTGCTTGTGTATCAACAGACAAGGATTGCGCCTTTTCATGCTTAGACCCATAATGTCCTCGATGATCTTTTTGCTGATCATGTTGTTAGACAAAGTCATCACAGTACTAAAGATTAATCCACAAATAGCAAACAAATAAAATAATTATGCCCTCATCATAGCTCCTCTAGTATTTGACATCCTTGAGTAGCATAAAAAGACATAATAATAAATATCCTGATATAAGACTTAAAACAACCATTAAACCTTCATGCCATAGATATGTTTTCTTGCAATAATTTATAGAGTCATGTTTGATAGTTTTAGGCAGGCTGGGATTTGTCCAGTTTTGTTTGACGTCTTTTTGTTAGGTTGATGTTTAAAGCTTGTATATTGCGCTGCTTGTTGTCTAGTGATAAAACCAAGATCTGGTTTGCTATCCTCTGAGTTGTAGCATTCAAAAATCTAATTCACTAACTAGGTCGAGGATTTGCCCCCAGTCAAGTGAAGGATCGATTTATTATGGACGAACGAACAATAGACATGAAGAAATGGGCCCTAAGGGACTGACCTAGTGCCTCGGGGGCTCATTGATAAATGGCCTTGCCTACGTGATGACGCAGAGGCAACATAGTTTAGGGTGTGGACTTTGTGGACCTAGGACCTAGGCAATGGGAAATGGTGTGGATTCAGATGGCCCAAAGGATTAGTGACATGGAATGGAATGGATGGGAAAGGAGCCTTAGGTGTGCATCACTAATGGCCTTGCCTACGTGATAGCTCGAGGCGACATAGTTCGATAATGGTTCAATGGATTGGTTGGGGATGGATGACAAGATGGATGCTAGTCTGGATCGATAGCCTAGTGGGATGAGGTGATAAGGACCAGTGAATAACAAGCTATGGTAGGTATCTCAATGTGATCAGGTTGATGCGGTTTAGAAAAAGACTGGATGAGGACTGAAGTCCTAAGAGATGGAGGGATTGGTTTATCACAAATAGCGCATGTTTACCAGGTTTTCACCACTTGCTTTTATTTGCACGATAGTCAAAATACAAATGATGCATGATTGCCAGGTTTTCATCATGGTATCTATCCAAGGTGCCTTTTTACCAGGTTTTCACCAGAGGACAATTTTTTTGTTAATTTTCTATTTTTGTTTTGTTATTTTTTTTTTTATTTTTAATTTTTTTTTTGTTATTTTTGATTCCCTTGCATTGGGGTTTTAGGTGTAGAATTTGTGAAGATGCATGTTGTTGATGGGATCCTTGAACAATTCACCTTCTGATGTTGATAACTGATAAGTGCTTGATCCATAGGTAGCAACTATGACATAGGGACCCAACCAATTGGGTTCAAATTTTCCCTTTTTCTCTCTCTATCTCGCTGATTTCTTGGATTCTCTCTAAGAATTAAGTCACCCACTTGGAAGACTCGTGGTTTGACCCTGTGATTATAACTTCTTGACATTCTCTGTTGGTATGCTTTAAGATGGTTGAAGGCATGTTGTCTTCGTTCTTCTAGCAAATCTAACTCCTGGAGTCGTGATACTCTGTATTCCTCATCATTAATGAGGCCCTTTAACGACACCCTGAGGGAAGGTAACTCAACTTCTATAGGCAATATGGCTTCAGAGCCATAGATGAGGGCATATAGTGTCGCACCTATGGGAGTGCATATACTGGTTTTGTAGGCCCACAAAGTGGGGTTCAATTGCATATGCCAGTCATGTCTAGCCTCATCGACAGTCTTTTTGAGTATCTTCAAGATAGTTTTGTTTGATGCCTCAGCTTGGCCATTACCTTGCGAGTAATATGGAGTCGAGAAGTGATGCTGAATGCAGAATTTATCACAGAGTTCTTTCACATCCTCATTCTTGAAAGGTCGCCCATTATCCATGATAATGGATGATGGAATACCATATCTGCATATGATGTAGTTAAGGATGAAAGAAGAGATTTGCTTCCCTGTGACATTGGTTAATAGAACGGCTTCAATCCACTTTGTGAAATACTCAGTGGTGGTGATAATGAATTTGTGGCCATTGGAGGATGAAGGGTGAATCTCACCTACTAGATCAAGTCCCCATTGGCAGAAGGGCTAAGGTGTTGTTAAAGGTTGTAGCTCTTATGCTAGTGCATGTATGAGGTTCCTGTGGATTTGGCATTTAGTGTACCTCTGCACAAGCTGATAAGAGTCCTTTTCCATAGTTGGCCAGTGGTATTTGAGATGCATGAGTTTCTTCACCAAGGTAGGACCACTCGAGTGTGTCCCACATATTCCTTCATGTACTTCACTCAGAGTGGTCTGATGTTCCTCACTATCCAAACACCTAAGGAGAGTACCATCTAAACCTTGTTGGTACAGGGTATCCATGATGATGGTATATCGGGATGCTTGGCATATGAATGTTAGTTTCTAGTTGTTTTATAGGTTGGATGGTAGGATATTCTCTTTTAGATAGGTGTAAACTTTTTCCATATAAGGGAGAATTGGACCATACGATGTGGTAAATGGTGTTGGTTTCTAGAATTTCATAAGCAGGATAGGGGGCTGGCTGCACCAAAAACTCATAATGAGAATGATTTTCAGGTATGTCAATAAGGGATACAATAGTAGCCATTGCATCTGCTACTTTGTTTTCCAATATTAGTATCTACTCAAAGGATATCACAACAAAATATTCCTTGAAGTCATCCACCATACGCTTGTATGGTATTAGCTTCTCGTCCTTAGTTTGATAATCATCATTTACTTGATTAATGATGAGTTGTGAGTCCCCGTAGACATGAAGCTCCTTGACCTTCCAATCTACTTCCATCTTCAAGCCAATAACCAGTGCTTCATAGTCGGCAACATTGTTGGTACATGGAAATATAAGTCTGTATGACTTAGGGATTGTATCTCCATGTGGTGTTACCAACAAGATTCTTGCTGCAGATCCATGTTGAGTATATGACCCATCAAAGTAAAGTTTCTAGGCTATGGTAGTGATGTTGAAGATAGACTCATCTGTAAATTCAAAGCTCAATGGATTGTCATTTGTCAAAGGTGCATCTGCCAATTGATATGCAATGACCTGTCCCTTTATTGCTCTTCTATCTACATACTCAATATCAAATTCACTGACTATCATGACCCATTTAGATATTCTACCTGTTAAGGTAGCTTTGCTGAGTAGGTACTTTAATGGATCAATCTTTCCCACTAGCTTGATAGAGTGTGAGAGCATGTAGTGTCTCCACTTTTGTGAAGTAAAGACAACTACAAGGCATGCTCTTTCAATTGGTGTATATTGTAGTTCATAACCTACTAGTGTCCTACTGATGTAGTATATTGCTTTTTCTTTTCCTTCATGGTTTTGCTGGGCTACCAGAGCTCCAAGAGCTGTGGGTGTAGCTAAGATGTAGAGTAGTAATAGCTTGCCTTGAATCGGTGGCATCAAGACTGGTGGGTTCATTAAATACTCCTTTAGATGCTGAAATGCTTGTTCAAGCAAAGTTAATCTATTTTTGCTTGAAGAATTTGGTGAATTTTGGCTTTTCTTGTGTAGATAATGATTGTGCCATATGGATTGTCCTTGGGTTCTCTTCTGTGCCGATGTTTACTGGTTGAGCTAGTTTAATCAATATTGAAGATCTCTCCTGATGTGCATGGTAGGGGAGAGTGTCAATCCCTTCATCTGTTGGCACCTCAAAGAGGTTCTCACTTCCAAATACACCTTTTCTTTTTACTTTTTTCGTGATCTAACATTGTCACGGAGCGGTTTTCACCGTTAGATCTGCTTTATATTTTCCTATTTTTTTGATTGAAAGGATTGACACTCTCTCCAAAGTATGCCATGTCATTAAGTTCGATGGTGAAGCCAGCCTTGTGGTCTCCTATGTGTAAATGGTGCCTAAGCTCTAGATAATCAATGATAGCGTCATCATTTTGGAATGTATCTAGTTTGGGGGTGGTATCCTACAAATCCTAGTCTATCAATTCAGGATGCACTAGGGGTAATGGATCATCTGGTTGGTCCGATTCAAGGGCGGTGTTAGTCAGGATGGAGGAGTTGTTTGAATAGGTAAAGGTATTGGCAAGGTCTATTATGGTACTCTCCTCAAGTTGGTTCGCCGTGTGTAGCATCATACTCTCTTCATGGATTTCATGTTCGTCATATTGTGGATCAAACTCTAGTAATCAAGCCCTAGAGTCTTGTCTCTCATGCATTGTATGGGTAGAGCTATATTGTTGAACCATGTCAATCTCTTTATTTTTCGAAGATGTTTCTGAGAGGCTGTCCCATTCATACTCATTGCAATATGTTTCACTCCATTCTTGCAGTTGGTAAAGCTGTTCTATGAAGTTAGTGGTAGCTTCTTGTTTGTCTTTTGATTGGAGTTTCCCCTTACCTTTGATCTTCTCTTTACCCTTGTATCCCAACCTAGTAGTGTCTCTGGCTGTAGAAGTAGAGGGTTGAATTGGTTCTATGATACCATCTTTCCTTAATCCTATGGGACCATGTCCTTCATATCCCATCCTTTGTAAAATAGAAAACCCTTGACCATATTGTGCAGTGGGTAGCTAAAGTTGATGATAATTTAGTGTGGTTTCACTATCTTCATCTTTGTAAAGCCACTGTAAGAGATCTTTTTCATCACTCTCATCCGATAAGTTTCCCCATCTAATGAACAGACCCTGAGAAGTTTCTAATGGCTTGGCCTTGTTTAGAAATGGTTTTCCATAGGATTTTGGTGATATAGGTAGCTGTGCTAGACATAAATATTGCTCATGACATATTCTCCAACTCCCTTGTCCTTGACTTTGACTTTAAGCTTTGATGTTTAGGAGGTAGAAGCTAGAGAACTTGGATCCACATGGTGTGAAAAAGAGGGAGTTGCTCGATTTGTAGGGATTACAACTTTTGGTTTTGAGTGGATGTTGTTGTAGTACTAGAATGGATCAAGGTCCCCTTGTATGGTAATTTCTTGGCCATTGTGTGGGAACTTGATACATTGATGGTATGTTGATGGAACAACCTTCATTGCATGGATCCAAGGTCTACCTAGAAGAATGTTATACACTAGCTCCATGTCATGAAATTGGCACACAACATCTCTCTCTACCAGTCCAACCCATAGCGGTAAGACCACAATTCCTTTGGAAGTTCTCTCTTCTTCGTCATATGCCTTGATAGTTATTTTCTTTTTAGGATCAACAATGTTTTGTGAAAACCCCAATGCAAAGATTAACTTTAATGTGTATATATTTAAACCAGCACCTCCATCTATTAGGACCCTTTTTATTCGGTGTTTGTGGATTTGGGCCTTAATGTGGAGGGATGCATTGTGTGGTTGGTTGATGAACATATCATATTTCTCTGTGAAGGATAACAAATGTGGTGTGGTTAGATGACCTACAATTTCTTGGAATTTCTCTTGAGCAAGGTTTGTAGGAACATTTGTTTCCGAGAGATCTTTCTCTAAGATGGCTTTGTGGGACAGGGATAGACACAATATTTCCAAGATGGATATGTGTGCAGGTGTTTTATGGAGTTGGTCAAGGATACTATATTGGTTTGATGTGGATGATGACTTGGATGGAACTCCTTGTAGAGTAATGTTTCTATGATGAGTGGTCACATTACAATCTAGATTATTATTGATAGTGATTACATTGATGTGTGAATCACTATGTGAGATATGATTGACGGTGTACTCATAAGAAATGTTATTATAGTTTGCTTTGTTGGCACCGTTGTTGTTTTGATTGGATGATCCTCCTTTCTCATAGTGTGGAAGAGGATTTTTGAATGCTATATGCTCTTCATTAGTGGTATGCCCTTCAATTTTTATTACTTTTTGATTAATGAGGTCTTGAATGGCATGTTTTAGCACTTGACAATCATTTGTTTTATGTCCTTTGTTTTTGTGATACTCACAAATGTTGGAATCACTCCACCAAGTGGGTTTAAATTTTGGTTCATAATCACACAACGGCAGAAGTGTTATGAGGTTGGCCGCAATTAACTTCCTAAGGGTGGAGTCGAGAGATTCTCTGAGTGGTGTGAAATTTCTCCTAGGAGGGAAGTTGGCGGGTCTTTGCTTATTGCTTTGAGGCTTGTTGGATGGTGTATCATTTTGTGGTTTTGATAGATTGAAGATCGGTTGCTTTTGCACCACATTTTAGCATCTACCACACCATCATTCACAATGGGTGTGTTCTTAGTCCAAAATCGTGACTTGTTCGCATTGTTGTTAGAGCTAGGGGTGTCTTTGTATAGTTTTAGTTTTCCCTTTATTATCAAGGCTTTCTCAATGAGTAGCCCCATTTCAATGACCTTACTAAAAGTAGTTGGGCATTGTATTTGGATTTGATAACTCAGTTATGTGTTTAGGTTGTGAACAAACATTTCTATCATTTGTTTCTCTGGTATGTGGTGGGGACACTTGCTTGCAAGTTGTCTCCATCTTTTTAGAAAAGAGGCGAAGGATTCTCCTCCCTTTTGCTTATTATTACAAAGGTCCAACATGGAGATTTCATGTTTGATATTGTATGAGAAATGTGTTACAAATTTATCCACTAGCTCAACAAAAGTGCGGATGTCGGGAGGTAGTTGGGAGAACCATTCCATTGCTTTGTGGGAATAGTCACATAAGATACATTTCATTGTGTGTGACTTCTAGGCATGCTGTGCTAAATTCCCTTTATGGTCACGTGGATCACCCTTTCCTTGATACTTATCAAAATTTGGAACCTCAAACCTTGAGGGAAAAGGGATCATGAGAAAAGATTTATCAAAGGGATATGGTGAAATATCCTCAAGGGAGTAATGTTTTGTTGTTGTCCCACTTTGGATATACATCAACTATTTTTGTAAGGCTTGTATTTGTGTTGTTAATGTGTCTAAAGGATTGGTGTGTCCTTAGCCTTTTCCATTTTAGAAGCATCTTTGTCATGTTTGTTATTTTTGGAGCCATCTTTTGAAGACTCAGCTTCATTGGAGGAATTATTCTCTTTGAGATTTGAGAGATCAAAATCTGATGGCAACTTAGCTCCTTGTTGAGCTAGCATAAGAAAGTATTTATGAGGATCTGTGGTAACTACCCTATCCATCATCCTTAGAAAATTTGGATCTTGAAGTTGTTTAAGGATTTCTTCTTGACTAACCTCCTCATCATCAGAATTATGCTCACTATTGTGAAGAGAACCCATTTTTTGCTTTTGTTTAGATTGAGATCTAGTTTGAACCATGTAGTTTTGGATGCGAGAGAAGTTGAATAGTGAGATTTTGTGGTCTTGGTTTGATGTTTTCATACAAAAATGATGTGTTTGGATATGGTTTTTTTGGTAAAATTTTGCTAAGGTTTTCTATTGACCCTATTTGTCCAAACAAGGTGCTCTTGACATAAAAGGTAGTCAAAATAGGGATGGTTGATCACCACTATTTGATGTAGACTATTCTTCTATCAAGACACACAAGTATAGTTTTGATGTGAAGGATGATTGGAATCTTGATATGAAACTAACTAGATTTTTGTATGAATTTGGGAGAGTTTCAATAATGCCTCGATGCAAATTTTGGTTTGGTTTGACGTGTTCGGGTAGCAAGACAATGGTATGCAAAAGTGATGTGTGAAAATGGTATGAAGGTGGTCTGTAATGGTTGAACTAACTTTCCAAGTTTGATATGGGTCCAAATGGGTACAAGGATCTGGTTTTGACTTTCTCTCAAACTGTATGGAAGCACTCTCTGTTATAGATGCGCAGAAACATGGTGTGGATGCGCATTTCTGTGGCTTAAATGTGTAATTCTGAATGCACGCTTCTGCTTCCTGAATGCATAGAAATGTGTTTGCACTAAAAGATTTAGCAAATGTGCAGCAAGAATGTTTAAATGCACTGCAGAATTTAGATGCGCTAAAAGATTTGTTAAATGGCATGAATTATTATGGTGAAATATCCTCAAGGGAGTAATTTTTTGTTGTTGTCCCACTTTGGATGTCCATCAACTATTTTTGTAAGGCTTGTATTTGTGTTGTTAATGTGTCTAAAGGATTGGGTGTGTCCTTAGCCTTTTCCATTTTAGAAGCGTCTTTGTCATGTTTGTTATTTTTGGAGCCATCTTTCAAAGACTCAGCTTCATTGGAGGAATTATTCTCTTTGAGATTTGAGAGATCAAAATCTGATGGCAACTTAGCTCCTTGTTGAGCTAGCATAAGAAAGTAGTTATGAGGATCTGTGACAACTACCTTATCAATTATCCCTAGAAATTTTGGATCTTGAAGTTGTTTAAGGATTTCTTCTTGACTAACCTCCTCATCATCAGAGTTATGCTCATTGTTGTGAAGGGAACCCATATTTTGCTTTTATTTAGATTGGGATCTAGTTTGAACCATGCAATTTTGGATGCGAGAGATGTTGAATTGTGAGATTTGGTGCTCTTGGTTTGATGTTTTCGTATGAAAATGATGTGGTTGGATATGGTTTTTTTTGGTAAGATTTTTCTAAGGTTTAGTATTGACCCTATTTGTCCAAACAAGGTGCTCTTGAGCTAAAAGGTAGTCAAAATAGGGATGGTTGATCACCACTATTTGATGTAGACTATTCTTCTATCAAGACACACAAGTATAGTTTCGATGTTAAGGATGATTGGAATCCTAATATGAAACTAACTAGATTTTTGTTTGAATTTGGGAGGTTAATAATGCCTTGATGCAAGTTTTGGTTTGGTTTGACATGTTCAGGTAACAAGACAATGGTATGTAAAAGTGATGTGTGAAAATGGTATGAAGGTGGTCTGTAATGGCTCAACTAACTTTCCAAGTGTGATTTGGGTCCAAATGGGTACAGGGATATGGTTTTGAATTTCTCTCAAACTGTACGGAAGCATGCTCTGATGAGTGCCAAGTAGCACCCATGAAATACATATTTTTTACCTCTCTTTTTCTCTCTTTTTATCCCATTGTCCTAATGACTACACCTAAATAGGCTAACAAGATTGTTCTAACTGATGATTAATAAGAGATGAATTACTTAAGATCATGGTTTCTGATTGGAGGACTAATGTACATTGAATTGATGGAAATATGCAAAAATCTTCTCTTTTTGAGTCAATAGGTGCAGGTGTTCAAGTGGACGGTTTTGTACATCTTTGGAGGTAGTCCTAATGATCTCCAGAGCTGACATAAACCTGCCACGTCTGGTCTCCAAAGTTTCAAACTTAATTGGAGAAGTTTTTGGGATAAGAAGGTGAAGCATCTCCAGAGTTGGATTGAAGTCTTAAGCATCTCCAGAGCTGAACGAGAAGGTCACAAACATATCTCCAGAGCTACAGACAGGGACATACATCTCTGGCATCTTTTTAGAATGATGCAGATTTCCAGCATAGCTATCGGTCAGACACTTCTAGTGGTGATTGGGATGCTCCTGATGTTACTCAAATAATCACCTGAGTAATTAAGGGCAGTCTATAGTTAACTGCTGGAAGTTTTATCTCTTTTTGGTTTTTGCATGAGTTACTAATGAACTGATTTAATCCCTATATTTCAGGGCCTCGTTGCCCATTTGTATTTAAGATTAAGACTCAGATTCAGTGTAAACTTTTGTTCCACTCAATCTATTTTTATTTGCATGGATATTTATTCTGTAGTTAGACTATTAGTAGAATAAAGAGATTGATGTTATCTCTTAGATGAACTAGTAGAATAGGATGTGTGATCTCTCATCACAGATTTAGATATAAACATACATAAGTAGCAGAAAAGGACAATGATTATTCTTCTGATTTATGTAATCTCATTTTGATATCAATATTTTGCTAAATACCAAAGATGATGGAATTGGATTGAATTGAGTTGTGATATCATTCTCTTGTGCTGATTCTTTACTTTAGTCTTCAGCCCTAAGGGTGTGGAGCAAGGGCCCACTCTCACCACCAAGGTAGAAGGCTAGTACTATTGTTTTGTTGTTTCAAATTTTTCTTTAAAAGATATTTACTATTTTCATAGATAGATGCATGTTTCAGTTTATAGATTTGCTTTAAGTAATTTACTGTTCAGTTCTATTTTCAACATTATTAGAATTTATTTCATAGCAGATAGATCAGTTCCTTTAAATTAGTAGAGGTCATTAGAGTTAGATAAAACTAGAAACTATAGGATTCCTAATTGCAGATAGCCAAGGACACAACCCTGGATTTGACAAAAGAAATATGATTAAATGATAAGGTACAATGACCCTTGTCATTTTTGGCACCGTTCCTGGGGATATATTGTGTTCATTACGAAAACTTAGCTAAACAGTTTTAGGATAGATCTGTATGGTTAGAGCTAGAGATTGAAAAGGAAGATACATAAAACATACACCCCATCAACAAACTATAGGAGAAAGCAATGGGGTGGAACAAGATCTTGTTCAAGAGAGACATCTAGAACCTGTCTTGGAAGCTGCATCTGAAATTAATAATCCTTTCAATCCTCTAAATCTTCCACTTGCTGACTATATCCAGGAATTACAACAAAAATTCCAGGCAGATCCTTTGATAGAACCTAATTTCCTAGAACCTTAAGGAGAAGAACCAGTACTAGACATGGATGATAATCATGAAGATGAGGAAAATTAGGCTCCAAGAACCTTTTCATATCCCATTGTTCTAGCTACTGGAGATAATGCCCCTATGAAAAATATTTCACCTGCACACTTGCCAATTTTTAGGGGTCTTGCTTCTGAGGATCTAGATCAGTTTTTGTTTAAATTTAAAGTGGTATGCCAGACTTATGATTATGGATCAGATAATCAAAAACTCAAACTGTTTCCCTCAACCCTAAAGGATTCTGTAATGAGATGGCTTATGGGCCTACCCCAAAATTCCATCCATTCCTGGGATCAGATGGAGACAAAATTCTTGGGAAAATACCAGGACTATTGTAGAGTCAGTGATAAGAATGAGGAGTTATTCAAAATTAAATAGAGAGAGGAAGAGACCTTAGAGGATTATGTGGATATGTTCAACTTTGCTTTGAGAAGATATGGCAACCCTGTAAATCATTTTTTGTCCAGAATCCTGTTTATAAAAGGATTAGACAAAGAATCAAAGCAGGCACTGGATCTGATGGGAAAAGGGAATATCAACAAAATGGATATGCCTGCTATAGAAGAACTCTGTAGGAACTATTCTAGAACCCAAGATGGAGTAAGAACAACCAAATATTTCAAAGGGAAGAACGAAATAGGATAGTTAATGGAAGAGATTGCAAATCTGAAAATAGATATTTTGGTCCAGCTAAATACCACATTGGATAGGATTCAGGCAAAAAATAGAACAACTGAACCACTCTCCATCTATTGTCCTAGGTGTAGAAATAAGCATCTGTTGAGAGAATGCCCTTTAGACAAATCAAAGATTTGTCAGATCTGTGACAAGGAACAACCTACCAGTCAATGTAGTCAACTTCTAGCGCTAAAGAGGTTGAGTAAGAAGAATGCCGTCATAGAAGAAGAGTTGAACTATATAGGACAAAAACAAGTTGGGAATTTCCCTTATAATCAATATCCAAGCCAGCCTTCTTATAGGGGTCCTTCTAATTGGGGAAATAATCAATGGAATCAAATTTGGCATGGGCCTCAAAATAATCCTCCTTGGGGACAATAGGAGTGGCCAAATCAACAATGGAAAAATCAACATTGGCAAAATCAGCCCTGGCAAAATCAACAGTGGCCACCACAGTTTGGATCACAAAAAATGCAGCCTCAATGGGGTCCTCAACAAGGATATAATCAACAATACCATGGACAACGTAGACATTTCCAACCTTAACAACAAGCATTACTAATTGGACCCCCCAATACACAAGGTCAGTCACAAAATGAACTAGTTAGCCAACCACCCTTACCAACTCAACCTGTACCAGACCCACGAAATAAACAAGGAGCAGCTGTTTACATGACAAAACAAGAAAACATGGTTGGTATTAATGCTATATATCCCAATAATCTCCAGCTGCATTCTAGGAAAGCATTCCCAAGACCATCTCCTCCAACTATAGTTGAAGTAATTAATGATGTGGAACCTGAAAATTCATCCACTCAACTTCCAGAGGAGATTACTACTAAAATAGTGCAAAAAGAATCATCCTTGGATAAGTCCAGAGTTCCTCCTAAAAAGATGACTCCAAAGAACATCCTTGGAAACATTTCTGGTAAGAGCTTCAGAGATGCAAAAACTAGCACCATACCCATAATGACTCAAACAACATGTTCTCTAGAAAAAAGAGCTTACAAAATCTACCTTGGAATTAGAACTGTTACAAGAAATCAGACAACTAAACATTGAAATTCCACTCCTCCAAGCAATTAGAGATGTGTCAGAACTAAACCAATTCATTAAGCAACATTGGGTTAAAACACAGGGCAGGAAGAAAAACTTTCCTTCTACAATCCAAGTGGAAGGGAAAGTAGTAGATCTACTTATGGGAGAAATGCTCCTCCCAAAGTATGGAGACCCTGGAAATCCTCTCATAATTGTTTACATCTCAGGAGTAGAAATTTCAAATGTTTTGGTTGATTTGGGAGCAACGATAAATGTGATGACAGTTCATACAATGGACAAATTAGCCCTCATAGGTATCCAATCCACATCTACAATCCTTCAACTTGCTGACCAGTCAGTAGCTATTCCAAAAGGGGTAATTATTGATGTCCCAGTTGTGATAGAGTCATGGGAATTCCTAGTAGACTTTCTGATATTGGAACCAGGAAACCAGAGAAATGCTTATCCACTGATATTAGGAAGACCATGGCTGGCTACAACAACATCTATTGATTGTTGAACTAGGGATATGGTCATTTCTAATGGGATAGATTTGAAGAAAATATCTCTGTATACTCCAGCTAAACCATCAATACATTATACAGGAAGAGTATGGGTGGATGAGCCAGATAACATGGAAAACAGTGCCTCCATAGCTATGGTCACCATCAAAGAACATTTGGGTGAGTTGGAAGAAGAAATCTACTATGATACAACAAGAGACATTACCCACATCCTAATCAATGAGGATGTGATGGAGCTTGCCCAAGATTCTGGGAGAGAACTTCTCACTTCTACTCATTGTACCCTAGCAAATATCATTCCTTGTGGGGAGACCTTTTACAGAGACTTAGCCACGTTCCACATATTGCTTCCATATTCTTGTCCCCTCAATACCATGACTCCAATGTATGGATTGACTACATCCATGGATCAAATCACAAAACAGGTCATGATTTTACTAGGGAAAACACTTAACATCAATACTCAGTTAACAACAAATTAGGAAGAAAAACTTATCCAACTTTTGATTTCCCATTCAACAGCTTTTGCTTGGGAATACCAAGATATGAAGGGGATTCCTCCTGAGATCTATACCCATCATATATACATTGAGGATATCAAACCTGTCAGACAACCCCAAAGAAGATTGAATCCTACTTTAAAAGACATTGTTAAGACTGAAATAGAAAAATTGCTGCAAGCAGGGTTTATATATCCAATCTCAGATAGTTAATGGGTCTCACCCCTATTCATAGTGCCTAAAAAGAATGGTAAATGGGGGGTGTGTATTGACTATAGGGAGCTAAACAAATCTACAAAAAAGGACTACTTTCCCTTACCATTCATTGATCAAGTGCTGGACAACCTTGCTGGGAGAAAGTATTTTTCTTTCCTAGATGGGTTCAGTGGGTATAACCAAATCCAAGTAGCACTTGAAGATGAGGACAAAACCACTTTCACCTATTCTTGGGGAATTTTTTCTTACAAAGTTCTTCCATTTGGACTATGTAATGCCCCAACTACATTTCAGAGGCTTGTTTTAGCAATTTTTGCTAAACTAGCAAATGAGTGCATGGAGGTCTATATGGATGACTTCACTGTGTATGGGGACAACTTTGATGAATCTCTCATAAACCTTGAGAAAGTATTGAAATGCTGTGAGAAAAATCAATTATCCTTGAGCCATGAAAAGTGCTTCATGATGGTGAAGGAACGAATTGTATTGGGACACCACATTTCAGCAAATGGGATCAAAGTAGATCAAAACAAAATAGAAGTAATCAAACAGTTACCTTCACCCAAAAATTAAACAAATGTTAGAAGTATTCTGGGTCATGCAAGCTACTATAGGAGATTCATAGAAAATTTCAGTAGAACAACTGCCCCCCTATTTACCCTGCTTAACAAAGACACATAATTTCTATGGACAGAAGACTATCAATCAACATTTGAAACCCTAAAAGAGAAGCTTACTATCACACCTATTTTGAGAGGACCTAATTGGACTTTACCATTCCATATACAAACTGATGCTTCAAATGAGTCCATTGGGGTAGTCTTAGGACATAAGGAGGAAGGGGAAAGTATGCATGCCATCTATTACATTAGAAAAAACCTTACCTCTGCAGAAAGAAATTACACCACAACTGAAAAAGAATTCTTGGCAGTCATCTATGCTATAAATAGATTCAGGCATTATATCACTGGATATAAAATATTTGTTCCCACTGATCATGCAACCATCAAATACTTAATGAATAAGCCAGTAGTGGGTGCAAGGATCATTAGGCAATTATTGCTATTGCACGAATTTGACATTACCATAGTTGATAATCCAGGCAAGTTTAATTTGGTTGCTGACTTTTTGTCAAGATTGCATACAGGAGGAGAAAACCAGCTAGTGGAGGACAGGTTTCCAGATGAACATCTTTTTGCTATCTCCGCTACTGCACCTTGGTTTGCTGACATAGCTAATCTCTTAGTTACAGGCTTGTATCCATCCCATTCTACCTCAAAAAAGAAGAAACACTTAGTTAAGGAAAGACTATCTTACAAATGATTAAATGATTTGCTATTTAAATGTGGTCTTGATTTCATTTTATGCAGGTGTTTAAAAGATGATGAAATTTTTGATGTGTTGAGAGCATGTCATGATGAACCATCTGGTGGGCATTATTCTTCCCGCAGAACTATCCACAAGATCCTAGGAGCTGGTTACTATTGGCCCTCTCTTCATAAGGATACCAAGAAGTATGTGTAGTAGTGTGATCAATACCAAAGGATGGGACAACCAACCTTCACTTAGGAGATGTTACTGCATCCTCAAGTAATGATGGAGCCATTTGAACAGTCGGGTCTAGACTTTGTGGGACCAATTTCTCCACCTTCATCAGGCAAAGAGTATATTCTGGTATGCACAGACTATGTGACTAAATGGGATGAGGTTCAAGCTTTGCAATTTGCAAGAGAAGAGAAAGTTGCTGATTTCCTTTATAATAAGATTTTGTTGAGGTTTGGAGCCCCAAGATCCATAGTTTTAGACAGAGGGCCTAAGTTTACTTCATAGGTAATCAGAGCATTCACAAATCTATATCAAGTCAAGCACATGAAATATTCACCTTACCATCCTCAAGCCAATGGGCAGGTAGAGGTGACTAATAGGGAACTCTAGAACATCCTCACAAAGACAGTGGCAATGAATAGAAAAGATGGGCTAATAAATTACCTGAAGTAGTTTGGGCTTACAATACCACTTGGAATTCCACAACAAAATTCTCGCTTTATGAATTAGTTTATGGAAAAAAGCCCATCTTGTCTATAGAATTTGAACTCCAGACACTTAAAAGTGCATTAGATATTGGTCTACCATTGTCCATAGCCCAACAAAATAGAATACTTTAGCTCAATGAGTTAGATGAAATCTCGATAGAAGCCATTCAACAAACAAAATTGGTCCAGTATCAAAGGAAGCAATGGCATGACCAACATGTCAAGAGGAGGACATTTCAACAAGTTGATTGGGTTCTTCTTTATGACTCTAAATTTAAGGAGCTTAAGGGGAAGCTACAAACTCATTGGATGGGTCCTTATCAGATAAAGAAAGTTTTTGAGAATGGAATAGTACTGTTGGAACCTATTGATGGAAGCACACACATTTTTAGTGAATGGCCACTGAATTAGACTCTAGAAAAGACCATCCACTAAGGAGGAGTTCATTAGATATTTATGTTTGGTTACAGAGGACACATCCTCTATCACAATTTTAGACTAAAAATAAAAAAGAAAAAAGAAAAAAAAAGAGAGGGTTGAAAACCAACAAATGGCGGCCTTCTTAAAAAAAAAAAAAGAGGGTTGAAAACTAACAAATGGTGACCTTAAAGAAAAATAGGAAGATAGAAAACCAGTAAATGGCTGTCTTTCTCGACCAAGGGGATTGAAAACCAGCAAATGGTGGTTCCCTTCTTCATGCCAGATAAGAATAATCAAGCTATGGAGGTGATCAGGTGCCTAGAGCTACTCACACACACCTCCGGCACTTGCAAATAAGGAGCACCTCGAGCACTTCATGAATAAGGAGCACCTCCGGTGCTTGCACACTAGGAGCACCTCTGGCACTCCACCAATAATGAGCTATTTAGAATATAATTGGGAAGGGACCCACCTCTCTAGGTAATAAAGTAGAGATGTCATTTGATGAGGTCATCATGACTCATCCATCACTTTATGATAGGAACAAAGATGAAGTCATTATGCATCTCGAGAGAAATCATTACTCTCGTTTACATGGGTACTTACAAGGACTGCGTTGACGTCACCTGGATACATGGATTCTCAAACCACTCAACAGGAATGATTGCAGGTTGCATGACAATAAAGATGCTAACGTCATTTCAAGCCACGAAGAAGCTGCTTAGGTACCACCTCGTGTCAAGTCTCATCAACACCGTAGCATTTCAGCCAACTACATCGGTTCCTCATCATTACGATTGGTTTAGGTAATTCTCTCTTAATTAAACATTAATTAGCAACTATCTTGTCATTTCTATTTTTGGGTGCCATCATTATGACACATCCTCCTTGTAGGAGTCAAGGACAACACTGAGAGGGGGGGTGAATCAGTGTTGTGTGAAATTTCTAATCTTTTTGCAAACTTTAACTTGCAGAGTACAAGGAGAGAGAGCTATCATTGATTTCTCACATACATGTGCACATAATTGAGAATGAAAAACAAAAACTCATGAGTAAAACATATATCCACAGAGAGAAGATCAAGACACAAGAATTGCATGAGTGGAAAACCCTCCAGGGGTAGAAAAACCACTCCAGAATTGCCTCACTGGCTTAACTGAAAAACATGCCTCATTGGCTATACAAATTGTATCTAGGAGCACCAACTCCTTATGGAGCACCAACTCCAATACCAAACAGAAGCACCCACTTCCAACACTGATATACCTCACTGGTAAACAAATAGGTCTCACTGACCAACAAACCTCACTGGCTAATACAAGGCCTCACTAGCATTCTATGCCTCACTGGCAAACCAAATCACCAATAGATGTAATAAACCAATCAGAGGGATACTCTATTTCCATTCAATACAAAACATATGTCTGTTAAATGTCCATTCTGTTCAAAATCAATCCTACATCCGGATACACTCAACAACACTGCATTATCATCTATGTTTCATCAATGTCTATTTATATATTTGCATCAATGCACCTGAAATGTCCTTTCACTTTCAAAACATATTTTTATTATCCTCTTATCAAAACCTTACATCTTCTCTGAAAGAAAATAGATCTGATTGCATCAAATAGATCTCCATTCTATATTCTTTTTAAACTGCAAAAACAATTCATCATAATATATTTTGAATCTACCCCTGTAATAAAATCTCTGTCCTCATTTTCATCTTCCATCAAAATGCCTTCATGCATGATCCTTCATATTCCTGCAAAAGAATCTCCAATATTGTCCCTATCAAAAATAAAATCATTTTGCCCGTGCAAATTCAATCTGCAAAAATACATTTCCTTTTCTTCATCTCCCCTGTAAATAAACTCTTCAATTTTGATTCATATTCCTGTAAAAACACATTCTCTCATTGCAAACAAAAAATAATAAATAAATCTTCAATATGATTTTCTCACAAGACAAATTATCTCCATTACACATCATTCAATCCTGTTGATCTTCCTCAAAAATATCTTCATGAAAACTCCATCCATTTATTGCATCATCACTCTTCAAAAATATGTATCATCGTCCAAGAAGATATCTCTGCAAATAAAAAAAACATACCTGCAAAATTTCATTTCACAATAAACTCTCTCATGCTCTTAAAAGACTCTCCCATTTTTTTATTTTTTTTTACACAAAAAATCTTTTTACGGTTTCCTCTTCAAACATTATATATATTTCTCATGCATATCTTTGTTTCCTTAAAAACTGATCACCTTCCTTTTCCAATACAGAAAAAAACAAAAAATCTCACGAGATCTCTTTTTCATCTTCTTCAAGAAGGAAACTTTCCAATGTTTATCTTGGTGGAAAGGTGAAAAGACCCAAAAAAAATGGCTTTTGCACCAAGAGAAACCATCAATCTTAATGCCATTTACTGTCCTTCGGGCTTCCAACATTTTGAATTTTGATCACACGATCAGCACATCGTGCCACTTGCCAGTTTAAATGCAACCGTTGATGAGGAATTCCCGCCAAGTTGCTATTGTGTCTTACCTGCTGACCGGGAACCTAGCAGATGGGGCCGGTTATAATTACGATGTAGACCCCTTAACCTTGTCACTTAAGTGACACCAACCACCCCGACCAGTCACCCTTGAATTAGAACAAAAGTGCATTTGACGGTTTTAATAAGCTTAGAAGGGGGTAAAGAGATATCTTGGGCAACACTAATGTTTGGGTGTTAAGAACCTTTAAACCATGAGATAAAAGAGCAGATGTAGTATATTTAATCAGAGATCAAACCAGTCACAGAACCTTTAAAATAAAGATGAGACATCATTTATGATGTGGCAAAGAAACTTATTACATGACCCAACACCCTTTGTTTTTAGACAATAGAGAGATAAGAATATGGTCACAATAAGAAGATCAAGTAAACCTGAAGATTAAATGTCACACTTTTATTGAGATGACCAAACTATTCACACCATTTCACAGAAGATCAATCTGTCACTATATGTGTCACTTGTCACTATAACATCATGAACCACTTGTAAGAGTTTTACCACCTGAATACTGAGATGAACACCATATGAATACTGAGATCATACCAAACCTCCAAACCACTGTGATTACAACAAGCCACAATCAAGAGTGTGCCATAATTGCATGATATGATGAAGACCACATTTGTGAAGATCATGACAAATTGTGAACACTGACCAAGCTGTGATATGACCAAGCATCAACCTCTTGCACTTACCTCCTCATTAGTGTTCTTCAGATGTTCACTAATATCAACTCAACCTTTTTGACATCAATGACAATCTGACACCATCACTCCTACCATTATTTTCCTTCCCTAATGCATGCATACCGCCATCTTTGCTGCATTGTCACCATGCCTATGGAGTGTCTCATCACTCTGCTTCAATGATGACCGCATAAGCACTCTAACTAATTTTAAGTTTTCTTTCCATAATCCAAACCATTAAATGAATTGACATCATAATCCTCATTCAAACTACAAAATACCCTGAAGAATAGAGTCAACTGATACAGTCCTTCGGAGCCTACAGAGTGAGGAAGAATTTTAAGCACAAAAGATAGAAAGAAAAATTGGAAATGGGGCTTAAAAAGAAATTAGAGCCAGAAAGTGTTACAGGTCTTTTGCAAGATGATTCTTCAACAAACATTCTAAGGAATGCAGGATGGCTAGAGTTTTTGGAAAAGTTTGAAGGGTTTTAAGAGGATATTGTGATGACTTCCTAAGAAACCCAAGGGACAATCAGATAGTTGTAAGGGAGTTCAAATCAATCTCTCTGCAAGCACTATCAACCATATTTCTGGACTGCCTGAACAAGGTGAGAGGTTCTATCATCTAAAAACTTTATATGTTGATTTGATTAGAAATTTCTCTGTTGAAGGTGAACCTGCAATACAGTTGCAATTAAGTAAGAACGAGGTTAAAGGAATTCTTAGGTCCTCACTTCCAAACCCTTGGCAATCCATAGCTACATGGTTGATGAAATGTTTCACATGTGATGGTCAATTTTCCTTAGTTCTGGGACCAATAATGAAAATGTTGATTTTTCTGAGACATGGGAATGCACACCCTAAATTCAGCATAAATATACTCAATTTCTTGTACTCTGCCTTTAGAGCAACTGCAGAGAAGTATCAATAAAACAACGGTCCTATGAAACACCATGGCCTCATTTTTCTGATAGTCAAACATCACTTTTTGTCCCAAGCTAATGGGGAAGAATTATGGTAGACATTTCTAGATAATCAACCCCAAGACAAAGAGCCAGAGAGAGCTCAAGAAGTGGGTGAGGTTTCCTCTACCCAGCAAGAAGAGGGGAGAGAGCCTTCAACTTCCTCTACAACTGTTGAAAAAGGTAAAAAGCCCTCATTGGAGGCAACTTCCTCTGCTACCCCTGTCTCTGACAAGAAAAGGAAATGAAAATAAATTAGAGAACCTGTTATTGAGCATACACCATATATGACTCACTCAGCAAAGAGAAAAATGACCTTGGCTAAGGAATCTACCCCAATAAGACCAACAAAGGAAAGCCAGGGTCAGAAAACAAAAAGAATTTCAAAGAAAATAGACTCTAACATACATTATTGGGCTGAAGAGCCATCCCATGACTTAGATGACATTCTCCTAATAAGAAAGAAGAAATAGAAAGAGGTTTCTCCTGAGCCATCTGTTGGTAATAATTTATGTTTAGGGTTACAGGATGTGCACCTCCCCAGAATCCAAAAAATTTCCTAAGTGTTGGACCTTCTCAGTGTTTCTCAGCATCATCATGATATTCTGAAGTAGGGGGTTGTTATCATCATCATGTTCTCAAAAAATCACCCTGATATTTCTGTGAGGGTCATTTCTCATTTTGACCGGCTATCCTGTGTGGTCGTCATGTTTTGCTAACCCAACTTTTGTGTGCAAGGTGATATTTTAACATCAGGTGATCTTGGTCAAGATCATCCTGATGTTGGTGCTGAGAAATTTCTAAGTATGACCCGATGTTCTGGAGGGTCATCACATTTAAATATCGGGTGATCTTTGTTAAGATCACCCTGATGTTATTTTATCACCTTATGTTTGTTTCACACCAGGATGCTGCTGACGTCATTCATGCATCAGGGTGATATTGGCTAAGTCTCGTGGCTTTATCATTTTCTAAGGATGGGGTGATATTTCCAAATATCAGGTATGTTCTAACATCACCCCGATGTTCCATGGAGCTACAGTGTACCCTGATATTTCTATCAAGGTGATATTTCCAAATATTCGGTCGTCTTTCGATGATCATCCTGATGTCAGCATGATGGTGATGTCATCAAGGTCCGGGGGGGTTATATTTTAACATTAGCCATTTTATGGAGATCCCACGATGTTGTGAATATGACGATGACATCATCTGGATATGAGGAGGTGCGTGATAGGCAGATATGTCGGTGACATCATCAGGATGATCATCGGTGAGACACGTGGTATTGGCAAGGCAGGATGATCTTCCTTTGATGCATCAGGTTGTGCTGATGAAGCTGTATATTAGGATGATTTTTCACTTGAAGGTAAGGTTATCATGCAGATGATGAGGCTGACGTCAGGGTGATATTGAGTATCCGGATATCATGCTGAGGATGATGATGATGAAGGGCTTATGCTAGTGTCATCGGGAACAAAATCACCAACATCATATATGCTCACGACCTAGTATATAAAGTATTAGGAAGGTTGCCGCGGGGTGCATGTGGGATAATTTGATCCTGCATAATTTAAAATATCAGGATGATATATCTTGGCGGGAAACTTTTAGGAGCGCATAGTTAGTTGTTTTTCCCAAGGCTGTGAGTAGGTGGACATTAATGGCGGATGTTACAGGGTATGGGTGATGGCGTGGACGGATCTGGTACTTGATTGAAGTTGTACATCCACGGGTGGCAGTGCAGGGCTCGAGATCACTCCCTGTCTCCTCTCCCACCTGCTGCATTGAATGTTTGAGCGCCATTTTCTCAATGAGCTGTATTTGGCAAATTTTGACTTTTGTCATGTAATTAATGCTGAGGACCTTCCTTACTGTATTTAGCAGGTTGTGTTACTCATTTGAGTTGGTTGAAAATGGGACACATCTAGCATTGTAATAAGATACAACTGGTTTTGGTTGCTCTGTGCAAAAGATCTTGTGAGTTTATGTATCTCTTGTTGTATGTTTCATGCATGAATCTACTGATTTCATGATTGATTTTATATGAGTAATGCTCTATTTGCATGTGTTTTGTTAATTCTGTCTCCAATATTGCATGTGTCCTTCTTCTGAATCTAGATATCTAGGGGGTGTCTAGTATTCTAGAATATAGAATTCCTGTATTGAATGCTTGATCTTTCAACTTCTGCTCAAGGGGTAGATTAAATTGTTTTTAGATTAAGTGTTGGGAAAGATATACTGCAATAGGGATACCATAAGTAGAGATAACTTAACACTCTATTCTGGGAGGTATCTATAAGGCAGATACCACAACATCCCCTTGAAATCCAGTTTTGGTGTTCATGCTGATCATTCACAGGTGTATGTCTACTGACTCCAAGCCCTGGATAGGCACCAATCTAGCTCTGCATTGAGATTACATACTAGGTCCTAGTTTTGCATCCAAACACATAAATCAAACTCATACTTCCAAATCAAACCATTAGGACCTTAGAAGTAGTTTAGGACCAAGATCCTTTGATTCACAACTGAACATAAGCCCAAAGCTAGCCCCTTTGCACTTATCTCACAGTTTTGGTCTTCACACAGGAGGATTTATCTGCTTTGTATCAACATCCCAAGCAAACCCACAAGCATATTCTCATGGGTGTTGAATAGGGAATCCCCCCCTAGGTTTTCCAGAGCCTGAAGAAGAAGAGGAGATAAAAATAGAGTCTATCTCTTACACTGTTGGCCCCTAGCCCAGAGATCCTATTAATCACTGATGGCTACCTTGTAGGGAAATCTGGGAATGAGCATCCAGTCAGGGAAATAACCAACAGAAATTGGTGACTCCACGAGGGAATATGAAGTGAAAGAATCTTGATTTAGAAGGAAACAGTTCCTAGTCATAGGTGGCGACTCCAAAGTAGTCTCCCAACCGGTCAAAGTAAAATTTATATGTAGGGGAGAAGATCCCAATGTAATCCTTTATTTGAAGAGTTACTAGTAGAAAGAAAGATGATGTATAGAAGAAAAGGAACCGTTTCGGTCAGTCATGAGGGTTCCCCCAGGAATAATGATGATACTTAGGACAACCTTAGGCCATCAGGACAACATGTGCCTTATTTTTCAAATGCAGAAGCTGATATCCAAGATGCATATGAGAGGCAACAGGGTGGTGGCATAAGGATGAGGTCAGAGGTGTTCCAAGAACGCCCTTTCTTAGACCCTGGTGAAAGATTTAAAGAGGCAGAATCTCTGAGGGATGATGAAGATGATGACCAGAATGGTATGAGACCATCTACCTCCATGCCTAAAGAAGAATGGTTAGTTGAAGAAATCAAAAGCCTAAGAGTAGAAATAGAATATTTACAAGCAATGAAAGTCAGAGATGACATGAGACAGAAAGTGCAAGCTTTAAGGATTGCTCAGAATGATTCAGTCCCTACCCTTGAAAATGCAAATGTGCAGAGAAACCAGTGCAGAAATGAGGTACAACATCAGCATAATGATCAAAGACAGAATGTAAATGATGCCAGAATGCCATTAAATAATGTAAGAAATCAGAATGCAAATAGAAATATTAATGTTAATTAGTTTGATAGACAACCCATGCAGCTGGATAGATTTAGGTAGTTGGTGTTTGATGGTATTCCTGGTTATCCTAACCCCATTGACAAGCATCTAAGGCTTCAAGTGCCAAAATTTCTAGGAAATAACACTATGTCAGGGGAGGATCATTTGAAAGCTTTTCAAAATGTCATGGAAAACTTTGAGGTTGAGCATGAGGATGCTTTTATGAAGTCATTCATGCAATCTTTGGTCAATGAGGCTAGAGAATGGTACAAAAATCTCCCTGATCGGAGCATTTCATCATGGGATGATTTCAGGAGGATGTTTAAGGAGCAGTATGGTGACAAAACTGACCCTAGCTTTTTTGTGAATGAGTTCACTAGTATCACTAAAGGGTCAAATGAGCAGGTTGCAGATTTTAATGCAAGATTTACTAAAGTGTTGAACAAACTGCCACATCACATGAGGCCAAATGAACCAATGTGCATAATATTATATATTAATGCTTTCGATGCCAAAACAACATATGGGTTAAGAGATAAAAGTCCTACTACTCTTAGGGATGCTTTCAAGATAACAATAAATATTAAAAATAATAGGAAAGCATCAGGCAAGACTAACATAAGGGATGATGTGAAAATTCTGCAGAATCCAAATAAGCCTCAGAATATTCAAGGTAATACATCTGCTTCTGAAGACAAAATTGATAAACTGGCAAATGTTGTTAAGGACCTAAGCTATAGACTGGCTAGAAGTGAAAAAGGGATAGGTCTTGATAGGCAAGTTTACCAAAGACAGGAAAAAAGGCCATCATTGCATGATATGCCATATAATACCAATTGGCATAATGGTAAACCTGTATTTCCACATAACAACACAAATCAAAGAACTCAACATGTCAAAGAGATGCCTGATCCTTTGAAGAAAGCTATAAATATTGCTGATGATACTCCTTGGTGCATAATCTGTCAGATGCCACATTCACAGTCACAATGCATGATTGCTCAATCTTTGTATGATAATGCCGTGTCCTGTAATGAATGCAATGAGCCACATTATGTACAGGATGATGATGTTAATATGCTATCCATAAGCAGGGAGCACCCTTCTCATGATGCAGATGAGAGTACAGATAATGAGATTCAGGCCTGTCAGCAGGTTTTCTATGATGAAGATAATGAAGATAATTATGTATTTACTCAGGGCTCACACAATTTTTTGAGTAACCTACAAAGACCTTCTGATGAAGAGATTAGGGCTCTCACTGTTGTAGCAGTTGCCCAGGTCAAGAGCAACTACAAACTCAGGGGCAAAGCTCAGGTAAGTAATTCACATCAACCAGAGAGTACTTTTGCAAATCAACCAGTGCATAGTCATATAGGGATTGAACCACAAAAGAAACAGTGGGGTAATAACAAGCACAATTTCAAGCAGAAAATAGGTCATGATTCTTAAGGACCAGAAAATAGGATTCCCCATGTTGAAGATCAAAACAGGAATAATGGTCAGGGGGCTATGAAGGTTAAAGCTTAGTCATCTCAAGATAGAAACAAAGCCACAACACAAGTTACAACTGTGGTACAAAATTGTGCTCTTTTTGATATAGCTCAGGTTCTCTCTTAGGTAAAGGTTTCTATCCCATTAATGGAATTGATGAAGGTCGAGGAAATAAAAAATAAGACAGTATCCCTAATTTTTGGGGTGCCTTGTCAAGCCAAGTAAAATGATGAGGCCCAAGGTAAGAAGTAGGTCTTGTGCAATGAAGAGGATGAAGTCCCTGAGGTGTATTTAGGGATGACCATGACAAAATGCCCTTCACAAGTGGAGCCATTTTATGCATTTTATGTATCCCTGGTTATAAATGGAAAAGTAATCAAAAATTGTATGCTTGATTCTAGAGTATCCATGAACATCATGCCGTTGGCTATCATGCAACAAGCTGGATTAAAAATAGACAAGGCATGTGGAAAATGTTATGCTATGGATGCCAAAGAGGTACTTGTCATTGGAATCATGAAGGATGTAGATTTCAAATTGGCAGCATATCCAGAGAAAACATACAAGATGAATATAACAGTGGTTGATATCAAGCCACAATATGGTATGCTGTTATCAAGGAGATGGGCGGCACTGATTGGTGGAAGTATGCAACTGGACCTGTCATATGCCATGTGTTGGTTTTTTCTTCTGAATCAGCATTAGGGTTTGCCACTTCTAATGCACAGGCAGATTCAGCCAACTAAATACAAGAGGTTGCGTGAGCTGCCTCCCCTTCACTTCTGGTTCTGCCACACCAAGGGGGGTATCCCTATAACTCAAGATGTAACCTTGACTGGCTCAAAGATAGAAAGATCTAACTTGACAACAACAGGCAGAATACTCTCATGTATGGACCAAGATCTGTATGATAGATCACAAGGCTGGCAACATTCTTGGACATGATGTCTGGTTGGGTATGAGAGCATGCAGGGGGTTCCTAATCCTACTCCTACAACTAATAGGCGGAAGTATGAAATGGCTTAGTTTGAATTTTGGATGCAAAGCTGGACATGGTTGTAACACAAACACAAAGCAAGATTGGTGCCTATCCAGGGCCTGGAGTCAGTAGACATACACCTGTGAATGATCAGCATGAACAGCTAAAACTGGATTTCAGGGGGATATACATGATATCTGCCTTACAGATATCTCCCAATAAAGAGTGTTAAGTTATCTCTACTTATGGCATCCCTACTGCAGTATACCCTTCCCAATGTTCAACCTGAAAACAGTTTAATCTACCCCTTGAGCAGAAGTTAAAAGATCAGACATTCAACACAGGAATTCTATGCTCTAGAATCTAAACATTACCCAAATATCCAGATTCAGAAGAAGAATACATGCAATACTGGAGACAGAATTAACACAACACATGCTAAGATAACATTTCTCATATAAGACTAATCATGAAACCAGTGGGTTCATGCCAAAAACATACAACAAGAGATACATAAACTCACAGGTTAAGCTGTATAGAGCAACCAGATCAGCTTGTTTTGAATTACAGAACCAAAAAATCTTCAACTTTCAACGACCACAAATGAGTAACACTTCCTGCTTATAACAGCCAGGTAGTGTACCACAGCAATTAATTACATGGTTGACCAAAAATCCCGCCAGATACACAGTATCAGGAAAATGGCGCTCAAACACTACCAGATTGGCGCCCAAACATGAATGCAGCAGGTAGGGGAGGAGACAGGAAGATATCTCAAGCCCTGCGCCACTGTCCGCTGATGTACACCCTCAATCGGGTACCAGATCCGCCCATACCTCTGCAACCTTCGCCATTAATGGCGCACCAACCCACGGCCTCGGGAAAACGTCAATTATGCATCGCAACCATTTCCCGCCGAGATTCATCATCATGATATTTCGAATATGCAGGATATCAATTATCCCACATGCACCCCGCAGCAACCTCATTAACACTTTATATACTAGGTCATGAGCATATATGATGTCGGTGCTTTTGCTCCTGACGACACTAGTATAAGACTTCATCATCATCATCCCTCAGCAGCATGATATCCTGTTGCCCGAAATATCACCCTAACGTCAGCATCATATTGCAATATAACTGCATGATAATCGCCTTCATTCGCACAACCTGATCCATCGGAGGAACATCCTCCTGCTGAGCCTATACCAAAAGTCTGGCCGATGAACATCCTGATGACGTCATCATCATATCCTGCTGACGTCATCATCATATCTACCAACTGCGCACCTCCTCATATCCGGATGACGTCATCATCATGTTTGCAAATATCGGGAGATCTCCACAAGATGATCTGTGTTAGAAATATGACCCCCCTGGACCTTGATGACGTCATCATCATATTAACATCAGGATGATATTCGGAAGACAACCGGATATTTGGAAATATCATCCTGATGCACAAATATCAGGTTGCACTGTAGCTCCACTATAAGATCGGGGCGATAGATGAATATGATGATGCTTGAAAAGATCACCCCCCACTAGATAATGCACGAAGCCGGCAGGCGGATATCTCCTTGATATCAGCATCATCATGACGCTGGAACAAATATACATCCGGGTGATATTCAAAAATGAAAATATCACCCCCTCCTTCAGAAATATCATGATGCAGATAGGCAGAGAAAAAGATATCACCCTGTCATAAGAATGACGTCAGCATCATCAGGATGACAAAACAACGAACAAGAAGTGATACAACATCATCAGGATGATATTGACTAAGATCATCCTGACGTTCAAAATATGATGACCCCAGTGAATATCGGGTCGCACTTAGAACTCTTCAACAACATCATCAGGATGATCATAACCAAGATCACCGGATGATAAAAATATCACCCCGGCGAAATATCATGAAGGCAGAAAATATGATGACCCTCGCAAGCAACACGGTGATAACTGGAAATATGATGATGATGATGACGACCCTTAAGAAAAAAAACAAGTCAGGTCGAACAACTCAAAGAATAACCCCTTCAGAAAATCGGGGCAACATCATCATCATGCTTGGGCAAGGTGATAATTGGAAGATCACCGGATACTTGAAAGATCACCCCCGCAAGCAAATCAGGGCACACTGTAGCTCATCAGCAGGATCAGGATGATATCCAAACATCACCCGATGATAAAATATGATGATGACGATGAGAAACCAGTCGACGGAGAACATGATGATGCTGACCACCATCGAAGAAAATATGATGATGATGATGACCTCCTCCTCAAAGAAAAAATATGATGATGCAGCTGAACAATGCTGAAGAGGTCCAACACTTAGAACATTTTTTGGATACTTAGGGAGAGTGCCTGCATGAAAATTGCTCAAAAAACTGCCAGTCAATTCAGGCACTAACACTGGCTCTGTCTGGGGACGTGCAGGTGAAAACCTGCAGCGAGAACCAGATCTCTGGGATGCAGACCAGTCCCTTATCCATTGGGCACAGAGTCAAATACTACACCGACCTGCATCACCAAACACACTTGATGGCCTAAGGCCACCAAGAAAAGAAAAACATGTATCTCCCTTTGTCAAATATCTTGTTTTCATCTGCATGCACTGGGTCAAGCTTGGAGATACTACAAAGATCCACCCACAAACAAATCTTGTCATCTGCATATTCAACCCTCTGATTTGGCTTGTCATCATCACCCTTGTGCAGATAACCCTCAGCATCATGTGACATGTGGGTGCAGAATGTATCAGGCAATGCATACTTATACTTATCATCTATATCATCATCATGCATTGCAACATGATCTCCTAGCTGGACTGAAAATAGGAAACACTCAAAGTCCACCACACAGCTAGGAAGATCAGGGCTCATTGTATTATATGCTGGCACATCAAAAGAAAAGCTTTCAAAATCACAATTGTGCACATCATGTACACAACAATCAGCAGCACCAGGCTGGAAAAGATCAGGCTCTGGCATCTCTCTCAAATCAGGCACATTTTCACAGTCACTTACCTGATGTATGTTGTTTCCTCTTTCATCAGGATGAGAAACAGAATCCAAGCCAAAAATAGTGTCTAGATCCTCACCATACTCAGACAGATCCTCATCACCATATGTGTCATAAATGGGTGACCCAGGTGCATCAATTTCATCATAGTATGCCATTTGTTCATGGGCAGCAGAGCACACCTCTTCATCACCAATGGATTCACTCTGTGGAGGAGTATCAGCCTGTGTGTCATAAGCAAAACAACCATCAAATGAAAAACAATCATGCTCTGAACTAGCACTTATTTTAATTTCTGACTGCTCTTCACGATCTCCATGTGTTTGAAAGGTAGGCAATGGGTCACACATAGAACTGCTTCTCTGTTTGCTTATATCTTCTCTGTCTTGAGTACAATACTCACAATTGTCTCCACAGGTCCATTCTAAAAATTGCTCATTGCTGTCCACAACCTCGTTATTGTTTTCATGGTCAGCTGCCTCATCATTGCAATGGGAATCCTCATTAGTCCTTTCACTGGCATCCTCAACTGGTGAACAATCCAGTTGAGCAGTATTGTTAGCATTATGTTCAAATACAGCAGTCTCAACCTCTATGCTTTTATTTTCATTTTTATCTGCACATGATGCCATAATCATTTGGTCATTTGCAGCTTCATAACCATTTCTCACACGAAGGCCTGGGGAGAGGGGTTTCAGCAGGTACACATTTCTGATTTTTTCTATCTTTTCTATGAACCTGTATGCCATCTGCATACTTGTCACCTTGAAATCCCTCAGTATTGCACTAAAGCCCTCCTCAAAAGCTTCAAAGAATATGCCAACACAAGCTGAGATATCAGGTCTGAAGACTTCTGGGATCTGTGAAAGGGCTATTGCAAACCTATGACTGAAAACAACACATGGCTCTTCATCTTGTTTTCTGATTCTCATCAATTCTGCAACAAGATCAGCCGGTTCTTTTGCAAATTCCTCCTTGAAACAGTCAGCAAGCTCATCCCAATAGGCAAAGGATTTCTTTGGAAAGCTCAAATACCAGTCTTTTGCTTTTGCATCAAAGGACCTAACAAAAAACCTCATCCACATATCCTCATCTCTGAATGAATATTTTCCCATAAAACTTTGAAAATTTTGGATATGTGCATTCCCATCACATACATTGTGACCACTAAATCTAGGCATCTGACAGTATATCCTAGCAGGCATAGTTTCTACTTTATAATCCACCCATGACAAATCCAGTTGGTCATACAAAGGATCAAAAGGGCTGACAGGAGGTTTAGCTTTCTGACAGGCAGACACAACAGGATTACTGCTTTTTAACTGGGCCTGCTCAGCCTCTAAGAATATCAACCTATTTCTTATCTCTTCTATTCCTTTATCCAACATTTCACCACTGAGTATGGGGTAATTCATGCTTGGGTTCATAAAAATCTTACTCTTAGACATCCTTTGTCTGTCTAAGACCTAAGGCTTCCCCTGGCATCTAACCTATGCAGTAAAACAACAAATAAAGGGGAAGGAACAAGGTACCTTTTCTCATACAGATGCAGAAAAATGAACAACACATTTTTGTCACATCACATACATCCATCTTTCATGTGCATTTGGATCTTTTTTGCAGAGTCGCCACCTCTCCAGAGAGGACAAAATTTACAGCAGCTGAAAGCTCATCAAATACGTTTCTGAGTTCATTCCACCAGCGGAGCAAAACTTCACCAGAGACTGCAGGATATCACTTTACATCAACATCCCCAGCAGAGTCGCCATTTTGTTGGTTTTTTCTTCTGAATCAGCATTAGGGTTTGCCACTTCTAATGCACAGGCAGATTCAGCCAACTAAATACAGGAGGTTGCGTGAGCTGCCTCCCCTTCACTTCTAGTTCTGCCACACCAAGGGGGGTATCCCTATAACTCAAGATGTAACCTTGACTGGCTCAAAGATAGAAAGATCTAACTTGACAATAACAGGCAGAATACTCTCATGTATGGACCAAGATCTGTATGATAGATCACAAGGCTGGCAACATTCTTGGACATGATGTCTGGTTGGGTATGAGAGCATGCAGGGGGTTCCTAATCCTACTCCTACAACTAACAGGTGGAAGTATGAAATGGCTTAGTTTGAATTTTGGATGCAAAGCTGGACATGGTTGTAACACAAACACAAAGCAAGATTGGTGCCTATCCAGGGCCTGGAGTCAGTAGACATACACCTGTGAATGATCAGCATGAACAGCTAAAACTGGATTTCAGGGGGATATACATGATATCTGCCTTACAGATATCTCCCAATAAAGAGTGTTAAGTTATCTCTACTTATGGCATCCCTACTGCAGTATACCCTTCCCAATGTTCAACCTGAAAACAGTTTAATCTACCCCTTGAGCAGAAGTTAAAAGATCAGACATTCAACACAGGAATTCTATGCTCTAGAATCTAAACATTACCCAAATATCCAGATTCAGAAGAAGAATACATGCAATACTGGAGACAGAATTAACATAACACATGCTAAGATAGCATTTCTCATATAAGACTAATCATGAAACCAGTGGGTTCATGCCAAAAACATACAACAAGAGATACATAAACTCACAAGTTAAGCTGTATAGAGCAACCAGATCAGCTTGTTTTGAATTACAGAACCAAAAAATCTTCAACTTTCAACGACCACAAATGAGTAACACTTCCTACTTATAACAGCCAGGTAGTGTACCACAGCAATTAATTACATGGTTGACCAAAAATCCCGCCAGATACACAGTATCAGGAAAATGGCGCTCAAACACTACCAGATTGGCGCCCAAACATGAATGCAGCAGGTAGGGGAGGAGACAGGAAGATATCTCGAGCCCTGCGCCACTGTCCGCTGATGTACACCCTCAATCGGGTACCAGATCCGCCCATACCTCTGCAACCTTCGCCATTAATGGCGCACCAACCCGCGGCCTCGGGAAAACGTCAATTCTGCATCGCAACCATTTCCCGCCGAGATTCATCATCATGATATTTCGAATATGCAGGATATCAATTATCCCACATGCACCCCGCAGCAACCTCATTAACACTTTATATACTAGGTCATGAGCATATATGATGTCGGTGCTTTTGCTCCTGACGACACTAGTATAAGACTTCATCATCATCATCCCTCAGCAGCATGATATCCTGTTGCCCGAAATATCACCCTAACATCAGCATCATATTGCAATATAACTGCATGATAATCGCCTTCATCCGCACAACCTGATCCATCGGAGGAACATCCTCCTGCTGAGCCTATACCAAAAGTCTGGCCGATGAACATCCTGATGACGTCATCATCATATCCTGCTGACGTCATCATCATATCTACCAACTGCGCACCTCCTCATATCCGGATGACATCATCATCATGTTTGCAAATATCGGGAGATCTCCACAAGATGATCTGTGTTAGAAATATGACCCCCTCGGACCTTGATGACGTCATCATCATATTAACATCAGGATGATATTCGGAAGACAACCGGATATTTGGAAATATCATCCTGATGCACAAATATCAGGTTGCACTGTAGCTCCACTATAAGATCGGGGCGATAGATGAATATGATGATGCTTGAAAAGATCACCCCCCACTAGATAATGCACGAAGCCGGCAGGCGGATATCTCCTTGATATCAGCATCATCATGACACTGGAACAAATATACATCCGGGTGATATTCAAAAATGAAAATATCACCCCCTCCTTCGGAAATATCATGATGCAGATAGGCAGAGAAAAAGATATCACCCTGTCATAAGAATGACGTCAGCATCATCAGGATGACAAAACAACGAACAAGAAGTGATACAACATCATCAGGATGATATTGACGAAGATCATCCTGACGTTCAAAATATGATGACCCCAGTGAATATCGGGTCGCACTTAGAACTCTTCAACAACATCATCAGGATGATCATAACCAAGATCACCGGATGATAAAAATATCACCCCGGCGAAATATCATGAAGGCAGAAAATATGATGACCCTCGCAAGCAACACGGTGATAACTGGAAATATGATGATGATGATGACGACCCTTAAGAAAAAAAACAAGTCAGGTCGAACAACTCAAAGAATAACCCCTTCAGAAAATCGGGGCAACATCATCATCATGCTTGGGCAAGGTGATAATTGGAAGATCACCGGATACTTGAAAGATCACCCCCGCAAGCAAATCAGGGCACACTGTAGCTCATCAGCAGGATCAGGATGATATCCAAACATCACCCGATGATAAAATATGATGATGACGATGAGAAACCAGTCGACGGAGAACAGGATGATGCTGACCACCATCGAAGAAAATATGATGATGATGATGACCTCCTCCTCAAAGAAAAAATATGATGATGCAGCTGAACAATGCTGAAGAGGTCCAACACTTAGAACATTTTTTGGATACTTAGGGAGAGTACCTGCATGAAAATTGCTCAAAAAACTGCCAGTCAATTCAGGCACTAACACCATGATCCCAATGAATGGCAAAGATGTCAAGCTGATCAGAGAAGAAAGATCACAGGAGTCAGTTAAAGATCAAGATTCAGAAGAACACATCTATTTTGTAGACACTGACTATGAGAATTTCAGAGTTGTCTCAAGTGATCAAGAAAACCAAAAGGAAGACAAGTGCATCTGACCAACAAGGTCTATGGACCATGTATTTTGATGGAGTTTGTGCAAAAGAAGGCTCTGGTGCTGGAGTTGTATTCCTGTCTCCAACTAGTAGGCTCCTAAAGTTCTCTTTCTTGCTGAAGTTTGCCTGTACAAATAACATTGCAGAGTATGAAGCCTTACTCTTAGGCTTAAATATGGCCCTCAAACATGGAATCAAGATGTTGAGAGTATTTGGGGATTCTGAATTGATTGTGTCCCAAGTTAGAGATAGGTATGCCTCAAAGAATAAAAGATTAAAACAATACAAGCATGCTGTCTGGGATACCATTGAACTATTTGATGCATTTTCAATAGGCTGGGTAGAGAGATCAAAAAATGTCATGGCTGATTTCTTAGCCAATGTAGCAATAAGACTAGATGATATCACTCTATCAGGTGTTACAAATGTTGAGGTTAAAATCAAACCTGCAGTACCAGAGAACATATGCAGTTGGCAAGTGTTTGATGATGACAAGGATTTGTTGAGATTTTTGTACTGCATAGATGAATATGAGAACCAAGAAATTGATTTTCAAAATTTTGTAGAAATTGTAGATGGAAAAGAAACTCTTATGGGGAAAGAAGTAATTCAGCTGAAGACTAACAAAATCCCTGGAGGGTTAGTAGCTTTGGAAAGAGCTTTTGACAATAGAGACCAATTGGTCACAAAGACATCTCCCACAAATAAAGATGATTTAGAGGAGATAAATTTGGGGACATCTCAGGCCCCCAAGAAGGTATACATTGGCAAACAGCTTAAGCCACACATCAGGAGCATGTTGATTGCATTGCTGAAAAGGTATAAGCATGTCTTTGCTTGGTCATATGAAGACCTCAAAGCTTACAGAGAAGATCTATTCCAGCATGAAATCCCTTTGAAGCCTGGAGTTAAACCATTTAGACAAAAATAGAGGCCTATCAATCCCACCTTGGCTCCAAAAATGCAAGAAGAACTCAAGAAGCTTAGGGAGGCTAGAATAATTGTGCCAATTAGACATTCAACTTGGGTGTCTAACCTTGTCCCAGTCAGAAAAAAGAATGGTGATATTAGGCTTTGTGTTGACTTCAGAAATTTGAATGTATCCTCCTTAAAGGATAATTATCCATTGCCTAATATGGAAGCTATGTTGTAGAAAGTGACTGGTTGTGAACTCCTATCCATGATGGATGGATTCTCAAGTTACAATCAGGTGAAGGTAAAGGAATCAGAACAATACAAGACTGCCTTCACCACTCCATGGGGAACATGTGTATATGTTCAAATGCCATTTGGACTGACAAATGCAGGTGCTACATTTCAAAGAGCAATGGATGTTGCTTTTGCAGGGTTGATTGACTCAATTCTGGCTGTATATTAGGATGATCTGACTACCTATTCTAAGAAGGAAGAGCAACATTGTATGCACTTGGAGCAAATTTTCATAAGAGCACTAGAGTATGGCATTTCTCTAAATCCAAAGAAGTGTGCTTTTGGGGTAGTTGAAGGAAAGCTCCTGGGGCACATAGTTTCCAAGGATGGAGTCAGGATTGATCCTGAAAGGGTAGTAGCAATTGACAGAATTCAGATCCCTAAGACAGTAAAAGGTGTTCAGTCCTTCTTTGGACAAATTAACTTTGTTAGAAGATTTGTGCCTAACTTTGTAGAAACCATAAGAGAAATTTCCAAGATGTTGAAGAAAGGTGCAACTGTCACATGGGAGGATGAAGCAAGCAGATCTTTTCAGAACATCAAGGAAGCAATCAGGATGGCTCCTGTGCTAAAATCTCCTAATTTTTCTAAGCCATTTCAATTGTTTTCATTTGCTTCTTTCCATATTGTTGCTACATGTCTGCTACAGAAAAATGAGGATGGTTTTGAGCAGCCTATAGCTTTCTTTAGTAAGTCATTACAGGCTGCTGAATTGAAGTATGACATCATGGAGAAACAAGCATATGCACTAATCAGAGCAGTCATGAGTTTCAGACCATATCTGGTAGGATCCTAGATAATTGCATATGTGCCTCATGCAGCAGTCAAGGATATTTTCACTCAGCAGGAGGTAGCAGGAAGAAGGTGCAGATGGATAAATAAGCTACAAGAATTCAACATAGAGATACAAATTACCAAGTTGGTAAAAGGACAAGGCTTAGCAAAATTGATGGTAGAGTCAAACTTAGAGGCATGCCAAGTGAATGAAGTGCACAATGAAGTTATAAATATGCTAGAATCTGAGTGGTACAAGGACATAGTATATTATTTGCAAAACTTAAAATGTCCTTCCCACCTCAGTGATATTCAGAAGAGAACTTTGAAACTGCAAGCTATTAAATACATCATTGTTCAAGGAGAACTGTATTGGAGAAATCATGATGGTGTATTACTCAAATGTGTGGATGAAAACTAGGCTAAGGACATTCTAAATGACATGCACCATGGAGTGTGTGGTGGACATTATCCTGCTCATACAACATCCCACAAAGTCCTCAGAGCTGGTTACTGGTGGCCAACTCTTTTTTCAGATGCTCACAGAATGATAAAAAAGTGTGACCCTTGCCAAAGGTTCTCAGGAAAGCTAAGATATGATGGTGCACTGCCCCTCAAGACTATAACTGTGGAAGCTCCATTTCAATAATGGGGAATTGACTTCATAGGGGAAATTTTAGAGAAATCTAGTGGAGGACATAGTTGGATTCTGGTTGCCACTGACTACTTCACTAAATGGATTGAGGCTATCCCTACTAAAAAGGCTACAAGTAAGGTGGTGATGGATTTTATCTTGGAGGAGATTATTATTAGGTTTGGGGTACCAGTCAAGCTAATCACAGATAATGCAATGTGCTTTAGATTAGGTGAATTTGTTGATTTATGCAATAAATATGGAATTGACTTGTCTCACACATCACCATACCATCCACAAGGAAATGGTCAAGTAGCATCAAGCAACAAAAGCCTAATGAAAATCATCAAGAGGATAATGGATAAAAATAAGAAATCCTGGGATTCAAAACTGAGGTTGGCATTATGGGCTGATAGGGTGACAGTGAAAAGAGCCACTGGAAGGTCACCTTATGAATTAGTGTATGGTACAATAGCTAGATTGCCTGTGAATAACCTCCTGCCAGTTTACAAGTTCATACAAGAGAATGATGGGGAGGCTAATGATTCAATGACTGAAAGGATCAATCAGTTGGTTGAGCTAGATGAAATCAGGGCAGAGGCACAAAAAATAAACATCAAGAAATAGCAAAAGATGAAGTATCTGTTTGATAAAAAAGGTTATAGAGAGGTTTTCAGATAGGTGATATGGTCCTTATGTGGAATGCAAGGAACCAAGATAAGGGTAAACATGACAAATTTGAACCCTTGTGGATAGGTCCATATCAAATTAGCAATGTCTATGGAGGAGACTCCTACTTTCTTCAAGCCCTAAATGGTGAACTAATGGGATTGCCGGTGCACAACAAATTCCTTAAAACCTTTTTCACATAAATGAGTAACTTGTGTGCACAATGTAAAATAGTTGTAAATATTTTGTACATACCTTGTGTGGTCGGTCCTGTTTCGTTTGGTCTGCCCTAGAGAAGTCTGGTTCTCGCTGCAGTCTTGCACCTGCATGTCCCCAATCAGAGCCTATGTTGGTAATAATTTATGTTTAGGGTTATAGGATATGCACCTCGCTAGAATCCAGAAAATTTCCTAAAGTTGGACCTTCTCAGTGTTTTTCAGCATCATCATGATATTCTGAAGTAGGGGGTTGTCATCATCATCATGTTCTCAAAAAATCACCTTGATATTTCTGTGAGGGTCATTTCTCATTTTGACTGACTATCCTGTGGGGTCGTCATGTTTTGCTAACTCGACTTTTGTGTGCGAGGTGATATTTTAACATCAGGTGATCTTGGCGCTGAGAAATTTCTAAGTATGACCCGATGTTCTGGAGGGTCATCACATTTAAATATCGGGTGATCTTTGTTAAGATCACCTTGATGTTATTTTATCACCTTATGTTTGTTTCACACCAGGATGCTGCTGACGTCATTCATGCATCAGGGTGATATTGGCTAAGTCTCGTGGCTTCATCATTTTCTAAGGACGGGGTGATATTTCCAAATATTAGGTATGTTCTAACATCACCTCGATGTTCCATGGAGCTACAGTGCACCCTGATATTTCTATCAGGGTGGTATTTCCAAATATCCAGTCGTCTTCCGATGATCATCCTGATGTCGGCATGATGGTGACATCATCAAGGTCCGGGGGGTTATATTTTAACATCAACCATTTTATGGAGATCCCTCGATGTTGCGAATATGATGATGACGTCATCCAAATATGAGGAGGTGTGCGATAGGCAGATATGCCGGTGACGTCATCAGGATGATCATTGGTGAGACACGTGGTATTGGCAAAGCAGGAGGATCTTCCTTCGATGCATTAGGTTGTACTGATGAAGCTGTATATCAGGATGATTTTTCACTTGAAGGTAAGGTTATCATGCAGATGATGAGGCTGACGTCAGGGTGATATTGAGTATCCAGATATCATGCTGAGGATGATGATGAAGGGCTTATGCTAGTGTCGTCGGGAGCAAAATCACCGACATCATATATGCTCACGACCTAGTATATAAAGTATTAGGAAGGTTGCCACGGGGTGTATGTGGGATAATTTGATCCTGCATAATTTGAAATATCAGGATGATATATCTTGGCAGGAAAGTTTCAGGAGCGTACAGTTAGCTATTTTTCCCAAGGCTGCGAGTAGGTGGACATTAATGGTAGATGTTACAGGGTATGGGTGATGGCGTGGATGGATCTGGTACTCAATTAAAGTTGTACATCCATGGGCAGCAGCGCAGGGCTTGAGATCACTCCCTGTCTCCTCTCCCACCTGCTGCATTGAATGTTTGAGCGCCATTTTCTCAATGAGCTGTATCTGGCAAATTTTGACTTTTGCCATGTAATTAATGCTGAGGACCTTCCTTGCTGTATTTAGCAGGTTGTGTTGCTCATTTGAGTTGGTTGAAAATGGGACACATCTGGCATTGTAATAAGATACAACTGGTTTTGGTTGCTCTGTGCAAAAGATCTTGTGAGTTTATGTATCTCTTGTTGTATGTTTCATGCATGAATCTACTAATTTCATGATTGATTTTATATGAGTAATGCTCTATTTGCATGTGTTTTGTTAATTCTGTCTCCAATATTGCATGTGTCCTTCTGAATCTAGATATTTAAGGGGTGTCTGGTATTCTAGAATATAGAATTCCTGTATTGAATGCTTGATCTTTCAACTTCTGCTCAAGGGGTAGATTAAATTATTTTCAGATTAAGTGTTGGGAAAGATATACTGCAATAGGGATACCATAAGTAGAGATAACTTAACACTTTGTTCTGGGAGGTATCTGTAAGGTAGATACCACAACATCCCCTTGAAATCTAGTTTTAGTGTTCATGCTGATCATTCACAGGTGTATGTCTACTGACTCCAAGCCCTGGATAGGCACCAATCTAGCTCTGCATTGAGATTACATACTAGGTCCTAGTTTTGCATCCAAACACATAAATCAAACTCATACTTCCAAATCAAACCATTAGGACCTTAGAAGTAGTTTAGGACCAAGATCCTTTGATTCACAACTGAACATAAGCCCAAAGCTAGCCCCTTTGCACTTATCTCACAGTTTTGGTCTTCACATAGGAGGATTTATCTGCTTTGTATCAACATCCCAAGCAAACCCACAAGCATATTCTCATGGGTGTTGAATAGGGAATCCCCCCCTAGGTTTTCCAGAGCCTGAAGAAGAAGAGGAGATAAAAATAGAGTCTATCTACTACACTGTTGGCCCCTAGCCCAGAGATCCTGTTAATCACTGATGGCTACCTTGTAGGGAAATCTGGGAATGAGCATCCAGTCAGGGAAATAACCAACACCATCTATGCAGCTAAGTCCAACTTCACAGCATTCTCCTACTCCAGAGTCAGCACAAAAAGAAACTTTTACCATTTCCTCTAATTCTGAGGATGATACACCTGCTCCGAAGGCACCTGCTCCACCCATGCTATGGAGAAGCAAATGGAAAAGGTAGTTCTCCTAGACTGAAAAAGATACTAGTCTCCTAGCTGAAGTCCTTTTGGGTTTTAGAGCTTCTGAGGAGAAAGCTGGGCCTTCATCAGTGCCAATAGTTGCAGAGAAGACCCAAGAAGAAATTCAAGATAGGGGGACTGCAGGGGAAGTTGAAGCAGAGAAAATGGATGCAACTGGCAGTGAATAGCCAATGGCTATGGGAGCCCCTAAGGTAGAGGAGATAGAAGAAGAAACATGAGCATATTCTCACCCCTTTGACCAAGAGGATATCGAAATTTCAAGAGAACAACAAATGTCAGAGGAGATTGATAATTTGAAAAGACTAATATGGGGGAAAAGTCTGATCATCACTAACCTCAAGAAGGTCATGAAGGATAAAGAGATGGAGCAAAAAAAGGTAATTAAGAAAATGCAAGAAGAGCTCTAGAGCAAACAATAGATAATTCAGGGGAAGGAAGCATAATTTAAAGCCCAGGAGACTGAGGCAACTAAAATCCTTAAGGAGAAGGAGGCAGAGGTAGTACAGAACATTTCTGATCTTACCAAGGCTAGAGACAATGGTTTTATAATAATTGCAACATTAATTGAAAAAGTACAGAGCCAAGATAAACAATTGACTTGGGCCAACAATAAAATAGATGATTAGGAGGAATATATTCATGAGTTATCTGGCCCAGGGGCAACCAGTGAATAGGAGGTACAAATAGATCCATATGTGGGTCTAATCCCCATTGATATTCCTAAGGCCCTGTTCCACTGGGAAAGGAGATGTAGAGAATATGAGGCTTCTAAGCCTATGCTGCAATTACAGAGGCCAGTTATTGCCATGACAAAAAGAGTAGAAACGCTGGAGGAAAAAATCATTCAGATTGCCTCCATTTCTTCTAAAATTCTATCTTACAGGCCTCCAAGTGTTAGTTATGCTATGTTTTTACAGAAAAGAGTCCTGCAGAGGAAGTTATCTTTAATCCTGTCTGATCTGGCTAAGAATATAGAGACAACAGAGGGGTTCATGGAAGCATATACAAGGAGTTCTGATGAAGACAAATTTTTTTTGTGTGAATTATATTTGCATGGTTTCTATGTTGATGATATTACCTTCATTCTTAATTAGTTTGTAGGGGAATGCCAGCTCAAAGCATTCATGTCACTGATGAGGAATCATCATATTTGGAATGAGTGAATGAAGGCTCATCTCAAGAAGGATACAAAAACAAATCTTTTCATCAAAAAGGAGTGTCCAAACCCTTATGCTTTTGAGGTCCAATTCAAAGCATATGTCTATCACCCTAAAAGTTAGACCAAAATTTTTCCATTGTATCTGAAAAATCTGCAAGAGTGCTCCATTGATTTTGGTCTTTTTATGAACAATTCAGCTAATCCAATGCTTGTAGTAGCAAAGAAAAGGTGGAACATTATGACTTCAGAGCAGAAAATGAGAGAAGTGGTGATCCCTGCTAACTTAAGGTTATTTATGAGGAAGGCAAGGTTAATATCCAAAATGATGGATAAACACAAACATGAGTGAATAGTGGGCGTTTCAGACCCCCTCTCATAATTGAGTTGCTACTTGTTTGGGCTGAGTAGATGGAAGATGATAAGTTGCAGGATTGATTGAAATAGGTTGATCAGTACAGGGGAAATAGTAATACCAACCGCACCACTTGGACTACCTATGCACAAGACTACAACTTGACTGATAGGATCTTCCACCAGAATAAATCCAGGTTGTGAGAAGCAGGATACTTGATAATCCTTAAGTACGGGGGGAAATGATGAGTGCCAGGTAGCACCCATGAAATACATATTTTTACCTCTCTTTTTCTCCCTTTTTATCCCATTTTCCTGATGACTGCACCTAAATAGGCTAACAAGATTGTTCTAAATGATGATTAATAAGAGATGAATTACTTAAGATCATGGTTTCTGATTGAAGGACTAATGTACATAGAATTGATGGAAATATGCAAAAATCTTCTCTTTTTGAGTCAACAGGTGCAGGTGTTCGAGTGGATGGTTTTGTGCATCTCCGGAGGTAGTCCTAATGATCTCCAGAGTTGACATCAACCTGCCACATCTAGTCTCCAAAGTTTCAAATTTAATTGGAGAAGTTTTTGGGATAAGAAGGTGATTGAAGTCTTGAGCATCTCCAAAGCTGAATGAGAAGGTCACAAACATATCTCTAGAGCTATAGAAAGGGACATACATCTCTGGCACCTTTTTAGAATGATGCAGATTTCCAACACAGCTTTCAGTCAGACACTTCCAGTGGTGATCGGGTTGCTCCTAATGTTACACAAATCATCACCTGAGTAATTAAGGGTAGTCTATAGTTAACTACTGGAAGTTTTATCTCTTTTTGGTTTTTGCATGAGTTATTGATGAACTGATTTAATCCCTATATTTCAGGGCCTCACTACCCATTTGTATTTAAGATTAAGACTCAGATTCAGTGTGAACTTTTGTTCCACTTAATCTATTTTTATTTGCATGGATATTTATTCTATAGTTAGACTATTAATAGAATAAAGAGATTGATGTTATCTCTTAGATGAACTAGTAGAATAGGATGTGTGATCTCTCATCATAGATTTAGATATAAACTTACAGAAGTAGCAGAAAAGGATAGTGATTATTCTTCTAATTTCTGTAATCTCATTCTGATATCAATATTTTGCTAAATACCAAAGCTGATGGAATTGGACTGAATTGAGTTGTGATATCATTCTCTTGTGCTGATTCTTTACTTTAGTCTTCAACCCTAAGGGTGTGGAGCAAGGGTCCACTCTCACCACCAAGGCAGAAGGCTAGTACTACTGTTTTGTTGTTTCATATTTTGCTTTAAAAGATATTTACTATTTTCATAGATAGATGCATGTTTCACTTTATAGATTTACTTTAAGTAATTTACTGTTTAGTTATGTTTTCAACATTCTTGGAATTCAGTTCATAGTAGATAGATCAGTTCCTTTAAATCAGTAGAGGTCATTAGAGTTAGTTAGATAAAATTGGAAACTATAGGATTCCTAATTGCAGATAGCTAAGGACACAACCCTAGATTTGACAAAAGAAATATGATTAAATGATAAGGTACAATGACCCTTGTCACTCTCTGTTACATATGCACAGGTTTATTTGCGCAGACATAGGGTGTGGATGTGTGTTTTTGTGGCTTAATTACACAATTATGAATGTGTGCTTCTGCTTCCGGAATGCACAGAAATGTGTTTGCGCTGAAAGATTTAGCAAATGCACAGCAATAATGTTTAAATGTGCTGTAGAATTCTGTAGAATTGGATGCGCTAAAAGATTTGTTAAATGTGTAGGAAGATGTCTCAGTTACGCTGTTCTACTTTTCTGCCAGTTTTGCTCAATTTTGGCTTGTTTACACGTTTTTCTAGAATTTTCCAAGGTTTTGCAGTACTATTTTTGACTCAAGTTATTGCTAGAAAGAACAATAAACAAGAATATTTCATGATTATTTGATAAATGTAAAAAAAAATAAATACAATCCTAAAGATGGAAAGGGCAATATTCGTTGAGTTCCAACTTAGATTTTACTTCATCCACTTACATAAATGCATGACAGATAGTAACTTGGTAGCACCAACTCCCCTCCATGACACTCACTTCTCATGCATACCAAGCTATAATTTCTCTGAAGAGTTGAACTTTTCTATCTCCACACTAAATGAGTGTACAACGTTGGATGGCTCCAAAGGATTATCCTCTTGTGTCAACAAATAGGGGTTTTTGGCTTTCTAAAACAAACTAGCTTTTTACTTTGGGGCATCTATTTGGGTGGTTACACGTGCGGCAATTCACTCCAATAAGGAGGATTCCCAGCCTGCAGAGGTTACGCTCTACAGGGTTTTGGGGGAAACATTTGTCGATGTAACACAACAACACCCATTGTTTACAATTTTCATCACAAACACAATTTATTTATAGCGACTTGGAAGTGGCTTGGCTTTAGCCTATTATTGCTCGAGGTCATCCCACTTGGAAGGAAGGAATTCCAAGGGCAGACCTCTTCTAAAGGTAACACATATAAAGTGATGGGTTTGGCATTTTGGTCACCCAAGAAAGGGGAGAGCATAGTCCTATCATCATTTCCAAACATAGAGTACATTGGTTCTTTATCCTCGTAGTTAAAAATGAATAAACTAAATGTGTTTAATCTACCAAGCACAATCCATTTGACTAGATAGCAAAAACTTTGAAAAGATGGTTCATTTTTACCTTCTAAACAGATCTATGTGAAGATTGTTGTTGGAAGGAGGAAAAAAATTACTTTCCTTTAGTTTAAGATAGATGAGAGATTTGAAATTGTAAGATTGACTTGAAAGATTTGTTTAGTTTTTAACCACCTAAGTTGGGACTAAGTGCAAGTTGTAATGCAACCATATAGCTTACTTCCTCTTAATTAGAGCTAGGTGAAAGTTTGCATGAATATATCAGATTACTTCTCTCTAATTAAATCTAGGTGAAGCTATGATGCAACTAAATGACTAAACCAACTTTCTACACCTGCAAAATCATTTTGTTAAAAGCCTCCATTTGATGATCAAGATACCTGCAACAAAAATTAATATGAAAATTTTACAACTTCCACACAACTCTCTAATAAGAATCAGATGCCCCGAAATAGAGAATGGATGCGCGGATAGATAGAATAAATGTGCAGGAATGTAAATGTGAAGAAAGGTCTAACATATGAGCAGAAATAAATTTTGAATGCACAGACAACATGAATGCACTGAAAGAGTGGTCAGGTGAGTGAAAAGAATCTTTATATGCATCAAACTGTCATTTTCATCATGGATGCATAGAACTGGAAGAATGAATGCACCAGAACAACCTGTCATGCCTGCAACTTGACCAAAAACTCAAAATAGAGATTAAAAACGGGGCTACGCCCCACAGTGGGCACCATAAATGTTATAGGAAAATGTGAAAAATAGCATTAAACAACTAAATATCCAATAACTCAATGGAAAATGATATAAATACAAATAAACAAAAGATATACCTTTGTGGAGAAATTTACCTTGTTGCTTCCATTGTTGCCTATCTTGCTTTGTTCTTGTTTGATTATGGAGCTCTCAGAAGTTGTACTTCCTTACTGTTAAGATGACAAAGCTTGAACAACTGTGTATAGGATTATGCAATGAAACTACAATGCAATAACTAATGAAGATGGATGATTGATAATGGAGACATGGTGGATAATAATGAGATGATGATAATGTGGATGCAATGAATGGGTTTTTGCCAAAGGCACGCTGGTAGGATTTTTGTAGAGTAAGATTACTAAAGCTTGGATTGATGAAAATCAGGGAATGAGGGTTCCTTTTATAGGATGAGGAGAGGCTAAATCCAAGTGTCAATAGATCCATGACTAGAGGAAATATCTGTGAAGTGTATGGTTGAGGACTCTTGAGAGAATGTGTGTGAATCAGGAGAGAACAAGTGTCCAGGTCTCCTTCATGAGTTATGGGAGTTAACAGAATAGATTAAGGAATTAATTGAATAGACTAACTAGCTAAGTGAATTGATTGATTAGATAACTGATTTGACTGATAAGTTAACTAATCTTTATTGGAGGAGAAATAGGACAAGTGGGTGAGGGAATATTAGCTAATTAAATATTAAAATATTTAATTATGTGTGCAACATGGTGAGGTGGAAAGGTGATGTGGATTTATGAAATTAGGACTTTGGGATAGATAAATTTAGGATTAATTAAATAATTTAGGATTATTTAATTATATGAGACATTAGAAGAATTAGGCATGATTTAATTAAATAAATTTATTATATTAAATTATTGGAGGGATGTCAACCATTTAAATAAATTAGGATATTTATTTAATTGATAGAAGAATGAGAATAAAATAAATATTAAAATATTTATTTAGTTTGACACGAGCCAATTTTAGGTGTATACAGATCCAACTCTCCTTTCAAATCCAAAACCAATGCTATCCCCCATCTACTCAGTATGAGATCCATGCACCATGAAGTAGAATAATAATCTCCCATCCATATATGCAAAAGGACCTCATGTACTAGGGATAGAATATCCATGGCATCGTGCCCCCATCCATCTCCAAGGTCAAAACCCAACTATGAAAGAAGCTCTAGTGCCTCAAAATTAGAAATGGGAACAACATATCCATATGTCAGCATGCGAACCAATTGTATCTCGAAAGTATGCTCCTCCAATGCAAGTGCCTCAGTATTATGCATAACCAAGCTCAGACATAGGACAACCTCCAATGCCACCAAAGGATCAATAGAATGATAGAATTTGTCAAAGTAGCATCCCACTCTACATATCCTCCATGAATGATCAAAGAATCATCCCTTATGACTCCCTCTTTAAGTGAAGTTTGGATATTAGTGGCTGATCCAATAAGTGTAGTCTTAACAGCTCCACCAAGCTCCCAAGCAACTGCTGTTCACCAAGAAATCTGAAGGGAATCTATGCAACATGAAGTCTAGAATAACCATCTCCGAGTAAAGTATGGAATAGATCTTCATGCAAGTTCTTCCAATCCCTATGCCATCACCCATCTGAAACACAAGCATTAGTAACTCCAAACCAAACATCATAGCAATACCCTTGTACCTTATGTCATAGTTTAGATGTACCACCGTAGTATGCCCAACAAAAACAAGAGTCTCCATGGCATACATCTGAAATAAAGCAGATACATACTCCACCCAAGAGTTATCAACATGATGGAACCCCTCACAAACAAAATCCTCAAGTGCTCCATGAAGAGCCAAGGATCCATCCTTATCATGCTTATTAACATAGGTAGTCACAACACTAGTGTCTGATCCACATAGTGTGTACTTAATGATGTCATCCTAGTCCATGATCCGAGTCTTCAAGTGGCTCTCTACAAGATGTGACACCAACTCCTCATGAAGTAAAGACTCATTCCTCATATGCCATATGTCATGCAGAACTAACTTGGCTCTCTTGGGTCTTGGATACACAAATAAGACCCCATGTTTGACTTCAACATAAAAGTCAACAATAGAAGAAGCTTCCGAATCTCATTCACATGTGTAAGGGATGCCAACATATGATTATGCTAGAGTGAAAGGATGCTATCCCAAATAAAATTAGAACTGCTGTCATAACTTTTTGTAGTACCTTCACCCTTCTCAAACCTCTTCTTTATCATTGTTGCATGCTCTCCATCCAAGGCTGATCCAACATGATTCTCTCCATGGAAAGAACATGCCTCAAGGCTGATCCTTATGCCATGATAATGTGAAATCAAAGGACTACTGTTACAATTCATAAAAAATAGGCCTTATCTTATGCTTTTGAGAGATGTCTTCGAAAACCCTAATCTCCTCTTCCTCCATGATTGAGTGATCATCAACTAGGGCAAGTCCAAGGCATGTCTTCCATAGAAAATCAAGAGTTCTATGACTGCAAGCTAAGTCCCCATGTGTGTACACTCCTTCTATCTTCATGACCTTGTCATAAGATCTTTCAGGCTCTTCCTCCGTGTCTCCATTCTTTGCCCTCTCCATGTTGCATTGTCCTTCCTTGAATGTGGCAGCCATATAAGTCTAAATTTCTAATGTGTATGATGAAGAGTGTGTCATGCTCAACTCCCAACAAAGCTTCTTCACTTGATCTTCTGATTCTTGAAGGGCATATTGAGTGCTCTTCAAAGATTCCATAGTGTCCTTAAGCTCCAAGGTGAGATTATCTAGTTCATCTTCCTCTCTTCTCAAAGTGCCATCATATATCTCACCCATCTTGAACAGGTGATCTCTATCCGCAAGTAGATGCAAGTAGTTTGACTTCACCATAGCCATGACCTCTTGGAGCTTTTGAAAACTAGCAAGGTAAAGATCTTCTTCAAATTGCTCATAGCTCTCTAGAGCTTTCCAACACAAACTTGCCATTACTTTATGAACATGATCAAAATTATTCAGGGCACCCACAAGATTACCTTCATTTGTCTTCAAGTGATGAGACTTATGAGACCCAAAGTCTTCATGCAACATATCCCAACCCTACCTCCACAAATCAACTTCTTCATTACACCCATCTCTGAAAGCTAAGTCTTCATTATGCTCTATCAAAGGATCTCCATCAAAGTAGTAGGTAGAATCTTATACGTCATGATCTTCCTCAATGGTTGATCTAGAAGATGTGTGCACCACTTTGACCTCTTTATCTTGCAATGTCAAATCAATCTTATCCAATTTACTTTGACCACTTCCCATTGTCCTCATCCAACTCAAAGATACTCATGCCACCATTTGATTCCATGCCAATGTGATGCAAAGGTGATGAAACAATGCTAGGCTCAACCAAAGGAACATCAAATGAACTCATACTTTCTTGTAGCTGATCCCACATGGTTGGTTTGACAATCTCCATGGTGGAAACTTCTTCAATCATGTAATGATGTCCCATGTCTTCTTCATTTGTAGCCTCAATAGGCAATTCTCCTTCATCCTTATCCTCATGGGTCTGAAGTATACCTTTGGCTTTGTCTTCTTTAGGGCTTGGAGCCCAATCTTCAACATGCATACATTGATTTATATCTTCATAATCACATGTTGGCTCTCTTGTCTTCTTTTGTAGGCCATAGTCATCCTTTGCCTCCATTATATCCTTGGGCTCTTCCAACTCTGGAGTTGTCTCTTAAAGGTCATCTTCTATAAGAATTGGCTAGCCCAATATGTGAAGGTTATCATTCTCCTTATAGTCATAGTCACACTCATCCATATCTATATATTGAGATAGAAACATCTTTAGGGTTCGCGTACTTTATTCCATCTCTTTGAGAATCCTCCATGCTTCCTCCATGATATCTTATAGACCCACAGGATGGCAAGATCAAGGCTCTAATACCATTGTAATATCCTAAATAGGGATATTTTTGCCAAGTTTAGATTTACAGGCTTTCCTAATGAATTTTCTACTCAAACCCTAGTTATTGAATTCTAATTTTTATAATTTTTAGATTGAAAACACTTATAACAACCAATGCACATCACATCAAAGCATCAAAAGGATATATCACATGATTCACCCAAATGCATAAGTGAATTACACCATGAAATACACATTTACAACCATCAAAGATACATCCACCATGAATATAAAGTCTATTGTTGTGATTTCCAAATATATGAAGTCTCAAAGTACAAAATATTGCTAGGGTGAACAACCACAAGGCCAACAATATAGAAAATATAATTAGCAATGTTTAAATATCAAAATATGCATAATTATGGCCTTCCAAAGGGGACGAACAAGACTATAGGTCTGCTGATATAAATCTACCCAAACCTAACCCTATTAGTCAACAATTCACCAAGAATATGCCTGAAATGTAAGTCACTCCTCCTCCAAATGGTGCTCTCTAGCCCTAGGGTGATGCCCTAGACAAATCCACACCAATGAATGCTATCCAAGCTGATATAAAATCTACCCTAGATGATGTTGAAGTGCAAGTAGATCCCTGTCACAAAATCCTCCAATGAAGAAGCTAGGTTTTCATCCAACTCCTCCTAGGATGCTTGAGGTTTTCATCCCAAGATCCTCTCCATGAGATAACTCTCCAAGTGTGTATGAATGAATGACTGAATGATGCCTTACCAATGCCAAAATACCTTGTATATAAATGCAAGTTGACTCTTCTCCCATAGGGCCGACCTAGGCAAAGGATGATATATTTTGAATGTAAATTTTCCTCCAAGAGGGCCAACCACCCTCTTTCCACATGAGCGCCCAAAACACATTAAATTAAAGATATAATTTGAGTATTGTTTTATCTCTCCTTCAATCACTAGCCTAGATGCATGGAATATTATATTTTTATTTCTCCATTGGTGCCAAACAACAAGTGACTCCTCATTATGATGGTATGTAGAATGCAAACTAGAGCTTGACCATCTTTAGGCATGAAAGAAGATATTATATCACTTATCCAAACATCCAAGTTACCTCCATATGAAACCATATCATCTCTTGGAAAAATTATAACAAGTCTCCATATCCCATAACATATCTCCATATAAGTAGCTCTCCCAAGTGGTTCGCTCCAAGGTGGATGAATTACCTTATCCAAGATGAGTGCATCAAAGACCTCAGAAAACTATGACAAGTCATCTCCACTACCCAAGATGCCCTCCAAAAATCTTGGAGCGTGGAGATTAGCCCAACCTCTCTCCAAAGGTGACCATTCCTAAACGGGGACATTACACAAGGTATGTGACTTAGAGGATTTTAGAGTGCCCATTTGGATTAGCTTATCCTACTCCCTTGTGAGATTGATAGAAAAATATCCAAAGATGGCATGGTGAACTGAGTTCCAAGTGCACCCTTAGTAGCATAAAAGGAAGAAACAAACACTAAATATTTAGAAATAATCTTGGAGAGAATGCTAAGAAGTTTATATTTCTTTTCAATTCCACACTATTTCAACAATAGCCTTAGTGATTTCAATTTTGTGAAGAAGTCCTGAATAGTGTTAAAATTGCTTAGACTTAAAATTATGAGTTCATTCTCCAACTCAAGCCCTCTCATAGAATTTTGTGTCCTAAATAAAGTTTCTAGCTTAGTCTAGATTTCATTGGGAGAATTCAAAGATTTAACATGAAAAAGTAAATTGGGAGAAATAGACAAACACAATGTTCCATAGGCTTCATCACATTTGGTTTTGGTTTTTCTACAAAAAAAGTGGGTTCAAGTTCCAATCCCATTTTTATTTTGTGTAAACTAGCCTTTCTTAAGTAGATTACCATCATGTTTTCCAATCAAAATGGTTGTATGGTGTTAAAATAGGAGTTGTACTTTGATACATGATACACAATTTTTATAAAATATAGAAATGTAGTGCTGAAAAGAAGAGAAAATAATCACAACCCCTCATTTTCACTAGTCTCAAAAATCACCCTTCTAGAGATTAGAAGCTTGACACTTTATAATTTAGTGTGATTACAATGCTTTTGCGAGATTACAATAGTCAAAATGGCCAAAAATTAACTTTTGATCCAAAGTGGTCCTGTTATAAAATCTAGAAAAATAACTATATAGCTATGTAGTGCTCTCCAACAACTTTCCAACACCTATTTGTTTGCAAAAAAAGAGATCAAGGTGCAAGATATGACATGTTGAAGAAAAAAGCAACAACTAGCTTCAACCTACAATATCTAGAGAAAATTGGCAAAAATTCTAATCAAAACCACCTTGGTTAGAAAATACACTTTGCCATCTCTCTGTCGACATTGTTTGCAAAAAAATAATGCCCCAGGAAAAAGTTATGAAAAATGAAAAAAAACCCTTTTAAGCCAAAAAAAGGCCATGGTGGCCCTTGGGTGTCTTGTGGCTGGTGCCTTTGATGGTGATGGCTGCAAGGGTGGTAGATTAGTTTTGAAATAGCCACTAACAACTTGTTTGAAGATCATTGGTGGTCTAGATAGGGGACTATGGGTCAACAAAAGCCCTCGGCTTAGGTATAGGGGCCAAAGCCCTTTTAAAGTTTTAAAGCGCTTAATAATTAATGCTATAAGCACTTAATTCAAAGCGTCAAGTGTCTAAAAACAAGGTGCATGCCTAAAGGCCTATATATTTTTTGATTTTTTTGAAAATTTTCTACCTCAAACCGTGTGCTAGGGAGGTTGTATGGCCTTCTTGGCAAAAAAATTTGCCTCTAAAGATCTCGGTGCTAAAACTGGTTAAGCCTTATACGAGAATAGGGGTTTTTGGGCCTTCTAGACTCAATGGTGTGGTCCTTTTGGCCTGAAAATTCCCCATATGGAATTCAATCATCAAATCTATGCTAATAAATCTTGTTTACAAACTTGTCTTCTAATTTTTGATTTCGGTGAAATGAAAGCTAGATCTGACTTTATCAAGCCTTCTAGATACTATGGAATAGTAAAAAATGCTACCAAGATTACCATAATATTGCAAACATACAAATTTTAGAAATACAAATGTTTGAAACCCTAGAGGTTAGCCTTTTCCATAAAACTTTTTAATTCTTTAGATCATTCAAAGATGCAAGAGAAGAGCATACTAGATTTTTAGTAAGCTTGCAAGTAAAGCTTATTAACTCCCCTTAAATCTCTCAAATAAGTAAACTAAAATCTATTTTTACCTTAGAAATGCTTTGATACCATGTTAGAATATGAAAAGATGAATAACCTAGAAAATATTGTGCAATGAATACATAATAAACTGTATAGGTAATGATACAAAGATCAAAATAATAAAATAGAGTTAGTCTCCAAGAGAGAAATGTAAATTCTCATAAATAAAAATAGCATTAGGAGAATGCAAAATCAAATAGCGACATGATATATCACATGACTAGCTAGGAGGTGAGTATTTATAGACAATGAGAGAGGGGAGAGGTGGCAAATATGACCAATGGGAAGAGTGCACCATAATAGCCTAAAATAGGAAAGTTTATCTCCCAAGGAAGATGTTGACACATCACACCCACTCACACTAATAATTACATAATTAACCTAAGCAAGCTTAATTACAAGTGTAGGAAAACCAAGGAAATAAGAAAATATATAACCCACTAGGAAAATGAAAACCTACACTAACAAACAAAAGAGTTGGGGATTAGATATAATAAAATTAGTTAAACATATGAAGTTATTTCCAAAATGACTGCAATGTGTGAAGGATTAGTGGTGAAAAAGCGTGAGAGGAGTAGAAGTTGGTGCAAGGTGTAGAAGGAGGACATAGTGAAGCGAGGCAAAATGGGAAGCAATTTGAAGCGACAAGGATTTCAAATGATGTGCATGGAAATAAAAAGATGCAAAGTTTGGGTTTTGACCCCCTTGACTCATAGAAAGGGGGACTGTGGAAGGATTCCCATTCTCCTAATTTCAATGTTGCCATGGATCCTATTTTGATGGCACATAAACCCAAATGGCACCTCAAATTTTCATGGACTACAAGAATAGCTCAAATCCCTTCCATGAATGTAGCACATTTTGCAGGGAGCATATTGTTTTGGTGAACCCTAAATTATTACCCAAAAAGATGGCATGAACTCTGGTTGAGGACAATGCTTAGGGCCCTGAAACCTGCATGGATCCTGATCTCGCCCCTTCTCTAATTTGAAAATACACATTCTCCCTAGGTGATGCAGAGGTGGTTTTGGCAGAGGATCCCATCGATTTTCATATCTCTGACGATTGTGTTAATGTAGTCTCAGCGAATGTTGGGAATTGATCCCTCATACTTAGATTTTTGAGGAAACACTTGACTTTTGAGCTCTTGGTGGAGTGGAAAAAATCAACCTAGTGCAACCTGGTCACTCTTGAATTTGAAAATTTGGACTTTGAATTTTTCTTCTTCGCTTTAATTCCATAGAGGACTGCAACTATGTGAAACAAAATGGACCCTAGTTCCATGAATAGTCGGGTCTGATCATTGCTCTGTGGTCCCCTTTTTTGATCTAGCAACAACTAAAATTTCCTCCATTCCTATTTGGATGTGATTGTACATCCTCCCTTTGATCATGTGAGATGAGGATCTCACCAGGAAAATGATTGATCAGGTGGGATCCTTTATAAAGTGGGACTCTGATTCAATAGTTTCAACAAACAGACTCACAAGGGTTTGTGTAATGATTGATATTTCAAAACATGTTCATCATTCTGTCAGAATACACTCCTTTGGTGGAACTTGGACTCATTTTTTAAACTATGAAGGCTTAACATTCAGGTGCTTTCGATGCAACATGCTTGGGCATAAGATTTCTAGGTGCACTACAAATAAATCATCTCGATTAAAGGTGATAAATCTCAAAAAGTGGATTAAAAAGCCAAGTTCACCGGATGCAGATTTCATATGGCACAATCATGGTAAGTTCATGGAACTTCAGAAGGAGATAAGGTCTGATCCTATGACTACCTCAAGTTATTTAGATTGCCCTCCTTCTCATAGCCCCCCATAAATGAACTCTACACTTTTAATCAACTTTTAGAAAGGGAGGATGATAGGTTTGATGCTAAGGGAACTTTTCCTTTTATGGATTATTTAGATGAAGAGATTCCATATTTCTTTAACCATGATGATGTGGTGATCCCTATTAAGAAGTGTTCCATAGCTCAAATTGCAAGTCACATCTCTAAATTGAACATTAGCATACCAGGAAAGAAGAAAGGATGAAAATCTAAAGTGAAGAAACTTTGGCTAGAAGGAAGGGATGTTGTTGAGGAGGGCACTCAGTAGACCATGGATGCCCTTTCCTATTTTTAGAGGTTGATTGATTATGTTTCTGTTTGTGAATTTTTGTGCTTCTTTCAAATCTCTCTTTGAGGGCCTACCTACTAGCTCTTAGTTTCTTAGTGGTTTATTTAGGCTTATTAATCTCCTATTAGTCAATTTCTTTATTCCTTGTGCTCCCCTATTGTGGGTCTAAAGTAGTTCTATTATTTTCATTTTGTATTTATACGGGAGTGGACGCTAACTTCTCTTATTCAGGTAACATTAGATATGACACTCATCTCCCCTGAATAGTTAAATTCATATTTGTATTCTTTATTTGATCTTACCAAAATTGGCTGAGACCACTCTCTAATTGTTGTCCATTTGGATAAAATTGGAAAGGGAAAGGGCTTCCTATTTTGTTTTGAAAAAATATGGACCCAACATCCCCAACTCACTAATAGGATCTCAAAATGGTGGAATATTAAGGTGGATGGTTTTGCAATGTTTTAAATTGTTAAGAATCTAAGCAAGGCCAAGGCTAATATTAGAATGTGGAATATGATGTCGTTTGGAAACATCTTTGAGAAGAAAGCTAAAATTATCTCTAAATTAGATATTTTACAAAAGAAAATTCAAGTTGATGGTATGAATCAAGATACATATATGAAAGAAAAATCTTTATTGTGTGAACTCCATTCTTTAATTTCTAAGTAGAAGATTTTTGGCAGTAGAGATCTAAAGCCATTTGGTTGAAAGTTGGTGACAAGAACAATTAATTTTTTTCCTTGACTACCCTCAAACATCATTTTAATAATAGGTTAAAGGAAATTTGGGTGGATGGGAATCTTATTTCAAATGAATATTCCATAAGGGATAAGGACATCGATTTTTTTAGAAATTTTCTCTTAAAAATAATCTTTTAAACTTGTTTATCTAGGAAGAAAATTTGAAGTTGATCCCTTCTCTTGTTAATGAACATGATAACATGGATTTGATGGCTCCATTGATAGAAGAGGAAGTGAAATTATAGCTCTCAGATGGCTTCCCACATTTATTTTTTCAAAATTTCTAGGATATTATAGCTTTAGATGTGGTGGGTGTTGCTCAATAATTCTTTAGAAGTGATAATTTGTTGAAGTAATTAAATGCAATGTTTTTGGTTCTCGTTCCTAAGAAAATGGGGGATGTTGCCATCTCAGACTTTAGGTATATAAGCCTATACAATTCTATTTGAAAGATCTTCAAGATCATCACTTTAAGGCTACAACCTATCCTCCCCAAACTCATATGCCCTCAACAGAGTGGCTTTGTCTATGGAAGACAAATTTTGGACTTTATTTTTACTATAAGTGAATACACTCTATGGATAAGAATAAGAAAGATGGGTTTGTTTTAATATTGGACTTGATGAAGGCATATGATAGAGTCTAATGAGAGTTCCTTATCAAAATTTTGAAAAAGTTTGGTTTTAGAAAGAAATTCTTAGACATCATTGGTTATTGCATTTCTACTCCCAAATTTGCGGTTATTCTGAATGTATCCCTTTGCAATTCTTTCCGGATCAATGAGCATTCATCAAGGGGGTACTATATTTCCCTTCCTTTTTGTTCTCTTTAAAAAGTATCTAGGAAGAATCTTTATAAAAGTTGTGGAAGAGGGCAAATTGAGGGGTTTTAATCCTTCTTCAATAAGTGCTCGTATTTCTCACCAATAATTCGTTGATGACACTATTGTGATTAGGGAGGCTTCAATTTTGGATTGCCTCAGGCCAAATGATTAGCCTTTCAAAAAATATTTTTTTTCTTAAACACTCCATCTAGACAATTGAGAATTGCTACCATCCTTATTTTCCAAGTGGAGAACCTTCCCTCTCCTTACCTGGGGATGCCTCTTTTTAAGGGCCCAATTCTAGATTCATTTTTAACATGTATTCTAGATAGACTTTAGTGAAATTTTGCTAGCTGGAAAAGTCCTCTTTTGAGTCAAGCAAGTAAGATTCAACTCATTAAAGCTACGCTTTAAAATCTCCCAGTCTAAAGTGTGAGTTTTATCTGAATCCCATCTAAGATTGTAGATAAGGTGTAACAAATCCACAAATGATTTTTGTGATTAGGAATGGAAGATAATAAAAGAATCTAATTAGTCACATAGGAACAAGTTTGTAAGCCAAAGAAGAATGGTGGCTTGGGGCTACACCAAATTAGAAACTTTAACTTGGTGGTAAATGTCAAAATGATTTGGAGGTCTGTTAAAGAAGACACAGAATGGACTTTCATTTCTCATAATAAATACTTGAAAGAGGAGACTAAGGACCTTCTTTCCAACAATGATTTCTCATATGGTTAAACTATGTGGACAAGTATCACAACTAGTAGAGTCATTATTAACAAAGGGTCTAAATGGAAACTCAGAAATGGAATGAATATTAAGTTTTGGGAGGATGTGTGGTTACTAAATATGCCGTTGTTGGAAGCTAATTGGACCTTTCCTATTGTTGCTATTTTTAAAGTCTCTTTTGGAGAAAGAGTGGCAGACTATATTGCAGTGAATGTTGGGGTTCATGTTTGGAAGAACCTTTCTTCAATGGACTCTTTTTCTGTCAGCTCTATTATTTTTCCAAACTTGGCAGTATTTTGCTTGCCTTTCATATTTCATATGTTGATAAACAAGATGTATTAGTTTAGGTTGGCACCCCCTCAGGGATCTTTTTATGGCTTTGGGACTCTCCTTTCTCTCCAATCTGGACCTTGCCCCTTCTAATTGGGGTTATGACAATCTCATTTAATCCCTAAGATTAATATATATATTTTGGATTGTTGACCAAAACAAAATTCTCACTACTAATAACTTAATTAAGAGAGGTTTTCCCCCGCCTAATAATTGTGCTCTCTGTGAGGTTGAGGATAAATTTGTCGTGCCTCTAGTTTTTTGATGTTCCTTTCCTCAGGAGGTGTGGAGCTTGTTGCTATCTCTGTTTATTGTGGGCTATGAAAGGAAGCAAGGTACGCGGAAACACTTCCTACACTGAACTAATGAGGGGAGAGTTATGCAAATATTTAATCCTTATAGTAACAAAGAAGAAGACACAAAACATAAATTAGATCAAAAATATCATAATACAAGATGTATGTGGGGAAAACCTTTTTAGGTAAAACATACCACACTCCAAAGCATAACCCAATGTATTATTCAATAAACAAAAACTTTGTTACAATACAATTACAGAGCCAAGATCTTCCAGGAGTACACCAATGCATAGTATTTGGAGTAATTCTGGTAGCATAACAACACCTGCAAATCAACCATTCAAACTAATCCAACAAGCACCTTATTTATAGAGAGATACAAACATGAATGAAGCTTCTAGAGCAAGCAACAAGAGATAGGCGTCCAAATCTATGTGGCACACTTTCCCATCACATGTTTGACTCCTGTGACACTTGTATAATAATCCCGTACACCTCTTACAACCCTCCATATTTGGGCACCCCAAATTTACCCAAAATAGGTATGATAGATGCTCTTACATCATCATAAAATTTGTAATATATGACAACACTTACAGTTGTAAGAGAATATGTCATAACTGACTATTAATAATTGATTCTCTTAGAACCTGTCATATCCCAAACTTGGGTGCCCCAAAATGGGATAAGTCAAAGAAGCCTCTTACAATGTCATACATGCAAATGACACTTGTCTCATCTCTTTTATTTCTGGTTCTTACAATGTCATAGAATCTGTTATAGTTCTTACGCGTCATAAACTTTTTACAACCCAAAAGATGCCAACACGTGGAAAAATATTCCCACCACTAAATGGGACACATAATTCCTCATATGAGGACAAATGTCATCTAGCCACCTTCCATTTAGGATGACACATCACTGTACCAACTCCCACAAAGTGACATAATAAAATATACATGAATAATTACAAACGTAGGAAAATAATAACAATTAAATAAATAATACAACCTTAGGAACTTGCAAAGGTTGAGACAACTTAATTCCCAACATTCTCCCACTTGTCAAACACCTTTCAAGAGCCAATAGATAATCAAGGACTAATTGATAGGGGCCAAAAGACCCATAGACTTTGAATAGTGCCATCTGAACTTGTTCATGCTCACAAGCTTTGTCAAGGAATCTGCAACATTCATCAAAGTGTCAACTTTATCTAAATTCACCTTCCCATCCTCTACCATGTCATGAACAAAATGGTACTGGACATCAATATGCTTTGTACTTGCATGGAAAGTAGGATTCTTCACCAAACATATGGAAGTCTAACTATCACAATAAATAGTGATCTTCCCTGCATCAAACCCAATGTTAGAAAATAATCTCTTAAGCCAAATGGCTTCATTACAAGCATGAGTTTATACCATGTACTCTTCTTCTGTAGTGGACAAAGTAACGACATATTATCATTTATTCATCCAACTAATTGCACCACCGAACATAGTAAAAACATAACCACTAGTGGATCTTCTGTTGTTAATATCTCCAACCCAATCTAAATCCACAAATCCACAAGTACTCATAGAATGTAAAGGTCCTATAGGATAACCATGATAACATAGGGAATATTCAGAAGTACCCTACAAATATCTAAACACTCTCTTCACTGCATCCTAATGTACCCATCCAGGATTAGCCATAAATTGACTAAGGACTCCCATTGCTTGGGCAATATCTGGTCTTGTACAAACCATAGCATACATCAAGCTGCCAACAACACTGGGATAAGGAACTCTCATCATGTCCTCCACTTTAGTAGGATATTTTGGACAACCCAAAATAGATAACTTCATCCCCAACATCAGAGGAACAACCAATGGTCTACAAGTTGCCATGTTCAATCTCTCCAACATAGAATCACATACTTACTTTGGCTCAATCAAAGTTTTCTATTTTCCCCCTCTCTTCTAATTTCCATCCCCCAAATGTACCAAGATGCCCCTAGATTTTTCATCTCAAACTATGCTGAAAGCCAAGACTTCAAATCAGAAATCAAGTTCTTTCCATTCCCAAAAAACAAAATATCCTCAACATATAATGCAATAATGAGAATGTGATCATTTTCTATCTTATAATAAACACAATGATTTAATTTCAATCTTAGAAATCCCAAAACAACACAAAAGCATCAAACTTCTGGTACCACATCCTACAAGACTGTTTCAAACCATACAAAGACTTTTCAACTTGCAAACTAGATTTTCTTTACCTTCAACAATGTAGTGCTCTGGCTGTGACATATAAATCTCCTCCTCCAAATCACCATGAAGGAAAGTTGTCTTCACATCCATTTGCTCAACTTCAAGATCATACGTTGAAAAAAGTGATAATAAGAATCTAATGGATGTTAGCTTTGCAACGGGAGAGAAAATCTCACCATAATCTATTCCCTCCACCTGATAATACCCCTTCACAACCAATCTAGCCTTATACTTCTCAACACTGCCATCTACACCAAATTTATTTTTAAAGAACCATTTGCATCCAATGGGTTTCCATCCTTCAGGTAAAGGCACAATTTCCCAAGTATTATTCTTTTCCAAAGCATCCATCTCTTCTTCCATGGCCTCTTTCCAGGAACCTACATCTTTCATACCCATAGCCTCTTTCACATTTCTAGGCTCATCCGTGTTAGAAATCAAGGCAAAAATACAACTAGAATCAAGAAATGAATAACCAAACCTCTCAAGTTGCCTCCTACTCCATGTAGACCTCCTCAAAAGATGAGGTTGAAGTTCTTCTTCTTCTTCTTCTTCTTCTAAACTTTTAGAGCTCCTAGAGCTCTCCTCATCATCAAGTCCAATAGAAGATTTTGCTTTAGTCTTCTCACAGGTAGAAGTAAATTGAACCACATCCTCTTTCTTTTCTTTCTCTTCTGGATACAAAACAATAAGAGAAGGACTTACTTCTCTAAAGATAACACTTATGCTATACAAGAATTTCTCAGCCATAGGATCCCAAAGTTCGTACCCTTTCACACCAACACTATAGCCAATTAAGATACAGTAGATTGCCTTCTCCAATTTTTACCTCTTCTCCTTAGGCACATGTGCATATGCCTTGCAACCAAATACTCAAAGATGCCTCAAAGAAGAATTTTGACTAGACCACACCTCCATGGGTGTCTTCTCAACAAGTGCTGAAGTAGGAGACCTGATAATTAGGTAGCAGACAATGGCTACAACTTTAGCCCAAATTTTTTGTTTGAGGGTAGCTCCACTAAGCATACTCCTATCCCTCTCCATCAACATCCTATTCATCCTCTCTGTAACTCCATTTTCTTGAGGGGTGTATGGAGTTATTTTATGTCTTTCAGTCCCATGTTCTTTACATAACTTCTCAAAATCTGCCAAACAAAACTCACCACCGTTGTTAGTCCTCAAACACTTAATATTTTTACCAGTTTGATTCCCTAGAAAAGATTTAAACTCTTTGAAATGACTAAAGACTTCAGATTTGCTTCTAAGGAAATAAAGCCATGTCCTTCTACTGTAATCATTAATGAATGACACAAAATATATAGATTTAGAAATTGAAGGAACATTCATAGGACCAAACACATCAGAATGAATCAGATCCAACACTTTAGAAGATTTGTGAGAACTAGAATAAAATTAAACATGGTTTTTCTTCCCATATACACAATGTTCACAAAAATCAAACTCGAGATTACAATCATTTAACCCCTCGACGAGGTTTTTATTTTTCAGGGCTCTAAGACCCTTCTCACCAATGCAACCAAGTCTCTTATGTCACAACATTGTCTCCTCAATAGAAAATTTCATCTCCAAAGCATGAGCACCTTAGGTATCCAGAAAGCACGACCATCAGAAGTAGATGCAACACACATCTTTGCTACTAATCCAATGGCAAGGATGAATTATCTAAAGATCTCTTATTTAAAATGGAAGAACTATCGCACTAAATAGTGCATGCATCCAGCTGAAACAAAGTTCCTCTCTGAACACCCTTAGCAAGCACCATAGCTCCTCTCATCATCTTGCATCCTCCATTCAAGAAGACAACTTGTACACCCACATCATTTAACTTACTTACAGAAAGAAGGTTTCATGCCAAACCAAGGATATGCAAAACACCATTGATCCCCTTCACTCGTCCTTTAGGGAATCAGATCAAGAATCTTCCATGACCAACAATCTTTAGTTGAGAGTCATCATCCAGGTACACCTACCCACCATTGTATTCTTCATACTTTGTGAACCAACCTCGATGTGAGGTCACATGGAAAGAAGCACTAGATTCTATCAACCACACATCTTCCAATGCATGGGTGGCCAAGGAAGCACCAAAAGTATCACCATCATCTTGGGACTTATTAGAAATTGAATTGAAGAATTTCTTATTTTTCTTCTTCTCCTCCTTACACTCCTTTTGGAAGTGCCCAAGTTTTCTGCAGTTCCAATATAGTACCTTGGACTTTCCAAGAGACTTAGATCTCCCATGATATTTGGATCTTTCTTTATCTACTTTCTTGTCCTTATTTTCCCTTTGTCTTTTGATCAACCATGAACTGCAAGAGCCTCCTTAGCCATTTTAGAAGATCTTCTCTGCATCTCTTTAGATAGTAATGATGCAACCACTTTGTCCATATTTAAGGTGGTAGTGGTACTCCCAATGGCCATCACAAGGTGGTCCTACGAATCCGGCAAAGAACACAACAAGATCATGCAACAATCCTCCTCCTCCATCTTCACTCCAACATAGCTCAATTGGGAAACAAACATATTAAAACTATTCAGATGGTCTACAACAAATCCTCCATCTTCCATCCTCAGAGAGTACATCTTCTTCCTTGGGAAAAACTTATTTACTAAGGATTTACCCTGATAAATTTGACATAGTTTCTTCCACAAGTTTTCAGCCGTAGTCTCTTCATGGACATTTAAAAAAATATAGTCAGCTAAATAGAGTCTTATTAGACCCTTATCATTTCGATGCATTAGATCCCAGTCTTCTTTTTTCATGCTCATTGGCATCTTTCTGTATAGAGAAACCCATAGATCCTAATCTACAAGCATGTCCTCCTTTTTGAGTGTCCATCACTTGAAATTATTGCCATTAAACTTCTCCATCTCTATTCTTCTAGATGTGCTTCCCATCTCAACTAAAAAATAGCACAAGAAACCCTCTACATAACAACTAGGACCAAAACTGGCCAAGCTGGAATACCAACTAGAAGGAAGAAAGGTACATAAAAATGCTTCCTACACAGAACTAATGAGGGGAGAGTTATGCAAAATTTTAATCCTTATGGTAACAAAGAAGAAGAAACACAACAAAAATTAGATCAACAATACCATAACACAATATGTATGTGGGGAAAACCTTTTCAGATAAATAGCCCCACACTTTAAAGCACAACCCAATGTATTATTCAGTAAACAAAAGTGGTTACAATACAATTACAAAGCCAAGCTCTTCCAGGAGTTCACCAACACGTAATATCTGGAGTAATTTTGGCAACATAACAACACCTGCAAATCAACCATACAAACTAGTCCAACAAGCACCTTATTTATAGAGAGATACAAGCATGAAGGAAGCTTCTAGAGCAATCAACAAGATATGGGCATCCAAATCCATGTGGCACACTTTCTCAACACATGTTTGACTCCTGTGACACTTGCAAAATATTCCCTTACACCTCTTACAACACTCCACACTTAGGCACCCCAAATTTTCCCAAAATAGGTATGATAGATGCTCTTACATTGTCATAAACTATGTCATATATGACAACACTTGCTAGAAATGAAGAGAACAACTACTAAATGGAAATTTGATTCAAATATGTTTAATGATCTTTAATGGTGTATTAAAGAATGGAGATTGCAATAGAATATAAAATATGCAAAACAGAAGCCACAAATCTAAAAATTGATCACAGAAGGAGACAATGTTTACATGGAGAAAACTTTTTCAAGTAAAAAACTCCACCAGGAAAGAGGCACAAGTTTGTATTAATTTACAAAAGTGATACAATACATCAAATACACAACTCTTTGCTCTAGTCTTCAATCTAACAACATTTCTGCAACACCTAAGTACTTGTAAATCAGTTATACTATAACAAATATGTGGAAAAATACTTATAGAAGTGCTCTCACACCAATCTAGGCATCCACTTTCTCTACCTTTGGAATCTTTAATATGAAAACATTAAATGCCAACTTATAAGCTCCTAACACTTGTCCAAAACCAACCATGCAAACTTGGGCGCCCAAGACTAAAATTGGTCTCTTACATCATCTTATGATGTGTCATAACCATCATAGATTCTTCTAGAGAGTATCTTCCCAGGTTGGGCACCTAGAGCTAATGATAGCACCTTACAACTATTAATTGCCCTTCATAAGCTATAATACCATTATAGAATCTAATGACAACTTATAGTTGTCATAGATTCTCTTACAATATCTCACCAACTTTATGATAGCATGTCATACATGCTAAAAATAGCAGATTCTCCCAAGGTGGTGCCTACACTCATTTACTCATGATTTTTACAATTGCCAACCATAAATGTCACTCCATAATTACCTTTGGTGACTCTGAAATTACCACTGCCAGTGAAACTACCTCATTCCCTTATGGTTAATTACAAATTACAATAAATAAAATGGAATAAATACAATATTGGGATTTACAAGGTTAATGGCACCTTATTCTAACATTCTCCCACTTGAAATTATACATTGTAAATCAACCCCTAGGAAAACAAATGAAAATAATCAGGTACTAGAAACAAGGCCCATGGCCTCTCTGCACCACACAAATTTCTCTGTGCTCACAAGTTTGGTTAATGAGTCTGCAACATTCTCCTGAGTAGCTATCTTCTTCAGCTCAATCTGTCCACTTGCAACCAATTCTTGAATGAAGTGATACTAAACATCAACATGCTTAGTCCAAGCATGATACATAGAATTCTTGGTCAAACAAATAGCACTCTGGCTATCACAACCAATCTGAATGACACTATAATCAAAACCAATACCTGTACATAGTCTCCTCAACCAAACTGCCTTCTTAGAGACATGAGTAGCAACCATATACTCTGCTTCTATGGTGGAGAAAGCAACTATGGGCTACCTCTTACTCATCCAACTCATTGCTCCTCCAAATAGAGTAAACACATAGCCACTGGTGGACCTTCGACTATTCAAGTCACCAGCCCAATCTGCATCAACAAATCCCTGTATGTCCAAAGTTTTATTAGCACTATCAGTACTAGAATAAGATAAACAATAATCAGGATTACCTGCAAGATATTTAAGCACCCTTTTCACATAATTCCAATGTTGTCTACAAAATAAGACATAAATATGCTCAAAACTCCCACTGCTTGAGCAATATTTGGCCTAGTACAAACAATTGCATACATTAAACTCCCTACAACACTAGCATATGGCACATTAGACATATCCTCAAAATAATCCTCATTCTTTAGACACATCTAATGAAATCTTAGTACCAATAGGTAAAGGAACTCTAACTGGGTTACAATCTTGCATACTAAATCTCTCAACAATGGATTCATATACTTACTTTGAGACAACCAAAGCTTTCTATTAGCTCTGTTCCTCTTGTTCTCCATACCTAGAATATACCTAGTAGCTCCAAGATCCTTCATATCGAATGCACCTGAAAGTTGGGCTTTCAACTCACTAATCATACCCTTAGTATTGCTGAAAAATAACATGTCATCAACATACAATGTAATGATCAATATAGAATCATCAATACAATGAATGTAAACACAATGATCCTCCTCACTCCTTACAAAACACAATTTCAATACAAATGAATCAAACTTTTGATATCCCATAGAGAGACCTCTTTAACCTACAAACCTAATGTTCTTTCCCTTTTACCTCAAAACCTGTAGGCTATTGCATATAAATTTATTCCTCAAGATCTCCATGCAAGAATGTAGTCTTAACATCCATTTGCTCAATCTCCCAATCATAAGATGCAACAATGGATAAAAGAAATCTAAGAGAAGTCAATTTAGCAACATGAGAGAAAACTTCACTGAAATCAACTCCTTCTCTGGGAGTAGCCATTGGCTACCAGTCTAGCCTTGTACTTCTTCAATGAATTGTCTGCTCCAAACTTCTACTTGAAGACCCATTTGTAACCTATGGCCTTTCTTCCTTTTGGCAAATGAACAAGATCCTAGGTGTTACAAGAGTCTAAATCCATCATCTCCTCTTGCATGGGTAATTGCCAAGACTCACTATCATTTGCATGAATAGCTTCCCTGTAGGATCTAGGCTCATCCTCAGTACTCAATAAAGAAAATACACAATGGAAATCTGGTGGGCTATACCTATCAATTAGATTATGTTGTCTTGTGGATCTCTTCAAGGATGTAGTAAGAGACTCTGCTTGTTCTTCAGGATTCTCATATGTACCAGCTTCTTTTCTAACAATAGATTCTTCTTCATCAAAACTACTCGAATCTTCTTCTTCTTCACCCTCCATTCCATCATTGTGTTCTTTCTGAGGTGCATCTTCTTTCTCTAGGTCAAAGTGCACTCTCTTCACCTTCTCTTTTTCTTTTAGCTTCTTAGGTTTAGAAATAGCTCTAAGTTCCCTGAAAATAACATCTCTAGAGAAGTCAATTTTTTTGGTTAGAGGATCCCAAAGCTTATAACCTTTAACATTATCACCATATCCAATGAAGATGCATTTTTACACTTTTGGATCCAACTTAGATTTCTTTTCCTCAGGCACATGAACAAAATGCTCACAACCAAAAACCCTTAAATGTGAAATAAAAGGTTTCTTACATGTCCACACTTCATAAGGTGTCAAATCAAGAGCCTTACAAGGAGATTTATTAATCAAGTAACAAGTAGTACACACAACCTCTACCCAAAAACATTTATTCAACTGTGAATCACTCAACATACTTCTAGCTCTTTCCATGATTGTTCAGTTCATCCTTTCTGCAACACCATTCTATTGTGGTGTATACGAAGTTGTATTTTGTTTGATTATATCTGCATGCTTACAAAACTCATCAAATTCCTTAGAGTAATATTCCCCTCCATTGTTAGATCTTAATATTTTTATCCTTAATCCCGATTGGTTTTCAACTAAGACTTTAAAATCCTTAAACTTAGAGAAAACTTCATATTTGTGTTTCATAAAATAAATCCATGTAAATCAGGATACATCATCAATGAAGGTGACAAAATAACGAGATTTTTTGATAGAAGCATTATCCACATGTCCAAAAACATTTGTACAGATAATCTCTAACATCTCTTTTGCTCTATTGCTTCCTAAAGGAAATGATTTTCTATTTTGTTTACCAAACACACAATGCTAACAAAAATCAAAGTGCTCATCAAAATAGGATAAACCATCCAACAATTTTTTATTCTTGATTGTTTTTAAAACATTATTAATTGTGTGGCCCAATCTATGGTGCCACAACATACAAGTGTTTTCAGAAGCCTCAGAAACATAAGAGGACTTACAAATTGCAGTGGCATCTAGCCTAAACAAGGTTCCCAATCTCTTCCCCTTTGCTACCACCAAGTTTCCTCTCACCAATCTACAACCATACTTATCAAATGTTACATGCATTCCCAAATCATTCAACTTCAAAATTGAAATCAGATTTCTAGCTAATCCAGGAACATGCAAAAACATTAGGGAGGGTTTTAATCCTCCCATCATTGAAACACAACAATACCTTGCCTTTCCCAACTATTAGATATGTAGAGTTGTCCCCAAGGTACACTTTACCTCCATCATACTCTTCATATGTGGAAAACCATTCCTTATGCAGGGTCATATGAAATGAGCATCCTGAGTCAACCAACTAGTGACCATTAGAAACAACATTACATGTATAAAGTAAAACATCTTCATCTGCATTCTAGGACTTATCAGAAGCACTCTCCCACTATTTCTTTGGGTTTCTACACTCCTTCACATATCCCCTTTTACCGTAGTTCGAACACTTAACTCTTTTCTTCTTCCCAAGAGTCGTAGATCGACCCTTTGACTTGTCCTTAGCTCCCTTCTGATCTCATTTCAATCCCCTTTCCTTAGACCTTCCCCTAACACTAAGAACATCCCTTGAACTATCCAAACTCTTCTTCCTCAATTCCTATGCTAGTAAAACTGCAATAAGAGCATCTAACTTTGGATCTACAAGGTTAGTAGTAATAGCAAGGATAACATTCTCCCAAGACTTAGATAAGGAAAAAATAAGTAAGATACATTTATCTTCCTCATTAACATCAACATCTACAAATGCTAGTTGACTCAAGAAAAAATCAAATGAATTTAAATGCTCTGCAACTGAATCACCCTCTTTCATTTTCATAGAAAACAATTTACGCTTCAAGTAAAATTTGTTTACCATACTCTTGGCTTGGTAGATCTCACCCAAACGTTTCCACAAATTGTCTGCAGTCTCTTCCTTTGCGACATTCAATAGGATAGAATCTACAAGACATAAACAGATAGTACCTCGTGCCTTTTTATCTAGTCTATCCCACTCATCTTGAGAGACATCATTGGGTTTATTCTCTTTTTGAATAACCAACTACTGGTTTCTTTCTTCTAGCAAATCCTCCATTTTTATCTTCTACAACTCATACCCCATTCTGTTGAAATGATTAATGGCCAAACGAGAGGTTGATGCAATAGTGGATGCAACCATAATATCAACTCAAGATCTGCAAAACAAAAACAACCAAATCTCCCACTGCAACTACACAACCTTCACACTACCACCCAAGAGTCAAAGCTAGCCAGGCTCTGATACCAAATGTTAGAAATGAAGACAACAACTACTCAACAAAAATCTGATTCAAATATGTTTAATGATCTTTAATAGTGTCTTAAAGAATGGAGATTGCAACAGAATGTAAAATATGCAACACATAAGCCACAAATTTGAAAATTGATCACATAATGAGACAATGTTTATGTGGAGAAAACCTTTTCGGGTAAAAAACTCCACCAGGAAAGAGGCACAAGTTTGTATTAATTTGCAAAAGTGATACAATACATCAACTATACAACTCTCTCTTCTAGTCTTCAATCTGATAGTATTCGTGCAACACCTGAGTACCTATAAATCTGTTATGCTACAACAAATACATGGAAAAATACTTATAGAAGTTCTCTCACACAAAACTAGGTGTCCACTCTCTCTACCTTGGGAATCTTCAACATGTAAACATTAAATGTCAACAAGCTCCTAACACTTGTCCAAAATCAGCTATGAAAACTTGGGTGCCCAAGACTAAAATTGGTCTCTTACATTATCTTATGACGCGCCATAACCGTCATAGATTCTTCCAAAGAGTATGTTCCCAAGTTGGTCGCTTAGAGATAATAATATCACCTTACAACTACTAATTACCTGTCATAAGCTATCATACTGTCATAGAATCTTATGACAACTTCCAGTTGTCATAGATTTTCTTACAATATCTCACCAACTTTATGACAACATGTCATACATGCTAAAAATAGTAGATTCTCCCAAGGTGGTGCCTACACTCATTTACTCGTGCTTTTTACATTGCCAACTATAAATGTCACTCCATAATTATCTCTGATGACTCCAGAATTACCATTGCTAGTGAAACTACCTCATTCCCATATGGGTAATTAAAAATTACAATAAATAAAATGGAATAAATACAATATTGGGATTTACAAGGCTAATGACACCTTATTCCAACAACACTTATAGCTATAAGAGAATCTGTCATAACTAACTATTAATAAATGATTCTCTTACAACCTGTCATATCCCAAACTTGGGCACCCCAAAATGGGCTAAGTCAAAGATGCCTCTTATAGTGTCATACATGCAAATGACACTTGTCTCATCCCGTCTAATTTCGGCTCTTATAATGTCATAGAATCTATCATAGTTCTTATGCATCATAAACCCCTTACAACACTCAAATGATGCTGACATATGGAAAAATATTCATAGGTTACTAAATGGGATGCCTACTTCCTCATATGAGGACAAATGTCATCTATCTACCTTCTATGTAGGATGACACAACACCATGCCAACTCCCACAAAGTGACATAATAAAATATACATGAATAATTACAAACGTAGGCAAATAATAATAATTAAATAAATAATACAACATTAGGAACTTGCAAAGCTTGATACACCTTAATTCCCAACAGACTGGTCTTTGCCCTCTTCTTTCCAGGACTTGATTGGTCAATGGGTTTCTCTTTTTCTTCAAACTTCTTTGAAGTTGCTTTGGGATCTTTTAGGTCTCTAGAAAGAATGTAATAATAGAGTGTTTATAGATCAGAAATCTATAACTTCAAGCGTATCTAATAAAATTTACTTGGTTTTTAGGGAGAATTTTGTTGTGGTAGCTTAGGAGAGAGCTTCTTCCTCTTCTAAAATTGTGGTCTCCAAGAGGAGCTCAAAATTATTAATGGTTGCAAACTTGGGTTTGCTATTGTAACACCTTTTAAGGGGGGTAAATCTCATAGGCTTAACACCAAATGGTCTTTTCCTCAACCGAATTAGCTCAAACTGAACTTTGATGATTCTTCTAAAGGTAAGCCTAGCCCTTTGGGAGGGTCAGAGTGTTAAGGAATGATAGAGGGAAGACATTGAAAGCCTTTGCTATTAATTTGGGTCTTTGGACCAACTATTATTCAGAAGTTGTTGCAGCCTATCATGCTTTAAAAATGACTAAGGATTATGGGGCATAGTCTATTATTCTAGGAGACTGAATATAATCAATTGTATGAAAAATATCAACTGAGCATGTTGGACTATAGAAAATTTGATTTTGGATTCACTTTCTATCTTAGATAGCATGAAACAAGTGCACATTATACACATCTTTCATGAGGCCAACATGGTGGTAGACTTCTATGCCAACTAGGGTGTTAGCCACGAGGGTAAATTATTATAGAGTGCAAATGATGACCCCCTGAGGGTGGCTTCCCTACTTGAAAATGTTGCAAGGAATTATTAATGCATCTCCATCAATATCTTTTGGGAGATGTTTATTCAATAATTTCCCTTATGCGAAGTCTTATCATCTATGATGGCAAGCAATTCTTCTTCTCTGCTTCTAATGAGTTCTTCATTCTTGTTGGAAGAAGGTTATGTCATCATCTCTAGAGTGGGGTCAAGAGGTGTTTGTAGCTACACAATATTATGATTTTGTGGAACACTGCCATGGGTGGGGATGGGAGCATGATATAGCCTATTAGTTGCAGTTACTTTCAAAATAATTCCAAAGTGTGAAAGATCCTTAGTAAGGGAGGGATTACCCCTCTACTGGAGAGGTTGAATGGTTATGATACTACTTAGAGATTAGTTTTTCCAACAATTAGAACAAGAGGGGGGTGGTAACTCATGGATTGGATTCTATGGTGACTGAAGAGTTGATTACAGAAGTGACTAGTTTTTTGACTAAGGGAATACATTTTTTAAGGAGAGGATAATTTTGGAGGATGCTATTTTGGTTTTTCTCAAAGAAGGTGAAAGTATGAAGAATCTACATTCTAGGCATGCTGAAAGTTCCCTAAAGAGGTCCTAGGATGAGGTGGCTCTATGCCTGATGGGGTATGTGACCCTTGATGGTCATTTTAAATCCCTATATTCCTACCATTTAATGCTTCTTAATCATTTTTGTTATCAAATTTTTGAGTGTTTCCCCTTCTATTTGTTGTCTTTTATAGAGAATTTAGTTTCTAAATTTAAGAAAGGGACAAGATTGACTCTTCTTCACTAGGGGCTGATATTTGGATAAAAGAGAAGCTTAATTTAATGGGCAATTTCCAACTTTACATTTGTTGAGTCTTTTTATGCTTGAAGGATTTACCCCTATTGGTTAACAAATTTGTGACATAACTCTATATACTCTAGCCCGAATAGATGACAAATGTAATAACAATTGAACCTATTGTAATGGTGTTTTACAAAGGCTCTCTGCTTCTTTTACAAGGTGCAACTACCTTCGATTGATATTCTTATGAATGAAAACTAGTATTGCTTTTAACCATAAAGCAAGATAAAGGTAGTTCTTTTAACCAAAAAGCAGTAAAGGTAAAATTGCATCCAAATAACAAGAAGCTCAAAGACTTCCACCACATTAACATTTATGAATCGATAAAGTAGATACCATACACGACATAATCACCACTACATGAACTATATATCAAAAGATAAACAATTCTCGACGTTGAGCAAGAATTAAAGATATCCAACCACTTCAATACACAAACATCATCAACACCAACAGCAACACATTCAACATAAGAAGAACTTGAATTCAAATAACCATAACATAAAGTTTACAATCATCCAAAACTCCTTGCATTGATTTCTATTTCATGTATATAAAGCAATTGAATAGAAAGCCAAAATTGATCTATCACCAAAACTCAGTTTGCCAAAAAGATCCACACATCGACTAGCTAATCAAATTTATAGCTAAGTCGAACCATAACTATCTTTAAACCCTAACGGCTTCTTGAAGACAACTGTTTAAAAGTAGTTTAAATAATAATAATAAAGAGGGCCCTCTAGAGCCAATAGTTTTTGAGCAAATATTAAATAAAGGTAAAGAATATGAAAAGAAATTTAATTGAGGATTACCCCTCTTCTCTGTTATCAACTTCATCTGTCACCTCCTCTTCCTTCACTGGTTCATCTTCCTTCCTTGTGTCACTTTGTGCCAATTGAGATGCATGTGCCCATAGTTTCACTTTGTATGCCCTGTACTTGTTGATCATAGGTGCCACAGACATTCCAGATGGAGTCCCAGTCATGCTAATCATGTGTTTCCTTTTTCTTATTGCCCTATCTGCATCAGCCACCTTTCGGTAGACATCATCAAATCTTCTCCTGACAGTCTTGATGTAGGCTGCCATCTTTGCAATTTTACCAAGTGAATCTCCTATGATAGTCTCATAATTCATTACCTCCTCAGTTACCAGCTTCTTGAAATTTTGTTTAATTTCCTTAACATCCAACAACTTCTCATCATCAGACCCATTGGCTTCAATTTTAATAACAATAAAACTCATTTTGATACTCATCATCTTAGCAAAATAAGTTGCAATAGCTTTCCTCATTTCATCCTCAATAGATATTATAAGACATAACTTACATTCAACTACATCAGTCCATGTATGTATGTCTAATTCCCCAAGATCATTCAGAATTTTCTTAACTACTAAGATGCCCACATCCATATTAGCTATCTCTTGTACTTCTATAGAGGCTAATGATATACTGCTATGATCACTCTTAGCCGTTTGGAATTCAACTATTACAACTTCTCTTTTCTCATAAACAAAATCAAACAATTTAACTGCCTCTTCAATGAACAACAAACCATCAAACATAACTTTTTCTACCCATTGATCCATAGCATTTCTCAGAGATAATGATCTTTCAATTTGTTGTAACAGACTAGGATTAGGGGCACTTAGACTTATATCAGGGGACGCTTCTGCTGAGGGTGTTATTATCTTAACAACTGATTGAACAAATCGTGATAAGGAACTTACTTGAGCTTGCAACTTAGAATTTTCCTCTTGCTGTTTCTTGACCCTTTTCAATATGTTACTAAGTATTTAACATGATAGAGATCACCTTCCGTAGTAGATGGCCCCATGTCTACTTTTCTCATTCTGAAGTCAGCTTTAGTCACTTCATCTTCATTCTTGTTTCCCATAGGGTCTGCAATTTCCAAAAATTGATTTCCTGAGGCAGGGTTAGTCACCATTCTTGACATTCTCCTTACACGTTTAGGATTAGGAGTATCCTATAGTAGCTTACCCATGGTATCAATATAGGTATCCACTGTTGGTGTATATCTTTTCTTCTTCTCCACTACTTTCTTTAACCAAGTGGGAGATGGGGAGGGAATGTTTGTATTAACCACACTCATAGTACCATCTGTAGACACCCAAATTTGTCCCAACTTTGTCCATATCTAGCAACACCTTGTCAAAAACATTACCCTAGACATCATAAGCCATTTTGTCCTAATTTTCATCCTAATTTTCCTAATCCCACTTAGCCCATTAATTAAATAAATTTTATTTATTTAATTAAAATCCCATTCAATCCCATCCTCATCCTACTTAGCCAATTAATTAAATAAATTTTATTTATTTAATTAATTTCACATGCATAATCCCATTTATCTTATCCCCTTTCCAATTAATTAAATAAATTTTATTTATTTAATTGATTTCCACATAATATCTTATCTCATCCTATTCAACTTCCCAATTAATTAAATAAATTTTATTTATTTAATTAATATCCAACTCATATCCCAACTAATTCAAATATTTTATTTGAATTAAGTCCTCATCTTTCATCACATTCCAACACTTGTCCAGTCAATCATGTGTTACAACTTTTATCTTTTACAACTAATGGGACCTAATTTTAGTATTTATCTACACAAGCACACATAAGCCTTATCTTCCCTTGCCACATGTCAATTGACTACAATTTCTTGATGTGCAAGGAAACCTAACTTAATCCTATCCATCCATTTCATCTAAAGCCCTAATTGATCCTAGCCATCCATTTGAATCAAGCTTTTCCTATAAAGCAAGCCTCTTTGGAGCCATTAGGGGGGACATTAGAGAAGAGATTAGAGGAGAAAGGATTGAAGGATTCTTCTTCATGCAACCTCACTCTGCTAAATTTTCATCTCAAGCCATTATCTATCCTCTTTCATCCATCTAGCTTGCATCTATCATCTATCAATCATCCATCATTTATCTCCTTATCAACGTTATGCTGCGGAATCGAGCAATCAACACAACAAAGCGATCAATCAATCGATCTCATCTTGCATCTTCGAGGTATTGAATTATTTGGGTTTAGGTTATGCATTTCATTGTTTGATCATTTCCATTTGTAAATCCAAAATTTTCATTATACATTTTGGCACGCCTGGTGGGACTCACGTCCTTGATTAACCTCTCTTGTTTGAGTTGTTTTTATGAAGTTTAGATCTCTTGGAGTGCCAATCTTTCATTTTTGCAAGCTTTTGTAGCAAAAATTTGCATTTTTCTAACCCTAGTTTGCAAATATTTGGCTAAAAATGTATGTAGATGATCTCTTAGCCCAAATCTAACCTCACCATTGCGTCTGGGATGCTGTTTCCATAAACTTTCAGTACAAATTTGCCTAAATTTGATGAAAAATGGAGCGTTTGGTGAAGAAAACAACAACCGGACTGCAAAAATGCGCCTCTGGTAATTCAGGTCGCCTCTGATCAAACAGCAGTCGCCTGGGCTAAATTAGCTCACCTTTAAGCAAACAGCAGTCACTTATGGTCAAATTTGGCTCACTTTTAATCAAACAGTCATAAGCTTTTGGTAAAATTTAGCTCGCTTTTGAACAAAAAGAGATCGCATATGGTAAACTTGGTCGCATATGGTTATTATCTGCAATCTCTCACCCGAAACTTTTTAGATCACTTTTGGGCTATTGTTAGTCACTTTTTGTCTTTTCTTAGTCACATATGAGCTATTATGTATCACTTCCATCCTTTTTTGTGTCACTTTTGAGCAAGAATCTGCCGCTTTTTGCATATCCCCATCGCTTTTGCACTGAAATCAGCTGCCTATGGTGTTTTCTGGATCGCCTTTACATCGACAGTGATCGCCTCTGGTATGATACGCATCGCTTTTGTCTCAATAGAACTTGCTTGTGTGTCTTTGATCTTTTGCCCTGTTAACGGTTACTTTTTAACCGTGTTGCTCGCTTATGACCTAACAGTAATCGCTTATGCATATATCAGATCGCTTATGTGATAACAGTGGTTGCTTTTACTTTGATTGACATCATTTTTAAATGAACAGTAGTTGCTTTTGACATGATCTGCATCGCTTTTGAATGAACAGTAGCCACTTTTGAAATAATGGCATCGCTTTAGGTTTGACAGTGCTCGCCTTTAGCAGAATAGGGTTTTTGTTGCAACTGTCATTTTGCAGATACAGGTCGCTTGTAGGCCGAAATCGTTCGCCTTGGGCTTTTCTTCATTGCTTATAAGCCTATAGGAGTCGCATCTAGTTGTTTTCCAAGTTGCATTTGATCTATTAGGGCTCTCCTGTGGTAAAACAACGGTCGCTTCTGATAAACAGTTGGTCACATCTGGCAACTATAACTTGCTTTTGGTAGCTGTCATTGTGTATCTTGGTGTTTCTATCATAACTTTCACATACGGAGGCCAAATTGTACAAACAAGGACTCGTTGGAAAGCTGGGAGGATGAACTTCACAACTGTACTACTTTTATTAGGTGACTATAGTATTTTACAAGCTTTTTTATCAGTCAAAGTTCTAGTTCATTGCAAACTTCATTTGAGCATAACTTGAGCAATTTTGATTGTTTTTCAGCGAAACATTTTTTCAAATTGCTTAGAATCTCCTGAACTTTCTATTTATGCAATCTATTCTCTTGTATCAGATCATTTTAATTAGAATTTTTAGATTTCATCTTTTTCATGTAATCATCTTCTTTGCAAGTTTACTTGTTTCCTTTTGGAATTGGTGACTTGTAAGGGCATCTAAGGAGCTGGAGCAACATTGGCATCAACATCTACAACAAATTGGAAAGCAATTGTATCAAGTGCACTCATTCTAATCTTTCATCTCTTAATCTTGTTTGATCACACATTTGGACTTTGGGATTAAAATGAACAATTGTTTGCAAATTCACATCAAAAAATTGGGCTAAAACAAATCATTGTCTTTCATCACATTTGGATTTGGGCTTTAAAACAAACAAGTGCTTGCATTGTCTTCCACACATTGAATTTCTAAGGTTAATGAACCCCATGCAAGTGTGACCAAGTAAATGTGTATGCTCTCTCCTCGTGTCCCAACATGAACTTGGAGATCAAAAACATTTACTTGTGTTGCTTTTGTTTAGCCTTAGAGAGGCCTGCCTTGGTATCCACCCCAAGGGAATGACCTGAAGCGGTACTTTCATCCAGTCCGCTATAAAAATTAGAGGATAAGGTGAAAGCCAAGTCTAACCGGTATTAGCGCTCACCATATAGTGCTAACTTGAAAGGAGGTGTACCTTTGTGTATATTAAAACTCCTGGTAGGGTTAGTTAAAGTCTTAAGTGGTTTGCTGGATGCTCGTGGGGTGCCGGTCCCCCAGATTTTCACTAGAACCTCCTTGTGATAGTGGCCTTGCCTTACTAGGACTTGTTGAATTGTCTTCATGTGCTTGCTTAACCAACATCACATTATTCCAAACTAACAACTTGCTTATGTGTCTTGCGTGAGTGATTCATGTGTGTAATGCATAATCATTTGTTTGAATATTGCCACATCAAGCTCTAAACACCCAAACACATAAAGACGAGTCATCCTACACATTCTTTCAATAACATTCAAACCCAATCACTTTCATCCCAAACATAGCCAAGTCATCCAAACAATTCACATCATCATCCAAATCCCTAAACAAGCACTTGCTAAAAGGACTTAAGACAAACACTTGGTGACATGTCTACACTAGAGGACCTAGAAATCAAATTCCAAAGATTCCCCCAAAATCTTTATCAAGGATCACAACCCCTAAAGCAAGATGCCATTGAAATATTACAATTCTTCCTCCAAAGAGCTCAACCCCACGCAAGCCAATCACCTCAACTGCAACACTTCGTAGCCCAAGTCCAACACCTTTTAGCCACTAGTCAATCTCGACAAGTACAACAAACCTTAGCTACTCCATACCAACCTAATCCACCTCATAGCCACATGTCATATCCATCCACTTCATATCAACTTAATCCACCTATCCACCAAGTCAATACCACATCAACCTATGAACATCCACCTCAAGCTTATCCAATCCCTCATACCACCATTCCAATGCACTACCAAGCCCATCCACAAAGCCATCAAGTGATATTACAAGAACAACATCCAAGTCCCAATGGCTCTTTGTACATAAATCAAGTAAGTCCAAATACACCTTTTCAACAAGACCACCAAGCACCATTGATAGATCTAAATCCACCTTTCCAACAAGAATCATATCCAAATCCCAATGGCCCCTTGTACATAAATCAAACAAGCCCAAGTTATCCTATGCAAGATCTAATAACCTTTGACAAGGGAGATACCAATCTAGAGTGGCCACCACCATCCAATCACATGCCATCACATGAACCAACAAGTCCTATCCCAACACCACCATGTGATCCCAATCATAGTCCATTGATCCCTTTACCTTCCAAACCACCAAGCCCTTCATTACCTTCATCACCATGTCATTCTAATCATTCACCAAAGGATGCGGCTGAGAGAGTTTTACAAAGGATGCTTGAAGCAAAACTCATTGAACTTCCTAAAGTCAAACCATGTGAAGAAAGTCCATATGATGAACATGATTATTATGCATACCATAGGACCAAAGGCCATAAACAAATCAATGCCCAATATTTGTCTCAATTGTTTACAAGGTGTACCCACCTATAATGGGAAATCGTGCCACATCATCCCCATCCTATGTGTCACCCCCATCTAGTCCAAATCCTAATCCATCCAATCTAATTAGCTCTCAACCTAATCCTCATCCTAATCCTAATCCAATGCCATCTACCATTATCATCCATCCATTATATTTCCCATCCACCCATACACTTGCAAAGGATGTGATCCATTGGCTAAACTACCCCCATGTCAAACACCAATTCATGAGCCTACCAATGAACTTCCAAAGGTCATGTCCAATCCTATAATCTCATCATGTGGTTCACATATTGGTGCAGAAGCACTTCGAAGACATTAAGAATCTGAGGATCCCATACATTTTATGTTATGTCCAAAATGTTATATTGTAAGGCCTTAGGCCACTTTGAGTCTTAGTTAGCCGCATAATGACATGTATGTCAAGAAACAGCTTAAAAGCTTGTAACCAAATTGGAAGTGTAACCGATTGGCAGTGGTGGTTCGTTTTCCACCGTGTGTAACTGTCAATTGAGAGTCTTTATATAGTTGGTCTCTGTTCGTGTAGAGGGAGAGGGAACGAACAGAAAGAGAAAAGAAAACAATTTTTGTATGTATAATCTCTGGAAGGAATAGAAAATAGTTTTGTTCCTGGTCTAATTACAGAGCATCGATTTGGAGTCATTCCACTGGTGGGTTTCTTCGAAACCAGTGGAATGACCTCCATGTAGTTAGATTTATTTCTGTTATGTAGTTTTAGTGTTTCTGTGTGTTCTGTTTGGTTACAATGTGCAGAGAAGGAATTAGCATTTCATGTGTATACGTTCGTTGTATGTCGGAGCAGTTTGTGCATATACTGTGTTTGTATGAAGATACAATTTGTGAGTATCTGTCATTTGTATGTCGCAGACAATATATGTTTATACCACATTTGCATGTAGAAACATTCTGTGTGTATCCAACAATTGTATTTTGTGATTGGATGTATGAGCGAATGTACATTGTTAATGTACATTGGGGTAGATACAAATGTTGACCGGCAGTAGTGGTCGCAGCGGAAGGAAATACAAAGGAGTTACCGGTGGTAGGAGGTCAAGTATTGTATGGCCGAAGTCATTGGCAAAAGAATCGTCATCGGAGGAACTAAAATCGGCTGGCCCGACGGTGAAAGTCTCACCGATGATTGCCTTGACCTAAGGCATCAGGGTGAGAAGGAGTGTCGGTGGAAGAGCCTCAGGTCTGACCGAAGAAATGTATCTAACCGATAATGAAGTCTCGTTAATGCATCGACAAGAGTGACCACATCGGGAGATTCACTAAAAGTTAGGCCGACAGTATCGGTCTAGCCGATGGTTCTAACCATCGGGGAGAGGAGACTTGTCGGCGAAGGAATTTATGAAGTGACCGATGATCTTAGTCACATCGACAAAGGGAAAGCAGAGGATGTGCATCGATGTAAGGTTTGATATTGGACGATGAGGATTAAGTTACGCCGATAGTCTAAGTCAGACCGACGAAAGAGAAGCGAAGTATATCGGTGAGAGTGGAGAGAAGTGTTACCGATGGAGAAGCGGGAGTTAGACACTCATCGGTGTGACCGATAGCATCGGCAGAAGATTCAAGGAACTCGCTGATAGAATAGTATCATGCCGATAGGCACATAATCGAAGCCACTCATCGCTGAGAGATATGTATCGGCGAAGGACTCTTTCGTTTGACCGATGGTGTACAGTCTTGCCGATAGGCAAGAATAGGTATATTTTGGTGTGACATTTAAATTGTCTTGCCGATATACTCTATAATGGCTATTTTGTGGGCTTCAAATGGAGTCTTCAACCTGTTTTATCTATTAACTGGTTTTCCTCTGCATCAAATTGGTATCAGAGCTCAGCGAAAGGACTGGGCTATTTGTGTATTGGTATTCTGTCACTGAATAGGCAGAAGAAGAATGAAGAAGAAGAAAGAAGCTGAAAAGTGTGCTAGAAAAGAATTTTGCTGACTTTCGGTTGCAGGTGCAGATTCACTCGCTACAGTAGGCAGATGAGAGATCTGTCATGGGCCTGAGAAGGAGGTCCAGTTGGTGTCGCCAAAAGTCCTGGGGAGGGAGGCAAGAAAGGACTCCCAGGTGAGGGACAGATGTGTTGGTGTAGCATGAAGGAGTGGATTTCAGTTGTTGCATTTCGGAGGCAGCCATTGATGGAAGGCACAGTTAAGGATGAAGAGGAAGCAGCAGAGGCATCCAGTTAGTATTGAAGACATCGAGAAAGCCAACAGATATTGCAGGCTTTTCACTGAGCATTTCCATGGGACATGGAAAATTTTCAAGTCTGGGAGTATGGTGCAGAAGCACTTCGAAGACATTAAGAATCTGAGGATCCCATACATTTTATGTTATGTCCAAAATGTTATATTGTAAGGCCTTAGGCCACTTTGAGTCTTAGTTAGCCGCATAATGACATGTATGTCAAGAAACAGCTTAAAAGCTTGTAACCGAACTGGAAGTGTAACCGATTGGCAGTGGTGGTTCGTTTTCCACCGTGTGTAACTGTCAATTGAGAGTCTTTATATAGTTGGTCTCTGTTCGTGTAGAGGGAGAGGGAACGAACAGAAAGAGAAAAGAAAACAATTTTTGTATGTATAATCTCTGGAAGGAATAGAAAATAGTTTTGTTCTTGGTCTAATTACAGAGCATCGATTTGGAGTCATTCCACTGGTGGGTTTCTTTGAAACCAGTGGAATGACCTCCATGTAGTTAGATTTATTTCTGTTATGTAGTTTTAGTGTTTCTGTGTGTTCTGTTCGGTTACAATGTGCAGAGAAGGAATTAGCATTTCATGTGTATACGTTCGTTGTATGTCAGAGCAGTTTGTGCATATACTATGTTTGTATGAAGATACAATTTGTGAGTATCTGTCATTTGTATGTCGCAGACAATATATGTGTATACCACATTTGCATGTAGAAACATTCTGTGTGTATCCAACAATTGCATTTTGTGATTGGATGTATGAGCGAATGTACATTGTTAATGTACATTGGGGTAGATACAAATGTTGACCGGCAGTAGTGGTCGTAGCGGAAGGAAATACAAAGGAGTTACCAGTGGTAGGAGGTCAAGTATTGTATGGCCGAAGTCATCGGCAAAAGAATCATCATCGGAGGAACTAAAATCGGCTGGCCCGACGGTGAAAGTCTCACCGATGATTGCCTTGACCTAAGGCATTAGGGTGAGAAGGAGTGTCGGTGGAAGAGCCTCAGGTCTGACCGAAGAAATGTATCTGACCGACAATGAAGTCTCGTTAATGCATCGACAAGAGTGACCACATCGGGAGATTCACTAAAAGTTAGGCCGACAGTATCGGTCTAGCCGATGGTTCTAACCATCGGGGAGAGGAGACTTGTCGGCGAAGGAATTTATGAAGTGACCGATGATCTTAGTCACATCGACAAAGGGAAAGCAAAGGATGTGCATTGGTGTAAGGTTTGATATCGGATGATGAGGATTAAGTTACGCTGATAGTCTAAGTCAGACCGACGAAAGAGAAGCGAAGTATATCGGTGAGAGTGGAGAGAAGTGTTACCGATGGAGAAGCGGGAGTTAGACACTCATCGGTGTGACCGATAGCATCGGCAGAAGATTCAAGGAACTCGCCGATAGAATAGTATCATGCTGATAGGCACATAATCGAAGCCACTCATCGCTGAGAGATATGTATCGGCGAAGGACTCTTTCGTTTGACCGATGGTGTACAGTCTTGCCGATAGGCAAGAATAGGTATATTTCGGTGTGACATTTAAATTGTCTTGCCGATATACTCTATAATGGCTATTTTGTGGGCTTCAAATGGAGTCTTCAACCTGTTTTATCTATTAACTGGTTTTCCTCTGCATCACATATCCTTGAGCCCCTTCAAGAGCCTTCCATTAACATACCTAGCCCTTTAAGCCCATCATGTGACCTACAAGCCAACAAGTCTATTCAACAGTCTCCAACCACAAGCCTAAGTCAAGAGCCATCATGCCTTCATGTTGATAACTATCAAGAGCCATCATGCCTTCATGTTGATAACTATCAAGAGCCTATCAAGTCCACTCAAGAACCTTCCACTTCCATCCAAAGTCAAGAGGTATGTCAAGAGCATAATCTTAAACATGTGGAAATATTGAACCTTAATCTTAATCAAGATCAAAGCACCTCTAAGTTCCACCTATCCATGACCTACTTATGGGTTGCCCTCAAGCTATTAGCCATCACCATGACCTCATTCATGAGCAAATTTATCCCTTTTATAGCCCACTTAATCATATTTTTGCTCATAGTTATGATCAAGGTTCTAGCTAAGATCATGAAAACCATGATGATCCATTTGGAAAAACTTTATCTATCTCATGATCAAGATGATATCTATAATGAAGAACCTATTAAAAAGTACCTTGATCCTATCCATAATCCCATAACCATCCATGAGCAAGATATCCAAATTGCTCCTAGTCATCCTCCATCTATCCCTATCCATAATGAGCAAACATCCACTTGTCATAATGAGACATGTGCCTCTCAAGAACACATAAGCATAGAAGATCAAACAAATAACTTGGATCTTAGTGAACACAATGCTAACGATCCTCCTTCCACATCTACCATCGATCCCATTTCAAGTCCACCATCATATCCTAGTAGTCTTACCACCTTCCTCCATGAATGTTCTTCCTTAGGACAACAACAACCATTGTCCTCCATTTCATCTTCTCCATCCAATAAAGAACTCAAGTCTAGTTCCCAGAACACATCTAGTCCCATAGTCAATCGCATCCTCCAAAACATGAACTACAAAGGTAAAGGCCTAGGTCTTTATGAACAAGGTATTTTGGAGCCAAACCATGTCAAAATCCCTCCATGCTCATATGGCCTTGGATACACACCCCAAGGTAAACAAGGCAAAGATGTTGGTAATCCCTTCATGCATCCTAAATTTACCACTTTCCATCGCACCCCCCATCTACCCAATACATATGTTGCCATTCCACCTCCATCATCCTATAAATGTCAAAAGCATGTGACCATACATCTTCTGCCATCCACTTTGCCTCCACTTTTACCAACTCTAAATATCCCTCCATCCACTTTTCCACCGTTGCTTCCAACACCTAACATACCTAGCATTCATAAGTATCCTTACATCCCTAATCATGGCCAACAAAAGCACACATCATCTAAGCATAAAGCTTCCAATAATTCCATCCACTCCACCCACCCCATGGGATTCAAAAACAAAAATTTTGATGCCTCTACTTATAAAGCCAAAAATCCAACTAAAACTCCTAAGGACCCTCATGCCTTAGGGCATCAATGTGAAAAGTCTCTAAATCATCCATCTTCTAAGCAAAGTAAAGCCCATACCTCCAAAAGTAAAGCCCAAAAGCAAAATGGTTTGGGTTCCTAAGCAAATAGCTAGCAAATCAAATGAAGCATCCTCATCCACATCTCAAGAATCCCAACCACCTATCTCCATCCAAAAGCCTACTTCCATCTAAAACTTCCATTCTCTTCAAAAATCCCACAAGCAAAGAAAAAGCACTAAAAATACTAAATCCATGTGGGTTCCTAAATCACTTCATCAACCATCTCCCAAGCAAGCATCTCCATTGCTTCCTACACCGCCATCCCATCAAAAGCTTCAATGTTTATCATGGTGTGTGCAACCATTGGTTATGGTTCCCTTCCATTCCAAAACATTCCCACATACCTCCATCTCCCCAACCTTCATCCATTATCCTACATATCTTCCCCATGCTATCCCTATGGTCCATGCTTTGGCATAAACTTTTCATCCATCTTCATTCCATAAGCCTATATAAATCCACACCATAAGCTACTAGCCTACCCTTTCATAATCCATTTCATCATCCACTATCTACCTAATCCATCTCTCATCCATGTAATCCCTTATCAACATCCATGAGCATAAGAACATGGTCCATGTGACATCCATCTCTAAAGGGACACTATCAACCTTCATAGCACTAAACACTTGAGTCCCTCCTATCCATTACCATGGTGAAAACCTAGCAAATAGGCACCATATGTAATTGTCAACCCATCTAAAAGCAAAAAAAAAAAAAGCAAAAGAAGAAAAAAAAATCAAAAAAGTAAAGAGAAATCCCTTCGTCCAACGGTGAAAACCTGGTAAACAGGTGCCTTGGATAAGTACCATGATGAAAACCTGGCAAATAGGTGTCATGTATAGGTTGATCTTCTATGTCACTTAAACTTGGGGGCACATTGTCTCATCCAGCCTATCTATTTCCAAACTATTTATCCCATTATATCATTTTCCATCCTTTCATGTCCTACCATTAACATACTATCCTACCATCCTTAGCCATTACATAAACATGCTTATCCTATTGAACCCATTTATCCATCCTTCTGCCTTTTGATTTTGATGAAGACATAGGGGCAAACTGTTAAAACATGTTTGGATATTTCTTGACATACCTTCTTTCCAAACCAAGTCTTATACATTGACCATTTATCCATCTTATCTAAACCAATCCAATCATATCATCCCTTGGTCATGAACTTTGTCATGTAAAAATCCTAAGCATTACCACCTAGAATGGGGCAAGTTCTTCCTATGCAACATAGCCTTTGGAGATCACATCCTAGCTCCCTTATGATCCATCCACTATGGTGTATCCTTATCACGAGCTTTCCATCTTATAGCTTATCCCCATCTGTTTATCATAAGCTTTCCACTATAGCCTACCTACCTGTTTATCATGAGGCATGCATCCATCCCTTATATGGCCTATCCTCTTATATATCCATCCAACTCTCAAGAACCTTCCATCCCATCCAACTCTCATGATCCTTTCATCCCATTTACTATGAGCCCATCCATTCATCCATCCTTTGCACCTAGACTTGGTTTTCTCCCTTGTTATTGGTATCTAGCACAAAGGCTACCCAATTGTAAATCCATTGGCATTTTCCAAAACATTACAAAAAATTCCCCCAAAAAAAAAATCAAAATATCCCAAAACAAAAAAAATCAAAATATGTCAAAAAATCCAAAAAATCAACTATCCAACGACAAATCCAAGCAATAAAACCAATCACATCATCCAAAACAATCCACTCCATCAACATTCAATCAAAATCAAATCATCATCATCAATTCTTCCTATCAATAACATTCATTCATCCATTTCAATCAATCACTTCTTCCAATCATAGCAATCAAATCAATCTAAGCAATGATCTTAAATCCAAGTCACTAATCAATATCAAGCAAGCCAATCAATCAAGGAACATTATCCAATCAAATCAATAGGTTTTGATCCTAATCTTGTCATAAACTAAATCAATCATCATCAATGGGATATAGCGTTCCCACATCCTTGTGTTGATCTAGGGATATAGCTTTCCCTGCAATGACAACACTATCTATCAAAACAATCAATTATTGGTTTATGACTTGGCAAGGGCAATACATTGTTTGTTTTGCATCCTTTGAGCATACTAAGAACACTTGCTTAAGCTTAGATTGAGTGGACACTCCAATCATCACACCATCACTATCATCATTCAAAACAATCCAATCATCAAAACAATCAACCCAGCAATAGCAAAAAATCACAACCAAAGCACATCAAGCTAGCCATCAAAACAAATCCAATCACTTCAACAAATCAAAAGTAGCTCAATCCACCACATATCATCCCATCATCAACATTTCATCAAATCAATCTTCATCCATCATTTCATCATCTTCAAAACATTCCAAGCAATGATCCAAGTGTAAGCCCATCCTTAATCCCCATCCTTAATCCATACCAAGCAAGTTAATCAATCAAGCCAAGTTATCCAAATACAATCAATGGTCTTGACCCTAGCCTTGTTGTAAGCCAAATCAATCAGCCAATCAACCAACCAACTCAACAAACAACCTTGTGTTGATCTAGGGATATAACTTTCCTTGCAATGACAACACTCTCAACTATCCTCAATCAATCAATCAATCATTGGTTTACAGCTTGACAAGGGCAATACCTTGTTTGTTTTTGAATCATTTGTGCATGCTTGCTTTCTTGCTTGTGTGTGTTATCATTTTATCTTGCATTTGTATCAAATCCTTATCATTTCCAGCGAATATTCATATCTTGTGTATGTTGGAATAGCTTTTTGCACTATCCTTTGCATCTAAGGTCACATTATACCTTTTGTGCATAGGACTTCAATGCTCTAAGTTTACTTCCTCATACTTTAGACAAGGTTGTATTATGCTGGGGCACGAGACACAATGTCACCCTGGTTCCTTATACCTTGGTGCATAACGTCTAGTGCTATATCAAACATCATGGTTGCTCACCTTCATTGCAACATAACACATCATCTATTTCTTCTATCCATTCCCTTATCTTTCTTTTTGCAGCCAAGCCATTTCTTTTCGAGAGCATACCTGTGTTTGTCCAACCCACCTATCCTCTCGAGGGGGCATCATCATCCTATCTGCATATCCTTTTCCTCTATCCATACCTTAACTTCTTTGAAATGATGTTACTCGACATAAAGCTTATCATCTCGAACATCATCTCAAAGAGGCGCAAAATGTAGACACCCAAATTTGTCCCAACTTTGTCCATATCTAGCAACACCTTGTCAAAAACATTACCCTAGACATCATAAGCCATTTTGTCCTAATTTCCATCCAAATTTCCCTAATCCCACTTAGCCAATTAATTAAATAAATTTTATTTATTTAATTAAAATCCCATTCAATCCCATCCTCATCCTACTTAGCCAATTAATTAAATAAATTTTATTTATTTAATTAATTTCACATGCATAATCCCATTTATCCTATCCCCTTTCCAATTAATTAAATTAATTGATTTCCACATAATATCTTATCTCATCCTATTCAATTTCCTAATTAATTAAATAAATTTTATTTATTTAATTAATATCCAACTCATATCCCAACTAATTCAAATATTTTATTTGAATTAAGTCCTCATCTTTCATCACATTCCAACACTTGTCCAGTCAAGCATGTGTTACAACTTTTATCTTTTACATGCACAACTAATGGGACCTAATTTTAGTATTTATCTACACAAGCACACATAAGCCTTATCTTCCCTTGCCACATGTCAATTGACTACAATTTTTTGATGTGCAAGGAAACCTAACTTAATCCTATCCATCCATTTCATCTAAAGCCCTAATTGATCCTAGCCATCCATTTGAATCAAGCTTTTCCTATAAAGCAAGCCTCTTTTGAGCCATTAGGGGGGACATTAGAGAGGACATTAGAGAAGAGATTAGAGGAGAAAGGATTGAAGGATTCTTCTTCATGCAACCTCACTCTGCTGAATTTTCATCTCAAGCCATTATCTATCCTCTTTCATCCATCTAGCTTGCATCTATCATCTATCAATCATCCATCATTTATCTCCTTATCAATGTTATGCTGCAGAATCGAGCAATCAACACAACAAAGCGATCAATCAATCGAGCTCATCTTGCATCTTCGAGGTATTGAATTATTTAGGTTTAGGTTATGCATTTCATTGTTTGATCATTTCCATTTGTAAATCCAAATTTTTCATTATACACCATCTACAGGCACAGGTAAAGAATTGTGCTCTGGGGGTTCATTCAAATTAGGAGAATTCAGAGCACTAAGCAAAGATTGCAATATGCTATCTTTTCCCAATTGGGTAAAAATAAGTGAGTCACTATCACTTACAAGGTTGTTGACAAATGGCACATGGCCTACTTTCGAGGAGGAAGCAACCAATCTGGCATTGCTTTTCACTGGTTGACTATCCTACTCACACGCTGTCTTTAGTTTGCAGACCTCCTCAGGGGACTGATCACCACCTTCATTCGATTATGAGCCAACTCTCTAGAGAGTTGGGTCCAAACTAGATGACCTCCGTTGAAAGTACACAGTTTGGGATCTGTGTATAGGAATAAAATTGAGATTGAATGATAATCAAGACAATGACATAATCACAACTCAATCCTATAACATCAAGATAACGATCTAAGAAAATAACCAAATGATCAATGAATAATCACAAAAACAATGAAATCTTTCACCTAGATTGTATTGTTATCTTGGTCGAATGTGGATTGCTTCATAAATTGCGAAACCATGTTTGCAACAAGTGGATTTAGATTGTGTTTGTGCTCAAAAGGTCGATGTGCTCAATGATGCGATATGTGCTCAATGCGCTGTATGGAGGCAAAAACTTAAATGATCAAAGAGGGTTTGTTATGAAGATGAGGGGGGTTTATATAGGATTCAATAAAGATCAATCAATAGTCCAGAAAATTCATTAAAACTAATAGATGAGATAAATCTAGAATTAATGATGAATGTGCACTTGACATGTGTCACTCAAAAATATATTTTTGTTTGAGTTAATTGATTGATTTAACAAAGACATGGAATAGACATGAGATATAATTAGATTTCATAAAAATAGAAATACTTTTTTCTAATTTATGAGTTGGTGATAAAAACAATATTGATTAAGTCAATTAACTCAACTTATGTTTTAATTTTTGCATGATTTGAATAAAATTAAATAATAAATTATTTAATTTTGTGTGCATGATGAACCAAATTTATTTTTAGAGGAATTGGAAGATATTTTGAGCAAATTAAATTAAATAAATTTATTTAATTGTTTGTGCATGATAGAAGAAATAGATTAGATTTGAAGATTTAAATAAATTAAACAAATAAATTGATTTAATTTATTTTGCATGATGAAGGATAAATAAAATATTTGATTTGATTTTATTTTTAGAGATTGAAATTCAATTTAAATAAATTTGAATGATTTATATAAATTTGGAAGAATAATTGACTTTATTAAATAATTTAGAAATTATTTAATTATAGATAAAAGGATTTTTTAATTAATTTATTCAATTGATGTGGATTTGAATTTTGGAAGAAGATAATGATTTAATTAAATAATGCAAATTATTTAATTTGGAAGAATAAAGTTGATTTTGATAAAATTAATTAAATAAATAAAATTTATTCAATTAATGTCGATTTTAGGAGATTTGGAATAATTTGATGATTTTGTTGAAATTAATTAAATAATTCAATTATTTAATTAATGTTGAAATGTAGGTGATTTGATGAAATGCAAGTGATGTGATGACATGGTCATTTTTGGGTGTCTACATGATCTACTTTGACCTTGAGGGGTGTGTGTATGAGGAAAATCAAGAGTGTTTGAATGATAAAATCACAATAAAGTAATGATAATAACAACTCGGTTACCAATAACATAAAGAGATCGATCTAAGTAACAATGAATAAATCAAATTAAAACAAGAAAGACTTCACCTAGATTGTATAGTTCTCTTTGTATGAATGTGGATTGCTCAATAACGTTATGGAACCATGGTTGCAACAAGCAGATGTAAGTGCTCAAAAGGTCAATGTGCTCAACGATATGATGTATGCTCAATTTGCTGTTAAGAAATACCTGAGAATAAATGATCGAAGAGATCATGACGCTGAATGATCGAAGAGGATTTTTGAAGGAGACGAGGGGGGTTTATATAGGTTTCAATGAAGATTGATCAACGGTCCAGAAAATTCAATAGAATCAATGGATGAGATAAATCTAGAATTCATGATGAATGTGCACCTGGCATGTGTCACACAAAAAACTATTTTTGTTTGAGTTAATTGCTTTTTGATAAAGATAGGATTTGATTTCATAAATTAGAATGCTTTTTTCTAATTTAAGAGTTGATAAAAATAAGATAAATTAAAGCAAATTAACTCAACTTGTAATTTGCTTTTTGAAGTTCTAAAAATAAGACTGATTATGCACATGAGTTACCATGATATTTTTAGAGGAATTGGAAAGATAATTGAAATTAAATAAATAAATTTATTTAATTGTTTGTGCATGATAGAGGAATATGAAGATTATAAATAAAATACTTGATTTTATTTATTTTTAGAGGATTGAGATAATTTAAATAAATTTGCATGATTTATTTAAATTTGGAAGAACAATTTGATTTAATTAAATAATGTAAATTATTTAATTGTAGATAAGAGAGGATTTGTGATGAATTAATTAAATAAATTGATTTATTTAATTAATGTGGACTTGAAATTTGAAAGAGGATAATGATTTAATTAAATAATAAAAATTATTTAATTTTGGAAGAATACAAAGGAATTTAATGAAATTAATTAAATATAGAGGATTTATTTAATTAATGTTGAAAATAAGTGATTTGGACAAATTTGATGAAATTAATTAAATAATTAGATTATTTAATTAAGGCCGATTGCATGTGATTTGATGAAAATGCAAGTGAGTCAAAAACATGGTCATTTTTGGGTGTCTACATTTTTCCCCTCTTTGATGCAATGCAGTTTATAGCGTTGTTTTAAAGAAAATGATTGCTGAAGACATGATACAATTTTGATGCCCCAGTGTAGCTAGCTACCCCTGTGTAGCTAGCATAGGATGCCCCCTCGAGAGGAAAGATAGGGAAGCGACAGAAGGACTGGGTTGATGCTCGACTAGAATGATTGTGTTGGAGATAGGCGAGGTTAGGCAGAAGAGAACATGAAAGAAAGACAGTTGATCGATCTTTGCTTGAAAAACTATATAATGACATGGATAAATGGATGGGTGAATGGATGAGCTTGTTACAGTGGTTTCACAAATGTTTATAAAGAGCAATCCTTATTTTTGATATAGCACATGGATAGTTTGCCACCAAGGTATAAAAGACCAAGGTGTTGTGATATTCGAGTGCGTGGATGTTGACTCTGCAAGCAAGCGGTTGAACTTAGATCTCTTAGACATAATATAACCTTGTTGTACATGTGAATAAGCCATAGTCTTGAACATAAAATAAACTTCAATACATAAATTCAAGAAGAATATTAATATGTAAGATGCTAGGTTGTAACACACACACAAGATAAATATGTTGCTAAGAAAGATACTAAAGATCATTCCTCAAACACGACACACAAATGCAATGACTATGCCCCCAATTCGTACTGCATCACAACATACCAAGATTATAGATAAATCAAGGTAGTCTTGAATAGGTAATGGACAAAGGAACAAAAGATAAATCAAAAAGAAAATTGACTGACTTACAAAGTAAACATACAACCAACATATTCTCTTGCCAAAGAGGTTGCTCAATATAGATTGGATTGGTTGGGTAGATAACAACCTTATCATAGGAACGATGTGTCCATTAAAGGGTGTTATTTGTTGAAAGGATAATGTTTGTTTTTAGGAAATGCAACATGTTGTATAAGATGTCTAGTCTGGTTTTGATCATGGAACATCTTGTATAAGACAAGTTTGTTGATCTATTGTTTGGTTGAGATTAATTTAGCTGATGTTGGCAATCGATATGTAGGACAACATATGGCTCTGTAAGTAAGTTGCTTTGCTTCAGGTTTGTGTAAGGACTTTTTCTTTGAAAGGATGCATTTGTTTTTCATTTTGCTACTTGAGTTAGTCAAGTCGAGGTGAATAGATTAGGATAAATGGAAGACTAGAAAGATGACATCTCAATGGATTGAGGTGGGTGAAAAATGATGAATCATATGTGCCTAAGTACTGGATACTTATTTCGTATTCCAGAATGCCTACATACCCTATATCCACGGGATCAAGGCACATTACGATGAAAGATGAACATGATAATATGTAGTTATGGATAGAGTGATGAATGGGTCAAGGTGTTTGAGCTTGGGTTGTTTGAAATGATGAGATCTTATGTACCCGAGTACTAGAAACTTCCTTCGTATTCCAAACTGCCTACATACCTATATCCATGGGATCAAGGTACCTTAAGATTGAGATGAGATGATATGTAGTTTTGGTTGTTTGATGATGTAGGATAGTGTTGAAGTGTTTTGGTTTGGTGAAATGGTTGAAGTGCTTGTGTTTTTGTTTTTGTTTGTGTTTGGAGGTTGAAGTATTTTTGTCTAGTAGAGGTGTTTGCATGGATGACTGTCATATGATAGTTGATGTAAGATGAGTGATAACTGACGTGGGATGACGACGATGAACATTGACAAATTTCTAAGCTATTCTAGATAGGGAAATGGAAATGCAAACAAGGTCAATGGTTTTATTATGGATGGATGGATGAAGTTTATTATGAAAGAGACATGGAATGAACAAGATTTGATAGATGATGGATACTAACTCTATACATAGCGCTTGTTTGCCAGGTTTTCACTATGGTACTTATCCAAGGTGCTTGTTTACTAGGTTTTCACCATAGGACGGATTATTTTTTATTTTTATTTTTTGTTGTTGTTGTTGTTTTTTGTTTTTAGATACTCTGAGGATCAGGAATAGAACTTCTTGAGATGAACACTATTGAGTGGCTCATGTAGAGGAATGCCTTCAGGTGTTGCTAAAGTATAAGCTCTTGATCCATATGTTGTTGTGATAACAAAGGGTCCTAACCAATTAGGCTTGAACTTGCCCTTCTTTTCTCGATCTGCTTGATTTCTCTAATTTTATTTTAAGATGAGATCACCAACTTGAAACCATCTTTCTTTGATCTTTTTGTTATAGTTATGCCAGAGGCAGTTTTGATAGACATGGAGATGATTAAGCATGGCAAAGCACCTCTCATGTAGTAGTTCTAGCTCAGCTAATTTGGAATTGCGATACTCCTCTCCATCAATCAGGTTCTGTGTGGATACTCTGAGGGATGGGATCTCGACCTCTATAGTAGAATGGCTTCAGAGCCATAGACCAAGGCATAGGTGTTGCACTAGTTGGTGTTCGAATACTAGTGCGGTAGGCCCATAGGGCAGGATTGAGTTGTAGGTGCCAATCACGACCAGCTTCATTGACCGTTTTCTTGAGGATTTTGAGAATGGTTTTATTGGAAGCCTTGACTTGGCCGTTACCCTACGGATAGTAGGGAGTTGAAAAGCGATGTTGGATATTGTATTGGGTGCACAAGGCACATACATCTTGATTCTTGAATGGTCTCCCATTATCAATGACAATGGCTTGGAGGATACCATACCAGCAAATAAGGTAGTTAAGGATAAACTTGGCTATTTGCTTGCCGATGATATATGTCATGGGAATGGCTTCGACCCACTTCGTGAAATACTCAGTGGCAGTAATGATAAATTTATGGCCATTAGATGAGGATGGGTGGATTTGTCTTACGAGGTCGAGACCCCATTGAGAAAAAGGCCATGGAGTAGTCACAGGTTGTAGTTCATGAGCTGGTGCATGAATTAAATCTCCATGCTACTGGCATTGTAGACACTTCTTAGCAAACTATAAAGCATTTTGTTCTATAGTAGGCCAATAATACCCTGTGCAGAGTATCTTCTTAGCGAGGTTAGGACTAGTAGAATGTGCACCACAGACACCTTCGTGTATGTCTCGTAAGGTAACATCGACTTCTGCATTATGACATCGTAAGAGGATACCATTGAGACTCTGGTGATAAAGTGTATCACCCAAAATAGTGTAATGGGACGATCGACGGATAAAGGTTTTACGTTGGGTTGTAGATAGTTCAAAGGGAAAGGTGTCATGTTTAAGGTATTCATAGATATCTTTGTACCATGGGGAATTGGGACCAACAAGTTCGCAGATGATTTCAGTAGTTGGAACATCAACGGCTGGTATCAATAATTGCTCGATCAAGAACTCACATTTCTATGTGTTTGCATGCATGTCTATAAGTGACCCCACAGAAGCCATAGAGTCTGCAGCTTTGTTATGCTCTCTTAGAATTTGCTCAAATGTGATACTAGAAAAGTGTGGTTTGTAGGTATCCACTAGTTGCTTGTAGGGGACCAACTTTTCATCTTTTGTTTGGTACTCATCAGTGACTTGTCGAATGACTAGTTGTGAGTCTCCATATACCTATAGTTCTGTGATGTCCCATTGAACTGTTGTATTGAGACCTATGAGGAGTACTTCATACTCAGCTATGTTGTTGGTGCAAGGAAATGCAAGCCGATATGACTTGGGGATATAGTCATTTTGTGGTGTGATAAAAAGGATGTCGGCCCCTAATCCATGTTGTGTGTAGGAACCATCAAAATACAACTTCCACATTATTGAGGTAGAAAGAGTGAAGAGATTCTCATCTAGAAATTCAGATACCATAGGATGTACATTTGTCATATATGCTTCTACTAGTTGATCTATGAGGGCTTGTCCTTTGATTGCTTTACAGTCTACATACTCAATGTCAAACTCACTAAGGATCATGACCCATTTAGCTAGTCTACCTGTGAGAGCTACTTTTGCTAGTAGATACTTTAATGGATCAATTTTTGCTATGAGATTTGTATGTTGGTTAAGCATGTAATGCGACACCATTTGGGAAGCGAACACTAAGAGTAAACAAGCTCTTTCCATAGGCGAATAATTGAGTTCATAACCCACCAAGGTTTGACTAATATAATAGATTGCATGCTCTTTTCCTGACTCATCATGTTGTGCTAGAAGAGACCCTAGGGCTGCAGTTGTAGTTGAGATGCACAAGATCAAAGGCCTATCGGTGACTGGTGGTACCAAGACAGGAGGTGTAGCTAGATATTCTTTAAGCTGATCAAATGCTACTTGACACTTATCATCCCATCGAAATGAGACATCCTTTCAGAGCAAGTGTTGAAATGGTTGACATTTATCTGCTAGCTGTGAGATAAACTGCCTAATGGCTTGTAACCTTCCTTCAAGGCTCCTTAATGCTTTCATATTCTTTGGTGGAGGCATCTCCACTATAGTTATGACTTTTGTGGGATCTACTTTGATGCCTCTACGAGATACAATGTATCCCAATAGTTTTCCTAATGTTACCCTAAAGACACACTTCTTTGGATTGAATCTCACTTGATATTTTTCTAGTCTGTCGAAGATTTATCCTAAAACCTATATGTGATCTGCCCTAGAATATTTTGCTAGTAAATCATCAACATAGTCCTCCATGATGTGATGAAAGAGATCATGGAATATCATTGTCATTGCTCTTTGATAGGTTGCCCCTGCGTTCTTAAGACCAAATGGCATGACGCACCAACAATAGGTACCCCAAGGACAAGTGAAAGCTATTTTATGTTGATCTTCTTCTGCTATCATTATCTGATTGTAGCCGGAGAATCCATCCATTAGAGAAAGCATTTCATGACTAGCAGTCAAGTCTACTATGAGATCAATGTTTGGCAGTGGGAAGTCATCTTTGGGACATGCTTTGTTGAGATCTCCAAAGTCAGAACACATGCAAATGCCCCCATTGGGTTTAGCCATAGGTATAATGTTGGAGACCCATTTTGGATAATCAATAGGTTTGATAAACTTTGCATCTAACAACTTCTGTATTTCCACTTTCACCAAGAGAGCTCTATGTGGATGCATCTTCCTTAGTTTTTTCTTGATGGGTTTAACTGTTGGATCAACTATGAGATAGTGAACTACTAGTGAAGGGTCTAGCTCTTGCATATCAACATAGACCTCCATGCAAAGTTGATGGTTCTTTGTAAATAGAAGTTGGTAAGATTCTTGTGCTCTTGTTCTGATAATGATGTTGCAAGGAATGTTGTTCTGGGATTTTACTCTGTGCCAAGGTTTATCTCTGTAGAATCTTCCACTAGGAGAATTGATTTCTCTTGATACTTAGATGGTAGGGGAAGGTTGAATCCTCCATCCTCAGGTGCCACAGTTGGGTTTTCACCATTGGATACGTCCTTTGTTTTTACTATTTTGTGATTGGGAGGTGCCACAATGTGGTTTTCACCTAGAGATCTTTCTTTATTTTTACTTTTGCAACTGGAGGATTTGGCATTCTCACCAAAATAAGTAGTTTGCTATAGTTCCATGACAAAACCAGCTTTGTGATTTCCAAGAGGGATACCATCCTGGAGTCCCATGAACTCAGCAATAGCTTTGTCATTCTAAAATACATCTAGAATGAGGGCCCCTTGTTGGTCCCAATTGATAAGTTCAAGGTATACAAGTGTTACAATCTGGGTGTTGGTGTTGAATGTGAAGGATACAGATGATAGCACGAATATAGAGGATTTAGTGAATAGGTCAATCATATGGAGGGAAGAGTCATTGATGATATCCTCATTAGACATTGAATCTGCGAGAGAAGTTTCTGCCACCTTGTCGAGAATACCCTCGATGTCCAAGGCGTGTGGTACCTTCCTACCAAATCCTAACCCCTTCTTGTCTAACTTCTTCTTCACAATAATGGGTTCCATTTCACCTTGATTATTTTTTCCAAGGCCACCTTTGCCTTTGTAGCCCATGTTCTTCATAATTCGTAGGCCATTGCCATATTGTTTGATTGGTATGATGACTGGTTCTTTCTCCTTGTAGAGCCAAGAAGAGATGTCTTCAATTGTTTCCTTTGCTAATAATTTTCCCTCTTGGAATTGGGTTAGAGATGCTGGGGGAGGAATAGCTACTTTTTTAGTTGCTTTGGCTATGGGCAGTTAGCCGTAGGATTTAGGGGATAAGGGCATCCACCCTACACAACAAGATTTTGAGATATCATATTCTCCAAATCCTATATCACGAATGTGAGCTTTGATTTTCGGAATAGGATGAGGATTGGGTTCAGCTGTAGAGGATTTTGTCAGATTTTCAAAATCAACATATAATGGGGATGCATGGGCTTTGTCATTATTGGGTACTTGGTTGCAATTCTTATAACTGCCTTGCAAGACACGGCATAATTCGAAAGGATTAGGGTCACCTAGGATAGTGATCTCCGTACCATTGAATGGGAACTTGAGAGACTGATGGTACATTAAGGGAACAACTTTCATGGCATGGATCCATGGGCATCTTAGGATAATGTTGTAAGGTAGCTCAATGTCAAGGACTTGGCACCTAGTTTCTAGCATGACAGGGCCTACTTGTATAGGCAAGTGGCTAACACCTTCTGACCGACATTCAGCATCATCATACCCCTTGATTGTAATACTTTGATCAATGTTGACATGATCCTCAGAGTATCCCAATTGTTTGAGTATCTTTAGAGATTAGATATTGAGACCAGCACCACCATCTATGAGTATGAGTTTGATCTTGCATTTATGGATGAGCACCTTAATGTGAAGGGCATTGTTGTGACATGGATCATGGGATGGGAGGTCCTTTTCAGAGAATACCACATTGTAAGGTGAGGCAATGTTACCTATTATAGCTTGGAAATATGCAACCGCTATGTTGTTAGGAACCAAAGACTCATGTAGGGCTTTTTCAAGCACAACTTTATGTGCGGGTGATGACCTTAGAAGATCTAAAATAGAGATCCGTGCAGGGGTTTTCCCTAGATGTTTGACAAGATTATAATCAGATTGAGCTGGGAGACTTGTTGTAGGATCACGAATGGTGCCATGACCATGATGAGTTGTAACAATGCAATCTGTAGATTTGCCTTTGATTGTGAGGGTAGACACCCGACTCTCTTCAAAACGACCCACAATAGAGTCATAGGAAGTTGAAGCTTTGTTAACACCTTTACCTTTATCCAAAGGTGGACCTTGACCATGGTTAGGGAATGGTTCCTTGTACATGTTGAGATCCTTGTTTGTGTTTTGATTAGGGGGGTCACTGAATGTGATTTATCCTCTATCAATAAAATTTTGGATCAGGTGTTTGAGTTTCAAGCATCTTATGGTTTGGTGTCCTTTAGTTCTATGGTACTCGCAAAATTCGTTTTCTTTGTATCGTGCAGTTTTGTAAACAGGTTCACCATATGGGGGAGCATTTGGTAATGTGATGAGTCCATTGTTTATAAGTTTCTATAGAACAGTTTCTATAGGCTCTCCCAAGGGAGTGAATTGATATTGAGGGTAATCTTGTTGAGGTCTCTCTTGTTTTCGTTGTTGTTGGTTTGGTTGTCTTTGTGAGGCAAAGGTTGACTTGGTTTTGAAAGATGAAGGGGTGTTTACAGTGTTTGAACATGTTGAGAATCTACCACACCATCATTGACCACATTTTTATTTCTGTTCCAAATTTCTGGTTTGTCATTTGATTGTTGTTGGGGAGCATTGTCTTTGTTGTCTTTGAAGATTTTGACTACACCTTTAGCGATGAGGGCCTTTTCAATATTGATGCCCTTGTAGGTAATTTCATCGAAGGATGTAGCACTAAGGATTTGTAAATGAAAACCTAATTCTGGGTTAAGGTTCTGCACAAATATGTTAACAAGCTATTTTTAGGGTATCTTGAATGGGAATTTGCTAGCCATTTGGTTAAGGAGATGAGAGTTTCCCCATTTTTCTATTTATTGTGCATAAATCAGTCATGGAGACTTCATGTTCTGTGTTGTAGGAGAAATGGGTGGCAAATTTCTCTGCAAGCTCATTAAAAGATTTGATACCCATGGGTAGGTGCGAGAACCATTCTATAGCTTGACCTCTAAGACTACGAGGAAAGAGGCGCATAAGATATGTGTCGTTATGTGAGACCTCGAAGCAAGCGAGATATAATTCTCTAAGATGGTCTTTTGGGTCTCCTTTTCCTTTGTATTTATCAAATTTGGGAATAGTGAAATTGTGAGGAAAAGGGATCATGGGTAATGACCGATCAAATGGTTAAGGACAAACTTCTTCCAAAGAGAAGGTTTTCTTGGTGTGGCCAAACGTAAGATCAGATAGTTGTTGTTGAACCTCCGCAAGTTTTAGCTCCATAGTTGTGGTAGGGGTTGGAAACATCTCTTGTTGTCCTAGAGGTGGTTGTTGTTGCCTATATGGAAGATTGTAGTGGAAGCCATGGGCATTGGTGTTATAAGGGTCGTATGATTGGTTAGGGTCGTATGTATTGTATGTTGGGTTTGGATTGGGTTGGTTTTGGGTGTTTTGATTTTGGGGAGGTGGGGGTGGTGCTAGGTAAGAATGTAGTCTTTGTGATGGTTGTTGATAATAGTTTTGTCATTGGTATTGTGGATGTGGTGTGAAGACAAAATTTGGTGGAGGAAAGCTAAAGTTTGTTGGGTTTGGTTGTAGTGGTGGAACATAGCTATGGGAAGTTTAGTTTTGGGAATGTTGAGGGTTGAGGTAGGTGTGGGTTAGGTTTAGAGTGGAAGATCATTGTGGTGGAGGGACATAGGTAGATGGGTTTTGTGATGGTTGGGTTTGATTGAGATATGTGTTGAAAAAGTTTAGCGTAGATGATCGTTGTGGCGAAGGGACATAGGTAGATGGGTTTTGTGATGGTTGGGGTTGACTAAGATGGGGATAGGTATGATTGAGGGTAGAAGAATGTTGTGGTGGAGGGACATAGGTTGTGTTGACATTTTGTGATGGTTGGGGTTCCATGACATTGCTTGGTTTAATGATACAGAGGTTGGATGATGTTGGGGGTGGTGTTGGTTGTGGCCCTTGCTATATGGCTACATAGGTGTTTTCCAGATTGTAATTTGGTGGGAAACCTTCTTGTGATGGGGTAGCCAATGTTCCACTTACATTTGGTGTGGGCGTTTGGGATGTGATAGGAGGTTGTTGTGTGTTTGACCTAGCTAGAGAAACATGTTTCTCTAATTCAGCTCGACGTTGTAGAGTCTCTTGTTGGTGTGTATAGATCTCCATAGGAGTCAAGAGAGGTTATATGGGTCTCTTCACTATTGGTTTTTGATAAAGAGGATTCTCATATTGAGCAGAAAAAGGCATAGGCATTCTCCCTTGTAGGATTTGTTCAGGTATAGGAGTGGTCACAGTTGACATGGTTTGGACTGTAGTTATGATGTGATGGGTTTTATTTTGCTCTTTAAGATTAGATAGATCAAAATTTTGAGGTAATTTGGCTCCTTGTTCGGCTAGTAAGTGGAAGAAATGATCTTGGTTCTCACTAAGGATTTTGTCAAACGTGGCTATGGCTCTAGGATCTTGCATGACTTCATCAAGGTCATGTCTATCTTCTTGAGAGGATTGACCTTCTTCAAACACTCTTCTTGAGATGAGACTTGAACCGTGGTATAACCGGGTGTATTAAAATCATGAGGCATGCCGGTAGTGAATTGAGTTACCTCTACTAAAGGGACATTACCTTCTTGAGGATTGGTTGGTTGGTCATGTTGTGGCCTATTTTGTGATTTGGTTGGTCTTTCCATTGGTGTTTTTAGAGTACCCTTTGGAGTCATGTTTGATTAGGTTGGTTGAGGTGTATGAGGAGGTGGTTTGCGCTTCCTTGGGGCAACTTTCTTGGCCTTCATAGATTGCTGGAGTCTAGTGGTTACCATGGGATGCACTAGGACAATATGTTTGAGATTTTGTTGGGATTTTGCTAAGGTAATTTGATGAACAATTTTTTTGGACCAAAGGCACTAGACTGTTATACCAAAGGCGAGCTACTGTGTTACCAAAGGCGCTGGACTATTCTGCTAGAAGCGAGGTACTATTATACCAAAGGTGAGCTAATGTTAATACCAAAGGTGAGCTACTATTATACCAAAGGTGCTGAAGCAGTGTCAGTGATGTTTATAAGGCAAATTTTGATAGATTTGGATTTGCTTTGGCAAGAGAAAACACATCAAACAAAGTACCAAAAAAGGACTGACATAATAGATAGTGTATGTTCAAGGCTCACAAAAAGCCTAATGTTTCCACGGGTATTTAGACATTTGCAAACAATTCAAGCACTTTTTATCCCTAGAGACATGGTTTCATTATGGTAGATCAGCTCACAACTTAATTCTCTGTCGATCAAATGTCATTCCATATAGGTGTCGTACATTTGTATCTTTGCGAGAGACGATAGGCAGGGATATCTCAACGTCCCCTCAGAAAACTCAAGTAGGTCACAAGAGCTTTATGACCGAGTGAATACTATCTCTTCTCAAGGGAGGCAATGGTGAGTATCTTGGGGGCTTGAATCGATTCCCTTTGCACTGATAATTACCGCAACGTTCGAAGGTGAAACGGGTAGTCACTATCCTAGTAAGAGTATCAAACACTTCGCACAATGTGAAATTGCTTTCACAAAGAGCTAGTACACCTCTTTTTGATTTGGCACCACAAGGTAAGGTTGATGTCGGTTAGGACTTGGCTTTTGCCTTATCCCTCTTATATAGCAGTTCAAAGGAAAACTCCGCTTAGGGTCATCCCTTTTGGATGAAGTGTAATCCAAAAGCAAGCCCTTCTAAAGAAATAACTAAAATTGTAAGATCAAGCACGTCAATCAAAGGTTCAATTGTCCTGTTATAAGAAAAATAAGGTGCAACTAGATTAGGCACATACACGATTGTAGCTGTCAATTGTCCCTTATGAAATTGAAGTGTTTTGCATTCATGTCAATTGTCCCTTAAGAAATTGAAGTGTTTTTGCATGCATGTCCATTGTCCCTTAAGAAAGAAATATGTTCATAAGATTTAGATTTGCAAAAAAGATGTTTTATCCCTTAGGAAAGCAATATGTTTTCTAAGACCGAAATTGATAGATATGTCAATTTCTTCAAAGCTTGTCCTGCACGAACATGTTAGAGAAACTAATTTGCTCTGTTTGAGTGATAAGAAGCTGCAAAAAGTGATATTAATTCCACACAAACCAAGTAGTTAGCATGTGTTTGAAGTCATAGATTGAGGATAGGCCAATGAGTGCACTTAAAAAATAAAACTCATAAAATAATTGAAATAATATTACCATTGTGTAGAGGATGTAAAAATATCAACTTTAAAAAAAACATCACTTGAATCTGAGTCCGTTTGTGAAAGTTATGAAGCTTGGAAGGTCTAAAAACTATGGTGAGACATAGACAACAGTGAGAAAATGAGTTTTTTGAAAAAATAGAGAATCTTGAGAAAAAATCAATTTCACCACGATGTAGATCACGAAATTCTATCCTATTTAAAAAAAAACACTCAAATTGGCCTCCGTATGACCAAGATAATGAGGTTTGAAAGTTGCTTATTGGATCAAAATGCTCAATGAGAAGGGGTTTGTCTTAAGCCCCTTGTAAAAGGCTCTTGGTCACTGATGTGACCTGCTTGACTGTGCTTAAAAAATCTTATATTTTAAAAAAGCTAAAATTAGTTTTTTTAAATTATTTATTTATTTATTTATTTTAAGTTTTTTTAAATTTTCATATTTTAAAACACAAACCTTTTTAAAAACAATTTCTATTTTTTAACTATGAGAAAAAAAAAAAGAGGACAATCTTCTTTGAAGAGGACGTCCCTCTTGCAGGTACGTACTGTCTGCGCAGGTTACTGCGCAGCAATACTTTTCTTTTTTTGGGGGTTTTGTGTTTTCTTTTTTATTGTGTTTTTTATTATTTTGCTTTTTTGCTTTTTTATTTTTGATTGATTTTTTTTTTAATTTTGCTTTTTAAAAAAAAAATAAATTTTGAAAAAAACAATAAAAATATTTTTTTTGTACCTGCATAGTGACTATATGGCCTCGAGTTGTGTGCCTGAGGTAAAAAAATTTACCAAATTTTTACCTGTACTGAAATAGGCTAAATTATATGTTTTTCTTCACCTCTCAACCCTTCCGAACACAACTGTGATGTCCATTTTTCCTAGCAAGCTTCCTTTAAAAATTCATCTTCGGATCTCTCCTAGATAAAGAGTAAAATACCTGTGAAATCAAACTAAAAATTCCACAAATTTGATATTAGATCAGGACCATGGGTCCCACCGAGCGTACCAAAATGTGTATGAGGAAAATCGAGAGTGTTTGAATGATAAAATCACAATAAAGCAATGATAATAACAACTCATTTACCCATAACATAAAGAGATCGATCTAAGTAAAACTGCAATATCAATGAATAAATCAAATTAAAACAAGAAAGACTTCACCTAGATTGTATAGTTCTCTTTGTATGAATGTGGATTTCTCAATAACGTTGTGAGACCATGGTTACAACTGTGACGCCCTGTTATGTAACCCTAAAGAGTTAGACTAACATGAGCAAAATTACATAAATAATTTTTTTTTAAGAAAGAAATTGCAATATCAGTAACCAAAGATATCATTATACACAACATAAAGAAAAGTGCACTTCTAACTCCTCTAGGGAAACATAACTGCATCAGTTGATCAAAAAGTCTTAACAACACAAGTGATATACATTAAACTGCTACAGTTAAGAATAACTTTCACATTTGCAAAGATAGTTAATTTACAAAGTTACAATATAAGATTACAAGACCAATCATGCCGGTTTACAAATAAATAATTATGAATGTATACAACAACTCTGAAAGTGTACTGCAAATTTAGAACTAGATCACTTCTGCACTAGACTCGAACCGATTCTCTAAGAAGACCAATGGATAGCTCTGCCACCCAACCATGTGGGACCCTGAGGTCCACCCCTCCGAGCTAGGAGATAACAATGAGGATTCCACTAAGCCAAAGGAACAACATCAAATATAACCAAACGAATACAGACTTGACATAACCGACCATAATAACAAGACTGCACAAGACAAAGCAACACTCCAGAGGCAACAATGAAAACAATAAAGATGGAAGTAGCTAAGCTGCAACGAGGAGAGTGTCATCGCATGGTCCTAATCATGGGTTATCCAGGCTATCTCTCACTAGAAGCCGGCCCCCATCTATGGTTATCCTGGTGACCCTTTTCTGGCATCGGCCCCATAGGGTGACACATGCGGAGCTGACACATCCTCTCATGTGGACAAGGAGGTCGACCTTGCCAACTAGGCCTTCTCATCCCATCCTTAGCCTTTGAGAGCACTCAAGGCATGGGTGAGGCAACATACTTATCTTGTTATGTGAAAGACTACCTGACCCACCTAGATATATTTTAAGCTGTCACTTGATTACAACTTCCATGGGGTTATCCAGGCAGCCACTTCAGGCACCAGCCCCACCATGGAAGCCACTCTCCTTTCTACACTAGCAACCCTTATCCAACATTTGAAACAAATGACATGCATGAGCGAGGGACTATAAGACATCTAACTTTCCACAACCATCATGTTACATAAACAGTTACAAAGTTCTATATCCACAAGACTTTTTCCCATCCAAAACAAACTCGATTCATTTATCCCATTACAATGACATGCCACAATTTTGAACCAAAGACCAAGAAACCACACCTCTAGAGTTAGGTAGGTTGAACACAAAACCAATGTTAAAGTAGCCCTTTCCGACAAGGACAACGCTTACGCATCTTGACCCAAAGTAGTCATAACATCTCTCTAGAAACTTCACTTCACACTTATCCAAAGTATAAACATAAACTCAAACCCCAAATAGATACAATGACCCAAAAATAAGCATATAGATTCGATAAGGAGGATAATTAAGTATATGTGATACAATGTACTTCTAACTTAAACATGAAATTAACTATGAGATTTTAACTTCCTTTTAAAGAAAATTCTAGATTACGGAATTAACAATTTCTCTACAACTACAAGAATAAATATCCTAGCTAATTTCCTAACAACTACCATCTACTAATAAAAACAAACCATAATATATTTTCTAAGCAAGAATTTCCATCTAAGATTTACTAATTACACTTCCTAATATGAACAACTACAAATATATAAATATTCTTGCTATAAACTTTTCGACGATCATTTTGCTACTACAATATTCTAATAACTATCAATTTACTAACAACAACAAACTATAATTATATACATATATTTTCTATAAGCATGAACTTCCATCACATTTTACCAACTACCAATTCTATTAAAAACAACTATATATATATATATATTCCCAAGTGCATAAATTACCATCGACATACTACTAACTACAATTCTTAATAAAAACATCTACAAAAAACATATATATTTCTTTTCCCATAAGCATAATTTTTCATCTAATATTTAACCAATACAATTTCAAATCAAACACTATAACAAATATATGTATTTTCCCCATTAGCATAAGTTTTCCCATTGCTACCCACTATCTACAATACCTAACAACCAACTACAAAATCACATTTATTTCGTTATGAATAATGACTACCCATTTTGCCTACTACGACTACAATTTTCTAATAGGACAATTTACCAATGTGTTACCCATCACCACAGTTCAAACTGTCAACTAAAGTGACTACAAATATACGTATGCCATTTCTATAATACATGTTATTATTACATTAAAAAACTAGACATTCTGACTAAAACTTGAAATAGGTTAATTAGCATCCGCAGAATTGGAAAGTACTGTCAAACTCCACGTCTATTACTCAAAACGCAGTCAGCCATTCATAATGAAAACATAAACTTGAGAATAAAAAGATGAACTGCCATAAATGACTCAACCTTCTAATCTATTCATTTAGGAATACATTTGGCTTGAGCACAAAAGAAGCTTCAATAATGATAATTCAATAAGCAAGAAATGGATTGTGTTAAAGCAGATGGCATTCAGCTCTCTGGCCAACGAAAAGTGGTAAATACACAGAGGTAGAACTTGAACACTGCTCCAAGGCCAAAACAAGTTGCAAGAAAAGAAGAGAATATATGGGAAATGGCAGCAAAGAACTCAGTTGAAGGTGTGACTACTGCATCCATGGAAGTTTGCCAACCAATGCTAGTGTGGGCCTCAGATCAACTGTTGGATGAAATGGTGAAGGAAAAACAATACAGAGGACTGTGTTTGACAGTAGATCTGGCAGAGGAACACAAAATCTTGAAAGGATAACAACAAAGATTACAACGATTTTGAGAGGAAGCACGCAGTTTAAGCAGAAAACTACGATCAAAGAAGTGAGGGTTTCAAGAGGTTCGAGATATACACCTACCAGAAGAGAGACTCATGAGGGGAGGTTAAGGAAATTGTAGAGCACACAAGAGAACGTCTCTTATACATTAGACTGAAGCACTACAACAAATATCAGAAGACTAGCTTAGCACAAATCGGCCAAGGAAAAATACAGCTTTGGGAGGAATATGGTGTAGGTTAAAAAGAAAGAAGTAGAATGGTTTGCGCAAACGAAGCCCTCAATGCAAGATTGGTAGGAACTCCTAGAATGAAGTCAGGTTTAAGTAATAAACCAAATTTAAATAAAGAAACGACTCATTGAAATGGTCTAAAGATTCACTCCTACATAGGAGGAATTAACACTTATCCAAATAGTTTAATTACATGCAGGAACAAAGTAATACATCCCTTGACGCCAAGATGGGAAATTGACATAAGAGCATCCAGAGATTAAAATTTGTAGAGATAAAGATTGCAATAAGACACAACTAAATGAGGATTGATTTGACACAAGGATCCAAGAAGGCCACAAGATTTGGTTTATAAATTTTCAAAGATGAACAACTACAGAAACTGAGATAGAAGAAAGTGACAGGCAGTCTAGAACAAACCCCGGACTAACTGATTCAAAACCACGAGGGAGAAGAAATAATTTATCCAAGCACAAATAACACTCAAACACGAATTATACAGAAACATACCCAGAACAACAAATTTGATCTGGAGCCTCCAATTTCTTTCGTATTCCTGCAACCAATTCTTTGTTTTTCCCCCAATTTCCGTATTCTCTTTCCAACCAACTCCCTCTCAGAACAAAATCCCCCAATATAAAAATGGCTTAGCTCATAAATTATCACAGACATGCATCCATTACCTAGCATCCCACTCCTCCGAGAATTTAAAATTTGCTAATAAAAGAGATTCTCCAAATCTTAGAATTTCACAATCGACAACTCATGACATTCATTTACTACCTAAAATTATTCTTTTAAAAAACAACATAATAATGAACCATACTAAAACTTATGACGGTGAAACAAACATTAAATAATTAATTAAGTCAGTAATAACATTTTACTTAACAATATTCCAAAATTTACAACTACTCAGAATATTATTGGATTTAACATAATGATAGCAAGAACACATATACATAACTTAAACAAACTCCCAAAGCTCCACAACACGTGACCACCAACAACATGAAACGAGGGTCAAACATCACACCACGACACAAGACCACAACAAAAGACTGGGACTAACCTAGCGGAATAAACCTCGCATTATCTCCCATCATTGATACCCATTGGTGCAAGAGCCCGCTCAAACCTGCTATATCAGGTGGAGTCGAGGCTCAGTACCTGCATCTTGCATCTGAACAATTCATTGTATACGATCAAATACACATATGTCAACACACACAGAGTCAGAGAATCACGGCGTAGTAGGGTGCTCGAAGTGAGTAGTACTGCACCATCCCTGCTCTTGAACAAGATTATAACCACTGCATTTGAATTCAGATATCAATAGATCTAATAAAACATGCTAATATTAATCCATTACTAATCATGTCCAACTCATCATAACTAGAATAATAATAATGTCATCATGAACAAATAACACATGTCTAAACTATATCAGTCGAACATAGTCCATCAAGATCAAAATAAACATAAACCATAACTTATTAATCCAAATGTCTCAGAACTGAATAAATGCAATGAAAGAATAGCAACTGTCTCATATTGACAAGGAGCAATGCAAAACTACCACTATCACAAGCCAAAAAAGAGGGGGCACTACAACAACAAGCGGATGTAAGTGCTCAAAAAGGTCGATGTGCTCAACAATACGATGTATGCTCAATTCACTGTTAAGGAATGCCTGAAAATAAATGGTCGAAGAGATCATGAGGCTAAATGATCGAAGAGATCATGAGGTTGAATGATAGAAAAGGATTTTTGAAGGAGATGAGGGGGGTTTATATAGGTTTCAATGAAGATCGATCAATGGTCTAGAAAATTCAATAGAATCAATGGATGAGATAAATCTAGAATTCATGATGAATGTGCACCTGACATGTGTCACACAAAAAACTATTTTTGTTTGAGTTAATTGCTTTTTGATAAAGAGAGGATTTGATTTCATAAATTAGAATGTTTTTTTCTAATTTAAGCGTTGTTGATAAAAATAAGATAAATTAAAGCAAATTAACTCAACTTGTAATTTGCTTTTTGAAGTTCTAAAAATAAGACTGATTGTGCACATGAGTTACCATGATATTTTTAGAGGAATTGGAAAGATAATTGAAATTAAATAAATAAATTTATTTAATTGTTTGTGCATGATAGAGGAATATGAAGATTATAAATAAAATACTTGATTTTATTTATTTTTAGAGGATTGAGATAATTTAAATAAATTTGCATGATTTATTTAAATTTGGAAGAACAATTTGATTTAATTAAATAATGTAAATTATTTAATTGTAGATAAGAGAGGATTTGTGATGAATTAATTAAATAAATAGATTTATTTAATTAATGTGGACTTGAAATTTGAAAGAGGATAATGATTTAATTAAATAATAAAAAATATTTAATTTTGGAAGAATACAGAGGAATTTAATGAAATTAATTAAATATAGAGGATTTATTTAATTAATGTTGAAAATAAGTGATTTGGATGAATTTGATGAAATTACTTAAATAAATAGATTATTTAATTAAGGCTGAATGCAGGTGATTTGATGAAAATGCAAGTGAGTTGAAGACATGGTCATTTTTGGGTGTCTACAGGGTGGATTCTTTAGGCATCGTTGAACCAACACACTCTTTCATCTTTCCTTTTATCCATTTCTCTATCCTTCTTATTACTTGAAAAGAGCAAAAACTTACATCTGTGATCTCCTTTTCAGACCATTTCACATGAGGTAGAGGCCGTAATGAAGCATCCTGATAGCCTTCATCTACAATGTTGGAGTTGTCATCAACCATGTTAGGAATTTAAATATTTAGTTCAAAGGCTCGAACCTGATCAATAGTTAATCTCATCCAACTCCTTCTTTGCACTTCCCTCTCATCCAAACAATCTTACCAGAAGTCTTCAAGCTAGGGTCTGTGTAGATATGAACCTCCTCCATGCATATTTTCCTTCACATAATTTTTGCTATCGAAGGCTGCACGAGCCAAAAAACTATGGTGACTAAACTCCGACAACTTGTCCATACTCCTAGCACTATCATTAATTTTACAAGAATCAAATGACAAAGTCACAGGAAAAGAGTATATGCCTTCTTTTTCATGGCATGGTACCTCATATTTACAACTGCTATTTGAGGACATATCTCTAGGAGCACCAAATAATCAGATGGGTACCGAGGCAACTTCAACAAGGTATTTTCATAACCCCTAATTCTTAAGTACGAGAAACGATCAAATGTACATACCAAATTGCATGACTAATGTGGCCACTTTAGTAGAAAATCTCCACTCTAGTGAACCTTCAATTTTCTTAGCCAACCACATGTAAAAGGCATCATTAACCCTTCGAAAAAATCATGCACCTTCAATCTTCTGTAACTGAGGAAATGTTTGATACACATGCATACCAGCGGTAGGAGTTCCTTGAATCCTAAAGCCAGGCTAGGTAGCCTCTTTACGAGCCAAGACATAAACCAATTAGGAGCAGATGTGAAACCTTACGGTTTGTGAGAAATTTATCAGCTGCTCATGTATACTTTTGCTAATTATCTTCGCCTAATCAGTATGGTGGTCTTCGCAAATTAGCAAAATAAACCTACACATCCAAAAAGGAAAAGTATCTGACTCTTGGCTCCCAACTACATGGTTCAACAGAGTTATCATATCTAAAACTTCTTCCTTGAAATGGCTTCTCTTAAGATTAGAAGGGAGCCATGACTTTCCTTTCTTCTCGACCTCTAACCAGTACTTGGCAATACAATTTTGGCACCAATCCTTCCTCTCGTTATAATATGTCCTTGTAGAGGAAACAGAGACATCAACATTTTCTTCGTACTCTTCTAAACACAGAGCTAGAGCAATAGATTCAGAGTAAATTTTTGCAACCACAGAGTCATCTGAGGATGTAATTTCTTGGGACTCAGGAAAATAATTATTGGCACAAGCCACTATCAATTCAGGGCAATATATGCACTGCGAGCAGAAAAACTCTAGCCTCTAGATGTTGTGTTGTGCTCGCCTATCAACATATAATTTCTTGCTTCTGACTTGTTGAGCTCACTTATCCCTAGTGATTTAAGATTGCAACACAGCATCCCTCTTTCTGATGTAGGTGTGTATGTTGATGTTGTTCCACAACTTCCAAAACTTAGACAAGTTAGTTATCACTGATGTTGGTGAGACATATCAGCCATCTTGTAGAGAATTGGTTCAACATGGCCATCCTAATGCAACTATAGCTTGGTATAAATAAGGTTTTGTAAGTATAATTCAACACATAATTGTCTATTTCAAACAATTTAATTTTACGTGTAGACTGTGTCATCTACTAATTTTTTTTGAAAATATGTACTTACAAAACCTCATTTATACCTCTATAGTTGCATTAGGATGGCCATGTTGAACAAATTCTCTATACTTGATGACTGATATGTCTCACCAACATCATTGATAGTGTCTACTTTGGATTGTGGAACAAATGTATTAACATACACACCTACATCAAAGTAGATAGGGATGTTGTGTTGTGCTCGCCTATCAACATACAATTTATTCTTTGATGTAGGTGTGTATGTTGATGTTGCTCCACAACTTCCAAAGTAGACACTAGTTATCACTGATGTTGGTGAGACATATTAGTCATCTTGTAGAGAATTGGTTCAACATGGCCATCCTAATGCAACTATAGCTCGGTATTTAAATAAAGTTTTGTTTAAATATAATTCAACACATAATTGTCTATTTCAAACAATTTAATTTTGTACATGTAGACTGTGTCATCTACTAGATTTTTTTTTTGAAAATATGTACATTTTTATGCGAGTAGATATATCATCAAGTCACATGTCCTCTCAAAATTTTGCACATATTTTAACATAGAGAAGTAGAAACATATAAATTAACACTTAAAACCTATTTTAAGTACAGAAAGAAAAGTCATGTATGAGACTAGAGATATATTAGTTGTTATCTCTTATGATGTATTTTAGTCTGAAGACTACACTTCATACATGAATACAAACCAAACAATAATGTATATCCATTTAAATATTTTACTTGAGTTTAAGTCCTTAAAGATGTAATGCTGTCAAAGTAGTGAGATATGTAAATTTGGAAGAACAACTAGTTCAATAAAATAATAAAAGATTTATGCATCGTTTAATATACATGTATTGGTGTAATGAAAGGTCAAGTGTTTTATAGATGGTGCCTTGATCCAATGTTAGTGACATAGTTCAATCTCAAGAACAAAAAAGTAAATTTACATGCAATCCAAAAGGTTGTACCAAATAAAGATGATAACACCAAGGACATATTTTTCTATCCATGTGCATAAGTTGGACTCTATGGACACAAGAAACACAAAAAGAATGAAATTACAACACTAAGGGAGGATACTTCAACAATCCATAGGATAGCAGATAAATTCTTGTATTATGAAGAAAAGAGCCTTCATGAAAGCTTCATAAAAATTTCATAGCCTACAGTTGATTAATTAATCAACACAATACTCAAGCTAGCAAGTGTAATTAGAGGAATAGACATCATTCACAAAGATAAACTAGAAACTTATGGAGACATTCAAAAACATGAAAAGATATACACTAAATACCTTTCCTTTAATTCAAAGTACAACATATAGTCACAATTTGGAGTAATATTTATGATTATAGTATTCAAAATCCCTAAAAATATTACAAGATATAGAGCACCTTGGCTTACATGACCTTAAAGAAACAAGAAATTGTGTAGCTAGTACATGTGTATCACAAAAATGAGTTGTACACTCACACACCTATGGTGCAACAAAAACATGTCACATATAGTATACATGCCACTTGTATGGATGGGTAGGATTTAGCTACCAATGAAGAGGGTAATGATCAAGCATATTTGGGAGGGTTAGATAGTATCACCAAGGACAATGGATATCTAAGGAATAGTGCATGTGATATTTAAAAAGAACTTAAACATTGAAGAGGATTAATAGTTTGACTAGGATCATGCACTACAAATATGGAAGTGACATGGCTAGTGGAAAGTGAAACTCAAGAAGCAATTTGTAACTTACATTTGAAGGGGAAAAACTTTCAAGAAAATTGAATTTGGTAGAATGATGAGTCCAAGATGTAATCAAGTAATTCTAGGATGAGACAAGAAGTAAATAATAAAGCTACTGATAGGGTAGTAGAGATTAGATGCATACAAGGAAATTACAATGGATACATGGAAAATTATACCAAGAAGTAAGCCATTTGGGTTTAGAGGTTGGAGAAGAATTTAGAATACCTATAAATGGGTTACAAAAGTCTAATAGTATAATGGGAAGTAGAGAAGTGAGACTGTGACACAAATTGTAGGAAAATATGAAGAATTTGCAATGTTATGAAAGAAATAGGGATGGCCTTGTAATTTGTAATGTTATAATACATTCATTTATTTCCATGGTAAATCAATATCATTTATAGCATATGGTATAAGAAACATCACAAAAATACATAAATATCTATGTTATGACGTAAACAATGGTTTGCAAACATCGACAAACACCAAAAAATAGAAATATAAAGCCACACATCCAGAAACTAGAGTTTCTACAAACAAGGGTCGTGACCATACTATATTGGTCTCTACTATGGTGTAAAGGATGCTACTATAGAAGACAACCTTTCTAGAAATTAGGCAACATTTTATTGTTATTCTACAGTGGGTTGCTACCACATAACTTATCATTCATAATTTTATCACTAGGTGGAACATGTGTATCAATTTATGCATAGAAGATGTAGAAGAATGTACTCCATGATCACTTAAGAATACATAATTTTAAAAGCATAAAAGAATCCAAAGAAGGGTCTCCATCGAAAAGTTGTATATCATCATGATGCATAGAAAAATCAATGGAATCCACTAAGGAAGGGCCAATAGAGTACATATGTGATACAAAAGTCATAAACTTCATTGTGGGAAGATAAAAATTCATGTCATGTTCATCACAATACATATCAACAATAAGCCATGATCCACAAGATAGCTAAGATGTACTAGTAACCTCATGTGAAGGTGGAACATGTGTATCAATTTATCATTAGGATCCTCAAGGCAAGATGAGAGACACAAGCAAGAAAATCCATAAGTGAACAAGGAAATCTATCATGAGATGAATAAAGGATATGTTCACTAGGTATACCATCATCACATGAAGGATCACCGTCATCACAAGGCATATAACAATGTCATGAAGGATTAAGGAAGGTGTAGCTTCACCACATGAAGTATCATTCATAATTTTATCACTAGAGGGTAAGGGTATATCATGTGTATCCTTCTCAAACCATGTATCAGGAATCAAATCATATGAAGGAAAAGTGCTCAAAGGTAAATTATCACTATGCTCAAGCACATCACAAGCTTTATCCATGTCGGAGAAATAGATACAACATGAGGTTTCAAGAAAATGCAATTGGAAGGTGTAAAGCCAAATTCAACAACCTTTGCTAGCATCCTCCCTGCCTATGACAAAATAGGAGATTCGGAACAATGTATGGACATCCATCATAGCATAATGGAAGGGGGATTTTCGGTAGATATTATAGTTGGAAATGCTCTGGTAGACATGTACATGCAAAATGTGGAAGCGTAGATAAGGCACGTCAACTGTTGACAAAATGCGTCAAGGAAATATGGTCTCATGGACTGCATTGATCGCAGGATATGCACAAAATGGATTTGTTGAAAAGGCTTTAGAAACTTTCAAACAAATACAATTTGAAGGTGTAAATCCAGACACCACAACCTTTGCAAGCGTCCTCCCACGTAGGCTTGTGACAAAATGGGAGCTTTGGAATAGGCATGGAGATCTATCATAGCATAATCGAAGGGGGGGTTTGATAGATATTATAGTTGGAAATGCTCCGGTAGACATGTATGCAAAATGTGGAAGCGTAGACAACGCATGTCAACTGTTGACAAAATGCCTCAAAGAAATATGGTCTTGTGGACGACAACGATCGCAAGGTATGCACAAAATGGATTTGTTGAAAAGGCTTTAGAAACTTTCAAGCAAATGCAATTGGAAGGTGTAAATCCAGAGACCACAACCTTCACCAACATCTTCCCATGCATGCCTGTGACAAAATGGGAGCTTTGGAATGGGTATGAACATCCATCATAGCATAATCAAAGGGTTTTTTTTTGCAGATAATATAGTTGGAAAAGCTTTGGTAGACATGTATGCAAAATGTGGAAGCACAGTCAAGGCATAATAAACGAGCAAGGGAGAAAATGATTTACATACCTGGAGGGTGGCTGGATGGAAGGTGGCGATGTTCAGCTGGTGGAGAGCTCCTGGGGTCCTCCTAGGGTTCGGGTCACTCTCCTCTGGGTTTGACAAAAGTAAAAATGTCAAAAATGATAGTTAAAACATCAAACCCCCCATTTTATTAATAAAAAATAGGCCGTCCGAGGGTTCAATAGAACCCTCCAATGACCTTGGCTTACGTAGTGTTTGATCGAATGGGGAGGTTTGATTGAACCCATTTTTGGGTTCGATCGAACACCCTATTTGATCAAACCTAGTCATTTTTTTTGGGAGGCACGGACAATTTTCCTTCCTCAATGCAATTGTAACCCAGTTATGTGGGTTCACCCATATAGGAATTCAAAATTTGGAAGTGGTGAATGTGATTGCACCAATGATCTTGTCTAAAGGATATGATCATGATTGCGATCTTATTTAAGAAGAATAAATTGTTGAGAATTGAGTCAAATAGGTTCTTGAACATAGTAATGTGGCATGTTTGAACATAGCAATCAGTGCAACAAAATGACAAAATTATGCTATAGAATCATGCATCCAAGGCATCGACCAAAAGTGGCGTAAAACAAGAGTGGAAAAGTGTTAATCTATGCACTTTTCTACTCTATGTTTTTGCCCCCACTTTGGTGTGTGCACATATGCCAAAGTAGATATACATAGAAAATAAATGATTTAGTGATACAAAAATATCAATTTTATTGAATTTTGGAAAATTTAAGCCATTAAAGAAAATGTGTCACCTAAGAGACTACATATAATCTGAAAATAAAATTAGTATGTAATATAGCCCTTTGGAATTTTGTGTACTATGAAGGAGTACACATAAATTTCAAGGAGAAAAGAATGTGACTAAAAATAAGAATGAATGTAAAACTAAAATTGTATATTGAAAATTTGGGCATGAATAATCAATATAATATATAAATATGGGGCTAAGTATAGAATGTGTGTGTGAAATGTACTTGTGTATTTAACGAACGTGTTGGAAAGATAACCCCAACTTTTGTCCCCCAAGAAGAGCAAGCATGATAATGTAAAACCTGCAAAAAAGTAATAACACCTAGCCCCCAAGTGGCAAGATTAGGTGAAAGCATGTAACATGCCCCCATGGGAGGAGCTTCTAGAATGCTATGGTTGCACATGGTGATCAGGGCCTAAATTTGATGGCCGTAAGGCTGTATTTAGGCATTTTTGTCGTAAAATACAATCAGAATTTTAAAAAGATTGTATCATATGAAAAGAGAGATTTTGGATAGACTGTAAAAATTTATATAGAATTGTGATGATATATATATTTGGCTTATATATAATTTTACTTGTACTCAGATGCCATAGTATTTTAAGGGCACCTTTGAATGGATAACTGTCATGAAAAAAATTGCTCCATAGGTAGGGTTGACCGTCAAATTTAGGCCCTGATGGTGATGGTGGTGGACTATGGTCATGAATTGTCTCTTTATGAACAAAATTTGTATATAAAGATGGCGTGCCTTTGATGTTGTTTCTTGTGTTTCATGTCCTTGTTTTTGATGTGTGTCCATATATGGTGTTTTATTGTTATCACATTGAACACGATCATGATAATGCATTATTTGCAACTTTTGTCTCATCTTGAGTTCCTTTAGATACCTTTGTTTTGAAAGTATTTTCATTGGAGCACTTAGTGCAACCATCATACAACCACATATTGAGCCATTTATGCCCATTTTATGTAAATCTTCCTTCATTGTCATGTTTTTTAATGTCTTAATGTGTGATATTAACATATGGTGCTAGATTCCTTGGACTCGTGATGTTCCTCATGAGTAGGCTTGGAATGATTAGGTCTTTATTCATTTCTCCATATTGAGGCATTTTAAGTCTACTTCCTTTGCCATCAATGTCCTTAACTTGTATTACATGCTTGTTGAAATAAGATGTTGAATTTTATGCTTTAATGTAATGCAAGGTGTCTATTAACCACTAAAGTATCTAGCCTTGAAATTCAATGACACCTTTAGATGTATTCATTGGTTTAATAGGAGGTAGTTTTAACACTCTAAGGGGATGATCCTCCAACCTAGTGAAGTCTCTAAATACTTTTGGTTTTTCTTGGATAACGTTAACATGAGATGTAGTACTAAGATTGATTAACATGATATGTAGTCAAACAAGTTTTGACCAGAGTAATATGACATGTTTGAATGAGGGATGTGTCCTTGATTAGTGGGTCCACCAAAATAATCAAATTACAAGCTAGAATCAAGAGTGGCATAAAATAAAAGTGGAAAAGTATTGAGCTATACACTTTTTCTCTCTACAAATAAAATAAATTTAAAATGAAATTTTGTTATGATTCATATAATATTTAAATTATATTTGTAATTCTATTAAATATAACTTCTAAATAATATATGAAAAATACAATTATTTAAATTATTTAGATTATTTTTTAATTAAATTATTATTTCTTTCAAGAATATTTAATTGAAGAGGAAAAACATTTTAAATTAATTTATATAATTTAATATGATAAAATTATTATATTTTTTTGGTATTTTTATTACACCTATGATTAACTCATGTATATTATTATTATTGAGTAAAATATTTTATTTTAAATATTTACAACAATTTTGTACCTTTTTATTTTTATTTAACCTGAAAATATCCTGTCACAACTTTTTATTTAACGTGATTTTTATCAATCTTTTCTTTGCAATAGAAGCACGATTTAATTGGGCTTATTGACATTATTTCCTGCTCAAAGATTGAATGATTACAAGGTACTATCTTGTTATGAACTTATATTAAGTTACATTATTGCTAACATCATTTGGCGATTAGTTTTAGCTTTAGGATCGGCTCAATTTCATCATCTTTAAGCCAACGAACGGATTCATGAGCTTTGTCACAGAAACCGAATGACATCTTGTGATGATAAAATACCATGCTTAAGTTACTTGTACAACTGAGGAATCTTCTCATCACTCCTTCAAATGAGTGGATTGCAGGAAGAAGTTGGGATCTTAATTTCTTCATAGTATTTCTGGGCAGTAACAGTTTTTTTTCGCTGCTAGTTCATACATCTCCCGTCAGCCTTGGAAGCCAGGAACACTTGTACAGGCATTGCTAATGGACTATTCTAAAGATGAGGCCAGAAAGGCCAAGGAAATTGCAGAGAAAAAATTCCATGACCAGGATTTGGAAGGTGCCAGGAAGATGGCACTGAAAGCTCAGAATATGTATCCTCTTCTTGAAGGCCTCACTCAATTCATAGCAGTTCTGAATGTCCACCTTGCAGCTTCTTCTGGCCAAAAAACCAAGGGATTGGTTGATTATTACAAGGTTTTGGATGTGGATACTGATGCCCAAGTCTCTATAATCAGAAAACAGTTTAGGAAACTGGCTTTGTTGCTGCACCCTGATAAGAACTACGGTGTAGGAGCTGAGGGAGCATTTAAGCTGGTTGCAGAAGCTTGGGGAAATCTCTCTGATGAAACTAAAAAGGCTCTGTATGATAAAAAGAGAACTGAAATATTGCGAAGGTCTTTAAAGGGTGAAGGGTCATCTAGTAACGAGTTTCTTAATCAGGGCTTTAGTAACGCGTCCGGTACTGGTAACAAAAGAAAAAACAATGGTGCTGACGACGACAACGACGAGGATGATTGTGTTATTTTGGAAAATGGTTTTGGAAGAGGGTTTGGGGAGAACAGGGTGAAAACTCAGAATGCTAATAGATCAACAAGAAAAGTAAATACAGATAAAAATGAGGAGATGGTGGCTGTGCCAGATTCAGATTTTTATGATTTTGATGGAGACAGAGCAGAAGAGTCATTTGAGGTAAACCAGATTTGGGCTGCATATGATGATGAGGATGGAATGCCTCGTTTTTATGCTCGGATACGGAAAATTAGTTCCTTGCATCCATTTAAGGTGCAGATAACTTGGCTCGAGTCATTGCTCAATAATGAGCCTGCTCTGATTAAATGGTAGAAAGCTCGATTTTATAAGGGGTGTGGAGATTTCAAGTTTCTAAATTCTATTGCTATCAACAGCGTCAATGTTTTCTCTCACATTGTGAGGTGGGAGATATCTAAGGGAGGGGTTAAAATTATGCCAAGAAGGGGAGATGTTTGGGCTCTCTATAGGGACTGGTCACCGGATTGGGATGCATCCACTCCTGAGGAAGTCAGGCATAAATATCTCTTGGTAGAGATTCTCAGTGATTCTGTAAATGGAGTTGGGATCGATGTTGTTCCTCTTGTGAAGGTGGGGAAATACAGGACTCTTTTCCAAAGGATGAAGATTGAAGGTGCTACAGAGAAAAACATGCTGAGGTTCTCACATAAGGTGCCTGCACACAGACTTAAAGGGAATGATGCTCTGAATATACCAAGAGATTGTTGGGAGCTTGACCCAGCAGCACTTCCAGCAGATATGGTTCAAGAGGGTGCACCACAAACTGGTAACAACTAGTCATTACAGTAGTACAGTTCAAATGGGGAAGTGCATGGTCCTTGAGCAATTTGGTTTTGCAAGTTTTTTGCCTTAATGTAATTAGAACGAGAATCACTACCCACAATATGGCTTATACTAGCAAACTAGGTTGCTGTTTTGAAATCACCTTTTTGACACAAGAATCCAACATGAAACATCTCTGTGTTTTTTTATATTGAACAGCTCTGAAATGGGTGATTGGTATTGCAAGCTATATTCCTCTATTGTAAAATAAGCACAGACAAATTTTAAGACATTACAATATGATGATGATCGGATATTCAGTGTATAGTTTATCAACGAAGAATAGCTATTTCCATTCTTAATTTCAGTCATTTATTTTCAAATTGAAACTCTAAGTGAATTACTTTTGGAAATCAAATACTAGGTTTTGACAAAGTCTTTTGGTTAAGGTATGGTTCTGTTTTGATCATTGAGTCTTAATGCAGCCTGCAATTTTACATTTTATTATCTAGCAGTTTCAAGCAATGCCATGAAAATAATCTGAAGGCTGTTTTCAACAAATTATCTTGGTCAGGGTATGATTTATTTTTGTCCAGTGGTAATGCAGCCTGCATTTTTACATTTTGTTATCTGGCAGTTTAAAGCAATGACAAAAAGAACTTTTATATTGTTGGTGAATAGACATTATATCTAAAACATATCATCCGAGAGATTATTATTTATTACAATTTTTTATCACCTAGGTAATTAATTAAATGCAAAAAACAAATCATATTTAATTGAGAAAGCATGTGTCAAATGCATGAAAGCCAATTACTAATTTATATTGCAAGAAATTTATCTTTTTAATCTTTTAATACAATATTTAAATGTGTACAACTAATAATAGTGTGAAACAAAATTTGTAATCAAATTTTCTTCTTTAACATGTAAGTAGTTGTTTTAATTTTCCTAAAAAATTAAGGTTCTTTTCCAAACACAAATTTGCAATTAATAATGAAATCTTTCTTGACAAGTTTAAATTAATAATTTTTGAAACACACCTCATTAAATTTTTAATATTGGATAAAGTGTGTAATTTTATGATATAAAAAGTCTATTTCTTCTAGTAATTCACTCAAAGGTTCCAGAAGAACTTTTCTTCATTGATTTAGCTAGAGGTTTTCTAAAAGAAGTTTCCTTCACTAACTCACGTATAGGTTTTCCATAAGAAATTGGTAGAGGGAATCTTCAATGTCTAGACAATTGTCAAGGTAGGAATGATTGTTTTAATGCCACAAAAGGAATACATTGATAATTGTAGGATTATTTTGGTAATATTTTGACTTGGAAATGATAAAATGATAGCAATTGTAAACAAAATCTTAACTAAACATACACATAATTGATGGAAACAAACAAACAGAAATGTAATTCTAAATATACTCTAAGACAAACTAAAACTAGATCTAGTCTAATCAAATGACAAACTTCAATCTACACTAGTCAAATGTAACAACATAAACTAATTAAACAAAGGAATATAAACTAACTAAACAAATAAACTAGAAATCTACACCTAGATCTTTCTGTCACAGACATGGAGCAAATTGGATGCCAATTCCTTAATATCAAATTTTGTTTATTCTTTCCAATGAAAAATTGAATGTTGTATGCATCTAAGACAAGATAAAAAGAAAAATCTAAGTACAGGGACATTAGGAAATGTGATTGACAAATGATTCAATAGACAACATCAATTTTTATAAAGGTTACTGGTAGTAGTTTATGTCAATGATCTAGTGTGTAGACTATTGGCTTTAAACTGTTGTAGAAACTTGTATCACCCCCATGCCCACCATTTGGGAATTATTCACTTTCAGTGCAACCTAAATCCTTCAACGTTGAACTTCATCCCTATCATTTTGATGGCTATATTGAAGGATTGAATTATAGCATATAAGGTGTCATTCGGAACTGTTTGTTATTAACCTCCCAAGAGTCTAGCGTGTTTTCATTTCCATTGGATCAAATGGAAGAACAACACGCATGCTAAAAACCATCCTAATCCCAAATACGATAAGCCTTTCTCTTAATAGGATAAGCCACAAATATGTGTTTAGGATAGGCCGGGGTTTGTTGAAAATGGTAAAGAGCAAATGACAGAGGAATAAAATAAAATACAATGCTTGTTTAGTCAAATGGTCCTGTGCCAAACAATAATAATGAGAGGTATGAAATAATACCCTGTCATACAAAATACTCCACATAGTACATGTAAAATGTTTTTGCAAATCCTTTTTGTTGAGATGTATTTCAAAATAGAAACCATCTGCATTGAATGGCTCTGTTTAAATGCTACCTGAGAAATACCAGGGACATAACTTCACAGTCATTCACAATTGCATCTAACAACTATTGCTTAGAAATCTTTAAACTCTCTTCTGTCATTTTTAGTTCATCTTTCAATTTCTTTAGTTGGTCCAGCTGTGCTTCAAATTCTTTTCTCTCTTTGTGCAGTGATTCTCTAAGCTCCATAAGCTTTTCTCTTCGGATCTCCAATTCTTCAATATCCGTTTTCATCTCAGATTACTCTCTATCTATTTGCTCCCAGGTTGTAACAATTTCCTGGTTTTCTCTATCAAGCCTCTGCCTTTCCCAACGTTCAATACCTCATCTTTCTTCAAGAGTTCCTCCTCATGTTGTCTGAAATTATCAATCTCCTCTTTCAATTGTATTTGTATTATCCGCAAATCGTCCCTCTCTTTTTCTGTAAGTTTCATTCTCTCTTGTTCTTTCCCATTTCATTTCTTGTAAAGGTGTGAAGCTCATGAGAAGGAGTTGTTTTTTGAGAGGCAAAACCTGCGATAATGGGAGAAAAATCTTTAGGAAGGCCAAGAAAAGCTACTCGATGTCTAGAGACTCCTCAATCAAAGGGAAGAGTATGTTATTGAAAGGAATGAAGCCACAAAATAGAATGAAAAAGAATTATAGGATGTAAAAAGGAATATTGAGAAAGATCAATTAGCCTTAAAAGAGAAGAAAGTTGACTTGAAAGGGAGAATAGCCACTGGTCGTGAATTGGCCTCATTTATCCTTAATCCCCTCCACTTTACATTCTGCGATGTACTTGTGGAGGGTTGGTCTGAATGAGTGACATCCCCAACAAGCTTCAGCTCTGTTGCATCTTCCATGATGGACCTCATTCTATCTTTCACGTCGTTAATCTGATGTGCCATTTTATAGTGAAAGGCTAATTTAGAATAACTGAAAGCACATACATAAGAGGATTGGGGGGTTTCATGATTAATACCTTGAGATTCAACAACAAATTCTTCCAGTATGTCCTCTGCATCAAAAGCAATCTCTGCAACATCTAGTAGCTAGCTTTTCATAGACTTATTGCGTGCACTCAAGTCAGCATCCTTCTCTTTTAAGGCTAATTGTTCTTTGTTGATATTCCTTTTTACATCATCAATCAAAGGGAAGAAACATCCTCAGGAAGGCCAAGAAAGGGTATTGGATGTCCAGAGAATCCTCAATCACAGGGAAGAGTATGTCATTGAAAGGAATGAAGCCACAAAATAGAAACTGAATGACCTCTTATGATGATAAAATATCATTCTTAAGTTACTTGTACAAATGAGGAATCTTCTCATCACTCCTTCAAATGAGTGGATTGCACGTTTTAATTCCACTTGAGAAAACTATGTATATTAAACTTTTCTCTTCGGATCTCCAATTCTTCAATATCCTTTTTAATCTCAGACCACTCTCTATCTATTTGCTCCCAGGTTGTAACAATTTCCTATTTTTCTCTGTCAAGCCTTTTCCTTTACCAACGTCCAACACCTCATCTTTCTTCAAGAGTTCCTGCTCCTATTTTTTGAAATTATCAATCTCCTCTTTCCATTGCATTTGTATTATCCACAAATCCTCCCTCTCTTTTTCTGTAAGTTCCAGTCTCTCTTGTTCTTTCCCGTTTTCATTTCTTGTAAAGGTGTGAAGCTCATGAGAAGGAGTTGTTTTTTGAGAGGCAAAACCTACGAGAATGGGAGAAAAATCTTCAGGAAGGCCAAGAAACACTGTTGGATGGCTAGAGACTCCTCAATCAAAGGGAAGAGTATGTAATTGAAAGGAATGAAGCCACAAAATAGATTGAAAAAGAATTGCAGGATGTAAAAAGGAATATTGAGAAAGATCAATTAACCTTAAAAGAGAAGGAAGCTGACTTGAGAGGGAGAATAGCCACTGGTTGTGAATCAGCCTCATTTAGCCTTAATCCCTTCCACTTTACATTCCGCGATGTACTCATGGAGAGTTGGTCTGAATGAGTGACATCCCCAACAAGCTTCATTTGTGTTGCATCTTCCATGATGGACCACATTCTATCTTTCACGTCCTTAATCTGACATGCCATTTTATAGTGAAAGGCTAATTTAGAATAACTGAAAGCACAAAAACAAGAGGATTAAGGGGTTTCATTATTAGTACCTTGAGATTCAGCAACAAATTCTTCTAGTATGTCCTCTGCATCCAAAGCAATCTCTTCAACATCCAGCAGCCAGCTTTTCATGGACTTATTATGTGCACTCAAACCAGCTTCCTTCTCTTTTCAGGCTGATTATTTTTTCTCGATATTCCTTTTTACATCCTTAATCAAAGAGAAAATAAATCTTCAGGAAAACCAAGAAAGGCTGCTGGATGGCCAGAGAATCCTCAATCAAAGGGAAGAGTATGTCATTAAAAGGAATGAAGCCACAAAATAGATTGAAAAAGAATTGCAGGATGTAAAAAGGAATATCGAGAAAGATCAATCGGCCTTAAAAGAGAAGGAAGCTGACTTGAGAGGGAGAATAGCCACTAGTTGTGAATCAACCTTATTTAGCCTTAATCCCCTCCACTTTACATTCTGCGATGTACTCGTGGAGGGTTGGTCTGAATGAGTGATATCCACAACAAGCTTAAGCTCCGTTGCATTTTCCATGATGGACCTCATTCTATCTTTCACGTCCTTAATCTGACGTGCCATTTTATAGAGAAAGGCTAATTTAGAATAACTAAAAGCACATACACAAGAGGATTGGGGGGTTTCATTATTAGTACCTTGAAATTCAACAACAAATTTTTCCATTATGTCCTCTGCATCCAAAGCAATCTCTGCAACATCCAATAGCTAGTGTTTGACAGACTTATTGCATGTACTCAAGTTAGCTTCCTTCACTTTTAAGGTTGATTGTTCTTTCTCAATATTCCTTTTTACATCCTCAATCAAAGGGAAGAAAAATCTTTAGGAAGGCCAAGAAACGCTGTTGGATGGCCAGAGAATCCTCAATCAAAGAGAAGAGTATGTCATTGAAAGGAATGAAGCCACAAAACAAAAACTGAATGACCTCTTATGATGATAAAATATCATGCTTAAGTTACTTGTACAACTGAGGAATCTTCTCATCACACCTTCAAATGTGTGGATTGCATTTTTTAATTCCACCTAAGAAAACTATGTACATTAATCTTTTCTCTTCGGATCTCCAATTCTTCAATATCCTTTTTAATCTCAGACCACTCTCTGTCTATTTTCTCCTGGGTTGTAACAATTTCTTGCTTTTCTCTGTCAAGCCTCTACCTTTCCCAATGATCAACACCTCATATTTCTTCAAGAGTTCCTGCTCATATTTTTTGAAATTATCAATCTCCTCTTTCAATGGCATTTGTGTTATCTGCAAATTGTCCCTCTATTTTTCTGTAAGTTCCAGTCTCTTCTATTCTTTCCCATTTCATTTCTTGTAAAGGTGTGAAGCTCATGAGAAGGAGCTATAGTTTGAGAGGCAAAACCTATGAGAATGGGAGAAAAATCTTCAAGAAGGCCAAGAAAGGTTGCTGGATGGCCAGAGACTCCTCAATCAAAGGGAAGAGTATGTCAATGAAAGGAGTGAAGCCAGAAAATAGATTGAAAAAGAATTACAGGATGTAAAAAGGAATATCGAGAAAGATCAATTAGTGTTAAAAGAGAAGGAAGCTAAAGTTTGAGGGGGAGAATAGCCACTGGTCATGAATCGACCTCATTTAGCCTTAATCCCCTCCACTTTACATTTTAAGATGTACTCGTGTAGGGTAGGTCTGAATGAGTGACATCCCCAAGGAGATTCAACTCTGTTGCATCTTCCATGATGGACCTCATTCTATCTTTCACGTCCTTAATCTGACGTGCCATTTTATAGCGAAAGACTAATTTAGAATAACTGAAAGCATAGACACAAGAGGATTGGGGGGTTTCATTATTAGTACCTTGAGATTCAACAACAAATTCTTCCAGTATGTCCTCTACATCCAAACCAATCTCTGCAACATCCAGCAGCCAGCTTTTCATAGACTTATTGTGTGCACTCAAGTCAGCTTCCTTCTCTTTTGAGACTGATTGTTCTTTCTCTATATTCCTTTGTACATCCTTAGTCAAAGGGAATAAAAATCTTTAGGAAGGGCAAGAAAGGTTGTTGGATGGCCAGAGAATCCTCAATCAAATGGAAGAGTATGTCATTGAAAGGAATGAACACACAAAACAGATTGAAAAAGAGTTACAGGATGTAAAAATGATTATCAAGAAAGATCAATCAGCGTTAAAAGAGAAGGAAGTTGACTTGAGAGGGAGAATAGTGATTGGTCGTGAATTAGCCTCATTTAGCCTTAATCTCCTCCACTTTATATTCTGCAATGTACTCGTGGAGGGTTGGTTTGAATGAGTGACATCTCCAACAAGCTTCAGCTCTGTTGCATCTTCCATGATGGACCTCATTCTATCTTTCATGTCCTTAATCCGATGTGCCATTTTATAGCAAAAGGCTAATTTAGAATAACTGAAAGCACAGACGCAAGAGGATTGAGGGGTTTCATTATTAGTACCTTGAGATTCAATAGAAAATTCTTTCTATATGTCCTCTGCATCCAAAGCAATCTCGTAATATCCAGCAGCCAACTTTTCACGCACTTATTATCTGCACTCAAGTCATCTTCCTTCTCTTTTAAGGCTGATTGTTCTTTCTCGATATTCCTTTTTACATCCTCAATCAAAGGGAAGAAAAATCTTCAGGAAGGCCAAGAAAGGTTGCTCAATGGCCAGAGAATCCTTAATCAAAGGGAAGAGTATGTCATTGAAATGAATGAAGCCACAAAATAGAAATTGAATGACCTCTTATGATGATAAAATATCATGCTTAAGTTACTTGTACAACTGAGGAATCTTCTCATCACTCCTTCAAATGAGTGGATTGCACGTTTTAATTTCACTTGAGAAAAATATGTACATTAAGCTTTTCTCTTCAGATCTCCTATTTTTGAATATCCTTTTTAATCTCAGACTGCTCTATATCTATTTGCTCCCAGGTTGTAACAATTTCCTACTTTTCCCTTTCAAGACTCTGCCTTTCCCAACATTCAACACCTCATCTTTCTTCAAGAGTTCCTGCTCCTATTTTTTGAAATTATCAATCGCCTCTTTCAATTGCATTTGTATTATCCACAAATCGTCCCTCTCTTTTTTTGTAAGTTCCAGTCTCTCCTGTTCTTTCCTGTTTCATTTCTTGTAAAGGTGTGAAGCACATGAGAAGGAGATATTTTTTGAGAGGCAAAACCTATGAGAATGGGAGAAAAATCTTTAGGAAGGCCAAGAAAGGATGCTGGATGGCCAAAGACTCCTTAATCAAAGGGAAGAGTATGTCATTGAAAGGAATGAAGCCACAAAATAGATTGAAAAATAATTGTTGGATGTAAAAAGGAATACCGAGAAAGATTAATCAACCTTAAAAGAGAAGGAAGCTGACTTGAGAGGGAGAATGGCCACTGGTCATGAATCGGCCTTATTTAGCCTTAATCCCCTCCACTTTACATTCTGCGATGTACTCTTGGAGTGTTGGTCTAAATGAGTGACATCCCCAACAAGATTAAGCTCTGTTACATCTTCCATGATGGACCTCATTCTATCTTTCACGTCCTTAATCTGATGTGCTATTTTATAGCGAATGGCTAATTTAGAATAATTGAAAGCACAGACGAGGATTGGGGGGTTTCATCATTAGTACCTTGAGATTCAATAGCAAATTCTTTCAATATGTCCTCTGCATCCAAAGCAATCTCTGCAACATCTAGCAGCCATCTTTTCACAGACTTATTGTGTGCACTCAAGTCATCTTCCTTCTCTTTTAAGCCTGATTGTTCTTTCTCAGTATTCCTTTTTACATCCTTAATCAAAGGGAAGAAAAATCTTCAGGAAGGCCAAGAAAGGCTATTGGATGGCCAGAGAATCCTCAATCATAGGGAAGAGTATGTCATTGAAAGGAACGAAGCCACAAAATAGAAACCAAATGACCTTTTATGATGATAAAATATCATGCTTAAGTTACTTATACAATTGAGGAATCTTCTCATCGCTCCTTCAAATGAGTGGATTGCATGTTTTAATTCCACCTAAGAAAACTATGTACATTAAGCTTTTATCTTAGGATCTCCAATTCTTCAATATCCTTTTTAATCTCAGACCACTCTCTGTCTATTTGCTCTCAGATTGTAACAATTTCCTATTTTTCTCTGTCAAGCCTCTGCCTTTCCCAACGTCCAACACATCATCTTTCTTCAAGAGTTCCTGCTCCTATTTTTTGAAATTATCAATCTCCTCTTTCCATTGCATTTGTATTATCCACAAATCATCCCTCTCTTTTTCTATAAGTCCCAGTCTCTCCCGTTCTTTCCCATTTCATTTCTTGTAAAGGTGTGAAGCTCATGAGAAGGAGTTGTTTTTTGAGAGGCAAAACCTGCGAGAATGGGAGAAAAATCTTCAGTAAGGCCAAGAAAGGCTGCTGGATGGCCATAGACTCCTCAATCAAAGGGAAGAGTATGTCATTGAAAGGAATGAAGCCACAAAACAAATTGAAAAAGAATTGCAGGATGTAAAAAGGAATATCGAGAAAGATCAATCAACCTTAAAAGAGAAGGAAGCTGACCTGAGAGGGAGAATAGCCACTGGTTGTGAATGGGCTTCATTTAGTCTTAATCCCCTCCACTTTACATTCTGTGATGTACTCATGGGGAGTTGGTCTGAATGAGTGACATACCCAACAAGCTTCAGCTTCATTGTATCTTCCATGATGGACCACATTCTATCTTTCACGTCCTTAATCGGACATGCCATTTTATAGTGAAAGACTAATTTAGAATAACTTAAAGCATAGACACAAGAGGATTAAGGGGTTTCATTATTAGTACCTTGAGATTCAACATCAAATTCTTTGAGTATGTCCTCTGCATCCAAAGTAATCTCTGCAACATCTAGCAACCAGCTTTTCACGGACTTATTGTGTGCACTAAAGTCAGGTTCTTTCTCTTTTAAGGCTGGTTGTTCTTTCTTGATATTCCTTTTCACATCCTCAATCAAAGGGAATAAAAATCTTCAAGAAGGCCAAGAAAGGCTGCTGGATGGCCAGAGAATCCTCAATCAAAGGGAAGAGTATGTCATTTAAAGGAATGTGTAGATGTCAAAAATTGACCATAGAACACATTTCCTATCCATCCCTAAATCATCCCATAATTATAGATCAATTCTAATTTTAATTAATTAATTAAATATCCCTTAATCCTTCTGATAAATAATAAATTAAAATTAATAAATTTAATTTATTATTTAGTCCACCTTAAGCCTAAGGTTTATTTAATTCTAATTAATTCAATCTTTTTCATTTGTTTTTACGCTCCCAAAATAATAAATTAATAAATTTAATTTATTATTATATAATTGATGAACCACTTTTGAACCGTTTTCCCAAATTTTATAAAAACCTAGCTATTTTCCAATAACCACCCCCGGGAAAAATTACAACGAAGTTATGCAATTGTTCGAGCAACCACAATCAAATATTTGGTAACATTTATCTAATTTATCTTTATTTGGTGCATTTGACATGAATTTAGCGTTTTGATATATTGACAAATCTTCTCTTCGAATTTATATCTCTTGCATATAGGCTTAACTTTGATTGCACCATTGATTATAGAGCAGCTCGTAGGCGAATAAAAACATATGACATCATTGCTTTCGGAAAAGTTGAAATTTTTTTAATTTTTTTTGGGTGTTAGAGCCTTTTGGCCCCTTGAACAAAACAACTGTATAGAATCTGGTTTGTACGCTTATCCATCGGATTAAGGATGAGATTTTTTGGTTGCAGGAATATATCTATTAGTTACAGGAATATATCTATTGGTTACAGGTTCTTTGTGATTTCATGCTAGGTTTTAAGTTCATCAGACATTCTCTTTTGTTTCAACATTGGACGGATTATGGCGTAACAACCTATAAGGGACTAGTGGTTTGAGATTCCTAATGATTTCTATTAATTTTAATTATTGGTTTTTGTTAAGCTTTGGTTTTGGTGAAATTTAAACTCCATTGTTAAAATGCTGTGTTGAAGATACCAATCGAATATGTTAAATTTCTGTTGAAGGGCTATATCAACTAGCATAAAACGTGTCATAATCTATCTCTTATCTTTGTCTTTCGTCACCAGCAACCATTTGAATTTCAATCCTCATTTGAATCTTAAGATACGATAGTAACCTTTGGCTATCATTTTACCTATAACACATATCAAAGAAGTCACGTTTTATTTGGCACGCTGCACAATCCTACTTGCTCTCGTGATATTCATGCTCATTATAAGTTCATTGTTCTCACGCAGGAATTGTTCTTTATTTGGCTTGTATAATGTTTCTAATGATAGTTTTGATGGCTTGATACAGTTGTCAATGTGTGAAGGTGGAGGAGGTCAGCCGTTTGCTACAAAGGCTTCTCTGTCGCGCTTTTGGAGACACTTTGCCAGATAACTGAAAATTATAGCCGAATGAAACAATTATATGGTGTTCTCATTACACTGCAACTTCGGTTAGTTTGTATGAATTTTCAGTTACTAAACGGCTGTTTGTATTGGTTTATAAGTCAAGTGTTTTTTGAGCAACGTGGTACTCTTCCTATCTGTGTAATCCTTGCTCAGGATTGTCTCACACCGTAAAAGAAGAATTCATGCCTGAAATTTTCTGAAACTCATTGGTTGTTTTTTATTGGCTTATTCGTTGAACCTCCTATTGATGTTGAGTTAGACGATATAACTGATTTTAGGTTTTCGAAATATATTGTTTCTTGGCTATAAAGCATTTCAGAGATTATAAAAAGATTCACGCCGAAAAATCTTTTTTGAACTCAAGGCTTGTTTCTATCGGCGCATTCTGTAAGCATCCTATGTCTGCATATTCGTGCCGCAAAATTCTCTAAACTCATCACTTGTTCCTATCGGCCTGTTCCTTGAATATCCTATGAATGTAATTGTTTTTTATTCTAACTTGTGGGTATTCTTATTAGTGTAACCTTTGAACATCTTACGGGTGCATGTGCAAGTTACTTTGGTTTATACTGTGATCATTATAACGCCCGGAAAATTATCTCACACACATATGCTCTTCTCATAAACTCAAAGGTATTAATGTTGTTGTGATGGATTTGAATTGCACCCGACTTGCAGAACTGTGACAATTCTTTCAGATTTCGGTGTTGTGGAGATATTGCTATTATTATTATGACATTACATACATTCTAGCTGCATAGCTTGCTCATGAGTGAATATTGAGATTGCCTAATGTTTCTGCAATCACATATTCTCTAAGCAACCTTTTCAATCTCAAGAATAACCCTTTCAAGCATTTCCAGGAGCTTCATTCTTTGATGTTGGCTTGCGGTTGAGGTAACGAATGATACCATCTTTCACCCCGCCTCATGTAAACAGCCGGTGAGTTGTAACTCACCGACTGTATGGAGGCATCGACGAGGAGGGCAGTCGACTGCATCTAAGGACTGAAACTGTTCGTTGACTTTTGACTGTTCGTGCTGTACTATCCGTCGACTGCTGTATAACTGTCTTTGACTGCCGTACAACATGTTGACCAGCCGGTCGCTTGCAATGCACCGGCTGGTTAAGACGTTCCTCTTTCACCCAGGGTTGAGTGTGGAAATATGATTTGCCTTCCTTCTCAACATTCCGGCTAGCTTCACCTACAACAAGCTTCAAATCTCTACTTTGTGATGCTAAATGGTGCTTGGGGACATAAAGTGTTAACTCCAAAACATTTGGATTTATTGAAATGATCATGTCAATGTTAAAGAAATTGAATAGAAAGACGTGATATGAATAGCATTTCCAAATCATCAAACTTTGACCTTAGCCAGTAGAAGCTACATAAATTGCCAAATATAACATTTTTTGTCATGGATAACTACCTACAGAACCATTTGCATATGACCAGATTTCTTCTAAAACCGTTAATAGTCAATTAACTACCAGAGTGCCAATTTCTAGCCCTTGGAGGCTGTTTCATTCAAACTTGCATAACTTTTGTGTTTTTCATTAGATTTTCACGTTTTTGCAGGCATTAGAAAGAGAATTTGGAGAGCTTCGCAACAATACAATCAATTCCTTCAAATTATGCCCAGATTTGCAGGTATAATCATTTGCAATTCAATCATTTTGTTTTGAATCATTGAGCATTTTTCATCTCGCAACACATTTAACATTTTGTGGTTTTTTGTAGGTTCATTTGTTTTGTCCTAATGTTTTCATTGCAGCTTTACGCTTGTCAAAGACTATTTTTGCAAAGTACTAATTAGTGTGTTGCAGGTTCGATTGTCAAAGAATCCAATCTTGAAACATTGTGTCTTCTTTTTATAGATTAGATCACATCATAAGCAAGGGTTAAAATTAACAAGTGTTTGTCATGTCTTGTGGTTTGCATTTTTGTCATTGAATGCGTATGCTCTTCTCTTGCACCACTTGGCGATCTTGAGAATCAAAAGCATTCCTTTGACATTTTGTATAACCACCCACACATTTGAATTTAGAATTAAAACAAACCCCATGCGAGTGTGAGGCAAAGGTATTGTGTATTCTCTCTTCTTGTGCTTCATGCGATCTTGGGAGATAAAAAACAACGTGCTTCCTTGATTTTGTTACCCTTTAGAGTGGGCTTGCTCTTGAGACACATCCACAAGGAGAACTCATTTTTGACCTCAAGCGAAACTTTCGTCCGGTCTGCTATATAAATTGAGGATAAGGCAAAAGCCAAGTCTAACCAGTATTAGTGCTTACCGTAGAGTGCTAGCTCAAAAGGAGGTGCACCTTTGTGTATATTATAACTCCTAGTAGGGTTAGTCAAAGCCTTTAGTGGCTTCCTGGATGCTCGTATAGGCGCGGCTGGGTAAAACCAAGTGGGAACTCAACAAGTATTGTCCTTTCCTAGCCTAGGATTGTGCATGTTTACAAGTGTTTGCAAAACATCATGATGTCATAAAAAACAACCAATCTGATTGTCGTGTGTCTTATATGATTGATGTGTGTGCTTGCCTAATCATCACCCTTAGACATTATCCATTACTTCCAAATCATCATATTGCATTTTCTAATCACTGCTACAACTTGTCCCCTATATCATTAACTTGGCCTTCAGAATTGGGAACCTATCATCCTTTAGTGTTGCATCTCAAGTGGAACCTTGCCACTTTGAATCCTAAGAAGCTCTTTCATCCAATCCATCCATTTCCCACCTAATTCAATTATCATAATCCCACTCATATTCGCATCCTTAACCTAGTCCAATCCTTATTCGTCAAAATAGTTGTGACCATCAACAAATCTAGGACAAATAAAAAACCATGACACATATTTTGATACCCATGAACCATATATCTCCCCATATTCGCTTCCACCAACATCACTAGTATCCCAAGAATATGAGGCAATACAAGAGCTTCGACATAGACATATCTATGATGATCATTATCCACAAGATCATTCTTATCATCCTAACACAACCTAAGATTTTCTTTCCATGCCCTCAACCTCACAAAACTATAATCCTACCCAAGTCTCAACCTCAACATCCATTAATCCCCAAGTCCTTCAGTTACAATAGCAACTCGCTCAATCACTACAACAAGAGGTAGATCTTAGATTTCAATTGGCACGACTATCACAATTGTCTTCACAATTTCAACATCCCTACCACATCAACACCCCAACTCTATGAGAGTCATCTCCATCCACCTCATACAAATCTTTATCACAACCAATCTACCACTCATATCAACCCAACTCATCCATACCCCAAACCTATTCAACAATAATTTTACCTCAAACCTCACAGGTCCAAATTCCTACCCATGCTTCATCTTCACACATACCAAATCCCCTTACCTCATATCTTCAACAAAGAATCCAACATAAACAAGCCCTCCTTCAACAACAACAAATCTTAGCTCAAAAACCACAACAACAACAAATTCCATCTAATCTCGATCCTAATCCATTGGTCCACCAACCTTCTAATCCATCAATCCCTTCATTACCTTCACCACTATCATCCATACAACATCAACAATTTCCACCTAAATTCTATGAGTCACTCCCATCATCATGCCAACCTAGTCTCTCCACATCAACCAATCTCATGAATATTCCTCAATATCCATCTCCTAATCCTCCACAACATGAGCATGTTAGTACTAGTCACTCCTCACACCAAGATCAAGAATTCGCAAGTCATCTTAATGATACTCTTGACAAGGGAGATACCACCTCATGTTTGGAATCATACACCAATCCATCCACTAGTCCTCATCCATCCATCCCTATGGAACCTCCATCATATAATCCTTCCAACCTTCCAAATCCTAATCCATTAAGCCAATCCCCAACACCCTTAAAGTCTAAACCATCAAATCTTCCACCTAAGTCCAATCCTATTATCCATCCACCTAAGCCCAATCCATGTCTTGATCCTATCATATCCAACCATGTCCTCACTCCACCTAATCCAAATCCCAATCCTATTATATCCAATCCTCTTATCCATCCATCCAATCCTAATCCCACTCTTATCACACCCAATCCCATTATCTTTCCATTGCATCCTAATCCTACACCCTCCACCCTCATTATCCATCCATTATATTGTGCATCCACCCATATACTTATGAAGGATGTGATCCATTGGATACTAGCAAGGAATCAACCTCCACCCTCATGCCATCAAATCCCTATCCTTGAAACTATCCAAAAACCTTCCAATGTCATGCCTAAATACCTAAATAGGCAAACCCCTAAGAGAACATCTCCATTACTCCCAAATCCCCCTTCCCATAAAAAGCTTCAAAATTCAATTCGGTGTCTGCAACCATCTATCTTGGTTCCCTTCCACTCCACAACATTCCCACATACCTCCATCTCCCCATCTTCCATCTATTATCCTACTTATTTCTTCCATCATGCCCCTATGGTCCATGCTTTTGCATAAGTCCTTCATATCTATCTCTTTATCTCCATCCTACTCCACTATCCTTCTATCCTAGTCCACATCATAATCCACTATTCCCTATCCATCCTTGCATGAACCTTTCATATTCCACATCAAAATCCACTATCCACTTAATCCGTATCTCTCTCATGCAATCCCCTGCCAACATCTCTAAGCATAATGACATTTGACATGGTCCATGTACGATGACATCCATCTCTAACGGAACTACCACTTTGCTATGTGAACAAAATCTTGAGTCTCTATCTATTCCATCCTATCCCCTACCAAAGTCAAAAAAGTAAAAAAAAATCAAAATAGTAAAGAGAAATCATTTCATCCAATGGTTAAAACCTGGTAAAACCTTGGATAAGTACCATGATGAAAACTTGGCAAATAGGTGTCATGTGTAGGTGATTATCTATGTGCTTTACACCTGGAGGCATGTTGTCGCATCTGTCTCATCTTATCTATCTCATTGCATATATCCTATCCTATCATTTTCCATCCTATCTTTCCATCCTTACCTATCATACATGTCATGCCTTCCTTATTGCACCATTCATCTTCCCTTCCTCCTTTTTGATCTTGATGAGTGGAGGGACAAAATGTTGAAAAATGCTTTTGACACCTCTTGTCATACTCCAAATTTCACCCATTCATTCCTAAGCATGTCCTCCATAAGTCTATAGATACCACTAAGTCTATCCACCACTAAAGTCCATTCATCCCTTCCAAGCATTATCCCCATCATGCATCTTAATAAGCATCACCTCGCCAACTCCTATGGCATAATATATAGCATGGGGGCAGGTTATTCCTATGCAATGTAGTCCTTGAGATCACATCCTAGGCTCCTTCTATCCATCTATTATATATTTCCCATCCATTGTCCTTCTATTGCCAATCCTTGTATCCATTCATACTCCTACATTTATTGTATTATCCATGCATATTCCTACATTTATCCTATTACCAATCCTTTTATCCATCCAAATCCCACTTTCATCCTATCACCCATCCTTTTATCCATCCATCCAATCCTTTTATCTATCCCATCCATTATTGCTTGTCTACATCCTATCATCCTCCTTGCCTTTTGGTTTGGTTTTTCCTCATCATTGGTAGCTATCTGAGGGCTATCCACGCACAATCCAATGCTAAAACACCCCAAAACATGTCAAAAATCCAAAAAAACAAATCAAAATATTCCCAAAATAAAAAAAAATCAAATATCCAAATTCAAATCAATCCACATCCAAACCAATCACATCAATCCTTCAAATCAAGTTAATCAAACTCATTCAAATCATTCAACTCATATCATCAACCAAATCATTCCAAGCAACAATGATGCAAAGGCAAGTATCCTTAATCCATACTAATCAAGTCAATTAATCAAGCCAGATTATCCAATTGCATCCATGGTCTTGGTTCCTAGCCTTGTGAGCCTGATCGATTGCTCATCATAATTATCATCAATCGGATATATTGTTCCCAATCCTAGTGTTGTTTTTGGGATATATCATTCCCATATCAACAGCACAGTCATCGCGTTGTTCTCGGGATAAATTGTTCCCACATCAACAAATCTATCAATCAATCAATCCATCATTATCAGTCTCAATCAATCAATCCATCATTATCAGTCTCAATCAATCCAATCGATCATCAATTTTTAGCTTGATAGGGGTAATACCTTGTTTGTTTTTGAATCATTTGTGCACGATTGCTTGCTTGCTTGTGTGTGTCATCATTTCATCTTGCATTTGAATCACATCCATATCATTCCAGCTAATATTCATATCTTGTGTATGTTGGAATAGATTTTTGCATTATTCTTTGCATTTAAGGTCATATCATACCTTTTGTGCATTAGGACTTAAATGCTCTAAGTTTACTTCCTCATACATTAGACAAGGTTGTATTATGTTGGTGCATTTGACACATCGTCACCCTGGTCTTTATACCATGGTGCATAACGTCAGGTGCTATATCAAACATCAAGTTGCTCAAAGTTTAATCAGCATAACTCCACCTCCTTCCCTTCCTTTCTTTTTCAAGAGTCTATCCAACTCCTTCGTCCCTGCATATCTTCTTGAGGGGGCATCATCTATCAATCCTTCATTTTTGTGAGTCCCGTTATCCTTCATTTTCACGAGCCTCATCCAATCCAATCCAACTCATTTTATCCATTCCAAAACCTATGTTTTAATCTTCTTTGAAACGACATTGCTTCGCAACATCGTCTCAAAGAGGGGCAAAATGTAGACGTCAAAAATTGACCATAGACCACATTTCCTATCCATCCCTAAATCATCCCCTAATTATAGATCAATTCCCTAAAGCCAGGAAATTTAATTAATTTTAATTAATTAAATATCCCTTAGTCCTTTTGATAAATAATAAATTAAAATTAATAAATTTAATTTATTATTTAGTCCACCCTAATCCTAAGGTTTAATTAATTCTAATTAATTGAATCTTTTTCATTTGTTTTTACCCTCCCAAAATAATAAAATAATAAATTAAATTTATTATTTAAATTAAACCTAAAACCTCTTGTTAATAATAAATTAAATCTAACAACTTTAATTTATTATTAACCTAACCTGAAATCCTATCAAAACCCTAACCACCTTTTACATTTCTCCCATTCAACTGATCCAACCAACTTTTGAACCGTTTTCACAAATTTTATAAAAACCTAGCTATTTTACAATAAACACCCCCCTAGAAAAATTACAACGGAAATATGCAATTGTTCGAGTAACCACAATAAAATATTTGGTAACATTTATCTAATTTATCTTTATTTGGTGCATTTGATATGAATTTAGGGTTTTGTTATATTGACAAATCTTATGTTCAAATTTATATCTCTTGCATACAGAATGAAGCCACAAAACAGAAACTGAATGACCTCTTATGATGATAAAATGTCATGCTTAAGTTACTTGTACAACTGAGGAATCTTCTCATCACTCCTTCAAATGAGTGGATTGCACATTTTAATTCCACCGGAGAAAACTATGTGCATTAAGCTTTTCTCTTTAGATCTCCAATTATTCAATATCCTTTTTGAACTCAAACCACTCTCTATCTATTTGCTCCCGGGTTGTAACAATTTCTTGCTTTTCTCTGTCAAGCCTCTGCCTTTCCCAACACCTCATCTTTCTTCAAGAGTTCCTGCTCCTATTTTCTAAAATTATAAATCTTCTCTTTCAATTGCATTTGTATTATCCACAAATCATCCCTCTCTTTTTCTGTAAGTTCCAATCTCTCCTGTTCTTTCTCATTTCATTTCTTGTAAAGGTCTGAAGCTCATGAGAAGGAGCTATTTTTTGAGAGGCAAAACCTGTGAGAATGGGAGAAAAATCTTCAGGAAGGCCAAGAAAGGCTATTGGATGGCTAGGGACTCCTCAATCAAAGGGAAGAGTATGTCATTGGAAGGAATGAAGCCACAAGACAAATTGAAAAAGAATTGTAGGATGTAAAAAGGAATATCGAGAAAGATGAATCAACCTTAAAAGAGAAGGAAGTGAGAGGGAGAATAGCCATTGGTCATGAATCGGCCTCATTTAGCCTTAATCCCCTCCACGTTACATTTTGTGATGTACTCGTGGAGGGTTGGTCTAAATGAGCGACATCCCCAACAAGCTTCAGCTACGTTGCATTGTCCATGGTGGACCTCATTCTATCTTTCACGTCTTTAATCTGACGTGCCATTTTATAGAAAAAGGCTAATTTAGAATAAATGAAAGCACAGACATAAGAGGATTGGGGGGTTTCATTATTAGTACCTTGAGATTCAACAGCAAATTCTTCCAGTATGTCCTTTACATCCAAAGCAATCTCTGCAACATCGAGCAACCAACTTTTCACATATTGTGTGCACTCAAGTCAGCTTCCTCTTTTAAGGCTAATTGTTCTTTCTCAATATTCCTTTTTACATCCTCAATCAAAGAGAAGAAAAATCTTTAGGAAGGCCAAGAAAGGTTGCTGGATGGCCAGAGAGTCCTCAATCAAAGGGAAGAGTATGTCATTGAAAGGAATGAAGCCACAAAATAGAAACTGAATGACCTCTTATGATGATAAAATATCATGTTTAAGTTACTTGTACAACTGAGGAATCTTCTGATCACTCCTTCAAATGAGTGGATTGCACATTTTAATTCCACCTGAGAAAAATATGTACATTAAGCTTTTCTCTTTGGATCTCCAATTCTTCAATATCCTTTTTAATCTTAGACCACTCTTTATCTATTTGCTCGCGAGTTGTAACAATTTCTTGCTTTTCTCTGTCAAGCCTCTGCCTTTCCCAACATTCAACACCTCATCTTTCTTCAAGAGTTCCTGCTCCTATTTTCTGAAATTATCAATTACCTCTTTCCATTGCATTTGTATTATCAGCAAATCGTCCCTCTCTTTTTTTGTAAGTTCTAGTCTCTCATGTTCTTTCCCATTTCATTTCTTGTAAAGGTGTGAAGTTCATGAGAAGGAGTTGTTTTTTGAGAGGCAAAACTTGCGAGAATGGGAGAAAAATCTTCAAGAAGGCCAAGAAAGGCTGCTGGATGGCCAGAGACTCCTCAATAAAAGAGAAGAGTATGTCATTGAAAGGAATGAAGCCGCAAAACAAATTGAATAAAGAATTGTAGGATGTAAAAAGGAATAATGAGAATGATCAATCAGCCTTAAAAGAGAAGGAAGCTGACTTGAGAGGGAGAATAGCAATTGGTCATGAAGCGGCCTCATTTAGGCTTAATCCCCTCCACTTTACATTTTGTGATATCCTCGTGGAGGGTTGGCCTGAATGAGTGACATCCCCAACAAGATTCAGCTCCGTTGCATCTTCCATGATGGACTTCATTTTATCTTTTACGAACTTAATCCAACATGCCATTTTATAGCGAAAGGCTAATTTAGAATAACTGAAAGCATAGACACAAGAGGATTGGGGGGTTTCATTATTTGTACCTTGAGATTCAACAACAAATTCTTCCAGTATGTCCTTTGCATCCAAAGCAATCTCTTCAACATCCAGCAGCCAGCTTTTCACAGACTTATTTTGTGCACTCAAGTCAGCTTCCTTCTCTTTTAAGGCTGATTGTTCTTTCTCGATATTCCTTTTTACATCTTCAATCAAAGGGAAGAAACATCTTTAGGAAGGCCAAGAAAGGCTGCTGGATGGCCATAGAATCTTCAATCAAAGGGACGAGTATGTCATTGAAATGAATGAAGCCACAAAACAAATTGAAAAAGAATTGTAGGATGTAAAAATGAATATCGAGAAAGATCAATCAACCTTAAAAGAGAAGGAAGCTGACTTGAGAGGGAGAATAGCCAATGGTCATGAATCGGCCTCATTTAGCCTTAATCTCCTCCACTTTACATTCTGTGATGTACTCGTAGAGGGTTGGTATGAATGAGTGACATCCCCAACAAGCTTCAACTCCATTGCATCTTCCATGATTGACCTCATTCTATCTTTCACGTCCTTAATCTGACGTGCCATTTTATAGCAGAAGGCTAATTTAGAATAACTGAAAGCACATACACAAGAGGATTGGGGGGTTTCATTATTAGTACCTTGAGATTCAACAACAAATTCTTCTAGTATGCCCTCTGTATCTAAAGCAATCTCTGTAACATCTAGCAGCCAGCTTTTCACGGACTTATTGTGTGCACTCAAGTTAGCTTCCTTCTCTTTTAGGGTTGATTGTTCTTTCTTGATATTCCTTTTTACATCTTCAAGCAAAGGGAAGAAAAATCTTCAGGAAGGCCAAGAAAGGTTGCTGGATGGCTAGAGAATCCTCAATCAAAGGGCAGAATATGTCATTGAAAGGAATGAAGACACAAAATAGAAACTGAATGACCTCTTATGATGATAAAATATCATGCTTAAGTTACTTGTAGAACTGAGGAATCTTATCATCACTCCTTCAAATGAGTGGATTGCACATTTTAATTCTATTTGAGAAAACTATGTACATTAATCTTTTATCTTTGGATCTCCAATTCTTCAATATCCTTTTTAATCTTAGACCACTCTCTATCTATTTGCTCCTGGGTTGCAATTCCTGCTTTTCTCTATCAAGCCTCTGCCTTTCCCAACATTCAACACCTCATCTTTCTTCAAGAGTTCCAGCTTCTGTTTTCTAAAATTATCAATCTCCTCTTTCAATTGCATTTGTATTATCAATAAATCATCCCACTCTTTTTTTGTAAGTTCGAGTTTCTCATGTTCTTTCCCATTTCATTTCTTGTAAAGGTATGAAGCTCATGAGAAGGAGCTATTTTTTGAGAGGCAAAACCTGCAAGAATGGGAGAAAAATCTTCAGGAAGGCAAAGAAAGGTTGTTGGATGGCCAGAGACTCCTCAATCAAAGGGAAGAGTATGTCATTGAAAGGAATGAGCCACAAAAGAGATTGAAAAAGAATTGCAGGATGTAAAAAGAAATATCACGAAAGATCAATCAGCCTTAAAAGAGAAGGAAGCTGACTTGAGAGGGAGAATAGCCACTAGTTGTGAATTGGCCTCATTTAGCCTTAATCCCCTCCACTTTACATTCTATGATGTACTCATGGAGGGTTGGTCTGAATGAGTGACATCCCCAACAAGCTTCATCTCCGTTGCATCTTCCATGATGAACCTCATTCTATCTTTCACATCCTTAATCCGATGTGCCATTTTATAGCAAATGGCTAATTTAGAATAACTGAATGCACAGGCACAAGAGGATTGGGGGGATTCATTATTAGTACCTTGAGATTCAAAAGCAAATTATTCCAGTATGTCCTTTGCATCCAAAGCAATCTCTACAATATCCAATAGCCATCTTTTCACACACTTATTATGTGCACTCAAGTCAACTTCCTTCTCTTTTAAGGCTGATTGTTCTTTCTCAATATTCCTTTTTATATCGTTATTCAAAGGGAAGAAAAATCTTCAAGAAGGCCAAGAAAGGCTGCTGGATGGCCAGAGAATCCTCAATCAAAGGGAAGAGTATGTCATTGAAAGGAATGAAGCCTCAAAATAGAAATCGAATGACATCTTATGATGATAAAATATCATGCTTATGTTACTTTTACAACTAAGGAATCTTCTCATCACTCATTCAAATGAGTGGATTGCACGTTTTAATTCCACTTGAGAAAACTATGTACATTACGCTTTTCTTTTTGGGTCTCCAATTCTTCAATATCCTTTTTAATTTTAGACCACTCTCTATCTATTTGCTCCTGGGTTGTAACAATTTCCTGCTTCTCTCTGTCAAGCATCTGCCTTTCCCAACATTCAACACCTCATCTTTCTTCAAGAGTTCCTGCTCCTATTTTCTTAAATTATCAATCTCCTCTTTCAATTGCATTTGTATTATCCACAAACTATCCCTCTCTTTTTTTGTAAGTTGCAGTCTCTCTTGTTCTTTCCCATTTCATTTCTTGTAAAGGTGTGAAGGTCATGAGAAGCAGCTATTTTTTGAGAGGCAAAACCTGCGAGAATGGGAGAAAAATCTTTAGGAAGGCCAAGAAACACTACTGGATGGCCAAAGAATCCTCAATCAAAGGCAAGAGTATGCCATTGAAAGGGATGAAGCCACAAAAAAAATTGAAAAAGAATTGCAGGATGTACAAAGGAATATCGATAAAGATCAATCAACGTTAAAAGAGAAGGAAGGTGACTTGAGAGGGAGAATAGCCATTGGTTGTGAATCGGCCTCATTTAGCCTTAATCCCCTCCACTTTACATTCTATGATGTACTCGTGGAGGGTTGGTCTAAATGAGTGACATCTCCAACAAGCTTCCGCTCTGTTGCATCTTCCATGATTTACCTCATTCTATCTTTCACGTCCTTAATCCTATGTGCCATTTTATAGCGAAAGGCTAATTGAAAATAACTGAAAGCACAGACACAAGAGGATTGGGTGGTTTCATTATTAGTACCTTGACATTCAACAACAAATTCTTCCAGTATGTCCTCTGGATCCAAATTAATCTCTGCAACATCTAGCAGCCAATTTTTCATAGACTTATTGTGTGCACTCAAGTCATCTTCCTTCTCTTTTAAGGCTGATTGTTCTTTCTCAATATTCATTTTTACATCCTCAATCAAAGGGAAGAAAAATCTTCAAGAAAGCCAAGAAAGGTTGCTGTATGGCCAGATAATCCTCAATCAAAGGGAAGGGTATGTCATTGAAAGGAATGAAGCCACAAAATAGAAACCAAACGACCTCTTATGATGATAAAATATCATGCTTAAGTTTCTTGTACAACTGAGGAATCTTCTTATCACTCCTTCAAATGAGTGGATTGCAAGTTTTAATTCCACCTGAGAAAACTATGTACATTAAGCTTTTGTCTTAGGATCTTCAATTCTTCAATATCCTTTTTAATCTCAAACCACTCTCTATCTATTTGTTCCTGGGTTGTAACAGGGCATGTGCAGGATCATGATGGGCCAAACTATACCTCTAAGTGGCAATGAAAATACAAAAAATCAGACTTTATCAAGTTCATGTGAAAATTTGAATGGATTATCTACACAATTTGAAAAAGATGTAAGAACAAAATTTGTAGAGAATTGAATCTAGTTTATAGTCTACTATTTTTTTTTAAAACTAAATTTACTTAGTGAAAATTGAATATTTCAATGAACAACTTTTAAATTTTTCAGAAAAAAATAAAAAGTGGGTGTCTGTCCAGCCAACCTAACTATGAGTAAAATTATATATATATTTTTGAAACTTTTAAAATAAGTAGAGGACTCATGTCCGGATGTGATGCATATTTATTTGAAATTTTTCCCTAATAAAATAATTAGTTATGATTTTTTTACTGTGAGTTTTTTTAACAACTAAAAAGTAATTTTCCAGCCAACCTAACTCGATAAAAAAAAATTGAAATTCAATTTTTTTTTAAACCTATAGCCAGAAAAGCATAGAGTGTGACGCAGGTTTCAGATCTCAAAAAGGTGAAATGGTTTGAAAGTTATGGATGTTTTTCAATCAGTGTGTCCATCAGGATTTCAGAGATACGGTATATAGAAAATTATTAATAATTATTTAATAAAATGATGACCAAACAAATCTTATATTTTTAGAAAGCTAACAATTTTTTCTATAAACCCTTTTCGTTTTATCAATTTTGCATAAAAAAAGTCGTCAGCATGAAGGGTGAAGTTCAAAGAAGAGACTAAAACATGAAAACATGTTAGAATCCATGAAAAGTCAACAACCAAAACATATATCCATCTTGCTTTGTACCAAAGCAAGACGGATATCCATTTTGCTTCGGTAAAAGCAACTCAAAACAGATATCCGTTTCCTTGATCTATGAAAAATTTTGTACCATTGGTTTTGGATGAAGAGAAGCAACATATTTGAAACATTAAGGCAATAATATAAGAAGTTAAAGTTAGTTGGTCATTTATAGGTGTATCTATTGTTTCATATCACATTACACATAGAATTCTAATTAACAATCTAAGGGAGAGGGGCCAGTTACTGCCCACGCCCCAATAACCGCTATGTTTTTAATCACTTGACCCCCCAATTAAATTTTTAAAAAGAACCAATACATGTAAAATACCAACCAAATAAATTAACACAAATGCACCAATACATGTTCACAACATTTGTACATGTTCACAAATGCACCAATACATTTGTGAATTAACCAATGAAATTAAGACAAGTGTACAAATGTGATGGCGAGCAGTTACTAGCACATCGGTGTGGATGTATGGGGCGACATGTTGAAATGACCATTTTTTGACCCATGTGCACATAACGCATCCTATAGGAAAATGTATATGTGCCCAGAAGCCGAAAGAATAGCTTTAAGCTCTTCGGTCACATATAGAAAAACCCAAAAAAAATTGTCCAAATTTGATATGTCTAGCTATGTGCTTGACGTGCACGAAGTTAGGGTGGGCGGCTACTGGCCCCTCTCCCTTAGTTTCCTCATTTGGGGGAACATTTTTTTATCCATTTCTAATGGAAATATTTAGTTAAAAATTGGTGGCTCCTTGTGAAAAGTATGGGCTCTTATCAAGCACGCATAACCAAGAAGGTTGATATCCATTTTTGTTACATGTTTGTTGATCACATCTTATAAATAGGATGTTGCTTGGTGATAGTTCTAGGTTTAGTGAACAATATTCTCAAGCTTATTGCAATTTTTACACTTGTGACCAAATTTGGTACCAAACCCTTTCACCTTTTCAATTAATCCTGATAGTGTCATCTCACTCCATGCAAATCAAACCAACATTAGGACCATGTGAATGAGATTAAGGATAGCCTTGAAATATGAATCTTTGTACTGTTGATTATCCTTTTAGCATGACAATCCTTTAGGATCATTGTACCCAGGTGCAATAATCCTTCAATCTTCTTTTATTTATATTTCTTTCCTCTTCATACACAAGATTCTCATGCCTTGTAGTCATGACAATTCACAAATCACCTAACTATCCTTAGTGAGACTATATCTTATTTTGATAGTGATAGTCATCGTCCATTCACAAGTCTCCTCTTTAACATAGATACCCTTTGCACATGTTTTGACTTCATGATTTTCCTTTTGTATGTTGTATTATGGTATGAAAATACTATGGCCCCTTCTTCATCCTCTTGTATAATGAAATTGAAGGTCGACACTTACGGTTACTCTTCTTTATTACTTGGTGATAATGAATCCCTAATTTTTGATTGTCTTGAAGCCAAATTTACCACTGTTGAGACAGTTAGAGTTGATTCTTGATCATGAATATTGTGAATTACTTCAAATATCCATGGACAATTTCAATTGTGTTTCTTAAGACACCCATGCCTTGACTATCCCTTGATGTTGGTCATGATTGTGCTTGGATGGCACAATAGTTCATAGTTAGATTTTTGCCACTAAAGTTTTCCTTTGACAAAGTCGTATTTGTAGTCCACCTTTTGATGATGTTCAAACAATATAAATACTTATTCTTAACATAAGCAATACATTTCTCACAAATACCAATGCATTCTACTCATAAGGTTCATGGCACCATGCCTAAAGGTATGATAGTCAGCAGTGTACTATTATGGCAGCCTATGGTTGGTTTGACAATCTATAATAGTGATAGCATTCATGCCTAATAGTCCTTATCATTATTGTCATAATATATTTTACATTTGAGGCCTTGTCTAGAACATACAAATTTTACCTTTCTCACCCATACCTTCAGTATATAAAGGACATTGATAGGGAATTTTTAATTTCCACTCATTCAGTGCAATCTAGGAGAGGATATATTGTCTAAAGTAGTAATCTATTTCCATTTACACTTGCCATAACTACAAATTCTTAGTGTTTATTCTCAACCCTGGTATATGAATAAAATGTGACCTATTGTTCTAATAGGCCTATAGGGACAAAGAGGTGATAAAGCCTTTAATTTTAAATATGACATGGTTTCGATAACTTCCCATATTGGTAAGGTCCTAGATGACAATCCTTTGATGCACCTAATTGTAATAGGTGTTATGATAGTCCTTGGTATCTTTTCATTTCTTTCTTGAATGGCCTACAAATAAGACATAAGACCTAAATTAGATCCTTCATAAATAAGAATTCTCATACATTACATTTAAACTTAAACTCCCTAAACATCCATCAATCCATCCATTAATATCAAAATGCCATGAATATCCTATGATCAACCATTCTAATTCCTAGGATAGTCATATATTGCAATTTTGCTTCTCTATACTAACAATCTACCCTTGAATTTGTATTTTAACAATCTAATGTCTTTACAAATAACATTGAGCCTTCTTTTGGGACAACATTTTTGCCTTTAGAAGCTCCTATTTGATGATAGCCTAAAATAGAATAAGTGGATAGTCATAACATTTTAGCATATAATGGGAAAACCCTAAAGTGTGATAAAGTCTATACATTATCTATTCCCATCCATGTCACGAAGCAACTATTCAAATGCTAGGCCAACATGATTTAAACAATCATAAGGGCCAACAATCCACTCCAAATGCATGGGAAAAGGACAACTCTTGGATCCCATATTAATCATGTTCACATGGCTGCTAGCATCTTCAAGTGAGTCAATACAAAAATTGAAAGCCTCAAACTCATACACTTCAGAAAAATATACCTAATTATAAATTTGATATGCATGAATAAGGAAGTCCTTATGCAATACAAACTAAAATGTGTCATATTTAGACATGTCATCAAGTTGAACTACATCATGTTGAGACTTGTGTTTACTTAAGCATTACAAGTCACTTGCCTCTTTGCATGCTTCAAAGTTCCAAACAAAGGACTCAACTTTAGGTGTAGCAGAGTCCTCATCAATGACTGATTTACATGGCCTTCAACAAACTAAAATTATATATCATCTTTATTCTTATATGGAGGCTATATCATCTTTACAATTGTATGTCCAGGCTCTTTAGGAGTCTTCACAAATGTGTCCAAAGTAAGATTACTCAAATCAAATAATGCCTTATATCCAGAGCTTTATTAAGTTGATACCTAGGTGGATTAGTGTGTAAACATTCATATTAGATGGTAATTCACAAGTTTATAGAATAATAAAATGAATCCCTAGTCTAGAATCCAAATGTACATAATAAAACGGATATCTATTTTGTAGTAGCGATATGGACATTGCAGAGTGTCCATTGGCAAAGAATTGGGATTTAAGAAACGGATATTCGTTTTGTAAATGCAGAAAAAAGACAAAAGGAATATTGTTGGGCTTGAAATCTGCAACCAGAGGCCCTCTGCTGTCGAAATACTCATGATTTCTGGCTATGATAGTGAAAGGAATATTTTTATGCACTTTTGGAGACAATTTTCTTGTTACAATCATAAGGGTGATATTTTTGTTCCCCTAATGGGGAGCAACAGTCGTTGTAAAGCAAAAAGGAGGAGGAAAGTTACATTGGAGGAAATTGAAGCAATTAGGGAAAAAGATAGGGAAAGGAAGAGGATTGGAAGAGTGGGTTTGGCAGATGCTCATCAAGGTGAATCTTCTTCTTTACCATCTAATGACATGCAAATTGAAGATGTTAATTTTGATTATAATGAAATGTTAGATAAGAATGAAATTCACCATGATATTGCAAATGAAAATATTGAAAAATGTTATGAAACACCTATTCATAATAGCAATACCATGGACAAAGAAGAAGAAGAAAAATGAAGACGTGCACTTGAAGAAAGTGGATATGAACATCATGATGTTGAAATTGCACTCCATAATCCATTTGTTGATAAAATTGATGAGGTTGATAACATGGATGAAACAAGAACAATCAATGTATCTCCAAATTTCATAAGAAGAGAGGACATTTGTCAAGAAGAGAATAACCGTGATGAAATTGGAAAACACCCAAGAACCCCAAAATGGATACTTGAAATTGATGAGAACATAATGGAAAAACTTGAAGGCAAGAGGTCGTCACGAACAGTTCGGTTGTGGGCTACAAAACTCTTCAATAAATACTTTGAGAAGATAACATTAATTGAACAATGCCAACTTTTTGTACAATTATTAAAGATGTACAAAATGAGACCTTTACTAAAGAAATTAAAGATTCGGTTAAACAAAGTGTCCGATTGGAATAAAATTATTGTTAGAAGCCTTTTCAATGTACTCAATTCTATTGGAAAGACTAGCAAGGAGAAAGATAAAAGAGCTACCTGTAGAGTAATAACAACCTCAATAGTAAGCAAAAAATTAAGAAATGCTCGATTAATGAGGCAAACTTGTGTTGACTTAAGATTGAATCATAAAACATTGTCAAAAGCACTAGCATTAAGATCAAGGCTAGATAGTCCTCTTGCCAATGATACTTGGGCTTTCAGTGGTAGGCTTCCACGAGTTGATAAGAAGCTAATTTATAGCACAAAGGAAGAAATTGAACAATTTTGACACACTAACTCTAGGGTATCACCAAATGCAAAAGATGTTGTAAAGTTAAGAATTGGTGATAAAGACCGCACACCACATCCTAAACATTACTTAGAATGTAGCCAAACAACATTGTACAAACAATATTGTGAAACTCACCCAAGTATGACAATCTCACAAAGAGCATTTGAATCTCTTAAGCCATTTTATTGTGTTCCTCTTAAAGTTTGTAATACATGTTGTTGCAAATACCATGTAGATTTTTCTATGTACCATGAATTATTATGCAATATTCGTTTTACTTTGCACACTAACGAAATGTTATAGGAGTGTGGTGCAATTCAACTACCAAAGTCATCTAGGGACTTATTGGATTTATTTCTATGTATTAGAGATGATGGCTGCATGTTCTACAAGAATGATTGTTTAAATGAAAAGTGTTTACAATGTGGTGGGTTATCAAAGCTTGTATCATGTTTTCATAAGGGCAACGAGCATGATTTTGGAAAGAGAATGGTTGAGAAAAAGAGATATGAGACAGTGAAATACAATTTGAAAAGTGGAGGTGAAGGTTCTAGATGTGAGTTGATTGTAAGAGAGGTAAGTATTGTTGATTTTATTGATGATTTTAAGAAAAATCTTTTCTACAAGTATGTCAGACATAGCCACAGGTCTCGATGGTTAGATCAACAGTTTAGGATGTGTAAAGACTCTTTCCCAATTGGAACTATTGTCTCTGTAGTTGATTTTGCAGAAAACTATACATTGCAACCCCAAAATGAAGTTCAATCCCAGTACTACAATTCTATTCAGATTGCTATTTTTGTTCACATCACATACAGACATGCCCCCGAGAGTATAGAAGAGAACAGGAAGATTGTCAGAGAATACCATTTTTACATGAGTGATGATCGATCTCATTTAGTAGAGTTTGTATAATATTGTTTTCAACAATTTTATGGGTTCTTGCAAGAAAAAGATATTAGAATGGATCAACATCTCATTTGGTTAGATAATTGCACTGGTCAATTCAAGAATGCTCGTAATTTCTATTGGTTGAGCAAAATGCATGTAGAGAAGGGTATACCTCATATTTGGAATTTTTTTGAAGCCGGGCACGGAAAAGGTGAACATGATGGAGTAGGTGCATGCGTGAAGAGAGCTCTTTTTAAAGAACAACTAAAGATTAGAGGTGGTGCTACATTCAGTGATGCAGATTCCATTGTTAAGTGGTGTAACTATGCATTGTCACGAGGAGTGGCTCTTGATTCTAAAGTGCACAGGTTCTTTTGGTTGGTTGATGATGGGATAGCGATAGAGAAATTGGAATGTCAGAGAATCAGTGAATCATCAAAGATGCATTCATTTCAAAGCTCAGATGCAAGTACATGGACTATTTAGACATGAGAAATAGCTTGTTTTTGTCAGAGTTGTATTAAATGTGATTGGAACAATTGTGAGTCAAGTGAGTGGGTAGATGCATGGATTCCACAATATTTAATCCCTTTATATGAAGGTCAATCATCTTCCATCAATGACACAAAGAGCTCATTTGACTATGAACATCTTTCAAACCTTGTACAGCCAGGTCATGTTTATACAGTTGTTGCACCGCATGGAAATGGAGAGAGGTCAGACTATTGGTTGGCACGATGTGTATAGGGAAAACACAAGCTAACACAACCTATGACAGATGATGATGGGTTCACATATCCTACAGGATCAGTTGTTATTGCTGGGACTTGGTTATGAACATATATGATTAAAAAGAATGGCATCCCGGCCTTTGAAGACTTTGAGAAGCATAAAACCATATTGATGTATTCTCACCTAGTTGTAGCAACAAATGTCAAGTTACTAAAGCATCGTGGAAAACCAAAATTAAAAGAACTATGGACAATTAGTAATGTTGATCATGAAGCAATATTGGATACTTTGAAGGTAAGAGATGACCCCTTAGGTACGCTTGACTAGCATTTAAACTTCCAGATGGACAGGTATGACATTTTTTTATCTTCACTTGTTCTTGTTTTTTCTATTTTTTAGAATTGTTTTATTAAAAATCTTGTTACTTTAACTATAATGCATGCTTTTGACTATACAGGACTGCGAATAAAGTTATTTTACATGGCATCGTAGATTTTTTGCATGGCATCATAAATTATTTTGTATGGCATCGTAGGTTATTTTGACTATACTCGAGGTATGACTTTTAGTTCTCATTTGTATTTCTTAATATTGCACATTTGTACCTTTTTTCTACATAATGCATTCCATGAGATGACATGTATTTGATGTCTTTTGCCAAATAGTTCATGTGCCTTGTCTCTGCTTTCACATATTACATACATGTGTCACATGGCAATTGCAACTACAACATTTGACAAAATTCTCATTTCTTTGAGGTATTCCACCAAATAGTTCATGTGCCTTGCTTATGCTTCCTTACTTTGCATTCTTATAAAAGTCCTATAACAGTCATAATTAATCTTCATACTAATCTTGATAGTAATCTTGCCATCATTGTATTCCATGAGATGACAGTCCTATAATAGTCCTATACATGTCTACTAGGATAGTTTTAACTACAACAGTCCTACAACAGTCCTAGAACAATCCTATAATAAGCGCAACATTTAATGTACATATTTATGATATTCATGTTTACTTAAATTTGCTTGTTCATGCTTCTTACAGGATGTCACCTCCCCTACCCATCCAACTCTACAGAAGAAGAGAGACAAGAAATGATCAAGAGGGATCACCAATTAGCGGTAAGTGATTGATTACTTATGTCATGTTATATATTTTGAATATTAAATTCTATATTAATGTGCATGTTGTTTGATTGTATTAATAGGTGGAAATTCAAAAATCTTTATCAAGGAGGCCTAGTCGATGAGTGATAGAGGATGAGTCATTGATTGGTTCACCATCTTCATGGCCTAGCAAGAGCCATAGATTATTTGATAGGAATCTGGATAGGAGATTTGATTTTGGGACATTTTGTTACATATGCCTATTTGGATTTGTAAACATACTTTTGTATGTTATTGATGTATATCGTTGTATATACCCATATGGTTTTATTTGTACATGCCTATATGGCTTGATATATACACTATACATTATTTTCATGACATTATGAATATATGTATATATAAGATCCTAATTTGGCACAAGTAGGGAGAATACTTGCAAAGGTTATGGAATTTGGTTTTAAACGTTCCAATTGTATTTGCTTCAAAGTTTCTAAAGCCTTTTCAAAAAATCCATTTTGTGCATATCTTGCAATCATTGCATTCCATGAGATAGCATCTCTTTGAGGTGTCATGCCAAACTGTTCACATGCCTTGTCTATGCTTCCACACTTTGGATTTACACCCGCCAATTGCATTTTCTTAACATTTCCTTTCAATCCTTATCAAAAATTATGTTTTGTGCACATATTGCAATCATTGCATTCCTTCATTTACAACACATGATTAAATAAGAAGATGCATATTTACAACACTTAAGAATATGTAGTAGTGTTGCTCATGTCACCAATACTATGTTTACATCTTCACATACATGGCTTACAACATGTGACAATATGAATGATAGAAAATGTTTGCATCAACATGATGGCACAACATGAACAAATTGCATGTTTGCATCAATTTCATTGGTTCAATGATTGAGAATGTGTCAACTTGAACAATATTTTTTGTTCTTCTCATCAAGACCTTCATGAAATGATACATTGGTTTCTTGATATTCAATCATGCATTGGGGATCTTCAAAGTGTTAAAGATGTTTGACGTGATGAAGAAACTTGTTATTTTGATGTATTTCAACTCCAAACTTTTGCCTAGAAGTGAAGGCGCTAATCCTTGATCAAACTAACCTAAAAGTGTGCCTTGGTACTTAGGGCGCTAGATTATGATTGATCAACCTAAAATGTGCGCCTAAGGCTAGATAGTGAATTGGAAGGATAAAATGTATCATCAAAGGAGTTTATAGTTATTGAAGGCATCAAATGATGACTTGGGCGCACATCTACCTCTCTACACCATCAAATGTGCACCTAGATTAGTGAGGTGCCACTTCATATCTCAATATGCGCCTTGATAATGAATACAAGGTGCTAATTATTGAATAAACAACCTAGAATGAGTGCCTTACTATTTGAGGTGCTAGTTCATGCTTCTAGAACACCAAAAGTGCACCTAGATGTTGAGGCGCTAGCTCTTACTCAAGCAACCTTGAAAGTGCGCTTTCACAAGGAGGTTAAAATGTATTATCAAAGGATTAAGTTGAATCAAGGAATCATCATTAAAGACAAGTAAAACATGATTGTGAATGACGCACACTTTTCATCATCTCTGAACTCACAATTGCACCTTCCATTGGAAGCTCATATTGTGCCTAAAGGAATGGTACTGAGATATCATCCATGTCAATGATTGAGAATGTGTCAACTGGAACAATATTTTTTGTTCTGCTTATCGTGGGGTCGAACGGATTGTGCCAATGCGTCAGGGTGGGTGGGTAAATGCCATTGGAGGTCTCGTTTGGTGTGCCAAGGGTCCCAGTGATTCAAGGCAAGAGGCTACCGGCAAAGTCCCTTAAGATCCCTGAGACCAAAAAACTGCCAAACTTTGGCAGAGTAGTTCTCAGAATTCATGATAGCTGAAAATGTTGTGTTTGGACCTACAGGTGCACATGGGGTCCATCCACAATAACCTCTCTCATTTTTGGTCAACTCCATTCCATTTGATCGTGCCGCAATCAAACGCATTATTTCAAAATGCTTCAATTTGATGCAGTGGAAAGGTGCTAGGTGTGACATTTTTCATTCCATAGCTCGTGGGGTCAAATGAACTATGCCAATGTGTCAGGGTGGGTGGGTAAATGCCATTGGAGGTCTCATTTTGTGCGCCAAGTGTCCCAGTGATTCTGGGCAAGAGGCTACCGACAAAGTCCCTTAAGATCCCTGAGACCAAAAAATTGCCAAACTTTGATGGAGTAGTTCTCGGAATGGTGACAAATGGGAATGTTCTGTTTGGACCTACAGGTGCACGTGGGGTCTGTCCACAATAACCTCTCTCATTTTTGGTCAACTCCATTCCATTTGCCTGTGCCGAAATCAAATGCATTGTTTCAAAATGCTTCAATTTGATGTAGTGGAAAGGTGCTAGGTATGACATTTTTCATTCCATAGCTCATGGGCTCGAATGGACTACGCCAACGCATCGGGGTGGGTGGGTAAATGCCATTGGAGGTCTTGTTTTGTGCGCCAAGTGTCCTAGTGATTCCAGGTAAGAGGCTAGCGGTAAAGTCCCTTAAGATCCTTGAGACCAAAAAACTGCCAAACTTTGATGGAGCAGTTCTCAGAATTGGTGATAGCTGGGAATGTTTTGTTTGGACCTACAGGTGTACATGGGGTCCGTCCACAATAACCTCTCTCATTTTTGGTCAACTCCATTTCGTTTGCCCGTGCCAAAATCAAACGCATTGTTTCAAAATGCTTCAATTTGATGTAATGGAAAGGTGCTAGGTGTGACATTTTTTATTCCATAACTCGTGGGGTCAAATGGACTGTGCCAACACATCGGGGTGGATGGGTAAATGCCATTAGAGGTCTCGTTTCATGCGCCAAGCGTCCCAGTCGTTCCGAGCTATAAGCTACCGACAAAGTCAAAAGTTGCTAGGATTGAAATATTGCATTCTACAGGTCCTAGGGCTAAACAGATTGTGCCAACACATCGGGGTGGGCGAGTAAATGCTAGGGGAGGTCTCGTTTTGTGTGCAAAGCATCCCAGTCCTTCCGAGCTATAAGCTACCGGCAAAGTCACACTTTGCCGATAGCTTACAACTCGGAAGGACTGGGATGCTTTGCACACAAAACGAGACCTCCCCTAGCATTTACTCTCCCACCCCGATGTGTTGGCACAATCTGTTCGAGCCCAGGACTTGTAGAATGCAAAATTTCAATCCTAGCAACTTTTGACTTTGTCGGTAGCTTACAGCTCTGAATGACTAGGATGCTTGGCGCACAAAACGAGACCTCCAATGGCATTTACCCGCCCACCCTGACAAGTTGGCGTAGTCTGTTTGACCCCACGAGCTATGGAATGAAAAATGTCATACCTAGCACCTTTCCACTGCATCAAATTGAAGCATTTTGAAACAATGCATTTGATTTCGGCACGGGCAAACGAAATGGAATTGACTAAAAATGAGAGAGGTTATTGTGGACGGACCCCACATGCACCTGTAGGTCCAAATAGAACATTCCCAGCTATCACCAATTCTGAGAACTGATCCGTCAAAGTTTGGTAATTTTTTGGTCTCAGGGATCTTAAGGGACTTGCCGGTAGCCTCTTGCCCGGAATCACTGGGACACTTGGCGCACAAAATGAGACCTCCAATGGAATTTACCCGCCCACCCCGATGCGTTGGTGCAGTCCGTTTGACCCCACGAGCTATGGAATGAAAAATGTCATACCTAGCACCTTTCCACTGCATCAAATTGAAGCATTTTGAAATAATGCGTTTGATTTCGGCATGGGCAAATGGAATGGAGTTGATCAAAAATGAGAGAGGTTATTGTGGAAGGACCCCACATACACTTGTAGGTCCAAACAGAATATTCCAAGCTATCACCAATTCCGAGAACTGCTCCATCAAAGTTTGGCAGTTTTTTGGTCTTAGGGATCTTAAGGGACTTTACCGGTAGCCTCTTGCTCGGAATCACTGGGACGCTTGGCACACCAAACAAGATCTCCAATGGTATTTACCCGCCCACCTTGATGCGTTGGCGTAGTCCGTTCGACCCCACGAGCTATGGAATGAAAAATGTCACACCTAGCACCTTTCCACTGCATCAAATTGAAGCATTTTGAAACAATGCGTTTGATTTCAGCACGGGTAAACAGAATGGAGTTGACCAAAAATGAGAGAGGTTATTGTGGACGAACCCCACGTGCACTTGGAGGTCCAAACAGAACATTCCCAGCTATCACGAATTCTGAGAATTGCTCCGTTAAAGTTTGGCAGTTTTTTGGTCTCAGGGATCTTAAGGGACTTTGCCGCTAGCCTCTTGCCTGGAATCACTGGGACACTTGGCGCACAAAATGAGACCTCTAATGGCATTTACCCACCCACCTCGACGCGTTGGCGCAGTCCATTCGACCCCATGAGCTATGGAATGAAAAATGTCATACCTAGCACCTTTCCACTGCATCAAATTGAAGCATTTTGAAACAATGTGTTTGATTTTGGTACGGGCAAATGGAATGGAGTTGACCAAAAAAGAGAGAGGTTATTGTGGATGGACCCCACATGCACCTGTAGGTCCAAACAGAACATTCCCAGCTATCATGAATTTTGAGAATTGCTCCGTCAAAGTTTGGTAGTTTTTTGGTCTCAGGGATCTAAAGGGACTTTGCCGGTAGCCTCTTGCCCGGAATCACTGGGATGCTTGGCGCACCAAACGAGACCTCTAATGGCATTTACCTGCCCACCCCGATGCGTTGGCGTAGTCTGTTCGACCCCATGAGCTATGGAATGAAAAATGTCACACCTAGCACCTTTCCACTGCATCAAATTGAAGCATTTTGAAACAATGTGTTTGATTTCGGCACGGGCAAACAGAATGGAGTTGACCAAAAATGAGAGAGGTTATTGTGGATGGATCCCATGTGCACCTGTAGGTCCAAACAAAACATTCCTAGCTGTCACGAATTCTTACCCGGAATCAGTGGGACGCTTGGCGCACAAAACAAGGTTTTTCAGAATGTGACTTTATCCTTCCACTCCTTATCGAATGACGAGTTTATTCTTAGAGTTTGATGGATTTTATGAGCATATACATGATGTTTTAGGATAGTCATAAAGGGTAGTTTTTGGATAGCCATGTGTATCTTTTTAACAATCATAAAGGGCAAGTTGTACACGGACTGTGACAGTCCCAAAACTCATATAAATCATCCATTTTGGTGTTTGACAACCTTATAAATCCATTAGATCATTTAAAAAAACCCTAATGCAACTTATAAACCCTCTTTGCATAGTAATTTCATGAATGACTATCTTGTATGATTGTTTTGTGCATTTTAACAGCCCAATGAGGATTGTATGGTGTTGTCATCTTCATGATTTTAACTTGATGCAGAGATAGGATAAAACTCAACATGATAGAGGCATCATTACAAATGGATTGAATTGCAATAGTCAGAGAGCCAACCTCCTATCAATGAGAGTTCAATGATAGTAAATAGAGAGCTACTTGACCATAACTAGGATTTACATACATACATACATACATACATACATACATACATACATATATATGATCTCGTAGGCATCTCATACACAAATTGCAATAGTTGTAGAGCCAACCTCCTATCAACGAGAGTTGAATAATAGTAAATAGAGAGCTTCTCGGCCATAAATGGGATTTGCATACACACACACCCAACTAAAATAGATTCCACCAGCTTTCAATTACAATTTCTCTCAGGCCCTAACACATCCATACAGGGCTGTACTAAACAAAGAAATAGCAGGAAAATAGTAAAATATGCAAAAACAAAGTTTCTTGACATTAATTTCATTCAAACTTGTCTTCAATTCATCTTCAAAATGTTTTCAATACATCTCCAATACCTTTTCCATGAAGGTTTATGCATATTTATACATGATTAGAGGGAACCCAATAGTCTCCAACTAACTTTTGAGTACTTGACTGTTCATCTTCCATACTTTTGCATTTTTTTTACATTTTTCATATGACATATTTACAAAATTTGACAAGATGAAGACTAAATACATGATGAAATGGTTTATCATGACCTTATTAGATTTCAAGCTACTATGCTTGATTAGGGCATATAAGGAATATTGTCATATTGATTCTATTGATCTAAAACCATTCTCAATGCTAAACATATCATCAATGGACTAAAGAACTATCATCATAATGTATGGCATCATGGGAAGTATCATGACATGCACATAAGGAATTTAAATTATATTGTATATCAAGTTGTATATATATTAAAATCTAGTCCATAATGGTAGACATATACAAAAATTTGGCAAATATGCCAACTCAAAACATTTTTTACAAAATGTGGCATATGCCATGTCTCAAAATCTATATACAATCTACGTGCCAAATAGCTACATCAAATGCTACAAGTCCACTTGACCCTCAATCTATGATGGATCCTCAATTTGTGATGGATCTTGAAAAAGTGTCCTCTTTGTACCAAAATGTCTAGTAATTGATGGAGGTGAAGTTTCCTGCATTAACAAGTCAAAACACAAATTTGATTAATCTCTTCAATGGTAAATAAAAATAAGTTAAAGTTAGTAAATAGATTCTTATCTAGTACAATTAAGAACTTTCATTTATTAACATACATCTAAATCACTACAATCAACTATAAGACCGCTAGATAAACTATCAATTATTTAGAAAAATTCAATTCAATTACCTAGACTCTATGTTGTTGTTCGGACAATCATTTTGCAAATGATTTTCTCTTAAGACGATCAGGTGTCCTAGTGAAGCATGATGGCAAAGGTGGCACATCACTCACATTCTCAAGAGACTACATAAAAGCAAAGTAACATTGAAATAAATTAATATACAATTATTAAACAAAATAGGAAATGCATACATTTAAAAAGGTTAGATGTGTTACACACAAACAATCTAGAGTGCACCATGTACAAAAACTTATCTACTAGAAAAAAAGCACATACCACCATCGAGGCCTCCTACATCAATTGAGAAGGACTCTGAATTATCAAAATGACAAGAATGTAAGACTCTAAATGACTATAATCAAATATTTAAGTTTTCTAAATTATCAATTAAAGTACAATTCAATCAAATTACCTCCACCCTTTGTTGGCGTTGAGAAAGCCGTTCTGCAAATGATAGTCCCTTGGCTCAATCAGGAGTTTGAGAAAAGACTATTGGCAGAGATGCCACATCATTCACATTTTTGATTGACTATAAAAATAAATTAACATCAAGATATAAATTAATATATAATTACTCACAAAGAAATAAATGCATAAAAAAAAGTTGATGTGTAGAACAAATTATACCGGCAAGTCCAAGCCAAATTGGATGGCAGACAAAGTTCCATGATGAACTTCTGTCAACTCCTGTCATCAACTGTTATCCCACTTAGATACATTAGTACTAATAAATTTGTTTATATATTCAAATGGAATAGACCATAAAATTTAACTTTAAATTTTACCTGCATAAAAGATTGCTCATGCAATTCTCCTTCTCTATGGTTCACTGATTCAGTAGCTTCTAATCTTGTCCCTAACCCCTCAGCTTGAGTTCTGGACCCCATTGCCTCATCTCGTGAATGGAGATCGTACTCTGATGTGTTCAACGGTGGCTCACTACTCTCCATAATAGGACCTAAGCATAAATGATTGCAAGAAATGCAATGATGGGGCACACATACATGTGTGGACGATGATAGTCTAGTAGAACCGGGTGATCCAATATCATCGCCTTCATCATGTGCTTGTGCAAACTGAGATGTCTGTATAATCAAATGCTCGGTCAAAGAGTGTGTTGGTTTTTTCTTCTGAATCAGCATCAGGGTTTGCCAGTTCCTATGCACATGCAGATTCAGCCAACTGAATATAGGAGGTTGCGTGAGCTCCTCCCCTTCACTTCTGGTTCTGCCGCACCAAGGGGGGGTTCCCTATTTGATAAAAGTATAACCTTGACTAGCTCAATGACAGAAGGATTTAACTTGACATCACAGGCAGAATACTCTCATGTATGGACCAAGATTTGTGTAACAAATCACAAGGTTGGCAACATTCTTGGACATAATGTCTGGTTAAGGATGAGAGCATGCAGAGGTTCCTAATCCTAATCCTACAACTAACAGATAGAAAGATGAAGTGGTTTGATTTGAATTTTGGATGCAAAGCTGGACATGGTGTATAACCTCAACACAGAACCAGATTGGTGCCTATCCAGGGCTTGGAGTCGGTAGACATACACCTGTGAATGATCAGCATGAATAGCTAAAACTGGATTTCAGGGGGATACACATGTGATACCTGCCTCACAGATATCTCCCAATACAGAGTGTTAAGCTGTCTATACTTATGGCATCCCTATTGCAGTAAGAAAGACACATGCAAAATTAGAGACAGAATCAGCATAACACATGCAAACATAGCATTATTCATATAAGATTAACCATGAAATCAGTGGATTCATGCCAAATCGTACAACAGGAGATACATAAACTCACAAGTTTAGCTGTACAGAGCAACCAAAACGAACTGTATTGTGTTACAGAGCCAAAATGCTCAACTTTCAACAACCTAAAAAATGGTAACACAATCTGCTTATAACAGCCAGAGAGTGTACCACAGCAATTAATTACATGACAAAATATCAAAATCAGTTAGATACAGTCCTCAGAAGGAATGGCGCTCAGAAAATGTAAATGCAGCAGACAAAGAGGAGCCTCGAGCCAAGTGCCACTATCTGGAAGTCTCCGTTCAAAAATTGGGCAACCTATTCACCTGACCATTTGTATTCATCGCCCATACCCCTGCACGACCGTCATTGATGGCTCAACCACCCGCATTTCACTTGGAAACCGTCGCTGCAGTCAACATGAGGCTTCCCGCCAAAACGCCTCCTTCGCAGGTTCAAAACATACAGGGGAATAATCCCACATGCACGGTGAGGAGAAGACACTAGCGCTTTATAAACATAGCTGCATGCTCAAAAGATGTCGAGCGCCTTTTGCTACGCTCGACACACGACCACCCGCCAAATACCCATCGCCAAGACAATCCTCCCCGTCACCCCGATGCCAGCTCCACACCCCTTGTCGCCGAGACAAAGACCATCGGAGCAACCAAGAGCACTTCCGCCGATATCACCCGTCTCACCGACAAAGCCTCCGCACTACCTTATCGGCCAGACCCACGCCATCGGCTCCATCGAAAACTCCTTCGCCGACATCACTTGTTACGCCGATAACCATACCATCGGCCAAAGTACCCCTGTCGGCCCAACTCTCCACACTTCGTCTGATAGCCAAAGTCTTCCCGATGCTCACCTTCGCATCCCTCCATCGGCGAGACCTACGTCGACGACATAGCATCGGCCAAACTCCTCACATCGGCAACTCCCAAAAAACCTTCGCCGATAGACAACCGTCTCGCCGATGAACACTTGACTCACCCCCCATCGGCATGACCAACGCCGTCGATGGAACCATAATATCCTTTGCCGATAGGCAAACTCTTGGCGATATACAAAGAACACACCATGCTACTGAAATGATCGCCAAGACACATGCAAACTCATGCCGATGGAGAAAACAAGAAGACCACCTCCTCAAAAAAAATGAATGCAGATGTTGAAGAACACTGAGGGGCCCCAAAACTAGAAATTTTTTTGGATTTTATGGGATGGTGCCTACATAAAAATTGCTCAAGAACTGACAGTCAATTCAGGCACCAACAGAGTGTATGGCACTAAGGCCCTGTTGCATTGCATTTGCAACAACATCTGGGTGCTGCATTGGGGGTGGAGAAGGGATAGTAGGAGGGGGAATATAGGGACCTTGTACTTGTCTAATTGCCCCAGGTCTATCGTGAGGCATTCCTTTGCCCACTCCTTGAAACTCTCTAAAATCAAAATAATTAACATGTTGACCCATGACGAACTCTGCATAGAGTTTGTGAAGGAAATACAAAGGTACATCTAAATTATTGTTGGGTGGTTTATCAAAAACCATCCACCAACGATCCCAAAAGTTCTGACTAATGCCCTCATGAATACACCATTTGATTGAAAACTTGGGCTTACGGATATCAACATGCAATCCGGTTTTAGGATTGACAAAGTGTTGGGCTAACATATTTTTTGTAATCTCTAATTCTTTGATTTCATCATATGAAAAACTGTTAGCATATTCGGACTTCTTGGCTTCTCGCCATTGCCTAAATGATTCATGTTGGGTTGACAAGGTTTGAACATGATTAATGATTCCCTCCAAATTTGATGTCATTGTAGACAATTGAGGGTGGCGGCGATACATTTCTATGATCCTACTTATATGATCAATATTTCTTTGAATATTCTCTTCTATTGTTGGAGGGGGAGGGTTTGGGTTTTCATTTTGTGCATCCATTTTACCTAATTAAAAAAGGAAAACATACCCACTTAGCATAAAAAACCAAAAAAATTGCTTGAATATAAAAAACAAACCAAAAAAATGCTAAAGATCTTACCTTTTTGGATCGGATATCCGTTCACCTCTAATATCCGTTCTTCAAAGATGCCACTGCGTTTTGCAAGCCGCAGGTTTGCAAAAACACAGTTTCTTTTTCGCTTTTTATGTTTTTCAAAACGGATATCCGTTTTCTTTTTCTCAATTATTTTCATTGCTTTTTATTTTAGTGTTTTAGTATTTAGGCATTTTAGCTATAAAATACAATCCAAATTTTAGAAAGGTTGTATCATATGAAAGGAGAGATTTTGGATAAACTATCAAAATTTATATAGGATTATGATGATATATATATTTGATTTTTATATGATTTACTTATACTAAGGCATCTCATAGTATTTCAAAGGCACTTTTGAATAGATAATTGTCATAAAAAAATGGTAAACACTAAACCCTAAACCTCTAAACCTTAACCCCTAAACCATAAACCCTAAACCCTAAATAATGCCCCTAAACCTTAACCCCTAACCCCTAACCCCTAAACCCTAAATGCGAGTAACCCTAAACCCTATCTCCTATCTCTCCCTTATCTCCCTATCTCTATCATCAGGCTCTACCTCTCAATCCTTCTCCCTATTTCTTTGGACATCTCGCTCACTCTCTATCTCCCTATCTTTGCCCTTTGTCACCTCTGTCTCTCCCTATTTGTCTCCTCTCTCTTTCTATCTAGCTATCTCCAAAACTGAGAAACCCTTAACCCAGGTACACCCTAAATCCAATCAACTCTAAACCTATATCTCCCTATCTCTCCCTTATCTCCCTATCTCTATCATCCCTCTACCTCTCTTGATCTCTCTCCCTATGTCCCTAGCCATGTGCCTCACTCTCTATCTCCTTATCTCTCTCCTCGGTCTCCTCTCTCTATCTCCCTATCATTCCTCTCTCTATAAACCCTAAATCCAAAACCTTAAACCTCTAAACCTAACCCCTAACCCCTAAACAATTTAAATCCTAAACCCTAAATAATGCCCCTAAACCCTAACCCCTAACCCCTAAATAATTTAAATCCTAAACCCTAAATAATGCCCCTAAACCCTAACCCCTAACCCCTAAACTTGAGAAACCCTAAACCCCTAAACCCTAAACCCCAAACCCCTAAACCCTAAACCCAAGTAACCCTAAACCACTATCTCCCTATCTCTCCCCTATCTCCCTACCACCTTTGTCCCTCTACCTCTCAATCTCTCTCCCTATGTCTCTGGCCATGTCCCTCACTCTTTATCTCCCTATCTCTCCCCTCAGACTCCTCTATATCTCCCTATCATTCCTCTCTCTCTAAACCCTAAATCCAAAACCCTAAACCTCTAAACCTAACCCCTAACCCCTAAACAATAAATCCTAAACCCTAAATTATAATGCCCCTAAACCCTAACCCCTAACCCCTAAACCTGTGAAATCCTAAACCCCAAACCCCTAAACCCTAAACCCAAGTAACCATAAACCACTATCTCCCTATCTCTCCCCTATCTCCCTATCACCTTTGTCCCTCTACCTCTCAATCTCTCTTACTATGTCTCTTTCCATGTCCCTCACTCTTTATCTCCCTATCTCTCCCCTTGAACTCCTCTATATCTCCCTATTGGTCTAATGCAGAGCACATAGTGGAAGCTCTCAAAACATGGTGAAATACCCATCAAAACCCATAGTTCAAATAGATTAAAGCTTAATCAGCTTTAAGAAACCTTCTCAAAGTCCCAAATAACATCAAATCATATACATTCTTCCTATCGGCAAGATAAACACTATCGGCCAACTCAGAAATTCTTATACCGATGCTCTGATCACTCCACTTTTGACGAGCCTTTGAATCTTTCACTGTGACATATATCCATCAACCCAACTTTAAACTAGTCTTCTGATCTCCCATCTCATGCCGAAATGCATAACTACAACTTTGCATATACATCACTTGACTTGCTGTGCCGGTTCTTTCTACCGTTTCTGCCAGTCACTCCTTGTATCATTAGAAATGCACATTTTCAATGTATCTTCACAACATACATTTGCAACATACAAACCTGACATACAATTGTAGTATACATGAAATATACTCACATACAATTGCGATATACACATGAAATGTACTCGACATACAAATGCAGTATACACATAAAATGTATATTTGCATGTACATTTGTGATATACACAGGAAATGTTCTTCAACATACATAAGCGATATATACATGAATTGTATACCTGATATACGTTAGCGATATACACATGAGATGTATCTTCTCATACATTTGCAGTATACACATGAAATGCATATTCAGTGAAAAAAATGAGTATGCATATTCAGTGACAGAACACGAGTATAGATGGAACATGTGACTGAATATGCATTTCATGTGTATACTGCAAATGTATGAGAAGATACATCTCGTGTGTATATCGCTAACATATATCGGGTATACAATCCATGTATATATCACTTATGTACATGTTGAACATTTCTTATGTATATCACAAATGTATGCGAATATGCATTTTATGTGTATACTGCATTTGTATGTCGAGAACATGAAATAGAGAGTGAGTGAGATGTCTAGAGAGATAGGGATCATAGAGATTGAGACCTGTGGAGGGATGATAAAGAGAGGGAGATAAGGGAGAGATAGGGAGATAGAGGTGGAGGGATATTAATTTTAATGACCTCCACATTTTCCATAAATTCTTCTCCACTAAACCCTAGACCATCACCCAAATCCTTACTTTCCTAATAAAAGCCCTTCCCCAAACATCATTTGATCATGTGACTCCTTCCATCACTAGACAGGTGCCCAGGTACTTTCCATTATTCATCTAATACTATAATCCCAATTTCATAGCTCACATTCCCACACCTACATTCATAGACTCCATTCCCCCTATTGACATCATCGTTGATAATCATTATATAAGGACACTCCCTTGAATAATAATTAAACCATGGATTATCCCATATCCCCATCTTACACTTTCCTCACCTATGAACCCTTAGAAGATGGCATTTAGTTATCCCCACCATTACCAATCACACTTTCTAGCAATCCCACATAAGATATCTTACCTATCACTTCACCTAGGTCATCACCAATTAAATCACCTCATTACTCCATTCAACCATACCCATACCACCCATTTCTCACTCCACAACCTATATTAACACATGATTAAACCTAACCCCTAAACCCTAACCCATAACCCCTAACCCCTATTTCCTAACCCCTAAACCCTAAACTTGAGAAACCATAAACCCCTAAATCCTAAACACTAAACCCAAGAAACCCTAAACCTCTATCTCTCTATCTCCCTATCTCACTATCTCCCCATCACTATCATTCCTCTACCTCTCAATCTCTCTCCCTATGCTTTGGCCATGTCCCTCACTCTATATCTCCCTATTAGTCCTCTCTCTCTAAACACTAAACCCTAAACCCCATAGACCTTAACCCCTAAACCCTAAACCCTAACCCCTAACCCCTAAACCCTAAACCCTAAACGCAAGCAACCTTAAACCCTATCTCCTATCTCTCCCTTATCTCCCTATCTCTATCATCCCTCTACCTCTCAACCTTTCTCCCTATTTTTCTGGACATCTCGCTCACTCTCTATCTCCCTATCTCTCCCCTTTGTCACCTCTATCTCTCCCTATCTGTCTCCTCTCTCTTTCTATCTAGCTATCTCCAAAATTGAGAAACCCTAAACCCAAGTACACCCTAAATCCAATCAACTCTAAACCTGTCTCTCCCCTATCTCCCTATCTCTATCATCCCTCTACCTCTCTTGATCTCTCTCCCTATGTTCCTGGCCATGCGCCTCACTCTCTATCTCCTTATCTCTCTCCTCGGTCTCCTCTCTCTATCTCCCTATCATTCCTCTCTCTATAAACCCTAAATCCAAAACCCTAAACCTCTAAACCTAACCCCTAACCTCTAAACAATTTAAATCCTAAACCCTAAATAATGCCCCTAAACCCTAACCCCTAACCCCTAAACCTGAGAAACCCTAAACCCCTAAACCCCAAACCCCTAAAACCTAAACCCAAGTAACCCTAAACCACTATCTCCCTATCTCTCCCCTATTTCCCTACCACCTTTGTCCCTCTACCTCTCAATCTCTCTCCCTATGTCTCTAGCCATGTCCCTCACTCTTTATCTCCCTATCTCTCCCCTCAGACTCCTCTATATCTCCCTATCATTCCTCTCTCTCTATAAACCCTAAATCCAAAACCCTAAACCTCTAAACCTAACCCCTAACCCCTAACCCCTAAATAATAAATCCTAAACCCTAAATTATAATGCCCCTAAACCCGAACCCCTAACCCCTAAACTTGAGAAACCCTAAACCCCAAACCCCTAAACCCTAAACCCAAGTAACCATAAACCACTATCTCCCTATCTCTCCCCTATCTCCCTATCACCTTTGTCCCTCTACCTCTCAATCTCTCTCGCTATGTCTCTTGCCATGTCCCTCACTCTTTAGCTCCCTATCTCTCCCCTTGGACTCCTCTATATCTCCCTATTGGTCCTTTATTTCTCTCTAAGCCCTAAGCCCTAAACCCTAAACCTCTAAACCTTAACCCCTAACCCCAAAACCCTAAACCTTAAATAATGCCCCTAAACCCAAGCAACCCTAGACCTCTATCTCCCTATCTCTATCATCCCTCTACCTCTCAATCTCTGTCTCTCTCTCTCTCTATGTCTCTAGACATGTCTCTCACTCTCTATCTCCCTATCTCTCCCCTCTGTCTCCTCTATCTCTCCCAAACTCTATCAGTCCCCTCTCTCTATCTCTCTTTAAACTGTAAACCCTAAACCCCTAAACCTGAGCAACTCTAAACCTCTAAACCCTAAATAATTCCCCTAACCAACCTCTAAACCACTTCTCTATATAGGTGCAACTAATACCACTTTTTCATTGTTTTCCACATTTAATTATATTCTTTTCCATTTTCCAAGTCCTACATGTGTCCAAGTTGTATTGTTTTTCAAGTTTTTAGTCTAATTGTTAGTCCCAGCTCTCATGGTTATTAAAATGTTAGTATAGTTAGATTTATCCTTCGGTAACATTAATTTACACATTATTGCACAAACAACCACACTGAAACATAACCTTACCTAATTAAGGTTAACCTTTAAGGTTCTTTCATAAATGGCGAGCTTAACAGATCCAACTAGTTCAATGTTCTTATAGTCCATGCTTACCCTTCCAAGAGAGTTCATGCCATGTTAACTTTGCGTTATGTCCTAACATATCACATGAAGGACATCATCATCACAAGGAATAACAATGTCATGAAGGATTAGTGAAGGTGTAGCTTCACCACATAAAGTATCATTCATAATTTTATCACTAGAGGGTAAGGGTATATCATGTGTATCCTTCTCAAACCATGTATCATGAATCAAATCATATGAAGGATTGGGTAAAGTAATTTAGGGCATGAAATCCAAAACGCCCTGAAACACATCCCCTGCTGCCCCACCATTCCTATCCCCGAAATATTGGAACATAGTCTAAAAGTGATTATTTCACGTGATGAACAAAACTGAATATTTTATTATTGATTATTTGAGTAATTCATTAGTGATGATTCTTAGTGTTTAACAAATCCTTATGGATCAATGTGTAAAGAAGCTACCAATGTTAATTTGCCCTCCTTCACTAGAAACAGTCTTTAAGGAGGTTCATATATTGATGGGAGATCCAAGATTTAAGAGGTATATTTTCAAAAAGAGTAAAAAGCCTTTTTCCCAAATTTTTTTAGAAAACGGATATCCATTTTGAGAATGGATATTCGTTTTGGTTTGGTATCCAAACCAAAATAGATATCCGTTTCAAAGTAAAACTTTGCCAAGTCACGAATTTGGCTAAGTAAAAACGTGATTTTTTTCCTATTGCCACTGTTTGGCCCACGATGATCCTACACATACCCAACAATTTCTTTCTTTTCTGTGTCAAGCCTTTGGCTTTCCCAACGTTCAACACCTCATCTTTCTTCAAGAGTTCCTGCTCCTATTTTCTAAAATTATTAATCTCCTCTTTCAATTGCATTTGTATTATCTGTAAATCATCCCTCTCTTTTTCTATAAGTCTCAATCTCCCCTGTTCTTTCCGGTTTCATTTCTTGTAAAGGTGTGAAGCTCATGAGAAGGAGCTATTTTTTGAGAGGCAAAACCTATGAGAATGGGAGAAAAATCTTCAGGAAGGCCAAGAAAGGCTGTTGGATGGCCATAGACTCCTCAATCAAAGGGAAGAGTATGTCATTGAAAGGAATGAAGACACAAAACATATTGAAAAAGAATTGTAAGATGTAAAAAGGAATATCGAGAAAGATCAATCAGCCTTAAAAGAGAAGGAAGATGACTTGAGAGGGAGAATAGCCACTGGTCGTGAATCGACCTCATTTAGCCTTAAACACCTCCACTTTACATTCTGTGATGTACTCATGAAGGGTTGGTCTGAATGAGTGACATCCCCAACAAGCTTCAGCTCCGTTGTATCTTCCATGATGGACCTCATTTTATCTTTCACTTTCTTAATTTGTCATGCCATTTTATAGCGAAAGGCTAATTTAAAATAACTGAAAGCATAGACACAAGAGGATTGGGGGGTTTCATTATTAGTACCTTGAGATTCAACGTCAAATTCTTCGAGTATGTCCTCTGCATCCAAAGGAGTCTCTGCAACATCCAGCAGCAAGATTTTCATGGACTTATTGTGTGCACTCAAGTCAACTTCCTTCTCTTTTAAGGCTGATTGTTCTTTCTCAATATTCCTTTTTACATGCTCAATCAAAGTGAAGAAAAATCCTCAGGAAAGCTAAGAAAGGCTGTTGGATGGCTAGAGAATCCTCAATCAAAGGGAAGAGTATGTCACTAAAAGGAATTAAGCCACAAAATAGATTGAACAAGATTTTCAGGATGTAAAAAGGAATATCGAGAAAGATCAATCAGCCTTAAAAGAGAAGGAAGATGACTTGAGAGGGAGAATAGCCACTGGTCATGAATCAGCCTCATTTACCCTTAATCCCCTCCACTTTACATTCTATGATGTACTCGTGGAGAGTTGGTCTGAATGAGTGACATCCCCAACAAACTTCAGCTCCCTTGCATCTTCCATGATGGACCTCATTCTATCTTTCACGTCCTTAATCCGACGTGCCATTTTATAGCAAAAGGCTAATTTAGAATAATTGAAAGCACAGACAAAAGAGGATTGGGGGGTTTCATTATTAGTACCTTGAGATTCAACAACAAATTATTCCAGTATGTCCTCTGCATCCAAAGCAATCTCTGCAACATCCAGCAGCCAACTTTTCACGAGCCTATTGTGTGCACTCAAGTCAGCTTCATTCTCTTTTAAGGATGATTGTTCTTTCTCGATATTCCTTTTTACATCCTCAATCAAAGTGAACAAAAATCTTCAAGAAGGCCAAGAAAGGCTATTGGATGGCTAGAGAATCCTCAATCAAAGGGAAGAGTATGTCATTGAAAGGAATGAGGACACAAAACAAAAACTAAATGACCTCTTATGATGATAAAATATCATGTTTAAGTTACTTGTACAACTGAGGAATCTTCTCATCACTCCTTTAAATGAGTGGATTGCACATTTTAATTCCACCTGAGAAAACTATGTACATTAAGCTTTTCTCTTCGGATCTCCAATTCTTCATTATCCTTTTTAATCTCAGACCACTCTCTACCTATTTGCTCCCAAGTTATAAAAATTTCATGCTTTTCTCTATCAAGCCTCTACCTTTCCCAACATTCAACACCTCATCTTTCTTCAAGAGTTCCTCCTCTTGTTTTCTTAAATTATCCATCTCCTCTTTCAATTGCATTTGTATTATCCACAAATTGTCCCTCTCTTTTTATGTAAGTTGCAGTCTCTCCTATTCTTTCCCATTTCATTTCTTGTAAAGGTGTGAAGGTCATGAGAAGCAGCTTTTTTTTGAGAGGCAAAACCTTCGAGAATGGGAGAAAAATCTTCAGGAAGGCCAAGAAAGGCTGTTGGATGGCTAGAGATTCCTTAATCAAAGGGAAGAGTATGTCATTGAAAGGAATGAAGCCACAAAACAAATTGAAAAAGAATTGCAGGATGTAAAAAGGAATATTGAGAAAGATCAATCAACATTAAAAGAGAAGGAAGCTTACTTGAGAGGGAGAATAGCCACTGGTCGTGAATCAGGTTCATTTAGCCTTAATCCCCTCCACTTTACATTTTGTGATGTACTCATGGAGGGTTGGTCTGAATGAGTGACATCCCTAACAAGATTCAGCTCCTTTGCATCTTCCATGATGGACCTCATTCTATCTTTCATGTCCTTAATCCGACATACCATTTTATAGAGAAAGGCTAATTTAGAATAACTAAAAGCATAAACACAAGAGGATTGGGGGATTTCATTATTAGTACCTTGAGATTCAACATCAAATTCTTCTAGTATGTCCTCTACATCCAAAGCAATCTCTGCAACATCCAGCAACCACCTTTTCATGGACTTATTATGTGCACTCAAGTCAGCTTCCTTCTCTTTTAAGGTTGAATTTTCTTTCTTGATATTCCTTTGTACATCCTCAATCAAGGGGAAGAAAACACTTTAGGAAGGCCAAGAAAGGTTGCTGGATGGCCAGAGAATCCTCAATCAAAGGGAAGAGTATGCCATTGAAAGGAATGAAGCCACAAAACAGAAACTAAATGACCTCTTATGATGATACAATATCATGATTAAGTTACTTGTACAACTAAGGAATCTTCTCATCACTCCTTCAAATGAGTGGTTGTACGTTTTATTTCCACCTAAGAAAACTATGTACATTAAGATTTTCTCTTTAGATCTCCAATTCTTCAATATTATTTTTTATCTCACACCACTCTTTATCTATTTGCTCCCAGGTTGTAACAATTTCCTGCTTTTCTCTATCAAGCCTCTGCCTTTCCCAACGTTCAACACCTCATCTTTCTTCAAGAGTTCCTGCTCCTGTTTTCTTAAATTATCAATCTCCTCTTTCAATTGCATTTCTATTATCCACAAATTGTCCCTCTCTTTTTCTGTAAGTTCCATTCTCTCCTATTCTTTCCCATTTCATTTCTTCTAAAGGTGTGAATCTCATGAGAAGGAGCTATTTTTTGAGAGGCAAAATCTGTGAGAATGGGAGAAAAATCTTCAGGAAGGCCAAGAAAGGCTATTGGATGGCCAGAGACTCCTTAATCAAAGGGAAGAGTATGTCATTTAAAGGAATGAAGCCACAAAATAGATTGAAAAAGAATCACAGGATGCAAAAAGGAATATCAAGAAAGATCAATTAGCCTTAAAATACAAGGAAGCTAACTTGAGAGGGATAATAGCCACTGGTCGTGAATCAGCCAAATTTAGCCGTAATCACCTCCACTTTACATTCTACGATGTACTCATGGAGGGTTGGTCTGAATGAGTGACATCTTCAAAAAGCTTTAGCTCCGTTACATCTTCCATGATGGACCTCATTCTATCTTTCACATCCTTAACCTGACATGCCATTTTATACCGAAAGGCTAATTTAGAATAACTAAAAGCATAGACACAAGAGGATTGGGGGGTTTCATTATTAGTACCTTGAGATTCAACAAAAAATTCTTCCAGTATGTCCTCTGCATCCAAAGCAATCTCTGCAACATCCAACAACCAACTTTTCATGGACTTATTGTGTGCACTCAAGTCAGCTTCCTTCTCTTTTAAGGCTGATTGTTCTTCCTCGATATTCCTTTCTACATCTTCAATCAAAGCAAAGAAAAATCTTTAAGAAGGCCAAGAAAGGCTACTAGATGGCCAAAGAATCCTCAATCAAAGAGAAGAGTACGTCATTGAAAGGGATGAAGCCACAAAGTAAATTGAAACAAAATTGCAGGATGTAAACAGGAATATCAATAAAGATCAATCAGCCTTAAAAGAGAAGGAAGCTGACTTGAGAGGGAGAATAGCCACTGGTCGTGAATTGGCCTCATTTAGCCTTAATCCCCTCCACTTTACATTATGCGATGTACTCATGGAGGGTTGGTCTGAATGAGTGACATCCCCAACAAGCTTCAGCTTCGTTGTAGCTTCCATGATGGACATCATTCTATCTTTCATGTCCTTAATCCGACATGCCATTTTATAGCGAAAGGCTAATTTAAAATAACTGAAAGCATAGACAAGAGAGGATTGGGTGGTTTCATTATTAGTACCTTGAGATTCAACAACAAATTCTTCCAATATGTCCTCTGCAACATCCAGCAGCTAGCTTTTCATGGACTTATTGTGTGCACTCAAGTCAGCTTGCTTCTCTTTTAAGGCCGATTGTTCTCTCTCGATATTCGATTTTACATCCTCAATCAAAGGGAAGAAAAATCTTCAAGAAGGACAAGGAAGGTTGCTAGATGGCCAAAGAATCCTTAATCAAAGGGAGGAGTATGTCATTGAAAGGAATGAAGCCACAAAATAGAAACCAAATGACCTCTTATGATGATAAAATATCATGCTTAAGTTACTTGTACAACTGAGGAATCTTCTCATCACTCCTTCAAATGAGTGGATTGCACATTTTAATTCCACCTGAGAAAACTATGTACATTAATATTTTCTCTTTAGATCTCTAATTATTTAATATCCTTTTTAATATCAAACCACTATCTATCTATTTGTTCCCGGGTTGTAACAATTTCCTGTGTTTCTCTGTCAAGCGTCTGCCTTTCCCAACGATCAACACTTCATCTTTCTTCAAGAGTTCCTGCTCCTATTTTCTAAAATTATCAATCTCCTCTTTCAATTGCATTTGTATTATTCGCAAATCATCCCTCTCTTTTTCTATAAGTTCCAGCCTCTCCCGTTCTTTCCCATTTCATTTCTTATAAAGGTGTGAAGCTCATGAGAAGGAGCTATTTTTTGAGAGGCAAAACCTGTGAGAATGGGAGAAATTTTTTTAGGAAGGCCAAGAAAGGCTGTTGGATGGCCAGAGACTCCTCAATCAAAGGGAAGAGTATGTCATTAAAAGGAATGAAGCCACAAAACATATTTAAAAATAATTGCAAGATGTAAAAAGGAATATTGAGAAAGATTAATAAATTGAGAGGGAGAATAGCCACTGGTCATGAATCGGCCTCATTTAGCCTTAAACTCCTCCACTTTACATTCTACGATGTACTTGTGGATGGTTGGTCAGAATGAGTGACATCCCCAACAAGCTTCAGCTCCATTGCATCTTCCATGATGGACCTCATTTTATCTTTCACGTCCTTAATCCGACGTGCCATTTTATAGCGAAAGGCTAAGTTATAATAACTGAAAGCACATACACAAGAGGATTGGGGGGTTTCATTATTAGTACCTTGAGATTCAACAACAAACTCTTCTAGTATGTCCTCTGCATCCAAAGCAATCTCTGCAACATCCAGCAGCTAGCTTTTCATAGACTTATTGTGTGCACCCAAGTTAGCTTCCTTCTCTTTTAAGGTTGATTGTTCTTTCTCGATATTCCTTTTTACATCCTCAATCAAAGTGAAGAAAAATCTTTAGGAAGGTCGAGAAAGGATGTTGGATTGTCAGATAATCCTCAATCAAAGGGAATAGTATGTCATTGAAAGGAATGAAGCCACAAAATAGATTGAAAAAGAATTTCAGGATGTAAAAAGGAATATCAAGAAAGATCAATCAGCCTTAAAAGACAAGGAAGCTGACTTGAGAGGGAGATTAGCCATTGGTAGTGAATCAACCTCATTTAGCCTTAATCCCCTCCACTTTACATTCTGTGATGTACTCATGGAGGATTGGTCTGAATGAGTGACATCCCCAACAAGCTTCAACTCCATTGCATCTTCCATGATGGACCTTATTCTATATTTCACGTCCTTAATCTGACATGCCATTTTATAGCGAAAGGTTAATTTAGAATAACTAAAAGCATAGACACAAGAGGATTGGGGGGTTTCATTATTAGTACCTTGAGATTCAACAAAAAATTATTCCAGTACGTCCTCTACATCCAAAGCAATCTCTACAACATCTAGTAGCCAGCTTTTCACGAGCTTATTGTGTGCACTCAAGTCAGCTTCCTTCTCTTTTAAGGCTGATTGTTCTTTCTCAATATTCCTTTTTACATCCTCAATCAAAGGGAAGAAAAAACTTTAAGAAGGCCAAGAAAGGCTACTGGATGGCTAGAGAATCCTCAATCAAAGAGAAGAGTATGTCATTGAAAGGAATGAATCCACAAAATAGAAACTGAATGACCTCTTATGATGATAAAATATCATGCTTAAGTTACTTGTACAACTGAGGAATCTTCTCATCACTCCTTCAAATGAGTGGATTGCATGTTTTAATCCCCTCCACTTTACATTCTTATTTTATTTATTAGCTTCCTTTTCTTTTAAGGCTGATTGTTCTTTCTTAATATTCTTTTTTACATCCTGCAATTATTTTTCAATCTATTTTGTGGCTTCATTCCTTTCAATGACATACTCTTCCCTTTGATTGAGGAGTCTCTGGCCATCCAACAACCTTTCTTAGCCTTCCTGAAGATTTTTCTCCCATTCTCGCAGGTTTTGCCTCTCAAAAAATAGCTCCTTCTCATGAGCTTCACACCTTTACAAGAAATGAAACAAGAAACAACATGAGAGACAGGAACTTACAGAAAAAGAGAGGGATGATTTGCAGATAATACAAATGCAATTGAAAGAGGAGATTGATAATTTTAGAAAATAGGAGTAGGAACTCTTGAATAAAGATGAGGTGTTGAACATTGGGAAAGGCAGAGGCTTGACAAAGAAAAGTAGAAAATTGTTACAACCCAGGAGCAAATAGATAGAGAGTGGTTTGAGATTAAAAAGGATATTGAAGAATTGGAGATCCAAAGAGAAAAGCTTAATGTACATAGTTTTCACAGGTGGAATTAAAATGTACAATCCACTCATTTGAAGGAGTGATGAGAAGATTCCTTAGTTGTACAAGTAACTTAAGCATGATATTTTATCATCATAAGAGGTCATTCAGTTTCTGTTTTGTGACTTCATTCCTTTCAATGACATACTCTTCTCTTTGATTGAGGATTCTCTGGCCATCCAGGAGCCTTTCTTGGCCTTCTTGAATCTTTTTCTTCCCTTTGATTGAGGATGTAAAAAGGAATATCGAGAAAGAACAATCAGCCTTAAAAGAGAAGGAAGCTGACTTGAGTGCACACAATAAGTTTGTGAAAAGCTGGCTGCTGGATGTTTCAGAGATTGCTTTGGATGCAAAGGACATACTAGAATAATTTGTTGTTGAATCTCAAGGTACTAATAATGAAACCCCCCAATCTTCTTGTGTCTGTGCTTTCAGTTATTCTAAATTAGCCTTTCACTATAAAATGGCACGTCGGATTAAGGACGTGAAAGATAGAATGAGGTCCATCATGGAAGATGCCACGGAGTTGAAGCTTGTTGGGAATGTCACTCATTCAGACCAACCCTCCATGAGTATATCACATAATGTAAAGTGGAGGGGATTAAGGCTAAATGAGGCTGATTCATGACCAATGGCTATTCTCCCTCTCAAGTCAGCTTCCTTCTCTTTTAAGGCTGATTGATCTTTCTCGATATTCCTTTTTACATCCTATAATTCTTTTTCAATCTATTTTGTGGCTTCATTCCTTTCAATGAAATACTCTTCCCTTTGATTGAGGAGTCTCTGGCCATCCAATAACCTTTCTTGGCCTTCCTGAAGATTTTTCTCCCATTCTCGCAGGTTTTGCCTCTCAAAGACTAGCCCCTCATGAGCTTCACATCTTTACAAGAAATGAAACGGGAAAGAACATGAGAGACTTGAACTTACAGAAAAAAGAGGGATAATTTGTGGATAATACAAATGCAATTGAAAGAGGAGATTGATAATTTCATAAAATAGGAGCATGAACTCTTGAAGAAAGGTGAGGTGTTGAACATTGGGAAAGGCAGAGGCTTGACAGAGAAAAGTAAGAAATTGTTACAACGCAAGAGCAAATAGATAGAGAGTGATTTGAGATTAAAAAGGATATTGAAGAATTGGAGATTCAAAGAGAAAAGCTTAATGCACATAGTTTTCTTAGGTGGAATTGAAACGTGCAATCCACTCATTTGAAGGAGTGATGAGAAGATTCCTCAGTTGTACAACTTAAGCATGGTATTTTATCATCATCAGAGGTCATTCAATTTTTGTGAGAAAGCTCATTAATCTGTTTGTCAGCTTAAAGATGATGAAATTGAGCCAATACTAAAGCTAAAACTAATCACCAAATGATGTTAGCAATACTGTATCTTACTTAATATAAGTTCATAACAATATAGTGCCTCATAATCATTCAATCTTTGAGCAGGAAATAATGTCAATAAGCCCAATTAAATCATTCTTGTATTGCAAAGAAAAGATTGATAAAAATCATGTTAAATAAAAAGTTGTGATAGGATATTTTCACGTTAAATAAAGAGGTACAAAATTGTATGACAAGGTATTATTTCGTACCTCTCATTATTATTGTGTCGCACAGGGCCATTTGACTAAACACGTATTGTATCTCCTGTCATTTACTCTTTGCCAATTTCAGCAAACCCCGACCTATCCTAAACACGTATTTGTGGCTTATCCTATTAAGAAAAAGGCTTATCGTATTTGGGATTGTTGACCCTATTTCTGTACCTCGAAAATTTAAACTTTTGTATTGAAATAGAAAGCCTAACCATGCATTAAACCCTTTCCACCAAGTCACCTTTCAATTATAAAATGTTAGTGTCACATTTTTCCTACATAAGTCATTGAGATAACTTTTTGCCAAGATGTCTTATAGTTGGGGAGATTTCAAGCTTCTCATTTTTTGACGGTAATTTACAGAAATAATTAAAACAGGAGTTCTGTGTGCATTGGAGCAAAATTGTCTGACTAGCTTAGTTTTATGTCAACATTTCAGACAATGTGCCAATATTTCATGAGAAAATGTTATTATAGTCAAAAGTTATGCTGTTTTCCTCCTTCATCGTGTTCACAGGTTTCACGGACAAGTTTAGCGAGATGAAGCTTAATATTTTTCATATTTTGAGATTTGCATTGGCACACAATGAGATTCTTATTGTTCATTTTATGCAAAATTTTAGTAAACAATGAGTGTTTTTGACATTATCATTCTTCGCCAATGAAGGAATTGAGTTGATTGGTCCCAAAACTGAAGAATCGAGAGCTTTTTTCATCTGGACTCCACATCTCCTAAAGAGCATGGTTCAATATTTTAAAATGGTTTGACACTTGTATTGGGCGAAGTGAAAAGGTTTTAAAACACTTTTAAAACACCGATGGAACTTGGGAAAAAGAAATGAAGTGTCAACAAAGGCGCTGAGATTTTAATCATCGGGATTTTTATTTGGTTACTAAAGCATATTAAAATGTCGAAGATAAAGAAAGCTCAGTTTTAAAAGTCTCAATTGGATTTCATCAAGGCTTTCTAATTCTTCTAAATCAGTGACGAAGTCACTTCCCTTCATATATCGGCTGTAAAACTCATTTTTCAAAGTGCTATCGGCTCTACATATAGTTTTGGAAACCTATTAAGATGCCGATGAAGACTCGTTGGCTACTTGAAGATATTATCTCATGCTTTTAAAGTGCCACCTTTCACTCTCCTATAGGTGGATAAAACTATCGAAAACTAAGTGGGTGAGTTTTTAACTTCAGTGGTGGAAGGCCGTTGTAACTACCAAAGATAACTATAAAGAAAACTAAAGCAAGTGATTGATTTTGGGAATGTTAAAAGGTTTTAAAACTAACTTAAATTGTCGACAAAGGAAATTCATATTGGAGGTTTTGATTTGTTTTGAAAGTATTTGTCAGGGGAAATTATGCGTGAATATCAAAAGACATCAATAATACCCATAACTCAATGGAATATAGAAATAAAGAAGATCTAAAATGAACAATACCTCAACAAACCTCTTTAACTCATGGCTTCCATTGGCGGCCTATCACAAATGATCTTGTGTATGAATATGTCCTCAGAAAGTGCACCTCGTTGCTATTCCAAGATGTCAAGTGTGAATGGGCATGATAGTTGATTGCAATGAAGATGAGCTTCACAACAATGGTGATGGTGATATGGTAACAATTTGATTGCAAGCGAATGGAATTTCTGTAGAGTAACAATACTAAAAGCTTGGATAAGGAAATGGAAGAAGAAGGTTCAATTTATAGACTCCTGAGAGAGAAGATCAATAGTTGAGAAAGAATGAGAAGATCAATGATTGAGAAAGAATGAGATAATGTGCATGAATAGAAAGAAGACAAGTGTCACACAAAAGCTATTTTGAGTTAACTATTTTTCTATTTTTTGAAGACAAGATATGTTGTCATAAAATAGAAAGCTTTTTTCTATTTCAGGAGTTTGGGAATTAATTATTTGACTCATGGTTTGCTTTTGCATGTTTTAAGAAGAATTAAATAATAAATTATTTAATTTTGAGTGCATGAAGAAGAAGAATTATTTTTAGAAGATTCTGGAAGATATTAGAAGAATTAGAAGAAAGCAAATTAAATAAATAAATTTATTTAATTGTTTGTGCAAGATTTGGAAGAATACATAAAATATTTGACTATATTTTATTTTTAGAGAATGAGAGGATTTAAATAAATTTGATTGATTTATTTAAATTTGGATGAAGGATTGACTTAATTAAATAATTAAGAATTATTTAATTGTTTGGAAGAACTTGGAAGAATTAAATAAAATAAAGGATTTATTTAATTTTGACCATAGAAGAGGTAATTAAATATTTTGATATTTAATTACTTAGAGGAATATGAATACAATAAATAAATTTGTTTATTTATTTATTGATAGAAGAATTAGAATGAAATAAATATTAAAAATATTTATTTAGACTGAGTCATGTCATTTTTAGGCGTATACATTTTGCCTCTCTTTCATGCAATGTAGTTTACGATGTTGCATCAAAGAATAAATTCCTGATGACAATACATGCCTCTTGTCTCTGGTACAAGTTATGACGACAGGATGCCCCCTCAGGAGATTGGACGGTGGGAGGAAGCAAAAGGACATGAGACGAACAATCTCACAATGAAGAAGGTGAAAAAAAGGTTTGGGTGAAGAAATTGGTTGAAGAAAGAGCCGAATGATATGCGATGCAAGATAGAATGATAACACACACAAGCAAGAAAGCAAGTATGCACAAATGATACAAGAACAAACAAGGTATTGCCCCTGTCAAGCAAGAAACCAATGATTAACTGATATAGATCGACGATGTCTAGTTTTAGGAATGAAACATGTCGTATAAGACGCCAGGTCTGGTTTCGACAAATGCAACATCCTATCTAAGACAATTGATATGATAATGATATACGACAGTGTTGTCATGGCAGGAAACGATAGATCCCTAGAGCAACACGAAGGATAGTTATGAGTGATTGATATGGTTTACGACAAGATTAGGATCAAGACCGTTGATTGCGATCAGATCACTTGACAAGATTGACTTGACTTGATTGGTATGGATTAAGGATGAACTTGCATTTTGATCACTGCTCAGAAGATACGATGATAGATAGAAATTTGACTAATAGAAGAAATGACTCGAGTGAAGTACTCACAAGATTTTGTTTGTAATATCGATACTCTGCATAGAATTTTTTATTGCATGGATAGTATGTGAAATGCAATTGGATATGCATACGGATGTGGATATGAAATGCAATTGGATACGGTATAGATATGGATATGGTTATGAAATGCAATTAGATATGGTATGGATATGGATATGGATATTTACCATCTTGATTTTTGCAAGTATTTTGAAGTGCTTATTTTATCATTGGGCATTTAAAATGTTGTAAGAAAATACAAGCATCTAGGTATAATTGAACCGAGATGACCTGAGTATCTCTTACATGGATTTTGATTTAGCAAGTTAATACAAGCATCTAGTTAAAATTGAATCTAGATGACCTAAGTATTTCTTGCATAACAACAGACAAGGATTGCCCCCGTTCATGTTAGACCTTTGAAGTCCTCGATGATCTTTTGCCGATCATGTCGTTAGACAAGGGTTTACATTACTAAAGATTAATCCGCAAACAACAAACAAAGAAAATGATTATGCCCCCATCATAGCATCTCTAGCTTTTGGCATCCTTGAGTAGCATAGGAAGACATAATAACAAAAATCAAGACTCTATAAGTTAACCCGATCAAACACAAAACATTCTTACATTTAGATGTGTTATTCTTGCCATAATTTAGATAGAATCAGTTTTAGTGTGTTAGGCACTTGTTTGCTTTGCATTGGATAGGTTGATGTCTTGCATGTCAAGATTTCTATTCGAAAGTGGGCTTTGCTTGTGCTTGTATGCATGCCTGGATAAGACAGATCCTAAGGGATTGACCTAGTGCCTTGGGGGCGCATTGCAAAATGGCCTTGCCAACGTGACGACGCAGAGGCAATGTAATTCGGGGGCTTGGACCATGGATGGACTAGAGGATAGATGATAAGGTATGGGATGGAAGGAAAGGTGGAGCCTTGGGGGCACATTTGAAAATGGCCTTGCCTATGTGACAACATAGAGGCAACATAGTTCGGGGTTGACCCTATGGTGATGACGATAGACACTATGCTAGGTTGACACTATGGATATGGTACTGGATAAGACCCTAGTTGGTAATGTGACAAAAGAGATAGAGTATCAAGCCATGATAGGTTATCGTTAAGTTGCACAAGGTGCTTTATTATGGAGCAGATATGGATCAGATGAGAAATGATGGCAGGAAGAATGGATACAAAGTGATTGGTTTCCCAAAGATGGAGAAAGCAGTTCATCACAAGCAGCGCCTGTTTACTAGGTTTTCACCACTTGCTTTTATTTGCACAAAAGCTAGAAGTACACATGATGCTTGTTTGCCAAGTTTTCATCATGGTACCTATCCAAGGCACCTGTTTGCTGGGTTTTCACCAGAGGACAATTTTTTTGTTGTTTTCCAATTTTTTTGATTTTTTTTTGTATTTTTATGCCTCCCTTACATTGGGGTTCTCTTAGGTATAGAACTAGCGAAGATGCATACTGTTGATTGGGTCATTGGACAACTCACCCTCTAATGTTGCTAACTGGCATGCCCCCAATCCCTATGCAGCAATGATGACATAAGGACCAAGCCAGTTGGGCTCAAACTTACCTTTCTTTTCTCGATCCTGTTGATTGTGGGGATTTTCTTTGAGTACTAGATCACCAACATTGAAGACCCTTGGATGGACTCTGTGATTGTAGCTTCATGACATTCTCTGTTGATATGCCTTGAGATGGTTGAAGGCATTCTGTCTCTTTTTCTCTTGCAACTCTAGCTCTTGCAATCTAGAAACTCTGTAGTATTCATCAGTAATGAGACCTTTTCATGACACCCTTAGGGATGGTAACTCAACCTCAATGGACACAATGGCTTTTGATCCATAGACAAGGACATAAGGGGTAGCACCTGTGGGAATGCGTATATTGGTTCGATAGGCCCACAAAGCAGGATTGAGTTGTATGTGCCAATCACGACCAACATCGTTGACAATCTTTTTAAGGATTTTCAAGATTGTTTTGTTAGATGCCTCAACTTGGCTGTTGATTTGTGGATAGTAGGGGGTGGAGAAGCGGTGTTGGATTTTGAATTTGTCACAAAGCTCTTGGACATCTTGGTTCTTAAAAGGTCTTCCGTTATCCGTGACAATGGATGAGGGAATTTCGTACCTGTAGATGAGGTAATTGAGGATGAATGAGGCAATCTGTTTGCCTGTGACATTAGTGAGGGGAATGGCTTCAATCCACTTGGTAAAATATTCTGTGGTGGTTATTATGAACTTGTGGCTGTTGGATGATGGAGGGTGAATTTTGCCCACAAGGTCAAGTCCCCATTGACAGAAGGGCCAGGGTGTCGTCAAAGGTCGTAACTCTTGAGCTGGTGCATGTATAAGGTTTCCATGTATCTAGCACTGCTTGCACTTCTTCACAAACTGATAGGAATCTATTTCCATGTTTGGCCAATAGTATCCCAAACACATGAGTTTCTTAGCTAAAGAAGGACCACTAGAGTGTGTTTCACAAATTCCTTCGTGTACATCTCGTAAGGCAGTTTGAGATTCTTCCCATTCTAAACACCAGAGTAGAGTACCATCCAGGCCTCAGCGGTCTAAGGTGTTAGCGATAATGGTATAACATGAGGTTTGGTGAATGAAGGTTAGGCGTTGGTTAGAAGACAAGTCAAGTGGTAGGGTATTATCCTTGAGGTAAGTGTAGATTTTACCATACCAAGGTGAATTAGATCTGACTAAAAGGCATATGGAATAGGTTTCAGGAAGATCATAAGCTGGTTGCACAACTATTTCAACCAAGAACTCATACCGTGACTCATTCTCTGGGATCTTGAGGAGCGAGGCAATGGTTACCATAGCACACTGCTGCTTTGTTTTCAATGCGACATATCTATTCAAAGGAGATGATCACAAAGTACTCCTTAAAGTCATCGGCCATGCATTTGTATGGGATTAACTTGTCATCTTTGGTCTGACAGTCGTCGTTGACTTGATTGATTACTAGTTGGGAATCACCATAGACATGTAGCTCTTTGATTTTCCATTCTATTGCCAGTTTGAGACCAATGACTAAGGCCTCGTACTCTACCATATTGTTTGTGCATGGGAATAGCAGATAGTAAGACTTAGGTATGGTGTCGCCGTGAGGAGTGACTAACAAGATTCCTACCCCTGATCCATGGTTTGTATAGGATCCATCAAAATAGAGTTTCCATGAGTGTGTTGTGATACTGAATATGGCTTCATCGAGAAAATTGAATGTCATTGGTGTGGAATCCTATAATGGAGCTTCTGCTAACTAATTGGCAATGATTTGACCTTTGATAGCCTTCCATTCTACATACTCAATGTCATATTCGCTTAGGAGCATTACCCACTTAGCTAGGTGACCTGTTAGAGCTGCTTTACTTAATAGGTATTTCAGTGGATCTATCTTTGCAATGAGCTTGATTGAATGTGCCAGCATGTAATGACATAGTTTTTGAGAAGTGAAAACCATAGCAAGACACAATCGTTCTATCTGAGAATATTGTAGTTTGTAGCCCACCAATGTGCGAATGATGTAGTAGATAGCCCGTTCTTTTCCTTCATAATTCTGCTGTGCTAATAGGGCGCCCAGAGCTGTCTGTGTAGCAGATATGTAAAGTAATAGCGGCTTACCTTGGATAGGTGGCATTAGAATAGGAGGGTTCATGAGATATTCTTTTAGTTTGCCAAATGCTTCTTCACACTTCTCGTCCCATCTGAATGGAATATTTTTATGCAAGAGATGACTGAAAGGTTGACACTTGTCTAAGAGTTGTGATATGAACCACCGAATTGCTTGTAACTTGCCTTGTAGAGACCATATTTGAGTGATGTTCTTAAGCGGTGGCATTGCCATGATAGCCTTAACTTTGGTAGTATCAACTTCTATCCCATTTGTTGATACAATGAAGCCTAAGAGCTTGCTTGAGGTGACTCCAAACACACATTTCTTTAGGTTCAACCTGACTTTGAATTGTTCTAATCTCTGAAAGACCTTCTCTAGTACATCTAGATGGGATTCTCTTGTGAGTGATTTTGCAAGGATGTCATCTACATAGTCCTCCATTGTGATGTGCATCATGTCATGGAAAATAGTGGTCATAGCACGTTGATATGTTGCTCTTGCATTCTTTAATCCAAATGGCATGACGTTCCAGCAGAAGGTACCCCATGGACAAGTGAAAATTGTTTTGTGTTGGTCTTCTAGTGCTATCCTAATTTGATTATACCTAGAGAAGCCATCCATTAGATAAACCATGGTGTGTCTTGTTGTCAAGTCGACTATGATATCAATATTAGGCAACATGAAGTCATCTTTGCAACAAGCTTTGTTTAGATCTTGGAAATCATTGCATAGTCTGACTTTGCCATCAGGTTTTGAGACTGGCACTATGTTGGATACCCACTCTGGATAGTCTATTTCTCTAATGAACCCTATGTCCAGCAGCTTCTTGAGTTCCTCTTTCACTAGTAGTGCAATGTGTGGATGCATCTTTCTAAGCTTTTGCTTGACTGGTTTGACCCCTGGATCTAGTGGAAGATGATGTAGAATCAAATCTGGATCTAAACCAGGCATATCTGCGTATGACCAAGCAAAGTTGACTTGCTTTCTCTTAAAGAATGGCACAAACTTGGTCTTCTCTGGTGGAGATAGAGACTTTGCAAAATGAATGATCTTAGGATTATCTTCCGTTCCAATGTTGATAGGTTTTGTAGGTTCCATAACAATTTGAGACTTCTCCTGATGCATGTTGGTGGGGAGAGTGTCAAGCCTTCCATCGTCAGGTGCCACAGTTAGGTTTTCACCATCGGATTTGTCCTTTCTTTTTACTATTTTGGGATTTGATACTGCCGTAGAGCAGTTTTCACCATCAGATCCTTTTTTGATTTTTATGTTTTTGTGACTGGAAGGCTTGGCACCCTCTCCAAAATATGACATGGTGTTGAGTTCAATAGCAAAACTAGCTTTATGATCTCCTACGGGTAGGTGTTCCCTAAGTTCCATGTAGTCAATATAGGCATCCTCATTTTGGAACATGTCTAGTTGTGGGGTTCCTTGTAAATCCTAGTCGATGAGTTCAGGATGTACAAGGGGAAGGGAATCGGAAGATAGATCTGATTCGTTGATAGTTTGAATGGATGCTTTGCTAGGATTTAGATTAGTAGGGATAGGATCCGAGATGGTACTTTCCTCCAAATTGTTTATTACGATGGAACTCTGACCTTCCTCGAAAGTTGTACTCTCAGGAGTTGGTGAATCAGACTCTAATGGTCTATGCGTTAGCATTTGTCCCTCACAATAGGGGCTATAGGTTTGAATGGTGTCAACTCTTTTATCCTCATAGGAGTGTTTTGTGAGTTCCTCCCACTCATACTCATTAGATTCTGTGTCACTATCTTCTTGTAGGGTATGGATCTGTTCCACAAAATAAGCATTGGCCTTAGCTTTGCCTTTGTCCTTGTATCCTAACCCTTTTGTATTTCTTGCCAATGAGGATGAAGAGGGTTGGATGGGTTCTATTATTCCTTTTTTTCTTAGGCTAATGGGACCTTGTCCGTCATAACCCATTATGTGTAGGATAGACTCACCATGCCCATAGATTTCTATAGGGAGCTTAGGTGGTTCTTGCTGTGTGTCATCTTCATCTGTGTAGAGCCATGATAAGACATCTCTTTCTTTTATTTCATCTGATAGGGTTCCCCATTTTACAAAGGGAGCTGTAGGAGCTTTGGGAGGAGCAGAAAGTTTTGGAATGCATTTAGGTGTCGGTCGGCCAAAGGATCTTGGAGATAGAGGTAGTTTGGCTACGTTAAGGTTGTGCTCAATGGAATATTCCCCTACTCCTGTTTCTTTGATGGTGGTTTTCTGGTCTTTGGGTCTGGATTAAGAAGCTTCAGAGGTGGAACCATGTTGTGAGATGGGGGATATAGAAGCTCTATTGTTAGGAATGATGCAATCAGGCTTAGAGAGGATAGTGTTGCAATGCTGAAAAGGATTAGGATCACCTTGGATGGTGATCTGTTTGCCATCATGAGGAAATCTAATGCATTGGTGGTAGGTAGAAGGCATAGCTTGCATGGCATGAATCCAGGGTCTACCTAGGAGGATATTATAGGCCAGCTCCCTGTCTAGGACTTGGCAGACAACATCATTTATCACTGGTCCAACTTGTATTGGTAACACTACTATTCCTTTGGTAGTTCTTTCTTCTTCATCATAAGCCTTAATGTCGATCTTTTTCCTAGGATCCACTACAGTTTCAGAGAACCCTAATGTAAGGACTAGCTTGAGTGTGCAAATATTTAAACCAACTCCTCCATCAATAAGAACTCTTTTGATATGGTGTCTATGAATGAATGTGACAATATGCAAAGGTGTGTTATGAGGTTGAGACACTGAGTGATCATCTTGTTCAGTAAATGAGATGGTGCTTAAGGAGGTTAGATTTCCAACCATGGCTTGAAACTTCTCTTGGCCTAGATTAGTGGGTACAGTTGTCTCCACTAGGGCTTTATCAAGAATTTCCTTGTGGGAAGGAGACAAATGCAACAACTCTAAGATAGATATGTGGGCGGGAGTTTTCCAAAGTTGGTCTATGACACTGTAGGTATGGGGATTAGATGGAGAAGGTGATGACCCTTAAGGAAGTGTGTTTAACATGACCTTACCATTATGGGTGATGATGCTGCAATCAGTTTTGTTGGGTCCTGATTGTTGGTTGGATGTGACCATATTGACTTGTGGGATGTGTTCCAATATGCAGTTGACGGTATAATCGAATGGTATGCTTGTATAGTTTGCATTAGTGTTTCCATTGTTTTGATTCTGCCAGTTACGGTTGTTATTGTTGTTGTTGTTGTATGGCCGGTTGTGACTGAGAAGGGGATCCTTGTATGCCACATGTGTCTCGTTAGAGGTATGTTGTTGAGTGCTTTCCTGATTTTGGTCAAGTATGTCTTGAATGACATGTTTGAGATAGATGCAGTTGTTGGTCATGTGGCCTCTTCCTCTATGGTATTCCCAGAAATCTGTATCTTTCTAGTAGTGAGGTTTTATTTGAGGTTCATAGTTGCTAGTTGGTGGAAGAGTGATCTCATTGATGGCCAATAGCTTTCTTAATGCAGACTCTTGGGACTCCCCTAGTGGTGTGAACTTTCACCTAGGGTTGGAGTTAAACCTTGGCTTTGGCTCACAAGAGAAGGTTTTGTTTTGCGTCGCATTGTTTGCTTCTCCTTTGAGAGTGAAGATTGGTTGTTGTTTGGGAGCCGCCACTTTAGCATCAACTACTCCATCATTGACGATGTTTTTGTTCTTTGTCCAAAACTTTGACTTTTCCATGTTGTAGTTAGGGTTGGGAGTGTCTTTGTACAACTTTATTTGCACCTTGGCGATCATAGCTTTTTTGATAAATAACCGCATCCCAATGACTTTCGAAAATAAGGTAGGACATTGAATTTGTATTTGGTAGCTTAGATCAGAGTTAAGGTTGTGGACAAACATCTCTGTCATTTGTTTCTTAGGTACATCATATGGGTATTTGCTTGCGAGTTGTCTCCACCTTTGTAAGAAAGAGGCGAAGGATTCGCCACCTTTTTGCTTTGTATTGCATAGCTCAAGCATGGAGACTTCATGTTCAATGTTGTAGGAGAAGTGTGTGACGAACTTGTTTACTAACTCATCAAAAGTTTTGATACCCAATGGGAGTCATGAGAACAATTCCATGGCTTGTCCACCTAGAGATCTAGGGAATAGTCTCGTTAAGAAAGTTTCATTGTGAGCTACTTCCATGCATGCAACATTAAATTCCCTAATGTGATCTCTTGGGTCCCCTTTTCCTTTTTATTTTTCAAACTTAGGTACTTCGAACTGAAAGAGGAAGGGTACCATGTTCAAACTTTTGTCAAAGGGATATGGTGCAATGTCTTCTAAGGAATAAGTTTTAGGGGGCAGACCCGCTTTGAGATCTATCATGTGTTGTGTTAGGGTCTCGATTTGTTTCGTCATTTCTTCCATAGGTATGTTTGGGTCTGTGACCTTCTTTCCTTTGTCCTCAATGGTGTGTTTTTCAGGAGTTTCCTCTACAGTCTCTTTCAGTTTGTTGAGATCAAAGTCCGAGGGTAGTTTAAGTCCTAGATTTTCAAGATACAGGAAGTATTTGTGAGGGTCCTCAAGGAGCACTTTTTCTAGCATGCATTGAAATTTTTGATCTTGGAGGGTTGCTTGGTATTCTTCACTAGAGATTTCCTCATCACTATCGTGGGGAGTGATCATGGGGTTGGATAATCTGGCCATTTCAAGTTGTTTTTGGTATTGAGATCTAGTTAAAATCATGCAAGGCGACGTGGGAAGAGGTGAGATGAAACTAGAAGTTTTGGTAAGGTGTTGTTGGAGATTGTTGAGAAGAGGATACTTGTGATGAGATTGGAACAAGGGACTCTTTTGATCAATGATTCCAAGTTTGGTCGACACAAGACGATAACCATAAGTAAGGGTATCCGGTACCCGTTTACTGTGTAGGGATTAGTCTAGCACCAAGACCACTAGTGAAGTTCTATGACCTACTAAGTTTACTTGAATCTAAAATGATGTGAAAAGGGTCTTACAATAATCTGATATGGAACTCTGATTTTGTTTTGGAAAGACTTGGTAGAAAGTGGATGAGATGACCAACAAAAGAGAGGGTACATTATGAAAATGGATGGAAAAAGTGACTGCACTGTAAATCTGATCTCAGAAATTGGTGTAAGGCTGAAATGGGAATTTGGAAAACCTAAAAAGTTTTTCTGACAAGGTACAGAAATGCTCACTGTCAGGGATGCACAAGAATAGAAGTGCTAAAACAGAGGATATATTTGTAGTAAGTCAGATCAAAAGCATAGTTCTGGTAAAATTTAAAGGCGCGGTAATAGGTGATAGATGCATAGCAAGTTGGAATGTATGCGTAGCAGGTCGAGGTATATGCACAACTCTGCAAGATGCATGCACAGCTCTGGTTTTCTTGACTATTTTTGTAATTTTTTTGGCACATTTTTTGGTGTTTTTGTTTTCTCAGTTGCAAGTTGGTGTTTTTGATATGATTTTCTCAATTATGGCAAGTAAAACACAACAAAAACAAAGAAGTTTTCATGATTTTTTGATCTTTTTTTGTGATTTTTTGACTCTTTTTGACACAAAAACAAGTACAATCCTAGGTTGGCAAAGTCAATATTTGTTGAGTCCCCTAGTTGTGCCTATTCAAAGCGGATAGCTTTAGGATCTTGGTAGCACTGGCTCCCCTCCACGGCACTCACTTCTCATGCATACCAAGATCCAAGTTTCCCAAGGCTCGTACCCCCACCGAACCTTAGGATTGTCTCTTCTATCTCTACTAAGAACCACATGAATCAGGGCGGCTTCAAAGGTCCCACCTTTTGTGCCAACAAATAGAAGGATTTTGGTATACTAAAACAAAGGATGACTAGTAAGGGCAACCATTCAAGTGGTTATACATGCGACAGTGCTACTCTCCATTATGGAGTCTCCCAGACTTCAAGGGTTACGCCTTGAAGGGTTTTGGGGGAGGTTGGCTATCGGTATAACACAACAGCACTCATTTCTTGATTTTTTTGTTCCAAACACAATTTACTTAGGGTGGCTTAGTAGGGCTTGGCTTTAGGTTGTTACCACTTAAGGTCATTCCCCAAGGACGAATGGTTATCCAAGGGCAGTGCTCTCTAAATGTTCAACAAATGTGAAAATTATATGTCTGGCATTTTGGTCACCCATGATAGGGGAGAGCATAGGCTTGGTATCATTCCCAAAAACACAAAAGATAGTTGTTCTTTCCCCCTAGTTAAAATGAAAAAAAGACTATATGAGCTATCTACTTGGGCACACACACAAGTTGTTAACTTTGAAAAGCAAGATAGCAGTGGTTCATTTTTATCCTCCTAACATTGTGACTAGATTTGATTTGTTGATGCAACAAGATTCAAGTTATTTCCTTCCTAATTAGAACTATGTGAGATTTGCATGAGCATTTGATTACTATCCTTTAAGAAAAGACGATGTGCTAACAATGCAGCTAGTATGACTAAACCAGCTCTGAATCCTGCAAGCAGATGAGAGAATATCCCTGCGAAAAAGAGTGTTAGTGTTAGCAAAAGCTACAGAAAATATTCTAAAAACCATTGCCCAGAATAGATGCACAGAAACAGAGCATGAATGTGCAGAAATAGAGGTCAGAAGTGTAGGAAAATTAGAAGCACAGAAACAGAAAGCAAAAGCGCTAAAATAGAGGACATATGCGCTGGATGATCAGATGCGCCATAACAGAAGGTGTATGCACAGTTTCAGAGGTCAGATGCACTAAGAGATTATATGCATTGGAATAGAGCTCATATGCATGTCATAATGGGTTAGATATGCTGAATCCTCCTATATACAGAACCTGTGCACAGAAAACTCAGTTTTCAGGTTAAATCGGGGCAGGGCCCCAAGGTGGGCGCCAAAAATGTCAAGGGGAAATTATATGTGAATATCAAAAGACATTAATAATACCCATAACTCAATGGAATATAGAAATAAAGAAGATCTAAAACGATGAACAATACCTCAACAAACCTCTTTAACTCATGGCTTCCATTGGCGATCTATCGCAAATGATCTTGTCTATGAATATGTCCTCAAAAGGTGCACCTCCTTGCTATTCCAAGATGTCAAGTGAGAATGGCCATGATAGTTGATTGCAATGAAGATGAGCTTCACAATAATGGTGATGATGATATGGTAACAAGTTGATCGCAAGTGAATGGAATTTCTGTAGAGTAACAATACTGAAAGCTTGGATAAGGAAATGGAAGAAGAAGGTTCAAAGTATAGACTCATGAGAGAGGAGATCAATGTTTGAGAAAGAATGAGAAGATCAATGGTTGAGAAAGAATGAGAGAATGTGCATGAATAGAAAGAAGACAAGTGTCACACAAAAGCTATTTTGAGTTAACTATTTTTCTATTTTTTGAAGACAAGATATGCTGTCATAAAATACAAAGTTTTTTATATTTCAAGAGTTTTGGAATTAATTAGTTGACTCATGGTTTGCTTTTGCATGTTTTGAGAAGAATTAAATAATAAATTATTTAATTTTGAGTGCATGAAGAAGAAGAATTATTTTTAGAAGATTATAAAAGATATTAGAAGAATTAGAAGAAAGCAAATTAAATAAATAAATTTATTTAATTTTTTGTGCAAGATTTGGAAGAATAAATAAAATATTTGATTATATTTTATTTTTAGAGAATGAGAGGATTTAAATAAATTTGATTGATTTATTTAAATTTGGAAGAAGGATTGACTTAATTAAATAATTAAGAATTATTTAATTGTTTGGAAGAATTTGGGAGAATTAAAGTAAATAAAGGATTTTATTTAATTTTGACCTTAGAAGAGGTAATTAAATATTTTGATATTTAATTACTTAGAGGAATATGAATCGAATAAATAAATTTGTTTATTTATTTATTGATAGAAGAATTAGAATGAAATAAATATTAAAAATATTTATTTAGACTGAGTCGTGTCATTTTTAGGCGTATACAATATCATTTACTTCCGATGAAGCCTTTCAAAAGGCCATCTCTTTCTTTATCGGGTGTTCAATTTAGTTTTACAACCTCCATCGGCTCTTGATGTGGTTTTGGAAAGCTCTTAAAATGCCGATGAAGTTATGAAATGCTCCCAAAGAGTTGATGAACAAAGGGTTGCAAATAAGTAGTTATATAACTACCCAAGAACGAGTTGCATGTAGTGGATTTAGTTGTTTTTAGAAAGTTTCAAGCAAATACAATGCTGCGAGATATGTTCAAAACAACTTTCTTGGAAAAGATTTCAAGGCTTCTCAAAATAAATGCAACAGCAAATGTGAAGTTTAATTCCACAATCCTGGCCACCTTCCTTTCCATTCTTGGCGTACCTCTGGAACATGGTTTGAACAACCATTAAAGTATAATTTAAAGCAGATTTTTTTTTGTCAAACGATGTAGTTGTAGTTGCCTCAGTAGAGTTGTATGTGAAATGTGGGCACATAAACAAGGCATGTGAACCTTTGGCAGTGCACCTCAAAGAAATGTGGTCTCATGCATTGCAGCAAATGCAGGTTATAGAAACCAAACGCATTTGTTGGAGTAGCTTTAGAAATTTTCAAGAAAATGGGCATAGTTTGCACAAAATGGCTTTGTTATGAGGATTCTCAAAACTTTTAAGCAAATGCAACTGGAAGGTGTAAAACCAGACACCACTACCACTTCCAACCAACATTCTCTCAGGCCAAATGGAATGGATTTTTCAAGCAGGGTATCGACATCCATCAAAGCCTGATAAAATATAAATTTTTGTTAGATAATATAGTTTGGAATGCTCTAGTGGACGTGCATGCAAAATGTGGAAGCATGGGAATGTATAGAATAAAATAATTGTAGGATATATACAAAAAAAATGTGTTGAAAAGGCTTTAGGAACTTCAAGTTAAATGCATATGGATGCAAATAGTGTTCCATAACTGGCATCAACAACCTCTCTTACAAGGTGGTTATCCATATAAACATCCATGGAAGAAGAAGCTTTGTCTAGATATTATAAATGGGAATGCTCTTTTTTTTTTACATATTTGTAAAACGTTGAAGCATAGATAAGACGTATGAACTATTTAACATAATCCCTCAAAGAAATGCGGTCTCATGGAATACACGGATGGAAAAATTCATACAAAATGTGCTTGTTGAAAAGACTTTAGAATCTTTCAAAGAAAATACAATTGGTTGGTGTAATACCATGCCCCTCTCCCTTGCTAAACATGGAAGTATGAGACAAGGCACATAAACTGTGTCGGATACACAACAAATATATTTGTTGAAAAGAATTTAGAAAACTTCCAGAAAATGCAATTCACAAGCTTCTTCAGCATCAGCATATAGACATCCATCAATGAATAATGGAATTGAGGTTTTTGACAAATGAGTGCAGTTGCGAGTGCCCTCGTGGACTTGTACAAAAATGTTGAAGTGTATACATAACACATGTGTTGTTATCTCACGGTTATCTAATGATTGTAGAATATGCATTAAATGGATTTGCTTCAAATATTTTAGAAATCTTCAAACAAATGCGATTTATAAATGATGTTGATGAGCTAGCAGACATGTATGTGAAATATAGAAGCATAAGATAAGGAGCGTGGATGGACTGTCATTCTCTTTTCATCTCAATCTCATAGCATTGTATAGAAAAGGAGCTAAAAGGCTTATGATCTATGGAGATTCTAAGGCTCTCAATATTCTATTTGATTTTGAATACAATGTAAATTTTTTTGACCTCGGACTAGTAAAAGATGGACCTGAAGGAAATAAGAATCATGTTTCCACTTGAGTCATGAGAACGTATGGCTATGCTGTCCTAGAGTATGTGATGATTGAGCATTTGACATGAAGGAGTAATGTCTATGGCTTTGGTGTTGTTCTCAAAATATTAACTAACCAAAAATCTACAAAAACATGCCTAGTGTAGAGCATAATCTAGTGCAATAAGCTCATCCATATCTTGAAAAGAAAAGGAGGTGGTTTTATTGTCTTATAGATCCCTATTTAGAAGGATGACTTTCTATTAAGGGGCTTCAAAAAAGAAGAAAAACTGCCTAGTTGGCTCACTCCTGGCTTAGTCTAGATCTTAAAGGAAGACCATTAATGAGTGAGATTTTTGAGATTCTTGTTCAATTATTGAATTTAAAGAACATGGAAAGCTCATAATTTCATTATCAAGCTTTACTAGTGAAGTGGTCAAGTCGTCAATGACAATTCCTAAATGGAAATGGTTAGTTGAAGAATGGGTAAATGGAAATAAGTATTCGATGTCCAAGAATGGGCATCTGTGAGTTATTGTTAGTGGTCAACAAGCATCATCAAAGTTAAATGTTTCTCAAAGATGATTTCAAATATGCGCAAACATAGGAGTCTAAGATTCGGGTATACATAGAAGTTGTACAATTTCAAATATGCGCAAACACAAGAGTCTAAGATTCAGGTATACAGAGGAGTTACATTAACACTCAGTGAGGTTTGACCACCGAATGGAGTAGACGGAGATGGAATGTAACTTATCCAAACCCACAACTTGAAAAGTTACAATTTTAAGTTACCTTTTTGTGAAAGTGACTTAAGTCACTCTTTGTAATGTAAAGTTAGAAAGTGAGCTTTGTTTCCAGAAAAGTTAGGTAAAATCTAACTAAATAAAGCTTATTTTTAAATTATTGTATTCCAAAAAAAAAGGTAGTTGAGGTAGTTACAAAGTGGTTACTAGGTGGTTACCAAATGAAAGCCTATAAATACAAGGCTATTTCAAATGTAAAGGGGTGATTTTTTAGAAGAGACTTTGAGGGGGACTTATGGAGAAGATTTTTAGAGACCTTTGGTCTAACACTTTGTACATGAAATCCTTTGAAATTGTATAATTTCACAAAGAATAATGAAGAATGCTTTTGGTTCGTATGTTCTAAATGTATTCATGTGTTGTCATTGTTGATTTCTCGTATGTTAAATCAATAATCCTTCTATGTGATTGTGCAAACCATTGTTATTTTGTGTGATTGATGTAATGAATAACATTCATATCTTGGTATCTTGGTTTGAACATGTTGAGTTGGCATATATTTTCATATGTTGAGGTTTATCATCTCTCTTTCATTGTCATTGCACATCAAAACATATTTTCTGTTAAAACCCCTTTGTAATTTGTCATATCCATTGTGAAATCTCAGCTGATATTCGTATGTCTATTGTTGGGATTTCTGTTAGTTATTTTCCTCTAGTTTTGTATTTTCTCCTTTATGTACTTTCAGGTTAAAAGTACACAAAAACTACAAATACCCCCATCATACGAGGGAGCTACCCCTCTCAAATGCAGAGGAAGATCGTTGCTTTATCGTGATCTCTCCAATTGTTGGTCAGTTTGTCGTTGCTATTTGGGCGAATAGAGTTAATTTTCAAGGTGATATTTGTAGCGACCAATCTGTTTACCAATAGGGATTAGGATGGTTTTTAGCATGCATGTTTTTCTTCCATCTAATCCAATGGAAATGAAAACATGCTAGACTCTTTGGAGGTTAATAACAAACAATTCTGAATGACACCTTATATTCTATGATTCAATGCTTCAATATAGCCATCAAAATGGGGATGAAGTTCAACGTTGAAGGATTTAGGTTGCACTAAAAGTGAATAATTCCCAAATGGTGTGCATGGGGGTGATATGAGTTTCTACAACAGTTTAAAGCCAATAGTCTGCATACTAGATCATTGACATAAACTACTATCAGTAACCTTTATAAAAATTGATGTTGTCTATTGAATCATTTGTCAATCACATTTGCTAATGTTCATGTACTTAGATTTTTATTTTTATCTTGTCTTGGATGCATACAACATTCAATTTTTCATTGGAAGGAATAAACAAAATTTGATATTAAGGACTTGGCATCCAATTTGCTCCATGTCTGTGGCAGAAAGATCTAGGTGTAGATTTCTAGTTTATTTGTTTAGTTAGTTTATATTCCTTTGTTTAATTAGTTTATGTTGTTACATTTGACTAGTGTAGATTGAAGTTTGTCATTTTATTAGACTCGATCAAGTTTTAGTTTGTCTTAGAGTATATTTAGAATTACATTTCTATTTGTTTATTTCTATCAATTATGTGTGTGTTTAGTTAAGATTTTGTTTACAATTGCTATCATTTTATCATTTCCAAGTCAAAATATTACCAAAATAATCCTATAGTTATCAATATCTTTCCTTTTTTGGAATTAAAACAATCATTCCTACCTTGACAATTGTCTAGACATTGAAGATTCCCTCTACCAATTTCTTATGGAAAGCCTATATGTGAGTTAGTGAAGGAAACTTCTTCTAGAAAACCTCTAGCTAAATCAATGAAGAAAAGTTCTTCTGGAGAACCTTGGAGTGAATTACTAGAAGAAATAGACTTTTAATATCATAAAATTACATACTTTATCCAAACTTAAAAATTTAATGAGGTGTGTTTCAAAATATATTAATTTAAACTTGTCAAGAAAGATTTCATTATTAATTGCAAATTTGTGTTTGAAAAAGAACCTTAATTTTTTAGGAAAATTAAAACAACTACTTACACGTTAAAGAATAAAATTTGATTACAAATTTTGTTTCACACTATTATTAGTTGCACACATTTAAATATTGTATTAAAAGATTAAAAAGATAAATTTCTTGCAATATAAATTAGTAATTGGCTTTCATGCATTTAACACATGCTTTCTCAATTAAATATTATTTGTTTTTTGCATTTAATTAATTAAATCATTTTTATAGATAGATTGTTCCTTTTAGAAAAATAAACAATATAAAAACTAAAAAATATTTTAAAACATTCTAAAATAAAACAAGCAAAAAAAAGTGAAAACAAGAACTTATGTACATAAGCATAATGTTTACCCATACACATACATACATGCAAAACATCATCCCACAACTTCTCTACTTGGGCACAACCTGGCAAGTGCATAAGATAGAAAATCAAATTCATTATAACAATGCTTTTCCTGGAAGATGAATCTCATCTGCATCGGGAAGACATATAAGAGGGATGATGGCTCTAGTCTATGAGGAGACCGCACGATCTATTGTCCAACCCAAGGAGGAGGAGACCATCTAGCATAACTCTAAGAATGTTGTCAAAAGGTTTCACTGTACCCACATCTTTGGCCTCAACATAGGGACTAGCCATGAGGTGGTGATGGAGGAACTTGAGCCATTATACATGGAGTATTTTCTTGTTGATCCAATAGGGCTTGAATGTGGGCCACTGTTACAACCACTTTGTTAGATTGCACCTGAATCTACAGAAGCACATTGGATATAACCAAAGATATGGACTAAGTAGTAAAATACTTGCCAATTGAATTACTAGAAAATAAGGCAACATTTCTATATTTTCTGTAACGTCAGAAAATGTCCCCTTAGGGGATTTTCCCTCTTTATGTTTAGCTCTCGGGTCTTTTGTGTGCATTTAGGACAGCTTGCATCATAATTTGACATCTCGATGGAATGGACCCTGTATTTTATGGCAAATAGGACCTAGGGGGGATCCCTTGAACCTAACCCTATGCAAAATAGGGGGGCAGGACTTGGGTGCCCGCGCCCTAGTCCTGCCCTATTTTGGGTCAGTCCCAAATTTTGAATGTCAGTTTGTGACCGTTAATTAGGTCCTATGCCGAAATGACAAGTTTGCATTACAAAATTCTTGGCGGGAATGTTTGTAGTTGCATATAAAAGAATGTTTATGCATTCATTTAGAAACTAGATTATGTTCATGTGATTTTGGCATCCTAAAGGTGATTCAAGGCTTTCATTGTGTTGCAAGAGTAGATTTGTGTTGTCTATGTGTTTGTGTTTGTAGATTTGAGCATTCATTTCCTCATGGAATGAAGAGCATCTTCCTCCAGTGAGAACTTCACTACAAGGTGACATTCATTGTGTTTTCAATCATTTATTCATTTGGATTTTACCTCTGCCTTCCAAGGGCATGCATTCTCTATTTGACAACAGTGTTCGAAAGACTTAAGTGTCTCTAGGGCTTGACTAAGGCAAGCCTCTAAATACCACAACCCCCTCCCAAAGTTTTCATGATTGTAGGTCACAGGTTGATGATGTAGACAAAGTGAAGTTGTAGGAGGGCATATTGAAGTGTCAGAATTGCAAAACATAATTAAAAAAGCACCCTAGACTAGTGCACCCGCTCCCTAGTCACCAAAGTTCTGCAACGGGAAAATCTCCAGAATAGTAGAAACAAGTTGCAGACTGAGTTTCTAGATCCCAACAAAAAGTGAGGCCTTGGACTTGGGTACCCGCTCCTTTATCCTTGACTTTTCCGCCTAGGAACCTCGAAAATAGGTGCACAATTATTTATCATTTTACATCTTTCTGCAGAAACATCTTCCGTTATTCATCTGTTTACTGTCGTTTACACATAATTAGGGTTTTAATGGATAATTGAGCATAAGAGAAGGAAAATTAGTAATCAGACACCCTAATCCAAGCTTCCCTACATTCGTGAGTGACCAAGGACTTGATAGTGCTCTGCCACTTAATCTGAAGGTCCTTGAATGTAATTGGTGAAAGGAGGATTCAAACATAAACTAAAACAATCCAAATTTTACTACATTACATTTTGGTGAACCCATGTTTATATTGAATTTTGCACCTTGCTGAGTCTTTTGCTTCAAATTTGGGTTTATTTCATTCATTCATATAGTCATTCATCCTATTGCATATAGAAAATTTCAAAAAAAAATTAAAAATTTTGAAAAACAAATTGCATTTTAGGGTTACTATTTTGCATAAATTCATTCTAATTTCAACTAATTTCTGATTTTTACATTAGATCTGAGATAAATTATAGAAAATTACAAAAATTCAATAATTTGCATTGCTTTTTCATCATACAATTGCTAGGGTTTTGTAGAAATTTTGACAATTTTCATATAACCTAGTAATTCCAAAATCTAGGGTTTGTAGGAAAAATCTTCTTTCAAAAATTTCTATTGATTTTAGGGACTCATTCAAATTTGCATTTCTCTGTAGTCTTGCATTTTGGTGTAAATTTGCATTTAGATTTCAAAAATTTGCATATTTGCATAGAATATTTCAATAAAAGGCTAACAATTTCATTAATTTTTCATTAGATTTGCAGTTGCATTTTACATCTTAGAGATTGAAAATAATTTTCATATCTAAGTACACTTCATTTTTATTATAAATAATATTTCAAAACATTCATATAGTATCTTGTGTCAAGATCTCAAACCTAGGGTTTCAAAAACATTGATTTCACTAGATTTGGTCTTATCGACTCCTTAGATTTGAACTATAGGTGTGTTGTGAAGAATCTTTTTGTATTAATTTTTTTTATCAAGGTAATTATTTTCTTCCCCTCCTAAAAATTTTCACAACACCTTTTCATTGGGCTCTTGTAGTGAAAATTTGGTGAAAAATTGCATCTTTTTGGGTATTTTCACTAGCCTTTGACTAGTCTTCATCCTAGGTTCACATAAAAAGCGTGTTGTAAAAGATCTTATTTCTGTATTGGAATGATATTAGACATATTATTCACTGCCCCTAATCAAAATCCTTATAACACCTTTTGTTTCACTCATTTGCACTGACAAAGTACAAAAGATCAAGCATTTTTACATATATTTTGCATTCATGGATTCTCCTAAGGGTACATCTTTAGAAGACTTATATGAGTACATTGTGAACTATGATAATTTTTGCAACTTCATTGATAAACATCCTCAATTTCTGGAACAAATAGCACACATTCATGTGATCTCTCTATTTGCTCCACATACAAAATCCTTTGTCATATATCTGATTATGATAGCTTCACAAACTTCATGGGAATATATTCTTGGATATTGGATGATCTCACTAAATTCATGATCAATAACATATATACAAGTGATGACGTCAAGATGTTAGATGAAGCCTTAGATGACTTTATGGAACATTTCACTACAACACCTATTGCGAAAACATGTGATGATAACTTTGGTTTACCTTATGATCCCTCTACCAAAGTTGTTCCTCCTCATGAGGACACTTTGACGCAAGAGGATGATTTCATTGATGTGTCTCTTAACATCATACCACCAAGTCTTCATTCTAATGCTCACTCTGGCCAAGATGAAGCATTAGCAAATGAGCCATCACCACTTTATCATTCCAATGCTCTTCTTGGCCAAGAGGAAGCAAATTTAGTGAATGAAGAACCCCCTTCAACAAAGAACATTCCAAGGGTAGACAATGAGCTTTCATCTTTAACAATAATCAAAACTCTATCATAATGCATGAAACCTCTATATATCATCCTATCAACCTTCTTCCTTTAGTTGATTGTTCACACACCTTGGATTTCACTAAGGAAGAGAAGACCTTTAATGTCCCTCCTTTGTTTGAATATTCAAGTCACCTGGACATCACTAAAGGTGTAGCACTAGTGGATGAGGAGAAGTCTCTCACATTAAATCCCTCAAGGATGGATGTTGAGATCACTCAAAATAATTTTCTTCTCCCACCACCCAAGAGGATAGCAAATATGTGTACTAATGAACTTCAACAAGAAAACATTTTGCCTAATGTTAATTCAAACCAAGAAGCATTTAAGAATGAACAAAAGAATAGTAACAAAAACTTGGCAATGGTACCTTATGTTTACGACTGGGAAAAGAATTATTTTATGGTTGATAAATTCTAGCATGGACCTCTCTATAGGTAAGTATTTTTAACCCTTTCATCACTCTCATGATGTGCTTCCCCCGTGATGTGTTATGTGTTGTTTAGGCCTCCTGGGATGACCCTTGATTCTCTCGTAAGGTCTGGGATACCAGGAGACTGCTTCTGTTGTGACCTTCTATTTGTATCATCATTCTTCTACATTGCCTCTCTCTCTAATTTCATCATTGTGTGTTGTGTCTTACGGACATAGCTTTGTGGTTGGTGACTTGGGGGCACCCTCCTACATGACTATCCCTAAGACACTTGTTTCTCCTCTCTTATTTATTATTTCCCTTCCTCTAGTGTTTCTATCTAGTTGGCGGATGATGAAAAACATTTATACTGATGGGGACCTAGTGTCCCTTTTGAGAGCAATCAAAAAGATGGACTTAGTTCCTAATATGACAATGGAGTTGTAATAAATTATCCAATGCTTGGATAGTAGAAGCACTTGTGCTTTCTGCGTAGTGATTTTGATAATGTTCTATCTCATTTACAAACCTTAACAATGTTGTTGCTTTGTGCACTTTGTTTGTCTTTGAATCTAGCCTTGGTGGTACTCGATACAGAGATCTTCATGATATAGCTCCATGGTTATCCTCAAACTCTAAATTCATAGTATAACCTCAGCTCTTTGTGTGGTTAATCATATGCATTGATGTTGTTGTTTATCATGATGTTGTAGACACTAACATGTTTCTTGCAGGGATGTGTTTGTGGGAACATTTGGTGATTGTAAAGTACATGTCACCTCCGGGGGGCTAGTGTTCCCTTGTGTGTTTTCTTCCTACCTTAATGTGCTTGATATTGATACCTAATATCAACCACCTTAAGGTGGGGCATATATAAGGTAAGTTGTCTGTTGTAGATGTTAGCAATGTGCTTGTCCTCAGGTGCATTTTAAAGACTTGTGTGATGAGTACATCTTGCACTCTGAGTTTGTTTGCAACCAATCAATCAATTAATCATTTAAGCCCTCTGCAAAGGCGGCATGTCGCGTATATCCTTTTTATTTTAATCCCTCTACGAAGGCGGGCATGGTGTATTTTTCAGAGCATATTGCATCATCCTATCATTTTCAAAAGTCCTCTGCGGAGGTGGGGAGTGGTTCTATGACTAATTCAACCCTTAAGCGTGTCTTCAGAAATTATTGTGGTGAAGCCCAATCATCGATGTGTGCCTGTAATGTGCCTAAGATGGTGATGAGCCTATAAATAGGGAACACTCCATTGCTTTTCTACCATGTTTTCTTCGTGTCTTCAAAGTGTGTGTGTTTGGTGTGCTTGCTTTGTGTGGCGTGTTTGTTTCCCCATATGTAGTTTAAAGACCTATGCGATGAGTACATCCTGCATTTTGGGAGGTTTTGTGTGTCTTACGTGTGTGTTACCCCATATATGCAGTTTAAAGACATGTGCGATGAGTACATCCTACATTATGGGAAGTTTGTTTACTTTCCTATACTTGCATCTGCATTTCATATATATGAGAAAAAGAAAAGAAAAGAAATCATTCTTTTCTTCTATGCATTAATGTGTCTTCTATGCATTTGTTGTCTTCTCCGTGTTCTACGTGACTATAACTGTCTTCTCCGTCTTTTGCGTGCCTGTTACTATCTTCTATGTGATTGGCATGTCTTCTCCCTGCTTGGTGTGTTTACTATGTTTGCGACCGTACTTTAATGCATGTATTGGCCTTGTGTTTATACATACATTAAAGTGGGGGCTAAATGTATCATCACAAAATGTCCCCTTAGGGGCTTTTCCCTCTTTAGGTTTAGCTCCCGGCTGAGTCTTTTGTGTGCATTTAGGACATCTTGCATCATAATTTGACATCCCAATGGAATGAACCTTGGGTTTTATGGAAAATAGGACCTAGGGGGACCCCTTGAACCTAACCCTATCCAAAATAGGGGGAGGAATTGGGTGCTCATTCCCTAGTCCTACCCTATTTTGGGTCAGTCCCAAATTTTGAATGTCGGTTTGTGATCGTTAACTAGGTCCTATGTCGACATGACAAGTTTGCATTACAAAATTCTTGGCGGGAATGTTTGTAGTTGCATATAAAAGCATGTTTAGGCATTCATTTAGAAACTAGATTATGTTCATGTGATTTTGGCATCCTAAAGGTGATTCGAGGCTTTCATTGTGTTGCAAGAGCAGATTTGTGTTGTCTATGTGTTTGTGTTTGCATATTTGACCATCCATTTCCTCATGGAATGAAGAGCATCTTCCTCCCGTGAGAACTTCACTACAAGGTGACATTCATTGTGTTTTCAATCATTTATTCATTTGGATTTTGCCTCTACCTCCCAAGGGCACACGCTCTCTATCTGACAACGGTGTTCTAAAGACTTAAGTGTCTCTGGGGCTTGACTGAGGCAAGCCTCTAAACACCACAACCCCCTTCCAAAGTTTTCATGATTGTAGGTCACAGGTTGATGATGCAGACAAAGTGAAGTTGCAGGAGGGCATATTGGATTGTCAGAATTGCAGAACAGAAGAAAAAGAGCACCCTGGATTAGGGTGCCCGCTTCTTAGTCCCCAAAGTTTTGCAACAGGAAAATCTCTAGAATAGTAGAAACAAGTTGCAGACTGTGTTTCCAGATCCCAACAAAAAGTGAGGCCTTGGACTTGGGCACCCGCTCCTTTGTCTCTGACTTTTCCGCCTTAGAACCTTGAAAATAGGTGCACAGTTATTTGTCATTTTACATCTTTCTATAGAAGCATCTTCTATTATTTATCTGTTTACTCTTGTTTACACATAATTAGGGTTTTGATGGATAATTGAGCATAAGAGAAGGAAAATTACTAATCAAACACCCTAATCCAAGCTTCCCTACATTTGTGAGTGACCAAGGACCTGATAGTGCTCTGCCACTCGATCCGAAGGTCCTTGAATGTAATTGGTGAAAGGAGGATTCAAACATAAACTAAAACAATCCAAATTTTACTACATTACATTTCCAAATAGTCAACAAAATATCCATTATGAAAGTATGTCATGTCTAAGAAGTCTAGGCCCATTGCCCAACAAAATATTGTTAGGTGAAGAATTATGCCGAAAAGGGCTTGGAGAAGTCATGAATCCATGATCAAGCTAACTAAGTTTTAGAATAAAAACCAAAAAAGATGCTTAAGAGTCTCAAAATATTTGTAAAACTTGGAGTACTTAGGATTAGAAACTCCCAAGTGAACAAGATGTTTTCCAATAAGAAGGCCTTGGTAAAGAATACACCAAGAAAAATAGGCAAGTTTAGGTTGGACACAATAGCTTTTCAAACTATCTAAAAACTCCTACTCCAAACATGGAGAAAAGAGCAAAGAGACCCAACACTCATTTAGCTTTTGAATCATAAGAAAGTGAGGGAAGAGTCAATTATAGCCTTTGTTAAGAGAATATTTTTAGAAGGGTGTGTCTAAAAATCATTTCTAGTCCCTCCACCATGGCCAATTTGATTGAATTGCAGTGTTATTCTGAAGGTCAAAAGGCACAGCCTCTAGGATCTGCTAAAAGGATTCCTTATCTTGACTACTCAAGTTAAACTTGGTTGTAGGTTGTGGGCAAGAAAGCCAGGAAGAAGTTGCTTTAGCCTATACAAATCACGAATAGTCTAAATTCCCCTTCTAAAAACCTTTAGAGTGAATCTAGAGATTCTTGCCCAATGGAATATCAAAGAGGATAATCACTGGAGACCACCACAACAAATATTGTAAAAAATGCCCATCTCAAAAACCATTTCCATTCTAGTTGAGCTAAGATTGAATGGCTTCCCATGTTTCCCATATGTTTTTGGCTACAAAAATCTCAACAATCTTAACAGACACATGGGAGATAAGAAAGGTTTGAAAACCCAAATTCATCTAGATTATACAACTATAAGAAAGACTTGAAGAAATATAATTTCTTAAGAGCATCTTTTATGCCTCATTACTTTCAATGGCCCTAATAACTTATTTGACATGAAGAACAATACCTAACCGTTACACATCAATTAAAACAATCTAAATATGAAACTACATAATGAGAACCTTTACCTTACTCAAACTAGCCTAAAAAAAAATTAACCCACAATAAGATTAAAAAAAAAAATCAACAGAAGAACAATACACATAAGTGACTGGAAATGTTTAGAAATAATGTGTTTCACTAAACCCACTTTTTAAAATGGAAGTTAGCAATCGAATAACAATTCAATTGATTTATACATACATTGAGTAAAATTGAATATACATTAGCACTGCATAGAGCTATACTGATCCAATAACTAGTGCACACATCTTTTATTATAAGTTAAGATATAAGATCAACAAGAAAAGTAAATACAAGAAATCAATGGCCTAAGGTCATTCTCTCTGATAATCCATCTCATTGGCCTGAGGGACTGCTCTCTCTTGTGGATAAAGACAAATCTCACATTTAGGGTAATTCAAATAAGGTTTTTCTTGGTGTGTCTTTAGAGACACGATTGGGTGGCGAGTGAGCTTAGCTTAATTAACGTCCTAGACAGTAGACACTTGACACCCTCCTTCTGACATCACTTGTTAGCGATCCAATTAAGATAGTTGTTCTTGAGGTCTTCTATGACACACTCGCACTCATTGGTCCTGGCGGCACCTGCCTAGTCAGAGGTCTTTTCTTAAGAGTCCTCGTTGCCTTGGCCAGCTTATGATGGGACGTTCCAGTTTGCTTATTTCACCTATCTATCAGTTAGATCAACTATCTATCATTGACTATTTGATTTCTTGACATGGATATTCACTTGTCATGATGATTTGACAGTCCTGATTGGACTGTTGGATTATCATGAGAACTAATCATTGCTTCCTCTTGTCAAGACATCAAATATTCACTGATTGCAATAACTTAAAAGTTTTCTTTTACTCCTTTTGAAACAACTGCAAAATAGGTCCAACTAAATTAGGTGTGAACAAAAATTTAGTAATAGGAATATCAAAGAGGGTAATCAGTGGAGACCACCACAACAAATATTGTAACAAAATGCCCATCTCAAAAACCATTTCCATTCTAGTTGAGCTAAGATTGAATGGCTTCCCATGTTTCCCATATGTTTTTGGCTACAAAAATCTCATCAATCTTAAAAGACACATGGGAGATAAGAAGGGTTTGAAAACCCAAATTCGTCTAGATTATACAACTATAAGAAAGAATTGAAGAAATATAATTTATTAAAAGCATCTTTTATGCCTCATTACTTTCAATGGCCCTAATAACTTATTTGACATGAACAAAACCTAACCGTTACACATCAATTAAAACAATCTAAATATGAAACTACATAATGAAAACCTTTTACCTTGCTCAAACTAGCCCAAAAAAAATTAACCCACAATAAGATTACCAAAGAAAAAAAAAACAACCATAAGAACAATACACATAAGTGACTGAAACGTTTAGAAATAATGTGATTCACTAAACTCACTTTTGATAATGGAAGTTGGCAATCGAATAACAATTCAATTGATTTATACATACATTGAGTAAAATCAAATATACATTAGCACTGCATAGAGCTATACTAATCCAATAACTGGTGCTCACATCTTTTATTATGAGTTAAGAGATTCGTGTAACTTAGTTTTTGTCCTCTATGGCATGGATTTTATCCAAAGTCATGGAAATCAACAAGCTCAGAATTTAGAGAGGTTTTTGGGGGAAAAAAAAGTCATATTGTAACAAGCTTGGAATTTTATCCAAAGGTGAAAGAAAGAAGTTGGAGAAGAAGAAACCTACAAGGGTCAAAATTGTATTTTCTAGAAAGAACAACTAAGATGAATCCAATTGGGACCTAGGTGCTTCTTCTCTCCCCAACACTCTTTATTCTTAGGTAGGTCCAAATCCTACCAATATCCCTTCTTCCTCTTCTATTGAGAAGTTACTTGTGGAGCATAAAGGCTCATTTCAGTCACCCAAAGACTTTCCAAGAACTCCTATTCCATCTCCTCCTCACAACACTCACCACAAAATTTCCCTTCTCATAGTACACCTCCAACTTTGGGTTCTTCTTGTGGTTCTCCCAAACCATCATACCCATCTCCTCCCAAGAAGATTCCCATTCCTCCAGCCAACTCACCTACTCCACCACCTCATAGCTCTCCAAATGCATCCAAATCTCATCCCTACATGGCCTTCAAAAGGAGCAAGGTAAAATAGATATTGCAACACAAGGAGAGTCTTCCACCTAAGATACTCCAATATGGTTTGATCACATATTATAAAAGAGGAAGAGAGTTACAACACTAGTGGTTGGATATTTCTCATAGCTACCATCAATGATAACTAGACCTCTACCTCCAAAGAAAGCTAGAATCACATTAGATGCAAATCTTTAACTATCAGGTAGCAATCATATCCTTGGGAAAGCATACAAGGGAATAAATCCAAGAAATAGATAAGTCCTTTGTTGACCTCTTAATATAGAAAATGGATAAAGATGCAAATCTTTAATTATCAAGTGGCATAAAATAGAGGAAGAGATGCAAATATTTAATTATCAAATGGCAATGGTATCCTTGGGAAAACATACAAGTGCAGGCATCCAACAAATAACCAAGTCCTTTGTTGACCTCTTCATATAGAAAATGGATAAAGATAGAGCAACAAAAGAGGAACTAATAGAGAAAGTTACATATTGAACCAATTATATCTAATATTTTGTGGGGCCAATTGGATTTTCTATTGACACACATACTTCATTTATAAAAGTTGTAGTTAAAGATGTTCCTTAAATAATGAGCTGGATAATATTGTTAGAAGAACAAAGGCATGGACAAATGAGTTATTTTCACTTGGATTCAATATCATTGGGCACATATTCTCTTTGTTTCATAAATTCCAAGATGAACTTAATTCTATTAGAAATCTAGAAGAGAAATTCTATGCAAAATTGGAATTTTTGGAATAAACTTATCCATTGGTTGTAGAAATGGCCAAGTTAGACTTCCAAGTCCTTGTTGTAGAAGGAATGTTTGATGATATGGAGCCTCACTTGCATAAAATTGGAAAGAAGCATATAAATATAGGATAAAAATGTTTAAAGGAGGAAAGGATAAATTCAAAGGAGTGCATGACGACACAAAATACTATTGATGATATGTGAGAGGTTGTGGAAGAAATCCCATGTCAATTTTACAATGAACGAAAGGATGTGAACTCCATGGATGATTTGAAGAAACAATATAAAGAAGTGTTAAAAGGTGAATAACCCAAATAATTAGAATTTGATGTTGCATCTATTAGACACCTCATGAGGATAAGATCATTGTGTGAATATTTCAAGAAGTAATGAGATGAATATTGAGAAGATGCCTTAGAAATTGCTCAACATTTTCATTACAATGGATGTTTGATTTGTGTATTCTGATGGCCTTGATTAGGAGTTGATTCACTACGTAGTATTAGATAAATTCAATGCATACTTATAAAAGGACCAATAATTAAAGAAGGATGCTCACAATGGTGAAGAAAACTTGCAAAAGGAAAGATGACTCCCATATGCAAGTCAAGTTTTAGCTCAATAGTAATGAAATATTGCAATTTCAAAAGTATAAGTCATGTGACTTTTCATATTATTTTATACATATGTATTATATGGTGCATTCGAGGGGCAAACAATTATATTCCCTGGTGGTGATCACCTAGGTTTGGGGCTTTGAAATTAAGTTGCAGGTCAAAATGTACATTGGCGGGCTTGCAAAAATCTTCACCAGCCTTTGAAAATGGTGAAAAATGAGTTGTATGTATTTTTAAATGCATATCGAGTTGCATATACAAGGGGGAATCTTTTGTAGATTCCTGAGAATATTCCCGCTTTGTATGTCAGGTCATATACAAAACAAAATTTACAAGGGGCTTTGTATGTTTGGCAACATACAAAGAAACGGAGGTGCAATTGGTGGGGCCCGCGATAATGCAAAGCAGAATATACATCGGCTATATACATTCAAAAATGTGCAAAGGAATGATGTACAATGACCGATATACAAATGGTGGGGCCTGCAGACAGGACATACAAAGGTGAATGTATGTGAAGTATACATTTGAAATATACAAAACAAAGGGATACAAGCTGGACCCGAATTGAATTTCAATTTGTTCTAAACAGGTTTGAGGTCCGCCTTGTATATGAAACAGATGTATATGTTTTTTGCATATACAAAGCGTTTTTGAGGGGCGAAAATGGCAAATTGAAGAAAGGAAAAGTCAGCGATAGGAGCATGAAGTGCCTATGTGGCATGTTTTCACTGGTAGGCGACTTGGTCAACGTGTTTTGAGCTGTTTATCTCAGCGCTAGAATCAGAATTGACGGGTGGTTTTGTATTTTGCTGCAGTGATGGTTTTCTTCATCTGCGGCCATTTTTGAGCGGGAAAATCCCCAAATGCATCTGCTATTGCATCCCGTGGGTAGATGAAGCACTGATGGTAGATTTGCAGGGGATGGGCGATGGAAATGACAGGTCAACCACTCAATTGAAGATGAATGTCTCTGAGCGGCGGCTCAGATCCTAATTCCACCTGCTCTCTTCCTTTGCTTCCCAGTTGCATTCAATTTTGAGCGCCATTTCTCACGATGCATTGTATCTGGCAAAGTTTTGACTTGCCATGTAATTAATTTGATGAGTACATAGTCTTGGTATAAAGGCCAAACTGTGTTACTCATTGTTGTTTTTAGAGATTTGGGCAATTTTTGGGGAAAGATAATGAAATACAGAGCATTTCCTTGCTGTTCTATCTCATTTTGGAGTTTATGTATTGCATTTGTGATGTATCTTGCACATATGTTCAATTTCAGTGTCAATTTTATATGAAAAATGCTTCTTGCATGTGTTTTGCTATCTGTCTCCACTTGTTGTATGCATCTCTTCTTCTAAATTTGGTTGCTAAGGGTTTCTCAAATTCTAGAATATAGATTTATGTATTGCATACTTGATCTCTAACTTCCATTCAAGGAGTGGATTAAACTGTTTTAGGTTAAGGTATGGAGAAGAGTGTATGTTAGCTGGGATATCTGTAAGTATGGACACTCAAATACTTATCCTTGGGTGATGTTTGTAAGGCAAGCATCAGTCCTAACCCCTTGAAACTCAAATGCTAGTTGCAAGCCATTCTTATGTATATGTCTATTTGACTCCTTGCCCTGAGATAGGCACTGGTTTGATCTTCTGAAGTAGTTATGATCCAAAACCCCTGTCTTGCATCCAAACCATAATTTCAAACCCGTCCATAATTTCAACCTGTTAGTTGTAGGAGTAGGATTAGGAACCCCCTACATGCTCTCATACCTAACCAGACACATATGTCCAAGAATGTTGCCAACCTTGTGATTTGTCACCCAAATCTTGGTCCCAAAATGAGAGTATTCTGCCTGTCATTAGAAAGCTAAATCTTTTTGTCATTTGGAGAGTAAATGTTACATCTTTATCAAATAGGGACACCCCCCTTGGTGCAGCAGAACCCGAAGTGAAGGGGAGGCAGCTCACACAACCTCCCGTTTCTGTTGGCCGAATAAGCCTGTGCATAGGAACTGGCAAACCCTCTGCCAATTCAGGAAAAATAACCAACAGAATTGGTGACTCTGCTGGGGAGGGATTGATGAAAAAAGATTTGTTATATTTTATCCATCTGAGTCACCAATAGAATTGGTGACTCTACTGGGGAGAGAAAGTGTCAAATTATATGAAAAGTGAATTCGTTGCAGCAAGATCCAAAAATGACCATGTGGTGCTCTGCTGGCATGGTGAATCCAGAAAATACATGTGCCTTGTTGATTTTCTTTCCTCTCTGTGAGAGGTGGTGACTCTGTTGATTGAACCTATCAGTGCTGCAACATATTTTCAGGTATCTCATCTTTTAAAAATGTTAAGTTTAAAACAATAGGCCTGGGTACGCTCTCAAAGGAGACCATTTTTTATTGAAAGGTATAAAGCCCTAAATTTCACAGGACTAGGTGGTTACCCAAATGCTATTCCAAATAAAATTAGAAGATGTTTGCCAAAATATAGTGGATCAGATTCTGAATTGACAAACAAACATCTGCAAAAATTTTGTAACTTAATAGAAGACTATGAGGTAGAAGATGAAGATGTTGTAATGAGACTGGTTTGGTTTTCAGACCTGCTTGTATGTTCAGTTTCTTCATGGAAAGATTTAGAAATTGCATTCCTAGAGCAGTTTGGTGAAAGATTTGATTTAGCCTCATTGATAATACACTTCATGAATATTCAAAAGGAAGATGAGGAGCTAGTTCCAACCTTTAATCTAAGGTTTATTAAGTTGCTTAAGCAAATCCTTGAATACATGAGACCGAATAATGCATTGTGCTTAGCAATTTATTTAGCTGCATTTGATGAAGAAATGAGCTATTTATTGAGAGATAAAGAACCAGCCACACTTCACCAGGCTTACCAATTTGCTATGGATATTGAAAATAATGAAAAATATGGAATGCCAATGGGTTTCATGGCTGCAAGTTGTAAAAATAGTTATCAAAGTGAATATATTTCTGCTGTCCTAGTATGTTCATTGATAAATGATTGTGTAGAGGGAAATATATTTCAGAATAATGTGTGCAGCCATGATGTGATACATGAAGAAAATGTTGTAGAAAATGTAGGCACATCCTATAATGATGAAAACAAAGATTGTTATTAGCCTCTAGAAGACAAGCCTGCAGACACAAGATGCCCTCCAATTGATCAAATGAAAGACTTACATGAGGTTGTGTCCTACAGCAATATGCATATCCCAGTTATGCCTGATTATTTGTATAAAATGGATATGCAAAGCTTCACTCTGAATGTAAAAGATGCTGCTTCAAGGAATGACAGTGAATATGATAATGATTGTCAGCATTCAGATGCATATGTGAGCCTTTCAGATGATGAAATATATATGGATGTTGAATATGAGTGTTTCCTTAAAGATTCTGGCCACCTTCACAGTACAGAGGTTGAAAATTTTGGTTTTGATTATTAAGGCATTGGTGAAGAGGAAAAATAGGGTCACTATTCAGAGGTGAATGGACAGATTGCAGATGTGTGTGCTCATACAGTTGGGGATAGTGCTGGTTGCAGGGGTGACTATGAAGTTTTTGACTTAGGGCTACATTCTGGAGTATTTTTGCCTTCTTTTGAGACATTCCAAGTGGACATAAATGATAAAATTGCTGAACACAATGATGATGAATATATGTATACTTATAAAGATAAATTTGATTATGAGATGTTGCTTGCGCCTGAATACTATTTATTCAATTCAGAGGAGCTTTTATTTTTTGAAGAAAGGCAAAGTTCTGATGTGGATTCATTTGTTTCATGTGAGTCTGTCATTCTTCCAAGAAACATCAGTGGCTCATATGATGATGATAGTCTGCTGCTGAGAATGGTAGATGCTTATATATTTTTCTGTAGACTTGTTGAAGGAGAAAGGAGCAACAACACAAATAATTGCAATGCTGGATGCTGCAGATGGTTAAATATTTTCAAGCTTCATTTGAAGAAATCAAAACAGAATCAAGTATTTGAGAAAGGAAAATTCTGGTTTTTCCTTTTTGGTGGCCTTGGGCCTCCAAGTAAATTTTAATTAATGTGTTTTTTGATGCAGGTCAGTGTAACTTCATGACTCTGTGCCCAATGGATAAGGGACTGGTCTGCATCCTAGAGATTCTGAGGTTCTCACCATGCCTGCAAAAGGCATGCATCCCCAGACAAAGCCACTAGTGGTGATCACCTAGGTTTGGGGCTTTGAAATTAAGTTGCAAGTCAAAATGTACATTGGCGGGCTTGCAAAAATGTTCACCGGCCTTCGCAAATGGTGAAAAATGAGTTGTATGTATTTTTAAATGCATATCGGGTTGCATATACAAGGGGGAATCTTTTGCAGATTCCCAGGAATATTCCTGCTTTGTATGTCAGGTCGTATACAAAACAAAACATACAAGGGGCTTTGTATGTTCGACAACATACAGAGGTGCAATTGGTGAGGCCCGTGGATATGCAAAGTAGAATATACATCAACTATATACATTCAAAAATGTGCAAAGGAATGATGTACAATGACCAATATACAAATGGTGGGGCCCGCGGACAGGATATACAAAGGCGAATGTATGTGAAGTATACATTCGAAATATACAAAACAAAGGGATACAAGCCGGACCCGAATTGAATTTCAATTTGTTCTAAACAGGTTTGAGGTCCACCTTGTATATGAAACAGATGTATATGTTTTTTGCATATACAAAGGGTTTTTGAGGGGCGAAAATGACAAAATGAAGAAAGGAAAAGTTAGCGATAGGAGAATGAAGTGCCTACGTGGCATGTTTTCACTGGTAGGCGACTTGGTCAATGTGTTTTGAGCTGTTTATCTCAGCACTGGAATTAGAATCGATGACTGGTTTTGTATTTTGCTGCAGCAATGGTTTTTTTCATCTGCGGCCATTTTTGAGCAGGAAAATCCCCAAATGCATTTGCTGTTGCATCCTGCGGGTAGATGAAGCATTGATGGCAGATTTGCAGGGGATGGGCGACGAAAATGACAGGTCAACCACCTGATTGAAGATGAATGTCTCTGAGCAGTGGCTCAGATCTTGATTCCACCTGCTCTCTTCCTTTGCTTCCTAGCTACATTTAATTTTGAGCACCATTTCTCACGATGCATTGTATCTGGCAAAATTTTAACTTGCCATGTAATTAATTTGATGAGTACACAATCTTGGTATAAAGGCCAAACTATGTTACTCATTGTTGTTGTTGGAGACTTGGGCAATTTTGGGGGAAAGATAACGAAATATAGAGCATTTCCTTGTTGTTCTATCTCATTTTGGAGTTTATGTATTGCATCTGTGATGTATCTTGCACATATGTTCAGTTTCAGTGTCAATTTTATATGAAAAATGCTTCTTGCATGTGTTTTGCTGTCTGTCTCCACTTGTATGCATCTCTTCTTCTGAATTTGGTTGCTAAGGGTTTCTCAAATTCTAGAATACAAATTTATGTATTACATACTTGATCTCTAACTTCCATTCAAGGAGTGGATTAAATTGTTTTAGGTTAAGGTATGGAGAAGAGTGTATGTCAGTTGGGATATCTGTAAGTATGGAAAGTCAAATACTTATCCTTGGGTGATGTTTGTAAGGCAAGCATCAGTCCTAACCCCTTGAAACTCGAATGCTAGTTGCAAGCCATTCTTATGTATATGTCTATTTGACTCCTTGCCCTGAGATAGGCACTGGTCTGATCTTCTGAAGTAGTTATGATCCAAAACCCCTGTCTTGCATCCAAACCATAATTTCAAACCCTTCCATAATTTCAACCTGTTAGTTGTAGGAGTAGGATTAGGAACCCCCTGCATGCTTTCATACCTAACCAGACACATATGTCCAAGAATGTTGCCAACCTTGTGATTTCTCATCCAAATCTTGGTCCCAAAATGAGAGTATTTTGCCTGTCATTAGAAAGCTAAATCTTTTTGTCATTTGGAGAGTAAATGTTACATCTTTATCAAATAGGTACACCCCCCTTGGTGCGGCAGAACTAGAAGTGAAGGGGAGGCAGCTCACACAACCTCTCGTTTCTGTTGGCCGAATCAGCCTATGCATAAGAACTGACAAACCCTCTGTCGAATCGGGAAAAATAACCAACATTCCCTATCAATGAAATCTATATATATGTAAAGATATAACATTTTTAAAGGTTGCAAATGAAAAAATTGCTCAATACAACATAGTTTATCTTCTTTTAGAGTTCTTTCAAAAATGTTAATGTAACCGGTTTGAGTAGAAGGTCTCAAAGTTTTAATTTTTAACAGATGTAAATCTCCATTGCCTGGCTTGGGAGATCAATAGTGGACATTACCATTATACGATGCAAGATGATATGATTTATGGGTGCTATCAAATCTAAAGTTATGTGACTTTAAAATTTTCATGGTCATTTTCATTTGAAAACTTCAAGCCTATATCTTTGGTAGGTATAATGACATCTTCAACAGTCAATCAATTAATTTTTTTCTCACTTTAAATAGGTATACCAATAAAAGAGTGCATAATGTAAGTGTAAAAACTACTTCAATAGCTCACTTTAAGTATATGTACAAAAGAGTCATCAACAATTGCTTTTAGATGTATAGGAAAGTCACACAAACAACGTAGAAAAGTGCTAGAATCTTGAAAATAATAAAAACAACACAAGAAGTTTGTCCAACCAACTTGAATATGACATGTGAAAGGAATTACATGTCTATTCCTTTTAACCTTCTATAATTCATTGTTTTCTCACCCACTCCTTATTGCCTTATGTTTCACTACTCTTATATATACATGAGAGAATTACAAGATTGTAGGTTTGTATCAATGTTATTTGTGAGAGGGGCATTCCTTTACGCCTCTATAAAGTGTTGTAGTCAACGTATTGGTTATTTATGTGTGGGACTCACTTCCATCATAAACAATCAGTGTGTCGACACTTTAAGCTCTCACATGTTTTTACTCTATCATTATCGTCTTGAATCCTATGAATTATTATGATAGCCATTGATCCTCTACACTAACAATCAATTACACAATCAAAAGAGAAATCAAGAGAAAAAATATAGATAACTTAAAAAAAAAGAAAAAGAAACAACCACTTAAAGGTGTATAGGGTCCAATTGTTGTTATAATACTCATGAGTATATGATTTATTCTTGCAACATATTTATACTATATATTGTCAATGATTATTCTGCATGTGAGAGAGCCAGAGAGGGGTGAATAGAGCCTGAATTAGAAAGAGAGGGACACAAAAATAGAGATAGAGAGATAGATTAATTTAAAGTAGACACAAAATTATATATATATATATATACATATATATATATATATACATATATATATACATATATATACAGAGAGAGAGAGAGATTTTCAATTCCTCATGTAGTCATGATTGCTTCTCTTATAGGGCATTTAATAGAGATCTCCATTTTGTTATCCATCAAATGCTTTGCTAGAAGTCTATTCACTACAATGGCATTTTGAACATACATGAGAGGAGATGCTCATTAACCCCATATCCACCAAGTAATATCATCTGCAAACACAAAACCTGTAAAGAAGCCTTGTTGGCTACATTGCATAACATCAAGTCAATTGTTCCTACCACTTTTGTCTTGCATGCAAGGTGTCTCATGTCTAGAAATGTGTTATCTGTCTCTTCTTCCAAAGAAGACAAATAAAACTTATATATTGTGAGTGGAGATCTAAACATTTTTGTCTCCTCTTAATTGGACCCCCTTTCACTCTACATATATTAAGAATATACTAGGAGTTTTACAAGAAAAAAAGCATAGAGTTTAGGGTATTGATCTACATAACAATATTTGTAGTTTATTTTTTTTAATTTGTAGGGTACCGAGAGAGACTAAGAGAAGGAGAAAGAGAGAAAGAATAACAAAGAGAAAGAGAGGGCAAGAGATAGAGAAAGATAGAGAGGAAGAGAGAAACAAAAACTAGATGGAGAGAGAGAGATAAAGAAAAATAGAGATAAAGAAAAATATATGGAATTAAATAATAATTATATAGCAATATATATTTTAGATATTTATTAGTTATAATTGTACATAATACAATATATTAATTATGTCAAGCTTGAGTACAATGCAAGACCTATCCACTACTGGTCCTCTGCATCCATTATGAGTTGGATTTTTTAGCTCCACATGATGCATTACATACAAAACTAGGCAAGTAAAGGTGATATAAATAGAATCCCTCTACTAAAGGGATGGGCTAGAGGAAAAGCATTCCTCTATTACGTAAGGCATGTAATGAATTCAAATGTAACTTGAAATAATAATGAAACCTTGATTTTGTACTCATCTAGACTTCAATAGATTATAAATTCCTTCTTTCTCATAGCCAAGTTCCCACCCAAATTGAAGAGGCTACCAAAAACAAGTATTGAAAATTATGGACATTATTAAATTATTTTGATTCTATGTAGAAAATTTGTTTGCACAATCAACATTGGACTAATTGTAAGTATGGACGTGTATTCTGGTACTGAATTCTTTATTTTGTACTTGTCTACACTTAAATAGGAAGAAGTTAGAAAAAACAAGTATTGAAAATTATGGACATTATTTTGATTATATGGAACAAATTTATTTGCACAATCTACATGGGACTAATTATAGGATTTGATGTTCCCAATTACAATCGTAGGGTTATTAATCTAAGTGGTCATGTTAACCATGGTAAATCCTTTTGTAAGGATTCAATCAAAGCCCAAAGGATGTGCAAAAAATCAAATTTCATAAAAGAAAGCACTTAGATTTAGAAAAGAATTACTATGAAACCCATCACAAGAAACCATTTCAGAAGATAAATCTCAAAGAAAGTATGTCTTCCAAAGGTTTGTCTACAACTTATACAATAAAGATAAATATTTTTTGTTTACCGCACCATGTTAAATGATTGGTTGGATTTGGAGTTCCAGATCACCTTGTGGGTTAGAAGTGGAAGCTTAAAGAGTTTTAGCAAGGCCCACCATACTTTTAATTTTAATATGTGTATAGTATACCAAAGGGTGATCGATGATCGACATTCACTGAGAGGCATGCAAGACAATCAAAACATCATCGATCGTTTAATTTTACCAATTGTCATTGTCATTTTGCCATCATTGGGATAGTTTCCCATTCACACACAATCTCTATCTTTCCTGGTTCATGCCTGCCCTCCCATGGTTGTCTCTATGCATTTGTTATTAATCAGTAAATTCAATGATGAGGATATCCATTGCTTCACATTTTATGTCTACCTTTGCTTGAAAGCCTATAATGACTTTACAAACAAATGAAGAAATGATTTAAAAATAAATAAGTAATGTGTAGAATGTGATAGTTGAGCATGTTATTATATATCAATATATTATATTATACTAATTTAATGACTTATATTATTTAAAATATAATATAATAATAAATATAATTATAGTATAGATTTTATATAAAAATACATTATAAATTGAATTAAAAATATTTAAATATACAATTATATTTATCATATCATATTTAAAATATATTTCATAACTTAACTTATATAAAATGTATATATTGTAACAATATAGAGTTTGACGAAAAATGAAGGGCAATTCATGAATTAGAAGGGTTTGAATTAAGAGGCATTGTGTTTTTCATGAATACGTAACATATTTTAAAATACCATGCTTTAGTGTATTAAAATTAGAATTTATATAGAAATAATTATTGTAAGGGAGAAAGTGCATATTTCATTTTAATTTGAAATTAACTTGATTTTTTTCTACAATTAAGTTTAGTTTCAATCTTTACACATCTTTTTTATCTATACTTGATTTTTAGTTAGTCCATTTATAATTCTAGGTCAAATATGCAAGTGTGGTTGACGTAGATAACTTCATAATTTTTAGATTCAAAATGAATCTTGCGCTTATACTAACTCCTTTCCTATTAATCATTATTTTTCAAATTTAAATGTGAAATGTGTGTGTGGAGAGAGAGAGAGAGAGAGAGAGAGAGAGAGTTGTTAGTTTTAGGATAGACAACTGAGAGCGGGGTGAATCAGTTATCACAAAACTTTCTTTACTTTGAACACTTAAATCCTTCTTGTAATTCAACAACATAATAATAAATCAATCATGGAAGTACAATGCAATAATTCAAGAGCAGAAACACATTAACACATATGACATCAAGATTTTAATGTGGAAAACCCAGTTAAGGGAAAAACCACGGGGTGACTAACCCAAGATTGTATTCTCTGTAAAAAGAATAGGAAGAACAAAATGGCACATGCCAATTAGGGCACACTGCCCGCAAGAGGCCCACTGCCTACAGGAGACACACTGTCTACAGAATAATAAATATTACATACTTGAACTAAAGATTAACATCTTCACCATGCCTGAGGTAGTTCCATTTAAGCTCAATACTTCTGCTCTGCCTTTCACTCTTCTCCTCTCTACCATGCTCTCATCTCCACCAGATACTTTGAAATGACTTCACAAATCTTATTTATACAAGACATCGACTTTGGGATAATCATCAAAGTCGGCACAATACATACTTTATTTTATTACAAAGCAAATACACAAATACAACTTGTCTTATTACAAAATACTTCATGCAAATCACCACACTGTCGGCCACACATATCTGGGACTTCAATCTTCTTTGAGGAACATGCCATGCTTCGCAGAACATCTTCAAGATCATCCGCAAGATGTGTAAAACATCTAGTCGGCCAAGATTAGGAAGAACATCATCACTTGAGAGTAAATCTTCAATTATGAGCTTAATCTTCAATGCGGACCATCAACACGAATTGGACACAATCTAGAGACCCCCACAAGCTTTCCTGAATCACCAAGAACATCCACACCACTTCTACTTACTGAAATCATTCGCATCTTCATCCAGAACCTCAAGAACACATTTTGTCATCACTGTCACATTAGAATAAATGCTTGTAGACCTCCAGACCATGAACCAATTGAGTTGTCAATTCACATTGGCTTCCTAAACACTCCACCAAATCTGTAGAACAAGATATTACATTTCTGAATCTCATCGGACCTATTTGTGTCACTTTGTCATTTCTGAATAGCTGCCAGGACCGGTTTAACTCATATGGCCATAACTTCTTCAAACCTCATGCAGACCTCTCAAATCTTGACTGGATCATCTTTAGACACATATCTACAAACCCTTTGATGCGCATCCACTGATCTTCATCTTAGCTAGGATCTTCACTTCATAGAGCTTCATTGTCTTCACTATTCTTCTCTATTTATGATAGGACTAATTTTCTCAATATCCTCAGCACACAGCTCATCCAATCCTTGGCATCAATGCAACAGGAGTATGTTGACATCAATGACAACACCGGTTAGGCCCATACTTGCAACAATCTCCCCCTTTGTCATTGATGGCAGCATATGATGTGAAAAAATATTTTAACCATCAAGACAAGAACTTCTTCTCACTGACTGACATAGCTCCCCTATCAACAACAACCATTCACATGTCTTCTCTTCCTTTACTGCTCCTTGTTTGATTAGCAACCACTTTTCATTTTTGACATGTCTTCTCTCCCCCTTTGACATCAATGGCAAAGGGCACATACTTGCATCAATCTTTTGAATCATACAGACTGTTCCCCCTAAGTAACAGCTTCCTATCATCAATCCAGACCACAAGATATGATTGTGAGATCCACCGGACTAATGCACATCAGTGCACCTTAACTCAGAACCGGAGGGGTAATAACCCCTAACTTCTCCCTGAGATACTCAAAAGAGTTCTTAGGTAGAGGTTTAGTAAAGATGTATGTAATCTGATCCTTAGAGGGCACAAATTCCCTTCTAACTTCATTCTTGTTCACCTACTCTCTCAAAAAGTGAAACTTGATAGATATATGTTTTGTTTTTGAATGCAACATTAGATTTTTTGATATATTTATTGCACTTGAGTTATCACAGAAGATTATGATAGGTTCCTCATACTCCACTCTGATGTCTCTTAGAATTTGCTTCATCCACAATACTTGAGTGCAACTACCTGCTGCTATAATATATTCTACTTCTACAGTGGATAGAGATATTGCCTCTTGTTTCTTGCTCAGCCAAGAAACCAATCTTCTCCCCAAAAAGAATGCACCACCATTGGTACTCTTTCGGTCATCCACATCTCCTGCCCAATCCGCATCTGTATATGCAAGAAGAGAGAAATCATGATCCCTAGGATACCATAAACCATACTCAACTGTTCCTTTTAGATATCTAAGAATCCTTTTGATTTCCATAACATGAGAGATTCTAGGATCAGCTTGGAATCTGGTAACAAGACTAACAACATTCATAATGTTAGGTCTAGTTTGAGTGAGATACAATAGTCCTCCAATCATTGACCTATACTTTTTCTGATCATCCTTAGGAGAGTCATCATCTTTGCTCAGTTTACATCTAGTTGCCATGGGAGTATTCATTGGTTTTGAGTCTTCCATCCTAAATTGCTTCAACAATTCTTTCACATATTTGGTCTGAGAAATGAAGATTCCTTTATTTGTTTGAGTGATTTGCAGACCCAAGAAGAAATTCATTTCCCCAAACATAGACATCTCAAATTCACTTTTCATATGATTTGCAAAAGTCTTGCACATACTATCTCTTCCTCCAAAAATGATATCATCAACAAATACTTCAACAATCAAGATATTTTCATGATCAATTTTGAAGTACAAGTCACTGTCAGCAGTACCTTTGTTGAAACCAATCTTCAAAAGATGTTTATCCAGTCTTTCATACCAGGCTCTTGGGGCTTGTTTGAGTCCATACAATGCTTTCTTCAACTTGCAGACCATATCACCATGATCAGACAATTGAAATCCATCCGGTTGCTCAATGTATACTTCTTCTTCCAAGTCACCATTCAGGAAGGCAAACTTGACATCCATCTGATATACTTTGAAATCCTTGAAGGCAGCAAAGGCAAGAAATAATCTGACTGCTTCAATTGTTGCCACCAGAACAAAAGTTTCTTCAAAATCAACTCCTTCTACTTAAGAATAACCTTTGCAGACCAATCTGGCTTTGTTTCTGACTACTTCACCATCTTCATTTAGTTTATTCCAGAAGACCCATTTGGTTCCAATCACATTTTTGTTTCTAGGTCTGGGAACAAGATCCCAATTGTGATTTTTCTCAATCTGCATCAACTCTTCCTTCATTGCTTTAGTCCAGCTTTCATCATTGCATGCTTCACTTACTATCTTTGGTTCAATCTTTGAAATCAAACAATACTTTTCTGAGTCTCGAGTAATCTTTCTTCTTGTTTGAACACCTTTGCTTTTATCACCTATGATCTGGTCTTCAGAATGATTCAGTCTTACATATCTGAGAGTTTTGGGAATTTCTTGCCCTTCTATTTCTTGGATAGGTTCATTCAAACTTATCTCTTCTTTCTATATTTCAAGATTCTTTGGATCAGTCTAAATCTAAATTTCAGAAGGGGCTTGAACCAAAACATCATTCTGATCATCTTCTTCACATTCATAAAACCTTGAGGGTTTTTCAATGCCTTCATCAACCTTCACATTTGTACTTTCTATAATCTTTCTCAATCTCTTGTTATAACACCAGTATGCTTTGCTTTGAGTAGAATAACCCATAAATATTCCTTCATCACTTCTAGCATCAAATTTGCCAAGGTCTTCATCTCTTTTAATGTAACATTTACTACCAAAGACTCTGAAATACTTTACAGTGGGAGTGATGCCAAACCAGAGTTCATAAGGGGTCTTACTAGTGTTGCTTCTTATTTGTACTTGATTAAGAGTATAGACAACAGTGCTTACAACTTCTCTCTAGTAGATCTGAGAAACATTTGCTTCCATCATCATGGTTCTAGATGCTTCTTGGATGGTCCGATTCTTTCTCTCCACTACTCCATTCTGCTATGGAGTCCTTGGAGCAGATAACTGTCTTTTTATCCCATGTTTCTCACAGAATTTTATGAACTCTCTGGATGTGAATTCTCCACCTCTGTCAGACCTAAGACAATTTATGTTTAATCTAGTTTCATTTTCTACCATAGCCTTGAATATTTTGAATTTCTTAAGAGCTTCAGATTTCTCTTTTAGAAAAGTCACCCACATCATCTAGGAATGATCATCAATTAGTAGCATGAAATATCTATCACCTTGCAAACTCCCAATTCTTGCCGGTCCACATAGATCAGTATGTACTAAGTCCAACAATCTGGTAGAAGATTGTTCCTTACTTTTGAATGTGACTTTGCTCTGCTTACCCAAATGACATTCTCTGCACAAATTGTTAGTAGGTTTCACCAGTCTTGGAAAATCTCTTACAGCTTGAGTGTTGCTTATCTTGATGATATTATCAAAATTCACATGACACATTCTCCTATGCCACAACCAACTCTGATCAATTTGAACAAATAAATAACTTTTGCCAGTACCAACCAAGTGGAAGGTGTTACCTTTTGTTTGAGTACTGGATGCAATCTATGTTCCAGAACTTTCAAAGATCTTACATTTTCTATTTTTGAATCAGAGATCATAGCCTTTGTCTACTAACTGTCCAACACTGAGAATATTGTGCTTTAAACCTTCAACATACAGTACATCACTGGTTTTGTTCTTTCCATCAAAAGACATAGTTCCTCTGCCTCTGATTCTACCAACAGAATTATCACCAAATATTACAACTCCTCCTTCATATCTTTCTAGATCAATGAACTTATTTTTGTCACTAGTCATATGGTGGGAGCATCCACTGTCAATGACCCAATCATCCTTTTCTTCAACTTGGGCAGCTAGAGCTCTTTCTATCATTTTATGATTGACAGATTCAGAGGGCATTGGATCTTCTTCCTTGATGGCAATAAACACCTAGTCACTTCCGGATTTGTTTCCTATCTCTGATTCATCATCTGTTACTTGTTCATCATCATCATCTTCATGATCATAGTAACATCTCTTTTGGAATCTTGATCTGTTTGGATTTGTCCTTGAAAATCTTTCTGGACACCTTGAGGGAAAATGACCAATCTTGTTGTAGTTGAAACATTTGAAGGGCAATTTTCCTTCATACTTACCAGATCCTCTTGGCAATCTTTTTGCAATAAGGGCTTCAAGTTGAGTAGCTTCTGCTTCATCTTCTTCTAGGTCTTTTCTTGCTTTTTCATACCATGATAGTTTCTTTGAGGAGTTTTTTCCTGAATCATACCTTTGTTTGCCTTTTACAAAGGCACTAGCTTTGAATACAAATTTAGTCCTGGGGGGTGCATCTCCAAACTCAGCTAATTCAAATGCAGCTAATTTTTCAACTAATTTATCTCTTGTGATATTTGATAAGGATCTGAATTCTTCAATAGCAGCAACCTTGTGTTTGTAAGCAGGAGATAGGGATCTGAGAACTTTGGCTACAATCTCATCTTCATCCAAGATTCCACCTGCACACCTAATGCCACAAACAAGCTCATTTACTTTTGGCATAAATGTAGTGATATTCTCATGTTCATTCATCTTCAGGTTTTCAAATTTTCCTTTCAGACTCTGTAGCTTGGCACACTTAACATATTTGTCTCCTTCATGCAGAAATTCCAGTTTTTCCCAAATCTCATATGTAGTTTTTAAATCTATAACATTTGTCGGCTCTTGTGTATGAGGAAAAATTGATTAAATCTAAACTAATAAAACCAAAAACCAATCACATAAAGCGAACCAATCTAAGTAAAAGCCATTATCATAAAATCAAAGACAAAATGAAAGCTCTCACCAAAACCTGTATTGTTCCCTTTTGGAGAAGTGTGGATTGCTCAATCAAGTTGCGAAACCATAGCTGCAACAAGCAAGTAGTGTGCTTAATGTGCTCAAAGATCAATGTTAAGAGATCGTAAAGTTGCTCAATCGACACATTTTGTATGCTCAAAGCTCTGTTAAGTATGCCTGAGAATACAATCGAAGAGAGAGACTCAATGAAGGAGATGAGGGGGTTTATATAGGTTTCAAGGAAGATTGATCAATGGTCCAGATAATTCAGAAGAATCAATGGAGGAGAACAGTTGAGGAACGTGCAACGAATAAGAAGAAGACAAGTGTCTTGCTTTTTTTTGCATGAGAGGAGTTATCAAGAATAGAAGAATGAGTTAAAGCAATTAACAGAATGTAATGATCAGTTAAGTGATTTAAAACAAGAAGAAGAGATTTGCACGAGAAAAGAAGATATTTTGCTTTATTAAATATAGAAAGCTTGAGTTATATTAGAGATAACTCAAATTTAGAAGAAAAAGCAATTTAAATAAATATTTGATTTATTTAAATTTAGAGAAGATATTTTGCTTTATTAAATATAGAAAGCCTGAGTTATATTAGAGATAACTCAAATTTAGAAGAAAAAGTAATTTAAATAAATATTTGATTTATTTAAATTTAGAGAAGATATTTTGGAAGAAATAATTCAATAATTGGAATTATTTAATTTAGAAGATTTGAAAGCAAATTAAATAATTAAATTTATTTAATTGTTGTGCATGATTTTGGAAGAACAGAAGATTATAAATAAAATATTTGATTTTATTTATTTTTAGAGGATTGAGATAATTTAAATAAACTTGCATGATTTATTTAAATTTAGAAGAACAATACATTTAATTAAATAATGTAAATTATTTAATTGTAGATAAGATAGAATTGTGATGAATTAATTAAATAATTGGATTTATTTAATTAATGTAGACTTGAATTTTAAAAAAGGATGATGATTTGATTAAATAATTAAAATTATTTAATTTTGGAAGAGTAACAGAGGAATTTAATTTAATTAATTAAATAAAGAGAATTTATTTAATTAATATCGAAAGTATGTGATTTAGAAGAATTTGGTGAAATTAATTAAATAATTAGATTATTTAATTAACGTTGAATGCAGGTGATTAGACAGAATAGAGGAAATGCAAGTGATTCGACGACTTGGTCATTTTAGGGTGTCTACATTTTTCCCCTCTTTGATGCAATGCAGTTTACAGCGTTGCTTCAAAGAAAATGATTGTTGAAGACATGATACAATTTTTGATGCCCCAGTGTAGCTAGTTGCCCCAGCGTAGCTAGTGTAGGGTGCCCCCTCGAGAGGAAAGACAGGGAAGTGGTAGAAGGACTGGGTTGACACTCGACTAGAAGATTTTGTTGGAGATAGACGAGGATGGGTTGATGATAGATAGAAGAAAGGAGATAGGAGAGAACATGAGAGAAAGACAGTTGATTGATCTTTTCTTGAAAAACTATATAAGGCCATGGAAAAATGGATGGTGTAAATGATGAACTTGTTGCAACGGTTTCACAGTTGTATATAAAGAGCAATCCTTATTTTTGATATAGCACGTGGATAGTTTGCCACCAAGGTATAAAAGACCAAGGTGCTGTAATATCCAAGTGCGTGGATATTGACTCGGCAAGCAAGCGGTTTGAACTTAGATCCCTTAGACATAATATGACCTTGTTGGTACATGTGAATGAGCCATAGTCTTGAACATAAAATAAACTTCAATACATGTAAATGCAAGAAGAGTATTAAATATGTAAGATGCTAGGTTTTAACACACACAAGATAAATAGAATGCTAAGAAAGATACCAAAGATCATTCCTCAAACACGGCACACAGAAAGCAATGACTATGCCCCCAATCCGTACTGCATCGCATCATACCAAGATTATAGATAAATCAAGGTAGTCTTGAATAGGTATTGGATAAAGGAACAAAAGATAAACCAAAAATCAAATTGACTGACTTACAAAGTAAACATACAGCCAACATATTCTCTTGCCAAAGAGGTTGCTCAGGATAGATTGGATAGGAGAGATAACAGCCTTATTGTAGGAAATCTGTGTCCGTTAAAGGGTGCTATCTACCTAAAAAAGACAATATCTTGCTGCAGGAAATGCCACATGTCGCAGGAGATGCGTGTGTTGGTCTCGATCATGGAACACTTTGTAGAAGACAAGCTTGTTGATCTAGGGCTTTGGTTAAGCGATACTTAGCTGATGTTGGCAATCAGTATGCAGGACAGTAGAAGACTCTGGAAGGAAGCTGCTTTGCGTCAGGTTTGTTAAGGACTTTTGCTTTGAAAGGATGCGCTAGCTTGCTGCTTGAGTTAGTCAAGTTGAGGCGAATGGATTTTGAAAAATGGAAGACTAGAAAGGTGACAGTGCTAATGGATTGAAACGGGTGGAGAATGATGGATCGTGTGTGCCTGAGTACTGGATACATCCATCGTATTCCAGACTGCCTACATACCCTGTAGCCACGGGATCAAGGCACACGACAATGAAAAGATGAACATGATAAATATGTAGTTCTGGATAGACTGATGAATGGGTCAAGGTGAAAGGAGGGGGAGATCTTATGTACCTAAGTACTGGATACTTCCTTCGTATGCCAGACTGCCTACATACCCATATCCATGGGATCAAGGTACCTTAAGATTAAAATGAGATAATATGTAGTTCTGGTTGGTGTGATGATATGGAAAAAGTGTTGAGAAGATAACATCCTAATCGTAGGAGTGATATGTCCATTAAAGGGTGTTACCTGTGGAAATGAGAACAGATTGAAGTATGCGCTACGAACCACGAACAAGGAACCTCCCCTAGACCTAAGTTAAGGAAAGAGTTGCCCCCATTCTGGTAGAGGAAACTGTACGGGTGACTGCCGAAGAAGACACTGAAAGCTTTGACCTAGGACAAGACAGTGTTAACTATTGACACAGATCAAGACATGGGGAGACGATGATGGACATTGATAAATTTCCAAGCTATATACTAGATAGGGAGATGGAAATGCAAACAAGGTCAATGGTTTTATTTTGGATGAATAGAAAGTGCGTTGCGAACTGGACAAGGAGTGGACGGGACTCGATAGACGATGGATGCTGACTCTACACATAGCGCCTGTTTGCCAGTTTTTCACTATGGTACTTATTCAAGGCACCTATTTGCCAGGTTTTCGCCAGAGGACAGATTTTTTTGGATTTTTTTTTTTGTTTTTTTTTGGAATACTCTGAGGATCAGGCATAGAACTTCTTGAGATGGACACTGTTAAGTGGCTTATCTAGAGGAATGCCGTCAGGTGTAGCTAAAGTATAAGCTCCTGATCCGTATGTTGCTGTCACAATGAAGGGACCTAACCAGTTAGGCTCAAACTTGCCCTTCTTCTCTCGATCTGCTTGATTTCTTTGTTTTTCTTTTAGGACAAGATCACCAACTTGAAACCGTCTTTCTTTGATCTTTTTGTTGTAATTACACCGGAGGCTGTTTTGATAGACATGGAGATGATTAAGTGCGGCAAGGCGCCTCTCATCTAGTAGTTCAAGCTTAGCTAATCTGGAAGTGCGATACTCCTCTCCATCGATCAGGTCCTGCATGGATACTCTGAGGGATGGGATCTCGACCTCTATAGTTAGGATGGCTTCAGAGCCAAAGACCAAGGCATATGGTGTGGCACCAATTGGTGTTCTAATACTAGTGCGATGGGCCCATAGGGTGGGATTGAGTTGCAAGTGCCAATCACAACCAGCTTCATTGACTGTTTTCTTGAGGATTTTGAGAATGGTTTTATTAGAAGCCTCAGCTTGGCCGTTACTCTACGGATAGTAGGGAGTGGAAAAGCGATGTTGGATATTGTATTGTGTGCACAAGGCACAGACATCTTGGTTCTTGAATGGTCTCCCATTATCAGTGACAATGGCTTGGGGAATACCATACCGGCATATGAGGTAGTTTAGGATAAACTTGGCTATTTGCTTACTGGTGATATAGGTCATAAGAATGGCTTCCACCCACTTTGTGAAATACTCAGTGGCGGTAATGATAAACTTGTGGCCATTTGAGGAGGAAGGGTGGATTTGTCCTACGAGGTCGAGACCCCATTGAGAAAAAGGCCATGGAGTTGTCACAGGTTGTAATTCATGAGCTGGTGCGTGAATCAAATCTCCATGCTGCTGGCATTGTAGACACTTCTTAGCAAACTGTGCAGCATCTTGCTCTATTGTAGGCCAGTAATAACCTATTCTAAGTATCTTCCTAGCAAGATTAGGACCAGTAGAATGTGCGCCACAGACACCTTCGTGTATGTCTCGTAAGGTAGCTTCAGCTTCTTTCGCGTTAAGACATCGTAAGAGGATACCATCGAGACTCTGGTAATATAGTGTATCACCCAGAATGATGTAACGATAGGATCGACGGATAAAGGTTTTGTGTTGGGTGGATGATAGGTCAGGGGGAAAGGTATTGTGTTTAAGGTATTCATAGATATCTTCGTACCATGGGGAATTGGGACCAACAAGTTCGCAGATGATTTCAGTAACAGGAACGTTGATGGCTGGTATCAACAATTGCTCAATCAAAAATTCACACTTCTGTGTATTTGCAGGCATGTCAATTAGTGACCCTACAGAAGCCATAGAATCTACAGCTTTGTTATGATCTCTTGGAATTTACTCAAATGTGATGTTAGAAAAATGTGGTTTGTAGACATCCACTAGTTGCTTGTATGGGACCAACTTTTCATCTTTTGTTTGGTATTCATCTGTGACTTGGTGAATGACTAGTTGTGAGTCTCCATATACTTGTAATTCTATGATGTCCCATTGAACTGCTATGTTGAGACCTATGAGGAGTGCTTCATACTCGGCTATATTGTTGGTGCAAGGGAATGCAAGCCGATATGATTTTGGAATATAGTCATTTTGAGGTGCAACAAATAAGATGCCGGCTCCTGATCCATGCTGTGTGTAAGAACCGTCAAAATATAACTTCCACATTATGGAGTTAGCAAGAGTGAAGAGATTTTCATCAGGAAAGTCAGCTACCATAGGATGTGTATCTTTCATAGGTGCTTCTGCTAGTTGATCCGCGAGGGCTTGTCCTTTGATTGCTTTACGATCCATGTACTCAATGTCAAACTCACTAAGGATCATGACCCATTTAGCTAGTCTGCTTGTGAGAGCTACTTTTGCTAGTAGATACTTCAAGGGATAAATTTTGGCTATCAGTTTTGTGTGTTGGTTCAACATGTAATGCCGCAACTTTTGAGAAGCAAACACTACTGCTAAACAAGCCCTTTCCATCGGTGAATAATTGAGCTCATATCCCACCAAGGTTCTACTAATGTAATAAATTGCATGCTCCTTTCCTGATTCATCATTTTGTGCTAGCAGGGCCCCTAGGGCCGAGTTTGTAGTGGAGATATATAATATCAATGGTCTGTCTGCAACTGGTGGAACCAATACAGGAGGTGTAGCTAGATACTCTTTAAGTTGATCAAATGCTGCCTGACACTTGTTGTTCCATCGAAATGAGACATCCTTTCGGAGAAAGTGTTGAAAGGGTTTACATTTATCTGCTAGCTGTGATATGAAACGCCAAATGGACTGCAACCTTCCTTGAAGGCTCCTTAGTGCTTTAAGGTTCTTGGGTGGAGGCATCTCCACTATAGCCTTTACTTTCGCTGGATCGACCTCGATACCTCTACGAGATACAATATATCCCAACAGCTTTCCTAATGTTACACCGAAGACACACTTCTTTGGATTGAGTCTTACTTGATATTTTTCGAGCCTGTCGAAGATCTGTCCTAGAACCTGTATGTGATCCACCCTAGAAGATTTAGCCAGTATATCATCAACATAGTCTTCCATGGTGTGATGAAAGAGATCGTGGAAGATCACTATCATTGCTCTCTGATAGGTTGCTCCTGCATTCTTCATACCAAACGGCATGACACACCAACAATAATTGCCCCAAGGACAACTAAAGGTTGTTTTATGTTGATCTTCTTTACCTATCCTTATCTGATTGTAGCTAGAAAATCCATCCATGAGAGAAAGCATCTCGTGACCTGCTGTCAAGTCCACTATAATGTCAATGTTTGGTAGTGGAAAGTCATCTTTGGGGCATGCCTTGTTGAGATCTCTGAAATCATTACACATGCGGATGCGCCCATTGGGTTTAGACACAGGTATAATGTTTGAGACCCAATCTGAATAGTCAATTGGTCGTATAAACTTTGCATCTAACAACTTTTGAATTTCCACTTTTACCAATAGAGCGATCTGTGGGTGCATCTTTCTCAACTTTTGTTTGACTGGTTTCACCTTGGGATCAACTGTGAGATAATGAACAACTAACTTAGGGTCTAACCCTGGCATATCAACATAGGTCCATGCAAAGTTGATGGTTCTCTGTAGGAAGAATGTGTTAAGGTTCCGGTGCTCTATTTCTGATAATGATGCTGCTAGGAATGTGGTCTTTGGATTTTTCTCTGTGCCCAAGTTTATCTTTGTAGAATCTTCCACTAAGAGAGCTGATTTCTCTTGATACTTAGATGGTAGGGGAAGGTCAAATCCTCCATCCTCAGGTGCCACAATTGGGTTTTCACCTTTGGATACGTCCTTTGTTTTTACTATTTTGTGATCAGGAGGTGCCACAGTGTGGTTTTCACCTAGAGATCTATCTTTATTTGTACTTTTGCGACTGGAGGATTTGGCATTCTCACCAAAATAAGCTGTTGGCTCTAGTTCCATTACAAAACCTGCTTTATGATCGCCAAGAGGAATACCTTCCCGAAGTCCCATGAACTCAGCTAAAGCTTCATCATTCTAAAATACATCTATAATGGGGGACCTTTGTTGGTCCCAATTGATAAGTTCAGGGTAGACAAGTGTGACATTCTGGGTGCTGGTGGTGGAAGTTAAGGATACGGAGGATAGCGTAAAAATGGAGCATTCTGTGAATAGGTTGGTCATATGGAGGGACGAGTCATCGATGATATCCTCTGTAGACGTCGAATTGGTGGGAAAAGTGTCATCTACCTCATCGAGGATATACTCGATGTCTAAGGCATGGTACCTTCTTACCAAATCCTAATCCCTTCTTGTCTAGCTTCTTTGTCACAACAATGGGTTCCATAGTTCCTTGATTCTGTTTCCCAAGGCCACCTTTGCCTTTATAGCCCATGTTTTTTACTATTCTTAAGCCATTGCCGTATTGCTTGACTGGTATTGTAACTGGTTCTTTCTCCTTATAGAGCCAAGAAGAAATATCCTCAATAGTTTCCTCTTCCAATAACCATCCATGTTGGAATTGGGTTAGAAACGTTGGGGGAGGAATAACTACTTTTTTGGTTACTTTGGCAATGGGTGGTTGGCCGTAAGATTTTGGAGATAAAGGCATCCGCCCTACACAACAAGATTCTAAGATATCATAAGTGCCAAAGCCTATATCCCAGATGCGAGCTGTGATTTTGGGGAGGGGTGTAGATTCACTTGTAGAGGCTTGCGTCAGAGTTTCAGGATCAACATATAGTGGGGATTCAAGGGCTTTGTCATTTTTAGGCACTTGGTTGCAATTCTTATAGCTTCCTTGCAAGACACGACAGAATTCAAAAGGATTAGGATCTCCTGGGATGGTGATCTCCGTACCATTGTATGGGAATTTTAGGGATTGATGGTACGTGGAGGGAACAGCTTTCATTGCATGGATCCATGAGCGGCCGAGGATAATGTTGTACAGCAGTTCAATATCAAGGACTTGACACCTAGTTTCAAGCATGACAGGGCCCAGTTGTATAGGCAAGTGAATAACACCTTCTGAACGACATTCTACATCATCATACCCCTTGATTGTAATACTATGATCAGTGTTGACATGATCCTCAGAGTATCCCAATTGCTTTAGTAACTTTAAAGAACATATGTTGAGACCAGCACCACCGTCTATGAGTATACGTTTGATTTTGCACTTATGGATGAGAACATCAATATGAAGGGCATCATTGGGACAAGGATCATGGGATGGGAGGTCTTTCTCAGAGAAGACCACATTGTAGGGCCAAGCAATGTTACCTACTATAGCTTGGAAATCCGTGACCGCTATGTTGTTAGGAACGGAAGACTCTTGGAGGGCTTTTTCTAGCACCACTCTATGTGCAGGTGATGACCGTAGAAGGTCCAAAATAGAGATTTGTGCTGGTGTTCTCCCTAGATGTTTGACAAGATTATAATCAGATTGAGCTGGAAGACTGGGTGTAGGACCACGAATGGTGATATGACCACGGCGCGTAGTAACAGCACAATCTGTAAATTTGCCTTTGATTGTGAGGGTAGACACTCGACTCTCTTCAAAATGACCTACAATGGAATCGAAGGACGTGGAAGCATGATTGATACCTTTACCTCTATCCTAAGGAGGAGGTGGACCATGATGAGCGAATGGTTCCTTGTACATATCTAGATCCTTGTTCGTGTGTTGAGCTGCTTGTTCATCCTCAAAAGTGATTTGATTACCGTCGATGAGGTTTTGGATGAGGTGCTTGAGTTTCATGCAAGATGTTGTTCGATGCCCTTTGCTCCTATGGAACTCACAATATTCATTGTCTTTGTAATGTGTAGTTTTGAAAATAGGCTCGCCATATTTGGGAGCATCAGGTAAGGTGATGAGCCCTTTCTGCAAAGCTTGTTGTAAGACTGATTCGATGGGCACTCCCAAGGGAGTGAATTGACGTCACGGAGGGTAATCTTGTTGGGGCCGCTCTTGTTGTCATTGCTGTTGGTTTTGATAAGGCTGCCTTTGTTGCTGCTGTTGTTGAGGTGGAGCTTGACTTGGTTTGGAGAGCTGTAGCGGTGTTTGCAACGTTTGGACATGTTTAGTATCGACCACCCCATCGTTGACCACGTTTTTGTTTTTGTTCCAATATTTGGGTTTATCGTTCGATTATTGATGAGGAGCGCTATCTTTCGTTTCTTTAAAGATTTTGACCACACCCTTAGCAATGAGGGCCTTTTCAATGTTGATTTCCTTATATGTGATTTCATCGAAGGTTGTAGCACTAAGAATTTGCAAATGGAAACCTAACTCTTGGTTGATGTTCTGCACAAATATGCTAACAAGTTGTTTCTCCGGAATCTTGAAAGGGAATTTGCTAGCCATTTGTCTCCATCGTTGAAGGAAAGAAATGAAAGTTTCACCATTTTTCTGTTTATTGTTGCATAGATCAGTCATGGAAATCTCATGCTCTGCGTTGTAAGAAAAATGGGTGGCAAACGTCTCTGCTAGCTCATTGAAAGACTTGATACCCATGGGTAAGTGTGAGAACCATTCTATTGCTTGACCTCCAAGACTGCGAGGATAGAGACGCATAAGATATGTGTCGTTATGTGAGACCTCAAAGCAAGCAAGATAGAATTCCCTAAGATGGTCTTTTGGGTCACCTTTTCCTTTGTATTTATCGAACTTGGGAATAGTGAAATTTTGAGGAAAAGGGATCATTGGTAATGACTGATCAAAAGGATAAGGACACACTTCCTCTAAAGAGAAGGTTTTTTTGGTGTGGCCAAACGTAAGATCAGATAGCTGCTGTTGAACTTCTGCGATCTTTAGCTCCATAGTCGTGGGAGGGGTTGGTAACATTACCTGTTGTCCAAAAAGTGGTTGGTGTTGCCCATATGGAAGATTATAATGTAAGCCATGCACACTAGTGTTATAAGGGTCGTAAGATTGGTTGGGATCATACAGGTTGTACGTTTGGTTTAGATTAGGTTGGAATTGGAGGCTTTGATTTGGAAGAGGTGGAGGTGGTGCTAGGTAAGAATGTTGGCTTTGTGATGGTTGAAGAAAAGAATTGGGTGGAGGAAAGCTAAAGTGCGTTTGATTAGGTTGTGAGGGCGGCACATAGCTTTGGGAAACTTGATGTTGGGAATGTTGAGAGTGGCTAGGCAATGTGTGAAAGAAGTTGAACGAGGATGAACGTTGTGGAGGAGGGACATAGGTAGAAGTGATTTGCAACAGTTGGGGTTGATTGAGGATGAGAGTAGAAGAATGTTGAGGTTGGGCTTGCTTAAGGACGAGAGTAGAAGAATGTTGTGGTTGGGGTTACATGACTCTAATTGGTTGAGAGACATGAAGGTGTGATGATAAAGGAGGTGGCATTTGTTGAGACCCTTGTTGCATGGCTACATAATTGTTCCTCGGATTGTAATTTGGTGGGAAACCTTCGCGTGATGGAGTAACCAAGATTCCACTTGCGATTGGTGTGGACATTTTAGGGGGTGGTTGCATATTTGATCAAGCTAAGGTGGCTTGCTTAGCTAACTCTGCTTGATGTTGGAGAGTTTCTTGTTGGTTTTTGTAGATCTCCATTGGTGTCAAAAGCGGTGATATGGGTCTCTCCCCTGTTGGATTTTGAAAAAGGGGATTCCGATACTGCGAGCCTTGTGTCGGTAAGGGCGTAGTCACTGTTGACATGGTTTGCACCGCTTGTATGGTATCTTGGGCGTTGTTGTTCTCCTTGAGAGTGGATAAATCAAAATCTTGAGGTAACTTGGTGCCTTGCTCTGCAAGCAAGCGAAAGAAATGATCTTGGTTCTCACTAAGGATTTTGTCAAAGGCGGCCATGACTCTAGGCTCTTGTATGATTTCATCAAGATCTTGCCCATCTACTTGAGAGGATTGACCTATTTCAAAGTGTCGCTCTTCTTGAGATAAGACTAAATCTACAGTATAACCTTGAGGGACAAAATCTTGAGGCAAGCCAGTGGTGTATTGCGGTGTATTTATCAAAGGGATCCTATCCTCTTGAGGTGGGTTTTGCTCAATAGTATATCCTTGTGGCACAAAATCCAGAGGCAAACAGGTGGTATATTGAGGTGTTCTTACCGAAGGGACCCTACCCTCTTGAGGATTGCTTGGTTTGTCAATATGCGGCATGTTTAGAGAGCTGATTGGTTTTGCCGTGGGTGTACTAGGAGTAACCTTGGGAGTAATGTTGAGATGACCTGATTGCGGTGTGCGAGGAGACGACTTGCGCTTCTTAGGGACAATTTGCTTGGACTTCATAGTTTGTTGTAGCTTAGTGGTTACCATGACAAGAAAGGTAATGCTGGGTTTCTGTGAGGTGCTTTGAGAAACAGACAAATTCTGATGCACAAAGTACTAGACAAAAAGTGCTATACTGTTTGACCAGAGGCGCAGGACTGTGCAACCAAAAGTGTGCTACTGTGATGCCAAAGGCAACGGACTGAGCTACCAGAAGCAAGTTACTGCTATGCCAAAGGCTAGATATAGTGACCAAAAGCGAGCTACTGTTATACCAAGGGCGTTGAAGTAGAGTTTTGCTAGAGGCGAGTTACTGCTATGCCAAAGGCGATCTACTATACTACCAAAGGCGAGCTGCTGTAATACTAGGGGTGTTGGAGTAGTGTCGATGTTTCAAAAAGGCAAAAATTTGATGGATTGTTTCTGCTTCTGATTGGATTTGTTTGGCAAGAGAAAACACAACAAACAGTTTGGCACACACAAGGGACTAACACAACAAATAGTGTATGTTCAAGGCTCCAAACAAGCCCAATGTTTCCACAAGTATAAGACAATTGCAATCAATAACAAGCACTTTTTATCCCTAGAGACAAGGTTTCATTGCAGTAGATCAACTCACAGCTTAATACTCCGTCGATAAAAATATCATTCCATAAAGGTGTCAGATATTTAGTATCTTTGCGAGAGACAATAGGTAGGGATATCTCACCCTCCCCTTGGAAAGCTCAAGTAGGTCACAAGAGCTTTATGTCCAAGGGAATACTATCTCTTCTCAAGGGAACCAATGGTGAGTATCTTAAGGGCTTAAATCGATTCCCCTTGCACTGATGATTACTGCAATGTTCGGAGGTAGGTCGGGTAGTCTCTATCTAAAATGGTTCTTAGTGACTTTGAGGGACCATCGCCTTACGAGCAATGCGACAAGCTACTAAAAGCTTTAACCAATCCTACTAAGAGTATCAAAAACACTTTGCTCAATGTGAAAATCGTTTCCACAAAGAGCTAGTACACCTCTTTTCAGTTTGGCACCACAAGGTAAGGCTGACGTCGGTTAGGACTTGGATTTCACCTTATCCCTCTTATAAGATCAGGCCTGCCAGAATGTGTATGAGGAAAAATTGATTAAATCTAAACTAATAAAACCAAAAAACCAATCACATAAAGCGAACCAATCTAAGTAAAAGCCATTATCATAAAATCAAGGACAAATGAAAGCTCTTACCAAAACCTGTATTGTTCCCTTTTGGAGATGTGTGGATTGCTCAATCAAGTTGCGAAACCATAGCTGCAACAAGCAAGTAGTGTGTCCAATGTGCTCAAAGATCAATGTTAAGAGATTGTAAAGTTGTTCAATCGACGCGTTGTGTAGGTAAGGGCATAGTCACTGTTGACATGGTTTGCATTGCTTGTATGGTATCTTGGGCATTGTTGTTCTCCTTGAGAGTGGATAAATCAAAATCTTGAGGTAACTTGGCGCCTTGCTCTGCAAGCAAGCAAAAGAAATGATCTTGGTTCTCACTAAGGATTTTGTCAAAGGCGGCCATGACTCTAGGCTCTTGTATGATTTCATCAAGATCTTGCCCATCTACTTGAGAGGATTGACCTATTTCAAAGTGTCGCTCTTCTTGAGATAAGACTAAATCTACAGTATAACCTTGAGGGACAAAATCCTGAGGCAAGCCAGTGGTGTATTGCGGTGTATTTATCAAAGGGATCCTATCCTCTTGAGGTGGGTTTTGCTCAATAGTATATCCTTGTGGCACAAAATCCAGAGGCAAACAGGTGGTATATTGAGGTGTTCTTACCGAAGGGACCCTACCCTCTTGAGGATTGCTTGGTTCGTCAATGTGCGGCATGTTCGGAGAGTTGATTGGTTTTGCCGCGGGTGTACTAGGAGTAACCTTGGGAGTAATGTTGAGACGACCTGATTGCAGTGTGTGAGGAGGCGACTTGCGCTTCTTAGGGGCGACTTGCGCTTCTTAGGGATAGCTTGCTTGGACTTCATAGTTTGTTGTAGCCTAGTGGTTACCATGACAAGAAAGGTAATGCTGGGTTTCTGTGAGGTGCTTTGAGAAATGGACAAACTCTGATGCACAAAGTACTGGACCAAAAGCGCTATACTGTTTGACCAGAGGCGCAGGACTGTGCAACCAAAAGCGTGCTACTGTGATGCCAAAGGCGACGGACTGAGCTACCAAAAGTGAGTTACTGCTATGCCAAAGGTGAGCTACAGTGACCAAAAGTGAGCTACTGCTATACCAAGGGCGCTGAAGTAGAGTTTTGCTAGAGGCAAGTTACTGCTATGCCAAAGGCGATCTACTATACTACCAAAGGTGAGCTGCTGTAATACCAGGGGTGCTGGAGTAGTGTTTGATGTTTTAAAAAGGCAAAAATTTGATGGATTGTTTCTGTTTCTGATTGGATTTGTTTGGCAAGAGAAAACACAACAAATAATTTGGCACACACAAGGGACTGACACAACAAATAGTGTATGTTCAAGGCTCCAAACAAGCCCAATGTTTCCACAGGTATAAAACAATTGCAATCAATAACAAGCACTTTTTATCCCTAGAGACAAGGTTTCATTGTAGTAGATCAGCTCACAGCTTAATACTCCATTGATAAAAATATCATTCCATAAAGGTGTCAGATATTTAGTATCTTTGCGAGAGATGATAGGTAGGGATATCTCACCCTCCCCTTGGAAAGCTCAAGTAGGTCACAAGAGCTTTATGTCCAAGGGAATACTATCTCTTCTCAAGGGAGCCAATGGTGAGTATCTTAAGGGCTTAAATCGATTCCCCTTGCACTGATGATTACCGCAATGTTCGGAGGTAGGTCGGTAGTCTCTATCTAAAATGGTTCTTAGTGACTTTGAGGGACCAACACCTTACGAGCAATGCGACAAGCTACTAAAATCTTTAACCAATCCTACTAAGAGTATCAAACACTTCGCTCAATGTGAAAATCATTTCCATAAAGAGCTAGTACACCTCTTTTCAGTTTGGCACCACAAGGTAAGGCTGACGTCGGTTAGGACTTGGCTTTCACCTTATCCCTCTTATATAGCGGTTCAAAGGAAAACTCCGCTTAGAGTCATCCCTTTTGGATGAAGCGCAATCCAAAAGCAGGCCCTTCTAAAGGAAGTACAGAAAAGTAAGAGCAAGCATGTCAAACAAAGGTTCAATTGTCTCGTTATAAGAAAAATAAGGTGCAACTAAACTAGGCACACACACGTTTGTAGTTGTAAATTGTCCCTTATGAAATTGAAGTGTTTGGTATTCATGTCCATTGTCCCTTAGAAAATTGAGGTGTTCATGCATACATGTCCATTGTCCCTTAAGAAAAGCAGTATGTTCCTAAGACTTAGATTGCAAAAAAGATTTGTTCAATTATCCCTTTAAGCATGCAATGTGTTTCTAAGACTTAGTGAGATAAATCAAAAGGTTCTTCAACGCTCATCCTGCATGAACATGTTAAAACACCTATTTGCTCTGTGTGAGTAATAAAAAGCTGCAACAAGTCAATCAGTTCCAACAAAAATTCACAAGTTAGCAAAAATAAATCAATTTGACCGAAAGCACTGTACTATCTTACCAGACACGACTTACTGTATTTCCAAACGCGCTGTAATACAGACCAGAAACGTCGAAGAATATTACCCGAAGCACTAAACAATATCCAGAAGTGCTGTACTGTGTATCCAGAAGCGGAATACTGTTATGCCAAAAGTGATGTAGTGTATACCGGAAGCGCTTCAGGATACTACCTGGAGCGCTGAAAAATGTCCAGAGGCACTGTACCTTCAATCCAGAAGCACGATACTGGTATACTGAATGCGCCACATGGTCTTAGATCATAAAAAGATTAGCTTTTGTCAAAATAACCAGGTCAGAGTGGGATTTCATGGTTGATCTACTGTTCTGAGCAATAATATCTGATAGATCTGAATCGTGAAATCCAAAAAACTTAGAAAACGTATCAACACAATAGATTAACGCAAATGTTGAAGATACCCCCAAATAAATCAGCTTAGGAAGTATCAAAAAGTAGGTTCGAAGACAAATACAATAGCTTGTTAGACAAATCCACAAGATATGCAATAAGAAAACCCTGCAAAAAACACAAGACGAAGTCAAAAAACCTAATTTAGCCAAAAGCACTTAACGATGCTGTCGAGAGCGCCGTTCTGTGATACCGAAAGCGCTGCTCTGTGCTGCTAGAAGCGCCGCAGTGCCCTCAAGGGCGCTGAACTGTACCTCCAATAGCGCTTAATGATGCTGCCAGAAGCGCTTTGAAATGTCGTTTGCGCTGTACCATACTGTGACTTAAAAAAACAATTTCTCAAAGAAACAAAGGGATTAGTGGGTCCCACCGGGCATGCCAGAATGTGTATGAGGAAAAATTGATTAAATCTAAACTAATAAAACCAAAAACTAATCACATAAAGCGAACCAATCTAAGTAAAAGCCATTATCATAAAATCAAAGACAAAATGAAAGCTCTCACCAAAACCTGTATTGTTCCCTTTTGGAGAAGTGTGGATTGCTTAATCAAGTTGCGAAACCATAGCTGCAACAAGCAAGTAGTGTGCTTAATGTGCTCAAAGATCAATGTCAAGAGATCGTAAAGTTGCTCAATTGACGTGTTTTGTATGCTCAAAGCTCTGTTAAGTATGCCTGAGAATACGATCGAAGAGAGAGACTCAATGAAGGAGATGAGGGGGGTTTATATAGGTTTCAAGGAAGATCGATCAATGGTCTAGATAATTCAGAAGAATCAATGGAGGAGAACAGTTGAGGAACGTGCAACGAATAAGAAGAAGACAAGTGTCTTGCTTTTTTTTGCATGAGAGGAGTTATCAAGAATAGAAGAATGAGTTAAAGCAATTAACAGAATGTAATGATCAGTTAAGTGATTTAAAACAAGAAGAAGAGATTTACATGAGAAAAGAAGATATTTTGCTTTATTAAATATAGAATGCTTGAGTTATATTAGAGATAACTCAAATTTAGAAGAGAAAGCAATTTAAATAAATATTTGATTTATTTAAATTTAGGGAAGATATTTTGCTTTATTAAATATAGAAAGCCTGAGTTATATTAGAGATAACTCAAATTTAGAAGAAAAAGTAATTTAAATAAATATTTGATTTATTTAAATTTAGAGAAGATATTTTGGAAGAAATAATTCAATAATTGGAATTATTTAATTTAGAAGATTTGAAAGCAAATTAAATAAATAAATTTATTTAATTGTTGTGCATGATTTTGGAAGAACAGAAGATTATAAATAAAATATTTGATTTTATTTATTTTTAGAGGATTGAGATAATTTAAATAAATTTGCATGATTTATTTAAATTTAGAAGAACAATAGATTTAATTAAATAATGTAAATTATTTAATTGTAGATAAGATAGAATTGTGATTAATTAATTAAATAATTGGATTTATTTAATTAATGTAGACTTGAATTTTAAAAAAGGATGATGATTTGATTAAATAATTAAAATTATTTAATTTTGGAAGAGTAACAGAGGAATTTAATTTAATTAATTAAAGAAAGAGAATTTATTTAATTAATGTCGAAAGTATGTGATTTAGAAGAATTTGGTGAAATTAATTAAATAATTAGATTATTTAATTAACGTTGAATGCAGGTGATCAGACAGATTAGAGGAAATGCAAGTGATTCGATGACTTGGTCATTTTAGGGTGTCTACAGCTCTGAATCAGATAAGGCACTTATTAAAGCTTCTTTAACCTGAAGATTGTCTTCAGCATCTTTGATTTCATCTACAATTGTCAGTCCATTCTTTGGAGGAACATGCTTCTTTGAAGTTATGGTCCAATATTGTATTCCCATACATTGCAAGTGACATTCCATGCAGCTTTTCCAAAGAGTGTAATTAGTTCCATCAAATCTCAGACTATCCTTCTTGTAGGAAGACATCCTGGATCTCCTCAAGCGGTTAATCCCTTTTAGAGGAACTTAACTCTAATACCAATTGTTAGTTTTAGGACAAACAACTAAGAGGGGGGCTGAATCAGTTGTCACAAAACTTTCTTTACTTTGAACACTTAAATCCTTCTTGTAATTCAACAACATAATAATAAATCAATCATGGAAGCATAATGCAATAATTCAAGAGCAGAAACACATTAACACATATGACATCAAGATTTTAACATGGAAAACCCAGTTAAGGGAAAAACCACGGGGTGACTAACCCAAGATTGTATTCTCTGTTAAAAGAATAGGAAGAACAAAATGGCACATGCCAATTAGGGTTCACTGCCTGAGCACACTGCTCACAAGAGGCCCACTGCCTACAGGAGACACACTGTCTACAGAATAATAAATATTACATACTTGAACTGAAGATTAGCATCTTCACCATGCCTGAGTCAGTTCCATTTAAGCTCAATACTTCTGCTCTGCCTTTCACTCTTCTCCTCTCTACCACGCTCTCATCTCCACCAGATACTTTTAAATGACTTCACAAATCTTATTTATACAAGACATCAACTTTGGGATAATCATCAAAGTCAGCACAATACATACTTTATTTTATTACAGAGCAGATACACAACAACTTGTCTTATTACAAAAGACTTCATGCAAATCACCACACTGTCGGCCAGACATATCTGGGACTTCAATCTTCTTTGAGGAACACGCCATGCTTCGTAGAACATCTTCAAGATCATCTGCAAGATGTGTAAAACATCTGGTCGGCCAAGATTAGGAAGAACATCATCACCTAAGAGTAAATCTTCAATTACAAGCTTAATCTTCAATGCAGACCATCAACACGATTTTTTGTACTTTTTAAATATTTTCAAAAGAAATGTGCTTGTTCTATTCTAGTAATTAAAATATGAATGCCAACCAATATGATTTTTGCTAATGCAATTTAATTTATGTTTTTGGGGTTTTTGAGTATTTTAAAGTAATCTAATCTAGAAAGGGAAATTGATTCTTTAAATAATCCAGATCTATGAATTTGAAAACAATTATTCTAGCATGCAAGATCTAACTATCAAGGAAAAAGCAATGATTTACTATTCCCAAGAGCAATTTTCAATTATCTAATTACTATGAATGGAATAAAACAAAGAAGGAACTTGAAAGAGAAGATGTGTGTGCCTCCACTACCCTCAAATGATCCTTGACATGGAAACCTCATATCCTCTTACAGCGGTGAGATCCTCTTGGCAAAAAGAAAATGATGGAAGCAAAGATGAAGCTATTCAAGCATAAAGAAAGCTTGATTGCAAGCTTTGAGAAGCACAATGGCTTTGAATTGAGCGGCATGATAGTGTGCTAAGAAATTTTGAAAGATAAACAAGAAATAAAAAGGCTTCTTCGTCATGTGTGAGCATAGAAATGCTTGTGTTGGAAAGCAAAAGCTTGCAAGACCTGTGTGCAATAATGAATTTGCCTCCTCTAGAAATTCTTTGAAGCTATGCAACAATGAAATCTTTGAAGATTTGAAAATTAAAGAAAATAAATGAGGAAATAGGCTCAAAGGCCTATGAAGAAGCTTGAAAAAGCTTATGAAGATGAGAAGAGTATTCTCCAACTTGCTCAACTTGGAAAATAATGAAGAGGTGAGGGGTATTTATAGGTTTGAAGAAGGGATGAGGAGTGAGGAAGAATAAGAGTTAAATCAATTAGAGTTAACACAACGGATTCAAGAGTTAACAAGAATTGATTGAGGAGTGAACAAAACTGATTAGGCAGTGATGAAACAATAATAACTTATCACTAAATAATAAATGGAGTTATAAGAATGCATGGGAATGAATGGGTTGTCAATTGGATTTAAAATAGAGTTAAATATACATGTGTGGGTGCATGAAATAGTTAACACTTTATTGGGGATCAAAAACCATGCAAATTGGAAGAAAAATGGGTGAAAACGAAGCTTTTTTGAGTGAGAAAATTGAGTTTTTGCACAGACAAAATCATTACTGGGTCACCCCTTTTGCCAATAGGGTCACATGGGGGGTGATGCTAGGTCACCCAGGGGGATTTTTGGATTTTACAGGGTCACCTAGGGGCTGACCCCGAAGTAACAAGGGGAGACCCTAGAACAGTTTTTCTGAATTGGTCACAGAACTTCCGGGAGTTCATTTGGGCACATACAGACTCCTTTCTGAGTGTCATTTTTTGAAAGTACATTATTTTTCAAGAGATATACAATGGTGACATTATTTTTTTCTTGAAAGTGTCATAAATTTATACTTTTAGATCATTTTTCTCAGGGTATCCTGTCAGTCTCTTAAGCCTTAAAAAGTTCGGTCACCAATTGGAAGGTGAGTTGGATGGGTGAGGAAGGAAGAATGGATTGGAAAGGTAGAGGAGATGAAAAGGAGGGAATATACCTATGGAAGCAGGTTAATCACATGTAAAAATCCAAATCTCCACTTGCAAAGTAGGATCTCTCGAGGGGAGTTTTGGAAAAATAGGGGGAGATTTGGATTGGTGAGGTGAAACTAAAAACTAAAAGTGGAAGATTGCTAAGGGAGACCTCTAGAAGGCTCCTAGGGGGTGGAGAAGGTGAAAAACATAGGGGAGAGGTAAAAACTCTCCTACAAGATGCATACAAGGCTTAGGAACAGGGTCACAAGCTTAGAAAATGCAGATCGACAAGTGTCGAAAAAATGTCAAAAAGTGTCAACAACAAAGAGAAAGAAGTGACAAAGGGGAAACAACACAAGACAAAAAATAAGACATGTCACCAAGAGAATAGATGTTGAGAGGTCATTATTTCATGCTTACATGTACATGACAATGATCTAACTCATCATAGGGGTCCTCGTGGAGGCTGTGCGTGATTTTTGTGCTTACATATTTGCCCCCTCGGGAACAGTAGTCTACATGAAAGGTAGGTACCATTCCTGAACTAGGCCTTACCTATTGTCAATTTCCTAAAACTATACCTACAATAACTAGTATTAGTCCGGCATTTAAATATATCAAAATGAATAATGGAGACTAAAATGACAAACATACCATAGATCGTGTGAGCTCAACTAGTTGTTTTCCTTTGTCGGTGAGACCTGTAGGAATGGATGCACACAAAATGATGCATGAGAGATGCATAAAAGAAATAGAACACATCCTAAGCGAGAGAGGAGAATAAATTCTCCTTTTATTGCAGATTTTGAAGAACATATTTGATTTTTAGGGATTTTGATGTTTTACAATTTTTTTTAGGGTTTTTTCAATTTTTATAATTTTTATGATTTTTGTGAAGATCTTGTGAAGATTTGATTTTGACACTTTTTTGAGGTCTTTGGAAGACCTATATTTATTGAAATGACCTCTACCCCTGCATGAGGAGAATTATGTACTTGACTACACAATTTTTCTCTTTTGACTTGTTGTAGGAGTGACTTGTGTTCAAACATTGTTTTACACTTTATTGTTACAAGACCTAATATAGCCTTAGTCAAAATCTTGTACTTCACTTTTCCTCTTGTGTATATGGTTGGATAGATCTTTTATTTTGCTTACGAGAATGCATACCTAGGATGATCACATATGGATGATGCAATTTGTTTTTATCTTTTTTAGAATATATATATATGAATGCAGGTGACAATATGCATATGCAAGAACACAAGCTATGCTGAAATGAAACTTTTACTTCTATGGAATGCCATGAGTTATGACATTGACTTTATTGCTTTGGAACTCTTTTTCTGACTTTGGTATGAATGCATTGTGGAACAAACAATATGACTGCTCTTTAATATGATTTTCAATCCCGGGGATTGTAGGTTGTGCTGGCATGGGAGACCTATCCAAGTCTGTGAGATAGGGATTTGCAACTTGTGGGGAATGGGAGTGAAATGGAGTGTTTCTAAATTTTGGGCTTTGCTAAAGGATTTAAACATTGATCTTTATCTAAACAAAGACAAATTGATGAGTTTTCAACTTTAGATAAGTAAAAAATGTTATTAATGTTTGCTAGACTTAGATCATAGATGGCAAGCAAGATAGACCCGGGGTAAAGGAAAAATAGGGAAGAACAAGGGTCCCTAGATAGAAAATAATCCTAAAGACTATTAGACTCCTAGATTTGCTCAGCTAGTGTGTGTGCTTTGTACATTTCTCTTTTATTTTCTCTGTTAGAATGTCACCCTTAAAACTTTGAGCTTAGACTGATCTCCACCCAAGGGTACAGACATTCAACAATCTTCTCTCTTTCACTCTTTTTTTGTGTATCTCTCTTTCTTTTTCTTTTTCTCATTTTTTTTAGATTTTTTACGTTTCATGAAATGAATGCTTTAGGAACTTTGGATATTCAATTCTTTGATTTCTCACTTTTCTCTTATTTTGATCACTCATTTTTTTATTCACTCTTGTTTTGGATTGCTTCCTTCAGAGTTTTGATCTTCCTGATGTTTTTTGGCCAAGAAAGATAAGGGGTTGAGAGCCACCTAAAGTTGTCATAATCTAGTTGGACTTCTCTTCTACTAGGGAAGAATTGGGAAGGTCTACTTGCAAGTTTCCTTTGAACATTGTAGGTTTGAATACTAACTTTGTTTAGACTTAACATCTTGGCTTGTTAAGACTAGGATCAGTGTAAAGCAAAGAGCTAGGCTTTGATTAGAATCTTTGGGGATGAAAAAGGGAAATGGTGATTATGAAAATGAGGAATCTCAAGACCTAAAAGGATCACATATGCCTAAGCAACCTTAGACTCCTCACTAAAATGAAAATAGTATAAAAGCAAGTCACTTAACTGTAATGCAAGATGAACAAAATGATACAGAAATGTAAGAAACAAATTCTTTTTGACATTTTGGTTTTTATGATTTTTTGTGTTTTTGGAATATTTAATTTGTTTGTATTTTTTTATGTTTTATGATTTTTATGAGATGCTAAATTCTTCTCCTTCCATAATGCACAAGAGGTAGTGTTGTTTCTGACATCTTCCTTAACTATATGTGGACCTATCCAATTTGGCCTAAACTTCACATGAAATCCTTCACAAGGATACTCAAAAACTTGGTGTAAAAATGTCCTTGTATTTATTAAGGAGTTTTGTGAACTCACATGTTTCATTGTTTGATGATTTGCCCTTAACTTTATCATTTTTTGTTCTTGTTGTTTTCTCAGGTTTGTTTTGAAATTTTGAGAGGCAATTGGAGTTGGTGTTGACTCTCCTAGTTTTTGTGTGGATTATGGTTCTTCTTCAGTCATGATTTCAACCATAGGGATGTTTATGTCTAGATCAATTGGAATGGCCACTAAGTTGAATGGAGTGTAAGATTTTGTTGAGTGGGGATCGAAGGGGAATTCTCTCGTTGCCCCCTTTCCTAAACATTTTGAGGTCTTGGCTACATTTGAAACTTGTTTTTATGTCTCACCTTTTTTAAAAGGGTTGATTTTTGGATCACTAGTGGTTTCCATGGACTTTCCCTTCTTTTTGATTTGTTCAACTCTATAAATACTGAAAGGATCAGGATCTCCTTTGATGATGTGAGTTTGTCCCACGTGTGAGAAGTGTATTTCTTGAAATAATGTGGAGGGAATGGCCCTCATTCTAAGGATCCAAGGCCTTGCTATGATCATGTTGTAAGTGGTTTCTTCGTTGATGACATACAATTTAGTTGGGAGGTTTTTCGGACCCAATGTGATTTGAAGATTGACCTTACCCATGGTTTGAATGCTTGGGTTATCATGAATTCTAAGGATGGAAGTTTGTTTTGTGATTTGAGTTTCATCATAACCCATTCTTTGAAGAAGTGAAAAGGAGACTATGTTGATTGAAGATCTCTCATCAATTATTACACGTTTAATGGAATAGTATTGAACTTAGACTATCAGATGGAGGGGGAGGTCACCTTGTTTAACTATGTCATTATCTGAGGGTAACCTTTCAAAATCAAATGTTCAAGAACACTTTTCACTTGGAGTGTTTTGAACTATATGGCCTAGATCTAAGGCTTTGAGGAGAGCATTCTTGTGTGTAGGAGAACTCTTGATAAGCTCTAGCATGTGAGAAAAATTTGAATTGTTGGTAGTGTCATCTGGTCATTCTAGTCCTTGTATGAAACAAATTTCTTGATCTTTATCCAATTCCACAAGACCTAAGGTGTTTTGATCAAAGGTGTTTGGACTAGGTTCTTCATCTTGTGAGAATGTGTCCATGAATGCTTTTTGTTGATGTTTTGGGAAGTTTGATATGAAGTGGTGGTACCCCCGACATGACTTGATCTCATGCCCCCTTCTCTTGTGAAATGAACAATGTTTATCATGATTGTGATCTTGAGGTTTATGAAAATTTTTGTAAGACTTCTTATTGATTCTCAAGGGATAGTTTTCAGCATTTTCATTTCCCAAATTTGTATGACTATTGTAGTCACAATTGGAGTTCTCTAATGGTGAAGTGTTTGTTGACCCATCTACATCTTGATCATTTGTCAAGCATTTGTTATTTGTATCATGGGTTGTCAACCTTCCATTGGAATCATACTCCCTTCTTCCACTATCAATATTGGCTTGGTCAATTCTAAAGGTGCTTTTGAGTGCTTCTTCATATGATTTATAAGGGAGTTTTTGGACTTAGTCTCATATGTAATTGTTGAGAGCATGTAAGAAGAGATCACAAAGTTCTATATGATCCATGTTTGATGTGCTATAGAAAACTTTCCTCCATCATGTGATAAAATGTACAACTGACTCATTGGCTTCTTGTTTGATTGTTAAAAATTCTCATATTCCTATCTTGACCAATTTGTTTATGTTGAAGGCAACCACAAATTGACTAATGAGTCCTAAAAGAGTGGATCGATGCTTCTGGAAGTTGATAGTACCAATCCAGAGCGATACCCTCCAAAGTCTTTGGAAATTTTTTTTCTACCACCCAATCCCAAGGAAGGAGCTCTCGTACTACTGTGATGTAAGCCTTGATATGAGAGTTGGGATCACCCTCTCCTTTTGTTCAAGAATAGCCAACATGTCCCATATTGACACATTAGCAAGAGCTTTCTTCAATTGTTCAACCACATGCAACCACAAATTGACCGATGAGTCCTAAAAGAGTGGATCGATGCTTCTGGAAGTTGATAGTACCAATCCAGAGCGATACCCTCCAAAGTCTTTGGAATTTTTTTTACTACCACCCAATCCCAAGGAAGGAGCTCTCGCACTACCGTGATGTAAGCCTTGATATGAGAGTTGGGATCACCCTCTCCTTTTGTTCAGGAATAGCCAACATGTCCCATATTGACACATTAGCAGGAGCTTTCTTCAATTGTTCGACCACATTTATAGGCCCTAATGTTGGTGTCTTAGGATAGTAGGGATATCTTTCCCTTTCCACCATTAGATTGGAGACTCCTTGATTTTGAGTTTCCATAGATACTTCTTGTCTTGAAGTGGGAGTGTACTGATCTTGGAATGAATGCCTCCTAGTCATTTCATTGGGGCTTACCTCAAGCTAATCAACCATCCTTCTCTTTGAGCTAGTGAAGTAATCAGACTGTACCATGGGCTTCTTGGAGGTTGATGCCTCATTGACAAACATTGAATCTTCTTCTTCAATCTATGAAAACATGGCATGTTCTGGGGTAATTTCTCCTTCCTGTTCCATTGACATCCCTTGCATTTGGACTACCATTGCTACATTCTAAACACCAGGTGATTAATATGGAAAAGACTCTGAAGACTAGGCAGATTGACCCTCCATTCTTCTTTTCTCTGTTATCTTCTACTGTAAATTACCTCTGGGGAAATCTTTGGGCATATGTGCATTATTGCAAGGAATAGACCAAGCATTTGCTTCTTCTACCATATTATTTTGTCCAGGAAACATTTCCCTACCTAAATTAGCTGGGATAGTTTGTAATGGTATAAGCACTAGAACTAGCTGATTGGATGTCTGAGGATAACTTGGTCTCTGTGGTCCTTGGTACTGATTGGAATAATATGGAGGCATGTCCCTTAAAATCCCTGGTAAGGATGCTTTGGATAAGCAGTTTGTTGTCTCTTAAGGTTAATGATCTCATTATAAAAGGTTTTGAGAATACTCTTAACCTTGTCCATTTCAGATGGGGGGCAGAAGGTGCTAAGGTAGTGGGTATTTGAGATGTTGGAAAAGTGTACATAGACACAGGAGCTGTTGAAGTATTAGGGACTTCTTGTGGGAGAGGGATAGAAATTTTGAGAAACATAGGCATGGGAGTTCTTGGGGGCAACTTCCCAGCATCTATTAGACTATTCTCAGCTCTAACAACCAATTCATACACAGCAGGTAGGGTCTGTCCTCCTAAGGACTGAATCATAACAAAAATATCAGAGTTAAAGGCCTTAAGATAGAAAACAATTGCCATACCTATTGATGGCCTAGCTATTGCAAGAATTCTATCCCAATTTTTCTGAAAATGGGTGATGAAGTTTGTTATGGCTTCTTGGGGTGCTCTCTTTATGGTGGTCAGTTGTTGTAGCAAAGATGATATGTCACCCTTTTCACTAAATATTGCAAAGAACACGTCTCCTAGTTGATCCCAAGTCTTAATATAGTTCACTGGCAAGGACCTGTACCCATCTAGAGTCTTCCCCTTGAAATAAGCTACCAACAACCTCATAGCCACATTTTGTTATGTGATGAAGTGTATGGTGCACACATCAGATACATCTTGAAGATGTTCCACTGGGGTTTTAGAATCTTCTCCTGTAAACTTGGGTAATGCTTTCAGGGGTTAGTAGGAATTGGATCACATGTGTCTAGTGGTGTTGGGAAAACAAGTGGGCTCCCATTGTTCCAATTTGCAAAGTTCTGGGGTGGAATAGGGGCTACCATGATTCCTGGTACTCTTGCTGGTTGATTTGCTCTTCTTCTTGGAGTAACTACTAATGGGGGTAATAAGATTCCTGGGTTAGCAACTGACCGGGCTCTGGTTGTTGGTCCACAACTTTGACTCCTTCCTGGTCACTAACTCATACGATTCTAATCAAGATCTTGCAAATTGTCCCACTAGATGTGCCAAAAATTGTTGATGTTTATTTTTGCAGATAATCACCAACAATGGGAGATTCTGAGAACGTGGAATTGACTCTCAGAATAACCTCTAGAATTTAAAGAAGCTAGTTCTTCTCTAGGGTTTGTGAGAAAAGGGAAGAAAAAGAAATAAGATTACAGATACAATACAAAATAACTTCCTAAGGCAATGCACCAATAATATGTTTTGATTCCAAAATAAGTACAATGACTAAATCCTTTAAAATCTCTACTAAGTTAAAGAGCAATATGCATGATTAATAGATACAGAATATGTAATAGATTTATATTCAAAGGTTGAACCTAAAGAACTTGCAAGAAAGACCTAGAAAACATCATAAAATGCATAGAATAGAGGATTCTTTTTATTAATAGCTCAAACAAAGTACATAAGGCAAAGAATATGCACAGATCCACAATGTTTCCCTTTCTTGAATGATAACTATAAAGGCTAATGACATATATCTGGTCTAACAACACAAATTCTCTTAGTATATATTTCCTTCTGTATATCTATCTCCCTTCCTCATTACAAACTCTCCTATTTATAGCACAAAAATAAGGCTCTAGACTTTGGCGGCAGTTGAGACTCTCCAACTGCTCGCAAAATAGAACTGGCGTCAACTGGAGATACCATTAGTGGCACATGTGCTGAAGATTTCCTTGGATTCTAGGTCTCTTCTTCAACCCTTCTTATTACAATAGACACTCTAGGTCTTCTAATATGCTAGATTCTCCCGCTCATTCCTTGCATTCCTATTGATCGGTAGGCACGTTAAATATGACTCAAACCCTCAATGCTTCTATCAGTGCCATTGAGATAGGTGGCACCTTTTTGGTCTTCAAAAAGACTCCAAAATACATACGTGGCACTCTGACGCTCTCCATGTGAGGCATTTTCCAAATAATCCCTTAATTGCACACTGTGCTAACACTTTGTGCTTTCCGCTGCTTCCATACTTAATAAAAAGGCTTAGCTTCTCTATGAAATATGGTAGGTTCCACCTATTTCAAATTGGGACACGTGGCACCTTTGTGCTCCTTCACAAAGCTTCGCCAAAACCTTTCCTTCAAACATCCACCATGCCAACATGTGGTGTCATCTGCAACTTCTATTAACCTTAAAGCTTAGGTCCTGTCATAGACACGCATCACCTTATGACCCAAAAGACTTAACAAAATGGGCCCAAACACAAAGACACATGGCAAGCTCTGCTTGATTCATAAAAAAAAGGATACGTTGCACACAGTCAAGATTTTAAGATGCCTTCACAAAAAGATTTCCTTGAATCTCCACCATGCCGACACGTGGCCAAGTCTATCAAGAATGAAAAATTTAAAAGGAAAAATAGAAGGCATGCGGGCAACACGTGTAATCTTATTTGGGGCTCTTCGAGTGCTGCAGCTTAACTGAATGATGACACTTGGCACATTCTGCCTATATAGACCTAGCCATGTGGTGACTCTGCCCTTCTTCTAAGTTTCTTTGCCCCTTCATATCTTCAAAACCTCGCCGCTATGACATGTGGTAGATCTGTGCGGGATTGAAACTTATAAAACACTGATAGTTAGCCGAAACATATAAAACACTGATACTTAGCTGATTTCATAGTCACTTATAAATAGAAACACTGGAAACAAAGACACAGCAAAATGTAGAGTTTTAACTCTACAGTAATCAAGTCAGACTGGAAATGCCAATGTATCAAACATAAATCATCAAACATGTATGTAATCAAGTTCTTGAAATGTTAATATATATCAAACATAAATCTTCAAACATGTGTATGTAACCAAGTCCTAGAAATGTCAATATAGTGCAAACATAAATCATCAAACACATGTATGTGATTAAGTCCTGGAAATGTCAAATTATCAAACATATATAAATGGAAATGTCTAGATGCAACATCAAATGGAGGTCTGTAGGTGGTTGCAGCCTAATCATCGTGTTGACTTCTAGTCAAGAAACCCTCTGAATGAGAATCATGTTTCGATGGACGTGCTGAGTCCTGGAGATAAAATCAAGTACAATGTGTTAAATACATTTTATCTAGATAAATAGAACTATTTAAAAATGTATATGTAATATTATAAATAGATCTATATGTATCTAGATGTATGTACATGTAAAAATTTAAAACTCACATGCCCACTGACAACAATATCATTAACAAAATCACACTGACGTATACGGTCTAACCTTAGGCTAGGAGTAACATAAGGTATCTCCATCTATAATATATATATCTATCATTTAGTTAAAACTAAAATCTAAATAATTTAAAAAAAAATTGAATTGGACATGCACATGCACACATACATATATAGATACACATACATACCTACATATCATCTGGTAGCATAGGATTTGAGCCCTCTGCAATGTTCACCTCCACTAAATCATGTCCTAGTAATGACAAGTTAAGGGGACTAACCAACTAAGATGGCATCGATATAGAATATGAGTGCATCAACATCTCCATAAAACCTACAAACTACATCCTCTCAAGGTCATGATTGAAGGATCACTAGCTTGTGCAGCAACTGAATGATTTGTAGGTGGATCTTGATGTGCACTGGTGTTGGGCCTAGTAGGGTTTTCAGAATGATGAGATCTTGAATGTGAATGAATAGACGTAGCCAAACAATCTCTAACTTGATCTATCGAGATCTCTAGCTCTGATGCAATGAAGGCCTATGCCTCCAAGACATCCTCCGTGAAACAATGTAAAGTGCTATGTGCCATCTCCTGTGTGAGACCATCCAAAGTTCTATACAGTTGTAGGGATGCCTACCATAGCATAAGGATCACAGTGAGTGTTGGTATACTATGCTATAAATGAAGCTCTAGATTGTGGATGTTGTGCCATCAAAAACTGATCCACACGATCAGTAGCTATCATAGTGGTGGCAACTGCAATATCACCAACACTGTCAATTGCTTCCCTTTGGGAAGAAATGAAAACATGATCTGCTGAGGGGGCTATGACTTGGGAGATATCATGATTCCTCTCACCAACCAATGTCCTATATGCTGGGCCCACCCAATCAGGTCGACGATAAGCGTCCCTATTAGCAAGCCTACCATGACCCTGACTAAAATATCTCGAAAGGTCACAATAGTTGACTTTGAGGCCCAAATGAACCTCAACATACAACTGTTATGCAAAACATAAGGGAATTTGGTTGTTATTTAGATACCAACCAAATATAGTAAGAAATCGAGGGTAGATCAATTTGGCCATATCACCATCAACACATCTTGTTACCTGGTATCCCTTCACCTTTGCCATATCTTGATAGAATGGAAAACACTAGGATTTAATGGTTTCTTTGGTCACCACACTTTGAACATGAGAAAGGGGAACATCACCACAAACTTCTTCCCACATGTGGGAAAGAATAGTAGCTATAGCATCAAGGGAATAAGCACTATGTGTCTCAAATTTTATCTCTAATTTTTTCTAGGCTTTCCATTATGGACTTACAAGTATACTTATATATTCTCGTGTTTGTGACATCATTTATGGAAACTCTCAATCTATCAATCTTAGTATTAGTTCGTGCAAATAGTTCCTGAGGTGGAACTGGTGCATAATTTGCCATGTGTGATGTAGTCAAAGATCTATAGAACTGGATAAAAACATGTGCAAAATTAGACATCTAGAGATACATCATGTGCATATAGAAATTCATCGTTTTCACATGTACAAATATATTATATATAAATAAGAAAACAAGAAAGAGAATAAGTAGTATAGAATACACACAATATACAATACAAGCATTTTATAAATTTTTATGCCTTAAGAAAAGCAAGGAAAGTATATTATATGCCTTTGTTTGAGTATGTTATTTATGAATCAATTTATTTACTATATACTTGTTTGAAATACATGCTCAATATTTTAACATGTTATCAAAGCCATAAATCGCATTTTTTATCAACTAGAATTCTTGTAAGATTTTGAAATTTTATAAAGAAAAAGAGATGGTAGTAGAAGGCATTGGAGAATCATAAAAGCTTATTGATCAATTTTCAATGATTAAGGTTTTAATATATATGAAAGCTTATAATGAAGGTGTTTTTGCTAAAATAAGGACTTGTTTTAGTTGATAAAAGAAATTCAAGCCTCCACAAAATTTATCAGCAAGTGGGAGGTAATATGGATATATGATAAAGTTTTCTTTTGGATATTATATAATTTAATTAATAATGTGATTCTATATGTTAGTGACTCAAATATAGCAAAGGATGCTTTGGATTAATTAACTTAAATGTGTGAATCAATTTAAGTATTTCAAAAATTAGTTAGTAGCATGTGGGTTAGCAATTTTAGAAGAAGATATATAGTGATGATGCTTCTTGCGAGCATGCTAAAATCCTAATAGCTCTTAGCACTCAATTTGAAATCTAAAAATATAGATGTAACAATAGATGCACTACTCTAGAAAGAAGAATCAAGGCTGTAGGATTGTATATATTGAGAGTTCTACTTGACCCTATTCTTAATAGGATATAATTGCAAGGTAAAGAAGACAAAAAATAAGTCTCAAAGTGTCTATAAAATAGTCAAGGCATGGAGGAGGAGAAAAAAAACTCAGAAAATACTTCTAGTGTAGTTCTTAAGCATGTAGTTTAAAAAGAAATGAAACAAATGGCTAGCATGGGTTGAAGAGACAAAAAAATAATTTAAGGAATCAAAATCTATTTATGTAAGTGAACATATAGTGAGGAAGAATAATTATTTATGTATTCATTACACAGGTAAACTCATACTCTACAAAATATTGACCATCTTTCCAGATTGAGGAGTGACACAACATAACTGCAAGTTATAAATATGTATTTTAAACTCGAAGCATATAATTTGAGAAAAATATATTGACATACATCATGTTACTCCTCATGTTATGAGCATTTATATAAATTGACGATATCTGCTCGCATAAAAAAACATATTTGAAAAAAATTAGTAGATAATGTACAGTCTACACATAAAATTAAATTGTTTTCAAATAGATACATATGTTGAATTATACTTACAAAACCTTATTTATACCTCTATATAGTTGGATTAGGATGGCCATGTTGAACCATTCTCTACACTTGATGACTGATATGTCTCACCAACATTATTGATAATGTCTACTTTGGAAGTTGTTGAACAAATATATCAAAATACACACCTACATCAGAGTAGATAGGGATGTTGTGTTGCGCTCACCTATCAACATATAATTTCTTGCTTTTGACTTGTTGAGCTCGCTTATCCCTAGTGATTTAAGCTCACAACACAACATCCCTCTCTCTGATGTAGGTGTGTATGTTGATGTTGTTCCACAACTTCCAAAACTTAGACAAGTTAGTTATCACTGATGTTGGTGAGACATATCAGTCATATTGTAGAGAATTGGTTCAACATGGCCATCCTAATGCAACTATAGCTAAGTATAAATAAGGTTTTGTAAGTATAATTCAACACATAATTGTATATTTCAAACAATTTAATTTTAAGTGTAGATTGTGTCATCTACTATTTTTTTTTTGAAAATATGTACTTACAAAACCTTATTTATACCTCTATAGTTGCATTAGGATGGCCATGTTGAACCAATTCTCTACACTTGATGACTGATATGTCTCACCAACATCATTGATAGTGTTTACTTTGGACTATGGAATAGATGTATCAACATACACACCTATATCAGAGTAGATAGGGATGTTGTGTTGCACTCGCCTATCAACATACAATTTCTTCTCTGATGTAGGTGTATATGTTGATGTTGTTCCACAACTTCCAAAGTAGACACTAGTTATCAATGATGTTGGTGAGACATATCATTCATCTTGTAGAGAATTGGTTCAACATGGCCATCCTAATGCAACTATAGCTCGGTATTTAAATAAGGTTTTGTTTAAGTATAATTCAACACATAATTGTCTATTTCAAACAATTTAATTTTGTACGTGTAGACTGTGTCATCTACTAGAACTTTTTTTGAAAATATGTACATTTTATGTGAGTAGATATATCATCAAGTCACATGTCCTCTCAAAATTTGGCACATATATTAACATATAGAAGTAGAAACATATATATTAACACTTGAAACCTATTTTAAGTACAGAAAGGAAAGTCATGTATGAGACCAGAGATATATTAGTTGTTATCTCTTATGATCTATTTTAGTCTGAAGACTACACTTCATACTTGAATACAAACCAAACAGTATATCCCTTTAAATATTTTACCTGAGTTTAAGTCCTTAAAGATGTAATGTTGTCAAAGTAGTGAGATATCTAAATTTGGAAGAACAACTAGTTCAATAAAATACTAAAAGATTTATGCATTGTTTAATATACATGTATTGGTGTAATGAAAGGCCAAGTGTTTTACAGATGATGCCTTGATTCAATGTTAGTGATATATTTCAATCTCAAGACCAGAAAAGTAAATTTACATGCAATCCAAAAGGTTGTACCAAATAAAGACGATAACACCAAGGAAATACTTTTAGAGTTATCCACATGCATAAGTTGGACTCTATGGACACATGAAACACAAAAAGAATGAAATTACAACACTAAGGGAGGAGCATACTTCAACAATCTGTAGGATAGAAGATAATTTCTTGTATTATGAAGAAAAGATCCTTCATGAAAGCTTCATAAAAAATTCACAACCTACAGTTGATTAATTAATCAACACAATACTCAAACTAGCAAGTGTAATTAGAGGAATAGACATTATTCACAAAGGTAAACTAGAAACTTATGGAGACATTCAAAAACATGAAAATATATACACTAAATACCTTTCCTTTAATTCAAAGTACAACATATAGTTACAATTTGGAGTAATATTTATGATTATAGTATTCCAAATCTTTAAAACTATTACAAGATATAGAGCACCTTGGCTTACATCACTTTAAAGTGTAGTTAGTCCATGTGTATCACAAGAATGAGTTGTACACTCACACACCTATGGTGCAACAAAAACATGCCACATAGAGTATACATGCCACTTATATGGATGGGTAGGATTTAGCTATCAATGAAGAGGGTAATGATCAAGCATATTTGGGAGGGTTAGATAGTATCATCAAGGACAATGGATATCTAAGGAATAGTGTATGTGATATTTAAAAGAACTTAAACATTGAAGAGGATTAATAGTTTGGCTAGGATCATGCACTACAAATATGGAAGTGACATGGCTAATGGAAAGTGAAACTCAACAAGCAATTTGTAACTTACATTTGAAGGGGAAAAGCTTTCAAGAAAAGTGAATTTGGTATAATGATGAGGCCAAGATGCAATCAAGTAATTCAAGGATGAGACAAGATGTACCTAATAAATCAATTGATAGGGTAGTAGAGATTAGATGCATACAAGGAAATTACAATGGATACATGGAAAATTATACCAAGAAGTAAGCCATTTGGGTTTAGAGGTTGGAGAAGAATTTACAATACCTATAAATGGGGTACAAAAGTCTAATAGTATAATGGGAACTAGAGAAGTGAGACTATGGCACAAATTGTAGGAAAATATGAAGAATTTGCAATATTATGAAAGAAATATGGATGGCCTTTTAATTGGCACTATTACAATATATTCATTTATTTCCATGGTAACTCAATATCATTTATAGAATATGGTACAAGAAACATCACAAAAATACATAAATATCTATGTTATGACATAAACAATGGTTTACAAACATCGACAAACACCAAAAAATAGAAATATAAGGCCACAGATCTAGAAACTAGAGTCTCTACAAACAAGGGTCATGACAACACTATATTGGTCTCTACTATGGTGTAATGGATGCTACTACGAAAGACAACCTTTCTAGACACTAGGCAACTTTGTACTGTTATTCTACATTGGGTTTCTACCACATAACTTATCATTCATAATTTTATCACTAGGTGGAAAATGTGTATCAATTTATGCATAGAATATGTAGAAGAATGTACTCCATGATCAATTAAGAATACATAATTTAAAAAGCATAAAAGAATCCAAAGAAGGGTCTCCATCAAAAAGTTGTATATCATCATGATGCATAGAACAATCAATGGAATCCACTAAGGAAGGGCCAATAGAGTACATATGTGATACAAAGAGTCATAAAATTCATTGTGCGAAGATAAAAAAATCATGTCATGTACATCACAATACATATCAACAATAAGCCATGATCCAAAAGATAGCTAAGATGTACTAGTAACCTCATGTGAAGGTGGAACATGTGTATCAATTTATCATTAGGATCCTCAAGGCATGATGAGAGACACAAGTAGAAAAATTGATAAGTGAACAAGTAAATCTATCATGAGATGCATAAAGGATATGCTCACTAGGTATACCATCATCACATGAAGGATCATCATCATCACAAGGCATATAACAATATCATGAAGGATTAAGGAAGGTGTAGCTTCACCACATAAAGTATCATTCATAATTTTATCACTAGAGGGTAAGGGTATATCATGTGTATCCTTCTCAAACCATGTAACATGAATCAAAACATATGAAGGAAAAGTGCTCAAAGGTAAATTATCACTATGCTGAAGCACATTACAAGCTTTATCCATGTAGGAGAAATAGAAACAACACGAGGTTTCAAGTAAATGCAATTGGAAGGTCTTAAGCCAAATTTGACAACCTTTGCTAGCATCCTCCATGCCTATGACAAAATGGGAGATTTGGAACAAGGTATGGACATCCATCATAGCATAATGGAAGGGGAATTTTGGTAGATATTATAGTTGGAAATGCTTTGGTAGACATGTACATGCAAAATGTGTAAGCGTAGACAAGGCACATCAACTATTGACAGAATGCCTCAAAGAAATATGGTCTCATAGACTGTATTGATTGCAGGATATGCACAAAATGGATTTGTTGAAAAGGCTTTAGAAAATTTCAAACTAATGCAATTCAAAGGTGTAAATCCAAACACCACAACCTTCGCCAACATCCTCCCGCGCAGGCCTGTGACAAAATGGGAGATTTGGAATGGGTATGGACATCCATCATAGTATAATTGAAGGGGAGTTTTTGATAGATATTATAGTTGGAAATGCTTTGGTAGGCATGTATGAAAAATGTGGAAGCATAGACAAGGCACATCAACTATTGACAAAATGCCTCAAAGAACTATGGTCTCATGGACGACAATGATCGCAAGGTATGCACAAAATGGATTTGTTGAAAAGGCTTTAGAAACTTTCAAGCAAATGTAATTGGAAGGTGTAAATCCAGAGACCACAACCTTCTCTAGCATCCTCCCACTCAGGCCTATGATAAAATGGGAGCTTTGGAATAGGTATGGACATCCATCATAGCATAATCAAAGGGGGGGTTTTGGCAGATAATATAGTTGTAAATGCTCTGGTAGACATGTATGCAAAATGTGGAAGCATAGACAAGGCATAATAAATGAGAAAGGGAGAAAATGATCTACATACCTAGAGGGTGGCTAGTTGGAAGGTGGCGATGTTCAACTGGTGGGGAGCTCTTGGGGTCCTCTTGGGGTTTGGGTTGCTCTCCTCGATAGCAGTACAACTGTCAAAAATGATAGTTAAAACACTTTAAAAAAACCCTAAACAGGGGGGTTCGATCAAAAACCTGTTCAAGGTGTTTGATTGAACCCCCCATTTTGCTAATAAAAAATAGGTCACTCGGGGGTTTGATTGAACCCTCCAATGACCTGGGCCTACATAGTGTTCAATCGAATGGGGAGGTTTGATCGAACCCATTTTTGGGTTTGATCGAACACCCCATTCGATCGAACCTGGTCTTTTTTTTTGGGGAGGCACGGGAAATTTTCCTTCCTCAATGCAATTGTAATCTAGTTATTTGGGTTCACCCATATAGGAATTCAAAATTTGAAAGTGGTGAATGCGATTGCACCAATGGTCTTGTCTAAAGGATAGGATCATGATTGCGATCTTATTTAAGATGAGTAAATTGTTGAGAATTGAGTCAAATAGGTTCTTGAACATAGAAATGTGGCATGCTTGAACATAGCAATGGGTGCAACAAAATGACAAAATTATGTTGTACAGAATCATGCATCCAAGACATTGACCAAAAGTGGCATAAAACAAGAGTGGAAAAGTGTTAATCTATGCACTTTTCTACTCTATGTTTTTGCCCCCACTTTATTGTGTGCAAAACTATGTGTGCACATATGCCAAAGTAGATATACATAGAAAATAAATGATTTAGTGATAAAAAAATATCAATTTTATTGAATTTTGAAAAATTTAAGCCATTAAAGGAAATGTGTCACCTAAGAGACTACATATAATCTGAAAATAAAATTAGTATGTAATATATGAAAGGAAGCTAGGTGTGTGGAAATCGCTTCCTACGCTAATCTAATGAGGGGAGGATAGTGTAAATTCAATTTTATCTTTACAATTACAGCTATGTTAACCTACTAATAGAGATATTGTAGCAAACACATACACAAGAAAGTGAGACAGAAGAAGAGAGACACAAGATATACATGGGGAAAACCTTTATCAAGTGAAAAACCCCACACTCCAAAATCTACACAATGTATTATCAAGACTGAAATGGTTTACAATACACTTGCAATACAAGCTTTTAGGAGTCTTAGACACTCATATCTGGAGATAATCCGGCAACATAATAGTACCTATCAAACCTGTAGTACATCTCCTCTCAAAAGCACCTGTTTATATAACAAATACAAGGCAAAAATGGCTCCACATTGGGATGGGCGTCCAACATGGCCTCATGGCCCAAAACCCACACCTATGGACACTTGTCCAACACTGTAGGATGCTCCTAACACTTTTCAAGTCAACCCATCCCAAGGAGGTCGCCTATTTCCAAAATGGGCTATGATAGATGCTCTTACGACTCTTACAACCGTCATAGAATTTGTCATAGCTGTCATAACTTACAGCTGTAAGAGAATCTATCATACACGGGCTATAAATAACATATTCGCTTACAACATGTCAGAGTCCACCTTGGGGTGCCCAAAGATTCTTTTTTCAAAGATGCTCTTTGACACATGTCTTCACCTATCATAGAATCTCTTATTTCCAACTCTTACATGTCATAACTTCGTCATAGGAATTTGTCATGACCATTACGATCAATATTCCCTTACACAACATCCAAGATGCTGACACATGGCAAAATATTCCTACCACTAAATGGGACGCCTATCTCCTCATGTGAGGACAAAATTACATGTGTTCATATGCCACGTAGGATGACACATCACTGTGCCAACTCCCACAATATGACAACATAGGATTTACATCCAATTGATACAATAGGCAATAAATAAATACAATGTAAAAATACAAAGAATTACCAAGGTTGAGACACCTTAATTCCAAACGTTCTCCCACTTTTTGAACACCTTGTAAGAGCCAATAGAATTAACAGGATTTAACTGCTATAGGTTGAGAGGTTCATAGACTCCAAAAACCATATGAACTTCTCTGTGTCCATTGGCTTCGTCAATGCATCTGCAACATTCTTTAAAGTATCTACCTTCTACAAATTTACCTTCCCATCCTCTACCATGTCTCACATGAAGTGAAATTGTACATTAGTATGCTTTGTTCTAGCATGGAAAGTTGGATTCTTTGCAAGGAAAAATCACACTCTGACTATCACAACTGATCGTAATTTGACCTGCATCAACATCAATATCTAAACACAATCTCTTAAGCCAAATGGCTTCCTTGCAAGCATGAGTTTCTACTATGTACTTAGCTTCTGTCATGGACAAAGCAACCACAGGTTGTCACTTACTCATCCAACTAATTGCACCACCAAACATAGTGAACACATAGGCACTAGTGGATCTCCTACTGTCAATGTCACCTGCCCAATCAGAATCCACAAATCCATGAATACAAACTAAATGTGAAGGTCCTATAGCATTGCCATGATAGCAAATGGAATACTTAGAAGGACCCCTCAAATATCTAAACACTCACTTAACTACATCCCAATGTACCCATCCAAGATTAGCCATAAATCAACTAAGGACTCCCACTGCTTGGGCAATGTCTAGTCTTGTGCAGACCATGGCATACATCAAACTGCCAACATCACTAGCATAAGGTACTCTGCTCATGTCCTCCACCTCACTAGGAGATTTTGGACAATCACTAACAGACAACTTTATCCCCAATGAAACAGTAATACATAATGGTCTACAATCTACCATGCTAAACCTATCCAACACGGTCTTCACATACTTACTCTGGCTTAACCAAAGTTTTCTGTTAGATTTGTCTCTTGTAATTTCCATTCCCAGAATGTACCTGGCTGCCCTAAGATTTTTCATCTCAAACTATGCTAACAATTGAGACTTTAAATCAGAAATCATATTCCTACCATTCCTAATCAACAACATATCAACATACAATACAATAATGAGAATGCAATCATTGTCAAACTTGTAATACACACAATGATTTAATTTCGAACTCAGATATCTAATCGACAACATAAAGGCATCAAACTTCAAGTACCACATCCTAGGAGACTGTTTCAAACCATATAAAGACTTCCTTAACTTGCAAACCAAATTTTGTTTACCTTTCTCTATGTAATGCTCTGGCTGTGACATGTAAATCTCTTCCTCCAAGTCACCATGAAGGAAAGCTATCTTCACATCCATCTGTTCTACCTCTAAGTCATAAGAAGCTGTAAGAGATAACAAGAATCGAATGGATGTCAACTTTGCAATGGGAGAGAAAATTTCACCATAGTCAATTCCCTCCACTTGTGAATACCCCTTCATAACCAATCTAGCCTTGTAATTTTCAACATTGCCATTTGCACTGAATTTCTTCTTGAACACCCATTTGCATCCAACAGGTTTATGTCCATTAGGCAAAGGCACCAAGTTCCATGTTTTATTCTTCTCCAAAGAAGCCATCTCAGCTTCCATGGCCTCCTTCCAAGAACATGTATCTTTCATGCCCATAGCCTCTTTCATAGTTCTAGGCTCATCAGTGTTAGTAAGTAAAGCAAAAGTACAACTAGAATCAAGCAATGAATAACCAAACCTATCAGGTTTCTTTCTTGTTCATGTAGACCTCCTCAATGGATGAGGTTGAGGTTCTACTTCTTCTTCTGATCTTTTAGAGCTGCTAGAGTTCTCCTCATCATCAGGTCTCACAAGGTCTATTTGTTCAGTCTTCTTAGGGGTGGAAGGAAACTGAACCACATCCTCTTTCTTTACTATCTGTTCTAGTTGTAGAACAATGGAAGAAGGTGTTAGCTCTCTGAAGACAACACTTCTGCTATACAACACTTTTTCAGCCACAGGATCACAAAGCTTGTATCCTTTCACACCAACACCATAGCTAATGAAAATATATTTAACAACTTTGTTCTCTAATTTAGACTATTTCTCCCTAGGTACATGTGCATATGCCTCACAACCAAAAACACGAAGATGTCTAACTGAAGGCTTCTTACTAGACCACACCTCCATAGGTGTCTTACCAACAAGAGCTGATGTAGGAGATCTATTTACCAGATAGCAAGCAGTGGCTACAGCTTCAACCCAAAACTTTTGTTTGAGGATTCATCCTCTCTGCAACTCCATTTTGTTGTGGGGTGTATGGAGTTGTCTTATGTCTTTCAATCCCTTTCTCCTTATAGAAATTAATGAACTCTGCCGAACAAAACTCACCATTGTTGTCAGTTCTCAAACACTTAATCTTTTTACTAGTCTGATTTTCAGCAAAGGCTTTAAATTATATTTTACTAGTCTTGCTTCTGATAAAATAAACCCATGTCCTTCTACTGTAATCATCTATGGAAGATACAAAATATATAGATTTTGAAATCGAAGGAACATTAACAGGACTAAACACATTAGAATGAATAAGATCTAATACACTAGAAGACTTGTGAGAACTAGAGTAAAACTGAACACAATTTTTCTTTCCATAAATGCAATGTTCGCAAAAGTCAAACTCGAGATTACAACCATTTAACCCCTCAACGATGTTTTTATTTTTAAGGGTTCTAAGACCCTTCTCACCAATGTGGCCATATCTCAAATGCCATAACATAGTCTTTTCAGTAGGACGCTTATCTTCCATAGCATGTGCATTACCATCAGAACTAGTTACAATAGATTTCTTCATTGCTCATTCATATGGTGGGGATGAAGTGACTACAACTCTTTTCTTTGAGTTAGAAGAACTATTGCACTATGAAGTGCATGCCTCCAGCTAAAATAGAGTACCTCTCCAAGTACCCTTCACAAGCACCATAGATCCTCTAGTCATCTTGCATCCATCCTTTGAAAAGACAACCTGTAAACCTGCATCATTCAACATACTTACAGAAAGTAGGTTCCATGCTAGGCCTGTGAAGTGCATAACCCCAGTGATCCCCTTCACTCATCCATTAGGGAATCGGATTGAGATTCTTCCACGACCAACAATCTTCAGATGAAAATCGTCACCCAGGTACACTCTTTGACCATCGAACTCTTCATACTTCGTGAACCAGTCTTGATGCGAGGTCATGTGGAATGATGCACCATAATCAATCAACCACACATCATCAGATGCATGGGTGGCCAAGGTTGCAATGAAGGCATCACCATCATCTTGTGACTTGTCAGAATCTGACTCAGGAGCATTATTCTTCTTCTTTTTCTTCTCCTCTTTGCATTCCTTTCAGAAATCCCTGGTTTTCCTATAGTTCCAACAAAGAGCCTTGGACTTTCTAGGAGATTTGGATCTGCCCTTTTCACCTTTCTTGTCCTTCTTCTTCCCTTTATCTTTGGGTCTTCCATGAACTGCAAGAGCCTCTTTGGCTACCTCAGAAGACATCCTCCACATTTATTCAAATAACAATGAGGACACCACATCTTCCATCTTGAAGGTGGTAGTGGTGCTTCCGATAGCCATGACAAGATGATCCCATGAATCTAGCAAAGAACAAAGAAGGGTCATACATCGATCCTCCTCCTCCATTTTCACACCCATAGATGTCAACTGTGCAACAATCATGTTGAAATAATTCATATGGTCCGCAATAGATCCTCCGTCTTCCATCTTCAGAGAAAACAACTTGTTTTTCAGAAAAAGCTTGTTCACCAAGGACTTGGCTTGATAAATATCACCCAGCTTCTTCCAAAGGTCTTTCGTGCTCTTCTCCTCATGGACATTCAACATGACAGAGTCAGCTAGACAGAGTCTTATGAGACCCTTAGCCTTCTGATCTTTGAGGTCCCAATCAGCTTGTGATATTGCTGTAGGTTTTTCACTAGATATAGTTTCCCATAGGTCACGATCAACAAGTAGATCTTCCATCTTGAGTTTCCGCAACTCGAAATTAGTGCCATTAAATTTCTCCACCTCTAATCTTCCAGATGTGGTTGCCATCTCCTTGCTGCAACAAGATACAGAATACTCTACACAACACTCCCACTCAACCTAAGATTAACTCAAAAAACCCCTACCTAGCAGCTAGAACCAAAACTAGCCAGGCTCTGATACCAACTGAAAGGAAGCTAGGTGTGTGGAAATCACTTCCTACACTAAGCTAATGAGGGGAGGAGAGTGCAAATTCAATTTTATCTTTACAATTACAACTATGTTAACCTACTAATAGAGATATTGCAACAAACACATACACAAGAAAGTGAGACAAAAGAAGAGAGACACAAGATATACGTGGGGAAAACCCTTATCAGGTGAAAAACCCCACACTCCAAAACCTGCATAATGTATTATCAAGATTGAAATGGTTTGCAATACACTTGTAATGCAATCTCTCAGGAGTCTTCGACACTCGTATCTAGAGATAATTCGGTAGCATAACAATACCTGTCAAACTTGTAGTACATCTCCTCTCAAAAGCACCTGTTTATATAACAAATACAAGGTAAAAATAGCTCCACATTGGGATGGGCATCCAACATGGCCTCATGGCGCAAAACCCATGCCTATGGACACTTGTCCAACACTATAGGATGCTCCTGACACTTGTCAAGTCACCCCATCCCAAGGAGGTCACCTATTTCCAAAATGGGCTATGACAGATGCTCTTACGACTCTTACAACTGTCATAGAATCTGTCATAGTTGTCATAACTTACAACTGTAAGACAATATATCATACACAGGCTATAAATAGCATATTCTCTTACGACATGTCATAGTCCACCTTGGGGCACCCAAAGATGCCTTTTTCAAAGATGCTCTCATAGAATCTCCTATTTCTAACTCTTACACATCATAACTTTGTCATAGGAATCTGTCATGACCGTTACAGTCAATATTCCCTTACACAACATCTAAGATGCCGACACATGGCAAAATATTCCTACCACTAATTGGGATGCCTATCTACTCATGTGAGGACAAAATTACATGTGGTCATATGCCATGTAGGATGACACATCACCGTGCCAACTCCCACAATATGACAACATAGGATTTGCATCCAATTAATACAATAGGCAATAAATAAATAAATATAAGGAATTACCAAGGTTGAGACACTTTAATTGATGCAGAGAGGATTGTATTCACTTCAAAATCTGATCACAAACACACATAGAACACTATGCAAGAGGGCAGCAAATTAATTTAAAACACATAAAATGGAAGAGAAATCTACAATATGTATTATATTGAAAATCTAAAAATGAGATACATAAACATTGTGCTCATATGCTCTCATACAACATGGGCTTCAAACATACAAAAATATGCAACTCCTCATTCCAATAGCATCTGGATATGCAAACACATCTTCTCCAAAAGCCCCCTTTCACCAAATGAACAAGCCTCAATATGTAGCAATTGCGTGAGAAGAAAACCATTATTGGTTTCTCAAAACAACCTCCACAAATCCACAATAAAAACCCATCACTTCCAACCTATCATTGCTCCCTCAATTTTTGGCATTTTTTAAAACAGTTTTTGGGTTTTATGTTTCTCCTTCCCAGATTTCGAGAAAATTTTAAATTTATTAATTTCGATAAGATATGAGAAAGCTATGATCATATTACCGAGACTGGGTCTCATAATTTTGACTTAGACATGCAACAACATGCAAAGCTTCTGGCCCCACCTCTTGGAAATCAAACAATGTGTTGGAAAGAAATGTACTTGTGTATTCAACCAACATGTTGGAAAGATACCCCAACTTTTGTCCCCCAAGAAGAGTAAGCATGATAATGTAAAACTTGCAAGAAAGTAATAACACCTAGCCCCCAAGTGGCAAGATCAGGTGAAAGCATGTAAATTTAAAGTGAAAGCATGTAACATGCCGTCATGGGAGGAGCTTCTAGAATTCTATGGTTGCACATGGTGATTAGGGCCTAAATTTGATGGCTGTATGGCTATATTTAGGCGTTTTTATTGTAAAATACAATTAGAATTTTAAAAAGATTGTTGATGAGCCATATAATTGACTCATCTATATTTCATGTTATTTCTGCTCTTAAGAACTTTCACAGACACTTTGGCATATATAAATACATATTACTATAATTATGTTTGTCTTTTGGTTAGATTATGCACGTGATATCTTGCTTTATTTTATTGGATTACATTTCAAATGTGCATATTTTATGAATTATGGTGTGAAATTGTGAATGTTTCTTAAGGCTTGCAGCAGTATGAACAACCAGTGGTCTCTAGATCCCTCCGGAGCCCTCTATCCTGAGAAGAACCTGAACTCTGGAGAGCTCCAAATGTTGAAAATATCCCTTAGACCATCCTCCTCTTGAGTTGATGAACGCCGCAAGTCCATCCTTGAGTGCAAACATAACTTGTGCTTCAATCATGTAGTTAAGAAGGGTAACATTGCCACGATGCCACAATCTTGGTGGCTAACTGTAATATCGGCTAACCAACCTCAGTCTCAACTGAAGTGACTCCCATTGTGCATCACACCATTTCTAGAGAATCATCTAGTTCACCATGCAGTTAGAATTAACGTAGATCTCTAATCTACAGTTCTGTTTAGGAATTTTGAATGTAATAAAACTATGCAACTGGCTTTAGTTCCAGTTCGCTCTAGTTAGACTTACTGTTAGTTTTTTTCTTCCAATAATGCTTGACTGTATAAGTAGGAGCAATTAATTTTCTTTCTAGTTAGTTCAAAGTTTTTAAGTTTCATAGTAGTTATCGCTAGATTGCTGTAACATGAGAAAAAAATCCTCATGTTTGTAATTCCATCCATCTCTGGACTATGATTTAATATGAAGGGAAATTTCTACCGAAAGAAGTTAGTTGAGCAAGAGGACCATCTCTGGTTGGGGAAGTAGGGCCCGCTTACCCATCTAAGGAAAGATCTCTCGATTATTTGGTATTTATGCAATTCTATTTTAATCTCTGTTAAGTTTTTCCTTAAATGTTTTGTGTGATTGTTGTTAATTGTTCCATGTAGGTTAGTTCTTAAAAATCCTAAATATACCAAAAAGAGGTAGTTCTATTCTTTATCAACATTGTCATATTCAGAGTGTTTCATTGTTGTAGAGTAACAGTGGATTCAATTGATCTTCATTTACTTTTTCAGCATGATAGATTAATTTCTTTTCTAGCAAAGTGTGTTTGTTTCTAGCAATTTAAGATAGTTTCTTTTCTAGCAAAGTGTGTTTCCTTTCCAACAATTCAAGATAGTTTCCTTCCCAGCAAAGTGTGTTCATTTATCAGCAATTAGATAGACCTTTATTTCTACATGCACTTTCAATTCTAGCGAGACCGATAAACCAAGTCCCATTCACCAAAACACTTGACCGAAACCCCCCCATTCTAAGAAGTCTTATCGCAGATAGCTCTAGACACCTCTGGATTGATAAAAGTAAATGGTGATGCATTAACAAAGCCTACTTCGACCTCATCATTTTTGGCGCCATTGCTGGGGAGAATCTACAAATCATTGTAGGTTTAAGGTGTTGATAAGACTTTTGATCCTGTAGACACCCAAAAATGACTTAGTCATCACATCACTTGCATTTCTGTCTAATCACCTGCATTTCAAACGTTAATTAAATAATCTAATTATTTAATTAATTTCATCAATTTCTTCCAAAAATCCAAAATTTGACATTAATTAAATAAATCCTCTTTATTTAATTAATTTCATCAAAATCATCAATTTCTTCCAAAACTCCAAAATTTGACATTAATTAAATAAATCCTCTTTATTTAATTAATTTAATCAAAATCAACTTGTTTCTTCCAAAATTAAATAATTTTTATTATTTAATTAAATCATTATCCTTTTTCAAATTTCAAGTATACATTAATTGAATAAATCCAATTATTTAATTAATTCATCACAAATCCTCTTTTATCTACAATTAAATAATTTACATTATTTAATTAAATCAAATTGTTCTTCCAAATTTAAATAAATCATGCAAATTTATTTAAATTATCTCAATCCTCTAAAATAAATAAAATCAAGTATTTTTTTATAATCTTCATATTCTTCAAAATCATGCACAATCAATTAAATAAATTTATTTATTTAATTTCAATTATCTTTCCAATTCCTCTAAAAATATCATGTTAAATCATGTGCACAATCAGTCTTATTTTTAGAACTCTAAAAAAGGCAAATCTAAAGTTAAGTTAATTGGCTTTAATTTATTTTATTTTTCATCAACTCATGAATTAGAAGAAAAAACATTCTAATTTATAAAATCAAACCTATCTTTATCAAAAAAGCAATTATCTTAATAAAAATAGCTTTTTCGATTAACACATGTTGTGCGCACATTCAACATGAGTTATTTGATTTATCTCAACCATTCATTCTATGGATTTATTTCATCCATTGATCGATCATGTTTGAAACATATATAAACCCCCTCATCTCCTTCACAAATCCTCTTTGATCATTTATTCTCAGGCATTCCTTAACAGTGAATTGAACATACATCGCATCATTGAGCACATCGATCTTTTGAGCACAAACACTACCTACATCCGCTTGTTGCAAATATGGTTTCGTAACGTTATTGAGCAATCTACATTCGACAAAGAGAACTATACAATCTAGGTGAAGGCTTTCTTGTTTTATTTGAATTATTCATTGATATTGAATTTTACTTAGATCGATCTCTTTATGTTATGGGTAATTGAGTTGTTATTATCATTGCTTTGATTTTATCATTCAACCTCTCAATTTTTCCTCATACACAGATCCATTAGTTTATGAGAAGACCCAGGGATGCCTTAGGTCGATTCATTAGACATCCTATAGCAGATATACCTTTGGAGGCTATTTTGGAAGAACCTCCAAATCACCTGATCAATCAAGAATCACCTGTACTATCAGAGTCTCCCAATTCATCTACCACATCCTCAACAATGGGTGATAATGGTGGTAATCATGAAGATCCAGCTAATAATAGAACATTCTCTTATCTGATCTCCATCATTCCTGAGAGAAATGAGCCTCCTATGAAAAACATATCTCCTGCATTTTTACCTACCTTTAGGGGAAAAACTTCAGAAGATCTGCACCAATTTCCATTTGAGTTCAAGGTCCTCTGTCAAACTTATGACTATGCTACAGATAACCAAAAGTTGAAACCGTTCCCTTCTACTCTTAAGGAGTCAGCTTTAAGATGGTTCATAGGCTTGGCAGCAGACTCTATCACTACCTGGGATGAAATGGAAACAATTTTTTTTTGATAAATATCAGGATTATTGTAGAGTCAAGGATCGAAAAGATGAACTTTTCCGCATGAAACAAATGGAGGATGAGAACTTATAAGACTATGTGGATAGATTTTTATTTGTCCATAGGAGGTGTGGAAACAACCTAGATGAGGATCTAAGTAAGACCATCTTTCTAAGAGGGATTGATGATGAGAGTAGAGAAGCATTAAATCTGATGGGTAAGGGAGATATTAATAAACAAACTTTCAAGGAAATTGTAGAAGTTTACAGAAACTATTCTCGAACAAGAGCAGGCAAAAGAATTTTAAAAAGGGGTAGTAACAATGATGTTACAAAAGTAATGGAGGAACTAGCAAATCTCAAAACTAACATCCTACTTCATTTGAATACCACTTTGGATGGCATGCAAGCTAGTAAAAAGAGTACTGAACCCTTAGCTATTTACAACCCTCATTGTAGGGAGAAACATCCACTTAAGGAATGCCCCTTGAATAGAACTGAGTTGTGTAAAATCTGTGAGAAAAACCATCCTACCAATGAGTGTGGCTTGCTTCTAGAGATTAAAAATAGATTGAAAAAGGTTCCAGCAAATGAGGAAGAGCTGAATTTTATTGGTCAAAAACAACCTACTTATGTATTTAATCAGTTTCAAAACCAATATACTCCAAGTGGAAACTCTTATAATGGGCCCTGGGGAATGCAAATGCCAATGGAATGGGGCCCATGGCCTCAACAAGATTGGACAAATCAATCCTAGTCCAATCCACAATGGTCAAACTAGCAACAATATCAACAACAATGGGCTCCTCAATACAGCCAAGGAATGAGGAGATTTGGAAACCAACATTAGGCCTTACTCCCTGAACCTTCACAACCTGTGAATGCAAATCCCAATGAGCAGGTAAACCAACCATCAATACCCGCACAACCAGTTCCAAACCCCAAGAACAATAGGCCAAAACAACAGGTGTACAATACTGATCCAAATATAGTAAACCTAAATGTTGTGGAGATTAATGATATCCAATTCCGATCTAGAAATGTTCCTATAACTATTCCTATTGAGGAAGTCATTGAAGAAGAAGTGAGTCCTAAAGACAATACACAACAATCCAATAAGAAGGCTAACGCAAAAGAGACAGAAGAGATTCTGAAGGAAACCTCTGTTCCATTCCTAGAATGATTGAAATAGGTTTCTCCACAATCTAAGGAAAACCAGCCCTCACATGATGACTCCCAATTAATTAGGGAACTTAGAAAAATGCACATTGAAGTTCCTTTGTTATAGGCGATAAAAGATATTCCTGAGATAAACTAGACCATTAAAAGTTTGTGTCTAAAACTTCCAGGCAGAAAAAGAAAATTACCCAACACTATCCAAGTGGAAGGAAAGCTTGCTGATGTCCTATCAAGCAAGTTAATTCCTCAAAAATATGGGTATCCTGGGAGCCCTATCATTACGGTAGACATAAAAGGGGTATCGATTTCAAATGTTTTAATAGATTTGGGGGCTGCCATTAATGTAATGACATCAGAGACTATAGAAGCTTTGGCATTAACACATGTTCAACCAACATCAACTGTATTACAACTTGTAGACCTATCTATTACCAAACTAGAAGGAATTTTGGAACACATCATAGTCACTATTGACACTTGGGACTATTCAGTTGATTTCCTTATCTTACAGACAAGGAAAAAATGTTCAGTATACCCAATAATCCTGGGAAGACCTTGGCTGGCTATAGCAGTAGCCCTTATTGACTGTAGATCTAGAAATATGACCATTTCAAATGGAAAAATACTTAAGGAACTTTCTATCTGTCCTCTTGCCAAACCATTCCTACAATATGAAAACAAACCATGGATAGATGACCTGATGGATTCTGACAAAGAAGATGCCTCCTCATTGGCAATGGTAACAATTGTACAACACTTTGAAGAATGTAATGAGGAATATAAAGAGCTAGAACCAAATGATGAACTCTCTTTATATAGTGCTTCCCAGCAAGAGGTCTCTGAATGGCTCCGGAGAGATCCGAAAGGATCCTTCAAAGCTTTTAACTACCCATATTCTGAAAAGATTGCCTTGCATGTAAGCCATCAACAATCAAAAACTCTTCAGCAAGTTGTACCTCACCTTTGTCCATTAAACACACTGTTAAGTCCCTATAGAGAACTTCTTTCTATTCATTCTAGCATGAAGCAAATCCTAATCAAAACCAACAAACAGCTTTCTATCAATAGTTGGTTAACAGAGGTGGAAGAAGTTTGTTTGGCAAAATTGTTACAAAACCACACCCAAGCCTTTGCATGGGAATACAAAGACATGAAAGGAATCCATCCTAGTGTTTGTACACACCATATTTATATTGAGGATGTCCGACCTGTTAGGCAACTATAATGGAGGATCAACCCAGCCTTGAAAGACATGGTGAAGGAGGAAATAGAGAAACTATTGCAGGTAGGATTCATTTACCCTATTTTTGATAGTCAATGGGTATCGCCATTAGTAATAGTGCCCAAGAAAATTGGAAAATGGTGAGTCTGCATGGATTATAGAGAATTGAACAAAGCTACAAAGAAAGACTATTTCCCACTTCCTTTCATTGACCAAGTGCTAGATAATCTAGTTGGTAGTCGCTACTTCTCCTTTTTGGATGAATTTAGTGGCTACAATCAGATCCAGGTAGCTCCTGAGGACCAAGATAAAACAACTTTCACCTGCCCATGGGGGACATTTGCCTACAGAGTTTTGCCATTTGGATTATGCAATGTGCCAACCACATTTCAACGTGTTGTTTTGGCACTCTTTGTTGATTTAGCAAATACATGTGTAAAGGTTTATATGGACAATTTCACAGTACATGGAAAAACCTTTGATGAAGCCTTGAATAGTTTAAATAAGGTGCTTGAAAGATGTAAAGAACATTAGCTATCTCTAAACCATGAAAAATGCTTCCTTATGATGACTGAGGGAATTGTACTTCGTCACCACATCTCACAGGAGGGAATGAAAGTAGATCCCAAAAAGGTCAAAATTATTATACAAATTCCCCGTCCTCAAACTCAAATAGAGGGAAGAAGCTTTCTGAGACATGTTGGATATTACAAAAGGTTCATTGAAATTTTTAGTCAAAAAGCTGACCCTATGTTCACTTTGCTAAAAAAGATTCTGAATTTAAATGGAGACCAGAATGTCAATAGTCATTTGAGGCCATCAAAAGTGCCCTCATGACAACCCCAGTGATAAAATGACCAAACTGGGGAGAGTCATTTCACATCCACACAGATGCTTCCCATCAGGCCATTGGAGCAGTGTTAGGACAATTGAGTGAGTCTGGAGGTATGCATGCAATATATTACATTAGCAAAAACTTGAACCTTGCAGAGAAAAAATACACCACAACTAAAAAAGAATTGCTGGTAGTAGTTTATGCTATCAACAAATTTTGCCACTACATCACAGGCTACAAAATCTTCATACATACTGATCATGCAACCATAAGATATCTAATGAATAAAGCTATAGTAGGAGGTAGAATTATCATATGGCTATTATTATTGCAAGAATTTGACATAACCATTGTTGATAAGCCTGGAAAAGATAATGTTGTTGCTAACTTCTTATCTAGATTGAATGTGCAGGGAAATAATAAACCAGTGGATGATGCCTTTCCAGATGAACATTTGTTCGCTATCTCTATACAATCTCCGTGGTTTGCAGATCTAGCTAATTATTTGGTTTCAGGGAAATTCCCACAACATTTCAATTCAAAAGAAATTAGATGGCTAGTTCGAGAAAGCTCTAGATACAAGTGGGTAAATGGTTTTTTGTTTAAAAATTGTCCTAATCATGTATTATGTCAGTGTGTGTAGGAAACAAAGGTGTATGACATAATCCGTACATGTCATGATGAACCTTTTGGTGGACACTTTTCAGCCATCAAGACAAGATGCTGGGAGATGGATATTTTTGGGAAACAATGACCAAAGATATTCACCAATATGTAAAGCAATGTGATCAGTGTCAAAGAATGGGACGTCCAACTCCCACCACAGAGATGCCACTCCATCTTCAAGTGGCTTTAGAGCCATTTGAAAAGTGGGGAATAGATTTTGTCAGACCAATTGATCCACCATCCAGAGGAAATCACTACATTCTAGTCTGCATAGACTATGCCACCAAATGGGTTGAAGCAAAGGCATTACCAGTAGCGAAGGAAGAGAAAGTTGTTGATTTTTTGTACAAACACATCTTGCATCGGTATGGAGCACCTAAAACTCTTGTTTCTAATCAAGGACCATAATTTATGTCTATCATGATCAAAGCATTCCTGGAAAGATATCAAATTAGTCACATAAAATCTTCACCATATCATCCACAGAGCAATGGTCAGGTTGAAGTAACAAACAAAGAATTGGAGAATAGTCTCACCAAAACAATCTCAAGAAAAAGGACAAATTGGGCCAACAGAATGATAGAAGTTGTTTGGGCTTATAATACTACCTGGAGGACAACAACTAACTTCATGCTAGATATGAGTTAGTTTATGGAAAGCACCCAGTGTTGCCTATTGAATATGATGTAGAGACATTAAAAGCAATACTTGAAGCTGGTATCGATTTGACCAAAACACAACTACAAAGGATATTGCAGTTAAACAAATTGGATGAGATGAGGATGGAGGTACTACAACATATGGAGTTAATTCAACAATAGAGGAAAGAATGACACAACAAGCACATCGTCAGCAAGCACTTCAAGAAAGGAGATTGAGCCCTATTGTATGATTCTAAACACCAAGATATAAAAGGGAAACTACACACCAGATGGTTGGGGACCTATGAAATTCAAGAAGCCTTCAACAATCAAGTTGTTTAGTTAGTTCCCATTGATGGAGGTCATAGAGTTTTTCTAGTCAACGGACATAGATTAAAGCTGTATCATAAAATAGCCTCTAAAGAAGAATTCTCTGTGGAAATTCAGTCTCGGATAGAACATTTTTTTGTGGAAGATCTTTCTTCCACGGGAATCGTGCTCTAAATGATGATTCTTGAATGAATAAAATAGTTGAGTTTGAAAACTAAAAATGGCAGCCTCTCCTGTCAAAAAAAAATCGGGCAAATGTTGAAAACCAACAATGGTGGCTTTGCCTAGAGGAAAGATTGAAAACCCGCAATGGTGGTCTTTTCTTCAAAATTCCCTTCCCTTTCAATAAAATTCCTTTTTGAAGATTTGCAAGTTGGCATAATAAATTAAATAAGTGAAGCTCTTATCAGTTCCAAAGAGCTCCCAATAGCTTCAAATGACTACAGATTCCTCCAAAAAATGTCTAGCGTATATTACCCATACAAGCACCATTGAGCGCTATTCTCGATGCATTTCAAAAATTGATTCAGTAAATGAAGTTAAGGAGAAATAATTAAAGGCCTAGGAAATTTTCAATGTGTATTATTTTCTTAACACTTATATAATTATTTTAATATGTTTTGTATATGTCATGTGTCTGCCAAAGTATCTGCATGCAGTTTCACACTCCACGGCAGTTGCGACAATTATTGCAGTTGACAGGTGGCAGTCGTAGGGTTATTCAAAGATCTTGTGTAACCCAAAATAATTAAAAGTACTAGGCAATCATTACAAATGACATTTGAAATAAATTCCATAAAAGGGAATAAGCGTCAGACTGTGAAGCCATCATAGCCAGTACTTATGATTAATTATGGCAAGTACCATGACAAGCGAGAATGTTGGCGTCAACTCTGGAGTTGAATGTAAAGACAATTAAAGTTGTGGCTATGAACTTGCACTTCGCACATGGACAACCTGGTGTATAACACCGAAGTACACTCCATGATGGATGAAAGGACATATAGCATAACTGTCAACTTGTCAAAATCTCATGCCATTAATCCTGCACACATATCTGTAAGTGACAACACAACATTCATAACTCTTTCCCATTTCGAATTAGAGTTAGAAGATCAAGAGAAGAACAAGTTAAACTCCACTGTAAGAAGCCACCATAGAATCATTCACAGTTGGACAATCAAATGGGTCACAAGAAGAAAGCAAAACTAAATAATCCCATCTTTGACGATGCAAGTGCATAGATATTTCAGCAAGCAGGGTGGATTGAATTCTTGCAAAAATTTGAAGGGTTTGAGGCAGAGTTGATTGAAGAATTTGTCACAAATTTCCATCAAACCTTCACCACCATCAAAGGGGTAAGATTTCAATAACCCAAATGCCATTAGTCAACTTTTTGGTATTCCTACTATTGGGGTTGATATGTTTGCAAGTAAACCCTCCTATGAAGAGTTAATTCAGAACTTCCATGTTGCTCCAGAGCCCCTGCCTCGGTACGTTGCAAACAAGGGTGCACAAAAGCTATTGAGAGAACCAGTCTTTCAGACCCATGGAAGACTGTAGTCCTATGGGTCATGAAATTCTCTACAAGCAAAGGGTAGTATGGTACAGTCTTAGGCCATGGTATGAGATTGATCACCCATCTGAGGCATGGAGCCAATAACCCTTAGTATCTAATAAACGTCCCTACTTTTTTCCATGCCAATTTGGTCACCATGATGACTAAAAGAAGGGACAAAGAAGGGCAAATGACTCACCTTGGTTTAATGCACTTGATTCAGAAGAACCACTTCTTGTCACATGAAGATGGTCAAACAAAGTGGGAAGATTTCTTGGCCTTACAAGCCAGAAAGAAGAAGGCAAAGCACCAAGCCTCTGCTGTATCTATTTCAGGTGACCCTATCATAGTTTCCTTACAACCTACAGAGGTTTGGTCTAGATGGCTCCAGAGAAGGACAGAGCAAAGTGCTCAAGCAAGTATAGTTGTTGATACTATAATCTGCCACCCCTGATTAATCATCTCTTCAGATGAAGAGGAAGAACAAAACCCTATGGCCATTGTAGGAGAGCATGCATCCCCTACTGTATAGCCAGTAGAAGAAGAGGCTCAGGAGGAAGAAAGAGTTGAAGAGGCTAGTGGCAATGGAATACCTGAGGAAATAGGTGAAGAAAGCATCCCTGAGAAAATAGGACACGCTACAAATATCCCTGAAGACACTAAACAAGCTACTTTGCAGCATGACCATAGAGAAGGCAAGGAAAGCCTTGAAGAGGGTTCTGAAGACACTGCTGCACCAGAAACAAGGTATGTTGTCAATCTTTCTAAGATTGAATTTGAGTTAAAACAGTGTAAAACATAGTTGGAGGCCATGACCTTGCAATTAAAATCTAAAAATGAGGAATTTGAGAAAAATATGGCAAAAGTAGATGAAGAGAAACAAGAAAAAGAAAAAGAAAAAGAAATTTCTACCTTTAAAAAGGAAATTGAAAATCATAAAAATATGGTGGCCTAGAGGGATACACAGATTACTCATCTTAGGCAAAAGATGACCCAACAAAACCCTACACTTATTCCATTCAAAATATATGCACAAAATTCACAACTAGCACAGGAGAACAGATAGCTCCAGAGAGAAGTTAGACAGCTCTGGAGAGAGCTAGAAACCATAAGGTAGGAGAAGTTGACAGTTGAGAAAAATCTGGCCCTAGCATGCGAAATAGGGGTAACCCTGCTAGCTCAAAGGGCACCATCTAGTATATATGCCATGTTCCTGAGAGAGCAATATTTAAGGTGGAAATTGTTAAGGATAAGATGTAATCTTCCTTTGACTTTGATAGTGACATGGAATTTGTAGAGTGTTATTTGCAAAATCCCAAGGACCAACAAAATCTATTGTGTGAGTTTTTCCAACATGGTCATATCATGGGCCATGTAAACACTTCAATGCTGAATTTGTATGTGGGACAACTGTAGATCATGAGCTATCTATCTTTGCTCAATAACCATAGATTATGGGCAGATAGAATGGAAGAGTACAATGTTGCTACAGGGTCCATTGGGTTATTGATGCGCCATGAATGTCCCAAAACTAATTGGTTCGCCAACACTTTTAAGGAAAATGTTTACAAGCAAGGTATTATAGGCTAGTATGTGCAAAATCTGAATTCTTGTATTGCTAACTTTTTCACCATTGTTGGATATCTTCCAAATGCAGTAGTTGTAATCTGCATAAACAGGTTTGAGGACTTGCCCCAAGTTTTCAATAGAGAGCCTATTTCACCCACCAATATTAGATGGATGACTAACAAGGTGCGAAAGATTATCCCATTAATTCAGTAGAAACAACAAAACTGGGTTGGAATGAGATTCAAACCTCCATTAATTCTAATGCCATCTCCTCAATTGAACCATCCAGCAGGACATGGAATGAGAGAAGGGAAATTCAACAAGTGGTTCAGCAGGGTGCAAGAAAATGATGGGTTCCAGCCAAAGGGGAGACAACTATCCCAGTATGACTATGATGAGGATTATGACTGCAGCCATAAAATGGAGGGCAAAAAAATATTCGATGAAGCAAACTAAGCACAACCATGAGGACATGGTATATGTTCAGTAGGGGGGAGATGAGACATATAATTGACTCATCTATTTCATGTTATTTTTTCTCTTAAGAACTTTCACAGACACTTTGGCATATATAAATACATATTACTATAATTATGTTTGTCTTTTGGTTAGATTATGTACATGATTAGTTTTCATTTCCTTTGATGAAATCTCTTGCTTTATTTTACTGTATTACATTTCAAATGTGCATATTTTATGAATTATTGTGCGAAATTGTGAATTATTCTTAAGGCTTTTAGCAGTATGAACAACCAATGGTCTCTAGATCCCTCTATCCTAAGAAGAACCTAAACTCCGGAGAGCTCCTGATGCTGAAAACTTCCCTCAGATCATCCTCCCCTTGGGTCGATGATTGCCGCAAGTCCATCCTTGAGTGTAAACATAACTTGTGCTTCAATCACGCAGCTAAGAAGGGTAGCATTGCCACGATGCCACAATCTTGGTGGCTAACTGAAATATCAGCCAACTGACCTCAGTCTCAACTGCAGTGACTCCCATCACGCATCGCACCATTTCTGGAGAATCATCTAGTTCACCATGCAGTTAGAAATAACACAAATCTCTAATCTACAGTTCTGTTTAGGAATTCTAAATGTAATAAAACCATGCAACTGGCTTTAGTTCCATTTCGCTCCAATTAGACTTACTGTTAGTTTTCTTCTTCCAATAATGATCAACTGTATAAGTATGAGCAATTCATTTTCTTTCTAGTTAGTTCAAAGTTTTTAAGTTTCATAGTAGTTATCGCCAGATTGTTGTAATAGGAGAAAAACTCCTCATGTTTGTAATTATGTCCATCTCTAGACTATGATTTAATATGAAGGGAAATTTCTACTGAAAGAAGTTAGTTGAGCAAGAGGACCGTCTCTAGTTGGGGAAGTAGGGCTGCTTACCCATCTAAGGGAAGATCTCTCAATTATTTGGTATTTAAGTAATGATGTTTTAATCTCTTTTAAGATTTTCCTTAAATGTTATGTGTGATTGTTGTTAATTGTTCCCTGCAGGTTAGTTCTTAAAAATCCTAAAAATACCAAAAAGAGATAGTTCTGTTCTTTATCAGCATTGTCATATTCAGAGTGTTTCATTGTTGTAGAGTAACAGTGGATTCAATTGATCTTCATTCACTTTTCCAGCATGATAGATTAATTTATTTTCTAGCAAAGTGTGTTTGTTTCCAGCAATTTAAGATAGTTTCTTTTCCAACAAAGTGTGTTTCCTTTCCAGCAATTCAAGATAGTTTCCTTCCCAACAAAGTGTGTTCATTTATCGGCAATTAGATAGACCTTTATTTCTGCATGCACTTTCAATTCTGGCGAGACCAACAAATCAAGTCCCATTCACCAAAACACTCGACCAAAACCCCCCATTCTAAGAAGTCTTATCGCAGATAGCTCTAGACACCTCCGGATTGATAAAAGTAAATGGTGATGCATTAACAAAGCCTACTTTGACCTTGACAAGGGTCATTGTACCTTATCATTTAATCATATTTCAAGTGCCAAATCTAGGGTTGTGTCCTTGGCTATTTGCAATTAGGAATCCTATAGTTGCCAGTTTTATCTAACTAACTCTAATGATCTTGAAACTAATACTACTGATCTTATCTACTGTGAAATGAATTCCAAGAATATTGAAAACAAAACTAAACAATGAATTACTTAAAGTAAATCTATATTATTCCTTTCAACTGAAACATGCATTTATGTATGAAAATAGTAACTATCTTAAACAAAATCTGAAATAACAAAAATAACAGTACTAGCCTTTTGCCTTGGTGGTGAGAGTGGGCCCTTTCTCCACACCCTTAGAGCTAAAGACTAAAATAAAGAATCAGCACAAGAAGATAATATCACAACTCAATTCCAGTCCAATTCCATCAGCTTGGTATTCATAAAATATTTATGTCAAAAATAAGATTACAGAAATCAGAAATTAGTCGCTGCTCTCTTTTTGCTTCTACTACTATAAGTTTATATCTAAATCAATGATGAGAGATCACTTACCTTAACTACTAGTTCATCTATGAGATAACATCAATCTCTTTATTTTACTAACTGTCTAACTACAGAATAAATATCCATACAATTAAAATAGATTGAGTGGAATTGAAGTCCACACTAAATCTAAGTCTTAGTTTTAAATACACTTGGGTAGCGAGGCCCTGAAATATAGGTATTTAAATCAGTTTATTAGTAACTCGTGCAAAATCAAAAAGAGATAAAAATTCTAGTAGTTAAATATGCTCTGTCCTCAATTACTCAGGTGATGATTTGAGTAACATCAGGAGCATCCCAATCACTACTGGAAGTGTCTGACCAACAGTTGTGCTGGAAATATGCACTATTCTAAAGAGGCACCGGAGATGTATGTTTATGTCTGTAGCTCCAGATATATGATTGTGACCTTCTTGTTCAGCTCCAGAGATGCTCATGACTTTAGTCCATCTCCAGAGATGATTCACCTCCTTATCCCAAAATCTCTCCAATCAATTTGGAAAACATTGGAGACCAGTCGTGGCATTCTGATGTCGGCTCCGAAGATCATTAGGACTACTCCAGAGATGCACAAAATTGTATACCTGAACACCTACACCTGTTGATTCAAAAAGAGAAGATTTCTGCATATTTCCATCAATTCAATGCACATTAGTCCTTCAATCAGAAATCATGATTCTAAGTAATTCATCTCTTATTAATCATCATTAGAACAATCTTGTTAGCCTATTTTGGTGCAGTCATCAGGACAATGGGATAAGAAGGGAGAAAAAGAGGGGTAAAAAGGTGTATTTCATGGGTGCTACCTGGCACTCATCATTCCCCTGTACTTAAGGATTAGCAGGTCCTCCTGCTTCTCACAATCTGGACTTATTCTAGTGGAATATCCTATCAGTCAAGCTGTAGTCATGTGCATAAGTTGTCCAAGTGGTGTGGTTTGTATTACCATTTTCCTTGTACTGACCAACCTACTTCATCCATTCCTACAATTTATCATCTTCCATTTGTTCAGCCCAGACAGGTAGTGGCTCAATGATGAGAGGGGGTCTGAAATGACCACCTATCCATTCCTGTTGGTATTTATCCATCATTTTCGATATTAATCTGGCCTTCCTCATAAATAGTCTCAAGTTAGTAGGAGTCACCATTTCTCTCATTTTCTACTCTGAAGTTAAAATGTTCCACTTTTTCTTTGCCACTACAAGCACTTGATTAGTTGAACTGTTCATGAAAAGGCCAAAATCAATGGAACACTCCTAAAGATGTTTTAGATACAATGGCAAAATCTTGATCATACATTCTAGGTGGTAGACATATGCTCTAAATTAGACCTTAAAAGCATGGGGGTTTGGACATTCTTTTCTTATGAAAAGACTTGTTTTTGCATCCTTCTTGAGATAAGCCTCCATTCTCTCATTCCAAATCTGATGATTTCTCATCAGTGACATAAATGCCTTAAGTTGACATTCCCCTATAAAATAGTTGATAATGAAGGTCATATCATCTACATAGAAACCATGCAAATATAACTCAAACAAATTTTTTTTGTCTTCATCAGAACTTTTCATATATGCTTCCATGAATCCCTCTCCTATTTCTGTGTTCTCAGTAAGATCAAACAGAACCAAAGATAGTTTTCTCTACAAAACTCTCTCTTGTAAGAACAGAGAATAACTTCCACTTGGGGGACTGCAAGATAGGATTTTAGATGAAATGGAAGCCACCTGAATGACTTTTTCTTCCAGGGTATCTACTCTTTTTGACATGGCAGTAACTGCCCTCTGTAATTGCAGCATGGGCTTAGAAGCCTCATATTCTCTACATCTCTTTTCCCAATGGAACAGGGCGTTGGGAATATCTATTGGAATTGGGCCCACATATGGATCTGTTTGCACTTCCTGTTCCATGGTTGCCCCTGGGCTAATTAACTCATGAATATACTCTTCTTGATCATCTATTTTATTGTTGGCCCAGGTTAATTGTTTATCTTGACTATGTACTTTCTCAACTAGTGCTACAATTTTTGTGAGACTATTGTCTCTGGTCTTGGTAAGATCAGAAATATCTTGTATTGCCTCTACCTCCTTTTCCTTGATGCTTTGGGCTACCTTTGTTTCTTGGTCTCTCAATTCTACATATTTTTCCTGAATTATTTGTTATTTATTCTAGAGCTCTACTTGCAGCCCTTCAATCACCTATTTTTGCTCCATTTCTTTTTTTTTCATGATCTTGTTGAGGTCAATAATAATCTAATTTTTCCCCCATAATAATCTTTTTAGATTATAAATCTCTTCTAACATATGTGGCTCCTTTGAAATTTCAATAGCCTCTTGATCAGAGGGGTGAGAATAAGTTCCTATTTCTTCTTCTGTTTGCTCTACATCAGGGTTTTCCATAGCTATTGGCTCTTCACTACTAGCTGCATGCATTTTCTTTGCTTCACCTTCCCCTGTAGCCTCCCTATCCTGAGTTTCTTCTTGAGTCTTCTCTGCAATTGCTGGTACTGATGAAGGCCAAGCTTTTTCCTCAGAAGTTTTGAAACCCAAAAGAACTTTAGCTAGGAAAGCAATATCTTTTTCAGCTTGGGTAAGATACCTTTTCCTTTTGCTTCTCCGTAGCATAGGTGGAGCAGGTGCCTCCGAAGCAGGTATATCATCCTTAGAATTAGAGGAAATAGTAAAAGTTTCTTTTTGTTCTATCTCCAGAGTAGGAGAATGTTGTGAAGTTGGACTATGAGAACCTAGATGACCAGATGGTTCAGGGGAAACTTCTCTCTGTTTCTTCTTTCTCACTAGAGGGATTTCATTTGAGTCATGAGATGCTTCTTCAACCCAGTAGTGTATGCTAGATTCAGTTTTAATTGGAGTTCTTTTTGTCTTCTGACCTAGCCTTTCCCCTGTTGGTTTTGTTGGGATAGAATCCTCAGCCAAAGTCATCTTCCTCCTGGTTGAGTGAGTCATATACGAAGTTTGTTCAAGAACAGATTCTCTAACTTCCTTCCCTTTTCTCTTTCTGTCAGAAATAGGGGTAGCTAATGAAGTTGCCTCTAGTGAGGACTTTTTACCTTTCTCAATAGCTAGAGAGGAAGTTGAAGGTTCTGCCTCCTCTTCTTGCTAGGTAGAAGAAGCCTCACCCACTTCTTGTGCCCTCTCTGGTTCTCTGTCCTAGGGTTTGTTATCTAAAAATGTTTGCCATAATGCTTCCCCATCATCTTGAGACAGAAAGTGATGTTTTACTACCAGAAAAATGAGGCCATGGTGTTTCATAGGACCTTTTTCCTATTGGTACTTTTTTGCAGTTGCTCTAATGGCAGAGTATAGAAAGTTTGAAATTTTTATGCTAAATTCTGGGTGGGCATTTCCATGCCTCAGAAAAATCAGCATTTTCATTATTGGTCCTAGAACTAAGGAAAATTGGACATCACATGTAAAGTATTTCATCAACCATAATGCTATAGACTACCATGGGTTTAGAAGTGAAGACCTAACAATTCCTTTAACCTCATTCTTGCTCAAATGCAATTGTATTGTAGGTTCACCTTCTACAGAGAAATTTCTAATTAAATCAGCATATAGGGTTTTCAGATGGTAAAACCTCTCACCTTGTTCTGGAAATCTAGAGATATGACTGATGGTGGTAGCATTGAGATTGACTTGAACCCCTCTGATAGTTGTTTGATTATCTTTTAGGTTTCATAGGAAGTCATCAACAATATCCTCTTGAAAACCTTCAAATTTCTCCAAGAACTCCAACCACCCTGAATTCCTCAGAATGTCTGCCACAACATCATTTTGCAAAAGACCTATTATACTTTTTGGCTCTGATTTCTTTTTAATCCCCATTTCTCAGTCCTATTCCACCCTCCTAGAATTCTATCTGCTTCTCTCTGTGGCCCGTCTTACTGCTTTTAACTCCGTAGGTTCTGGAGGATTGTGTTAACAGACTTGGATTTTTGGAGAATTTTGCAATCTTGAGTGAGGGTTGTTATGTGGTTTGTTTCACTGCTTGAATTATGGGGAAGGAGATTGAAATTGGTTAGCATGCTTATGTAGTCATAATTACTGTAGAGTCATAGGACACTTTGTAGACATGGTGACAGTGTAGCAAAGATGGCAGCATGCATAAATTTAGAAGGGAAATAATGGCAGGAGCATGTTTCATAATGACAGCACCCAAAAATAGAAATAACAAGATAGTTACTAACTAATGCTTAATTAAAGAGAAGTACCTAAACCAATTTTAATGATGACGGCCCGATGTACTTGGCTGAAACGCTATGGATTTGATGAGACTTGATATGATGTGGCACATGAGCAGCACCTGCACGGGTTTGAAATGGCATCAGTGTCCCTGTTGTCACATACCTTGCGATCATCCTATTCTGTGGTTTGAGAATGTCATTTTTTCACGTGACGTCAACGCAGTGATTTGTGAGGACCTGCACATTAGACAGTAATGACTTTTTCTCAATTGCTAATGATATGCATGCTGACATCATGTTTGTCCTTGTCATACAGTGGAGGATGAGTCATGATAACCTCATCAAATGACATCTCTACTTATTGCCTAGAGAGGTGGGTCCCCTCCCAATTTATTATATTCAAGAATGGCTCTTTATTGGGGGAGTGCCGGAGGTGCTCCTAGTTCATGAAGCATAGGAGGTGTTCCTAGTTTGCGAGTGCCAGAGGTGTGTTTGAGTAACTTCTAGCACTTGATTACCTCCGTAGCTTGATTATTCTTATCTGGCATGAAGAAGGGAACCGCCATTTTCTAGTTTTCAATCCCCTTGGTCGAGAAAGACAGCCATTTACTAGTTTTCCATCCTTTTTTTAAGAAGGCCACCATTTACTGGTTTTCAACTTTTTTTTTTCAGTTCAAATCTGTGACAAGAGGATGTGTTGATAACTGATAGGGGGGTGAATCAATTATCTTAATTATTTTAGCTTTCTAAACTTTCTTATTAATTAATGCAGCATCAACTCAAATAAGAAAACATAACCATGAAATGGAAATACACATGACACAGTATTTTTGACATGGAAACCTTGTTAAGGGAGAAAACCACGAGGTGATTAACCAAAGAATATATTCTCTATTAGAAGAATAGAAATACAAAATGGCACTTGCCAATTAGGGCTTACTGCCCGAGCACGCTACTCACAAAAGGCTCACTGCCTATAAGAGACTCACTGTCTACAAGATGTAAGAAGAATAACAAGATCCTTGAACTAATGAGGAGCATCCACATATGCTGAGGTTCAGTTCCGGTTAGGCTCAATACACTGATCTACTGCACTTCATCCTTCCTCTTCTTTTGTGTTGTTGTCCTTTCACATACCGGACCTTCCTTACTTCTTTCACTCTGCTCTTTTCTTTTTCTTCACACTACACAACAACAACAACACCTGCCTCATCAAAATCTATCTAGTATATATATCCGGACAAAGGATTTCATCCTCTTTCTAGTCGGCATCCAGAATAGTCAATATTTCCCAAAGTCTAGTTTGTCGGCTGAATCCTTGCTTCCCAAGTGATGCGGATCAAAAAGAAACTTATAAAAGTTATCTAACAAGTCAGCCAATCATGAATGATACCTTGGGAAATCTTTATCACCATCAACATCTCATCTGGAATAACTTCTGATGCTCTGCCTGTCAGTTCTTCTTCTGTCTGTTCTATCAAACCGGACCCCAGTACTTAGATGCTTATATCTCTTCACTCTTTCAACATAGGAGGCTCAAACCCTAGAATCTATCAGTCAAGGAACACCTCTTGACTTCCCCAAGTTTGTACTTTACAAGGATACTTCTTCTAACAGATCCAGACCTGACTGTTAGACCTTCTGCATGCTCTATTCTTGCTTTAAAGACCTGAAAGTTCTTCAATCTGACTTCTGGTAGAGACGCACCATATCCTGCAGATGTGTGGGATGATCTTTGTTGCCATCAATGACAACACCAATGAAGCTACATAGTGTCTCTTTCCAACAATCTCCCCCTTTGGCATTGATGGCAACACTTAGTGAAAAATGACTAAGTGTCATACTGTACTCCCCCTTGGCTGATGCTCTATGTTTTTTCGGAGCTCCCCCTTAGCTAGATCCCACATTTTTCCCTGCTCCTCACTCCCCCTTTGACATCAATGGCAAAGGGTAGGGTCCGCATACCAAAATTACCAAAAAAAATTAGCTATACTTAGCCGCATAAGTATATATACATACTATACTTATATATACTGTAGTATGTCTGCAAAAGATGTCTTCAATTGGACAAATTCTGTTGCCCAACTATGCTTCATCCTATCCAAAATTGAGATGTGACCACTCAATAGGAATGCAAACGCATCTGCCCTTTTTAGATCTGTTGGATCACTGGTTCAGGCTGTGATCTGAGCTTCTTTTATGACCTCATGCATGGCCTCTAACTTAGGGATAATTATCCCTCTAAGTTCACCCAACCTACTTATTCTATTTTTCTTTTCCTTCTCAAGCTTCTTGATTTCATTCAAGACTGCAATAGTTTGACATTCTTGATTTATTATGGAAGAGGAGAGAGGATCAAAATTCTTAGAGTTTTGTTAGTTTGTCTTCTTGTTCTTTCACTTTCTTCTCAATATCCAATGTTACTTTGGACCATGATAAACAAAATTTGTACATTTCTCCGCCATCTTTAAGAGCATTTTCTAAGCTCTTTATCCTAATATTCATATTCCTCCTATCATTAGTTATTAACCCTTGTACCTCTGATAATCTTTTTGCCAAAAATTCCTTCCGGACCTTATCTTCTGTTGACTTCTCTAGGGAATCAAAATGTGTGCTGACACTATTGACTAGAGTTTTGAAATTACCGGATGAGGAGGCTAAGGGATCCTTCTGAAAAGATGGCATGATCTTTTCTAATACTCCGGATGCAACTTCTATTAGCTCATAGTCTTCCATGTGAGACTTCAGGAGTTTTTCTTTGGCCTTTGCATTAGCAAATGAAGCTATCTTCATTGTTTGTACCAGAGAAAGAGAGTCAAAATCAAATTGCCCTTGTAGAAGTTCTGGTTCATCAATCTCCATTGTCTCTTTGTTTAAGAATTCTTTGACGGTTTCTGCAGTGTCTCTTGCCAAAGACAAATTCTTTTTCTCTTCTGCAGTCTTAGGGCTGTCTCTTGGAGCTTTCTCTCCTTCTACACCCTTACCACTAACAGTTGTGGTCTTCTCTATTGAAGTCTTCTTTCCTTATGCAACTTTAGTACTGTCATCTTCTTTTTCCTTCACTCCTTTTTCTTTATCCTCTATTCTTTCTTCTCCTTTGGATCCAGAGTCAGCAGGGGAAGCCAGAGGAGTGATGTTTGTTTGTTCACGGGCCACCTCTTCTGGAGCAGAGGATTCCAAGTCCTTATCTTTTTCTTCACCAGTGTCCTTTACTTCTTCTGTCATTTCCTCAGTAGATTCTTTTTCAACACTTGTAGCCGAGGGATCAACACCCAAGTCCTCTATAATAGGAATGTTGAATCTTGAGTATGCCTTCTGGAGGATCTCTTCTGTCTCTTTTGCTATTTTGTCAGTTTCTCCGAGCATAAGTTGATTCATTCTTGCTTTGCTCTGGAACTCATCCTTGCAATCTTTGAAGACCATATTCATTTGCTTTGAATCAATTGAAGGATATAGCTGAATGGCTATTTGTTCCTAGATTTCAAGATCCTTTGCCCTAGCATTATTCTTTCTTATCTCTAATTCCTTCTCTAAACTTTTGGGAATGAGAGATATGATTTCAATAAAAGCCTTATTATATATGTCCAAATACTTAACTGTGGCTTCCTCCAGAATCCTTTTGTCTGCATCATTATATGCATCATAGAATTTAGTTATTGGTTGTAGATTCCCATCCATAGTAACAGCTTTGACTACATCATCTAGGGATAGAGTGGGCCTTTCAACAAACTCTTCTACCTCTGCCTCCTTATCTTTACTAGATACTTTCTTCTTCTTCATCATCTTCTTGATCTCTTCATCAGTTTTTGTCTCTTCTTCATCTTTCTGACTGATGTAAGACGTTGTGGCCTTTGTCTTAGTTCTTTTCTTTGCTTTACTGGATGATTTTGCTTCCGATTTTGATGTCTTTGAGCTCTTGTTAGTGGTAGGAGCAGACCTTTTAGAGGATCTTGTCCGGGTGGGGGCTTCTACTGGACCACTTTCCTTTTCAACACCTTCCTTCTCTTTCTCTGCTCTTTCCCTCTTCTCCCTATTAGCATCAAGTGCTTCTTTTGATATGCCAAATCTTTTGGCAACATTCTCTACTTCTTTTCTTACTTTTCTCTTTATCTCTGGTTGTCCTAACTCCACATGGATCTTCACACTTAATTCTTCAAAGGTTCCAAACCTTTCAGCTTTGGGATCCTTGGGCTGACTAAGAATGTGCTAAACATGCAGCTCCACAATTTTCTCATCCACTTCAGACCCCATGGGCATGATCCATACTATTCTTGGTTCCACTGCCTCCATTAGGCACTGATTAGTTTCTACCATAAAGCATATTGTATCTTTATATTTTTCAACTATAGATTGGGGGATTCTCTCTCTTGCTTACATCATGCTCTGAAAATTCTTGAAATATCCCTAGAGAGCTGTATTATGTGCCTTGGCATCACCAAGCCCATGTATATAATCTCTGATCTGAATGGCTACTAGTCTATCATTTTGCCATACCCAGCCACTGGATCTGGGAAGCTCATTCATGTAATAAAAGAAAAAATAGAGTATCAAACCACCGTATTTGAAGGAGTTCTTCTTATCCTTCTTTATCTTCTGTAGATTCTCCAAGAGTTGGTTCAGAAGGAGCTCACAAAGATCATAGTCTACATTCTTCCTCAACATTTCATAAGTAGTATATATAGTAGTTCTAGAAACTGAATTCTCCCTACTGGAGTGATATATCTTATATCCAATTATCATTGATGCAAACTTGATATCTGGATCTGTGATATCCTCAATAGTCAGCTCTTTTATCAAATTTTGATCCGGTAGCCTCACTGAGAATTTGGTTCTTGACATATTTGAGTGTAGGCATTTCACCGGTTGAGTGTAATCCGATTACTGCCCTAATGGCATCCTTAGTGATCTTAAACGACCTGTTCAACCACATGAAGTTGTCATGCATTCTGCTCAAGATATACTGGACCCATTCATCTTCTAGAAAATAGGGGAAATGAATGCACTGTGCAAAATGTTTGTCCCGGACAGCTTTAAACTGAGTTTTGAGTTCAAATGAGTCATCTATCAAATGCTTGTGATAGATATCAACCAACTTAGATTCCCCAAATTCTTCAATATTCACATGAATATATACCCTAATATCTTCTACATGCAGAACTCCATGCAGAATACTTGAAAAGGCGCCTAGGGGATCAACTTCTAGGGATTTATATGGATGTTTCTTAAATTTAGGGCGCGGCCTCTCAGTGATCTTTACAACATTCAGTGTATCCATCTTCAAAAAGATTTATAGAGAAGTATTCAATAATGGAAAGTACCTTCTGCGCGTCTAGGGCTCTGAAGAGATCCGGATTGATTCACTGGATGAATCGACTTCTGTAGATGACCTTGGATGGGCTTCAGGAGATTTGATGCGGAGCTCCTTTTTTTCACTTCTTCTCGAATGCAGAATGAACAAGTGTTTGATGGGAGAACCCTTATATTATTCCACAAACCCTAATACCAAATTGCAATAAATGCTTAACTTAAGTCATTCCGATTTTCCTTATTTGATGAACTGGATCAATCTTGTTCTAAACATCTTGTGGATCTTCCATATTTTAACCATAGTTTATTTAGATGTTTCTCTTACAAACCTTTTGATCTGCAACTCTCCTTGTGCCAGTTCTGGTACCAATTAACTAGCTGGGGGAAAAGGTTTTTCCTTGTGTCTCCCTTTGAGCCAGAGCTCACCTTTTAATTTTCAGAAGGAATATTAGCACCAGATTCTGGTGCAGATCCATCCCTTGCATTTTTTGTAGTTCTCTTCACCCAAATCTTGTTCATCTCACTTTTAACTTCATCCGCATTCACTTTTCCTTTTCCCTTGTCTTGATTCTAATTTTGATGTACCAGACCTCTTTTGTCCTGATTCTTCCTTCTACAGAATTTGGCAATATGACCTGATCTATTGCAATTGTGGCAAACAACATTTCTTTTCATATTTGATTGATGTCCTCTTGATCTACACTGATTAGCCATATGACCCATTCTATTGCATGAGAAGCATCTACCATTGAATGAATTGTTCATTTGCATATTTCTGCATTCATGAGATTTGTGACCGTACCTTTTGCAGTTGAAACATTGTCTGGAGAAGGATATATTAGTCTAATTCATTCTCTTTCTGTACTGATTAGCTTTATGACCAAAGTTATTGCAGTTGTGGCAGTATCCATTGAAGGATGGATATCTTTGAGCATTAGGCTGCCTTACCGGAGGTCTTCTAGGCCTGTTCCTTGGATTTTCTGATCCAAAATTCTTCTGACCGGATCCGGAGCTTTCACCTTTCTCATATCTCAAGCCACACTTGTCATCTACCCTCTTTTGGCTTTCAAGAAGAACTTCAAGTTGAGCATAACTTATCTTGAATTTCTCTTTGTATTCATTTGTTGTTTGAAGATCCCTTTTCAGAGAGACAATTTGATCCTCAAGCTTTTCTTCATTATCTTTAGCATCTTCAAGATCAGATTCAAGATGTCTAATTATTCTATCCATCTTGTGGCAGTCTTTTGATTTCTCCTTGAGAGATTGTCTTAGATCATCTTCAGTTTTTCTTTTTTTCTTCAATTTCTTGGGTAAACTTCATAGCTCATGATTCCATTTCATGTCTTACCATAATGACCTCTTTTGATAATTTTTCACATAACTTGGTTTTCTCCTTCAGATCTCTATTTGTATCATTTGTTTCACCTTGACTTGCTAGTTGCTGAAGTAGCTTTTTTCTCTTTTTCATAGAGAGACTCAGTTTCTCTTTAAGTTCTTTTATGAAATCATCAGCCTGTTTGAGTCTTTCCTTCAATTCATTGACTTCAGAATTTGACTGCTCAAGATCATCTAGGGTAGACTTAAGTTGCTCCCTCATACCATACACATCCATTTGAATTCCTAGATCTTCCTCAAGCTGTTAGGCTCTATTGGGAGGAACTTGGCTCTGATACCAATTGTTGATAACTGAGAGGGGGGGTGAATCAGTTATCTTAATTATTTCAGCTTTTTGAACTTTCTTATTAATTAATGCAGCATCAACTCAAATAAGAAAACATAACCATGAAATGGAAATACACATGACACAGTATTTTTGACGTCGAAACCCTGTTAAGGGAGAAAACCACGGGGTGATTAACCCAAGAATATATTCTCTGTTAGAAGAATAGAAATACAAAATGGCACTTGCCAATTAGGGCTTATTGCCCGAGCACACTGCTCACAAAAGGCTCACTGCCTACAAGAGACTCACTGTCTACAAGATGTAAGAAGAATAACAAGATCCTTGAACTAATGAGGAGCATCCACATATGCTGAGGTTCAGTTCCGGTTAGGCTCAATACACTGATTTGCTGCACTTCATCCTTCCTCTTCTTTTGTGCTACTGTCCTTTCACATACCGGACCTTCCTTACTGCTTTCACTCTACTCTTTTCTTTTTCTTCGCACTACACAACAACAACAACACCTGCCTTATCGAAATCCATCTAGTATATATATCTACACAAAGGATTTCATCCTCTTTCTAGTCGGCATTCAAAATAGTCAATATTTCCCAAACTCTAGTTTGTCAACTGAATCCTTGCTTCCCAAGTGATGCGGATCAAAAAGAAACTTATAGAAGTTATCTAACAAGTCAGCCAATCATGAATGATACCTTGGGAAATCTTTATCACCATCAACATCTCATTTGGAATAACTTCTGATGCTCTGCCTATCAGTTCTTCCTCTGTATGTTCTATCAAACCAGACCCCAGTACTTAGATGCTTATATCTCTTCACTCTTTCAACACTGGAGGCTCAAACCCTGGAATTTATCAATCAAGGAACACCTCTTGACTTCCCCAAGTCCGTACTTTATAAGGATACTTCGTCTAACAGATCCAGACTTGACTGTCAGGCCTTCTGCATGCTCTGTTCTTGCTTACCGGACCTAAAAGCTCTTCAATCTGACTTCTGGTAGAGACGCACCATATCCTGCGGATGTGTGGGATGATCTTTGTTGCCATCAATGACAACACCAATGAAGCTACACAGTGTCTCTTTCCAACAGGATGTGTCCCCTGTAACCAAGCACAAATCTTTGATGAATTCTTCCTTAGTGGATGGCGTTTTATAAAGTCTAATTATGTGGACATTCACTAAGAATGTGTCTGTGCTTCCATCAATGGGTTTCAGCAGCACTGTTCCATTCTCAAAAATGTCCTTTATCTGATAAGGACCCATCCAATGAGTTTGTATCTTCCCTTTGAACTCCTTGAACTTAGAATCATATAGAAGAACCCAATCACCTTGCTGAAATGTCCTCTTGATGTGCTAGTCATTCCATTGCTTCCTTTGATACTGAACCGGTTTTGTTTGCTAAATGACTTCTATCTGGATTTCATCTAACTCATTGAGATAAAGAATTTTGTTATGTTGGGCTATAGACAATGGTAGACCAATATCTAATGCAGTTTTAAGTGTCTAGAGCTCAAATTCTATAGATAGAATGGGCTTCTTTCCATAAACTAATTCATATGGTGAGATTTTTTTTGTGGACTTCCAAGTGGTATTGTAAGGCCAAACTACTTCAGGTAATCTGTTAGCCCAATCTTTTCTATTCATTGCCACTGTCCTTATTAGAATGTTCTCAAGTTCCCTATTAGTCACCTCTACCTGCCCATTGTCTTGAGGATGGTAAGGTGAAGATTTCCTATGCTTAACTTGATATGAATTTCTGAATTCTCTAATTACCTGTGAAGTAAACTGAGGTCCTTTGTTTGAAACTATGGATCTTGGGGCTCCAAACCTCAAGAAAATCTTATTATAAAGGAAATCAACAACTTTCTCTTCTCTTGCAAATTGCAATGCCTACACTTCAACCCATTTAGTGACATAGTCTGTACATACAAGGATGTACTATTTCCCTGATGATGGTGGAGAAATTGGTCCCACAAAGTCTAGACCCCACTGTTCAAATGGCTCCATCATTACTTGAGGATGCAGTAACATCTCTTGGGTGAAGGTTGGTTGTCCCATCCTTTGGCATTGGTCACACTGTTGCACATACTTCTTGGTATCCTTATGAATGGAGGGCCAGTAGTAACTAGCTCCCAGAATCTTGTGGATGGTTCTGTGTGAAGAATAGTGTCCACCAAATGGTTCATCATGACATGCCCTTAAGACATAAAAAAAATCATCAACTTTTAAACACATGCGCGAAATTAAATCAGGACCACATTTAAACAGTAAACCATTTAACCATTTCTAAGATAAGCTTTCCTTAATTAAGCATTTCTTTTGTTTTCAGGTAAACTGGGATGGATACAAGCCTATAGCTAAGAGATTAGCTATGTCAGCAAACCAAGGTGTAGTATAAGAGATAGAAAAAAGATGTTCATCTAGAAATCTATCCTCCACTAGCTGGTTCTCTCCACCTGTATGCAATCTTGACATAAAGTCAACAACCAAATTAAATTTTCTTAGATTATCAACTATGGTAATGTCAAATTCCTACAATAGTAGTAACCACCTAATTATCCTTGTACCCACTACTAGCTTATTCATTAAATATTTGATGGCTGCATGATCAGTATGCACAAATATTTTGTACCCAATGATATAATACCTAAATTTGTTTATAGCATAGATGACTACCAAGAATTCTTTTTCAGATGTGGTATAGTTTCTTTTTGTAGAGGTAAGGTTTTTGTTGATGTAATAGATGGCATGTATACTTCCTCCTTCCTCCTTATGTCCTAAGACTACTCCGATGGACTCATTTGAAGCATCAGTTTGTATGTGAAATGGTAGAGTCCAATTGGGTACTCTTAAAATAGGTGTGACTGTAAGTTTCTCCTTAAGGGTTTCAAATGATGATTAACAATCCTCTGTCCATAAGAAGTCTGTGTCTTTGTTAAGCAGGGTAAATAGAGGAGCAACTATCCTACTAAAATTTCTATGAATTTTCTATAGTAGCCTGCATGACCCAGAAAACTTCTAACATTTGTCTGATTTTTTAGGTGAAGGTAACTGTTTTATCACTTCTATTTTGTTTTGATCCACTTTGATCCCATTTACTGAAATGTGGTGTCCCAATACAATTTCTTCCTCTACCATCATAAAGCACTTCTCATGGCTCAAGGATAGTTGATTTTTCATGGCATTTTAATACCTTTTCCAAGTTTATGAGGGCTTCTTCAAACTTGTCCCCATACATAGTAAAGTCATCCATATACACCTCCATGCACTCATTAGCTAGTTCAGCAAAAATGGCTAAACAAGCCTCTGAAATGTAGCTGGGGCATTACATAGTCCAAATGGAAGAACTTTGTAGGCAAAAGTTCCCCAAGAACAAGTGAAAGTGGTTTTATCCTAATCTTCAGGTGCTACTTGGATTTGGTTATATCCACTAAACCCATCTAGGAAACATAAATACTTCCTCCCTGCAAGGTTGTCCAACATTTGGTCAATAAATGGTAAGGGAAATTAGTCCTTCTTTGTGGCTTTGTTTATCTCTCTATAGTCAACAAACACTCTCCACTTCCCATTCTTTTTAGGCACTATGACTAAGGGTGAGACCCATTGACTGGTTGAGATTGGATATATAAACCCTGCTTGCAACAATTTTTCTATTTCAGTCTTAACAATGTCTTTTAAAGCAGGATTCAATCTTCTCTGGGGTTTTTTGACAGGTTTGACATCTTCAGTGTATATATGATGAGTACAAATCTCAGGAGGGATGCCCTTCATATCTTGGTATTCCCAAGAAAAAGTTGCTGAATGGGAAATTAGGAGTTTTATAAGTTCTTCCTCCTATTTTTCTTCTAACTGGGTGTTGATATTTAGTGTTTTCCCAGGTAGAATCATGACTTATTTGGTGATCTGATCCATGGAGGTAGTCAATACATATACTGGAGTCATGGTATTGAGGGGGCAAGAATGTGGAAGCAACATGTGAAATGTGGCTAAGTCTCTATAAAAGGTCTCTCTACAAGGAATGATATTTGCTAGGGTATAATGAATAGAAGTGAGAAGTTCTCTCCTTGAATCTTGGGCTAGCTCCATTATATCCTCATTGATTAGAATGTGGGTGATATCTTCTGTTGTATCATAGTAGATTTCTTCTTCCAAATCACCCAAATGTTCTTTGATGGTAACCATAGCTACTAAGGCACCATTTTCCATGTTATCTGGTTCATCTACCCATACCCTTCCTATATAATATTTATTGATGGTTTAGCTGGAGGATAAAAAGATATTTTCTTCAAGTCTATCCCATTAGAAATGACCATATCCCTAGTTCGACAATCAATAGATGTTGCTACTGTAGCCAGCCATGGTCTTCCTAATATCAATGGATAAGCACTTCTCTAATTTCTTAGCTCTAATATGAAGAAGTCTACTAGGAATTCCCATGATTCTATCACAACTGGAACATCAGTAATCACCCCTTTTGGAATAGCTACTGACTAGTTAGCAAGTTGAAGGATTGTAGATGTGGATTGGATACCTATTAAGGCTAATTTGTCCATTGTATGAACTATCATTACATTTATTGTTGCTCCCAGATCAACCAAAACATTTGAAATTTCTACTCCTGAGATGTAAACAGTCATGACAGGATTTCCAGGGTCTCCATATTTTGGGAGGAGCATTTCTCCCATTAGGAGGTCTAATACCTTTCCTTCCACCTAGATGGGTCTTAACACAATGTTGTTTGATGAATTGGTTAAGTTTAGGTACATCTCTGATTGCTTATAGGAGCAGAATTTCATTATTTAGTTGCCTAATTTCTTGTAAAAGTTTTGATTCCAGGATAGATTGGACTTGTTTGTGTAAGACCTTTTTCTAGGGAGCATGTTGTTTGAGCCATTCTGGGTATGGTGCTAGTTTTTCCATCTCTGGAGCATCTTTGGAGCTCTTATCAGAAATGTTTCCAGGGATGTTCTCCGGAGTCATTCTTTTAGGAGGATCTCCAAAGTTATCCAAGGATGATTCTTTTAGCATTGTTTCGGTAGTAATCTCCTTTGGAAGATGAGTGGATGGATTTTCAAGTTCCTCATCATTGGTTACTTCAACTATAGTTGGAGGAGATGGTCTTGGAAGTGCTTTCCTAGAGCACAGTTGGAGATTATTGGAATATATAGTATTAATTCCAGCCATGTTTTCTTGTTTTGTCATGTAAATAGTTGCTCCTTGCTTATTCCCTAGGTTTGGTATAGTTTGAGCTGGTAAGGATGGTTGGCTAACTGGTTCATTTTGTGACTAACCTTGTGTGTTGGAGGGTCCAGTTAGAAATGCTTGTTGTTGAGGTTGGAAACATTTAGGTTGTCCCTGGTATTGTTGATTATATCCCTGTTGAGGACCCCAATGAGGCTTTATGTTTTGTGATCCAAATTGTGGTGGTCATTGTTGATTCCCCCAGGGTTGATTTTGCCAATGTTAGTTTGGCCAATCTTGTGGCCCCCAAGGAGGATTATTCTGAGGCCCATGCCAAGTTGGATTCCATTAATTATTTCCCAAATTAGAAGGACCCCTGTAAGAAGTTTGGATACTGATTATAAGGAAAATTTACAGCTTGTTTTTGTCCTACATAGTTCAACTCCTCCTCTATAATGACATTCTTTTTACTTAGCCTTTTTAAGGATGGAAGTTGACTGCATTGACTGGTAGGATGTTCCCTATCACAGATCTAACAGATCTCTACTTTATCTAAAGGGCATTCTCTCAATAGATGTTTGTTTCTACACCTAGGACAATAGATGGAGAGTGGTTCAGTTGTTCTAGTTTTTTCCTAAATCCCATCTAATGTGGTATTCAGTTGGACTAGAATATCTATTTTAAAATTTGCAATTTCCTCCATTAATTGTCCTATTTCATTCTTCCCTTTGTAAAAGTTTGGCGTTCTTTTTTTGGGCAAAAGTGGCAAGCCACTAAAATATATTATATTATAAGAGATTAATTACAAAGAAACTAGTTTAAAAGGGCATACTAGTAGGAAAGAATCAGTAAGAAAACCTCCGATTATAGTCCAGTTTGAAAACAAAAATATTACAACAACCCAAACATGGGGATCTTCAACATGATTTTTCAACAAAACTACAAAAAAGGGTAGCCTTGCAAAGACAATCTCCACCTAAGTAATAGAAACAGCCTATCCACTACCAAAACACAACTAAAAAATGGAAGACCTAATACAGACATGTCGAGGCCATTCCAGGGCCAATACAACTATTACAATAATTAACCCAAAACATTTGGGCTTTCCCAAAAAATGAACTTAGAAAAACATTTTAGGCAGTAGCATTAAGATCTGCAACAATGAAACCCTAAACAGGTTCCACTTCTGCATCATTATCTTCAAGAGAAGGAGGTGGTGGAGGAGGAGCAAAACAAACCAGAAACGAAAGAGCACTATAAACATCCCTTATAGTTTCTACAAAATCTACACCAAGCTCCTCAGAATGGCAATTTAAACTAGTCTGCATCGAAACTTGGCAGTTGTTTTGAAGGCCATGAAGAATGGCTTTGTAAATACACTGGGTAGTCGAGGAGTGCCTCAAATCCTTATGCATAAAAAGCCCACCAATTGGAGCAGAACCTGAAAACAAGTCATAATCTTCTAGAGCAGAATTAAATTTGTCAAGAGAAAAGAAAAACTCATGAACAAAAAGCAAACCTAGATTCTTAACCATATTTGTATTTTGAGAAAGGTCCATTGCGTTAGACAAGAAGTGAGATACTCCCTATGACAGATAAATAGGCCTGGGAAAACCCAACATATCACGACCACAAACTGAAATGATTGCATTCTGCACCTCATTGTCATAAGACTTAAAGACTTTAGCAAAATCATCTAGTTGAAGAAGACCTTGAAATGGTTTTTCCCATTTCTGAATCAAAAATAAAGCCTCTTACTACACTGAATAGATCCCATTAAGTAACGCAATCTCGAGGAAATCTGAAACCAAAATCCAACTCAAAACTAGCTACAAAGCATGATGTAGACAAATGAGGAGTTAATCGATATTTGTAGCCAAAGCTTAGGCGGTGATAAATGACAATTAATCATTCGGAGTCCCAAACAATTAATTTGCAACAAGTGAACATAGAGAAAAAAGAATAATTTACAGATCGAAAACCCTTCACACATGAATGACAGTCCCAAAAAGAAGAATAATCATTTGTTGCTAAATTTAGCATCACACCAAAAAATAGATCCTGTCATACCAAGCTGCCGATAAAAAACAACACAATCATATCACTAAAGTTGGATTCGTGATCTCAGCATGACTGACTTCAGCCTTGTGAACTCTCGCCAAATTCAAATTTTTGAATAGAATTTACATTCTTTGGAGGAAGAGATAGAAATGAAATTGCATATGGATTCAGGATCTAGAATTTTATTTTGCCAATTATTATCCAAAGCAAGATTTGCTAATCCATCTGCAAGTCCATTAGCTTCTCTGTAGCAGTGGACAATCTCAAAGTTAGAAAAAGAATCCAACAAGCTCCAAGCCTTCGACAACATATAATTCAAAAACCAATTAAAAGAGGATCTAGATTTAAGAGCATTAATTATAACAAGAGAATGCCCTTCCATACAAATATTAGAAATTCCCCAACTTTTTGCTAACCTTAAGCCTTCCACTACTGCCATAATTTCTACTTGATTGTTTGTCCCTTCCTGAATACCCGAAGAAAGTGCTACCAAGATTTCTCCATTGGAATTTCTTAAGACACAACCAATAGTCGATGGGCCAGGATTACCCCTTGAGGCTCCATCAAAATTTAGTTTGATTTGTCCTTCCATTGGAGGAAACCAGGTAACCTTACTTCTATCCACTTTTTGAACAATGGAGAAACAACTGGAAGAAGGTGGACTTAAGAACTCCCAATTTCTTACCATAAGAGAATCCCAATAACTTAGAGTTACCTGAAGAGTTAAGATGAGCTACAATAGTTTCACAAATAGATTTTTCAATGATACTCCAAATCTCATCTAAAGATCTTTTTTCTTTTAAAAAAATTCTCCTGTTTCTCTCTAACCAAATGGACCAGATTATAATAGAGGGAGTAACGAGCCAAAGAGATGCAAAAGTTGAATCTTTATAAAGAATTAGCCAACTGAGAAACATAGATTTTAAATTATCTGGCAAGGGAGAAAACCAACATAACTTTTGACAGGCCCAATACCAATAGGAAGAAGCAAAAGGACAAGTTACAAACATATGATCTGTGCTTTCCTCAACTGTATCACAGAAAAGACAATTAAATGAACTCGAGATCCCCAGTTTCACCAATCTTTGGCTTGTCAAGATTTTATTATTGTAAACTAGCTAAGCAAAGGAACCAGCTTTGGGTAAACAAGCCTTATTCTAACAAAGGAAGAAAGGCCAATTGTACCTCTTATCATTTGAAGGATTCAATAAGGAATTATAGCCTTCTTTTACTGAATATTGACTAGTTTTAGAGAATGACCAAATGAGAGCATCATCTCTATCTAAATATACTATTCTTTTGTCCTTTAATAATAAAGAAAGAATGCCCTTTTGATCTGATGGGAAATCACAAATATTAAAGTCTTTCCACTTCATTCTAGGAGGAAAAAAACTTGAATCAATAAGAAAATAATCATTAACCTTAGTTCCCCACAAGTTGGAAAGGACCATTTTGGCTTGATTCAGGCCTAGGTGGCTACAAAGAGGAGGCAAACCATTCCATGAATCAAGCCAAAAAGAAGCCTTATTACCCCTATGAATTACCCAAGAAAGATGAGGAACAATAACCCTTCTACAATCAATAAGGAAATTCCAATTTTTGACCCAATAGGGGGATTAGGGTGTAAAGATTCTTTCAGGAAGTGGAGAATCAAGATATTTAAAATTCATCAATCTGCACCACTTTACTTTTGGTTTAGAGAAGAGCCTCCAAGCCAATTTACCTTCTAAGGCCAAATTATGATATTCTAAATTATGAATGCCTGAACCCCCAAAACGAATTGAAGAACAAACTCCATCCCAAGCAAATAGAGCTATTTTCCTTTCCTTAGTCTCATTACCTTTCCAAAGGAAGTCCCTTAGAAACTTTTCAATTTTAGAGATTACCCCTTTAGGCATTTTCAACACAGTCATCATGTAAATAGGAATAGTTGTCAATACCAATTTTATGAGAGCTATTCTTCTTGCCAACGTTAACCATTTACCCTTCCATGATGCATTTCCCTTTTGAATAGTCTAAATAACCAAACTCCAAAAAACATTTTTATGGGAACCACTGAACAAAGGAACACCCAAATACTTCGAAGGCAAAGTCTCAATGTTGTAGCCAAGAAAGGAAGCAATACGAGTCTGTATAGTAGCATTAGAATTGAAGAAGAAAATCTTAGATTTTTGAGGATTAACGACTTGTCCTGAAACTTGACAATAGAGAGAAACTACCTTCTTGATACATTTGGCCTCTGACATAGAAGGAACACCATACAAAAGAGTATCATCTGCAAAAAGAGTATGAGTAAAAGAAAAAGGAACCCTTGGAATAATGAGGCCTTTCCAAAAACTTCTAACATTTTGATCCAAAACTAACCTGCTAAAGGCTTCAGCCACAATAATGAACAAAAATGGTGAAATTGGATCACCTTGTCTAACCCCTTGACTAGAATGAAAAAAACTAGAAGGGGAACCATTTACCAACATAGAAAACTTCACACCTGAGATATAAGAATATATCCAATTACACCATTTTTGAGTAAACCCAAATTTGGACAAAACCTTCATTAAAAAATCCCAAGAAACCCTGTCATAAGCCTTCATCATATCTAATTTCAAAATCATTGCCTGCAACCTGTTTGATTGAATAGAGTGAAGGATTTCATGAGCCACAATGGCTCCATTAGAAGTTTCCCTACCTGGAACAAAGCCCTCTTGTTCTTTTGAAATAATTTTTGGAATAATTAAAGCAAGTCTCAAAGAAATGGCTTTTGTGAAGATCTTATATAAAGTATTGCAAAGCAAGATTGGCATAAAATTAGAGAAAGAGATTGGAGAGCTACATTTGGGAATCAACACAATACAAGTAACATTCATCTCCTTAAGAATAGATCTTCTTCTCCTTGCTTCTTCTATAGCTAACCACACATCCTTCCCAATGAAATCCCAACACTTCTGAAAGAAAAGAGGTGTAAAACCATCCGGCCCTAGACCTTTATCTGGGTTTAAAGAAAAAACTTCTTCCAATGTAAATTCCTTTAATAAAAGATCATTATCTTCTTTTGTAATCATATTTGGAATACAATCCAAGATCTTATTTTCAAGAACAAGATCAAGAGGATCATTCTGTTTGGACAATAGATTAGAGAAAGAATTAACTACCTCATCTCTAATTTGATGAATATCTGAAAGGACAACTCCATCACCTAATTTAATTGACCTTACCAAATTTTGTTGATGATGAACTTTTAAGGAAGAGTGAAATAACTTAGTATTCCTGTCTCCCTCCTTGAGCCAAATTTCTCTAGATTTTTTACGCCAATAAATTTCTTCCCTTGCCAAAATCTCTTCCAATTCACACTTACAAAACTTCTCTTTCTCAAAAAGCTCTTGATTCATTCCTTGGTTGATGATTTGATCATTAATAGCTTGAAGGTGAGAAATCAATTCACTTTTCTGAGAAAAAAAATTATGAAAGTGGTCCTTATTCCAAAGCAAAATCTTTGACTTAAGCTAATTCATTTTTTACAAATCTGAAACATTCTTGAGCCTTCAAAGTATGGACCTAAGCTCCACTAATCTTTTAATAAAGGAAGGAAACTAGAGTCTCTAAACCACATAGCTTCAAATTTAAAAGATTTTCTACCCTCAAAAGAATTAGAAGAAGCTAAGACCTCCAAAAAGATAGGAAAATGATCTGACCTAGACAATGGAAGAATTAAAGAATGAAAACTAAAGTTTTCTTGTAGCCAGTCTGGAGACACCCAAAATCTATCTAGCCTTTTCTGCTATATGACAAAAATCTTTCCTTCTGTTAGTCCAAGTAAACTTACCATTAGATGGAAAGGGATCAAAAAAGCAATTTCTATTAATGAAGTCAACAAAATCAATCATAGCCCTTGATGGAGGAATGATACCACCACTTTTTCCTCCAAATTCTGAATAGCATTGAAGTTTCCCCCGAGAATAACCTTTTCCTCCTTTAAAATATCCAAGATTTCATTCAAACTATCCCACATAGCTCTTTTTTCCTAAGTAGAAACATGCCCATAAATATTAAAAACCCAGACATTTAATTTTCCCCACCCGACTTTAAACAATAACCAATTCTGAGATTTAAAACAATTTGAAATTTCTAGCTGAGACTTATTCCATAATACTGCAAGACCTCCTGAGGCTCTAGAAGCAAGATAATGAAGAAAACCCCATTTTTTCCAAATTGAAAAAATTGCTTCCGCTTGAGAATTAGAAAATTTAGTTTCTTGAATCAACACTAAACTAGCTCCAACAGATTCTAATTGATGCTTGATTAAGCATCTTTTGTTAGGGGCATTAATGCCCCTAACATTCCATGAGAGGATTTTCATTGATTTTGAGGAGAGTGACAAGCTCTCCTTGTGCGAAGAACTTTATAAAGCGTAGATTGAATCCTTGCTTGTATTTCCTCCTGAGTTTTCTTCACCTTACCCTTTCTTTTTGAGGATTTGTTACTTGGAGAAGAAAGAGGAGTTGTTTCCCCAGCCAAAGGGGTTTGAGAAATAGAACTCATCCCAATGATTGCTGGAAGAGAATCCCCACGTAAAACTTCGTCTGCAATCTTTTCAATTAGATCCATGCCCACTTTTAACAAAACATCCTCTACCAACTTCTTAGCTTCCTTCTGAGGAAACATATCTGGAGAAGTACCCCCAATAGATTTATTTTCCAAAGAAGAATCAAAAGATATCTCAACACCTTCATTACACTAATTCAAACTAGATAACAAACTAGTTAATGGATCTTCAGGTATATCAGAAATACTAGGGGGAATATCAAAATCAAAACTATGATCATCTACCCCTGAAGAAAATTGATCCTTCTGAGAAGAAGCTTTATCAAACACTTGTTCAGATTCCCCACCAACCAATCTATCAAAAGATAACTCCTCTGTATTATTAATTGCTAGTTCATTCGCCACTGAAATATCTTGCTAAGAAGAAGTGATAGGGATTTGATCTTCACTATTTGATAGAAATCCCAAATCATTTATTATATTATCAACCTTTGAAGCATGAATCTCTTCCAGATCTTTAGATCGAAATGAATTTTCTAACACTTGATCAACCAAAACAACATTCGATCTTAGTTCCTCAGAAACATTCTCCTAAAACCCAATATGTTCATTAATAATAGGCCCTTCTACAAAACCCTTTTCTAAGTGTGCACCTCGAACTTCAGGTTTATCTTTTTCCTAAACCTCACATGCCCTAACAACTTCCATTTCATCAAACTTAATAATAGTTTGAGGATCTTCAAAAACCACTTCCTGGACCCAAGAGCATTTAGAAGTTTTCAAGACCACCCGATTGGAAAAGGGAAAAAGGTATTCATGACAATACAAAAATAAATAGGCAGGAGAGGGTTTTTGAAGGTTAACATGTCATGATTAACAAAAAACCCTAATTTTTCTTCCATTAATCTAATTATTTTCAGATCTCTATATTCCAAAGGGAGATTATGAAGACTAATCCAAAAGGGAAAAAATTCTCCTTCGATTGCTTTAGGATCAAAATTAGGCTCCCAGGGTTGTAAGAAAAACCCTCTTCCATTAAAGAACCAAGATTTTATTTTTAAAATATTATCTCAAAACACCACAGAAGAGAAGATGGCTACAAAAAAATCTAAATCCTTGTCTAGGAAAAAAATATTTGAAACCCCCTCCCAATTCTGATTAATCCATTGTTCCAAAACATGTTTCTCTAGTTTAGGGTTCCAAATCTTATCTATAATAGTCGTTTGTTTCAAATCTTGAATGTGTGGCAAAATCCAATCATCAAGTATCTGAATTTCTATGTCCTTAATCTCCTTTTCCGATGGAGTTTCCTTATGAAATTCCTTCCTTCTCCAAATTTTTTTAGACTCCGTAGGTTGCTCAAACCTTTCTTCAAAATGGAACAGACCTCGAAACCTAATAGTTCGAGATCTGAAACCCTCTCTTCCTTGTCGAAGATCTCTCTGATTACGAAAAAATGAGGATTGCCTTCTAGAAGAAACCCTAAAACGATCATTTTCATAATTCCAATTTCCCACGTAATTTCTGTTGCTAACCATTTGATTTGGGAAAAAAGTTTTATGAGCCCTAAGAAAGTCTTCAAACAAGATCTCTTGAGACCATAATGGTTTTTTCCTTATTTATGTATAACCACGTGGTCTAAAGTCCATTTCGCATTGTTATTGTTGATTAGATTTCTTCATGGACAAGTAATCTTATTCTTTCTTGTCTTTTACTAATTTGCAAAGATTTGGGCGTTCTTACTCCATCTTGGGTTCTGGTATAGTTCCTGGAGAGTTCTTCTATAGTAGGCATATCCATTTTGTTGATATTCCCTTTTCCCATCAGATCCAATTCATGTTTTGATTCTTTGTCTAATCCTTTTACAAACAGGGTTCTGGCCAAAGAATGATTTACAGGGTTACCATACCTTCTCAAAGCAAAGTTGAACCCATCCACATAATCCTCTAAGGTCTCTTCCTCTCTCTATTTAATTTTGAATAATTCCTCATTTTTATCACTGACTCTATAGTAGTCCTGGTATTTTACCAAGAATTCTATCTCCATCCGATCCCAGGAATGAATGGAGTTTTGGGGCAAACCCATAAACCACCTCATTATAGAATCCTTCAGGGTTGAGGGAAACAGTTTGAGTTTTTGATTATCTGATCCATAATCATAAGTCTGGCATACCACTTTAAACTAAAACAAAAACTAATCTGGATCCTCAAAAGCAAAACCCCTAAAATTTGGCAAGTGTGCAGGTGAAATATTTTTCATAGGGGCATTATCTCTAGTATCCAAGACAATGGGATATGAGAAGGTTCTTGGAGCCTGATTTTCCTCCTCTTCATGATTATCACCCATGTCTAATACTGGTTCTTCTTCTTGAGGTTCTGGGGAATTAGTTTCTGGCATAGGGTCTGCCTAGAATTTATGTTGCAATTCCTAGATATAGTCAGCGAGTGGAAGATTTAGAGGATTTAAGGGATTATTGAATTGAGGTGCAGCTTCCAAAGTAGGTTCTAGATGTCTCTCTTCAACAAGATCTTATGCCACCCCATTGCTTTCTCCTATAGTCTATTGATGGGGTGTTTGTTTTATATATCTTCCTTTTGAATCTCTAGCTCTAACCATACAGATCTATCCTAAAACTGTTTAGCTAAGTTTTCCTAATTAACACAGTAGTCCCTGGCAACGGCGCCAAAAATTACAAGGGTCATTTTGCCTTATCATTTAATCATATTTCAAGTGTCAAATCCAGAGCTGTGTCCTTGGCTATCTACAATTATGAATCCTATAGTTGCCATCTTTATCTAACTAACTCTAATGATCTTGAAAATAATACTACTGATCTTATCTGCTATGAAATGAACTCCAAGAATATTGAAAATGAAACTAAACAATGAATTGCTTAAAGTAAACCTATATTATTCCTTTCAACTAAAACATGCATTTATCTATGAAAATAGTAACTATCTTAAATAGAATCTGAAATAACAAAAACAACAATACTAGCCTTCTGCCTTGGTGGTGAGAGTGGGCCCTTGCTCCACACCCTTAGGGCTGGAGACTAAAGTAAAGAATTAGCACAAGAAGATAATATCACAACTCAATTCTAGTCCAATTCCATCAGCTTTGTATTTAGAAAATGTTTATGTCCAAAATAAGATTACAGAAATCAGAAATTAGTCGTTACTCTCTTTCTGCTGCTACTTCTGTAAGTTTATATCTAAATCAATGATGAGATATCACTTACCTTAACTACTAGTTCATCTATGAGATAACATCAATCTCTTTATTTTACTAACTATCTAACTACAGAATAAATATCCATGCAATTAAAATAGATTGAGTGGAACTGAAGTCCACACTAAATCTGAGTCTTAGTTTTAAATACACTTGGGTAGCAAGGCCCTAAAATATAGGTATTTAAATTAGTTTATCAATAACTCACGCAAAATAAAAAAGAGAAAACTTTGAGTAGTTAACTATGGTCTGCCCTTAATAACTTAGGTGATGATTTGAGTAACATTAGGAGCATCCCGATCACTACTGGAAGTGTCTGACTGACAACTATGCTAGAAATCTGCACTATTCTAAAGAGGTGGTGGAGATGTATGTTTCCATCTGTAGCTTCAGAGATATGATTGTGACTTTCTTGTTCAGCTCCAGAGATGCTCATGACTTTAGTCCAGCTCTGGAGATGATTCACCTCCTTATCCCAAAATCTCTCCAATCAATTTGGAAAACATTGGAGACCAGTCATGGCATTCTGATGTCAGCTTCAGAGATCATTAGGACTACCTCTGTAGATGCACAAAATTGTATACCTGAACACTTGCACTTGTTGATTTAAAAAGAGAAGATTTTTACACATTTCCATCAATTCAATGCACATTAGTCCTTCAATCAGAAATCATGATTCTAAGTAATTCATCTCTTATTAATCATCATTAGAACAATCTTGTCAGCCTATTTTGGTGCAGTCATTAGGACAATGGGATAAGAAGGGAGAAAAAGAGGGGTAAAAAGGTGTATTTCATGGGTGCTACCTGGCACTTATCAGACCTCATCAATTGTATCATATGAAAAGAGAGCTTTTGGATAGACTGTCAAAATTTATATAGAATTGTCATGATATATATATTTGGCTTATATATAATTTTACTTGTACTCAGATGCCATAGTATTTTAAGGGCACCTTTGAATGGATAACTTGTTGGAAACAAGGTAGATAATTGAGAGGGGCGTGAATCAGTTATCTCAAATTTCTTTAACTTTCTTTTCTTCTTTAATAATTAGTGCAACATCAAAACATATAAGCATATGTGATCATAAAAATACAAATAAAATCAACACACATAAGACAAGGATTTTTATGTGGAAAACCCTGTCAAGGGAAAAACCATGGGGTGACTAACCCAAGATTGTATTCTCTGTTAAAAGAATAAAGGAGTAGAAAATCGTACTTGCCAATTAGGGCTCACTGCCTGAGCACACTGTTCACAAGAGGCACACTGCCTACATGAGACTCACTGTCTACAAAATTTATAGAAGGTAATCAGGGGTTTGAACTGATGAGAGGCATCTACAAATGCAAGAGTTTAGTTCCTGTGAGGCACAATACACTAATCTGAAGCACTTCATTCTTCCTCTGTTTTAGTGTTGTTGCTCTGTCACATACCGGACTTGAATTGCTGCTTTCACACTTATCCCTTCTTTTCTTCGCACTTTATTCCATCCCTTCTTCACAACACACACACACCTACATACTGGAATCCATCTGATATATATATATCCGCATCAAGGATTACATCAACTTTCTAGTCTGCAACAAGAACACTTTAAGATATTTGCAAGTTACCAATCTATCAATAGAATCCATGCTTGATTTGTGATATGTATAAAAAACATGGACATAGAAGTATTTAATCATGTTGGCCAACAATGTATAATCCCCCAAATAGCTTGATCAACACCTTTTACTCATCTGGATTGAAGTCTAATGCTCTGTCGGTCAATTCTTTTTTGTTTGCTCTGCCTGTCTGGAACCCAACACTCAGATGCTCATATCTTTTTCATGCTTTATCACCAGAGGCTAAATCTCTAGAATATAGTAGTCATGATACCCCTCTTGACTTATCCAAGTCTGCAACTTGCTGAGTTACACCATCTGAGAGATCTGGACCTGATTGTCAGACCTTGTTGCATACGTTGTTCTTGTTCACCGGACCAAAACAATCTTCAATCTAACTTCTGGTATACTATGTACTGCGGATGTGTGGGATAGACTTTGTTGCCATCAATGACAACACTCATGAAGCCACACAGTGTCTCTTGCCAACAATCTCCCCCTTTGGCATTGATGGCAACACTTAGTGAAAAATGGCTAAGTGTCACAGTAAACTCCCCCTTGGCTGATGCTTTGTCTTTTTCACTATTTTACCAGAGCTCCCCCTTAGCTGGATTCTACATTTTTCACTACTCCTCACTCCCCCTTTGACATCAATGGCAAAGGGCAAAATCTTCATACCAAAATTTTGCAAAAAATGTCCTATACATGGCCGTATAAGTATATATATAAATGTTATACTTACATATACTTAAGTATATCCACAAAAGTGGCCTTCAACTGTACAAACTTTGTGGCCCAACTCTGCGTCATCTTGTCCAAAATGGAGATGTGACCACTCAACAAAAATGCATATGCTTTTGCCCTTCTTAAATCTGCTGGATCATTGGTCTAGACTATGGTCTGAGCATCTGTCAAGGCCTCATGCATTGCCTCTAACTTAGGGATAGTTATCCCTCTGAGTTCACTCATTCTATTTATTGTATCCTTCTTTTCTTTGTTCAGCCTCTTTATTTCATTTATGATGACAATGGCCTGGCATTCTTGATTCATTAAAGAGGTAGTAAGGGGATCAAAATTCTGAGATAAACTTGATAGTTTACCTTCTTGTTCTTTCACCTTCTTTTCAATATCCTCTGTCACTTTGGGCCAAGATAGACAAAATTTGTACATGTCCCTACCATCTTTAAGAGCATTTTCAAGGCTATTTATTCCAATGTCTAGGGTCCTCCTATCATTAACAATGAGTCCCTGTACTTCAGTGAATCTTTTTCCCAAAAACTCTTTCTGGACCTTTGCTTCTGCTAATTTTTCTAGAGATTCAAAGTGAGTGCTATTCTCATTTTTTGAACCAGAGAGAGAGAGTCAAAATTTAGTGGCCCTTGAAATAGCTCAGGTTCATCTATCTCCATCATTTCCTTGTTTAAGAAGTTCTTCACTGCCTCTGCAGTGTCTCTTACTAGTGATTGAGTCTTCTTTAGGATATCAGAACAGTCATCATTGGTCTTTTCTACTTGTTCTCCTTCTTTTCCCTTAACCTCCTCTTCTTGACTCACTTTATCCTCTTTTCTTCCTTCTCCTTGAACTTCAAAATCTGGAATGTCTGCAGTGGGATCCAAAGGAGAGATGTCAATTGAGTTTTCTACTTCATGAACTTCCTCTTCTGGAACAGAGGAATCCAAGTCCTTAGACTTCTCTTCATCTATCTCTTTTGATCCTTCTACATCAGAAGATTCTTCATTGGTTACATTTAATCCTTCAACATCCATGGTAGAAGGTTCTTCATCTATTTCCTTTGCAATAGGAAGATTGAATATTTTGAAAGCATTCTAGAGGATGTCTTTTGTTTCTCTTGCTACTTGGTCAGTTTCTCCAAGCATAAGTTTATTCATTCTTGCTTTACTCCGGAACTCATCCTTACAATCCTTGAAAATCATGTCCATTTGTTTTGGAGTGATAGAAGGATAAAGTTGAATCATTATTTGTTCCCGAATCTCTAGATATTTTGCCTTTGCATTCTCTTTTCTCAGTTCAAGTACCTTCTCTAGACTTTTGGAAATTAATGATATAACTTCAATGAAAGCTTCATTGTAAATATTCAGGTACTTGACAATAGCTTCTTCCAAAATCCTCTTGTCAGTATCATTGTATTCATCATAGAACTCTGTTACTGGCTGCAGGTTCCCATCCATAGTAACTGCCTTAATGATGTCATCAATGGAAAGAGTGGGATTTTCAACAAATTCCTCTGCCTTTTCTTCCTTATTTTTACTAGCAGAGAATTCCCTGAATGTTTTCTTCTTCATTTTCTTGATTTCCTCATCAGATTTTGTTTCTTCATCATCTTTAAGGCTTGTATATGACCTTGTGGCTTTGGTATTTGTCCTCTTTTCTCCTTTTCCAGATGTCTTGACTTCTGGTTTGGTAGCCTTTAAGGTTTTAGGAGTGGCAGGTGTAGAGCTCTTGGAAGATCTAGTCCAGGAGGAGGCTTGTACCGGAGTGTCTCCTTTCTTTGCTTCTTGTTTCTCCTTTTCAGCCTTCTCCATCTTCTCTCTATTTGCATCTATAGCCTCCTTTGATAGGCCAAATCTTTTGGCAATTTCTTCAACCTCCCTTCTTACTTTCCTCTTTATTTCTGGTTGTCTTAACTCAACATGTATTTTTACACTTAGCTCTTGAAAGGTGCCAAACCTTTCTACTTCAGGGTCCTTAGGCTGGCTCAACAGGTGTTAAATATGTAGCTCCAAGATTTTTTCATCTACCTCATATCCCATAGGCATTATCCACACAGTTCTAGGCTCAACTGCCTCCATTAGGCATTGATCAGTGTCAACCATGAAGCACACTGTGTCCTTGTATTTCTCAACTATGGATTGAGGTATCCTCTCTCTGGCTTGCATCATTCTTTGGAAGTTCTTAAAGTAACCCCAGAGAGTTGTGTTCTAAGCTTTAGCATCACCAAGTCCATACATATAATCTCTAATCTAGATTGTAATCAGTTTATCATTTTGCCAAACCCAACCACTAGATCCGGGTAGCTCATTCATATAGTAGAAGAATAGACATAGTATTAGACAACCATATTTAAAGGAATTCTTCTTATCCTTTTTGATCTTCTGTAGGTTTTCTAATAGTTGATTTAGGAGAAGTTCACACAGGTCATAATCTGCATCTTCCCTCAAAATCTAATATGCTGCATAGATTACTATCCCAGACACAAAATTCTCCCTGCTAGAATGATAGATCTTGTATCCAATTATCATTGAGGCAAACTTGACATCCGGATCTATGATGTCATCTATGGTCATTGCTCTTTTATCAAATTTAGATCCAGTGGCTTCAGTTACTGTCTGGGTCTTAATAGATTTAAGTGCAGGTAACCCACTGGATGAGTGCAGTCCAGTCACTGCCCTGATGGCATCTTTAGTTATTTTGAAGGGCCTCATTAACCACATGAAATTATCATGCATCCTTTTAAGGACATACCAAACCCAATCATCTTCTGCAAAACATGGAAAGTGTATGCAATGTCCGAAGTGTTTATCTCAGAGGGCCTTGAATTCAGGTTTGAGTTCAAAACTCTCATCTATTAGCTATTTGTGATAGATGTCCATCAATTTTGAGTCTCCAAATTCCTCAATGTTGGCATGGATATAGACCCTAACATCTTCTACATGTAATACCCCATGCAGAATGCTAGAAAATGTACCTAAAGGATCAACTTCTAGAGATTTATAGGGGTGTTTCTTGAATTTAGGATGCGGCCTATAAGTGATCTTTACAACCATTAGAGTAGCCATCTTGGAAAAGGTTCAGAGAGATATTTTCAAAATGGAAGTACCTTTTTACGCTTTAGGGTTTGAAATAGGAGCCAAAACAAACTGCTGGCCGAATTCAATTTCCAGTTGATCTTTAAGTGAATTGTAGAAACATCATTGTAGGGCTCTTCTTTTCTTCTTCACGAATGCAAGTGTGCAAATTGGTGGTGTTCACCTGGGATTAGGGTTTTGTTTCGAGTTTGTAGATTCCTATGTGTGTTTCTTCAAACCCTTAGTGCCCTGGTTTAAATTGTTCCTCCATCTACATGGAGTGTTTTGCCCCCTTTTCCTATTGCACTCATGAAAAATGTTAAGTCTTGTATATGCAAATGCAAGTTGCATGTTGGCAAGTTTGTGAAATCTTAATCGACTTCCATAAAATGTTGAAAATTTGAGTTATATGCATGTTTTAATGTATATCGGGTTGCATATACATTAGTGGAATCTTTCACAAGACTCCCAGGAATATTCTGCACTTGTATGCCTTTTCAATTGCATATTGGGTTCAGGGTGGAAGATACATTGAGGGAATATTGTGTAAAAGATCTTGTGTTTGTATGTGCAGGAATGAATGTATGTCAATATACTTTAGGTCTTATGCAATGAAAAATATACAAGGAGGCCCAATATACGTCTGCTACAGTGTAAAGGTTTATCGCCAGCACATACAATGAAAAATGTACAAGGGTGAATGTATCTCTAATATACAAGTCAACATGCAGGCGTTGAAAGATACAAGGAAAGTATGCATTCATAGAATATTCCGTCGCAGATTCCGCAGTTGTATAAAGGGGTTTGTATATTTGTGTTTGTATATTTGACATACAAACAAATATACATTTGCTACAGTGCGGCGGAGGTGATGCATGTGGTAGGGCCCGCGAGTATATGCAAGCAAGTTTGTATATTCAGTGTACAAGAGAAGTAGATGCAAGGTTGAATGCATGTTCAAACATACAAAGGTCATATGCAAGCAAAGTATACAAGGACCGATGTACATTTGGTGGGGTCCGCCTCACATGCAAGCAACTTTGTATCCCACATACAAGGGCGAATGTATATGTGTTATACATTCGAAGATATACAAAAGGAGAGACATGCAACCCAGACGCGATGGAGCAATAAGGTGCAATGAATGAAATTTAGCGTCCATGGGTTGTATAAAGCGCTTGTATATGCTGATATACAAGCTGATGTGCGGTGAAGGGGATACAAGCCAGATTTGAACCGATTCTCAAATTGTTCTAATAAAATTTGAGGTCCGACTTGTATATAAGGTGTTTGTATATGCTTTTGGGCATGCATATACAAGGCGAAAAGGGTAAAATAAAGGTGCGAAAGGCCAGCGATAGCATCATGGGGTGCCCATGTGGCATGTTTTCATTGGCTGGTGGCTCTTCATACATATTTTGGGACCGTTGATCTTGGCAATGGGTTTTTAGATCGACGATCGGGTTTTGAACCTCTGGCAATGGCTTTCTTCCTTGCGTCTGTGGTCATTTTTTGAGCAAGAATTTTCCATGGGTGCGCTGTTACTGTTCCCGGGAGGAGCTACCGGTGGTTGAGCCATTATGGCAGGATTGCAGACAGGCATGGGTCGATGGTTGAATGGCCAGGTACCTAGTTTATGACAGGGAGTTTTCCAGCGGCGGCACAGAGTTTGAGCTCAACCACTCCCCGTCCTTCTCTTGCTTCTTCCCATTTTGTCCACTGCTGCATTTATGATTTGGGTGCCATTCTTGGTGTAATGTATCTGGCAGAAATTTTGATTTGCCTTGTAATTAATGTGTTGAGTACACTTCCTTGTTGTATAAGGAGGACTGTGTTACTCATTTTTGGTGGTTGAAAATGGGACAAACATCTAGCTCTATGATACAATACAACTTAGTTGGCGGCCCTGTCCTGAAAGTTCTGTGAGTTTATGAGTCTCATGTTGTATGTTTCATGCATAATTTAACTAGTTTCATGTTGTTTTATATGACAAATGCACTGGTTGCATGTGTTTAATCATTTGTCTCCAAGTTGTGGCTGTATTTTCTTTTGAGTCTAAATAACTAAGGGTTATTTATGATTTAGGAATATGGGTTTTCTGTATTGAATGTTTAATCTCCTACCTTTGTTCAAGGGACAAATTAAAAGTTTTAGATTAATCGTTAAGAAAATATGTTACAGCAGGGATTCCTTTAAGTATGAATGACTAAACACTCTGTTTTGGGAGATATCTGTAACGCAGATATAATAAAATCCCCTTGATAACTAGTCTTTGGTATATGTTTATGCTGACCATTCACATGTGTATGTCTACTGACTCCGAGCCCTGGATAGGCACCAATCTAGCCTTGCATTGAGGTTACACTCCAGGTCCTAGTTTTGCATCCAAATATAAATCAAACTCAAACTTCATAAACAAACCTTTTAGGACATTAGAAGTAGTTTTAGGATCCAAAATCCTCTGTCTACAACTGAACATAGGCCCAAAGCTAGCCCCTTTGCACTTATCTCACAGTTTTGGTCTGCTTAATAGAGGATTTATCTACTTTGTGTCAACATCCCAACAAATACATAGATGCATTTTAGTGATGTTGAATAGGGAATACCCCCTTGGTTCTGCAGAGCCTAAAGAAGAAGAGGAGATATTTATAGAGTCTATCTCCTATACTGTTGGCCCTTGGCCCAGGAATCCTATTGATCAATAATGGCTATTTTGTAGGGATTACTGGGAATAAGCATCCAGTCTGGGAAAATAACCAACAGATTTTGGCAACTCTGCTAGGGACGTGAAGTGAAAGAACCCTGATTTTAAAAGAAAACAATTCCTAGTAGTAGGTGGTGACTTTGAACCAATCTCCCAACCAGTGAAGCAAAAATTTGTATGCAAGGGAGAAGATCCTAGAGTAATACTCTGTTTGAAGAGTTACCCACAAAAATGATGTATAGGAAAAAGGGGACTGTTCGAGCCAGTCAAGATGGTTCTCCTAGCCCCAGGAAAAATGAATTTATTCAGGACAATCCAGGATCTTTAGAGCAAACAATACCTTATTTTTCAAACACTGAGGCTGAGATCCAGAACATATATGAGAAACAACAAGGTGCTGGATTGAGAATAAGGTCAGAGGTGTTTCAGGAGCATCCTTTTCATGATTCTCCTGACAGATTTGAAGAAGCTGAATCCCTAAGGGATGATGATAATGATGATCAAAATGTGATAAAATCATTCTCTTCTATGCCTAGAGATGAGGAACTAGCTGATGAAATTAAGAGCTTAAGTGCCAAAATAGAATATCTACAGGCAGTAAAGATTAGAGATGACATGAGACAGAAAGTGCAAGCTCTGAGAGTTGCTCAGAATGATTCAATTCCTACCCTTGAAAATACAAATGTGCAAAGAAATCAGCAAAGGAATGAGGTCCAGGATCAGCATAATGATCAAAGACAATGCAAATAATGCTAGAATACCACTAAATAATGTAAGAAATCAGAATGCAAATAGAAATGCAAATGCTAATCAATTTGGTAGATAGCCAATGCAGTTGGACAGATTCAGACAACTGGTTTTTGATGGCATTCCTGGTTATCCAAACCCTATTAACAAACATGTGAGGCTGCAAGTGCCTAAATTTTTAGGAAACAATATTGTGTCAGGTGAAGACCATCTAAAAGCTTTTTAGAATATCATGGACAACTTTGAGGTTGAACATGAGGATGTTTTCATGAAATCATTTATGCAATCCTTAGTTGATGAAGCCAAGGAATGGTACAAAGTTTTGCCTGACAAAAGCATTTCATCATGGGATGAATTTAGGAGAATATTCAAGGAACAATATGGTGACAAAACTGATCCTAGTTTCTTCATTAATGAATTCACTGGTATTGCCAAAGGATCAAATGAACAAGTTGCTGATTTCAATGCTAGATTCATGAAGGTATTGAACAAATTGCCATAGGACTTGAGACCTAATGAACCTATGTGCATAGTGTTGTACATAAATGCTTTTGATGCCAAGACAGCTTATGGATTAAGAGACAAGGGACCTCATAGCCTTAGGGATGCCTTCAAAATAGCAACTAATATTGAAAATAACAGGAAGGTGTCAGGTAAGATAAATAGAAGGGATGATGTGAAAATTCTGCAAAATCCAAACACTAAATCTCAGAGTATCCAAGGTAATGCATCTACTTTTGAGGATAAAATAGATAAATTAACAAATGTTGTTAAGGACCTGAGTTATAGAATAGCTAAAAATGAAAAGGGGATAGGTCCTGACAGGCCAGTTTACCTAAGGCAAGAAAGAAGACCATCATTACATGATATGCCATATCACACTAGTTGGCATGATGGTAAACTCATCCTCCCGCACAACAATACAAATCAAAGGACTCAAAATACAAAGGAAACTCCTAATCCTTTGAAGAAGGCTATAAATATTGTTAATGACACCCTATGGTGTATCATATGTCAAATGCCTCATTCACAGTCATAATGTATGATTGCTCAATCTCTATATAATAATGTTGTTGCTTGTGATGAATGCAATGAGCCGCATTGCATGGAGGATGATAATGTCAATATGCTGTCTACAAATAGAGGATACTCTTTTCATGATGCTAATGCAAGTGTAGATAATGAAATTCAAGTCTGCCAACAGTTCCCATATGATGAGGATGAAGAGGACAATTATGCCTATGCTCAGGATTCACATAATTTCCTGAGTAATTTGAGGAGACCTTCTAATGAAGAAATTAGAGCCCTCACAGCAGCAACAGTAGCTCAAGTCAAGAGCAATTACAATCTCAGAGGTAAGGCTCAGGTAAGTGGTACACCTCAACCAGAGAACACTTTTGTGAGCCAGCCAATGCATAATTATAAGGGGACTGGAACATATAGGAAACAATGGAACAATAATAAACAAGGCTTTAAGCAAAAAATAGGTTACGATTCTCAAAAAATAGAAAACACAGTTCCCCAGGTTGAGGATCAAAGTATAAATTCTCAGAGCAAGAATGACAGTCAAGGAGCCATAAAAACTAAAACTGGATCATCTCAGGATAGAGGTAAAATGGTGGAGCAAGCTACAACTATTATTCAAAATTATGCTCCATTTGATATCACTCAAATCTTATCACAGATAAAAGTCTCTGTTCCACTAATGGAACTGATGAAAGTAGAAGAGTTCAGAAATAAGGCTGTGTCCTTAATCTTAGGAACACCATGTCAAGCCAAGTAGATTGATCAACCTCAGGGTAAGAAACAGGCCCTATATATTGATGAAGATGAAGTTCCTGAGGTATATTTGGGGATGACCATGACAAAATGCCCCTCACAAGTGGAGCCATTTTATGTCTCCCTTGTCATAAATGGAAGAATAATTAGAAACTGTATGCTTGACTTAGGAGCATCCACAAACATCATGCCTTTGGCCATCATGCAGCAAGCTAGATTAAAGATAGATAAGGCATGTGGGAAGTGCTATGCCATGGATGCTAGGGAGGTCCCTGTCATCAGAATTATGAAAGATGTCAATTTCAGACTGGTAGCATATCTTGAAAAGACCTACAAAATGAACATAACAGTTGTTGATATCAAGCCACAGTATGGCATGTTGCTATCAAGAAAGTGGGCAGCGTTGATTAGCGGGAGTATGCAATTAGATCTGTCATACGCTATGATCCCTATGAATGGTAGGAATGCCAAACTGATAAGGGAGGAAAGATCATCAAAGACAGTGGAGAATCAAGAATCAGAGGAACAGATATGCTTTGTGGACACCGACTGTGATAATTTCAGAGTTGTCTCAGATGTTAAAGAAGGTAAAGAGGGAGACATGTGCATTCAAAAGTCTGATCAACAGGGCCTTTGGACCATGTATTTTGATGGAGCTTGTTCAAAGGAAGGCTCTGGTGCTAGGATTGTATTTCTATCTCCATCTGGTAAACTTCTAAAATTCTCTTTCTTGTTGAAGTTTACCTGTACAAATAATATTGCAGAGTATGAGGCTCTACTGTTAGGATTGAATGTAGCTCTGAAGCATGGAATTAAGATGCTCAAGGTGTTTGGTGATTCAGAGCTTATTGTTTCCCAAGTTAGAGATAAGTTTGCATTAAAGAATAAGAGGTTAAAATAATATAAGCATGCTGTTTGGGATACAATTGAATTGTTTGATGCATTTTCAATAAACTGGATAGAGAGATCAAAGAATGTTAGGGCAGATTTTCTAGCTAATGTAGCCATAAGGCCAGACGACATCACCCTATCAGATGTCACAAATGTTGAGGTCAAGCTTAGACCTGTAGTGCCAGACAATGTATGCAGCTGGCAAGTATTTGATGATGATAAAGATTTACTGAGATTTCTGCATTGTATTGATGAATATGAGAACCAGGAAATGGATTTTCAAAATTTTGTAGAGGTAGTAGATGGGAAAGAAACTCTCTTAGGGAAGGAAGTAATTCAGCTAAAGACAAATAAAATCCCTAGAGGGCTAGTTGCTTTAGAGAGAGCTTTTGACAATAGGGACCAACTCATCACAAATTCATCTCCAACAAACAAGAATGATTTAGAGGAGATAAATTTGGGGACATCTCATGCTCCCAAAAAGGTATACATTGGCAAACAACTCAAACCACATATCAAAATTATGTTGATTGCATTGCTAAGAAGGTACAAGCATGTCTTTGCCGGGTCCTATGAGGACCTAAAGGCTTATAGAGAAGATCTATTCCAGCATGAGATCCCATTGAAGTCTGAAGCTAAACCATTTAGACAAAAGCAAAGTCCTATCAACCCAACTTTAGCTCCTAAAATGCAGGAAGAACTCATGAAGCTTAGGGAGGCTGGAATAATCATGCCTATCAGACATTCAACTTGGGTGTCTAACCTTGTCCCAGTCAGAAAAAAAGAATGGTGACATCAGACTTTGTGTGGATTTTAGAAATTTAAATGTGTCTTCTTTGAAAGACAATTATCCATTGCCAAATATGGAGGCCATGTTGCAGAAGGTGACTGGCTGTGAGCTTCTATCTATGATGGATGGATTCTCAGGATACAATCAAGTGAAAGTGAAGGAATCAGAACAATTCAAGACCACTTTCACTACTCCATGGGGAACCTATGTTTATGTGAGGATGCCGTTTGGATTGACAAATGTAGGTGCCACATTTCAGAGGGTAATGGATGTTGCTTTTGCAGGATTGATTGATTCAATCTCAGCTATGTATCAAGATGACTTAACTGCCTTTTCAAAGAAAGAAGAACAACACTATTTGCATTTGGAACAAATTTTTATTAGAGCATTAGAATATGGCATCTCACTCAACCCAAAGAAATGTACTTTTGAGGTTGTAGAAGGAAAACTGCTTGGACACATTGTTTCCAAGGATGGAATCAGGATTGATCCTGAAAGGGTAGCTACAATTGACAAAGTCCAGATCCCTAAAATGGTAAAAGGTGTTCAGTCCTTCTTTGGACAGATTAATTTTGTTAGGAGATTTGTTCCTAATTTTGCAGAGACCACCAAGGAGATCTCTAAAATGCTGAAGAAGAATGCAATTGTCAAATGGGAAGATGAAGTAACCAAATCATTTCAAGACATAAAGGAGGCAATAAAGATGGCTCCTATTTTAAAATCTCTAGAATTTTCTAGGCCATTTCAATTGTTTTCATTTGCTTCTTTCCACACTATTGTTGCATGCTTATTGCAGAAGAATGAAGAAGGGTTTGAACAACCTATAGCTTTCTTTAGTAGGTTATTGCAGGCTACTGAATTAAAGTATGATATAATGGAGAAGCTGTGTATGAGGAAAAATCGATTAAATCTAAACTAATAAAACCAAAAACCCAATAACATAAAGAAAACGAATTTAAATAAAAGCCATGACAAATAATCAATGAAATAGAGACTTTTACCGAAATCTGTATTGTTTCCTTTGGATTGAATGTGGATTGCTTAATGAAGTTGCGAAGCCATAGCTGCAACAAGCAAGTAGTGTGCTCAAGAGATCAATGTCAAAAGATCGTAAGAGTGCTCAATCGACGCGTTTTGTATGCTCAAAGCTCTGTTAAGTATGCCTGAGAATATGATCGAAGAGAGAGACTCAATGAAGGAGTTGAGGGGGGTTTATATAGATTTCAATGAAGATCAATCAATGGTCCAGATAATTCAGAAGAATCAGTGGAGGAAAATAGTTGAGGAATGTGCAATGAATGAGAAGAAGACATGTGTCTTGCTTTCTTTTGCATGAGAGGAGTTATCAAGAATAGAAGAATGAGTTAACTGAAGAGATAAATCAATTAAAAGAATAAAGCAATCAGTTAAGTGATTTAAAACAAGAAGAAGGGATTTGCATGAGAAAAGCAGATATTTTGCTTTATTAAATATAGAAAACTTGAGTTATTTTAGAGATAACTCAAATTTAGATGAAAAAGCAATTTAAATAAATAATTGATTTATTTAAATTTAGAGAAGATATTTTGGAAGAAATAATTAAATAATTGGAATTATTTAATTTAGAAGATTTGAAAGCAAATTAAATAAATAAATTTATTTAATTGTTTGTGCACGATTTTGGAAAAATAGAAGATTATAAATAAAATATTTAATTTTATTTATTTTTAGAGGATTGAGATAATTTAAATAAATTTGCATGATTTATTTAAATTTAGAAGAACAATTGATTTAATTAAATAATGTAAGAATTATTTAATTGTAGATAATATAGAATTTGTTGAATTAATTAAATAATTGGGTTTTATTTAATTAATGTGGATTTGATTTTTGGAAAAAGGATAATGATCTAATTAAATAATTAAAATTATTTAATCGTGGAAGAATAACAGAGGAATTTAATTTAATTAATTAAATAAAGGAAATTTATTTAATTAATGTTGAAAGTATGTGATTTAGAAGAATTTGGTGAAATTAATTAAATAATTAGATTATTTAATTAATGTGTGAAATGCAGGTGATTAGGAAGAAATGACGAGATGCGAGCAGTGTGACGACTTGGTCATTTTAGGGTGTCTACATTTTGCCCCTCTTTGATGCAATGCAGTTTATAGCGTTGTGTCAAAGAAATCGATTGTCAAAGATGTGATACAATTTTATTGCCCCAGTGTAGGTAGTTGCCCCAGCGTATGCCCCCTCGAGCGGGAAGATGGGGAAGCGGCAGAAGAACAGTGTTGACGCTCGACTAGAAGAGTGCGCGACCAGGAAGAAGAAAAAGCAGAAGAAGGGGTGGGAAAGAAAAACTAAGGGGGGGGACACTATAAATAGGTCCCATGGGGACCACAATCCTCATTTGCACCCTTGGAGACTCTAAATTTAGAGAGGAGAGAATTCAAACCTAGTTGGAGAGAGTGGAGCAGCCAGCGAGGAGAGATGTCGATTCCAGCGCACAGTCATCGGGCGGAGTTGGTGCGGACCTATAGGAGGCCAGCAGGAGCTCCGGCAGCGGTAAGTGATCGAAAACCCCCTTTGCATTTGTCATAGAGGGTGGTTTTAGGGCTAGGTTTAGGTAGGGTTACCAAATAAGCCAAAAGCACTTTAGAAAATTGCAGGGCGTATGGTAGTCGTTCAGTGCGCTTTTGGTGCGCTGTAGCGCAGCTGGTAGTCGCTTGAAGCGCGCTTGGTAAAATCAAGTCACTTCTGGTTAATGTGCTAGCGCCGCAGTGCATTTGGTAAATCCCGTAGCGCAGTTGGTATAGAAGGACAACACACTTGGTAGGGCAGGTTAGCGCAATTGGTGGGTAGTGGGAAAAATCGAAGCGCCTCTGGTAAAACAGAGTGGCGCGTTTGGCATGTGGGTAAGGCGCGCTTGAAAAATAAGGCGCAGTTGGGAGAGAAAATAGAGCACAGTTGGGTAGACAATATAGCGCGTTTGGTAGGGAAGGACAGCGCTGTTGTATAAAACAAAGCGCTTCTGGTTGAGAAGCAGAAAAGTTAGGGTTTAAGGAGAATGGGGGGCTTAGAATAGGGATGCCTATCCTAGCTGACAAGAGGGGAAAGGGATGGTTGGGGGTTACATAGCATAGCCCAGGGATAGATAGGATTTTGAGGGATTGATGAAAGAAAAAATGACAAGTGAGTTGTTATGGATGCAGAGGATTTTGCCACCATTGATGTCGCGAGAGCGACATCACGTGATTGCACACGAGGTTGTACAGCTGACTTGGGAGGAGGATGCCTTCCTAGAGCATGCGGGACTATGGCATGTGGCCCACCTGACACACATTAGGGTGAATCTCGCCCTAGTGACTGCAGTTGTAGAGAGATACCACAGTGAGACTTCGTCGTTCCACTTTCTGACGGGGGAGGCTACAATGACACTGGAGGATGTATACCGCATCCTGAGGATTCAGATAGATGGGGAGATTGTGGACTTTGACCTGGCATGGGGCGAGGCAGGCTTGGAGGAGGTCTTCTGCACAGATGACCTGTGGATAGATGACGGGGAGATCTGATGAGCAGACGTCCCGAGACTCTGCGACCGGATCAAATGGATCGTGGTGTCACTGATTGGCAGCTTCCTGTGTCTAGACAGGAGATCTAGAGGACTATCAGTTGGCTGGGGGATAGTGCTATCAGGGATGTTCACCCATGGCAGACAGTATGCGTGGGGACCCTGTGTGTTGGGACAGCTATATCATGACATGCACCATTGTGTTTACAGGAGAGGCAGGAGCCTCTCAGCAGGGGTGACTTTACTACAGGTATGGGTGTGGGAGCACATTCCAGTGATCTAACCCATGGCACAGCACCACCGAGATAGAGGCGAGCCCTATGCATTTTTATATGACGGGGTGATGACACATCGGAGGATGGGGTCTATTAGCTACTGGAGGCGGCAGATTGACGAGATGGACCTATTCATATGGAGGCCCTGGTTACTATGTGAGGAGTGGGCTGATGAGCATGAGCAGCTCATGTACTGCAGACAGGCTCGCTATCTATTCAGTAGATGGACAGATATGATAGAGAGATATCTTCTAGAGCGAGTTCTCAGGAAGTTTGGATTGCCACAGGGACTACCCGTGGGGGAGGCCACACATGCCAGGACACGGAGGGAGGTTGGAGACTGGGATGCCGAGATCCCAGTGGTGACAGCATTGGCAGAGGTACGGGGACTTGTCCCCATGAGATGGGATTGGGACTCTGGGCTGGCAGACCCAGGGACGCTGCCAGAGTATGATCAGTACTGGCAGACACACAGGCCGATGAGACTGACTACACCAGGTGTAGCAGGGGCAGTGGGAGAGGTATTGGTCCTTGGAGGGGAGGCCAGGATTAGACGACAGGCTAGGGTAGCCAGGCAGCAGGCCGTGGGTCAGCAGGCAGGTGGAGAGGGTAGCGGCCAGCAAGCCGATGTGGAGATGGTAGAGGCAGTGGGCCCAGTTGTAGAGACCGATTTACAGAGAGTAGAGCGACTGCTGCAAGAGGAGATAGCTCGGAGGACTTGTTTAGAGCTCCAGATGGCACATCTGAGGAGAGACAGGGATGCAGCATGGGCGGATGCGAGGCAGGCAGAGGCCACAGCCCAGGCACAGACACAGGCAGCCTCAGCAGCATAGACAGCCCTAGCACAGGTACAGGCACAGCTACAGGCACAGGTGCAGGCATACAGATAGCTACAGGCCTAGATACAGGCACAGGCATAGGTACAGGTGTAGCCGCCAACCACACCAACAGTAAACATCAAGAAGCTAGCACAGGCCAGGAGAGAGAGAGACACAGAGGTGCAGCTACGGTTGACTGCAGAGGCCACACTCTTTAGAGTGAGGCAGGAGAGAGAGGAGGCACGTTGTGCACTGGGTGTAGACCAGAGGACTTTATATAGCGAGCTTGTCCCAGTGCAGGGTGAGCTAGTACCAGCCGGCAGGAAGGCAGAGTACTACAGGGGTCTGTATGTGGGTGCGGTGCCGGCAGCTCAGCAGGCACCGAGCTACAGAGATAGGAGCAGGTCGGGGGCATCCGGATCTTAGAGGATAGGGCAGTCAGTGTCCTCCATTAGAGGGCCACTTTTACCGCCAGGGGGAGGAGGAGGACCATCAGGGGGACCTCCACCAAGCACAGGGGGAGGACAGGGGCCATAGCAGGAGGGCTGCTCTACCCACTAGGGCACATACACTTCGTATATTGTATCATATTGTATCATTTTGGACAGATGCCTGCGTGCATTCTGATGTATATTTTGCGGGCTCTTGATAGCCTTGATGTACTATACTGATGTATATTTGGATGTATACACACTTTGTATTATTGATGTAGACACAGACATTTTGTATTATGATGACCATTACATGATATATATGATGATCTATTCAGCTCACTGTTGTTCATGCTTTTGTGTATGCATTCCTTGATGTCATGGATGTGATGATATGTATGTATGATTATGGATTCATGTGATGACCTATGTTGCATATATGATGCTTATAGATGTATGATGATAGAGATATATGATGATATAGATGTGATGACTAGTGATATCTGACATGTGGGTTTTGCAGATATGCACTAGAGAGAAGAACAGGAGGAGATGGAGACAGGGACTGTTGATCGATTACTGCAATGAAAGCGATATAAAGGTTGGTGGGAATGGATGAAAGGTGAGCTTGTTGCAATGGTTTCGCTTTTGTATATAAAGAGCAATCCTTATTTTGATATAGCACGTAGATAGTTCACCACTAAGGTATAGAAGACCAAGGTGCAGTAATATCCGAGTGCGTGGACGTTGACTCTGCAAGCAAACGGTTTGAACTTAGATCCTTTAGACATAATATAACCTTGTTGGAACATGTGAATAAGCCATAGTCTTGAACATAAAATAAACTTCAATACATGTAAATGCAAGAAGAATTATTAATATGTAAGATGCTAGGTCCTAACACACACAAGATAAATAGAATGCCAAGAAAGATACTAAAGATCATTCCTCAAACACGGCACACAGAAAGCAATGACTATGCCCCCAATCCATACTGCATCGTAACATACCAAGATTATAGATAAATCAAGGTAGCTTTGAATAGGTAATGGAAAAGGAAAAAGATAAACCATAAACACAAATTGGCTGACTTACAAAGTAAACATACAGCCAACATATTCTCTTGCCAAAGAGGTAGCTCAGGATAGATTGGATAGGAAAGATAACAGCCTTATCGTAGGAACTCTATGTCCGTTAAAGGGTGCTATCTACCTACAAAAGACAATGTCTTGCTGCAGGAAATGCCACATGTCGCAGGAGACGCATGTGTTGGTCTCAACAATGGAACACTTCGCAGAAGACAAGCTTGTGGATCTAGGGCTTGGTTAAGCGATACTTAGCTGATGCTGGCAATCGGTATGCAAGATAGTAGATGACTCTAGAAGGAAGCTTCTTTGCTTCCGGTTTGTTAAGGACTTTTGCTTTGAAAGGATGCGCTAGCTTGCTACTTGAGTAAGTCAAGTTGAGGCAAATGGATTTTGACAAACGGAAGACTGGAAGGATGACAATGTTAATGGATTTGAGACAGGCGGAGAATGATGGATTGTGTGTGCCTGAGTACTGGATACATCCTTCGTATTCCAGACTGCCTACATACCCTGTATCCATGGGATCAAGGCACACTTTCGATGGAAGATGAACGTGATAAATATGTAGTTCTGGATAGAGTGATGAGATGGATCGAGGTGAAAAGAGGGGATCTTATGTACCTGAGTACTGGATACATCCTTCGTAATCTAGACTACCTACATACCCATATCCATGGGATCAACGTACCTTAAGATTGAGAAGATGATAATATGTAGTTCTGGTTGGCGTGATGATGTGGGAAAAGTGCGGAGAAGAGGTGATCTTATGTACCTGAGTAACGGATACTTCCTTCGTAATCCAGACTGCCTACATACCCATATCCATGGGATCAAGGTACTTTAAGATTGAGAAGATGATAATATGTAGTTCTGGTTGGCGTGATGATGTGGGAAAAGAGTGTTTTGAGAAGATAACATCCTTATCGTAGGAGCAAGGTGTCCGTTAAAGGGTGTTACTTGTGAACAATGAGCAGGAGATTGACGTATGCGTTGCGAACCACGAACAAGGAACCTCCCCTAGACGTAAGTTAAGGAAAGAGTTGCCCCCATTCTGGTAGAGGAAACTGTAGGGGTGACTACCGAAGAAGACACCGAAAGCCTTGACCTAGGACAAGACAGTGTTAATTGTAGACCGAGACCAAGACATGGGGAGACGACAATGGACATTGACAAATTTCCAAGCTATACTAGATAGGGAGATGGAAATGCAAACAAGGTCAATGGTTTTATTATGGATGGATGGAGAGGCGCTGCGAACTAGACAAGGAGTGGACAGGACTCGACAGACAATGGATGCTGACTCTACACATAGCGCCTGTTTGCCAAGTTTTCACTAGAGGACGGATTTTTTTGTTTGTTTGTTTTTTTTTTTTGTGGAATACTCTGAGGATCAGGCATAGAACTTCTTGAGATGGACACTGTTAAGTGGCTCATCTAGAGGAATGCCATCAGGTGTAGCTAAAGTATAAGCTCCTGATCCATATGCCGCTGTCACAATGAAGGGACCTAACCAGTTAGGCTCAAACTTGCCCTTCTTTTCTCGATCTGCTTGATTTCTCTGATTCTCCTTAAGTACAAGATCACCAACTTGAAACCGTCTTTCTTTGATCTTTTTGTTGTAATTACGCCGAAGGTGGTTTTGATAGACATGGAGATGATTAAGTGCGGCAAGGCGCCTCTCATCTAGTAGTTCAAGCTCAGCTAATCTGGAAGTGCGATACTCGTCTCCGCTGATCAGGTCCTGCATGGAAACTCTGAGGGATGGGATCTCAACCTCTATAGGTAGGATGGCTTCAGAGCCAAAGACCAAGGCATATGGGGTGGCACCAGTTGGTGTTCTGATACTAGTGCGGTAGGCCCATAGGGCGGGATTGAGTCACAAGTGCCAATCACGACTAGCTTCATTGACTGTTTTCTTGAGGATTTTGAGAATGGTTTTATTGGAAGCCTCAGCTTGGCTGTTACTCTGCGGATAGTAGGGAGTTGAAAAGTGATGTTGGATATTGTATTGTATGCACAAGGCATGGACATCTTGATTCTTGAATGGTCTCCCATTATCAGTGACAATGGCTTGGGGAATACCATACCGGCATATGAGGTAGTTTAGAATAAACTTGGCTATTTGCCTACAGGTGATATAGGTCATAGGAATGGCTTCCACCCACTTTGTGAAATACTCAGTGGCGGTAATGATAAACTTGTGGCCATTGGAGGAGGAAGGGTGGATTTGTCCTACGAGGTCGAGACCCCATTGAGAAAAAGGCCATGGAGTTGTCATAGGTTGTAATTCATGAGCTGGTGTGTGAATCAAATCTCCATGCTGCTGGCATTGTAGACACTTCTTAGCAAACTGTGCAGCATCTTGCTCTATTGTAGGCCAGTAATAACCTGTTCTGAGTATCTTCTTAGCAAGATTAGGACCGGAAGAATGTGCGCCACAGACACCTTCGTGTATGTCTCATAAGGTAGCTTCAGCTTCTTCCGCATTAAGACATCGTAAGAGGATACCATCGAGACTCCGGCGATATAGTGTATCACCCAGAATGATGTAACGGGAGGATCAACGGATAAAGGTTTTGCGTTGGGTGGATGATAGGTCAGGAGGAAAGGTTTTGTTCTTGAGGTATTCATAGATATCTTCATACCATGGGGAATTGGGACCAACAAGTTCGCAGATGATTTCAGTAACAGGAACATCGGCGGCTGGTATCAACAATTGCTCGATCAAGAATTCACACTTCTGTGTATTTGCAGGCATGTCTATCAGTGACCCTATAGAAGCCATAGAATCCACAGCTTTGTTATGCTCTCTTGGAATTTGCTCAAATGTGATGGTAGAAAAATGTGGTTTATAGGCATCCACTAGTAGCTTGTAGGGGACCAACTTTTCATCCTTTGTTTGGTACTCATCCGTGACTTGGCGAATGACTAACTGTGAGTCTCCATATACTTGTAATTCTGTGATGTCCCATTGAACTACTGTATTGAGACCTATAAGGAGTGCTTCATACTCGGCTATGTTGTTAGTGCAAGGGAATGCAAGCCGATATGATTTTGGAATATAGTCATTCTGAGGTGTAACAAATAAGATGCCGGCTCCTAATACATGCTGTGTGTAGGAACCGTCAAAATACAACTTCCACATTATGGAGTTAGAAAGAGTGAATAGATTCTCATCAAGAAAGTCTGCTACCATAGGATGTGTATCTTTCATAGGTGCTTCTGCTAGTTGATCCGCGAGGGCTTGTCCTTTGATTGCTTTACGATCTGTGTATTCAATGTCAAACTCACTAAGGATCATGACCCATTTAGCTAGTCTGCCTGTGAGAGCTGCTTTTACTAGTAGATACTTCAAGGGATCAATCTTGGCTATCAAATTTGATGTTGGTTCAGCATGTAATGCTGCAACTTTTGGGAGGCAAACACTACTGCTAAACAAGCCCTTTCCATTGGCGAATAATTGAGCTCATATCCCACCAAGGTTCTACTGATGTAATAAATGGCATGCTCTTTTCCTGCGTCATCATTTTGTGCTAACAAGGCCCCCAAGGCCGAATTTGTAGTGGAGATGTATAATATCAAAGGTTTGTCCGCAACTGGTGGAACCAATACAGGAGGCGTAGCTAGATACTCTTTAAGTTGATCAAACGTTGCCTGACACTTGTTGTCCCATCGAAATGAGACATCCTTTCAGAGCAAGTGTTGAAAGGGTTGACATTTATCTGCTAGCTGTGATATGAAACGCCAAATGGACTGCAACCTTCCTTGGAGGCTCCTTAATGCTTTAAGGTTCTTGGGTGGAGGCATCTCCACTATAGCCTTTACTTTTGCTGGATCTACTTCGATGCCTCTACGAGATACAATGTATCCCAACGCTTCCCTGATGTTACACCGAATACACACTTCTTTGGATTGAGTCTTACTTGGTATTTTTCAAGCTTGTCGAAGATCTGTCCTAGAACCTATATGTGATCCGCTCTAGAAGATTTAGCCAATATATCATCAACATAGTCTTCCATGATGTGATGAAAGAGGTCATGAAATATCACTGTCATTGCTCTTTGATAGGTTGCTCCTGCATTCTTCAGACCAAACGGCATGACACACCAACAATAATTGCCCCATGGACAAGTAAAGGTTGTCTTATGTTGGTCTTCTTCTGCTATCCTTATCTGATTGTAGCCAGAAAATTCATCCATGAGAGAAAGCATCTCGTGACCTGCTGTCAAGTCCACTATAATGTCAATGTTTGGTAGTGGAAAGTCGTCTTTAGGACATGCCTTATTGAGATCTCTAAAATCATTACACATGCGGATGCGCCCATTGGGTTTAGACACAGGTACAATGTTTGAGACCCAATCTAAATAGTCAATTGGTCGTATAAACTTGGCATCTAACAGCTTTTGTATTTCCACCTTCACCAAGAGAGCTATCTGTGGGTGCATCTTTCTCAACTTCTGCTTGACTGGTTTCACCTTGGGATCAACTGTGAGATAATGAACAACTAGCTTAGGGTCTAACCCTGGCATATCTACATAGGTCCATGCAAAGTTGATGGTTCGTTGCAAGAAGAAGTTGGTAAGATTTCTGTGCTCTGTTTCAGATAATGATGCTGCCAGGAATGTGGTCTTTGGATTTTGTTCTGTGCCCAGATTGATCTCTGTAGAATCTTCCACTAGGAGAGCTGATTTCTCTTGATACTTAGATGGTAGGGGAAGGTCAAATCCTCCATCCTCAGGTGCCACAGTTGGGTTTTCACCTTTGGATACGTCCTTTATTTTTACTATTTTGTGATCAGGAGGTGCCACAGTGTGGTTTTCACCTAGAGATCTTTCTTTGTTTGCGCTTTTGCGACTGGAGGATTTGGCATTCTCACTAAAATAAGCTGTGGGCTCTAGTTCCATTACAAAACCTACTTTATGATCACCAAGAGGGATACCTTCCCGAAGTCCCATGAACTCAGCTAAAGCTTCATCATTCTGAAATACATCTATAACGGGGATCCCTTGTTGGTCCCAATCGATAAGTTTAGGGTAGACAAGTGTGACATTCTGGGTGCTGGTGGTGGAAGTTAAGGAGATGGAGGATAGTGTAAAAATGGAGGATTTTGCGAATAGATTGGTCATGTGGAGGGACGAGTCATCGATGATATCCTCTGTAGACGTCGAATCGGCAGGAAAAGTGTCAGCTACCTCATCGAGGATATACTGGATGTCTGAGGCGCGTGGTACCCTCTTACCAAATCCTAATCCTTTCTTGTCTAGCTTCTTTGTCACAACAATGGGCTCCATAGTTCCTTGATTCTGTTTCCCAAGGCCACCTTTGCCTTTATAGCCCATATTTTTTACTATTCTTAAGCCATTGCCATATTGCTTGACTAGTATGGTGATTGGTTCTTTCTCCTTATAGAGCCAAGAAGAAATGTCCTCAATAGTTTCCTCTTCCAATAACCGTCCATGTTGGAATTGGGTTAGGAATGTTGGGGGAGGAATAGCTACTTTTTTGGTTGCTTTGGCAATGGGTGGTTGGCCGTAAGATTTTGGAGATAGAGGCATCCGCCCTACACAACAAGATTCTGAGATATCATAAGTGCCAAAGCCTATATCTTGAATGCGAGCTGTGATTTTGGGGAGGGGTGTAGATTCACTTGTAGAGGCTTGCGTGAGAGTTTCAGGATCAACATAAAGAGGGGATTCAAGGGCTTTGTCATTTTTAGGCACTTGGTTGCAATTCTTATAGCTTCCTTGCAAGACATGGCAAAATTCAAAAGTATTAGGATCTCCTAGGATGGTGATCTCCGTACCATTGTATGGGAACTTTAGAGACTGATGGTACGTGGAGGGAACAACTTTCATTGCATGGATCCATGGGCGGCCTAGGATAATGTTGTAAGGCAGCTCAATATCAAGGACTTGACACCTGGTTTCAAGCATAACAGGGTCCAGTTGTATAGGCAAGTGAATAACACCTTCTAAATGGCGTTCTGCATCATCATATCCCTTGATTGTAATACTATGATCAGTGTTGACATGATCCTCAGAGTATCCCAATTGCTTTAGTAACTTTAAAGGATAGATGTTGAGACCAGCACCACCATCTATGAGTATACGTTTGATTTTGTGCTTATGGATGAGAACCTCAATATGAAGGGCATCATTGTGACAAGGATCATGGGATGGAAGATCTTTCTCAGAGAAGACCACATTATAGGGCGAAGCGATGTTACCTACTATAGCTTGGAAATCCGTAATCACTATGTCGTTAGGAACAGAAGACTCTTGGAGGGCTTTTTCTAGCACCACTCTATGTGCAGGTGAGGACCGTAGAAGGTCCAAAATAGAGATCTGTGCTGGTGTTCTCCCTAGATGTCTGACAAGATTATAATCAGACTGAACCAGAAGCCTAGGTGTAGGTGCATAGATGGTGACATGACCTCGACGAGTAGTAACAGCACAATCCATAGATTTGCCTTTAATCGTGAGGGTAGGCACTCGACTCTCTTCAAAACGACCAACAATGGAATCGAAGGACGTGGAAGAATGATTGATACCTTTACCTCTATCCTGAGGAGGAGGTGGACCATGATGAGGGAATGGCTCCTTGTACATATCTAGATCCTTGTTCATGTGTTGCGCTGGTGATTCATCCTCAAAAGTGATTTGATTACTGTCAATGAGGTTTTGGATGAGGTGCTTAAGTTTCATGCAAGATGCGGTTCGATGGCCTTTTCTCCTATGGAAATCACAATATTCATTGTCTCTGTAACGTGCAGTTTTGTAGACAGGTTCTCCATATGGGGGAGCATCCGGTAAGGTGATGAGCCCTTTCTATAAGGCTTGCTGTAAGACCGATTCGATGGGCACTCCCAAGGGAGTGAATTGACGTCACGGAGGGTAATCTTGTTGGGGCCGCTCTTGTTGTCGTTGCTGTTGGTTTGGATAAGGCTGCCTTTGTTGCTGCTATTGTTGAGGTGGAGCTTGACTTGGTTTGGAGAGCTGCAGTGGTGTTTGCACCGTTTGGACATGCTTAGTATCGACCACCCCATCATTGACCATGTTTTTGTTCTTGTTCCAATATTTGGGTTTATCATTCGATTGTTGATGAGAAGTGCTATCTTTCATTTCCTTAAAGATTTTGACCACACCCTTAGTAATGAGGGCCTTCTCAATATTGATCCCCTTGTATGTGATTTCATCGAAGGTTGTAGCACTAAGAATTTGCAAATGGAAACCTAACTCTTGGTTGAGGTTCTGCACAAATATGCTAACAAGTTGTTTCTCTGAAATCTTGAAAGGGAATTTGCTAGCCATTTGTCTCCATTGTTGAAGAAAAGAAATGAAAGTTTCCCCATTTTTCTGTTTATTGTTGCATAGATCAGTCATGGAAATCTCATGCTCTGCGTTGTAAGAAAAATGGGTGGCAAACTTTTCTGCTAGCTCGTTGAAAGACCTGATACCCATGGGTAAGTGTGAGAACCATTCTATTGCTTGACCTCCAAGACTGCGAGGAAAGAGACACATAAGATATGTGTCATTGTGTGAGACCTCGAAGCAAGCAAGATAGAATTCCCTAAGATGGTCTTTTGGGTCACCTTTTCCTTTATATTTATCAAACTTGGGAATAGTGAAATTTTGAGGAAAAGGGATCATTGGTAATGACCGATCAAAAGGATAAGGACACACTTCCTCGAAGGAGAAGGTCTTTTTGGTGTGGCCAAATGTAAGATCAGATAGCTGTTGTTGCACCTCCACAATATTTAGCTCCATAGTCATGGGACAGGTTGGTAAAATCTCCTGTTGTCCAAAAAGTGGTTGGTGTTGCCCATACGGAAGATTATAATGTGAGCCATGCACACTGGTGTTATAAGGGTCATAAGATTGATTGGGAACATACGGGTTGTATGTTTGGTTCAGATTGGATTGGAATTGGAGGTTTTGATTTGGCAGAGGTGGAGGTGGTGCTAGGTAAGAATGTTGGCTTTGGGATGGTTGAAGAAAGGAATTGGGTGGAGGAAAGCTAAAGTGAGTTTGATTAGGTTGTGGTTGCGGCACATAGCTTTGGGAAACCTGATGTTGGGAATGTTGAGAGTGGCTAGGCAATGTGTGAAAGAAGTTGAGCGAGGATGAACGTTGTGGAGGAGGGACATAGGTAGATGTGATTTGCGATGGTTGGGGTTGATTGAGGATGCAAGTAGAAGAATGCTGTGGTTGGGGTTGCTTAAGGACGAGAGTAGAAGAATGTTGTGGTTGAGGTTGCATGACTCTAATTGGTTGAGAGACATGAAGGTGTGATGATATAGGGGGTGGCATTTGTTGAGACCCTTGGTGCATGGCTACATAATTGTTCCCTGGATTGTAGTTTGGTGGGAAACCTTCACGTGATGGGGTAACCAAGATTCCACTTGCGATTGGGGTGGACACTTTAGGAGGTGGTTGCACATTTGCTCGAGCTAAGGTGGTTTGCTTAGCTAACTCTGCTTGACGTTGAAGAGTTTCTTGTTGGTTTTTATAGATCTCCATAGGAGTCAGAAGCGGTGATATGGGTCTCTCCTCTGTTGGATTTTGAAAAAGGGGATTCCGATACTGCGAGCCTTGTGTAGGTAAGGGCGTAGTCACCGTGGACATGGTTTGCACCGCTTGTATGGTATCTTGGGCATTGTTGTTCTCCTTGAGAGTGGATAAATCAAAATCTTGAGGTAACTTGGCACCTTGCTCTGCAAGCAAGTGAAAGAAGTGGTCTTGGTTCTCACTAAGGATTTTGTCAAAAGCTACAACTCTAGGCTCTTGTATGATTTCATCTAGATCTTGCCCATCTACTTGAGAGGATTGACCTATTTCAAAGTGTCACTCTTCTTGAGATGGGACTAAATCTACAGTATAACCTTGAGGGACAAAATCCAGAGGCAAGCCCGTGGTGTATTGAGGTGCATTCATCAAAGGGATCCTATCCTCTTGAGGTGGGTTTTGCTCAATAGTATATCCTTGTGGCACAAAATCCGGAGGCAAGCCAGTGGTATATTGAGGTGTTCTTACCAAAGGGACCCTACCCTCTTGAGGATTGCTTGGTTCATCAATGTGCAACATGTTTGGAGAGCTGATTGGTCTTGCCGCGGGGGTACTAGGAGTAACCTTGGGAGTAATGTTGAGATGACCTGATTGTGGTGTGCGAGGGGGTGACTTGCGCTTCTTAGGGGCAACTTGCTTGGACTTCATAGTTTGCTGCAGCCTAGTGGTTACCATGGGATACACTAGGACAAGAAAGGTAACGCTAGGTTTCTGTGAGAAGCTTTGAGAAACAGACAAACTCTGATACACAAAGTACTAGACCAAAGGCGCTATACTATTTGACCAAAGGTGTGGGACTGTGCTACCAAAAGCGTGCTACTGTGGACCAGAGGCGACAGACTGAGCTACCAATAGCGAGTTACTGTTATGCCAAAGGTGAGCTACAGTGACCAAAAGTGAGCTACTGTTATACCAAGGGCGTTGAAGTAGAGTTTTGCCAGAGGTGGGTTATTGCTGTACCAAAGGCAATCTACTGTACTACCAAAGGCGAGCTGCTGTAATACCAGGGGCACTAAAGTAGTGTCTGATGTTTTTCAAAGGTAGAATGTTTGATGGATCGTTTCTGTTTCTGATTGGATTGGTTTGGCAAGAGAAAGACACAGCAAACAAGTGGTCAAAAAAGTACAAGGACTGACACAATAGATAGTGTATGTTCAAGGCTCCAAACAAGCCCAATGTTTCCATAGGTTTAAGACAATTGCAATCAATAACAAGCACTTTTTATCCCTAGAGACAAGGTTTCATTGCAGTAGATCAGCTCACAGCTTAATACTCCATCGATAAAAATATCATTCCATAAAGGTGTCGGATATTTAGTATCTTTGCAAGAGACGATAGGTAGGGATATCTCACCCTCCCCTTGGAAAGCTCAAGTAGGTCACAAGAGCTTTATGTCCAAGAGAATACTATCTCTTCTCAAGGGAGCCAATGGTGAGTATCTTAAGGGTTTAAATCGATTTCCCTTGCACTGATGATTACCGCAATGTTCGGAGGTAGGTCGGGTAGTCTCTATCTAAAATGGTTCTTAGTGACTTTGAGGGACCAACGCCTTACGAGCAATGCGACAAGCTACTAAAAGCTTTAACTAATCCTACTAAGAGTTTCAAACACTTCGCTCAATGTGAAAATCGTTTCCACAAAGAGCTAGTACACCTCTTTTCAGTTTGGCACCACAAGGTAAGGCTAACGTCGGTTAGGACTTGGCTTTCGCCTTATCCCTTTTATATAGCCATTCAAAGGAAAACTCCGCTTAGGGTCGTCCCTTTTGGATGAAGCGCAATCGAAAAGTAGACCCTTCTAAAGGAAGTACAGAAAAGTAAGAGCAAGCACGTCAAACAAAGGTTCAATTGTCCCGTTATAAGAAAAATAAGGTGCAACTAAACTAGGCACACACACGTTTGTAGTTGTAAATTGTCCCTTATGAAATGAAGTGTTTGGCATTCATGTCCATTGTCCTTTATAAAAATTGAAGTGTTTGTTCATACATGTCCATTGTCCCTTAAGAAAAGCAGTATGTTCATAAAACTTAGATTGCAAGAAAAGATTTGTTCAATTATCCTTTTAAGCATGCAATGTGTTTCTAAGACTTAGTGAGATAAATCAAGAGGTCTTCAATGCTCGTCCTGCATGAACATGTTAAAAACACCTATTGGCTCTGTGTGAGTAATAAGAAGCTGCAACAAGTGAGTTAGTTCCACCAAAAATTCACAAGTGAGCAAAAAACAAATCAATTTTGACCAAAGCGCTGTACTATCTTACCACCCACGCTTTACTATTTTTCCAAGAGCGTTGTACCACAGAGCAGAAGCGTTGCAGAATATTACCAGAAACGCTGCAGAACAACCAGAAGCGCTGTATTGTGTTTTCAAAGGTGCTGTGATGAAGACCAGAAGCGCAATACGATAATACCAGGAGCGCTAAACAATAACCCGAAGCGTGGAGCTGTGTTACCAAACGCGTGATACAATATAGCCAAAAGCGCTGCGTTGTCTCAGATCATAAAATGGGGAACTTTTTCAAAATAATCAGATCTAAAATAAAATTCCATGATTGATTGACTGTTCTAAGAAGTGGTAGCTGAGAGATCTGTGTTCTGCAATCTAGGAAACTCAGAAGCTGTAACAACACCAAAGATTAACACAAAAATCGAAGGTACTCCTAAATAAATCAGCTTAGGAAGTACACAAAAGCAGGTTTGACCGATAAATACAACAGCTTGTCAGACAAAATAATAAGATAGATAATGCGAACAAACCCTACAAGACACTGAACAAAGTCAAAAACCTAATTTAGCCAAAAGTGCTACACAATACTGCTGGAAGCGCCTTTCTGTTATGCCAAAAGCGTCGCTCTGCGCTACCAGAAGTGCCACAGTGCCCCCAAGGGTGCTTAAATGTGCCTCCAAGAGCGCTCAAATATACTGCCAGAAGCGTTGTGCAGTGTTGTTTGCGCTGTGCCGTACTGTGACTTCAAAAAAAATAATTTCTCAAAAAAACAAAGGGATTAGTGGGTCCCATTGGGCGTGCCAGAATGTGTATGAGGAAAAATTGATTAAATCTAAACTAATAAAACCAAAAACCCAATAACATAAAGAAAACAAATTTAAATAAAAGCCATGACAAATAATCAATAAAATAGAGACTTTTACCGAAATCTATATTGTTTCCTTTGGATTGAATGTGGATTGCTCAATGAAGTTGCGAAGCCATAGCTGCAACAAGCAAGTAGTGTGCTCAAAAGATCAATGTCAAAAGATCGTAAGAGTGCTCAATCGACGCGTTTTGTATGCTCAAAGCTCTGTTAAGTATGCCTGAGAATACAATCGAAGAGAGAGACTCAATGAAGGAGATGAGGGGGGTTTATATAGATTTCAATGAAGATCAATCAATGGTCCAGATAATTCAGAAGAATCAGTGGAGGAAAATAGTTGAGGAATGTGCAACGAATGAGAAGACATGTGTCTTGCTTTCTTTTGCATGAGAGGAGTTATCAAGAATAGAAGAATGAGTTAACTGAAGAGATAAATCAATTAAAAGAATAAAGCAATCAGTTAAGTGATTTAAAATAAGAAGAAGGGATTTGCATGAGAAAATCAGATATTTTGCTTTATTACATATAGAAAACTTAAGTTATTTTAGAGATAACTCAAATTTAGATGAAAAAGTAATTTAAATAAATAATTGATTTATTTAAATTTAGAGAAGATATTTTGGAAGAAATAATTAAATAATTGGAATTATTTAATTTAGAAGATTTGAAAGCAAATTAAATAAATAAATTTATTTAATTGTTTGTGCATGATTTTGGAAAAACAGAAGATTATAAATAAAATATTTGATTTTATTTATTTTTAGAGGATTGAGATAATTTAAATAAATTTGCATGATTTATTTAAATTTAGAAGAACAATTAATTTAATTAAATAATGTAAGAATTATTTAATTGTAGATAATATAGAATTTGTTGAATTAATTAAATAATTGGGTTTTATTTAATTAATGTGGATTTGATTTTTGGAAAGAGGATAATGATCTAATTAAATAATTAAAATTATTTAATTGTGGAAGAATAACAGAGGAATTTAATTTAATTAATTAAATAAAGGAAATTTATTTAATTAATGTCGAAAGTATGTGATTTAGAAGAATTTGGTGAAATTAATTAAATAATTAGATTATTTAATTAATGTGTGAAATGCAGGTGATTAGGAAGAAATGACGAGATGCGAGCAGTGTGACGACTTGGTCATTTTAGGGTGTCTACAGAAGCAGGTGTATGCATTGGTTAGAGCAGTCAAGAGCTTCAGGCCCTATTTGGTAGGCTCACAAGTAATTGCATATGTGCCTCATGCAGCAGTCAACTATATATTTATTCAGCAGGAGGTAACTAGAAGAAGATGCAGATGGATAAACAAGTTGCAGGAATTCAACATAGATATACAGATCACAAAATTGGTAAGAGGACAGGGTTTAGCAAAATTGATGACACAGTCAAATCTAGAGGCATGCCAAGTGAATGCAGTACATAATGAAGATATAAACATGTCAGATTCTGAATGGTATAAGGACATAATATACTATTTGTAGAATTTTAATTGTCCTTCCCACCTCAGTGACAATCAGAAAAGAACCCTGAAGCTGCAGGCTATTAAATACATGATTATTCAAGGAGAGTTGTATTGGAGAAATCATGATGGTGTATTACTCAGATGTGTGGATGAGGATTAGGCCAAGGGCATTCTACATGACATGCACAATGGAGTATGTGGTGGACATTATACTACCCAGACAACATCCCACAAAATTCTTAGAGCAGGCTACTAGTGGCCAACTCTCTTCTCAGATGCACATAGAATGGTAAGAAGGTGTGATCCTTGCCAGAGGTTCTCAGGAAGGCTAAAATACGGAGGTGCATTGCCCCTTAAGACTATAACTATAGAAGCTCCATTTCAGCAATGGGGAATTGATTTTATAGGGGAAATCTCAGAAAAATCAAGTGGAGGACATAGCTAGATTCTTGTTGCTACTGATTATTTCACCAAATGGATCGAAGCCATCCCAACCAGAAGAGCTACCAGCAAAGTGGTGATGGATTTTATTCTGGAAAATATTATTATTAGATTTGGAGTACTAGTAAAATTAGTCACAGATAATTCTATGTGCTTCAGGTCTAGTGAATTTACTAATTTTTGCAGTAATTATGGAATTAATTTGTTACATGCATCACCATATCACCCACATGGAAATGGTCAAGCTGAGTCAAGCAACAAAAGCCTCATGAAGATTGTAAAGAGAATGGTAGGTAAAAACAAAAGGGCTTGGGATTCAAAGCTGAAAATGGCATTGTGGGTTGACAGAATAACAATCAAGAAAGCAACTAGAAGATCTCCTTTTGAATTAGTGTATGGTGCACCATCTAGGCTACCTATGCACAACTTTTTACCAGTTTACAAATTCATACAAGAAAATACGGAGGAGATTGGAGGTCTAATGACTGAAAGAATCAATCAGCTGGTTGCACTAGATGAAGTAAGAAGGGAGGCACAGAAAACAAACATCAAAAGATAGGAAAGGGTAAAATATTTGTTTGATAAGAGAACTACAAAAAGAAAGTTTCAGAGAGGTGATTTGGTTCTTGTATGGAATGCAAGGAACCAGGATAAGGGCAAACACAATAAATTTAAGCCCTTGTGGGTGGGCCCGTATCAAATCAGCGACATTCATGGAGGAGATTCTTACTTTCTCTAGGCCCTAAGTGGTGAATTGTTGGAATTGCCAGTGCATGGTCAGTTCCTGAAGCTTTACTTCTTATAAGGGTTATCTTTTGTGCACATTGTAAACTAAATGTAAATATTTTGTACATGCCCTGTATAGTCGGTCATGTTTTGAGTTTTGGGTTTTGTCTGGTCTGCCCTGGAGTTACTTAGTTCTCGCTGCAGTCTTGCGTCTGCACGTCCCCAATCGAAGCCACTGGTGGTGTTCACCTGAGATTAGGGTTTTGTTTCGAGTTTGTAGATTCCTACGTGTGTTTCTTCAAACCCTTAGTGCCCTGGTTTAAATTGTTCCTCCATCTACATGGAGTGTTTTGCCCCCTTTTCCTGTTGCACTCATGAAAAATGTTAAGTCTTGTATATGCAAATGCAAGTTGCATGTTGGCAAGTTTGTGAAATCTTAATCGGCTTCCATAAAATGTTTAGAATTTGAGTTATATGCATGTTTTAATGTATATCGGGTTGCATATACATTAGTGGAATCTTTCACAAGACTCCCGGGAATATTTTGCACTTGTATGCCTTTTTAATTGCATATCGGGTTTAGGGTGGAAGATACATTGAGGGAATATTATGTAGAAGATCCTGTGTTTGTATGTGTAGGAATGAATGTATGTCAATATACTTCAGGTCTTATGCAATGAAAAATATACAAGGAGGCCTGATATACATCTGCTACAGTGTAAAGGTTTATTGCCAGCACATACAATGAAAAATGTACAAGGGTGAATGTATCTCTAATATACAAGTTGAAAGATACAAGGAAAGTATGCATTCATTGAATATTTCATCGCAGATTCTCTAGTTGTATAAAGGGGTTTGTATATTTGTGTTTGTATATTTGACATACAAACAACTATACATTTGCTACAGTGCGGCGGAGGTGATGCATGTGGTAGGGCCCGTAGGTATATGCAAGCAAGTTTGTATATTCAGCGTATAGGAGAAGCAGATGCAAGGTTGAATGCATGTTCGAACATACAAAGGTCATATGCAAGCAAAGTATACAAGGACCAATGTACATTTGGTGGGATCCACCTCACATGCAAGCAGCTTTGTATCCCACATACAAGGGCGAATGTATATGTGTTATACATTCGAAGATATGCAAAAGGAGAGACATGCAACCCAAATGCGATGGAGGGATAAGGTGCAGTGAATGAAATTTGGCGTCCATAGGTTGTATAAAGCACTTGTATATGCTGATATACAAGCCAATGTGCAGTGAAGGCGATACAAGCCAGATTTGAACCAATTCTCAAATTGTTCTAATAAAATTTGAGGTCTGACTTGTATATAAGGTGTTTGTATATGCTTTTGGGCATGCATATACAAGGAGAAAAGGGCAAAATAAAGGTGGGAAAGGCTAGCGATAACATCATGGGATGCCCACATGGCACGATTTCATTGGCTGGTGGCTCTTCATACATATTTTGGGACCGTTGATCTTGGCGATGGGTTTTCAGATTGACGGTCGGGTTTTGAACCTCCGGCAATGGCTTTCTTCCTTGCGTCTGTGGTCATTTTTTGAGCGGGAATTTTCCATGGGTGCACTGTTACTGTTCCTGGGAGGAGCTACCGGTGGTTGAGCCATTATGGCAGGATTGCGGACAGGCATGGGCTGATGGTTGAACGGCTAGGTACCTAGTTTATGACGAGGAGTTTTCTAGTGGCGGCACAAAGTTTGAGCTCAACCACTCCCCGTCCTTCTCTTGCTTCTTCCCATTTTGTCCCCTGCTGCATTTATGATTTGGGCACCATTCTTGGTGTAATGTATCTGGCAAAAATTTTGATTTGCCTTGTAATTAATGTGTTGAGTACACTTCCTTGTTGTATAAGGAGGACTGTGTTACTCATTTTTGGTGGTTGAAAACGGGACAAACTTCTGGCTCTGTGATACAATACAACTTAGTTGGCGGCCCTGTCCTAAAAGTTCTATGAGTTTATGAGTCTCATGTTGTATGTTTCATGCATAATTTAACTGGTTTCATATTGTTTTATATGAGATAAGTGCAAAGGGGCTAGCTTTGGGCCTATGTTCAGTTGTAGATAGAGGATTTTGGATCCTAAAACTACTTAATAGAGGATTTATCTGCTTTGTGTGAACATCCCAGCAAATACATAGATGCATTTTAGTGATGTTGAATAGGGAATACCTCGTTGGTTCTGCAGAGCCTAAAGAAGAAGATGAGATATTTATAGAGTCTATCTCCTATACTGTTGACCCCTAGCCCAAGAATCCTATTGATCAATGATGGCTATTTTGTAGGGATTACTGGGAATAAGCATCCAGTCTAGGAAAATAACCAACACAAATGATGAGTGAAAGAACCCTTTTATCCTTGCGCAAACCCTAACTTCCTTTTGTAATAATTACACAACTTAAGTTATCTAGTTACCCTGTTTTAAGAGAGATCTTCTTGAATCATCGTGTTGAACTTAGAATCATTGTCAGTGAGGATTGACAATGTATCTTCTTTTCTTCAATCATATCATGGGTCCACAGATCAAAGTATTTAAATTCTAAATCATACCAGATCTATCTATGAAAATCTTGCTTTACGGGATAGCTATCAGAACCGAATTAACTTGAGCAGTTATAAGTCTTACAAAACTCCATGTGAATCTTTCACATTTTGACTGAAGATTATTTGAAGGTTTTTCTAAGAACCTTTTAATCCACAACATTTCATGTGCTGAATCTAGGCACTAGTTGACTAGCTAGGGGAATTTGTTTTTCTTTGTGACTCCCCTTGAGCCATAGCTCACCTGTTTAGTTTCCGGAAGGAATATTAGCACCTAATTCTGGTGCGGATCCATCCCCAATATTTTCTGTACTCTTCTTCACCCAAATCTTTCTCATCTCATTTTGAATTTCATCCGCATTCACTTTACCTTTGCCCTTATCTTGTTTCTGATTATGTTCCACCGGACCTTTTCTATCCTGATTTCTACTTCTGTAGAATTTAGCAATATGATCAGATCTATTGCAATTGTAACATACAACATTTCTTTGCTTATTTGATTGATATCCTTTTGATATGCATTGATTAGCCATATGTCCCATTCTATTGCATGCAAAGCATCTACCATTGAATGAATTGGTTATTTGCATATTTCTGCATTCATGAGATTTGTGACCATACCTTTTGCAGTTAAAACATTGTCTAGAGAAGGATGGGTTAGTCTGATTCATTCTCCTCCTGCACTGAGTTGTTTTATGACTGAAATTGTTGCAATTGAGGCAGTATCCATTGAAGGATGGATATCTTTGAGCATTTGGTTCCCTTACCAGAGGTCTTCTAGGCCTATTTCTTTGATTTCTTGATCTAAAGTTCTTCTGACCAGATCTGGAGCTTTCACCTTTCTCATATCCCAAGCCATGCTTATCATCTACCCTCATTTGGCTTTCAAGAAGAACTTCAAGTTGGGCTGAGCTTATCTTGAATTTCTCTTTGTATTCATTTGTTGTTTGAAGATCTTGTTTAAGAGTGTCTATCTGATTCTCAAGTTGTTTTTCATTGTCTCTAGCTTCTCCAAGATCTGATTCAAGATGCCTAATTATTCTGTCCATTTTGTGGCAGTCCTATGTTTTCTCCTAGAGGGATTGTTTTAGATTATCTCCAATTTTCCTCTTTTCTTCAATTTCTTGGGTGAATCTCATAACCCCTGATTCCATTTCATGCCTTACCATAATGACTTCTTTTGACAGCTTCTCACATAGCTTATTTTTCTCATCTAGATCTTCATTAGTATCATTGGCTTCACTCTGATTTGCTAATTTTTGAAGTAGTTCCTTTCTCTTTTTCACAGAGATGCTAAGTTTTTCTTTTAACTCATTTATGAAATCATTAGCTTGTTTGAGTCTTTCTCTCAAATTATTGACTTCAGAGTGGGATTGTTCAAGGTCATCTAGGGCAGACTGAAGTTGTTCTTTCATACCATATATGTCCATTGAGATTCCCAGATCTTCCTCAAGCTGTTATGCTTTGTTCAGAGGAACTTAGCTCTGATACCAATTGTTGGAAACAAGGCAAATAACTGAGAGGGGGGTGAATCAGTTATCTCAAATTTCTTTAACTTTCTTTTCTTCTTTAATAATTAGTGCAACATCAAAACATATAAGCATATGTGATCATAAAAACCGAAATAAAATCAACACACATAACACAAGGATTTTTATGTGGAAAACCTTGTTAAGGAAAAAACCACAGGGTGATTAACCCAAGATTGTATTCTTTGTTAAAAGAATGAATGAGTACAAAATGACACTTGCCAATTAGGGCTCATTGCCCAAGCACACTACTCACAAGAGGCACACTGCTACACGAGACTCACTGTCTACAAACTTACAGAAGGTAATCAAGTGTTTGAACTAATGAGAGGCATCTACAAATGCAAGAGTTCAGTTCTGGTTAGGCACAATACACTAATCTAAAGCAGTTCATTCTTCCTCTATTTTAGCGTTGTTGCTCTGTCACATACCGGACTTGAATTGCTGCTTTCACACTTATCCGTGCTTTTCTTTGCACTTTATTCCATCCCTTCTTCACCACACCCACACCTACATGCTAGAATCCATCTAGTATATATATATCTGCATCAAGGATTACATCAACTTTCTAGTCAGCAACAAGAACACTTCAAGATATTTGCAAGTTACTGATCTATCGACAGAATCCATTCTTGATTTGTGATGTGTATCAAAAACATGGACATAGAAGTCTTTAATCATGTCATCCAATAATGTATAATCCCCCAAATAGCTTGATCAACACATTTTACTCATCCGGATTGAAGTCTAATGCTCTGTCGGTCAGTTCTTTCTTTGTCTACTCTGCTTGTCTGGAACCCAACACTTAGATGCTCATATCTTTTTCATGCTTTATCACCGGAGGCTAAATCTCTAGAATATAGTAGTCATGATACCCCTTTGACTTTTCCAAGTCCGCAACTTGCTGAGTTACACCATCTGAGAGATCCAGACCTAATTGTCGGACCTTGTTGCATACCCTGTTCTTGTTCACCGGACCAAAACAATCTTCAATCTGACTTCCGGTATGGGCATACTATGTGCTGTGGATGTGTGGGATAGACTTTGTTGCCATCAATGACAACACTCATTAAGCCACACAGTGTCTCTTGCCAACATAACTGTCATGAAAAAAATTGCTCGATAGGTAGGGTCGACCGTCAAATTTAGGCCCTGATGGTGATGGTGGTGGACTATGGTCATGAATTGTCTCTTTATGAACAAAAGTTGTATATAAAGATGGCACCTTTGATGTTGTTTCTTGTGTTTCATGTCCATGTCTTTGTTTTTGATGTGTGTCCATATATAGTGATTTATTGTTATCACATTGAACATGATCAGGATAATGCATTATTTGCAACTTTTGTCTCATCTTGAGTTCCTTTAGATACCTTTGTTTTGAAAGTATTTTCATTGGAGCACTTAGTGCAAGCATCATACAACCACATATTGAGCCATTTATGCCCACTTTATGTAAATCTTCCTTCATTGTCATGTTTTTTAATGTCTTAATGTGTAATATTAACATATGGTGCTAGATTACTTGGACTCATGATGTTCCTCATGAGTAGGCTTGGAATGATCCTCTTTATTCATTTCTACATATTGAGGCATTTTAAGTCTACTTCCTTAGCCATCAATGTCATTAACTTGTATTACATGCTTTTAAAAAAAGATGTTGAATTTTATGCTTTAATGTAATGCAAGGAGTCTATTAACCACTAAAGTATCTAGCCTTGAAATTCAATGATACCTTTAGATGTATTCATTGGTTTAATAGGAGGTAATTTTAACACTCTAAGGGGAGGATCCACCAAAATAATCAAATTACAAGCTAGAATCAAAAGTGGCATAAAATCAAAGTGGAAAAGTATTGAGCTATACACTTTTTCACTCTACAAACAAAATAAATTTAAAATAAAATTTTGCTATGGTTCATATAATATTTAAATTATAATTGTAATTCTATTAAATATAACCACTAAATAATATATGAAAAATACAATTATTTAGATTATTTTTTAATTAAATTATTATTTTTGTCTAGAATATTTAATTGAAGAGGAAAAACATTTTAAATTAATATATATAATTTAATATCATCAAATTATTACATTTTTTGGTATTTTTATGTACACCTATGATTAACTCGTGTATATTATTATTGAGTAAAATATTTTATTTTAAATATTTACAACAATTTTGTACCTTTTGATTTAACATGAAAATATCCTATCACAACTTTTTATTTAACGTGATTTTTATCAATCTTTTCTTTGCAATACAAGCACGATTTAATTGAGCTTATTGACATTATTTCCTGCTCAAAGATTGAATGATTATGAGGCACTATCTTGTTATGAACTTATATTAAGTAAGATACATTATTGCTAACATCATTTGGTGATTAGTTTTAGCTTTAGGATCGACTCAATTTCATCTATCTTTAAGCAGACGAACAGATTCATGAGCTTTCTCACAGAAACTGAATGACCTCTTATGATGATAAAATATCATGCTTAAGTTACTTGTACAACTGAGGAATCTTCTCATCACTCCTTCAAATGAGTGGATTGCACGTTTTAATTCCACCTGAGAAAACTATGTACATTAATAGAAGTTGGGATCTTAATTTCTTCATAGTATTTCAGGGTAGTAATAGTTTTTTTCGCTGCTAGTTCATACATCTCCCGTCAACCTTGGAAGTGAGGAACACTTGTACATGCATTGCTAATGGACTATTATAAAGATGAGGCCATAAACGCCAAGGAAATTGTAGAGAAAAAATTCCATGACCAGGATTTGGAATATAGGATAAGCCACAAATTCTATTGAGGGCCGAGGTTTGCTTAAAATGGTCCTGTGGAAAGGTACTTTATGTGCAGATCTTCAGAACTAGTACAAAGTACCATTTTTCTTAAAACCTCCCTATGAAAGAAAACTTTGTAAACTACACTTTCAGTTAAATGCAGTTGCACTGTATTACGGCTTGAATATCTCTGCACATAGATAAGTTAGGGTATGAAATAATACCACAAATACGATAAGCCTTTCTCTTAATAGGATAAGCCACAAATACATGTTTAAGATAGGCTGGGGTTTGCTAAAAATGGCAATGAGCAAATGATAGAGGAATAAAATAACATACAATGCTTGTTTAGTCAAATGGCCTTGTGCTAAACTATAATAATGGGAGGTACAAAATAATACCCTGTCAAATAAAATACTCCACATAGTACGTGTAAAAAGTTTTGTATGAAATAGTGAGAGGTAAGAAATTATTTTTGCAAATCGTTTTTGCTGAGATGTATTTCAGAACAAAAGCCATCTACATTGAATGGCATGGCAGAAATACTCTGTCTACATGCTACCTGAGAAATACCACCATCAAAATGTCCATGGGAGATGACTTCATAGTCAGTCATAATGGCATCTGACAATTGCTGCTCAGAAAGCTTTAAACTGTCTTCTGTCATTTTTAGTTCATCTTTCAATTTCTTTAGTTGGTCCAGCTATGCTTCAAATTCTTTTCTCTTTGTGTAGTGATTCTCTAAGCTCCATAAGCTTTTCTCTTCGGATCTTCAATTCTTCAATATCCTTTTTCATCTCAGACCACTCTCTATCTATTTGCTCCCGAGTTGTAACAATTTCCTACTTTTCTCTGTCAAGCCTCTGCCTTTTCTGTTTCATTTCTTTTAAAGGTGTGAAGCTCTTAAGAAGGAGTTATTTTTTGAGAGGCAAAACCTGCAAGAATGGGAGAAAAATCTTCAAGAAGGCCAATAAAGGTTGATGGATGGCCAAAGACTCCTCAATCAAAGGGAAGAGTATTTCATTGAAAGGAATGAAGCCACAAAACAGATTGAAAAAAAATTGTAGGATATAAAAAGGAATATCAAGAAAGAACAATCAGCCTTAAAAGAGAAGGAAGCTGACTTGAGAGGGAGATTAGCTGATTTAACAACTCATGAGGAGGTTTGTTTTCTATTAGCATTTTCATAAAGCAAAGTTCAAAGAGTAATTAAATGCTTATGATTTTTCCTGTTCTTTGCAGGCTCTTATCAAACAAGAAGTTATTATTAATAAGAAAGAGCAAGAGCTACTTGTACTGCAAGAAAAGATTGCAAGTAGAGAACGAGTAAGTTGTTTGTCTTCCAAATATTTTCTAAATTTGTCAAGTAGCAAATTCTACCAAATTATGTAGTTGGAAAGTTTAGTATCCAACATTCAAGATCTGTCACATCAATTATTAGAGATTCTGAGCTTCTACAGTCCATAATTAATAGAAAATATATTTTTGGAGAAAATTTCAAAATTGTGATAAAGGATTTTGATAAATTATGGTCCATCATTAGTATGATTGGGAATTCAGATTAGATCTCCTTATATAGATAACTCTAGTAAAGAACAAATGATTGGGTATGTATCTTGAAGAAAGAATATCAAATACAAACTACTAGTCATAGCTATAACAAGCTAAACTATATGTTAATTACCTCCTCCCACTAGGTTCTAGTCTTCATGTTTGTGGATGATAGGTCTCCAAGAGTGACATATGCTTAGGCCTTTACACCTAATCAAATTGTGTGTATGTTTTCTGATCTCTACTGCATTGCTTAGGTGATGTTTATTTAGTTGTTTTTGTTGTGTTTAGAAGAGTTTGAGTGCTCAGAAAAATTTGATTTCTCAACCTTGTCGAATGGACACCCATTCTATGTTCTCCAATCCTCTTTGGAATTGGCTTGACTCCACTATCTCCACTCATCAATTTCAGTTTTAGGGTATCTCTTGGTGTCATGAGAACCTTTGCATGAAGTTTTCTAGATCCCTAGAATACTGTTGAAGAGGGATTATAGTTTTTCTCAAGTTCTTTTTCTGTAGATTTTTGCCATTCATTGATCACTCTTCTATTTTGTAGCATCTTATGTGTTTCACATATTTTTGAGATTGTGGACCGCCTTAAAACTTACATTCTTTTTTGGTCAATTGCAAGAAGAGATTCAAAAGCTTACTCATGAATACCAAGCTGCACTTGAAGTAAGAAAGTCTGTGTTTGAAGTAGTAATGAAACAACAACGCAAGGCAGTAGATGATGAATTGGAAAACAAGAGAAATGCAGTAGACATTATGGAGCTTGAAATCAAATCCAGAGAGAAAAAAATAAGTAACAGAGAACAAGTGGAGAAAAAAGCTGAAAAAATAAAAGAGAAGGATAAAGAACTAGATGCAAGATTGAGGAATGTGAAGAAAAGAGAGAAATCATGCAAGATTAAGGAAAAAGAAATTGAGACTCACTTGAAGAAGCTAGAGATGGAAAGAGATGAAATGAACATTTCAAAGCAAGTTGTTGAAAAGTCTAAGGCAACATTGGAAGAAGAGAGATAACAGATTCGTAAAGAACAGGAGAGACTGGAACTTATAGAAAAAGAGGGATAAATTGTGGATAATACAAATGCAATTGAAAGAGGAGATTGATAATTTCAGAAAATAGGAGCAGGAACTCTTGAAGAAAGATGAGGTGTTGAACATTGAGAAAGGTAGAGGCTTGACAGAGAAAATCAGGAAATTGTTACAACCCGGGAGCAAATAGATAGAGAGTGGTCTGAGATGAAAAAAGATATTGAAGAATTGGAGATCTAAAGAGAAACACTTATGGAGCTTAGAGAATAACTGCACAAAGAGAGAAAAGAATTTGAAGCACACTTGGACCAAGTAAAGAAATTGAAAGATGAACTAAAAATGACAGAAGACAATTTGAAGCTTTTTGAGAAGCAATTGTCAGATGCCATTGTGAATGACTGTGAAGTTATCTCCCTTGGACATTTTGATGGTGGTATTTCTCAGGCAGCATGTAGACAGAGTATTTATGCCATGCCATTCAATGCAGATGGTTTCTGTTTTGAAATACTTCTTAGCAAAAAGGATTTGCAAAAAAATTTTACACGTACTATGTGGAGTATTTTGTATGACAGGGTATTATTTCGTACCTCTCATTATTATTGTTTGGCACAGGGCCATTTGACTAAACAAGTATTGTATGTTATTTTATTCCTCTATCATTTGCTCTTTGCCATTTTCAGCAAACCTCGACCTATCCTAAACAAGTATTTGTGGCTTATTCTATTAAGAGAAAGGCTTATCGTATTTGGGATTCGGATGGTTTTTAGCATGTACGCTATTCTTCCATCTGATCTAATGGAAATAAAAACACACTAAACTCTTTGGAGGTAAATAACAAACAGTTCTGAATGACACCTTATATGCTATGATTCAATGCTTCAATACAACCATCAAAATGATAGGGATGAAGTTCAACGTTGAAGGATTTAGGTTGCACTGAAAGTGAATAATTCCCGAATGGTGGGCATGGGGTGATACGAGTTTCTACAACAATTTAAAGCCAATAGTCTGCACTCTAGATCATTGACATAAACTACTATCATTAACCTTTATAAAAATTGATGTTGTCTATTGAATCATTTGTCAATCACATTTCCTAATGTCCCTGTACTTAGATTTTTCTTTTTATCTTGTCTTAGATGCATACAACATTCAATTTTTCATCAGAAGTAATAAACAAAATTTGATATTAAGGACGTGGCATCCAATTTGCTCCATGTATGTGATAGAAAGATCTAGGAGTAGATTTCTAGTTTATTTGTTTAGTTAGTTTATATTCCTTTGGTTAATTAGTTTATGTTGTTATATTTGACTAGTGTAGATTGAAGTTTGTCATTTTATTAGACTAGATCTAGTTTTAGTTTGTCTTAGAGTATATTTAGAATTACATTTCTATTTGTTTGTTTCCATCAATTATGTGTGTGTTTAGTTAAGATTTTGTTTACAATTGCTATCATTTTATCATTTCCAAGTCACAATATTACCAAAATAATCCTATAGTTATCAATGTCTTTCCTTTTGTGGCATTAAAACAATCATTCCTACCTTGACAATTGTCTAGACATTGAAGATTCCCTCTACCAATTTCTTATGGAAAACCTATATGTGAGTTAGTGAAGGAAACTTCTTTTAGAAAACCTCTAGCTAAATTAATGAAGAAAAGTTCTTCTGGAACCTTTGAGTGAATTACTAGAAGAAATAGACTTTTTATATCATAAAATTACACACTTGATCCAAAATTAAAAATTTAATGAGGTGTGTTTCAAAAATTATTAATTTAAACTTGTCAAGAAAGATTTCATTATTAATTGCAAATTTGTGTTTGGAAAATAACTTTAATTTTTTAGGAAAATTAAAACAACTACTTACACATTAACGAAGAAATTTTTATTACAAATTTTGTTTCACACTATTATTAGTTGCACACATTTAAATATTGTATTAAAAGATTAAAAAGATAAATTTCTTGCAATATAAATTAGTAATTGGCTTTCATCCATTTAACACATGCTTTCTCAATTAAATATGATTTGTTTTTTGCATTTAATTAATTAAATCATTTTTATAGATAGATTGTTCCTTTTAGAAAAACTAAAAAATATTTTAAAACATTCTAAAATAAAATAAGCAAAAAAAAGTGAAAACAAACACTTATGTAAGCATAATGTTTACCCATACACATACATACATGCAAAACATCATCCCACAACTTCTCTATTTGGGAACAACCTGGCAAGTACATAAGATAGAAAATCAAATTTGTTATAACAATGTTTTTCCTAGAAGATGAATCTCACCCACATCGGGAAGACATAGAAGAGGGATAATGCCTAGTCTATGAGGAGGAGACCACATGATCTATTGTCCAACCCAAGGAGGAGGAGCCCATCTAGCACAACTCTAAGAATGTTGTTGGAAGGTTTCACTGTACCCACATCTTTGGCCTCAACATAGGGACCAGCCATGAGGTGATGATGGAGGAACTTGAGCCATTATACATGGAGTATTTTCTTGTTGATCGAATAGGGCTTGAATGTGGGTCACTGTTACAATCACTTTGTTAGATTGCACCTGATTCTATAGAAGCACATTGGATATAACCAAAGATATGGACTAAGTAGTAAAATACTTGTCAATTGAATTACTAGAAAACAAGGCAACATTTCTATATTTCCAAGTAGTCAACAAAATATCCATTATGAAAGTATATCATGTCTAAGAATTCTAGGCCCATTGCCCAACAAAATATTGTTAGGTGAAGAATTATGCCAAAAAGGGCTTGGAGAAGTCATGAATCCATGACCAAGCCAACTAAGTTTTAGAATAAAAACCAAAAAAGATGCTTGAGAGTCTCAAAATGTTTGTAAAACTTGGAGCACTTAGGATTAGAAACCCCCAAGTGAACAAGATGTTTTCCAATAAGAAGGCCTTGGTAAAGAATACACCAAGCAAAATAGGCAAGTTTAGGTTGGACACAATAGCTTTTCAAACTATCCAAAAACTCCTACTCCAAACATGGAGAAAAGAGCAAAGAGACCCAACACTCATTTAGCTTTTGAATCATAAGAAAGTGAGGGAAGAGTCAATTATAGCCTTTGTTAAGAGAATATGATTAGAAGGGTGTGTCTAAAAATCATTTCTAGTTCCTCCACCATGGCCAATTTGATTGAATTGTAGTGTTATTTTGAAGGTCAAAAGGCACAACCTCTAGGATCTACTAAAAGGATTCCTTATCTTGACTACTCAAGTTAAACTTGGTTGTAGGTTGTGGGCAAGAAAGATAGGAAGAAGTTGCTTTAGCCTATACAAATCATGAATAGTCTAAATTCCCCTTTTAAAAACCTTTAGAGTGAATCTAGAGATTCTTGGCCAATGGAATATCAAAGAGGGTAATCACTGGAGACCACCACAACAAATATTGTAACAAATTGCTCATCTCAAAAACCATTTCCATTCTATTTGAGCTAAGATTGAATGGCTTCCCATGTTTCCCATATGTTTTTGGCTACAAAAATATCAGCAATCTTAATAGACACATGGGAGATAAGAAGGGTTTGAAAACCCAAATTCGTCTAGATTATACAACTATAAGAAAGAATTGAAGAAATATAATTTCTTAAAAGCATCTTTTATGCCTCTTTACTTTCAGTGGCCCTAATAACTAATTTGACATGAAGAACAATACCTAACCATTACACATCAATTAAAACAATCTAAATATGAAACTACATAATGAAAACCTTTACCTTGCTCAAACTAGCCCAAAAAAAATTAACCCACAATAAGATTACCAAAAAAAAACCAACCAAAAGAACAATACACATAAGTGACTACAAACGTTTAGAAATAATGTGTTTCACTAAACCCACTTTTCAAAATGGAAGTTAGCAATCGAATAAGAATTCAATTGATTTATACATTCATTGAGTAAAATCGAATATACATTAGCATTGCATAGAGCTATACTGATCCAATAACTAGTACACACATCTTTTATTATGAGTTAAGAGATTTGTGTAACTTAGTTTTTGTCCTGAGGTCATTCTCTCTGATAATCCATCTCATTGGCCTGAGGGACTTCTCTCTCTCGTGGATAAAGACAAATCTCACATTTAGGGGAATTCAAATAAGGTTTTGCTTGGGGTATTCTTTTGATGGCTATATTGAAGCATTAAATGATAGCATATAAGGTGTCATTTGGAACTACTTGTTATTAACCATCAAAGAGTTTAGCATGTTTTCATTTCCATTGGATCAAACGGAAGAATAATGAGCATTCTAAAAACCATCCTAATCCCAAATATGATAAGCCTTTCTCTTAATAGGATAAGCCACAAATACGCTTTTAGGATAGGTCGGGGTTTGCTAAAAAATGGCAAAGAGCAAATGACAGAGGAATAAAATAACATACAATACTTGTTTAGTCAAATGGCCTTGTGCCAAACAATAATAATGAGAGGTGCGAAATAATACCCTGTCATACAAAATACTCCACATAATACATGTAAATTTTTTTTGCAAATCCTTTTTGTTGAGATGTATTTTAGAACAAAAACCATTTGCATTGAATGGCATGGCAGAAATACTTTGTCTATATGCTGCCTGAGAAATACCACCATCAAAATGTCTAGGGGAGATAACTTCACAGTCATTCACAATGACATCTGACAATTGCTGCTCAGAAAGCTTCAAACTGTCTTCTGTCATTTTTAGTTCATCTTTCAATTTCTTTAGTTGGTCCAGCTGTGCTTCAAATTCTTTTCTCTCTTTGTGCAGTGATTCTGTAAGCTCCATAAGCTTTTCTTAAAACCTCCCTATGAAAGAAAACTTTGTAAACTACACTTTCAGTCAAATACAATTGCGCTGTATTATGTCTTGAATATCCCTGCATAGAGATAAGTTAGGGTACGAAATAATACCACAAATACGATAAACCTCTCTCTTAATAGGATAAACCACAAATACGTGTTTAGGATAGGCCAGGGTTTGCTGAAAATGGCAAAGAGCAAATGACAGAGGAATAAAATAACATACAATACTTATATAGTCAAATGGCCCTATGCCAAACAATAATAATGGGAGGTACGAAATAATACCCTGTCATACAAAATACTCCACATAGTATGTGTAAATTTTTTTTGCAAATCCTTTTTCCTGAGATGTATTTCAGAACAGAAACCATCTGCATTGAATGGCATGGCAGAAATACTCTGTCTACATGCTGCCTGAGAAATATCACCATCAAAATGTCTAGGGGAGATAACTTCACATTCATTCACAATGGCATCAAAAATTTTTAGTTCATCTTTCAATTTCTTTAGTTGGTCCAGTTGTGGTTCAAATTAGTTTCTCTCTTTGTACAGTGATTCTCTATAAGATTTTCTTAAAACCTCCCTATGAAAGAAAACTTTGTAAACTACACTTTCGGTCAAATACAGTTGCGCTGGATTATAGCTTGAATATCCCTGCGCAGAGATAAGTTAGGTTACGAAATAATACAACAAATATGATATGCCTTTCTCTTAATAGGATAGGCCACAAATATGTGTTTAGGATAGGCCGAGGTTTGCTTAAAATGGCAAAGAGCAAATGACAGAGGAATAAAATAACATACAATAATGCTCAGAAAGCTTCAAACTGTCTTTTGTCATTTTTAGTTCATCTTTCAAATTTCTTTACTTGGTCCAGCTCTACTTCAAATTCTTTTCTCTCTTTGTGCAGGGATTCTCTAAGCTCCATAAGCATTTCTTAAAACCTTCCTACGAAAGAAAACTTTGTAAACTACACTTTCGGTCAAATGCAGTTGCGCCGTATTACAACTTGAATATCATTGTACAGAGATAAGTTAGGGTATGAAATAATACCACAAATACAATAAGCCTTTCTCTTAATAGGATAAGCCAAAAATATGTGTTTAGGATAGGCTAGGGTTTGCTGAAAATGGCAAAGAGCAAATGATAGAGGAATAAAATAACATACAATACTTGTTTAGTCAAATGGCCCTGTGCCAAACAATAATAATGGGAGGTACGAAATAATACCCTGTCATACAAAATACTCCACATAGTACGTGATTCTTCAGAACTAGTACAAAGTACCATTTTTCTTAAAACCTCCCTATGAAAGAAAACTTTTGCAAATGGTAAAGAGCAAATGACAGAGGAATAAAACAACATACAATACTTGTTTAGTCAAATGGCCATGTGCCAAACAATCATAATGAGAGGTACGAAATAATACCCTGCCATACAAAATACTCCACATAGTACGTGTAAAAAATTTTTGCAAATCTTTTTTGCTGAGATGTATTTCAAAACAGAAACCTATGCATTGAATGGCATGGTAGAAATACTCTGTCTACATGCTGCCTGAGAAATACCACCATCAAAATGTCCAGTGGAGATAACTTCACAGTCATTCAAAATGGCATCTGACAATTGTTGCTCAGAAAGCTTCAAACTTTCTTCTGTCATTTTTAGTTCATCTTTCAATTTCTTTAGTTGGTCTATCTGTGCATCAAATTCTTTTCTCTCTTTGTGTAGTGATTCTGTAAGCTCCGTAAGATTTTCTTAAAACCTCCCTACGAAAGAAAACTTTGTAAACTACACTTTCGGTCAAATGCAGTTTTATCCCTGTGCAGAGATAAGTTAGGGCACGAAATAATACCACAAATACGATAAGCCTTTCTCTTAATAGGATAAGCCACAAATACGTGTTTAGGATAGGTCGGGGTTTGCTGAAAATGGCAAAGAGCAAATGACGGAGGAATAAAATAACATACAATACTTGTTTAGTCAAATGGCCCTGTGCCAAGCAATAATAATGGGAGGTACGAAATAATACCCTTTCATACAAAATACTCCACATAGTACATGATTCTTTAGAAATAGTACAAAGTACCATTTTTCTTTAAACCTCCCTATGAAATAAAAATTTTACAAATGACAAAGAGCAAATGATAGAGGAATAAAATAACATACAATACTTGTTTAGTCAAATGGCCCTGTGCCAAACAATAATAATGAGAGGTACGAAATAATACCCTGTCATACAAAATACTCCACATAGTATGTGTAAAATTCTTTTGGAAATCCTTTTTGCTGAGATGTATTTCAGAAGATAAACCATCTGCATTGAATGGCATGCAAGAAATACTCTGTCTACATGCTGCCTGAGAAATACCACCATCAAAATGTCCAGAGGAGATAACTTCACAGTCATTCACAAATGCATCTAACAATTACTGCTCAGAAAGCTTCAAACTGTCTTTTGTCATTTTAGTTCATCTTTCGATTTATTTAGTTGGTCCAGATGTGCTTCAAAATCTTTTCTCTCTTTGTGCAGTGATTCTCTAAGCTCCATAAGCTTTTTTTAAAACCTCCCTATGAAAGAAAATTTTTTAAATTACACTTTTGGTTAAATGCAGTTGCACTGTATTACGACTTGAATATCTCTGTGTAGAGATAAGTTAGGGCACAAAATAACACCACAACTATGATAAGCCACAAATACGTGTTTAGGATAGGTCAGGGTTTGCTGAAAATGGCAAAGAGCAAATGACAGAGGAATAAAATAACATACAATACTTGTTTAGTCAAATGGCTCTGTGCCAAGCAATAATAATGGGAAGTATGAAATAATACCCTGTCATACAAAATACTCCACATAGTATGTGATTCTTTAGAAATAGTACAAAGTATGATTTTTCTTTAAACCTCCCTACGAAAGAAAACTTTTGCAAATGGCAAAGAGCAAATGACATAGGAATAAAATAACATACAATATTTGTTTAGTCAAATGGCCCTGTGCCAAACAATAATAATGAGAGGTATGAAATAATACCCTGTCCTACAAAATACTCCACATAGTACTTGTAATTTTTTTTTTGCAAATCCTTTTTGCTGAGATGTATTTCATAACAGAAACCATCTACATTGAATGACATGCAGAAATACTCTGTCTACATGCTGCCTGAGAAATACCACCATCAAAATGTCTAGGGGAGATAATTTCACAGTCATTCACAATGGCATCTGACAATTGCTGCTCAGAATGCTTCAAACTATCTTCTATCATTTTTAGTTCATCTTTTAATTTCTTTAGTTGGTCTAGCTATGCTTCAAATTCTTTTCTCTCTTTATGCAATGATTCTCTAAGCTCCATAAGCTTTTCTTAAAACCTCCCTATGAAAGAAAACTTTGGAAACTACACTTTCGATCAAATGCAGTTGTGCCATATTACGGCTTGAATATCCCTGCACAGAGATAAGTTACTGTATGAAATAATACCACAAATATGATAAACCTTTCCCTTAATAGGATAAGCCACAAATACATGTTTAGGATAGCCTAGGGTTTGCTGAAAATGGCAAAAAGCAAATGACAGAGGAATAAAATAAGATACAATACGTGTTTAGTCAAATGGCCTTGTGCCAAATAATAATAATGAGAGGTACGAAATAATACCCTGTCATACAAAATACTCCACATAGTATGTGATTCTTTAGAACTAGTACAAAGTGCCATTTTTCTTAAAACCTCCCTACGAAAGAAAACTTTGTAAACTACACTTTTGGTCAAATACAGTTGCGTCGTATTACGGCTTGAATATCCTTGTGTAGAGATAAGTTAGGGTACGGAATAATACCACAAATACGATAAGCCTTTCTCTTAATAGGATAAGCCACAAATACATGTTTAGGATAGGCCGGGGTTTGCTGAAAATGCAATTAAGAGAAAATGACAAAGGAATAAAATAACATACAATACTTGTTTAGTCAAATGGCCTTGTGCCAAACAATAATAATGAGAGGTACCAAATAATACCTTATCATACAAAATACTTCACATAGTACGTGATTCTTCAGAACTACTAAAAAGTACCGTCTTTCTTAAAACCTCCCTATGAAAGAAAACTTTTGCAAATGGCAAAGAGAAAATGAAAGAGGAATAAAATAACATACAATACTTGTTCAGTCAAATGGCCCTGTGCCAAACAATAATAATGAGAGGTATGAAATAATACCCTGTCATACAAAATACTCCACATAGTATGTGATTCTTTAGAACTAGTTCAAAGTACCATTTTTCTTCAAACCTCCCTATGAAAGAAAACTTTGTAAACTACACTTTCGGTCAAATGCAGTTGTGCCGTATTACAGCTTGAATATCACTACACAGAAATAAGTTAGGGTACAAAATAATAGCACAAATACGATAAGCCTTTCTCTTAATAGGATAAGACACAAATACGTGTTTAGGATAGGCCGGGGTTTTCTGAAAATGGCAAAGAGAAAATGACAGAGGAATAAAATAACATACAATACTTGTTTAGTCAAATGGCCCTATTCCAAACAATAATAATGGGAGGTATGAAATAAAACCCTGTTATACAAAATACTCCACATAGTACATGTCAAAACTTTTGTACTAAATAATGAGAGGTAAGAAATCCTTTTTACAAATCATTTTTTCTGAGATGTATTTCAAAACAGAAACCATCTGCAATGAATGGCATGGCAGAAATACTCTGTCTACATGCTACCTGATAAATACCACCATCAAAATGTCCAAGGGAGATAACTTCACAGTCATTCACAATGGCATCTAACAATTGCTGCACAAAAAGCTTCAAACCTTCTTCTATTATTTTTAGTTCATCTTTCAATTTCTTTAGTTGGTCCAGCTGTGCTTCAAATTCTTTTCTCTCTTTGTGTAGTGATTCTCTAAGCTCCATAGGCTTTTCTTAAAACCTCCCTATGAAAGAAAACTTTGTAAACTATACTTTCGGTCAAATGCAGTTGTGTCGTATTACGGCTTGACTATCCCTGCTCAGAGATAAGTTAGGGTATGAAATAATACCATTAATATGATAAGCCTTTCTCTTAATAGGATAAGGCACAAATACTTGTTTAGGATAGGCCAAGGTTTGCTTAAAATGGCAAAGAGAAAATGAAAGAGGAATTAAATAACATACAATACTTGTTTAGTCAAATGGCCGTGTGCCAAACAATAATAATGGGAAGTACGAAATAATACCCTGTTATACAAAATACTCCACATAGTATGTGATTCTTCAAAAGTAGTACAAAGTACCATTTTTCTTAAAACCACCCTACGAAAGAAAACTTTTGCAAATGGCAAAGAGAAATTGACAGAGGATTAAAATAACATACAATACTTGTTTAGTCAAATGGCTCTGTGCCAAACAATAATAATGAGAGGTACGAAATAATACCCTATCATACAAAATACTCCATATAGTATGTGTAAATTATTTTGCAAATCCTTTTTGCTGAGATGTAATTAAGAATAGAAACCATCTACATTGAATGGCATGGCAGAAATACTCTGTCTACATGCTGCCTGAGAAATACCACCATCAAAATGTCTAGGGGAGATAACTTCACAGTCATTCACGATGGCATTTGAGAATTGCTGCTAAGAAATTTTCAAATTGTCTTCTGTCATTTTTAGTTCATCTTTCAATTTATTTAGTTGGTCCAGTTGTGCTTCAAATTCTTTTCCCTTTGTGCAGTGGTTCTCTAAGCTCCTTAAGATTTTCTTAAAACCTCCCTACGAAGAAAACTTTGTAAACTACACTTTCAGTCAAATGTCGTTCCACCATATTACAGATTAAATATCTCTACACAGAGATAAGTTAGGGTATGAAATAATACCACAAATACGATAAGCCTTTCTCTTAATAGGATAAGCCACAAATACATGTTTAGGATAGGCCAGGGTTTGCTAAAAATGGCAAAGAGAAAATGATAGAGGGATAAAATAACATAAAATACCTGTTTATTCAAATGGCCCTCTGCGAAACAATAATAATGGGAGGTACGAAATAATACCCTGTCATACAAAATACTCCACATAGTATGTGATTCTTCAGAACTAGTACAAAGTACCATTTTTCTTAAAACCTCTCTAAAAAAATTTTGCAAATCCTTTTTGCTGAGATGTATTTTAGAAGAGAAACCATCTGCATTGAATGGCATGGCAAAAATACTCTATCTAAATGTTGCCTAAGAAATACCACCATCAAAATGTCTAGGGGAGATAACTTCACAGTCATTCACAATGGCATATGACAATTGCTGCTCAGAAAGCTTCAAACAATCTTCTGTCATTTTTAGTTCATCTTTCAATTTCTTTAGGTTGTCCAGCTTTGCTTCAAATTCTTTTCTCTCTTTGTGCAGTGATTCTCTAACCTCCATAATCTTTTCTTCAAACCTCCCTATGAAAGAAAACTTTGCAAACTACACTTTTGGTCAAATGCAGTTGTGACATAATATGGCTTGAATATCTCTGCGTAGAGATAAGTTCTAAGGTACAAAATAATACCACAAATACGATAAGCCTTTCTCTATATAGGATAAGCCACAAATACGTGTTTAGGATAGGCTAGGGTTTGTTGAAAATGGCAAAGAGAAAATGACAGAGGAATAAAATAACATACAATACTTGCTTAGTCAAATGTCCCTGTGCCAAACAATAATAATGGGAGGTACGAAATAATACCCTATCATAAAAATACTCCACATAGTACGTGATTCTTCAGAACTAGTACAAAGTACCATTTTTTTTTAAAACCTCCCTATGAAGAAAACTCTTGCAAATGGCAAAGAGCAAATGACAGGAATAAAATAACATACAATACTTGTTTAGTCAAATGGCCCTATGCCAAACTATAATAATGAGAGGTATGAAATAATACCATGTCATACAAAATAATCCACATAGTACGTGTAATTTTTTTTTGCAAATCCTTTTTGCTGAGATGATTTTAGAACAGAAACCATTTGCATTGAATGGCATGGCAGAAATACTGTGTACTTGCTGTTTGAGAAATACCACTATCAAAATGTCTAGGGGAGATAAGTTCACACTCATTCACAATGGCATCTGACAATTACTACTTAGAAAGCTTCAAACTGTCTTCTATCATTTTTAGTTCATCTTTCAATTTCTTTAGTTGGTCCAACTGTGTTTCAAATTCTTTTCTCTCTTTGTGCATTGATTCTCTAAGCTCCATAAGCTTTTCTTAAAACCTCCCTACGAAAGAAAACTTTGTAAACTATACTTTCGGTCAAATGCAGTTGTACCATATTATGGCTTGAATATCCCTATGCAGAGATAAGTTAGGGTACAAAATAATACCACAAATACGATAAGCCTTTCTCTTAATAGGATAAGCCACAAATATGTGTTTAGGATAGGTCGGGGTTTGTTGAAAATGGCAAAGAGCAAATGACAGAGGAATAAAATAACATATAATACTTGTTTAGTCAATTGTCCCTATGCCAAGCAATAATAATGGGAGGTAGGAAATAATACCTTGTCACACAAAATACTCCACATAGTATATGATTCTTCAGAACTAGTACAAAGTACCATTTTTCGTAAAACCACCCTACGAAAAAAAACTTTTACAAATGGCAAAGAGCAAATGACAGAGGAATAAAATAACATACAATACTTGTTTAGTCAAATAGCCCTGTGCCAAACAATAATAATGAGAGGTACGAAATAATACCGTCATACAAAATACTCCACATAGTACGTGTAAAATTTTTTTGCAAATCCTTTTTATTGAGATATATTTCAGAATAGAAACATCTACATTGAAAGGCGTGGCATAAATACTCTATCTACATACTGCCTGAGAAATACCACCATCAAGATGTCTGTGGGAGATAACTTCACAGTCATTCATAATGGCATCTAACAATTACTACTCAGAAAGCTTCAAACTGTCTTCTATCATTTTTAGTTCATCTTTCAATTTCTTTAGTTGGTCCAGCTATGCTTCAAATTCTTTTCTATCCTTTTGTAGTGATTCTCTAAGCTCCATAAGCTTTTTTTAAAACCTCCCTACGAAAGAAAACTTTGGAAAGTACACTTTCAGTCAAATGCAGTTGCGTCGTATTATAGATTGAACATCCCTGAGCAGAGATAAGTTAGGGTATGAAATAATACCACAAATACAATAAGTCCTCTTAATATGATAAGCCACAAATGCGTGTTTAGGATAGGCTGGGGTTTGCTGAAAATGGCAAAGAACAAATGATAGAGGAATGAAATAACATACAATACTTGTTTAGTCAAATGGTCCTATGCCAAACAATAATAATGGGAGGTACGGAATAATACCCTATCATACAAAATACTCCACATAGTACATGATTCTTCAAAAATAGTACAAAGTACCATTTTTCTTAAAACCTCCCTACAAAAGAAAATTGTTGCAAATGGCAAAGAGCAAATGACAGAGGAATAAAATAACATACAATACTTGTTTAGTCAAATGGCCCTGTGCCAAACAATAATAATGAGAGGTACGAAATAATACCCAGTCATACAAAATACTCCACATAGTACATGATTCTTTAGAACTAGTACAAGGTTCCATTTTCTTAAAACCTCCCTACGAAAGAAAACTTTGTAAACTGCACTTTCGGTCAAATGCAGATGCACCACATTATAGCTTGAATACCCATGCATAGAGATAAGTTAGGGTATGAAATAATTCCACAAATACAATAAGCCTTTCTTTTAATAGGATAAGCCACAAATACGTGTTTAGGATAGGCCGAGGTTTGCTGAAAATAACAAAGAGCAAATGACAAAGGAATAAAATAACATACAATAGTTGTTTAGTCAAATGGCCCTTTGCCAAACAATAATAATGGGGTACAAAATAATACCCTATCATACAAAATGCTCTACATAGTACGTGTAAATTTTTTTGCATGAAATAATGAGAGGTAAGAAATCCTTTTTGTAAATCCTTTTTGCTAAGATGTATTTCAGAACATAAACAATCTGCATTGAATGGCATGGCAGAAATACTCTATCTACATGCTATTTGAGAAATACCACCATCAATATGTCTAGGGGCGATAACTTCACAGTCATTCACAATGGAATCTGACAATTATTGCTCAAAAATCTTCAAACAGTCTTCTGTCATTTTTAGTTCATCTTTCAATTTCTTTAATTGGTCTAGCTGTACTTCAAATTCTTTTCTCTCTTTGTGTAGTGATTCTCTAAGCCCCATAAGCTTTTCTTAAAACCTCCCTATGAAAGAAAATTTTGTAAACTACACTTTTGGTCAAATGCAGTTGCATCATATTATGACTTGATTATCCATACATAGAGATAAGTTACGGTATGAAATAATACCACAAATACGATAAGCCTTTCTCTTAATAGGATAAGCCACAAATACATGTTTAGGACAGGCCGGGGTTTGCTGAAAATGGTAAAGAGCAAATAACAGAGGAATAAAATAACATACAATACTTGTTTAGTCAAATTGCTCTCTGCCGAGCAATAATAATGGGAGGTAGGAAATAATACCCTGTCATACAAAATACTCCATATAGTACATGATTCTTTAGAACTAGTACAAAGTACCAATTTTCATAAAACCTCCCTACGAAGAAAACTTTTGCAAATGGCAGAGAAAATGACAGAGGAATAAAATAACATACAATACTTGTTTAGTCAAATGGCTCTGTGCCAAACAATAATAATGAGAGGTATGAAATAATACTCTATCATACAAAATACTCCACTTATTACGTGTAATTTTTTTTTGTAAATCCTTTTTATTGAGATGTATTTCAGAACAGAAACCATCTGCATTGAATGACATGATAGAAATACTCTGTCTACATGCTACCTAAGAAATACCACCATCAAAATGTCCACAAGAGATAACTTCACTGTCATTCAAAATGGCAGCTGACAATTGGTGCTCAGAAAGCTTCAAACTATCTTTTGTCATTTTTAGTTCATCTTTCAATTTCTTTAGTTAGTCCGGCTGTGCTTCAAATTATTTTCTTTCTTTTTGCAGTGATTGTCTAAGCTCCATAAGCTTTTCTTAAAACATCCCTACAAAATAAAACTTTGTAAACTACACTTTCAGTTAAATGTAGTTGTGCCATATTACTGACTGAATATCCCTACGCAAAGATAAGTTAGGGTATGAAATAATACCACAAATATGATAAGCCTTTCTCTTAATAGGATAAGCCGCAAATACATGTTTAGGATAGGTTGAGGTTTCCTGAAAATGGCAAAGAACAAGACAGAGGAATAAAATAACATTAAATACATATTTAGTCAAATGGTCGTGTACCAAACAATAAGAATAGGAGGTACAAAATAATACCCTGTCATACAAAATACTCCATATAGTACGTGATTCTTCAGAACTAGTACAAAGTACCATTTTTCTTAAAACTTCCAGGCTACAAAAGAAACTTTTGCAAATGGCAAAGAGAAAATGACAGAGGATTAAAATAACATACAATACTTGTTTAGTCAAATGGCCCTATGCTAAACAATATTAATAAGAGGTATGAAATAATACACTGTCATACAAAATACTCCACATAGTACGTGTAAATTTTTTTTGCAAATCCTTTTTGCTAAGATGTATTTTAGAACAAAAACCATCTGCATTGAATGGCATGGTAGAAATACTCTGTCTACATGTTGCGTGAGAAATACCACCTTCAAAATGTCCAGGGGAGATAACTTCACAATCATTCATAATGGCATCTGACATTTTTAGTTCATCTTTCAATTTCTTTAGTTGGTTTAGCATGGAAGAAATACTCTATCTACATGCTACCTGAGAAATACAACCATCAAAATGTCCAGGGGAGATAACTTCATAGTCATTCACAATGGCATCTGATAATTTCTGCTCACAAAGATTCAAACTGTCTTCTGTCTTTTTTAGTTCATCTTTCAATTTCTTTAGTTGGTCCAGCTGTGCTTCAAATTCTATTCTCTCTTTGTGTAGTGATTCTCTAAGCTCCGTAAGATTTTCTTAAAACCTCCCTATGAACGAAAACTTTGTAAACTACACTTTCGGTCAAATGGAGTTACGTCATATTACGGCTTGAATATCCTTGCACAGAGACAAGTTAGGGTACAAAATGATACCACAAATATGATAAGCCTTTTTCTTAATAGGATAAGCCAAAAATACATGTTTAGGATAGGCCAGGGTTTGCTGAAAATGGCAAAGAATAAATGACTGATGAATAAAATAACATACAATACTTGTTTAGTCAAGTGGCCCTGTGCCAAACAATAATAATGAGAGGTACAAAATAATACCCTGTCATACAAAATACTCCACATAGTACGTGATTCTTCAGAACTAGTACAAAGTACCTTTTTTTCTTAAAACCTCCCTACAAAAGAAAATGTTTGCAAATGGCAAGGAGAAAATGACAGAGGAATAAAATAAGATACAATACTTGTTTAGTCAAATGGCCCTGTCCCAAATAATAATAATGAGAGGTACGAAATAATACCCTGTCATACAAAATACTCCACATAGTACATGATTCTTTAGAACTAGTACAAAGTACCATTTTTCTTAAAACCTCCCTACGAAAGAAAACTTTGCAAACTACACTTTCGGTCAAATCGAGTTGCGTCATATTACGGCTTGAATATCCCTGCGTAGAGTTAAGTTAGGATACAAAATAATACCACAAATACAATAAGCCTTTCTCTTAATAAGATAAGCCAAAAATACGTGTTTAGGATAGCCTGGGGTTTGCTGAAAATGGCAAAGAGCAAATGACAAAGGAATAAAATAACATACAATACTTGTTTAGTCAAATGGCCCTGTGCCAGCAATAATAATGGGAGGTATGAAATAATACCCTATCATACAAAATACTCCACATAGTACTTGTAAAAAAATTTGTACGAAATAATGAGAGGTAATAAATCCTTTTTGCAAATCCTTTTTGCTGAGATGTATTTCAAAACAAAAACCATCTGCATTGAATGGCATGGCAAAAATACTATGTCTACATGCTACCTGAGAAATACCACCATCAGAATGCCATGGGAGATAAATTCACAGTCATTCACAATGGCATCTGATAATTGCTGCTCAGAAAGCTTCAAACTATCTTATGTCATTTTTAGTTCATCTTTCAATATCTTTAGTTGGTCTAGCTGTGCTTCAAATTCATTTCTCTCTTTGTGCAGTGATTCTCTAAGCTCCATAAGCTTTTCATAAAACCTCCCTACGAAAGAAAACTTCGTAAACTACATTTTTGGTCAAATGCAGTTGCACCGTATTATGACTTGAATATCCATATGTAGAGATAAGTTAGTGTACAAAATAAGACCACAAATATAATAAGATTTTCTTTGCTGAAAATGGCAAAGAGAAAATGACAAAGGAATAAAATAGCATACAATACTTGTTTAGTGAAATGGCCCTGTGCCAAACAATAATAATGGGAGGTACAAAATAATACCCTCTCATACATAATACTCCACATAGTACGTGATTCTTCAGAACTAGTACAAAGTACCATTTTTCTTAAAACCTCCCTATGAAAGAAAACTTTTGCAAATGGCAAAGAGCAAATGACAAAGGAATAAAATAACATACAATACTTGTTTAGTCAAATGGCCCTATGCCAAACAATAATAAAGAGAGGTACGAAATAATACGCTGCCATACAAAATACTCCACATAGTACGTGTAATTTTTTTTTGCAAATCCTTTTTTCTTAGATGTATTTCAGAATAGAAACCATCTGCATTGAATGGCATGGCATAAATTCTCTTTCTACATGCTGCCTGAGAAATACCACTATCAAAATGTCTAGGGGAGATAACTTCACAGTCATTCACAATGGGATCTAACAATTGCTGCTCAGAAAGCTTCAAACTGTCTTCTGTCATTTTTAGTTTATCTTTCAATTTCTTTAGTTGGTACAACTGTACTTCAAGTTCTTTTCTCTCTTTGTGCAGTGATTCTCTAAGCTCCATAAGCTTTTCTTAAAACCTCCCTATGAAAGAAAACTTTGTAAACTATACTTTCAGTCAAATGCAGTTACGTCGTATTACGACTTGAATATCCCTGTGCAGAGATAAGTTAGGGTAGGAAATAATACCACAAATACGATAAGCTTTTCTCTCAAGAGGATAAGCCACAAATACATGTTTAGGATAGGCTAGGGTTTGCTAAAAATGGCAAAGAGTAAATCATAGAGGAATAAAATAACATACAATAATTGTCTAATCAAATGGCCCATGCCAAACAATAATAATGGGAGGTATGAAATAATACCCTGTCATACAAAATACTCCACATAGTATGTGATTCTTTAGAACTAGTAAAAAGTACTATTTTTCTTAAAACCTCCCTAAAAAAATTTTGCAAATCCTTTTTACTGAGATGTATTTCAGAACAAAAACCATCTGCATTGAATGACATGGTAGAAATACTCTGTCTATATGTTGCCTAAGAAATACCACCATCAAAATGTCTAGGGGAGATAACTTCACAGTCATTCACAATGGCATCTAACAATTGCTGCTTAAAAAGCTTCAAACTATCTTCTTTCATTTTTAGTTCATCTTTCAATTTCTTTAGTTGGTCCAGCTATGCTTCAAACTCTTTTCTTTCTTTGTGCAGTGATTCTCTAATCTCCTTGAGCTTTCCTTAAAACCTCCCTATGAAAAAAAACACTGTAAACTACATTTTTAGTCAAATGCAGTTGTGTCGTATTACGGTTTGAATATCTCTACGCAGAGATAAGTTAGGTTATGAAATAATACCACAAATATGATAAGCCTTTCTCTTAATAGGATAAGCCATAAATATGTGTTTGGGATAGGCCGGGGTTTGCCGAAAATGGCAAAGAGCAAATGACAAAGGAATAAAATAACATACAATACTTGTTTAGTCAAATGGCCCTATGATAAACAATAATAATGGGAGGTATGAAATAATACCCTGTCATACAAAATACTCCACATAGTACGTGATTCTTCAGAACTAGTACAAAGTGCCATTTTTCTTAAAACCTCCCTGCGAAAGAAAACTTTTGCAAATAACAAAGAGCAAATGACAGAAGAATAAAATAACATACAATACTTGGGTAGTCAAATGGCCCTATGCCAAACAATAATAATGAGAGGTATGAAATAATACCCTGTCATACAAAATACTCCACATAGTACGTGTAAAAAAATTTGCAAATCCTTTTTGCTGACATGTATTTCAGAACAAAAGCCATATGCATTGAATGGCATGGCAGAAATACTCTGTCTACATGCTACCTGAGAAATACCACCATAAAAATGTCCAGGGGAGATAACTTCATAGTCATTCACAATGGCATCTGACAATTGCTATTCAGAAAGCTTCAAACTATCTTCTGTCATTTTTAGTTCATCTTTCAATTTCTTTAGTTGGTCGAGCTATGCTTCAAATTCTTTTCTCTCTTTGTGCAGTGATTCTCTAAGCTCCATAAGCTTTTCTTAAAACCTCCCTACAAAAGAAAACTTTGTAAACTACACTTTCTGTCAAATGTAGTTGCGTCGTATTACAGCTTGAATATCCCTGTGCAGAGATAAGTTAGCATACGAAATAATACCACAAATACAATAAGCCTTTCTCTTAATAGCATAAGCCACAAATACGTGTTTAGGATAGGCTAGAGTTTGTTGAAAATGGTAAGAAGTAAATGACAGAGGAATAAAATAATATACAATACTTGTTTAGTCAAATGGCCCTGTGCCAAGCAATAATAATGGAAGTTAGGAAATAATACCCTGTCATACAAAATACTCCACATAGTACGTGATTCTTCAGAACTAGTACAAAGTACTATTTTTCTTAAAACCTCCCTAGAAAAATTTTGCAAATCCTTTTTGTCGAGATGTATTTCAAAATAGAAACCATCTACATTGAACGACATGGCAGGAATACTCTGTCTACATGCTGCCTAAGAAATACCACCATCAAAATGTCTAGGGGAGATAACTTCACAGTCATTTACAATGGCATCTGACAATTGCTGCTCAGAAAGATTCAAACTGTCTTTTGTCATGTTTAGTTCATCTTTCAATTTCTTTAGTTGGTTTAGTTGTACTTCAAACTCTTTTCTCTCTTTGTGCAGTGATTCTCTAAGCTCCATGAGATTTCCTTAAAACCTCCCTACGAAAGAAAACTCTGTAAGTACACTGTTTGTCAAATGCAGTTCAGCCATATTACTACTTGAATATCTCTGCGTAGAGATAAGTTAGGGTACGAAATAATACCATAAATATGATAAGCCTTTCTCTTAATAGGATAAGCCACAAATACATGTTTAGGATAGTCTGGGGCTTGTTGAAAAAGGCAAAGATCAAATGCAGAGGACTAAAATAACATACAAATACTTGTTTAGTCAAATGGCCCTGTGTCCAAGAATAATAATGGGAGGTACGAAATAATACCCTGTCATACAAAATACTTCACATAGTATGTGATTCTTCAGAACTAGTACAAATTACCATTTTTCTTAAAATCTCCCTACGAAAGAAAACTTTTGCAAATGACAGAAGAATAAAATAACATACAATACTTGTTTAGTCAAATGGCCCTGTGCGAAACAATAATAATGAGAGGTACGATATAATACCTTGTCATACAAAATACTACGTGTAAATTTTTTTAGCAAATCCTTTTTGCTGAGATGTATTTCAGAACAAAAACCTCTGCATTGAATGGCATGGCAGAAATACTCTGTCTACATGTTGCCTGAGAGATACCACCATCAAAATGTCCAAGGGAGATAACTTTACAGTCATTCATAGTGGCATCTGACAATTGCTGCTCAGAAAGCTTCAAACTATCTTCTGTCATTTTTAGTTCAATCTTTAAATTTCTTTAGTTGGTCTAGCTTTGCTTCAAATTCTTTTCTCTCTTTGTGCAGTGATTCTCTAAGCTCCATAAGCTTTTCTTAAAACCTCCCTATGAAAGAAAACTTTGTAAACTACACATTCGGTCACATCCGGTCCAATACAGTTGTGCTGTATTATGACTTGAATATTCGTGCACAGAGATAAGTTAAGGTACAAAATAATACCACAAATATAACAAGCCTTTCTCTTAATAGGATAAGCCACAAATATGTGTTTAGGATAGGCCGGGGTTTGCTGAAAATGGTAAAGAGAAAATGATAGAGAAATAAAATAACATACAATACTTGTTTAGTCAAATGGCCCTATGCCAAACAATAATAATGGGAGGTATGAAATAATACCCTATCATACAAAATACTCCACATAGTACATGATTCTTCAGAACTAGTACAAAGTACCATTTTCTTAAAACTTCCCTACGAGAGAAAACTTTTGCAAATGGCAAAGAGCAAATGATAGAGGAATAAAATAACATCCAATACTTGTTTAGTGAAATGGCCCTTAGCCAAATAATAATAATGAGAGATACAAAATAATACCTTGTCATACAAAATATGCCACACAGTACGTGATTCTTTAGAACTAGTACAAAGTACCATTTTTCTTAAAACCTCCCTATGAAATAAAACTTTGTAAACTACACTTTTTGTCAAATGCAGTTGCGTCGTATTACGGCTTGAATATCCCTGCATAGAAACAAATTAAGTATGAAATAATACCACAAATACGATAAGCCTTTCTCTTAATAGGATAAGCCACAAATGCATGTTTAGGATAGGCCAGGGTTTGATGAAAATGGCAAAGAGAAAATGACAAAGAAATAAAATAACATACAATACTTGTTTATTCAAATGGCCCTATGCCAAACAATAATAATGGGACGTACGAAATAATACCCTGTCATACAAAATACTCCACATAGTATGTGGTTCTTTAGAATAGTACAAAGTACCATTTTTCTTAAAACCTCTCTAAATTTTTTTTGTAAATCCTTTTTGCTGAGATGTATTTTAGAATAGAAACCATCTGCATTGAACGACATGGCATAAATACTCTGTGTACATGCTACCTAAGAAATACCACCATCAAAATGTCTAGGGGAGATAACTTCACAATCATTCACAATGGCATTTGACAATTGTTGTTCAGAAATCTTCAAACTGTCTTATGTCATTTTTAGTTCATCTTTCAATTTCTTTGGTTGGTCCAGCTGTGCTTCAAATTCTTTTCTCTCTTTGTGCAGTGATTCTCTAAGCTCCATGAGCTTTTCTTAAAACCTCCCTATGAAAGAAAACTTTGTAAACTAAACTTTCGATGAAATGTAGTTGCACCATATTACGTCTTGAATATCCCTGCGTAGAGATAAGTTAGGGTACGAAATAATACCACAAATACAATAAGCCTTTCTCTTAATAGGATAAGCTACAAATACGTGTTTAGGATAGGCCGGGGTTTGCTGAAAATGGCAAAGAGCAAAGGACAGAAGAATAAAATAACATACAATACTTGTTTAGTCAAATGGCCCTATGCCAAACAATAATAATGGGAGGTACAAAATAATACCCTGTAATACAAAATACTCCACATAGTACGTGATTCTTCAGAACTAGTAAAACTATCATTTTTCTTAAAACCTCCTTACGAAAGAAAACTTTGTAAACTACACTTTCTGTCAAATGTAGTTGAGTCGTATTACAGCTTGAATATCTCTGCGTAGATATAAGTTAGGGTATGAAATAAAACCACAAATATGATAAGCCTTTCTCTAAATAGGATAAGCCACAAATACGGGTTTAAGATAAGCCGGAGTTTGCTAAAAATGGCAAAGAGAAAATGACAGAGGAATAAAATAACATACAATACTTGTTTAGTCAAATGGCCCTGTGCCAAACAATAATAATGGGAGGTATGAAATAATACCCTGTTAGACAAAATACTCCACATAGTACGTGATTCTTCAAAACTAGTACAAAGTACCATTTTTCTTAAAACCTCCCTACGAAAGAAAACTTTTGCAAATGGAAAAGAGCAAATGACAGAGGAATAAAATAAGATACAATACATGTTTAGTCAAATGGCTCTGTGCCAAACAATAATAATGAGAGGTATTAAACAATTACATGTCATACAAAATACTCCACATAGTACGTGATTCTTTAGAACTACTACAAATTAAAAAATTTCTTAAAACCTCCCTACGAAAGAAAACTTTGTACACTACACTTTTGGTCAAATGCACTTGCATCATATTACGGCTTGAATATCCCTACGTAGAAATAAGTTAGGGTACGAAATAATACCACAAATATGATAAGCCTTTCTCTTAATAGGATAAGCCACAAATACGTGTTTAGGATAGGCCAGGGTTTCCTTAAAATGGTAAAGAGCAAATGACAAAGGAATATAATAACATACAATACTTGTTTAGTCAAATGGCCCTGTGCCAAACAATAATAATGGGAGGTACGAAATAATACCTTGTCATACAAAATACTCCACATAGTACGTGTAAAATGTTTTGTACAAAATAATGAGAGGTAAGAAATCCTTTTGGCAAATCCTTTTTGCTAAGATGTATTTCAGAACAGAAACCATCTACATTGAATGGAATGGAAGAAATACTCTGTCTACATGTTGCCTGAGAAATACCACCATCAAAATGTCTAGGGGAGATAACTTCACAGTCATTCATAATGGCATCTGACAATTGCTACTCAGAAAACTTCAAACTATCTTCTGTCATTTTAAGTTCATCTTTCAATTTCTTTATTTGGACCAGTTGTGCTTCAATCTTTTTTCTCTTTGTGCAGTGATTCTCTAAGCTCCATAAGCTTTTCTTAAAACCTCCCTACGAAAGAAAACTTTATAAACTACACTTTCGGTCAAATGTAGTTGTGTCATATTACGGCTTGAATATCCCCGTACAGAGATAAGTTAGGTTACAAAATAATACCATAAATACGATAAGCCTTTCTTTTAATAGGATAAGCCACAAATACGTGTTCAGGATAGGCCAGGGTTTGCTGAAAATGGCAAACAACAAATGACAGAGGACTAAAATAACATACAATACTTGTTTAGTCAAATGGCCTTGTGCCAACAATAATAATGGGAGGTACAAAATAATACCCTGTCATACAAAATACTCCACATAGTATGTGATTCTTGAGAACTAGTACAAAGTACCTTTTTTCTTAAAACCTCCCTACAAAAGAAAAGTTTTGCAAATGACAAAGGAATAAAATAATATACAATACTTGTTTAGTCAAATGGCCCTATGCCAAACAATAATAATGAGAGGTACGAAATAATACCCTGTCATACAAAATACTCCACATAGTACGTGTAAAAAATTTTTGCAAATCCTTTTGTTGAGATGTATTTCAAAACATAAACCATCTGCATTGAATGGCATGGTAGAAATACTTTGTCTACATGTTGCCTATGAAATACGACCATCAAAATGTCCAAGGGAGATAACTTCATAGTCATTCACAATGGCATCTGACAATTGCTGCTCAGAAAGCTTCAAACTGTCTTTTATCATTTTTAGTTCATCTTTCAATTTCTTTAGTTGGTTTAGCTGTGCTTCAAATTCTTTTCTCTTTGTACAGTGATTCTCTAAGCTCCATAATGTTTTCTTAAAACTTCCCTATGAAAGAAAACTTTGTAAACTAAACTTTCTGTCAAATGCAGTTGCGTCATATTATGGCTTGAATATCCCTGCACAGAGATATGTTAGGGTACGGAATAATACCACAAATACGATAAACCTTTCTCTTAATAGGATAAGCCACAAATGCGTGTTTAGGATAGGTCGGGGCTTGCTGAAAATGACAAAGAGTAAATGACAGGAAGAAAATAACATACAATACTTGTTTAGTCAAATGGACCTGTGTCAAACAATAATAATAGGAGGTACAAAATAATACTCTATCATACAAAATACTCCACATAGTACGTGATTCTTCAGAACTAGTACAAAGTACCATTTTTCTTAAAACCTCCATATGAAAGAAAACTTTTGCAAATGGAAAAGAGCAAATGATAGAGGAATAAAATAACATACAATACTTGTTTAGTCAAATGGCCCTGTGCCAAACAATAATAATGAGAGGTACAAAATAATACCCTGTCATACAAAATACTCCACATAGTACGTGTAAATTTTTTTTTATGAAATTATGAGAGGTAAGAAATATTTTTTGCAAATCCTTTTTGCTGAGATGTATTTCAGAACAGAAACCATCTGCATTGAATGGCATGGCAAAAATATGTTGGGAATTAAGGTGTGTCAACCTTGGTAATTCCTTACATTATTTATGTTTGTATTTATTAATTCATTGCCTATGTTGTAAATAATTTGTAAATTCCATATTGTCATGTTGTGGGATGTGGCACGGTGATGTGTCATCCTACATGGGAGATGACAACTTGTAATTTTGTCCTCACATGAGGAGATAGGCGTCCCACTTAGTGGTATGAGAATTTTGCCATGTGTCAGCATCTTGGATGTTGTGTAAGGGAATGTTAACCGAAACTGTTATGATAGATTCCTATGACGTAGTTATGACATGTAAGAGTTAGAAATAGAGGGCTATAAGATAGAGGAAGACATGTGTCATGAAGCATCTTAGAAAAAGGCATATTTGGGTGCCCCAAGGTGGACTATGACATGTTGTAAGAGAATATACTATTTATAGCCTGTGTATGACAGATTCTCTTACAGTTGTAAGTTGTAACTGCTATGACAGATTCTATGACGGTCGTAAGAGTTGTAAGAGCCTCTGTCATAGCCTATTTTGGAAATAGGTGACCTCTTTGGAATGGGAGCTATGGACAAGCATCAGGAATATTCTACAATGTTGATCAAGTGTCCTTAGGTGTGGGTTTTGGGCCATGAGGCCAAATTGGATGCCCATTCCAAGATAGGACCAATTTTGCCTTGTATATTCTATATAAACAGGTGCTTGGAGGAGGAGATGTATTATAGGTTTTATAGGTACTGTTATGCTGTCAGATTGACTCCAGACACGAGTGTCGAAGACCATTGAATCTTGGATTGCAAGTGTATTGTAAGCCTTATTCAATTTTGATAATACATTGTGCAGGTTTCTAAGTGGGGTTTTTCACCTGATAAGGGTTTTCCCCACCGTATATCTTTGTCTCTCTTCTTCTGTCTTATTTTTGGTTCATGTGTATTGCTATAATATCTCTATTAGATGTTCTATGTTTCTGTTATTGTATGGATTAATTTGAATTTGTATAGCTCTCCCCTCATTAGATTAGTGTAGGAAGCGATTTCTGCACACCTATCTTCCTTTCAGTTGGTATCATAGCTTGATCACCTTTGGTCCTAGTTGTTGGGTAGGGGTTTTTTGAGCTGATCTTAAGTTGAGTGGGAGTCTGTGTAGAGTATTATGAATCTTATTGCAGCAATGAGATGGCAAGCGCATCTAGAAGGATAGAGGTGGAGAAATTCAATGGCACTAATTTTGAGCTGTGGAAGCTCAAGATGGAAGACATGCTTGTAGAGCAAGACCTTTGGGAAACTATCAGTGGAACTAAACCAGCTACAATGTCACAAGCTGGTTGGGATCTCAAGGATCGGAAGGCTAAGGGTCTCATAAGACTTATTCTTGCTGATTCTATTCTGTTAAATGTACATGAGGAGGCTATTGCAAACTTGCTTTGGAAGAAGTTGGGAGATGTGTATCAAGCCAAATCCCTGGTTAACAAACTTTTTCTAAGAAAGAAGCTGTATTCTTTTTGAATGGAGGATGGAGGATCCATTTTCAAACATTTGAATGCTTTCAACATGTTGGTTGCATAATTAACATCCGTTGGTGTGAAGATGGAGGAAGATCGTTGTATGACCTTACTTTGTTCTTTGCCAGACTCGTGGGATCATCTTGTCATGGCTATTGGAAGCACCACATTCAAAATGGATGAAGTGGTTTCGTCACTGTTGTCTGAAGAGATGTGGAGAAAGTCTTCTGAGGCAGCCAAAGAAGCTCTTGCAGTTTGTGGAAGACCCAAGGAGAAAGGGAAAAAGAAGGACAAGAAAGCTGAGAAGGGCAGATCTAAATCTCCTGGAAAGTCCAAGGCTATCTATTGGAACTATGGTAAATCTGGGCATTTCCTAAAGGAATGCAAAGAGGAAAACAAAAAGAAGAAGAACCCAGATTCAAATTCTGACAAGTCACAAGATGATGGTGATGTTTTCATCATAGCCTTGGCAACCCATGCATCTAATGATGTGTGGCTGATTGACTCTGGTGCATCATTCCACATGACCTCGCATTGAGACTGGTTTACCAAGTATGAAGAGGTCGATGGTGGAAAGGTGTATCTGGGTGATGAATCTCATCTGAAGATTGTTGGTCATGGAAGAGTCTCTATCCGATTCCCTGATGGACGAGTGAAGGGGATCTCTAGGGTTATGCACATACTAGGCTTAGCACGGAACCTATTTTCTGTAAGTATGTTGAATGATGTAGGTGTGCAGGTTTTTTTTTCGAAAGAAGGATGCAAGATGACTAGAGGAGCTATGTTGCTTGCTAAGGGTACTAGGAGAGGTACTCTATTTCAGCTGGAGGCATGCATTTCACAATGCAATAGTTCTTCTGAGTCAAGAAAGAGGGCAGAAGTCACTTCATCCCCACCATCTGAATGAGCAATGAAGAAACATGTTGTATCCAGTCCTGATGGTTGTAACTGTGCATTGGAAGTTAAGCTTCCTGCTGAAAAGACAATGTTATGGCATAAGAAATTTGGCCACATTGGTGAGAAGGGTCTATGTACCCTGAAAAATAAAAACCTCGTTGAGGGGTTAGATGATTGTAATCTTGAGTTTGAATTTTGTGAACATTGCATATATGGGAAACAAAACTGTGTTCAATTTTATTCGAGTTCTCATAAGTCTTCTGGTGTATTAGACCTTGTTCATTCTGATGTATTTGGTCCTATTAATGTTCCTTTGTTATCAAAATCTATATATTTTGTATGTTTCATAGATGATTACAGTAGAAGGACATGGATTTATTTTCTTAGAAGCAAATCTGAAGTCTATAGTAGGTTTAAGGAGTTTAAGGCCGTTGCTGAAAATTATACGGGTAAAAAGATTAAGTGTTTGAGAACCGACAATAGATCTCCTACATCAGCTCTTGTTGGAAAGACACTTATGGAGGTGTGGTCTGGTAGAAAGCCTTCAATAAGGCATCTTCATGTTTTTGGTTGTGAGGTATATGCACATGTGCCTAGGGAGAAGCGGTCAAAGTTGGAGAACAAGGTTGTTAAATGTATCTTCATTGGCTATGGTGTCGGTGTGAAAGAATACAAGCTTTGGGATCCTGTGGCTGAAAAAATGTTGTATAGTAGAAGTGTCATCTTCAAAGAGCTTACACCTTCTTCCACTGTTTTACAGGCAGAAGAAAAAGAGAAGAAAGAGGATGTTGTTCAATTTCCTCCTACCCCTGAGAAGACTGAACAGAAAGACAATGTCACCTAATGATGAGGAGAGCTCTTGCAGTTTTGAAAGCTTAGATGAAGAAGTTGAACCTCAACCTCAACTCTTGAGGAGATCTACACAGATAAGAAAGCAACCTGAAAGGTTTGGTTTTACATTGCTTGATTCTAGTTGTGCTTTTGCTTTGCTTACTAACAGTGATGAACCTAGAACTGTATCAGAGGCTATGGACATGAAAGATGCAGGTTCCTAGAAGGAGGCCATGGAGGATGAAATGGTTTCTTTGGAAAAGAATCAAACTTGGGACTTGGTGCCTTTGCCTCTTGGATGGAAACCCGTTGGATGCAAATGGGTGGTCAAGAAGAAATTTGGTGCAAATGGCAGTGTTGAGAAGTATAAGGCCAGATTGATTGCGAAGGGGTATTCACAAGTGGAGGGTATAGATTATGGTGAGATCTTCTCTCCCATTGCAAAGCTGGCATCCATTTGATTCTTGTTGTCTCTTGCAGTAGCTTATGACTTAGAGGTAGAACAAATGGATGTGAAGACAACTTTCCTTCATGGTGACTTGGAGGAAGAAATCTACATGTCACAGCCAGAGCATTACATGGTGAAAGGTAAAGAAAATTTGGTTTACAAATTAAAGAAGTCTTTGTATAGTTTGAAGCAGTCTCCTAGGAGGTGGTACTTGAAGTTTGATGCTTTTGTGTTGTCTATTGGATTTGTGAGATCTAAATCGGATCACTGTGTGTATTTTAAGTTTGATGGTGATCGTATTCTCATTGTTGCACTATATGTTGATGATATGTTGCTCATTGGGAAGGGTAAGAATATGATTTTTGGTTTCAAATCTCAATTGTCAGCATATTTTGAAATGAAAGATTTAGGGGCAACCAGGTACATTCTAGGAATAGAAATCAAAAGAGACATAACCAAAAGAAAACTTTGGTTAAGCCAGAGTAAGTATGTGAAGACTGTGTTGAATAGGTTCAGCATGACAAATTGTAGACCATTGTGTGTTCCTATTTCTTTGGGGACAAAGTTGTCTGTTGAGGATTGTCCAAAATCTCCTAGTGAGGTGGAGGACATGAGCAGAGTACCGTATGCTAGTGCTATTGGCAGTTTAATGTATGCTATGGTCTGCACAAGACTAGACATTGCCCAAGCAGTGAGAGTCCTTAGTCAATTTATGGCTAATCCTGGACGGGTTCATTGGGATGCAGTTAAGTGAATGTTTAGATATTTGAGGGTTACTTCCAAGTATTCCATATGCTATCATGGTAATGTTACAGGACCTCCGCATTCTATTGATATTCATGGATTTGTGGATTTAGATTGGGCAGGTGACATTAACAGTAGGAGATCCACCAGTGCTTATGTGTTTACATTGTTTCATGGTGCTATTAGTTGGATGAGTAAGTGACAACCTGTGGTTGCTTTGTCCACAATAGAAGCTGAGTATATGGCAGCAACTCATGCTTGTAAGGAAGCCATTTGTCTTAAGAGATTGTGTTCAGATATTTGTGTTGATGCAGGTCAGATCATAATTAGTTGTGACAATTAGAGTGCAATTTGCCTTGCAAAGAATACAACTTTCCATGCCAGAACAAAGCATATTGATGTTTAGTTTCACTTCGTGCGAGACATGGTAGAGGATGGGAAGGTAAATTTGGAGAAGGTAGATACTTTTAAGAATGTTGCAGATGCATTGACAAAGCCAGTGGGCACAAAGAAGTTCAGATGGTGTTCAGAATCTATGGGCCTCTCGGCCTATAGCAGTTAAATTTTGTTATTCTATTGGCTCTTACAAGGTGTTTGACAAGTGGGAGAATGTTGGGAATTAAGGTGTCTCAACCTTGGTAATTCCTTGCATTATATATGTTTGTATTTATTAATTCATTGCCTATGTTGTAAATAATTTGTAAATTCCATATTGTCATGTTGTGGGATGTGGCACAATGATGTGTCATCCTACATGGAAGATGACAACTTTTAATTTTGTCCACATGAGGAGATAGGCATCCCACTTAGTGGTAGGATAATTTTGCCATGTGTCAGCATCTTGGATGTTGTGTAAGGGAATGTTGACCGAAACAGTTATGATGGATTCCTATGACGAAGTTATGACATGTAAGAGTCAGAAATAGAAGGTTATAAGACAGGTGAAGACATGTGTCATGAAGCATTTTTGAAAAAGACATATTTGGGTGCCCCAAGGTAGACTATGACATGTTGTAAATGAATATGCTATTTATAGCATGCGTATGACAGATTCTCTTACAGCTGTAAGTTGTAAATGCTATAATAGATTCTATGGCGGTCGTAAGAGTCATAAGAGCATCTGTCATAGCCCATTTTAGAAATAGGTGACCTCTTTGGAATGGGAGTTGTGGACAAGTGTCAGGGACATTCTACAATGTTGACAAAGTGTCCTTAGGCGTGGGTTTTGAGTCACAAGGCCAAGTTGGATGCCCTTTCTAAGATAGGACCAATTTTGCCTTGTACATTCTATATAAACAGGTGCTTGGAGGAGATGTATTACAGGTTTTACAGGTACTGTTATGCTGCCAGATTGACTCCAGACACGAGTGTCAAAGACCATTGAATCTTGCATTGCAAATGTATTGTAAGCCTTATTCAGTTTTGATAATACATTGTGCAGGTTTCTAAGTGGGGTTTTTCACCCGATAAGGGTTTTCCCCACCGTATATCTTTGTCTCTCTTCTTCTGTCTTATTTTTGGTTCATGTGTATTGCTACAATATCTCTGTTAGATGTTCTATGTTTTTGTTATTGTAAGGATTAATTTGAATTTGTATAGCTCTCCCCTCATTAGATTAGTGTAAGAAGCAATTTCCACACACCTAGCTTCCTTTCAAAATACTTTGTCTACATGTTTCCTAAGAAATACCACCATCAAAATGTCCAGGGGAGATAACTTCACAGTCATTCACAATGGCATCTAACAATTGTTGCTCAGAAAGCTTCAAACTGTCTTCTGTCATTTTTAGTTCATCTTTCAATTTCTTTAGTTGGTCCAGCTATGCTTCAAATTCTTTTCACTCTTTGTACAATGATTCTCTAAGCTCCATAAGCTTTTCTTAAAACCTCCCTACGAAAAAAAACTTTGTAAACTACACATTCGGTCAAATACAGTTGCGTTGTATTACGGCTTGAATATCCCTGCACAGAGATAACTTAGGGTATGAAATAATACCACAAATACGATAAGCCTTTCTCTTAATAGGATAAGCCAAAAATATGTGTTTAGGCTAGGCTGGGGTTTGCTAAAAATGGTAAAGAGCAAATGACAAAGGGATAAAATAACATACAATACTTGTTTAGTCAAATGGCCCTGTGCCAAACAATAATAATGGGAGGTATGAAATAATACCCTGTAATACAAAATACTCCACATAGTACGTGATTCTTCAGAACTAGTACAAAGTACCATTTTTCTTAAAACCTCCCTACGAAAGAAAACTTTTGCAAATGGAAAAGAGCAAATGACAGAGGAATAAAATAACATACAATACTTGTTTAGTCAAATGGCCATGTGCCAAATAATAATAATGAGAGGTAAGAAATAATACCCTGTCATACAAAATACTCCACATAGTACGTGTAAATTTGTTTTGCAAATCCTTTTTGCTGAGATGTATTTTAGAACATAAACCATCTGCATTGAATGGCATGGCAGAAATACTCTGTTTACATGCTACCTGAGAAATACCACTATCAAAATGTCTAGGAAAGATAACTTCACAGTCATTCACAATGGTATCTTTCATTTTTAGTTCATCTTTCAATTTCTTTAGTTGGTCCAGCTGTGCTTCAAATTCTTTTCTCTCTTTGTGTAGTGTTTCTCTAAGCTCCATAAGATTTTCTTAAAACCTCCCTACAAAAGAAAACATTGTAAACTACACTTTCGGTCTAATGCAGTTGCGTTGTATTATGGTTTGAATATCCATATGCAGAGAAATGCTAGGGTACAAAATAATACCACAAATACGATAAGCCTTTCTCTTAATAGGATAAACCACAAATACGTGTTTAGGTTAGTCCGGGGTTTGCTGAAAATGGCAAAGACCAAATGACAGAGGAATAAAATAACAGACAATACTGCTCAAAATGCTTGAAACTATCTTTTGACATTTTTAGTTCATCTTTCAATTTCTTTAGTTGGTCCAGCTGTGCTTCAAATTCTTTTCTCTCTTTGTGTAGTGATCCTCTAAATTCCATAAGCTTTTCTTAAAACCTACCTACGAAAGAAAACTTTGTAAACTACTCTTTCGATGAAATGCAGTTGCGCCTATTACGGCTTGAATATCCTTGTGTAGAGATAAGTTAGGGTATGAAATAATACCACAAATATGATAAGCCTTTCTCTTAATAGGATAAGCCACAAATACATGTTTAGGATACGTTGGGGTTTGCTGAAAATGGCAAAGAGCAAATGACAGAAGAATACAATAACATACAATACTCGTTTAGTCAAATGGCCCTGTGCCAAACAATAATAATGGGAGGTACAAAATAATACCCTGTCATACAAAATACTCCACATAGTACATGATTTTTCAGAACTAGTACAAAGTACCATTTTTCGTAAAACCTCCCTAGAAAGGAAACTTTTGCAAATGACAGAGGAATAAAATAACATACAATACTTGTTTAGTCAAATCACCCTGTGCCAAACAATAATAATGAAAGGTACAAAATAATACCCTGTCATACAAAATACTCCACATAGTATGTGTAAATTTTTTTTGCAAATCCTTTTTGTTGAGATGTATTTTAGAACAGAAACCATCTACATTGAATTGCCTGAGAAATACCACCATCAAAGTATCTAGGGAAGATAACTTCACAGTCATTCACAATGGCATCTAACATTTTTTGTTCATCTTTCAATTTCTTTAGTTGGTATAGCATGGCAGAAATCTATGTCTACATGCTTCCTGAGAAATACCACCATCAAAATGTCCAAGGGAGATAACTTCACAGTCATTCACAATGGCATCTGACAATTACTGCTCAGAAAGCTTCAAACTATCTTTTGTCCTATTTAGTTTATCTTTCAATTTATTTAGTTGGTCCAGATGTGCTTCAAATTCTTTTCTCTTTGTGCAGTGATTCTCTAAGCTCCATAAGCTTTTCTTAAAAAACCCCTATGAAAGAATACTTTGTAAACTACACTTTCGGTCAAATGCCGTTGTGCCATATTACGACTTGAATATCCCTGCACAGAGATAGGTTAGGGTACGAAATAATACCACAAATATGATAAGCCTTTCTCTTAATAGGATAAGCCAGAAATACATTTTTAGGATAGGTCAGGGTTTGTTGAAAATGACAAAGAGCAAATGACAAAGGAATAAAATAAAATACACTACTTGTTTAGTCAAATGGCCCTGTGCCAAACAATAATAATGGGAATGATGAGAAGCCAAAAACACCCTCAAACCCTAACATACATTTCCCATTGTATGTCTATGCTTCACCTAACATGCATTCTTCGATGTATATACCTGCACCTCTCACCTATTGGCAAGACCATACACCATCGACTGGTCAAAACATCTTTCCTCCGATCGCATACCTTATATCGACTTCTTCACTATCGGCAAAACAAAAAGCTTGTATGTGCATCGCGTGACTTGTGAAAACCAGTCTCCTCTACCATCACTGCCAGTCGCACTTTGTATCTGATACAATGTATCTATGAAATGTATATGCCCAATATACATTCGAAACATACAACTGAATGTGTATTTGGGACATGCATTCACAACATGCATTCGACCAACACTCTTACCCAATGTATGTTCTCAACATACAACTGGAACATGCTTCACCAAATATACATTTGACCGTTGACCCCCTTTATATATAAACCTAATGTACATTTGCGATGTACATTCACAACATGCAATTCAGACATGCATTTGATGGGTTTGACCGAGCTGTTGACTTCCTTGTATGCCGATTAGAAACTTCAATTTTCTCTCTCCTTTGTATGTCTCTACACTTCCACATTTATGATGAATGTTCACTACATACAATCTTGACAACCATTTGCGAGATACTCATGACTTACAACTGCGGGATACACAGAAAATGAACCTGACATACAATAGTGATATACGCACAGAATGTACATTCGCAATGTATGTTTACTAATCTTGATATAAAACACCTCAATGCCTCCTGATATGCTTTGCAACATACACATAGAACAGACCCTTATGATATACACACGGAATGTATTTCCAACATGCAAATGCGATACACACACAAATTATATATCTGATGGAATAACGTGAAATTTTGCAGATTCAAACCGCTGCAAACCCTGCAACTTCACAGATCTATTTCCTTAACAGTTTAACACAGATTTTAGACTTTCCCAACATAACACATGAGGATGCTAGGATCTTTCAATGCATCCCATACCCGATCCTACAAGCATGAAATCAAACAAATAGAAAAACAAACGAAAACACTGTACAACCATTCCACCGATTTCAAAGAAATCTAACCAGTGGAATGGATTAACGTTCCATCTCGATCTGAAAACAGCAAATCAATTATTACAGAGGAAAACCTAATGAGATCGAATAACAGGAAGTTGCATGACACAGAACATGACCTTATTATTTATGCTTTTAGAAATGTATACAGATGCTCCGTTCTCACAAATGCACAACTCAACTTCACACTACTACTATCTGTCATGACCAGAATTGATCTGACCTAGGGTATTTATCTACTCATCATGAGTAGTACCAACTCCACTCCAGGTGGCTGGGAGATCATTCCAAGCAGCTGGGAGCTCTAACAACCTCTAACTACCTAACAAACCTCGAGATTACAAATTTGCCAAGTGTCCCATGGGACTTACAACATAAACCTAGATAACTAAAATGCATATGCATTGGTCAAATAGACCTTATTACATGGATGGTCAGCTTAGGACCTTATTGAAAACATCAAACTACTAATGCCTCATGGAGGCCACTATGGGTTGGGTGCACCTGCACCATACTCCCCACCGCGAAAAGAACTCATGCCCCATGAGTTAGGTTGTGGGTTAATTCCACCTTTACTCTTTGCTGTCTCATGTCATCCCCATGATCTCAGAACTGTAACTGGCTGCCAAGGAATCAAAGACTCATGCCTAGCATTGTAGGCTCTTCTCACATTTTGCTAGTCATTCTTTCTTACCATCATCTCTGTCTGAACATCTGCATTGGGAAACTTGGTAATTGCTTCATGTATTGCTATTATGGCAGAACATGTTTGCCTTTCAACTCTTAGAGGACAAACAATAGTCCCTACTACGATTGCATCCTTGTCTTTCCAATCAGCTTGTGGCTGTGTACAAACTTGCTCCTTGACCTTCTGATCTCTGTCAGTCAGGACTAAAATCTTCTTCAAACTGTGATCTCCACTCCTTGAGATATCCTCAACTTCCTTTGACTCTGTTGTAGGCATCAGCACAAACTCATTCTTACCCATCAAAATAATCTTTGCTGCCTTCTTTGCTTCAGCATCCTCTGCAATGGTCGCATTACAAAAGTTCTCCCCTCCTTCTTGAAGGTATAGGTGTTAGCATATCCATCATACAATGATCTTTTGTCAAATTGCCATGGCCTACCCAACAGTAGGTGACAACAGTCCATGGGCAATATGTCACACAAAACCCTATCCTGATAGTCTCCAATCTGAAAATCAACATATGCCTATTCATATACCAAAAGTGATTGATTATCACTTACCCAAGATGCTTTGTAAGGACTTTGATGTGGAATCCTTTCCAATTTCAACTTATCCACCATTTCCTGAGATACCATATTATCTGTTGAACCGGAATCTATTACTACCTTGCATACTTTACCTCTACATTTGCATTTAGTCTTGAACAAGTTCTTCCTTTGCCTCAGGGCTTGCTACGGAGATGGAAATAATGTCCTTCTGATCATCAAACTTTCTCCTGTTTCTAATTCCAAATTTACTTCAAGAGATGTCATACTCCCCTCGTTCTCTTGCACAATTTGAACTATCTTTTCACTCCTTTCACTTCCACTTGATGTAGCACCAACCTTTTCAGGACACTTGAAGGATGGATGACCATATTCACCATAAGTGTAACACTTTCCTGAGAATGTAGTAGAACCTCTTCCACCTCCAAATCTGCCTCTAGTACCTCTCCATCCACCCTCATAATCAGACTACTCTTGTCCCTTACTAGTCTCTTCTCGACTCTCATTGGCTTGCCTTGTTGTAGGAGCTGATCCTCTTCCTCTTATATTGCTTCCTCTTCCTCTCATGGACTTATCTTGTCTCCTTTTCATCTTTTCCTCAATCCTGATTGCCATTTGATAACATTCTTCCACACTCCTAGGGTTAGCCAAAACTAATTCATCTTGTATATTCAATCTCAAACCAGCCAAGTATCTAGCAACCTTTTCAACCTCATTCTCATGATGACCAGACCTCATACTTAACTTATAAAACTCCTCAGTATATGCTTTCACATCCATTTCTTTTTGTCTTAAAAATTGAAGCTTTTTAAACATTTAAATTTTATAATCTTGGGGTAAAAATTTACCTTTGATCCTTGCTACCATCTTGTCCCATGAAGAGATCTTTGACTTACCTTGCTTTCTCCTCTCTGACTGTATGTAATCCCACCATACCAAAGCATGATCTCCTAATTTGGTCTATGCAATCTTTACCTTCTGCTCCTCAGGAACTTCCTCACATTCAAAATGATTATCTAATGCAGCAATCCAATCAAGTAACTCTTCCTCATTTAAACTTCTAGTGTACTTTGGAACATCAATCTTTACCTTAGGTTTGTCATTCTTGACTGCCCTTAACATTTTTGCAAATCTCTGATCCTCAGGATTTAGATCTTCATCTACATCTTCAAATTCTCCACCATCATCTTTTTTTCTGATTCACTGTCTTCCACTTCTCTTCTTTTATTTGTCTCCAAGGTTGCAAGCCTAGCTTGAAGGGCTTCTGCAAGCTCTTTCATCTTCCTCATCTCTTTGGCATGTTTTTCCTTCATCTCTTGCAATTCTCTAGCAGTACCATTACCTTTCAGAGGCATCTTGTCAACCTCTCAATCCTTCTACTTTTGCCTTCTCAGTGACAGAACCAAACACAATACACAACAGCCCAAATATTTTGCTGAGCTCTGATACCAATATGATGAGGAGCCAAAAACACCCTCAAACTCTAACATACATTTCCCATTGTGTGTCTATGCTTCACCTAACATGCATTCTTTGATGTATATACATGCACCTCTCACCTATCGGCAAGACCATACACCATCAACTGGTCAAAACGACTTTCCTCCGATCACATACTTTATACCGACTTCTTCACTATCGGCAAAACAAAAAGCTTGTATGTGCATCACGTGACTTGTGAACACCGGTATCCTCTACTGTCACTACCGGTCGCACTTTGTATCTGATACAATGTATCTACGGAATGTATGCACAATATACATTCGAAACATACAACCGAATGTGCATTCGGGACATGCATTCACGACATGCATTCGACCAACACTCTTACCCAATGTATGTTCTCAACATACAACTGGAACATGATTCGCCAAATATACATTTGACTGTTGACCCCCTTTGTATATAAACCGATGTACATTTGTGATGTACATTCACAACATGCAATTTAGACATGCATTTGATGGGTTTGACCGAGCCGTTGACTTCCTTGTATGCCAATTGGAAACTTTAATTTTCTCTCTCCTTTTTATGCCAATACACTTGTACATTTACGATGAATGTTCGCTACATACAATCTTGACAACCATTTGTGAGATACTCACAACTTACAACTGCGGGATACACAGAAAATGAACCCGGCATACAATAGCGATATACGCACAGAATGTATATTCGCAATGTATGTTTACTAATCTTGATATACAATGCCTCAATGCCTTCTGATATGCTTTGCAACATACACATAGAATAGACCCTTACGATATAAACATGGAATGTATTTCCGACATGCAAATGCAATATACACACAAATTGTATATTTGATGGAATAACACAGAATTTCACCGATTCGAACCGCTGCAAACCCTGCAACTTCATAGATTTGTTTCCTTAACAGTTTAACATAGATTTTAGACTTTCCCAACCTAGTACATGAGGATGCTAGGATCTTTCAATGCATCCCGTACCCGATCCTGCAAGCATGAAATCAAACAAACAGAAAAACAAACAAAAACATTGTATAGCCATTCCACTGATTTTGAAGAAATCTAACCAGTGGAATGGATTAACATTCCATGTTGATTCCAAAATGGCAAATCAATTATTACAGAGGAAAACCTAATGAGATCGAATAACAGGAAGTTGCACGACACAGAACAGGACCTTGTTATTTATGCTTTTAGAAATGTATACAGATGCTCCGTTCTCACAAATGCACAGCTCAACTTCACACTACTACTATTTGTCATGACCAGAATCGATCTGACCTAGGGTATTTATCTACTCGTCATGAGTAGTACCAACTCCACTCCAAGTGCTGGGAGATCATTCCAAGCGGTTGGGAGCTCTAACAACCCTCAAGATTACAAATTTGCCAAGTGTCCCGTGGGACTTACAACATAAACCTAGATAACTAAAATGCATATGCATTGGTCAAATAGACCTTATTACATGGATGGTCAGCTTAGGACCTTATTGAAAACATCAAAATGAACATCAAATTTCTAATGCCCCATGGAGGCCATTGTGGGTTGGGTGCACCTGCACTAGGGAGGTACCAAATAATACCTAGTCATACAAAATACTTCACATAGTACGTGATTCTTCAGAACTAGTACAAAGTACCATTTTTCTTAAAACCTCCCTATGAAAGAAAACTTTTACAAATGGCAAAGAGCAAATCATAGAGGAATAAAATAGCATACAATACTTGTTTAGTCAAATGGCCCTGTGCCAAACAATAATAATGAGAGGTACAAAATAATACCCTGTCATACAAAATACTCCACATAGTATGTGATTCTTCAGAACTAGTACAAAGTACCATTTTTCTTAAAACTTCCCTACGAAAGAAAACTTTGTAAACTACACTTTCAGTTAAATGCAGTTGCATCATATTACGACTTGAATATCTCCGCGCGGAGATAAGTTAGGGTATCGAATAATACCACAAATACGATAAGCCTTTCTCTTAATAGGATAAGCCACAAATAAATTTTTAGGATAGGTCGGGGTTTGCTGAAAATGGCAAAGAGCAAATGACAGAGGAATAAAATAACATACAATACTTGTTTAGTTAAATGGCCCTGTGCTAAACAATAATAATGGGAGGTACCAAATAATACCCTATCATACAAAATACTCCACATAGTACGTGATTCTTCAGAACTAGTACAAAGTACCATTTTTCTTAAAACCTCCCTGTGAAAGCAAACTTTTGCAAATAGAAAAGAGCAAATGACAGAGGAATAAAATAGCATACAATACTTGTTTAGTCAAATGGCCATGTGCCAAACAATAATAATGAGACATACAAAATAATACCCTGTCATACAAAATACTCCACATAGTACATGATTTTTCAAAACTAGTATAAAGTACCGTTTTTCTTAAAACATCCCTACGAAAGAAAACTTTGTAAACTACACTTTTAGTTAACTACAGTTGCATTGTATTACGACTTGAATATCCTTACGTAGAGATAAGTTAGGGTATGAAATAATACCACAAATACGATAAGCCTTTCTCTTAATAGGATAAGCCACAAATACACTTTTAGTATAGGTCGGAGTTTGCTGAAAATGGCAAAGAGCAAATGACAGAGGAATAAAATAACATACAATTAGTCAAATGGCCCTGTGCCAAACAATAATAATGGGAGGTCCCAAATAATACCCTGTCATACAAAATACTCCACATAGTATGTGATTCTTTGGAACTAGTACAAAGTACCATTTTTCTTAAAAACTCCCTATGAAAGAAAACTTTTGTAAATAGCAAAGAGAAAATGACAGAGGACTAAAATAGCATACAATACTTGTTTAGTCAAATGGCCATGTTGCAAAAAATAATAATGAGAGGTACGAAATAATACCCTGTCATACAAAATACTCCACATAGTACGTGATACTTATGGACTAGTACAAACTACCATTCTTCTTAAAACCTCCCTACGAAAGAAAACTTTGTAAAATACACTTTCAGTTAAATGTGGTTGTGTCGTATTATGACTTGAATATCCCTGCACAGAGATAAGTTAGGGTACGAAATAATACCACAAATACGATAAGACTTTCTCTTAATAGGATAAGCCACAAATACGTGTTTAGGATGGGTTGGGGTTTGCTGAAAATGGCAAAGAGCAAATGATAGAGGAATATAATAACATACAATACCTGTTTAGTCAAATGGCCCTGTGTCAAACAATAATAATGGGAGGTATGAAATAATACCGTCATACAAAATACTTGACATATTACGTGTAAATTTTTTTGTACAAAATAATGAGAGGTAAGAAATCCTTTTTGCTAAGATGTATTTTAGAACAGAAACCATCTGGATTGAATGGCATGGCCGAAAAACTCTATCTACATGCTACCTGAGAAATACCACCATCAAAATGTCTAGGGGAGATAACTTCACAGTCATTCACAATGGCATCTGACAATTACTGCTCAGAAAGCTTCAAACTGTCTTCTATCATTTTTAGTTCATCTTTCAATTTCTTTAGTTGGTCCAGTTGTGCTTCAAATTCTTTTTCTCTTTGTGCAGTGATTCTCTAAGCTCCATAAGCTTTTCTTAAAACCTCCCTATGAAAGAAAACTTTGTAAACTACACTTTTGGTCAAATGCAATTGCGCCATATTATGGCTTGAATATCCCTGCATAGAGATAAGTTAGGGTACGAAATAATACCACAAATACGATAAGCCTCTCTCTTAAAAGGATAAGCTACAAATACGTGTTTAGAATAGGCCGGGGTTTGCTGAAAATGGCATAAAGAAAATGATAGAGGTGTGTATGAGGAAAATCGATTATATTAAACTAAACAAATCAAAAGCCAATAACATAAAGAGAACGAATCTAAATAAAAGCCATTACAAATAAATCAATGAAATATAAAAGCTTTTACCGAGATTTGTATTGTTCCCTTTGGATGAATGTGGATTGCTCAATAGTGCTGTGAAACCATTGTTGCAACAAGCAAGTAAAGTGCTCAAAGGTCAATGTCAAAAGATCGTGAAGTTGCTCAATCGATACAATGTATGCTCAAAGCGCTGTTAAAGGATGCCTGAGAATAAGTGATCGAAGAGGATTTGTGAAAGAGATGAGGGGGGTTTATATAGGTTTCAACAGAGATCAATCAACGGTCTAGATAATTCAGAAGAATCAACGGAGGAGATAAATCAAATAACTATGATGAACGTGCACACGACATGTGTCAATCCATAAGGATATTTTTATTAAAATATGATGAAAACAAGATTGATTGAGTAGATAACTCAACTTGTAATTTTGCCTTTTCTAGAGTTCTAAAAATAAGACAGATTGTGCACATGAGTTAACAAGATATTTTAAGAGGAATTGGAAGATAACTAAAATTAAATAAATAAATTTATTTACTTATTTGTGCATGATTGAGGAACAGAAGACTATAAATAAACTATTTGATTTTATTTATTTTTAGGGGAAAAAGCAAATTAAATAAATAAATTTATGTAATTGTTTATGCAAGATTAGAGGACATGAAGATTATAAATAAAATACTTGATTTTATTTATTTTTAGAGGATTGAGATAATTTAAATAAATTTGCATGATTTATTTAAATTTAGAAGAACAATCGATTTAGTTAAACAATGTAAATTATTTAATTGTAGATAAGAGGAAATTTGTAATGAATTAACTAAATAATTGATTTATTTAATTAATGGAGACTTAAATTTTGAAAAAGGATAATGATTTGATTAAATAATTAAAATTATTCAATTGTGGTAGAAAATAGAGGAATTTAATTTATTTAATTAAATAAATACAATTTATTCAATTAATGTTGATTTTTAGAAGGTTTGGAAGAATTTGATGAAATTAATTAAATAATTAGATTATTTAATTAATGTTGAATGCAGGTGATTAGACAGATTTGATGAAATACAAGTGATGCGAAGACTTGGTCATTTTAGGGTGTCTACATTTTACCCCTCTTTGATGCAATGCAGTTTACAGCGTTGCGTCAAAGAAAATGATTGTTGAAGACATGATACAATTTTTTATGCCCCAGTGTAGGTAGTTGCCCCAGCGTATGCCCCCTCGAGCGGAAAGGCAGGGAAACGATAGAAGGACTGGGTTGACGGTCGACTAGCAGTGTGTGTGACAAGGTTAGAAGGAAAAAGTAGAATGGGTTGGGAAGAAAAAATGAGGGAGGGATGCTATAAATAGGTCCCATGGGGACCACAATCCTCATTTGCACACTAAGAGCTTCTAAATTTAGAGAGTAGAGCCTCCAAACTTAGGGTGAGAGAGTTGAGTGGAAGAAGCTGACAGCGAGGAGAGATGCCGATTCCAGCGCATAGGCATCGAGTGGAGCTAGTGCGGACATACGGGAGGCCAGCAGGAGCTCCGGCAGCAGTAAGTGTCCTAAAACCTCAGTTTAGTTTGATGTTTTAGGGTAGTTTAGGGCTAGGTCTAGGGAGGTTTTTTAGGTCAGCCAAAAGCGCTTTAGGATAGAATGGCGCTATTGGCGGTCGGGTTAGGTGCTTTTGGCATGCCGCAGTGTGTCTGGTAGGAAGATAGAGCGTCTGTGGTAAAAATAGAGCGCTATTGGCTTTTGGGTTTAGCACCGCAGTGCGGTTGGTAGGGTCTCGCAGTGCATCTAGTAGTGCAATGCAGCGCGGTTGGCGGAGAAGTAAGGCGCGGTTGGAGGGGATGAGCAAAAATTACGTCGCCTTTGGTAGCACAGAGCGGCACGGTTGGCAACATGGAGAAGCGTACTTGGTGAAAACAAGTCGCTTGTGGTGGAAGATAACAAAGCACACTCGTTGGAATAGTAAGGCACTTGTGGTAACACAATGGAGCGCTCTTGAGGAAAAAAAGGCGCCTTTGGTTTGGGTAGAAGAATGCAATGGGTAGGGTTGACTGAAGGGCTGACTACTTAGGTAGGAGCAAGGGAGGAGATGGTCATAGGGTTTTGCATCAACAGGGAAGAAGTCGGTAGGGTTATAGAAGAATGGTTAACTGACGGACACATGGTTGCTTAGATGTAGAGGATTATGCCGCCTTTCATGTCGAGAGAGCGACACCACCCTATAGCACATGAGGTAGTACAACTAACGTAGGAGGAGGACGCATTCCTAGAGCACACAGGATTATGGCACATGGCCCACTTGACACATATTAGGGTGAATCTCTCCCTTGTGATAGCAGTGCTAGAGAGATTTCGCAGTGAGACAGGCTCATTTCACTTTCTGATAGGGGAGGTGATAGTGACGCTGGAGGATGTGTTCCATATCCTCAGGATTCAGATAGATGGAGAGAGGGTGGACTTTGACCCAGCGTGGGGCGAGGTAGGTATGGTGGAGGTATTTTGCACCAATGACCTTAGGATAGATGATGGGGAGATTCGGTGGGCAGACGTCCCACGACTCTGTGACAGGATCAGGTGGATAGTGGCTTCACTGATTGGCAGCTTCCTGTGCCCAGACAGGTGATCCAGAGGACTATCTGTGGGATGGGGCACAGTACTATCTGGTATGTTCACACATGGTACACAATATGCATGGGGGCCTTGTGTATTAGGGTAGCTATATTGAGAAATGCATGACTACGTTTATAGGAGAGGCCGGAGTCTCTCTGCAGGGGTGACTCTGCTACAGGTGTGGGCGTGGGAGCACATCCCAGTGATCAAACCCATGACACAGTGCCGTTGGGAGAGGGGAGAGCCCTATACCTTTTTGTACGAGGGCGTCATTACACAAAGGAGGTTGGGATCTGTTAGCCACTGGAGGTGGCAGATCGATGAGATGGACCTATTTGTTTGGAGGCCATGGTTACTCTGCGAGGAGTGGGAGGATGAGCACGAGCAGCTTATGTACTACCGCCAAGCTCGCTACGTGTTTGGGAGGTAATCAGATACCATAGAGAGATACCTGCCAGAGTAGGTACTTAGATAGTTTGGTCTGCCACAGGGACTGCCAGTTGGGGAGGCGACACATGCGAGGACATGAAGAGAGGTTAGAGACTGGGATGCAGAGATTCCAATGGCTATAGCTTTGGCAGAGGTATGGGGACTTGTCCCCATGAGATGGGATTGGGATACAAGATTGGCAGATCCAGGGACACTGCCAGAGTACGACAGGTATTGGCAGACACACAGGCTAGTACGACTGACTACAATAGGTGTGGCAAGGGCAGTGAGGGAGGTGTTGGTCCCAGGTGTGGAGGCGAGGATCAGACGATAGGCTAGAGTGGCCAAACAATAGGTAGGTGGAGAGGCCGGGGGCTCACAGGTAGATGCAGAGATGGCAGAGGCAGAAGATCCAATCGTAGAGACTGATTTATAGCGGACCAAGCGGCTGCTATAGGAGGAGATAGCTCAGAGGACACATTTAGAGCTTCGTATGGTACAGTTGAGGAGATACAGGGATGCAATGAGGGCCGAGGCAATACAAGCTGAGGCCTTAGCATAGGTGCAGACACAGGTAGCAGCAGCAACACAGACAGCCTTGGCACATGCACAGGCACAATTATAGATCTAGGCATAGCTACAGGTACAGGCACCGGCCGCACCAGCAGTGGATGACGGGAAGCTAGCCTAGGTGATGAGAGAGAGAGACGCAGAGGCCCAGCTATGGCTGACAGTAGAGGTCACAATATAGAGGGTGAGACGGGAGAGAGATGAGGCACGCCGTGCACTAGGTGCAGATCAGAGGACTCTATACAGCAATCTCATCTGCGTGTAGGGAGAGCTAGTGTCAGCAGGGAGGGAGGTAGGGTACTACAGGGTGCTTTACGCAGGTGTGGTGCCAGCGGCGCAACGAGAGCCGAGCTACAGAGATAGGAGCAGGTCTGGAGCATCAGGTTCTCGCAGGATAGGGTAGTCATTGTCCTCAGTGAGAGGACCATTTGTGCCACTAGGGGGAGGAGGAGGAGCAGGGAGAGGAGGACCATCCAGGGGACCTGCACCGAGTATAGGTGGAGGACAGGGGCCACAGCAGGAGGGCAGCTCAACCCACTAGATCATGTATATCTTGTACATTGTATCATATTTGTACCATGTTTGTATCATGATGTACACTTGTATATTGTACCACTTTGTATCATTTTGGACTAATGCCTGCGTGCATCCTGATGTATATTTTGCGGGCTCTTGAAAGCCTTGATGTACTATATTGATGTATATATGCATGATTGATGTAGACACATACATTTTTATATTTATGATGACCTTTACATGAGATATATGATGATCGATTCTGCTCACTGTTGTTGATGCTTTTGTGTATGCACTTCTTGATGACATGGATGTGATGATATGTATGTATGATTATGGATTTATGTGATGACATATATTGCTTATATGATGCTTATAGATGTATGACATATGGTGACATGATGCTTATAGATGTATGACTTGTGAGAACATGATGTAGATGAGATGACTAGTGATATCTAATATGTGGGTTTTGCAGATATGCACCAGAGAGAAGAAAAGTGGAGAAGGAAGAGAAAGACTGTTGATCGATCATTGCTTTGAAAATGATATAAGGCCATGGGTGAATGAATGGGTGAATGAGATTGTTGCATTGGTTTCGCAATTGTATATAAAGAGCAATCCTTATTTTTGTTATGGCACATGGATAGTTTGCCACCAAGGTATAAAAGACCAAGGTGTAGTGATATTCGAGTGCGTAGACGTTGACTCTGCAAGCATGCGGTTTTAACTTAGATCCCTTAGACATAATATAACCTTGTTGGAATATGTGAATGAGCCATAGTCTTGAACACAAAATAAACTTCAATACATGTAAATGCAAGAAGAATATTAATATGTAAGATGCTAGGTCGTAACACACACAAGATAAATATAATGCTAAAAAAGATGCTAAAGATCATTCCTTAAACATGGCACACAAAAGCAATGACTATGCCCCAATCCGTATTGCATCACAACATACCAAGATTATAGATGAATCAAGGTAGCCTTGAATAGGTAATGGACAAAGGAGCAAAAGATAAAACATAAAGCAAACTGACTGACTTACAAAGTAAACATATAGCCAACATATTCTCTTGCCAAAGAGGTTGCTTAGGATAGCTTGGATAGGAAAGATAACAGCCTTATCATAGGAAATCTGTATCCGTTAAAGGGTGCTATCTACCTGAAAAGACAATGTCTTGCTGCAGGAAATGCCACATGTCGCAGGAGACGCGTGTGTTGGTCTCAACAATGGAACACTTCGCAGAAGACAAGCTTGTTGATTTGGTGCTTAGGTTAAGCAGGAACTAGCTGATGTTGGCAATCAGAACAGTAGGATAGTAGATGACTCTGGAAGAAAGTTTCTTTGCTTCAGGTTTGTTAAGAACTTTTGCTTTGAAAGGATGCACTAGCTCACTGCTTGAGTTAGTCAAGTTGAGGCGAATGGATTTTGAAAAATGGAAGACAAGAAAGGTGATGTGTTAATGGATTGAACTAGTGGAGAATGATGAATCGTATGTGCCTAAGTACTGGATACATCCTCCGTATTCCAGATTACCTACATACCCTGTATCCACGGGATCAAGGCACATGTACAATGGAAGATGAAAGATGATAATATGTAGTTCTGGATAGAGTGATGAGATGGGTCAAGGTGAAATGATGAGATCTTATGTACCTAAGTACTGGATACTTCCTTCGTATTCCAGACTGCCTACATACCCATATCCATGGGATCAAGGTACTTTAAGATTGAGAAGAGATAATATGTAGTTCTGGTTGGTGCGATGATGTAGGAAAAGTGTTGAGAAGATAACAACCTTATCATAGGAGCGATGTGTACATTAAAGAATGCTATCTGCGAAAAGGAGAAAGATTGAAGTGTTTTGCGAACCATGAACAAGGATCCATTCCTAGACCTAGGTTAAGGAAAGAGTTGCCCCCATTCTAGTAGAGGAAGCTGCATAGGTGACCAATGAAGAAGACATAGAAAGCTTTGACATAGGACAAGACAGTGCTAACTACTGACATAGATCAAGGCGTGGGATGATGATGGTGGACATTGACAAATTTCCAAGCTATACTAGATAGGGAGATGGAAATGCAAACAAGGTCAATGGTTTTATTATGGATGGATGGATAGTGCGTTGTGACAACAAGAAATGAACAAGACTCAATAGATGATGGGTGCTGACTCTACACATAGCACCTGTTTGCTAGGTTTTCACTATGGTACTTGTCCAAGGCCCCTATTTGCCAGGTTTTCACTAGAGGATGGATTTTTTTGTTGTTTTTTTGTTGTTTTTTCCTATTTTTTTTTGGAATACTCTAGGATCAGGCATAGAACTTCTTGAGATGAACACTGTTAAGTGGCTCATCCAGAGGAATGTCATCAGGTGTAGCTAAAGTATAAACTCCTGATCCATATGTTGTTGTGACAATGAAGGGACCTAACCAGTTAGGCTCAAACTTGCCCTTGTTTTCTCGATCTGCTTGATTTCTCTGATTCTCTTTAAGTACAAGATCACCAACTTGAAACTATCTTTCTTTGATCTTTTTGTTGTAATTACGCCGAAGGCAGTTTTGACAGACATGTAGATGATTAAGTGCGGCAAGGCACCTTTCATCTAGTAGTTCAAGATCAGCTAATCTGGAAGTGCGATACTCCTCTCTGCCGATTAGATTCTGCGTGGATACTCTGAGGGATGGGATCTCGACTTCTATAGGTAGGATGGCTTCAGAGCCATAGACCAAGGCATAAGGTGTGGTACCAGTTGGTGTTTTGATACTAGTGTGGTAGGCCCATAGGGCAAGATTGAGTTGCAAGTGCCAATCATGACTAGCTTCATTGACTATTTTCTTGAGGATCTTGAGAATGGTTTTATTGGAAGCCTCAGCTTGGCCGTTACTCTGCGGATAGTAGGGAGTTGAAAAGCGATGTCAGATATTGTATTGTGTGCACAAGGCATAGACATCTTGATTCTTGAATGGTCTCTGATTATCAGTGACAATGGCTTGGGGGATACCATACCAGCAAATGAGGTAGTTTAGGATAAACTTGGCTATTTGCTTACCGGTGATATAGGTCATAGGAATGGCTTCAACCCACTTCGTGAAATACTTAGTGGCGGTAATGATAAACTTGTGGCCATTGGATGAGGATGGGTGGATTTGTCCTACAAGGTCGAGACCCCATTGAGAAAAAGGCGATGGAGTTGTCACAGGTTAGAGTTCATGAGCCGGTGCGTGAATAAAATCTCCATGCTGCTGACATTGTAGACACTTCTTAGCAAACTATGCAGCATCTTGCTCTATTGTAGGCTAGTAATACCCTGTTCTGAGTATCTTCTTAGCAAGATTAGGATCGGTAGAATGTGCTCCACAGACACCTTCATGTATGTCTCGTAAGGTATCTTCGGCTTCTTCCACGTTAAGACATCGTAAGAGGATACCATCGAGACTCTAGCAATATAGTGTATCACCCAAAATGATGTAACCAGAGGATTGACGGATAAAGGTTTTGCATTGGGCAGATGATAGGTTAGGGGGGAAGGTATTGTGTTTAAGGTATTTGTAGATATCTTTGTACCAAGGGGAATTGGGACCAACAAGTTCGCAGATGATTTCAGTAATGGGAACATCGACGGCGGGTATCAACAATTGCTCGATCAAGAATTCACATTTCTGTGTATTTGCAGGCATGTCAATCAGTGACCCTACATAAGCCATAGAATCTGCAGCCTTGTTATGCTCTCTTGGAATTTGCTCAAATGTGATGCTAGAAAAGTGTGGCTTGTAGGCATCCACTAGTTGCTTGTAGGGGATCAACTTGTCATCTTTTGTTTGGTACTCATCTGTGACTTGTCAAATAACTAGTTGTGAGTCTCCATATACTTTTAATTCTGTGATGTCCCATTGAACTGCTATAGTGAGACCTATGAGGAGTGCTTCATACTCGGTGATGTTGTTGGTGCAAGGGAATGCAAGTCGATATGACTTTGGAATATAGTCATTTTGAGGTGTGATAAACAAGATGCCGGCCCCTGATCCATGTTGTGTGTAGGAACCATCAAAGTACAACTTCCACATTATTGAGTTGGAAAGAGTGAAGAGATTCTTGGCTGGAAAGTCTTCTACCATAGGGTGTGTATCTATCATGGGTGCTTCTGCTAGTTGATCTGCTAGGGCCTGTCCTTTGATTTCTTTCTGATCCATATACTCAATATTGAACTCACTAAGGATCATGACCCATTTAGCTAGTCTTCCTATAAGAGCTTCTTTTTCTAGTAGATACTTCATTGGATCAATTTTGGCTATAAGATTTGTGTGTTGGTTCAACATGTAATGTCACAACTTTTGGGAAGTGAACACTACTGCTAAACAAGCTCTTTCCATTGGTGAATAATTGAGTTCATATCCCACCAAGGTTCTACTGATATAGTAAATTGCATGCTCTTTTCCTGATTCATCATTTTGTGCTAGAAGGGCCCCGAGGGCTAAGGTTGTAGTTGAGATGTATAATATCAAAGGTTTATCAGTAACTGGTGGTACTAAGATAGGAGGTGTAGCCAGATACTCTTTGAGCTGATCAAATGCTGTCTGACACTTATAATCCCATTGAAATGAGACATCCTTTCGGAGCAAGTGTTGAAATGGTTGACATTTATCTGCTAACTGTGAGATGAAATGCCTGATGGACTGCAACCTTCCTTGAAGGCTCCTTAATGCTTTGAGGTTCTTTGGTGGAGGCATCTCCACTATAGCCTTTACTTTTACGGGATCTACTTCGATGCCTCTACGAGATACAATGTATCCCAACAGCTTCCCTGATGTTACACCGAAGACACATTTCTTTGGATTGAGGCGTACTTGGTATTTCTCGAGCCTGTCAAAGATCTATCCTAGAACTTGTATGTGATCTTCCCTAGAAGATTTAGCTAGTATGTCATCCACATAGTCTTCCATGATATGATGAAAGAGGTCATGGAATATCACTGTCATTGCTCTCTGATAGGTTGCCCCTGCATTCTTTAGACCAAACAGCATGACACACCAACAATAATTACCCCAAGGACAAGTAAAAGGTGTTTTATGTTGATCTTCTTCTGCTATCCTTATCTGATTGTAGCCAGAGAATCCATCCATGAGAGAAAGCATTTCATGACCTGCAGTCAAGTCTACTATGAGGTCAATGTTTGGTAATGGGAAGTCATCTTTGGGACATGCTTTGTTGAGATCTCTAAAATCATTACACATGCGGATGCACCCATTGGGTTTAGACACAAGTACAATGTTTGAGACCCAATCTGAATAGTCAATAGGTCTTATGAACTTTGCATCTAACAAGTTCTGTATTTCCACTTTTACCAAGAGAGCTATCTGTGGGTGCATCTTCCTCAACTTTTGCTTGACTGGTTTAACTTTTGGATCAACAGTGAGATAGTGAACAACTAGCTTAGGGTCTAAGCCTGGCATATCAGCATAGGTCCACGCAAAGTTGATGGTTCTCTATAAGAAGAAAGTGTTAAGATTCCTGTGCTCTGTTTTTGATAATGATGCTGCTAGAAATGTGGTCTTTAGATTTTGCTCTGTGCTAAGGTTTATCTCTATAGAATTTTCCACTAGGAGAGTTGACTTCTCTTGATACTTAGATGGTAGGGGAAGGTCAAATCCTCCATCCTCAGGTGCCACAGTTGGGTTTTCACCTTTGGATACATCCTTTGTTTTTACTATTTTGTGATCAGGAGGTGCCATAGTGTGGTTTTCACCTAGAGATCTTTCTTTATTTTTACTTTTGCAACTGGAGGATTTGACATTCTCACCAAAATAAACTATTGGCTCTAGTTCCATTACAAAACCTGCTTTATGATCGCCTAGAGGGATACCATCCCGAAGTCCCATGAACTTAGCTAGAGCTTCATCATTCTGAAATACATCTATAACAGGGGACTCTTGTTGGTCCCAATCGATAAGTTTAGGGCAGACAAGTGTGACATTCTGGGTGTTAGTGGTGGAGGTTAAGGATACAGAGGATAGCATAAAAATGGAGGATTCTGCAAATAGGTTGGTCATATGGAGGGAAGAGTCATCGATGATATCCTCAGTAGACGTCGAATTGGCGGGAGAAGTTTCGGCCACCTCATCGAGGATATACTCGATGTCCAAGGCGCGCGGTACCTTCTTACCAAATCCTAAACCCTTCTTGTCTAGTTTCTTTGTCAAAATAATGGGTTCCATAGTGCCTTGATTCTGTTTCCCAAGGCCACCTTTGCCTTTATAGCCCATGTGTTTGACTATCCTTAAGCCATTACCATATTGCTTGACTGGTATTGTAATTAGTTCTCTCTTTATAGAGCCAAGAAGAAATGTCCTCAATGGTTTCTTCTTCCAGAAATTGTCCCTATTGGAATTGGGTTAGAAAAGTTGGGGGAGGAATAGCTACTTTTTTAGTGACTTTGGCAATGGGTGGTTGGTCGTAAGATTTTGGAGATAAAGGCATCCGCCCCACACAACAAGATTTGGAGATATCATATGTTCCAAAGCCTATATCACGGATGTGAGCTTTGATTTCAGGCAGAGGATTAGGTTCACTTGTAGAGGCTTGTGTCAGAGTTTCAGGATCAACATAAAGTGGGGATTCAAGGGCTTTTTCATTTTTAGGCACTTGGTTGTAATTCTTATAACTGCCTTGCAAGACACGACAGAATTCAAAAGGATTGGGGTCTCCTGGGATAGTGATCTCCGTACCATTGTATGGGAACTTTAGAGACTGATGGTACGTGGAGGGAATAACTTTCATTGCATGGATCCATGGGCGGCCTAGGATAATGTTGTAAGGCAGCTCAATGTCAAGGACTTGGCACCTGGTTTCAAGCATGACAGGGCCTAGCTGTATAGGCAAGTGGATAACACCTTATGAGCAACGCTCAGCATCATCATATCCCTTGATTGTAATACTTCGATCATTGTTGACATGATCCTCAGAGTATCCCAATTGCTTTAGTAACTTTAAAGAACAGATGTTGAGACTAGCACTACCATCTATGAGTAAACGTTTGATTTTGTGCTTATGGATGAGAACTTCAATATGAAGGGCATCATTGTGACAAGGATCATGAGAAGGGAGGTCTTTCTTAGAGAAGACCACATTGTAGGGTGAAGTAATGTTACCTAGTATATCTTGGAAATCCACGACCGCTATGTTGTTAGGAACCGAAGACTCTTGGAGGGCTTTTTCTAGCACTACTCTATGTGTAGGTGATGACCGTAGAAGATCCAAGATAGAGATCTATGCTGGCATTTTCCCTAGATGTTCGACGAGATTATAATCAGATTGAGCTGGAAGACTGGGTGTAGGACCACGAATGGTGACACGACCACGACAAGTTGTAATAGCGCAATCCATAGATTTTCCTTTGATTGTGAGGGTAGACACTCGACTCTCTTCAAAATGACCTACAATGGAATCAAAGGAAGTGGAAGCTTGATTGATACCTTTACCTTTATCCTGAGGAGGAGGTGGACCATGGTGAGGGAATGGTTCCTTGTACATGTTGAGGTCCTTGTTCGTGTGTTGAGTTGGTGGTTCATCTCCAAAAGAGTTTTGGTTGCCTTCGATGAGATTTTCGATTAGGTGCTTAAGTTTCATGCATGATGCAGTTCTGTGCCCCTTGCTCCTATGGAATTCATAGTATTCATTTTCTCTGTACCATGCAGTTTTGTAAACAGGTTCACCATATGGGGGAGCATCAAGTAAGGTGATGAGCCCTTTGTGTAAAAGCTTCTGGAGGACCGATTCTATGGGCTCTCCCAAGGGAGTGAATTGATGCCGCGGAGGGTAATCTTGTTGAGGTTGCTCTTGTTGTTGTTGTTGTTGGTTTCAATAAGGTTGCCTTTGTTGTTGCTACTGTTGAGGTGGAGCTTGACTTGGTTTGGAAAGCTGCAGCGGTGTTTGCAAGGTTTGGACATGTTTAGAATCAACCACCCCATTGTTGACCACATTTTTATTTTTGTTCCAAAACTTCAGTTTATCGTTTGTCTGTTGGTGAGGAGCATTATCTTTCATTTCTTTGAAGATTTTGACTACACCCTTAGCAATGAGGGCCTTTTCAATGTTGATTCCCTTGTATGTGATTTCATCGAAGGTTGTAGCACTAAGGATTTGCAAATGAAAACCTAACTCTTGGTTGAGGTTCTGTACAAATATGCTAACAAGCTACTTCTCAGGAATCTTGAAAGGGAATTTGCTAGCCATTTGTCTCCATCATTGAAGGAAAGAAATGAAAGTTTCACCATTTTTCTGTTTGTTATTGCATAGATCAGTCATGGAAATCTCATGCTCTATGTTGTAGAAAAAATGGGTGGCAAATTTCTCTGCTATCTCGTTAAAATACTTAATACCCATGGGGAGATATGAGAACCATTCTATAGCTTGACCTCCAAGACTGCGAGGAAAGAGACGCATAAGATATGTGTCATTATGTGAGACCTCGAAGCAAGCAAGATAGAATTCCCTGAGATGGTCTTTTGGGTCACCTTTTCCTTTGTATTTATCAAACTTGGGAATAGTGAAATTTTGAGGAAAAGGGATCATGGGTAATGACCGATCAAAAGGATAAGGACACACTTCTTCTAAAGAGAAGGTCTTCTTGGTGTGGCCAAACGTAAGATCAGATAGTTGTTGTTGCACTTCCACAATTTTGAACTCCATCATTGTGAGAGGGGTTGGAAATACCTCCTGTTGTCCTAGAAGTGGTTGTTGTTGCCCATACAGAGGATTGTAGTGTAAGCCCTGTGCATTAGTATTATAAGGGTCGTATGAGTTGTATGTTGAGTTGAGATTGGGTTGGAATTGATGCTTTCATGAGGAGGAGGTGGGGGTGGCGCTAGGTAAGAATGTTGGCTTTGTGATGGTTGAGGAAAAGAATTGGGTGGAGGAAAGCTAAAGTGTGGGTTAGGTTGCGATTGGGGCACATAGCTTTGGGAAACTTGATGTTGGGACAATTGATTTATTGACTATTCAGATTGGGTCTCAAACATTGTACCTGTGTCTAAACCCAATGGGCGCATCCGCATGTGTAATGATTTTAGAGATCTCAACAAAGCATGTCCCAAAGATGACTTCCCATTACCAAACATTGACCTCATAGTAGACTTGACTACAGGTCATGAAATACTTTCTCTCATGGATGGATTCTCTGGCTAGAATCAGATAAGGATAGCAGAAGAAGATCAACATAAAACAACTTTTACTTGTCCTTGGGGTAATTATTGTTGGTGTGTCATGCCGTTTGGTCTAAAGAATGCAGGGGAAACTTATCAAAGAGCAATGGCAGTGATATTCCACGACCTTTTTCATCATATCATGGCAGACTATGTGGATGACATACTAGCTAAATATTCTAGGGTAGATCACATACAAGTTCTAGGACAGATCTTTGGCAGGCTCAAGAAATACCAAGTATGCCTCAATCTAAAGAAATGTGTCTTCGGTGTAACATCAGGGAAGCTGTTGGGATACATTGTATCTCATAGAGGTATCGAAGTAGATCCCGCAAAAGTAAAGGCTATAGTGGAGATGCCTCCACCAAAGAACCTCAAAGCATTAAGGAGCCTTCAGGGAAGGTTGCAGTCCATCAGGCGTTTCATCTCACAACTAGCAGATAAATGTTAACCATTTCAACACTTGCTCCGAAAGGATGTCTCATTTCGATGGGATTATAAGTGTCAAGCATCATTTGATTAGCTCAAAGAGTATCTAGCTACACCTCTTGTCTTGGTTCCACCAGTTGCTGATAAACCTTTGATATTATGCATCTCAATGACAACTTTAGCGCTCGGGGCCCTCCTAGCACAAAATGATGAATCAAGAAAAAAGCATGCAATTTACTATATCAGTAGAACCTTGGTGGGATATGAACTCAATTATTCACCGATGGAAAGAGCTTGTTTAGCAGTAGTGTTCACTTCCCAAAAGTTGCGACATTACATGTTGAACTAACACACAAATCTTATAGCCAAAATTGATCCATTGAAGTATCTACTAGCAAAAGTAGCTCTTACAGGCAGACTAGCTAAATGGGTCATGATCCTTAGTGAGTTCGACATTGAGTATATGGATCGCAAAGCAATCAAAGGACAAGCCCTAGCAGATCAACTAGCAGAAGCACCCATGATAGATACACACCCTATGGTAGCAGACTTTCCAGACGAGAATCTCTTCACTCTTTCCAACTCAATAATGTGGAAGTTGTACTTTGATGGTTCCTACACACAACATGGATCAAGGGCTGGCATCTTGTATGTCACACCTCAAAATGACTATATTCCAAAGTCATATCGGCTTGCATTCCCTTGCACCAACAATATAGCCGAGTATGAAGCACTCCTCATAGGTCTCAATACAGCAGTTCAATGGGACATCACAGAATTACAAGTATATGGAGACTCACAACTAGTCATTCGACAAGTCACAGATGAGTACCAAACAAAAGATGAAAAGTTGCTCCTCTACAAGCAACTGGTGGATGCCTACAAACCACATTTTTCTAGCATCACATTTGAGCAAATTCCAAGAGAGCATAACAAGGCTGCAGATTCTATGGCTTTTGTAGGGTCATTGATTGACATGTCTGCTAATACACAGAAATGCAAATTCTTGATTGAGCAATTGTTGATACTAGCCGTCGATGTTCCAGTTACTGAAATCATCTGCGAACTTGTTGGTCCCAATTCCCCATGGTACGAAGATATCTATGAATACCTTAAACATAATACCTTTCCCTCTGACCTATCATCCACCCAACGTAAAACCTTTATCCGTCGATCCTCCTGTTACACCATTTTGGGTGATACACTATATCACCAGAGTCTTGATGGTATCCTCTTACGATGTGTTAATGCAGAAGAAGCTGAAGCTACCTTATGAGACATATACGAAGGTGTCTATGGCACACATTCTACCAATCCTAATCTTGCTATAAAGATACTCAGAACAGGTTATTACTGGCCTACAATAGAACATGATGCTGCACAGTTTGCTAAGAAGTGTCTACAATGCCAACAACATGGAGATTTTATTCACGCACCAGCTCATGAATTACAACCTGTGACAACTCCATGGCCTTTCTCTCAATGGGGTCTCGACCTCGTAGGAGAAATCCACCCATCCTCATCCAATGGCCATAAGTTCATCATTACTGCCACTGAGTATTTCACGAAGTGGGTGGAAGCTATTCCCATGACCTATATCACCGATAAGCAAATAGCAAAGTTTATCCTTAACTAACTCATTTGCCGGCATGGTATTCCCCAAGTCATTGTCACTAATAATGGGAGACCATTCAAGAATCAAGATGTCTGTGCCTTGTGCACACAATACAATATCTGACATCGCTTTTCAACTCCCTACTATCCACAGAGTAATGGCCAAACTAAGGCTTCCAATAAAAACATTCTCAAGATCCTCAAGAAAATAGTCAATGAAGCTAGTCGTGATTGGGACTTACAACTCAATCCTGCCCTATGGGCCTAGCGCACTAGTATCAGAACACCAACTGGTGCCACACCTTATGCCTTGGTCTATGGCTCTGAATCCATCCTACCTATAGAAGTCGAGATCCCATCCCTCAGAGTATTCACACAGAACCTGATCGGCAAAGAGGAGTATCACACTTCCAGATTAGCTGAGCTCAAACTACTACATGAAAGGTGCCTTACCGCCCTTAATCATCTACATGTCTATCAAAACTACCTTCGTTGTAATTACAACAAAAAGATCAAAGAAAGATGGTTTCAAGTTGGTGATCTTGTACTTAAAGAGAATTAGAGAAATCAAGCAAACTGAGAAAAGAAGGGCAAGTTTGAGCCTAACTGGTTAGGTCCCTTTATTGTCACAGTAGCATATGGATCAAGAGCTTATACTTTAGCTACACCTGACGGCATTCCTCTAGATGAACCACTTAACAGTGTCCATCTCAAGAAGTTCTATGCCTGATCCTCAGAGTATTCCCAAAAAAAAAAAAAAATTCCAAACAAATCCGTCCTCTGGTGAAAACCTGGCAAACAGGCACCTTGGATAAGTACCATGGTGAAAACCTAGCAAACAGGCACTATGTGTAGAGTCAGCATCTATCATCTATCGAGTTTTGTTCATTCCTTTTATTCACAATGCACTTCATCCATCCATAATAAAACCATTGACCTTGTTTGCATTTCCATCTCCCTATCTAGTATAGCTTGGAAATTTGTCAATGTCCACCCTTGTCATCCCATGTCTTGATCTGTGTCAACAGTTAACACTGTCTTGTCCTAGGTCAGGCTTTCTAGGTCTTCTTCATCAGTCACCTACGCAATTTCCTCTACCGGAATGGGAGCAATTCCTTCCTTAACCTAGGTCTAGGAGTGGTTCCTTGTTTGTGGTTCACACGCGCTTCAATCGTTCTCCTTTCTGCAGATAACACTCTTTAACGGACACATCGCTCCTACGATAAGGCTGTTATCTTCCTCATGCTTTTTCTACATCATCACATCAACTAGAACTACATATTATCTCTTCTCAATCTTAAAGTACCTTGATCCCATGGATATGGGTATGTAGGCAGTCTGGAATACAAAGGAAGTATCCAGTACTCAGGGACATAAGATCTCATCATTTCACCTTGACCCATCTCATCACTCTATCCAGAACTACATATTATCATCTTTCATCTTCCATCGTACATGTGCCTTGATCCCGTAGATACAGAGTATGTAGGCAGTCTAGAATACGGAGGATGTATCCAATACTCAGGCACATATGATTCATCATTCTCCACCTGTTCAATCCATTAGCACTGTCATCCTTCTAGTCTTCCGCGCATCGAAATTCATTCACCTCAACTTGACTAACTCAAGCACCAAGTTAGCACATCCTTTCAAAGCAAAAGTTCTTTGCAAACTTGAAGCAAAGCAGCTTTCTTCCAGAGTCAACTACTGTCCTACTGTTCCAATTGCCAACTTCAGCTAGTTCCTACTTAACCAAAGCACCCAATCTACAAGCTTGTCTTCTGCAAGGTGTTCCATTGTCGAGACCAACACACGCATCTTCTGCGACATGTGATATTTCCTGCATCAAGACATTGTCTTTTTAGGTAGATAGCCCCCTTTAACGGATACAAAGCTCCTACAATAAGGCTGTTATCTTTCCTATCCAATCTATCCTGAGCAACCTCTTTGGCAAGAGAATATGTTGGTTGTATGTTTACTTTCTAAGTCAATCACTTTGCTTTTCGGTTTATCTTTTGTTCCTTATCCATTACCTATTCAAGGCTACCTTGGTTTATCTATAATCTTGGTATGTCACGATGTAGTATGGATTGAGGGCATAGTCATTGCTTTTGTGTGCCATGTTTGAGGAATGATCTTTAGCATCTTTCTTGGCAGCATATTTATCTGGTGTGTGTTACGACCTAGCATCTAACATATTTAATACTCTTCTTACATTGACATGTATTGAAGTTTATTTTATGTTCAAGACTATGGCGCATTCACATGTACCAACAAGGTTATATTATGTCTAAGGGATCTAAGTTCAAACCGCTTGCTTGCAGAGTCAATGTCCACACACTTAGATATCACAGCACCTTGGTCTTTTATACCTTGGTGGCAAACTATCCACGTGCTATATCAAAAATAAGAATTGCTCTTTATAAACATTTGTGAAACCGTTGCAACAAGCTCATCCATTTACACCATCCATTTATCCATGGCCTTATATAATTTTTCAAGCAAAGATCAATCAACCATCTTTTTCTCATGTTCTCTCCTATCTCCTTTCTTCTATCTATCATCTATCCAACCTCACCTATCTCCAACACAATCTTCTAGTCAAGTGTCAACCCAAACCTTCTATCACTTCCCTATCTTTCCTCTTGAGGGGGCATCCTATGCCAACTACACTGGGGCAACTAGCTACACTGGGGTATCAAAAATTGTATCATGTCTTCAACAATCATTTTCTTTGACCTAACGCTATAAACTGCATTGCATCAAAGAGGGGCAAAATGTAGACACCCTAAAATGACCAAGTTGTCGCACTGCTTGTATTTCATCAAATCTATCTAATCACCTGCATTCAACATTAATTAAATAATCTAATTATTTACTTAATTTCATCAAATTCTTCCAAACCTTCTAAAAATCAACATTAATTGAATAAATTGTATTTATTTAATTAATTAAATTAAATTCCTCTATTTTTTGCCACAATTAAATAATTTTAATTATTTAATCAAATCATTATCCTTTTTCAAAATTTAAGTCTCCATTAATTAAATAAATCAATTATTTAGTTAATTCATTACAAATTTCCTCTTGTCTCCAATTAAATAATTTACATTATTTAATTAAATCGATTGTTCTTCTAAATTTAAATAAATCATGCAAATTTATTTAAATTATATCAATCCTCTAAAAATAAATAAAATCAAGTATTTTATTTATAATCTTCATGTCATCTAATCTTGCACAAACAATTAAATAAATTTATTTATTTAATTTGCTTTTTCCCCTAAAAATAAATAAAATAAAATATTTTATTTATAATCTTTTGTTCCTCAATCATGCACAAATAAATAAATAAATTTATTTATTTAATTTTAGTTATCTTCCAATTCCTCTTAAAATATCTTGTTAACTCGTGCACAATCTGTCTTATTTTTAAAACTCTAAAAAAGACAAAATTACAAGTTGAGTTATCTATTCAATCAATCTTGTTTTCATCATATTTTAATAAAAATATCCTTATGGATTGACACATGTCGTGTGCACGTTCATCATGGTTATTTGATTTATCTCCTCCGTTGATTCTTTTGAATTATCTGGACCATTGATTGATCTCTGTTGAAACCTATATAAACCCCCCTCATCTCCTTCACAAATCCTCTTCGATCACTTATTTTTAGGCATCTTTTAACAGCACTTTGAGCATACATCGCATCGATTGAGCACCTTCATGATCTTTTGACATTGATCTTTGAACACTTTACTTGCTTGTTGCAACTATGGTTTCGCAGCACTATTGAGCAATCCACATTCATCCAAAAGGAACAATACAAATCTCGATAAAAGCTTTTATATTTCATTAATTTATTTGTAATGGCTTTTATTTAGATTCGTTCTCTTTATGTGTATAAGGAAAATCGATTATATTAAACTAAACAAATCAAAAACTAATAACATAAAGAGAATTAATCTAAATAAAAGACATTACATATAAATCAATGAAATATAAAAGCTTTTACCGAGATTTGTATTGTTCCCTTTGGATGAATGTGGATTGCTCAATAGTGCTGCGAAACCATGGTTGCAACAAGCAAGTAAAGTGCTCAAAGATCAATGTCAAAAGATCGTGAAGTTGCTCAATCGATGCGATGTATGATCAAAGCGCTGTTAAAGGATGCCTGAGAATAAGTGATCGAAGAGGATTTGTGAAGGAGATGAGGGGGGTTTATATAGGTTTCAACAGAGATCAATCAACGGTCCAGATAATTCAGAAGAATCAACGGAGGAGATAAATCAAATAACCATGATGAACGTGCACACGACATGTGTCAATCCATAAGGATATTTTTATTAAAACATGATGAAAACAAGATTGATTTAATAGATAACTCAACTTGTAATTTTGTTTTTTTTAGAGTTCTAAAAATAAGACAGATTGTGCACGAGTTAACAAGATATTTTAAGAGGAATTGGAAAATAACTAAAATTAAATAAATAAATTTATTTATTTATTTGTGCATGATTGAGGAAGAGAAGATTATAAATAAAATATTTGATTTTATTTATTTTTAGGGGAAAAAGCAAATTAAATAAATAAATTTATTTAATTGTTTGTGCAAGATTAGAGGACATGAAGATTATAAATAAAATACTTGATTTTATTTATTTTTAGAGGATTGAGATAATTTAAATAAATTTGCATGATTTATTTAAATTTAGAAGAATAATCGATTAAATTAAATAATGTAAATTATTTAATTGTAGATAAGAGGAAATTTGTAATGAATTAACTAAATAATTGATTTATTTAATTAATGGAGACTTGAATTTTGAAAAAGGATAATGATTTGATTAAATAATTAAAATTATTTAATTGTGGCAGAAAATAAATGAATTTAATTTAATTAATTAAATAAATACAATTTCTTCAATTAATGTTGATTTTTAGAAGGTTTGGAAGAATTTGATGAAATTAATTAAATAATTAGATTATTTAATTAATGATGAATGCAGGTGATTAGACAGATTTGATGAAATACAAGTGATGCGAAGACTTGGTCATTTTAGGGTGTCTACAAAAGGAATAAAATAACATACAATACTTGTTTAGTCAAATGGCCCTATGCCAAACAATAATAATGGGAGGTATGAAATAATACCCTGTTATACAAAATACTCCACATAGTACGTTATTCTTCAGAAGTAGTACAAAGTACCATTTTTCTTAAAACCTCCCTATGAAAGAAAACTTTTGCAAATGGAAAAGAGCAAATGACAGAGGAATAAAGTAACATACAATACTTGTTTAGTCAAATGGCCCTATGCCAAACAATAATAATGAGAGGTACGTAAGAATACCTTGTCATAAAAAAAAATACTCCACATAGTACGTGTAAATTTTTTTTGCAAATCCTTTTTGCTGAGATGTATTTCAGAACAGAAACCATATGCATTGAATGGCATGGCATAAATACTCTATCTACATGCTACCTGAGAAATACCACCATCAAAATGTCCAGGGAAGATAACTTCACAGTCATTCACAATGACATCTAACAATTACTATTCTGAAAGCTTCAAACTGTCTTCTGTCATTTTTAGTTCATCTTTCAATTTCTTAGCTGGTCCAGCTATGCTTTAAATTCTTTTCTCTCTTTGTGCAGTGATTCTCTAAGCTCCATAAGCTTTTCTTAAAACCTCCCTACGAAAGAAAACTTTGTAAACTACACTTTCAGTCAAATGCAATTGCACCATACTATGACTTGAATATCCCTGCATAGAGATAAGTTAGGGTACGAAATAATACCACAAATACGATAAGCCTTTCTCTTAATAGGATAAGCCACAAATACATGTTTAGGATAGGCTGAGGTTTGCTAAAAATGGCAAAGAGCAAATGACATACAATACTTGTTTAGTCAAATGGCCTTGTACCAAACAATAATAATGGGAGGTATGAAATAATACCCTGTCATACAAAATGCTCCACATAGTACATGATTTTTCAAAACTAGTACAAAGTACCATTTTTATTAAAACCTCCCTAAAAAAATTTTGCAAATCCTTTTTGCTGAGATTTATTTCAGAACAATAACCATCTGCATTGAATGGCATAGCAGAAATACTTTGTCTACATATTGCCTAAGAAATTCCACCATCAAAATGTCCAAGGGAGATAACTTCACAGCCATTCAAAATGACATCTGACAATTGCTGCTCAGAAAGCTTCAAACTGTCTTCTGTCATTTTTAGTTCATCTTTCAATTTCTGTAGTTGGTCCAGTTGTGCTTCAAATTCTTTTCTCTCTTTGTGCAGTGATTATCTAAGCTCTATAAGCTTTTCCTAAAACCTCCCTACGAAAGAAAACTTTGTAAACTACACTTTTGGTCAAATGCAGTTGCTCCATATTACAACTTGAATATCTCTACGCAGAGATAAGTTGATGTATGAAATAATACCACAAATACGATAAGCCTTTCTCTTAATACGATAAGCCACAAATATGTGTTTAGGATAGGTCGGGGTTTGCTGAAAATGACAAAGAGAAAATGATAGAGGAATAAAATAACATACAATACTTATTTAGTCAAATGGCCCTATACAAAAAAATAATAATGGGAGGTACGAAATAATTCCCTTGTCATACAAAATACTCCGTATAGTTCATGATTCTTCAGAACTAGTACAAAGTACCATTTTTCTTAAAACCTCCTTACAAAAGAAAACTTTTGTAAATGGCAAAGAGCAAATGACAGAGGAATAAAGTAACATACAATACTTGTTTAATCAAATGACCCTGTGCCAAACAATAATAATGAGGTATGAAATAATACCTTGTCATAAAAAACACTCCACATAGTACGTGTAAATTTTTTTTGCAAATCCTTTTCGCTGAGATGTATTTTAGAATAGAAACCATCTGCATTGAATGGCATGGCAAAAATACTCTATCTACATGCTGCCTATGAAATACCATCATTAAAATGTCTAGGGGAGATAACTGTTGCAAGTATGGGTCTAACAGGTGTTGTCATTGATGTCAACATACTCATGTTGCATTAATGAGAAGGATTGGATGAGCTGTGTGCTGAGGATATTGAGAAAATTAGTCTCAATCAGGAACAATGAAGAACAATGATGACAATAAGGTAAAAGTGCAAGATAGGTTGAGGATCAGTGGATGTGGTTTAAAGGGTTTGCAGATATAAGTCTTGAGGTGCTCTAGTCAAGTTTTCAGAGGTCCGCATAAAGATCTGAAGAAGTTATGGTCACTCAAGTAGAACCAGTTCCGGTAGGTGCTTAGAGGTGACAGGGTGTCACAGATAGGTCTGGTGAGCTCCGGAAGTGCATCATCCCAGTCTGCAGATTGGAGAGAGTGTTGAGGAAGTCCTTGAGAAGTGACAAATAGATTTGTTCATGATTTGGAGGTCCAGAAGTGACTATTCCTTTTGTGACAGTGATGACAGACTGTGTTCTTGAAGTTCCAGATGAAGGAGAGAAGAATTCTAGTAAGCTGATGAAGTGCGGATGTTCTTGGTTACTCAGGAAAGGTTGTGGTGATCTTTGGATCATGTCTAGTTCATGTTGGCAGTCCACATTGAAGTTAGAGTTTGGATTTGATGAATAACCACCAGATGTTGGTGTACTTCTTGAGACTAGCCGACTGGATGTATTACACGTCTTTCGGATGATCTATAAGTGTTTTCTGACTTAGATGATTGTTCTTAAGTTGATGCCTTGTATAAATAAGGGATTCTGAAGTCATTCCAAAGTGTGTCTTGTGGAGAGGAGTGTGTTGTAACGAAGAAGAGAGTGAAAGGCAGAGCAGAAGTTTTGGGCTTTAATGGAACTGATTCAAGCATGGTGAAGATGCTATTCTCTAGTTCATGTATGTGATACTTATTTCTTTGTAGACAGTGTGTCTGTTGTAGGCAGTGAGCCTCTTGTGAGCAATGTGCTCGAATAGTGAGCCCTAATTAGCATATGCCGTTTGTTCTTTCTATTCTTCTAATAGAGAATACATTATTGGGTTAATCACCCCGTGGTTTTTCCCTTAACCGGGTTTTCCATGTCAAAATCTTGGTGTCTTATGTGTTTTTGAGTTTCTACTTTTGATTTGAATGTGTTATGTTTCATGTTTAATATACTGCTAATCACCAAGAAGTTTTAAGTGTGTAAATTGGAGAAAGTTTGGCACAACTGATTCACCCCCCTCTCAGTTGTGTGCCCTAAGTCTAACAATTGGTATCAGAGCCGAATTCCTCTAAAAGGAGCTTAACCACTTGAGGAGATCCAGGATGTCATCCTACAAGAAGGATAGTCTGAAGTTTGATGGAACCAATTTTGCTCTTTGGAAAGGTCGCATGAAATGTCACTTGCAGTGTATGGGAATGGCGTACTGGTCTATGGTTACAAAACCGTATGTACCTCCACAAAGTGGTCTGACAACCCTAAATGAACTCACAGATGCTGAAAATAATCTGCAGACCAAAGAAGCTCTTCTAAGCACATTATCTGACTCAGAGCTCTCAAATGTTATTGACCTGCCAATTGCTTTTGAGATTTGGAATAAACTGGAACTTTTGCATGAAGGAGACCAGTATGTTAAATGTGCAAGGTTACAAAGTCTAAAAGGGAAATTTGAAAAACTGAAGATGAGAGATGATGAAAATATTACTACTTTTATGCCAAGAGTAAATGAGTTGGTTTGTGGAATCAGAAATGTTGGTGGAGTCTTGGATGAAAATGAGATTGTTGGCAAAATTCTCAGATCCCGTCCTGCCTCATACAAAATCAAGGTTGTTGCCATTGATGAATTCAGAGCCCATACAACTGTCACAAGAGACCAATTGGCTAGCAAACTGGCTGCATTTGAAATGACCAAGTTTGGAGATGATCCCCCCAAGACTAAATCTACTTTCAAAGCCAGTGCCTCTGTGAAAGGTAAACAAATATTTGATCTGAGAGAGAACTCATCAAGGAAACTGTCATGGTATGAAAAAGCAAGAAAAGACCTAGAAGAAGAAGAAGTAGAAACTGCTCAACTTGAAGCCCTCATTGCAAAGAGACTACCAAGAGGATCCGGTAGGTATGAAGGAAAATTGCCTTTCAAGTGTTTTAACTGCAATAAGATTGGTCATTTTGCCTCAAGATGTTCGGAAAGATTTTCAAAGCCAAATCCTAACAGATCAAGGTTCCAAAAGAATTGTTACTATGTTCATGAAGAAAATGATAATGAAGGAGTAACAGATGATGAATCAGAGACAAGAAACAAATCTGGAAGTGAATGGGTGTTCATTGCCATCAAGGAAGAAGAACCAATATCCTCTATATATGTCAATCATAAAGTTGTAGAAAGAGCTCTGGCTGCCCAAGTTGAAGAAAAGGATGATTGGGTCATTGACAGTGGTTGCTCTCACCATATGACAAGTGACAAAAATAAGTTCATAGATTTGGAAAGGTATGAAGGAGTAGTGGTGAGGTTTGGTGATAATTCTGCTGGTAGAATCAGAGGAAAAGGAACTCTTTCTTTTGATGGAAGAAACAAAATTGGTAATGTTCTATATGTTGAAGGCTTGAAGTACAATCTTCTCAGTGTTGGACAGTTGGTGGACAAAGGCTATGATCTCCAGTTCAAGGATGGAAAATACAAAATCTTTGAAAGTTTCGAAATAGAGATTGCATCCGGTGCTCAAACTAAAGGTAATATCTTCCACTTGGTTGGTACTGGTAAAAGTTGTTTATTTGTTCAAGTTGATCAGAGTTGGTTATGGCATAGAAGGATGTGTCATGTGAATTTTGATAATATCATCAAGATAAGCAATACTCAGGCTGTAAGGGATCTTCCAAAATTGGTGAAACCTACTAACAACTTGTGCAAGGAATGTCAGTTGGGTAAACTAAGTAGAGTCACATTCAAAAGCAAGGAACTGTCTTCTACCGGATTATTGGACTTAGTTCACACTGATCTTTGTGGTCCAGCAAGAACCAGGAGTATTCAAGGTGATAGATACTTTATGCTGCTAATAGATGACTATTCCCGGATGATGTGGGTAACTTTTCTGAAAGAGAAATCAGAAGCTTTTGAGAAATTCCAAATATTCAAAGCTATGGTAGAGAATGAAACCGGATTAAAGTTGAAATGTCTGAGGTCTGATAGAGGTGGAGAATTCACATCTGGTGAGTTCATAGAGTTCTGTGAGAAACATGGAATAAAGAGACAGTTGTCTGCTCCTAGGACTCCACAGCAGAATGGAGTAGTGGAAAGAAAGAACCGGACCATACAGGAAGCTTCTAGGACCATGATGATGGAAGCAAATGTTCCTCACCTTCAAGGTTTTATGAATATGATGATGATGATCAGAATGGTGTTCTGATTCAAGGAGCCCAAAGCCCTTCTGGTACTCAGAATCAAACAGATCCAGTAATTTAGAGAGAAGAGATGAATCATAATGAGCCTGATCAAGAATTAGAAGTGCAAGAAACTCCCAAAGTTCCCAGGTATGTAAGACTGAACCACTCTGAAGATCAGATCATAGGTGATAAAAGAAAAGGAGTTCTAACAAGAAGGAGAATTGTTCAAGATTCAGAAGAGTATTGTTTGATCTCTAAGATTGAACCTAAGATAGTGAATGAAGCTTGCAATGATGAAAACTGGACTAAAGCAATGGAGGAAGAGCTGGTACAACTAGAGAAAAATCACACTTGGGATCTTGTTCCCAGACCTAAAAATAAGAATGTGATTGGAACCAAATGGGTCTTCCAGAACAAATTGAATGAAGTTGGTAAAGTAATTAGAAATAAAGCCAGATTGGTCTGCAAGGGCTACTCTCAAATAGAAGGAATTAATTTTGAAGAAACTTTTGCTCCAGTGGCAAGAATTGAAGCAGTCAGATTATTTCTTGCCTTTGTTGCCTTTAAGGATTTCAAAGTATATCAGATGGATGTCAAGTCTGCTTTTCTAAACGATGACTTGGAAGAAGAAGTGTATATAGAGCAACTTGATGGATTTCAATTGTCTGATCATGATGATATGGTCTGCAAGTTGAAGAAGGCACTGTATGGATTGAAGCAAGCCCCAAGAGCTTGGTATGAAAGATTGGATAAGCATCTTTTGAAGATTGGTTTCAACAAAGGTATTACTGACAGTAACTTATATTTCAAAATTGATCATGAAAACATCTTAATTGTTGAAGTATTTGTTGATGATATCATCTTTGGAGGAAGAGATAGTATGTGTAAAACTTTTGCAAATCAGATGAAAAGTGAGTTTGAGATGTCTATGCTTGGTGAAATAAATTTCTTCTTGGATCTGCAAATTACTCAAACAAAGAAAGGAATCTTCATTTCTCAGACCAAATATGTGAAAGAATTGTTGAGGAAATTTGGGATGGAAGATTCAAAACCAATGAATACTCCCATGGCAACCGGATGTAAGTTGAGCAAAGATGATGACTCTCCTAAGGTAGACCAGACAAAGTATATATCAATGATTGGTGGATTGTTGTATCTCACTCAAACTAGACTAGATATAATGCAGGTTGTTGGTCTTGTGGCTAGATTCCAAGTTGATCCTAGAGAATCTCATGTCATGGCAATCAAAAGGATTTTTAGATATCTAAAAGGGACAATTGAGTATGGGTTGTGGTATCCTAGAGATCATGATTTCTCTCTTCATGCATATACAGATGCAGATTGGGCAGGAGATGTGGATGACTGAAAGAGTACCAGTGGTGGAGCATTCTTTTTGGAAAAGAGATTGGTTTCTTGGCTAAGCAAGAAACAAGAGGCAAAATCTCTGTCTACAACTGAAGCAGAATACATTGCAGCAGCAAGTAGTTGCACTCAAGTTTTGTGGATGAAGAAGATGCTAAGAGATATCAAAGTAGAGTATGAGAAGCCTATCACAATTTTCTGTGATAATTCAAGTGCAATAAATATTTCTAAGAATCTGGTGTTGCATTCTAAGACTAAGCATATATCTATCAAATTTCACTTTCTAAGAGAGCAAGTGAACAAGGATGAAGTTAGATTGGAGTTTGTGCCCTCAAAGGATCAGATTGCAGATATCTTTACTAAACCTCTTCCCAAGGACTCTTTTGAGTTTCTCAGGGAGAAGTTAGGGGTTATTGCCCCTCCGGTGATGAACTAGGATGCACTGATGTGCATCAATCTGGTGGATATCATAGTCATATCTTATGATCTGGATTGATGGGAGCTGCTACTCAAGGGGAGCAACAGGTATGTTTTGAAGTATTTAAGTTGCAAGTATGAGCCCTTTGCCATTGATGTCAAAGGGGGAGAGAAGAATTGTGAAAAATAAGTGGTTGATGGTTAAAGGGGGAGCAGTAAAGGAAGAGAAGACATGTGAAGGGTTGTTGCTGATAGGGGGAGTTGTGTTAGTAAGGGAAAGTTCTTGTCTTGATGGTTTTTCACATCATATGTTGCCATCAATGACAAAGGGGGAGATTGTTGCAAGTATGGGTCTAATAGGTGTTATCATTGATATCAACATACTCATGTTGCATTAATGAGAAGGATTGGATGAGCTATGTGCTAAGGATATTGAGAAAATTAGTCTCAATCAGGAACAGTGAAGAACAGTGATGACAATAAGGTAAAAGTGCAAGATAGGTTGAGGATCAAAGGATGCGGTTTAAAGGGTTTGTAGATATAAGTCTTGAGGTGCTCTAGTCAAGTTTTCAGAGGTCCGCATAAAGATCTGAAGAAGTTATGGTCGCTCAAGTAGAACTGGTTCCGGTAGGTGCTCAGAGGTGACAGGGTGTCACAAATAGGTCCGGTGAGCTCCGGAAGTGCATCATCCCAGTCTGCGGATTAGAGGGAGTGTTGAGGAAGTCCTTGAGAAGCGAAAAATAGATTTGTTCCTGATTTGGAGGTCCAGAAGCGACTATTCCTTTGTGACAGTGATGACAGACTGTGTTCTTGAAGTTCCGGATGAAGGAGAGAAGAATTCCAGTAAGCTAATGAAGTGCGGATGTTCTTGGTGACTCAAGAAAGGTTGTGGTGATCTTTGGATCATGTCAAATTCATGTTGGCAGTCCGCATTGAAGTTAGAGTTTGGATTTGATGAATAACCACCGGATGTTGGTGTTCTTCTTGAGACTGGCCGACTGGATGTATTACACGTCTTTCAGATGATCTATAAGTGTTTTCTGACTTAGATGATTGTTCCTAAGTTGATGCCTTGTATAAATAAGGGATTGTGAAGTCATTCCAAAGTGTGTCTTGTGGAGAGGAGTGTGTTGTAGCGAAGAAGAGAGCAAAAGGTAGAGCAGAAGTTTTGGGCTTTAATGGAACTGATTCAAGCATGGTGAAGATGCTATTCTCTAGTTCATATATGTGATACTTATTTCTTTGTAGACAGTGTGTCTCTTGTAGGTAGTGAGCCTCTTGTGAGCAGTGTGCTCGGGCAATGAGCCCTAATTGGCATGTGCCATTTGTTCTTTCTATTCTTCTAACAGAGAATACATTCTTGGGTTAATCACCCCGTTGGTTTTCCCTTAACCAAGTTTTCCACTTCAAAATCTTGGTGTCTTATGTGTTGTTGAGTTTCTGCTTTTGATTTGAATGCATTATGTTTCATGTTTAATATACTGCTAATCACCAAGAAGTTTTAAGTGTGTAAATTGGAGAAAGTTTGGCACAACTGATTCACCCCCCCTCTCAGTTGTGTGCCCTAAGTCTAACAATAACTTCACAGTGATTCACAATGGCATCTGAAAATTGCTACTCATAAAGCTTTAAACTATCTTCTATCATTTTTAGTTCATTTTTCAATTTCTTTAGTTGGTCCAATTGTACTTCAAATTCTTTTCTCTCTTTGTGCAGTGATTCTCTAAGCTTTATAAGATTTTCTTAAAACCTCCCCACGAAAGAAAACTTTGTAAACTACACTTTTGGTCAAATGGAGTTGTGTCATATTACAACTTGAATATCCCTATGCAGAGATAAGTTAGGGTACGAAATAATACCATAAATACGATAAGCCTTTCTCTTAATAGGATAAGCCACAAATACGTGTTTAGGATAGGCCGAGGTTTGCTGAAAATGGCAAAGAACAAATGACAAAGGAATAAAATAATATACAATACTTGTTTAGTCAAATGGCCCTGTGCCAAACAATAATAATGGGAGGTACGAAATAATACCCTGTCATACAAAATACTCCACATAGTACATAGTATGTGATTGTTCAGAACTAGTACAAAGTACCATTTTTCTTAAAACCTCCCTACGAAAGAAATTTTTTGTAAATGGTAAAGAACAAATGACAGAGGAATAAAATAACATACAATACTTGTTTAGTCAAATGGCCCTGTGCCAAACATTAATAATAAGAGGTACAAAATAATACCCTGTCATACAAAATGTACTACATAGTACGTGTAAACAATTTTTGCAAATTCTTTTTGCTGAGATCTATTTCAAAATAGAAACCATTTGCATTGAATGGCATAGCAGAAATACTCTGTCTACATGTTGCCTGAGAAATACCACCATCAAAATGTCTAGGGGAGATAACTTCACAGTCATTCACAATGGCATCTGAAAATTGCTGCTTAGAAAGCTTCAAACTATCTTCTGTCATTTTTAGTTCATCTTTCAAATTCTTTAGTTGGTCCAACTGTGCATCAAATTCTTTTCTCTTTGTACAGTGATTCTCTAAGCTCCATAAGCTTTTCTTAAAACCTCCCTATGAAAGAAAACTTTGTAAACTACACCTTCGGTCAAATGCAGTTGTGCCATATTATGGCTTGAATATCCATGTGCAGAGATAAGTTAGGGTACGAAATAATACCACAAATACCATAAGCCTTTCTCTTAATAGGATAAGCCACAAATACATCTTTAGGATAGGCCAAGTTTTGCTAAAAATGGCAAAGAGCAAATGACAGAGGAATAAAATAACATACAATACTTATTTAGTCAAATGGCCCTGTGCCAAACAATAATAATGGAAGGTATGAAATAATACCCTATCATTCAAACTACTCCACATAGTACATGATTCTTTAGATCTAGTACAAAGTACCATTTTTCTTAAAACCTCCCTACGAAAGAAAACTTTTGCAAATGGCAAAGAGTAAATGATTGAGGAATTAAATAACATACAATACTTGTTTAGACAAATGGCCCTGTTCTAAACAATAATAATGAGAGGTACGAAATAATACCCTATCATACAAAATACTCGACATAGTACGTGTAATTTTTTTTGCAAATCCTTCTTGCTGAGATGTATTTCAGAACATAAACCATCTACATTGAATGGCATGGCAGAAATACTCTGTCTACATGTTGCCTGAGAAATACCACCATCAAAATGTCTAGGGGAGAAAATGTCATGCCCAGTTTTTATGAGTGGCCACGACAAGAGAACACACATGTCATGCCACATTACCCATGTGGTCATGACATGAACTACCAAAAATTTTCCACATGTCCCTAAAACCCCGTCACACAAGGCGGGGAAGGAAGACGAGGTACATATGCAACATCCAAGACACCTCGCCAAGTGAGCCAAACCAAGAATTACAACTTAACATGCTGAAAGAATAACATTAGTGCAAGTGGAGCAATTCAACATCCAATCGACCAAGGATAGGATAAACATTCATAAGTAAACTTGATACGGTTTTCTCCCTTCTAACCACAAGCATTAAGAGAAATTTCTAGACCTGTTCTTTTAAAACCATTACTAAAACATAGCAAGGCACCATAAGGAGAGGATGAGGATTCCATCAACCAGTCTATACCAATCAACATAAAAAAGATAATTAAACAAAAATTATTTTCCTTTACATCAATATAGATAAATAAGCCATAAATATTTTCCTTTACATCCTTAGAGGTAAATAAACAATAATTATTTTCTTTTACACCATAAGAGATAAATAAGAATAATAAATTTTCTCTTACATCCATAGATAATTGAACAATAATTATTTTCCTTTTTCACCATTAGAGATAAATAAGTAATAATTAATTTCCTTTACATCCATAGAGAATAATAATCCATATTTAATTTTGTTTTACACCTATGGAGATAATAAACAATAATTGTTTTCCTTTACATGGTTTGAGACAGGTACGCAATAATTAATTTCCTTATACATCTAAAAATATAAATAAATAAACAATAATTACCTTCCTCTACATTAAGAGCATGGCTAACATCTAAAGATAACCCAATACACTTACAAGGCAGAGGCGATCTTTCAAACCACAAGAAAGGATCATGCTCCAAGAGACTTTACAAGATTTAATAATAATACAACATAAACTAAATAGCTATTGAGATGCTACAGTGACACCTAGAACCTTCATGAGTAGAACAAAGGATGAAGACCAGGATTCTGCTAGACCTTCAATAGAGTTCGCCATAATGAAGACCAACAGGGGATGTTACTCACCTCCCAACCGTATTGCCATCGTCGGGCATAATGGATGTCCATTGTGCCCTAGGAAACCCCCGAACTATGGAGAGAGGAGATCATGGAACCTCTTCGATACGGCTGGACTCACCATACAAGGGCCTCGAGGAGGACAATAAGCTATACACAAACTTTCTTTAAGTCTGAGACTCACACACCGAACATAGAGACAAGGAAGGCAACAAGTCTAAAAGGACTCGATGAGCAAACAACCATTAACATACACTGACACAAATTTCAAAGCATGAACACCATGAGGACCACCGTGACCCAAGTAAGAAAAGGGGGGAGATTAAGAATAAAACAAGAGCGCAACAATAATTAAAATTTCACACATAATCTCTTTTTATTTATTTATTTGTTTGTTTGTTTGTTTGTTTTCAACACCATTCATTTTGCTCTAAAGAATACAAGAAGAAAGTGGAACAACACCCAAGCAAATGCACATTTTTATCATTACTACAAACTAAAAAATATTTTACTAACAAGGTATAACTTCAAAAGTAAATGTGAGTAAAAGCCTTTATAAAAAGTATCCCATTATTTAACATTTACAACAAGTGCTTAACTGATGATGACTACTATAGTGATGATTACCTGCTACATATTTACTTTGTGTAAGCATCAAGTCTTCTAATAATAACATTTGACTAAATGCCTTTCACATTGGTACATACCCTTTTAGGCAAGAATGCATTTGGACACCTGATGGAGACCAACAACATATTATGCATCAGATTTGGGTCAAGAGCAAATTAACCTATGCTATAAGAAAACCCTCTATTATCTTGTGTACAGGGAATATCATTTAAAATCTACATATGATAGCCACATGGCAAGAGTAAATTAAATCCCCTTTTGAATAACACAATTATGTATTCACTGCAATACAAAAGTAATGTCCCTATATGATTATCAACTCAATCTTAATTAGCAGAGGGTCCGTTCCTTGTCAAGTATGGAGCAAGGATGATTATAGGTGTTCTGAGACAGGATTACTCCCAAAATGTTGTAGAATAGATGAAGGTTGCAAGGTACTCTCTAGATTCAAGGCATTTACTTAATGTTAGGAAAGAGGGGGATACAGAGTTATTTATCTGCCACTGTAGTGAGGAGTTGGCAACTGTATTTGGTTTGTTATGCAGACCCCGGGGAAACAACTATAAGACTTGTCAAGAACCTTTGAATATGTGTCAACTGCCATACTACAATGAACCTATCTTCAAGTTTCTTGCAAGAGGAAATTGTTGTGAGAGATTCGAACTATCCCATCATTTTAAACAGAAAAAAAATACTCTTGAGGCATTTATTGGAGATGCTAATATGGAGAAAACTAATACAAAATCAGCTTAACTCTACCATGATCCCCTTACATCCCAAGAGTGAGGAATACTCTTATCCAATGAAGCACAAGGAGTACAATGAGTGACAGTATAAAATAAGCCATGGAAAGGAAATCGAATCTGCAGACCTCCTAATTTAAGTCAAAAAAAAAACTGGATGATTGTGGGGAGGCTATAGGTGAGGACTGGTTGCTAATATCAACATATTTAGATTATAGTTATCTATTTTCCATATAGAGAGATAAGGAGGTAAGGTGCGAATGATAACTGTAAGTAGGCCTCAAAATTTGAAGTTGAAAAGTGGCTCATTCGTTGGAATCCCGGACATCATCAAGCATAACAAACAGAGAACTTTCATTAGATGCTACAGATTCAACTATACTGGAAAGTAAAGAGAGGGCACAAAAAGGCTTGGCAATTAGCCTCAAAGTAAGGGGTGAATGTACAGACATGGCATGCGAACTGTGTGGCAGAAATCCACAAAAACAATGTGGACGCACCGCCAAGGCATGTGAATAATTTTGACTGACAGTCTCAGGGAGACGTCATCTCAACGAATGTAAAAATTAGGAGTGCACAAAATGGATTTATTGAATGGGCTTAGAAACTTACAAGCAAGAGCAATAGGGTTAGAACCCACTTTACAATAGTGCGGCTCCTCATCAGCACCCCCGCCTTTGCAATTCCCCCCCGCCTCCCCTGTGTTCTTTTTTTTTTGCCTAGAAGAACGTCCCCCCTGAGGCCGCCGTCCTCTCCCTTTCTTTCCCCCCATTTATTTTCCCTCCTTTTTTAAAAAAAAAGAACCCCTAGAAACCCTAATCCTTAAGGCCCAACCCCTTAGGGACATGAATCTCTGTCCCCCCCTTCCTTTTCCTAAGTTGTCAAAATAGCATTCCCTTTTGATTCAACCATAGCTAAAAAAATATGAATGGGCTATAAGGAGAACAAACTACAATCCCCTTATAAGACATGAAGAGAGGACCTCAGATCGCATTGGGTGAGTAGTATAAGATGATCTAGTAGGATGCAATCGTGAAGTGCATAAGGGGGTAACCAAGATGCCCCTAATGTATGCTTGCATGAAGACAATGGGGGTAACCATGTATACTAGATACGAAACATGTAAGGACAAGTGAGATGCCATATCATCTGATCATTTAAGGTATAATAATGATAAGGGTCATGACATATAATCATATGATGAACCAAGGCACTATTCATAATCATGTGTTTATAAGCACATAAATCATGAAATCAACTATTTGCAGGAGATGAAATTTCTGGGCTATAAGTTTAAAAGAGCTTGGTTATTCAAAAAAACTAATAGTTTTAATTTGACTAATAGGTGGTGCCAATCTAATATAGGAATAAAATAAACCTCTACCAATAAATACCATCCCTATTTTAAAGAGATCGCACTCTATGACAAGAAAGGATTCAAGACAACTATCTAAATTTAAATAAGATTGCGAGATCAACATATATATATATATATATGATTTGATCATAATAAGATATACCATAGTATTTTTTAAAGAACCATAGAATAGATATCTATCATAAAAGAAGATATTGCTTGACAAGAAGGGTAAACATGGCACGCTATCGAAGAGTATTTCCAAGTTCAATGGAGAACAAGCATTGGAAACAAAATTTTAACTCAATATTAGATTAAACTAATCTAACCATAACATGAATCCAAAACCATCCTATAACTCACGAGGAATTTCAACAAGTCATAACATCATCACTAAAAGCAAATGCAAGGGACATCACACAAGGTTACTAAGCTAAAACAACTTCACAAGTAAAGTATGAAGGTTAGGCAACACTCCCACCATGACCTATCATCAAAACTATGGAGTGAAAGAGACTCAATATAACTAAATGCCAACACCAGACACAACACTCAACAGGGTTTCTCACAACACTGGGATTCAAAGACTCATAATGATTCCAAATAAAGGCAAAAAGGATGACATAGGCACAAGTCTTCGATTCGTGACTAAAATCGAAAGAGATAAATGACTGACATACCACAAGAACATGGGGTCAAATACTTGACCAAAGGGTTAGGTGAGGTGAGTTGGTCCAGTGTTTTAGCCGTTCCATGTCTCCTCCTCCACATCCTCCCATTGGTCATTACCTGCATAAGAATATCCTACACACTCAATTCGAAACATCAAATCACATAACAAAATCATAGTCGAAGCAACTTAATACACTAATGAGGATGCATAACCTATTCCAAAATTTTCATCATCTAATGATCAACTCATTTTATCTTGGAATCTAGAACCATAAGATGAATCGGTACTTACTAGAGATACGGAAGCGGGCCTTACATACTACCCCCCTAGGATATGACTTACTTTGAGAAGTCATCAAGAGGAGGATAGAAGCATTTTCCTAAACTCTTTGCACCAGACAAGGTTAGTGTAGATGATAACATATGAAATAGAGACCTCCTCACACGATTATAAATCAGGGTAAACTATATGTCATAAAAGCATAATTCTTTCCACAAAACACACTTTATTGATTGAACTCAACACAAGGAATTTTCATGTCCATCAACCATTATCACACATGCATAAGGAATTCACACATTGTACATCCTATTTATATAGAACATCAACTCATATATAGATACATCAAGTACAGATCTTACCTTTGAACACATAATTTCATTCATTCACATCACAGGAATTAACTTCACAAGGCTCACATAAAGGTTTAGGGGAATGCCATAGTCTCATCATAGAACCAAGTAACCAAGAACCAGTGCCAAGTAACCAAATATCCAAGAACTAGGTGGAGTGATGGTCTCAGGGCCACGCGCCTAGGGGATTTGCCATACATTCCCACAATGGCCTACCTCTTGTTTGTATAATGGGTTTAGCCTCCAAGAGATAACCAACATAAGAACACGATCACTAGGAAAGTAAGTGGATAATGACCAGCCCATACTAGTCCACACCTACTCCCATCCTCATAAGTTTCCCACGTCTGCTTCCTTGTATACACTCCACCAGAGGTCGCTCCATCGACATGGAGAGAAGAACAATACAACACAAGACCAGCACTAGAAAATAGAAAGAACCTAGATTAGCCAGCACATATTTCTAGAAAGTCTAAGGGAGAAGTTTCCATAACCAAAATAAAATAATTAAATAATTACATAAATAAATGCGTGCAAATTCAACATTAAAACAATGTAACCATAAGAGTCACACAAAAAAAGGAAGAATCAAAGATTGTGGCTAAGCTACTTTCAGACAAGATAAAATAACATGGCTGGTCCACACAACCAAGATACAAAAAGGTCACCAAACAACCGAAAGAAATAATCGTAATCCAGGAAAGTGCACATTACATCACTATCTGACTAACATCAAGTCACCAACAAGGAAGGAGGGAAACACGGTCACTACATGTGTTATGCAAACACAACCAATGCAATAACATCATGTAGGTAAGTATTATCAATGCGCCTTCACGTACTCTTACGTGGAATCGTTCCCTTCTCAAAGGTAACACGTCATCAATATAGTACATCGTGCCCTTCTCAAAGGTACACGTCATCATCATTATGTAAATGTCTCTAGGATTCTACGCATCCACTCAAATAAGATACCAAGTGTAAGAGTAAACCTGCACCAAGTAGCATGGCCTCGAGCAAATCACATGCCCATACCAAACCATAACTAAGATCCCAAGTCAAATGTCAATAGTACCACCAAGGAAACAAAGTAGGATACGATAGCACTATGGGCCTCTCAAAGGTCCATTTACTAAGGAGAAGTAGGGGGTACTCTGGCATAGGAAGGTATGGTTGGTTGGGTAATCCCAAACCAATGCCACAACATGTCACCATAGCTTCCTAAGTTCTTCCTCTCCACTACTTAACTCCACACATGGAAGGTCTCCAACTCCAAGGTTGGACCTTACAGGGTAAACAAACAAGCAAACCACACAAGCATGATTTCACCATACTTGTAGTTATACACTCAACCCATGGGTGGGTACCTAGTATCGCCAGCTCATGAGTACATAGCATGTACAGGTGATCACAACACATAGCAACCACACTCTTAATAGATATTCACATCCATAAGGTAACACAACACAAGTTTTCCTCTAGTGATCATTACTTAGTGAATAAGTACAACTTTCATTCACAAAATCACATAAGAGTTACCATAAAAGTTTCTAAGAAGTCTACAAAACATCAATTAGAATTTCCATTTCTAAGGCATAAATGGAGTCTAACCATAACTTCACATTGAGCAACAAAGCAATACACCTCAAATGAGTATACCAACTTACTAGCATTTGTATACAATGTCGTAATTAAATCAAAATAACATTATTTCAACTCATAAGATGGACAACACATCACACATCTTGGAGTTCTCTATAGCCTTTAACATATTACATATGAATTATGGACAATACATATACATATCTAACAACAATGCTCATAAAATAGATGTATATCATAATAAAAAAATTTAAGTACAAGCTCAAGTCTCTACTATTCTACCATATAATGCCAAGCATCTCTTTCGCATGAGGTATACATAACATGATATCACATTCACACAAGGACAAAGTTATAAAATGCAAGATTTCCAGTATGAAGTAATTTACAAACAAGGTTGCCAAGCACACAAATGCATCATTGAAACAGTTTGAGAACATACATAATTCTTAACAATTTGCCATGCATAAAACTCATTAGACAAACATCATGATAAACACATGCAAGGTACACCAGACAAGAACAATCAAACAAGCATTGAGACGTCCCTACTCACCATAGAAAAACAATATATATATACACAATGGTGAGGAAGGGCCCAACACAACCCTCACGATCTAGACCAACCGACTCAAGGAGAGAATCGACAAGGAGGGACACAACCCTCCCACATACAAAAGCAGAAGACTTCAATAATCATGTGACAAAGTCACCATGATGAAAAGACGGGAGGATGGATATTCCTCCAAGATGAAAGTTAGTTGAATAACCACAACCTCGCTCCCTCACAACTACACGGAGTAGAACGAGGGTCAACTCACCCTCAACCCACTCCATGTCCGCCCAACCAAACACGCAAAACCTAGAGCTCCCAATGTTGAAAATGGGCTCTGATACCAAATGTCATGCCCACTTTTAATGAGTGGCCATGACACGAGAACACACGTCATGCCACATTACCCATGTGGTCATGACATGAACCACCAAAAATTTTCCACATGTCCCTAAAACCCCATCACACAAGACGGGGAAGGAAGATGAGGCGCAGATACAACATCCAAGACACCTCGCCAGGTGAGCCAAACCAAGAATTACAACTTAACATGCCCAAAGAATAACATCAGTGCAAGTAGAGCAATTCAACATCCAATCAACCAAGGATAGGATAAACATTCATAAGTAAACTTGATACGGTTTTCTCCCTTCTAACCACAAGCATTAAGAGAAATTTCTAGACATGTTCTTTTAAAACCATTACTAAAACATAGCAAGGCACCATAAGGAGAGGACGAGGATTCCATCAACTAGTCTATACCAATCAACATCAAAAAGATAATTAAACAAAACTTATTTTCCTTTACATCAATATAGATAAATAAGCCATAAATATTTTCCTTTACATCCTTAGAGGTAAATAAACAATAATTATTTTCTTTTACACCATAAGAGATAAATAAGAATAATGAATTTTCTCTTACGTCCATAGAGATAATTGAACAATAATTATTTTCCTTTTTCACCATTAGAGATAAATAAGTAATAATTAATTTCCTTTACATCCATAGAGAATAATAATCCATATTTAATTTTGTTTTACACCTATGGAGATAATAAACAATAATTGTTTTCCTTTACATGATTAGAGACAAGTACGTAATAATTAATTTCTTTATACATCTAAAAATATAAATAAATAAACAATAATTACCTTCCTCTACATTAAGAGCATGGCTAACATCTAAAGATAACCCAATACACTTACAAGGCAGAGGTGATCTTTCAAACCACAAGAAAGGATCGTGCTCCAAGAGACTTTACAAGATTTAATAATAATACGACATAAACTAAATAGCTATTAAGATGCTACAACGGCACCTAGAACCTTCATGAGTAGAACAAAGGATGAAGACCAAGATTCCGCCAGACCTTTAATAGAGTTCACCATAACGAAGAGCAACGGGGGATGTTACTCACCTCTCATCCATATTGCCATCGTCGGGCACAATGGATGTCCATTGCACCCTAGGAAACCCTCGAGCTATGGAGAGAGGAGATCATGGAACCTCTTCGATACGGTTGGACTCACCATACAAGGGCCTCAAGGAGGACAATAAACTATACACAAACTTTCTTCCAGTCTGCAACTCACAGACCGAACATAGAGACAAGGAAGGTGACAAGTCTAAAAGGACTTGATGAGCAAACAACCATTAACCATACACTGACACAAATTTCAAAGCATGAACACCATGAGGACCACCGTGACCCAAGTAAGAAAAGGGGAAAGATTAAGAATAAAACAAGAGCACAACAATAATTAAAATTTCACACATAATCTCTTTTTATTTATTTATTTGTTTGTTTGTTTGTTTTCAACACTATTCATTTTGCTCTAAAGAATACAAGAAGAAAGTGGAACAACACCCAAGCAAAGGCACATTTTTATCATTACTACAAACTAAACAATATTTTACTAATAAGGTATAACTTTGAAAGTAAATGTGAGTAAAAGCCTTTATAAAAAGTATCCCATTATTTAACCCTTGCAGCAAGTGCTTAACTGATGATGACTACTATAGTGATGATTCCTGCTACATATTTACTTAGTGTAAGCATCAAGTCTTCTAATAATAACATTTGACTAAATTCCTTTCACACCAATACATACCCTTTTAGGCAAGAATGCATTTGGACACCTGATGGAGACCAACAACATATTATGCATCGGATTTGGGTCAAGAGCAAATTAACCTATGCTATAAGAAAACCCTCTGTTATCTTGTGTACAGGGAATATCATTTAAAATCTACATATGATAGCCACATGGCAAGAGTAAATTAAATCCCCTTTTGAATAACACAATTATGTATTCACTACATTACAAAAGTAATGTCCCTATATGATTATCAACTCAATCTTAATTAGCAGAGGGTCCGTTCCTTGTCAAGTATGGAGCAAGGATGATTATAAGTGTTTCGAGACAGCATTACTCCCAACAGGTTGTAGAATAGATGAAGGCCGCAGGGTGCTCTCTAGATTCAAGACATTTACTTAATGTTACGAAAGAGGGGGATACAGAGTTATTTATCTGCCACTGTAGTGAGGAGTTGGCAACTGTATTTGGTTTGTTATGCAGACCCCAAGGAAATGACTATAAGACTTGTCAAGAACCTTTGAATATGTGTCAACTGCCATACTACAATGAACCTATCTTCAAGATGCTTGCAAGAGGAAATTGCTGTGAGAGATTTGAACTATCCCATCATTTTAAACAGAAAAAAAAATACTCTTGAGGTGTTTATTGGAGATGCTAATATGGAGAAAACTAATACAAAATCAGCTTAACTCTACCATGATCCCCTTACGTCCCAAGAGTGAGGAATACTCTTATCCAATGAAACACAAGAAGGAGCACAACAGGTGACAGTATGAAATAAGCCATGGAAAGGAAATCGAATCTGCAGACCTCCTAATTTAAGTCAAAAAAAAATAACCGGATGATTATGGGGAGGCTACAGGTGAGGATTGCCTACTAATATTAGCATATTTAGATTATAGTTATCTATTTTCCATATAGAGAGATAAGGAGGTAAGGTGCAAATGATAACTGCAAGTAGGCCTCAAATTTTGAAGTTGAAAAGTGGCTAGTTCGTTGGAATCCCAAACATCATCAAGCATAACAAATAGAGAACTTTCGTTAGATGCTGCAGATTCAACTATACTGGAAAGTAAAGAGAGGGCACAAAAAGGATTGGCAATTAGCCTCAAAGAAAGGGGTGAACGTACAGACATGGCATGTGAAATGTGTGGCAGAAAGCCACAAAAACAATGTGGACGCACTGTCAAGGCATGTGAACAATTTCGACTGACAGTCTCAGGGAGACGTCTTCTCAACGAATGTAAAAATTAGGAGTGAACAAAATGGATTTATTGAATGGGCTTAGAAACTTACAAGCAAGAGCAATAGGGTTAGAACCCACTTCATAGTAGTGCGGTTCCTCATCAGCGCCCCCTCCTTCACAATTGCCCCCCGCCTCCCCCGCCTCCCTGTGTTCATTTTTTTTCTGCCTAGAAGAACGTCCCCCCTGAGGCCGCCATCCTCTCCCTTTCTTTCCCCCCTGTTTCTTTTACCTCCTTTTTTTTTAAAAAAAAAAAGAACCCCTGGAAACCCTAATCCTTAAGGCCCAACTCCTTAGGGACATGAATCTCTCTCCCCCCCTTCCTTTTCCCGAGTTCTCAAAATAGCCTTCCCTTTTGATTCGACCATAGCTAAAAAAATATGAATGGGCCATAAGGAGAACAAACTAAAATCCCCTTATAAGACATGAAGAGAGCACCTCAGATCGTATTGGGTGATTAGTATAAGATGATCTGGTAGGATGCAATCGTGAAGTGCATAAGGGGGTAACCAAGATGCCCCTATTGTATGCTAGCATGAAGACAGTGGGGGTAACCATGTATACTAGATATGAAACATGTAAGGACAAGTGAGATTCCATATTATCTAATCATTTAAGGTATAATAATGATAAGGGTCATGACATATAATCATATGATGAACCAAGGCACTATTCATAATCATGTGTTTATAAGCACATAAATCATGAAATCAACTATTTGCAGGAGATGAAATTTCTAGGCTATAAGTTTAAAAGAGCTTGGTTATTCAAAAAAACTAATAGTTTTAATTCAACTAATAGGTGGCGCCAATCTAATATAGGAATAAAATAAACCTCTACCAACAAATACCATCCCTATTTTAAAGAGATTGCACCCTATGACAAGAAAGGATTCAAGACAACTACCTAAATTTAAATAAGATTGCGAGATCAATATATATATATATGATTTGATCATAATAAGATATACCATAGTATTTTTTAAAGCACCATAGAATAGATATCTATCATAAAAGAAGATATTTCTTGACAAGAAGGGTAAACATGGCATGCTATCTAAGAGTATTTCCAAGTTCAATGGAGGACAAACATTGGAAAGAAAATTTTAACTCAATATTAGATTAAACTAATCTAACCATAACAGGAATCCAAAACCATCCTATAACTCACGAGGAATTTCAACAAGTCATAACATCATCACTAAAATAAAATGCAAGGGACATCACGCAAGGTTGCTAAGCTAAAACAACTTCACAAGTAAAGTATGAAGGTTAGGCAACACTCCCACCATGACCTATCATCAAAACCATGGAGTGAAAGAGACTCAAAATAACTAAATGCCAACACCAGACACAACACTCAATAGGGTTTCTCACAACACCAGGATTCAAAGACTCAATGATTCTGAATAAAGGCAAATAGGATGACATAGGCACAAGTCTTCGATTTGTGACTGAAATCGAAAGAGATAAACGAATGACATACCACAAGAACATGGGGTCAAATACTTGACTGAAGGGTTAGGTCAGGTGAGTTGGTCCAGTGGTTTGTAATTCCATGTCTCCTCCTCCACATCCTCCCATTGGTCATTACCTGCATAAGAATATCCTGCACACTCAATTCGAAACATCAAATCACATAACAAAATCATAGCTGAAGCAACTTAATACACTAATGAGGATGCATAACCTATTCCAAAATTTTCATCATCTAATGATCAACTCATTTTATCCTAGAATCTAGAACCATAAGATGAATTAGTACTTACTAGAGAAACGGAAGCGGGCCTTACATATAACTTCATAGTCATCCACAATGGCATTTGACAATTACTGCTCAGAAAGCTTCAAACTATCTTTTGTCATTTTTAGTTCATCTTTCAATTTCTTTAGTTGGTCCAGCTCTGCTTCAAATTCTTTTCTCTCTTTGTGCAGTGATTCTCTAAGCTCCATAAGCTTTTCTCTTCGGATATTCAATTCTTCAATATCATTTTTCATCTCACACCACTCTCTATTTATTTGCTCCTGGTTTGTAACAATTTCCTACTTTTCTCTATCAAGCCTCTACTTTTCCCATTTCGTTTCTTGTAAAGGTGTGAAGCTCATGAGAAGGAGTTGTTTTTTGAGAGGCAAAACCTATGAGAATGGGAGAAAAATCTTCAAGAAGGCCAAGAAAGGCTGATAGATGGCCAAAGACTCCTCAATCAAAGGGAAGAGTATGTCATTGAAAGGAATGAAGCCAAAAAACAAATTGAAAAAGAATTGCAGGATGTAAAAATGAATATCGAGAAAGAACAATCATCCTTAAAAGAGAATGAAGCTAACTTGAGAGGGAGATTAACTGATTTAACAACTCGTGAGGAGGTTTGTTTTCTATTATCATTTTCATAAAGCAAAGTTCAAAGAGTAATTAAGTGCTTATGATTTTTCTTGTTCTTTGTAGGCTCTTGTCAAAGAAGAAGTTATTATTAATAAGAAAGAGCAAGAGCTACTTGTACTACAATAAAAGCTTGCAAGTAGAGAACGAGTAAGTTGTTTGTCTTCTAAATCTTTTCTAAATTTGTCAAGTAGCAAATTCTACCAAATTCTGTAGTTAGAAAGTTGAGTATCCAACACTCGAGATCTGTCACATCAATGATTACAGATTTTGAGCTTCTACAGTCCATAATTAATAGAAAATTTCAAAATTGTGATAAAGGATTTTGATAAATTATGGTCCATCATTAGTATGATTGGGAATGCAGATTAGATCTCCTTATATAGATAACTCTAGTAAAGAATAAATGATGGGGTATGTATCTCCAAGAAAGAATATCAAATACAAACTACTAGTCATAGCTATAACAAGCTAATCCATATGTTTATTACCTCCTCCCACTAGGTTCTAGTCTTCATGTTTGTGGATGATAGGTCTACAAGAGTGACATATGCTTAGGCCTTTACACCTAATCAAATTGTGTGTATGTTTTATGATCTCTACTGCATTGCTTAGGTGATGTTTATTTAGTTATTTTTGTTGTGTTTAGAAGAGTTTGAGTGCTTAGAAAAATTCAATTTCTCAACCTTGTTGAACAGACGCCCATTCTATGTTCTCCAATCCTCTTTGGAATTGGCCTGACTCCACAGTCTCCACTCATCAATTTTAGTTTCAAGGTATCTCTTGGTGTCTTGAGAACCTTTGCATGAAGTTTTCTAGATCCCTAGAATACCGTTGAAGAGGGATTATAGTTTTGTTGCAAGTATGGGCCTAACTGATGTTGTCGTTGATGTCAACATACTCCTGTTGTATTGATGTCAAGGATTGGATGAGTTGTGTGCTAAGGATATTGAGAAAATTAGCCCTATCAGAAATAGAGAAGATCAATGAAGACAGTGAAGCTCTATGAAGTTCCCAGCTAGATGAATATCAGAGAATGTGCATCAAAAGGTTTGTAGATATGTGTATGAAGATGATCCAGACAAGATTTGAGAGGTCCACATGAAAATATGGAGTTATGGTCATGAGAGTAAAACTAGTTTTGGAAACTATCAGAGGTGACAGATTGACACAAATAGGTTCGGTGAGATCTAGAAATACAATATCATGATTTGCGGATCTGATGGCATGTTTGGGAGGCTAATGTGAATTGACAACTCAATTGGTTCGTGGTTTGGAGGTCCCAAGCAATCCTTCTAATGTGACAGTGATGGGCAACTATGTTCTTGAGGTTCTGGATGAAGATGTGAACGACTACAATAAGCAAAAGTGGTGTGGATGTTCCTCGTGATTCAAGCAAGCTTGTGGGGGTCTCTAGATTGTGTCCAATTCATGTTGGTGGTCTGCATTTAATATTTACCTTCCATTGATGGTGTTCTTCCTAGTCTTGGCCGACCGGATGTTTTGCAAATGTTACGGATGATCTTGAAGTTGATTTTCAAAGCATGGCGTGTTCCTCTAAGAAGATTGAAGTCCCAACTATGTGTGGTCAACAGTGTAGTAATGCGCATGAAGTTTTTGTAATAAGTCAAGTTGTATTTTTATATTTGCTCTGTAATAAAATAAGTGTATGTTGTGCTGACTTTGATGATCATTTAAAAGGATCATGAATAGGATGAGGAGGTGATAGTGAAGAGGAGCTAAAAGCAGAGCAGAGGTATTGAGCTTAAATGGAACTGACTCAAGCATAGTGAATATGTTAATCTTTAGTTCAAGTATGTAATATTTATTTTCTTTTGTAGACAGTGTGTCTCCTGTAGGCAGTGGGCCTCTTGTGAGCAGTGTGCTCAGGCAGTGAGCCCTAATTAGCAAGTGCCATTTTATTCTTCTTATTCTTTTAGCAGAGAATACAATCTTGGGTTAGTCACCCCGTGGTTTTTCCCTTAACCAGGTTTTCCACATTAAAATCTTGGTGTCGTATGTGTTGAATTTGTTTCTACTCTTGAATTCATGCATTATGCTTCATGATTGAATCTTTGATATGCTATTGAAATATAAGAAGCTTTAAAGTATATAAAGAGTAGAAGTTTGGTAACAATTGATTCACCCCCCCTCTCAGTTGTTTGTCCTAAATCCAACAATTGGTATCAGATCTAAGTTCCTCTAGAAGAAGCTTAACCGCTTGAGGAGATCTAGGATGTCGACCTACAAGAAGGATAGTCCAAGGTTTGATGGAACAAACTTCACTGCTTGGAAGAGCTGCATGGAATTTTACTTATAATGCATGGGAGATCAGTATTGGAGCATAACCTCAACTAAATATGTTCCCCCAAGGAATGGTCCAACAACTATAGATGAAGTCAAAGATGCGGACAATAATCTTCAAGCTAAAGAAACCCTATTGAGTGCCTTATTTGATTCAGAGCTAACAAATGTTATGGGATTGAAGATTGCTTATGAGATTTGGACAAAACTAGAAAATTTTTATGAAGGAGACAAATATGTTAAGTGTGTCAAGCTGCAAAGTCTGAATGGAAAGTTTGAAAACTTGAAGATGAGCGAAGATGAGAATATCACTTTATATATGTCAAAAGTAAATGAGCGTGTATGTGGCATTCGATGTGCTGGTGGAATATTGGATGAAGATGAGATTGTTACCAAAGTTCTCAGATCTTTACCTCCTGCTTACAAACACAAAGTTGTTGCCATTGAGGAAATTAGATCTTTAACAACTATTACAAGGGATCAATTGGTTGGTGAGATATTTGTATTTGAGTTGGCTGAGTTTGGTGATGCACTTCCCAAGACTGAATCTGCATTCAAAGCTAGTGCCTCTACAAAAGGCAAACAGAGACATGATCCAGGAGAAAGTTCCTCAAGAAAATCAACTTGGTATGAGAAAGCAAGAAAAGATCTAGAAGAGGATGAATTAGAAGATGAACAACTTGAAGCCCTCATTGCAAAGAGACTGCCAAGAGGATCCGGTAAGTATGAAGGAAAATTACCTTTTAAATGCTTTGCCTGCAATAAGATTGGTCATTTTGCCTCAAGATGTCTGGAAAGGTTTTCAACGCCAAACCCTAATAGATCAAGGTTTCAGAAGAAGTGTTACTATGTTCAAGAAGATGATGATGAAGGAGTAACAGATGATGAATCTGAGATAGGAAAAAAAACTGGAAGTGATTGGGTGTTTATTGCCATCAAGGAAGAAGATCCAATGCCTATTGAATCTGCCAATCATAAGATGATAGAAAGTGCTTTGGCTGCTCAGGTTGAAGAAAAGGATGAATGGGTTATTGATAGTGGATGCTCTCACCATATGACTGGTGACAAGAGAAAGTTCCTAAGCTTGGAAAGATATGAAGGTGGAATTGTAAAGTTTGAAGATAATTCTGCTGGTAGAATTAGAGGCAGAGGAACTATTTCTTTTGATGGAAAGAACAAAACCAGTAATGTTCTATATGTTGAAGGCCTGACGCATAATCTTCTCAGTGTTGGACAATTGGTGGATAAAGGCTATGATCTCTGATTCAAAAATGGAAAATGCAAGATCTTTGAAAGCTCTAGAACTGAGATTGCATCCAGTACACAAACAAAGGTAACATTTTCCAATTGGTTGGTACTGGCAAAAGTTGTTTATTTGTTCAAATTGACAAAAGTTGGTTGTGGCATAAGAGAATGTGTCATGTGAATTTTGATACTATCATCAAGATATGCAACACTCAGGTTGTACGAGATCTTCCAAGACTGGTGAAACCCACTAACAATTTGTACAAAGAATGCCAGTTTGGTAAGTAAAACAGAGTCACATTCAAAAGTAAGGAACAATCTTCAACCAGACTGTTAGACTTGGTGCACACTGATCTTTGTGGTCCGGCAAGAATTAGGAGACTACAAGGAGATAGGTACTTCATGCTGCTGATTGATGACCACTCCCGGATGATGTGGGTAACCTTCTTAAAGGAGAAATCTGAAGCACTTGAGAAGTTCAAAATATTCAAGGCTATGGTAGAAAATGAAACTGGCATAAACATAAAATGCCTCAGGTCTGATAGAGGTGGAAAATTCACATCCGGTGAGTTCATAACATTCTGTGAGAAACATGGGATAAAAAGACAGTTATCTACTCCAAGGACTCCACAATAGAATGGAGTAGTGGAGAGAAAGAACCAGACCATCCAGGAAGCATCTAGGACCATAATGATGGAAGCAAATGTTCCTCACATCTATTGGAGAGAGGTTGTAAGCATTGTTGTCTATACTCTTAATCGGGTACAAATCAGAGGCAATACTGGTAAGACTCCTTATGAACTTTGGTTTGGCATCACTCCTACTGTGAAGTATTTTAGAGTCTTTGGTATTAAATACTATATCAAAAGAGATGAAGACCTTGGTAAGTTTGATGCTAGAAGTGATGAAAGAATATTCTTGGGATATTCTACTCAAAGCAAAGCATACCGATGTTATAACAAGAGATTGAGAAAAATTGTAGAAAGTACAAATGTGAAGGTTGATGAAGGCATGGAAAGTCCCTCAAGGTATTATGAATATGAAGCAGATGATCAGAGTGATGTCTCAGACCAAGGAGAACAAGTCCCAACTCCAGTTTAGATCCTGACTCATCCGAAGAATCCTAAAATACAAGAAGAAGAGACTGTTAGTCTTAGGGCAGACAACTGAGAGGGGGGGTGAATCAGTTGTCCAAAACTTTCTTTCCAATTACACACTTAACTCTTCTTAGCATATCAATAAATCAATCATGAAACATAATACATTTAAATCAAGAGCAGAAACACATCAACACATAAGACACCAAGATTTTAACGTGGAAAACATGGCTAAGGGAAAAACCATGGGGTGATTAACCCAAGATTATATTCTCTGTTAGAAGAATAGAAAGAATAAAATGGCATATGCCAATTAGGGCTCACTACCCGAGCACACTGCTCACAAGAGGCTCACTGCCTTCAATAGACTCACTGTCTACAGAATGATAGGTATCACATAATTGAATTAGAGAATAGCATCTTCACCATGCTTGAATCAGTTCCATTTAAGCCCAAAACTTCTACTCTGCTTTTCGCTCTCTTCCTTGCTACCACACTCACATCTCCACTAGCCACACTTTGGAATGACTTCAAAATCCCTTATTTATACAAGGCATCAACTTAGGAATAATCATCTAAGTCGGTAAACATCCACAAGAACATCTGTAAGACATGTAACTCATCCGGTCGGCTAGTCTCAGGAAGAACACCATCATCTGGGAGTTATTCTTCAATTGCAAGCTCCAACTCCAATGTGGACCACCAACACAAACTAGACATGATCCAAAGACCTCCAAAAGATTTCCTGAATCACCAAGAACATCCGCACTTCATCTTCTTACTGAAATCCTTCTCACCTTCATCCGGACCCTCAAGAACACAGTCTGTCATCACTGTCACAAAGGAATAGATACTTACAGACCTCCAAACCACGAACCAATCAAGTTGACACTTCAAAGCAACTTCATCAACACTCCCTCAAATCTGTAGAATAGGATAATGCATTTTCGGATCTCACTGGACCTATCTATGACACTCTGTTGACCTCTTAATACCAGCCGAAACCAATTTTGCCTAAGTGGCCACAACTCCTTTAGATCTTCATGCAGACCTCTGAAATCTTTAATGAATCATCTGAAGACTCATATCTACAAACCCTTTAAACCGCATCCTTAGTCATCATATCTTGGATCTTTACCTTACTGTCTTCATTGTTCTTCCCTGTTCCTGATTAAGATTAATTTTCTCAATATCCTCAGTACTTAGCTCATCCAATCCTTTTCATTAATGCAACAGGAGTATTTTGACATCAATGACAACACCGGTTAGGCCCATACTTGCAACAATCTCCCCCTTTGTCATTGATTGCAACATATGATGTGAAAAATTGTTTTAACCATCAAGACATAAACTTTTCTTTACTGCCACAGCTCCCCCTATCAGCAACAACCATCCACATGTCTTCTTTTCCAATACTGCTCCGCCTTTAATCATCAACCACTTGTTTTTCACATGTCTTCTCTCCCCCTTTGACATCAATGGCAAAGGGCTCATACTTGCAACTCTAACCCTTTAGAATCAGACCAACTACTCCTTCTGACTGGCAGCTCTCTGTCATCAATCCGGACCACAAGATATGACTATGATATCTACTGGATTAATGCACTCTAGTGCACCTTAGTTCATCACTGGAGGGGCAATAACCCCTAACTTCTCCCTAAGATACTCAAAAGAGTCCTTAGGTAGAGGTTTAGTAAAGATGTCTACAATCTAATCCTTCGAAGGCACAAACTCCAATCTAACTTCATTCTTATTCACTTGCTCTCTCAGAAAGTGAAACTTGATAGATATATGCTTAGTCTTTGAATGCAACACTGAATTCTTAGAAATATTTATTGCACTTGAATTATCACAAAAGATTGTGATAGGATCCTCATACTCCACTCTTATGTCTCTTAGCATTTGCTTCATCCACAAAACTTGAGTGCAACTACCTACTACTGCAATATATTCTGCTTCTACAGTGGATAGAGATATTGCCTCTTGTTTCTTGCTCAGCCAAGAAACCAATCTCTTCCCCAAAAAGAATGCTCCACCACTGGTACTCTTCCGATCATCCACATCTCCTACCCAATCCGCATCTGTGTATGCATGAAGAGAGAAATTATGATCTTTGGGATACCACAATCCATACTCAACTATTCCTTTTAGATATCTAAAAATCCTCTTGATTGCCATGACATGAGATTCTCTAGGATCAGCTTGAAATCTAGCAACAAGACTCACAACATTCATAATGTCAAGTCTGGTTTGAGTGAGATACAACAATCCTCCAATCATTGACTTGTACTTTTTATGATCAGTCTTAGGAGAGTCATCATCTTTGCCCAATTTACATCTGGTTGCCATGGGAGTATTCATTGGTTTTGAGTCTTCCATCCCAAATTTCCTCAACAATTCTTTCACATATTTGGTCTGAGAAACGAAGATTCCTTTCTTTGTTTGAGTGATTTGTAGACCCAAGAAGAAATTCATTTCCCCAAGCATGGACATCTCAAATTCACTTTTCATTTGATTTGCAAAAGTTTTACACATACTATCTCTTCCTCCAAAAATGATATCATCAACAAACACTTCAACAATCAAGATGTTTTCATGATCAATTTTGAAATACAAATTACTGTCAGTAGTACCTTTGTTGAAACCAATCTTCAAAAGATGCTTATCCAATCTTTCATACCAGGCTCTTGGGCCTTACTTTAGTCCATATAGTGCTTTCTTCAACTTGCAGACCATATCACCTTGATCAGACAATTGAAATCCATTCGGTTGTTGAATATAAACTTCTTCCAAATCACCATTCAGGAAGGTAGACTTGACATCCATCTGATATACTTTGAAATCCTTGAAGGTAGCAAAGGCAAGAAATAATATGACTGCTTCAATTCTTGCCACCGAAGTAAAATTTTCTTCAAAATCAACTCCTTCTATTTGAGAGTAACCCTTGCAGACCAATCTAGCTTTATTTCTGATTACTTCACCAATTTCATTCAGTTTATTCTGGAAGACCCATTTGGTTCCAATCACATTCTTGTTTCTAGGTCTGGGAACAAGATCCCAAGTGTGATTTTTCTCAATTTGCATCAGCTCTTCCTCCATTGTTTTAGTCCAGTTTTCATCATTACAGGCTTCATATACTGTCTTAGGTTCAATCTTTGAAATTAGACAATACTCATCTGAGTCTTGAGCAATTCTTCTTCTTGTTTGTACACGTTTACTTTTATCACCTATGATCTGATCTTCAGAGTGGTTCAGTCTTACATACCTGGGAACTTTGGGAGTTTCTTGATCAGGCTCATTATCACTCATCTCTTCTTCCTGATTTACCAGATTAGTTTGAATCTGACTTACAGAAGGGGCTTGGGCTCCTTGAATCAAAACACCATTCTGATCATCTTCATCATATTCATAAAACCTTGAGGGTTTTTCAATTCCTTCATCAACCTTCACATTTGTACTTTCTATAATCTTTCTCAGTCTCTTGTTATAACACCGATATGCTTTGCTTTGAGTAGAGTAACCCAAGAATATTCCTTCATCACTTCTAGCATCAAACTTGCCTAAATCTTCATCTCTTTTGATGTAACAATTGCTACCAAAAACTCTGAAATACCTCACAGTAGGAGTGATGTCAAACCAAAGTTCATAAGGAGTCTTACCGGTATTGCTTCTGATTTGAACTCAATTTAGGGTGTAGACTGCAGTGTTGACAGCTTCTCTCCAATAGATCTGAGGGACATTTGCTTCCATCATCATTGTCCTAGATGCTTCCTGGATGGTCCGGTTCTTTCTCTCCACTACTCCATTCTACTATGGAGTCCTAGGAGCAGACAATTGCCTCTTTATTCCATGTTTCTCACATAATTCTATGAAATCACCGGATGTGAATTCTCCACCTCTATCAGACCTTAGACACTTTAATTTTAATCCAGTTTCATTCTCTACCATAGCCTTGAATATTTTGAATTTCTCAAAAGCTTATGATTTCTCTTTCAAAAAAGTTACCCACATCATCCGGGAGTAGTCATCAATTAGTAACATGAAGTATCTATCACCTTGCACACTCCTGATTCTTTCCAGACCACATAGATCAGTATGAACCAAGTCCAATATTCTGGTAGAGGATTGTTCTTTGCTTTTAAATGAGACTCTGCTTTGTTTTCCCAACTGACATTCTTTGCACAAACTATTTGTAGGTTTCACCAGTTTTGGAAGGTCTCTCACAACCTAAGTGTTGCTTATCTTGATGATATTATGAAAATTCACATGACACATCCTCCTATGCCATAACCAACTCTGATCAACTTGCACATATAGACAACTCTTACCAGTACCAACTAGATGGAAGATATTACCTTTTGTTTGAGTACCGGATGCAATCTCTATTCCAGAACTTTCAAAGATCTTGTACTTTCCATTCTTGAATTGGAGATCATAGCCCTTGTCCACCAACTATCCAACACTGAGAAGATTGTGCTTCAATCCTTCAACATACAGAACATTACCAATTTTGTTCTTTCCATCAAAAGAAATATTTCCTCTGCCTCTGATTCTACCAGCAGAATTATCACCAAACTTTACCACTCCTCCTTCATACCTTTCCAAATCTAAGAACTTATTTTTGTCACCTGTCATATGATGAGAGCATCCACTATCAATGACCCAATCATCCTTTTCTTCAACTTGGGCAGCCTGAGCTCTTTCTACAACTTTATGATTGACATATTCAGAGGGCATTGAATCTTCTTCCTTGATGGCAATAAATACCCAATCACTTCTGGATTTTTTTCTTGTCTCTGATTCATCATCTGTTACTCCTTCATTATCATCCTCTTCATGGACATAGTAACAATTCTTTTGGAACCTTGATCTGTTAGGATTTGGCCTTGAAAATCTTTCCAGACACTTTGAGGCAAAATGACCAATCTTGTTGCAGTTAAAACACTTAAAAGGCAATTTTCCTTCATACTTACCAGATCCTCTTGGCAATATTTTTGCAATAAGGGCTTCAAGCTGAGCAGTTTCAGTTTTTTCTTCTTCCAAGTCCCTTTTTGCTTTTTCATACCACGATAGTTTCCTTCAAGAGTTTTCTCCCAGATCAAACCTTTGTTTTCCTTTTAAAGAGGCACTGGCTTTGAATGCAGATTCAGTCTTGGGGGGGTCATCTCCAAACTCAGTCATTTCAAATGCAGCCAATTGATCTCTTGTGACAGTTGTATGGGCTTTGAATTCTTCAATGGTAGCAACCTTGATTTTATAAGAAGCAGGAAGGGATATGAGAATTTTGCCAACAATCGCATCTTCATCCAAGACTCCACTAGCATTTCTATTACCACAAACAAGCTCATTTACTCTTGGCATAAAGGTAGTGATATTTTCATCTTCTCTCATCTTTAGATTCTCAAATTTTCCTTTTAGACTTTGCAACCTTGCACATTTAACATACTTGTCTCCTTCATGCAGAAGTTCCAATTTTCCCAAATCTCAAAAGCAGTTGGTAGGTCAACAACATTTGAAAGCTCTGAATCAGATAATGTGCTTAGAAGAGCTTCTATAGTCCGCAGATTGTTTTCAGCATCTGTGATTTCATTTGGTGCTTTCAGACCACCCTGTGGAGGAGTATACTTTGTTGAAGCCATGTTCCAGTACTGCATTCCCATACATTGCAAGTGACATTTCATGCGACTTTTCTAGAGATTAAAATTGGTTCCTTCAAACTTTAGAGTATCTTTCTTGTAGGATGACATCCTGGATCTCCTCAAGCGATTAAGCTCTTTTTAGAGGAACTTGACTTTGATACCAATTGTTAGTCTTAGGGCAGACAACTGAGAGGGGGGGTGAATCAGTTGTCCAAAACTTTCTTTCCAATTACACACTTAACTCTTCTTAGCATATAAATAAATCAATCATGAAACATAATTCATTTAAATCAAGAGCAGAAACACATCAACACATAAGACACCAAGATTTTGACGTGGAAAACTCGGTTAAGGGAAAAACCATAGGGTGATTATCCCAAGATTGTATTCTCTGTTAGAAGAATAGAAAGAATAAAATGGCACATGCCAATTAGGGCTCACTACCCGAGCACACTACTCACAAGAGGCTCACTGCCTACAATAGACTCACTGTTTACAGAATGATAGATATCACATACTTGAACTGGAGAATAGCATCTTCACCATGCTTGAATTAGTTCCATTTAAGCCCAAAACTTCTGCTCTGCTTTTCGCTCTCTTCCTTGCTACCACACTCACATCTCCACCAGACACACTTTGGAATGACTTCACAATCCCTTATTTATACAAGGCATCAACTTAGGAATAATTATCTAAATCGGCAAACATCCACAAGAACATCTGCAAAACGTGTAACTCATCCGGTCGGCCAGTCTCAGGAAGAACACCATCATCCAGGAGTTATTCTTCAATTACGATCTCCAACTCCAATGCGGACCACCAACACGAACTGGACATGATCCACAGACCTCCAAAAGATTGCCTAAATCACCAAGAACATCCGCACTTCATCTTCTTACTAAAATCCTTCTCACCATCATCTGGACCCTCAAGAACACAGTCTGTCATCACTGTCACAAAGGATTAGATACTTGCAGACCTCCAAACCATGAACCAATTGAGTTGAGACTTCACAGCACTTCCTCAACACTCCCTCAAATCTACAGAATAGGATAATGTATTTCTGGATCTCACCGGACCTATCTGTGACACTCTGTCACCTTTGAACACCAGCCGGAACTGGTTTTTCCTGAGTGGCCACAACTCCTTCAGATCTTCATGCAGACCTCTAAAATCTTTACTGGATCATCTGAAGACTCATATCTACAAACCCTTTGAACTGCATCCTCTGATAGTCATCGTATCTTGGATCTTTACCTTATTGTCTTCACTGTTCTTCCCTGTTCCTGATTAAGACTAATTTTCTCAATATCCTCAGTACTTATCTCATCCAATCCTTTTCATTAATGCAACAAGAGTATGTTGACATCAATAACAACACCGGTTAGGCCCATACTTGCAATAAAGACTTGCTTGGATGAACCTATCCAAGAATTAGAAGTGCAAGAGAATCCCAAAACTCCCAGGTACGTAAGATTGAATCATTCTAAAGATCAGATCATAGGAGATAAAACCAAAGGTGTTCAAACAAGAACAAAAATTACTCAAGATTCAGTGAAATATTGTTTGATTTTAAAGGTTGAACCAAAAATAGTAACTAAAGCATGCAATGATGAAAGTTGGGCTAAAGCAATGGAGAAAGAATTGATGCAGATTGAAAAGAATCACACTTGGGATCTTGTTCCCAGACCTAAGGACAAAAATGTGATTGGAACTAAGTGGGTCTTCCAGAATAAACTGAATGAAGATGGTGAATTAGTCAGAAACAAAGCCAGATTGGTCTATAAGAGTTATTCTCAAGTAGAAGGAGTTGACTTTGAAGAAACCTTTGCTCTGGTGGCAAGAATTGAAGAAGTTGGATTATTTCTTACTTTTGTTGCCTTCAAAGATTTCAAGGTGTATCAAATGGATGTCAAGTCTACTTTCCTAAATGGTGATTTGGAAGAAGAGTATACATTGAGCAACCGGATGGATTTCAATTATCTAATCATGGAGACATGGTTTGCAAGATGAAGAAGGCATTGTATGGACTCAAACAAGCCCCAAGAGCCTAGTATGAAAGATTGGACAAACATCTTTTGAAGATCAATTTCAACAAAGGTACTGCTGATAGTAATCTATATTTTAAGATTGATCATGAAAGTATCTTGATTGTTGAAGTATTTGTTGATGATATCATTTTTGGAGGGAAAGATAGTATGTGCAAGACCTTTGCAAATCAAATGCAAAGTGAATTTGAGATGTCTATGTTTGGGGAAATAAATTTCTTCTTGGGTCTGTAAATCACTCAAACAAAGAAATGAATCTTCATTTCACAGACCAAGTATGTGAAAGAATTGTTGAAGAAATTTGGGATGGAAGATTCAAAGGCAATGAATACTCCCATGGCAACCAGATGTAAGCTGAGTAAAGATGATGAATCCCCTAATGCTGATCAGAAAAAGTATAGGTCAATGATTGGAGGACTGCTCTCTATCTTACTCAAACTAGACTTGATATTATGAATGTTGTTGGTCTTGTTGCCAGATTCTCAGCTGATCCTAGAGAGTCTCATGTCATGGCAATCAAGAGAATTCTCAGATATCTAAAAGGAATAGTTGAGTATGGATTATGGTATCCTAAGGATCATGATTTCTCTCTTCATGCATATACAGATGCTGATTGGGTAGGAGATGTGGATGACCGGAAGAGTACTAGTGGTGGTGCATTCTTTTTGGGAAAAAGATTGGTTTCTTGGCTAAGCAAGAAACAATAGGCAATATCTTTGTCCACTGCAGAAGCAGAGTATATTGCAGTAGCAGGTATTTGCACTAAAGTATTGTGGATGAAGCAAATGCTAAGAGATATTAGAGTAGAGTATGATTAACCTATCACAATCTTCTATGATAATTCAAGTGCAATAAACATATCAAAAAATCCGGTATTGCATTCAAAGACAAAACATATATCCATCAAGTTCCACTTTTTGAGAGAGCAGGTGAACAATAATGAAGTCAAATTGGAGTTTGTGCCCTCAAAGGATCAGATTGCAGACATTTTTACTAAACCTCTTCCTAAGGACTCTTTTGAGTATCTCAGGGAGAAGTTATGGGTTATTACCCCTCTAGTTCTAAATTAAGGTGCACTGATGTGCATTAGTCTGGTAGATCCCACAGTTATATCTTGTTATCTGGATTGATGTTAGGAGGCTGTTACTCAAGGGGAGCAGTCTATATGTTTCTAAAGTATGTAAAGTGGTTGCAAGTATGTGTGATTTGCCATTGATGTCAAAGGGGGAGAGAAGACTTGTAAAAATAAAAGTGGTTGTTGTTGATAAGAGGAGCTATGTCAGTCAGTGAGGATAAGTTCTTGTCTTGATGGGTAAAATAGTTTTTCACATTATATGTTGCCATCAACGACAAAGGGGAGATTGTTGCAAGTATGGACCTAACTGGTGTTGTCATTGATGTCAACATACTCCTGTTGCATTGATGTCAAGGATTGGATGATTTGTGTGCTGAGGATATTGAGAAAATTAGACCTATCAGAAACAGAGAAGATCAGTGAAGACAATGAAGCTCTATGAAGTTCCCAGCTAGATGAAGATCAGAGAATGTGCATCAAAAGGTTTGTAGATATTGTCTGAAGATGATCTAGACAAGATTTTAGAGGTCCGCATGAAAATATGGTGGAGTTATGGTCATGAGAGTAAAACCGGTTATGGCAACTATTCAGAGGTAACAGAGTGACACAAATAGGTCTGGTGAGATCCAAAAATACAATATAATGATCTGTGGATCTGATGGCATGTTTGGGAGGCTAATGTGAATTGACAACTCAATTGGTTCATGGTTTGGAGGTCCACAAGCAATCCTTCTAATGTGACAGTGATGGGCGACTGTGTTCTTGAGGTTCTGGATGAAGATGTGAATGATTACAATAAACAAAAGTGGTACGGATGTTCCTGGTGATTCAAGCAAGCTTGTGGGGGTCTCTAGATTGTGTCCAATTCGTGTTGGTGGTCTGCCTTGAAGATTGAGCTCGTGATTGAAGATTTACCTTCTAGCGATGGTGTTCTTCCTAGTCTTGGCCGATTGGATGTTTTTCACATGTTACGGATGATCTTGATGTTGTTTTGTGAAGCATGGCATGTTCCTCTAAGAAGATTGAAGTCCCAGCTATGTGTGGCTGATAGTGTAATAATTCGCATGAAGTTTTTGTAATAAGTCAAGTTGTATTTTTGTACTTTCTCTGTAATAAAATAAGTGTATGTTGTGCTGACTTTGATGATCATTCCAAAGTCGATGTCATGTATAAATAATAATTGTGAAGTCATTCAAAAGGATCATGAATAGGATGAGGAGGTGATAGTGAAGAGGAGTTAAAAGTAGAGCAGAGGTGTTGAGCTTAAATGGAACTGACTCAAGCATAGTGAAGATGCTAATCTTCAGTTCAAGTGTGTAATATTTATATTCTTCTATAGACAGTGTGTCTCTTGTAGGTAGTGGGCCTCTTGTGAGCAGTGTGCTCGAGCAATGAACCCTAATTGGAAAGTGCCATTTTATTCTTCTTATTCTTTTAACAGAGAATACAATCTTGGGTTAGTCACCCCGTGGTTTTTCCCTTAACTGGGTTTTCCATGTTAAAATCTTGGTGTTGTATGTGTTGAATTTGTTTTTGCTCTTGAATTCATGCATTATGCTTCATGATTGAATCTTTGATATGCTATTGAAATATAAGAATATTTAAAGTATATAAAGAATAGAAGTTTGGTAACAATTGATTCACCCCCCCTCTCAGTTGTTTGTCCTAAATCCAACAAGTTTTTCTCAAGTTCTTTTTCTGTAGATTTTTGCCATTCATTAATCACTTTGCTATTTGTAGAATCTTATGTATTTCACATATTTTTGAGATTGTGGATTGCCTTAAAACTTACATTCTTTTTTGGTCAATTGTAGGGGGAGATTCAAAGGCTTACTCATGAACACTAATTTGCACTTGAAGTAAGAAAGTCTATGTTTGAAGTGTTGATAACTGAGAGGGTGGGGGGGTGAATCAGTTATCTTAATTATTTGACTTTCTTTTCTTCTTTAACAATTAGTGCAATATCAAATCATATAAGCATACATAACCATGGAAGCAGAAATAAACTCAACACACATGACACAATATTTTTAACATGGAAAACCCTATTAAGGGAAAAAACCATGGGTTGATTAACCCAAGATTGTATTCTCTGTTATAAGAATAAGGTAGTACAAAATGGTACTTGCCAATTAGGGCTCACTGCCTGAGCACACTGCTCACAAGAGGCTCACTACGTATAATAGTTTAGAGAAGGAAACTAGGTATTTGAACTGATGAGAAGCATCCACATATGCTGAGGTTCAGTTCCGGTTAAGTTCAATATACTGATCTACTGCACTTCATTCTTCATCTTCCTTAGTGCTGCTGCTTTGTCACATATTGGACCTGTAATTCTATTTCCACACTACTCTCTGCTTTTCTTCACACTTCACAACACACCACACGACTTTCTCATTGAAATCCATCTGGTATATATATCTGCACCAAAGATTTCAACATCTTTCTAGTCAGCATCTGGAATACTCAATATTTTCCCAAATTTTGGTCTATCGGCTGAATCCTTGCTTACCAAGTGATGCGTATCAAGGAGATACTTATAGAAGTCATCAATCATGTTAGTCAATCATGAATGATCTCTTAAGAAGCTTGATCACCATCAATAACTCATCCGGATTAAGGTCTGATGTTGTGTCGGTCAGTTCTTCCTCAGTCTACTCTGCCAAACAAGAACCCAACACTTAGGTGTTCATATCTTTTCACTCTTTCATCACCAAAGGCTCAATCTCTAGAATGTATTAGTCATGGTACTCCTCTTGACTTCCCCAAATCTGTACTTTACTGAAATACTTCCTCTGAGAGATCTGGACCTGATTGTCACACCTTGCTGCATGCTCTGTTCTTGCTCACCAGACCAAAATACTCTTCAATCTGACTTCTGATATAGACATACCATGTCATGTGGATGTGTGGGATGGACTTTGTTGCCATCAATGACAACACTCATGAAGTCACATAGTGCCTCTTGCCAACAATCTCCCCCTTTGGCATTGAAGGCAACACTTACTGAAAAATGACTAAGTGTCATACTACACTCCCCTTTAGCTGATGCTCTGTTCTAATGTACACTTTTCTGGAGCTCCCCCTTAGCTAGATTCCACATTTTTCACTATTCCTCACTCCCCCTTTGACATCAATGGCTAAGGGTAGGCTCCGCACACCAAAATTTCTAAAAATCAGCCTATAGATATTCGCATAAGTATATATACAAGTTATACTTACATATACTTAAGTATATCTACAAAAGTATTTTTCAACTGTACAACTTCTGTCACCCAACTCTACTTCATCCTGTCCAAAATTGAGATGTGACCACTCAACAGGAATGCAAAAGCTTCTGCCCTCTTTAGATCTGTCGGATCATTGGTCCGGGCTATGGTCTGAGCATCAATTAGGGCCTCATGCATGGCCTCTAACTTAGGGATAATTATCCCTCTAAGTTCACCCATCCTACTTATTATATTCTTCCTTTCCTTTTCAAGTTTCTTTAGTTCATTTAGAATGACAATAGTCTGACATTCTTGGTTTATTATGGATGTGGTGAGAGGATCAAAATTCTGAGATATACTTGAAGGTTTTCCCTCTTGTTCTTTCACTTTCTTCTCAATATCCATTGTCACTTTAGACTAGGATAAACAAAATTTATATATTTCTCTGCCATCTTTAAGAGCATTTTCTAAGCTATTTATCCCAATATCCATATTTCTTCTATCATTTGTTATTAGCCCTTGTATTTCAAAGAATCTCTTTCCCAAAAACTCCTTCCAGACTTTTTCTTCTGCTGACTTCTCTTAGGAATCAAAATGTGTGCTAACAGTATTAACAAGAGATTTGAGATTACCAGATGAAGAGGCTGAAAGATCCTTTTGGAAGGATGGCATGATCTTCTCCAATACACCGGATGCAATCTCTATCAGCTCACAGTCTTCCATGTGAGACTTCAGAAGTTTTTTTTTGCCTTTGCTTGGGCAAAGGATGCTATCTTCATTGTTTGAACCGGGGAGAGGGAATCAAAGTTGAATGGTCCTTGAAGCAGTTCTGGTTCATCAATCTCCATCATTTCTTTGGTCAAGAAATCTTTAACAATTTTTGTAGTGTCTCTTGCCAGAGATAGAGTCTTCTTTCCTTCTGCAGTCTTAGAACCATCTCCTGGGGTCTTCTCTATTTGATCTTCTTCTCTTCCCTTTACTTCTTCTTGACTAATTTTCTCCTCTATTCTTTCTTCTCCTTTAGATCTAGAGTCTGTTGGGGAATCCGGATAAGAAATATTTACTTCTTCATGGACTTCATCTTCTAGAACAGAGGAATCTAGGTCCTTGGTCTTCTCCTCACCTATCTCCTTTGATTCTTCTGCAATTTTCTTTGTAGGATCTTCCTTTGATATGCTTAGTCCTTCGACATCAGAAGGTTCATCACTTATGTCCTCTATAATAGGAAAAATGAATCTTTTGTATGCATTTCAGAGGATGTCTTTAGTTTCTTTTGCCACCTAATCAGTCTCTCCGAGCATAAGCTTGTTCATTCTGGCTTTGCTCTGGAACTCATCCTTGCAATCCTTGAATATCATGTTCAGTTGTTTAGGAGTGATGGAAGGATAGAGCTGAATGGCTATTTGTTCCCAGATCTCTAGATCCTTTGCCTTAGCATTGTTCTTCCTTATTTCAAGTTCCTTCTCTAGGCTTTTGGGAATTAGAGATATGATCTCAATGAATGCTTTATTATAAATGTTAAGATACCTGACTATGGCATCTTGCAAGATCTTCTGGTCAGCTTCATTATATTCATTATAAAATTTAGTCATTGGTTTTAGGTTCCCATCCATAGTGACTGATTTGATGATATCATCAATAAAGAGAGTAGGATTTTCAACAAATTCTTCTGCCTTTTCTTCCTTGCCTTGACTGGTAGAGGATTCATTAGATATTTTCTTCTTCTTCTTCATTTTCTTGACCTCTTCATCTAATTCTATCTCTTCATCATCCTTCTAACTGATGTAAGACCTTGTGGCCTTTGTCTTAGTTCTCTTCTCTCCCTTTCTAGATGTCCCGACTTCTAGTTTTGAGGCTTTTTGACTCTTAGAGGTGGCTGGTGCAGAGCTTTTAGAGGATCTGGTCTGGGAGGGGGCTTGCACCGGAGCACTTTCTTTTTCTATTTCTTGTCTTTCTTTCTCTGCCCTTTCCAACTTCTCTCTGTTGGCATCAACTACCTCCTTTGATATTCCATATCTCTTGGTGACTTCTTCTACTTCCCTTCTCACTTTCCTCTTGATCTCAGGATGTCTAAGTTCAACATGAACTTTAACACTCAACTCTTGGAAGGTTCCAAACCTTTCTGCCTTAGGGTCCTTGGGTTGACTTAGTAGGTGTTGGACATGTAGTTCCAAAATTTTATCATCCACTTCATACCCCATTGGCATAATCCAGACTATCCTTGGCTCTACTGCTTCCATTAGAAATTGATCAGTATCTACCATAAAGCACACTGTATCCTTGTACTTCTCAATCAATGATTGGGGTATTCTTTCTCTGGCTTGCATCATATTTTGAAAGTTCTTGAAGTACCCCCAGAGAGCTGTATTTTGAGCCTTAGCATTACCAAGCCCATGCATGTAATCTCTGATTTGAATGGCAACAGGTCTGTCATTTTTCCATACCCAACCACTAGATCCAGGTAGCTCATTCATAAAGTAAAAGAACAAACACAGTATTAGCGCACCATACTTGAATGAGTTCTTCTTGTCCTTCTTGATCTTTTGTAGGTTTTCCAATAGTTGGCTCAGAAGAAGTTCACAAATATCATAATCTGCATTCTCCCTTAACATCTGATAAGCAGCATAGATTGCAGTTTCGGATACAGAATTCTCCTTGCTGGAGTGATATATCTTATAGCCAATTATCTTAATATCCGGATCAGTGATATCTTCTATAGTCATTGCTCTCTTGTCAAATTTTGATCTAGTAGCCTGACTTAGAGTTTGATTTTTGACTGATTTGAGACCAGGCAACCCACCGGATGAGTGCAATCTGGTTACTGCCCTAATTGCATCCTTGGTTATCTTGAATGACCTCATCAACCACATAAAGTTGTCATGCATTCTACTCAGAACATACCAGACCCAATCATCTTCAGCAAAATAGGGGAAATGAATGCAATGTCCAAAATGGTTATCCCGGATGGCCTTGTATTGAGGTTTGAGTTCAAATGATTCATCTATCAGTTCCTTGTGGTAGATATCCATCAGCTTGGATTCCCCAAATTCTTCAATGTTTGCGTGTATGTAAACCCTAACATCTTCTACATGCAGAACTCCATGCGAAATGCTAGAAAATGTGCCTAGGGGATCAACTTCTAGGGATTTATAGGGATGTTTTTTGAATTTAGGGCGTAGCCTATCAGTGATCTTCACAACATTCAGAGTAGCCATCTTTCAAAGATTTAGAGAGAGATATTCGAGAGCGAAAAATACCTTTTACGCTTCTAGGGTTCACGATATGAGTCGGATCATATTGCTAGATGAATCGACTTTTGCGGTTGATCTTTGAGAGGTTTGAGGCAATTTTGTTACAAAGCTCCTTCTCTCTTCTTCTCAAATATAAATGAGCAAATGTTCAATAAGAGAACCCTTATATTTCTGCACAAACCCTAATTCCACATTTCAATAAATGCGCAACTTAAGTCATTCTGGTTGCCTTGTTCTCCTTGTTCTGAGAAAGATCTTTTCTGGATCACTGAAATGCACTTAGAGTTATTCTTGGTGATTATTGACAATCTGTCTTCCTTTCTCCAATCATTTCATATATCCGCAGATCAAGATTCCTCAATTTGAATCATATCAGATCTAACTGTGAAAATCCTGCTTCTTACTGAATGACTATTAAACCGGATTAATCTTGGAAGATTAACCTCTTCTAAACTTCTTGCAGATCTCCCATATCTTTACCAAGGCTTATTTAGATGTTTCTCTGAGAACCCTTTAATCTGCAACTTTCCATGTGCCAATTTCAGGCACCAATTAATTAGCTGGGGGAATTTGTTTTTCTTTTTAACTCCCCCTGAGCCAGAGCTCATCTTGTTTAGATTCTAGAAGGAATATAAGCACCAGATTCTAGTGCGGATCCATCCCCAACATTTTTTGTACTTCTCTTTACCCAAATCTTGTTCATCTCGCTTTGAATTTCATCCACATTCACTTTTCCTTTTCCTTTGTCTTGATTTTGATTATGATGCATCGGACCCCTTTTATCCTGATTCTTGCTTCTGTAGAATTTGGCAATATGACCGGATCTATTGCAATTGTAGAAAACAACATTTCTTTGCAGATTTGATTGATATCATCTTGATCTGCATTGATTAGCCATATGTCCCATTCTATTGCATGCAAAGCATCTACCATTGAATGAATTGTTCATTTGCATATTTCTACATTCTTGAGATTTGTGGCCATACCTTTTGCAGTTAAAACACTGTCCAGAGAAGGATGAATTAGTCTGATTCATTCTTCTTCTACATTGATTTGCTTTATGACCAAAGTTATTGCAATTGTGGTAGTATCCATTGAAGGATGGATATCTTTGAGCATTTGGTTGCCTTACCGGAGGTCTTCTAGGTATGTTCCTTGGATTTCCTGATCCAGAGTTCTTCTGACCAGATCCAGAGCTTTCCCCTTTCTCATACCCCAAGCCTTGCTTGTCATCTACCCTCTTTTGGCTTTCAAGAAGAACTTCAAGTTGAGCAGAGCTTATCTTGAATTTCTCTTTGTATTCATTTGTTGTTTGAAGATCCCTTTTAAGAGTGTCTATCTGATTCTCAATTTGTTCTTCATTGTCTCTAGCTTCTTCAAGATCAGATTCCAGATGCCTGATTATTCTATCCATTTTGTGGCAATCTTCTGACTTCTCCTTGAGAGATTGTTTTAGATTATCTTCACTTTTTCTTTTCTCTTCAATTTCTTCGGTGAATTTCATAACTCCTGATTCCATTTCATGTCTTACCATAATGACCTCTTTTGATGACTTCTCACATAACTTGGTTTTCTCATTCAGATCTTCATTAGTATCATTGGCTTCATTTTAACTCGCTAATTGTTGAAGAAGTTCCTTTCTTTTCTTCATTGAGCTACTTAGTTTTTCTTTGAGTTCATTTATGAAATCATCAGCTTGTTTGAGTCTTTCCCTTAGGTCATTGACTTCAGAGTGAGATTGATCAAGATCATCTAGGGCAGACTGAAGTTGCTTCCTCATACCATACATATCCATTGAGATTCCCAGATCTTCCTCAAGCTGTCAGGCTCTATTAGAAGGAACTTAGCTCTGATACCAATTGTTGATAACTGAGAGGGGGGTGAATCAGTTATCTTAATTATTTGACTTTCTTTTCTTCTTTAACAATTAGTGCAATATCAAATCATATAAGCATACATAACCATGGAAGTAGAAATAAACTCAACACACATGACACAACATTATTGACATGGAAAACCCTGTTAAGGGAAAAAACCACGGGGTGATTAACCCAAGATTGTATTCTTTGTTATAAGAATAAGGTAGTACAAAATGGCACTTGCCAATTAGGGCCCACTACCTGAGCACACTGCTCACAAGAGGCTCACTACCTACAATAGTTTAGAGAAGGAAACTAGGTATTTGAACTGATGAGAAGCATCCACATATGCTAAGGTTCAGTTCCGGTTAAGTTCAATATACTAATCTACTGCACTTCATTCTTTGTCTGCCTTAGTGCTGCTGCTTTGTCACATACCAAACCTGTAATTCTATTTCCACACTGCTCTCTGCTTTTCTTCACACTTCACAACACACCACACCACTTTCTCATTGAAATCCATCTGGTATATATATCCGCACCAAAGATTTCAACATCTTTCTAGTCGGCATCTGGAATACTCAATATTTTCCCAAATTCTAGTTTGTCGGCTGAATCCTTGCTTACCAAGTGATGCATATCAAGGAGATACTTATAGAAGTCATCAATTACGTCAGCCAATCATGAATGATCTCTTAAGAAGCTTGATCACCATCAATAACTCATCTGGATTAAGGTCTAATGCTCTGCTGGTCAGTTCTTCCTCAGTCTACTCTGCCAAACAGGAACCCAACACTTAGGTGTTCATATCTTTTCGCTCTTTCATCACCGAAGACTCAATCTCTAGAATGTATTAGTCATGGTACTCCTCTTGAATTCCCCAAGTCCGGACTTTACTGAGATACTTCCTCTGAGAGATCCAGACCTGATTGTCAGACCTTGCTACATGCTCTATTCTTGCTCACCGGACCAAAATACTCTTCAATCTGACTTTCGATACAGACATACCATGTCCTACGGATGTGTGGGATGGACTTTGTTTCCATTAATGACAACACTCATTAAGTCACATAGTGTCTCTTGTCAACATGAAGCAGTAATGAAACAACGCAAGGTAGTAGATGATGAATTAGAAAACAAGAGAAATGCATTAGACATTATGGAGCTTGAAATCAAATGCAGAGAGGAAGAAATAAGTAACAGAGAACAACAAGTGGAGAAAAAAGATGAAAAAATAAAAGAGAAGGATAAAGAACTAGATGCAAGATTGAGGAATGTGAAGAAAAGAGAGAAATCATGCAAGATTAAGGAAAAATAAATTGAGACTCGACTAAAGAAGCTAGAGATGGAAAGAGATGAAATGAACATTTCAAAGCAAGTTGTTGAAAAGTCTAAGGTAGCATTGGAAGAAGAGAGACAATAGATTAGTAAAGAACATGAGAGACTGGAACTTACAGAAAAAGAGGGATGATTTGTAGATAATACAAATGCAATTGAAGAGAGGATATTGATAATTTTAGAAAATAGGAGCAGGAAATCTTGAAGAAAGATGAGGTGTTGAACGTTGGGAAAGGCAGAGGCTTGACAGAGAAAAGCAGGAAATTGTTACAACCTGGGAGCAAATAGATAGAGAGTGGTCTGAAATGAAAAAGGATATTGAAGAATTGGAGATCTGAAGAGAAAAGATTGTGGAGCTTAGAGAATCACTACACAAAGAGAGAAATGAATTTGAAGCACAACTAGACCAACTAAAGAAATTGAAAGATGAACTAAAAATGACAGAAGACAGTTTGAAGCTTTATGAGCAGCAATTGTCAGATGCCATTGTGAATGACTATAAAGTTATCTCCCCTAGACATTTTGATGGTGGTATTTCTCAAGCAGCATGTAGAAAGAGTATTTCCACCATGCCATTCAATGCAGATGGTTTCTGTTCTAAAATACATCTCAGCAAAAAGGATTTGCAAAAAAAATTTACACATACTATGTGGAGTATTTTGTATGATAAGGTATTATTTCATACCTCTCATTATTATTGTTTGGTATAGGGCCATTTGACTAAACAAGTATTGTATGTTATTTTATTCCTCTATCATTTGCTCTTTACCATTTTTAGCAAACCCCGACCTATCCTAAACACGTATTTGTGGCTTATCCTATTAAGAGAAAGGCTTATCATATTTGGGGTTAGGATGGTTTTTAGCATGCGCTTTGTTCTTCCATCTAATCCAATGGAAATGAAAACATGCTAAACTTATTGGAGGTTAATAACCAATAGTTCCGAATGACACCTTATATGATATGATTCAATGCTTCAATATAACCATCAAAATTATAGGGATGAAGTTCAATGTTGAAGGATTTAGGTTACACTGAAAGTGAATAATTCCCAAATGGTGGGCATGGGGGTGATACGAGTTTGTACAATAGTTTATAGCCAACAGTCTGCACACTAGATCATTGACATAAACTACTATCAGTAACCTTTATAAAAATTGATGTTGTCTATTGAATCATTTGTCAATCACATTTCCTAATGTCCCTGTACTTAGATTTTTCTTTTTATCTTGTCTTAGATGCATACAACATTCAATTTTTCATTGGAAGGAATAAACAAAATTTGATATTAAGGACTTGGCATCCAATTTGCTCCATGTTCGTGACAGAAAGATCTAGGTGTAGATTTCTAGTTTATTTGTTTAGTTAGTTTATATTCCTTTGTTTAATTAGTTTATGTTGTTACATTTGACTAGTTTAGATTGAAGTTTGTCATTTTATTAGACTAGATCTAGTTTTAGTTTGTCTTCGAGTATATTTAGAATTACATTTCTGTTTGTTTGTTTCCATCAATTATGTGTGTGTTTAGTTAAGATTTTGTTTACAATTGCTATCATTTTATCATTTCCAAGTCAAAATATTACCAAAATAATCCTATAGTTATCAATGTCTTTCCTTTTGTGGCATTAAAACAATCATCCCTACCTTGACAATTGTCTAGACATTGAAGATTCCCTCTACCAATTTCTCATGGAAAACCTATATGTGAGTTAGTGAAGGAAACTTCTTTTAGAAACCTCTAGCTAAATCAATGAAGAAAAGTTCTTCTAGAACCATTGAGTGAATTACTAGAAGAAATAGACTTTTTATATCATAAAATTACACACTTTATCCAAAATTAAAAATTTAATGAGGTGTGTTTCAAAAATTATTAATTTAAACTTGTCAAGAAAGATTTCATTATTAATTACAAATTTGTGTTTGGAAAAGAACCTTAATTTTTTAGGAAAATTAAAACAACTACTTACACATTAAAGAAGAAAATTTGTTTACAAATTTTGTTTCACACAATTATTAGTTGCACACATCTAAATATTGTATTAAAAGATTAAAAAGATAAATTTATTGCAATATAAATTAGCAATTGGATTTCATGCATTTAACACATGCTTTCTCAATTAAATATGATTTATTTTTTGCATTTAATTAATTAAATCATTTTTATAGATAGATTGTTCCTTTTAGCAAAACAAACAATATAAAAACTAAAAAATATTTTAAAACATTCTAAAATAAAACAAGCAAAAAAAAGTGAAAACAAACACTTATGTAAGAATAGCGTTTACCCATACACATACATACATGCAAAACATCGTCCCACAACTTCTCTACTTGGGAACAACCTGGCAAGTGCATAAGATAGAAAATCAAATTTGTTATAACAATGCTTTTCCTAGAAGATGAATCTCATCCACATCAGGAAGACATAGAAGAGCGATGATGCCTAGTCTATGAGGAGGAGGAGCCCATCTAGCACAACTCTAAGAATGTTGTCGAAAGGTTTCACTGTACCCACATCTTTGGCCTCAACATAGGGACCAGTCATGAGGTGGTGATGGAGGAACTTGAGCCATTATACATGGAGTATTTTCTTGTTGATCTAATAGGGCTTGAATGTGGGTCACTGTTATAACCACTTTGTTAGATTGCACCTGAATCTATAGAAGCACATTGGATATAACCAAAGATATGGACTAAGTAGTAAAATACTTGTCAATTGAATTACTAGAAAATAAGGCAACATTTCTATAATTCCAAATAGTTAACAAAATATCCATTATGAAAGTATGTCATGTCTAAGAAGTCTAGGCCCATTGCCCAACAAAATATTGTTAGGTGAAGAATTATGCCAAAAAGGGCTTGGATAAGTCATGAATACATGACCAAGCCAACTAAGTTTTAGAATAAAAACCAAAAAAGATACTTAAGATTCTCAAAATGTTTGTAAAACTTGGAGCACTTAGGATTAGAAACTCCCAAGTGAACAAGATGTTTTCCAATAAGAAGGCCTTGGTAAAGAATACACCAAGCAAAATAGGCAAGTTTAGGTTGGACACAATAGCTTTTCAAACTATCCAAAAACTCCTACTCCAAACATGGAGAAAAGAGCAAAGAGACCCAACACTCATTTATCTTTTGAATCATAAGAAAGTTATGGAAGAGTCAATTATAGCCTTTGTTAGGAGAATATGTTTATAAGGGTGTGTCTAAAAATCATTTATAGTCCCTCCACCATGGCCAATTTGATTGAATTGCAGTGTTATTCTGAAGGTCAAAAGGCACAACCTCTAGGATCTGCTAAAATGATTCCTTATCTTGACTACTCAAGTTAAACTTGGTTGTAGGTTGTGGGCAAGAAAGCCAGGAAGAAGTTGCTTTAGCCTATACAAATAATGAATAGTATAAATTCCCCTTCTAAAAACCTTTAGAGTGAATCTAGAGATTCTTGGCCAATGGAATATCAAAGAGGGTAATCACTGGAGACCATCACAACAAATATTGTAACAAAATGCCCATCTCAAAAACCATTTCAATTCTAGTTGAGCTAAGATTGAATGGCTTTCCATGTTTCCCATATGTTTTTGGCTACAAAAATATCAGCAATCTTAACAGACACATGGGAGATAAGAAGGGTTTGAAAACCCAAATTCGTCTAGATTATACAACTATAAGAAAGAATTGAAGAAATATAATTTCTTAAAAACATCTTTTATGCCTCATTACTTTCAATGGCCCTAATAACTTATTTGACATGAAGAACAATACCTAACCATTACACACCAATTAAAACAATCTAAATATGAAACTACATAATGAAAACCTTTACCTTGCTCAAACTAGCCCAAAAAAAATTAACCCACAATAAGATTACCAAAAAAGAAAAACCAACCAAAAGAACAATACACATAAGTGAATGGAAACATTTAGAAATAATGTGTTTCACTAAACCCACTTTTCAAAATGGAAGTTAGCAATCGAATAACAATTCAATTGATTTATACATACATTGAGTAAAATCGAATATACATTAGCACTGCATAGAGCTATACTGATCCAATAACTGGTGCACACATCTTTTATTATGATTTAAGATATTCATGTAACTTAGTTTTTGTCATGAGGTCATTCTCTCTGATAGTCTGTCTCATTGGCCTGAGGGACTGCTCTCTCTCATGGATAAAGACAAATCTCACATTTAGGGGAATTCAAATAAGGTTTTGCTTTGTGTGTCTTTGGAGACATGATTGGGTGGCGGGTGAGTGTGAGGACCGCCCTTTTTACTTCTGTTGTTATGACCATTTACATTACTATTATTGTTACTTTCTATATTTGTGGGATAGCAGTTCCCAGAATTGTCAAACTATTAAACTTTATTATGATTTCAGAAAAACTAATTGGGTGATGTTTGGATAAGTTTACATTTCAGAAAAGTTAATTAGGTGATGTTGGAAAATTGTAATATGATTTCATTTATGTTAATTGGAACTATGTCATGATAATGCATGTTTATAAGTTGCTTCGGCTATGATGAATATATGTGGATACTGATCTTGTAATTTAGTGTGCAGGATTTGCTAATCGAACCACAGATTTCGGAGATCATTCCGCACCTTGTTATTGTTATCCCCTATTAAGCCAATCTGGTTCCACGAGGAACCAAGATCTTTCTATGTTTGATGTGATGTTGTAATGTGGTCTTTCGTATGGTCGAGTGGGTTTGGTTACCTTCTTGTAACAATATTTTATGATTTGTGTTGTAAAAAGTTTGAATTTGAATTCTTTATTTTATTTAAATCTTTGAGGCCTTTTCATGTGCTTTACCTTAACCATGGGTGTCCTAGATGGGTTAAAGTTGACCCTGGGTTATACCCCATGGGTCCAGGGGCCCATTTGGCATGGGTAACCCTTGAGTAACCTCCATCTAGTCATCTTAACTTCCCCCTAAAGTTAAGTGACGAAAATTGGGGTATGGGGGGGGACATGATGGGATTGTACCAACACCCAACCCATCCCTCTTGAATCCCCAAGGTTAGAGATGACTACAAACCCATCCATTATTGAAGGATTGACTTGAAGTCACCTTCTCCATTAGTGAGATTCCCCCATGTGTAGTGGGGCCATCCATGTGAAGGAGGGAAGAAGAGGCATGGGTCACCTGTCTTTTACTCCTTTAACTCCTTTTATTTCTCCCATGCGTAAGAGAAATGACATGAGGAGAGGAATAAGGAGTACTCTAGGGATGGGCGAGTGACATAACCCACCAGGACAGAATAGTGGTTTTTGGGGGAGAGTGAGGAGGTGACAAGTGTCACCTCCCCATTCCTCTAAACTAAAAAGAATTTGGGTTATTTGTTTCCAATTTTGGGGGGATGAGAGGGAGTTAGTGGAATTTTGGGGAGAGTTTGATTATTGCCAGAGAATAGGAAAGTTAGCTTGGAAGAGAGAAAAGAGAGAGAGGAGTTGTTGGCTAAGGTTGGAAGAGAACTCAGTGGAGCTCTGCATCAGTTTCATTCCAGGAGGGCTTTGTAAGGTTGGTTTGGTCTTTACCTTTCTTTCGTATATCTGAATGTGTATGTAAAGTGTGTGAAGGATGATTATTTGTTTGTGTTTTAGATGTGTTTTCTGTGGGGTTTGTTGTCGGGTTGTTTGACAGAGCTTCTCCCACTTGGGAGAAATGCTCATCAAGTTTGGGGTAGGGGAGGAGAGATCCTCCTCGGGTGCATACCTGTTTCCATCTTTTGGGATGTTGAAAGCCTTGAGGGCATGTATCTGTGACTGTATCTTTGACTTGAGAGTCAAATGCAGATTTCTTAAAAGAATTTGTGATCAAACTTGGTTTGAGGCCAAGGGAAATTGTGTTGGTTAAATTATCTGTAAGGGTGACACTCTGGAGTCGAGTGTGTCCACTCTCCTGCCCCTTATGAAACTCACTGTAGTTGAGTTTCCGTGTTGTGTAATTTACCACGGGTGTTTGTGTGCTTTGGGTTTGTTGTTGTCCCTGTTGTGAAGTGGAGTGCTTGAGTTACCCAGGTGTGAGTATGGTCTCCCTAGCTCGAGGGTGACCCTCTTGCGGGTCTACAGAAGGGAGGAGAGCTATATGAGTGGTGTTTTCTTCTTTGTTTGTCTTTGATACGTAGGTTTCCTCTTGGAGCTTATGGTTGGATTTGGAGAAATTATATTTATGAAGAAACAGTTTATTCTTCTTTGTCATGAGAATTAGATTATGTTCTTTTCATAAGAGTGTAAAAGAGAGTACCACTCTTGATATTTTTGTAATCTATTGTCACCCTGGGAGTGAAGGAAATATCCTCCCTGATCATGTTATTGGAAGTGACTGTTACTTAGTTGTTACATAACTTCTTTTGTAAGTTGGTTGGGAGAAGGAAATCCTTATCTTTCATCTGGTTAAGGGTAGTGAAATAGTTGTTCTTATTGTATTGAGTATGATGTAATTATTTACCTTGAATTTCATATGGAAAGTTTGAAGTTATAAAGAAAGTCTTACTGTATTAAATGTGTTAGTGAAAGGAAGAGATCTTTACTTATTTACAATCAAATCTGAGCTGGTTTGTAATTATAAGGATTGATTGGATTAATTAGTTGAAAGGTCAGTTTTATAAGTTCAATGTTATAATGGAAAAGACAATTTTAAATGTTTAAGTTTCTTTTCATAAATAATGTTTTCAGTTATTTTGTGAAGTTTAGAGAAAGTCTATTATATATTTACTTGCCCAAAAGTTGAAATAGACATTGATTAATTGCAGAAATAAACTGATTAAAACTTCATTTCTTAGGTGTATATATATATATATAGTCGTTAATGCATTTCTTAGATGATCATTTTACAGAATATAAGAAACTGAATAAATGGTTTAATTTGAGAAAATGAAGTGGTATTATGAAAATAAAAAATATATATATATAATTATAATAATTGTTATTTAATTATCATTAAAACAGAAACTGAATATATTATTGAGTTTGAGAAGACGAAATGATATTATGAAACTGAAATATACATAAATAAATAAATATATATATACTATTTATTATATCTAACATTAAATATTAATAAAGCAAATTAAACTCATGAAAATTTGAAATAGAAATTCGCGGAGCGAAACTTGAGGTCGCTGTGTGTTAAAAAACACAGTCGAAACACATTTTATGGTGGGCGGTGGGGAGTGAATCCCCACCGCAGTGTTTTGTTTTATGTCTTGAGGTGTGGGGAGGGGCGGAGCCCCACCCACACCCCACATTGTGGGATGTGGGCGGGGCTCCGCCCCTCCCCACATCCCTCGGCCTTTACACCCCGCAGAGCTCAAACTCCGCTGTCACGCTGTCCCCGCCGCGCCCTTCGCGCTGTGACCTCCGCGGAGCCTCCAGCTCCGCCACCACCTATGCTCCCCGCCACCTTAAGCGTGGTCCTCTCTGCTGCGGCTGAGCCTGCCTCCGCCCACCTCTGTCCATTGCAGCCTCCGCCGCCATGCCTCTTCCTCCCCTGCATACAATATAAACTCCCATCTCAATAATAAGCATTTAGGGTTTAAAACCCTATTTTATGTGTTGAACAAAACAACCAAAGGATTTATGTTATTTTCCATGGTTGGTTTTTATTTTATAAAGTGGAGAACCACTTATTAATAACAACTATGGTATATATATATATATATATATATATATATATATATATATATATATTATATAAAAGACAAAAAAAAAACAAATAGAAGATTAATCTTAGATTAATAGAAGGGTAACTTATTAAGATAACTTAATAATTGCAATATTAGTAATTATAATAAACAACAGTAATTATAACAATAGTAATTTTAAATAGGAGAAATGTAATTGAGTATATGTATGTTTATATATATATATACGATCTTATATATATCTATATACATATAAATATATCGTTACATATTTATAATTGTTTTTTAAATGAATACGATTTTTAGAGATGTCGTTTTCTCTTAACGTTAATAAGAGAAAATAAAATTATAAGTTAACGAGAGCGAAAAGGGATATACTGTATTACTCTGGAAAGAGTTTCTCGGAAGTTTCAATTACCAACGTAATTCCATAACCGGGAAAATGAAGAGGAAAATTACACGTCACCTTGCTTAAAAAATCACTGAAAATAAACTTAAGAAGCCATCACAGACATTCCATGTGAGGCCATTTTAATCTCAACTGTAGTAAACGTCCGCATAAGTAAACCTGTAAGAGAGTCAGAAGAAGAAAAAGTAACATTGGAAAACACAGAGGAGAAAATGCGCGGCATTTCCCACATGGGATAAGAGAACTAAGTTGATGGACCCTCCTGCCAAAATTTGCTTAGGAACAAGTTTAATTAATACAAACGAAGAGGAGATACTTAGATCGGAGAAGACTAGGAGACCGAGTCCAGCGAAGTAGTAAACCAGCCTATGTGACCTGGATCATCCGGAAGTTAGGTTTAATGTCAACAATAAATACAGTGATAACCCTGATTGATGTCCAATATGAAGAAAGGACCGGATAAACATAAAGAAAGCATAGAAAACAAAAGAGAGAGAGACCGAAATATAAACAAACTAAATTATCAGAGAAATAGTTAAGGTAAGCACGATAAAAATACAATCAAAATTAAGACCCAGAGAAAAGGGAAGAGAGAGCAAACGAACCGCCTTGTTGAGAATGCTAAGTCGAAGGAGGAGTATGTTTCAAGAAGCAAGAGAGGAGACAGACAACCGTGCCTTGCTGAAAAATGATTAAATAGGGAGATCACGAGTCGGTTTAGTCAGAACAAGGCGTCGTGGGAAGTTGTTAATCTATCAGTGAACCACGTGCGTAAAATAGTGTTGAGTAATTCCCACTTACGCCGTAAGGCGTTATGCTGTCGAAATTTTGCCAAGATTTAGATTTAGGAACCCTGATATTTTAAACCTAGTAGTGACGTTAACGGCGTCGTAGAGACCCCCTTGTTAGTCTGCTTGCGTCTGGTTGCACGCAATTGTACTTGTACCCCGCCGACAACTGTAGTGTTTTCGCCTTGAATGAACACCACCGAGCATGCTTACGCATGCGAGGGGGTTTTTAGGGAAGCGCAAGAAATTTTTTGATATTTCGTGTCATGACCACATGACGAATGTGGCTATGACACGTGTGACGTGTGTTGTGACCACATGGAAAATGTGGGCATGACAGTGAGCTTAGCTTAATTAATGTCCTAGACAGCGAACACTTGACACCCTCCTTTCAACGTCACTTGTTAATGATCCAAGTAAGATAGTTGTTCTTGAGGTCTCCGATGACACACTCGTGGCCATTGCTCCTGGCGGCACCTGCCTAGTAAGAGGTCTTTTGTTAAGAGGCCTCGTTACCTTGGCCAGCCTATGATGGGACATTCAGGTTTTCTTATTTCACAACAAATATTGTAAAAAATGCCCATCTCAAAAACCATTTCCATTCTAGTTGAGCTAAGATTGAATGGCTTCCCATGTTTCCCATATGTTTTTGGCTACAAAAATCTCAACAATCTTAACAGACACATAGGAGATAAGAAAGGTTTGAAAACCCAAATTCCTCTAGATTATACAACTATAAGAAAGAATTGAAGAAATATAATTTCTTAAAAACATCTTTTATGCCTCATTACTTTCAATGGCCCTAATAACTTATTTGACATGAAGAACAATACCTAACAACAAGATGATTAAATGGTTTTTAGTCGTTCGATCTCGTCAGATTTTTTTGGTTTCCATTTTCGTTTTCATTTTCTCCAGCAATTTCTTTTCATTTCCCATTTCCCGGCAATCTCTTCCCGCACATTCATTTCATGTGGTCATTATTAAACTCGGGGCTAAGACCACGCACTAATAAAAATATGACCGCGGCCTCTCCAAAACCCCGTGCCGTTTAAAAAATTTGCCTAAGATTCAATGAACTGCCGTGCAAATTAGAAAATCGTGAGAAGACAATAAAATAACTGAAAAAACCACGAAACAACCTAGTTAATTACCACTCAGCAAAGATATTAGCCTATAGATAAAAGATAAACCAACAGATCGATGCTTCCGTGCCCACACGTGCTTACAAAATGTTAAGTCAAAGTCACCAATATTTGTTTATATTTTTTTTAATTTTTTAATTTCTATTTTAGATTATTAAATATAGTTTAGTTAAAACTTTTTATTATAATATTTTATTACCTATAATATTAAATATATTATTGTATATTAAAATGCATAAAAATATTAAATGTATACAAATATTTAAATTAAATAACAAATTTATATTATATACAAAATATTTAAGAAACTATAATATTAAATATATAATATTGTATCTTAAAATGTAAATAAATATATATAAATACTAAAATTAAATATTAAATATTATATAGAATATAATATATAATAGTAAATATTATATATTTTATATAATTATGTGTTTATTAAATATATTTGAATATATCTTGGTGGTGATCATTATAATCATTAGATTATATCATAAACATCTAGTTGTCAATGGGTAAATTGGGCTTCTCAACCACAAGATCTCATTTGTTTTTAAACGTTTAGTAATTTTCAAACAAATTTTGTTAATGTTATATATTTAAATATGTATCACCTAAAATATCTTGCTAAACTTTAAACATAGTGGAGGATCTCTTACATGGATTTTAACAAAGTAGGACATAGGAGGGAGATAGAGGGAGAGACAAAGATATAGAGAGGGAGAGAAACATAATTTCTTATTATTCTTCCATAAATAGAGTTTTGATCTTCAATCTTGTAAGATCTATTCACCCACTAATATTTGAAGTATAGAAAAATGCATTGGTGTTAAAGAGTATAGTGAAGTTTATCGTCCAAGAATTGAAGTTTATGACTTCTTTGCGCCTTAGTTAAGCCTTTTAACTGAATCGGCAATAAAAGTAAAGAGATAAGTATGGTGGTAATGAATTTTGATGTGTGGATAGAAGTGAATGTTGTTGATTTGATTGTTTATTGTTAATGTAACGAAAAGAGACTATTCCAGGCTCACTACCTTCCAATTGAAGGCATCCAAGTTGGCAAAAGTGCCCCAAGAAATTTTACCTCAAAAAGTGAAAACACCACCACACAAGGTAGCGGACATAGATGATTTGGAGTATGACTCCAAAGGTGAAAGAAAGAAGTTGGAAAAGAAGAAACCTACAAGGGTCAAAATTGTATTTTCTAGAAAGAACAACCAAGATGAATCCAATTGGGACCTAGGTGCTGCTTCTCTCCCCAACACTCTTTATTCTTAGGTAGGTCCAAATCCTATCAATATCCCTTCTTCCTATTCTATTGAGAAGTTACTTGTGGAGCATAAAGGCTCATTTCAGTCACCCAAAGACTTTCCAAGAACTCCTATTTCATCTCCTCCTCACAACACTCACCACAAAATTTCCCTTCTCATAGTACACCTCCAACTTTGGATTCTTCTTGTGGTTCTCCTAAACCACCATACCCATCTCCTCCCAAGAAGATTCCCATTCCTCCAACCAACTCACCTACTCCACCACCTCATAGCTCTCCAAATGCATCCAAATCTCATCACTACATGGCCTTCAAAAGGAGCAAGGTAAAATAGATATTGCAACACAAGGAGAGTCTTCCACCTAAGATACTCCAATATGGTTTGATCACATATTATAAAAGAGGAAGAGAGTTACAAAACTAGGGGTTGGATATTTCTCATAGCTACCATCAATGATAACTAGACGTCTACCTCCAAAGAAAGCTAGAATCACAATAGATGCAAATCTTTAACTATCAGGTAGCATTCGTATCATTGGGAAAGCATACAAGGGAATAAATCCAAGAAATAGATAAGTCCTTTGTTGACCTCTTAATATAGAAAATGGATAAAGATGCAAATCTTTAATTATCAAGTGGCATAAAATAGAGGAAGAGATGCAAATATTTAATTATCAAATGGCAATGGTATCCTTGGGAAAACATACAAGTGCAGGCATCCAACAAATAACCAAGTCCTTTGTTGACCTCTTGATATAGAAAATGGATAAAGATAGAGCAACAAAAGAGGAACTAATAGAGAAAGTTACATAGTGAACCATTTATATCTAATATTTGGTGGGGCCAATTGGATTTTCTATTGACACACATACTTCATTTATAAAAGTTGTAGTTAAAGATGTTCCTTAAATAATGAGCTGGATAATATTGTTAGAGCAACAAAGGCATGGACAAATGAGTTATTTTCACTTGGATTCAATATCATTGGGGACATATTCTATTTGTTTCATAAATTCCAAGATGAACTTAATTCTATTAGAAATCTAGAAGAGAAATTCTATGCAAAATTGGAATTTTTGGAATAAACTTATCCATTGGTTGTAGAAATGGCCAAGTTAGACTTCCAAGTCCTTGTTGTAGAAGGAATGTTTGATGATATGGAGCCTCACTTGCATAAAATTGGAAAGAAGCATATAAATATAGGATAAAAATGTTGAAAGGAGGAAAGGATAAATTCAAAGGAGTGCATGACGACACAAAATACTATTGATGATATGTGAGAGGTTGTGGAAGAAATCCCATGTCAATTTTACAATGAACGAAAGGATGTGAACTCCATGGATGATTTGAAGAAACAATATAAAGAAGTGTTAAAAGGTGAATAACCCAAATAATTAGAATTTGATGTTACATCTATTAGACACCTCATGAGGATAAGATCATTGTGTGAATATTTCAAGAAGTAATGAGATGAATATTGAGAAGATGCCTTAGAAATCGCTCAACATTTTCATTACAATGGATGTTTGATTTGTGTATTCTGATGGCCTTGATTAGGAGTTGGTTCACTACATAGTATTAGATAAATTCAATGCATACTTATAAAAGGACCAATAATCAAAGAAGGATGCTCACAATGGTGAAAAAAACTTGCAAAAGGAAAGATGACTCCCATATGCAAGTCAAGTTTTAGCTCAATAGTAATGAAATATTACAATTTCAAAAGTATAAATCATGTGACTTTTCATATTATTTTATACATATGTATTATATGGTGCATTCGAGGGGAAAACAATTATATTCCCTATCAATGAAATCTATATATATGTAAAGATATAACATTTTTAAAGGTTACAAATGAAAAAATTGCTCAATACAATATAGTTTATCTTCTTTTAGAGTTCTTTCAAAAATGTTAATGTAACCGGTTTGAGCAGAAGGTCTCAAAGTTTTAATTTTTAATGGATGTAAATCTCCATTGCCTAGCTTGGGAGATCAATAATGTGTTGCAAGGTGTGGCCCTTGGTCTCCTTGTTCAGCACTGCGTTGCGGTGGTTTGTGACAAGGGCTTAACCGCCTCCCGTGCTTGTTAAGTCAAGTGGTTGTATCAGGCATTAATAGGTCAATCTTTTGGTGCAACGACAACTAACAGTTGGTATCAGAGTCGAGGTCACGGGTTTAAACCCCGCGCTTGCACTGGGGGGATTGTTGCAAGGTGTGGCCCTTGGTCTCCTTGTTTAGCATTGCGCTGCGGTGGTTTGTGACAAGGGCTTAACTACCTCCTGTGCTTGTTAAGTCAAGTAGTTGTATCGAGCATTAATAGGTCAATCTTTTGGTGCAACGGCAACTAACATAGTGGACATTACCATTATACGATGCAAGATGATAGGATTTATGGGTGCTATCAACTCTAAAGTTATGTGACTTTAAAACTTTCGTGGTCATTTTCGCTTGAAAACTTCAAGCCTATATCTTTGGTAGGTACAATGACATCTTCAACAGTCAATCAATTAAATTTTTTCTCACTTTAAATAGGTAGACCAATAAAATAGTACATAATGTAAGTGTAAAAACTACTTCAACATCTCACTTTAAGTATATGTACAAAAGAGTCATCAACAACTGCTTTTAGATGTATAGAAAAGTCACACAAACAATGTAGAAAAGTGCCAGAATCTTGAAAATAATAAAAACAACACAAGAAGTTTGTCCACCCAACTTGAATATGACATGTGAAAGGAATTACATGTCTGTTCCTTTTAACCTTCTATAATTCATTGTTTTCTCACCCACTCCTTATTGCCTTATGTTTCACTACTCTTATATATACATGAGAGAATTACAAGATTGCAGGTTTGTATCAATGTTATTTGTGAGAGGGCATTCCTTTATGCCTCTATAAAGTGTTGTAGTCAACGTATTGGTTATTTATGTGTGGGACTCACTTCCATCATAAATAATCAGTGTGTTGACACTTTAAGCTCTCACATGTTTCTACTCTATCAGTATCATCTCAAATCCTACGCATTATTATGATAGCCATTGATCCTCTACACTAACAATCAATCACACAATCAAAAGAGAAATCAAGAGAAAAAATATAGATAACTTGAAAAAAAAGAAAAAGAAACAACCACTTAAAGGTGTATAGGGTCCAATTGTTGATATAATACTCATGGGTATAGGATTTATTCTTGCAACATATTTATACTATATATTGTCAATGATTATTCTGCATGTGAGAGAGCCAGAGAGGGGTGAATAGAGAGAGAATTAGAAAAAGAGGGACACAAAAATAGAGATAGAGCGATAGATTAATTTAAAGTAGACACAAAATTAGATAGATAGAAAGAGAGAGAGATTTTCAATTCCTCATGTGGTCATGATTGCTTCTCTTATAGGGCATTTAATAGAGATCTCCATTTTGTTATCCATCAAATGCGTTGCTAGAAGTCTATTCACTACAATGGCATTTTGAACATACATGAGAGGAGATGCTCATTAACCCCATATCCACCAAGTAATATCATCTACAAACACAAAACCTGTAAAGAAGCCTTGTTGGCTACATTGCACAACATCAAGTCAATTGTTCCTACCACTTTTGTCTTGCATGCAAGGTGTCTCATGTCTAGAAATGTGTTATCTGTCTCTTCTTCCAAAGAAGACAAATAAAACTTAAATATTGTGAGTGGAGATCTAAACATTTTTGTCTCCTCTTAATTGGACCCCCTTTCACTCTGTATATATTAAGAATATACTAGGAGTTTTACAAGAAAAAAAAGCATAGAGTTTAGGGTATTGATCTACATAACAATATTTCTAGTTTAATTTTTTTAATTTGTAGGGTACCGAGAGAGACTAAGAGAAGGAGAAAGAGAGAAAGAATAACAAAGAGAAAGAGAGGGCAAGAGATAGAGAAAGATAGAGAGGAAGAGAGAAACAAAAACTAGATGGAGAGAGAGAGAGAGAGAGATAAAGAAAAATATATGGCATTAAATAACAATTATATAGCAATATATATTTTAGATATTTATTAGTTCTAATTGTACATAATACAATATATTAATTATGTCAAGCTTGAGTACGATGCAAGACCTATCCACTATTGGTCCTCTGCATCCATTATGAGTTGGATTTTTTAGCTCCACATGATGCATTACATACAAAACTAGGCAAGTAAAGGTGATATAAATAGAATCCCTCTATTAATGGGATGGGCTAGAGGAAAAGCATTCCTCTATTATGTAAGGCATGTAATGAATTCAAGTGTAACTTGAAAGAATAATGAAACCTTGATTTTGTACTCATCTAGACTTCAATAGATTATAAATTCCTTCTTTCTCATAGCCAAGTTCCCACCCAAATTGAAGAGTCTACCAAAAACAAGTATTGAAAATTATGGACATTATTAATTTATTTTGATTCTATGTAGAAAATTTGTTTGCACAATCAGCATGGGACTAATTGTAAGTATGGACGTGTATTCTGGTACTAAATTCTTTATTTTGTACTTGTCTACACTTAACCAGGAAGAAGTTAGAAAAAACAAGTATTGAAAATTATGGTCATTATTTTGATTATATGGAGAAAATTTATTTGCACAATCTACGTGGGACTAATTATAGGCTTTGATGTTCCCAATTACAATCGTAGGGTTATTAATCTGACTGGTCATGTTAACCATGGTAAATCCTTTTGTAAGGATTCAATGAAAGCCCAAACGATGTGCAGAAAATCAAATTTCATAAAAGAAAGCACTTAGATTTAGAAAAGAATTACTATGAAACCCATCACAAGAAACCATTTCAGAAGATAAATATCAAAGAAAGTATGTCTTCCAAAGGTTTGTCTACAACTTATACAATAAAGATAAATAATTTTTGTTTACTACACCATGTTAAATGATTGGTTGGATTTGGAGTTCTAGATCACCTTGTGGGTCAGAAGTGGAAGCTTAAAGAGTTTTAGCAAGGCCCACCATACTTTTAATTTTAATGTGTATAGTATACCAAAGGGTGATCGACGATCGACATTCATTGAGAGGCGTGCAAGACAATTGAAACATCATCGATCGTTTAATTTTACCAATTGTCATTGTCATTTTGCCATCATTGGGATAGTTTCCCATTCACACACAATCTCTATCTTTCTTGGTTCATGCCTGCCCTCCCATGGTTATGTCTATGCATTTGTTATTAATCAGTAAATTCAATGATGAAGACATCCATTGCTGCACATTTTATGTCTACCTTTGCTTGAAAGCCTATAACGACTTTACAAAGAAATGAACAAATGATTTAAAAATAAATGAGTAAAGTGTAGAATGTGATAGTTGAGCATGTTATTATATATCGATATATTATATTATACTAATTTAATGACTTATATTATTTAAAATATAATATAATAATAAATATAATTATAGTATAGATTTTATATAAAAATACATTATATAATTGAATTAAAAATATTTAAATATACAATTATATTTATCATATCATATTTAAAATATATTTCATAACTTAACTTATATAAAATGTATATATTATAACAATATAGAGTTTGACAAAAAATGAAGGGCAATTCATGAATTAGAAGGGTTTGAATTAAGAGACATTGTGTTTTTCATGAATACATAACATATTTTAAAATACCATGCTTTAGTGTATATAAATTAGAATTTATATAGAAATAATTATTGTAAGGTAGAATAACTAAAAATAAATTCAGAATGTGACAAAATGCGACAAAATGATGAGGTCTTTTATAGAAGACCTTTGCGTTCACAACAGAGTTTATTCTTTGAAGCGGTTAGGGCAAGAAGGCGATCATCCTTTCAGGAATCAAGAGGATCAGGGTTTCAAAGATCATTCCAAAATAACGGGCAGTATCATTTTTGGTCTCGATATGGTTCTTTGGGTTTCCACAACAACAGAAGGTTTAATGCACAGAAGCCATTTCATGCAACTGATCAAGCTACGGTTTCAGGAAAGGTGGAATCTGGAAGTGGCATTCGTCAGGTGTGGAGGGAAAAACCAATTCCTCTTAAAGATAATACTCTTGAAGAAGTTTCAAAAATTGATGCTAGGGCTTCCACGGAAATTGTTAATATCTAAATTCTTGATGATTTGGTGAATCCCTATATCCAAGATCTTGCTACAAGGGCAATCATCGGTAAGGTGTGGAATTCCAAATTTAATTTTGATATCTTTCTTAATTGGGTTAGGGTTTCTTGGAAAGGGGTTTCAGATGTTTTTTTCTTGCATAAGGATTTATGTGTTTTTACGGTAATTTTTGAGAATGGCTTTTTTCGTGATGAAACCCTAAAACAAAAATTGTGTTTTTACCAAGGCAAAGGGATTTGTATTCAGAAATGGGAGCCTAATTTTGATCCAATTAAACCTAACATGAATTTTGTCCCATTTTGGATTACTTTGCCAAATTTACCTCTTGAATACAGAGATCTCAACATTATTGAATTCTGTGCTAAGAAAATGGGTTTCTTTATTAAGCATGATATGTCTAATTTCCAAAAACCAGAGTCACTAGTAAGGTTTTCCTTAATTCTTAATACTTCGTTCCCTTTTCCTAAATTCATGGAATTCCATTCTAAAATTGGGACCTGGAAGCAAGTATTTGTTTTTGAAAACCCTATGACTATGGAAAAGCTAGAGCTTTTTGAATCAAAATGGGTTTGTGAGGATTCGGAAAAAGATAAATTTTCAAGGGAAGATCTTGATTCTGTTAATTTAGGGGAAGCATCTTTAAATCATTTAGTCGATTCCTGTGCTTTGGATGAGGGGCCACATTCTGTTAATAATCTTTTAGAGGAGTGTTCTTTTGAGTTTGATATTGGTAAAAATGAAGAATCAGATACCCCTAATTTTTTTCACAAAGATATAGTAAAGAAGAGTTTACTCTCAACTTTTAATAAGGAAGAAGATAATTACATTCCAAATGATAATCAACAAGATGTTTCAAGTTTGGTCAACTTTTCTTTTTTTGAGGAGGAAGCAAAAGTTTTTGTTGATAAGACCCTTCAAAAAATTGCTTCTAATTTGATTGATAAACTTGTGGATGAGGTAATTGCAGAAGACTCTCATATAGTTGAAGGTATTTCTAATGTTAATAACATTTCTGATTCAAGTTTGGTAAGTGATAATTAATCAAATCTCGGGAAGTCAGACTGGAAGGTTTTGCTAGGTGATGGGATTGGTAGTGAAGTTTTTTATTTTGCTACAAAAATGTCTATTTCTCAATCCTTAAGTCAAGATTCTCCTACAAAATCTAGGTCTATTTCTCCTTCCAAGAGAGGTCGTAAACCAAAATATTTCAAAACTCAGGAAGAAATTAAAGCTAGGTTGTAGGCTACCCTTGAAACCTGTTTGAGATCAGGGGAGAGTGAGAAACTCTCCTCGAGAACAATGAAGATCCTATCGTGGAATGTTAGTGGCATTAATGCCCCTAACAAGAGACGCTTGGTAAAGCGTCAGATTGATTCTTCAGGTATGGACATTGTTTTGCTTCAGGAGTCAAAGTTATCCCAAACTCAAGCTAATATTATTTTTCCAAATTGGTTCAAATGGAAGTTTCATCATTTTCCTTCTCAAGGGGCTTCAGGAGGTTTGGTTATTCTCTGGGATAGTAAAAGTTGTGATGCAGAACTAATTTGTTCTAGTCAAAACTTTTTATTGGTTAAGATAATTTCCCCTTTGCTAAATTTTTGGTTATTCAATATTTATGGACCAATTTTGACTAGTGAAAAAAAAAGGTGTTGGGATATTTTAAATGCACTATTGGAAAAGTTATCTCTAGAAAAAGTTATCTTAGGGGGAGATTTTAATGCTATCACATGTTTATTAGAGAAATCAGGAGGAATTTGCCCTCCTCAGAGGGTAATTGAAGATTTTAATGATTTTATTTCAGATAATGCATTGGTTGATAGCCCTTTATTGAACGAGAGTTTCACTTGGTCTAATAGAAGAAAGGATTTTTTAAATATTGCAGAAAGGTTGGATCAATTTCTATTCTCTTCTGAATGGTGTTTTGACTCTAAAATTTTTGGTACTTCTGTTCTTCCTTTCTCTGCATCAGATCACTTTCCCATTTCTCTTCATCTGGATTTGGATTTGATTAGAAAGAAATTTAGATCTTCTTTTAAGTTTCAAGCTATGTGGTTTAGAGATAATAACTTCTTACTCTTGTTGGAATCTTGGTGGAAGAGTACCCCTTTTGTGAAAGGTTCTTGCATGTTCTGGCTTAATGAGAAGTTGAAATTTATAAGGGGAAAAATTAAGGAATGGAATAAGTTTTCGTTTGGTAACATTTTTTCCTCAAAAAGTAGCATTACAATCTCAACTAGAATAGATGAATGCAGTCATTATAAGAGAATGTATGGATACCGCTTCTTTTGAATGTGTAAAAGCTCTTCAATCTAATTTAGAGGAAGTTTTAGCTCGAGAAGAAATCTTTTGGAGACAAAAATCAAGGGAGACTTGGTTGAGAGAAGGAGACCGAAACACAAAATTCTTTCATGTATTGGCTATGGTAAGAAGACATAAGAATTCTATTTATGCAATTAAAGACTCTATGGGGAATATTTTGCAAGATGATGTTCTTATTCAAAAAGGAGTTAATTTTTTTCAGAGGCTCCTTTCTAAAGAAAATATTACGGTCCCCATTTCGACTATGCGAGAAGTCTTAAATCATATCCCTACTTTGATTTCTCAAGAAGATAATTTGGAATTGATGAAACACTTTTCTTTAGAAGAAATTAAGGCAGTGGTTTTTTCCTTAGACCCAGACAAATCTCTTGGTCCGGATGGCTTTACCCCACTTTTCTTTCAAAAATGTTGGGATTTTGTAGGTAAGGATGTATGGTTGGCAGTAGAAGAAGCCCGTAGAAATTGAACTATTTTGAAATAGATTAATTCTACCTTCATTGCTTTGATTCCTAAAGTTGCTACTCCCTCCTCCTTTGCTGATTTCAGACCCATTTCTCTTTGTAATACTTTATATAAAATCATTTCTAAAGCAATTACATTAAGACTTGCTATTTTTATTCCAAAAATTGTTTCCGATGAACAAGGAGTTTTTGTTCCAGGCAAGGAAACATCTAAAGGTGCTCTGGTGGCTCATGAGGTTTTCCAGTTAATTCATGAACATAAGCTTCCTACTATGTTGGTTAAACTGGATATGTTAAAAGCATATGATAGAGTATCTTGGGACTTTTTGTTCCAAGTTCTCCTTAAGTTTGGATTCTCTCCTAAATGGTATAAGTGGATTTCCTCATGTATTTTTGGTGTAATTTTTTCTGTTATGATTAATGGCTCTCAATCTAAATTCTTCAAGTCATGTCAAGGGATAAGACAAGGTGACCCTTTGTCCCCTTTTCTTTTTATAATTATGGTTGAAGGTTTGAGTCGATTGATTATGAGGCAAAATTCCTTGGATAATTGGAAGGGGATTAAAATTCCCAGAGTTCCTTTTGCTATTACTCATGCTTTGTTTGCCGATGATACTTTGTTGTTTGGGCAACCAGTGTTGTCAGAAGCTAAATTTATGAAGGATGTAATTTCTAAGTACTATTTAGTTTCGGGACAAAAAGTGAATCAGGACAAATCTAATTTTTTTTCTTTTTTTCTCCTCCTTTAGTGCAAGAAAGGGTTGCAAATTTTTTAGGTTTTCAAGTGGATGTCCTCCCCTCTAGATATTTGGGAATTCCTCTTTTCTCGGGGTTTATTAAAAATATGTTTTGGGATAAGCTTATTACAAGCATCAAATCTAAAATTTCTTTTTGGAAAGGTAAATGGTTAACTTTGGCTGGCAAAATTCTTATGATTAAAACAGTTTTATCAGCAGTGCCTATATATATGTTTTTAGTGCTTATGGTTCCCAAGTCTATCCTTTCTTGCCTTGTGAGTATTTTGAGAAATTTTTTGTGGAATGGCTCTAATATGAATGGGAAAAAGATCCCTTTAATCTCTTGGGACAAAATTTGCATTCCGAAGTAGAAAGGAGGAACTGGGATCCATAACATTGAAGCACATAATAAGGCCCTTGGAGCCAAACTGGTTTGGAATTTGTATGAAAAGCCATAATCAAAGTGGGGAAAAATTATGTTTGCTAAATATTTAGATTCTTTTTCTCCTGAAAGGATCTTTACAATTCTTAATCCAAAGGTGGGTTCTCATATTTGAAATTTTTTGATAAAATGTAGAGAGGTGATTTCCCCTTTTCTATCTTGGGTTATTCATGATGGAAATTCTGCTCTTTTTTGGGATGATTCTTGGAATAGTCATCAACCCTTGTCTAAAATAGAAGGCCTTCAAGAAATTAAGCTATTTTTGTGCCAAGCTTGGGGAACAAAAGTTAAAGATTATATTGAAATTGATTATAACTCAGGTATTAATAAAATAATGTGGAGAAATTTTGATAATTTTCTGATTCCCCAAGAGCAGAAGGTCCTGCTTAAAGATATCCTGAAGGAAAGAAGAATTTTTATGTCAGGAGGAAAGGATAAACTTATTTGGGTCCCCTCAAAGTCTAGGCGTTATACGGTTAAACAAGGATATCTAAGTATCATTAGTAAGGATTCTAATTCACCTATTAATTGGCCTTATAAGCTTTGTTGGAGTGGTCCTTGCCTGCCTAAAGCAGGAGCTTTTGCCTGGTTAGCTCTGAATTATAGAATCCTTACTAGTGATAGGTTAGTCAGGCTTGGGGTTGCTAACCCTTTCTTATGTCCTTTTTGTTCTGAAGTTGAGGAAACAGTGGATCATTTGTTGCTAAGTTGTTGTAATCTTTCTTCAAAAGTTTGGTATTGGCTTATTTCAAAATTGTTTTGGCATGCCCCCCTTCCTTCCTCTCTCCTTCAAGTGTTTCAAAGCTAGCCCATCTTATTCTCAAACTCTACCTTTTCTGCACTATGGTTGGTCTCTCCAAGTATTGTTATTTGGTCTTTGTGGCTAGAAAGAAATAGTAGAATTTTAAAAAAAATTAGCAATCCTTTTGATGTAATTATTGGAAAAATTGAGAAATCCATTTTAGAAGTAGTTTCAGCTTCGCTATTTTCCAGAAAGGTAGGCTCTTTAGTTTTTACGTCTTGGGATGATTTGATGTTAAAAAGTTGGAAGTTATTAAAATTGCCTAATTCAAATTGTTTTAGTGCTAATTTCAAGATTGATAGATCCTCTATTAAATGGATTCCACCATCTGTATCTTTTATAAAACTAAACTTTGATAGTGCGACCAGAGGTAATCCTAGTAATTCTAGTGCTGGTTGTGTTTTGAGAGATCATAATGGTTTAGTTCTAAGAGTTTTGTCAGTTAAGCTTGGTTTGTGTTCAAACAATGAGGCAGAAGCATTGGCATTAATAGTTGGCTTAAACTTAGCTTTAAAATGTGGCATTACAAATCTCACAGTGGAAGGGGATTCATTGAATATTATTAGAGCTTTTTCAATTAAATCTTCTCCTAGCTGGAAAATTGATTATATTTTAAAATTTGGAAGGAATCTACTTGACCTCTTCCAATCTTTTAAAATAATTCATACATACAGGGAAGGCAACTTATTAGCAGATTTCTTGGCTAACTTTGCTTTTGGCATTATTGACTCTTTTAAGGAATGGGACTCTAATTCTTTTTTGTTGATCCCCGGAGTAAGTAACATTTTGGCTAAGGAAAGTATTAAATAATTTGTGGAATGTCCTCTGTAATGCTAGATTGCTTTCTATTCTGTAAGCTGTAGTTGTTTTTGTATGAACTGTTTTGGTTACATGAGTCATAGAGGATTATATCGGGGTTGTTGGAGAAAAGGGTATGTGTAACTGCAGAGGTTGCAGAGGATGTTGTTAGTGTGATTTTTGTGTTGTTTCATTGAATATACAATTTGTGTATATATTGCTAATGTATGTTGAGAACATTTCATGTGTATATCACAAATGTATGTGAGTATCATTTCGTGTGTATCCTGTAATTGTTTGTCAAGTTTGTATGTTGCAAATGTACATTGACAAGATACTTTAAGTTGGATACAAAGGATGATCGGCTGTATCAGTGACATCGGGGAAAGATACATTAGTTTACCGGCTGTAGCAAGTCAAGTCTTGTATATACAAAGTTAGTTCATCGGTGTATCGGTGAAGGAAGTCTTTGGGTGGCCGATAGTGTAAGTTTTTTGTGTTGTTCCACTGAATACTCCAAAACAGCTTGAAAATCCCTTTGCTTTGCCTTCCCACTTTTTTCCTTGTGAATGTATATTATAAATATACTATCGCAGTAAACATACAAAGGATTCTCTGTATTTAACCTTTTTCTTCGCTTCTGATCTTTGTATATGTAACTTGCATCTCCTAATTGGCATAAGCACAACAGTCGGCTAGACAAATCCAACCCTCATCGATAACAAATGTTACACCAAAGATCAAGATACCTACAAATTATTTTGTATGTGCTTCAGACTTATCGCTCCTTATAAACCACAACTTATTCACTTTCAGTTCCGGGACATGTATAAAACACAATGTATCTTTCAATATACATTCGGACGTGATGCATGCTTTATACCATATATTAATCCCCTTTGAATTCCAGCTTGTATATATAAAGCAATGTATGTGTTGAAACATACATACAAGGCGCGGAATATACAAGCATTTAACTCCTTTTCATAACGACTTCAGATCCGCGGCTTGTATGTAATCAATGCACATCACAATGTATGTAATTAATATACATTGCGCAAAACATACAATGACTTAACCATCTTTAATAACTTTTCAGGTCCGCGCAATGTATAAAGCCTTTGTATCTCACGGTGAAGAAAGTCTTTGGGTGGCCGATAGTGTAAGTTTTTTGTGTTGTTCCACCGAATACACAATTCGTGTATATATCGTTAATGTATGTTGAGAACATTTCATTTGTATGCCACAAATGTATGTGAATATCATTTCGTGTGTATCCTGCAAGTGTATGTCGAAGTTGTATGTTGCGAATGTACATTGAAAAGATACTTTGAGCTAGATACTTAGGATGACCAAATGTATCAGTGACTTTGGGGAAAGTTACATTATTTCACCAGTTGTAGCAAGTCAAGTCTTGCACTTACAAGATTAGCTCTTCAGTGTATCGGTGAAGGAAGTATTTGGGTGGTCGAAAGTCTTGCCGATAGGAGAAAAAGAGAATCTCCATTGGTAAGAGATGTGAGATCGGGAGGCAAGATTAAAATTAGGCCGACAGAAGTATGTCACAACGAAGGAGTCATGGACATTTCAGCAGGAAGTATGTCCGTGGGTGGTAGCTTTTACACTTTGGTAAATCTATGTAGGAAGTTTTTCTTAACCTGAATTTTTTGCAGGAAGTTTTTAATGCTATGGTTTTTTTGCAAAACTTTGATATCGTAAGAAATTTGAGTCTTATGTTTGTTCAAAATGCTCTTTTTCTTGTAGATGCTTTTATTAATGTTTTAGAGGATTTTATTTTGCATTCGGGTACTGCTCTTGTGGGAGGTTTGTTTGAGTGCAGGGATCTTTCCAGTTAACAGGCGATAGTTGGGGAGGCAATTGGCAGAAGAAGAGGCTCTTGATCTGCAGGGTCTTGATGATGAAAATTGCAAGAGGGCAATTAAAATCTTTATGTTTTGTAGATAGTTTTGTTATCTGTTGACTTTATCAATTGGTTAGTTTGTAATAGTGTTGTTTGCACAAAGTTTTATTCTTGTAAGGTTTTAAGCCATAGACTTTTTTTGGGTTGACTCATCCTTCTGAGTCAATTTTGTATTGTATCTATTTTAAAGGGCTACAACTGGAGGTTTTCTTTGCCGATTCTTTCCTTCCGATATGCCTTATTGAATCTGGCATTTTGTAAATTTCATTTTATAATTAATATAATTTTAGTGGCTCTGCCACTTTTTCTCAAAAAAAAAAATTATTGTAAGGTAGAAACTGCATATTTCATTTTAATTGGAAATTAACTTGATTTTTTTCTACAATTAAGTTTAGTTTCAATCTTTACACATCTTTTTTATCTATACTTGATTTGTAGTTAGTCCATTTATAATGCTAGGTCAAATATGCAAGTGTGGTTGATGTAGATAACTTCATAACTTTTAGATTCAAAATGAATCTTGGGCTTATACCAACTCCTTTCCTATTAATAATTATTTTTCAAATTTAAATGTGAAATGTGTGTGTGTGTGGGGAGAGAGAGAGAGAGAGAGAGAGAGAGAGAGAGAGAGAGAGAGAGAGAGAGAGAGAGAGAGAGAGATTTCCTAAAACACAAGTTTATTACATGTCATGGGATTAAAAAACTAAGCTTAATGACATAAACATAGTGGTAAAAAGTGTTCCCTTGTGTGATAGACTTGAGGTTACGATCAAGCATTCTAATGGAAAACCCTACATTAAAGATTAGGCTATGGTACTTTTACAATGTAAAAAGTGAAGTTTGGTATGTGTTGGTCCAACTCATCTAGCTCTGTTGGAACCTCATGAAATAGTAATTTTCATGTCAATTATCCAATGATAAAGAAAAGTGAGAGTAACCTTCAATTGGTCATTTCATGGTAACGATCTAAAGATGGCATGTGTCCATTGGGAACTATATTTATGTTTCTTAAGGACCTCAGAATTCACCTTCAAGACCTCTTTAGTGTACCCATTGCACACTAAAGTGTAGCTATCTCTAACATTAGCAACATCTTGTCTCCATGCTTCATTGATTCATACATGGCATTGCCAATACAATTGCAAACAATGTCACCTATTGAAGTGGCTCAAAAAAGGACATATACAACATCTTGAAAGTCTAACAAATAGAAATAATGCTTAACACCAACTATTGTTCAAGCCTCCCCTCGTTTCACCACCATCCCAATAGAAGATGATCAATGTTTTTAACCATTCTGTTGGAGTGAATTGCTACTATACTAGCCATTCAAAAACATTCACCATGATATTAGTTCATGACAACAAGATATTGTAGTCCATTGGAAACCAATTTCAAACAAATACCATCCATGGAATATGCATCGTACTGAAACAAAGGAAAAAGATTTACTTGCATACTTGCTTTTACCCACTACTATTCAAAAACAACTTTACCTACATGCATGTCAACATAATTAATTTCCTTCATATCTCTTCTAATGCAAGACAACAACACATATCACTACATTCTTTCAATGTTCAAATGAAGGATGGACACCAACCATTCAGCAGCAATAAAAGTGTATGCTCTCTTCCCAAGAAATTCCAACGTTCAATGTGCAATTATAAAGGAATCGCTAATTACTTTTATCAACACACTTTCTCGGTGTACCCATTACACACTATTGTGTGATTACTAGTTTAATCTTATGAAGAAGTGACTTTTTTTTAGATTTAGGTATAAAGCGTCATTCATAATATTAAAGAACTCCTTACTTTTTGAAGATTTTTTAAAGATCATGGTAAGGTAAGATTTTTAATATAATATTTTTGAAACAGATCTGGGCATTCATTTTCATCCATCAAAATCAATCGGTAAGGGTTCAAACACTTCAATAATAGACTTTATGCACTGTGATCTCTGTGAACTTGAAGATCATGTGCACAATTAATCACCATTTTGTACATGGCATTAACTATGTTTCTTCATCAAATCTCTAAGTTGAATATTTATTAGGTTGAAGGCGTTCCCTCTGTGAGATGAACCTTCCTGGTGAAGGAAATAAGCGGTTGAAACTCTTCCTTACAGAGTACAAGATGATTGAATGGATCTCATCCGTTTGTTTCAATAGTCATTTTTTCTCCAGTTTCATTTTCACTGATGTTTGTTTTCGCTTCCCTTTCTGCTCACTCTACTTAAATATCATCCACTTTAATGGTCAAACAACCAACAACACTTTCTTCTTGCATTTTATGGCCTCTCCTTCCGTCAGTGGAGTGTGCTTTCAAAAAATTATTCAATTAATAATCCTGTGTAGTGATTAAGGACATTGTGAAATGTGAATGAATGCTTGACTGATCAAAATTCTTTGATATTAAACCTTGATTGACTCTTCACAAAAGCACACATCTTATAAAGATTTCGAACATTTTATGATGGTGTCAAATATGAAGGAGGCATGCCTTCAAAGCTCAATAAAAACCTATTAAATAAAAAACCTATTAATAATAACACCATTTTAAACTTTTTTATTATATTATAAATATTATAAAAAAATGTTTTTTAATGAAATAATATGTCGATTTTTCTTTATCTTTTATAGAGAAATAGGGATTTTTTTAATTTATTTTTATATAAAGGAATTTAAAAACAATTATTAGTTTAATAATAATAATTAGAAAATAATTTAGTAGCGTGAAAAAATAGTAAAGATGAAATTTTATCATTGTGAAGATTTAAGATTAATTGACTTTTTTCAGTTTTTCTCACGTCAATTTTTCTCAACCCAAAACTCGTTGGTTGTTCTCATCCCAGGAAAAAAAGAAGCCTGATGTCATTTAAATGTCCTCGAGAGATACTTTGGGATTTCTATTTTGTACATTAAAACCTTATAAGATATAAACGTTCAATTTTAAAACAAATACATATATAGCCATTAAAAAAACATATGTATTAAAATTTAGCACACAATTTAAAAGGTATACAATCCATAAAAACAAATTATATTTCATATAAATAGTATATTTTAAACTCTCATAAATTAAAACCTTTTAATTTTGGAGTTTAATAACATTATTTCAACGTGAATTTGAAATGCATTTTTTGGGACCTCATAATGCATAAAGTTTGTCTCGAAGATTTGAGACCTCAAGGAAATCATGAGCATAGTTTTTCTAGGTTTTGGAGTTCAAACTCTAAGAAATTTAGATTTCAAAATTCATTTATGGATTGAGTTCTATAATTCTAAGCTACCCAAAATTGGTATTTATAGTCTCATTAAGGATTAAAATGTTAATGAATTTTCTATTTTAATTTGATAGTCCAAGTCTTTGGGATTTGAAACCCTAATGTTACACAAATACAAATTCAAATTAGAGCTTTGAACTTGATAATTAAGAAAACTTGGGATTCCAAGATAGTTTTCACATCACTATAAATGTTTTGAGGACAATCTTAGATATGCCCGATTCTTAAACCAATAATCCACATATTCCAACTTACAATCTAATCATTAAAACATCCTACAATATTTTGAAACTAAACAATATTTTAAAAAGATAAGGTGATCTTAAACTTACTAAATATATAAGCTTCAAAAGCAATTTTTTTTAAAATATATTATAATAAAACAAATTATATGTAAATTTATTTGTTTAGCTTATTTTAAATAAATTATGTGTAAATTCCACCTAGATACCATGCTTCCCATGTTGTAGATGAATCATGTTGTCGTCAGTTCTCCCAATAGCTCAATGTGTTAAGAGTACCTATCAATATTGTGTTATTCAAGGAGATGGAATAGTTTGTAGGTGTGAAGTGTTGGAAGGGGAGATCTTTGGATGTCATATGTAGATTCAAATTTCAAATGAGTTGTTGGCTATCATACCTATTGAGATTTGAAGATGTTGAATTCCAAGAGACATGTACTTTTGGTGATATTTAACGGATTGGAAAAGATATTCAATGGATTTTTCCATTTTTATATTTGGTCGTTGGCCATTCAAGAACATCCATGTCACTCTCCTTCCCTAACAAATATTTTGAAGACTTATAAGGTATAAAAATAAATGTTTAAAACACTTAGGTGATTGAAGTTGTGGGAATGGTCACTTAAATGAGCGGTCAACGATGAGTTTGAACCTAAAGCACATGAGTTCAAATTTATATATTGGTTGCGGGGTTACCATGCATTTCATAGTAAGTAATATAAATTGAAACAAAATCTTTGAGGGAGAAGATTAAAGAGGGAGATTGATAGAGAGAGGAAGATATAAAGAGAGATAGAGAGGTAGAGAGAGATAGAGAAAGGAGAGGAAGAGATAGAGAGAGAGATATGAATGCCAGGTAGCACCCAAATTAACACACCCTTTTCACTCCTTTTTCACCATCCTTCCCTTCTGTTGTCTTGGTAAATTGTACCATAGAACTGCAAAGGCTTGTTTTAATTGAACTAATGAGATGAATTATTGAGATTGTTATTTTTGATGAGAAAACTAATGTTGAAGCAAACTAATGGAAAATGTGTAGAAAAGTCTCTTTTTGAGTTCACAAATGCAGTCATATAGGTGAAGGAAATTTTGGGGAGCTCTGGAGATGGTCCTAATGATCTCCAGAGCTAATATGGGGATACTACACCAGACTCCAACATTTTCCCAAATTGTTGGAGGAATATTGAAGAAGAAGGAACAAGAAAGAAAGGGGTGGATGATCTCCACAACCATGAAGGAACTATGGATGCATCTCTGGACCTGCTAGCAACATCACATAGTCTCCGGAGTTGTACACTCAAAATTGTGACTTCCGGTTGCTTGGGGTTGTCGAGTCAGATTTAGGCATGCACACGGACTGGGCCTATGTTGTTGTTGTTGTTTTGTTCAATGACTATGATTGTAAACATAACTCTATGACCCAAAGGGTCACTAGTCGATGTCCTCCTATTAGGGTTTCTAGTGTTCCACCTTTGTGTGGGTAAACTATTATTTGTGTTGATGGCTAGTTGTCTTTTGAAGTGTTGAATGAATGCTTGCCACAAGAGACGTTGTTTGTGTTCTTATATCTATTAGGTGACTAGTGGATCCTGTTGAGGTCTTGGATGGATCTCCTCAATTTCGTCGAACATCACCCTCATCCACTCACCTCTTAGTCCTAGGCACATTCATGAGCTGAGATCAGAGTTGAATGTTTTTAGGCTAACTCTGACTAGACCAAGGGTTTGACCTAGGGTTTTGTTTGACCTAGGTTGATTTTGACTACCTTGTGATGAGGTCAAGGATTTGACTATTTATACTATGGATTACCTTGTGATGGTATCAAGGGTTTACAGATCTGATGTTTTTGGTGTTTTTGGTTTTTGAATCTATGCAAGCTATATGAAATGTAAAGCCTTTTTTGTACTTTTTTAATATTTTGGAAAGAAATGTGCTTTTTCTATTCTAGTAATTGAAATATGAATGCCAGCCAATATGATTTTTGCTAATGCAATTTAATCTATGTTTTTGGGGTTTTTGAGTATTTTGAAGTAATCTAATCTAGAAAGGGAAATTGCTTCTTTAAATAATCCAGATCTATGAATTTGAAAACAATTATTCTAGCATGCAAGATCTAACTATCAAGGAAAAAGCAATGATTTACTATTCTCGAGAGTAATTTTCAATTATCTAATTACTATGAATGGAATAAAACAAAGAAGGAACCTGAAAGAGAAGATGTGTGTGCCTCCACTACCCTCAGATGATCCTTGATATGGAAAACTCATATCCTCTTCCAGCGGTGAGATCCTCTTGGTGAAAAGAAAATGATGGAAGCAAAGATGAAGCTATTGAAGCTTAAAGAAATCTTGATTGAAATCTTTGAGAAGCACTATGGCTTTGAATTGAGCGGCATGACGGTGTGCTAAGAGATTTTGAAAGATAAACAAGAAATAAAAAGGCTTCTTCGTCATGTGTGAGCATAGAAATGCTTATGTTGGAGAGAAAAAGCTTGCAAGACCTGTGTACAATAATGAATTTGCCTCCTCTATAAATGCTTTGAAGCTATGCAACAATGAAAGCTTTGAAGATTTGAAAATTAAAGAAAAAAAATGAAGAAATAGGCTCAAAGGCTTGTGAAGAAGCTTGAAAAAGCTTATGAAGATGAGAAGAGTATTCTCCAACTTGCTCAACTTGGAAAATAATGAAGAGGTGAGGGGTATTTATAGGTTTTAAGAAGGGATGAGGAGTGAGGAAGAAGAAGAGTTAACTCAATTAGAGTTAACATAGAGGATTCAAGAGTTAACAAGGATTGATTGAGGAGTGAACAAAATTGATTAGGCAGTGATGAAGCGATAATAACTTATCACTCAAGAATAAATGGGGTTATAAGAATGCATGGGAATGAATGGGTTGTCAATTGGATTTAAAATAGAGTTAAATATACATGTGTGGGTGCATGAAATAGTTAACACTTTATTGGGGATCAAAAACCATGCAAACTGGAAGAAAAATGGGTGAAAATGAAGCTTTTTTGATTGAGAAACTTGAGTTTTTGCGCAGACAAAATCATTACTGGGGTCACCCCTTTTGCCAATAGGCTCACATGGGGGGTGACACTAGGTCACCCAGGGGGAGTTTTGGATTTTACAGGGTTAGCCAGGGGCCGACCTCGAAGTAACAAGGGGAGACCCTAGAACAGTTTTTCTGAATTGGTCATAGAACTTCCGGGAGTTCGTTTGGGCACATATAGACTCCTTTCTGAGTGTCATTTTTTGAAAGTGCATGATTTTTCAAGAGCTATACAATGGTGACATTAGTTTTTTCTTGAAAGTATCATAAATTTATACTTTTAGATTATTTTTCTCAAGGTATCATGTCAGTCTCTCAAGCCCTAAAAAGTTTAGTCACAAATTGGAAGGTGAGTTGGATGGGTGAGGAAGGAAGAATGGATGGGAAAGGTCGAGGAGATGAAAAGGAGGGGATCTACCTATGGAATTAGGTCAATCACATGTAAAAATCCAAATCTCCACTTGCAAAGTAGGATCTCCTGGGGGGAGTTTTGGAAAAATAGGGGAAGATTTGGATTGGTGAGGTGAAACTAAAAACTAAAAGTGGGAGATGGCTAAGGGAGACCTCTAAAAGGCTCCTAGGGGGTGGAGAAGGTGAAAAACATAGGGGAGAGGTAAAAAATGTCCTACAAGATGCATACAAGGCTTAGGAACAGGGTCGCAAGCTTAGAAAATGCAGATTGACAAGTGTCAAAAAAATATCAAAAAGTGTCGACAACAAAGAGAAAGAAGTGACAAAGGGGAAACAACACAAGACAAAAAATAAGACATGTCACTAAGAGAATAGCTTTTGAGAGGTCATTATTTCATGCTTACATGTACGTGACAAGGATCTAACTCATCATAGGGGTCCTCGTGGAGGTTGTGCATGATTTTTGTGCTTACATATTTGCCCCCCTCGGGGACAATAGTCTACATGAAAGGTAGGTACCATTCCTGAACTAGGCCTTACCTATTGTAAATTTCCTACAACTGTACCTGCAATAACTAGTATTAGTCTAGCATTTGAATATATCAAAATGAATAATGGAGACTGAAATGACAAATGTACCATAGATCATGTGAGCTCAACTAGTTGCTTGCCTTTGTCGGTGAGACCTGTAGGAATGGATGCACACAAAATGATGCATGAGAGATGCATAAAAGAAATAGAACACATTCTAAGCTAGAGAGGAGAATAAATTCTCTTTTTATTGTAGATTTTGAAGAACATATTTGATTTTTAGGGATTTTGATGTTTTACAATTTTTTTAGGGTTTTTTCAATTTTTATAATTTTTATGATTTTTGTTGACACTTTTTTGAGGTCTTTGGAAGACCTATATTTATTGAAGGGATCTCTACCCTTGTCCCCTTGCATGGGGAGAATTATGTACTTGACTACACAATTTTTCTCTTTTGACTTGTTGTAGGAGTGACTTGTGTATAAAAATTGTTTTACACTTTATTGTTACAAGACCTGATATAGCCTTAGTCAAAATCTTGTACTTCACTTTTCCTCTTGTATGGTTGGATAGATCTTTTATTTTTCTTAGGAGAATGCATATCTAGGATGATCACATATGGATGATGCAATTTGTTTTTGTCTTTTTAGAATATATATATGAATGCAGGTGACAATATGCATATGCAAGAACACAATCTATGTTGAAATGAAACTTTTACTTCTATGGAATGCCATGAGTTATGACATTGACTTTATTGCTTTGGAACTCTTTTTTTGACTTTGGTATGAATGCATTGTGGAACAAACAATATGACTTCTCTTTAATATGATTTTCAATCTAGGGGATTGTAGGTTGTGCTGGCATAGGAGACCTATTCAAGTCTGTGAGATAGGGATTTAGAACTCGTGGAGAATGGGAGTGAAATGGAGTGTTTCTAAATTTTGGGCTTTGCTAAAGGATTTAAACATTGATCCTTATCTAAACAAAGACAAATTGATGAGTTTTCAACTTTAGATAAGTAACAAATGTTATTGATGTTTGCTAGACTTAGATCATAGATGGCAAGCAAGTTAGACCTGGGGTAAAGGAAAAATAGGAAAGAACAAGGGTCCCTAGATAGAAAATAATCCTAAAGACTACTAGACTCCTAGATTTGCTCAGCTAGTGTGTGTATGTGTGTGTGCTTTGTACCTTTCTCTTTTATTTTCTCTATTAGAATGTCACCCTTGAAACTTCGAGCTTAGACTGATCTCCACCCAAGGGTACAGACATTCAACAATCTTCTCTCTTTCACTCTTTTTTTGTGTATCTCTCTTTCTTTTGCTTTTTCTCATTTTTTTTTTGGATTTTTGATGTTTCATGAAATGAATGCTTTAGGAACTTTGGATATTCAATTCTTTTATTTCTCACTTTTCTCTTATTTTGATCACTCATTTTTTTATTCACTCTTTTTTTGGATTGCTTCCTTCAGAGTTTTGATCTTCCTAACATTTTTGGCCATAAAAGATAAGGGGTTGAGCACCACCTAAAGTTGTCGTAATCTAGTTGGACTTCTCTTCTACTAGGGAAGAATTGGGAAGGTCTATTCGCAAGTTTCCTTTAAACATTGTAGGTTTGAATACTAACTTTTTTTAGACTTAACATCTTGGCTTGTTAAGACTAGGATCAGTGTAAAGCTAAGAGCTAGGCTTTGATTAGAATCACTGGGGATGAAAAAGGGAAATGGTGATTATGAAAATGAGGAATCTCAAGACCTAAAAGGATCACATATACCTAAGAAACCTTAGACTCCTCACTGAAATGAAAATAGTATAAAAGCAAGTCACTTAACTGTAATGCAAGATGAACAAAATGATACAGAAATGTAAGAAACAAATTCTTTTTGACATTTTTGTTTTTATGATTTTTTGTGTTTTTGGAATATTTAATTTGTTTATGTTTTATGATTTTTATGAGATGCTAAACTCTTCTCCTTCCATAATGCACAAGAGGTGGTGTTGTTTCTGACATCTTCCTTAACTATATGTGGACCGATCCAGTTTGGCCTAAACTTCACTTGAAAGCCTTCACAAGGATACTCAAAAACTTGGTGTAAAAATGTCCTTGTATTTATTAAGGAGTTTTGTGTACTCACATGTTTCATTGTTTGATGATTTGCCCCTAGCTTTATCATTTTTTGTTCTTGTTGATTTCTTAGGTTTGTTTTGAAATTTTGAGGGGAAATTGGAGTTGGTGTTGACTCTCCTAGTTTTTGTGTGGATTATGGTTATGTCTAGATCAATTGGAATGGCCACTAAGTTGAATGGAGTGTAAGATTTTGTTGAGTGGGGATCGAAGGGGAATTCTCTTGTTGCCCCCTTTCCTAAACATTTTGAGGTCTTGGCTATGTTTGAAATTTGTTTTTATGTCTCACCTTTTTTAAAAGGGTTGATTTTTGGGTCACTAGTGGTTTCCATGGACTTTCCTTTCTTTTTGATTTGTTCAAGTCTATAAATACTGAAAGGATCAGGATCTCCTTTGATGATGTGAGTTTGTCCCATGTGTGAGAAGTGTATTTCTCGAAATAACCTGGAGGGAATGGCCCTCATCCTAAGGATCCAAGGCCTTGCTACGATTATGTTGTAAGTGGTTGCTTCGTTGATGACATAAAATTCAGTTGGGAGGTTTTTCAAACCCAATGTGATTTGAAGATTGACCTTACCCATGGTTTGAATGCTTGGGTTATCATGAATTCTAAGGATGGAGGTTTGTTTTGTGATTTGAGTTTCATCATAGCCCATTCTTTGAAGAAGCAAAAAGGAGACTATGTTGATTGCAGACCCCTCATCGATTATTACACGTTTAATGGAATAGTCTTGAACTTAGACTATCAGATGGAGGGGGAGGTCACCTTGTTTAACTATGTCATTGTCTAAGGGTAACCTTTCAAAATCAAATGTTCAAGAACACTTTTGACTTGGAGTGTTTTGAACTATATGGCCTAAATCTAAGGCTTTGAGGAGAGTGTTCTTGTGTGTAGGAGAACTCTTGATAAGCTCTAGCATGTGAGAAAAAATTGAATTGTTGGAAGTGTCATCTGGTTATTCTAGTCCTTGTATAACATAAATTTCTTGATCTTTATCCAATTCCACAAGACCTAAGGTGTTTTGATCAAAGGTGTTTGGACTAGGTTCTTCATCTTGTGAGAATGTGTCCATGAATACTTTTTGTTGATGTTTTGGGAAGTTTGATATGAAGCGGTGGTACCCCCGACATGACTTGATCTCATGCCCCCTTCTCTTGTGAAATGAACAATATTTATCATGATTGTGATCTTGAGGTTTATGACAATTGTTGTAAGACTTCTTATTGATTCTCAAGGGATAGCTTTTAGCATTTTCATTTCCCAAATTTGTATGACTATTGTGACTTCACAATTGTAGTTCTCTAATGGTGAAGTGTTTGTTGACCCATGTGCATCTTGATCATTTATTAAGGATTTGTTATTTGTATCATGGGTTGTCAACCTTCCATTGGAATCATACTACCTTCTTCCACTATCAATAGTGGCTTGGTCAAGTCTAAGGGCACTTTTGAGTGCTTCTTCATATGATTTATAAGGGAGTTTTTGGACTTATTCTCATATGTAATTGTTGAGAGCATGTAAGAAGAGATCAAAAAGTTCTATATGATTCATGTTTGATGTGCTATAGAGAAATTTCATCCATCATGTGATAAAATGTACAAGTGACTCATTGGCTTCTTGTTTGATTATTAAAAATTCTCGTATTCCTATCTTGACCAATTTGTTTATGTTGAAGGCAACCACAAATTGATCGATGAGTTGCCTAAAAGAGTGGATCGATGCTTCTGGAAGTCGATAGTACCAATCTAGAGCGATTCCCCCCAAAGTCTTTGGAAATTTTTTTTCTACCACCCAATCCCAAGGAAGGAGCTCTCACACTACCATGATGTAAGCCTTGATATTAGAGTTGGGATCACCCTCTCCTTTTGTTCAGGAATAGCCAACATGTCCCATATTGACACATTAGCAGGAGCTTTCTTCAACTATTTGACCACATTTATAGGCCCTAATGTTGGTGTCTTAGGATAGTAGGGATATCTTTTCCTTTCCACCATTGGATTGGAGACTCCTTGATTTTGAGTTGCCATAGATACTTCTTGTCTTGAAGTGGGAGTGTACTAATCTTGGAATAAAGGCCCCCTAGTCATTTCATTGGGGTTTACCTCAAGCTAATCAACCATCCTACTCTTTGAACTAGTGAAGTAATCAGACTGTACCATGGGCTTCTTAGAGGTTGATGCCTCATTGACAAACATTGAATCTTTTTCTTCAATCTATGAAAACATGGCATATTCTGGGGCAATTTCTCCTTCCTGTTCCATTGACATCCCTTGCATTTGGGCTACCATTGCTGCATTCTAAACACCAGGTGATTGATATGGAAAAGACTCTGAAGACTAGGCAGATTGACCCTCCATTCTTCTTTTCTCTACTATCTTCTACTGTAAATTACCTCTAGGGAAATCTTTGGGCATATGTGGATTATTTCAAGGAAAAGACCAAGCATTTGCTTCTTCTACCATATTATTTTGTCCAGGAAACATTTCCCTACCTGAATTAGCTGGGACAGTTTGTAATGGTATATGCACTAGAACCAACTGATTGGATGTCTGAGGATAACTTGGTCTCTATGGGCCTTGGTACTGATTGGACTAATATGGAGGCATGTCCCTTAAAATCCTTGGTAAGGAGGCTTTGGGTAAGCAGTTTGTTGTCTCTTAAGGTTAATGATCTCATTAGAAAAGGTTCTAAGAATACTCTTAACGTCGTCCATTTCAGATGGGGGGCAAAAGGTGCTAAGGTAGTGGGTATTTGAGGTGTTGGAAAAGTGTACATAGACACAGGAGTTGTTGAAGTATTAGGGACTTCTTGTGGGAGAGGGACAAAATTTTTGAGAAACATAGGCATGGGAGGTCTTGGGGGCAACTTCCCAGCATCTATTAGACTATTCTCAGCTCTAACAACCAATTCATATGTAGTAGGTAGGGTCTGTCCTCCTAAGGATTGAATCATGACAAAAATATCAGAGTTAAAGGCCTTAAGATAGAAAACAATTGCCATACCTATTGATGGTCTAGCTATTGCAGGAATTCTATCCCAAGTTTTCTGAAAATGGGTGATGAAGTTTGTTATGGCTTCTTGGGGTGCTCTCTTTATGGTGATCAGTTGTTGTAGCAAAGATGATATGTCACCCTTTTCACTAAATCTTGCAAAGAATGCATCTCCCAGTTGATTCCAAGTCCTAATAGAGTTCACTATCAAGGACCTATACCAATCTAGAGCCTTCCCCTTGAAATAAGCTACCAACAACCTCATAGCCACATTCTGTTATGTGATGAAGACTATGGTGCACACATCAGATACATCTTGAAGATGTTCCACTGGGGTCTTAGAATCTTCTCCTGTAAACTTGGGTAATGCTTTCAGGGGTTAGCAGGAATTGGATCACATGTGTCTAGTGGTGTTGGGAAAACAAGTGGGTTCCCATTGTTCCAATTTGCAAAGTTTCAGGGTGGAATAGGGGCTGCCATGATTCTTGGTACTCTTGATGGTTGATTTGCTCTTCCTCGTGAAGTAGCTACTAATGGGGGTAATAAGATTCCTGGGTTAGTAGCTGACTGGGCTCTGGTTGTTGGTCCGCAACTCTGACTCCTTCTTGGTCACTGGCTCATATGATTCTAATCAAGATCTTGTAAATTGTCCCACCAGACGTGCCAAAAAATGTTGATGTTTATTTTTGCAGATAATCACCAATAATGGGAGATTCTGAGAACGTGGAATTGACTCTCAGAATAACCTCCAAATTTTAAAGAAGCTAGTTCTTCTCTAGGGTTTGTGAGAAAAGGGAAGAAAAAGAAATAATATTACAGATACAATACAAAATAACTTCCTAAGCCAATGCGCTAATAATATGCTTTGATTCCAAAATAAGTACAGTGACCAAATCCTTTAAAATCTCTGCCAAGTTAAAGAGCAATATCCATGATTAATAGAAACAAAAGATGTAATAGATTTATATTCAAAGGTTGAACCTAAAGAACTTGCAAGAAAGACCTACAAAACATCATAAAATGCACAGAATAGAGGATTCTTTTCATTAATAGCTCAAACAAAGTACATAAGGCAAAGAATATGCACAAATCCACAATGTTTCCCTTTCTTGAATGATAACTGTAAAGGCTAATGACATATATCTGGTCTAACAACACAAATTCTCTTAGCATATATTTCCTTCTGTATATATCTCTCTCTCCCTCATTACAAACTCTCCTATTTATAGCACAAAAATGAGGCTCTAGACTCTGGTGGTAGCTGAGACTCTCCAACTACCCGCAAAATAGAACTGCTGTCAACTGGAGATACCATTAGTGGCACACGTGCTGAAGATTTCCTTGGATTTTAGGTCTCTTCTTCAACCCTTCTTATTACAACAGACACTCTGGGTCTTCTAATATGTTGGATTCTCCTGCTCATTCCTTGCAATCCTATTGATCGGTAGGCACGTTAAATATGACTCAAACCCTCACTGCTTCTATCAGTGCCATTGAGATAGGTGGCACCTTTTGTGGTCTTCAAAAAGACTCCAAAATACATACATGGCACTCTGGCACTCTCCACGCGAGATGTTTTCCAAATAATCCCTTAATTGTACGCTGTGCTGACACTTGGTGCTTTCCGTTGCTTCCATAGTAGCTTCTCTATGAAATATGGCGGGTTCTGCCTGTTTCAAATTGGGACACATGGCACCTTTGCACTCCTTCACAAAGCTTTGCCAAAACCTTTCCTTCAAACATCCGCCCTGCCAACATGTGGTGTCGTCTGCAACTTCTATTAACCTTAAAGCTTGGGTCCCGCCATAGACACACATCACCTTATGACCCAAAAGACTTAACAAAAGCGGCCCAAACACAAAGACACATGACAAGCTCTGCTTGATTCATAGAAAAAGGACACGTGGCACATAGTCAGGCTTTTAAGATGCCTTCACAAAAAGATTTCTTTGAATCTCCACCATGTCGACACGTGGCCCAGTCCATCAAGACTGAAAACTTTAAAAGGAAAAATAGAAGGCATGCGGGCAACATGTGTAATCTTCTTTGGGGCTCTTTGAGCACTATAGCTTAACTGAATGACGACACTTGGCACATTCCACCTATATAGACCTAGCCACGTGGTGATTCCACACTTCTTTTGAGTTTCTTTGCCCCTTCGCATCTTCAAAACCCTGCCGCTATGACATGTGGTAGATCCGCGTGGGATTGAAACTTATAAAACACTGATACTTAGGTGATTTCATGGTCACTTATAAATAGAAACACTGGAAACAAAGACATAGCAAAATGTAGAGTTTTAACTCTACAGTAATCAAGTCATACTGGAAATGCCAATATATCAAACATAAATCATCAAACATGTATGTAATCAAGTCTTGGAAATGTTAATATATATCAAACATAAATCATCAAACATGTGTATGTAACCAAGTCCTAGAAATATCAATATAGTGCAAATATAAATCATCAAACACATGTATGTGATCAAGTCCTGGAAATGCCAACATATCAAACATATATAAATGGAAATGTCTAGATGCAACATCAAATGGAGGTATCTAGGTGGCTGCAGCCTAATCGTCATGTCAACTTCTAGTCAAGAAAGCCTCTGAATGAGAATCATGTTCTGATGGACGTGCTGAGTCCTGGAGATAAAATCAAGTACAATGTGTTAAATACATTTTATCTAGATATATAGAACTATTTAAAAATGTATATGTAATATTATAAATAGATCTATATCTGTCTAGATATATATACATGTATGTACATGTAAAAATTTAAAACTCAGGCCCACTGACAATAATATCATCAACAGAATCACACCGACGTATACGGTCTAACCTTAGGCTAGGAGTAACTAAGGTATCTCCATCTATTATATATATATATATATCATTTAGTTAAAACTAAAATCTAAATAATTTAAAAAAAAATTGAATTGGACATGCACATGCACACATACATATATAGATACACATACATACCTACATATCACCTAATAGCACAGGATCTGAGCCCTTTGCAATGTCTGCCTCCACTAAATCATGTCATAGTAATGACGAGTGAAGGGGACTAACCAACTAAGATGGCATCAATATAGAATCTGAGTGCATCAACATCTCCATAAAACCTATAGACTGCATCCTCTCAAGGTCATGATTTGAAGGATCACTGGCCTATGCAGCAACTAAATGATCTATAGGTGGATCCTGATGTGCACTGGTGCTCGGCCTAGTAGGGTTTTCATAATGATGAGATCCTGAATGTGAATGAATATACGTAGTCAAACAATCTCTAACTTGATCTATCGAGATCCCTAGCTCTGATGCAATGAAGGCATATGCCTCCAAGAGATCCTACGTGAAACAATGTAAAGTTCTATGTGCCATCTCCCCTGTGAGACCATCTAAAGTTCTACGCAAGTGTAGGGATGCCTGCCATAGTATAAGGATCATAGTGAATGCTGGTATATTGTGCTATAAATGAAGCTCTAGATTGTGGATGTCGTGCCATCAAAAACTGACCCACACGATCAGTAGCTATTGTAGTGGTGGCAGCTGCAATATCGCCAACATTGTCAATTGCTTCCCTTTGGGAAGAAATGACAACATGATCTACTGAGGGGGCTTTGGCTAGGGAGATATCATGATTCCTCTCACCAACCAATGTCCTATATGCTGGGCCCGCCCAATCAGGTCGACGATAAGTGTCCCTATCAGCAAGCCTACCATGACCTTGACTAAAATATCTCAAAAGGTCACAATAGTTGACTTTGAGGCCCAAATGAACCTCAACACACAACTGCTATGCAAAATATAAGGGAATTTGGTTGTTATTTGGATAACAACCAAATATAGTAAGAAATTGAGGGTAGACCAATTTGGCCATATCACCATTGACACATCTTGTTACCTGGTATCCCTTCACCTTTGCCATATCCTAATAGAATAGAAAACACTGGGATTTAATAGTTTCTTTGGTCACCACACTCTGAACATGAGAAAGGGGAACATCACCACAAACTTCTTCCCACATGTGGGAAAGAATAGTAGCTATAGCATCAGGGGAATAAGCACTATGTGTCTCAAATTTTATCTCTAATTTTTTCTAGGCTTTCCATTATGGACTTACAAGTGTCCTTATATATTCTCATGTTCGTACCATCATTTATGGAAACTCTCAATCTATCAATCTCAGTATTAGTTATGCAAATAGTTCCTGAGGCGGAACTGGTGCATAATTTGCCATGTGTGATGTAGTCAAAGATCTCTAGAACTGGATAAAACATGTGCAAAATTAGACATCTAGAGATACATCATGTGCATATAGAAATTCATAGTTTTCATGTGTATAAATATATTATATATAAATAAGAAAACAAGAAAGAGAATAAGTAGTACAGAATACACACAATATACAATACAAGAACATTTTATAAATTTTTATGCCTTAAGAAAAGCAAGGAAAGTATATTATATGCCTTTGTTTGAGTATGTTATTTATGAATCAATTTATTTACCATATACTTGTTTGAAATACATGCTCAATATTTTAACATGTTATCAAAGCCATAAATCTCATTTTTTATCAACTAGATTTCTTGTAAGATTTTGAAACTTTATAAAGAAAAAGAGATGGTAGTAGAAGGCATTGGAGAATCATAAAAAGCTTATAGATCAATTTTCAATTATTAAGGTTTTAATATATATGAAAGCTTATAATGAAGGTGTTTTTGCTAAAATAAGGACTTGTTTTAGTTGATAAAAGAAATTCAAGCCTCCACAAAATTTATCAGCAAGTGGGAGGTAATATGGATATATGGTAAAGTTTTCTTTTGGATATTATATAATTTAATTAATAATGTGATTCTACATGATAGTGACTCAAATATAGATAAGGATGCTTTGGATTAATTAACTTAAATGTGTGAATCAATTTAAGTATTTCAAAAATTAGTTGGTAGCATATGGGTTAGCAATTTTAGAAGAAGATATATAGTGATGATGCTTCTTGGGAGCATGCTAAAATACTAATAGCTCTTAGCAGTCAATTTGAAATCTAAAAATATAGATGTAACAATAGATGCACTACTCTAGAAAGAAGAATCAAGGCTGTAGGATTGTATATATTGAGAGTTCTACTTGACCCTATTCTTAATAGGATATAAGTGCAAGGTAAAGAAGACAAAAAATAAGTCTCAAAGTGTCTATAAAATAGTCAAGGCATGGAGGAGGAGAAAAAAAACTCAAAAAATACTTCTAGTGTAGTTCTTAAGCATGTAGTTTAAAAAGAAATGAAACAAATGGCTAGCATGGGTTGAAGAGACAAAAAAATAATTTAAGGAATCAAAAGCTATTTATGTAAGTGAATATATAGTGAGGAAGAATAATTATTTATATATTTATTACACAGGCAAACTTATACTCTACAAAATATTGACCATCTTTCCAGATTGAGGAGTGACACAACATAACTGCAATTTATAAATATGTATTTTAAACTCGAAGCATATAATTTGAGAAAAATATATTGACATACATCATGTTACTCCTCATGTTATGAGCATTTATATAAATTGATGATATCTGATCGCATAAAAAAACATATTTGAAAAAAATTAGTAGATAATGTACAGTCTACACATAAAATTAAATTGTTTTCAAATAGATGCATAAGTTGAATTATACTTACAAAACCTTATTTATACCTCTATATAGTTGCATTAGGATGGCCATGTTGAACCATTCTCTACACTTGATGACTGATATGTCTCACCAACATAATTGATAATGTCTACTTTGGAAGTTGTGGAACAAATGTATCAACATACACACCTACATCAGAGTAGATAGGGATGTTGTGTTGTGCTCACCTATCAACATATAATTTCTTTCTTCTAATTTGTTGAGCTCACTTATCCCTGGTGATTTAAGATCACAACACAACATCCCTCTCTCTGATGTAGGTGTGTATGTTGATGTTGTTCCACAACTTCCAAAAATTAGACAAGTTAGTTATCACTGATGTTGGTGAGACATATTAGTCATCTTGTAGAGAATTGGTTCAACATGGCCATCCTAATGCAACTATAGCTCAGTATAAATAAGGTTTTGTAAGTATAATTCAGCACATAATTGTCTATTTCAAACAATTTAATTTTACGTGTAGATTGTGTCATCTACTTTTTTTTTGACAATATGTACTTACAAAACCTTATTTATACCTCTACAGTTGCATTAGGATGGCCATGTTGAACCAATTCTCTACACTTGATGACTGATATGTCTCACCAACATCATTGATAGTGTCTACTTTGGACTGTGGAATAGATGTATCAACATACACACCTACATCAGAGTAGATAGGGATGTTGTGTTGCACTCACCTATCAATATACAATTTCTTCTCTAATGTAGGCATGTATGTTGATGTTGTTCCACAACTTCCAAAGTAGACACTAGTTATCAATGATGTTGGTGAGACATATCAGTCATCTTGTAGAGAATTGGTTCAACATGGCCATCCTAATGCAACTATAGCTCGGTATTTAAATAAGGTTTTGTTTAAGTATAATTCAACACATAATTGTCTATTTCAAACAATTTAATTTTGTACGTGTAGACTGTGTCATCTACTAGAATTTTGTTTGAAAATATGTACATTTTTATGTGAGCAGATATATCATCAAGTCACATGTCCTCTCAAATTTTGGCACATATATTAACATATAGAAGTAGAAACATATATATTAACACTTGAAACCTATTTTAAGTATAGAAAGGAAAGTCATGTATGAGACCAGAGATATATTAGTTGTTATCTCTTATGATCTATTTTAGTCTGAAGACTACACTTCATACTTGAATACAAACCAAACAATAATGTATATCCCTTTAAATATTTTACTTGAGTTTAAGTCCTTAAAGATGTAATGTCGTCAAAGTAGTGAGATATGTAAATTTGGAAGAACAACTAGTTCAATAAAATACTAAAAGATTTATGCATTGTTTAATATACATGTATTGGTGTAATGAAAGGCCAAGTGTTTTACAGACGGTGCCTTGATCCAATGTTAGTGACATATTTCAATCTCAAGACCAGAAAAGTAAATTTACATGCAATCCAAAAGGTTGTACCAAATAAAGATGATAACACCCAGGACATACTTTTAGAATTATCCACGTGCATACGTTGGACTCTATGGACACATGAAACACAAAAAGAATGAAATTACAACACTAAGGGAGGAGCAATCCATAGGATAGAAGATAATTTCTTGTATTATGAAGAAAATATCCTTCATGAAAGCTTCATAAAAATTTCACAGCCTATAGTTGATTAATTAATCAACACAATACTCAAACTAGCAAATGTAATTAGAGAAATAGACATCATTCACAAAGGTAAACTAGAAACTTATGGAGACATTCAAAAACATGAAAAGATATACACTAAATACCTTTCCTTTAATTCAAAGTACAACATATAGTTACAATTTGGAGTAATATTTATGATTATAGTATTCAAAATCTCTAAAACTATTATAAGATATAGAGTACCTTGGCTTACATCACCTTAAAGAAACATGACATTGTGTAGTTAGTCCATGTGTATCACAAGAATGAGTTGTACACTCACACACTATGGTGCAACAAAAACATGCCACATATAGTATACATGCCACTTGTACGAATGGGTAGGATTTAGCTACCAATGAAGAGGGTAATGATCAAGCATATTTGGGAGGGTTAGATAGTATCACTGAGGACAATGGATATCTAAGGAATAGTGCATGTGATATTTAAAAGAACTTAAATATTGAAGAGGATTAATAGTTTGGCTAGGATCATGCACTACAAATATGGAAGTGACATGGCTAGTGGAAAGTGAAACTCAACAAGCAATTTGTAACTTACATTTGAAGGGGAAATGATTTGAAGCAAAGTGAATTTGGTAGAATGATGAGGCCAAGATGTAATCAAGTAATTTGAGGATGAGACAAGATGTACATAATAAATCTATTGATAGGGTAGTAGAGATTAGATGTATACAAGGAAATTACAACGGATACATGGAAAATTATACCAAGAAGTAAGCCATTTGGGTTTAGATGTAGTGCCCCTCCATTCCCACCTTGGATGTATAGGTGAACTGATCAAGGCACATGAATATGAAGGTAAAATAACGGGAATAATTAAGGTAAGGCTTTGACATTGTTTTGCATTCTTATGATTAAGATGTTGATCTTACTACAATTGCTATATGTTAGAATGGATCTCATGGACTGATTCTGTTAGATTTATTTGTTATGATGGTACTTCTGAGACTTATTCAATTTCATGCACCTATATGTTCAATGTATGTTCTGTTCAGATAATGAGGTAGATTTGATTTGGTTACGGTTATGGGTTATCTAATCTAGTGATATGATGTGGAAAGGACGATGTCATATCACTCGCTTGCAAGTGCCCTGTGATATTGTGATTCCTTTTTCACCTAGTGTCAGCTTTTGTGTGTCGATATATGCTTGACTGTGTCATTTGTTGCAAGATGCAGGTATCGAGCATCGACTCCACCTGAATTAACAGGTCTGAGCGTGCCCTAAACCCAATGGATAAGTTGTCCCAGAGATAACTAAAGGTCCCACACCCCAAGTCATCATCCTCGACGAGGATGCGTGTTATGTTCATTTCAACCTGTCAGTTTTGTCATGGTTAGGCAGTGTTGGTTGAAGCCTTGCTTTTCAAGCTAGGTTAGTGGTTAGGTAATTGATTAACATTTGCCTTCATTTAATTGAGTTGTTGGTCAAGTGTGTTTGGGCTCTAGCTAATGATCAAGTTTGATTTCGCATTCGAGATCTTTCTTGCTCAGTGGGTTAATTATGTATGCTTAGATTTTGTTGTGGCAAAATAGAAATTATTATAGTATATAGTATACTATTATTTAACCCACTATAATATTTGACATGGTTATATCATCATATTATTATTATTATTATTATTTAGATTTAATAAGTTATTTGCCAACCAATAAATATAATAGATTATTGTTAATGTGTATGAAATGTTAAATTAATAATAATTAATATTATGGTTTGTGTTAATGTGGGGTAAATAAATTACCCGTTTACGTGAATAAAATTAGATTGGGTAATTATTTTATAACTATGAGCTTTATAAATTTAATATTTTTTTAGTTAGTTGGTTTTCCCGTTTGGTGGTTGCACTCTTGCAAATATAAAAGAAAGATTTTTGCTGTGAAAGGGGGGAATTCAAAGGGCTATGGTTGGAAATTCAGAAAGAAGTAAAGAGGGAACTTGAGGTGAAAATCTGGGTATGTTTCGTTCTATGAAAATTTCAGTTTAACATTCTTTAATATCTACATGTGAGCATTGTGTACATTATGCTAGATAATGTTCTTATTGTTTTTGTGAAGGAAATTTATTAGGGTTTGTTTATATTGTGTTTATCTACCATTGTTAGGTTTTCATTCTGAGCTTGGTATAGAATTTGGCTTGTTAACCCTCAGCAAATAGACTTTTCCCATTGAACTCTCTTTCACTTCATGGTATGCAAAACCCCATTGATTATATTGTGAAGTGTTCATAACTGTGAATCTTTTTCATAGCTTAGGGTTTTTAGGGAGCTTTGCCTACTCATTAGAAGAGAGGTTTATCGTTATGTGTTGTCTTGATGTATGTTGTCTTGAAGAGACAAATTAAAACACTAACAACACACACACACATATTAAGGGAGAAGTTTTCATTCCCTTTTGTTACCACTTTTATTTTGTTTTGATGAGAAAAAATGTAGAATATATTGATGTTTTTAGTTATTGCAAAAATTTCAAGCTCAACAGTGCCTTCCATTTCTAGAATTGTTGGGTAGAGATAAGAACTGAGATCTGAGGCTATCTTTATGAAACCTACAGATCCATGTAAAAATCTTCTGAATTCAAAACATAATTTCCTTTGCTGTATTACCATTTTTTGAGATTTACATCTGAGACAAAACAGAAAACAGTCTGTTACTGCTTTGGCCAGGAATTTAGAACTGAGGATATTTGCCTTGATATGAACAAAATGAGTCTAGCATGCATGGATAAAGGACTGTAATTTCTAGCCCTCAACCAGTTTCGAATTGGCATACTTAGCTTCTGTTGCTAGAAGCATCTGAACCCAAGTTTTCCTGCAAGCATTGTGTTCCATGAGATTTCATCTCTTTGAGGCATTCGGCCAAAAACTTGCTCCCATGTGCCTTGTCTATGCGTCCAAATTTTGCATACATGTCTACCAGAGCATTTCCAACTATAATATTTGAACAAAATCCCCCTTCCTTTATGCGTTGAAGGATGTCCATACGCTGTCCCAAGGTTCCCATCTTGGCGTTGGCATCGGTGGTGGAATTTTGCCTTACACCTGCGATTGCATTTGCTTGAAAGTTTCTAAAGCCTTCTCAATGAATTCATTTTGTGCATAAACCAAACAGTTCACACGCTTGTCTATGCTTCCGCATTTCACATATCCTGCAATAATGGCATTATGCCAAACAGTCTTAGAGGCATTTTGTCAATTAGTTCATGTTCCTTATCTTATGCCACCAAATCCAACTTTCAACATTTCCTTTTGGTGGCTTATTTAGAGGTTTCCTATCAAATAATCACATGCCTTTTTCATTCTCCATGATATCGTTTTCTTTTAGGCTTTTTGTGTATAGTCTGTATGCATGCAAACTTTAGCAATTTCTGTATCTGACAAAATTTCCTTCCATTACGAATTGCTGGATTACCCTACGTTATTTTAGAGGTTTGACACCGTATTATATGTAAGCCTATTTTTCTGATTGCTTTATTTAGAATCACCGGTAGTTTTTACAAGAAACTTGTTTTAGTTTGAATTATGTAATGATTCACACCTCACACAACTATTTTCTCTTGCATAGGGCTAGTCAACTTAGATTTTTTTTTTTATTTAACTTAACATCTTCGATTTATTTGATTCCTTATCTTAGGAAAATTCAGTATTTAGTAATGAAAAAATCTAGCAAGCTTACCCTATCGGTGGCACAAACTTTCTTCTTTTTTTATCCTTCATGAAAGAATTTCTAATGGTGTCTCTTTATCTTTAAGAAAATTGTTATTCTATTGGAAATGTGGCTCTATTTTTATTTATTTTCTTAGGCATCACTCTCTTATAATTTTATTCATCTATTAGTATGAGGAATCACATGTGGGCCACTCCTCTCTATTCTTAAGTAAATATCTTATAGAATAATCTTTATCTTTATTAATATGAGAAATATGTTGCTAGATGGAATAATAGGTGCTCTTACATAAGCTTGTTCTTATTTGCCTATAGTTGTAGGTTTAGGATAATTAACCTTTTATTATTGAATTACTTTACTTTTTAAAAAGGTGGAAATAAATTTAGAAAGAATATAAGAATAATTTATCTTTGACTTAAATTTCTATTTCTTTAGAAAAAAAAATTCTTATAATTGTAGAATGCTAATTTGATAAATAAATTACTAAGGTGAGATTTACTAATGGTTTCTTTAGTAGATAAACTTCCTTAGAATGGTTTCATTCTTCTTGAGATATTTTATTAACTAAAGCATTTTACTAAGCAATGATATGGTATATTAAACTCGTGGAAGGAAATGTAAGAAAAAGGATAAGGCTATGTTTTTTTGGAATAAATTACAGTGTTAGGTAGCGAATTTAAAAGAAAGTTGTTTTAAAATGATAAATATGTTATTGGTTAATTCTTGTCTTGAATAGAGGATTGTAGCTAAACAAGTTATAGGATGATTAAACTTGTGCAAGTGAATGATAGGAAGTTAGATGATGTGTTTTGTATCTTTAAAGAATATTTTAGTTCAGGGTTGAAATTTTGAGTAGAATAGAATATGTTGATTGAAATTTACTTTTGTAAAACTTTATAGCATAGGTAAGATTTGTGGGTTGAACTTAATGATTAGACTTGATGGAAGTATAAATGCTTGACAAGATTATTGAAATGTTGTCATTAATGCCTTATGGTAGATTATAGGATTGTACATTTAACTGCATGATGTTGTTTTATCTTCTAGAGCGTTAATTTGTGAACATATATGTTATTTGTAGATCGAATGTTACCTAACTAGTGATCTTGTATGTAAAAAAATGGATGATGAAAGTGTTGCATCATGAACACATTTTATACTCTTGCCTTTATGTATAGTTGTATGTTTTTAATGACCAATGTATGTTACTCTTGTTAGTTGATTAAGTCATGAATTTGTGCTTATAAGTGTATTCTATTTACGTAATTATTTTAGTCAATCAATGAGCTATGTTTATATAGTATTTGGAATTTAAAATTGTAATTCTTCTTTATTGCAAACAAGAAATATTATAGATAGAGGAATAAAATGAATCTAGGTTTCATATAGTGAATTAGAGATGATATAAATAGTATCTAGGGGTAAGTATATACTCTTAAACATTAATTTAATATTAATGGAAACGGTTTACCAATCATGATGGAGTCTTAGAGTAAATAGAAAACAAGTTTGAAGGTATAGGTTTTAGTATTGAACTTTTTAGGTTTTAGAGATTTAATGACTTTACTCTATGATGTCGCTTCATGGTCATTATGCTAATGTTTAGAAGAATAATTACATTGAGGCTATATGATGCAAAACGGACCCTTTGACTTCTATTATGACTATTGCCTAGTGTACATGATCCGTATTGATCAGTAGTTAATTATTGTTTAGCTTTGATGGTTTATGCATGCTCACAGTTGGTTTCTAGTTTTCTTCCATGATATTGTTGGATCAAATTGGTCATGCATGTGTGTTGTGTTGGGTAGTAGGTGTAGACTCTTTTGATTTATTTTGTTCAATATGAGAGACATTGTTAAATCTTTTACTAACTTTTATAGGAGATGCACTAAGAGATTCAATTATTCATATTTGTAGATTGTGACTATTGAGCCCTCAACCATACCAAGGGGTTGGAATTAATTGGTAATTTAATTGATTTGGTTTTGTAAAGATCTTTTATAATGATTTTGTTAAGTTGAAATTGGATTTAAGGCTAGAATTAGGTTAAGCAATAATGTATTTGAAAATTTAGACTTATAAGTAAAACTTATAGGTAACAGGTTAACTAAGAGATTGAATTGCTCTAGTTATAAGAATTTATGTGGTCAATGAGTTGTTTAGTGGAAATCACATATTGCAAGTAAATATTTCATGTGAGTTGGTCTATTTGAAGGAGTTGTGCTTTTAAGAGTAAATGTTAATGTGGGATTATTGTGTTATAGTGGTGTCTAGTGGAAGTTGTTTCCAGAGGCTAGGAAGGGTAGTTGTGGGTTTGACCCTTGTGATATGGCAATCTTGTTATAGGATGAACTTGTTTTGGTTTATGTGATTATGACAACTGTGCAAGAGGGACAATGCCTTGCTCAATATATCTAGTCCTGTTGTTATGTCTTGAATCCATGTTGTTGAGCTCTTCTTGAAGGCTGTGGTTCCCTATTGTGTTGAGCTTGTTTTAAATTCTATGTTGGTCTGTGTAAAGGATTGAAATGTTGGAGCAAGAGGACCCATGCCTTGCTCTGGTGATTTATTATGTTGTGATTGGTTGCAAGATGGTTGATGCCTTGCATTGTTATGTATATTTGTTGTTATGATGATAGTTGTTATGTTTGATGGATAGGGTTTCCTAGGTGTAGATAGGGGAGTGGCTTCCAATGTGGGGCTGGTGCCCAAAGTGGCTACCAGGGTAACCCATTGGGAGTTGGTAATCAGTGATAACCTAATAATTAATCTAGGGGTTGGGTAGTTTTCACACTAACAAGATAATTGGATGCCTCACTCATGCTTGTAGTGCTCGTTTAGGCTAAGGATGAGATGAGAAGGCTGTGGTTGGCAAAATCAACTTCCTTGTCCTCATGAAAGGAATGTTGATTCTGCATGTGTCACCCTATGGGGCCGACGTCTAGTGAGAGACTGTCAGGGTAACCATAGATGGGGGCTAGCGCCTAGCAAGAGACTATCAGGGTAACCCATGGATGGGGGCCAGTGTCTAGCTAGAGGCTGTCAGGGTAACCCATGTTAGGGCCATGCGATGACACTCTCCTTACTGCAGCCTAGCATTCCCTAGTTGTACTCTCCCTAGTTGTTAAGTGTTGCCTCTGGAAGTATTGTTGTGTTGCCTCTGGAAGTGAAATTGAGTTGCTTGTGGTGTTGTCATGTGTTGTAATGGAGTCTTGTTTGGTCTTTGTTCCTATTAGGCAATTGTCTACCTAACTGTATGACGTTTTGGGACCTTATGTTATCTCCTAGCACAGGGGGTGGACCTCAGGGTTCCACATGGTCAGGTGGATGTGCTTTATCTCCATTGGTTTTTCCTTGCCTTTGTTCGTGTGCAAGAAGGTTGTAACTCCTGTAGTAGATTTAGATCGTGTACCTGTTTATGGAGACAGTTATTATGCTCATGTACTGGCCTGTGTATCAGATGATTCATTATGTATGTATTCATATGTATTCAGAAGATGATAATGTAACGATGTAATGTTGTATTCTTATGTCGGGAGAAATTGTAACTATGTACTAGATCCTGATGAATACTTATATGATGTTATGTAGATGTAAATGTTTATTGTTTTATTGCATTAGGTTTACAATGAGTTACTGATGTTAATTCATGATGTGTGTTAGAATATGTTAATTGTTTTGTCAAGTAATGCAACCATGTTATCTTAGAGGACAAGTCATTAGTTTAAATGATGCGTTAATATTACTTTGTTACTTTACTATCTCTTTCAATTTAAAAAAAAAAAATTTATCCTATTGCATATAGCATAGATGTGATGTTCTCTGAGGTATTCATGGCGGGGCATTACATTAGAGGTTGGAGAAGAATTTACAATACCTACAAATGGGGTACAAAAGTCTAATAGTATAATGGGAAGTAGAGAAGTGAGACTATGGCACAAATTGTAGGAAAATATGAAGAATTTGCAATATTATGAAAGAAATAGGGATGCCCTTGTAATTGGCAATATTACAATACATTCATTTATTTCCATGGTAACTCAATATCATTTATAGAATATGGTACAAGAAATATCACAAAAATACATAAATATCTATGTTATGACGTAAACAATGGTTTACAAACATTGACAAACACCAAAAAATAGAAATATAAGGCCACACATCCAGAAACTAGAGTCACTGCAAACAAGGGTCATGACAACACTATATTGGTCTCTACTATGGTGTAATGGATGCTACTACAAAAGACAACCTTTCTAGACACTAGGCAACATTGTACTGTTATTCTACATTGGGTTGCTACCACATAACTTATCATTCATAATTTTATCACTAGGTGGAACATGTGTATCAATTTATGCATAGAAGATGTAGAAGAATGTACTCCATGATCACTTAAGAATACATAATTTAAAAAGCATAAAAGAATCCAAAGAAGGGTCTCCATCAAAAAGTTGTATATCATCATGATGCATAGAAATATCAATGGAATCCACTAAGTTAGGGCCAATAGAGTACATATGTGATACAAAGAGTCATAAACTTCATTGTGGGAAGATGAAAAAATCATGTCATGTTCATCACAATACATATCAACAATAAGCCATGATCCAAAAGATAGCTATGATGTACTAGTAACCTCATGTGAAGGTGGAACATGTGTATCAATTTATCATTAGGATCCTCAAGGAAAGATGAGAGACACAAGAAGAAAAATTGATAAGTGAACAAGTAAATCTATCATGAGATGCATAAAGGATATGTTCACTAGGTGTACCATCATCACATGAAGGATCGTCATCATCACAAGGCATAAAACAATGTCATGAAGGATTAAGGAAGGTGTAGCTTCACCACATAAAGTATCATTCATAATTTTATCACTAGAGGGTAAGGGTATATCATGTGTATCCTTCTCAAACCATGTAACATGAATCAAAACATATGAATGAAAAGTGCTCAAAGGTAAATTATCACTATGCTCAAGCACATTACAAGCTTTATCCATGTAGGAAAAATAGAAGCAACATGAGGTTTCAAGCAAATGCAATTGGAACGTCTTAAGCCAAATTTGACAACCTTTTCCAGCATCCTCCATGCCTGTGACAAAATGGGAGATTTGGAACAGGGTATGGACATCCATCATAGCATAATGGAAGGGGAATTTTTGGCAGATATTATAGTTGGATAAACTCTGGTAGACATGTACATGCAAAATGTGGAAGCGTAGACAAGGCACGTCAACTGTTGATAGAATGCCTCAAAGAAATATGGTCTCATAGACTGTATTGATTGTAGGATATGTACAAAATGGATTTGTTGAAAAGGCTTTAGAAAATTTCAAACTAATGCAATTCGAAGGTGTAAAACCAGACACCACAACCTTCACCAACATCTTCCCACGTAGGCCTGTGACAAAATGGGAGCTTTGGAATGGGTATGGACATCCATCATAGCATAATTGAAGGGGAGTTTTTGATAGATATTATAGTTGGAAATGCTTTGGTAGGCATGTATGAAAAATGTGGAAGCGTAGACAAGGCACGTCAACTGTTGACAAAATGCCTCAAAGAACTATGGTCTGATGGACGGCAATGATCACAAGGTATGCACAAAATGAATTTGTTGAAAAGATTTAGAAACTTTCAAGCAAATGCAATTGGAAGGTGTAAATCTAGAGACCACAACCTTTGCTAGCATCCTCCCACATAGGCCTATGATAAAATGGGAGCTTTGGAATAGCTATGGACATCCATCATAGCATAATCGAAGGGGGGTTTTTGGCAGCTAATATAGTTGTAAATGCTCTGGTAGACATTTATGCAAAATGTGGAAGCACAGACAAGGCATAATAAACGAGAAAGGGAGAAAATGATCTACATACCTGGAGGGTGGCTAGTTGGAAGGTGGCGACGTTCGACTGGTGGGGAGCTCCTGGGGTCCTCTTGGGGTTCGAGTCACTCTCCTTTGGGTTTGGTAGCAGTAAAACTATCAAAAATGACAGTTAAAACAATTTAAAAAAACCCTAAACAAGGGGGTTTGATCAAACACCTATTCGATTGAACCCCCCATTTTGTTAATAAAATATAGACTACTCGGGGGTTCGATCGAACCCTCTAATGACCTAGGCCTACATAGTGTTCAATCGAATGGGGAGGTTCGATCGAACCTAGTCTTTTTTTTGGGAGGCATGGGCAATTTTCCTTCCTCAATGAAATTGTAATCTAGTTATGTGGGTTCACCCATATAGGAATTCAAAATTTGAAAGTGGTGAATGTGATTGCACCAATCGTCTTGTCTAAAGGATAGGATCATTATTGCGATCTTATTCAAGATGAGTAAATTGTTGAGAATTGAGTCAAATAGGTTCTTAAACATAGAAATGTGGCATGCTTGAACATAGCAATGGGTGCAGCAAAATGACAAAATTATGCTGTACAAAATCATGCATCCAAGACATTGACCAAAAGTGGCATAAAACAAGAGTGGAAAAGTGTTAATCTATGCACTTTTCTACTCTATGTTTTTGCCCCCACTTTGGTGTGTGCAAAACTATGTGTGCACATATGCCAAAGTAGATATACATAGAAAATAAATGATTTAGTGATAAAAAAATATCAATTTTATTGAATTTTGGAAAATTTAAGCCATTAAAGCAAATGTGTCACCTAAGAGACTACATATAATCTGAAAATAAAATTAGTATGTAATATATGAAAGGAAGCTAGGTGTACAGAAATCACTTACTACACTAATCTAATAAGGGGAGGAGAGTGTAAATTCAATTTTATCTTTACAATTATAGCTATGTTAACCTACTAACAGAGATATTGTAGCAAACACATACACAAGAAAGTGAGATAGAAGAAGAGAGACACAAAATATATGTGGGGAAAACCCTTATCAGGTGAAAAACCCCACACTCTGAAACCTGCACAATGTATTATCAAGACTGAAATAGTTTACAATACACTTGCAATGCAAGCTCTCAGGAGTCTTTGACACTCATATCTGGAGATAATCCGGCAGCATAACAGTACCTGTCAAACATATAGTACATCTCCTCTCAAAAGCACATGTTTATATAACAAATACAAGGCAAAAATGTCTCCACATTGGGATGGGCATCCAACATGGCCTCATGGCCCAAAACCTATGCCTACGGACACTTGTGAAACACTTTAGGATGCTCCTAATACTTGTCAAGTCACCCTATCCCAAGGAGGTCGCATATTTCCAAAATGGGCTATGACAGATGCTCTTACGACTCTTACAACCGTCATAGAATGTCATAGCTGTCATAACTTACAGCTATAAGAGAATCTATCATACACATGCTATAAATAGCATATTCTCTTACAACATGTCAGAGTCCACCTTGGGGTGCCCAAAGATGCTTTTTTCAAAGATGCTCTTTGACACGTGTCTTCACCTCTCATAGAATCTCCTATTTCCAACTCTTACATGTCATAACTTTGTCATAGGAATCTGTCATGACTGTTACGATCAATATTCCCTTACACAACATCCAAGATGCTGACACATGGCAAAATATTCCTTGCTAAGTGGGACACCTATCTCCTCATGTGAGGACAAAATTACATGTGGTCATATGCCATGTAGGATAACACATCACCGTGCCAACTCCCATAATATGACAACATAGGATTTACATCCAATTAATACAATAGGCAATAAATAAATAAATACAATGTAAAAATACAAGGAATTACCAAGGTTGAGACACCTTAATTTCCAACATTCTCCCACTTGTCGAACACCTTGTAAGAGCCAATAGAATTAACATGATTTAACTGCTATAGGCTGAGAGGCTCATAGACTCTGAACAGCATCTGAACTTCTTTGTGCCCACTAGCTTCCTCAATGCATCTACAACATTCTTCAAAGTAACTACCTTCTCCAAATTTACGTTCCCATGTCTCATACAAAGTGAAACTATACATCAATATGCTTTGTTTTGGCATGGAAAGTTGGATTCTTTACAAGGCAAATCGCACTCTGACTGTCACAACTGATCGTAATCTGACCTACATCAACATCAATATCTGAACACAATCTCTTAAGCCAAATGGCTTCCTTGAAAGCATGAGTTGCTGCCATGTACTTAGCTTATGTCATGGACAAAGCAACCACAGGTTGTCATTTACTCATCCAACTAATTGCACCACCAAACATAGTGAACACATAGGCACTGGTGGATCTCCTGCTGTCAATGTCACCTGCCCAATCAGAATCCATAAATCCATGAATACAAACTAAACGTGGAGGTCCTGTATAATTGTCATGATAGCAAATGGAATACTCAGAAGTACCCCTCAAATACCTGAACACTCGCTTAACTGCATCCCAATGTACCCGTCCAGGATTAGCCATAAATCGACTAAGGACTCCCACTGCTTGGGCAATGTCTGGTCTTGTGTAAACCATGGCATACATCAAACTACCAATAGCACTAGCATAAGGTACTCTGCTCATGTCCTCCACCTCACTAGGAGATTTTGGACAATCACTAACAGACAACATTGTCCCACATGAAACAGGAATACACAATGGTCTACAATTTGTCGTGCTAAACCTATCCAACACAGTCTTCACATACTTACTCTGGCTTAACCAAAGTTTTATGTTAGCTCTGTCTATTCTAATTTCCATTCCTAGAATGTACCTGGCTGCCCCAAGATTTTTCATCTCAAACTGTGCTGACAACTGAAACTTCAAATCAGAAATCATATTCTTACCATTCCCAATCAACAACATATCATCAACATATAATGCAATAATGAGAATGCAATCATTGTCAAACTTGTAATACACACAATGATTTGATTTCAATCTCAGATATCCAATCGACAACACAAAGGCATCAAACTTCAAGTACCACATCCTAGGAGACTGTTTCAAACCATATAAAGACTTGTTGAACTTGCAAACCATATTTTCTTTACCTTTCTCTATGTAATGCTCTAGCTGTGACATGTAAATCTCTTCCTCCAAGTCACCATGAAGGAAAGTTGTCTTCACATCCATCTGTTTTGCCTCTAAGTCATAAGCAGCTACAAGAGATAACATGAATTGAATGGATGTCAGCTTTGCAACGGGAGAGAAAATTTCACCATAATCAATTCCCTCCACTTGTGAATACCCCTTCGCAACTAATCTAGCCTTGTACTTTTCAACACTACCATCTGCGCCAAATTTCTTCTTGAACACCCATTTGCATCCAATAGGTTTATGTCCATCACGTAAAGGCACCAAGTTCCATGTTTTATTCTTCTCCAAAGAAGCCATCTCATCTTCCATGGTCTCCTTCTAGAAACCTACATCTTTCATGCCCATAGCCTCTTTCACAGTTCTAGGCTCATCAGTGTTAGTAAGTAAAGCAAAAGCACAACTAGAATCAAGCAACGAATAACCAAACCTATCAGGTTGCTTTCTTGTTCATGTAGACCTCCTTAATGGATGAGGTTGAGGTCTCACAGGGTCTGTTTGTTCAGTCTTCTCAGGGGTTGAAGGAAACTGAACCGCATCCTCTTTCTTTACCATCTATTCTAGTTGTAGAACAATGGAAGAAGGTGTTAGCTCTCTGAAGATAACACTTTTGCTATACAACACTTTTTTAGCCACAGGATCCCAAAGCTTGTATCTTTTCACACGACACCATAGCCAATGAAAATATATTTAACAGCATTGTTCTCCAATTTAGACCGTTTCTCCCTAGGCATATGTGCATATGCCTCACAACCAAAAACACAAAGATGTTTAACTGAAGGCTTCTTACTAGACCACACCTCCATAGGTGTCTTACCAACAAGAGCTGATGTAGGAGATCTATTTACCAGATAGCAAGCAGTGGCTACAGCTTCAGCCCAAAACTTTTGTTCGAGGCTTGCTCCATTAAGCATACTCCTAGCCTTCTCCATCAGTGTCCTATTCATCCTCTCTGCAACTCCATTTTGTTGCGGGGTGTATGGAGTTGTCTTATGTATTTCAATCCCTTGCTCCTTATAGAACTTATCAAACTCTACCGAACAAAACTCACCACCATTGTCAGTTCTCAAACACTTAATCTTTTTACTAGTCTGATTTTCAGCAAAGGCTTTAAACTATATTTTACTAGTCTTTCTTTTGATAAAATAAACCCATGTCCTTCTACTGTAATCATCTATGAAAGATACAAAATATACAGATTTTGAAATCGAAGGAACATTAACAGGACTAAACACATCAGAATGAATAAGATCCAATACACCAGAAGACTTGTGAGAACTAGAGTAAAACTGAACACAATTTTTCTTTCCATAAATGCAATGTTCACAAAAGTCAAACTCGAGATTATAACCATTTAACCCCTCAACAAGGTTTTTATTTTTTAGGGTTCTAAGACCCTTCTCACCAATGTGGCCATATCTCAAATGCCATAATATAGTCTTTTCAGTAGGAAGCTTAGCTTCCATAGCATGTGCACTACCATCAGAACTAGTTGCAATAGATTTCTTCACTGCTCATTCAGATGGTGGGGATGAAGTGACTATAGCTCTTTTCTTTGAGTCAGAAGAACTATTGCACTGTGAAGTGCATACCTCCAGCTAAAATAGAGTACCTCTCTGAGTCCTTCGTAAGCACCATAGATCCTCTAGTCATCTTGCATCCATCCTTTGAAAAAACAACCTGCACACCTGCATCATTCAACATACTTACAAAAAGCAGGTTCCATGCTTGGCCTGAGATGTGCATAACCCCAGTGATCCCCTTCACTCGTCCATCAGGGAATCGGATTGAGACTCTTCCACAACCAACAATCTTTAGATGAGAATCATCACACAGGTACACTCTTCCACCATCGAACTCTTCATACTTCGTGAATCCTACTTGATGCGAGATCATGTGGAATGATGTACCATAATCAATCAACCACACATCATCAGATGCATGGGTGCCCAAGGCTGCGATGAAGGCATCACCATCATCTTGTGACTTGTCAGAATTTGAATCAGGAGCATTCTTCTTCTTCTTTTTCTTCTCCTCTTTGCATTCCTTTTAGAAATGCCTAGTTTCCCCACAGTTCCAATAGAGATCCCTGGACTTTCCAGGAGATTTGGATCTCCCACAGGATTTGGATCTGCCCTTTTCACCTTTCTTGTCCTTCTTCTTCCCTTTCTCTTTGGGTCTTCCACGAACCGCAAGAGCCTCTTTGGCTGCCTAAGAAGACTTCCTCCACTTTTCTTTAGATAATAGTGAGGACACCACATCTTCCATCTTGAAGCTGGTAGTGGTGCTTCCGATAGCCATGACAAGATGATCCCACAAATTTGGCAAAGAACAAAGTAGGGTCATACATCGATCCTCCTCCTCCATTTTCACACCCACAGATGTCAACTATGCAATGATCATGTTGAAAGCATTCATATGGTCTGCAATAGATCCTCTATCTTCCATCTTCAGAGAAAACAACTTCTTTTTCAAAAAAAGCTTGTTCACCAAGGACTTGGCCTGATAAACATCACCCAGCTTCTTCCAAAGGTCTTTTGTGCTCTTCTCCTCATGGACATTCAATAGGACAGAGTCATCTAGATAGAGTCTTATGAGACCCTTAGCTTTCTGATCTTTGAGGTCCTAATTAGCTTGTGACATTACTGTAGGTTTTTCACAGGATAAAGTTTCCCATAGGTCATGATCAACAAGTAGATCTTCCATCTTGATTTTCCACAACTCAAAATTAGTGCCATTAAATTTCTCCACCTCTAATCTTCCAAATGTGGTTACCATCTCCTTGCTGCAACAAGATACATAATACTCTACACAACACTTCCATGTAACCTAAGATTAGCTCAAAAAACCCCTACCCAGTAGTTAGAACCAAAACTAGCCAGGCTCTGATACCAATTGAAAGGAAGCTAGGTGTGCGGAAATCGCTTCCTACACTAATCTAATGAGGGGAGGAGAGTGCAAATTCAATTTTATCTTTACAATTACAGCTATGTTAACCCACTAACATAGATATTGTAGCAAACACATACACAAGAAAGTGAGACAAAAGAAGAGAGACACAAGATATATGTGGGGAAAACCCTTATCAAGTGAAAAACCCCACACTCCAAAACCTACACAATGTATTATCAAGACTGAAATGGTTTATAATACACTTGTAATGCAAGCTCTCAAGAGTCGTCGACACTCGTATCTAGAGATAATCTGGCAGCATAACAATACTTGTCAAACCTGTAGTACATCTCCTCTCAAAAGCACATGTTTATATAACAAATACAAGGAAAAAATAGTTCCACATTGGGATGGGTATCCAACATGGCCTCATGGCACAAAACCCATGCCTATGGACACTTGTCCAACACTGTAGGATGCTCCTGACACTTGTCAAGTGACCCCATCCCAAGGAGGTCACCTATTTCCAAAATGGGCTATGACAGATGCTCTTACGACTCTTACAACCATCATAGAATCTGTCATAGCTGTCATAACTTATAGTTGTAAGAGAATCTATCATATACAGGCTATAAATAGCATATTCTCTTGCAACATGTCATAGTCCACCTTGGGGTGCCCAAAGATGCCTTTTTCAAAGATGCTCTTCGACACATGTCTTCACTTGTCATAGAATCTCCTATTTCTAACTCTTACATGTCATAACTTTGTCATAGGAATCTGTCATGACCGTTACAGTCAATATTCCCTTACACAACATCCAAGATGCTGACACATGGCAAAATATTCCTACCACTAAGTGGGATGCCTAACTCCTCATGTGAGGACAAAATTACATGTGGTCATATGCCATGTAGGATGACACATCACCGTGCCAACTCCCACAATATGACAACATAGGATTTGCATCCAATTAATACAATAGGCAATAAATAAATACAATGTAAAAATACAAGGAATTACTAAGGTTGAGACACCTTAATTACCAATAATATAGCCCTTTGGGATTTTGTGTACTACGAAGGAGTACACATAAATCAAGGAGAAAAGAATGTGACTAAGAATAAGCATGAATGTAAAACTAAAATTGCGTATTAAAAAATTGGGCATGAATAATCAATATAATATATAAATATGGGGCTAAGTATACAATGTGTGTGTGAAATGTACTTGTGTATTCAACCAACGTGTTGGAAAGATACCCCAACTTTTGTCCCCCAAGAAGAGTAAGCATAATAATGTAAAACCTGCAAAAAAGTAATAACACCTAGCCCCCAAGTGGCAAGATTAGGTGAAAGCATGTAAATTTAAAGTGAAAACACGTAACATGCCCCCATGGGAGGAAATTCTATGGTTGCACATGGTGATTAGGGCTTAAATTTGATGGCCGTATGGCTATATTTAGACATTTTTGTTGTAAATTAAATTAGAATTTTAAAAAGATTGTTGATGAGCCATATAATTGACTCATCTATTTCATGTTATTTATGCTCTTAAGAACTTTCACAAACACTTTGGCATATATAAATACATATTACTATAATTATGTTTGTCTTTTGGTTAGATTATGCACATGATTAGTTTTCATTTCCTTTGATGAAATCTCTTTCTTTATTTTAATGGATTACATTTCAAATGTGCATATTTTATGAATTATGGTGTGAAATTGTGAATGTTTCTTAAGGCTTGCAGTAGTATGAATAACCAGTGGTCTCCAGATCCCTTCGGAGCCCTCTATCCTGAGAAGAACCTGAACTCTGGAGAGCTCAAGATGTTGAAAAGCTCCCTCAGACCATTCTCCCCTTGAGTTGATGATCGCCGCAAGTCCATCCTTGAGTGCAAACATAACTTGTGCTTCAATCATGCAGTTAAGAAGGGTAACGTTGGCATGATGCCACAATCTTGGTGGCTAACTGTAATATCGGCTAACTGACCTCAGTCTCAACTGAAGTGACTCCCATCGTGCATCATACCATTTCTAGAGAATCATCTAGTTCACCATACAGTTAGAATTAACGCAGATCTCTAATTGCAGTTCTGTTTAGGAATTTTGAATGTAATAAAACCATGCAACTGGCTTTAGTTCTAGTTCTCTCTAGTTAGAATTACTGTTAGTTTTCTTCTTCCAATAATGGTTGACTGTATAAGTAGGAGCAATTCATTTTCTTTCTAGTTACTTTGAAGTTTTTAAGTTTCATAGTTGTTATCACTAGATTACTGTAATAGGAGAAAAAATCCTCATGTTTGTAATTCCGTCAATCTCTGGACTATGATTTAATATGAAGGGAAGTTTCTGCTAAAAGAAGTTAGTTGAGCAAGAGGATCGTCTCTGGTTGGGGAAGTAGGGCCCGCTTACCCATCTAAGGGAAGATCTCTTGATTATTTGGTATTTATGTAATTTTGTTTTAATCTCTATTAAGTTTTTCCTTAAATGTTCTATGTGATTATTGTTAATTGTTCTGCAGGTTAGTTCTTAAAAATCCTAAATATACCAAAAAGAGATAGTTATGTTCTTTATCAACATTGTCATATTCAGAGTGTTTCATTGTTGTAGAGTAACAATGGATTCAATTGATCTTCATTTACTTTTTTAGCATGATAGATTAATTTCTTTTCCAGCAAAGTGTGTTTGTTTCTAGCAATTTAAGATAGTTTCTTTTCTAGCAAAGTGTGTTTCCTTTCCAACAATTCAAGATAGTTTCTTTCCCAACAAAGTGTGTTCATTTATCAGCAATTAGATAGACCTTTATTTCTACATGCACTTTCAATTCTAGCAAGACTAATAAACCAAGTCCCATTCACCAAAACACTTGACCAAAACCCCCCCATTCTAAGAAGTCTTATCGTGGATAGCTCTAGACACCTCTGGATTGATAAAAGTAAATGGTGATGCATTAACAAAGCCTACTTTGATCTCATCATTTTTGGCATCGTTGCTGGGGAGAATCTACAAATCATTGTAGGTTTAAGGTGTTGATAAGACTTTTGATCCTGTAGACACCCAAAAATGACCTAGTCATCACATCACTTGCATTTTTGTCTAATCACTTGCATTTCAAACGTTAATTAAATAATCTAATTATTTAATTAATTTCATCAATTTCTTCCAAAACTCCAAAATTTGACATTAATTAAATAAATCATCTTTATTTAATTAATTTCATCAAAATCATCAATTTCTTCCAAAACTCCAAAATTTGACATTAATTAAATAAATCCTCTTTATTTAATTAATTTAATCAAAATCAACTTGTTTCTTCCAAAATTAAATATTTTTTATTATTTAATTAAATCATTATCCTTTTTCAAATTTCAAGTCTACATTAATTGAATAAATCCAATTATTTAATTAATTCATCACAAATCCTCTCTTATCTACAATTAAATAATTTAAATTATTTAATTAAATCAAATTGTTCTTCCAAATTTAAATAAATCATGCAAATTTATTTAAATTATCTCAATCCTCTAAAAATAAATAAAATCAAGTATTAAGAAATAAAAAGTTTAAGGTGACAAAATGCGACAAAATGGAGAGGTCTTTTATAGAAGACCTTTGCGCTCTCAACAAAGTTTGTTTGCTGAAGCTATTAGGGGTCGAAGGTATTTCTCCTTTCAGGAGTCTTTAGGATTAGGGTTTCTTAGATCTTTCTGAAATGACAGGCAGTATCCTTTTCTGCTTCGACATGGTAATGGTGGTTCTTTTAATTTTTGGAACAATAGAAGGTTTTTTGCACAAAATATATTTTTTGCAAATAATCGAGCTGGGGTTCTAGGAAAAGTAGAAATTGGAAGTGGAAATCGTCAAGTATGGAGGGAAAAGCCAGTTTCTCCTAAAGTGAATCCCCATGAAGAAATTCCTGAATCTGATGCTAGGGTTTCAGCTGAAATTGTTAATATTCAAATCCCTGAAGATTTGGTGAACCCCTATATTCAAAATCTTACTACAAAAGCACTTATTGGTAAGGTTTGGAATTCAAAACTTAATTATGATATTTTTCTTAATTGGATTATGGTTTCCTGGAAAGGGGTTTTTGATGTTTTCTTCCTACACAAGGATTTATGTGTTTTTACGGTTATTTTTGAGAATGGTTTTTTTTGTGAGGAAACCCTAAAACAAAAATTATGGTTTTTCCAAGGTAAAGGGATCTGTATTCAGAAGTGGGAGCCTATTTTTGATCCCATTAAAGCTAATATGAACTTTGTCCCATTTTGGATTTCATTGCCAAATTTACCACTTGAATACAGAGATCTTAACATTATTGAATTCTGTGCTAAGAAAATGGGTTTCTTTGTTAAACATGATATGTCTAATTTTCAAAAACCTGAATTGCCAGTAAGGTTTTCTATAATTTTAAATACTTCATTTCCATTCCCAAAATTTATGGAATTCCAATCTAAATTTGGGTCTTGGAAACAAACGGTTGTTTTTGAAAATCCTATGATTATGGAAAAGCCATAACTTTTTGAATCTAATTGGGTTTGTGAGGATTCAGAAAAAAAGATAAAAATTCATGAGAAGATCTTGATTATGTTAACCTTGGGGAAGCATATTTAAATCATTTGATTAATTCCTCCTATTTGAATGAGGGGCAAGATTATGTTAATGGTCCAGTAGAGGATTTTTCTTTTGAGTTTGGTATTGGTAAGAGGGAAGAATCAGATACCCCTAATTTTTTTCATAAAGAACAAGTAAAAAAGAATTTATTTCCATCTTTTAATAAAGAGGAAGATTTTTGCATTTCAAATAACAATCAACATGATATTTCAATCTTGGTTAATTTTTCTTTGTCTAAGGAGGAAGCGAAAGCCTATGTTGATAAGACTATTCATAAAGTTTCTTCCGATCTTATTGATCAAATTGTGGAAGAGGTAATTGCAGAAGAATCACATGAAGTTGTAGGTGAGGATGTCTCTCTTGCTAATAACAATTCTGAGTCAATCTTGGTAATTGATAACCAGTTAAATACAGAGAAACATGATTGGAAGGTTTTGTTAGGAGATGGAATTGGTAATGAGATTTTTAACTCTGCTCAAAACTTTTCTTTTCCTCAATCTGATCCTCAGATTCCTCCTAATGATAGTGAGGTCTTTGATTTTGCTGCAAAATTGTCCATCTCTCAAACTTCTAGTCAGGATTCTCCTACAAATTCTAGGTCTATATCTCCTTCCAAGAGAGGTCGAAAACCAAAATCTTTCAAAACTCAGGAAGAAATTAAGGCTAGGTTGCAGGCTACCCTTGAAACCTGTTTGAGATCGGGGAGAGTGAGAAACTCTCCCCGGGAACAATGAAGATCCTATCCTAGAATGTTAGGGGCATTAATGCCCCTAACAAGAGACGTTTGGTAAAGCGTTAGATAGATTCAGCAGGTATGGACATTATCTTACTCCAGGAGTCAAAATTATCTCAAACTCAAGTTGACAATATTTTTTCAAATTGGTATAAATGGAAGCTTCACCATTCTCCTTCTCAGGGGGCATCAGGGGGTTTGGTTATACTTTGGGATAATATAAGTTGTGATGCAGATCTGATTTGTTCTACTCAAAAATTTTTACTAGTTAAAATAACTTCCCCATCCCTCAATTTTTGGTTATTTAATGTTTATGGACCAATTTCGACTAATGACAAAAAAAAGGTGTTGAGATATTTTGTCTGCACTTTTGGAAAATTTATCTGGAGAAAAAGTTATCCTAGGAGGAGATTTTAATGCTATTACTTGTTTATCTGAAAAATCGGGAGGGATATATCCTCCCCAGAGGGTAATTGATGATTTTAACAATTTTATTTTAGATAATGTGTTGGTGGATAGCCCTTTATTAAATGGGAGATTCACTTGGTCCAATAGAAGAAAGGATTTTTTAAATATTGCAAAAAGATTGGATAGATTTTTGTTCTCTTCTGATTGGTGTCTTGATTGTAAAATATCCGGTACTTCTGTTCTTCCCTTTTCTGCTTCAGATCACTTTCCCATTTCTTTTCACTTGGACATGGATATGACTAAAAAGAAACATAGATCTTCTTTTAAGTTCCAAGCTATGTGGTTTAGAGATTGTACCTTCTTACCTTTGTTGGAATCTTGGTGGAAGAATGCCCCTTTTATGAAAGGTTCTCACATGTTTTGGCTCAATGAGAAGTTGAAATTCATAAGAAATAAAATTAAGAAATGGAATAAACTTTCTTTTGGTAATATTTTTTCTCAAAAAGCTGCTTTGCAATCCCAGTTAGAATAGATGAATGAAGTCATTATCAAAAATGGCATGGATATTGCTTCCTTTGAATGTGTAAAATCTCTTCAATCTAACTTGGAGGAAGTTTTAGCTAGAGAAGAATTTTTTTGGAGACAGAAATCGAGGGAGACTTGGCTTAGAGAAGGAGACAGAAATACAAAATTTTTCCATGTTTCGACAATGGTAAGAAGACATAAGAATTATATTCATGCAATTAAAGACTCTTTGGGGAATATTTTGCAAGATGATGTTCTTATTCAGAAAGGAGTAATTTTTTTTCAAAAACTTCTTTCAAAAGAAAATATTAAGGTCCCACATTCGACTGTGCTAGAAGTTATAAATCATATTCCTCCTTTGATATCACAAGAAGATAATTTAGAATTGATGAAACATTTCTCCTTAGAAGAAATCAAGGCAGTAGTTTTTTCTCTAGATCCAGATAAATCTCCTGGCCCGGATGGTTTTACTCCTCTTTTCTTTCAAAAATGTTGGGACTTTGTAGGTAAAGATGTATGGTTGGCAGTATAAGAAGCTCGTACAAATCGTACTATTTTGAAAGAGATTAATTCTACCTTCATTGCTTTAATTCCTAAAGTTGCTACACCTTCTTCCTTTGCTGATTTCATACCCATTTCTCTTTGTAATACATTGTATAAAATCATTTCTAAAGAAATTACTCTAAGACTTGCTACTTTTATTCCAAAAATTGTTTCAGAAGAGCAAGGTGGTTTCATTCCAGGTAAGGAAACATCTGAAGGTGCACTGGTGGCTCATGAGGTTTTGCATTCAATTCATGACCATAAACTTTCTGCTATGTTGGTTAAATTGGATATGTTAAAAGCTTATGATAGAGTGTCTTGGGAATTTTTGTTTCAAGTTCTCCTTAAGTTTGATTTCTCTTCTAAGTGGTGTAAATGGATTTCAGCTTGCATTTCTAGTTCAAGCTTTTCAATTTTGATTAATGGTTCCTAGTCTAAATTCTTCAAATCTTCTCAAGGGATAAGACAAGGTGATCCTTTATCCCCTTTTCTTTTTATAATAATGGCAGAAGATTTGAGCAGATTGATTTTGAGGCAAAATTCTTTGGGGAACTGGAAAGGGATTAAAATTCCTAGAGTTCCCTTTGCTATTACTCATGCTTTATTTGCAGATGATACTTTGTTGTTTGGTCAACCTGTGATGTCAGAAGCTATACATATGAAGGATGTAATTTCAAAGTATTTTTAGTATCAGGGTAGAAAGTAAATTAGGAGAAATCTAAAAAAAAATTCCTTTTTACATCCTCTTTAGTTCAAGAAAGGGTTGCCAAATATTTGGGGTTTAAGGTGGATGTCCTTCCTTCAAGATATTTGGGGATCCCTCTTTTCTTGGGATCAGTTAAAAATATGTTTTGGGATAAACTTATTAAGAGCATTAACTCCAAAATATCTTCATGGAAAGGTAAATGGTTAACGTTGGCAGGCAAAATCCTAATGATTAAATCAGTTTTGTCGATAGTGCCTGTGTATATGCTCTTTGTGCTTATGGTGCCCAAGGCCATCCTTTCTTGCCTTGTTAATATCTTGAGGAAATTCATGTGGAACGGATCTAATTTGAATAGAAAAAGGATCCCTTTAATTTCCTGGGTTAAAATCTATTTTCCAAAGCAAAAAGGAGGAACTAGGATTCATAACATTGAAGCTCAAAACAAGGCTCTTGGTGCCAAGTTGGTCTGGAATTTATATGAAAAACCAGACTCTAAATGGGGAAAATTGTGCTAGCTAAATATCTAGATTCATCTTCACCTGAAAGAATTTTTACTATTCTAAATCCAAAAGATTTGGAATTTTTATTAAAATGTAGAGAGGTGATTTCCCCTTTTCTATCTTGGGTTATTTAGGATGGAAACTCGGCCCTTTTTTGGGATGATTCTTGGAACAGTTATCAGCCATTGAAAAATATAGAGGGTCTTCAATAAATCAAGTTATTTTTATGTCAAGTTTGGGGAACAAAATTTAAAGATTATATTGTAGTTGATTCTGATATGGTATTTAGTCAAGTTAAGTGGAGAAATATTGATGATTTTCTGATTCCTTTAGAACAAAAGGTCTTGCTTAGGAATATCTTGAAGGAGAGAAGAATTTTTATATCAGGAGGTAGGGATAAACTCATTTGGGTCCCATCAAAGTCTGGTCAATATACGGTCAAGCAACGATATCTAAGTATCATTAGTAAGGATTCTAATTCAGCTATTGATTGGCCTTATAAGCTTTGTTGGAGTGGTCCTTGCCTGCCTAAAGTAGGGGTTTTTTCTTGGTTAGCCTTGAATTATAGAATCCTTACTAGTGATAGGTTAGTCAGGCTTGGGGTTGCTAATTCCTTCTTTTGTCATTTTTTTCTGAAGTGGAGGAATTTGTGGATCATTTACTGCTAAATTGTCATTTCTCTTCAAAATTCTAGTATTGGTTATTCTCAAAGTTGTGTTGTCAGGGTCCCCTTCCTTTCTCTCTCCTTCACATTTTTCAAAGCTGGCCTATCTTATTCTCAAACTCTACCTTCTCTACTTTGTGGTTAGTTTCACCGAGTATTGTAACTTGGATTTTATGGCTAGAAAGAAATAGCAAAATTTTTAGAAAAATTAATAACTCTTTTGATGCAATCATTGTTAAAATTGAAAAAATGATTTTGGAAGTAGTCTCAGCTTCTCTTCTTTTCAAAAAGGCAGGTTCTCTAGTTTTTACTTCTTGGGATGATCTTATGTTAAAGCGTTGGAAATTTTTACTTTTACCTAACTCAAATTGCTTTAACTTGGGAAGTAAATTGGATAGGTCCTCCATTAAGTGGATCCCTGCACCCATTTCTTTTGTAAAACTAAATTTTGATGGTGCAAGTAGGGGGATCCTGGTGATTCTAGTGTTGGTTGTGTTTTGAGAGATCACAATGGTATAGTTTTAAGAGCTTTATCAGTTAAACTTGGCTTGTGATCAAACAATGAGGCTGTTGCAAGTATGAGGTGAACTAGTGTTGTCATTGATGTCAACATACTCATATTGCATTGACAAGAAGGATTCGATGAGCAGTGTGCTGAGGATATTGAGAAAATTAGCCTCAGTCAGGAACAGTGAAGAACAGTATTGAGAAGAAGGCAAATGTATTGTATAGGATGCGAACCGGAGGATGCGGATTAAAGGGTTTGTAGATATGAGTCTTGATATGCTTCAGTTAATATTTCAGAGGTCCACATGAAGATCTGAAGAAGTTGTGGCTGTCGGTGTGGAACCGGTTCCAGCAAGTGTTCAGAGGTGACAGAGGATCACAAAAAGGTCCGGTGAGGTCCAGAATTGTATAATCCTAATCTGCGGATTGGAAGGAGTGTTTGGGATGTCCTTGTGATGTGTCATCTCGAGTTGTGTATGATTTGGAGGTCCGGAAGTACCTTTTGCATTGTGACAGTGGTGACAGAATGTGTTCTTGAAGTTCTGGATAAGGAAGAGAAGAGATTCCAATAAGTAGAGGAAGTGCGGATGTACCTGGTCATTCAGGTAGGCTTGGAAATGTCCTTGGATCATGTTGAGGTTGTGTTATTGGTCCACATTGATGGTAGAGCTCGGAATTGAAGATATTCTTCCGGATGAAGTTCTTGCTCTGATTAGCCGACCGGATGAGTTGTTCATCCTGCGAATGTTCTTGTGATGGCCGACCGGATGTGTTATTTATCTTGCAGATATTCTTATGGTTGATTGCCGACTTAGATGATTATTCCTAAGTCGATGTCTTGTATAAATTAAGGTTTGTGAGTTCATTTTGAAGTGTGGATTGTGTGGATGAGAGTGGTGTAGTGAAGAGAAGTGCGAAAGGCAGAGCAGAGGTTTTTGGGCTTAAATGGAACTGATCCGAACATGGTAAAGATGTCATTCTCCAGTTCAAGACTGTGATTCTTATCACTTTGTAGACAGTGTGTCTCCTTGTAGGCAGTGGGCCTCTTTGTGAGCAATGTGCTCGGGCAATGAGCCCTATTTGGCAAGTGCCATTCTTTTTCTTATTCTTTTAACAGAGAATAATCCTTGGGTTAATCACCCCATGGTTTTTCCCTTAACTGGGTTTTCCACGTCAAAATCTTGGTGTTCAATGTGTTGATATTTATCTGCTCTTGTGTTTGTGCATTTTACTTTCATGGATGATTAATTGATATGCTATTAACTAACAAGATGAATCAAGTGTTTGAAATAGAGAGCAAGTTTTCATACAACTGATTCACCCCCCCTCTCAGTTGTATGCCCTAGATCCAACAATTGGTATCAGAGCCAAGTTCCTCTGAAAGGAGCTTAACTGCTTGAGGAGATCTAGGATGTCGTCATACAAAAAGGATAGTCTGAAGTTCGATGGAACCAATTTCACTCTCTGGAAGGGTCGCATGAAATGTCACTTGGAATGTATGGGAAAAGCATACTTGGCCATGGTTTCAAAACCATATGTACCTCCACAAGGTGGTCCGACAACTCTGAATGAAATCACAGATGCTGAAAACAATCTGTGGACCAAGAAGCTCTTCTAAGCGCATTGAATGACTCAGATCTCTCAAATGTTATTGACCTACCAACTGCATATGAGATCCTAACTAAACTGGAACTTCTGTATGAAGGAGATGAGTTTATCAAGAGTGCAAGGTTGCAAAGTCTGAAAGGGAAATTTGAAAGATTGAAGATGAGAGATGATGAAAACATCACTACTTTTATGCCAAGAGTGAATGAACTAGTGTGTGGAATTAGAAATGCTGGTGGAACTCTAGATGAAAATGAGATTGTTTGCAAAATCCTCAGATCCCTTCCTGCTGCCTACAAAATCAAGGTTGCTACAATTGATGAATTCAGAGCCCACACAACTGTCACAAGAGAACAATTGGCTGGCAAGCTAGCTGCTTTTGAAATGACCGAGTTTGGAGTGATCCTCCCAAGACTGAATCTGCTTTCAAAGCCAGTGCCTATGTGAAAGGCAAACAGAGATCTGATCTGGGAGAAAACTCTTCAAGGAAGATGTCATGGTATGATCAAGCAAGAAGAGACATGGAAGAAGAAGAAGCAGAGACAGCTCAACTTGAAGCCCTCATTGCAAAGAGACTACCAAGAGGATCTGGTAAGTATGAAGGAAAACTACCCTTTAAGTGCTTCAACTGCAATAAGATTGGCCATTTTGCTTCAAGATGTCCGGAAAGATCTGCAAGGTCTAATACTAACAGACAAAGGTTTCAAAAGAACTACTATTATGTTCATGAAGAAGATGACAATGAAGGAGTAAAAGATGATGAATCAGAACTAGGAAGCAAATCCGCAAATGAATGGGTGTTTATTGCCATCAAGGAAGAAGATTCAATACTCTCTGAATCTGTCAATCACAAGGTGTGGAAAAAGCTTTGGCTGCTCAAGTGGAAGAAAAGGATGATTGGGTTATTGACAGTGGATGTTCTCACCATATGACTGGTGACAAGGATAAGTTCTTGGATTTGGAAAGTTATGAAGGAGGAATGGTAAAGTTTGGTGACAATTCTGCTGATAGAATCAGAGGTAGGGGAACTATTTCCTTTGATGGAAAGAGCAAAACATGTAATGTACTATATGTTGAAGGATTGAAGCACAATCTTCCCAGTGTTGGTCAGTTAGTAGACAAAGGCTATGATCTCCGGTTTAAGAATGGAAAATGCATAATCTTTACAAGCTCCAGAACTGAAATTGCATCCGGTACTCAGACAAAAGGTAATATCTTTCATTTGGTTGGTTCAAATAAAAGTTGTCTGTTTGTTCAAGTTGATCAGAGTTGGTTATGGCATAGAAGAATGTGTCATGTAAATTTTGATAACATCATCAAGATAAGCAATACTCAGGCTGTAAGAGATCTTCCAATTGATGAAACCTACAAATAGTTTGTGCAAAGAATGTCAGCTAGGTAAACAGAGCAGAGCCTCTTTCAAAAGCAAAGATCAGTCCTCTACCAGATTGTTGGAATTAGTACATATTGATCTCTGTGGTCTGACAAGAATCAAGAGTCTGCAAGGTGATAGATATTTCATGTTGTTAATTGATGACCATTCCCAGATGATGTGGGTTACCTTCCTAAAAGAGAAATCAGAAGCATTTGAGAAGTTCAAAATCTTCAAAGCTATGGTAGAGAATCAAACTGGATTGAAACTGAAGTGTCTAAGGTCTGATAGAGGTGGCGAATTTACATCTGGTGAGTTCATTGACTTTTGTGAGAAGCAGGGTATAAAGAGACAGTGTCTGCTCCTAGGACTTCACAGCAGAATGGAGTAGTTGAGAGAAAGAACCGGACCATCCAGGAAGCTGCCAGGATAATGATGTTGGAAGCAAATGTTCCTCGGATGTTCTGGAAAGAAGCTATCAGCACTGCAGTCTACACTCTAAATCGAGTTCAAATCAGAAACAATACCGGTAAGACCCCCTATGAACTCTGGTTTGGCATCACTCCTACTATGAAATATTTTAGAGTATTTGGTAGCAAGTGTTATATTAAAAGAGATGAAGATCTAGGAAAGTTTGATGCTAGAAGTGATGAAGGAATTTTCTTGGGTTAGTCCACTCACAGCAAAGCATACCGGTGTTACAATAAGAGACTAAGGAAGATGATAGAAAGCACTAATGTGAAAGTTGATGAAGGAATTGAGAAGCCCTCAAGATTTTATAAATTTGATGAAGATGACCAAGATGGTGTTTAGGTTCAAGGAACTCAATCCTCTCCAGTAAGTCAGAGTTAGCCTGATCCGGTAAATCAGGAAGAAGAGATAGGTTTGAATGAGCCTGATCAAGAAGCAGCAGTGCAGGATACTCCCAAAATTCCAAGGTATGTAACACTAAACCACTCTGAAAATTAGATCATAGGTGACAGAAGCAAAGGTGTGCAAACTAGAAGGAATGTTGCTCAAAATCAGGATGAATGTTGTCTGATTTCAAAGATTGAACCTAAAACAGTAAATGAAGCCTGCAATGATGAAAACTGGAACAAAGCAATGAAAGATGAATTAATGCAAATTGAGAAAAATCATACTTGGGATCTTGTTCCCAGACCTAGAGACAGGAGTGTGATTGGAACCAAATGGGTCTTCCGGAACAAATTAAATGAAGCTGGTGAAGTAATCAGAAACAAAGCTAGATTGGTCTACAAAGGCTACTCTCAAATAGAAGGAATTGATTTTGAAGACACCTTTGCTCCGGTGGCAAGAATTGAAGCAGTCAGATTATTTCTTGCATTTGCTACCTTTAAATACTTCAAGGTATATTAGATGGATGTCAAGTCTGCCTTCCTAAATGGTGATCTGGAAGAAGAAGTTTACATTGAACAACCAGATGGATTTCAATTGTCTGACAATGATGATATGGTCTGCAAGTTGAAGAAAGCATTGTATGGATTAAAGCAAGCCCCAAGAGCATGGTATGAAAGGTTGGATAAGCATCTTGTGCAGATTGGATTCAGCAAAGGTACTGCTGACAGTAACCTATATTTCAAAATTGATCATGAAAATAATTTGATTGTTGAAGTATTTGTGGATGATATCATTTTTAGAGGAAAAGATAGTATGTGCAAAACTTTTGCAAATCAGATGAAAAGTGAGTTTGAAATGTCTATGCTTGGTGAAATAAATGTCTTCTTGGGTCTGCAAATTACTCAAACAAAGAAAGGGATCTTCATTTCTCAGACCAAATATGTGAAAGAATTGTTGAGAAAATTTGGTATGGAAGATTCAAAGCCAATGAACACTCCCATGGCAACCGGATGTAAGTTAAGCAAAGATGATGACTCTCCAAAGGTAGATCAGACAAAGTATAGATCAATGATTGGTGGATTATTGTATCTCACTCAGACTAGACCAGATATAATGTAGGCTGTTGGTCTTGTGGCAAGATTCCAGGCTGATCCTAGAGAATCTCATGTTATGGCAATCAAAAGAATTTTTAGGTACTTGAAAGGAACAGTTGAGTATGGTCTATGGTACCCTAGAGATCCGGATTTCTCTCTTCATGCTTACACAGATGCAGATTGGGCAGGAGATGTGGATGACTGGAAGAGCACTAGTGGTGGAGCATTCTTTTTGAGGAAGAGATTGGTTTCTTGGCTAAGAAAGAAACAAGATGCAATATCTCTGTCTACAACTGAAGCAGAATACATTGCAGCAGCAGGTAGTTGCACTCAAATCTTATGGATGAAGCAGATGTTAAGAGACATTAAAGTTGAATATGAGGAGCCTATCACAATTTTCTATGATAATTCAAGTGCAATTAATATTTCCAAGAATCCGGTATTGCACTCTAAGACTAAGCACATATCTATCAAATTTCACTTTTTAAGAGAACAAGTGAACAAGGAAGAAGTCAGGTTGGAGTATGTTCCCTCCAAGGATCAGATTGCAGATATCTTTACTAAACCTCTTCCCAAGGACTCTTTTGAATATCTTCGGGAGAAGTTAGGGGTCATGGCCCCTCCGGTGATGAACTAGGATGCACTGATGTGCATCAGTCCGGTGGATATCACAGTCATATCTTATGATCCGGATTGATGATGGGGAGCTGCTACTAAGGGGGAGTAGTTGGTATGACTCTGATGTGTTAGAACTGCAAGTATGAGCCCTTTGCCATTGATGTCAAAGGGGGAGAGAAGACATGTGAAAAACAAGTAGCTGATGATCAAAGGGGGAGCAGTAAATGAGGAGAAGACATGTTGCTGATAGGGGGAGCTGTGATAGAAAGGAGAAGTTCTTGTCTTGATGGTTTTTCACATCATATGTTGCCATCAATGACAAAGGGGGAGATTGTTGCAAGTATGAGGTGAACCAGTGTTGTCATTGATGTCAACATACTCATATTGCATTGACAAGAAGGATTCGATGAGCAGTGTGCTGAGGATATTGAGAAAATTAGCCTCAGTCAGGAACAGTGAAGAACAGTGTTGAGAAGAAGGCAAATGTATTGTATAGGATGTGAACCGGAGGATGCGAATTAAAGGGTTTGTAGATATGAGTCTTGATATGCTTCAGTTAATATTTCAGAGGTCCGCATGAAGATCTAAAGAAGTTGTGGTTGTCGGTGTGGAACCAGTTCTGGCAAGTGTTCAGAGGTGACAGAGGATCACAGAAAGGTTTGGTGAGGTCTGGAATTGTATAATCCTAATCTGCAGATTGGAAGGAGTGTTTGGGATGTCCTTGTGATGTGTCATCTTGAGTTGTGTATGATTTGGAGGTCTGGAAGTACCTTTTGCATTGTGACAGTGGCGACAGAATGTGTTCTTGAAGTTTCGGATAAGGAAGAGAAGAGATTCCAGTAAGTAGAGGAAGTGCGGATGTACCTGGTCATTCAGGCAGGCTTGGAAATGTCCTTGGATCATTTGAAGTTGTGTTGTTGGTCCGCATTGATGGTAGAGCCCAGAATTGAAGATATTCTTCCAGATGAAGTTCTTGCTCTGATTAGCCGACCGGATGAGTTGTTCATCCTGCAAATGTTCTTGTGATGGCCGACCGGATGTGTTATTTATCTTGTGGATATTCTTATGGTTGATTGCCAACTTAGATGGTTGTTCCTAAGTTGATGTCTTGTATAAATTAAGGTTTATGAGTTCATTTCAAAGTGTGGATTGTGTGGATGAGAGTGGTGTAGTGAAGAGAAGTGCGAAAGGCAGAGCAGAGGTTTTTGGGCTTAAATGGAACTGATCCGGACATGGTAAAGATGTCATTCTCTAGTTCAAGACTGTGATTCTTATCACTTTGTAGACAGTGTGTCTCCTTGTAGGCAGTGGGCCTCTTTGTGAGCAGTGTGCTCGGGCAGTGAGCCCTAATTGGCAAGTGCCATTCTTTTTCTTATTCTTTTAACAGAGAATAATCCTTGGGTTAATCACCCTGTGGTTTTTCCCTTAACCGGGTTTTCCACATCAAAATCTTGGTGTTCAATGTGTTGATGTTTATCTGCTCTTGTGTTTGTGCGTTTTACTTTCATGGATGATTAATTGATACGCTGTTAACTAACAAGATGAATCAAGTGTTTGAAATAGAGAGCAAGTTTTCATACAACTGATTCACCCCCCCTCTCAGTTGTATGCCCTAGATCCAACAGAGGCAGAGGCTTTGGCTTTATTAGCAGGTCTAAAGCTTGCATTAAAATGTGAAGTTACTAATATTATTGTGGAAGGGGACTCTTTGAATATTGTTAGGGCTTTTACTCTTAAGTCATCACCAAGCTGGAAAATTAATTATATTTTACAATTTGGAAGGAATCTGCTTGATCTTTTTCAATCATTTCAAATAGTTCATACCTATAGGGAAGGCAATTCATTAGCAAATTTTTTAGCTAATTATGCTTTTTGCATAAATGATTCTTTCAAGGAGTGGGATTCTAACTCCCTTTCATTGATTCCTGGGATTAATTGCATTTTAACTAAGGAAAGTTCAAACTAACTTGTTAGGCAAATTATCAAGTATTTAGTGGAAGATATCTTAACAAGAGTGTTTTGTTTTAGCTGCTAAATTTAGATTCATCTCTTTACTGTGGTTCTGTTCTGACAGTTGATGTCATCCTTAGGCCTGAGGGTAGCTTTCATCTACTATGTAGTACTTTTGTTTTAATGTTGCACGCAGGGTGGCAGTTCTCGCTTAATGGTATATCTTATTAGGAATGATTTCATTCATTGTATTTTGAGGGAATTAGCCATTATATTCTTGTTTTTCGCATCTCATTTGCCATCTCTTTTTTTATCTTTATTTGCTCTGCTTCAGTATCCTAATCTAGTTTATTTGTAAGAGTTAAGAATTTTGTTATAGTATGCACTCCGTCCAGCAAAACAAAAGAATTCTTTTGCCAATTTAGAATTGGGAATGACCCTCTTTAGGCCTTCTCAACCCGAATTCCATGCAGGAAGTTTTTAAGATTTATGAGGATGTTGTTGAGAGAGCCATTATCTAGGTTTGTGGTCGGTAAGTTTTACATTTTCCTAGATCTTTATATCCTTCCCAAGTTGTGTTGCATTTCCTTTCAAATGCTATGGATTTATTGCAAAGTTTCAACCTGGTAAGGAATTTGGGATTTTTGTTTGTCCATGATGATCATTTTCCTATGGATATTTTTAATGAAATCATAGAGGAATATGATTTGTATATGGGTTTTGCTCTTGTGGGTGGTTTGTTTGATCGCAGGGATCTTTTCCGCTGACCTGCGCTTTACTGCCTCTTCAATGCTATGCTGCATGGTCTTCAAAACAATTGTGTTGTCTTTTCACAATTTTGTTCATTGTCATAGGAGAGAGCTGGGCAGGCAGTTGGTAGACGATGTTATAGAGGTCTTTAATGCACTGTCCTTCCTTCTGCATTACATTCCTCCTCCTCCACCTCCTCCCCCTTAGCCGGCAGAAGAGGAGGTTCTTTGTCAGTAGGGTTTAATTGCTCAAGGATTGTAAGATGTTAACTGATAGTTAGGTTCTTTTTTGGGAGTTTTTTGATTTCGTTAAAATTTGTCTGTATCAGCTAAAAAATTTGTAACATCTTTTTGACAAAGAAGTCAACCATGTATTATTCATAGTCACATACTTTTCTTGACATACTCATCTTTTTGAGTAATTTTTGTATTAAGTTATGTTTTAAAAGGCTACAACAAGAGGTTTTCTTCACCTGATTCTTTCCTACTGGTATGCCTCATTGAATTAGGCTTTCTGTAATTTCCTTTTATAATTAATATATTTTTAGTGGCCATGCCACTTTTTCGTAAAAATAAATAAAAAAAAATCAAGCATTTTATTTATAATCTTCATATTCTTCAAAATCATGCATAATGAATTAAATAAATTTATTTATTTAATTTCAATTATCTTTCCAATTCCTCTAAAAATATCATGTTAACTCATGTGCACAATCAGTCTTATTTTTAGAACTCTAAAAAAGGAAAATCTAAAGTTAAGTTAATTGGCTTTAATTTATCTTATTTTTCATCAACTCATGAATTAGAAGAAAAAATATTCTAATTTATAAAATCAAATCTATCTTTATCAAAAAAGCAATTATCTTAATAAAAATAGCTTTTTGGATTGACACATGTCGTGTGCACATTCAACATGAGTTATTTGATTTATCTCAACCATTCATTCTATGGATTTATTTCATCCGTTGATCGATCATGTTTGAAACCTATATAAACCTCCTCATCTCCTTCACAAATCCTCTTCGATCATTTATTCTTAGGCATTCCTTAACGGTGAATTGAACATACATTACATCATTGAGCACATCGATCTTTTGAGAACGAACACTACCTACATCTGCTTGTTGCAAATATGGTTTCGCAATGTTATTGAGCAATCTACATTCGACAAAGAGAACTATACAATCTAGGTGAAGGCTTTCTTGTTTTATTTGATTTATTCATTGATATTAGATTTTACTTAGATCGATCTCTTTATGTTATGGGTAATTGAGTTGTTATTATCATTACTTTGATTTTATCATTCAACTTCTCAATTTTTCCTCATACACAGATCTATTAGTTTATGAGAAGACCTAGGGACACCTTAGGTCAATTCATTAAACATCCTATAGTAGATATACCTCTGGAGGCTATTTTGGAAGAACCTCCAGATCACCTGATCAATCAAGAATCACCTATACTATTAGAGTCTCCCAATTCATCTGCCACATCCTCAACAATGGGTGATAATGGTGGTAATCATGAAGATCCATCTAATAACAGAATATTCTCTTATCCGATCTCCATCATTCCTGAGAGAAATGAGCCTCCTATGAAAAACATATCTCCTGCATTTTTACCTACCTTTAGGGGAAAAACTTCAGAAGATCCGGACCAATTTCTATTTGAGTTGAAGGTCCTCTGTCAAACTTATGACTATTCTACAAATAACCAGAGGTTGAAACTATTCCCTTCTACTCTTAAGGAGTCAACTTTAAGATGGTTCATAGGCTTGGCAGTAGAATCTATCACTACCTGGGATGAAATGGAAATAGTTTTTTTGATAAATATCAGGATTACTATAGAGTCAAGGATCGAAAAGATGAACTTTTCCACATGAAACAAATGGAGGATGAGGACTTAGAAGACTATGTGGATAGATTTTTATTTGTCCATAGGAGGTGTGGAAATAACCTAGATGAGAAATTAAGTAAGACCATCTTTCTAAGAGGGATTGATGATGAGAGTAGAGAAGCATTAAATCTGATGGGTAAGGGAGATATTAATAAACAAACTTTCAAGGAAATTGTATAATTTTACAGAAACTATTCTCGAACAAGAGTAGACAAAAGAATTTTAAAAAGAGGTAGTAACAATGACATTACAAAAGCAATGGAGGAACTAGCAAATCTCAAAACTAACATCCTACTTCATTTGAATACCACTTTGGATGGCATGCAGTCTAGTAAAAAGAGTACTGAACCCTTAGCTATTTACAACCCTCATTGTAGGGAGAAAGATCCACTTAGGGAATGCCCCTTGAATAGAACTGAATTGTGTAAAATCTATGAGAAAAATCATCCTACCAATGAGTGTGGCCTACTTCCTGCGATCAAAAACAAATTGAAAAAGGTTCTAGCAAATGAGGAAGAGCTGAATTTTATTGGTCAGAAACAACCTACTTATGGATTTAATTAGTTTCAAAACTAATATGCTCCAAGTGAAAACTCTTATAATGGGCCCTGGGGAATGCAAATGCCAATACAAATGCTAATGCAAATGCCAATGGAATGGGGCCCATGGCCACAACAAGATTGGACAAATCAATCTTGGTCCAATCCACAATGGTCAAACCAACAACAATATCAACAACAATGGGCTCCTCAATACAACCAAGGAATGAGGAGATTTGGAAACCAACCTCAGGCCTTACTCCCTGGACCTTCACAACCTGTGAATGCCAATCCCAATGAGTAGGTAAACCAACCATCAATACCTGTACAACTAGTTCCAAACCCCAAGAACAATAGGCCACAACAATAGGTGTACAATACTGATCCAAATATAACAAACCTAAATGTTGTGGAGATTAATGATATCCAACTCCAATCTAGAAATGTTCCTGTAACTAATCCTATTAAGGAAGTCATTGAAGAAGAAGTGAGTCCTAAAGACAATACACAACAATCCAATAAGAAGGCTAAAGCAAAAGAGATAGAAGAGATTCTGAAGGAAACCTCTGTTCCATTCCCAGAATGATTGAAACGGGTTCCTCCACAATCTAAGGAAAATTAGCCCTCAAATGATGACTCCCAATTAATTAGGGAACTTAGAAAAATGCACATTGAAGTTCCTTTGTTACAGGTGATAAAAGATATTCCTGAGATAAACAAGACCATTAAAAGTTTGTGTCTAAAAGTTCCAGGCAGAAAAAGAAAATTACCCAACACTATCCAAGTGGAAGGAAAACTTGTTGATGTCCTATCAGGCAAGTTAATTCCTCAAAAACATGGGGATCTTGGGAGCCCTGTCATTATGGTAGACATAAAAGGGGTATCGATTTCAAATGTTTTAATAGATTTGGGGGTTGCCATTAATGTAATGACATAAGAGACTATAGAATCTTTGGCATTAACACATGTTCAACCAACATCAACTGTATTACAACTTACAGACCTATCTATTACCAAACTAGAAGGAATTTTGGAGGACGTCATAGTCACTATTGACACTTGGGACTATTCAGTTGATTTCCTTATCTTACAGACAAGAAAAAAATGTTTAGTATACCCAATAATCCTGGGAAGACCTTGTTGGCAAGAGACACTGTGTGGCTTCATGAGTGTTGTCATTGATTGCAACAAAGTCTATCCCACACATCCGCAGTACATAGTATGCCTATACCAGAAGTTAGATTGAAGATTGTTTCAGTTCGGGGAACAAGAATAGAGTATGCAACAAGGTCCGACAATCAGGTCTGGATCTCTCAGATGGTGTAACTCAGCAAGTTGCAGATTTGGATAGGTCAAGAGGAGTATCATGACTACTATATTCCAGAGATTTAGCCTCTGGTAGTAAAGCATGGAAAAGATATGAGCATCTGTGCATTAGGTTCCAGTCAAGTAGAGCAGACAGAGGAAGAACTGACCAACAAAGTATCAAACTTCAATCTAGATGAGTACAAGGTGTTGATCAAGAATTTTGTGGGATTATACATTGTTGGCCGACATGATTAATGACTTCTATGTGTATGTTTTTGATACGCATCACAAATCAAGCATGGATTCAACTGACAAATCAGTAACTTGTAAATATTTTGAGTGTTCTTGTTGCTGACTAGGAAGTTGATGAAATCCTTGATGCGGATATTTATAGCAGATGGATTCTAGTATGTAGGTGTGTGATGTGAAGTAGGGATGAAATAAAGTGTGAAGAAAAGTAGGGACAAGTGTGGAAGCAACAATACAAGTCTGGTATGTGATAGAGCAACAACACTAAAGCAGAGGAAGAATGAAGTGCATCAGATCAGTGTATTGTGCCTAACCGGAACTGAACTCTAGTATTTGTAGATGCCTCTCATCAGTTCAAACACCTGATTACCTTCTGTAAGTTCTGTAGACAGTGAGTCTCTTGTAGGCAGTGTGCCTCTTGTGAGCAGTGTGCTCGGGCAGTGAGCCCTAATTGGCAAGTGCCATTTTGTACTTCTTATTCTTTTAATAGAGAATAAAATCTTGGGTTAGTCACCCCATGGTTTTTCCCTTAACAGGATTTTCCACGTAAAAATCCTTGTCTTATGTGTGTTGATTTTATTTATGTTCTTATGATCATATATGCTTATATGTTTTGCTGTTGCAATAATTATTAAAGGAGAAAATAAAGTTAAAGATATTTGAGATAACTGATTCACCCCCCCTCTCAGTTATATGCCTTGTTTCCAACAATTAGTATTAGAGCTAAGTTCCTCTAAACAGAGCCTAACAACTTGAGGAAGATCTGGGAATCTCAATGGATACATATGGTATGAAGGGACAACTTCAGTCTGCCCTAGATGATCTTGAACAATCCCACTCTGAAGTCAATAACTTGAGAGAAAAACTCAAACAAGCTGATGATTTCATAAATGAGCTAAAAGAAAAACTGAGTATCTCTGTGAAAAAGAGAAAGGAACTACTTCAAAAATTAGCAAATCAGAGTGAATCCAATGATACTAATGAAGATCTAGATGAGAAAAACAAGCTATCTGAGAAGCTGTCAAAAGAGGTCATTATGGTAAGGCATGAGATGGAATCGGGGGTTATGAGATTCACCCAAGAAATTGAAGAAAAAAGGAAAATTGAAGATAATCTAAAACAATCCCTCAAGGAGAAGACAGAGGACTGCCACAAAATGGACAGAATAATCAGGCATCTTGAATCTGATCTTGAAGAAGCTAGAGATAATGAAGAACAACTTGAGAATCAGATAGATACTCTTAAACAAGATCTTCAAACAACAAATGAATACAAAGAGAAATTCAAGATAAGCTTTGCCCAACTTGAATTTCTTTTTGAAAGCCAAAAGTGGGTAGATGATAAGTGTAGCTTGGGATATGAGAAAGGTAAAAGCTCTGGATCCAGTCAGAAGAACTTTGGATCAAGAAATCAAAGAAACAGGCCTAGAAGACCTCCGGTAAGGCAACCAAATGCTCAAAGATATCCATCCTTCAATGGATACTACTTCAATTGCAACAACTTTGGTCATAAAGCAACTCAGTGCAGAAGGAGAATGAATCAGACTAATCCATCCTTCTCCGGACAATGTTTCAACTGCAAAAGGTATGGTCACAAATCTCATGAATGCAGAAATATGCAAATAAACAATTCATTGAATGGTAGATGCTTTGCATGCAATAGAATGGGACATATGGCTAATCAATGCAGATCAAGAGGATATCAATCAAATATGGAAATAAATGTTGTTTGTTACAATTGCAATAGATACGTTCATATTGCCAAAAAGGATTTGTAAAAAGGATTTCTTACCTCTCATTATTTCGTACAAAATTTTTGATACGTACTATGTGGAGTATTTTATATGACAGGGTATTATTTCGTACCTCCCATTATTATTGTTTGGAATAGGGCCATTTGACTAAACAAGTATTGTATGTTATTTTATTCCTTTGTCATTTTCTCTTTGCCATTTTCAGCAAACCCCAACCTATCCTAAACATGTATTTGTGTCTTATCCTATTAAGAGAAAGGCTTATCGTATTTGTGCTATTTTTTTGTACCCTAACTTATTTCTACCCAGGGATATTCAAGCCTTAATATGGCGCAACTGCATTTGACCAAAAGTGTAGTTTACAAAGTTTTCTTTCATAGGGAGGTTTGAAGAAGAATGGTACTTTGTACTAGTTCTAAAGAATCACGTACTATGTGGAGTATTTTGTATGACAGGGTATTATTTCATACCTCTCAGTATTATTGTTTGGCACAGGGCCATTTGACTGAACAAGTATTGTATGTTATTTTATTCCTCTGTCATTTGCTCTTTGCCATTTTAAAAAGTTTTCTTTCATAGGGAGGTTTTAAGAAAAATGGTACTTTTTAGTAGTTCTAAAGAATCATGTGCTATGTGGAGTATTTTGTATGACAGAGTATTATTTCGTACCTCCCATTATTATTGTTTGGCACAGGGCCATTTAATTAAACAAGTATTGTATGTTATTTCATTCCTCTGTCATTTTCTCTTAATTGCATTTTCAGCAAACCCCGGCCTATCCTAAACACGTATTTGTGGCTTATCCTATTAAGAGAAAGGCTTATCGTATTTGTGGTATTATTTCGTACCCTAACTTATCTCTGCGCAGGGATATTCAAGCTGTAATACGATGCAACTGTATTTGACCAAAAGTGTAGTTTACAAAGTTTTCTTTCATAGGGAGGTTTTAAGAAAAATGGTACTTTGTACTAGTTCTAAAGAACCATGTACTATGTGGAGTATTTTGTATGACAGGGTATTATTTTGTAACTCTCATTATTATTGTTTGGCACAGGGCCATTTGACTAAACAAGTATTGTATGTTATTTTATTCCTCTGTCATTTGCTCTATGCCATTTTCAACAAACCCCAGCCTATCCTAAACATGTATTTGTGGCTTATCCTATTAGGAGAAAGGCTTATCGTATTTGTGGTATTATTTCGTACCCTAACTTATCTCTGTGTAGGGATATTCAAGTCATAGTACAGCTCAACTGCATTTGACCGAAAGTGTAGTTTCCAAAGTTTTCTTTCATAGGGAGGTTTTAAGAAAAGCTTATGGAGCTTAGACAATCACTGCACAAAGAGAGAAAATAATTTGAAGCATAGCTGAACCAACTAAAGAAATTGAAAGATGAACTAAAAATGACAGAAGATAGTTTGAAGCTTTCTAAGCAGCAATTGTCAAATGCCATTGTGAATGACTGTGAAATTATCTCCCCTAGACATTTTGATGGTGGTATTTCTCAGGCATCATGTAGACAGAGTATTTCTACCATACCATTCAATGGAGATGGTTTCTGTTCTGAAATACATCTCAGTAAAAAGGATTTGCAAAAAAAATTTACATGTACTATGTGGAGTGTTTTGTATGATAGGGTATTATTTCGTACCTCTCATTATTATTGTTTGGCATAGGGCCATTTGACTAAACAAGTATTGTATGTTATTTTATTCCTATGTCATTTGCTCTTTACCATTTGCAAAAGTTTTCTTTCGTAGGAAAGTTTAAAGAAAAATAGTACTTTGTACTATTTCTGAAGAATCACATACTATGTGGAGTATTTTGTATGACAGGGTATTATTTTGTACCTCCCATTATTATTGCTTGTCACAAGGCCATTTGACTAAACAAGTATTGTATGTTATTTTATTCCTCCATCATTTGCTCTTTGCCATTTTCAGCAAACCCCGACCTATGCTAAACGCATAGTTGTGGCTTATCCTATTAACAGAAAGGCTTACCTTGTTGTGGTATTATTTCGTACCCTATCTTATCTCTACACAAGGATATTCAAGCCGTAATACGACGCAACTGCATTTGACCGAAAGTGTAGTTTACAAAGTTTTCTTTCATAGGGAGGTTTTAAGAAAAGCTTATGGAGCTTAGAGAATCACTGCACAAAGAGAGAAAAGAACTTGAAGCATAGCTGGACCAACTAAATAAATTGAAAGATGAACTAAAAATGACAAAAGACAGTTTGAATCTTTCTAAGCAGCAATTGTCAGATGCCTTTGTGAATGACTGTGAAGTTATCTCCCCTAGACATTTTGATGGTGATATTTCTTAGGCAGCATGTAGACAAAGCATTTTTTCCATGCCATTCAATGCAGATGGTTTATGTTCTAAAATACATCTCAACAAAAAGGATTTGCAAAAAAAATTTGCACATACCTTGTGGAGTATTTTGTATGACAGTATTATTTCGTACCTCTCATTATTATTGTTTGGCATTGGGCCATTTGACTAAAAAAATATTGTATGTTATTTTATTCCTTTGTCATTTACTCTTTGCCATTTGCAAAAGTTTTCTTTCGTAGGGAGGTTTAAAGAAAAGTGGTACTTTGTACTATCTCTGAAGAATCACGTACTATGTGGAGTATTTTGTATGGCAGGGTATTATTTCGTACCTCCCATTATTTTGTAGAAAAATGGTACTTTGTACTATCTTTGAAGAATCACGTACTATGTGGAGTATTTTGTATGGCAAGGTATTATTTCGTACCTCCCATTATTATTGCTTGGCATAGGGCCATTTGACTAAACAAGTATTGTATGTCATTTTATTCCTTCGTCATTTGCTCTTTGCCATTTTCAGCAAACTCCGACCTATCCTAAACACGTATTTGTGGCTTATCCTATTAAGAGAAAGGCTTATCTTATTTGTGGTATTATTTTGTGCCCTAACTTATCTCTGTACAGGGATATTCAAGCCATAATACGACGCAACTGCATTTGACCGAAAGTGTAGTTTACAAAGTTTTCTTTCGTAGGGAGGTTTTAAGAAAAGATTATGGAGCTTAAAGAATCACTACACAAAGAGAGAAGAGAATTTGAAGCATAGCTGGACCAACTAAAAAAATTGAAAGATGAACTAAAAATGATAGAAGATAGTTTGAAGCTTTTTGAGCAACAATTGTTAGATGCCATTGTGAATGACTGTGAAGTTATCTCCCCTGGACATTTTGATGGTGGTATTTCTCAGGCAATATGTAGATAGAGTATTTTTGCCATGTCATTCAATGCAGATGGTTTCCATTCTGAAATACATCTCAGCAAAAAGGATTTGCAAATTTTTTTTACACATACTATGTGGAGTATTTTGTATGACAGGGTATTATTTCATACCTCTCATTATTATTGTTTGGCACAGGGCCATTTGACTAAATAAGTATTGTATGTTATTTTATTCCTCTGTCATTTGCTCTTTGTCATTTGCAAAAGTTTTCTTTCATAAGGAGGTTTTAAGAAAAATGGTACTTTGTACTAGTTTTGAAGAATCACGTACTATGTGGAGTATTTTGTATGACAGGGTATTATTTCGTACTTGTTTGGCACAAGGCCATTTGACTAAACAAGTATTGTATGTTATTTTATTCCTCTGTCATTTGCTCTTTGCCATTTTCAGCAAACCCCAGCCTATCCTAAACACATATTTGTGGTATTATTTCGTACCCTAACTTATCTCTATGCAATGATATTCAAGCTGTAATACGGCGCAACTGCATTTCACTGAAAGTGTAGTTTACAAAGTTTTCTTTCGTAGGAAGGTTTTAAGAAATGCTTATGGAGCTTAGAGAATCACTGCAGAAAGAGAAAATAATTTGAAGCAGAGCTGGACCAAGTAAAGAAATTTGAAAGATGAACTAAAAATGACAAAAGACAGTTTGAAGCTTTCTGAGTAGTATTGTATGTTATTTTATTCCTCTATCATTTGCTCTTTGCCATTTTTAGCAAACCCTGGCATATCCTAAACACGTATTTGTGGCTTATCCTATTAAGAGAAAGGGGTATCATATTTGTTGTATTATTTCATACCCTAACTTATCTCTGCACAGGGATATTCAAGTTGTAATGCCCCTCGCTTTTAGCTTGTGATAGATGTTATTTTCATATTTCCTATGACAGTTCTGGTATAGTTGATAGTCTTATATTGCATGTTTACAGTTTCAAGACATTTGGACTAGGATGTTATGGTTTATGTTCTCCTTGATCTTGATGGACATATTTGATGATTATAGATTAATGTTATTCTGAGTTTAATGTGTTATTCGATCATGATTATGATGCATTACTGGTAATGGATGTAGTTATTTGATGATGTGTTTACATGAATGGAATAGTGTCACATTACTCATGTCCGAGTACCCTGCCACACTGTGACTTTCATTCATTATGTCTATGACTACATGTTTATATATATATATATATGTACAACCTTGTTGTTTGTTGTAGGATGCAGGTACCGGGTATCGACTCCACCTGAACTACCAGGTCTAAGCGTGCCCTAGCCAATGGAATTGTGGATTGGAGTTAGCATAAGGTTCCCTACTCAGTCAACATCCTCAAAGAGGATGAGTTCTTAGTATTGTATCCTATCGTCACTGTCAGTTGTATTGTTTGTCGTTATTTTGTCATCATGTCCTGTGGCTTTACATGGGGTCAGGTATCATTTAGTAAGTTGGGTTTATCCAATTTAAGTGTTGATTTAAGCCTGGTTAGTACTTCATTAAAATAAGGTTAAATTTAAGCTAAAGTTAAATAAACATTTGCTAGGGAAATTAGGTGTTGTTTATTAATTATAAATGATTTAATTGTTTGATAATTGGTAAAATTAACATGAAAATAATAAATAAGTAAATAAATTTGATAAATGATTAGACGAAATAATAAATTACAAAGTTGTAAACGAATAAAATTTAAAAAAAAAAGAAACTAAATACATAAATTGGAGTTACAGGTTTTTAGTGGTTATTTGGCAGGGAGTATTTTTAGGGATATGCAAATTAATGCCGTGTGTCGTTAGTTGCAAATTGGAGGATTTGGGAGTCTTTCGATATAGTTAATTTTTGAATCTTCGAGAGAGTGGGTTGTTGGGAAAGGAGAGGCATGTCTCCTGCATTTATTCAAGGAGTTCAACCCTTGTTTTGAGAAAGTGGGTTGTTGGGAAGAGAGGCATGTCTCCTGCATTTATTCAAGGAGTTGAGTCCTAGTTTAGGGGAGAAAGATTTTTGGAAGAGAAGGGAAGGGGGTTCTGCATTTGGAGAGTAAAGGAGACTCTGGTAAAAGCTTAAGAAACTTCAGGTATGCAACCAAATATGTTTTATGCCTATTGCATATGGAAATTTAATGGAATTAGATTATTTGTGTTTTCCTCCATTGATAGGATTTATTCAGGATTTGGTATTAGATTCTTTAAAGGAAGACTTGAAATTACTCTTGCCCTCCAATCTATCTATAGTTTTGAGACTTGTCACAAATCTTCCATTTGCTTTAGATTCAATTGAATATCTCAAATCTGACATGCCCTTATACCCCTTTTGTATTCTTGAATGCTGAGTTAAATTCTTCTGAGAAATTGAATCTGCATCCCTTCTATGGGAATTTACATGTGGTGTTTTGTGATTCTTTATCTAGCATTTAATCGAACAAAGCAAATTGCACCCTTTGGATTTGTCTTGTGCATCTATTAGTGCACATAGACTAGTACATATATAGATCTTTGCTTTACCTCGTTGATTTCTGTTTCAGAACCCTAGTGTTGTACTCCTGTCGCCCCTATTCCAACCACGTTTGATATATAATATAGGTATGTAGATATATAAACTCCTGCCAATTGCTATTGCTTTAAAATTCCTAAAGCCCTAACAATAAGTCCACTCTGCGTAATTTTTTTGCATACATGTTACCAGCCGTGCACTATCCCATCAGATAGAATTCATTTGTTCTACATGCTTGATAGAAGCCATTTCTAAGTCTCTAACTTTCACAGACGATCAACTTTAGGCGTATTGCAATTAGGGATACAATGTGATTAAAATGTGTTCAACTCTCGTTACTTAACTACCAGACGTGTTTGCTGGAAAGTTTCTAAGCCTCTTCAATAAATCCATTCTTGTGTAAATCCTGCAACCATTGTATTTCGTGAGAAGACATCTCTTGCTATGTTCTATCAAACAGTATATGCGCCCTGCCAATGCTCCTACATTTTATTCTGAGCATTTCCAAATATAATATCTAGAAGAGTTTCCATTTCCTTTATGCATTGATGGATGCCTTTCGCTATTCTAAAGTGACCTCCGGCGATGGCAGAAGGTGTGGAATTTGGCTTTCAATCTGCCAGATGCACTTGCCTAAAACAAATCCACTTTGTGTATATTTTGCAACCACTGTATTCCATGTCTAAAATTTACAGACCATATCATGAAGTTTGGAGGCGTCTACCTTTAGATCATGGATTCGTAGCAGGTTAAACTCACCCACACAGCCACCATAGGAGTAACTGGCATCTTAATGACAAGTCTAGCGTGTCTTCTAGATCGCCAGAAGGATATAAATGTGATCGAAGCATATACAACTCTCTCCCATTATTCCTGCTTGGATGCACACTCAAGCTGACTGAATGCTGACAAAGTTGGCAGAGTTCGATTTTAACTACCAATCGCATTTGACTGAAAATTTTCTAGCACTTTTCTTCTACAAATCCATCTTGTATATATATATCCTACAATCAATGCATGCCATGGGATGGCACCTCCTTGAGAATTCTATTAAACTAATCACGAGCTTAGTTATTCTCTCACAATCGCATATGCATGAAGGTTTCTAAGTTTTTTTTTAATAAAATTGATTAGGGTGCAGGTAACGAAGCTTTTCAGTGTCTAAACAAATTCATCCACTGCTGTTCATTATTCATGCCATGCATCTGTTATTCTCAACACATCTCATGCTATGAGGATTGTATTCCAAATAAGTGTTGTATTTTAGAATAGGTTAAAATATATTTAAGCCAGATTAAATTATAATTTCTTGGACTCGTGACACAGAGCTTATTGTTTGGCTTTATTGGCCTTGAATAGCCTTTGGTATGCTTGAAATCAAGCATAATTCCTATACCTTTATTGGTGCAAATTCCTAGGCAAAGAATCATGATAGTTGTTTCTGCAGGTTGGCATTTCAGTCAACAAGATTAATCACCGTATTCCATGATTCGACTTCCTTTTTTTGTTTGCTCATCCTTTTCAGTAATATTTTCATACAGTGACCTCCTCTGACCACTTGCAAGATCTTTTGTCACTTCTAAGAATCATTCTTCAAGTGTCCTCACTCATTACAAAAGTAACACTTTTATTTGGATCATTGTGATGAACTGTTGCCTTCTGAAGATGCACCTAATGAGCTAATTGTTTTATTTGCAACCAAATCCTGATCCTCTTTTAAAACCAATTCATTCCATCTTTCTCCTCACAACTCAGTCTTTTTGAGTAGAAAGACTGAAAAACTTATGTAGTTAAGTAACAAATACTAAAAACTAAATTTAAGAAGCCACCGCCAATTTTAGGGTGTGGCATATCATTCTATTTAAATATCATCTATTTCAATACTCAATTTTTCTGCTAAATCATTCACATGACTCATAGTTCAGATCTATGCACCAAGTTCAATGTCACACTTTGGGAAATTAGTTTTGCACACACATAGGTATGCCAAAACAATGTGTCCCATCGGTTTAGGGTTTAATATCATGAAGTTTCCAAGTAAAAGAGTTGTATAATGATTATTTTATTATTACATTGAAATAGGTTATTAAGTTAAATATAATGCATATGCTCAAGATAGGTAAATTATGTTTGATGTATTTGATTTATTTCAATCGATATGTGTAATATTGAGTTGTATAATGATTATTTTATTATTACATTGAAATAGGTTATTAAGTTAAATATAATGCATATGCTCTAGATAGGTAAATTATGCTTGATGTATTTGATTTATTTCAATCGATATGTGTAATATTGAGTTGTATAATGATTATTTTATTATTACATTGAAATAGGTTATTAAGTTATATATAATGCATATGCTCTAGATAGGTAAATTATGTTTGATGTATTTTATTTATTTCAATCGATATGTGTAATATTGAGTTGTTAATGAATTTTATTTAAATTGTTATTGATTTTAATATGATTTCTTGATAATGATTCATCAAGCAGGGAATTGGATTAATAGGTCAAAATTAGATATATAAACATTGTAATTAGTATTTAATTTATAAGCATTTGTAGTTAATATTACCTATGCGTTTGTTTAGCTTGAAGGTTATATTTATATGTAATTGATGATTGATTTAATATAACAGATAGAATTAGTATTTATTAAACTAGACCTAGGTTTTATGAATTCTTGTGGAGATATAACTCGAATTTAGTTGTTAATACGATTAAATGTAAATGGATATGACAAAATAATTAGGGTAGATGAAATTTAATCTAGCTTGATTGAATTGGTAAAGATCTTGTCATAATGATTTTGTTAAGTTGAAATTGGATTTAAAGCTTGGAGTTAGGTTAAACAACAAGGTACTTGAAAATTTAGCCTTATAAGTAAAACTTATAGGTAACAGGATAACTAAGAGATTGAATTGCTCTAGTAAGAAAAATTTAGGTTTTCAATGAGTTGGTTAGTTGAAATTGTTTTTTTGCAAGCAAAATTTTCATGTGAGTTGGCCTATGTGTAAATTGTCAAGTTTAGGTTCCAGAGGCATAAGGTAATATGATTTGTTGGCATGTATTCTGTTCATAGGTGACTTGAAATGAAGATGTTGTAAGAACATGATGTCTTTTGTCTATGTATGTGGGTCTTGGTAAACAATAATGTGAGATGAGGTATATACTGTGTTGTGAATATATTATGATGGGTAAATCTTCTTCAAGGAAGTGTTGATATCGAGTTGTGTGTAGTATTGTAATGGGGAGATCTTGGATATAGTAATGAGAAATTATTTTGTTCATGGTTAAGATTTGAGAGCAAGATGATCCATACCTTGCTCTAGATATGTCCGATTGTTTAACTGAAAGTTTTGGGACAATGATGTAAAGGTTGGTTGTTGTGTTTTGTATGCAAGAAGGTAAATGCCTTGCATTGCTTATGTATACTTATCATTATGTTAGTAATTGTCTTGCTTGATGGTTAGGGGTTCTAGATGCAGGTAGGGAAGTGGCTTTCAATGTGGGGCCAGCGCCCAAAGTGGCTAGTCAGGGTAACCCATTGAAGGTTAATAATCAAGTGATAACCTAATTAATGAATTAGAGGGTTGGGTAGTAATTCACCTTAAACAAGATAATTGGATTCCTCACTCATGCCTGTAGTGCTTGTTTAGGCTAAGGATGGGATTGAGAAGGCCTGGTTGGGAAGACCGACCTCCTTGTCTCCATGAAAGGATGTGTTGGTTCCGCATGTGTCACCCTATGGGGCCGGTGCCTAGAGAGAGGCTGCCAGGGTAACCATAGATGGGGGCCGGTTTCTAGTGAGAGATAGCCTAGGTAACCCATGCTAGGACCATGCAATAACACTTTCCCTACTGCAGCCTAGCATTCCCTAGTTGTACTCTCCCCATTTGTCATGTGTTGCCTCTGGAAGTGATATTGAGTTGCTTGTGATGTCGTCATGTGTTGTAATGGTGTCATGTTTAGTCCTTGTTCCTGTTAGGCATTTGTCTACCTGACTGTTTGATGTTTTGGGACCTTATGTTATCTCCTAGCTCAGGGGGTGGACCTCAAGGTTCCACATGGTCGGGTGGAAGAGCTTTATCCATTGGTTTTCCCTTGCCGTTGTTCATGAATGAGGAGGATATATCTTGCAGATCAAACATCAGATCTTATACTTGTTTATGAAGACAGTTATTATGCTCATGTACTAGCCTGTGTATCAGTTGATTCATAATGTATGTATTCAGATGTAATCAGGATAGTGATAATGTAAACTACATAATGATGTACTCATATGTATAGACTTTTGAATATGTACATGTAATCTTGATCAAGTTGATTATCTAACTGATGTCATGAAATGGAGACGTATATGTATAATCATTAGTACAATAGATTTAGAATGATCTGCTGATGCTAGTTAATAATGTATGTTAAATTATGTTGATTAAGTTGTCAAGTAATGCAACCATGGAACCTTAGAAGACAAGTTGTTAGTTTAATGATGTGTATTGATTGTTAAACATTAGTTTGTTATCTTATACCAAAAAAAAAATTTCTGCATTGCAAGGCATAGATGTGTTGTTCTCTAAGGTGTTCTTTGCGGGGCATTACACAAGTTGTAATCGGGTGCAACTGCATTTGACCGAAAGTGTAGTTTACAAAGTTTTCTTTCATAGGGAGGTTTTAAGAAAAGCTTATGGAGCTTAGAGAATCACTGCACAAAGAGAGAAATGAATTTGAACCACAGCTGGACCAACTAAAGAAACTGAAAGATGAACTAAAAATGTCAGATGCCATTGTGAATGACTGTGACGTTATCTCCCCTAAATATTTTAATCATGGTATTTCTCAGGCAACATGTAGACAAAGTATTTCTGCCATGCCATTCAATGCAGATGGTTTCTGTTCTGAAATACATCTTAGCAAAAAGGATTTGCAAAAAAAATTTACACCTACTATGTGGAGTATTTTGTATGACAGGGTTTTATTTCATACCTCTCATTATTATTGTTTGGCATAGGGCCATTTGACTAAACAAGTATTGTATGTTATTTTATTCCTCTGTCATTTGCTCTTTGCTATTTGCAAAAGTTTTCTTTCGGAGGGAGGTTTTAAGAAAAATGGTACTTTGTACTAATTCTGAAGAATCACGTACTATGTGGAGTATTTTGTATGATAGGGTATTATTTTGTACCTCCCATTATTATTGTTTGGCACAGGGCCATTTGACTAAATAAGTATTGTATGTTATTTTATTCCTCTGTCATTTGCTCTTTGCCATTTTCAGCAAACCCCAGCCTATCCTAAACACATATTTGTGGTTTATCTTATTAAGAGAAAGGCTTATCGTATTTGTGGTATTATTTCTTACCCTAACTTATGTCTACGCGGGGATATTCAAGACGTAATACGGCACAACTGCATTTGACCAAAAGTGTAGTTTACAAAGTTTTCTTTCATAGGGAGGTTTTAAGAAAAGCTTATGGAGCTAACAGAATCACTGCACAAAGAGAAAAGAATTTGAAGCATAGTTGGACCAATTAAATAAATTGAAAGATGAATTAAAAATGATAGAAGACAGTTTGAATCTTTCTGAGCAGCAATTGTCAGATGTCATTGTGAATGACTATGAAGTTATCTCCCCTAGACATTTTGATGGTGGTATTTCTGAGGCAGTATGTAGATAGAGTATTTCTGCCATGCCATTCAATGCAGATGGTTTTTGTTCTGAAATACATCTCAGCAAAAAGGATTTGGAAAAAAAATTTACACGTACTATGTGGAGTATTTTGTATTATAGGGTATTATTTCGTACCTCTCATTATTATTGTTTGGCATAGGGCCATTTGGCTAAACAAGTATTGTATGTTATTCTATTCCTCTGTCATTTGCTCTTTGCCATTTTCAGCAAACCCCGACCTATCATAAACAAATATTTGTGGCTTATCCTATTAAGAGAAAGGCTTATCGTATATTTTTGATTAGGATGGTTTTTAGTATGCGCATTGTTCTTCCATTTGATCCAATGGAAGTGAAAACATGCTAAACTCTTTGATGGTTAATAACAAACAGTTCTGAATGACACCTTATATGCTATCATTCAATGTTTCACTATATCCATCAAAAGAATACACCAAGCAAAACCTTATTTGAATTCCCCTAAATGTGAGATTTGTCTTTATCCATGAGAGAGAGCAGTCCCTCAGGCCAATGAGATGGATTATCAGAGAGAATGAACTTAGGACAAAAACTAAGTTACACAGATCTCTTAACTCGTAATAAAAGATGTGTGCACCAGTTATTGGATCAGTATAGCTCATTGCAGTGCTAATGTATATTCGATTTTACTCAATGTATGTATAAATCAATTGAATTGTTATTCGATTGCTAACTTCCATTTTGAAAAGTGGGTTTAGTGAAACACATTATTTCTAAATGTTTGTAGTCACTTATGTGTATTGTTCTTCTAGTTGGGTTTTTTTTTGGTAATCTTATTGTGGGTTAATTTTTTTTGGGCTAGTTTGAGCAAGGTAAAGGTTTTCATTATGTAGTTTCATATTTAGATTGTTTTAATTGATGTGTAATGGTTAGGTATTGTTCTTCATGTCAAATAAGTTATTAGGGCCATTGAAAGTAAAAAGGCATAAAAGATGCTTTTAAGAAATTATATTTCTTCAATTCTTTCTTATAGTTGTATAATCTAGACGAATTTGGGTTTTCAAACCCTTCTTATCTCCCATGTGTCTGTTAAGATTGCTGATATTGTTGTAGCCAAAAACATATGGGAAACATGGGAAGCCATTCAATCTTAGCTCAACTAGAATGGAAATGGTTTTTGAGATGGGCATTTTGTTACAATATTTGTTGTGGTGGTCTCCAGTGATTACCCTCTTTGATATTCCATTGGCCAAGAATCTCTAGATTCACTCTAAAGGTTTTTAGAAGGGGAATTTAGACTATTTGTGATTTGTATAGGCTAAAGCAACTTCTTCTTGGATTTATTACCCACAACCTACAACCAATTTTGACTTGAGTAGTCAAGATAAGGAATCCTTTTAGCAGATCCTAGAGGCTGTGCCTTTTGATCTTCAGAATAATGCTATAATTCAATCAAATTGGCCATGGTGGAGGGACTAGAAATAATTTTTAGACACACCCTTCTAAACATATTCTCCTAACAAAGGTTATAATTGAATCTTCCCTCACTTTCTTATGATTCAAAAACTAAATGAGTGTTGGGTCTCTTTGCTCTTTTCTCCATGTTTGGAGTAGGAGTTTTTGGATAGTTTGAAAAGCTATTGTGTCCAACCTAAACTTGCCTATTTTGCTTGGTGTATTCTTTACCAAGGCCTTCTTATTGGAAAACATCTTGTTCACTTGGGAGTTTCTAATCCTAAGTGCTCCAAGTTTTACAAACATTTTGAGACTCTTAAGCATCTTTTTTGGTTTTTATTCTAAAACTTAGTTGGCTTGGTCATGGATTCATGACTTCTCCAAGCCCTTTTTGGCATAATACTTCACCTAACAATATTTTGTTGGGCAATGGGCCTAGACTTCTTAGACATGACATACTTTCATAATGGATATTTTGTTGACTACTTGGAAATATAGAAATGTTGCCTTGTTTTCTAGTAATTCAATTGACAAGTATTTTACTACTTAGTCCATATCTTTGGTTATATCCAATGTGCTTCTATAGATTCAGGTGCAATCTAACAAAGTGATTGTAACAATGACCCACATTCAAGCCCTATTGGATCAACAAGAAAATACTCCATGTATAATGGCTCAAGTTCCTCCATCACCACCTCATGGTTGGTCCCTATGTTGAGGCCAAAGATGTGGGTACAGTGAAACCTTTCAACAACATTCTTAGAGTTGTGCTAGATGGGCTCCTCCTCCTTGGATTGGACAATAGATTGTGTGGTCTCCTCCTCATAGACTAGACATTATCCCTCTTTTATGTCTTCCTGATGTGGATGAGATTCATCTTCTAGGAAAAACATTGTTATAACAAATTTGATTTTCTATCTTATGTACTTGCCAGGTTGTTCCCAAGTAGAGAAGTTATGGGACGATGTTTTGCATGTATGTATGTGTATGGGTAAACGTTATGCTTACATAAGTGTTTGTTTTCACTTTTTTTTGCTCATTTTATTTTAGAATGTTTCAAAATATTTTTTAGTTTTTATATCGTTTGTTTTGCTAAAAGGAACAATCTATCTATAAAAATGATTTAATTAATTAAATGCAAAAAACAAATCATATTTAGTTGAGAAAGCATGTGTTAAATGGATAAAAGCCAATTACTAATTTATATTGCAAGAAATTTATCTTTTTAATATTTTAATACAATATTTAAATGTGTTTAACTAATAATAGTGTGAAACAAAATCTGTAATCAAAATTTCTTCTTTAATTTGTAAGTGGTTGTTTTAATTTTCCTAAAAAGTTAAGGTTCTTTTCCAAACACAAATTTGCAATTAATAATGAAATCTTTCTTGACAAGTTTAAATTAATAATTTTTGAAACACACCTCATTAAATTTTTAATTTTAGATAAAGTGTGTAATTTTATGATATAAAAAGTCTATTTCTTCTAGTAATTCACTCAAAGGTTCCAGAAGAACTTTTCTTCATTGATTTAGCTAGAGGTTTTCTAAAAGAAGTTTCCTTCACTAAATCACATATAGGTTTTCCATAAGAAATTGGTAGAGGGAATCTTCAATGTCTAGACAATTATCAAGGTAGGAATGATTGATTTAATGCCACAAAAGGAAAGACATTTATAACTATAGGATTATTTTGGTAATATTTTGACTTGGAAATGATAAAATGATAGCAATTGTAAACAAAATCTTAACTAAACACACACATAATTGATGGAAACAAACAAACAGAAATGTAATTCTAAATATACTCTAAGACAAACTAAAACTAGATCTAGTCTAATAAAATGACAAACTTCAATCTACACTAGTCAAATGTAACAACATAAACTAATTAAACAAAGGAATATAAACTAACTAAACAAATAAACTAGAAATCTACACCTAGATCTTTCTATCACAGACATGGAGAAAATTGGATGCCAAGTCCTTAATATCAAATTTTGTTTATTCCTTCCAATGAAAAATTGAATGTTGTATGCATCTAAGACAAGATAAAAAGAAAAATCTAAGTACAGGGACATTAGGAAATGTGATTGACAAATGGTTCAATAGACAACATCATTTTTTATAAAGGTTACTATTGGTCATGATGTTAGTCACAAACAAGCATAGAATAAAAGTACACATTAACATTTATTCATCTTGAAAGATACGATGAATTCAGAGAATTCATGATCCCAAGTCTCCGGTGATTAGGTCTTAATCTTCTGACGTTACTTAGAGGTTGATGTGTGTTGCTGTTTCCATTTTGGGGCCTTACATTGAGTTCATCATCATGACACTGTTTTTGCAAAGATTCTTCACAGAGAGGTCATTTTTATGCAGTTGTTTGATCAAATGATATAGAGATATTCAAATCTTTGCATGATATTTTCAATTATACATGCTTTAGCTTCAAATATGCTAAATATTTGCAATTATCTATGAGATGTCCACGTATTTTCAATATTTGCTTAAGATTATCAGTTATTTGCAATTATGATAGTGAAATGTTCTGAAATTTAAAGAAATTGAAAGAAATGCTTCAAATTAATGTTGAACCTTCAGCTATTGAACCACATGTACATCAGATATAGTCATGAAGAGAAGAAAACCAAACCATATGTTCACCAGGACATTCCACAGCTAGATACAGTTGATGCTAACTTCAAAGGAATTTGTATGAAAACAACATATGCAAGTAGACATGCACTCCAAGGGATGCAGCAAATCATAGCATATATCCAGAATTCACACACTAATTACTCAAGATTTACTATGAATTGTAATCAAACAGTCTTCTCATTCATTAAGTATGCAAGGATATAGATGTATACAAAAAGTTTGAAATGAGCCCTGAATATTTCAGCAGACGGATTTCAATTAAGTTTTGAATAATAGAAATGAGGCATTCTAGCACCTTTTATAGAACAAGGTGAGGAATCTGTTACAAAAAGATCTCAGATCTTGATTTGTCTATGAATATCTACGGTCAGTATTTCTCTTTGACTTTGTCAACTTTATCAAAATGGCACAAGTTGCCAGCTGGCAACTATCTGGAATACTCATTTTCACTAAGTATCTGATGCTGATATTTACTTTACGACATATCATCATCTACCTTATCTAAATCATGTGCTCCATCATCAGGTGCATCACTTCCTGAACCTTCATCATCCTGATAATGATGACCCTGTATATGAGGCTGCATGTTGATCCTAACCTGTTCATACAACTGCACGATTCTATCTATTTCCCCATCATCCTGGGTCTTTGCTTTGATGATGGCGTGCTTATGTGCCTGATATTTATTTTTGATGCTATCCAGCTTATTTTTCCTGTTGTGCAATGCCTCATTATAATGTTCCATTTTCATCTTGGTCCTCACCAGTCTATCCATGATTTCCTCTATCAGTTGGCCTAGTGGATCATCTGTAACAAATTGGAAGTTATTATGTAGAGCTTGGATTGCAAACTCTTCATCTTGATTATCTATCTTCCCTTCCACTTTTCCTTTAAGGTCTCCAAAATTTTTGCCTCAAAAGACATCATGTCATGTAATTTTATGCTGATCTCCCTCAGCTTATTGTTACACCTTTTGAGGACATCACATTCAAATTGAATGTCCTTATACCATATATCAACCAATAATGCAGTGTTATTATTCAATACCTGCTTGTTGATAGGCAGTTGAGGATTTATCCTCTTTATTTCTCCCAGGATATCTAATATCTTCTCCAATTGGAAGGATCTTTTACCCGCCTGCATCTGCAACTTGTCTACTTTTTGCCTGGAGTCACTGAGAGTACCCCACCTCTTCAAAGAGGCCTTTACCACTTCTTCTGCAGCATCAAATGTGGTGCACATCCACTTTCTCATTATGGATGACTCATGTTTCATGAGATCCAACTTATACACCTCATCTTGGGAAATAGCAGTCAATGGGACTGCATGTTGAGTGGAACTATCCTCAGGATTAGCCAACCTGCCTATATATGCATGCAACTGAGCAATGTGCTCTTTGTGTTGCTTATTTTTCTCTTTTTCCTTCTTAACCTTCTGAATTAAAGAATCAATGATGTCTTTACCTTCTTGACCCTCTTGGTCTTCATTTGCAAGCCCTAGGTCAACTGTATTAATCTAGAATTCTTCCAGAGTAATTTTACCTTTCTCTTTCTCTACGATAGGGATTGCAATTTGTGCAGTCCTTCTTCCAGTTGTTGGGTCTCTTTTAATGGCTGAAGTCATTCTGGCCTTCCTCTTTGATTTTATTATATTTTTAGAAAACAAGGTAGATACATCGAATTCTTGAATCACAAAATCTACTTTTGTGTTTACCTCTTTTTCCAACCATGGAGGTACCTAATCATGTTTCCCAACATCATCATGATGTTCACCTTGATCTCCTATATCTATCAACATATGTGATGGAGAAGGTGATTTCCTCATTTCTTCTTCATGATGCTCACTTTGAGGGCGATCCTGTGGTACATCCTCCTGCTGAGGAACTTCTTTTTTTGGAGGAGCATCATCCTGAGGTGGAGGATCTTGTGACGTGTCCATATGATGATCATGATGATCATGACCCTTCTCCATTATCACCTCATCCACTTTTGACTTTTCCTCCTGTTGAGGCATATTTATAGCAGTGGATATTGTGGAATCCTCCTTAAGTGCCGGTGTTTGTTCTGAAACCGCTATCTGTTCTGCACCTGTGCTACTTACTTCCTAAATATTGGAAGCAGGATCTTCTACTACATCCTTCTCATCAGCCTTCTTTTCCTAAACCTCTACTATAGCAGGCTTCGCTGATGCATCTTGTTGGCTTTGTTGACTTATTTTTGAAGCATGGCCTTCTGGTTTTGCCATCTTCACTTCTTCTGTATGTTGCCCTTTGTCAGGTGTACCTTCTAGATGTTCAGGACTTGCATCCTGTTTACTTGTCAAATCCATTATTGCAGGACTTGTCACCTGTGCAATTAGTGTGTCCAGCCCTATTTCTTGGGCTATCTTCTCCGGAATCTTTTCTTTTTCTGTTTCCACTTGCTTCATCTCCTCCAATATTGTTTGAACTGTTGGAGTCTTGTGAGGGGTCATGTGTGTACTTGCAGCAAGGGTCTCCATCTTTTGTGAAGCTACTTCCTTCACAACCTCATCATTGGATAGATTAATTGTCTCCTCTAATGAGATATGACCTCCCTCATATGCCTTGGAGGTTTCTTTCATCTGCTCTTCAGCAAGTTCAGTTTTGAACTTCACAATGGTAGGAAGTGGAACATTGCGGTGAAATTCCTTGTGCACAACTTCACTACCTGCCCCTCTCAAAGTTATAGGGGATTGCTTTATTTCACCCCTCATGGAAGTTCTTGGTCTCTTAGGTGGGGTAGCTACCACCACCTGTGGGGCTCTTCTCTTCCTTTTGAATAACAAGGGGGCCTCCTCTTCTTTAGGCTCTTCCTCCATAAGGATATCTTCTTCCTCTATTGGTTTCTGTGAGGATTGACCCTCCTCTTGGGTTTCAGTAATTATTGTCCTTGCTCACTAATCTTTCTTGGACTTCTATTTCCTTGTCCGTGGAGGTGATGTTGATCCTAATCTTGATCCTGATGCTACTGCCTCCTCAGCTGGAAACACTGCCCTTTCAATAATCACCCCCTTGGGTTCACTGATCCTTTAGATTTTCTCTTTTCACTTATAAAATCATCATATTCCTCATCAGGAATATCCTGCCCTTTCTTCTTGTTGTCCACAGTAATGGAAACACCTTTCTTCTTCAATGCCTCAATCTATTCATCAACCCAAGCTTGGGTTAGCTGTAAGGTCCTGGAAATGAAAGGATCCAAAGAAATGTCCTCTTGTATAGTAAGGTCAGGTGCAGATATGGTATCATTATATATTTTCTTTTCCTCATATTCATCTGCCATTATCCTGCCATCATCCTTTTTCAACTACTGAGGAATGGGGATGCAGTCAAAGGTTTTGATTTGGTTCAATGTCAACCTTTGGTATCTTCTTCTTCTGGCTTCTGCTTCATCTTCACAATCCGCCCAGAAGTCTTCCAGGTGCCTTTGATGAATAGGCTTCCCTATTATTTTCTGTATCCTTCCATAAGGATCATATGTCCTTATCAATGGGAATGGCTGCAACTGCATTTTATTTAAGTTGACCATCACCTTCTTGATGCTTTCTAAATCTGGGCACATGTACCAGCCAATGGTGACTAGAAACAAGATTGGTGGTAACTTATGTGGATCCTTATATTTCTTCAGCATTGTGGAGCTCTACCTTATGAATTCCATTAATATCACTGCATCAGTGGCATATCTTGGCAGCATGAGGGGATGTCCTTCAAAACCCTCAATTCTCATATAGGAAAATGTTGCAAATTGAATATACCAGGCTCCATGCCTGTAGATTATTTCTTGAGCTTCCATGCTCAATATTTTTGTCCTGTCCTCCTCCATAGTCCTTACCAGATGCATAGAGAATGCATCATTGACCAGTTTGTAATCATGGAGGTAATTAACTCTTTGCAACTGGGGATGATGATCCCAAATATGCATAGCATTGATTGTGCCTATAACTTTTCCATCTGTAACCAGTGCATCAAATGTGCCTTTGTAAGCACAGGAGTAGACAATGTATGATGTCATGTAAAAAGAACAATTTGAACCTCCCATGTTCATCAGCTGCTCATGTCGAGTATCACTTATCAATTGGCCCCATAGTGGCTTGATGTCTGCATATATGCACATCATGATTACACCATACATCCAATCCTTAAAACTACCAGCATCAGGCTAGCCTGTCACCCTGCTGAGCAATGCAATCATGTATTGATACTCGTCATCAAAATCATATTTAAACAGGTGCACAGGAAGTTTGGCAGCTATAGGATATGTACTATTCTTGGCCCTCCATTGATACATGTTCTTCTTGGCCTGTTTCTTGTTATTTTCATACTCAACTTCTGATTTCTTTAGGTCTACACCGTTAACCTTCCTACCTAATGGCAGTCCAAATGTCTTGGAAAGACCCTTGATAGACAAGTCTGCATATATTCTTCCATGCTTCACCACCTATCTAGTTTCTGGATTATAGTTCCATGCACACTTGATCACCAACTCTGGAGACTCCATGGAATATAGAAAATCAGCCACATTCCACAATCCGGACATAAAAACTGCATCCAGCAAGGGGCTTTTGTTCTTCTCATCATTCATTTTGGCAGACTAGGCCTCCAAATCAGTGCTCCCTTGATGTGTATTTGTTACGGCACCATATTTGAATAGGATACCCCTAGGAGATGCAAACATAGGCTTGCAGAACTCAGCCTCACACTTAGCTAACCTCTTGTAACCATGGCTATCTGCAATTAACAAGACTTTGTCTTACAATGGGTATTCACATGCATGCAGATAACAATTATCTCTATTAATATCATGCCTATCGTATTTATTCAGCATTAACCTATCATAGGATGCATAAACCAGGATTTCAAACCAGCTACATCATACCTGACCATGCAGAAGCAACAGGATGAGGGTTTCAATTACTTACCTGGTTATGCAGGTCTCTTTATACTAGTGGTTTTATAGAAAATGCTCTTAATTCTATTGATAATCACGTGCTTCCTCCTGCTTGTGAGCTCTGTTCGTACAAGTGTCGCCTGTATGAGGGTTTGGAAGCTGGTGCTCTATAAAAATGATTTTATTGCAAGGTAAGTTTGAAATGGCGGTGAATTTACCTTTTAACCTTGCAATTAGGGTAAAATTAGGGCAAATCCTGACAGATTAGATTCTATTCGTTGAATTTTTCACATGGAGACTTAGGATTTCGCCAGGTATTTCATTAGGTTTAATGGTCGGCAGGAACTACCTACCACCTCTGCGCGCATTAAATGTCAATGGTGGCAACGGGAGCTGGGTGATATTTGCATGACAAGATGATGTTTGAATATCGGGGTGATATTCGTAAATATCATCCCGAGTGCAATGTGATCATCCTCCCCAAGAGGAAAACTATCTTCAGCAAGATCGGGTGATAAACGCACCCTTAGGTCATACTTAATACATCAGGACGATATTGAGAAATATCAGGTGATGTTACAAAAATGATGATGACCGGATAAAATATAACATCTCTCTTTTGGAATATCAGGATGACATCATCCAGATATTGACTCAGTGTATTGCTATGGCATCATGACGTCATCGTCATGTTATGGGATAAGGGTCATGTTTAGGAAATATGCCGCCGAGAGGTAAGTATGATGATTACGTCATCATCATGTTTGTCGCTTTGGTTATCAGACTTGGATGACATCATCAGGATAATGGCTTACGGGGATATTTCACGGCAGGAGGATATTGAGAAATATCGGGCTACATTGAGAAATATGACCTTCGTGAAATACATAAGGCTACTAATGGGTAAAGGTCACTATCACCTAAAATTGACGTCTGGACATTTGGACCGCATGATTTATCAGGTGATAAATTAGATCAGGATGACCTTCTATAATATGACTGATGTTACGAAATATGATCCTCCCCTAGAAATATCAGGTTTGACTCAAACTTTGACCATTCATAACTTTCACATCCTAATGAATATCAGGGTGATGTAAAAGGCAAACCTGCATGAAATTTGATGCTCTATCTAAATATGAGGTTATTGGAATGAAATATGAACTTTGACAAACTAACCTCATGATGATGACTTACCCAACCTTTCCATGCATGATGATCTGCATGACTGACTTTTACCAAACCGCCAGAAAGCACAAAACAAGCCAAGCCAAAAGTTGGGTCCCTATTTTGCCAAGTCAAAATGGGGCGTGTTGTGTAACTAAACAACAGTTACTGATAGTAGTTTATGTCAATGATCTAGTGTGCAGACTGTTGGCTTTAAATTGTTGTAGAAACTCGTATCACCCCATGCCCACCATTTGGGAATTATTCACTTTCAGTGTAACCTAAATCCTTCAACATTGAACTTCATCCCTATCATTTTGATGGCTATATTGAAGCATTGAATCATAGCATATAAGGTGTCATTCGGAACTGTTTGTTGTTTACCTCCAAAGAGTTTAGCATGTTTTCATTTCCATTGGATCAAATGGAAGAACAATGTGCATGCTAAAAACCATCTGAATCTCAAATACGATAAGCCTTTCTCTTAATAGGATAAGACACAAATACGTGTTTAGGATAGGCTGGGGTTTGCTGAAAATGGCAAAGAGAAAATGATAGAGGTATAAAATAACATACAATACTTGTTTAGTTAAATGGCCTTGTTCCAAACAATAATAATGGGAGGTACGAAATAATACCCTGTCATATAAAATACTCCACATAGTACGTGTCAAAAATTTTGTACGAAATAATGAGAGGTAAGAAATCCTTTTTACAAGTCATTTTTGCTGAGATGTTTTTCAAAATAGAAACCATCTACAATGAATGGCATGGCAGAAATACTCTGTCTACATGTTGCTTGAGAAATACTAGCATCAAAATGTCTAGGGGAGATAATTTCACAGTCATTCACAATGGCATTTGACAATTGCTGCTCAAAAAGATTCAAACTATCTTCTATTATTTTTAGTTCATCTTTCAATTTATTTAGTTGGTCCAGCTGTGCTTCAAATTCTTTTCTCTCTTTGTACAGTGATTCTTTAAGCTCCACAAGCTTTTCTAAAAACCTCCCTACGAAAGAAAACTTTGTAAACTACACTTTCGATCAAATGTAGTTGTGTCATATTACGGCTTGAATATCCCTGCAAAGAGATAAGTTAGGGTATGAAATAATACCACTAATACTATAAGCCTTTCTCTTAATAGGATAAGGCAAAAATACGTGTTTAGGATAGGCCAAGATTTGTTGAAAATGGCAAAGAGCAAATGACAAAAAAATAAAATAACATACAATACTTGTTTAGTCAAATGGCCCTGTGCCAAACAATAATAATGGGAAGTACAAAATAATACCCTGTTATAACAAATACTCCACATAGTACGTGATTCTTCAGAACTAGTACAAAGTACCATTTTTCTTAAAACCACCCTACAAAACTTTTGCAAATGGCAAAGAGAAAGTGATAGAGGATTAAAATAACATACAATACTTGTTTAGTCAAATGGCCCTGTGCCAAACAAAAACAATGAGAGGTACGAAATATTACCCTATCATACAAAATACTCCACATAGTATGTGTAAAATGTTTTTGCAAATCCTTCTTGCTGAGATGTATTTCAGAATAGAAACCATCTACATTGAATGGCATGGCAAAAATACTCTGTCTACATGCTGCTTGAGAAATACCACCATCAAAATGTCCAGGGGAGATAACTTCACAGTCATTCACAATGGCATCTGAGAATTGCTGCTCAAAAAGCTTCAAACTGACTTCTGTCATTTTTAGTTCATCTTTCAATTTCTTTAGTTGGTCCAGTTGTACTTCAAATTCTTTTCTCTTTGTGCAGTGGTTCTTTAAGCTCCTTAAGCTTTTCATAAAACCTCCCTACAAAAGAAAACTTTGTAAACTACACTTTCGGTCAAATGTAGATGCACCGTATTATGGCTTGAATATCCCTGCTCAGAGATAAGTTACGGTACGAAATAATACCACAAATACGATAAGCCTATCACTTAATAGGATAAGCCACAAATATGTGTTTAGGATAGGCTAGGGTTTGCTAAAAATGGCAAAGAGAAAATGACAGAGGAATAAAATAACATACAATACTTGTTTAGTCAAATGGCCCTGTGCCAAACAATAATAATGGGAGGTACGAAATAATACCCTGTCATACAAAATACTCCACATAGTACGTGATTCTTCCAAACTAGTACAAAGTACCATTTTTCTTAAAACCTCACTAAAATGTTTTTGCAAATCCTTTTTGCTGAGATGTATTTCAGAACAGAAACCATCTACATTGAATGGCATGGTAGAAATACTCTGTCTACATGCTGCCTAAGATATACCACCATCAAAATGTCCAGGGGAGATAACTTCATAGTCATTCACAATGGCATCTGACAATTGCTGCTCAGAAAGCTTCAAACTATCTTCTGTCATTTTTAGTTCATCTTTCAATTTCTTTAGTTGGTCCAGCTTTGCTTCAAATTCTTTTCTCTCTTTGTGCAATGATTCTCTAAGTTCCATAAGCTTTTCTTAAAACCTCCCTACGAAAGAAAACTTTGTAAACTACACTTTCGGTCAAATGCAGTTGCTCCATAATATGGCTTGAATATCTCTACGTAGAGATAAGTTCTAGGGTACAAAATAATACCACAAATATGATAAGCCTTTCTCTATATAGGATAAGCCACAAATACGTGTTTAAGATAGGCCGGGGTTTGCTGAAAATGGCAAAGAGCAAATGACAGAGGAATAAAATAACATACAATACTTGCCTAGTCAAATGGACCTATGCCAAACAATAATAATGGGAGGTATGAAATAATACCCTGTCATACAAAATACTCCACATATTATGTGATTCTTCAGAACTAGTACAAAGTACCATTTTTCTTAAAACCTCCCTACGAAGAAAACTATTGCAAATGGCAAAGAGCAAATGACAGAAGAATAAAATAACATACAATACTTGTTTATTCAAATGGCCCTATGCCAAAAAAAAATAATGAGAAGTACGAAATAATACCATGTCATACAAAATACTCCACATAGTACGTGTAAAAATTTTTGGAAATCCTTTTTGCTGAGATGTATTTCAAAACAGAAACCATCTGCATTGAATGGCATGGTAGAAATACTTTGTGTACTTGTTGTTTGAGAAATACCACCATCAAAATGTCTAGGGGAGATAACTTCACAGTCATTCACAATGGCATCTGACAATTACTGCTCAGAAAGCTTCAAATTGTCTTCTATCACTTTTAGTTCATCTTTCAATTTCTTTAGTTGGTCCAACTATGCTTCAAATTCTTTTCTCTCTTTGTGCGGTGATTCTCTAAGCTCCATAAGCTTTTCTTAAAACCTCCCTACAAAAGAAAACTTTGTAAACTACACTTTCGGTCAAATGTAGTTGCGCCGTATTATGGCTTGAATATGTTGGCAAGAGACAGTATAGGGATTCATGAATGTTGTCAATGATGGCAACAAAGTTCATCCCACACATCCGCAGGACATGGTATGTCTCTACCGGAAGTCAGAGTGAAGAATGTTGTGGTCCGGTAAACAAGAACAGAGCATGTGGCGAGGTCCGACAGATAGGTCTGGATCTCTCGGAGGAAGCATCTTGGTGAAGTGCAGATTTGGGGAAGTCAAGAGGAGTATCTTGACTGATAGATTCCAAGGTTTGAGCCTCTGGTGTGAAAAGGATAAAGAGATATGAATGTTTGAGTGTTGGGTTCTCATGTGATAGTGTGAACAGAGGAAGAACTGACTGGCAGAACATCATACATTATTCCGGATGTGTTACTGATGTTGGCGAAGGTTATGAAGGCATGAATTATGTTTAGCCGACATGATTAATGATTTCCATAAGTATATCATTGATCCGCATTAATTGGTATGCAAGGATTCAACCGACAGATCAAAGTTTGTGAAAAGATTGACTATTCCGGGTGCCGACTAGAAAGGTGATGAAATCACTTGTGCGGATATATATACACGATGGATTTAGTTATGAGAGTTGTTGTGGGTGTTGTTGATGTGTGAATAAAAGTAGAGCAGAGCAGAAGCAGTAAGGAAGGTCCGGTATGTGAAAGGAAAGTAGCATAAGAGAAGAGGAAAGATGAAGTGCAGCAGATCAGTGTATTGAGCCTAACCGGAACTGAACTCCAGCATATGTGGATGCTACCAATCAGTTCAAGTATTGTATAACACTCTTTTGTAGACAATGTGTCTCTTATAGGCAGTGTGCCTCCTTATGAGCAGTGTGCTCAGGCAGTGAGCCCTAATTGGCAAGTGCCATTTTGTATTTCCATTCTTCTAACAGAGAATACAATCTTTGGTTAATCACCCCGTGGTTTTCTCCCTTAACAGGGTTTCCATGTCAAAAATACTGTGTCATGTGTATTTCCATTTCATGATTATGTTTGCTTATTTGGATTAATATTATATAGATTGTTAATAAAGTTCAGAAAGCATAAATAATTAGGATAACTGATTCACCCCCCCTCTTAGTTATCAACAGAATATCCCTGCACAGAGATAAGTTAGGGTATGAAATAATACCACAAATACGATAAGCCTTTCTCTTAATAGGATAAGCCACAAATATGTGTTTAGGATAGGTTAGGGTTTGCTGAAAATGGCAAAGAGCAAATGATAGAGGAACAAAATAACATATAATACTTGTTTAGTCAATTGTCCCTATGCCAAGCAATAATAATGGGAGGTACGAAATAATACCCTATCATACAAAATACTCCACATAATACGTGATTCTTCAGAACTAGTACGAAGTACCATTTTTCTTAAAACAACCCTACGAAAGAAAACTTTTGCAAATGGCAAAGAGCAAATGACAGAGGAATAAAATAACATACAATACTTGTTTAGTCAAATAGCCCTTTGCCAAACAATAATAATGAGAGGTACGAAATAATACCTTGTCATACAAAATACTCCACATAGTACGTGTAATTTTTTTTTGCAAATCCTTTTTACTAAGATGTATTTCAGAATAGAAACCATCTTCATTGAATGACATGGTAGAAATACTTTGTTTACATGCTGCCAGAGAAATACCACCATCAAAATGTTTGGGGAGATAACTTCACAGTCATTCACAATGGCATCTAACAATTGCTGCTGAGAAAGCTTCAAACTGTCTTCTGTCATTTTTAGTTCATCTTTCAATTTCTTTAGTTGGTACAGCTATGCTTCAAACTATTTTCTATCTTTTTGTAGTGATTCTCTAAGCTCCATAAGATTTTTTTAAAACCTCCCTACGAAAGAAAACTTTGTAAACTACACTTTCGGTCAAATGTAGTTGTACCGTATTACGACTTGAATATCTCTGTGTAGAGATAAGTTAGGATACAAAATAATACCACAAATACGATAAGCCTTTCTCTAAATAGGATAAGCCACAAATACGTGTTTAGGATAGGCAGGAGTTTGCTGAAAATGGCAAAGAGCAAATGACAGAGGAATAAAATAACATACAATACTTGTTTAGTCAAATGGCCCTATACTAAACAATAATAATGGGAGGTACGAAATAATACCCTGTCATACAAAATACTCCACATAGTACATGATTATTCAGAACTAGTATAAAGTACCATTTTTCTTAAAACCTCCCTATGAAAGAAAAATTTTGCAAATTGCAAAGAGCAAATGACAGAGGAATAAAATAACATACAATACATGTTTAGTCAAATGGACCTATGCCAAACAATAATAATGAGAGGTATGAAACAATACCCTGTCATACAAAATACTCCACATAGTACGTGATTCTTTAGAACTAGTACAAGTTGAATTTTTCTTAAAACCTCCCTATGAAAGAAAACTTTGTAAACTACACTTTTGGTCAAATGCAGTTGCGTCGTATTACGGCTTGAATATCCCTATGTAGAAATAAGTTAGTGTACGAAATAATACCACAAATACGATAAGCCTTTCTCTTAATAGGATAAGCCACAAATATGTGTTTAGGATAGGCTAAGCTTACCTTAAAATGGCAAAGAACAAATGACAATAGAATAAAATAACATACAATACTTGTTTAGTCAAATGGCCCTGTGCCAAACAATAATAATGGGAGGTACAAAATAATACCCTGTCATACAAAATACTCCACATAGTACGTGTAAAAAATTTTGTACGAAATAATGAGAGGTAAGAAATCCTTTTTGCCAATCCTTTTTGCTGAGATGTATTTCAGAATAGAAACCATCTGCATTGAATGACATGGCAGAAATACTCTATCTACATGCTGCCTAAGAAATACCACCATCAAAATGTCTAGTGGAGATAACTTCACAGTCATTCATAATGGCATTTGACAATTACTACTCGAAAAGCTTCAAACTATCTTCTGTCATTTTTAATTCATCTTTTAATTTCTTTAGTTGGTCCAGCTGTGCTTCAAATTCTTTTCTCTCTTTGTGTAGTGATTCTCTAAGCTCCATAATACTTTCTTAAAACCTCCCTATGAAAGAAAACTTTGTAAACTACACTTTCGGTCAAATGTAGTTGCGTCGTATTATAGCTTGAATATCCATGCGCAGATATAAGTTAGGGTATAAAATAATACCACAAATATGTATTTAGGATAGGTTGGGGTTTGCTGAAAATGGCGAAGAGCAAATGATAGAGGAATAAAATAACATGCAATACTTGTTGAGTCAAATGGCCCTATGCCAAACAATAATAATGGGAGGTACGAAATAATACCCTATTATACAAAATACTCCACATAATATGTGATTCTTCAGAACTAGTACAAAGTACCATTTTTCTTAAAACCTTCCTATGAAAGAAAACTTTGTAAACTACACTTTCGGTCAAATACAGTTGTGATGTATTACGACTTGAATATCCCTATGCAGAGATAAGTAAGGGTATAAAATAATACCATAAATACAATAAGTCTTTCTCTTAATAGTGATAAGCCACAAATACGTGTTTAGAATAGGCCGGGGTTTGCTAAAAATGGCAAAGAGCAAATGACAGATGAATAAAATAACATACAATACTTGTTTAATCAAATGGCCCTGTGCCAAATAATAATAATGGGAGGTATGAAATAATACCCTGTCATACAAAATAATCCACATAGTAAGTGATTCTTTAAAACTAGTACAAAGTACCATTTTTCTTAAAACCTCCCTACGAAAGAAAACTTTTGCAAATGGCAAAGAGCAAATGACAGAGGAATAAAATAACATACAATACTTGTTTAGTCAAATGGCCCTGTGCCAAACAATAATAATGAGAGGTATGAAATAATACCCTATCATACAAAATACTCCACATAGTATGTGTAAATTTTTTTTGCAAATCCTTTTTGCTGAGATGTATTTTAGAACAGAAACCATTTGCATTGAATGGCATGGCAGAAATACTCTGTCTACATGCTACCTAAGAAATACCACCATCAAAATGGCCAAGGGAGATAACTTCACAGTCATTCACAATGGCATCTGACATTCATCTTTCAATTTCTTTAGCTGGTCCAGTTGTGGTTCAAATTCTTTTCTCTCTTTGTGCAGAGATTCTCTAAGCTCCATAAGCTTTTCTTAAAACCTCCCTATGAAAGAAAACTTTGTAAACTACAATTTCGGTCAAATGGAGTTGCACTGTATTACAGCTTGAATATCCATGCGCAGGGATAAGTTAGGGTACGAAATAATACCACAAATATGATAATCCTTTCTCTTAATAGGATAAGCCACAAATACATGTTTAGGATAGGTTGGGGTCTGCTAAAAATGGTAAAGAGCAAATGACAGAGGAATAAAATAACATACAATACTGCTCAAAAAGCTTCAATCTGTCTTCTGTCACTTTTAGTTCATCTTTCAATTTCTTTAGTTGGTCCAGCTGTGCTTCAAATTCTTTTCTCTTTGTGCATTGATTATCTAAGCTCCATAAGGTTTTCTAAAAAACCTCCCTACAAAAGAAAACTTTGTAAACTACACTTTCGGTCAAATGTAGTTGTGCAGTATTATGGCTTGAATATCCCTATGTAGAGATAATTTAGGGTACGAAAAAATACTGCAAATACGATAAGCCTTTCTCTTAATAGGATAAGCCACAAATACGTGTTTAGGGTAGATTGGGGTTTGCTGGAAATGGCAAAGAGCAAATGACAGAGGAATAAACTAACATACAATACTTGTTTATTTAAATGGCCCTATGCCAAACAATAATAATGGAAGGTATGAAATAATACCCTATCATACAAAATAATCCACGTAGTACATGATGCTTCAGAACTAGTATAAAGTACCATTTTTCTTAAAACCTCCCTATGAAAGAAAACTTTTGCAAATGACAAAGGAATAAAATAACATACAATACTTGTTTAGTCAAATGGCCCTGTAACAAACAATAACAATGAGAGGTACGAAATAATATGTTGTCATACAAAATACTCCACATAGTACGTGTAAATTTTTTTTGCAAATCCTTTTTGCTGAGATGTATTTCAGAATAGAAACCATCTGCATTAAATGCCATGGCAAAATTAATCTGTCTACATGCTGCCTGAGAAATACCCCCATCAAAATGTCTAGGGGAGATAACTTCGTAGTCATTCACAATGGCATCTGACATATTTAGTTCATCTTTCAATTTCTTTATTTGGTCCAACATGGTAGAAATACTCTGTCTACATTCTGCCTAAGAAATACCACCATCAAAATGTCCAGGGGAGACAACTTCACAATCATTCACAATGGCATCAGAGAATTGCTGCTCAGAAAGCCTCAAACTATCTTCTGTCATTTTTAGTTCATCTTTCAATTTCTTTAGTTGGTCTAGCTATGCTTCAAATTCTTTTTTCTCTTTGTGTAGTGATTCTCTAAGCTCCATAAGCTTTTCTTAAAACCTCCCTATGAAAGAAAACTCTGTAACCTACACTTTCGGTCAAACGCAGTTACACCATATTATGACTTGAATATCCCTGTGCAAAGATAAGTTAGGGTATGAAATAATACTACAAATACGATAAGCCTTTCTCTTAACAGGATAAGCCACAAATATGTGTTTAGGATAGGCCAGGATTTGCTGAAAATGGCAAAGAGAAAATGATAGAGGAATAAAATAACATACAACACTTGTTTAGTGAAATGGCCCTATGCCAAACAATAATACTGGGAGGTACAAAATAATACCCTGTCATACAAAATACTCCATATAGTACGTGATTCTTCAAAACTAGTACAAAGTACTATTTTTCTTAAAACCTCCCTATGAAATAAAACTTTTGCAAATGGCAAAGAAAAAATGACAGAGGAATAAAATAACATACCCTACTTGTTTAGTCAAATGGCCCTATGTGAAAAAATAATAATGAGACATACTATATAATACCCTATCATACAAAATATCATAGTACGTGATTCTTTAGAAATAGTACAAAGTACCATTTTTCTTAAAACTTCCCTATGAAAGAAAACTTTGTAAACTACACTTTTAGTCAAATGCAGTTGCACCGTATTACGGCTTGAATATCCTGCACAGAAATAAGTTAGGGTATGAAATAATACCACAAATACGATAAGCCTTTCTCTTAATAGGATAAGCCACAAATACATGATTAGGATAGGCCGGGGTTTGCTAAAAATGACAAAGATCAAATGACAGAGGAATAAAATAACATACAATACTTGTTTAGTCAAATGGCCCTGTGCCAAACAATAATAATGGGAGGTGCAAAATACCCTGTCATAGAAAATACTCCACATAGTACATGTAAAAAAAATTGTACGAAATAATGAGAAGTAAGAAATCCTTTTTGCAAATCCTTTTTGCTGAGATTTATTTCAGAAAAGAAACCATCTACATTGAATGGCATGGCATAAATACTCTATCTACATGCTGCCTACGAATACCACCATCAAAATGTCTAGGGGAGATAACTTCATAGTCATTCACAATGGCATCTGACAATTGCTACTCAGAAAGCTTCAAACTATCTTCTGTCATTTTTAGTTCATCTTTCAATTTATTTAGTTGGTCGAGCTGTTCTTCAAATTCTTTTCTCTTTGTGCAATGATTCTCTAAGCTCCATAAGCTTTTCTTAAAACCTCCCTATGAAAGAAAACTTTGTAAACTACACTTTCGGCCAAATGCAGTTGCGCATTATTATGGCTTGAATATCCCTACATAGAGATATGTTAGGGTACGAAATAATACCATAAATACGATAAGCCTTTCTCTTAATGGGATAAGCCACAAATACGTGTTTAGGATAGGCTAGGGCTTGCTAAAAATGACAAAGAGCAAATGACAGAGGAATAAAATAACATACAATACTTGTTTAGTCAAATGGCCCTGTGCCAAACAATAATAATGGGAGGTATGAAATAATACCCTGTTATACAAAATACTACACATAGTATGTGATTTTTTAGAACTACTACAAAGTACTATTTCTATTAAAACCTCCCTACGAAAGAAGACTTTTGCAAATGGAAAAGTCCAAATGATAGAGGAATAAAATAACGTACAATACTTGTTTAGTCAAATGGCCCTGTGCCAAACAATAATAATGAGAGGTACGAAATAATACCCTATCATACAAAATACTCCACATAGTACGTGTAAAAGATTTTTGCAAATCCTTTTTGCTGAGATGTATTTCAGAACATAAACCACCTACATTGAATGGCATAGCAGAAATACTCTGTCTACATGCTGCCTAAGAAATACAGCCATCAAAATGTCCAGGGAAGATAACTTCACAATCATTCACAATGGCATCTGACAATTGCTGCTCATAAAGCTTCAAACTATCTTCTGTCATTTTAGTTCATCTTTCAATTTCTTTAGTTGGTCTAGCTGTGCTTCAAATTCTTTTCTCTCTTTGTAAAGTGATTCTCTAACCTCCATAAGCTTTTCTTAAAACCTCCCTATGAAAGAAAACTTTGTAAACTACACTTTCGGTCAAATGCAGTTGCACCATATTACGACTTGAATATCCCTGCGCAAAGATAAGTTTGGGTACGAAATAATACCAAAAATATGATAAGCCTTTATCTTAATAGGATAGTCCACAAATACATGTTTAGGATAGGCTGGTGTTTGCTGAAAATGACAAAGAGCAAATGACAGAGGAATAAAATAACATACAATACTTGTTTAGTCAAATGGCCCTCTACCAAACAATAATAATTGGAGGTACGAAATAATACCCTATCATACAAAATACTCCACATAGTACGTGATTCTTCAGAACTAGTACAAAGTACCATTTTTCTTAAAACCTCCCTAAAACATTTTTGCAAATCCTTTTTACTGAGATGTATTTCAAAACAGAAACCATCTGCATTGAATAGCATGGAAAAAATACTCTGTCTATATGTTGCCTAAGAAATACCACCATCAAAATGTCCAGGGGAGATAACTTCACAGTCATTCACAATGGCATCTAACAATTACTGCTCGGAAAGCTTCAAACTGTCTTCTGTCATTTTTAGTTCATCTTTCAATGTCTTTAGTTGGACCAGCTGTGCTTCAAATTTTTTTCTCTTTGTGCAGTGATTCTCTAAACTCCATAAGCTTTTCTTAAAACCTCCCTACGAAAAAAAACTTTGTAAACTACACTTTCGGTCAAATGCAGTTGTTTCGTATTATAGCTCTAATATCCCTACGCAGAGATAAGTTAGGGTTCAAAATAATACCACCAATACGATAAGCCTCTCTTTTAATAGGATAAGCCACAAATATGTGTTTAAGATAAACGGGGTTTGCTAAAAATGGCAAACAACAAATGATAGAGGACTAAAATAACATACAATACTTGTTTAGTCAAATGGCCCTATGCCAAACAATAATAATGGGAGGTACAAAATAATACCCTGTCATACAAAATACTCCACATAGTATGTGATTCTTCAGAACTAGTACAAAGTACCATTTTTCATAAAACCTCCCTACAAACAAAAACTTTTGCAAATGGCAAAGAGCAAATGACAGAGGAATAAAATAATATACAATACTTGTTTAGTCAAATGGCCCTGTGCCAAACAATAATAATGAGAGGTACGAAATAATACCCTGTCATACAAAATACTCCACATAGTACATGTAAAAAAAATTTGCAAATCCTTTTTGTTGAGATGTATTTCAGAACATAAACCATTTGCATTGAATGGCATGGCAGAAATACTCTGTCTACATGCTGCCTGAGAAATACGACCATCAAAATGTCTAGGGGAGATAACTTCACAGTCATTCACAATGGCATCTGACAATTGCTGCTTAGAAAGCTTCAAACTGTCTACTATAATTTTTAGTTCATCTTTCAATTTCTTTAGTTGGTCCAGTTGTGCTTCAAATTCTTTTCTCTCTTTGTGTAGTGATTCTCTAAGCTCCATAAGCTTTTCTTAAAACCTCCCTATCAAAGAAAACTTTGTAAACTACACTTTCAGTCAAATGCAGTTGCGCCATATTACGACTTGAATATCCCTGCACAGAGATATGTTAGGGTACGAAATAATACCACAAATACAATAAGCCTTTCCCTTAATATGATAAGCCACAAATACGTGTTTAGGATAGGTCGAGGTTTGTTGAAAATGGCAAAGAGCAAATGACAGAGGAATAAAATAACATACAATACTTGTTTAGTCAAATGGCCCTGTGCCAAACAATAATAATGGGAGGTACAAAATAATACTCTATCATACAAAATACTCCACATAGGATGTGATTCTTCAGAACTAGTACAAAGTATGATTTTTCTTAAAACCTCCCTACAAAAGAAAACTTTTGCAAATGGAAAAGAGCAAATGACAGAGGAATAAAATAACATACAATACTTGTTTAGTCAAATGGCCCTGTGCCAAACAATAATAATGAGAGGTATGAAATAATACTCTGTCGTACAAAATACTCCACATAGTACGTATAAAAAATTTTGTACGAAATTATGAGAGGTAAGAAATCCTTTTTGCAAATCCTTTTTGCTGAGATGTATTTCAGAATAGAAACCATCTACATTGAATGGCATGGAAAAAATATGTTGGGAATTAAGGTGTCTCAACCTTGGTAATTCCTTACATTATTTATATTTGTATTTATTAATTCACTGCCTATGTTATAAATAATTTGTAAATTCCGTATTGTCATGTTGTGGGATGTGGCACGGTGATGTGGCATCCTACATAGAAGATGAAAACTTGTAATTTTGTCCTCACATGACGAGATAGGTGTCCCACTTAGTGGTAGGAGAATTTTGCCATGTGTCAGCATCTTGGATGTTTTGTAAGGGAATGTTAACCAAAACGGTTATGACGGATTCCTATGATGTAGTTATGACATGTAAGAGTCAGAAATAGAAGGTTATAAGATAGGTGAAGACATGTGTCACGAAGCATCTTTGAAAAAGGTATATTTGGGCATCCCAACATGGACTATGACATGTTGTAAGAGAATATGCTATTTATAGCTTGTGTATGAAGGATTCTCTTACAACTGTAAGTTGTAACTGCTATGACAGATTCTATGACGGTCGTGAGAGTCATAAGAGCATCTGTCATAGCCTATTTTAGAAATAGGTGACCTCTTTAGAATGGGAGCTATGGACAAGTGTCAGGAATATTCTACAATTTTGACCAAGTGTCCTTAGGCATGGGTTTTGGGCCATGAGGCCAAGTTGGACGCCCATTCCAAGATAGGACCAATTTTGCCTTGTATATTCTATATAAATAGGCACTTGGAGGAGATGTATTACAGATTTTATAGGTATTATTATGCTACCAGATTGACTCCAGACATGAGTGTCAAAGAGCATTGAAGCTTGCATTGCAAGTGTATTGTAAACCTTATTCAGTTTTGATAATACATTGTGCAGGTTTCTGAGTGTGGTGTTTTTCACCTGATAAGGGTTTTTCCCACCGTATATCTTTGTCTCTCTTCTTCTATCTTCTTTCTTGTTCATGTGTATTGCTACAATATTATTTTAGATGTTCTTTGTTGTTGTTATTGTAAGGATTAATTTGAATTTGTATCTCTCCCCTCATTAGATTAGTGTAGGAAGCAATTTCTGCACACCTATCTTCCTTTCAGTTGGTATCAGAGCTTGATCACCTTTGGTCCTAGTTGTTGGCTAGGAGTTTTTTTAGCTGATCTTAAGATGAGTAGGAGTCTGTGCAGAGCATTCTGAATCTTATTACAGCAAGGAGATGGCAAGCACATCTGGAAGGATAGAGGTGGAGAAATTCAATGGCAATAATTTTGAGTTGTGGAAGCTCAAGATGGAAGACATGCTTGTAGACCAAGACCTATGGGAAACTATCAGTGGAACTAAACCAGCTACAATGTCACAAGTTGATTTGGATCTCAAGGATTAGAAGACTAAGGGTCTCATAAGACTAAGTCTTGTTGATTCTGTTCTATTAAATGTCCATGAGGAGGCTACTACAAACTTTCTTTGGAAGAAGTTGGGGGATGTGTATCAAGCCAAATCCCTGGTTAACAAACTTTTTCTAAGAAAGAAGTTGTATTCTCTTCGAATGGAGGATGGAGGATCTATTGCTGAACATATGAATGCTTTCAACATGGTTGCACAATTAACATCCATTACTGTGAAGATGGAGGAGGATCATTGTATGACCTTACTTTGTTCTTTGCCAGACTCATTGGATCATCTTGTCATGGCTATTGGAAGCACCACATCCACATTCAAAATGGATGAAGTGGTTTCTTTACTGTTGTCTAAAGAGATGCAGAGAAAGTCTTCTTAGGTAGCCAAAGAGGCTCTTGCGGTTTGTGGAAGACCCAAGGAGAAAGGGAAAAAGAAGGACAAGAAAGATGAGAAGGGCAGATCTAAATCCCATGGGAGATCCAAATCTCCTAGAAAGTCCAAGGCTATCTATTGGAACTATGGTAAATCTGGGCATTTCTGAGAGGAATGCAAAGAGGAAAAGAAAAAGAAGAAGAAGAACCAAGATTCAGATTCTGACAAGTCACAAGATGATGGTGATGCTTTCATCGCAGCCCTGGCAACCCATGCATCTGATGATGTGTGGCTGATTGACTCTGGTGCATCATTCCACATGACCTCGCATCGAGACTGGTTTACCAAGTATGAGGAGTTTGATGGTGGAAAGGTGTGTCTAGGTGATGACTCTCATCTGAAGATTGTTGGTTGTGGAAGAGTCTCTATCTGATTCCCAGATGGATGAGTGAAGGGGATATCTGGGGTTATGCACATCCTAGGTTAAGCACGGAACCTTCTTTCTGTAAGTATGTTAAATGATGTAGGTGTGCAGGTTGTCTTTTCAAAAGAAGGATGCAAGATGACTAGAGGAGCTATGGTGCTTGTTAAGGGTACTAGGAGAGGTACTCTATTTCAATTGGAGCCATGCATTTCACAATGCAATAGTTCTTCTAACTCAAGAAAGAGGGCAGGAGTCACTTCATCCCCACCATCTAAACGAGCAGTGAAGAAATCTGTTGTATCTAGTCTTGATGGTTGTAACCGTACAATGGAAGTTAAGCTTCCTGCTAAAAAGACAATGTTATGGCATAAGAGATTTGGCCACATTGGTGAGAAGGGTCTGCGTACCCTGAAAAATAAAAACCTCGTTGAGGGGTTAGATGATTGTAATCTTGAGTTCAACTTTTACAAACATTGCATATATGGGAAACAAAACCATGTTCAGTTTTATTCAAGTTCTCATAAGTCTTCTGGTGTATTGGACCTTGTTCATTTTGATGTATTTGGTCCTGTTAATGTTCCTTCGTTATCACAATCTGTATATTTTGTATCTTTCATAGATGATTACAGTAGAAGGATGTGGATTTATTTTCTCAGAAGCAAATATGAAGTCTATAGTAAGTTTAAGGAGTTTAAGGCCTTTGCTGAAAATCAGACAGGTAAAAAGATTAAGTGTTTGAGAACTGATAACGGTGGTGAGTTCTGTTCTACAGAATTCGATAAATATTGCAAGGAACTTGGGATTGAAAGACATAAGACAACTCCATACACCCCGCAGCAAAATAGAGTTACAGAGAGGATGAACAAGACACTAATGGAAAAGGCTAGGAGTATGCTTAATGGAGCTAGCCTAGAACAAAAGTTTTGGGCTAAAGCTGTTGCCACTGCTTGCTATCTTGTAAATAGATCTCCTACATCAGCTCTTGTTGGAAAGACACCTATGGAGGTGTGGTCTGGTAGAAATCCCTCAATAAGGCATCTTCATGTTTTTGGTTGAGGCATATGCACATGTGCCTAGGGAGAAGCGGTCAAAGTTGGAGAACAAGGCTATTAAATGTATCTTCATTGGATATGGTGTTAGTGTGAAAGAATAGAAGCTTTAGGATCCTATGGCTGAAAAAGTGTTGTATAGTAGAAGTATCATCTTCAGAGAGCTTACACCTTCTTCCACTATTTTACAGCCAGAAGAAAAAGAGAAGAACGAGGATGTTGTTCAATTTCCTCCTACCCCTAAGAAGACTAAATAGAAAGATGATGTCACCTGATGATGAGGAGAGCTCTTGCAGATCTAAAAGCTTAGATGAAGAAGCTGAACCTCAACCTCAGCTCTTTAGGAAGTCTACATGGATAAGAAAGCAACCTGAAAGGTTTGGTTTTACATTGCTTGATTCTAGTTGTGCTTTTGCTTTGCTTACTAACAACGATGAACCTAGAACTGTATCAGAGGCTATGGACATGAAAGATGCAGGTTCCTAGAAGGAGGCCATGGAGGATGAAATGGCTTCTTTGGAAAAGAATCAAACTTGGGACTTGGTGCCTTTGCCTCCTGGACGGAAACCCATTGGATGCAAATGGGTGTTCAAGAAGAAATTTGATGTAGATGGCAGTGTTGAGAAGTATAAGGCCAGATTGGTTGCGAAGGGGTATTCACAAGTGGAGGGTATAGATTATGTTGAGATCTTCTCTCCCATTGCAAAGCTAACATCCATTCGATTCTTGTTGTCTCTTGCAGCAGCTTATGACTTAGAGGTAGAACAGATGGATGTGAAGACAACTTTCCTTCATGGTGACTTGGAGGAAGAAATCTACATGTCACAGCCAGAGTATTACATGGTGAAAGGTAAATAAAATCTAGTTTACAAATTAAAGTAGTCTTTGTATGGTTGGAAGCAGTCTCCTAGGAGGCAGTATTTGAAGTTTGATGCTTTTGTGTTGTCTATTGGATTTGTGAGATCTGAGTCGGATCACTGTGTGTATTTTAAGATTGATGGTGATTGTATTCTCATTGTTGTACTATATGTTGATGATATGTTGCTCATTGGGAAGGGTAAGAATATGATTTCTAATTTCAAATCTTAGTTGTCAGTACATTTTGAATTGAAAGATTTAGGGGCAACCAGGTACATTGTAGGAATGGAAATCATAAGAGACAGAACCAACAAAAAACTTTGGTTAAGCCAGAGTAAGTATGTGAAGACCATGTTGGATAGGTTCAGCATAGCAGATTGTAGACCATTGTATGTTCCTGTTTCTTTGGGGACAAAGTTGTCTATTGAGGATTGTCCAAAATCTCCTAGTGAGGTGGAGGACTTGAGCAGAGTACCTTATGCTAGTGTTGTTGGCAATTTGATGTATGCTATGGTCTGCACAAGACTAGACATTGCCCAAGCAGTGGGAGTCCTTAGTCAATTTATGGCTAATCCTGGATGGGTTCATTGGGATGCAGTTAAGCAAGTGTTTAGATATTTGAGGGGTACTTCCAAGTATTCCATATGCTATCATGGTAATGTTATAGGACCTCCGCATTCTATTGATATTCATGGATTCAGATTGGGCAGGTGACATTGACAGAAGGAGATCCACCAGTGCTTATGTGTTTACATTGTTTGGTGGTGCTATTAGTTGGATGAGTAAGCGACAACCTGTGGTTTCTTTGTCCATGACAGAAGTTGAGTATATGGCAGCAACTCATTCTTGTAAGGAAGCCATTTGGCTTAAGAGATTGTGTTCAGATATTGGTGTTGATACAAGTTAGATCATGATCAGTTGTGACAGTCAAAGTGCAATTTGCCTTGCGAAGAATCCAACTTTCCATGCCAGAACAAAGCATATTGATGTTCAATTTCACTTCGTGTAAGACATGGTAGAGGATGGGAAGGTAAATTTGGAGAAGGTAGATACTTTGAAGAATGTTGCATATGCATTGACGAAGCCAGTGGGCACAGAGAAGTTCAGATGGTGTTCGGAGTCTATGGGCCTCTCGGCCTATAGTAGTTAAATCCTATTATTATATTGGCTCTTACAAGGTGTTCAAAAAGTGGGAGAATGTTGGGAATTAAGGTGTCTCAACCTTGGTAATTCCTTGCATTATTTATGTTTGTATTTATTAATTCATTGCCTATGTTGTAAATAATTTGTAAATTCCATATTGTCATGTTGTGGGATGTGGCACGGTGATGTGTCATCCTACATGGAAGATGACAACCTGTAATTTTGTCCTCACATGAGGAGATAGACATCCTACTTAGTGGTAGGAGAATTTTTCCATGTGTCAGCATCTTGGATGTTGTGTAAGGGAATGTTGACCGAAACAGTTATGACGGATTCCTATGATGAAGTTATGACATGTAAGAGTCAGAAATAGAAGGTTATAAGACAGGTGAAGACATGTGTCATGAAGCATCTTTGAAAAAGGCATGTTGTAAGAGAATATGCTATTTATAGCCTGTGTATGACATATTCTCTTACAGCTATAAGTTATAACTGCTATGACAAATTCTATGGCGATCGTAAGAGTCGTAAGAGCATATGTCATAGCCCATTTTAGAAATAGGCGACCTCTTTGGAATGGGAGCTATGGACAAGTGTCAAGAACATTCTACAATGTTGACAAAGCATCCTTAGGTGTGGGTTTTGGGCCATGAGGCCAAGTTAGATGCCCATTCCAAGATAAGACCAATTTTGCCTTGTATATTCTATATAAATAGGTGCTTGGAGGAGGAGATGTATTACAAGTTTTACAGGTACTGTTATGCTGTTGGATTGACTCCAGACATGAGTGTCGAAGACCATTGAATCTTGCATTGCAAGTGTATTGTAAACCTTATTCATTTTTGATAATACATTGTGCAGGTTTCTGAGTGTGGGGTTTTTCACCCGATAAGGGTTTTCCCCACCGTATATCTTTGTCTCTCTTCTTCTGTCTTCTTTCAGGTTCATGTGTATTGCTTCAATATCTCTGTTAGATGTCCTATGTTGTTGTTATTGTAAGGATTAATTTGAATTTGTATAGCTCTCCCCTCATTAGATTAGTGTAGGAAGTGATTTTCGCACACCTAATTTCCTTTCAAAATACTCTGTCTACATGCTACCTGAGAAATACCACCATCAAAATGTCCAGGGGAGATAACTTCACAGTCATATACAATGGCATCTGATAAATGCTGCTCAGAAAGCTTCAAACTGTCTTCTATGATTTTTAGTTCATCTTTCAATTTCTTTAGTTGGTCCAGCTGTGCTTCAAATTCTTTTCTCTCTTTGTGCAATGATTTTTTACGCTCCATAATCTTTTCTTAAAACCTCCCTATGAAAGAAAACTTTGTAAACTACACATTCAGTCAAATGCAGTTGCACCGTATTATGGCTTGAATATCTCTGCACAAAGATAAGTTAGGGTATGAAATAATACCACAAATACGATAAGCCTTTCTCTTAATAAGATAAGCCACAAATACCTGTTTAGGATAGGCCAGGGTTTGTTGAAAATGGCAAAGAGAAAATGACAGAGTGATAAAATAACATACAATACTTGTTTAGTCAAATGGCCCCTATGCCAAACAATAATAATGGGAGGTATGAAATAAGACCCTGTAATACAAAATACTCCACATAGTACGTGATTCTTCAGAACTAGTACAAAGTACCATTTTTCTTAAAACCTCCCTACAAAAGAAAACTTTTACAAATGGCAAAGAGCAAATGACAAAGGAATAAAATAACATACAATACTTGTTTAGTCAAATGGCTCTGTGCCAAACAATAATAATGAGAGGTATGAAATAATACCCTATCATACAAAATACTCCACATAGTACGCGTAAAAAGTTTTTGCAAATCCTTTTTGTTGAGATGTATTTCAGAACATAAACCATTTGCATTGAATGGCATGGCAGAAATACTCTGTTTACATGCTACCTGAGAAATACCACTATCAAAGTGTCCAGGGAAGATAACTTCACAGTCATTCACAATGGTATCTTTCATTTTTAGTTCATCTTTCAATTTCTTTAGTTGGTCCAACTATGATTCAAATTCTTTTCTCTCTTTGTGTAGTGGTTCTCTAAGCTACATAAGCTTTTCTTAAAACCTCCCTACGAAAGAAAACATTGTAAACTACACTTTCGGTCAAATGCAGTTATGTCATATTATGGCTTGAATATCCGTATGCATAGATATGTTAGGGTACGAAATAATACCACAAATACGATAAGCCTTTCTCTTAATAGCATAAGTCACAAATACGTGTCTAGGATAGGCCGGGGTTTACTAAAAATTGCAAAGAGCAAACGACAGAGGAATAAAATAACATACAATACTACTCAAAAATATTCAAACTATCTTTTGTCATTTTTAGTTCATCTTTCAATTTCTTTAGTTGGTCCAGCTGTGCTTCAAATTGTTTTCTCTCTTTGTGCAGTGATTCTCTATGTTCCATAAGCTTTTCTTAAAACCTACCTACGAAAGAAAACTTTGTAAACTACACTTTCAGTCAAATGTAGTTGTGTCGTATTACGGCTTGAATATCCCTGCATAGAGATAAGTTAGGGTACAAAAATATACCACATATACGATAAACCTTTCTCTTAATAGGATAAGCCACAAATACGTGTTTAGGATAGGCTGGGGTTTGCTAAAAATGGCAAAGAGCAAATGACAGAGGAATACAATAACATACAATACTTGTTTAGTCAAATGGTCCTGTGCCAAACAATAATAATGGGAATTACGAAATAATACCCTGTCATACAAAATACTCCACATAGTACGTGATTCTTCAGAACTAGTACAAAGTACCATTTTTCTTAAAACCTCCCTAGAAAGAAAACTTTGCAAATGGTAAAGAGCAAATGACAGAGGAATAAAATAACATATAATACTTGTTTAGTCAAATGGCCTTGTGCCAAACAATAATAATGAGTAGTACAAAATAATACCTTGTCATACAAAATACTCCACATAGTACGTGTAAATTTTTTTTGCAAATCCTTTTTTCTGAGATGTATTTCAGAACAGAAACCATCTACATTGAATTGCCTAAGAAATACCACCATCAAAATATCCAGGGGAGATAACTTCACAGTCATTCACAATGGCATCTGACATTTTTAGTTCATCTTTTAATTTCTTTAGTTGGTCCAGCATGGCAGAAATACTCTGTCTACATGCTACCTGAGAAATACCACCATCAAAATGTCCAGGGGAGATAACTTCACAGTCATTCACAATGGCATCTGACAAGTACTGCTCAGAAAGCTTCAAACTGTCTTCTATCATTTTTAGTTCATCTTTCAATTTCTTTAGTTGGTCCAGCTGTGCTTCAAATTCATTTCTCTTTGTGTAGTGATTCTCTAAGCTCCATAAGCTTTTCTTAAAACCCCCCTATGAAAGAAAACTTTGTAAAATACACTTTTGGTCAAATGCCATTGCGCCATATTATGGCTCGAATATCCCTGCTCAAAGATAGGTTAGGGTATGAAATAATACCACAAATACGATAAGCCTTTCTCTTAATAGGATAAGCCAGAAATACATTTTTAGGATATGTCGTGGTTTACTGAAAATGACAAAGACCAAATGACAAAGGAATAAAATAACATACAATACTTGTTTAGTCAAATGGTCCAGTGCCAAACAATAATAATGAGAAGTATGAAATAATACCCTGTCATACAAAATACTTCACATAGTATGTGTAAAATTTTTTTGTAAATCCTTTTTGCTGAGATGTATTTCAGAACAGAAACCATTTGTATTGAATGGCATTGTAGAAATACTCTATCTACATGCTGCCTGAGAAATACCAACATCAAAAAGTCCAGGAGAGATAACTTCATAGTCATTCACAATGGCATCTGACAATTGTTGCTCAGAAAGCTTAAAAATGTCCTCTGTCATTTTTAGTTCATCCTTTAATTTCTTTAGTTGGTCCAGCTGTGCTTCAAATTATTTTCTCTCTGTGCAGTGATTCTCTAAGCTCCATAAGACTTTCTTAAAACCTCCCTACGAAAGAAAACTTTGTAAACTACACTTTCAATCAAATGTAGTTGCACCGTATTACGGCTTGAATATCCCTGCACAGAGATAAGTTAGGGTACAAAATAATACCACAAATACAATAAGCCTTTCTCTTAATAGGATAGGCTGAGGTTTACTGAAAATGGCAGAGAGCAAATGATAGAGGAATAAAATAACATACAACACTTGTTTAGTCAAAAGACCCTGTGCTAAATAATAATAATGGGAGGTATGAAATAATACCCTGTCATACAAAATATTCCTAATAGTACATGATTCTTCAGAACTAGTACAAAGTACCATTTTTCTTAAAACCTCCTAAAAAAATTTTGCAAATCCTTTTTGCTAAGATGTTTTTCAGAACAAAAACCATCTGCATTGAATGGCATGGCAAAAAAACTCTGTCTACATGTTGCCAGAGAAATACCACTGGTCATCAAAATATCCATGGGAGATAACTTCATAGTCATTCACAATGGCATTTGACAATTGCTGCTCCAAAAGCTTCAAACTGTCTTCTATCATTTTTAGTTCATCTTTCAATTTCTTTAGTTGGTCCAACTGTGCTTCAAATTCTTTTCTCTCTTTGTGCAATGATTATCTAAGCTCCATAAGCTTTTCTTAAAACCTCCCTACGAAAGAAAACTTTGTAAACTAAACTTTCGGTCAAATACAGTTGCTCCGTATTACAGCTTGAATATCTCTGCACAGAGATAAGTTAAGGTACAAAATAATACCACAAATATGATAAGCCTTTCTCTTAATACGATAAGCCACAAATATGCGTTTAGGATAGGTTAGGGTTTGCTGAAAATGACAAAGAGCAAATGACAGAGGAATAAAATAACATACAATACTTATTTAGTCAAATGGCCCTGTGCAAAAAAATAATAATGGGAGGTACGACATAATACAGTGTCATACAAAATACTCCATGTAGTTCGTGATTCTTTAGAACTAGTACAAAGTACCTTTTTTCTTAAAATCTCCTTACAAAAGAAAACTTTTGTAAATGACAAAGAGCAAATGACACAGGAATAAAATAACATACAATACTTGTTTAGTCAAATGGCCCTGTAGCAAACAATAATAATGAGAGGTACGAAATAATACCCTGTCATACAAAATACTCCACATAGTACGTGTAAATTTTTTTTCCAAATCCTTTTTGCTAAGATGTATTTCAGAATAGAAACCATCTACATTGAATGGCATGGCAGAAATACTCTATCTACATGCTACCTACAAATTACCACCATCAAAATGTCTAGGGGAGATAACTTCACAGTCATTCACAATGGCATCTAACAATTGCTGCTCAGAAAGCTTCAAACTATCTTCTATCATCTTTAGTTCATCTTTCAATTTCTTTAGTTAGTCTAGTTGTGTTTCAAATTCTTTTCTCTCTTTGTGCAGTGATTCTCTAAGCTTTATAAGCTTTTCTTAAAACCTCCCTACGAAAGAAAACTTTGTAAACTATACTTTCGGTCAAATGGAGTTGCGCCATATTACAGATTGAATATCCCTACGCAGAGCTAAGTTAGGGTATGAAATAATATCACAAATACAATAAGCCTTTCTCTTAATAGGATAAGCCACAAATACGTGTTTAGGATAGGCCAGGGTTTGCTGAAAATGGCAAAGAGCAAATGATAGAGGAATAAAATAACATACAATACTTGTTTAGTCAAATGGCCCTATGCCAAACAATAATAATGGGAGGTACGAAATAATACCCTGTCATACAAAATACTCCACATAGTACGTGATTGTTCAGAACTAGTACAAAGTACCTTTTTTCTTAAAACCTTCCTATGAAAGAAAACTTTTGCAAATGGTAAATAACAAATGACAGAGAAATAAAATAACATACAATACTTGTTTAGTCAAATGGCCATGTGCCAAACATTAATAATAAGAGGTACGAAATAATACCCTGTCATACAAAATATACTACATAGTACGTGTAAACAATTTTTGCAATTTCTTTTTGCTGAGATGTATTTTAGAATAGAAACCATTTGCATTGAATGGCATGGCAGAAATACTTTGTCTACATGCTGCCTGAGAAATACCACCATCAAAATGTCCAGGGGAGATAACTTCACAGTCATTCACAATGGCATCTGAAAAGTGCTGCTTAGAAAGCTTCAAACTATCTTCTATCATTTTTAGTTCATCTTTCAATTTCTTTAGTTGGTCCAACTGTGCATCAAATTCTTTTCTCTTTGTGCAGTTATTCTCTAAGCTCCATAAGCTTTTCTTAAAACCTCCCTATGAAAGAAAACTTTGTAAACTACACTTTCGGTCAAATGCAATTGCACCATATTACGGCTTGAATATCCATGCACAGAGATAAGTTAGGGTACAAAATAATACCACAAATAAGATAAGCCTTTCTCTTAATAGGATAAGCCACAAATACGTCTTTAGGATAGGCCAGGGTTTGCTGAAAATGGCAAAGAGCAAATGACAGAGGAATAAAATAACATACAATACTTGTTTAGTCAAATGGCCTTGTGCCAAACAATAATAATGGGAGGTCCGAAATAATACCCTATCATTCAAACTACTCCACATAGTACGTGATTCTTTAGATCTAGTACAAAGTACCATTTTTCTTAAAACCTCCCTATGAAAGAAAACTTTTGCAAATGGCAAAGAGTAAATGACAGAGGAATAAAATATTATACAATACTTGTTTAGACAAATGACCCTATTCCAAACAATAATAATGAGAGGTATGAAATAATACTGTCATACAAAATACTCGACATAGTACGTGTAAATTTTTTTTGCAAATCCTTCTTGCTGAGATGTATTTCAAAACAGAAACCATCTAAATTGAATGGCATGGCAGAAATACTCTGTCTACATGTTGCCTGAGAAATACCACCATCAAAATATCTAGGGGAGATAACTTCATAGTTGTTCACAATGGCATTTGACAATTGCTACTCAGAAAGCTTCAAACTGTCTTCTGTCATTTTTAGTTCATCTTTCAATTTCTTTAGTTGGTCCAGTTTTGCTTCAAATTCTTTTGTCTCTTTGTGCAGTGATTCTCTAAGCTCCATAAGCTTTTCTCTTTAGATCTTTAATTCTTCAATATCATTTTTCATCTCAAACCACTCTCTATCTATTTGCTCCTAGGTTGTAACAACTTCCTGCTTTTCTCTGTCAAGCCTCTGCCTTTCCTATTTCATTTCTTGTAAAGGTGTGAAGCTCATGAGAAGGAGTTGTTTTTTGAGAGGCAAAACCTACAAGAATGGGAGAAAAATCTTCAAGAAGGCCAAGAAAGGATGATAGATGGCCAGAGACTCCTCAATCAAAGGGAAGAGTGTGTCATTGAAAGGAATGAAGCCACAAAATAGATTGAAAAAGAATTGCATGATGTAAAAATGAATATCAAGAAAGAACAATTAGCCTTAAAAGAGAAGGAAGCTGACTTGAGAGGGAGGTTAGCTGATTTAACAACTCGTGAAGAGGTTTGTTTTCTATTAGCATTTTCATAAAGCAAAGTTCAAAGAGTAATTAAGTGCTTATGATTTTTCTTGTTCTTTGTAGGCTCTTGTCAAACAAGAAGTTATTATTAATAAGAAAGAGCAAGAGCTACTTGTACTACAAGAAAAGCTTGCAAGTAGAGAATGAGTAAGTTGTTTGTCTTCTGAATCTTTCCTAAATTTGTCAAGTAGCAAATTCTACCAAATTCTGTAGTTAGAAAGTTGAGTATCCAACACTCGAGATCTGTCACATCAATTATTAGAGATTCTAAGCTTCTATAGTCCATAATTAATAGAAAATATATTTTTGGAGAAAATTTCAAAATTGTGACAAAGGATTATGATAAATTATGGTCCATCATTAGTATGATTGGGAATGCAGATTAGATCTCCTTATATAGATAACTCCAGTAAAGAACAAATGATGGGGTATGTATCTCCAAGAAAGAATATCAAATACAAACTTCTAGTCATAGCTATAACAAGCTAATCCATATGTTAATTACCTCCTCCCACTAGGTTCTAGTCTTCATGTTTGTGGATAATAGGTCTCCAAGAGTGACATATGCTTAGGCCTTTACACCTAATCAAATTGTGTGTATGTTTTCTAATCTCTACTACATTGCTTAGGTGATGTTTATTTAGTTGTTTTTGTTGTGTTTAGAAGAGTTTGAGCGCTTAGAAAAATTCAATTTCTCAACCTTGTTGAACGAACGCCCATTCTATGTTCTCCAATCCTCTTGGGAATTGGGTTGACTCCACAGTCTCCACTCATCAATTTTAGTTTCACGGTATCTCTTGGTGTCTTGAGAACCTTTGCATGAAGTTTTCTAGATCCCTAGAATACCGTTGAAGAGGGATTATAGTTTTGTTGCAAGTATGGGCCTAACCGGTGTTGTCATTGATGTCAACATACTCCTATTGCATTAATGTCAAGGATTGGATGAGTTGTGTGCTGAGGATATTGAGAAAATTAGCCCTATCAGAAACAAAGAAGATCAGTGAAGACAGTGAAGCTCTATGAAGTTCCCAGCTAGATGAAGATAAGAGAATACACATCAAAAGGTTTGTAGATATGTGTCTGAAGATGATCCAGACAAGATTTGAGAGGTCCGCATGAAAATATGGAGGAGTTATGGTCATGAGAGTAAAACCAGTTCTAGCAACTGTTCAGAGGTGACAAAGTGACACAAATAGGTCTGGTGAGATCCAGAAATACAATATCATGATCTGCAGATCTGATGGCATGTTTGGGAGGCTATTGTGAATTGACAACTCAATTGGTTCATGGTTTGGAGGTCCACAAGCAATCCTTCTAATGTGATAGTGATGGGCAACTGTGTTCTTGAGGTTCTGGATGAAGATGTGAATGATTACAGTAAGCAAAAGTGGTGCAGATGTTCCTAGTGATTCAAGCAAGCTTGTGGGGGTCTCTAGATTGTGTCTAGTTCGTGTTGGTGGTCCGCATTGAAGATTGAGCTCGTAATTGAATATTTACCTTCCAGCGATGGTGCTCTTCCTAGTCTTGGCCAACTGGATGTTTTTCACATGTTACAAATGATCTTACAGTTGTTTTGCAAAGCATGCTAAAAAGATTGAAGTCGCAGCTATGTGTGGCTGACAGTGTAGTAATGTGCATGAAGTTTTTGTAATAAGTAAAGTTGTATTTTTGTATTTTCTCTATAATAAAATAAGTGTATGTTGTGCCGAATTTGATGATCATTCCAAAGTCAATGTCATGTATAAATAAGAATTGCAAAGTCATTCAAAAGGATCATGAATAGGATGAGGAGGTGATAGTGAAGAGGAGCTAAAAGCAGAGCAGAGGTGTTGAGCTTAAATGGAACTGACTCAAGCATAGTGAAGATGCTAATCTTTAGTTCAAGTATGTAATATTTATATTCTTCTATAGACAGTGTGTCTCCTGTAAGTAGTGGGCCTCTTGTGAGCAGTGTGCTCAGGCAGTGAGCCCTAATTAGCAAGTGTCATTTTATTCTTCTTATTCTTTTAATAGAGAATACAATCTTGGATTAGTCACCCCATGGTTTTTCCCTTAACCAAGTTTTCCACATTAAAATCTTGGTGTTGTATGTGTTGAATTTCTTTCTACTCTTGAATTCATGCATTATGCTTCATGATTGAATATTTGATATGCTATTAAAATATAAGAAGCTTTAAAGTATATAAAGAACAGAAGTTTGGTAACAACTGATTCACCCCCCCTCTCAGTTGTCTATCCTAAATCCAACAATTGGTATTAGAGATAAGTTCCTCTAGAAGAAGCTTAACCGCTTGAGGAGATCCAGGATGTCAACCTACAAGAAGGACAGTCCAAGGTTTGATGGAACAAACTTCACTGCCTGGAAGAGCCGCATCGAATGTCACTTACAATGCATGGGAGATCAGTATTGGAGCATAACCTTAACTAAATATGTTCCCCCAAGGAATGGTCCAACAACTATAGATGAAGTCAGAGATGTGAAAAATAATCTTTGAGCTAAAGAAGCCCTATCGAGTGCCTTATCTGATTCAGAGCTGACAAATGTTATGGGATTGAAGACTGCTTATGAGATTTGGACAAAACTAGAAAATCTTTATGAAGGAGACAAATATGTTAAGTGTGTCAAGTTGCAAAGTCTGAAAGAAAAGTTTGAAAACTTGAAGATGAGTGAAGATGAGAATATCACTTTATATATGTCAAAAGTAAATGAGCTTGTATGTGGCATTAGATGTGTTGGTGGAATATTGGATGAAGATGAGATTGTTGCCAAAGTTCTCAAATCTTTACCTCCTTCTTACAAAAACAAAGTTGTTGCCATTGAGGAAATTAGATTTTTAACAACTATTACAAGGGATCAACTGGTTGGTAAGATATCTGCATTTGAGTTGGCTGAGTTTGGTGATGCACTTCCCAAGACTGAATCTGCATTCAAAGCTAGTGCCTCTACAAAAGACAAACAGAGATATGATCAAGGAGAAAGTTCCTCAAGAAAATCAACTTGGTATGAGAAATCAAGAAAAGATCTAGAAGAGGATGAATTAGAAGCTGAAAAATTGAAGCCCTCATTGCAAAGAGACTACCAAGAGGATCCGGTAAGTATGAAGGAAAATTACCTTTTAAATGCTTTGCCTGCAATAAGATTGGTCATTTTACCTCAAGATATCTGGAAAGGTTTTCAAAGCCAAACCCTAATAGATCAAGATTTCAAAAGAAGTGTTACTATGTTCAAGAAGATGATGATGAAGGAGTAACAGATGATGAATTTGAGATAGGAAACAAACCTAGAAGTGACTGGGTGTTTATTGCCATCAAGGAAGAAGATCCAATGCCTATTGAATCTGCCAATCATAAAATGATAGAAAGTGCTTTGGCTGCTCAGGTTGAAGAAAAGGATGAATGGGTTATTGATAGTGGATGCTCTCACCATATGACTGGTGACAAGAGCAAGTTCCTAAGCTTGGAAAGATATGAAGGTGGAAATGTAAAGTTTGGAGATAATCCTGCTGGCAGAATTAGAGGCAGAGGAACTATTTTTTTTATGGAAAGAGAAAACCAGTAATGTTCTATATGTTAAAGGTCTGAAGCATAATCTTCTCAGTGTTGGACAGTTGGTGGATAAAGGCTATGATCTCCGATTCAAAAATGGAAAATGCAAGATCTTTGAAATCTCTAGAACTGAGATTACATCCGGTACGTAGACAAAAGGTAACATTTTCCAATTGGTTGGTACTGGAAAAACTTGCTTATTTATTCAAATTGATCAGAGTTGGTGTGGCATAAGAGAATTTGTCATGTGAATTTTGATAATATCATCAAGATATGAAGCACTCAGGCTATAAGAGATCTTCCAAGACTGGTGAAACCCACTAACAATTTGTGCAAAGAATGTCAGTTGGGTAAGCAGAACAGAGTCACATTCAAAAGTAAGGAACAATCTTCAACTAGACTATTAGACTTGGTGCACACTGATCTTTGTGGTCCGACAAGAATCAGGAGTCTGCAAGGAGATAGGTACTTCATGATACTGATTGGTGACCACTCCCGGATGATGTGGGTAACCTTCTTAAAGGAGAAATCTGAAGAACTTGAGAAGTTCAAAATATTCAAGGCTATGGTAGAAAATGAAACTGGTATAAACATAAAATGCCTCAGGTCTGATAGAGGTGGAGAATTCACATCCGGTGAGTTCATAACATTATGTGAGAAACATGGGATAAAAAGACAATTATCTTCTCCAAGGACTCCACAGCAGAATGGAGTAGTGGAGAGAAAGAACCGAACCATTCAAGAAGCGTCTAGGACCATGATAATGGAAGCAAATGTTCCTCACATCTATTGGAGAGAAGCTGTAAGCACTGTTGTCTATACTCTTAATCAGGTACAAATCAGAGGCAATACTAGTAAGACTCCTTATGAACTTTAGTTTGGCATCACTCCTACTATGAAGTATTTCAAAGTCTTTGGTAGTAAATGCTATATCAAAAGAGATGAAGACCTTGGCAAGTTTGATGCTAGAAGTGATGAAGGAATATTCTACTCAAAGCAAAGCATACCGGTGTTATAACAAGAGATTGAGAAAAATTGTAGAAAGTACAAATGTGAAGGTTGATGAAGGCATGGAAAGTCCCTCAAGGCATTATGAATATGAAGCAGATGATCAGAATGATGTCTCAGACCAAGGAGAACAAGTCTGAACTCTAGTTCAGATCCCGACTGATTCAGAGAATCCTGAAATACAAGAAGAAGAGACTTGCTTGGATGACCTTGTCCAAGGATTAAAAGTGCAAGAGAATCCCAAAAATCCCAGGTATGTAAGACTGAATCATTCTGAAGATCAGTTCATAGGAGATTAAAGCAAAGGTGTTCAAACAGGAAGAAAAATTGCTCAAGATTTAGTGAAATATTATTTGATTTCAAAGGTTGAACCAAAAATAGTAAGTGAAGCATGCAATGATGAAAGATGGGCTAAAGCAATGGAGGAAGAATTGATACAGATTGAAAAGAATCACACTTGGGATCTTGTTCCCAAACCTAAGGACAAAAATGTGATTGGAACTAAGTGGGTCTTCCAGAATAAAATGAATGAAGATGGTGAAGTAGTCAGAAACAAAGCCAGATTAGTCTGTAAGGGTTATTCTCAAGTAGAAGGAGTTGACTTTGAAGAAACCTTTGCTCCGGTGGCAAGAATTGAAGCAGTCAAATTATTTCTTGCTTTTGCTACCTTCAAAGATTTCAAGGTGTATCAGATGGATGTCAAGTCTACTTTTCTAAATGGTGATTTGGAAGAAGAGGTATACATTGAGCAACCAGATGGATTTCAATTATCTGATCATGGAGACATGGTTTGCAAGCTGAAGAAGGCATTGTATGGACTCAAACAAGCCCCAAGAGCCTGGTATGAAAGATTGGACAAACATCTTTTGAAGATCGGTTTCAACAAAGGTACTGCTGACAGTAATCTATATTTTAATATTGATCATGAAAGTATCTTGATTGTTGAAGTATTTGTTGATGATATCATTTTTGGAGGGAAAGATAGTATGTGCAAGACCTTTACAAATCAAATGCAAAGTGAATTTGAGATGTCTATGTTTGGGGAAATGAATTTCTTCTTGGGTCTGCAAATCACTCAAACAAAGAAATAAATCTTCATTTCATAGACCAAGTATGTGAAAGAATTGTTGAAGAAATTTGGGATGGAAGATTCAAAGGCAATGAATACTCCCATGGAAATCGGATGTAAGCTGAGTAAAGATGATGAATCCCCTAAGGCTGATCAGAAAAAGTATAGGTCAATGATTGGAGGGCTGCTCTATCTTACTCAAACTAGACCTAATATTATGAATGTTGTTGGCTGATCCTAGAGAGTCTCATGTCATGATAATCAAGAGAATTCTCAGATATCTAAAAGGAACAGTTGAGTATGGATTATGGTATCCTAAGGATCATGATTTCTCTCTTCATGCATATACGGATGTTGATTGGGTAGGAGATGTGGATGACTAGAAGAGTACCAGTGGTGGTGCATTCTTTTTGGGAAAAAGATTAGTTTCTTGGCTAAGCAAGAAACAATAGGCAATATTTTTGTCCACTGCAGAAGCAGAGTATATTGCAGCACAAGCAGTTGCACTCAAGTATTATGGATGAAGCAAATGCTAAGAGATATTAGAGTAGAGTATTATGAACCTATCACAATCTTCTGTGATATTCAAGTGCAATAAACATATCAAAAAATATGATATTGCATTCAAAGACAAAACATATATCCATCAAGTTTCACTTTTTGAGAGAGCAAGTGAACAAGAATGAAGTCAAATTGGAGTTTGTACCCTCAAAGGATCAGATTGCAGACATTTTTACTAAACCTCTTCGTAAGGACTCTTTTGAGTATCTTAGGGAGAAGTTAGGGGTTATTAGCCCTCTGGTTCTGAATTAAGGTGCACTGATGTGCATCAGTCTAGTGGATCCCACAGTCATATCTTGTGATCTGGATTGATGTTAGGAGGCTGCTACTTGGGGGAGCAGTCTATATGTTTCTGAAGTATGTAAAGTGGTTGAAAGTATGTGCCCTTCGCCATTGATGTCAAAGGGGGAGAGAAGACTTGTCAAAAATAAAAGTGGTTGTTGTTGATAAGGGGAGCTATGTCAGTCAGTGAGAAGAAGTTCTTGTCTTGATGGTTAAAATAGTTTTTCACATTATATGTTGCCATCAATGACAAAGGGGGAGATTGTTGCAAGTATGGACCTAACCAGTGTTGTCATTGATGTCAACATACTCCTGTTGCGTTGATGTCAAGGATTGGATGAGTTGTGTGCTGAGGATATTGAGAAAATTAGCTCTATCAGAAATAGAGAAGATCAGTGAAGACAGTGAAGCTCTATGAAGTTCCTAGCTAGTTGAAGATTAGAGAATGTGCATCAAAGGGTTTGTAGATATATGTCTGAAGATGATCTAGACAAGATTTGAGAGGTTCGCATAAAAATATGGAGGAGTTATGGGCATGCGAATAAAACTAGTTCTGGCAACTATTCAGAGGTGATAGAGTGACACAAATAGGTCCGGTGAGATCCAGAAATACAATATCATGATCTACGGATCTTATGGCATGTTTGGGAGGCTATTGTGAATTGACAACTCAATTGGTTCATGGTTTGGAGGTCTACAAGCAATCCTTCTAATGTGACAGTGATGGGTGACTATGTTCTTGACGTTTCGGATGAAGATGCGAATGATTACAGTAAGCAAAAGTGGTGCAGATGTTCCTGGTGATTAAAGCAAGCTTGTGGGGGTTTCTAGATTGTGTCTAGTTCGTGTTGGCAGTCTGCATTGAAGATTGAGCTCGTAATTAAAGATTTACCTTCCAATGATGGTGTTCTTCCTAGTCTTGGCCGACCAGATGTTTTGCACATGTTACGGATGATTTGAAGTTGTTTTGCGAAGCATGGCATGTTCCTCTAAGAAGATTGAAGTCCTAGCTATGTATGGCCGACAGTGTAGTAATGCACATGAAGTTTTTGTAATAAGTCAAGTTGTATTTTTGTATTTGCTCTGTAATAAAATAAGTGTATCTTGTGTCGACTTTGATGATCATTCCAAAGTTGATGTCATGTATAAATAAGAATTGCGAAGTCATTCAAAAGGATCATGAATAGGATGAGGAGGTGATAGTGAAGAGGAGCTAAAACCAGAGCAAAGGTGTTGAGCTTAAATGGAACTGACTCAAGCATAGTGAAGATGCTAATCTTCAGTTCAAGTATGTAATATTTATATTCTTCTGGAGACAGTGTGTCTCCTATAGGCAGTGGGCCTCTTGTGAACAGTGTGCTTAGACAGTAAGCCCTAATTGGCAAGTGCCATTTTATTCTTCTTATTCTTTTAACAGAGAATACAATCTTGGGTTAGTCACCCCATGGTTTTTCCCCTAACTGGGTTTTTCATGTTAAAATCTTGGTGTTGTATGTGTTGAATTTGTTAAAGTATATAAAGAATAGAAGTTTGGTAACAATTGATTCACCCCCCCTCTCAGTTGTCTATCCTAAATCCAACAAGTTTTTCTCAAGTTCTTTTTCTGTAGATTTTTGCCATTCGTTGATCACTCTGCTATTTGTAGAATCTTATGTGTTTCACATATTTTTGAGATTGTGGACTGCCTTAAAACATACATTCTTTTTTGATCAATTGTAGGAAGAGATTCAAAGGCTTACTCATGAACACCAAGCTGCACTTGAAGTAAGAAAGTCTATGTTTGAAGCAGTAATGAAACAACAACCCAAGGTAGTAGATGATGAATTGGAAAACAAGAGAAATGCATTAGACATTATGGAGCTTGAAATCAAATGCAGAGAGGAAGAAATAAGTAATAGAGAACAACAAGTGGAGAAAAAAGATGAAAAAATAAAAGAGAAGGATAAAGAACTAGATGCAAGATTGAGGAATGTGAAGAAAATTTATAAATCATGCAAGATTAAGGAAAAAGAAATTGAGACTCACTTGAAGAAGCTAGATATGGAAAGAGATGAAATGAACATTTCGAAGCAAGTTATTGAAAAGTCTAAGGCAGCATTGGAAGAAGAGAGACAACAGATTCATAAAGAACAGGAGAGACTGGAACTTACAGAAAAAGAGAGGGACGATTTGCGGATAATACAAATGCAATTGAAAGAGGAGATTGATCATTTTAGAAAACAGGAGCAGGAACTCTTGAAGAAAGATGAGGTGTTGAACGTTGGGAAAGGCAGAGGCTTGATAGAGAAAAGTAGGAAATTGTTACAACTTGGGAGCAAATAGATAGAGAGTGGTCTGAGATGAAAAAGAATATTGAAGAATTGGAGATCTAAAGAGAAAAGCTTATGGAGCTTAGAGAATCACTGCACAAAGAGAGAAAAGAATTTGAAGCACAGTTGGACCAACTAAAGAAATTGAAAGATGAACTAAAAATGACAGAAGATAGTTTGAAGCTTTCTGAGTAGCAATTGTCAGATGCCATTGTGAATGACTGTAAAGTTATCTCCCCTGGACATTTTGATGGTGATATTTCTCAGGCAACATGTAGACAGAGTATTTCTGCCATGCCATTCAATGCAGATGGTTTCTGTTCTGAAATACATCTCAGCAAAAAGGATTTGCAAAAAAAGTTTACACCTTGTTGGTTTTTTCCCAGACTGGATGCTTATTCCCAGATTTCCCTACAAGGTAGCCATTAGTGATCAACAGGATCTCTAGGCCAAGGGCCAACAGTGTAGGAGATAGACTCTGTATTTTATCTCCTCTTCTTCTTTAGGCTCTGCAAGACCTAGGGGGGTATTCCCTACTCAACATCCATGAGGATATGCATACAAAGGCTGGGATGCTGATAGAAAGCAGATAAGTCCTCCTGTAAGTAGACCAAAACTGAAAGATAAGAGCAAAGGGGCTAGCTTTGGGCCTATTTGCAGTTGTAGACAGAGGACTGAGGATCCTAAAACTAATTCTAATGTCCTAAAGATTGTTTTAGATTTAGATTTTGATTTTAAGTTTGGATGCAAAGCTGGACATGGTTGTAACACAAACACAAAGCAAGATTGGTGCCTATCCAGGGCCTGGAGTCAGTAGACATACACCTGTGAATGATCAGCATGAACAGCTAAAACTAGATTTCAGGGGGATATATGTGATACCTGCCTTACAGATATCTCCCAATACAGAGTGTTAAGTTACCTCTACTTATGGCATCCCTACTGCAGTGTACCCTTCCCAATGTTCAACCTGAAAACAGTTTAATCTACCCCTTGAGCAGAAGTTAAAAGATCAGACATTCAACATAGGAATTCTATGTTCTAGAGTCTCAAATATTACTTAAATATCCAGACTCAGAAGAAAGATACATGCAATACTGGAGACAGAATTAACAAAACACATGCTAAGATAGCATTTCTCATATAAGATTAACCATGAAATCAGTGGGTCCATGCCAAAACATACAACAAGAGATACATAGACTCACAGGTTTAGCTGTACAGAGCAACCAGATCAGCTTGTTTTGAATTACAGAGCCAAAAATCTTCAACTTTCAACAACCTTCAAATGAGCAACACAACCTACTATATACAGCAAGGAAGGTTCCCAACATTAATTACATAGTTGACCAAAAAACCCGCCAGATACACAGTATCAAAAAAATGGCACTCAACGCATTGAATGTGGCAGGTAGAAGAGGGGACAGAAGAGGATCTTGAGCCATGAGCCACCAGCCGTGGATGTACAACTTCAGTCGGGTACTGGATCCGTCCACGCCATCGCCCATACCTCTGCAACAATCGCCATTAATGGCGCACCAACCCGCGGCCTTGGGAAATGCAGAAAACTGTGCATCGCAACCATTTCCCGCCAAGATACATCGTCATGATATTTGAAAATATGCAGGGTAGAATTATCCCACATGCACCCCGCGGTGACCTCTTTAACACTTTATATACTAGGTCATGAGCATATATGATGTCGGTGCTTTTGCTCCTGACGACACTAGTATAAGACTTCATCATCATTACCCTTCAGTAGCATGATATCCTGTTGCTTGAAATATCACCCTGACGTCAGCATCATCATCGCAATATCACCTACATGATAATCGCCTTCATCGGCACAACCTGATGCATCGGAGGAAGATCCTCTTGCTTAGCCGATACCAAATGTCTGGCTGATGAACATCCTGATGATGTCACCGTCATATCCTGCTGACGTCATCAGCATATCTGCCTACTGCGCACCTCCTCATATCCAGATGATGTCATCATCATGTTTGCAAATATCGAGGGATCTCCACAAGATGATCAGTGTTAGAAATATGACCCCCCCGGACCTTGATGACGTCATCATCAAATCGACATCAGGATGAGATTCAGAAGATAACCGGATATTTGGAAATATCATCCTGATGCACAAATATCATGCTGCACTGTAGCTCCACTATAAGATTGGGGTGATAGATGAATATGCCAGATATTTGAAAAGATCACCCCCCACTAGATAATGCACGAAGCCGACAGGCGGATATCTCCCTTCGAAAATATCATGATGCAGACAGGCAGAAAAGCGGATATCACCCTAACGTAAGAATGACGTCAGCATCATCAGGATGATAAAACAACGAACATGAAGTGATACGACAACATCAGGATGATATTGACTAAGATCATCCTGACGTTCAAAATATGATGACCACGATGAATATCGGGTCACACTTAGAACTTTACAGCAACATCATCAGGATGATCTTAACAAAGATCACTCGATGTTAAAATATCACCCCAGCGAAAGATCATGCAGGCAGAAAATATGATGACCCTCGCAAGCAACACGGCGATAACTGGAAATATGATGATGATGATGACGACCCTTAAGAAAAAATAAGTCGGGTCGAACAACTCAGAAAATAACCCCTTCAGAAGATCGGGGTGACATCATCATCATAAAAGGGCAAGGTGATATTTGGAAAATCACCAGATACTTGAAAAATCACCCCCGCAAGCAAATCAGGGCACACTGTAGCTCATCAGCAGGATCGGGATAATATCCAAACATCACCCGATATTGAAACATGATGATCCTGATGAAAAATCTGGTCGACAGAAAATCATGATGATGCTGACCCCTTCCCTTAGAATATCATGATGATGATGATCTTCTCCCCTTAAGAAAATATGATGCCGCAGCTGAGAAATGCCGAGGAGGTCCAACACTTAGGAAAATGGGCAAGAAGATATAGGGTTCAAATGAAGAAACCCCCTAAACATGAAAAATCAACCTCCAGGTCAAAATGAGTGCTAACACACCTACTATGTGGAGTATTTTGTATGACAGGGTATTATTTCGTACCTCTCATTATTATTGTTTGGCACAGGGCCACTTGACTAAAAAATTATTGTATGTTATTTTATTCCTTTATCATTTGCTCTTTGTCATTTTCAGCAAACCCTGACCTATCCTAAACACGTATTTGTGGCTTATCCTATTAAGAGAAAGGCTTATCGTATTTGGGATTAGGATAGTTTTTAGCATGCGCTTTGTTCTTCTGTCTAATCCAATGGAAATGAAAACATGCTAAACTCTTTGGAGGTTAATAAAAAATAGTTTTGAATGACACCTTATATGCTATGATTCAATGCTTCAATATAGCCATCAAAATGATAGGGATGAAGTTCAACGTTGAAGGATTTAGGTTGCACTAAAAGTGAATAATTCCCAAATGGTGGGCATCGGGGTGATACAAGTTTCTACAACAGTTTAAAGCCAACAGTCTACACACTAGATCATTGACATAAACTACTATCAGTAACCTTTATAAAAATTGATGTTGTCTATTGAATCATTTGTCAATCACATTTCCTAATGTCCCTGTACTTAGATTTTTCTTTTTATCTTGTCTTAGATGCATACAACATTCAATTTTTCATTGGAAGGAATAAACAAAATTTGATATTAAGGACTTGGCATCCAATTTGCTCCATGTCCGTGACAGAAAGATCTAGGTGTAGATTTCTAGTTTATTTGTTTAGTTAGTTTATATTCCTTTGTTTAATTAGTTTATGTTGTTACATTTGACTAGTTTAGATTGAAGTTTGTCATTTTATTAGACTAGATCTAGTTTTAGTTTGTCTTCGAGTATATTTAGAATTACATTTCTGTTTGTTTGTTTCCATCAATTATGTGTGTGTTTAGTTAAGATTTTGTTTACAATTGCTATCATTTTATCATTTCCAAGTCAAAACATTACCAAAATAATCCTATAGTTATCAATGTCTTTCCTTTTGTGGCATTAAAACAATCATTCCTACCTTGACAATTGTCTAGACATTGAAGATTCCCTCTACCAATTTCTTATGGAAAACCGATATGTGAGTTAGTGAAGGAAACTTCTTTTAGAAAACCTCTAGCTAAATCAATGAAGAAAAGTTCTTCTGGAACCTTTGAGTGAATTACTAGAAGAAATAGACTTTTTATATCATAAAATTACACACTTTATCCAAACTTAAAAATTTAATGAGGTGTGTTTCAAAAATTATTAATTTAAACTTGTCAAGAAAGATTTCATTATTAATTGCAAATTTGTGTTTGGAAAAGAACCTTAATTTTTTAGGAAAATTAAAACAACTACTTACACATTAAAGAAGAAAATTTGTTTACAAATTTTGTTTCACACTATTATTAGTTGCACACATTTAAATATTGTATTAAAAGATTAAAAAGATAAATTTCTTGCAATATAAATTAGTAATTGGCTTTCATGCATTTAACACATGCTTTCTCAATTAAATATGATTTATTTTTTGCATTTAATTAATTAAATCATTTTTATAGATAGATTGTTCCTTTTAGCAAAACAAACAATATAAAAACTAAAAAATATTTTAAAACATTCTAAAATAAAACAAGCAAAAACAAGTGAAAACAAACACTTGTGTAAGAATAGCGTTTACTCATACACATACATACATGCAAAATATCGTCCCACAACTTTTGTACTTGGGAACAACCTGGCAAGTGCATAAGATAGAAAATCAAATTTGTTATAACAATGCTTTTCCTAGAAGATGAATCTCATCCACATCGGGAAGACATAGAAGAGGGATGATGCCTAGTCTATGAGGAGGAGACCACACGATCTATTGTCCAACCCAAGGAGGAGGAGCCCATCTAGCACAACTCTAAGAATGTTGTCGAAGGGTTTCACTATACCCACATCTTTGGCCTCAACATAGGGACCAGTCATGAGGTGGTGATGGAGGAACTTGAGCCATTATACATGGAGTATTTTCTTGTTGATCCAATAGGGCTTGAATGTGGGTCACTGTCACAACCACTTTGTTAGATTGCACCTGAATCTATAGAAGCACATTGGATATAACCAAAGATATGGAATAAGTAGTAAAATACTTGTCAATTGAATTACTAGAAAATAAGGCAACATTTCTATATTTCCAAATAGTCAACAAAATATCCATTGTGAAAGTATGTCATGTCTAAGAAGTCTAGGCCCATTGCCCAACAAAATATTGTTAGGTGAAGAATTATGCCAAAAAGGGCTTGGAGAAGTCATGAATACATGACCAAGCCAACTAAGTTTTAGAATAAAAACCAAAAAAGATGCTTAAGAGTCTCAAAATGTTTGTAAAACTTGGAGCACTTAGGATTAGAAACTTCCAAGTAAACAAGATGTTTTCCAATAATAAGGCCTTGGTAAAGAATACACCAAGCAAAATAGGCAAGTTTAGGTTGGACACAATAGCTTTTTAAGCTATCCAAAAACTCCTACTCCAAACATGGAGAAAAGAACAAAGAGACCCAACTCTCATTTAGCTTTTGAATCATAAGAAAGTGATGGAAGAGTCAATTATAGCCTTTGTTAGGAGAATATGTTTAGAAGGGTGTATCTAAAAATCATTTCTAGTCCCTCCACCATGGCCAATTTGATTGAATTGCAGTGTTATTCTGAAGGTCAAAAGGCACAGCCTCTAGGATCTGATAAAAGGATTCCTTATCTTGACTACTCAAGTTAAACTTGGTTGTAGGTTGTGGGCAAGAAAGCCAGGAAGAAGTTTCTTTAGCCTATACAAATCACGAATAGTATAAATTCCCCTTCTAAAAACCTTTAGAGTGAATCTAGAGATTCTTGGCCAATGGAATAACAAAGAGGGTAATCACTGGAGACCACCACAACAAGTATTGTATCAAAATGCCCATCTCAAAAACCATTTCCATTCTAGTTGAGCTAAGATTGAATGGATTCCCATGTTTCCCATATGTTTTTGGCTACAAAAATATCAACAATCTTAATAGACACATGGGAGATAAGAAAGGTTTGAAAACCCAAATTTGTCTAGATTATACAACTATAAGAAAGAATTGAAGAAATATAATTTCTTAAAAGCATCTTTTATGCCTCATTACTTTCAATGGTCCTAATAACTTATTTGACATGAAGAACAATACCTAACCATTACACATCAATTAAAACAATCTAAATATGAAACTATATAATGAAAACCTTTACCTTGCTCAAACTAGCCCAAAAAAAATTAACCCACAATAAGATTACCAAAAAAGAAAAACCAACCAGAAGAACAATACACATAAGTGACTGGAAACATTTAGAAATAATGTGTTTCACTAAACCCACTTTTAAAAATGGAAGTTAGCAATTGAATAACAATTCAATTGATTTATACATACATTGGGTAAAATAAAATATACATTAGCACTGTATAGAGCTATACTGATCCAATAACTGGTGCACACATCTTTTATTATGAGTTAAGAGATAAGATCAACAAGAAAAGTAAATACAAGAAATCAATGGCCTGAGGTCATTCTCTCTGATAATCCATTTCATTGGCCTGAGGGATTGCTCTCTCTCGTTGATAAAGACAAATCTCACATTTAGGGGAATTCAAATAAGTTTTGCTTGGTGTGTCTTTGGAGACACGATTGGGTGGCGGGTGAGCTTAGCTTAATTAACGTCCTAGACAACAGACACTTAACAACCTCCTTCTGACGTCACTTGTTAGCGATCCAAGTAAGATAGTTGTTCTTGAGGTCTCCGATGACACACTCTTGGTCATTGGTCCTAGCGGCACCTGCCTAGTAAGAGGTCTTTTCTTAAGATGCCTCGTTGCCTTGGCCAGCTTGTGATGGGACGTTCCAGTTTGCTTATTTCACCTGTCTATCAGTTAGATCAACTATCTATCATTGACTATTTGATTTCTTGACTTGGACATTCACTTGTCATGATGATTTGACAGTCCTGATTGGACTGTTGGATTATCATGACAACTGATCATTGCTTCCTCTTGTCAAGACATCAAATATTCATTGACTGCAATAACTTAAAAGTTTTCTTTTACTTCTTTTGAAACAACTGCAAAATAGGTCCAACTAAATTAGGTGTGAACACAATTTAGTAACAAGAATATCAAAGAGGGTAATCACTGGAGACCACCACAACAACTATTGTAACAAAATGCCCATCTCAAAAACCATTTCCATTCTAGTTGAGCTAAGATTGAATGGCTTCCTATCTTTCCCATATGTTTTTGACTACAAAAATCTCATCAATCTTAACAAACACATGGGAGATAAGAAGGGTTTGAAAACCCAAATTCGTCTAGATTATACAACTATAAGAAAGAATTGAAGAAATATAATTTCTTAAAAGCATCTTTTATGCCTCATTACTTTCAATGGCCCTAATAACTTATTTGACATGAAGAACAATACCTAATTGTTACATATCAATTAAAACAATCTAAATATGAAACTACATAATGAAAACCTTTACCTTGCTCAAACTAGCCCCAAAAACATTAACCCACAATAAAATTTAAAAAAAAAAAAAAAAAAACCAGAAGAACAATACACATGAGTGACTGAAACGTTTAGAAATAATGTGTTTCACTAAACCCACTTTTCATAATGGAAGTTAGCAATCGAATAACAATTCAATTATTTATACATACATTGAGTAAAATAGTATATACATTAGCACTGCATAGAGCTATACTGATCCAATAACTGGTGCACACATCTTTTATTATGAGTTAAGAGATTCGTGTAACTTAGTTTTTGTCCTCTATGGCATGGATTTTATCCAAAGTCATGGAAATCAACAAGCTCGGAATTTACAGAGGTTTTGGGGGAAAAAAGTCAGGTTTCAAGTTAAAATTTGTTTTCTTGAATTCATGTATCCGACTTTTGTTTCTTTTTTGGTCCCATTGCAGCATAGATTTTATATTCATGAGTCGTCATCTAAATCAGGAGAGACCATCTAAAGTTTGACTCTCAATTTATTACCTAGGTGATAAAAAATTGTAATAAATAATAATCTCTCGGATGATATGTTTTAGATATAATGTCTATTCACCAACAATATAAAAGTGGATAAATTTTCTTTTTGTCATTGCTTTAAACTGCCAGATAACAAAATGCAAAAATGCAGGCTGCATTACCACTGGACAAAAATAAATCATACCCTGACCAAGATAATTTGTTGAAAACAGCCTTCAGATTATTTTCATGGCATTGCTTGAAACTGCTAGATAATAAAATGTAAAATTGCAGGCTGCATTAAGACTCAATGATCAAAACAGAACCATACCTTAACCAAAAGACTTTGTCAAAACCTAGTAGTTGATTTCCAAAAGTAATTCACTTAGAGTTTCAATTTGAAAATAAATGACTGAAATTGAGAATGGAAATAGCTATTCTTCGTTGATAAACTATATACTGAATATCCGATCATCATCATATTGTAATGTCTCAAAATTTGTCTGTGCTTATTTTACAATAGAGGAATATAGCTTGCAATACCAATCACCCATTTCAGAGCTGTTCAAAATAAAAAAACACAGAGATGTTTCATGTTGGATTCTTGTGCCAAAAAGGTGAATTCAAAACAGCAACCTAGTTTGCTAGTATAAGCCATCTTGTGGGTAGTGATTCTCATTCTAATTACATTAAGGCAAAAAACTTGCAAAACCAAATTGCTCAAGGAACATGCACTTACCCATTTGAACTGTACTACTGTAATGACTAGTTGTTACCAGTTTGTGGTGCACCCTCTTGAGCCATATCTGCTGGAAGTGCTGCTGGGTCAAGCTCCCAACAATCTCTTGGTATATTCAGAGCATCATTCCCTTTAAGTCTGTGTGCAGGCACCTTATGTGAGAACCTCAGCATGTTTTTCTCTGTAGCACCTTCAATCTTCATCCTTTGGAAAAGAGTCCTGTATTTCCCCACCTTCACAAGAGGAACAACATCGATCCCAACTCCATTTACAGAATCACTGAGAATCTCTACCAAGAGATATTTATGCCTGACTTCTTCAGGAGTGGATGCATCCCAATCCGGTGACCAGTCCCTATAGAGAGCCCAAACATCTCCCCTTCTTGGCATAATTTTAACCCCTCCCTTAGATATCTCCCACCTCACAATGTGAGAGAAAACATTGACGCTGTTGATAGCAATAGAATCTAGAAACTTGAAATCCCCACACCCCTTATAAAATCCAGCTTTGTACCATTTAATCAGAGCAGGCTCATTATTGAGCAATGACTCAAGCCAAGTTATCTGCACCTTAAATGGATGCAAGGAACTAATTTTCCGTATCCGAGCATAAAAATGAGGCATTCCATCGTCATCATCATATGCAGCCCAAATCTGGTTTACCTCAAATGACTCTTCTGCTCTGTCTCCATCAAAATCATAAAATTCTGAATGTGGCACAGCCACCATCTCCTCCTTTTTATCTGTATTTACTTTTCCTGTTGATCTATTAGCATTGTGAGTTTTCCCCTGTTCTCCCCAAACCATCTTCCAAAATAACACAATCATCCTCGTCGTTGTCGTCGTCAGCACCATTGTTTTTTCTTTTGTTACCAGTACCGGACGCCTTACTAAAGCCCTGATTATGCCTCAGCTCAAAATCCTTCCGATCCACTTTGTCAAAAACACTCTGGCCTGAGCATCTCTGGCTTACTTTCTGAAACTCGTTACTAGATGACCCTTTACCCTTGAAAGACCTTCGCAATCCATTTCTCTTTTTATCATAGAGAATTCCCCAAGTTTCAGTGCCATCTTCCTGGCCTTCAAGAAGAGGATACATATTCTGAGCTTTCAGTGCCATCTTCCTGGCGCCTTCCAAATCCTGGCCATGGAATTTTTTCTCTGCAATTTCCTTGGCCTTTCTGGCCTCATCTTTAGAATAGTCCATTAGCAATGCCTGTACAAGTGTTCCTGGCTTCCAAGGCTGACGGGAGATGTATGAACTAGCAGCGAAAAATAACTGTCACTGCCCAGAATTACAATGAAGAAATTAAGATCCCAACTTCTATTAATGTACATAGCATGATATTTTATCATCATAAGAGGTCATCAACCCGTTCGTCGGCTTAAAGATGATGAAATTGAGCCGATACTAAAGCTAAAACTAATCGCCAAATGATGTTAGTAATAGTGTATCTTACTTACTATAAGTTCATAAAAAAATAGTGCCTCGTAATCATTCAGTCTTCGAGCAGAAATAATGTCAATAAGCTCAATTAAATCGTGCTTGCATTGCGAAGAAAGATTGATAAAAATCACGTTAAATAAAAAGTTGTGACAGGATATTTTCACGTTAAATAAAGAGGTACAAAATTGTATGATAGGGTATTATTTTGTATCTCTCATTATTATTGTTTGGCACAGGGTCATTTGACGATTTGACTAAACACATATTGTATCTCCTGTCATTTGCTCTTTGCCATTTTCAGCAAACCCTGGTGTAGACACGTAAGGCTTAAATTTGACAGTTGTATAACTGTATTTAGGCATTTTAGCTGTAAAATACAACTGAAATTTTGAAAAGACTGTAACATATGAAAGGAGAGATTTTGGACAAACTGTCAAAATTTATAAAGGATTATGATGATATATATATTTGGTTTTTATATAATTTATTTATATTAATGTATGTAATAGTATTTTAAAGGTACTTTTGAATAGATAACTGTCATACAAAAACTGTTTGACAGGCAAGGTTCACTGTCAAATTTAAGCCCTGTAGACACCTTAAAATGACCAAGTCGTTGCACTACTTGTATTTCATCAAATCTGTCTAATCCTCTGCATTTCAAACGTTAATTAAATAATCTAATTATTTAATTAATTTCACCAAAATCACCAAATTCTTCTAAATCACATAAAGTCGACATTAATTAAATAAATTCTCTTTATTTAATTAATTAAATTAAATTCCTCTACTATTCTTTCACAATTAAATAATTTCAATTATTTAATTAGCTCATTATCCTCTTTCAAATTTCAAATTCACATTAATTAAATAAATCCAATTATTTAATTAATTCATCCAATTCTATCTTATCTACAATTAAATAATTTTACATTATTGAATTAATTCAATTGTTCTTCTAAATTTAAATAAATCATGCAAATTTATTTAAATTATCTCAATCTTCTAAAAATAAATAAAATTAAATATGTTATTTATAATCTTCATATCTTGCCGATGATGGCATGGTTCGGTGGTTAAGTTACTTAAAATGTAGTGGCGGCCACCAGAGTTCAAACCCCCGCTGGGCCATCGAGCTCGCAAGGCTTTACGCCTTCGCTGGGCCAATGAGCTCGCGGGTTTGAAGTGTTCTTCCTAGGGGGTGAGGTCCCCCAGTTGTGGCCTCACCGGTTCATTGCTCCGGGCAAAAGCATTCACGTGGAGCCGGAGGGCATGTCGCACCAGCGTCGCCGGTCACGTTAAAAAGTTTACCAGGGGCATTATCTTTAAAAAAAAAAAAACTTCATATCTTATTGTTCCTCAATCTTGCACAATTAAATAAATAAATTTATTTATTTAATTTTAGTTATCTTCCAATTCCTCTTAATATATCTTGTTAACTCATGTGCACAATCAGTCTTATTTTTAGAACTCTAAAAAAGACAAAAATACAAGTTGAGTTATCTATTCAATCAATTTTGTTTTCATCATATCTTACTAAAAATATCCTTGTGAATTGACACATGTTGTGTGCACATTCATCATGGTTATTAGATTTATCTCCTCTATTGATTCTTCTGAATTATCTGAACCGTTGATCGATCTCTATTGAAACCTATATAAACCCCCTTCATCTCCTTCACAATTCCTCTTCGATCACTTATTCTCAGACATCATTTAACAGAACTTTGAGTATACATCGCATCGATTGAGCAACTTTACGATCTTTTGACATTGATCTTTGAGCACTTTACTTGCTTGTTGCAAACATGATTTCGCGGCATTATTGAACAATCTACATATCGACAAAGAGAACAAAACAATCTGGGTAAAAGCTTTCTAATTTTATTTGATTTATAGATCATGGCTTCTTATTTAGATTAGATCTCTTTATGCTATAGGCTTTTGATTTGTTTTGTTTTGATTTATCATTTAAACATTAGTCGATTTTCCTCATAAACACCCAACCTATCCTAAACATGTATTTGTGGCTTATCCTATTAAGAGAAAGGCTTATCGTATTTGTGGTATTATTGCGAAAGACCTACACACAAAGTACCTTTCCACAGGACCATTTTAAGCAAAGCGCAACCTTCAATAAAATTTGTGGCTTATCCTATCAAAAGAAAGGCCACCATGACTTGTACCTTCCACGGCCCTCTGTAACATTTGTCTGACTATTCTGCCTTCTCATTGCCTGAAGGCGTTCCCTCGGCCTGGCATCAGCAATCCACGGTCTCTATTACCCTAGAGGCATGCAAGACGATCAAATGGTTTTTAGTTGTTCGATCTCGTCAGATTTTTTTGGTTTCCATTTCCGTTTCCGTTTTCTCCAGCAATTTCTTCCCTTTCCCATTTCCCGGCAATCTCTTCCTGCACATTCATTTCATGTGGTCGTTATAAAATGCGGGGCTAAGACCAGGCACTAATACAGATATGACTACGGCCTCTCCAAAACCCTGCGCCGTTTAAAAAATTTGCCTAAGATTCAATGAACCGCCATGCAAATTAGAAAATCGTGAGAACACAATAAAATGACCGAAAAACCCACAAAATAAGCTGGTTAATTATTGCTCAGCAAAGATATTAACCTACAAATATTGATGCTTCCATGCCCACACATGCTTACAAAATGTTAACTCAAAGTCACCAATATTTGTTTAGACTTTTTTTAATCTTTAAATTTCTATTTTAGATTATTAAATATAGTTTAGTTAAAACTTTTTATTATAATATTTTATTACCTATAATATTAAATATATTATTGTATATTAAAATGCATAAAAATATTAAATGTATACAAATATATATTATATACAAAATATTTAACTAACTATAATATTAAATATATAATATTGTATATTAAAATGTAAATAAATATATATAAATATTGAAATTAAATATTAAATATTATATAGAATATAATATATATAATAGTAAATATTATATATTTTATATAATTATGTGTTTATTAAATATATTTAAATATATCTTGGTGGTGATCATTATAATCATCAGATTATACCATAAACATCTAGTTGTCAATGGGTAAATTGGGCTTCTCAACCACGGATCTCATTTGTATATAAACGTTTAGTAATTTTCAAACAATTTTTGTTAAATGTTATATATTTAAATATGTAACACCTAAAATGTCTTGCTAAACTTAAAACATAGTGGAGGATCTCTTACATGGATTTTAACAAAGGAGGACATAGGAGGGAGATAGAGGGAGAGACAAAGATATAGAGAGGTCCGAGAGAAGCATAATTTCTTATTATTCTGCCATAAATAGAGTTTTGATCTTCAATGCTTGTAAGATCTATTCATCCACTAATATTTGAAGTATAGAAAAATGCATTGGTGTTAAAGAGTATAGTGAAGTTTATCATCCAAGAATTGAAGTTTATGACTTCTTTGCACCTTAGTCAAGCCTTTTAACTGAATTAGCAATAAAAGTAAAGAGATAAGTATGGTGGTAATGAATGTTGATGTGTGGATAGAAGTGAATGTTGTTGATTTGATTGTTTATTGTTAATGTGAGGAAAAGAGACTATTCCAGGCTCACCACCTTCCAATTGAAGGCATCCAAGTTGGCAAAAGTGCCCCAAGAAATTTTACCTCAAAAAGTGAAAACACCATGACACATGGTAGCGGACATAGATGATTTGGAGTATGACTCCAAAGGTGAAAGAAAGAAGTTGGAAAAGAAGAAACCTACAAGGGTCAAAATTGTATTTTCTAGAAAGAACAACCAAAATGAATCCAATTGGGACCTAGGTGCTTCTTCTCTCCCCAACACTCTTTATTCTTAGGTAGGTCCAAATCCTATCAATATCCCTTCTTCCTCTTCTATTGAGAAGTTACTTGTGGAGCATAAAGGCTCATTTCAGTCACCCAAAGACTTTCCAAGAACTCCTGTTCCATCTCCTCCTCACAACACTCACCACAAATCCCTTCTCATAGTACACCTCCAACTTTGGATTCTTCTTGTGGTTCTCCCAAACCACCATACCCATCTCCTCCCAAGAAGATTCCCATTCCTCCAACCAACTCACCTACTCCACCACCTCATAGCTCTCCAAATGCATCCAAATCTCATCCCTACATGGCCTTCAAAAGGAGCAAGGTAAAATAGATATTGCAACACAAGGAGAGTCCTCCACCTAAGATACTCCAATATGGTTTGATCACATATTATAAAAGAGGAAGAGAGTTACAAAACTAGTGGTTGGATATTTCTCATAGCTACCATCAATGATAACTAGACCTCTACCTCCAAAGAAAGCTAGAATCATAATAGATGCAAATCTTTAACTATCAAGTAGCAATCGTATCCTTGGGAAAGCATACAAGGGAATAAATCCAAGAAATAGCTAAGTCCTTTGTTGACCTCTTAATATAGAAAATGGATAAAGATGCAAATCTTTAATTATCAAGTGGCATAAAATAGAGGAAGAGATGCAAATATTTAATTATCAAATGGCAATGGTATCCTTGGGAAAACATACAAGAGCAGGCATCCAACAAATAACCAAGTCCTTTGTTGACCTATTGATATAGAAAATGGATAAAGATAGAGCAACAAAAGAGGAACTAATAGAGAAAGTTCCATATCGAACCAATTATATCTAATATTTGGTGGGGCCAATTAGATTTTCTATTGACACACATACTCCATTTATAAAAGTTATAGTTAAAGATGTTCCTTAAATAATGAGCTGGATAATATTGTTAGAGCAACAAACGCATGGACAAATGAGTTATTTTCACTTGGATTCAATATAATTGGGGACATATTCTATTTGTTTCATAAATTTCAAGATGAACTTAATTTAATTATGTGAGGCCGACTATTTTGCCTCCTATATTTTGATCATTGTGCTATTCAGTAGTGACTATGTTTCATATTGCAGACTTGATGTTTTATATCACTGATTTGATATATGTGATTTGATTCGGTCATATTGATGATATGCTGTGGTTCGATATATGGATTTATATTAGATGTTACTTTGTTATGAGATTCTAGTTGTTTATGTGATTGGAATTAATTGACATGTGATGGAAAAATGCAGTTAATTTGGAGTTATGTATGGATGGATATTGTTGTATTGTTTGCGTGAAATTTAATTTCCAATTGCTTTGGCTATCACTTTCATGACAGAACTAACACTTGATCGAGATGTGCAGGTTTTACCTTCCCTAGCCACGAGAAATCGGAGGTAGGATTCACACCATGTTATTCCCTATTAAGTTGATCCGTTCCCAAGAGGGATAAGGATCACATGTGTAATTGAATGATGATTTATTGTGCTTGGGTTTAATTTTAATTATTTTTATTTTTAGCCTTAGTACCCCTTCTTTTTCTTATTTTTGATTAATGGTAAGTGTTGTAATATTTTATTTGATTTATGTCAATTATTTTTTTTAATTTTTTTGGGCCATTTATATGTGGATTTTCAACCCCTTTCATGACCCCTAGGGTCCCAAAAGTTACCCTAGGTGGTCAACCATGAGTCTAGGGTCAACTTGGACCACCTAACCCTAGTTTTGACTCACCCTAGGTCACCCTAAACCATGGTGGAGTAAGAGTGACGAAATTGGGAAGAGGGGAGATGGGGATGGGCCTTGCCTTGGGAAGAGCACATCTCCCATCCCTAAGTTTTGGGAAACATTCCCAAGGAAGACTTGGGAGGTCTCCAAGAGTCCTCCGAAGCTCCCAAGTGAGTGGGAGCACCACTCAAGGCCATTGTCTTGTTGAAGGGTGAGTGGGAATCCAACTCACCATTTGTCCCCCTCCCACTTGTGTGGGAGCACAAGTGGATGAGGTGGAGATGGAGGTGAAGGGAGAGGAGGACACTTGTCATCCTCTTACCTTCTCTAAATTCCAAGTGGCTTGGGGGGAGGGAAGAGATGGTGACAAATGTCACCACCTCATTCTCTCAAGGCCAAATAGAGGGCCTATAATAGCTCCTCTTGTAGAGGAGTGGGGGTTCTTGCCTTCTAGTCTTTTTCCTTGTATTATGGAAACTTTCTTGCAAAATTTGAGTTTTCCTTTCTAAGTTTGGAGGAGTTGGAGAAGGTTGGGGAGATTTTGAAAGTAGGAAGGCTTGGGAAGGCTTGGAGCTCTTCACCAATTTCTTCTTCCATTGTCAAGGCCTTGAAGGTAGGCCTCTAAACTAGTTCTTGCTTTGCTTTTATGATGTCCATGTTTGAATTTTGGTTGAAATATTGTTGTATTGTGTTGTTTTACATATGATGTTGGGGTGGGTGTCATGGTGAGAGCACCTCCAATGGAGGAAATGCTCAACTAGTTTGGGTAGGGGAGAGGAACAATCATTGGGGGCTCTCCCACAGTTTGTGTTTAAGTGTTTATGCCTTGAGGGCCTATTATCATTTGAGGAGGAGTATCTATATGGCAAGAGTGCCAAGCATTTTGCTGTGAGATTCTAGTGGATTGTGTTGTTCAGGGATTTTGGCTTGAGGCCATGTGATGAGATCTTCTTTATCATTGGGAGCCCCTTTAAGTTGAGAGGTCTATTCCCTACCCTCACCAAACTCATTTACATGAGTTGAGTATTGTGTTAAGCCTTTGGGTTGTTGGGTGTGGATGTGTCTGTTTTCTGTTGTGGATTGATACACCTGTGTGAATTCCCTACCTCCCTAGCTCGGGGGTGACCCACTTGCGGGTCTACAGTAGGGAGGAGAGGTTTCCTTTCTTGTGGTTGTTTTCCTTGTTGCTTCATTGCTGAGTTTAGTTGCAGGTTTGAGTGGAGAAAGAAAGGAGGTTGAGATGCCCATCCTGGTGTGACCTTGCAGTGATATAATGGCTATTGCAGTCATGGCCAATGAGGCCTTAATGTAACCGTTTTGACCAGATTATGGATTTCATGAAGTTGGTTGTCAAACAATTTAGAGAAATGTATGCACTATGTTACACTACTTAATGTTGTTTAGTTCCTAGTTCAAGAAGATTGGCTGTCAAACAAAATTGTGTACTTTAAATGGGGAATTACCACCTATTTAGATGTTATTTGTAATCTTGTTAATGAACCATCAAAGGAAAAGAATGTATTGCTGGGTCTGTTGAACTGTATCAAAAAAATATATATTATATTTTTGCCTGAGTTGTTTAAATTTTCTAGTCATATTCCTTCTCAAGTGACACATATGCATGTGAAATTAACCTAGATGTTCTTTTTACCATTGTCCTCTCTAAAAATAAATAATATGCTTGTGCTAGGAATTTCTGTTTATATCATGTTGTGAAGGGAAGAAAAGAAAAGTCTTTTGCATATAGGAGAGTGGAACTCGAAGTTATATATCTGTTTTGTCATGCAAACTTTACTAGAAATTTTAGTTGCTGTTGATTTAGATGGAAGATTTAATAGTTGTTGTAAGAAACAAAAGAAGCTAAACTAGATATCTGATTTGTGCACCTGGAGTTCCTTGTTAATGTGTTGTAGAAAATAAGGATGAAATGCTGCATTTTTTTTTTTAGCCATATATTTATAAAAAAAAAAAAAAAATTTGGAATGTTGTATCCAGTTTTAGACCATTGTGTGAGGGAATGGAGATTATGAGAAGTTACATAGTTTTGCATTCCTTGTATAATCATAAACTTAATTGAAGGTTTTATACAAAAGAAATTTTTACCCTTGCTGTTCCTATTGTTCTACCTTTGGGTGTTGCAAAAGAAAAAAAATAATAACAATAATCAAATAAATAAAATAAAATATATTTTTTTTTATATAGCATGAGTTATAGTGTTAAATATATATATATTTTTATAGCATGAGTTATAGTGTTGCTAAAAAAATAATGGTGTAAACGTCCTTACACATAAATAAAGATCTGTATATGTATTATTTTTTTTATGCAAAAAATGTAGCATATACCTGTGATTTATGCAAAAAAATCTGTGTTGTCTTCTTTTCTTTAGCAGTTTTATTGTTTTTAAAAAAAAACTTACAAATTTTTTTTTTTACAGAGGGTTGGGATGGGCGACGGCGCCCATCCCAACCCCCATCTCCCTTCCCGCCGTAGTCTACCCTGTGTTGTGGGTGTGGGGAGCTCCCCACACCCCATCCCCCCAACACCCCATTCCCGCGAAACTCAGCTCGCACCACCACCGACACCGAACACCGAACGCACAGCGCGCCACCGCGGATACCTCCGCCATACCCTAGCACTCTGCCTCCCGCGACCTGTAGAGATTTCCCTCCGCGGCTCCTCATTACCTCTGCCCCCACAGGACCGCCGACCTCTACAACCTTCGGACCACCTCCCGTGACTCCTCTCGTCTGCGGCCACCCCGTTCGCCCCTGTCAAGCTTTTCGCCGCCGCCGTGGGGCAGCACCCCGTCTCTCCTCTGAGTGTTTTGACGACTCCCCACGGCTGCCGCCGCTGCTCTCTTTTTCCCCTTAAACGCAGCAAACAAAAAAAAGTTTAGGGTTAGTGTTTTTTTTTTAGCGTGGGAAGGTTTAGAAATAAAAGATGGAGCCAATGCAACCCTTGGGTTATTTTATACGAGGAAGCATCATTTAAAACATATTAAAATAAATGTGTTTCATTATAATTATATATATGTGTTATATATATAAATTTATAGGATCAAGCTAGTGAATTGTATTAGATTAAGCATAGGTTATATATATATATTTTATTTTATTTTATTCTTTTACGACCAATGAACTCCATCTTACCTATGACTAGAGAATCTTTTTAAATATATATAAACATTTATATATATATATATATATATATATATATATATATATTGTTGCTATATAAATAAAATATTATTGCTATAAAAATAATAATGTTACTAATATCTATTCAATTACCTTTTAATGATAAATTTATTTATTTGGTGTAAACATTTGTATAATGTGAAAATATATAACTCCGGTCAAATATATATATATATAGCTACAATTAATTTAATAAGGGGCAGGAAGCGATCTATATTATTTTTGTTTATATATTATTCGAAAACGTAGGATAAACTACGTAATCAAAATTGGTGATGGTACATTCCATTCTCTCCCACGTCAAAAAGCGTGAAATGCCATCAGATTTTCACTAAATTTTAGGGTCTATTTACGTGCTAATTAATTGTTTTGTCTCATCATCCAAAAAACTCACTCGAGCGCCCCCTTGTCTCCAAAATTAATCTTTCCCTCTATTCTGTGTCACGTTGTGATGCGAGTTTGGAGATCCATCTCACCTAGGAAGAAGCTTAGGGTTTTAGGTTGTTCTAATCTAACCCTAGAAGCGACACACTTCGTGTCGCACTCCCCTTGAAAGCCGTCGCCTCTTCGATTATGATGGCAAGTTTACGCCTCAGGTGTAATGCCACCGAGCACGCAAGCGCGTGCGAGGTGGTTCTTAGGGTTAGGGAGAATTTTTTTTTCGTGGCCTGTGTCGTGACCACATGGCGAATGTGGTCATGACATGAGCATTTGTGTGTCATGTCTGCACGGAAGATGCGGGCATGACATTTGGTATCAAAGTAGGGTTGGTAAACACTGGGCTTGTTATAGGCACATTATTGTTTTCGCAACTATGTTTTGACTTGTGGCTACCTCGTTTTGTAGGATGCCTCCCAGACGAGTTCGGTGAGTGCAGACCCGCCGCACTCCACCCCTAGAGGTATGCACTGATTCATCAGCTACGGGACCGGGTCAGCCAGAGCCACAGGTACAATCAGATCCACAGGATTAGCCACTCTTACAGCCACAAGCAATTCCTCAGGCACCACAGGCACCACCACCCCTAGTAGATATGGGACCGCAGATATTACAGGCCTTACAGGCAATTCTAGACAGGCTTCCACCGGTAGTAGCAGAGCCACGTGTCGAGCCCCGCGAGGATCCGCGAGAGGAGCCCCATGTAGAGCCGCGAGGGGCACCACGTGAGGAGCCTTATGTCGAGCTACCAGAGACAGAGGAGGTTGGTTCAGCCAACAGGGCCCGTAGCAGGAGCCCCCCACATCGGGCTAGACAGGACAATACAGTACGTGTAGAGCACGTGGGTCACAGGCCTTATGAGTATCATGTGGAGGAGCCTATCCGAGGGCACAGGATAGAGGAGATCCCATTAGGGACATATTGAGGTTGAACCCTCTAACATTCATCGGGACCACCGAGGGAGCTGAGGCAGAGGCCTGGCTGATTAGTTTAGACAGGTGCTTCGCATTGCATCCTTAAGAGGGCAACACGAAGGCCTGTGTGGCAGTTCACTTGTTGCGTGACACAGCAGCTACCTGGTGGTGCACTGAGGAGTGCAAGCGCCACCTTTCTCTAGACACTCTCACATGGGAGACCTTCATTGAGTGCATCAATGCGTGCTATTTATCAGATCACTACAGGCAGCGTCATCTAGACGAGTTCCATGACCTCCAGCAGAGAGGACTTACAGTGGCTCAATATGAGGCTAGGTTTACAGAGCTATCTAGATATGCAGAGTATCTCCATGATGAGAAACTCCTGGTGCACAAGTTTATCAGAGGGCTTAATCATAGTATAGCAGGGCCTGTGCAGATGGTAGATCCACAGACTTTGAGTGATGCTGCCGAGAAGGCATACATCGTTGAGGAGATTCAGGGACAAGGGCAGAGTTCTTGCCCTTAGTTTTAGGATCGAGGATAGCAGCAGTATCAGTAGAGTTTTCATAGACCATCGCAGCCACCTCGCAGAGGAGGATTCAGTTCAGCATCCTTACCTCCTAGACCCTCATAGTAGCAGCATCCACAGTAGCAGCAGAGAGCTAGGACACAGCAGGGGTCACAGGGGGGACATAATAGGGGTTGACAGTAGCAGGGCCCGTGCAGAGATCAGAGACAGCAAGGACCACCTGCGGGACCCGCGAGGACACAGCAGTCTTATAGAGGTTCACAGGGGTCTACCAGCAGATCAGGACAGCAACAGACAGGTAGGACCCAGACTGTTCAGGTATAGGTCAGAGGCCCTTGTTATGTTTGTGGAGGAGCAGGACACCTAGCTAGAGAGTGTCCATAGGGTTATACAACAGGGGGATAGCCCCATGCAGGAGGTTCAGAGTAGACAGTGGGTGATGTGGGTAGATCCCACCATATGTTTGCAGCGGTAGATAACCGCCAGGCAGATTTTTAGGTGCCCGTGATTGAGACGTCAGGTATGATTGGGGGTAAACCCATTTCTATTCTCTTTGACTCTGGTGCTATGGATTCATTTATATCTCCATCGTTAGTAGAGCATTGCAGGCTGGTGGCCTCTAGGCAGGGTGATAGGTGGGTAGTTGAGTTGGCTTCAGGAGCCAAACTAATAGTAGATACCTTTATCCACGATTGTGAGATTGCTTTGGGATCCTTCACTACAGTATGCGACCTTAGAGTCATGACATTAGGATCCTATGATGTGGTGTTGGGTATGGATTGGCTTGCAGCTCATCGAGCCAAGCTAGATTGTTGTCGAAAGATGATCAGCTATTTAGATGATCACGGCACATCAGTTGAGATTGTGGGCATGCAGAAACCCACCGCGGTACGTATGATATCCGCTCAGCAGCTCAAGCACTGCGTGCGGAAGGGATGTTAGATGTTTTCCATCACAGTGAGCGACAGATTAGATGACGAGCCAGAGGCATCTTTGGATGATCATCCCATCCTTAGAGAGTTTGCCGATGTTTTCCCAGCAGAGTTACCGAGGATGCCTCCCCGACGTGAGGTAGAATTTCATATAGACTTAGTGCCGGGTGCCGAGCCAGTGTCTCGTGCACCCTACAGGATGACCACACATGAGCTCACCGAGCTCAAGCTACAGTTGGAGGACTTGCTAGAGAAGGGGCACATCCGACCGAGCGTTTCACCTTGGGCGCTCCTATCATCTTCGTGAAGAAGAAGGATGGGTCTCTTCGTTTGTGTATGGACTACAGGCAGTTGAATAAGGTGACGGTGAAGAACCATTACCCGTTGCCTAGGATTGATGATCTTTTCGACCAGATGCAGGGTGCCAGGGTGTTCTCTAAGATAGACCTGAAGTTTAGGTATCATCAGTTACGCATTGCAGAGGCAGATATCCATAAGACCGCCTTCCGGACTCGTTATGGGCACTATGAGTTCACAGTGGTTCCCTTCGGCTTGACGAACGCCCCTGCAGTATTCATGAGTCTCATGAACGGGGTGTTTCGTACATATTTGGATCAGTTCGTGATCATATTTCTTGATGACATTTTGATCTCCTCATGGACTGAGGAGGAGCACGAGGAGCACCTTCGCCAGGTTCTACAGTGTTTGCGAGAGCAGAAGCTTTATTGGAATTTGGCAAAGTGTGCCTTTTTCAGGACAAAGGTTCAATATCTGGGGCATATTCTTTTCGATGATGGAATCTCAGTAGATCAGAGCTATTAGGGATTGGCTAGCACCCATGAGTGTGACAGAGGTCAGGAGTTTCATGGGGATGGCTGGTTATTACCATCGTTTTGTTGAGGGCTTTTCTCGGATTGCACACCCCATCACTTCTCTTCAGCGGAAGGGGAAGAGCTTTCTTTGGACTGAGCAATGCGAGAGGGCATTTAGGGTCCTCAAGGAGCGTCTTACCAGCGCTCCTATTCTAGCAGTTCCTGATCCTGCAGCAGATTTCATGGTTTGCATGGATGCATCACTGGAGGGATTGGGAGCTGTACTTATGTAGGGCAGTAGAGCGATCACGTATGAGTCGTGAAAGCTCAAGACCTATAAGCTGAACTATCCTACACATGACTTGGAGTTAGCAGCAGTGGTTCATGCTCTAGTCCGTTGGAGACATTTCTTGTTGGGCCATCGCTTTGAGCTCCATTCCAATCATCACAGCCTCCAGTATATCTTTACACAGCCGAATCTAAATGCCCGTCAGCGGCGTTGGATGGAGTTCTTATGCGAGTATGACTTTGATGTCCACTACATCAAAGGGAAGGAGAGCGTGGTTGCTGACGCATTGAGCCGGAGGCGCCACGAGCTCTTGACCTTGACCTTGCGAGTGGACTTGAGGGATCGCATTCTACAGCATCTGCCAGAGGATGGATGGTATCTAGAGGTGCAGCAGGAGATCAGTTCACAGAGGGCCCTGGTGGGCAAGTTTGCAGGGTATACACTTGATACAGATGGTTTACTTTGTCATCGACAGCGCATCTATGTACCCCGCGCAGGTGACCTGCGTACTATGGTGCTAGCAGAGGCTCATAAGGCACCATATGCAGCACATCCGGGGGTGAAGAAGATGCATGCCGATCTTCAATAGCTATAATTTTGGGGAGGAATGAGACAAGATATAGCAGAGTTTGTTGCTCGTTGCCTTGAGTGCCAGAGGGTCAAGGCCGAGCATCAGCATCTAATGGGTCTTCTATACCCACATGACATACCTGAGTGGAAATGGGACACCATTTCCATGGATTTTATCGTTGGTCTTCCTATGTCTTTGCGTCGCCATGATGCCATCATGGTGATAGTCGACAAATTGACCAAGGTGGCTCATTTTTCTCCTATGCGCACGACGTACAATGCGCCAACTGTGGCGAGGGTATTCTTGGATGATATTGTGAGAATACATGGAGTACCCCGTCACATCATCTCAGATAGAGATCCAGTGTTCACTTCAGAATTCTGGAGAGCCTTACAGCAGGCATTGGGCACACAGCTCAGTTTTAGCTCTGCTTATCATCCTGAGACAGATGGACAGACAGAGCGGGTGAATCAGGTTTTGCAGGACATGCTTCAGATGTATGTTATGGACCATCAGTTTAGGTGGGAGGAGTATCTTTATCTAGTTGAGTTTGCCTACAATAATGGGCATCACAGCTCGTTAGGTATGCCTCCCTTTCAGGCTTTATATGGCAGACCATGCAGGACACCATTGAGTTGGGATCGGATTGAGGACAGAGTCACCATTGGTCTAGAGCTAGTTCAGGATATGGAGCAGCAGGTCACACTGATTAGACAGAGGTTGCAGGAGGCACATGACAGGCAGAAGAAGTATGCCGATGCTAAGAGGATAGATCGGAGCTTCTCAGTGGGAGACAGGGTATTCCTTAGAGTGCAGCCACACAAGAGTCCAATAAGTTATGGAAAGGGCTCTAAGCTCGCACCACGGTTCGTAGGTCCCTTTGAGATTTTGAAGTGGATAGGACCAGTTGCCTATCGTCTAGCATTGCCACCTAGCCTATCACGCATCCACGATGTTTTCCATATTTATGTTTTGAGAGGGTATATATCTGATGTATCTCACGTTCTGGACTGGAGTGCTTTACAGGTAGAGGCAAACGAGCAGTTGGTGCTGGAGCCAATTCGCATATTGGCTCGTCGAATGCTGGGCCTTCGAGGTCGAGAGCTGGACAAGGTTAGGGTCCAGTGGGATCGATACGACGAGGTCACGGTGACTTGGGAGGATGCAGCTAGTTTGAGAGCACTCTATCCTCACCTTTTTGACGACTTCTAGGAGGAAGTTTAGTCTTAGGGGGGAGGATGTGAGGCTGACTATTTTGCCTCCTATATTTTGATCATTGTGCTATTCAATAGTGACTATGTTTCATATTGCAGACTTGATGTTTTATATCACTGATTTGATATATGTGATTTGATTCGGTCATATTGATGATATGCTGTGGTTCGATATATGGATTTATATTAGATGTTACTTTGTTATGAGATTCTAGTTGTTTATGTGATTGGAATTAATTGACATGTGATGGAAAAATGCAGTTAATTTGGAGTTATGTATGGATGGATATTGTTGTATTGTTTGCGTGAAATTTAATTTCCAGTTGCTTCGGCTATCACTTTCATGATAGAGCTGACACTTGATCGAGATGTGTAGGTTTTACCTTCCCTAGCCACGAGAAATCAGAGGTAGGATTCACACTATGTTATTCCCTATTAAGCCGATCCGTTCCCAAGAGGGATAAGGATCACATGTGTAATTGAATGATGATTTATTGTGCTTGGGTTTAATTTTAATTATTTTTATTTTTAGCCTTAGTACCCCTTCTTTTTCTTATTTTTGATTAATGGTAAGTGTTGTAATATTTTATTTGATTTATGTCAATTGTTTTTTTTATTATTTTTTTGGGCTATTTATATGTGGATTTTCAACCCCTTTCATGACCCCTAGGGTCCCAAAAGTTACCCTAGGTGGTCAACCATGAGTCTAGGGTCAACTGGGACCACCTAACCCTAGTTTTGACTCACCCTAGGTCACCCTAAACCATGGTGGAGTAAGAGTGACGAAATTGGGAAGAGGGGAGATGGGGATGGGCCTTGCCTTGGGAAGAGCACATCTCCCATCCCTAAGTTTTGGGAAACATTCCCAAGGAAGACTTGGGAGGTCTCCAAGAGTCCTCCGAAGCTCCCAAGTGAGTGGGAGCACCACTCAAGGCCATTGTCTTGTTGAAGGGTGAGTGGGAATCCAACTCACCATTTGTCCCACTCCCACTTGTGTGGGAGCACAAGTGGATGAGGTGGAGATGGAGGTGAAGGGAGAGGATGACACTTGTCATCCTCTTACCTTCTCTAAATTCCAAGTGGCTTGGGGGGGAGGGAAGAGATGGTGACAAATGTCACCACCTCATTCTCTCAAGGCCAAATAGAGGGCCTATAATAGCTCCTCTTGTAGAGGAGTGGGGGTTCTTTCCTTCTAGTCTTTTTCCTTGAATTTTGGAAACTTTCTTGCAAAATTTGAGTTTTCCTTTCTAAGTTTGGAGGAGTTGGAGAAGGTTGGGGAGATTCTAAAAGTAGGAAGGCTTGGGAAGGCTTGGAGCTCTTCACCAATTTCTTCTTCCATTGTCAAGGCCTTGAAGGTAGGCCTCTAAACTAGTTCTTGCTTTGCTGTTATGATGTCCATGTTTGAATTTTGGTTGAAATATTGTTGTATTGTGTTGTTTTACATATGATGTTGGGGTGGGTGTCATGGTGAGAGCACCTCCAATGGAGGAAATGCTCAACTAGTTTGGGTAGGGGAGAGGAACAATCATTGGGGGCTCTCCCACAGTTGTGTTTAAGTGTTTATGCCTTGAGGGCCTATTATCATTTGAGGAGGAGTATCTATATGGCAAGAGTGCCAAGCATTTTGGTGTGAGATTCTGGTGGATTGTGTTGTTCAGGGATTTTGGCTTGAGGCCATGTGATGAGATCTTCTTTATCATTGGGAGCCCCTTTAAGTTGAGAGGTCTATTCCCTACCCTCACCAAACTCATTTACCTGAGTTGAGTATTGTGTTAAGCCTTTGGGTTGTTGGGTGTGGATGTGTCTATTTTCTGTTGTGGATTGATACACCTGTGTGAAGTCCCTACCTCCCTAGCTCAGGGGTGACCCACTTGCGGGTCTATGGTAGGGAGGAGAGGTTTCCTTTCTTGTGGTTGTTTTCCTTGTTGCTTCATTGCTGAGTTTAGTTGCAGGTTTGAGTGGAGAAAGAAAGGAGGTTGAGATGCCCATCCTGGTGTGACCTTGCAGTGATATTATGGCTATTGCAGTCATGGCCAATGAGGCCTTAATGTAACCGTTTTGACCAGATTATGGATTTCATGAAGTTGGTTGTCAAACAATTTAGAGAAATGTATGCACTATGTTACACTACTTAATGTTGTTTAGTTCCTGGTTCAAGAAGATTGGCTGTCAAACAAAATTGTGTACTTTAAATGGGGAATTACCACCTATTAGATGTTATTTGTAATCCTGTTAATGAACCATCAAAGGAAAAGAATGTATTGCTAGGTCTATTGAACTATATCAAAAAAATATATATTATATTTCTGCCTGAGTTGTTTAAATTTTCTAGTCACATCCCTTCTCAAGTGACACATATGCATGTGAAATTAACCTAGATGTTCTTTTAACCATTGTCTTCTCTAAAAATAAATACTATGCTTGTGCTAGGAATTTCTGTTTATATCATGTTGTGAAGGGAAGAAAAGAAAAGTCTTCTGCATATAGGAGAGTGGAACTTGAAGTTATATATCTGTTTTGTCACGCAAACTTTACTGGAAAGTTTAGTTGCTGTTGATTTAGATGGAAGATTTAATAGTTGTTGTAAGAAACAAAAGAAGCTAAACTAGATATCTGATTTGTGCACCTGGAGTTCCTTGTTAATGTGCTGTAGAAAATAAGGATGAAATGCTGCATTTTTTTTTTAGCCATATATTTATATAAAAAAAAAAAAATTGGAATGTTGTATCCAGTTTTAGACCATTGTGTGAGGGAATGGAGATTATGAGAAGTTACATAGTTTTGCATTCCTTGTATAATCATAAACTTAATTGAAGGTTTTATACCAAAGAAATTTTTACCTTTGCTGTTCCTATTGTTCTACCTTTGGGTGTTGCAAAAGAAAAAAAATAATAACAATAATCAAATAAATAAAATAATTTTTTTTTTTTTTATATAGCATGAGTTATAGTGTTAAAAAATATATATTTTTAATAGCATGAGTTATAGTGTTGCTAAAAAAATAATGGTGTAAACGTCCTTACACATAAATAAAGATCTGTATATGTATTATTTTTTTATGCAAAAAATGTAGCATATACCTGTGATTTATGCAAAAAAATCTGTGTTGTCTTCTTTTCTTTAGCAGTTTTATTGTTTTAAAAAAAAACTTACAAATTTTTTTTACAAAGGGTTGGGATGGGCGACGGCGCCCATCCCAACCCCCATCTCCCTTCCCGCCGTAGTCTACCCTGTGTTGTGGGTGTGGGGTGCTCCCCACACCCCATCCCCCCAACACCCCATTCCCGCGAAACTCGGCTTGCACCACCACCGACACCGAACGCACAGCGCGCCACCATAGATACCTCTACCATACCCTAGCACTCTGCCTCCCACGACCTGCAGAGATTTCCCTCCGCGGCTCCTCATTACCTCTGCCCCCACAGGACCACCGACCTCTGCAACCTTCAGACCACCTCCCGTGACTCCTCCCGTCTGCGGCCGCCCCGTCCGCCCCTGTCAAGCTTTTCACCGCCGCCGTGGGGTAACACCCCGTCTCTCCTCTGCATGTTCCAACGACTCCCCACGGCCGCCGCCGCTGCTCTCTTTTTCCCCTTAAACGCAGCAAACAAAAACAAGTTTAGGGTTTGTGTTTTTTTTTTGAGCATGGGAAGGTTTAGAAATAAAAGATGAAGCCAATGCAACCCTTGGGTTATTTTATATGAGGAAGCATCATTTAAAACATGTTAAAATAAATGTGTTTCATTATAATTATATATATATATATATATATATATATATATATATATATATATATATATATATATATATATATATATATATATAAATTTATAGGATCAAGCTAGTGAATTGAATTAGATTAAGCAAGGGTTATATATATATATATATATATATATATATATATATTATATTTTATTTTATTCTTTTACAACCAATGAACTCCATCTTACCTACGACTAGAGAATCGTTTTAAATATATATAAACATTTATATATATATATATTGTTGCTATATAAATAAAATATTATTGCTATAAAAATAATAATGTTACTAATATCTATTCAATTACCTTTTAATGATAAATTTATTTGTTTGGTGTAAACATTTGTATAATGTGAAAATATATAACTCTGGTCAAATATATATATATATATATATATATATATATATAGCTACAATTAATTTAATAAGGGGCAGGAAGCGATCTATATTATTTTTGTTTATATATTATTCGAAAACGTAGGATAAACTATGTAATCAAAATTGGCGATGGTACAATCCATTCTCTCCCACATCGAAAAGCGCGAAATGCCGTCAGATTTTCACTAAATTTTAGGGTCTATTTACGTGCTAATTAATTATTTTGTCTCATCATCCAAAAAACTCACTTGAGTGCCCTCTTGTCTCCAAAATTAATCTTTCCCTCCGTTCTGTGTCACGTTGTGATGCGAGTTTGGAGATCCATCTCACCTAGGAAGAAGCTTAGGGTTTTAGGTTGTTCTAATCTAACCCTAGAAGCGACACACTTCGTGTCGCACTCCCCTTGAAAGCCGTCGCCTCTCCAATTATGATGGCAGGTTTACGCCTCAGGCATAATGCCACCGAGCACGCAAGCGCGTGCGAGGTGGTTCTTAGGGTTAGGGAGAAATTTTTTTCGTGGCCCGTGTCGTGACCACATGGCGAATGTGGTCATGACATGGGCATTTGTGTGTCATGTCTGCACGGAAGATGCGGGCATGACAAATTAGAGATTGAGAAGAGAAATTCTATGCAAATTTGGAATTTTGGGAATAAAATTATCCATAGGTTGTAGAAATGGCCAAGTTAGACTTCCAAGTCCTTGTTGTAGAAGGAATGTTTGATGATATGGAGCCTCACCTGCCCAAAATTGGAAAGAAGCATATAAATATAGGATTAAAATGTTGAAAGGAGGAAAGGATAAATTCAAAGGAGTGCATGACGACACAAAATACTATTGATGATATGTGAGAGGTTGTGGAAGAAATCCCATGTTAATTTTACAATGAACAAAAGGATGTGAACTCCATGGATGATTTGAAGAAACAATATAAAGAAGTGTTAAAAGGTGAATAACCCAAATAATTAGAATTTGATGTTGCATCTATTAGACACCTCATGAGGATAAGATCATTGTGTGAATATTTCAAGAAGTAATGAGATGAATATTGAGAAAATGCCTTAGAAATTGCTCAACATTTTCATTACAATGGATGTTCGATTTGTGTATTCTGATGGCCTTGATTAGGAGTTGGTTCATGTAGTATTAGATAAATTCAATGCATACTTATAAAAGGACCAATAATTAAAGAAGGATGCTCACAATGGTGAAGAAAACTTGCAAAAGGAAAGATGACTCCCATATGCAAGTCAAGTTTTAGCTCAATAGTAATGAAATATTGCAATTTCAAAAGTATAAGTCATGTGACTTTTCATATTATTTTATACATATGTATTATATGGTGCATTGGAGGGGAAAACAATTATATTCCCTATCAATGAAATCTACATATATGTAAAGATATAACATTTTTAAAGGTTGCAAATGAAAAAATTGCTCAATACAATATAGTTTATCTTCTTTTAGAGTTCCTTCAAAAATGTTAATGTAACCGGTTTGAGCAGAAGGTCTCAAAGTTTTATTTTTTAACGGATGTAAATCTCCATTGCCTAGCTTGGGAGATCAATAGTGGACATTACCATAATACGATGCAAGATGATAGGATTGATGGGTGCTATCAAATCTAAAGTTATGTGACTTGAAAACTTCAAGCCTATATCTTTGGCAGGTACAATCACATCTTCAACAGTCAATCAATTAGCTTTTTGCTCACTTTAAATAGGTATACCAATAAAAGAGTACATAATGTAAGTGTAAAAACTACTTCAACATCTCACTTTAAGTATACGTACAAAAGAGTCATCAACAACTACTTTTAGATGTATAGAAAAGTCACACAAACAACATAGAAAAGTGCCAGAATCTTGAAAATAATAAAAACAACACAAGAAGTTTGTCCAACCAGCTTGAATATGATGCGTGAAAGGAATTACATGTCTGTGAACCTTTTAACCTTCTATAATTCATTGTTTTCTCACCCACTCCTTATTGCCTTATGTTTCACTACTCTTATATATACATGAGATAATTACAAGATTGTAGGTTTGTATTGTTATTTATGAGAGGGCATTCCTTTACACCTCTATAAAGTGTTGTAATCAACGTACTGGTTATTTATGTGTGGGACTCACTTCCATCATAAATAATCAGTGTGTCGACACTTTAATATCACATGTTTTTACTCTATTAGTATCATCTCAAATCCTACGCTGCATTATTATGATAGCCATTGATCCTCTACACTAACAATCAATCACACAATCAAAAGAGAAGTCAAGAGAAAAAAATATAGATAACTTGGAAAACAAGAAAAAGAAGAAACCACTTAGAGGTGTATAGGGTCCAATTGTTGATATAATACTCATGGGTATAGGATTTAGTCTTGCAACATATTTATACTATATATTGTTAATGATTATTCTGCATGTGAGAGAGCTAAAGAGGGGTGAATAGAGAGAGAATTAGAAAGAGAGGGAGACAAAAATAGAGATAGAGAAATCTAGATTAATTTAAAGTAGATTTTTTATTTGTTGTCGTTAAGGGCGTGGTTTGGTGGTTAAGTCGCTCGGTTGTAGTGGCAACCACCAGAGTTCAAACCCCCACTGGGCCAATGAGCTCGTAGGCTTTACGCCTTTGCTGGGCCAACAAGATTGTGGGTTTGAAGTGTTCCTTATTAGGGATGAGGTCCCCCGTGTTGTGGCCTCACCGGTTCATCGCTTCGGGAAAAATCGTTAGTGTGGAGCCAGAGGGCGTATCGCACCAGCGTCACCGGTCATGTTAAAAAGTTTACCAGGCGCATTATCTTTAAAAAAAGAAATTTAAAGTAGAAACAAAATTAGATAGAGAGGGAGAGAGGTAGAGAAATATAGAGAGAGAGAGAGAGAGAGAGAGAGAGAGAGAGAGAGAGAGAGAGAGAGAGAGAGAGAGAGAGAGAGAGAGAGAGAGAGAGAGAGAGAGAGAGAGAGATTCTCTTTTCAATTCCTCATGTAGTCATGATTGCTTCTCTTATAGGGCATTTAATAGAGATATCCATTTTGTTATCCATCAAATGCTTTACTAGAAGTCCATTCACTACAATGGAATTTTGAACATACATTAGAGGAGATACTCATTAACCCCATATCCACCAAGTAATATCATATGCAAACACAAAATCTATAAAGAAGCCTTGTTGGCTACATTGCACAACATCAATTCAATTATTCGTACCACTTTTGTCTTGCATGCAAGGTGTCTCATGTCTAGAAATGTGCCATCTGTCTCTTCTTCCAAAAAAGACAAATAAAACTTAAATATTGTGAGTGGAGATCTAAACATTTTTGTCTCCTCTTAATTGGACCCCCTTTCACTCTGCATATATTAAGAATATACTAGAAGTTTTACAAGAAAAAAAAGCACAGAGTTTAGGGTATTGATCTACATAACAATATTTGTAGTTTTTTTTAAAAATTTGTAGGGTACCGAGAGAGACTAAGAGAAGGAGAAAGAGAGAAAGAATAACAAAGAGAAAGAGAGGGCGAGAGATAGAGAAAGATAGAGAGGAAGAGAGAAACAAAAACTAGATGGAGAGAAAGAGATAAAGAAAAATAGAGATAAAGAAATATATATGGAATTAAATAACAATTATATAGCAATATATATTTTAGATATTTATTATTTATAATTGTACATAATATAATATATTAATTATGTCAAGCTTGAGTACAATGAAAGACCTGTCCACTACTGGTCCTCTGCATCCATTATGAGTTAGATTTTTTAGCTCCACATGATGCATTACATACAAAACTAGGCAAGTAAAGGTGATATAAATAGAATCCCTCTACTAAAGGGATGGGCTAGAGGAAAATCATTCCTCTATTATGTAAGGCATGTAATGAATTCAAGTATAACTTGAAAGAATAATGAAACCTTGATTTTGTCCTCATCTAGACTTCAATAGATTATAAATTCCTTCTTTCTCATAGCCAAGTTCCCACCCAAATTGAAGAGGCTACCAAAAACAAGTATTGAAAATTATGGACATTATTAAATTATTTTGATTCTATGTAGCAAATTTGTTTGCACAATCAGCGTGGGACTAATTGTAAGTATGGACGTGTATTCTGGTACTGAATTCTTTATTTTGTACTTGTCTACACTTAAATAGGAAGAAGTTAGAAAAAACAAGCATTGAAAATTATGGACATTATTTTGATTATATGGAGCAAATTTATTTGTACAATCTACATGGGACTAATTATAGGCTTACATGTTCCCAATTACAATCGTAGGGTTATTAATCTGATTGGTCATGTTAACCATGGTAAATCCTTTTGTAAGGATTCAATGAAAGCCCAAAGGATGTGCAGAAAATCAAATTTCATAAAAGAAAGCACTTAGATTTAGAAAAGAATTACTATGAAACCCATCACAAGAAACCATTTTAGAAGATAAATCTCAAAGAAAGTATGTCTTCCAAAGGTTTATCTATATAAAATAAAGATAAATATTTTTTGTTTACCACACCATGTTAAATGATTGGTTGGATTTGGAGTTCCAGATCACCTTGTGGGTTAGAAGTGGAAGCTTAAAGAGTTTTAGCAAGGCCCACCATACTTTTAATTTTAATATGTGTATAGTAGACCAAAGGGTAATCGACGATCGACATTCACTGAGAGGCGTGCAAGACAATTGAAACATCATCGATCATTTAATTTTGCCAATTGCCGTTGTCATTTTGCCATCATTGGGATAGTTTCCCAATCACACATAGTCTCTATCTTTCCTAGTTCATGCATGCCCTCCCATGGTTGTGTCTATGCTTTGTTATTAATCGGTAAATTCAATGACGAGGATATCCATTGCTTCACATTTTATGTCTACCTTTGCTTGAAAGCCTATAACGACTTTACAATGAAATGAAGAAATGATTTAAAAACAAATAAGTAATGTGTAGAATGTGATAGTTGAGCATGTTATTATATATTGATATATTATATTATACTTAATGATTTATATTGTTTAAAATATAATATAATAATAAATATAATTATAGTATAGATTTTATATAAAAATACATTATATAATTGAATTAAAAAATATTTAAATTTATACAACTATATTTACCATATCATATTTAAAATATATTTCATAACTTAACTTATTTAAAATGTATATATAATAACAATATAGAGTTTGACAAAAAAATGAAGGGCAATTCATGAATTAGAAGGGTTTGAATTAAGAGTCATTGTGTTTTTCATGAATACGTAACATATTTTAAAATACCATGCTTTAGCGTATTAAAATTAGAATTTATATAGAAATAATTATTTTAAGGGAGAAAGTGCATATTTCATTTTAATTGGAAATTAACTTGATTTTTTTTCTACAATTAAGTTTAGTTTCAATCTTTACACATCTTTTTTATCTATACTTGATTTATAGTTAGTCCATTTATAATGCTAGGTCAAATATGCAAGTGTGGTTGATGTAGATAACTTCATAACTTTTAGATTCAAAATGAATCTTGGGCTTATACTAACTACTTTCCTATTAATCATTATTTTTCAAATTTAAATGTGAAATGTGTGTGTGGAGAGAGAGAGAGAGAGAGAGAGAGAGAGAGAGAGAGAGAGAGAGAGAGAGAGAGAGAGAGAGAGAGAGAGAGAGAGAGAGAGAGAGAGAGAGAGAGAGAGAGAGAGAGATTTCCTAAAACACAAAATTATTACATGTCATGGGATTACAAAACTAAGCTTAATGACATAAACATAGTGGTAAAAAGTGTTCCCTTGTGTGATAGACTTGAGGTTACGATCAAGCATTCTAATAGAAAACCCTACATTAAAGATTAGGCTATGGTACTTTTACAATGTAAAAAGTGGATCTTGGTATGTGTTGGTCCAACTCATCTAGCTCTGTTGAAGCCTCATGAAATAGTAATTTTTATGCCAATTATCCAATGATAAAGAAAAGTGAGAGTAACCTTCAATCGATCATTTCATGGTAATGATCTAAAGATGGCATGTGTCCATTGGGAACTATATTTATGTTTCTTAAGGACCTTAGAATTCACCTTCAAGACCTCTTTAGTGTACCCATTGCACACTAAAGTGTAGCTATCTCTAACAATAGAAACATCTTGTCTCCAAGATTCATTGATTCATACATGGCATCGCCAATACAATTGGAAACAATGTCACCTATTGAAGTGGCTCAAAAAAGGACACTTACAACATCTCGAAAGTCCAACAAATAGAAATAATGCTTAACACCAGCTATTTTTCAAGTCTCCCCTCGTTTCACCACCATCCCAATAGAAGATGATCAATGTTTTTAATCATTCTGTTGGAGTGAATTACTGCTATACTAGCCATTCAAAAACATTCACCATGATATTGGTTCATAACAACAAGATATTGTAGTCCATTGGAAACCAATTTCAAAAAACTACCATCCATGGAATATGCACCATATTGAAACAAAGAAAAAACCTTTACTTGCATACTTGCTTTGACCCACTACTATTCAAAAATAACTTTACCTACATGCATGTCAACATATTTAATTTCCTTCATTTCTCTTCTAATGCAAGACAACAACACATATCAATACATTCTTTCAATGTTCAAATGATGGATGGACAACAACCATTCACCAGCAACAAAAGTGTATGCTCTCTTCCCAAGAAATTCCAATGTTCAATGTGCAATTATAAAGGAATCACTAATTACTTTTATCAACACGCTTTCTCGGCATACCCATTTCACACTATTGTGTGATTACTAGTTTAATCTTATGAAGAAGTGACTTTTTTTTTAGATTTAGGTATAAAGCGCCATTCATAATATTAAAGAACTCCTTACTTTTTGAAGATTTTTTAAAGATCATGGTAAGGTAAGATTTTTAATATAATATCATTGAAACAGATCTGGACGTTCATTTTCATCTATCAAAATCAACCGGTAAGGGTTCAAACACTTCAATAATAGACTTTATGCAGTGTGATCTCTACAAACTTGAAGATCATGTGCACAATTAATCAACATTCTGTACATGGCATTAACTATGTTTCTTCATAAAATCTCTAAGTTGAATATTTATTAGGCCGAAGGTGTTCCCTTTGTGAGATGAACTGGCTTGGCGAAGGAAATCAGCAGTTGAAACTCTTCCTTACACAGTGCAAGATGATTGAATGGATCTCATCCATTTGTTTCAATAGCCATTTTTCTCCAGTTTCATTTTCACTAATGTCTATTTTCGCTTCCCCTTCCGCTCACTCTACTTAAATATCATCCACTTCAATGGTCAAATAGCCAATAGCACTTTCTGCTTGCATTTTCTAGCCTCTCCTTCCGCCAGTGGAGCGTGCTTTCAAAAAAATATTCAATTAATAATCCCGCGTAGTGATTAAGGACATTGTGAAATGTGAATGAATGCTTGACTGATTGAAATTCTTTGATATTAAACATTGATTGACGCTTCACAAAAGCACGCATCTTATAAAGATTTCAAACATTTTGTGATGGTGTTAAATATGAAGGAGACATGCCTTCAAAGCCCAATGAAAACCTATTGAATAAAAAACCTATTAATAATAACACCATTTCAAACTTTTTTATTATATTATTTTTTTTATAAAAAAAGGGGGTAAAAACTTTATTGAAAATCAAAGAGGAGCATTACAAAGAAAATAGAGGACCAAAAGCCCAAGAACCAACAGAGCAGAAGAGATATACAAGACTAAAGTTAATCATCACCAAAATCCTCCCTATCCTCATCCAGAATTCTCTCCAAATCATGGCAAAGCACCGGAGGAACCAGGTCCCACTCCTCAATTCTCCCTCCATCTAAATGCTCAGACGCCCATTTCGCCAAGTAATCCGCAGCCCTATTCTATTCACGCGGGATATGAACAAAGGTTACCCTTTCCATTAACAAGCTGACCTGCAAAATCTGCTGCACAATCACAGCCAAATGCCAACTGACATCCAACACTTTCCGCTTAATGAGCACATTGATCAGAACTTGGGAATCGGATTCACAAATAATTCGTCTCTAGCCCAAAGTAAGAGCCTTCTCAAAAGCATAGAGAATAGCCAGCCCTTCCAACATGTTGACGGTCTGCATCCCCTCAGGGACCGAAAAGAAGAAGATCACTGAGCCTATAGAATCCTTACCAATCCCCCCAATACCAGCAGGCCTGGGATTGCCCCGAGAGGATCCATCAGTATTAATCTTAAGAATCCCATCAGGAGGCTGATGCCACTGACCAATCCTATGAATTTTCTTATTAGCCTTCCGGCCTCTCTTGACACAAGCTGAAGTCACCGACAACCTCTGAAGCCCCAGTCTCTCCACCACCTCAGCATCCTGCTTGATTAAAGGAAAACTCACCTCACTCTTCGCCTCCACCGTCTCATGAATCATTCCCAATATTTTCTACCAGACTTGTTGCACCATCTTCTTCTCACCCCAAAAAATCTGTCAGTTCCTCTCAAGCCAAAGTTGCCACAACATGAATATAGGCCCCCCAAACCACACTTCCTGCAGGAAAGAAGCCATAGAAGGGGGCTTGCCCACGCCATTCCAAAAGTCAATCAAGGAGGAAGCATGAACACAGGGATGCTGCCAGACATCCCACCAGAAATGCCAAAGCTAAATAGCAAAAGGACAGCAGAAAAACAAGTGAGCAGAGTCTTCCTCGGCCTCCCCACACATAACACAAACAGAAGGACCCTGGAAGCCTCTCTTCTGGATATTGTCCCAAGTCAAACACCTATTCCAAGCTAGCATCCAAACAAAGCAGTTACACTTTGGCCAGGAAAACTTGTTCCAGACCTTCCTCCACCATTGAACTTCCTCCCCATCCATTCGTTGAGCCAGTAAAACCTGATAGCCAGAGGCAACAGTATAGACCCCCTTAGGATTGGGATACCAGGCCATCACATCGTCCTCTTGTAGGGAGCTATACTGCTAACTAGAAAGGATACTGAACAACTCGACATGCTCCTAATGCAAACCAACAGCCGGCTAAGCATCAGGAGACTTCCAGCTCGCCATCTCTAGTTGCCCACAAGAAGTAAAGGATTTAAAATCACTCACCCGAGACCAACCAGCCTCAAGAAATCTCTGGCAAAGATTCAACAAATTAGAAGACTAGGAGAGAATGGGAGGATAACCATCCCAAGAATCAGTCCAGAAAAGAGCCTTGGACCCCTGCTTACAAATCCAAAACAAACCGTCCTTAATAAGAGTAGCCCCTTTTTTGAGAGTACCCCAAATCACCGATCCTTTCCCAATAAGGGGGTAACGAGGAATATCACATAAGGGGATCCTCGGGAGGTACTTTTGAGAGAGAATCCTGGCTCAGGCCTTATCTTGTTTAGTACACCAGCGCTAATACAGCTCCACAGCCAAAGCAACTCCAGTCAAGTCCTCCTACCTTAAACCAAGACCCCCATACTGTTTAGGGCTGCAAACAAACTCCCATCTAACCAGACTCCATTTGGAAGACACCAGACTACCCACCCAAAGAAACTATCTTGCAACCTGATCAAGCTCCTTAACAAACCCCATCTGGGCAACCTGGAGCATACACCTGTAAATGGGCAAAGGCTGCATGACTGTCTTAATTAACTGTACACGCCTAGCAAAAGATAGCCACTGGTGAGTCCAGTGATTAACTTTCACCCTAAATTTGTCCAAAATACTCTGCCAAGACTCCCTGGGTAAACGACCAACCGAGATAGGAATACCCAGGTAGACCAAACGAAGATTCCCAATCTAAAAACGCAAAGTCTGAGCAATCCTCTGCTAGATGGAGCACAGAGTGTTGAAGAAGAAGATGGAAGACTTGTCTTCATTTATCAGTTGACCTGAAGAAGTTAGGTAAACATCCAAAACCCTGCACCAATTAACAGCTTCTCTCATTGTAGCCAAGCCCAGTAGAGCAGTGTCATCCACAAACTACAGGTGAGACTGTGGAGGTAAATCACCACCCCACCGCCAACCTTGAATAAGACCACCCTCCAGGTTTTTTCTAATCAGCCTCCCCAAACCTTCAGCAAGGAGAAGAAACAAATATGGGGACAAGGGATCTCCTTGACGAAGCCCCCTAGAAGCTCCAAATAACTCTGTGTGTTCCCCATTAATAAGCACCGAGAAGGAAATTGAAGTAATGCAGCTCATAACCCACTGAATCCATTCTTCTCCAAAACCAAAAGCACTAAGAGTTTTCCAAAGGAAGGACCACCCGACCCTATCATAAGCCTTAGCCATATCCAGCTTAATAAACATCGCCTTATCTTTGGAGCTGGCCATAGAATGAATGGACTCAGTAGTGATAACAATACCATCCAAAATTTGCCTACCCTCCACAAAGCCACTCTATTCCTCAGAAATCAGCTCTTTTAGCCCCCTTTTTAACCTATCAGCAATAAGCTTAGAAATAATTTTATAAGAAACGTTGCAAAGGGAAATGGGACGGAATTGGCTTAGTCTATCTGCCCCTTCACACTTGGGTATGAGGGCAAGAAAGGTTGAATTAGAAGCCCTAAGCATCTGCTTATTCCGCTGAGATTCTTGGACAACCGCTAGGAGGTCCAACTTGATAATGTCCCAAAATTCTTGGTAAAACTCAACCGGGAAGCCATCAGGACCAGGGGCTTTCCCTTTCTTCATCTGGGAAATAGTCTCTTCAAGCTCCTCAAGAGTGATATCCTTCATGAGAAACTCATTCACTTCTCTAGTAACCAGAGGGGGAATACAGGAGAGAACCTTGGCTTCTTCCAGTGACCCCCCTTGCGACTCTTCCCTAAAAAGAGAGGAGAAGTACTGCACCACCTCTCCCAACATTCCAGGAGAGGAGGAAAGCCGCTCACCCAAATTATTAACCAAAACCAAGATAGAATTTCCATGCCTCCTGGCTTTCACCGAATTGAAGGAAAAAGTGGTATTTTTATCCCCTTCCTGAAGCCATTCTATCCGAGCCTTTTGCTTCCAAAACAGTTCCTCCTGGAGCTCGCACTCCTCCAAAGCTTTTAGAGCCTAAGCTTCATCATGGAGTAAATCTGCAGTCACCCCATTCTCCCTTATCATTCTCGTGATACCATCCAACTTAGCCTGAGTAGCAGCCTTAACATGAAAAATATTCCCAAAACATTGATGATTCCACCGCTTGAGCTTATACTTCACTTACTGCAGCAATTTAGCAAAGGTATACATCACCGTACCATAAGCCAGTCTGCCCATCCTCCACCATTTGGCCACAAAATCAAACAGAGACTGGTCCGGAAGTCCAAATCAAGAGATACCCCGGAAGCCTCACCCCTCAAAGAGGCCATCAAGCCCTAGACAAAAAGGCACTACCCACTAAAGGGTAAGAGTGGGGCAGCCCCACACCTTCTCCTCTGTCCACTCTTTACACAAACAAAAAACCAACCTAACCCACCCTCACCCATGCCAGATGAAGGGAGAAAGACCCCACACCAAAAAAACCCTGAACACCACACACCCCACACACCCTGTAGCACCACCAACTGCAATCAAAGCCCTGTAATAAAAAATGCTTACCACCGCAGGAGCACTCAGGGCAGATTCCCCATGCAGGCACCAAGGAGACCTTCTAGCATACAAAGGGCATAGAGACGGAGCACACATAGGCCGTGACTCCAATGAAAGAAAGCAAACTACTGATGACAGCGAAACAACCCCCCTGCAGAAGCAAAATGACCCCTCCCCAAACCGCGGATGAACCAAAAAAAGAGATCACAAGCTAGGGCACGGATGCCCTAGCTTGGCCTTCGCAGAAGCAAGCGCACTCACCATCTCCTAAGATATCAACTTTTTTATTATATTATAAATATTATAAAAAAAATGTTTTTTAATGAAATAATATGTCAATTTTTCCTTATCTTTTATAGAGAAATAGGGATTTTTTTAATTTATTTTGATATAAAGAAATTTTTAAAAAATTATTAGTTTATTAATAATAATTAGAAAATAATTTAGTAGCGTGACAAAATAGTAAAGATGAAATTTTATCATTGTGAAGATTTAAGATTAATTGACTTTTTTCGGTTTTTCTCACATCAGTTTTTCTCAACCCAAAACTCATTGGTTGTTCTCATGCTAGGAAAAAAAGAAGCCTCATGTCGTTTAAATGTCCTTGAGAGATACTTTGGGATTTCTATTTTGTACATTAAAATATTCTAAGATCTAAAACTTTCAATTTTAAAACAAATACATATATAGCCATTAGAAAAACATATATGTATTAAACTTTAACACACAATTTAATAGGTATACAATCCATTAAAACAAATTATATTTCATATAAATAGTATATTTTAAACTCTCATAAATTAAAACCTTTTAATTTTGGAGTTTAATAACAATATTTCAATGTGAATTTGGAATGCATTTTTTGGTACCTCATAATGCATAAAGTTTGTCTCGAAGATTCGAGACCTCAAGGAAATCATGAGCATAGTTTTCCTAGGTTTTGGAGTTTGAACTCTAAGCAATTTAGATTTCAAAATTCATTTATGGACTAGGTTCTATAATTCTGAGTTACCCAAAATTGGTATTTATAGTCTCATTAAGGATTAAAATGTTAATGAAATTTCTCTTTTAATTTGATAGTCCAAGTCTTTGGGATTTGAAACCCTAATGTTACACAAATACAAATTCAAATTAGAACTTTGAACTTGATGACTTAATAAGAATTGGGATTCCAAGATAGTTTTCACGTCACTATAAATGTTTTGAGGACAATCTTAGATATACCTAATTCTTAAACCAATCATCCACATATTCCAACTTACAATCTAATCATTAAAACACCTTACAATCTTTTGAAATTAAACAATATATTAAAAAGATAAGGTGATCTTAAACTTACTAAATATATAAGCTTCAAAAGCAATTATATTTTTTTAAATATATTATAATAAAATAAATTATATGTAAATTTATTTGTTTAGCTTATTTTAAATAAATTATTTGTAAATTCCACCTAGCTACCATGCTTCCCATGTTGTAGATAAATCATGTTGTCATCAGTTCTCCCAATAGCTCAATGTGTTAAGAGTACCTATCAATATTGTGTTATTCAAGGAGATGGAATAGTTTGTAGGTGTGAAGTGTTGGAAGGGGAGATCTTTGGATGTCATATGTAGATTCAAATTTCAAATGAGTTGTTGGCTATCATACCTATTGAGATTTGAAGATGTTGAATTCCAAGAGACATGTACTTTTGGTGATATTTAACGGATTGGAAAAGATATTCAATGGATTTTTCCATTTTTATATTTGGTCATTGGCCATTCAAGAACATCCATGTCACTCTCCTTCCCTAACAAATATTTTGAAGACTCATAAGGTATAAAAATAAATGTTTAAAACACTTAGGTAATTGAAGTTGTGGGAATGGTCACTCAAATGAGTGGCCAACGATGAGTTTGAACCTAAAGCACATGAGTTCAAATTTATATATTGGTTGCGGGGTTACCATGCATTTCATAGTAAGTAATATAAATTGAAACAAAATCTTTGAGGGAGATAGAGGAAGATATAAAGAGAGATAGAGAGGTAGAGAGAGATAGAGAAAGGAGAGGAAGAGATAGAGAGAGAGATAGATAGATAGATAGAAAGAGGTGGAGAGATAAATAGATCAAGAGGGAGAGAGATCTAGAGAGAGAGATGAGTGCCAGGTAGCACCCAAATTAACACACCCTTTTCACTCCTTTTTGCCCATCCTTCCCTTCAGTTGTCTTGATAAATTGCACCATGAACTAAAAAGGCTTATTTTAATTGAACTAATGAGATGAATTATTGAGATTATTATTTTTGATGAGAAAACTAATGTTGAAGCAAACTAATGGAAAATGTGCAAAAAAGTCTCTTTTTGAGTTCATAGGTGCAGTCATATAGGTGAAGGAAATTTTGAGGAGCTCCAGAGATGGTCCTAATGATCTCCAAAGCTAATATGGGGATACTACACCAGACTCCAATGTTTTCTTAAAGTGTTAAAGGAATATTGAAGAAGAAGGAACAAGAAAGAAAGGGGTGGATGATCTCCGAAACCATGAAGGAACTATGGATGCATCTCTGGAGATGCTAGCAACATCACACAGTCTCTGGAGCTGTACACTCAAAATTGTGACTTTTGGTTGCTTGGGGTTGTCGAGTCAGATTTAGGCGCACACACGGACCCTTCCCTCCTTGCTTATGGGGTGAACTGCCACATCACTCTCACTCTTGTGGAAGTAGCTAGTCAAGAGGAGACAGGATGCAACAGTGGTCGGACTCACTAAAGAGCCAGACTTCATAGAGAGGGGTCAACACATATTGGGGCCTATGTTGTTATGCGTTGTTGTTGTTGTTCTGTTCAATAACTGTGATTGTAAACATAACTGTATGACCTGAAGGGTCACTAGTCAATGTCCTCCTATTAGGGTTTCTAGTGTTCCACCTTTGTGTGGGTAAACTATTGTTTTTGTTGATGGTTAGTTGTCTTTCAAAGTGTTGAATGAATGATTTCCATAAGAGATGTTGTCTGTGTTCTTATATCTATTGGGCGACTAGTGGATCCTTTTGAGGTCTTGAATGGATCTCCTCAATTTCATTGAGGATCACCCTCACCCACTCACCTCTTAATCCTAGGCACATTCGTGAGCTGAGACCAGAGTTGAATGTTTTTAGGCTAACTTTGACTAGACCAAGGGTTTGACCTAGGTTGATTTGGACTACCTTGTGATGAGATCAAGGATTTGACCATTTTTTGCTATGGATTACCTTGTGATGGTATGATAAGGGTTTACAGATATGATGTTTTTCATGTTTTTCGTGTTTTTGAATGTATGCAAGCTATATGAAATGCAAAGCCTTTTTTATACTTTTTTAATATTTTGGAAAGAAATGTGCTTTTTCTATTCTAGTAATTGAAATATGAATGCCAGCCAATATAATTTTTCCTAATGCAATTTAATCTATGTTTTTGGGGATTTGAGTATTTTGAAGTAATCTAATCTAGAAAGGAAAATTTCTTCTTTAAATAATCTAGATATATGAATTTAAAAACAATTATTCTAGCATGCAAGATCTAACTATCAAGGAAAAGCAGTGATTTACTATTCTCGAGAGCAATTTTCAATTATCTAATTACTATGAATGGAATAAAACAAAGAAGGAACCTAAAAGAGAAGATGTGTGTGCCTCCACTACCCTTAGATGATCCTTGATATGGCAACCTCATATCCTCTTGCAGCGGTGAGATCCTCTTGGCGAAAAGAAAATGATGGAAGCAAAGATGAAGCTATTGAAGCTTAAAGAAATCTTGATTGCAATCTTTGAGAAGCACTATGGCTTTGGATTGAGTAGCATGACGGTGTGCTAAGAGATTTTGAAAGATAAACAAGAAATAAAAAGGCGCCTTCATCTTGTGTGAGCATAGAAATGCTTGTGTTGGAGAGAAAAAGCTTGCAAGACCTATGTACAATAATGAATTTGCCTCCTCTAGAAATGATTTTAAGCTATGTAACAATGAAATCTTTGAAGGTTTGAAAATTAAAGAAAAGAAATGAAGAAATAGGCTCAAAGGCCTGTGAAGAAGCTTGAAAAAGCTTATGAAGATGAGAAGAGTATTCTCCAACTTGCTCGACTTGGAAAATAATGAAGAGGTGAGGGGTATTTATAGGTTTGAAGAAGGGATGAGTAGTGAGGAAGAAGAAGAGTTAACTCAATTAGAGTTAACATGGAGGATTCAAGAGTTAACAAGGATTGATTAAGGAGTGAACAAAACTAATTAGGCAGTGATGAAGCAATAATAACTTATCACTGAAGAATAAATGGAGTTATAAGAATGCATGGGAATGAATGGGTTGTCAATTGGATTTAAAATAGAGTCAACTATACATGTGTGGGTGCATGAAATAGTTAACACTTTATTGGGGATCAAAAACCATGCAAACTAGAAGAAAAATGGGTGGAAACGAAGCTTTTTTTAGTGAGAAACTTGAGTTTTTGCGCGGACAAAATCATTACTGGGTCACCCCTTTTTCCAATAGGTTCATGTGGGGGGTGACCCTAGGTCACCTAGGGGGAGTTTTGGATTTTACAAGGTCACCCAAGGGGTGACCTTGAAGTAACAAGGGGAGACCCTAGAACAGTTTTCTAAATTGGTCACAGAACTTCCGGGAGCTCGTTCGGGCACATACAGACTCCTTTCTGAGTGCTATTTTTTTGGAAGTGCATGATTTTTCAAGAGCTATCCAATGGTGACATTAGTGTTTTCTTGAAAGTGTCATGAAGTTATACTTTTAGATCATTTTTCTTAGGGTATCCTTTCGGTCTCTCAAGCCCTAAAAAGTTTGGTCACCATTTGGAAGGTGAGTTGGATTGGTGAGGAAGGAAGAATGGATGGGAAAGGTAGAGGAGATGAAAAGGAGGGGATCTACCTATAGAAATAGGTCAATCACATGTAAAAATCCAAATCTCCACTTGCAAAGTAGGATCTCCCAGGGGGAGTTTTGGAAAAATAGAGGGAGATTTGGATTAGTGAGGTGAAACTAAAAACTAAAAGTGGGAAATGGCTAGGGGAGACCTCTAGAAGGCTCCTAGGGGTGGAGAATGTGAAAAACATAGGGGAGAGGTAAAAACTCTCCTACAAGATGCATACAAGGCTTAGGAAAAGGGTCACAAGCTCAGAAAATGCAGATCGACAAGTGTCAAAAAGCGTTGACAACAAAGAGAAAGAAGTGACAAAGGGGAAACAACACAAGACAAAAAATAAGACATGTAACCAAGAGAATAGCCACTGAGAGGTCATTGTTTCATGCTTACATGTGCATGACAAGGATCTAACTCATCATAGGGGTCCTTGTGGAGGCTGTGCATGATTTTTGTGCTTACATATTTGCCCCCTCGGGGACGGTAGTCTACATGAAAGGTAGGTACCATTATCGAACTAGGCCTTACCTATTGTCAATTTCCTACAACTGTACCTACAATAACTAGTATTAGTCTGACATCTAAATATATCAAAATGAATAATGGAGAGTGAAATGACGAATGTACCATAGATCATGTGAGCTCGACTAGTTGGTTGCCTTTGTCGGTGAGACCTGTAGGAATGGATGCACACAAAACGATGCATAAAAGAAATAGAAGACATGCTAAGCTAGAGAGGAGAATAAATTCTCCTTTTATTGTAGATTTTGAAGAACATATTTGATTTTTAGGGATTTTGATGTTTTATAATTTTTTTTAGGGTTTTTTTTTTTTATTTTTATATTTTTTATGATTTTTGTGAAGATCTTGTGAAGCTTTGATTTTGAAAATTTTTTGAGGTCTTTCAAAGACCTTTATTTATTGAAGGGATCTCTACCCTTGCCCCCTTGCACCAGGAGAATTATGTACTTGACTACACATTTTTTCTCTTTTGACTTGTTGTAGGAGTGACTTGTGTTCAGACATTGTTTTACACTTTATTGTTATAAGACTTGATGTAGCCTTAGTCAAAATCTTGTACTTCACTTTTCTTCTTGTGCATATCGTTGGATAGATCTTTTATTTTGTTTAGGAGAATGCATACCTAGGATGATCACATATGGATGATGCAATTTGTTTTTGTCTTTTTTAGAATATATATATGAAGGCAGGTGACAATATGCATATACAAGAACACAAGCAATGCTGAAATGAAACTTTTACTTCTATGGAATGCCATGAGTTATGACATTGACTTTATTGCTTTGGAACTCTTTTTCTGACTTTGGTATGAATGCGTTATGGAACAAATAATATGACTTCTCTTTAATATGATTTTCAGTCCAGGGGATTGTAGGTTGTGCTGGCATAGGAGACCTATTCAAGTCTGTGAGATAGCGATTTAGAACTCAAGTGGGGAATGGGAGTGAAATGGAGTGTTTCTAAATTTTGGGCTTTGCTAAAGGATTTAAACATTGATCCTTATCTAAACAAAGACAAATTGATGAGTTTTCAACTTTAGATAAGTAGCAAATGTTATTGATGTTCTCTAGACTTAGATCATAGATGGCAAGCAAGATAGACCCGAGGTAAAGGAAAGATAGGAAAAAACAAGGGTCCCTAGATAGAAAATAATCCTAAAGACTACTAGACTCCTAGATTTGCTTAGCTAGTGTGTGTGTGTGTGTGCTTTGTACCTTTTTCTTTTATTTTCTCTATTAGAATGTCACCCTTGAAGCTTCGAGCTTAGACTGATCTCCACCTAAGGGTACGGACATTCAACAATCTTCTGTCTTTCACTCTTTTTTGTTTATCTCTCTTTCTTTTGCTTTTTTCTCATTTTTTTTGGATTTTTGATGTTTCATGAAATGTGTTGGTGCTTAGGTGCGTGACCCTCAATTCCTCCCTTCTCGGGCCCACGCGATCTCTGGCTAGCTTCTCCGGTGGTGCCCTTACTAATAGTTTGAGCTTTTGGTGTAGTGGCAGTCGGTTGAATGCTAACAAATTGCCAGATCTGTTGGTTATTTTCCCAGACTAGATGCTTGTTCCCAGTTATCCCTACAAGTAGCCATCATTGATCAACAGGATCTCTGGGCCAGGGGCCAACAGTGTAGGAGATAGACTCTATAGATATCTCCTCTTCTTCTTCAAGCTCTGCAAAACCTAGGGGGGTATTCCCTATTTAACACCCATAAGGTATGCTTGTGAACTGGGGGATGTTGACACAAAGCAGATAAATCCTCCTTTATGTAGACCAAAACTGTAAGATAAGTGCAAAGGGGCTAGCTTTGCGCCTATGTTCAGTTGTGAGACAAAGGATTTTGATCCTAAAACTATTTCTAAGGTCCTAATGGTTTGTATTAAAAGTTTGAGTTTGATTTTATGTTTGGATGCAAAACTTACTTGGGGTGTAACCTCAATACAAGACTAGATTGGTGCCTATCCAGGGCTTGGAGTCAATAGACATACACATGTGAATGATCAGCACAAACATATACCAAAGACTGGATTTCAAGGGGGCTTGTTTAGAACCTGCCTTATAGCTACTTCCCAAGACTGAGTATTCAATTATCTCTGCTTACAAACATCCTTACTGCAGTAGGTTCCTCCCAACACTTGATCTAAAACATTTAATCTACTCCTTGAGCAGAAGTAAGAAATCAAGCATTCAATACAGTAAACATATACTCTAGAATCATAAACACCCCTTAGATGCCTAGATTTAGAAGAAAAACACACTCAATTTGGAGACAGATAACATAACACATGCAATATAGCATCACTCATTTAAATCGACATGAGTAAATTTATGCATGAGACATACAACATGAGACTCATAAACTCACAAGACATCCAGAACAGGGCCACCAATGAAGTTGTATCTTCTCACAGCACCAGAAATCATCCAATTTTCAACCACACAAATGAGTAACACCATCTGCTATATACAACAAGAAGGTATACTCAGCATTAATTGCACATGGTTGACTCAAAATTTCACCAAATACAGTGCATCATGAGAAAAGGTGCTCAATATTGAATGCAGCAGGTGGGAGAGGAGACAGAGTGGTTGAACTCGAGCTCTGCGTCGCCACCTAGGGATTCACATCTTTAATTGGGTACTTGATCCATCCATGCCTTCGTCCATACCCTGTAACATCTGCCATTAATGGCATACCAATCCGCAACATTGGGAATGCAGTGGACGATGCGTTTTGCAACTTTTCCCGCCAAGAAATATGACCCTGATTTTTCAAATCATGTGGGAACTAATTATCCCACATTCACCCCACGACGACCTCGTAAACACTTTATAAGCTAGGCCATGAGCATATAAGATGTCATTGATTTTGCTCCTGACGACACCAGCATATACCTCATCCACCAAGACCCCATCATCATGACCCACACCAAGGATGAACCTCCTGCATGATATCCTGATATGCAATATCACCCTGATATTTCATATCACCCTGATAATAGTGAACCTCATGCTGAGCTTTCCTGATATTCAAAATCAGCCTGATGATCAACCTACTGATGCATCGGGAGAAGATCCTCCTCATATTATTCAAACCAAATACTTCACCGATGATCCACCTATACTTTCTCATGTCCTCATAGGTGATCAGTGGGACCCCCACATACTTGCTAATAATATCACACCGAAGACCTCATGATGCATCCCACCGATCCTGATGATGTCACCATCATGTTGCAATATCGGGGTGATATTCGTAAGATCACCTAATATTCCAAAATATAACCGCCCCACAGAATATCAGGGTGACGTCAAGTAGATATCACCCCCAACAAGAATATCAGGTCAAACTGTAGCTTTATTGTAACATCGGGGTGATCTTTGAATATGATTGATGTTAGAAACATGATGACCCCGCGGAAATATCAGGCCGATATTTGAAAATATGATGACCCCCCCAAGAATATCAGGTCAGGCTAAAACATGCTGAGGGGGCCCAAAGACTTAGAATCTTTTGGATTTTTTGGGAGGGTGCTTGCAGATTTAGAAGCTTGAAACCTGATTGTTCATGAAGGCACCAACAAAATGAATGCTTTAGGAACTTTGGATATTCAATTCTTTGATTTCTCACTTTTCTCTTATTTTGATCACTCATTTTTTATTCACTCTTATTTTGGAATGCTTCCTTCAGAGTTTTGATCTTCCTGATGTTTTTGGCCAAGAAAGATAAGGGGTTGAGCACCACCTAAAGTTGTCGTAATCTACTTGGACTTCTCTTCTACTAGGGAAGAATTGGGAAGGTCTACTTGCAAGTTTCCTTTTAACATTATGGGTTTGAATACTGACATTGTTTAGACTTAACATCTTGGCTCGTTAAGACTAGGATCAGTGTAAAGCTAAGAGCTAGGCTTTGATTAGAATCACTGGGGATGAAAAAGGGAAATGTTGATTATGAAAATGAGGAATCTCAAGACCTAAAAGGATCACATATACCTGAGAAACCTTAGACTCCTCACTGAAATGAATACTAGTATAAAAGCAAGTCACTTAACTGTAATGCAAGATGAACAAAATGATACAGAAATGTAAGAAACAAATTCTTTTTGACATTTTGGTTTTTATGATTTTTTTGTGTTTTTGGAATATTTGATTTGTTTGTGTTTTTTTATGTTTTATGATTTTTATGAGATGCTAAACTCTTCTCCTTCAATAATGCACAAGAGGTAGTGTTGTTTTTGAAATATTCCTTAACTATATGTGGACCTATCCAATTTGGCCTAAACTTCACTTGAATGCCTTTTCAAGGATACTCAAAGACTTGGTGTAAAAATGTCCTTGTATTTATTAAGGAGTTTTGTGTACTCACATGTTTCATTGTTTAATGATTTGCCCCCTAGCTTTATCATTTTTTGTTCTTGTTGATTTCTTAGGTTTGTTTTGAAATTTTGAGGGGCAACTGGAGTTGGTGTTGACTCTCCTAGTTTTTGTGTGGATTATGGTTCTTCTTCAGTCATGATTTCAACCATAGGGATGTTTATGTCTGGATCAATTGGAATGGCCACTAAGTTGAATGGAGTGTAAGATTTTGTTGAGTGGGGATCAAAGGGGAATTCTCCCATTGCCCCCTTTCCTATACATTTTGAGGTCTTAGCTATGTTTGAAATTTGTTTTGATGTCTTAGCTTTTTTAAAAGGGTTGATTTTTGGGTCACTAGAAGTTTCCATGGACTTTCCCTCCTTTTTTATTTTTTCAACTCTATAAATACTAAAAGGATTGGGATCTCCTTTGATGATGTGAGTTTGTCCCATGCGTGAGAAGTGTATTTCTTGAAATAATGTGGATGGAATGACCCTCATCCTATGGATCCAAGGCCTTGCTACGATCATGTTGTAAGTGGTTTCTTTGTTGATGACATAAAATTTAGTTGGGAGGGTTTTGGGACCCAATGTGATTTGAAGATTGACCTTACCCATGGTTTGAATGCTTAGGTTATCATGAATTCTAAGGATGGAAGTTTGTTTTGTGATTTGAGTTTCGTCATAACCCATTCTTTGAATAAGCAAAAAGGAGACTATGTTGATTGCAGACCCCTCATCGATTATTATACATTTAATGGAATAGTCTTGAACTTAGACTATCAGATGGAGGGGGGGTCACCTTGTTTAACTATGTCATTATCTGAGGGTAACCTTTCAAAATCAAATGTTCAAGAACACTTTTCAGTTGGAGTGTTTTGAACTATATGGCCTAGATCTAAGGCTTTGAGGAGAACATTCTTGTGTGTAGGAGAACTCTTGATAAGCTCTAGCATGTGAGAAAAATTTGAATTGTTGGAAGTGTCATCTGGTCATTCTAGTCCTTGTATGACACAAATTTCTTGATCTTTATCCAATTCCACAAGACCTAAGGTGTTTTGATCAAAGGTGTTTGGACTAGGTTCTTCATCTTGTGAGAGTGTGTCCATGAATGCTTTTTGTTGATGTTTTGGGAGGTTTGATATGAAGCAGTGGTACCCCCGACATGACTTGATATCATGCCCCCTTCTCTTGTTAAATGAGCAATATCTATCATGATCGTGATCTTGAGGTTTATGACGATTGTTGTAAGACTTCTTATTGATTCTCAAGGGATAGCTTTCAGCATTTTCATTTCCCAAATTTGTATGACTATTGTAGTCACAATTGTAGTTCTGTAATGGTGAAGTTTTTGTTGACCTATCTACATCTTGATCATTTTTTGAGGATTTGTTATTTGTATCATGCTTTTTCAACCTTCCATTGGAATCATACTCCCTTCTTCCACTATTAATAGTGGCTTGGTCAATTCTAAGGGCACTTTCGAGTGCTTCTTCATATGATTTATAAGGGAGTTTTTGAACTTATTCTCATATGTAATTGTTGAGAGCATGTAAGAAGAGATCACAAAGTTTTATATGATCCATGTTTGATGCACTAGTTGAAGAATAGAGAACTTTTCTCCATCATGTGATAAAATGTGCAACTGACTCATTGGCTTCTTTTTTGATTGTTAAAAATTCTCGTATTCCTATCTTGACCAATTTGTTTATGTTGAAGGCAACCACAAATTGATCGATGAGTTGCCTAAAAGAGTGGATTGATGCTTCTGGAAGTCGATAGTACCAATCCAAAGTGATACCCTCCAAAGTCTTTAGAAAAAAAAATTCTACCACCCAATCCCAAGGAAGGAGCTCTCGCACTACCATGATGTAAGCCTTGATATGAGAGTTGGGATCACCCTCTCCTTTAACTTTTGGAAGCTCAGGAAGTGGTTGTGGTAGTATGACCTGGCAAATGTTGTGGTCAAGAGGCTTCTTTAGATAATCAAGGTATGTTTCTAAGAGGGGTTATGTGTAGAGAGTTTTGTACCTCCAAACATTAGCCCTTTAGGTGGATCTTGTTGTGCTTGTTGAAAGGGTATGCTAGATTGTTGATATCTTGAAAATTTTGGATGACTAGATGGTGTCATGTTTATGTTTTAAATATTAGGTGGGATCGTTTGTGGTTGATTTTGTGTTATAGGAATGCCACCTATTTGATTAAGACCTATCGTGTTGGATAGTGAGGGCAAGGGAGGCCTAAATGTTTCATGGAAGTTTGGATGAGGGAGATTTTGTGCTGCCCCTTGGTATGATTCAATCTTATCAATGAAATGATTTCCCTGTGCCCTAGGTTTTTGGATATAATTTTGTTTCGGTGAGATTGTTCAACACTCCTAGCCTCAAGGGTCTTGATTCGTTGGACCAAATTTTAGATAAGGTTTATGTGTGAGGCTTTGTCTATTCTTTGAGTTTTTCCACGTTGAGATGGATTGTATTGCATTAGAGTTTGAGTGACCCTATCTGTTCTTTCTGATGACACTTCACATGTCATGGAATTTTTATCTAGAAAGGGAAATTGCTTCTTTAAATAATCTAGATCTAGGAATTTGAAAACAATTATTCTAGCATGCAAATCTAACTATCAAGGAAAAAGCAATGATTTACTATTCCTGAGAGCAATTTTCAATTATCTAATTACTATGAATGGAATAAAACAAAGAAGGAGCCTGAAAGAGAATATGTGTGTGCCTCCACTACCCTCAGATGATCCTTGATATGGCAATCTCATATCCTCTTACAGCAGTGAGATCCTCTTAGCAACAAGAGAATAATGGAAGCAAAGATGAAGCTATTGAAGCTTAAAGAAAGCTTGATTACAAGCTTTGAGAAGCACTATGACTTTGAATTGAGTAGCATGATGGCGTGCTAAGATCTTTTGAAAGATAAACAAGAAATAAAAAGGCTCCTTCATCCTGTGTGAGAATAGAAATGCTTGTTTGGGAGAGCAAAAGGTTGCAAGACCTATGTGCAATAATGAATTTGCCTCCTCTAGAAATGCTTTGAAGCTATGCAACAATGAAAGATTTCAAGATTTCAAAATTAAAGAAAAGAAATGAAGAAATAGGCTGAAAGGTCTATGAAGAAGCTTGAAAAAGCTTGTGAAGATGAGAAAAGTATTCTCCAACTTGCTCAACTTGGAAAATAATGAAGAGGTGAGGGGTATTTATAGGAATGAATAAGGGATAAGGAGTGAGGAAGAAGAAGAGTTAACTCAATTAGATTGAAGAGTTAACATAGAGGATTCAAGAGATAACAAGGATTGATTGAGGAGTGAACAAGACTGATTAGGCAGTGATGAAGCAATGATAACTTATCATTGAAGAAGAAATGGAGTTAGAAGAATGCATGGGTTTTCAATTGGAGTTAAAATAGAGTCAACTATACATGTGTGGGTACATGAAATAGTTAACACTTTATTGGGGATCAAAAACCATGCAAATGGGAAGAAAAATGGGTGAAAACGAAGCTTTTTTGAGTGAGAAACTCAAGTTTTCACACAGACAAAATCATGACTAGGTCACTCCTTTTTCCAGTAGAATCGTCCAGGGGGAGTTTTGGATTTTACAGGGTCACCCAAGGGGTGACCCTGGAACAGTTTTCTGAATTGGTCACAAAATTTCTGGGAGCTCGTTCAGGCACATACAGACTCCTTTTTGAGTGTCATTTTTTTGAAAGTGCATGATTTTTCAAGAGATATGCAATGGTGGTATTAGTTTTTCTTGAAAGTGTCATGAATTTATGCTTTCAGATCATTTTTCTCAGGGTATCCTATCAGTCTCTCAAGCCCTAAAAAGTTCGGTCACCAATTGGAAGGCGAGTTGGATGGGTGAGGAAGAAAGAATGGATGGGAAAGGTAGAGGAGATGAAAAGGAGGGGATCTACCTCTATAAATAGGTCAATCACATGTAAATATTCAAATCTCCACTTTCAAAGTAGGATCTCCCAGGGGAGTTTTAGAAATAATAGTGGGAGATTTGGATTGGTGAGGTGAAACTGAAAACCAAAAGTGGGAGATGGCTAGGGGAGACCTCTAGAAGGATCCTAGGAGGTGGAGAAGGTGAAAAACATAGGGGAGAATTAAAAAATCACCTACAAGATGCATACAAGGCTTAGGAACAGGGTCGCAAGCTCAGAAAATGTAGATTGACAAGTGTCAAAAATTGTCAACAATAAAGAGAAAGAAGTGACAAAGGGGAAACAACACAAGACGAAAAACAAGATATGTCACCAAGAGAATAGCCATTAAGAGGTCATTATTTCATGTTTACATGTACGTGACAAGGATCTAACTCATCATAGGGGTCCTCATGGAGGTTGTGCATGAATTTTGTTCTTATAGGAGCTGCTGGCGATAATGCAGAGTCTTCAGTGCTGTAGTCAACCTACATCTCAAGAGGCAACTGTAGTGCTCTAGAGGCTACCATCCAATACCAAAATGATTCAGTGGAGACTCCAATTGACTTCTAGGGATCTAATTCCCTTTTTACTTGATTTTACATGAGTTACAAAAAGACTTATTTAAAGACCTATATTTCAGGGGCTCATTGCCCATTGTTATTTGAGTTAAGACTATGGATTTAGTGGGACTTATGTACCACTAAACCCTTTTTAGTTTGCATGATTAAAACTCTTTAGTTAGATAGTTGTATGTTTTAGTTAGAATAAGAGATCGATTGAATCTCATAGATGAATTGATGGATAGAACAATGAGTTCCAAAAGATATCTTATTGCTTGGACTAATATATGTTAGATAGGAGTAGCAAGAAAGATACATAGATTTTTGCTATTAGATTATTGTATTGTTTCCTATTTTCAGAATAGGGATACTTTTTATAATAGACTTTAATGAGATAAAGATCGAAGGAAAGATTGTGTTAATTTATCATCTGTATTGAGTTCTTGTTTTAACCCTTAGTCCTGAAGGCATGGAGCAAGGGCCCACTCCCACCATTAAGACATAAGACTAGTATAATTCACTTTGTTGTCCTATTTGTAGATTTCATTAGTAATATATTTTTACTATTTTCATCAGATAAATTTATTTCTCTCTAATAGTTGTTTTCAGTAAATGCATGTTTCAACTTTGTGTTGATCAGAATAGGTCATTTTCAACAATTTTATTGTTTCAGCATGGCATTGATGTTTTTAGGATTTCATTTCACGATAAAATAAGTTAGTAGCATTAATTCCTCAGTTAGTTAAACTAGTAGGATTAGTTGGAGGATTATTGATTATGGAAACCCTTATTGTAGACAACCTAGTACACAACCCTGGATTTGACACATAAAAACATGATTAAATGCCAAGGTACAGTGACCCTTGTTGAGAGAGAGAGAGAGAGATTCATTATTTTCCAAGTAGTGATAAAGATGGAGAGAAAGAGAGATAGAAATATAGAGAGTTATAATGTAAATGTAATTGTAAACATTTCCTTCTAAGGATGCCTCTAGAAGAGGAACTAAGATGATAGAAATAATAAAAAATCACATGATGATCCTAGAAGAATTCTATCACAAGTACGTGCACTATGAAAATGGGAAACATGTAACACTTATCTTCTTCAAGAATATGACAAACTTTTATATATAACATATAAATTTTAAGGAAAGTGGAAAAATAATTTTTAATTGTGACACGAGCTAAGAAATTAGAAATTTAATATTGAGAAAGATTTGGTAGGATTTTTAATAATCCCACTTATGAAGATGTTTGTGGTGGGAACACCATGCATGTAGAGGTTGTAAGAGTTCACTATGACCCAAATGAATGCTCCTATGACAACTTGTTGGGTACCCTCTAAGATTGCCATGAACTCTCCCAAGTAGCTGCCGATATACACTATACCATGATTAGACCCCATGAAGCGGTTAAGCCAATCTGGTTCCCCGGGATTGGCTTGCCCTCCATCGAATCGAGGGAACCACGAGGGCCTAGAATCAGGGGAACATAGATAGATAGATAGATCCCACCGCTTTGAATTGCTAGGTACATCCTAACTTATAATAGAATGGTTAAATATTTACTTTAATAATTAAAATTTTACATCACAATAAATGCTTAGTTATGTATTTTGAAGCTATTTTTTTGTAATTTTGTATGCCAGTTGAGTTGTGGCATAGGTGACATATCTCTCACTCTCTCTCTGTATATATAGAGAGATAGTTTGGAGGAGGTAGGAGGAGTAGAGGGGGATGGGACTGATAGAAGACTGAATGCTAGGACTTGATTCATATTCAATTATTTCCCTTAGTATTCACTCCTCATGAATTCTTGGTTCTGAAAGCACACCTACCATCAATTTGATCTGACAAAATTCTAATCTATCGGATTTGGTCAGCATCAAGATCTATTCTAGATTGAGAAGAACTGGCCCTTCACAATATTGCACCAATTTGAGTGTTTGGTTCAAACCTAGAATGGAAAAGTTTGCTTAAACCCTATGTCTTTGAGGAGCTCCAAACATTTTATAAAAAAAATTAGGTCTATCAAGTACTCTATGAAAATATGTCAAGTGGTTGTCACTAACAAAATTAATGTAAATCATATATATGTGAAGATCAGGAAAAGGCTTAGTTGATAAATTCTTCTTCCACATCACTACAATATCATAGAAAGGATATTGAATTAACATATAAATAATTTTTAGTATTGCACTTTATAGTCAACTTGATGTATGATATAGGAAATGGCTAGATGTGTGCAAGGGATTAATTTTTAGATAAACAAGTACCATGGATGTCACTTCTTATGCACATCTAGGGATCCAACATAGAAACAACTCAATCTACGAGTTTTCAAGGTCTTGAATCTCAATCTAGGAAACTGCCATCTTTACAAATCTATGATGTATTTAAGTAGTTCTATGAATATGTAACTAATTCCCCTTCCTCTCTTCTATTCCTAGCTTGGGCATAATTGAAAGACTTGATTCCATCATAAGTCAATGGTTCATCATTAAAGTTACCTCCCAACAAATCCATTTTCCAAGCTCATTTATTCAAGATTTGTAGTAGTCATAATTTCTAAGCAAGGTGTGTGATTCCACCTGATTATGTCTTTGGTAGTTGAACCACCAATTTAGAAATATATATTAGATAAGTCTAAACCCAAAGAGGCAATGAGCAATTATAGTCTAGTGCAACTACTAATGCCCAAATATCTTTCTGTAATGGATAAAAATTTGGATAGGTGTTGTTTTGAATTGTTAAGGGTTTATGCATATTCTCCTTTCACCAATTACATTCAAGGACCTTAGGATCGAGTGGTAGTGCACTATCGGGTCCTTGGTCACTTAAGAATGTAGGGAAGATTGGATTAGGGTGGTTTGATTATCAATTATCTTCTCTTATGCTTAATTATACATCAAAACCCTAATTATGCAAATATAATAGTAAACAAATAAATTATTCAAAATCTTGCAACAGAGAGATGTAAAATGATAAATGAAAGTGTACCTATTTTTGAAGTTTGGAGGTGGAAAAGTCAGGGACTAAAGAGTGAGCGCCCAAGTCCAAGGCCCTAGTTTTTGTCGGGATCTTGAAACAAGATCTACTACCTATGCCTGTTATACCATAGATTTTCCCATTGCAAAACTTTGAGGACTAATGAGCGGGTGCCCTAGTCCAATGTGCTCTTTTCTGCTCTGCTCTGCAATTGCGACACTCTGTTGTACACTCCTGCAACTTCACTTTGTCTGCATCTCCAATCTATAACCTGCAATCATGAAAACTTTGGGAGGGGGTTGTGGTGTTTAGAGGCTTGCCTCAGTCAAGCCCCGGAGAGACATTCAAGTCTTTTGAACACTATTGTTAGATAGAGAGTGCATGCCCTTGGGAGGCAGAGGAAAAAACCAAATGATAAATGCTCAAAATCACAATAGATGTCACCTTGTAGTGAAGATCTCATGGGAGAAGGAATCTCTTCATGCCATGAGGAGATGATTGCTGAAATCTACAAATACAAACACATAGACAACACAAATCTACTCTTGCAACACAATGAAAGCCTTGAATCACCTTTACACAAGCTCAAGAATCCAAATTGCCATCTAGTTGAAATCTAGTTTACAAATGAATGCCTAAACATGATTTTATATGCAACTACAAACATTCCCGCAAAGAATTTCGTAATGCAAGCTTACCATATCAGCATAGGACCTAATTAATGGTCAAAAGCCGACACTTAAAATTTGGGACTGACCCAAAATAGGGTAGGACTAGGGCATGGGCACCCAAGTCCTCCCTCCCATTTTGGTCAGGGATTAGCTTCAAGGGATCCCCCTAGGTCCCATTTGTCATAAAACCTAGGGTTCATTTCATCAAGATGTTAAAATATGATGCAAGATGTCCTAAATGTAGATAAAAGACCCGGGAGCTAAACCTTATGAGGGAAAAGCTCCCAAGGGGACATTTTTTTACGTTACATTTAGCCCCCACTTTAATGTATGTATAAACATGAGGCCAATACATGTCTTAAGTATAGTAAACAAATGCAACAAACACGCTAGAGGACACGCCAGGCATGAAGAAGACATACTAGACACATTGAAGACAATAATATGCACTCAAAACATGGAGAAGACAGTTACAGTCATGCAAAACATGGAGAATACATTGAATGCATAGAAGATTGTAGACACCCTAAAATGACCATGTTGTCAAATCACTTGCATTTCGACATTTCTTCCTAAACACCTGCATTTCAACGTTAATTAAATAATCTAATTATTTAATTAATTTCATCAAATTCTTCTAAAATCACATACTTTCAACATTAATTAAATAAATTCTCTTTATTTAATTAATTAAATTAAATTCCTCTATATTCTTCCACAATTAAATAATTTTAATTATTTAATTAAATCATTATTCTGTTTCCAAATTTCAATTCCACATTAATTAAATAAATCCCATTATTTAATTAATTCAACAAATTCCTTCTGATCTAAAATTAAATAATTCTTAAATTATTTAATTAAATCAAATTTATTCTTCCAAAATCATGCACAACAATTAAATAAATTTATTTATTTAATTTTCTTTCAAATCTTCTAAATTAAATAATTCCATTTATTTAATTATTTCTTCCAAAATATCTTCTCTAAATTTAAATAAATCAATTATTTATTTAAATTGTTTTTTCTTCTAATTTGAGTTATCTTTAATATAACTCAAGCTTTCTTGCTCATCAATTAAATATTTCTATATTTAATAAAGCAAAATATCTTCTATTCTCATGCAAATCTCTTCTTCTTGTTTTAAATCACTTAACTAATTGCTTTATTCTTTAATTGATTTATTTTTTCAGTTAACTTATTCTTCTATTCTTGATAACTCCTCTCATGCAAAAGAAAGCAGGACACTTGTCTTCTTCTCATTCGTTGCACATTCCTCAACTTATCTCCTCCATTGATTCTTCTGAATTATCTGGACCGTTGATCGATCCTCATTGAAACCTATATAAACCCCCCTCATCTCCTTCATTGAGTCTCTCTCTTCGATCGTATTCTCAGGCACACTTAACAGAGCTTTGGGCATACACAACGCGTTGATTGAGCACTATAACGATCTTTTGACATTGATCTCTTGAGCACTACTTGCTTGTTGCAGCCATGGCTTTGCAACTACATTGAGCAATCCACATTCAATCCAAAGGAAACAACACAGATTTCGGTAAAAGTCTTGATTTTGAGTATTTGTTATGGCTTTTACTTAGATTCGTTTTCTTTATGTTATTGGGCTCTTTGGTTTTATTTAGTTTATATTTAATCAATTTTTCCATATACACATTGGGCGTGCCAGAATGTGTATATGGAAAAATGGATTAAATCTAAACTAAATAAAACCAAAGAACCCAATAACATAAAAGAAACGAATCTAAGTAAAAGCCATAAATCACAAATCAAAGACAAATGAAAGCTCTTACCAAAACCTGTATTGTTCCCTTTTGGAGATATGTGGATTGCTCAATGTAGTTGCAAAGCCATGGCTGCAACAAGCAAGTATGTGCTCAAGAGATCAATGTCAAAAGATCGTTATAGTGCTCAATCAATGCGTTGTGTATGCTCAAAGATCTGTTAAGTATGCCTGAGAATACGATCGAAGAGAGAGACTCAATGAAGGAGATGAGGGGGGTTTATATAAGTTTCAATGAGGATCGATCAACGGTCCAGATAATTCAGAAGAATCAACGGAGGAGATAAGTTGAGGAACGTGCAACGAATGAGAAGAAGACATGTGTTTTGCTTGCTTTTGCATGAGAGAAGTTATCAAGAATAGAAGAATGAGTTAACTGAAGAGATAAATCAATTAAAAGAATAAAGCAATCAGTTAAGTGATTTAAAACAAGAATAAGGGATTTGCATGAGAAAAGAAGATATTTTGTTTTATTAAATATAGAAATATTTAATTGATGAGCAAGAAAGCTTGAGTTATATTAAAGATAACTCAAATTAGAAGAAAAAACAATTTAAATAAATAATTGATTTATTTAAATTTAGAGAAGATATTTTGGAAGAAATAATTAAATAAATGGAATTATTTAATTTAGAAGATTTGAAAGCAAATTAAATAAATAAATTTATTTAATTGTTGTGCATGATTTTGGAAGAATAATTTTGATTTAATTAAATAATTTAAGAATTATTTAATTTTAGATCAGAAGGAATTTGTTGAATTAATTAAATAATGGGATTTATTTAATTAATGTGGAATTAAAATTTGGAAACAGACTAATGATTTAATTAAATAATTAAAATTATTTAATTGTGGAAGAATATAGAGGAATTTAATTTAATTAATTAAATAAAGAGAATTTATTTAATTAATGTTGAAAGTATGTGATTTTAGAAGAATTTGATGAAATTAATTAAATAATTAGATTATTTAATTAACGTTGAAATGCAGGTGTTTAGGAAGAAATGTCGAAATGCAAGTGATTTGACGATATGGTCATTTTAGGGTGTCTACATTTTGCCCCTCTTTGATGCAATGCAGCATGTAGCATTGCGTCAAAGAAAACGATTGTCGAAGATGTGATACAATTTGTTTATGCCCTAGTGTAGGTAGTTGCCCCAGCGTATGCCCCCTCGAGCGGGAAGACAGGGAAGCGACAGAGGAAAGGTGTTGACGCTCGACCAGAAGAGGATGCAACCAGGAAGCAGAAGAAGGGCTGGGAAAGAAAAACGAAGGGGGGGACACTATAAATAGGTCCCATGGGGACCACAATCCTCATTTGCACCCTTGGATAATCTAAATTTAGAGAGAAGAGAAAGCCAACCTAGGAGGAGTGAGTTGAGCAGCCAGCGAGGAGAGATGCCGATTCTAGCGCACAGTCATCGGGCGGAGTTGGTGTGGACCTACAGACGGCTAGCAGGAGCTCCGGCAGCGGTAAGTGATCGAAAACTCCCTTTTCATTTGCCGTTTAGGGTCGTTTAGGGCTAGGTGTAGGTAGGGGCAGTCATGTCAAGCAAAAGCGCTTTAAGAAGCCGCAGCGCATTTGGTATAGGATTGCAGTGCTTTTGGTGCGTTGTAGCACGACTGGCAGTCGCTTGCAGCACACCTAGTAAAACCGCATCGCTTTTGGTATTAGGAGCTGCGTCGCAGCGCACCTGGTTAGGCAGTGTAGTGCACTTGGTTAGGCAGTGCAGCGCAAGTGGGGGGAAGGGGAAGAAAACGCGTCGCGTCTGGTATGACAAAGTGGCGCGGTTGGTATGGCTGAATGGTGCAGTTGGAAAAACAAGGCGCACTTGGTTCAAAAATCACAGCGCGGCTGGTTGAACAGCATGGCTCGGTTGGTGGGGAGGGACAGCACGTTTGTATAAAACAAAGCGCTGTTGGTTTGATTAGGAGAACAGTTAGGGTGCAAGTAGAAGAGTGAGGCTGCCAAAGAGGAAAGGGCAAGTTCAGGTTTGTAGGGACTGATGGTAGATAGGTTTTGAGGGATTTGGAAAAGAAACTGACAAGTGATTTACTATGGATGCAGAGGATTTTGCCACCACTGATGTCGCAGGAGCGACACCACGCGATAGCGCATGAGGTGGTTCAGCTTACATGGGAGGAGGACACATTCCTGGAGCATGTGGGACTATGGCATGTGGCCCATTTGACACACATTAGGGTGAATCTCGCCCTAGTGACAGCAGTCGTGGAGAGATATCACAGTGAGACCTCGTCATTCCACTTTCTGACAGGGGAGGTGACAGTGACACTGGAGGACGTATACCGCATCTTGAGGATCCGGATAGACGGGGAGATTGTTGACTTTGACCCGGCACAAGGCGAGGCAGACTTGGAGGAGGTCTTCTGCACAGACGACCTATGGATCGAGGACGGGGAGATCAGATGGGCAGACGTCCCGAGACTTTGTGATAGGATCAGATGGATCGTTGCTTCGTTGATTAGCAACTTCCTATGCCCGGACAGGAGATCTAGAGGACTATCAGTTGGCTGGGGGACAGTGCTATCAGGGATGTTTACTCATGGCAGACAGTATGCGTGGGGACCCTGCGTTCTAGGCTAGCTATACCATGATATGCACCATTGTGTGTACAGGAAAGGCAGGAGCCTCTCAGCAGGTGTGACCTTGTTACAGGTATGGGCATGGGAGCACATTCCCGTCATCCGACCCATGGCGCAGCGCCACCGAGACAGAGGTGAGCCATATGCATTTCTATATGACGGGGTGATGACACACAGGAGGATGGGGTCTGTGAGCTACTGGCAGCGACAGATAGATGAGATGGACATTTTCATATGGAGGCCCTAGTTACTGTGTGAGGAGTGGCCTGATGAGCATGAGCAGCTCATGTACTGTAGACAGGCTCGCTATCTGTTCGGTAGACGAACAGATGTGATAGAGAGATACCTACCCGAGCGGGTTCTCAGGTAGTTCGGATTGCCGCAGGGGTTACCAGTGGGAGAGGCCACTCATGCCAGGACACGGAGGGAGGTAGGAGACTGGGATGCTGAGATCCCATTGGCGACAGCACTGACAGAGGTGCGGGGACTTATCCCCGTGAGATGGGATTGGGATTCGGGGCTTGCAGACCTAGGGACACTGCCAGAGTACGATCAGTACTGGCAGACACACAGGCTTATGAGACTGACTACACCAGGTGTAGCCGGGGCAGTGGGAGAGGTGTTAGTGCTTGGAGGAGAGGCCAGGATGAGGCGGCAGGCCAGGGCAGCTAGGCAGCAGGCAGCGGGCCAGCAGGCAGGTGGAGAGGGCAGCGGCCAGTAGGCTGATGTGGAGATGGAAGAGGCAGTGGGCCCGGTCGTAGAGACTAACTTACAGAGAGCGGAGAGACTGCTGCAGGAGGAGATAGCCCGGAGGACTCGCTTAGAGCTCCGGATGGCCCGACTTAGGCGAGACAGGGATGCAGCGCGGGCTGAGGTGAGGCAGGCAGAGGCCACAGCCCAGGCACAGACACAGGCAGCCACAGCAGCACAGACAGCCCTAGCACAGGTGCAGGTGCAGCTATAGGCACAGGTGCAGGCATACAGATAGCTGCAGGCCCAGATACAGGCACAGGCACAGGCACAGGTACAGCCGCCAGCCGCACCAACAGCAGATGCAGATGAGCTAGCGTAGGCTAGGAGAGAGAGAGACGTAGAGGTACAACTGCGTTTGATAGCCGAGGCCACACTATTCAGAGTGAGGCGGGAGAGAGAGGAGGCACGCCGTGCGCTGGGTGCCGATCAGAGGACGTTGTACAGCGAGCTCATCCGAGTGCAGGGTGAGCTTGTATCAGCTGGTAGAGAGGCGGAGTATTACAGGGGCCTATATGTGGGTGCAGTGCCGGCAGCTCAGCAGGCACCGAGCTATAGAGACAGGAGCAGGTCAGGGGCATCAGGATCCCAGAGGACAGGGCAGTCAGTGTCCTCAGTCAGAGGACCACTTTTGCCGCCAGGGGGAGGAGGAGGACCATTAGGGGGACCTCCACCGAGCACAGGGGGAGGCCAGGGGCCACAGCAGGAGGGCAGCTCCACCCACTAGGGCACATTCATTTGCTTTGTATCATATTGTATCATTTTGGACAGAGGCCTGCGTGCATTCTGATGTATATTTTGAGGGCTCTTGATAGCCTTGATGTACTATATTGGTGTATATTTTCTTGGTATACACATTTTTGTATTATTGATGTAGGCACAGAGACTTTGTATTATGATGGTCATTACATGATATATATATGATGATCTGTTCGACTCACAGCTGTTCATGCTTTTGTGTTATGCATTCCTTGATGTCATGGATGTGATGATATGTATGTATGATTATGGACTCATGTGATGACATATGCTGTTTATATGATGCTTATAGATGTATGATGATAGAGATATATGATGACATAGATGTGATGACTAGTGATATCTGACATGTGGGTTTTTGCAGATATGCACCAGAGAGGAGAATAGGAGGAGATGGAGACAGAGACTGTCGATCAATTACTGCAATGAAAGCGATATAAAGGATGTGGAAAATGGATGAATGAGCTTGTTGCAATGGCTTCGCATTTGTATATAAACAGCAATCCTTAGTTTGATATAGCACGTGGATAGTTCGCCACCAAGGTATAAAAGACCAAGGTGCAGTAATATCCGAGTGCATGGACGTGGACTCTGCAAGCAAACGGTTTGAACTTAGATCCTCTAGACATAATATAACCTTGTTGGAACGTGTGAATAAGCCATAGTCTTGAACATAAAATAAACTTCAATACATGTAAATGCAAGAAGAATTATTATGTAAGATGCTAGGGCGTAACACACACAAGATAAATAGAATGCCAAGAAAGAGACTAGAGATCATTCCTCAAACACGGCACACAGAAAGCAATGACTATGCCCCCAATCCGTACTGCATCGCAACATACCAAGATTATAGATAAATCAAGGTAGTCTTGAATAGGTATTGAAAAGGAACAAAAGATAAACCATAACACAAATTGACTGACTTACAAAGTAAACATACAGCCAACATATTCTCTTGCCAAAGAGGTTGCTCAGGATAGATTGGATAGGAAAGATAATAGCCTTATCGTAGGAACTCTGTGTCCGTTAAAGGGGGCTATCTACCTAAAAAAAGACAATGTCTCGCTGCAGGAAATGCCACATGTCGTAGGAGACGTGTGTGTTGGTCTCGACAATGGAACACTTCGCAGAAGACAAGCTTGTGGATCTAGGGCTTGGTTAAGCGGTACTTAGTTGATGTTGGCAATCGGTATACAGGACAGTAGATGACTCTGGAAGTACGTCTCTTTGCTTCAGGTTTGTTAAGAACTTCTGCTTTGAAAGGATGCGCTAGCTTGCGGCTTGAGTTAGTCAAGTCGAGGTGAATGGATTTTGACAAACAGAAGACTAGAAGGATGAAGTGTTAATGGATTGAAACGGGTGGAGAATGATGGATCGTGTGTGCCCGAGTACTGGATACATCCTTCGTATTCCAGACTGCCTACATACCCTGTATCCACAGGATCAAGGCACACTTACGATGGAAGATGAACGTGATAAATATGTAGTTCTGGATAGCGTGATGAATGGGTCAAGGTGAAAGGAGGGGATCTTATGTACCTGAGTACTGGATACTTCCTTCGTATTCCAGACTGCTTACATACCCATATCCATGGGATCAAGGTACCTTAAGATTGAGAAGAGATGATATGTAGTTCTGGGTAGTGTGATGATGAAGGAAAAGAGCGGAGAAGAGGTGATCCTATGTACCTAAGTACTGGAAACGTCCTTCGTATTCCAGACTGCCTACATACCCATATCCATGGGATCAAGGTACCTTAAGATTGAAAAGATGATATGTAGTTCTGGTGAGTGTGATGATGTAGAAGGAGTGTTGAGAAGATAACAGCCTTATCGTAGGAGCGATGTGTCTGTTAAAGGGTGTTACCTGTGGAAATGAGACAAGATTGAAGTATGTGCTGCGAACCACGAACAAGGAACCAATCCTAGACCGAAGCTAAGGAAAGAGTTGCCCCCATTCTAGTAGAGGAAACTGTAGGGGTGACTACCGAAGAAGGCATAGAAATACATGACCTAGGACAAGACAGTGTTAACTGTAGACACAGACCAAGACATGGGAAGACGACAAGGGACATTGACAAATTTCCAAGCTATAGTAGATAGGGAGATGGAAATGCAAACAAAGTCAATGGTTTTATTATGGATGGATGGATGAGGCGCGTTGCGAACTGGACAAGGAGTGGACATGACTCAATAGACGATGGATGCTGACTCTACACATAGCGCCTGTTTGCCAGGTTTTCACTATGGTACTTATCCAAGGCACCTGTTTGCCAATTTTTCACCAAAGGATGGATTTTTTTGGTTTTTTTTGATTTTTTTTTTTTTTTTTGATTTTTTTGTGGGAATACTCTGAGGATCAGGCATAGAACTTCTTGAGATGGACACTGTTAAGTGGCTCATCTAGAGGAATGCCGTCAGGTGTAGCTAAAGTATAAGCTCCTGATCCATATGCTGCTATCACAATGAAGGGACCTAACCAGTTAGGCTCAAATTTACCCTTCTTCTCTCGATCTGCTTGATTTCTCTGATTCTCCTTAAGTACAAGATCACCAACTTGAAACCATCTTTCTTTGATCTTTTTGTTGTAATTACGCCGGAGGCAGTTTTGATAGACATGGAGATGATTAAGTGTGGCAAGGTGCCTCTCATCTAGTAGTTCAATCTCATCTAATCTAGAAGTACGATACTCATCTCCGCCGATCAGGTCCTGCATGGATACTCTGAGGGATGGGATCTCGACCTCTATAGGTAGGATGGCTTCAGAGCCAAAGACCAAGGCATATGGTGTGGCACCAGTTGGTGTTCTGATACTAGTGCGGTAGGCCCATAGGGCGGGATTGAGTTGCAAGTGCCAATCACGACCAGCTTCATTGACCGTTTTCTTGAGGATCTTGAGAATGGTTTTATTGGAAGCCTCAGCTTGGCCGTTACTCTGCGGATAGTAGGGAGTTGAAAAGCGATGTTGGATATTGTATTGTATGCATAAGGCATGAACATCTTGGTTCTTGAATGGTCTCCCATTATCAGTGACAATGGCTTGGGGAATACCATACCGGCATATGAGGTAGTTTAGAATAAACTTGGCTATTTGCTTACCGGTGATATAGGTCATAGGAATGGCTTCCACCCACTTCGTGAAGTACTCAGTGGCGGTAATGATAAACTTGTGGCCATTGGAGGAGGAAGGGTGGATTTGTCCTATGAGGTCGAGACCCCATTGAGAAAAAGGCTATGGAGTTGTCACAGGTTGTAACTCATGAGCTGGTGCGTGAATCAGATCTCCATGCTGCCTGCATTGTAGACACTTCTTAGCAAACTGTGCAGCATCTTGCTCTATTGTAGGCCAGTAATAACCTATTCTGAGTATCTTCTTAGCAAGATTAGGACCAGTAGAATGTGCGCCACAGACACCTTCGTGTATGTCTCGTAAGGTAGCTTCGGCTTCTTCCGTGTTAAGACATCGTAAGAGGATACCATCGAGACTCTGGTGATATAGTGTATCACCCAGAATGATGTAACGAGAGGATCGACGGATAAAGGTTTTGCGTTGAGTGGATGATAGGTCAGGGGGAAAGGTTTTGTTCTTGAGGTATTCATAGATATCTTCGTACCATGGGGAATTGGGACCAACAAGTTCGCAGATGATTTCAGTAACAGGAACATCGACGGCTGGTATCAACAATTGCTCGATCAAGAATTCACACTTCTGTGTATTTGCAGGCATGTCAATCAGTGACCCTACAAAAGCCATAGAATCCGCAGCTTTATTATGCTCTCTTGGAATTTGCTCAAATGTGATGCTAGAAAAATGTGGTTTATAGGCATCCACTAGTTGCTTGTAGGGGACCAACTTTTCATCTTTTGTTTGGTATTCATCTGTGACTTGGCGAATGACTAGCTGTGAGTCTCCATATACTTGTAATTCAGTGATGTCCCATTGAACTGCTGTATTGAGACCTATGAGGAGTGCTTCATACTCGGCTATGTTGTTGGTGCAAGGGAATGCAAGCTGATATGACTTTGGAATGTAGTCATTCTGAGGTGTAACAAATAAGATGCCCGCTCCTGATCCATGCTGTGTGTAAGAACTGTCAAAGTACAACTTCCACATTATGGAGTTGGAAAGAGTGAAGAGATTCTCATCAGGGAAGTCTGCTACCATAGGATGTGTATCTCTTATAGGTGCTTCTTATTTTTCTTATAACGGGACAATTGAACCTTTGTTTGACGTGCTTGCTTTTACTTTTTTGTACTTCCTTTAGAAGGGCATGCTTTTGGATTGCGATTCATCCAAAAGGGACGACCCTAAGCGGAGTTTTCCTTTGAACCGCTATATAAGAGGGATAAGGTGAAAGCCAAGTCCTAACTGACGTCAGCCTTACCTTGTGGTGCCAAACTGAAAAGAGGTGTACTAGCTCTTTGTGGAAACGATTTTCACATCGAGCGAAGTGTTTGAAACTCTTAGTAGGATTGGTTAAATCTTTTAGTAGCTTGTCACATTTCTCGTAAGGTGTTGGTCCCTCAAAGTCACTAAGAACCAATTTAGATAGAGACTACCCGACCTACCTCCGAACATTGCGGTAATCATCAGTGCAAGGGAAATCGATTTAAACCCTTAAGATACTCACCATTGGCTCCCTTGAGAAGAGATAGTATTCCCTTGGACATAAAGCTCTTGTGACCTACTTGAGCTTTCTAAGGGGAGGGTGAGATATCCCTACCTATCGTCTCTCGCAAAGATACTAAATATCCGACACCTTTATGGAATGATATTTTTATCGACGGAGTATTAAGCTGTGAGCTGACCTACTGCAATGAAACCTTGTCTCTAGGGATAAAAAGTGCTTGTTATTGATTACAACTGTATTAGACCTGTGGAAACATTGGGCTTGTTTGGAGCCTTGAACATACACTATCTATTGTGTCAGTCCTTGTGCCTTTTTTGACCACTTGTTTGCTGTGTTTTCTCTTGCCAAACCAATCCACTCAGAAACAAAAAAATCTTGCCTTTGAAAAACATCAGACACTACTTCAGCACCCCTGGTATTACAGCAGCTCGCCTTTGGTAACACAGTAGATCGCCTTTGGTCAGCAGTAACCCACCTCTGGCAAAACTCTACTTCAGCGCCCTTGGTATAACAGTAGCTCGCTTTTGGTCACTGTAGCTCACCTTTGGCATAGCAGTAACTCGCTATTGATAGCTCAGTCCGTTGCCTCTAGCCCACAGTAGCACACGTTTGGTAGCACAGTCCTGCGCCTCTGGTCAAACAGTATAGCGCTTTTGGTCCAGTACTTTGTGCATCAGAGTTTGTCCGTTTCTTCAAAGCATCTCACAGATTCCCAGCATTACATTGTGTCCAGGTATATCCCATGGTCACCACTAGGCTACAACAAACCATGAAGTCTAGGCAAGTTGTCCCTAAGAAGCACAAGTCACCCCCTCGCACACCACAATCAAGGCGTCTCAACATTACTCCCAAGGTGACTCCTAGTACACCCGCAGCAAAACCAAACATCTCTCCAAACATGCCGCACATAGATGAACCAAGCAATCCTCATGAGGATAGAACCCCTTTGATAAATGCACCTCAGTATACCACAGGCTTGCCTCCGGATTTTGTCCCACAAGGTTATATCGTAGATCAAACTCCATCTCAAGAAGAGCAACACTTTGAAATAGGTCAATCCTCTCAAGAAGATGGGCAAGATCTTGATGAATTTATACAAGATCCTAGAGCTATAGCTACCTTTGATAAAATCCTTAGTGAGAACCAGGATCATTTCTTTCGCTTGCTTGCAAAGCAAGGTGCCAAGTTACCTCAAGATTTTGATGTGTCCACTCTCAAGGAGAGCACCAACACCCAACAAACCATACAAGCGGTGCAAATCATGTCCACGGTAACTACGCCCTTACCTACTCAAGGCTCGCAGTATAGGAATCCCCTTTTCCAAAATCCAATAGAGGAGAGGCCCGTATCACCACTTTTGACTCCTATGGAGATCTATCAAAACCAACAAGAAACTCTCCAACGTCAAGCAGAGTTAGCTAAGCAAGCCACCTTAGCTCGATCAAATGTGCAACCACCTCCTAAAGTGTCCACCCCAATCGCAAGTGGAATCTTGGTTACCCCATCACACATAGGTTTCCCACCCAATTACAATCCGAGGAACACTTATGTAGCCATGCAACAAGGGTCTCAACAAATGCCACCTCCTATATCATCACACCTGCATGTCTCTCAACCAATTAGAGTCACGCAGCCCCAACCACAACATTCTTCTACTCTCATCCTCAAGTAACCCCAACCGTCGCAAATCACTTCTACCTATGTTCCTCCACCACAACACTCTTCTAATCTCATCTTCAATTAACCCCAACTGTCGCAAATCACTTCTAACTATGTTCCTCCTCCATAACGTGTATATACACATTGGGCGTGCCAGAATGTGTATATAAAACTGCATGTTACAGAGACAATGAGTATTGTGAGTTCCATAGGAGCAAAGGCCATCGAACTGCGTCTTGCATGAAGCTTAAGCACCTCATCCAAAACCTCATTGACGGTAATCAAATCACTTTTGAGGATGAATCACCAGTGCAACACACGAACAAGGATCTCGATATGTACAAGGAACCATTCCCTCATCACGGTCCACCTCCTCCTCAGGATAGAGGTAAAGGTATTAATCACGCGTCCACATCTTTCGATTCCATTGTAGGTCGTTTTGAAGAGAGTCGAGTGTCTACCCTCACCATCAAAGGCAAATCTACGGATTGTGCTGTTACTACTCGTCGAGGTCATGTCACCATCCGTGCACCTACACCTAGACTTCTGGTTCAATCTGATTATAATCTTGTCAAACATCTAGGGAGAACACCAGCACAGATCTCTATTTTGGACCTTCTACGATCATCACCTGCACATAGAGTGGTGCTAGAAAAAGCCCTCCAAGAGTCATCCGTTCCTAACAACATAGCAGTCACAGATTTCCAAGCTATAGTGGGTAATATTGCTTCGCCTTACAATGTGGTCTTCTCTGAGAAAGACCTCCCCTCCCATGATCCTTGTCACAACGATGCCCTCCATATTGAAGTTCTCATCCATAAGCGCAAAATCAAACGCATCCTCATAGATGGTGGTGCTGGTCTCAACATATGTTCTTTAAAGTTACTAAAGCAATTGGGATACTCTGAGGATCATGTCAACACTGATCATAGTATTATAATCAAGAGGTATGATGGTGTAGAACGCCGTTCAGAAGGTGTTATTCACTTGCCTATACAACTGGGCCCTGTCATGCTTGAAACTAGGTGTCAAGTCCTTGATATTGAGCTGCCTTACAACATTATTCTGGGCCGCCCATGGATCCATGCAATGAAAGCTGTTCCCTCCACGTACCATCAGTCCCTAAAGTTCCCATACAATGGTACGGAGATCACCATCCCAGGAGATCTTAATCCTTTTGAATTTTGTCGTGTCTTGCAAGGAAGCTATAAGAATTGCAACCAAGTGCCTAAATATGACAAAGCCCTTGAATCCCCTCTCTATGTTGACCCTGAAACTCTCACGCAAGCCTCTATAAGTGAGCCTACACCCCCCCCCAAAATCACAGCTCGCATCTGAGATATAGGCTTTGGCACTTATGATATCTCCGAATCTTGTTGTGTAGGGTGGATGCCTTTATCTCCAAAATCTTACAGCAAACCACCCATTGCTAAAGTTACCAAAAAAGCTACTATTCCTCCCCCAACATTCCTAACCCAATTCCAACATGGATGGTTATTGGAAGAGGAAACTATTGAGGACATCTCTTCTTGGCTCTACAAGGAGAAAGAACCAGTCACGATACCAGTCAAGCAATATGGCAATGGTCTAAGGATAGTGAAAAACATGGGCTATAAAGGCAAAGGTGGCCTTGGGAAACAGAATCAAGGCACTATGGAGCCCATTGTGGTAACAAAGAAGCTAGACAAGAAAGGATTAGGATTTGGTAAGAAGGTACCATGCGCCTCGGACATCGAGTATATCCTCGACGAGGTAGCTGACACTTTTCCCGTCGATTCGACATCTACAGAGGATATCATCGATGACTCTTCCCTCCACATCACCAATCTATTCGCAGAATCCTCCATTTTTACACTATCCTCTGTATCCTTAACTTCCACCACCAACACCCAGAATGTCACGCTTGTCTACCCTGAGCTTATCGATTGGGACCAACAAGGGGCCCCCGTTATAGATGTCTTTCAGAATGACGAAGCTTTAGCTGAGTTCATGGGACTTCAGGAAGGTATCCCTCTTGGCGATCACAAGGCGGGTTTTGTAATGGAACTAGAGCCCACGGCTTATTTTGGTGAGAATGACAAATCCTCTAGTCGCAAAAGTGCAAATAAAGAAAGATCTCTAGGTGAAAACCACACTGTGGCACCTCCTGATTATAAAATAGTAAAAATAAAGGACGTATCCAAAGGTGAAAACCCAACTGTGGCACCTGAGGATGGAGGATTTGACCTTCCCTTACCATCTAAGTACCAAGAGAAATCAGCTCTCCTAGTCGAAGATTCTACAGAGATCAACCTGGGTACAGAACAGAATCCAAAGATGACATTCCTAGCGGCATCCTTATCTGACACAGAGCACAAAAATCTTAACAACTTCTTATTGCAACGAACCATCAACTTTGCATGGACCTATGCAGATATGCCAGGGCTAGACCCTAAGCTGGTAGTTCATTATCTCACAGTTGATCCCAAGGTGAAACCAGTCAAGCAGAAATTGAGAAAAATGCATCCACAGATAGCTCTCTTGGTGAAGGTGGAAGTACAAAAGCTATTAGACGCAAAGTTCATACGACCTATCGACTATTCAGATTGGGTCTCAAACATTGTACCTGTGTCTAAACCTAATGGGCGCATCCGCATGTGTAATGATTTCAGAGATCTCAATAAGGCATGTCCTAAAGATGACTTTCCACTACCAAACATTGACATTATAGTGGACTTGACAGTAGGTCACGAGATGCTTTCTCTCATGGACGGATTCTCAGGTTACAATCAGATAAGGATAGCTAAAGAAGACCAACATAAAACAACCTTTACTTGTCCTTGGGGCAATTATTGTTGGTGTGTCATGCCGTTTGGTCTGAAGAATGCAGGAGCAACCTATCAGAGAGCAATGACAGTGATATTTCATGACCTCTTTCATCACATCATGGAAGACTATGTTGATGATTTATTGGCTAAATCTTCTAGAGCGGATCACATACAGGTCCTAGGATAGATTTTTGACAGGCTTGAAAAATACCAAGTAAGACTCAATCCAAAGAAGTGTGTATTCGGCGTAACATCAGGGAAGCTATTGGGATACATTGTATCTCGTAGAGGCATCGAAGTAGATCCAGCAAAAGTAAAGGCTATAGTGGAGATGCCTCCACCAAAGAACCTAAAAGCATTAAGGAGCCTCCAAGGAAGGTTGCAGTCCATTCGACGTTTCATCTCACAGCTAGCAGATAAATGTCAACCCTTTCAACACTTGCTCTGAAAGGATGTCTCGTTTCGATGGGACAACAAGTGTCAGGCAGCGTTTGATCAACTTAAAGAGTATCTAGCTACACCTCCTGTATTGGTTCCACCAGTTGCAGACAAACCCTTGATATTGTACATCTCCACTACAAACTCAGCCCTAGGGGCTCTGCTAGCACAGAATGATGACATAGGAAAGGAGCATGCAATATATTACATCAGTAGAACCTTGGTGGGATACGAGCTCAATTATTCACCAATCAAAAGGGCTTGTTTAGCAATAGTGTTCGCCTCCCAAAAGTTGCGGCATTACATGCTGAACCAACACACCAATCTGATAGGCAAAATTGATCCCTTCAAATATCTACTTGCAAAAGCAGCTCTCACAGGCAGACTAGCTAAATGGGTTATGATCCTTAGTGAGTTCGACATTGAGTACACCGATCGTAAGGCAATCAAAGGACAAGCCCTCGCAGATCAACTGGCAGAAGCACCTATGAAAGATACACATCCTATGGTAGCAGACTTTCCTGACGAGAATCTCTTCACTCTTGCTACCTCCATAATGTGGAAGTTGTACTTTGATGGTTCTTACACACAGCATGGATCAGGAGCTGGCATCTTATTTGTTACACCTCAGAATGACTATATTCCAAAGTCATATCAGCTAGCATTCCCTTGCACCAACAACATAGCCGAGTATGAAGCACTCCTCATAGGTCTCAATACAGCAGTTCAATGGGACATCACAGAATTACAAGTATATGGAGACTCACAGCTAGTCATTCACCAAGTCACAGATGAATACCAAACAAAAGATGAAAAGTTGGTCCCCTACAAGCAACTAGTGGATGCCTACAAACCACATTTTTCTAGCATCACATTTGAGCAAATTCCAAGAGAGCATAATAAAGCTGCAGATTCTATGGCTTCTGTAGGGTCACTGATTGACATGCCTACAAATACACAGAAGTGTGAATTCTTGATCGAGCAATTGTTGATACCAGGCGTCGATGTTCCTGTTACTGAAATCATCTACGAACTTGTTGGTCCCAATTCCCCATGGTACGAAGATATCTATGAATACCTCAAGAACAAAACCTTTCCCCCTGACCTATCATCCACTCAACGTAAAACCTTTATCCGTCGATCCTCTCGTTACATCATTCTGGGTGATACACTATATCGCCGGAGTCTCGATGGTATCCTCTTACAATGTCTTAATGTAGAAGAAGCCGAAGCTACCTTACGAGACATACACGAAGGTGTCTGTGGCGCACATTCTATTGGTCCTAATCTTGCTAAGAAGATACTCAGAACAGGTTATTACTGGCCTACAATAGAGCAAGATGCTGCACAGTTTGCTAAGAAGTGTCTACAATGTCAGCAGCATGGAGATTTGATTCACGCACTCGCTCATGAGTTACAACCTGTGACTACTCCATGGCCTTTTTCTCAATGGGGTCTCGACCTCGTAGGACAAATCCACCCTTCCTCCTCCAATGGCCACAAGTTTATCATTACCGCCACTGAGTACTTCACGAAGTGGGTGGAAGCCATTCCTATGACCTATATCACTGGTAAACAAATAGCCAAGTTTATCCTTAACTACCTCATATGCCGGTATGGTATTCCCCAAGCCATTGTCACTGATAATGGGAGACCATTCAAGAACCAAGATGTCCGTGCCTTATGCATACAATACAATATCCAACATTGCTTTTCAACTCCCTACTATCCGCAGAGTAATGGCCAAGCCGAGGCTTCCAATAAAACCATTCTCAAGATCCTAAAGAAAACAGTCAATGAAGCTGGTCGTGATTGGCACTTGCAACTCAATCCCGCCCTATGGGCCTACCGCACTAGTATCAGAACACCAACTGGTGCCACACCATATGCCTTGGTCTTTGGCTCTGAAGCCATCCTACCTATAGAGGTCGAGATCCCATCCCTCAGAGTATCCATGCAGGACCTGATCGGCGGAGACGAGTATCGCACTTCTCGATTGGCTGAGCTTGAACTACTAGATGAGAGGTGCCTTGCCGCACTTAATCATCTCCATGTCTATCAAAACTGCCTCCGGCGTAATTACAACAAAAAGATCAAAGAAAGATGGTTTCAAGTTGGTGATCTTGTACTTAAGGAGAATCAGAGAAATCAAGCAGATCGAGAGAAGAAGGGTAAATTTGAGCCTAACTGGTTAGGTCCCTTCATTGTGACAGCAGCATATGGATCAGGAGCTTATACTTTAGCTACACCTGACGGCATTCCTCTGGATGAGCCACTTAACAGTGTCCATCTCAAGAAGTTTTATGCCTGATCCTCAGAGTATTCCCACAAAAAAAAAAAAATAAAAATAAAAATAAAAAAAAACAAAAAAAATCTAAAAAAATCCATCCTCTGGTGAAAACCTGGCAAACAGGCACCTTGGATAAGTACCATAGTGAAAATCTGGCAAACAGGCGCTATGTGTAGAGTCAGCATCCATCGTCTATTGAGTCATGTCCACTCCTTGTCCAGTTCGCAATGCACCTCATCCATCCATCCATAATAAAACCATTGACTTTGTTTGCATTTCCATCTCCCTATCTAGTATACCTTGGAAATTTGTTAATGTCCCTCGTCATCTTCCCATGTCTTGGTCTGTGTCTACAGTTAACACTGTCTTGTCCTAGGTCATGTATTTCTGTGCCTTCTTCGGTAGTCACCCCTACAGTTTCCTCTACCAGAATGGGGGCAACTCTTTCCTTAGCTTCGGTCTAGGATTGGTTCCTTGTTCGTGGTTCGCAGCACATACTTCAATCTTGTCTCATTTCCACAGGTAACACCCTTTAACGGACACATCGCTCCTACGATAAGGCTGTTATCTTCTCAACACTCCTTCTACATCATCACACTCACCAAAACTACATATCATCTTTTCAATCTTAAGGTACCTTGATCCCATGGATATGGGTATGTAGGCAGTCTGGAATACGAAGGACGTTTCCAGTACTCAGGTACATAAGATCACCTCTTCTCTGCTCTTTTCCCGCATCATCACACTACCCAGAACTACATATCATCTCTTCTCAATCTTAAGGTACCTTGATCCCATGGATATGGGTATGTAGGTAGTCTGGAATACGAAGGAAGTATCCAGTACTCAGGTACATAAGATCCCCTCCTTTCACCTTGACCCACTTCATCACTCTATCCAGAACTACATATTTATCACGTTCATCTTCCATCGTAAGTGTGCCTTGATTCCGTGGATACAGGGTATGTAGGCAGTCTGGAATACGAAGGATGTATCCAGTACTCAGGCACACACGATCCATCATTCTCCACCCGTCTCAATCCAGTTACACTGTCACCCCTCTAGTCTTCCATTTTTTCAAAATCCATTCACCTCGACTTGACTAACTCAAGCCGCAAGCTAGCGCATCCTTTCAAAGCAGAAGTTCTTAACAAACCTGAAGCAAAGAGACCTACTTCCAGAGTCATCTACTATCCTGCATACCGATTGCCAACATCAGCTAAGTACCGCTTAACCAAGCCCTAGATCCACAAGCTTGTCTTCTGCGAAGTGTTCCATTGTCGAGACCAACACACGCGTCTCCTACAACATGTGGCATTTCCTGCAGCGAGACATTGTCTTTTTTTAGGTAGATAGCCCCCTTTAATGGACACAGAGTTCCTACGATAAGGCTGTTATCTTTCCTATCCAATCTATCCTGAGCAACCTCTTTGGCAAGAGAATATGTTGGCTGTATGTTTACTTTGTAAGTCAGTCAATTTGTGTTATGGTTTATCTTTTGTTCCTTTTCAATACCTATTCAAGACTACCTTGATTTATCTATAATCTTGGTATGTTGCGATGCAGTATGGATTTGGGGCATAGTCATTGCTTTTCGTGTGCCGTGTTTGAGGAATGATCTTTAGTATCTTTCTTAACATTCTATTTATCTTGTGTGTGTTACGACCTAGCATCTTACATATTAATAATTCTTCTTGCATTCACATGTATGGAAGTTTATTTTATGTTCAAGACTATGGCTTATTCACATGTACCAACAAGGTCATAGTATGTCTAAGGGGATCTAAGTTCAAACTGCTTGCTTGCAGAGTCAACGTGCATGCACTCGGATATTACAGCACCTTGGTCTTTTATACCTTGGTGGCAAACTATCCACGTGCTATATCAAAAATAAGGATTGCTCTTTATAAACAAATGTGAAACCATTGCAACAAGCTCATCCATTTACACCATCCATTTTTTTTCATGGCCTTATATAGTTTTCCAGCAAAGATCAATCAACAGTCTTTCTCTTATGTTCTCTCCTATCTCCTTTCTTCTATCTATCATCAACCCAACCTCGCCTATCTCCAACAAATCTTCTAGTCGAGCATCAACATAGTTCTTCTGTCACTTCCCTATCTTTCCTCTCGAGGGGGCACCCTACGCCAGCTACGCTGGGGCAACTACCTACACTAGGGCAATAAAATTGTATTACATCTTCAACAATCATTTTCTTTGACGCAACGCTACATGCTGCATTGCATCAAAGAGGGGCAAAATGTAGACACCCTAAAATGACTATGTCGTCAAATCACTTGCATTTCGACATTTCTTCCTAAACACCTGCATTTCAACGTTAATTAAATAATCTAATTATTTAATTAATTTCATCAAATTCTTCTAAAATCACATACTTTCAACATTAATTAAATAAATTCTCTTTATTTAATTAATTAAATTAAATTCCTCTATATTCTTCCACAATTAAATAATTTTAATTATTTAATTAAATCATTATTCTGTTTCCAAATTTCAATTCCACATTAATTAAATAAATCCCATTATTTAATTAATTCAACAAATTCCTTCTGATCTAAAGTTAAATAATTCTTAAATTATTTAATTAAATCAAATTTATTCTTCCAAAATCATGCACAACAATTAAATAAATTTATTTATTTAATTTGCTTTCAAATCTTCTAAATTAAATAATTCTATTTATTTAATTATTTCTTCCAAAATATCTTCTCTAAATTTAAATAAATCAATTATTTATTTAAATTGCTTTTTCTTCTAATTTGAGTTATCTTTAATATAACTCAAGCTTTCTTGCTCATCAATTAAATATTTCTATATTTAATAAAGCAAAATATCTTCTATTCTCATGCAAATCTCTTCTTCTTGTTTTAAATCACTTAACTAATTGATTTATTTCTTCAGTTAACTTATTCTTCTATTCTTGATAACTCCTCTCATGCAAAAGAAAGCAGGACACTTGTCTTCTTCTCATTCGTTGCACATTCCTCAACTTATCTCCTCCATTGATTCTTCTGAATTATCTGGACCGTTGATCGATCCTCATTGAAACCTATATAAACCCCCCTCATCTCCTTCATTGAGTCTCTCTCTTCGATCGTATTCTCAAGCACACTTAACAGAGCTTTGGGCATACACAACGCATTGATTGAGCACTATAACGATCTTTTGACATTGATCTCTTGAGCACTACTTGCTTGTTGCAGCCATGGCTTTGCAACTACATTGAGCAATCCACATTCAATCCAAAGGAAACAACACAGATTTCGGTAAAAGTCTTGATTTTGAGTATTTGTTATGGCTTTTACTTAGATTTGTTTCCTTTATGTTATTGGGTTCTTTGGTTTTATTTAGTTTAGATTTAATCGATTTTTCCATATACACAAAGATAGTTAATGCATGGAAGATAGAGATGATTTCTTTTTTCTTTTTCTCAAATGAAATGCAAATGGAATTACAGGAAAGTAAACACACCTCCCATAATGTAGGAAGAACTCATCACACTGGTCTTTAAACTACATATATGGGGCAACACACATGCAAGACATGCAAAACCTCCCAAAATGCAAGAAGCACTCATCGTGCTGGTCTTTAGACTACATATGGGGCAACAGACACACCAAACAAAGAAAGCACGCCAAACACACACACTTTGAGGACACAGAGAAAATATGGTAGACAAGCGATGGAGTGTCCCTATTTCTAGGCTCATCACCATCTCAGGCACATTGCAAGCACACACTGATGATTGGGCTTCGCCACAACAATCGTCGAAGACTTAAGGGTTGAGTTAGTCATAGAATTGCTCCTCACCTCCGCATAGGACTTTTAAAAATGACAGGATGATGTAATATGCTCCGAGAAGTACACCATCCCCGCCTCTACAGAGGGCTTAAGATGATTGATTGATTGATTGCAAACAAACTCAGAGTGTAGGAGGGACTCATCGCCACTAGTCTTTAAACTGCACCTGAGGACAAGCACATTGCTAACATCTAAAACAGACAGCTTACCTTATATATGCCCCCACCTTAAGATGGTTGATATCAGGTATCGATATAAAGCATGTTAAGGTAGGAAGAAAACACGTAAGGGAACAGGACTTTCGCAAAGCCCATGTCCCCCGGAGGTGAAATGTACTTTACGATTGCCAAATGTTCCCGCAAACACATCCTTGCAAGAAACATGTTAGTGTCTACAAAATCATGAAAAACAACAACATCAATGCATATGATTAACCACACAAAGAGCCAAGGTTATACCATGAATTCAGAGTTCAAGGATAACCGTAGGGCCACATCACGAAGATCTCTGAATCGAGTACCACCAAGGCTAGATTCAAAGACAAAGTGTGCAGAGCAACAGTATTGTTAAGGTTTATAAATGATATAAAAACATCATCAAAATCACTACACAGAAAGCACGAGTGCTTCTACTAGCCAAGCATCAGATAATTTATTACAACCCCATCATCATATTAGGAACTAAGTCCATTTTTATTTCTCGCTAAAGGGATGCTAGGTCCGCATCAGTATAAATGTTTTTCGTTATCCACCCGCTAGATAGAAACACTAGAGGAAGGGAAACAATAAATAAGAGAGGAGAAACAAGTGTTGTAGGGACAACCACGTAGGAGGGTGACCTCAATTCACCAACCACAATGCTATGTCTGTAAGACACCACACACAACAATGAAATTAGAGAGAGAGGCAATATAGAAGAATGATGATACAAATAGAATAAGGTCACAATAGAGGCGGTCTCCTGGTATCCCAAACCTTACAAGAGAATTAGGGGTCATCCCAAGAGGCCTAAACAACACACAACACATCATGGGGGAAGCAAATCATGAGAGAGATAAAGGGTTAGAGATACTTACTTGTAGGGACTCTGTATCAGATTTTGGAACTTGCGAACCTCTTGGAGAGGTACTCAATCATGTTGAATGCAAATTTTGAGTGGTTCTTATGAAAGTCTTGTTGATTATCATGTGATACTTGTTTTGTAATTCCTTGTGTAAGTGAGACTTTTTGTTGCTTATGAGGAGGGGAACCACTATTTTCTCCAACTACTAACAGTCATCTTACTCTTTTCTAATTTTTAGCAAGTTTTCATTATTGAATCCTTCTAACACAGTAATAGGAATCATCATGCACCATCTCACTTGTCTGTGTCAGTTGTTCTACTTATTTTTCTGATGCATTTTGGTTATTTCCTAATCCATATAAGGATAACGGAGGAGGAACCTCAGCATAAATTCCATTTCTTCATGGACAAGGTGGATTATCCACTTGCTTCTTATCCACTTCAATTATTCCCACGATGTTATCATATTCCAAGTAATCATCATTGTCTACTTCTACTAATCCATGTTCTAACATATTGGTAGTAGTATGCTTAGTGAAAGGATTAGTGAAGATTTGTAAGTTTTGATTCGGCGGAGCAACCAACTTGTTTCCATTATCATTCACACCCGATACCTGGATGACATTTGAATCAACAAGGTCTTGTATCTCATGTTTAAGATGCATGCATCATTTAGTGTCATGTACTTGCGTCCGATGATAATGACAAAAGGCATTAGCATCAAAGTAAGGTCCTTGTGCTTTACTAGGATCAATAGGCTTAATCAGTGGAAGCTTTAGAATGTTATTACTCATAGCTTGATTCATGATAGAATGATAAGACTCAAATATTAGAGTAAACTTTCTCAGTTGATATGATGCTTTCTTTGGATTAGTGATAGCAGACACATTAGAAAAGTTGTTCATATTCGGTCCATTAACCTCGATGAAACTCCTATTATTATTATTCCTCTTAAAATTGTTTTGCGATGATCCACCCATGGATTGACCAACTTGAGCCGATGAGTTTTAGTTTTCATACTGACTAGAGGAAAGTTGATAATCACGAAGGGCGGTGCATAGATGTTGAAAGGAGTTATACTTCATCAAGAGGATCTTGTCATGAATATTAGGTTGTGAATTTGTTATAAATATCTTCTGAACATCATCATCTTTCATTTGATACTAAATTTGTGCATAGAGCCCTTGATATCGACTAATAAACTCATTCAACTTCTCTTTCAAACCTTGTTTGCATTGAACCAAGTCAATAAGAATGACTTGGGGTCTGATGTTTTCTTGAAAATGTTGTAAAAATTGGTCAATCAACTGCGAAAAGGAGTGTATTGAATTTGGAGGCAAAGAGAAAAACCATTCTAACGCAGTATCTTTGAGAGATCGCGGGAAAAGTTTTGCCAACAAATCCTCTTCAAAATAGAAATCACTACACATAACTATAAATGCTGTCACATGAGTATTAGGATCACCTTTTCCACCATATTTTTCAAAGTGAGGAGTCTCAAACCTCTCGGGCATAGGGGTTCTCAAGATTGCATAGGATTGAAGTTTCTATTGCATGGGAGACAGGAGGTTCAAGAATGTAAAGCAATAGGAGCTTCAAACACACCAAAATTGTAGAACAAGAACCCTACTTATTCACAAAGAAAACCAAAAGATTATAATAAAATAACACCAAAATTGAAAGAGGCAAGATGCCCTTGCATCAAACTCTTGGGCAGAAAGAGATCATGAGGTCTACAACTGAATGACCCAACTTATTGATCTCGTCTTTAGTAAGCCATGATGCATCTTCAATGGGGTGATTGCACCATTTGACAAGATACTTGAAATATTCATGCTTACGAGTCTTCTTCAGCAACTATTTGTCCATAATGCACTCTATCTGTTGTGGAACATTGACTGTCCCAGATTGTTCTCCCATAGATGGATTTGCTACTTCAACCTCTTCTGCTTCTGTATCTCCTTTGTATGGATATAAATCTACTACATTGAAAATAGGAGATATGTTCAAGTCTGTAGGTAGAGAAATTTCATAAGCATTGGCTGAAAACTTCCTAAGGATTTGACAAGGACAAATCTTCTTCATCTGAAGCTTATTGTATGTTCCTGTAGGAAATCTCTCCTTTCGAATATGTGTCAATACAAGATCTCCAATTTGAAACTGCAACTCTCTTTTCTTCTGATCAACATGCCTTTTATACTGTAGATTATTGTCTTCAATGTTATGCTTCACCTTTTCTTGAATGTCATGAATGACTTGAGAAAATTATTTCCCATCTGCACTCCTCTTTTCCATTCCAGCAAGATCATGAAGTTCAAACACACCTCTTGGATGCATTCCATACACCAGCATAGAAAGGGATGAAACCTTTGCTTTTGTTTGGGGAATCATTATATGCAAATTTAGCTTGTGCTAACATAAGATCCCAACTTCCAGGTGAATTACCAACAAGACATCTCAACAAGTTTTCGAGGCTTCTATTGACAACCTTGGTCTGTCCATCCATTTGTGGATGATAAGCAGAGCTAAAATTCAGATTTGTACCCAACTTTTTCCATAGAGTCCTCTAGAAATGACCCACAAATTTAGTATCCCTATCAGAAATTATACTTCTCAGTATATCATGCAGCCTTACAACTTATTTAAAGAACAAATTTGTAATGTTAGTGGCATCACTAGTCTTCTTACATGGTATAAAATGCACCATTTTTAAAAATCTATCAACTATAATAAAGATTGAATCATTACCCCTTTGTGTACAAGGTAAACCCAAAACAAAGTCCATATTCACAGAATCCCAAGGCCCAGTTGGAATCGGTAATGGATGATATAGTCTAGCATTTTGACTTCTTCCTTTAGCATGTTGACAAATTTTGCATCTTTCCACATATCTCTTCACATCTGCCTTCATCTTTGGCCAATAATAATGAGTGCTTAGCTGTTGAAAAGTCTTATCCTATCCAAAGTGACCAACAAGACTGCCACTATGTTTTTCCTTCAACAAATTATCTCTCATGGAGCCTCTAGGAGTACATAACTTATTTTCCTTAAACAACAAACCTTCTTGTATCATATAATCAATCCATGGTTCTTTATTCCAGCAAATAGGATCACTGCAAACTACAAATGTTTCTCCAAAATCTGCATCTTCGGCATACAACTCTTTCAAACTTTCAAATCCCACATTGTTAGTTTTTATCTTACTTAACAACAAATTCTTCCTACTTAAAGCATCAACAACTTTATTCATTCAACCACTTTTATGCTTCAAAACAAAATTAAAACTCTAAATATACTCAACCCATTTAGCATGCCTTTGATTCAATTTGTGCTAGCTGTTAATGAACTTCAAAGCATGATTATCTGTATACACAATGAATTCTTTGGGCAAAAGATAATGTCTCCATTTCTTGAGGGACTGAACCAAATCATAAGAATACTTTCTTTTTGTACCATTTAATTTCTCACTAAAATAAGCAACCAGTTTTCCCTCTTGACTTAGAACTGCACCAATAGTTGAACCATTGGCATCACACTCTACTTGAAACACTTTATCAAAATCCGGCAAAGCAAGTATGGGCTATTCACTCACCTTCTTTTTGAGGAATCTAAAATTTTCTTCAGCTTCTTTAGTCCACACAAATGGTCTTTTACTTCCCTTAATAGTCTCCAATATAGGTGTTACCACATGACTGAAATTTCTTATAAACTTTCTGTAAAAACTAGAAAGACCATGAAAACTTCTTACCTCCGTGATACTCCTTGGTGATGGCCAATCAAGTATAGCCTGAACCTTCTCCTTATCCATCTTCAGTCCATCCTTTGACACCACAAAGCCCAAGTAGACTAGTTCAGTCTGCAAAAACACACATTTCTTCAAATTAATCTGCAACTTTTCTTCATGTAGCCTCTTCATAACCTACTTCAAATGCTCAATGTGCTCTTCTTTGGACCTGCTAAACACCAAAATGTCATCCAAATATACAACCACAAATTTACCAATAAATGGTTTCAAAACCTCATTCATTAAACACATAAAAGTACTAGGAGCATTAGACAATGCAAAAGGCATAACCAGCCACTCATACAACCCATCACTAGTCTTAAAGGTTGTTTTCCATTCATCTACCGGTCTAATTCTTATTTAATGATAACCACTTTTCAAATCTATCTTAGAAAAATACATTGAACCACTTAAACAATCCATTAAATCTTCAATCCTAGGTATGGGAAATCTATATCTTATTGTAATTTTATTTATTTCCATTGGATCAATACACATACGCCATTCTCCTCCCTTCTTTGGAACCAATACTATAGGAACAGCACAAGGGCTTAGACTTTCTGTTATTAATCCTTTCTCCAAAAGCTCCCCCACTTGATTCCTTATCTCTTCATTCTCCATAGGTATTAATCTGTATGCAACTTTATTTGGAAGGCTAGCACCCAGAATCAAATCCATATGATGACTTATGCTTCTAATAGGAGGCAATTCATTAGGCAAATCATTTGCAACAATATCCATATTCTCATTTAACATATCTTGTATCTCAATAGGCAAATCATCCAACTTTGTAGAAGTCATTAAACACATATAGATTTAGGAATCACAGCATAACCAATTTCTTCATTCTTCAAATCTTTCAAAAATTCTTTACCACTTACCGTCATTACCTTATTATTGCTGCTGCTATCCTCTTCTTTCTCCTTTATGGGCAGCAAGGTATGCTTCTCTCCATCCTTCACAACGGTATATGTATTCTCCTTTCCATCATGCACTAAATTTCTATCAAATTACCATGGTCTTCCAAGCAAAACATGGCACACATCCATGGGTATTATATCACACAAAACACAATCTTTATAACTGCCAATCTAAAAATCAACATAGGCCTGCTCACTAACTAATATTTGATGACCTTTTTGTAACCAAGTTACTTTATATGGAGTTGGGTGCTTAATCCTTTTAAGATTCAACTTTTCTACCATTTCAGTGGCAACAATATTATCAGTACTTCCACTATCTATAATGAGCTTACAACATTTACCTTGTGACTTACACTTTGTTTTGAACAATGCTCTCCTTTGAATTAGCTCTTGACTTTCCTTTTGTAGCTTTAACAATTCTCTCTTAAGCATTAAGGATTCACTTGATTTTGCTCCATCCTTGTGATGTACTAGAGATCACACACTCTCTTGATCAGCCTGAACAACTTGATTGCTTCTCTCAAATTTTGAATGTACTCCTTGTGATGATTCAACACAGTCCCAACTCGTGTCCAAATTGATTACACTTGTAATAGTTTCCAGTAAATCCTCTTCCTCTTCCTTGAGAACTTCCTCTTCCATAAGATCTTCCTCCTTTGTTTTGATAACCACCTCTATCATTGTGGGTTGTTCCATTGGAACTTCCAGCTTCTTCTCCTTGATGATGTTGTTGCCCTCTACTAGTTTGTTGTCCCCTTCCTCTAAATCCTCTTCCTCTCTTCTTCTCTTGTTGACTTTGCTTCCTTTGCAGCTTTTTTCTGCATTTAAGGCAAGTTGGTAAGCCTCTTCTAGGCTTCTAGGAGACAAAAGACTCATTTCATCTTGCAAACTGTATTTAAGACCATTCACATAATGGGCTATCTTTTCTACATCTTCTTCAGCATGCCCAGACCAGATTATTAGCTTGTAAAATTCCTCTATATAATCTTTAATGGACATATCCTTTTGCTTCAAATTTTGTAATCTCTTAAAGAGATTTGCTTGATAATCACCGGGAAGAAATTTGGCCTTCAACTTAGCCACCATCCTATCCCATGAGTTTATCTTTTCCTTATTTCTCCTTCTTCTTTAGTTTGGACAAAGTCCCACCACATGGCAGCATGACCTTTTAATCTTGTGTAGGCAAACTTTACTCTTTTCTCTTCTGGTACACCCTCATATTCAAAATATTTATCCAAGTCATTGATCCAGTCGATTAAGTCTTCACCATTGAGGCTTCCAGCATAAGTTGGCACATCAATCTTGGGTTTGGAACCCAAACTCATGACTAACCTTATCAGTCTCTCACCAAATTTGTCTTCTGTATCTGCCCATCCTTCCTCATTTTCTTCTCTCTGTGGTTCTTCAACCAACATCACTTAAATCCTCAACATTAAGGTTTCCTCTTCTTTGTGCTCTCTCCAGAGCTTCCATCCTTGCAACCAAATTCTATAACAAGTCAGGGTCACCATGGTCTCTTTGGCCTCTACCTCGGCCTCTACCCATCCTTCTCGGAGGCATATTGACCACTTACCAATACCCAATCTCAACCTGCGCTCTGATACCAATCTGATAACACCACCTTGCTAGTCACTGCTCACAAACCCACTTTCAGAAATCAAACAGAATGAGAAATGTAGAAAATGATAGGAACTTCACATAACAATAATGACAGGAGGTTTAACAGTTCCAAACAAATGACAGAAGAATAGATTCTTTTGCAACAAAAAATATTTAGAAATAGATAGGCTTTATTAGTTTATTTTGTTGTCTCAATCAGCATTATATATCCAATATCATCCTAGATAGTCGACCTTACAAATGAGAGATTCAGAAGAAACTAAATGCAAATTAAACTATCTTCTATCAAAAGAAATGGCTCATCTCAAAACTGTCAACTTCTACTTGATTTCACACTTAGCCTCTTCTTACCAAACCGTTGCCCTCCCCCTATTCATCTTGATTGACCTCCATCTTATATCTGTGAATAGCACCCACGTTTAAAGTCTGCAGTAGAAATAAATACTTCCTGAATGTTGTTGGCCAAGAAAGAGACTGATTCCACAATATCTCCATATTGCCCACGACTTACAAAAATCTCTAGTAAGGAGCCGTCAATGCCAAAGTAAACTGCCAGTGATACATACAAATGAATATCACCTTCAAACAACAAAAAGAAACTGTCATAAATGTGACTGCATTATAGGAAGGAAACCATTGCACTAAGATAGAAGGGAATCTCCTTTAGAGAAACCACCTGCTCCACAAAAGAAATGGCCGATCATTAATTGTTGTTTCTATTTTCTCAAGCACAACTGGAGGCGTTTTATAACTGCAAAAATAACAAGCTTTTCTCCAGCTATCCATGACCACCAACTAATGCACAATCCGTCTAAAAATAGACTAATTTCTATAGAAAAGGTTGGCAAACAAGAAAGTTAAGATAAGCAAGTTCCTGTCACATGAGAGACAGGAGGTTCAAGAATGCAAAGTGACAGGAGCTTCAAACACACCAAAATTGTAGAACAAGAACCCTACTTATTCACAAAGAAAACCAAAAGATTATAATAAAATAATACCAAAATTGAAAGAGGCAAGATGCCCCTACATCAAATAAGGTGGAAGATAGAATTGTGATTGGTCTCGATATCCTTAGAGAAATGGATGATCAAATGAGATCAATCAAGGAGAAATTGAAACAAGTGGTAGATCAACAAAAGAGTTATGTAGACAAGAATAGGACGTTCAGACAGTTTTCAGTGAGGGACAAGGTCTTTTTGAGGGTCAACCTCATGAGAGCTCTGTATCATTTGGAAAATCATCCAAACTTGCATCTATATTTGTAGGATTGTTTGATGTGTTGGAGGTGATCAACCCAGTTGTTTACAAACTTGCACTACCACCTGCTCTTGCCTAAATCCATAATGTATTTCATGTGTCTTTTCTTAAGCCGTATCATCCTAACGACTTGCACATACATGATTGGCATGCTTTATAGGTATAGGATCTAGGAGTAGTGTTGGTGGAGTCCACTCAAATTCTTGAAAGACACAACATTAAGTTGCATAACAAAGATATTTTTCAGTATAAGGTCCAATGGGACCAATATTATGTGGATAGTGCCACATGGGAGGATGCAAAGGAGATAGACTGTTCTTTTCTTCATTTGAGGATTTAGTTGAGATACTTTTAATTGCTTAGTGTGGTACTTTATTGCTACAATGTGATGCTTTGTTTTTTTAGTGTGATACTTTTGATAGGATTAGTGAGATATTGTATTATTAGTATTAGTGTGTAATAAGACATCAGGACGATGTCTCTTCCTAATGGGGAAGGATGTCACATCTTGACTTTTTACTTACATTTATAATTCAGTATAACTGATGCGACTATTGGACATTACCTTATGATTGTTTGATTATTGGATAATTACATGTACATGAAGGTAATTTGTCGTTATTTCTAAAAATGCATAAAATTGAAATTGAAATAATGATGGATTATTATGTTAATGATTATGGATTTATATCTTGATCATGCTTTGGCTATAGTTTTATGGGCTAACCTATTAATGAGAATCTAAGTGCGAATGAGTGCAGGAACATGTCAAAGATGAGAACATGGTTGAGGTAGAAGTGTCCTAGTCACCCAACAAGAGTTGGCATGACAAAAACCCATTGCACACACACATGCACGTAGCTGCATACATATTGCATTATGAATGGATTTGTTATGCATTTATGTTATCATGGACACATAGTTCAAAATGTACATTTTACTTTGAATATTGTTTGTGGTTATGACATTTAATGATTAGTTTATCTCTATGTAATTTTTGTTGGCAATATGTGTTGTCATTTATTTCAACTCAATATGTCTTGTCATTGATGTCAACTTAAGGTCATGTTTGTATAGAGATTTTGTATAAAAGTTGATGAGGCTGAAAAATTATTAGAGATAGATTAATGTAGTTGATGAAACAATGGAAGAAATGAGAGAGATGGCTTGACTCAATTATAGACTTGGGCTTAGCAAGTTTAAGGCAAGTCAATCCAGAAGACCTAGCAAATGCTCAGATGTCTGGAAGCATGATAATTGATAGTTTGAGGCTTTGTTCATACTTGTGTTGTTGAGAGAAGTTATCTAAGGTAAAAACTACATATTTTCCGAAGTCAGTGACCCTAATTTTTGGTCCACATTCCTCTGCATTGCATGATCTAGTTGTGTAACAAGTCATCTCTTGTTAACCTAAAAACTAACCAACTTAATCACCATTAAGTCTAATGTCATGATTAGCATAATCAAAATTAATCAAGTAATAATCAATATCCAATGAATCAAATGAATATGCATATCTATTCTAAACATTTCAAAAGATTTTTTCAATGTTTCCAATATATCATAGTAGTGATTTGCTTTTACTTTACATTTGCAATGTCTTGCTCATAGTATCAATAATAGATTACATATAAGGTTGACTAACAAGTCAAATATAGGTAAGTATTGTATCTGGAACTTTGGCATCTATCTTCATAAGCCTTGGCATGTCTTCTTCTTGGAAAGGAGAGCATCACCCGAGTGCTTTTCCTCCAACCACAGACCGATGGTCCCCTGCACAACTTCCTACCTAGAAGCGACCCTACCCTTCACTGAGGGTATAGCTATAAGGAACTGTTAGGTTTTCCATCTGAGTATCTGGTGTTGTGTCCTTCATAATGTTTCATGGTCACTCAACTATAGATCCACTCTAACTATGCATGACACTACTGGAAACATTATGCCATATGTAGCATAGTGAACCAACTAATGCATGTAGAGATGGATGCATTACTTTGGCCAAAGATTTAAATACATATACGTTTTGTAAGGAATGTAGTCGATTGTTCACCACCTAGACTCGACTTAGAAGTTGTCTCATCTTACAATAATCAAGAACGGCCCCTCTAGGTCTTAGAAAGATAGTTTCAATTCATTGTTAGTCCATTTCTCAGACATTTGACTCCTGTTTTGGGTGTACAATCACTATTGTTACATTGCCTTTGCAATAGGGAATCTATGACTCTACATCATTCTTGTTCCCATTCTTTCTTTATGACAATTGCACAATCATGTTTTCCAAGCTTATGACCTTTCCTGATTCAAGATTTCATGTTTACCTAGTCACAAGGTTTACATTATAATTCATATAAACAAGACTCATTTTATAATAGTCTAATGGGTTAGTCCTCTTGAATAGACCCTAACTCAGAGAATCGGCATGAGCTCTTGATACCCTACACTTCATTTGTGAAGTATTTCCATTCAAAAAGGGGTGGCATTCATATACATTTAAACACAAGAGTTTCATGGTAGACATTGTATTTGTTCCCATAAGAAAATAAATGTCAAAGGAGGTTTTACTTCTCTGAAAAATAAGGCATGCATTTAAAACTATCCAGGTAACAATATTAGTTACCTATTACCATTTCTCCTTCAACAACAAGGAGTCATAATACCCTTTTATACACATAGGTTACACCATAGTTAACATAATATCTTTCATAACAGTTGAGCACTATAATCCACAATACCCTTGATTGGTAGAAGTGCCTTAGGCACAGTTGAGGCTTAAAGATTATCAATAAAGTTATTATGGTCCGAGCACTCCTCTCAGCCTACACCCATAATAATTCTCTTTATACACTTAGACAGTCATTATTATTCAATACTACTTTGGTTTGAACACACATAACTCGAATAATAGATAAAGAGAGTATCAAGATGTATAACATGTGGTCTATAGACCTTGCCATATTGGCATTCAAAAGTTTTGCAAGCAACAACTATGTTTGGTGTCGACCTCATGGCCTCAGTCGAGTGATAGGTTTTAGCAATGCTTTCAAATAATAACACAGTGGTATCCTCTATGGCCTTGATAGCCTCATAATGATTACATAGTGGTAACAACTATGGCCTTGATAGCCTCTTAATGATTACACAGTAATACACTATTGTATATGATAATAAAATAGTTGACACCATTAAAATAGTAGTAGAGATATCTACTCATGTTGTTAGTTCAAGTTCAATTCATAAACAAGATTCATACCTGTATATAAAATATACAGTTGAGTTTGGCCCTCCTAGGATAATTCTTGTGTTCTTGTTGGTGTCTCTATCCGTGAGATACATGCACCAACCCCATGCTACTTCTCTAGCAATTATTTTTCTTGTTGTCCCATTTTTGACTTCTTGTTCTTCAATAATGAACACCAAAAAACATGTATAAAAAATGATACCCCTATGGATACTCTTGCATGCGTTAACTGCCTATTAGGAAGATCCATCACCCTTTGCTATGGGTAGTGGTAAGAAATAGTTTCAAAACCTTCACCACCTCACGGGGTTCCCTACAGTCCACCAACTCCATCATGATGTGGTAGCAAAGTTTAAGCTCATGATAAGATTCTACTCAGCCTCCACTCACTCCACTTATCATGGATGGTGGTTGGATGACTACTCAAAAGATAAATATAAATATATTAATATTAATAAGGGTGCCCAACCTCTATGGAGGTTAAGAATAATTATATCACACACATAATTTCCCCTACATCTAAATGATGTTTAAGGGTTATCAAATAATCCAAGGTGTCATCAAATGATAACATCATTGTTAGGGTGGCACAACAACAAAATGTGACCTTGGGGTCGAGTTTCACTCCCCCTCTTCACCATAATAACTATAATTAATATATATATATAAATCGATAATCACAAAACCTAATAAATAAATAGATAAGGAAACAAGGAAATACTCAACAACCCGACGAGATTACTTATTGACCAAAATTGACGTTCTAAGAACATCGTCTAGTTGAATTGACATGGATGCCATTGAAATAACTCAAATTGTTGTGTTGACACAGATGGAACTGAAAACAACTAAAAAAGAAAAGATGATAACTCACTCTACCTTGCATGGGTTCACAAAGACTAATTTCAATACTCAGATGGCAATATGACCTTTTCCCAATAGTTATCTCCTCCTCCGGATGATACTCTCCTTCCATCCTTGGAGGAAGATTCTTTTCCTAATTACACTCATAACCATATAACCATGATTAGTTATCATCATTTGATTCGCAAAACATTATGATAAAATAATCTTATCAACATGTAATCTCATGTCTAAACTAAACATTAAAGTCAATATTCATATAATCAATGATTGTATTTGATATTTCCATAAACATCAAATCATTAAACTATGATTAATCATCATGTTTACCACACAAAAGCAAGATTAAGCTAAATCATAAGTTGGGGATGTAACATATCTTCTCCCATAAGAATCATCATCCCCAATGATTAATTGTCTTCAAAATCAAACCAACATAACAAAGAAAAGTGTTATTTTAGCATAGTAAAAAGATTTTCAAAAGAGATGGGGAAATCTCGCATAAATATCCTCATAGTTTTCCCAGGTGGCATTCTCTTCTATATACTGGTCCCATTGGACCTTGCATTGAGTTATCTCTTTATTATGTAAGTGTAGCTTATGCATTTTGAGCACCATGATGGGCTCAATCACTACCACCCCTAGGTCCTTCACCTGTATAGCATTCCAATCAAGAATAGGAGTATGATTATCTCCAAAAATAAACTTTTTCAAATAGGAAACATGAAAAAAATTATGCATCATGGCAAGGGCTTGTGGTAGAGCAATTCTATATGTGACTGGGTTGACCTCTTCGAGAACTTCGAAAGGACCCACATATCTAGGAGCCAGTTTGGATGTCTTGCCAAACTTAATGGAGCTCTTTTGAGGTTTTACCCTTAGAAGGAATTTTTCTCCCACTGAGAAATGCCTTTCAATGTGTTTAGCATCCACATAACTTTTTTGCCTATCATTGGCTTCTACTAGCCTTTTCTTAATCAGATGGACTTGCTCTTCTATTTCTGACAGCATTTCTAGACCAAGGCTAACCCTATCTTCTAGCTTATCCCATAGGGGTTCGACACTTTCTTCCATATAATGCTTCAAATGGAGCCATCTTAATCACAGAATGATAGGAATTATTATAGGCAAATTCCACCAGAGGTAGATAATCTTCCCATTTGTATTATTGATCCGTGCAATACATTCTCAACAAATCTTCCAGTACTTAGTTTACCCTTTTGATTTTTCCATCCGTCTTGGGATGATAAACAAAGCTTATATTTAACTAGGGTCCAAGTGAAGAAAAAAAGGTTTGTCAAAACCTTGATGGCATTTGAGTATCCCTATCTGAGATAATCGTCTCAGGAATACTATGCAATATGAAAATTTCTTGCACAAATTTGTAGGCTATAATGGGTGCCCCATCTGTCAAATTCCTAGGTATAAAATGTGTCACTTTGGTGAGTCTATCCACCACAACCAAAATAGCATTGTGCCCATTCCTTGACATAGGAAGTAATTGCACAAAGTCCATGCTTATGCTTTTCCATTTCCATTCTAGAATTTCATGAGGGTATAAAAGTAATGTTAGGTGATGGTGTTCCGCTTTCACCCTCTAGCATTATATAGACGCAGCTACAAACCTTGCAGCATCCATCTTCATTCCTTTCTATAAGTATAAGGGTTTCACATCAGCTAGTAACTTTGGTACTCCAAGATGTCTTGAATAAGGTGCAGAATGAACCTCTTTCCACATTGTGTTCCTTAGCTCCTTAGAGTTCAAAACATACATCCTTCCTTTATACCTTAATATCCCATCTGGTTTAAGGTAAAATCCATCATATTTTGGATTCTGAGGATTTTCCAAAAGGGCATGTTTTACCTTCTCATAAAAATCATCTCCCTTAGACTTTTGTAGTATTTGATTCTTAAAATCAAAATGTATGGAGATCATTGAGGAGATATGTCTTCTCCTACTTAAGACATTCACCACTCAATTTTCCTTACCTTGAATATATTTGATCTCAAATTCATAATCTGAGATTAACTCCAACTATCTTCTTTGGCAAGCATCTAGATGTGGTTGGGTGAATATATATTTGAGCCCTTGATGGTCTATTTTAAGTTCAAAGGGTTTTCCAATAAATTAGTGTCTCCACATTTGTAGAGCATGTATTATTGCTACCAATTCCAAATCATGAGGGGCATAGTTTTGTTCATAAGTTTTTAGTTTCCTGGATTCATATGCAATAACTTGTCCATCTTGGACTAGTACACCACCTAAACCTTCCCCTAAGGCATCGATAATGACTACAAAATGACCTTTCGGGTTAGGTACTTTCAAGACTGGTGTTGAAGTCAATCTTTCCTTCAGTTGGTCAAATGCCTCCTAGCACTTATCTGACCACTAAAAAGTCTTGCCTTTTCTCTGTAAAGAAGTAATTGGATAAGCAATTTTTGAAAAGTTTTTCACAAATTTTCTATAGTATCCTTCTAGGCCCATGAAACTTCGAACCTCATGTACATTTCTTCATACTAGCCATTCCAATATGGCTTTAATCTTGGTTGGGTCCACAGCTATTCCCTTAGCTGAAATTATATGGCCCAAATACTGCACTTCCTTTTAAAAGAAAGTACACTTGGAGAGCTTGCCATATAGTTTATGCTCTCTCAACCTCTAAGGAACAATCCTTAAATGATGAAGGTGTTCTTCCTCATTCTTAGAGTTGATTAGGATATCATCAAGAAAAACTAGGACAAACTTGTCCAAATAGTCTCTAAACACACTAATCATTAATTTCATAAACACTACAGGTGCATTTGTTAATCCAAAAGGTAGGACAATAAACTCATAATGCTCATACCTTGTTCTTAAGGTTGTTTTTCAGATATCCTCCTCCTTTAACCGCAATTCATGGTACCCAGATCAAAGATCGATCTTAGAAAACACAATTGCTCCTCTCATTTAATTGAAAAGATCATCAATGTGGGGCAATTGGTATTTATTCTTAATTGTTTCCTTGTTTAACATATGGTAGTCTATGCATAACCGTAATGTACCATATTTATTTTTCAAAAATATTACTAGTGCTCCCCAAGGTGACACACTAGATCTTATCATTCCTTTATCCAACAATTCTTGCAATTGAGACTTTAGCTCCATTAACTCAGTTGTGGTCATTCGATATGGAGCTTTAGATATAGGTTCTGATCCTGGAATTTTATCTATAGAGAAATCAAAAGCTCTTTTAGGAGGTAATCCTAGTAGCTCATCCAGAAATACATCCTCAAAATCTCTAAGAAAAGGGTATATATCCATATCTGATCTCTCCTTATCTATGGATTCCCTCTTCTCAACTCTGTTGAGTTTCTAAAATTCATAAAATGTTAAATCATCTTGAAAATTAGTTTCCACAAAATTGTTTAGTTTCTCCATTTTGATAGAGAAAATTTGGCATCCTTTTCTTTGAGCTATTTTCATTTGTAGGGCAGAAATTTGTCTTAGTTTGACCTCTTTAGGGTTTCCTTGCAGAAAGACCTTATTTCCTAGGTCATCTAGACATCCTATTGTTTTGGCATAATAGTCCACCTTAGTCCGGTGTCTCCATAACCAATTTATCCCAAGGATAACATCATATGAGCCTAATGGGGCTACATAAAGATATACCTTAGTGGAGAAAATTGGAAGTTCAACCTTAGCCTCAAACAAGCATTGCTCTACCTAAGCTTTGGTCTGATTTGCATATTCAACTGACCAAGTGTTTTCCATGTATCTAGCTTTTCTAGCAATTTTATTTAAAACTTTTGGAGAAACGAAAAATTCTATAGCACGAGTATCTATCAAAACTAAAATTGGGAAACCAGATAAAATACCTATAGTTTCAATGGGAGTAATTTGGTATTCAGCTTGTCTATTAGCCAGGGCTGCATGTATACATTGCTGGAATGCTTCCTGCTGAGAGGGTAGAGGGTTTCCTCATGGTTGTCTTCCTTGCATCTTGTTAGGACACTGGTTGGAATAATGATCACCAGTGCATGTATAACACCCTCCCATGGGTCCTCACCTCTCATGAGGCTTCCTAGAATTATCTCCATTTTTCTTGGAGTTGTTATTGCCTTTGTTTTCTCCCATAGATTCATTTTCCTTATTCTTGGACCCTTTATCATTTTTCTCAGAAAAATCCTTCTTTTTCTCCTTTTTCTTAAAAGATTGGGAGAATTGGAATCAATTTTACCTTTTATAGCTCCTTTCCCTATAAGTAGACATAGCTTTCAATTTTTGTTCCTGTTTAATAGCTTTTTCATAAACTTGGTCAATTGAGGTGGGACCATACACATCAACTTCTCCCCCAATCTAAGTGTTCAATCCTATAATAAATTTTTGGATACAAAATCTCTCATCCTATTGATACTGTGGAACATACTTGAGTAGGCAAGTGAACTTTTCCCAGTATTTATTCATAGTTAAATCCACCTATTTCATATTCTAAAAATCTATAATATTTTGGTCATAATACAGTTGAGGCAACCATCTTTGCCTAAAGAGTTCCACAAACTTGTCCTAGGTTAAACTTGTAGACCTCAAGCCTAACACCATTTTCTTATTCATCCACCATGTGGATGCTTCACCCGCCAACTAGTATGCTCCCCATACTGCCTTGGTGATTTCAGTATAATTTCTTATTTTAAAGTATTTTTCCATTTTTGTAAGCCATGCCTCTATGACATCTCCACTTATAGACCCATTAAACTTGGAAAGCATAACTTTTTTCATATCTCTATATAATTCCAAAGCCAAGTGGCTTCTTCTATCCTCTTCATATCTAGCCTCAGAGTTATTCTCTCCACACTCACTTTGGGTCGTGTCCTTATGATGTGTCTCATCATCACCCCCATAATAGGCTTCCCACCTAGGTCCATGCTGACCTCTGACCTCCAACTCAAGAGTTTCAATTCTTTCTCTCGTCTCTTGGAGTATAGTAAGGATCTGGTTGAGTTTAGATTCAGAGTGTCCTAAAGGTTGCCCTTCTTCTTGACTATCTCCCATATTGGTTCTTATGTGGACAGTGTTGCAATCTACTTCTCGTGAGGTTTGCAGATTAATCATTCAATTAATTTTTCATACCAATGAATTCATTCATAAATGTAAATCCATTCTCATTCATGTAATCTTTAACAAGAAAGGAAAGATTTTCTAGAATTTTCATTATAGTTTTCAATGGATTACATATAATCCATCCATAGTTACAAAATTTTATTTACATCTTGCTACTGCAAGTCATTATCAGATTGGGATAACTTCCCATGTTCATTTCTCATCCTTGAGATTTATTAGATCAATTTTAGGAGGTGGATGTACTCGTATGTACTCATCCACAACCTCCCTAGTAACATTATGATCCTTAGGTTCACTTTCCATGACTGGTTCCTTAGGTGCAGAGAGTTCCTCTAATTCATTTTTAGAGATAGGAGTAGTAAACCTAACCGCTTTCCCAATCTCCCACTTAATGTGTTTAATAGCATTAGCTAAAGTTTCATCATCAACCAACCATGCGCCTATCAAGCAACTCATTTGTTCAAGGTGTTTCATTCTTGAGGCTCTCTCCCTCAAGGCCTTAAGATAAAATCCATCTCCCATTACCTTCGTTTTGGGTGTTGTTCTTATTCTTACCATTCTGGCATAAGAACATCCAAACATTAGCAACCGTTAATACTGGAAAAAGAAAAATATTATGTAGTGAGATCATAGGTCCATGTATTGAACCCGGTAGTTCTGATACCATATGTAACAATTCATCTCTTGTTAACCCAAAAATTAACCAACTTAATCACCATTAAGTCTAAATTCATGATTAGCTTAATCAGAATTAATCAAGTAATAATCAATATCCAATGAATCAAATCAATATGCATATCTATTCTAAACATTTCAAAAGAGTTTTTCAACATTTCCAATATATCATAGTAGTGATTTGTGTTTCCTTTACATTTGCAATGTCTTGCTCATAGTATCAATGATAGATTACATATAAGATTGACTAAAAAGTTAAATATAGGTAAGTACTATATCTGGAACTTTGACATCTGTCTTCATAAGCCTCATCATGTCTTCTACTGGGAAAGGAGAGCATCACTTGAGTGCTTTTCCTCCAACCACAGGCCAGTGGTCCCCACATAAATTCCTACCTAGAAGTGGACCTACCCTTCACATAGGGTATAGCTATAAGGAAACATTAGGTTAGCCCTCTGAGTATCTGGTGTTGTGTCCTTTATATTGTTTCATGGTCATACAACTATAGATCCACTCTAACTATGCATGACACTACTAGAAACATTATGCCATCTAGAACACAATGAACTGACTAATGAATGCAAAGACGAATGCATTACTTTGGCCAAAGATTTACATACATATACGTTTCACAATGAACATAGTCAATTTTTCACCACCTCAACTCAACTTAGAAGTTATCTCATCCTATAGTAATCAAGATCAACCCCTCTAGGTCTTGGAAAGATAGTTTCAATTCATTCTTAGTCCATTTCTTGGACATTAGACTCCTATTTTGGGAGTACAATCACTGTTGTTACATTGCCTTTGCAACAAGGAACCTACGACTCCACGTCAGTCTTGTTCTCGTTCTTCCTTTATGACAATTGCACAATCATGTTTTCTAAGCTTATGATCTTTCCTGGTTCAAGATTTCATGTTTACCTTTTCACAAGGTTCACATTCTAATTCATATAAACAAGACTCATATTATAATAGTCTAATGGGTCGGTCCTCTTGAATAGACCCTAACTCAAAGAATCTACATGAGTTCTTGATACCCTACATTTCATTCATGAAGTATTATCATTCAAAAAGGGGTGGAATTCATATACATTTAAACAAAAGAGTTTCATGCTAGACATTGTATTTGTTCCCATAAGAAAATGAACATCAAAGGAGGTTTTACTTCTCTGAAAAACAAGGCATGCATTTAAAACTGCCCGGATAACAATATTAGTTACTTATTACCATTTCTCCTTCAATAACAAGGAGTCATAATATTGTTTTATACACATAGGTTACACCATAGTTAAAATAATATATTTCATAATAGTTGAGTACTATTATCCATAGTACCCTTGACCAATAGACTAAGTTCCTTAGGCACAGTTGAGGCTTAAAGATTATCAATAAAGCTATTATGGTCTGAGCACTGCTCTTGGCCTACACCCATAATAATTCTCTTTATACACTTAGATAGTCATTATTATTCAATACTACTTTGGTTTGAACATAGACAACTTGAACAATAGACAAAGAGAGTATCAAGATGTATATCATGTGGTCTATAGACCTTGCCATAGTGGCATTCAAAATTTTTGCAAGCAATAGCTATGTTTGGTGTCGGCCGAGTGATAGGTTTTAGCAATGCTTTCAAATAATAACACAATGGTATCCTATATGGCCTCAATAGCCTCATAATGATTACACAACGGTAACAACTATGACCTTGATGGCCTCTTAATGATTACAGAGTAATACACTACTGTATATGATAATAACACAGTCGGCACCATTAAAATAGCAGTAGAGATATCTACTCACATTTCTAGTTCAAGTTCAATTTATAAACAAGATTCATACCTATATAAAATATACAGTTGAGTTTGGCCCTCTGAGGATAATTCTTGCATGTCTATTGGTGGCTCTATCTGTAAGCTACATGCACCAAACTCACACTACTTCTGTAGCAATTCTTTTTCTTACTATCCTGTTTTTGAACTTCATGTTCTTCGATAATGAACACCAAAAAACATGTATAAAAAATGATACCCTTATGCATACTCTTGCATGCGTTAACTACCTACTAGCAAGATCCGTCATCCTTTTCTATGGGTAGTGGTAAGAAATAGTTTCAAAAACCTCTACCACCTTGCGGGGTTCCCTACAGTCCACCAACTCCATCATGATGCAACAGCGAAGTTGAATCTCATGATAAGCTTCTACTCAGCCTCCACTTACTCCACTTATCATGGATGGTGGTTAGTCGACTACCCAAAAGATAAATATAAATATATTAATATTAATAAGGGTGCTCTACCTCTATGGAGGTTAAGAATAATTATATCACACACATAATTTCTCCTACATCTAAATGATGTTTAAGGGTTATCAAATAATCCAAGGTGTCATCAAATGATAACATCATTGTTAGGGTGGCACAACAACAAAATACAACCTTGGCCTTGATTTTTACTCCCCCTCTTTTCCATAATAACCATTATATATATATATAATCAAAAAACCTAATAAGGAAATAAGGAAATACTTGACAACCCAATGAGATTACTTATCAACTAAAATTGATGTTCTAAGAACATCATCTAGTCGAATCGACGTGGATGACATCGAAATAACTCAAATTGTCATGCCGACACAGATCAAACTAAAAATGACTAACAAATGAAAGATGATAACTCACTCTACCTTACATGGGTTCACAAAGACTAATTTCAATACTCAAATGGCGATCTGACCTTTTCCCAACATCTATATCCTCCTCCTGGATGATACTCTCATTCCTGTTGCAAGTATGGGTCTAACCATTGTTGTCATTGATGTCAACATACTCTTGTTGAATTAATGATAAGGATTGTCGAGCTGTGTGCTGAGGATATTGAGAAAATTAGTCTCAATTAGGAACAGTGAAGAACAATGATGACAATAAGGTAAAAGTCCAGGATAGGTTGAGGATAAGAGGATGCGGTTCAAAGGGTTTGTAGATATAAGTCTTGAGATAATCTAGTCAAGTTTCAGAGGTCCATATGAAAATCTGAAGAAATTATGGCCGCTCAAGTAGAACCGGTTCCGGCAGGTGTTCAGAGGTGACAGAGTGACACAGATAGGTCCGGTGAGATCTGGAAATGCATTATCCCATTCTGTGGATTTGAGGGAGTGTTGAGGACATCCTTGTGAAGTGTCAACTCGATTGATTCATGGTTTGAAGGTCTGGAAGAGCCTATTCCTTTGTGACAGTAATGACAGACTGTGTTCTTGAAGTTCTGGATGAAGGAGAGAAGAAGTCTAGCAAACAGATGAAGTGTGGATGTTCTTGGTGATTCAGGAAAGGTTGTGGTGATCTTTGGATCATGTCCAGTTCATGTTGGTGGTTCACATTGAAGTTAGAGTTTGCATTTGAAGAATAACCACCAGATGAAGGTGTTCTTCCTGTGACTGGTCGACCAGATGTATTACACGTCTTGCGAATGTTCTTATAAGTGTTTTTCGACTTAGATGATTGTTCCTAAGTCGATACCTTTATAAATAAGGGATTGTAAAGTCATTTCAAAGTGTGTCTTGTGTGGATGAGTGTATGGTAGCGAGGAAGAGAGCAAAAGGCAGAGCAGAAGTTTTTGGGCTTAAATGGAACTGATCCAAGCATGGTAAAGATGCTATTCTCTAGTTCAAGTTTGTGATACTTGTTACTTTGTAGACAGTGTGTCTCTTGTAGGCAGTGGGCCTCTTGTGAGCAGTGTGCTCAGGCAGTGAGCCCTAATTGGCATGTGCCATTTTGTTCTTTCTATTCTTCTAACAGAGAATACATTTTGGGTTAATCACCCCATGGTTTTTCCCTTGACCAGGTTTTCCACGTCAAAATCTTGGTGTCTCATGTGTTGATGTGTATCTGCTCTTGTGTTAATGCTTTATGCTTTCATGGTTGATTGATTATTATTCTAAAGAGGATTTAAGTGTTTAAATTGAAAGCAAGTTTTGGACAACTGATTCACCCCCCCTCTCAGTTGTTTGTCCTGAATCCAACTATTGGTATCAGAGCCAAGTTCCTCTGAAAGGAGCTTAACTGCTTAAGGAGATCCAAGATGTCGTCTTACAAGAAGGATAGTCCGAATTTTGATGGAACCAACTTTAATCTGTGGAAAGGTCGCATGAAATGTCACTTGAAATGTATGGGTACGGTGTACTGGACCATAGCTACAAAACGGTATACACCTCCACAGGGTGGTCCGAAATCTGCAACTGAAATTACAGATGCTGAAAATAATCTGCAGAATATTAAAGCTCTTTCAAGTGCATTATCTGATACAAAGCTCTCAAATGTTATTGACCTACCAACTGCTTTTAAGATTTGGCAAAAATTGGAACTTCTGCATGAAGGAGACAAGTTTGTCAAATGCGCAAGGTTACAAAGTCTGAAAGGGAAATTTGAAAATCTGAAGATGAGAATATCTCTACTTTTATGCCAAGAGTAAATGAGCTTGTTTGTGGAATTAGAAATGCTTGGTGGAACCTTGGATGAAGATGAGATTGTTGGCAAAATTCTTAGATCCCTTCTTGCTTCTTATAAAGTCAAGGTTTCTGCTATTGAAGAATTTAGAGCCCATACAACTGTCACAAGAGATCAATTGGCTAGTAAATTGGCTGCATTTGAAATGTCTGAGTTTGGAGATGAACCCCCCAAGATTGAATCTGCTTTCAGAGCTAGTGCCTCTATAAAAGGTAAACAAAGGTTTGATCCGGGAGAAAATTCTTCAAGGAAACTATCATGGTATGAAAAAGCAAGAAAAGACATGGAAGAAGAAGAGGCAAAAACAACTCAACTTGAAGCCCTCATTGCAAAGAGATTGCCAAGGGGATCTGGTAAGTATGAAGGAAAATTGCCCTTTAAGTGTTTTAACTGCAATAAGATTGGTCATTTTGCCTCAAGATGTCCGAAAAGATTTTCAAGGCCAAATCCTAACAGATCAAGGTTCCAAAAGAATTGTTATTATGTTCATAAAGAAGATGATAATGAAGGAGTAATAGATGATGAATTAGAAACAAGAAACAAATCTAGAAGTGAATGGGTGTTTATTGCCATCAAGGAAGAAGATCCAATGCCCTCTGATTTTGTCAATCATAAAGTTGTAGAAAGAGCTCTGGATGCCCAAGTTGAAGAAAAGGATGATTGAGTCTTTGATAGTGGATGCTCTCACCATATGACAGGTGACAAAAATAAGTTCTTAGATTTGGAAGGGTATGAAGGAGGAGTGGTAAAGTTTGGTGATAATTCTGCTGGTAGAATCAGAGGTAGGGGAACTATTTCTTTTGATGGAAAGAACAAAACCGGTAATGTACTGTATGTTGAAGGATTGAAGCACAATCTTCTCAGTGTTGGACAGTTGGTGGACAAAGGCTATGATCTCCGGTTCAAGAATGGAAAATGCAGTATCTTTGAAAGTTCCAGAACATAGATTGCATCCGGTACTCAAACAAAATGTAATATCTTTCATTTAGTTGGTATTGGTAAAAGTTGTCTGTTTGTACAAGTTGATCAGAGTTGGTTATGGCATAGAAGGATGTGTCATGTGAATTTTGATAATATCATCAAGATAAGCAATACTCAGGCTGTAAGAGATCTTCCAAAATTGGTAAAACCTACAAATAGTTTGTACAAAGAATGTCAGTTGGGAAAACAAAGCAGAGTCTCATTCAAAAGCAAGGATCAATTTTCTACCAGATTATTGGACTTAGTTCATACTGATTTATGTGGTCCGACAAGAATCAAGAGTGTGCAAGGTGATAGACATTTCATGCTATTAATTGATGACCATTCCCAGATGATGTGGGTTATATTTATGAAAGAGAAATCAGAAGCTTTTGAGAAATTCAAAATTTTCAATGCTATGGTAGAGAATGAAACCGGATTAAAATTGAAATGTCTGAGGTCTGATAGAGGTGGTTAATTCACATCCGGTGAGTTCATAGATTTTTGTGAGAAGCATGGTATAAAGAGATAGTTGTCTGCTCCTAGGACTCCACAGCAGAATGGAGTAGTAGAGAGAAAGAACCAGACCATCCAAGAAGCATCTAGGACAATGATAATGGAAGAAAATGTTCCTCAGATGTTTTGGAGAGAAGTTGTCAGCACTGCAGTCTATACTCTCAATCGAGTTCAAATTAGAAGCAATACCGGTAAGACTCCTTATGAACTTTGGTTTGGCATCACTCCTACTGTGAGGTATTTTAGAGTCTTTGGTAGCAAATGTTACATTAAAAGAGATGAAGATCTAGGCAAGATTGATGCTAGAAGTGATTAAGGAATATTCTTGGGTTACTCCACTCAAAGCAAAGCATACCGGTGTTATAATAAGAGACTGAGAAAGATGATAGAAAGTACAAATGTGAAGGTTGATGAAGGAATTGAGAAACCTTCCCGGTTTTATGAATATGATGAAGATGATCAGAATGGTGTTCTGATTCAAGGAGCCCAAACTCCTTTCGGTACTCAGAATCAAACAGATCCAGTAATTCAGGGAGAAGAGATGAGTCATAATAAGCTTGATCAAGAATTAGAAGTGCACGAAACTCCCAAAGTTCCTAGGTATGTAAGACTGAACCACTCTAAAGATCAGATCATAGGTGATAAAAGAAAAGGTGTGCAAACAAGAAGAAGAATTTCTCAAAACTCAGATGAGTATTGTCTGATTTCAAGGATTGAACCTAAGACAGTAAATGAAGCTTGCAATGATGAAAACTGGACTAAAGCAATGGAAGAAGAGCTGATGCAAATTGAGAAAAATCACACTTGGGATCTTGTTCCCAGACCTAGAGACAAGAATGTGATTGGAACCAAATGGGTCTTCCGGAACAAACTGAATGAAGTTGGTGATGTAATCAAAAATAAAGCCAGATTGGTCTACAAGGGTTACTCTCAAATAGAAGGAGTTGATTTTCAAGAAAATTTTGCTCCGGTGGCAAGAATTGAAGTAGTCAAATTATTTCTTGCTTATGATGCCTTCAAGGACTTCAAAGTATATTAGAAGGATATCAAGTCTTCCTTCCTTAATGTTGACTTGGAAGAAGTATACATTGAGCAACCGGATGGATTTCAATTGTCTGATCATGGTGATATGGTTTGCAAGTTGAAGAAAGCTCTGTATGGACTAAAGCAAGCCCCAAGAGCCTAGTATGAAAGGTTGGATAAGCATCTTTTGAAAATTGGTTTCAACAAAGGTACTGCTGACAGTAATTTGTATTTCAAAATTGATCATGAAAACATCTTGATTGTTGAAGTGTTTGTTGATGATATCATTTTTGGAGGAAGAGATAGTATGTGTAAAACTTTTGCAAATCAAATGAAAAATGAGTTTGAGATGTCCATGCTTGGTGAAATGAATTTCTTCTTGGGTTTACAAATCACCCAAAGAAAGAAAGGAATCTTCATTTCTTAGACTAAATATGTGAAAGAATTGTTGAAGAAATTTGGGATGGAAGACTCAAAACCAATGCATACTCCTATGGCTATCGGATGTAAATTGAGCAAAGATGATGATTCTCCTAAGGCTGATAAGACAAAGTATAGGTCAATGATTGGAGGACTATTGTATCTCACTCAAACTAGACCAGACATTATGCAGGCTATTGGTCTTGTTGCTATATTTCAAGTTGATCCCAGAGAATCTCATGTCATGGCAATCAAGAGGATTTTTAGATATCTAAAAGGGAAAGCTGAGTATGGTTTGTGGTATCCTAAAGATCATGATTTCTCTCTTCATGCATATACAGATACAGATTGGGCAGGAGATGTGGATGACCGAAAGAGTACCAGTGGTGGAGCATTCTTTTTGGGAAAAAGATTGGTTTCTTGGCTAAGCAAGAAACAAGAGGCAATATCCATGTCCACAACTGAAGCAGAATACATTGCAGTAGTAGGTAGTTGCACTCAAGTTTTGTGGATGAAGTAGATGCTAAGAGATATCAAAGTAGAGTATGAGGAGCCTATCACAATCTTTTGTGATAATTCAAGTGCAATAAATATATCTAAGAATCTGGTGTTGCATTCTAAAACTAAGCATATATCTACAAGTTTCACTTTCTGAGAGAGCAAGTGAACAAGAATGAAGTCCGACTGGAGTTTGTGCCTTCCAAGGATCAGATTGCAGATATCTTTACTAAACCTCTTCCTAGAGACTCTTTTGAGTATCTCAGGGAGAAGTTAGGGGTTATTGCCCCTTTGGTGATGAATTAAGGTGCACTGATGTGCATCAGTCCAGTGGATATCAAAGTCATATCTTGTGATTTGGATTGATGATGGGGAGCTGCTACTCAGGGGGACCAGTTGGTATGATTCTGAGGTATTGGAGTTGCAAGTATGAGCCCTTTGCCATTGATGTCAAAGGGGGAGAGAAGACATGTGAAAAACAAGTGGTTAATGATCAAAGGGGGAGCAGTAAAGGAAAAGAAGACATGTGAATGGTTGTTACTAATAAGGGGAGTTGTGACTATAAGGAGAAGTTCTTGTCTTGATGGTTTTTCACATCATATGTTGCCATCAATGACAAAGGGGGAGATTGTTGCAAGTATGGGTCTAACCAGTGTTGTCATTGATGTCAACATACTCCTATTGCATTAATGATAAGGATTGGATGAGCTATGTGCTGAGGATATTGAGAAAATTAGTCTCAATCATGAATAGTGAAGAACAGTGATGACAATAAGGTAAAAGTCCAAGATAGGTTGAGGATAAGAGGATGCGGTTCAAAAGGTTTGTAAATATAAGTCTTGAGATAATCTAGTCAATCTTTCAAAGGTCCACATGAAGATTTGAAGAAGTTATGGCCGCTCAAGTAGAACCAGTTTTGGCAGGTGTTCAGAGGTGACAAAGTGACACAGATAGGTCCGGTGAGATCTAGAAATACATTATCCCATTATGTGGATTTGAGGGGTGTTAAGGACGTCCTTGTGAATTGTCAACTCGATTGATTCATGGTTTGAAGGTCCGGAAGCGCCTATTCCTTTGTGACAGTAATGACAGACTATGTTCTTAAAGTTCCAGATGAAGGAGATAAGAAGTCCAGCAAGCAGATGAAGTGTGGATGTTCTTGGTGATTTAGGAAAGGTTGTGGTGATCTTTGGATCGTGTCCAGTTCATGTTGGTGCTCCGCATTGAAGTTAGAGTTTGCATTTGAAGAATAACCACCGGATGAAGGTGTTCTCCCTGTGACTGGTCGACCGGATGTATTACACATCTTGCGGATGTTTTTATACGTGTTTTTCGACTTAGATGATTGTTCCTAAGTCGATGCCTTGTATAAATAAGGGATTGTAAAGTCATTTCAAAGTGTGTCTTGTGTGGATGAGTGTGTGGTAGCGAGGAAGAGAGTGAAAGGCAGAGCAGAAGTTTTTGGGCTTAAATGGAACTGATCCAAGCATGGTAAAGATGCTATTCTCCAGTTCAAGTTTGTGATACTTGTTACTTTGTAGATAGTGTGTCTCTTGTAGGCAGTGGGCCTCTTGTGAGCAGTGTGCTCGGGCAGTGAGCCCTAATTGGCATGTGCCATTTTGTTCTTTCTATTCTTCTAACAAAGAATACATTTTGGGTTAATCACCTCGTGGTTTTTCCCTTGACTGGGTTTTCCACGTCAAAATCTTGGTGTCTCATGTGGTGATGTGTATCTTCTCTTGTGTTAATTCTTTATGCTTTCATGGTTGATTGATTATTATTCTAAAGAGGATTTAAGTGTTTAAATTGAAAGAAAGTTTTGGACAACTGATTCACCCCCCCTCTCAGTTGTCTGTCCTGAATCCAACACTTCCATCCTTGGAGGAAGATTATTTTCCTGACTACACTCACAACCATATAACCATGATTAGTGTATCATCATTTGATTCACAAAACATTATGATAAAATAATCTTATCAACATGTAATCTCATGTCTAAACTAAACATTAGTCAATATTCATATAATCAATGATTCTATTTGATATTTTCCACAAAGATCAAATCATTAAACTATGATTAATCATCTTATTTACCATACAAAAACAATATTAAGCTAAATCATAATTTGGGTATGTAACAGGTTGTGTGGTTCTAGATTTAAGTTTGGTAGTTAACAAAGAAGTTATTTCTAGAATTTCATGTCATAAACATTTCTACAACGAGTTAGATGTGATTGTTCTCTAGATTGAAGTATAAAAGAGTTAAGTGTCTTAGAATGCTTTGAATTCCTTCAAAATAATAGATATGGTTGTGCAGACTTGGGGATATGATCAAATAGGTATAAGGGTTCATCCATGCAATTTTCAGATGAGTTGGTATACAACAATGCAGTATCCTTAGTGTTGATGTGTCACAGTTAGTCGGGGATGCTCTATTTTCATCAGTTCAATATGTTTCTATTCTTGCGCCAACACATAATAATCAAATATATCAGGATAAGGATGTAAGGATACTATTGATAATTACATTGTTCACATCTTGGTCTACATGATGTTTTTGGTTTCTCCCCGATGGTGTAAAGATGAATAGTTGGTAGTGTTGATGTTGATTGGGACGATAGTCTAGTTTCCTCATTTACAGTTGATCCTGATTAGTTAATTTTTCTTTGAAGGATGTGCTGTGATGTATTTGGGCTCTCTTATGCTATGTATTGTGATATACAACTAATTCTCTTCATAATGTATGTGTTTGGAGCTGACCTATGCAGTATCATAGGTTTCATCTAAAGTTCATCTTGGAGCCGACCTAATTGGGGTTTTGAGTTGTTGTAGAGGGTATTTATGGAAGAACAAAATCATTTGTGAAGGTGCTGAAGATAGAGTGAGGATTATGTTGAGTATGAAGTGTGTGAAGTCAATTTGATGGAGTAATTATGCGAAAAAGGGACTACAACATCAGCATATGTTAGATGCTTCTTTTATAGCAGCTCATGTTTTCATTGTAATCTTCATGTATCCTTCTATCACACAGTGAGTCTCTTCAACAGGTATGCTCTGTAATCTAAAATCACCTGCTACAATTTCAATAAATTAGGATATATTGCAAGGTTCTTCAAGGGAAAGAATGTAAGATCTTCTGTTCCTCAAAAGAAAGAAATGAACACGATATGGAAGAAGGAAGAAAGTGAAGTAAAGAATGAATCTGTACCTCTACCTAGTATAGATGGATCTTCCAGTAACTAAAAGAAAGTATTGGCTTAGGGGGGTTGCAATTGCAAATATTTTAAAACCCTTATAAAGCATAAGATGTTGATGTTGGAAACAAGGTAGATAACTAAGAGGGGGGGTGAATCAGTTATCTTAAGTATTTTAACTTTTTGTTCTTGTTTAACAATTAGTGCAATATCAAAACATATAAGCATACATAACCATGGAAGCAAAAATAAACTCAACACACATAACACAATATTTTTGACGTGGAAAACCCTGTTAAGGGAAAAACCACGGGGTGATTAACCCAAGATTGTATTCTCTGTTAGAAGAATAAGAAGTACAAAATGGCACTTGCTAATTAGGGCTCACTGCCTGAGCACACTGCTCACAAGAGGCTCACTGCCTACAATAGTTTATAGAAAGAAACCAAGTACTTGAACTGATGAGAAGCATCCACATATGCTGAGGTTCAGTTCCAGTTAGGCTCAATATACTGATCTACTACACTTCATTCTTCCTCTGCCTTAGTGCTGTTGTTTTGTCACATACCAGACCTGTATTGCTACTTCCACACTACTCTTTGCTTTTCTTCGCACAACACAACACACCACACACACCTTCTCATCGAAATCCATCTGGTATATATATCCACACCAAGGATTTCAACATCTTTCTAGTCGGCATCCAGAATACTCAATATTTTCCCAAACTATGGTATGTCGGCTAAATCCTTGCTTTCTAAGTGATGCATATCAAAGAGATACTTATAGAAGTCATCAATCATGTTGGCCAATCATGAATGATCCCTCAAGAAACTTGATCACCATCAATATCTCATCCGGATTAAGGTCTGATGCTCTGCCGGTCAGTTCTTCCTCAGTCTTCTCTGCCAAATAGGAACCCAACACTTAGGTGTTCATATCTTTTCACTCTTTCATCACCAGAGGCTCAATCTCTGGAATGTATTAGTCATGGTACTCCTCTTGACTTCCCCAAGTCTATACTTTACTGAGATACTTCCTCTGAGAGATCCGGACCTAATTGTCAGACCTTGCTGTATGCTCTGTTCTTGCTTACCGGACCAAAATACTCTTTAGTCTAACTTCCATTATAGACATACTATGTGCTACGGATGAGTGGGATGGACTTTGTTGCCATCAATGATAACACTCATGAAGCCACATAGTGTCTCTTGCCAACAATCTCCCCCTTTGGCATTGATGGCAACACTTAGTGAAAAATGACTAAGTGTCATACTACACTCCTCCTTAGCTAATGCTCTGTTCTAATGTACACTTTTTCGGAGCTCCCCCTTAGCTAGATTCCATATTTTTCACTACTCTTTACTCCCCCTTTGACATCAATGGCAAAGGGTAGAATCCGCACACCAAAATTTTCAAAAATCAGCCTATACATGTCTGCATATGTATATATACAAGTTATACTTACATATACTTAAGTATATCTGTAAAAGTATTCTTCAACTGTACAACTTCTGTCGCCCAACTCTACTTCATCCTATCCAAAATTGAAATGTGGCCACTCAATAGAAATGCAAAATCTTCTGCCCTTTTTAAATCTACCAGATCACTGGTCTGGGTTGTAGTTTGAGCATCAGTTAGAGCCTCATGCATGGCTTCTAACTTAGGGATAATTATCCCTCTTAGATCACTCATTCTTCTTATTCTATTCTTCTTCTCCTTCTCAAGCCTCTTTATCTCATTCATAGTGGCAATAGCCTGGCATTCTTGATTCATTATGGATGAGGTGATAGGATCAAAATTTTGAGATAAACTTAACAGTTTACTCTCTTGTTCTTCCACCTTCTTGGTAATATCTGTTGACACGGTGGACCAGGATAGACAAAATTTCTATAGATTTCTGCCATCTTTAAGAGCATCTTCTAATCTCTTTACCCAATATCCAAATTTCTCCTATCATTAGTTATAAGTCCTTGTATCTCAAAGAATCTCTTATCCAAAAACTCTTTCTGGACTTTCTCTTCTGCTGCTTTCTCCAAAGAATCAAAATGTGTGCTAACAGAATTAACAAGAGATTTCAGATTACTAGATGAAGAAGCTGAAAGATCCTTCTGGAAGGATGGCATGATCTTCTCCAACACACTAGATGTAATCTATATCAGCTCATAGTCTTCCATGTGAGACTTTAGAAGTTTTTCTTTTGCCTTTGCTTGGGCAAAGGGTGCTATCTTCATTGTCTGAACTGAGGAGCGGGAGTCAAAATTGAATGGTCCTTGAAATAGATCCAGTTCATCTATTTCCATCATCTCTTTGTTCAGGAAGTCTTTGACTATTTTTGTAGTATCTCTTGCCAGAGATAGAGTCTTCTTTCCTTCTGTAGCCTCAGAGTTGTCACTTGGGGTCTTCTCTATCTGATCTCCTTCTCTTCCCTTTACCTCTTCTTCTTGACTAATTTTCTCTTCTTTCCTTTCTTCTCCTTCAGTTCCGGAGTCAGTTGGGGGATCCAGAAGAGAGATGTTTTCTTCTTCATGGACTTCCTCTTCCGGAATAGAGGAATCCAAGTCCTTAGTCCTCTCCTCACTTATCTCCTTTGGATCTTCTGTATTTTTCTCAGTAGGTTCATCATCTATGTCCTCTATAACAAGGAAATTGAATCTCATGAAGGCATTCCGGAGGATGTCTTCAATTTCTTTTGTCACTTTGTCAGCCTCTCCAAGCAGAAGCTGATTCATTCTTGCTTTTCGCTGAAACTCATCCTTGCAATCCTTGAAGATCATGTTCATTTGTTTTGGAGTGATGGAAGGGTAAAGATGAATAGCTATCTATTCCCAGATCTCCAGGTCCTTTGCCTTTGCATTGTTCTTTCCTATTTCAAGTTCCTTCTCTAGGCTTTTGGGAATTAAGGAGATGATTTCAATGAATGTGTAGTTAGGGTAAAATTGCAAATCAGGGCAAATGAATAAACAGCAATGATAAAAACCCTAGCAATGCACAATGAAGCACAAGACAACATGAAAATCAAAATAACAAATGTAAATGCAAACCGATCTCCACACTATGCTCGATTTATCTCCATTGCTCTTCTCCACCTCGCATGAGCATGCAAGATTTTGAAGGATTATTGTTGGAGGAATGTTGGGTGCTCATTTCTGTAGCATAACATTAAGATGAAGATGACATGAGGATGATAGTTGAAGGATGCAAAAGCTCTAATGATATTTCAACAGCATGTGGATACTTGAGGATCAATGCATGCTAATGATAATTTGGCAGAATAATGTTACTTGAAGCTCAATGCATGCTAATGGCTTATGAGGGGGTTGATTTATAGGAAAGGCTTAGTTTAAATGGATGGTTGAGAAAAAAAGCTAAATGATTGATGTGGACGGCTAGGATTGATTCGGTTATCCCACTCTTCAAGAGAGTTGTAGTCATTTGACAAGTGTCAAGGAGGATAGGGCTCATGTGTGCTTGTGTACATAAAAAGTACTACATATAAAAGATATTAAATAAAAGGCTATAGTACCACTTATCTTTTTTAAATAAAAGAGGCACACATGTCGGCTAAATGATAAGATAAATTAATTAAATAAATAAAATTTATTTAATTAATTGGAAAGTCGGCTTATGATGAGAACTTAATTCAAATAAAATATTTGAATTAGTTGGGATATGAGTTGGATATTAATTAAATAAGTTAAGATTTATTTAATTAATTGGATAGTGGGGAACTTAATTCAAATAAAATATTTGAATTAGTTGGGATATGAGTTGGATATTAATTAAATAAATAAAATTTATTTAATTAATTGGCTAATGGATAAATGGGATTGAGAGTGGGATTTAGGACAAAATGCTACATGATGTCTAGGATAATGTTTTTGACAAGGTGTTGCTAGACATGGACAAATTTGGGACAATTTTGGGTGTCTACAGAATGCTTTGTTTTTTTTTTTAAAGCAAAAGTGGCAAGTCACTATAATTATATATTAATAATAAAAAGTTACAAAAAGTTGGTTCAACAGAGCATACCGACAGGAAAGAGCCAGCAAGAAAACCTCCGGTTATAGCTCAAAATTTACAAAATCCCTCAATAGGTTTACACTTCCCTTAACGGGATTACAAATAAGAAACAAAGGGGAAGTAGAACAATACAAAAGGGTTATAAACTTTGCCCCTAGAATTTCCACAAAAAGAAAGGATAAAAATATCCCTTGTAATAGTAACTGAGTAAACAAAACTTCTAAAGATATCACCTTGCCAGAGCTTTGACAAAACTGTAAAGAGGAGGCCTTCACCAAAAAATACGAAAGAAGTGAGAAAGAGGCGAATAAACAATCTAGTCAGCAACAGGAGCATTGAGATCTTGAAACAAAACATTTCCTTCAACAGCAACTGGATCCACTGGTGACCCAGGAGGAGGAGAAACCTGAGGATGATACTGGATTAAAAAGAGTAGAGCATGAAACTTCTCCTCCACCCGATTCACCAGAAGATTACCCAACTCAGCTCTATGCGCATGCAGAGGAATACTCAGTAGGTCCTCATTCTCAAGGCAAATGGATGAACCAAAGGCATTAAAGGTGCAGTTATGTGCAGGAGAATGAAGAATATTACATTTAGAGAACAAACCACCAATTAAAGCACCTGTCTTAAACAAATCATAATTCTAAAAGGCAACTTGTAGCACCTCATCAAAAAATAGAAAATGATGAACAAACTTCTCTATTAACTGTCTAACCACTGAGGAATCCTGGACCAAGTCCATCACATTAGAAGCAAACATAGATAAAATCTGGGAGGGGTAAAGAGACCGCACACGAGAATCCAAAAGTTTAGACCCAATCACCTCCCACAGAGCTTCCTCAGAATCTTGATTATCTATGGGAAAAATAGAAGCTAAACCTTCAGAATTAACACTGCCAAAAAAAGTCGTTTCCCATTTCTACATAGGAAAATGAAGCCTTCGATTCAATTGAATCTCCATCATTTAAATCAGAATGAGAATACCAAACACTGAGAGAGGTTAGATAGACCAAGGGGCTATGGAGTTTAATACAAATCATCATTGTAAATCCTTTCAGCTCAAGTGAAATTTCAGCTAACTGAAATGAGGTACTAAAAAATTAGATTCAGTGAAGATTTACCTGCTGTGAAAGTAACACCATGCAAACATTATCATAAACCAAATAATTCACACGTATAATCAACATAACACCACAAAGGAAAAATATGAGTTGGAGATGATAGAATCGAGCTGTATTTACAATCATGTTTCACAAGTACTTTTCTCTTTTTTAATCAAACTTAAGATGTTAGGAAAACCTTCAATATTCCCACTATCTATAATTAAACAATCTTCCTCCAAATCAAAAGCCAAATTAGCTAGAGCGTCAGCCAATTGATTGCCTTCTCTATAACAATGCGAGATAATGAAATTATCAAAAAATTTCATTAGTCCTCAAGCCTCTTCTAAAATATAATTAATCTTCCAATTCAAAGCGGCAGTTTTTTTCAAAGCATTAATAATAACCAAAGAGTCCCCTTCTATATGAAGGTTAACAACCTTCAACTGCTTAGCTAATTTCAAACCTTCAACCAGAGCCAAGACCTCAACTAAGTTATTAGTAGTTTCATATAATTTCATAGAGAAAGCTAAAAATAGATCTCCCGAAGTACTTCTTAAAGCTCCTCCCATTGAGGCAGGGCCTAGATTTCCTCGCGAAGCACCATCAAAATTAAGTTTAGTAAAACCAAGAATAGGAGGCACCCAACTAATACCACTTCTATCAACTTTAATGATGGAAGAAAAACCCAATTCTGGCAAAGGCTTCAAAAACTTCCAAGATTTCATAAGCAGATCATCCCAAGAGGAAAAATTTAAATTTGAAGAACCCTTCTTTTGTAAATTACTCATAACCACTTTAGAAATAGACTTCTCGATTGTTGACAGAATAAAATCAAAAGTATGTGATTCTTTTCTAAAAATCCTCCAATTTCTTTCTAACCATAAATTCCATATGACAATAGAAGGAGAGACTAACCAAATAGAAGAAAAAGTAGAACTTTTGTAGAGTATTGGCCAGCTATGAAACAAGTTCAAAATAGAGTTAGGTAAAGGAGCAAACCAATTCAGTTTTGAAAATAACCAATACCAACAAGAAGAAGCAAAGGGACAAAGCAGAAAAAGATGATCAGGATCCTCATCATAAAATCCACATAATACACACTTAAAAGGAACCGCTAGACCAAGTTTCGAAAGTCTTTGACTAGTCAAAATTTTCCCCTGAAGAGCCAACCAGGCAAAAGCACCTGCTTTAGGAAAACAAGAAACATTCCACCAAAGAGAAAAAGGCCAATCCAACATCTGACTTCCCTATTTAAGAACCAAGGATCTATACCCATCATGAACAGAATAAGAACCAGTATTAGCAAAAGTCCAAATTAATTCATCAACTTTTTTAGAAAAACAAACCTTTCTCTTTTGAAGCTGAAAGGAAAGTAAATTTTTTTGATCTTGAGGAAAGTCACAATGCTGAAAATCTTTCCACACCATAGAGGAAAATGGTCCCTCCTTGATAACTAAAACATAATCTCTTACTTTACACCCCCAGTTAAGTGAAAGATAAATTCTAGCCTGATCCAAACCATCGCATAAAGAAAGAGGGGGAGAACCATTCCAAGAATCCTCCCAAAAATTAGCCTTAGCACCATTAAAAACCTTCCATGAAAGCTTAGGAAGAATAACCCCCCTACAGTTTACTAAAAAATTCCACATACTTGACCCCTTAGGAGGATTCTCAACTGTGAAAATTCTTCCAGGGTCAAGAGAATCTCAATACTTATTTTGCATAAGTTTACACCATTTTAATTGAGGTTTGGAATAAAGCTTCCAAGCCAACTTAGCACCCAAAGACTTATTTTGAGATTCTAATCCATGAATACCTGGTCCCCCTAAAGATTTAGGGGTACAAACCTTATCCCAAGAAATTAAAGGAATCTTATTACTAACTTCTAAACTTCCATTCCAAAGGAAGGACCTAAGAGATTTCTGGATAACATCTATAATACCTCTAGGAATTTGCAAAATTGAGAGCATATAAATTGGAAGAGCAGACAAAACTGACTTAAGAAGGGTAATCTTTCTAGATAAAGTCAGCCATCTACCCTTCCATAAGGCAATTTTATTATGAATTGACTTAGAAATATTTGCCCAAAAGGACTTTCTATTAGGACCAAAAAATAAAGGAATACCTAAATATTGGCTAGGTAATGATCCCATTTTATATTTCAAAAGAGAAATGATTCTAGATTGAATAGATGCCTTAGTATTAAAGAAGAAAATTTTTGACTTTTCCAAATTAACCTCCTGATTAGAAACAACACAATAATTTGAAACTGTGTTCTGGATACATTTAGCCTCAGTAAGAGAAGGGAAACCAAACAATAAAGTATCATCTGCAAAAAGAGTATGAGTAATGGGAAAAGGCACCCGAGGAATCACAATTCCCTTCCAATTAGAAAGTTGGCTATGAAAAGAAATAGACCGACTAAGAGCATCTGCCATCAGGATAAAAAGATAAGGAGAAAGAGGATCCCCTTGTCTAACACCTTGAGAAACTTGAAAAAAATTAGTAGGACTTCCGTTTAACAGAACTACTGATCTTACTTTTGAAATACAAGACCAGATCCATTTACACCATTTCTTTGAAAAACCAAACTTCACAAGAACTTTCAACAAGAAATCCCAAGAAACTCTGTCGTAAGCTTTCTTCATGTCTAGTTTTAAAATCATAGCTAGAAGTTTAAAATCTTTAATTGAATGAAGAACTTCATGAGCTATTAAAGCTCCATCTGCTGTCTCTTGTCTTGGAACAAATCCTCCTTGCTTAGATACCCGACTGTAGCTTCTTGCAGGATCTTCTGATCAGCTTCACTATAATCATCTTAAAATTCAGTCATTGGTTTCAGATTTTCATCCACAGTGACTGCCTTGATGACATCATCAATGGAAAGAGTAGGCTTTTCAACAAATTCTTCTTCCTTCTCTTCTTCCTTGTTCTTGCCAGCAGATGATTCCATAGAAGTTTTCTTTTTCTTTTTCATTTTCTTGATCTGCTCATCTAATTCTGTCTCTTCATCATCCTTGTGACTGGTGTAAGACCTGGTGGCCTTTGTCTTAGTTCTCTACTCTCCCTTTCTGGATGTCCTGACTTCCAGTTTTGATGCTTTTTGACTCTTAGAGGTGGCTAGTGTAGAGCTTTTGGAGGATCTGGTCTGGGAGGGGGCTTGCACCGGAGCACTTTCTTTTTCTGTTTCTTGCCTTTCTTTCTCTACCCTTTCCACCTTCTCTCTGTTGGCATCAACTGCCTCCTTTGATATTCCATATCTCTTGGTGACTTCTTCTACTTCCCTTCTCACTTTTCTCTTGATCTCAGGCTATCTAAGTTCAACATGAACTTTTACACTCAATTCTTGGAAGGTTCCAAACCTTTCTGCTTTAGGGTCCTTAGGCTGACTTAGTAGGTGTTGGATATGTAGTTCCAAAATTTTCTCATCCACCTCATAGCCCATTGGCATGATCCACATTGTTCTCGGTTCCACTACCTCCACTAGGCATTGATCAATGTCTACCATGAAGCACACTATATCCTTGTATTTTTCAACTAGAGATTGGGGGATTCTCTCTCTGGCCTACATCATGCCTTGGAAGTTTTTGAAGTAACCCCAGAGAACTGTGCTTTGTGCCTTGGCATCACCAAGCCCATACATATAGTCTCTGATTTGTATGGCAACCAGTCTGTCATTTTACCATGTCCAACTGTTGGATCCAGGTAGCTCATTCATGTAATAGAAGAATAGACATTACATTAAGCCACCATACTTGAATGAATTCTTCTTATCCTTCTTTATTTTCTGCAGGTTCTCTAACAGTTGGTTCAGGAGAAGCTCGCATAGATCATAGTCTGCATTTTTCCTTAGCATTTCATATGCAGTATATATAGCAGTTCCAGATATTGAATTCTCCCTGCTGGAGTGATAGATTTTGTAACCAATTATCATAGAGGCAAATTTAATATCTGGATCTATGATGTCTTCTATTGTCATTGCCCTCTTATCAAATTTTGATCTGGTAGCCTCACTCACAATTTTGTTTTTGATTGATTTGAGAATAGGCAACTCACCAGATGAGTGCAATCCAGTTACTGCCCTAATGGCATCTTTTGTGATCTTAAATGGCCTCAACAACCACATGAAATTGTCATGCATTCTGCTCAGAACATACCAGACCCATTCATCTTCAGCAAAATAGGGGAAATGGATGTAATGTCCAAAATGCTTATCCCGAATGGCCTTGAATTGGGGTTTAAGTTCAAATGATTCATCTATTAGTTCCTTGTGGTAGATATCCATCATCTTGGATTCCCCAAATTCTTCAATGTTTGCGTGTATGCAGACCCTAACATCTTCTACATGCAGAACCCCATGCGGAATGCTAGAGAATGTGCCTAGGGGATCAACTTCAAGGGTTTTGTAGGGATGTTTCTTGAACTTAGGTCGCGGTCTATCATTGATTTTAACAACATTTGGAGTAGCCATCTTTCAAAGGATTCAGAGAGAGATTCAAGAGCGGAAAATACCTTTTACGCTTCTAGGGTTCATGAAAAGATCATTGGTTGAGTCAAATTCTGCGGTTGATCCTTGAGAGAAAGTTGAGGCAATCTTGTTGCAGAGCTCTTTCTTTCTTCTTCTCGAATGCAATTGTGCAAATGATGAACAAAAGAACCCTTTTATTTCTACGTAAACCCTAATTCCATTTTGCAATAAATGCACAACTTAAGTTATTCTGGTTGCCTTGTTCTCCTTGTCCTGAGAGATCTTTCCGGATCACTGAGATGCAGTTAGAGTTATTCTTGATGAATATTGACAATCTATCTACCTTTCTCCAATCATTCCATTTATCCGTAGATCAAGATACCTCAATTTTGAATCATACCGGATCTAACTGTGAAAATCCTGCTCTTACCGGATGACTGTTGAACCGGATCAATCTTGGATGATTAGCCTCTTTGAAACTTCTTGCAGATCTTTCAAATCTTTACCAAGGCTTATTTAGGTGTTTCTCTGAGAACCTTTTAATCCACAACTTTCCATGTGCCAATTTCAGGCACCAATTGACTGGATGGGGGTATTTGTTTTCCTTTTTTACTCCCCCTAAGCTAGAGCTCATCTATTTAGTTTCTGGAAGGAATATTAGCACCAGATTCTGGTGCGGATCCATCCCCAACATTTTCTGTACTTCTCTTTACCCAAATCTTGTTCATCTCCCTTTGAACTTCATCCACATTCACTTTTCCTTTTCCTTTGTCTTGATTTTGATTATGATGCACCGGACCCTTTTTATCCTAATTCTTACTTCTGTAGAATTTGGCAATATGACCGGATCTATTGCAGTTATAGCAAACAACATTTCTTTGCATATTTGATTGATATCCTCTAGATCTGCATTAATTAGCCATATGTCCCATTCTATTGCATGTAAAGCATCTACCATTGGATGAATTGTTTATTTGCATATTTCTACATTCATGAGATCTGTGACCATACCTTTTGCAGTTAAAAAACTGTCTGGAGAAGGATGAATTAGTCTGATTCATTCTTCTTCTACACTGATTTGCTTTATGACCAAAGTTATTGCAATTGTGGCAGTATCCATTGAAGGATGGATATCTTTGAGCATTTGGTTGCCTTATCAGAGGTCTTCTAGGCCTGTTCCTTGAATTTCTTGATCTCGAGTTCTTCTGACCGGATCCGAAGCTTTCCCCTTTTTCATGCCCCAAGCCTTGCTTGTCATCTACCTTCTTTTGGATTTCAAGAACTTCAAGTTGAGCAGAGCTTATCTTGAATTTCTCTTTGTATTCATTTGTTGTTTGAAGATCCCTTTTAAGAGTGTCTATCTGATTCTCAAGTTGTTCTTCATTGTCTCTAGCTTCTTCAAGATCAGATTCCAGATGCCTAATTATTCTATCCATTTTGTGGCAGTCTTTTGACTTCTCCTTGAGAGATTGTTTTAGATTATCTTCACTCTTTCTCTTCTCTTCAATTTCTTGAGTGAATTTCATAACTCCTGATTCCATCTCATGTCTTACCATAATGACTTCTTTTGATAACTTCTCACATAATTTGGTTTTCTCATTTAGATCTTCATTAGCATCATTGGCTTCACTTTGACTTGCTAATTGTTGAAGTAGTTCCTTTCTTTTCTTCATTGAGATACTTAGTTTTTCTTTGAGTTTATTTATGAAATCATCAGCTTGTTTGAGTCTTTTCCTCAGGTTATTGACTTCAAAGTGAGATTGATCAAGATCATCTAAGGCAGACTGAAGTTGTTCTCTCATACCATACATATACATTGAGATTCCTAGATCTTCCTCAAGCTGTTAGGATCTTTTAGGAGGAACTTAGCTCCGATACCAATTGTTGGAAACAAGGTAGATAACTGAGAGGGGGGGTGAATCCATTATCTTAAGTATTTTAACTTTCTGTTCTTGTTTAACAATTAGTATAATATCAAAACATATAAGCATACATAACCATGGAAGTAGAAATAAACTCAACACACATAACACAATTTTTTTGACGTGGAAAACCTTGTTAAGGGAAAAACCATGGGGTGATTAACCCAAGATTGTATTCTCTGTTAGAAGAATAAGAAGTACAAAATGGCACTTGCCAATTAGGGCTCACTGCCCGAGCACACTGCTCACAAGAGGCTCACTGCCTACAATAGTTTATAGAAAGAAACTAGGTACTTGAACTGATGAGAAGCATCCACATATGCTGAGGTTCAGTTCCGGTTAGGCTTAGTATATTGATCTACTGCACTTCATTCTTCCTATGCCTTAGTGTTGCTATTTTGTCACATACCGGACCTATATTGCTACTTCCACACTGCTCTCTGCTTTTCTTCACACAACACAACACACCACACACACCTTCTCATCGAAATCCATCTGGTATATATGTCCGCACCAAGGATTTCAACATCTTTCTAGTCAGCATCCAGAATACTCAATATTTTCCCAAACTATGGTCTATCGGCTGAATCCTTGCTTTCTAAGTGATGTGTATCAAAGAGATACTTATAGAAGTCATTAATCATGTCGACCAATCATGAATGATCCCTCAAGAAACTTGACCACCATCAATATCTCATTCGGATTAAGGTCTGATGCTCTGCCGGTTAGTTCTTCCTCAGTCTTCTCTACCAAATAGGAACCCAACACTTAGGTGTTCATATATTTTCACTCTTTCATCTCCGAAGGCTCAATCTTTGGAATGTATTAGTCATGGTACTCCTCTTGACTTCCCCAAGTCCGCACTTTACTGAGATACTTCCTCTGAGAGATCCAGACCTGATTGTCAGACCTTGTTGTATTCTCTGTTCTTACTTACCAAACCAAAATACTCTTCAGTCTGACTTCTGGTATAGACATACTATGTGATGTGGATGAGTGGGATGGACTTTGTTGCCATCAATGACAACACTCATGAAGCCACATAGTGTCTCTTGCCAATAGTTGAAATCTTCAGCATAATGGTTAATGGTGACATGGATATGTTTGGCTAGTGATATTATGACATTTTCTCAAAGTTACGAAGCAAACACATTCTTTGCAAAATTTTGTTGAATGGTCATGGATCCTTGTGTTATCTCAGGATAGTAAAAATTTTCTTGTGTAAACAACAAAGAAATGCATTTAATGTAGAGTAACTAGGGTAGGTGTGAAGCATATTTATTTCCTACTTGATCAAAATTGATCTCATTTGAACAATATCAAGTATGTGCAAGAGCTAAGGAAGAGAAGAAGTTTTTTAGAGAATCTTGTGTGCAAACCCTAATGATGGTATTCACAAGTATTTCTCATATTTTCTTGTAAAACCCTAGTTTTTAGAAAGAGTTATCATAGAAACACCTATGGTTATTGACATTATGGAAAGGCCAAGGCTAAAATTCAAGTAACACTCATACAAATCTACTTAGACTGACAAGGATGGAGTGTTTTCTTATGTTCCTATCAACATGTTGCATATAGAGGATGCCCACATCTATTTTCACTCATAGATAAATGAGTACAACCATTTGAAGTTGGAAGAGTTTAGAAGCAATCATCTCTTGGGTGATGATTTTCAGCTCAAGTCAAAGCATGAAAATGTAGAGGTAACATGATTAGATGTATGGAAGGGTTTCCTCAACTTTTACTATGAAGATGAATGGGTTAGAATCATTTTGAGCCGGATCCAAGAAGATTTATTTTTCCTTGATCAACCCTACCTAATGACAAAGGAAGCTATCAAAGTTGTGACTGGGTTGTGCTTCGAACATATGCCAACATTGAAGGCCATGAAGAATGCAGAGGTTATGAAGCTTATGGGGGCAAAATTTGACAAAAGAACCCTAACTGTGGATGACATCACTTACCTAGGGGTTTGGTATGCCACAATGGGCATTGCATACAAGGTTTATTGCACAAAGAAAGAAGGGTTTGCTATCTCCACCACCATCTACACTACTCATCAGATGATAAAGGAAGGAAAGGATTATGATCTTTGTTAGCTCTTGTGAGAGAAATTGTTGGATAATTTGTAGATAACCAAGGAGACATGCTACAACTTTCGGTATGACTCTCTAATTATTTCTCTTATGTTCTATTTCATGAAGGAATTGCCTAGTGTGAAGAATGTTGTCTGGAGAAGGGATATTCCTATTGCACATTACATTAGGGACCACATGCATAGTTTTCCAGATACCAAACAATGTGACACAATGTTTTTGGAATTCTTTAAAACATTACAAAATGAAATGCAAATGAGGTATAGAATACCATCACAAGTTGTAGAGAGATACAAGAATAATATCACTTTTATGGTGGATAAGGACAACTATTACATGGAGGTAGTTGAACCAAGAACTATTTGGATAACTACATTGCCCTATGAGGTCTCTGGACCTGACTGTAGTGCATATGATGGAATCTTGCTTAGTAAACCTAGGGATCCCACTGCTAAGAGGTTTAGCATGTATGATGGGATAATCAACAAGCTAATCAAGAAGAAGGTAGAGGAAAAGGTGGAGAAGATGAAAAAAAGTTGGAAAAGATGTTTGATACTCCTAAGGGTCTTGCGGAAGAATCACAAACCACTTCTGCCACACCAAATCCTAGAAGGACAAGTAGATTTGCCTCTACCACTAATACTTCTCCAAAACCTCCTAGACCTACTCAAACACCTCCTAGCCAAAGAAGGGTTGCTACTAATGCACCGATACAAACTAAGACTGCAAATAAAAAGAAACCAAGACCTAAGAAACTAGCAAAAAGGGGAAAGATTAATCTAATGAATGTGGATGATGATGAAGAGGATGAAGAAGAAGAAAATGAATTTTTTGTATTGAGGAGAAGAGAGAAGAAACATCTAAAGGAAAAGGAAAGGAAAACAAAAAGAAAACAAAGAAGGTTCCTCTGGAAGCACCTGAACATGGGCCTCCATAGCTTAAGGCTACTATTAATTCAATTGCACAACATGATGCACTAAAAGAGGTTGTAGATCTTTATGATGAGATGCCTCATGTTGACAAGGCTACAATTGAGAAAGCTATAGTTATGTATGATGAGCTTTAATGTGGCTCTAAATGAGATTATTGATCAATTTATGGCAAGTCTTATAGATACACTAAGTAATAAGATGAATGAAGCTGTTGTAGAAGAAGCTAAAATAAGGCAACAAGAATTAGAGAAGGTCGGTTCATCTATTTCTCATGAAGGGTTAAATTACCTCAAAGATAGGCACAAGAGTTCAGAACCAAACAAAGGATAAATATTCTAATGGAGAAAGATAAAGAAGAGATAGAAAGGATTGAAAAAGAGACAGAAGAAAAGACAACCAAGATTCTTAAAGAAATGAAGAAGGGTGAGGTGACTTGTGAGGAACAAGTTTCTCTGGATATACCTGATGTGACTACCCAAGACATAGATTTATCATCTTTTGAGGGTAATGTGATAGGTGGTGATGAGATAGAGAAAAATGATAAGCAGAATCAGGAGACTATTCCTCTGGAGAATACAGATGCACAAGATGTAGGAGATCAAGGTGAAATGGGTACACCCCCTCCAAGGAACACTAATCTTGGTGAAGAACATAATCTAGAAAATCTAGGAAATGATAAGCAGAAGAAAAAGGATAATTTTGAGAAAACTCAAGATGCAAAGATACTTTTATGGATGTAGGTTAGGATTCTTCATCTTCGTATTCACTGTAGATGTAGTTTCAACCTGTGGTGACACCTCAGCTCCTCCAAATTCCTACTCATGAGGGACAAGTTGACTTGTCAAATATTTATCCTCTTCATAAGTTACAACTTAGTGATATTCTACATGCTTCTACAAGGAAGGAATTTCTGCACAAACATTTGAAGAAGATTGGATTAGATGATGATGCAGTAAAGATTATTTAAAAGAGTTTACCTGAGGTAAACATTGATTCTTCTTTTCCTCCAGAATAAAAATTAAAGCTTTTGATGGATTCTTTCAAAGATCATTCCTCTCACATTGAACATAAGATAGAACAAGAGGCCTTGAGGAAGATAAATGACAAAATAATGGCTGATGCATCTGACTAGCGTGCCAATGCACACAACAAATTGTAAGAAAATATGAATATGTTTAAGGAATGTATTGATGAAGTCACTGCTTTATATCTATTTTGTTTGAAATGGCCAAATTCCACTAAGAACATCAAAGATCAGATTGACTCCATTGAGTTATAGATTACACAAGTGGAGGGGATATATGATCAATCAAAGGATAAGGATGGATCAACAAGAGCTCAAATAGAAAATCTTCATTTATAGTTGTCATTGCTTCAGGATCAAAAGAGAACAAATAAAGAAATAGTTTGGTCAGCTAAGGGAAGTAGTCAACTTGAGACTTCCTTTGTTATCTGGGTTGCTCGCTGAAGTATAAAAGATTGATCAGAAAATGAAGACTTCAAGTAGTGTGGATGAGGTTAAGGATTTATGCATGCAATTTGAATGTCAAAATCACATTCTTTCCTCAGCAAAATAAAATTGGGTATCTACTCTTGCCCAACTCAAGGTAACCTACAAAGGCATTCTACCTTCTAAGTGAGTTGTAAGAGTATTGTAGATAAGACAATTTTGGCTTTGTATAGACTTGTGGAGGCTTGCAGTGTCATTCTTGGTTAAAATACTATGTACATAGCATCTATTTTTGGGGCATCTCCATCTCAAGGGGAATATTTCTTGTATAAATCATACAGAAGGAGGAGTTTATACAATATTTGGGTTGTTATAAGTAGAATTTTTTATGTCGTTTGTACTTGATGTCAAAGGAGGAGAATGTGCTAATGATTGCCTTATCAGTTGAGAGAGAAGAAAGGAGGAGAGAAGACTTGTAGATAAATGTATGTCCCCATCAATGAGAAAGGGGAAGATTGTTGAAATATGTTTTGTCATTGATGTCAACTTGAGGTCATGTTTGTATAGAGATTTTGTATAGAAGTTGAAGAGGCTGAGAAATGATTAGAGATAGATTAATGTAGTTGATGAAATAGTGGAAGATCTGAGAGAGATGGTTTGACTCAATTAGAGACTTGGGGTTAGAAAGTTTAAGGAAAGTTAGTTCAAAAGAACTAGGAGATGTTGAGATGTCTAGAAGCATGATACTTGACAATTTGAGGCTTTGATCATACTTGTATTGTTGAGAGAAGATGTCTAAGGTAAAAACTACATATTTCCTAAGTCAGTGACCCTACCTTTTGGTCTGCATTCCTCTCCATTACATGATCTATTTGTGTGTTTTTTGAGTTAAGTTTGGTAGTTAGCAAAGAAGTTATTTCCAAAATTTCATGTCATAAACATTTCTACAGTAAGAGTTAGATGTGACTGTTCTCTGGATTACAGTATAATAGAGTTAAGTGTCTCAGAATGCTTTGGTGAGGACTTGGGGATATGATCAAAGAGGTATAAGGGTTCATCCATGCAAGTCTCAGATGATTTGGTATACAACAATGCAATATCCTAATTGTTGATGTGTCACAATTAATCTGGGATGCTTTGTTTTCATTAGTTCAATATGTTTTTCTTCTTGTGCCAACACATAATGATCAGATATTTCAAGAGAAGGTTGTAAGGATACTGTTGATCAAATACATTGTTCACATATTGGTCCACATGATGTTTTGGTTTCTCCCCAGTGGTGTAAAGATGAACAGTTGGTAGTGTTGATGTTGATTGGGCTGATAGTCTAGTTTCCTTCATTTGTGGTTGATCCTAATTAGTTAATTTTGCTTTGAAGGATGTGTTGTTATGTATTTGGGCTTTGTTATGTCATGTGTTGTGATCTGCAACTTATTTTCTCTTCATAATGTATATGTTTGGAGCTGACCTATGTAGTATCATATGTTTCATTTAAAGGTCATCCTAGAGCTGACCTAATTAGGGTTTTGAGTTGTTGCAGAGGGTATTTATAGAAGAAAAAAATTATTTGTGAACATGTTGAAGATAGAGTGAGGAGTATATTTAGTATGAAGTGTGTGAAGTTAGTTTGATGGAGTAATTGTGTAAAAAAGGGATTGCAACATCAACATATGTTAGATGTTTTCATTGTAATCTTCATGTATCCTGCTATCACATAGTGAGTCTCTTCAGCAGGTCCTTGTATCTTGCCCTAAGGTTGTGTGCCTTAGTTTGCAAGTCCATTAGGGAGCAATGAGCTTCCTTAGGCAGTGAGCCTCAAAACAAAATTGTAATTTTTATAAGCAGTTAGCTTCAAATATTGTGAGTCAACTCTCACCGTGGTTTTTCCCTCATTGGGTTTTCCATGTAAAAATCTTGGTGTCCTTGTGTGGTGCATGCTTTCCTTTTTTTATTCTTTTAGTTAATGTGATTTGATGTTTAAGCTATAAATGGAATTGTTTTAAAGTTTAAGAAAAGACTGATTCACCCCCCTCTCAGTCTCTAAGTATGTTCAACAATTTTTGCTATGTATGTTCTTTTCAAATGCATGGTTTCACCATATAATCATTTTTCTTTTCTTCTTTTGATTGGACTAATGTTTGAGATATATTATTGTTATGTCATAAAATGTCCCCCTAGGACTATTACCTCCTAAGTTTAGCTCCTAAGTCCTTTAGATTTAATCATGCATGTTAAAACGAATCCTAGAGCAAAATCCTCTGAAACCCATGACAAATGGGACTTAGGGGACATTTTTGAACTTAAGCATGTCCCAAAATAGGACCCTGGACAAGGATGACCATGCCCTATTCCAAACCTATTTTGTCAAGACCTAAATTTTGAATGACCACAAAGTGACCATTAAAAGGTTTCCCTTTGTCAGCCTAATCAATTTGCATTACGAATGTTTAGCAGGAATGCATATATAAGCACGTTTAGGACTTCATTTTACACCTAGATGGATAAGGCAAAATTGTGATCTTGTGTTAAGGATATTCAAGGCTTTTATTGTGTTGCAAAGGAGTATTGTGTTGTGTTTGTACTTGTTTGTTGTAGATTTGTCTTCATCAATCCATCTCCTCATGGTGTGAAAGATCTTAATCTCCCTGTGAGAGATTCACTTCTGAGGTGACATCTATTTCGTGTTTCAATCAATTTATCATATCATTTGCTTTTACCTCTATCCACCAAGGACATGCACTCTCTCTAAAAATGGTGTTAGAAGGCTTGAATTCCATTCCGGGGCTTAACCGAGGCAAGCGCCTAAACACCACAACCCCCAACACCTCTCTTGTGATTGCAGGTTATAGTTGTCGGATCTTGCAGAGAGGAGTTGTAGGAGATTAGATCAAAGTAGGAAGATTCCAAATCTAAAGAAAATGACAGAAAATATCACTAATTGGACAAGGGTGCCTATTCTCTTGTCCTCCATTTTTGTAGTGTCAGGAATCTCTGAGCAGGTTGTAATCTAAAGCAAATTTTATACTGAAGCCCTCAGAAAAAGCACTACATTGGACAAGGGTACCCACTCTTTTGTCCCAAAAGTTTTTGCCCTCTAAAATCTAAAATCTGGTATGTCTCTAATCTGCATTTAGTGTCTTCCTGTGCAAGGATTTTTTGGGTTTTGTTCGTTTGTTTATGATTTTGCATAATTAGGTTTTTAGGCTTAATCAGACTAAGGTTTTAAAAATTAATTAACAAATTCCAAATTTCCTTGTCATTCCAAGTGACACCAAACCTATAGCTGAGTCCTCTTGCAAAAGTTATGATTCAACTCAGTTTAATGTCCTTGAATGTATGTAGTGAAAGGAGGATCTAATTAAACTATCAACCTCATCAACCCCCCCTTTTTCTACATAACAATAATAATTATATATATGTTTATATATATAATTTATATGTGTGTGTATAAATATACACATATACCTTTTAAAATATAATGAAACAATAGTAGAGAATGAAGTTTGGAAATTAAATCTATAAATAATATCACTTTGGGTGGCTACTCACCCTTCTTACCATGCAAAAGTGTTAGTTCAAAAGAAAATGGAGGAAAAAAACTTGTGGACTTAATTTTAGAATGCACAAATTAGGGCAGACATATGCATAAATCACAAAGGAAAAATAAAAAAAGGGTTTATCATTTGTAGGCAGAGAAAAGTGGGAAAGAATGATTTGTGAAGGAATTAATTGGAGTTTTTGGAAAGTTGTTTTCCATTGAGCATCAGGAAATTTTGGGATTTTGGAGTAGCAAGGGTATCATTCCATCTTCTTCTTCTTTGATATAAATCAATATGTGAATTCTTGCCTATCTTTTTTGCTAGGGTTTATGGTGAAAATGGAAATAAAATCATTGTCCCTATGTAACAACTCATTCCATAATGCTCAAAATTTAACATCAACTTTAATCTTAAATAAGAAAAAGATATCAACATGATTATCCAAATCAGAGTTAAAGAAAAAAAGTATCATGATCATCTGATAATTAAGCATGATATTCTAACCAGAATATAACGAAGCTTTACAATTACAATATCTAATTACATATCATTAGTGAAACACTTTAACTATGCATGTACAAAGCTATGCTCATGTCATCAAATATAAAATTATACATAATAATTGACTATCAAGTCATAAAATGAATAGCACTATATCTGGAACAAGTGACATCTGTCTTCATAAGCCTTGGCTTGTCTCATGCTTGGGAAGGAGAGCATCATCTCGGTGCTTTTCCACCAACCACAGATTGGTGGTACCCCATACAACTTCCTACCTGGAAGTGGCCCTACCCTTCATGGAAGGGAGATATTAGGAACCATTAGGTTAGCCATATGAGTATCTGGTGTTGTGTCCTTCATAATGCCTCTCAGTCACACAACTATAGATCCACTCTAACTATGTATGACACTACTAGAGACATTATGCCATCTGGAGCACTATGGACTGACAATGCATGCAGAGATGGATGCATTACTTTCGCCAAAGATTTACATACATAAATGTTATGCAATGAACGTTGTCGTATGTCCACCACCTCGACTCAACTTATAAGTTGTCATGTCCTATAGTAAGTTCATTTTGACCTCTCTCTCTAGGTCTAGTATAGTTGGGATCAATTCGATTCATAGTCCATACCAGGACAATCGACTCCCATCTTAGGATTGTATTAACTTAATGGGTTACTATCATAACAAGAGACTTGTGACTCCTCATCACTCTGTCCCACTTTCCATTCATACCAAAAATCAAACCAAATTCACCAACTTAGGTCTCTTTTGGTTCACAAGTTCAATATAAACTATCATATAGGTTAAAATCACAATCATGGAACCATAGGCATATCTTGCCTTAAATAATTAAAATGGTTTCATAGTTAAATGATAACTCATATTACCCCTATGAGATTTAATGATAAACACTCTCCTCATTGAGTTTGAATATAAGTAATGAATAGGGTTTAATTCACAATGTCATATACAAGTGAGCTTAAGCTACATATGCTTCTTAACTCTTAATGATTGCCACAACAAGAAGAGTATTCTCATTATTGTATCAGCATGCATGTAAGTTGTCATGGGTTAAGACAATAATCATTGTATTTTAGCCTCTCATCCTCTATCGAGGGTAGAAAACAAATATGGCCCTTGGTTATCCTAATAACCTTTTAACATAAATCGACTTCCATGTATGAAGGTTTCCAATAATGTGATTAAGTGCTATTGGCTCAGTCCATAGTTAAAGTATAGAAAGATTTATCATAGCAGTACATGGCTAGGGCCTCGGTCGCATGCAGGCCGAGCCTATGATTATAAACTCTATACAATGGTTAAGCATGCACCACGAGTGCTATTGACTTATTCTAAGAGTCTCCGTGTTTTCTTATTATTGCTATCAATAGAGTCATGATAGCACTCGGCATGAGTGTGCTTAAAAGGTTTTGAGTTCAGCTATAAGGGCTTTGAGCAACTGTCGTAAAGAAAAATTATGACCCATAACATCTTATGAAACATATAACAAATTCATTCGATAGCCTGTAGGTGTACAACTAATGAGTATGAATAATATATTTGGCCAGAGGCCTAATGGTGTATACTTATGAATACATATAACATATTTGACCTGCAACCTAGAGTTCTATCTCCAAATAAATACAGAATAACTTTAACATGAAAGTTCAGTAATATAAAGTTAGCTAAGGCTGATAGCTTTAAGTAATAACTCAATGATTGTATTAAGAAATTAGTTGTCACAGTCGATGCTTGTATTTACAAGAAAATATTACTATTATCAAGCATACAGAGTGTAAGCTCTTTCTAACTATGGTTCTACCTGAATGAAGTCATTCAATGTCGGCAATTTTGATGGACAGCTCTCACAATTAAGCTATGTATCAACCTATGGTGACTCTAAGGTAACAGGTGATTCTTTTCTCTACACTAAGAGCATCCCATGTCCAACCTCCAACAACAAAAATTTATATCCCTATATAATGAAATGTGTATTCGATAATAGAAAACTTGCTTTTGCTGCCTTTCTTGGCATGTTGAAACTGGGGGGAAACTACCAGCTGCACCCATAAGGTAGTGGGTGGTTTCTCCCACTCTGCCACCGCCTCAAGGGAGCTTTCTGTTCTCATACTTGCCAACTGTAAGAGTTCAATGAGTATTCAGATTTTCATTGGTTGAGTGACACTTCATCACTCCACTAGCGTGGGTGATGTCGGCCCATTGCCAAACTATAATCCAAAATGGTATTACAAAGTATTCATTATTAGGTTTAAAATAGTCTTAGCATAATATTAAGTTCGTACATCTCCTTAATATATGAAGAGGCTTATATCATTCATGATATCATCATACGACATCACTACCCACATGGTAGCACAATCAACGTGCGATTTAGGGGTCGAGCAATTCTCCCCCTCTATCGACTATAAACCTTAGTCGAATAACAAGGAATTAAAATATAATATCCCAATTTGGAAATAGAGAAACAAGAGAATTCTACATCTCTTAACATGACTAACTCTTGTCTTGTGATGATGTACTAGTAATGTTTTAGTTGTCATATCTATTGTCGAGATAGCACCACTGACAAGACAACTCAAAAAGAAAAAAAGAATACCAATAAGGAAAAAAATAACTCACAACAACTTACTAAAGGGTTTGAAAGGACATAAAATATGATATTCATATGGCTATCTGGCCCATTTCCTAACATCTATCTCTTCCTCTCAGATGATACTCTCCTTCCATCTTCAAAGGATGATGCATTTTTTCCTGTTCACACTTAGGATCATAAAATCATGATCAGTGCATCATCATCTATTTCACAATTCAAATTAATTAAATATTCATATGAACAAATAGTTTCATAATTAACTAACATTAATCATTAATCTCATAATCAAAGATTAAATTAGACATTTCCACAATATCAAGTCAGTTATCTATGATTAATCCTCCTGATTACCATGCAAATGTAAGATTATACTAATAATAGGTTACAGATGTAACATATCTCCCCCCATAAGAATCATCATCTTTGATGATTTAATATCTTTAAAAGTTAATCAACATAATAAGAAAATGTTTCAAGAGCATAATAAATAAGTTTTTCATAAAAGATGAGAAAATCTAGCATGAAAGTCATCATAGTTTTCCTAGGTGGCATTTTCCTCTACATATTGGTCCCACTGGACCTTGCACTGTGTTACCTCTTTGTTACGTAAGTGTAGATTATGCATTTCGAGCACCTTGATGGGTTTGATCACCACCTCCCCTGGATCCTTCACCTATAGAGCATTTCAATCAAACATAGGAATTTGATTATCAACAGCATTAAACTTTTTTCAAATATGAAACATGAAACACATTATGCATCATGGCAAGAGCTGGTGGTAGAGTAATTCTATATGCTACTAGGTTGACTTCCTTGCAAACCTTAAAAGGACCCACATATCTAGGTGCCAATTTGGACATGTTTCCAAATTTAATGGAACTTTTCTGAGGTTTTACCCTTAGGAGAACTTCCTCTCCCACTATGAAATGCCTTGTGATGTGCTTAGCATCTGCATTAACTCTTTTGTCTATCATTAGCTTCCGCTAGCCTTCTCTTTGTCAGATGGACTTGCTCTTCCATCTCTGATAGCATTTCTAGACCAAGGGTAACCCTATATTCTAGCTTGTCCCAGCTTATAGGGGTTTGGCACATTCATCCATATAATGCTTCAAATGGAGCCATCTTAATAGCTGAGTGATAGGAATTATTGTAGGCAAATTCCACTAGAGGAAGTTAATCCTCCCACTTGTATTGCCGATCCATGCAATACATCCTCAATAAATCCTCCAGTACTTGGTTCACCCTCTCATTTTGTCCATATGTTTCCAAATGATAAGCAAAGCTTATATTCAATTGGGTTCCAAGTGAAGAGAATTTAAGGTTTGCCAAAACCTTGATGTCATTTGTGCATCCTATCTGAGATGATTTTCTCAGGAATGCCATGCAATCTAAAAATCTCTTGAAAAAATTTTTGAGCAATGAGGGGTGCCCCATCCATCAATGGATTTGGTGATTCTATACACCACAACCAAGATAGCATTGTGCTTGTTCCTTGACATAGGAAGCCCTTGCACAAAGTTCATGATTATAATTTGCCATTTCCACTTAGGAATTTCATGAGGGTACAAAAGTCCTACTGGGTGATGGTGTTCCACCTTCACCCTCTGGCATTCCATACATGTAGCTACAAAATTTGTAGTATCCCTCTTCATTCTCTTCCATAAATATAAGGGTTTCATATCAGCAAGTAACTTTGTTACTCCAGGATGCCCAAAATATGGTGCAGAATGAATCTCTTTCCATACCATATTCCTTAACTCTACTGAGTTAGGTACATACATCCTTCCTTTAAACCTTAATAACCCATCTGGTTCAAGGTTGAATCCTTCATACCTCAAATTCTGGGGGTTTTCTTCAAGGGCTTGTTCTACCTACTCATAAAACTCATCTCCCTTAGATACCTGTAACACTGATTCCTAAAATTAGAATGTATGGAGATCATGGAGAAGATGTGTCTTCTCCTACTCAAAGCATCTGCCACTCGATTTTATTTTCCTTGAATATATTAATCTTGAAATCATAATCTGAGATAAATTCCAACCATCTTCTTTGTTGAGCATTAAGATGTGGCTGAGTGAACAGATATTTGAGTCCTTAGTGATCTATTTTTAGCTCAAAAGGTTTCCCAAGTAAATAATGTCTCCACATTTCAAGTGCATGAATGACGGCTACAAGTTCCAAATCATGTGGGACATAATTTTGTTCATAGTTTTTTAGTTTACGTGATTCATACGCAATGACCTGTCCATCCTGGACTAGTACACCACCTAAGCCTTCCCCTGAGGCATCAATAATGACTACAAATTGGCCCTCTGGGTCAGGTACTTTCAAAATTGGTGTTGAAGTCAATTTTCCCTTCAGTAGGTCAAAGGCCTCCTGGCACTTATCTGACCATTCAAATTTCTTTCCTTTTCTCTGCAAGAAAGTTATAGGATAAGCAATTTTAGAGAAGTTTTTCATGAACTTCCTGTAATAACTAACAAGGCCCATGAAACTTCAAACCTCATGAACATTTCTCATTATCGGCCATTCCAAAATAGCCTTAATCTTAGTTGGGTCCATAGCTATTCCCTTATCTAAAATTATGTGGCCCAAGTATTGTACTTCCTTTTGAAGGAAAGTATATTTGGAGAGCTTTCCATATAGTTTTTGCTCTCTCAACCTCTGAAGAACAATTCTTAAATACTGCAAATGCTCTTCCTCATTTTAAAAATAGATAAGAATGTCATCCAAAAACACTAAGACAAACTTATCTAGATAGTCCCTGAACACATTGTTCAAAAGATTCATAAATGCTGCCAGTCCATTCCTTAATCCAAAAGGTAGGACAATGAATCCATAATGCCCATACCTAGTTCTGAAAGATGTCTTATGGATGTCCCCATCATTCAACCTCAATTGATGATACCTAGACTGAAGATTGATCTTTAAAAATACAATTGCACCCCTCATTTGATTGAAAAGATCATCAATGCGAGGTATGTTGCAAGTATGTGCCTAACAGGTGTTGTCATTGATGTTAACATATCAGTGTTGTCATTGGTGTCAACTATGTTCTTGTTTTGATGCTTGCTTGTATTGACTTAGATGCTTTGTATTTGCCTATGGAAGTGTTGAAGATAATGAGTAATGATCCTGATATTGAGTTTCCAAGTGCTTTTGAGAAAATTTGCTCCTCTAGTGGAAACAGTGTGTTGAAGAGTATCCTTGTTTACAGTAGAACAGTCTAGTAGTTTTCTCCACATTTCTTGTAGAATAACTATCTTTGTCTATGGATTAGAATTTATTTAGAGGCATGTCTGAAGATGCTATGTTCCAAGTTTGTGTTGCAATTATGGGCCTAACCAGTGTTGTCATTGATGTCATCATCCTCCTATTGCATTGATGATAAGGATTGGATGAGCTATGTGCTGAGGATATTGAGAAAATTAGTCCTAATCAGGAACAGAGAGGAATAGTGGAGACAGTGAGGTAAAGATCCCAGCTAAGATAAAGATTAGAGGATGCGCTTCAAAGGGTTTGAAGATATGTGTCTTAAGATGATCCAGTAAAGATTTTAGAGGTCCGCATGAAGATCTGAAGAAGTTATGGCGACTTAAGTAAAACCAGCTCTGGCAGATGTTCAGAGGTGACAGAGTGACACAGATAGGTCCAGTAAGATCCAGAAGTGCAATATCTTGTTCTACGGATTTTTTAGAGTGTTTAGAAAGTCAATGTGAATTGACAACTCAATTGGTTCATGGTCTGGAGGTCCACAAGCATCTATTCCAATATGACAGTGATGACAAACTGTGTTCTTGAGGTTCCAGTTGAAGGAGAGAATGATTTCAGTGAATAGAAGTAGTGTGGATGTTCTTGATGATTCAGGCAAGCTTGTGGAGGTCTTTGGATTTTGTCCAATTTGTGTTGGTGGTCTGCATTGAAGATTGAGCTTGTAATTGAAGAATTACTTCCAGATGATGGTGTTCTTCCTAAGTCTGGCCGACCGGATTAGTTACACATCCTGCGAATGATATTGAAGATGTTCTGTGAAGAATGGCGTGTTCCTAAAGAAACATTGAAGACTCAGATCTTTGTGGTGGATAGTGTGTTGATCCGCATGAAGTCTTTTTTTGTAATTAGTTATATTATATTTATGTATTTTCTTTGTAATGTTTGCCGACTTGGATGATTATCCCTAAGTCGATGTCTTATATAAATAAGGAGTTGTAAAGTCATTTCAAAGGTATTGTGGAGATGAGAGTGTGGTAGAGAGGAGCAGAACAAAAAGGTAGAACAGAAGTATTGAGCTTAAATGGAACTAACTCAAGCATGGTGAAGATGCTATTCTTCAATTCAAGTATGTAATACTTATTATTCTGTAGACAGTGTGTCTCTTGTAGGCAGTGGGCCTCTTGTGAGCAGTGTGCTTAGGCAGTGAGCCCTAATTGGCATGTGCCATTTTGTTCTTTCTATTCTTCTAACAGAGAATACAATATTGGGTTAGTCACCCCGTGGTTTTTCCCTTAACTAGGTTTTCTACATCAAAATCTTGGTGTCTTATGTGTGTTTTTGCTCTTGAATTGTTGCATTATGTTTCCATGATTGATTTATTATTATGCTAAATTAAGAACAGGTTTTAAGTGATTAATTGGAAGAAAGTTTCAAACAACTGATTCACCCCCCCTCTTAGTTGTCTGTTCTAAATCTAACAATTGGTATCAGAGCCAATTTCCTCTAAAAGGAGCTTAACCACTTGAGGAGATCCAGGATGTCGTCCTACAAGAAGGATAGTCCAAGGTTTGATGGAACTAATTTCACTCTTTGGAATAGTTGCATGGAATGCCACTTGCAATGTATGGGAATGTAGTATTGGATCATGGCTTCAAAGAAATATGATCCTCCACAGAATGGCCCATGTACCATAGATGAAATTAGAGATGTTGAAAACAATCTGTGGACTAAAGAAGCTCTTCTAAGTGCCTTATCTGATTCAGAGCTAAAAAAATGTTATTGATCTAAAAACTACATATGAGATTTGGCAAAGACTAGAACTTCTACATGAAGGAGACAAGTATGTTAAATGTGCCAAGCTACAGAGTCTGAAAGGAAAATTTGAAAACCTGAAGATGAGAGAAGATGAAAATATCACTTCATTTATGCCAAGAGTAAATGAGCTTGTTTGTGGCATTAGATGTGCTGGTGGAATCTTGGACGAAGATGAGATTGTTGGAAAAGTCCTTAGATCTCTTCTTGATTCTTACAAATATAAGGTTGCTGCTATTGAAGAATTCAAATCCTTCTCAGGTATCACCAGAGATCAATTGGTTGGTAAATTGGCTACATTTGAACTGATCGAGTTTGGAGATGCACCCCATAAGACTAAATCTACATTCAAAGCTAGATCCTCTGTAAAAGGAAAACAAAAGTCTGATCCGGGAGAGAACTCTTCAAGGAAACTATCATGGTATGAAAAAGCAAGAAAAGACTTGGAAGAGGATGAAGCAAAAGTTACTCAACTTGAAGCCCTTATTGCAAAAAGACTGCCAAGAGGATCCGGTAAGTATGAGGGGAAATTGCCTTTTAAGTGTTCCAACTACAACAAGATTGGTCATTTTGCCTCAAGGTGTCCAAAAAGATTTTCAAGGCCAAATTCTAATAGATCAAGGTTCTAAAAGAATTGTTACTATGTTCATGAAGATGATGATAATGAAGGAGTAATAGATGATGAATCAGAGACAGGAAATAAATCCAGAAGTGATTGGGTGTTTATTGCCATCAAGGAAGAAGATCCAATTCCCTCTTAATCTGTCAATCATAAAATTGTAGAAAGAGCTCTGGCTGCCCAAGTTGAAGAAAAGGATGATTGGGTCATTGACAGTGGATGCTCTCACCATATGATAGGTGACAAAAATAAGTTTATAGAAAGGTATGAAGGAGGAGTAGTAAAGTTTGGTGATAATTCTGCTGGTAGAATCAAAGGTAGAGGAACCATTTCTTTTGATGGAAAGAACAAAAATAGTAATATACTGTATGTTGAAGGTCTGAAGCACAATCTTCTCAATGTTGGACAGCTGGTGGACAAAGGTTATGATCTCTGATTCAAGAATGGAAAATGCAAGATCTTTGAAAGTTCTGGAACAGAGATTGCATCCGGTACTCAAACAAAAGGTAATATCTTTCACTTGGTTGGTACTGGTAAAAGTTGTCTATTTGTTCAAATTGATTAGAACTGGTTAGGGCAAGGAGAATGTGTCATGTGGATTTTGATAATATCATCAAGATAAGAAACACTTAGGCTGTAAGAGATCCACATACATCTTTACCTTAGCAAATTTAGTTTAGGTCCAGACCTATTTCTATGTATGCTTGTAATGCTGACCTTAGAGATTGTTCCCATGGTTGATGAATGTAATACTAACGTTGATGTACATTCCAAGGTTGTTGAATTGTATAAAAACATGTAATGAAGTTGTGAAAAATATGTCCTTTTGCAAAAATGTGAAGATAAGTTAAAAGGTGTAAGAAGAGTAGAGCAGAGGAGCTATACTGTGCTTCAATGGAACCGAACTCAGGCATGGAGTAGATGCTATCAAATCAGTTCACCAACACTTAATAGTGAGCCATCCCTTGGCAGTGAGTTGATCATTGGCAATGAACCTTAACATTTGCAGTGAGCATTTTGGGTAGTGAGACCTAAGGCAGTGAGCCTCTATTTTTTAGTATTATTATAACATATTTATTTTTGTGGGCTAACACCCACCGTGGTTTTTCCCTTATAGGGTTTTCCACATAAAAATCTAGTGTCTCATTTGTTGCATGTGTTATTGTGTTGAGTTTCTTGTTCCATGCTTTCATAGGTAAATCTTAATAATAGTGATTAATCATTTGATGCGTTAAGTGGTTAAAATTTTTGAGACAATTGATTCACCACCCTCTTAGTTGTCTTGTGCATTTCAACAATTGGTATCAGAGCAAGGTTCCTCGGAAGTAATCCTAACAGTTTGAGGAAGATCCAGGATGTATTACAAGAAGGAAGCTCCACAATTTGATGGAACACATTATGCTCTATGGAAGGTACAAATGAAAAATCATCTCCTTTGTCTTGGTTATAGATTCTGGAAAGCAATGGAAACAAAGTATACCATGCCACAGAATGGTCTTACAACTGAAGACAAAATCAAAGAATATGAGTTAAATATAAGGGCCAGAGATGCTATGTTAAGTGTTTTATCTAACACTGAGTTGACAAAGGTTTTGGAGTTGGCAATTGCTCATAAATTTTGGGAAAAGCTGAAAAATTTGTATGAAGGGAATGAATTTCTTAAAAATGCAAAATTGTAGGGCCTAAAAGTGAAATATGAAAGTTTAAAGATGAGTGATGAAAACATAACCTACATGCAAAGGGTTGATGAAATTATCAATGGGATCAAAGGTATGGGAGGAACTATAGATGAAAAAGAAGTTGTGATGAAAATTCTTAGGTCATTGCCTAAGTCCTATGGTCACAAGGTAGCTGCAATTGAAGAAATTACGACTGTGCAAGAAATCTCCAAGGATCGGTTGCTTGGAAAGCTTACATCTTTTGAGATGAGAGAGTTTGGTGATGCCTTGCCAAAGGTTGAGATTGCTTTCAAAGCCAACACTTCAGAGAAGATCTCCAAAGCTAAAAATTATAAGGTGGAGCCTATTGATGACCTTGATGAAATTGAAGCCAATTTTGTTGATAGACTACAAAGAGCTACAGGTCAGTTCAAAGGAAAATTACCTTTCAAATGTTTTACATGTGGTAAGGTTGGTCACTATGCTTCTAGGTGTCCAGAGAGAATTGAAAGGAATAGAAAGAGATTTGAAAATAGACCTAGGGTTCCAAAGAAATGCTATTATGTTAGAGATATTGATGATGAAGGTGTAACAAATGATGAGTATGATGATGCTAGTACTAGTGCAAATGAGTTCTTGTTTATTTCTATTAAAGAAGAACCTATGTCTACTAATCCTACTAGCTGTGTGAATGAAGAAAAACCAGTGGAAGAAAGTGTTTTGGTTGTTCAGGTTGTTCAGGTTGAGAAAGACAAGGATGAATGGGTTATTGACAGGGGATGCTCACATCACATGACTAGTGACAAAAGTATGTTTGTAAGTTTGGAAAAGTATGATGGTGGACTGGTTAGGTTTGGAGATGATACAATTGGTAATATTTGTGGAAGAGGATCTATTTCTTTTGATGGAAAACACAATACGAATGATGTTCTATATGTGAAAGGTTTAAAGCACAATCTTTTGAGTGTTGGTCAGATGTGTGACAAAGGTTATGATTTGAGATTCAAGGACAATAGATGCAAGATCATAGAAAGCTCTGGAACAGTGATTACTACTAGTAAAAAGACTAGAGGTAATGTTTATCATTTGAAATGAACTAATGACAGCTGTTTGTTGGCTCATACTAATGAGAGTTGGTTGTGGCATAGAAGGATGTGTCATATCAATTTTGACAATTTGGTGAAGATAAGTTCTGCATAGGCTGTAAGAGACCTGCCTAAACTTATGAAGCCTTCTAATACCATTTGCAAGGAGTGTCAATTTGGAAAACAAACAAGAACAAGTTTCAAGAGCAAATAACAATTCTCTACTGGATTCCTGGAGCTAGTACATACAGATTTGTGTGGTCCCACAAGAACAAGAAGTCTACAAGGAGATAGGTACTTTATGTTGTTGATTGATGATTATTCTAAAATGACTTGGGTCACTTTTCTAAAAGAAAAATCAGCAGCCCTAGACAAGTTCAAAGCTTTCAAGGCAATGGTCGAGAATGAGTTAGAGTTGAGGATCAAATGCTTAAAGTCTGATAGAGGAGGTGAGTTCACATCAAATGAATTTAATATTTTCTGTGAAGAACAGGGAATAAAAAGATAGTTGTCTGCACCTAGGACTCCTCAACAAAATGGATTTGTTGAAATAAAAAATGGGATAGTTCAAGAGACTGCTAGGACTATGTTGAAGGATGTTGACCTACCAGAAGTATACTAGAGAGAAGCCATATATACTGTTGTGTACATCTTAAATAGAGTTGAAGTCAAAGGTAATAGTATTAAAACTCTTTATGAATTGTGGTATGGAAGAGTTCCTACAGTGAAATATTTCAAAGTTTTTGGTAGCAAATGTTATATCAGAAGAGAAGAAGTACTAGGTAAGTTTGATGCTAGGTGTGATGAAGGAATCTTCCTTGGATACTCTAATAAGAGTAAGGCCTACCGGTGCTACAAGAAGAGACTGAAAAAATTATTGAAAGTGCTAATGTGAAGGTTGATGAAGAAAATGAAATAATATCATAATTGAGTTGATATGAGTCAGATGAACTTATTTCTATAGTGAATGAAGAAAGAGTTGAATAAGAAGAAAGTCAAGATGAAGAAGAAAAGGCTCTAGAAATTGTTGCCAAGACTCTCAGGTATGTAAGGATAAATCATTCTGAAGATTAGATTATAGGTAACAAAAGAAAAGGAGTACTGACAAGAAAAAGAGTTGCAGAAGAACAGGTAAACTACTGCTTGCTTTCTAAAGTTGAACCTAAAACTCTGAATGAAGCTTGTAATGATGAAAATTGGGTAAAGGCTATGGAAGAAGAACTAATGTAGATATAAAAGAATCAAATTTGGGAATTGGTTCCTAGACCTGCTGACAAGAATGTGATTGGCACCTAATGGGTTTTTAGAAACAAGATGAATTAGAATGGAGAAGTAGTAAGGAACAAGGCTAGATTAGTTTGCAAAGGATACTCTCAAGTTGAAGGGATAGATTTTGAGGAGACCTATGCTCTTGTGGAAAGAATTGAAGCAATTAGAATGTTTCTGCCATGTACAACATTTAAAAATTTCAAAGTATATCAAATGGATGTTAATTCTACGTTCTTAAATGGTGAGTTGGAAGAATAGGTCTACATTGAACAACCAGAAGGATTTCAGTTATGAGACCAAGCTGACATGGTGTGTAGATTGAAGAAGGTCTTGTATGGACTGAAGCAAGCCCCCAAAACCTAGTATGCAAGGTTAGACAAGTATTTATTGCAATTAGGGTTCAATAAAGTCACTGCTGACAACAATCTCTATTTCAAAATCAATGATAATCAAATCTTGATTGTTGTAGTCTTTGTTGATGACATTATCTTTGGAGGCAATGAAGGTATGTGCATGAAATTTATAGGGGAAATGTAAAATAAGTTTGAGCTGTCTATGTTTGGTGAAATGAATTTATTTTTAGGTCTACAAATTACTCAATCAGATAAAAGAATATTCATTTCTCAGTTTAAGTATGTGAAAGAGTTGTTAAAGAAGTTTGGGATGGAGGACTCTAAACTAGTATGCACTCCCATGGTGAATGGATGCAATTTGAGCAAAACTGATGATTCACCTAAGGATGATCAGAAAAGGTACATATCCATGATTGGAGGATAACATTATCTAACTCAGACCAGACTTGATATTATGCATACAGTTTGTCTTGTGGCAAGATTTCAAGAAGATCCTAGAGAGTCACATGTGATGGAAGTTAAAAGAATATTAAGATATTTGAAAGGCACATCAGATCATGGATTATGGTATCCAAAGAATAATGATTTCACTCTCAGTGCTTATACAGATGTAGATTCGACCAAAGATGTTGATGACAGGAAAAGTACAAGTGGAGGTGCTTTCTTCTTGGGTAACAGATTGGTCTCATGGTTGAGAAAGAAGCAAGACTCAATCTCTTTGTCTACTATAGAAGCAGAGTATATTGCAACATGTTATTACACTCAAGTGTTATGGATGAAGCAGAAATTGAAGGACATAAGGGTTGTGTATGAAGATCCAATTACAATCTTTTGTGACAATACAAGTGCTATAAACATTTCAAAGAACCCAGTGATGCACTCAAGAACAAAGCATATATCTATAAGGTATCACTTTTTGAGGAAAAGGTGACAGAGAATGATGTAAAGATGGAATATGTGTCTACAAAGGATCAAATTGCAAATATTTTCACTAAGCCTCTACCTAAGGATACTTTTGAGTATCTCAGAGAAAAGTTAGGGTTTATTACCCCTCTTTCTCTGAACTAAGATGAATAGGAATGCATCAATTCAGTGGTGCCTAGAGCCTCATTCGTTAATCTGGATTGATATTTTGAGGGCTACCTCTCAGGGGGAGTAGCTAGAGGTTGCTGATATGTGTTCCTAATACAAAACATTAAGTATTGATAATAGATAAATTTAAGTTTGATCAGAGTAGTAGAGTGCAAGTATGTGCCCTTTGCCATTGATGTCAAAGGGGGAGTGAAATCATGTGAAAAACTCAGGGGGAGAAAGAGTGTAGATGTATAAAGAGAAAGGGGGAGAATATTGTCTTGATGGTTTTTACAGTTTTTCACATCATATGTTGCCATCAATACAAAGGGGGAGATTGTTGCAAGTATGTGCCTAATCGGTGTTGTCATTGATGTCAACATATCGGTGTTTTCATTGGTGTCAACCGTGCTCTTTTTTTGATACTTTCTTGTATTGAGTTATATGCTTTGTATTTGCTTATGGAAGTGTTGAAGATAATGAGTAAGCGATCCTAATATTGATTTTCCAAGTGCTTTTGAGAAAATTTGCTCCTCCGGTGAAAATAGTGTGTTGAAGAGTATCTTTGTTTACAACAAAACAGTCCAGTAGTTTGCTCCACATTTCTTGTAGAATGAATATCTTTTTCTATGGAATGGAATTTATTTAGAGGCATGTCTTAAGATGCTATGTTCCAAGTTTGAGCCTCCGGTATGAAGATTCGTGTGAGTTATGTTCACCAGAGTAAAAGTTGTTTTTCTGAGTATTCACTGGTGACAAGGAGTGTATTCTACTCCATATTCCTCTGCATTTAAGTTTCATAGTCTATGGTTCTTGAATCAAGTTTGTAATAATGATAAGTGCCTTCAACTCCAATGGTTCATGATTTGGTGGTCTACAAGCGATCTTTTCTTTATGACAATGGATAATAGTTATGCTCAAGTGCTCCAGATTGAAGAATCTTATGGATAAAGTGTTTAGAGGTTGTGCGGATGTTCTTGGTAATTACAATATTCTTTTGGATATCTCTTGATCATGTTCCTACCTTTGGATTGGTCTACAAAGAGAAATTTGGATCATGGATGAAGACTATTCTTAGAAGACTTAGTGTAAACACCAGTCTTGGCCGACCTGGTTGTTTTCACTACTTGCGGAGATACATCAAAGATTGTGGAAGTGTGTCATGGCATGTAAGATTGTATTTGAGTCCTAGCTAAGGCATAACATGATCTGCATACATCTTTACCTTAGAAAATTTAGTTAAGGTCTAGACCTATTTCTATGTATGCTTGTAATGCCAACCTTGGAGATTGTTCCAATGGTTGATGAATGTAATGCCGACCTTGATGTACATTCCAAGGTTGATGAATTGTATAGAAACATGTAATGAAGTTGTGAAAAAGATGTCCTTGTGTGAAAATGTGAAGATAAGTTAAAAGGTGTAAGAAGAGCAGAGCAGAGGAGTTATACTGTGCTTCAATGGAACTACACTCAGGCATGGAGTAGATGCTATCAAATCAGTTCACCAACACTTGGTAGTGAGCCACCCCCTGGTAGTGAGCCAATCATTGGTAGTGAGCCTTAACATTTGCAATGAACATTTTGGGTAGTGAGCCTCTATTTTTTAGTATTGTTATAAAATATTTATTTTTGTGAGCTAACACCCACCATGGTTTTTCCCTTATAGGGTTTTCCATGTAAAAAATTTGGTGTCTCATGTGTTGCATGTGTTATTGTGTTGAGCTTCTTATTTCATGCTTTCATAGTTAAATCTTAATAACAGGAATTAAGCATTTGATGTGTTAAGTAGTTAAAAGTTTTGAGACAAATGATTCACCCCCCTCTCAGTTGTCTTGTGCATTTAAACAAGGTAATGGGCATTTATTCTTAATAGTTGCTTTATTCAACATGAGGTAATCTATGCACAACCACAAAGTGCCATCTTTCTTTTTCACAAATATGACTAGGGCTCCCCATGGTGACACACTGGGTCTAATCAATCCTTTATCTAATAACTCCTATAATTGAGCTTTTAGCTCCATTAGTTCTATAGTGATCATTCTGGTGGGGGATTTAGAATAGGTTCCAATCCATAAATTGTATCAATGGCAAAGTCAAAGGCTCTTTTAGGAGGTAATCCTGATAGTTCATCTGGAAATACATCCTCAAAGTCTCGAAGGAAATGATACCTGTCCATATCTAATCTTTCTTGACCTATGGACTCCTTCCCAACCTCATTATGTTTATGAGATTCATAAAACATTAAGTCATCTTGGAAATAAGTTTCCTTAGTCTCATTTAGTTTTTTCATTTTGACAACAAAAAGCTAGCATCCTTTTCTTTGAGCTCTTTTCATTTGCAGAGTAGAAATTTGTCTTAGTTTGACTTCCCCAGGTTTCCCTTGTAGAAAGATTGTGTTTCCTAAATCATCTAGACACTACTATTTTGGCATAACAATCCACTTTGGCTCAATGTCTCCATAGCCAATTTATCCCTAGGGTAACATCATACGAGCCTGGTGGGGCTACATAAAGATTTACTTCCATGGAAAAGTTTGAAAGGTCAACAGTAGCCTCAAATAGGTATTACTCTACCTGAGCCTTAGTGTGATTTGCATATTCTATAGACCATGAGTTTTCCATGAATCCATCCTTTCTAGGAAGCTTGTTTATAATTTTAGGAGAAGCAAAACATTTGGTATCACCAATGTCAATTAAAACTAAAATCAAAAGACTAGATAAAATACTTGTCTCGATGGGAGTTATTTGGTATTCAGCTTGCATGTTGTCCAAGGTTGCATGAATGTGTTGCTGGAACACTGCTTGTTGAGAGGGTAGAGGGTTTCCTCTTGGTGGTGCTCCATGTGCCTTGCTAGGACACTGATTGGCGTAATGATTCCCGCCACAAGTGTAGCACCCTCCCACTATTCCTCACCTCTCTTGAGGTTTGCCAGAATTGTCTCCATTCTTCTTGGAGTAGTTATTCCCCTTTTTCTCTCCCTTGGATTCAGTTATTTTATTCTTGGCCCCTTTATCATTTTTCTTAGTGTATTCCTATTTCTTCCCCTTTTTCTTAGAGGATTGCGAGTATTGAGATCAATTATATCTCTTTCAGTTCCTTTCTCTATAAGACGACATAGCTTTCAGTTTCTATTCCTATTTGATGGCCTTTTCATAGACCTGGTCCATTGTAGTGGGACTGTGAACATCAACCTTCCCCCCAATCTAGGTGTTTAACCCCATTATGAACTTCCAAATGTAGAATTTCTCATCCTATTGGTATTGTGGCACATATTTCAATAGTCAGGTGGATTTTTCCCAATACTCATTCATAGACATATCCGCCTATTTTAGATTCTAAAAGTCTATAAGTTTTTGATCATAGAACAGTTGAGGCAACCATCTTTGCCTAAAAAGTTCTATGAATCTGTCCCATGTAGGGCTTGTAGACCTTAAGCCTAGTTTCATCTTTTTGTTCATCCACCATGTGGATGCTTCACCTACCAGCTGGAATGCTCCCCACACAGATTTAGAGACCTCATTATAGTTTCTGATTTCAAAATATTTTCCATCTCTGTAAGCCATGCCTCTACAGCATCTCTACTTATGGATCCATCAAATTTAGGAGGCATGACCTTCCTTATGTCTCAAGATAGTTCCAAAGCCATATGGCTCCTCCTATCCTCTTCTTTCCTAGCCTTGGATTTATTTTCTCCATGCTCACTCTGGGTGGTTTCATTATGACATTCCTCGTCATCACCCCCATCATAGTCATCCTGCCTGAGTCCTTGTTGGCCCCTAACCTCTTGTTTGAGAGTTTCTACCCTCGTTCTTATTTCTTTTAACAAATTCAAGATCTGGTCAAGGTTAGATTCGGAGTGCCCTGAAGGGTATCCTTCTTCCTGGTTATCTCCCATCTCGGTTCTAATCTAAACCTTTGTTGCAATCTACTTCTTCCTAAAGTTTGCAATTAATCACGGATTAGTCTTTCCATGTGAATTAATTCATTCATATTACAAATCTATTCTCATTCATGTAATCTTTAACAAGAAAGGAAAGATTGTCAGATTTTTTCCATTACATTGTAGTTTTCATTGGATTACATATAATCCACCAAAATTACAAAATTTTTATTTACACCTTGCTACTGCAAGTCATTTACAGTTTGGGATAGCTTCCCATATTCATTTCTCAATCTTGAGATTTATCTTTTCAGTCTTAGGAGATGAAGGTACATGCAGGTACTCCTTCACAATCTCCTTAGGTACATCATAATCCCTAGGATTATTTTCCACAGCTGGTGCTTTAGGTGCAGAGGGTTCTATTGATGCATTAGTAGAGTTAGGGGCAGCCATCCTTTCTGTTTTCCTTAACTCCTACTTGATGTGTTTCACGGCATCAGTGAAGGTTTCCTCATCAGTTAACCATGCTCCTACTAGATATCCAGTCTGTTCAAGTTTTCTCATCCTTAAGGCTCTTTCTCTTAAGACCTTTTGTTCATGTAGGTAACGTCCATGTTCTGTTACCTTCTTTTGGGGTGTTGTTCTTATCTTTACCATTCTAGCAAAGAACATCTAAACATTAGCATTCTTAATGTTGGTTAAAAGTAATCATCAAGTAGTGAGCTCATAGGTCCATGTATTGAACTTGGTAGCTTTGATACCATATGTAACAACTCATTCCATAATGCTCAAAATTTAATATCAACATTCATCTTAAATAAGAAATAGATATCAACATGATTATCCAAATCAGAGTTAAACAAAAAAGGTATCAACATCATTTGATAATTAAGCATGATATTCTAACCAGAATATAACACAGCTGTACAATTACAATATCCAATTACATATAATTAGTGAAACACTTTCACTATGCATGTACAAAGCTATGCTCATGGCATCAAATATCAAATTATACATGTCATTAAAAAATTTGGATAAAATGAAAATGATAAGACAATACAACACATTACCTAATCCAAATATTCAATACCTCGAATAGATGGAATGATAGATGCATGCAAGATGAATTGATCAATTGATTTGATATGTTGTTTGCTCAATTTAGAAACATAACGATAAAATGAAGATGATAGATGGAAGATGATGGATGAAAGATAATGGATGATGAATGATGAATGGTGCAAAGGCTCTAATGATATTTCGATAGCATAAGGATACTCAAACTCAATGCATGTCCAAATGGCTTGTGAGGGGGTTGATTTATAGGAAAGGCTTGATTTGAATGGATGGTTGAGATTAAAAAGCTAATTGAAGGATGTGAACAGATAGGATTGATTAGTTATTCCCACTCTTTAAGGGAGTCGTAGTCATGTGACAAGTGTAAGGAGGAGGATAAAGCTCATGTGTGACCATGTACACAAAAACAAGTTCATGTTGAATTTAGGGTAGACAACTAAGAGGGGGGGTGAATCATTTGTCACCAAACTTTAACCTTTTGCTGTATTTAATCTTCTTTACCACTTGTTAACAGATTAATGATATAGTCATGAAAGCATGAATCAACAACACGTGAGCAGAAACATAAACAACACACACATAACACCAGGATTTTTATGTGGAAACCCGGTTAAGGGAAAAACCACGGTGGGGGTTAACCCACAAGATTTATTCTCTGTTAAAAGAATAGAAAAATGGGAAGGAACTTGCCTTTAGATGCACTTTCCATAGCTCACTACTCAAAGGAGGCTCACTGCGTATAGAAACATTCACACGGTTAACACCGAAAGGTTGAATTGAGAAACATCTTATCCATGCCAAGGTTCAGTTCTATTGAAGCTCACAACACCTCTGCTCTGCCCCCAAACACTTCCTCACTACCTCTGCATTTTTTCTCACATTCCCCATTTCCATGACTTCACAACACTTATTTATACATGACATCGACTTTGGAATGAACATCAAGGTTGGCCTTACAATCATCTATCTAGAACATTATCCAAGATAGGCATTACAAGAAATTACAATCACAAGACTTAAAATGCTACATGCAAACCACTACACTGTTGGCCAAACATAGCTGGGACTCAAATCTTTCTTGAACAACATGCCATGCTCCATAGAACTTCTCTTGGATCATCTGTAACATGCACCAAGCATCCGATCGGCCAAGACTGGAAAGAACAGTAACACCCAAGGAGAAATTTTCAACCACGAGCTCAAGCATCAATGTGGACCACCAACACAATAGGCACATGATCCAGAGACCACCACAAGCACAATGAAATCAACCAGAACAATCGCACCACCTCAAATCACCAGAAACACTTGCACCTTCAGTTGGAAACTCAAGAACACTAATTGTCATGGCTGTCACACTAGAAAGATTGCTTGCAGACCTCCAAACCACGAACCACTTGAGTTGAGGATACACACCGACATACCAAACATAGTTCTAGATATACGGACTATAATATTCCAATGCTGATCAATCCAGACCAAATTCCTATCACTCTGTCACCTCTGAACACTGCAAAACCTAGTTCTATTCATATGGCCATAATTTCATCAATCCTTCATATAGACCTCTCAAATCTTAACTGGAGTAACTTCAGACATTCCTCTACAAAGCCCTTTGGTCCATAGACTCTGATCTTTGTCTCATTGGGAATGCTAATCAATCCACTTTACTAAACTGCACTATCTTTGTTGTCTCTGACAAAGAGATATGTTGACATCAATGACAACACATCATATGCACATATTTGCAACAATCTCCCTCTTTGTCATTGATGGCAACATATGATGTGAAAAATTGATTCAACCATCAAGACAAGAACTTCTCCCCCTTTCTCTTATCACACCTACAACCACTTTCTTCACTGCTCCCCCCTTTCACCAGCAACTACTTACTTCCAAGTTTTTCACATGACTTCTCTCCCCATTTGACATCAATGGAAAAGGGAACATATTTGCAATCATCTCTCCCCCTTTTTGTTTCTTAGACCAAACTAAACTTTAGAATTAACATACTGACTACTCCCCCTGAGTAGCATCCCCTTAACACCAATCTGGATCACAAGATATGTCTGTGAGTTCCACCGGACTGATGCACACTAGTGCACTTAGTTCTAGATAGGGGGTAATAACCCCTAGCTTCACTCTGAGATACTGAAAAGTATCCTTAGGTAGAGGCTTAGTTAAGATATCTGCAATCTGATCCTTAGAAGAAACAAACTCCAATCTAACTTCATTCTCATTTACCTTCTCTCTCAAAAAGTGAAACTTGATGGATATGTTCTTTGTCTTTGAATTCAATGTCGAATTCTTTGAGATATTTATTGCACTTGAATTATCACAGAAGATTGTAATAGGCTCTTCAAACACAATTCTGATATCCTTCAATATTTGCTTCATCCATAAAACTTGAGTACAATTACTTGTTGCTGCTATATACGCTACCTCTACAGTAGACAGAGATATTGCCTCCTAATTTTTGCTCAACCAAGAAACCAATCTCTTTCCCAAGAAGAATGCACCACCACTGGTACTTTTCCTGTCATCCACATCTCCTGCCCAATCAGCATTTGTATATGCATAAAGAGTGAAATCATCATCCTTAGGATACCATAAACCATAATCAGATGTTCCCTTCAGATATCTAAAAATTCTTTTGACTACTACAACATGAGATTCTCTAGGATCAACTTGAAATCTGGCAACAAGGCCAACTGCATTCATAATATCAGGTCTAGTATGAGTTAGATAAAGCAATCCTAAAATCATTGATCTATACCTTTTTTGATCTGCCTTAGGCGAATCATCATCTTTACTCAACTTCCATCCGGTTACCATAGGAGTGCTTACTGGTTTTGAATTCTCCATTCCAAAAATTTTCAACAACTCTTTTACATACTTGGACTGAGATATGAAGATGCCCTTATATGACTGAATGATTTGCAGACCCAAAAAGAAATTCATTTCACCAAGCATGGACATCTCAAATTCACTTTGCATCTGATCAGCAAATTTTTTACACATGCTCTCATTTCCACCAAAGATGATATCATCAACAAATACCTCAACAATCAAGATGTGTTCATGATCAATTTTAAAATAAAGATTACTGTCAGTTGTACCTTTGCTAAAACCTAATTTTAGTAGATACTTATCTAATCTTGCATACTAGGCTCTTGGGGCTTGTTTAAGTCCATACAATGCTTTCCTCAACCTACAAATTATATCTCCTTGATTAGACAACTAGAATCCTTTCAGTTGCTCAATGTAGACTTCTTCCAACTCTCCATTCAGGAATGCTAACTTGACATCCATCTGGTAAACTTTGAAATCTTTCTAAGCAGCAAAGGCAAGAAATAATTTGACTACTTCAATTCTTGCCATTAGAGAAAAAGTTTCTTCAAAATCAATTCCCTCTACCTGAGAATATCCTTTGCACACCAATCTTGCTTTGTTTCTCACAACTTCACCATTTTCATTCAATTTATTCCGGAAGACCCATTTAGTTCCAATTACATTTTTGTTTTCAGGTCTAGGAACAAGATCCCAAGTATGATTCTTTTCAATTTGCATTAATTCTTCTTCCATTGATTTTACCCAACTTTCATCATTACAAGCTTCATTCACTGATTTTGGTTCAATCTTTGAAATCAAATAATACTCTTCTTGTTCTTCAGAATTTTTTCTTCTAGTTTGAACACCTTTATTTCTATCTCCTCTAATTTGATCTTTAGAATGATTCAACCTTACATACCTGGGAGTTTTGGGATTTTCTTGAACTTCTGATTCTTGAACTTGTTCCTCAACATTTGCACTAGCTTCTTGAACCCGATTTCCTTTATTTGGACTTTCATTTTGATCATTTGATTCATATCCACAAAACTTGGAAGGTCTCTCCTTGCTTTCATCAACCTTGATATTAGCACTTTCAACAATCCTTTTCAATCTCTTGTTAAAGTACTGGTATGCCTTTCTTTGGTTAGAGTAAACCAGAAATATTCCTTCATCACATCTTGCATCAAATTTTCCTAGATCTTCATCCATTTTGTTATAGCATTTACTACAAAAAACTCTAAAGTATTTCAAAGTAGGAGCATTACCAAACCACAGTTCATAAGGTGTTTTACCAGTATTACCTTTGATCTGCACCTAGTTAAGAGTGTAGACAACAGTACTCACAGCCTCTCTCCAATAGACATGTGGAACATTTTCTTCCATCATCATGGTTCTAGCAGCCTCTTGAATAGTCTAGTTCTTCCTTTCCACAACTCCATTTTGCTAAGGAGTCCTAGGAGCATATAACTGTCTTTTTATTCCATGCTTTTCACAAAATGTATTAAACTCGTCAGAGGTAAACTCTCCACCTCTGTCAGAATCTTCACACTAATCTCATTCTCCATCCTAGCCTTGAACACCTTGAATCTGTCAAGAGCCTATGATTTCTCTCTCAAGAAAGTGACCCACATCATTCATGAGTAATCATCAATCAGCAACATAAAGTATCTGTCTCCTTGCAAACTCCTAACTCTGGCAGAACCACACAAATTAGTGTGCACAAATACCAACAATCCACTTGAAAATTGTTCTTTACTTTTGAATGTAGTTCTGCTCTATTTTCCCAACTGACCTTCCTTACACATGCTATTAGCAGGTTTCACAAGCTTTGGAAGATCTCTCACAGCTCATAGTACTTATCTTGACAATATTATCAAAGTTTACATGACACATTCTCCTATGCCATAACCAATTTTGATCAATCTAAGCAATCAAACAACTTTTTCCAGTGCCACTTAAATGAAAGATATTACCTCTAGTCTGTGTACCAGATGCAATCTCAGTTCTGGAGTTTTCCAAAATTTTGCATCTTCCATCCTTGAATCAGAGATCATACCCTTTGTCAACCAACTGTCCAACACTGAGAAGATTATGCTTCAACCCTTCTACATACAAAACATCATTAGTGTTATTCTTACCATCAAGAGAGATGGATCCTCTGCCACGGATTCTACCAGATGAATTGTCTCCAAACTTCACAATTCCACCACCATATCTTTCCAAACTTACTTTTATTACCAGTCATATGATGAGAACATCCACTGTCAATCACCCATTCATCCTTTTCTTCAATCTGAGAAGCCAAGGCACTTTCCACATTCACACAGCTAGTAGATTTAGTAGGCACTGGATCTTCTTCTTTGATAGCAATGAACACCCATTCATTTCTAGAGGTACTTCCCATATTAGATTCATCATCTGTGACTCCTTCATCAGTAGCTTCTTAGACATAGTAACACTTCTTCTAAACCCTAAGTCTATTAGGGTTTGTCTTTGAAACCCTCTTTGGACATCTTGAAGCAAAATGACCAATCTTATTGCAGGCAAAACATTTGAAAGGCAACTTTCCTTCATATTTACCGGATCCTCTTGGTAATCTTTTGGCAATAAGGGCTTCAAGTTCTTCAAGCTCATATTCATCTCTTCAAGTTCCTTCCTTGCCTTCTCATATCTAGTTAGTCTTCTTGAAGAGCTTTCACCTGGATCAAATCTTTACTTCCTAGAAACACTAGCCTTAAATGCAAATTCTAATTTAGGAAGAGAATCACCAAACTCACTCATTTCAAATGTTGAAAGCTTGCCAACCAACTGATCCCTTGTAACATTTGTCACAGTCCTGATCTCCTCAATAGCAACAACTTTTTGTTTGTATGAAGTAGGTAAGGATCTAAGCACCTTGCTAACAATCTCTGATTCTTCCAGTTTTCCACTAGCACACCTGATACTGCACACAAGTTCATTCACCTTCTGCAAGTAGGAAGTGATGTTTTCATCTTCACTCATCCTCTGACTTTCATATCTACCCTTCAATCTCTGTAACTTAGCACATTTGACATATGCATCACCTTCATACAGTGTTTCCAACTTCTTCCAGATTTCATGAGCAGTTTTCAATTCCAAGACATTTGTCATTTCTGTATCAATCAGGGTGCTCAATAATGCTTCTTTAGCTCGAATGTTGTTTTCAGCATCTTTGATTTCATATGGAGTTGAAGGACCATTGTGTGGAGGAGTATACTCATTCTTAGTTATCAACCAATAAGGATCACCCATGCATTGTAAATGACACTCCATGCGATTCTTCCAAAGAGAGTAATTTGTTCCATCAAATCTCAGATTGTCCTTCTTGTATGTTGACATCCTAGATCTCCTCAAGTGGTCAAGCTTCTTTTAGAGGAATCGGCTCTGATACCAATTGTTGAATTTAGGGCAGATAACTGAGAGGGGGGTGAATCAATTGTCACCCAACTTTAACCTTTTGCTGTGTTTAATCTTCTTTACCACTTATTAATAGATTAATGATATAGTCATGAAAGCATGAATCAACAACACATGAGCAGAAACATAAACAACACACATAACACCAGGATTTTTACGTGGAAACCCGGTTAAGGGAAAAACCACGGTGGGGGTTAACCCACAAGATTTATTCTCTATTAAAAGAATAGAAAAATGGGAAGGCACTTTCCTTCGAGCGCACTGCCTAGAGCTCACTGCTCAAAGGAGGCTCACTACCTATAGAAACATTCACATGGTTAACATCAAAAGGTTGAACTAAGAAACAACATCTTCTCCATGTCAAGGTTTAGTTCCATTGAAGCTCACAACACTTCTGCTCTACCCTCAAACACTTTCTTGCTACCTCTACATTTTTGCTCACATTCCCCATTTCCATGAATTCACAACACTTATTTATACATGACATCAACTTTGGAATGAACATCAAGGTTGGCCTTACAATCTTCTATCTGGAACATTTTCCAAGATAGGCATTACAAGCAATTACAATCACAAGACTTAAAATGCTACATGCGAACCACTACACTATCGACTAAACATAGATGGGACTCAAGTCTTTCTTGAAGAACACGCCATGCTCCATAGAACTTCTCTTGGATCATCTGCAACACGCACCAAGCATCCAGTCAGCTAAGACTGGGAAGAACAACACCCAAGGAGAAATCTTCAACCACGAGCTCAATCCTTAATACAGACCACCAACACAATAGGCACACAATCCAGAGACCACCACAAGCATAATGAAATCAACTAGAATAACCGCACCACCTCAAATCACCAGAAACACTTCCACCTTCATCCAGAAACTCAAGAACACTAATTGTCATGACTATCACACTAGAAAGATTGTTTGTGGACCTCCAAACCATGAACCACTTGAGTTGAGGATACACACTAACATCCCAAACATACTTCTAGATCTGCAGACCATAATATTCCAATGCAGATCAATCCAGACCAAATTCTTGTCACTCTGTCACATCTGAACACTTCAAAATCTGGTTCTACTCAGATGGCCATAACTTCATCAATCCTTCATGTGGACCTCTCAAATCTTAATTGGAGCAACTTTAGACATTCCTCTACAAAGCCCTTTGGTCTGCAGACTCTAATCTTCGTCTCACTGGCAATGCTGATCAATCTACTTTACTGAACTGCAATGTCTTCACTATCTCTAACAAAGAGATATGTTGACATCAATGACAACACATCATATGCACATATTTGCAATAGTTCATGTGTGATCGTGTACACAAAAACATTTATTAGTTGTGCATGTGAAAGATATTAAATGAAAGTTGTACTACCACACATGATTCAATTGAGATGTGGATAAGCGTTGGAATGTGGTGAAAGGTGAGGACCTAATTCAAATATTTTATTTGAATTATTTGGGATATGTGGATGGAAATTAATTAAATAAATGGGATTTATTTAATTAATTGGCTAGGTGATTAGGATGGGATGGGATTATGATGGGAAATTAATTAGATAAATAAAATTTATTTAATTAATTGGATAATGGGATAAGTTGAATTAGGAGTGGGATTAGGACAAAATTCTACATGATGTCTAGGATAATGTTTTTAACTAGGTGTTGCAAGACATGGACAATTTTGGGGACAAATTTGGGTGTGTACATTTTTCCCCTCTTTGAGATGATGTTCGAGATGATGAGAGTAACATCATTTCAAAGAAGTTAAGGTATGAATAGAGGAAAAGGATAGTGATGGAAAGATAAGATGATGATGATGAATATAGGATGATGATGGAAAGATATGATAATGATGCCCCCTCACGAGGATAGGCAGGTTGGACAAACATGGGTAGGCTCTCAAAATGAAAGGGATTGGTTAAGGAAGATAGCAAAGGAAATGGATAGAAGAAATGAATGATGTGTTATGCTATAATGAAAATGAGCAACCATGATGTTTGATATAGCACTAGATGTTATGCACGAGGGTATAAGGACCAAGGTGATGACGTGTCTTGTGCCCCGGCATAATACAACCTTGTCTAACATATGAGGAAGAAAACTTAGAGCATTGAAGTCCTAATGCACAAAAGGTATGATGTGACCTTAGATGCAAAGGATAGTGCAAAAAACTATTCCAACATACACAAGATATGAATATTAGCTGGAATGATACCAAGGTGATACAAATGCAAGATAAAATTGATAACACACACAAGCAAGCAAGTAAGCATGTACAAATGATACAAAAATAAACAAGGTATTTCCCTTGTCAAGTTGTAAACCAATCATTGATTGATTGATTGATTGTTGATGATAGTTGATAATAATAATAGTGTTGTCATGTTGGGTAAAGATATATCCCTAGATCAACATAAGGATGTGGAAAGATATATCCCATTGATGATGATGATGATTGATTTATTGATTTGGTTTATGACAAGATTAGGATCAAGACCATTGATTACAATTGAATAATTTGACAAGATTGATTAACTTGATTGGTATGGATTAAGGATGGCTTGCATTTGGATCATTGCTTGGATTTGATTTGATTTGGATGAATGGAAGAAGTGATTGAAGAATTTATTGGAATAAAATTCGATTGATATGATGAATGTGATGAATTGATGAATTAGAATGAAAGATTGTTGATGATGATTTGATTTGACGAGGATGTGATGAATTGATTTGAGTGAATTAGATTGACTTGATTTTGATGAATTGATTGGATTGATTTGATGATTTGATTTGAAGGAGTGATATGGATTGGATTGATGTGAATGAGTGTGATTGATTGGAAGGATTGATTTGATTTGATTTTGATTTTTGGATGTTTTGATTGAGATTGATGATAGAAGAAATGAGATGGATGAAGATTAGAAGAAAGATGAAAGATGGAAATGGTCTATCACCTGTGCCTGAATCTGGTTATTTCCTTTGTATCCCAAATTGCCTACATACCCTATATCCACGGGATCAAGGTACTTAATGATAAAGATGACATGTAGTTCTGACTTGTGTTTTATTGATGGTGATGATGAAAGTGGATGGATTGATTGGATTGATGGGATTGGTTAGATGTTTGCTGATATATGATGTTATTGATAGGATGATATGGATTGGATTGATGTGATTTTGATTTATTGATAGATGGGCTTGATTGTGATTATTTGATTGGATTTGTTTTGATGGATTTGATGTGATGGATTGTTTGATGATGATTGATCTTATTGCTTGGATTTTTTTTAGGAATATTTGATTTTTTTTGTATTTTTGAAAATATTTTGATTTTTTTTCTATTTTTGAAAATATTTTGAATGTCAATGGATTTATAATTTGGGTAGCTTTTGTGCTAGATACCAATGACAAGGGCAAAACCAAGTCTAGGTGCAAGGATGGGTGATAGTAAATGGGATGGAAGGCTCATGATAGATGGATAGATATAAGGATTGGCCATAGTGGATGGATGTATGCCTCATAAGGGAGTTAGGATGTGATCTCCAAAGACTATGTCGCATAGGAATAATATGCCCCATTCTAGGTATAGTACTGAGGATTTCACATGACAAAGCTTATGACAAAAGGATAATGTTATGATTAATTGAAAAGGATAAGGTATGTCAAGAGATACCCAAAGCATTTGTTAACATTTTGTCCCCATATATTTATCAAGATCAAAAGGAGGAAGGGAGGATGAATGGCCTCAATAGCATAGATATGTATAGGTTTAATGAATAAGGATGGTAGGATAGTATGGAAATGGTAGATTGGAAATGATAAGATGGATGAGACAATGTGCCCCCTGTTGGAAACATAGTCAAGAGACACTGCTGATATGAATTGTCATTGATGGAAACAACCCAACATGTTTAGAGACAACTCCTAAGACAAAGGTGTATATAGTGTTTCGGTCTGATAAGATTAACATAGCCAAATTGACTAAGTATTAACAACACATTGAGACAGTGATAGTAATTCAGTTGGTACTCCTCCATAGTTGAAGATCAAGGTATGAGGTTCTGGTATGTTGTAATCAACCCCTTGGTGATGCTATGTTCTAATGTTCAAGTTATAACTTCCTGTGGAAGTCCTATGGTGAAATGCCTAAGTCCAGGTGAATAGAGTTAAGCCATAAATAGTGAAGAACTGTTAGAAAAATTAATCTTTACTTGGTACTTAGGTAAAGGTTGTATTTATTTCCTATTAAATACTTGTATTCATAAATACAAAGTATTTTTATTTAATGTGAGTATCTGCACACATGTGTGAGGATAACTCATGTCAATATTCCTCTTGGAGGAATATTTGATTTATTTAGACACCTCCTTAAGAGGTTGACACTTTGCACTCACTCACATGAAAGGTGACAAATGGGAGTTGCATGCAACTCCCCCTCACACCTCTATTTATGAGGTGTTCTCTCCTTATTTCACATTATTCCTCTCTCATTCTCTCTTCTTGTTCATTCCTTTAGGAGGTCCTCACCCTCTATTTTCATGTATTTTTTTAATGGCTTCTTGCCATCTTTCATAATCTATGGGGGTTTTTCTTTGCTTTTTCCCCCTTCAAAATCTTTAGTCTCCATTGTTGATCTTTTGGTGCATGTTTGCAGATTTGCTTCTATAATTCATTTTATTTTATTTATTTATTTCAATCTTAATTAGTTGTTTCCTGGTTTGTATTTTTCTATCAAGAACACCTAAATATTTCAGTCCGCATTCCTCCAATATTGATTGTCTCGATGTGTGGTTTGGAGGTGTTGTAAACATATATGAGAAGTATCTAATTCTAGACTTTTAGATTCTAAAGTTCACCGGAATATCATCTACAAGCTTCCAAGTATCGGCATTCAGTTTGACAGTGTTTCACAAAGACAGATTCATCAGTTCAGAGATCCACATCTTGTCACATAAGAATATTATGATTTGTGGTTATAGAGGTATGATTGGTGATGTCCAATGAATGTTTGATATGAATTTTGGAATCCAGTTTGGTCTACATTACAAGTTGTGTTATGACAGACAACAAGGTTAAGAGTATACTCAAGAATGAAGTCGACACTCAGTTGGATCATTGTATGATAAAGATATATTACTTCAATCATTATTCTAAGTGGTTCTAAAATAGGTCCATACCTATATGAACATTCTTGAAGGTTTGCATTGGTTCGCATAACTTTGTGTAAAGGATTCAAGCTGACAGAGTATAGCTTTCTGTGTACATGTTTCATCACTGGCAAGCTGACCTAGTTTAATTGATTTAAATCTTGTTATGAATATATATATTCGATAGATTTTGGCATTTGATGTGTATACAATACGAATTAAAAGCATGTGCAATCTAAGACAGTCTTGTGACCAAAAAGGAATAGTAAGGGTAGAAAAATAGAGCATATGTGAAATAGAGCAGAAAAGCAGGGTAGACATTATGAAGATATTTGAGTCTATATACTGAGCTATAATTGGAACTACACTTCAGCATTTTGTAGATGCACTTATAGCAGTCTTCCTCTGGTAGTGAGTCATTCCTTCTATCTTCTCATCTCTTTCTTCAGGCAGTGATCCTCTTGTGAGCAATGAACTCAGGGTAGTGAGCCTCTTGTAATTCAGTATTGCTATTACTAATAAATTTCTATGGGTTAACCCCCACCGTGGTTTTTCCCTTTTTGGGTTTTCCACATAAAAATATTGGTGTTCATGTGTTATGACTTTGTGGTTGCTCTTCTTTTTCTTACTTTACTTTCATGTTATTGAAATTGGTAAATGGATTAATGAATGTGTGAAAGAAAATTTTTACAGAATACTGATTCACCCCCCTCTTAGTATTCTTTGTATTCAACAATTGGTATTAAAGCAATGTTCCTTGGAAGAATCCTAATAGCTTGAGGAAGAGCTGCAAAGGTTTACTCATGGCAGCATAAAGGTATCTTACTTATCCTAAAGCAGATCCTCCTGGCAGCATTAAGATTGGTAATCGAGTATACATTAATGATGAACAATTTGAAGTAGCTCTAGAAGATCTTGACAACTCCAAAGCTGATATCAAGGGTTTAGAACAGAGTATCAAAGAAGTTGATATTTGCATTCTAAAATTAAGAATAGATCAATGAATCTGAGGAAAGAAGGAAGGAAATATGTGAGCAACTAAAACAAGCAAATGAATCTATAGAGATTCTTCTCAGGGAGATTGAAGAAAAAACCAAGAATGAAGAATATCTTAATCAAGTTGTGAAGGACAAGTCAAAGGAATGTGAAAAACTAGGGAAAGAAGTTCTACTCTTAAATTTGATCTAGAAGAAACAAATAGCTACGAAGAAAAATTCAAAATAAGCTCAGCAAAACTTGATCAGTTTCTAGCTATTCAAAAGTATCCAGATAATAAACAAGGCTTGGGATTTGAAAAGGGAGAAAGTTCAAATTTAGGACAAGATAGATCTAAAGAAGGAAGAGGCAAAAACCATCTAGTAAGGAATCAAAGGAGAAGACCTAAAGGACCTCTGGTCAAGAAACCAAATGCTCAAAGGTACCCATCTTTCAATGGTTACTGTTTTAAATACAATAAGTATGGTCATAGGGCTATTTAGTGTAGAAGCAAAATGAATCATAATGTCCCATCTTTCTTCGGTCAATGTTTCAACTGCAAGAAAATAGGTCGTAAAGCAATTGAGTGCAGAAGTGTGTCAAGAAGGTATCCAAACAATTCAAGGATTAGTTAATCTTTCAATGGACAATGTTTTGCATGTAATAGATTTGGGCATATGGCTAATCAATACAGATCAAGGCCAATTCCAAATTATAGAAGGAATTAAGGTCAGAAAAATGTTGTTTGCTTCAATTGCAACAAGTCTGGACACTTTGCAAAATTTTGTAGAAGCAGAAATGTAACAAGAAACCATCCTACAGAGAAAGGGAAAATAGGGAAGAAAGATGTCAAGGGAAAGAACAAGGTTGATCTGGTAGATACTAAGAATGAGATGAGCAAGATCTGGAATAGGAAAGATGCTAATGAAGTCAAGAATGGATCCGCACCAGTCTCTAGTGCAGATAATTCATCTGAGAAGTAAATTGAGAGCTTTGGCTCAGGGGGAGCAGTGTTAAAAATCTAAATCCCCCAGCCAGAGAGTTGGTGCTCAAATCCAGCATGGAGATATGTGGTGGAATCTGACAAGATAAATTCTCTGAAAAAAAAACTAGAAGAGAATAAGATAATAAGAAACATTGTGGAGCAATTTCAATCGACTGTATTTATCAAAATGGGGACAAACAACTTTTTGGAACAAGCATTAATGATGATTAGGTTAAGTCATGCAGAGAATAAAAGGGAACTAGTTTAGTTTCAAAATTACTTTGCACTCGAAGCTACCAAGTGTCCAGAGAGATTGAAGCAGAATTTGAGCAGCAAAAACCAAGATTTGAAGCGTTTGAAGAAATTTGAAGAAAGGAAAACCTAACACAGTGGAACAAGGTATTTTCATTGAAACCCTATTAGAAAATTTGATTAAAATTCTAAAATGACAACGTAGCAAGTGGTTGATATTACTGAGCGACCTCAACCAAAATTCAAGAAACACCCTTACAAAGCAATAGAAGTTGATCCGTTGGGAGCATTCTCTCATATTCCACATGGAATTATCTACATAGAGGATGTTAGGGCATATATTCATGTTGCCCTAGAAAAACATGAGAAGAGAAAACTCACCAACTTATTTCTAAATCACTTGTATGATGGAGGTTACGATCTAAAAAATGAATACAAGGCATTGGAGACAAAGAAATTTATTCAATACATTGATTTTCTGACCTTCCCTGAGGATGAATGGGTCTAGTGTGTATTGAGAAGGGTTCATGATGAATTCATGTGGCTTGAGAGACCCTTTAAGATCACTAAAGATGCTATAAGATCAGTAACTAGACTATGCTCCGCCGAATCGGTACCAGTTTTGAAAGCCGTGAAGAATGATAAAGTAATGGTGGCCACCAGAGCAAAGTTTGACAAAAGAGTGCTAACAATCAATGATATTGAAGACTATGTAGTAAGATTTGCATCCATGGTTCTTGGCTACAATATTTACTTCTCAAACCATGAAAATTTAGTATCCGGTACAACAATTTATACAACTTTTGAGATGGTGAAGGAAGATGTAGAGTATGATCTTTGTGAACTGCTCTGACAGCAACTACTAGAAAATTTAAGGAAGACCAAAGAACATAAATATCCATACAAATATGGTATGCTTATTCTTTGTTTATTCTTCTACTACATGTAATAATTGCCAGGTATGAAGAATCTGCTCTGGACAAGTGATAAACTTGTTGCAGTTCAAATTAGAAATCATCTGAATAGCATAGGAAGCATTGATGCTCAAAAATCTGCCCTGTGGGACTATTTCAAAAATTTCTAAAGCATGATATAGTCAAGGGAAAGAATCCCTAAGATAATTGTTGAGAAATACAAATATACGATCTGTTTCATGGTTACTAAGGATCAGTGTTTGATGGAGACTGTGGATCCCAGAACTGTTTGGGTTATGCCAATGGGATATGAGGTAGATGGTGGAATATTATAAAAGTATGCTCAACACGTATTAAGTAAAACTAGAGATCCCAAGGAAGAAAGATTTGGGACTTGTTAGTGCCTGAATTGACTGACAGTTTTTGAGCATTTTTCATGCAGGCACCTTCCTTAAAGATGTTCCAAGTGTTGGACCTCCTCGGCATTTTTCAGCTGCAGCATCATATTTTCCTGAGGAGGAGGTCATCATCATCATGTTTTCTTCGATGGTGGTTAGCATCATCATGTTTTCTATCAACCGGAATTTCATCAGGATCATCATGTTTCAATATCGGGTGATGTTTGGATATCATCCCGATCCTGCTGATGAGCTACAGTGTGCCTTGATCTTCTTGCGGGGGGTGATTTTTCAAATATCTGGTGATCTTCCGATTATCTCCCTACCCTTTTATGATGATGATGTCACCCCGATCTTCCGAGGGGGTCATTTTCTAAGTTGTTCAACCCGGCCTTTTTTTTTTTCTTAAGGGTCGTCGTCATCATCATGATCATATTTCCAGTTATCGCCGTGTTGCTTGCGAGGGTCATCATATTGTCTACCTGCATGATCTTTCACTAGGGTGATATTTTAACATCGGGTGATCTTTGTTAAGATCATCCTGATGATGTTGCTGTAAAGTTCTAAGTGTGACCCGATATTCATCGTGGTCATCATATTTTGAACGTCAGGATGATCTTAGTCAATATCATCCTGATGTTGTTGTATCACTTCATGTTCGTTGTTTTATCATCCTGATGATGCTGACGTCATTCTTATGTCAGGGTGATATCTTTTTCTCTGCCTATCTGCATCATGATATTTCCGAAGGGAGATATTCGCCTGTCGGCTTCATGCATTGTCCAATGGGGGTGATCATTTCAAATATCAGTCACACATTCATATATCACCCCAATCTTATAGTGAAGCTACAGTGCAGCATGATATGTGTGCATCAGGATGATATTTCCAAATATCCGGTTATCTTCCGAATATCATCCTGATGTCGATATGATGATGACGTCATCAAGGTCTGGGGGGGTCATATTTCTAACACTGATCATCTTGTGGAGATCCCCCGATATTTGCAAACATGATGATGACGTCATCCGGATATGAGGAGGTGCGCAGTAGGCAGATATGCTGATGACGTCAGCAGGATATGACGATGATGTCATCGGGATGTTCATCGGCCAGACTTTTGGTATCAGCTAAGCAGGAGGATCTTCCTCCGATGGATCAGGTTGTGCCGATGAAGGCGATTATCATGCAGGTTATATTACGATATGATGCTGACGTCAGGGTGATATTTCAAGCGACAGGATATCATGCTGCTGAAGGATAATGATGATGAAGTCTTATACTAGTGTCGTCAGGAGCAAAAGCACCGACATCATATATGCTCGTGGCCTAGTATATAAAGTGTTGAAAAGGTCGCCGTGGGGTGCATGTGGGATAATTGATATCCTGCATATTTTCAAATATCATGACGAGGTGTTTTGGCAGGAAATGGTTGCGATCGACTGTTTGACGTTTTCCCGAGGCCGCAGGTTGGTGCGCCATTAATGGTGAAGGTTGCAGAGGTATGGACGGATCTGGTACCCGATTGAAGGTGTACATCAACGGATAGTGGCACAGGGCTCGAGGTTTCTTCCTGTCTCCTCCCCTACCTACTGCATTCATGTTTGAGCACCAATCTGGTAATGCGTTGAGTGCCATTTTTCTGATACTGTGTATCTGGTAGGATTTTTGGTCAACCATGTAATTAATTGCTGTGGTACACTACCTGGCTATTATAAGCAGGAAGTGTTACTCATTTTTGGTTGTTGAAAACTGGACATTTTGGCTCTGTAATAAGATACAACTGGTTTTGGTTGCTCTGTGCAACAAAACTTGTGAGTTTATGTATCTCCTGTTGTACGATTTGGCATGAATCCACTGATTTCATGGTTAATCTTATATGAATAATGCTGTGTTTGCATGTGTTATGCTGATTCTGTCTCCAGTTTTGCATGTATCTTTCTTACTGCAATAGGGATGCCATAAGTATAGACAACTTAACACTCTTTATTGGGAGATATCTGTAAGGCAGATATCATGTGTATCCCCCTGAAATCCAGTTTTAGCTATTCATGCTGATCATTCACAGGTGTATGTCTACCGACTCCAAGCCCTGGATAGGCACTAATCTAGCTCTGTGTTGAGGTTATACACCATGTCCAGCTTTGCATCCAAAATTCAAACTAAACCATCTCTTCCTTCCATCTGTTAGTTGTAGGATTAGGAGTAGGAAACCCTTGCATGCTCTCATCCCTAACCAGACATATATGTCCAAGAACGTTGCCCACCTTGTGATCTATCATACAGATCTTGATCCATACATGAGAGTATTCTGCCTGTTGTTGTCAAGTTAGATCTTTCTATCTTTGAGCTAGTCAAGGTTACATCTTGAGTCATAGGGATACCCCCTTGGTGCGGCAGAACCAGAAGTGAAGGGGAGGCAGCTCACGCAACCTCCTGTATTTAGTTGGCTGAATCTGCCTGTGCATTAGAAGTGGCAAACCCTAATGCTGATTCAGAAGAAAAGTCAACAGGACTTATGAGGAATTGCATGCAAAAATTCATGTTGAAGTGAGAAAACCTGAGATCTCCAAGAAAATGCAGAAAGTGGCAGAAGAAATTGCCATAAAACATGGATTCACAAAATAACAAGTGACAAAGGGAAGGGAAAAAGCACAAGCTACTAAGGAAGCAGAAGAAAAGAGAAAAAGTGAATCAATTGGAGCTCCGGATGAATCCAAGGGTGAATCAGAAAAGCTAGAGGCCTCAAGAAGAAGAACCAGAGGATCTACCTCTGTAGAAGTTGCATCCATTCCCTTCGGTTCCACACCAGCTGTAAGTATGGAATCTCCAGCCACCAGCTCTAAAAGAAAAAAAAACTAAGGCCAAGAGAATACATGTAAGCATAGCCATTGATGAAGAAGCAACAGAATCAGATGAGGAAATAAAAAAGATAAAAACTAAGGCTACAAAGACCTCCAAATCTAGCAAGAAGAAATCCACCAGTAAGGGTCAGCCTGGGAAAAGACAAAAGAAAGATATGCCTCAGACAGAGCAAGCTACAATAACCCTAGAAGATGTTCTTAAGTCCATAACAGTGGATGGTAATCTAAAACCCATTTCTCAGTTGTATGATGAATATAATGATCCAGATAAGAGGATCATTGAGACTGTTGTTGTAGAATATCTAAACATCTACAACAAGGCTCTGATTGAAATTATTACTGATCTACCACACAGTCTGGGCAGCATAATGAGTATAAGAAAGGAAGCTGCTACGGCTAAGGACATAGAACTAAGAGAACACTCATTGATAAGATTATGTCCAGGGATCACCCCTAAGGAGAAGGTTAAAATCTCTAAATAAATTAAGGATGCCTTCAGGACAAAGAGAAGAATGAACTCATTGATGTTGGGAGAAATTGATAAAGTGGCCAAGGAAATAAAGGAGGTCACTTTGGCAGCTCTAAGGAAAAACAACATTTCTACTATTTATGACAAAGAAGAAACAGATGGTGAATATAACACATATGTTTCGGAAATCAATGCTGAAAAGGAAGAATCTGATCAAACTCATGCTTCTAATGATCAAGACACCACTAAAGGGATCAAACTAAAACAAGTCCTCCTTTAGGACAACAGACTGATAATCTAGAAAATAAGGAGGAAATTGATGAAAAGATCAAAGTTGATAATCAAGAACAAGCTAAGGAAAGCCCTGCACCAAAGTAAAATATTGGTCAACAAGAGAATATGAACATGGAACCTCCAGAACAAAATCAAGAAGAAGTGTCTGAAGAAGTGGCAAGAGACACTGCTACTGCCCCAATTGATTCTACCAGGGAACTTTTGGAGAGAGAACAAGATTTGGATGAGTCTAAGCTTTTACAAGGACCAATAAAATTGGCCTGAATGTCTCCTGTGCAAAAATTCAAACTAGTGTCAATTGTCAAGCAAAGGCACAGGAAGAGATATTAGGGTCACACATGTAGGAAAATGAACTCATTGGTGAAGCATCTGGCATCCTAGAGAAGTTAATGCCCTCATACCAAAAGGGCACATCTCTGCCACCAACAGATCAACTCAAAGGCCTAATCAAATCTACATTGGAATCAAAAACATAGAGAAGGCTATTAAGGAATCACATGATATATACAAATTTTTCTTATCATGGCCAGATGTTACTAAGGAGATAGAAGAAAAAATCAAGGATCTCAAACTCCAATTGTCAAATATTTCTAAGTCATATGATCTGGCAGTTGAATCAATAAACAGTAAAGAGATACAAGTTGTAAATATCCACAATGATTTGAGCAATCTGATAAAAAAGAAGGAAGAATTTAAAAATAGGTTGTGTCAGTTGAGAGGGCTAATAAATCCTAAAATAGATTCAATGACCCATCTTGCAAAAGAAGCCTTGAAGACAAAAGCAATAATTGAGACACCCTCAAATCTGCAGAAGACAGAAAAATTAGTCTTTTTGATAAATGGTCACATTCAAATTTTGGAAAGTGCAAAGAATAGATGGGATGGAGAGTTAGCTCTGATAAAGACCATTTATAGTGATATTATGCCTCCTACAACTAACTAATCCAGCTAAAGATTGCACCTGTACGTATGCAGCAGGATATGATAGTTTTAAAGTTTTGACAAAATTTTGCTACCTGTACATACACCTTTGCCATTGATGTCAAAGGGAGAGAAGAAGATCTAGTGAAAAATGGCTAAGTATATCAAGGGAAGAAGAAAAATAGAGTGTATATAATAAGGGGGAGTAGATAAGCATTTTTCACTAAGTGTTGCCACCAATGTCAAAGGGGGAGATTGTTGGCAACATAGTTAAGAGACACTGTTGATATGATGTTGTCATTTATGGAAACAACCCAACATGTTTAGAGACAACTCTTAAGACAAAGGTGTATAAAGTCTTGGTCCGGTAAGATTAACTTAGCCAAATTGACTAAGTATTAACAACACATTGAGACAGTGACAGTAATTTAGTTAATACTCCTCCGCAGTTGAAGATCAAGGTATGTGGTTCTGGTATGTTGTAATCAACCCCTTGGTGATGTTATGTTTTAGTGTTCAAGTTCTAACTTCCTCTAGAAGTCCTATGGTGAAATGCCTAAGTCCAAGTGAACAAAGTTAAGCCATAAATAGTGAAGAACACCTGAATATTTCAGTCCACATTCCTCTAGTATTGATTGTCTCAATGTGTGGTTTGGAGGTATTGTAAACATATATGAGAATTGTCTAATTCTAGACTTTTAGATTCTAAAGTTCATCAGAAGATCATCTACAAGCTTCCAAGTATCGGCATTCAGTTTGACAGTGTTTCACAAAGACAGAGTCATCAGTTCAAAGATCCGCATCTTGTCACATAAGAACATTATGATCTATAGTTATAGAGGTACGATTGGTGATGTCCAATGAATGTTTTATATGAATTTTGGAATCTAGTTTGGTCCGCATTACAAGTTGTGTTATGACAGGCAATAAGGTTAAGAGTATACTCAAGAATGAAGCTGACACTCAATTGGATCGTTGTGCGGTAAAGATATACTACTTGAATAATTATTCTAAGTTGTTCTAAAATAGGTCCATACCTATATAAAAATTCTTGAAGGTTTGTATTGGTCCACATAACTTTGTGTAAAGGATTCAAACTGATAGAATATAGCTTTCTGTGTACATGTTTCATCACTGGCAAGCTGACCTGATTTTGATTTAAATCTTGTTACGAATATATATATTCGATAGATTTCAACATTTGATGTGAATATTGTGTGAATTAAAAGCATGTGCAATCTAAGACAATCTTATGACTAGAAAGGAATAGTAAGGGCAAAAAAATAGAGCATATGTGAAACATAGCAGAAAAGTAGGGGAGACATTATGAAGACATTTGAGTCTGTATACTGAGCTATAATTGGAACTGCACTTCAACATTCCGTAGATGCCCTTATAGCAGCCTTCTTTTGGCATTGAGTTATTCCTTCTATCTTCTCATCTCTTTCTTCAGGTAGTGAGCCTCTTGTGAGCAGTGAGCTCGGGGCAGTGAGCCTCTTATAATTTGGTATTGTTATTACTAATAAATTTCTATGGGTTAACCCCCATCGTGGTCATGTAGGAGCATCCAGTGGTGTAAGGGAAATCTTGCATCACCCAAAAAGATGATGTTTCAAAATCATTGAAGTTGTTTCCATTTCTTTTCAAAATTAGTATTTTTGGTTCCATAATCGCTTGAATAATAATGTAAAACTTTCAGTTTTTCCAAACTACTAAAAATAGCAACCTGCCATTTTAGGAAAGTTTGCATTTAGGCACGGATTGAAGTGAAAATTTATAGGAAGCTTTGTAAATGGATAATAAGACCTTTGGTGAATGAATCATGCAAAGATCATTTGTGAGCTGAAAGATATTAAAGTTTCCATTTTCTAAAAAATGCCTGATAATTATTCAAACTCAAGTTTGAGGCACTAAATGGTCCCAAAAATGACTAGAACTAGAAGAGTAGGTTATTAGCACATAGAGAGCTCCACAAGCTTTCTGACGCTTAAAATGGTTCATCAATTGGACACCTAGATCAAAAGTTATGGCTCCTGGAAGTTGACCTATTTTTGGTGGGAGATGCAAATTTCAAAATTTGGTTGTTGGCTGCTAAAAAGGGTTATTAATAACCATTTTGGGAACCCTTGGCAGTAGTAGAGTTAAAGGGGAAAGTGTAGAGTTAAGAATAGGTAGGAAAATAGAAACCTTAGCCAATTTGGGGTTACATAAGGTAGAAGATTCTAGAGCCTGGGGATGTGTAGCTGTAGTGTGTTGCAGCCTGTGGAGCATTGATTCCTCTAATTGTAATTGAGCTTCTGTAATGTAATGAGTAGTCCAAATCAATAAAGAAATATTCTATTTTCTGTGTGTCATTTTTGTTGTTGTGTGTTTTATGATTTAACCCTTTCATCAAGTGGTATTAGAGAGAGGGTTCCTGAGTGTGTAGACAGATCACCGACCATGAGACAGTTTGCACCAGGACCTGAGGTTGTGGGTTTTCTATGGGATATATCAAGATGCCTCCATGAAGAAATCATATTGGGAGGAATTCATTAATAGAAGAGGGTTTTAGAGTCCTACAAAGGTAAATCTATGCATTGCAAGAGGAGCTATGAAGAGGGTTTGAGCCAAGAACAAGAGAAGAAAGTGAAGATGAAGCTAAAGAAGAGCTATCTGAGGAAGAACAAGAAGTTGTAGGAGATCCTGCAGAAGTTAGGTTGTTGAGGGCCATTTCAAAGATTGAAAAGAGGCCTAGGATCGAAGTTTCTATGTATTCTGGAGATTTGAATCTAGAACAGCTTATTGATTGGATCAATGACATGGAGGAATATTTTGAGTATGAAGATGTGGAAGACCCAAATTGGGTCAAGTTTGCAAAGACAAAGTTGAAGGGCCACTCCAGTATTTGGTGGAAGGAGGTCTAGTTAGAGAGGAATAGAAGAGGAAAAGGAAAGATCACCAGATGGGATCAGATGGTGAAGAAACTAAAGAAGCAGTTCATTCCTGTGGACTATGAGATGGAGTTGCTGAAGAAGTTGCAAGGACTGAAGTAAGGTAACAAGTTTGTTAAGGAGTATATAGAAGATTTTTATAAGATTACCATCAGGACAGGCCATGTAGAGGCCAACAAGGAGAAGATAGCCCATTACATTAATGGGTTGAGGCCAAGTATTCAAGTGGAGCTGAGCCTAGTCAGAATGACCACCATAGAAGATGTGTATCAATTTTCCCTGAAGGTGGAAGAGAAGATGAATAAGAGATTTGACAAAAAGAAAAGGGGAAGAGGTCAGGGCAAAAGGACTGGTGGAAGACCCTATGGAGGTCGAAACAAAGATCCAAAGAAAAGTGAAGAAGCTAGCACCGGTCGAAATCAGAGAGGAGATAATACATATCACCTCTGTGATCAAAACAATGGTGAACAAAGAGGGAGAGGAAGAGGTAGACCTAGGCAAGGACCTGGAAGAGGAGGTTTCAGAGGAACCTATTTTCAATGTGGAGAAGGACATCGAGCATACAAGTGTTCACTGTTGCAAGTATGTGCCTAATTGGTGTTGTCATTGATGTCAACATATCTTTGTTTTCATTAATGTCAATTGTATCCTATTCTATTACTTGTTTAGAAGCTTTGTATTTTGAGGATATTGAGAAAATTGGCCTTTCTGGAAGAAACAAGTGAGTTACAGTGAAGTGCAGTATAGATAGTGAGTTGTATGCTGAAGAATAGTTCGGTAGATTGCTCCACATTTCTTACTTCTTGAAGATCTTGGTATGCAGATTGGAATTTATTTAAAGGAATGTCTAAAGATACTAAATCCTAAGTTTGAGCCTCCAGCATAAAGAATTGAGAGAGTTGCATTCACCAGAGTAAAACCTAATTTTTCTAATTATTCTCTGGTGATAGGGAGAAAGTGTTTTTCTCCGCATTCCTCAGCAATAAAGTATTTTTCCCTACATTTCTAAAGGGAAGTTTGGGATGATAATAAGTGCCTACAGTTACAATGGTTCATAATTTGGTGGTCCGCAAGCTATCTTTTTTTTTTATGACAGTTGAAGACAGTGAAGTTCATGTGTTTCGGTGTGAAGAATCATATGGTTAAAGTGGTTAAGGTTTGTGTGGTTTCTCCTGATGATTATGACATGCTTGTAGATGCCTCTTGATCATGTTCCTATCTTGACATTGGTCCGTATTAAGGAATTGAGATTATGTTTGAAGATTATTCCTAGATAACATAGTGTGTAACCAGTTTTGGCTGACCTAGTTAATTTTAGTGATTGCGGAGATCTCTTGAAGATTGTTGAAGAATTTTGTAGTGTGGAAGATCATGTTTGAGTCCCAGCTAAGGCATGGCATGATCTACATACACTTTTACTTCATTTCCTTTGCATAATGTTGTAATAGGTCAAGACCTATTTTGTAAATGTTTGTAATACCAACCTTGGAGATTGTTCCAATGGTTGATGATTATAATGACGACTTTGATGAATATTACAAAGTCAATGAATGATATATATACTTGTAATTGATTAATGGAAAAGGTGATCTTGGGGGGTCAAGATGCAAAGATAAGGAAAAGGGCGAGCAGATAAGGTAGAGCAGGGTAGAGCAGAGTAGAGGAACTATTGTACTCAAATGTATTTATCTCAGATCTAAAGATGATGATTTTGGCAGTGAGCCACTAGTAGGGTTTAACAGCCCTTATTGTAATCTTGCTAGGTTTAGGGTTGAGGTAGTGAGCCTACTAGACCTAGTTGTTCTTCATGGCAGTGAGCCAACATGTTCTAGGCCTGTGGAGTGACCAAGCCTAAACATCATTATTTCAAGATTGTAATATATATATTGAGAGTTAATCCTCTCCATGGTTTTTCCCCACATTGGGGTTTTCCACGTAAAAATCTGGTGTCTCATGTGTTTATTTTGTAAATGTGTTTGAGCTTCTAATTTATGCTTTCATGATTTAATCATAAGAATGATTGACAAATGATTGGCAAATGATTGAATGTTTTAAGTGCAGAAATTGTTAAGGTTTTGAGACAACTGATTCACCCCCCCTCTCAGTTGTTCGGATTATTTCAACAATTGGTATCAAAGCCAAGTTCCTCGGTAGAAAGCTTAATCGCTTGAGGTAGATCTAGGATGTTGCATAAAAAGGAAATTCTGCATTTTGATTTGACGAACTATGCCCCTTGGAAGGTACGAATGAAGAACCATCTTATTTGTCTTGGTTATAAAGTATGGTTAGCTACATAGTCAAAATTGTCAAGCCGCAAGGTGGTCTAATGATTGAAGATGAGATCAAAGAATTTGAGATAGATGTCAAGGCTAGGGATGCTTTGTTCAGTTCCTTGAGTGACTCAGTGTTGACAAAAGTTGTGGATCTTGAAACTACAAATGAGGTATGGGAAAAGCTAAAAAATCTATATGAAGGAGATGACTCTATGAAAGAAGCCAAGTTGCAAAGTCTGAAAATGAAATATGAGAGCTTGAGGATGAATGAAGATGAAAACATAATAGCCTTCATGCAAAGAGTTGATGAACTTGTAATGGGAATAAAAGGTATGGGAGGAACTCTAAGTGACAAAGAAGTTGTGATGAAAATTCTTAGATCCCTACCAAGATCCTATTGCCACAACGTGGCAGCAATTGAATAGTTTATGTTAGTAAAATCCATCGACAGGGATCAACTACTTGGAAAGCTTACAACATTTAAAAAGAGATAATTTGGTGATGCCCTGCCAAAAGTTGAGACTGCTTTCAAAGCCAGCACTTCTGGGAAAACCTCCAGATCAGAAAAGTACAAGGTAGAATCTGATGATGAGTTTGATGAAATTGAAGTCAACTTTATTGATAGACTGCAAAGAGGCTCTAGTAAGTTTAAAGGTAAATTACCTTTCAAATGTTTCTCCTATGGTAAAGTAGGTCACTTTGCATCCAGATGTCCTGAAAGAAATGAAAGAAATAGAAAAAGATATGAGAACAAGCCTAGGATTCAAAAGAAATGTTATTATGTTGAAGATTTTGATGATGATGGAGTATCAGATAATGGTGAACTAGATAATGCCAGTACTTCTGGTAATGAGTGCTTGTTTATTACTATTAAGGAAGAACCTATGTCTGCTAATCCTTCTAGTTGTGTGAAGGAAGAAAAACCAGTGGAAAGTGCTTTGGCTGCTCAAGTCATTGAAGACAAAGATGAATGGGTTATTGATAGTGGCTGCTCTCACCACATGATTGGTGACAAAAGTAAGTTTGTGAGTTTGGAAAGATATGATGGTGGACTACTTAGGTATGGAGATGATACAACTGGTAAGATTTGTGGAAAAGGATCTATTTCTTTTTATGGCAAGCATAATACTAAAGATGTCTTGTATGTGAAAGGATTAAAACACAATCTTTTGGGTGTGGGTCAGATGTGTGACAAAGGTTATGATTTAAGTTTCAAGGACAATGGATGCAAGATCAAGGAAAGTGCCAGAATAGTCATTGCAACTAGTAAGAAGACCAGAGGTAATATCTATCACCTAAAAGGAACTGATAATTATTGTCTGTTGGCTCAGACTGATGAAAGTTGGTTATGGCATAAAAGGATGTGTCACATCAATTTTGATAACATTATGAAGATAAGTACTACACAGGTTGTTAGAGATTTACCTAAGCTTGTGAATCCTGCTAATCCTATATGTAAGGAGTGCCAATTTGGGAAACAAACAAGAACAAGTTTTAAAAGCAATGACCAATCAGTTGATGGGCTACTAGAACTAGTGCTTACAAATTTGTGTGGACCTACTAGAGTGAGAAGTTTGCAAGAAGATAGGTATTTCATGTTGTTTATTGATGATTATTCTAGGATGACTTGGGTTACCTTTTTGAAGGAAAAAGCAGAAGCTCTAGATAAATTCAAGGCATTCAAGGCAATGGTTGAAAATGAGATGGATCTGAAGATAAAATGTTTGAGGTCTGATAGAGGAGGAGAGTTCACATCAAATGAATTCAATTTCTTTTGTGAAGAACATGGGATAACGAGACAGTTATCTACACCTAGGACTCCACAACAAAATGGAGTCGTTGAAAGGAAAAACTGAACAATTCAAGAAGCTGCTAGAACCTTGATGAAGGAGACTGACCTACCGAAAGTGTACTGGAGAGAGGTTATTCTCACTTCTGTCTACATTCTCAACAGAGTTCAGGTCAAAGGTAATAGTTCCAAAAACCCCTATGAGTTGTGGTATGGAAAAGTTCCTACAGTGAAATACTTCAAAGTTTTTGGTAGAAAATGTTATATCAAAAGAGAATAAGATCTAGGCAAGTTTGATGCTAGATGTGATGAAGGAATCTTCCTTGGTTACTCCACCAAGAGCAAGGCTTGCCAGTGCTATAATAAGAGGATGAATAAGATCATTGAAAGTGTGAATGTCAGAGTTGATGAAAACAAGGAAGGGTATTCAGTAGCAAGTGGATATGAATCAGAGGCCTCAACAAGCAAAGGAGAGGTGTAGCATGAAGTTAATTCAAATGAAGAAGAACAAGCTCCGGAAAGTGTCTCTAAAACACCAAGGTATGTAAGACTTAATCATTTTGAAGATCAAATCATAGGACATAAGAGCAAAGGGGTCTTAACTAGAAGAAAATCTACAGAGGAACAAGTAAATTTCTATCTGATTTCCAAGATTGAACCTAAGACTGTGGATGAGGCTTGCAATGATGAGAATTGGGTAAAGGCTATGAAAGAAGAACTAACACAAATAGAAAAAAATTAGACCTGGGATCTAGTGGCAGTGAGCTACCCCCTTTGTCAGTGAGGCGTTCAACACTGACCTTAGGATTCGTGACATGGCAATGAACCTCCCATGGATCTGGGTTAAGTCTAGCGTTTGTAGCAAGCATTGATATCTTGAGATTTTGGCACAATGACAAATGGTTCCAACAATTGTATTAGAGCCATGGGTCACAGGTTTGAATCCCTCAAGTTGCGTTGAGGGGGGATTGTTAGCAGTGAGCTGCCCCCTTGTTAGAGAGGCGTTCAATGTTAACCTCAGGATTCATGACATGGCAGTGAGCCTCTCGTGGATCTAGGTTAAGTCTGGCATTTGTAGCGAGCATTGATAGCTCAAGCTTTTGGTGCAACAGAAAATGATTCCAACAGGATCTTGTTCCCATACCAATAGATAAAATATAATTAGCACTAAGTGGGTCTTCAGAAACAAGATGAATGAGAATGGTGAAGTGGTAATAAACAAAGCAAGGTTGGTATGCAGAGGATACTCTCAAGTTGAATGAATAGACTTTGAAGAAACATTTGCACCAGTGGTAAGGATTGAAGCAATAAGAATGTTTTTGGCTTTTGCAGCCTACAAAGATTTTAAGGTATACCAAAAGGATGTGAAGTCTGCCTTCTTAAATGGAGAATTAGAAGAAGTCTATATTGAACAACTGGAAGGATTCCAGTCATCAGATCAGGGTGACATGGTATGTAGATTGAAGAAGGCATTGTATGGATTGAAACAAGCCCCCAGAGCATGGTATGCAAGGTTGGACAGGTATCTAATACAGATAGGGTTAAGGGTACTACTGACAACAATCTCTACTTCAAGATCAATAATGAACAAATCCTAATTGTTGTAGTCTTTGTTGATGATATTATTTTTGGAGGCAATGAAGGTATGTACATGGTTTTTGCTAGAGAAATGCAAAGTGAATTTGAAATGTCCATGTTTGGTGAGATGAATTTCTTTTTAGGTCTGCAAATCAATCAATCAGATAAAGGTATCTTCATTTCTCAATCTAAGTATGTGAAAGATTTGTTAAAAAAATTTGGGATGGAAGACTCTAAACCAGTATGCACACCCGTGATAACTAGTTGTAAGTTAAGTAGAGATGATAACTCACCTATGGCAGACTAGAAAAGGTACAAATCTATGATTGGAGGATTACTTTATCTGACTCAAACTAGACCTGACATAATGCATGTAGTTTGTCTTGTAGCAAGATTTCAAGCAGAACCCAAGGAATCACATGTGATGGCAGTCAAGAGAATTCTGAGATATTTGAAAGGCACAATGGATTATGGTTTGTGGTACCCTAAGGACAATGATTTTACCCTTAGTGCATACACTAATGCAGACTAGGCTGGAGATGTGGATGATATAAAAAGTACAAGTGGAGGTGCATTATTCTTGGGAAAAAGGTTGGTATCTTGGATGAGCAAGAAATAGGATTCAATATCCCTTTCTACTACAAAACCAGAATAGATTACAGCAGCATGTAGTTGCACTCAAGTGTTATGGATGAAGCAAACTTTGAAGGACATCAAAGTTGTGTATGAAGATCCAATTGTAATCTTTTGTGACAACACAATTGTCATAAACATATCAAAGAATCCAGTGATGCATTCAAGGACAAAGCATATATCGATTAGGTGTCACTTTTTGAGAGAAAAGGTGACAGAAAATGAAGTCAAATTGGAGAATGTTTCTACAAAGGATCAGATTGCGGACATTTTTACCAAGCCTCTGCCTAGTGATACCTTTGAGTATCTCAAAGAAAAGTTAGGGGTTATCACCCCTCCTACTCTAAACTAAGATGCACAATAGTGCTTCAGTCCGTTGGTGCTCAGAGATCCAGATTGATGCTTTTAGGGCTACTTCTCAGGGGGAGTAGTCAGTTGAAGAAAGTTCAGAAGAGACCTTGGTTCAGAAGTGGTAGATTGCAAGTATGTGCCCTTTGCCATTGATGTCAACGGGGGAGAGAAGTAATGTGAAAAAATTAGGTGGACAAGGAGTGCATATGTGTAAAGAGAAAGGGGGAGAATCTTGTCTTGATGGCTGTTGTAGTTTTCTACATAATATGTTGCCATCAATGAAAAAGGGGGATATTGTTGCAAGTGTGTACCTAATTGGTGTTGTCATTGATGTCAACATATATTTGTTGTCATTAGTGTCAATTGTATCCTATTCTATTACTTGTTTAGAAGCTTTGTATGTTGAGGATATTGAGAAAATTGGCCTCTGGAAGAAACAAGTGAGTTATAGTGAAGTGCAGTATAGATAGTGAGTTGTACACTGAAGAACAGTCTGGTAGATTGCTGCGCATTTCTTGCTACTTAAAGATCTTGGTATGTGGATTGGAAATTATTTAAAGGAATGTTTGAAGATGCTAAATCCTGAGTTTGAGCCTCCAACGTGAAGAATTGAGAGAGTTGCATTCACCAGAGTAAAACCTACTTTTTCTGATTATTCTCTGGTAACAGGGAGAAAGTGTTTTGCTCCGCATTCCTCCGCAATAAAGTATTTTCTCTACGGTTCTAGAGGGAAGTCTGGGATGATCATAAGTGCCTACAGTTGCAATGGTTTGTGATTTTGTAGTCCACAAGCTATCTTTATTTTATGACAGTTGAAGATAGTGAAGTTCATGTGTTTCAATGTGAAGATTCCTATGGTTAAAGTGGTTAAGGTTTGTGTGGTTGCTCCTGATGATTATGATGTGCTTGTGGATGCCTCGTGATCATGTTCCTATCTTGACATTGGTCCGCATTAAGGAATTGAGATTGTGTTTGAATATTATTCATAGTGTGTAACCAGTTTTGGCCGACCTGGTTAATTTCAGTGATTGCGGAGATCTCTTGAAGATTGTTGAAGTGTGTTGTAGTGTGGAAGATCATGTTTGAGTCCCGGCTAAGGTGTGGCATGATCCGCATACACTTTTACTTCATTTCCTTTGCATAATGTTGTAATAGGTCAAGACCTATTTTGTAAATGTTTGTAATACCAACCTTGGAGATTGTTCCAATGGTTGATGATTGTAATACTGACTTTGATGAACATTCCAAAGTTGATGAATGATATATATACTTATAATTAAGTCATGGAAAAGGTGAGCTTGGGGGGTCAAGATGCGAAGATAAGGAAAAGGGTGAGTAGATAAGGTAGAGAAGGGCAGAGTAGAGCAGAGGAACTATTGTACTCAAATGTATTTATCTCAGATCTGAAGAAGATGATTTTGGCAGTGAGCCGCTAGTTGGGTTTAACAACCCTTATTGTAATCTTTCTAGGTTTAGGGTTGAGGCAATGAGCCTGCTAGACCTAGTTGTTCTTCATGGAAGTGAGCCAGCATGTTCTAGGCCCGTTGAGTGACCAAGTCTAAACATCATTATTTCAAGATTGCAATATATATATTGAGAGTTAATCCTCTTTGTGGTTTTTCCCCACATTGGGGTTTTCCACATAAAAATCTGGTGTCTGATGTATTTATTTTGCAAATGTGTTTGAGCTTCTAATTTATGCTTTCATGATTTAATCATAAGAATGATTGAATGTTTTAAGTGCAGAAATTGTTAAGGTTTTGAGACAACTGATTCACCCCCCGTCTCAGTTGTCTGGAGTATTTCAACATCCGCAACACCAGGGAAGGACAAATAGAAGACCTAAAGGTAATGCACATGTTGCAAATGTAGATGAAGATGTGTAGTCTGAGCATTCTGAAGATGATGAAAGGGGAGAAACCCCTTGTTTTTAGAAGAACTTTGTTGAATGAGGAGAAAGAACTAAATCAGAGGAAGAGTTTATTCCACACAAGGTGCAAATGTGAAGATAAGTGTTGTGATATTATTATTGACAGTGGAAGCACTGACAATCTTGTTTCAAAGGAGATGGTTGACAAGTTGAAGTTGACAAGAAGAAAGCATCCACATCCATTTCGGATCGCATGGTTGCAGAAGGACCATAGAGATTTGGTCAATGACCAGTGTTTAGTTAAGTTCAAGATTGGTGACTACAATGATGAGGTGTTGTGTGACATCATATTGATGGATGCATGTCATATGTTATTGGGGAGGCCATGGTAGTATGATAGGAGCGCTATCCATGATGGTCATGCAAACACATATTCCCTAACAAAGGATGGAGTTTGTCATAAGTTGAAGCCCTTGAAGGAGGTGGAAGAAAAGGTATGTAGTACTGCTAGAATTCTCTTGGTAGATGGTAGAAAATTTTTGGAGGGTATGAAGCATGAGCGTCATTGTTTTGCATTGATTCCTAAGATTAGTCAAGAGAAATGTGAAGATGTACTAGCATAAGTTGTAGATATGTTGGAAGAATTTCAGGACATTGTCTCTGATAATGTACCACAAGGTTTGCCACCATTGAGAAAGATAACTCATCAAATGGATTTGATACTAGGAGCTAGTCTGCCAAATGAGGCAGCCCATAGAATGACCCCTGCAGAGAATGAAGAGCTTAATAGACAAGCTCAGGAGTTGTTGAGGAAGGGACTGATAAAGGAGAGTTTAAGTCCATGTGCAGTACCTACAATACTAGCACCAAAGAAAGATGGAAAGTGGAGAATGTGTACAAATTCCTAAGCCATCAATAAGATCACGATCAAATATAGATTTCCATTGCCAAGAATGGACGACATAATGGATTGTTTGAGTGGAGCCAAGTACTTCAAAAAGATTAACCTGAAGAGTGGGTATCACCAGATCTGAATTAGAGAAGGAGATGAATGGAAGACAACCTTCAAGACAAAGGAATGTTTGTATGAGTGGTTAGTCATGCCATTTGGGCTAACCAATGCATCGAGCACATTCATGCGGCTCATGAACGAGGTATTGAAATTTTTTTTGGGAAGTTTTGTTATTGTTTATTTAGATGATATTTTGATTTTCAGTAAGACTTGGGATGAGCATCTGATGCATATCAGAAGAGTTTTAGAGAAGCTGAGGGAGGAGAAGTTGTTGATTAATCTAAAGAAATGTAGTTTTGCAAAGGAGTTGATATACCTTGAATTTGTTTTCTCAGAGGAAGGTCTTAAGATGGACCCAGAAAAAGTAAGGGCTATCATTGAATGGCCTACACCAAGGAGTGCTACGGAGGTACGATCTTTTCATGGTTTGGTAAGTTTTCACAGAAAGTTTATTAGGAATTTTAGTAGCATTTGTACACCCCTAACTGAGACAATGAGAGGGTATAGAAAAGAGTTTAAATGGACCATAGGAGCAAACAAGAGTTTTGATACATTAAAGTAGAAAGTCATAGAGAAACCTATTTTGGCACTTCCAGATTTCAATAAGGTATTTCAAGTAGATTGTGATGCTAGTGGTAGTGCTATAGGAGCTATTTTGAGTAAAGAAGGTAAGCTCATTGCCTATTTTAGTGAGAAGCTTAATGATGCCAAGAAAAAATATTTTGTTTATGATCAGGAATTTTATACAATAGTTTAGGATTTCAAGAAATGGAGACATTATTTGTTGCCAAAGGAGTTTGTTTTATTACTAATCATTAGGCTTTACAGTATCTTAATAATCAAGGAAAGTTGAACCAGAGGTACTTAAAATGGGTTGAGTTTTTGTAGAGTTATACTTTTGTTTTGAAGCACAGGAGTGGGAAGTCCAACAGAGTTACAGACGCCTTGAGCAGAAGGCAAAATTTGTTGACAAAAATAAAGATAGAGGTTGTTGGGTTTGATGAGCTCAAAAGTTTGTATCCCGAAGATCTAGATTTTACAAAGGCTTGGAAGGCTTGTTTGGAACCTATTACCTTGGACCAGACAAAGTGGTTGGATTTCATAATCCAAGATGGCATGTTGTTTAGGGGAAGCTAGTTGTGCATCCCGAGGAGTTCTATGAGAGAGAACCTAATTAAGGAGAAGCATAGTGGGGGATTGTCTAGACACTTTGGTCGAGATAAGACCATTGCTATTGTTGGTGAGAATTATTATTGGCCATAGTTACAACAAGATGTGAGGAAATTTGTGCAAAGTTGTAGAGTGTGTCAAATGGCAAAAGGAACAAGTCAGAATACATGGCTATATCAGCCATTACCTATACCGAAGAATCCATGGGATGATATTAGTATGGATTTTGTTCTTGGTTTACCAAGGACACAAAGAGGACATGATTCTATTTTTGTGGTGGTGGACATTTTCTCAAAGATGGCACATCTTATTCCTTGCAAGAAGACTAATGATGTTGTTCATATTGCCAAGTTATTTTTCAGAGAGTTGGTGAGACTACATGGTCTACCTAAAAGCATAGTTTCAGATCGAGATACAAAGTTTGTTAGTTATTTCTGGAGGACATTGTGGAAGAAGTTGAAGACAGATTTGAAGTTTAGTTTTGCACACCATCCATAGATTGATGGACAAGCAGAAGTGTTGATAGGAGTTTGGGTAACCTGCTACGATGCTTAGTAGGAGATAAGCCCAAGGGATGGAATTTGATTTTACCACAGGAAGAATTTGGATTTGATTTCACCATTAGATAGATTGTATATGGAAATAGTCCAAAAAATGCTTCAAAGTTAAGGAAGTTGGACAAAGGAGAAAAGACAAGTGCCGAAGCTGAAGATTTTAAGGAATATCTGAAGAAATTACATGAAGAGGTGAGAAAACATATTAATAAGATGAATATTTAGTATAAGGCTAAGGCATATCAGAAGAGGAGATATAAGGAGTTCCAGGTAGGAAATGAAGTCATGGTTCACTTGAGAAAAGAGAGGTTTCCAGTTAGAACTTATAATAGGTTAAAAATGAAGAAATTTGGACCATGCAGAATTTTGAAGAAGCATGATTTAGGAAATGCATATGATGTAGAGCTACTGAGTGGGATTAATATTTCCCCTATTTTCAACATTGTAGATTTATCAGAATATCATGAAAGTGGAACAAAGGATGGACCAATAGAAGAATAGTGGAGTATTCTGGCATCTACTTCAATGGAGAAAATAGAAGAGATCTTAGATAGTCGTGTGGGAAGAAGTACTTGGAACATGTAACATGAATATTTGGTGAAATGGAAAGGAAGGCCTGTTGAAGATTCTTCTTGGTTGTCTAAGGCAGAGGTTGACCATTTGGGTTTTCCTCAAACAAACACCTAAGACGTGACAAGGTCACTTCTCAAATTACCCTGGGTGTCTGATGCAGGAGCATCCAATGGTGTAAGGGCAATCTTGCATCACCCAAAAAGATGATGTTTCAAAATCATTGAAGTTGTTTCCATTTCTTTTCAAAATTAGTATTTCTGGTTCCATAATCGCTTGAATAATAATGTAAAACTTTTAGTTTTTCCAAATTGCTAAAAATAGCAACCTGCCATTTTAGAAAAGTTTGCATTTGGGCATGGATTGAAGTGAAAATTTATAGGAAGCTTCATAAATGAAAAATAAAACCTTTGGCAAAGGAATCACGCAAAGATCATTTGTGAGCTGAAAGATATTAAAGTTTCCATTTTCCAAAAAGCACCTGAAAATTATTCAAACTCAGGTTTGAGGCACTAAACGGTCCCGTATGGGCCTGAAAATGAATAGAACCAACAAAGCAGTTCTTAGCACATAGAGCACTCTGCAAGATTTTTGATGCTTAAAACGGTTTGTCAATCAGACACCCGTATCAAAAGTTATGGCTCCCAGAAGTTGACCTATTTTTTGAGGGAGATGCAAATTTTGAAATTTGGTTGTTGGCCACCAAAAAGAGTTATTAATAACCATTTTGGGAACCCTTGGCAGTAGTAAAGTTAAAGGGGAAAGTGTAGAGTTAAGAATAGGTAGGAAAATAAAAACCCTAGCCATTTTGGGGTTACAAAAGGTAGAAGATTCTAGAGCCTAGGGATGTGTAGCTGTAGTGTGTTGCAGCCTGTGGAGGATTGATTCCTTTGATTATAATTGAGCTTCTGTAATGTAATGAGTAGTCCAAATAAATAAAAAAATATTCTATTTTCTATGTGCCATTTATGTTGTTGTGTGTTTTATGATTTACCCCCTTCATCATGTGGTTTTTCCCTTTCTGGGTTTTCCGCATAAAAATACTGGTGTTCATGTGTTATGACTTTGTGTTTACTCTTCTTATGCTTACTTTACTTTCATGTTATTGAAATTGGTAAATGGAATAATGAATGTGTGAAAGAATTTTTTTTTAGTATTCTTTGTATTCAACACTTCCAAGTGTAAGTAACATAAAAGATCAACCTACACATGACGCCTGTTTGCCAGGTTTTCATCATGGTACTTATCCAAGATGCCTATTTACCAGGTTTTCACCATTAGACGAAGGAATTTATCTTTACTATTTTTTTCTTTTTTTTGACTTTTTTTATGGGATAGCATGACAATTACACATGGCACCTACGAGTAGGTTTTCACCATGGTAATGGATAGGAGGGACTCAAGCATCTAGTTCCATGAAAAGTGATAGTCCCACCAGAGATGAATGTTGTCGCATAGACCATGTCAAATATCATTATGCTTATAGATGTTGGTAAAGGGGATTGCATGAGAAGGAGGTGGATTAGGTGGATAGTGGATTATGAAATAGATTATGATGTGGATTATGGAGGACTTATGCAAGGATGAATGGATGGGGGAAAGGTTTATGCAAAATCATGGACCCTAAGAAGGTGATGGGGGAGATATGTACGATAATGGATGAAGGATGGGGAGATGAAGGTATGTGAAAATGTGGAATGGAAGGGAACCATGACCAACAGTCTCGTACATCATGATAAACATTGAAGCTTTTGATGGGAAGGTGGTGTAGGAAGCAATGGAAATGTTTGCTTAGGGGATGGATGACTTACTGATTTAGGGACCCACATAGACTTAGTATTTTTATGATTTTTATTTTTATTGTGGGATTTTTGGAACTTTTGAATGGAAGCAAATTTTTGGATGGAAGCAGATGGTTGGGATTCTTGAGAGGTGGATGCCTCATTTGATTTACTTTCTCTTTACTTAGGGACCCAAACCATTTTAGTTTTGGACTTTTCTTGTGAAGGTATGGGCTTGGGTAGCTATTTGGATGTCTTTGTTGGGAATTAAGGTGTCTCAACCTTGGTAATTCATTGCATTTATTATGTTTGTATTTATTAATTAATTGCCTATGTTGTAAATATTTGTAAATTCTATATTGTCATATTGTGGATGTGGCACGGTGATGTGTCGATCCTACATGGAATATGACAACTTGTAATTTTGTCCTCACATGAGGAGAAGGCGTCCAACTTTGTGTAGGAGCATTTTGCCATGTGTCAGCATCTTCCATGTTGTGTAAGGGAATATTGACTAAAACAGTTATGACAGATTCCTATGATAGAATCTATGACATGTAAGAGTCAGAAATAGAAATTTGTAAGACAGGTAAGGACATGTGTCATGAAGCATCTTTGAATAAGATATATTTGGGTGCCCCAAGGTGGACTATGACATGTTGTAAGAGAATATGCTATTTATAGCATGTGTATGACAGATTCTCTTACAACTGTAAGTTGTAACTGCTATGACAGATTCTATGACGGTCGTAAGTGTCGTAAGAGAATCTGTCATAGCCCATTTTGGAAATAGGCAACCTCTTTGGGATGGGAGCTATGGACAAGTGTTAGGCACATTCTACAATGTTGACCAAGTGTCCTTAGGCATAGGTTTTGGTCCATGAAGCAATGTTGGACACCCATCCCAAGATAGGTCCAATATTGCCTTGTATTTTCTATATAGACAGGTGCTTAGAGATGGAGTTAATATCACAGGTTTACAAGTACTATTATGATGCTAGATTGACTCAAGAAACGAGTGTCAAAGACCATTGAATCTTGCATTGCAAGTGTATTGTAAACAACTTTTAGATTTGTTAATACATTATGTAGGTTTTTGAGTGTGGGGTTTTTCACCTGATAAGGGTTTTCCCCACCGTATATCTTTGTCTCTCTTCTTCTATCTTCTTTCTGGTTCTTGTGTATTTCTGTAATAACTCTGTTAGATGTTGTATGTTGCTATAGTGATAAGGATTAAATTGAATTTGTATAGCTCTCCCCTCATTAGATTAGTGTAGGAAGTGATTTCCACACACCTAGCTTCCTTTCAGTTGGTATCAGAGCCTGGCCAATTTTGGTCTGTTGGGTAGGTGTTTTTTGAATAGATCTTAAGTTGAGTGTGAGTCTATGCAGAGTATTCTGATTTCTATTGCAGCAAGGAGATGGCAAGTACGTCAGGAAGGTTTGAATTGGAGAAGTTCAATGGCAGTAATTTCAAGCTATGGAAGCTCAAGATGGAAGACATGCTTGTTGACCGAGACCTTTGGGAAAGTGTTAATCGAACTAAACCAGCTGCAATGTCACAAGATGACTGGGATCTCAAGGATCGGAAGGCTAAGGGTCTCATAAGACTTAGTCTTGCTAATTTTGTCTTGTTAAATGTCCATGAGGAGATTACTGTAAAACTACTTTGGAAGAAGTTGGGAGATGTGTATCAAGCAAAATCCCTGTTAGTAAACTTTTTCTGAGAAAGAAGTTGTATTCTCTTCGAATGGAGGATAGAGGATTTGTTGCTGAACATATGAGTGCTTTTAATATGTTGGTTGCAGAATTGACATCTATTGGTGTGAAGATGGAGGAGGAGGATCGATGTATGACCTTGCTTTGTTCTTTGTCGGACTCATGGGATCATCTTGTCATGGCTATTGGAAGCACCACATCCACATTCAAAATGAAAGAAGTGGTTTCTTTGCTGTTGTCTAAAGAGATTCAAAGAAAATCTTCTGAGGCAGCCAAAGAGGCCCTTGAAGTTTGTGGAAGACCCAAGGAGAAAGGGAAGAAGGACAAGAAAGCTGAGAAGGGTAGATCCAAATCTCCTGGAAAGTCCAAGGCTCTTTGTTGGAACTGTGGCAAAACTGGGCATTTTCGAAAGGAATGCAAAGAGGAGGAGAAGAAGAAGAAAGCTCCTGATTCAGATTCTGATAAGTCACAAGATGACGATGATTCTTTCATCACAGCCCTAGCAACCCATGCATCTGACGATGTGTGGCTAATCAACTCTAGTGCCTCATTCCACATGACCTCACATCAAGACTGGTTCACTAAGTATGAGGAGTTTGATGGTGGAAAGGTGTATCTGGGTGACAACTCTCATCTGAAGATTGTTGGTCATGGAAGAATCTCTATCTGATTCCCTGATGGTCGAGTGAAGGGGATCTCTGGGGTTATGCACATCCCAGGCTTAGCATGGAACCTTTTTTTCTATAAGTATTTTGAATGATGCAGGTGTGCAGGTTGTCTTTTCGAAAGAAGGATGCAAGATGACTAGAGGAGCTATGGTACTTGCTAAAAGTACTAGGAGAGGTACTTTGTTTTAGCTAGAGGCATGCATTTCACAATGCAATAGTTCTTCTAACTCAAAGAAGAGGGAAGAATTCACTTCATCCCCACTATTTGAACGAGCAGTGAAGAAATCTGTTGTTTCTAGTCTTGATGGTTGTAATCGTGCATTGGAAGTTAAACTTCCTACTGAAAAGACAATGTTATGGCATAAGAGATTTGGCCACATTAGTGAGAAGGGTCTGCATACCCTGAAAAATAAGAACCTTGTTGAGGGGTTAGATGATTGTAATCTTGAGTTTGACTTTTGTGAACATTACATTTATGGAAAACAAAACCATGTTCAGTTTTATTAGAGTTCTCATAAGTCTTCTAGTGTGTTGGACCTTATTCATTCTGATGTGTTTGGTCCTGTTAATGTTCCTTCATTATCAAAGTCTGTATATTTGATATCTTTTATAGATGATTACAGTAGAAGGACATGGATTTATTTTCTCAGAAGCAAATCTAAAGTCTATAGTAAGTTTAAGGAGTTTAGGGCCTTTGCTGAAAATTAAACTGGTAAAAAAATTAAATGTTTGAGAACTGACAACAGTGGCGAGTTCTGTTCTATAGAATTCAATAAATATTGCAAGGAGCTTGGGATTGAAAGACATAAGACAAATCCATACACCCCACAGCAAAATGGAGTTGCAGAGAGGATGAACAAGACACTGATGGAGAAGGCTAGGAGTATGCTTAGTGGAGTTGGCCTAGAACAAAATTTTTGGGCTGAACCTGTTGCCACTGCTTGCTATCTGGTAGATAGATCTCCTACATCTTCTCTTGTTGGAAAGACACCCATGGAGGTGTGGTCTAGTAGAAAGCTTTCAATAAGGAATCTTCATGTTTTTGGTTGTGAGGCATATGCACATGTGCCTAGGGAGAAGCGGTCAAAGTTGGAGAACAAGGCTGTTAAGTGTATCTTCATTGGCTATGGTGTTGGTGTGAAAGGATACAATCTTTGGGACCCTGTGGCTGAAAAAGTGTTGTATAGCAGAAGTGTCATCTTCAGAGAGCTTACACCTTCTTCCACTATTTTGTAGCTAGAAGAAATAGTAAGGAAAGAGGATGTTGTTCAATTTCCTGCTACCCCTGAGAAGACTAAACAAAAAGACAATGTTGGACCTGATGATGAGGAGAGCTCTGGCAACTCTAAAAGCTTAGATGAAGAAGCTAAACCTCAACCTTAGCTCTTAAGGAGGTCTACACAGATAAGAAAGCAACTTGAAAGGTTTGGTTTTACATTGCTTGATTCTAGTTGTGCTTATACTTTGGTTACTAACAGTGATGAACCTAGAACTGTATTAGAGGCTATGGACATGAGAGATGTAGGTTCCTGGAAGGAGGCCATGGAGGATGAAATGGCTTCTTTGAAAAAGAATCAAACTTGGGACTTGGTGCCTTTGCCTCTTGGACGGAAACCCGTTGGATGCAAATGGGTGTTCAAGAAGAAATTTGGTGTAGATGGCAATGTTGAGAAGTATAAGGCCAGATTGGTTGCGAAGGGGTATTCACAAGTGGAGGGTATAGATTATGGTGTTCTCTCCCATTGCAAAGCTAACATCCATTCCATTCCTATTGTCCCTCGCAACAGCTTATGACTTCGAGGAAGAAATCTACATGTCACAGCCAAAGCATTACATGGTGAAAGGTAAATAAAATTTGGTTTACAAACTTAAAAAGTCTTTGTATGGTTTGAAGCAATCCCCTAGGAGATGGTACTTGAATTTTGATGCCTTTGTGTTGTCAATTAGATTTGTGAGATCAAAATTGGATCACTGTGTGTATTATAAATTTGATGGTGATCGTATTCTCATTGTTGCACTGTATGTTGATGATATGTTGCTCATTGAGAAAGGTAAAAATATGATTTCTGATTTTAAATCTCAGTTGTCAACATAGTTTGAAATGAAAGATTTAGGGGCAGCCAGGTACATTCTAGGAATGGAAATCAAAAGAGACAGAACCAACAGAAAACTTTGGTTAAGCCAGAGTAAGTATGTGAAGACCATGTTGGATAGGTTCAACATGGCAGATTGTAGACCATTGTGTGTTCCCATTTCTTTGGCGACAAAGTTGCCTATTGAGGATTGTCCAAAATCTCCTAGTGAGGTGGAAGACATGAGCAGAGTACCTTACGCTAGTGTTGTTGGCAGTTTGCTATATGCTATGGTCTGCACAAGACCAGACATTGCCCAAGCAGTGGGAGTCCTTAGTCAATTTATGGCTAATCCTAGACGAGTTCATTGGGATGCAATTAAGTGAGTGTTTAGATATCTGAGGGGTACTTCCAAGTATTCCATTTTCTATCATGGTAATGTTTCAGGACCTTTGCATTCTATTGATATTCATGGATTTGTGGATTCAGATTGGGTAGGTGACATTAACAGCAGGAGATCCACCAGTGCTTATGTGTTTACACTGTTTGGTGGTGCTATTAGTTGGATGAGTAAGCGACAACCTATTGTTGCTTTGTCCACGATAGAAGCTGAGTATATGGCAGCAACTCATGCTTGTAAGGAAGCCATTTGGCTTAAGAGATTGTGTTCAGATATTGGTGTTGATGCATGTCAGATCACGATCAGTTGTGACAGTCAGAGTGCAATTTGCCTTGTGAAGAATCCAACTTTCCATGCTAGAACAAAGCACATTGATGTTTAATTTCACTTCATGCGAGACATGGTTGAGGATGGAAAGGTAAATTTAGGGAAGGTAGATACTTTGAAGAATGTCGCAGATGCATTAACGAAACCAGTGAGCATAGAGAAGTTTAGATGGTGTTCAGAGTCTATCGACCTCTTGGCTTATAGCAGTTAAATCTTGTTTTTCTATTAGCTCTTACAAGGTGTTTGACAAGTGGGAGAATGTTGGGAATTAAGGTGTCTCAACCTTGGTAATTCCTTGCATTTATTATGTTTGTATTTATTAATTAATTGCCTATGTTGTAAATATTTGTAAATTCCATATTGTCATATTGTGGGATGTGGCACAGTGATGTGTCGATCTTACATGGAATATGACAACTTGTAATTTTGTCCTCACATGAGGAGATAGGCATCCCACTTCGTGGTAGGAGCATTTTTCCATGTGTCGGCATCTTCCATGTTGTGTAAGGGAATATTGACCGAAACGGTTATGACAGATTCCTATGACATGTAAGAGTCGTAAATAGAAGTTTGTAAGATAGGTAAGGACATGTGTCATGAAGCATCTTTGAATAAGGTATATTTGGGCACCTCAAGGTGGACTATGACATATTGTAACAGAATATGCTATTTATAGCATGTGTATGACAGATTCTCTTACAGCTGTAAGTTGTAACCACTATGACAGATTCTATGATGGTCGTAAGTGTCATAAGAGCATCTGTCATAGCCCATTTTGGAAATAGGTGACCTCTTTGGGATGGGAGCTATGGACAAGTGTTAGGCACATTCTACAATGTTGACCAAGTATCCTTAGGCATGGGTTTTGGTCCATGAAGCCATGTTGGATGCCATCCCAAGATAGGTCCAATATTGCCTTGTATATTCTATATAAACAGGTGCTTGGAGATGGAGTTAATATCATAGGTTTACAGGTACTGTTATGCTACTAGATTGACTCCAGACACGAGTGTCGAAGACCATTGAAGCTTGCATTGCAAGTGCATTGTAAACAACTTTCAGATTTGTTAATACATTGTGCAGGTTTCTGAGTGTGTGGTTTTTCACCCAATAAGAGTTTTCCCCACCGCATATCTTTGTCTCTCTTCTTCTGTCTTCTTTCTGGTTATTGTGTATTTCTGTAATAACTATGTTAGATGTTGTATGTTTCTGTAGTGATAAGGATTAAATTAAATTTGTATATCTCTCCCCTCATTAGATTAGAGTAGGAAGCGATTTCTGCACACCTAAGTTCCTTTCAATATTTTGCTTTGATTTTTTGCATTGATGTCCTAAGGCATGAGGGTCTTAGGATTTTTGGTAGGATTTTTGGATTTATAGATAGAGGCATCCAAAAAAATTTTTTTGAATCCCATGGGTTTGGTGGAATGATTGGAAGCTTTATGTTTAGACAATATGTGCATTTGTTGGTCATGATTAAGATTTTAATGAGGGATTTTATGGATAAGTGGATAATTAGGTGTTGGTAGAAGTGGAGGCAAAGTTGATGGAGGGATAGTAGAAGTTGGAAGTAGTGGAGGTAAATTGGATGATGGAAAATTACGAGTTGGAATTAATGGAGGTAAATTGGCTGGTGGAAGGTGTATGGTCACATGCTTTTGACATTTGTAGGATAATGGAGGTGGAATGGCTACATATGTTTTGGGGGTATGATAGGATTTGTGATGGAAAGTGGACTTAGGATGCATGGAGGAATTACCAAAATCTTTATATTGTTTACCTTGGGGTGTATATCCAAAGCCATATGAGCATGGAGGGACCTTGACATGGATTGGCCCCAAAATACCTTGTTCATGAAAGCCTAAGCCTTTACCTTGGTAGTTTATGTTTTGGAGTATGTGATGGACAATGGGACTAGGTGTAGTTTGAACACTAGACTTGAGATTATTATTGGATGGAGAATCTGAAGTGTAGGACAAAGGTTGTTGCCCTAGGGAAGAAAATTCATGGATGAGGGCAGTAAGATCAATAGGACTAAGGCTTGATGTTTTCACATTCTTAGCATTAAACTATTGACATACCTCTTGGGTTGCTTGAATGGAAGGGGATGACTCTTGGATAGGCTCTTAGTCAACAACATGAAGATATGATTGGTCTTGATTTGGGTTCATGATAGGAGGTTCGTGAATAGGCTTAATGGCTTTTGGATCGCATGATGGGGTTGAAGGGCTAGGCATGTTAATGGAGAGCTCTTTAATAGACTCATGAGTGGGTGTTTGACATGGGGGTGTTCTATCCCTTACTAGTAGCCATTGGATCACATCCTTTGCAATTACATGGGTGAATGGACAAATAGTGGATGGATGATAAGGGTAGATGGTGTTGTAGGCTTAGGATTATGATTAGGTTGAGGGATAATTAGATTGGATGGATTAGGATTAGGATTGGATGAAGGGATAATGAAATTGGATATATTAGGATTTGGATTAGATGGAGGTGACACATGGGATTGGGATGATTTGTCATGATTTCCCATTTGATATTGATACACATTGTAAACAATTGGGAAAAATATTGGGCATTCATCGGTATTATGGCCTTTGGTCCTATGGTACTTTCTTCAAATGGGTTGATGGGGGGAAGTTCAATGAATTTATTTTTTAGCATTTCTTGTAAAACTATCTCAGCCGCATGTTTTGGTGAAGGATTAGAATGACATGGTGATTAAGGTAATGAAGGGTGATGGACCAATGGACTACGATTGAGATCACATGGTGGTGTTGGGATAAGACTTGTTGGCTGATGTGTTGGCATGTGATTGGATGGTGAATGTGACTCATAGGATGCCTTGGCTAGATTGGTGTCTCCCTTGTCAAAGGATATTAGGTCTTTCTCCAAATATTGACTTAAGGACACTTGATTTATGTACAAGGGCTACTTGTATTTTATGTGCTTCTTTTTGCAAAGGTGGACTTAGGCCTATCAATGGTGCTTGATGTGGAGACATTTGGTTGCCTTGTGGATGGGTTTGTTGATGTGTTGGAATGAAGGGATATGTTGATGTGGAATTGTCATGATTGATGAATAGATTAGGTTGGTGTTGGTGCAGGAGCACCAAGACATCAGGGTTTTGGTTAGATTTTCTAGTAGGTTGTTTTATTTAATAAGGTCTTGGAGACCATCTTCATAAGGCTTGAAAGCCATATTTGTAATAGGACCTTGTCCAAATGTAGAAAAGAAGCTATTATCTTGTTGCAAGTCCTAGTTAGGATAGTCATATTGCATAGGCAGTCTTAGGGAGTCATTAAGTTTTAATATTTGTATAGGATAGTCATTAAGTTTCTATGGTTGTAAGCCTTTTAAAGGCATGTCAAAGGTGTGTAGATGTGTTAACACCTTGTCAAAGGTTAGGAGGTGGTTAATCAAAGGTTAAACCACATATTTAAAAGCTTGTTAAACTCAAAAAGCCACCGGTGTAGTCCAAGAAAGACAGTTTCCATATTAATCTCTTGAATAGCAGTTAAAAAGCAAGAAAGCATCGATGGTTTTGGGATGCAAAACATTTTCATGCATTGTAGGAGGCTTGTATTAAGCCAAGGAAAGTTGTAATATGGAGATCATTCGAAGGATTTGAAAGATATAACAGAAAAACCATTGTTTCCTGCCTTTTTTCTGAAATTTTCTAAGTTTATGTGTATTTTGAGCCGTACCACTGTACAGTACAGCCTTGTCATGGGATGTTGAATGTTTGGAGGTGAAGCTTGCAGACACGAGTGTCGAAGACCATTGAAGCTTGCATTGCAAGTTCATTGTAAACAACTTTCAAATTTGTTAATACATTGTGCAGGTTTCTGAGTGTGTGGTTTTTCACCCAATAAAGGTTTTCCCCACCATATATCTTTGTCTCTCTTCTTCTGTCTTCTTTCTGGTTCTTGTGTATTGCTGTAATAACTATGTTAGATGTTGTATGTTTCTGTAGTGATAAGGATTAAATTGAATTTGTATATCTCTCCCCTCATTAGATTAGAGTAGGAAGCGATTTCTGCACACCTAAGTTCCTTTCAATATTTTTCTTTGATTTTTTGCATTGATGTCCTAAGGCATGAGGGTCTTAGGATTTTTGGTGGGATTTTTGGATTTATAGATAGAGGCATCCAAAAAAATTTTTTTGAATCCCATGGGTTTGGTGGAATGATTGGAAGCTTTATGTTTAGACAATATGTGCATTTGTTGGTCATGATTAAGATTTTAATGAGGGATTTTATGGATAAGTGGATAATTAGGTGTTGGTAGAAGTGGAGGCAAAGTTGATGGAAGGATAGTAGGAGTTGGAAGTAGTGGAGGTAAATTGGATGATGGAAAATTAGGAGTTGGAATTAATGGAGGTAAATTGGCTGGTGGAAGGTGTATGGTCACATGCTTTTGACATTTGTAGGATAATGGAGGTGGAATGGCTACATATGTTTTGGGGGTATGATAGGATTTGTGATGGAAAGTGGACTTAGGATGCATGGAGGAATTACCAAAATCTTTATATTGTTTACCTTGGGGTGTATATCCAAAGCCATATGAGCATGGAGGGACCTTGACATGGATTAGCCCCAAAATACCTTGTTCATGAAAGCCTAAGCCTTTACCTTGGTAGTTTATGTTTTGGAGTATGTGATGGACAATGGGACTAGGTGTAGTTTGAACACTAGACTTGAGATTATTATTGGATGGAGAATCTGAAGTGTAGGACAAAGGTTGTTGTCCTAGGGAAGAAAACTCATGGATGAGGGCAGTAAGATCAATAGGATATGGTGGATTTGCAATGGGGTTGATGGTGGATGAGGTAGGCTCATTAGGATCTTGCTTATGTTCATTTAGATCCAAGCTATTGATTTGATCTTCTATGTTGGCTTGGGGGACAAGTGTCTCATCATGGGAAGTGGATATTTGCTCATTATTGCTAGATGGAGGGAAAGTTTCTTTTCTTCGAATGAAGGCCATGAAACTGGGTGAATGCTCAAGTAGGTCAACAAGAATTTCATTGGATGGAGCATGTAGGTCTTGGGTGTCTTTCTCATGAATGGTAATGGGGGTATGACTAGGATCAAGTGGCTCATGGATAGGTTCATCATTATGGATATCATCTTGATCATGAAAAAGGTACATGTTATGGATGGGTTGAAGGGAAATACTTTGATCCTGATTAGGACTAAGGCTTGATGTTTTCACATTCTTAGATTAAACTATTGACATACCTCTTGGGTTGCTTGAATGGAAGGGGATGACTCTTGGATAGGCTCTTAGTCAACAACATGAAGATATGATTGGTCTTGATTTGGGTTCATGATAGGAGGTTCGTGAATAGGCTTAATGGCTTTTGGATCGCATGATGGGGTTGAAGGGCTAGGCATGTTAATGGAGAGCTCTTTAATAGACTCATGAGTGGGTGTTTGACATGGGGGTGTTCTATCCCTTACTAGTAGCCATTGGATCACATCCTTTGCAATTACATGGGTGAATGGACAAATAGTGAATGGATGATAAGGGTAGATGGTGTTGTAGGCTTAGGATTATGATTAGGTTGAGGGATAATTAGATTGGATGGATTAGGATTAGGATTGGATGAAGGGATAATGAAATTGGATATATTAGGATTTGGATTAGATGGAGGTGACACATGGGATTGGGATGATTTGTCATGATTTCCCATTTGATATTGATACACATTGTAAACAATTGGGAAAAATATTGGGCATTCATCGGTATTATGGCCTTTGGTCCTATGGTACTTTCTTCACATGGGTTGATGGGGGGAAGTTCAATGAATTTATTTTTTAGCATGTCTTGTAAAACTATCTCAGTTGCATGTTTTGGTGAAGGATTAGAATGACATGGTGATTAAGGTAATGAAGGGTGATGGACCAATGGACTAGGATTGAGATCACATGTTGGTGTTGGGATAAGACTTGTTGGCTGATGTGTTGGCATGTGATTGGATGGTGAAGGTGACTCATAGGATGCCTTGGCTAGATTGGTGTCTCCCTTGTCAAAGGATATTAGGTCTTTCTACAAATATGGACTTAAGGACACTTGATTTATGTACAAAGGCTACTTGTATTTTTATGTGCTTCTTTTTGCAAAGGTGGACTTAGGCCTATCAATGGTGCTTGATGTGGAGACATTTGGTTGCCTTGTGGATGGGTTTGTTGATGTGTTGGAATGAAGGGATATGTTGATGTGGAATTGTCATGATTGATGAATAGATTAGGTTGGTGTTGGTGCAGGAGCACCAAGACATTAGGGTTTTGGTTAGATTTTCTAGTAGATTGTTTTATTTAATAAGGTCTTGGAGACCATCTTCATAAGGCTTAAAAGCCATATTTGTAATAGGACCTTGTCCAAATGTAGAAAAGAAGCTATTATCTTGTTGCAAGTCTTAGTTAGGACAGTCATATTGCATAGGCAGTCTTAGGGAGTCATTAAGTTTTAATATTTGTATAGGATAGTCATTAAGTTTCTATGGTTGTAAGCCTTTTAAAGGCATGTCAAAGGTGTGTAGATGTGTTAACACCTTGTCAAAGGTTAGGAGGTGGTTAATCAAAGGTTAAACCACATATTTAAAAGCTTGTTAAACTCAAAAAGCCACCGATGCAGTCCAAGAAAGACAGTTTCCATATTAATCTCTTGAATAGCAGTTAAAAAGCAAGAAAGCAACGATGGTTTTGGAATGCAAAACATTTTCATGCATTGTAGGAGGCTTGTATTAAGCCAAGGAAAGTTGTAATATGGAGATCATTCGAAGGATTTGAAAGATATAACAAAAAAACCATTGTTTCCTGCCTTTTTTCTGAAATTTTTTGAGTTTATGTGTATTTTGAGCCGTACCACTGTACAGTACAGCCCTGTCATGGGATGTTGAATGTTTGGAGGTGAAGCTTGAGGAGTTAACTGTCCATTGAAGCAAGTTTGGGCTCTTGGCATTGAATAGAAAGAATGTTATGACTGTAGAAGATAAAACTGCTCTTTAACCTACTGTTTCAATCAGAAAATTCACTATTTTTTTTGTGTTTGCCATACCTATACGAAACAGTCAAAGCCCTAGTTTATCGTGGGCAGTTAGAGGGTTGAATCAACTTTGCTTTGAAACTTATTTGGGCTCTTGACACCCATTTTTTCTTCTGTACTCCCTTTTTGTTTGAGAGTGGTTTAATAACCCTGAGTTAGGGTTCTGTCAGCAAATTCCTAATGCTATACTCATTCCACTAAACCACCATGTCTTATAATCAGTGGAATGAGTCATGTAGAGTTTACTTTAATGGTTTGTGAAGACCTTAAAGGTAGGAGAATGGTTTTGGTCCAAATCTTCCATGCACATGTCTCTGCAGATTCATGTTTATGACTTGTGACTTGGACAGCAGCAAGTATGTGATGATCAGTGACAAAGAAGTGGAATGTTGGTGAATGGAGGAGTGGAGGTGTTGTATGTTGCAATATTCTCTTGGATCTAGAAAGGATCCCATGACTATAAAAATGGGGATAGTCAATGTGAGAAGACAATAGACCTCCAGTAGACAGTCACTGCAGAGAAGGCTTAAGGACAGCCATTGCCAAGAAGGTAATTAATTTGTCAATGAAGACATTGGTATGTGTGCATGTTATAGATTGATGTGTAGCAAAGGGATTGGGCTTGTGTAGAGGGAGACTACCCCAAGGAGGTAGTGTGACTATTTACTAGTGGAGTAATAGTGTTGTGACTATCTTGAGAAGGCAGAATAAGGACTGCTGTCCTGCAGACCCTGTTTGGTGGGTTAGAGGGAGTCTTGTTTGGAGTTAGACATCTTGGAAGGTGTAGAATGAAGTTATTGGGTCAAAGACCATGTGTTGGTCATGTTGAAGTTATGAACATGCTTCTATTTTCATAGATGCTCTGCATCATATTGGTATCAGAGCTAGCTAGTAGATCCTTGAGAGTGTTGTGGATCTTGTGAAGAAGATAAAGGTCTATGAGAGTTTGTGAAGATGCCTCCTAAAAACCAGATGGCAAGAGAGAATTCTAAGTTGAGAGAAGCCTTAGAGGCAAGAGAGAAAGAGCTGAGGGATAGAAGAGAGCAGGATGCTGTCAAAGACAGAGAGCTGAGGCAAGTAAGAAGGGAGAATGCAACAATCTTGGCAAGATTGGAAGCATTAGAGAAGAATCCAAGAAAGGATGAACAAAATGAGTTAGAAGGAGATGAGGATGCTGATGAGAATCCTCCTGAGGATGAGTTAGATGCTGAAGAAAAGAAGTTTGTGAGATTGCTGAAGGCAGTCCAAGGAAGTGGAACTAAGGCAAACATAGAGCTACCTATCTATCAGGGAAAGATGGATAGTGAAGAGGTATTATGGTGGATAGATGCCCTGGAAAATTTTTTTGAATATGAGGAGATGAATGATGAGAAGAAGATCAAGTTTGCAAAAACAAAACTGAGAGGAACAACACTTACCTGGTGGAGTAGTGTGCAGACAGAAAGAGTGGCTAGAGGTGCATCAAAAATCACTTCTTGGGGTAGGATGAAGGATATGATGAAGGATCAATTCCTTCCATCTGATTACTCCATTCAAACAAAGAGGATGAGATAGAATCTAAAGTAGAAGGACATGGATGTTATGTCCTATACTGAGCAATTTCATAAGCTTAGTATTAGAGGTGGATTAGAGGATGAAGAAGAGAAAGTGGCAAGATACCTTAATGGGCTTAGGTATAACTTGCATGATGAGATTGGGTTGGCAGTACCAAAAACACTTGGAGAGTGTTTTCAGTTAGCCATTAGGGCTGAAGAGAGAGTGAAGAGGAAGCAAGAAAGGCAAGGAGGTTATGGAAGAGGAAATAGAGGTAGGGGCAGACCTACTAATTAAGTTCAGAATAGCAATGAGAAGGGTAAGGAGTTGTCTACAGAACAGAGAGGTGGATATAGAGGTGGAGGTAGATTTGGATCAGGTAGAGGAGTGTTCACAAGTAGATGTTATCACTGCAATAAGGTGGGACACACATCTTTCAACTGTCCTAAGAAGGATGGTGTTGACAAGACCAAGGAAAGAAGAGTTCACTTGGCACAAGAAGAGGAGAAGCTAGAAGAACCAGAAATGTCGTCAGCCTCTCCAATGATGGATGGAAAGATGCTCATGGTGGAAAGAGGTAAGATGCAGCAACCACGATAGGTATCTATTTTTAGAACTAATTGTTTGAGCCATGGCAAGATATGCAAGTTGATTGTAGATTCAGGTTCTCATGATAACTTAGTTTCTTGGGAAATGGTGAATAAGTTGGGATTGAAAACTTTTGATCATCTTAGTCCTTACAATGTCACTTGGGTGAGTCAAGAACAGCAGGTAAGGATCACTAAGAAAGCTTATGTTGATTTCACAATTGGTCCATATTAGGACTATGTTTTGTGTCATGTTATTCCTATGACATGTGGGCATGTAATCTTGGGTAGACCCTGGCAGTATTTGAGAAGGACTATTCATGATGGGTATGTTAATACCTATGTAGTGCACAAAGATGGTAAGAAGTTCAAATTGATACCTTTACCTTGTGAGGAGAAGAAGGAACATGTTGTTATTTGTTTTGGGAAAAACTTACAATTGAATGTGCAGGTTAAGTATGATTGCAAACAGCAGCAACAGATGCAACAGAAGGTGGATGACAGTCCTAGAGAGCAGCAGGCTTGGGACTTGAGTTATGTCAAAGTTGGAGACCTTGAGTGCCCTATAAAGAAGCAGAAGAAGGAAGACAAATAGCAGATGGTACAGGGAGGAATGAATCAGAAGTTCCAGTTGAGAAGAGCTGAAGTATTACAGCAGCAAGGTCCTAGACAAGGACACCAAAACAAGTTTTATGGTTCTAACACTGTTTACAAGAGCCATGCAGGTTGGAGAAGGAGAAAGATAACTCTAGGAGAGTTCATGTTTCCTAGTCAGAGGAACATTCCAACATGGTTGAAGAACATTCAGAGCAGATCCCCTAACTCTTGGGACAAGAGTTTTCATCATGTCGGGGAGTATGGTGCAGGAGCACCAAGACATCAGGGTTTTGGTTAGATTTTCTAGTAGGTTGTTTTATTTAATAAGGTCTTGGAGACCATCTTCATAAGGCTTGAAAGCCATATTTGTAATAGGACCTTGTCCAAATGTCGAAAAGAAGCTATTATCTTGTTGCAAGTCTTAGTTAGGACAGTCATATTGCATAGGCAGTCTTAGGGAGTCATTAAGTTTTAATATTTGTATAGGATAGTCATTAAGTTTCTATGGTTGTAAGCCTTTTAAAGGCATGTCAAAGGTGTGTAGATGTGTTAACACCTTGTCAAAGGTTAGAAGGTGGTTAATCAAAGGTTAAACCACATATTTAAAAGCTTGTTAAACTCAAAAAGCCACCAGTGCAATCCAAGAAAGACAGTTTCCATATTAATCTCTTGAACAGCAGTTAAAAAGCAAGAAAGCATCAATGGTTTTGGAATGCAAAATGTTTTCATGCATTGTAGGAGGCTTGTATTAAGCCAAGGAAAGTTGTAATATGGAGATCATTCGAAGGATTTGAAAGATATAATAGAAAAACCATTGTTTCCTGCCTTTTTTCTGAAATTTTCTGAGTTTATGTGTATTTTGAGCCGTACCATTGTACAGTACGGCCCTGTCATGGGATGTTGAATGTTTGGAGGTGAAGCTTGAGGAGTTAACTATCCATTGAAGCAAGTTTGGGCTCTTGGCATTGAATAGAAAGAATGTTATGACTGTAGAAGATAAAACTACTCTTTAACCTACTATTTCAATCAAAAAAATCACTATTTTTTCTGTGTTTGCCGTACCTATACGAAACAATCAAAGCCCTAGTTTATCATGGGCAGTTAGAGGGTTGAATCAACTTTGCTTTGAAACTTATTTGGGCTCTTGACACCCATTTTTACTTCTGTATTCCCTTTTTGTTTGAGAGTGGTTTAATAACCTTGAGTTAGGGTTCTGTCAGCGAATTCCTGATGCTATACTCATTCCACTGAACCACCATGTCTTATAATCAGTGGAATGAGTCATGTAGAGTTTACTTTAATGGTTTGTGAAGATCTTGAAGGCAGGAGAATGGTTTTGGTCTGAATCTTCCATGCACATGACTCTGCAGATTCATGTTTATGACTTGTGACTTGGATAGCAGCAAGTATGTGATGATCAGTGACAAAGAAGTGGAATGTTGGTGAATGGAGGAGTGGAGGTGTTGTATGTTGCAAGATGCTCTTGGATCTAGTAAGGATCCCATGACTAGAAAAATAGGGATAGTCAATGTGAGAAGACAATAGACCTCCAGTAGACAATCACTGCAGAGAAGGCTTAAGGACAGCCATTGCCAAGAAGGTAATTGATTTGTTTTCTAGGCTATTGATTTGTCAATGAAGACATTGGTATGTGTGCATGTTATAGATTGATGTGTAGCAAAGGGATTGGGCTTGTGTAGAGGGAGACTACCCCAAGGAGGTAGTGTGACTATTTACTAGTGGAGTAATAGTGTTGTGACTATCTTGAGAAGGCAGAATAAGGACTGTTGTCCTGTAGACCCTATTTGGTGGGTTAGAGGGAGTCTTGTTTGGAGTTAGACATCTTGGAAGGTGTAGAATGAAGTTATTGGGTTAGAGACCATGTGTTGGTCATGTTGAAGTTATGAACATACTTCTGCTATCATAGATGCTCTATATCAGGTGTGATGGTGAAGGTGATGACATGTAAGGTTGAGGTGGCATTGGTTGATGTTGAGATGGTGTTTGGACTTGTTGTTGTGGTATGACTTTTTGTTGTTGGTGGTGAATGTGTTGATTTGATGGTTGGAATTGTTGAATTGGTTGATGTTGTGATGATGGAAGGGTTGCAGAGGATGATGATTGTTGTGATATGGATTGATATGGATAAGGGTTGACATTGGATGAGGTGTGATAGGTTGATGAAGGATTGGTGTGACATGTGGATGGATGAGGTTGATATGATGATGTAGGTGACACATGGGATTGATGTGGAGGTTGTTGATGTTGGTATTGTGGTTGAGTTTGTTGAATGGATAGAGGATGATGTGCTTGTTGGGCTTGACAAGTGGCGATGAGGTGTTGGGCTTGTTCTATGAGTTGTTGCATTCGAGGTGATTGGCTTGTTTGAAGTTTTTGGATGATGACATGGACCTTTTGAATGGTTTTCTGATTTAGAGGTGATTGGTTTGCTTGATATTGGTGAAGTAGGTGAATGAGGTCTTGTGCTAGGTCTTCAAATGTTGTCATATTGTCACACATGTGTTTATGGATTAAGACCCTTTTGGCAAATGCTTGACTAAGATTATGATGATGATGTGGATGATTTGGATGATGATTTGATGATTAGGATGAAGGTGATGAGGAATGATTAGGATGAAAATGATTGGGGTATGATTAGGATGGAAATGATTAGGAATGATGTTGTTTGGATATGATTGGAAGATATGAGATTAGGTGTGATGATGAGTTGGATATGAGGTGTAGGATGACTTGTTTATGTGTTTGGTGTTTATAGATTGATTTGGAAATGTTCAAACAAATGATTATGCATATACACACATGAATCACTCATGCAGGACACATAAGCAATTTTAACTTTGAAATATGAAGAATGTGATGATTAAGGAAGCACATGAAGAAGACACATCAACAAGCCCTAAGACTAGTCAAGTGGATATGGCCAATTAGGTCTCAAGCTAGGTTGCACAAGGTTGACTAAGGGTGCAATGAAAGCAAAATCTTGCCACACTGTTGGGAGAAAGGGGTAACCCACCCTTCACCTTCACTTCCCAAAGGTATAAAGTTCTTTGGGGCTTAGCCAAGAGTGACAAAATTATGACTCTCAAAGGAGGATGTCTTTCAATTCACACCTCGATTGAGGTTGTCCCTTGGAGTGGTGTGTCTCCAAACAGGCCTCCTAGGAAGGGTATGACAAATGCAAACCAAGTGAGCTATCACTTGATTCACACCCGTAGTTGTTAATTTACCTTAGAAAAATGAGATGTGTGTAAATAGTTCAAGCACTTGTTCTCTTTAACCCAAGTCAAAATGTGTGATTAAAGACACTTGTTCATTTTAAGCCTAATTTTTGATGTGTGATTGAAGACAAGATTGATTTTAAGCCCAAAATCCAAATGTGTTTGCAAACAATGATTAAGAGATGAAAGATGAAATGAGTGAACCTAATGTTGTTGTGACTAATCCAAACACTGCTCCATCTCCTTTGATTCACCTACAAGCCATGAAATCAAAAAAGAAATAAGTAAAATTGCATAGAAGACCTTTATATGAAAAAAGATGAAATCTAAATTTTTTTTTATTAAGATGACCTGGTACAACTAAACAGATTGCATAAATAGAAAATTTAGGAAATTTCATGCACTTTTTAAAAAAAAATCATCAAAATTGGATCAATTTTGCTCAAGATATGCTCATTTGAAGTTTAAAAAGAAACTAAAATTTTACTGCGAAAAAGCCTATAAAACAATACAATCACCTAGTAATTTTTGCTCAACTGCGAAGTTCGTCCTATTATCTTTCCAATGAGTCCTTGTTTGCATGATTTAGAGCCCGTATGCCCAAGTTATGATAAAAAGAAAACAAATGGCCCCCCTAGGGCTTATGGAGACAAAAGGCAGGTCTGCTAACTATCATCCGACTGCTAGCGGTTAGAGGAAGAAGTGATCACATGCAACGTTTGATCACCAACAGTTAAGGTTTCAAAGTGGCAGTTTAGGTTAGCCTCTGGTCTATCATATGACCAGGGGCGAAGCCATCACAAAAATAAAAAGGAACTTAAGCCCTCCTCTGCCCACGGTCACGAATGTGACCGGGCATCAAGACTCCAAACACACCTACGTATACCAAAAAGGTCGATAGTTTTATTTAAGGTCGATTGGAATAGGGTTTGTGAATTATTGTAGATGGCAGTATGAAAATCAAATGGTGACCACAACTACTCTGCTAACTGCAACCTAAAGGCGATGTCGATAGTTTTAAAAGATCATGTAGAGGGCGGTTTAGGACTGTGACTAGGGCGTCTCGACTAAAATGTTAACGTTTTGATTTGTGATTGAAGATTTTATAAGCTGCGACCTGGGGGCTTTCTACGATGTTGTCAATGTTTGAAATAGGCGGTGAATGAAATGTGAAAGGGTGGTGACTTGATTTTTCCAGTGGCAGATCAAAGGCTAGGGTTTGAAAAGGTTAGAAGGTGGAGTAGTCCACAGACACCATCGAATGCACGCAGAGGTCAGCTTTGGAGATCTTAAAGCATGCAAACAACGTCCCAACGCAGGTCTTGATCCAGTCAAGAGTATAGAGGATGTAACACCAATAGAGGCTTGTGATGCGAAGACAATAGTTATGAAATAGGGTGGAGCCTTTGATTCAGAGGTAACGAGATGTGGAAGGGTGAGAGGTAGTCAATGGTAGGCTTCTGGAGATAGTCGAGGAGAGATCTGTGGATAGGCGGTCGGTGTAGTAGGGAAGGGAGATAGTGGAGGTCAGAGATCTAGGCAGTGATGGTAGGTGAGTTGAAGGCAATGGGAAGGTATGTACAGGGGTGTCGACTTACTTCTAGGGTTTGGCAGCAATGGAAGAGGAGATTAGGCAGTGGCTTGAAGACCTTTAGCAGCGATAGTAAGATCTAAGGTGTGGGAAAGATTTACAAAGGAAGCAAAAATGAGGTCACCACCACGGGTGATGACATAGAGGAGGTGACACAATGTTGACCTAGGTTTTTCAAGATGTCAATAGGAGGTAGTCTGGGCAGTAGTGAGTGTAGGAGATTGATTGGCAATGGCTTGGAGTCGTCGAGAACAAAGAATGTCAGCTAAAAGGGTTTAAATCAGCGTTAGGGAGACTTAGATATAACATAGTGATGGGAATTTTAATGGTGCTAGAGTTTGCAAGGAGATTAAGATTGACAAGCCTGTGAATTTAAAACCTGCAAAGAGACTATGAATAAAGCTTTTAAACTTGCAATGACATTAAATCAACCTGTAACATTTGACCAATGCTTGCATACAAAATATTAACCTACCAATAGAATGATAAGCCCAAGTCTTTTGATAAACCAAAAATTTTCAATAAAGCAAAAACTTTCAACCAAGGTCCCTGTGCAGAGGTCATATGGCTCCGTACGGACATGCGAAGGGACTAAAACTAAAAAAAAAATTCAAAAATTTTTCAATGACAAAACCCTAGTAAGTTTATAGTCAAAACTCATGGAAACAGCCTCTCGGACACGATGACAATGTTAATTTTAACCCAAGAAGTCACCTGCAACAATTTACTCCCAAAACTTGACAAACTAAGGGTTAAAACATGCAAATTTTTACACCAAAAACCTGCAAAAACTCATGATTAGATCCAATAGGGCATGTTCATGTCGGGTTCACCAAAAATGTGATCAAAAAAATTGGATAAATGAAAATGATAAGACAATACAATGCATTACCTAATCCAAATCTTCAATACTTCGAATAGATGGAATGATAGATGCATGCAAGATGAATTGATCAATTGATTTGATATGTTGGTTGCTCAATTTAATAGCATAACGATAAAATAAAGATGGTAGATGGAAGATGATGGATGAAAGATAATGGATGATGAATGATGCAAAGTCTCTAATGATATTTTGACAACATAAGGATACTCAAACTCAATGCATGTCCAAATGTCTTGTGAGGGGGTTGATTTATAGGCAAGGCTTGATTTGAATGGATGGTTGAGATTAAAAGGCTAATTGAAGGATGTGAATAGCTAGGATTGATAGTTATTCCCACTCTTTAAGGTAGTTATAGTCATGTGACAAGTGTAAGGAGGAGAATAAAGCTCATGTGTGACCATGTACACAAAAACATTTATTAGTTGTGCATGTGAAAGATATTAAATGAAATTTGTACAACCACACATGATTCAATTGATATGTGGACAAGTGTTGGAATGTGGTGAAAGGTGAGGACCTAATTCAAATATTTTATTTGAATTAGTTGGGATATGTGGATGGAAATTAATTAAATAAATGGGATTTATTTAATTAATTAGCTAGGTGATTAGGATGGGATGGGATTATGATGAGAAATTATTTAAATAAATAAAATTTATTTAATTAATTGGATAATGGGATAAGTTGAATTAGGAGTGGGATTAGGATAAAATTCTACATGATGTCTAGGATATGTTTTTAAGTAGGTGTTGCAAGACATGGACAATTTTGGGGACAATTTTAGGTGTCTTCAATATATAATAATTGACTATCAAGTCATAAAATGAATAGCACTATATCTAGAACAAATGACATCTGTCTTCATAAACCTCAGCTTGTCTCATGCTTGGGAAGGAGAGCATCATCCCTGTGATTTTCCACCAACCACAAACCGGCAGTCCCTCGCACAACTTCCTACCTGGAAGTGGCCCTACCCTTCACGGAAGGGATATATATTAGGAACTATTCGATTAGCCATCTGAGTATAGATCCACTCTAACTATGTATGACACTACTGGAGACATTATACCATCTGGAGCACTATGGACCAACAATACTTGCAAAGACGGATGCATTACTTTGGCCAAATATTTACATACATAAACATTATGTAATGAACATTGTCATATGTCCACCACCTCGACTTGACTTATAAGTTGTCATGTCCTATATAGTAAGTTTAATTTGACCTCTCTCTCTAGGTCTAATATAGTTGGGATCAATTCGATTCATAGTCCATATCAGGACAATCGATTCCCATCTTAGGATTGTATCGACTTAATGGGTTACTGTCATAATGAGAGACTTATGACTGCTTGTCACTCTATCCCACTTTCCAATCATACTAAAAATCAAACCAAATTCACCAACCTAGGTCTCTTTTGGTTCACAAGTTCAATATAAACTATCATATAGGTTAAAATTGCAATCATGGAACCATAGGTATATATTGCCTTGTCTAATTAAAATGGTTTCATAGTTAAATGATAACTCATATTACCCATATGAGGTTTAATGATAAACACTCTCCTCAAGGAGTTTGAATATAAGTAATGAATAGGGTTTAATTCACACTGTCATATACAAGTGAGCTTAAGCTACATATATTGGTTCTCAACTCTTAATGATTGCCACAACAAGAAGAGTATTCTCATTATTGTATCAACATCCATGTAAGTTGCCATGGGTTAAGACAATAATCATTGTATTGTAGCCTCTCATCCTCGATTGAGGATAGAAAACAAATATGGCCCTTGGTTATCCTAATAACCTTTTAACATAAATCAACTTTAGTGTATGAAGGTTTCCAATAATGTGATTAATTGCTATTGGCTCAATCCATAGTTAAAGTATAGAAAGATTTATCATAGCAGTACATCGCTAGGGCCTTGGCTGCATGCAGGCCAAGCCTATGATCATAAACTCTATACAATGGTTAAGCATGCACCATGAGTGCTATTGACTTATTCTAAGAGTCTCTGTGTTTTCTTATTATTGTTGTCAATAGAGCCATGATAGCACTCGGCATGAGTGTACTTAAAGGGTTTTGAGTTTAGACATAAGGGCTTTGAGAAACTATCATAAAGAAAAATTATGATCCATAACATCTTATGAAACATATAAGAAATTTGGCTGACAGCCTGTAGGTGTACAACTAATGAGTACAAATAATATATTTGGTTAGAGGCCTGAAGGTGTATACTTATGAATATGTATAATGTATTCAACCTATGACCTAGAGTTCTATCTCCAAATAAATAAAGAATAACTTTAACATGAACATTTAGTAATATAAAGTTGGCTAAGGCCGATAGCTTCAAGCAATAACTCATTGATTGCATTAAGAAATTAGTCGACACAATTGACGCTTGTATTTACAAGAAAAAATTACTATTATCAAGCACAGAGAGTGTAAGCTTTTTCTAACTTTAGTTCTACCTAACAAAATCATTCGATGCCAGCAATTCTGACTGATAGCTCTCACAATTGAGCTATGTATCAACTTATGGTGACTCCAAGGTAATAGGTGATTCTTTTCTCTGTGCTAAGAACATCACGTGTCCAACCTCCAAGAACAAAAAATTACATCCCTATACAATGAAATATGCATTCGATAATAGTACAAACTTGCTTTTGCTACCTTTCTTGGCATGCCGAAACTAGGGGGAAACTACCAGCTATGCCCATAAGGTGATGTGTGGTTTCTCCCACTCTGCCATCCTTGATTTCAAGGGAGCTTTATGTTCCCATACTTGCCAACTACAAGAGATCGATGGGTATGCAGACTTCTATTGGTCGAGTGACACTTCATCACTCCACTACCATGGGTGATGTTGGCCCATTGCTAAACTATTATCCAAAATGGTATTACAATGTATTCGTTATTAGGTTTAAAATAGTCATAGCATAATATTAAGTTCATACAACTCCTTAATATATGAAGAGACTTATATCATTCACGATATCATCATACGACATCACCATCCACATGGTAGCATGATCAACATGTGATTTAGGGGTCGAGCAATTCTCCCCCTCTATCGACTATAAACCTTAGTCAAATAACAAGGAATCAAGATTTAATATCTCGATTTGGAAATAGAGAAACAAGAGAATTCTACATCTCTTAACATGACTAACTCTCATCTTGAAATGATGTACTAGTAACATTGTTTTAGTCATCATAGCTATTGTCAAGATAGCACCACTGACAAGATGACTCAAAAAGAAAAAAGGAACACCATAAGGAAAAACATAACTCACGACAACTTACTAAAGGGTTTGGAAGGACATAAAATCTGATATTCAGATGGCTATCTGGCCCATTTCCCAACATCTATCTCTTCCTCCTGGATGATACTCTCCTTCCATATTCGAAGGACGATGCATTTTTTCTTGTTCACACTCAGGATCATAAAATCATGATCAGAGCATCATCATCTATTTCACAATTCAAATTAATTAAATATTCATATGAACAAATAGTTTCGTAAATAACTAACATTAATCATTAATTGTTGATTGTCAGTAACACTGAGAGGGGGGGTGAATCATTGTTCTATAAATCTTTTCTTGAACTTTTACTTTTAACCATTTCAAAATAATAATCAAACTTAAGAAAAATATACAATAGAACAACATCAACAAAAGCATGACACATAACACCAAGATTTTACATGGAAAACCTAAAAAGGGAAAAACCGTAGAGAGGATTAGCTCTCAAATATATAATGCAATCTTTACAAAAATGATGTTCAGGCTTGGTCACTCCACAGGCCTAAAACATGTTGTCTTACTGCCATGAAGTACAACTAGATTTAGCAGGCTCACTGCCTCAACCCTAAACCTAGCAAGATTACAATAAGGGCTATTAAACCATGAGGGTTGTTAAACCCTACTAGAGGCTCACTACCATCTTACTGCCTTGATGACAACAACATGCTTCCAATCAGATCACATATGATAATTGAATGTTGCTTAAGCATCTGCCACTATGCGAGGGTGCAGTCATTTAACAACTGTATTCTGAATCCCAAGTCTTCATTGCTGCTCATCCTCTAACTCTACTCCACTATTCGCATCTTCACATCATACCCATACTTCACACCCAACTCAACTGAATTTCATCGTCTTTATATATCCGCATCATGATTTACTTCATAATCAGGTCGGCATCCAAGAAGTGAAATGTGTACATAAAAAGATGTACATTGTTGCTTAATCCAATGCACTAAGTGTCACATGGACCCAAATCTTATCCCAAGCATGTTCATATAGGTCAACTCTAATCATTCAATTGCTTACATAAATCTTTCACACACTATCCTTTCTCTACATCATGATTTAACTCACCAGTCGGCCTTTTCCGCAAGAGCATGCTTAACAACTTCTTCTACTGACTTGCAACTTCTACTATTGATCACAAAAAACTTCCAAAATCATGTTAAATACTCTTTATACATTCCCAATCTTACCCTCAGAACCGCAAGGCATCATATCATCTTGTGGAGAAGTGCAAACCATCAGAACTCAGACTCTGTCTCTGTCAAACTCTGTCAAACATTATGTCGATACTTAGCAGCTTGTATCTTTCCTTTCGGTGAGCTTCAAATCTCCTAGTTCTGGAATAAGACACTTCATATAAGTTTTTGCAACACCTCAAAACTACATAACAAAATACTTATCTGCGGAGGAATGTGGACAACTACACTAGACCATGTTCACTATTCTTTCTATACCTTTGCTTACCCAGACTTGGACATTTCTTCAAGATGACTTTCGAAGAGGATCAAGACTTAATCTCTGAGGCATAGCACTATCAAACACCAACTGACATTATACTTGAACCACATTTGCAAGTCTTCAATTGCGGAGGCATACTAGCTTACTTGTTGTCCTCTACTCGGTATTATTTCCATACTTAGCCATTTCCTATCAACCGGACCTGGAGTCTAATATGTTCTTCCAGAGATATGTCTTTCTATCATGGTGATAGGATCTTTGAGCCTTGTTACCATCAATGACAACATATAGATTCATACCAGAGCAGTGTCTCTTGCCAACAATCTCCCCCTTTGGCATTGATGGCAACACTTAGTGAAAAATGCCTGACTGCTCCCCCTAACTATATACACTATACTTCCTTGCTCCCCGTGAGATGATTATCCATTTTTCACTAATCTACTTCTCCCCCTTTGACATCAATGGAAAAGGGCGCATACTTGCACTTATCTGCTCTGATCTAATCTCTCTTCTGAACTCTCTTCAACTGACTGCTCTCCCTTACTTGATTCTTTCCTGACTGCAACTTTGGTTCTTCATGTGAAGTTCTCTCCTTCTGGGTTTGTCAATTCTCACCTTAGGATCTTGCTTCTACTGCCCTATTTTCTCTGCTTAGCAATATTGCAATACTTATTGCTCTTTATTAGAAATTCATATTAGCATCATTTACCTGCTTCCCCTGAGGGATAATTTCATAATCTTCTTGTCTTCAGTAACCATCTCTGATTATTACCTATATTGCTACACCTTTTTCCTTTTATTTCTTTTGACTGCTCCCTCTCAGGAGTATACTGTGAGGCCTATTATTTCACTCCCTTATTTTTTCTCATTTCATATTATTGTTGGAGACATTTTAGACATTTGGGGACTGTTGATCCCGATATACAGACTTTCTAGACTATATTTCTTTATTTTGGTTAGTTACGCTTAGTATGTTGTTATGAGACTAGATCCTGATTTTGATTCACTGATGATGATTAGACTTGTGATATGCATTCTGATATGTTAGAGATACTAGTTATGAGATCACATTTTGGATTTACTATACGATTTTTATCTTGAGATGGTTTATAGAAATGCAAATTATGAATCTAATTATGATGTTTTAAATGATTATGTGATGGTGTGAGTGCATGCTTTTCCTTGCTTTGGCTATGATATACATGTTGGATTAATCTTTTGTTTAAGTACACAGGTGATTTTCCCAAGCCACGGAAAATCAGAGATCATCCCACACATTTTGTGAAATCACATGTTGAACCGATCTAGTTCCAAGAGGAACCAAGATCAACTGTGTAAATGCATGATGAATTTTTGTAATGTTTGTGTATGGTGTCTTTTGGGCTAGGTCTACCTATTTTTAGTTGATTGTATATTGGTGTTGTAAATGTGTAATGTTTATTTGACTTAATTTTTGGGTTTAAATTTTTGTGACCCATTTTCATGTGATATTCTACACCCTAAGGCGCTCAATTTGGGTTAAAAGTGACCCTGGGTTGTACCCCTAGGGTCTAGGGCCCAATTGAGCATGTTTAACCCTAAGATAACTCTCATATGGTCACTTAAACTTCACCCTGAAGTGAAGTGACGAAAATGGAAGTTTGGGGAGGAGTGGAAGGTTGGGTCAAACCTTCAACCTTATCCACACCTCATTCCAAGGCATTGAGGTACCTTGTATTGAAGGCTTGGGGAGTCTTCAAGACCCCTAATTGTGGAAAACCCAACTCCAAGGCTCTTACACATTGGTGAGAGTACCTTGGGGTTTTGTGGTCTTTCATGGGAGGATAGGATTTGGACACTTGTCGTACCCTCATCTTTTTTGGGCTCCACCTTGCTCTCACACATGTGTGAGAGAGCACAAGTGGAGGGGGCAAGACTTGGTGGAATGGGAGGGTGACAAGTGTCACCCCACATTCCATGGATCTTGCAAGTGGATGTGAGGAGGAAGGAGAAGGTGACATGTGTCACCTTATCATTCCTCAAGGCTCATGAAGAGAGCCTATTTTAATCCCTCTAGAAGAGAGGGAGAGGGTTGTTGATTTCATTACATTTTTCATTTATTTGAATTTTGGGGAGAGTTAGAGGTTTTTTTGGAGGCACATTTGGAGGAAGGACTTGGTGGTGGAGTTGGAAGACTCTACTTCAACTACCTACCATTGTTGGGCTTATCAAGGTAGGATTCAAGGCTTGATGTCTTTTCTTATGTATTTACTTTACTTGTGTGTTTTCTTGTGAGAGTTTTGTTCTTGATGTTGTGGGGTTTTGAGGGTGTTTGTAAGAGCCTCTCTATTTAGAGAAGATGATCAACATGTGTGGGGTGGGGGAGGAGTGAACCTCCTCGAGGTCACCCTCCTAGTATTGGTATTTATGGCCTTGAGGGCAAGATTATGAGTATGAGCATTTTGTATGGCATGGGTGCCATGGTGGATTATATGTGTTGTTTAGAGTAATTATTTGGGCTTGAGGCCTTGCTGGTGTTGAGTTTTGAGATTTTGGAGTGGCCTCTTGAGTTGAGTGATGTCCACTCCCCTACCCCTTCAAACTTTTTTTTATGAGTTTTGTGTTGTGTTAAACCTATGGGTGTTCTTCATGTTTTGTTGGTTGGTTCATTGTTGTGTTGTGGAGTTAAAAACCTTGTGTGTGGATGACCTCCAAGCTCGGCGGTGACTCATTAGTGAGTCTATGGTAGGGAGGAGAGCGGTATTGTGTGGCTTGGTTTCCCTCCCTTGTTTGACTTCTTGCAGGTTTATGGTTGGATTTGGAGCTCGGAGGAAGTGCTTTAAATTGTGTCCATTGTTATTTTGGCTATTGAGAGCCTTGGCCAAGATTGGCCTTTGTATTGTATGGTTCAAAAGAAACAGAAAAATACTCTCTAAATTTTGTATGTTTAAATGGTTTTAATGTTATATTGTAGTTTTGTGAAGCTTGCAAAAATGTGTTAGATGGCTGGTGCATATTATGTTGCTACTCTCTTTTAAAAGTAATTGTGGCTATGAGAAAATCTAAGCTTGAAAATGATTAGAGGCCTTTGAGTAAATTATTTTGTTGCTGATTTGTAGTACTGTTTCAAAGATGAATAAATGTAGTTGTTTTATTTAAAAAAAAATGAATAAGTTGTGTTGCTGATTTAAAGTTTATAGTTGCAAAAGAATATATATATATATATATATATATATTTGTTGCTTTTCTTTCAAAAAAAAATATACATGTATTGACCAAATATATATATATCATGTTATTATTTAACATATTCTTTTATTTTAATTGAAAAATGATTATATTAGCATTGTGAGAGTAAATTTCATGTATATATATACATTATTTTCTTGCTGGAATAATATATTTTTTTAGAATAGAGGAATTTATTTTTGAACTGTGTAAATACCACTGGATATATATATATATATAAACATGAGTATTAATTGTTGATATTAAAAAAAAAAGGAAACCTCATATATTTTATGCAGACTGCATACCACTATTAGCAGTCGCTGTAAGCTTCTGTTTTAAATAAAAAAAAAAGAAATGAAGCAAGGTGAATATACTGCGTTGGGGGCCGACACCCCCAACATTCTTTTTTGGGCTACATTTTTTTTAGGAAAGGGGGGGGGGGAACAAACCCCCCAGCCATCTCCCACCTTGCGGTGGGGGATGGGTGGGGAGTTTGCTCTCCCCACCCCCTCTTGCTCACAAATACTTTTTCAACGGTGAAACAAAAAAAAAGCCAGCGTTAAAATATGACGGCAGATGTGTGGCTATCCCACCTTTGCCAAGCAATTCAGCCCTTGGCCGCTGGCACTCCTCAGGTCTATAGTGAAAATTTTGAAACATATTAGCTATTTATAAATAAAAACAAATATATATATATATATATGCTTGCCAGTTCTATTTTCTTTGCATATCTTCCCTAGGGTATATATATATATATATATATATATATATCAAAAAAAAGAGGGCTTCTAGATACGTGTATATACAATGAGTATACCTTTATTCCTTGGACATCCATGGCTGTCCACCCTTGTGACCTGCAACACAAGGAGAGAAACAAAAAATGAGAGAGGAAATGAAAAAAAAAAAAATAGAAGGAAAATGATAGATAGGGTTTGGGTTTGCTTTCCTTTTCATAAGGAAATCGATATTTTATTTGGGTACTTTTAGGGCATGAATTTTAAATTAGTTTTCTTTTATTTTTTCCCCCACTTTTTACTTGTGGAATTCTTATTAATTTTTATTTGGTTGCATTTGACCTTTTTGTAAAAAGGGTAAATTATATTCTAGATGTGGGTTTTAGATGTATGATTTTTTTAATTAGTTTGTTATTTCTTTTATTTAAGGATTAGGAGACTATTTTTATCATTTAGATGGTCTTGGTCAATTAGAGTATTACTAAATTGAGTCCGTGGGGAACTATTGTAATAATTTAATAATGCTTTGAGATTTTAATTTAATTTTGTAACTTTAGAATTATAATGCAACCTTGTTTGAGCAAGATCATTTTAATTTATTTAATTGTATGTATGGATTTAACCGAAGTAGAATATTGATTTAATTACTTAATCTAGTTAATTAATTAGAGAACCTTAGTGCGGTTAATTAATCCCCCTAGTGTAATTTTTTTAAATAATCAATTTTAGGGAGTATAGTGAACCCCTTGGCATGAATTATTTTAATTATAATAATTCCTATATACACCCTAGTGGCGTTATGCTGTCAAATTTTTCTGGGAATTAGGGCTAACTTTCTTAGGCGATTTAAACCTTGTGTTGAGTAATATTTTAATGTTTCCATAAACTAGTTTTGAATATGTTGTTGTTTATTCTTTTATTGCAATAGAATTAGGGTTTTGATTTCGACTCGTGTTGAAATCTTGTCACTCACTTAGGAAAACTTAGGGTTTTGATCATCCGATCCTAACCCTAATGGTGACGCTTCTCATGTTGCATTGACCCCCTTAGTTGGCTATCATCACTCAAGGGATTGCGTATGTGATCGCAATATCTAGAGATTTCACTAACATGTTTACACCTTATGCGTATTTCTACCGAGCACACTGATGCGTACGAGGGGGTTTCTAGGGATGCGTGGAATTCTTTTGATATTTTGTGTCATGACCAGATGACAAATGTGGACATGACACGTGTGTTGCATGTCGTGACCACATGGGAAATATGGGCATGACATATACATCAGACCATATCTAGAACCTTCACATGCTATCACTTCCGGAGTAACATATCTTGTCTTCTCAACATTGTATTGACCTCTTCCTTTACTTTAAAATCATATATATGCCTTTGAGTTTTATCTCTGGATGTCATGGTCTTCTATGAGCAAAGCCTGCTAAGAAGTTGCAAATAGGTCCATACTTATTCTTCTTTGTCTCATATTTTGGTTTCTTGAAGCAATTTGTTTCTCCCTTGAAACATCAGATAATAAAACCCCTGCTTGGGCAATGAACGGCTTTAAAGTCAATCTATAAGATTCTTCCCTCTGCTTGCCGATTGATGATTTGCCCTCTACCTTCTTCCTTTGAGGCTTCCTTTTCTCCTTCTCTTCTTTCAATATTGTTACCCTTTCCTGTATTTCCCTTACGAGTTTTGGGACCTTTTGCCTAGAAGATTAGAACCTCTCCTTGGGTTTTTCTTCTTTGGTATATGTCCTCTGTACATCTAATGGCATGTTAATTAGTGTGAGTGATTTCATGGCTTCATCTGTAGCTTGTTCTCTTCCAGCACCAACCAAGATGTTTGCAATGTCTCTTTCTCTCTTAGATCTTTCTTCTCAACTTCGTTCTGGAGGATCTATGTTTTGTTCTAGTGTAGGACTCCTTAACTGTTCCCTATTTTCTACATCCTTAACTTGATACTCAAGAGATAGATTTGTTTCAATTCTGTCTATATTGCCTCTGTGATTGCTTCTGTAGCACCACTCTTTGCACTGTAATAATTTTGTGATCTAGTCTAGAAACAAGAGAAAGGATCATACCCAGTCTCACCTGCTTGATCATTGAAGCATTCTTAAAGTTTTCAATATGTTTTTCTTATTCATCTCTGCATGCATTATGAATTTTGCATCCTTGCCTCATCTCTGAAGTGAAAGGACTTCTAATTCTTTCAACCTTCTTTTGATCCTCTCTACTTCTAAATAATCATGTTTGCTCTCTGCAAGCTTCATCTCCTTCGTCAGCCTATCCCTCTCATCAGTCAGATTTGATGGCCTTGCAGAAGCCATTTTCTTCTCCTGTAGCATCTGCTTTACAGTTTCTATAGAATAGATAAAATTATTTATTTCCTTCAATGCATTTTTATTCACTTTCACATCAGCTCTACCAAAAAATTGGCCCTCAGTGTGCTCTTAAACTCTTTCTCAAGAGGTGGTGAATTGGACACCCTCTCCACATGCCATAGATGCACTATCATCGCTACCTCAAGCACAATCCAAGTACTTGTGGATAATTCTATTCTTAGATTTGTAATGTTTGCCAACATTGGTTGTGTTTACATTTCTGACCATGTAAAGATGGTAACTACGCTATCCTGACCTTGACATACCAATCCCAATTCTCACAAAACAACCCACAATGATCTTTTTGAAGAATGACTCCATGAACCTCTTGGCAAGCTTTGATCTCCGGATTGTTATACTCTTAATATCTTCAAAAGGAGCATCAGAATTTTTGCCTTCTCCATTTCTATCATCTAATTTCCACAGCTGCTTGGACTTTTGATCCCTGTTACTAGAGGATGATTGACTAACACTAGAACTATCGTGAGACTTTCATCTGCTAGGTGAAGAATCCATCCTCTAGATGACCCAATAGTGTCCCTTCTACATGTCTAAATCATGTGCCTTCTGTCTCCTTGCAACTAATTCATTTAAGGCATCTTCTTTCATTGTCCTGATAGATTTCACAGAGGAGCGCATTTGTGAAGATGGTGGCCCTACGTCTTTTCCCTTTGATTCCAAGTCTCATTTTGTCAAGTTTCAACCCTCTTCCGTACCAAAAATTTATCCCTCGCCTCTACTCTTTCTGCCAAAAACATCTCCCTATCTAGTTCAGACATTTTTTGAAGCCATTCCCTGTCTTCATCATCTTTGTACAAATCACTCCCAACCGATAATCCATCACTATCTGAATCATCTCTCTGGCCCTCATCATTATTATCTTTTTCACTAGAATCAAATCTCTTCTTCAAAGGCGTCCTTGTCCTAGATGTATTTCTATCATCAAAATCATCCCCATTATCAGAATTGGAATTAATGCCATCATCTGAAAAAGAATCAGATTGCTTCCTCTTTGTTGGAGCTCGATTCCTTATGCTTTCCATCATGGGCATTAGTTTGACTAGCTGCCTCTAGCAACAAATTCTCAAAATTTGTCATAGTCCTTGCTTGATTTACAACTACTACAAATACAACCTTCCAAGGGCTTCCGTGTGATTTGACTTAGTCACCATTAAATGCTCATTCCAAAAGGCTATTGAAACCCCTTACGATAGTATATGGTCGATTAGGACTGCTCCGCAATATGCCGCATTGACCCTTTTTCTTCTGGTTTTTCTTCTAAAAGGTGTGTTACATTAGATTACATTATACATCTTCGTGCCTGATTCTAGCACCCACATTTTGGCTAGGGGATTGAATTTTCAACACTACTCCCCTTGAGCTAGAGCTCTCGATTTATTTCCTAGAGGAAGTATCTGCACCGGATGGTGGTGCAGATTGATCATTGACTTCTATTACTTCTTTCTTGATCCATACCTTGTTCATTTCTTTCTTGGTTTCAATCAGATTAACATTTTCTTTTCCCTTCTCACTTTTCTGCTATGTTTTCCTTTCTTCAGAATAGCAATCTCTCTTCACATTCCTGCTTCTGCAAAACCTTGCAATATGTCTAGATTTGTTGCAATTGAAACATACCACATTCTTTTGACCTTGATTCCTTCCATTGATTGAATTTGATCTACATTGATTAGCCATGTGTCCAAATCTATTGCATGCGAAACACTTTCCATTGATTGACTGATTGTTCCTAATTTTTTGAAAATTAGTTCTCACCAAACTTCTACATTCATTTGATCTGTGTCCCATTTTGTAGCATGCATTGCACCTAATAGAATTCTGACTTCTGCAAACAACAACTCTATGACAAGTCCTATTGCAAGTGAAGAATTTACCTTTGAATGACTGTTCATTCCTCCCATTGTTGAAACTTTTCTTGATCTAATTTCTACATTCATTTGCTCTATGACCAAATTTCTTACAATTGAAACACTACCCAGATGATAATGGAGTCTTTTGATTTATTCTACTTCTACACTAAGTAGACTTATGACCAAACTTATTACATCAATTACAATAGCCATTGAAAGATGGGTACCTTTGAGCATTTGGTTGTCTGCCTGAGGTCTTCTAGGTCTTCTTCTTTGATTTCTCAACTGGTATCCTTTGTTTTTCCTTGGCTCAGTGCTTATTTGCCGAGAGTTTAAGCTTTTTCCTTTCTCAAATCCTAAACCATGTTTGTCATTAGCATTCCTCTGACTAGAAATCATTTTGTCAAGCTTGGAAGTACATATCCTAAAATTTTCTTCAAAACTTCTGGCCTTTTCCAGATCCATTTTCAAACTTATAATTTCCTTTTCAAGTTTTGCACAATCTTTTGATCTTTTTTTCACAATCAAGTTCAGATCATCTTATGCTTTTGTTCTTTCTGTAACTTTTGCTTCCAAATCCTCTAGGGATTCATTTGTTGATAGCAATTACTCACTGACTTCTTTGTATCTGTCTTTGAATTTCTTGACTTGCTCCTTCATCTTTAAGATGCATTCATCAGCTTGTTTTAGATTTTCATTCAGATCTCTGACCTCTACTTCAGAATTTTCAAGATCCATAAGAGCTACTTCTAGTTGGTTGCACCTCTCATAATTCCCATACCTTCTTGCTACCATGATCACACTCTCCCTAATCTTCCTCAAGCTATTAAAATTCTTTCAAGGAACTTGGCTTTGATACCAATTGTTGATTTCCAGGAACACTGAGAGGGGGGGTGAATCGGTTTTCTATAAATTTTTTCTTGAACTTTTATTTTTAACCATTTCAAAAGAATAATCGAACTGAAGCAAAATATACAATTGAACAACATCCACAAAAGCATAACACATAACACCAAGATTTTACATGGAAAACCCAAAGAGGGGAAAACCATAGAGAGGATTAGCTCTCAAATATATATTGCAATCTTTACAAAAATGATGTTCATGCTTGGTCACTCCACGGGCCTAGAACATGTTGGCTTACTACCATGAAGTACAACTAGATTTAGTAGGCTCATTGTCTCAACCCTAAACCTAGCAAGATTACAATAAGGGTTGTTAAACCTTGAGGGCTGTTAAACCCTACTAGAGGCTTAGTGCCAGCTTACTACCTTGATGACAACAACATGCTTCCAATCAGATCACATATGATAACTGAATGTTGCTTAAGCATCTGCCACTATGCGAGGGTGCAGTCATTTAACAACTGTATTCTGAATCCCAAGTCTTCATCGATGCTCATCCTTTAACTCTGCTCCACTATTTGCATCTTTGCATCACACCCATACTTCACGCCCAACTCAATCAAATTTCATCTCCTTTATATATCCGCATCATGATTTACTTCATAATCAGGTCGGCATCCAATAAGTGAAACATGTACATAAAAGATGTACCTTGTCACTCAATCCAATGCACTAAGTGTCACACGAACCCAAATCTTCTCCCAAATGTGTTCATATAGGTCGGCTCTAATCATTCAATTACTTACATAAATATTTCACATGCTAACCTTTCTCTGCATCATGATTTAACTCACCAGTTGGCATGTTCCTCAAGAGCATGCTTAACAACTTCATCTGTTGACTTGTAACTTCTACTTCTGATCACAAAACACTTCCAAAATCATGTCAAAGACTCTTTATACATTCCCAATCTTACCCTCGGAACCACAAGGCATCATATCATCTTGCGGAGAAGTGCAAACCATCAAAACTCAAACTCTATCTCTGTCAAACATTATGCCGATACTTAGTAGCTTGTATCTTTCCTTCTGGTGAGCTTCAGATCTCCTATCTCTGGAATAAGACACTTCATATAAGTGTTTGCAACACCTCAAAACTACATAACAAAATACTTATCTACGGAGGAATGCGGACCATTGCACTAGACCCTGTTCATTGTTCCTGCTATACCTTTGCTTACCCAGACTTAGACATTTCTTCAAGATGACTTCCAAAGAGGATCAAGACTTAATCTCTGAGGCATAACACCATCAAACACCAACTGACATCATACTTGAACCGCATCTACAAGTCTTCAATTGCGGAGGCATACTAGCTTACTTACTGTCCTCTACTCTATATTCTTTCCATACTTAACCATTTCCTGTCAACTGGACTTGGAGTCTAATATGTTCTTCCAAAGATATCTCTTCCTATCATGGTGATAGGATCTCTGAGCCTTATTGCCATCAATGACAATATACAGATTCATGCCAGAGTAGTGTCTCTTGCCAACATTAATCTCATAATCAAAGATTAAATTAGATATTTCCACAATATCAAGTCAGTTTGATTAATCCTCCTGATTACCATGTAAAGGTAAGATTAAACTAATCATAGGTTGAGGATGTAACACCCTATATGAAAATAACAACATTCTCTCTTTTCAATCCACCTTTTTCATGAGTGGCTGAGCACAAAGACATGATTGATGTCCTCTCACTACACTAAGTAGGTTTGCTAACATTATTACAATTCAAACTTCAAACGTACTATAGCTACCCAAATTCTCACAGAAACTAAAGTTGAAATGGAATGGAATAGGAAATCTGAGACAATACACAAATCTAGACTTGCAATGAATTTATGAATTTGAATTTGTTGTCCATAAAGTTAAGTTTTTCTTTTATTGTATACATGTATATACATGTATGCATGTTAATGTATGTAAATATACATAGTTATCTCTATTGTTCACATTGAAATGAATGATATTTACTTACCTTTGTTGTTCACATTGAAATGAATGATATATAGTTACCTTTGTTGTTTAAATCGTGAAGTGAATGATATATAGATACCTCTACTATTCACATCATGAAGAAAAGACATAAAATTATCTTTGATGTTCTGATTTTTACATTCAACAGTAGTTTTTAGAATTGAATATGCTATCTAAAAGGTTATTACTTTGTTTATATATATATATATAATCTCTGTTGTAGTTGCACTTTATTTGGAAATAAATAGAGGTATATACCTATTGTAGATACACTTTATTTGGCAAATACAAAGGTATATACTTGTTGATCATAATACAGATCATGAAATGGTTGATAGTTGATATCTCTGTTGATTTGTTTATTTTAACTTGACGGTATAGGAAACTGAAACTAAGTTAAAGATGTTTTTTTTCAATCCTTTATCTTAAATTCTATCATGACTATATTATGAATCATATCTTGCTTGTGAGCATGAAGTCATTGAATTAGCCTTTCTTATGAGATAATTGCACATGCAATGAGGGTTATAATATATATATATATATATATATATATATATATATATATATATATATATATATATATATATATATATATATATATATATATATATTGTAGTTAGGGAAAATCAAATTTAGTGTTAAAAACAACAAACTAACTAAACCCTAACTATGCACCATGAAGGACAAACTAGCATGAAAATAAAAACAAAGAAAATCAAATGCAAACTGAATCCACGCTAGACTTGATTGATTTCCATGGCTCTTCTTGATCTTGCATGAGAATGCATGATGTTGAAGGGTTGTTGATTGCTCATAGTTGTAGCATAACGATAAGATGAAGATGATAGAGGAAAATAGATAGATAGATGAGAGGATTGAAAGAATTTTGGTAGAGTGAGGATACTAGAAGAAGATTGCCCCCAAATGGCTTGTGAGAGGCCATATTTATAGGCAAGAGCTGATATGATTCGATGGCTAAGATTAAAAGTTAATTATGTGATGTATATGGCTAGGATTAAAAGTTGATTTTAGTGCCTATGATGCACATTAAGTGGGTTAAAAATAGGATGTGAGGGGAATCTCATAATTTAAATAATAAAATTATTTAAATTATTTGTGCGTGTGAAGAGTTGTAGTCATGTGACACATGTCATAATGTGGTAAAAGATGAGGGATTTAATTCAAATATTTTATTTGAATTATTTGAGACAAGTGAGGGGGAATTAATTAAATAAAGCCTGAGTTTATTTAATTAATTGGTTAGGTGATTAAGTTGGATTATAGGGTAAATGCAAGGAGATGGGGGACCAAAAAGTCGCCACCATCTCCAAAATTAAAGAAAAATGCGAGCATGTTATAACGCGCTCATGTTTTTCTTTTAATAAAAGCAAAAAAAACATTTTTTGCACATTCACCCATGACTTCTCTCTTGACAACAAAAAAAACCTCAGCAAAATGTGATCGCATTGAAGAAAAGGAGATTCAATCAAGTGCACGTGAGAAAATAAGAAATTCACAATGCCACCTCGCTGCCAAAGACATCGTCGTACAAATTTGGAGGCTCCAGCATAGGAAGAAGGTAGGGTTTGTCTGATTTTGTTGGTTTTAGAACAATTTTTTAGTTTTACAATGTTTGACTTATGTTTATATTGCATTTACAGTTATTGGAGAAGCAGAAAATCTAAATCCAGTTGAGGAGGGTGAAAACAACCCCCAAAACCCTCCAAATCCTCAAAACCCACCTTCACCTCCTTTTCATGTTAGGGATAATCAAGAACACTACTTAGGGATAATAGAAGAAAACAAGAAACATCTTGAAACTATTATTCAAACCCTAAACAATCCAAATGGAACCACTGAGCATAGGAGGGCACTTGCAAAATCACTACAAGAGATTGTTTCCCACAGATTTTGTGACAAAACAAATCACCAATTTCTAAGATTATAGGGAGAGGAGTCAGCAATATTATGCTGACAAGTTGTCGTATGAACAAGTGAAGAAGGAAAAAATTACAAAATCTCAATTATGTGTACAATTTACTAATCCCAAAACTGGCCAAGCATTAGAGGAAACTTGCAAACGGTTTCCTATGCATTGGTGTAGGAATGAAGACATATCCCAAAACTTTTGGGATAGATGGTACATGGTCTTTAATGAGAGGCCATGCAACAATGATGAGGTACCACAATATTTTTTGAGGAAACTCTATTGCGAGTTCATCCTCAACAAGATTCTGAATTATTTTGATATTTGTGATTTCTAGGGTAGAGGTGGTGGCTCTGCCCAAGATAGACCTGGGACTCAGCAAGATGAACAGCATGTGCCTATACCCTAAGGGAGGCCAGTACCTAGGTCACTCCCTTTGGCTTTGAAGGAGAGTGTTGAGCTGGAGACTTTACATTCACTAACTACTCTCACCCAAACTCTATCACAGCATGCGAATGATTTTACCCAAGGTGATGAGGGTGAGAGTAGTAGGCATCATGTGTCCCCACATTTGTGGAGTACATGTGGGAACCTATGTGATTATGGGATGTAGGAGGTACAATAGGACTCTGTGATATAGGGGCAACATGATGTGACACAAGGGCAGGACATATTGGATGATCTTGTTCTCTGTGATGATCTCTTACATCATACATTTGGTATTGACTCTCAGGTAATTTGTTACAAGTTTCATCTTGATTTAGTATAATGTTATTTGAAATTTGTAATTAATTTTATATGATTATCTATATTATAAGTCAAAAATAATATATGTAATTGTTTGCACAATGAAATTCCAGGGTCAGAGTCTTCATCCTGCCTCTGTTAGTCATTCATTGGCGGCTTATGAGTGGAGGTCAAGTCAGCAGGTATGTAGTTTGCCACATATTCATAATTATTGTAGATATGTCAATGGTAATATTATTTTGTGACTTGATTTGATGATTTCAACAGTCGCCAGCACCTCCATGGTTTCCTTGGTCTCTTGGATGCCAAACCACCACTTTTACTGAGGTAAATTTAACCATTTCTAATCATTATGCATATTAAAAATAATGTTATGTATTTATTTTGTTTTAATAATCTTGAACTTGATTTTTAGATGTTGAATATAGTGGAGACTCCCCATCTTCGTGAGTCAACACAGATAGGCATTGATGTAGCCATGAAGTCTGCAAATCCTTTGACTGAGGTATGAGCCAATAACATGAAAATATCATAATTTTCTATTTCTTTTTTTATCTCATGTCATTTGATGTACATAAATGATATTTATGTTTAGTCAATTTTGCTTCTTGATGCTTCTCACAAGAGGTCACAACTCAAGTCCGTCCAACTACGGAATGCACATATTGTTTGTTTGTATTAAAAGGTGCAGCTGGATGAACTTTATTCGAAGAGGTCTACTTGACGGCAGAGAGAGGATGTGTCATTGATTGGCTCTCCATCTTCACAATCAAAGAAGGGCCGCCAATTATTTCCTAAAAGTCCATAGGAAACTAGTTTTGGGGAACTTTTTTGTATGCCTAGATGACTTTGTATACATACTTTTGTATGTTAATCCGATGTATATTTTTGTATATTTTCCTATATGGCTATGTTTGGAGATGCCTATATGGCTTTTTATATAAACTAGATGTTATTTTCATGACATTATGTATGTATGACAATTTATATTATATTTAATATGATAATCAATTATTGTTATAGGAATTTGGTTTTACAAGTGCCAATTGCATTTGCTTGAAAGTTTATGAATCGTTTTCAAATAATCCATTTTGTGCATATCTTGCAATCATTGAATTCTGTTAGACTATCACGTGCCTTGTCTATGCTTCCATACTTTCCATACATGTCTAAAAGGGCAACTTTGCAAATATAATACATGTGAGAAAATTCCTATATCATTTATGCTTTGATGGTTGTCCACACCATGTTCTCTAGATCCCATTATAGCATAGGCAAGGAGGAATTTGGTTAAGGTTGTGCAATTTGGTTTTAAATGTTCCAAAATTTGTGTAAATGGTTGAAATTTATTTTTGTGCATTTACTTGAGAGTTTTTAAAGCCTTATAAAAAATCCATTTCGTGCATATCTTGCAATCATTGCATTCCATGAGACAACATTTCTTTGAGGCATCGTGTCCAACAGTTCATGTTCGTTATATATGCTTCCACACAAGTTGCATACATGTCTTACAGGGTACTTACAACTATGACATTTGACAAAATTCCTATATCCTTTATGCTTTGATGGATGCTTATACCGTGCTCCAAACATACCATTTCTAAGGTTTTAGAATTTGGCTTTACACTTGCCAATTGCATTTTCTTGGAACTTTCTAAAGGCTTATCAGTAAATCCATTTTGTTCATATCTTGCAATCATTGTATTCCATGAGGTGACATTTCTTTGAGGCATCATGCCAAACAGTTCACGTGCCTTGTCTATGCTTCCACACTTTGCATACATGTCTCTGAGGGTAGTTACAACTACAACATCTAACAAAATTCCCATATGTTTTATCCTTTTGATGGATGTCCATTTTGGCTAAGGTTGTGGAAGTTTTCTTTACACCCACCAATCACATTTGCTTGAAAGTTGCTAATGCCTTATCAAAAAATCCATTTTGTTCATATCTTGCAATCATTGCATTCAATGAGGTGACATTTCTTTGGGGGATCATGCCAAACAGTTCATGTGCCTTGTCTATGCTTCCACACTTTGCATACATGTCTACAAGGGTGATGTAGTAGGTAAGGAGGATGATTCAACACCATGGAAACATATTTCATGGTCTAGGAGCACCTTAGCCATAGCTAATCTTGGCTAGGAGCATGTCATAACAAGGTCCTAGGACATCATAGGACAAGTTGATGGTCTTGTGTCATCATCATTTTGCATGTAATAAGGTCAAATGACCAATGTCATTTGTGTTTGGAGTCATGTTTTATGTTGTTGTCAAACAAAAAGTCTAATAATGCAAGTAGTGGTAAGAAGTTGCTTTGTCAACTTAACAAATCATGTAATAAGGAGGTTACCCAACAATCAAACAGGTTGAAAGTTAGTTATGATTGAATGGAACTATTGTAAACATGTATAAAAACCTTCACACACACTGAGGTCTCATTTTGTGTGCCAAGCATCGCATTCATTCGGGGCAGTAAGCTACCGGTAAAGTCCCTTAAGCTCCCTAAGATGAAAAAATTACCAAACTTTGACGAGACAGTTCTCAAAATTTATGGCAGATAGGAATGTTTTATTTGGACCTATAGGTGCACATGGAGTCTGTCCACAATAAATTCTCTTGGTTTCATTCAACTCCAGTCCATTTGACTGTGTTGAAATCAAACGAATTCTTGCAAAATGCTTCAGTTTCATGCAGTGGAAAGGTGCTAGGATTGACATTTTGCATTTCATAGCTCATGGGGATGAACGGACTTTGGCAACGCGTCGGGGTGGGTAGGTAAATGCTAGGGGAGGTCTCGTTTCATGTGCCAAGCATCGCATTCGTTCGGGGCAGCAGGCTACCGACAAAGTCCCTTAAGATCCCTAAGACAAAAAAATTCAAACTTTGATGGAGTAGTTATCATAATTTGTGGCAGCTAGGAACATTCTGTTTGGACCTACAGGTGTACGTGGGGTCCATCTACAATAACCTCTCTCGATTTCATTCAACTCCTATCCATTTGACCATGCCAAAATCAAACGCATTCTTGCAAAATCCTTCAGTTTCATGCAGTGGAAAGGTGCTAGGAGTGACATTTTGCATTCCATAGCTCATGGGGCCAAACAAACTTTGCCAACACGTCGGGGTGTATGGGTAAATGCCAGGGGAGGTCTTGTTTCATGTGTCAAGCATCGCATTCGTTCGGGGTAGCAGCCTACCGACAAAGTCCCTTAAGATCCCTAAGACGAAAAAATTGCCAAACTTTGATGGATTAGTTCTTAGAATTTGTGGTAGCTGGGAACATTCCATTTGGACCTATAGGTGCATGTGGGGTCCATCTACAACAACCTCTCTCAGTTTCATTCAACTCCTATCCATTTGACCATGCCAGAATCAAACTCATTCTTGTAAAATGCTTCAGTTTCATGCAATGGAAAGGTGCTAGGAGTGACATTTTGCATTCCATAGCTTGTGGGGCCGAATGGACTTCATCAATGCGTCAGGGTGGATGGGTAAATGCCAAGGGAGGTCTCATTTCATGTGCCAAGTGTCACAGTCGTTTGAGGCAGTAGGCTACCGGGAAAATCCGTTAAGCTCCCTAAGATGGAAAAACTACCAAACTTTGACGGAATAGTTCTCACAATTTGTGGTAGATGGGAACATTCCATTTAGACCTACAGGGGCATGTGGGGTCTATCTACAATAACCTCTCTCAGTTTCGTTCAACTCATATCTATTTGATTGTGCCAGAATCAAACACATTCTTGCAAAATGCTTTAGTTTCATGTAGTGGAAAGGTACTAGGAGTGACATTTTGCATTTCATAGCTCATGGGGCCGAACAGACTTTGCTAACATGTCTGGGGGGGCGGGTAAATGCTAGGGGAGGTCTCATTTTGTATGCCAAGTGTCACATTTGTTAGGGGCAGTAGGCTACCGGCAAAGTCCCTTAAGTGCTCCCTAAGATGAAAAAATTGCCAAACTTTGACAGGATAGTTCTTAGAATTCATGGCAGATAGGAATGTTTTGTTTTGACCTATAGGTGCATGTGGGGTCTGTCTACAATAACCTCTCTCAGTTTCATTCAACTCCTATCTGTTTGACCATGTCAGAATCAAACACATTCTTACAAAATGCTTCAGTTTCAAGCAGTGGAAAGGTGCTAGGAGTGACATTTTGCATTCCATAACTCGTGGGACCAAACGGACTTCGTCAATGCATTGGGATGGGTGGGTAAATACTAGGGGAGGTCTCATTTCATGTGCCAATCATCGCAGTCATTCGAGGCAGTAGGCTACCAACAAAGTCCCTTAAGCTCCCTAAGACGAAAAAACTGCCAAACTTTGATGGGATAGTTCTTGGAATTCATGGCAACTAGGAATGTTCTGTTTGGACCTACAAGTGCATGTGGAGTCCATCAACAATAACCTTTGTCAGTTTCATTCAACTCCTATCCGTTTGACCATGCCAGAATAAAACGCATTCTTGCAAAATGCTTCAGTTTCATGCAATGGAAAGGTTGCTAGGTGCCATATTTTTTGTTCTGCTCATCGTGGGGCCGAATGGACCGCGCCAACACATCAAGGTGGGTGGGTAAATGATAGGGGAGGTCTCATTTTATGCACCAAGTGTCTCAGTCATTCGAGGTTACAAGCTACTGGTAAACTTGAAAAGTGCTAGGTCTCGGTAGCTTACAGGCTAGAACGACTGGGACGCTTGACACATGAAATGAGACCTCCCCTAGTATTTAACCACCCACCCTGACATGTTGGCATAGTCCATTCGGCCCCACGATGAGCAGAACAAAAAATATGGCACCTGGCAACCTTTCCACTACATGAAACTAAAGCATTTTGCAAGAATGTGTTTGATTTCGGCACGGTCAAACAAACTGGAGTTGAATGAAACTGAGAGAGTTTATTGTGGACAGACTCCACATGCACCTATAGGTCCAAACAGAACATTCCCAACTGCCACGAATTTTGAGAACTATCACGTCAAAGTTTGGCAATTTTTTTGTCTTAGGGAGCTTAAGGGACTTTGCCGGTAGCCTACTGCCCCGAACGAATGCGACACTTGGCACATGAAATGAGACCTCCCTTGGCATTTACCCGCCCACCCCAATGTGTTGGAAAAGTCTGTTCGGCCCCACGAGATATGGAATGCAAAATGTCACTCCTAGCACCTTTCCATAGCATGAAACTGAAGCATTTTGTAAGAATGTGTTTGATTTTGGCACGGTCAAACGGATAGGAGTTAAACAAAAATGAGAGAGGTTATTGTGGATGGACTCCATGTGCACTTGTAGGTCTAAACGAAACATTTCCATCTGCCATGAATTCTGAGAACTATCCAGTCAAAGTTTGGCACTTTTTTCATCTAAGGGAGCTTAAGGGACTTTGTCGGTAGTCTGCTACTCTGAACGAATGCGACACTTAGCACACAAAACAAGACCTCCCTTGGCATTTACCCACCCACCCTGACGTGTTGGCAAAGTCCGTTCAGCCCCACGAGCTATGGAATGCAAAATTTCACTCCTAGCACCTTTCCACTGCATGAAATTGAAGCATTTTGCAAGAATGCGTTTGATTTTGACACGGTCAAACGGACTAGAGTTGAACAAAACCGAGAGAGGTGATTTTGGACGGACTCCACATCACCTATAGGTCCAAATAGAACATTCCCATCTACCACTAATTCTAAGAACTGTCCCATCAAAGTTTGGCAATTTTTTCGTCTTAGGGAGCTTAAGGGACTTTGTCGGTAGCCTGCTGTCCCGAATGAATGTGATGCTTGGCACATGAAATAAGACCTCCCCTAGCATTTACTTGCCCACCCCGACATGTCAGCGAAGTCCATTCGGCCCCATGAGCTATGGAATGCAAAATTTCACTCCTAGCACCTTTCCAAACATGAGAAAGAACCACAACCCAATCTAACTCCTGAAAGCATGAAGACATTGAGAACACTGAAGACATGGAGGACAAAGAAGCATGAAGACATGAACAAAATCCTATCATGAGGAAGAACCACAACCCAATCTAACTCCTGAAAGCATGACATGTTATGATGAAGCACAACCAAAATCCAATGAGTTTACACAAAGTTATGCACATTTTTCAAGTTTGGAAGGCTACTAGGCCTTAAGGACTGATTTGTGGATCAGACATTGGTTGATGTTTCCAGGCACTAAAAGTGACAAAATTGGTTTGAATACATTATATTGACATGGTGTATGCTTGTGTTAGGGTTGGGGAATAACTTGGAGCCCTTATGCCTTATGATGTCCTTAAGCACCTAGTTGGGCCATTGCAAGATTTTAGTTTATGGTTGAGTTGATTTGTGAAATATGGTATCAATGCTTTGAATTCCTTCTTGTGTCTGCATCATAAATGATCATGCCACTTGAATGTGAGTGGATTTGGGAGTTTGGCAACCTATATAAGGATTGTTTACTGAGTTTAGGGGTCTATGGAAAGTTTGAAGGCAAGTTCCATTGTAATATAGGCCTAATTAACCCTTTTAGGACAGCGAATAAGGTCACTTTTGAGGCATATTGTCCAAAGGAGTCTATACTAAGTTCAAGATATGTTATGCAAGTTGGTAATGGGTATTCTAAACATTCATTGAAGTTTGGGTTTGAAACCTTATGGCGAAAATAAGTCTGAAAAACCCCTTAAGTAGGGCTACTAGGATTTGAGGGCTTGGGCAGATTGGTTGCTAAGAGGGGATCCTTGTGACTTGAAGATTGGTTTAGTTGGTTCTAGTTGGTGAACATAATCTTGTTAGATGCCTCATCTAGTTCATATGAAGGTTTAAACCCTAGTTGTGTGTTGGAGACTTAATGCATTGAAGGGTCATTAAGAGAGTTTGTGAGTCAAATCAAGAACACAAGTTTGTGAAACTTTGTAAAACCAAGTTGTTGTCACCTTGTAGTGCATAATTTGGGAGCCTATTTCAAACATTCTAAAGGGGAAAATTGAATGGTTGTATCTCTAAGAAGTAGAAATCTAAAGTAGTAAATTGTAGAATGATGCACAAAGCAAACACCACTAAGGAGCATATTTTCCATAGCAAGGATGGAAAAGAAGTAACTCTCCAAAACTAAGGGAAGAGAAAGGCCAAAACAAACTCAAAGAAGATAACAAACAAGTTGATTTGAGTATGTACAAAGCTAACAACTATTGGTCTTATTACAAGGTTGGAGGATATTGTTATGACAAGTGTTGGAAGCTTCATCTAGAGATTCACCCAAATGACAAATGCAAGAGTAAGCAACCACAAAGGGAAAAAAAAAGCACACTAAAACATCAAATTCAAAGAGAGAACATCTCTCACATGAGTCTACATCAACATTCAATGATGTTAGTATGTAATGATACTTGGATAGAGTATTTACTTGATTTGCAAAGGAGATAAGTGTGAGTTGCTTTCATTTGTAGGGGCATTTGATTAACACTCCAAGTTTTTCCTATGGATTCAAGTTTTTCACTTGTAGAGCAAGCAAGTAGTATGTTTCACTCACTATGGGTGAGTATGAGAAGTATGGCCACTTGGAGGTCAAGAAAAGACAAGGAAAATAGAGAATGTAAGAGCTAGTGATGACATGTTTTGGGTGTTGTAAGCATGCACATTTGTGTTCCATAGTAACATAAATGTTGTAGCATGTAACATATATGACTTGTAGCATGTTGTAGCATAACAATGATGGTTTTCATTATTCTAATGTGCACAAACTCTTATCTCAGTTGTAGCATGTGCATAGTTGTAGGAAGAGAACTCTTTACACATTCATTGTAAACAGTGTATAAATGTATGAATTTCATTGTACATAGATGCAATAAGAAGGACCACTTTGTAATAAATTATAACTTTCATAGCATTGTAAAATGACCTTCAAATGCAAGGAGGATCATACATGGCAGCAGGGTTATATATAGACTATGATAGTGGACTGTTATATAGACTTACATGACTGTCCTACACTCATGAAAACCTCCTTTTTAGTGTTTTATCTCCTTGTAACTCCCTTTGTATCATCTTATGTCATCCTAGGGAAAAAATTAAGAGTCTTCCAAAATCAATTTTGGCTCCATGTATACACTCGAATATGAGTATGACAAACAATTGTTCACTAAAATTATTTTATGAAGTATTTGATAATGTTTTTCTCTTGTATAACTGAAAATAGGTGAAATAAAGGCATGTAGAGCCGAAACAAGGTGGAAACATGAGGAATTTGGAGTCTCTTTGACTGAACTAACTGATATACCTAAACACATACATGTCAAGAAGAACATAAAGAACATAAAAAACATAGACATAAAGAACATAGGAACATATATATATGTGAATTAAAATTGAACATACCTTAGAATTTGATATTGCAGTTGACCAATTCTCCAAAAGATGGCTCAAAATCCTCAAATTCTTGTTTTTCTCAAGTTTGATTATGAATTCTATATAATTCTAGAATAGGATTAGTAAAATTTATGTAAAAAACAAACATATATCATCAAATTCAATCTATATATCAGTGGTAATTAGCTTTGAAACAAAATCACACATGAAACATGAAACTTTCAATTTAAATAATTAAATTTTCTCCAAAAACATGAAAAATCACTTCTTCTACGTTGAAAAAACCAAAAAAGGTGGTGGATTCATATAAAAATGGTTCTCAATTAGTCAACCAACATGAAAAGCATTTTTTGTCTGATATACTCATGAAAAGTAGGAATAACAGGCGTGTGGGGTCTGAAACACGGATCCCACATGCTGTTTTACCATTTTCCATGCTTCCAATAATGTGATCGTGTTATAACGCGCTCGCGTTATAACGTGAGCGCATTATGGGAAGCATGATAACATAAAGGTAACCTTGTATCTACATGAGAGTGTATCTCTCTCTCTCTCTCTCTCTCTCTCTCTCCATTTCTCAATCTTATATATAAAGAGGGATCGGGAGACATGGAGAGATATAGAGGGACATGGAGATAGAGAGGATAGGTGGAGATAGAGACAAGGTAAGGGAGAGATGGGGATTGAGATAGAGAAAAGGGTCTATAGAGGGAGAAAGATAGAGATACATATATATAGAGAGGGGAGATATAGGGAGATAGATCTAGCAAGGGAGAGATAGATAGGGAAATACAGAGAGAGAGGTAGAGAGGGGTATATTAAGAGATGGGGTTATGAGGATAGATAGCTTGATAGGGAAAGAGATCAAGAGATGTCTAGAGACATAGGGAAAGAGATTTCAAGAGGTAGAAGGATGGGGAGAGAGATAAAGAGGAGAATGAGGTAGCAAGGGATAGATTAAAAGATAGGGATCCATATGTCCAGAGAGATAGAGATAGGGATCCCTATTCTCCCCTCTACCTAAACCATAAACCTGAACCTCTAAACCATAAACCGTTAACCCTTAATAATGCCCCTAACCCCTAACCCTAAACCCTAAAATCCAACAACCCTAAACCCCTAAGGTCCCTAAACCATAAAACCTAGAAGCAAAGGTAGGTATAGTTAGAGAGAAGGATAGAGGAGACAGAGATATCTCTCCCAGGCTCAGTCTCCTTTGTATCTCCCTATTCGCCTCTCTACCTAAACCATAAACCTAAACCTCTAAACCTTAACCCCTAAACCATAAACCCTAAACCATAAATAATGTCCCTAAACCCTAACCCCTAACCCCTAAATATGAGCAACCCTAAACCCCAAAACCCCTAAGGTCCCTAAACCATAAAACCTAGAAGCAACCCTAAACCTCTATCTCCCTATCTCTCCCAATCTCTATTGGTCCCCTCACTCTATCTCTCTCTAAACCCCAAACCCTAAACCCTAAACTTGAGCATCCCTAAACCCCTAAAACCTAAGTAATTCCCTGAAACCATTACCCTAAAACCTAAACCATGTTTACTTGAGAGACCCTAAATTCCTGTAAACCTCAAATAATGAGGGAGAGAGAGATAGAAAGGTAGAGTTAGAGAGAGGGGATCGAAAGAGATCTAGCAAGATAGAGAGACAGGGAGAGAGAGAGAGATAGAGAGGTAGGTATAGTTAGAGAGAGGGATAGAGGAGACATAGATATCTCTCCCATGCTTGGTCTCCTCTGTATCTCCCTATTCACCTCTCTACCTATACCATAAACATAAACCTCTAAACCTTAACCCCTTAACCCCTAAACCCTAACCCCTAACCCCTAAACCCTAAAAATGAGCAACCCTAAAACCCTAAAGCATAAAACCTGGAAGCAACCCTAAACCTCTATCTCCCTATCTCTCCCTATATCTATAATGTGAAAACATGAAAACATTAAGCCTTCATTCCAACCAAATTCATTCCTAATCAATCCCAAATCATCCCTAATCCATTTAATTTCATCTCTAATCATCCCTAAACCACTTCTAATCAGCCCTAAACCACTTCACACCATCCCAAATCACATCCAAATCAATTTAACTTCATCCCTAATCAATTTAACTTCATCCCTAATCATTTTCCAATCAACCTAGATTTCATCTCAAATACCATCCCTAAACTATTCCTAAATCATTATAATCATTCCCTAATCATCACTAAACCACTTCAGACCATCCCTAAAACCATTCTAATCATTCCCAAATCATTCCTAATCTAGTCCTTTTCACCTCTCATCATCCCTAAACCAATCCATTTCATCCCAACTCCATCCCAAATCAATCTAATCTCCATCTCAAACGATCCCAAAAATAATCAAAATCAAACAAATACCTCACCAAGAGCCATTAGAAGATCATAGTGCCAATCTGTTAGTCATTTGCACCATTTTGTATATCGTATGTGCCAGTATGCTCCTTAGTAGCACCTACCTATTAATCACAAACGCCATTCTACACCTAGCCAGTCATAAGTGTCATTCTACCCTCTGCCAGCCACAGGAGCCATCAGAACATCATAAGCGCCAATATGTTAGTCATTTACACCATTCTATACATCATATATACCAACCATAAACCTTAAACCTGATCAACCCTAAACCCTTATCTCCTTGTCTCTATCATCCCTCTACCTCTCAATCTCTCTGTCTATGTCTTTGGCCATATCCATCACCCTCTATCTCACTATCTCTCCCTCTAAACTCCTAACCCCTAAACTCTGAACCCGATCAACCCTAAACCCCTATCTCCTTGTCTCTATCATCTCTCTACCTCTCAATCTCTCTGGCTATATCCCTCACCCTCTATCTCCATATCTCGCCCTCTCTAAACTCCTAACCCCTAAGACCTAAACCTGATCAACCCTAAATCCAATCAACCCTAAACCCTATCTCCTTGTCTCTATCATCCCTCTACCTCTCAATCTCTCTGTCTATGTCTCTAGCCATGTCCCTCACCCTCTATCTCCCTATGTCTCCCCTTGGTCTCCTCTATATCTCACTATTGGTCCTCTCTCTCTAAACCCTAACCTAAAACTCTAAACCTTAACCCTTAACCCCTAAAACATAAACCTTAAGTTACCCTAAATAATGCCACTAAACCCTAACCACTAACCCCTAAACCATAAAACTGAGCAACCCTAAACCCCAAACCTCTAAACCATAAACCCTGGAAGCAACTCTAAACCTTTATCTCCCTAGATCTCTCCCAATATCTATCGATCCCCTCACACTCTCTCTCTAAACCCTAACCCCTAAACCCTAAACCTGAGCAACCCTAAATCCCTAACACCTAAACCCTAAACCATAAACCTAAGCAACTGTAAACCCCTAAACCCTAAATAATTCCCCTAAACCCTAACCCAAAACCCTAAACTTGAGTAGCCCTAAACCCCTAAACCCTAAATGATTCCCCTAAACCCTAAACTTAAGCAACCCTAAACTCATAAACCCGACCCACCCTCTCTCTCTCTCTCCAAAACAAGAAAACTAGGACTCTCTATCTCTCTCTCTCCCTATCACCAGGTATCTCTCCCAGGTTTCTCTCCCCTCCATCTCCATCCTCTCTCCCTTTTCCTCTCTCTCACTCTCCCTTGTCGACAAAGAACATGGGAATGTAAGAAAAATAAGACATGTAAAAATGGAAACAAGATAATTTATGAAATTTCATTAGATCAGAAGAATGAGGAGGAGAGGTAGAGAAAGGAGGGAAGTAGAGAGTGAGAGAGAGGATAGGAGGTAGAGACAGGATGGTAGTAGAGAGTGGGAGAGGACCGTAGGAGGTAGACAGGGAAAGGAAGAAGAGAGAGAGGGTAGGAGGTAGACAAGGCAGGGAAGCAGAGACTGAGAGAGAGGGTAGGAGGTAGACAGGGGAGGGAAGTAGAAAGTGAGAGAGGGTAAGAGGTAGTGAGGGAGGGGGAGAAGAGAGAGAGAGAGAGAGAGAGAGAGAGAGAGAGAGAGAGAGAGAGAGAGAGAGAGAGAGAGAGAGAGAGAGAGAGAGAGAGAGAGAGAGAGAGAGAGAAAGTAGGAGGTAGAGAGACAAGGGAAGCAAAGACTCAGAAAGAGGGTAGGAGGTAGATAGGAGAGGGAAGTAGAGAGTGAGAGAGATAGTAGAAGGTAGATAGGGGAGGGAAGAAGAGAGTGAGAGAGAAGGTGGGAGGTAGAGAGGGGAGGGAAGCAAGGACTCGGAGAAAGGGTAGGACATAGAGAGGGGAGAGAAATAGAGAGAGAGAGACGATAGGAAGTGCAGTTGCCCTTGTAGACATGTATGTAAAGTGTGGAAGCATAAACAAGGCATGTCAATTGTAAGACGTAACACCTCAAAGAGATGTTCTATAATGGAATGCAATGATTGCAAGATATGCAAAAAATGGATTTGTTGAAAGGCTTTAGAAACTTTCAAGAAAATGCAATTGGCATGTGTATTGCTAGTTATGCTCAACTTTGTTTGACATGTTTTTATCAATTTTTAGCAAAATCTGGAGATAATCTGGAGCGTGCTCCCCATCAGGATGGCACTTTTTTCAATGAAAACTCAAAAAAATACCAACATAATTTTAAGCTCTCTGTTAGCTATCTAATAACCATATAATTTTTTTCACATTTTGAGTATGTTTAGTGTTTCATCTTGAATTTCTTTTGTTAGTGTGTCTAGTTTTTGTCAAAAACCAGTCACTAGTATTTTTGACTTTTTCTAACCATTCATAAAAAATTGAAATAAGTTATATTTTTAGAAACTAGACTCCATTCTACATTAATTCAAAAAAAAATCAATTTTTGATTAGTTTTCAAACATTTTAGGGGGGAGCACGCTCAATTTTTTGTTTTTTAGGATGTGTCCACTTTAAAAATTATTAAAAACTAATTATTCATTAAAAAATTATTAGAAAAATTAGGGATAAACTACATGGTGTTACCTAATTTCTCACAGAGCGATTATTGAAATACTAAAAAAGTTAACATTTTAGGGGGAGCACACCAGACGCTATGTTATGTTTTTTTAGAAAAACAAGACCAATTTGCGTGCTCCCCCTTTTTGAACCCCTTAATCTCAACTATTTTTGGAAAAAATTAGTAGTTTAGAAACTAGATTTGAAGCGCTACAAATCTTGTTTTCGTTCCATCTTCAAATTTTGAGTGTAGCTATCTTCAATTTCTCATCCAACATCAATGTTTCCTGATTTTAGAAAAAAAGTGGCAACTTAAGACCCCATTTTGGTCCCTCATCTTTGTACACTTACCCTATAAGTGGGATTATGCAAGGACCTAGGACAAAATGTGTTGTTGCAAGGCATGGACAATTTTAAGTGTTTACATTTTGCCCCTCTTTGAGATGATGTTCGAGATGATGAGATTTATGTCGAGTAACATCATTTCAAAGAAGATGAGGTATAGATAGAGGAAAGGGATAATGATGGGAGGATAGGATGATGATGCCCCCTCGAGAGGATAGGCACGCTGGACAAACACGGGTAGACTCTCGAAATGAAAGGGGTTGGTCAAGGAAGAAAGGTAAGGAAATGGATAGAGGAAAGGGAAGGATGCGTTATGTTGCAATGAAGGTGAGCAACCATGATGTTTGATATAGCACTAGACGTTATGCACTAGGGTATAAAGACCAAGGTGAAGATGTGTCTTGTGCCCCAGCGTAATACAACCTTGTCTAGATACAAAATATGAATATTAGCTAGGAATGACTCAGATTTGATACAAACGCAAGATAAAATGATAACACACACAAGCAAGCAAGCATGCATAAATGATACAAAAACAAACAAGGTATTGCCCCTGTCAAGCTATAAACCAATGATTGATTGATTGATGATGATAGATAACGTTGTTGATGTGGGAATGATTTATCTCGAGAACAACACAAGGATTGTGTTGTTGATATGGGAACGATATATCCCAAGAACAACACTAGGATTGGGGATGATAAATTCCATTGATGATGATGATGATTGATTGATTGATTTGGTTGACAGCAAGATTAGAACAAACCAAGGATGCAATTGGATAATTCAACAACATTGATTGACTTGATTGGTATGGATTAAAGATGATTTGCATTTAAGTTTATTGCTTGGATTGATTGGATTGATTAGAAGAAGTGATTTGATTTGGAGGAATTTGATTGAATGAATTGATTTTGATGATGTGATTGATTTGACTGATTCAAGTTGATGATGTGAATTGAATTGATTGGAAGAAATGATTTGATGATTGATTTGATAATTGATTTTATTTTGAAGAATTAATTTTATTGCTTGGATTTCATTATCCTATTATTCTTCATATTAATTAAATAGATATTGTTATCTGTTTAATTAATTCACTATATACTTTCCTCTATTTTTCTTCTATTAATTAAATAGATATTATTATCTATTTAATTAATTCATTTAATAATTTCCTCTATTCATTTATATCATTAAAATATTAATATCATTTAATCATCTTAATCTATTTGCATACTCATTAAAATACCCATGCATTGAATTTCATAAATCATTGTCCATTGCATAATTTGCATTTTCATTTATAAATTCATTTAACATAATTTCCTCTATTGCATATTCAATGCACGAACCCCATTTTCTCCATCACTTTCTAAAACTCCACTATTCCATACACACTCATATTTATTTCTTTCAAAAATAGCCCTGGCCTCATCAGTTTCTGCATTTAATTCCTAATTCCTCCCACAACCTAAATTTGATTCCGTGAGAACATCTATTTAAACCCTCTTTTCTTCTCACCATGGATATATAGAATTGATACAAAGAATTGATAGAGAATTGATACTGGAGCATAATTTTTCCGTTCACCATAGCTTCTTGTCGTATTTGTGTGCATGTGAAAAATCTAAGAGCATAAATGCATTAATCAAGATCTTGGTGATAGGTAACAATGGAGTTTACTATTCTTTTGAATGCTTATATTTGGTTTTCATGGTTTTGTATTTGATTTATGCAATAAGTATCCATTTAGAAATAGACTCTATTGATGTGATGTTGTGAATGTTTTGATTCTGTTGCAGATTCATTAGTTTTCATTTTTCAACATCTACATAAATGGTGAACCTGACGTGAACTAATGGCGAATCTGGTTGAGTATTTGGCATTTTTTTCTATTTTGGATGATTCACAGTTGTTTTGGTTGCAGGGTTTATATTTTGATTGCAGGGTTTATATGGATTAAATCTTTGTTGTAGGGTTTATATTTTCCTCATGGGTAACATTTTTGTTTTGCATGTTAACTCTCTGGTTGCAGGTGGAATCTTTATTGCAAGTTTTCATGGCATTGACGATGCATAGGAGGAATGGCTTCTGGTTTTTGACCGAGTGATAAAATCCCTAAATATGATCCTACAGTCTTAAAACGCCACCGGTCTTAAAACCCTTATCTCTCCATTCTACATTGTTGCAGGGATGATTTTATATGCTTCAGGTTTATTTTGAATTTCATTACAGGTTCTTCGTTATCTCTGTGGGCGGATTTTATCTGAAGTCTAATCAAACCCTTCCATTATTGTCCTTGAGCTTCTTCTTCCTAGGGTAATTATTGCTCAGGGCAGTAAACAGTATAAGGTCTGAGTTCGGTTGCATGTCATGGATGTGCTTGTCATCGCCTCCGTTTGAAACTTCCTATGGATTGTGGCCCTCCTGCGGGTTTTGGGCTCTCTTTGCAGCTTGTTTTGGCCCTCTTTTGTAACGTGTCTTGGTTTCTATGGTCCCATAGGCTGTCTGGCCTCGTGGACGTTATTAAAAGCCTTCATTCATTCATTCAAATGATACAGTCTTCCTAAAATTTTAATTGTATTTTACAACTCAAATGGCTAAATACGGCCATACGACCATCAAATTTAAGCCCTGGTAGCTCCCTTTCATTTCGTCGGTTTCTCTTTAGCATGAATTTTAATAGTGCGTTTTTAGGAAAAGCCATTGATTTCATTCTAAATAAAAGTCTTTCTTTCTTTTATGAATCGGTTAGTTTCTTTAGGCTATTCTAAAAAGCTTTACTAAAAAAGCAAAAAGACAAAAAAAAAATGTGTTTTCTTAGTTTTTCTTAGCTTTTACTTTTAATTTAGCTTAGTTTTTAATGTAATTTAGTTTTTTTTTTTTTTAATTTAGATTTACTTTTAATGTAGTTTTTAATTTAGAGTTTCTTTTAGTTTTAGTTTTAATCTTTTTATATTTTCTTAGTTATAATTAGATAGTTTTTAATTAGTTCTAATTAGAAAGTTTTAATAGGAATTAGTTTTAATTAATTTTAATTATGACAATTTTTTTAGTTTTAATTAGTTTTTAGATATTAGATTAATCATTTATTTTTTTAAAGTTAGATTAGCTTTTAATTTTGATGTCTAAGTTTAGATTAAATTTTGTTAGATTAATGATGTTTTACCTTTTTAGTTTAGTGGCTAATCTTTGTTGACTTGGTTTTTTGTGTAGGTTTGAATGTCAAAGACTTGAAAAACAAAAACATAAACACTCGATTGTCGAAGAATAGACGTTACAAAACTACTGATGTATTGTTTGGAGGAATGATCGATCAAAGAAAACATCTTTTTCACATTAAAATAGGCACACTTCGTTTGGTGTTTAAAATGAATCTTGTATTCTCCGTGCATGTTTCTTTTCAGTAATTTGCTTGTTGAGATTGTATGTATCTTGATTTAACAACAATAGTATCATCTCCCCTTGCCTATCCAATGGATTTGGGGTGTAAGAGAAATCGTTGTTATCTCTAGAGGACCTGCCTTCCCATTGTGAGAAGGGGTACGACCCAAGCGGCAACATGTTAAAGTCAAACCATCCCAAGCCGCTATATAAAATAAGGCGTTTGTGCCAAAAGTCGCAAACGACGGGTGTTGTTGCGCTACACCGACGAATGTTTCCCCCAAAACCCTACTGAGCGTAACCTCAGCAGGCTGGGAAGCCTCCATTAATGGAACAAATCGCCGCATGTGTAGCCACCCGAATGGGAATCCTAAATACAAGCTATGTTTTAGTAGCCAAAAACCCCTATCTATTGGTATAAGAGGAAACTCTGATAGCTGTCCCACATTTTCGTGGCTTATGGCAGAGATAGCAAGGTATCTCAAGATCTGCACGTCTTGAGGATCTAGAACTTGGTGTGTCTGCGAAGAGAGTGCATTGTAAGGAGGAGCCCGTGCCCCAAGTTCCTGGAGCTATATACCATAAGTAGGCGTGGCTGGGTAAAACCAAGTGGGAACCCAACATGTATAGTCCTAGGCAGCCTAGGGTTGTAAATGTTTGAGAATGGTTTGAGCATGAGTGTCTACTATCTTGTTTCTCTTGTCAAATCAATCAAAACTGCCAAAAACACAAAACTTTGTCACAGAAAATTGCCTTTGGAACTTGTTGAATCGCAGTTGAACATAAATAAATTGCCTTTGAGCATTAGTGAGTCGCCTCTGGTTAGTGTTGTGTTATCCCTATTGGAACTAGACAACTGAGAGGGGGGGTGAATCAATTGTCCCTTTAAAAAACTTTTCTTCTCTAACCTTCTTTATTATCTTACTATCAGATTAGTAATGCAAGCATTTAAGCATGAATCAACAACATAAGAGCAGAAACATAATCAACACATTTGACACCAAGATTTTGACATGGAAACCCGATTAAGGGAAAAACCACGGTGGGGGTTAACCCACAAAATGCGTACCCTATTAAAAGTACTTAGAAAAATAGAAGGCACATGCCTTCGGGCGCACTGCCCAAAGCTCATTGCTCAAAAGAAGAGGCTCACTGCCTACAAAGTTTATTTAGAAAGAATTAACTGAGAATTAGCATCTATTTCATGCCTGATTTAGTTTCAGTGAATGCTCTTGCTCCTTTCCTTCTCTGCTCTACTCCTGATCCTTCGGATATAATCTATTTTACACAAGGATAATTTCGGTACTTCTTCAACAAGTATTTATATACTTCATCAACCTTGGAATGATCAACAAGGTCAGCTAAACTTGACGAGGATCATCACATTGTCGGCCAAACACAACTGAGACTTGAATCTGCTTCTACAAGCACTCCACCCTTCATAAAAATGTATTTGAGGCATCCACAACAGGTTAGGAACATCCAGTAGGCCAAGACTGGGAAGAACATTACCCTCAAGAAGAAATCTTCAATCAACAACCTACACGATCGAGAGACCTCCACAAGCACATTGGAATCACCAATAAAATTCACTCTAAACCATATTATCAAAAACATTTGAATCTTCCTTCGAAACCTCAAGAACACACTCTGCCATGACTGTCAAGCTGGAAGGATAGCTTGCGGACCTCCAAACCACAAACCACTAGAGTTGATGATACACACTGACTTCCCAAACATGCCTTCAGATCTGCAGATCATAATCTTATATTACCAGAGCAATCCAAACCTCTTTCCTGTCACTCTATCTTTCCTGATTATTGCAGGAACCAGTTCTACTCAGATGGCCATAACTCCTTCAAATCTTCATGTGAACTTCTCAAATCTTGACTGGAGCAACCTCTGGCAATCCTCTACATGTCCACATGATCTGCATGCATTGATTGTTATTAATTTTCTCAATATCCTCAACAATCCGGTCTTCTACACAGACAGTAAAATAGGATACAGTTGACACTAATGGCAACAAGAATATGTTGACATCAATGACAACACCACTTTGGCACATATTTGCAATAATCTCCCCCTTTGTCATTGATGGAAGCATGTGATGTGAAAAACTGAATCTAACCATCAAGACAAAAACTTCCCCCCCTTTCTCTTCTCACTTCTGCAATTACTTTCTTAAGTGCTCCCCCTCACATTAGCAACTAGTTTTTCACATGACTTTTTTCCCCCTTTGATGTCAATGGCAAAAGGCACATATTTGCTATCTTTTCTCCCTTTTTGCTTTAGACTAATCCCAAAATTTGCATATTGACTACTCCCCCTTTGAGTAGTACCTCTTTAACATCAATCCAGATCACAAGATATGGATGTGAATCCCACTGGACTGATGCACCTTAATGCATCTTAGTTCTGCTCAGGAGGGGTAATAACCCCTAACTTCTCTCTGAGATACTCAAAAGTATCCTTGGGAAGAGGCTTGGTGAAGATGTCTGCAATCTAATCTTTGGAAGGCACAAACTCCAACTTGACTTCATTCTCATTTACTTTCTCTCTCAAGAAATAAAACTTGATAGATATATGCTTTGTCTTTGTGTCTTTGAATGCAATACTAGATTCTTTGAGATGCTTATTGCACTAGAATTATCACAGAAAATTGTGACCGGCTCCTCAAACACAATTCTGATGTCCTTCAACATTTGCTTCATAAAAAATTGAGTGCAATTATTTGTTGTTGCTTGTACTCTGTTTCTGCAGTAGACAGAGATATTGCCTCTTAGTTTTTGCTTATCCAAGAGACCAGTCTTCTCCCCAAGAAGAATGCACCACCACTAGTACTTTTTATGTCATCCACATCTCCTGCCCAATCAGCATCTGTATATGCATGAAGAGTGAAGTTATTGTCCTTTGGATACCACAGTCCATAATCAATTGTCCCCTTGAGATATATGAAGATTCTTTTAACTGCCATAACATGGGATTCTTTTGGATTATCTTGAAATCTGGCAACAAGTCCAACTACATTCATGATATCAGGTCTGGTCTGAGTTAGATAAAGCAGTCCTCCAATCATTGATCTATATCTTTTCTGATTTGCTTTGGGAGAGCCATCATCTTTTCTTAGCTTGCATCTGGTTACCATAGGTGTACCTACTAGCTTTGAGTCTTCCATTCCAAATTTCTTTAGCAATTATTTTACATACTTGGACTGAGATATGAAGATACCTTTATCCGATTGAACAATTTGCAAACCTAGGAAGAAATTCATCTCACCAAACATTGACATCTCAAACTCACTTTTCATCTGATCAGCAAATGCTTTACACATGCACTCATTTCCACCAAAAACGATATCATCAACAAAACCTCAACAATTGGAATGTTCTCATGATTAATTTTGAAGTAGAGATTACTATCAGCAGTACCTTTGCTAAATCCTAGCTTAAGAAAATGCTTATCCAATCTGGCATACCAAGCTCTTGGAGCTTGCTTGAGTCCATACAAGGCTTTTCTCAATCTACAAACCATATCTTTCTGATCAAACAACTGAAATCCTTCTGGTTGCTCAATGCAGACTTCTTTCTCCAAATCTCCATTTAGAAATGTTGATTTCACATCCATTTGATATACTTTAAAATCTTTGAAGGCAACAAATGTTGATTTCACATCCTTGCCACCAGAGCAAAAGTTTCTTCAAAATCAATTCCTTTCACTTGAGAGTAGCCTTTACATACCAATCTTGCCTTATTCCTTACTACCTCACCATCTTCATTTAGTTTATTCTAGAAGACCCATTTGGTTCCAATCACATTTTTGTCCTCAAGTCTAGGAACTAGATCCCATGTGTGATTCTTTTTAGTTTGCAACAATTCCTCTTCCATTGCTTTAACCCAGTTTTCATCATTGTAATATTAACTTACTGATTTAGGTTCAATTCTTGAAATCAAACAAATCTCTTCTTGATCTTCAGACATTTTTTTCCTAGTTCGAACACCTTTACTCTTATCTCCTATGATCTAGTCTTCAGGATGGTGTAACCTTACATACCTGGGAGTTTTGGAAATTGTTGGATCTTCTGTTTCTTGAACTTGTTCCTCATCATCTATGTTAACCTCTAGAGTCACTAGTTCAAACTGAATCTGGGTCTGAACTTGAACTTGCCTTCCTTGATTTTGACTTTCATCATCTGAGTCATATTCGGAGTATTTGGAGTGTCCTTTACTTTCATCAACTTTAACATTCGCACTTTCAACAATCTTCGTCAATCTCTTATTGAAGCACCGGTAGGCCTTACTTTGAGTTGAGTACCCCAAAAATATTCCTTCATCACTTCTTGCCTCAAACTTACCTAAGTCCTCATCTCTTTTGATATAACATTTACTACCAAAGACTCTAAAGTATCTCAAAGTAGGAGAATGACCAAACCAAAGTTCATAAGGAGTCTTACCAGAATTTCCTTTGATCTACACCTGGTTAAGAGTGTAGACAATAGTACTCACAACCTCTCTCCAGTAAACTTGAGGAACATTTGTTTCCATCATCATGGTTCTAGCAGCTTCTTAATGGTCTGGTTCTTTCTTTCCACAACTCCATTTTGCTGAGGAGTCCTAGGAGCAAATAACTATCTTTTTATTCCATGCTTTTCACAAAAAGCATCAAACTCACCTGAGGTAAATTCTCCACCTCTGTCAAATCTCAGACATTTTAATTTCCCACCAATCTCATTTTCAACCATCATCTTGAACACCTTAAATTTGTCAAGGGCTTCTAATTTTTCTCTAAGAAAAGTTACCCACATCATCCAGGAGTAGTCATCAATTAGTAACATGAAATATCTGTCTCCTTGCACACTACTAACTCTAGCAGGACCACAGAGATCAGTATGTACCAGTTCCAATCTTTCACTTAAACCTTGTTCCTTACTTTTAAAAGAAATTTTGTTCTGCTTGCCCAATTGACATTCTCTACATATGCTATTAGGTTTCACAAGTATTGGAAGATCTCTTACAGCATGAGTGGAACTTATTTTGACAATGTTGTCAAAATTCACATGACACATCCTCCTATGCCATAGCCAACTTTTATCTGTCTGAGCAATCAAACAACTTTTACCAGAACTACGTAAGTGAAAGATGTTACCTCTAGTTTGAGTACCTGATGCAATTTCAGTTCTGGAGCTTTCCAAGATTCTGCATTTTCCATCCTTGAACTGAAGATCATAACCCTTGTCAACCAACTGTCCAACACTAAGAAGATTATGTTTCAGTCCTTCCACATATAGAACATCATTGGTGTTGTTCTTGCCATCAAAAGAGATGTATCCTCTACCATGGATTCTACTAGCTGAGTTGTCTCCAAATTTTACAAGGCCTCCTTCATAGTTTTCAAAATTCACAAACTTACTCTTGTCACCAGTCATGTGATGAGAGAATCCACTATCAATCACCCATTCATCCCTTTCAATAACCTGAGCAGCCAAGGCACTTTCCACCTTTTCATAGATAGCAGATTAAATAGACACTGAATCTTCTTCTTTGATAGCAATAAACACCCAATCAGTTTTAGAGGAGCCTCCATGATCAGATTCATCATCGGTTACCCCTTCTTCTCCATTTTCTTGAACATAGTAACATTTATTTTGACCTTTAAACCTATTAGGGTTAGGTTTTGAAAACATTTCCAAACATCTTGAGGCAAAATGACCAATCTTATTACAAGCAAAGCATTTGAGTGGTAATTTTCCTTCATACTTACCGAATCCTCTTGGCATTCTTCTAGCAACAAGAGCTCCAAGGTCTATTGTTTCTATCTCAACAACTTCAAGATCCTTTCTTGTCTTTGCAAGTCTATTTGATCTTGCAGAAGAGCTTTCACTCGGATCATATCTTTGTTTTCCATACACACTGGCTTTAAATGTAGATTCTTACTTGGGAAGAGAATCGCCAAACTCACTTAATTTGAAGGCTGAAATTTTGCCAACTAGATGATCTCTTGTGACCTCTGAGACTGTCATGATTTTTTCTATAGCTGCAACCTTATGTTTGTAAGAATCTGGTAAAGATCTGAGTACTTTTGATACAATTTCTGATTCTTCCAATACTCCACCAGCACACCTGATGCCACACACAAGTTCATTTATCTTTTGCATGTAGATTGTGATGTTTTCATCTTTGCTCATCCTCATAGTTTCAAAATTTCCTCTCAAACTTTGCAGTTTTGTACATTTGACATATTTGTCACCTTCATACAGATATTCCAACTTTTTCCATATTTGATAAGCAATTTTTAGATCAAAGACATTTGTCATTTCTAAATCAGTCAGGGCACTCAACAAGGCTTCTTTAGCTCAAAGATTATTTTCAGCATCTTTGACTTGATCAGGAGTTGAAGGACCTTTCTCTGGACATTTATACTCAACACTGGTTATTGCCCAATAGGCATCACCCATGCATTGCAAATGGCACTCCATGCAATCTTTCCAAATAGAATAATTTGTTCCATCAAATCTTGGACTATACTTCTTGTAAGTTGACATCCTGGATCTCCTCAAGTAATTAGGCTTTTATGTGAGGATCTAGCTCTAATACCAATTGTTGGAACTAGACAACTGAGAGTGGGGGGGTGAATCAATTGTTCCTTTAAAAAACTTTTCTTCTCTAACCTTCTTTATTATCTTACTATCAGATTAGTAATGCAAGCATTTAAGCATGAATGAAAAAAATAAGAGCAGAAACATAATCAACACATTTGACACCAAGATTTTGACGTGGAAACCCGGTTAAGGAAAAAATCATGGTGGGGGTTAACCCACAAAATGCGTACCCTATTAAAAGTACTTAGAAAAATAGAAGGCACATGCCTTCAAGCGCACTGCCCAGAGCTCACTACTCAAAAGGAGAGGCTCACTGCCTACAGAATTTATTTAGAAAGAATTAACTGAGAATTAGCATCTATTTCATGCCTGATTTAGTTTCAATGAATGCTCAAGAACTTTTTCTTTGCCTCAAACTCTTCTTCACACTCTACACTGCTCTTGTTCCTTCCCTTCTCTACTCTTTTCCTGATCCTTCCTTTAGATTTAATCTATTTTGTACAAGGATAATTTCGGTACTTCTTCAACAAGTATTTATATACTTCATCAACCTTGGAATGATCAACAAGGTTGGCTAAACTTGATGTGGATCATCACACTATTAGCCAAACACAACTAAGACTTGAATCTACTTCTACAACCACTCCACCCTTCATAAAAATGTATTTAAGGCATCTGCAACATGTTAGGAACATTCGGTCGGCCAAGACTGGGAAGAACATTATCCTCAAGAAGAAATCTTCAATCAACAAGCTCAAACTTCAATGCGAACCTCCAACATAGTAGCTACATGATCCAGGGACCTCCACAATCATATTGGAATCACCAATAACATTCACTCTAAACCATATTATCAAAAACATTTGAATCTTCCTTCGGAACCTCAAGAACACACTCTGCCATGACTGTCAGACTGGAAGGATAGCTTGCGGACCTCCAAACCACAAACCACTAGATTTGATGATACACACTGACTTCCCAAACATGCCTTTAGATCCATAGATCATAATCTCATATTACTAGAGCAATCCGAACCTCTTTCCTATCACTCTATCTTTCCTGATTATTGTAGGAACCGGTTCTACTCAGATGGCCATAACTCCTTCAAATCTTCATGTGAACTTCTCAAATCTTGACTGGAGCAACCTTTGACAATCCTCTACATGTCCACATGATCCGCATGCATTGATTGTTATTAATTTTCTCAATATCCTCAACAATCTGGTCTTCTACAGATAACAAAATAGGATACAGTTGACACTAATGGCAACAAGAATATGTTGACATCAATGACAACACCACTTAGGCACATAGTTGCAACAATCCCAATCTACTTTACATGATCTCTTGTAAAACCAAAATCCCTAAGCAAAAATCCACTTTCTTCTTTTTCAAACCTAGACATCGTAGTTCCAAGTTTATCAAAAAATGTATCTTGAAGATCTACTGCAACCGAAATGCATTGCTAAGTAATTTTTATATGCGCCCTTTAATGAACAAACCAGACTTACATGTCCAACTTCAACCTATCATTTGATTCTCTGTGGGGGACTCATTCTTTAGTTCTAATCCTTTAGTCTTAGCATTCCACCTAGTCCTTGCATACCCATCATTGGTCAAACAAATCTTTTATCTTGCACTTAGGTTACTCTCTTTAGGTCTTGAAATCAAACATTGGCTATTAATCACTTGTATCACTTGAGGTTCATCATCCTTGAGTTAGGGAATATACCATCATCTTTGAGTAGGGAAATCTTCTTAGCATACCCTCTCTTGATCACTTTTCCTTGCGTCTATCCATCATAGCACAGGTAAAGCCTTGCATCACAATTATTTTCAGACCTAGGGTTGCCTTGAGTCATACCATTTCAGTCCCATATCTTATCTTAGAGGTCATATCCATTTGCATTGCATCCTAATCTTGAGTCTCATACATTGTCTTGTCTTAGGTTGAGGATCAGAACAATCACCTATGTCCCCTAAATCAAGAATAAGAATGTTTCACGAGGAGGAAAACCCTTAGGGAAAGGACTTTGATGAGGGAGATCACATTAGTGTTGCAACAAGTGAAACAAATGAAACTGATGACGAAGAAGTAACTCAATCCCATACAGAAGGTGCACTTCATGACCATAGATTCACTAAACTGCTTATGGAGGTAGTCAAATGTAATCTGCAATAATATTTCAAGGCCCTTGCTGATGAAGGAATCAAATTACCTCCTAAATTTGACATATCACTACTCATGATGAATGATAAACATGAATCTTGTGAATCTAAGCATACCAAAACAAACAATGTTGATAGAATCAAAGATCACAGACCCTTTTATTTACAACCTAGTTACAAGGGATCTTCAAGGACGTCAAAACATGCACCTACAAATAATCCTTATTTGGATGAGCTTAAAGCATTAAGACAGGAAGTGGACACCCTCAAGAATAGTAAAACATCATCTCACAAGTTTTCAATTGAAGACATATGTCCTTATCCTTTCGATCCTAGCATACCAATGCCACCTTTTCCTAGTCATCGGGACATACTGTGACTTGATAAATATAGAGGAAAAGGAGACCCTAAGGATCACTTAAGAGAATTTTGTGCTGCTACCTTGGAATTCACAGTCAATAAGGCATATCTTATGAGATTATTCCCTCGCAGTCTAGGAGGAGAAGCCATGGAATGGTTTTCACGATTACCCCCGACCATCAAATCGAATTATAGTTACAATTGTGAACACAAAGTGACCATGTCCAACCTCTTTAACACTAAACAAAAACAAGGGGAATCTTTTGTGTCATTCTTACAAAGATGGAGGCATTTGACAAAATGATTACCTTATAACATTCCAGATAAACAATTGGTTGACCTCTTTTGTCAAATTTGAACAAGGAAATTGTAAAGGAACTTCACCTCAAATGTTTGGATTCCTTTGATGAAGTCATAGAAATAGGATTTTGAATCGAACAAACTCTCATCGATGATGGAACTGTTAAACTTAATAATGAAAAAGATCAAAAATTGAACTCAAGCAACAAGACACCTTTTTGGATGAAGAACAAGAATGTGGTCAATGATGGAGTTGTTGATGCAAAAATGATTAAAACATCATCACCTATCTACCACCTTAAAGGTTCATCCTTAGACAAAGGAAATGAAAAACAAAGAAGCTTCCCAAAATGAAATTTTACACCATTAGGACAATCACTTGAATCAACATTAAAAGAACTCCTTCAAAATAATGTTATAAAGCTACCTGAGATGAGAGAATATAATCCAGAAATAAAACCCCGATGGTGGAATGATGATCACTTTTGCAACTATCATAGAAACAAAGGGCATAAGACTAATAGTTGCAATAAACTTAAACATGTGATACAAGACATTATTGATGATGGAAAGATAACAGTTGATGGACACACTCCTTTTGGTAACTCTAATTGCAAGATGTTCAAAGATCCTTTCCCTAAGCATGACAAGGTTAAAGGAAAGGCCCTCGAATCTGGTGATGGTGTAAAGTATACTACTGCAAAATATGACTATGTCATAGATAACATCAGTGAGGTTGATAATCATGTGAACAATTTCATTATAAAAGGAAAAGAACTTGATTGTAATGTTACTACCTATAGAGGCACAATTACCCTTAGAGGTCCTACTTCAAAACCTGTTGCACCATTTTCGCATTACAACCTCATAGAGCATTTAGGTAAAATGCCTGTGCAAATTTCCATACTAGAGCTACTACGCCTATCTCCTAAGCATAAATCTATCCTAGACAAAGTGCTTTCTACTGCTACAGTGCCTACCGACTTGTATGTAGATCAATTCCAAGCTCTTGTGGGACACATCACTTCTCCTCACACTCTCACTTTTACTGAGAACAATGATTCATCCATCCGACAACCACATAACGCACCTCTATACATTGAAGTCCTTATCCATAAAGTCAAGATCAGGCAAGTTCTGATAGATGGAGGAGCAGGTCTTAATATTTGTACTCTAAAATTGGTCACAACATTAGGATTCTCTGAAAGTGCAGTTGATCCAAAGAAAAAGATCACCATAAAGGCATATGATGAAGAGGAACGCTCAACTAAAGGATCAGTTACTCTACCAATCAAGGTTGGGCCTGTGGTAAAGGAGGTGGTTTGCCAAGTCCTTAATCTCCCTCTGACCTATAACATCCTCCTAGGAAGACCATGGATTCATGCAATGCAAGCAGTACCTTCTACATACCATCAGTGCATTAAATTCCCACACAATGGTGTCAAAATCACAATACCAAAAGATCCAAACCCTTTCATGTATTGCAATAATCTAATCCCTAAAACTAAAATCACAATCCCTAGCAATCGTGAAGCACTTCCTTCTCAAGCATATGTTGATATTGAGTCCTTAAAGGCATCTACCTCAAAATCCAATGAAAATGAGTTTAAAATACAAGTGAAAGAACAAGGGGTGGGAGAATATACCCTGAATCATGCTCTTTGCATTGGAAAGCTACCTTTATGTCTCCACACCTATGGCAAACCACAGATGACTAAGACCACATAAAACACTGATACTACATTGGTTTTTAAACCAACTACTTTCCAAAAATGGGGAGCCCTTTATGATGAAGTGGAAGAGGCTGATCTCCTAAGATGGTTGTACAAAGATGAGAATGCAGAAAAAGAACAAACTAAAAATTTAGAGATAAAGATACCTGTTGAACAGTATGACAAAGGGTTGGATATTATAAAAAGAATGGGATATGATGGTAAAAGTCCTCTGGGTTTACAAAAACAAGGTATCTTGAAACCAATACAACCTACTCATACGTAAAAAGTCCCTGGTACAGGATATGACGCGCAAAAAGATAAGACCTCGAGTACCGCGTGTACTTCAAGTAAGGAAGTAAAGTCCTCTAATGCAACATAGAAAGACGAGGAAAGTGCCATCGATGACTTCATTGACATTTATGACTATGATAGTGTCTATACCCTTGAACCTGATCATAACACTTGTACCCCTCAATCCATTCAAAATCTTGACTCAAATCATGACCCTTTACCCCTGGTTCACCCCGAACTCATTGATTGGGATCAGAAGGGACCGCCACAGCTGGATGTGTTTCAAAATGATGAGGCAATCATAAACTTTCTGGGAGCATGAGAAGACATACCTCTTGGGGATCATAAAGCAGGTTTCATCATAGAACTCAACAGTGTGACCTACTTTAGAGAATGTGCCAAGCCTTTCAGTCACAAAATTATTGAAAATATAAATAGGTCTTCTAGTGAAAATCGTTATGCGGCGCTATTAGATCCAGAAAAAGTAAAAATAAAGGACGTATCCAAGGGTGAAAACCTCTCTAAGGCACCTAAGGATGGAAGGCTTGACACACTTTCCCTAGCATCATATCATGAAAAATCATCTATGTTGGTGGGGAAGACAATACCAACAAATTTGGGCACCGAAGAAAAACCAAGGATAATTCATCTAGCAGAATCATTAACATCTGAAGAGAGAATAGAGCATTTATAGTTTTACAAGGAAAGACAAGTCAACTTTGCATGGTCCTATGCAGACATGCTAGGACTTGATTCAGATTTAGTAATGCATCACTTGTCTTTGCTACCGGGGGCAAAACCTATCAAGCAAAAGTTGAGAAAAATGCACCCGCATATCACTCTACTGGTAAAAGCTAAATTACAAAAGTTGCTAGATGTGGGATTCATAAGACCTGTTGATTATACTGAGTGCATTTCAAACTTAGTACTAGTTTCAAAACCTGATGGAAGTATCCGTGTTTGCACAGATTTCAAAGATTTAAACAAAGCTTGTCCTAAAGATGACTTCCCACTTCCAAACATTGACATGGTAGTGGATTTGACAGCAAGACACAAAATGTTATCACTCATGGATGGTTTTTCAAGATACAATCAGATAAAAATTGCTCCTGAAGATCAAATTAAGACATCATTCACTTGTCCTTGGGGAACCTTCTATTGGAACGTCATGCCCTTTGGGTTGAGGAATGCCAGAGCTACATATTAGTGTGTAATGACCACTATCTTTCATGACATGATGCATACATATTTGGAAGACTATGTAGATGATTTGTTGGGAAAATCCTACACCAGTGGCGGACATCTAGAGATCATGGACAAAATTTTGACAAGATTAGAACAATACAAGGTCCGGTTGAATCCAAAGAAATGTGTTTTTGGGGTAACCTTTGGGAAACTCCTTGGATACATTGTCTCATCTAAAGGAATTGAAGTTGATCATGCCAAAGTTAAAGCTATACTTGAAATGCCTCCACCAAAGAATATCAGTCAACTGAGATCATTGCAAGGAAAACTTTAGTCTATCCATCATTTTATAGCACAACTTGCAGATAAATGTCAACCCTTTCAGCACCTGTTATGCAAGAATGTTCAATTCAGATGGGATGACAAGTGTGAACAAGCTTTTCAGAAAATCAAAGAATATTTGATAATCCCACCAGTACTAGTGCCTCCTACAAATGACAAGCCTTTACTTCTTTATATATCCACAACCACCACAGCACTGGGGGCACTTTTGGCACAACATGATTTTGAAGGAAGGGAATGTGCTATATATTACATCAGTCGTACTCTAGTGGGATATGAGCTCAATTATAGTTCTATAGAAAGAGCATGTCTTGCCATAGTTTTTGCCTCATAGAAGTTGTGACATTATATGCTTACACACTAGACAAAACTCAGAAAAAATTGATCCTCTTAAGTACCTCTTGAACAAAGCAGCACTCACAGGACGATTGGCTAAATGGGTTATGATTCTTAGCGAGTTTGATATTGAGTATGTGGAACGAAAAGCAATCAAAGGACAAGCTATAGCAGATCAACTCGCTGATGCTTCTGTGACAGATGTCCATCCTCTTGTTACAAAGTTCCATGATGAATCAATCTTCAACATGGAATCTACGCATCTCTGGACTTTATATTTTGATGGATCCTTCACACAAAATGGTTCTAGCACTGGCATTCTCTTTGTCACACCACAAGGGGATTGTATACCTAAAGCATATAAGATACAATTTCCATGTACCAACAATATTGCAGAATATGAGGCATTATTTTCTAGGCTACATATGGCTGTGCAATGGAAAATTCTAGAGTTGCGTGTCTTTGGTGACTCTCAGCTAGTAATCAGACAAATCAATGATGACTATAAAACAAAAGATGACAAATTGATGCCTTACAAAAGAATGGTGGATGATTTCAAGGCCTATTTCACATCAATTTATTTTCAGCAGATCCCCTGAGATAACAACAGAGCTGTTGATGCAATGGCAACAATTAGTTCACTTGTGTAAATGCCAAGCAATGCTCCCTACTGTGAATTCTTGGTAGAGCCTCTTTTGGAACTTGCTTACAATGTACCACAATCTGAAATGATATGTCTTATTGTTGGTCCTAATTCTCAATGGTATGGGAATATTTATACCTATCTCCTTGATAACATCTTACCATCCAACCTATCCAATAATTCCCGTAAAGCCTTTATCCGTCAAGCCTCCCATTATGTAATCTTAGTCGATACCCTATATCGCCAAGGTCTCGATGGTACTTTACTCTGATGTCTTGAGCATGATGAGGTCAATACTACTTTACAAGAAATACATGAAGGTATATATGGGGCACATTCCAGTGGTCCTACCTTAGCCAAGAAACTCTTACGAATGGGTTATTATTGGCCTACACTAGAAAAGGATACTTATCAGTTTGTTAAAAAATGCAAGCAATGTCAAAAACATGGAGACTTGATACATGCTCCTACGCAAGAATTGCAACCGCTCACTACACCGTGGCCTTTTTATCAGTGGGGACTCGATCTCGTGGGCAGGATCCATCCACCTTCATCCAATGGTCATAAGTTCATTCTCGTTGCTACAAACTACTTCACAAAATGGATTGAAGCTGTTCCCCTCACCCACATCACTGGAAAACAAATAGCCACTTTCATACTGAACTATATCATCTGTCGTTATGGTGTTCCTTTATCCATTATCACAGATAATGGTCATCCATTCAAAAATTAGGATGTCAGTGAACTATGTGAGAAATTCCATATACAACATCATTTTTCTACACCTTACTACCCTCAAGGTAATGGCTAGGCTGAGGCCTCTAATAAGACCATTCTCAAGATTCTTAAAAAGACGATCAATGAAGCCGGTCGAGATTGGCATATTCAACTGAATCTTGCCTTATGGGCTTATTGCACAAGTGTCCACACCTCCACAAGTGCAACCCCACATGCCCTTGTCTATGGCTTTGAAGCCATCTTGCCCATCGAGGTTGAGTTACCTTCTTTGCGAGTCTCCTTGTGCAATCAAATTAGTGATGAAGACTATCGAGTTTCCCATTTGCAGGAATTAGAACTGTTGGATGAATGAAGACAAACTGCTTTCAATCATCTCAGAGCATACTAGTAGCAGATGTGCTGAAGTTATAACCATAAAGTGAAACCACGAACATTTGAGATTGGGGATCTTGTGCTTCGTGAAAATCCTCGCAATCAACAAGACAGAGAAAAGAAGGGTAAATTTGAGCCTAACTGGTTGGGTCCATACATTATCACTGTTGTGTATGGAATAAGGGCATATCAGTTATCTACTCCAGAAGGTGAATTGCTCAGTGATCCCATCAACAATATGCATCTTCACAGGTTTTATACCTGAGCACTTCAGAGAGTACACTCTTTTTAAAAGGTCTTGAAAAAATACAAAACAAATTGAGAAAGGTCCTGAAAAAAATCAAAAAAATTGAAAAAGGTCCTGAAAAAATACAAAAAAATTGAAAAAGGTCCTTAAAAAAAAAAAACCACTTCGGTGGCACCTTGAGCAAGTACCATGGTGAAAATTGAGAAATCAACACCATGTGTAGAGGCTTCACTCCTCTTTTCTTTAGAGCTCCACCTGATCTTTCCATTCCATTCACCCTCCACTTCATAATAACCTTTTCACACTCACCATGGCTTGAGAATTGTTTGACATTCCCCTCGCTTGCTCGCTTTGCCATGCATACTAAGTTGGTCCTATCCCTCATTGGGGCATTTCCTCGACCTAAGCTATGGATTTGGATATTTAGCATCTCGTGGTCAGAAAAAACTATCGTCACTGTCTGTTTGGTCGCTCACAATTTATCTCATTCCATCAAAACATTCCAAAAGTCCCAAAAAATCAAAATATTCCAAAAATCCAAAAAAATCAAAATATTCCAAAAATAAAATAAAAAATCAACATATTCCAAAAATAAAAAAAATAAAAATATTCCAAAAACCCAAAACATTCCAAAAATCCCCAAAAAATCATAAAAAAGCCCTGAAAAAATCTCAAAAAATCATAAAAAGTCCTGAAAAACCAAAAAAAAAAAATTCCAAAAATCCCAAAAAATCAAAACATTCCAAAAATCCCAAAAAATCAAAATATTCCAAAAATCCAAAAAAATCAAAACATTCCAAAATCCAAAAAAATCAAATAACTTCAAAAATTCCAAAAATAGTGATACTTTCAGATCGCCACACAACTCTAAACTTCAACAAAATCAAACACGCCAAATTGAAAATCAAGTGTACATTACAACATATCTATCAATCCATCTTTCAAATCCAACCAAACTCATAAACTGTGACAAGAATCAATTTTACATTGAAGTGTGATGCATGTTTGTTTGTTGATCTTTGATTGCTTTATGATTTTACCTTTGGTGGCATGCCTTTTAGCTTCTCAAGGATGTCTTGGACTAGAGAGGCGAGGATGGGGCATGTTCACTTGCTTGTTGTCTATGGATTGTTCCTTATTCACAGGATGACTCATCTTAGGACATGACTGTCTAAAAATCATCGAGGACCTATGAGTCTAATGTGGATGAGAGCATTCCTTGCTTGAAAGTGTCTTCCATGCAATAAGTATTCAGGTCATCTAAGGTCCTTATACCTAGATTCTTATACTTTTATTGCTAAATAAAAATGCAAACAATATTTAGGTCGTATAGACATTCATGCTATCTAGGAGCTTATACTAATTTGCGGCATAATAAGCTTTGAAATGATGATAAAGCACTATGTAATGCACAAGAAGTTTCATCACTTTTAGTTCCTTCATATTCCATTTCACCTGTCATTTCTTCCATCATCCATTTCCTTCATCATTACATTTTTCTTCATGCTCCTTATCTCAAGAAATAATTAATCACTTTATCCAACTGATACCTGTCTTCTAATCCAAATATCAAATCAATCAACTTGCTTTTTAAATGCTCCATGATCACTCAATCTATTAATCAATCATTATTTTGCACTAGCATCAATCTCAATCAACTTAATCAACTTATCAACCTGGCTATTTTTAGCATTTCCATCAATTATTCATTTACACCCATCAGTTGTGCATTTTCATCAAATGTACATCTTCGCTTATCCGTGAACGGAAAAATTATGCTCCAGTATCAATTCTCTGTATCAATTTTGTATATCCATGGTGAGAAGAAAAGAGGGTTTAAATAGATGTTCTCACGGAATCAAATTCAGGTTGTGGGAGGAAATAGGAATTAAATGCAGAAATGAATGAATGGACATTTGTCCATATTGGCTAGGGCTATTTTTGAAAGAAATAAATATGAGCGTGTATAGAATAGCGGAGTTTTAGAAAGTGATGGAGAAAATGGGGTTCATGCATTGAATATGCAATAGAGGAAATTATATTAAATGAATTTATAAATGAAAATGAAAATTATGCAATGGATAATGATTTATGAAAATCAATGCATGGGTATTTTAACAAGTATGCAAATAGAGTGAGATGATTAAATGATATTAATATTTTAATGATATAAATGAATAGAGGAAATTATTAAATGAATTAATTAAATAGATAATAATATCTATTTAATTAATAGAAGAAAAATAGAGGAAAGTATATAGTGAATTAATTAAATAGATAACAATATCTATTTAATTAATATGAAGAATAATAGGATGAAGCATTAAATGAATTAATTAAATAAATAATAAAATCTACTTAATTAATAGAAGAAAAGTAAGATGATCGTGAGGACAAATTTAAGTGTATATATATATATATATATATATATATATATATATATATATATATATATATATATATATATATATATATATATATATATATATATATATATATATGGATTTTTACACACACACTCTGTGTGTGTGTGTGTGTGTAAAAATCCATCATGATTAATATTGGCATCTTTCTTTATACAACTGAAATCTCTTTATCCTTGTTACAAAATAGCATGAAATGGTTAGGAAAACATGAGTATAGATACTATTTGCATTTGAAATAAATAATTGCATGAAGTTCATGTTAGAAGTATAATATACATAAATGATCATAGATCTTGTACTTGCTAGAAAAGTATAATTTTCAATTCATGTTAACGTTTGCAAGAAAAGTAATAGTAATTGTTTAATGGGCAAATGCATGTGCTATCATGGATTGTCTTTGTAAAGAAATTAGTTTATTTGTTTTATGAGTGTGATTGTTTACCTTCCGGGAAAGGGTGCCGAATGTGGGCTAATAGAGAACGTTGATCCTCTTTTAGGGATTTACCAATATATTCATAAGTGCTTTGGCCAAAGCAATGTTTTCATTGAAATACATGAATATTTGCCTAGTTTATATTGATATGTTTCTCTATCATATCTTGATAGTAGGACATTGCATGTTCATGATAGAAATGCATGTACATATCAAATTGTATCGAATTTCCATCCTACATATTGTTTCCAAGTTGCTAGGCATTTTGTGCAGGGTCAGGTATTCTTCATGTTAGGAATAATTCTGGGGAAGCGTAAGCTTCATGGTTGCATGGAAAAGCATCTAAGACATGTTCTCATCTCTCGGCTTTGTTGATGACCATGTGGGTTAGTGGCAGTCAATGACAATGACTATATTCTTATATCATTTCTTATTTACTTCTTGTATTTGTACATAATTATTGTGTAGAGTTGACTATATGTCATGAGAGCCAGAGTTGTACCTTTTTGTGTATCATATTTTCTTGTGCTAACTCCTAGATTAGGCACTTTTACTTGTTAGATGGAAATTGACATTCTTACATGTATTGAAGATGTATATTTTTGATTTTATATTAATGTGAATTTGAGATGTTTATTTAATTTCATATTATAGTTTATGGGATGTGTACTTTATAGATATGCAAGCCGCTAGTAATAAGAAGGTTCATGAGGGCAAACCTAAGAAGGGTTCTCACATTTATAAAGGGAAAGATGTTAGGGTTTTTGTTGAAAAGGATTATTTGGCTTCTGATAAAAACCCTTCTCCTTACACTCTGACCCTTAAATCTGGGAAGTCTATGGCTAGCAAAGATCTTGATTCCCCTGAAAAACATTCCTCTCTCTCTCTCTAAAAGATAAAGGTAAGGGTGATGCTCCTTCTACTAAGGATTTGGGAAAGAAAAATAAAAATGTTAAAATCAAATCTACCTCAGCCAAAGTTTATCTCAATGCTATATTTGAAAAAACAAACCCATGAAAAACTATGAAGGATATCTACTTCCATGTTGACAAAATGGGTAGAAGATCTGCTTGACTAGCTAAAGCTAGTCTTCAAAAGCCTAATCAGACAAAGAATAGTACTCAAAGTAAAAAGAAGGGTGAGATATGAATTGAGGAAATTGCCTCTAATAGTGTCTCTAAAGATATAAATCCTATGTTGGCAAAATAACAAGATGAGGAGTTAGAACCTATTGAGGAGTTTCAGGAAGAGAAGGTAGTAGAAGAAGGTGAGAATGATAATAATGATGAACAACCACAACCTTGAGAGGTTGATATTATGGAGGAGGGTAAAATGACTTTTCAGTTTGAAGAATAAGATACTAGGGTCAACTCTTATGGAGAGAATGATTATGAAGATGTTGAGACTGATGTTGGTACTTTTGAAGATCTTCCCAAGAATGAAACAGATGTTAATTCAGTAAATGTTAATTAGTTTAATAATCTAGTCAAAAAAATGGAAGAGTTGGAAAAGGTATATCATAAGAGAATGGATTGCACTATATGCTAGGATAGATGGGTTAACATATTTGATATGATGTAGATGTATCAACATAGGGTGGTTAATCTTGAGTAGGGTTTGAGAGATATTGTCAAGTTCACCAATGATATTATGAAGAAAACAACTTCAGATGTGATGGATATATGAGCATAGATGGATAAAAGAAAGGTTGAGCAGGATAAAGTGCAGGGCTCCAACAAAAAATAGAGAAAGGAGCATTAGATGGGAGCTTCTACTTGGGAGAAGATGATGATTCAAATGAGAAAGGACTGGGATTTCAATAAAACCAGTTTCTAATCTAGTTGTTAGTCTATTTTTTGGTGTCTTTGGTTTTTGTTCTTACCTATTGCCTGTTGTTCTCTAGTTGTGTTTTGACTGTTTTCCTTGGCCTGTTAGGGTTATTATCAGAGTTTTATGGATATAAACTATTATGTTTGATGGACTTTTGGTTCTAATACTCTGGCTGCAAGGGAATGAGACCCTCTTTCCCAGTTAAACTTAATAAAAAACATTTAATATTAGAGCCTAGTTAGTTTCTTTTCTTGGGTGGAAGAGTGAACTTTTTTTGTGTTGTAGTGGGAGTTCTAGTTAAATTTATTTTTTAGATTTGTGTGTCTAGAAGCCATGGGTACATCTACATCTCGGTTGGATATTGAGAAGTTTAATGGAACTAACTATGAGTTGTGGAAGCTAAAGATGGAGGATCTCCTTGAAGAAAGAGATCAATAGTTGACTGAAACAAAGGAAAATAAACCAAATAAAATATATCAAGATAAGTGGGATAAAATGGATAAGAAAGAACAAGGGACAATATATACATGTCTTGTATATTTAGTTTTGTTAAATGTAGTTGAAGAATCCACTACATATTCTCTATGGAAATCTTTAAGTGAGATCTACCAAGCCAAGTGTTCGGTAAATAAATTATATTTTAAATGAAAATTATTTTCTCTAAAAATGAAGGAAGGTGATTCGATTGTTGAGCATTTAAATATTTTTAATTTGATTTTAAGTCAATTAGCCTTTGTTGATGTTAAGATTGAGGAATAAGATAAATGCATTATGCTTCTTTGTTCTCTGCTTGAGTCATGGGATAATTTCATTTTTTCTATTAGTGCTAATCTTGAAGATATCAAACATGATGCTCTTGTTGCAACATTGTTGTCACAAGAAATGAGAAAGAAAACTATGGATAGCTCAACAAATGCTCTTAATATTTGGCGAAGGTCCAAGGAAAGAGGTTGATCTAAAGGAGAACAGAAGGGGCCTAAAGATAAGTCTAAGGGTAGATCTAAAACTCTTGGTAAAAAGAATAAAGTGGAGTGTTGAAATTGTAGAAAGATGGGACATGTTAAGAAGGAATATAGAAACAAGAAGAAATAGTGAGATTCCTCTATATAAAAGTCCTTAGAATCAAGTGATGAAGTCTTTCTTTCTTCATATAATATTATTTCTAACAAACACTAGTCGGTTGACTCAGGATGCACATATCATATGTCTCCTCATAAGTGTTGTGACCTAATTACACATCGCCCCATTGCAAATGGGGACCCCCTCTTTTTTTTTGCTTTCTATCGTTGGTTTTCTTTAGGGTTTAGGTCAAGCTTCGAGTTTGTATGTCTGGTAGTGTTGATTGGCCCAAGTCTCGTCGAGTTCTTGCTCAAGGTCTCTGTGGAAATTGAAGAAATTGACTAAAAAGTGGAAATTTTCACTAAGGAATCCATATGCCTTCATCCTGATGCATGTTCTGAAATCCTGAAATTGACTAAGTCTGATGCCTAATGTCCTGAAATCCTGAAAACTGACTAAGTCTGAAATCTGGTGGATCCTCAAAAATCTAGAATCCGCATGTTAAATCCCATGGATCTAAGACCTATCTCAAACATCATGAAAGTATATTTCAAAATATTTAAAGTATAGGAATTAAATATATTTTGAAATATACATCACCTGGGACATTTTGAAATTGGGCTAAGTGAAAAAGTTTAAGTCTTGGACCTTGAGTGGAAATTCCACCTCCATGAGGAAAATGCGCCCAGAAAAGTGTAAATTCCTTGACCCTAGGGAGAATGAACCCTGGGAATAGAGTCACCTAAGCATGAACATTGCACAATAATCAAATTTGATCCTTGAAAATCGTTAGAAATTCCGTTGCAAAGGTGATCACACTTAGAAAATTCATGATCAATGAGAGCGCATACTCCATGCTCAGAGGGATAATGCACCAAGAGTGAAGGAAATTCATTACACATGAGAAATTTGCGCTTTAGGTTAAAGGAAACCTAGAGAAGGCATTGAAGATCATGAAGAGGTATGAGCTCGACAAGTCCTTAGTAAAAATCACATCATAGAAAAGGTTGGTAATTCCTTGTCTATAAGGAATATGTGCCTACATTCAAGAGAAATCCCTCCACATGAGGAAAGTGCACCACCTTTTAGTCCTTTCAAATCTACAACCCTTGTAAGTAGATGCAATTTTATGAAGATTCAATGCACAAGGCTTGAAAAATACACCAAGGTGGGATGAAAAGTGTGAGAGATAGCATAAAAAATTCATAAGGAGAAGGTCAGAAATTCCTCATCCATGAGGAGAATGCGCTCTCTTAGTCCTTTTCCACTTTGCTCAATCAACAACTTTGAAAATGACTTCAATTTCATTTGCCAAAAGAAGTGAAAGTTTGGGAGGTTAGAATGAAAAAAATTTACTAAGGCGAAGGAAGGAAAATCCTTGCTTAGAGGGAGAATGCGCCCTAATGAAGGTCCACATTTTGGGAGTCAAAGCAATGTAAGTTTATTTTACTTAGGAGAATTCTTGAAATCCATGTGAGAACCTTGAAGAAATTTGCCTAAGTAAGAGTTGCAAATGGAGGAAAATCCTCGCCAATGAGGAATATGCGCCCTTGCAAGTAAAGAGGTGATTTTATGAAGAATCAAGATCAAGAAACTTGAATATTTCAACCAAGGGCATAAGAAAGTTGGAATGGAGAAAAGTGACAAGTTCAAGTGAAGGTCAGAAAATCCTTCTTAATGAGGATTATGCGCTCATACAATGGAGAATCCTTTCACATGAAGAAAATCCGCCCACTCATTCTCGTAAATAGAGGTGATTTTATAAGGACTCAATTGAGAATAGAAATTGGACAAGTGAATTTGAAAAGTTGAAAGCACTCGCCAAGAACTTGAGGAAATTTGAATTGAAATTCATACTAGATGGGCGCAAATTCCTCATCAATGAGGAGAATCTGCCTAGAATGAAGTGACCTCTTTTCTCAATCATCAACAAATTTGAAAGGATATTTCAATATCATTCGCCAAACGGAGACGGAGCTTGAAAAGTTCAAGGAAAAATGCCTAAGGAAAAATTCATAAGGAGAAAGTCAGAAATTCATCCTCCATGAGGAGAATGCGCATGGTATAAAGTTCATTCCAATGAAGAAAATCTGTTCAATCATCAACAACTTTGAAAATGGTTTCACTTCCATGAAGGTCTAAGAGAAGATCCATTAAAAAAACCTTGAAAATTTGCCAATGTGGAAGAAGTTTGAAAGATAAAATTAAAAAATTCATATGGAGAAGGTCGGAAATTCCTCATCCATGAGGAGAATGCGCTCTCCTAATCCTTTCCTATCTTTCTCAGCCAGCAAAATTTGAAAGTAACTTTAACATCAAACATTGAAAATTTTCTAAGGAAAGGAGAGATTTGAAAGTTTGAGAATAAAAAATGTCAAAGACAAAAGAGTGGAGGAGGCTGTGCCTAGACATGAGGTAAAATCCTTGCACCCAAGGAGAATCGACCCAGCAACTAGAAGGAATTCCACTTACAATTCACTTCACAAGCATATGATACCTGAAATTTGCCAGGGATGATCAAGGAAAAATGTTAAAATGCCTAAGTGAAAGATGAAAATGAGTGTCTCCATGAGGCGCAAATTCTATGAGCAGGAGAAAAATGTGCCATGTTTCTTTATCTCAGGGTTCAGGTCGGCCTTGTGAGGCATTGAAAATTCAATTTTTTTTAAGGAAAATCCCAAAGAGAGGTCGACCAAGTGAAAGAGAGATAGATAACTATAAAGGGGGAATTAAATCCTTCTTTCCAATCATAAATTCCTAAAGAACAAATACAAATCAGGATTAGATTTAAAGCGACCTGCAAAAAGGAAGAAATAATTGTTTAAAAGTTCCAAAAGAAAATGATAAAGTATGGGCACAAAATCCACGAGTAGGTGGAATTTGTGCCACCTTCTCATGTTCCACATTCCCTATAAATATACAATATGTGTTCATGGAGAATCAAGATATGAGGTCGGCCCTAGTGGACAGGAAAATCAAGTTTCTTAAGGGAAAAATACATTAACCTTGAAGGAGGCCGAACTAGAAGGAGTTAAGGTTGAAAACATATAAAATAAAGATCAAATACTCTAATTTCAAAACATGAAATTCAAATTCCAAATCCAAGTAAGAGCATAGCAGCGAATTATTAAAGGCATGACATATTTCTTCATCAAGAATAGAAAATAACATTAAGAAAAGCAGAATTCATTACATTAAGGTAGCAGACTTCATTCACTACAGCAGGGGCAGAAATTTTCTCAAGGCAAAGGATGAATTCCACAAGGAAAAGCAGAGCATAATTCCAATACTAAAGGCAGAATTTCACTTTAAAAGAAGAGCAGAATTTCGATTCCATCAACAAGGAGCAGATTTCACTAGAAAGAAGTAAGTTTTCAAGGAAGGAGAAAAGTAGATTTTCTAAGACAAAGGTGAAATTGCCTGAGGGAGGGATGAATTTTCCTAAGGAAGAGGACAAATTGTTATTGTTTACAAGTTTTCTTTACATTTGAAATGGACTCTTTGGAACTATCCTTGATCCTCACTTGAATTATTTGCATTTTATAGGTAATTTGTGAATGTGGAAGATGGATCCACTTCAAGAGAAAGGACAATGTCATGAAGATGTTCAAGGAATTATGAAGAACTTCTGACACCGGTTAAGGAAGCTAACATCCAATCAAGAAGACTTCACAAGAATTCCAAACTCAGAGAAAGAAATTGCTTCCAATGGCAAGGAGAACTTCATCACCGGAATGAGAGATGTCATCTTCCATCTTGCAAGTTTCATCATCCGCATCCAGAAGATCACTTCCATGTTCCAGAGTCGTCCATTTCATCCAGGAACTCACGCATGAAACATCTTCTACTTCCTACATCCATCCAAAGCCAGAATTCTATACAAGAACAAACGTCACAAGATGAGAAATGAGCATGTACAACAAGCAAGAGGTCAAAGAAGGCTCCTATCTAGAAGATTCCAAAGATTCCACTTCAAGCTTATCACATTGGGAAATGTGCCTTTATTACCTATAAGTTTTTATGTACACAAGTTGTGTCAACTTTTATTTTTGCTAAAAATAGCAAGTTGTTGTAACTAATTGTTGGTGTGGCAAGATCTTGGTCATCAAATTGCAAATCAATCCTAGCCATTCATGTAATTTTTGGAGTCTATAAAAGGCTCACTTCTCTCATTTGCGTGGGAGGATACATTAGAAGTAGAGTAGAGGAAGCTCTTCAAAGTCATTGAAGAGATATTGTGAAATTGTTGTAAAAATACTTCCTGGATCAATACAAACTAATTATTGATTTTTCATGATGATTTTGTGTGATTATGGAATGTTTGCATGGTTTTAAATTCTCGTAGATGATTGAGAAATGTTTCCAAGTAGCTTAGATAGAAGATTAGAAGTTCATTGATATGATGGATTTATGTTGAGATATTTGATGAATTCCTTTATATTCATACTTTTTTGTGACTTGTGGTTTGCAATTCACAATGCAAAGTTAGTCTGAACCTTCATGTGCTTTAGTTTGATTATGGATGTTCATTCAAGTTGTGCTAGCTGTGGGTGTTTGGACGTATGTTTACAGTTTGAAAATCTTTCATTTCCATTTGAAGATTGCACTAGCTTCGTGTAGTTGTTGCTCTCATGGTGAAGCGAGGCTTGGTTCAAGGAGTTTGTCTATTGAAGCACCATCCATCATTTCATTGTCCTTAGATTAGATTTCTCTTAACCCTTACCTTTTTCATTTTCTTTTAAGTTTGATTGAAGAAGTTCCATTCATTCACATCCAAGGAGTAAGGAATTTCATCCATGTTCGTGAAGGAGGAATTTAGCGTAAGTCCCTTTGTGATTATCAGCAAGATCACATCAAATCACTGAGTTTATCCATTGCAAATCACGTATAAGGAACCTTGGAGCACTCTTGTTTGATCACATAGTTCAACATTCAAGGGGCTTTGTTCAAGAGAGGATAGAGCACTTGGTGTTTTATTCTATTGTTGTTGTTGTCACAAAAACATCATCAACAATAAGGAGTGGTTTTCCACATATGAAGAATATGATGGAGGTGAAGTCTACCTTGGGGACAACATCTCATATTCGATAGTTGGACAGGGAAAGGTACAATTATGTTTCATTGATGGAAGGATAAAACCATCCCTAGTGTTTTACATATTCTTGAATTGGTTAGAAATTTAATTTTTGTATTTAAGTTGAATGATTTGGGAATGCATGTAATGTTTGATAAGCATGGTTTTAGATTGGTGAGAGGGGGCTTGATGGTAGAAAAAGGGACAATACTGGGAACTCTATTTAGGTTGAATCTACTTTATGTAGATCCACCAATGTGACTGAAAAGTCTAAAAATACATGTATGTTGTGGCACCATAGATTGGGCCACATAAGTGAAAAGGGTTTAAAAGCTATTATGAATAAAAAGTTGCTTGACAATTTTTCTATTCTAACGAGTATTTTGATTTTTGTGAGCATTGTGTGTTTATAAAATAAAATAGAGTATCATTTCCTTTATGAAGTAATAAAGCAAAGAGTAAATTAAAATTTATTCATATGGATGTGTTTCATTCTATGGCTATTGATTCTAGTGGAAAATATTAATATTTGTCCTTCATTGATGATGTTTCAAGGTTTACTTAGATTTATTTTATAAGACATAAATCTAAAGTTTTCACTAAGTTCAAGGAGTTTAAAGTCTTAGTAGAGAATCAATTAGAACATAAGATAAAGGTTTTGAGATCTAATAATAGAGGGGAATATTTTTCTAAGGAATTTAATGAGTTTTGCAAGCATGCAAGTATTATAAGGCAAAAGACTACTCCTTACACACCTCAATAGAATGGGGTTGTAGAAAGGATGAATTGAACTATAATAGAAAGAGCCAGAAATATGTTAAGTGGTGCACAGTTCGATAGATGCTTTTGGGCAGAAGCTGTGAGTATTGCTATTTACTTGATTAATATATCTCCTTGCAAGGCTCTTGGCTTAACACCTTATGAAGTGTGGACATATAAGAAATCTTTTATTTCAGATTTAAGGGTTTTCATCTAAGAGGATTCTTCTCATGTGCCTAAAGAAAAGTGTTCTAAGTTGGATCCAAAATTACATAAATGCATCTTCATTGGATACGGTGAGAATGTTAAAGGTTATAAGGTTTAAAATCCTCTAACCAAGAAAGTTGTCTATTTTAGAGATATAATTTTTAGGGAACTTAGAGTTATTTCTGATATTGAATAGCCAAAAGATAAAGAAGGGAAAAAAATAGTGCATTTTGAATTGAAGCATGAAGATGTACATAAAGAAGAACAAAATGATGGAATTGAGGATGGAGAGGAAGAAAAGGGTTCAAGTGGGAGTTCTGAGCAGGATAACTTTGAGATTACTAAAGAGGTTGAGCATGCAAAAGAACAAGAGGAAGAATCCCTTACTCCACCCTTGAGAAGATCCACAAGGCAATGGAATCCAATTTATATGTATACCCCACTAGGTTTTCATTGTGTATTTGATTTATTAAGTACTAAAAATGAACCTAGATCCTATAGGGAAGCTATTCTTGTAGATGATAATAAGTCTTGGTAGCAAGCCATGCAGGAGGAGATGAGAACTTTAGACTCATGTAATATCTAGGAACTTTTTAGTTTTCCCAAAGAAAGGCCATTGGATGTAAGTGGGTCTATAAGAAGAAATTTGAAGCATATGGTTCATTGGAAAATTACATGGCTAGATTGGTATCCAAGGGTTACTCCCAGAGAGAGGGAGTTGATTTCAATGAAATATTATCTCTTGTTGCTAAATGTATACGCCTAAAAATGACACGACTTGGTCTAAATAAATATTATTAATATTTATTTAAGTCAAATTCCTCTATCAATAAATAAATAAACAAATTTATTTATTTGATCCATATTCTCCCAACAATTAAATAAAATTAATTTATTTAATTAAAATTCCTAATTCTTCTATCAATAAATAAATAAACAAATTTATTTATTCGATTCATATTCCTCTAAGTTAATTAAATATCAAAATATTTAATTACCTATTCTAAAGTCAAAATTAAATCAAATCCTTTATTTAATTAAATTCTTCCAAACAATTAAATAATTCTTAATTATTTAATTAAATCAAATCATTCTTTCAAATTTAAAATTTAACCCAAAAATTGAGTTTTTGTGTTTTAGAAAGCCATACACAAGAGGAAACTGTGCATCTAACGCATCCTAACACGCATCTGATGTATGTTCTAGTGCATACATTATTTCAGTGCATATAGACTCTGTTCTAGCGCATACATTATTTCGGCGCATACAGACTCTGTTCTGACGCATCTATCCTCCGATACGGCGCATCTGTCAGTTCGGCGCATATATATTGTTTTCCTACGCTTTTGACCTCTGTCTTAGTGCATATGTACTGCAGTGCTTCGAAGCTCAGTTTCTGTGCATTCAAGCACTGAAGCTGCACATCTGATCTAGGCAGTGATTTTTAGGGTTTCCTTGAAGTTTTTGCTAATGCTAACGTCTTTTTGCAGGAACACTCTTGATCTATTTTGCAGGCTAAGTACTGGTTTAGAATCATGTAGTTGCACTTGTTAACTCACACTTTGATTTCTAACAAGAAAATAAATGGATGCTCATGAAATCTCACATAGTCTTAACTAGGAAGGCGGTAATTGAATCATTGCTATCTTGCATATCATTGAATCATTGCTATATTGCTATCCTTCAAAGTTAACAACTCATTGCTATCTTGGTAAAACTGGACTATTGCTATCTTGTTATCACTTCAAAGTTAACAAATCACTACTATCTGGGTAAAATTGAACACATCATTGCTATCTGGGTAAAATTGAACCATTGCTATCTTGTTATCACTTCAAAGTTAACAAATTTCTATGCTTGCCCAAGTAGATAACTCATCTAGTTTTTCTCATTTTAACTAGGGGAAAAGAACCATTGTCTTCTATGTTTTGGGAATGATACCAGACCTATGCTCTCCCCTATCTTGGGTGACCAAAATGCCAGACATATCATTTTTGCATGTGTTTTTCCCTTAGAGGGGCCTGCTCTTAGATACTGTTCATCCAAGTAGGAATGACCCTAAGTGGTAACAGGCTAGACCCCAAGCCCTACCAATCCACTATAAATAAATTGTGTTTGGAGCAAAAGCTTCAAACAACGAGTGCAGTTGTGTTATACCAATAGCCAACCTCCCCCAAAACCCTCCAAGGTACAACCCTTGCATGCTGGGAGACTCCATAATGGAGAGTAGTGCTGCCGCATGTATAACCACTCAAACAGTTGCCTTTATTAAACACCTTTGTCTTAGTGGCCAAAAACCCCTATAATTCGGTGCAGGGAAGGGCGATTATCACCTCCTGAAGATGCTTCACTAGAGATGGTGAGAATTCAGTTTTATACTGTCCTTTGAAACCTAGGATTGTACTTGCTTTCTTTTAGTCCAAAAAGAGTAAAAAAAAAATCACAAAAAAAAAAAAACTATAAAAACATTCTTTGTGTTTGCTATGTCTTCTTGCCATAATTTCAGAAAATCAAATCAAAAAGAGCTTCTTGTAGCCAAAGATGCCAAAAACATCAGAAATTTGCCAAAAACTTGCAAAAAAAAACACTGAAAAACTAGAGCGGCGCATTTATCCTTTTTTGCTGTGCATTTGTACCGACTTGCTGCGTATCTGAAGTTTACCAGTATTGCACTTTTGTACCAATATTTGACGCATTTACTAGTTTTTACGGCACATCTGTTCTGGCGCATGCATGACAGTGAGTACTTCCACAGTCTTTGAGAGGAAAATTTTGCCATTTTTGGGTACCCATTTCAGCCTAGTTCCAAATTCTAAGATTAGATCTTACCTTGCAGTCACTTTTTCCATCCATTTCACATCAAAATCTCTCTTTCATTGGTCATCTCATTCACCTTCTATCAAGCCTCCCTAGTCCAAAGTCAAAGTATCCCATATCGGATTAGCATAGGCCCCTTTTTCAAATCATTTTGGATTCAAGTAATCCTAGTAAGTCGCAGAACTTCGCTAGTGGTCTTGGTAAACGCCTAGTCCCTACACGGTAAGACAGGTATCGAGTACCCTTACTAGTGGCTATCATCTTGTATCGGCCGTCTTACTTGGAATCATTGATCGAGAGAGTCCCTTGTCCAAATCTTGTCATAAGTATCCTATTCTTAGTAGTCTCCACCAACATCTTGCCAAAATCTCTAGTTTCATCCCACCGCATCCCACGTCACCTTGCATGGTTCTTACTAGATCTCAATACCAAAAGCAACTTGAAATGGCCAGATCATCTGACCATATTATCATCCCTCATGATAGTGATGAGGAAATCTCTCACGAAGATTATCAAGGACACCTCCAAGATCAGAAATTCCAATGCTTGCTAGAGAAAGTGCTCCATGAGGACCCTTACAAGTATTTTTATCATCTTGAAAATCTTGGACTTAAGCTCCCCGCTGATTTTGATCTAAGTAAACTCAAAGAGACCATAGAGAATAATCATGAACACCACACCAGTGAGGACAAAGGAAAGAAAGTCATGGACCCAAACACACCTATGGAAGAAACGAGGAAATAAATCGAGGGTCTAACGCAACAAATGACGGATCTCAAGATGGGTACAAACACTAAAACATACTCCTTGGAAGATATTTCATAGTACCCCTATGATAAAAGTTTGAACATGGTACCATTCCCCTTTCGATTCGAAGTTCCTAAGTTTGACAAGTACAAAGGGAAAGGGGACCCTAGAGATCACATTAGGGAATTTAATGTCGCATGCATGGAAGTAGCCAACAATGAGACTTTCTTAATGAGACTATTCCCTAGATCTCTAGGTAGTCAAGCCATGGAGTGGTTCTCACAGCTTCCACCAGGCATCAAGACTTTTGATGAGTTAGTCAACAAATTCATCATGCACTTCTCGTACAATATTGAACACGAAGTCTCCATGCTTGATCTATGCAATACCAAGAAAAAGAGTGGTGAATCATTCACCTCCTTCCTACAAAGGTGGAGACAACTAGCAAGTAAATGTTCATATGATGTACCAAAGAAGAAATTAATGGAGATGTTTGTCCACAACCTCAACTCTAATCTAAGCTATCAAATACAAATTCAATGCCCTGCCTCATTCTCGAAGGTCATTGAAATGGGATTGTTCATCGAGAAAGCTATGATCACCAAGGGACAAATCAAGTTATACAAGGACACACCTACCTCCAACTACATGACTGACAAATCAAAGTTTTGGACTAAGAATAAAAATATCGTCAATGATGGAGAAGTTGATGCCAAGGTGGTGGCTCCCAAACAACAACCAATAGTCACTCTCAAAGGAGAGCCAAGCAATGTTACACTAAACAAAACATTCTCTTGGGAGCCAAGACCATGGTTCAACTCAAATCCAAGGTGAAAGCTCACACCGTTGGGTGAGTCCCAAGAATCCACATTAAAGAAGCTATTGGCCAACAATGAAATCACTCTAACACCAACAAGCGATTATGAACCTCAAATAAAACCTCACTATTGGAAAGACACTGACTTTTGTGATTATCATAGAGGAAGAGGACATACAACCAACAATTGTATCCATCTCAAGCATGTAATCCAAGACATACTTGATCAAAATCAAGGAGGTGCTCAACAACATACTTCTAATGAGACGCATGTGGCTTACAAAGATCCACTTCTCAATCACGACAGGCCGTACAACAACAACAACTGTAATAGGCAAAATCAGAATAATGGGAATAGTAATGCCAATTACGCAAGTGTGCCATTTGATTATACCATCAATTGCATATCAAAGCATGTCCCACAAATCAATGTGTTTACGTCTAACCAACAATCAGGACCCAACAAAACTAATTGCGGCATCATCACCTGCAGTGGTAAGGTCACGTTGAATACCCTCCCTCCAAGGTCATCACCTTCTCAGTCCAACTCCCATTAGTATAGTGTCATAGACCAACTACAGAAGACTCCTTCCCACATTTCTATCGTAGAGTTGTTGCATCTATCTCCTTCCCACAGGGAGATTCTCAATAAAGCCTTGGTAGAAACAACTGTACCCACTAACTTGGCCCAAGAGAAGTTTCAAGCCATGGTAGGTAATCTGACCTCCTCTAGTACCATATCATTACCGAACAAGATGACTTCTCAGTATCTCAACCTCATAACACCCCTTTACATATTGTCGCCTTCATCCACAAGCACTGCATCAAGAGGGTTCTCATTGATGGGGGAGTCGGTTTAAATATTTGCACGCTCAAGCTAGTCCTTACATTGGGGTTCTCTAAAAATGCAGTCGATCCAAGGAAGAAGATTACTATCAAAGCCTATGATGAAGAGAGAAATACCAAAGGAACAGTGGTATAACCCATACAAGTGGGACCGGTGATAAAAGACGTTGTATGCCAAGTCCTAGATAGGGAGCTAGCCTATAATATTCTCCTAGGTAGACCATGGATTCATGCCATGAAATTTATACCTTCTACCTATCACCAATGCATAAAATTCACTCATAACAGCAAACAAGTCACCATCCAAGGTGATCCCGACCCCTTTCAGCATTGCAACTCTATCCTCTCAAAACCCGATTGCATCATACCCAACAATAGAGCATCTACATCCCCTACCCCACAGCATGATTCTACCTCCAAAGCTTCCTCATCCAAGCCCAAAGAGCAGAAAATTACCATCAAAGAAATAGGAGTAGGGGAATACTCCATCAAGCACACCCTCAACTTGGCCAAATTGCCTCTATCTCCTAGATCCTTCAGGCGACCCAAGCATTTTCCAAAGCCATCTACTCCTCCTGCACCTCCCACAGCTCCCTTTGTAAAATGGGGGACCTTATTAGATGAAACAGAGGAAAGAGACATCTTACAATGGCTCTACACTGAAGAAGAAGAGAACATACAACAAAAACCACCTAAGCTCCCAATGGAAATCTATGGGCGAGGTGAGTCTATCCTACACAGAATGGGTTATGAAGGACAAGGCCCCATCGGCCTAAGAAAAGAAGGAATTATAGAACGCATTCAACCTTCTTCATCCTCATTGGCTAGAACTACAAAGGGTCTAGGATATAAAGATAAGGGCAAAGCTAAAGCAAATGCTTGTCTTGTGGAAATGATCCATACCCTTCAAGAGGATAGTGACACAGATTCCAATGAATATGAGTGGGATGAGCTGATAGAGCATTCCTATGACGACCAAGAGGTTGATACCATTCAAACTTATAGCCCCTACCATGAGGGACAAACGCTACCGCATAGACCATTAGAGTGTGATTCGCCTATCCCTGAGAATACAACTTTCAAGGAAGGTTCGAGTTCTATTGCAATAAATAATTTGGAGGAAAGTACCATCTCGAACACTCTCCCTACCAATACTCCTAGCATATCCATTCAAACTATCAGCAAATCAGATCTATCCTTTGACTCCCTCCCCCTTGTGCATCCTGAGCTTATTGACTGGGATCTACAAGGAACCCCGCAACTAGATATGTTCCAAAACGGTGATGCCTATATTGACTAGATGGAACTTAGGAACCACCTACCTAAAGGAGATCATATAGCTAGCTTCGCCATTGAACTTAATATCATGGCTTATTTCGGAGAGGGTGCCAATCCTTCTAGTCACAAAAATATCAAAATAAAAACTGGATATGACGGTGAAAACTACTCCGCGGCAATGTCAGATACCAAAATAGTAAAAAGAAAGGATGCTTCCGATGGTGAAAACCCAACTGTGGCACCTGACGATGGAAGGCTTGACACTCTCCCTAATGACATGCACCTGGAGAAGTCTCAAATTGTTGTGGAACCTACAGAACCTGTTAACATTGGAACAGAGGAACAACCTAAGATCATTCACTTTGCTAAGTCTCTAACCCCACCAGAAAAGACTAAGTTTGTACCATTCTTCAAGAAAAAGCAAGTCAATTTTGCTTGGTCATATGTAGATATGCCGGGGTTAGACCTAGATTTGATTCTAGATCATCTTCCACTAGATCCAGGAGTGAAACTAGTGAAACAGAAGCTTAGAAAGATGCATCCACACATTGCACTACTAGTAAAAGAGGAACTCAAGAAACTACTGGATGTAGGGTTCATCAGAGCTATAGACTATCTGGAATGGGTCTCCAACATAGTACCAATATCCAAACCTGATGGCCGAGTCAGACTATGCAATGATTTTAGAGATCTAAACAAAGCTTTCTGCAAGGATGATTTTCTGTTGCCAAATATAGATATCATAGTCGACTTAACAACAGGGCATACCATGTTATCTCTCATGGATGTCTTCTTGGGATACAATTAGATCAGGATAGCACTAGAAGACTAGCATAAGACAACTTTTACTTGTCCATGGGGTACTTTCTACTGGAATTTCATTCCATTTGGGCTAAAGAACGCATGAGCCACATATCAACATGCTATGACCACTATATTCCATGATATGATGCACGTCACCATGGAAGACTATGTAGATGATATCCTTGCAAAGTCACTCACAAGAGAATCACACTTGGATGTGTTAGACAACGTCTTTCAGAGACTAGAACAATTCAAAGTTAGGTTCAACCAAAAGAAATGTGTGTTTGGAATCACCTCAGGCAAGCTCTTAGGTTTTATTGTATCGACAAATGGAATAGAGGTGGACCCCACCAAAGTCAAGGCTATTATGGACATGCCACCACCCAAGAATCTTACTCAACTAAGATCTCTACAGGGCAAGCTACAAGCAATCTGTAGGTTTATATCACAACTGGCAGACAAGTGTCAACCCTTTAGTCATCTCCTACATAAGAACATTCCATTCAGATGGGATGAGAAATGCGAAAGGCATTCGACAAACTGAAAGAGTATCTTATGAATCCACCTATTCTCATGCCTCCTATCCAAGGGAAGCCATTGTTACTATACATATCTGCTACACCAATAGCTCTTGGGGCCCTTCTAGCACAACAAGATTATGAAGGTAAAGAAAGAGCCATCTACTACATCAGTCGCACATTGGTGGGCTATGAGTTGCAATACTCTCAGATAGAAAGATCATGTCTTGCGGTAGTTTTTGCTTCCCAAAAACTCTGATATTATATGCTAGCACATCCAGTCAAAGATTATATGCTAGCACATCCAGATACCTCGCATTGAAAACAAAGTAGCAAATGCCATGGCAGCTATTGCCTCTCTTCTCGAAATCCCAGAGAATGAGTCACAGTATGAGTTCTTAGTGGAATCAGTTCAATAACTAGCTTATGATCTTCCTGAAACCCACTCCATATGCCTATTAGTTGGATCTGATTCACCTTGGTATGGTAAGGTTTACACTTACCTCAAGGACAACACCCTCCCACATGACTTATCTTCAAACCAATGACAAACCTTTATACGCTAAACCTCTCGTTATACCATTATTGCTGACACCCTATATCGACGTGGTCTAGATGGTACTTTACTCCGTTGTTTAGAACGAGAAGAATCCCAAACTACCTTACAAGACGTACATGAAGGGATCTGCGGAACACAGTCTAGTGGTCCTTCCTTAGCTAAGAAATTCATGCATTTGGGTTATTATTGGCTGAGCATGGAAACAAATTCATATCAATTTGTGAAGAAGTGCAAGTAGTGCCAGATACACGGGAACCTGATACATGCACCAGCTCAAGAGTTGAGACCTTGAATGACACCTTGGCCCTTTTGCCAATGGGGAGTTGACCTTGTGGGCAAAATCCATCCTCCATCATCCAATGGCCACAAATTCATAATAACTGCCACTGAATAATTTACCAAGTGGATTGAAGCCATCCCCCTCACCACCATCACAAGTAAACAAATCTCCTCATTCATCCTTAATTACCTCATCTGCAGATACAGAATTCCCTCATCCATTATCATGGATAATAGAAGACCCTTCAAAAACTAGGATGTCCAAGAACTCTATGACCGATTCAAAATCTAACATCGTTTCTCCACACCATATTACCCCCAAGGCAATGGCCAAGCAGAAGCATCCAACAAGACCATATTGAAACTCCTCAAGAAGACAGTCAATGATGTTGGCCGTGATTGGCACATCCAGCTCAATCCTACTCTGTGGGCCTACAGAACCAGTATATGCACTCCCATAGGTGCTACCCCTTACGCCCTTGTCTATGGCTCAGAAGCTATCCTCCCCATTGAGGTCGAGTTACCATTTCTCAGGGTGTCGTTAAAAGGTCTCATAACAGATGAAGAGTATAGAGTTTCCAGATTGCAAGAACTAGAGTTGCTAGAGGAAAAGAGATAGAAAGCCTTTGATCATCTCAACGCATACCAGCAAATGATGTCACGAAGCTACAACCACAGAGTTCGCCCAAGAGTCTTAAAGTTGGAGATCTAGTACTTAAAGAGAACCCCCGCAATCAACAGGATCGGGAAAAGAAAGGCAAATTCGAACCCAACTGGCTTGGGCCTTATGTGATCATAGCTGCTTATGGATCAAGGGCATATCAGTTAGCAACATCAGAGGGTGAGTTGTTTGATGACCCAATCAATAGCTTGCATCTTTGTTGATTCTATACCTAAGAGAAGCCCAATGTAAGGGGGGCATAAAATACAAAAAAAATCAAAAAATCAAAAAAATATAAAAAAATTGTCCTTTGGTGAAAACCTAGAAAACAAGCACCTTGGATAGGTATCATGATGAAAACCTGGCAAACAGGCATCATGCATACTTTCTAGTTGTCGTGAAAATAAAGGTAAGTGGTGAAAACCTGGTAAATAGGCGTTACTTGTGATAAACCACTTCCTCCATCTTTGGGAAACCAATCACCTTGTGTCCATTCTTCCTTCATTCATGTCCCATTCAATCCATAGTTGCTCCATAATAAAATTCTAACGATAACCTATCGTGGCTTAATACTCTATCTCTTTGTTGTCATGTCAACCAAGGTTTTATCCAGTATCCTATCCATAGTGTTAGCCTAGCATAGTGTCTCTCAGTATCCACATGGTCCAGGTCCATGAACTATGTCACCTCTACGTTGTCATGTAGGCAAGTCCATTTTCAATACGCCCCCGAGGCTTCCCTGTCCATCCCATATCTTGTCATCTTTCCTCTAGTCCATCCGTGGTCCAAGTCCATAAACTACGTTGCCTTTGCGTTGTCACGTAGGCAAGGCCATTAGTCAAATGTGCCCCTGGGGCTCCCACTTTCCCATCCGTCACATGTCTAGTCCTTCTATCTATCTGAATTCACACCACTTTCTGTCACCTAGGTCTTAGGCCCATTAGGGTTCACCCTGAACTATGTTGCCTCTACATCATCACGTAGGTAAGGCCATTTAGCAATGAGCCCCTGAGGCACTAGGTCAGTCCCTTAGGGTCCATCTCACCAATAAGGATTGTAGAACCTTTCACAAGGCAAGCAAGGACAAGGAAACCCCACTTTCAAGCAAAACTTTTGACGCAAGACCTCAACCTATCCAAAGTAAAGCAAGCAAGTACCTAAAGCACTCTAAATGATTTTACCTAAATTATGGCAAGAAATAAACACATCTAAATGCAAAAATATTTTGTGGTTGTGATTAGGTTAGGTTACAAGCGTCTTGATTTTTGTTATCATGTCTTTCTATGCTACTCAAGGATGCCAAAAGCTAGAGATGCTATGATGGGGGCATGATTATTTTCTTTGTTTTGTTGTTTGTGGATTAAACTTTAGTAATGTGACGCCTTGTCTAATGACATGATTGGCAAAAGATCATCGAGGACATCAAAGGTCTAATATGAAAGGGGGCAATCCTTGTCTGTTGATATGCAAGAAATACTCAGGTCATCTCGGTTCAATTATACCTCGATGCTTGTATTAACTTGCTAGATCAAAATTCATGTAAGCAATACTCAGGTCATCTCAGTTCAATTATACCTAGATGCATGTATTGACTTACAACATTTAGAAAAAGTAACAAAAAAAATCACCCAATGATGAAATAAGCACTTCAAAATACTTGCACTATCAAGATGAAAAAACCATTCGCATCCAACCACATCCATTCACATCCGCAAAACATCCATATCATATCCCATGCAATAAAGATCCAAAATGCAGAGTAGCAATGTTTACAAATAAAAGCTTGTGATTTCTTTTATTGCAATTCTTCTATTAGCCAAATCTCTTTCTATCTATCATTATGTCTCTCGTCAAAAGTTCTAGCTGTCAGTCCAAGAAGTGATCCAAATGCCAGTCCATCCTTAAATTCATACCAATCAAGTCAAAGTCAATCTTGTCAAGTGATCCAAACATAATCAGTGGTCTTAATCCTTGTCTGGTCGTAAACCAACTCGATCAGTTAATCAATCAATTGTCTTATATAGGATGTACCATTGTCGAAATCATGTTTACATTAATTGTATTAATAAGCATATACTAATTGTTGCCTTGTATGCGGATGACATGTTTTTCATTAACATCAAGGGTATGATTAGTGAATTGAAAGCTCAACTTTTGAGTGCATTTGAGATGAAGAATTTAGGGGTAGCTAGGTACATATTGGGAATAAAAATTATGAGGGATCGAGGTAACATAAATCTTTGGTTGGCACAAAGTAAGTATGTGAATACTATTTTACAAAGATTTAATATGTAGGACTATAAGCCAGTTAGAATTCCTTTACTAGTTGGCGCCAAGTTTACTTTAGCTATGTGTTGCAAACTTGTGAAGATGATTTTGATGATATGTCTAAAGTGCCATATGATAGTGCAGTAGGAAGTTTAATGTATACAATATTTTGCATTAGACCAGATATTGCCCAAGCAGTTGGAGTATTGAGCAGGTTTATGTCTAACCCTGGTAGAGAGCATTAGAATTATGTGAAGAGGATGTTAAGATATTTACGTGGTACTTATGATTATTGTTCGGTTTATTCTAGTACTAACTTTGAGGATAAGACATTGGACATACATGGTTTTGTTGATATAGATTGTGTAGGTGCTTTGAATAGTTGAAGGTCCACTAGTGGGTATGTATTTACTTTGTTTAGAGGATCTATGAGTTGGATGAGTAAGAGGTAGACCATAGTTTCTTTATCCACCACTGAAGTAGAGTATATGGTTTCTACCCATGTCTCAAAGGAGGCAATTTGATTACAATGGTTGTGTATAGGTATTGGTTTTGACTGCAAGACAATTTATATTAGTTGTGATAGTTGGATTGTAATCAATTTAGCAAAGAATCCTATGTATCATGCTTAGTTGGTATCACTTTTTTTGAGAAATGGTTACAAATGGATAGATTGAGTTGAAGAAATTTGACACTCGAGTGAATGTTGCAGATTATCTTACCAAGCCTATGAGCACACAAAAGTTTACTTGGTGCAGGGAGGCTATGGTACTTGTACTTAATTAATTTATATTTTTTGATGGATGTATTTACAATTATGATGTCAAGTGGGAGAATGTTAGGATTAAGGTCTCATCAACCTTGTAAATCTTATGTTATTTAATTATTTCAAATACTGTTTGTAAATGCATCCATAAGGGATTGAGGCCGACAATGGAAATTTTACTTTTACTAGTATGATAATTAATTATTTACTAACAAAGGTAATTAATTATTTACTGGAAGTGGTTAACTATTTACTATTTACTATTATTAAAGCATGTTATGAATTGGGATTGTAAATAGGGGCATTTATGTAAACCAAGTGCCCAATTTTGTGGAGGTTATTCTTGTGATGACTATTAATAGGTGGTTATGACATGCTCTAAGGAATCTGTTATTATTAGCTAGCTATGACAAGGTGGCCATCCAAGATAGTTTGTCCATTATTGGTGATTTATACAAGTCGTAAGAAGAATTATTTTTGACTAAAATTAGCCTAGTGGTGGGATTTTTTGTGGGGGGCATTGGTTTTTTTCTATGTTAGGAACCTCACCTCATGTATTCCCAAATAGCATGTATTTTCTATAAATTGAGAGCTTGAGAAGGTAGAAGACAGTGTTTTGCATAGGTACCTAGAAGTTTTTAGAGTGGATGTAATAGGATTGAAGGAAGTGATTGTATTCTAATCTTGTTTAAAGATAATATAGACTTGGCCTCTTTCCTCATGGAGTTTTTTACCCAAAAGGGTTTTTCTCCACGTAAACACTATGTTGTGAAATTTTAGTAGTTGTTAATTTCTCGGTATCTATTTTACATGCTTTAATATCCATTTGGCATTTTACGGATTAAATTTTATATTTCTATATTGTAGTGGTTTGCCTTCATTTCTAACAAACTCATCCTCCATCATATCATTTGTCTCTATGGCATCCCATCCACCATTATCACCGACAATGATAAATCCTTTAAAAATCATGAAGTCCACACCCTCTATGAGCACTTCCGCATCCAACATTGATGGTCCACTCCATATTATCCCCAAAGTAATGGTCAAGTGGAGGAAACAAACAAAACCTTTCTCAAAATATTAAAGAAAACTATTAATAATGCTAGTCATGATTGTCACCTCCATCTCAATCTCACCCTCTAGGCTTATCACACTAGCATTTGCCCTCCTACTGGTGCCACACCATATTCCCTAGTCTTTGGTGCCAAAGCTATCTTTTTGATATAAATTGAACTCCCATCATTGTGCATCTCCTTGCATGACCTCATTGGTGATGAGGATTATTAGGTTGTACACCTCCATGAGTTAGAACTAATTGATGAGCAATGCCTCAACGCACTAAATCATCTACAATCTTATCAACATCATCTCTATAGAAGCTACAATAAGAGAATCAGGGCTTGTGATTTTGAGACAACCTTGTACTAAAGAAAAATTAGAAGAATCTTTAAGACCAAGAAAAGAAAGGTAAATTTGAGCCTAATTGGTTGGGTCCTTATGTCATCATTGCTAAGTATGGTTCAGGTGATTATCACTTGTCTACTCCAAATGGTTAGTAGCTATAAACCTCTCAACATCATCTATCTCAAATGATTCCATGATTAGTCTGCTAGATATCCCAATCAGAAAAATTCAAAAAAATAAAAATGTCAAAAAATACAAAAAATAATCAAAAAAGGTAAAGTGAAATAATTTGTCCTCTGGTGAAAACCACTTCTTGTGGCACCTTGGACAAGTTCCATGGTGAAAACTTGCTTGAAGGTGCCATGTATTGCCAAATTTCATTATCCTTTAGGTCCTTTGCCATACCACCACCTAAATCTACCATTCATGTCTTCCATTCCACACTTCTCACTCTTCATTTCCATCAAAGGTGATCTCAAAATGCTTCCCTTATCCATGGGTACAATCTCAGCTAAGAGAATTCCCTATCCCCATCCACCAATTTGAACACTTGACCTTGTCTTATGTTCGAGGTAATGGATTGTTCCTTGCTTTAGAAAAGGCTTCTGGCATTATCCCTATTGCTTAATTAGTGTCTTGGATGAGCCTTCTTATTATGAGCTTCATGCACTTGCAAGTCCTATGGTCTTATATCCGTATGCTCTACACTTGAAACATCAAACTAAAACACTACAACAAAGATCCAATTACAACCTCAATAACATTCATCAATTGAATCATTTACCATCATGTGAACCATGACCTACTCTTTTCCTTTTTGAGGTATATGGTTCCCCACATCAAGAATCATCACATCCCATCCTTTGCCTTCATGAGATATGTCGTTCCCCAAATTAGGCATCATCAATACCATCATCATCACTGCTTTGGAAAAAGGTAACACTCTTGTATGTTAGTCAACTTTCTTATATTTCTTTTTGTCCCACATTGTACCTCCTCAAGGTCACCATGATCATTTATATCATGGTGCATCTTGAATGGTGTATACTGGGGCATGGTCTTATCTTTTCATGTGTTGTGTTTACTTGGTTGTCTCATCATAGTACCCACCAAGTTTGTCAAATGCCTTGTGATGTGTTGGGGAATCCTTGTGCCTATTGGTTGTCTCACCGCAGTACCCACCAAGGCCATCAAATGCCTTATAATGTTTTGGGGCATCATTTTTCTTGTTGGTTGTATCATTGTAGTACCCACCAAATTTGTCAAACACCTTGTGATGTGCTGGGGCATTCTTCTTCCTATTGGTTGACTCATCACAGTACCGACCAAGGTTATCAAATTCCTTGTGATGTGTTGGGGAATCCTTTTGTATGTTGTTTGTAAGTCAGTCCTATGCATGAGATACATCACCACCTTCATCCCTTAAACCTTGGTGCATAATATCTCATGCTATATCAAATTGATCGTTAGTCCATCCATTATCATTCCATTTATCCATTGTCCATTTTCATCTTGATAAATCATGATTTGAAATGTGCAAATGATTTAATTGGTCAAATATTTGATTAGTCAGTTATATGATTAAAATTCATTCATCATCATTTTCTTCTATCTAACATAGTTATACCATGAATAAAAATATTACCCATTTATTAAATAATCCATTTGCATTTATCATCTATAAGTACATATCATAATCATGTCATACATCATCTATAATCATATCCATATAATCTATAGCATACATCATCACAATAATGCATCATATATCCATAAATCATTTAATATATCTATCCATGTCCATCTACATCATACACATGTATGTTTTATACATACATTAGATAATTTGCATTCTTATCATCGCATTATATGTGTCAAATCAAAATCATATAAATGCATCCATTGAATACAAGCATCACATAAGTGTCATATATCATATACATCCTTAAAATAAGACATTATTGCATAATATAACACATAATCCATCACATAGCATAATCATTTCCATAACATATGCATCATCATATACATCATAAAGTCAACACAAAATTCATAGTATAACTATCATCATATATCATCATAAAAATGGCGAGTATATTGAGCTCTATAGGGTATACGGTAAATGTCATGAAAAATATATGTACATAAAAAATATAGTATACATGTACATAATAAAAAAATACATAAAAATCCATCTAGGCCTAGCTAGAGTTATATGCATGTGACATCGAGGCGCCCTTGAACCCCTTGGAGGTGGTGAATGCATCCCCACTGCCACTGATCTCCCCAATCTAGCTAATCTAGCTGATCTACTCTATGTATGCTCTATGAAGGAAGGTTCCCTCTAGTCTATTGGGATCACTTGATCATAAAGGGAGTGATAGTACATCACCTCCCTCCTAGCTAGTGCCACCTTTACTTCCACCCTCTATGCCTCTACTACTACCCTACTTGCATCAGCCACCAACCAACCTAACCCTATTATACTAACTGTAGACTACACTTGATCACGCTCTTGTCTAAGTCTCGAAATGTCTACCTACACTCATTTTAGTTGTACCTATAGCACATCTTTCTTCATATCTACCCCATCCAACCTATCCTAGAGGCTACCCAACCTTACCTATAGTACATCCCTACCAGACTTGTGCTGGTCTCTCTCTACCACCATTACATTATGCTCTGACAGTGCTACTCATAGTCTAACCTCTAGCTCCTACACATCTTACCCTCCCTTTGGCTTTGGTCCCTGTACCTCTGGAGCATCTACATCCATCGCCTCCTACTCATTCCCCTTCTCTCTCGAACTATCTCGTACCTAAGGAGGCCTATATGGTGGCACTTATTGTTATTGTTCGGGTACTTGTAAGAGTGCCTACTGCTACTACTCGGGTACCTATAAGGGTGCCTACTGTGGCATCACCTCTCCATCCCCTCCTCATGGCATTGCTTGCTACCTCTAACCAACCCTCCCTACATGTCTCTATTGCTAGTGCATAATTTGCATAGCCCTGTGAATCCCTACATATGCATCTATCAGACAAGGCATTGCTAATCTTATCATCTTTCACTCATCCCACCACTATCTATAGCCATGGGAATGCTCACATCGGTGATCCCTAACCTCCTCTACCATAGCACCCCTACCAGGTGTTATCACTCCAATCATGCAAGTAACACATCAATCTTAGGCCCCCATTGGCCCTCCTCCCAGGCCACTTGTGCAAACACATGAAAATCCTCCGCCAAGGCCCCCTATTGGATCTTGAACTATCATATGACCCTATCTATCTTATAGTACTCAATAATATGCTACTATGTTTTGATAATGCAGATTGGTGTTTGTGCCCATGGTAAGGCTCGGTTGTCATCATACTAGTCCTCACACTACAATTAAAGGGCTTCTAAGTCACCCATATCATGTCATCTAATCCTCACTGCTAGTAATTTTGGTCACCCATGTGAGTATACCTTTGCCTGCCTGCCTAGTGGAATACAAATGGCTCCCTTGGTTGCTGCTCATCCCTATCCCTAATTGACTTAAGCACAACATTGTGCTTCTAGACCTAGATCTAAAATAGCATCACCTGTGCCAAAATTTTCCCTCTCCTATAAGTGATGAGGTGTAGATCTCTTTATAGATGCATGAGCACCCATGCACCCTAATCAAACACACACTCATCCATGCACATGTTGTTGATGCACTCCACTAGACCAAAAGAAATATATTGACTAATCTTGTCAAGAAACAATATGCCACTAATAATTAACACCATCATAAGAGGTATCTCCTCCACATCCCCCTCACATGCATCCAAATCTAATGATTGGTCTTGATGAGGTAGATCCACTCTATCAAACAAATGATACAATGTTATATCAATCCCTCTATGCCTGTAATACACCCTCCTCTCATGGATAGGTAGTTATAAAATCCTCCACACATCCACCAACATTATCATGATCTCCCCTGTGGCCAGGTGGAAAGTGCCTATCTCACTATGCCATTGCTTCACCAAGGTTGTTAGCATTGCTTGGTGTGCTCAGATCACTAGCATCTGAGCCACGTACCCTAACCCCACCTATCCTAAGCACCCCCAATCATTCTCGATCAATCAGAGCACCCTCAATCACTAGTCTTATGTCAGTAAGTGTAGCAACCACTCCTACATCCAGTCAAAAACCATGTCAAATCTTGCTAATCCTCTATTTTCCTACACACTTTATTTTTAATGCATACACTCATTTGCAATGCATGCACTAATTTATGATGCATGCACCTATTCATGCTACCCATGCACTGATCCATGACAGATGCACTCATCTATGAAAATGAACCATTTTTAGCACATGCACCAATTCTCAATGCATGCACTAATTCATAACACACATGCACCAAGACACGATACATGTGTTGATCCATTCCATGCACTCACTTATTCATGCCATGCATGTGACAATTCATGCCCTTCATGGATCAGCGCACACATCCCTGCAGTTTTCACTCTTGTTAGACTAGCAATAAATGCACTTAATTGACCTAGGACTTGGAGAGATGATACATACCGTTGTCCTTGTGCCCTCTAACTATTGATACCTTTTCACCCACTCCACCTGATGCATCTGAACTAGCATATTCTCTATCCTCTCTATACATCTTACTCTTCTCAACCCTAAGGTTTGTAAGGCTTGAGTGTGAAAATGAATATTTTCACCCTCCTAAGCCTTATTTATACACCCCAAACCCCTGTGATCAAAATTTTCGCACCCTTCACTTGTTTTCATCCCATTTCTTCATTTTTAGGCCATTTTCACCCGTTCTTCCATCGATCCTCATTCTTCCTCTTTTATCATATTATTTAGTCCATTTCTTCTTTTGAGAGCTTACTCATGTTCTTTTTTTCCCAACTGACCTCTTGAAGGGGCATCATCCCTCCATCTTACTTAATCATTTTTATCCAACTGATTGGGGCACCTTATCACCCCTTCCTCATTAGAAAGTTCTATATTTTATTTATCTTTGAAAGGACACTATTTTAACGCCATTTAAAAGAGGGGCAAAATGTAGACACCTGAAATCGTTTCATCACCTCTTTAGTCATTATCAAGTCATCACTTGATCATTCCTCTATAATTAATCAAATAAATCATATGTATTTGATTAGTCATCCCATTTTCCTTCTAAATTTATTTAAATAGTTTTTATTATTTAATTAATAAATTCACTATTCATTCACTATTCACCCAAGCACTAATTCAATAAATTAGGACCATTTATTTAATTAATCGATCCTTCATCTATAGTCCAACCTTGGTAATTAAATTTTAATATTTATTTATCTAAGTTCATCTCATCCCATCTATTATCCTCAAAATTAGCTATGCTCATTTTGTAGGATGACCCCTACGAAACTAGTTCGTTTCATAGCCTACGACTCTAAGCATGCAAATTGAGGCAAGACTATTTGTCCTCATGCGTGGTTCACTAGCTACAAAGAATCCTTTCGAGTATTGGTTTTCCTCGATTTCTTGAAGTATACAAAAATAGATTAAATGACAAACAAGTCAAATTTTAAAGTTTGAAAATTCTTCAGAGTTAGAGTATTTTTACTAACATGTAAGGGCGGTAAATTTTTCTGCCAATACATGTTAGTTTTATTGTTACATGCTAGGGCAACATTTTTTGTCATCGATGCATGTTTGTAACCTTGTGAAATGCAAGAGTGGCAAAAAGTGCCGCCCATGCATGCTATTGTTAACCTTTGTATGTTCAGGCAGCGAAAATGCCCGCCCGAGCATGTGTCAGTTCACATCAAGTGAATTTAATGCACTTCGAGTTTATGTTTTGTAAAACCTTTTTATTGTTTTAAATCATTTTATTTTTCATTTATATTTTTGTTCCCTTCCTTTGTAATTCGTCCGAGCTTTCAACAAACCCTCAACTTCCCCTTTGGTGCACATGTTGGACTAGATTTAGTTGATTCACAACTAGGGTTTTTATTAACTTGTCAGCTCTTTCCACTAGGTATGCTTTGTATTCATTTTTCTTTGTTCATCTTCATAATTTCTTAAGCATTATCATTTTAGGGTTCTTTATTATTTTTTCTGAGTCATTGTATGTTTGTGTTTTTGCAACTAGGGTTTGTTATTTATTCTACGTATGGCTATTACAAAGAAACCCTAGTGCTTTCTGTGAAAACCCTTTTTGTTTTCCTATCTATAGTTTTTGTTTCTTTAGGAATTGGTGGCTATTTACCACTCTTGATTCATTTTCTGTGCATATTGTGCTTAGGGTTTTCGGTGTATATATGTGTTTTTCTTTTTGAATGATCGGCGATTTCTGTTGTTTGAATTTTAACCAGTCATTTTATCTCTTGTTATGGTGGTTATAATCGCCACCTATTCATTAACTTCCCAAACATTAAATTAGCAGAAGCGGTGTTTTTCACCGCTTGTGCTAAATGCAATATAGAACTTCCCTTAATATGTAAGGGTGGCAACAATCACTGCCCATACATATTGTTCTCGATCATCATAAGTGTAAGGGCAGCGATTTTTTCCGTCCATAAAAAATTATCTATTTTCTCCCTATCTTTGTTTATGTTTTATCCTAAGTGTAAGGGCAACGATTTTCGCCGCTCCTACATGAATATTGTAATGTGAAGTTTTATCTTACAAAAAGAAGTATCAAATGCTTAGGCGGGCATTTTTGCCATCTATACACAATGCAATATCCTCTACAAGAAAAGTCGGCAATTTTTTCCACTTGAGCATATACAGGTACAAATTTTCTAAGTATAAGATGTATAAGTGCTAATTTTCCCCGCTCAAACATACTTTACAAAGAACTTCCTCCTACATGCAGGAGCGGAAAAATTTGCCACCCTGACATGAAAAGTGATTCCCCCCTACATGCAAGGGCGGTGATTTTTGCAGCCCGTGCACTCACTTCCTAAATTTTTCTAACACTGGAGAATTTTTCAAATTGTTATCTTTAGCCCGCTTTCGCTTAGTTCTTCACTTCGATTGCTCTCTAGTCCCTTCGAGCTCGCACTATTGATCATGATTTTCAATAATGTAGTTTTCCAAATGCCAATTTTTCCCTAACACTGCAAAATCATGCCTCTTATTGTTGCAATTGTTTTTGCAAGATTGTCAAGTTCGTGTTTCAAATCAAAGGAGTTCATTTTTCCAATGACCGATCCCTCTCCAAAGAAAGCCAAAGCAATGAAGTATAAATACCAAGGTGTTTTCCTTGTAACTTCAGTTACATCAAATGTGGATGAGATACAGGATATAGAGATTGGCCATGTTGATATGGTTGAATTTGTGGAAAGAACAAAACAAGATAATCCAAGTCACTATATGAAAAGGATTATAGACAGGAATATTCATTTAGTTGTGTATTTTCCCATAGCAGCTCATAACACTAATTTTATCCTCCAAGTAGCTAACTTCTACAACAGAGAAAATAGAACAGTGGTAGATGCACATGGTAACGTAATAATGAGGTTGGATTTAGAGTTCATAGATAAGGTCTTCATATCTCTTGGTGTAGAGGAAAGTGTAGAGCTAGATTTCAGCATTGCCCAAAGGGAATATGACAAAGATGTTGAAAAAGCCAAAAGGATTATCAATACTAAATGGTTGAAAATTGCCAAGCCAAATTTATCTAGGTGGCCCAAGAGTTTTCCCAGAAGTGACTTTGTAGAGGAGGTTAGTGACTTGATAACTCTTCTCAGCAGAGTTAGAGGGCTACCTTTGTCTTCCACTTTCCATGAGTGGGTGTATCCTTACATCAAAATCATCCTTCAAGGCAAAAAAAAATATTTTCTAGGGCACGAGTAGATTAGTAATGCTCTTCGTGAGAAATTAGCCAAGGTGTCAACCACATCCACATTTTATATGACATCTTACTTGGTATATGCAGTTGCATCTATGAGAAGCTTTCCAGGATTAACCTTAGAGGGAGATCGAAGAGTCATTCTTATATATTAGTATTACCCTCAGTTGACTTTGAAGGGATCCATTCATCACTTCTAGATGGTAAATGATGCTTTCTTTGCAGTGTTCTTGTATCTTTTTGACCCACAAATGGTTCAGAAGAGAGTATTAGATGAAGCCTGGGAAGTCGTAAACAGGTTTGGATGTATGTATCTTCAATTTCCAACCTTTACCTATCTGAGGGTTGGTTACTTTTAGGGATATCCCTACATGCTACCCAAGTTCCCTAGTGGCCAAATTGTTTTGATGGAGCTATGCCGACAAATGATTGTCGTGCATAATAAGAAGATGGAATTAAAGAAGCCTGATTTCAAGTTTCCCATGGAGATTGGCAGGTATTCTGTTGCTACTTCTATGAAAGATAAGGCTCTGGAAACTGAAATGCAATTGGTGACCATGAAGTAGTTCAAAAGAAGGAACCATTTTGACTTTAGGGGGGTGAAAGATAAAATCAGGAGGAATACCCCATCACATGTCTCAATGGTGGAAGATGTATGGGACGATATGAGGACTGAGGAAGAGATTAGAAAATTGGATTGCTGCAGGTTGACTCTTAGTTAAATTGAAGACTTGAAACTAGTAGATATTCCTGAAGGCATGACAAATGATGAAGATGTTGTAAGTCCTAGGTATGTGACTGAAAATGTTTTCGGTTCTCCTTTGCATGTGATCTTATGGTCAAAGAAAGAGTTAACTTCTATAAGGAAAAGGTTTGAACTAATTTTGGCAAATACTAATGTGTGGCTACAAAGTAATGGAATTCAATTGAAGAAGTTTGTCACTAGTTCAAAAGAAGATACCTTGGAACAAATAGGCAAGAAAGTTGAAATAAGAACCAAGAATAAAAGTGATGCACCAAGTTCATCTAAGGCTACTAAGCCTAAGATAAAATTTGTATCAAAGGGTGGCAAAGCCAAGGTAACAGAAGAAGAGTTGAGTGTAGAAGAAATGCAGACAGATGAACAAGCAACTGAAGAGCCTGTTGCAGAAGAGATGGACACTGAAGAAAGACTTTCAGAAAAGGAAGTTGAGCAGGAATCAAAGAAGGAAGATGAGGAAGAACAACTAGAGGGACCTACCATGTCCCCTAGAGAAAATATTATATCAGAACCTCCAGTTTCTTCTTCCTCTCCTACTAAACTTGTTTCTGATTTTGTACCTGTTGTTTCTAGTACTCCTATTGCTCCTATTATTATACCATCTTCTAGCTCTACTACACCATCTTCGTCTAGGACACTTTTTGATAGTCCTAAATCTATTTTTGATGCTATTTTTGGTTCTTTGGGATCTCTGCCAAGTTTGTCTTCTCCATCATATGACATTGGTGAGCAGACAATTGGATCAAATTGTTTCAGGGACTGAGAAAGTTTCAAATGTTAATGTGTCAGGTGCAGTTTTTATAAACACCTCCCCAATCATCACTACAAATGGTGTGGGTGTAAATCCTCTTAGAAAAGCAATGGATTCAAATTTGGATAGTAGTTCATCAGTGCTTCCTCCATGGCTTTCATCCTACACTCCAAAGAGGAAAAAGCAAGCCATCTTCCCAGATAACTTCGATTTTGGAAAGCTAGCGCCAGTGAAAGCAAAGACTCAAAAGAAGCCCAAACTTTGTTGGCAAGAGACACTACTAGGACTCATAAGTGTTGTCACTGATGGCAACAAAGTATATCCCGCATATCCATAGTATGTAAATTACTCATACTGAAAGTCAGATTGGAGACAAGTTGGTCCAGTAGTCAAGAACAGAGCATATTGTAAGGTCTAACAGTTGGATCCAGAACTCTCTAATGGTGAAACATAGCATGTTGCAGATCTAGATGAGTGATAATGAGTATCTGAACTACTGTATTCCAAAGATTTAACCTCTGGTGACAAAGCTTGTGAAAAATATAAGCATCTGAGTATCAGACTCCAGTAAGACAGTGTAGACAGAGGAAGAACTCAACAACAGAGTATCAGACCCCAATTTGGATGTGCAAAAGGTGTTGATCAAATAGCTTGAAGTGTTATATGATGTTGGCTAACATAGATAATGACTTCTATGCCTAAGTTTTTGGTGTGCATCATCAATCAAGTATGGATTCAGCTGACAGAACAGTAACTTGCAAATATCCTAAGTGTTTTTGTTGCCGACTAGAAAGTTGTTGGAAATCCTTGATGCGGATACATATACCTAATGGATTCAAGCTTGTGAAGATGTGATAGTGATTGTAGATTGTATGAAGTGCGAAGAAAAGTAGAGAAAAGTGTGAAGACAGTAATCCAAGCTCAGAATGTGACAGAAGAGTGACACTAAGCAAAGGAAGAATGAAATGTGCTAGACCAGTATATTAAGCCTAACCAGAACTAAATTCTTGCATATGTAGATGCTCTTCATCAGTTCAAACACATTGGTATCATCTGTAAGTCTCTAGTATGTAGTGAACCTCTTGTGAGCAGTGTTCTCAGGCAGTGAGCCCTAACTGGCAAGTGCCATTTTGTACTTCATATTCTTTTAACAGAGAATACAATCTTGGGTTAGTCACCCCATGGTTTTTCCCTTAACAGGGTTTCCACGTAAAATCCTTGTGTTATGTGTGTTAATTTCATTTCTATTCTTATGGTTGCTTATGCTTTCATGTTTTGATATAGCACTGGATGTTAAGAAAGTTAAAGGAAGAAAAGTTTTAAGATAACTGATTCACCCCCTCTCAGTTATCTACCTTGTTTCCAACAATTGGTATCAGAGCTAAGTTTCTCTGAAAAAGCCTAACAGCTTGAGGAAGATCTGGGAATCTCAATGGATGCATATGGTATGAAAGAACAACTTCAGTCTGTCCTAGATGATCTTAAACAATCCTAGTCTGAGGTCAATAATTTAAGAGAGCGACTCAAGGAAGATGATGACTTCATCAATGAGCTGAAAGAAAAACTTAGTAATTCCGTGAAAAAGAGAAAGGAACTACTTCAGAAGTTAGCAAATCAGAATAAAGCCAATAATACTGATGAGGATCTAAATGAAAAAACCAAGCTATGTGAGAAGCTATCAAAAGAAGTTATTATGATTAGACATGAAATGGAATCAGGGGTTATGAAATTCACCCAAGAAATTGAAGAGAGGAGAAAGACTGAAGATAACTTAAAACAATCCCTCAAGGAGAAAACAGAGGAATGCCACAAAATGTATAGAATAATCAGACATCTTGAATCTGATCTTGAAGAAGCCAGATACAATGAAGAACAACTTGAGAGCTAGATTGACACTCTTAAACAAGATCTTCAATCTACAAATGAATACAAAGAAAAATTTAAGATAAGCTCAGCCCAACTCGAAGTTCTTCTTGAAAGTCAAAAGAGGGTAGATGAAAAGCGTGGCTTGGGATATGAGAATGGTGAAAGCTTTGGATCTGGTCAAAATAACTTTGGATCATGAAGACCAAGAAATAGGCCTAGAAGACCTCTGGTAAGGCAACCAAATGCTCAAAGATATCCATCTTTCAATGGAAACTGCTTCAATTGCAACAAATTTAGTCATAAAGCAACTCAGTGCAGGAACAAAATGAATCAGAATAATCCATCCTTCTCCGGTCAATGTTTTAATTGCAAAAGGTATGGTCACAAATCTCATGAATGCAGAAACATATAAATGAATAATTCTTTCAATGGTAGATGCTTTGCATGCAATAGAATGGGGCACATAGCTAATCAGTGCAGATCAAGAGGATATCAACCAAATAAGCAAGGCAATGTTGTGTGTTACAATTGCAATAAATCTGGTCATATAGCTAGATTCTGCAGAAGCAGAAATCATGATGAAAAGGGTTTGGTAAAACATGATAAAAAATTAGATAAAGGCAAAAGTAAAGTGAATGCGGATGAGATTCAAAAAGAGATGAGAAAGATTTGGATAAAGAAGAGCATGATGAATACTTGTGATGGATCTGCACCATAACCTGGTGCTGATAATCCTTCCAGAAATTAAAAGATGAGCTCTGGCTCAAGGGGAGCTGCAAAGAAGATCAAAATTCCCCTAGCCAGCTAGTAGGTACCTGAATTTGACACATTAAGTAAGAATCAGAGGTTGCGGATAAAAGGGCTTCTTGGAGGTTCATTTGAAATTCATTCATTTAAGAGTTGAGAAATCCTCTTATAGATTTGAAGAAGTTGTGAGTAGGTCTGGTTTCGACAGCTATCTGGTAAAACATAATTACACAAACATATCCAGTATGATCTAAAAATGCAATTTTATGGTCTGCAGATTTAGAGGCATGTTTTGAAAGGCTAAAGTTATGCTGTCAACTCACCCAGATGATAATTTAAAGATCCACACAATGATTCATGAGAAATTCACTCATAACAGGGTAACCAGATGACTTAAAATGTGCATTTATTGCAACAAGGAATTAGGTTTTTGCACAAGGATAAAAGGCTCTCCATTCATCATTTTCAACACTTTGAACTAAGAAGAGAGAAGAGCTTTGAGAAGAAATCTTGCAGATTATTAAAGTTAAAACTGAAGATCGAAATCAAGTAGAAATTTGCTCTAGCAGTTGCAACAAACCCTAAGGCGAAAAAGGTATTTCTTCTCTACAAATTTCTCTGATTTTTGTTGTTAGAATGGCTACTCCCATGGTTGTGAATGTCACTAAGAGGCCGAGACCTAAATTCAAGAAACACCCTCACAAATCTATAGAAGTTGATCCCCTGGGTGCATTTCCCTGAATCCCGTACGATGTTCTGCATGTAGAAGATATTAGGGTTTACATTCATGCAAACATTGAAGACTTTGGAGGCTTAGAATTGATGGAAATATACCACAAACAGTTAAGAGATGAGAATTTTGATCTTAAACCAGAATTCAAGGCCCTAAAAGACAAGCACTTTGCACATTGCATACATTTCCCATCTTTTGCAGAGGACGAATGGGTCCGATATGTGTTAAGTAGGATGCATGATAGCTTTATGTGGTTAATGAGTCCATTCAAGATAACCAAAGATGCCATTAGGGCTATAACCAGATTGCACTCAACTGGTGGGTTGCCTGCACTCCAATCTGTGAAAAATCAAACCGTAACAGATGCCACCGGACAAAATATGACAAGAGGGCAATGACCATAGATGACATTACTGACCCAGATGTCAAGTTTGCATCAATTGTAATTGGTTACAAAATTTATCACTCAAGTAGGGAAAATTCTGTGTCCGGTACTACAATCTATACTGCATATCAGATGGTGAAGGAAAATGTAGATTATGAGTTGTGTGGGCTACTGTTGAATCAACTGATGGAGAATCTGCAGAAGATTAAGAAAGATAATAAAAATTCCTTCAAGTATGGCAATCTGGTATTGTGTCTATTCTTCTATTACATGAATGAGTTACCAGGATCAAAAGGTCCAATCTGGGCAAATGATAGACTTGTTGCCATTCAAATAAGAGATTATTTGTATGTTCTTGGTGATGCACAAGCCCAAAAGACAGCTCTCTGGGGTTACTTCAAGAATTTCTAGAGCATGATGCATGCAAGAGAAAGAATACCAAAATCAATTGTGGAGAAATACAAGAACACAGTCTGCTTCATGGATGACACAGATCAATGCCTAATGGAGGCAGTCGAGCCAAGAACTGTATGGATAATGCCCATGGGCTATGAAGTGGATGAAAACATATTGGAGATACATATTCAACACTTGCTAAGCAAACCCAAGGACACTGAGGCAGAGAGGTTTGGTACCTTTGATGAGCTTAACATAAAAATACATGTTGAATTAAGGAAGCCTGAGTAAAAAAGAAAAGTGAGGAAGGAGGTTGAAGAAATTGCTAAGAGGTTTGGCTTAACAAAGGAAGCAGTAGATGCTAATAGAGAAAGAATAGAGAAAATTGAAAGGGAAAGAGAAGAAGCAAAGAAAGAAAGTGTCCCAGTGGAAGCCTCTACTCGGACAAGATCTACCAGGAGTTTTGCCCCAGTTTCTCCTAAAAGCTCAAAGACTGTAAAACTGGTAACCAAACCATCTGCTACAGGAGAAAAGATCAAGAAGTCTAAGGCCACAAGAACATATGTGAGCCTTAAGGATGATGAATAGACATAATCAGATGTAGAGGTCAGAGATTTGAAGAAGGCCAAGAACAAACCTTCCAAGACTAACAGGACTGATGAGGAACAAAAGACAGAACAGTTTGTTGAGAGACCCACTCTCTCAATTGAAGACATCATCAAAGTAGTAACTGTGGATGGAAACTTGCAGCCGGTGATAGAATTCTATGATGAATACAATGATGCAGATAAGAGAATACTTGAGGAAGCAACTGTCAGGTACTTGAACATCTATAACAAAGCCTTCATTGAAATAATCTCATTAATTCCTAAAAGCCTAGAAGAAGTACTGGAGCTAAGAAAAGAAAATGCAATTGCAAAAGACTTAGAAATCTGGGAGCAGATAGTGATACATCTATGTCCTTCTATCACTCCAAAACAAATGAACATGGTTTTCAAGGATAGTAAAGATGATTTCCGAAGCAAGTCCAGAATGAATGAACTCATGCTTGGAGAAACTAACCAAATAGCTAATGAAACAAAAGAAATTCTCTGGAAAGCCTTGAAAAGGTTTAATCTTCCCATTGTAGAGGAAGCAGATGAAGAGCCTTCTACCATGGATGTCAAAGGATTAAATAAAATTGATGAAGAGCCATCTGAGGCATTAGACTCCTTTGTTCTGGAAGAGGAAGGACAACAGGAAGAGACAAACACTTCACTAATGACAATAAGCAAAGTAGTCTGGATGCCCCCAAAGAAAAGGTAGTTGAGACTACAAGAGACATTGCAGAAGCAGTACAAAGTTTCTTGGACAAAGAAGTTGCGGAGTTGGATGAACCTAAATTGATTCAAGGGCCACTGAATCTAGATACTCTCTCCCTAGTTCAAATAATGAAGATGGCATCTTTTGCTTAGGCCAAAGCCAAAAAAAAACTTCTAAACTCTCATATGGAGGATAGTGAGCCACTAAATATTGCTTCCAGAGTGCTGGAGAAGATCATGCCCACTTTTCAAAAGGATCCATCTACCTCTCCATCCGATAATCTAAAGAACCTAGTCAATTCTGTTAATACTCATTTTGAGTCTTTAGAAAAATCAATAGAAACTAAGGTCCGGAAGGAGTTATTGGGGAAAAGATTCACTAAGGTACAAGGACTAATTGCTAATGATAGAAAGACCCTAGACATTGGCATAAAGAGCATTGAAAACACTCTTAAGGATGGTGGGGATATATTCAAATTTTGTTTAACTTGGCCTAAAGTGACAGAGGACATTGAGAAGAAAATGAAAGAACAAGAAGGAAAACTGTCAAGTCTATCTCAGAATTTTGACCCCCTTACTACCTCTCTGGTGACTCAAGAATGCCAAGCTGTTGTTATAATTAATGAAATAAAGAAACTAGTTAAAGAGAAGAACATAATGAATAGAATGGGTGAACTTAGTGGGATAATCATCCCCAAGTTAGAGGCAATGCGTGATGCCTTGGCAGATGCACAAAGTACATCCCGGACCAGTGATCCAACAGACTTAAAGAGGGAAGAAGCATATGCATTTTTGTTGAGTGGACACATCTCCATTTTAGATAGAATGAAGAGAAGTTGGGCCACAGAGCTTGTACAGTTGAAGACTACATTTGCAGATATACTTAAGTATATGTAAGTTTTTCTTGTGGATTGTATGTACACATGCGCATTTATATAGTAATCTTTTTGCACAATTTTGTTTTGCGGATCCCACCCTTTGCCATTGATGTCAAAGGGGGAGTGAAGAGTAGTGAAAAATGAGAAATCCTACATTAAAAGAGAGTATTGGTAAGCAGTATGAAAAATGGAGCACAAGCAAAGGGGGAGTTACTGCGACACTTAGTCATTTTTCACTAAGTGTTGCCATCAATGCCAAAGGGGGAGATTGTTGGCAAGAGACACTTCTAGGACTCATAAGTGTTGTCATTGACGGCAACAAAGTATATCCCGCATATCCACAGTACATAAATTACTCATACCGGAAGTCAGATTGGAGACAAGTTGGTCCAGTAGTCAAGAACAGAGCATATTGTAAGGTCTGACAGTTGGGTCCAGAACTCTCTAATGGTGAAACATAGCATGTTGCAGATCTAGATGAGTGATAAGGAGTATCTGAACAATTGTATTCCAAAGATTTAACCTCTAGTGACAAAGCTTGTGAAAGATATAAGCATCTGAGTATCGGACTCTAGTAAGACAGTGTAGACAAAGGAAGAACTCAACAACAGGGTATCAGACCCCAATCCGGATGTGCAGAAGGTGTTGATCAAATAGCTTGAAGTGTTATATGATGTTGGCTAGCATAGATAATGACTTCTATGCCTAAGTTTTTGGTGTGCATCATCAATCAAGTATGGATTCAGCTGACAGAACAGTAACTTGCAAATATCCTAAGTGTTTTTGTTGCCGACTAGAAAGTTGTTGGAAATCCTTGATGCAGATACATATACCCGATGGATTCAAGCTTGTGAAGATGTGATAGTGATTGTAGATTGTATGAAGTGTGAAGAAAAGCAGAGAAAAGTGTGAAGATAGTAATCCAAGCTCAGGATGTGACAGAAGAGTGACACTAAGCAGAGGAAGAATGAAATGTGCTAGATCAGTATATTGAGCCTAACCGGAACTAAATTCTTGCATATGTAGATGTTGTTCATTAGTTCAAACACATTGGTATCATCTGGAAGTCTCTAGTAGGTAGTGAGCCTCTTGTGAGTAGTGTGCTCGGGTAGTGAGCCCTAACTGGCAAGTGCCATTTTGTACTTTTTATTCTTTTAACAGAGAATACAATCTTGGGTTAATCATCCTGTGATTTTTCCCTTAACAGGGTTTCCACGTAAAAATCCTTGTGTTATGTGTGTTAATTTCATTTCTGTTCTTATGGTTGCTTATGCTTTCATGTTTTGATATAGCACTGGATGTTAAGAAAGTTAAAGGAAGAAAATTTTTAAGATAACTGATTCACCCCCCCTCTCAGTTATCTACCTTGTTTCCAACATACTCTTTCTCAACTGTTAGAGGATAAAGGTCACAAGTATGTGGAAATTGCTCAACCACCACCAGATGCTACCATCAATCATTTCATTATGAGTGATTATTCTATCTCTAGGATTGAACTAGGGAAAATCACACATGAAAGTGCTAAGGTTGATGTTTAGTTAACTCTCAATTCATTGATTCTAAAATTTGATCATGAGAGGGAAATGAAGGAGCAATACAAAGAAAGAGAAGAACAGTTAGCTATGGTGGTAAGGAAGATTACTTTGTCATCTGAGTCAGTGACACCTGAGGCAATCACTATAGAAGATCATGTTATCTAGAAGGCGGAAAAAACTCATGTCAAAGGAAGAGTGGTTGAAGAATATCTTGAAAGAATGCATTCACAAGGAGTGTCTCTTCTTACAAGTACAACTGAGAAGAAAAGCAAAATAGAAAAGCTAAGAGCTGAGTTGGATGATTTAGTTGATGTAATATCTCAAGACATTGAGTACTTAGATAATAGCCTTGAGAAGTGGACTGATATGAAAAAGTTGAAGGTGAAAACTTTGATATCAATTGGCATTATTTCAAATCGTGAATCTTATGTAGAAACTAAAAAGTCAGTGATTCACCGAAGTAATGTTCTAAAAGAATTGATCAAAGATTTGGAGAGTGCCAAGGACCTTAGCAAAGAGAGTGATGTTGATCTTTTGTACAAATTGGAGGAACTCCCATATAAGTTGACAACTGAAGATCATCATTTTCTTCTTGGTGATGAGATGATTCAAGAATTTAAGAATATGTTTCAAAGGGAGTTTGAAGACGAAGCTTTTTTAGTCGCCTCTCTCGATAATATTCTGGATAACCAATTAACTCTGGATAATCTGAAGTCCAAGTTGACAAGTCATGAAAAGGCAGCTACAGCAGTGAAAGATGCAGTAACTAGAGCTCGAGTGATTTCCAAAAACACTGTTGCTCCTGACAACTTAGAAATGCAAGTAGTGTGCACCATGTACGAGGCTTATCTAAAGAAGAATGGGAGTGCAAATTGATTCAATTTTTCATGCCTTAGTTTATTTTTGTATTTTCATATGTACTTTGTTTGTAGTTTTATACATTTTCACATGTACTCTTTCAAGATGCCATTACATGTAAAAATAAGGAAAGCCCCAAATCAATAAGGACACTTCTTGTTGAAAAAGTCAAGATAGTTGTATTTTTCCTATTTTTCCTCATGACCTCTCACTATAAATAAAGAGGGCCCCTTTGTAATTTTTTACCTTTTAGTTATTGAAGCAAAACTCTGTCAAAATTGAGAATCATTTTTGAGACTTTGTGTTCAAGATTGTAAATCAAGATTTTATCAATAATAAGAAAGCAAGTGAGCATTCAAACTTTGTTTTGGGAATATACTTGTAGTGTATGAGAGATGTTCTTGTGTCTTTTCTCTTACACCATCTTGTGCAATTGATCAAATAAGTATAGTGAATTTATATAATCTGGGAGGTGATCTTAAGCTAATTTTGGAGTCTTTGTGTTACAACATTGCTTTGGAAGTTATATTCTATGTTCGTGAGTTGAAAATAATTAGAAGACTTTGAGCTTCTATTTATTTTTAGTGTTCTTTAATTTCTTGATAGCGTACAGTGGAGACTTTGGGCTACATTCTACACTATATATTTCTCATTTGAAGTCAGCAAAAGAAATTACGAGAGACTTTGTGCTTCTATAAATTTCTAGTCTATTCCACACTGATATCATTTTGAATATTCTTATGTTCGTTCAATCTTGATATTGGTTATTATTGTTCCAATAAGTAATTTGTGAGTTTATCATACATTGTAAGGATTAAATTGAAACATTATTTCTGAAAAAAGAGAAATGGATGATATGGCACCATCCCCAAATTAGTTTATAGTGTACATAAATCTAGTTAAGTACTTGTTGATTGTAGTGAGCAATAAGAAGGGAGCCTCCTCTTTTTGAGAGGAGAGATTAATCTCATCACACTATGGTTGATATAACCATTTTTCCTTCTATTAGTTGAAGACAAAATATTCACCCAACACCATCCCAAAAATTAAATAAATTCTCATATTTATTTAATTCCCTATTTATCCACTTTTCATTAGTTGTCAAAATAAAATCATTAACCTTCCATAATCATTTGCACAATCCAAAACATGATTAATCAAGGTAAATATTGCACAAGTCCCTAAAGTTTACACATGGGTCAGAGGTATGGCCTTGGTTTGTACATACTTGGTACTTTCGGCATGGGTAAAATCTTCACATCCTTCCAAAAATCTACTTTTTAATCCTCCACCATCCACTTTATCCAAGATGAATCTCCACCCTTGATTCCCATTTAATCTTGGAACCCATTTGACCACCATTCACATGGTGCCACTTGGAGGCTTCTCATGCAAACTATCCTAGATCAAGAAATCTCAACCCTTGATCTCTTAAGGTAATACTAGTGCTCCATTCATTCATCCAAGAATCTATAAATAGCACCCTTCTCAAGCCATTTTAATAACAAGTTTGAATCCAATACTATGCTATTTAGTTGAGCACTAACATAATAGCTTCTTATCACAATTAATCTTGGAGCACAACCGTCATGGATTGGTGCAACAAGGAGGCTTGTGGGTGAGGATTGTGTTTGTTTCCATAATTTTTACCTAGTTTCCTTAGGCTTAATCTTGAGGTTTCTTGTATTGGTGAATAGAATAGGTTAGACTTAGTTTAATTTATTCTTGCATGTTCACTTTTACATGTACACTTAGTATCAATGTATCATCTAAATTTCTCATTCTAAATTTATAATTTACAAATGTCTTTTCCATAGATTGAAGATAAGCCCTAAGATATCCTACTCCTAAATAATGCAACAATTTAATGTGTGAGATCCCCTTTTGTATGTGGTTTAGTCTCTTGTTTTTTTGTGGACATATTTATTTTGCAATATTCATTTGTGTGGTTTTGGTTACTTTTATATTCATAAATTTTTATATAAATCCTCATATCTTCTTTTTATGATTTCCTGGATTTTCCCATGCCCAAGCTTCTATTGGATCATCCATGTTGGTTGAAGAATTGTCATTGTTTATGATATCTCACCTTCTGAATTAAGTTCTCCATTCCACTCTTTCCTAGGTATTTTCCCAATTGTGTATAATTTTTTATTTCATTCACCTTCATCCTCTTCATCATCCTCAATGTATATTTCTTCTACATATGCTCCTTTCATTCCTTCACTAAAAGGAATGTATACTACTTTACCATTCCCTTGCAATATTAATTCCTCATTGTCTACATCAAACATTCCATTATTATCCACAAACCATTATCTAATATAATTTTGCATAATTCTTGAGATCCTTTGTACATATCTATGACATCAATTCAACCTTTATTTTAATGCCCATGAAATCTACTTGTACATCTCTCTAAGTCCATGTGGGGTATATGGGGCTTCCATCTGCTAAGGCTCCAAATGCCTCCCATATTTCTTTAGGCATGATGTTTATGTCTGCACCCAAGTCTAGTAAGTCTTTTTTTACCACTTTCCCATTTAGCTTTACATCTATAAAAATCGGTTGCTTCTTACACTTTTTGTAAGTCTTTACCAAGGATCTAACTTGAGGTGTCCTTTAATCTATGCTATTTTTATTCTAATGTTTAGAGAATTGTTTAAGCTTTTTCTAGTAGATTTTCTTATTCTATTAAGTTATCCATCTCTTTAAAATTTAGGGCTTCTTTTTTTGAAAAGTAACCTTTCTTATATTTTTCTTGTTTTTATATTTTTTCAATTAGTTCTTTAGATATTTTTGAATACTAAGTCATGTTCTCTTTTATTTGGATATCTTACTTCTTCCTCACTCTCATCTGTTTCTTCCTATGCAATATAAGGAAATCAAAATAGTACGATAACTAATATATGGATCAAATGGAGAAAACAAAAATTTTATACATTCCCATGCACCATAGAATAGTCTACTCATATATTCATATTATATATTTTTTATACAATGTACATTTTATACCACAAGAATAGGTATAAACATCACACATGCTTGGGTAGTACTTCTTATATTATAGTCATTACATATTATCTAGTTTGTTATGTATTATGTTTTGCTCTTTCTACTTTTTCAATACTTTACTCTCTTATGTGTATGTTCTCTCTCCCCTTATCTTGTGGTAGGGTTTGGCACTCATATAGCCTTATATTAGTGTACAAACATGTCTTCTACATGTCCTTGTGCCTTATGATCCTTCAATTAATACCATGATGCCTTAGATGTTGCCACAGTAGTCTTGTAGTGACTGTAACTAGGTCTCTTCTATTTTTGGTTCCTACTTATCAATAATGTTCAATTGCACTCCAACAACCTCAATTTTCCTAACATCCTCAGTTTTCACCACCTCCACCACCATAATAACAATGGATAGGTAGGTTTATATATCCACCACCATAGCAAAGCCTCCCATTTAATGATAATATACATTATTAACAAGAATTAGAATTATCACTAGCACCACCTATCACTTCCCAACCATTGTCCTCCACACCAGCTCCCATGTACTCAAATGCCTACTCAATTTGCACCAAACCCAAACAATAAATTGGTTATTCAGTAAATAATAAAAAAATGGGGGAATACATAGTTGCAGTGATTTCTATCAACAAATTACAACCATGATCTAGTAATATTTTGTAGGGTCCTTCTCTGCCAATCATAATAGAACTAGAAAAACAAGAAGACTCTCTTCTAGAGAAAGAACTAGCACCATAGATAAAATTACAACCAAGTAAGTAGGATTTGGCTCCATCATTTCTTGAAAGATTAAAAATTGTTCATGAAAACCTTAAGCTAGAGTTTGATTTTGTTAGAGAACTGGAAAATGTGTGTTAAAATTCTATTATTTCAAGCCATCTAGAATGTTCCAATATACACTAAAACCATTAAAGAATTGTGTCTAAAAAGAGAAATAAAAGCCAAGAACCAAAAACTATTCATGTATTGTTAATTAGCTAAATTAATATTAGGACAAGTAACTATACCAAAATATTCTAATATAGGGAGCCCAATAGTTACTATTCACAGAGGATCTACTTAAATTCCAAATACCTTAGTGGAACCTGGTGTAACAATTAATGTTATGAATAAAGACATAATGGACAAACTATGTTTAGAAGGTCTTAGACAAATTCCTACCATTTTACAAATGGTTGATTATACCATAGTCAATCTAAAAGGTGTGATTGAGGTTGTGATCATTTCTATAGACTTATGGGAGTACCCAATTAGTTTTATAATTTTACAACCTAGGGTACAACTAGGAGGTTACATTCTCATTTTGGGAAGGGCATGGCTTTGAATAGTTGATGCATATATCAATTGTCAATTAAGACACATGGTCATCTTCGATGGGAGTTAAATAAAAAAATTGGCCTTGTATCCACCTACCAACCTTTTATCAAAATTGAGGAACCTTTATGGGTAGACTGTGATAATGAAAACATGACATTAATTTAGCCCATATTAATGACAAAGTCTTGCTCTATGTGAAATTGATGAAGACAATTGTTTCAAATTTCTTTCAAAATATATATTTGCATAGCTCATTCATAGAACAAATGTTATTGTATAAGTGTGCAAATGATGCTTATATTTTTGGGATTTTTTTACTCTTCAACATTTTATTATATTTCACCGTGCTACCTTAGAAATGTATATATAATCCATTTTTAGCAATCAAACCGACTACTTCACGTAGATCCCAACTAATGGAAAGTTTGCATGGGAAACATTGAACATTAATCCACACTTGGAATCATCACAATTAAAAGAATTAATTGGTATTTTGTGCCAACATAGTTTTGCATTTTCATGGGACTATTAGCACATGAGAGGTATACACATAGACGTGTGCACACATTATCTATATTAGATATTAATGACGTATCCAACAACCTCAAAGAGGAACAAACCACATGCTTAGGGAGATTATAAAAGCAAAGTTTAATAAACTATTGAATGCAGGATTCACACTTATGCTATTTTGTATAGTTAGTAGGTCTCCCCTTTGGCTGTTGTCCCTAAGAAACATGGTAAGTGGCATATATGTGTTGATTACAAGGAACTAAATAGTGCAACAAAGAAGGATCATCTTCCTCTATTTTTTATTGATTAGGTGTTGGTGTATACTAGTAGGTGAGATATTTTTCTTTTCTTGATGGATTTAGGGGTTATAACCAAATATGTGTTGCACCAAAAGACTAGGAGAAAACAACATTCACCTATCCCAAGGTGACATTTTCTAATAATGTCTTACCTTTTGGACTCTACAATGCACCAACCACATTTCAAAGGGTGGTGTTAATTATTTTCTCTAATTTGAAATTTATTTGAATGCCTTTACTATTTATGGAAATACACTTAATGAGGTCAAAACTATTTTTGAAAAGGTTTTATAGAGATACGAAGAAACACATATTTCTGTAAGCCATGAGAAGTAACACATGCTAATGAGAAAAGGAATACTATGTGGCCACTACATTTGGACCCAAGGTATGGAAGTAAATTCGTACAAGGTAGAGGTAACTAAAAATCTTTTGATACCTTAGAAATAAAAAGATTTAAGAAGTTTCTTAGGCCATGTTCATTATTATATGTGATTTATAGAAAACTTTAGGAAAATCATTTCTCCTCTTTTGGGCTTACTAACAAAAGATGTAGAGTTTAATTAGACACCCACATGTCAAGAAGCCTTTGAAACATTAAAATAAATACTTGTCATTATGACTGCATTGTGTGGCTCAAACTGGAATCTCCCATTTCACATCTATACAAATACATAAAAGAGTATAATATTGGTTGTGCTTGGACAAAAAAATGGTAAAAACTCTTATGCAATTTACTATGCTAGTAAAAAACTCATAGGTGCAAATCTACATCACACTTACTAAAAAATAATTCCTTTATCTAGTATATGCCATTACTAGATTTCATCATTCATCATAAGATATCCTACTTTTGTACATATTGATCATACAATAATTAGATTTTTAAAGACTAGTATATGCCATTACTAGATTTCATCATTCATCATAAGATATCCTACTTTTGTACATATTGATTATACAATAATTAGATTTTTAAACAACCTATGGTTAATGGCATAATTATTTGTTGGTTATTACTATTGTAGGAATTTTATGTCACTATATTGGACAAGCCTATGGGTGAAAATATTGTTTCTAACCTCCTTTCTCAATTTTAAATTAATGATACATCTATTCCAATTGATGACTCATTTCCTAATGAATAAATTGTTTTCCATCTAAATAAATAATCCATGGTTTGCAGATACTACAAACTACTTAGTTACATATAAACTTTCCCAACATCTCTCTTTGAGGGATAAAGGGAAGTTAGTGGTATGTAGCAGTGAATTCTCATGAATTGATGGAATGTTGTTCCACGGTATTTTAGACAATGTGATGTAATGATGCATAAGAGAGGATGAATTGTATGCTATATTTCATGTGAGTCATACTAAACATTGTGGAGGATAGTTTGTTGCCAAAAGAACTATTACAAAATTCCTACATGTAGGATATTATTGTCCATCACTACATCAGGATGTTATAGAGTATACCAGTCATTGTGATTGATGCCAGTGCACGGGATGCCCACCACACTTTGACAATATGCCTCTTCACCCCTAGATAAGTATAGAAACTTTCAGAAAATAGGGTTTAGAATTTATAGGACCTATTGATATATCATTTAATCACAAAGAATACATTTTGGTTTGTATTGAATATGTGACTAAGTGGGTGGATTTTAGAGCCTTAAAACATACTTGTGAGAAAAAGGTGGCATAATTTCTATATGAGGATATTTTTACTAGGTATGGAGTTCTAAGAGAGATCCTCATTGATTAGAGGGCCCGATTCACTTCAGAAGTGATAGCTACATTGGTGAATGAATATGATATCTTCAACATACTACCCTTAGGCAAATGGACAAGTGGAAATCACCAATCATGAGTTAGAAAACATTCATACAAAGACTATTTCTCTATACCACAAGGATTGGGTTCACTAGTTTCTAGAAGCACTATGGGCCTACCACACTATCTAAATGACTACAACAAGCTCTACACCTTATGAGCTTGTTTATGGGAAGAAAATTGTTTTCCCCATTGAATTTAAAGTCAAGACACTATGTATGGAAGTAAAATTAGGAATGGATACATCTGAAGCCCAAAAGGAAAGAATGAATCATCTAAATACTCTAGATGAGAAGACATGTTCCACACTAAAGTAATCTAGCAATAATGCACCATATGACATAACAAATTCATCAAGCCCAAGCTTTTTAGGTTTGGTGATTAGGCTCTCTTTGATTCTGACTTTAAGGATTTGTTTCACACACGATGGTTGGACCCCTACGAGATTGAGCATGCATTTGATAATGGTGTTATTAAGTTATGCAATGTGGACTCTACTAGGATGCCACCTATTGTGAATGGACATATACTACATCTCTATAACAAGGCTTTGTCCAAAGAGGTTTTTTTCCAAAATGTTATGTTGCAAGAAATATTGATGTAGTAGCACATGCCTCATGTGTTCCTTATAGTTTAAGCATCCCATAATAATTAATATAAATAATAATAACTACAAAATACATTTGTGAAAACCTCTAGGGACAAATAGTAGTAGAGGACTTGAAAATCAAGTTACTAGTGGGTCCCCTATTATAATAAAAGTCCCTTTGTGAAAACCATGATACCAGTGCAAAGGTCGGCTATGGATTTGAAAACTAGGATATTGGTGGATCCACAAAAAATAATTACAATAATCATTCCATTTATAATTTATTATTTTTATTACTAATTTGTCTTTGTTGCAAAAGTTCTCTATTGTAGAAGTTCTCTTTGTTGCAAATATGTGCCTAATCGATGTTGTCATTGATGTCAACATATCCTTGTTGTCATTGGTGTCAACTGTACTTGTTTAGAAGACTTGTGTGTTGAGGATATTGAGAAAATTAGCCTCTCCGAAAGAGACAAGTGAGTTATATATCTCTTTGTAAAAGACAGTGAAGACAGTGTAGTTTAGTGAAGAAGATTGCTCTGCATTCCTAGTGAGATGAAGATCAGAGTCTGCGGACCAAAGGGTTGTGTAGAGGACAGTCTGAAGTTGCTCCAGTCAAGATTTGAGAGGTCTGCATGAAGGATTGATGAAGTTATGTCCATCTGAGTAGAACTGGGTTTTACAGTGTTCAAAGGTGACAGAGTGACAGAAATATGGTCTAATTGATCCGTATTGGAATATTATGGTTTGCGGATCTAGAGGTATGTTTGGGATGCCTGTGTGTATCCTTAACTCAAGTGGTTCATGGTTTGGATGTTCACAAGCAATCTTTCTAGTGTGACAATCATGACAATTAGTGTTCTTGAGTTTCTGTATGAAGGTGCAAGTGTTTCTGATGATTTAAGGTGGTGCAGTAGTTCTGGTTGATTTCATTGTGCTTGTGGTGGTCTTTGAATTGTGTGCCTATTGATTTGGTGGTCCACATTAAGGATTGAGTTCATGGTTGAAGATTTCTCCTTGGGTGTTGTTGTTCTATTCAGTCTTGGCCGACTAGATGCATTGTGCGTGTTGTGGATGATCTAAGAGGATTTATGTGGAGCGTGGCATGTTGTTCGAGGAAGATTTGAGTCTCAGCTATTCTTGGCTGACTAGATGCATTGTGTGTGTTGCGGATGATCTAAGAGGATTTATGTGGAGCGTGGCATGTTGTTCGAGGAAGATTTGAGTCTCAGCTATTCTTGGCTGACAAAGGAGTGGTTCGCATGCAGCATTTTGTATTAAGTCAAGTCTTATGATTATAATTGCTTGTAATGCCTATCTTGGAGAATGTTCCAGATAGATGATTGTTTGGCCAACTTTGACGTTCATTCCAAAGTCGATGACATGTATAAATAAGCAAATGTGTGGTGGTGAGCGAAGATGTGGATGTAGCAAGGAAGTGAGTGAGGGCAGAGCAGAGGTGTTGTGCGCTTCAATGGAACTGACCTTGGCATGAAGAAGATGTTGTTTCCCAGTTCAATCATTCTGTGATAAACTTATAAATGTTTCTGTAGGTAGTGAGCCTCTTTGAGCAGTGAGCTCTGGGCAGTGCACCCGAAGGCAAGTGCCTTCCCATTTTCTATTCTTTTAACAAAGAATAAATCTTGTGGGTTAACACCCACCGTGGTTTTTCCCTTAACTGGGTTTCCACATAAAAATCCTGGTGTTATGTGTGTTGATTATGTTTCTGCTCTTGTGTTGTTGATTCATGCTTTCATGGTTATATCATTAATTTGTTTATGAGTTGAAAAGAAGATTTAATGCAGCAGAAGCAAAGATTTGTGGCAACTGATTCACCCCCCCTCTCAGTTGTCTGCCCTAATTTCAACTCTTCTCTAGAAGTTCTTTACTGTTGAAGTCATTTGTTGTAGAAGTTCTTTACTATTTAAGTGATTTGCTTGTTGTTTGACATCCCTACTGTTGCTAAATTTTAGGCCTTCCACACTCATTAGTGACCTCCTAACTTTACTAGCAAGATTATGATATTGTGAATAGTTTCTAGTTTCAGTTGGGGGAGGAATTGTATAAATTTATAGTATTTTTAGATATGGTTAGTTTCAAGGGAAGTGTTTTTCTGTTATTCATGAGGTATAAAACATTGTAAATTATCCTTCAAACATTTGTTCATATGTCATTTAAAAATTTCCTTAGTTCTCCAATATACCTAAATCCTACACCAAAGGGTAACTAATGTGAAAGGGTGAAAATGAATCATTGATGATAGAGCATGCGAATTGAAATGTGACTTGCCAAAGATCAGTGCATTTGAAATCCTGAATAACGTGATTAATGATGTAATCATAACATATTAAATATTCACACTTGGTTAACTCCAATGGTCATGTCAAAGATGTCAAAGCATGCTAAGGAAGGTGCCGATTGTAAGATGAGCTATTCAAATGACTTCAATAGTATATCACTTATCATCATCATCATTGAAGAATGAGCTAAACAACCCTTTCTTTCTTGAAATTTCCACCATTTTCTTATTGCACCATTCAAAATATCTATAAATTAATTGCGGTTACAAAGATCTGCATGTTTATGTTCTACAACAAACTCTATTGTATTTGTTTTTCAATGAAACCTTACAAACCTTATTTCTTATGGTGCCATGGGAGGAGGTCTCCATTATTATTATCCTAATTTTATAATTAACCAACTTACCCTAAAGGTGCTAGATGTATTAAGGGATAATGGGAGGTTATACTTTCAATAAAAAATTAAGGGCTTCAATAACACAGTCAGTCACCTTGGCCTTCACTCAAACCTATAATAATGATATAGCCAAATTTAGGACTAAAAATTCATTATTACCTAAGAGCTTGTGGTTACTATTATTGACTTGTCGATTGAAGGAGAAAGTTGGTACTCATTTCAAGGTAAATATGACAATTTGAGAGTTGAATTCCTGAAACTTGGAGAAATTTTTCAAAGTGATGACCGCACCACTCAAAGAATTGCCCTACCAACTCCATGGAATGACGTCACCATAATTCTGTAAAGGTATGTCACTTGTGATGACATATTCTTTCTTATATACATAGTCTTCATTTTAATTTGCTAGTACATCTGAGAAAAGGAAGTAGAGTAAATATGCCACATTTCCTTATTCAAATGTTAAAAAAGATGGCTAAAGAAGTCTAGGAGGGAAAAGTAACCAAACTAGGGCACCATGGATAATTAGAAATATTTTGAAGGAAGCCCCAAGGGGAATAAATTCCTCTATTTTTTGGGAATTCATATGTGAGGAGGTGGAAGTAAATGAGCCTTTGGTAGCAAGTGATACTACCAGTGATGTTGCCAAATAATTGCCAGCATCTAAGGAACTACAAGTGAAGTACTTGAAATAGAACAAGTACAAGCATTAAAAACCCAATGAATAGAGCTTTCCAAAACCTCCTCTAGAAGAAGGCCAATAAAGGAGATTGATGCTACCCCAAGAATATGAAAGAGAATCACCTCCCCTTGCATGGAATAAATCTCAAAGGTTACTTAAGTAGAAATTGGGTACTTTAGTAGCCAAGGAGGTTGAATTGATCTATATTGATTCTAATGTGGAAATATTGGAAGAACCTAGCACCCCAAAAATTCTAAAATGGTCTAGAATGAAGAAAAGGAACTCTAGAGTTGCTATGGAAAGAAATAGAATTAATGCATTAGAAAAAGAGTTGGAAGAGTAAAAACATAATTCGTTGCTACAAAAGTTTATCTAGATGAGTCAAAGTAAGAACTTAAGAAAAAAATTGTAAAGATAGAGGCAACAAGACAAGAAGTGGAATCATTGAAGGAAAGGTTGGTAGGGAAAGATGTTGAAAAATATGTTGTTGTAGAAGGCATTGCTACATCACTTCAGTAGTAAGTAGTAGAAATCTTTTTATCACTTTGGCAACCACCCAAGAGTGTGCCCACTCAACCCTACTCAAGTTCCATCTTCACTAGAATAGAGAACCATTTAAGATAATTTTTAAAAGAATAGAGAAAGAATGGCCTCTTTTATGGATGATATTGGAGAAAAAATGATTTGCAAGTTAATATTTCACATTAATGTGTGAAGGGTGAGGTCAAATCATTACAAAAGGAAAAGAGAAAATGGGCACTACCTTAAATACAACTTGCACCTTGGCTTTTGAGATGTTAGTTTGTAAGCTACCAATAAGAGTATATGCCTTATACCTTCAAGAGAAGAAATATATGATTAAGGTTGGAGATGATATCTCTAAGGAAACCATGAGACATGAGCTAGCCTTGAACATTTTGTAATGCATTATTCTCCACAACCCCTAAAGGTAAAATCCAAATTTGTGAATTGTATGTTCATAATTTGACGATGGAAAATAAAATTTTGGAACACTAAAGTGCATCTTAGGGCGTATATTTCCTACGTAGAAAATGAAAAATTAGAGAGGTAAAGAAAATACATAGTATTTGTTAGCTAGAAAATAAGATGAAATAATGATCAAGGGGAGTTTAAATATCCAAAAAGGGTACATGGCAAGTTGGATAAACTCATCAAAGATGAGAAAATCTTAAATAAAATGAAAGAAGTGAAAGATGCATGTTTGCAAGACTTGAAAGAAAAAATAAATATGATTTGGGTACATTTCTAATTTTCGAAGGCAAGGTGGAAATAATTGCCACCTAAACTTAAATAGAGAGTGCATTAGATATTACATTTTTTTGTTTGTTGGGTTAAGGGTCCAATACTTTAAAAGATTTATTAGATCCCATGGCACATATTGGATAGGCTTTAGGTTCTTTCATTTGTTTATCTAAACACTTGTTATTGGGGTGCTTAGAGCACCAATTTTTTTTATCAAAGGGCTAAAGATGAGACTTTGGAGGTGATGCACAAATATTAAGGAAAAAGATTACATTACAAAGAACAAACCTTACAAATGTAGAACCATACAACCTCACAACCATGAATTATTACCCAAAGACCCCACAAAGGAGAGAGATAAGAAAGAATCTACTGAAGAGAGGGGGATAAGGAGATTTTGATTGCACAAGGATGTACAATAGTGCTAGTTGGAGGTATGTTGAGCCTCAAGATTATATAGTTTTAGCACATTCCTTTTATTAATTTCTTGCTCCTTTTTACCAATTTCCATCCTAAAACTCTTATTTCTACCTAGTATTGTTTACAATATAATTTTTAAGATTACTTTTATTTTTAAGGAAAAAAATAGAAATAGTTGTTATTATATTAAGTCTAACCAAGTTTTGACCTTGTTTTGTGTTTCACTTCAATATCTAGTTTTGATAATGATGTTGAAGAAGTGTTTAGGGAATTGTAAAGGATTTGAATGGATGTGTATTAAACTTCTACATTGCTTTTGGCTCTTCTAGAAGTTTATGGTGTAATTCTAAAACTTACAGTGCATTTCAATAGCATCTACCTGTGTTTTTCGACAAGCACTATTTGTTCACTTTGGTAACCACTATTTGTGCACTTTAATAGACACTATCTACACACTTCTATAGCCACTGGTTGTGTGCTACAATAGCAAAGTGATTGGAAAGATGGTGACAAATAAAGCCTGATGACGTGGGTCCAACTAGACAGCTACCAACATTTTCTAGTTGAGTTGGCACCAAATCATTAAGTCATCCTTTCATCTATTGTTGGGGTGTATAAACCAAATACAGATTTATATCTTCCTTTTTGTAAAAGAATATTTTATTTGGCTAAACTTTCTCCCTAATTTTAAGGGATTTGATAAAATCTTTTATACCATTGACATATGGCATTTTTATTATAAATACAATCTTATAGCCGTGTAAAACACACATTATGATAATAATATTTTTTTTGTGAAATATTTCATATCTTTGTTCGTTGTTGTTGAATTGTGTTTGAGTAATTAAGTATGGTAGTTAAAGGATGTGAGGTGATTCTATTGGAGAGAAAGGGCCCACTCAATAGCCAAGCTAATCCTTGAGTTCCTCTTCATTTGTTTTTTCCTATTTTATCTTTATTTCAATAGTGTGGCTTTTTATGCTTTAGAATGGATTGTTTAAATACTAATTATCTTTAAGTTGGTTTGATTATTAAGTGGTTTGGAAAATAGAAATAATTTTCCCTTGTCATTACTCCTACATGCTTTAGTTACAAATATTTGTTTATTCATACACCTTATTTCTTCCAAGTAGAATTGTATTTTTCTCTAGATTCCTTAACATAGTACTTGTTGCTCCTAGCATAGAATTACCACAACACTATCATTAGTTTATGTCCCCAAGGTTTGACATTTGAGTCCCCAAGAGTGTATCATTTTAGGTTTTAAGTTATTTATCATTAAAATTGTAATTTGATTAGTTAAATTAATTGATTAAATGCATCTCACTTGGTCAATTCAACCATTTGAGTTGTATTTTGATCAATCAATTGATGTATTTGTGTGGCATTTCAATTGATAAATTGCCATGTAGGAAATTATTCCCCTTCAAAATCCATTAATCTTGGATGATGAAGAGCATGGAAGGTCATTTAATCATTGAAACAACTATCCCTTTCAAAGGACAAAAAGGATAGGATGTAATTCTAAAACTTCAACATTGCTTTTGGCTCTTCTAGAAGTTTATGGTGTAATTCTAAAACTTACAGTGCACTTCAATAGCATCTACCTGTGCATTTTGACAAGCATTGTTTGTTCACTTTGGTAACCACTATTTGTGCACTTTAATAGCCACTATCTACACACTTCTATAGGCATTGGTTGTGCACTACAATAGCAAAGTGATTGGAAAGTTGGTGACAAATAAAGCTTGATGACGTGGGTCCAACTAGACAACTAGCAACATTTTCTAGTAACATTTTATAGTTGAGTTGGCACTAAATCATTAAGTCATCCTTTCATCTATTGTTGGGGCGTATAAACCAAATACAAATTCATATCTTCCTTTTTGTAAAAGAATATTTTATTTGGCTAAACTTTCTCCCTAATTTTAAGGGATTGATAAAAATCTTTTATACCATTGACATATGGCATTTTTATTATAAATACAATCTTATAGTTGTGTAAAACACACATTGTGATAATAATATAATTTTTTTTGTGAAATATTTCATATCTTTGTTTATTGTTGTTGAATTGTGTTTGAGTAATTAAGTATAGTAGTTAAAGGATGTGAGGCGGTTCTATTGGAGAGAAAGGGCCAACTCAATAGCCAAGCTAATCCTTGAGTTCCTCTTCATTCGTTTTTTTCTATTTTATCTTTATTTCAATAGTGTGGCCTTTTATGCTTTAGAATGGATTGTTTAAATACTAATTGTCTTTAAGTTGGTTTGATTATTAAGCGGTTTGGAAAATAGAAATAACTTTCCCTTGTCATTACTCCTACATGCTTTAGTTACAAATATTTGTTTATTCATACACCTTATTTCTTCCAAGTAGAATTGCATTTTTATCTAGAGTCCTTAGCATAGTACTTGTTGCTCCTAGCATAGAATTACCACAACACTATCATTAGTTTATGTCCCCAAGGTTCAACATTTGAGTCACCAAGAGTGTATTCTTTTAGCTTTTAAGTTATTTATCATTAAATTTATAATTTAATTATTTAAATTAATTGATCAAATGCATCTCACTTGGTCAATTCAACCATTTGAGTTGTATTTTTATCAATCAATTGATCTATTTGTGTGGCATTTCAGTTGATAAATTGCCATAGGAAATTATTCCCCTTCAAAATCAATAAATCTTGGATGAAGAAGAGCATGGAAGGTCATTTAATCATTTAAAACAACTATCCCTTTCAAAGGACAAAAGGGTAGGATGTGGAGCCTTTAGATTTCTAAATGGTTGAGATTGATTTAGGGATATAATTGTGATAAGGTGATGTAAATATTCTTGAGACAATTTTAGAAAATCTTAAGGAAAGAGTCCTCAAGGATGTAAAGGATAAGGCTACCCTAAAATATGAAAACAAACACCTTAAGGAATTCATATCTTGTCTCCTTTAACCCATATCAAGATCCACATGTTTTATACCACATATTTTATTCCATGGATAAGCAAAAGTGATTAGATATACTAGTCACATATTAAAAGAATATGGAGAAGTAGCTTGATAATATTTATCATCAAAGGTCAATTTTGTTTCATAGGTTATATGCTTTATTGGCTAAGTCAAAGATTGTGAGTCACAAGATTTTAGAATTAGAGTATGGTATGATGAGTAGGTTTCCACCTAAATGAGCTTCATAGAAAAACTTAAACTACTCATACTCTTGGAACTATAAAATTAGTTCAAATTGGTGTGGTAGAAAGTATTAGAGAAGAACAAACATTCACTTAGCCACAATAGTATAAGTTTTTACTTTAGCTCCTTGATGAGTTTGTCATAGTAAATTAAGAGACCAAAAGGGTAGATTGGATGAGATTATATAGTAAGCTTCTTCTTTACTGACATCTCTCTCATGTATCTTTGCCAATGAGAATGATATTCAAATTGATCATGAGGAGGTATGTGTTCAATTTTAGAGACTAGTAAAGAACACACTTGGAGGGGTTCAACATGTTGAGAACATGGATAAGTTTTCCACCATTGCCAAAAATGTCTAGTTTGGAGAGGAGGAAGTTATTAAGATTGATATATTGATTATAGAGAGCGACTTCATCTTAGATGTTTAGGTTACTAAAATATATTGATTGCCACCACCTAATAGACCATAGGTCTAGAGTTTCATTAATAGATTTTAGATGATACAAAATACAAAGGATGTCATTGCTGCTACATAGGCCCATCATATGGGGTTCCAAAGTGGTTATTTTAGCCATCTCCATTTTTATTGCATCTATTAAGGATCAACTATTTTTAGAGGATCTTATTAAAATATATTTAGAGACATCCTAGTTTTAGAGAACTTCCTAGAAGGCCTATTTATAGATACTTAATATTTTTCACAAAAATCCATTTCAAAATTTCTAATTTTAGTTGATGTATATGAGGATAATTGAATATTTTGAGCTTGCTTTGATAACAAGCAAACTATTTTTAGTGTAGAAACTATATTATGCTTTTTATTTATCTTGAATAAATCACATTTAAAAAGCATGTAAATACTTATAAATAAGGGCTATAGGCACCCACATTTTCAATAGTTACCGGTATGCCTACTTATTGCTAATGTTCATGTTTAAATCTTATGTGATTTTTTTCATGTTTTAATTTTATTATTTGAATATTGCTTGTTAGTTATTATAGGATTTGTATTGTAGTAGTTAATAATTTGGGCTTTGTAGCTTTGTATTAAAATATCCTTATTTGATTCATATTAGCTTGTGTGTGTTGAGCCCAATCTAATATTTGTGTTTTGCTCACACTTTTTAGTTTTTGCTTTTAGTTGAAAGAAGTGTATTCACTAATTGTTTAGGCTTTTGTATCAAGAAAAAATCATTAGGTCTCTTGTCTTGTGTGGAAGTGTTGAATAACCTTGTGACCTAGACCAAGAACAATAATATATGTTTACTTTAAGCTTGTTTATATTGCATACTCAAAGAAATCATACTAGTTATAGGTTTATTTTACATTTGTATGTAAGGAAATATTATCAGGTGACTCTGCAGACAAAATAGGCGAGTCTAAATCTGCAAAGCATAATTCAAAGTAAAAGGACACTACGGATGACTATTATCATGAAGGGACTCCCCATAAGGATGGTCTCCTGTCAACAAAGGTGGCTAGTGGGGAACCGAGGAGCTAGAAGGACAATGGGTGTCCATGGAAGGGAGTAACCAAAATGGGCTTCAACAAACCTGCAACATTCCTACTGGGTTTTTGGATCACAGTCTCACCTTAGACAAAGGACAATCCTCAAGAATGACCCTCTGTTGTGGGTCCTTTCACATGGGCTTTAAGGCTAAATTCAACATGCATCCACCTTATAGGGAAAAATGTCTCTCCTCTTGTGTTGGTGGTTTCTGGCCCTAATATAGGTGAGGTTTCTATCAATGTTCTTGATATTATTGTGGATATGGGAGTCTCTAAAATGGAAATGTCCCTTGTTGGTAAATTTATTGAGTCGACCAAATATTGAGTTGGTTAGGTCTTGGACCTATAAGAGATGACTCACCAAAGGGCAGATGGATGTAGTCGTGATGCCTAAAGGATTTTTTTCTTCTTTGTGTGTGAAGACCCATGCAATGTCCCAGCAGGGGCAGCCTAGTTACTTGGCAAATTTTCTTTAGCTCTTAAGAGATGGACTATCGGGTTCAATCCTTCACAAGACTCCTTTAATGTGGCCCTGATGTGGGTGAGGTTACTTGGTCTCCCTATGGAATTTTGGGATGACGTCTTTAAGGGGATTGCTAGTGCTTTTGGTCAATTGCCTACCATTGATCCTATGACTAGTTCTAGAAAAGGCTTGTTTTTGCTAGGACATGTGTTTGTATAGATTAGGAGACCTTTCTCCCTTCTCAACTCACTATAAACTCAAAGCTAGGGGTTTGGAAACAAACCCTAGAGTTTGAATCTTCGCCCTTTGCTTCTTTTAAATGTAAGAAAATAGGAGACTGGGTCAAACAATGTCTAAATAAAAATAATCAACAAAGTTAGTAAGGTTTGGAGACCAAAAGAAACCATTGGAGAACATAGCAATGGAAATGATCTTGGGAATTATAAAGCCAATGGATGGAACAATAATGGAAATTTTTTAGGTAATAAGAAAACCCAAAACCCTAAGGGAGATAATGGAGAAAATATCATTGGAATTGTTATAAATAGTGAAAATGCCCAAAACTCTAAAGAGAACAATGCAGAAAATAACAATGAGAATGCCCAAAACTTTGAGGGGTAAGGCTATGGGGCTAAAACCTAGAAGGAAACCATTGGAACAAAAGAGACCCTAGTTTCAAAAAACCAATCAGCGAATGAAACCCAAGAGGGTTTGTTCCAAGGGAGCAAGATGTTTAAATCTAATCAGAATCCTAATGAAGGAATTAGGAAGGAGGAAGAAGAAAATTCCCTAGCGTAGGAGGAGAGAAATGAGACTTTGGGCGAGAAGGAAGCCTAGGAGGATATAGAGGAAGAGAAGATCGCTTCAAGGAAATCTTATGAAAGACCAACTATTGTGGTGAGGGAGAAGAAAAATAAGCAAATTGTTTCCCCTCTTAGGGAGAAGAAAAGCAATCTCAGGTTCAAACTCAACTTCTTTTTCACTTTCAAGCTCAAGTTCTTCTTGTTTGAATTCTTCATCTGAAACAACCTCAATGTAGCGGACTTGTCCTATTCCCAAGCACTTATATGCCTAGCTTCCAAGGTTCCTTGCAGGAAAAACATAGCTTCTTCCTTTGAAGCTTGTTCCTACTTCTTTTTTGCTTGGCTTCTTGGGCCACTCCTAAAATGGCTTCTTCTATTGCTTTGTTTGAGGAGCCTTTGAATAAAATTTGTTCTTTGAAATAGAAGGTTCCATGTTCATCATTCTTTTGATGGCATCTTGTAATGAAGGTGGGTTAAAGGCTTTTACCCAACCCTTGAGGGGCTCGGACAAACCTTCTATGAACATAACAATAAGTCTCCTTTCAAAGACATCAATAACCATGATAGATAGCCTTTGGAACTCGGTCACATAGTTGTCCATTGAACCATACTGCTTCTATTGGGCCAACTCCTTGAAATGGATCTCAAGGACCTTTCTATCAAATCTATCAATGATTCTCTAGCTGAAATCAACATATGAGTCAATCAAACTATGTCCTTGTGTGATCAACCCATGGTACCACCATTCATGGGCTACCCTTCCAAGTGCAGGGCAAAATATTTGATTGCTTCTCCTTCAAACATTGGGTTCAGAGAAAAGTAGGAGTCCAAGTTTTGAATCCACGAATGTGTTGTGCACTTGCTTGAACCATCAAAAGTGGGTATTGATAGTTTACCCAATCGTTGTATTTCTCTCTAGTTAGTTTTTCTCTCTTCGTGGATTTCTCATCTTCAAGTTGCAAAACTCTTGCAGAGACATGGCTAAACAAAACTCATCTCCTAGTGATTCATACTCATGCAAGTAATCAATGAGATTATCACCACCATTCTTATTAGGATGCTCTTCTCCACCCTCAAGGCCTTCTTCTCTTGTTAGAAACTTGGGTTGGAGAGGTCTAGATGTAAAACCAATCACCTTCTAGTGTGGTAATTGTTGTGATTTGTTAATGTACTTCCTTCACCATTTTGATTCTAATTTTCTCTGGAAGTATTCATGTTCTAAAAAGTCTACATCATTTGAGTTAACAAGTTTGTCAATTGTTGACCTTAGATAATGGCATCAAACTACAAATCAATTCTTTCTCCCTCATTAGGATTTCTCTCTTTCTGCCATATCAAAATCTTCTACCTCAAACTCTGGAACTAGAATCCATGGCTCTATATTAGAAGGATCGGGAGACTAAACTCTCCTTCTTACCCTCTGATAGTATCTGAACTCTCTCACTCATACGCATGTGGTGTGATCCTCTACATCAAATGATTAGCTTGTATATATGCTAGCAAGATCACAACTCTATACCTTTGTAATCTGCCAAAATAATTTTTTATTTTTTATTTTTGCAAATTTATGATGAAAATGCATAACTTTCACTTTCCGATCACTAAAATCCCGATGTGGACAAGGTGAGAGCATATAGTAATCAGGACATTACCTAGCGGCAAGCCGCACAATTTAAATGAATGCAATGCTAGAAAGGAAATCAATGTCATGTCAGCATAGCCTTTCAAACTAATCAATGTCAAATTAGCAGATAATGAAATGCAGTTCTTTGGCGGCTAGGCCATCCAAATTTCATTACAATGAAAGCCCAAAAATTAAAATAGGATCTAGTAGTAAGCCTTCTAGGATCCTCTTACAATATCAATGCAACTACAATCTAGCAGTAATACCTTTCAGATTTACAACTAAAACATGCTAACTAAAACTCTCACAAATAACATTGAAAATACCAACAACACAATTGAAATTAATGATATCAACAAATTATCAAATAAATAGCCAGGGGTTAGTCTGAAAAATCATCAATATAAATCCTTTCAACCTCACATTGTACAACCAAGGCAAAATAGAAAGAAAACACTCTAAACATGACTGAAATCTGTTGACTATTGGTTGTTTACAGAATTGTATGGCCTAGTTGTAACATAGTACGACCCCCAAGAACCCCTTTATTATTGTTGCAACTGTACGACAACAGGAAAGATTGTACGACTTGGTACAAGGCTGAAAATCACTATCAAAATGTGATGTGATTCCTCGAGAGGCTAAAATTGCTTCCTTAATGTTGTACAAGTTGCTGTACTTGGTACGGCCAACAAGGAATCTCCTGCAACCTTCAAGAAAGGTATTACCGACAACAAACTCCACAAGGATAATGATTAGATTTGCCAAAGGCAAATAAAAAGATAGTCTCAACAACCAAACTAAAAAACACACTAATCACCACTAAAATCTGGAAAAGATTCACACCACAAATAAATTCAAAAATCTCCACAACTGTTTAGCACCAAGGTAATTCTCGAGTTTAATTACTCAAATGGCTAGGAGGGTTTTGCATCCTCAAAACTATCTTACCAAAGGGTTTTCATCCTCGAACAGAAAAAGAACTCTTGTTCATTCTTAAGAAAGCAAAAATTGATAATAAGCAAGAAGAAGATCTTCAATGCACAAACCCTCCTTATATAAGCTTTTGAAGGAATATAATTTAATGTAAAATTATTTTCTTTTTTTCCCTTCAACTGAACTTTTAAAAAATGTCTAGATAGTCCCACCACTTTTAGACCCCATTCCTAACAACATTTTTGAATCCCTCTTTTAACACCACAATTTTTTAATAATAAAACATGAGTTAACTTTTTATAATATAATATAAAGTATTTTTCGGACAATTTAAGTTAAATTATTAAAATATTTCTTTTGCACCACCCCATTAGCCTACAGAAAAATTAAGAAAATAGACTAAGGGTCTTCGTTAGACTTACATTTGAGAAGGGGACATGACACAAGCCTCCTGAGGCCTTAGGCCTTGCTATTTCGGATAATGAGACCAAAGGAAACTTGAAATCTCCCTTCGCACAACACCACACTACATGAAATTTTCTTTATATGATTGACCTATTCTTGAACCTTTTTGAGAGCAACCATACTATCAACAGGTTGGCATGCATTGCATGTAGAACTGTCTTTACATAAGTCCAATCTATCCAGCTAGAATCAGCCATCAGGCTGTCTAGTGTTGGAATTTTCATCTTACTAAAGTGATGAGCTTGCCCCAAAATGAATTGAAAGACCCATTGTGAAAGGGAAAACCTAGATAAGTGGTGGGAAGATGTGGCACCATGAATACCAACATTTGGTCTATGAAAAGCATATATGCTTTTAAAATGTTTTTTTTGTTGAATATGAATAATATATGCCTGCTTCTGCATTCTGGGAGCTGTGTAGCACTTGTCCGAGCGAGTAAGTTTCAAATAAATGAAATCTTATGTACTTATCAAAAAATGTCCTAAAAACCTGCATCATTTTACTAGAAACAGCCTTCTATTAATTAAAAGGAAAATAGATTTTTGATGCCTCGTAAAGGGCTATCAATACAGGCCCAGATTTTTCCCATAATTGCTTGAAGATAAATCCAAGCCCTTTTACATGGTACTACGTTTTACCACAATGAATAATCTAGTTGCATCCTTCACATTGTACAAGAATTGAAAAGTTGTCTCCTTGGGTTATGTTCCAGAAGAAATTTCTGCTGTAATAGAAATGCTAGGCTGAGTTGGCATCAGTGTCAAAATTTGATTCCTAACAATATTCATGCACTGTTGAATTTCCATGTAGATCATTAGATTTGAAGTTGAGCAGGGTTGCATGCTTCTAACTGCATCATCTAGTAGATGTGTGACCTCAGATGGCAGTAACTTGCTGTCTGAACAGGTCTGCAGAACATAAATAGAATGCAAAGAATTCATTAGTACATTTATTAGTTCACTACCAAACCTTTTGATGATATACATCATGTTGGTAAATTTTAGGAGGATACATACCTGAATCAAGATCAGAGCAGAAACACATGAAGCAGCGATCTCTGATAGTAACAACCCCTCCTTTTCATTAGAAAGTTCATTTTTCTCTTGAGAAGCATCACTTGCTATTAATTCTGGTCCAAAACTTTGATGAGAACTCAATTTTTCCCGCTCAGCAGCATCTCTTATTGAATCTAAATATGAAGAGCACAACTTAATCTTCATTCTTCCTGAATGAAGCCCAACATGGAAACCACAGACCGTATCTAATGCTACTCCAAGCTTAACAATCACATCTTCATCATCTCTCAGAGATAATATAACCTGAAAAAATGAGAGACAGAAGTTCAGGAAAGAATCCTGAAAGTTACTTTTATAAAACAGTTATATTAGCAGTAATATACAATCAAAAGCCCTATATTTCTAGATACATCTTATTAATGCCATAATAAGATCCACAGACTTTTGTCTTCACCACCAATGAAGATCAATGACCAGTTCAAAATACCAAATGTCAAAGCCTCAGGTTCAAGATGTTTCAAGGACCATGTGATATAGAAAATGAGATATAAGAAATCAAAATACCCTGGTAAAATGAAAAGAATGGAATTAAGAACTTGCGTTGAATAATAACTAGAATATTGATAACCATTGGGTGAGAAGTTAGCTATAGTCATCTGACATTGTCTGTTGACTTATATTCTGCAGTTAAAATTAGTGCGATGGAGAATATCAGGTTGTGTCTCAGCAGTAAATGTCAAGCTCTCTGAAAAAAGTGCATATTTCCTTAATATCAACTACTAGCAGCATGGGGATTGTGTCCAAGTTGCTTCATTAAATGCTCTATCATTGGTGTTTTTCATGATGTCTCATTTCTTTAATATTTTTAACAGGAAGTAATCATATTTTCCTACTGGTAAACATGTTTGTTGGTGTTGCCTTCTAATTTATTAACCCCATGGAAGCAAGTATCTTGATAGTGTAATGAAGACAGGCCTTTAATAGCAATTTATAGTTTAACTCTTTGTATCTCGAATTCTGGATAATGGAAACACTCCTCATATTACTGTATCCTTGGTACCATGTTTCAGCTACAAGTCAAGGTAAACTGAATTTTAATTCACTAATAACAGTATATCTGACCTCTTTCGATGCAAGGCCATATTATCTGCGTTAGAATCCTGAAGATGACAATCAATGGAACAATTCATTTATCAGATTCACCATTACAGAATCTAATGAATATATATTAGATAGAGTCTCTTGACTGAGATCTGGACTATGTAAAACATGGCAAGGTATAATATGGTCAGCCTCTTGATGGAAGATAAGCAACTATGAATAAAGCCAGGTGCAGTCATTACTTATTAACTGTTTCAAGTCCAATATGTCACAAAACAATTCACTTCACTCACTTTGCATCCCCTGACCCATGACTGAATCATAAAGTTTGCTTCCATGTAGATGATGAGTTAGCAATTGTACTTTAGAAATCTGGCTATTCATTAAAGCAGCCATTCCTATTGACAGTTTCAGATCTCGATACCTATAAGAAACATGCAACCTTGTTTCCATTCCTTTGTCACCCCAAGGAGAGTGAAGGCTGCAGCTCCTCCACATCAATTGTTTGTGCAATTTATGTTCTAGCAATGCTAATATTAACCCGACTGGTTTAAGTTTATTAATACACCCAGTTATTATGACAAAGTAGCATCTCTCATCGAAACTTTGAACGAGATTAAAAAAACTAAAGCAAAGAGACTCTACCACCTACAAATTAAATAAATCCACGAATAATTTTGGTTCTCTTCTTTTGTCCTGATGATGGATCACGGAGTGTGATTCGAAACGTTGATGCAAAAAAGCATAACACAGTTTTTCCAGAAACACTTTTATCTCATACTATGGACTGTGGAAATATCATGTCTACTAAGTTTAAAGGAGTTTACTTATTACTTCAAAAGTAAAACTCCTGTCTATATATCTGCATTTCAAACAAGCAATAAATAAAAAATGTAGTAACAAGAAAAGAACAGATGCAATACCTGCATAGCAATATTGACCATCAATCTTGCCTTTCTTTTAGCATTGGTAACAATTTCCATAACCTTCAGAGATGTACCTATGGAAATGGAGCCAACTCTTCTAAAGGTGCTTGAATCCTCAACGCCACAAGAATCTGAACTAACATGATGCCATGGTGGCACCATGTTTTCCTGGTATGCATTCCACTTCCTCAAGAACTTGAGAGCAGAGATAATCTAGGAAGATGAACTGTGTAAGTTATTTCGTGAATCAGAAGTTCTCAACAATAACAAAACATTAGACTATTTTTGTCATTATAATAATGCTCCTAGTTGAGAGTTTCTGATTTCAATTTCTTCAAGCAAGGTACCTGTTCATTGACAATTTTAAGCTGCATTAGTATGTGAGCATAATGTTTATGGAATGCCATGGTATTTCTCAAAATCTCTCCGTGTCTTTCACTTATGCTAAGGTCATCATTTAGATGTTTCAACTCCATCAAAAGAGCTTCCTGAAAAAACATACTGTGCATCATCAATTTGTACTACCATGCCAGTGTTCAAAGGAGTGAAAACACCACAATGATTTTCAAATGATACACCAGGTAAATAACCTTGAAAAGTGACAATCAAGTCAAACATTCTAAACAAAGAAAAGAAGACAGAATATTTTTCAACAAGGTTTTGGCATAAAGCTAGATGTTAGAATCTTCCAGGCAATCCTGGCACAAGAAAGCCAAATGTGCCATAAATCTATGTGAAAAACATACAAGGCCTATCAATGGGAAAAGTTATTGTGAGACAACTCTTATGCAAAGAAAACCATCTTCAATTTGATGATCATTCAACAACCCTTTACTTTGTTCTATTTTATTATCTGAAGTCGTGGTAACTGGTCTCCGTGACATGTTCAATAAGCATAAAAATGAAAAAATGTCCATTCATAGAAAAAATTCAATTAAATTCCTGATAATGATAGGTTAAGTTACAGCTCAAGCTCATATTTTACCTGCAAAACTATAGCCAGAACTAGTTTCCTCAGGCTATGGATCAGATTTGGAAACTCCACCTGTGTGTTAGTCTTTTCCCTGCAATGGTTAATCTTTTACCTGCAATTTCTTCTCTTTTTTTTTCTTACTTTTCTGGAATCATCTTTCTTCGATAGGTCTTCCATGCCTGGATTTGAGATTTAGATATTTACTTCCATGCATGTTTTCCCTACATCTTACTTTCCATCCAGTATCTTATTCCTTTTATCGTCTTCCAATTGCTCAGATGTGTAATTGATGCAGACCAATCACTTTCTCCAAGCTGTAGTAATTCCATGCCATAGAGGAACTACGCTCAAGCTGAATGTTAACTCCTATATGGGAAGAGCAAAAACGATGTTCAAAGAGGCATTGCCAGTGCCATAAATAAATATATGATATAGTTATAAAATGAGATGAAAATTTTCCATTTATCTCTGTTTGCTAGTTAAAAGTAAAATTAACTCGAAAGAACTATCAGAAATTATTTAGAAAGTTTCCAAATTTGAAAATATTGATACTAAATTGGTTATTTCGCTGGTTTGACTACGAGTAGAACACATATGGATGACTAGAGAATGGCTAAGTTATCAGGTTCTCCAGGACAGGCCCCCATACCCATATCGGTTCGGTTCGGGTGCCAGTCTTGGGCCGGTTCCTGCCCGGGTTTGCTGAGAGTACCGCCCGGGCACCCCGGGTTCTCTGTGGATCCTTCTGGGTGGTACCTTGGGCGAACCCGGGTGGAACCCGCATCGCTGGGCGCCCAAAAAACAAATAAAAAAAGATATTTTAATATTTTTTAAAACAAAAAAACACTCATTTTCTATGTGGATTCCCTCGTTTTCTTCATTGAAGTTTTCTGCACAGATTCAACTGGGAAGCACATTGATTGATAGTAAAATGAGCACATCCTCTGTTTCTATGGGGGAATTATTATTGCGGTTGATGATTGAATGAAGTTTTTAAATATTTTGCTTATTGACTTATGAGTATTACTGTTTTTATAATTTTTAATATATATTAAATTATTAAATTATAATTTATTATTTTTTTAATATTATTTTTAGATATAATTTATATATAATATAAATAATAAAATTATAAATTATATAAAATAATAAGATATTGATAAATATATATATGTTGCCGTACCGTACCCGGGCCCCCAAAACAATTGCCGCATCGGTGTACCAGGTTCTCATACCCATACCCGAACCCACACCAGGATCAGCAACTTAGGAGAATGGTGATCAAAGATACACCAGAATTCTCATCTAGATGCAACAAACTACAAATTATACCCCTTAAAATATTAGCAGCCATTAAGGAGAGATTAGGACACAAGGCAACCAGATCAGGATGTGTGAGTACCAGCTAGGATTCTGGATACAATATGGTAATATATGTATCATACAATCATTTGAGATTTCCATTACAGGCCAGTGGAAACTCCCATACACTGACAGGCACAGCTGACAAAAAAACATCCACATAGGTCTATTGACATGACTATGAATCATAGAAGCAGTTCTCAGCAAAATCTCGTGAGAAATCACAAGATATCATTTATCACTGCAGGTGCTGAAAATATTGCGATCTTTTCATTTTTTTTAAAAACAGTCAAACAATATTTTGAACAAGAAACTCTTGATAAAATCTGAGAAAGTCCGAGCAAACTCAGAAAATCTAATAATTTCATTTTTTAGCCTATATATGCCTGTGGACTGCGTTTTTTAACTTATTTTGCTCTAAGATTTTTTACCATTCTGCTCTGCAATGTTGGGATTGTCTTTCAGAGGAGAAAACCCCGTAGAAATTGTTTTTTAAAACTTTGTTTCATTTGTGTGCAGCAATCAAAATAGACATTTATAATTCAAATCTTTCTGTGGCAACATTTTATCTATTTATGATAGAATATAACACAGTTACTTGCCAAAAACCTTTGGCCAATTAACACATCTACTGGAGAGAATTTCTTAAGTAGGCTTCTATTTTTCTACCTTCATGTCTGAACTAAGTCACAAGGTTCATGTTTATTTTCGAGTTTTGCAAGGAAAAAGTTTGGAACAAGTTCATGAAATGATAAAATTCAAGAAAAAAAAAATTGTGATTAAATTCGAAGAACATAAATCTGCAATGTTTTATTATCTTTATTATGATATTCAAATACTTATTACATTATTGCTTAATACTATTAAATGTTGATGCAAGAACACCCAGGTGTAAAAGCAATTTTGCATCACCCAAAAATATTTTCTTTCGTGTTTGTTTTGTTTTGCAGGTTTCCTAATAATGTCCCAATCATCATATTCTCACCACAGAAGACTATTCATACTGCAAAGGCATATTCTTATCCCAATCATCATTTCAACACATCAGAGTTCCAAACAGAGATCTTACTGTGCAGCACCACATATTGATCCCAGAGCTTCCAAACTGATATCAAAACTTCAGGAGGGTTTGTTTCTGCATTAATGAAATGTGATTTCTCAAATTAATTATTGGCCAATGATATGACTTGTCAAATTTCTTATCAAAGAAGACCTATTTGAGTTGTGTGTCAAACACACAAGTATCACACCAAAATTTCAATACATATCCAAGTTTATAGGTCCTAGGGCAGTTCAGGATTAGAACCGCAACGAGTTCTAGTACTTACATCTTACCACATTCATCCCATATGGCTCCTCCTACATGTTTCATTGTGCATTGAGCATTGTACCACCTTGCTGGTTTGTGCATAACATTCTATTTGCTTGCACTCACTATAAAAGCATGAAGAACTCTACATTGAAAGATCGTTAGCTGGTAGTTGGTGGTAGACAACTTTCCCTAGCTCAAACAGCTCGGTAGCATATTGAAGAGCATTGTGTTGTAAATCAGCTCAGAGATTGTAATTGTGATTCACACACTTATTGTGCCTACAATCCATTGAAAGCTAAGGCCTGATGTTGTAAGCCCTTGGGGCACATTTCTAAATGTAATTTTGACTGAGTGTCAATAATATCATTATTCTGTTTATTTGTTGTGTCATTGAGTTTCTGCTGTGAGTGTTTGCATGTTTGGTTGCATGGTTGGATAGTCCTTAACTCAACCCTCCATCCATGACTGCATCAAATATTTAAATTTTTTGGATACAACAAAAAAATCGGGGTTGGATATTGTTTTAGATTCATCCATACAAAAACATATAAAAGCCATAAGTTTATACATATTTGCAGCCTAAAAACAGGAATTAAGTTTATGATTCAATATTAAAATAATAAAATTATACTTCATTGTCATTATACATCATCACATCATTATCGAACTAATAAAATAAATAAAAAGTTAAACTAAAAACATCAATATTTATAATTATAAATTCGTATTTATAAAACATTCAATATACAAGGGGTGGATTAAACTGAACTTTGATGGCTACTCTAAAGGAAAACCAGGTCAATCTGCTGTAAGGGGTATTATCAGGGATGACAAAGGATCTATGATTGAAATTTATGCAAAGGGGATTGGATGGAAAACTAATAACAAAGTTGAAGTTTGTGCCCTCTGGTGGGGGATCAAAACAATACAACATTTTGGTTTTTTAGCATGTGGAAATTGAGGGGGACTCCAAGATTGTTATTGATCTTGTTAAGAGCAATTCTAATCCCCCATGGAAAACCAAGGATTATATTGAGGAGATTAGGACCTCTCTACGTTACTGGATCCACTTGGGACCTGGCCGAATCTGGGTCCGGTTCGAACTGGGTTCGTGATCCTGTCCAGTCGGGCTATGGGTTCGGACAAGGTCCGCCCAAAACAGGCCGAATCTGTCCTGGGAGAACCCGGGGCCCAAAACAAGAACCCACGGCAAACCCATTGCCCATCTGCCCAAAAAAACGGGTTTTCTATTTTTATTTTTTTTTAATATTTTAAGTCTAATTGACTTTGACCATTCACCCTAGAATGAAAAGGCAACCCTAAAAACACATTTTAAACACAAAATCAAAGCCATTTGACCTCATTTTGTTTGCAAAACACAAATAGTTTTCATCATGGCTGAACTTCCATATTTGTTTGCGATTGAACAAAGAGGCTTGAAGATTGATTCTTGAAAGTTGAAAATCCATTGCACCACTATTCCTACACATTTTGTAATGTCCCCAATTTTTTAAGTGACTTAAAATGTGTCTAATTGTAAATCAATTTTATAAAGTATTTTAATTGCTTTATAAAATTAATATTTTATTAAGTTACTTAAAAAATACTTTATTAAATAAAGTATTATTGTACACACACATTTAAAAAGGGTCAAGTGCAAGCATTTAATATTGTTAAGTATGACTGTGTACATATTTAATAAAATTAGGCTAGGCCTAATTAATGTAAGGGCTTTAAAAGAAGTCCTAAGAGTCATTGTTGAGCATGTTCTAGATGTCTGTATGTTTTGGTTTTGTGTTTATGACTTTTGTCAAGTTGTATTCAGCTTTTGTCAAGGTGATGGCCCCTTGCATTTGCTGAGCCAAGGAGATGATCCCTTGGTGAATTGTTGAGGTGAAATCATTTCAGATTTCACAACTGAGCTTCATTGTGACTTAAGTTTGGACTATTTTCTGAATAAGTTGATATTTGGTCGGAGACCATTATCGATTATTTGAAGATCTTTTGTATGCAAATATTGGAATAATGATTATGCAAATTTATAGTCTGGCTGAATGATATATCTATGTCTCTTTTGTTAGATATTCAAATCTGATAATCAAGTTTATGCAGGTGTTTTTCTTTGCAAATTTATTGATTGATTAATCAATATAAATTTGCCAGTGTTGATCGATATATATCTAGATCTGATGTTTGAAGTTTGATTGAATATTTGTGACTATATATATATAGCTGTTGGTATCTTTACAGGAGACAAAATCTGACAAGCTAGCTGAATCAGTAATTTTCAGATTAAATATTGATTTCCAAGACAGAGGCAAAACATGGGTCCCAATTTCCATTATGAGATTGTCTTTCAATCTGAAGGAATAAGGAATCGTGGGAGTTTTGATATAAGGAAGCGCTTGTGTGTTTGAAACAATTTCCATTTCAATAAATGATTCGTGAGTTGCATAAAGATTGATCGCTGATGAGTCATTTGTTCGTGGGTCCCAGCGAACACAAGGAGATAATAAATGGAGTTTTAATAAGGAGAAATCGTGAGCTCATTGAAATGAAGGCATGGCATTTTAAAGGAGATCGTGGCATCTAAGGCTAATACAGAGACCAATCCAATTTTGGAGGTGCAACTTCATTAGCGGGCCAGTTTCTAAGGTTTCATCATCCATCTGAAGGCATTTGTAAGAATCGGGCTTCCAATATCGCTAGTCAGTGCATGATAAACAAGAGATATCACCTGGTGATTGAAGGAATACATGACAGAGTTCATATATATGAAGACTCATAACTGTGATCGCCAATTCAATCTATAATTATATTTGAAGTGACATATCGTTTCCAGGAAGCAGCGTGTGGATCTATTGTTGCAATTGTCATAATCATTTGTTGGCATCGATCACATAGCTGTGGCATAGTCATTCAACAATCATCATCTTTGTGGAGTTTCGGAACCTTGAAGATTATGAGAAGTTTAGAATAGCCGCCACCTAGGAAGAATTCCACACACAGTCAGCCGCAGCCTCAAATAGTTCACCGTTTACAACACTCTAAAACCAGATCGCAGGCTTTCTAGGAATTGTTTGAAGTCACTCTTCTTTGTGGACTGTTTGACAATCAGACAATCAGAGGTTTCTCATACAGTGTATAAGGATTCTAATCATTATTTGAACTGCTAAAAGGTAACGCTTGTAGTGAAAGATCAGACATATTTACTATGGTGGTGCTTTCAAAGAATCTTGATCATCTCACGGCAGTATTAGTTTTGGGTATGTTTGCATTCATGGTATCTCTGAGTTCTGTAATAGCTGTCTGATGAATAGTATTTAGCTATCACCGTCATACTTATTGGAGTGCTGAATAAAATTTCAATTCTGATTGTAATTGTTGGATCTATGATAGACAATAATCTGAATTCATCTATTCATATCTTTAATTTGAATAGATATCTGTATTCTATCTACTATTTCATTTATCTCAGACATTAGTTTATCATCCACATTAATATTCAGACCAGCTGGTGAAAGTTTAAAACCATAGAAGTCAGAATATCATCCAATATCCTAGCAGGGATATTACACATTTGCAAGTGTTTAGAGGTTGCCAAGAAGATCAGAGGAGATTTTTGCAAAGAGGTAGGCTTCGCTTATTTATTTATTTTGCATTTTTAAACAACAAATAAACTCTTTTCAACTTCTTGTTTTTTTTTGAAAAATCTTAGTTTGTATGAATGTATCAATATGCTTAACTAGTTAACATATTAAACAAGTTAGGTTTTTTTTGTTTTTGTTTTGAATGTCTTGTTACAAAGCTTAATGCCACACCCACAAGAATTAGAATGGTAGCTAGTTCTAGCTCTGCAAGCCAATCTAAATTCAAAACTGATCCAAATTCGCCTCTTTGGAAGTATGTTGAAATGATACAACTAGTTCTAGGTGATGGGGGATACATTTGGAGATGCAATGGGTGTGATGTGCAATATTCTAGTTCATATTGTCGGGTGAAAACCCATTTGTGTAATACCCCTGGGATGGGCATCAAAGCTTGCCCAGAAAAGACTAGAAAATCTGAAAACCTATACCACCAGAGCAAGTGATGGCATATATCGTGGAGCAATGTAATATGCTGCCTTGATTTTTTTTTTGAAATAGGCTGACAACAATGGAATGTTATGAGCAAAGATATCTTCCACACTTTTCTAATCACCCAGATCCCGATGTGGGCAAGATGAAAGCATACGAGTGCTTCAGAATTACCATTCAAATCATAAACCAACTGTAGAAACAATCTTCCACTTATTCAATGGGCATCCACTCAATCATGGGAATAAGCATGAAAATAAACATCCATTTGTTCAGTGCGCATCCACTCAATCGTGGGAATAAGCATGAAAATAAACATCCATTTGTTCAGTGGGCATCCACTCAATCGTGGGAATAAGCATGAAAGTAAACATGCACTTGTGCAGTGGGCAACCACTTATTTAGTGGGAGTACAAGAACATTAAAACTAGGTGCATCCACTTATTCAGCGGGAACCTGAGCCATGAAGTACTAAAAGAAAGAGGGACATCCACTTATTCAATGGGAAGCCATTACAAGCAAAAAGGAAACTAATCTCACTGGCACATCCACTTATTCAATGGGAAGCCATAACAAAGTGTGCATCAGAGAATTACAATGAGATCATCTGAAACGTTAGAGCACTAACACCTGATATAACATGCTTCTGTTGTAAAAAAGAGCATAGAAATACTCTATCTAGTGATGGTTTCAAACATACAAACCATATCAAGAAGTAGCCAAAGAGATACCCATGAAAGAAGGATGGAAATGAATGTTGGACAGAGGTCTGTGATGCTACAGGAGGCTGGCTGTAATGTCCCCATTTTGAGCGTGCATCAGAGTTGGAGGATTTAGCCTATCACTAGGTCCTTGTAGGCTAATATTGGTGATTAGAGGACCCTGTTGTGGAGTTATTTGGCTCTCTAGAGGGCAGTTGTTTGTGTTTTCATCTCCAGATCCTTCATATGTTCTAAGGCAATTGATATTCAGGGGTTTCTGGCTCTATTTGCATATACTTACTATTTATAGTAAGTCAGTTGGACATAAGAGACCCACCTTACTATTTTTAGTAAGGCATCCAGATTGTTAGTGGGAACTATGGGCTAGTCAGTGATGAAGTCAAAATCATTAAATAATGATTATTAATGGAGTATTTAATTATTATTAAAGTGTTACTTTAATAATAATTAATTATTTTAAAGGAATATTATATTGACTTCATGTGACTTTATAATTGAGGGGTATTTAATATCATAAAGTCAAAATATAAAGTGTGAACATTAAATGACTTTATTTGACTTTATGATAAAAAGGTCATTTAATGATTATAAAGTCAAGTTATTTAAAAGTGCATTTAAGTTATATTGGGGGCCCACTTTAAGAGATGATATAAAGTTATATTAAATGCTTTTAAAGTATACTTTATTATAAGTGATAAAGTGCTATTTAAAAGGAGATGAAGCCAAATACCAATTGAATATTATATAAAGGCTTTTTGAAAAGGATTTCATTATCATTTGATCATTATACAATTTGGCTTTGTTCTTTGGAGAGTTTTTTCTCTTGGAGGAGAAGGAAACCTAGGGTTTCTGCAGATTGGCGTCAAACCAGCATTGGAGAACGCACTTTCTTCACTGTTTTTGCAATTTGAGGGTGTGCAATACCATCTGAAGGTTTGCCTTGAGATTTGGCTTCATACAGAGGTCAAAATAGAGCTTATTTGAGAAGTTACAAGGGTTTTGAACCAGTTAGGTGTGAGGAGGATAAATATCATAGAAGCTGCAATTAATATTCATTTGGCACATATTCCAAGGCTGTACAGCTAAAGGTCTGCCAGTCGTATCATCTTTCAGCCTGGACGTATTGTCTCTAGGCCCAAACGCCTAGTGTTGAGTGCTTCCATCTTCACTAATGTGGACGCCTATATCATTGAATACTCTTCAGGGTGGAGATCATCATTATGGCAGCTGGTTGATTACATAATCAGGCTTATCTATTGCAGCCAACATTTCCAGATTTTCATATGATAACCTTTCTCAATTTCCGGGTATGCAATTAAATGTAAAAGCTGAAAATAATCAATAGATAATATATATCCTAGCAGCAGTTGTTCATTTTAGTAGTTTGCATTTTTTCTTAGTTTTATTCTTCCTGGCATTATTATTTTCAAAAAAACCCAAAAACAAACCAAACAAGGCAGAAAATTTGTGTTAGCAAATATCCCAGGAAGGGGTGGGATATTACCCTGGCGCAAGTCTGTAACAGCATATATGACAACCAAACCTTGTATAAAGCAGTGCCAACTTGCATCAACCCTTCCTCAAAGCAACTGAATTAATCTCAACCATTGAAGATGCCACTAAAAGAGGTGATATCAGGTCTGAAACAGCAGCGAATGGTTCCAAATATGCCAACGTCCCAGCAAGACCAGGGACGCCCTAGCAGAAGGTACAACCAGGTACAGTCCCTTTGTATCAGCAGCAAACAATCCACAGAAGGTTAGAAAGAAGGCACCAAGGTATGAGGAATAGATGTTGATAACAATCTGAGCAATGGAAACTTTCCTCACATCCAACGTTTCACCCTATAGTAGTACGACTTTCATGAAGCCATCACACAAACTCAAAAATGAACCAAAACTTCAACACCAATCCACACCAAAAAAACTCACACAGAACCCCACAAGCAAACACTCCAAAACTAATCAGAAAGCATCAAACTCCATATTGGCTCTATGCAACTCCTGACATTGAAGTTACCTCCTTCAGCCAGGGTAGATATCTCACTACCGAAACTTAATTTCTTCAAGAGAGTTTTCGTTCTCAAGAAGGTAGAAGATCTCACAGGGTCATACCTACAACATAACAATATCTCATCAAGCATAAAGAGCAAAATGAGCTCTCAACCCCCTTTTATAGGCACTTTTTAGGAGTTTGCACAATAAAATGTTATAAAATAGAGAAATATACTTTTCCCCTCAAACTCCAATTTTTCAGCACATTAGCTCTCACTTTTATGTGCCTAACTAAAAGAATAACTTTTCCCCTTTCCAATGAGCTATCATATCCTTGCACTTTATAATTATTTTCCAACTTATAAGTCTAAAAGCAAATAATTAACTGTTAGCTCATTAAAATACATGTTTTTTGCAGAAAATCCCAAACTTCACCAAAATGCCAATTAAACTGTACCAACATGCTCCATAGGGTTTGGGATGAATAATGAAGCCTTTCGGGTGACTTTCTAAAAATAGACGACTCCTCCAAGAATATTGGAGAGCTATTCGAGACGCTGAATAAACTTCCGAAAGTTGCATAGTCATCCTGAAACACCACTGAGCTCAAATCCAACATCAGAAAACCAAAAAGAACACTGAACCAAAGATCTTCACAAATGGGAACCCCTTACCATACCACATAGCCTATCGGGATTCTAGAAATAGGCTATCGGGCCCACAAATGATTAGGCTTGAGAAGGGGACATTACAAGCAACAAGCAGCAAATGAATTAGCAGGTCGCAAAGCATTAGCAAGTTTACCAAAGAAAAAAGGTAGAGCTCAAGGAATGAAGCCTCCATTAGACATTGTTGTGGTAGAGAGCCTCTCATTTTTGGTCACTCCTCAAATGCAATTCACAAGCAATCCAAACAAGAGACCAAAGGGACCTTTGGAAACATCATTTCAAAATGAGGCTCAAGATATTTCTGACCAACATATAGTCAAATGCATTTATACAAATGGTTTGTCATTCAATGTTGTTCGCTCACCATATTGGAAAGTGATAGAGAAAAAAATTAATGAGGCTCCCAAAGGGCCCGGGTTATGAGAAGGTGTGTGGCACCTTATTGAAAAATCAGGTCAAGAGTATAGAAGATGCATTGAAGCCCATAAGGGTTTCATGGATTGAGATAGGGGTGTCGATCGTCTCTGATGGATGGAAAGATGCAAAAAATTGGCCTTTGATCAATGTCATTGTAGTGTCCCCTAAAGGGGTAATGTTTTTGAGAGTTGTAGATTGTGAGGGGGAGGTGAAGGATGGAAATTTTATTGCTAACATCCTCATTGCAGCCATTGAGGATGTGGGACCTTGTAACTTTGTTCAAGTGATAACAGACAACGCAAAAAATTGTAGAGCTCCTGGGTTGATAGTTGAGGAATGGTATTCACATATCTTTTGGACACCTTGTGCTGTCCACCCTCTCAATTTAATGCTACAAAAGATTGGGAAAAAAATTGATTGGATTAGAGAGTTGTACACAGAGGCCGAAGAGATACGAATGTTCATCACCAACCACCACATGTCGCAAAGCATATTCAGATCATTTTCTACATTGGAGTTGTTGTTTTTTTGTTTTTTGTTTAAGCGTCTGGTAAACTTTTTAACATGACTGGTGACGCTGGCACGACATGCCCTCCGGCTCCACGCGGACAGGGGGAGACTGGACCTCATGACCTCCTTACCTGCAACATGAATACTTAGCCAATCGAGCCAGGGCTCCAGCCCCTTCTACATTGGAGTTGTTGAAGGTAAGTGAAGAAATATATTTTTTCTATGCTTTAATTTCACATATTCTAATTCGTCTTTAAAGTTTGTTTTTAAATGTTTAAATTTTAATTATTTTATTTCTTATTTTTGATATTTCAATAGGTTGCTGAGACCCATTTTGCCTCAAACACGATCGCCTTGAGATGGCTTGTAAAGGTCAAAGAGGCTCTTTCCAACATGGTTATTAGCTATACTTGGTCCATATGGAGGCAAGCAACATTGACACGGCATCAAATGTTAAGAGGATGATCCTAGATGACTCTTGGTGGGATCGTGTGTTGTATCTCCTTAGTTTCACTGAGCCCATTTTGAGCACAATTCGTTATACTGACATGGACAAACCTTGCATGGGGGAGATATATGATGGCATTGATTCAATGATAGAGAAGATAAAGACCATCATAAATGACAACCCGCACAAACAAGTGCACAATATTATTAGGATGGATGGAACACAATGACAACCCCGCTGCATTGTCTTGCATTTGCATTGACTCCAAAATATTATAGTGCTGAGACTCTTGCGGTGCCAAATAGGATTCCCCCATGGAGAGATTATAAGTGTCTAAAGGGTACAAGGCAACATTTCATAGACTCTTCCCTGATCCCAAATTGCAAGATATGGTCACAAATGAATTCATTGATTTTGTACATTCCAATGGTCAAAGCATTGAGGCTCTTTGTGATAAATTCAAGAACGATGCTCACAATTGGTGGTACTTTCATGGCCAACAATTCTGGCACCTACAACCTCTCGCAATCAAAGTTTTATCACAAGTTTACTAAATTTCTATTTTTTTTATCTTTAGTCTTTTTAAACTTTGAAGTTTCATAATTCATTTATAATTTTAAAATATTTTAAATTTTTTAAAATTAATTTTATAACTTATAAGTTTTTAACTCTTTCTCTCTACTTTGTCTTCATAGGTTGCTAGTTCATCTACATCTAAAAGGAATTGGAGCACATACTCTTTCATCCAATCAATAAAGCGCAATAGATTGTGCTCAAAAAAGGCGGAGAACTTAGTGTATGTGCATTCCAACTTGTGCCTCCTTTCGCACAAACAACATGACTATAAGGAAGGGGAATCAAAGTTGTGGGATGTAGAGCCAGAGGAAATTGATATGGATACTTGTAGTTCCCATTCCCAACATGTTGCACTTGACGGATCAAAGAGCAAGCACACTTTTTCAGCGAGTGGCAGTGGCGTTGGTTGTGGTTCTTCAAATGTTCTAGCATCAACTAATGTCCAAGATGTTGATGATGATGATATGGAGGATTTAGCAAATCCTTATGATTGATGACATTATGATTGTTGAACTTGATATTATTATTTTGAATCTTGATATTGAACTTGAAGTTCGAGCAATGAATATTTAAATTTTTATGTTTTATGATATTTAAGTTTATGGGGGTTTTGTTGATTATATGATGCTATGCGGTGTTCTATACTTAATTCATGCTTTTCTACACTTAATTCTTGCTTTTAGGCTGCATATATATATATATATATGAACCCAAACCCCCAAAAGTTTTTGGCCGAATCTACAAACCGAACCAGGATCCGAACCAGAACCGACAACTTAGCTCTTCGTAATTTTAATTTTTTGAATTTCCACCATATTTTAAGGGAGGGAAATAAGGTTGCTGACACTATTGCAAATATTGGTCTTAATTATAATGTTTGGTAATATTGGTTAAATGTGCAAGATCTTCTTAACTCCGTTGGCATTATAATTCATGATGAAAGCATATAAGTGTAATGCCCCGTCATGTAACCCTAGAGTGCAAGAGTAAAAGTGCAAAAATTACATAGATAAATTTTTTTTTTTTTGAAAGCAAGAGATTGCAACATTATTAACACGAAACATTAAAATACACGACATAAAGAAATATGCACCTCTAACTCCTCTAGGGAAACATAACTACATTAGAGAATCAAAGTTAAAACCACACAAGTGATAAACAATCTACTGCTACTTAAGTTAAGAGCAACTTTTACATTAGCAAGGTAGTAAATTATACAAGATTATAAGACCGATCACGTCGGTTTACAAATGTATACAACTGGAAATATACAACTTAGAAGGTGGAAAGCGATCAGGAACTGGAACCCCTCTGCACAGGACTCGAACTGCATCTCCAAGATGACCAATGGATAGCTCTGCCTCCCAACCATGTGGAACCCTGAGGTCCACCCCTCCAAGCTAGGAGATAATGACGAGGATTCCACCAAGCCAAAGAACAACATCTAAAATAACCAAACGGCAACAGGCTTGACACAACTGACCATATCAACAAAACTGCACAAAACAAGACTTCACTCTAGAGGCACAACCAAGAAGAAACAATTGAACTGCGTAAGGAGAGTGTCATCGCATGGTCCTAGCATGGGTTACCTAGGCTATCCATCACCAGAAGCCGACCCCCATCTATGGTTACCCTGGCAGCCTCTCTCTAGGCACCGGCCCCATAGGGTGACACATGCGGAGCCGACAAGTCCTCTCATGGAGACAAGCAGGTCAGCCTTGCCAACCAGGCCTTCTCATCCCATCCTTAGCCTGTGAGAGCACTCAAGGCATGGGTGAGGTCTCTTACTTATCTTGTTAAGTGTTTTGATACCCCAACCCTCTTGATTAAGTTATTAAGTTTTCCACATGCTTACAACTTCCATGGGGTTACCCAGGCGGCCTCTCACTAGGCACCGGCCCCACCATGAAAGCCACTCCCTTATCGTTCTCTGGTCAAACATACATACCACAACATGCAGGTAAAAGTCACCAATCAGATCCGAGCCATAACTTACGCCATTCACTAGGCCACAACAATAAATCCTTATAATCTCTTCAAAATTGAAGCAATACCATCAAGAACCAAGTACTGAAACCAAGAGACCATTCCCCATTCACTACAAGATATGAAAATCCAGATATCCCATTACATTGACATGCCACTATCTGAACCAAAGATCAAGACACCTCACCTCTGGAGTTAGGTACAACCAAAAATAAAGAAACCATTATTAGACAAGGACAACGCTTCCACATTGACAACAAGTGGCCATGACATCTCACAAGAATCCTACTTCACAACAAACCAACATATAGACACCGACTCCACCCAAGGTGAACACAAAAGTCCATTACAAGCAAATAACTCCGATTAGAAGGATAATCGAACATAAGATATTCAATGAACTTCTAATTCAATCATGAGATCAACTTATGAGATTTAACAACAATTTATAAGAAAATTCAAGTTCACGACATTAACAATCATCGATGGTATAAACCGTCAATCGGCTCAAAGTCTCTAAAATGAAGTAAAATAACATAAACAATGATATCCACCATTTACGAAGCACGGAATGGAATATCACAAGCAAGACTAGTAATTTAAAATTCAACAAGGACATCAATACACTATTATTACCCCATGAACCAGAAATAGTAATTCAAACCCCTCTACAATTCCATCACGATATTTAACTACTACCATAATATATCAAGGAAATCTCTACCCAAAGACATCATTACTCCCAACAATGAATTTTCCAACCAACATTATTTGAAAACGACTTGACCTAACCCTTAAAGGATGATATAAACTGACTATCATAACAAGGCTTTTACTCTTAATGTAATGAAATGATTTAACATATACTATAACAATTACTTGGACATAACTACGGAAATCTAGCATTATAACTCGAGAACCACAAAAGCTCTAACTACTACAATTTCTAATAAAACAACTATAATTCCACAAAATATTTCTTATGATCAAATATTATCATCTAGCATTAAAAATTTCAATTTCAACACTAAAACATATTTATAATCTCCTATGAGCTTACAATCTCTAATGGCACGGCTATAAGTAACCTTTTTTTTTTTTCCCCTTTCTTATGAGAATAAACATCTAACATTTATCAACACAAAAACAAATATATACCTTTATATAAAACTACAACCCTATACTACTAATCACCATCCATTCTACGTTTACAATCTAAAAGAACGATTACTAAAACAATATTCCTTTACCCCCACTTCCCAAAGGCAAAAGTTTCATCTAATACTAAACAATCTCAAATCGATCACTACAAGGAGAATATGAATTTCTTTATTCGCATGAATCACACCTATCATAATAATTTCCTTTAAGAAAACCTACTAACTAACAAATTCCAAAATCAAAATATTATAAACCTAAATAGCCTTCTATAACTATACTTACCATCTAACATTGTCCTTTTAACAACAGAATGCGCAGATTACCTTCTAACGTTGGCCATTACATTCTCTAAAGAAAGCACTATAACATATGCAATTATATACTTTACCATTTACTGATACTTTAAAAGAAACCACCACTATGAGTAAATGCATAAAATTTCAACAAGGTATCATACAATTTCCATACAACATAACAAACCTACATATTTTCCATAAGCAAGATCTCCAACTCACATCTTACCAAAAACACTCCAAAACATGATACCATAACAATTCTCTACTCAAACCAATGTATACCCAAAGGTCATGGATTCCCATTGCGAGGCTACCACTTATGGTCTCAAGCAAACATACTTAACGGAAGATAATCATTCTATGCTTAACCGACTAAAACTTCCATCGACCCACTGTCTAAGACACCATTCAAGCCACTTCGACTAACATCTAACCCGCTATGGAAGCCGACCAAGAGGAACTCTAACGACGGCAGATCCTAACAAAAGCGACCATACTGCAGAAGAAAACGCTACTAGTAACTACGGGCTACCATAAATACGCCCAGTACCTTATCGACGGTCTGAACTAGAGCGAGCAACAAGGGTCATAAGATATACCAATTAGAAGACACAACCCACCACCTAGCATAACAGCTACAAGTTCGATTCTCCTAAAAACAACCTACAACACCAGAACCAAAACTAAGGCAAACCTTACGCTAAGAACAACGACTACTAAAAGACCAAATACAGAAACAATGCATCAACACCATGATACGACCACTGTGACATAACGACCAACTACAACCAAGATGAAACTAGCTGTTAGATACGACGACGGTAACAGCTAAAGTAGTTACATTCTTGCTATACGTTTCGACTAACCATTCGCTGCTGCGACTACAGCAATACACTACAGTGAAAACACATTTGATTGCTATGACAGAAATTACAACTTTCCCACTACCGTCAACTTCAGTCCACTAAAGCGACTGCAGCAAACACCCAAACTTTCCACTTATAAAGCATGCTAACGGCAGGTTATCTGATCAAACAGGCTGAAAACGTGGTCTAGGTCAATTTGCCTCTGCCGTAAATGGAAGGAGAGCTGTCAACATTCACATCCAAGACTGAACTCGCAATCAGCCAAACACCAAGGCGATAGAAACTTGAGAGAAGAATTAACTACTAAAAAAAACGACTCCCATTCCAATCTATCACATAGCAAATTATATAGCTTGGGCTCATAAACAACAAGAAAAACTTCAACAATGTTTAAACAATTTTATGTCTCAATGATGAGGAGCAATAAGGTAGATGAACCAGAGTTTTGACCAAAGCAGGTTTAGCCTAGATTAGCCATGACAACATTTGGAAGAGAACTAGAAGGAGTTCTATTGTTTACAAGGGAGTTCAAATGGTTTACATGCAAAGCATAACGCCACGAAATAGCAGTGAAAAGGCACTAGATCTGCATCAAAGCTACAGAGATAAGGGCAAGGAATCCAAGGTAAAAGAATTAGGAACAACAGGAGGCCAAAAAAGTGGTTGCAAGCCAACAATTGCATAAGAAAAATATATGAAAGGCCATCTACAGAATGGAGGAGCATTAGCATAGTCTAAAATGGAAATCAATTCAATCAAGTTGTCACAGAATAAGAGTGGAAGAATTTTGTAATTAGAGAAAGGCACATTGATGTGCAATTTGGATCATCGTCGTACTGGAAAATCCACATCTGTCTGAGAGCTAAAAGTGTGAGATCACAATGCAAGTTTACCGATTATGGGCACAAGAAGGATTAAGACAAAAGCTCAAACAGAGGAATCCATCATTGGAGGAATCTACAGGGATTGGAGCAACATTCGACTACCAGGCACCAATACGATACAAGCCACAGAGTTATTAAATTTCAATTTACAGAATCATGCAAGTTTCACACACAAGACATGCTAGATACTCACACAAAATCATGCTGCAATGAAACATAACTTACAAGCTACAACAATTGTAAATTCATAGAGAGGGACAATCCACATACCCGAAAATTCAGTTCCACCTCAAAATTTCCCCAACTCCTGCAACCAATTTCCCTGTTCTTCCTCTTTCCCCACTCCCCCAGAAGAATCCAATTTTTTTCTTTTTTTTCCCCCCTTTACAAAAATGATTCAACTCATAAAATAGATGCAGCCATGCATCCGTTACCCAACAACCCACTCCTCTTTAAAATTTTACTAATAATAGAGATTCCACAAATCAGAGAATTCATATTCGACAACTCAAGGCATTTAATTCACATATCAAAATTATTCTGAAACCAAAACATAAATTCATAATTACCTGTAACTCCCATTATGACATAAATACTCTTGGACAGCAAATAATTAACTCTAGTCTATTTTAAAATCCAACCAAGGAATCAATCCAAGTTCTAAGCCAAGCAATTATTATCCACTAATCATAAAAGAAGCATTATTATTTAATAATAAATCATTAAAGTATTTTCCAACCACACACAAGAGCATAAATAGCACAACTCGACTAAACACCACAACACGGGATTACCAAACCTAGAAGGCAAGGACCAAGCATCACAACCCAACTCGAAACTACCACAGAAGACAAGGACCGACCTAATGGAATAGACCTCGCATTATCTCCCATCACTGATACCCATTGGTGCAAGAACTCGCTCAAACCTGCTATATCAGGTGGAGTCGAGGTTCGGTACCTGCAGCCTACATTCAAACAATTTGGTTGTAAATGATCAAGTACATATATGTCTACACACAGAGTCAAAGAATCGCGGCGTAGTAGGGTACTCGTAGCGAGTAGTACTACACCGTCTCTGCTTTTGAAACAATATCATAACAACTATTATCTGAATTCAAATACCAACATAATAATATTAATTCGCATCATAACTAGAATAATAATAATAATGCCATCACAACTCATAACTCATGTCTAATTATGTCAGTCGAACATAGTTCATCAAGATCAAAATAAACATAAATCATATCCTACTACTCAAATGTCTCAGAATTGTATCAATGAAATGAACGACTAACAATTGTCCCCGACTGACAGAGAGCAATGCAGAACTACCACTATTACAAGTCAACAACGAGGGGGCACTACAATAAGGATATTTTTCCTTTCTTAAATATGACAGCATGTATCGTGATCATTTATAATATTTGGCAAGTGTAAAATACCCTACTTATCCTAACTGATTTTTTTTCCAATATATTTCAAACACAATCACCAAATGAACAAATTTAAACACATAACAATATCAAAGACACATGAGAAAGTGAACGCCGAAGCCTCCAATGCTTATTATTGATTGTCAATGGGCTTACTTACAAATGCAGAGTGCTGGTCTGTTATAACAGCAGTGACTGATTTTTATATCAATCCAAATACACATGAAATATATGCACAAATATGCTTCCAAACTCTAGCCCAGTGATAGGCGATGCTGTCCCAGTGATGTAGTAACTCAGCTAAGCATGAATGAAGGCTGTAGCTGACCTTATAACCGTGTTGTACCCTCTGATATGATGCTGATCAGATTGCTGTACCTGAATAATACTGCCCAGAAATATGTATGAAGCCAAATCTATGCCAAAAAGTGCCTCCAATGAATAGCGATGGGTCCCAAAAGGCTGCGATTGGGTTCTATGATGCTCCAAATGCTTCCAATCTTCAATATCTTCAAATGTATGATGCCTAAAAACCCTTGGTAGTCTTCAACAAGATCAATAGCTTCAATGAATATCCAAATCTCTAAATGTAATCAAATCTTCCTTCAATTCCATCAATGAAAACCAAGGGATCAAAAGTTGCAAATTGATGGCAAATGGTGCTATTTATCCTCCTCTTGACCTAGGCATCCCAATTAGCTCCAATTTGCCAAATTTTGAAGTCCACCAATGAAATGCAATTCTCCTTGAACAATTTTAAATGTTTTTGATCAATGCAGAACAACATTTAAAATCATTCCTTGATTTTATTAAATGATTTTACCTCTCAATCCCAACGCCTTGAATAATAACCAATTCTTGCATTTTTAAATGATTTTCTCCCTCCATGAGGAAAAGCATTTAATAAATAAAAAACAATATTTAAATTTGTTAAAACCTCCTCCTTGTATGGCGAACCATGAAGAATTGCTATTTTATCATTTAGAAACCTTTTCTTGTCTTGGGCAGTGATCCACATTGGCAAATGAAACAATATTATATTTTAAATATTACCTCCTTGTGGCGTCGATCCTCTCCTTGGGCGAATAACATCCATACCTTGTAAAAATCCTCCTTTACGTTGGTGCACAATCCAAGACAAACATAATTTGCAATTTGAAAATATTTTGAGAACCCTCTCCAATGACGTTGGCACATAATTCCATGAAAATCGCCTTCTCCTTAGGTGTTGGCACAAAGTCCCATCAACCTGCCCAAAAATATGTATGAAGCCAAATCTATGCCAAAAAGTGCCTCCAATGACTAGTGATGGGTTCCAAAAGGCTGCAATTGGATTCTATGATGCTCCAAATGCTTTCAATCTTCAATATCTTCAAATGTATGATGCCTATAAACCCTAGTAGTCTTCAACAAGATCAATAGCTTCAATGAATATCCAAATCTCTAAATGTAATCAAATCTTCCTTCAATTCTGTCAATGAAAACCAAGGGATCAAAAGTTGCAAATTGATGACAAATGGTGCTATTTATCCTCCTCTTGACCTAGGCGTACCAATTAGCTCCAATTTGCCAAATTTTGATGTCCACCAATGAAATGCAATTCTCCTTGAACAATTTTAAATGCTTTTGATCAATGAAGTACAACATTTAAAATCATTCCTTGATTTTATTATATGATTTCACCTCTCAATCCCAACGCTTTGAGTAATAACAAATTCTTGCATTTTTAAATGATTTTCTCCCTTGAGCGGTGATCCATGAGGAAAAGCATTTAATAAATAAAAAACAATATTTAAAATTGTTCAAACCTCCTTGTATGGCGAACCATGAAGAATTGATATTTTATCATTTGAAAACCTTTTCTTGTCTTGGGCAGCAATCCACATTGGCAAATGAAACAATATTATATTTTAAATATTACCTCCTTGTGGCGTCGATCCTCTCCTTCGGCGAATAACATCCATACCTTGTAAAAATCCTCCTTGGCGTTGGCGCACAATCCAAGACAAACATAATTTGCAATTTGAAAATATTTTGAGAACCCTCTCCAATGATGTTGGCACATAATTCCATGAAAATCGCCTTCTCCTTAGGCGTTGGCACAAAGTCCCATGAACCAATCCTTCATAAGAGCGTTGGACTTATAGGAATGATAGATATTTTGTAAATGCAATTAAAGATTGACATTTTCCTTTGGCATCCACTTGGCATCAATTTGAATCAATGAAATACTGAAAATACAATTTAAATATTGCATTTCCCATTTTCCCATTCTCTATCCTCTAGAAGAACATGATATTTTGGCTAGATAAACAATACCACTTAGCAACACTTAGCCAAAAATCCAATAAAAATCACTTGTTGAGCCAACATTATAGATTTTCATCCTCTAAAACCAAGCTCAAACCAAAATCATGTCTAGCTCCAAATGGGGACATTACAGCAAGAGTCGAATATTGGCCTCCATCAGTTCGAGGATAGTTGGCTCAACAACGCAAGTTTTAATGATGACTTTCCTTACAGATCCCATGTCACCCTTAAGGCTGATATGAAGTGGTTTAATGATGGTGTTACGGGAGGAGGCAGAGAGGTAACTCAAATTAGTAATCATAATTGCACTGATTTTAATTGGGGATTCACATAGTGTATTTCCATTGTCTTTGCTTTCTGCACCTTTCAAAATTTCTCTAGTTCTGCAAAAATTGGGGGCCAGCTCCTTAGGGATGAGCTGGTGTCCCATATTGCTCTTATGAAAAATGCAGAGCTTTGAGGTGTTTTTCAGAAAGAAGGGATAGCTTCTTTATTCCAATCTATGAAAGGACATGATGTTAATTTGACTACATAGTTTGTGAATTCTTGGCAAAATGGGGAAGTTGTTGCAAGAGGAATCAAATTCACTATGACTGAGGCGTTGATTGCGAAAGTAACTGGTATGAGTATGTATGGGAGGGAAATTTATGGAGTGGGAAAGGGTTGTTATAATTATTTCATTCAAATCTTCTTGGAGGATGGAGAATCCTTGGTGAGACACCAGAATGGCTATGACAGAATGGCGTTGCCATCTCCTTGGGCACTGGTGAGCTTTCATTTAATCAAATACTGCACTTTGAGGGAAGGTATGCAACTGTCCATGGGTACCATTTTCCCCTTTTAGATCACCTTCGTCATGGTAACTTAATTAGCTTCCCTTTCTTTTTGCTTTCCTCTCTACAAAATTGCATTAAAGAAGGTGCCAACCCTCCATTACACCAGCGTTTAATTCATGCTTTATACCACTATAATGTCCTTACTCCCTCGTTAATCCCTAATGTTGGGTCTAAACCTGTGGATTCTACCATTGGGAATAACCCTAGTCCCTCTGGTAAAGACTAAGGATTCTGTTGGGAAGAATAAATTTGTAGAAACCTAGTCTACCCTTGATGTTGTTCAGTCTATTTCCGGTAAACCTAAGGGTTCCCCTGGGTCTAGTGCGAAAAAGAAAATTTCTTGTGGAGAAAGAATTGCCCCCGTGCTGTGGTGGTAAAGACTACTAAGAAAAATACTGTTGTGTCTCCTATTAAAGGATCTCAATCTCCAAAGGGTAAGAATGTGATGTAGAAGTCTATTCCTGCTAAGAAGGATCCTATGCCTTCAACCCCTAATGTTAAGACTAAAGTTGTTTCTCCAAAAAAAGATTTGGACTCTCCTAAGAACATTTTGCTTTCTCTTAGGGTAAAGATGCAAATGTTGCCTCCCCTGTGAAGAAATCTAAGAAAAATGTTAAGATTTAATCTTCTATTGTTGGAGTTAATCTTGACTCTAGTTTTGTTGATTTTACTCCTAAAGCTAAGATAGATGATGTTTATTCTCATATCAGTACTGTTGGTAGAAGGTCAACCCGCTTGGCTAAGGCGATTGCTAATGATAAGAAAGCTAAACATAAGGAGAAAAGTGTTAAGGGGACTGATAACAGTGAGGTTTTCATTGAGGATGAGTTAGTGGCTAAGGGAGACATGAGGGCGTAGTTTCAGGATAAGTAGGAGGAAACTGAGAAGGTTGAAGAGATTGAGGAGTATGTTGAGGATGAAGACATTGATCTTCAAGATCCTGTTGATGAAGATGAAGACAATGAAGATACCGATTTCCTTCCACGTGAGGAGGAGGAATTTAATGATGTGGCTACTGATATTGGTGTTTTTGAATGTAATCTTGAGAAGAATGATGGCAAAGATAATCCCACTGCTTCTGATAATGCTCTCCAAGACCTCCTTATTAGGATAGAACATTTGGAGGAAATTCACAATAAGAAGGCTTACATATCAGGAAAGTTGGGCTAACATGTACGACACTATGAAAATGTATCAACACAGGTTGATCAAGGCGGAGCAAGGTATGAATGACTTGGTCTAGTTTACTAACGAGATGATGAGAAAGGCATTTTCTGGAGTTGTTACTCTTCAGAAGGAACTCAATAAACGTACGTATCAGTAGGAAATTGAGCTCCAAGGTGCCAACAAGAAAATGAAACAACATAAAGAACAAAGGCTAAGCAAGGTAAGTACACATGAATTGGATCGATTAACACATAAACATGAACGTTGTAGTAAATTAAATGTAGGACTCAGTACAAAGCCACGATCAACACCTTCGAGCTCGTCTACAATAGAATGCTTGCAAATTCAACAAAGCAATTTAACCCTCATCACACATAACGTGACATCTCAATAAACATTCATAAGCAAGCTAGTTGTAATAAATGTTGTTGAGTGCATAATAAATTCTAGATAACAATAATAACAATAACACTGAATACTTGAATAGCAACTCCAACAATATGCAAGCAAAGTGCAAAAAAGACACATATTTATACTATTTACAAAGCTACTGCATGAACATAAATAAAAAGCTAACAACTACTTATTCGTCTTCAACCGCTTGCATGACGTGCAAGCTTTATTATAAAATTCTATCCTCTAAAACTAAAACTAAAACCATGCAACATCTAGTTAAGCTATAGATTGAATTTGTTACAAACTATGACTTAACGCTCACATCTCTCGCATGGCAAGAGATCTAAAAATAGTTGACTCCAAGCAATAAATAGTGAACATTAAAAATAGCAAAAGGTTAAAAATAGCATAGGCTCCTTGTGCAAAAAATAGAGACTACTAAAAATAGCACAAGCTATATATAGCTCTTGCTAAATATAGCAAATCTTAGAATACGCTCTTTGAAAATGGTGACAGCTTCAAATAGCATGAGCTACTTTTAGCGTGGGCTAAAAATAGACTTCTGGGTAGGTGGATCTAGATGACTGATGATTCTATAGGTTTTCCTCTTATCATGACAAAGCCTCTAAAAAAACCTTGAAAATCTACTCATACATTCGTCCTTTGTATAGGCATGTCATTCTTCTATCAAGCGTGCCTAGATATGGGCTGACGAAAAAGGTCACTTTGTATTAGCGTGCACCTATGCCTAGGCACGTGCCTATACACTTGCTTCAAATTTTCCAAAATTTCTTGCCCTTTAATGTGTTGCACTTCAATTCCTCAATGCTCGTCTATGCATTCTCAAAAAAAATTTAGGAGACCATTGTGTTGGCACACACCTAAGCCTAGACGCATGTCTTCACATTAGGCAAAATGACAATAGAATTTCCTCCTTATAGTGACGCACAACTTAGTTTTCAAATCTGTTTGAACATTGGATGATAAAAAACTTACATCAAAGACTTGTTATTAGACTAACACATCCTCATTCCTTTGGAGCACTTGTCGTGATGATCCTTGTTTATAGGTGTGCTTAATCCTCTACGCGCACCGATGCTCTCTAAAACTCTCCTCCTTGCACTAGCAAATCCCCTTCTCAGGCACATCTATCACACAAGCGCACTTGTATAGGTAGTGTCTTTGGCATATAGAGACTTTCTAAGTATAGGTGTGTGCCACAATCCAAGCACACACCCATAAACTATCCCGTTGACAATGGCGCGCGCCCATACACTAGCTTATTCAAACCTTTAAAAGCTGCCCTCCTTTGTATTGGCACACGCCTGTACCCTAATGCACACCTGTACATTGTGTCAATTTTTTTTACCATTTCCATCTCGAAATTTGCCTTGTTCAGGCGTGTGTCACAACTCACGTGTGCGCCTTCATACACACTTGCACACTATTTCCCACGTGCTTGCACGCCTAGGACATTGGATTGATTTCCTTTGAAGTGGTGTGTCCCTCCTCTAAGGTGAACACCTTACCATTGAGAGACCAAAAAAATGAACTTGCATTTCTTTATATTGGCACATGTCATTGTCCTAGCGCACTCTTGTACTCATGTCTTCAAATGTTTTAAAACTTTCACTTCTTGATATGCACGCATGTCTAATCTTCAACAAGCATTTTATGATCCTACGAGGGTTAGAAAAGAACCAATAAGACAGTGCGACGTAGATAAGATTCTAAAACATATCAAGGGTAGGTAAATGAAGATTTTAGTCTATAAGATTGGCATAATACAAATTTTTCATATGGGTATAACAAGCCCTAGAAGCTCTCGTAATTTTGAAGCATAGTTTAAAAAATCAGTGAGTACTCGTTGAAAATTTAGGCTAGCGAGTAATCGCCATAATAACTCACAACAGAGTAAATGAAAAAAATCGCGGCATTTTTTTGTTCAAAACTCACAAGATTTTCCAAAAAGCTCCCTTGGGGGAAAAAACTCGTCCAACTTTGGCAGACGAAACCCTCGTGATTTCAAATAATTTTTGTGGGTTGTTCTAACTTCTTTTAGTTAGGGCACACTTTAACTATGACTAAGCCTCTATTGAGAGGTCTTTAAATTACATTATAAATTTAATTTGTTCGACAAATGCAGATAATGTGGATTTTTATAGACGATTGGAAGGACTGGATTGTTCTTTAAAAACTTGATATATTCGATAATATAGTTACAAAATTGTACCATTTCCAAGTGTATTCAAAGTCTTGTTAGCATCATGTTGCTGATGTTATATATGGAGTGTTTCTCTATTGTCTTGGTAAAGGCTCTTTATATTGCATATACAAGGTCTTGTGAAAATTTAGAGAAAGTGTTGTTGCCATTTGTTAAGACTTTCAGTTATTGGTCTCATGAAGAATATCATAGGCACTATTGAGAGCTACATAGTGTTGTACCCATACGAAAAATTTTCGTCTATGTATACAAACACCCTAAAGTGATATCAAATTCCCTCTCAAGCATTGTGTCGCTTTGTCATTTTCTTCTAACCCCGCAGGTTCAAGATACATCAAAGAGGATTGAAGGAAGGCTAGATCAAATTGAAGTTCCAGAAGCCAAAATAGCTATGGCTATGAAAGATCGTCAAGAAGCAGAAGCCCGAAGCATCAAGTTGAAGACTGAAATACTGCTAAAAGAACGGCGAAAGGTGCAGTGGACAAGCCAAAAAAGCCCAAGAGCAAAAATAAAATTTTCATCAAAAGTTAAAATTTCCAAAAAAAATTCTGGCAAAAGCACGCTTGAGCCTAGGCGTGCCTAGATGAAAATTGTGAGAATCAAAGTCAAGCAAAATTGAGTAGAAAAGCACACCTCTCCAGAGTAAAGTGCGCCAAAGTTCAAGCAAGTTTGATCCAAGATGAGTAAAAGGCATAGTGGAAAAGAGGAAGCACACTTTTGAAGTTCCTCTTCCGCCAAAAATAAACTTCAAGTCTTTCGTGAAGTAGAGGAAGCACACTCATAAAGTTCTGTTTCCGCCAAGATACTACAAAAGGTCAAAATCACTCATCCAACAAACACTCAGTCATTTTTGTCACTCCAAGGAGAATCCAGTTAAAGATAAACAAAAATTGCTAAGGGAAAAGCGGAAGCACACTTTCCCAAGCGATCCTCCGCCAAAAGTAAAAGGTCTCACATAAACGTCAAAGGCAAAAGAAGGAAGCACACTTTCATATCTCCGTCCGCGCCAAACAAGGAAAGGGAAAAGTTTTCAAGGCAAAGTAAAATAGGAGGGAGCGAGTTCCTTAAAACCCTCCTCCGCCAAAGGGAAAAAATTTCAAAGGCAAGGCCACTTGGAGGAAGCGCACCTTGCAAAGTCCTCTTCCGCCAAGCAACAAAAAAGTGTCTAAGGCAAAAAAGTGGAGCAAAGAGGAAGCACATTCTACAAAATCTACTTCCGTCAAAAGGAGCAATCAAAAAGGTCTAAGTATGAGGAAAGGCGCACTTAGGAGTGGCACACTCCTCCATTCGCGCATGTGCCTAGGAAAAACGCGCCTGTTTTTTATGCTTTTTCAAGGCATTCATTCAAAACAAAAAAAAAATCAAACTCAAAGTTGGCCGACCCTATAAACAAGGAACACACCTCTTCATGAGAACCTAACTCCAAGTTCTAACTTCACTCTTCATAATTGCATGCCTAGGGCAAATAAAAGCACTCTTATTTTTAGAATAAAAGCAGATTTGAAAGTTTATAAGAGCAATGCTCCATTTGTGAAGGTATTCTTGCCATAGAAGCTTATACTTTTGAAGATTGGAGCTGGTTTTGCTTTGCTACAGCAGAAAAGAAGGCATTTTTGTTCATTCCCAGCCATATAGAGGTGGATTTTGAAGATATTTCAAAGGAGAGACTCCATTTTTATGCAGATCCAGCTTGAAAGAAGATGAATTTCATTATTTTAGAGCATCTAAAGGCTAAAATTCAAGAGATTTTTGAAGGAAATTTGTCACAAATTGCAAGGGCAGCATTCGAAGGTCAAAAATCAGACTTTTTCACTGACTTTTTCTCCATTTTTTAGCAGTTCCAGCCACCTTCTAGGGCAAGATTTTGACCTAAAAGTGGCATTTTTAGTGTTTTTGTGTTTTCCCAGCACCTAAAAACACTTCAAATCGACATTTGTATCCGTTTCTAGGGGCCAAATTGAAGAGAAAACTCAGAAATTTTTATTTCCAAAGGCAAATTATACACTTTTTCAAGACATTCTAAGTTGCACAATGAAGAAAAAGGTCTGAATTTCTAGAACAGCGAGTTAAAAGAGGTCTAGTTTTGCAATTTTAAGTGCAGGACAGCGAAAAGGAACACTTCTCCAAGCCTCAAAGTCACCATGCAATATTCTTCTATCACCATGGAGAACATTGGATCTCACGAAGACAGTAGAAGATGTGAGTGTCATCCTGCAAATGAAGACTATTCACCTTGACTCCATTATTATTCCAAATGAGGCTAAAGTTGATGAATTGGAGAAAAATCTCAATTCTCAGACTTAGCCATTTTTTCAGTGTTTGCAGGAAAATCTATTTTGAGCAGCTAGAAAGATTTCCAAAGCAGTTTCTATTTTGAGAACTGACTTTACTTTTCAAAGATAGATTTATTTTTAGATCTGTTTTGGAAGTCACGCAAAATATCTATTTGTGGAACTCCTTTTTGTAATAACATGCAAGTTCAGTTAACTGAGTTGCATGAGACTTATTTTATATTTTTAAATGTTAATAAGCTCGCATGCTTGCATGCAACATTAGGGTTAGGTTGAAGAGTATTAGTTTAACTTTTTTTTCTATTTCATGCACCTTTTGTTTTAGGGTATAAATAAGTGTATTCTACACACTTAATTTCCTAATGGTAAATGTTGAAGCTTTTATTGCTCTGATTTTATTGTTCAACTGTGTTGCATAGTTTATTACTTTGAGGATAAATGTATGCTTTATCTTTGTGCAAGTTTTGTATTGTCGAGGTTGAAAGCGAATGTTTGTGATTTTATGCATATCATTTTGTATTCGTCTTTTATCTTCCATTGATCTTTGTGTCTCCTTTCAAATCAGCTCGCCTATGTTCATCTGTTTTCTTCAATCTCTGGATTTAATTGAAGGAAGCAAAAGTATATTTTTAGATTAAGTTATTCTTTTGCAGTACTTGGAAAACTTCTTATAGGATTGCAGAAGAGCTTGAATTGCCTTATGCTCGTGCCTCTGAAAAAACAAAAAGATATGTTATTTGTATTGTCTTTTAAAATTTCTTGTCTAAGGGAGCTTCCCCTCCTAATTCGAAGAACAATTCTATTGTACACATTCCATTTTGTGTTGCACTGAAAGGTGCAAATTAAAACGCTAACACATAGTAACATATGCTAGCTTTTTATTGTGTTCAAACCGAGTAAGTGTTTTTAAAATTACAGGTTTTTCAAGCCTTACTTTGGGTCTTCATATTTTTGTTGTTTATGAGGTGTTGTTATACATATTCGTAACCCTTATCGAAACTTTTGTAATTTTTGTTGATATTGAAACTAGAAGTTTATATGTATTGAAACTTTGAACTTGGTTTTTGGTCTATGAAGTGTATTGAAGTTTAAATTTGATTTTTATATGAAAGAAATAAGTAATATGGTTCATAAATTCAGTGATATGCATGTTTTTAAAGCATATTTTTAAAAATTAATGTATTTTTTAATGTTCAATAAATTTGCAGAGTTATTGCCAAGTCTTTCCCCAAGTTTTTGCCAAGTCCCAAGTTTTTAAAATTTTTGGGTCAGCCAAGTAATTGCTGATTCCAAGTTTTTAAACTATGTTTTGAAGTATGTATTTAACAAAATTTGAGAAATAATGTATATAGAAGAAAGATTCAACATGAAACAGAAATGACTTAGCTGTCTGTAAACTGTAATGTCCCCTTCTAGCAAGTCAAAATTTTCTTAACCTTGAACAAAATTTCAACTTGTAAAAGAGAACATTAGTAATCAATCCAACTTATAATATCAGCATATTACTATTAGGGTTAATAACCACTTATTAATATCAATATTAAAGTTCATATACTTTCCACATTTCTACTTAAGGTTAGTATCCTTATAATCATAATCCACATTAAATTCATTACATAAATGCTTTTCACAATCACATTTCTTTCACATATAGTTTTCCCATGATATACCACGAGAGAGACATCATGTAGACTGATCGTTAACCTAGTCACCCACCCCATATGAGTACGGTTACGTTAAGGCGCTGGTGTAACCATCCCACCCGGAGGCCCAAAGGCTTCACACTACATGCGGTGTACTTCACCATTTGGCTCAAGGGACTTCATGCTACATGCAGCATTCCTCGTCCAATTGAGGGTCACCTACCGTTGGGCACATTTATAATAATTATGCATTTTATAACCTTAGGTCCAAGAGCTTCACACTACATGCGGTGTTCTTCATCCAGTTGAGGGTAACCTAGGTCCATTATACCGCCCTTCCTTAACTCACCACCATACTTGTAGGGTGATAGAGAGGTTAGAGGATGAGTCTAGGTGCTTTATTCCGAGTATATCATGGATCTATAAATCATATCTTACTAACTTATCATTACCGTCTCATTGATTACATTAATTGGCATTATCCAATATGCTTCCTTATAGGAATATTATTCAATATAAACATTCTTATGCCTTATTCATTCTTAGGCTATTCATTCTCATTCTATCATAGTTATGAGCATTTTCATGTCATTAGGATTATAACATTCTTATCCTATATCTCAATCTATTCCATATACTTACTCATTCTATGATAACTTATTCATTCCATGATAATCTTTCCAATCGATTCTATACTTATTTATTCTATGATACATCTTATTCTACCTTAGCATTTCACTCTATAATTGTTCTATGATAGCAATCATTCTATGTTTCATACATATTCATAACATTCATTCTATTATGCTTATCATTGTGAGATTACATATAGATGCATTATTATGGGATACACTAGTTTTGACAAAGTAACATACCTTGTGATCTGCTGGATCTGCTATAATTGATCTGATTGAAATGTTTGCTGATATAAATTGCTCCTGTGGTCCTTGCCTTTGTGCAGGTATCTTATTTCCATCTGTTTCTTTATGATTAGAGGATGAATGATTGATCATATGAGATACTTGCTGATGATTGATGATCAGATGGTATTGGATGCTTATTATTGGTGGAATAGTTGACATTGAATATGCTTGATTTCCTATTCCTTCTTTATTTTTAGAAATACATCATTTCTTACTTCATGCTGTTATACTTAGTAAAATATTCAGAAATATATAAACTCAGAAATGTTTCCTTCATTGCTTAATACTCATAAAATATATTCTTCCTTCTTAAATCTGTATGCATCTTCTTATACATCTGCTATATAATTCTTCTTATGATATGCTTTTCCTTATTCCCGTAATTATGCAGATATGCATTAATATTCAGATATCATTTTTCCTTACTTCCTTCTTACCTCCGATCTGCTTTTTCCCTTATATAAGTGCCGATGTATATCTTTTCAATATCAATTAACTCCTCCATAATATATCATCTTCAATGGATGCGTCTCTTATAAAAAATACTTCATACAGACATAGTCCCTTCAAATCGCTGCTTGCTACTTACAAATCGCACTTATTAACAACTTGTCTTTGCGCCCTAATACATACTACATGTGTTTATTTATTACACCGTAGCACATGTATGAGGAGTGTGTATCATATATAAGACTCTTTATTTAGATATGGATCGCAGCTGACTTATAGACTAGTCTTAACTCTTAACTTACTTTTGAGTTTAGCTTTTGCTTCATTTCATCGGTTTCTTATGATATGAATTAGATATGTATTAGATATTATAATGTGTATTAGTTTATATTTAATACTTTTATTTATATTTATTATTTATACTTATTTGTCTCTTAAAAGATATAAATTTGATTTACTTTTTAATATGTATCTGCAGCTTCCTTCAATGGGAATCGGTCCCCCTTTAATAATGAATATATATTATATACATTTTTAATTTATAATATTTATTTATATTTATATAATATAATAATATATTAGATTATATTATTATTATGATTATAATAATATCTAAATCAATGATATTTATGTATAAGAATATTATTTATTTAAATATACATAATTATCATTTGAATTGATCAAATTTCAAGAACCCAATCATATATGATGTTTAAATCTTTAATTTAAGCAATGCCTTAATATGGGGACATGACATAAACCCAAACAGATTCATGACCTGCATGACAGTTTCTACTACATAGTTTGAAAAGCATTGTCATGCTTTAGCAGAAATATTAAACTGGCATGCTTTAGCAGAAATATTATACATACTTTGAAGGGTGAACATTTTAAGGGAAACATAAGTGTTTCTATACTGGAATCTTGATATATAAATATACTGACCATCTAATGACAATAAATTGTACATATTCACCTTTTTATCTAGTGCACAATTCAAGCAATAAAGTGCCTTTTTATCAGTCTCCAAGTCTTGCAATTGCATCAGTGTAGAAGGCTGATTATATATTGAATGTTGTGGAGCTGCGAGTTGCTCACTTTGTAAAAATTTTGTTTGTTTAACAGAACCCATGATGGCTGCCTGTTTACAGCAAATGTATCAGTGAATTGTACAGAAGGAAAAGAAATTTCGATGGAAAATCCTCAACCATGTATGCTATTAGATGAAAGAATTGCAAACCTTGGGATGATTTGATAGAAATCCAGAAAAATGAGATGGGGTGGCAAAAGCAGGCACAACATCATGAACATCCATATTTTCTTCCAAACTGGTCATTCCATCACTATTTATACTCCAGACAGTATTAGACTTCATGCCCAATTTTTTATCTCCATACTTCTGGCAGGAACCAGCCCACATTCCGATTTTTCTTCTAAGAGTTGCAGGCATATTCTCCACTTGAATTTTTGGCATGCAATCAATGTCCTACCAAGGTAGATTAAAAAACAATCAAAACAAAAAATAAGTGCAAATCAGACTTTAATATTGATGTAGATATTTAGATAGAGCAGTTTCAAACAACTAAAATCTCCACATTTGTGAACCATATCTCAAATTCAGTAAGCTCCCACCCGTGGATTTCTAAAGCAATTGTGATATAACAGCACTTCATCTAATCCTAAGCATTCACAAACTAGTCAGCGCAACGCTTCACCTTCATTTCTTAGGGTCATTTAGTTTCTAAGGGATTTATACACAAATATTCTTCTGCTTCAGTTTCTGACTACTATTCATTCTTAGCTGGAAGTTTTGAAACACAAGGGAAAATATCTTAAAATGTAACAGATACTTCAAAATTCAAAGTTATTTTATTCAAAATATTGAAAATACGTTAAAAACAAGCAACAGTTTATTTGGAGAAGACATGGCCAATACACCACAACTACAAGTTTTAGGTTTCCTTTGAGGCGTGAATGAGCAGAAATAGCATAAGAAAGAGAAGAAGCTATTTACCAGAACAGATTCAACCCCTAGTTCATCCCTGTGAAACTGAACACTGTATCTGTTCTGATCAACAGACAAAATGATCCCACTGTGTATTTCTCGTGTTTTTGGATGGCACACAAGTACTTGCTGGCCGGCAGAAAAGGAAAGAGCTAAATCTGCTGGAAAAACATTACAAACACCAGCATGGATATCGTTATGAATTTTCCGAACCGATTTCCTATATTGGTCCAATTTCTCCCTTTCTTCTTGAAGAAATCGTGCAGACAACCGCCGTGGCTTTCCAAGGGAACTGGAAAGAATAAATAGAAAATTAAAAATATACAGAATATATATATAAGCAACTAACCTACCACCTAGTCTACCAATTTGATTAAAAAATTCAAAAACAATCATATCATCACAACAAAACATATTAAAAAACGAAGGCTACTTGTAGAGCAGTTCTTCCCAACATCAATGAGGAAACCACTGTACAACATATTAAGGAATAACACCAGAATAAATTTTCCTAGAATCTATACTAGACACAACTCCATATGAGAAGAACCCAATTAAAAACCTTGCAGACCAAAGAAAACAATAAAATACATCTAAAGTAAAATTTACCTCCGTATAACACCCCATTCAATACGCGTAAGTCTCAGAACACGCCCAAGGCCAGCATGATTTAGATACTCTACAAACTCATTTCTTTCAAACCATGGCAAGTCAATGGCACTATAGAACCACTCATACAAACACCAATGGCGCAGCTTAGCAGATAATAAACAATGCATCAAATGGGCCTGCACATTGGCTTATATCACTTAGTAATTAAACTGTTAATTATTTTAAAGGCATTTTACATTAATTATACAAGATAATGCATACCTTTGTGATTGGCAAACCTTCCATCATACTATCAGCACATAATCTAGCTGCAATTTTAGCTGGTCCAGGATGAGGATTAACAGCAATACTCGAATAGTAATTTGAAACTTTATCAGCTTTTTCTAGTGAAGCCTCATCCATAGTGACATTTTGCCTATGATAATATTCATTTGATAGTGTAGCTTCACATACTGCAGTAGTTTGATTTAAATAATCTATTGTACACCCATCAGATGTGCATGCCTCAACATTCTTGACTGGTTCACTCCTCCTTGGCAATTCATTTGTATTTGTAACTTGCTTAAGTTTCTTTCTAGAGTGCTTTTCAACTTGAAATGTTATCTGAGAAAAAGAATCTCCATGTTACTAGCAAAAACAACCATTGTCTGCTAATATTTTCATAACCACAATTAACTTTCAAATAAAGACTAAAGACAAGTACGGTCTTAACAAATATCATAATATGTCAAGACTGATCCAAAAAAATCCTTTCAAAACATTTAGACTACTAAAAGAGTAACTATGCAATAGCTTCATGATAGTTACACATAAAAACTAAGTTACCAGTACAGATTTGGGCATGCATTAAGGGACAGGGCTTGCGATTTTGTTTTAAACATGGGTATGGTAAGGTTTGGGTACATTCGTACAAAAATCTAAGATGCCATGTTCGCCCATCCTGGCCCACGTACCCGGCCTGAATGGGTCTGGGTTTGCAACCAGGGATGGATTCCTGGAGGGTCCACCCCAGGCATGGCCTGGATATTCCGCAGGCAAACCCGAACGACTGAGCAGTGCCCCAGGCATACATAGGCAAGGAACCCAATGCATTTTTTAAAAGGAACACCATTTAGAAAACAACGAATTTGTATAATAAAAACAGACAATAATTTTGTTAGTGCAGTCATTATCCCAGTTGCACACTAAAACTCATTTGAAATAGCTATAATTGTCGAGAGTTTATTTTTTTTAATATCAAGGAAAAAATATATATAGAGCAGCAACTGCAAGGCCGACATGGCCCTTGCAGATGCTGACGCAAGCCTTGTAGAGGCCAACGTTGGCTTTGCAATGCAATTGTTTTTTTTCACTTTAACCTATAAATATTTAAGAGACATCAAGTTACCACAGTCCATAATGATTGCAGTAGATACTTCGGGATTTTACTGTGTGCAAGTTTATACCTCAATGTTTCGGATCACACTCCATGATCCATCATCAGGAGAAATAGCAAGAGAAGAGAAAAATGGATCATGGAGTGTGATCCAAAACGTTGAGGTATAAACTTGCACACAGTTAAATCCTGAAGTATCTACTGCAACTATAAATATTTAGTTATTAGTTTTATGGTTTTACATTAAGCTTTTAATTTTTAAATTAAAAACATTTATTAATATTTATAATTTTATAAACTATTAATAATATTTAATATATTTAGATTAGATTGTAATTTTAAAATTTATTTAAATTCTAATATTTGTAAATTTATTTAATTTTTAATATTTTTAAATTTTATTATATTTAAATTAAATTTTATTATATAATTATTTTATATTTAATATATTACTGCACACACACATATAAATTGTTTAATCATGAGAGAGGCACATACATCATAGGTTGCAAGACACTTTGGTGTGACCAAGGCAGTTGCAAATCTTTAAGAGTATGTATATTAGCCCTATGTTCAAGGGCATATTGCCAATGTTTATAAGGAGTTGTCAATTATGTAGAATAAGCAAGCCCAACAATCAAAAGCTTGGGCTGAACCAGCCTTTGTCCGTGCTTAAAGAGGCCATGGGAGAGCATCTCCATGGACTTTGTTGGTGGACTTCCAAAGACTGAGCAAGGGCATGATCATATCTTTGTTGTTGTAGACCATTTTAGTATAATGTGTATTTTGATGGCTTGCAAAAAGACACTAATGGGGAGTGATGCAGCTGGGTTTTTCTTCAAGTATGTATAGATCATAGTTACAAGACTCGTCAAAGACTTGCCAGACTCAATGAGTCTCGAGGCGAGCAACATGAAACGAATCCCAAGGACTTGCACCCGGGTCTTGGCAATTCTCGCAAGACTCGCCAAGTACAAACCTCAGACTCGACCATCAAAATAGAGGCAAAGAAGTTGGGGAAACCAAAAAAAGCAAAAAAGATTAGAAAACTAAAAGCTAAAACCTCAAAAAGAACCTACATCACTCATAAATGCTATTCATTCCATTGCAAGCGCAAACAAGGAGACAACAAGAGCATTTGAAGCTAAAATAAACTCCATTGAAACAAAATCCAGCAAATATAGTTAGGGCCTAATTACAACTCTTTGGCTTCAACACTTGCTTTCATGACGGGTTTTGAATCTGGACTCTTGGAACTTGGTTAAAAGCAGTAAAATTATGAAAAATGGCATACACCATTAAGGTCTGTGTGGTCTCAAAGACCTTAATTTGGGCTGCACCTAGACTTCACGACGGGCCCTGCCCATCGACCCCTGCAAGGGGCATTGCCCCCAAACCCCCACTCCAGTTTTAAAAAGAAAAAAATGAAGTCATTTCGGGCCATGTTGGATGGAAAAGCAACAGTTTTTTATTCTCTCAATCTTTTCCCAATTAAATCCCAAGCAATTAAATTACACTTATACTTCTGGTTATTGAGTCAAGCTTGATCCCAACTAATGCTACTATGGTTGTAATATCATTGTAAATTTGTAGAACACCATATATAGCTAGTGATGCTAGGCCAAGTGATGCAGGCTCCTCTCTACCATAGTTTATGACTCCATGTTGTCATTTTTGTTTTTGATGCCATGGATATTGTAATGTCCCCTTCCAAAGCAACTTCAGTCTTGGGGTTAGTCTACCAATCGGGTTCTCGTAGACTAACGTGGATGGTTAGGGAACCCATGTTGGGTTTGTTCATCTCGAGGTTCAGTCAGCATATTTGGAGATTTGATTTGAGTTTCTTTTGGCGGGATATCACTTCTGACTCTTTCTGGAGTGATTTCGGACATATAGTCCGAACTTACTATTTTTAGCAAGGTCCCCGGACTTGGTGCGAGTCGGTGTGATATTCCTGGACTTCACTCGTTTTATATTAGCCTTCTTGTCGATAATTCGAAATCCATGTTCGGAGTCCGTTTGCACTAAATTTTTAATGGCCTGATATTTTCTTAAGTTAAATTAAATATTTAACTTAGTTATTAAGTTATAAAGTGACTTTATTAAAAAGGACTTCAAGTATTTTAAATAAAATAAAGTCATATAAGTTACTAATGTTGGGTGCCTATATTCAAGAGGGTTAATAAAGTGAAATATTAAAAATTGTTTAATTTTCCCAAAAGGTGCATTGGGAAATGTGAAGGAAAGAATAAAAGAAACGTGAAGATTCATTCTTTCTCACCATTGCATATTTTGTGAAAAAACAGAGTCTTGTTGGCTGAGCCAAGGGTTTCGAACCTACAACTTGTGGAGACGAAAACCTTCATGAAGTTGAATACCTACGGGAGTGAAAGATCTTTCTAGGGTAGTCCTGGTGGTCTCATTTCTTGATCTTCTGTTGTCGGACCCAAGTCAAAAGTATCACATCATAATCTTCTGGAACAATGTCATCTACTATCTTATCAACTCTTGGTATTGCAATGTGTACTTTTCTTGAACCAAAACCATCCCTTGTGATTTTGGAGAGTTTAGTTGCCTTCTTCTTTTCCTTATCATTTCCTGTCTTGCCCAGCAACTCTTCTACATTGATTTCTGATTCTCTTTCCACAATAGAAGTTTCCTTCACTCTCTCTCTCAACCATTCTGGTAAAGCGGACAGATCCTCATTAGCCTCTTCTTGAATCTCAACTCTTGGTGTTAATGGCAATGCTTCTTCATCAAAGTCATCCTGTGGTGCTTCCATCTCTTGATTTTCTTCATTATCTTCAATCATAACTTCCTCATGATTTCCTTGTAGACTATGATGATGCTCCTCAAATTGATTCTCACGCAAGGTTGACTCCGAAGATTCATGAATATTTCCTTGATCTTGCACATTCGGAGCAATTGGAACTTCTTCTCTTTCCTGATCTTCCACAGTAGATGTCATGTTGGCATTCCCTGAAAAGTCTTCTCCTTGCCTAGAAGAATGCTAGCTTCGAGAGTTGAACTTGATTTTTTCTTCTTCCTGCTACATTCTCCCCGTGAGCTATCCAATTGTTTTCTTTTCCTTGGCTGGAATTCTTCTCTTGAACTATCACTGTACCCACCGGATTCGCTATTATGCTCACTGCTAGATTCACTATCACTTGCTTCTTGAGATTGTTGTGAATCTATATCTCCCATCAAGTTGTAGGTTAAGTTGTGACCTTTCTGAATGATCTTCTGTACTTGGCAACGTATACCTTCTTGTAAAATCTATGACAGTTTGCATCCAACAATCATCATGTGAAATTTCCTTTACGGACCAATTGATGGTGAATGGCCTCTCAGCATCATATAGACTTTGTGAAATGAATCTATCAGCTTCTTCCAGCTGATCAGGAATGTTAAATACTTTACATGCTCTTACCAAATCCCAGGTTAACCTTGAACATCTTCTACTTTTTATATCCTTTTCATCAATTGCGTCAGCCCAATGATCTTCAAGATGCTCCTTGTGCTTATATCTCCTTCCAAACGCCTTCCAGATGTTGTTGAATGGATTAAAGTCATCTCTACTTGAATCATGAAGTACCATGTTGTATGCTTGCAATTCGCCTTCTGAATGCAGTGCAGCTTGTAGTGACGAACAAGTTTCTAATCTTCCAATTCCAATTGGGAAGTGGATTCCAGCTTTCTTCTTGTTCTTTTGAATCTTGTCGTATGCTACCAATTGCCTTGTCACTTCTAGCAATACCATCTTGTCAGTAGTGAATTCTCAAATAGGTGAACTTCGGGAATTGAATATACCATCTTCTATATTTCTTCACCAAATTCATAGCCTCTTTGGATAACCTTTTATGAATATCTCCTTGCAATCTCCTTACAATGAACATGAAGAAGGCGTAGTTAACTCTTATGTAATGGGTGATGGCTTTCAACTGCAACTGTGGATAGCAATCATACACGGGGAATTGTCCGGTGCCATATCCAATATTGTCTCTACAAGTCAGTCCTGCATACCTTTCACACCTTGCTAACATGTAGATGACATGTGAGCTCATGTAAAATGTCCTTGTCTCTTCTATCTTTGTCAGCTGCTCATGGATATTGTTACTTATCATCTCCACCCAATCAATCATCTTTTGGCCTTTTACAATCTCTTTCATGTAATAGAACATCCATGTCTCAAATGTAGACGATTGTGGACAACCCATTATTCTACTAAAAAATATCACCATGTATCCATACTCGAGAAGAAAATCTGACTTATGAAGCTTTTTTGGCATCTTGCTATGATGATATTTTGCTCGCACCATCCAATTGTTGTTGATAAAAAATCTTTTGATCCAGCATCATAGACTTGTTGCGCATGCTCCTTAGTGCAATATGTATTCTTCTTATACTTTGGAATGTCAAATGTGTCCGCAATAGCTTCTTTCCTCAAATAAGCCAACACTTTCCCATCATTTGTCACAATGCATCTCCTTTGCCGGTCATAATGGCGAGCACACTCCAACATCAACTCAGTGCTTGGCAATGCGGGCGGAAAGCATGCGGCTTGCATGATTCCATTCTTAAGCATCTCCTTGATGACCTTGGAATGAGTGGGCTTGTTCAACTCCTTCTTGATCTCATCCATTTTGATGTGTCCCAAGTTGGTGTTGCTCAAGTTCCTCCACCTCGAGGTGATCTTCGTCTCGGGTATCACTCCTTTCATGTCGTTCTTGATCAAGGCTTGGCGTTCCTTCGCATTCATCATCTATCTACAAGTAGAAAATTTCTTAAGTTAGAATATTGATGTGACTCTAGATATAAAGAGAACTCAACAACTAATTACACTCTCCTTATGAATGTGGGATAAATAAAACTTAGTTTTAAAACAATTTCAACTACTCAAATTCAATGCAAGGGAATCATACAAAACCTTAATTGTTTTTCACCCAAATTCAATCCTTTTATGAAAATTTTCTGCTAACTCTGAACTTTTTATATTTCTGCAGGTCTGATTTTCTTTTTGCAGGTCTGATTTTAGAATGAATTCAAACTTGGTGAAAGATGAAGAAATTGTCCTCTCCTTTGGAGCGCTAGCCTTCCTACTAAATTTGCCTTCCTTTTAGGATGAAATCTGCCCCTCTTATGAATTTCTGCTCTTCTTCTAATTCGCTGCTCTGCTTATTAGTTTTGAATTGAATGTTGAAAATGAAGTTTCAAATCTCTCCTTTATAGCATTTGCCCTCCTCCTCCTAGGCAGGTCGGCCTACTTTGACAATGAAAAACTCTAATTCTCTTTCCTTAGGCCGACTTGCCTCAAGCTTGAGCAAATTTTGGTTAAGTGTAAGAACAATTTCTAGGTCGGGTTATTCCTCTGCAAGAGAAATTTGCGCCCAAGCATGGGCGGCTTTTGCATGTGTATGAGAACTTTGCACTTTGTGCATCCTGAATGGGTATGGGAAATTTGCGCTCCACCTTGATAAGAAATTTTCTAAGTGTTGATCCTCTTCACAAGGGTAATTTCCAATGATTTTCAATCATCAAATCCTCATTGTATTGCAAGTTTCATGCTTAGGTGACTTCACTCCCAGGGCGCATTCTGAATGGAATCAAGAAATTTCCCTCAAAGAGCATCTGATGGCCTGTTATAATCTAGGGCGCATACTAAACTTTCAACTTTCAAAGTATGTGGATTTTTCTTTGCAAATTTCTCAAACTTACAATTTTTCCTTGCCCAAAATGAACATCAAGTACATTGGGCGGATTCTGAATGTGAGCATTTAGTTTCCACACTTTGCATTTTGCAACTTCTCAAAATTTTCAAATGTGTTTGCATGATGTTCAACTAAGGAGACAAGTTTTTTGGAGCTTTTATCATCTTTCTACACTAGGCGCATATTTCTTATGTGCATGAAATTTCTTCAATTTCCTGAGCGCATATTTCTCATGTATGAAAAATTTCCTCCAGTGTCAGCATTTAATCATTTTCCTAGCTTTGACTCCTCTATTTCATGAATTGACAAAGTCTCACCACTTTACTTGCCCAGATTGACCTCAGTGCTTCCCAGTTGTTTGGCAAATGACCTTCATTTGCTGGAGATTGAACAAGACTCAAAACTAAGACCCTAAAACTACTAAAGCAAAACCGAAAACTTGGGGGTCTCCATTTGTAATGGGGCAATGTATGATTAGGCCACAACAGGAGGGGAAATTGATACTTGTTCCTGATGCTATAATGGATATGAGGGAGCGCAGATTGCGGAGTCGGGTGATCAGGGAGTATCTGATTAGATGGAGAGACTTCCCTTTTGAGGATGCTACTTGGGAAGGTGCACAGATTTTGTAGCATCTAGGTTTGCAATTGCTTGAGGGCAAGCAACTCTGGGAAGGGGGGACTGTAATGTCCCCTTTTTCGAGTGATCACCCAATGAAGTCAGTTAGCCTATTCTATTCCCGTAGGCTAAGCCGAAAGTCCAAGGGAATAATCTAATTGGTTAAATACTAAGTAATCCTAATCATTTCGGATTATTTATATTTAACTAATTTTGCTGGACCAAATTGTGTTGTGGAATGACTTCTCATATTTTTGTGAGCCACTTGGTGAATTAAAATTAAATAAAGAAAATTGCCCAAGAGGTGGACGACCTAGAGAGGGAGAATAAAAATAAATAAAATAAAAAGTGGAGCACCTAGAGGGAGGTCGGCCAAGTGGAAGAAAGATAAAAATAAAATAAAAGAATTTGCCAAAAAGGAAGTTGGCTAGGAGGAGGTCGGCTAGGTTTGAATTGGGCAATTGTTGTGTAATGTCCCCTTTTTGGATATTCCTATTTTCTATACTTGCATACAATAAATTCACTAGAAAGGGACATTAGAGATATAAAAGATCAATAAATTAAGATAACATTCAATTCCTAGCATCATAGCATGATTAATAACGAGAACAATTAATGAGATCAAATCATCATAGCACAATCCACAGTCAATTCAATTCATAAAACAATTTAGTATTGGTTATGCTCAAGTCTTTAATCCTTATTATCTTTCTATTCCTCGACCTTGGATGAGGAATTACTTGCCTACGGCGCGATGAAACCAATTCAAAGGCTGGAATTACTCTGCCTCTCCCTAGCAAAACCTTGCTTGTCCTAAGGTCTGAGGTGATAGAGATTAATAAGTCTTAACTTGGTCATACCTCGATATACCTCAATGTATAAGAATCACACTTATCCATAACATGCTTATATTGGTTATGTCCAAATCTCAATCTTATTCTTCTTCTAACCCTTAACCACAGATGAGGAATTACTTGCCTGAGGCACAATGATACCAACTCAGGATTTACTCCGCCTTTACCTAGCAAAACCTTGCTTGTCCTAGGTTATAGGTGAGACAAAATAAGCATGGATCAGAACATACCAAATATGTTGTTGGATAGAATCTATATTTTATAACAAGTTTAACATCTATATATATAATCTTTCAATTCTATGTATTTAATATTTATTTTAGTAATCACAAGTTTAGAAATATTATGCTAAGAGAATCCTTACCTTTGAGGACTTCTATAATTCCATTCAATGTGTTGATGTATCCCTTGAAGCTGCTCCTTTCTTTAATTCTGAAATAGTTTATTTCTTTCTGCTATATACTTCAGAACTTATTAATTACCTGATGAATGCTGTACTTTATATCTTCCTTTAATCTCTTAAATATTTACTTTTTCCTGCTATCTAACGCAAATATATTTCTATTGTCCCCGTGCTTGTTCGATGCTAATTCTGCTAGTAAATCTCCATTGCATCTTCTTATAGATCTGCTTTTAATCTCAGAAATATGTTCTAGATTCCCCATTCTTCTCCTTAATACCTCTGCTCCAAATATGTCCTTCATAATCTCTAAATCTCTGCTTTGATCTTCTTTAATTCGTATAGCATTATCTTCTGTAATTCTTCCCATATGATATTCATTACCTCTCTTCTTAGATTTATATATATAATATTCTTGTTGTATAAAGCAAGGTGGCTGCTACTTATAAATATTTAGTCTTGCATGATCGATGACCCCTTTTGCTCTCTGCTGTAGACTGCAGATTTAGATCAGATATATGTTTTTCCTCTCCTATGCCATGTCCTCAAGATATTTATATCCCCTTTAATAAGAAAAGGGCATACCCATCCATCACCACCCTTGGAACGGATGTAACCATTCAAATAGATTGCTAATTAATACTAATCACTGCTGCCTTTACAATCGTTGTGCCTTTACTATTAACTGCTACATATTCTCTTCTGATCCGTCAACTTTTCAACAAGACTTTTAAATGTATCTTTTCCTAATACTTGACTGCATAGCTTTTGTTAATTGTTGCTTTCTTCTCTCCAAACCGTAAGTCATATTCCTTCGTAACAAGTGGTTTGTCTTAATCAAAAGGTAACAAATATGAATCGCAGCTCATAGGGTAATCGCTGGGTTTTATGATGATCTAAACAATTCTTATATTATTACTTACTTCCCCTTTCTTTATGCATGCTAGCGCCGTACCATATTGTCTTTTATTTTCTTTATTTAAACTACTTTATATGCTACCATGAGATTACTCTATGGCTATGTCAATTTATTATAAATATTTATATTTATATCATTAATTTTGTTATTTATATTTCTTTTAATTATATTCAAAATAATCACTTAATATCATATATTTAAATATTAATATTTATATTTATATTATCAATATTTATACTTGTTATTAATTATATATCAATATATTATATCTTATATTTTAATTATATTAAATAATATTTATGTAATAATATTATTTAATACTATTTATTATATATATATATATATATATATATATATATATATATATATATATATATATGTTTATTAATTATTATCCAAATTGATGATAGAAAGATACGACAAAGTTACAAACACCATATTTTATGAAAACGACTTCACTGTCTTTATCATGATGTTTAAATCTTTAATTTAAACAATGCCTTAATACGGGGACATCATAGTCCACCCCGCCCAAGATTGCTTGTCCTCAAGCAATCATAATTAGAATAATTCTAAAACCATCAAGGTCCTAAATTGATTTCTTTGAGAATTGTTGTTAGTATTCTTATCTCAATCCAACTGTCAACGTTAGCATTATCCAAAGTATGAGGTAATTTGTCATTCCATTTTGTTCGTGTATTTGTATTTCTCAATATCTCTCAATAACAAGAATTGACTACTAGTGATGTGTGAGACGAGTTTCTCTCATTTAAACTTGTTATTAGACTTGAAGCACACACATAGATACATGTTGCATACATGATATGTAAGACATGAAGTATACCCCTAAATACATGCAAGGCATGAATCATACACATAAGTACACGCGATACACGAAGTATACATGTATGAAGCATATACATAGATATACGGAGTATGCGAAGTATACACAAGCAAATATATGTGAAGCATGAATCGTACATGTGATATATGAAGTATACACGCAAAACACAAAGCATAAATACATGTAATGCACGAAGCATACACAAGCTTATATGCTTAATACATGGAGTATAGAGCATACACAGATACGAAGCATGAAGCATGGACCAGCATATGCATGTAATACATGAAACATATAGCATACACTTGATACACAAAGCATGAAGCATACAAAGTATACGTACTTAATACACAAGCATGAAGCCTACATGCAATACACGCACATCACAAAAAGTATGAAGCATGTACGTAATTCACAGAGCATACGGACGTAATGCATGAAGCATGCATGTAACACGCAAAGTATACGCACATATTACACGAATATGAAGTACTCACATGAATACAAGTCATGAAGTGTGCATTTGAACATACATAAGTCATGGAGTATACACATGAACATACAAAGTTATGGAGTATAAACTCGGATACACAAAGTCATAAAGTATACAATTGAATACACAAAGTCATGGAGTGTACACTTGAATACATAGTCATGAAGTATTTACTTGAGTACAAAGTCATAGAGTATACACTCGAATACAAATACAAAGTCATAGAGTATACACTCAAATACAAAGTCATAGAGTATACACTCAAATACAAAGTCAGAGTATATAATTGAATATACAAAGTCATGGAGTACACATTCAAATAAAAAGTCATGAAATATACACTTGAATACAAAGTCAGAGTATACACTCAAATACAAAGTCAAAGGATACACTCAAATACAAATACAAGTCATAGAGTATACACTCGAATACAAATACATAGTCATGAAGTATACACTTCAATACAAAGTCAGAGTATACACTCAAATACAAATACAAGCCATAGAGTATATACTTGAATACAAATACAAGTCATGGAGTATACACTCAAATACATAGTCATGAAGTATACACTTGAATACAAAGTCAGAGTATACACTCAAATACAAATACAAGTCATAGAGTATACACTCAAATACATAGTCATGAAGTATACACTTAAATACAAAGTTAGAGTATACACTCAAATACAAATACACGTCATAGAGTATACACTCGAATACAAATACAAGTCATGGAGCATACACTCAAATACATAGCCATGAAGTATACACTTGAACAAATTTGAATACACAAGTCATAAGTTGCATTAATACATGTAAGTATACACCCTGATAACTAGAAAGGGGATTCGGTGCATCCCATACTACAACGTGGACCCGTCCACCCTCCCAAAGTCACCAAGTATACACATGAGCATACACAAGTATAAAGCATACATGCGAATACATGTAATACACAAGGTATTCACATGAACATATGTTGCAAAGCATACACATAAGTCACAAAGTATGCCTTTGAATACACTCAAATAGACATAAGCCACGAAGTATGCATTTGAATACACAAATCACTTGGTATACACTTGAATACATTTGAATACACATAAAGCATGCACAGGATGGCAGGAAAGATGCTCTGATACCACTTGTAATGTCCCCTTTTTGGATATTCCTATTTTCTATACTTGCATACAATAAATTCACTAGAAAGGGACATTAGAGATATAAAAGATCAATAAATTAAGATAACATTCAATTCCTAGCACCATAGCATGATTAATAACGAGAACAATTAATGAGATCAGATCATCATAGAACAATCCACAGTCAATTCAATTAATAACACAATTCAGTATCGATTATGCTCAAGTCTTTAATCCTTATTATCTTTCTATTCCTCGACCTTGGATGAGGAATTACTTGCCTAGGGCGCGACGAAACCAACTAAAAGCTTGGAATTACTCCGCCTCTCCCTAGCAAAACCTTGCTTGTTCTAAGGTCTGAGGTGATAGAGATTAATAAGTCTTAACTTGGTCATACCTCGATATACCTCAATGTATAAGAATCACACTTATCCATAACATGCTTATATTGGTTATGTCCAAATCTCAATCTTATTCTTCTTCTAACCCTTAACCACGGATGAGGAATTCTTGCCTAGGGCGCGATGATACCAACTCAGGATTTACTCCGCCTTTCCCTAGCAAAACCTTGCTTGTCCTAGGTTATAGGTGATAGACGAAATAAGCATTGGATCGGAACATACCGAATATGTTGTTGGATAGAATCTATATTTTATAACAAGCTTACCATGTATATATATATAATCTTTCAATTCTATGTATTTAATATTTATTTTAGTAATCACAAGTTTAGAAATATTATGCTAAGAGAATCCTTACCTTTGAGGACTTCTATAATTCCATTCAATGTGCTGATGTATCCCTTGAAGCTGCTCCTTTCTTTAATTCTGAAATAGTTTATTTCTTTCTGCTATATACTTCAAAACTTATTAATTACCTGATCAATGCTGTACTTTATGTCTTCCTTTAATCTCTTAAATATTTACTTTTTCCTACTATCTAACGCAGATATATTTCTATTGTCCCCGTGCTTGTTTGATGCTAATTCTGCTAGTAAATCTCCATTGCATCTTCTTATAGATCTGCTTTTAATCTCAGAAATATGTTCTAGATTCCCCATTCTTCTCCTTAATACCTCTGCTCCAAATATGTCCTTCATAATCTCTAAATCTCTGCTTTGATCTTCTTTAATTCGTATAGTATTATCTTTTGTAATTCTTCCCATATGATATTCATTACCTCTCTTCTTAGATTTATATATATAATATTCTTGTTGTATAAAGCAAGGTGGCTGCTACTTATAAATATTTAGTCTTGCATGATCGATGACCCCTTTGCTCTCTGCTGTAGCCTGCAGATTTAGATCAGATATATGTTTTTCCTCTCCTATGCCATGTCCTCAAGATATTTATATCCCCTTTAATAAGAAAAGGGCATACCCATCCATCACCACCCTTGGAACGGATGTAACCGTTCAAATAGATTGCTAATTAATACTAATCACTGCTGCCTTTACAATCGTTGTGCCTTTACTATTAACTGCTACATATTCTCTTCTGATCCATCAACTTTTCAACAAGACTTTTAAATGTATCCTTTCCTAATACTTGACCGCATAGCTTTTGTTAATTGTTGCTTTCTTCTTTCCAAACCGTAAGTCATATTCCTTCGTAACAAGTGGTTTGTCTTAATCAAAAGGTAACAAATATGAATCGCAGCTCATAGGGTAATCGCTGGGTTTTATGATGATCTAAACAATTCTTATATTATTACTTACTTCCCCTTTCTTTATGCATGCTAGCGCCGTACCATATTGTCTTTTATTTTCTTTATTTAAACTACTTTATATGCTACCATGAGATTACTCTATGGCTATATCAATTTATTATAAATATTTATATTTATATCATTAATTTTGTTATTTATATTTCTTTTAATTATATTCAAAATAATCACTTAATATCATATATTTAAATATTAATATTTATATTTATATTATCAATATTTATATTTGTTATTAACAATATATCAATATATTATATCTTATATTTTAATTATATTAAATAATATTTATGTAATAATATTATTTAGTACTATTTATTATATATATATATATATATATATATATATATATATATATATATATATATATATATGTTTATTAATTATTATCCAAATCGATGATAGAAAGATACGACAAAGTTACAAACACCATATTTTATGAAAAGGACTTCACTATCTTTATCATGATGTTTAAATCTTTAATTTAAACAATGCCTTAATATCGGGACATCACATGTTGGTTATAAAAGGAGGGCATTTGGAAGTCATTTCATCATTCATTCACATCTGATTGATTCATTGGAGTTTTTACTTTTGTCTGCACTTTTAGTTCAGCATATTCCAAGGACAAAAAACCCTTAGGAGTTTTTGGTGGATTCATCGAAAACCCAATTCAATCTTGGAGGTGAATTCATACGGAGTCCACACTAGCACTTCATTGGAGATTTGGAGGAGTTCTTGAGCATTCAAGGCATATTCTTTGGAGCAGATTTAAGCGCCCATTTTGGAGGATTTGGACAAGGATTGCTGCTAGGGTTTCTTCCCTAGGTTGAGCACCACTTCCCAAGGAGGGCGACTTCACATTTTTGGAGACTTATCATGGAGGATTCGCCAATCTAGGGTTTGCTGTTTGACATCATTTTTGCCATATTTTGGTATGTATGAACCTATGTTTAGGTCTGATTTGTAACGGCAGAAATCTGGGCTATGTTTTGGCATGTTTGAGCCCATGAATTTGTTGTAAGTTCAATTCAGAATATTCAGATTTGTAGCAGCAGACTTTTACACTCAGAAATCAGATTTATAAGCACTTGGATGGTTTTATTATATGGCTGGATTCATGTTTGATGTTATCTTCATAAGTATACATGTTTGGCATGTTTATTTGAGTGTTTGGCACTTGTTCGCTGTCTATGATTATTTATACTTCAGAAATAAAAATCAGAATTCAGACTTAGGGTTTAAGCAAAAAAATCAGAATTAAAAATCAGCGTTATAGGGCAGAACTAGTTAGGGATAATCAACATAAAATCTCTTGTCTAGTGTGGAAGTGTTGAATAGCACTGTGCCCTAGCCTGAGGATAAAAAGATAGGTTTTCCTTTAAGCTTGTTTACACCACATATAAAAAGAAATCCTGCTAATTCTAACTTCTATTTGTTATATTCTGTGTAAAGAAATTTATCATTTCCTTCAATCTTCAGAAAGGAGTTTCCCCTACAAATTCAAAGAAAGGCTCTACAATACACACTGTTCCATTTTGTGTTGTACCATAAGGTACAAATTAAAATTCTAGCACTATGGTTGTCCCAAATAAAAAATACTTTATAAAAACTTTGAAGCTACCATTAAAGATGATATGTCTAGTAGAGAATGTTAACGTTAATTTAAGCAATCTAATATGGATTTTTCATTTTCATGATACAGTGAACTACAGTTTAGGTGCAGCATGCATTACACCAACATGATTCACTTGTTTAAACTTTAAACAAATTAACAAGCATAAACAATTATGAACAAATATATATCCATGTTACCGGGTTCTGCAGTTTTGGGTGCCGGTCCCGTACCGCCTGGGAGCGGGTCCCGGAGCGGCCTCGAGAGCACAGAGGGAGCGGCCCTGCCAACCACGGTCCCCTGTGGGTTCGCGCTCCTCGAGCCCAAAAAACAAAAACATTTTAATATAAAAAATAACAAAAATGCGTTTTCTAAAATGCAGTAAAGTATAATATATTTCTTATTATAATATTATTTTCACTTATTATTATAATATATTATATTTTATATTATATATTATTATAATATATTATTATATTATATATTATATTATATTATATATTATAATATTATATTATATTATATTATTATATAATATATTATTACAATATATATCAAATTATATATAATTTAATAATTATATATATTATAGTACAGCCGTACCCAACTGTACCCAGATCAAAAAAAATTGCCGTACCGGCGTACCAGAACCCCGCTCCCGTACTCATTCCCGTACCAGAACCGGCAACTTAGATGTATATCAAAGAGATGCCAGGATTGCTAGCAATTGTTGAGACCTCGAACAAATTGACTTCATGTTCATCAAGGTCAAAATGGTGCTTTCGCAAGGTAAAAGGCTTCACATTTCTAAAAGTTGTTAAGTGGTGAACGGAGAGCCAAGAGATATTTCTTCTAATTGAATACATTAGAGCCCAGGTGAAGTCTTCAGACCTTCAAGATAGTCATTTGCTATTTATGTGGCCATGTGCATTGCAAGAGACTGTCACAAGTATTAGAGAGCTTCAAGTATCGCATTGATTATGAAGAACAAGAACAATGGTGGCATCATCACAATGGTCAGTCTATCTTTGACATGGCTAATCTCCCATAAATTAAGAGAATTTCTGTCACCTTATTCTAGAACTGATGTAATATTCTATTATTCTCAGCTGTCATGTATTTCCCCAAAAACTAATGGTCCACTGATCAGTCGAGCAGTCCTCAAAAATCTATTGACAAAGTAGATTACATTTATGTTTTCAATATAATCTCATAATTATGCTTTAAGCTTTTAAGGATGATAACGCTACCTTCATTAATTAGTTTTCATATACTGAATTATATGTAACAATCTAATAGAAAACCAATGCCAGAAGCATACTAGGTATATGAAATCTGTTTCTGCCCAAGGAATAATGTTTCACACTTTCTCATTTTCAACTTCCAAATAAACCAAAAGAAGCAAAGAGAGAACCTGTGTCTGTGCTTTTTCTGTAACCCCTGAACAAGGTTCTCCAATTGCCTCAACCTGATCATCCTAGAAACAAATCAACAACATCAAAGTTGACCATATTTTTTAGAAAAAAAGGGCTTTATAATCTTTTTTATGAACAAATAGATATAGGCATGCCAAATATGTACCATAATCTAATCTTACCTTTTCTGCTCCCATTTTCCTTCTACACTTTTTGGATTCAGCAATGAGAGTTGCATGTGTGCCATGATCAATCTCTGTCACTGCCAATTCTACACTTGTCAAAGCACTTTGACCATGTGAAACTCTTTCATGTTCCAGTAAAATATCTGCCTTCTCTCTATGAATAATAGCATCTATGAACACTTCTGCACTTGCTTTTGCATTCTCTTCAAGACGAACATACTCAGTTTTCTCTTCCTGGAACTGCAGCTGAGTATCTGGAATAACCATCAATGCTAAGTCTATTGCCTCACTAAAATCATTATTAAGAAAATAAGATATTAAATATACAGTAATGCATAGAACATAAGAGATTAAATATGAATTATCGAAGTTAAACTCCATACATGCTTGCAGATTGCCTGTATCTTCACATACAAGCTAACCAAACAATTCTGATGCAAGATGTCAAGCACTGTTGAATGGAATCATTGAAATGGACAAGAAATAAATTTTAATGAAACATCTAAACAATTATGTTCCCAGAAGATCAAATAAAGGGTAAAGGTTTCTATTTAGATACTAGCTAACCAGCTTGCCTCCTAGACATGTGAGATCCCCTTCTGTCAACAAAGGGACCTTTTCAGTTCACATTATATATGGATCAAATTTTGTACCCTGCAGTTTTGACCTCATGAGCAATCTCATGAGAAATCATAGTCTTGTTATTTCTAACTGATATGTATATGTGTGGACCCTCTCCAGAACCCACCTTGCAAGTATCATTAACAGCTAACAGCTTTCAGGCTTTGTAGCTCAGACTTCCAACAAAAATTCCTATCGACAAGATTTTAGGCCTTCAATTGACAAATTGTATTGTTCAGAAACTACATTAACAATTACAAATGAAAATAGGAAGAAGTCTTACTAGACTCAATAGTTAGTGTAGGAAGCAACCCACTTAATGACGCGTTTCAAAAATTTACCAAAGAATTAAGCCCAGAAATTTGAGCTGCAAAAAGAGAAAAGGAACCCTGAGAGACGGCATGGAAAATATTAATGTGCCCTTTTGTTAGTCCATTTTAAACATATATAATGTCATATCCCTAATGGGATCTGCCCTAAAATTCTGGAATTAATTTTCTGAATTCTGCCCTAGTTGTCTGCACTTTGATTATCTACTCAAAACCCTAGATTCTGGTTTGGATTTCTGCACTTTACACTTCTGCCCTAACCTGCTGGAAATAAGATCTCAGCCAGAAATATAGATTTCACCATAAAACATAGCTATTGTCCAATGCAAACCATCACAATGATTTAGCCCAAAGCAAGGAGGTTATATCCAACATTAACATGCATGTGAAACAAATGATAATAATGGCACAAGTATGAAAATATGATCTGCTGTAATATAATCAGGTCTGCAATATTATACTGCTGGAATTTAGAATATAGGGCATACATATGATGACAACAAGGCAACAAACTGCCCAGCCACAAAGTAGACTTCAGTACCAATCAAAACATACCAATTTGATGCTATAACAAGCCTCAAGAAGGCCGAATGAACATTGATCAGTCTGCTATGATAAACCTGCTGAATCCCTAGTCTGCTGCAGTCCAAAACAGTCACAAATCTGCGTTAAAAGGCAGGTCGCCCATCCATGAATGAGGTCGCCCAGGGTTTAGGATAATCCTGAACAAGTTCGCCTATCAATGATGCTCAAGATTTCCTCAAAAGAGGTTCGCTTCAGCCTTATGATGTTCGCCCATGAAGAATGCTTCCAGCTCGTATGAATGATGCTCTAAATCTTCTATGAGAATTGCTCTCCTTAGCTGATGCACAATTCTGCCCTAAAAATCTGCTTCAAACTTTTAAGTCACATGAACTCCCGTGGTGGAATTCTCCCAATGTTGGTGAATGGGGTCATCTCCATTCAAGGTTGAGGGGCCATCTCCTCAATGCATGACAAAGAATCGGAATTCTCAGCCATAATTGAATATAAGGACTTACCAAAATCATTCCATGCATGCCTCAAATGAAACATCCAAGCTTGTATTTATACTTGCCATTATTCTAGACCTTTCTTGTTTCTAGAAGTTGTCTAATAAGGCGCCTAGAAGGACTAAGGCAGGTCGGCCAGCATGAGTCTTCCTTTTCAATTGCTTTATCTTTAAACTTGCCGCCCAAAATGCATCTTAAACTCATGCTTCATAAAGCAAGTCGGCCATAAACCATTTCTTATCAAACTTGGCACCAAAACCACTATCAAGGTACGTCGGCTAATGAAGGTGCAATATGTGTTAAGTGAGATACCCAAAAGGTGGCGTGTGATTCCCATGAACAAGTCGAACACCACAAGAGAGTTATGGCTTGGTAAAAATACAACAATGGCAGATGCAATGAAATGGGTCTCATAGCTCCATCAAGTCGGCCTCATGAAGGCAATTCAATGACAAATGTGAAATGCAAAGCTCGAAAGGCTAGGAGATGAAAGAGTGGTGTCCTTATCGAGCCAAGAAGTACAATATCATTCCCTTAACATCCTGTTAGCCTACGGGAATGAATGATAGGCTAACCACGAACTCCATGATAGCTCACCCCGGAACCAGGGACATGACATATAACTGGAATCTTCCATGACTGCAAAAGATGATTGATAAGCATCCTTCTGTTAAACTCAATTGCAATTCACTATTTACAATAGCTTGAAATAATCACAGTGCTGCATAACCTTCAATTTATTTTGCATTTCTAAAATATTTTTTCGAAATACATTTCCCAATGCCATTTCAATATTATATTTCCTTTGTTTAAGATTAGTCAAATTGTACAACCCAACCCAACAATCCAATATGAAACTTCCATACGAAGTGACAACCCTTAAGGCATACAAGCCTATGAAGTATAAAAAATTTCAACTAGGGAAGCAAATCCGAGGAGCTTATGGCCAATGTAACCTGCAGTTGACTGCGAGTACTGTAATATCGCAAATGGGGATATTCCGGACAATTTTGGATTTTCAGCTTCTCTAACTAATTTGAATTCTGCCCTAATTTCTGCACTTTAGTTTTCTGCTCAAACCCTAACTTCAGAACTTCAAATCAGACTTAAACAAATACATACATCAACCCATAAATCATGCCAACACATCATAATATCATTGCCAATATGTTTACCAATAAAATACTTGAATTTCACAACCAAATATGCAATTAATCCACTTCAATTGGCAACCACAAATGACTGAAAATTAAATGCAGAAGTCTGCTGCTACAAATCTGAATATAATGTCTTCAAATACATTCATAAATTAGGGCAAACATGATAAACATGCCCAGCATAGTTCTGCCCTAAATCTGAGTGTTGTACATACCAAAAACAATGTTATATCACCTTTCAAAATGGTAGGAAATGGCCTCCAAAGCAGCTGCTCCAAAGATGATAATTTTCTGCTCTAAGAATGATTAGTTTTCTGCTCACAAGGGTGATGAAATGCTGCTCCAAAAGCTTATTAATATTCTGCTCCAAAAGATGATGAAATGCTGCTCCAAAAGCTGATTAGAATTCTGCTCCCAACTTCGTAATCCTCCAATGAAGTGCAAGTAGACCTCCGTTATGAAGTCTTCCCAAGATGAACTAGGGTTTCATCTAATTCACCTCATATTCAAGGGTTTTCATCCTTAGAATATGCTACTCTAAATTGCAGATCCAAAAGGTATAAATTGATAGTTGAATGATGCTTGAAATGATCCAAAATAACTTACTTTTATACATGTTTTCTTGCCCTTTTTCAATCTGGTCGACCTAGGCATTTAGTATTTTTTATTTATTATTTTTTCTCACTAAGAGGGCCGACCTAGCTAGAGGGATTCTAGGCGCCCAAATCCAAATTAAAGATTTGGATTTATTCTTCTTTTTCCTCTTCAAGTTGTCTTCCTTCAAGCACACCAAGGTAGGCATTATTTTATTATTTATTTTCCTTCATAGGTCGTCCACAAAACCAAGGCATTAGAATTTATCTCTTCATCAATATGACAAGTCTCCACACTCAAACTCCTCAAGAAGGTTCGCTTCAATGGGAAGAAAAATATATTACTTGCAAGGAACACATCAAACCCATTAGAAAATTATGCCAAGTCAATCTCCAACCCTTATTTCTTCTTCCAAAATTCCAGAGTGTGAAAACTAACCCATTCATTCTTCCAGGCTGATCACTCTGAAAAATGGGGACATTACAAGTACCCAGCATCTGGTGGTCTGCCCATGCCAGGTCTGCCCAGCACCCCAGGTAACCTGAAAATCTGTCAACACCTGGTCAAACCGGTAAAAACTCACAGGCAGATGAAAAAACCGCATTTTAAACATGGGCAATTTATAAAACCATGGTTTTTGCAAGGTTTCTATGAGTATTTGAGCAATTTTAAATCTGACATGTTTTCCCATTTTAAACCCATGTAATTGAATTCCATTTACACTTTAATTTTGCCATGACATTCCCATGTAAATATGATGCTACCGTGCATAGTTTGCAAACTCACCAAATTGCCAAGTACTTGCATCTCTTTTTGCTGGCCAAGTTTTTGCAAGATAAACTCACAACTCGCCGAAAATGGTGAAAAAACGCACCCTAAATGTTTAAACTACCTGGCCTACACATGCCCTTGTGTAGAAACATCCCCAAGCACACCTAAAACGTTTTGTTTTTCATTTTTGCAGACTTCCGAATGTTCCTGCCATGCCTTCGCAACTGTGTAATGTAAATTATCATCAGAGAAAATTGCTACACTGTAAATCGCAACTGTTTTAAATGATGCCCTTGCAATGTAAATCTCGACGGTTTAATGTAAATAGTTAGACACTTCCCTTGATCGACACCCTATCTATTTTGCTGAGTTTTTGCCAAGTTTTTAAATTTGGGATCTGCTGAGTCCAAGTCAGGTCTGAGTTTGTGAACTTTGCTACTATGGTTATTGCCATGGTGTCTAAAGACTCACCTGCATGCAATGCATTTCAATAACAAATTCATCCCTTGCGCCTTGAATTGTCAATGAGCCAAAGCAGGCATTCTACCTTTCCATGGTGACCATGCATTAAAGACAACTTTGAATACAGTTTTTTGAAGTTCAGTTTCTCTGAGAACTCATGTAAATATTATGTTATCATCTAAACCTCATCATTCCTTTATCATTCATACTGAGTTCTCTTAAAACATCACAATTGGCATTCAATTGATGTCATTATATTAGCTTACTCTGAATAATAAAGAGTGGACTGAAGGCAATCATAAGTTTCTATACCTCCAGAAAGCAACTTTCTGCTTCGGTTTCTTGGTTGTTGAGACAGTGCTTTCTTTTCCATCTTGTCAATCGGTACTGTGTCTATTAAGTTATTGATCCCCGCTTTAGAACCAATAACTTCTCCAGTTTCAGTATGCTGCTCAATTGCATATTTAGGAGCATGCTCTGATCCCTCCAATCTTAACAAATTTATGTCTGTCTTCTTGATCCTGCCCTTAATACTATATATACTTTTTCCTTCAGCCTTTCCCGTTAATGCAGACCTCCTTGACTTTGCAAGAACCTTTTTAAGTGCTTTTTCACTTCCTTCAATACCTTTTAAACTGAAGTCAACCCTTGCAGATGCAGAGTCATTGCAACCAGAACCCCCCAACTCATTGCAAGCAGATGAGACCTGTATAACAAGCATTATATGTAAATTAGATTTGCAGCCTTTTGAAGTAAACATTGATATAGAAAATGTAGTGAGATGAATTTACAAGAACAGATGTTACCATGATACAAGAATAAACACCTACTAAATTCTTCACCTTCGAAGAAGCATTTTGCACTGAAGAATATTCAATGTGCCGAGTTCTTTGATTTGCTATTCCTGGAACTTGTGGAGCAGTTTCTTGCAATGAAGCTTCAGTTAATGTCAAGTCAGCACTTTTCACAAACTCAATGCCATTGAAATCTCCATTGAAACCCATGCCTAGTTCATCAATAAAAAATGGCTCTGTTTCAGATTTGTTTTCCATGATGTACGAAAAACTAAACCTAGGTGCTCCCTTTCCAACAACGCGGGACCGTCTACCTGAAACATAGAATGTTTATTTAGGATTCAGTAAGTTGGAGTACATAAAATAATATATTTATAACTGGACACTTTCCCCAACATCATATGTCTATTACTAACTTCAAGCAAGTCAAACTACATGGTGAATGTGTACAAAAAGCCTTATCTGATGATTAAAAAATACAATTTTCCATAGAGGCTATAAGAAGCATGTTATTTTCAAGAAAAGCACAACACACACTTCAACAACAAGCAACCATTGTTTAAATTATCAATTATATAGTATCTTAAACCAGGCTATTAATTGCGGCTATTATTACTTGCTATGCTACAATTCAGTTAACTCTGGAAAACCTTATTTTATTTACCACAAGATCATGTTCAACAGTAAATGCTCTTCAAGAATGGGTCTTCCTTTCCGCAAAACTGATTGATGACAAAAGTAGATGTTTACATAATGCACTCTATAAGTTTAAATGTCTGTAAATTTTCATGAAACATCTGCCTGTTTGATTTCCTTCTGAAACCTGCAAAGCATATCCCCAAACCCTGGAGCTTCCTCAAGAAATTATTATGATTGATTTCTTGAAAGCTGCAAACAATCACTCAGAGAGAAGAAACCTGTCTGAAAACAAGTAAAATGCAGTTCCAAGCGAGAAGAAAGCTCTTCCAATCTGGAATGAACATTTTAAAGCTTAAAGAAAACAATTCAGTTGATAATGAACAGCATTACAAATTATAGCTTGTTATAGTTTTCTTGCAAAGAGACCTCTTGTATCCCTATTATTAGATTAATGTAGCTCTTTGATCCCCAAAGTAATATGTTATGCATTTCTTCAAAGCATGAAAATACATCATGTAACAAGAGTAAGTGGACTAATCGGACAATGCAAAACCTCTACAGAAGCTAATAATAGTCATTATTAGGCCATACCCCACAACAGTTCACATGGCTCCATGCAGTGTCAAAATCACATGGCATGTGATGATTTCCCTTTGACTTCAAGCTCCCTTTCCAACAGTGAGAAAGAACAGCGGGGCATAATTCCAAACTCTTAAATTCTAGTTCAGGTGGCTTTTTGGTTTTCTCCTGCAGGTAGCAGAGTTCTTGTCCTTATTGAAATATGAAACATAGGAGGCATATGTACTTAACTAATTGTAGGTTTTGTTTATAAGACTTAAATATGTTAGATTCTTTTGCTCTTCTTAGGCACCCACAGTAAAATCCTCAGAACATTTTGGTCTCCATTTCAAAGTCTCCTAATTCCTATCCATTATCCAAGACACCATGTGCATCACATTAAGGCTTGCATTCAAGGTTCTACCATCTATTTCCCTTGCAAAATGAATTGGAGACCAGCTTCTTGTAAACACATAGATATGCTTCAAACAATTATCTGTATGCTTCACAGCATTGAAGATAAGAGTACAAAACAAAAAACAATTCTCAAGCATCAGTTAAAAACTCTCAAACACTAAAAACCCAAACGACCAAGAAAACGGCCTGCTAGTGTGGGGAAAATGAGTAACTGCCCAAAAACTTAAAACAATGCCCACTCACAGAAGTTGGATCGTTGCTGTAATAAACCACCCCTAATTTTTTTCTTTTTGAAAGAAGTTGCAACAAATGAATAACAATGTATTCAACACTTTCTGATCACCCAGTTCCCAATGAGGGCAAGGTGAGAGCATACGGGGTTTTTGGATCTTTACAAGCAAACTATTGCAACAAAATAAACATCCATTTATTCAATGGGAAGCCATTACAATAAACCACTTGTTCAATGGGATAAGTAGACTAAACATGAATCAATCAGCTCCCGCTGGCAATAAAATCTTGCAGGGAATTACAATCACTTAAAATGAAATATAATTGTTTATCACAAAGATTGTAATCTGCAAGTTAAACATCTAAACCAAATTACTCAATCTGCCCACTGCTGCAATCACAAAATGAACACAAGCTTATCAGTGACATCAAAAACTCATCATAAAATGATATTGGGTCTTTGTGAAGCCTGCACACTAACTGACCAGCACTAACTCTCTCTGAAAAAACATTCAAACTGAACACAATCATCAACCAGCATTGTTGTTTCAAACTCAGATCAAACTGCCCCTGCATGCTGCTGTACGGACGGCCATTAGACGTCAAAATAACCCTTATAACACCTTAAACCTCATTGAATGTTCTTCAAACTGGAACGGCTCCTCCATTTGATGAAGCGCCTAGCCAAAGATAGAGTTTATCAACTGTTAGGGTTTAAATTCGCACCTTTTGGTGTGACACTAAATGGAACAGCGTGTACAGTAGGATTGTTCTTTGTAATGTCCCCTTGTCACAAATTAGAATTCTTTTCCCTTGTTCACAAATTTCAACTTGCAACAAAAGAACATTAGCATATTTTTCATTTAAAGTCATTTACATAAGAACATTGTTCCTATCATTTCTATGACCAAATGCCAATTCATAATTTTAGTTCATCATTGATTTCATCATACATTACTACCATCAATCTATGATTACTTTCAAAGCATAGCATTATCATGTATCTATATAAGTACTTTCAATGCATATCACTATTGCACATTATTTATCATTCATATTTCACATGTTATTCTTATGATCACTATTCATATGCCTTGCATATCATTAACATTTCACATGTTACTTTCATGATCATCATCAATATGCCTCCCATTTTCTCTATCATGACATTTCACATGATCTATGATTTTCATCAATATACATTGCAATCTATTATCTATTCATATGTCCTTTGTTAACAACCTATGGGAGATTAGAGGAGAGTTACCGTTATCCACTATGGGGCTCTAATGTCTCTATTCTTAAACTCAATATGGTATCCTTATCTTAGAGTCAAGGCCTCTATGAGACTCCTTGGTACTCTTATGATGCCTTACATTAAGGTAACCAAGGCCATTACATCACTATCCTTGCACTATGGGTACCTTATACCTCATGTGACAAGGCCTCTATGTGATAATCATCATTTGCATCATGGGTACCTTATACCTCATGTGACAAAGGCCTTTAAATACCCATGTGGCCTCTTGGTACTTTTCCTTCCTATCTCTCATATGAGATTAGCAAATCACATAGCATTATACAAGATATATCATTTGAGTTATTGCATACTAGATATATTATAAATGATCATTATATATGACTGTTTACATTTCATTATTCATGATGATTATATCATCATGGATAATGACATGTATACATTGCATTTCTAAGACTAGTTGTGCATAAACCAATGTTATCATGACAAATGCATTTATGAGAACAAGCATATGATTGTTGTTCATAAGAACAAGCATATGATTGCTGTTCATAAATCAGAGATATCATACTTGATACATTTATGAGAACAATCATATGATTGTTCATAAATCAGAATTTATCATAACTGATACAAAATATATTATTATGAGCAAATGAGAATGACTGCCTACACATTATATTATCAGCGATTGATTGTAGATGCTATCATAATCATGAATGAAATAGAAATAATAATGCCTTCATACCTGTGTTAGTACAGCAGCCGATCAGTCAAAGAAAATAAGAATAATATGGAGATGCTTACTTGTTGTTATTGACTGGACTGCAATCTTGAAGATGTTCTTGTATGAGTTAATGAGAATAACAATGCCTTGGATCAATGCTGGGAAGAGAATAAGAGTTATTTTCTGCTGCTTCCGCTGTACAATATTCAGATATACTTTCTTGTGATCCATGGATGCTCTCTTTGGGTTTCATTTCCTCCTTTTATGGTGTGGAGGAGTCATCGGTGGGAACCCTTAGGCCTTCGTGCCTCTTCATTAAACTCATTTAATTATATTTATCTCCTTAATGAGGATCGGTCCTTAGTGACTTATTCGATCCCTTTATAATTGCCTTTATTTCATTAAAATTATGATTTGTCTTTTAGTGCCAAGTCAGCCTTTGTCTTATTCTTATTTTGTCTTTTCTTCTTGCCATGAAATTTGGCTGAGTTATGAATATAAACATATGTAACCTTCAAGATAAACTAGTCTTCTTTCCAATCTTTAATTGAAAAACTTCGAGCTGTTATGGGCAGAAATTAAGGGACATGACATTCTTCAAATTAGGAGGGGAAGCTCCCTTGAACAAAGAAATTTTAAAAGACAATTACAATTTAACCTATCTTTTTGTTTCTCAGAGCACGAGCATAAGGCAATTGAAGCTCTTCTGCAATGCTACAAAACTTTTTAGAGTATTGCAAAAGAAATAACTAAACTTTAATGAAACATACATTCAATTTCTTCGAGTAAATCCAGAGCACAAAGAAATTGAAGGAACAATTGGTGATTGATTTAACATAGAGGAACAACAAAGATCTAACAACAAAAGACCTAAAAACAATTGTTTAAGCACAAAGTCATATACAATTCTTCTCAACCTTAACAACACAAAGAGCTTCCATGAAAATGAGGCATATTCTCATTCTCAAAGTAATAAAAACACACAACACTGTTTGAACAATAATATGCGAGCAAAATAATAGCTTCAACATTTACCATTAAGAAGTTTAAGTGTGTAGAATACACTTATTTATACCCTAAAAAGCAAAGATGCAAGGAAATAAAAGGAAGAGTTAACTAACACTCTCCACCCTAACCCTAATGTTGCATGGGAAGCATGCTAGCTTATTAGCATTTAAAATAATAAAATATCTCTCATGCAATTCAGTTAACTGAACTTGCATGTTATTACACATTGAGTTCCACTTAAAGATATTTTGCATGATTTCCAAAACAAATCCAAAAATAGATTTATCTTTGAAAAGCAAAGTCAGTTCTCAAAATAGAAATTGCTTTGGAAATCTCTTCAACTGCCCAAAATAGAAAACTCCTGCAGATAGTGAAAAATGGCTAAGTCTGAGAATTGAGATTTATCTCGAATTCATCAACTTTAGCCTCATTTGGTATGATAATAGATTCGAGGTGAACTGTCCTCATCTGCAGGTTGACACTTGCATCATCAATGGTCATCGAAAGATCCACATACTCCTTTTCAACCTTATCAAATTTTACTGTGATTTCGGCTAAAAGGTACATTTTTGCCACGTGAGGATCTCCACAAAACCTCTCTCGAATCAACACCACAAACTCATTCTGCAAGTTATGAACAAGGCAATTCACACCTTGATTGCTGAAATACCTGCAAGGAATGTGTTGAACAAAATTAATAGCATACTTCTCAATGTTGAGAAGCTTTTCCTTCCACGTAGCCAACTCCGAGGCTTTGTCCTTCGAGATGTGAATCAAGAAAGAATACTGATGTGTCCATGAAAATTCTGTGGACCTATCATCCGCTGACATGGGCCTTAAGCCAAGAGCCTGCAATCTCACCAATAGCCTATCATAGATAGGTGCCATTTCTATCATCCACTCCAACATGTTTTGAATCCCAAGTAGAATGTCCTTAGAATTAGACATTGTTGTGGTCAATTTTGCAAGAAAAGCAACACCTTTTGCTATGAAATCTTCAATCGAGTCCTTCGTGTGCTTGCCATATACCACCAACTGGCTCAATTGTCTCTGATCATCAGAAGACTCCATTACTTGTGGCAACAAAAGTGAAGGCTGTGAAGGTGTATGTAGGAGTTGTGAAATATACTGACGTAGCTACTTATTTTATGATTTGAGGGCAGCCTTGTCCTCTCCATCTTTCAACACTATACTCCTGATGGTATCAATGGCTACCTCCAAAATGTTCACTGCGCCCTGTCGATTGCTTTGGCCCAAGTTAGCCTTAATGATATGAAAATCATCAAGCTCAACATCTAACACCTTCTTATCCTAAGGAGGGATAGCGGTCTCTACAAATATATCACCTTCAGGAGTCCTCAAGATCCTTGACTGCTTCTTTGCTGAAGGCTCCTTGAATGATTTGGCTAAAGCACTGAAATCCAACTGGCATGATGGTCTTTTCTTCTTTTCACCAATCACTGTGCGAAGCCAAGTAGGAGTAGCCCTTTCAGGCACTGGCTCTGGATGGTCATCTACCTCAACTTCGGGATTGCATGTAATCTCAACCTCAAGAGGTTCAATATGTGGCTCTATCTTAGGCTTGATATCTGGTCCTGTCTCAGGTTCTACCTCGGGCTCAACCTCTACCTTTGTCTCTACTCTTTGCTCTACCTCTGGCTCCCCGGCCTCCTTGACTCCTGACGAGTCAAATGGTGTAGAAGTGATATGTATAGGAGACTCATGCGGTCAGGTATCCTTGGTGACAGTGATGAATCCTAATCCTCCTCCTCTGAAGATGAAGAAGAAGAAGAAGAAGTGGAAGAAGTGGTCAGTGAGCTCAATTCTGCTAGTGATAAAGAAACTGCATCTAGTTGCTGAACTGGAGCTCTAGACTAAGTTCTAATCTTCTGGATCACCCTCAAGGGCTCTTTCTCGAGAATATTTACTTCGTTAAACTTCTCACTTATTATCTTGGACTTTGGCCATGTGGCTAAGCGAGTAGATGAAGATGGTAGCTCTACTGTAGAAGTCTTATCCTTGCGGGCTTTGGCTCTCTTTTCTCTCTGAGAATTAATGAACATCCAACTTCATTTCACCACTGCCTGAGTTCTGTTAGTGATAGAAGTTGACTCCTTGAGGGACCAATCAATTTGTGGCAAAGGTTGCAAATCAATCTTATCTCTAATGAATTTAGGAGAAAGAATACTATTCTCTTCGTGCAAACCTTTGGTGTTTTCATAAAAAAAAATCCAATATTTGCTCCAATGAGAAGCGACTATAACTCCATCGGCAAACCTCAAACTTATCTTCACAATTAGCCCAAAAATCCTCAAAGGTTGGTATTTGAGCAAATTTGCCACCAACTCTAGACTTCATTACCTCCTTAGGATCATAGCTGCGTTTTTCTTTGAAGTTCTTTAGGCCAAACTTAGACATCTCCTCACCAATCACGTTAGCATCTAAAGCACTCTTGCATTTGAAGACTCTGAGCTGAATAGGAAAACCCATTGCATGCTTATGTTTGCTGCATAAAAAACTATGAACTTCAACACTCTGAAGCAGGAACTCCATGAAAACCACCTCATCAAAAGGGTATCTCGAAAGTATGTATGGATACGAAGTGAACCCATACACCCGGATGTATGAAAAAGTAGGAAACTGAATGTACCAGTCCCCCCAATCCGAGATCACTGCCCTTGCCTCTTCTGAAATGCGAACATGCATCTGGTTCTCCAAGTCTTGCACTGTAAACATTAGGAATGCGTCATTGACCCAGCGGAAATGCTTCAGGGACTCTTAAAACTCCGACCGAGCATATAGCCTGGTAATCCTGGAGTTTTTAGGAGAGCCCACGAAATTCAACCCGGCAAAATGGTGCTGCTTTTCCACCATGAATAGAAAATATGATGTCATCCTAAACTCACGAGTTCGAGGAAACTCTATGATTTGTCGGTAGATACAATTACTTATGAGGATAGACCAATCATAAGTAGCACTTCCATTGACCACTGTGTTGATGATGTAAAACATCCAGGTTCTGAAGCTTCTTCATTCGGCTTGCCCTGTGATGCGGTTAAGTAGTGTGATCATGATTGCATACTCATCTTTGAACTCTCCTCTACCAACATTTCTAAGAAGAGTATTTCTTTTATCCTTTAGCCATTTGGAAGCCACCTTCTAACATTTATCAACATTTGAGCTCCATACTCTGTCACAATCTTCAAGGTCTAAGGTGTGATTCTTCAAATGGAGGTGTCTCGAAAGCAAATCCAATATTATCCGATTTGAGGCTTACAATTACCCTTCCATCCACTGCTCTGACGTCTCTTGATTCTGAATCAAGTGTTTTATGCAAGCTAGCACAAATTCCAAGCTTTGTGTGGCTATAGGAAATGAGCCTGCCTGGGTTAGCCCGGAATAAATTAGGTTCTTTGCCGCAACACTGCCTGCCTTTGCCAATGAGTCCAATCCAAAACCCTTGAGTGAAACCTAGCATAAATCCGTCTCTTTGACTTTAGAATATTCATGGACAAGTGGGGATTTAGCCTTTATGGTAATTGAAGAGTATTGCATGATTGCTTGTGGCTTAGAGAAGCTTCCCTTGATGGTGTTACCCTTGAAAATGACAAAATCAGACCTTTTTATGCTCATTGTCGTAAAAAAATTAGGCTTTTCTTCTCGTTGTCCAACTCTGATTTTTATTAAAAAAATATATTTTTGCCCTTGGAAAGTGAAAATATGGAGCTGTACCTTCAAAAATCAATTGGATCTGAGCTCTAGATGATAAAGATTGATAGAAAATGATGTTTCCCAAGGTGGGTATGTGATAGAAATGAGAGAAAATGGACAGATAAACCTTGAAAACTCGTTTTCCTATGGCTGTAGGTGGTGATTTTGGCCTGGAACAGTCATAACCAGCAAAATAAAGAGCTTCAAATCTTCAAAAATGGCTCCCTAGGACTGAGCACTGCCCTCCAAGCCTGCAAATCTGCCTTTAGATGATAGACAACGAAGAAAATTGTGCCTTAGAGTGACAAATCCATCCCCTAGATGAAGCATTGGCCCTAAAAGTGTCTTCAACGTGCCATGAAAAGCTTGAAAACCTTCAACAATGGCTGCCAATGTGAAGCGCTGGCCTTCTAGTATGTAAATCTATCTTGGAATGCAAAAGAGGTGAATGATATCATGCCATGATATGTCAACTCGGTCCTCTAGGTGAAGCGCTGCTCCTCAAGCACTTTCAATCTGCCTTTGAACCTTCAAAAACCTTCAACAATGGCGTCCTCAAGTAGAGCGCAGCCTCTAAACTCTTCTCATGCCTTTGGAAATGACAAAAACAATGCATGAACACCTCCTTTATAGCTAGACACCATCTCCTTAGGGTTTGAATGAGCTTTTCTCTAAAAATATAGTACTTTTTATTTGCTCCCCATGCACAAAAGATAAGTGAAGTTGAACTGAAAATATCTTCTATTTATAACTGCTTATTCTCCCTTGCAAAGATGCTCTTTTCCATGTGTTATTTGGCACCAAAAATAGAAGTATTCACTTGGTTTTTTTGGAAGGACGTTTGATAGAAAAGGGCGTGGGTTTTGGGGTGAGAAAGGCGCGCTTAGCGAAGGCGCACTTTTGCCTTGGCGCGGGCACCTTGGGAAAGCACACTTTTCCCAGGGCAAAGTTTGCCTTAGAAAATTTCTTCAATTTTTGACTTTTCCGCCTTTGAAAAACTTCGCTTTCTTCATCCTTTTTTCATGATCTTTTCATGCCCTTTTTGCTTTGGAAAACTTGGATTCTCTGCCTTAGAAATTGGACGAAAATCTCTTGGATTGTCGACTTTCTCCGCCTTTGAAACCTTGGAACTTAAAGCGCTCTTTGGAGTGAAAGTGCTCCAACGCCTTTGAGAGTGTTCTATATCTTGCATGGGGCATCTTCACGCTTTGAGACTTCAATCTTGATTTGGAGAGTTTTTGAGTTGGAGCGCACTTCACGTTGGAGCGCTTTGGAGTTGGAGCGCACTTCGCCTTGGAGCATTCTTCACGGACAAAGTGCTCTTTTTGACTTAAAATTTTTGACGCAATTTTTTTGCTGAAATCACTCCGAATGACGAAGAGGAGCCTTCAAACTTGAAATTTGCATTTTTACATTTGGAGCCTTTTCACCTTGGCGTGTGCGCCAAGGTGGAGCACGCGCCTTGGGAAAAACACTCCAATGCCTTAGAAAAAAATTTCAAAAATTTTCAAAATAATATTTTGATTTGCCATATGTTTTCTTAATGTCCATCATTCCTTTGCGTCGTTTTGGTCTTCAATCAATCACTTTAGCCTTCATTTCCAGATGGTCTTTCACAACTCAACCAAATCAGCTTCTTTGATTCCTTTGTTCGGGCCTTGTATCAATCTCCTTTGCTGTATCTTGTACCTGCTGGGTTAGCAAATAATGACAAGGCAACATGGTGCTTGGGAGGTGTGTTTAGGCATCTTTTAGGGTGTTTGTATGCATAGACGAAAAATTTTGTATGGGTACATCAGCGAAAACTGGCAGCGAACTCCCTTAAATTCCTCACACCCAGCATATTGAAATGTACAACTATATCGGGTGTACGGATCAAATATTTTAGGCTGCATGCTATCTTTCATCTTTCAAACATCTTAATGGTATTTCCAGTGCCAAATAACAATAAGCGCCACCAAAGGATTATTATTTAACAAGCAATCTTGACATCTTTATTGATTTGCAAGTACAGCTAGTACAACAGCCATGAAGTGTAGCACCCAGCAAGATGGAAACTTCACAAACTATTCAAAACATCAGTATATCCATTCATAAATCTCCAAAATATATAGAACAATAACTCCCAACTTCAAAACACCTAAAAACCAAACATCTCCATTGAAAAGAAAGAGTGATCTCTGAATGAAATCAGTTCTATCAGCTAGGGAGGATCTTTCAACCCCGAAACTGAACTTCTTCAAGAGGGTTTTCGTCCTCAAGAAGGAATGGAAGAACTCACAGGTTCAATCCAACAGCATAACAGTATAAAATCAATAGCATAACCTCAACAATGAGCACTCTTAGGTTACATGGGAATATAATTCTTTTTTGAAAATAATTAACTTTTTCCTCTAACTTAAATAATTCCTTTTTCCCATGTCTATGTAAGAACCTTGTCTTATTCTGTCCCAAACACTCAGTTTGAATGGATTGACATTTCGTCACACTTGGCATGAAAAGTGTCTAAGTTCTGATTCCTTAAGTCTGATATAAATTTCTAGTGTTCTAATGTTGGTTTGAAAGATGTTTCAGTGCCAAAACATAGACAATAACATAGAAATGACAGATAAATGATTGCATACTCATATATCAAGGAACCCACTTGCAAATATGCCTTTATTGATCATATAACAGGTCTGATTACACTCTGTATACACTTATGACAGGTCTAATATAGGTTATATCAGTCTATTACAATCAATAAAATATATCTCCAATTGATCAAATAACAATGTATGACATCCCCATGAACAATCCTTCATCAAGTATACAAGGTATTGCTGATATGACGATGAAAGATACCCAAAATGGAATACAAAAGTGGCTGCTACAGGACTGATGTCTGATTTAGAATGCTGATGTGAAGTATGCAAACTGAAAAAGCTCCAAACAATCCCACGAACCTTCCAAGGGTAGCACGCCAACCCTAGAAGGCTGTGATAGCTTTTGGGAGTGCACTTAGGGTTTCAACAAGTCACAATCTGCCCTTAATATGCAAAACCCATGTCTGATATGTATTCCACAATACCTCAAAATGATGCGCCAAACATAATATTCAACACCCACAAAGATGTGCCCAAATTACCAAAAATGGTTGGAATTAAACATGAACCAACAATGATATATAATCTGATATGTCCTCACAAAGTCCACGATTTCACCATAGAATGATTCAAATGTCAATAACCTGCAAACCCTAGGCGCCTCCAAAATGTCCAACAATTATCCTTGATCAAAACTCCTCAAGTAAGGTATCAAATCAAAGCTAAAATTCTGCCATGAAAGAATATGCAATAATATTCAATACCCATGTGCCCTAGCTGCCATAAACTGTCAAAATCTATAACTCAAACCCTTTCCACAGCTGCCACAATGATTAACCAGCAATATCAACACAAATATAATGTGGAACAATGTGTTGAAGCCCAATTGGGAATTCTGAAGTAAATTCACCTCAAGGAGAGAATTGGGTTTTCGTCCAATCTTCCAAATCCTAGGGGTTTTCATCCTTAGAATTGGCTGAAACTCTAGTTTACAGCTCAAAGGAAAATATCCAAATCAATTATCAAATTCTCAATAATGAATCCTCCATTTGCTTTTTCACATGCTTTTATCCATTCTCTAAGATGGCACGATTTCCCATGAGGCATTTAATCATTTAAAAATGTATTTCATGTTTGCCTTTCACTTTAATAAATGCTTTAATAAATGGGTGCTCAAATAATAATAATATTTAATGTACTTTAAGTGACCTTTTTGAGGGTCATGGCCCCATTGGACATAAAGTGAACTTAAAACTTTATAATTGCATTTTATAAATAATTATTAATAAAGTAATCACTTTATTAATAATTAAAATATCATAACTCCACAAATAATCATTATTTCTCAATTCCGTCTGAACCTGGGAATTAACCATTGTATCCATTGTGCACTCAACTGCCTTACTAAAAAAAGCAAGGGTCCCTCTCTAACATCCACTGAATTACTATAAATAGTAAGTCCCTCAAAACGGAACTAGAAACCTCTTAATATCAATGCCTCAAAACATTTGAAGGATCTGGAGAGATAAATATTGACAACTGCCACCTGAAGAGCTCCATAATGCCCAACCTGGACCCTCTAATCCACCACACTAGCCTACGAGAGTCAAATGATAGGCTAACCCTTCGAACTCTGATGCTCACGAAAAAGGGGACATTACAGTCTAGGTGCTCACTTTTATGTGCCTAATCAAATAATAAAACACTTTAGCTTTCCAATGACCTATAACACTTAAGTCACCTTTAAATAATTCCAACCTTAGGAGACTTAAGTGAAATTATCAATTAAAAAGCTCAATTAACCACCCAACTTACAGAAAATCCCAAACTAAAGAAAATTGCAAAATAAACCATACCAACACAATCCTGAAGGTTTGGGATGAAGAATGACGCCAACTGGGTGACTTACTATAAATAGACAGCTTCTCCAAGAAGTTTGGAGAGAAAACCGGGAAGCCAAAAATACATCTGAAAGCTACACTACAATCTTGAACAACAGCTAAGCTCAATGCCATCAAAAAGAACTAAACCTATGCTCTCCAAGAAACAAAGAGTCCCCTAACCATACCAAATAGCCTACGGAAACTCAGGATATAGGCTATTGGTCACAAACTTGGCTAAGCGCCAATTAGGGACACTGCAGTCCTCCCTCCCTGAAATTGCTTGTCCTCAAGCAATTGCAAGTCAGGATGACCATTAAATCAACTCACCATTCCCCAAAACAACTCTTCTTATAGAATCTCCATCACAAGTTAACCCTCTCATGACATAAGTTGTTGGCAAATACCTGGACTTTTCCAAAACATTCCTTTGAAATATCCATGCTCGAGCTGAGGCTATCGAGGCTGAAATGTAATTTTCTCATAACTGAAGCCTTTCGCCAACTTCCCTCTAAAATATAAGAGCCCCAACTTGAGTTAACATGTGGATGTCCAAGAAAACAATCATCAAATCATAACCTGATTTCATTAAAATCAGCGTGCTAGAAGTAGAACAGCAGTTCCACAAATGAAATCTCCAAGTTTGATTAAAAAAAATTGAGCATTGTAATGCTCAAAACCAACTTGGGAGAGGCTGGAAATGACACCCATACATCTTTCAAGTGGAAGTTCCTCCTTCCCAAGTATGAATTGTGTTGCCAGCCCCCATGAATAAGTGCAAACCAAAATATGAGGTGGCTGATCTGTAGCAAAACAGCAGAGTTAGAACTGAAAATTTGATCTTCTCTCCTCCAAGGTTGTAATGTTCCATTTTTGGCACATTGTTTATTATGGGCATTTTCGGCTTGTTCCTAGTCCCTTAGTGGCTATCCGACATGTTTGGGAGAACTCCAATGTTCTTGGAGTGGCCACAGATCAATTTTACCGAGCATTTGGTTATGTCTTTGAGCTCAGATGGTGCTTATGATCATTGTGATGCTTTCTGATGTTTGATCGGGTTCCTGGTTTGCTCTCCAAGATTCTTGGAGAAGCCGTCTATTTTTGGAAAGTCGTCCGGAAGGCATCATTCATCTTCCCAAACATCATGGAGTATGTTGGTATGCTTAATTTTGCAGTTTGGGGGTGTTTGGGATTTTCCGCAAAATGGTGTTATTTAATGAGTTATTTTAATTATTATTTTCACTTAAGCTCCTAGGGGTGAAAATAATTAATAAAAATCTAAGTGTTATAGCTCGTTGGAAAGAGGAAGAAAAGTTTTAAATCATGGATGCATCATTTTGGGGCCTTGCGAAGCAGATATTTCCTTTAGTTGGATAAAAGGGTCTTTAAAGCTAAAAAGAGCTTTTAATTAAAATGGTGACTTTAAGTTGTGCACACATAATGAATTATTTTATATTGTTTGAGGAGAAATATGAAGGGATAAAGGAAATAATATTTTATTTCCCTCAAAAAAGTTATAAAAAGAGGAGTCGGGCTCATTGTTTAGACATGCTGGGATTTGTATTGTTATTCTGCCGGATTGAACCAGAGTGTTCTTCCATTTTCTCTTGAGGATGAAAACCCTCTTGTAGAATGCCCTTGAGGACGAAAACCCTCTAGAGGTTTGGTGTGATTTCATATAGGAATCACCATTGTATTGAAGCTGGTTTCTGGAGCAAGCTTATGCAGAGTTTGCCTTTGTGCTTTCATGAGTTTTGGATTATTCTAATTTGAAGTTGCATTGAGCCAGAAAGAATTGAAGATTTCTTTGGGGTTTTTTTGTTGTGTATTTTTTAGTTTATGTTTGTGTGGAGATTGTATGAATTCTGGTGTGAGAAATAAAGAAAGATTATAAGATTTTTTGTGGTGTGCCAAAGCTGCCGTACATGGTGCCATTTCTTCATGGGAAACAAAAATGATCATGCACTTAAGTCTTTTGTTTGGTGCAGCCTTTGTTGATAAACTCTTGTCAAGTTTAGACGCCCATATGCAGATGTATTTACTTTATTTCTGAGCAGTCCTTGTTGAGTTTGGAAGGATTCCGTACATATACTGCCGTACCCTTTCATGGAGTACGATTTAGATTCTATGAAGTCCTTTCTTATTTATTGGTCTTGATATAGCTTGTAATGGTTTCAATGGCCTTGGGCGCCACTAAATAGTTGATTTTATATGAGTTTTGGGCAGTCATTGGAAGTTATAAGGGAATCCGTACTAGTTGGGTTGTACGGACCTGCATGAGCATAAGTGTATTTTCACTACAATCTACTTATCATTGGGTCTTATTTATTATTCAATTAGAATGCAATGCATTGTGTTTGAAGATATCTGGAAGATTGCAAAGGAAATTCTTATATTTGTTCTTCATTAATGCTATAGCTGAGTCTATGATGCCGTACAGCAAGAATATGGTTCTGTGGCATGCAAGTCTGATCTGATCTGATATTGGGTAGGCAGTTTTGGGGTAAAAAGATAATATGTATTTGAGCAGCAATATCTGATATAAGGTTGGAATGTTCTTCATAGTGTTTGATGCCATTGATCCTTGACAGGGATATCCATACCAATGGGTTAAGGCAGAGTTTTATCAATATATCTTCAATCAGCTGTCTTAGGATCAATATTATCAGAGTTACCAGGATCAACAAGGAATTGATTGGTTTGTGTTTATTGCAGGTGATTCCATGATACATCTCATCCTTGGCAATTGATCACACTCTAGCTAATAATTCTGATTTTGGTGTTGCTGCTCTTCCTTAAGTATTGTAATCATCTCTTTACCTTGCAAAATTCATTAAGTACCCCTGGATGGTTTACCGCCAGTGTGGAAGGAAATAACATATTCAAACATTTTGTAACCCCTGGATGGTTCAACCGCCAGTGAGGATAAAGAACTCTTTTCTTTTCATTTCTACCCACTGGACAAGTGGCGAATTCCCACTGAATAAGTGGATGGCTTTGTAATCTTTCATGCTTATTTCATACCCACGGATAAAGTGGTGAATTCCCACGATATGTGGATGCCCGCCGCAGCGGAAGAAATATATTTCTTTCTTGCATACTTGTTACTGTAAGCCAAAATCACTGTATGCTCTCACCTTGCCCATCCTGGGATCTTGGTGATCAGAAAGTGTGAGGCCTTTAAATGGTTTATGCTTTGATGCTAATCTTGACATATCATTGTATATTTTGGAAAAAATTTGGGGTTGTTTATTACAAAGGTACATCCCTTTGGTCACTGTAACCTTCAAACATACTTTGTTGGTGACCTCTCTACTGATTTGGAAGTACTGAAGCAGCTCCACCATGCATGTGTTGCTCACTCTCATCATCAATCTGAGTGCCATCAACAAAAAGAACCTCCGAAGCACTAGGATTTTTGTTACTATCGTGTAACAATGCATCATTATTCAAACTTCCACTGAGAATCTAAGACTTCATTTTTTCCAACTTGCATCTTTACCATTTCAGCATTCATCTTCAAAGATCTACTATCAATTAATACTTCCACATTCCACTCAAAAAGAGGATTATGATGAATCAAATCAGTTCCTATATCATAAACTACATTATCAAATGAGTGAAAACCATCATGAGACCCTTGACTTACCAAATTTGTGTGCAAAACAAATTCAGATCTTGACTTATTTGTTGTTGTTCTGCAAACTCCAGCAAGCTCAAAGTCATCTTTTGGAAGCTTCTTAAGCAATATACTGTGGAAATCTTCACATTGCTCATTGGGTATGGTTTGCACATCATCAAATGTTTCTTTCTCCATTCTTCTTATAGTGGGAACTCGAGATGCACCATCTGACATCCCCTACAAAACCACTGTCTTACCATCAGCTTGAAACTTGAGTTCCATGGTTTGTAAGTTCAAGCACATCCTTCCCAATGATTTAGGCCACTAAATGCCCAAGACAATATCAGAACTCCCAATACTAACAACATGAAAAACGTCCTTAACCTCATAATTTCCCAGAAGGAGACTCATGTTTGCGATTCTTCTTGTGCATTGAATAGTGAACCCATCTGCAACCATAATATTGAATCCCTCAAACTCCTCAATCTAAAGGCCTCTTTGCGCAACAATGCCTCATCTATGAAATTGTATGTTGCACCAGTGTCAATCAAGGTGATGATTCGTTGTCCACACAACACACCACAAACCCTAAATGGACCATTCCTTGATTGACAGGTCAAAAAGGCTAAAGTGCTACCAACAACTTTCTTGTTTTTAGACCCTTCTAGTAAATCTTCTTCCTCACTCAACTCTAAATCAGCTTGTTGTTCTGAAGTTTCAGAATCTAATTCAGCAGTCACATAAGCTTCTAACTGATGAGCTTTACCCTTTTCATAACACTTATGACCTGGGGCCCAAGGCTCTTTACAAGTGAAGCACAATTTCTTCTTTCTAAGCTCATTACGGAGCTCATCATACACCTTTGGTGCAATTGTTTTAGGCTGAATATGTTCTTTCTGCAGTTGCTTCTTGTCATCCTTCTTATCAGAGAATGTCATGGGCTGAAATTTACTTCTTGGGGCTGAAAACTCCATGTTTCTTGCCTTCTTAATGGCCTCTTGCAATGATTGTGGCTCCAAAGCTTTGATCCATCCCCTCAATGGCTCCGTTAATCCCTCAATGAAGAGGTAAGTCAGCCTTATCTCAGAAACATCAGGTACCATAATTGCTAATCGCTGGAAATCTACAACATAGGCATCAACTGAATCCTTTTGCCTTACTTGGGCCAGCTCTCTGAAATGACTTTCAAGATCCTTCTTGTAAAAACGGCCAATGAGCCTTTGAGTGAAATCAACATAAGAGGTGATGAGGCTATGACCCTGAGTGATCACACCATGAGTCCACCAATCATCGGCATCACCATCAAGATGTGAAGTAGCGAACTTGATTGACTCACCCTCCATCATTGGGTTTAAACAAAGATAATTATCAAGCTTTTGGACCTATGACCTAGCAATACATTTTGCAGACCCGTCAAATGAAGGAACCGAAACCTTTCCAAGCTTCCGTTGGAGGTCCTGATTTTGGTTCCTTGGTCAATTTTTGTATTTGAGTTGGCAGAAATCATACAGAGATTGAAACTCTTCTCCCAGAGACAACCATTCTTGTTGATGATCAATAAAACTTTCACCCACAATCTATTGTCCACTTCCTTGATTCTGTTGTTGTCCCAAAAAAAGGGCATCATGGGCCTAGCTGTTGAAGCCTGAGAGGTTCTAGTGTTGTCAAGTGGATTGCTCCCATCATTGGAATTACTTGCATCACCACGGTTTTCATTAATGCCGCTAATCTAAGGGGTGCCACCACCAATATTCTGATTCAACAACAACTGTTATAACAATCGAGTCATCTGTTGTTGACTTCTCACCATCTCCTGTTGCCCTCTCGCCAAATCATTCAAAATATCTCTGGTACTAGGGTCTTGTGGAACCCTTTCACCAATGACGTCTTATCCTTCAGAATCTAAATCAAGTTGTTGTCTTCTTCTATAGACAATAAAGTCTCTGTCTTCAGGATTCATAAGCATGCAGGCTGAAATTTTCTAATTTTAACACTAACAATCTATAGAGGGTGTTAGCAACCAACAGGCTGGCAGGAAGACCAGCTCTGATACCACTATAATAAACCACCTCTATTTTTTTTTTGAAAGAAATTGCAACAAATGAATAACAATGTCCTCAACACTTTTTGATCACCCAATTCACAGTGAGGGCAAGATGAGAGCATACGGTGTTTTTGGATCTTTACAAGCAAACTATTGCAACAAAATAAACATCCACTTATTCAGTGGGCATCCACTTATTCAGTGGGAATTCACCACTTATTCAATGGGTAGACAAAGGAAATAACACAGGCACATCCACTTATTCAGTGGGAAGCCATTACAATAAACCACTTGTTCAGTGGGGTAAGTAGCCTAAACATGAATCAATCAGCTCCCACTGGCCGTAAAACCTTCCAAGGAATTACAATCACTTAAAATGAAATATAATTATTTATCACAAGGATTGTAATTTGCAATTTAAATATCTAAACCAAATTATTCAATCTCCCACTACTGCAATCACAAAATGAACACAAAATTATCAATGACATCAAAAACTCATCATAAAATGATATTAGGTCTTTGTGAAGCCTACACACTAACTCATCTACACTAACTCTCTCTATAAAAACATTCAAACTGAACACAATCACCAACCAACATTGTTGTTTCAAACTCAGATTAAATTGCCCTTACATGCTGCTGTACGGACGGCCATTAGAGGTCAAAATAACCCTTATAACACCTTAAACCTCATTGAATGTTCCTCAAACTGGTACAGTTCCTCCAGTAAGTGCCCAACCAAAGATGCAGTTTATCAGTGAAAACTAGCAGCGAACTCCTTCAATTCCTCACACCCAGCATACTGAAATGTATCGCTATCTAGGGTGTACAACTCAGATGTTTTGGGCTGCATTCTATATTTCATCTTTGAAACATCTTAATGCTATTTCCAGTGCCAAATAACAATAACTGCCATCTTAGGATTATTATTTAACAAGCAAGTACAGCTGGTACGACAGCCATGAAGTGTAGCACCCAGCAAGATGGAAACTTCACAAACTATTCAAAATGATCAGTATATCCATTCATAAATCTCCAAAATATATAGAACAATAACTCCCAACTTCTGAACACCTCAAAACCTAACATCTCCATTGAAAAGTAAAAGTGATCTCTGAATGAAATCACTTCTATCATCTAGGCAAGATCTTTCACCCCTGAAACTGAACTTCTTCAAGTGGGTTTTCGTCCTCAAGAAGGAATGGAAGAACTCACAGGTTCAATCCAACAACATAACAGTATAAAATCAATAGCATAACCTCAACAATGAGATCTCAATCCACTTATATGAGCAGTTTTACGTTACATGAGAATATAATTTTTTTTTAAAATAATTAACTTTTTCCTCTAACTTCAATAATTCCTTTTTCTCATGTCTAGGTGCTCACTTTTATGTGCCTAATCAAATAATAATTCAATAATTCCAACCTTAGGAGACTTAAGTGAAATTATCAATTAAATAGCAAATTAACCACCCAACTTACAGAAAATCCCAAACTGAAGCAAATTGCAAAATAAACCATACCAACACAATCCTGAAGGTTTGGGATGAAGAATGACACCAACTAGGTGACTTACTATAAATAGACATCTTCTCCAAGAAGTTTGGAGAGAAAATCGAAAGCCGAAAAATACTTCTGAAAGCTATGTTAGCATTTAGATTTTCACCTTTCAGTGCAATTCAAAACAGAACAACGTGTACAGTAGAACTGTTCTTCGAGTTAGGAGGGGAAGCTCCCTCAAACAAGAAATTTTAAAAAGACAATACAATTAACCTATTTTTTTGTTTTCTCAAAGGCACGAGCATAAGGCAATTCAAGCTCTTCTGCAATCCTATAAGAAGTTTTCCAAGCACTGCAAAAGAATAACTAATCTAAAAGCATACTTTTGATTTCTTCAAGTAAATCCAAAGATCAAAGAAATCAAATGAACATTGGCGAACTGATTTGAAAGGAAACACAAAGAACAAAGGAAGATCAAAGACGAATGTTTAGGCATCAAATCATAAACACTCGCTTTCAACCTCAACAACACAAAGCTTGCAGAAATTCAAAGCATACATCTATTCTCAAAGTAATAAATTACGCAACACAGTTGAACAATAAAAATGAGAGCAATAAAAGCTTCAACATTTACCATTAGGAAATTAGGTTTGTAGAATACACTTATTTATACTCTAAACAAAAGGTGCAATTAAATAGAAAAGAAGAGATAACTAATACTCTCCAACCTAACCCTAATGCTGCACGCAAGCATGCGAGCTAATTAGCATTTAAAAATATAAAATAAGTCTCATGTAATTCAGTTAACTGAACTTGCATGTTATTACAAATTGAGTTCCACAAAAAGATATTTTGCATGATTTCCAAAACAAATCTAAAAATAAATTTATCTTTGAAAAGCAAAGTCAGTTCTCAAAATAGAAACTGCTTCGGAAATCCCTCCAGCTGCCCAAAATAGATTTTCCTGAAAACACTAAAAAATGGAAACATTAAAAAATGGCTAAGTCTAGGAATTGAGATTTTTCTCCAATTCATCAACTTTAGCCTCACTTGGAATAATAATGGAGTCAAGGTGAACAGTCTTTGTTTGCAAAATGACACTTGCATCCTCAATTGTCTTCAATAGATCCATAAACTCCTTTTCAGCCTTAACAAATTTTACTGTGATTTTGGCCAAAAGGTACATCTTTGCTACATGAGGATCTCCACAAAACCTCTCACGAATCAGCCGTATAAACTCATTCTGCAAGTCATGTACAAGCCAATTTACGCCTTCGTCAAAGAAGTACCTGCAAGGGATGCGCTGGATGAAATCAATCACATACTTCTCAACATTGAGAAGTTTCTCCTTCAATGTAGCTAACTCTGAGGCTATGTCATTTGAGATATAAATCAAAAAGGAATATTGATGTGTCCACGAAAAGAGTGTGGATCTATGCTCTGTTGTCATGGGCCTCAAGCCAAGGGCTTGCAACCTCACCAAAATCTTATCATAGATAGGTGCCATCTTTGTCATGCAATCCAACATACTATCAACCCCAAGGAGAATATCCTTAGTATTTGCCATTGTTGCAGTCAACTTTGCAAGAAAATCGACACCCTTCACTATGAAGTCCTCTATCCAGTCCTTCATATGCTTGTCGTACACCACCAATTGGCTCAATTGCCTCTAATCATCAGAAGAGTCCATTACCTGCGACAAGAGAAGTGAAGGTTGTGAAGGAGAATGCAAAAGCTGAGAAATGTATTGCTGCAGCTATTGGTTTTCCGCTTTGAGGGCAGCCTCGTCTTCTCCGTCCTTCATCACTCTATCTCTCATAGTATCAGTGGCAACCTCCAATATGTTCACTGTGGCATGTCGGGTGCTTCTGCCCAAGTTAGCCTTGATGATCAAGAAATTATCAGGCTCAACATCCACCACCATCTTATCCTCAGGAGGAATGGCAGTCTCCAAAATCATGTCGCCCTCAGGAGTGCTCAAAATCCTTGATTATTTCTCCAATTTCTTCGCAGAGTGCTCCCTGTATGATCTGGCAAGAGCCCTGAAATCTAGCTGATATGAAGGCCTTTTCTTCTTCTCTCCAATTGCCATGCGAAGCCAAGTGGCAGTAGCCTTTTCCAGGCTCTGACTCTGGATGGGCTTCTACCTCAACTTCTGGACCAGGTGTGGGCTCAACCTCAGTTGCAACATCTGGCTAAATCTCTGCCTCAACCTAGGTCTACTCAACTCTTGATGAGTCAAAAGGTGTGGAAGTGTTATGTATAGGAGACACATGCGGCTCTGGCACTAACGACGATGACAGTGAATCCTCACCAAAAGAAGAAGAGGAAGAAGTAGTAGAAGAGGAAGTGGTAGGCAAACTCGGCTCTGCAGATGATAAATTAATTGCATCCGGAAGCTACTGAACTGGTGCCTTATAATGAGTTCTAATCTTCTATATCACTCTCGGGGGCTCTTTCTCAGGAATATCCAATCCCTTGGTCTTCTCGCCTACTACCTTTGATTTCAATCGTGTCATCAAGCAAGAAAAAGAAGCTGGCGGCTCCACTGTAGGAGTTTTGTCCTTGTAGACTTTAGCTCTCTTTTCCCTCTGAGTATTGAGGAACATCCAACTGCACTTCACAACCGCTTGGGTCCTCTCAATGATAGCGATTGATTCTTTGATGGACCAATCTATCTATGGTAAAGGTCGCTGATCAATTTTCTCCTTAATGAATTTAGGAGAAAGAACATTATTATCCTCTTCTAAGCCTCTAACATCCTCCTCTAGAAAAGCCGATATTTGCTCCAATGTGAAGCGATTGAAAGTCCACCGGCGAACCTCAAACTCATCCTCACAGTTAGCCCAATAGTCTTCAATGGTAGGCATATGAACAAACTTGTTGCCAACTCTGGATTTCATCACCTCCTTGGGGTCATAGGTGCTCTTTTCCTTGAAGATCTTAAAATCAAATTTAGACATCTCTTCTCCAATTATCTTGGCATCAGCGGCATTCTTGCATTTGTAGAAACTGAGTTGTATACGAAAATCGACTACATTCTTATCCCTGCTGCGTAGAAAAGTGTGAACCTCTAAACTCTGACGCATGAATTCCATGAACACCACCTCGTCAGAAGGGTACCTTGGGAGCATGTATGGATATGAAGTGAACCCATACACTCGAATATATGAAAATGTAGGAAACTATATGAAGCAATCCGCACAATCTGAGATCATTGCCCTTGCCTCCTCTAAAATGCGCACATGCATTTGATTTTCCAAGTCTCGCACTGTATACATCAAGAATGCATCATTGACGCAATGGAAATGCCTCAAGGACTCAAAAAACTACAACTGAGGATATACCCTGAATATTCTAGAATTCTGTGAGGAGCATATAAAGTTCAACTGGCAAAGTTGCGTTGCTTCGCCACCATGTATACCAAAAAATGATATCATTCTGAATTCACGAGTTTGAGGGAACTCTACGATTTGCCAGTGAATGCAATTGCTTATGAGGGAACCCCAATCATAAGTCTCACTGCCATTAACTACATTCGGCTTGCCCTGTGATGCGGTTAAGCAATGTAATCATGATAGAGAATTCATCCTTGAATTCTCCTCTACACACATTCCTTGAAAGTGTGCTTGTAATGTCCCCATTTTGAGCAAGCATCAGAGTCTGATGGTTTAGCCTATCACTGGGTCCTCGTAGGCTAATAATGGTGTTTAGAGGACCCTATTGTGGAGTTTTATGGCTCTCCAGAGGGTAGTTGTCTGTGTTTTCATCCCCAAATCCTTCGTATGTTCTGAGGCATTGATATTCGGGGGGTTTCTGGCATTATTTGCATATACTTACTATTTATAGTAAGTCAGTTGGACATTAGAGACCCACCTTACTATTTCTAGTAAGGCATCCAGATGGAAAGAGGAGTAGTGGGTTTACCGATGGCGAAGTCAAAATTGATGAATGATGTTTATTTATGTGTAATGTCCCCCATCGAGCCCATTAGACCAGTGGACAGGGATTAGCCTATAACCAGACTCCCGTAGGCTAATGGAGATGTTTAGGGGGTCATTTTAGGGGACTACTATTTATAGTAAGTTGGGAGCCGGGCACTTGCTATTTATGGTAGGGCAGTGTGGATGGTCTTGGCACAGGAATTCATGTTGTTTAAGGGCCCAAGGTGATATAAGTCGATATATAAGTTAAATTAAATATTTAACTTTACTATTCAAAAATAAGTCACTTTAAATTATAAAGTAATGTTGCTTTATAAAGTTAAGTTATAACTTAAAGTGAGGTGACTAGGACGTGGGCTCCCCTCATAGAGAGACAAGGGGATGTTTAATAAATTAAAAAATAATTAAAAAACCCTCTTCTTGGGCGTTGGGCTTGGAAGCAACAAAAAGGGGAAAAGAAGGCTCATTTGCCTTATGCGAAGATTATGAAAATCGCTCTCCCTTTGTGAGTTGTTTGTGTTTTGGCCTTGGAGCTTGGCTCTAGGGTTTTGATATTGACAGTGTTGGGACGAAAACCCCTGCATTGATCTCTTTACTCGTGCGTGGAAGATCGTATCAGGTGGGGCTATTGGAGGCTTCATCCAGAGATCTCATTTGGGCATTCAACTGATCCATTTCGGTGAAGAATCGGGAAAGAAATGGAGTTATTCGAAGAAGATTACATATGCAGCCATTGATAAAGGGTTGATGAACAGATTTTGAAGATTTTGAAGGAGTTTATTGCTGTATTGAACAACCATATGCAAGTCGTACACTCTTTGACAAGGCCATACCTCTCTTGTTGGCATTTTGTGGAGGTTTGAAGTACTTTTTGGTGTGCATTCCCATTCAAATCAGGTCGCCCAGCTGCTGCAAACATTATTGGTACAAAACAGAGTTATTAGGACGAGATTCGACCTTGTTTGGAGCTGATTTGCATTGCTAAGGGGGCCGTACAGCTGAAGGTATAGTCGTGGGACTACTGGGAGCTGTTTGCATTGGCGTTTGGAGTTGAAGATACCATGATTCATGGCGCCTAGGGTTTAATGTCCAGATGCAGCATATTACCAAATGATATCTCTTCATTTCTTGGAGTTTTAGAGTGTTTCTTGTGCTTTGTATTGCTGGTCCTCTGTCAGCATCCGTATGAAGTTGTAAAACTCAATCTGGGTATGTCAATATAATTCATATTTTGGCTAAATACAATCTGGGTCATTGTTAGTTTCTTGTTATCTTTTCTAGTTTCTCTGGGTTTTCCATATATGCTTCATTTTCTATGTCAATGTTGCAAAAATTGTACATGCAGAAACATGCAATAAAACCATAAACCCAAAACCATCAGAAAACATAAAAAACACATACAGAACAGACATATACAGAGGGGTGTATGTTACAGTGGCATCAGAGAAGAAGATCTTGTCACCTTGTGATACAGATACAGACATGTAGTGAGTTATGTATCCTATGCAATCATTGACACACCATTACAATTTGAGAAGGAGCTAATCACAACCAGAGATTCAAACTCTGCAGTTGGTACAGGAAGGAGAAGTACCCATAGAGGATCCATTTTCAAGAGAAATACCACCAATTACAGAACCTACAAGTGAGATGGGTGACAGGGAAAATGAAAAACCAAGCATGCGTGAGATCCTTAATGTGCTCACCAAGAGTCAGTTAGCTATGGAGAGAGACTTGAGGGAGTTGAGAGAATCACAGGCTTAGATAGCAAATATCCTTGAGCAGTTAGCACCCCAGGATGGAAGGGATAACAGGGATAATCACCATGACAGGAACAAGTACAATGGACGTGACAGGTACAAGAACAATGGTGGTGATAGAAACAGGGACAATGGAGGCGATAAGAACAGGAATAATGCGGGTGATAAACACAATGGTGACAGGAACCAGGGAGATAGGAATAATGGGGATAGGAACCAAGATGACAGACACGGGTACAGAGATGATGAGGGTGAGGCATCGGTTACCCATCAGAGGGCTTCACAGTTCACAGCAGGTGATAGACCTAGTATACCCACTTTTGCTCCCAGGAACCAAGTTGCTGAACAGGACCTCACACAAGCTGAGTTTCAGGAGGAGATTCTGAGGGATTGGAGAGCATCCAGTGCAGAGTTTAGGGTTGAGATGACATTTGTTGAGTACTCTGACATTAGGATTAGGAATAGACGTCATCAGGGAGGTAGACCTTAGAACCAGAAGTTGCAGAAGAAAGTGAGCAAAATGACACTTCCCTATTTTGATGGATCGGGTAAGACCACCGTGAGAGCTTGGGTCCAGAAATTGCACAGCTACTTGCAGATCAGTCACGTGCCAGAGGAGGACGCCATTACTTATGCAACTTTACACTTGGAGGGGACTGCACATAAGTGGTGGAGCAACGGGAAGGTCACATTGGGTCACAATCAGATCACTTCATGTGTGGAGTTCACTGCTAGACTGATCGATAGGTTTGACAAAAAGGACCCAGAGTTACAGTTTAAGGAGTTGGCACAGCTGAGGCAAAGTGGATCAATAGACTCCTACATATCTGAGTTCCAGGAACTATCTGTTATGGTCCCAGATATTTCATAGTGTAGATTAATCATTCTATTCATTGATGGATTATCAAACCCACTACATGGTTGGACTAAGGGCTTTGACCCTGCTTCACTCCAGGAGGCCATGAAAAAGGCCCGAGACATGTAGTCATCAGTGTGGCGGAGTAAATTTCAGTCTAAGGGCTTCCCTCATAGGAGGGATAAGGAGGAGAGGAGACCCATCCAGAGAGATGTTGAGCAGCCTAGAGACAAATCAAATAGGTTGACAACTGACCAGCTCAACGAATACAGAAGGAAAAAGCTTTGCTTCCATTGCAAAGAACAACGGGATCCCTCGCATAAGTGCCCACACAAGGCTAAGGCCAAGTTGATTGAGTATTATTCAACCAAGGAGATTCAGTCAGAGGCATTCAATTCAGACTCAGATTAGCCTTCAGACCATGGGGATAGTAGCGATGAGAGAGCATCACAGCACAGTGTTGGTAGTGGTGGTACTCTTGCCCAGCTTTCCAATTTCTAGAAGGTTGGTTCTTTCAGGGTGTGTGGTGTACATGGTGGATAGCGTATCATCACCCTCATTGATACATGAGCCACACATTACTTTATTGACGTGGGGTTGGTAGCTCGCAGGGGATTGAACGTAGAAGAATTCGAAGGCTTCAAAGTAAAAAAAAATATCAAGATTGAAGATCATCATGGGCGAGTATGAGTTGGTGGATGACTTCTACGTTGTTGGCATTGGGGATACAAATGTTGTACTTGGCATGCATTGGATGAGCCAGTTAGGAGAGTTCACCATGAATCTGCAGAAGATGGAAATGAAATTTGAATTCAATAGAAAGAAAATATGCCTTAGAGGCTTGTTAGATGGTGGACCATGGTGGTGTCACTAAAAAGGATGAAGAGGTTATTGTGACATGACCAGGTAGAGTGGGCAACAGAGTGCCTCATTATGCCAGAGTCCCCACCTTAGCAGAAGGGCAGTTATCATCCTGATATTCAGAAACTCTTGTCCAAGCACAACAAAGTGTTTGGAGATATACGACCAGGAGTGCCTCCAGATAGAGGCATAGAGCATGTCATCGAGTTGGAGGATGGGACTAAGCCCATCATGATCACTCCCTATTGTCATCCTAACAGACTGAAGGATGAGATAGAAAAGACCATCAAGGAGTTGTTGGAGATGGGACACATTCGGCCCAGCAAGAGTCCCTTTGCTTCTACAGTGGTATTGGTTAAGAAGAAGGATGGTACAATTAGAATGTGCATTGACTACAGGGCACTAAACAAGAAAACCATCAAGAACAGGTACCCTATTCCGAGGATTGATGAGCTGATAGATGAGCTGCATGGTGCCTGTTATTTTTCCAAAATTGATTTGAGATCAAGATACCACCAGATCCGTATGAGGGCAGAGGACATAGAGAAGATTGCTTTCAGGTGTCATTACGGCCACTTTGAGTTTCTTGTGATGTCGTTTGGACTTACCAATGCCCCTGCTACTTTCCAAAGTTGCATGAATCAAATATTCAGACAGCAGCTTAGGAAGTTTGCACTAATATTCTTCGATCATATCCTAATTTTTAGCAGGACTTGGGAGGATCATTTGAGACATCTGGAGGAGGTATTGAGCATAATGGAGAGTGAGTCCCTCTATGCCAAAGAGTCAAAATGTGACTTTGGCATGACTGAGCTTCTCTATTTGGGCTACATTATCAGTGTTGATGGTGTCAGGGTAGACCCAGAAAAGATAACGGCAATTGTTGATTGGCCCCCACCCACAAACCTCACACAGCTTAAGGGCTTCTTTGGACTTTGCGGGTTTTACAAGAGGTTTGTAAAAGGTTTCTCTCAGACAACTGCACCATTGACAGACTTGATGAAGAAGGGAGCCTTTGAGTGGAATGACAGAGCTCAACAGTGCTTTGATCACTTCAAGCACTTGATGTCTACTTGCCCTGTATTGGCCATTCCCGATTTCTCTAAGCCTAGAGTGTAATGCATTAGGAGAGGGGATAGGAGCAGTGCTCATGTAGGAGAAACATCCGATAGCATTCGAGAGCAAAAAACTTCAGGGTCTTGAGAGGAGCTACTTGATGTATGACACAAAGATGTTGGCCATAATGCCTGCATTGGCCAAATTCAGACCATATCTGGTAGGTGGGAAGTTCATCATCAAAACAGACCACAACAGCATAAAATATTTTATGAACCAAAAGGATCTAAATGACAGACAACAGAAGTGGGTTAACAGGCTCCAGGCTTATGACTTTGACATCGAGTATGTGAAGGGGAAGAGGAATGCAGTTGCAGATGCATTGTCGAGGAGACCTCACTTGTGCTTAGTTGGACAGATATCTGTTGATTGGAGGGGGCTAATTGCAACAGAGTATGTCAAGGACACTTGGGTAGCAGGAGTTATTGAGGGCACAATCAAGGACGATAGATATTCTGTGGTGAATGATTTGATCATATACAAAGACAAGATATTTTTCGTGCCCAGTTCTCAGTTTAAACATAAGGTGATAAGGACTTTCCATGATACTCCAATGGCTGGCCATCCTTGATTCTACAAAACGTACAGACTGATTCGGGAGAGGTTCACATGGAAAGGGCTTAAGGAGGAAGTGTTCAAGTATGTTTGTGAGTGTCCCATTTGCCAGCAAAATAAGCATGAGCATACTTACCCAGCAGGTTTATTACAGCCATTACCTATTCCCAATCAAAAATGGGAAATGTATCTCCATGGACTTCATTACAAGGTTGCCTAAGGTGCAGGGGAAGGATTGTATTTATGTGGTGGTCGATAGACTCACCAAATTTGCACACTTCTTCGCCATTTCAACAACCTTTACAGCTGCTCAAGTGGTTGATTTTCTCTTTAGGGAGATATTCAAGTTACACGAGGTACCAAAAGCATAGTCAATGACAGGGACAGCAAGTCCCTGAGTTTATTTTGGAAGGAGCTATTCAGACTTTGTTACTGAGTTGACTCCTAGTACCAGTTACCACCCGCAGACAAATGGCCAAACATAGGTGGTGAACAAGTGGTTAGAGGGGTATCTCCGTAATTATGTTTCGGGGCAGCAGAAGGCATGGATTAGATGGTTGCACTTGGAGGAGTACTGTTATAATACTGCATACCACATGTCTATTCAGATGATTCCTTTCAGGGCACTATATGGTTATGATACCCCATGCTTCACAGATCTCTTACTTGGTGACAGTTGGGTGCGTAAGGCAAAAGATCTTTTATAGGAGGGCCAGGATATAGTTAAGGAGCTCAAAGAAAATATACAGCAAGGACAAAATCAGCAGAAGCTTTATGCTGATCAGCACCGGGTGGAGAGGAGTTTCGAGGTTGGAGATATGGTGTATTTGAAACTCCAACACTACAGGCAATCCACTCTCAAGAAGAGTGGAGCAGAGAAATTAAAACCCAGGTTTTATGGCCCATTCAGGATTACCAAAACAGTGGGTGAAGTGGCCTATGAGCTCGAATTGCCAGCAGACAGCAAAGTGCATAATGTGTTTCATGTTTCCAAATTGAAGAAAGCTCTTGGCCACAATGTGATTCCTTCAGTAGAGCTTCCTCCGTTGGATGAGGAGGGAAAGTTAATTTTGGTGCTAGAAGCTAGCACTAACACCCGAGAGAGGCATTTGAGGAAACGGGTCATTAGAGAATACCTGGTTAAGTGGAAGAATTTACAAGTTGAGGATGCCACTTGGGAGAGTGAGCAGATATTACAGCATCCTGCGCTGAGGTTGCTTGAGGACAAGCAATCTTTCGGAGGGCAGACTGTAATGTCACCCATCTAGCCCATTAGACTAGTGGACAGGGATTAGCCTATAACTAGACTCTCGTAAGCTAATGGAAATGTTTAGGGGGTCATTTTAGGGGACTACTATTTATAGTAAGTTGGGAGCCGGGCACTTGCTATTTATGGTAGGGCAGTGTGGATGGTCTTGGCACAGGAATTCATGTTGTTTAAGGGCCCAAGGTGATATAAGTCGATATATAAGTTAAATTAGATATTTAACTTATACTATTCGAAAAATAAGTCACTTTAAGTTATAAAGTAATGTTGCTTTATAAAGTTAACTTATAACTTAAAGTGAGGTGACTAGGAGGTGGGCGCCCCTCATGGAGAGATAACGGGATGTTTAATAAATTAAAAAATAATTAAAAAACCCTCTTCTTGGGCATTGGGCTTGGGAGCAACAAAAAGGGGAAAAGAAGGCTCATTTGCCTTAAGCGAAGATTATGAAAATTGCTCTCCCTTTGTGAGTTGTTTGTGTTTTCGCTTTGGAGCTTGGCTCTAGGGTTTTGATATTGACAGTGTTGGGACGAAAACCCCTACATTGATCCCTTTCCTCGTGCGTGGAAGATCGTACCAGGAGAGGCTATTGGAGGCTTCATCCAGAGGTCTCATTTGGGCATTCAGTTGATCCATTTCGGTGAAGAATCGGGCAAGAAGTGGAGTTATTCGAAGAAGATTACATATGCAGCCATTGATAAAGGGTTGATGAACAGATTTGTAAGATTTTGAAGGAGTTTATTGCTGTATTGAACAGCCACATGCAGGCTGTACACTCTTTGACAGGGCCATCCCTATCTTGTTGGCATTTTGTGGAGGTTTCAAGTACTTTTTGGTGTGCATTCCCATTCAAATCAAGTTGCCCAGCTGCTGCAAGCATTATTGGTACAAAACAGAGTTATTAGGAGGAGATTTGACCTTGTTTGGAACTGATTTGCATTGCTAAGGGGGCTGTACAGCTGAAGGTATAGTCGTGGGACTGCTAGGAGTTGTTTGCATTGGCATTTGGAGTTGAAGATACCATAATTCATGGCGCCTAGGGTTTAATGTTCAGCTGCAGCATATTACCAAATGATATCTCTTTATTTCTTGGAGTTTTAGAGCATTTCCTGTGCTTTGTATTGCTGGTCCTCCGTCAGCATCTGTATGAACTTGTAAAACTCCATCTGGGTATGTCAATATAATTCATATTTTGGCTAAATACAATCTAGGTCATTGTTAGTTTGTTGTTATCTCTTCTAGTTTTTCTGGGTTTTCCATATATGCTTCATTTTCTATGTCAATGTTGCAAAAATTATACATGCAAAAACATGCAATAAAACCATAAACCCAAAACCATCAGAAAACATTAAAAACACATACAGAACAGACATATACAAAGGGGTGTATGTTACATTATGGAGTTTAATTATTATTAAAGTAAAGCTTTAATAATAATTAAATATTAATTATTAGTGCACATTATTAAATGTTATTTGACTTTATTATTTAAAAGGCCATTTAGTGATTATAAAGTCAAGTTATTAAAAAGGTGCATTTAAGTCATATTGGGCGGCCACTTATGAGATATATTATAAAGTGCCAAAACAAATGATATTAATGATATTTTTAAATGATTAAAATGCTTCATATTGAATCGACCACTTAAAGGAGTATTTAAAGGCAGTTTGAAAGAAAATTCATTATTTTCTTGCATCATTCTACACTTGTCGTTTATGAGCCTTTTGGCATTGGAGAGCTTTTTCTCTTGGAGGAGAAGGAAACCTAGGGTTTCAGATTTATTGGCTTGGAGAATGAAGTTCTTCGTGGTTATTGCTACCCTAGTGTGTGAGATATCACTTGAAGGCTGCATTATTTGCTAGCTTCACATCAGGAGCTGCATTTGAGCTTATTTGGAGAAGAATATATTACAGGTGTTAACACATGATTTGAAGGTGTATTGTGGAATTCATGACCCCATATCCGAGTCGTACAGCCTCCCTTCCTGGCCGTACCAGTTATAAGTTTCTTGGAGGTGTTTGTGGCAGATTCTACATTGTTTCTCATCTCCTTTTTGGCGCTCAGGGTCTGCAGATATTATCAGTCTCATATCAGCAAGTAAGGGACAGTTTGGAGGAGTTTAGTGTTGCTGTTATATCCCAGCCAAGGGGTCGTACCAATCCAGGCCAATCGTACTCTTTCTAGCAGAGATTCATGTTTGTTGTAAGAGTTGAAGTGGGAACTTGCTATATCAAAGTTGAGGGTCTGCAGTGATAATCTGGGGAATGTGAAGAGATTTCAAGCAGATTTCCATTATGTATAATGCTGCCATGCCAACAGCAGGCCGTCCCCGTTAACCCAGCAGCCACATTGAAACTTGGAAGACTTGTGAGGTCACCAAAAGATCGAAAATCTCCTTATGTCTAATGCATCTTGTTTATCTATAGTTATCCAACTGAGTTTGTATTGTTTGGAGGAGATTCATTCATCCTAGTTGTACTGACATCTTCCAGCTATGTATACATTGTTTCAGCTAATGGGTATGTTGGGAAAATAAACTTTCTTGCATATCTTGATATGGGTATTGCTTACTTGTGTTGTGCAATGCATTTCCTTTGAAATAAAACAACTGGGTATCTACATATTACTATGTTTTCGAAAAATATATCCTTGCATGTTTGTTTGTCAAAAATACAAAAAAAACTATAAACCACATGCAAAATCACATGCAATTCTCAGTTAGTAAATATCCAGATCGGAGTGGGATATCACATTGGTATCAGAGCTAGATCCTGCCATCTTGAATTGGGTTTAAATAAATTATTCATTGAGCTCACAGTTATCACACTAGAGTGACCAGCACTCTTCTTCAGCTACATTGTTTCCCAGTCCAGTTTTAAAAATGAGTTCAGGCAGTGGTGAAGTAATAGTATCAAGTGATTGTAAGTAATTAGCCAGAATGCTATATGAACAAGGTAGTAAACTTGGCGGATCATCACAATCTAGATATGATACTTTGTGCATTTTGAGAACGCTGGAAGAAAATTTAAGTCTTGTTGGACAGTCACCTTCAGGATTGCTACAGATAGCTATGACTCCAGCAGTGACTTCGTTGGGCGAGCATAGGTATTTGAGACACACTGACAGTGAGATTAGATTCACTATTGCCCTACGCATCAGTTAGATTATGAGGATTACAGCTCCTCGAACTCCCTATGATGTGATCACCATGAGGTAAGTTATGCAGCTGATTGTGTATAGTTTGGTTCGGATAGGAGATGTTTGTAGTCCTACTTTTAGAAGGAAGGTCAAGATATTAGAGCTTATGGCATAGGTGAGATCATGCATTGTTAGGGTTGATTATGATTATCATGACCTTGTTTTGCAATTGTTCTATCTCCTTTTAGATTTAATTAGCGAGAAACATGATAAGATTATCCAAGACTACATGAGAGATCATGCTTACAATTATTAATGACAGTGCTGACATCTCTCAGCCCATCCTGTCTTTACTACTATCTGTTCATAGGCATGAACAAGAGTTATCTCTAGCTGCAAATGGTTTGTTACATAGCGTTTTCAAACAATGTGAGAGTAAGTTAAGGCGCTACTTGTTTGTTGAGGAGCAAAAGGAAGGAAAGAATGATGAAGTGAAAACCATACATCATGATAGGGGTATGGTAGAGCTTCAGAATGATATTCACAGCGCTCAACAAGTTGTTATCAGCCATGATAACAGTTCTGATTTTTACGACAGTAGCCTTAATGTTGAGCTTACTCATGAGATAGCAGCCATTCCATGTGAGGATAATGGATGTGTGGAGTTCCCTGACATTGACACTCAAGATTTGGGTGTTAAAAATGAATTATGTGATGAGGATTCAAGACACAGCAAGTCTGATTTTGCAAATCAGACCTTGGAAAATGAATCAGAAAATTCACTTATTGGCGATGACTCCCAGGATCGCTCTTCGGATGGACATGCAGTTACAATGGAAGAAGAAGTGTGCGAAGATATTGTCAAATCAGCAATTTCTTCAATGTCTTTTGTGCCATCCTATGAGGTACATAACAGCAGTACCTTTGATGATATTGTGTGCAAAGTCATAAGTACACATGATGCTGCTTATCATTTAGTGAGCGATAATGATACAGCCTCATATCATAGTGCAGACTATACATCAGAAAACTTATATGGGAGTGATAAGTTCCAGGGTCCTCATCATTTGGTAGGGCAACTAAAGGTTAATGACTGTATGATTGCCACAGCCATAGAGCATTTTGATGTTGCTCGTCAGATGTTGGCTACTTATGGTTGGAGTACTCTCGTATCAAATGAGCACTGTGATAGTGGCCTTTCCCTTGCTGAGTTTCATGCACTCTAAGGAGCAATTGGAATAATAAAACAAAATTACCTACAGTTGCTGACAGAGATTATCTTCTCGAGTGGGATTGCATCTGTTATGATGCGTTGAAGGGAAAGGAAGAGGAGGTTGATGAGCTCACTCATGAACTTGAGGTGACCATGGAATCTTTGAAGAGCACTTAGTTGGCCCTTCAAGAGTCTAAGACGCGAATAGATGAGCTTACCGTGAAGTTGAGCTTGGTACAGTCTTCACCATCTACAGATACAGTTCAGGTTTCTATGGCAACGATGGGTGAGGAGCATTTATCCACGGATTATGGTTGTGAGCAGGTTGAGGATGTGGTTACATCCATCACAGATACAGGTGTAGTTGATACGGATGGGATTAGTGAACTGGTTGAGAGCTGCAAAGAACCACTTGATGCGCCAGGTTCTCCTGAGGTTAGTCCCATGCCAGATGATGCAGAGCAGGTGATTGAGAGCTCTTGTGATGTAGTAGTGGATTCCCCAGAGAGTTGGGTGACAGTTCACGTTACTACTCCATCTTCTTCATGGGAGATATGCAGAGCATCATCTAGTTGGGAGGTTGGTTCTCAAGTTGATTTGTTTCCCTCTCCTAGAAGCAAATCAGTCATTCCATCCCATGCAGTTGATTTTGATCGACAGCTTGTTGAGCCACAGAGTTGGAGAGATAATCTAAAGGTTACAGGAGAGAAGGTTGATTCAACCTTCTCTCGCTTTGATTGCACGAATAAATTTATTGAGAACCTTCTTTGGAGAGCAGAGTTTGAGGAGAGACAGTACGGAGTCTCAATTGGTACTCGCATTCGTGATTTGCGCTTTATCAGGCGTGCTTTGGAGGCATTGAAATCAGAATACCTCCATTTGCTTCATGATAGGGATTTTGCTATTGGGTTTGCAGAGAGGGTTGCCAAAGTGCCTACCCAATTAGCTGTTCGAGATCAGAGACGTGAGCCACCTTCTGATTCCAGTGATGAGAGTGATGAGAGTGCTGAGAAGTGTGTTCCACAGGACTTTGATGGTCAGCCATTGACAGAGGTGGGAGCATTTTATCTTGACTGCATAGCGAGGAGTGCTCATCACTTCTTCTTTAGTCCACACATGGGGGATTTGATGATGCGTTGGGTGTGGATTGGCTCAGAGTTTATACCATCCATTGTGGGATGAAGAGTTACCGTCTTCAGAAGATGGAACTAGTGGCTGCAAGTACCCGACTTAGTTGTTTGCAGGGAATGACTTGCAGAGTCAGCGATCTGTTATCCATCATGATGATATGTCTCTGACGGAATTTGCTACTTCCTTGTCACAAAGATTACCTAGGGATACATAGTTTCAAGAAAGTTGTGGTTTTAGTCAGCATGATGACTTGTTTGATCCTTTCAGCAGTGGTGGAGAGATTTATCATTCTCTCGTTTTGGGAGTAGTTATTCATCTTCCAGCACCTATGAGAGATAGTCAGCACATCCATGGGTGTTTAGCAAAGGATGGAGAGAGTTTTGGTGTAACAGATGCTTTCAGATATTCTTATCTCCACATGACAGATGGATGTGAGTTCCATTTGCATTGGGATCCAGGTGGTGACGGAGTTGGCACTGCAATTTGGTTGGGTCCCGTCGGTTTGCTTCACCATTTTCAGCATGGTGAAGTTGAGATCAGATTAGCGCAGAGAAAGTTGAAGCATATCAGACATAGTCGACTTCCTTTCTCGGTTTGGGATCCAGGAATATATTGTTGGACACTCTAGTGTGCTATGGGATCCTTCTTGTGCATCAGGGTTCCAATCACAGTTCACTAATGAGCATTGCAGCGTGTACATGGTGTGGATTGCTTACAGCTTCACCTTTGGTTCACATGTACATGTGTTGTTTCTGATGCACTATTCTTGTACGCCTAAGTTGGACAGTTGTACTGTCATTTATCTTTGCACAGTTGTGCTTATACTGGTCTTGTTAGAATTATTTGGTGATATGTGGGTTATTCTACAGTTCTTCCCTTAGGCCTTTGTTGGAGTAATGTTATCTATTCAATTGTGATTGCTTGAGGACAAGCAATTCTAAGGAGCACGGACCCTGTTGTGGAGTTTTATGGCTCTCCAGAGGGCAGTTGTCCGTGTTTTCATCCCTAGATCCTTCGTATGTTCTGAGGCATTGATATTTGGGGGGTTTTTGGCATTATTTGCATATACTTACTATTTATAGTAATTTAGTTGGACATTAGAGACCCACCTTACTATTTTTGGTAAGGCATCCAGATGGACAGAGGGAGTAATGGGTTTGCCGGTGGCGAAGTCAAAATTGATGAATGATGTTTATTTATGGAGTTTAATTATTATTAAAGTAAAGCTTTAATAATAACTAAATATTAATTAAAAGTGCACATTATTAAATGTTATTTGACTTTATTATTTAAAAGGCCATTTAATGATTATAAAGTCAAGTTATTAAAAAGGTGCATTTAAGTCATATTGGGCGGCCACTTATGAGATATATTATAAAGTGCCAAAGCAAATGATATTAATGATATTTTTAAATGATTAAAATGCCTCATATTGAATCAACCACTTAAAGGAGTATTTAAAGGCAATTTGAAAGAAAATTCATTATTTTCTTGGATCATTCTAGACTTGTCGTTTATGAGCCTTTTGGCATTGGAGAGCCTTTCTCTTGGAGGAGAATCAAACCTAGGGTTTCAGATTTATTCGCTTGGAGAACGAAGTTCTTCATGGTTATTGCTATCTGAGGGTGTGAGATATCACTTGAAGGCTGCATTATTTGATAGCTTCACATCAGGAGCTGCATTTGACCTTATTTGGAGAAGAATATACTACAAGTGTTAAGAGATGATTTGAAGGTGTATTGTGGACTTCATGACCCCATATCCCAGTCGTACAGCCTCCCTTCCTGGCCATACCAATTATAAGTTCCTTGGAGGTGTTTGTGGTAGATTCTACATTGTTTCTCATCTCCTTTTTGGGGCTCAGGGTCTGCAGATATTATCAGTCCCATATCAATAAGGGACAATTTGGAGGAGTTTAGTGTTGTTATATCCCAAGAAAGGGGTCGTACCAATCCAGGCCAGCCGTACTCTTTCTAGCAAAGATTCATGTTTGTGATAAGAGTTGAAGTGGAAACTTGCTATATCAAAGTTGAGGGTCTACAGTGATAATCTGGGGGAATGTGAAGAGATTTCAAGCAGATTTCCATTATGTATAATGTTGCCATGCCAACAACAGGTGGTCCCTGTTAACCTAAGAGCCACGTTGAAACTTCGAAGACTTGTGAGGTCACCAAAAGATCGAATATCTCCTTATGTCTGATCCATCTTGTTGATATGTAGTTATCCAATTGAGTTTGTATTGTTTGGAGGAGATTCATTCATCCAAGCTGCTGTACTAACATCTTCCAGCTATGTATACATTGTTTCAGCTAATGGGTATGTTGGGAAAATAAATCTTCTTGTCTATCTTGTTATGGGTATTGCTTACTTGTGTTGTGCAATGCATTTCCTTTGAAATAAAATAACTGGGTATCTACATATTACTATGTTTTTGAAAAATATATCCTTGCATGTGTGTTCGTCAAAAATGCAAAAAAAACTATAAACCACAAGCAAACTCACAGGCAGTTCTCAGTTAGTAAATATCCAGATCGGGGTGGGATATTACAGTGCTTTTCTCCTTCAACCACTTAGATGCTATTTTCTGACATTTATCAACCTCTGTGCTCCATACTCTGTCACAATCTTCAAGGTTGAGTTTAAGGGAGTGCTCAAAAGGTAGAATACCAAATGCAAACTCGATGTCGTCTAGTTCGAGACTAACAAGTACTCTCCCGTCCACTGCTCCAATTTCCCTTGTCTCAAGGTCGTAATGCTTTAAGCAAGCAAGTACGAACTCTAGGCACTGAACCGATATAGGGAAGAGTCGGCTTGAGTTAGCCCGGAGTGAATCAAATTCTTTGCAGAAACATTGTCAATTTTCATCATGGAGTCCAAGTCAAAACCCTCGGGGGAAACTTGGCATAAATCTGTCTCTTTAACCTTTGAATAATCATGGATGAGTGTCGATTTGGCCTCAATAGTGATGGAAGAATATTGCATGTTGTCTTTGAGGCTTTGAGAAGTGTTCTTCTTCGTTGTCCCGCACTAGAAAATGCAAAATCAGACCTCTTTTAGCTCGCTGTCCCAAAAAATCAGACCTTTTTCTTTGTTGTCCAACTCAGAATTTCTTGAAAAAAGTGTATAATTTGCCTTGGAAAGTGAAATTTCTGAGTTTTCCCTTCAATTTCACCCTTAGAAATGGATGCAAATATCGATTTGAAATGTTTTTAGGTGCTGGGAAAGCACAAAAACACTAAAAATGACACTTTTAGGTCAAAAACATGCCCTAGAAGGTGGCTGGATCTGCTCAAAAATGAAGAAATCTTTAATGAAAAAGTCTGATTTTTGACATTTTCAATGCTGCTCTTGAAATTTGTGACAAATTTCCTTCAAAAATCTCTTGAATTTTGACCACTAGATGCTCCAAAACAATAAAAATTGCCTTCTTTCAATCTAGACCTGCATAAAAATGGATGCTCTTCCTTGAAATATCTTCAAAATCCACCTCTATATGGCTGGGAATGAACAAAAATGTCTTCTCTTTCACTGTAGCAAAGCAAAACCAGCTCCAATCTTCAAAAATATAAGCTTCTATGGCAATAACGCCTTGACAAATGAAGCTTTGTTCTTATAAACCCTCAAATCTGCTTTTATTCTAAAAATAAGAGTGCTTTTATTTGCCCTAGACATCCAAAATTGAAGACTGAAGTGAGAAGTGAAGTTGAAATGCTTTTTATAGCCTTTGAGTGAGTCATCAAAGTGAAGGGCGCTCATCTCCAAGTTGGTCGGCTAAAAATAGAGGGTTTTTGCTTTTGTTTTGGGCGCCAATTGCAGTATATGGCACCGGCGCCTTTCAAGGAGGCGTGCTTCTCCCTTGGCGCACACACCAAGGTGGCACGCGTGCCTTGGGAAAATTGCGCCATCCTACTTGGCGCTACTTTTATTTTAAATTTTGACGCCTTTCCTTTTGCTCAAACGCTTCATATTTGACTTCAAACGTTTTTTATCATCACCTTCAAATTTTGGTCTTTTTTATTTTTGAAGCGCTTTGACCTTGGAGCGCCCGCCGGGGTGAAAGTGCTTCAAATGCACTTGGGAGCATTTTTTATTTTGCCTTGGATGTCTTCATGCCTTAGAAATTTCACCTTGATCCTGGAGCGTTCTATCATTGGGGCGCACGCCGTCTTGAGAGTGCTCTTTGCTTCGCGCCTTGGATTTGCCTTAGGCATTTTTCCTTGACCTTGGAGCACTTTGGTGTTGGAGCGCGCGCCTTGGAGAAAGTACGTTTTCAACTTCTACTTGTGAAAAATTTTTGAAGCACTCCTTTGTGGTATGGCACGCTTTACTTCTTTGAGGTGCGCTTTTGATCTCTTCTCCTAGGCGTGCCTAAGCCTAGGCACGCACACCATAGGCTAGGCACGCCAAAATGCCTTAGAAAAATTTTGAAATTTTTTATTTTTCGAAATTTGCACTTTTGATCTAAGTTGCTGGGTCTTTCCTCTACACTTTTCGTCGTTCATTAGCAGTGTTTTGGTCTTCAATTCGATGCTTTTGACCTCCGCTTCTAGATGATCTTCCATAGTTCGTAGCCATTTTGGCTTTTTGAAACTTCTCTTCGTTCTAGCCTTCCTTTGATCTTCTTTGATATATCTTGTACCTATGGGGTTAGAAAATAATGACAAGGCGACACGGCGCTTGAGAGGGGATTTGATATCACTTTTGGGGTGTTTGTATGCATAGACAAAAAAATTTGTATGGGTACAACAAGCTACATTGCAATCTTGAACAACAACTGAGCACAATTCCATCAAAAGGAATAAAAAGAACTGAACTTGTGCTGTATCCCTTAACCATACCAGATAACCTACGAAAACTCAGGAAATAGGCTATTGGTCAAAAACTTGGCTAAGCACCAATTGGGGACATTACAGTTGCCAACAAGCAGGCACCCCTAGAAAAATGCCACCTAAAGGAAATCAAAATGGTCACCAAGTTTAAAAGGTGAACAAATGCAGTCAAGATAATCAACAAATGTCCTAATGAAATGATTTGATGCCCTAGCACCACCAAGTCAAGAAAAGATAAAAGCTTGATCCTTTTAGGAAGTCAAACAACTGCCTAAATCACCTCCACAACCTTCAACAAGTCACAACAAGACATATTGCTCAAGCCAATGAAATTGTTCCAATCATGACCCCAATACAAGAATGTTGCCCCAATGACCTGTATGGGGTCGGAAAAACAACCCTCAAGAGACCTTATATTATTTAGGCACAAGACTAACACTAGCAACAACTTGTAAGCAACTTGTACCATAGTTACAAGTAGGTTTGTTGCCTAAGAGAACACCTATAGGTAAATTGTAGGCAACCTCTACCCAGTTTGTTGTAACCTATGCCAGCCGTTGCAATATGCATGTTTGACAAAAAGGCCTACCAAACAAACAACAACCAAAACTTAGAAACAAACATTTTTTTTGGTGATGCAAGACCGCTTGTGCATTGGGATGCCCCTGCATCACTAATGGTATTTTGTATTTTACTTGCTTCATTTACTTAATTTCTTAATTTTAGTAGGAAACCATGATTTCTCATATCTTAAAAGACATTTACTTATCAAGTTGGTGTTTGATCCATGCAGCAAGCCAACTTGGGACACTTCAAACATGAATTAATATTTGTACCCCAAGAGAGAGAACAATAGCGCACACACAATAGATGCTTCCATTACCCATATTTTTCAGATTAATACAAATCCTAATTACAATTCTTTATGGCAATATTGTTATTTTCGTGCAATTGAATGAATACTCTCTCTGCTCATTGTTTCTTAAGTAGAAATGTCTCTGCTATACCACTCTTAAAATTCTACATTTTAGGGTGTGTTGTGCCTTGAAATTTCCTCAGTTCAACGACCAGCATCTCCTCTTTTGTCCCCAGAAATTTGAGGAGTACCTCTAGACATCCCAAAAATGTGAACCCACAAATTTTTGTGTCCCCGAAATTCTTTGAAACATAGATTCTATGGTTCATTATGTTTCTGATCTTCATGACTGTTGTTGTGTTCCATGGAGATGCATCCCCAAGGGTCTAGGTGATGTCACTAACATCCCAACATCTCGGGGACTTGGGAACTTCGAGGGGATGCCCCCTTTTTAGGACTAAACAACATGCTCCATTTGCTGCATAAAAATTTTAAATAACACAACTTTTTAAGAACAAAATGTTAAAAAACCCTTATAAACATAAAAATGGATCACCGCGAATGTAGAACACTATATTTACTTTTTCAACTTTCAGCTGCTGTTTTTCAGTTTGTTTAAGTTGTTTTAATAGCTGCCTCTTTGTTGTCCCATTGTCGTCCCCAAAATTTGGGAAACATTTTGCCATCCCCCAAAACCTCATCCCCATGTCACTGCATTCCCCTATCTTAGAAACTCGAAGAAACACTAGATTATAGTGCAACTTTTTTCGGCTCTAGTCCTTTGATAAATATAATATTTTACTCTAGCAACACATTAAGGAAAAGCCCAGCTTTCTTTGCATATGAAATGGCTTCTCACAATGCTTTACTGGAGCACTTGATCAAATATTCTCTAATCTTCCTTTTCTAGAGCTTCATATATATCTAATCCATTATCCATATTGGAACATTTACATCAACAAAAATCCAAGACACTAACTAGTAACTCCTAAAAGCATCGCTTTTTTAAGAAGCCTATATGCAAAATGGAATTTCTAATAAGAAAAACAGTTGTTTAATATTTTCAAGATTTGAGTCATCCCATGGATAGATAGCTATATTGCCACCCCTATCTAACATTTTTCTTTACAGCTTCAGCAGCGATGAACACTTTATAAGTAACGACTTTAGCACTTAACTAGGTTATAACTCTAATCTAGGAATCATGCACATTGCATACATTATGAACATATTTATTTGGTGTCTAATCAAATCTTGTTCTCCCATAGTTGAAAATTTCATTGCTTCACTTGTTTCTACCTCTTTTCTCAAATAAGAACAAATGATGAACTCCATAAACATTCCTTCGCATCCAATAATTGAATGTGGTTCACTTAATTTAGTGCAATTAGCAACGATTCTTGATATGAATTGCTACATGTATTCAAGTGTCATGTTCCCTTTTTAATTAAACTAAAAGAAATAATAAAGTTAATATTTTTCAAATTTTCTAATGATTTACTTTTTATTTTATTAAAAAGTGATAACTTAATATTACTTTATTAAAATAATTAAAAGGTCATATTAATAAGATATTAAAAGATTTTTGATAAGATATTAAAGATATTGTGAGTGGAAAACTTTTGGAGGGAAAAGGAAAAGTAGAAAAAAGATCTATAAATGAAGGGAATTCCTCATAGTTATGCATGATATTTTTTATCAAAAAAACCCCCTTTGCAAAGCTTGGACATTTATGTTCATCTTTTACCAAAGAATGAAAACAATCATCGTTTTCAAAGGATTGGAGAACAAAACCACTTCAATTCAATTCTGGTGATTTCATCCAAAAATCATATTGTGCTAAGATTGAAGAATTTTCCAATTTCAGTTGGTGTTTTTGGTGTGTTTCCAAAGCTTCAGAGATTTACAATATGTCTATGGAATTTTGATGCCAATAAAATCTAATGTTGTTGGATTCTCTCATTTTGATTGAGTTTGCATTCCAAATCTTTTATATCAAGATGTTTCGATATTATTGCATATTATTGTGTAATGTCCCCATTTCCGTAATGGTCACATTTGATATGGGGATTTAGCCTTTTCACTATTCCCATGGGCTAAATCGCATTCTAAGGGAATGATTTGCTGAAACAAGGAGTAAAAAGTAACTTAAGTGGTTCTATTCCTAAGTTGACTTTATAAAGTGTTCTAATTTTGAATTACTTTATAAAGTATTTCATAAAAGTTACTAAAGTGAGCCCAAAAACACTTTGTCATAAAGTGACATTGTGTACATAAAAACTTTCATTTAATAAAGTTCAAGTGGTTGTGTACATAAAAACCTTCATTTAATAAAGTTTAAGTGGGACCTATTTGGAGCGCTCCACTTGAGGGCTTTCGTCATGTCCATACATTGATCACTTACATAATCGATTAAATCATATACATTTAATATATTTAAATTATAAAATATTGTATACTAAAACAATATAGATATAATATTGATAATTAAATATTATAATATATATTATTATATTATAAGAATATATATAAATTAAATATTATAAGATTATTATAAATATTATAAAAACTATTATAAATATATTTAATATTAATATTAACCGAACCCATGCTTTGAGATGGCCGACCAAGTCCAGAATGAGGACGACCTCATATGTGGATCGCTAGAAGTATTGTTTAATTAAACAATAACATGATGCGAATTTGGAGTTTAAAGAATTTGTCGACTTCTATGATATGTGATGTGATTCGTAATAAAAGGTGAAACACACGATTTATGACAAGATCATCGATCACAATTATTATTAAAGGCAATGATTTTATCATGTTTAAGTATAAAGTGATAATAGTCAAGAGGAAGCCACCCATGAATAATGATCTATAAAAAATAATGAAGAACGATTGATAAGGCATGTTACATGATTATTAAAGAAGACATCGATCTGTTATGAGAAGGCAGATATTAACCGGAACTAGAGACGCCTTGCTTGAGAGGCTATCAAGTAATTGTTCAATCTCATTACCAGCCAATCAGGAATACACAGCATCCAAGTACAATCATCTCATCAGCGTCAAATCAAGTAGAGTTGAATATATATATTCTTATAAACAGCAAAAAGGAACACTCTTCAAAAATATATCAAATAATCTAAGAAGCATGGAAAAATCAGCAATCAAATAATCAGGAATACAGTTAAAAAAAGGCATCAAATCATCATACACAGTCTTATCTCCTCCCACCAACACATACTCTGCAATATATATCAAACAATAAAAGAACAAGCATTTTAATTTCCATTCTCTCATAAAAAAAAAAGCATTCAATCTGCAAACATTTAGTATAGGAATCAACTAACAATCATCCATTCCATCACGAATAACATCTCATCTGCCATCATCAACCAGCAACGAATCACAGTCATCTAGTAAGCAATCGACATCACCAGCATACTAATAAGCGCAGCAGATCGCAACTTCTCTAAGCATTCGTTGATGCCAACATTTGATCAGCACAAGCACTCTAATTTCCATCGACTGAGTAAGGTATGATTCTTACCCGAACTGATCATGATATACAGTACAAAAATAAAGACAGCATGTTAATCATCTAGAGCAATGATAGAATACATATGTACATAGAATAAGAATGTTATCATAAAATGAATATGTAGAGAATGAAATGCTAACATAGAAAGAATGCTATCATAGAACGAATATGAATGAAATGCTAACATAAAATAAGAATGTTGTCATAAAAAGAATATATGAATGAAATGCTAACATAAAATGGGAATGTTATATATGATAGGATAAGAATGTTCCTAATGATATGAAATACTCATAATTATGATAGAATAAGAACGTTCATGATCGTGTTAGAATGATGAATGTTATTGTATGAGATAGTACAAATGAGTTCCCATAGAGGAATAATATGGCTAATTGTACCATCTCATGATCCATGGGGATCACGAGACAGTAAAGAATAATTTCTTATAAAACATGATATATAACGCTAAATATGAAGACTCGGGATGAGAACAAGAGCCTCGACATTAATCTACACACCCTTCGATCATGGGAGTGGAGTTACCTAGGAAGGGCGGTTAGGATCTAGCACCTAGGTGACTCTCAAGAGGGTGAAGAATCACCAGGTGTAGTGATGAAACCCCTTCAGCCAAGACAAGGCAAAGAATTACTGGGTGCAGTAATGAAGCCCCTTGGGCCTAAGGTAGCATAGACCTAAATACTATTAATGGATTAACGGTAGGTGACTCTCAAGCGGATGAAGAATCACCGGGTGTAGTGATGAAATGTGATGTCCCCATTTTCATGAGCATCAGTTCGCACAGGGTTTAGCCTATTCCTGGCTCTCATAGGCTAATACGGTTTGATTAGAGGGTCTTCTTGGCAGTTACCCGATCAACGGTTGGCTTTCTTTCATGGATTTGGTGATTATATGGAGGTTCTACTATGTTATTACAAATGTTTCTAATTTGGGAAACCTCATGTTATGTTTTGACATTATGTTTTGCACTTTATATATTTTAATGTTATATTATAATATTATAATAAAGTGCAAACATAAAGTATATCTTTTATCCCACATTGACAAGAAAGCGTGTGAGCTTCCCCAAGAAAAGAATAAAAGGATCTTATGGGCTCATTCTTGGACATGAAGAATTGGATATTTGACATAAGTTTGTTGGTGGTGAGTCCAGCTAGGGTTCTGCCATTTTTCCAGCCATTGGGAACGAAAACTCCCAATTGGTTATGCAATTTTGAGGTTGTGAAATATCATCTAAATTATTGCTTCATTGTGGGCTTCACTTCAAGGCTCCAATTTGTGCTACATTGGAGGATTTACATATTTTTAATTAGAGTTTATTTTCAGTCATTGGAAGGGTTTTCTGAGGTCTACAATTTTACATTAGTCTGTTGTTATGGGGTTTGAACAGCCTATGTGAGACATGGATATTTGCTCATTGTGCACTGCCGAAGCATCAAATCGTTCTAGGTATTTGAGCAATTAATTCCTTTTGCCGAGACAATCATTTCAAGGGCTAATTGGAGGAGGTTCAAGGCTGCAATTAATTAATTTTGAGGACTGATATACTACAGCAAGGGTGCCATTGGCAAGACATTTTTGTTCATATCTCATCATTGAAGCATCATATGGTTCTGGGTATTGTTCCATTTTGATCCTTTGGTCTTGCCGATCATTTCAGGTGCCAAGAAGTGGAGTTTAATTGCTGCATTTATTTATCTAAAATATTGCCCGGCAAGGATAGGGGTGACTTCACACATAGAGGGGCTATTTCACAATTTTTAGTGGGGTTTCATCATCAACAAGTGCTGCTTCAATATATCAGGCATATTGACTATGTGTATCAGGTTCCTTAATGTTTTGTTACAGTATTTGCATTGTTAAGTCAATTTGCATTGGGTGCTGCTGTAGATGAACATTTATATCAGATTGGCATTGTATTGGGATTTCATTGTAAGTCAAGAGTATTGGCTAGTTATATCAGCATTGTACTAGAGATTGCATTCAATTAACAAGGGGAAATTTGTATGCCAATTATTTGATGTAATGCTTATATTGATCGAGCTCTAGATTATCATATGAGTATGCATACCAAATGTTTATGAAAATGCCTATTGGCTGAAGGTGGTTCTTTGTATAGTGATTTGCATATTTCGTCAAGAGCCTTTGCTTGCCAAGTGTTTGCATAAACGCCTAGTGGCTGTGGGTGTATGTTGGCTATATTGAGATGCATGGAAAGTGTTTGTCTTAATGTCAACTAGTTGTACTAGTTAAATACAGTCACTTATATGTATGTCAAAGGTCTGAAACAGCTAGTATATCATTTCTATAACAACCTTGCATTGTTAGAAGCATTCAATAACATCATTATCAGCCTATGATCTCAAAGAAGAAAATCAGAAAATTCATAACAGCAAGTTCAGACTTTGTATGCCAAGTGTTTGACAATATTCCTTGAGCTTTATATCAGCATATCGAGTTCAAAAGTGACAAGGGATATTACATGAAACCTCTTGAGCCAAGACAAGGCGAAGAAGTACCGGGTGTAGTAACGAAGCCCCTTGGGCCTATGGCAGTGAGTCTTGTTTCACCAACGCCCTAACATATCCAACCCATATGGGGTGAGTGGCATAGAGTAGATTAGCGATCAGGCTCATGGATGACTATCCCGAGGTATATGATGAAACCCTCTATATGATATGAATAAGGAAAGTGTGAAACACAAATATGAAATGAACTTTGATATTGATTATGAATATGTGGTTACTAACCCTAATTGCAATATGATGATGTTATAAGGAATTATTCGTTACTAATGTTCTCTTTAAGAAGTTAAAATTGTGTGCAAGATTAAGAAATTTTGATCTTCTTACAAGGGGACATTACAGCTTTAAAACGAGCATTTAGAAATCATTTTTCATATGATTGAGTTTCTGTTATTTTGATGTGGATACATTTCTTCTCAGCTGCAACTTGTTTCAGCTTGAATTCAACGATAGAAACCCTTGTAATTCCTAATGGGTTGGATGAAAACCTAGCTCGCTTTGAGGAGCCTTCATGACAGAGGTCTATTTGCACTTCATTGCATGAATTTGATATTTGGGAGGAGTTGGAAATGGAGTTTATTTGCAGGTTACAGCTGCTAGGGTTTTGAGTTTGCAATTGTACTACATTGAAGATATTGCTTGAGTTCATAGATTGATATTCGATATTTGGTCGGAGACCTTTGTTGGAGATTGTTGTAAATTTGATTAAAGATCCTTGCATATTTAAAGGCAATGAACAATCCTTGTTTGCACCTTGGCTGCCGATTTGGAAAAGAAGACATCTATTCACCTTGTTCACCAAATTTAGAGAGAAGGAAATCAGAAATCAGAGTTGTTGCTGCAGATCTGTATATCAGTAGGGTATAAAACCCTACCGCCACCATTTGGAGACATCAAAAGTTGATGCGCTGTGCTGAGGAAGTGATCGCTCCAGCTGGAAGGGTGAATCGTGGTCTTTTAGCATCTCATTGTCATCACTGAGTGGCGAACAGCAGTGATCAGCATTGGAGAGAAATCTGCAGTCAATCACATCATTATACATCATTGAAGACCTTGGCATAGTTTGTGGAGCGCCAACTTGGGCTGGAAGGAATCGCCATGTATAGAGGAAGTTGAGAGCCTTGTGAGGAGATTGTGGTTGGGTGTTGAGTGCTTATCTATTGATAATTTAAGACAGACTTTTCATAACAGTAGATTAACCCTAAGTGCAGCCCTGGTATCTCTCATTTGAAGCCGAACCTGCACATTCCCTCATTGTTGAAAGTAACGATCTGCATCATTGACATCCAACATAACATCATTGCGACAGCAATCTTATCTATAAGTGTTGCCAGACAGTCTAGAGGAAATCGCAGCTACTGAGAAAGTATACTGAGGCATCGAATCATCATGGGAGCCAAGCGACCAGCAATTAGGAAGAGACGGCTTCCTTGTTGACAGCATTCTACATCAGCTTGTAGACCCCATCCCATATCAGATCTGTATTTGAAGTATTGCCTACCTCCAATGCATGTTATTTACCAATTTGGTATGTCACATTTCTGAAATTCTTGTAACAGCAGTGTAGATTACATTATGGCTGTCATAGGATTGTAATTGTGAGGTATTGAAGGATTTGCAAGGTCTGAATTATAACAGTGAGATCTGAGATAGTCTTACATCCATTGTCAATTGCATTTTATATTGAAATTCCACTTAAGGCTGCTCCTATTTATTGGTTCCATTGTCAACTTACATTTGTCAATTCATACCTTTGGTATAGCTATAATGTATATGTGCAAGTAGTGAAATCGATTTTCAGTCCTAGGGTTTCATGGTAAAAATTAGGGTTTCATGGTAAAAATTACAAGATTCAGAAAATCATATCAGAATTCATTTGAAAATCAGAATTTTAGCATTTATCCTAGAAGGATACTTCAATTTGGTTGTGAGTGTGTTCTGTAATATTATTGAAGGATTTATTTCTGAAAATATTATTTTAAATGGGATGTAAATATTAGAAACCCTACTGGCCATACCTTTTATTTCCCTAATCACAGCTTCTAGAATTTGTGAAGACTGCAATACATCTGCAGAAATTGGTACACAGCAATAGGAGGGATTGTTGTGCAGCTTATCAGAGTGCTGAGAATTGTTTGATACAGCTGTACCACATTCCAAATAAATCACAGCAACTGGGAAGTTCTTCAGCTTGTCGTAACATTACTGGGTCTGCCATACAAGTAGAATATATATACTTGTGAGTGTTGTTTGGAGTTTGTGGATAGAACAAGTTAGGGTCTTGGCTGTTCATTACAGCATTTGTTATCAATTCAATTTTTTGTATGAACAGTAATTTCAATAAAAAGGCTTAATGCATATCATTCAGATTATTAAAAAATAGCATATCCTTATTTCTGATTTTAATATCAGATCTTAACAAATATATTCATGCTGTTTGCAAGACGTTACTGAGATATTTTTGCAATACCAGTTAGAGGAGTTTGCAACGTTGTTTCGGGTTTTCAGTTAGCTGGTACATATGATGAATGAAGGGGAGTTTTGCAGGATTGTTGAACAGTTATGATCAGCTTTGAAATTAATATCAGTTGCTACATCTTCATTGGCCTTGCTTCAGATTCCGAGTATTTATTTTATGTCTTTTCGGTTTACATTCCAACAGTTTGACAAAATGTCTACTTTCGTAATTCTTGGTCAAATGTTTATCATAATTCCTAGATTTGAATATTGAAGAGTACTCATTCTTTTATCAATCAAATTGTAATCATGTTTGATAAATATCATAAAATATTCCTTTGGGGATATTACAGTAGTATCAAAGCAGTCTTCTTGCTAGTATGAGGGTTTGAAAATACAGTTTAATGCAGCCCGGTGATAAAAATTGCATAACTTATCAAAGAAGGTTACAAAATCAAGCCACGGGACTAGAGATCGAAGAATTAGAAATGCGTGATAGAAGAGAGAGTAGAAGGATCCGAATAGATGAGGAAAAAGCTAAGATTCAATATAATGCAATCATTAACATGAGACAGAGACAGCAACAAATGACCAATCTTATGGCATAGTTGTTACAAACAATGCATAACCTAACTATTCCTCCGCAAGAAGCAAATCTTGCAGGTGAAAGAAGTGCACCAATAAATAATAGAACCATTGGAACCACGGTTGTATCTACAACTAGGCCTACCAAGCCTACATTCTTAATGAGGGAAGAACAACCAGAGGAAGAAGAACCCATAGAAGAAGAAAACATACTTGCAAGAGTACAAGGCTCTGGGACCAGATTTTCATGCAGAGATGTCACTTACTAATTTCAAGAACTTAAAAATCTAATGTCCCATTTCCTAGGCAGTGTTAGTCTATACTTGGTTTCCATAGACTAACTAATATGGTTAGGGAACTCATGGAGTGTTCGTTGGATGGTTTTGGACATCTTGGCTAGAACTTACTATTTTTAGTAAGTTAGGGTTTTGACCGTTTGGGAAAATTCAAGATTGGAAGTGGAGCGTTTCGGAGAGACCTTTCCAACGGTCTATAGCTCATTGGATTCTGAGTTCATTTGCTATTTATTTTAAAGTCCGTAATTTGATATTACATATTTGATATTGGGACTTTATAATGCTAATGTCAGTGACTTAGTTAAAAAAGTAAAAAGCAAATAAAAGTCACTTTTGGGACTTGGACGCCTCTAGGGAAATAAAGTGAATTTTGTAATGATATTTCTCCTTTATGTAGGTCAACCTTCTTGGAGGGAAATATAAAAGCCAATTGGTAAAGAAAGGATTCATTCTTGACATTTACATTTTATGATATTTGCTCTGCAAAGAAAATGAGGGTTTGAAGAAAATCATCCTCGGCTTTTGGAGATGAAATCCTCCATTAGTGACAACATTCCACAGGTGTGAGAGACCACCCAAGGGTGCTTCTGAGAAGCCATATTCAGTGGTTGTATTTGTGCTTCATTTGATGAACCAGCTTTGTCGCGGAGAGGAAAACATAGCTATATCTTTTGTTTCTTGAAATGATAGTTTGAAGGGGACATTAATGAACATATTGCAAGTTATAGCACACAGATTGGAGCAGATTTGATGTGTCTTGAGCTCCATAACCTGGCCGTACACCTCCCAGTCAGGGCCGTACATCTTAGGGAGTTGCATATGAGTTTTGGAGGATGATTTTGATATGGAAATCGAGCCTATGCTGAGCATGAGTTCCCTGCAGGTCTGATACAGTAGTTTCAGCAGGGTATGTGAGGTTTAGAGTGGATATTTCTTGCTGTCCTTGCCTATACAAGCCATACCAGCCATTACTGGGATATGGAGCAGTTATAGTATGCTGTTGGGAGGTTAAGTGCAGTCCGTTCCATTGTCTTGGCTCTCATTTCAGTGTTCAAACTGCTGTTTGCAATTTCATTGTATAAATCTGAGTTTTGTAAGGGTTTCTAAGAAGACTGATATGTCCCAGCTGCTGTAGCAGCACTTCCAGAACTGTAAATTCTTTATCAGCCAGATGAGTATGTGAGATTCTCAAAACTATTACCTTTCATTCATATGTGTATGGTTTAGAATGGATGTTTAATGTATCTGCAATAGAAATAAGCATCTGGGTATCTCTTGTTTTTGTTATTTGCAAAAAAATATATACATGCATGTGTTTCCCTATAAAATGCAAAACACCAAAACGCAAGCAGGTTACAACTAAACCACAAAAAACCCAAACAGTGAGAAAAAATCAGACCCAGATCAGAAAAATATAAAATATAGAACAGGCTGGGTTATTTCAAATAATCAAAGGTGAAGCTAAAACTGATAGAAGACAAAATGCAAATCAGCCACAAAGAGAGTTGCAAAATAGGTTGAATAAGTTGACCATTCTGTCATTTGATGGCTCACGCAAATGCACAGCTTGTGCTTGGAACCAGAAATTGGATACTTATTTATCACTGAATCCAATGTATGAGGAAGATGCCATTAAATTTGCTACCCTTCATCTAGAAGGTATAGCACACAAATGGTGGTACCATGGGATGACTACCCAAAGTCACAATCTCATTGGAACTTATGAAGAATTCAGCCAAAGACTCATCGACGGGTTTGTCAAACAAGACCCAAAAACTCATTCCAAGGAACTAGCTCAATTGAGGCAACTTAATACTATTGAGAGTTATGTGACACAATTCCAAAGACTATCAGTGATGGTTCTAAATATTTCAAAGAGGAGGCTCACATTTCTATTTATGGAAGGTTTATCTGAGCCTCTCAGAGGTTGGGTAAAGGCCTTCGATCCACCTTCATCACAGGGAGCTATAAAAAGATCTTGCACATGGATGCTTCAATGCCTAAGAACAAATACTTCTCAAAGGCACCACAATCAAAATCATAAAGAAAACATTCCAGAAAGAAATAGAGGCCACCAAGGATGAAGGAAGAGGATACTAGAAATGAGTTAAGGGACAAGAATTGTGCTTCTCTTGTAAGAAGCCATGGTCACCTGGTCACCGTTGTCTAGGCAAAGGATAGGCTCACTACATCGAGGTGATATCAGATAGAGAGCTCAGTTTAGAAAAAGAGCCAAAAGATATAGGAAGCACTCTTGCCACACCATAGTATCAACCTTTCAAAGTTCGTGCAATTCTTCACAGGCAAGATATTCTAGTATTGATTGATAGTGGGGCAACCCACAATTTCATAGAAAAAGGGTTGGTAAACAAAAGAGGCTTAGAAACAAAGGATATAAAAGGTTTCAACGTCACTATGCCTTGCAAAAACAAAGTGGAACAACTCAGCATCACCCTAGATGATCATCAGATGAGTGATGACTTTTATGTTTTTAGTTTGAAAGATACTAACCCAGTATTAGGAGTGCAATCGCTTTACTCTATTAGGGAGTTTACACAGAATTATCAAACCATGAGTTCAAGTTCCAATCAATTCGGAAAGAAGTCGTACTCCAAGGGATCACTTTCACAGTTCTAGTATTAACCTCAACAAATAGAATGGAGGGTGTCACAATTCGTAGTACTCTTTCTAGTTCCCAGTTGATTCATGATTCAACTATCATGGATTCACTCATTGAAACAACTGGAGAAGCATCACCTAGTGTAGGATTTCCAATCCTTAATCATATCAAAGTAGCACAACAAACATCACATGGAGGTTCGATGATTAGGAATTGCAAAATTCCCAGATTGATATGGGATCCTAGTATTTGCTAGAAGCTTTGAGTTTAAGGAGTGTGTTGTGTAACAACATTGCTTTAGGACAAGCAATCGTTGGGAAGAGTGGACTATCATGTTGCCTTTATCAATTAAAGTAAAAGAAATAATAAAGTTTATATTTTTAAGTTGTCTAATGATTTAATTTTTATTTTATTAGGAAGTGACAACTTAATATTACTTTATTAAAATAGTTAAAAGGTCATATTAATGGGATATTAAAAGATCTTTGATAAGATATTAAAGATATTATGAGTGGGAAACTTTTGGAGGGAAAACAAAAAGCAAAAAAAATCTATAAAGGAAAGAAATTCCTCATAGTTATGCAAGCTATTTTTTTATCAAAAAACACCCCTTTACTGAGCTTGGACATTTATGTTCATCTTTTACTAGAAGACGAAAACCCTCATGATTTCCAGAGGATTGGAGGACGAAACCCCTTTCATTCAATTCCAATGATTCATCTAGAAATCATTAAGATTGAAGAATTTTACAGTTTTAGTTGATGTTTTTAGTGTGTTTCCAGAGCTTTTGATATTTAGTGTATGTTTGTGGAGTTTTGATGGCAATAAAATCTAATGCTGTTGGATTCTCTCATTTTGATTGAGTTTGCATTCCAAATATTTTATATCAAGATATTTCAATATTATAACATATTATTGGTTGTGAGTGTATTCCGTAATATTATTGAAGGATTTATTTTTGAAAATATTATTTTAAATGGGATTTAAATATTAGAAACCTTGCTGGCCATACCTTTTATTTCCCTAACCGCAACCTCTAGAATTTGTGAAGACTGCCATACATCTACAGAAATTGGTATCCGGCAATAGGAGGGACTCTTGCGTATGTTATAAGAGTGCTAAGAATTGTTTGGTACAGCTCTACCACATTCTAAATAAATCACAACAATTGGGAGGGTTCTTTAGCATGTCGTACCTTTATTGGGACTGCCATACAAGTAGAACATATACTTGCAGGGTCCAGGGGCAGCACCCCTAGCACATTCCCCGTTGCAGTACAGGGCGAGGTCGAGTGGCGGACCCCCACCACCAAGCCCAAATTAAGGCCTTCAATACTATGCAAACCTTCATGGTGCACATCATTTTCACAATTTTATCACTAAGTTTTCTGCAATACCAAGTCTTTAATTTTCCTATCCTAACACTCACTCTTGCAGCCTTTACTCTTTCCCATTTTTTCACTTTTGTGACTGCTTAGGGTGTGGGTTAGGCCCATAGTGTAATGTCCCCTTTCTAGCTACGATGTTAGTCTATCATTGGGTTCCCGTAGATTGACAATTTGGTTAGGGAACCATGGTTGGATTGGCCTTGGATGGGCTTTTCAGTGGTGTAGATGTGGTTTGAGTCCAGTGGTTCCAGTTGGTAGTCTCAGAGTTGGCTTTGATGGCTTATGGACCATACTTGTTATTTATAGTAAGTTTGGGGTTGGTGTCATTTCAAGATTTTTAGAGTGGAATTATATTCGTCTCGTCGAGACCTTTCCAGCGAGCTAAAGATCATTGAATTCCGATATCTTGTCAGTTATTTTAAAGTCTGTAAGTTGAATTAATATATTTAATTGGGACATTACTGTTATGTTGTAAAGTGATTTTATGAAACAAAAATCAAATCACTTTAGTGACTTGGGCTCCCATCTCTAGGAGGATGAATAAAGTGTTTTAAAATATCATATTCCCTCCTAAAAGCCAACGCCTCATGGGAAGGAAATAAAAGATGAAAAAGCAAAGTCATTTGATATGCTTGAATATATGATATTGTGGCTTTTTGCTCAGCTAGGGTTTTTTGAGAAGGGTTTGGAAAGGATTCGAACCAGAGGCTATTGGGAAAGAAACCTCCCTCTAGTAACAACATTCTACAAGCATGAAAGACCATCCAAAGAAGCTACTGAGGCAAATACACACAATGTTTGCAAATGGGATTCAACGGAGATGAAATATTGAGGGTTTGAGGATTTGATTGCTATATCATTTGCAGATTTATTTGTGCACAGTTGAGTTTCATTGCAGTGACTAATTTGAACAAGTTTGAGGGACCATTCGGATTGCATTTCCTTACACATGTTGGTCGTACCATCCTCAAGCTTGGTCATACCATATTGACTAAGTTTTAGAGAGAGTTTGTTGTTGTTTGGTCTCTTCATTTGATCACCATTACTGAGCAGCAGATACAGACGGAAAAAGAGGAGTTTGTGACTAGTTATTGGTCTTTGAACTGCTGATAACACATACCAGCCAGGCTGTACCTTCCTTAGAGGGACGTGGGGTCTTGTAGAGACTCTTCCTTTCTTGTTTGCAGCCATTGTATGACCCATTTGGGGCGTCTAGGGCCTCTTATATTGTTGTCAGCAATTGTATGCACAATACTTTATATTTCTTGGAGATTCAGAGTGATTCTATTATACCCAGTTGCTGGTCCGGCTACAACATAAATATCAAAGTGCAAATATTGATGTGGGTATGTAATAATAATTCATATTTGATGATTCTGTGATATGGGTTGTTGTTAGTTTGTTCGTTTTCATTGTACTTTTTCTGAATTTGAAATATATGCTCAACATTATATTGTTCTGACAACACACATTGCAAGAAAACTAAAACCCCTTCTGCATCTTCTCTCTAGTCTGAAAGAACACTCTAAAAAATAATAATAACACTAAAAAGATCTTTAAAAGGAACCAACAGATACGGCACATTACAGTGGTATCAAAGCGCAGCTAAAACCTACCATCCTGTGAGGTCAAATTCAGACATGCAAATGAAAACATGAGACATGCAGCGGAGTACAAGTAGATATTACCTCAGACGGAACAGGTCTGGAACAGATTTACAGGTTCCTCAGAGAGATCCTTTTAATACAGATACAGAGGTAGTAGCTGCGGAGAAACAACCATCGGTCTTTTACAGCGAAGAAGATCTTGAAATACCGAGGACAGTTGAGTCATCCCACAATAATGGGTTACACTTTTTGGCCAAACTTGACATTGAAATCAACATTTTGAACTAAATCTTCACTCTCTGACACCTATAGCTGCTAAACCATTAGGAATTTGAAGATGATGCGAACTAGTGATTTGTGAGATTTTGTTAGTAGATTCTAAATCTATATTTTAAAAAAAAAATTAGAGTTAAATTGTAAAAAAAAATTGCATCTCCTTTGATAACTAGTTTTTAATAGTAAACAACATTTTTTTAAAGTGATGTGTATTCCATAGCACATAACTTTTTTTCAACAAAGGATAAAATTCTGATTCTTTTGAATTTAGATTAGTAACACCAATATATAGGGCATGCATTTGGTTTCATAATGTTTTGTTGAATATTTTTTTTAATTAAGTTTTGAAGTCAAACCAATTATAATTTAGACATGTAGGCGTATTCCGTAAAACATAACTTTTTTTGTATGTATCGAAAATTAATTTTTCTTTTTTTTGTTGAAAAAAGGACATCAATACCTAGGGCATTGATATTTCTTAGAATTTTTTTTCACTAATTTACTAGTTTTCCATGTGTATAGGACAGAGAATTGTTGTTCGGTGAAAACCCTACATTCACAAGAAATAAAAAATAAATATAATAATAAAATTAAATATATTTAAAATTATACTTTTTGGGAAGCTTATAATAAGGACTACATACTTACAAAACATAAATTTTAAATGAATTCATTTGATTCCCCAAAAGGTACATCAAAAGTAGTTTTTTATCAACATTTTGATAGGTTTAGAGGAGACTCCATTATAGGTATGGTTTAAAACTAGCAGGGTTCTATCCAAGGGGGTTTGAATCTAAGGAGGTTCGATCAAACCCTCTTCAATTAAAATCCTTTAAATGGAACCTTTCAAGGCTTAAATCATTATATTTTCTAAAAATATGTGATTTCAGCATAAATCAGGATGTCCTACAAAGTGTAACCCATTATTGTGGCAGCACCCAGTTCCCTTTTCAAGTGTGGTTCCAGTACAGGTTGAAGAGATGGGTGACAGAGATAATGAGGAACCCAACTTGCGAGACATTCTAAATTCATTGCCGAGGGGACAGCATAACATAGAGAAAACTTTCTTGAGGATGAATGAGACGATGAGAGAGTCACAGACAGAACTGGCTCAAATTCTTAGCCAGCTAATACCTCAAGATGCAAGGGAATAACAGAGACAACAACAGCGATAATAATAATAATAATAATGGGAGAAACAGGAACAACTTCGGAGACAGAAACAAGATTAATATTGAAGGTGATAGGCATAATGGTGATAGGTCGAATGCTGACAGGCAAATTGGTGATAGGCACAATGGGGATAGACACCGAGATAGAGAAGATGAGGATGAAACTTCAGTCACCAATAGGAGGGCTACCCAGTTGACAGCCAATGACAGACCTGGCATTCTTGTATTTGCACCAAGGAACAATGTCGCTGAACAGGAGGCCACACAGCTGGATTTTCAAGAGGAGATTCTAAGAGATTGAAGAGCATCCAGTGAGGAGTTCAAAGCTGAAATGACATTTGGAGAGTATTTAGATCTGACGATGAAACATAGACCCCGCAGAGGAAACAGACAACAAAACCAAGAACTTTAGAAGGAAGTGAGTAAAATGACCTTGCCTTACTTTGACGGGTCACGCAAAACCTCTGCTAGAGCTTGGGTCCAAAAGTTGGACAGCTATCTCCAGATCAGCCCCATGCCAAAGACCGATGCCATTACATATGCAGCCTTACATTTAGAGGGCAGCGCACACAAATGGTGGAGCAACGGCAAGGTTACCTTGGGACATGACCAGATCACTTCATACGTTGAGTTCAGTGCCAAGCTAATCGAACAATTTGACAAAAAGGATCCTGAGATGCAGTTTAAGGACTTGGCTCAATTGAAACAAGTGGGCTCAGTGGATTCTTACATATTAGAGTTTCAGGACCTTTCAGTGATGGTCTCGAACATTTCAAAGCACAGATTGATCAAGCTCTTCATTGACGCGTTGACAGATCCTTTACGAGGTTGGGTTAAGGGTTTGGACCCTACATCATTATAGGAAGCCATGAAAAAGACCTGTGATATGGAGTATTTTGTTTGGAGAAGTAAGTTTCAGTCGAAGGGTTTTCAGGATAGGAGAGATAAGGACATAAGACACTTTCAGAGAGATTTAGGACAGCAGCATAAGAGTTCTTCCAGGTTGGATAATGATCAATCGAATAACCTTAGGAGGAAAAAGCTCTATTTTCATTGCCGAGAGCCTTAGGATCCTAAGCACAACTGTGCTGCCCAAGGAAAAGCAAAACAATTGGAATATTTTTCAACAGATGAGTCCTTAGAATCAGAGACACATTCAAAGCAGCAATCAGAAGATAATGACTCAGTGACTGATGGTGCATCTAAAACATCAGATGAGGAGGAAGAGACAGCCCTACCTACAACACACCTCTCGAGCATTCAGAGAGAGGGATCATTCCGAATGAGAGGAGTACTTGGTGGACAGCAAGTGATTACTTTACTAGACACAGGTGCTACTCATAATTTCATAGATGAGGGCTTAGTTGCGAAGAGAGGGCTTAAGACTGAAGAGTTTGGAGGATTTAAGGCGAGGGTAGTAGATGGATTTGTACTCACCTGCACTAGGAGGATACCTAATCTCACCATACTGTTGAACAATTATACTTGCCAATCAGATTTCTATGTAGTTAGCATGGGCGAGATGGATGTGGAGTTGGGCATGCGATGGTTGCATGACATTGGGGAGTTCACACTCAACTTGAGGACTATGGAGATAAAGTTTTAGGTGAACAGAATATGACATATGCTCAGGGGCATTTCGGATGGTGGATTGAAAGTGGTTTCACTCAAGAGGATGGAGAGATTGATTCAACATGATCAGGTGCAGTGGGCAACAGAGGTGATGGTGATGCCTACAGTGTCAGAACAGCAAAAGCGTGAGTATCCACCTGATATACAGGCTCTCTTGACTAAACACACCAAAGTGTTTAGTGACATAGCACTAGGCAAACCCCCTAATAGGGGTATTGAGCACGTTATTGAGCTAGAGGAGGGTGCTAAGCCTGTGATTACTACACCTTACAGGCACCTAAAGAGATATAAGGATGAGATCGAGAAAGCTATCAAAGAGCTTCTCGAGATGGGGCACATAAGGCCACGCAAAAGTCCATTCGCTTCATCAGTGGTCTTAGTGAAGAAAAAAGATGGGACTCTTAGAATGTGAACTGACTACAGAGAGCTTAATAAGAAAACCATCAAGAACAGATACCCCATACCCCGTATTGATGAGCTGATAGATGAGTTGCACGGGGCATGCTACTTCTCCAAAATAGATTTAAGATCCAAATATCATCAAATACGGGCCAGGGATGAAGATGTGGAGAAGACCGCTTTCAAGTGCCATTATGAGCACTTCGAGTTCCTGGTCATGCTTTTTGGTTTGACCAATGCACCAGCCACCTTCCAATCCTGTATGAACAGGGTGTTCAGAGAACAGTTGAGGAGATTTGTGCTAATATTTTTTGATGACATATTGATATATAGTAGGACTTGGGAGGAGCATTTGAAACACATTGACATTGTCTTGAGCATTTTAGAGTGGGAGTCATTATATGCCAAAATGTCAAAGTGTGAGTTTGGAATGATCGAGTTGTTGTACTTGGGTCATATTATCAATGCTGGTAGTGTGAAGGTGCACCCGGAGAAGATATGGGCAATCATTGAATGGCCGCCACCAAAGAATCTCTTTCAGCATAAGGGAATCCTTTGGTCTTTGTGGGTATTACCGCCGTTTCGTGAAGGGGTTTTCACAATCAGCTAACCCCCTCACAGATTTGACTCGAAAGGATGCATTCAGTTGGTCAAGAGGTGCACAGGAGTGCTTTGATAGGTTCAAAAAGATTATGAGTACCTATCCTGTGTTGGCTATTCTAGATTTCAGCAAGCCTTTCGAGTTACAATGTGATGCCTCAGGGGGAGGCATTGGTGCGGTAATAATGTAGGATAAACACCCCATAGCATTAGAGAGCAGGAAGTTGAGGGGTGTGGAGTGGAGTTCTAGCATTTATGACAAGGAGATGTTAGCCATCATGCATGCGTTGGCTAAGTTCAGGGAGTACCTAGTGGGAAGTAAGTTTGTGGTAAAAACAGATCACAATAGCATGAAACATTTCTTTGGTCAGAAGGACCTGAATGAGAGGCAGCAGAAGTGGGTCAGCAAACTTCACGCCTACAACTTTGACATTGTCTATGTCAAAGGGAAGAAAAACACAATTGCTGACGCTTTATCTAGGAGACCGCATTTGTGTGCAGTAGGTGCTATTGCAAAGGGTTGGAGAGAGATGATATCTGCTGAGTATGCCAAGGATAAATGGGCTTCTTGGTGCAGTCATGGTAGGAGGGTTCACAGAATGAACTGTCCAGAACGTACAGCAAGACTAAACAAAATGGAAACAACTCGAAGATATGAAACAAATGCAGATTCAGTCATTCAGTATATCAAAGAATTCAAATTCAGGTTGGCCGGCAACATGCAGGCTTATAATAGGGCTCACAGGCCTGATTACAGAATGTCTGAATATACACAAGATATAGCTTTGAAGTTCCTTCGCTCAAGATCTAAACTATCAACTAATTCTATGTGATGAACTCCTTTCCTAGGCATCTATTACATCAATATATCATCTCCGGAACCATAGATTCCTCCGCGTCGGCCAAGGAAAATCACAAACTCCAATGAAGAGGTGTAACGTGTGTACATGGATGGGTCGGACCTAAATGAATAGAACTCCTCTGCGAATGAATGGAATGATGTGCAGATCTCGGGGAAGGTCGGCCACAGACCAAAGATCATTGAATGATGTGGCATTAGGATCCACAAGTTGAGAAATGCTCTGTAGGTCTTCTCCTTTAGCTAATTGTCTGAGATTGTCAGGATGCTCTGCTTTGAGAAAACAGTTGATCTTCTAATAGCGATATCTTTCTGATACCTTAACCAAATGCTCTGAGAATTGTATATGTAGATGAATGAATCTAGATTCTAAGTCCAACTTCGCAAGGTCTAAATGCAACTACGGTAGAATGAGGACCAAAATACAGAAACTGCTACTGACTACACTGCCTGAATTGAACTGGAAAATGAAAAGAAACAAACTGAACTGCAAACAAACTGAAATGCAAATGTTTTTGGTTGATGCAAGATTGCTCTTGAACCAGGGATGCTCCTGCATCAGACATCCGGGGTTATTGAAAAAGTGAGTCCTTTACTTTGCTAGGGCTAGGGGATAACCAAGACGGTCCACCTCAGCATGAGAAATCCATGATGAATCTTCTTCCGGTCTGCCTTTCCACTTCACAAGATATTCTTTGTATTGTCTTCCTCTAGTACTACGTCCAACTCTGCTATCCAAAATGTCTTCAATTTGCTTCGATGCTTGTAGTGGTAACTGCTTCTTCAAGTCTTCTTCCATGCTGTCACTGAACTCTGCTTCATGATACTGATATAAGTCTGCAATGTTGAAAATAGGTGATATACCCAATGTCTCCAGTAACTCCACTTCATATGCATTTCCTGAATCAAATTTTCTGAGTATCTTACAAGGTCCAAACTTCTTCATCTTCAATTTGTTATAAGTGCCAAATGGAAATCTCTCTTTTCTCAAGTATACCATCACTACATCTCCTACTACAAATTCCTTATGTCTTCTCTTCTCATGTGTCTTTTCCTTATACTTAGTATTCATATCCTCCAAATGCTTCTTCACTTGATTATGCACTATCTTCATGTGATCTACAAATTCCTCTGCTTCTGCACTTCTCTTTTCTTCCAAACTGATCTCTCTCAATTCTGCTACTCTAGGGTTTGCTCCGATAACAATCTCAAAAGGTGTTCTTCCGGTACTCCTGTTCACTGAATTATTGTATGCAAACTCTGCTTGTGAAAGAATCAAATCCTAACTTCCTATCTTTTCTCCAACCAAACATCGCAACAAGTTTCCCAAACTCCTATTCACTACCTCTGTCTGTCCATCAGTCTGTGGATGAAATGCTGAACTAAACTTCAAATTTGTCTTCATCTTCTTCCAAAGTGTCTTCCAAAAGTATCCAACAAATTTTGTATCTCTGTCTGAAATTATGCTCTTAGGTAATCCATACAATCTCACAATCTCTCTGAAAAATAGGTCAGCTACATGCACTACATCGGTTGTCTTCTTACAGGGTATGAAATGTGCCATCTTTGAAAATATGTCCACCACTACAAATATAGAATCATGTCCTCTCTGTGTCTTAGGCAATCCCATCTCAAAATCCATACTTATGTCTTCCCAACGTCCTTTTGGTACTGTCAAAGGTTTATACAATCCAGTGTTCTGACTATTTCCTTTTGCAACTTGACAAACTCTACAACTCTGCACAAATTTCCTAACATCCTTATGTATCTGAGGCCAAAAGTAGTTTTCACTTACCGAGGCCACTGTCTTATCAATGCCAAAATGTCCTGCCAATCCTCCACTGTGTTCCTCCTTGATCAAATTATCTCTCATGGAACTCCTAGGTATGCATAACTGATTTCCTTTGAACAACATATCTTCCTGAATGAAATAGTCCAACCACTTACTCCTATCTGTCACAACAGGTTCCTTACATGCTCTCCAAGGTTTTGCAAAATCAGTGTCTCCCTCATACATGTTCTCCAATTCATCAAATCCCATCACTTCAACTCTCATCTCTATCAACAAGTTTCGTCTTCTGCTCAAGGCATCAACAACTTTGTTTGATTTACCACTCCTATGCTTCAACACAAAAGTATAACTCTGCATGAACTCTACCCATCTCGTATGTCTCTGATTTAACTTACCTTGACTGTTCAAATATTGCAAAGCTTGATGATCTGTATACAACACAAATTCCTTAGGCAACAAGTAATGTCTCCACTTCTTCAAGGCTTGAATTATGGCATAGAACTCTTGATCATAAACTGAATATCTTCTCCTTGCATCACTCAACTTCTCACTAAAATACGCTACAAGTCTACCTTCTTGACTTAATACTGCTCCAATTGCATTTCCACTTGCATCACAATCAACTTGAAATACCTTATTGAAATCTGGTAATGCCAAGACAGGTTGCTCTATCACTTTCTGCTTCAACAACTCAAAACTTTTATCTGCTCCTGATGTCCACTTGAAATCTTTTCTACCACCTCTCATTGTCTCTGTCATAGGGTTACAAACTGAATTGAAAATTCTAATGAACTTCCAGAAGAAACTAGCTAATCCATGAAATGATCTGACTTCTCCAATGCTCTCCGGTGTAGGCCATTCAACAATTGCTCTTACTTTCTCAGGGTCCATCTTCAATCCTTCCGGAGAAATCACAAATCCCAAGTATACCAATTCTTCCTTCATGAAACTACATTTCTTGATATTTATCAACAATTTATCCTCTCTTAGTCTCTACGATACTTGTCTCAGGTGCTGCAAATGTTCCTCTTTTGTCTTACTGAAAATCAGAATGTCATCCAAATATACAATAACAAACTTACACAAGAATCTCTTCAAGACTTCATTCATCAATCTCATAAAAGTACTAGGTGCATTTGTCTGTCCAAAAGGCATCACTAACCACTCATACAATCCTTCATATGTCTTAAAAGCAGTCTTCCATTCATCTCCTTCTCTGATTTTGATCTGATGGTATCCACTCTTCAAATCTATCTTTGTGAAATATCTTGCTCCACTCAAACAATCCATGATATCATCAATCCTAGGTAAAGGAAATCTATACTTAACTATCATCTTGTTGATTGCTCTAGAGTCAGTGCACATTCTCCATTCTCCATCTTTTTTTGGTGCTAACACTGCAGTCAAACCTTTCATCAACAACTCTTATATCTGTCTATTCAATTCTTCATTCTCTGCCGGTGTCATTCTATGTGCTGCTTTGTTAGGCAAACTTGCTCCAGGTATAAGATCCATGTGATAACTGAGACTTTTGATTGGTGACAATCCTTCAGGTACATTATCTGATATGATGTCTTCATACTCTGTCAGCAACTCCTTTATCTCCTCCAATTGTGATTCTTCAGTCTCCTTCAATGTTTCAGGCTTCTTAGGAATCAAAGCATAACACATATTCTCATGTCTCAAACCATCCAGAAATTTCCTTCCATCTACCAGACATTCTAGCATTCCCCCATACCTCACTCTTAGGATCATCCTCTAAAGGGATCAAGGTAATTCTCTTTCCATTTGTTGTTATGGTATATGTATTCTTTCTCCCATCATGTATAGCTTTTCTATCATACTGTCAAGGTCTACCCAACAAGATATGACAAACATCCATAGGCATAATATCACACAATACTTCATCATGATATGATCCAATATGAAATTTCACCAAACATTGTTCACTCACCAGTACCTTATGATCATCCTGAATCCATGCTATCTAATAGGGTTTAGGGTGTTTCAATCTCTCCAACTTCAGCTTAGTCACCATCTCCTCTGAAACTAGGTTATCAGAACTACCACTCTCAATTACAACTTTACAACACTTACCTCCTAATTTGCATCTGGTTCTGAACAAACTCTTCCTCTGCGGTGGTTCCTCATTTGCTTCTGCTTGAAATAGTGCTCTCCTCATCACTAGTGGTTCTCCTTTCTCAGGTTTACCAACTGAACTGGGTGATCCAACAGGTTCTTCCACATAGGCTGCTCTTCTACTGTTCTCTGTCTTATTGCTTATACTCCCCTGATTACATTCAAATGCTCTATGTCCTTCACCTCCACACTTGAAACAGGTTCCTCTTAATGTTCTCCTTTCAGGTCCTCTTCCTTCTCTTTTGTATCCTTCATTCTGATATGAATTATAATTACCTTTGTGATGAAAATTTCTGTCATTGTTCCGGTAGGCATTGCTATCTCTGTCTTCCTTCTTGAATGGGCTGTCAGACTTGTTCTGCTCCGGATGTGATCTATCTCCTCCCGAAAATGTTTTACCTCTCAAATTTACCTCCTCTACCTCTCTACCTTTGATCATACCTCTTATTCAGCTTCTCTTCAACTTTTAGGGCAAACTGATATGCTTCCTCCAAAGATGTCATCCTTACCAAGCTTAGTTCTTTTTGAATATTCAATCTCAATCCATTGATGTATCTAGCCACTTTCTCCTTGCTTCACTATGTCTTGTTCTTATGATCATCTTATGAAATTCTTCAATATACAACTTCACAAGTTTCTCCTTTTGTCTCAGGTTTTGCAATCTCTTCAATAATTCCAACTCATAGTCAGCAGGTATAAATTGATTCTTTAGTTTTGTCACCATCCTATCCCATTTTGTAATCTTTTCCTTTCCTCTTCTGTTCCTATCCAGCTGAACTTCCTCCCACCATATAGCAGCATGTCCTTTCAACCTTGTCTTTGCCAATTTCACCTTCTCTGGATCTTCAACTTCCTCATATTCAAAGTATTCTTCCATGTCATTTATCCAATCAATCAACTCTTCAGGGTTCAAATTACCAGTGTAATTCGGTACATCAACTCTAGGTCTTTTCCCGATCTTTGAAATAGCTCGCAACATCTTTACTTGATCTGATTCTTCTTCATCACCTCCTAAGGTTTCGCCAATTTGTTCAACAAATTGAAATTCCTCTTCATCATCACTTTCAACATTAGATCTCGGTGTTAATCCTCTTCGCCTATCTTCCTCAACAGCATCCAATCGAATTCTCATTGTTTTCATCATTTCCATCATCTCATCCATCCTACCAGCCATTGTTCCAACAACAGCAGCGCTCCTCAGCAACATCTTCCTAGGATCAAGTGCAAACTGCCTCAAGTTCGGCGATCGGGCTACAAGGTGACAATTGCCTCACAATCGGCGATCGGTTGCGACACAAGTAATCTGACTCAATTCGGTGATCTGTCCACAGCAAGATCTTACAAAACTTCTTCGCCAACTTCGCTCAATTCGCTCCCAAAGATTCGAACTTTCGCTTTGAAACCACTTGGTGCAGTCACAGTAGGAGGGTTCACAGAATGAACTGTCCAGACCATGTAGCAAGAGTAAACACAACGGAAACAACTCGAAGATATGAAACAAATGCAGATTCAGTCATCCAGTATATCAAAGAATTCAATTTCAGATTGGCCGGCAACATACAGGCTTACAATAGGGCTCATAGGCCTGAGTACAGAATGTTTGAATATACACAAGATATAGCTTTGAAGTTCCTTCGCTCAAGATCTAAATTATCAGCTAATTCTATGTGATGAACTCCTTTCCTAGGCATCTATTACATCAATATATATCATCTCTGGAACCATGATTCCTCCACATCAGCCAAGGAAGATCACAAACTCCAATGAAGAGCTGTAACGTGTGTACACGGATAGGTTGGACCTAAATCAATAGAACTCCGCGAATGAATGGAATGATGTGCGGATCTCGGGGAAGGTCGGCCACAGACCAAAGATCATTGTATGATGTGTCATTAGGCTCCACAAGTTGAGAAATGCTCCACAGGTCTTCTCCTTTAGTTGATTGTCTGAGACTACCAGGATGCTCTGCTCTGAGAAAACAGCTAATCTTCTGATAGCGATATCTTTCCGATACCTTAACCAAATGCTCTGAGAATTGGCTATGATGTAGATGAATGAATCTAGATGCTAAGTCCAACTCCGCAAGGTCTGAAATGCAACTGCGGTATAATGCAGACCAAAATACAGAAACTGCTACAACTGAACTGCTTGAACTAAACTGGAAAATGAAAAGAAACAAACTAAACTACAAACAAACTGAAATGCAAATGTTTTTGGTTGATGCAAGATTGCTCTTGAACCAGGGAAGCTCCTGCATCACTTCTGGTATTATTGATGGCACTGTTCGAGACAACAGGTATTCAATGGTAAATGACTTGATCATTTCCAAGGGCAGAATTTTCCTGGTGCCAGGTTCAGTGGTTAAGCAGAAGATTTTGAGAGCCTTCCATGATTTGCCTATGGCTGGTCACCCTGGTTACTTCAAAACTTACAGACAGGTGAGAGTGCTTCACTTGGAAGGGCCTCAAAACGAAAGTACTGCAATATGTGAGAGAGTGTCCAATATGTCAGCATAATAAACAAGAACACTCTTTCCCAGGTGGTCTATTGCAGCCCCTGCCCATTCCTAAAAGGAAGTGGGATAGTATCTCTATGGACTTTACCATAGGCTTACCTAAAGTCCAAGGCAGGGATTGTATCTTCATGGTAGTCGATAGATTGACGAAGTTTGCACACTTCTTTGCCATTCCTACCACCTACACTACAGCTCAGGTTGCAGAGTTATTTTTCAGAGAGGTATTCCGTCTTCATGGGTTGCCACGGAGTATTGTGAGCGATAGGGACAGCAGGTTCCTAAGTAATTTTTGGCAGGAGCTCTTCAGGTTGAGAGGGATAGAGCTCACCCCCAACACGAGCTACCACCCATAGACAGATGGATAGACAAAGATTGTCAATAAATAGGTGGAAGGATACCTCTGTAACTATGTAGCAAAGCAGCAAAAGGCATGGATTAAGTGCCTTCACATGGGTGACTATTGCTATAATTCCACTTATCACATGTCTATCCAGATGTCACCCTTCATGGCTTTATATGGGTACGAGGCACCGAGCTTTGTGGATTTACTATTTGGTGATACTAGAGTGCCTAGGGCCAAAGACCTACAGGAAACTCAGGATATCATCAGGTCTTTGAAGGAGAATATACAGAAGGCTCAAAATCAACAAAAGCAATATGCAAATCAGCAGAGGACTGATGAGTATATTTGATGCTGCAGCCCTACAGGCAATCCACTCTCAAGAAGAGTGGAGCAGAGAAGCTTAAGCCATGCTATTATCGACCCTTCAGGATCTCCAAGAGAGTTGGAGAAGTGGTTGATGAGTTAGAGTTGCGGCAGGAAGCAGGGTACACAATGTGTTTCATGTATCTCGCATCAAGAAGGCATTGGGGCATAATGTGACACCTTCAGCAGAGTTACCTCCTCTTGATGAAGAGGGGAAATTGATTTCGGTACCCGAGGCTATAATTGATACCAGGGAACGCACTTTGAGGAGGACTATCAGAGAGTATCTGGTAAAGTGGAGAAACTTGCCTATGGAGGATGCTACTTGGGAGAACGAGCAGATATTGGAGCATCATAATTTGAGATTGCTTGAGGCAAGCAATCTTAGGGAGGGCAGACTATAATGTCCCCTTTCTAACTACAATGTTAGTCTATCATTGGGTTCCCGTAGACTGACAATTTGGTTACGGAACCATGGTTGGCTTGGCCTTGGATGGGCTTTTCAGTGGTAGAAATGGTTTGAGTCCAATGGTTCCAGTTGGTACTCTCAGAGTTTGCTTTGATGGCTTATGGACAATACTTGCTATTTATAGTAAGTTCGGGGTTGGCGTCCTTTCGGGATTTTCAGAGTGCGATTATATTCGTCTCGTCGAGACCTTTCCGACGAGCTAAAGATCATTGAATTCTGATATCATCTTGTCAGTTATTTTAAAGTCTGTAAGTTGAATTAATATATTTAATTGGGACTTTAGTGTTATGTTGTAAAGTGATTTTATGAAACAAAAATCAAATGTCACTTTAGTGACTTGGGCACCCATCTCTAGGAGGATGAATAAAGTGTTTTAAAATATCATATTCCCTCCTAAAAGCCAACCCCTCATGAAAAGGAAATAAAAGATGAAAAAGCAAAGTCATTTGATATACTTGAATATATGATATTGTGGCTTTTTGCTCAGCTAGGGTTTTTTGAGAAGGGTTTGGAGAGGATTCGAATCAAAGGCTATTGGGAACGAAAACTCCCTCTAGTAACAGCATTCTACAGGTGTGAAACACCGTCCAAAGGTGCTACTAAGGCAAATACATACTGTTTGCAGATGGGCTTCAATGGAGATGAAATATTGAGGGTTTGAGGATTTGATTGCTATATCATTACCAGATTTATCTGTGCACAGCTGAGTTTCATTGCAGTGACTGAATTGAAGGAGTTTGAGGGACCATTGGGACTGCATTTCCTTACACATGCTGGTCGTACCATCCTCAAGCTTGGCCATACCATATTGATGAAGTTTTAGAGACAGTTTGTTGCTGTTTGGTCTCTTCATTTGATCGCTATTATTGAGCAGTAGATACAGATGGAAAAAGAGGAGTTTGTGACTGGTTATTGGTCTTTGCATTGCTGATAACACATACCAGCCAGACCGTACATTCCTTGGAGGGACGTGGGGTCTTGTAGAGACTCTTCCTTTCTTGTTTGCAGCCATTGTATGACCCATTTGGGGCGTCTAGGGCCCCTTAAATTGTTGTCAGCAATTGTATGCACAATACTTTATATTTCTTGGAGATTCGGAGTGATTTCGTTATACCCAATTGTTGGTCCGGCTACAACATAAATATCAAAGTGCAAATCTTGATGTGGGTATGTAATAATAATTTATATTTGGTGATTCTGCGATCTGGGATGTTGTTAGTTCATTCATTTTCATTGTACTTTTTCTGGGTTTGAAATATATGCTCAACGTTGTATTGTTCCAACCATAGCATAACTCGCGCAACTCACGAGTAATCGTGTCTGTAATGTCCCGAGTTTTCCCTAAAACGCGCGGCGGTTTTTGTTCATATAACTCGTTGTAAATCGCGCTCCATCCAAAAACGCGCAAGTCATCGAATGGGGGGGAAAAATAAAGCCTAAAAACCCTAGCACCAAAAACTAACGCCACAGAAATCGAAGCCAGGGAAATCGATGCCATGTAGGGTTTTTTTTGCTTTTTATTATTGCTGTAAATTTATAATACAGTCAAAATTTTAGAAAGACTGTATCGTATGAAAGGAGAGATTTTGGACGAGCTGTCAATATTTAAATAGGATTATGATGATATATTATAAAATTTAAAGATTGTATCTTATGAAAGGAGAGATTTTGGATGAACTGTCAATATTTATAAAATTTGAAAACTGTATCTTATGAAAGGAGAGATTTTGGACGAACTGTCACTATTTATATATATAAATATTGACAGTTCATCCAAAATCTCTCCTTTCATACGATACAATCTTTAATATAAAGTTATTATATAGTGTGTGATATATTATTATTAATATATTATAGCACTATATTATATTATTAATATAGCACTATATTATTATTATTAATATATTATAATATAATTATATATTATTATAATATTATTATTAATATATTATTATTATTATATATTATATATTATAATATAATTAATTATTAATATATTATTATATATAATAATTTTTATTTTATTTTTTTGTCAAGTAAGTGCTGCCAGTGGGGACAGCTCCCATATAAAAATTCAAAATAAATAACAGACTGCATCAACCCCAAATTGGGTGTGCCAATTTATTACATATCCAAGTTATCTCCTTTTTTTGAGGATCTTGAAGTCATCGGATGCTTGAGTTTTGTGTTGAGTTGTTTGTAGCTTCGATCAGATAACATAATAATAAATATGAATATATAAGTAATATTAAATATTACTTATATATTCATACTTAATATATAAGGTATGTTAAGATAAATATCAATATAGCATGATCGAATGATATATTACCAAAGCATAAACATCTTCTGCATTCTAAATGGTGATTAGTAACTGTTAAAATCAGTGAAACCGATTACAATACAAACGGTGACAAAGTCACACCTGTGCTTGAGGAGTCACGTCTATCACAAATGTGACTCCTACCGTCACTCACATATTTATATCAATGTCTTTGCCCTGCAATACCACGAATCGACACAAAAATCGAAAGTGTATGAGAAGTGGAAATTGCATCTGAAATACAAAAGAAAGTAATAAGTTAAGTCTGCTATATAAATATCCAACTTTCAGAAAATATCCAAGTCAGAGATTATAAGTTTGATTTGAATTTACATGGTATCAGAGCCAGGTTAAGCAGAATCCGGGCAGAAAATCGAACTTGAGAAATTCAGATTTAATACATCTCATTTCTCAAATGGAAGCAGCAATCCGATTCGAAGACATTGGAAGGAAAGAATAGCAAAAAGAAAAGGGTGTAAAGAAAATCAAGATGCGTAAATCGTTATCTTCATAACAGCGATCCATGAGTATAAGGAGCAGCTATCTATGTTAGGAGGACAGATCTAATTAAAGACAGCAGCAATCATGAGCAAATAATATATGAAAAGATTTGTAATGATTGGTGAAGTTGCATCCCTCAAAGGGAAATAAAAGGAGTCAATGAAGAAGATCGATAGGCATCAAGGAAGAAGAGTAATCAATCGATCTGCAATTAAATCAGCAAAGGTATGGAATCTCTATTATATATTGAACTTATAAATGTCTTAAGGCAATTTCTGAAGATATGCATATTCATATTGCAATAAGTAATATATAGTTGCAAATGCATTACTCAATGATACATTGGTAAATGATAGAAATGAATGACATGAAATAAGATATGATTAGCTTATAAGAATGCATTACATTATATTGACTAGAATAGCAATCAAATGAAACTAGTCATATAATTGACATAGGATATTTATGTACATTATCATCATGAATATGGAATCTTGATTACATATAATGGATGAACAAATGAATGTCATTATAAATAAATATACAAGGAAGAATGAATTAATATGATAAATGTGTATATATAGAATGAACATGATCAATAATGATAATGGAAAGTGATCAAACATTAGATCATATGTGATGGGCCATATGATACGAGGCCAAAATGATAAGTCATCATATGAAATATCAACAAAGACTTAGAAATCATAGGATTGTGCTATATCCAAGAAAAGGATTAGCCTCATCATTAATCGTCTCGTTATCCTAGGTGTATGGGTAAGTTAGGAGATTGTATGTTGGACCTAGGTAACCCTCAAGTGGATGAAGAACACTGTGTGGGTGTAAAGTCCCTTGAGCCAAGAGACGAAGAACACTGTGTGAGTGTGAAGTCCTTGTGCCTATGGTAATGATGAGCTCATCAATGTTAAATGTGCCTGACGTGAGGTGACTCTTGGTGGGATGAAGAATGTTGTGTGGACATGAAGTTCCATCAAGCCATATGGTGAAGAACTCTGTGTGGGAGTGAAGCCTTTGGGCCTCCGTACGGGATGGTTAATGGCTCCTCAATGAACCATACCTATGGAGCTAGAGATGGATTAATGATAGGGCGACACATGATCCTCTCAAGGGTAGAGCATAAGGCCTTTGATCATGAATATGAATATGGATATAAATATGAATATGAAAGTGAATATAAATGATTATGAATATGAAAATGGGATTAAGAGGGAGTTCACTGTACCTTATAATCCTCAACAAAATGGAGTTGCAGAAAAAAAAAATAGAACCATTGTAGAAGCTGCTAGGGCTACGTTACTTGATTAGAATATAGACACTTCACTTTGGGCAGAAGCATCTAGTACTGTTGTCTATATACAGAACAGATGTCCTCACTCTCATATTGATGACAAAACTCCTGAAGAAGCCTTCACTGGCACAAAATTAGACATTAGTCATTTAAGGATATTTGGTTGTCCTATTTACATTCATGTGCCCAAAGAGAATAGAACTAAGCTAGAACCTTCTGGGAGAAAAGGCATCTTTGTAGGCTATAGTGAAACATCAAAAGCTTATAGAATATATATACCTAGTCAAAGACAGATTGAACTAAGCAGAGATGTGATTTCTGAGGAACACATAACTTTCAAAAGAGCCAAAAATGATATTGAGTCAGAAATTCAAACTTCCAACTCAAGCATAGAAGAGGATCCTACACCTGAGTTTCAGAGGGAGTATCCTGAGAAAGAGGTAAACCATGAACAAATCACATCACTAGAAAATCCCAAGAAAAGACCACTCTGGGCCACCAAAACAATGGAAGAAGCTAAAAATTATGCCGCTCCATCAGGGACTTTTAGGGAAAGCACAAGACCTAAAAGATTCTCTAGTTATGTAGCTTTAATAAGTGAATTCATTAAATCAGAACCTTCTAGTGCTATAGAAGCTCTTAAGCACCAAGTATGGAAGGATGCCATGACAGAGGAGTATAAATCCATCCTGTAGAATGATGTGTGCGATATAGTACCTAGACCAAAAGGGAAATCTGTTGTTTCTTCAAAATGGCTATTTAAAATCAAACGTGCTGCAGATGGCAGTATAGGGAAATACAAAGCAAAGGTAATATGTTAATATTGATATTATATGTTGATGATCAATTGATTACAGGAGAAAATTACCTTATTGATCAGTGTAAGAAAGATCTAGCTTCAGAATTTGACATGAAGGACTTAGGTCTATTACACTACTTCCTTGGACTGGAAGTATGGCAGAAATCAGACTATATTATTCTAAACCAAGGGAAGTACACAATTGATATATTAAAAAAGGTTTGGTATGATGGAATGTAGACCTATGTCTTCCCCCATGGAAACAAATCTTCATAAATTGAAGGAAGCAGGAGCAGATTCTCTGTTGGCAGATCCCACTCTATACAGACAGATAATTGGATCCTTGATGTATTTGGTCAATACCAAACCTGATATCTGTTATGTTGTAAATGCCTTAAGTCAGTTTATGTGTGAGCCCAAGGAGATACATCTTGTGGCTGTGAAACATTTAATGAGATACCTTCAAGGTACTCTAAATTATGGCTTAAAATATGAAAAGGTTGACTTAGATCTACATGGATTCACAGATTCAGATTGGGCTGGAAGTGTAACTGACCGGAAGAGCACCTCCGGATATTGTTTCAGTTTAGGGTGAGCAATGATATCGTGGATCAGCAGAAAACAGTCTTCAGTTGCTCAGAGTTCTACAGAAGCCGAATATATTGTAGCTTCTATGGCTGCTAGAGAGGCAGTATGGCTTAGAAAACTGCTTGTGGGATTATTTGGTAAACCTCTGAAACCAACTATCATCCACTGCGACAATCAAAGCTGTATTAAGCTATCCGTGAATCCAATATTCCATGATAGATCTAAACATATTGAAATTCCTCATCACTATGTGCGTGATATGGTGTGTTAGTTTTTCTTCTGAATCAGCATTAGGGTTTGCCACTTCTAATGCACAGGCAGATTCAGCCAACTAATACAGGAGGTTGCGTGAGCTCCTCCCCTTCACTTCTGGTTCTGCCGCACCAAGGGGGGTATCCCTATAACTCAAGATGTAACCTTGACTAGCTCAAAGATAGAAAGATCTAACTTAACAACAACAGGCAGAATACTCTCATGTATGGACCAAGATCTGTATGATAGATCACAAGGTGGGCAACGTTCTTGGACATATATGTCTGGTTAGGTATGAGAGCATGCAAGGGTTTCCTACTCCTAATCCTACAACTAACAGATGGAAGGGAGAGATGGTTTGAAATGGTGTTTGGATGCAAAGCTGGACATGGTGTATAACCTCAACACAGAGCTAGATTGGTGTCTATCCAGGGCTTGGAGTCGGTAGACATAAACCTGTGAATGATCAGCATGAATAGCTAAAACTGGATTTCAGGGGGATACACATGATACCTGCCTTACAGATATCTCCCAATACAGAGGGTTAAGCTGTCGATACTTATGGCATCCCTATTGCAGGAAAAAAGATACATGCAAAACTGGAGACAGAATCAACATAACACATGCAAACATAGCATTATTCATATAAGATTAACCATGAAATCAGTGGATTCATGCCAAAACGTACAACAGGAGATACATAAACTCACAAGTTTTGCTGCACAGAGCAACCAAAACTAGTTGTATCTTATTACAGAGCCAAAATGTCCAGTTTTCAACAACCTGAAAAATGGTAACACAGTCTGCTTATAACAGCCAGAAAGTGTACCACAGCAATTAATTACATGGTTGACCAAAAATCCCGCCAGATACACAGTATCAGAAAAATGGCGCTCAACGCATTACCAGATTGGCGCCCAAACATGAATGCAGTAGGTAGGGGAGGAGACAGGAAGAAACCTCGAGCCCTGCGCCGCCGCCCGTTGATGTACACCTTCAATCGGGTACCAGATCCGTCCATACCTCTGCAACAATCGCCATTAATGGCGCACCAACCCGCGGCCTTGGGAAAACATCAAACAGTGCATCGCAACCGTTTCCCGCCAAAATACCTCATCGTGATATTTCAAAATATGCAGGATATCAATTATCCCACATGCACCCCGCGGCGACCTTTTCAACACTTTATATACTAGGCCACGAGCATATATGATGTCGGTGCTTTTGCTCCCGACGACACTAGTATAAGCCTTCATCATCATCCTCCAATAGCATGATATCCTGTTGCTTGAAATATCACCCTGACGTCAGCATCATCATCGCAATATCACCTGCATGATAATCGCCTTCATCCTGATCCATCGGAGGAAGATCCTCCTGCTCAGCCGATACTAAATGTCTGGCCGATGAACATCCTGATGACGTCATCAGCATATCTGCCTATCGCGCACCTCCTCATATCCAGATGACGTCATCGTCATGTTTGCAAATATCGGGGGATCTCCACAAGATGATCAGTGTTAGAAATATGACCCCCCCGGACCTTGATGACGTCACCATACATCGGCATCAGGATGATATTCGGAAGATAACCGGATATTTGGAAATATCATCCTGATGCACACATATCATGCTGCACTGTAGCTCCACTATAAGATCGGGGTGATATATGAATATGTGACTGATATTTGAAATGATCACCCCCATTGGACAATGCATGAAGCCGACAGGCGAATATCTCCCTTCGGAAATATCATGATGCAGACAGGTAGAAAAACGGATATCACCCTGACATAAGAATGACGTCAGCATCATCAGGGTGATAAAACAACGAACATGAAGTGATAAAACAACATCAGGATGATCTTGACTAAGATCACCCGATGTTCAAATATGATGACCCCGATGAAGAGCGGATCATACTTAGGACTTTGCAGCAACATCATCAGGATGATCTTAAGTAAGATCACCCGATGTTAGAATATCACCCCAGCGAAAGATCATGCTGACAGAAAATATGATGACCCTCGTAAGCAACATCAGGGTGATGACCAGAAATATGATGATGATGATGACCTCCTCCTCGAAGAAAATATGATGCTGCAGCTGAAAAATGCTGAGGAGGTCCAACACTTAGAACATTTTTTGGATTTTTAGGGAAGGTGCCTGCATGAAAATTGCTCAGAAACTGACAGTGAAATCAGGCACCAACATGGTGGAAAGGAATGTGATTCAGTTGGAGTATATCAGTACAGGAGATCAAACTGCAAATATTCTTACTAAACCACTCCTCAAGGTAAAAGTTGAATACTTCAGAAAAAAAAAACGTTGGTATGATTGAAATGTAAAATTCTAATTGATTTGTACTAATATATTAAAGATGTTTAATGTGTAAACATCTTGTGTCATATGTGTGACTCTATGACATTATGGGCCTACCCATTCTGTGTTTATTTCCAAAAGGTGACGATTTTTTGAATAATCTACACTTATACCTAACATTATAAGGTGACGTTCTTATAATGTTCATTAGACTGATATCATGTGACTTGATATTGGTATGAATCATGGAGTTATCATGATTAAGTTATGGTAGACATTATGTGACTTAATGTCAGTGCACATACCATAACTGGGATATATATAAGGAGAATGTAATGTTCTTGAGTATAGTATATCCTTTAGTATCACGAGGTAGGTGATGCTACATATCACGAGATAGGTGATACCATATATCATGACTTATGTGATATTAAATTACTTTGAGTAATTCATTATAGATCAGATAATTGATATTCACAGAGATTATTGTGATATTGTTATCTTCCCAAGCTAAGAGGGAGTGTTGCGTTGTTTGTAGCTTCGATTAGATAACATAATAATAAATATGAATATATAAGTAATATTAAATATTACTTATATATTCATACTTAATATATAAGGTATGTTAAGATAAATATCAATATAGCATGATCGAATGATATATTACCAAAGCATAAACATCTTCTGCATTCTAAACGGTGATTAGTAACTGTTAAAATCAGTGAAACCGATTACAATACAAATGGTGACAAAGTCACACTTGTGCTTGAGGAGTCACGTCTATCACAAATGTGACTCCTACCGTCACTCACATATTTATATCAATGTCTTTGCCCTGCAATACCACGGATTGACACAAAAATCGAAAGTGTATGAGAAGTGGAAATTGCATCTGAAATACAAAAGAAAGTAATAAGTTAAGTCTGCTATATAAATATCCAACTTTCAGAAAATATCCAAGTCAGAGATTATAAGTTTGATTTGAATTTACATCCATGTTGAGACATGGACCAGCTAGGACTCGAACCTAGGACTTTCCATTTGCTGTTGGAGTGCTCTACCACTGAGCTACTGGCCCCTCTTAGACCAGTCCATCGTCGGTCCGGGTGTGGCTTACACCAACACCCCCCCTTAAGCCACACCTCGCGTGTGCTTGGGGCTCCTAGCCTGGCCTGGCTCTGATACCATGTTAAGACATGGACCAGCTAGGACTCAAACCTAGGACCTTCCATTTGCTGCTGGAGTGCTCTACCACTGAGCTACTGGCCCCTCTTGGACCAGTCCATCGTCGGTCCGGGTGTGGCTTACACCAACATTTTGATTGTGGCATTTTCTTCCTTTTCACCTCTGTCCATTCTGGCTCAATCTCCTTGGGAAGATACAACCGATCTCTAAATTCTTTGTTCGAAATCCAAACACTGTTAGTGGTTGTTGTGGACGCTGAAGTTACTAAGGAGAACTCATTGTTTTTGTGTTGAGGGCCTGAATTTTCCAAAGCAAGTGGAGAAACATCCGAGGAAGCATCGGTTGTCTTTAGGATCGACTCCGTCTCATCAGGAAGCACATGCGTAGTCATCGGAAGGGGTGAGCATGAAATTGGTTCCTTACCCTATAGTGCTTAAGGAACAGTCGAAACAGCCTTCATAAACGGAGAGATGATATAATGTCAGGATTCCACCCCGTTCCACCAGGTGGGCTTGCTATTGGGGGAAGCGAAATTCCTAGCAGTCGCAAGTCTCCTACTACATTGTGAGGTAGCATGGTTTGTTGCAAAGCATTTTCTACACCTGAAAGTGATCTTTTCGTAGTCCATAGGTTGATTCCAGCTCCTGTTTCCTACCTTCAATAAAATCTCAGCCGAAAGTCCCTTCGATAAATCCATTTCGACGCATAAACGAGCATAAGTTGAATTCTCATAATTAATAGTTTCCTTTGAAATGCTTTGATACTTGCCCAGGCTATTTGCTATAGCCTTCAGGCAATCAATTTCCCAAAATTGTAAAGGCAGATAAGGCAACCTTACGTAGAAAAATGCAAAAGAGAAGGTCTCAATTCGCAGGTCAAAAGAAGGGTACCAAGGCTTAAAATATAAGAAATCCCCTTGGAAAATCCAAGGGCCAGCATTGAGCACCATTTCTTTATCCTCCAAAGATTCAAATTCCAAAATGACGAACACTTTGGCACAAGGGTAAATACTGATCTCATCCTCCAAATATTCTTTCCAATTCGTGCTTATCCACGCATGAAGATCACATAACTTTGGCCATCCCTTCATGAATCTGCATATTAGAGCATGTTCCTACAGATATTCCTCTCTATCACTGGCAAATTCATCCAAACATACCTCTGGAATGGAACCAGACTGACGCATAGAAAAGGGTGTGCTAAGAGAAACACCACGGCAAGGGGAGGGAGGATCAGATCGGGCTCCCCCGATGGACACAGACGGGCTGGCAAGATTTTGTCCCGACTTCCCGCCTAGGGCATCCTTGCGCAAAGCCTCCCGATAGTTTAAGCGGCCTAAACTAGGTGTAAAAGAAAGATCGTCAGGGCGAACGACCGCAATGGGAGCAGCATCAAACCCTGAGTTTGTCGCCAAAACCAAACCAACCCCATCCTGGTTTGTCGCCAAAACCTGTGCAGCAAAATTTGAATCTGAGGGAACTTCAATATGACTTGGGCAAGAGGCACCTGAATGGCCCTGGACACGCCCTTGGAAACCCCCAGATTTGCCTGTCGGAGACCCCGTCCATCTTCGCCAGGCAGAGCAGTTTGCGAAGGGGCAAGAGCTTGCGAAGGCATATCGGAGCAATAATATTATTATTATATATTATATATTATAATATAATTATATATTATTATTATAAATAAAAATATAATATAATAATAATATATTATTATATTATAATATATTATATATTATATTAATAATAATATATAACAGCAACGTGTTTATTATTAAAATTTAATATAATATATTATATATTATTATTATTATATTAATACAATATTTATATCTAATATAATATTTTATTATTATTATATATAGTAATGTAAAGGGGAAAAAATTTGCAATAGATCCCAATCTCGCACCAGTTCTAGGCAACTTAGATCAAATGTATTGAGGGAAATCCATAATATGGTCCATAAATTCAGTAATATGCATGTTTTTAAAGCATATTTTTTAAAATTAATGTATTTTTGATGTTCGATAACTTTGCCGAGTTATTGTCGAGTTTTTCCCCAAGTTTTTGTCCAGTCGCGAGTTTATAAATTTTTGGGTCCGCCGAGTAATTGCCGAATCCGAGTTTTTCAACTATGGTTCCGACAACACACATTGCAAGAAAACTGAAACCCCTTCTGCATCTTCTATCTAGTCTGAAAGAACACTCTAAAAAACAAAAATAACACTAAAAAGATCTTTAAAAAGAACCAATAGGTACGGCACATTACACAAACCATTAGGGTTAGCATTACTAGCATGAAGATCCAAAAAAAATCGAAATTAAAAAAAATTGGATTTGTTGCTGCATCTTGCGAGTTTTTCAATTTAGACTCGACGAGTTTTTGGCAAAAAGTCGCCAAAAAAGATCGTCGAGTTAACTTTCGAGTTACTCACCAGAGCAAAACACTACAATCCAAGAAGATGGGACAATTGGGAAGTTGAAATAATTTAACTTCTAGCCCAAACCAACTATATTACTGGGTTCTTGTAGGTTGGGTGGCATTCCAAGATCGAATGGGTTCCAATATAGATTTTTATTTTTGTTGTATTTACTATTTTCAAAATTTGTAATGATTTAACATTATTATAACATTGAATTATCAATTATCTTTAGCATTATCATAGTATCAAGCATTGTTGGCATACTCACCAAGTCAAACTCATGGCAAGTTTTTGCGACTTTTACTCGCCAGCGAAACTCGTCAAGTTTCTAGTGAGTACTCACCAGTTTTTTGGCGAGTACTCGTCAAAAACTCGACAAGTTTCTAGCTCGTACTCGCCGACGTGAAAAAGTGGAAGTGCAGGGTTTTAAAACACCTATTTGAACATTGTTTTCAGTCTTTTTGAGCTCTGCAGGTCAGGAAAACCCTCCCCAACAGAAAACACACCATTTCCAATGTTTTCTCATCGAAGAGAGAAGATCAAACGAGATTTTTTGGTGAATTTCTAAGGCAGTTTTGAAGCACAAGTAGGTTTTTTGTTTTTCATTTATTTGTGTTTTTAAAACATTTTTCTTCAGTTTGGCTTCAGAATGTTGCATCAAGGTTGAAAAAAATTCATCGTATTGTAGAACAAAGAAGTTTTTTGCATTTAAATTGCAAAAAATAAGATTCATCAACATTTTTTGTTAATTTTTTCTGATTTTTTTTCTGATTTTTTCACTATTTTTCATATCCAACTTATTTTTTTTATTTTAATCATTTTTTTTTGAAAAAAATGTTTAGAACCTTTAGATTAGATTAATTTTTACTAATTTAAACTAATCTATATTGATTTAAACTAATTTTATGTTGATTTTTAGTGATTTATGTATAATTTAGGTTTTTTTTTGTATTAAAAAATTAATATGTTATGCTTTCACTTTGTATGTGTAGGTTAAATACTTCATATAATGGCAAATAGAGAAGCATTTGCATCAGGTTCAGCCTCAAGAACCGCCCCATTGGTGCCACCGCCACCACCACCGATTGTAGGCACTCGTCCTACAAGAGCTAGACACACTGCTTGGAAATGTCTATCAAGGATGGCAACCTAGGACAATTTATTGCATTAAATGCCAACAAATATATTGTGGAGGCATAAATCACCTCAAATACCATCTTGTAGGCGTTCGTCATCGTGATGTCATGACTTGTCCTAGGACCACCAAAGAGATAAAAAGAGAGATGAATGCCCTACATTCAGCCACAGAAGAGATAAAATTGCAAAAGGAGAGGGCAAAGGCAGCCATGGAAGCAGCCATAGCTGCTAGTCACGGTGCTCATGTCCATCCAAAATTAGATGAAGATACATGTCGGGGCATAGTGGTCTCTCTTCATGGTCCACACATCCAAAAATTCCACCTCCAATTCATCTACTTCGAGTAGAGCACCAACTACAGCACCTACACCTACATACATGCCACAATTTTTTTGTATCCAAAAACACACCTAGAGCACAACCATCATTGGAAGCTATTGGGTGGAACAAGGAGGTGCATCAACATGTAGATATAGCATTAGCTGATTTTTTATTTTCAGCAACATTCCTTTCAATGTGGCATGTAGTTCTTATTGGGAAAATTTGGCAACTGCATTGACAGTTGCGGTAAAAGGCTACAAGGCGCCTTCTCGCAAAGACTTGAGTGGGAGGTTAGTTAATTTGAAATTTATGCTAATTTATACTTTTAGTAATTTACTAATTTATGTTGAATTTTAGGATAAATTTATGTTCTTTAATTTATAGTAATTTATGTGACTTTAGGCTATTTTTTGTTTAAAAAAATTGTATACTTAATAGTTAATTGCACTTTGTACTTGAAGGTTGCTCATAAATGCAACTGAAAGGACAGGGTAGTGGTGGAAGAACAAAAAAAGGAATGGAAAAAATATGGCTGCACTATTCTTTCTGATGGGTTGATAGACGGGAAAAACCGCACCATTATTAATTTTTTAATAGCTTCAAAAGGTGAGGTTATTTTTTTGAAATCAGTGGATGACTCCAACAAAATAAAAAATGTAGAAACATTCTCTAATGTTGAAGGAAGTTGTCATAGAGGTGGGCATAGAAAATGTAGTGCAAATCATTACTGATAATGCAACAGCATATGTGGCGGCTGGGAAATTGTTGCTAGACAAACATGGGACATTTTTTTGGTCACCTTGTGCAGCACATTGTCTTGACCTTCTTTTGGAGGATTAAGAAAACTTGATTGGGTGACACAGGTTGTAGATGATGCAAAGAGCATCACAAAATTTATCTACAATCAACCTTGGGTTCTTAATTTGATGAGAGATCACACCTGTTGTGATGTAATCACACATCTCCCCATTGAAAATGGGTACCCCCTCTTTTTTCTTGCTTTTTGTCCTTGTTTTGCTTTAGGTTTAGTTTTCCTCTGAGCTTGTAGGATTTTGATAGTGTTGTGTATCCAAGTCTCAACAGTTTCTTGCCAAGAGGTCTATATGCCTTCATCCTGATGCATGTCACTGAGACCCTGAAAATGACTAAGTCTGATATCCTGAAAATCCTAAAAAATGACTAAGTCTGAAATTTGGTGGATCCTCAGAAATCTAGAATCTGCATGCTAAATCCTATGGATCTAGGACCTATCTCAAACATCCTGGAAATATATTGATAAATATTTAAAGTATAAGAAACTCAATATCTGACTTATACTTCCATTCAGGAAAATCTAAAATTTGACTAAGGCAAGAAATTCCTCACTCCATGTCTAAACCCGCCCTACCTGGGGGGCCTTCGCATGAGCTCATGGATTCGATGTCCTACACATACACTTGTCCAGACAAAACCTCCAAATCCGCCTTAGGGAGAGAATTTTCAAAAGACAAAAGATAGAGAACTACAAGGAAATTTAAGATTTTGACTGAGTTCAAGACAAAATCCAAGGTTGGTATCCCAACCTGCCCAGCTTGGGCGGCTTCACAAGGTGTTTATGGATGATGTCTCCACCAGGTGATACTCTCCAGACATCACTCTCAAACCCGCCTAAGGAAAGTAATCAAGTTTATAAAGTGTTTCAAGTGCAAAGCTTTAGGATGTGAGGTAAAAGTTTACAAGTATGAAGAGGTTAAATGAGTTTCAAGTTAAATTCCATGGGTCACCTCCAAACCCGCCCTCCCTGGGCGGCCTCAAGAGGTCCTCATGGATTCTATCTCCTGCTACATGAAACACTCCATACACAGTTTCCAAGACCGCTCAGGGATGTAGATGGCACAATTTGCAGGTTTACTTGATTAAGGATGAAGATGGTGACACTCAGAAGGTGAGATGATCAAGTTGAGATGAATCAAATGTTTTTAAGTACGAAATCCAAGGGTGCTATCCAAACCCGCCCAGCCTGGGCGGTCTCAACGTGCATTCATGGACTTTGTCTTGTTCCAGGTGACATTGTCCAGACAACACTTACAATCCCGCCCAAGGAGAAAATGATCAAGTTTTTGAAGTATTTCAAACACAAAGTATTAGAAGATCATGAAGTTTTGATGGAAACTTGAAGGTTTAGAAGGATTAAATGAGTTTTAAGTTGAAATCCAAGGGTCACCTCTAAAGCCGCCCTACCTGGGCAGCCTCAAGAGGTCCTTGTGGATTGTATCATCTGCCACATGAAGCACTTCAAACACTCTCTCCAAAGCCGCTCAGGGTGAAGAATATCATAAATTGCAAAGTTCGTTTGATTTCAATGATCAAGATGGCACCAAAGAGATGAGATAGTCAACTTGATAAGGGTGAGAAGTTTCTAAGTGACAAAAGTCCAAGACCTCCTCTCAAACCCGCCCTACCTAGGCGGCCTAGAGAGTTGAGCTTGGAGTTTTGGTGTCTAAGCATTGCAACTACTCTATCTTGACTCTCTAACTCATCATGATGCTTCATATCCTTGAGAGGATCATTCAAAGAGAGGGAAGTTTAAAAAATGGGCTAAGTCTTAAGGAAGTTGGAGAGAAAGGTCTTCATAAGAAGAGGAATGAGAAATAAGTAAAGTTTGAGTGAAGGAATCCATGCACCATCATTCAACCCGCCCATGCTAGGCAACCTTGAGCACTACACTTGGACAACTCCACCTCCTCCACATCACATTCTCCATACACCCTCTCTAAATCCGCCCATGCTTCTATAGCATTCAAAGGAAGTTAAATTATCATGGAAGTAAGTGAAGATGTCTTTGATCATCAAAACCAAGCTAAAATGCCTAAGTCTTGCAAAAATCCATACACCTCCCTCAAATCCGCCCATGCTAGGCGGCCTTGGACCATTCACTCGGATAACATCATGTCATTCACATGACATCCTCCACCTATCATCTCCAAACCCGCCTTGTCAAGTGACTTCCACCATCGTGCATGTTCTCCACATCATTCACTCCATGCACTCTATTCAAGTCCACCCTTCTTCCCAAGGTTGTCCATCTCATGCAAAGAGGTTAAATTATCAAGGAACCAAGCGAAGGAGCTCTTAAATTATCAAAACCAAGCCAAAAATTGTCTAAGTCATGAAAAATCCGCACACCTCCCTCAAACCCGCCCATGCTAGGCGGCCTTGAGCCCTTCATCCGGACAAGGTCTTGTCCACAACACACTCTCCGCCTATCACCTCTAAACCCGCCTAGGCACTTAGGCATGGATTTCACACGAAAGGGTATGTTTTGAAATGCCATATTTTGATCCCATATACATAAGATAAATGTAATTTGTTATTGAAAATCCTTTATATCAAGTCTTAATTTGATATGTTTCTTTTTATAGGTGATGGAGGGTCCAAGGAGGTGAATGGCGAAAGCTCATACATGAGAAGTTTGGAAGGCGGAGGAAAGTTGCTCAAGTTTGTCATCATCACCACATGGAGGAGAGCTCCAACATCAAGTTTATCTTACTTCGAAGACTTCGTATGTTTGGATGAAGAAGACATCAACACCATGCGGAGGGGAGCTAGTCTAAGATGATCAAGGTTACAAGTGTAGTTCATCATCAAGAGCATCATCCGTACGAGGCGAGGATCAGTGGAAGGTTGTCACTTCACCATGCACATCTTGAAGGAGGTCATCATCCAGAAGCTCACATATCATGTGCCAGACAAGAAGAACTCTCATCAGGCACTAGTCTACTCCATGAGTACATGCAACTATCCAGAGGCATAATCCTGCACAAGCACAACAATATCACAAGATAAGAGATGAGCATGATCATCAAAGCGATCCATGAGTTACATCAAGACAACAAGAAAATATTCTAAGTGAACATGAGGTGAACCAGACCAGTTTGTTTGAAGATGCTGAGGTGGCACGTACACATCATCAGGCCAATCGCATTCCGCCATGTCATTCATTAAAGAGGGCCCACCATAAAGATGCTCCAAAGATGCTTATCACATTGGGAAACGTGCCTTCATTGCCTCTTTCATGTTCTAAAAATAGCAAATTTTGTAACAAACTGCCTTGTCTCAATCTCAGCCGTTGATTGCTAAATCAATCTTGGCCCTTCATGTAATTCTTGAGCTCTATATAAGGCTTACTTCTCTCATTTGTAAGGATCATTAGAGAAGAATCATTAGAGGAAGATAGAGTAGGTGTAGATACTGTGGCAATAGGAGTAGAGTAGAAAGAACTCTTCGAAATCATTGAAGAGATATATGAGATTGTTGTAAATAAAACACTTCTTAAATCAATACAAGCTCATTGTTGTTGTTTGCATGGTGATCTTGTACAATCAAGGAATGTTCGCATGGTTTCTTATTCTCTAAGATGGTTGAGATGCAGTTCCAAGTAGCTTAGATGATAAAGTAGATAGAGTTCATTGATGTAATGGATATATGCAATGATATTTGATAAATTCCCGTTGGTTCATACTTTTGATGGCTTGTTGACGGTAAGTCATCATGTAAAGTTAGCCTGAACCACATCGTGCAAATAGTTTGATTGTTGATGCTCCTTCGAGTTGCGCCAGTTGTGGGTACTTTGGAGTGTGTCAATAATATGAAAATCCTTGGTTTATCCTTTGGAGATTGCACCTATTTCATGTAGTTGTTGCTTGTCGTGGCAAAGTGAAATTTGGTTTCTAAGGGAATTTGTCTACCATAGCATCGTTCATCACGTCATTGTCCTTAGAATAGCCTTCTTAACCCCTTCTCCTTTTTCATTTTCTTTTCATAGCTGATTAGAAAAGTTCCATTTCATAATAAGGAAGAGTACATATTTGAATGGAGTGATGAATAAATTCTGCGTAAGTCCCTTTGTGTAAACAGCATTATCACATCACACCACCGAGGCTATCCGTTGCAAATCACGTACAAGGAACCTTGAAGCGTTCTTGTTTGATCACATAGTTTAGCATTCGAGACGCTTTGTTCTAGAGAGGATAGAGCACTTGGTGCTTTATTCTAATGTTGTTGTTGTCAAGAAAACATCATCAACAACACCCAAGGGAAACAGTTGGTGCAATCGGATGTCATAAGGTTTGCAACGATCTTCTTAATGTTGCAAAGCATTATTGGTTTGTTGAATTCTTTAAAACAAATGTTTGTGAATCCAAACTGGCTAGAATCATCATATGCAAAGAAGCCTGAAGGAGACAGAATCGCAAGCATAGTCTTTGATAAGCTCATTGAATAGAGAGCTACAGAGATCGTGAAGGTAACCTCAAAACTTTGATTTTAAATTCAAATTGAGTATTTTAATTTTTAAATTAAGTCTTTCATTTTAAATTTGTAACTTTAATCTTTTGTCTTTGTAAATTGTAGGTGTCAGAGCCCTTGGTTAGAGTTCTTCGTTTGGTAGATGGGGATCAAAACCCAATGGGGTATATTTATGAAGCCATCGATAGGGCCAAAGAGTCCATCAGAAATTATTACAAAGGGGACAACCTCAAATTTGATCCCATATGGGAGATTATTGATATGAGGTGGAACAATCAATTCCACCAACCCATCCATGCAACAGGGTACCTTCTTGAACCCCCGTTTTTCTATTCAGATACCTTCTCAGATCCTAATGGAGAGGTCATAGAGGGCTTCACGACATGCATTCAGAGGATGACATCCAAGGTTGAGGTAAGAGACCTTATTGTCCAAGAATTGGAATGTTACAAGTAAGGAAGGGATAGGCTCTTTTCTTCGAAGCTAGCTATCCGAGGAAGAACCGCTTAGACACCAGGTATAAATTTTGGAGTCTTTCAGATGCATCTTACAAGTTACAAGTTTCAAATTTACAACTATTGATAATTTGATAAAATATGTTTTGACTTTGCTTTCTAACTCTTCAATATTTTATTTTGTAGAGGCTTGGTGGAAAAATCGGGGTGAAAATACCCCAAATCTGCAAAGATTAGCCCTCCGCATTTTGTGCCAGCCTTATAGTGCATCCAGTTGTGAGCACAATTGGAGCTTGTTTGAGGCCATCCACACAAAGAAGAGGAACAAAAAAACGCTTCAATGATCTTGTCTTTGTGCAATACAACCTTCGGCTACGCACAAGAAGGGTAGAGGACAAATCAAATGATCCCATTGATTTGGATGAGATAGATCATTACTGAAGATGAGATTCTTGATTTTGAGAGGCATGCATTGGAGGAGGTGGGTGCAGGAGGAGATCTAGGATTGGAGGACATTAATGAGACTAAGGAAGAGTCATTGCCATCTACTACCAGGATGGAGGTCGAGCCACTACCTTCCATGCCAAGCGAGGAGCCACAGCGGACTCCAAGGACTAGAACCTCTACCTCACCCATAGTTTTCAGTAGATTAGCGAAGAGGAAGATGTAAAATGTTGTATTTATTTTTAGTTTTGTTATTTTCATTTTGTCAACTATCTATTGTATCAGGATATTGTAATATACACCCTGTTTCTGTAGGCTTTTTGAGGCCAAGTTTTTTGTCGATTTGGTTTCTTGTTTCACTGTTGTGTGTTTTGATTGTTTTTGTGTTTTGCATATGATATTTGAAATATAGCAATGAAAAACAAGACATGCAAAGATACCCAGAAAGAAATATAGCATATACACATGAAAATATGAATACCCAGATGAACAAATAACTCAAATATCAATACAATAACATACCCATTTGCATTTCTTCAATAATGTAAGTCTAAAGTACAAAGCCAACTAGGGTTTGCCACCAAAATAAGCTCCAGATGCACCCAACTTAATACATTTCACTATGCAAACAAAGGTATTGATCTGTTGTACCCTAGACGCCAATAATCAATGCAAAATCTGCCTCAAAAAGCAGGCGACTCAGGCTAGTAGAAGGCCCACGTCCCAAGAAGGCTTGTACGGCCCAGCTAGGGGCTGCAACAACAATGAAACTCACAAAAATTCCTGATTTTCTGTATAAACCCAGACCTAACCCAATCAGAGATATATTTCCAGCATGAAACTTGGAGGAATATCCAAAATGCCAAAAAACTCCCTCAAAACTCACAATTCTACCACTAGAATGTTTATCATTGGCTGCTCATAAAAATCAAAGTATAAAACTCTTAAAAACTTCATCAAAATGCATCAAATGAACACACGCGTAGTCCCTGGATGAAACTACCAGCAAACCCTCCTGATGGTGTCTTCCAACCACGAAGAGAGTGTGATCTATAGAGGTCTTCGTCCCTGCAAACCCTTGTTTCCAACTCAAAGCCAAATCTCCAAACTTGCACGACAAAAGATGAGTGAGTGAATGAATGCTAAAATGAATTATCTTTTTCCCTTTTGTTCTCCCTCATTTCCCAACACCCAAGATGGGAACATAATATTTTAATATTTAATAATATTTCAACCCCTTATTCCTCCATGAGATGGGCGCCCCATACAACCTAGCACTTTTCTTTTTTTTCAAATATCTTATATCTCCCACTTAATAAGTCACCGTTATAACATAAAGTAACTTATACCTTTTTAAACTATTATAAGTTAAGTATTTAATTTAACTTATATATCGACAATTTAAAATATTATTTCCTGCCCTTTTCAAATGTCGTGAGGCAAGTGCTAGTAGCTACCACCAGTACTACTAAAATGGAAATGTCGAAACTATCACCATCGATGACCCTACTTGGCTTACTATAAATAGTAAGTCCTAGGAAAAAGTGTCCAAGACACCCTCAGAAAAGGAAAATGAACTTAACCCATCATCTGATTGTGCTAGGGCTGTCCGAATACCCCACAGAAGTTCCCTAATCAATCACCATTAGCCTACAGGAACCCTAGAATAGTCTAACTGCTCCCACCTGTCGAACTGGCTAAGGAGGGGACATTACAACTATCAACCATCAGGATTTCGCATGAGGATGCGATTTTGTACTCAATTTGCATTCAAATCAATCAAATTTAATAGAAAACACTTTTGTACTCATTTATGGACTCACTGGATACATCTTGTCATTGAATTTTGCAAAAAAACATGTGTTTCTAATGAAATTTAAACAAATTTTTAAGTTGAGTTTTTTGCCAAGTTTTTTCCTAGTCTTTTTGGGAATGGCGAGTTTTTGCCGAGTACGAGTTTTCCAACTATGGTATCAAGTATCAAATGTATTTTTAAATCTGTATAGTGTATATTTTTAGTATCAAGTATCAAATGTATTTTCAATTGTGTAGTCTATATTTTTTTGCATATATATATATAGCAGTACCCGAACCCAGGAAAGAAATACCATAATAGCGTACCCGAACCCCGAACCCAGGAAAGAAATACCATAATAGCGTACCCGAACCCCGAACCCATACATATTTCCATACCAGAACCAGCAACTTAGCTAACCAAAAAGTAACTTGTAACAAGTGCAATTCAACGACTTGAGGCAATAAAATGACAACACAATTGCCGTTGCAACCAATAGTGAAGTTTGTGATTAAAAAATTGATGTTGCTAGCATTGTCGTAGGACAGACCTTGGTGTTATGTTAGCATTGTGTTAGCCTTTTAATTCACACCTTTCGATGTAACACAAAACGGAACAGCATGTGAGAATAAACCTCTCTTCAAATTGGAAGGGGAAGCTCCCCATACCAGAAAATAAAAGAAAAACTCTAAAACCTAAGCATGCAACCTCTACCTTTTCACAATATGTGCAAGTATAACATGATTGAATTGAATGAAACACGTACATAAACAACTACAAATTAAATATGAAGAATCGCATACATAGCTACAAAATTTCCTTCAATAAACACTGCAATACAAAGCTTGCAATATTTACCAAATTATACTTAACTTGCAAGACAATTAAACGTTGAGCATTATAAATAATAAAAAGCTGGCTAGATCTACTACAGTAGCTTATTATATAATTTTGCTGATAAATACCTAGCCTTAAATCAGAAAATCTTTCTTTTTATTCGATACAGTTTACAAATATAGCTCAGATGAGGATCAGCTTACAAAGCATAACAAAATATGAGTCCCATAGCACAAAATGGGATTAACAAAAGATAGCCAAATTATACAAAAATAGCATCATCCTACCAATCAGCCTTGCAAAACATGACAAAGGAGCTGACTTCAGATTACAAGAGGTACTTACCGGATATATATCAAATCAGCCCAGAGCAAAAACAAAGGTAGCATCATTACATACATGATGTTTTAGCATAAGTCAAACATCATTATAGTCAAGAACAGCAACAAAATTTACCAATTCAGCATCATAAAAGCTCAGCCCAGCTATATAAATGTTGTTGATTGTTTTTAGACAAGTCAATAATAGAGTAAAACACTAGAGTATCCCACTCTCTTGAATAAAGCTCTTCAAAGGCTGAACTATGTGATCCAGTGAAGTAACTCCAAGGTTCCTTTTTTATGATTCATGATGGGTTAACTCAGTGATTACATGTGATCTTGTTGATAATCACAAAGGGACTTACATTAGATTCTTCTTCTTTCATTTAGCTTATCTCTCCTTTAAGTGTGGATGAAGTATGTACAAGGTTTCAATAATAAAGAAAAGGCAAAAGATAAGGTTTAAAGAAACTATCTAAGGTCAATGAGGCAATCATGATTGTACGAATAGACAAACTCCCGAATAAACCTAACTCCACTTCGCCAAGGATGCCTACAACTACAGAAGTTGGTGCAATCTCCTAAGGTATGCGAATGGTTTTCAAATCATGAAGGCTTATACAAGCACCCATCCGATGGTGCAAATCAAACAGGCATCCACAATCAAACTTATGCAAATAAGGCTCAGACTAGCTTTACACAACACTTCACCAGCGATGAATGTTAAAAGCATGAGCTAGGAGTTGATCAAATATTCAGTACAAACATACATTACAACAAAGAACTTCTAATCTACTAATTTGAAACATCTCTCCATTCAATTCAAGATACAAGAAACCATGTGATTCCACAAGACAACACTTAACACCAAATAAGCTCCAATGTCTTTGCATTAACCTTGAGAAATATTTACAACAATTTCAAGTCCTCTCAGAGAATTTCAAGAGTCTCTCCTATTCTACTCCTACAAAACTATATATTACAAATGAGGCAACAAGGCCTTTATATAGTGGTCCAGGATTACAATGAATGGCTTAGATCGATTCAATAGCCAAGGGCTCAGATCATGCCACCTCAGTAGGTAGTTACAACAACTTTCTATTTTTAGTACAAAAGAGAGGCAATGAAGGCACGTTTTCCAAGAAGATAAGATAAAATGGAATCTTTGAAGCATCTTCCACATGAACGTCCTCGTTGTCTTCTTGCTTGTCAAATGATGTGGCGGACTGTGATTGGCTTGATGATGGATGTTTGCCACGTAGGTGTCACCTTGACAACTCTGATGGATTCCCAACTTGCATCACCTTGTATGATGTCTTCGATGTGATTGCTCTTGAACTTGTATGTTTGGGAATGCTTTGTTGATCTTGCCTTGATCTTGAATTGTAAACTGGATGAATACATGTTGCTTCACTTGCATGACTTCGTGATGTTTCTTCTTCTTGTAGGATACATGATGATCTTCTCTGGATGATCCTTCACGAAGAGTAGTATATATGATGATGCTGCCTCCTTTATGTAAGAGTAGATGATGATGATACTTGATTCATGATTAGAACTAGAATCTCTCTTGAACTTGAAGATTTGAAGAGTCTTGAAGTTGAATGGATGAATGCCTTGGAATGATCTGATGAAGTGTAATCCCATGGATGAATGCCTTTTGGATGATGATGCATTCTTGAACTTCATGTAGATGATGAAATGCTTCTTTGTATATGGAGTAACTGACTTCTCAAAGAGACTTGAAGGCACCAAAGGAACTTGAAACTTTGGAGATGCCTTTGGAATGCTTGATGATGGAGCATATGAAACTTGCTGTGAGCCTCTTGGAATGATGCTTCCTCTGCAACTTGAAGGTGATTCAAGTACTTGCTCCTTTGCTGATTCCTTATCTCCATTTACACTCCTTATTCCTACAAAACAAAAGGAAAGAGACAGCATCAATCTTCTTGATAAACATTTGATTTTATAATACATAAGAATCATTTCATATATCTCTAATCTAGGCACATTAGATGGGAAATTCTCTTCTTGATGAGGCTTTTAAACTTATATTAAACTTTCATTTGATTTCATCTAAGGTGGTCGCATTGGTTGAAGAATTCTGATCCTCCCTGAGCCGGCACACTAGTTAAAGGATTCATGATCTTCTTCAAAACACTTGCCATATATCCCCTTTTGAACTAGCGTATTGGATTGGAGTTTAGGATCTTCTCTTCAAAAGGTTCAAAAATAAGACTTCGTGTAAGGTCCATCCTTGGAGGAGCGCATTAGATGAGGAGTTTGAATCCTCATAAAATTCTTAAAACATTCTTAACCCTTCCCATTGAGGGGGCACAGCACTTAAGACTTTTAGGTTCTTCATCATATTCTTGAAATATTTTGAGCTCCTTCAATGAAGTGGAGCACTAGATAAGGAAATCAGATCTCCTAACTTTCAACATCTTAATACCTTCTTAAAACTTGATTTTTCTTATGGCGCATCACTTAAAGGTTTTGGGATCTCCATTTGACGTGGAAAAGCTCTATATTACCCTTAGCGCATCAGATCAAGAATATGAAATCTCCTTGTTATGACTTGTTTTCTCCTTATGGCGCATTGGATCAGATTTTCAGATCTTCCTTAAAAGATTATCAGCGCATTGGTTCAAGCTTGAGGGTCCTTCTTAAATGATCTTAAAACGTCTTCTTACAACATACACCCAATCTTGAAGGGATGCATTGGTAGAGGCTGGCGGGAAGTTTGGATCTTTCTTAAAACCCCTTGAAACATCCTTAACACTCTTCATTGTGGCAGCGCACTAGATCACCAATCTGATCTATTCTTGTTATGAGCACATTGATTGAAACTTTAGGCTCTCCTTGTGGACATGGCGCAGCAGATGGGAGATTTGAATCCTTATCCAAAAATCAGACTTAAAACTTAAAATTCTTCTCATCTTACATGGGCGCACTAGATATGACAACTGACCCTTTACCAAATTAAATCCTTCCCTATGGCGCACTAGATAAGACTTTGGAGTCCCCTTGCTAACATATTTAGAAGGAAGCGCACTGGATCAGACTTATGAGTTCCTCTTCCCAAAACTTTTAAACTTAACCTTCAAACCATCTGTATTGGATCAAGATCTTAAAACTTTCTAAGGGTCAACGCATGGGTTAGTGATCTTGAAGTCTCCATTTCACTTGAAGGACTGATTTGTGATATGAAAGCGCATTGGTTGAAGGAATTAATCTTCTCTTCAAAGTCATTAAGGCAGCGCCTGGGTTAAAGCCTTAGGGTCCTTCTTAGATAATTTTACAACTTGCCTTTGTGCAACATCCATACCATCTTGAAGAGCACAGTACTTAAGACTTTTGGGAAACTCCATTTGACTTGAAAAACTCCACCTTATCCCCTGGCGCATTAGATCAGCATATAGAGTTCCTCTTGATACATCATAATGACAACTTACCCTTCATGAAATTGAATCTTTCCTCACAGCACATTAGATAAGGTTTCTAGATCCTTATGAAAATCACATTTAAAACCTCCTCACATTCTTCATCGTGGTAGCACATTTGGAATTAAACTTCACTTAAGAGCTATCAAAGTGGCGCTAGGGTTAATGATCTTAGGATTTTCTGATTTTAGCATTTTCTTGATAACATTTCTCCTCACTCAAATCAGATCTTTCATCATGGCGCTGGGGTTAATAATTTTGAATCCTCTAGAGTAATCACTTAAAACTTCACTCTCCCTTCTCCAAAGGTCGCATTGCTTAGAGGTTTTAAGATCTCCTTGAAAGATGCCTTGATGATATCAAAGGTTAATGCACGGGATAAAGGTTATAAGGTCCTCTTGTTCACCACAAACCTTTCTCCTCATAATGGCGCACTAGATTGAGTTTTTTAAATCCTCTACATGGCTGGCACAGCAGATGAGATCTTAGATTCCTTCTAGAAACTTAATATACTTCTATAAGGGTGGCGCTGTAGTTTAGCATTTTGATAGCCCCTTGAACTTGCATTGAGCCCTTACCTTGAGGTGGCGCAGCAGATCCAAGATCTGAATCCTCTTATCATGACAACTTCTTTGATTTTTCCTTATAGCGCATTGGATTAATCTTCATGCTATTCATGACTTGGGCACTTTAGATCAAGAGTTTGAATCCTCATCTCTTACCTCAAGGTGGCGCAATGGATCAAGTGTTTGAAGTCTTCATCTTAATGGCACATTGGTTATGGCGCAAAGAGTCCACATTTTGTTCTTGGATTAAAAGCGCACTTCATCAAGATTTTGCGCCACTCTTACATCTTGTCGCACTGGTTCAAGATTTTGGATCCTCTGGAGCAGTTAGTCATTTTCCAGGGTCTCTCATGGTAAAGGTCTATTGAAAAATATATTTAAGTATAAGTATAGTTTAAATATTTTTCAATATACCTTTCAGGATGTTTGAGATAGGTCTCAAATCCACCATATTGAACATGTAGAATCTAGGATTTGGAGGATCCACCAGATTTCAGACTTGGCCAATTTTTCAGGATTTCAGGATTTCAGGCTACCAGACTTAGTCATTTTCAGGATCTCAAACATTCCATCTGCTAATCATAAAAGGGCAATCAAAAAATAAATGCAACATAGACTCAATTTCACCACAAACAAGACTAGCTCTAAACCCAGAATAAAAGGAATTAGCACCAATAGCCAATTTATTATACAATGACAGCCACTTAAAAAAACTTTTTTGGGTAAAGACAATTAGACCAGACACTTTTTAACCTTCTAGGCCAAATATTCCCTTGGTCACGAAGCCCCCACAAAGAGTTCAACTTGGAAAACCAATCAATAGAGAAAGATAACGAAGCATAAAAATACTTGGGAGTAACTTGCAAAAATTTCTTGCCACCAATCCATTGAATTTCATCGTGATGAGCACACGGTTATACTAAGAGGGGGGGGGGGGCTTGTAATGTCCCCATTTTCAAAGTGATCACCTTGGGAGAGCTGATGGATTAGTTTTCACACTACGGGATTTGTGGAAGGAGAATTAAGGGGTGGAGATGACTTGGCATATTTTTCTGACAAGTTTGATGTGTTCCTTGCATTTAATATATATTTCTTCTCATTGGAACGAACCTTATTGAGGAGTTTGAGTGTGGAAACTTGCCATGTTGATGATGAATTTGTTAGCACCTTCTATGCTTGATGTGGCCGTGCAGAAGGATAAGTTATACGTTTTGATGTTGTGTGTCATCCTTGTGGTAATCTTACTTGATGCATTATTGACTTAGGCACCCTAGGTGGACGACTTGTGGAGGAAAATAAGATAATAAAATAATGCCTACCTTGGTGCGCTAGAGAGAAGTCTTGGAAGGAAGAAAGAAGACTAATTTAAATATTTAATTTGAATTATCGGCGCCTAGAATACCTTAGGGCTGGTCGGCCCTCTTTGGAGAAGAAAATTAATAAATAAAATGGATTTTATGACCTAGGTCGGCCAACATGGAGTAAAAACATGTATAAATACAAGTTAGTTTGTGGCTTTTGCATCATCATTCATTCACACATCTATTCATCTTTTGGAGTTTATCTCTTGGAGAAGAGCTTGAGACAAAAACCTTAAGTTCTTAGGAGGAGTTGGATGAAACCCTAGCTCTTTCTTGTGGAGGATTCTGTGATGGGAGTTCACTTGCACTTCATTGTTATTTTGTTGATAAGAAGAGCAGAATTGCAAAATCAGATTGGAGATCATCTTTTAGGCACTCCATTGGTGTGGATTGATCATCATTGGAGAAGTTTTCCCTAGTTTTGGAGCGCCCTTCTTTGGTGGAGAGCAACTTGGTTTTAGAGGAGATTTTGGAGATTGTTTTGCTGATTAGGGTTTGAGAAGAGCAGAATTTTGGAGCAGCAGCAGAGCAGACCTGAGTGCACCTTTTTGGAGTGGTTTTCCATTGCATTTGGTAGTTGAAGACTTAGGGTTTGATGCCCTAATTGGAGCAGCAACCTTAGAGGTCACTTCCTATCCTTTTAGAAGGTCAATTTGCTATATTTTTGGTATGTTTTACATATAAAACTTGGGCAGATTTATGCTGGGCATAATTGGCACATTCGCCCATGCTATTGATGTGATTGAAGACTTGTTACATTCTGAATTTCAGAGCAGCAGACTTTTGATTTTGTTTTCAGACTTTTGTGGTTGTACTTTGAAGTGGATTAATTGCATATTTCATGGTGTAATTCATGTTCATGATGAGTATCAATGTGTAGTATCATTTGTCATCAATTTTAGCCATGTTTGGATGTGTTTCATGCTTGCTGGGATCAATTGTTTAGAGCAGAAAATTGTATCAGAATTTAGGGTTTCAGCAGAAAACTAAACAGCAAAAATCTAGGGCAGAATTCCAAGTAAGAAAAATCAGGGTTTCCAAAGTTTAGAAGTTTGGAAAGCCCGTAAATCCGAAATTGTCCAAAATATCTCATTTTGGGATATTACAAGGTTGAATCAGTATAATACAATCTTTTACTTTTCAAACTCAATGAATCACAACAACTACACATATGCAAGATCTAGCAATTAAGAACATAAAGAGAACACACGATTTATAGGCACCAGCCTTCTTCTCTTACAATTCTTCTTCTGTGAGCACCAACCCACTAGAGACACCAATCCCCACAACTAAGCACCAACCTACAAATTCTTCAATGGATGATATAGTTCTCTTTTACTCACAATCTGATCACTATTTCTAATTTTGTATGATGTAAGTCTTTCCTTTCCAAATCAGTTTCACACACATACACTTTCTTTCTGCACAAATCTGATCACACACTTTCTTCCCTCACAATTCTGATCCAAATCATGCACAACTTCTTTACACAAAACTGATCATAACATGGCAATATTTTCACATAAATTTCTGCTCATATCATCTTCATATTATCACACATACTTCCTTTCAAAACAAATCAGATTTGCACTTCATACTTTTGCCCCTTCTCTTCCTTTATATATGCTCTTAACTCAAAAATAAATCATTTAAATTGCTTGCTTTCAAAACATACCTTCACTTAGCATTTATATGTTCTTCAAGGGAGACGTCCTTTATGGATTGGTATGTCTTTTACCCAAGGAAAATGACTCTTGATTAAACACACCTCTTCAATACAAATCGCAGCCTCATACAATGACAAAATCGCACCTTTTCACCTCTTAACAAAATCGCACCATCTCTTATGTTGATCGCTGCCCTTTATTTTCATAACAAGTCGCACCATGTAATATATCATAAATAAGACTTTTGTCTTATTCAAACTCATCTCTTCATATGCTGATCGTATATTTTTATCCTTCTTAATCGCACCACCTTTTCATATAATCGTACCTCTTTGTTGCTTTCTAACTTAATGATCACACCACTTAACAATAATATTACTTCAGAATAAACTTTGCACCTCTTGTTGTTATTAATCGCTCCACATAACATATCAATGTATTCATTGAACTTCACCATAAGACTTTGTCTTATTATATAAGCACTTCATACATGGGGTTGGCCCCATTAAATTAACTTGTTTATTCAAACTCAAACTTCAATGAAGTCGGCCACATAACAATCTCCAAGAATGCCAATTAGAATGAATCGGCCTCATATAGTTGAATATACATTTAGTTTATGAATTCAAACATGGGTGATACTTGATCTTTTCTTCAACACTAATCGCCCATATAGTCTTTTAGTCGGCCAATGTTTAAATCTTTAATTTAAACATTATCTTCTCTATCAATCTCTTTGACATCTATGACAACGATCTTGCCAATAGTCTCGTGGATACACTCTTGAACAACTAATCCAACAATCTCCACAACAATCTCTTTGACATCAATGACAATAATCTTGCTATTTAGTCTCATTCATACATTGCATCTTGGACATCAATGACAACCATCTTGTCTATGTACTTGACATCTGACAACATTTCCAACACATCCCATAGCTTGTCATGCCAATGAATAATTTCAATGTTGCCTTCTAAACCAGCATTTTTAATCATTGTATAGGATTTTTTCTGCTGAGCAGGAATCATGTACTTGCTTTGAATAAGCTCCCATTGCATTAAACCTCCTTCAAGCATTACACTCAATGCAATTAATTCCCAAATTACTCCAAGTCTTAGCTAAACAACATCTAGTAGAGGCAAGAAGAGAATTCTTACCCTCTAGAACCCACCATAAAGATCTAAAGCCAAGCGGCCTCCCTTCATCATCAAAAAAAAACTTCATGCCTTTTAGCAAAATAACAAGAAATCAGGCCTTTCAAATGAAGCAGAAAACAATGGATCCAAAAAGGCTTAATTTTAAAATAAATAGAAATTTTGTTGGTGTTGGTTTTTTATTTTCCTTCATTGGACATTATATATTTTCCTACACATTTAGTTTATCTTGCTTAGTTGTAGTGAGTGAGTCATTATAAGGGTAGATGGCATCTTCCATAAGTGTAACTCCCACCTATTTTGAGTAGTTGGAGTTACTTTTCTCATTGGTCAATTTTGCCTCTCCTCTTTCCTATATATGCATCCACTCCTCTAGATTGTTATTCATTTCATTCGTGCTATTGTGAGTTTTCTTTATGTTATTTTGATTATTGCACATATTGTCTCTTGAGCATTTTTTGTGTATCTCTCATATTTTCCTACACATTTAGTTTATCTTGCTTAGTTGTAGTGAGTGAGTCATTATAAGGGTAGATGGCATCTTCCATAAGTGTAACTCCCACCTATTTTTAGTAGTTGGAGTTACTTTTCTCATTGGTCAATGTTGCCTCTCCTCTTTCCTATATATGCATCCACTCCTCTAGCTTGTTATTCATTCATGCTATTGCGAGTTTTCTTTATGTTATTTTGATTATTGCACATATTGTCTCTTCAGCATTTTTTGTGTATCTCTCATATTGTTGGAAACTAATTCTGTTATGCTAATTTGATTTTATGATCATCTATATTAATAGTTTTATTGTATCTACTCCTTGCACTTGGTTTTGAGTTAATTTTTGTTTTATGGATTCTAATATGGTATCAGAGCAAGTTGTGTTAGAATAGATCATTTGGTTTCTAGTTTGTGAGATTCGGGGTGGGGGAGGGAACGCAGGGGGCTAATCACTTGCATATAGATTTCCTTAACCCTAGTATGTTCTCTTGCATCTTAGAATGATCTGGAGAATCAAAAAAGTTTGATAGGGAAAACTAATATCTCTAAGGTTTCATTCTTGGTTGGTTGTACACTGGTTGTTTGTAGCTTTTTGGTAATCCTATCAACGTCTTTTGTTGTTCCATTGCGTCTGAAAGGATCGAGAAACTCATCTTTGCCTTTTATTTTGCCAAAATCGAAGATTCGGAAGCCAATTTGCACATGAGGGTTTGATCATGGCCACAAGTGCACTACTAGTTTTCTAGGCATTTTGGGACCAAACAAAAATGCCATTGTGTCCAGAAGGCATCAAAACATATGAATTGAAAATAAAATCGTCAAAATCCAACTCAGGAGCATCTGAAGCAAAAAAAAGAAAAATTGTCCAAGCAAGCCATATAGCCATATTGTATTGAGCAAGGGGTTGAATTTTTTCAAATAAAAATAAAAATAAGGGTCAAGCAATCCACTTAGGCCATCTATGGCCCAAATTTGGCCAAAGTTGGCCTTAATAGACCGGCATGCAAGCCCGATGGGGCTCTGCCTAGCAGACCTCAAAGGCCTCAAGCCAACCCAAGCTAGCCCTACTCGGCTCTACTGTCTATCAGCCTAGCACTATTCCCTGTCCAAACACAACTCTATCACCACCTTTGCGGCCAACTTAGCCCATCCTCCTCCATGCTCTGCCACTCCTGCCATGCTACCACCAACAACTCTACTTGTACAGCACCAAGGCACCCTTCAATCGGGCCACTGCCCTCCTGCTGGTTGATTGTCACCCTCTTGCCACCTGTGCCTAGCCCAATCGCCACACCACCACCAGCACCACCCATTTGTTGCTAGAGCATCACCCACTTGCCAACAAGGCCCTTGACCCCTCACATTTGACTTTTCAGTCAAATAGGCCAACTTCGAGAGACATCTTGCTCAAATGGAAGTATTTTTTCGGGCTTTATTTTTTGTAACGGAGCTAAATTTCTCATACTTCACAATGGTCTAACCAATTCTCAAATTTGACTCATTTTTCAACAACTGAGTTTTTTCACAAATTTTACTACATAGTTCTTATTTTGAGACCTTCAAAGGGCCATATCTTGTGCAAACGGACTCCTTTTTGGATCCTTTTTTTTCCTGCTTACTTCAAATTGGTGCTCTCCATTCTTTCTCACTTTGTATTTGATCTGTACTTTTAGTATTTTGGCCACTTTTGGGCCCTGTAAAACTCTACAAATTGACCATAAAGTGTTGTGCTTTCTTGCTTATTCTATCTTTTGTTTTCCACTGAGCTATAATTTGTTCCTAGCAGTGTATACTGTGCCCAGAATAGTTTTTTTTAATTATCAATTGACTGCAATCAACTTGAAGCTTTGTGACTGTCATTATCTGTGAGTGCCTTAATCTTAGCAGTTTGTCTGTATTTATTATATCATGTGTAATGTAGAATTGTGATTACCTCCTATAATTTAGTTTGAGGTGTTCAGCATTTCCTTATCATCATGGGACAAATCATTATAAGATGATGTGAGATCTCCTTTGCAATTGATTGTAAAGACTCAAGAGTATTGTGTAATGTCCCCTTCTTCCGAATGAGACATTTGCGGGAGACCGTTAGCCTATTTAATTCCTGTAGGCTAATCCGGGTGATATAAGGGAATAATTAATTAATAAAATTTTAAATAATCATAAGTTCCTAAGGACTATTTATATTTAATTAATTAAAAGGCTGAAACTTGGATTTAAATAAAGTGACTTTATTTTATGTCAATGGGAAATTATAAAGTGGGTCACTTTATGTGAGCGGGAAAATGAAATAAATTAAAAAAAAATAAAGTAATTCTCTCAAAGAAGGATATAAAAGTGTTAGGAGCCAAAAAAGCACTTCTTGACATTTCATTTTTCACGGAGAGTTTTCTTTGAGAGTTGGAGCTTTTGGTTCAGCAAACCCTTGGGTATTTGACTTCATGGACGAAAACCCACCTGGTCATTCCTTGGTGGATTCACACAGAATTCGCAAGTGCATCTATTGTTCAAATTTTGGAGTTTGCTTGTGCTGGAGAGAGATATCTTTCACAAGAAACAAGTATTTGCTATGCAGGGGAATATATCTGATAAATTTGTCAGATTTGTTGTGCAAATACAAATTTATATATTATGATGAGTTTGTATTGTATATCTTTTTTTTGAGGTTTTGGGTTTCATGTGAGGGTTTATCACACCCTAGCGCCATTGAAGGAAGAGTTATGGTTAGCGCTCAACTTTGTGAAAGTTCTTTATTTGTTATTGGAGAAGAATGCCTATCAAGGCTAGCCGCGGCTCTTAAAACATCAGTCGCAGCCCTCTAAGATACCAGCGCAGCCCATATCAGAGTTGATAGCATATGGAGTCGATAGAAATTGTGGGAGCCGCCTTTCTTCAAATCGCCGCCTATGTTGGAGTAGCCTCATTCTATGGAGACGCCTAGCTAATCTGGAAAACTGCGTGGACTTTGGTATGACTTGTCAAGAGCTTGGAATGTGCGCCCTTCTTATTAGGTTGTTTATTTTGCTAGTCGCCCAACTAGATTTTTTATATGGATGTACTATGGCTGTGATGCTTGGTCTATATATGATATTTTTATGGGAATAATCTCGTTTTCCTGTGAAGTTAGATTCATGAGCAGTATCATATTTTCATATCAGCTTCTGGATATTATTGTTACTCCTTTGGTACATGTATGCAGTATGTTTGTTAAAATTTCCTTTGAACCCTCTAAGAACTAGGACACATTATGCAAGTAGAACACATCACAAACAACCAAACAAGCTGTCCACAGTAAACAAACTTAGAAATTCATTGAAAACCAGCAGAATGCAAAGTGTTTGACGAAATGTCTATACACTAGAAAACAGAAATTTGTGAGTTTTTGGGCAAAAATCTAGAAGGGGACTTTACATATTGGATATAATTATCATGTTTAACTAGGAATTATGATTTGACTCTGGTTAATGTTGAAATGGTAATATTGCCCATGATGAGAGAAAGCCAAATAGGAAGACAGGCCTGTTATGATTCGTTTTCCCTGTTTTGAAATACAGATTGATAAGACCTAGAAGCAGAAATTGGGAAAAAATTGTTAAAATCGCAATTTTTTTCGAATCGTCAGATTTCCCGATTTTTCCCCCAAAAAAATCGCGATTTCACATAGAAATCGTTGAATGGTCAACTAGCGAAAATTATTCAGTTCCATTAGGGTTTATACCTGCATTTTTTAGTTTTATTGCTTAGTTTTTTTTGGTTTTGTGCACGAATTGCCTTCAGAGCGTGGATTACCACATAACATTCAAAGAGCTGCAGTATTACTAGCAATACGCTGATACGAACAACCGACGAGTTTTAGAAAATTTGCTGATGTGAATTTTTTTTACGGTGTGAGACAATTCCGAGCACTATAATGCTCACATATAAAGGCCTATCAACTAATTATAAATTGGAGGTAGGGCTTCACGCTGCAAAGATTTTACTGCATTATAAACTTTATAATATATTACTATATTTATATACTATAATATTTATAATATATTATTATATTTGTATATTATAATAATTGTATTATTAATAGTTATATATTATAATTTTAATATATAATATTTATATTATATTATTAATATTTATAATATTTTATACATTAATATATTATATATTAATGTACAAAATATATTATAAATATTATTATATTTTAATAATATAATATATAACTATTAAAATATAATAGTATTCATAATATATTATTATATTTATAATAAATATTAATAACATAATATTTATATTATTAATATTTATAATATTTTATACATTAATATATTATAAATATTATTATATTTTAATAATATAACTATTAAAATATAATATTATTTATAATATATTATTATATTTATAATAAATATTAATAATATAATATTATTAATATTTATTATTCTATTATAATATTTAATATTCTAATATAATATAATATTTATAAAATTAATCTATTATATATGTATTTTTATAATATATATAAGAACCGAACCCAACCCAAAATATATTCGCCAAAATACATTATAAATATTATTATATATTATAATATATAATTATTAAAATATACTAATATTTATAATAGATATTAATATTATTATATTTCAATAATTATATAATATAATATTTATATTATTAATATATTGTAATATAATATTATTAAAATATAATAATATATTATTAATATTTATTATTCTATTATAATATTTCTACATTTTTTAGAAATCTGATTTTTTCAGGATATTTTTCTATTTTTTTACGATTTTTTGAAAAAAATCTTATACTTTTGATTTGCTGATTTTTTCCCCAAAAGATTTTTGCTGCTATGGATAAGACTAACCTGGGAATGTTTTGTTGGTTTAAGATGAGTCAATATTGTGACTATGGATTGTAGCTTATAACTGTTAGGACTGAATGTACCAAGGCACTGTTGAGATTGAAAATTCTTGGCCTTGATCATCTTGTACAGTTGTACTATGACTTCTTGGTAAACAATTACAAAGGTTTAGCTGACATTTAAGTCCTGTCTTTTGGACACCTTTATATCTGAGTGAAGAAAATTGTGGGTGAGATATGAGCTGACAGGGATAATGCACACTGTAGTGTTATATTACTTTAAGCAGTAGCTTGACTTGTGGGCAGTTTTTATCCATTTCACAATATTAATTGACTTCATCAGTGCAACATGGTTTTATAATTTCTGAGTTTAAGTTTTGGATGCTTAGAAATCAGCAGTTTATTTATGACCTTTTAAGACCTTGACACATTTGCAATGTGTTGGATGTTCCTTTGGATGGTGATTGAAACCTCGGCATAAGAATGTCTAGGACTATCGCAAATCTGTTATGTTAATATGCTACCTCAAGTCAACTAGTGATTGATCTCTTTGGACAAGAAATTTTTAACTTGATGTTGAACTATGGAATTTTATGTGATGTCGAGATAAGCCCTTGGACTTAATATATGACAGTAAAGCAAAATTCTTGAATGTAGATGGATTTAAATAAGTAATATGGCTTAGGGAAGGATTTTCAGAACATTGATTTGTTACAATGGAAATTTTGATTTTGAAAGTAAACTGACTTGATAAAAGCTGGAATCCTACAATGATTACGTAATGATATTGTGCCCAATATTGCAAAAACAATTCCAGAGGATGATGTGGTGGCCAATATTGCAAAGATAAATACAGAGGATGATGCAGTGACCAATATTGCAAAAACAAATATAGAAGATGAAAGTATGACCTCGTTAACAAACAAAGGCAAGCATTGAGTTTATGACTATAAACAATCTCACTGAGTGCACCATAGGTATGATGCCAAAATAACAACTGGCAGAAGGTAAAACAATATATGCATATAAGCAGAATTATCACATTGCATGTATAATCAGATAGTGGTGAATTTGTTTCACTGATAATCATAGATAACAATACTCCAATCTAAATGACGGACTGACAAACTTCCAAAGAATATTAACCCACATGAACATATTATGAACATTCAGAAAGACATCAATTTGACCCAGAGGGGCCTGCAGCCAACCAAATGCCACCATTTTCATCAATGAAATATGCTTCCTAATCAAAAAATGCTAGGAAGAACTAAGAAGCAAACCATCCAAACACCAAACTTGTTTATTGCTATAGAAACTGGCAACATGGCCCCAAGCTGTGTGTTTCTTGCAATTAAGCCTGAAATTGTCCCTTCATCATAATGTGCTATCCTGTGAACTCTTAGCATTTCTAGCCAATCGTTAGTTACTTCATTATATTCTGAGTTTGTGCCAGTCATAGAGTCAAATCTCAAAGTGCTTTTCATGTCATCCTCAACACTATCGCTGCCTTAAAAACAGTTAAATCATCCAAATTGCTTACTTCCTTTTCTTTTAAATGTTGTATTGTCATGTCTCCAATAAACTATTAATTTATTAATGAAATACCCTGTAGACAAATAAAACAGCTAATGAAGGACATGAAACACATTGTCTCCAATAAACTACTAATTCATTAATGAAATACCCTGTAGACAAATAAGACAGCTAATGAAGGACATGAAACACATTCAACTGAAAATAGCCGATGGTAATTATAAACCCTGCTATTTTCCTTCCACAGAACAATTCATAATATACAGAAGATAAATGCAATGAAACATGTTCAACAGAAGACAGCCCAAGCATGCATCATCATACCTCCTGTTCTTTTCTTTCTAGGAGGCGAAGAACCAAAAACTGGCACTGGTCTTGTGCGCATAAGACCTGAGTAATGGCTGTCTAAGTTGTTAGTATTGCTAAGTGCATTTTTCAGCCCAATTTGCTGTTTAGGACTATTGGATCTCTTATGATCTTCTGTAGAGTCCCTATCACTGTTGCTCGTATCCTGCAACATGTATGGAAGGGTTTGTAATTAGCTAATTGCCACACAATTGCATTGTCATACTTCTCAATCCCATACAGTTGAATATAGATTCATATTTCTAATGTAATACCAACACTAACAAGAATAAAAACACAACTACATACAACAAACATAAATCAGCCATGATGATTGCTATGAAAACAATCTCTGAAAGGAAAGGTCAGTTGATCCAGGCCATATCCTTCACAAACATGTCACCTGAAATCAATTCCAATCAAATTGCCTCTTTGAATATGGTTTAAATAGCATTGTTCTTAGCAAAAGAAAAAGTATATTAATATCTACAAATGACCAAAGTGGACCAATTGGATTCAAAAGTAAATTCACTTAACAGTAAATAAGTAGAAAGGTAAAAATGACCAAAGGTTATGAAAAGTGACAAAATATTAAAAACTAAAGAGAATAAACAGAGAAAAAGAGAGCAAACATAAAATGGCTAAACCGCAAACCATAAGATTTCATTACAAGTACAAAGAATCATGTGAAACCCCTCAATGAAGCACACAGTTGATGAAGATCAAAGCAATACAATATGACAAGAAAGGCTCAGGAAGGAAGAATCAACGACATTATCATCTACCATTGTGAAAAGGCCAATGTAGAATATGATAATGTATATAATCTAGTGTGATCTGAAATCAACCAGTCCAGTTCAGAGAAAACATGATTCATCACTGTCACCCTAGAACCAAGCACACTACACACCCAAAATGATAAGTTGAAAACAAAATCTATAAGACAAAAAGTAAGGATGAAAACAGTCTGATACATAGATGAAATAAGACCAAGGAAGGAGTTGGGGTGATCCATGCTAGGCTGTGCCCTCACGTTACCAGTGCTCTCTCTACCATGCTGCGCCATCACCTATGGCTATCACATCATTTTTAGTGATGCCTTACCTTAGCCTCATTGTCCCAAAAGATCGGTGCCATGTAGCACTACTCAGCATTCCACATCCAACTCATTTGGATAATCTGGAGATGGCATGCAGCATCAACAATCTCTCTATGCTTCACATGCCATGCCAGACCTTCACACCATGTTGCACCATATTTCCAAGGCCTGCACTATGTTAGCTTACCTGTCTATGTAGCATCTATTTGGAAGAGCAACCATCACACCACTAGGAAGGTGACCTATCATCAGTTATAGAAACCCAACTGTTTCATAAACATTTTTAATGAACTGTCCTCCTTGTAAATGTATTAAATGCATCTGCAGTATCTGTCTTCATAGGTAGATTTATGTAATGTCCCAAATTATGAGCTAAGTGTGTTTTTGAGCTACATGGGAAATGCAATATTGGAATTGTATCTTCAATTATGAGGTCGGTTTTGATTTTTAATGATTGCATATGATTCATAGCTGGCTGCCAAACATGAAGGAAGGATATATTAAATGCAACATTTATTTATTAAATGATTGCATTGGATCGATGGAATATAAGGTTGATTGGGTTTGTGGAAATTAAATGATTGCATTTAATTTGATATTGAGCTTTGAAAATATTTTAAATGCAAATTTTATTATTAAATATTTGCATTGGAGCGGTTGAGGGTTTTTATTACATGCAAATATCATCATTTAATGCATGCACATGAGGTAGTTGTGGATTGAAGCAAGAATAGAGGAGCATTTTAAATGCAAGTTCATAAATTAAATGCCAAGTTGGTTATGTCAAGGATCAAGATTTTAAATGCTTTGAAGGTTATTAAATGCTTGCATTTGGATAGATTGGTTTATTTAATGCAATCGCCCAATCATTGCAAGTACTAGTTGGAGGTTAGAAGGATTTTAAATGCATTTCAAACACAAAATTAAATGCATGTAGCTGATCGCCCAAGCAAAGAGGAAGATTTTAAATGATTGCAATCTCAAAATTCAATGCAAGTGTCAAAGGCCAAGCTTAAAGAGGATCGATCCATAGAGGAGGAGCAAAATTCATTTAAAATAATTGAAGATTGTTCTAAATGAAAGCATTTCAAGTGAAGATCATTCAATATTGTTCCATTTCCTTAATTTCTATTGATGGATTTCAAAATGCATTCCAAAATTGCCAAGAGGATGGACATCAAAGCTTGAGGAGTTTAAATAGATGACTTGAGCTTCATTTTGCAATGAATGATGCTATGGTATGTTTTCTTTATTATTGTTTATGACTGAAAATTCCGATTTTCTAGTTATGTTTCAAGGAGATGTTCCCTTGAGTGTTGTGGTGATGATCCCATAACAATTTGTGAGATGTTGTCATATAGATTTCATCATTGGATTACATTTGCAAGTTATTTGAAGAGTTTGGAAGTGACATTGATATCTATTTGAAGCTCTTGGTGTAGAGGATTGACTACCAAGGTAGTTTAGTGAATTTGGAGTACATTTTGGATGGTATTTTCATGTTTTGCAGGGTCTGATTTTGCAACAGCAGGGTCTGATTTTTATAACAGTGACTTTACATTGGAATTTCAGGGCTTTTTAGGTGAATTTGATCAAGGGTTTGAAGATTGAAGAGTTGTGCTTGATAGAAGACATTCCTATGCATCCATAGAATGCATTTGGAGGAGTTATTTCATGATATTTCATTGTAAACCCTTGGCTGGGCAAAAAGTACACTTTCAGCAATCATATCAGCATACAGAAAGTTTACATCAGAATTTTATTGAAGCTCTTTCAAGGGTGTTTTGTGTTCATTTGATAGCTATCATCATTCTAGAGGCTTTGGGCTATATTTGTATGCAAAGTTTGATGTATTTGGGCTTCATATTGATTTGTAATTAAGTCTGATATAAAATCAGACATGGACTGAAATAAATTCCAGCCACTTGACATTTCATGTTTCATTTATTTGTTGGTTTCATATATGCAAAGTTGATGTGGGTTTGATATGATACAATTCCTTGTTCATTTGGTGATGTTATTTAATTGAAGCGTGCAAGAAATCTTATCTAAATTGGCAAAAAATTTCAGTCCTTTCTAGAAGGGTATTTTACAGTGGTATCAGAGCATTCAAAATTTCAGTCCAATATCCATTAGGGATATTACAATTTATAGCATAGATGTAGCTAGAAAAAGATACAGTCATACATCTCTCTCAAGAGTATAACACATACAAACCACACAGATCAATACATTTTTTTGTTCCAGTTCTATTTTTCTCAAGGGGGTGAGATTCTCTTATTGTTATTATTCAACCATTGTCAATGACTCAAACACTGCTTCTGCATATAACACATCTAAATTCAGATACTTTAGAGTGTTGTTCCTCAGATCCAGACCATTGGTATCAAAGAGAATTTTCAGTTCACATCCATGAATTAGTTCTGCAGTGAGTTTGTTCATACATGTCAGCACTCATTTAGAGCAATAAAAGGAAGGAACACAATGGGTTAGAGTATTGAGAATAGTGAGGAAAAAATAAAATGGTTGATTCCCCAGAAAAAGGCTTTTGATGCCTCCACAAACATCCAACAACTCAATAAAATGCTCTCTGGCAGCAGCATAGTGCGCTCTTCAGTGAGTTTCATGAACTTATGATGCAGTTAGGTCCCCCTACCTCGGCACAACCTTTTGTATCACATGCCAATACGCCCTTTCAGAATTAAGGCCTACTCAAATTCCAACTCAATCAGGGCATTCCCATGTTACAAGGCAAAATCAACATCATTGCACTGGAGAAATAGATTTGGCAACTCGAAGCCTAATTCTCTATTGTGGTTACCTGATGCAGAGAAATCACCTTCACCACATTGAACATGTCCACATCAATTTCACACCGGTGAGAAGTGTACAGTTCCCAATGTGAGCAAGAATTTGAACCTATAGACTCTTGGGAGAAGCCCAATACGAAGTTTTGTTGGCACCGGGAATTCAGAAAATTTTGTTAGTATTCCTTGTTATTTTCACATCACTTTTTCTCTATACCTTAAATTCATTTAATGCATTTTTTACATATGAGCAATATCAATTTCTCTAAATGCAATCTATTGACAATTTTATAGCTGAAGAATATTTTATGCAACAAAAGGTCATATAGTTGGAGTAAATGGATGTAGAAACTATATGAAGAGCACAAGAAATTTTAAAGAACTTACATAAACTATTTTAGTAAAAATAAATCAAAGAGTACTATCCTTTTAAGCACTCAGGACAAGTACATAAACTTCCGGCAGTTGTTCCAACACAAGGATCAATTGGCGCAGACTACACTAACAAGTTCAATGGTTACCTTGCACACCTAAACATTGCAGCTGCAGCAGAATAAAGTGTTAAAGTACATCAGTGAACTTTACCCTTATATCCATCCTAAGTGTAGTATACTAAGTACACATAGTAAATATTTATGCTTCTTCGAGTTTGCAAAAAATCAGGATGTGAGGAAATGAGGACGTAGTTTCTAAGATGGGAAAAAGTTTCCTGAATTTTGCGGATGGCAGCAGGAATGGCTATAAAAATAACTTAAACAAACTAAAAGCAGCTTGAATTTTAAAAAGTAAATGCTGAATTTGTAATGACAATTATCCCCATTTTAGCTTTTTAGGGGTTTCTTGCCACTGTTTACATTAAAGTTACTTTATCAATTTTATGCAACAAATCGAGCAGGTGGTCCAATCGTGAAAGAAGGGGACATTCCCTCCAAGCCCACAAGACATCCAGAACATCACTTGGAATACTGGAGATGTGTCCCCATGGAACTATGGTAAATTTAGAATACATTTATATATTGAAATATAAAAGAGAATATATATTGATAGGTGAGACTGAATGAGGTCATGGATTATTCATATGCAAATCAAGGGCATGTTTGATAGGATGTGTCACATAAAGGTGATAGATCACATATAACATTAGGATGAGAATCAGCTATATAACACCAAGATGGAATCCCTCACCACTCATACATTAGGGTGAGAATATCACCATACCTCCAAGATCGAAGCATAATAAGGATGATGAAATTCTTTGGACTCCTCACTCTTCCGGGAATTATACAGTAGCCTCTGGTTATGCTTTGGTCTCTAATTTTTCAGATCCTAATTTTTTTGGAGGAGTATATGGAATCATAGACTTATTCCTAAAATAAATTTCTTCTAGTGGACAGCAATTCACAACAAGATTCTTACTCAGGATAATCTTATTAAAAGAGGTTTCCAACTTCCTAATAGGTGCCCCATGTGCTTATCTTAGGATGTAATATCCCCAATGGGATCTGCCCTAAAATTTCTGATTTCTGTAGTAGATTTCTAATTTCTGTAGTAGATTTCTGATTTAATTTTCTGCTCTTTTCTGATTTAGTTTTCTGCTCAAACCCTAGGACTGAATTCTGATTTTTATTTTCAGAATGACAAACACTTGTGGGCAGTCAATAAACATATACCAAACATCCATAAAAATATGTCAAACATATAGATATCATTAACTATGATTACAACGATGAAATTCAACCATCCAAGAGCCAAACATAGGTCTAATAAATCTGATTTCTGATTAAAGAAGTCTGCTACTACAAAACTGAATATTCTGGACTGTATTTACAATGAATTCGTGGGCTCAAACATGCCAAACATATGACCAGATTTCTGCTCCACAAATCAGACCTAAAACTAGGGTTATACATACCAAAAATATGCAAATCAGTCTTCAAACATGAAACCCTATATCGGTGAATCCTTCCTTGGCAAGCACTTAGGGTTTGCTGCTCCAAAAATGCAAAATCGCCCTCCAAGAATGGGCGCTCAAGTCTGCTCCGAAGTGGCGCTCCAAATTAGGGCAAAACACTAATGTAATATGCACACAAAATGCCACAACAATGCTGCTCCAAATCTGATCTGCAAATCTGATTATGCAATGATGCTCCAAACCTCCATATGTCTCCAATGAAGTGCAAATTGAACTCCGTTATGAGTCCTCCACAAGGTGAGCTAGGTTTTCGTCCAACTCACCGCATTCACAAGGGTTTTGGTCCTTGGAATGAAGCCCAACCAAAGTTCCAGCCAAGAGATAAAATCTCAATGAGAAAATATGATATGAAGGATGATGAAATGACTCCAATTGATCTTATATTTATAGCCAATTCTTTCTCTAACTCCAACCCTAGCCAACCTCATCTTGGCAAAAATATAATATTTTGTTTTGTTTGTCTCCTCCAACATGGCCAACTTCATTCTAGGCACCCAAGAAGAAGGTATTTTATTTTTCTTATTTTCTTTCCTTCCTCCAAGAGGAGCGAACCACATTAGGCATTCAATATTTCATGTTTTTGACCTTGTGATGTCCCGATATTAAGGCATTATTTAAATTAAAGATTTAAACATCATGATAAAGATGAAGAAGTCACTTTTGTCAAATAGGGTGTTTGTCATTATCAATTTGGATGATAATCATGTATATAATGATATTTAAAAAACATATATAATAATACTAATATATAATAATATTAAATAAGTTTATTTTATAAATATTTTTATATAATTAAAATATAATATATTTATTGTATTTATAAATAATAAACATAAATACAAATTATCAATTTTAATATTATTATAATTATAATATATATTATTAAATATAATATATATTATATAAACATAAACATAAATATAATATATAATACATAAATATAATTATAAAATATAAATAATAATATAAATATAAATTAATTTAAATAATATTATAGAATATAATTATAATGATAAATATATCATATAAGACTAAAGCGGCGATTCAATGTTGAAAGCTGCAATTCATCAACTATCTAACAGCGATAACTATAATTATAAAAGGCAGCGATAGTATTAAAGGCAGCATCTCCATATATAAGACAAAAGGTATGATGTAGAAGTTCGAGGTGCGATCTACTTAAGATTAGAGTTTTGTCAACGCACCAATTAAGATAAAGGTTATCCTTGAAGAGGCAGCGATCACTTTTGGAAGAGGTGCAATTCCTTGTAGGGATATAACCTTTGGTAAGAGATACAATCCTTCATAAGAGATACCTATTGTAAGGATATAAAAGGTAATAACATTTGTAGGAAGGACAAGACATACAATTCCAAGTCCAATAATCTAATTCAGATTTTATAGCAGACATGATCTGCAATATATATATATAAGGATATTCATAGCAAACATACTCTGCAGTATATATATAAGGAATATATTTCTGAATAATAAGCAATGAATTATATGTATGTTTTCTGAGTATAAAGAAGCTTAAAGAAATCAGGAAATAACAAAATCTAAGGCAGAAAAGAAGAATATATCTGATTTGAAAAGGAAGAAGGAACACAATCCAAGTTCTATAAAACAGTCTAAGAAGACAAGAACTATGAATTGAATATCTAACTCAGGGATCCAAGCAAAGTGCAGCAATTTCCTAATTATATATCCAGCCATAGTTGGTGGATAACATTATTAAATAAACTTAGTTCCTATTATAGGAACAGCAGCATTAAAAGAGGAATTTCAGATTCCTTATAATAGCCTTGTGAGAAATCAAGGTAATCATTATATTGGTGATCATAGGATCACTTGTGCATCCCAAATCATCTTAGGAGAAGAACAACGTATTGGTATGATATTTCTAACCTATGTGTTTGTCTATGCTTTAAATAGTTATACTCATGATATACGAGGGATGAGTGTGACCTTGTCACATCATTAATCTTTGTCCGTTGCCCCTATGAGAGCGTTTGGGTCATTTAGGAAGCGCGGTTCATTATTATTATTAATAAGCATAGTTCCACGGAGTTTCGAGGACGGGGACGGGGGGACGGCAGGGGACGCGTTTCGGGTTCGGGGACGGGGGGGGCCTAAATTTGGGGACGGCGGGGGGACGTCGGCGGGGGGGCGGCGGGGGAGCGGCGCGCTGAAATACATATAATACTTGAAAAATTAGTTATAAAAAAATGTATAATTGTAGAAGCCTAAGGAATAAGTAAAGTTTAGAGTTTAAACACATTGCCATGATTTCATTGAACTAGTGAACATTGAAACAATGTGAGACATTGGAATGAGAACTAGATGTTTCATAATTTGAATTTCATAATCATTGTTCATAATTACAATCAAGTTTCAAGTTTCAACAATGTTCAAAGTATTGAAATAGTAAATACTAAATACTAAATAGTAATGCCAAAATGGTTAATGGCTTGGTGCCACCAATGATCTAATCATCCCCAAGCTCCATGTCGATCTCGTCATCACTGGAACTGCTGGACCCCAAATGCTCAAGCTCATCTAAACCAATACCAACCAGCCCTGTCTGTGTAGCATCCTCATCTATCTGTGATGGCTCTTCTGGCTCTACATCCCATCTGGCTGCTGGACTCTCCCTGTATGTAGTTGTGGTGCGGTCAATGAGACGCAAGGAACTATGTACAGCCACAAGCTTCTCTGCCCTCCTAGAAGTAAGCCTGTTCCTCTTAACAGAGTGGATGAAGCTATAAGTAGACCAGTTCCTCTCAGCAGCAGAAGAACTAGAAACCTGGGACAGCAAACGAATGGCTAGAGTAGTAATCAAAGATCTAGGCCCATGCATAGTCCACCACAACTTGGGGTCCTCCTGTGACATAGTCTCCAAATCTATCTGGGCTGCCTCTGAATATCCCCAAAGAATGGCAAATTTTGACCACTCAGTACGAAGCAAGCTGGCCTCTATAGAATCATACATTTTGTCAATGGCCTTCATGAACCCTTCCTTCACCTCAGCATCCTGTATAGGTGTGATTCTACCGGGCCTAGGTATGTACCACTTTGGGTTCAATGCATAGGCAGCCATGTGTAAGGGAGTGTTGAGCTTCTCCCATCTACGTTGAATGATTGGATGAATATGCTCGGTGTAGAATTGCATTGTGGGGTCCTTCTCTCGCACAATAGTCTTCATTTGATCAAGCATGGAATCAATGCACTCATATAACTCTCCAAGGGAAGGTGCATTAGAATCCCCAAATCTAATAACTGTGAAGACTGGCTGAATGATGGAGACAATATATTTGGCATCAGCCCAAAAGACATCATTCGTCACCACCTCCTTAACCCTCAATCCCTTCTGTGTCTTTGACTCAGGCCATTGGTTCCATTCTGCTGTCATTACCATTAGTTGCAATGGCTCTTGCAACTCAAGCATCCTCTCCAAGAGAATAAAATATGATGCATACCGAGTCTCTATAGGCTTCAGGGATTCCTTCTTGGAGAAGGACCTGAAAAGTGCATGTGAAGTATGGTGATTGCAGATAAACATCTGCACATCTCTAGCATCACTGACAATTAATTTGATCCAACCGATTTTACCCATGTGCTTAAGTGCATTATTCATAGCATGCACACAACAAGGAGTCCACCAAATATGTCTATAGGCTGCCTCAATCAACTTCCCTGCAGCTCTGCAAACATGGGCCGCATCTGTCACTACTTGCACCACATTTTGTGGCCCACCCTCCTCTATAGCATCCTTGAGGATCTGGAACTGATAATGGGCATCCTTGCTATGCCCAGAACAATCAATAGCCCTAAGGAAATAAGGGCCCGCTGTAGATGTAACGATGATGTTGATGAGTGGACGGTGCCTAATGTCCGTCCACCCATCCATGACTATGCTGCATCCACTTGTGATCCAGGTTCTCTTCATCTTCTCCATCAAAATATTAATCTTGGAATAGTGTTGATCCAAGATTGTTGTCCTCAATTTAGTCTCCCCTGGTGGCACATATGATTGTCCTGCCCTTATTATCTTTGACACAGCTTCCTTATAATAAGGAGAGTGAGCCACATGGAATGGAATGCCATTAGCAAAGAAGAATTTGCCAATGGCATCATCTGCCTCATCATTTGCTTGCACATTGAATAAATCTGCCAATGGTTGTGAAGATGCCATCTTACGTTTCCCCTTAGGCTATGTTGCACTTGAACTGGATGGATTTGGTGGCCTTTGAGTCTGCAAAGTAGCACTAGAAATTTGATCACCCCTACTCCTTTGTGGCAACATAACAGAAGGTGATGCTTCATCCTCTTTACAACCCCATAATTTTAACATTTCAGCCCTGAACTTCAAGTTACCATCCACAACTTTGCATACATCTACACCTTTGCCTCGGACAAGAAGAAGGTGAGCATTAGTTCTTGTAATGCTTCCAAACCATGTAAGCTTACATATGTTGCACTTCCATTTTCTAGTGCCCCCCCCCCTTTGCCGCAGGGTTTGCTTCTATCTTAGATGCAAATTGTTTTAAAGGTGATTTTGGATCAAAGGGGCCCTTGGCCCATTTTTGAAGGAATTGTGAAGGGCACTTATCACGAGCTTTACTCCCAACGGAACTTGTGTCAGTTTGAGAGTGAGATCGAGTATTTGAGGCATGTTCACCCTCCCCTTCTAAATCAAAATCAGGATCTCGATCATCAGATTGAGATGAGTCATTTTCACTGTGAACTTCAACCTCTCTATCCTCATTGTCACTTATGCTGTGTGACTGTGAACTCATTATGATGATGATGCTGCAGCCTGCAAAAGAAAATCAAAAATTAAAATTGAAAAAAGTTAAAACAATGTACAACTTCATTGTTAAGAAAAAAATTTTAAAAATGAAAATCAGAAAAATTCAAAAATCAAAATGTGGTCTCATGGACTGCAATGATTCCAGGATATGCACAAAATGATTGCAGGATTTGTTAAAGCAAGCTGCAAATGCAATTGGCTGGTGCAAAGCCAAATTCGGAATTCCACAACCTTTGCCAGCCCAGCATCCTCCCTGCCTGTGTCAAAATGGGAGCTTTGGAATAGGGTATGGAGTTGGACATCCATCTAAAACATAAAGGATAGAGGAATTTTCAATTTTGTGACTTGTCAGATGTAGTTGCAACTGCCCTGTTAGATGTGTATGCAAAGTGGAAGCATAGACAAGGCATGTGAACTGTTTGACAGAATGCCTCAAAGAAATGTGGAAGCATAGACAAGGCATGTGAACTGTTTGAGTCTTTGACAGAATGCCTCAAAGAAATGTGGTCTCTGTAGTCTGCATAGACAAGGCACATGAACTGTTTGACAAAATGCCTCAAAGAAATGTGGAACAGTGGAAGCATAGACTGTGATAGAGAAGGCACTTGAACTGTTTCACAGAATGAGGCATTCTGTCAAACAGTTCACGTGCCCTTGTCTATGCTTTCAGTGTTCACACCTTGACAGAATGAGGCATTCTGTCAAACAGTTCACGTGCCTTGTCTATGCTTCCAGCCTTCCACATTTCTTTGAGGCATTCTGTCAAACAGTTCACGTGCCTTGTCTATGCAGAGACCACATTTCTTTGAGGGAGACCACATTTCTTTGAGGCATTCTGTCAAACAGTTCACGTGCCTTGTCTATGCTTCGGAGCTTCCACATTTCTTTGAGGCATTCTGTCAAACAGTTCATGTGCCTTGTCTGTGCTTGCTGCTTCCACTTTGAGTTTGCAATGTGCATACAGACTACACTCTACAGTCTAACAGTGCAGTTGCACTTGCAACCACAACATCTGACAAAATTCCTCTATCCTTTATCAAAAAAATTTAAAAATAAAAACCAAAGCTCCCATTTTGACGCAGGTAGGGAGACGCAGGCAGTATGGACTGCAACGATTGCAGGATATGCACAAAATGGATTTGTCGAAAAGGTTTTACCGTTTTAGAACTGGAAGTTTAGGAAATGGAAATCCGAAATTAAAAACGTTTTAAAATTTTTGTACGCTGAATGCCTCAAAGAGATGGCATCGCGTGGGATATCCCACGCGATGCCATCTCTTTGAGGCATTCATTTTCTGTTCTTCAGAGGTAAACGTTAAACTACAAACATTTGACTGTAAGGTATTAATGGTGCAGAAGGCAATTCCAATAAGATTGTTCACAGTGGGGAAGAACAGATCCAATGGGGTGCTGCGTGCAAATGGTGGTTGATGACTATATGGAGAAACTTCGACGATATTGCAGCATAAAAAAAGATCAAAAAGAATGCCTCAAAGAGATGGCATCGCGTGGGATATCCCACGCGATGCCATCTCTTTGAGGCATTCAGCATTCATTACGAATCACCCAAAATAAAACCCTCGGGCCTCAGTACCTGTGATTCGACGGAGGCAGAAAAACTTCAAAGTTCAAACTTCAAACGCAGTTGAAGACTCCTTGAACGCCGGTGAACGGGTGAAGTGAATGAACATTGAAAACTTCAAAACAATGAAAAGTAAAACCTAAACAAAAAAAAAAATTTCATGTTTCGAGGGGGGACGCCTGGAAGACTGGGGGACGTCCAGACGTCCCCCCAATGAGAAACGTCTTCTGATGCGGCGGGGGGACGGCGGGGCGGCGGGGGGACAGGGGGGGGGGACGTTTCCCTGACGTCCCCCCGTCTCGGAAACGTCCCCGTCTCCGAAACGGCACCTTTTTCGGGGGGGACGCGTCCCCATGGATCAATGTTAATAAGTCTTAAACGGTAGGTGACTCTCAAGTGGTCAAGTATTGCCTGGTGTGCAATGAAGCCCTTGAGCCAAGTGGTGAAGTATTGTTGGGTGTGCAATGAAGCCCTTGGGCCTATGGCAGTGGAGCAGTTGACTCTCAAGTGGTGAAGTATTGTCGGGTGTGCAATGAAGCCCTTGCGCCTATGGCAGTAGAGCATTATTATCCAGCGCCTTAACAAGTATATACCCTGTCTCCGCTAGCGTTGATGATTAGGTTAGATTAACGACCGGGTGTGACGATCACCATTCCCAAAGTATATCATGAGCCCTAAATATGGTTAAAGTATGAGGAGATACATTTAGATCTATGTACTTATTCATTATTATTGATTACAATCATGATGTTGCTAACCCTAATGATCATGAAAGAATATATGTACTTGTATATGTGTTAATGTCTTTGATTGCAAGATTTGAATATATGTACGCACAGGGAACATTACACTCATGTTCATTGTTGTTGATTATGATTATGATGTTTGATTTAATCATTAAATTGATCTTTAATAGTACTAATGTTCCTTTCTAAAAGTTATTCTTGTCAAAGTTACCAGATACTGCCCCCCTTGTCCAAGCATGCGTACCAACGTACCTGGTACGGATTCGGGGTACGGTACAGCCTGGGTACGGCCTAGGTACCGTGCCCGTCCGTGCCCTAGAAACCTTGATTTTCCAGTCACACCGGATTCGTCAGGATTCAGGATTTTCGAAAAAATTTACCGTATCCAGTAAAATACATTTAAAAACACCCTTATTTGAGTTAAAATCCAGTGATAAACAAATCAAAAAGAGTCAGCCAGGTAAAAACGTGAAGGAAATGTTTAAAATCAGTCGGCTAAAACAATCCAAATGTCAAAAAAACGAGTCGCGGATTTGTATAAATACAGGTTTTTGGTGCTCCGTTGGAAATCAAATCGCCCTGTTATGAACAGTGAATCCTTGGAATTTCCTTCTGCTATCGATTTGTTCTGGAGTTTTGGTTTCGAACGCCCTTTTTCCGTACGCGCTTTCGGCCAGACGTTTTCTTTCAGAATCGTGATTTCTTGTAGGTAGGTCTCTTTGTTTTAATTCAAATGTATGACTATTATAGTTTTATAAAATGTTTTATAATTTATATCCGTAACTTTATAATTTATAATTCGTAGCTTTAAAATTTATAATTTATATTCGTAGCTTTAAAATCTATAATTTATATTCGTAGCTTTAAAATTTATAGTTTTAAATTAAAATTTTTATAATTTATATTTTTTTTTTTATACGTATAATTTATAGTTTTGATTGCTATATTTTTTTAATATTTTATAATTATATTTATATTTTATTAAAATTAAAAGTTTGTATTTATAATATTATAATTTATGGTTATATTTATATTTATGTTCATATTTATTATAAATATTTGTAAAACTTTTTATTAATTTATCGATATGCCAATTAAAAATATATAGAAATATTTAATTTATTAAATATTTCTATATATTTTTAATTGGGATAAATCAATAAAGAAATTATAAATATGAACATAACTTATATATAAATTATATGATTAAATATGAGAGAATATAATTGAATTATTTTATCTAGTAATAAATTAATAACTGAATTAATAATTAAATGTCAGTGAATTAAATGTAAAGCAATTAATTTAATTGTAACTTTTTTGTTTGTACGTCTTACTAAATTTTTATTGTTCGTTTTCTAATTCTAGGATATTACCATGGCATCATCATCGTTCAATGTTGGAGAAAACAATAAAAAGTGGCTCAAACCGGACCCTAGATCTCCATTGTGGAAATATGTCACCATTGTTGACAAAATTCAAGGTGGTGGAGGTTACAGATGGATATGTCAAGAGTGTCTAAAAGAGTATAAAGGCTCTTATACCAAGGTTCATGGGCACCTTTGCCACATAACAGGGACAGGATGTGCTGTCTGTCCTGGTCCGAATGTTGATGGCCGATCGGGGAAGGGGTTGTCACCTGCCAAAATTGCAAAATATCAAAAAGAAGAAGATGAAGCCAATCATCTTGCTAAAACATCAAAACAAAAGTCAACTCTAAATAGACCCCCTTGGCATCCACAATCAGCTTCAGGGACATCTATAGGTCACAAGAGGAGCAATTTAGGACCTCTTGAAAAATCATTTAATTTGCAAAGTCGAGAGGATACAGATCAAAATATTGCTCGTTGCTTGTATGCAAATGGTATTGCATTTAATGTGGTGCGCTCTCCATATTGGCAAGAGATGGTTAGGTCAATTAATGAGGCCCCAAAAGGATACAAAAGCCCAGACTATGAGAAGGTCCATACCACTCTTTTGGCTAAAGAAAAGATATTATCGATAGACAATTGCAGGTGATTCGAGCTTCATGGAAAATCTCAAGAGTTTCTATCATTTCTGATGGATGGAAGGATGCTAGAAATAGGCCATTGATCAATGTGATTGCAATGTCTCCAAAGGGGGCAATGTTCTTGAAAGCAATTGAATGCAAGGCCGATGAAAAAGATACCGAATTTATTGCCAATATTCTAATTGACGCAATTGAATCAGTGGGGCTAGAAAATGTTGTTCAAGTGATCACTGTATGCATCAAAATATAAATTTTTATTAAAAAGATTTAAACTATCGTCAAAAACCCTAAATTTATATCAAAATGCACCAACAGAAAAGATTTAAGATCAAATTATTGAAACCAAATAAAAATAGATGTTACCGAATGATTTATGAAATGTGGTTGCTCAGAATAGTAGCGTAACTCCAATGTAAATGTTCCCGGGGGCCATAAATGATGGATGAGCTTGATTTTTATAAAGTTTTGGAGACGGTTTCAAAAGTGGTTTGATCGGTTGAACGAGAAAAAGGTAGGTAAAAAGGTGGTTAGGGTTATGGTAACGGGTTCGTATTATTTTGGTGAAATAGATTTAGGTTAAAGTTGTAAATAATAAATTAAATTCATTGATTTTAATTTATTATTTATGGGAAAATGGTAAAAATGAAAAGGATTTAATTAATTAATTAAAATTAATTAAATCTTTAGGATAAGAAAAAAAATTATGATTTAGGGATCAATTTTTTATGTCTACATTTTGCCCCTCTTTGAGATGATGTCACGAAGCGATATCGTTTCAAAGAAAATCAAAACATAGGTTTTTGGATGCAATTTAGGAAACGGAGGGAAGGATGATGGAGTTATGCTGATTAAATTTTGAGCAACCTGATGTTTGATATAGCACCTGACATTATGCACCGAGGTATAAAGACCAGGGTGACGATGTGTCAAATGCAGAAAGGAGGAAAGTCGCAAGCAAGCATATGCCTAATGGCACCATGATATGAAAGACCATGATGACGGTGTGGCAGGTATGTTGCAAGGACCAATAACAGATACAAAAACATCAATGAGTCAGCACACGCAACCAAGACAAGCAAAACATGCATACACAATGTTACCCCTAGACAAAAAAGAAAAAGAAGGATCAAAGACTTAATCATGATAAGCGGTAAGATAGGCAGTAAGATCTCAAGCCAAAGACCAATACGATAAATAGATAAGTGCCATGTTGCGAGAACGATATATCCCTAGATAAGATAAGGTAAATAAAGGATGGTTGGCTTGGGGGATCTACAACTTAGTTACTACAATCAAGATCGAATCACTACGTGTTTAAGTTCCATAATTTAGTCTAAGAGTTTCAAAGTGTTTTTGAGATATGGCTTGGAATGTACGAGTGCCAAAAAATTGGGTTGTGTTTGTTTTATTGGAAATTTTGTGTTTGCATGAAGTGAAATGATTGGATGGAGGAGAAGAATGAAGATATAGTGCTGAAAAAATGTTATTACGGAATTGCATGAGACTGGAAAGGCAGACAAACTCAAGAGTCTATTATGAGGAACTCAAAAGGTATCAAGACACATAGACCTACACAGGTGGACAAAAGAATACTAGGATGAGAGCAAGTGAAGGAATGGGAAAGGACTAATGGACAAGCTAGTGATAACGGAACGTAGAATAACTGGCGAGACAATGCAATATGACCAGATGATACTGAGTAGATGCGTATGGCAAGATATGGATGGGAGCAAAAGGGAGGACATATTTTATTATGGATGGGAAATGGATGATGGCGAGATGGATGATGTGAAAAAGCTACCTAAAGGATGGTGGGGACAGCTTGAATTCTACACATGGCGCCTGCGAACAGGTTTTCACCATGGTACTTATCCAGGGCGCCACCGAAGTGGTTTTCACCATTGGACGAAATGATTTTTCTTTACTATTTTTTTTATTTTTTTTATTTTTTTATTTTTTTTTATTTTTTTTTTTATTTTTTTTTTTACTTTTTTAACTGGGATACTCCGAGTCAGGTATAGAACCGTTTGAGATGGGCTATGTTGATAGGCTCTTCCAAAGGTTGACCTTCCGGAGTGGAAAGCTGGTAAGCTCCTGATCCATAGCTCTTGGTTACGACAAAAGGTCCCAACCAGTTAGGTTCAAACTTCCCTTTCTTTGCACGATCAGCCAGATTCCTTTGATTTTCTAGTAGAACAAGATCTCCAAGCTCAAATTTACGAGGCTTCATTTTCTTGTTGTAACCTCGGCGCAGGCGATTTTGATAAGCTTTTAGATGATTAAGAGCTGTAAGTCGCTTCTCGTCCAACAATTCAAGCTCTTGTAGTCTTGATATCCGATACTCCTCATCTGAAATCAAGTGTTGTAAGGATACTCGTAAGGAAGGGAGCTCGAACTCAATGGGTAAAATAGCTTCTGAACCATATACCAAGGAATATGGTGTAGCACCAGTAGGAGTACGGATACTAGTTCGATAAGCCCAAAGAGCAGGATGAAGTTGCAAGTGCCAATCACGGCCAGCCTCGTTTACTGTTTTCTTCAAGATTTTCAAAAGAGTCTTATTAGTTGCTTCAGCGTGGCCATTACTTTGCGGATAATAGGGGGTAGAAAAGTGATGTTGGATTTTGAATTTATTGCAAAGCTCTTTGACATCTTGATTCTTAAATGGGCGACCATTATCTGTGACTATGGCTTGAGGAATACCATAGCGGCAAATGATATAATGGAAAATGAACTTAGATATTTGCTTTCCCGTAATGTAAGTAAGAGGAATTGCTTCAACCCATTTAGTGAAGTACTCAGTAGCAGTGATAATAAATTTATGACCATCTGAGGAGGATGGATGTATTTTTCCAATGAGATCGAGCCCCCATTGTGAAAATGGCCATGGAGTAGTGATAGTTTGCAGTTCTTGTGCTGGTGCATGAATTAGATCACTATGTTGCTGACAAGGTACACATTTCTTAACAAATTCATGTGCATCCTGCTCCATAGTAGGCCAATAGTATCCTGTGCGAAGCATTTTCTTGACTAAGGATGAACCTCCAGAATGAGCACCACAGATGCCTTCGTGTATCTCATGCAAAGCAGTTTGGGCTTCTTCCGGGTTAAGACATTTAAGCAAAACACCATCTAGTGACCTTTTATAAAGCGTATCACCAAGGAGGACATATTGGGAAGAACGACGAATGAAGGAGCGACGTTGGGATTTGGAAAGATTTGGTGGAATGATTTGGCTATGAAGGTAATGGTAGATCTCATTGAACCAAGTGGAGTTAGGACCAACAATATCACATACCAACTCTGATTCTGGGATATCAAAAGCTGGTACAAACAACTTTTCTATTAGGAATTCAATTTTGTGATCATTCCCAGGTATCTCTATCATTGAACCAATTGTGGCCATAGCATCAGCAGCTTTATTGTGAAGCCTTGAAATCTGTTCAAATGTGATCCTGTTGAAATATGTTTTGAATGTATCCACTAGTTTCTTGTATGGCTTTAACTTTTCATCCTTTGTTTGATATTCGTTGTTCACTTGCTTGATCACTAGTTGAGAATCCCCATGAACTTGTAAGTCTTTGATATTCCAGGTTATAGCCAATTTCAATCCTTTGATTAGTGCTTCATATTCGGCGATGTTGTTTGTACATGGAAATTGAATGTGAAATGATTTTGGTATATAATCGCCTTGAGGTGTAACAAAGAGTATTCCAGCTCCAGAGCCATGTTGAGTATGAGAACCATCAAAATATAATTGCCAAGAGGGAATAGTTTCTATGTCCAAGATTGATTCATCAGGAAATTCTGTTACCATGGGATGATCTGATTCTATGGGTGCTTCGGCCAATTGATCTGCTATTATTTGTCCTTTTATAGCTTTTCTATCAACATACTCAATGTCAAATTCACTAAACATCATCACCCATTTTGCCATACGTCCAGTCAGGGCTGCTCTAGATAGTAGATATTTGAGAGGATCAATCTTTGATATAAGCTTAGTCTGATGACTCAACATGTAGTGCCTAAGCTTTTGTGATGCAAAGACAACTGCGAGACATGCCTTTTCAATAGGTGAATAATTTACTTCATAGCCCACCAAAGTTCTACTGATATAATAGATTGCTCGTTCTTTACCACTATCATCATTTTGTGCTAACAAAGCCCCTAATGCTGCTGATGTTGTTGAAATGTATAAAATAAAGGGCTTTCCATGAATAGGTGGTGCTAACACAGGAGGAGATCCCAAGTATTCTTTAAGTTTATTAAATGCTTCTTTGCAATTTTGATCCCAAATAAATTGTGTGTTTTTCTTCAACAAGTGAGTAAATGGTTGACATTTGTCAGCAAGCTGAGCAATAAACCTCCGTATGGATTGTAATTTTCCTTGCAAAGATCTAAGTTGTTTTAGATTTTGAGGAGGAGGCATTTCCATTATAGCTTTGACTTTTGCTGGATCAACTTCAATTCCTCTTCTGGAGACAATATAACCTAAGAGTTTTCCAGATGTTACTCCAAATACACACTTCTTAGGATTTAGTCTGACATTGTACTTTTCAAGACGATCAAAAATGTTTTCCAAAACATATAGGTGCCCCTCTCTGGTTTTTGATTTGGCAAGTATGTCATCTACATAATCTTCCATTTGTTTATGAAGCATATCATGAAAGATAACAGTCATTGCTCTTTGATATGTGGCTCCGGCATTTTTTAGACCAAAAGGCACGACAAGCCAACAATATGTTCCCCAGACACAAATGAAAGAAGTTTTATGTTGATCTTCTTCAGCTATTCTAATTTGGTTATAACCAGAAAATCCATCCATCAATGATAACATCTCATGTCCTGCTGTCAGATCCACTATGATATCAATGTTTGGTAACGGAAAATCATCTTTTGGACAAGCTTTGTTGATGTCTCTGAAATCATTACAAACTCTGATGGTTCCATTTGGCTTGGCTACAGGTACAATGTTTGAGATCCACTCAGGGTAATCTATCGGTTTGATGAAACCAACCGCCAAGAGCTTTTCTAACTCTGCCTTGACCATTAGAGCAATTTTGGGATGCATCTTTCTCAATTTTTGTTTGACTGGTTTTGTTCCAGGACGGACTGTTAAATGATGTACTATTAGTGATGGATCTAATCCTGGCATATGTGCATAGGACCAAGCAAAATTGATTTCTCGTTTTTTGAAGAAAGAATTGAAGTCCCGAGTTTCAAATTTTGATAATGACTTTGTTGCATATGTGATCTTGGGTTCTTCTGTAGTTCCAAGATTCATCTCTTGTGTCTGTTCTATGAGAATAGTGGACTTTTCTTGGTGTGCCCCCACTTTGGGAAGGTTAAATTCCTCATCCTCTGGCGCCACCGAAAGGTTTTCACCAATGGATACGTCTTTTATTTTTATTTTTGTATCGTCCGAAAGTGCCACAAAGTGGTTTTCACCAGGGGACGTTATTTTGAAATTTTCATTTTTTTGACTAAGGAATTTAACAGATTCCCCAAAGTAGGCATCGGAATGTAGTTCAATAGAGTAACCAATCTTGTGATCTCCGATAGGTAGATGAGTACGAAGCCCCAGAAATTCACCAATAGCCTCATCATTTTCAAAGACATCAAGAACAGGAGGTCCGTGTTGGTCCCAGTCAATGAGATCTGGATAAACAAGGGATAATGAATGAGAGGAAGTGGACGGGGTGGATGAGGATGATGGTTGATCAAAGGAATAGGTGATGGTATAGATGGAATTATCCTGGAAAATATCGGCGGCCGCTTCAAAAGGATCTATGAAAGTGTCTTGATTAAAGGACTCAACTGCGGGAAAAGCTTTCGCCACTTCGTCTAAGATAAACTCAACATCGGGTGACTCACGCTTGGTGGATCCAAACCCTAGCCCAGCATGCTTAGGTCGGCGATGAAATTCTAAAGGCTCTAAGATTCCTTGTTGCTGTTGCCCAAGCCGACCGTCTGTATAGCCCAACTTTTTAATGATAGGATAACCTCTGTGATATATACTCAATGGTAATTGTCTCAGTTCATCTTCATCGCTATAGAGCCATTTAGAGATGTCATCTTCAATGGTTTCTTGACTTAGTTGTCCCCAATATTTGAAGTCTTTCAACTGTGGATGAGTAATCAAGACATGATTAATCGGACGAGGTCGCCCATAGCTCTTAGGTGAAAGAGGAAGTTCATTGATATGAAACAGAGTGTACTCCCCCATGCTTGTAGCACTGATCTTAGCCTTGATCTCCGATCGGGAAGTGGATGGTGTGGATGAAGAAGACGGGGTGAGGGTGGATGGGTCAATGTATTTGGATGATGGTTGGGCAACCTCATTAGTTGGGCAATAATTTTGATGGCGATAAGGACCCTCCAGTCGTCTACAGTATTGAAATGGGCGAGGGTCTGCTTGTATGGTAATCTCACGATCATTAAATGGGAATTTTATGCATTGGTGGTACGTGGAAGGGACGGCTCTCATGGCATGAATCCAAGGACGCCCTAGGAGAATGTTATAGGGGAGATCAAGATCTAAGACCTGACATGTAGTTTCCATTGTAATAGGGCCAACCTTGATTGGGAGTTTAATTGTACCTGCCGATTTTCTTTCTCCGTCATCATAAGCTTTGATCGTAATTTGATATTTCTCATCAATGTTCTCATCGGAGTATCCCAGTTGTTTTATTAATTTGAGGGTACATAAATTCAAAGCTGATCCACCATCTATTAGGACTCGTTTCACGAAATGTTGTTTGACAATAACCTCTAGATGAAGGGCTTCGTTATGGAAATGTTCTGGAGAGGAGTGTTCTGGTTCTGTGAAGATGAGGCGAGGAGTGGATGTAAGAGCCCCCACCATAGCTTGGAATTGATCTACGTCAATATCACCTGGTACTTGAGATTCTATAAGGGCTTTATCCAAGATCTGTTTGTGCTGGGGAGACATTCTTAAAAGCTCTAGGATTGAGATCTGGGTAGGTGTCTTTTTTAATTGATCTAGGATATTATATTTAGGTACATGATGGGATAACACATGAGGTCTCGTGGGGTTATGGGAAGAAGTAGGAGGAGGATTTCCCTGAACAGTAATACGACCTCTTCGTGTAGTGACATCACACTCGGGAGTTCGACCTCTAACAGTTATAACATTGACACGAGGATATGAAACGTCAATACGGCCAACTACGCTGTGGTTATTATAGTCATAATGAACTTCATTGTGTGATGTGTTATCAACATTATTGGCTCTATTATTTTTTTGTCCATGTGGAGGAAATGGTTCTTGGTAGGCTTTGAGTTTCTCATTGGGAGACTTATGAGGTATTTGATCTATGTGTATCTCTCCTTGATCAATTAGATCTTGGACATAATGCTTCAGTCTTATGCATGAATTAGTGGCATGCCCATTGACACGGTGGTATTCACAATATTGATCTTCTCGGAACCAACGGGGTTTTGGTCGATTGTCATCATAAGGTTTACTAGCGTCAGGAAGTTCAATCATGTTTGCTTGTTTAAGTTTCCGAAATATGGATTCAAGAGATTCTGTTAAATCTGAAAATGTGCGTGGTGGTCGCAAACCTGGAAAGGTAAATTTCTTTTGTATATGTGGTGGGCGATCTCGAGGTGTATTCTGAGTTGATGATGAATTGAGGACAAATGGTTTGTTTTGCACATGTTGAGCATGTTTTGTATCAGTGATTCCATCATTCACAATATTCTTGTTTCGATTCCAATATCGGGATTTATCATTGTTTTGGTTATTGGAATCACGATTGTAATTGTCTTTGTAAATTTTGATGAGACCTTTATTGATAAGAGCCGTTTCAATCATCTTCCCTTTTGTCATGATTTGTTCAAATGAATCAGAGCATTGTACTTGTAAGTGAAAGGCCAGTTCTTGATTAAGATTTTGCACAAAAATTGGAACGAGTTGTTTCTCAGGAATATGACAAGGGAGTCGACTGACAATATGCCTCCATCGTTGTAGAAAAGAAGTAAGGGTTTCCCCTCTTTTTTGTTTCGTGTTATAAAGGTCTTGCATGGAGGTGTCTTGTTCAATGTTGTAGGCAAAATTTTTGACAAATTCTTCTGCTAGCTGTTCAAAAGATGTGATGTTTCCTGGGAGACGTGAGAACCATTCAAGGGCTGAGCCAGCCAAACTTTTAGGAAAAAGTCTCATTAAGTATGTAGGTTCATGTCGAAATTCCATGCATGCGATACAGAATTCACGAATATGATCGCGAGGGTCACCTTTTCCTTTGTATTTGTCAAATTTTGGCATTTCAATGTTTGTAGGAAAAGGTACCATGATTAGAGATTTGTCAAATGGATCTGGGTATAGTTCTGCAAATGAGTATTTCTTTTGTCGAGCACCAATCCGATTATCAATGATTCGTTCGATTTCGTCTTGAATGGGTGGAGTGGTGATTGATTGATTGTGTAATTGCGTTTGAGGTGATGTTTGAGGGTGATGTTGTGACGATGATTGGGATTGTTGGACTGATTGGAGTCTCAAATTTTTTTGTAGCGATTGGGCAAGCTGTTGTTGTGATTGAGCGAGTTGTTGTTGTAGCTGAAGGATTTGGGGATCAACGGGTTTTGAGGATGAGACATTGGTAGGGTTATAATTTCGTGAAATTGAGGGTATGGAAGTGGATACCGGTTTTGGTTGAGCGTTGATGTGACGGATGTGGATAGAAGAAGTTTGAGGTATGGAAACATGAGTTGCATTGGGAATTAATTGAGATGAGGGAATGTTGGAGGTTTTCGGTATGGAAGATATAGGGCCAGATTGTGAGATCCCTACTGATGAAATGGAAGAGGTTGTGAGAGATGATCCTAATGAAGGAAATGATGATGACTGAATGGGTTGAATTGCGGGGATAGATTGTGAGATTCCTAATGGTGGAATCGCTGGGGGTGTAAGTGATGACTGAATAGGTTGGAGCACGGGAGGATAATAATCGGGAGGTATCCCCAATGTGTAAGTATGTGATGAGATAGACATAGGTCTTGAAAATGATTGATGGGAAGAGAGAGATGGGATTGTAGAAATAGCAGTATCTTGTGGTCCCAAGGTAAAATTTTGTAGTGGTGTGATAGATGAGGTGGATTGGAACACGTTTGACATAGGTGTTGAAAAAGATTGGTGGAGAGAGGAAGTAGCCTGAGCTTTGGCTTTAGCTTTTTCTGCTTTTCTTCGTGCTCTTTCTCTCATAAATATCATCAGGGACTCTAGCTCCACAATCATAAAGGTATTGCATAAAATAATCAAGATCATGATCCATGGTGAGATGAACAAGTTGCAATGTTTCAGGATCTTGTTGAATTTGAAGTGCAATTGGATTCGTTTCAGCATAGTCATTTGTGGGTTTAGGAGTTTTGGGAGTAACTGGTTGGTCGGATACGTCATCTCGAACATCTACATAAGTTGAAAGGTCTCCAAGTGGATCATTATGAAAATGTGATGATGATCCAGTATCTTGTTGGGAAGGATTGATTTGCTCATGGATGGGCTCTTCTTCAAGGAATCTTAAGGATTGAGGTTGCCAGTTTTGAGGAGTGAAATCCATATTGTTTTTCTTGGCTTGGGCACGGGTAGTAACCATGAAAATAGAGGACAATTGAAATGTTAAAAAGCTCTCAAATGGATATGTATGGATGATATGAAAGACTCCAAAAGTGGGGATAAATGATATGGATCAAGATGTAGATATGAATTGTTTGATTTAAGATAGAAATAGAGTCAAAAGGGTGACTCAAAGAGACTGGATGGACCTTAGGATTAGATACGGATAAGGGGCTCCTTTAAAACACTCAGGGTGATGATATGCCTAAGGAAGAAAGGAGACCAAAATGCCACCTCTACTCAAAGGAAGACAGGGCTTATTGAGTAGAAAAGATAAGATGACAAAGATACACTAACTTAAGAATGGTCAGGGCCTCTTAAGCAAATGGATCGTTATGGGATTGATTAGGAAAAGGTCTGTCTCTTAATTGGATGTTGATATATGATCAATAGGACAATGGGGGTCTACAAACTAGTGAAAAGAGATTTTGGGAATGGATATGGATGAATGATCAATCGAAAGAGCTTCTTGTGATTTAAAATGACAAGATTCCACTTGAGATGTGCCACGAGGATAAAAAGGTTCTCAATTTTGAAAGTCCAGCTAATGATGTGGGAGACAAGTTATAATGGTGATGATGATTAAATATGCACACACAACAATCATTTAAGACACACAACTTGATTGGTTGTTTTTTATGACACCTAGATGTTTTGCAAACACTTGTAAACATGCACGATCCTAGGCTAAGAAAGGACAATACTTGTTGAGTTCCCACTTGGTTTTACCCAGCCGCGCCTACTTATGGTGTATAGCTCCAGGAACTTGGGGCACGGGCTCCCCCTTACAGTGCACTCACTTCTCAGGCACACCAAGTTCCAGGTCCTAGGACGCGCAGATCCTGAGGTACCTTACTATCTCTGCCATAAGCCACGAAAATATGGGACGGCTATCAGAGTTTCCTCCTGTATCAACAAGTAGAGGGTTTTTGGCCACTACACAAAAGGGTTCTAGTGAATATCCAGGGGACCGGCACCTTACGAGCGTCCAGCAAGCCACTAAAGGCTTTGACTAACCCTACTAGGAGTTTTAATATACACAAGGTACACCTCCTTTCGAGCTAGCACTGTACGGTAAGCGCTAATACCGGTTAGACTTGGCTTTCGCCTTATCCTCAATTTATATAGCGGGCCGGACGAAAGTCCTGCTTGGGGTCGCAAATGAGTTCTCCTTGAGGATGTGTCTCAAGAGCAGGCCCACTCTAAGGATAACAAAAGCAAGGAAACACGTTGTTTTTGATCTCCCAGATCGCATGAAACGCAAGGAGAGAGCATACACAACGCCTTTGCCTCACACTCGCATGGGGTTCATTTTAATTCCAAATCCAAATGTGTGGGTGGTTGTACAAAATGTCAAAGAAAATGCTTTTGATTCTCAAGATCGCCGAATGGCGCAAGAAAAGAGCATACGCATTCAATGACAAAATTGCAAGCCACAAGACATCGCAAACACTTGTTAATTTTAACCCTTGCTTATGATGTGATCTAATCTATAAAATGAAGACAGAATGTTTCAAGATTAGATTCTTTGACAAGCGGTCCTGCAAAAAACTAATTAGTAGTTTGCAAAATAGTCTTTGACAGGAGTAAAAGCTGCAAGTGAAATGAATGAACCCTGCCAAAAGCACATAAGAACATTAACACACAACAAGAAGAAAGTATTTGATGTTTTGCAAAAAATGAAAGTCTGAATTTCAAATGATTATACCAGAAAATCTGAGATGAATTTGAGAAAATGACTTTCACCACGATGTAGTTGTCTGAGTTATCTTTCCAACGGCTGCAAAAACGTGAAAATATGATGAAAAACAAAAAAGTTATGCTAGTTTGACTGAAACAGCCTCCTAGGGCTAAAAAAATGGCACTCTGGTAATTAACTAACTCCGCTGTTGGCCATTTAACCTCTTTTGGTCCCAAGCATGGTTTAAGAAGTCCTTGTGGGTAATGTCACTGTACCAATGTAATTAAGTTTATACGTAACCACTTGCATTGATGTAATATCTAACAGTCAAAGATTTCTTGTGGTCAATGTAACCGCCAGTGAATTTTTTTCTTACAGCGTGAGACACTCCAAGCACTAGAAAAATAAAGATTGAAATACTAAACTAGCACTTGCACTCATAGAAGGTTCAAGGAATACACCGATAGGAACGAACCCACGAGCTTAGGATGTTCAAGGAATATGCTGATAGGAACCAACGATCTTCTTTATACAAGGCAATGTGAAGTTTATGTACGGCATGACGTAATCTTCAAGCACAACATGAATTATTTTTATAGTGCCAAACAACTTTCTGAGTGCTCTAATGTCTACATATAAAAGCCTGCCGGTTATGAGCCTACACAATTAATAAACATCAAAAGCAATTAGAGTATGTGTTTCTATAAAGGAATACAGGGACAACAGATGACTTATCATTGGTAAATCAAACTACTATGTAACAACTGGCAATTTGATATTGGTGGCTTTACTTGAGGTTTAGATATAATCTAAGTCTCTTCATAGAAATAAATGAATGAAAAAAAAACAATTTGGCTTCCAAAGATTCTTAGTCATGCAAAGTCAAGCTCAAGTATATTCAAGAAGAGATGGCTGATAAATTAAACTTTTAAACAGAGTGCGTGTATCTAGAGCATCTAACTAGGGAAGCTTTTGTTAGGGTTGCGAAAGAAGAGCATATGGATAGTTTATCTTTTCTATAGTGCAAAAATTCTTGGGTATTACCACTACTACAGCAGCAAGGTTCTTTGATATGTATTCTATAAAACCGCACGCGATGATTAAGAAATAATATCCCACAATTAAAGACAATGAAAGTATGCATGACCAGAGTATGGATTTATTACGCAGAGAATCAAAGGAAGAGTAAACAAATTCATTAACTGGAGGATAATATTTTTCCACAAAAAAGCAAGGAACCAAAGACAATTATTTGTGCAAGGAATTGTGGATCATACCTTATAACCATACAAAGAGGGTTAAGCGTGAAAACTAAAAAAAAAATTTCAAAAACTTATAACTTTTCCAAAACCCATGATGTAATATATTTTTGTTTGCCTGCAAGTAGTTCTACGATCAACGATGCAATTGGATTTGAGGCCAGGAGTAACCTGCACACACTCAACCAAAATGCTTGCACAACAACTGATTAAGAAGGAGGTTTCACGTCGTGTTCACCATTTGTATGCATCAAAATATAAATTTTTATTAAAAAGATTTAAACTATCGTCAAAAACCCTAAATTTATATCAAAATGCACCAACAGAAAAGATTTAAGATCAAATTATTGAAACCAAATAAAAATAGATGTTACCGAATGATTTATGAAATGTGGTTGCTCAGAATAGTAGCGTAACTCCAATGTAAATGTTCCCGGGGGCCATAAATGATGGATGAGCTTGATTTTTATAAAGTTTTGGAGACGGTTTCAAAAGTGGTTTGATCGGTTGAACGAGAAAAAGGTAGGTAAAAAGGTGGTTAGGGTTATGGTAACGGGTTCGTATTATTTTGGTGAAATAGATTTAGGTTAAAGTTGTAAATAATAAATTAAATTCATTGATTTTAATTTATTATTTATGGGAAAATGGTAAAAATGAAAAGGATTTAATTAATTAATTAAAATTAATTAAATCTTTAGGATAAGAAAAAAAATTATGATTTAGGGATCAATTTTTTATGTCTACAATCACAGTTAATGCAAAAGAATGCAGAGCAACAGGGTTGGTCGTGGAGGCAAGATTTCCAAACATTTGGTGGACTCCATGTGCAGTTCATTCTTTGAACTTGATGCTACAAAAAATTGGAAAAATCCAATGGATAGAAAAGATTTATGAGTAAGTGAAAGACTTTCAAATGTTTATTTGTAATCACCACATGTCACAAGCCATTTATAGACAATTCGCTAAGTTGGAGCTACTGAAGGTAAGTTGGTAACTTTTCTATATTCTAATTTTTAAACTATATTTTGTATTTTGAAATATATTCTAAACTATATTTTTGTATTTTCTTTTTAATTTTTAATTGAAGGTGGTAGAGACTCACTTTGCAACACACTACATTGTTCTTAAAAGACTTGTGGATGTGAAACAAGCCTTAAAAAGCATGGTGATTAGTGATATTTGGGCAGTTTGGAGACAATCTCAAACAGATAGAGCAAATAATATCAGGACAATCATTCTTGATGATGATTGGTGGGCTAAAGTAGACTACTTGCTCTCTTTCACTGAGCCGATATATGCCCTCATTTGTCGTTGTGACATAGATAAGCCAATATTAGGCGACATCTATGATTGCATTTATACAATGGTGGAGCAAGTTAGAGACATAATAATAGCAAAAGAGCAAGACCCATCTGAATTTTTTTATAACCAAATATATGACATAATCAAGAAGAGGTGGGATAAAATGACAACTCCTTTGCAACTTTTGGCATATGCTTTGAACCCCAAGTACTACCATGCTAACATGTTGGCAATGCCAAATAGAACAGCACCAAATATGGATCTTGAGGTAGTTGATGGATATAAAAAAGCTTTCAAGAAGATGTTTACAAATCCTAGAGTTGCAGCAGAGATACGAGATGAGTTTGGGAGCTTTGCATCCTCTGATGGAACTTATGTAGATGTTGATGCAATGGTAGATAAGAAAATAATGGACCCTGTTAAGTGGTGGAACTTCCACGGTGCCACGACCAAACATTTGCAAAAATTGGCTATCAAACTTCTATCACAGGTTTAACATTTTATGAATTATATTCTAATTCAAGTTATTTCTTATTTTCTTTTTTAGTTGATTGTATTACTCTTTGTAAGTTTGTAACTTATAATATCAATTTTTTTTACAGGTTTCAAGTTCTTCTGCATCTGAAAGGAATTGGAGCACATATGGCTTCATCCATTCTGTGAAACGAAATAGGCTAGCAGCTAGTAAAGCAGAGGACCTTGTATATGTCCATTCCAATCTTCGTCTCTTGTCACATTCCTCCACAGACTACATGAAGGGACCTAGTAGATTTTGGGATGTGCAACCTAAGATGAGTGACATTGATGTATCCATAAATTCATTGACACATCTCAGTCCCATTGTTGAGAATTTTGACACAGCAGGGGGATCTTCTAGTGCATCTTCGTTCGGTTCTGAGAGTGCAATTGATGATCTAGAACTCCAATATCAGGAGAATAGTGATGATTTTTTTGATAAGATGTGATTCTATCAATGTATTTACATTTTTCTTTGATGATGAAACTATATCTAAATATAATTTATAAATATTTCAGAATCTATATCAATTGACAATTATGTGTCTGTATTGCTTCTAAAGTAAAGGAAATATATTCTAATAACTTATAAAATTGTGTTATATATATGTGTGTATATGTTTTTTATGAATGATGTATCCAGCCGTATCCATACTAGGGGCCTTGAAAAAATGGCCGTAGCCGTATCCGATACCGTACCCATATCCGATACCGTATCCGTGTCCATGCAACTCTGATTCTTGTGTGTAGGTGAAGAAATCAAGAATATCCTAAAAGGGGACATTACAGACCTTCACTTATGTAATGTCCCTTTTTTGGATATTCTTGATTTCTTAACCTGCACACAAGAATAACTACTAGAAAAGGACATTAGCAATATCAAAGATTAATAAATTAGAATATAGTAATGAAATCAATACATCATAACATGATTAATGATAGAGCATAAACAATATTTAGTTCAACATATAGATATCCAATTCTCAAGCCGATCCTATGATGGGTCCCATAGGAATACTAGCAAGTTAGAGTATGGAGGGCCGGCTTCCTACCTATCACCTCTTATGTCCACCTTGGCGGCACACCCTACCAAGATCAAGCACAAAGCTCAAGAGTGTGATGGAGGGCACACTTCCCACCTATCATCTCTTGATAAGAGCATGATGGGGGGCACACTTCCCACCTATCATCTCCTGATGAGGGTATGATGGAGGGCATTCTTCCTACCTATCATCCCTTTAGCATGACTTGATGAGAGCATGATGGCGGGCATGCTTCCTACCTATCATCTCTCGTGGACTGGAAGGACCAACCTTCCTACTTGCCTCTATACCCTATGTAATCCAAGATAGTTTGCTTGCAATTGAATAATTGATTATACGTACCTCTTGCTCGATAAATTTAGTTTAGTTCAGAAATGGCAATATATGACTTGATCGATTGATGATTCCAATCTGCTGCTATATGTGTGTGTGTGTGTGTGTGTGAAGGTGGCTGATCTATATCTCTATAATCCTTCCCACTTGATAAATATACTAGATACATACGTTTATTTCAGATCTGCTATTAATTCCCAAAATACAATATTATATTCCTTCCTTCTAGAATTATATATATATATATATATATATATATATATATATATATATATATATATTGTTCTTTTCACTCTGCATATATATTCTTCCTTGTCCTCTTAGATTATTCAATATATCTTTTATTGTAGTCCTTTCTGCTGTATTCGTTGTGTATCAGGGCCTTGGACTTTTTTATTTCCTTTTATATCCACCATATTCCTTAATGAAAGGAGGTGACTATATTTTCATAAGATGCGACCCTTATTTGTATCGCTGCCATGATACATCATATTAGTCAAATATTGGTGATTGTATGATCGCAGACCTTTATATCATATATTAAAGGCCTTGTTAATCCTTCATATGCCAATCGGAATCCAAATAGAATATATTCGTTGCTCTTAATAAGATCGTTTATTATTATTATTATTGCCTTTGGCTTATGGATCGGTCTTACCTTTGTAAAGATATTTATTAGTGATATTGTAATAATCACAATTATAATTTATTATTAATATTTATATTTATTTATATTTACATATTATATATATCTATTAATATATTATATTATAATCATTATAATTGTAATAATATTTAAATTATTAATATTTATATTTAATATTTATATCTATTAATATATTATATTATAATCATTATAATTGTAATAATATTTAAATTATTAATATTTATATTTAATATTTATATTTGTATTTATATATTATATTTAATTATATTAATTTATATAAGGCTAATTTATTATCTAAATAAACATATTCGATTTACAATGAACAATTCAATTATAAGTCACAAGTATAGGGACGTGACAACTTAGGTTGTCCACCTCAAAGGAAATTATTTGGGTTTATTTTATTTTTCCAATGGTTTTACAAAATACCCAAGTCATTTTCCCATCCTTAATTTTTCTTCCTCTTGAGTCGCTCACCTCCTTGGCCATTTTATTTAATTATTTTGTCTTCACCAAATGGCTCACAAAAATATGAGAAGTCACTTCACATCTTCAATATGCCCAAATAAATTGACTAAATATAATATTTAATCAATTAGGTCATTCCTTAGCCCTCCGGCTTAGCCTACAAGAATAGGATAGGCTAGCCAACTCCTTTAGGTGATCACTCGGAAAATGGGGACATTACAGTCCTCCCTTCCCGGAATTGCTTGCCCACAAGCAATTGCAAACCTGGATATTGTATAATTTGTTCACTTCCCCAAGTAGCATCCTCAAGTGGCAAGTCTCTCCATCCAATCAAGTACTCCGTGATCACCCTGCTCCTCAACTTGTGGCTACATCTCCCATAGTGAATATGAAGAATGATATGCAAAGTGGGTTCCGGTGGCCAGCAACGAGACAAAACTAGCCATACATACACAAACTCAGATCGGCTCCATCCTCCAAATTCTGAAATTCAACACCCCAATGTACTCTGTCTGCATGGTTGAAGGAACAAGAGTACCAAATCACCAACCTCAAGTGTCATGTACACATCCTGCATCAGCTCTCTTACTCTTAAGGCTCCTCTGTCCACAAATACTAAGTCTACCAAAGACAAAGCGTCATATCTACCCAAAGCTCTAAAAGATGTCATGCCTACCAACATGTGATAGGTGGCATCATAACGATACTATCTAAGATACAACCACCTACACCAAGCCTTCCGCTACTCCACTCTGATACAAATACCACTCAACCAAATGTTGTGAAGCAACTCACCAAGATCCCTGTGAAGTATTGTACCAATCATATGAATACTTGGATCCTAGATTATTACACCACTACACAAACTGATAAATGAAAAGATAAGTGTCTCATCATGCCACCACAACCAACTATCCATCTAAATCTCAATTGTCTCAGACGGATGTGAAAAGTGTCCATCATATGTGCATAACCAAGCATGCAAATCCACTCTAGGCTACTGGTGCAAATCAGAACAGCACTCTGAAAACTGAAAATAAGACCTAAGATCAGGCCAAGAATGCTTCTTCTGTCATAAGATGATAGGATCTCATCATCATGCAACCTCCTAATGTGATAGTGACAATCCCATGCACCCAAGGTCACCCAAACAGCTGCAAACATCAATGTACAGTCTGAAAACTCCATGAACAGCAATGTAGAACAGCCAACAATCATCAAGGTGTGAGCTAGAAACCAATAGATTAGGTGACATGTACCGAACTAGGGTTTTACCAAATTTTTTGAATTTTAACCTTCCAAATGATGCCCTAGATTTCTGATTTCAATTTTCTGTTCAAACCCTAGATTCTGATTATATTTTCTGCCCTTAAATTTCTGAATATTCCTCTTTCTTCTCTGCACAAACCCTAGGACTGAATTCTGATTTTTGTTTCAGATCTAAACATACACTTATTTCATCCACTTATCATGCAAAATACATCATAATCAACATGCCAAAATGAACAATCAAACCCTAGTTGAATTACACAAAGAATTACACAAGATCCACACCACAAAGATAGCTAAAATGATGGATAAATCAAATCAGACCTCTGCTGTTGTGAAATCAGATTGTTCTGGGATCAATTACAACAAAATCATGGCTCTATCATAGCCAAAGTATATCCACAATGAAGCTGCTACAAAAAATCAGAAATATTGCATAACAATTTGGTGACAAGATCTCCTTCCAAAGTGAAAGAACCTCTTCAAATTTAGATCTGCATTTATGAATGGATGTCTTCAATGAAATCTATATGCCAATCGGAGATGACAAGCTCCTATAAGTTGTTCACCTCCTCCAATTTGATGACTATGCTGATCAGCCTTTCCTCTTGATGGGAAGATGCAGTCCAATGATCAAATGTAGGCCCAAGCATGGGCGAATCCTTCCAAGGACCAGCACACCTTAGAAAAATGATATGATGCAATGTTGATGACTGCTGCTAGGGTTTATATCAGATCTGCAAGTATGAAGCAAACAACTCCAAGAGCCACACACAAATGAAGAATTTCCATTCCACAAATTGGCGCTTCACAATGGTGCTCAATGATATAACCCAATATGCATGAAGACTTCTACAAATGGTGCTCCAAGCTGATTTATAAATCTGAAATGAAATAACAGCTGATGTGAAGCCAAATCTGATATAGAACCAGCAATAACCCTTCACAAGGATGGCACCATGAATCTGATTTCAAATCTGAATTAAATCTGTTCAAAGAATGGCGCTAAATCTGCTCCAAAACCCTGTTAAATTCTGCTCAAGAGGATGATCACTGCTACTCCAAGATGTAGGTAATTCGCTGTCCAAGGGATGTGCGAAATCTGCTTCAAATATAATGATTAGATCTCTGCTCCACAATATTTGAATTCTGCTCCAAATTGATAATGAAAGACGCTGCAAATCTGCTCCAATCTTCATGAATCTCCAATTGTAAGAACCCTGTCTAAATCTGTCCTGAATAACCCTGCTGATCTGAATTTTCTGATTTGTTTTTCTTCAAATTGACTTAGGGTTTTCAAGTTTTGTTTTCACCAATATGTTTGCAATGTGTTGTAGATGTAAATGTTGCAATATAACAATGAAATAATACCAAATGATGATTGAAAATGAAATAATCAGCTCACTAACACAGCCAATTATCAACAAAAAACATAAGTGAACATACCTGGATGGAGAATTTGACTTCTTTATTCCATAGTAATTGGATGATTACAAAACAAAGGTCTGATATAGAAATCAGACTAGTATATGAGTGCAAATTGAGTCCAAAGATAACCCAAAACATGTACAAATGAATCTCCAATGAAGTCACAACAAGTGCCAACTAGTTGATGATGAATGCCAATGATAATCCAAGCCAAATGAATCTGATTTCTGATCTGTAGCTGCTGATATAAAATCAGATGTCAAAACCCTAGCTGTAATGTGCCAAAAATGCCTCCAAAGTGCAGCCGCTAGGTCCATGAGTGAAGCGATTATGCCCGATGTGTAAAATATCACCAAATGTCAGCAAAATATGACCTTATATTATCAGATCTGCAACTGATATGACCCTGTAGAAGTCTGAAACACAATTCCAGCTTGCTAAATGATAATGCCAAGCACAAATATGTCCTCCAAAGCCAAGCGCTTCAATGCCAAACCCTCATATAGCAATCTAACAATGAAATAGCATCACAAACACATTCAAATCTGAATTCCAACCTTCAAACCCTAGCTGATCGTAGTTGCCCTCTTCAAACCCTAGCTGATTGAAGCTTGAATTCATCCAATAACCTGCAAATAAGCTCAATGATGAATTCTAAGTGAATCCATCTCCCATAGTGAATTGGGTTTTCATCCAAATTACTTTTATCCAAGGGTTTTCGTCCTTAGATACCGTTGAAACTCTGTTACAGCCAAGAGAAGCTCTCTACAATGCAAATTCCATATGATCAATGATATGAAAACGATATCAATTGATGTCCTTTTATCTTCCTCAAGTTGGGCGACCCAATAAACCGATAATTTATTATTTTTCAAGTCCACTGCCATAATAAAATATTATTTATTGATATTCATTTAATTTATTTTCTATATTCCTCCTTGGGCAGCGGCTAGGAGAGAGAAAATACAAATATAATATTATTGTTTTCTAATTCCTCCTTAAGCGTCGATTTTCCATGGGAAATAATAAAAGTTATTATAATAAAATATTATATTTATTCTTTCACCTTCCAACATTCCCATTTTCCATCTTTAAGTTATTTCTTATTTCTGCCATTGGGTCGTTTTTCCTCTTGGCACTATTATTTTAATATTTTGACTTTTCAATAATTTGCACAAAAAATACCAAAAGCCAAAACATAACTTCATTTCGTCAAGCAAAAATAGTTGAAGCCATAAAATTCACATTCCATTCTCCAACCCTCAACAACATTCGTTTTTCCAACTTAGCTCAAAAAAGGGACATTACACCAATGAAGTACGACTAGACCTCTGTCATGAAGTCTTCCCAAGATCAGATTGGGTTTTTGTCCAACTCACCTCTATTCTCAAAGGTTTTCATCCTTGGAATAGGCTGCTCAAAAGTGCAGACCAAACTGAAATAAAACCAAGTTGAATTCATGATCAAATGACTCCCAAACCTCCTCTATTTATACATGAAATTTGCCTTCTTTTCAAATGCTAGCCGACCTTAGCAAAAACATTATTATTTTCTTGATTTAATCTCCTTATGGCCAACCTCATCTTTCCCATAGGCGCCAATTTCAAATTTGAATTATAATTTTCCTCAAGAGGGCCGACTTTCATCTTATCTCAACTTGGGCCGACTTAAACTGCTCTAGGAGGGCCGACCTTGATTTTTAGGTGCTCATTCCAATTTGAATTGTAATTTGGGCTGATCTACAACTTAGTGTATTTGAATTGCCCTTCATCAAATGAGCCAACTTGCCTTGGCCAACCAAACAAGGACTCCTCGATGCTAATTCAAATTGAAGATTTGAATTAGTGATCACTCCAAAAAATGGGGACATGTCATTAGGTCTGCAAATTTTCTGCTCTCATGCTCATCTTCATGCCTTAGATTAATGTCTAGCTGAAACTCAACATCCACATGCATATTCAACTCAAAGTTGGATACTTCCATGACATCTTCAAATTTTGAAGTTGGGACAACATTATGCTCACTCAAAGGATCATCATCATAATAGCAAGGTATCAAAACACAAGTAGGCTCTTTGAGCTCTCCATGAATGGTCAAGCCCTTCATCAAATCTGAACCAAGAGTATTCTCCTCTACACATGCATACCTATTATGATTTGCTGGTCGACAAAGTGTAGGTATAACTTCCTCTTCCTTAACCATGATTTGAGCCTTCAATTGGCTCTCTAGATGATGTGATACGTGAGCCCTATGATTAAGATCATTTGTATAAAATGAAATTTCTGATTTGTCTTCAGAATCATACCGCTCAACAAGTCCATGCAAATCTGATTGATCTTCATGTTCTACTATCATAAGAGGTTCATCCTGCAATTGCTCAGCCATCATAGTTTCTTCCCTTGGAAGTATGAGGGATTGATGAAGAAAAGTATCTAGCTGTTCCTTTTCATGATCCATTTGAATAAATTGTTCCTTGATTTTCTGTAGGTGTTTTTTTGCTTGGGCAGCCAACAACTTGGCTTCCTTAGCCTTCCTTAGCCATCCATCACACATGCTTTGAATCCTTATTACCTCTTCTATGCCATTATGTACAAAATCAGATTGTTTGTAGCTTGTATCCACAACAATTACCTCATGCTTAGCCATCAAACCTTGAGTGTCAACAAGGTAAGACTTCTTACCACTACCATCCTCATATGATTTATCTATCACCTCTTGATCATGTGAAGATAATGGACTGTTGTTCTTAATCAGAAAATCAGAACTTTCATCATACCTTTTTGTAGGGTCTTCAAAGCTCTCAAGCATATCTTCCTTCATTGTTGATTGCTCATCAAGTGCTAGTCCAAGAAGTGTGTCTAGCTGCAAATCACATGCCTCACTAATGATAACATTTGTCCCAAGGCTGAACTGAACCTCCATCCTCTTAGCTGTCACGTCCTTTGGTGTACCATTATTAATTGCCTTCAGTATAATTTGCTTACCCTTTGATGTGAACTCTAGCTCCATCTTTTGGAAATCTTAAATGTACCTACCAAGTGATTGTAGCCACCGGATTTGTCATGTCCCTATTTTTGCAAGTAACTTAAAAGTGTCCTAATTGTAAATTAATTTTATAAAGTATTTTAATTGCTTTATAAAATTAATATTTTATTTAAATTACTTCAGTCAATATTAAAACACTTTATAAAAAGTGTTATTGTGTACACAAAAACAAACATTTAAAAAGGTCATGTGTAAGCATTTAAAATTGTATCAGTGTGACCGTGTACACAAAAACCTTTGTGAAGGTTTTAAAAGGAGAGCTGAGATCCATTTGGGATCATGCTTGTGTTGAGTGTTATGTCTTTTGTCTAGTTGTATTTAGCTAATGTCAAGGTGATGCTCCCTTGCATTTGTAGTAGTTGGTTTGGTGATGTTCCCTTATCGACATTGAGGTGAAGTTGCTTTAGACTTCACATTTGGGTTTCAAAGATTTGTGCCATCAAAATATTTTGTGTTTTGGTATTGTTGTTATTGAGATGTAGATTTGAAGATCTTTGTTTGGAGATATTGTATGCAGATTTCTAAATATTGTTCATGTATTTGCAAATTTATTGATTTATGAATTAATATAAATTTGCAAAGAGGTTCAATATGTGTTTCCGATGTGGATTTGAAAAGGTTGTTTACAAGAGATTTATAGGATTGGGATTTTAGAATTTATATTGTTTGCTGGTAATAAGGAAACAATTTCTGACAAGGCTTTTGTATTATCTGCTGTGAGTCAATATTAATATTCTGCCGCTCATACAAATTTGAAGGAAGATATGAAATAAGTATAAGGTTTATGTTGTGGAGACAAACTCTGACCATTGTAAGAAGAAAATTATTAAAAAAAACCATTGATGCATTCATAGTGGAGAATGGACCCCACGCCTGGAGCATTTGTGTTGGGATTTAATTAAAGTTGGAAGAAATTAGCTATAAGATTGGTTGAAATAAGTATAAGTTTATATTGTGGAGACAAACTCTGACCATTGTAAGAAGAAAATTATTAAAAAAAACCATTGATGCATTCATAGTGGAGAATGTACCCCATGCCTAGAGCATTTGTGTTGGGATTTAATTAAAGTTGGAAGAAATTAGCTATAAGATTGGTCATCGCAAATATGAAGAGGGTATTTGTGTTTAAGATACTATTTGAAGCAATTCGTAGGTTTGAAGATATCATATAAACATTTGTTTCTGACAGATCGTGGGCCCCAAATTCCACTCAGATATAAAGAACTTGCAATATGAAGGGATGAAGGAGATGCATGGGAATGATAATTAATTCACAACTTCTATATTGAGCGCTTAATGTTATCGTGAATTTCATAGCCACCGCCTTAGAAAAGAATCGCCTGAGTTTATGAAGGTTTCAGCTTATAAGGAGTTTTTTTAATATTAATTGGGCCCCAAAGCATCAAATACAGCTCCCTGTTGATCGCAGGCCTTCAATGGTAGTCGTGGCTTATTGGTCAAGTGCAAGCTTCTTTCATATCTTCACAGCCAAAGACAAGTTTATTGGAGCTGATGATTGAAGACTGATCTGCTTGGAATTCGTGGGTATATTGCATACATAGAAGTCTGTGATCAGCACTAGGAGGTGGACGACTTGCTACGACAGATCCTTTGTAAGAGTCAATGTGACTCAGCAAGCCAGGATCACCTGCAATCAAGACAACCTTCCACACAAAGATGACAAGAGAAAATGCTTAAACAATGGAGCAAGAATCTATACAAAGATCATACGAAGCTGTATGAATTACAATGAGTGCGCCTTGCTTATAAAGGCAAGGTGAGAGCGAAAAGGGTGGAGTGAAAGGTGGAGATATTCCTACAACGTGTGTCAATTAGAGAATGATAACTAATTGCACATGTGGAGGATAAGACACCTCGCTCCAACTATCAACAACTCAACACACAACTAGACTCAACTAGACATCTAGAAGACTCACTAAGTCAACTTAACATGTGTGAATTTTGTGTTCACACCAACACCCCCCCTTAAGTGCAACTTAGGGAGTAGTTGACTAAAACAAATATGCAATTATGGATGGGTCCCGGCTACTATGTTAGGTACCCATGTACAACAAATCTCAAGTGGAGAAAAGGAGAAAACCTCATGGCACAAAACTCCTCTCCAAAAGTGAGAATGCAGAAAACAAATGAAAGATGTGATGGAAGGAGGACTCAAGACCCCCCAAGGACTACATCCAACACATATATACAATCAATTACCCCACCATAAGAGAGCAAGTGTGAGACTATAGGTCCCACCCACAATGAAGTAGCTCCTGTGCCGATGGTGAATGCCCGAAGAAGAATGCTGAAGAGAATCCAAAGCCTGCAAACAACATTCTTCCCCTTAGGAAGAAACAAATCCAAAGGCTGATGTCGAAGAAACTCCATCTCAAGGTATGACGGAAAAAGCCTCATGATGTATGATGTCTCTGAAAACTGCTCAAGTGTCCACATGTCACAACCAAAAGATGCCACATAATCAGGTGCTGCATGCCTAATCAAAGAAGGTGACAATCCATGACAAGATGAAAACTCAAAATCATCAATCTCCAAAGACAAAGAATCCTCCGAATAATGCTTAGGATACTCCAACTCAGTGCCAAACTGTGACAAGTGAAGAGGAGAAGAAAGTGCCTACTCATCCGAAGTAGTAGAATCAACTCCTTCATCTTGTCTCTGAAAACTTGGGGGGTTTACAACCCTAGCCTGCCTTCCCGCTAGGCCTGCGGCTACGGAAAAACACAAATCTGCCCAGGGTACGATAGTACCCTGTGGCAGTATATATATATTTTTTGCTTTTTCAAACAAAATATTAATCGGCAGAACAAAACAAAACTATAACCCAACAAATTTTTGAACCTGATTCGCTGACGAAGTACGACGTTGACAGATGGTACGCTTGCAAAATGACTGGCGCAGATCTGACGCAGACAGGGCCGTACGGATTTTTCGCCAAGGGACTAGGGGCAAAAAAAATTTTGCCAAAATTTGTTTTGATGAAATTCAGCGAATGAACAATCGATCTATATAGATTTGGGCCTCCTGATCGCAACGGTGATGTTCGTTTCGCTCCAAGACGCTCCTAACAACAAGCTCCCAGCAAAACCTCTCCAATGAGGGAAGGAAATTATAGATTAGGCTCTGATACCATGTAAGAGTCAATGTGACTCAGCAAGCCAGGATCACCTACAATCAAGACAACCTTCCACACAAAGATGACGAGAAAATGCTAAAACAATGAAGCAAGAATCTATACAAAGATCATATGAAGCTATATGAATTACAATGAGTGAGCCTTGCTTATAAAGGAAAGGTGAGAGCTAGAAGGGTGGAGTGAAAGGTGGAGATATTCCTACTACATGTGTCAATTAGAGGATGATAACTAATTGCACATGTGGAGGATAAGACAACTCGCTCCAACTATCAACAACTCAACACACAACTAGACTCAACTAGACATCTAGAAGACTCACTAAGTCAACTTAACATGTGTGAATTATGTGTTCACACCAACATCCTTCACCAGTCTTGCATTGTCATCAGTGATTTGTAACAGCCTATTCAGGGAAATAATTACAGTCATTAGAAGTTCTTGAATAGAGCAGAAATATTTACAGCTACAGAGAATCATACAGAGGTATTCATATAGTGACAGTGAAAGGCAATAAGCGCTCATCATTGAAAATGATCTGCTACCAGCTTTGTTCATATTTGAAGACTTGAAAGTGAAGAGGTGCTTTAGTATTGGTATGTAGATTGTTCATCTCTGATTGTAAGGAATAGATTGCAAGGTCTGAATTCTAACTACATTCAAATCTTTATTTTGAATGAATATTCTATAATCCATATCAGCATAGTTATATCTGCCATAGTATGATATAGAAGTGTATGTTCATTAAATTGAATGCATCCAAATTTCCTTGATTCACTGTGGAAGGTAGCAATATATATTTGCTCTATTACAATTTTACAGAAGGGTAGTAAATTCCAATTTTCAGTTCTATCATTGCAAAGATTCATATCAGGGTTCATTAAAACCAGTGTATTCAACATATATCCTAAGAGGAATAGTACAGGATTCCCAACACAATCTCCATCTCGCCAATTCCAACTACATAGAACTCGTCAACAAATGTATAGTTATCCAATTGAATGCTCAATTGTGAGATCTTCCTAGTGGTCATCTTGAATCCATCCGCCAACATGACGCTAAATCCCGGAAACTCTACCTATAACCCTCTCTTGACCATAAAGCCCTCATCAATGAAGTTATGTGTTGCACCGCTATCCACCAAACATGATACTCTTTGTCCCTTCACAATTCCTCTTACCCTAAAAGGATGATACTTAGGAACACCTGATAGGAAAGCAATAGTACCTTGTGCCATGTCATCAAGCTCCAACTACTGCTCCTCATGATCACTCTCCGAAGTAGTGTCTTGGACCTCATCATCATCAATATCAGAAGTGACCTCAACGAAATGTACCTTGCCTTTCCCAAGGCATCTGTGACCAAGCTCCCCTCCTTGCATGAGAAGCAAAGCTTCTTTCTTAGCTCATTCTTCACCTCAATGTCCGGTGTTCTCTTCTTGGGCCAATCCTTCTGGAAGTCCTTCTTCGGGTCCTTTCTTGATGAAGAGAAAGGCTTACCCTGAAACTTGGGCTTAGATGGTGCTGAAAACTTCATAACTCTAGCCCTCTTGATGGCTACCCTAAAAGATGGCGGATCTAAGGCTTTTACCCATCCACGCAGTGGCTTCTCAAAACCCTCAATGAAAAGATAGGTCAATCTAGTCTCCGATACATTAAGAGCCAACATGGCAAGCTTCTGAAACTCAAAGATGTATGTGTCTCTGAAGAACTGCCCAAGATTTGTCTCATCAAATCTGTCAATTAGCCTTTGTGAGAAATCAACATAAGTAGTAACAAGGCTATGTCCTTGAGTCACTATACCATTGTACCACCAATCTAGAGCATCTCCCTCCAAGTGTAGTGTAGCAAACTAAATGGCATCTTTCTCGAACATAGGGTTCAATGTGAAGTAGTTATCCAATTTCTGGATCCATGCATGTGCTGTGATTTTACCCAAACTGTCAAATGGAGTGATGTTCACCTTACCCAATTTTCTTTGCAAGTCATGATTATTGTTGCCTCTTTCTCCTTTAGGTCTATCTCTGTTCATGTACTTCAATTGGCAAAAATCGTGCCAAGACATGTCAGCTCGGAATTCTTCACTTAATGATAACCACTCTCTCCTGTAGTCATCAAAGCTCTCACCTGCAACTTGCGGTTCATTCTCCGAGGCTCTTTGTTGATCCAAGAAAGTAGGCATAAGAGGTCTAACCATGGATGCATGAGAATGAATGTCGGCATTGTTTCCGGAATTGCTAGTTTCTCCATTGTTGTCATTGTGTCCATTGTTTCACTTTCTATTGCCTCCATTGTTGCCATTATTGCCCATACTATGCCGCACAAACTGAGACATGATTGCATGAGCTCTCGTTGTCCTCTAGCAATGTCCTTGAGGATATCATTTGTGCTAGGTTCCTCATCACTTCTGTCACCCATGATAGCCTCTTCTTCCAAATCTGGGTCAACAAACTGCTGCCTTCTTCTGTAGGTGATGTACTTTCTATCTTCAGGATTCATACATGTAAAAAAACCCTCAGGCTAGCAAGATCAAAGCTCTAATACCACTGTAATATCCCCCAATGGGATCTGCCCTAAAATTTCTAATTTAATTTTCTGCTCTTTTCTGAAATAGTTTTCTTCTCAAACCCTAGCACTGACTTCTGATTTTTATTTTCAGAATGATAAAGACTTGTGGGCAGCCAATAAACATATACCAAACATCCATAAAAATATGTCAAACATATAGATATCATCAACTATGATAACAACCATGAAATTCAACCATCCAAGAGCCAAACATAGGTCCAATAAATCTGATTTCTGATTAAAGAAGTCTGCTGCTACAAAATTGAATATTCTGGACTGTATTTACAATGAATTCATGGGCTCAAACATGCCAAACATATGCCCAGATTTCTACTCCACAAATCAGACCTAAAACTAGGGTTATATATCATGTCCCGATATTAAAGCATTGTTTAAATTAAAACATCATGATAAACCTCGGTGAAGTTGTTTTCATGAAATACGTTATTTAGTCCAATTTGAATGATGGAGATAATTGTCTATGTATTAATATTTAATACATATATAGAACATTATTAATATATAATATATTAATAATGAGATATATTTAATTATAAATATTTTAACATAATTAAAATATAACATATTTATTTTAATTAAATATGTTATTACATTTATGAATAATAAAAATAAATATCAATGATATAAATACCAATATAAATATAAATATAAATGTAATTAAATAAATATTTTTTATACATATAAAGAGATTAAGAATAAATCTAATTTATATCATGAGAGGTCGGATTCATAAAAGAGGCGATCCCACATAAAAAGGTCTTATTTAAGTCAGCAAGAGGGCGGGCCCCACCTAGCAATAATTAATTAAAAACAACGATCAGCATTAGAACAAAAAGTCATGTCCCTTTTAAAGGGTATCTGGAAGAGAATAAGAATAGGAAATATACATACTTCTGATTTTATACATATATATCTGAATATTCAGATATGCATATAAGAAGAATGTATTTTTCTAAGTATATATATATATATATATATATATATATTTCAGATATACATATTCTAAGTATAAGATATGCACTTGAAGTATATAAAGAGAAGGCAATTAGAGATATATTTCTGAGTAGCAAGGAAGAGGAATACAGATCTGCAAATCAAGATATATGAAGAAGGCGTTCAAGTGAGTAGGATACTCATACGGGAGTATATTGTATAATTTGATATGAGATTAAGTCAAGACAAGGTACTCTCTAAACCTTTGTTTGCTTGGAAATTGATAATTTAGGAAAAAATTAGTGTTGTCCCAAAAGGGGACATTACAAGTGGTATCAGAGCAGTCATCCTGCCATCCTGTGTATACTTTGTGATTTATGTGTATTCAAAGGTTTACCTTGTGGCTTATGTGTATACGTGTATTCGTGTGACTTATATACTTAAGTGTATACTTTATGACTTACATGTATGTTTTGTGGCTTGAGCTACTTGCTTGACTACTTGAGCTACTTGGTTACTTGCTTGAGCTACTTGCTTGTCTACTTGAGCTACTTGCCTACTTGCTTGTCTACTTGAGCTACTTGCCTACTTGCTTGAGCTACTTGCTTGACTACTTGAGCTACTTGGTTACTTGCTTATCTACTTGAGCTACTTGCCTACTGGCTTGAGCTACTTGCTTGACTACTTGAGCTACTTGCCTACTTGCTTGAGTTGGTTGCTTGCGTTCTTGAGCTACTTGGTTGTCTATTTCAATTTTATTATGTAACTAAATGGCAATGCATGTAACCTACAAATTGGTGTAATCACTTCCATATTCCGAAGCAATCTATTATGAATGGCATGCGCCACATTAGATCAAGGATACCTTATATGAATGGCAAGTGCCACATAAGGAGAAGAAGACCTCATATGAATGGCATGCGCGACATGAGGCCAAGGCGATCTATTATGAATGGCATGCGCGACATGAGGCCAAGGCGATCTATTATGAATGGCAAGCACCACATAAGGAGGAGAAGACCTCATATGAATGGCATGCGCCACATGACGCCAAGGCGATCCATTATGAATGGCAAGCGCCACATTAGATCTAAGGCTCCTTATATGAATGGCAAGCGACACATAAGGAGAAGAAGACCTCATATGAATGGCATGCGCCACATGAGGCCAAGGTGATCTATTATGAATGGCAAGCGCCACATTAGATCGAAGGCTCCTTATATGAATGGCAAGTGCCACATAAGGAGGACACCTCATATGAATGGCATGTGCCACATGAGGACTAGGAAGGGATGGTATAGCCACCCTGAGACCTAGGAAGAATGCCCTCCATCACATTCTTGAACCTTGAAGGTAGACATAAGAGGTGATAGGTAGGAAGTGTGCCCTCCATCACGCTCTAACTTGCAAGTATTTCTATGGATTCTATCAAAGGATCAACTTGAGGTATGGATAACTATATGTTGAAATTAAATGTTATTTATGTTATATCATTAATTATGTTATGACGTACTGATTTCATTGTTAATTTATGGATCTTTAATAGTGCTAATGTTCCTTTCTAGTAGTTATTCTTGTGTGCAGGTTAATAGATCAAGAATATCCCAAAAAGGGGGGACATTATCTCATCATCAAACCCTAGTATCATGCTATACGTTATTTTATCATCAACTTGCTTACGCAATCAAGTCTAACTTACAACATCATTAGATTCATCTTTGGGATTTTCATCAATATTATTTCATTCCAAATCTCCAATCTCGGATTATCAATACTCCCAAAGTTTTCTTTAACATTGAAAAATTCTTCCTTCCTGCATTCATTTGATTAACTACATTTCCTCAATCATATTGCTATTCAAAATCAAATCAAATCTTCTTTGATCATGACATCATATAATCAATTACTCCTCAAAGAACATGACTCTTCTCGATTTTGAGGTCAATAACATATAAGACCGAATCTCATAACCAAAGATCAAGATGCATCTTGGAATCTCAATACTCTCAAATCTTCTTAACCTATAATACTTGCATCCCATCATTATTATTCAAAACATCAAACAAATGCTCTTTTAATCACAAATTCTCTTTCATGAAGTCACAATTACTTACTCTTCATTAAAGCATGTTCATAATAATACTCATTCTGGGTCAAAACACGACTCCGTCTTAACACGTCGGAAGGGAGACATTAAAAGTGCAAGGTAATGAAAGAACTCATGATTGCTTGAGGACAAGCAATCTCGAGTGGGGAGGGCTGTCATGTCCCGATATTAAGGCATTGTTTAAATTAAAACATCATGATAAACCTCGGTGAAGTTGTTTTCATGAAATACGTTATTTAGTCCAATTTGAATGATAGAGATAATTGTCTATGTATTAATATTTAATACATATATAGAACATTATTAATATATAATATATTAATAACGAGATATATTTAATTATAAATATTTCAACATAATTAAAATATAACATATTTATTTTAATTAAAATATGTTATTACATTTATAAATAATAAAAATAAATATCAATGATATAAATACCAATATAAATATAAATATAAATGTAATTAAATAAATATTATTTATACATATAAAGAGATTAAGAATAAATCTAATTTATATCATGAGAGGTCGGATTCATAAAAGAGGCGATCCCACATAAAAAGGTCTTATTTAAGTCAGCAAGAGGGTGGGCCCCACCAAGCAGTAATTAATTAAAAACAACGATCAGCATTAGAACAAAAAAGTCATGTCCCTTTTAAAGGGTATCTCTCTTCAAAGAGACATTTCTATTCGTAAGAAACATAAAGATATAAAACCAGTTTGGTGTGATGGATAATGGACCAGCAACGATAGGAATGGAATTAAAATCTGAATGGAATACGAATCCCATAAGCAGAGACTTCAGATTATACAGATTATATATAGATTATATATATAGCGGAGCAAAAGAAGAAAAGAAGAGGAAGAGAATAAGAATAGGAAATATACATACTTCTGATTTTATACATATATATCTGAATATTCAGATATGCATATAAGAAGAATATATTTTTCTGAGTTATATATATATATATATATATATATAGATATTTCTAATATACATATTCTAAGTATAAGATTTGCACTTGAAGTATATAAAGAGAAGGCAATTAGAGATATATTTCTGAGTAGCAAGGAAGAGGAATACAGATCTGCAAATCAAGATATATGAAGAAGGCATTCAAGTGAGTAGAATACCCATATGGGAGTATATTGTATAATTTGATATGGGATTAAGTCAGAACAAGGTACTCTCTAAACCTTTGTTTGCTTGGAAATTGATAATTTAGGAAAAAATTAGTGTTGTCCCAAAAGGGGACATTACATTATACATACCAAAAATATGCAAATTAGTCTTCAAACATCAAACCCTAGATGGGCGAATCCTTCCTTGGCAAGCGCTTAGGGTTTGTTGCTCCAAAAATGCAAAATCGCCCTCCAAGAATGGGCGCTCAAGTCTATTCCAAAGTTGCACTCCAAATTAAGGCAAAACCCTAATGCAATATGCACACAAAATGCCACAACAATGCTGCTCCAAATCTAATCTGCAAATCTGATTATGCAATGATGCTCCAAACCTCCAAATGTCTCCAATGAAGTGCAAATAGAACTCCGTTATGAGTCCTCCACAAGATGAGCTAGGTTTACATCCAACTCACCGCATTCACAAGGGTTTTCATTATTGGAATGAAGCCCAACCAAAGTTGCAACCAAGAGATAAAATCTCAATGAGAAAATATGATATGAATGGATGATGAAATGACTCCAATTGATCTTATATTTATAGCCAATTCTTCCTCCAACTCCAACCCTAGCTGACCTCATCTTGGAAAAAATATAATATTTTGTTTTGTTTGTCTCCTCCAACATGGTCGACCTCATTCTAGGCGCCCAAGAAGAAGGTATTTTATTTCTCTTATTTTCTTTCCTTCCTCCAAGAGGAGCGAACCACATTAGGCATTCAATATTTCATGTTTTTGACCTTCATTTAGGTCATCCACCTCAAAGGAAATTATTTGGGTTTATTTTATTTTTCCCATGGTATTACAACATACCCAATGTCATTTTCCCATCCTTAATTTTTCTTCCTCGAGTCGCTCACCTCCTTGGCCATTTTATTTAATTATTTTGTCTTCACCAGATGGCTCACAAAAATATGAGAAGTCACTTCACATCTTCAATATGCCCAAATAAATTGATTAAATATAATATTTAATCAATTAAGTCATTCCCTTAGCCCTCCAGCTTAGCCTACGGGAATAGGATAGGCTAGCCAACTCCACTAGGTGATCACTCAGGAAATGGGGACATTACATACGAAGAGATTGTTAACCATTTGCTCTTACATTGTTCCTAGGCCATGGAAATTTGGGAGGCTATTTTCTTCAAGTTTGAGGTCTATTGGATAATGCCGGAGGATCTAAAGAACTTTGGGATTTGTTGGAATGGCTACTCTCCTTTTAAACACCTAATCATTAGAGAATTGTGGAATCAAACTTTCCCTCATGTGGCTTGGGCTCTTTGGAAAGGATGTAACAACAAAATTTTTAGAGACACGGGAAGAGATGCCAAAATTGTCCTTCGTATTGTTTGTTTTGCAATTCAAGAGAATGTTAATATGTCTAATATTATCAAACCTAAAAGTCAGCCTATTGCTCAGGAAGTTAGAATAAGCAAGAACTGGGGAGTTAATAAAGATATGTTCAATGTTGATCTCAAAAAAGCTTTGATTAGGAAGCATACGAAGTGGAAATGTCCTCAAAAGGGTTGGATGAAGTTAAATTTTGATGGTTGTTCTAAAGGTAATCCTAGTATGGCTGGAGCTGGTGGCATTATCAGGGATGAAAAAGGCGTTATGTTGGAAAGTTATGCTAAGAACATAGGAATCAAAACCAATAATGAGGTTGAAGTTATCGTTGTCTGGTTGGGGGTCAAAACGGCCCTAAATAATGGTGTTCATTCTCTTGAAATTAAGGGGGGCTCAAAAATTATTATCGATTTTATAAACAAGGAGCCTCCAAGTTGGAAGATAAGAGACTATATAGAGAAGGTTAGGTCCCTTTTGCAATAATTCAAAAAATTTAAAATTACCCATACCTTTCGTGAAGGCAACAAGGTAGCGGATTGCTTGGCAAATATTGGTCTTGAATTCGATTATTGGACTCATTGGACAGCTGGCAGAGATCTCCGAAGGTTTGTGGCCAATATTATAAACAATGATAAAGTGGATAGTTAGGATGAATGCTCGTATGGAAAGGACTATCATTCTTATTAATGTGTTAGTCAAGTCGGCTAATACTCGAGGATCAAATCATGTCCATCTCATATCCGGAGGTAAATATGTGTTCAATAATAATGATGTTAAATGTATCTCTCAAGTTGCTTATGCAAGGGTTTATTTCATGAAGACTACTACCTGTACTTACCTGGATATGAATGAAGAGGCTTTAATTAACCATTTTTAAATTGGGATCAGTTGCTCGGTTATCACCATTTTCAAGTTTAGCTCTCTCTGCAACTGTAATGTCCCTTATAAGAAGATTCTTCTTTTTAACCTTGCACACAAGAATGACGATTTGGTGGTGTGCTCTCCTCAAGGAAATGTAGTGATCTTATAGATCACAAAGGTGATGCTTTGCCTTGATTTCTCACAAGGCTACATAGACATATAAATATTCAAAGACTCCTTTATTTCTGTTGTTCCTATAATAGGAACTGAATTTATTTGATGTATACGTTGATGTATCCACTAACTTATGGCTGGATATACTGTAGTGCCCCTCACCTTGTCGTCTGTCTGATTGATAGTTGTTTATTAGATTTTGACATTTTGATAGTATCTTAGATTATCTGATGATGGATCCTTTGTTGTTTTGTTAATTCATTATGGAACTAATCATATGATAATAGTTGTGGATATTGGATCCTGTTATTTCATGTTTTACAATTGATAAATAAACTAGATGTTGCAGATGTTTTGCTATTAATTGCTATATTTGATGGTGAGATAATTGATTGTTTTATGTTGTTGATAAGTAATCAGAAATCTTGTTTAAATGTAGTGATTTGTTTATACAGGAACGTGAATGGGACAGTGTCGTATTACTCGCTCTCGAGTACCCTACCCCACTACGATTTCCATTCACTAGACGACTGCATGTGGATATATATATCTTGTTAGGTTTAACCGTGTACTCGCTGCAGGATGCAGGTACTAGGCACCGACTCCACCTGATTTACCCGGTTTGAGCGTGCCTTCGCCAATGGAATAGTTGTTTGGAGTTACATAAGGTCCCATGCCCTAAACCATCTCTGCGATGAGGATGAGTTACATAAGGTCCCATGCCCTAAACTTCACATCCCAACCAACCTCAACTAGCAGGGTAACTAGACGCGACGCTCATCCTCATCGCAGAGATGGTTTAGGGCATGGGACCTTATGTAACTCCAAACAACTATTCCATTGGCGAAGGCACGCTCAAACCGGGTAAATCAGGTGGAGTCGGTGCCTAGTACCTGCATCCTGCAGCGAGTATACGGTTAAACATAACAAGATATATATATCCACATGCAGTCGTCTAGTGAATGGAAATCGCAGTGGGGTAGGGTACTCGAGAGCGAGTAATACGACACTGTCCCATTCACGTTCCTGTATAAACAAATCACTACATTTAAACAAGATTTCTGATTACTTATCAACAACATAAAACAGTCAATTATCTCACCATCAAATATAGCAATTAATATCAAAACATCTGCAACATCTAGTTTATTTATCAATTGTAAAACATGAAATAACAGGATCCAATCACAACTATTATCATATGATTAGTTCCATAATGAATTAACAAAACAACAAAGGATCCATCATCAGATAGTCTAAGATACTGTCAAAATGTCAAAATCTAATAAGCAACTATCAATCAGACAGACGACAAGGTGAGGGGCACTACATATACATATAGAAGATGGCTGCAAATATGTTTGCTGAAGCTGATTGCTGATTGGACTGGATGATATTTTTTTCTGCCCCCTATTCCTTACACCACCTTCTCCCTCTTATACATCTTCAAGGGAGATGATCCATTTAATAGTCACATTACTTCACAAAGGAGACAACTCTCCATAACAAAAAATATTCTTTCATAACATATGGCTGTCCCCCTTATAAATGGATCGGTGCACCTTAATAAATAAATAGTAATTGTTGCATATCAAAGACTACTTAATGCATCTTATATTCTGATCCTGCTGTTACGTAAGACTTATAATAATTGCTGCCTTTATATATTAAATAGACCCCTTAAAAGGAATCGCTGCCTTCCTCAAGGCTGATTGCAGCCCTTTGTAAACTGCCATATGAATCGTTGTCCTCTTAACATACGTAAGTCTTCTTTTTTATTAGTCTCTCTTTTAATAAGACTTGTCTTATATGCAAGTCATCGTTGCTCTTATATAAATATTAATATTTATATTACTTGACTTACATGCTGCACTTTAAATAAATATTTATATTTATAATTATATATTGTTACTATATAATATCTAATTTAATAATATTTATATAATATCTTCATTGTTACTATATAATATCTAATTTAATAATATTTATAAAATATCTTCATTAACATTATTATATAATAAATGATAATAATGATATTTAATATTTATATTTTATTACATATATTTATTATTAAATTTATATTTATTGTATAATAATAATAATAATATCTATTATTTATCTATATTGATAATTATAATTATTATATAATAATAATTAATATTTATATTTATACTAATAACAATATTTAATATTTATAATATAATATTTAATTTATTATTTAAATGTTTTTACTATTGATTTAATGTCATTCATATCTTTGATTGAAATAGTACATAATCGATTAATTATAGATTGTCGATATGGGGACATGTCAGCAACAAGCTCCATATCTTTGTGCTATTCAATAATATTGTCATGGGTGGCCAGAGAGAGTCAAGCCTTTTGCTCTAAACTGCATAAGAATGAAGAAGAGTGGGATATCTTTGTGGAGGGTGGTATATCACCCTATTTCCATGCAAGGCAGGGGTTTGATGAGGCTTTAAATGAACAGTTTGTGAGGTCTAGGGATAAGAGACAAGTTGCTATTGGGGGGATTAGATTCACAATCTCTGAACTTATGATCAACCAGGCAACAGGAATTAGCTGTCAAGGAAGGAAAGTTCCAAGGTTGAGCAGAAGCAAAGAAAAGGAGTTCATTGATTCCGTCTTGGAGGAGGGTGAATCCTTAGTCAAGCACCAGAATGGGTATGAGAGAGCTACGCTGCCTTCACCTTGGGCATAGGTAAGCTGGTATTTGATTAAGTACTTTACTTTGGAAGGAATATTCTCTACTGTCCATGGCTATCACTTCCCCTTGTTGGATCATCTAAGACAAAAATTTGGTTAGTTTTCCGTTTTTCCTATTGTCTTCCCTGGAAACCTGCATTAACAGTGGTGCTTCCCCCCTGCTTCACCAAGGTCTAATTTATTACCTCTATCAATATAACCTGAGTCTCACCCTTGTTATTATTCCTGATATGAACATTGATCCTTCCCCCTCTGCTAAGACTCAGGTTAAGCCATCTAATATTAACCCCACTAAAAAAGGTTAAAAGAAGAGCATTGTTGTTTTTCCTGCTAAGTCCCAGGTGCTTGGTTCCAACAATAGAGGCAAACAGAAAACCCCCGAACCTTATTGAACCCAGTTCCCCTGAGAATTTGACTCATACTGCTTTTGAAAATGTTCCAAATGACCCTCTTTTAAACACCCCTGTTCAGAAGTTCAAAATGGGTAAAGGTAAAGGGAAGAGTATTGCTTCAAATACTCCAGAACGGATTTTCCGCTCTGAAAGATGACAACATTGCCCCCCTAGTAACAGGAAAGACTTGCCTACGAGAACTGTCAGAATTAGGTCTGCTGAGGCTAAATTTGACATAGATGCTTCCTTAGCACCTCAAGACTCTAGAGGACAGGAAGTCACTGCAAAAAAGGATAGTCATGGGAAGGCAGTAGAGGGAGGGAGAAGGTCTGCAAGGCTTGCTCAAGCCTCTCAATCTAATGTTGCCAGTGGTGGGTTTAACACTGTCACTACAGGTGACAATCAAAAAGGAGAAATTAATATTGAGACTGTTGACTCTAACTCTATCCTTTCTTATAATTCTATAAGCACTGAGGCTGATTCTTCTGAGGTTGAACTGGAGCCCGAGCCCCCCCTGTTGATTCTGATGATCTTATATACGATTCCTCTGAAAAGATTAGAGTGCATAATGAGGATGTGCAGTCTCCAATTAACAATGATAATGACTTGGATAAAGATCATAAGTGTAATACTTGTAACGAAAGATTTATTCAAATGCATGAAAGGTTGAATTTTAATCAGGATAAGATGACATGGTTTGAAAATACCAAGAAGGAGAATAGTTGTGAGTCTTGCAAAGCAGACTGGTTGGAGATTCATGAAAGGCTGAACATATTCCATAACAGGCTTCAAAAGGATGAGAAAATTGTTAGTATAAATGATGATACGATGAGGAAAGTTGCTTCAGACATTGTAATTTTGCATGTTGAGCTTAAAAAACATAAACAGATGCAAGAAGAGGGAACTGATAGAACTAAGATGAAAAAGAAAAAGCTTGACATGCAGATGGATGCTGCATCTACCAAGTGGGAGGAGAAACTGAAGATCATGTGCAAGGACTGGTGAGACTTTATAGCCCGCCATGGGGTGTAATCCTTTTTCTTCTTGCTATCGGTGCTGTTTGGTGCTGTTCTGAGGCTTTTGTGTGCACTGTTTTTGTGTTGTTCTTGTGTTGTGTTTTGTTCTGTTGGCTGGTCTGGTGTTGTTTAGCCAGCCAGTGTTTCGTTGTTTTTGTATTAGATGTTCCTCTCTATATTGTTTATGCTTTCTAGTCCTGTATATGAAATTTAAGTTTTTGCAAGGGACTGGGACCCTTTTCCCTGTTTATATAATCAAAAACAAGTGTGGTCTGCAACATTGATTCTCTTATCTACTTGTATCGCAATTTCTTCAGAAGTCTCACTATAAAATAATGGATGGTGTAAATTTGAAATCTCCTATATAAACATAATTATTGAGAATATCTTTCTATGCCCAAACAGATTTTGTCAATACTAGCTCCTACAATAAATATGACTAATGTGATCTCTAATAAACCTATTACAAACTACTATTTTATTGTTCAATTTTTTAACCCAGTCTTTTCTCCTTAACAACTTTGTCATTCAATTTATCTACCTTATGAAAACAAATTAGTCAGCATTTATCCACAAAGAAACCAGATCTAAAAATTATTCTCAAAAGCATACTACTTAACATTAAACAAAATGCTATATGTATCAAGAGTTCATGTACAAAAAGTAAACACACCTAAATGATACATCCCTAAATTCCTTGTAGCCAGTGCCAAAGTAATGTGAAGAAATTCTAAAAATGCAAAGCCAAGCAAAATCCTTGCTTAAAAACATTTGTTAGCTATCAGCATTGCCTACTCACCAGGATATTGTAGTGGTCTATCATCATAGCAATGAATCCAGCTAGTGAACCAATTTGATCTGGAAGAGACAAGTAAGCCTGTAGATAAGACAGCAGATCTAAATTGATGGTTTCTAGGGTTAAATCTCATGCCTGTATAGAAATAAAGCTATGCATCTTTTGTATAACAAACATAAAATAAACCGTATATCATCAGCATTGGATCCTAGATACACAAATTTTCTCACCAACCAAAATTAAAAAGCAACAGAATAAGTGAGAAAAAGAATAGTTCTTACACATGAAGCTTCATTACACAAAATATGTGACAATGTCATGTGCCGTTTTTGGGTTTGGTGTGATATTTTGTGTTCTTTACAATTATGCAATGAAAATGATCCAATCTTTTAACAAATACATTGTCTCCGACACAATTATCTATGAATTGACAATGCAAATCTACAATAGACTGGATAAACATCGGCAGCCTTCAATATGAACTATAACATGGACTTGCAAAGATTACAATGATGGAAAAGAAATAACTCAGAACTTGATGTTACAGATCAGTTCTTACAGACCTCCAATTACATCAATTATGTGGCTCTATGATAGCCAATACAACAAGCAGAACTGCTGTTTCAAACTAGAGATGAATGACCATCATTAACATACCAATTTGAAAGATCAATGCACTATGAAGCCTTCAATACTGAACGAACCTTCAACTCAGATTTGCTGCGAGTGACAAGTGCAATGCCAGTGTAATGGACCAGTGCTCAAATGAAATATATCAATTCCATGATGTCTTTGATAGAGTCCGCCACCTTACCAATTCTTCATTTCGACGCTCAAAAGCAAGAATGGCGCATATTCAGACTAGCGCACTCAACATATATTTTTCAATATTGTTGTACCCAATAAAATTTTTTGCTTCATTAAGGCATTTTGTAAGTCTAGAAAATTTTGTCATCAAAAAGTCAAAATTTCTAAAAATAGACGTCAAATTAGGTTTTTTGGGTTTCTTGAGATACAGATGTTGGCAAAATTTTCTAACAATAGAATCTCTGATTCAGGAGCCCTACCTGATTCTAATTGGCTGATATTGCTTCACGATTAAGGTGGTCCAGACAGAATCTACAAAAGATCGACTTTTCTCTATTGGGTCAATTCTGCCTTTTTAGAAGGCGAAGCACGAACTCTGAGGCCATTAATGGAGGAAATTCATCTATCAAGGGTCAGTTTCAAGATGTCAGTGTTGTTCAGAACGCGAGGAGCCATTGAGCAACTGTCAACTGACGAAGAACGGAGAACGGAGTAGGATGAATCCAGAAAATGAGGAAAAGATGGAAATCATCAAAAATTGACTAAGTTTGGGAAATCCAAGCGCCCCTGGAGGCTGGGAGCGCCCAAGCAACCCAATGTTAGATTTTTTTTGCGTTTTTCGCAAAACGTCAAAAATGCCTCATCAACCCACTTTCAAGTGGTCAAAATCAGTTGAACTCAATCAAAAGGCCCGTAAAAGCAGGGGATTCATTTCAGATATGCTCAGGCTATCCAGTCTACCCTCATCTTGATGCCTATCCCTGAAATCCTGAAATTGACTAAGTCTGATGTCCTGAAGCCCTAAAAAACTAACTCTGAAATCTGGTGGATCCTCAAAAATCTAGAATCTACATGTTAAATCCCATGGAACATATACTTAAATATATTTTGAAATATACGTCAGGCAGGGACCTTCAAAATCTGGCAGAATTCAAGATTTGCGGATGAAAATTGAAAATTCCAAAGAATTTCTAAGGCATGGAACCTCAGGCGTCCCATGAGACTAGGGGCGCCCATCCTCTCCAAATTTAGTTTATTTTTCATGTTTTTTCTGGAAACAAGGAAAAGTTGAAAATATCAAAAAATGACTAAGGAATGAGTCCAAAAGCGCCCCTGGAGGCTAGGGGCGCCTAAGATCTCCAGAGATTTTTTTTTTATGCTTTGCTGATGTCATCCATCAGCTGCTTCTCAATCTTCCTCTGGTGATGGTTTCCAGAAGTCAAAATTACAATCAAACGTCGTCGGATCGTCAGTTCAAGGCTGGGGATCAAATCAGAATTGATGAAACTTCAAGATGCCATGATCAGTCAGCTTTTTCAGTCAATGGTGACAGTTTGCCATCTTGTTGAAGTTAGAGGCAGGCCATGCTGGAGTCAGAATGAGTGCAAAAGCTTCAAAACGAAAGAAAATTTGGCTAACACTTTTGTAACTTCACGTGTTTGATGACATCATCAAAGAAGATTTTTTTAATCATCTCACATGTGAAGCCATAGGCAGCTATAAAATAGAGATTCTTCCTATTCGAGCATATCAACTTAGATTTGAGCTTTAAAAGTTGCTTTCTTCATGAATAAGATTCAAGCCTTGTGCTTTCACAAAGAAAGCTGCTTTTTTGCCCTAAAGTTCTATAAAAACAAGCTTTTGGCCTCCTTTATTCATTATTTTTGCAGGTTGCATCCAGAGGAAAAAAACATTTTTTTCTTCTCATGAAGATTTGAGAACCCAAACGGAATGTTTTTTTAGTGTTCTTCGTGGTTTCGAGATTGGGAAGCACAGAGGCATGCTTTCTCGAGGTCCATTTTTCTAGGGGATCACTTTTCAGAAACAGAGCCGAAGCTTTTTAAGTTTTCATCGAAATGGGTTCATCTAGAATTTCATCCTCTTGAAGATAGGAAAATTTTAGTTTTTCCGAAATCTGCTTTATTGTTGCTTTTTCAGGAAATCCTCTGCTTTTTCAAAATCCGACAATCTGGGTTGCTTCAAAACGGCACTGTCTACAAAACCCATGTGCCAGCTTTTTTGCTCAAAATCTGCATTTTAAAAGAAATTAGCAAACAATTTTCAGCCCTTTGTCCAAAATATTTCCAAACATAGGTGTGTTCACAGGCATTCTTCAAGTTTTTCAATATGCAGTACTCAGCAGCCTCAGCCCTACTAACATTGAGAGATGTTTCTCAATACCAACGTGGAAGAAGAATTTCAATATTTCTATTGAAGAATGCAAGAGGGTGTGGCACAATGACAGAAAAATATCGGAAAAGAATTGCTCAAAAGTGGCTAAAAGAAAAGCAGAATGTTTTGCCAAAGGTCATTGGACGTGGATGATTTCAAGGTGGTCAGATCCAATCTTGGTAGAAGTACCCGGCACACGGATGTGAATCTCTTTAAGGTTGCAGCAGATAATCTGAAGGAGAGAGTGTTAAAGAACGGAAAAGATAAAGCAGCCCTTAAGGCTAAGAATAGGCGGCGGCGGCAATATATTTACATCAGTGGATGATGTCACCAATGGGGCAGCAATAAAAATGGGGATGTGACTCAAAAGAAAGCAGCTTTAACTCAATATTTTTTTGTTTTAAAGCATTTGATTTCATTCAAAGCTTATCCATCCTTAAAATACTAAAAAGTCACTTTGTAATAGATGGAGCTTTCTTTGCATTAAAACAAATTGTTTTAAAGCAGTTGTTAGATGTAATCTTTGTCTTAGAATAGAAATAAAGCTTGCAAGCTGGCAAGTTAGTTAGATAAAATCAAAGAGATTTTAGGGTTCCCTACTCCTTTGATTTAGTATAAATAAGGAAAGCCTTGCCCATTGTAAAGGGAACTGTAATTGTGATAGCAAAATTTGCTATGCCTATTCTAGCCTGCAGAAATTGTTATTTCAAGTGCTTGTTCACTCTATGTTATCTGTTATCCAGTATTTGATTGCATATTGTATGCCTACCTTTTGCTACAATATCGTTGTCCTAGAGTTGTAATAACTTTATGATATTGAGAATAGAAATCTCATGCCTGCCATTTGCTTTGATTCTTTGTCTCACGATCATCTAGTTTTATCATTAGATGTGTGGCTTGCGTAATCTTACTTTCAGTTTTCATCTTAAAGTACAAGGAGTCTTCTGATGAAATCTAGAAGAAGTTAATTTGAGCTTTTATGTTAAAACAAATCATTCTCTGTTAACTTTTGATTCCTATGCTCTGAATTTACTTAGGTGATCAAAAGCGTCATTTAGTTTAGGCCTAGCTGTAGTTAGAAGTTAAAAAGAAAGACCTCTGCTGCAGCAATAGAGTTTTATAACCTTGTGCTCGCAGCTGAGAAACAAAAAGACAAGCAAAATTTAATTTATTTATCTTTTAAGCAAACATCAGCAAAAAGGGAACTTCCCCTCATAATAGAAGAACAGTTTATGTGTGCATAGCTGTTCGTTTCCAACTCGCATTCCAGAGGTGCGAGTTGAAACGCCAATAGATTTCAGCGATAGGCATCAAGATGAGGGTAGACTGAATAGCCTGAGCATATCTGAGATGAATCCCCTGCTTTTACGGGCCTTTTGCCTAAGTTTGACTGCTTTTGACCTCATGGAAGTGGGCTGACGAAACTTTTTGACGTTTTTTGAAAAACGCAAAAAATATTCTAACTCTGGGAGGAATGGGCGCCCCTAGCCTCCAGGGGCGCTTGGATGTTCATGCCTTAGAAAAATTTATGATTTTCAACTTCTGTTTGCATTTTGCCTCGTTTTCCGTGCCAACAGCGGCTTCCTATCATTGATTTTGACGATTTGTCGGACAACTGCCACTGGATAAAGGATGGACTAGATAATCTGGGTATATATGGTGTGGATCCCAGCTTTTCAAAATCTGTTCACCAAAATGATTGTTTTTATCCACCTGAAAAATGACTGACGGAGGCATTTTTAACATTTTCTCAGAAAATGCAAAAAAAATCTAAGTCTGAGTGGGATGAGCGCCCCCAGCCTCCAAGGGTGCTTGGGATTTCCAGACTAAACCAATTTTGAGAATTTTCAACTTTTCTTCACTTTTCGGATTCATCCTACTCCGTTCTCCATTCATCGTCAAATCGACGACTGTTCGTCAGTTCTACATTATCTGAACAGCCTTGAAAACATGAAAATGAGCCTCTTGATTAGTGATCTTCTCTTCATCATACAGAAGCTCAGTCTTCTGTATTTCTGATATCAGGACTTCATCTTCTCTTTTTTTTGGTTTCCACATCATCCTGAAAGAAAGAACATGTGGTGAAAGTTATTGGTTCAACCTTGTTCTTGCAATGATGGTTAGGCTCCCAATAATCTGTGCATAGGAAACAACAATTTCTTCTTTTAAGTTCATTCATGTTGAACTCTTTCTTCCTCGAAATAGGAGGCTTCTTGTTCGGTGGGCTGGAAAGTGATGACTTAGAATGGATCTTGGTCCTTGCCAAAGGAAAAAGTAATTCGGGTTTGCATAAAGACATTGTCTTCATCTCCTCTTCCTTCCTTATCTTATGAATGTATTCTATTAAGCCCTCTTTGCCAAGATTCCCCTCTTTGATGATTTCCAAGAAAGCATCCCAAGCGAGTTGCTGCTTACAATCATCTGATAGTCCTTCATACTCATCAATAATCTTAGTGGCCTCATGTTAATACTTCCTTTGATCCAATTTCTCTTGAACTCTTTCTAATTCATGCAGGACATTTGTCTCACTTCTTTTCCGCATAAGAGATGCCATGATCTCTCAACAATGCTCAAAATCTTTCAACTGCCCAACTCTGAACACACATGCAAGTGCTGATCACTCACATGCAAGGCTGAAAACTTGACTAAAACTTGAGAATCTGCAAGATTGACTAGCAACCCAAACAAGCTGGCAAGATCACCAGCTCTGATACCACTGTAATAATCAACCCCCCAAATTTTTACAATGATATCACAGTGTTAGCATAAATTACATAAACCACTAAATGCCTCACATTTTCTGATCACCCAGATCCCAGGATGGGCAAGGTGAGAGCATACAGTGATTTGGCTTACAATGAACAACTATGCAACAAGAAACTACAATTCATCCGCTGTGGCGGGCATCCACTTACGTGGGAATTCACCACTTTCCAGTGGGTATATAAACAAACATGAAAGAATACAAAGCCATCCACTTATTTAGTGGGTAGGAAACAAATAACTAAAAATTATTTCTCCTCACTTGCGGTAAACCATCCAGGGGTTATAATGTGAATTTTGTATTAGAATGAAATTACAATGAAGACTCAATACAATCAATTTCATTAACACTTGATCAAAACTTGATGAAATACCCCTGAAGAATAATGATGAAGATCATACCCTACACCCTTTTTGCTTGGCAAAAGATCCTTACGAGGACTGATCAAGATTGCAATTTCTGATGTAAACTTACTGATCTCTGTTTATTACACTTGCTGAATGTAGCAGACTGGTACGGCTGCCATGAAGATGAGCTGAAAACACATTAACATCATACACAACTAATATCATTCCATAACTTCCTTAAAACTGATCTGAAAACTCATATACAACAGTTCTGAGCACTAACACCATACAAAACATATTAAATATGATCAATCAGCAATTATCTGATACTGGACAGGGCAGTATGGCAGCCATGGAAGGATCATTAAACCCACAAACATCCATACTCATTCTTAACCACTTCAAACTGATATAAACTGATTTATAAATACCCCTATATTATTTCTAGTCACTGCAACAATAGAGACTGCAAAGATATCAACAATAGTTATTATCTTTTCCCTAAGCAGGGCCATACGGCCTGGAACAGTACAGCAGCATATAGTAAATTCCAAACTGCACCAAATATCACCAAAATACTCTTAAAATCAGCGTTTAGGATAGGCAAATACAATACAACCAACTTGGCATCCAATAGCATCTAAAATAAAAACTAATGAGCATCGACCTCCATTGCCTGGTACAACCTCAAGAAGTACGGCCATACTGAAACTAACCCAAACACCACAAAAGCTAACTCAAAATCAACACCAAAAATGATCTAAAACACAATGCATTACTAATAAACTGATTTCACAATAAAACTTTACAAAATCTCTCGAATCCATTAAGCTCCATGGCAAACTCTATATGAGCTTACTCCCAATTCACCTTCAGCACAATGGTGATTCCTGTATGAAATCATACCAAACCTCAAGAAGGTTTTCGTCCTCAAGAGCATTCTACAAGAGGGTTTTCGTCCTCAAGAGAATATGGAAGAATCTCTAGTTCAATCCTAACAGCATTTCATTACAAAATCCAAGCATGTCCAAACAATGAGCCCATCTCTTTTGTTAACTTTTTGAGGGAAATAAAATATTATTTCCTTTATCCCTTCATATTTCTCCTTAAAAATATAAAAAAATAATTCATTATGTATGCACAACTTAAAGTCACATTTTTAATTTAAAGCTCCTTTTAGCTACAAAGACCCCTTTATCAAAATAAAGGAAATATTTGATTCGCGAGGTCCCAATATGATGCATCCAAGATTTAAAGCTTTTCATCCCCTTTCCAACGAGCTATAACACTTAAGTGTTAAATGAACATTTCCCAACCTTTTTAACTCAAGTGCAATAATTAATTGTTTAGCTCATTAAATGAATTGATTTTACGGAAAATCCCAAATATCACCAAACTGCAAAATTAAGCATACCAACATACTCTATGATGTTTGGGAAGATGAATGATGCCTTCCGGGTGACTTTCTAAAAATAAACGGCTCCTCCAAGAATCTTGGAGAGCAAACTGAGAACCCGATCAAACATCAGAAAGCATCACTGTGAACCTGAACATCCACTGAGCTTACTACCATAGAAATTTAGGCCATTTCTAGAAGGAAACCCAATTTTATAATTAATATTACACTAAGTTGCAATAATTAAATATAAACTTAGGCAACCTTAGTGAAATATTAATTAATTATCAAAATAATAGTCCCAAGCCAAAATAAGCACTAGAAATGCACTGATAAATAACTTCAACCAATCCCTGATGAAATGAAGACTTGAGACACACACAACTGCTCTGCAAATAGAACCACAACCACTCCAAGATCTTTGGCGTTCTTCCAACATGCCGGATAGCCTTCACAAGACTAAGAACAAGCATAATGCACATAATAATCAATGTGCCAAAAATGGAACATTACAACATGACAGACAGATAGCTGCCAAGAAGTTTTATTATCAATGGCAAAAATGGAGATGGCAATACCAGCAATGTAGATGGTAATACCAAGAAGCAACGGCATGAACTCCTTCCCTTTAAGTTATAAATGGCCAATCAAGGATCGTTTGATGTCTCCCTTTCACACTTCTTATTTCACTCAGACATCAATCTCACCATACCTAACAAGAAAATAATTTTAGTTTAACATATGATTCACAGCCTAAAATTGAGAAAGATTCTACATGTTTTGGTACAATACCATCTTTTGGAATAAAAGCACTAGGTCATTCCACATGTTTTCTTGCCACATTTTAGCACAATTCCATCTTTAGGGATGAAGCCACCAAGCAAGTAAATTACATTTTTTTTCATTATCCCTTTTCTACATGTCACAGTAGAAATCCAAAAACATCACAATGTTGTTCTTCTAAATGGTGAGAATATATAAGCCCTGCCACTAACTCTCTGTCTTTGTTTTACCTTTCTCCAGGCTATTTATCAATCACCATGTTTCCAATTCCTCAGATTATAACATTTTCTTAATGGTACTGAATTTCTTGTCGACAGCTTCTCTTCAAATTTATCTCATATCCTACACTTGCATATTTTTTCGAATAACTTAAGCGACAGAACGTTTATAAGTATTGCTCCACAAAAAGACATTTTAGAACATAGAATTCGGTGGCCTTATCCCTCCTTATAAAGACCATAGTGACACATATCTCTACTGCTAGCCCAATCACCTCAAAATCTCTTCCAATAACTCTTCTCTTGTGTAAAAACATTGAGAAGTACCAACTACCAACTAACACAAGAAAACCTTGTACGAACAATGTTGTTATAAGGCATGCGAGAAAGATCCATGCCCAATAAACTACAGCAGGCAACAAGACTTGAAAGGGAAAAAAGCTCCAAAATACCTAATTTTTAAGTGTCATTTGTTTCCTTGACCAAGAAATTCAGCATACAAAAGAGACATTATAATCTTTTAGAACAAGATACATCCACTATACAGAAGATATTGCATTTACTGTTATAAATGGAATGCTACAAGAATGTATATGCACATTCACACACAACAAAAAGCGTGTTCATTTTATTTATCTAATCTTTTCTGCCTATATGTAATATCCCACTTAGGATATTTGCTTAAAAACACCAAAAAATTTACATTTCTTGCAACCGTTTGCCACAACAAAAATCAAAAGATCAATGCAATTTAATATCAACAATTCGATAAGTGAATGAATGGCCTTCAGCACGTTGGTATTGACTTCAATTGGAAATGATTACAAAAGGTGGCTTGCTGTCCTGTATAGCAGACTTTGTCTGATTTATATCAGACCTTATTACAATGCACAAATGGATTAGAAAATGCAATTAAAACTTATCCAATAAATGCCCAACGAAGGTATGATGATGGATGAAGCCAAGAAAGAATGTTTCATGCTTATAGACACCCTTCAGTTACTGCTGCACCTTCGTCAAGTCTGCCTTTAATTGAATGATGTTGCTACAGTCTTTAATGGATGTCCATGCTACTATAGCTGTTGAGGATCATGCATTACTATCGCTGCTATTGATGAAGTCTCCCACCTGATCGCCAGTCTGAATTATGTCAATGCTTCGACAAGGTGTATCAAATAATGTAACTTCTCCAAGATAGAATCGCTGCCTCTTTTCAGTATGTTCGCTGTCACAGTAAGTAGATCGCTGACTCTGTTATGGTATCAAGTCAATCTTCAGGCAAGCGGTGCTCCTTGATGTATATGTACTGATCGCTGCCAAATATGAAGTCTTCAAAGTCCTCAAATCGCTGAAATATGTTCCAAAGCTTCTATGAATTACTTGCAAATTGTTACAATGAAGAGATAAGTGGATGGGGTCATCACAATTCCACGGTCAAGGGGCCATCACCTTGACAAGCAACTGAAAATCGGAATTTCCAGCCAATACAAAACATGAAAACTTACCAATAGGATCCAAAACGTTCCAAATTGAGGCTCCTTCATAGTATTTAAGCTTTTCCAAATTCTAGAAATTTGAATTTGATATCATGGCTCTAGAAGCCTCTTCTCCAAATCGGCGCTCCTCAAGAACCAATAATGTGTAACTCAATTTGAATTTTTAGCTCCTTATTGGCGGCTACAAGTGAATGAAGACCCTTCTCCTTAGGCCAGCGCTTCTAGAGGAATCGCTTGCACATGATCCAAAGTTGATAACTTCATTGTGTACACTTTTATTATCAGCAAGGGCCTATCTTTATAGCTCCATCGTGTACACATTTACACTAGCAAGGACCTATTTTTAAAACCCTCCACCGTGTACACAAAAACCTTGGTCGATTGAGCCCCATCTCTTAGAATCTTGGTCCTATATGGAAGAGTGTACACTTTTATCTCCATTGATTGGCCTAGACCTAAATAAGCACCACCGTGTACATAAAAACTTTTTGGGCGTGGACCTATAATGTAATTGTAACCGACCACTCCATGTAACTCTTGCTTGATGACTGATGGGATAGGACCTATCTTGGGCGGCAAGCATCATCTCTTGTAGTCGATGGAATAGTTAGGAAGGCACAATTAAAGATTGTCTATCTCTCCTTTATTCTAGCCTGGCTTGAAAGCTTGAAAAGGCCAATCCATGAATGTACTGTGTTCTTCATTAGCTCTAACTCCAAATTTTTGCATAGTGAACATCTCCAAAGTAGCATCTGGCCAAAACAAAAATCATTCCCTTACCAACATTGTTAGCCTATGGGAATGGATAACAAGCTAACCATGAACTCCATTAATGCTCATTTCGGAAATGGGGACATGACAGTCCTCCCTTCCCGCGATTGCTTGTTCTCAAGCAATCGAAGATTGGGATGCTCTAAGATTTGCTCTCCCTCCCATGTAGCATCCTCCAAAAGCAGTCCTCTCCATCGCACCAAATACTCTCTAATGACTCGGCTATGCAAACGGCATTCCCTTATGTCAACAATACCATCAGGCTCCAATAGCAACGTGCCCTCTTCATCAAGAGGTGGAAGATCAGGAGAAAAAACCACATGTTGCCCCAATGCCTTCTTCAGGTAAGAGACATGAAACACATTATGTATCCGGCTCCCTGGTGGCAAGTCAAGCTCATATGCAACCTCGCCAATCCTCCTCACAATCCTGTATGGCCCATAAAATCTAGGCTTGAGCTTTTCTACACCACTTCTCTTCAAAGTACTCTGTCTGTAAGGTTGTAGGCGTAAAAAGACCAAGTCATACACCTCAAAAGTCCTCTCACTGCGATGCCTATCTGCATAGATCTTCTACTGATTTTGTGCACGCTACAAATTGTCCTGAAGTGTCCTGAGAATATCCTGCGTTTCCTGTATCATCTCCTTGGCCCGAGGAACTTTACTGTCATCAAATGCCACGTCCACAAAAGAAAGTGCATCATACCCATACAAAGCTCTAAACGGAGACATTCCAATGGACATATGATAGGTGGTATTATAACAATACTCACCAAGATACAACCACCTAATCCAAGCACGCTAATGATCTGCAACATAGTTATGAAGGTATCCCTCAATCCACTTGTTTACAATCTCTGTTTGTCCATCTGTTTGAGGGTGATAACTCGTGCTTGGTGTTAATTTTGTGCCTGCAAGTCGGAATAGCTCACGCCAAAACATGCTGATGAATCTATTATCCTGACCACTCACAATGGTCCTTGAAAGGTCATGCAAGCGAAACACCTCCCTAGAGAATAACTCTGCAACTTGTAATGCCGAAGAGTCTGCTGCAATAGGATAGAAATGTGCATACTTAGTGAGTCTATCAACCACCGCAAAGATGCAATCCTTTTTATGAACCTTCGGAAGACCCGTGACGAAATCCATGGAGATGCTTTCCCATTCTTGCTCCGAAATAGGCAATGGTTAGAGCAAACCAACAGGAAAGGTATGTTCAGACTTGTTCTACTAACAAGTCATACACTCTCTAACATATCGCAAAACATCATCTTTGAGACCCTTCCATGAGAATCTCTCTTGTACCTATCTATAAGTCTTGAAGAATCCTGGATGTCATGCTAGAGGTGTGTCATGTACAGCTCTCAAAATCCATTGCTTGAGCTTTGACTCAGGCACTAAGAAAATCTTGTCCTTATAATAAATCACATTGTCCACCACCTTGTACCTGTCATCCAAGATCAAGTCATCCATGAGTTCACATGCAAAGGTAGACTTGGAATACTCTACCAAAAGTTGAGACTTCCAATTAGCTAAAATCTCACTCAAAGAGCAAAGGGTAGGCCTCCTGGAGAGTGCATCAGCAACAATATTCTTTTTGCCTTTCACATACTGAATATCAAAGTCATATGCCTGTATTTTGGAAACCCATTTTTGTTGCCTTTCATTCAAATCCTTTTGCTCTAGGAAGTACTTCAAGCTATTGTGATCGGTTCTAACCAGAAACTTAGCTCCCACCAAATATTGTCGAAACTTAGCCAAGGCATGCATGATGGCTAACATCTCCTTATCGTAGGTGGAATAGAAGCGCTCTACATCCCTTAATTTTCTGCTCTCAAATGCAATAGGATGCTTATTCTGCATCAAAACAGCCCCAATACCATCTCCCGATGCATCACACTCAAGAACAAAGCACTGTGAAAAATCAGGTAGTGCCAAAACTAGAATAGTACTCATAGCCTCCTTAAGCCGATCAAAAGCTACTTGTGCCTCAATGGACCAATGAAATGCCCCCTTTTTGGTGAGATCCGTCAATGGTGCTGCTAATTGTGAGAAGCCTCTAACAAACGTCATGTAGTAGCTGCAAAGTCCAACAAAGCCTCTAAACTCTGAAATGTTTCTAGGGGTAGGCCACTCCTCTATTGCTTTGATCTTCTCCTCATGCACTCACTCAATTAGCACTAATTACATGTCCAAAATACAATATCTCCTTCATCCCGAACTCACACTTAAAAGCCTTGGCGTACAATGATTGAGCCTCCATGATTCCAAGTACCTCATCAAGATACAGAAGGTGCTCCTCCCAAGACTTACTGTATATCAATATGTCATCAAAGAACACCAACAAGAACTTACGCAACTGCTTATTGAACACATGATTCATGCAAGACTGAAATGTAGCAGGTGCATTCGTAAGTCCAAAGGGCATGACAAGAAATTCATAATGTCCATAGTGGCACCGAAAAGCTGTCTTAGGAATGTCCTCTCGGACTCTTACCTGATGATAGCCCGAACAAAGATCAATCTTGGAAAAATACACAACCCCGTGTAACTCATCAAGTAACTCATCAATCCTGGGTATAGGGTACCTATTTTTGATGGTCTTCGTGTTCAAGGCTCTATAGTCAATAGACATCCTCATGTTGCCATTCTTCTTCTTCACTAAGACCACCAAAGAAGCAAATGGACTTGATGAAGGCCGAATGTGTCCCATATCATTAGCTCACGAATATTCCTCTCAATCTCCTCCTTAAAGTGTCGTGGAAGACAATAGGGTGGAATATTGATTGGTTAAGTGCCCTCCTCTAGCTCAATCACATGCTCAAACCCCTATCTAGTGGTCTTCCTGGAAGAATGTCACCAAACACCTTACCATGCTTGTCCAACACATACTGAATATCAACATCATATTGTGGACTCTCGAAAGAAGCCTTAGAAGAAATGATCACTTGTGAAGCCTATACTATATCATTATGACGAAATGAGGCCTCCATGCGTCTAGCTGAAATCTCTCTAAGCTCGCCATCGGACAATGCCCTTAATACAACCTTCTTCCCATTGTGAATGAACTCTATCTCCATCCTCTTCAAATCCTAGGTATAACGGCAAAGTGAATGCAACCATTGCATTCCCAATACGACATCAATATCGAAGAATCCAACAATGTAGAAATCATCTGTCACTGTATAGTCATTCATCTGAATATCTAACTGGGATATCTTCTACCGACAATCCAATGTATATCCGTCTGCCACTGTCACTATGAATCCTGAAAAATCTTCAGCTTGGATACCTCACCTCTTCACTAACTTCTCATCAATGAAGTTATGAGTCGCTCCACTGTCAATCAAACATGTAACTTTCTGCCCCTTCAGTACTCCTCTCAAACGAAAAGAATGATATTTAGGAACTCCAGAATTGATGCAATAGTCACTTTGCCTAGATCTCCTATGTCAGGCTCCAATGTTGGATGCTCTATATGATCATAATCATCATGCTCTGATCCTGCATCATTATTTGAATCACTCTCATCATCTATTAGTAACTCAATGAGATGTACCTTGCCCTTCCCAAGGCACCTATGTCGAGGTTCCCATGGTTGCTTGCAAGAAAAACATAGCTTCATCTCAATTCATCTCTCTCCATAGATGTAGGACTAATCTTAGGTGGTTGATATGATTTCTTCTAATTTGAGCTTGAGCCCTTACAGAAACTTTTCTTTTGAGTAGTGAATGTGGGAGTGGAATCCAAATCAAGTGCAAGATCAATGGCCTCATCAAGAGAAGCTGGCTTGTGAACTTTGACCAGACACTTAATCCTATCATTCAAACCTTCAACAAACAACATAGTAATTATTATCAGTCATGTCAAGAACCATTACCGCAATCTTCTGGAATTCATTGACATAAGCTTCCACTCTTCCCATCTGTTTCAACTTCACAAGCTCACGGTAGTAGACCTCAACATCCTTGCGGTCAAATCTGTTAATCAATCTCTCAACAAACTCATCATAAGAAGTGATCCTGTTATGATGTAATGAAACAAGTCCATGATGCCACCAATCATAGGCTACACCCTTCAAGTGCATGATAGCAAAGTGTATCACCTTTTCCTCACTCATGGGTTTGAGTGTAAGGAAAGTATCCAGCTTGTTTACCCATGCTCTAGCGCTCATCTTATGTAATGTTCCCATTTTCAATCTAGTCGTCCTAAAGCCACTTTTCCTCATTCCAAATCTTTGGAGTAGATATTTAATTATCAATTTTGGTAATGGGAAAAAAATTGATAATTAATCAGGTTATTTATATTTTTTGGTGCACTTAAGTTATAATGTTATATTTTATAAAATGACTTAAGTGTGGGATGAGGACATATTTATATTTTTCTCCTAGACTTATTATTAAAGTGAGCACCACTTTGGAATAGGAGAACTTTATAAGTTGAGGAGAGAAAAAAAGATAATATTTTCAAGAAAGTGGAATTTGTAACTCCCAGATGCCTTTATATGCTGATGGAGAGCTCATTTGGAGGGCATGCTTGGATATTGTATTGTTATTCTATTCGATTGAACCTGCGTGTTCTTCCATTTTCCTACCTTTTTGTGGAAGGAAACCCACTCGAAGAAGATCAGTTTCGGTAGTGAGATCTACCCTAGTTGATAAATAGTGGTTTCCAATTCAGGGAATCACATGGAGCTGATCAGAGATGAAAGTTTTTGTTTTGATTTGCATTGTGATTCTATTTTGTATTGATGATATTAATTATCAATAATATTGGTGAGGGTTTGATTTATATTTTGTTTGGGTGTGAGTTCTCAACTGGTCCGTACCCTATAGCTAGTTGATATTGATGCAAATTTCCCTTCTAGTATTGGAGTCAAAACTTGTTGGAATGTTATTCTAAATCTTCATAAACACTTTCAGTATAGATTTGAATGGGTTTGATGCAGTATATGGATTGTTAGGTGATTGTCGTACCATGCAGCACCGTACCTGAAGGATGGTACGATTTGTGCTAGAAAATTGTATTAATGTTTTCTGATAACATCTTTGGAATGCTTTGTTTACCTTTGGCAACTCCTTTAAGAACATTTTGAGTGATGTTTATGCAGAGTGTGAGCAATCTGTGGATTGTCCGTAGACTCCATACCATGGAGGATCCGTACCTGCCTGAATGGTACGATGAGCATATGAGAATAATGTAATGCATTTATAATACAAATCCTTTGTAATGGCATTGCATGCATTAGACTTTGTATTTGAGTCTGTTTGGCAGTGATTTAAAGCAAGTTTATAACAGCTGAGGAGACTTCCGGACATGAAGTGTCGTACTGCATAAGAGGGTACGATTGATATCAGAAATTAATGTTGATGTTAAGTAATGAAATGTCATTGGGACTATGTTTACAAGTATTGAATGCAATCTTTAAGACCGTTTCAGACTTGTAGGTTCAGATTCAAGTGAGTTCTGAAGATATCCGTACACCATATGTCCGTACCATGTGTAAGGGCCTTACAGAATTGCATGAAGTTTCATAAATTTGTAATATTCTGCATCAGCTCTGGTTTTCTGTATTTTGGTTTGGATTGGCTTCTGAATCCATGAATTATATGGCAATTTGGTGTTGTAATTAGTTGTATATGAGATTTATGTGTTTCAGTTGCTTCCATGGCTGATGTACATTAAAGATAATTAGCAATAAGATGGAAATACAGTGAGCAGTCAGCAAACCATCAGAGTTTACAGCCTTGATCAGTCATTTAGAAGGTTGAATGTTGCCAATCAAAATATATTGTATGATCTCTCCAATCGTTGATCTTCAGGGGTATCTTCATCAAGCATTAGTCAGGTGTTAAAGAACATTATTGTATTGAGTTTCATTGTAATCTCACCTTAATTCAATTTCACATAATAACCCCTGGATGGTTTACCGCCAGTGTGGAGAAATAGATCTTTCTTTTGTTCCTACCCACTGAATAAGTGGAGTATTCCCACTGAACAAGTGGATGGCTTTGTAATCTTTTCATGTTTGGTTTTCATACCCACTGGAAAGTGGTGAATTCCCACGAAAGTGGATGCCCTCCGCAGCGGATGAATATAGCTCTCGATTTCATAGGAATCATTGTAAGCCAAATCACTGTATGCTCTCACCTTGCCCATTCCGGGATCTGGGTGATCAAAAAGTGTGAGGCATTTAGTTGGATGAATTCATTGTGCTAACACTGTGTTATCTCTGTTCAATATTTTGGAAAAAATTTGGGGGTTGTATGTTACAGTGATATCAGAGCTCTTAGTTATCCTGCCAACCTATTGGGTAACTGATCTTGTTGCAGTTTGTCAAAGCCAGATCAAATTTTTAGTTGGGCAACATGGCTTTTGTTAGTGAGCCATTAAAAGCTTTGATGAAATCACTAGAGCAAAACCAGTTTTCCATTGAAGAGGGATTTGAAAGATGGTGCAAAGAACAGGAAGCCATCTCAGATTTTCAAGAGAAGCTGAAGATTGTTGGTAAGACGCTTGAACATTTACCTCGGGCTAAAGAAGTTCTTCTTAGTATCTTGGATGGAGCATAAGGTTGTCTGTGTAAGGTTGGCCAATCACCTTCTCCGGCAGTGCGTAAAGCTTTGGCTCTTTTGGTGTGTTCGTTGGTCAAGTCAGAATTGATGAGACATCATGACGAAGAGATAAGGCTTGCAGCTGTCACTTGCATTAGTGAAGTTGCAAGGATTTCAGCTCCTAAGGCACCCTATGATGATGATACTATGAAATTCATATTTCAACTGATGGTGAAGAGTTTCCAAGGGTTGCATGACATAAAAAATCCTACCTTTGGTCAAAGGGTGGAAATCTTGGAAATTATGGCAAAGATTAAGTTATTTGTTGATTGATTTCAAGTGCAATGATTTGATCTTCCAAATGTTTGAATACTTCATTTCTGGAATCAGGAAACGTCATTCAGATAAGGTAAAAAACAGTATGCTCAGCATCATGTCCCTGATTTTAGATGAAGGTGATGAGGTTTGCCCACAATTGCAGTCAGATTTGTTGATCAGTTGGAGGAAAGAACATGTATCCTCTGCAGCATATGATTTCACATCAAAATGAATTGAGCTAAAGATTGAGAAGTTCAAGGATCAGTTGACTGCAAAAGAGTTAATCTCTTTTTGTATACAAGTTCCTCGTTCTCTGCAAGTGGATAGCATGTCATCATCCAATAAATCAACTGAGTTGGATGATGAGTTCAATGAACAAACGGAGCCCTTCAAAGTTACAACACCTAATGAGGACATTGATGATATTTTCTCAAGTGGAATTAGTGCTGTCCTAATTCCAAATCAGAATAAATGTATGGTAGATAATGAAGGAGAAAACAGTTGCTTGACTCAAGAGAAAACAGCTGCTTGACTCAGGAACAACCTAATGAGTCTTCATGTGGAATAATGGATGTTCATAAAATTGAAAGTCCTATGGCAAGTGTAGAGGAAGTTTGTTGGAGTTTTCTTGATGAAGTCAAAAAAGAAAGAAAGGACTTTGCAAGTCCTAAATTTGATAGGGAGCTTAATGACTATGAGGATGCCAATTCTCTAGAAACAAAAGTAAGAGTGATTGATGGGATGTTAGAAGGAAGAATACCAAGTGAACCTAAGATTGTTGCAGCTGGGTGTCTTGAAGGATTTGAGAAAAGTAGAGTTGCAGCAGTTGGAGAATTTGAAGCTGCTGAAACTTTTGGGACAGCACGAAACATGGAGCATCAATATCAATCTAGTGATGGCAATCCCAATTTTGAGTGGGAATTTTCCATACAAGAACAACAGTTTGATTCCTCAGATGATTCAGAAGAAGAGCATGTTAATGATATGGGTAGCAATGGTATGGATTCTTTGGATGAGCATATTGCTTCTTCACCAACACATGATAAAAAATCAGACTATGGCAGCGAAGGGCAGTTGGAACAACAGCCCTTAGTTTGGGAAGTCTTGCAAGATCGACTGGTGGTGAAGGAAGATAGAATAATTCAAGCATTGTCAAGATTAGATAGCACTCACGAACACCTAGAAGACATCACTTGGACAGCCCAAAAAGAGGAAAGACAAAAGGGAATGGGACATGGTATTTCTCATACACATTTGCATCCTTTCAAAGAGGCTTTGGAGTTGATAAAAGAAGACTATTTACAATTGGTTGGAGATAAAGACGGGGCTATCCAATTTGTGAAAGATCAAGATAGAGAGATTGTTGATCTTTGTCTACTTTTGAGTAGGCATAATCACTCCTTGCATAATTCAGAAAATCAGTCTTCCATAATAGCTATTCCTAGGGTACAAAATGACAAGGCAAATGGAGTAGGTGTTGAACAAGTTGAGGAAAGGATTGAAGAATCATACAATGAGGAACCTTGCAAGCTTGAGACATTTAGTGATGAAGACTTCTTTGAACCACTTCCACCCCTAATCACTTGGGAACAAGGTGAGACAAATCAAGACTTGATGGTGATTGGTGACTACAATGTAAGCATTAAAGGGGATTCCAAAGTTCTGATTTGGGACAGCAATATTCTTCCTCATTCTTATGAGATTGCTACTCTTACACATGGAGAAATGAAGGAAGAAGAGTCTACAAGTATTGGCACACAAAGTGTAAGTGTTGGGCTTGAAATTTTCAATGGAGATGCTGCTGTGAAGTTTGAAGACAGGGAACAAGAATATGACAGGTATTTTGAATTGTACAACAGCAGTCATATTTTTTCACTCCATCATGAGGTAACAAGTTCACAAAGGGATGATAGTACCATAGAGTTTTCTATAGATGGCTCTCAAAATTTGGGTGTTACAAATGGAATTTGTGTGGTGAATTCAAGTCATAAGAATTCTGATTTTGTATATCAGACTTGGGAGGATGTGGACAGGACACAAAATTGGTGTGATTTATGGTCACAAAGGGCCAAGAAGGCTAAGCTAGTGGCTGCCCATGCAAGACAGCATCTTCAACAAGTCAGAGAACAAGTTCACCACTTAGAACAAACAAGACAACAAATGGAGGCTTATCTTAGATCTCTCTTTTTCAAGAATGATGTTGAATATGTCATGAACAAATCCCTTATAACAGCCAAACCCAATGAAAAAATGAATTTATATGAATCAAAAATTTCATGTTGTTCACATGATTGTAGTAGTGAGATTGAGGATACATATCATTTGGATGGTTTAGTGAAGACCTCAAGCAAGATGGAACAATGGATAGATGAGGATAATTCAGAATTTTCAGTTGATGTTGGTCATTTGCTTGATAGTGTTGTTGATCGTATTGATGACACCCCTAGTGGACCAGCCACTCAAGAGTTGTCTTTGACGGGTGTTGAACACATCCATAACTCATATTTGGCTATGTCACCAATTGATTATGATATGGCAATCTTTTATTTGTTGATTGGTGACTTCATCTTCATTGATTCGTCATGGGTTAGTAGTTGTCCTACTTGGAATTCCATTGCACTTTCTGATTTTTAATGGTTTACACCAGTTATTCAGTTGCTTGGGAGTGTGTGGAGGCATGTTTATTTGATGGACATTGAGTATTTGATGGATTTCTTTAGTATGAGTGGGTATGTTGACACCTATGATTTCATTCTTGTTGCTGGCCTGACTTACAACATCGGGCATTTGATGGCCTAATAAGTTGATCTATGTGTACATGGGAGTTGATTTTTACATCTTTTTTATGGTTTACTCATACAAATGGATGATATGTGAAGACTAGGTCATGATAGATATCTATTTCTTCTCCTATAGCCGGATGGACAAGTTGGTTTAGGATCCAGGTATTGACAGAATGATGCATTGGTACTCAGTGATCGTAATGAGTTGCTTCAAGTATTATAGTTATGGCATATATATACTTCAGAGTGGAGCAGCGGATTGCGATCTAATTGCTTGAGGACAAGCAATTTCAAGGAGGGGGGACTATAATGTTCCCATTTTCAATCTAGTCGTCCTAAAGCCACTTTTCCTCATTCCAAATCTTTGGAGTAGATATTTAATTATCAATTTTGGTAATGGGAGAAAAATTGATAATTAATCAGGTTATTTATATTTTTGGTGCACTTAAGTTATAATGTTATATTTTATAAAGTGACTTAAGTGTGGGATGAGGACATATTTATATTTTTCTCCTAGACTTATTATTAAAGTGAGCACCATTTTGGAATAGGAGAACTTTATAAGTTTAGGAGAAAAAAAAAAGATTATATTTTCAAGAAAGTGGAGTTTGTAACTCCCAGATGCCTTTATATGCTAATGGAGAGCTCATTTGGAGGGCATGCTTGGATATTGTATTGTTATTCTGTTGGATTGACCCAGCGTGTTCTTCCATTTTCCTACCTTCTTGTGGACGGAAACCCACTCGAAGAAGATCAATGTCGGTAGTGAGATATCTACCCTAGTTGATAAATGGTGGTTTCCAATTCAGGGAATCATATGGAGTTGATCAGAGATGAAAGTTTTTTTTTTAATTTGCATTGTGATTCTATTTTGTATTGATGATATTAATTATCAATAATATTGGTGGGAGTTTGATTTATATTTTGTTTGGGTGTGAGTTCTCAGCTGGTCTGTACCTTCTGGCCATACCCTGTAGCTAGTTGATATTGATGCAAATTTCTCTTCTAGTATTGGAGTCAAAACTTGTTGGAATGTTATTACGAATCTTCATAAACACTTTCAGTATAGATTTGAATGGGTTTGATGCAGTATATGGATTGTTAGGTGATTGTCGTACCATGCAGCACCGTACCTGAAGGATGGTACGATTTGTGCTAGAAAATTGTATTAATGTTTTCTAATAACATCTTTGGAATGCTTTGTTTACCTTTGGCAACTCCTTTAAGAACATTTTGAGTGATGTTTATACAGAGTGTGAGTAATCTGTGGATTGTCTGTACCATGGAGGATCCATACCTGCCTGAATGGTACGATGAGCATATGAGATTAATGTAATGCATTTATAATACAAATCCTTTGTAATGGCATTGGATGCATTAGACTTTGTATTTGAGTCTGTTTGGCAGTGATTTAAAGAAAGTTTATAATAGCTGAGGAGACTTCCTTACATGAAGTGCCGTACTGCATAAGAGGGTATGATTGATATCAGAAATTAATGTGGATGTTAAGTAATGGTATGTCATTGGGACTATGTTTATAAGTATTGAATGCCATCTTTAAGACTGTTTCAGACTTGTAGGTTCAGATTCAAGTGAGTTCTGAAGATATCCGTACACCATATGTCCGTACCATGTGTAAGGGCCTTATGGAATTGCATTAAGTTTCATAAATTCGTAATATTCTGCATCAGCTCTGGTTTTCTGTATTTTGGTTTGGATTGGCTTCTGAATCCATGAATTATATGGCAGTTTGGTGTTGTAATTAGTTGTATATGAGATTTATGTGTTTCAATTGCTTCCATGGCTGCTGTACATTAAAGATAATTAGCAATAAGATGGAATACAGTGAGCAGTCAGCAAACCATCAGAGTTTACAGCCTTGATCAGTCATTTAGAATGTTCAATCTTGCCAATCAAAATACATGGTATGATCTCTCCAATCGTTGATCTTCAGGGGTATCTTCATCAAGCATTAGTCAGGTGTTATTGAATATTATTTTATCGAGTTTCATTGTAATCTCACCTTAATTCAATTTCACATAATAACCCCTGGATGGTTTACTGCCAATGTGGAGAAATAGATCTTGCTTTTGTTCCTACCCACTGAATAAGTGGAGTATTCCCACTAAATAAGTGGATGGCTTTGTAATCTTTTCATGTTTGGTTTTCATACCCACTGGAAAGTGGTGAATTCCCACGAAAGTGGATGCCCGCCGCAGCGGATGAATATAGCTCCTGATTTCATAGGGATCATTGTAAGCCAAATCACCGTATGCTCTCACCTTGCCCATTCCAGGATCTGGGTGATCAAAAAGTGCGAGGCATTTTGTTGGATGCATTCATTGTGCTAACACTGTGTTATCTCTGTTCAATATTTTGGAAAAAAATGGGGGGTTGTATGTTACATCTTACCGCTGCCATCAAAGTTAGGAAAAGGGATTTAATTCAGTGCATCCTTGTACACCTTAGGTTGCGTGGATTGGGCTCTCCTTTCTCTTGGTCTATTAGCTCTTCCTCTTCGACTTTCTCTGTTCTGGCTCATGTAGTTGTTGAGGCTAATCCTGTCCTTCACATGCTCTAGAAGTACATCATAATCATTGACCATTGATATCAAGTCATCGTCGAATGGTGGCTCCTCTTCCCCAACTTGTGGTTCCTCAACTACCTCTTCTTCTCTAGGAAGAAAAGTAGGTCGCATAGGTCTTTCAACTATAGGTGTGCGTGTCCTCCTGGTTCGAGGTGATCCTGTAACACTTCCTGTATCATCCCGATTACCTCTATTGTTGTTGTTCCTGTTATTAGCCATCATAGCCTGAAACATCCTCTCAATATTTCCATTTGTTTGTCGCTGATATGCTTCCATTCTATTCTGACTATCCGCCATTCTGCATCGATGATCCACCATTTCCCTCATCATACGCTCAATGTCATCTTGTGGATTTCCGCGCCTTCTATCACCCATTGTATCTATTCTTCTTCGGTAATGATGTGGAAAAGGACCAACGTAGTAGCTCATAACCCATAGGCTGGCAGGATCAAGGCTCTAATACCACTGTAATATCCCACTTAGGATATTGCATCAAAAACACCAAAAAATTTAGATTTCTTGCAACCGTTTGCCACAACAAAAATCAAAAGATCAATGCAATTTAATATCAACAATTGGATAAGTGAATGAATGGCCTTCAACACCTTGGTATTGACTTCAATTGGAAATGTTTACAAAAGGTGGCTTGCTGTCCTGTATAGCAGACTTTGTCTGATTTATATCAGACCTTATTACAATGCACAAATGGATTAGAAAATGCAATTACAACTTATCCAATAAATGCTCAATGAAGGTATGATGATGGATGAAGCCAAGAAAGAATGTTTGATGCTTATAGACACCCTTCAGTCACTGCTGCACCTTCGTCAAGTCTGCCTTTAATTGAATGATGTTGCTACAGTCTTTAATGAATGTCCACGCTACTATAGCTGTTGAGGATCATGCATTACTATTGCTGCTATTGATGAAGTCTCCCACTTGATCACTAGTTTGAATAATGTCAATGCTTCCACAAGGTGTATCAAATAATGTAACTTCTCCAAGATAGAATCGATGCCTCTTTTCAGTATGTTCGCTGTCACAGTAAGTAGATCGCTGACTCCGTTATGGTATCAAGTCAATCTTCAGGCAAGCGGTGCTCCTTGATGTATATGTACCGATCACTGCCAAATATGAAGTCTTCAAAGTCCTCAAATCGCTGAAAAATGTTCCAAAGCTTCTATGAATTACTTGCAAATTGTTACAATGAAGAGATAAGTGGATGGGGTCATCACCATTCCACGGTCAAGGGGCCATCACCTTGACAAGCAACTGAAAATCGGAATTTCCAGCTAATACCAAACATGAAAGCTTACCAATAGGATCCAAAACGTTCCAAATTGAGGCTCCTTCATAGTATTTAAGCTTTTCCAAATTCTAGAAGTTTGAATTTGATATCATGGCTCTAGAAGCCTCTTCTCCAAATTGGCACTCCTCAAGAACCAATAATGTGCAACTCAATTTGAATTGTTAGCTCCTTATTGGCGGCTATAAGTGAATGAAGACCCTTCTCCTTAGGCCGGCGCTTCTAGAGGAATCGCTTGCACATGATCCAAAGTTGATAACTTCATTGTGTACATTTTAATTATCAGCAAGGACCTAACCTTATAGCTCCATCGTGTACATGCTTACACTAGCAAGGACCTATTTTTAAAACCCTCCACCGTGTACACAAAAACCTTGGTCGATTGAGCCCCATCTCTTAGAAGCTTGGTCCTATATGGAAGCATGTACACTTTTAACTCCACCGATTGGCCTGGACCTAAATAAGCACCACCGTGTACATAAAAACTTGCTGGGTGTGGACCTATAATGTAACCAACCACTCCATGTAACTCTTGCTTGATGACCGATGAGATAGGACCTATCTTGGGTGGCAAGCATCATCTCTTGTAGTTGATGGAATAGTTAGGAAGGCACAATTAAAGATTGTCTATCTCTCCTTTATTCTAGCCTGGCTTGAAAGCTTGAAAAGACCAATCCATGAAAGTACTGTGTTCTTCATTAGCTCTAACTCCAAATTTTTGCATAGTGAACAACATCTTCAAAGTAGCATCTGGCCAAAACAAAATTCATTCCCTTACCAACATTGTTAGCCTACGGGAATGGATATAGGCTAACCATGAACTCGATTAATGCTCATTCCGGAAATGGCGACATGACACTATATATTTTCATTTTCTGTGTTCCTACACTATTCAAAGAAAACAGAATACAGAAAATATTGAATAGCATAAATAAATATGTAGAAAAATTAGGGAAGCTCCTCATCCAAGATGGATCGCACCTATAAATCTGACTATAAATTTATAAAAATAGTACTCACACAATGGTGGCTTTCTATATTGCATTGGGAATATCTGATTGAAAAAGACGCATTTTAGGTTTATCCCTAATTATACATTAAGTCAGAAGGAAACATTATTTACCATTGACCAACCCTTCATTAACCCAGGTATATGATATTAATATAAGAACACTTAGACCATGGACTTCAGGAAAGAACATACTATAACAAAATGTTGTTCTCAAGTACACAACATGCCTTCCTCTCTTAAAGAGTTTTGTCCCCAGGGCTATCAAAAACTCTACAGCTAAAGCATGATCAACTTAGAGCAGCACTAGGATTGTTGACTTCCCAAGAAGTGGTGGCACATGAAAATTGTGTAAATATTGAGAATGGAAACCACGACAACTTGGTCACAAGATATAGCTCAAACCAACACATAAACTGTAGTGTAGCTGCAATCCTAGCAAGCACAACCACAAAAATAGAGTAAAAGGGCACCTACACAGCCAATAATATGGATTACACCTGCAAATACAAGTATAATAGAATAGCTCTCACACAATACCAGCCCCTGTATTTCATTCAAAATATGTTTTTGATATATACATCTTTCAGGTTTTCCCCTATTATATAGTCAATGAGAAAGAAACCCTAACTAAGCTATACCTAATTCATAACCTAACTCTCCCTATACCGGGATACCCTAGGCGGACAAGATATTAGTTGAATAGTAGCTAGGGCTAAGGAATAATAATATGTTGTTATTAGGCACACAACATGCTTCCTCTCTTAAAGAGACTTGTCCCCCGAGCTAGTAAAAGACACAAACTAGAAAAGGCAAAAGCTACAAAAAGACAAAATCTAGGAAGAGAAAAAACTAGGAAAGAACAAAATTTGGGGTGGCACTTTGGCTTGTTAGTGGAGTAGATGATATGAATGGAACCAACTGCCATCAACTGATAAAATTGTCATGTCCCGATTTAAGGAATTGTTTAAATTAAAGATTTAAACATCATGTTAAAAAACAGTGAAATCGCTTTCGTAAAATGTGATAAACATATATAATATAATAAATGATATTAAATAATATTATTATATATATTATTTTAATATAATTGACCAATAATATTATAGTAAATAATATTAAATAATTATTATATTAAAATATAATTTATCAACAAGAATGTATTGATAAATATAATTATAAAAAATATATATAGAATAAATATATTTACAATTATAAAAGCATTCCAAATAAGACAAAAGTCTTATTCAAAATACAAATATAATATGAAAAGTAAATATAAAATATTATATATAATGATATAGTATTATAAATAAACATAAGTAATAAATAGAAATATAAGGAAGCGATCACTTTAAGTTATCTAGTAAAAGTAAATGATTCGATGCATACCTCTTATTAGAGGTAAATTAGTATTAATAAAAGAACAAATATTAATAATTAAGGAAAGGCAGCGGTTGTTTTAAATGGGAAAGATGTGTCTCTTTGCCCAAAGGCAGTGGTCCTCTAAGTTTAAAAGGGCCCATTTCCCCTCTCCAAAGGCATCGAATCAACCAACATTCTCTCTGCACTTAAACTCAGAATAAATCAGATAAATTATGAGCAATAAGGAATATTTATTGAATATTATAACAGCAACTCTATGATACAGATTTGCAAAAGGAATACATCTGAAGTATAATAGCAGCAAGAAGGGAAAGAGGAAGAATTCAGAAACTCAGTAAAAACCACAGGTAAGTATATTTTACATATTTATTTTATAATTTTTAATATAGAATATGTAACTAGGTATAAATCTGAGATAAGAGTGAATATAGTCTAGATAAATGAAAGAACAAGAATAATGTGAATCCATAGTGCAAATGCATAACATGATTATATGTAGCAAATCAGAAATAGAATAAAGATAGAATCATGCTCCAATGTCATATGGAATGTTTCGAATTATCTTACATGTTTAAATGAGAAAGTGTGATACATAAGAGTGTCTTAACTAAGGATTGGAAGGCAAAAGGCCAATGATATAAAGATTAGTGATTATGTGATATATATATTATTTATTGAATCATGAGAGCAATTAGAATAATAGAGTTAATCCATTAACTCTATCTGAGAGGTGTGATGCATGGGAATGAACAATTAGCCAACATGGGTATATAGTGGCCCTTGTCTCGGTAGGTGCAATGGCACCCCTTGGACAAGAGGAAGTGGCCTTTGGCTCCAGTTGGTGAAGAAGTCACCCCTCGTACCAAAGGATTATTATATAGTGGCCTTGGTTCCAGTTGGTGAAAAAGTCACCCCTCGTACCAAGGAATATCATAGAGGCCTTGACTCCAATTGGTGAGTATCCACCCCTCGAGTCGAAGGATAGAATAGTGGACCCATGTTTGTAATTGGCATGAAACGTTCTATCGCATCCTCTCACATGGAATTAACGATTAATGCATGGATACAAATATGATGAATAATGATGAAATTGTGAAATGTATAATGGCAATGCGATTATGAAATTTGAATATTCTTGTATAAGTGGAAATCAAAGAAAGATTAGTGTACTAATGTTCTCTTTTTGCAAGTTGAAATTGTGTACAAGGTTGTGAAATTTTGACTTGTAAGAAGGGGACATTACAAAAATATAACCCAACCAACCAATCAAACAATATATCTTAACAAAACCCATATATGAGAAGAGGGGCTTCTTTTCTTTCTTTTTTTAAACTCCACCCCCTCACATTGTGGTTCCCATGGTTGGAAGATTTGAATAGAAGTCCTCTCCACTTCAACTTATATTGTGTAAAGAACCCTACGTCTACTACTAAAATTTTTGCCAATAACTTGTCAACAAATATCAAATCATCAAAATTAAACACATGATCACATCAATGAAATATGAGAAAGTAATGCCTGGAATCTTCAAAGCTTTTTATAGAATTGAATGAGCAAAACACAATTGACAAGATGCTGGTCTGATATATCAGCAGTGACTGATTTTTACATCAGTCATCATACAAAGTGGATATGGAACAAATACAAGCATGAAATCATATGCCAATGAAGTACAATGGTAGAGAATCCAATGTAGAATGATACTATGATATTATCTCTGATATGACTGCTGATCATAAATGTTATTGCCCAGATTGATGAAATACACATTCAATGTGCCAAAATATAGCTCAAATAGCTTGTGATAGCTCCTAGAAATGAAGCGATTAGGGTAAGAGTATCAACAATGGCTTTCAGCCCTTGAATTGCTTCAATCTATGATGTCTCAAACCCGTATCAGACCTGTAGCAAACCTGTAGCAGACTCTTACACTGCCCAGATTTCAATATATGATCCAATTCGATGCAAAATATTGTCTTCCAATGCTATCGATGGGTCTAGAAAACTAGAGATTGGATTCTTTGATGCTCCAAGCTATTCAAACCCTCAATATCTTCAATTATCTGATATCTACAAACCCTTGGTAGTCTCAAATCATGAACATGAGCTCCAATCACTATCAATGACTTCAAATGCAAAGAAATTATCTTTCAAAGCCCTCAATGAAACCAAGGGAATCAATAGTTGCAAATTGATGGTGAAACTCCTCTATTTATCCTCCTTTTGGCTGGTCGACCCAATTAGCTCCAATTTTGCAAGTGTTAGAAGTCCACCAATGAAATGCCATTCACTTGAACAAATTTAAATGCATTGGATCAATGAAATACAACATTTAAAATTGTTCCTTGATTTTATTAAATGATTTTACCTCCAATTCCAACGCCTATAACCGATTTTGCAATTTTAAATGCATTTCTCCCTTTGGGCGGCGATCCATGAGGGAAAAGTATTTAATAATGGAAAAGAACATTTAAAAACGTTCAAACTCCTTGTTTGGCGAACCAATGAAGATATGATATTTATCTTTCAAAAAAAACCACCTTCTTGTCTTGGTCGTCGATCCTCATTGGCAAATGAAACGATATTTTATTTTAAATATTACCTCCTTAACATGGTCGAAGATCTTCTAGGAGAAATAAATATTTTTATTAATTAAAAATACTTCTTTGCTAAGCGGTGGCTCTTTGGGCAATGAATTTCCATCTTTTTAATCCTTTTTCCAGCTTGACGTTGGCTCATGATCCAATGGGATCAATATTTTATTTTTATTTGAACTCCTCTTAGTCGTTGGCACTAAACTCAACATCAAACAATTTTTATTATTATTTTAATTTACTTGAAATGTGGCGTCAACCTCGAAGTAGCGTTGGAAACCTCTAGAAGAAATATATTTGAAAATGCTAATTAAAGATTGGCATTTTCCATTGTGCCCATTTGTCATCATTTGAATTAACTAATGAAATGATGAAAATACAATTTAAAGATTGCATTTTCCATTTGACCTCAACTCCAAAATTTTGGCTAAATGAATAATATTGCCAAATAAACTTAGCCAAAATAAAAATCTTGTCTAGCTCCAAAATGCCAAAATAAAAATCTTGTCTAGCTCCAAAATGGGGACATTACAAGTCCTCCCACCCCAAGATTGCTTGCCCCAAGCAATCGCAAATGCCAAATTAGAATCAACCAATGTCGGGATCCTAAATCCATCTAGGCTCTCCGTAGATACTCACACAAGTACTCTCAAATTTACCAATGTAGAAGATCCTGGGACCGCTTCCACTGTCGCACAATGATGCAAACACATCCATACCAATATAAATGCCAATCATGAAGGTGTAGATGCCAAACACAAATGTATCCATCCCTCTTGTTTTGCTGTCATAAATCAAAACAGTTGTATGCAATCTGAAAATATCATCCAAAATGATATAAAATGTGCCATCCAAAGTGTATGAAGACAGGAAACCATCACTAGACCAAACCACAAAAAGAATATATCGATCTCCATCAATGCAAACTGTCCTAAACACTGTTGTACTGAAATCACACATTTCAATGCTCAGCAATGAAGAATCACTATCAAACCATGGAGAATATTCTATCAAACAATCCACATACTGCCATATGGAATCCTCATCAATATAAAATTGTGTCAACTCAATGGTTTGACCTAGCTCACCAAAAGGAACCAATGTACCATGCAAATCTGAATTACCTCCATCTTCATTGTCACTCACATACATTTCATCAATGGCTGGCCCACGATGATCAAACAAAGCTGATTGCCTCGTTTTCTCGATCATTTCAAGATGTTGTTTTGCTTGACCAGCAACTAGCTTAGCTTTCCTTGCTCTTTCTCGCCAAATGTCACACCTTTCTTGTGTCTTTTCCACATCTTCAAAGGTCTGATATACAAAATCAAATTGTGTAGTGCCCTGTTTTTCAACAAAATTACCATATCCAACACACCAATCTTGTATGCCATCATTAGTAGACCACAAATAACTATCATCCAAGGTGTTAGCATGTCCTCAAACAAATCAGGTATAATGTTATGCCATTCCATAGATTTGTCATCCATCTCAAAATGCAAATGTTTACCATCAAATGCCGGTTCAATACAATTCTCTCCAAGTGCATCATGTATGTCTTCATGAGACAAATCATGACCCATAGCAATCATAGATTTGGCTCTTATTTGATGAGGCAAAGTGTACGTGAGGGCTCTCATATCAATTTGTTTTCCATCATGTAGGAAACTCAACTCCATAACTTATAGATCTTGGATGACCCGTTGTAAAGAATGTAGCCATTGCATACCAAGTACAATCTCATTGTCCTTCAAATCAAGTACATAAAAGTCATCACAAAGTGTATACTCACCAAACATAATACTAAGCTTGCTCACTTTCTTCTTGCAAAGGATAGTGGGTCCACCTGCTATAGCCACATCAAAGCCTTCAAAGACATCACATTGCAAAAAACCCTCATCAATGTAATTGTGTAGCTCCACTATCAAGAAGTGCCAAAACTTTGCAACCAAACATTGTGCCTTCAAAGATGAATGGATTATACAAGCAATTCTAGAGCCCTTGTTACCTTCACTCACCAAATTAAGTGTTGGTTGTCCTTGCTCATTGTCCGAAGAAGAATCATCATCTACCTCAATATAGTGCACCTTAGCTTTGCCAAGACACCTATGACCAATCTCCCACAATTGTTTACAAGTGAAGCACAACTTCTTCCTACGAAGTTCATTTCTCTCCTCATAATCCATCTTGGAAGTACCTTCATCTTTTTTAAAAGTGGGCTGCTCACAAGCTTTCGGATTTGTATTCTCCTCTTTGAAATTTTTCTTTTGAAATGTGAATGTGGGAGTGGTATCCAAGTAAGTGCAAGCTCAATGGCCTCCTCAAGTGTAGTTGGTTTGTGAACTTTGACCAAACCTTTTATCCTGTCATTCAATCCTTCCACAAACAACATAGTGACCCTCCTGTCAGTCATGTCAGGAACCATAACTGCAATCTTTTGAAATTCATTAACATATGCATCTACTCTACCACTCTGTTTCAACTATGCAAGCTCACGGTAGTAGACCTCAACATCCTTGCGGTCAAACCTAGTAATGAGTTTATTCACAAACTCATCATATGAAGTGATCCTATTATGATGTTGTCAAACAAGACCATGATGCCACCAATCATATGCTAATCCCTCTAAATGCATAGTAGCAAAATGTATAGCCTTTTCCTCACTCATGGGCTTGAGTGTAAGAAAACTATCCAACTTATTCACCCATGCTCTAGCACTTAGCTTACCACTGCAATCAAAACTTGGGAGAGGAATTTTATTCAATGCATCCTTGTACTCCTTCGGCTATGTAGGTTGTGCTCTTCTTTGCCTTGGACGTTCAACTCTACTTTTTTGTCGTTTCCGCTTCTGACTTATGAAGTTGTTGAAGCTGATCTGATTCCTTACATGCTCAGGAAGTGAATCATACTCATCAACCAAGGATATTAAATCTTCTCCAAACGGAATCTCCTCTTCCTCAACTTGTGGCTCCTCAACTACCTCTTCTTCTCTAGGAAGAAAAGTAGGCTGCATAGGTCTCTCAACTGTAGGTGTGCGTGTCCTTGTTGCATGAGGTGATCCTGCTACACTACCAACACCTGTATTATCCTGATTAGCATGATTGTTGTTCTTTCTGTTATTATTCATCAAAGCCTGAAACATCCTCTGAATATTCTCTTTTGTCTCACGCTATTGTACTGCCATCTGTCGCTGATTATCAACCATCTCCCTCAACATATGATCAATATCTTCCTGCGGATTACTTGCCTCCTATCTCCCATTGTACTCGTTCTTCTTCTATAATGATGCGGCAAAGGATCAATTTAGTAGCTCATAACCCATAGGCTGGCAGGATCCAAGCTCTGATACCACTGTAAAGAACCCTACTTCTACTATAATTTTGGCAAATAACTTGTCAACAAGTATCAAATCATCAACCAATCATCAAAATTAAACACATGATCACATCAATGAAACATGAGAAAGTAATGCCCGGAATCTTCAGAGCTTGTTATTGAATTGAATGAGCAAAACACAATTGACAAGATGCTGGTCTGATATATCAGCAGTGACTGATTTTTACACCAGTCATCATACAAAGTGGATATGGAACATATACAAGTATGAAATCATATGCCAATGAAGTACAATGGTAGAGAATTCAATGTAGAATGATACTATGATATTATCTCTGATATGACTGCTGATCATAAATGTTATTGCCCAGATTGATGAAATACGCATTCAATGTGCCAAAATATAGCTCAAATAGCTTGTGATAGCTCCTAGAAATGAAGCGATTAGGGTAAGAGTATCAACAATGGCTTTCAGCCCTTGAATTGATTCAATCTATGATGTCTCGGACCCGTATCAGATCTGTAGCAAACCTGTATCAGACTCTTACACTGCCCAGATTTCAATATATGATCAAATTTGATGCCAAATATTGTCTTCCAATGCTATCGATGGGTCTAGAAACGTAGCGATTGGATTCTTTGATGCTCCAAGCTATCCAAACCCTCAATATCTTCAATTATCTGATATCTACAAACCGTTGGTAGTCTCAAATCATGAACATGAGCTCCAATCACTATCAATGACTTCAAATGCAAAGAAATTATCTTTCAAAGCCCTCAATGAAACCAAGAGAATCAATAGTTAAAAATTGATGCTGAAGCTCCTCTATTTATCCTCCTCTTGGCTGGTCGACCCAATTAGCTACAATTTTGCAAGTGTTTGAAGTCCACCAATGAAATGCCATTCACTTGAACAAATTTAAATGCATTGGATCAATGAAATACAACATTTAAAATTATTCCTTGATTTTATTAAATGATTTTACCTCCAATTCCAACGCCTATAACCAATTTTGCAATTTTAAATGCATTTCTCCCTTTGGGCGGCAATCCATGAGGGAAAAGTATTTAATAATGGAAAAGAACATTTAAAAATGTTCAAACTCCTCCTTGTTTGGTGAACCAATGAAGATATAATATTTTATCTTTTAAAGAAAACCCTCTTCTTGTCTTCGCCATCAATCCTCATTGCCAAATGAAACAATTATTTATTTTAAATATTAACTCTTTAACATGGCCGGCAATCTTCTAGGAGAAATAAACATTTTTTATTAATTAAAAATACCTCTTTGTTGGGCAGCGGCTCCTTGGGCAATGAATTTCCATATTTTTAATCCTTTATCCAGCTTGACGTTGGCTCATGATCCAATGGGATCAATATTTTATTTTTATTTGAACTCCTCTTAGTCGTTGGTGCTAAACTCAACATCAAACAATTTTTATTATTATTTTAATTTACTTGAAATGTGGCGTGAACCTCCAAGTAGCATTGGAAACCTCTAGAAGAAATATATTTGAAAATGCTAATTAAAGATTGGCATTTTACCTTGTGCCCATTTGTCATCATTTGAATTAACCAATGAAATGATGAAAATACAATTTGAAGATTGCATTTTCCATTTGACCTCAACTCCAAAATTTTGGCTAAATGAATAATATTGCCAAATAAACTTAGCCAAAATAAAAATCTTGTCTAGCTCCAAAATGGGGGCATTACATATTGTCTAACAACTATGTTTCTAAGCATCTTCACCTCCTCTCCAATAATTCCCTCTAGCTCCAACACAAACTTCTCTTCCTTGTATCTCATAGGAAATTTTCTTTGTGGGAATAGGTTGAAAACCACCTTTTTCTTTGAACGAGAGACATGAAACACGTCATGGACCCTACCCTTGTTGGGGATGTCCAATGCATATGCTGTAATATCCCAAATGGGATATTTTGCTATAAATCTGATTTTTCTGCTTAAACCCTCCTTCTGATTTCTGATTTTATATTTTCAGCAGTCTAATACTTCATGAAACACCATAAATATCATATCAAAACATCATGTCATGTCCCCAATTTTGGAGTAACTTAAAATTGTTTTAATTATAAATTAATTTTGTAAAGTATTTTATTTACTTTATAAAATTAATATTTTATTTAAGTTACTAAGTTAGTAGTATTACACTTTATTAAAAAGTGTTGTGAACAAGCATTTAAAAAAGTACAAATGCAAGCATTTAATAAAGTTCATGTTGTTGTGATTAAATGCAAGCATTTAATAAAGTTCATGTAAAAGCATTTAAAATGCTTTGGTCTGATGTGTACATGTAAACTCTCATTTAATAAAATTAGGCTGGGCCTAATTAATGTAATGGCTTTAAAAGCAAGCCTGAGAGTCATTTGAAGTCATGTCTAAATGTCTAAATGTTTTTCAGATACTTGGTTTTGGGTTTTTGTCTTTTGACAAATTGTATTCAGCTCATGTCAAGGTGATGTTCCCTTGCATTTGCAGAAATCGGTTTGGTGATGCTCCCTTACCGTCATTGAGGTGAAGTTGTTTCAGACTTCACAATTGTACTCCAAAGTATTGTTCTAAGTTTTCTGCGGTTTGAGTTCATTGTATCTCATTATGCAGATTTGAATAAAAGGCAGAGGGTTTTGTTTGCAAATTTATTAATTTGATAAATATAAATTTGCAAGGTATTAATCGATATATATATATATATATATGGTATTTAAATTCTATGAGAAATCTGAATTATATATAGATCTCTGTTGTTCATTAAGAGACATAGTCTGATAGGCTTCTGCAGAGTTCCTTCTAAGTTAGATTACTTCAGTTCAGGGGATTGTGGGGTCCGCTCAGCAAGAGTTAGATATTGTTTGAAAGGAAGTTTGTAGTTTTTAGAATTTCATATTGTTTGCTGGTTCAAAGGGAACAAATTCTGACAGGAGTTCTGAAACCGTGGGTCCCAGCAAATTGAGGTATACTAAAAAGGAATTCGTGGGTTTTGTAAGAAGTTTATGTTGAAGGAAATTATTGATGCCTTTGTAGTGGAAAGTGGCCCCCGTAGTTCTATTGTTGGCAGGTATTACTATAATCTTTGAAGTTTAATATCAAAGAGTATTCCAAGGAGAATTCGTGGAGTTAGGAAGCACACAGGCAGGCAGCTCTGCAGGAGTTCGTGGGCCCCAAAACATCATATATTTCCAAATCTCAGTATATATCCAGATTTCAAAGGCAACGCATATTTCAAAGGAGACTTCATGAAATATTAAAATGAATCATGTGGGAATTAAATCGTTGTTTGATATCATCAACATTGGAGCAGTTGATGCATGTATTTGAACTGGTATTGCTAGCTGTCCTGCATCATATTTGACAGCGAATTTATGATAAAGGGAACAGCAATCAACATAGAGAAGGATCAGATATATCTGTTGTGACTAAAGGAGCAATTGGCCATATTGGATTGGCTGATCTGTTTGAGGACAGCGAACAGTCTATCTTTGTGGCAGCAACCCACCATTGAAGACCAACGATTAGATATTAAGTTGTTTGGCAGTGTCTATTGATCAAACATTGATAATTTAATTTGGTATGTTGATTTTCTCTGAATTTGTATCAGCATTATAGGTCTATGTATTGGCTGCCATGAGCCATAATTGTCAATGTAACCAAGACTGATTTTGTGACAGTGGTTCATTCTTGTGTTTTGGCTTTGCATTACTAATTGGAATGATAAACAATTCTGAAACTCCTATCAGTCAAGTATGATCTTGATATCATTGTATGATACTATGTATTTGACTGCCACAGAACTGTAAATGTAATATTGTTAAAAAACTTTGAAAAGTATTGATCAGTATTTTTAGAAAATATCTTAAACAAGATATTACAGTGGTATCAGAGCTTTAAAATTTCAGTCCAATATCCATCAGGGATATTAAACATCAAAAGAACATTACATATGGATTCGCCTAAGCATGAGGAATAGATTTCACCATGAAATACACAATTGCAACCAAGATCAAAATGCCCAATTGAAGAAACCAGTCTGCTGCTATAACTGAATATAAAAGTCCGATTTTTACATCCAATCAGTAGGCAAACATGCCCTACACAAAATATGTGTAATGTCCCCTTTTCCTAGTGAGTTAGTCTATACTTGGTTCCCGTAGACTAACCAAAGTGGTTAGGGAACTCTGGGAGTTCGTTTGATCAGTTTCTGACATTCTGGCTGGGACTTGCTATTTTTAGTAAGTCGGAAAGTTGGCTATTTTGGGAAACTTATTATTGGAGGTGGAGCGTTTCGACGAGATCTTTCCAATGGTCTATTGTTCGTCAGATTCCGAGTCCATTTGCCCTTCCAAATTAAAGTCTGTAAATTAATATTCATATTTAATGGCTTGGACTTTATATTCAAGTGGTGACTTAGTAAAAATAATTAAAAGGCAAATTAAGTCACCCATGGACTTGGACGCCTCATGTGGGGAAATAAAATAAAGTTTTTAAAAAAACATTTTGCCTCCCAAAAAGGGGTCGATCCTCAAGGAGAGATTATAAAGGCACAAAGTGGAAAGCATTATTCATTCTTGATATTACATTCTATGCTTCTATTTGCTCTGCAAATGAGGGTTTGGGGGATTTCTTCCAGCCATGGCTTTTGGTGACAAAAACCACCATTGGTAGCAATCTTCCGCAGGTGTGAAAGATCACCCAAGGGGATTTTGGAGCAGCCATACTCAGTGGTTGTATTTGAGCTTCATTTTGATACCACCATTGACGGAGTTGGAGATAACAAGACATATCTTATTGCAGTTTTGTTGCAGCTGAGGAAGAGTATTAGTGACAGATTGTATTGCAGATTTGAGAAGGGTTGGGACTGCTATTTCTTCATTGCTGGCCGTACTTCATTTTGTTGGCCGTACCTCTTCATGTGTAGGCCATACCACTTCATATGTTGGTCGTACTTCTTAGAGTAGCCGTTTGGAGTTTATTGGGGTTGTTCTTCCTTGCTTAGAGGTCATTTTTGACCTAAGGGGCTATGCTGATGGTTGTAGATTGTTTCCTTGCATTTGCTGATACTTTCAATGCAAAACTCCATTGTCATGTTGCTGGTCCGTCAACAGCAGAAATATGAAGATGCTTATTTTGACATGGGTATGTGATGGTTATTCATTTTATGTCATTCTATGAACTGGGTCTTAATTATTTAGTTCATATCTGTTATAGTTTTTCTGGGTTTTCGGTGGTATGCTATATTCCTTGTATTCTGACATACACACTTCAAGAAAACAGAAACCCCCTTCTGTAACTTCTATCTAGTTCTGAAAGATCACAAAAAAAACCAAAAAAATATAACATTAACAAGATAAATCGAAAGAACAACAGGTGCAGGTTATTACAATATATATCTGCTGTTATGATTCAGCCTTAATATGATAAGTACATACCAAATATGAGCCGATAATGCCCTCAAAGGGTGGTGCTCCACAATAGGGTTGGAAACCCTAAACTCATGATGCAAATCGCCTTATGTGCAACCTTCCACAATGGGCGAATTGGTCTGCTGTAGCAAATCTGCCTTGAATGGAACCCTAGCAGCCCAAAACTCCACAAATCGCCTTCAAGAATCAAATCGCCTATGCTCCCAAGAGGTACGCTCCAAGCTAGGGCAAAACCCTAGTCTATTCGCCCATTATGGATGCTCTCAAAGCTGATATAGATTTCTGCCCTTGATGATTTGAAGCTCAAATGAATCCCCGTCATGGAATCCACAACTAGAGAAGCTAGATTGGCACCCAACTCCTCCTTGGATACTTGAGGTTTTCGTCCCAAGTTCCACTTAAGAGATCGCTCTCCAATGTATGAATGAATGAATGCTGAATGATGCTTTTGGAATGCCAATTGATCATGTATATATACACTTTCAAACTCGTCTTCTCCTCCTGGCCGACCTGGGTAATAATAGGATATTTTGAATATAGATTTCCCTCCAAGAGGGCTGACCCATGTGTAGAGTGTTGTACCTCCAAGAGAAGCGCCTAATTCAAATTAAAGATGTGAATTAGGATGATTAGCAAGGGCGTCGCCTATCATGATGACAATTATTTATTTTTATCCTTCATCAAGCGCTAGTCAAGGAATATTGTGAGTCGCCCAAGGTGAATGATGTACTCCATGCGACCATAAACAAGGTATCCATATGAATGCATCCCACATCTCTGATGAGTGTACCAAAGGCATCATACAAATATGACAAGTCATATCCTCCAAATGTCTCGGAGCCAAATGGAAAGCCCAAATCAACTCTAATGGTGACCATTCCAAAAATGGGGACATTACATATGCCATTTCACTAACCTTTGCACAAACCCAATAGGGTTGATAATACCACAGCTGCAACTTTTGCTTGCCTCATTCCTTTAAGGTCAACTGCTTGTACACTTGAAGACAAACAAACACAATGTCGCCACTTCCAATTGTTGCTTGGTCCTATGTTGGTTTGCCTATTGCTTCATCCGATTGGCACTAACCATCAAATTGTCCTTCAACAGTGTTAATATATTCTTGATTTCCTTTAAGGTGTCAACTACTATGGTACCTTCCCTTTGTGCACAACCCAATCTAGAGGCAAAGGAGCATTATAACCATATGGTTACTTAAATGGACTCCTGTTAACTGCAGATTGGTAGCTAGTGTTGTACCAATACTTTGCCAAGTACAACCAATCTACCCATTTGCCTTGTTTATCCCATGCACACATCGTAAGGAATTCTTCTAAACATTTGTACACTGCCTTTGTTTGCCCATCTGTTTGGGGATGGTAGGAGGTACTCATGTTTAATATTATCCTTATCAGCTTTAACAATTCCTACCAAAATTGGCTCTTGAAGATACAATCCCAATCACAAGTTATACGATTTAGAATTCCATACAATTTAACACATTCTGGAAATACACCTTAGCGATCCTCGACCCAATTCACCCTGACTTCATCACAGGAAAGAAGTGTACATACTTTGTCAAATCATCTACTACAACAAAGATTCCATCCTTACCCTCAGACTCTGGCAAGCCAGAGATGAAGTCTATGGATATAATTTCTCCCTTTCTAATTTTTCAAAATATTTGGGACGTCCCAAGGATGCCCCCTCTACAAGGGAAATACTCCTAATTTGGGACGCCAAGTCATCCCATGACGTCCTGGGGACATCCAATGTCCCCTATGCAAAGTCATTGTTTAAATACTTTTCTCCAAATTTGTCTCCAATTCAAAGCAGGGCACCCTAAATTCCAAATTTTGATCACCCTTTTCCACTATGTGTTAGCATTAATCCCTCGCTGATTTTCTTCTATGCTTTCTACGTTTCATCTTCCAACGTATATTTTGTTTACCGCATATAGTGTTTGCTTTTTTCATAATGCATTTACTATTTTCTCAAACTTAATGGCATTCCTGCAAATAGTCTAAAAGAAAAAGAATCAAATGAATTAAAAAAGGTATGAATTTCCTTATATTCCTTTCTACTTTTATATTTACTATATTTTTTTTCATTTTTAGATGTTATTATAGTTCCTTTCTCTTTTTTAATTTAGTTATTTTTATTTTGCTTTTTTATTGATTTTTTTCTTTAGCTTTTTATATTTTGTTTGTTTATTTGTATTTTAAGTTTATTTCTCTTCTTATATATATATATTCTTCATAGATTTTTTTGTGTTCTCAATTTTGTTACCTATATTTAGTTTTTGTATCCTATATATTTTTTTAATTAATATATAGCCATCCTCCTGCGTCCCTAAATTTTTGAGAAAAAATTGTTGTCCCAAAAACCCATCCCCCCATCCCAAAAACTCAAAGAAACATTATAGAAACCTTCATGGGGTACCTTTGTTCTCTTTGGGTGAGGTAAAGCTATCGCCTGCACACAACACAACACATCAACATATCCAATTCACATATAAACATACATAATCAAATGGCAATGCTCAATTTAAAACATGATGAAATCCACAAGCACAATCAAATAGCACACCACACAAGACTCCTAAGCCCCTAAGGCAACGAATACACAGTAAGGGACATGATACAAGGCTACAACCGAGCATAAATCTCAAATCTTTAACTACTGATATAAATGCCAAAATAATTAAGTCTACTCATTCATAAATCAAATACGTCAATAGTGTGTTGCATAAATGTCCAAAATATCAATAGTCATCCACATGAAAATGTCATAACATCTATGCTATCAGATAATCATCCATACGAACAATGTTGTAATATCCACACGGTCAAAAAATCATCAATATGAAAAATGTCATGAGAGAGAAAGCAAGGAGAGTGGAGTTTATAAGCAAAACATCAAAGCATATCCAATCTAATACCATATTAAAACCATAAGTCATAGGGAACTATTGATGCGGTTGTTAGTCACAAACAGAAATAAAAGTTTACAACAAACCTCTATTTATCTTGAAAGATATGATGAATTCAAGGTGAATTCATGATCCCAAATCTCCGTGAGTCGAGTCCTGACTATCTGATCATCACCCAGGGTTGATGTGTCTTGTTGTTAATCATGTTGGGGCCTTATGTGCTTTGGTTCATTATTTCCACAAAATTTGTCAATACTTGCAAATACCCTGTCTATTTCACCTGATTTGCATATACTACTTGACAATTCTATTAAATCTTCCAATATTAAGTTAGGATTTATGCAAATGGATGTAAATTTGATCCTAACTTTGAGTAGTTCACTTGAATTCGTCCCTGATTTAGACTGATTATAAAGATATTTCCAACTTTAATTAGTTCTACAATTATCCCTGTTTGAACTAATCTTTGCTTCTGCACCTTAAATTTGCTTAATGAAGGTGTTTAAAACATGCAATTTACTGATATTTATGCCTATTTGCATGGAATGAATCAATATTCCCACATCTTTACTATATATGCTTAGGATCTGTCATTATTTGGCATATATTTACTGTATTTGCTTATGATTGGTCATAATTTGCAATTATTTACGACTATTTATGAAATTAAAACCAAAAGATAGAGTTTGAAAATTGAAATCCTAAAATTTACTGAATTTTGGCCAATGATCCACATACACATTCTGATACTGCAATGAAAAGAAGCAAACTACACCATACTTCACCAGGATGTTCCACAGCTACGTATGATCAGCACAAATCTTCAAAGGATAATTGATAACAATATGCAATTACTTGAAGGCACTCCAAGAGGATGCAGCAATTCACAATCACATATCCAAAAATCAACCAGAAGATTACGTAGGATTTACGATCAGGAAGTAATCTACGGCTTCACTTTCATTAACTATGCAAAGAACATATACATTTACATTGATCTTGAGAAAGAACCTTGACAGAGAATTCACAAAGTTGCAGAAAATCAAAAACTTAGTGCTTAGAATTGGAACAATTCAGTTTCCCTTAGCTTCAACAATTCAATCCTCCTGTCAAAAGAGAGGTCATGGTCCTTTATAGAACAAGGTCCAAACAGTTACAATGACCCAATGGTTGGGATCCATTCAGAATAAACAACAGTCGGGATTTGTGGCACATGATTGCCAGTAGGCAATTACTCTGTGGAATACCGCTGGCAAAAGAATATTCCCAGCATCTTTGACTCAGCATCCTTCCAACTGGCAAATAGCATATTCGCCTGTATCTTCGCCTCAGCATCTTTCCAACATTCTTCATCTTTACGTGTTCTGCATATTTACCCGCCAATCACAAATATCCACAGTTTAATCATTTGTATTAATCTTTGAAATTCACCCTTTTACCTGTGTAAGAATCATGCTACAAGTAGTTTTGAATTGCCCCAAGCTCCCTGCACTGTCAGTTTAAATCCTTTAACATTTGATAAGAATGTATGCATAACATAAAATGCGAGAGGAGGCCCGGATATGGATATACGGATGTTAATATTCGGTCTAAAATGTCCATATGACAATGTCCATGTGACAATGTCCATATGACGTCGGCAGAAGACCATATTCAACCATCGCTAACCAAAGAAACGGGTATCAGGGCTCGCTTAGCCTTCGAGAATGGGATATATGAATACCTGCTGCGAAAAACGTTCATATGAAAATATCTTGATGACGAAAACATCTGGATCACATCAGCGATCATCATAGTCAACCATTGTTGACCGAGGACATAAGTATCGGGTCCTAGTTCATCTTTAAAAATGAGGTATAAAAATAGCTATGGCGAAATATCCCTATGCAGAATATCCCCGTTGAAAAGTCCACGGGTAGGACACGTGGCCCTTTCCCACGATTCTGCGAGTATGAAACAACACAACAGAGGGAGGTCCGCGGAACAGCGAAAAACCATTTAGGTTGCACCACGTGGCACCTCCGGACCCACCATAAAACCCACAGTAGCATTAAAGACGCGTGGCCCTTTTTCACATTTCCGCGACCATGAAATAAAACATTAGAATGAGGCCCGCGGAACGGCGGAATACCACATGAACCATTGGGAAAAGTAAGGACACATGGCCCTTTTCCACGCTTTCGCAAGTATGAAATAAGACAATGGAAAGAGTCGCTTGGAACGGCCGAAAACATTTCAAGCCCCGGCACATTAATCATCGAGACCCACCAAAACCTACGGCAATAGTAATAAGGACACGTGGCCCTTTATCGCGTTTCCACGGCCATAAAATAAGACAATAGATAGGGGCCTACAGAACGGTGGAAAACATTTTAAGTCTTGGACACGTCGACACCGGGACTCACAATAAACCCCTTGACAATGGAAAGGACACGTCGCCCTTCCCCGCAATTCTATGAGTGTAGAATAAAACCCTAGAAGAAAGCCTGCGGAACAACGAAATTCATTTAGGTCGTGCCACGTGGACGCCTCCCAGTGCTTCTGCGGATATAAAATAAAACCATAGTCGGAGGTCCATGGAACGGCGGAAAACTATTTAGGTTGCACCACACGACACCTCCAAACCCACCATATGCGGTTAAAACGACATCGTTTGACTAGGTAAAGAGGGGGTGAACTTTACTAAGGGGCTCGGACTTAAATATTAAAGTAAGATTGTGAATATTTCACGTATGAATATTTCGAAAAGGATATCCATGTGACTAATATCCGAATGACATCAGCCAACCTTAGGTTGTTCCATGAGACAAAATCGAATGACGTCATCGGGATATGGATATTTCGACAAGGATATAGATATTTGGCAAATGTGAAATATCTATAATGTCCCCTTCCTAGCCAGTTCAACAGGTTGACTCAATTAGCTTATTCTAGGGTTCTCGTAGGCTAATGGTTGATGGTTAGGGAACTTCAGTGGGGATTTCCAGCAGTTGTGGCATATATGGATGGTTGATTAAGTTCCGAACTTTGGTTTTGAGCACATCTTTCCTTTCCAAGGTGTCTTTGGACACATTTTCTAAGACTTCCTATTTCTCGTAAGTCAGGCGGGGTCACCGGTGGAGTTGGTACTGGCATTTCTATTTTTAGTAGCATCGGTGGGAGCAACTTGCACTAGTTTCACGACAATTGAAGTGGCCGAGGAATATTATTTTAATTGTCAATATATTTTAGTTAAATTAAATATTTAACTTATAATGTTTTAAATGTATAAGTTACTTTATTTTATAAAGTGACTTAAGGGGGGAGATATAAGTGTGTAATGTCCCCATTTTGAGTTAGACATGATTTTGGTTTGAGCTTGGTTCTAGAGGATGAAAATCTATAATGTTGGCTCAACAAGTGATTTCATGTGGATTTTGGCTAAGTATTATTTGGTGTTATTTTCTATATAGCTAAAATATTGTGTTTTTTCTAGCCAAAGGGTAGAAAATATAAATGTTGGAGGATAGAAGAGTGGAAGATGGAAAATGTCAATCTTTAATTGCATTTTCAATATATGTTATTTCTATATTTCCAATGCCACTTTGGAGGATGGACGCCTAGAGGAAAGGAGCTAAAAATAAAATAATATTTTTTATTATTTTAATGGATCATGTGCCATTGTCCAAGGAGAAGGTGAAAATATTTAAAATAAATATTTTATTTTTCCAAGGAGAGATCGCCGCCCAAGGAGAAGGGTTCTAAAAATAATAAAATATTGTTTTCCCTTTGATCACCGCCCGAGTCTCAAGGGAAAAAATTAATAAATGTTTTATTCTCCAACGAAGGAATCGACGCCCATGTGAAGCGAAGGAAAAATATTTAATTAAAAATAAGTTTTTAAATATGGGCGATCCATGGTGACAAGGAAAAAACAATAAAATATTATTATTTTATTGGTTTTTAAATGCGTGTGAGCAAAGAGGTGAAAAGCATTTAAAATTGTTATTTGACAATTGCTTTTCCATTAGTGGATTCCAAATTCTTGCAAAATTGGGCAAATTGGGACACCTAGGCCAAGAGGAGGATAAATAGGCTTGCTTGCCTTCAATTTGTAACTATTGATCACTTGGTAAGTTTTTCATTTTGATGTGTTTTGACTAAAAATTGCATTTTCAGTGTTATCAAGGAGATGATCCCTTGATTTTGGTGGTTTGGAGATGATCCCATTCCACATTGTGAGATGATTTCATATGGATTTCATCATGGATGTTAATTTGCAGGTTTTCATGGAGGGTTTGAAGGACATTTGGCTGATATATGAAGACACATTCATCTATTATTGATATTTCATGCATCTTGGGCTAATCGCTTGGCATTGAGAAGTGTTTGTTTGCAATTTGGAGTGATTCACATATTCAGATTTTCATGACAGCAGGGTACAGCAGAGGATAATTTGCAGATCTGAGTTTGTTTTGACATCATTTGAAGACTTTGGCATCACTAATACCCTCTGTACTTCCATCGCTGCCTTCCTAGTGCTTATCGCTAGGGTTTGAAGGTGTATTTTGGCATATTTTTGGTACCTTTTGCAAATCTGGGCAGTCTGATCAGGTACAGCAGTCATATCAGTCATATCAGACATTTGATTGGGCTTCTACAAGGCTATGACAGAGCTTATACATCAGCTTGTTCATTCTACATTGCCTTGGAACTATTTGGCTAGGGTTTGGAGTTCATTGTTACCACTTTTGCATTTATTTTGAAGTCTGATTTCAAATCAGTCCCAATCTGATATAAGGGACAGCCAAAGACAATTGTAATCAGCCATTGAATGAAATAAGAAAGAGAAGTATTGTTGCCGGGTATGCCATTTGATGATTTATATGTTTCATATGCTATATGTTATGTGTGATGTTTCAAGTCCTTTTGTTACAATTTGATTATATGATAGAAAAGTGTGATAACATTGCATAAAGAACCAAAAAAATTGCATAGAACTAGTAGGGTTCTTTACAAAGTGTGTTTTAAAAGTTGATGTGCTAGGAGATGGAGGCACTCAACCCTTGGGAGTTATAAGGAGTTTTAAAATGTTATTAAAATATTAAAATTAAAAGACTTCATTTTGGGTGTTGGAATTGGAGGAAGAATAAAAGTGAAAACTGAACTCATTCATTCATCTTATTGTCATGCATTTTATTTTCTGGAGTTTTTGCTTTGAGAAGCTGGTAATCTTCAAGGGTTTGTAGAGACAAAAACCTCTGCAAATACCACTTCCTAAATGATTCAAAGACATCATCTAGGGAGTTGCTGGTGATTCTATACAAGGATCACGCTCAGGCATTTATTGAAGAATTTTCTATTGGTTTTTCTCATGAGTTTAATGCAGATTTTCTGAGATGGTTTGAAGGCAAAATGCAGATGCAAATGAGAGAGTTTTGAGTTGTTTAGAGCTGCAGTGATCTTCATGAGGGCCGTACCATTCCTTGTGTTGGACGCCATCCATTGCATGGGGTTTTGAGTGTTTAATCTGCTGTTTACTTCCTTCACAATTGGCACCAAACATTATCAGCTGCAGACTATTGAATTATGGTAGAGTGCAGGGCAGATTAAAGTGTTAAATCTGTTTTATTGCTCTGACAAAACCCTCACCAGGCCATACAGCCTCATACCAGGGACGTGGGACACTTAGGAGTCAAAACGCCTCATTCTGGAGGCTCTTTTCACTTGCATTTCAGGCGTCTAGGGTTCATAACTAATTATCTTGTATTTGCTGATTGGAGAAGTGCATATTGGTGCTGCCTGGAGGCGTTTCTATAGCATCCCTCTTGCTGGTTTTGTATATCAGACCTGTGACATTGTAAATCTGCAAATGGGTATGTCATTTAATTGAAGTTTATGCCATTTAAGCATCTGGGTAATTGTTAGTTTATTCGATTTGAGTAATTTTGCTATGTGGGTATTGTTGCATGCCAAGCTATTCGTTGTTTAAATTATTGCAAAAAATGTTATGAATGAGAAAACAAACAAACCCAAACAGCAGCAAACCAGATAAACAAAACAGAAAAAATTATCATCAAAAAACTCTACAAACAGGGTGTATACTACAATATCCCTATCCAAAATGTCCAAGGGAGAAATATACCTTTGACCAGAACTTTGACCCTGCACAACTTTCTCAGTTTAAGGAATTTTGACGTGATGTAAAAGGCAAAGTTGCTTGAAATTTCACCCTCTATCTATTGGTGACCTTTGTACAAGAAGATTCAGACCTTAAATTTTAAGAGGATCGGGACATGGCCTTTTACCATACCGCCCAAAAGGGAGAGGAGTACACAAGCAAAGCCAGGGAAAAAGTTGGGTCCTTGTTTTGCTAAGGCAAAATGGGGCATGTTGTGAGACCACACAATAGGAACTATGGTGTGGCACTAAAAGAAACATGCTTCAAATGATAATCTTGTTGAGCACTCTATAATCAATGCAAAGATGGTATGATTTGTCTTTCTTCCTAGCTATGACCACTGGCTTAACATAAGGGTTGTTGCTCAAGATGATGAACCCAACCTCCAATAACTCTAGTATAACCCTTTCAATCTTTGATTTTTCAAGGTGGCTATACATGTAAGGGTGCACCATTTTTAGGCCCTTAGCAAAATCAAGCTCAATAAACATTGCAATGCCCTATGCAAATGTCAAAATCTTTGGTAGGTCTTGGTAGACTAGCTTATAACAACAAAATAGCTCTAAAATTTCAAGAACTTGCTTGTGGATCAAAAGAACCCACATCCATTCTAACAAGTGAACCATAAATCTGAAATGATATTTCTTCAAAAGTTTGATAAAGTCTTGCTTTCCCTCAAAGGTAAGGATTTGATAGTATACTCACAGTACCCTTGCTTGAATGTCAATAACAATTCTTCGTAACTGCAAGACTATGTTCCTAGTGAGTACGACCATTAAACAGCCAGTACAACATCCACTTCCCCAATATCAACGTAGTATTTATCCTTGTATAATCAGCCACTGTAAGCTCCATTTTATGTGCCACTCCTAGGCATTCAATAGCCCAATGGACTAGTACCCAAATAGGAAAACTCTCAGAAATGCCTAAATGAAAATGCAGCCTAGGACTTGTTTCTTGTCTACAATGTTAATTGTCCTACCAAGGTTGACTATGACCAAAACCCGGTTCTTTTCTATATGGGAAATAAACTTGAAGGTGTCAAGGCAGTCCAACCCAAGGTTTCAAAACTCATGACTCAGCAAAACTGGGCAGACCCAATTTTGACTTGGGCTTGGCGGCTCAGCAAATCTCAGTAAATTAAAAAATACTGAAGTTCATTAACTCAGCAAGACTCAGCTAGGCAAGTTAATGGACAATTTACTCGGCTGCAAAAGTAACTCACAAATTACACAGGTACTCAAGAGTTTTGATCTATGGTCCAACCCTATCATTGGAGAGAGACATAGATTGTTTCCTACTTTTACCACAAAAGAGACTGACTTTCCAGTTCACACTCAACATCACATTTCTCAAGGGTATATTCGTTATCAAGTTCCAGTTCAAACTCATATGGACACAAATCTTCAGCAATGTAGAATTTTCCGGAGTTACATACATGAACCTTACCCTCAAGATTGGAATAGTTACAAGAAGGTTTTGCAATTTGGTGGTTAAGGTTTATGACAATTAGATGGCTAGGATTTTCTGATAAAAAAACAGTTTTCTCCCCTTCCTTAACCTTTCTATCAAAGGTATTATTTTTCTTCAAAAAAAATAAGATCTTCCTTATAGTTTCTACATGGATGTCCGATTTCCTATCCACAGAGATAGCATCTTTAAGAGATCGGTTATTAACATCCCTCCATTAGTTTGAATTTATGATGACAATTTGGAGATACAAATAGCAAGCACAACATTTTTCAGGAGTCTTTCCTTTGATTCAAGATTTTGAAACTTCTTTGTATAGTCTTCCACTACCATTTCTCTCTTAAAAAAAAAATCATGAATTGAGTCAGTACATTTTTTGAGAGAAATCCTCAATAAAATGGATAAAGCTGTAATATCCCCAATGGGATCTGCCCTAAAATTCTGATTTTTATTTTCTGAATTCTGCCCTAAATTTCTGCACTTTTGTTTTCTGCTGAAACCCTAGAAATCTGCTCTGATTTTCTGATTTTAATTAAACAGGGACAGCGACATTTATGCAACCAAATGCTCAAATAATAAAGCAATCATGAACCCTTATGATTATATCTTCAAGCATGAACTTATTCAACCCTAAATAACATCCAATTGCAAACATATATAAGGAACAAATCTGATTTCTGGGTTGTCCAATCTGCTGTTATAAATCAGAATTCTGAATATGCAAATTACATCCAAGAACATAGGCCAATCATGCCCAAATACAAATCAGATCTCTGCTGTTACAAATCAGACCTATCAATAGGTTCATACATACCAAAAGATGCACAATGGATGCTCCAATGCAAACCCTAGCTGGGTGAATTACATCAGCTAGGCAAAGATGTCAAAACACATACATATCATGATGAATGACTCTCCAAGACCTCTCCAAGGATGGCACTTGCTGCTGCTATGAATTAGGGTTTTAGAAAACCCTAGACAATGAAGAAATCGCCTTCACCAAGATGGCACTCCAAGTTAGGGCAATGCCCAATGCAAAATGAATATCAAATGCCACCAAAAGATGCTGCTCCCAAATCTGGTCTTGAAATCTGAATGTGTAAATCTGCTCAAACCCTTCGTAGATCTCCAATGAAGTGCAAGTAGGTCTCCGTTATGAAACCTTCACAAGATGAATTAGGTTTTTGTCCAATTCACCTAGAATCACAAGCGTTTTCGTCCTTGGATTCAAGCCCAACAAAGTTGCAGCTATATGAGATAAACTCAATATAAAAATAGGAATGAATGATATCATGAAATGACCACAATTGATCTTCTATTTATACATGATTTCATTTTCTTCTCAAGCTGGCTGAGCAAGACAAGATTATCCTTTTTATTTTATTATTTTTCTTCCCAAAGTGGGCCGACCCTCTCTAGACAAGATTGGCGCTCAAATGACAAATTAAAGATTTGTCCTTTGTGTTCTTACTTCTTTCCTCCTTATGCCGACCTCCATTTGGGCGCTCCAACAAGAGATGAAACATTATTTTATTTTATGCTTATTTACTCATCTTTCCAACCTCCAATTGGGTCGCTCTTCTATAGGGCAATTTATTCTATCAACATTGACTCCACCAAAAATACCACAAAATTATACCAAGTCATATTCCATCATCTATTTGCCCTACAAAAATGGCCAAGTGTGAAAACTTGCCAATTAGGTCATCACTAGGTGATCACTCCGAATATGGGGACATTACAAAAGCTTTCTTTAGGATTTCCAAATAACCATATTTTTCCCATGTATGAGCTGCCCCCTCAAGACGTTGCAAAGCCACATTCAATTTCTCCTATGGGTCATAAATTCATTACACACTAAATGATAGTAGAGTCAGACCTTATTTAATCATGTGTGTATCTCTACTTCCTTCCCAAAACCATGTTGGGATCTTCATTTGCAAGTTAAAAGAGGCTTACCACTGTTGTTTTAATGCCTCTTCCTCCTATTTCTCATCCATGCATGCAGGGGAACCCCAAGGGCTGCCATCCCTTTCATCAAACTCTGGACCCATTGGCCTTTTTTCCAAAAGGCATCAGCTCCTTGATATTTGTTTTCTACAAGCAATCATATCAGCTCTTCCTTTGTCACAAACTTTCAAGTTAATCTCAAACAAACACCCCTTTGTATTTATTTATTTTTCATTTTGATTGTGATGGCATTCAAACCAACTAAAGCTCCAATACAAAACAAACTGCATAAAATAATGAAATGCAAAAATAAACATGAAGATAAACTGGAACACTTGCTCAACCCAAATGGACTGCACCAAAATAGTGGTGGGATCTTCATCTAAAAGTTAAAGGACGCATTGCATTAGCCTTGTTCCACCTTTTCGTCTGGCTCTTCAATCATGGGGTTAGGTAAACTCCAAGGTTGACATTCATTTCATCAAACTCTAGACAAAGACCTATTGGCCGTTTTTTTTGAAAGAGAACAGCTCCCTGATATTTATTATGAATTCTACAAGCAATCATGGCATCTCTTCCTTTGTCACAAACTTTGAAGTTATTCTCAGATAAACACCCCTTGGCCTTTTTTTTTACTTTTATTTTTTGTGGCAACAACAATGAAACCAACTAAAGCACTAATACCACTTGTCATATTCCTACACTATTCGGAAAAAACAAGGTGCATTAAATATTTTAAATAGCAAAAACTAATATGCAATAAAAAGGGGACACACACTCACCCAAGATAAATTGCACCTGCAAATCCAACTTTAAATACATGTACTCCACAACGGTGGTTCTTTATATTCCATTGAAAAAATAAAGATTGAAAGAGACATCTATTTGGGCTTTTCCTTGCTATATACTTCAAGGGTAGGTAGCCCTACCTAACCACTGGCCAACCTTTTATTAGCCCGAGGTACACATTTATAGCTTAATAACACTAAGACTATCGACCTAGAACAAAACATCCTATAATATAAAGCTAATAATATGTTATGCCCAAGTACACAACAGCATTTCAAGATATTATTCCTTCTTTTGTGATACTGGGACAAGTTTAGATGGAAGAAGCAAACAAGTATTGGAGAACACCTAAGTTGCCAATTTTGGTACAAGAACAGATACGGGTTCAAGGTTTGGGTACAATGGTATGGTGATTTATTCATTTCCTTATGTATATATATAACACACCTAAGTTGCCGGTTTTGGTACAAGAAAAGATACGAGTACAAGGGTTAGGTACGCTGGTATGGTGATTTATTCTTTTCCTTGGATATATATATATATATATATATATATATATATATAAAATAAATTAATTAATAATAAATATTATATTTATAAATGTTTTTATTTATTAAATTAATTAATATTAAATATAAGTGGGTGGATGGGCGGGAGTCCTTCCACACAACGGGTGTGGAAGGACCGGGGTCGTGTTTTGCCAGCCAGGATGCCTAGGTGGCAAGTGACTTGGATAGAAGGGTTTTGATGTGACAAGGGTGGCAGAAGTGTAATGAAGGGAAGGTCATTAATTTAGCCACGGCTTGCATTTCAATCATAGCGCGACTTCATTTCAAGGCAAGCTGCCTTGGTTTTCTACATGTGCCTCCAATCGTGCTTTGCTAGGAAGATTCGAGAAGACATTTCTATTTATTTAGAGAAGCCGAGTGTAGGGGTTTTTCAACAGTGTCTTTCAATTTGAATGGCAGGTGGGTCTGGTTTTATTATGAGGATTTCGATGGAAGGATTGGTTTGTTTGGGAATGGATACACCCATTCAAGTGGAGAGTGCAGTGAGACAACTCGCCTTCAAAGGTCCGAGGACTAATCATAGACTCAAGAGGATTCTGCGCGTAAATGACGACTTCATTCTGCTGGCGGTGAAGTTCATCTTGGGCAAAACTTTTCTGGAGGAGTGCGAATTCTACCAAGTCGACACTTCAATTGTGTCCAAGTTCATGGCATCCTTGTTAGACGCTGGCATTTCAAAGGAGAAAACTAGTCTTTTGGTAAGGCAAATTTTCATTGACAATTTGCTTGTTGGAGTGGCGGATATTATCAAGGCAGCCGAGCCAGGAGTGGGCATCCCTAGGCCTTCAAATTTTCATCTGCTAGAGGACAATGTGGCGGTGATTCATTATTTTCCCTTTCTGCTAAACCCTAAAGGCTGGCCGCTCATTCTGCACAGAGAACAAGTCGTGGCAGGGGTGGCTTTTCTATTGAAGTTGTTGCAGATTGAACCGCATGATGGCTCCTTCGACTGGTTAGAAGGATTTAGTGTAAGGGCGGCAAATCTTGGTTTTGAATAATAGCTATGACTGGTTGTAGTGGATGTTTGTTTCTCTGCTTTGGTTTCAGTTCGGCATAGGGAAAGAAGTCTGTGCAGGGTTTTGTTCTCTCCCCTGTAGCTATATAATCTGATGGCCGATAGGCCAAATTTTGGTATTGTACCCCTAGATAGTTGGCAGGCCTTGCATGGCCATTTTTTTGCACAATGGAGACCCTACGTGGTCAAGTAGCTTCCAATATAGAAAGAATAGGAGATAACTGCAAACAATATGCAGTCAGAAATGTAATCATCTTTTTCAAATCAATATAATCTATAATCTTACGAAGCAAAAAAAAATTAATATTAAATATAAAATAAATATATTAGATAAATAAAAATAAAAAACCTAGAAACTTACCCCCGTTAATGGGGATGGGTGTGCTGAGACCTGGCAGAAGAGAAAGGAGACGAGGTGGACACCGCCTACGAGGGGATGGGCAAAGATTAATTTTGATGGCGCCTCTAAGGGGAATCCAAGTGCTTCCAGTGCAGGTTGCCTGGTGTGGGCTCACAATGGTGATATTCTAGGAAAGGCGGCAAAAAAGCTCTAACAATGAAGCTGAAATACAGGCTCTTATTTTGGGCCTTAATTTATGTTGCTTCCTCAAGGTTAAGAAGGTAGAAATAGAAGGGGACTCCCTAGTAGTGATTAATGCCTTGAGAAAAAGGGGTTTGTCTAACAGGAAATTAAATGACCTCTTATTGGAGGCGCTAAGTATTTTGGATGGCTTTGAAAGCGTGATGTTCAACCACATGCTAAGGGAAGGAAATAAAGAGGCCGACGAGGTGGCCAACATAGCAATCAACTCAAAGCATGCTCCTTTGTGGGAAGTAATGTGTAATGAAGATGCCAACTCTCACGACTGACAACCAGTCTTTTCCCTGTGTTAGAATAATGGAAAAGAAGCATGCGGCGAGGGTTTTATGGCGGTTGGTTGGGCTTTGGCGTTGGACAGTTCCTTCGTTGGTTTTTGTGAAACTTGATAGCTGGAGCTCATTCAGAATCGACACTCCAATTAGGCTTACATGCAAGAAACGGAAGATGTCCTTCTTGGGGTGTATTACATAGAAGCGATTGAGGCAAGTTTTCAAGCCCGAGAGTGGCATTGTGCTCTTTGCAATAGAATGGGTGCTGGGAGAGAGGTTCATGGTGGCAGAGCATAGGTATAGGGTTAATTCTGACCTAGCGTCAATGTTTCTTGCTATTCTTTTGGATGCAAACGAAGACAAGGCGGCCATTACAACACTTGTGGATGCCTTTGTCAAAAAAGACTTCTGCGGCAACTCGAAGCAGGTGGTGTGCTTGGTCAGGCCGAGAATGGGCATACCTCGGGCAGACGAATTCCATAAGATCAATGTGGCAAGAGACGCCGTGACCTAGTTGTCGTTCATGGAGGAGGATGGGGTTGAGCAAATTGCAGGGAGAAGGAAGCATGCCGCGAGAGGGATTTCATTTCTGAAAAAGCTTATTAGGCTCATGGCAGAGGACGCCTGGATGATGGAGGTGCTGGAGTCTTATTATGCTAAGGATGTCAATGCTTAGAAGGGTCAGTTAGTAGTTTTTTTGTTGTTTGTATCGGGTGGCATAGTTATGGTTTTCTGTTGTTAGCTTCTGGATTAGGCTGGTTGATAGGGTGATAATCTGCAAGGATTTTGTCTGTCTTGTGCTATATGTTATATGGGGTTTTTATGTATTGTTCAAAACTATGTTAAATATTTTGTTAAACTTTAATATAATGGGAGCAGGCCCCAAGCCTGCAATTTACCGAGCATAAAAAAAAAAACCTATAAACTTAGATTATTAAAAACAATGAATCGATAAAGTATTCACTATAAAATATTAAATAATTAGGAAAGCTTGTAAAGTGTTTGCCGTGTTCAGTTGAATATAATCGGGAAAGCTTATAAAATTAATTTATCGATTGTTTAGGTTTTCTATGATAGAAAGAAAGAATGTACGGTCCACACTTGGCAAATAATTAATGGAGTACGTTTAATTGGGAAATGCTGAGTGGGCATTGGGTTTTCAACAAGTGAATAATAAAAGGTGCCTAAGAAAGGAGTATGTTTGTCAAGGATCGGGGGATAGAACGCAAACCTAGCCTCACTAGCTAGGTTGGATTTCGTTTCTTGGAATTGAAAGATTCAGTTTCAATAACTAGCACCTCCATCTCAGAAATTTTTGATTGGTTCAAATTATTTTATTTCATTGACTGTTCAGAAATATGGAATTTTTTTTAACTGCTGGGAGCGGATTTGGGATGATCGTTCATGCCCCCGACCCCACTCCCATTCAGTCCTGCAATGGCACCCATATGCAAGGAACTGATAACAGAGAACACCTTTCATCCATTAAAATTCTGATCAACTGCTCAAAATTTTCGCCACGGGATAAGTCTCTTACAATAGCAAGACAATCTTCTTCAAAATCTGAGTGGCAAGGAGCATTTGTCAAGGATCTTTTCAACAAATATTGTATTTATCAGTAGTACCAAGCTTTGCAAAGTTGTCTCATCCAATCGTCAAAGTATATTCAATGCACTCAATGTCAATGACCGATGAAGATCATTATCCATTTAATTTGGACTATCTGTGTTGATGAAAATATATTTTTGGTGCAATTATTATGCATTTGACTATTTATTATTTACATTGAGATGACTTTATGTATATTTTGATGTTTATGAAATTAGTTATTCTCTAAATGTAAAAGTTCCAATATTTCATGTAAATTTTTAGTTTGTTAAAATTTAAGATTGCAGCTCAATTTTGAGTACATGCACGTTTCTCAATTAACTGCTGCTATGATATGTATTTCATTGCTATGAAGTTATTTTCTTAAAATGAAAATATCCCCATCTTTAAAAATTCGATATTTTATGCACATTTATGTTGACAAGTCTCATTCAATTCTTGATATCAAATCTGGCCAAGTCTTGTCAACTCCAAAGTAACCGTCTTCACCGAGTCCGGCCAAACCTTGTCAACTCCAAAGTGACCGTGTAATGTCCCCTTCTAGTAAGTCAAATTTTTCACAACCCTACACAATTCAACTTAGTAAAAGAGAACATTAGTATTCAAGATTAAGTATCAAACTCATATATTTTCCACATTTGTACTTAAGGTTTATAATCATATAATCATAGTCACATACATTTCATATTTATACTTATAGTTATAATTCATATCAAGTTCATACATTTCATATTCATATTCTTTCTCTCATCGTTCTCATGATTCATCTCAAGGAGGTTCTTGAGTAGCCCTATCATTAATCAATCCCTATTCCTCATATGAGCATGGTTTGTTAAGGTGCTTGATATATCCATCCCATACGGAGGCCCAAAGGTTTCACATTACACACCGTGTTCCTCACCATTTGGCTCAAGAAGCTTCATGCTACACGCGGCATTCCTCACTTACTTGAGAGTCACCATCCGTAGGGCACATAAATTATGAGCTCATATTACCGTAGGCCCAAGAGCTTCACTCTACACGCGGTGTTCCTCGACTCTTGGCTCAAGGGACTTCAAACAACATGCGGTGTTCTTCATCCACTTGAGGGTCACCTAGGTCCAATTTTTGCCGTTAACTTAACCCCATACACATAGGTTAATAGAAGTGATTAAGGATGAGGCTTGAACATCCCTTTGATTACATCACAAGTTCGTGAGCCACAATTCATTATTCATCATTTGGAAATCTTTATATCTCTATCCTTGTTCCTTCATGGAACCTCATTTCATCATTTATTCATAGCCTTATACTAGGCTTCATTGCTAATTCAATTCATACATCATTGTACATATAGCTTTATATCATTTATATTTAATTTCAATCATAAGACAATTAACTAATGACTTGTTTTCATTTCTAATCATGATTCATTTGTTCATACCCCAATTAGATTTGTTCTAGTATTATACTTCTTATTAACAGCCATGTAATCATCCTATACTATTTGCTTATGCATTGAATAAGGAAATCTGAGTACTTGTCATACCTTGATTTAGTGTATTCATTTATTAACATTCATTCATATTGACTGATTTGCTTATTAAGACATTTCTAATTTCATATATCTATCTATCATCAAATATATATCAGAATGTTTACATTTAACTTGCTACATTAAAGATTCAAGTACCTTTCTCAATAGGCGTACCTGGTATAAGTCTTGCTAACTCTTACCTCTGCTGTAGCAGTCCCTTTTCCTTCTGGTCCGTATTTACCACTGAATAATGCTTCGATATTTCTTATTCTTCTATATATATTCAGATATGATATCCTTCCTTATATATCTGAAATATCCTCAATAGGCAAATACTTTACGCATCTTTCTTTGTTTGAAATTGCTCTTCCAAACAATACTCTGCTTCGATCCATGATGATGATACCAATTATGTGCATTGGTTGATTTGGTGCTGGAATATTATTTAATGCTGCGGATATATGATATTCCCCATCGTGATGTAAGATCCCCTTCCCTTTATTGATCGATGGAGGTTGGATGATTTAAAGGTTTGGAGAGTTGCAATGTTTCTAAGGGGTATGTCGCTTACCTTTTGAAGACATCTGCTGCGTTTGTTAAGGCTTTCGCCGATTTGTTAATCATTGTTTGTTAAATGGCAGTGTCTCCCTTAAAGTTGTTCGCTGGCTGTCTTAGTCATTATTTATATGAGGTCGGCGTCACTTTTAGAGAGGCCCGATCTTAATGATAATATTAAAGTTTAGGCATAAATTTGTTATGATATATATATATTATTGTTAATATATATTTTGTTATTATTAATACCTATATTGAGTTTATGTTTATATTAATATTAATAATAACATCTCTCATATATTATAATATTTAAATTATTAATATTATTATTCATAAATATTTTAATAAATATAATATATTTAATTAAATAATAATATTATTTAATTTTATAATATATGTATTAATAATATATATAATGATTTCTACCATTTGTATTGATATTTTACAAAGGCAATTTATCGTCTTTTAACATGATGTTTTAATCTTTAATTTAAATAATGCCTTAATATCGGGACATGACAGACCAGCCTCACCAAGTCTGATCCAAGCATGAACCATATGACCAAAGGATGGTTTAGTTGACCAATTTCTTCAAGCAGAAAATATTCTCAAGTGATTGGATGAATTATTAGAAAACCTAAATACAGCTTTCAAAATTAGAACAAACAGGCCATATAGTTTGTGGCCACCATAAGAAACAGCTATATTAGACCATAGAACAGAAGCTCATGCCATATGATATAAAATCAGCAGGTTTGTGTTGTGAGGGAAAAGTAAACCATAGAAGGATAATCATAGTGTTTTGAGAAAACACCACGACTGATCAACCTTTCTGACTTTGTTTATAAGATGCCAAACCCTAGTCCAAATATGAATAACAAGAAGGAAAATCCCTGTAGTAAAATATTGTTTGGTATGGAAAAGGGTTTTTTTTCCAATTGACTGTTGGTAGAGGTAAAAATTTGACTAGCATTCAACCTGAAAAAGCAGTGAACATAATTCTCTGGAAGACCTACAATTATAAAGAAAATGTCATTTCTGCCCCAGAATCTCTGAATTTGAATAGATGACAATTAATCTAAGGAATGAATAGCTGACAAGATGTAAAACAAGGAATAATGGTACTGCTCCTTGTTCAACTTTCTCAAAGAGGAATGTTCAAATCTTGGCAAAGAGGATCATCTTGCCTGACAGGGAAGAGCAATCTGGTGACTGAAACTGAGATGCATGGGATGTTTCCTAGGAACCTTCATGTTGGTCTTCAGTGCCCTCAGGTTATGTTATGGTGACATACAAATAACCACTTGATATTCTAAACAATTACCTCATTAATTCTTATTCTTCAAAATAGGTTTAACACATCTAATGGAAGATATTTCCTAACTCTTGTCAGTTTCAAACTAGTAGCATAGAACATGGTCTGCATGGTAGAACATGAAAATTTACCATTAAATTAGGGTTTGCCTCACAAAGCACAAGTTGGTATCTAGACTTTGAGCAAAAAAAGAAAAATATTATCAAGCAGCACTGGAAGAGAAAATCTACAACGGAAGTGATAAGCTCTAGCAGGATGATATAATTACCCTGTTCAGCTTGTAAAGTGCTGCAACCATTTCAGCTGTCCTGCCATGAACTGCAGAAGCCACCTGAATCACACTATAACATGAATCAATACTTGATTTCTTTGAATGATTTGATTTAGCTCCTCTATTATTTTATTTTTAAATGATATTTTAAGGGCAGTTTTTCCAAACCAAGTCCCTTTATATATTACAATTTCAAATTTCAAATAAAGATATCAGATCGTCTTAGAAGGTACTACAGAGAAAACCGACACAGTTAACCATTCTGCATTACTAAATAGCAAAGATCATGTGCATGCATCCATGTCTATGAAAATTAAGAATATAATACACATATTGGTTCGATATCATACAATGTAGATAAGGTTGTAAACTATACACACACACACGTGTATGTGTGCATGTATAGGTATGAGTATGGGTATGCATATGCATATGTACTCCCAAAAATATGTATATATATGTGGGTATATATGTATGTATGTGTGAGTATAGATAAACATATAATATACTAATTAAGAACATACCTATTGGATCTGCAGAAATGAAGATACATGATACTGAGAAACAAAGAGGAACCACTCAAGAAAAACAAATAGTAGACTATATGGCAGCAAGAGGCACTACGCTTGACTAGACAGTAGGGAACACTATATTTGCTCATGAATATTAAAAAGCAGTTAACTTGGGCATTTCTTCATTGAAGTTTGACCACTTTTTTTAAAAAAAGCTTCTTTCGTTACTTATAATCTATGTGGGACTAACATGGATTAGCAATATGGGAATAGAATCCAATATAAATACAGCAATTTTTAATGATATGTGCTATTAAAAAATAAACAATAGCTTGGCAAATGTTATCATAATACATTAAAAGAATTAAAACAAAAAAATATCAGCTAAAAATCCTTTAAATATCAGAACAGAAGAGTGTGATATATCTAAGAAGAAATGAGCTTTGCCTATCTTTTGAAACTCGTAAGTGTTTCTTTCTTAGTTTCTTTGAATTTCCTCTAATGAAAACAACTAAACAAAATTTCCTCTAATGAAAACAACTAAATTGTTTAGTTGTTAATAGAACACTATGTTGTGAAAATGAGAAACTTATTTTATTACAAATAATCTATGTTGCATAAATAGAGATAAGTACCACTATAGATAGATAGATAGAAGATTTTTAACGTCCATGAGGCCAAAGATAGCCTATGGGGCAGCAGACCTTGTTATTTTTTATTTCTGAAGTGCTGATCTTCTGCCATTCAATTTGATAATGAACTCCCTCATTTTCTCAACCATCTCCTCGTTGAACAGATCTTGTAACAAAGCTGCCACTAAATTACTTGTGTAATTGACCCGGATGTCATTGTAAGCTTTACATTCCAAAATAAAGTGATTTTTTATGTTTCCACTGCCCCAGCTGTGCAAAAGACACAAACTCAAACTTTCCATACCTCTTTTGGCCTTTTCCATCTACCCATTTCACACCGAAGATGATGTGAGTTAGTCCTTAACTGAGCTATGAGAATCTACGCTCTCCAGGGGATATTGGCCCCTAAATAGGCCTTTTGTTGATGGTCAGAAGTGGGGTTAAATTCCTCAAGGTAATAATTCTTCTTTCTCCATAATGCCTTTTCCCACATATACTTGTAAAACTTATCTATAACAAACGCCTTTATTTCTTTGCTATTATTAGGACATGCATTCAAGTGAATGTGCCATTTGCTCATCCACCTGCTGCTTTGCCTCATCCATGACTTCTTTCTCTCATTCAGGACATCTTTAAAGACAACCTTGGGCCATCTATTTGCCTCCATTTGTTCGATTTTTTTCAAATATCTTAAGAGACGCACCATAAAAATGGCTTCAATAGGAACTGCACCTGTTTCAACTAGAAGAATCTCATAGAGGACCGAAGTTTTTAATTTGAATTTGCTTGTGATCATGTGTTTTTGGATTCTCTCTATCTACTTCCATTTGGTGTCTGAAGCATAGCAGCAAAAATCTTTTGGGGAAAAAATCGGCAAACCAAAAGATTAAGATTTTTTTAAAAAATAAAATTTAATCGGGAAAATTTTGGATTTTCAAAAAATGTAAAAGAACACAAAAAAAAAAGGAGAAAAACTTGTTTTTTAAATTTAAAGGCACTTTCATAGCATAGGTATATAGAGAGCAAATAAAATTGAGAGTTTAGCCCATCAATTGTCGAATATAGAATTTTGTAATTTATAACCATATTGCTAAGTATATTGCAGTGCACAATGCATATTGCATTAGTGCATGAATAATAACTAAATGCTAATAGTTTTCAAATTTTCAATTACAATCTACTTTGTACAAAGTCAACCTACAAACTGAGTACAAAGTTTCAAAAAAGCAGACGTAGCCAATGACTCTTGCTGCTACGAAGAGAGCTACACTAGAGAGCTGCAGGTCCTAATGATGAAGCCCTTGGGTTAGAGCCTCTCTTAAGTTGTTCAACCAAATCACTATCAAGGTTGGCCTCTATTAGGATATCGAAATCATCAAGATCAAGGACATCTTGTACTGCATAATTGAATATATCAATCCCCAATGTCTCGTATGATTGAGCTTTGAACCCAGGACCTACAGCTGCAATAGCAAGAGTTCAACGTACCCTGACTTGACATTTTTCTCCAACAATTCAAAGAAATATATTTGCATCTAAAGCACCCTAGATTAAAAACATCATTAAGACATCTTCTTCGCCTCTTTTTTTCCTCTTGTGTGAAAAGTATTATAATCTTGAGGATCTAGATTGCCTACCTAAACAATATCTCATACTTCTTTAAAAACTTGCAAACTCTAAGTTGTACCAAAGCAAGACCATTAAGTTCGCACTTGAACTAGATAAAAAGTCTCCTCCATTCTCTTGTGTTTATTTGTCTTTTCCATTTTTATTAAAAAATTAAAAAATTGTATTTTAAAAAAAATGATTTGATATTATATACAGCTTCAAAATGTTAAAAACTAAAATTATTTTCATGCTATTACATTGAGAGCTGGCCGGTTTTTCTTTTTAATCTATTTAGAGCGACATTTATTTTTAAAAAATAAAACTATAAAATAGCTCTTAAGTAAATATAATAACTATTAAGGGTGGGTGGTAGGGTGGGCAACTTTCCACCCTTTCAATGGTGGAAAGTCTAAGTTAGGGTCGATGTCTTTGGACAGGGCGGGTTCGTAATCGACATCCCTTCATCGGATCAAGGCTATATTGTTTGGGATGATTAATAAATAGGCCAATCGTGCTGAAGATATCAATCATTACAATAACTGGAATGCTAGTCATGGGCAGTTAAGTCCGCACAAGCAAAATTGTAGAGGGGCGAATGTAGGTAGATTTATTCATCTCTTAGTAAGGCGGTGTTAGAGAGATGAGACAAAAACATCATGAGTTTCCAGATCTTTTGGCTTGGCTCCGAATTCCATTTAGTAACTTGGACATTTGTGTAACATGCATTTCTCCAACAATGTGCGATAGGCCAAAAATCGTTTTGCATTTTCCAGCATATAGCATTAAGTGCGGGGGTATGGATACCCCAATCCGTCTACTAAGCTCAAAACGTCAGATGGCATTATTGGGGGAAATTACAGATCTTCGGCTGAAGAGAATGTTGACGATGAATGATACGCTGGTGATAGGGGCGGTCAGGATGGTGGTGTTGGGGAAAAAATTCACAAAAGGTGGCGACCGCTATAGGGTAGATAGAGATATCAACTCCAGATTCATAGCATCGCTCTTGGACCTCAACATAGCCAAGACCTGGGTAGAAATGGTTACACGCAGGCTTTTTATTGCAGATGTGCTCGGCAATCTAGACGAAACCCTAGCAGTCTCTTCCTTCAGGGCTGGACTGCCACGGCCCAAGGACATTCATCTCTTGCAAGTTCCGGGCAGTGTCATCAAGTATTATCCATTTCTTCTAGATCTGAAGGGAGCTAATCAAGTCTGGCAAAGGCAGCATGCTCGGGTTGGGGCAAATTATCTACTGAAGCTGTCAAATAATTCAGGTGCAGGGTTATGACTAGGTTGAAGAATTCAATATGAAACTCCATAAATTTGAAATAGAGGAAGCATGAAGAAAATGGTAATGTATAGTTAAGTTGTTTATGTCTTTGGAGTCTGTTTATAGGTGTTTAGTGTTTTCTGTATAAGGTGTTTACTGTGATTATAAGCACTGCATATGTTTTCAGTTATTAGTTACAATTTGGGGCCCTGAGTGACCACCGTTTTTCAGTTTGGGGTCCTACGTGACCACCGTTTTCTAGTCTGGGGTCCTGGGTGGCCGTTTTTGTGGAATGGGTGGTTAAGTTGTGGGGATTTTTGGGGTGCTGGTTTGCTTCTACAAATCTCTAAGGACATTGTAACTAATTTACTGTTTAATATAAAAATCTTTATTACGGAGCAAAAATATATATATAATAACTATTAAGTAAATAAAATAGCTCCAAACTCAATTGTAATAACTAAAACACAACACATATTTGAGAAAAAAAACTAAAACTATAAATTAATTAAGTAAATAAAAATAATATAATTCTTAAATAGTTCTAAAATAAAATAAAATAACTCTTAATTAAAAATATATATATATAAAATAATTCTTAAGTAAATAATTTTTTTCTAGAACTTACAATTGCTAGTAAATTATTGGTGATTCAATGAATTTACATACAATTTAAATTATAATCCTGCTTGTTGTAAGAGGAGATCATTCCATTGTAATCTCCCCATCCAAAAAGACATCGACCAGAATGGAGGCCAAAGATAGCAGCTAACCTCAAACCAAGGACTTTAGGACACAACCGAAACAAATTAAAGGCCTATAACAGCGTATTGAGAGAGAAAGACGTGAAACAAAGCTCACAGGGTCGCCATTTCAGCAAACCCTAGAGTCGCCCGAACGACATTTTTCCAAAGCATGCATAAACATACACAGAGGCACAACGTCCTCCACTGTCTTCTCATGACTATTCAAAATGCTAAAAAAATCCAAAAATTAAGCGCGATTAAACCCTAACAAATTCATGAGTAGGAGAAGACACGTGTCAGATGATTTTGTCACAATTTAAATGTGATTAAACGGAAAAAACTGATCAAACTCATAGTCTCAGCCAACGATTTCAAAAAAACTAGCATTTTTAAGAGGGAAAAAATCGTAACCAGCGGCAAGTCCCGATTAATCGCAATTTTTTCCCATTTTTTACTTCTATGGTCTGATGTGCTACTAGCGCACATTTCACATGCATAAAGTACCACCAGAATTACTAATAGCCCAAATAGAATCTAAATAGTTTTCCAATCCCATACTCCGCCCCTCTGCATCTATTTTGAAAGGTAAAAAGTATTCTCCAACCTCCCAAAATTCTCTTCTTTCTACAAGTTTCCCAACTAAGTTTGTTGTTGAAGTCAATCCCAAGGTATTTCTACGTTGTTACTTCTTCTAGAATAGACTCTTCAAAATAAAAGTCAAGCTGATTTTTGTCCTTTCTATTGGAGAAGATCATGATCTTAGTCTTGCTGGTGTTGACTCGTGTTGGGTCCCAAAATAGCTTATCCTAATCCCTAGAACATTTTTCAATCTTCGAGGCTAGGGATGTCATCAAGGAGATAGAAAAGAGGTTCATCAACCGGATAAGAATGATTAAGGTCCAATGGTTGGGAATGGGTAATCTTTCCTTCGCTTCTAGCTCAGCTAAGCCAAGGAGGGTGTTCCTAGAGGTATCCCTTAACAAGGATTAACAACAATGGAAGATGTTTTTAGGGTCATATCATTGCAACAATACCCAACTGTTGTTTTAATCCCTAAATATAGTCACTAGATTAAGACAAGCTTGCTACACTAAAACCTCTGTTTAAGCTGAATGAAAAGCACTTCTTGCAATAATGGAATGTGTTGGTATGCATGTTCGGTTTGCTAAAATTGGCGCTTTGAAGATTCACTAATAATATTTGTTGGTCACAACACAGAACCACAACAATGCATACAGTAGTAACTATTTACTTCACACTTGATAAATTTGTTTTAGTTTTTTAAAAGAGGTGTGGGTGATCATAAATTTCAGACCGGTGCCTATTAGGACGGGCTACAGAGTCAACAGTTCAGCATAGGATAAGATAATACAGAAATGAAACAAGCACTTTCTGGATACCCAAATGCAGAAAAAACAATAACCAACGAGGAATATACTTAGTAATCCTTTATCAAAATGCAATCATTCATTTACAACCATGGAAGAGATCATCACATAGCATGTAATGTTTTAAGAATCTATCATATTCATCTGATCAATGGTTACAATCATACCATGAAGTGTGGCAAGAGGAAACCCTAGCTGAAACTTAGGATTTCCTTGAAAAATTACATGAGAAAAAAGGAGAATTTCATACACTAATTCTTGAAACCAATTTGAATCTTTTCATAACCTTGTTATCTTCCCTGTTGGAGAACTAGAACTTTTTGTTCTTTGCAACCCTAGAGAGCTCTGCACTTTTGTTGTCTGAAAAACTACCAAAAAGACCCCCCTCTGAAAAGAGCTTCAATCTTCCCTTTATAGCCTTCACAACTCGGATGTGAGGATGAAATGGGCGGGAAAACCCCCAACAACCCCACCAACTGCAATAAAAACATAAATTTCAACTACCCATTTCGCATTAATGGCAATCCTGGAAGTTGTTGGTGCGTTTCCCATGTTTCTAGACGTTCCTGGGCCTTCGGTGGGTGTCGGGTCGGCAGGAGGACTTAGGACTTTTGGACCTTTTTGAAAAACTCCAAAAGTCCCGATGGGTCCTGAAATCCCGACGGGACCAAAACTGTCAAAAGTCAAAACCGAAAGTTTGACCCAAAACTGCATGAAAAACTTAGCCCTTTCTTCAACATTGTTTGAAAATTCAAAATTTTGCACCTCCAGATTCACCTTGAAAATTCAGGGGGTCCGAAAAGATTTTGGACTAGGACCAAAAGTCCCATCGGGCCCCAGAGTTCTGTCGAGACCTTATAACCATGTTGCGGAGGTCGAGAGAAAGTGGGGACCGAGTCCGCGGGAGGACTTAGGACTTTTGGACCTTTTTAGAAAAAGTCCAAAAATTTGCTTGGGTCCCAAAATTCACTTAGGTCCCGAAATGCGCTCAGGTCCCGAAATTCGCTCAGGCCCCAAAATTCACTCAGGTCCCAAAATTCACTCAGGTCCCGAAATTCCTTCAGGACAGTATATTTTAAAATAACATTTAAGTTTGTATTTACCTTTGACTATTTACCTTTCTTATACTTTAAGTTATTTTAAAATATATTGTCAGGATGTTTGAGATAGGTTTTGGATCCATAGGAGTTGAAATGCAGAATCTAGAATTTGGAGGATCCATCTGATTTCAGACTTAGCCAATTTTTTAGGGTTTTCAAGGTTTCAGACTTAGCCAAAATTAAGGTTTCAACAACATACACCAAGGTAAAAGCATAGGGACCCCTTAGGAAAATTTGATGAATTTGGCAAGATTTTGCAAATACTTGGCTTGAAAATAGGAATCCCAACAACTTGCATACCCACTTCTTTGCAAAAGTGCTCAAGGGCATACAAGTGCTCTTGCAACCTTTGAGCAAACCTAGCAATAAAAAAGATCATTGGCATACAAAAGAAGCCTGACAACATATTCTCCCAGAAGAACATCGTCCCCACCTTATGGTAATGGCATTCAAATTGTGTAAGGTCCAACTATTCTTTGACCTAGTCGCGCTCATTGTATTCAATTGTTTTATTATGATGACATGCTTTGGAGGCTTAGAATGTCAGTTTCAGTTATGACATTTCTTTTACATTATTATAGTGTATGCTACACTATGGATGACTATACCTTGTGATCCTAGGATTTGTGTGTGACTTAGTAATTTTCAATTAATGGTTTATGCTAAAAACTTTCTATATGATTTACAATGATGATGATGATTCTTGTATTAGGATGTGACATGCTGGAGATTGAATATTGTATTATTGTATGATTGTAATATGCATGTGTTAGTGTAACTATACTTGCATGCAATATGTTGACATTGAATTGTGAATCTATTATGTTGCTTCGGTTATCTATTTTCCAGGGATGTATTTGATGGTTGAATTGAGTGTGCAGGAATACAGGTTGGCCAAGCAAGATACGTGATGCTCGCCAAGTGCCAAGCCACACACCTCACTCCATGCCAAGGGAGCAAGAGGCCACATGCTATGTTTCAAACCCGTAAACTGCACAACACAGTCTTAGTTTGACATTGGATAAGACCACTACCCAATTTCTAACCATATGCTTGTATACCTTTTAAAACCTTTATTTGTGATGTGAATGTTCTTTTGTTGTTATATTACAAAGGAGTAATGTTTTTGGGTCCCCCTCATGGGTGAAATTCGAATAGACTCATTATGCAGATTTTAAAATGACTTAAAACTTAATTTTTCGTTGTTTTAAGGTGGCTTTAAACCCTTAGGAGTGGTACCTAGGGGTGGATGTAAACAGCCCTGAAACACGAGCCAATTTTTTTGTGTTTTGAGCAGTAGTTAAGGGCTGGCTAAAGAGGTGTTGCATCATTTTCCTAAACAACAATGTTTGATCTCATAATCATGTAATGTCGCTTTTTAGAACCATTCCAACAATCTTGGAAAGCTCCAAGGTTCTTGGAGAATTCCATCATCCTTGGAGAGCGCCAACTTTCTTTGGACGAAGTTATGTACTGCAAACCGTTGGTTGCGAAGTTATCTACTGCAGACTGTAAGTTGGGAGGTTATATTCTGTAGTTCATACCGTAAGTTAAATAATTACTTTAAGTTGTCAAAAAGTAACTTTATTCTATATTTCTATTTAACAGCTTAATTAACTATTTAAAAAGGTACTTTAAGTTGTGCAGTTAAGTGGCGCTAGGCTCAAGGGGACATAAAGGGACTTCTACACAATAAAATGTTTTATTTATTATTTTGAGGAGAATGTGGAGGAATAAGGAAATTAATATTTTATTCTCCCAAAGAGTTGCCCTAAAAGTGCCTTTATACGGAGGAGTTGAGCACAGAGAAAAGGTTATATTGAATATTGATATTTGCTATTTGCTCTGAGTGAGAACCTGAGTTTCTCCATATTTCTTGAGGATGAAACCCCTCTTGGAATACCAGTTTCAAAGACGAAAATCCTCCCGGCTGGATTTGGTGATTTCATCCAGAAATCACATGTTGCAAGTGGAGATTTTACTAGTTGTTGCTGAAAATGGATAACTTTGATGTTTTCTGATGTGATTTTGGAGTGCAAGGGTTTCTGAAGTTGTTTGAAATTTTGCATATTTTATATGATGAGTCTATTAGTATTTGTTAGAGCTCCATGAAGGGCCGTATCAACTGAAGTTTGACTAGGCCGTACCCATATTCTACAAATATTGGCCTCTGATTTTCCTTTGAGTTGATATCAAAGAGCATGGCCGATTATATTTGAGAGGAGGCGCTGAAAAAACAAGAGGAATCGTGGCTTTAATTTCATATCATATCCTTTCATTTTGGCGCCAAACTTCTTTCAAACCATACATATGTGTTGAAGGGGAGTCGTGGAAATTTCAGCAAGGAATCACATCAAGGTAATTTGTCTTATCTTGTGAGAATTTGTGGGGACCGCCACCATAGTGAAGTGGCATTCAAATCTCTTTAAGTTTTTGTTTGGTCAATCTTTGAGTGAGTCGTAAGAATTGCAAGGAGGTGCGTGAATGAAAAAAGGGTAGCTCTTCATGCTTGGTTTTATGCGGGTATGGTGGGGGCTGCCTATATCTTTTAAGGTGTTTGGGTGTTGGGATTGAACTTTGATGTTTGCTAATACTTTTGGTGGTGTTTTTTGGTAATTCTGAAATAGTGTTGAATGTTGTTCAAGGTAGCTTAGAGGTAGCTCAATTCTGATTTTCTGAGAAACACCTAGCTGGAAGTTATTTCTAGCTAGAGTTAGTCACGTCTGGAAATTTTTGGAATGTCTTTCAGTAGTAGACCATTGTTGGGTCATTTTGCCATCATCTATGGTTATTATTATCGGCTGTTAGAGTGTACTTAGAGTATTTTCTGATGGTTTCAGTTCTGATATATCAGTGATAACAGCAGTGTAGAGTGATATCAGACTCATAATTGTCTTCTCCATAAGCTTGCAGAGTTCTTCAATATGCTTCAGTTCTTTGCCAATGTAAGCATGTTTATATATGATTGGATGGTCTGATATTTTTATTGCAATACTCTGATTTTCTGATCAGAATATCATAACAGTGTGTTGCAGCCTTGTGTTATGTTACTAATTTGTAACGCATTTCTCATGATTAGTTGTAATCCGGATGGTAGTACTACCGGAAGTATGCCATATCATGCTTTAATATTGTAAAATCGGATGGTATTCCGCTGATTAAATACATTTTCAATTTAGAAGGTCTTGGTCAATTCACTGCTAGACCCCTCATGCATTCAAGCCCATTTTGGCATTGATTGGATCCGCTTAGTTATCGGCCACTTTGGCTTGATCGGATTCTATTGTAATCTACAAGTGGCTCTGCATTCATTCGCACGATTGTTCGCCGAAGAGGTGTTTAGATTTGGGTCGACTCTGCCGCCTACATGCTCTGGTCGGCTTGCCGCCTTCATTCTATAATTGCATACATTGTAGCTAGCTGTGTGGTCCAAAGCATTGTATGCTCTCACCTTGCCCACATTGGGATCTTAGTGATCAAAACGTGTTCGGAAATTGCATTTGCATTTCCTTATTTGCAAAAAATAAAAAAAATTGGGTGTGGTTGTTACAAATGAACACTCTTAGTGTGAAGTTCATCAACATAAACTTCCTCTTATTACAAGGTGTAGACTCACCTTAACGTTTTCTTGGACAATAGATTATTATTTCCTCTTTGTTTTATATTTACTCTGATGTGTCATCATAGGCGCATAACATACAAGTTACCGTTTTACTTCCCAACAAATTCCACAATGGTTATAACAATGACATTAATCATTTTATAACTAATCTAGTTATCCATTAGTTTGAATGTATAACCTTCACACCTTATGTGCTGCTAAGTATCCTTCTTCCAAGCATAACTGTTGCTCAGCACTAAGAACCAGATTGAATGACAGTGGATAGGCTCCCCAGCATCCATTCTATTCTCTCAATACCGAATCCACCACGTATTAATCCTGTAATGTACCGCCCCTAAATTTTTTCTGAGTTTTGTTGAACCTGTTGCATTTATGTGTTTGGGAATAACATAGTTTTTGCATTGCACACATGCATTCAGAAATAAAGCATTCTAACACGACCCAGATGCTTATTTATGTGGGAAATGCATAATATAACAACAGTGAACAATACCCATATGAGAAATAAGCAAAAAATCAAATTACTAGCATACCTATTTGCTGATTTGGAGAGTACAAGTCTGAAACAACCAAAAAAACAGCAACCAGTAGTTAAAAAACACCTTCAAAAAGGATGAATCCAAGTTTCTTCTTCCCCAAAACAAAATACACAGATTTACAAACCCTAGGTGCCTTGTATCAAGTGAAAATGCAATCCCAATGCTAGGCGTGTTGGCCTAGGATGACCCCGCCTCACTGCTGATCCTGTACAGCCTGTTACAGGTCTATAGCAGCAACATAAACTCCTCCAAAATGCTCTTCAATCAATCCCAATTCGACCACTATGCCTCACGCCCTGTCAAAGATGCCAAAGAACAATATTTGATGAGTTCTTCACTCCCAAGAAGCCTCCATGAACAGGTACGGCCAGCAAGAAGGGTATGGCCTGCTGGTACTTCAATACCACCCTGAAATCTCACACAAATTGCTCTATATTGCATAAAGATGTTCTCCAAATCCTTCCTCGAAATACCATGCCGAAATTCTCAAGATTTGTCAATGAAAATTCCAGCGCAACAAGCTTTCAATCTACAAATGAAGCACAAAATGTGATCCCTGAAGTGAGACCCCCAGCAATACCCTAAAGAGATCTTTCACTCCCATAGGTATCAAACTTTGTGAAGGTTTTTGTCTTCACGAAGTTGCAGGTTTTCAAAACCCTTGGCTCAGCCAACATGAATTCTTCTCCTTTCAAAATATATGTCGTGAATGAATAAAAATGAACTCCCAACATGTTTTATTTGCCCTCCCTTTTCCCAACACACATATTGGGAAAGTAAATACTTTAATATTTTCACTCTAATATTACACATTATTCACTTACCATGGGCGCCCAACATTAGATAGTTATTTGACTTTATTTCCTTTGAAATATTTCCATCTTTTAATAAAGTCACTTTATAAACTATACTACTAAGTTAAATATTTAATTTAACTTAGGAAAATATTGTGCCATTAAAATAATAGTTCAAACGAACTCCGAACATGGATTTCAAAGCACCGACATGAAAGCCAAAATAAGACAAATGAAGTCCAAGAACATCGCACCAAATCTGGGACCCAGCTAAAAATAGTAAATTTGGACTACATGTCCAAAACAACCCAAAAAGGGTCAGAATATTATGGTAAATAATCAAATGAATTTATTAACAAAGAGCAAAGCTCTTATATAAAAAGTTACAAAGAATGTTTCTAAAAGAAACATAACAAATGTTTCTAAAAGAAACCGAAGTGAAGTTTCTAAAATACAGAGATAACTAAAAATATAGAAGTATCTAAAATACAAAATTAGAAACAACATTATTGACCATTAATATATCTAAAATATTATTTTAATACCCTCCCTTAATGGTCAATCTATCAACTACACCAAGGTGCCCCTTAAATCTGACAAACTTATCCAGGCTCAGAGACTTAGTGAGAATATCTACAGTCCGGTCCTCAGTTGGAACATACTGCAACAACACTGATCCATCTTCGACAAGCTGGTGGATGAAATGACAATGAAGTTCAACATGCTTTGTCCTTTCATGGAAGACTAGATTTTTGGCAAATTTCAGCACCCCTTGATTGTCACAATACAAGGGTGAAGGTCCTACTTGAGACATTTGCATGTCAGAAAGCATCCTTCGAAGCCAAACTACCTCACATGCTGCTTTAACAACTCCTCGATATTCTGCTTCGGTTGAGGAGAGAGCCACTGCCTGCTGCTTCTTGCTGGTCCATGTGACTGCACCTATGCCCAAACTGAAAACATACCCAGAAGTAGACTTTCTGTCATCAACAGAGTCGGCCCAATCTGAGTCTATAAAACAGATCAGCTTAAGATCTTTGCACCTCCCATACAGAATGCCAAAGTTAGAAGTGCCTTTCACATATCTCAGCACATGCTTCGCTGCAACCCAATGTTCAGCTTTAAGCGTTGTCATGAAGCGAGAGATGTAGCTCACTACAAAACTAAGATCAGGTCTAGTGGCAATGAGATAAATGAGATAGCCCACTAGTTTCTTGAATGTTGATTCATTCTCCACGGGTGAATTAGAGTTGGCTGAAAGTTTCAGCCCTTTTTCCATAGGTTTGGATGCAAGTTTGCAATCTATCATCCGAAACTTGTCCAGCAGACTTCTAGCATACTTGGACTAAGAAATGAAGATGCTATCAGTTGTCTGCCAAACCTCAACACCTAGACAATAATGCAGAAGTCCCAAATCTGTCATGTCAAATGATTGACTAAGATCGTGTTTGATCGCATCAATCAACTGCTCCGAGCTGCCAGTAATGATCAGTTCATCAACATAGACAACTATAAAAAGACTATCATCAGCATATTGTTTGACATACAAATTGGAATCAGAAGGACTCCGCTGAAAACCATCATCCACAAGGTACTTATCAATTTTCATGTACCATGCCCGTGGAGCCTGCTTAAGGCCATAGAGTGTTTTCACTAGTTTGCACACCTGGGGTTCCTTACCAGCAACCTTGAAGCCAGGAGGTTGCGTCATGTAAACTTCTTCCTGCAAATCTCTATTGAGGAATGCACTCTTGACATCCATTTGATGGACTTTCCATTCAAACTGGGCTGCAATAAAGAGGACAAGCTGAATGGTACTCATCTTGGTTGTGGGAGCAAATGTCTCCTGATAGTCAATGCCCTCTTTCTGTGAGAACCCTTTGGCCACCAACCGAGCCTTATACTTATCAAGGGTTCCGTCATCCTTGTACTTAACTTTGTACACCCTTTTGCATCCAATGGGTTTCTTCCCAGGTGGAAGATCAGAAAGGACCCAAGTGTTGTTCTACATAAGGCTATGATGCTCAGCTTCCATAGCCTGTTCCCACTCAGGTATGCCTTTAGCCTCTGAATATGTCTGAGGCTCTGAGATGCTGTGAAGGTTGGCCATAAGAGCAAAATTGATTGTATTCTGTTGCTTGCTCTTTTTCCGAGCAGATCTACCCTCGATCAATTCATCATCATGAAGATCACCAACATCTGAATCAGCAGGAACAACATCACCTGGTGTGGCAGGAACAATGTCAAGAGGATCCAGATCGTCCTAAGGAGGGGCAGGTGGTGGAACAACAGGCTGAGGTGCCCGAACAACTGCAAAATCCCTCCCATCAGGTGGAGCTAGGGGAAGGCTAACACCCAATCTGAAGCCTTCAAAGGCTGATCCTCAGGGCTAACAGAAGGAATAGACAGAAGAAAGGGCCAAGTAGCCTTATCAACCACTACATCACGATTGAATATGAGACAATCAGTGTCTACATCAATCATCCTGTATGCCTTATGATTTTCACTGTAACCGGTGAACATGAGTTTCTGGCTTTTGGAGTCCAGCTTGGTGCGCTTGACATCTAGAATCCAAACATGAGTAGTAGAGCCAAAAACTTTCAGATGGTTGACCTGAGGCTTACGTCCAGACCAGGCTTCTTCAGGAGTCATCTTCTTGACGGCATAGGTAGGAGACCGGTTCAGAAGATAGACAGCAATGTAGACTGCTTCAGCCAAGAACTTCTTAGGAACACTTCTATGCTCAAGCATAGAATGTTCCATCTCAGTAATGGTGCGATTTCGACGCTTAACAACGCCATTCTGCTGAGGGGTGTAAGGTGTGGTAAGCTAGCATTTGATGCCATGTGCAGCACAGAAACGAGAGAAGTCAAAGGAACAAAACTCCCCCCCATTATCAGACCTAAGAGTGACTATTAGACAACCTAACTATTTTTCAACTAAGGTCTTGAACTGCTGAAATATACCAAACACATCTGATTTGTTTTTCAAAAAATACACCCACATCTTTATGCTGAAATCATCAACAAATAACAGGAAATATCTGCACCCAGTAACTGAAGGAGTGTTCATTGGTCCACATACATCAGCGTGAACCAACTGCAATACCTTGGATGCTCTCCATTTGTCACCATCTGAAAATGGAGTCCAATGCTGCTTTTCGGCCTGACATGCGTCGCATACTCCATGAATCTGAGTCTGAATCTCAGGAAGACCACCAACCAAACCCTCCCGAGCTAACTGAGAGAGATAGTGCATGTTCAGGTGCCCATAACGTTGATGCAAGAGTTTGCTGATGGATGTACTCCTGGCTGCCATAGCGTGCTCTTGAGAATCACTAGAATCAACGAGTCCATACAGACCATGATCCTCAACTCCTTGGGCAACGATGGTGCGTGTCTCACAATCCACTATGTTGCATGTGTGCATGCTGAAAACAACATCCAGATGAGAAAAGTGCCATATAATCTGACTGACTGAGAGAAGGTTCAGCTCCATGCCAATTATAAAGTATACATCGAGAAATATTAAATTTCTCCTACCAGACTGAATCTGCACATTGCCCTTTCCAACAACAGTATACTCTTCGCCTCCTCCAAAGATGACAAAATCTATGAATGGTGTGTACTCTGTGAACCAATCTTGCCAATGTGTGAAATGTCAAGAAGCACCTGAATCAATGTACCAGGCAGAAGATTTGACATGATTTGTAGGTCTCTTGACCTTAAAGGCATAGAACGTAGACTCCTTCTGCTCAGTGTGCTCTGCAACATGGGCCATTCTTCACACTTTTCGAGGCACGAAAAACGAGGCAAATTGACAGCATAGACAGATAACAGAACCCTAGCACGGGTGTCGAGGTACAAATTCCAAGGTGCAAGAAAACTGGTCGTTGGTTGCAAATATGTCAGCGGGCACAAATCTCGAGGTGAAAAAACAGGCAGAAGGGACCACCGCTGAGCTAGGATCGCTTGAACAAAGCGCAGGTCACAAAAGAGGAAAAGGCTGCGATCAGAGATAAGCAACAATCAAAACCTTTAAACAAAGATCAAAAAAAACTTTCGAAACCTACAGCTTCGGAAAGAAACAAAGATTTTAACCTCTGAAATATGTAGAAACCCGCCAATGTGTGCAGACAGGAACCAAAGAAGGCTGCAATACCACGGAAAATAGATGAAAACTCTGGTAATCGGGACCATAACTTTTAAGCAACCGCGCCAGAAGAAGCTCAAAGACTATAGGGAAGGGGAAATGCAGAAGCTGACCAAGCAAACCTTAATTGTGACCAACGAATCTCGCCAGAAAAAAAATATATATATATGGCGACCAAAGGTGTTACTAACAACCGATGATCATGAAACGGCGACCACGTTTGAGGAATCGCGACTACTAGATGATAGTGCCAAATCCAGAGTGGAAGATTGAATCCGCTGGTGTATTTAGCAAGAACCCGACCACTAAAAACCAAAGACTAAGTGCCAAGCAACGCGATAAGAAGTCTTCAACGACAACCAAAACCGAGAATCGCAACCAGACACGCACGATCCAAAAAGAACCGTCAGAGAAAACCTATTGAAATAAAAATTAAAAAAAAAACCCGACCCAGAACTGAAGAAAAATTGCAAAAGCCGAAAAGGCAAGGGTTGTCAAGTACCGTCCGTACGTCGTATGGAATTTTCAAAGCGCCAAAAAAAAGAAAAAAAAAATTAAAAAACAAGTCTCCCACTCGATTTGCTCTGATACCATATTATGGTAAATAATCCAATGAATTTATTAATAAAGAGCAAAGCTCTTATATACAAAGTTAGAAAGAATGTTTCTAAAAGAAACATAACAGATGTTTCTAAAAGAAACTGAAGTGAAGTTTCTAAAATACAGAGATAACTAAAAATACATGAGTATCTAAAATACAAAATTAGAAACAACATTATTGATCATTAATATATCTAAAATATTATTTTAATACAAAAGCGATATCCCACCAAAAGGAACTCAAATCAAATCTCCAAATATGCTGACTGAACCTCGAGATGAACAAACCCAACATGGGTTCCTGTAATATCCCAAAGGGGATATTTTTGGACAAGTTTGAATTTTCAGCTCAAACCCTAGATATTGATTTTGATTTTTATAATTTTCAGATTGCAAATATTTATAACATCCCATAAACATCACATCAAAGCATCAAAGGAATATAACAAATGATTCACCCAAGTGCATAAGTGAATTACACCATGAAATACACATTGGCAACCATCATAAACATATCCACCATGAATAATAAAGTTTGCTGCTGTAAATTCTGAATATATGAAGTCTTCACATACAAAATATGGTTAGGGCGAACAGCCACAAGCCCAACAATGTAACAAATGTAATCAGCAATGTTTACGTACCAACATATGCATAAATATGGTCTTCTATGGAGGGCGCACAAGGCTGCAAGACTGCTGCTATGAATTCTGCCCAAACCCTAACCCTAGCAGCCCACAAAACACCAAAATCTGCCCTTAGATGCAAGTCGCTCCTCCTCCAATAGGTGTGCTCCAGCCCTAGGGTGAAACCCTAGCCAAATCGCCACCAATAGATGCTCTCCAAGCTAATATAAATCTACCCAAGATGATGATGAAGTGCAATTGGATCCCTGTCACGGAATCCTCCAATGAAGAAGCTAGGTTTTCATCCAACTCCTCCTAGGATACTTGAAGTTTTCGTCCCAAAGATCCTCTCCAAGAGATAACTCTCCAAGTGTGTATGAATGAATGACTGAATGATGATGAAATGCCACCAAAACATCTATTTATACATGAAATTCACCCTCAATACATGCTGGCCGACCTAGGTACTTTTTCATCGTTTTTTATTGAATTTCCCTCTCAAAGAGACCGACCACATACAGTCCTAGGCGCTCAACTCCCTAGGGCCGACCTAGACAGGATATATACATAAACACACACACACACACACACACATATATATATTTGAATGTGAATTTCCCTCCATGAGGGCCGACCATCCTCCAACATGATGAGCGCCAATAATAAACCAAATTAAAGATTTGTTTATTATTTTGTTTCCTCCTTCAAGCGCTAGCATAGGGATATTATGTTTTATTGGGTGCCAAGGTAATAACAATAATGACCTCCGTGATGATGTGTACAATGTAATCATGAGTGAGGGCATAAGCAAGGCACCCCAAAGATTTCTCTTGGCATGAATGAGAGCATCTCCTTATGTCAACATGGCATCCACATAATGTAATGGTGACTCTCTCAAATAGCTCGCTCCAAATCATCTTATCCAAGGCAAGTGCATCAAAGACATCATAAAAATATAACAAGTCATCTCCATTACCCAAGATGTCCTCCAAAAATCCCAGAGCGGGTTGATTAGTCCAACTCCTCTCTAATGGCGACCATTCCAAAAATGGGGACATTACAATCCTCCCTTCTCGGAATTGCTTGTCCTCAAAAGCAATGGCAAGTATGTAACCTGTGAGATAGTGTCAAGTGACATGTATCTCCATCTGTCTGCATGCATGGTGGCCGTACAAATCCTCCACTGGTGGCCGCATCCTCCAAGAAGAATGTGAAGAATGCAATGCGAAGTGAACTCTGGTAGCCGAAGCCATACACACTCAAGCCCAACCAAGCACCATCCTCCAAATTCTGAAAGTAATCCCACAACCACAAGTGCAACACTCTCAAAACTCCCAAGGTGCCACTTCTCATAAATGAAGCCTCGAAGAGAAACATGCTGTCAACAAGTGGCGAAGAGTGTAATCTCTTAAACATGTCCACCTATCACCAAGCTCCGGCTGCCTCACATTGTCATCATCCGTGTCCCCGAGGTTGTGAAGCAACCCAAATAGATCCCAAGTGCCACCGCCTGGATCCCAAATCATCACTCCTCCACATTGTGCAAAGAATGAGGTAGTGGAAGCATCTTGGAAAGTCCTCAACATCAAGCCAACCTCCAACTCCTATAGACCGCCCGTGAATGTGAAACATGCCTGGCATAGGTGCAAGAAGGTGTATAGCTGCTCCCACTAAGCTGCTGATATGAATCCAAACAGCAACCTCATGATGGCAAATCAGCTCCATGATAGTGCAAAGGACATCGCTCATGACAATATATGATAGGATATCATCAATGTGCTGCTCTCCCAAGATGAGGAGATGACCCAACTCTCCTCTCAACTCCAAAACCACTGTTGTCCCCCATCTACTCAGTATGGGATCCGTGCACCATGAAGTAGAATAATCATCTCCCACCCATATATGCAAAAGGACCTTATGTACTAGGGCTAGTATATCCATGGCATCGTGCTCACCTCCATCTCCAAGGTCAAAACCCAACTGTGAAACAAGCCCTAGTGCCTCAAAATCGGAAATGGGAACATCTCCATACCTCGACATGTGAACCAACTGTATCTCGGAAGTATGCTCCTCCAATGCAAGTCCCTCAGTATTATGCATCACCAAGCTCGGAACCAAAGGATCAATAGAATGATAGAATTGTGTCCCAGTAGCATCCAACTCTACATCTCCTCCATGAATGATCAAAGAATCATCCCTTATGACTCCCTCTTCAAGTGAAGTCTGGATATTAGTGGCTGATCCACTAAGTTTAGTCTCAACAACTCTACCAAGCTCCCATGTAGCTACTGTTCGCCAGGAACTCTTAAGGGAATTTATGCACCATGAAGTGGAACATCCATATCCTAGCAAAGTATGGAATAGATCTTCATGAACTAGAGCGGGAACATCAAGATCTTCATGCTTTCTTCCAATCCCTATGCCATCACCCAGCTGAAACACAAGCATTAGTAACTCCAAACCAAACATCATAGCAATACCCTCATACCTTGTGTCATAGTTCAGTTGTACCACAGTAGTATGCCCAACAAAAGCAAGAGTCTCCATGGCATGCATATGAAATAAAGCAGCTACATACTCTACCCAAGAGTCATCAACATGATAGAACCCCTCACAAACAAATTCCTCAAGTGCTCCATGAAGGACCAAGGATCCATCCTTGTTACGCTTATCAACATAGGTAGTCACAACACTAGTAGCTGATCCATATAGTGTGTACTCAATGATGTCATCCCAGTCCATGATGCGAGTCTTCAATGGCTCTCCACAAGATGCGACACCAAATCCTCATGAAGTAAAGACTCATTCCTCATATGCCATATGTCATGCTGAACTAACTTGGCTCTCTTGGGTCTTGGACACACAAATAAGACCCCATGTTTGACTTCAACATGAAAGTAAACAATAGAAGAGGTCTTCCCAATCTTATTCACATGTGTAAGGGCTACCAACATATGATTATGCACGAGTGAAAGGTTGTTGTTACAATTCAAAAAATTGGACCTTACCTTATACTTGTGAGAGATGTCTTCATAAACCCTAATCTCCTCTTCCTCCATGATTGAGTGATCATCAACTAGGGCAGGTCCAAGGCATGTCTCCCGTGGAGAATCAAAAGTGTTAAGTGTCACAAACTCTGTCCCGTGGCTGCAAGCCGAATCCTCATGTGTGTATATCTCTTCTATCTTCATGACCTCGTCATAGGTTCCTTCAAGATCTTCCTCCATGTCTCCACTATTTGCCCTCTTCGTGTTGCATTGTTCTTCCTTGAATGTGGTGGTCATATAAGTCTGAATTTCTGATGTATATGATGAAGGGTGTGCCATGCACAACTCCCAACGAAGCTTCTTCACTTGATCTTCTGATTCTTGAAGGGCCTCTTGAGTGCTCTTCAAAGAATCCATAGTGTCCTCAAGCTCCAAGATGAGCTTATCCACTTCATCTTCCTCCCTTCTCAAAGAGCCAACATATATCTCGCCCATCTTGAATAGACGATCTCTATCCGCAAGAAGATGCAAGTAGTTTGAGTTCACCATAGCCAAGGCCTCTTGGAGTTCTTGAAAGCCAGCAAGATATAGATCTTCTTCAAAGTATTCATGCCTCTAGAACTTTCCAACACAAACCTGCCATCACTTTATGAACATGATCAAAATGAATTAGGCCTTCCACAAGCTTACCTTCATGTGTCTTCAATTGTCCTTCCAAGTGATGTGACTTATGGGACCCAAGGTGTTCATGCAACATATCATGATCATGCGTCCACAAATCAACTTCTTCATTACACCCATGTGTGAAAGCTAAGTCTCCATTATGCCCTATCACAGGATCTCCATCAAAGTAATAGGTAGAATCTTCTACCACATGATCCTCCTCAATGGAGGATCTAAAAGATGTGTGCATCAGTATGACCTCTTTATCTTGCAATGTCGAATCAATTTTATCCAATCCACTTTGATCACTTCCCATTGAAATTTATGAATTGTCATTAAGAGCAATATCCAACTCAAGGATACCTATACAAGTTGATTCCTTGCCACTATGATATAAAGGTGATGAAGCAATGCTAGGAACATCCAAAGGAACATCAATTGAACTCGTACCTTCTTGTAACTGATCCAACTTGGCAATCTTCATGGTTGTACCTTCTTTGATCTTGTAGGCATCATGAAGTCTTAGATGTTCGCCATTTGCAATGTATGATGCTTCCTCGCTCATATCCTCATGATGCAAGTTATCAACAAGTAGTCCCTATTCTTCCATGGCGGCCTCTTCTTCAACCTTGTGATCTTCATGGACACTTATGTGTTCTTCATTAGGTAAATCTCCTTTATCCTTATAGGGCTGCAAATCCTCCTTCTTCTCTTTCCTTTCTTTCACGGGAACTTCCGATTTTTCAAGAATGCACTTCCTTTTGGCTCTTGTAGCTTTTTGAGGTTCATCTCCCATCTTGTTTGGCTGGCCCAATATATGAAGGTTGTCATTCTCGCTGGAGTCATAGTCGCACTCATCCAGCTCTATATATTGAGATAGAAACATCTTCATGTCTTGAGTACTTTCTTCCATCTCTTTGAGAATCCTCAATGCTTCCTCCATGATATCTTCTAGACCTACAGGCTGGCAAGATCAAGGCTCTCATACCACTGTAATATCCCAAATGGGATATTTTTGGACAATTTTGAATTTTCTGCTCAAACCCTAGATACTGATTTCTGATTTTTATAATTTTCAGATTGCAAATATTTATAACATCCCATAAACATCACATAAAAGCATCACAGGAATATAGCAAATGATTCGCCCAAGTACATAAGTGAATTACACCATGAAATACACATTGGCAACCATCATAAACATATCCACCATGAACAATAAAGTCTGCTGCTGTAAATTCTGAATATATGAAATCTTCACATACAAAATATGGTTAGGGCGAACAGCCACAAGCCCAACAATGTAACAAATGTAATCAGCACTGTTTACATACCAAAATATGCATAAATATGGTCTTCTATGGAGGGCGCACAAGGCTGCAAGACTGCTGCTATGAATTCTGCCCAAACCCTAACCCTAGCAGCCCACAAAACACCAAAATCTGCCCTTAGATGCAAGTCGCTCCTCCTCCAATAGGTGCGCTCCAGCCCTAGGGTGAAACCCCAGCCAAATCGCCACCAATAGATGCTCTCCAAGCTGATATAAATCTGCCCAAGGTGATGATGAAGTGCAATTGGATCCCCGTCAAGGAATCCTCCAATGAAAAAGCTAGGTTTTCGTCCAACTCCTCCTAGGATACTTAAGGTTTTCATCCCAAGATCCTCTCCAAGAGATAACTCTCCAAGTGTGTATGAATGAATGATTGAATGATGATGAAATGCCACCAAAACATCTTCTATTTATACATGAAATTCACCCTCAATACATGCTGGCCGACCTAGGTACTTTTCCATCAATTTTTATTGTTTTCCTCTCAAAGAGGTCGACCACATACAGAGTCCTAGGCGCCCAGCTCCCTAGGGCCGACCTAGACAGGAAATATATATATATTTGAATGTGAATTTCCCTCCGAGAGGGCCGACCATCCTCCAACATGATGAGCGCCAATAATAAACCAAATTAAAGATTTGTTTATTATTTTGTTTACTCCTTCAAGAACTAGCATAGGGATATTATGTTTTATTGGGCACCAAGGTAATAACAATAATGACCTCCGTGATGATGTGTACAATGTAATCATGAGTGAGGGCATAAGCAAGGCACCCCAAAGATTTTTCTTGGCATGAATGAGAGCATCTCCTTATGTCAACATGGCATCCACATAATGTGATGGTGACTCTCTCAAATAGCTCGCTCCAAATCATCTTATCCAAGGCAAGTGCATCAAAGACATCATAAAAATATAACAAGTCATCTCCATTACCCAAGATGTCCTCCAAAAATCCCAGAGCGGTTTGATTAGCCCAATTCCTCTCTAATGGCGACCATTCCAAAAATGGGGACATTACAGTTCTCTAACCATCCACGTTAGTCTACGAGAACCCGAGTGGTAGACCAACCCCAGGACTAAAGCTGCTTAGGAAGGGGACATTACAAATCCTCATAGTTCTCCCTCCATTCCATCACAAATCAGGTGCCCTATAATGGGTCTACAAGACATTTTATCATGCGACACAATGATGAGATGGCGATGCAAGTTTCCCCATGGCATAACCCACTTGTCACACCAAGGAAGAAGTGGTTCTCATAAGCAATTTGTCATCTATACAATAATAGGTTTAGTTTAGTTCAACTAGGAATTTTACCAATTATATTCAACTAAATCATAATTGCAATTGTTAGGCTTAGGTCTTTTCATTAGGTATTTGTAACTTGTCTCATTTCTTATCCAAAGGATTGGTCTTTTTGCAATTCTTGAATTTACTTAACTTATGTAGAGTTACCAATTGCCTAATTGAGCGAAGGTAGCATCGATACAATCAAGTTTGCATCTCTACTTCCTTGGGGTTATTCATCCATAATAGTCAATGAATTCCTCAGTGGAAACTAGTACAAACATCAATTTCCTTGTATCCTATTCCAAACAAGTAAGCCTTTAGCTTCACGTGAATTTACTTTTAACTTCATTTTCAAAGGCATAGAATTGCTATAAAATCAAGTAGACTACTTCCATTACAATACAACAACTAATTAAGTACAATGCACATTATTTTCATAGGCTAAGCTAATACACAATAAAATTTTCATCAATAGATCAATATAACAAAAGAGATTCATTTACCAAGTCATGATAGGTTATCCAGCATCCCTTTGTTCTCTACTTTCATGTACTCCTTGGACGCTCCGTGTCGACTCCTTCCCTCAAAGGAGGTCATCACTAAAGCTACCAAAGAGCATGTCTACAAAGAGTACATCTAGTGTAACAAGCTACCCCAAATTTTTTTTTAAAACTTATATAAATGATCACAACAGTGTTAGCACAAGTATGCAACCAACTAAATGCCTTCAGACTTCTGATCACCAAGATCCCAGGATGGGTGAGGTGAGAGCATACAGTGCTTTGGCTTAACAATCAAAGCTTGCAAAAGAAACTATTACAATCATCCGCTATATAGCAGGCATCTGCTTTCAGCAGGCATCCACTTTGCAGTGGGAATACTCCACTTATTCAGTGGGTGAGTAAAGATAGATATACAATACATTCATCCACTTGTTCAGTGGGAATACTCCACTTATTCAGTGGGTGATAAAGAAAGATAACAATGTTTATTCCTCCACACTGGCGGTTGAACCATCCAGGGGTTACAATATGCGTTTACAATATAAGAAATAATTACAATGAAGATCCAATTGCAATACTATGACTAACACCCCTGATAACATCCTGCATATGTCAATGTCATAACATTGATATAACAATACCTCTGCTGTAGCAAGTAAAGCATAGAAATACCCTATCCAATGAAGAGAAAAATCATACAAATATACCTTCAATCTGCCTTATATATTTCCTATGAAGAAAGATATAGAGAAAGGGACTGTTTTCTGTACTGTAGATGCTACAATGGCAGATGTAAGTCTGAAAACCTCTAAGACAGCAATAAATCACACTCACAGCAGCTCTAATGATGCTCATAACTCCTCCATAGTCATTCCTGAAATATATCTCACATTTGGCACCTATAAAGAACAAGGTTTTACACCCCTAAACCCAGTTCAGCATGCTGAGTTCTCATGTCTGAATTCACAGTGGTATGGACCTGCCAGAGAATATGGATGATAAAACAAAGACTAACAACTATAAATCCTCCGAAAGTGCTCAGTAATAAGCCCAAACACTATGCAAATGCAGTCCAATCTTCATCAGCAATGCATATTAATTTCACAGTGGTAACAAAACTCATTGGCAGTGGTACAGACATTAACAAATAGGGTACGGCCCTGAAAATGGCACTTATACAGCAGCAAACTAACACAAATCTGGTCTGTTATTGGCGCCCAGACAAGGTCTGAATTACACGATCAAAGATAAGCATTTTAAACACTTCATTCTTCACAAACATAACACCAACTCTCAGCATCATTTGGATGTACGGCAACCATATCAGGGATAGTACGGATCTGTTGACAGCCAATGATTTAGTTCACATAAAAATCAGAAAAGATAGGAAATGGCAGAGCTAGAACATGGAAAATAGTTTCCAATCATTAAACTTCAACCAATCTTCCATAGGGGTTCACAATGAAAGTTTGTCTCATTTGCATGTACGGCCCTTAGAGGCACTGCCTGCATCAACAACTATCTAAAAACTCCACAAAATTCTGTATTAGTAACCCAGAAGCATTCTTCAATCCATATCTTCAATGGAATAACAAAAACAGATCAAAAACTCCACAACAATCCTGTGTGCTGGTATGGCCTGAGTATGTACGGCCAGCTTGGGAACCCTCCTTGCTTCACAAACTCCAACACAACATCATCAATACTTCATCAAAGCCAGCCAAAATATAAACAAAATCTCATTTGATCAATCATCTAATCAAAATACCACAAAAAACATGAAAACACAATGGCAAACCCTATATGAGTTTGCTCCAAATCCGCTTCAGCTCAATGGTGATTCCTATATGAAATCACACCAAACCTTAAGAGGGTTTTCGTCCTCAAGAGAATATGGAAAAACTCTCTGGTTCAATCCCAACAGCATTTCATAACAAAATCCAAGCATGTCCAAACAATGAGCCCATCACCTCCTTTTATAACCTTTTTGAAGGAAATAAATTATTATTTTCCTTTTTAACTCTTCACATTTCTCCTCTCCAAAAGACCTTTTTGAAATACAAATAAAATATCAAGTGTGAGGTCCCCTTTTTAAGTGTCCATCATTTAGAACACTTAAAAACCTTTCCAATGAGCTATAACACTTAGATATTTATTAATTATTTTCACCCCTAAGAGCTTAAGTGAAAATAATAATTAAAATAGCTCATTAAATAACACCATTTTGCAGAAAATCCTAAACATCACCAAACTACAAAATTAAGCATACCAACATACTCCATGATGTTTGGGATGATGAATGATGCCTTCCGGGCGACTTTCCAAAAATAGACAGCTTCTCCAAGAATCTTGGAGAGCAAACCGGGAACCCGATCAAACATCAAAAAGCATCACTACGATCTTGAACACCATCTGAGCTCAATGCCATAACCAAATGCTCTGTAAAACTGATATGTGGCCACTCCAAGAACATTGGATTTCTCCCAAACATGTCGAATAGCCACTAAGGTACTAAGAACAAGCCAAAATGCGCACAAAAGCCTATGCACCAAAAAAGGGACATTACATCTAGGTCACTTGGACCTCTCCTTCTAAGCCACTCAGCCCCAAGTTTGATTTTTACGCAAAACATTTCCTACAAGTGTTGGATTGTATCATTTGTTGTCCTCACTATCTCAAACACCATTCGTCCCACAAGTTAAGGTTTCCCCTTGGCCACCTAACGGTGTGCTCTCACCAGCTGTGAATTGAGATTGATCATCATATTCTCCACCAAGACTAGATCTATCCTCTTTGTTTGTAAGAACCCTAAACCAGATTCTTGTTCAAAACCATAAATGTTCTTATTTCTAAATGAGCTTTGATACCACTGTAAGAACCCTATCTTATCTAAACCAATTTTTTCCTTCGCTGCCCTAAATTTTCTAATTTGATTCTAGATAGTTTGGTTTGGAATTTTGAGGTTTTGTTTGCACAAGTATGTTTGGAATGAAGTAAAGATTGAAAGGTAACAATATCATAGAAAAACATTCACCAAAGATGCAAACATATTAACTCATACATACTTCAAAGTATAATGCAAACATGTAGAAACATATCCGGATAGCAAAAAGGTCTTCTTGATTGCAATGAATAATGATGTTTACAATGAATCTCACTGCCGTCATATATCAAATTATTCTGATTTGAAAATCAGTCCACAAAATGATTACAAATATGCTCATACAATGCATGAAACCCTAGCCAACTTGTAGAAGATGAAGCCTTGCAAGTGTAGAAGATGAAACCCTATGATTGTTGGCTGTAGGAGTTCCTGTAGGTGGACATTAAAGTCTGATTTGGACTGATGCAAATGCTGTTGAAGCTGATTATGACCCAGATTTGAAGTAGATCACCAAACAATACCAAAAGATGCCTCCAAAAGCTGATCGCTATGCCCTAGATGTCAAATATCACCACATACCATGAAAACATGTCATCAAACCCTCAACAAAAGTCTGATATGCGCCTATAGATGACTGATTTCATCAATAACAACCCAGATTTTGCAAATCTTGTTCCAAAGTGGCAAAATATGTCAAAAGGTGAAATCGGGTATGCCTAGGAGAGGTGCGATTTCACCCAGCAAGTCTGTAGATGACAAATAATGCCAAAATGTGAAAGTATAACCCTCTGAAATGCACTTCTAGCCACCTATCATAAAAATCAAACCCTCCAATGATAATGTCAAGCTTCAATTATACATCCAATTGATGGGCGATCCACTCAGAAGTCCTTGTATGATGTCAATACATAAAAGTATGATGAAATGGAATCCCAATCTGCCTTATTCTTCATGAAACCTGCAAATAAATCCTTCAAACCCTAGCTGAAGATGAATTGCTCATAAAACCCTAGTTGTTTGAGGCCATATCTCCATCAAAAACCTCCAGTTAAGCTCAATGATGAACTCCACATGAATCCATCTCTCATGGTGGATTGGGTTTTCGTCCAAACCACTACAATTCAAGGGTTTTCGACTTTTCGTCCTTGAACAAACTTAAAATCACTTTCAGCCAAGAGCAAATACTCAAAATGCAAAATATCAAATGATCAAGTTATTTGAAAAGATGCCAAATGATGTCCTTTTATATTTTTCCACTTGGGCGACCCAATTAGCCATAAAATAATGAATTTTGGAGTCCACCGTCAATATCAAATATTTTATTTGATATTTATTAAATATTTTCTTTATTTCTCCAATTTGGGCGTCCCATCTAAATAATAAAATAATATTATTTTGTTATATTTTTTCCTCTTCTGCATGGGCGTTGATTTTCTAGTGGAATGATATTTTATTATTTTATTCTTTTTTATTATTTTCTCCTTCCCTTGGACGTCAATCTCCTTGGGCAAAAATATATTAATAAAATATTATATTTTATTATCACTTAACAACTTTCCCATTTTCTAACTAACCTTTATTTATTTTTTTATTTTTCCATCTTGGCCGCTCAATCCCTTGGCTTGATAATTTTATTTATTTTTTGGCTAGAAAATAATAATAAAAAATACCACTTAGCCAAAATAATATTATTTTATTTAGTTAAGCAATATTCTCCTTTTCAAACCTTGACAACTTTCGTTTTTCCCACCTAGCTCAACCAATAAACATTCCTTGCTCAAAAAGGGGACACTACATTGTTCCCTCCAAGAGGCAGAGACTAGGGAACACTTCATTTTCAAATGCCCCATTTACTATGAGATCTGGGGAGATACTACTACCTCTACAAAGACTTGGCAACACTATCTATTTTCTTCAGATATCTAGACCAGTGGTGTTTGGCCCTTTTATCTTCAAGAGGCCATCACCCTTCGGCGTAGATCCTTACAACCCCAAGAGCCCCCATGTTGATCAGCTCTTTCTTTCAACCCATTCAAGAGATTAGCAGCACTAAATGCCCTTTGGATACCACTACTTCACACATGGAGGCGGATAGACCTATGAGACAACATTTCTCCAAGCATACCACTACTACTCAGATGCACTTACACGTTTTTCTTCAACATAGTTCTACTCCTCCTTGACGTTGTGGCTCTGCTCCTCAACAACATGGATCTACTCCTTCCCAATTGCCACTTAGGCTACAAGAACAAACACACATTATAAGTTTCTTCACCACTACAAGAGTTACACCAGCCTTGAATGTAAGGAGAGATTCTGGAGGGAGTGTTTTGCTTCCTCCTTGCACCACCATGCCTGCTCCCAGCCTTCAGCATTCCCCGATAAGCATTACAAGATCATGTATCAATCCTTTCACTGTGATAGATGATGGCACTAATGATTCCTCCCTTCTAGGCCCCAATACTTGAACATTCAATAACCCCACATTGTACTCTTCTCCAAGGGTCCAAGTCCAAGACCAAAACAAATCAACTACAATGATTCAGCGATAGTGATCAAATAGTGCAAGTTCAACATCATCACAGAGAATCAAAACACTATACCTTATGTTAGTGTTTTAATTTGTCCCTTTCAAGACAACACAAAACAGAACAGCATGTAAGGTAGAACCTTTCTCCAAGTTTGAAGGGGAAGCTCCCTTTTGAAGAGTGAAAGAATAATAAATTCCCTTACACAGAAAATTAAGAATAAAACCTCGAACTAGCAGAATTTCCTTGAGTCGGCAATACAAATAAACTTGAAGCAAAACCTATCTTTTTGTTCTCGAGCTAGGGCACACAGCTATTCAGCACTTCTACACAAGAGAAGAGGTTTTATGTTTTTTGCCTAATATGGAAAACCCAACTAACTAGCAAATGTTCATGCTTTTCAGCCAAACACATAAACTAAAAAGTATAACACAAGGATTGAACTGAATTAATTGAATGAAAGACACTTCAATAAATGGAAACAAGGAATTGCATACAAAGCCACAATCGCCAACTTTAAGGAAACTTATAATACAAAGCCTGCAACTCAATAAAGCAATTCAATTACCGAAGCACACATAAATAAAATTTGACAAAAGACTTTGAACAGCAATTTTAGCAACAAGTAGGCATACCAAATTCTATTGAAAATCTAAGTGCCAATAGCACTTATTTATAAGTGTTTACAGACTTTTTGGCATGTGATTTATTCAAGAGAAATAAAAAGCACACTGCAGTTTCTACAGTAAAAATAGTTTACTTGCTATCAAAGCAAGCTCCAAATATACAATTATCCTCAAATACATCATCTAAAATCAAACAAAAAAAAAGTATCTAGGAATAGGTCTTCTAGAAGATCCTCTAAAAATAGGATATCTCTGAATAGATCTTCTAGATGATAATCTAAAAAATAGCTGATCCAAAACATGTACAAACACGAATTTCGGCAATCCAAAAATAGAAAGCAAAAAATGGCTACTTTGGAACCCTAAATGGCAGGCCTAGCATAACGGCAACATCCTCTGTATCCTGTACTCTCTAGAATTTGTCAATGAAGCTACATACTTGTGATATGTCAGGCAGTGTCACCAAATCCATTTGAACATCAAAGGTGAAGCTACTCTTTGTGACCAAATGTGTCAATCTTGGTCACCTCCTGTCTATGTTTTCATCATGCTAAGCTTTTCCAAGTGTGTCCTTCACCAACCTCTAAAATTCACCCTATACCTCATCATATTCAATCTAAATACCATCCTCAATCTAAATACCATCCTCATCAACAGAAGTACATGAGAGAGACGTCACCAAGGAAGCAGCCTATTGTCTAACTTCATCCAATCTAGTCTTCTAATCTACCAATATGGTGACAACCTCGTCAAGAAGCCAAACTAGAAACATCTACTGTCGCAACCAAGTGAATGTTTAGTCCTCACCGACGCTTGCCACTGCACCCATTTCAACTAAATTCAAGGATCCAAGAGTAAGAACAAATTTTAATTTTTCTATGACATCCTTGTAGGTGGAAATCCTACTCATCATACCATGCTCTAGCCTGAAATTTTCTCTCTCACAATCTTCACTTTGGCCAACAAAGCATATAACCTGTCAAGTTTATTTGAGCCTTGTCCATAGATTTTATCAATCCATTTTTCCACACTCTTCCCATATGCGACTGGTTGATCCAATCACCTTTGCTGATCTGTGTAGTGCAAAATTTGTGGTACAAAACCTGTGGAGCTCGATGTAGGATGAAGGAGACAAGCTATGAATTCCTTAAGCTGCTTGTTTTCAACTTTTCAAGTAGCTTGGTACTTGCCATCCTTGAGGACTCTTTCCCTACCTCCAAAAGATTAACATCACCTTCTTGTGTTCTTTGCCCCCAAATCAATCTCAATCATCTGAAAATCTTTTGGCTCAATATCATGTACTACTTTCCCCTCTAGAGGAATAGTCATCTCCAAAATCAAATGACTATCTACACTCTTCTTTACTCTAGATTGTCGCTTTGGCCTCTTAGGTTCTAACTCCGAAAGAATACTAGTATTGCAAAATCAACCTAGTAGGAAGAGACAATTTTCCTTTTGGTTACCTCAGATCTCACCCTTTCCAAAGCTTCTCTTTCCTGCTAATGTCTTCTAGAAGGACTAGGGTAAGGTATGGTGATAATAGGAAGGGGAAAAACAAGAGGTTGAACATCTTGCAAACGTGAAGGAGGAGTGGAAGGAGGAACAGAAGATATCAAAGGTTTGGATGTTGTGGCAAGATCCAAAGGTAGAAGTGCAGATTTATAAATAGGCTACTCCCGCTTCTTCTATCCTTCCTTCTCCTAGGGTTGCATTTAGGATTTCTTAGAAGGCATCTTTGGCTCCTTTAGATCTTCCTTCTTTGCGCGTGGAACCCCTTCCTTCTCCCCCTATGATAATCGTGGTACATGGTGATCCCTTGGATCCTCCCTCTTCTATGGTGCCAATGTTTGTTCCTGTTAGTCAACCTTCTGTGGATATTTTTCCTTCGCCCTTAGCACTTCTTATGGAGGTGTGTCCTCCATCTCCTATGCCTAGGGCTTCTTCTCCAAGTAAGCAATCCCCGTTGTCAATGGAAGCTTAGCTAACTTCTCTTCTAGGCTTGCCTTTTGTGCCTCTTTATATGTTCTTCCTCTTCCACTAACAACATCGCAGCCTTCAGTTTTGGGTTCCTTATTTGGGATAGATAATTGCTAGAATGAAATTGAAGCCTTGGATGGGTCTAATCCAGACCTGTTGGATATGACACCCCCTCCCCTGATACACATATCAACATACCCAATACAAATATGGGTATAGTATGGCATGGATATGGCTTAGTGTAAGACGCTACCCAAATTTTTTCAAAAAATAATGAACAATGACAACCTATGTTAGCACAATTAAAACTTCTCCACACTTCTGATCACCAAGATCCCAACTGGGCCAGGTGAGAGCATATTGTGCTTTGGATTACAACTATAACATTGTGCAAACAAGTAAACATTCATCTGCATATGCAGGCATCCACAAGCTGTGGGGATTCAGCACCTTCAGTGCGTAAAGAGCAAGAAAGAAAGATTACAAGTCATCCACTTGTTTAGTGGGAATACTCCACTTATGTAGTGGGTAGGAACAATAAAGAAAGTTCATTTATCCTCACTGGCAGTAAACCATCCAAGGGTCCTTAATGTGACTTGCATAGAAAATTACAATGAAACCAAATACAATGATATTCATTAATACATGATTAGACTTGAAGATTCTATTCTTGGAGATGCTTGAAAAGAGTTTATACCATGCAAGATTTCACTGAAGATTGTATGAAATCATTGCTGCCCATGATGATCTCACTGCTCAGTCTGAAATGAAGGAAAAATCAGTCACTTATGAGACTATACGGCTGCCCACTGTCATGGGAATTCCACCATAGCTCAACTCAAGAAGTATCCTTTGCATACACAACAAATGACGCTGCTAAAACCACTCAGAGAAATGCATACAATGATACCAAACAGAACTGATTTCTGGAAATTCAAGTTTCAAGACCCCTTATAGAACCGTACGATCCAGGAGTACGGCTTTCCTCACAGCTGAAGCAATACACATTCAAAACATTGCTGAATAGACTCAAATGGATCGCCCAAACCTCACAATAATAATGCAATCAATAGACAATGCAAAGACTTTGTCAACAATTTATACTATGCATCGATCACCTTTCAGCTGGTATGGCAGGTTATGTACGGATTCATTCATATTGACTCCAACTTGCATTGAAACATCTGCCAAACTATCCCAAAAGGGTCGCCTATGCATCACAAATATACTGCAATCACCAAACAATGCAATGGAGTTGACAATGAATTAAGATATGAGTCATCCCATTTCCAGCTGGTACGGCCTATGATGTACGGACATGCTTAAAAAGTCTTAAATATGCATCAAACACATCTACAAATAAATTTGAGGGAGGCAAACTAAACTATCTAAAGCATCCCCAATGATCTTTGCATCCAAACTAACTTGCATTTAATTTCTTATGCCAATCATACTTGCAGCTGGTACGGCAATGGCAGGGCCATATTTAATGCAGCTTCAAGATTGCTTCAAACCCATAATAAACAAGCTTAAGAGAAGTGTTTTGAGCATACAATAACATCACAAAAGACTCTGAATTCAAAGACATCAACATTTATTTCTGCTATCCATCATACCATTTCAGCTGGTACGGCTCACAATGGTATGGCAACTAGGGAAACTCACAACAATGTAAAGATATAAATCCAATCCACACATTATAATATCAAAACACATTCCAACTATACAAAAATAGAATACAAAGCATATCACAACAAAATTTATCAATCTCTGATTAGCTCCATTGGTTCCCTAAAGTAGAAACCACCATCTCCAGCTAGGGTAGATATCACACTACCGAAACTGATCTTCTTCGAGTGGGTTTCCGTCCACAATAAGGTAAAAAATGGAAGAACACGCAGGTTCAATCCAATAGAATGACAATACAAATTCCAAGCATGAGCCTCCAAATGAGCTCTCCATCTGCTTATAAAGACGTCTGGGAGTTACAAACTCACTTTTCTTGAAATTATAATCTTTTTTCTCCTCAACTTAATAAAGTTCTCATATTCCAAAGTGGTGCTCACTTTAATAATAAGTCTAGGAGAAAAATATAAATATGTCCTCATCCCACACTTAAGTCACTTTTATAAAATGCAACATTATAACTTACATGTACCAAAAATATAAATAACCTGATTAATTATCAACTTTTTCTCAAAGCACCAAAGTTGATAATTAAATATTTGCTCCACACAACTAGGAATGAGGATAAGTGTCCCCGGGATGACTAGACTGAAAAAGGGAACATTACAATCCCCCCTCCTTGAAATTGCTTGTCCTCAAGCAATTGCAACGCAGGAGATCCAAAAATCATCATCCAATGTCCCCAAAAACATCTTCTCATCAAAATAACTTCAAGTGTTAATCTCTTTGAAGACCAAGTAGAAGTTAGCCAATCAAGCAGTATTGAGATGTTCAACTAAAATCTCCACACTCAACTTGATGTTAGGAAAGAAGAACTTGCATTACCCCACACTTGAAGCTTAACTCCCTTATTCTTCCAATGGATAAGAGCCTTAACTCTGATCAATAAATGGCTGTCCAAACAACATATCAGCAGTTTATAATCAGAATTGATCATATTCGTGTTTCTCCAATGAGAGCTATAGCTGATCCAAACCAAATCCCACATTTGATATTGCCAGATGAACATTAGAATGCTCAATTCAATGTTGGAGAAGGATGGAATTGACTTTTCCATTTGAAGATAACTTCTTCTCAAACTGAAAATACTTGGCCACACCTCATAAGTCATTCCAAACTCAAGATAGAAGACGCTGATCTGCAGACACACAGCCAAGTTAGAACTGAAAATTTGTTTCCTTTCATTCCAAGGTACATCCCTCTGATCTCCATAACCTTCTAACATACTTTGTTGATGGCTTCTCCGCTGATCAAGAGTTAATGGAACTGCTCTAACCAGCCTAAGATGCTCACTAACATCATTACTTTGGAGACTTTCATCCCAGAGAAACTCAGATGTACCAAAACTTTTGTCATCCATTGGGAAATTTGCATCAATCTCCTCATTATCCTCATGCTGTCCCTGAAAATCAGAAACAAGTTCCAATCTTCTTTCTTGCATTATGACAATATCATCATCCATCTTCACATTAATTTCATCAAATTTGGACTTCAAATTCCATTCAAAGATAGGATTGGAGTAAATCAAATCAGTTCTCATATCAAAAAGTGGATTAACAAATGAATGGAAATCAGAATTAACTCCTTGATGTACCCTTCCCAAATGCAAAATAAGCCTTCCCAAATGCAAAATAAGGTCTGATTTTGATTTATGAACTGCTGTCCCATACAAACCAGCAAGCTCCACTTCATCATTTGGAGGGTTTTCAATCAATTTATTGAGGCCTTTAACATTTTGTCCACTACAATCAGCATATATATCAGCTTTAGATTCTTTCTTTCTTTTAGCCATAGGAACTCTAGATGTTCCATTAGTTATTCCCCTCAAAACTACAGTCTTACCATCAACCTGAAACTTAAGTTCCATAGATTGAAGGTTCAAGGATATCTCCCCCAAAGATCTTAACCACTGAATGCCCAAAACTATCTCTGAACTTCCAGTACTCACCACATGGAAATCATCTATTACTTCATAATTTCCCAATTGAAGACACAAACTTGGAATCCTCCTTGTGCATTGGATGGTAAACCCATCAGCCATAATGACATTGAATCCTTCAAATTCTTCATTTTGAAGGCCTCTCCTTGCCACCACTCCTTCATCAATGAAGTTGTGTGTGGCTCCAGTATCAATGAGAGCGATAGTTCGTTGCCCACACAACACACTTCGAACTCTAAAAGGATCATTTTCAATTTGGCTAGATATCCTTCCAAAGATACCTTCATTAACCTTGCCCTTACTAGTCTCTTCAGGAGTTTCACGTTCATCACTAGTCTCTAAATCATGGTGCTGATCAGATTTTTCTGAATCTAATTCAGCTGTCACATAAGCTTCAATTTGATGAGCCTTGCCCTTTTCATAACACTTGTGACCAGGAACCCAAGGCTCCTTACAAGTGAAGCATAGTTTCTTTCTTCTCAACTCATTTCGGAGCTCATCATCCATCTTGGGAGCACTTGATTTCTGCTATGATTGATCTTTTTGCACAAGCTTCTTGTCTTCTCTCTTTTCATTCCTCTTATCAAAGGATGCCTTGTACTGGAATTTATTCTTAGGGGCTGTACCTTCCATGTTTCGAGCCTTTTTTATGGCTTCATGAAGAGACTTAGGCTCCAAAGCCTTCACCAAACCTCTCAAAGGTTCTAACAAGCCTTTGACAAACAAGTATGTAAGTCTCCCTTCTGACACATCGGTCACCATTACAGCAATTCTCTGAAATTCAGAGATGTAGGCATCCACAAAATCTTTTTGTCTCACTCGGGCCAGCTCCCTAAAATGGCTCTCCAGTTCAAACTTATCAAAACAATAAATCAACCTTTGTGTGAAATCTTCATATAAAGTGATTAGGCTGTGAGCTTGGGTAATCATGCCATGTGTCCACCATTCATAAGCATCTCTTTCAAGGTGGGCAGCTACAAACATGATAGAATCCAACTCCAACATAGGATTCAAGCACAAGTAATTGTCCATCTTTTGCACCCATGACCTGGATGTGCATTTGGATGAACCATCAAAAGGAGGGATGGGCACTTTCCCAAGCTTCTTCTACACATCCTAATTTTGGATCCTGGACCTATTCCGGTATTTAATCTGACAAAATTCATTGAAGGACATGGCATTATGGAATTCTTCACCATATGACTCCCATTCTTGACGATAATCGGAAAAACTTTCTGCAACAAACTATTGTCCTCCAACAGGATTCTACTGTTCTCCCAAAAATACCGGCATCATAGGTCTAAAAGAAGAGGCCCTAGAGACTCGTGAGGCATTGTTTGGTTGTCTAGCATTATTGGAGTTGCTAGCCTCTACACGTTCTCCATCATTTCCTCTATTGTTTAAAGGTGTACCTCCTCCCAAACTCTGATTAACCAGCTGAGCCAAAAGTCTGGTTATTTGCTGATTCCCTCTAACAAATTCTTGCTGACCTCTAGCAAGATCATTTAAAATATCCCTAGTGTTGCGATCCTCTGGTAGTCTTTCACCCATTCTATTCTCTTCCTCTGATTCTGAATGTGATGAACTTAGTGTCTTCTGGATTCATCAAAGGCACCTGAAGTTCAAACTGAATTCACTGCAAAGCTGATTTGAATGTTGATCAACAGGCTGGCAGGATTGAACAGCTCTGATACCACTGTAAGATGCTACCCAAATTTTTTCAAAAAAAAATGAACAATGACAACCTATGTTAGCACAATTAAAACTCCTCCACACTTCTGATCACCAAGATCCCAACTGGGCGAGGTGAGAGCATATTGTGCTTTGGATTACAACTATAACATTGTGCAAACAAGTAAACATCCATCTGCATATGCAGGCATCCACAAGCTGTGGGGATTCACCACCTTCAGTGGGTAAAGAGCAAGAAAGAAAGATTACAAGTCATCCACTTGTTCAGTGGCAATATTCCACTTATGTAGTGGGTAGGAACAATAAAGAAAGTTCATTTATCCTCACTGGAGGTAAACCATCTAGGGGTCCTTAATGTGACTTGCATAGAAAATTACAATGAAACCAAATACAGTGATATTCATTAATACATGATTAGACTTGAAGATTCTATTCTTGGAGATGCTTGAAAGGAGTTTATACCATGCAAGATTTCACTGAAGATTGTATGAAATCATTGCTGCCCATGATGATCTCACTGCTCAGTCTGAAATGAAGGAAAAATCAGACTTATGAGACTGTACAGCTGCCCACTGTCATGGGAATTCCACCATAGCTCGACTCAAGAAGTATCCTTTGCATACACAACAAATGACGCTGCTAAAACCACTCAGAGAAATGCATACAATGATACCAAACAGAACTGATTTCTGGAAATTCAAGTTTCAAGACCCCTTATAGAACCGTACGATCCAGGAGTACGGCTTTCCTCACAGCTCAAGCAATACACATTCAAAACATTGCTGAATAGACTCAAATGGATCGCCCAAACCTCACAATAATAATGCAAGCAATAGACAATGCAAAGACTTTGTAAACAATTTATACTATGCATCGATCACCTTTCAGCTGGTACGGCAGGTTATGTACGGATTCATTCATATTGAGTCCAACTTGCATTGAAACATCTGACAAACTGTCCCAAAAGGGTTGCCTATACATCACAAATATACTGCAATCACCAAACAATGCAAAGGAGTTGACAATGAATTAAGATATGAATCGTCCCATTTCCAGCTAGTACGGCCTATGATGTACGGACATGCTCAAAAAGTCTTAAATATGCATCAAACACATCTGCAAATAAGTTTGAGGAAGGCGGACTAAACTATCTAAAACATCCCCAATGATCTTTGCATCCAAACTAACTTGCATTTAATTTCTTATGCCAATCGTACTTGCAGCTGGTACGACAATGGCAGGTATGGCCATATTTAATGCAGCTTCAAGATTGCTTCAAACCCACAATAAACAAGCTTGAAAGAAGTGTTTTGAGCATACAATAACATCACAATAGACTCTGAATTCAAAGACATCAACATTTATTTCTGCTATCCATCGTACCATTTCAGCTAGTACGGCTCACAATGGTACGGGCGCGGCAACTAGAAAAACTCACAACAATGTAAAGATATAAATCCAATCCACGCATTATAATATCAAAACTGCATTCCAACTATACAAAAATGGAATACAAAGCATATCACAACAAAATCTATCAATCTCTGATTAGCTCCATTGGTTCACTGAAGTAGAAACCACCATCACCTACTAGGGTAGATATCACAGTACTGAAACTGATCTTCTTCGAGTGGGTTTCCGTCCACAAAAAGGTAGAAAATGGAAGAACACGCAGGTTCAATCCAACAGAATGACAATACAAATTCCAAGCATGAGCCTCCAAATGAGCTCTCCATCTGCTTATAAAGACACTTGGGAGTTACAAACTCACTTTTCTTGAAATTATAATCTTTTTTCTCCTCAACTTAATAAAGTTCCCATATTCCAAAGTGGTGCTCACTTTAATAATAAGTCTAGGAGAAAAATATAAATGTCCTCATCCCACACTTAAGTCACTTTTATAAAATGCAACATTATAACTTACGTGCACCAAAAATATAAATAACCTGATTAATTATCAACTTTTTCTCAAAGCACCAAAGTTGATAATTAAATATTTGTTCCACACAACTAGGAATGAGGATAAGTGTCCCCAGGATGACTAGATTGAAAAAGGGAACATTACACTTAGATACCATACTTGCCAATAATTCTAGAATTATTGCAGATATGGAGCCGCACTGGATACATTTGGATTCAACATCTTGAAAAAATTGGGCCGAATCTAGGTAAAATCTATAAACAACCCTAAAATGTGAAAAAAGCACTACTTTTTTTTTGCATAAATGGAGTCACACACAAGCTAGAATTATTGCAGATATGGAGCCGCACTGGATACATTTGGATTCAACGTCTTGAAAAAATTGGGCCGAATCTAAGTAAAATCTATAAACAACCCTAAAATGTGAAAAAAGCACTACTTTTTTTTGCATAAATGGAGTCAGACACAAGCTAGTAGAGGACAAGTGAGCGGTGCGAGCAGAAGCGTGACTAGAGGTAGGCAATATATTTTCTTGTTTTAGTCTCATGTATGTTGATATTTTGGCATCTGTAAGTGTGTTTTTTTTCATCTCTATATGCAGTTGAGCATTTTAATTTTCAATGCTTGAATATCTCAATTATAGTCAGCTGATAGCATTCTTTTAAATTTTGTTTTGTTTTCTAAGAAAATTTTTATCCATTCACCATTTCTTTAAATAAAAAGCATTATTTTGTTTTGTTTTATTTAAAGGATCAATTTACTGGTTTTGTTTTTTAATATAAAACATTCTTTTGTTTTGTTACTGGTTAATACATGGGTCCAAACCAATAACCCCAATCATCTACATGGTTTTTTTTTAATTTTTTTTTATTGTTATTTATAATTAATTTTTTAATAATTATTATTCTTTAATAAATTATTAGTATTTAAATTTTAATATATTTTTAATTATATTTATTTTATTTTATTGAAATTTTTAATTAAGATTTAAATGTGAAAGTTTATTTTTTATTTTTTAAGTTTAAATTACTCTTTATTAAATTACTAATATTTAAATTTTAATATATTTTTATTATTTATATTTACTTTATTTTATTGTAATTTTTAAGTAAGATTTAAATGTGAAAATTACTTTTTATTTTTTTAGTTTAAATTATTATTCTTTATTAAATTACTAATATTTAAATTTTAATATATTTTTAATTTATATTTACTCAATTTATTTTAATTTCTAATTTAGATTTAAATGTGAAAGTTAATTTAATTATATGTTTATATATTTTTGTGAAATTGCTATAATAAACATAAATTATTAAAGTTAGATTGTTAAATCTATTTATAATTATTTGTCTTAGTAAAATTTTAATTATTCTAGGATATTAATCACGGCATCATCATCGTCTAATGTCGGGGAAAGGAATAACAAGTGGATCAAACTAGACCCTAGATCTCTGTTGTGGAAATATGTCACCATTCTTGACAAAATTCAAGGTGGTGGAGGTTACAAATGAACATGTCAAGAGTGCCTAAAGGAGTTCAGAGGCTGCTATGTTAGGGTCCATGGACACCTTTGCCACAAAACAAGGACATGGTGTGTTGTATGTCTCAATCCAGATGTTGATGGTCAACCGGGTAAGGGGTTGTCACTTGCAATAATTGCAAAATATCAAAAAGAATAAGATGACACTAATAATCTTGTTCAAGCAACAAAACAAAGATCGGCTCTTAATACCCCCTTTGCATCCACAATCAGCCTCAAGGACCTCTAAACGTCACAAGAGAAGCAATTTAAGACCTCTTGAAAAATCATTTAATTTGCAGCTTTGAGAGGATACAAACCAAGATATTGCTCATTGCTTGTATGCAAATGGGATTACATTTAATGTGGTGCGCTCTCCATATTGGCAAAAGATGGTCAAGTCAATTAATGAGGCACCCAAAGAATACAAAAGACCAGGCTAGAGGAAGATTCATATCACTCTTTTGGCTAAAGAAAGAGACATTGACTGACAATTGCAAGTGATTCAAGTTTCATGGAAAATCTCAAGAATTCCTATCATTGTGATGGACGGAAGGATGCTAGAAATAGGACATTGATCAATGTGATTCCAATGAGCCCAAAGTGGGCAATGTTCTTGAAAGTAGTTGAATGCAAGGTTGATGAGAAAGATACCCAATTTATTGCCAATATTCTAATTGAGGCAATTGAGTCGATGGGGCCAAAAAATGTTGTCCAAGTGATCACAAATAATGCAAAGGTACGCAGAGCAATAAGATTGGTCATGGCGGCAAGATTTTCCAACATTTGGTGGACTCCTTGTGCAATTCTTTCTTTGAACTTGATACTACAAAAAAATAGCAAAATCCAATAAATACAAAAGGTTTATGAAGAAGCCAAAGAAATTCAAATGTTTATTTGTAATCACCACATGTCACAAGCCATTTATAGACAATTCGCTAAGTTGGAGCTGCAAAAGGTAACTTTTCTAAGTTCTAAATCATATTTTGTATTTTGAAATAAATCATTTTTATGAAATGCCATAAAAAAAAAAAATATTGAAATATATTTCATATATTATATTTTTTTTTAAATTATTATTTTTTAATTGAAGGCGGTTGAGACTCGCTTTGCCATGCAATATTGTTCTTAAAAGGCTTGTCGATGTGAAACAAGCCTTAAAAAGCATGGTGATTAGTGATATTTGGTAGTTTGGAGGCAATCCCTAACAAATAGAGCAAATAATATCAGGACAATCATTCTTGATGATGATTGGTGGGCTCAAGTAAACTACTTGCACTCTTTCACTGGGCCGAGATATGTCTTCATTTGCCATTGTAACACAGATAAACTAATATTGGGCAACATCTATGATTGCATAGATATAATGGTTTAGGTTAGAAACATAATCATAGCAAAAGAGCAAGACCCCTCCTTATTTTTTTTACAAGCAGATACATGATATAATCAAAAAGATGTGGGATGAAATGACAACTCCTTTGCAGTTTTTGGCATATGCTTTGAACCCAAAGTACTTCCATGCTAACATGTTGGCAATATCAAATAGAACAACACCAAATATGGATGTCGAAGTAGTTGATGGATATATAAAAAAGCCTTCAAGAAGATGTTTGCTGATCCTAAAGTTGTAGTGGAAATTCCAGATGAGTTTGGGACCTTTACATGCTCCGATAGAACTTATGCAGACATTGATGCAATCAGGGATAGGAAAGTAATGGACCTTGTGAAGTGGTGGAACTTCCATGGTGCCACGACTAAACATTTGCAAAAAATGGTTATCAAACTTCTATCACAGGTTTGACATTCTATGAATTATATTCCAATTTAAATTATTTCTTGTTTTATTTTTCATTGGATTTTTTGCCTCTTTGTAATTTGTAATATCAATTTTTTAATAGGTTTCAAGTTCTTCTTCATCCAAGAGGAATTAGAGCATATATGGCTTCATCCAGTCTATGAAGCAAAATAGGTTGGCAGCTGGTAAAGCAAAGGACCTCGTATATGTCCATTCCAATCTTTGTCTCTTGTCGCATTCCTCCACAAACTACATGTTGATGATTGTTTTTCAACAAGTCAACAATTAGAGTAAAATACTGAGTATCTGACTCTCTCTTGAGCAAAGCCTCTCGAATGTTGAACTAGGTGATCAAACGAGATGACTCCAAGGTTCCTTCTGATGGTTTCGGTAAGAGATAGCTCAGCGATTAAGTATGATTTTGTTGTTTACACACAAAGGGACTTACACAATTGTTCAAGTAACTGATTGTTTCAATGATTATGGAAACGAATACTAGAGAGTCTAAGTACTGCAATTGATGGCGTATGATTTAGCAATGGATGTTCTTTGATCCTACTTCTAACTGAATGGTAAAAAAGGACAAAAGGTATAAGGTTTAGAAGCACTAATCTAATCCTAAATGCAAGGACGTTTACTACTTGGAGTGAAATCAAACCAGATCTTGTTTCGCCAAGACAAACAACTACACAAGATAGGTGCAATCTTCCAAGGTGTACAAGATGTTTAAATCAGTTATGCTCATGAAAGATTCAACAAGCATAAAGATCAAATTGATGTTCAATTGTTCAGACTAACCATGCACTGCAATCTACAAGCCGTAGACTACAAATGGTATGAACTTACTGATTTCACCACAAAGCAATAACGAAACCTTTCATTAACTAACTTAAACTTAAAGAAAAAAAAACTTATAACTTAATGTTTGTTTGAAAATTGAAACCATGCAACACTCGGAAACATAAATAGAATCACCAAAGCAATGAATCTTTTATTATCTCAAAGAGCTCTTGCAACAATTTCAGAATTTTCAACCTCTTCAAATGAGAGCAATGAGAGCCCTTTTATAGACCTCAAAGGAAAGAAGGGTCAAGATCGATCAGCCGAATCAGCGGACCAGATCAAGCCACATCACAAGTAGTTGTAACAAACTCTCCTTTATTAAATGAAGGAGGCTCACTTTATTAAATGAAAGAAGCTATGAAGGAGGGAACAAAGGCACGCTTTCCAAGAAGATAAGGAAGCCACATCATGTGCCCTCTATGTAGTACTATGAGATACAATGAATCTAGACACAATTTGAACAATATCCTCCATTGGTACACTTGTCGCCGCATTAATGGATCCTTCTGCCACTGCCACATCTGACTCATAGACGCCAAGTGTCTTCTCCCAGTCGTTTATCCAAGACTTATTTTCTCCAAGACGATATGCAAGTGTGAATATACTATCCAGCTGACCCTCATCAAGTCCATCATACTGAAAGTAGAATGCCTTACTTGTTGCTTCATGTTTTCAATAGTAACATTTCCATAAGGATTACATATTGTTGTCAAAGCAGTGTATATATGATTCTCTGTTCTTAGAAGAACACTTCTTATTCTGGACATATCTACTTCAATTTTATCAACCAGTTGCCCCTTGTTGTGAAAGGAGAAATACCAAGTGATGAAGTCATGTGAAGTATCTCTATCAATCACCTTATCATGAATTAGATCCTCTAATGGAGCTTCCATTAAACTCTTGAGCTGTGGCATGTATTGCTCTTTGATCGGTTTGAACTCAGCACAATTTCTTAATAAAGCTTGAACTCGATCCTTAAGATTAATGACTCTATCATACACTTGCACAATTTCTTCAAGGTGAGTATATGCCTTCTCTTCTGTCTTTTCTATCCATCCTTTCATCACTTGAGATGAAGTTCTCATGTTTTCAACTTGGGATATTGTTTCCTGTGGAAGAATAGACGGAGGAATTGGAGTAACTTCCTTCTGTTGGATAGGCTGCATGACTTACTGAATGTAATGCTTCAATGTATTAAAATCTTGTTCAACCTTTATTCTTGCTTCTCTTTCTTGCTTCAACATGCTTCTTACACTATTCACTGACTCTTGTAGTTCCTCCTCTACCTGTTCCCTTGTGATTGGACCCATGCCAATAGTAGTCATATTGTAATCCTCAGGTGCCATATCTTCTAACTCCTTGTCAATTCTAGGAACAGCTATATGTACCTCTCTATTTCCAGCAGAATCTTGAGTGATTTTGGAAAAGACTGTTGCTTTCTTCTTCTGATTACCCTTCTGTGCATTTACAAGCAATTCCTCAACTGGAGTAGGCTGATAAGTTTCTACAATTGTACTTTCTTCAATCCTTTGCCTCAACCAAGGTGGAAAAGCGGAAAGATCTTGCTGTCTTTGAACTTGACTGTGTTGTACACGAGCTACTTCCTCATCAGATTCTGCTTGACCTACTTCATCTTGATCAAGATCATCATTTTCCTCCATTACGACAGTGGGACTTGACTGAATCTCCTCGGATGGAATCAAGGCAACTTCTTCTATAACTTCTATCTCTTGTATTGGATTCTGAACAATTGAAGCACCCTCTTGTGGATTAGATGAAGTAGATGGATTATTCTTCTTTTGAGGTCTCCGGCTTGATTCTCCTTGATCTTGACTAGGTCTTTTCCTTTTTCTAGCTGGATTATTACTTTGATCATTTCCACTGTGTTGTGGTTGGCTATGTGTACTATGCTGTCCTGGTTCTCCTTCATCCATCTTATTGTAAGTAAGAACTCGGCCTTCATCATTCATCTCTTGCAATAGTTGATTTATACATACTTGTGTCATGGCTAAGACCGGTTTTATCAATTCTTCTTCGGACACATCCTTTTTTGACCAATCAACTATATAAGGCAAATCCTTTATCTTATCAAACTCATCTATCAACATAGTATTGAACTGGTCTGGTATCCTGAATACTTTGGAAGCTCTAACTAAATCCCAGGTGAGTCTCGAACTTTGAAGTGTTCGGAGATCATCTTCATCTTGGCACTGGCCCAGTGGTCTTCCAACTGCTTGACATGCTTAAATTCCCTGTTATATTTCCAGCAAACTTGAAAAGGATCAAAGTTAAGCCTCTTGGTGCCATGAGTTTGCAAATGATATGCCTGTAGCTCTATCTCAGAATATTCAGCCGTTGATAATGATGGACACTCCAGATTTTGTCCAAGAAGAAGTGGAAACTGGATCCCTCCTTTCTTCTTCAACTTTTGCAACCTAATGAGTTCTAGGAGTTGCCTTGTAACCTCTAACATTACCATCCTGTTGGTTGGATATCTTGGTAATCTGTATGGATATGATGTAAACCCTTGGATCCTTAGGTAAGTGTACCTTTCATGCTGAGTATACCAGTGTCCATATGTTGAAATGAACTCTCTTGCTGCATTAGACAACCTTTTATGAAATTCTCCTCTTAGTTTCTTCATTATGAACATAGCAAACGCATCATTGAACCTTGTATAATGATTGATACTTTTGAGGTGTAACTGAGGATAACACTGATGCGATAAGTACTTATTAGGCCCAATGCCAACTTCTCCTCTTTTGGTCAAACCTGAATAGACTTCATTTCTTGCGAGAAGGTATACTACATAGGAACTCATATAACAAGTCTTGGTCTTAGCAAAATTGATGAACTGCTCATGTATACTCTGACTGATAAGTCCAGCCCAATCAATCATCTTCCCTTTGAGAACTGACTTGATGAAAGAGTACATCCAAGGCTGAAAGGTAGCAGATTGCGGCATTCCTGTCATTCTATTTAGAAACATAATCAAGTATCCAATTTCAGGATGAAAATCTGACTTGTGAAACTGCGAAGGATTATTCATATTGAACTTCATAGCTGGATTAGCCATCCATTCTCTCCTTATTTCCTGCAACTTTGTCTTTGAATCAACATCGTATTCCTGCTGACCTTGTTGTATGGAGATACTGATCATCCTCTCCCTAGTTGGAATGTTGAAAGTCTCTTCAACTGCCTCCTTTTGCAAATAAGCTAATATTGTTCCATCTTTGGCTGTAATTTGCCTTGTATCTACATCATACTTCTTGACGCATTCAATGATCATCTCTGGACACGGCAAAGCTGGCGGAAAACAAGCAGCTTCAATGGCTCCACTCCTCATGATGGCTCGAGCAAGACTACCTCCGTTAGGTTCCTCAAGGACTGACTTGATATCTTCTAAGTTGCTGTTGCCCATATTCGTGTCTCCTACATTTGTCCACCTTGAGACGAGCTTTGATTCGGGAATCTTCCCCTTAGCATCCATCCGGATCTTCGCTTGTTGCTCCTTGGAAGTCATTGCCATGATCCTGCAAACTTGACGCGAATAAGTAATTGCAAACACAACCTGGACTCTATTTCAGCTACTTTGATGCATTAGATTATGATTTTTCCTTTATAATTATGAAATATTACTATCTAGACTTAAGGAATTTATCAAAATCCATCTATCCTCATAAAATTTTACCAATACTTGAACAATTTTAATGCATCTAATGAAGTAAAAAGAAGAAAATCAGATCAGAAAATATTCAAATCAGACTTACTTGATAAGCTGCCTTTAAATTGATACCTTGAAATTTGATCCACCACTTGCTTGGATTGACAAAATCAAATTTGTACTTTTACAAAACCTTCTTGTTGCTGCTCCTTTAAGACAAATCTGCTCCTTCAAAGTAATTCTGCTCTTTGAAAATGATAAAAATGAAAAGGAGAGGAGGTATATATATAGAATTTGCTTTAAAACTTTACCTCTTACCTAGGCCGACCCTCTTTAATATAGTGCAAAACATTTAATTTTGATTGATCTTCATTTAATATGAGGCAATTTCCACATTTTTCAAGGCAAAAACAATTAAATGTTTATATCCTTTCCTTTGATTGGCGCATTGGATGGGGTCTCCACGATCTTCTTGTAGATTGAAATTTTGGTACTTACTCAACTCTTCTTCCTCAAGCGCATTGGATGAAGAATTGAAATCCTCTTGCCTTTTACATTTGATAACATCTTCGAAGCCCTCTTTGTATTCCTTGAATTAGTGTTTGACTTTCTTCTTGCATTTCGCATTGGATGAAGTTTTTGATTCCTTCTAGCATTTCGCATTGGATGAAGGATTAAGAATCCTCTCAACATTACTTTGGTTTGAACTCGTTTTCACTTGCAAGGGAGTGGCGCATTGGTTGAAGGTGACAAGATCCCCTCAAGTTAGTGTTTTCCAAAATATTCTACCCTCTTCCCTCTTTAGCGCATTAGATGGGTAACTTGAGTTCTTCTCAAAAACAAACCTCATTCTCTCTCATGTGTGGCGCACTAGATGCCACCTTTGATTTCTTCCTGTTGAGCATTTTGATAAAGGATCTTGGAAGTGGCGCATCACTTCATTATGTTGAAATCTTCAAAACTTCAGTATATTAGATGGATTTTACCTTTAACGAATCATGCATGGTGTTGGCGCATTGGATGGGATAAAGAAGATCCTCTAGAAACAAGTCTCATTCTTCCTTATATGTTGCGCATTGGATAACCTTGAAGTAGGCGCATTGGATCACTATGTTGGAAGCTTCAAAACTTAGGTGTATTCATGATGTTGGCGCATTGGATAAAGCTTTAAAATCCTCTAAACTAAAGCCTTGAAGACTTGACATTGGATATACACTTTCCTCCTTGTATGGCGCATTGGATGAGGCATGGAGAATCCTCTGGATTTCGCTTTAGATAAGGATCCTCTGAACTTTATATTGAAACTTCTTTGGCGCACTAGATCACTATGTTGGAATCTCTTGAACATTAACTTAAACCTTGTGATGTATCCCCTTTGGAGCGCCCGAAGTCTTCCTTCATGGAGTCGCATTAGATGAGGGATTAGAAATCCTCTAGATTGCGCCTTGGATGCTTGATTTAAGCGCTTAGGTTTAATGTTTGGAAGTCTTCCTTTTGCAAATATAATGTTTTCTAGATGGGCGCATTAGATAAGGGATAAAAATCCTCAAGTTTTTGGCGCATTCGATAAGCTTTTGAAATCCTCTCCAACTAGATCCTTCTTAATTCAAAAACCTTAAGACTTCTCCTTCCTTCTAGGTGACGCATCAGTTGAGCTTTTCAAATCCTCTAGTCTCTCTTCAAAATTTAGATTTCGGAGTCAATCCTTCTTCCTAGCGCATTGGTTGAGGTTTGGAAATCCTCTGACACTTATCATCTTTTAATTCGCTCCAAGATTCGTTCTAAGACTTGTCTTTTAATTTTCGCATTAGTTAAGTGTTTGAAATCCTTATCTTTTCCTCAAAATGATGCTTTTAGTTTCGGCGTACTAGATGACTGATCGAAATCCTCATGTTGTTTCGCATTAGATCAAGGCATTGAGATCCTCATGCTCTTGCGCATTAGATAGCATGTATAAATTCCTCTGAGTTTCGCATCAAAAAGGTATGAAAAAATCTTCTAAAATCGCATCACTTCAAGTTTTTAGATGGGCGCACTAGATCAGCTTTTTGAATCCTCTGGAAGTGTCAGGCGTTTTTCAGGATCGCGAGGGTAAAGGTATATTGAAAAATATATTTAAGTATAAGTTGCTTTAAATATTTTTCAATATACCTTTCAGGATGTTTGAGATAGGTCTCGAATCCACCGGATTTAAGATGCAAAATCTAGAATTTGGAGGATTCACCAGATTTCAGACTTAAGCCATTTTTCAAGATTTTCAGGATTTCAGGCTACCAGACTTAGTCTTTTCAGGGTCTCAAACATACTTCAGGATTGATCTCAACATTCATTATCTAGATGGGATTTGACCACAATTCTTCATCACTGCAAGTTCATCTGCCTCCTAATCATGAACCAAAGATCATAGCAGAGGAAATCATTACCGGATCGGCAGAGGAAGATGAGCCAGAACATCATCAAAATCTCATTGAAAACTCATTGAAAGCACAGAGCTCAAAAAAGGGGGGTCCCTATTCCCAATGGGGTGATGTGTGATTTGGTCACAACACTACACAAAGGGACCTAATAGACTTTGGGATGTGCAGCCTAAAATGAGTGACATTGATGTGTCCACAAATGCATTCAAACATCTCAATCCATTGTTGAGAATTCTAACACAGCAAGAGGATCCTTTGATGCATCTTCATTTGGTTATGAGTGTAGTTGGCAGTTGTGCTCAATTCAACTATCCTAGCTCTCTAGAGAATCTTGATGAAGTAGAACTCCAATATCAAGAGAGAATAATGATGACATTTTTTATAGCATGTGATTCTATTGATGTATTTGTTTTGATGATGAAACTATATATAAATATAAACATTTTGAAATATGTAGCAATTTATGTGTCTATATTGCTTCTAAAGTAATGAAAATCTCCTCTAATAGCTTATAAAATTGTGTTGCATATATGTGTATGTGTTTTTTTGTGAATGTAATATCCAGTTGTATCCGTATTAGGGGCCTTCAAAAATGGTTGCATCCGTATCCATGTCCATGCAACTTTGGTCTAATCCAAAAAAGGACGTTTGGAGATGGATTTCTTATAAGAAATCTAACAAGGACTCTACTGTAGTAAGCTACCCAGAATTTTTTTTTTTCAAATTTAATACAATGATATCTCAGCAGGGTTAGTTCAACAATGTATGCAACTAATAAATTCACCTCCACACTTTCTGATCACCAAGTTCCTAGGATGGGCGAGGTGAGAGCATACAGTGCTTTGGTTTAAAAACAATGCTTTGCAAATGAAACCGAATACAATCATCCGCTATATAGCAAGCACCCACTTTCCAGTAGGCATCCACTTATGCAGTGGGAATACTCCACTTAATCAGTGGGTGAGTAAAGATATGTAATATCCCCATTTTGCAAGTAACTTCAAAAGGTTCTAATTGTAAATTAATTTTATAAAGTATTTTTAATTGCTTTATAAAATTAATATTTTATTAAGTTACTTGAGTCAATTTAAAACACTTTATAAAATAAAGTGTTATTGTGTACACAAAAACAATCATTTAATAAAGTTAAGTGATTGTGTACACAAAAACAATCATTTAATAAAGTTAAGTGATTGTGTACACAAAAACCGTCATTTAATAAGTGATTGTGTACACAAAAACTTTCATTTAATAAAGTTAGGCCAGACCTATTTGGGGTGATGGCTTTATAAGGAGCAGTTGGGAGTCATTTGAAATCATGTTTTTGACTTGGTTTTTACATATCGAGTTTATCTCTTGGCTGAAGACAAATTTCAGTCCAATCAAGGTGATGATCCCTTGATAACTAGAGTTTGGTGATGGCCCCATTCCCATTTTGAGAGGTGGATGCAATCAGTATTCACCATTAGAGCTTTATTTTCAGGGTTTTATGAAGATTCAGGCATTGGTGATGATTATACAAAGCAATATCCTTCACTAGAAGACCCTTGCTTGCTTGGAGAGGAGTTATTTTGTCATTTGCATGCAATCTGGGCATATTTCAGTCACTTACAGGTCTGCTACAGTCAGCATCAGCATTGGAAGAAGATCATTTTGAAGGCATTTAATATGTTGAAGACTTTGGATGTCATATCAGCTTCCTAAGAGCCTACCGATTTGCATTTAGAGCAATTTGAAAGTGTTTTTTGGCCTATAGTCATCTATATCCTATTGGCTGGGCAATAACAGTGATATCAACATTTTCATCAGTCATATACTCAGTCATATCAGTCACAAATACAGTGATATTTGGTGGTGATTCAGGGTTCAACTTGAGCTGAGATCATTTGTCAATCATCCTTCATTGATTAGACATATTTTGTATAGGGTTTGGATGCCATTTTGCCTACTTTTCAAGCATGTATCTAAGTCTGATATAAAACAGTACTTGACTGTCATAAAGGACAGCGAATAATCATTTGTGTTTGTCATCATTGAAGAAGTTAATAAAGCATTGGAAGTTTGGGTTTCATTGTCTATATGTTTCAAACTTTCATGTGTTATCTTTCATTTAAAATTGACTATTTGGTGCAAGAATTCTTATCTAATTTGGCAAATATTTTCAGTCATATTATAAGGGTTCTCTTACAAGATAGATATACATTGTTCATCCACTTGTTCAGTGGGAATACTCCACTTATTCAGTGGGTGGATTAAGAAAGATAAATAATGTTTATTCCTCCACACTGGCGGTAAACCATCCAGGGGTTACAAAGTATTTGCATCATAAAAAAACAATTACAAGAATAATAGTATGCAGCAACACACTTATTTAATATAGATGAATCCCCATAATCAAGAATGAAATGACTTCCTTGCTATCAGCGTGCATGAGTTAGATTATCAACTTCAAATGCTCAAACAAATCACCTCAAAACTGATCATTACCAATGATAGCTCCTCAATATGACATGTTGCAATCCAACAGGCCAGAAATACATGTTGTATGGACTGTATCAGCTGCTAACAACTCTGAAAATGCATGACAACAATAGTATCTCCTCCCAACGAAGATCAATATTGCATTATAAGTTCATGGCCACAAATGCACAGATTTTCAGGCCCAAAGACACAGCAACCAGCTATGAGAATGCACAGATTTTCAAGAGCATATAATGCACATCAGAGATGGTACGGACTGCTGTTATGTACGGTAGGGTTTTATCAATCTAAATCAGCATGAAACTTTGTAGAATCAATGCGCCAAAAAAGGGACATTACATCTACTCAAGTGGTTTTGAGATCCCATGCAAAATGGCAGTAGACCTTCCAGCTATTGCTATAGATGGTAGTGGTCCTCCCCTGCGTGAACTTTGGTGTTTTTCCTACTCTTATGTAGTTACTTTTGATGTTTATCTATTTTAATCAATATTTTTGCATTTCTTGGACGGTGGCCCCTATAGAATCCCCTCTACAATAATCAAAATACATATACATGGCAATCAATCCATTCTTCCAACATACAATGAAGAGCCCATTCCTATAGTGGGTCAATTTGTTGTATCTAGGTTATTGATTGCCCTTCTCATTTATAAGGCCAGTACACCAGTAGTTGTTTGGGGTAGGGTTTCCTATTGCATGTGTGTAATGTCCCCTTCTAGCAAGCCAAAATTTTCACAACCTTGCAAACAATTTCAACTTGTAAAAGAGAACATTAGTACTCAATCCTTCTTATCTAATCATATTAACCACAAGATATATTAAATCAAGCCTTATAAACATAATCCATATGCATTCTATCTTTCACAATATCTATTATACATGTTTCATGATTTTCCTTGAGAGAGACATACTTGGGGCTACATGTTCATCAAATCACTTTCCCAAGAGAGAGGGCTTATAAGGGAGCAATCATGGGTCCAAATTCCATTCCTTGACCCGGAGGGGTACTCTAGACCAACTCAAGTCGAAGGCCCATCCCTTGTCCCAGTGGGGTCTTCTAGACCAACACGAAACAATGGGCAGTTATCTCAAAGGGGTACCCTAGACCAACTTGAGATAAGGATTTATTGGTCTTTAGCCCGGAAGGTGCTCTTGACCAACTTGGGCATCAACCATGATTACACCATATTGCTTACCCTTACCCCTTTGTCTCGATATATGGGTGTTGGTTGATTGACCATGAGCCTCTATTTCTCATCCCTTATTCTTCATGATTATCTTAAGAACTCATTCTAGTCATTGACAATATATAAGCAATGCCTTAGTATCTTAGGCTATGACATTTTGTTACTATAACCTTAATTATCAATTCATTCATTTTATGATGGTCATTTCATATGTTCATATACTTAGATAATACATTCTTATTCTATATGTTCATATACTTAGATAATACATTCTTATTCTTACATGTTGCCTATCTAATTTAGGATAACCATATCAATTTATTTTATGCTTTTATTCATTATGATATCTAATCCTATGATTAGTATGACATATGCATCATTATGTAATTAACTAATGACTTGTTTTCATTTCTAATCATGATACATTTGTTCATACCACAATTAGATTTGTTCTAGTATTATACTTCTTATTAACAGCCATGTAATCATCATATACTATTTGCTTATGCATCGAATAAGGAAATCTGAGTATATCTTAGTCATATAAATCAGATATAGGTTTGGCAGCATTCATATCATTTATCAAGCATTGAGTATGTAATTCTAAGTGTAATCATTATTCAAATATGTAAACCAAACACAGAATTGAGGCATAGTGCATACCTTTATATCTACAGACTCAAACAGATGACGGCTGGGCAATGTTTGTGGAAACGATCTGCTCAAATACTTCTATTTATGTAATATACATCAATGCCCATTCACTGCTGCTAAATGATTAAGAGATAAGATGCTTGTGATATGTTTCGGTCTGCAGAGATAATGTTATGCTATGCTTCGATCTGCTGATGTACTTTATGTTTTTTTACATCAATTGATGTTCGTTCTGCAGAGAGGGATGGTTGTGTTATGATCGATGCCTTCCTTGCTACCCCCGATCACCTTATATATTTGATCGGGTGTCCTTTCATCAAGAGACGCTTCTTCATAATCCATCTTTTAGTTAACATTAATCCATTTGTTACCACCGGCGCTTCTTATTATCCTTACTAATCGCTTATTATTATTTTTTTATTCACATGATCATTGACAATTGATCCAATTCAAATCTTATGCATAAAATAATGGTCTTTATGGATTCGCTGTTTTGCTCTTCATGGACTGTTGAGTGATTGACATTTAAGTATCTTTTTTCTTGCCTCTATGGGTATAGGACTGTGTCTCTCATCGCAACTTAGAAACCTCATCGGAGTTGGCCATTTTAGTATGTATATTGATGCCTTTTCTTATGTTTAAATACAAAGTGTTGCAATCGATCTCATCATTGATTTGGTCTTCTTGATTAGCATGGCAGGGTGACTATTCCAATCTTTAATTGGAATAGGGTCATCGAGGGATATGACAATGTGTTAGTTGGTTTTTTTGTCTTATCCGCAATCCTTGGCATCAATCTCTGGATAAAGAGTGTCTGGTTTGGTTTATTAGTTTTAGATATGTATATGTCTATTTGTTGCCTGGTTTGGTTTGGTTTTGTGTGTGTGTGTATGTTTGTTGGTTGTCCGGTTTTATATTCAGTTTATTAGTTATATATACTAAGTTGTTGGTCCTTGCACGAGAATGGGTTCGGGGTTTGGGTATGCCGGTATGGCAAAAAAATTCCTTGGGTATGGGTACGAGTACGTGTGTGTGTGTGTAATTTATATATATTTAAAATATATAAAAAACAGTAATACTCATAATTGCCAATAAACAAAATACCTCATAATTAACGAAAAAGAAAATAATCTTAAATTCATAATTCATTGATTTGTCAAATGTCAATACAAAATGAAAAAATAGTCACTCCATTTGTAGAGGATGAAGAAGCACGATGCAGACATAATATATGTATGTGTTTGCATTGAAGATAATGTGGTCTTGGCAATGGAGGGTAAGTAGTTTAAAAGATGCTTAAGACAAGCACACAAGATTAGCAAACACTCTTAATAGAGCCAATGGGTTGGGAATAAACCATTCTTGGCAAACTTGTATTAACTTGTTAAAATAGTCCAATAAATAGAAAAAGCAATTAATTTTTAAATTATAATTTAACAATTATTTTTATTTAATGTATCAGTGATTTCATGTTTGTCTTTCTTGTTTTTTTCCTAGGTGTTCCTTCTTAGGCATATTGTTAGTACTCTATAATGAGACCTATTTTCCGTAATCCTCACTCATTATTTTCTGAATGATGAACCAAGAAACGTGATCCGAAACATTGATACAAATCTTCAACACTCTTTCCCAAAAGTTTTATACTCAAGAGCCTATGATGTTAAATGACGAACGAAATCAAGGAAAGTAACTAGCATGCTTTGAAGTTGACCCATTGTTGTAACTTCATTTGGAATCTAGTATTGCATCAAGATGACATGCAGAATAACAATTGACAATACTAGAACAACTATAATATACGTATATTGTATTGCCATTTTCTAACTCCATAATGCACAAGAAGAAGAATACAACATTTTTAACTATAGTTTAAGACATGCATTTCATATCCATGAAACATGATCCACACATAATCATGATATAAAAACAAATATTCAATTCATAGATGCAAGTGATATAGAAATCTAGCCTTCTTCCAATCCATGCCATGTTTGCAATAAGCCTTGTAGAAATTTTCCAATTCCTTCTTGCTCCATTGAGATCCCAACATGTCCGAGCATTTACGCTTCTGCACCAAAACACAATAAAATCTCAAGGACTCATGCATGTTAGGAAAATATATAATCACTACAATCATCTAAAGCCACAATTAAACTATATTCCACTAAGATCCCTTTCAAGATAAGAGGGAACGAGAAGGCTGATGAGAAAACACATGAATGTGAACAGAGGGCAGCTAGAAGTACCCACAAAATCATAGGAACTATATTTGAATAGCAAAATAGCACAGAAGAAGGGATGGGAGGATAGGAACTCAAACTGTGGACCACTAGGGCGGAGATCCACCCCTGTGTAACATGAAATAATTGAGCAAGTGTAACTAAAAATTGTTTATAATGCATGTGTTTCACAGCATACAGAATACTCAAACAAGACAATTTGCAGTCAGCTTTCATGAACATGAGCATAAACATATACAAGAAAAAAAAAATAAGTAGCATGGCTACACCATGCACATACATAGAAAAAAAAAGCTTCATAATACATAACAACAATATACTTCTATCTCTTAAAAGCACAGTCATAGCTGTAAGTTCTTTAAACTAGCACATTTTAGCTTAGACTTGCATGCCTGCTCAAGGCATTGTGCACAATGTTTCCAAAATATAGGTATCCATTGTCTCATTTTAAACATCAATGTTTCTAATTACATACTTATTTGAACATCCTAATGCCCCAGTGGACTATTCTCTTCCCTTTTGTGGTATATTTATATCTTTGTGAATAAATACTCCTTAAGAGTCATTTCAAATGGTATTACAGATATTCTCAATCCCCGTATATTCCAATTAACAACACCAAAACAAATCTTTGTACTCTTGCAGAAAGACCTTATAAACACCATAAATTTTAACATCATGACAGGCGTAGGATTTGGCATTGGAATCACAGACTAAAAACTTCAAGAATGCAATGAAGTTTATTCAATCGACTGCAGGGGTCAGTACTGGATCAAGAATGAAAAAATTCTGTTGACACAAAGTTCCCGGAAATGACAAGAATGAATCACTTAGCCTGAATATAAATCAATACATTTTAGTGTTTGCATCCTATATCAACATACAAGGTAAATTATTAATAATTTTATTTGAATTGCTGTACACCCAAGCTTGCTAGAATTTCATTAATTGCACTAATTGTTAGAACACATATATCCTTGTCAAACAATGTTTGACAAAAATGCAAAAGTCTTCAAAATTTTGGCACTATCAGCTTCAATTTATCATCATCTAGCCATGAAATAATAAACCACTGAAACCAAAGCGTCCATACCTTAGGTTATACGGTACACATACCAAGACAGATATGCACATCAGACATGGGAGATCTGTCGGAGACAATTCTAGCTGGCGGAGGACATCACTAAAAAATAGATAAATGAAATAATGTAAGCCCTAAAAGGGCTAAAGAACCCACCCAAGCAATTCCTTATTCAAAAAAGGACCTAGCAAGAAATCTGGAAACCATGCAAAATATTCTGTAGGATCTCATAAGAAAAAAGAACACGAATTGCAAGTTTAGGCATCACAGACTTGCAAGGAAGATTGTGATACAGGAGAGGGTGACTGAGAGGAACAGCCTCTTTTTATTTGTAATTCATTGTTTATGACAGTCCATTTTAATTTTGAAATTTTTGAAATCTGTATGTGTGTATTAAGCACCCTATACCCTAATACAGAAAATGGAGCTCCTGTTCCCGTACACATAGACATGTCTCCAGGTGCCTATGTATAAACATTTATTCATGCAATCTTAAGTACAAAGCCACAAAAATCATAACTATAAATATGATATAGCAGTTTTCCATCCAAAGAAGAAGATACTAGTTGCCTGTAGGATGATTTGTATGCAACTTACGAAAAAAACTCATTTCACACATTGAGAATATAAGTAGAGACTGAAATTACAAAAAAGTAATAGACCTGTCGATGTATAGAGAATAACATCTTGCAGCTTCTATGCAATGCATCACTTTAATTCTTTTATTTACTTCAAAACAACATTGCTATGCCATCATGGGCTACCCAAATGGATATTTTGAGTGCGCCATGGAAGCTGACCTTACATGCTATTTAAGCTTTCCAACATTTTATTACACTTCAAAAAGTGATGCCGGGCATTAAGCGTGCATTTTGGCGCCTATCGTTTATAATTCCATTGGAACTGACCCTTCAAAAAATTTGTAAAATTGAGAGCGAGTAGAAATGAGCTCAAGCACAACTATACTAATACTAACCCTTGGCATGTTTTTGTCTGTTATGACTTGTTCGTCCTGCTCAGCACCTTCCTTGTTGACATTCCTTCGCTTTCTTACGGGCGCCATTTCCTGTTTACGAACGCCCTTCCCACTTTATATCACTCGTGCATTCAACTGCTACACATCAACTACACCACATTAAAACCCAGAAGAACAAGTTTATATATTGACGAAACGAAAACCTGATATGCACACAGGAAAGATACCCCGAGCTTAGTAATCCAATGAAAAAGAACTCTATCTAGTTTCGCCAGGGTTCAAATCTCATTACCACTATGCTGCCTGTACTAAAGTTATGTGATAAAAAGAATCATGAAATACATGGACTCCGATGCATGGTAGAGCAAATTTCAGAGCTAAACACTCTTTTGATTCGACTCTTCAAGCTCCCTAAACCTGCAGATAAAGCCAAATGCAGGTCTTGCATGCGACTACATGCGGTATTTAAACCTTAAGAAAACACAATTAATGGCGACCGGTTAAACAGAAAATATTTGTGTTGTCTGATGGACACAAGAAGTGGTTCCTCTGTTTTTTGGCCAATGATAATGAGTAATGTAACTTTGGGCATGGGCTAGTTACAGTAATTTAAATAATAATAAAATTTGAATCTAGTCTTAAAAAGGATAAAATTTAAATTTAGCCACCCTCAAATAAAACAATTATGTATTGTATTTGAAATATTGTAATAATAGAATTTGTTTTGCCTTGAAATGTTTTGTTAAAATTTGTTTTGTCTTTTAATGTTATTTTGTTTAAAATGAGAATTGTGAGTAGATAATTATTATTTTGTTAAATTAATCTTCCCCTATTTAAACTTTAAATAAAAAATATACTAATAACTCAAACAAATTCTCACATTAACTCATAAATAAAATATTCAAATTTATTTTTAGATACATTTATTTCAAAAAAAAATAACAACAAAAAATATTAAAATTAAAAAATGTTATATATCTTATTTACTTATTTTCTTTTATGGACAAACCCATTACTGGTTAGTAATGAATCAACTCATGAAAGAGGACTATATTAATTGATTGTACTTGCACAATAAAAGAAATATATTACTTGAGACGTGAGAAATTCACCTTAGCAAAGCAATCATCATAAAAGTAATTCTTGATGATTATAAATGGCCGGCATTTTAAAGCCTCTACTTCCCAACATGTAGACATTTTTGGTAAATGTAATGGCCACATTTGCCATTTTAAACCATAGAATACAATCAAATGTCTTTGAAGACCATGTATGTATATAAGTTTGTATTCCTTGATTTTTGTGTTCCTTTATCGTAAGTTGTCATAGTCATATAAATGCTAATGTTGAATGGGTCACTGGCATTATCAGTTTTCAATTTGTACCAAACATGGTGTAAAGAGAAAAGTTTATTAATGCTTTATAAATTATACCTAATAAGCATATGTACATACAAAGGCTTTTGCTCTCTATTACAACCCCTACATGTTGTCCCTAACTCATGAATCATAGTTGATGATTGTCATATTGGTATGTATTGTGTTTAATTCTTTGCCTTCTTTGGGGAGGTTAAACCTAACGAGTGTCATGATATATTACTTTTAAGGACCTATTATATCAAAGGAAAGGCGGGAAGCTAAAACACATATAGTGCATTATAAGGAATGCATACCTAAAACATGTGATTAAATTGTCCTTCATCATTTAAAAATGTACACCAATCATTATTGTTTTTCTTGGACAACATGAAGGTTGTAATTGGAGGTGAAACTCTATAGCCAATCAAATTGTCAATAAGTCATTTTTCAAATATTTTTAGTTAAAATGTTTGCATCTTGTTGTTTTGTAGTGTTTTTTTGTTAAAAGGGGGAAAATGTGGTTTTAATGGTTTATGCAAAATCCTCCTTTCACTACAAACATTCCAAGGGCTTATCAACCGAGTTGAATCTCCACTAAGCGAGAGCAATCACCTATCAGGTTGGGCTACCACTTGGGAAGTTGTGGATTCTTGGATGCATCAAACAATGTCTCTATCTAATGCTCAAGTGTACTTAGAAACCCTAATTATGCAAATCAGTAAGCAAATTATCAAATTACAACAAATACTTTCAGACTGAAATAAAGGACAGAGATATCTAACTCGTTATTTTTTGAAGTTCAGAAGGCGAAAAAGTCAGGAACACGGGGACTAGTGCCCAAGTCCAAGGTACCTATTTCTTTGCAGGATCTTGATCTCCTTCCAACACTGATCTACATTGCAACTTCCATTTCTGAGAATTCAACTGCGGAGGACACAGGGACTAACACGCTAGTCCAGGAAAAGCTCCAGTGTCTTACTTCTTTTTAGATCCTGAATCCTTGATGTCTACCACTCCTTCCTACAACTCCACTCCATGAACTTGACACCTACAACCTGTAATCACAAGGAGTGTGGGAGGGGGTTGTGGTGTTTAGAGGCTTGCCTCGATCAAGCCTTGGAGAGACATTCAAGTCTTCCAAACACCGTTGTCAGATAAGAGTGCGTATCCCGGCAGGATAGAGGCAAAAATTTAAATGATTGAAAACACAATAGATATCACCTTGTAGTGAAGATCTCATGGAAGGAAGATGCACTTCATGCCATGAGGAGATGGATGTCAAATCTGCAAATACAAACACAATAACAACAAAGTACTTCTCAGCAACACAATGAATGCCTTGAATCACTTCCACAAAATCACAATGCTCATCTAATTTCCCTCTAGTTTGTAAATGAAATCTAATCATGCTTATATATGCAACTACAAAGATTCCCGCTAAGAATTTAGTAATTCAAACTTTAGATGTCGGCATAGGACCCAAATAACAGTCACTAGACTGACATTTGAAATTAGGGTAAACCCAAAATAAGGCTGGACTAGGGCGCTAGCACCCAAGTCCACCCTACCATTTTTGCTCAGTGATCCTTAAAGTGCAGCCCCCTAGTTCCTATTTATCACAAGGCCCAAGGGTTTTCTCATTAGGAGTCAGAAATAAGATGCAAGATGATTTAAATGCAATTATAGGACTCAGGAGCTAAACCTTAAGAGGGAAAAGCCCCCAAGGGGACATTTTTTGACATAACATTTAGCCTCCACTTTAATGTATATATAAACGCATGGCCAATACATGCATTAAAGTACGGTCAACAAACATAGTAGACATGCCAAGCACGAAGAAGACACGCCAAACATATTGAAGACCGTAACAGGCATGCAAAATATGGAGAAGATAGTTACAGTCATGCAAAACACAGAGAAGACAGTATTGAAGACACACAAAACATAGTGAATAAAGTCAATGCAATGATTATTTTCTTTTTCTTTTTTCTCATATATATGAAATGCAGAATGCAAGTACAAGGAAAGTAAACACACAACCCAAAATGCCGGAGGGACTCATCACCACCAGTCTTTAGACTGTACATGGGGCAACAAACATGCAATACAAATCTCAGAGTACAGGAGGGACTCATCGCCAGTAGTCTTTAGACTGCACTTGAGAATAAACACGCCATACAAATCCCAAAGCATAGGAGGGACTCATCACCACCGGTCTTTAGACTATGCTTGGGAACAAACACACCATACACACACACATGGAAGACACGGAGAAAACATGACAAACAAACGCTGGAGTGTACCTATTTCTAGGTTCATCACCATCTCAGGGACATTACAAGCACACACCGACAATTAAGCCTGACCACAACAACACCGAAGACACGCTTAAGGGTTAGGATAGTCTCAAATCCACTCCCCGCCTGCTCGGAGGACTTTTTGAAAATGACAAGATTGTCCACTCTCCTCGAGAAATACACCATCCCTACCTCGCACGAAGGGCTTAAGATAAAAAGGATATGCACGATATCCCGCCTCTGTAGAGGGCTTAAGAGAAAAAGGATATGCACGATATCCCACCTCCGTAGAGGGCTTAAGTGATTGTAATAGATTCAAGATTCACAAACACGCATTGCTAGCATCTACAACAGATAGCTTACCTTATATACGTTAGAATCAAGACAAACAACTGAGAGGGGGGTTAATCAGTTGTCTCAAAACTTTCTTCTTATTAATCACTTAAATTCTTCTTGTAATTTAGCAGCATAATAATAAATCAATCATGGAAAATTAATGCAACAATTCAAGAGCAGAAACATATTAACACATATGACACCAAGATTTTAACGTGGAAAACCCAATTAAGGGAAAAACCACGGGGTGACTAACCCAAGTTTGTATTCTCTGTTAAAAGAATAAGAAGAACAAAATGGCACATGCCAATTAGGACTCACTGCCCGAGCACACTGCTCACAAGAGGCCCACTGCCTATCGAAGACACACTGTCTATAGAATAATAGGTATTACATACTTGAACTAAAGAATAGCATCTTCACCATGCTTGAATCAGTTCCATTTGAGCCCAATACTTCTGCGCTGCCTTTCGCTTCCCTCCTCTCTACCACACTCTCATCTCAGCCAAGATACTTTTGAAATGACTTCACAACTCTTATTTATACAAGACATTGGCTTTGGGATAATCATCCAAGTCGGCATACTTTATAAAGAAAATACACAAATACAACTAGATTAATTACAAAAGACTTCATGTGGATCATCACACTGTCAGCCACACAGATCTAGGACTTCAATCTTCTTTGAGGAACATGCCATGCATCATAGAACATCTTCAAGATCATCCGCAAGATGTGTAACTCATGTGGTCAGCCAAACTTAGGAAGAACATCGTCATCTGGAAGTAATTCTTCAATTACGAGCTCAATCTTCAATGCGGACCACCAACACAAACTGGACACAATCCAAAGACTTCCACAAGCTTGCCTGAATCACCAAGAACATCCACACTACTTATGCTTACTGAAATCATTCTCTCCTTCATCCGGAACTTCAAGAACACAGTCTGTCATCACTGTCATATTGGAATAGATGCTTACGGACCTCCAAATAATGAACCAATTGAGTTGTCAATTCACAATGACTTCCTAAACACTCCACCAAATCCACAAAACAAGATATTGCATTTCCAGAGCTCACTAGACCTATTTGTGTCACTCTATCACTTCTGAACAACTACCAGAACTGGTTTTACTCAAGTGGCCATAACTTCTTCAGATCTTCATGCGGACCTCTCAAAACTTTACTGGATCATCTTAAGACACATATCTACAAACCCTTCGATGCACATCTTCTAATCTTCCTCTTAGCTGGGATCTTCACCTCACTGTCTTCACTGTTCTGATAGACTAATTTTCTCAATATCCTCAGCATACAACTCATCCAATCCTTGACATCAATGCAACAAAAGTATGTTGACATCAATGACAACACCGGTTAGGCCCATACTTGCAACAATCTCTCCGTTTGTCATTGATGGCAAAATATGATGTGAAAAACTGTTTTAACCATCAAGATAAGAACTTCTTACTGAATGACATAACTCCCCCTATCAACAACAACCATTCACATATCTTCTCTTCCTTTACTGCTCCCCCTTTGATCAACAATCACTTTTTGTTTTTCACATGTCTTCTCTCCCCCTTTGACATCAATGGCAAGGGGCACATACTTGCATCAATACCAATTGTTCCCCTAAGTAGCAGCTTCCCATCATCAATCCAGACCACAAGATATGACTATGAGATCCACCAGACTGATGCACATCAGTGCACCTTAATTCTGAACCAGATGGGTAATAACCCCTAACTTCTCCCTGAGATACTCAAAAGAGTCTTTAGGTAGAGGTTTAGTAAAAATGTCTGCAATCTAATCCTTGGAGGGCACAAACTCCAATCTGACTTCATTCTTGTTCACTTGCTCTCTCAAAAAGTGAAACTTGATGGATATATGTTTTGTCTTTGAACGCAACACGGGATTTTTTGATATATTTATTGCACTTGAATTATCATAGAAGATTGTGATAGGTTCCTCATACTCCACTCTAATGTCCCTTAGCATTTGCTTCATCCACAATACTTGAGTGCAACTACCTACTGCTGCAATAAATTCTGCTTCTGCAGTGGACAAAGATATTACCTCTTGTTTCTTGCCCAGCCAAGAAACCAATCTTTTCCCTAAAAAGAATGCTCCACCACTGGTACTCTTCCGCTCATCCACATCTCTTGCCCAATCCGCATCTGTATATGCATGAAGTGAGAAATCATGATCTCTAGGATACCATAAACCATACTTAACTGTCCCTTTTAGATATCTGAGAATCCTCTTGATTGCCATGACATGAGATTCTCTAGGATCAGCTTGGAATCTAGCAACAAGACCAACAACATTCATAATGTCAGGTCTAGTTTGAGTAAGATAGAATAGTCCTTCAATCATTGACCTGTACTTTTTCTAATCAGCCTTAGGAGAGTCATCATCTTTGCTCAATTTACATCTGGTTTCCATAGGAGTACTCATTGGTTTTGAGTCTTCCATCCCAAACTTCTTCAATAATTCTTTTAAATATTTGGTCTGTGAAATGAAGATTCCTTCCTTTGTTTGACTGATTTGCAGTCCCAAGAAGAAATTCATTTCCCCAAACATGGACATCTCAAATTCACTTTTCATTTGATTTGCAAAAGTTTTGCACATGCTATCTCTTCCTCCAAAAACTATATCATCAACAAATACTTCAACAATCAAGATATTTTCATGATCAAATTTTAAGTACAAGTTACTGTCAGCAGTACCTCTGTTGAAACCAATCTTCAAAATATGTTTATCCAGTCTTTCATACCAGGCTCTTGGGGCTTGTTTGAGTCCATACAGTGCTTTCTTCAAATTGCAGACCATATCACCATGATCAGACAATTGCAATCCATCTGGTTACTCAATGTATACTTCTTCTTCCAAGTCACCATTTAAGAAGGCAGACTTGACATCCATCTGATATACCTTGAAATCCTTGAAGGCAACAAAGGCAAGAAATAATCTAACTACTTCAATTCTTGCCACTAGAGCAAAAGTTTCTTCAAAATCAACTCCTTCTACTTGGGAATAAGCCTTGCAAACCAATCTGGCTTTGTTTCTGACTACTTCACCATCCTCATTTAGTTTGTTCCGGAAGACCCATTTGGTTCCAATCACATTTTTGTTTCTAGGTCTGGGAACAAGATCCCAAGTGTGATTTTTCTCAATTTGCATCAGCTCTTCCTTGATTGCTTTAGTCCAGCTTTCATCATTGTATGCTTCATTCACTGTCTTTGGTTCAATCTTTGAAATTAGATAATACTTTTCTGAGTCGTGAGCAATCTTTCTTCTGGTTTGAACACCTTTGCTTTTATCACCTATGATCTGATCTTCAGAGTGATTCAGTCTTACATACCTGGGAATTTTGGGAGTTTCTTGCACTTCTATTTCTTGAACAGGTTCATTCAAACTTATCTCTTCTTCCTGATTCTCTGGATCAGTCTGGATCTGAATTTCAGAAGGGGCTTGGACCAAAACATCATTCTGATCATCTTCATCATATTCATAAAACCTTAAGGGTTTTTCAACACCTTCATCAACTTTCACATTTGTACTTTCTATAATATTTCTCAATCTCTTGTTATAACACCAGTATGCTTTGCTTTGAGTAGAATAACCCAAGAATATTCCTTCATCACCTCTAGCATCAAATTTGCCAAGGTCTTCATCTCTTTTAATATAACATTTGCTACCAAAGACTCTGAAATACTTCACAGTGGGAGTGATGCCAGACCAGAGTTCATAAGGGGTCTTACCAGTATTGCTTCTGATTTGTACTCGATTAAGAGTATAGACAGCAGTGCTTACAGCTTATCTCCAATAGATTTGAGGAACATTTGCTTCCATCATCATGGTTCTAGATGCTTCCTAGATGGTCTGGTTCTTTCTTTCCACTACTCCATTCTGCTGTGGAGTCCTTGGAACAGACAACTATCTTTTTATCCCATGTTTCTCACAGAATTCTATGAACTCGCCGGATGTGAATTCTCCACCTCTATCAGACCTCAGACATTTAATGTTTAATCTAGTTTCATTCTCTACCATAGCTTTGAATATTTTGAATTTCTCAAGAGCCTTAGATTTCTCTTTCAGAAAAGTCACCCACATCATCTGGGAGTGGTCATCAATTAATAACATGAAGTATCTATCACCTTGCAAACTCCTGATTCTTGCCGAACCACATAGATCAGTATGAACTAAGTCCAATAATCCGGTAGAAGATTGTTCCTTACTTTTGAATGTGACTTTGCTTTGCTTACCCAACTGACATTCTTTGCACAAACTATTAGTAGGTTTCACTAGTCTTGGAAGATCTCTTACAGCCTGAGTGTTGCTTATCTTGATGATATTATCAAAATTCACATGACACATTCTCCTATGCGACAACCAACTCTGATCAATTTGAACAAATAAACAACTTTTACCAGTACCAACCAAGTGGAAGATATTACCTTTTGTTTGAGTACTAGATGCAATCTCTGTTCCGGAACTTTCAAAGATCTTACATTTTCAATTTTTGAATCAGAGATCATAGCCTTTGTCCACCAACTGTCCAACACTGAGAAGATTGTGCTTCGGACCTTCAATATACAGTACATTACTGGTTTTGTTCTTTCCATCAAAATAAATAGTTCCTCTACTTCTGATCTTGCCAGTAGAATTATCACCAAATTTTACAACTCCACCTTCATATCTTTCCAAATCTATAAGCTTATTTTTGTCACCTATCATATGGTGGGAGCACCCACTATCAATGACCCAATCATCATTTTCTTCAACTCGGGAATCCAGAGCTCTTTCTACCATTTTGTGATTGACAGATTCAGAGGGTATTGAATCTTCTTCCTTGATGGTAATAAACACCTAGTCACTTTTGGATTTGTTTCCTATCTCTGATTCATCATCTGTTGCTCCTTCATCATCATCATCATCTTCATGAACATAGTAACATTTCTTTTGGAATCTTGATCTGTTAGGATTTTGCCTTGAAAATCTTTCCGGACACCTTGAGGCAAAATGATCAATCTTATTGCAGTTGAAAATTTTGAAGGGCAATTTTCCTTCATACTTACCAAATCCTCTTGGCAATCTTTTTGCAATAAGGGCTTCAAGTTGAGCAGCTTCTGCTTCATCTTCTTCCAGATCTTTTCTTGCTTTTTCATACCATGATAGTTTCTTTAAAGAGTTATCTCCTGGATCAAACTTTTGTTTGCCTTTTACAGAGGCACTAGCTTTGAATGTAGATTCAGTCTTGGGGGGTGCATCTCCAAACTCAGCCAATTCAAATACAACTAATTTTCCAACCAATTGATCTCTTGTGATATTTGAAAAAGATCTGAATTCTTCAATAGTAGCAACCTTGTATTTGTAAGAAGGAGGTAGGGATCTGAGAACTTTGGCAACAATCTCGTCTTCATCCAAGATTCCACCAGCACATCTAATGCCACAAACAAGCTCATTTACTCTTGGCATAAATGTAGTGATATTTTCATCTTCACTCATCTTCAGATTTTCAAATTTTCCTTTCAGACTCTGTAGCTTGGCACATTTAACATACTTGTCTCCTTCATGCAGAAGTTCTAGTTTTCCCCAAATCTCATATGCAGTTTTTAGATCTATAACATTTTTCAGCTCTGAATCAGATAAGGCACTTAGAAGAGCTTCTTTAGCCCGAAGATTATTTTCAGCATCTCTGATTTCATCTACAGTTCTTGGACCATTCTGTGGAGGAACATACTTCTTTGAAGCCATGATCCAATATTGCATTCCCATACATTGCAAGTGACATTCCATGCGGCTTTTCCAAAGAGTGAAATTGGTTCTGTCAAACCTCAGGCTATCCTTCTTATAGGAAGACATCTTGGATCTCCTCAAGCGATTAAGCTCTTTTAGACGAACTTAGCTCTGATACCAATTGTTAGAATCAAGATAGACAACTGAGAGGGGGGTGAATCAGTTGTCTCAAAACTTTCTTCTTATTAATCACTTAAATCCTTCTTGTAATTCAGCAACATAATAATAAATCAATCATGGAAAATTAATGCAACAATTCAAGAGCAGAAACATATTAACACATATGACACCAAGATTTTAACGTGGAAAACCCAGTTAAGGGAAAAACCACTGGGTGACTAACCCAAGTTTGTATTCTCTGTTAAAAGAATAAGAAGAACAAAATGGCACATGCCAATTAGGGCTCACTGCCCGAGCACACTGCTCACAAGAGGCCCACTGCCTACAGGAGACACACTGTCTACAGAATAATAGGTATTACATACTTGAACTGAAGAATAGCATCTTCACCATGCTTGAATCAGTTCCATTTGAGCCCAATACTTCTGCTCTGTCTTTTGCTTCCCTCCTCTCTACCACACTCTCATCTCCGCCAAGATACTTTTGAAATGACTTCACAACTCTTATTTATACAAGACATTGGCTTTGGGATAATTATCCAAGTCGGCATACTTTACAAAGCAAATACACAAATACAACTAGATTAATTACAAAAGACTTCATGCGGATCATCGTACTGTCGGCCACATAGATCTGGGACTTCAATCTTCTTTGAGGAACATGCCATGCATCGCAGAACATCTTCAAGATCATCGACAAGATGTGTAACTCATCCGGTTGGCCAAACTTAGGAAGAACATCATCATCCGGAAGTAATTATTAAATTACGAGCTCAATCTTCAATTTGGACCACCAACACGAACTGGACACAATCCAAAGACTTCCACAAGCTTGCCTGAATCACCAAGAACATCCACACTACTTCTGCTTATTGAAATCATTCTCTCCTTCATCTAGAACTTCAAGAACATAGTCTGTCATCACTGTCATATTGGAATAGATGCTTACAGACCTCCAGATCATGAACCAATTGAGTTGTCAATTCACATTGACTTCTTAAACTCTCCACCAAATCCGCAGAATAAGATATTGCATTTCCGGAGCTCACCGGACCTATTTGTGTCACTCTATCACTTTTGAACAACTGCCAAAACCGGTTTTACTCAAGTGGCCATAACTTCTTCAAATCTTCATGCGGACCTCTCAAAACTTTTTTGGATCATCTTAAGACACATATCTACAAACCCTTTGATGCTCATCTTCTTATCTTCATCTTAGCTAGGATCTTTACCTCACTGTCTTCACTGTTCTGATAGGACTAATTTTCTCAATATCCTCAGCATACAACTCATCCAATCCTTGACATCAATGCAACAGGAATATGTTGACATCAATGACAACACCGATTAGGCCCATACTTGCAACAATATATGCCCCCACCTTAAGGTGGTTGATGTCGTGTACCTATATCAAGCACGTTAAGGTAGGAAGAAAACACACAAGGGAACACAAGCTCTTGTAAAGCCCATGCCCCCTAGAGGTGACATGTACTTTATGATCGCCAAATGTTCCCACAAACACATTCCTGCAAGAAAAGTGCTAGTGTCCATATAATCATGATAACAACACTGCATATGATCAATCACATAAAGAACCGAGGAATGCAAGATTCAAGATAGACAGAGTGCACGGAGCAGCAGTATTGTTACGTTTTTTAAGTGCGATAAGACAACATCAAGATCACACGGAGTGATTCTACTAGCCAAGCATCAGATAATATATAACAACCCCATCATCATGTATGGACTAGGTCCATTTTTTGATTACTCACTAAAGGGACACTAGGTCCACATCAGTATAATATGTTTTTCGTCATCCACCCACTAGATAGAACCACTAGAGGAAGGGAAACAATAAATCAAGAGAGGAGAAACAAGTGCCTTAGGGACAGTCACGTAGGAGGGTGCCCCCAAGTCACCAACCGCAATGCTATGTCCATAAGATACCACACACATCAATGAAAATAGAGGAGAAGCAATATAGAAGAATGATGATACAAATAGAAGAAGGGTCACAACAAAGGCAGTCTCCCAATATCCTTGACCTTACGAGAGTATCAAGGGTCATCCTAGGAGCCGTAAACAACACATAACACGTCACAGGAGAAACACATCACGGAGGTAAAGGGCTATAAATACTTACCTACAGGGATACCCAAACTAAGGGTTGTCATCGAGCAGATCATCCTCTTCCCAATCTCAAATGCTAGAGGAAAGAGGTGTGTAAGGTACCATAGCCCAACTTTTGTTTCTATCTTCCAATTCTTCAGTGTTGAGGTTTTCTATGTTTGTTTCAATGTTAGGTTGAATGTTTTCTTATTGAGTGGCATATCGTTGGGTAAAAGCTTGTCTTCTCCTTCTTTATTTTGCTTGTCTATTCCTTCTTGTCTTACTACTTATTTCTTCAAAGGCATCATCATGCTTTTCCATAGGGTTTTACACATTAGAGGAGGAAGCACCATGTTCAGATTTCATTGGTCTCGGTGGAATGTTTTGTTGTCTATGAAAACCTCTCGATCCTTGTAAGGATGTTGGAGGAGGAACCTCGTAGATACCATCTCTCCGTGGACGAGGTGACTTATGAAACTTCTCCTTATCCACATCTATTACTCCCATTATCTCATCATATCCATAGTAGTCTTGTGTTTGGTTTTTGTTTGCTCTAAGGGGATCATCAAACACTTGTTCATCCATCATTGTTTGTAAGGGAGGCTTGGCCACTCTAGCTAGTTATTTTGCTTTGTATCGTCTGTAATTTAGGAAGGATTGGTATCTTCATGGCTCAGGTTCTATTTCAAGTTGCAGAAAAAAGTAATCAAGGATGAAATTCTTGCTCTTAGCCAGAGGTTGGTATGTGTTATGACAAACAGTACAGATCTCTCCATGCAAAGGAAATTTTAGGCATTTGTGAATAGTTGAAGGGACGACATTCATAGCCTTAAGCCATGGGTGTCCTATTTTTACATGAAAGAGGTCAGATAAGGGAATAACATCAAATAACTAATACATGGCTTTTTTGTAAACCGAGACTAACAGTTTTACCAATCCAAATGTTTTCATCAAAGATCCATTATGCATTATAATTCTCAAATCTGATGGGTCATAATAGTTTTGTGCCAAATCATGTTTAAGAAGGAACCACATTAGTCATGCAATTAGGGTCTATGAGTGTTCCATGCACTAGTATTTCCATTTTTTCACTGTAATGTAAAGAGGCCCTTGAGTATCTGCCATTTCTTTGTCATGAGGTGTCAATGTTATTACAAGTTCAGGGGCTCATCTTTTCAAATGCGGCCTAGGGGGAAGCCTAGTATTATTTTTGTATTGAGAAGCCATGTGTATGTTTTAAAATGAATGGTAAATCATATTTTAAAAGGTTTTCAAAACTTATGCAAGAGCAAATGCAAAAGTATGTATGAGAAGGACCTAAAAATGCTTAATTTTTCAACTTTTTTCAATGCAAATCACTAGGAGAAAAGGTGTTGTGAAAATTTTTAAGAAGGAAAGAAAACAATATGCCTAATAATAGTCCAATTATGCAGCAATATCTTTCACAACATGCTTTTTATGCAAACCTAGAGTGAGGACAAGTCAAAACCTAGTGAAAATGTGCTAAAATATGCAATTTCTCAACAATTTTCCATGCAAAGGCCTAGTAAAAGGGGTGTTGTAAGAAAATTGGGTAGGGGTAGCAAATAATAACCCTAGTAACAGCCAATTAATGCATCAAAATCCGTTACAACATGCTTGTGATGCGAATCTATAGAGACGATAAGGCCAAAATCTAGTGAAAAAGCAAGGTTTTCAAACCCTAGACATGAAATTTTGCAAGAAGACCACTATGATGCAGCACTACTATTAGACATCAGTCCTAATGAGTGTTTGAAAATGGTAGTAAAATATGAAACAAGATTTCGACTACAAACCCTAGCTAATGCAAAACTAGGTTTTTATGAAAAATGCACAATTTCAACCAATTTTTTGTCAAATTAATCACAAAAATGTAATGCAAATGTATTCTAAATGATGAATTTATGTAATTTTAAATCATATATAATGAAAATGATAGAAATTTAATGAAATTAAATGCCAATTAATTCAAACTATGCTAAAATGCAAGCCTAAAATGCCAATTTTTTCATTTTTTTTTGTAATTTTTTGAATGTAATAAGATGAATGAATGCAAATCTATCAAACAACATTCGACATGGTGCCAAAAAGTCCAAAAACATGGGTTCACCAAAATGTTTTGTAGTGATTTTTTTGTTAAAAGGGGGAAAATGTGGTTTTAATGGTTTATGTAAAATCCTCCTTTCACTACAAACATTCCAAGGGCTTATCAACCGAGTTGAATCTCCATTAAGTGAGAGTAATCACATATCAGGTTAGGCTGCCACTTGGGAAGCTGTGGATTCTTGGATGTGTCAAACAATGTCTCTATCTGATGCTCAAGTGTACTTAGAAACCCCAATTATGCAAATCAGTAAGCAAATTATCAAATTACAACAAATCCTTTCAGACAGAGATAAAGGACAAAGATATCTAATTCACTATTTTTCAGAGTTTGGAAGGTAGAAAAGTCAGGGACACGGGGCCTAGCGCCCAAGTCCAAGGTACCTGTTTCTTTGTGGGATCCTGATCTCCTTCCGACACTGATCTACATTGCAACTTTTGTTTCCAGGAATTCAATTGCAGAGGACACGGTGACTAGCGCCCAAGTCTAGGAAAAGCTCCAGTGTCTTGCTTCTTTTTAGATCCTGAATCCTTGATGTCTATCACTCCTTCCTGCAACTCCACTCCACAGAACTCGACACCTATAACCTGCAATCACAAGGAGTGTGGGAGGGGGTTGTGGTGTTTAGAGGCTTGCCTTGGTCAAGCACCGAAGAGACATTCAAGTCTTCTGAACACTGTTGTCAGATAAGAGTGTGTATCCCAGTGGGATAGAGGCAAAAATCTAAATGATAAATGATTGAAAACATAATAGATATCACCTTGTAATGAAGATATCATGGAATGAAGATGCTCTTGATGCCATGAGGAGATGGATACATCAAATATGCAAATACAAACATAATAACAATAAAATACTGCTCTGCAACATAGTGAATGCCTTGAATCACTTCCACAAAATCACAATGCTCGTCTAATTTCCATCTAGTTTGCAAATGAAACTTGATCATGCTTATATATGCAACTACAAAGATTCCCTCTAAGAATTTTGTAATTGAAACTTTAGATGTTGGCATAGGACCCAAATAACAGACACTAAATCGGCATTTGAAATTAGGGCAGACCCAAAATAAGGTTGGACTAGGGCGCTAGCGCCCAAGTTCACCCTACCATTTTTGCTTAGTGATCATCAAAGTACAACCCCCTAGGTCCTATTTGTCACAAGACCCAAGGGTTTTCTCATTGGGAGTCAGGAAATAACATGTAAGATGCTTTAAATGCAATTACGGGACCTAAGAGCTAAACCTTAAGAGGGAAAAGCTCCCAAGGGGACATTTTTTGACATAACACTTGCCTTTGCAAAAAGATAAAATTTATTTTGGGTAGAAAAACTTCTAACATATGATTTGCTCACAGGTATAAATAGTAATAACTAGTTAAGAAATGTTGATTACAATAGTATTTTTCAAAGGCAAGTAATAATAAGAACTAAAAATAAGTAAAGGTGAAATTTGACTTATGAGATAATTTTTTTTTTTAAAAACTAGATTTGAAATATCATTAAGGGCATAGTGTAATGATTGAGGTGTGGTGTTGTTTCAACACCCACCTAAGTTCAAATTTTAGTTGGATGGATGTACTTGTGAACTTTGTACTCTTGTTGGACTATCGTTCTTGCAAGTTTGGATCTCCTCTTTTATGGATGGGCCCCTCATATGTGATCACATGGTTATTAGGCTCAATTAACACCCAAACTAAGGCCAGTTGACACCCTCAATAAAAATATTAAGAAGTTATATTTAAAAAATATTTCCTATACCAAATATCTTAGGATAAGTTAATTAAACTATGATTATAAGCATTTATTCTAGAATAAAGAGTTGGATCCGACAATGTTAATGAAATGCATAAATAAATATGCATTGAAATTAACAAATGGGATTAGGGTACTTAGCTCTAAATTCAATGTTAGGATATTGTGTGATAAATGTCATTTTATAATTCGTCTATGTATCAATGCTCTGGGTTTTGTCAGACAACTACTATTATGTTGGAAAATTCATTGTGCAAATTTTTGGATTATGAAACTAATCTTTGCACCCATGGATTTGTGTGGATTCTATCTTTTGAATGCAAATTTGATCTATCCAATTCTGGTGATCCGAAAATTGAGTCAATTATTTTGGACTAGTGGGGTTAATTGTAGATCACTTATCAAGACTTTCATTGCGGAGAACATTTCATCACCAAAATTATTGATACATGATGTATGAAAGTTGGCAAAGTGGTTTAGAATGTATCAGGGTTGGTCTAGAACATCCCCATAGTCTTTGTTTCAGTTTTTTAATACATACTTGAGTGGAAAAGTGTTTTTGGTGAGTTCACCACTTACACAATGGGTAAACACATCATTCACTATGGTGAACATGCAAACCTTACCAACAAACTCATTAGAAAGCAATAAACAATTTCCTAGAAAAATGACAAACTTGCTCTCTCGACAGCAATGAGTAGACGTTTAAAGGTTTTGATGAACGAAATGGTCTAGATGACTATCTTTTGGCTTTTCGTGTGCCATGGGAGGCTAGAGGGGGTCTATATCTTGGGTGATCATGTGTTTGCAAGGGTTGTCTCAATGAACAAACTTTTGTTTTATGCTTGTTTGGAGGATTTGCTTGGAAAAGTTCAAATTCCTCGTAGTGTTGGACTCATAGTATGAGTGAAGGGAGTTGTTTTTTGTATGGAAGTTCCAATTAACTAATTTGGTAATGTAATACCTCTAATGGACATTTGATATAGTGGCATGAGGTATTTCTACACACTCTTTCAAGAGTTTTTCACCCATCTTTGGTTTTCTCCAACTGTACTTTAGTGTCTCGTCTCATTTTCATGTGTGTATGATCTTTGTTAAGGTTGCTTCTAGGTTTGTTCTCTATTTTAAGTATGTTTAGATGGATGTCTAGTCTTTTTGAATGGTTATAAAATAGAGAGAGTTTGTTTCTATTATAGGGGCTAGCAAGACCATTTTTGGGTGAATACAAGACCATAGGGATATGATGGGGGAAATATACGGGATAGTAGATAGAAGATGGAGAGATGGAGGTATGTGGGAATGTTGTGGAATGGAAAGGAACTAAGACCAGCAGTTGCACACACCAGGGCTAACAAGTCTATTTTTGGGTGAATACAAGACCATAGGGATATGATGGGGGAAATATGCAGGATAGTAGATAGAAGATGGGGAGATGGAGGTATGTGGAATGTTGTGGAATGGAAAGGAACCAAGACCAACGGTTACACACAATGAATTGGATTTTGAATCTTTTGAATGGAAGGAGGAGTTGCGAGTAATGGAGATGTTTGCTTAGGGGATGGTCGATTTAGTAATTTTGGGACCCAAATGGTCTTAGGAATTGTAGGATTTTGTGATGGGGAGCAGGATTTTTGGGATTTTTGGATTGTGGATGCTCCATTTGGATTAAGTACTTTTTTCTTAGGGACCCACACCATTTTTGTTTTTCCATTTTCTTTTTGAGGTGTGAGATTGGGTAGCCTTTTGGATGAAGTTTTCTTTGATTCTTTGCATTGGTGCCCTATGGCATGAGTGGTGCAGGAGCTCCCAGTTTTAGTCATTTTTGGCTATATCATGTTTTGTGTCTTGTTATTTTAGTTTTCTCTAAGGCTTTGGAAGCCATTCTCATGTTTTGTAATAAGGACTTAGTTCATTTTTGATTAAATAGTCCAATGGAGTCTTAACAAGGTCTATTTTCAATGTTTTTCATTTTAGAAATATGTGGTTTCTTGAAAGAATGTAACCTCTAACGTTTTCTCTACCCTTGGAGGGCAGTTGTACGGTTGGAGGAGGTGAAGTAACTATGCCAAAACCTTCTATAAGGAAGTGAATGTATGACATGCCAAAATAGAATGAAAAGAGAGGAGTTTTAGAAGGAAAAAATAGTTTTTTTTCTGCTTTTTGTGAAAACAGTCGTACAATACAGCCAAGTACGGACAGTTCAAGAGCTGAGGTTTGGAAAATATGTTAGGTTTTTGAAATACCTTCCATTTGCATATATTTAGAGCCTTTGAAACATTTTTTTGCTGTTTGTTTCAATCCATTTTGTGTGAACTAGTTTAAACCCTCCATAGCTAGGGTTTTGAGACAAAATGAATCATTTTTCCTCTGTCCTCTGAAGGTGATCATCCATTTTCGGTGGGATGGAGGAAGGTAGATTAGAGTTTATGTTTTTTGTTGTTTGGCAGGTTACACTCCTCTCCCAAAGGCGTTTGGCATGATACTTTCTAGTCTTACAGTGACTAGTTAGAAGAAATGGTAGAAGAACAGTATGAATTCTGAAAACAGTCATATGGTAGACCAAATGGATGTTGGTTTTTGTGTCTTGGGGTGAGGACAGACCTGTATAAATGTTTGGTTGATCCTGATAATGCAGATTTGGTGTATTTCTCTCATACAACCTCTAAACTAGGCCTATATCCCTAGAAAAGACAGTCTGTTGTCTTTGAACGCCCCTGATACAGTACAGACCTGCATGTGGGTGAATGATCACATGTTCATATTGGGTATTTGGATGTGAAATGAGTTTAGGTAGTCTTTTGTGGATTTCAATAGTTATCCTTGTGTTAGTCACTCCCTAGGGCTACAAGGGATGAGCCATTTTAAAACATTGTTTTTAGGACAGTCATACACAATTTACTGTTCTCTGTCAGCACTGGTATAGAATTTGGATTTTTGGTCAGAGACCTTGTTCTATTCATGTCTTAGACAAGCATATGCTAATTGTTGTATGAAGACCCTGTTGGTAGAGGTGTTGATAGTAGATTGTGAGTTCTTGAAGGAGGATTGTGCATATAGTTTAGGTTAAACAGTGACTTCCCAAAGTGAGAGTTGAGTAGCCTGAGTGGTGGACACTAGGGTGTGGTCCTAGGCTAGGTCAATCTCCTGAGTAGCCTTGTGTAGGCTGATATCACATTACCTTTATAAACTCTTGAAGGAAGCTTTGGAATTTAGGTTCATTGAGTGAACTTTATCAACTACTATCTATTTCCTCTGCATCATATTGGTATCAGAGCCAATATCTGATTGGAAGCAGTGTATGTTAGAGAAGGAGATTGAAACAAAGGCTAGTACAATGCCTCCCAAGATAATGAGTCAAGAAGCCATCAAGAAGTTGGTGGAAGAGATGGTTGAAGCAAGATTGCAAGAAGAAAAGAAGTCTAAGGGCAAGACCAAAGAAGAGGGAAGTTCTTCTGACACAAATGAAGAAGTAGAGGTAGAAGAGAGTTCTCAGGAGTAGGACATGTCTACAGATCAGAAAGCTTTCTTGAATGCACTTAGGGGTGCTCATGGAGACAGTGGTGATCCCAAGATGGATATGCCTAGCTTTCATGGCAAGTTGGATGGAGATGCTCTCACCAATTGGATAGAAGCTATGTGCCACTTCTTTGATTACAAGGAGTTCAATGATAGCAAAAAGGTTAAGTTTGCCAAGACAAGGCTAAGAGGTTCTGCACTTGTGTGGTGGAACTACATGCAAAGTGAGAGGGAGAAGATTGGGAAGAGTCCCATTACTAAATGGAGTAGAATGGTGGCTATGCTCAGAAGCAAGTTCATGCCACCTGACTATGAGATTCAAATCATAAGGAGATTTCAGAATTTGAGACAAAAAGACATGGATGTGGCTGCCTACATAGAAGAATTTCATAGACTCGGTATGAGGGCCAATCATAATGAAGATGAAAAAGGGATGGTGGCTAGGTACCTAAATGGTCTGAAATACAATCTACAAGATGAGATCAGTTTAGTGATACCAAAAATAGTGGATGAATGCTTCTTATTGGCCTCTAGAGCAGAGGAAAAGCTGAGAAGGAAGGGTGAACAAGGTGCCAGAGGAAGAGGAGGCAGAAACCAAAGAGGAAGAGGCAGTTTTGGTCGTGGACACTCCAACAAAACTGAAAATAACAGTCAGCAAGAAACATAATTAGAAACAGAGCATAGAGGAGGCTTCAGAGGTTGGAGAAGTCCTAATGGCAGGGGCATAAATGGTGGAGGAGGTAGAGGACCAGGAGTCTTCACTGGAAGGTGTTATGGCTGCAACCAAGTTGGCCATACAATGAACAAATGCCCAGGAAAAGCCAGCAGCTCTCATGATAGTGGAAAGAGAAATCAGTTGGTAAAGGATGATGATTGTGAGAGTGTAAATTCACCAATGGGAAGTGTTGCACCTGTTCTAGAAGGAGAAAGTATGATGATTAAGAGGTCTATGTTGAAGAAAACATTAAAACAAGAGCCCCCTCAGAGAAATAATCTTTTTAGAACCCAAGGCCTAACCTATGGAAAACTTTGCAAGATCATAGTGGATTCAGGATCTACTGAGAATGTGGTATCCACTGAGATGGTTGAGAAATGCAAGTTGAAGAGGCTGCCTCATAGCAGTCCTCACAAGATTTCTTGGTTGAACAAGAACCAGAGTTTCATGGTGGAAGAACAAACTTGGGTTGAATTTGCAATTGGTGACTACAAGGACAAAGTGCTATGTGAAATCATCCCTATGGATGCATGTCATCTGCTGCTTGGCCGCCCATGGCAATATGATGTCAAAGCACAACATGATGGTGAGAAGAATACTTATGTCATCACCAAGAATGGAAGACCATTCAAGATGGATCCTATGTTGGAGCAGCCCGGGGGGAAGAAAAATGACAGCAGTGTCATGGTGGTGAATGGCAAAGAGTTTTTAAACCTCTTGAAGGAGAAGGATACCCAAGGGTATGCCTTGGTCATGAAGCCCAAGAGTGGATCAGATCAGCAAGAACAAAAATAGAAGGAGATTCCATTAGAAGTACAGCAACTTCTAGACAAGTATCAAGATCTTGTGGTAGAGGAAGTTCCTAACTCCTTACCACCCATAAGGGACATAAGTCATCAGATTGACTTAATACCTGGTGCTACATTGCCTAACAAGGCTGCCTATAAGTTGACACCACAGTAAAATGAAGAAGTGGCAAGGCAAATTCAAGATCTCTTGGAGAAAGGGCTGATTAGGAAGAGTTTAAGTCCTTGTGCAGTTCCAAGTGTACTTGCTCCTAAGAAGAATGGAAAGTGGAGGCTATGCACGGATTCCAAGGCTATCAACAAGATCACCATAAGGTACAGGTTCCCAATGCCAAGGATTGAAGATCTTCTGGATTATCTTGGAGGATCATGCTATTATTCAAAGATAGATTTGAAATCTGGATATCATCAAATCCAGATTAGACAAGGAGATGAATGGAAGACTACTTTCAAGACCAATGAGGGTCTTTATGAATGGCTTGTTATGCCATTTGGTCTTAGCAATGCTCCAAGTACATTTATGGGCTTAATGAATGAGGTATTAGTTGAATTCATTGGTAAATTTGTTATTGTTTATCTTGATGACATACTAATCTTCAGCAGGACAAGAGAAGAGCATGTGAAGCATGTTGGTCAGGTGTTGGAGAAGCTACATGAGCACAAGTTGATGATCAACTTAGACAAATGTGAGTTCATGAAAACTGAACTTGTATACCTTGGATTTGTCATTTCTAATGGCTGTTTGAAGATGGATCCCTCTAAGGTTGAGGCTATTCTCAGCTGGCCTACCCCAAAAACATTGGGAAATGTGAGAAGTTTCCATGGATTGGTGACTTTCTATAGGAAGTTTATCAAAGGTTTTAGTCACATTAGTGCTCCCATCCTCAACACCATCAAGGGTGGAGTCAAATGTAGATTCTAATGGACAAAGGAAGCTGATGATAGTTTTGAGTTGTTGAAAACAAAGGTGGCTGAGTTACCTACCTTAGTACTCCCTGATTTTGATAAGGTGTTTGTTGTTGAGTGTGATGGAAGTCAGCAAGCTATTGGTGTTGTTCTCAGCCAAGAAGGACATCCGGTGGCATTCTTTTCAAAAAAGTTGAATGAAGCCAAGCAAAGGTATTCTACCTATGACTTAGAACTCTATGCAATGGTGCAAGCTCTTAAGAAATGGATACATTATTTGTTGCCCAAAGAATTTATTGTGTTTACTAATAATCATGCTTTAAGATTTCTAAATAGTCAAGAAAAATTGAACCATAGACATGTTAAATGGATGGAACAACTACAAGTCTATACCTTCACAATTAAGCACAAAAAAGGTGTTTCTAACAAGGTGGCTAATGCATTAAGTAGGAGGCTGCTTATTGTTTGTGAAATTTAGCTAGAAAGCATGGGCATTGATAGTTTAAAGGAGTTGTATAAAGAAGATTTAGATTTCAAAGAGGCTTATGATGTTTGTGTGAACTTGGCTAACACATTCCATGGAGAGTATGCATATTTTGTTTTGCAGGAAGGCCTCTTGTTTAAGGGCAATTTGTTGTATATCCCTAAGTGTTCCATGAGGGACAACATCATCAAGGAGAAGCATAATGGTTCTTTAGGAGGACATTTTGGCTTAGACAAGACACTAGAACAAGTTACAAGGTTCTATTTTTGGCCAAAAGTGCAATCAGATGTGAGGAAATATGTTGCTAGTTATGCAATCTGTCAAAGGGCCAAGGGTGTGTCTTCAAATGCAGGTCTATACCAGCCCCTTCCTATTCCCAACAGACCTTGGGAAAGTATCAGCATGGATTTTGTGCTTGGGTTACCCAGGACAGCCAGAGGGGTGGATAGTGTGTTTGTTATTGTTGATAGGTTCAGCAAGATGGCTCATTTTGTGCCATGTAAATGCACAAATGATGCATCTCATGTTGCAGGTCTATTTTTCAGAGAGGTAGTCAGAATTCATGGTTTGCCATTGTCCATTGTAACCGACAGAGATTCTAGGTTTGTAGGTCACTTCTGGAGGACATTGTGGAAGAAGTTGGGCACACATTTGTCCTTTTCATCAGCCTACCATCCACAAACTTATGGTTAGACTGAGGTGGTTAATAGATCACTTGGAAACCTTCTAAGATGCCTTACAAAGCAGCATGGTTTGGCATGGGACTTGGTTATCAGTCAGGTTGAATATGCCTACAATGATTCAAGGAATAGAAGCACTGATAAAAGTCCTTTTGAGATAGTTTATGGTTTTAACCCAAGGGGGCCACTTGGACTGAAGGATCTCCAAGGATGGGATAGAAGGAGTGCACTTGGTGAAGAGTTTGCTGCCTCCATGAAAATAGTCCATGATCAAGTCAAGTTGCAATTAGAAAAAACTGTCACAAAGTACAAAGAAAAGGCAGATTTGAAGAAAAGAGAAGTACAATTCAAAGTTGGAGACTCAGTTATGGCATATCTGAGGAAAGAAAGGCTGCCAAAAGGTCAGCCAACTAAACTCCTGATGAAGAAGATTGGGCCATGCAAAATAGTGCACAAATTCGGTCCAAATGCATATGAGATTGAGTTACCATCCGGCCTTGGTATCTCTCCATTTTCAATGTTTGTGATCTTTTTCCTTCAAACCTCCATTGCCTGGTGAAAGTGAATCAGATGTGGTGAATGAAGATGTTGATTGGATCAAAGATTTGCCTCCAAGCAAACCTTTGCAGCTGGAATGTATTCTGGATTCCAAAGTTGTCAAGAAGACTAGGAGAGGTGTCTATAAAGACTACTTGGTGAAATGGAAGGATCTTCCTTATTCAGAGGCCACCTGGATGACTGAAGCAGATATCTTGAAGCATGGCATGACACTTCAGCAATTGGCAACTCAAGGGACTTGAGTTCTTCCTACAGGGGGAGTATGGTGCAGGAGCTCCCAGTTTTAGTCATTTTTGGCTATATCATGTTTTGTGTCTTGTTATTTTGGTTTTCTCTAAGGCTTTGGAAGCCTTTCTCATGTTTTGTAATAAGGACTTAGTTCATTTTTGATTAAATAGTCCAATGGAGTCTTAACAAGGTCTATTTTCAATGTTTTTCATTTTAGAAATATGTGGTTTCTTGAAAGAATGTAACCTCCAACGTTTTCTCTGCCCTTCGAGGGCAGTTGTACGGTTGGAGGAGGTGAAGTAACTATGCCAAAACCTTCTATAAGGAAGTGAATGTATGACATGCCAAAATAGAATGAAAAGAGAGGAGTTTTGGAAGGAAAAAATAGTTTTTTTCTACTTTTTGTGAAAACAGTCATACAGTACAGCCAGGTACGGACAGTTCAAGAGCTGAGGTTTGGAAAATATGTTAGGTTTTTGAAATACCTTCCATTTGCATATATTTAGAGCCTTTGAAACATTTTTTTGCTGTTTGTTTCAATCCATTTTGTGTGAACTGGTTTAAACCCTCCATAGCTAGGATTTTGGGACAAAATGAATCATTTTTCCTCTGTCCTCTGAAGGTGATCATCCATTTTCGGTGGGATGGAGGAAGGTAGATTAGAGTTTATGTTTTTTGTTGTTTGGCAGGTTACACTCCTCTCCCAAAGGCATTTGGCATGATACTTTCTAGTCTTACAGTGACTAGTTAGAAGAAATGGTAGAAGAACAGTATGAATTCTGAAAACAGTCATATGGTAGACCAAATGGATGTTGGTTTTTGTGTCTTGGGGTGAGGACAGACCTGTATAGATGTTTGGTTGATCTTGATAATGCAGATTTGGTGTATTTCTCTCATACAACCTCTAAACAAGGCCTAATTCCCTAGAAAAGACAGTCTGCTATCTTTGAACGCCCCTGATACAGTACAGACCTGCATGTGGGTGAATGATCACATGTTCATATTGGATATTTGGATGTGAAATGAGTTTAGGTAGTCTTTTGTGGATTTCAATAGTTATCCTTGTGTTAGTCACTCCCTAGGGCTACAAGGGATGAGCCATTTTAAAACACTATTTTTAGGACAGTCATACACAGTTTACTGTTCTCTGTCAGCACTGGTATAGAATTTGGATTTTTGGTTAGAGACCTTGTTCTATTCATGTCTTAGACAAGCATATGCTAATTGTTGTATGAAGACCCTGTTGGTAGAGGTGTTGATAGTAGATTGTGAGTTCTTGAAGGAGGATTGTGCATATAGTTTGGGTTGAACAGTGACTTCCCAAAGTGAGAGTTGAGTAGCCTGAGTGGTGGATACTAGGGTGTGGTCCTAGGCTAGGTCAATCTCCTGAGTAGCCTTGTGTAGGCTGATATCACATTACCTTTATAAACTCTTGAAGGAAGCTTTGGAATTTAGGTTCATTGAGTGAACTTTATCAACTACTATCTATTTCCTCTGCATCAATGAGGATCTTTAGGATTTTTTTCTTTATGTAAGGAGGCATCCAAATTTCTATTTTTGAATCCCATAGGGGTTATGATAGCTTCATGTTTGGTTGATGTGTGCATTCATTGATCATGATTAGGAATTTTAGGGGATTTAAGGGAACATGATGTGTGGATGGACATATTAGTGGACTTGTGGATAGAAGTATAAGGGGATGTGAGGGTGGGGATATTAGGAGTTGGGAGAAGCGGAGGTAAAGTAGATGGAGGAAGGTATATGGTTACATGCTTTTGGGATTTTTGTGACGATGGAGGAGGGATAGTGACATATGTTTTAGCGGTGCAATGGGATGCATGGGTTTTGAGATGGAAAGAAATGGATTTAGAAGGCATGGAGGTGGTACCAACATCTTGGAATTGTTTTCCTTGGGGTATATAGCCAAGGTCATGTGATTGTGGAGGAACTTTGACATGGATGGGCTCCAAAATACCTTATTCATGAAAGCCTAAGCATTTGCCATGATAATTCATGTTTTGGAGCATACAATGTGCAATGGGATGTTTATTATTTAGGACACAAGATGCAAGTCCATTATTAGGTGGGAAGGGTGGAGTCGTGGATATAAGTTGTTTATCTATTACAAAGGATCCACCATTAATGAAGGTGTTGGATCCAAGAGGACAGGATGATGGATTTGGAATGAGATCAATAGAGGACAGTGGAGGTTCATGAAAATCTTGATCAACATTATGCTCAGTAAGAAGTTGATTGTCTATATTTTCTTGGGGACCAAGTGTCTCATCAAAGGAAGTGGATGTTGTTAATTTATGGATAGGGCTAATGTTGGTGGGATTATGGATGGGATTAAGTTAATTATGGATAGGAGGAATTTAAATTTTTTGATCATGGATAGTATCTTGATCATAGATAATATCTTAATCATAGAGAAGATATAGGTTATGGATAGGTTGATCGTATGATGGAATGGAATTGGGGATGGGATTAGATAGAATGTTTAGATCTTGATTAGGTTGAGGGGTTGGTGTTTCCACGTTCTCAGGACTAGACTCTTGACATAGCTCTTGGTTTGCTTGAATGGGAGTGGGAGACTCTTGTATAGGCTTGATAGGCTCTAGATGATTAATAACATGGCTACATGATAGATCTTGACTTGAACTCATGGTAAGGGGATCTTCAAGAGGTTTGATGGGTTGCAGACTATATGATGGATTCAAAGGAATAGGCATATTGCTTAAATGTTCTTAAATAGGTTAAAAGATAAATATTTGATGAAATGGAGATGGTTGATTCCTTGCTAATAGCCATTGGATCACATTCTTCGTAAGTGTATGGGTGGATGGACAATATAATAGGTGGATAATAAGGGTGGATATTATAGGCTTATGATTAGGATTAGATGGAGGGATAATGGGATTGGATGAATTAGGATTAGGATTGGGATTAGGTGGAGGGATAATGGGATTGGATGGATTAGGATCAGGATTGGGATTATCTAGCACAATCTTACCACAATTTATGAGGTTTTTGATCAATCTCTTAAGTGTGGCACACTTGAATGTTGTATGTCCCCTAACCCTATGGTATGCACAATAATCGTTTTCATTATACCAATAGTGTTTAATGTGGTTTTCTCCAAAGGGTTTTATTTGTGGTATCTCAATCAAATTTTCTTGGACCAATTGTTGTACGATTATCTCCAAGGGATCCTTTGGTGGAGGATTGGATGAACATGGTGATGAAGGGATTGAAGGGGTTGATGGATTAGAAGGTATGTGGGTTAATGGATTAGGATTGAGAAAGTTAGAGGAAGATGGTGATGAATGGATTAAAGGGGTTTATGGATTGGCTAATGGATTGCATGGTGGTGTTGTGATAGGACTAGGAGGCTCTTTGATAGGCATTTGATTAGATTATGATGGATACACATAGGATGCATAAGCATGAGGAGGACGTATGGATGTTGGATTTTGGCTCAAAGGATAACTAGGACTTTCACATTCTTATTGTAAAGAATCTCAATAGCCTTGTAGGTAGATTTGGGAATGAGGTGAAATGTTGGAATAACTAGTTGGATGACCTTGATGTATGGATTGATGTAGATATTGGTTGATCTTAGAACAAGTGGGATAGGTTGAGGTAGGATTAGCTTGATATGTGGTTGGACTAGGTTGGTACAAAGTTGATGAGGATGATACATGGGGTTGTGATTGTGGTTGTTGAAAGGATAAAGGTTGTGGTTTTTGTGTTTGAGATTGTTAGATGTTTTGGAGTTGTAGAATGGCTTGTTGTTGTTGTTAGATGAAGGCACGTTGTTGTTGTTCTAGGAGTTGTTGGATGAGTTGTGAGATAGTTGGATTTGCTACATGTTAAGATGAAGCATGGTTAAGAATTTTGACTTGTGAGGTTCGGGATAAGTTGGATGTTGGATAAGTTGGATGTTGGATAAGTTTGGGGTATGGATAAGTTAGATTTGTTTTTGATGGGATGTAGGGATGATGATGTAGGAGTGACTGGATACTTTCCATATAATCTTTTAAGTTCGTCAAACATTCTGTGGATGCCATAAGGATCTTCAAGTGCCATATGGATGATTAGGGTAAAATGGATTGGATTGGATGAAAGAGATGATTGAGAGAAGATAATTAGATGGATAATTATGATGCAAGGGAATGATTAGGATGGATGCTAGATTTGGTTGGAAGATTGATTTTTTTTTGGATTTTGGAGATATTTTGGATATTTTGGATTTTGAGATTTTTTGGCAAGAAAAACAAACACAAAAAGACAATGGTTGACTTGACTTAACAAGGAAGTTGGTGCGAATTTCTTTGCAGCTAAAGTGGCTTATACTGGTTTTGTACAAGAAAATATGCCAAGCACATGAACAAACCTAGAATTATTCAAGTAGGAGTGTCATATCCCATGGACTCACTCAGGTGCGAATTCAATCTCCACTATTAGATAATGGTGATTTCCATCCCCTTAATACCATTTACCATTGCTTGGATAGACAAGGAATGTAAGGTCATGTACCACCTTATACCCCTTACCATGGAGACTAAAATCTTTCCCAAATTTTATTCCATCTCAAACAATGGAGATAATAATGTGAGCTCTTCTCCCCCTGTTGCAATGATGCACCACAAGATATGATGGCCAAAGGGTCTTAACTAGGCTTTTACGAGCTTCTAGGGGAGTCCTCCAAATACAAAAGGTACGATAAGGCCCAAGTCTATGAACACTATTCCATTGAATGGATGTGGCATAAGTTGTTAAGCAAACACCACTTTACCTTGTGTCTGGAATCACTCACGACCCCAAGGTTGTCCCAATGACTACGTAGCTAGATTGAGGTACAACTTTCGCTCTCCCCTTTGATATACCCCGCCAGAACACATGGTTGAGGTCATCCCTAGGGGTGATGAAATCCCCTAGCAAGCGTCCTAAAGGGAAGAAACACTATTCACTTTGTTGATTTTTTGTAGCTTTGAAGGTGGGCCCGTGTGGAGGGTGGAAGTTGCTTAAGAGCAACTTGAGTTGGATATTTAGCAACAACATGATTTCTTTTTTATTAATAGAATGTTTCTTGAGTTGTGAGGTGGAGATAACACCAAGAGTGATTTTATGTGTAAGGAAAGCGAAGTTATGTAAGGAAAGTTTCTTTTCTCTTGCATCAACAGGGCTATATATGTAAGATTGTTGTAGCAACAAGTTATTGTATTATGTGTGGAAAGTTTGTTGTTGAGGCTAAATAGAAGATCCAACATTTGCAAGTTTTTCCCCATATTGGGGTTTCCTGGGTATATCTGTGTTATTGTATCTTTGTGTATGGCTTCTTGTTATTTTTTGCTTCCGCTGTTATTAGCTATTAATTAACCTAGAGTATTGATTGTTGTAAATTAGATAGAGGTTCTATTCTATGAATTTATTGTGCAATTAATCTATAACTAGTTTATAAGAAATTAACATGGTATCAGATTGCTAAACTCTGAATACGAAGCCAAGATTTGTGACGCAGATTTCAAGAAAAAAAAATAGATTTTCATCTCCAGTTTCTTCTATGGCTATGGAAACCAGTGTTTGATACGAGGACAGGCTTGAGGGTGCATCCAACTTCTTGCAGTGGAAGGTTCGGATTACATCCATTCTCAAGGAGAATAGGTTGTGGACCTATGCTAGTACAAAGGTGACACCACCAACAAATGATCTTGTTGCCCTAGATTCACATGAAGTCAAGGAGGCCAAGGCTCAGAGGATTATCCTGGACGGGGTAAGAGATCGTCTAATTCCTCATCTATCAGGGAAAGACACTGTTAAGGAGATGTGGGATTTGCTCACAAAACTTTATCAGAGCGACTATCAGAGTTGTAAGATGATGCTGAAGGACAAATTGCATAACACCAAGATGTCTAAAAGCGAGAGCGTGACCTCTTACTTGTCCAAGTTGACACAGGTCAGGGATGAGCTGGCTGTTGTTGGAGAGATGATTGATGAAGATTAGTTGGTGCATATAGCCTTGAAAGGTTTTTCGAAGCACTGGGAAGTGTTTGTCAAGTGTGTTGTTGGCAGAGATCAGCTACCTGATTGGGCGAGGCTTTGGGATGATTTAGTTCAAGAGGAGATCTGTGAAGGTGCTCGTCAAGGAGATCAAACAAAGAAGGGTCAAGACGAAGAAAATCTTGCTCTTGCAAGCAAGGGCAAGCAAAAGTCCAATAAAGGTCAAACGAAAGGTTCTTCCAAGAATGGGAAGAAGAAAGATCTAAGCAAAATAAAATGTTTTTGTTGCCATCAGATGGGTCACTATTCCAGTCAATGTCTGAATAAGAAAAATAAGGACAAGAAAAAGAAGCAAGTTGCTGCCACAGCAGAGGTGGATGAGTTTGCATCACAATTTGAGAATGAGTTTTCACTCATTGCTTGTCTCTCAAGTTCATTTACCAACAGGGTATGGTATATTGACAGTGGGGCTTCTTGCCACATGACTGGAGTCAGAGAATGCTTCACCAAGTTGGAGGAGAAGAAGTTGGATTTCTATATTGAGCTTGGAGACAATGCCAAGTACCATGCAACTGGTATTGGTACCGTCAAGTTTCAGAGGGAGTCTAGCAAACCCTTGTTGGTGGAGGATGTGTTGTATGTCCCTGACATGAAGAAGAATTTAATCTCAGTTTTTACTTTGGAGGACAAGGGCTACATCATAACCTTTTTTAAAGGGGCAAAGTCTATATTCATCCCCAGGATTCCAAGGTTGAAAAAGTGATTGGAGTCAAGCATGGAAGCTTGTTTCGGTTACAGTTTAAGCTAGCACATGCATTGGTAAGCAACTATAGAGGGCTAGGAGAAGTGTGGCATAGGAGGATGGCTCATCTTCACCATGGAGCACTTAATGTGCTCAAGGAAATAGTGACGGGGTTGCCTGAGATGAAGACAGAAAACCATGAGGTGTGCAAGGGTTGTGCTCTTGGGAAATATGCCAAGACTAGTTTTCCAAGCAGTGACACTAGATCCAAAGGGATTTTGGATCTTGTACACTCAGATGTGTGTGGGCCCATGTCAACAGTATCCTTGAATGGGTATGAGTATTATGTTACTTTCATTGATACTTCTCTAGGAAGACGTGGATATATTTTTTGAAGAACAAAGATGAGGTCTTCAGTAGGTTCAAAGAGTTTAAGGCTCTCGTGGAGAACCAAACAGGGAGGAAGATCAAGATACCGAGGTCTGATAATGGAGGCGAGTATACCTCGAATGCCTTCAAAGATTTATGTACTCAGGAAGGTATCAAAAAAGAGTTGACGGTTCCGTACAACCCTCAACAGAATGGGGTTGCTGAATGGAAAAATAAGGCTATAATTGGAGCAGCCAAGGCCATGCTTCATGATCAGGATCTACCTTGGTTCTTATGGCAGAAGCTTGCAATACAACTGTGTATTTGCAGAATAGGAGCCCTCACAAAGTGTTGGGCAAATTGACTCCAAAAGAGGTGTTCACTGGTAAGAAACCAAATTTGGAGCACATTCGCAACTTTGGATGCCTTGTGTATTGTCACATTCCTGTGGAGAAGAGAGCCAAGTTGGAACCAACTGCAGAGAAGGGTATCCTTGTTGGGTATAGTGAAACCTCTAAGGCCTATCAGGTTTACATTCCTGCCCTCAGGAAAATAGTTGTTCGCAGAGATGTGAAGTTTGAGGAAGAGAGGGCTCTTCAGAAGTCTAGCAGCTTGATGAATGAGGAGAAGCAATCACCCATGGTAGAGGCAGAACAAGTCCCTCAAACTTCAGTCTCGCAAGCTGGAGAGTAGAGCAAGCAGGCCGAGCAAGTTGATCAGAAAGAGGAACAAATAATTCCTCAGCCTCAAATTCCTATTACTGAGAGGAGAAATAGAGCGGCTGAGCAAACACTGAGAGAGGCCCAGGAGTATGTTGGTGACCCACAGGATTTAGTCAGACAGAGAAAATCTCCCAAATGTGTATTCTGATTATGTGGCACTTATTAGTGAATTAATTGAAGAGGAGTCTTCTAGCTTTCAGGAGGCATCCAAGCACCAAGTATGGAGGGATGCCATGGTCGAAGAGTATTCTTCCATCATGAAGAATAGCATGTGGGAGGTAGTACCTCGGCCAGAAGGTAAGTCTGTGGTGGGCTCGAGATGGCTGTATAAGATTAAGCATGCTATAGATGGTAGTGTGGAAAAATTCAAAGCCCTGTTTGTGGCTAAGGGGTTTTCTCAGAAGGAAGGAGTCGACTATGACGAGACTTTTGCTCCAATAGCCAGGTACTCATCCATAAGAGCTATCATTTCTATAGAAGCACAGATGGGTTTAGGATTCACCAGATGGATGTAAAGACGGCCTTCCTCAACGGAGAGATTGAGGAAGAGATTTACATAGAACAACCAGAAGGATTTGAAGCACATGGGAGGGATTATCATGTATGCAGGTTGAGAAGAGCGTTGTATGGGCTCAAGCAAGCTCCCAGGGTGTGGTATTCACATATTGACAGTTACTTGCAGAGCGTGGGCTTCATCAAGAGTGAGGTAGATCCAAACCTATACTATGTTTAGGTGAAGGATGAACTTCTCATATTGGTTTTGTATGTTGATGAGCTATTTCTTAAAGGGTCAGAGGAGCTCATAACCACTGCAAGCAGGATATTGCAGGAGAGTTTGAGATGAAGGACTTGGGGTTGATGCACTACTTTCTGGGATTGGAGTTGTGGCAGAAAGAGGGAGAGATCTTCCTTGGACAAGGGAAGTACATAATTGATATCCTGAAGCGATTCATGATGGAGGACTGTAAGCCCATGTCCACGCCACTTGTGACCAACTAGAAGAAGATTGATGCTTCCAGATCAGAGGCAGTGGACCTAACTTTATACAGACAGTTGATAGGCTCTCTTTTGTATCTGGTCAACACCAGGCCAGACATTTGTTTTGCAGTGAACTCACTTAGTCAGTTTATGGTGGAACATAAACGTGTGCACTGGATAGCTGTGAAACATGTTTTGAGGTATCTCTGAGGCCCAATTGATTATGGACTGAAGTATGTTCCGCAGGATGGAGTGAAGCTTGAGGGGTTCACCGATGCAGATTGGGTAGGCAGTATAGCTGATCGAAAGAGCACTTCAGGGTGCAGTTTCAGTTTGGGATCAGGAGCAATCTCTTGGTACAGTAGGAAACAAAAGTTAGATGCACTGAGTTTTGCGGAGACTGAGTATATGGCAGCCTATATGGCTACATGTGAGGCTATCTGGCTTTGAAAACTTCTAGCTGGCCTTTTTGATTAGGAGTTAGATCCTACAATCATTTAATGTGATAACCAGAGTTGTATCAAACTCTCTAAGAATCCAGTGTTTCATGACAAGTCAAAGCACATTGAGATCAAGTACCACTTCATCAAAGATTGTGTAGAGAAGGGGATAGTGAAGGTCCAGTACATTCCTATTGACAAACAAATAGTAGATATCCTAACCAAGCCCTTGATGAAGAGTAAGTTTGTATACTTCAGGGATAAGCCAGGTGTTGTGCAGAACACCTTCCTCGCTAAGAGGGAGTGTTGATTTTTTGTAGCTCAGAAGGTGGGCCCGTGTGGAGGGTGGAAGTTGCTTAAGGGCAACTCGAGTTGGAAATTTAGCAACAACATGATTTCTTTTTTATTAATAGAATGTTTCTTGAGTTGTGAGGTGGAGATAACACCAAGAGTGATTTTATGTGTAAGGAAAGCCAAGTTATGTAAGCAAAGTTTCTTTTCTCTTGCATCAGCAGGGCTATATATGGAAGATTGTTGTAGCAACAAGTTATTGTATTATGTGTGGCAAGTTTGTTGTTGAGGCTGAATAGAAGATCCAACATTTGCAAGTTTTTCCCCATATTGGGGTTTCCTGGGTATATCTATGTTATTGTCTCTTTGTGTATGGCTTCTTATTATTTTTTGCTTCCGCTATTATTAGCTATTAATTAACCTAGAGTATTGATTGTTGTAAATCAGATAGAGGTTCTATTCTGTGAATTTATTGTGCAATTAATCTGTAACTGAGTTATAAGAAATTAACACACTTTTGATCCCCAAGCTCACACGGAGCACAAGGGGAGAGCATACGTGAGATAATGTCGCTAGGATTGAACAAATAAACACAAGGATAATGAATGGGTTTTTGATGTCCAAGATCATCAAAAGGTGTGAGGAGAGAGCATACACCCTTTTCAAAAATTGAAGACAAAGCAAACAATGTTCAATTACTATCCCCCTAGTTTAAAATAGGTGCTTAGATTAGTGGTAAAAAATGTCTTTGACTAGAGAATCTACAAAATCATATTACTAGTTTCAATGGTTTCTTCTTTGGCAAGCGAATTTGCAACAATTTGTGAGTGGTTTCAATGGTTTGATATTTGCCATGCAAAGGCTACAAAACAAGTGTTAAGCTAAGAAAGATAAATCTGATAAAATCTTAAAATGATGAGTTGGTACAGAAAATAACTCCAATGAGCAAATTCTACATGAAATTCTAAGCACTTCTAAAAACAAGTTCATTAAATTTCATTAAGTTTTGTAAAAGTTATGGCAATTTGAAGATTGCAAGCAAAAGGGATGTTTGACTTATACTATCTAATAAATATGGACAAATTGACTGATGAGACCTATACCACTACAAAGCTGGGCAAACTAGATTTCCAACGCCTCTAGTTTCGCAAAAATCCAATCTGTTATATAAAAGTTATGTGAAAAAGAAAAAAGGCCCTCTTTGGGGCTCTAGAGGGAAATGAGGAGGCCTGGTGGTCAACTTAATCACTAGCGGTCGAGGAGATACAATCACATGGGTGGTTTAAGCCTCTGGTGGTTGATTTTGGTGGTTAGTGGTTCAACCGGACCCCTGGTCACCCATTTGACCAGGGGCTATAGAAAAAGAAAAAAATCTATAAAAGGAAAATAGGGTATGGGCCCCCTAGTCACGAATGTGACCACAACCCACAGAGGTGGGGGTCAAGGTTTAAGTCATGAGTGGCTAAGTCACCGATGGAGTGGGTGGTGGCAGACGGGTGTCGACAAGAGGCGAAGCCGTCAATAAAGGGGTGGCAGAGTGAGAGCGGGGATAGCGATTGAGATTTTAAGGAGCAACAGAAGGGTGGCGACAGATCAGGAGGTAGATGGTAATGGTAGCAAAGGCGGTGGCAATGATAGTGAAGGTAGAGGGGATTGCGATGGGGTGGAGCGGAGGATGGTGTTGAGGTGAAGGGAATGGAAGAGATGTCGACAAGGATGGCAGGGTGGGCGGTGAACGGTGGTGACATAAGTAAAGTTAATTGGTCAGCGAAGGCGATGCTGACACCTGAAAAATCATCCCCAAAATGCCCCATGTTGCCCCTAACTTCCATTTGGATCCCACTTGAGCCTATAGCTTATAACCAATCAGAGACATATTTCATAGGTTTTCACGTGTTTGCCATTTTAAAGTATAAGGTAGAAAAGCTCAAAAATGACTAAGTCTCAAATTTCTAAGTATTCCCTTGTGTTTTCTCCCTTTGTTGGAGGCGAAGCCGTCGATAAAGGGGTGGCAGAGTGAGAGTGGGGATAGCGATTGAGATTTTAAGGAGCAACGGAAGGGTGGCGACAGATCAAGAGGTAGATGGCAATGGTAGCAAAGGCGGTGGCAATGATAGTGAAGGTAGAGGGGATTGCGATGGGGTGGAGCGGAGGATGGTGTTGAGGTGAAGGGAATGGAAGAGATGTCGACAAGGATGGCAGGGTGGGCGGTGAACGGTGGTGACATAAGGAAAGTTAATTGGTCAGCGAAGGCGATGCTGACACCTGAAAAATCATCCCCAAAATGCCCCATGTTGCCCCTAACTTCCATTTGGATCCCACTTGAGCCTATAGCTTATAACCAATCAGAGACATATTTCATAGGTTTTCACGTGTTTGCCATTTTAAAGTATAAGGTAGAAAAGCTCAAAAATGACTAAGTCTCAAATTTCTAAGTATTCCCTTGTGTTTTCTCCCTTTGTTGGAGGTCAGAGTTTTTAGTTTCCTCTTTCCATTGTGCTTCCCCTTTTGGCCCCAAAAATTGCCTAAGTGTTGAAATTCTAAGTGTTCGACGAAGTTCCAGAGGTCGAAGTTCCTCCCTTCCATCTTCCTAATGGAAAGCATTGTGGAGAAGGTCTGAGTGCTGAAGTTTGCTCAAAGAGATGAAAAATTATTCTACGTATAGAGAAATGTTGCGGAACATCAGACTTTAGAGTTGTATAGTTTAGCCTTCTTCAGTGTTGTGGTTGGAAGGCGAAAGCCCGTAGGCCAAAGTCCGATAGGGAAAATATTATGCTAAGTGTTGCAGGCATCAAAAAGTGGGAGTTTCCATTTCCTTCCTTCTTCCTTTTGGAAGGTGAAATGTGGAACGTCCGAAGCCCGAGGTCCGACAGGGTAAAGAAAGATAGGGAGATTGAAGAAAAGTGACAAAAGCAGGAGATAGAAGGCTGAAGATCCAAAGTCCAAAAGTCCAATTTTTCAGAGGTTGACTTCCTGGCCTTCCACACTCCTCCAACCGCTTGGGAATGCGCCAACTACTTCTGGGGACACCATGAAAGCAAAGTGCGTGTCCAAATTCAATGTTTTTAATGCAGTTGGTGGGGTGGTTGAGGATTTTGGCGCCCATTTCATTCTCAGACATGTTTGTGAAGGCTATAATGGCAAAATTTGAACTCTTTTCAAGGGTTGGTCATTCTAAGTAAAATTTCTCTCTACAAGTGTTTTGCATCCAAGGCAGTTAGGGCTCCATCTATTATTTATTTTTAGTTCTTCAAGAAGCATTCATCAGAAGTGTATGCAAACTATATTGTAATATTGATATCAATCCATTGTTTTTTGATCCATTACTGTAAGTGTTCTTTTAGGAAATCTCTATCATAGTTAGGGTTTTCCTTTGCCACACTTTGTGATATGATTGTAAAATCTGATTTGAACGAATGTGACAGTTCTTAATCCATTTTCATGCTTTGTAAATGGTCATTTCAATATTACATATGAAAGAATGTTGTATAGCATTGGATTACTAAGTATTCTCATGGTTTGATATTGGTTTTGTGTATCTGAATAACCAGATAGGCATTCATACACCCCCTTTTAATGTTTTCCTTTGATAAACCTAAAGCTTTGCAGCCCATTGGGTAGGCACCGGTCTAAGAGGCTCATGATCATCCACACTTTATTAAAAATCACAACAATACATCATGATTTAATCACACTTGTATTTGTTCCAGCATCCTCATTCTGTAGGATTACTTTTATCAGCTTAATCAGAGGCTTGTGGAGTTAGTTTGTATTGACCTAGTGATAACTTTGGGGTCAAGTGTACATTGGGTATGGTTGTATTTGTTTGTTTATGCCATATTTAACGCCTCTAGGAATATCCCTCCTAGGTCTAACTGAACCTAAAGTGCAGAGGAGCCTACTCACTCTTGTAGGTTGTCCAAAATCACCCAAAACTTGTTGATAAACCTCTTTTATTCACACTGATGATGCCCCTGGCCTAGGTGATTTTAAAATGTTTTAGGGTTTTGGGTTGTAGTTATTTTGGGAGTCAACATTTTTGGCACCATTATCGGTGATAAAGTTACTTTAGTTGTTGCTGGGTTTTATGCAGCTTGTGCATTTTCAGACCCCTGTAACAGTTAGTTTGTAGTTTGTTGCTATGTGTAAGTTTGGAAGCTTGTCAACTTACGCCAACATTTTTGGTGCCCTTGCCATGAAAAGTTTATTTTTGGTTGAGTTGTTACAGTCTTTTGACACTGTGAAAAAATCTAAAAAGTTCTTCCCAATAGGGAGGTGGTGATTCTGTTAGTCAAACCTAGAAAATCAGTTTTTAATATAGAAAGAGATTGAAATGGATCGTAGAAGAAGGGCAGAAGAATTTTTCTAACCTGAAAGCTCTTCCAATCGCTCAAGAAGCCAACAATATAGGAATAGAACAAGATATCCCAATGTGGTATGACCATTGAGTGCCTAGGACCAAGTGGGTACTTCTAGAAGAGATGATGCATTTGATGATTGTAGAAGTCAGCATCAATATACTTCTGAGGACTCTACTGACAATATACTCATAACTAATAGGAAAATGAATAGAGATGGGTATGATATCAGAAGAAATCAAAATGTCATTGGCAGGGGAAGAAGAGACAAATCTCAAGCTCCATACTTGAGGACATTTGGCATGCCTCTTGAAAATGAAGAGGCTCGTCAAAATGATCAGCAACATATTTCACCCACATGATCACTTGGAGGGTAGCATGACAATATTCCTAATGAGAAAAATCAATAGGAACAACCTGATGTTGAGGATATTGAAAGAATTCTCTATGACTAATTGGACCTACTGGATCATATCAGAAATAGGCAAAGAGAGGTGCAGGCCTTACTTGAACAACAACAAGCTCAGCTTGCCCAACAGGCCCAAGTGAATCAAAATGCACAGAACCAAGGCCACAACAACAAAGACAGCGACAACATCACCACTACCAGGGCCATAACTTGTAGGCCAATCAAAGATAACAACAACAAAGGGGATAGCATGGTGCAAACAATGCTCGTGCTCAAAATATTCACAATCAGCCTCTACATAATTAAGTGAATCAACAACAGGGCAATGTTCATATTGTTAGGCCTCCATTGAGAAGGCAGGCACAAGGTATCCCTCCACAGAGGTAGCCATTGGGAGCTAAGAGGCTTTGGCATTCCAGACTTTCCTAACCCTATTCCAAATGAGATTAGGGGAAAAATTCCAAGGTTCCAAGGTAACAATGTAGTTACTGGTGAGGAAAACTTGAGACACTTCATCAATGTCACAGATGAGTATGAGATTGAAGATGAAGATGTGATGATGAAGTTGTTTGTGCACTCAATGAAGGAAAGTGCCAAAGAATGTTATAAAGCACTCCTTCATAACTATTGACTCATGGGAAGAATTTGTGAGGGTATTTAGACTGTAGTATGGGGATAGGATTGACCCCAAGTTTGCCATCCAAGAGCTCACTACAATCAAGAAAGGAACCAATGAGACTGTTACTGGTTTTAACAGTAGATTCATTATGACAATGAGAATGGTACCTCCTCATATGAGACCCAACCAGTCCATGTGTTTGGTTCTGTACTGTGGTGCCTTTGATTAAAAAATTCGTTATTGCTTGAGGGACAAGAGTCCTTAAACTTTGAGGGAGGCCTATGTTATGTCCATTAACATTGAAAGTAACATGAGAGCCTCTGGAAAACATGTTAAGAGGTCTGATGTGAAGATCTCGCAACCAGATAAAGCAGCCTCTAATAAGCCCCTCACTACTAAAGACAAATTGGATAAGCTTATGGGGGTCATGAAGGACATGTCCTATAAGATAACACGAAATGAGAAAGGGTTGCCTCCACATGGTGTTGCAACACATTTAAATGAGGGACAAAGGTTGCATAACATACCTTACAACACAAATTGTTCTAAGAGGCCACAACAAAATGATAGACAAGCTGCTCCTAGGCATTTCAGCTTCAAACAACTTGAAAGGGACACTCTTGATTCATTGAGGAAGGATCAGGTCAATTTTCAAGATGAGTCTCTATGGTGTCAGTTTTGTTTCCTTCCTCATGATCCAACAAATTGTGCAGTTGCTCATTCAATGAGAAGAGATGAGGAATTTCCTAATGAAGAAGGTGCAGTTGAATATCATGAGGAGGAAATTAATCAGTTTGACATAGAGGATTATGAGCAAATTGGTTAGGATATCGAGTATGATAGCTATGAAGAAGATGATCATATTTTACAATATGATTATCATGAAAATCCAAAGAGAAATCAGCTCCCAGCTCATGATTTTAGGAACTTAAGGGACCTCATGCAAAAGAAATACAAGCAGTCAAGACCTTCTGAGAAGGACATGAAGACCTTGACTGATGCAACTATTATGCAAGTTCAAGGGGGTTATCAGCTGAGAAATAGACAAGTGCCAATACAGAACTCCCTTGCTATTGAGGTAAGACATGGTACATTGGGTGTAGAAAAGCAAAAGCAAAAGGTAAATGTGGAGCTGAAGAGCAACAATGTTCCAAAGAAGAACCTTCTAGAAAAGATGAAAACCTCAACACCGCTTCCAAAAGCAAAACAAAAGTATGTTCAAAAGAATCCAATGCCAATTGTGCAACCTATAGATACTACACCCATTCGAGGGGTCTATTTTCCAAAACATGATTATAAGCATGATCAACCCCAGACATAAAGAGGATTAGAAAAGGAGAAGCCAAAGGATGAAGGTAAGGATTTTTCATCCAGTCAAATCATACCTTATATTCCTTCTGCAAATGATGTAACTATTTCTTGTGATACTCCTCTACCAAATTATCTCCCTATTGACATGGCTCAATTTTTTAGCCAAATCAGAATTTCTATGCCAACAGTGGAACTCCTTAGGATCCCTGAACATCGGGATAGGGCAGAATCTCTTATTATTGTTATGGATGCACAAAAACAACTTGTTATTGTTTCTAGCAGTAATGATGAAGGCGTAGGAAATGAGGGAACAATAGAGGTTTACTTAGGATCCTCCATGGTTAATAGGTAGATGGGAGTTGATCCCTTTTATACCACTCTAATTATAAATGGATGGTTGTTACACAATTGTATGCTTGATTCTGGGGCATCTAGTAATGTCATGCCACTAGAAATTATGAATTAATTGGGGCTAAAGGTGTCCAAATCTTTTGGCAAGTGTTTTGCCATGGATTCTACGGAGGTGAATGTGATTGGTCTTGTCAAGGATGTTGAGGTCCAATTAGTTGCCTATCCTAACAAGTCTTTCCTCATGGATATAATTATTGTGGACTACCTAGCCAAGTAGGGCATGCTATTATCAAGAAAGTGGGAAGCTTCCATGGGTGGCAGTATTCAAATGGACTTGTCATATGCCACTATTCCTATCCAAGGTGTGGAAGTAAAACTATACAGAGACAAGAAGGTGGAAGATGAACACATAGAGGATAGATATAAAATAGAAGAGAATCATGTGAATTTCTTTAACACTGGAATAGACCATTTTATGGGATATAGCAGTGATGATAATTCTTGCCTGAATGTTTCATCTTCCAATCCTGTTATTTCTAATTCTGAAGCATTTGATTTGTGGATGCTCTATTTTGATGGTGCATGCTCAAGGGAAGGCTTAGGCATTGGGATTGTTCTGATATCCCTAGATGGTGAGCAGTTTGGTATGTCCTTTAGACTTGATTTTCAGTGCACTAATAACATAGTTGAGTATGAGACATTGTTGTTAGGATTAAATGTTTCTCACAAGCAAAAGGTCAAGTGTCTGAAGATTTATGGTGACTCAGAATTAGTAGTGCAGTAGATTAGAAATAAATTTTCTGCCAAGGATAAAAGGTTAAGAGGATACAAGAACGTTGTATGGGATACCATGGAGCTATATGATGCCATTGACATTGAATGGGTTGATAGAACAAAAAATGAAAAGGCAGATTCCCTAGTTGTAGCTGCATCAAAATTTGATCCTCAAATGATTTTTCCTCATGACCATTATGTTGTGGAGGTACTCACAAGGCTAAATATCCCTGATAACATATACAGTTGGCAAGTGTTCAATGACAACAGTTAGATTTTTAGTTTTCTAAACTACATAGATGAGTTTGACAGTCAAGTAATTGATTGACAACCAATGATAGAAGTTGTTAATGGCAAGGAAACTCTTTTTGGTAGTGAGGTTGTGCAATTGAAGGCCAATACCATTCCCAAGGGATTGATGGCATTGGAGAGGGTGTTTGACAACACTGACCACTAGAAAACCAATGGTAAACCAGTTCAAGAGGATAGTCTAGAAGGTGTTAACCTTGGAACAAAGGAGGCACCAAAGATGGTTTACATAGGCAAGAAGCTAAAGCCTCATGAAAAGCAAATGTTGATTGCTTTATTAAGGAAATTCAAAAAGTGTTTTGCATGGTCATATGATGAGTTGAAAGCTTACAGGGAGGATTTGTTTCAACAGACTATCCCCCTTCAACTCAATGCAAAACCATTTAGGTAGAAACAAAGGCCTATAAACCCCACCATAGCTCCCAAGATGCAAAAGGAGTTGCTAAAACTGAAAGAGAGAGGTATCATCAAGCCTATCAGGCACTCTGAGTGGGTGTCTAATCTTGCCCCAGTAAGAAAGAAAAATGGGGATATAAGACTATGTGTTAATTTTAGAAATATGAACATCAAGTCCCTCAAGGATAACTATCCTCTTCCAAGCATGGATCATCTATTGCAAAGGGTGGTTGGTTCATAATTGATGTCAATGATGGATGGATTTTCAGGGTATAACCAGGTGCTAGTCAAGGAGTATGAACAATACAAAACAACATTCATCACTCCTTAGGGTACATATGTATATCTGAGAATTCCATTTGGACTAAAAAATGCAGGATCTACATTTCAAAGAGCAATGGATGTGGCCTTTGTTGGCCTCATCGATGAGATTATGGTTGTTTACCAGGATGATCTAACTACATTTTCAAATGATAGAAATGATCATTGCAAGCATTTGTAATTATTTTTTGAGAGGTGTGTTTAGAGTATGGGATCTCTTTGAATCCCAAAAATGTTAATTTGGAGTTGAAGAAGAAAAGTTGCTGAGACACATTGTGTCAAGGGAGGGGGTCAGAATTGATCCAGAAAGAGTAAATGCCATTGACCTTATCCCTCAGCCCAAAATAGGCAAAGGTATTCAGTCTTTCTTTGGGAAAATTAATTTTGTAAGGAGATTCATCCCTGACTTCGCTGAGAAGACTAAATCCATCTCTAAGATGCTTAAAATTGGACAATCCATCATATGGGACAAGGAAGAAGCTGAATCTTTCCTTGACATAAAAGAGGCTATAAAAAATGCCCCAGTGCTGGTAAGTCCAGACTATTCTAAGCCTTTCCAACTCTTTTCTTTCACTTCATTTTATATTGTTGCTGTTGTGTTATTACGAAAGAATGAAGATGGATTTGAGTAGCCTATAGGATTTTTTAGCAAGTCTTTGCAAGCTGCTGAGTTTATTTTGTTATGGAAAAGCATGCATATGCTTTGGTTAAGGCAGTAAAAAACTTTAGGCCATACCTTATGGGTGCAAAGACCCTAGCATATGTGCCTCATTCGGTTGTGAAGGACATTTTCACACAGGATGAAGCTTCTAGGAGAAGGTGCAAATGGATCAACAAGATCTAGGACTATGACATTGATGTACTAGTCACCAAATTGGTTAGAGGCTAGGGTTTAGCTAAGTTGATGGCAAATTCCAACTTAGAGGCAGTTGAGATAAACGAGGTAAATGCTTCTCAATCTGTTGATCTGTGTGCTTTGACAAATGATCCATGGTATAAGGATGCTATCCTTTATCTTGTCAACATGCATTGCCCCCCAGGCATGAATGTGACTCAGCAGAGGACACGTAAACTCCAGTCCCAAAGGTATGTCTTGATCCAAGGTATTTTAATGTGGAGAAATCATAAAGGACTATTGTTAAAGTGTCTAGATCAGCAATAATATGAAGAAGTTATTGATGAATATCACCAAGGAGTATGTGGTGGGCATTTTTATGCTAAAACCACAACACATAAAATCATTAGAGCAAGTTTTTGGTGGCCAAGCATCTTGAAGAATGTTGCAAAATAAATTAGAAAGTGTGATGCCTGTTAGAGATTTGTAGGCAAGTTGAAGTTTCAAGGTGTCCTTCCCCTTATGAATGTTACCATTGAAGCACCATTTCAGCAATGGGGCATTGATTTCATGGGGGAAATCTAAGAGAGATCAAGCAATGGGTATAGGTGGATATTGGTGGCAACTGACTACTTTACATGAGGCTATTCCAACTCGCAATGCCACATCCAAGGTAGTGATTGAGTTCTTGTTGAACAATCTGATAACCAGATTTGGTGTGCCATCTAAAATTGTTGCACACAACGCTATGTGCTTTAGGTCTCAGGACATTGCAGGTATATGTTCCAAGTATGGGTTAAGTTTGATTCATTCATCACCATATCATCCATAGAGTAAGGGACAAGATGAGTCCAATAATAAGAGCCTCATGAAAATTTTAAAATGGACTTTAGATATGAACAAGAAAAAGTGGGATGACAAGTTAAAATATGTAGTTTGGGCTGATAGGATCACCTACAAGCATGCTATAGGCAATAGTCCTTTTGAGCTAGTATATGGAAAGGAGGCCAAAATCCCAATGTCTTTGGAGTTTCCTATGCATCAATTGTTGCAACAAATAGGAGAAGATGGAGATGATGCTATGGCATTGAGAATGCATGAGTTAACAGAGTTGGATGAAGCTAGAAGGATGGCACATGACAAAAACTTGCTAAGGTAGCAAGAGGTGGAACATCTATTCAAAAAGAGAGCAATTAAGAGGTGTTTTCAGACTAGTGATTTGGTTCTTCTTTGGAATGCAAAGTCAGAAGACAAGGGCAAACATGGTAAATTTGAACCACTATGGTTAGGCCCATATCAAATTGATGAGAAGGCTGGCCATGACACGTTATATGTCATAAACATGGAAGTCGAATTGCTGAAGCTGCATGTTCATGGGCAACATTTGAAATATTACTTCTTATAGGTAATGATTTTCCTTCAAGTTTTGTGGTGAAATCTTGTTATATCTAATATTTTTTGACCTCGAGTAGTCTTGATAATTATTGGTCTTGATGGTGTTTTGTTTCGGTTCCTATGTGTCATTTTTGGTATTTTTTGGTCTGCTCCAAAGATTTGAATTCTCATTGTGCCACTGCTTGGGACATGTCACCAACTAGAGCCAGTGTTGACACCTGAAAAATCAGTCTCCAAAATGCCCCATTTTGTCCCCAGCGTCCATTTGGATCCCACTTGATCCTATAGCTTATAACCAATTAGAGACATATTTCATAGGTTTTCACATGTTTTCCATTTGAAAGTGCAAGGTAGAAAAGCTCAAAATTGACTAAGTCTCAAAATTTCTAAGTATTCCCTTGTGTTTTCTCCCTTTGTCAGAGGTTGGAGTTTCAAGCTTCTTCTTTCCATTGTGCTTCCTCTTTTGGCCTTGATAATTGCCTAAGTGTTTGGCAGAGTTATGGAGCTTAGAGTTCCTCCCTTCCATCTTCCTAATGGCAAGCATTACGGAGAAGGCCCGAGGGCCAACATCCGCTCAAAGAGATGAAAAAATATTCTAAGTATGCAGAAATGTTTTGGAGCGTCAGACTTTGGAGTTGTGTAGTTCAACCTTCTTCAGTGTTGTTGTTGGAAGATGAAAGCCCGAAGGCTGAAGTCCAATAGGGACAATATTATGCTAAGTGTTGCAGGCACCAAAAAGCAGGAGTTTCCATTTCCTTCCTTCTTCCTTTTGGAAGGTGAAATGTGGAATGCCCGAAGCCCAAGGTCTGACAGGGTAAAGAGAGATAGGGAGATTGAAGAAAAGTAACAAAGGTAGGAGGTAGAAGGCCGAAGATCCAAAGTCTGAAAGTCCAATTTTTTGAAGGTTGACTTCTTGGCCTTCCACGCTCCTCCAACTGCCTAGGAATGTGCCAACTACTTCTGGGGATGACATTAATGCGAAGTGGGTATATGAATTCAATGTTTTTAATGCAGTTGGTGGGGTGGTTGAGGATTTTGGTGCCCATTTCATTCTCAGACATGTATGTGAAGGCTATAAAGGTAAAATCTGAACTCTTTTCAAGGGTTGGTCATTTTGAGTAAATTTTTTCTCTACGGGTCTTGTGTGTCCAAGGTAGTTAGGGATTCATCTGTTGTTTATTTTTAGTTCTTTAGGAAGCATTCATCAGAAGTGTATGCAAAATATATTGTAATATTAATATCAATTCATTATTTTTCTCCATTACTGTAAGTGTTCTTTTAGGAAATCTCTATCCCAGTTAGGGTTTTGCTTTGCCACACTTCATGGTATGATTGTAAAATCTGATTTGAATGAATGTGATAGTTCTTAATCCATTTTCATGCTTTGTAAATGGTCATTTCAGTATTACATATGAAAGAATGTTGTATGGCATTGGATTACTAAGTATTTTCATGGTTTGATATTGGTTTTGTGCATTTGAATAACCAGATAGGCATTCATACACCCCCTTTTAATGTTTTCCTTTGATAAACTTGAAACTCTGTAGCCCATTAGATAGGCATTGGCCTGAAAGGCTCATGATCATTCACACTTTATTAAAAATCACAACAATACATCACAATTTAATCACAGTTGTAGTTGTTCCAACATCCTCATTCTGTAGGATTGCTTTTATCAACTTAATCAGAGGCCTGTGCAGTTAGTTTGTCTTGACCTAGTGACAACTTTGGGGTCAAGTGTACATTGGGTATGGCTATACTTGTTTGTTTGTGCCATAGTCAACACCTCTAGGAATATCCCTCCTAGGTCTAGCTGAACCTAAAGTGCAAAGGAGCCTACCCACTCTTGTAGGTTGTCCAAAATCACCCAAAACTTCTTGATAAACATCTTTTATTCACCCTGATGATGCCCCTGGCCTAGGTGATTTTAAAATGTTTTAGGGTTTTGGGTTGTAGTTATTTTGGGAGTCAATAGGAGATTTGAGAGATGGTCGACGATGGAGCTGTCGAAGTAGCTGATGGGAGATTGAATGTTGATAGGAAAATTCAACCTATCAACAAGGAATTTCAAACACCAAAATCCCTGCAATATAAACTATGCAACCAACGATGAACCAGTAAAATTAATAAAAACAAAAATTCAAATCCCTATAGCAACAAGCAGGAGATGTATGCATAGAGCAGAGGCGTATTGCATCGTATAGATTCATATAGTACAACCTTGCAAAGGGGCCGAAACCAAAAAATTTGCAAAAAATTACAGTTTTGAAAACCTAGACTATTTTATGTCAAAATTTGCCTACGAGGCCTCCCATACTCAATGGTGATGTCAGATTTGGCGTAGGAGATGACCTGCAAAAATCTAATTCTAAATCTTACCACAAAAGAGGATAGATCTACAAATTCAAGTGCATAAACTTCCAAATGATGAGGTTTAGACCAATAGGGCGTGCCAAAATGAAACCCTAAAAATATGTAAAACAATAACACAGATAAAACAATAAAGCAATACCTTCAGACCTTGTACAATTTCAAACTTCTGATAGGATGGAATGGAGTGCAGCCAAGCTCCATTGGATTTGTCTTGTAGATGTATTATGGGCTACTCACACAACCAGCATAGCCTTGATAGAAATTGATAGAAAATAATATGTGATATCAATGTGCGCACAAAATTTGATGAGAGAGTGTGAGAGTTTGAAAGTGAATAAAAGTTTAATTTATAGATAGAGAGGGAATCAAATGGATGGCCAAGATCAGAAGGGTGAGGGATGAGGTGGATGGCTAGGATTAAAAGCCAATTTTAGTGCTCATGACGCACAATAAATGAGGATGACAGGTGACTAAAATAAGGATGGGAATGGGAGAAATGGGATTTTTAAATTAATTTTGGAGAGGAAGTGCTTATGACGCGCATTTAAGGAGGTTAAAAAATAGGAATGCGAGTGGGGATAAATAATTTAAATAATAAAATTATTTAAATTATGAGAGACAAGTGACATGTGAGAGCTAATTTAAATAAATATTTAATTTATTTAAATTAATTGGAGGAATATGGGAATTAAATAAATAGATTTTTTTAAATTTGGTGCAAGAGGAGAATAAATGGATAAGAGGGATTAGTTAAATAAATGTAATTTATTTAACTAATGGGAATGATGGAAGGGGTTGTAGGGAAAAACTGTGGACTACAAATGGGGTAAACTTTTATATGTGATAATCTTGTTAAATTCAATTGATATGACTTTTCCTCAGTTTATTCCTATGTGTATCTGGGGAACGTAGACTAGTGAAAGGTATTGGGGTTGTCTGTCTAAGGGTTGAACCTAGCGAGATAAGTGTTGATGGATGCAATGCTACTTAGTTTATGTTTATTCTAGAATTTGGCTTTCAAACCTCATGTCGGTTCTGTGACAGGAGCCTATATCAAAACGGTCTGCAACATAGACAGCTTAATAGTAAATAGTAAATAGTATTAATGTTCCACACCAAGAATAGAATATAATCAAAAGACAGAATTGAAATGGAATGCATTAAACTTTACTCACACATATTGATAGTTACACCGATCAATGTTTACAAAATACAACACGTCGAATTAAACTCGTGTGCATTCGAACAGTGATAATTGCAAACTAATTCAATCATGAAAAAATGAATGTAAAGGTAAAATGTTTATTACCACACAATGTACTCCTACCATAATGATCACCAGGTAACCGAGGAAGTGGGCCCTGCCTTCTTCGATTATCGGGTGACGAAGCTTACAAACACAAGTTACTCCACGCTAATCACAATAATTTGTAATCATGAGCATAAGTCTGTATCAATATATTATTATCATCTATATAAACTGAGTCTTGGCTTACATATTTATAGATATTATAGACTGATTAAACTTATAACTACTGCTAGATAAAAACATATAAGAGTCTTTGGTTTTTTCGGCCTGTGGTCAACAACCTTAAAAGATAATCGAAAATAACTTATAGTCTTTGCCATCGTTTCAAAATGACACAACAACTTGAAATAGATAAATACAACTCAGCACTAATTCAATCAAAATGACAAATGACCCTCGAACGGTCTTAACTTCACTCCACTGATGCCCTCGTCCATGTGTCATCCATTAAGCATCTCTTGCTACCAAAAATCATAGAGCTAATCAATAAACGATCAAAGGATGTTGATATATTCATAGGTTTTTATATTCCCTTTATATTTTATAAAATATCTTCAGTTCATTAACAAATGGTGATAGGAGCAGCAAAATATACTATGAAATGACAAAGTTTAAAGGTAAATAAAAGGTAAAATAAAGACATAATTTTCCCCCATCATTTCCCCCCAGCTTAGGGTTTTGCATGTCCTCATGCAAAAGAATGTAAAGTACAAACCATGAGGAGAAAAAGGAGCTAATTTCTGCATTGTGTTAGTGACTTATTTAACCCACGACTGGTATAACGCATGCATTTGCTTCTCATGATCTTGAATGGTCATGAGAGATGTAATGGAGGCATTTGTCTGCTCAAGTGTTGCCTTGAGTTGGTGAATCTCCTTTGTTTATGAGGAATCAAGAGAGCATGCTTCATGAACCTGTATCTGAAGGACTTCATTCTCCTCAGTCACCTTAGCTAACAAATTCTGCAGTGCTTGATTATCCTCTCTTAATTGGGCTACCAATTTTTTGTAAACCTTGATTTTCCTCTGTCAACTTAGTTACCAATTTTTGTAGGTCACCAATTTCCACATTTGTTAACAAGGGATCTCCTTCCCCTGCCTCTTGGTTTCTAGTGGGGGACATTTCCATATGTTCCTGTTCATTTCCAACTGACATATTCAACTCATGTTCTTCCATTTAGGTTGACAATTCAATGGTCCTTTGTTTTGCAAGTTGTGCTAAGTTGACAGTGTCTTCATCCATTAGTTCAGTTTGGGAATTTTGAATGTTAGTGTCATCATGAACATTGTCTCCATGTGACATGAATCCTTCTTCCATACCCTGTGCAGGCTCATTCAAGGGTTCCATTATTTTTCCTTCCTCGGCAGCCACCAACACCCCCTTGGAAGACCGAGCTAAGGGAGCGGGATCCCCTGCTCACATCTTATTTCATTTTTATTAGTAGCCATAGTTGCTTCTATTGTCTTCCTTCTATTACTCCTTCACAACCCTCTAGCAATAGTTTTTGACCTTCTACTTTTTATGATATACAACAACTAGGATTGTACAATCGTCCACTTCTTTTGGTTGTTCAGAACCCAGAACATTGCTACCTATATTTGCTAGATTCTCTAACTTTTTTGTTGTAACAGTTGATGGTTTCTCTTTATCACTGGAAGCAATTGAGATTTGTTTCTTTGAAGAAATAGGGGAGACTTCAATTGAACATGTCTTGCTATGCATTTTCTGCTTACCCATAGTTTCACATTTTGGTGTGCTAGGTTTGACAGATTTGCCACTCATAGGGGTAACACATGAACTTTTGACTGGTTTGCTACATGAGGCTAGGGTTTGCTTGGTACCCTTCTTGGAAACCCTCTTCTTCAAAGGACCAAAAGAATGTTAGAAGTTTCTTTTGTCCCTGAATCTTTATTATGCTCATCTAAAGAACTTTTAGTGTTACTATCCTTATTTGACTCTGCGCCTATAGACTCTTCATTTTTAGAAGCACTAGGTGGGTTCTTATTGTCAGAAGAATCTTTCTCAGTGGAGTTGTTTGGGGTATCATCTCCAAGAAGTGAATCTCAATCTCACAGGGGAAACAACCTTTTTAATTCTCTCACAACTATCAGTTTGATGAGGCCATTGTGAGCTACTGAGTTTTTATATCCTTTTTGAACTGCTCTGCTCATTTGATTAATAGAGGAATAAAGAAAGAATGACATATGGACAAACATTCGCCACCGTAAATGCAGGATAAGGCAAAAATGTTTAGCATATACATACACATGCCTACCCTTGCAAGTTATGTACTCGATGATGAATTTTGCTACAATATTCCAGGGGTTCAAAAGAGAAGACAACTACGTACCTTGCCCTGTCACTATTTCGACGGACTCACCTCATTCCAAAAACTTCTGGAAAGGTTCGAGATGCATCGTACACTTGGAATGATTAGGGAAATACTTCTCCCCTGTGAGCGAGAACTCAGAATCATCGGCCACAACTTCCACTGAGAAAGGAATAGTTAAACCCTGAACTTTTGCTTCCTTCTTAGGCAAGTCATTGCAAATTCTCGTGCAATCCTCTCAACATACCCCCTTAACCTCTTGAAATACACATCCCATCCTGCTTGTTTGAAAATCTTATAGGCTTCGGGAGCCTTTGGCGTCCTCAATTCTTCCATAGTTGGCGGCTCAAATTGGTGGTGATGTTCTCCTGTCATGATGCTACTAGGAAGTTTTCGCAACTAGAAGAATTGTGCAAATGAAAAGCACTAACAAATGCAGAAACTGCTACTTGACAGGAATAGTGTTTGGGAATAGTACGCAGATTAAACAAAGGTTGACTGGTAACTAAATTTAGAAGGTGGGTTGCAATAAAAAAATGGTTTACACTGATATTATTATGGCAGCTTACAATTACACCAGTGAATGAAAAGTAATAATGGTATTAAATAAAAGAGGCTAGGTGACAATAGATTACGACGTACTTGAAAGGATATGGTACAGATATGATGTGATGGTTTACATATAGAAGAAACATGACATGGCTTATAACACGATAGCTACCCCCAGCTAAGCATGTGACCCATCCAAGTGATGTCACCAATCATTAGATGAAAAGAAGAATATTAAATAAAATAACGAGGAAAAGAAAAAATCAAGATATACCAATACCAATGACCGCTGGCGGTATAGAGTGATGACGTGGAGGTGAGCGTGACAAAACGAGAGGTGGAGCTGAAAGAAATTGGTGCCGGTGCTAATGACACTACCAGCCTGCCAAAGAGACCGCGAGATGATGAGATGACATGGCATTAAAACAAATCATCCAAACCATGGCTGATATGGGCATGGCAAGAAGAACAAGACCAATGTGGAACTCCGGCTGGTGATCCTCCTCGTGTATAATAGAATGCGGGGAAGAGACAATAAAAAATGTACAAGACCCTGGCAAGTAGACGACTGGAACGTGTGAGCAGACCATGAAAAATGATGTTGGCCAAAAAAACCACTAAGGAAGTAAGCACTACCTGACAGAACCAAGTGACAAAAGCTCCTGGCCAAAAGAAGACAGGAACTATGTCACATAAGAAGCTTGCAAAATGTAGCGCACTACGAGGTGATAGGAACCCAAAAATGGCAAGGGGCTTGAAGAAACCCCAAGTAACTGAGATGAAAGCTTAGGCATGACTGGAGTGTGCGAGTAGACCATAAAAAATGATGTCGGTTGAAAAAACCACTGAGGAAGTAAGCACTACCTGACAGAACCAAGTGACAAAAGCTCCTGGCCAAAAGAAGACAGGAACTAAGTCACATAAGAAGCTTGCAAAATGTAGTGCACTGCGAGGAGACAGGAACCCAAAAATGGAAAGGGGCTTGAAGAAACCCTAAGTAACTGAGATGAAAGCCTGGGCATCCCACACCATCAGCAAACAACTTGCAAATTAGAAAGCAATTCCTATCATAGAAGTGACAGGAAGGCAAAGTCACTTTTTTTTTCATTTCGACAACAAATTGCCGGCATGCCGGTTTTCAACCTGCCACCGCTTAGAGGTGTCAAAAATACTAGTTTTCACCTGCTAAATTTATTTTACAGTTAATATCCATCGGGATCCAGTTTTTAGATATTAACTAGCCAACAACGCCCAAAGGTTTTCATTGTTGGATCATTTATTACATTTTTTTTAATATAAGTACATTTTGAAGAGTACCTAAAAGGTTCTGGAAGAGGCCACAGGAACCCTATCGAGGAGATCGAGTTCCTTTGGCAAAGTCCTCCCTATAAATGGGCTTCTTGTACAACTTCAAACGGTGACCATTAACAACTAGAGCCATACGGTCGGAATCTACAGTGTGAAGCTTAACTGCACCATTGTCGTAGACCGTCTCAATCTCGTATGGCCCGAGCCACCGAGTATGAAACTTACCCTTGAAATCCTGGAAGCGGGAATCATACAAGAGCACCCAATCACCTGGGTGAAATGACTGTTGTTGAATGAAATGGTCATGCTAGAGAGCACACTATTTCTAGACAATCTCGGCATGGAAGAGTGTTTGTTGATGAAGTTCATCTAATGAATGCAATTGGGCAATTCATTCTTTTTGTGCATCAATAAGGCTCATACCCAATTGGAGTGTAGTATGAAGAGTTTTCACCTCAAATTCAATAGGAAGAACAACTCTCTTACCATAGACAAGTTCGTAAGGTGTCAATCCAGTGGTGCTTTTCCATGTTGTGCAATAGGCCCACATTGCTTCAGGAAGTCATGCGGCCCAATCTTGCTTGTGGAGAGCAACTATCTTGGTAAGAATGTTCTCTATTTCTCTATTGGTAACTTCAACAAGTGTCCATTGGCTTGAGGATGATAAGGTGAAGACTTGTGATGTTTAATCTCATACTCACGAACCAAATCAGAAATTAGCTCATATGTGAATTGTGGACCTTGATCCGTGACTATCTCTCGTGGAACACTGAACCTAGTAAAAATCTTGGAATAAAGGAAGTCAGCTACCTTGGTGTCCCTTGCATGCTTCAAAGCAACAACTTCAACCCACTTGGTTACATAATTTGTGCAAACAAGGATGTATTCCTTGTTCCTTGACGGTGGGTTGATGGGTCCAACAAAATCAAGCCCCCATTTTTAAAAGGGGTCAATGGACAATTGTAGATGCAAGGGCATTTCATCTGAGCGCGTGGGGTGACCCATATGCTTACACTTATCACAGTGATGAACATAACGCTTACAATCCTTATGGATTGTAGGCCAATAGTAACCTGCAGTTAAAATCTTCTGAGCAGTCCTTTGAGGAGCAAAATGTCCTCCGCAGGGTTTTGTGTGCCATGCACAAAGTATATCGAAGACATCGTCTTCAAGTACACATCGACGCATGATATTGTCAATGCAAGTTTGGAAAAGTAATCCATTGATCCACATATATTGGCCACTGAGTCCAACCAATTTTTGATGTTCCCTCAAAGAGAAATGAGGTGGGAACTCGATATACACTAGGTACGGTGAGACACAAGTTTGTGAAAAGAGGGTCTGTCTTTAAAGGGTTAGATTAGGAGGGTCTCTCCTCTCTTCACCACACAAGTCTCCACGGATCAAGGGTCTTGGGGATTCCCGAAGCATAACGAAGGCTCACTCCTTGAGGTATAGATTTCACTCTCCTCCCTTTAATATACCCCGTGAGAACACGTGGTGTAGGTCGTCCCTAGGGGTGATGAAATCCCTTATCAAGCCTCCTAGAGAGGATTCCAAGTGATTTTGACTCTCAAGATCGTTTTGCAACACGAGAGAAGAACATACACAAGCTTGGGTCCGCGAGAATGAAATAAATAAAGCAAGTAAAATAAATTAGAAAGTGTTTTTGATCTCCAAGATCACCTTGCGGTGCGAGGAGAGAGCGTACATGCTAACTAGCTTAACACACACGACATACAAGGTTAATTCCCTTAGAAAATTGAAGTGTGCAGCTAAACTAGTGAGAAAAATAGATCTTTGACAATCGTCCTGCACCAAATGATATTAGTAATTTGATATTTTCTCTTTGAATAATGATTGACAAGATACACAAATTAGGTTAGTCTCCAAACACCAAATGTTAGATGAAAATATAATTCCTAGAATCAAAAGCGCAGGTACAAAAATCATAAGCGCAATAAAACAGATCAGAAGTGCAGTACAATAGGTTAGAAGCACAATAAAATAGATCAAAAGTGCAATAAAACAAATCACAAGCATCGTTTTATGAATTAGATGCATCAATATATCAATCAAAAGAAAACTTATACCTGTCAGATGCGAATTTCAACTTACCAGATGCGAATTACTATTTGTCAGATGCGTCAGGTCTTTAATCAGATGCGTCGAGTCAATAATCAGATGCACCAACCTATTCTGGATATGCAAACAAAAAGTGAACCCTAGAAAAATGATGATTGATCAGATCAAAAACCTCTACAGGTGTTAGAAACCAGTAAAAAACGCTTGCAAATAAAAAACCAGTCAGAGATGCTTGCAAACAGGAATAGTAAAAAAAGAATATTCTCTCAACCTATAGATACAACAAAAACTCAGATCATAAACACATAAATTTAAATCAGAAGCACAAGAATCAAATCAAAAGTGCAAAAGATCAAATCAAAAGCACCGTTATAACTACCAATAGTGCTATTCTGAAGGTCAAAAACATTGTTCTAGTCATCAAAAACACCAATATATCTGTCAAAAGTGCCGTTCTGAACTTGGAAATTTCAAAACAAAATTTTCAAGCAAATTTGTTAATTTCAGGGACGTGGGTCCCACCGGGTGTGTCAAAATGTATATGGAGAAAATTAGAATGTAAATAAGAAGCATAAAAGACTCTATTCCAACTCTACATAACCTTCAAAGAATGATCACAAGATAGTAACAATGAAATCAATGCAAAACAAAAAAGAAATTACCTCAAATGATTTGTATTCCTTGGTTTAAATTTTGTGGATTGCCCAATTACTTTGCATAACTTTAATTGCAAGGAATGATAAGTGCTCAACGATAGTGGGTATAAATGCTCAAAGCTCAATACAAATGCTCAAATCTCAATGATCATGGAGGATTTGTGAATTGGAGGATGGACGTATTTATAGCTTTCACAGGATATTAATCAACGATGAAGAATAATTGAATAAATCAACGGATGAGATAAATTGAGAGGACATGAAGAATGTGCATGTGACATGTGTCCATGCAAAAAAACTTGTTTTATGAGTTGACTACTTGCATGGATAATAAAACTGATTTGATTTTCATAAATAGAATTGCTTTTTCTATTTAATGAATTGATTTGATAAAGATAAAGATTTGAAAGATAAGTTAACTCAAATTGTGATTTGCTTTTTTACATACAAAAAGATTTGAAAGAATAGTATTAAATCAATAAATTATTTAATTCATGTGCATGAGGAGTGATTTATGGAAAGAAGAGATATAATTTAGAATTAAATAAATAAATTTATCTAATTCATGTGCATGATGCAAGAAATAGCAAATAAATAAAATATTTGATTTTATTAGTATTTTTTTATCTAGTGATTAATCTATCTAGAGTAAACCAATCAAAAGTATTATTTTTCATGTTGAAATTTTTTTAATTTTTTCTAAATTTACATGAGAAAATTTTAACCAAAATTATTTGGAAAATCATTTATCTATGTTGTGTTTGACTCAAAATTTGACCTCTTTAGGACGAATTTTGCTATGTATTATTTATAAATTTGATATTTTAAATATTAATGAAATAATATAATTAATTATATATCAATAATAGAATGTATATTAAATTATTGCTTATACAAATTAGTAGAATTATCATTATAATGTATTTATATTTATGTTATATTATAGTAATATGAAATATTAATATATATTTGTATTACAAATGTTAAATATTGAAATATTATAGTGATCTAAATATTAATATAGTATAGTGTGAAATATTAATATAGTATAGTTTGTAATATTCATCTTAATATTTAATTTTTATTATATATATATATATATATAATAAAATTCTTATTTTAAATATCAATAGAATAATATAATTAATATGTTAATAATAATATTTACAATTGAATTATTTATTATAAGATAAATGGAATGTCATAATAATGTATTTATATTTATGTTATATTTTAGTAAAATAAAATATTGATATATATTTGTGTATAAGTATTAAATATTAATATATTTTAGTGATTAAATATTAATATATTATATTGTGTAATATTTATATTTATATAATTATTAAATTTTTCTTCATTGTAATTATAATATTGATATTTTAAATATTTATAGAATAATATAATTAATACTATTTTTATAATAAAATTTATTGAAACATAGCAAATAAATAAATAAATAAATAAATACATACATATATATATATATAAAATAGGGATCTAAATATTAATTATTTTATTTTATTATAATATTCAGCCTTATGACAATTATTTAATTTTTATTCATATATGTTAATAATAAAATTCATATTAAATTATTGATTATACAATTTATAATGTATTTATATTTATGTTATTATGCCGAGAGGCGAAGCCTAGAGGTGTTATACAACCACAACACGATTGCAAGTTTTATTTTACCAATTTAAATTGACGGTTTGTTGGCTGTCAAATGGTAAATGGATTAATTTTAAATGGTAAATGAATTAAAATTACGGGCATACTTTCCATATCCTATGGAGTTTTTATGGCTGCATGAATTTTTTTGGCGGCCAGTTGAAAGATAGTTGGAATAACTAATTGGAAGTTCCTCAGTAACCCCGCTAAGCTTAACACACAATGGTAGTTCCTGGCCCTTGCTCAGGCACCAGCACTCTTGCCCTACTACACACAATATGCCATACAATCTTTAAACTTTTCCTTGGAAAAAATTCATAAATACCACTGTGCAGCAATTAGATTACTTACAATCTAACATGAAGGAGCAAACTTGTGAGAGTTGTAGACTTCTGGAATTTTATGAAAACATCCATGCATTGAAGAGAAATAGTAAGGTTCTTTTCATGCAATGATAATTACAAGCTTGCATGAATATGTATGTTACGCAAAGCATCCTATCCAAGCCAACACTCTATTTACAAATGAAGCTCTCAAATTATAAGTACGGTGATATCATAACATCTCGAGAAGAGAGGTACATAATCATATGTCATTAATTCAATTTCGCAGACTCTTCCAAATCTGAACAACATATACATTATCTATATTAATTTCTCACTGTAAATTCTTCTTATTCATAAATTGTTTTTACATTTTCTGTTGCTTCCCATTTGCCTCTTGCGAATCAAATTGAACGTATTTCTTGATTTATCGTATCGAATGTTTTAGAAGAAAAATACAACCGACTTAGGGTTTTTTCTGTCATGTTTGGATCTCATGAACTAGGGTTCATTTTCCACTTTGAGAACTTTACAAAATGTCATCCGACATCAGTTATCCTCCAGTGAAAAGTGCATGCAAGAGCAAGTGCAGCGAACAGGTTGGGCAATTTAGGGTTTTTAGTGTGTTTAGCTGCATCATTAAGAAGGAAATGTATTTAGCTCATGAATTTTTTTTTCATTTCCCTTTGCACAGAGGCAAAACTGGAGTTGGTTTCAAATACATGAACTAGTTTATTGTTGTGTCTATAAATAAGAACAACATCATTATGTGTTATAGGTTTGGGGTTTTTAACATTATTATTATTATTTTAATTTTATTTATTTATTTATTTTTCTTTTAAGTAGATCCATGGAAGAATATTGCAGAGCGCGACATTGGAAATGGAGTGACCGTGTAAATTTTGGACTTAAAGGCCAAGGGGAGCAACCTGCAACATAGAGGCTGCCACTACAGGGGCACTAAGCACCAAGGGAATAGTCTAAAGTTTTTAGTAAGATGTTATAAGTATGATTGTAATGCTGGTAAATGGTAAAACGTAGGCGCACTTGAAAACCCAAATGGATTTACACCTGCCAATCACTAACACAAAAGGTCTCAATGGAGCAACTTTTTATTCATAAGATTGTTGTCAATGGATAAATGATATACAAAGTAGGCTATTCCCTTATTTATAGTTAAAGAAGAAAGAGAAACCTTAACTGTAAGAAACCATAATGAAGCAAGAAGAGATCTCTAAAACAAATGTAATATATATGGAGGAATGGAGGTAGGGGCGAAGCAGATGTATGTTTTACTATTTTTCTATGATTCTATGAACTGTAGTGATTGTATAATAATTAAATTTTTGTAGGATTCAATATTTGTCAGATTTTTCATATTCATTTGGAGATATTCACCTAATAGATTTTTTAAATTTTAAGAAACATGAAACTTTCTTTGTTTAGATAAATGATTATTATATGTTTGGTGTTGTTTATTAATTGGTATATCTATCATACACACATGATATGGACAAAATATACACAATTGGGTATGACTGCATGCGCAAATGGAATAAAGCTGGATATATGCGTACATGAACATATTAACAAACTCTGTGCATCTGGGTATATACACTCATGCATATATATCAAGATTTACAATTGTGTGGGGGTTTATACTTTAGGAATAGAGAGGATATCTAGCAGTATGACTTAGAATGAAAGATGGGTAGTGGAAGAAATCCTTGACCACATATTTTATAGAATTGTGGTTGGTGGAAATCCTAGAAGCCCTTAGCATGTTCAAATATTTTTTTGAGATCAGTTTCTATTTTTTGTTAAGTGTTTGATGTTTCTCCATTTGTGTAGAAATTAGAATATGGTCACTTTGAGTGATTCAAACTTGAGACCAAAGAGGTAAGACTAAGAATATGACTTAAACAGTGTGAAGATCTACCAATATGTTCTTATTTGATGCATATCATCTGTTGTAAGGGTAGATAGCTATTAAGGGTGGATAGCATCACAACTAACTTTATTAATGTCTTAAAGACTTACTATGAATTATTGCATGATGCCTGTAGAGTGTAGAGTGAACTAAACATAAGGAAGGAGTGAATAAAGAGGTCTGTTGTAGATGTCTTCTTAGAAGTGGCCTTGATTGCTATAGAATCAAAAGGAGGAACATCTTTTAAATGGGTCTCAATCTAAGACACATTCTAGAATTGGTCTAATCAACAATTTTTATATGGCATCATAAAATTTTGGGCCTAGGGCTCTGAATTCTTCTCTATACCCTATTGGCTTTACATTCTTTCTTAATTTTAAAATTGAACACTGTTTGATTTAAACCTGCATTCCATTCTTCTTAGCTAAAAAGTATTATATTGATTTTTGTGGCCAACGGACAAAAACTAATAAATTCCCATATAGGAAAAGTGTCTGCATAGGATGGATTTCAGAATATACACAATTAGTGAAATGTTCAAATAGATAACACTGCAATGGAGAGTACTTACTGAAACTAGTTTTGTAATGAATTGGATGAATGACCTGGATAAGAAGTTAATGCTTGTGGTATTCTAAGTGTGTGGCATATGAGGTGTACAAGGTCAAGATTGCCAAAGTTTAGAATAATAACTTCAAACACTCTTCATGTCTCAATGAGGCTATGAAATATGAGGTTTTCCATAACATGTTGTAGCGACCTTTTAGCAGGTATTCCATGATGTTAAGGATGCCTTTCCTCTAACATTAATAGTCAAATTTTCCAATTTCAGACAATTTTGCAATTACCTAATCAACTTGCGATAAATAAATCACAAACATAGAATCTCCCTTAAATGATTTTTTACGAGAGTCAACATTTAAGGTGTCATCATGTGCCTTTAATAACTGCTCTATTGTAGTAGATTAAAAGACTGGAACACATTATAATTGCTTTTGGATTAAACTGTGTGTATTTCTTTGCTTCAAAGAAATACACACAGTTTACTCCAAAAGCACTTATACTGTATTCTACTATGGACTGTGGAAAACTCGTGTCTAAGATTGGAACAACTGATCACATCTTATTATAGTCCCGTGTAATCAATCTCACTTGAATTACATGATAGATTCCTCTATTGCAATAATTTTCCCACAACTTTCTTAGGTTCATTCATAATATGTTAAGAGTGGATTGCGTTGACTGCTCTTCTCACTTGTATATATGTGCATTTCTTATAAGCCAAACTATCCAACAAAAGAATAGAGTTCTCATGGGCATTCTCTATCCTAAATTTAAAAATGATCCTAAATTTTCATTCAAGAGGCCATAAAGGATTGCATACCAATAGTCATGTGGAGTTTAGTTTATATTAAGTTTTGTTAAAATAAAGATTGCAATTTTTTTGAACAAAAATATTTAAAAATATCTACAATTTAATTACCTAATTGATATAAAGATATAATTCTATTGGCTACTTGATTGAGGGTCTTATTCTCCTTTATCTCTCTTAAATGTCTTCTCCACTCTCCCTTATATTCTCTCCATCATTCCCTATTTTATGAGAAAATTATTCTATATTTATCTCCACTTACATATTGAACATTCCATATTTTATGAGAAAATTTTATGAACCAATTACATATTATAATGTTTATTTCTTAAACTAAATATTTATTTCTTAATTAATTGCATGCAATAACTCTATTATATAGAAGATTTTATGTTAGTGTTAGAAGTAGGGTTAGGGTTAGGGTTTAGGCTAGAATTAGGGTTAGGGTTGGGGTTAGAATTAGGGTTACTATTAATAACAATAATATATTATATCTAAGTACTTTTGAAAACTCTTTTGAAATTTGTTTTTGCAAACTTTAATCACTATTAGCAAGCAAGACTTGAATGGAAACCAGTAGATCTTGTCTTTGTATTTGCAAACTTGGCCATAATTATGCCCATGGGTTTGTTCATAGTGCCTCTTTAACATAATACAACCATGAGATGAGATGATTGAAACTGCAGATTAGAAAATCGCATACATGTAGTTATTACTTTTTATATATGCATAGAATACAACCATATAATTTTTCTTTTTATTATCACACAATCATGTCACTAATTTTAGGAATTAAATATGTTATGAAACTTTAAAATAATTTTACTTTAAAAATTATTGTGGATAAGATGAATAAAATTGATGAATTAATTAAATAATAGAAATTATTTAATTAATGTGAAATTGAGGATTGAAATAGATGATTTAATTAAATAATTTAAATTATTTAATTAAAGTGGATTAGAAGAATAAAATTAGATGAAATGTTGGATTTAATTAAATAATTAGAAATTATTTAATTAATGTTGGAAGGGGAATTAAATTGGTTAAATGATGGATTTAATTAAATAATTAAGAATTATTTAATTAATGTTGAATTTAGAAGAATTAATGAGGATATGATGTGAATAGTGATACATAATGTGTTAGTCATTTTTAGGTGTCTACATAGGCATCTGCCTCCCTTATTTACTTCCTACTTCTAGTACTATTGCACATCCTCCTAGGATTAGATATCGACCTAGAAATAAACAACCCCTTCCCTCCTCGAGCTATATCCAAGCCATCTCCTTGTTAGCGTAAATCTCCTACCATTCCTCCTTATATTCTTCCACCCTATTTACCCACTCTTGACCTTCCATTGATTCTTAAGCCTCCAACCCATCAATGTCCTCCACCCAAGCCCCAAAATGAAATACAATTTGCATCCTAACCCAAGATTTTATCCCTCCATCCCAAACCCATACTTTCAAATGCTTTAGCTTCTTTACCTACTGTAGATGATAAAAAATTGAAACAATTAAGTTATTCTAACTGGCATTCAATTCTACTTAGGACCTAACCAACCCCTAAGAAGAGTAATTTGCTTCTATCCACTTAGGAAGAACAACTCAACCCAGCTAGGTCTAATTCAGTTCTCTACTAGCAAACTGACTAATAAAGAACTCTAAAAATAAAATAAAAAATGGAAATTGATAGAGATATCAAAATAATTTCAAGAAATTGATAAAATAACTAGAAAGGAAATATAGAGGAGAACTTGATGTCCAAGCTAGGAAGCCTCAGCCTCAGATGCCAGTGCATCATGGGGACATCGGTGCGCGGCGCTATCATCCTGACAACAACAAAACCCAAAAATCCATACTGTACAATGAAACTGCAGATTTATAACATCATCCAACTTGCATTATGAAATCAAATAACCTTATAGGAAAGATGTTTGAAACTAAATCACTTGAATAGTGCATTTAAAACAAAGAGAAAATAAACTCTTGTGCTTTTGATTTTCTTCCACCACCTACACAATATAAAGACAATGCAAAATTTGTTGGGGCTATTTAGGGGCTTGCCTCGTTCAAGCCCCCATTTTAGTTTTCTAACCTCCATGGTACAACCAATGATACATGAGAAATAAAAACACAAGTGTGTGCAAGCTCTTATCCTAAGTGCATTTGGGAGCTAAGAACAATAACAAAATACCAATATGTAAGCATTTATCCCTAGTCTACGGGGAAAATACCCTAGTGTGCATATGGTAAAACAAGATGTGGTCTACATCACAAGAATTTGCTAAAATGATGTTATAGGAAAGCAATAACAATAAATAATCACACTATTCTATAACAATAGAACAATGTTACCTGATATTGGTGCTGTAGAGGAGGCTACAAGCTCCTTGAGGATGCAATTTTTTGTTGAACAACACAAACTCTTGAATGAAAGAGCCTCTTCCCAGCTCCAAATCTAATCAATAACTCACAAAACCAACAATGGGAGATGCCATAATGCGATGGGCATCTAAATCTGCAAAGTCTATTTGCAAGAGTGCTTTAAATCCTTTAGTGGTGTCTTAGAGAAGATTTCTATATATTTCTCAAAGAGCAAAGAGAAAATTGATCATCTCTAGATCCTAAATGTTTAAGGGTTTCCCTTTTGTCAATCTTCCTCTTTTGCATGCACGAGGGGAATCTTCTAGGTCTGGTACGCTACATGGATCGTTTGGAGGTTGCATGAGTGTTACCTTCCCCCAAGATTCTAGAAATGGGTGGGAGAATCTCCATTTGAAATTTTGGCATATTCAGGATGGTAGTGCGACGCAGGGACATCCGTGTGTGGCACTTGCATCCTAATAATATTCTTCCAAACTTTGCACGTGTTCTCAGAAAAATATAACAAATAAACGTCTGATGTAAATTTTTGGAAAATAGATGGTGATGAGGGAAAAATAGGCCAAAAGGTCAGGTTTAGCAACCCTAGAAACATGCTACGGGTGTGTTGGTGCCTGAATTGACTCCCAGTTTTGGAGCAATTTTTCATGCAGGCACCTTCCCAAAAAATCCAAAAAAGTTCTAAGTTTAGGGGCCCCTCAGTGTTTTTCAGCATCTGCATCACAGTTCTTGAGGAGGTGGTCTTCATGTTTTCTCCATCGGCATGTGTTCATTTTTGTGTCTTCGACATTTTGGTTTGAACGTGAACCCTTTTTCTTTAAGTTCAATGGTTCAGCGGTTCAGGGTTCAATTTTCTTCTAACGGGTCGCACTATGCATTTGCCTTGCACAAATATTGCATCGTTGAACCTCCCGCTTGAACCTTTTTGTTTTGGTTCAAGGTTCAATGGTTTGAAGCTTTGTTGCCTATGGAGTATTATTTTTTATGTTTGAACCATCGCGTTGAACCCTCGTGTTGAACCCTTTTGGTTCGGGGTTCAACAGTTCAAGGCTTTATGTTTTTGGTCTTATCGGAAGGATTGGCTTCATCGGCGAAAGATTTCTTGAGTGCTCTGATTGTTTTGGTCTGGCCGATGGATGTCCATCGGTGTGTGTTTGGCTATCAGCGAAGCAAATTTGTGGCCCGCCGATGTAAGGAGTTTGGCCGATGGAGGAGCAGTGTGTGGCTGGCGAAGATGTCGTCGGTGTGACCTTTGAGATCGGCAAGAAGCTTTTTGGATGCTCCGATGGTGTGTGTTACACCAACGGAAGGGGAAGAGCCAGGGTCTATCGGCATGGGTTGTATTGTCGGGTGAACGGTGAAATGGTTGGCCGATAGACTAATCTCTGGCCGATGAAGGGAAGTGTTGTGTATGGTCCTCGGCGTGACTTGTGTTGTCGGCGAGGATGGATTGTGGTGGGCCGACAGTGGGAGGTCTCGCCGATGAAGGAGCAGAGTATAATTCGTTGGTGCATTGGTGAGAGTGTGGTCTATCGGCAGAGGGATCTTTTGCTTGGCCGACGGTATTGGTCTGGCCGACAGGGGATTACGGTGGCTTCATCGGTGTAACTGATGAGACGGCGAAGGTTTGGATGGTTGGCCCGATGATGCATCTCTGGCCGATGGGGAAGCGAAGGTAGCGGTCGGCGAGACTGTTGAGATCGGAAGGAGATTTGTGGGGTGAGCCGATGGCCTAGGTCTGGGCGATGGGCTTTGGGCTGAGAGGCGTGTGTCGAGCGTGGCAAAAGCGCTTGACACTTAGTATGTTAGTGGCCATGTTTTTAAACTATTGGAGGGTCTCTGTACCATGCATGTGGGATTAATTTCCCTACACATTTGAAGCTTTAGAAAATGCATTTTGGTGGGAAAATTCTTTTTGAACGCAGCGACAGTTTTCACGCGGCCGTGGGTGGTTGAGCCATCAATGGCGACTGTAGCAGGGGTAAGAGAAATGGTACACATGATCAGGTGGCCCGATTTATGGATGAAGACTTCCAGATGGTGGCATAGGGCTCGAGGCCACCATTGTCTACTTTCTGTCTCTGCAGCAATAACTTCTAAGTGCCATTCTTCCTGTGTGATCTGTATCTGGCAGATTTTTGAAAGCCATGTAATTAATTGCTGCGGGTACACTTTCTGGCCAATATAGGCAGATTGTGTTACCATTTTTTAGGTTGTTAAAAACTAGACATTTGGGCTCTGTAATAAGATACAACTGGTTTTGGTTGCTATGTGCAGCAAAACTTGCGAGTTTATGTATCTCCTGTTGTACGTTTGTGCATGAATCCACTGATTTCATGGTCAATTTTATATGAATAATGCTATGTTTGCATGTGTTATGTTGATTCTGTCTCCAGTTTTGCATGTATCTTTCTTTTGACTCCAGGCATTCAAGGAATGTCTGAGATTCTAGAACATAGAATTCCTGTGTTGAATGTTTAATCTTTTAACTTCTGCTCAAGGGGTAGATTAAACTGTTTTCAGATTGAATATTGGGAAGGGTATACTGTAATAGGGATGCCATAAGTATAGACAGCTTAACACTCTGTATTGGGAGATATCTGTAAGGCATATATCATGTATATCCCCCTGAAATCCAGTTTTAGTTGTTCATGCTGATCATTTACAGGTGTATGTCTACCGACTCCAAGCCCTGGATAGGCACCAATCTAGCTCTGTGTTGAGGTTATATACCATGTCCAGCTTTGCATCCAAAAATCAAATCAAACTATTTCATCACTTCCACCTGTTAGTTGTAGGATTAGGATTAGGAACCTCTGCATGCTCTCATACCTAACCAGACATTATGTCCAAGAATGTTGCCAACCTTGTGATTTGTTACACAAATCTTGGTCCATACATGAGAGTATTCTGCCTGTTGCCGTCAAGTTAAATCCTTCTGTCATTGAGCTAGTCAAGGTCATACTTTTATCAAATAGGGACCCCCCCTTGGTGCGGCAGAACCAGAAGTGAAGGGGAGGAGCTCACGCAACCTCCTGTATTCAGTTGGCTGAATCTGCCTGTGCATTAGAATTGGCAAACCCTAATGCTGATTCAGAAGAAAAACCAACAAAATGGCGACTCTACTGGGGAAAGAGAGAGTCAAGTAACCTGAGGGCTGGAAAATCTAGTTTCCAGTGAAGTTGTTGCAGCAAAAAGGAACCATGTGGTGCTCTGCTGGGGTGATGAATCTAGAAAACAAAAGTGCCTTGCTGACATTCTGTCCTCTCTCTGAGAGGTGGCGACTCTGTTGAAAGAACCTATCAATGCTGCAACATATATCCAGGTATTCATCTTTGATTCAAAATGTTGAGTTTAGAACAGCAAGCCTGGTCGTGCTCTCAGAGAAGACCATTCTTTATTGAAAGATATAAAGCCCTAAATTTCACAGGGATATATGGTTACCCAAATATTATTCCCAATAAAATTAGAAGATGTTTGCCAAAATATAGTGGATCAGATTCTGAATCTGCAAACAAACATCTGCAAAGATTTTGTAATTTAATAGAAGATTATGAGGTAGAGGATGAAGATGTAGTAATGAGACTCTTTGTTCAGTCATTGGAAGATGATGCTAGGATATGGTTTTCAGACCTGCCTGTTTGTTCAGTTTCTTCATGGATAGATTTAGAAGTTGCATTCCTAGGGCAATTTGGTGAAAGGTTTGATGTGGCCTCATTGATCATACATTTTATGAATATCCAAAGGGAAGACGAGGAGCTGGTTCCAGCCTTTAATCTTAGGTTTATTAAATTGCTTAGGCAGATCCTTGAATATATGAGACCTAATAATGCATTGTGCTTGACAATTTATTTGGCTGCATTTGATGAATAAATGAGTTATCTGTTGAGAGATAAAGAACCAGTCACACTTCACCAGGCTTTCCAATTTGCTATGGACATAGAAAACAATGAGAAATATGGAATGCCAGTAGGTTTCATGGCTGCAAGTTGTCAAAGCAGTTATCAAAGTGAATATATTTCAGCCCTCCCAGTATGTGCATTGAGAGATGATTGTATAGAGGGAAATATACTTCAGAATAATGTGTGCAGCCATGATGTGATGCATGAAGAAAATGTTGTAGAAAATGTAAGCACATATTGTAATAATGAAAACAAAGATTGTTATCAGCCTTTAGAAGACAAGCCTGCGGACACAAGGTGCCCTCCAATTGATCAAATGAAATACATACATGAAGTTGTGTCTTGCAGCAGTGTGCATATCCCAGTTATGCCTGATTATTTATATGAAGTGGATATGCAGAGCTTCACTCTGAATATAGAAAACATTGATTCAAGGGATGGCAGTGAATATGCTAGTGATTGCCAGCATTCAGATGCATATGTGAGCCTTTCAGATGATGAAATATATTTGGATGCTGATTATGAGTGTTTCCTTGAAGATTTTGGCCACCTTCATAGTGCAGAGGTTGAAAACTTTGTTTTTGATTATCAGGGCACTGGTGAAGATAAAAAACAAGGTCACTATTCAGAGGTGGATGGGAAAATTGCAGATGTGTGTGCTCATATAGTTGGGAATAGTGTTGATTGCAGGGGTGACTATGAAGCTTTCAGTGTAGGGCTGCATTCTGAGTTATTTCTGCCTTCTCTTGAGACATTTTAGGTGGACATTAATGACAAAACTGCCGTGCATGATGATGATGGATATCTATATGTTCATCAAGATAAATTTGATTATGAGATGTTGCTTGTGCCTGAATATTGCATGTTTGATACAGAGAAGCTCTTATTTTTTGAGGAAGGGCAAAATTCTGATGTGGATTCATTTATTTCATGTGAGTCTGTTATTTTTCCAAGCAACATCAGTGACTCATATGATGATGACATTCTACAACTGATAATTATATATGTTGATGAAGCTAGTTGTAGATTTGTTGAAGAAAAAGAAATGAGCAGCAACACAAATAATTGCCAAGGGGCTTGCTGCAGATAGTTAAATGCTTTTAGGCTTCATTTGAAGAAATCAAAAGAAAATCAGGTGTTTGACAAAGGAAAAGTCTAGTTTTCCCTTTTTGGTGGCCCTGGGCCACCATGTTTATTTTAAAATAATGTGTTTGGTGATGCAGATTGGTGCAAGTTTGACTCTGTGCCCAATGGATAGGGGATTGGTTTGCATCCCAGAGATCTGGGGTTCTCGCTGTAGTCTTGCACCTGCACGTCCTCAGACAGAGCCACTGTTGGTGCCTGAATTGACTCCCAGTTTTGGAGCAATTTTTCATGCAGGCACCTTCCCAAAAAATCCAAAAAAGTTCTAAGTTTAGGGGCCCCTCAGTGTTTTTCAGCATCTGCATCACAGTTCTTGAGGAGGTGGTCTTCATGTTTTCTCCATCAGCATGTGTTCGTTTTTGTGTCTTCGACATTTTGGTTTGAACTTGAACCCTTTTTCTCTAAGTTCAATGGTTCAGCGGTTCAGGGTTCAATTTTCTTCTAACGGGTCGCATTATGCATTTGCCTTGCGCAAATATTGCATCATTGAACCTCCCGCTTGAACCTTTTTGTTTTGTTTCAAGGTTCAATGGTTCGAAGCTTTATTGCCTATGGAGTATTATTTTTGATGTTTGAACCATCGCGTTGAACCCTCGTGTTGAACCCTTTTGGTTCGGGGTTCAACGGTTCAAGGCTTTATGTTTTTGGTCTTATCAGAGTGATTGGCTTCATCGGCGAAAGATTTCTTGAGTGCTCCGATTGTTTTGGTCTGGCCGATGGATGTCCATCGGCGTGTGTTTGGCTATCGGCGAAGCGAATTTGTGGCCCGCCGATGTAAGGAGTTTGGCCGATGGAGGAGCAATGTGTGGCTGGCGAAGATGTCGTCGGCGTGACCTTTGAGATCGGCAAGAAGCTTTTTGGATGCTCCGATGGTGTGTGTTACACCGACGGAAGGGGAAGAGCCAGGGTCTATCGGCATGGGTTGTATTGTCGGGTGAACGGTGAAATGGTTGGCCGATAGACTAATCTCTGGCCGATGAAGGGAAGTGTTGTGTATGGTCCTCGGCGTGACTTGTGTTGTCGGTGAGGATGGATTGTGGTGGGCCGACAGTGGGAGGTCTCGCCGATGAAGGAGCAGAGTATAATTTGTTGGTGCATCGGTGAGAGTGTGGTCTATCGGCAGAGGGATCTTTTGCTTGGCCGATGGTATTGGTCTGGCCGACAAGGGATTGCGGTGGCTTCATCGGTGTAACTGATGAGATCGGTGAAGGTTTGGATGGTTGGCCCGATGATGCATCTCTGGCCGATAGGGAAGCGAAGGTAGCGGTCGGCGAGACCGTTGAGATCGGAAGGAGATTTGTGGGGTGAGCCGATGGCCTAGGTCTGGGCGATGGCTTTGGGCTGAGAGGCGTGTGTTGAGCGTGGCAAAAGCGCTCGACACTTAGTATGTTAGTGGCCATGTTTTTAAACTATTGGAGGGTCTCCGCACCATGCATGTGGGATTAATTTCCCTACACATTTGAAGCTTCAGAAAATGCATTTTGGCGGGAAAATTCTTTTTGAATGTAGTGACAGTTTTCACGCGACCGCGGGTGGTTGAGCCATCAATGGCGACTGTAGCAGGGGTAAGAGAAATGGTACACATGATCAGGTGGCTCGATTTATGGATGAAGACTTCCAGATGGTGGCACAGGGCTCGAGGCCACCATTGTCTACTTTCTGTCTTTGCAGTAATAACTTTTGAGCGCCATTCTTCCTGTGTGATCTGTATCTAGCAAATTTTTGAAAGCCATGTAATTAATTGCTGCGGGTACACTTTCTGGCCAATATAGGCAGACTGTGTTACCATTTTTGAGGTTGTTGAAAACTAGACATTTGGGCTCTGTAATAAGATACAACTGGTTTTGGTTGCTCTGTGCAGCAAAACTTGCGAGTTTATGTATCTCCTGTTGTACGTTTGTGCATGAATCCACTGATTTCATGGTCAATTTTATATGAATAATGCTATGTTTGCATGTGTTATGCTGATTCTGTCTCCAGTTTTGCATGTATCTTTCTTCTGAGTCCAGGCATTCAAGGAATGTCTGAGATTCTAGAACATAGAATTCCTGTGTTGAATGTTTAATCTTTTAACTTCTGCTCAAGGGGTAGATTAAACTATTTTCAGATTGAATATTGGGAAGGGTATACTGCAATAGGGATGCCATAAGTATAGACAGCTTAACACTCTGTATTGGGAGATATCTGTAAGGCAGATATCATGTATATCCCCCTGAAATCCAGTTTTAGTTGTTCATGCTGATCATTTACAAGTGTATGTCTACCGACTCCAAGCCCTGGATAGGCACCAATCTAGCTCTGTGTTGAGGTTATATACCATGTCCAGCTTTGCATCCAAAAATCAAATCAAACCATTTCATCACTTCCACCTGTTAGTTGTAGGATTAGGATTAGGAACCTCTGCATGCTCTCATACCTAACCAGACATTATGTCCAAGAATGTTGCCAACCTTGTGATTTGTTACACAAATCTTGGTCCATACATGAGAGTATTCTGCCTGTTGCCGTCAAGTTAAATCCTTCTGTCATTGAGCTAGTCAAGGTCATACTTTTATCAAATAGGGACCCCCCCTTGGTGCGGCAGAACCAGAAGTGAAGGGGAGGAGCTCACGCAAACTCCTGTATTCAGTTGGCTGAATCTGCCTGTGCATTAGAACTGGCAAACCCTAATGCTGATTCAGAAGAAAAACCAACAGGGTGCAAACACTAAAGTGAGTGAAACGTATTGTGAAATTGCAAGGGTACATAATTTTCTCCAATAGATTTTGCCCCCACTTTAGTGAGCTGATGGCAATAAATGATAAGCTATGCTAAAGTACAAAAATAAAATGCTGAAAGCAAATAAGCATGTAAATGATACCCAAAATGATATTGTAGAGGACAAAGAAATTCTCTAGGCAGAAAAATGATGTTCCTAGATTGAGAATCTGCAACACCACAGTGTTAGGAACCACAAACTTGCAAGATCACCTCGTTAGGAAAAATAAAAAGTCCTACAAGGTCCAAAAATGCATTAGTCTGAAAGATACTAAAATATGAAAATAGTGGTGGATAGACGCCCCCATGTTTTTTCCAGCTTAGTGAAATAATGAGGCAGAAATAGGGGTTAAATGTGTGCCACAAAAAAAATTTGTAAATGTTGAAAAGCATGCTTCGTAGGGTTATTTAATAAAATAACATTGAAGTGAAATATAGGTAACAAGAATGTAGGTGGAGTCAGGATTCCAATACAACAAACAATGTGAAAATATGACTTTGTAGGCCCAAGATATGACGGCATAGAAAAATTTCAAAATTTTTCTATAAATAGTAAAAGAATTTTACTTTTTACTATTCATTTGAAAGTGACAATTATAGTAATTTGAGTGAATTATAGAGCTAAAATTCCTCGCAGATGAGCATACCAAGCACCATGGCTGGATGCACTAAGGGAGTACGTGGAGCATGGCGTTGCGATGTGTGAGGTACAAAAAATTTCCATTTTTGTCAAATTTTGCATTATTTTTCATGCCAAAAGGGGAACATTCACGAAGTGCTAGCATCCTTTTTAAGCACTAGCATTTGACCAGGGCACTCACGTATGTTGGGCATGCATGCATCCTTTGGACGTGCAGGCATCCAAGATGGGCACCGGTATCCGAGGGATGCATTGATGTCTCAGAAAGGCGCCAACGTTCGGGAGGTTAGAGTTAGAAATTTTTGAAATTTTAAACTTTTTTGAAAAAAATTATAAAGTTTTAGGAGTAGATTGATAAGATTATATGTTTGGTAAACACAACATCCTCTGGTGATGCGAGAACATATCGGGGGTTCGTACTTTGCCCTTTTACATGATCACTAGACCACTTTATCACTAGAGGAGGTGGCGCTATTACGAGCCATAAGGATGTGGTACGTATACACTATGTTAGGGATGTGGTTCCATGACCTCATGCTCATGGCATTAATTGATAGGTGGGATGCAGACACCTTTGTTTTCCATCTTCCAATGAGAGAGATGACGGTCAAACTCGAGGATGTGTACTAGATTCCTGTCGGTATGAGGATGAGCCATTTCTATCATTATAGAGAGATCAACTAGTTATGTTGCACATGGCCAGATGTATGCCCTTGGATGGACCGTCCCTAGGAATCCCTCAAGGAACATACATCTAAGGTGGTTAGTGCATGGAGGTGATGAGATACCACTAGTCTATGAGTTATGATAGCTACTGTGGCTGTCTATGTAGCACTTAATGGGTGAGGCAACCAGTTCCATGGGGGCCTCATCCTTACCATCAGGGAGATGGAGTCACAGAGGACACTATTTGCATGGGTTCACACTATGCTCACATACTTATTCCATGATCTGGGATGTTACCTCCATTATGAGAGCACCAACCTAATTTCTTGTACCTTACTACATGTTTGAGCACATCACATGTACACGACCAGTAGGGGTACCTATCACCGCTATCTAGATGCAGCCTTGAGCTCATGCCTATGGTCTAAGGAGGCCATGGCAATTAAAGAAACTTTTGTACTAGATGTAGACACTCAAAAAACTACAAGTTGCAAATGTAGTATGGCGACCTTATCAACAGATGCCACGGTGGGTAAGGTAGGTACAATAGTTGGCTTAGATGTAGAGGGACTAACTTCTAGTGGTCGCCTCGATCATATTATTGTACCATTCTATTAAGATAGGGTTACCAGGTAGTTTGGGCAGATATAGGGTATCCTGAGTGTTCCCCCTACATATGTCCGATCACATCGGAGTGTCGTTCGACCTAGTGGTCAGCCCTATCCCACGATTGCAAAGGTTGAGGTTAGTGATTTGGAGGCTGAGGACACAAATTGTGATGTAGTCATGGATGTAGATGATGAAGGGGTGAATCTTGCCTTGCAGATTATGAAGCTAAGAGACATTTTTTGGAGGTGGTATGTTTATGATAACATCGATATTTTTAGTATCGACCTCAATACCATAATTAGACTATAAACCCTAATAGTTTATTAGAGTCAACTCTGAAGACACACTTGTAAGGGTTTAGTCACATGTTATAGAGGCACATATGTTCAAATATATGACAAAGAGTATGCACATGGTCTTGGCACAATACTGATTTGGCCAAGATATCATTGACATAATCTTCCATAATCTTGTGAATAAAATCATAAAAAAAAGGGTCACTGCACGTTGATAAGTCACACTAGCGTTCTTAAGACCAAATGACATGACCACATAATAATAGTTTCCCCATGGTGATGTAAAAGCAGTTTTAAGATGGTCTTTGGGATTAATTAGAATCTAATTATAACTCAAGAAGCCATCCATGAAGGAAAGTAAAGCATGACCTGCTCTAGAATCCACTATCATGTCAATATTAGGCAAAGGAAAGTCATCCTTTAAGGATGCTTTATTGAGATCGCGAAAATTGATACAAATGCGAACACGATTGTCAAGTTTAGCAACAACCACTATGTTAGATATCCATAGTGAATAGTCAATCAGGCAGATGAAACCAACTTCTAAGAGTTTTTCAATCTCAGCCTTGACCATTAGAGCAACTTTAGGACTCATTTTTCAATTTTTTTATTTTATGGGTTGAGCATCATGATACAACACTATGTTATAGGCCATGATGTTCAGGTCTATACCAGGCATATTTGGATATGTCTAGGCAAATAACTTAGGAAATTCATGAAGAAGATTAGAATGTGATTGTCTCTCTTCAAAGGACAAGCATTTTCCACTATGTATAATCTTATCTTTAACTTTGGGATCCATTAAGATAGGAATAGTATCTCCAACAAGGAGAGTACTATGGTCTTTAGGATCAGATGAAGGGGATGCTTGAGAGTTGTTAGGGAAGGAAACAATGTCATTAGATGAATTCATAGATGCCTTGAAATATGCTTGCATATTTAAACAAAATGGGAATCCACGATTGTGATGATATGGAGGCATATGCTCATAAATCACTAAGAATTTAGCAAGTGCTTCATCATTAGAAAAAGAATCAAGAACTGGGAATTCAAAAGAGTTGAAAGTATGATCAATAAGTTTAGGATAGATTAATGGAAGAGAAGGAGAATCTAGAGGAGTAGAAATCATATTTACATCTAGGTAGTCTTGATAAGAAGAGGCGGAGGGTCGATGAGGACGGTATGCAAGACCTGACGAAGAACCATGTGAATTAGGTCTTAAAGGGATCTTGATACCCTGGTCTCATTTACCACATCCATTTCCTTTATAGCCTACACTAGAAAGGATATGAAAACCACGACCATAAAGGGTTTGCATCTCCTTAAAAGGAGGATCACCATTAGTGGCATAGTCTATACATGAAGTATAATCACACGTAACCTTAGAGGTAGAAGGAATATGTTTCGAAGGAGAAGACACAACTTTAATCGAGGTAGAAAAAATATTTTCAGTCACAAAATTTGAAGATTGTTTTGAAACATCTAAATGAGGGGGTCAATTTTATGCTCTCAAAGAAAGGAGGTTGTAAAGTCCAGTGAACCCGAATCATCATCATAAAGACATGCATTCAAGGAGGATTCAACACCATGATCAACTTTTGGTGTAGGAGTTGAGGATGGGGAATATTCCTTAATAGAAGAAGAAGGAATAAAATTTTGAAGAGTAGGCAAGGAAAGAGACTGATCAACATAATCTATATGCTGACAATATTGCATAGGATCTAGTTAGCTTTTATCATATAAGTCTCATTTTCAAAGATATTTTATTGACCCATGCAAGGTAGACAAAATTGCACCCATGGCATGTATCCATGGTCTACCAAGTAGGAGATTATAATATAGTGCATGAGGATGACGTGGACAAGGGTACGTAAAGTGACTGGGCCCAATTCAATTGGAAGTATGATCGTTTCTAGTGTTTGTCTACCAACATTGTCAAAACCACGAATATTAAGAGTATTAGGAGAGATCAAAGACATATCAATATTAATACGGTTCAATAGGTCTATACCACAAACATTAAGACTGGAACTGTTATCAATAAGGGTACGTTTGATGCCAAAAATTTTAATTCCAACAATGATAAGCAGAGGATCATTATGCCTTTGTACCTCTAAGGAAGGTAATTCAAATTTTTAGAACACAATGTCAGTAGTGTTTGTATAAATGCAATCAAGTAAAGCAGCTACATCATTCAGCCTAGTAGAAGATGCAACAAGGATCATCTTTAGGGCTTCCTAGAGCATACTATGATTTTGAGGAGAAGTCTGAATGAGTTCCCAAAGAGAGATCTTAGCAAGAGTAGCACAAAGATACTCTACAAGATCATACTATGTGAAAGACTTACGAGTCAGATGAGGAGTTGGAGGTAACATAGGAGAAGAAGTAGGAAGGGAAATAGGGACATGATCAGGCTATTTATTTTTCCTAGTTTATATGTGTGGGCTATTGCATGATAATGAGGAGCTCCTAATAGATTTAGTTTGATAGTTTTAGCAACTTGTGAAATATATTCATCAATTCAGGATGTGTCTGAAGCACCATGAACAATCATTACCAGTTTAGAAGTTGTTTCTGTTTCAGATCAAAGATGAACTACAATCTTTGGTTTCACGGTCTCTTGAGTGAACCAAAAACGTAGATTGTGTTAATCATGTTTGGAGAAGAAAGTTGTTTTTGTTTAAAAGAGGAAGAATTATCATGGATGAAGTCTCAAGGGCTTTGTCAAGTATGTCAAAATCTTCACTACTAAATGGTCTGATTCGGTTCTCTACTAGAAAACTAACTAGTAAATAACTTTAAGGATAAACAAAAAAACTAGAAATTGATAAAGATATTAAAATAATTTCAAGAAATTGATAACAAAACTAGAAAGGAAATACAAAGGAGAACCTGGTGACCAAGCTAGGAAGCCTCAGACTCGGACACTAATGCATCATGGGGACGTCAGCACATGGTGCTGTCATCTCGAGAAAAACCCAAAAATATGTAATGCACAATGAAACTGTAGACTTATAACATAATCTAGTTTGCATTATGAAATCAAATAACCTTCTAGGAAAGATGTTTTAAATTAAATCACTTGAATAGTGCATCTAACATGAATAAATATATAAAAACAAAGAGGAAAAGAAAACAAACTCTTGTGCATTTGATTTTCTTCCAGTACCTACACAATACAAAGACAATAGAAAATCTATTGGGGCTATTTAGGGGCTTGCCTCGGTGAAGCACCCATTTTGGTTTTCCAACCTCCATGATACAACTAATGATACAAGAGAAATAAAAACACAAGTGTGTGCAAGCTCTTATCCTAGGTATATCTAGGAGCTAAGAGCAATAACAAAATACCAATCTATAAGCATTTATCCCTGGTCTATATGGAAAATACCCTAGTGTGCATTTGGTACAATGGGTGGTGGTCTACACCACAAGCATTTGCCAAAATGATGTTATAGGAAAGCAATTACAATAAATAATCACACTATTCTACAACAATAGAACAATGTTATTTGATATTGGTGTTGTAGAGGAGGCTGCAAGCTCCTTGAGGGTGCAATATGTTGTTGAATAACAGACACCCTTGAATGAAAGAGCCTTTTTCCCAGCTCCAAATCTAATCAATAACTCACAAAATTGAAAATGGGAGATGCCACAATGCGACGAGCATCCAAATCTATAGAGTCTATTTGGAAGAGTTCTTTCAATCCTTTAGTGGTTCCTAAGAGAAGATTTCTATATATTTCTCAAAGAGCCAAGATAAAATTGATCATCTCAACATCCCAAATGTTCAAGGGTTTCCCTTTTGTTAATCTTCCTCTTTGGCATGCAAGAGGGGAATTTTCTAGGTCAGGTACGCCATGGGGATTGTTCTAAGGTTGCGTGAGCATTACCTTCCCCCAAGATTCTAGAAATATGTGGGAGAATCTCTGTTTGAAAGTTTGGAATATTCAAGACGGCAATGTGGCATGGGGATGTCCACATGTGGCACTTGCATCCTAAGAATATGCCTCCAAACTTCGCACATGTTCTTAGAAAAATATAACAAATAAATGTTTGATGTACATTTTTTGCAAATAGATGGTGATGAGGGAAAATTAGGCCAAAAGGTCAGGTTTGATGACCCTAGAAACATGCTACAGAGGAGGACATTAAAGCGAACGAAATGTATCATGAAATTGTGAGGGTACACAATTTTCTACGTTACACGTACACCTACTCCTTCCCCCATAACTTCCCCTTTTTACCTACTATTGTGGTTCCTTTACCACCTTTTGAGGATCCCCTACTTCTGTTATTAATAACATTCCTTGTGAGAATCCTCCTATCTCTATTTCTATTACTATTGTTCCACCTAGGGACACTCCTATTATTATTGATGTTATTACTTCTAAGGATCTATGTATACCTCTTGTTACTTGTACACATTCTTTTCCAATTTTATTTTTTTGTCTTTCATTTTCAAATTCTCTTATTCTATCATTATCTATTATGCTTCCTCTTTCTTACTATCTTTCCTCACTTTGCACATTTCTTCATGATGATACCCTACGTTACTCATATCTACAATTCCTTCTTTTTACTCACATTGCTTACCATATATCTATACACTCCATATTTTTCTATTTCTCTTGTGGGAATGATATTTATCTTGCCCTTTGTTACTCTTCATGGATACTATAACTCAATATCATGTTATTTTCTACCTACAAAACTCAACGCTTCTTAAATTCCTCCTAATACATACTCTTGAGCACTCTTATAGGTGCATTCTACTTTCTTCAATTCACTTATATGTGTATGTAATATAACTTAATTCTCTTTCATTTTTATCAAAGTCTACACATATATCTTTCTTCATAGCTCCATACCTATAATATTTGGCTATGGAAATCACCACCCAAGATCAAGGTGTTAGATTCAGGACAGACAACTGAGAGGGAGGGTGAATTAGTTGTCCAAAACTTTCTTGCAAAACACTTAGATCCACTTTGTAATTTAGTAGCATAATAACAAATTAATCATAGAAGCATAATGCATCAAATCAAGAGAAGAAACACATCAACACATAAGACACCAAGATTTTGACGTGGAAAACCCGGTTAAGGGAAAAACCATGGGGTGATTAACCCAAGATTATGTTCTCTATTAGAAGAATAGAAAGAACAAAATGGCACATGCCAATTAGGGCTCATTGCCTGAGCACACTGCTCACAAGAGGCCCACTGCCTACAAGAGACACACTGTCTACAAAATAATAAGTATCACATACTTGAACTGGAGAATAGCATCTTTACCATGCTTGAATCAGTTCCATTTAAGCCCAATAATTCTGCTCTGCCCTTCGCTTGCTCCTCTCTACCACACACTCATCTTACACACTTTTTTGAAATGACTTTACAACTCCTTATTTATACAAGACATCGACTTAGGGATAATCATCCAAGTCGGCAATCATTACAGAGCAAATACATAAAACAATATGATTAATTACAAAATACTTTATGCAGATCAACACACTGTCAGCCACACAGATCATAGACTTCAATCTTTCTCTAGGAACATGCCATTCTTCATAGAACATCTTCAAGATCCTCCGCAGGATGTGTAACTCATCTGGTCGGCCTGACTTAGGAAGAACATCATCATTTGAAAGCAATTCTTCAATTACGAGCTCAATCTTCAATGCAGATCACCAACACGAACTAGACACAATCCAAAGACCTCCACAAGCTTTCCTAAATCACCAAGAACATCCACACTACTTTTGTTCACTGAAATCATTCTCTCCTTCATCTGGAACCTCAAGAACACAGTCTGTCATCATTGTCATATTGGAATAGATACTTGCAAACCTTTGAACCACGAACCAATTGAGTTGTTACTTCATATTGACTTCCCAAACACTCCACCAAATCTGTAGAACTTGATATTACAATTTCAGATCTCACCGGACCTATCTGTATCACTCTGTCACCTCTGAACACCTGCCAAAACTGATTTTACTTGAGTGGCCATAACTTCTTCAGATCTTCATGCGAAACTATGAAATCTTTACTTGATCATCTCAAGACACATATCTGCAAACCCTTTGAACCGCATCCTTTGATCTTCATCTCAGCTGGGATCTTTACCTCACTGTATCCACTGATCCTCTCTATTCCTGATTAAGACTAATCTTCTCAATATCCTCAACACAAAGCTCATCCAATCCTTATCATCAATGCAATAGGAGTATGTTGACATCAATGACAACACTGGTTAGGCCCATACTTGCAACACAAGGAACTTCAATGAAAGCACAAAAGAGACCCAAAATGAGAGAATAGTTCTATTCTATGAAAATATTCATATATATAGTGATTCTAAATTGCTTAAATTAGAGCTACAAGTGAGTATATATAGGATATGCCACCAAGAGATGTGAATGTACAACCAATGTGGATAAAGGATATGTAGTCACATTTGTGCACAACATCTCCACAAAACTAGAAATATACAAGTCACATGATGCAAGTACAACCTACCAAATTAGATACCTACCTAAGGAAGCTTATCCTATCCTAGGTACATATAGTGCAACAAAGAAACAAACTAAATGCAAGAAAATAAAATATCACACCAACACCCCCCATAAGTGTATAGCTTAGGTGGGTAGTAAAGATAGAATGTCTTGGCAAATGTGAAGCCATGTTAGGTACCCATGTACAAAATGTGTCACTTTAGGAATTATGAAAGATAAAACATCATATGAGGGAAAACTCCCCCGAAAGGAAACCCCTAAGCAAAGTGATAGAGAGAGAAGCCAACCCAAATAGAGAGATAAGAAGAGAGACCATGAAGCCCCCTCTCAAGGTGTAGTCTCCTATTTTGATCATAGATGCTTAACATTAAATGCTAAAGAGAACCCATGATTTTCAAATAAAATTTCTCCTCTTAGGAATAAATAAGCACAAAGGTGTATGTAGGATATCTTCCCATTCCTAAAAAGAATATGAAGAAAGAAAAATAAGAATGTATGTCTTTGGAAACTACTTAGGTGTTGCCATGTCAGTGTTGAGAGGTGCCATAATCAAATTATGATTCTTAGGCCTAACTGAAGAAAGTGACAATCTAGAATCTCGTGGCAACAGATGTAGAACAAGATGTAAAGTTGATAGTGAGACAACAAATATGATGGAACTATCATTGAAGAGGATATGGATGTCCTCAATAGCATCCTCCAAATCTCCAAGAAGAGATTCACAAAATAAACTTGAAAGATCTATAAAGTACTCATTGCAAGGAGCTATCTCTAGAAGATAATCAAAATCATCCAACCACAAAGAATCATTGGAAGCCATGAATGTAGAAACACTAGACTCATTAGAAGCAATGCAAGAAGAAGGAGATGGAATGCCAACATGTGTCTCTAGAACCTTAATCAATGAAAGAAATTGAAGGTTCAAATGACGATACCAAATTTGCTCATAAGTATGCATAGTAGATGTTTGAGTGTGAACATCAAGAGAAAAATTTAAGAAGACCTTATATAGTCTAAATCAATCAGTTGACTCCACAAGTATAACAATATAATTACTCTTTAAATCTTTAATTATCACAAAATTTAGTGTGAAATCAACACTCTTCCTTATCCCACTATGTGTGATCTGATAGATAGAAACGAGATTAGTTGACAATGAAGGTGTATACACCTAAAATTGACCGTGTCTTATGACATTTTCTTTCGACATCACCTTGCATAATCTTGTGAGCTATTTTCTTCTAAGTCCCTTTCATGACCCCTTCCATCATTCCCATTGGTTAAATAAATTATATTTATTTAACTAATCCCTCTTATCCATTTATTCTCCCCTTGCACCAAATTAAATAAATTCTATTCATTTAATTCCCATATTTCTCCAATTAATTTAAATAAATTAAATATTTATTTAAATTAGCTCTCACATGCCACTTGTCTCTCATAATTTAAATAATATTATTATTTAAATTATTTATCCCCACTCACATTCCTATTTTTAACCTCCTTAAATGTGCGTCATAAACACTTCCTCTCCAAAATCAATTAAAAAATCCTATTTCTCCCACTCCCATCCTTATTTTAGTTACCTGTCATCCTTATTTATGGTGCATTATGAGCACTAAAATTGGCTTTCAATCCTAGCCATCCACCTCATCCCTCACCCTTCTAATCTTAGCCATCCATTTGATTCCCTCTCTATCTATAAATTAAACTTTTATTTCATTTTCAAACCCTCACACTCTCATCAATTTTTGTACACATATTCATATCACATATTATTTTCTATGATTTTCTATCAAGGTTATGTTGGTTGTGTGAGCATCCCACAATACATCTATAGGACAAATCCAATGGAGCTTGGTTGCACTCCATTCCATCCTATCAGAAGTCTGAAATTGTGCAAGGTCTGAAGGTATTGCTTTATTATATTATCTGTTGGTTATTGCTTTGCATGATTTTTAGGGTTTCATTTTGGCACGCCTCGTTGGTCTAACCCTCGTCATTTGCAGGTGTATGCACTTGAATTTGTAGATCTAACCTCTTTTGTGGCAATATTTAGAATTAAAAATTTTCAGGTCATCTCCTACACCAAATTTGACATCACCATTGATTTCGGGAGGCCTCGCAAGTGAATTTTGACATAAAATAGTCTAAGTTTTTGAAATTGTATTTTTTTGCGATTTTTTTGTTTTGGCCCCTTTGCAGGGCTGTACCATATGGATATGTACAATGCAGTCTGACTTTGCTATTCGCATACATCTTCTACCTGTCGCTATAGGGATTTGAGTTTCTATTTTCATTAATTTTACTAGTTCATCATTGGTTGCATAAGTTATATTGCAGGGATTTTGGTGTTTGAAATTCTTTGTCGACAGGTTGAATTTTCTTGTCGATGTTTCATCTGTCGTCGACTACTTTGATAGCTCCGCCACTGACCATCTCTCAAATCCCCTTCATTGACCATTTAACTTTCCTTCTGTCACCACCATTCATTGCACAACCTACCGTCCTCATCGACATCTTTTCCACTCTCTTCACCCTGACACCATCCTCCACTCCACTCCGTCATAGTCCCCTCTGCCTTCACTACTGTCACCATCGCCTTTACTGCCATCACCACCTACCTCTGGGTCTATCGCCACCCTTTTGCCGCTCCTTAAAACCCCAGTCGCTATCCCTATTCCCGCTCTGCCACCCCTCTGTCAACAGCTTCATGTCCCATTGACACCTCCGAACCACCTTCCCAGCTTTATCGACCACCTCCTGGCTCCATTGACACTCTCCCACCACCACCCACTTTGTCGGTGACTTAGCCGCTCATAGCTTATGCCCTAGCCTTTGCCTTTATGGCCTGTGGTCACATTCGTGATGAGGGGGTCCGTGCCCTATTTTCCTTTTATATTTTTTTTCTTTTTTTTTAGCCCTTGGTCACATGGGCAACTAGGGGTCCGGTTAAACCACTAATCTAAAAATTAACCACCAGAAGATTAAACCACACATGTGACCATATCTCCTTGACTGCCAGGGCTGCCTCATTGCCCTCTAGTGCCCTAAAGAGGGTCTTTTTTTTCACATAACTTATGCATAATGTATAAGATTTTCACAAAATTGAAGGCATCAGAAAGTTGGTTTGCCCAACTTCACAATAGCATAGGTCTCATCAGTCAATTTTCCTAGATTTATCAGGTATTATAAGTCAAACATCCCCTTTTGTTGCAATCTTTAAATTGCCATAACTTTTGAAAAACTCAATGAAGTTTGACAATTTTTTAAAAAAGTGCTTAGAATTTCATGTAAAATCTTCTCATTAGATATATTTTCTATATTAGCTCATCATTTTTAGATTTTATTAGATTTATCTTCCTTAGCTTAACACTTTTTTTGTAGCCTTCACATGCGAAAGATCAAACCATTGAAACCACTCACAAATTGTTGCAAGTTCTCTTGCCAAAGAAGAAACCATTGAAACTACTAATACGCTTCTGTAGATTCACCAATCAAAGACATCTTTTTATTACTAATCTAGGCACCTAGTTTAATCTAGGGGGATAGTAATTGAACATTGTTTTCTTTATCTTCAAATTTTGAAAAGGGTGTATGCTCTCTCCTCGCACTTTTTGGTGATCTTGGAGATCAAAAACCCCTTCATTATCCTTATGTTTATTTATTCAATTCTAGGGACATTATCTCATGTATGCTCTCCCCTTGCACTTCGTGTGATCCTAGGGATCAAAAGTGAATAGTGTTTCTTCCCTTTAGGAGGCATGCTAGGGGATTTCATCACCCCTAGGGATGACCTCAACCACATGTTCTGGTGGGGTATATCAAAGGGGGGAGAGAGAAAGTTGTACCTCAATCTAGGTACATAGTCATTGGGATAACCTTGGGGCCCCGGGTGATTCGAGACACAAGGTGAAGTGGTGTTTGCTTAACTACTTATGCCGCATCCCTTCAACGGGCTAGTATTCATAGACTTGGGCCTCATCGTACCTCGTGTATTTGGTGGACTCCCCTAGAAGCTCATAAAAGCCTAGTTAGGACCCTTCAACCATCATATCCTATGATGCATCGCTGCAGCAGGGGGAGAAGAGCTCATGCTATTATCTCTATTATTTGAGATGGAATAAACTTTGGGCAAGACTTTAGTCTCCAATGTAAGGGGTGTACGGTGGTACATGACCTTGCATGCCCTATCTATCCAAGCAATTGTAAATGCTATCAAAGGGATGAAAATCACCATTATCTAAGAGTGGAGATTGAAGTTACACCTGAGTGAGTCCATGGGATATGACACTTCTACTTGAATAATTCTAGGTTTGTTCATGTGCTTGGCGTGTTTTCCTTGTGCAAAACTAGTATAAGCTACTTTATCAATGAATAAATTTGTACCAAATTCCTTGTTAAGTCAAGTCAGCCATTGTCTTTTTGTGTTTGTTTTTCTTTCCAAAAAATCTCAAAATCCAAAAAATCCAAAATATATCCAAAAATCCAAAAAAAAACTAATATTCCAACCAAATCTAGCATCCATCGTAATCATTCCCTTACATCATAATCACCCATCTAAGTATCTTATCCCAATCATCTCTTTCATCCAATCTAATCCATTTTACCCTTATCATCCATATGGCACTTGAAGATCCTTATGGCATCCAGAAAATGTTTGACGAACTCAAAAGATTATATGGAAAGTATCCAGTCACTCCTAAATCATCATCCCTACCTCCCATCAACAACCAATCCAACTTATCCAACATCCAACATCTACCTTACCCAAACCTCACAAGTCCAAATTCTTAACCATGCTTCATATTCACACATACCAAATCTCACTATCTCACAACTCCAACAACTCATCCAACAACAACAACTCCTAGAACAACAAAAAAATCCTTCATCCAACAACACCAAAAAAGTCATTCTATAACTCCAAAATATCCAACAATATCAAACACAACAACCACAACCTTTATCCTTTCAACAACCACAACCACAACCCCATATGTCATCCTCATCAACTTCGTACCAACCTAGTCCAACCACATATCAAGATAATCCTACCTCAACCTATCCCACTTCTTCTAATATCAACCAATATCTACATCAATCTATACCTCAAGGTCATCCAACTAGTTATTCCAACATTTCACCTCATTCCCAAATCTACCTAAAAGGCTATCAAGATTCTTTACAACAAGAACATGCAAGTCCTAGTTATCCTTTGAGCCAAAATTGGACATCCATAAGTCCTCCTCATGCTTATGCATCCTATGTGTATCCATCATCATCTAATCAAATGCATATCTAAGAGCCTCCTAGTCCTATACCAACACCGCCATGCAATCCGTCAACCCCTTCAATCCCTTCATAACCATCTTCCTCTAACTTTCTCAATCCTAATACATTAACCCACATACCTTCTAATCCATCAACCCCTTCAATCCCTTTATCACCATGTTCCTCAAATCCTCCACCAAAAGATCCCTTGGAGATAACAGTACAACAATTGGTCCAAGCAAATTTGATTGAGCTAGCACCGATAAAACCCTTTGGAGAAAACTACATTAAACCCCATTGGTATAATGAAAATGATTATTGTGCATACCATAGGGTTAGAGGACATATGTCATTCAATTGTGCCACAATTAAGAGATTGATCAAAAATCTCATAAATTGTGGTAAACTTGTGCTAGATAATACCAATCCTAATCCTAATCCATCCATTACCGTTATCCCTCCACCTAACCCCAATCCTAATCCTAATCCATCCAATCCCATTATCCCTCCACCTAATCCTAATCATAAGCCTATAATATCCACCCTTATTATCCACCATTATATTGTCCATCCACCCATACACTTATGAAGGATGTGATCTAATGGATGTTAGCAAGGAATTAATCATCTCCATGTCATCAAATGTCTATCCTTGAACCTATCCAAGAACCTTCAAGAAATATGCCTATTCCTCCAAATCCATCATATAGTCTGCAACCCATCAAACCTCTTGAAGATCCCCTTACCATGAGTTCAAGTCAAGATCTATCATGTAGCCATGTTGTTAATCATCTAGAGCCTATCAAGCCTATCCAAGAGTCTCCCTCTCCCATTCAAGCAAACCAAGAGCTATGTCAAGAGTCTAGTCCTAAGCATGTGGAAACACCAACCCCTCATCCTAATCAAGATCTAAACATCCTATCTAATCCAATTCCTGATTCCTTCCATAATATGATCAACCTATCCATAACCTATATCTTCTTTGTAATCAAGGTATTATCTATGATCAAGATACTATCCATAAGCAAGAAATTCAAGTTCCTCCTATCCATAATTCACTTAATCCCATCCATAATACCACCAACACTAGTCCTATCCATAATCCAACAACATCCACTTCCCTTGATGAGACACTTGGTCCCCAAGAAAATATAGACAATCAACTTCTTATTGAGAATAATGTTGATCAATATCTTCATGATCCTCCACCATCCTCTATTGATCACATTCCAAATCCATCATCCCATCCCCTTGGATCCAACACATTCATTCGTGGTGGCTCTCTTGTAGGAGATAAATAACTTCTATCCACCACTCCACCCTCCCCATCTAATAATGGATTTGCGTCTTGTGTCCTAAACAATAAACATCCCATTGCACATCGCATGCTCCAAAACATGAATTATCATGGCAAAGGCTTAGGCCTTCATGAACAAGGTATTTTGGAGCCCATCCATGTCAAAGTTCCTCCACAATCGCATGGCCTTGGCTATATAGCCCAACGAAAACAATCCCAATATGTTGTTACCACCTCCATGCCTTCTAAATCCACTTCTTTCCATTGTAAACCCCATGCATCCCATCACACCGCTAAAACATATGTCGCTATCCCTCCTCCATCATCACAAAAATCCCAAAAGCATGTGACCATACACCTTCCTCCATCCACTTCTCCCAACTCCTAATATCCCCATCCTCACATCCTCTTATACTTTTATCCACAAGTCCACTAATCCCTCCATCTGCACATCCTGTTCCCTTAAATCCCCTAAAATTCCTAATCATGATAAAAAAATGCACACATTGACCAAACATGAAGCTATCACAATCCCCATGGGATTCAAAAATATAAATTTGGATGCCTCCTTACATAAAGAAAAATATCCTAAAGATCCTCATGCAATAGGTCACCAATTGAAAGAATCAAAGCAAACTTCATCCAAAAGGCTACCCAATCTCACACCTCAAAAAGAAAAAGTAAAAACAAAAATGGCATGGGTCCCCAAGCAAAAAGCACTTAATCCAAACGGAACATCCACAATCCAACAATCCCAAAAATCCTGCTCCCCATCACAAAATCCTACAATTCCTAAGACCATTTGGGTCCCAAAATTACTAAATCGACCATCTTCTAAGCAAACATCTCCATTACTCCCAACTCCTCCTTCCATTCGAAATCTTCAAAATCTAATTTGGTGTGTGCAACCATTGGTCTTGGTTCCTTTCCATTCCACAACATTTCCACATACCTCCATCTCCCCATCTTCTATCTATTATCCTGCATATTTTCCCCATCATATCTCTATGGTCCATCCTTTTGGATAATCCTTCCATCCATAATCCACATCATAATCCACTATCCTTCCCTGCATAATTCACTATCTATCCTACTCCACCTCCCTCTCATGCAATCCTCTACCAACATCCATGCACAAAATGACACTTGACATGATCCATGTGCAACATCCTTCTATAATGGGACATTAACATCTTTCATGGAACTAGATGCTTGAGTCCCCATCCTCTTCCAAATTCCTCCTATCCATATTCCCCTATCCCATCCAAAAATCCAAAAATCTAAAAACTCAAAAAATCAAAAAAGAGAGAAAAAAGAAAAAAAAAAAATCAAAATAGTAAAGAGAAATCCCTTCGTCCAATAGTGAAAACCACCTTGGTGGCACCTTGGATAAGTACCATGATGAGAACCTAGCAAACAAGCATCATGTGTAGATTCTATGTCTATGTGTCTTACACTTGGGGGCATGTTGTCTCATCTATCCCATCCTATTATTTTCCTCCTATCCTACCATCTTCATCCATCATATCCTCATACCTACCTATGCCATTTACCTACCCACATACCTATCCCATTGAATCCATTCCTCCTTTTGATCTTGATAAATATAAGGGAAAAATGTTAAAAAATGCTTTGGGCATCTCTTGATATATACAATCTTTCCCCAACCAATCCTACCATCCTATTGTCATAAGCTTTGTCATGTAAAATCCTAAGCATTACACCTAGAATGGGGCATGTTATTCCTATGCAACATAGTCCTTGAAGATCACATCCTGAATTCTTCTGTCCATCTATCTGTTGGAAAGAGACACTGCTGTACATGACAGGTGTTGCCATTGATGGCAACTAAGACTATTACACACATCCGCATAACATAATTTGTTCATACCAGAAGTCAGAATAAGAATTTATCTAAGTTCGGGTAGCCAGAAACAGGGCATGTGACAGGGTCTGGTATCTTGATCTGGATCTCTCCGGTGGTAAATCATAGTGTGCTATAGATCTGAGGGAGTCATAAGGATTGTCAGGATAATCTAAATCCAGAATTGTAGCCTCAGTGATGAAGGATTCAAAAGTTATTAGCATATGAGTATTGGGTTCTAGTTTGTCAGTGCAGACAAAAGAAGAACAAGTCGACTTTGTAATTGATCTTGGTTCTGGATATATGAAAGTTGCTGATTGGGCAATTTGTGATGATCAACGATAGTAGCTGACATGATTGATGATTTGTGAATACAAGTTTTTGGTCTGTGTTACAAGTTGTGCATGGATTTGATCGACAAAGCAGAGTCTTCAATAAAAGTTCTAAGTGTTCTTGAAGCCAACTGAAAAATTACTGAAATTCATGATGCAGATATATATATCCGATGGATTTGAGTGATTTGTGTGTGGTAGTGATGCAACAATGGAATAAGTGTAAATAAAGGTAGAGATAAGTGCGAAGGTGAAGATCTAAGCTCAGATTATGACAGAGGAGTGAAATAGGGTAGAATAAAGATGAAGTGTATCAAGTTGGTATTCTGTGCTTAATCAGAACTCAATCTTTACATTGGTAGATGCTAATTATCAGTTCAAACACATTGTAAACTTGTTTCTATAGGCAGTGAGCCTTCCTTTAAGCAGTGAGCTTTGGGTAGTGAGCCTAAATGCATGCGCATTCTCCTTTCATAATACTTTTAATAGAGTATAATCTCTGTGGGTTAACCTCCACCGTGGTTTTTCCCTTAACCGGGTTTCCACGTTAAAAATCTTGGTGTCAAATGTGTTATTATGCTTCTACTCATGTGTTATTGATTCTTATTTTATGATATGTTATTAAGTGGTAAAGGAAGAATTAACTACAGCAAGTATTGAAGTTTTGTGACAACTGATTCACCCCCCTCTCAGTTGTCATCCCTAATTCCAACAATTGGTATCAGAGTAAGGTTCCTTGAAAGAAGTTTAATAGCTTAAGGAAGATCTGGGAACGTATAAAAATAGATTCATACAATCTTCAGGATCAACTTAAACTTGCTCTAGAAGATCTTGATCAGTCCAGAGAAGATGTCAAAGTACTGCAAGAAAACCTTAAAAATGCTAAAGACTTCATTGAGATCTTAAAAGAAAAATTGACCAAATCTAATGAAAAGAGAAAGAAGCTACCTCTTCAACCAGGAAATCAGAATGTAGACAATGAGATGGATGAAGCTCTAAAGAAGAAGACACAGGAATGTGAGAAGCTAACCAAAGAAGTTTATGTTCTAAAACATGAAATAGAATCTAGGGTGATGAGGTTAACAAAAGAGATTGAGGAAAGGAAGAAGACTGAAGAAGACCTGAAATAAATTCTGAAAGAAAGAATAGAAGAATGCTGCAGACTAAACAGAATAGTTGGCCATCTAGAGTCTGATCTACAAGAAAGCAGAAACAATGAGAGAGAACTTGAAAGGCAAATTGTCATTCTCAGACATGACCTAGAAGCTGCAAATGAATACAAAGAGAAGTTCAAGATAAGCTCAACTAAACTTGAAGGAATGCTTGAAAGTTAGAAGAAGGCTGATGATAAGCATGGTCTTTGGTATGAGAAAGGTGAAAGCTTCAGATCCGGACAAAGAAATTTTCAATCAAGAAATGGGAGAAATAGACCTAGAAGACCTTCGGTAAGACAACCTAATGCTCAAAAATATCCATCTTTCAATGGAAATTGTTTCAATTGCAATAAATTTGGTCATAGAGCTACTCAATGCAAAAGTAGAGTAAATCAAAGTAGTCCATCCTTCTCCAGTCAATGCTTTAATTGTAAGAGGTATGGTCACAGATTCAATGAATGTAGAAGTATGATAATAAATAACCCTAACAATAAAGGAAATGGAAATTCTTTTTATGGCTATTGCTTTGCATGCAATGGATTTGGACACATGGTCAATCAGTGCAAATCAAGAATGAATCAAGTAAATAAGCAAAGAAATGTTGTATGCTTTAATTGCAATAGATTTGGTCATATTGCAAGATTTGGCAGAAGCAGGAATAATGATGGAAAAAGTCTAGTCAATAGAGATCAGAAACAAGACAAAGGAAAGGGCAAAGTGGATGCGAATGAGATTTAGAGTGAAATGAACAAAATTTGGGTGAAGAAAGGTGTAATGAACATTAGTGATGGGCCTGCACCGGAATCAGGTGTTGATAATCCTTCCGGTAATTAAACTAGAAGCTCTGGCTCAGGGGGAGCTATAATAAAAATCTAATTCCCCTAGCCAGTAAGTGGGTGCCTAAATCTGGCACGATGAGAAAAAAGATAATTTGAAGTAATGCAGATCATTTGAAGGAAATTCTAGAAGAAAACAGGTAGTTTTACCAATTTGTGGAGTAATTCATGAGAAACTGCCCAAGAAACAGAGTAACCGAATATGTTAGGGCAGAGCATTTGTTACAAAGACAAATTAGGTTTTGCAAAGCAGAAAAAGGTAGTTCATTCTTCATTTGAATCATTTTGCATTAGAAGAAAGCAAGAAGAAAAGAGGTGAACAAATTCTGAGCTGAGAATTTTCAAGAGTTGAAGCGTGAAGAGGATTTCCAAGCAAAACCCTAACCTGCGGAACAAGGTACTTCCGTTTTCTATGAAATCTCTTGAAATTTCAATCTTTGCAAATGGCTACACCTTTAGTTGTTGACATTACTGAAAGGCCCCGTCCAAAATTTAAGAAGCATCCTCACAAGTCTGTCGAAGTCGAACCATTAGGTGCATTTTCTGGTGTCCCATACAGAGTATTGCATGTTGAAGATATTAGGGCATCCATCCATTGTAATGTAGATGGATTTGGAAATATGAGATTGCTATCTAAAGGATGATAACTATGAATTGAAAAGGGAATTTTAAACCCTGGAAAGTAGACATTTCCTTCAGGTGATTGAATTTCTGACGTTTGATGAAAGTGAATGGGTTCGATATGTTTTGAGCCGGATGCATGATGAATTCATATGGATGTTAAAACCATTCAAGATTACCAAGGATGTTATCAGGATTGTGACTGGGTTAAATTCAACCGGTGAATTACCCATGTTCAAATATGTGAAAAACCAAACTGTTACCAATGCAGCCGGTGCAAAGTTTGACAAGAGGGCAATGACCATCAATGACATTATAGAACTGGATGTTAAGTTTGCTTCCATGGTGATTGGCTACAAGATTTATCACTCTAGCAGGGAGAATTCTGTCTCCGGAATTGCCATATATGCATCATATCAAATGTTGAAGGAGAATGCAGATTATGACCTATGTGAGTTGTTACAGAACCAACTGATTGAAAATTTGAGCAAAATAAAAAAGGATAAGAAAAACACCTTCAAATATGGTTCCCTAGTTATATGTTTGTTCTTCTATTTTATGAATGAAGTGCCTAGAGTACAAGGTGTGCACTGGACAAATGACTGGCAAGTTGCATGGCAAATAAGAGATCATCTACTCAACATTGGAAACTCAAGTGCACAGAAGACCGTAATCTGGGGTTACTTTAAAATTTTTAGAATATGATGCATTCTAGGGAAAGAATCCCCAAATCAATAGTTGAGAAATACAAGGATGAAATCTACTTTATGATAGACACTGATCAGTGCCTAATGGAGGCTGTGGAACCTAGAACTGCATGGATTATGCCTATGGGCTATGAGGTTGATGAGAAGATCTTAGACATGTATGCTCAACATCTCCTGAGCAAATCAAAAGACACCTCTGTTGAAAGGTTTGGAATGTATAAGGAGCTAAGTCTAAAATTGTATGTTGAGCTCAGGCAACTAGAGACCAAGAGAAAAGTTCAGAGGCAAGTTGAAATGTATGCTAAAAGCATTGGCATCACAAAAGAAGCTGTAAGAAAGAATAGAGAAAGAATTTAAAAGATGAAGAGAAGAACTGAGCAAGCTTCAGAAGAGAGAGCAGAAAGTGAACTAGCAGCTGCTCGGGAAGTCACACCTAGCTCATCAAGAAAAATAAGAAGTTTTGCAACTGTCTTTGAGCAATCCAAGTCCATTCCCACTGAGACACTGGAAGCCACACCATCTAGAGAAGGAGGAAAGAGAAAGAAAACAAAGGCCACAAGAACCTATAAGAGCACAAAAGTTAATGAAGAAGAAACTGATTCAAATGCTGAGGTAAAGGAGTTGAAAGCCTCTTGAACAAAAGCTACCAAGGTGACTAAGGAGAAGCCCTCCGGAAGCAAAAGGGAAAGCAAAAGGCAAAAGACAAATACATATGTTGAGAAGCCCACACTTTCTGTGGAAGATGTAATAAAATCAGTCACTATGGATGGAAATTTGAAACCCATGACTGAATTTTATGATGAATACAGTGATACAGATAAGAGGGTGTTAGACGAAACAACTATTAGATATCTGAATATCTATAATAAGGCCCTAATTGAAATAACTTCTAAGATCCCTCAAAGTCTTGCAGACATTTTGGAGTTGAGGAAAGAAAATGCAAAAAGCAAGGATATAGAGCTTAGAGAACATGTATTGATAAAACTATGCCCTCAGATCACTCAAGTTCAAATGAATATGATATTCAAAGAAGTGAAGGATGAATTCAGAAGCAAGAAGAGAATGAACAAACTGATGCTTGGAGAATTAGACAAAATAGTTAAAGAAACACAGGAAATACTTCTAAGTGCATTGAAGAGACACAATCTTCCATTTGTTGAGGAAGAGACTGATGATGGGATTGATTCATCAATCCTAGATATTAAAGAAATGAAAACTGATGAGTAGCAAACCAAGGTTGATGACTCTATTCTGGAAGTGGAGCAAATAAATAAGGAAGATACAGAGATGGTGGATAAAATTGATGATGCAGGAGATACTCTAACTCTTCTTGATCAATCTGAAAAAGAAGACAATGTTGAGAATACTACTGCTACACAAGATCCTCCATAACAGTTTGCAAATGGTGAGGACAAAGGAAAGAATCCCCCTGCAGATGACACAGAGAAAGGTGAAGCAGAGAAAGAAGAAGAAGTCAAAGGTAAGGAAGATAAAGCAGAAGAAGATGGTGCAAATGTTGATGCACCCAAACAAAATAGTCTTGATACTGAGAAAACTCAAGGAAAGGAAGGTGGTCCAGAAATTGTGGCAAGAGACACTGCAGATGCAGTGAAGAGTTTTATGAGTAAAGAGATGCTAGAGTTTGATGAACCAGAACTGATTCAAGGACCACTCAATCTGGATACTCTCTCTCCGGTCCAAATGATGAAGATAACATCTTTCACACAAGCCAAGGCAAGAGAAAAGATATTGAAATTTCACATAGAGGACAATGAGCTATTAGGCCTTGCATTTGGTATATTGGAGAAGATAATGCCAACGTTCCAGAAGAATCCATCTAATTCTCCCATCGGAAATCTGAAGAGCCTTGTAAATTTTGTAAGTACACACTTTGAGTCCTTTGAAAAATATACAAAAGTTAAAGTTAAGAATGAATTTAATAGAAAAAGATTTGATGCACTTAAAGGCATGATTGGGGTAGATAGATTGGTACTAGATAACAGTATAAAGAGTATTCAAAATTCTCTTTCAGAAGGAGGTAGTATATATAAGTTTTGTTTATCTACTCCTAAAGTCATAGAGGATATAGAAGATAAAATAAAGGACTCCAAACAAAAATTGTCAAGTATGTCCCAATCCTTTGATCCGTTAATAGTATCAGTGGTAAGTAAGGAGTGTCAAGCAATCAGCCTGATGGAAGAAATAAAGAAATTGATAAGAGAAAAGGAGAACATTGAAGCAAGAATGGTGAGCTCCGGGGATTGATTTCCCCTAAGATAGAAGCCATGTTCAATGCTGTAACAAAAGCCCAAACTACTACACAAACAAATGATCCCATTGACCTCTGGAAGGTTGAAGCACAAGCATTTTTGTTCAATGGCCACATTTCAACTTTGAATAGTATGAAGAAGAGTTGGGATATAGAGTTGGCCCCGTTGAATAATATTTTTGGAGATGTACTTAAGAATATGTAAATATAACTTAAGGATTGGTTGTACATATGCGGCATTGTATACATAATTTTTGGGTGAATTTTGGTTTGTGGTTTCCATCCTTTGCCATTGATGTCAAAGGAGGAGTGAAGAGAAGTGAAAAATGAGGAATCCAATAAAGGGGGAGCTTTGGAAACAATGGAGAGCACAAGTGTATAAAGTAAAGGGGGAGTAGCTCCGACACTTAGTCATTTTTCAAGAAGTGTTGCCATCAATGCCAAAGGGGGAGATTGTTGGAAAGAGACATTGCTACACATGTCAAATGTTTTCATTGATGGCAACTAAGACTATTCCACACATCCGCATAACATAATTTGTTCATACCAGAAGTCAGAATAAGAATTTATCTATGTCTGGGTAGCCAGAAATAAGGCATGTGACAGGGTTCAGTATCTTTGTCTGGATCTCTCCGGTGGTAAATCATAGTGTGTTACGGATCTGAGGGAGTCATAAGGATTGTCAGGACAATATAAATCCAAAATTGTAGCCTCCAGTGATGAAGACTTCAAAAGTTATTAGCATTTGAGTATTGGGTTCCAGTTTGTCAATGCAGACAAAAGAAGAACAAGCTGACTTTGTAATTGATCTTGGTTCCAGATATATGAAATTTGCTAATTGGGTAATTTGTGATGATCAACGATAGTGGCTGATATGATTGATGATTTGTGAATACAAGTTTTTGGTCCGTGTTACAAGTTGTGCATGGATTTGACCAACAGAGCAGAGTCTTCAATAAAAGTTCTAAGTGTTCTTGAAGCCAACTGAAAATTTACTGAAATTCATGATGCAGATATATATATCCGATGGATTTGAGTGATTTGTGTGTGGTAGTGATGCAACAATGGAATAAGTGTAAATAAAGGTAGAGATAAGTGCGAAGGTGAAGATCTAAGCTCAGATTATGACAGAGGAGTGAAACAGGGTAGAATAAAGATGAAGTGTATCAAGTTGGTATTCTGTGCTTAATCAGAACTAAATCTTTACATTGGTAGATGCTAATTATCAGTTCAAACACATTGTAAACTTGTTTCTATAGGCAGTGAGCCTTCCTTTAAGCAGTGAGCTTTGGGTAGTGAGCCTAAATGCATGCGCATTCTCCTTTCATAATACTTTTAATAGAGTATAATCTCTGTGGGTTAACCTCCACCGTGGTTTTTCCCTTAACCGGGTTTCCACGTTAAAAATCTTGGTGTCAAATATGTTATTATGCTTTTGCTCACGTGTTATTGATTCTTATTTTATGATATGTTATTAAGTGGTAAAGGAAGAATTAACTGCAACAAGTATTAAAGTTTTGTGACAACTGATTCACCCCCCCTCTCAGTTGTCAGCCCTAATTCCAACACTATCCTTTATGCATTTCCCATATATTATCCACTATTACTCATCCCTCTACCTTTCCATCCATTTTACACTTCCTATCCCTCCTATCCACTTTCACCATCCTTCTACCTATCCATCCATTTTACACTTCATATCCCTCCCATCCACTATCACCCATCCGTCTACCTATTCATGATTTCCCTTGTCAATGGTATCTAGCATCTAGGCTATCCAAACTACAATCCAATTTCATCCCATAATATTTCCAAAAAGTACCAAAAGATTTGAAACATTCTCAAAATCCCAAAAACATCAAAACATTCCAAAAATCCAAAAAAATCAAAACATTTCCAAAAGTCCAAAAAAATTACATTTCCATAAAACAAAAAAATCAAATATCCAAAAAATCCAAACAATAAATCTAAATGCAAGTCACTCCTAATCCATACCAATCTAGTTAAATTAATCTATCCAAATCATCCAAACGCATGCTTGGTTTTGTTCCAAACTTGTTGTCAACCCAATCAATCAATCATCATCATCATCAATGTGATATATCATTCCCGCATCCTTGTGTTGATCTAGGGATATATCGTTCCCCACAATGATAACACTATCTCTTGATCAATCAATCAATCAATTATTGATTTACAGTTTGACAGGGGCAATACCTTGTTTGTTTCTGAATCAAGTAGAAACATTCATGCAACACACTATACCTTAACTAAAATCACCTATCTAGCCACTTATCAATTGCCACATCATTCGATCTCAAACAAAAAATCATCATCTAGCCTCATCTAGGGATATATCATTCCCATCATCAGGCACCTATCCAAACATTACTTGAACTCTTTGGTAAGAGATACAATGGCTATTTGACTTGTGTCATCATTTGGTCTTCTATTTTTAATTTTATCTTTCCTATCTCCTTCTTTTGCTTTATCAAATCCACCTACATCCATTTATATCTTGGTGCATTACTATTAGCAGAGAATGGGGGGCATAGCATTTTGTGTCTGTTGGATATTCTTATCACTACAACTAATATTCATATCTTGTGCCTAGACAAGGTTGTATTACACTAGGTATAAGGATACTCCTTTTGTTTGTAGTGTCAAGACCATGCAAAGGATACAAAGTCACCCTGGTCCCTTATAGCTTGGTGCATAATATCCTCTTGCTATATCAAATAAAGACTACTCTACACATTATACTAGCATAACTATATCTTCTCTATCAACTATATCCATTATGATTATAACTTATCCATTTCCAATCCTATTCTAGAGCATTCTTCACTTCACTATCTATTCCACCTATTTCTTTTTACTCAACAATTCATCCTAACTATCTATTCCTAACCCTTAGCCTTTTTCATCCAACCTCTTTTCATCCATATCGAGAGCATACGCATGTTCTCCTAACCCGCCTATCCTCTCGAGGGGGCATCCCATCCTTACATCATTCCTCCTCATCACTCCTTAAAGTGGCTGGGGCATCCTTTTCCCACCATCCATAGCTTTTCTTCTTTGAAATGATGTTACTTCTTTTACTTGCAATGTCATCTCAAAGAGGGGAAAAATGTAGACACCTAAAATTGACCATGTCTTACGATATTGCCTTTCAACATCACCTTGCAACCTATTTTCTTCTAAGTCCTTTTCATGACCCCTTCCATCATTACCATTAGTTAAATAAATTCCATTTATTTAACTAATCCCTCTTATCCATTTATTCTCCTCTTGCACCAAATTAAATAATTTCTATTTATTTAATTCCCATATTCCTCCAATTAATTTAAATAAATTAAATATTTATTTAAAACAGCTCTCACATGCCATAAATAATTTTATTATTTAAATTATTTATCCCCACTCACATTCCCATTTTTAACCTCAAATGTGTGTCATAAGCACTTCCTCTCCAAAATCAATTAAAAAATCCCATTTCTCCCACTCCTATCCTTATTTTAGTCACTTGTTATCCTCATTTATGGTGCGTCATGAGCACTAAAATTGGCTTTCAATCCTAGCCATCCACCTCATCCCTCACCCTTCTAATCTTGTCCATCCATTTGATTTCCTCTCTATCTATAAATTAAACTTTTATTTCATTTTCAAATCCTCACACTCTCATCAAATTTTGTACATACATTCATATCACATTATTTTCTATCAAGGTTATGCTGGTTGTGTGAACAACCCATAATACATCTACAGGACAAATCCAATGGAACTTGGGTGTACTCCATTCCGTCCTATCATAAGTCTAAAATTGTGCAAGGTATGAAGGTATTGCTTTATTGTTTTATCTATTTGTTATTGCTTTGCATGATTTGCAGGGTTTCATAAGGTATTCAAAGGACATCGTTAAAGATCCTTCACCCATGTGAATAGACTCTCTCACACAAATGTGCATATATGTGTTGTTAGCCATTAGGATATGTGGTGTAGAATAAGTCTTGAATGAAAAAACATACTCTATGATGAAGCCATATGATGTGAAACTATAGAATCAAGGATCCATCTCTCTGAATAAGAATTTGTATGTGTGAAAAGTGCTTTTCCATTTTCTCTCTCTAACTATTAATGGGAGGAATATGATGAACCTACTAACATAGTTGATGGTATTTTAATTTGGTTCTTCATTAGAAGATGCTTCAACTCATCATTTAAAAAAATTGATGTCATCATGCCCAAGTTTCTTAGAATATACACATTTAGGCTTCTCCTTCCTTGATGATTCTCAATGCGAAGAAGATGACTCAAAATATAATTATGCTCTATCTCTCTATGGTTTTTTATTTTTCTTCTTTTGTTTCTTTCTAGGATTCCTTGTATCTTTCTATCCTTTAGGCTTACTAGCCATTAATGTGCATGACTTAGAAAACTTGATGAGGCCCATTTGAATTACCCAGGCTTCTTCGTCAATTAGAATATTAGAAAATGCACAAAAGGTAGGGACAACATATGTAACTCTCACAGAAATTCAATGGGATAAACAAACACTAATAATCAAGACCAATATTTGATAGCACATTTAGAATCAATTGTAAATCCTCTTTATCAGTCTTACAATCCTTTAGTTGTGTTCTTAGTTGTTTAACCTTGGATATATAGTCCTATATGTGCTAAAAAATATTGGGATCAAGATCCATTAAATCATTATCAATATGATATCCCCTAATCTTATTAGTTTAACCATACATTTTAGCAAGAGTGTCCTAAGCCTCATTAGATGCTTTAAAATGTTCAATAAGATATTGTAAATCTAGAAACATAAATGTACATATTTAACCAAGAGCTCTATCACACATGTCTTCCTACCACTTCTTTGCTTCAACATTTGTAGGTTTAGGCTTAGTTCCATCTACATACTTAGAGTAACCCAGATGCTTGAGATAAGTCCATGCTAATGTTTTCCATGTGGAATTTATACGATGTTAGGAAAGGAACTTCAAGTTTATCCATTGAAAAAACATATAGTAGAAAAACTAAAATGAAACACAACACCACCCTAAAATTTCTCAATCAAGAGATCTCCCTAGAAAATTATGATGATGGAACTTTATACTTAGTGCAATGACAAGTTCCACTTGCCAAATCAATGAAATGATCTTGATCTTAGAGATTACATTAGTTAAATTGGGCCATAGTTGTAAAAGTATAATTTTTTGATAGAATGGGATGAATTAGACTACACCAATGAAAAATACATGAAAAATTATGCACTTTCAAAAATTGCACCAAAAGATGGAACCATATGAGCTCAAAAGGAGCCTCAGAAGTTCCCAAAATGAGAAATTCTCAACATCACCTATGAGAATCTATAATTTATAAAATATCCAAACTAAAATAAAAAACCATCCACTCCATTGCAAAGCTCTAAAAAAATTAGGCCATATAAAAAAATTGTTAGAAAAGAGGAGCTACTATAACCTAGAATGAGGCCTCTGAAGTTCAATTGCCAATGTCAAAATGCAAATGGATTGGGGATAGGTTTGGGGGAAGAATTTGCTAATTTCATGCTCTTGTCATCTAACACTAGTAGATAAAATATGCTCTTGCAGAAGGAATATTCCTCACAAACTTTAATATCACTATTAGTTGGTTTGAAAACCACCACTAGACTGTGAAACCATTGTCAAGAAATTAGAAATTGCTAAGGAGTTTGTATGAAATCATTTTAGAGCAAATTGGTAATTTTCAAGCTAAAAATATTCTCAATGAGCCAAAATATTTATTGTCAATGATGAGAGGAGAATGTTTGGTGGAGTTTTACTACCGGTGGCAATGGCTATAAAAAGGTTGTTGCCTAAATCAAAGGTCATCAATGGAGAGAATGGTGGTTTCATGCCATATGGCACCCCCATAATAGTCCTGCAATGTCTATAGCTGTAGGAACTAACTTGTGGATTGTACCTTGTGGGGTACCACCAAAATAAAACCCATAAATTTTATTAAGAAAAACCTTAATAATTATGAATATACTTCATGCTTCTGTAGATCCAATTCACCTAGATTCACCTACATAGGATGACACATGGAATATGTTGCCTATGTAAAATATGTAGAGAATACTCTCTATGATCATACATCAAAGGTAGAAATATTTTCCTAAGGGCTTCAAGACAAGTTGTTTGATTTGGATGATTTAACAATTAATCTATAGGTTTTCAACCCTTCCGAATGCAATGACAGGGTTAGATTTGATCTAATTTGCTTCACAATATTAACTACTTGTAGAACCTCCCAAGCAATTCCCACATGAAAACCTTCACAAATTTGGCCTCCTATGTCTAATTCGGATACAAACAAAGGCAAAATCTACTTTACTAGATGTTTTAAACTTAATGGTGTGCTCATGTTTGCCCTAATAAACTCCTAAAGCAACTTGCAAAATAAAGCCACAAAAAAGAACCCCCTAGAATTTGGTATTTCTATCAAGTTTTTTTTTATTGTGTAGATTATCATTCAATGCAAGAGAATAACATAATCAACTTTTCAAGACAATACAATATATACAACTTATATTTTCAAAAAGGTTAACAAGAAGCAATCCCACAAGATCTAATACCATGTACGATTTGGCTATAGAGATAGCCAAACAAGATGAAGGAGATTCAATAAAAACACTAATGAGACCCATAATGAGATAATAGTTCTATTCTATCAAAGGATGCAAATATATAATGATTCTAGATTGCTCAAATGATAGCTACAAGTGGGTATATATATGATACATCACCAACAAATATGAATGTACAACCAATGTAGGATAAAGGACATAGTCACATGTGTGCACAACATCTTCACCAAACTAGGAAAGTACAACTCATATGATACAAGTACAACCTACCTAAGTAATCTTATCCTATCCTAGGTGCATTTAATGCAATAAAGTAATTAAGTAAATGAAATAAAATAAAATAATGCACCAACATTTCCCACTTATGTCATTTTATGTCTCATCTACATGTTTTGTTCTGTATACTCCTTTCTATGACTTGGATCCATCCTCCATACCCTTACTATATTTCCTATTCCAAGTGTTTGTCTTCCTCCACGTATGCTTCATACTTACCCTATTTCATTCAGTTCCTACACATGCATGTTCCTCTCATAGACACGATATGATATTATTTTTCTAACACAATATTTTTTCTGTTACTCTATGCCTTCTCCATGAGGATAATTCTATGCTTATGTTATGTAGGACATTACTTGAGATTGCCTCATAATTTTCTTATGCTCTTATGTATATTCTAATTTCCTATTATGTTTCCACTTCTATTGATCATCTACTACTATCCCACTAGTTATCTATTATTTCCCTTTCCTTGGGGGCAATATTCTATTATATTTGCCATGGGCAACAATTGTGTTTCCCCTCTTTATATTCTCGTTACTCTCTTGAATTCCTAACTATACCTTATGAACTATTTATTTCTCTCCTCCTTATCATCAATTAAGGGGGGAATACACTTTGCTTTTCTATATGTTTTATTCTAGTACCATGTTTAATTTTAGTCTAGTATGGCCTCCTCTATTATTTTCAATGGTGAAAAATGGCCATTTTTGTTTTAGGCCTAGCCTAGCCCCTTTGTTTGGTGGAGATTACATAATCGTTATCCATTATCTATTTTATTTTAGATTTGGCTTGGTCCCTTCATTCAATGGATTTGTCATAGTCAATACCTAGTTTACTACAATTTATTTGAGGGATAGCATGGCCTCCTTTACCATGATTCAATGGTTATAACCAAATCCTTGCCAAGTTATTCCCACTCTACTAGTTCCACTTCCATACACTTTTCTCTACTCATTTGTAGCCTCTTATTCATACTCTTACTCTATGTGATTCTCCATGGATCCAAAGCTATTTATTTTTGCATATTTTAGTAAAAAATAGTAGATAATGAAGTAAATGCATGTGTGATTCCTTTCTAGCATATGTCTTCTATTATCTTTGAGCATGATTCTTCTTGGTGAATAGTAACTACTCCTAAGGTGCATTGTAGGTTTGAAGTATATATTGAAGTGAAGGAAAAATGAAAAGAAGATAGAGAAAATGAGCTCTTATATATACTTTGTAAATTTTAGTAACCTATACAATGCATTTACTTTAGCATACTTCTTCACCTAGATTGATCAACTCACTAAACTGGGGGCAAAATGTAAGGTAAAAAATTCCTACTCTGTAATCTTCACCTTTTGTTTATGTACCCATTTTGGTGTCCACTCATGTAGTCATATTCTAGGGTTCATTAAACCAATTTACTATCCTAATAATATCATTGATATGTAATTTAAACATGAAGAGACACTAATTCCCATCACCAAACTATGCCAAATATTATAATTCTAGTGGCTTAAGGATGCCAATGCCCTTAGGTGCTTGTGTCTAGATTCAAATTTGAACTTTTGGCCTTGACAATTATTGGAGCCCTAATCCTTACTACGTTTTCAACAATTATAAAGATCAACTTATAAAATCTCTCTTTCTCTCTCATTTTGAGGGTTACACTCCACTATTGCTTCTAGCAACATTATTCCACTATTACATCTTTGTAAAAATCTTTTGGGTTCTCCATTAATTCTTCTTGAGTATGTTTTAGACATCAACCTTGGACTCCTACACACCCTTACCATATTATATACTCCATCCATAACTCCATTGAGATCTCCATCGCTCCCATCACTCTCCCAATCTCAAAACTTTCTCCTCTTATTTGATAAATCCCTTGTTCTTTACCTCCCAAATCCCTAGTTGCAAAAATCTCATTTCCCATTCCTCTAATTTTTAGATCCATCCTTTGTATCCTTCCCTTTACCCTCAACCTTTGTGTATCAAATGATATTTTCAACTCCTTATTTCTCCTCCATCATATTCACACACCACTATAGGCTAACTCTCATCTTAGTGTTTTTCCCATAGGAACAAACCTTACACACACCACCAAATACACTCTCACTAGGGGACATACTCTCCTTATTTTAGAAGCTATTGTGGAGGTTGGAACATGCCGAAAGGGGACTAACTAAGGTAGTCTCCTAATAGCTTTAACCATTCCCCCATAGGTTTCACTCTACATTTTTCATTATTGGGAGGTGATATCAAAGTTTTCAATACATTAGAAGGCTCATAGAAAATAGGTGAGAAACTCCAAAATGTTGCTAAGTATTGGGAGCTAAAGACACACATCTAAGGGGGGCATAAGCATCAAACCTTATACATGAGTGCCAAACACCCATACATGAGCATTGGACCTTTAGAAATGAGTGTCCTCTTTCAATGCTTGTGTTAAGACACACTTTTTTTTGAAAATTTTCATGAACCATTTCCCATCCTTCTAAAATTCATTTTTATCTAAAGGTCTTGTTTAGGACCAATGTGCCATGCAAGATCATTAACATGGAAAGCCTTTCAAGTGTGGGACAACTCTTGCAAGTCAACTTCTAGATTGGAAGGCTAGCTCCTTATCTATCCTAAGCTAAGCCTAAAGTAGTGTGGGGTGAAAAGGTAAAGGGTTTATAGAAAGAAAATAACACAAATAAATGCTTACACAAAACATATATTATCATAATTAGAGTAGAGATTTGCAACTCATGATATAATAATAGAGTCTTGTTCAGGACTAATGCGCCATATAGGAACAACAACATGGAAGGCCTTGCAAGAGTGGGACAAATCCTACAATTTAATCTCTAGGATTGGAAGGCCAAATCCTTATCTATCCTAAGCTAAGCCTAATGTTGTGTGGGGTGAAAAGGGAAAGAGTTTTCAAAAAGCAAATAACACAAGTAAAGGCTCACATCAAACATATATGTTCTCACTTTAGACACCTAAAATTGTCTCACATCATTTTTGTAATCACTAGGTCATCACTTAATAATTCTTCTATAGTTTTTAATTATATAGGTAAAATAGGTTTTGAAGGGGCCCTAGAACCCTTTACAACCAATAGAGATACAACAAAATTATAGTAAACCACTAGATAACCCACCACAAACATTCAACAAAGGAAAACTTGAACCACCCCCCAAATGGAATAAAGAAATAAACAAAACAAATAGAGCACCCAAACCTTACAGCTTATTAAGGATTTCAATAGCCTCTAACTCGCGTTGGCAGAAACTTTCATGTTGCTGCACAAAGTCTTGGAAGTCTTTTTTCTCCTCCTCACAGGTTTTCTATTTACTGCTCCTATTCCTAGCATTTAGGCTCGCTTTGACATACTTTCCCTTCACACACATGACTTCAAGTCCTTCCATCATCTCCTTAAGTTTTTCTATGAGGATCTTGATCCCCATTGCACTATTTTAAATAGTCAATTTGTTGACTTGAATTACCCTATTTAGATTTTCATTTATTCCAAGCAACTCCTTTTTCAGAGTAACCAATCTATTGTTGTGATATTTCCATTTTTCTAGCTCAACAATCATAGTAGCACCATTGGTTTTTAGTTCATTAAACTCTTGGTTCAATATATTAATCTTGGGTAGAGCATCCAATTTCTGAAATATCCGAGCATCATCCTCCTTGTTCACCTAAGTTTGGCCCCCAAACTTCTTTTCCATTAGAGATAACTTCAAGTTTAGTTTATTGATCTCTACAAAAAACTATTTTTTTAAGGAGCGCTGAGCATCAATAGCCTCCTGAACAGTCCCTAAAATCTCAGAGATCTCTTGCAATGAAGAAGAATTTGTCAACAAAGTAGGGATATCTTGAGGTAATGCAAGGGTAGGTTAGGGATTTTAGGAAAGGACACACCCACCAAGGACTTCGATAAGCACTTCTCCTTACCTTTACTCTAACCCTTTTGTTCTGCAACTTGCATATGGATGTCTTTCCTATTGTCACCTTCCTCAGTCTTATCCCTATAATCTAAAGTTTGTCTTGTATTGAAGTACTCCTCCTTCCTTTTTATCACGCTTATTTTATTAGAATTAGTTTTAGGGTTTCCAATGGTTGTCTTTATTTTATCCCCACAAAGTTGATCACCACTTCTAGCATCCTTTTTTCCATTGTCCTCTAAACTCACAGGGCTTCTCTCCCTAGAGGGGAGATCTCTAAAACTAAGTCAATAGTATCCTATTTATTATCATCTCCCATGACTCATCCATGTAATTTTCATTGTTACTAGTGGAATCATAATAGTCTACCACTCTCTTCAATTTATCCCCCCTCAATTTGACACTAATAGTAGAAGTGATAGGGTTTAGGGATTTCATATAGTTAAAAATCAAGAGAATCAACACCTGATGAAAGGGAATCATTCCTAGAACCCTTTTACAATATTTCATTGACATCTCCAATGAAGAGAGAAGGTAGAACATGAAAGAGACCTGAAGATTATGTATGAAATGATTTAAAAGGACAAAAAGATATCTATAAATAGACTTAAATGTCCATTCAAGAGTAATGTACCTCATTATACAATGTAGGACCTCTCCCCATGGTTGTTTCAAAGAACTCCTAGCATGGATAAAGTGCAATTTGAGCAAGGTCTCATCAAGTTTCAAGAATATCATCATAGATTCATCTCCAGACCTCCTATCCTTGAACACTTTAGGTCTTTCAATTGATAGGCCTGTAACATGAGCAAGGAGTTCCTTCATGATGATACACTCCATTCTCTGTAGCATTATCTTCCTATAGTTCTAACCCTTTGTAAAGGCCTAAGCCAAAGCGGTGCCGTGATCATTATATCTCTCCAAATAAGGAGTCAATCCATCTTTAGATAGAATTCTCCAATTTTTTCATTCTATCAAATACCATTATGTCACCTCCCATTGTTGATCAACCTTTGTCACTTTTGTTCTTGGCCCACAAAGCTCTTGATGTCGATGAGAGAGATGTTAGAATCTTATTAAAGAAACTACTAGAAGGTTGTAGGTTTTCAAAGTACTCTTCATTATTACAAGTGATGTAAACTCCACTCAAGTGAACGATAATCCCAATCCCTCGCATGGAGTAACCATTCATCATTTTAAATATCATCATTAACCAATCTTATAGCATCAATAGGCAAGATATCATTAGCCCTTCATTTAGCATCCCCTATGTTCAAGACCTAATAATTTGCAAAGTAGTCAGCTACTTTATTGGCTTCACAATAAATATGATGAATATGCAGGTCTTCAAAGGTTTGACAAATAATAATAGCATATTTTATGAAATTATCAATAGTCTAGCTTGGGGGGTTTTTACCTTGAAGGCATGTTATAATATTTATAGAGTCCCCCTCAATGATAAGATTTTAAATTCCTACATGTTGAGCCATCTTAATGGCATTATAGGTAGTAACGACTTCAACAAAGTGGTTAGTTTGCTCTCCCAGATTAATGGCATAATATGTAATCAAATTCGCATTATGATCTCTTAATATTCCACCTCCCCCAATAGGTCCAAGGTTCCCTTTTGATGCCCCATCAAAATTCAATTCAAGAACCAATTAGGGTGGGGGGTCCAACTTATGTTCTTTCTCTAAGATTTTGAATCTATGAAAGGAGTTGAAATATCAAAATCCAAGTTCCAGGCAACTACAATCTTGAGATCAGAAGTAAAGATCCCAATCTTAGGGGCACTAAAAATAATCTCTTTGACACTTACTAAGAAGTTTCTGTAATTGCTAGACATACTCCATGAGTCACTCCACTAACCACCACTGTCTTTTTTCAGAAAATTCTATTGTTCCTCTCCTTCCATAACCCCAAGCAACATGAGGGAGAATAAGGGTCTACAGGAGTTTTAGGGAAGGGTTTTGCATAAGAAAAACCATTGATCCACCATATTTTGACTATTATATAGGAAAACCCTATTGACCTTGAAAAGTGAGAGTAAATCATTCTTCTATAGTTAATTAGATAAATCCTATTTATTTAATTAATTTTATTCCAAAGTTTCTTCCAATATTTTTTTTTGCTACGTAATAAGGAGTTGCTTTATATTAATTATCAAAATAGATTACAATTTCCAGTTCTGAGATTTCCAAAGGCAGCCTATAGCTGCATTCGTCTAGACTGAAGCTACTGAAATAGATATGCCACGCAGGGCAAGACCAGCAAAACAAAGACATTGATATTTAACCACTATTAAAACCACTATATAACCCCGAACCTATAAACAGATACCCAGACTAGAGATAACCAGTAGAAAAGAAAACCCTAACCTGTTTATGCCTTCAATTTGTAGTTATGCAACTTCATATTGAAATCTCCCATCCAGTCCAAGCCATGAGTCTCCACGATCTGGTAATACTTCAACAGGAAATTCGCTGCCACCTTGGCATGTTGTCTGAACCATACTAGATCCGCCCCCCTCAGATGGAGACTGAACGGGAAGTATTTCACTACACTTCTTGGCTGCTACAGAAGGGGGATGTCTCTCAGCCGCGGCATGCCTGCGCCAAAAGTAGCAATCTCCAGAGTCTCCTCCAATCCTCTAAGCACACTAGGTATGAAGAGTCTTCTAACCACCATATTCACCCATGTCTTAGCCACATTCATCTCTAACAGAGTAGCCACAAACAGGGAACTTATGTCTGTCTACTCGATGCCGTTCACTGCCATCCACAAACTCCTTGCCCAAAATCATCTTGACTGCCCCCAGAACAAGTTCATCTTGGCATTTCAGGAGGCGTTTAAGACAAAGGTTAGTGATGCCCCCTAGAAATGCCATCTGCCTCTTGTCGCTAACCAGCCGAATGGGGGTGTCCATTCCTGCGCACTGAAACCAATCTGCTGAGAGCCACAACCCCTTCAGTTTCTCTGTCATTTCGCAATGCTTCACAAAAGGTAGGCTACACTACTAAATGAGATGGCTCTTGCTTCACCTTACTCTTTAATCATGTCGGCTATCCCATCTTCTACCCTTCTAGTCTGTCAGTTGCCGCTTAACTACTGTCCGCTCGTGAGAGCCGCATCCTTACCCTCATGTTTGCGAAGTGACCGAATCAAACTTGTTGTTTCATCATTGTAATCCGTTCCTTTGAGCATGTGAATCAAGCTTAGTGTGTTTGTTAATTAATGTTCCCTTGCTGCTCGAGAAGGTTCCTGACTTGGTCCAGGTGTCGTTCCTGCCAAAGCCCAGCTGGCTGCCAGCTGATCTGACTGCCACTTATGGCACCGAAACCCCAGTCCTTCCACACCATTACGTGTGGAAGGACTCCCGCCCATCCTCCCATGAAGTTTCTTCCAATATTAATTAAATAATTCTTTATTGTTTAATTAATAAACTAACTATTCCTCCAGTATTAATTAAATAAACAAGGACTATTTATTTAATTAATATATCCTTCATCTATAGTCCAACCTTAGTTAAATAAATTCAAATATTTATTTAACTAGGTTCAACACCCCCATCCCCACAAAAACAAATATACCTATTTATTTAATTCCTATTTTATCTATCAATCATTAGTTGACTAAGTCTAATCATTAACCTTCCTAATCATTTACACATTATAAAACATGATTAATTAAGGTAAATTTTGGGGAAGTTCCTAAAGTGTACACGGGTCAAAGGTATGACCTTGATTTGTACATGATTGGTACCTAGGCATGGGAAAGGGTTTTCATATCACTCCAAAATCCTACTTTTTGGATCTCCACATCCACTTTCTCCAAGACAATCCTCCACCCTTGATTTTCCTTAAATCTTGGACCTACACAAGTGTGCACCTACCACAAAGGTGCCACTTGAAGGTTCCTCATGGATCCAATCTTCTTAAACATCCTCACCCATTGATCTCTCCAATTAATCCTAGCCCTTCATCCACCTATCCAAAAATCTATAAATTGGACCCCTCACAAGCCATTTTCAATCCAAGACTTGAATGCAATGTTATGCTACCAATTTGAGCACTTCATATATCTTCTCTCAACCAAAACTAATCTTTGGGCACAACCACCATTGTTAGTGCAATAAAGGAGTTTGTGGATGAGAACTTTAGTTTATCTTTTCATGCTTTTTATGAAAGTTTATTTATGCCTAATCTAGAGGTTGCATGTAGATGTAAATCAAATAGGTTATGTAAATCTTCATCCAAAATTGCACTTTCATCTTTAAGTCCATTGTTTATCTACTTTTGAGGAGGTCATTGAAAAGGGTTTCCTTATTGAAAAATCCCTTATCACCGAAGTTTCACTCAAGACATATACCAAGGACAATAATCAAATGAATGATAAATTTAAACCTTGGGCCAAGAACAAACATGTGGTTAGTGATGGAGTCACCGATGCAAAGAACATCCAAACAACTCAATCTTCCTGACACAATGTGCAAACTATCCTTAAGACTAATACAATTTCCCTTCTTGAGAGACAATTTAGACCTCATTCTAATCCAAGACGTCACTTTACTAACTTAGGGGAACCTATTGAACAAGTACTCTTAAAGTTGGTATAGGATAACATGGTTAACTTTCCTTATACCAAACCATATGATGACAATGAGCCTAAACCTGCATGGTAAAATGGGAAGGATTATTGTAGCTATCATAAAGTCCATGGACATCCTAGAAACAAGTGTAATAGGCTCAAACATTTTATCCAAGATCTTATTAATGAAGGTAAGTTAGAGGTAAATGACAACTCCTCGCCTAATGCACAACTGGGTATTTATCAAGATCCTTTTCCAAAGCATGGTCAATCCACTTCGTCTTTTCCTTCCACTTCAAGCCAATCCAAAAATAATAATGTTAATAATATTCACTTTAATAAGACCCCTTAAAACTATGACTCTGTTGTAGGGTGTATCAATCATGATCCTTCACAAGTTGTCACCCTCACAATAAAAGACAAGTCACTTGAATGTGCTGTCACTACTCGATGTGGAACGATTACCATCCAAGAAACCTCCCCTCGTATTAAAATTGAAGAACTATGTCAAGATCTTGCCTAAGAGCATGATCAACCATATCCCAAACCAAATCAAGATCAAAACATTCCAATTCATTCTACCCAAACTCAATATCACATTATCCACAATAATCCTCTCTATGATCAAGATCCTATCCATGAGAAAGAAATCCAAATTCATCCTATCCAAGCTCAATATCACATTATCCATGATAATTCCCTCTATGATCAAGATATTATCTATGATCAAGATCCTATACATGATCAAGACATCTCAACTAGCCCTATCCATTATACAATAACATCCCATGATGAGACACCTGGTTCCCATGAACACATAGACAATCAAACAAGTAACTTGGATCATATCATACTGCATTTCCTTGACAATTCCATCCTCACCATTGGAACCTCATCTCCATATCCTGATTCCACTACTTGGGACCAACAAAATCCAAGACCTACAAATACAAAAGAGTGAAAATGAAAAATTAGAAAAGTATTGGACTTAAAAGAGAAAAATCATACTATAACTATACTAGGGACATCAAAAGCTAAAGAAAATTTCATCTTGCCCCTAGCATGACACGAGCATTTCCTTGAAGCAAAGAAAATCACTGTGAACATAAAAGAATATCAAAAATAACTCCATAAAAGTGAGCTTTTTGGTCCCCCATCATCTTGTTTCCATGACACTTCCACCACCTTCCATGATCAAATCCTTTCATCCCACCTATCTCACAATCCCCACAAATCCATTTTCCATCATACCTCTCGCTCCACTATTACCACTCCTTCATCCATCCAATTCCTTGATTCAACCATCCCATAGTCAAAACATGTAAAAAATAAAAAAATCAAAATATGTCCAAAAAAAAAAATCAAAACATGTTAAAAATTCAAAAAAATTGAAACATACAAAAATTGAAACAATAATCCAAATGTAATCCAACCCTTAATCCATACCAATTTAGCCAAGCAATCTAGCTAAATCATCCAAAAGCATATCTCAGTTTTGTTTCCTATCTTGTTGTCAACCTCATCAACTCAATCAATCATCATCAATCATCATCTTTGGGATATATTGTTCCCTTTCCTTGTGTTGTTCTAGGGATACATCATTCCTTGAAATGACAACACTATCCTTATCCAATCAATCAACCATCAATCAATCAATCATCAGTTTTCAACTTGGTAGGGACAACACCTTGTTTGTCTTTGTGTGGTTTTGTGCATTCTAGCTTGCTTTCTTTTGTGTGTTATTATTTTACTTGTATTTGTATTAATACTTGCAACATATTTGTCACAATGACATCATGGTATTCCATATCATGGTGACCAATGACATAGTTTGCTTGTGTACATCATCGTTTTATCTTGCATTAGTATTATCATTTTATATTGCATCTGCATTATCATTCACATTATCGTTTCATCTTGCATTAGCATTATCATTTTATCTTGCATCTACATTAGTCCTTGTAACCTACCTGCCACAATGATATCATGGTCTTCTATATCATGGTGCTATACTACATAGGGTTGCTCGTGACCTTATTAGTTGTCTCATCAAAGTACTCACTAAGGTTGTCAAATGCCTTGTGATGTGCTGGGGAATCCTTTTATGCATGAGACACATCATACCTTGGTACATAATGTCTAGTGCTATAGCAAAAATTATGATTTCTCACCTAATACAACATAACTTATCTTTCTCCATCTTTTTGTTGTCCTATCCATTTCGAGAGTCTACCCGTGTCCTTCATACCTGCTTATCATCTCGAGGGGGCATCCCATCCCATCATCCCTTTCTGGTCGTCCATACATTTTCTTCTTTGAATTGATGCTACTTCCTTTTGGTCACAACATCATCTCAAAGAGGGGTAAAATGTAGACACCTAGATTTGACCTTGTCGTCCATCTTAGTCGGCTTCTATCATCTTGTCCTTCCCTTTAGCTAATTAATTAAATAAATAAATTATATTTATTTATTTAATTAATTTTATCCATTTTCCTTAGCCAAAATTAATTAAATAATTTTTTATAAATTATTTAATTAATTTTCCCCTTTGTCCAATAATTAATGAAATAATTTTAGCTATTTAATTAATTATTTTCCCTAGCTTGTCTTATAATTAATTAAATAATTTTATCATTTAATTAATTATAGCTCCCACCTTCTCCCATGATTAATTAAATAATTTTATTATTTAATTAATTATCTTTTCCCACTTATCCTCATCTTGGCACAAAAATCTAAAAATCCTAAGTCGACCTTACGAGGTTAGGTCTTATCCTTCCCTTAAGTTGTCTCCTATTTGGAAGGTGTTAGCCTCAAGAGTCTTCTATATGCATTTGTTGGTTAAAAGGATGCTTAAATAATTTAGTAGGTGAACATTTTGGTTGTCCCATTCAAGGGGCTCCAAAAAACTCTTAATAGAGAATCATTAATCATTTACTATTTAGATCTTGTGACTTGTTTACAGACTACCCAAATGTATGTGCAATCCTAAGAAATAGATATTGTATCTATTAACAAACTCTCACATGTAAATAAAGTCATGTATTTTAACAAAATTCTATTCATTAATTCATATGTAACACAAATTTTTAGGTTTTCAACTCAAATTGATTCATTAATTTATATAAAATATATGTTGAAATCTAAGATTAAAACCCTAAGATAATCCTATTTTATTAGATGTGATAAAAAAATATAAAACAAGGGTGAGAGAAAAAAGGGAGATGATGAACTTGGGAAGCCTCATTTTCCAACAATACCATGCAAGTAGATAAACCTAATTTAAATTGTTCCTTCACTTGCCCTGATCACTCACAAACATGTAGGAGGGCACATCTTCTAAGGAGAGATAACTATTAAAGGCATAATCCGCAACCGCCCTTTTACAATTGATGTTCATGATGAATGTTCAATTCCAAAATGCATAAATGTATTCAAGTTGACCACACAAAGTATTTCACCATTACTAAGACACAAGTGATGTGAAACACATTTTAAATTCATTGAATACTCAAGAGTTTAAAAATACAACAAAATAATACCACAAGGCCATGACTGAAAATTGTTGTCATGGTTGATCGAAAGTAGGTTTTCTTACCTGAATCCCCATAGTCAAAATAAAAAGAAGATTTATGTTTTTCATACCTATCACCTGGATCTAAGTGTTCCCATGGATAAAATCATTTAGAACTCTACGGTCATCATTACTTATATAGTTGTTCATTAAATCTAAGCAAAGTTGAAGTCTACCTTTCTTATCAAACCCTAACAAATTATTCTTTGGCTCATGGAGATTCAAGTTATGGTCACAAGCATCCATAATATCTATTTATTGATATTAGTGATTCCTCTTATCAATACAAATATTGAAACTTTCATCACCTTTATCATCAAAATAAAAAAAAGTAAATAGGATAATACATGAGAGAGGGTAAAGTGGCATCTTGCATTATGGTGCCATCCACCAATATTATATGTTTGTCACCATCCATGTTATGATCAACAATATGTGTTTCTTTATTTGACTCAGCATGCTTGGATACTGTAGTAATGCTTCTGGATTTGACTGTGTGATTGTTTTTCCTCACAATTAAATCCAGAAGCATTACTACAACATCATGGACTGTGGAAAATTAATGAACACAATGCTTGGATACATGCACATCACATACAAAATCATTAGTCAATAATGTACTTGACATATCTAAATTAGCTACATATTCTCCATTAAAAATACTAATTTTATGATCTATAATTAAATAATTTCATTGTATATGTAAGCTCATTTGTTGGTACTCATCATGTTCTAAGTTCATAAAAGAATAATCCTTTAAATCAAATTTAACATTGCCAACACTCATTCCAACGCTAAGTGAAACAATGTGACTTTCCACATCTATGCCACTAGGACTTGGGAAATATGTGCAGTGATAACTTTAAGGAAAGGCCCTTAAAAATCTTATAAAATCATGGCGAATCTTTCTTTTTTTGAAAAATATTAATTTTTATTGACAGATCTTTCCTTTTTTTTGAAAAAAATATTAATTTTATTGATGAATTTATGCATATCACTCAAATTTGTAAAACATCCAAGCGAATCTTAGCAAACACTAGCTATGGAAATTAATTACCATGGAAAATCCTTCCTTAAAAAAAACCATCTTTATTGATGCAATCCACCCATATATGTTTTCTTTTTTCTAAAAGTCGAAGCAGGGGCTTGGGGGTGGAGCCACCAATGGGGTTAAGGGGCAATGCCCCTTGTGGGGGTCAAGGGGGAAACACAGGGATTGCACATTTTTAAAATACCATGTAATAAAAATAAGACTAAAACATCATGATATTCAAACAATTTTATCATAAGGGGAAACACATAGATTGCACATTTTAAAAATATCACGTAATAAAAATAAGACCTTACATTACCCTATGATCAAACAATTGATATTCCATTTTGCAGAGTTTTAGGTACTTTTCTTTTAAAATGTATCCTCAGCCTAGAATTTATTTTGGGCCATTGATCAATGTTTAATTGCATGGCCCACAAGAAATTTTAGGTTGAGGAGACATTTTAAAAGACAAGTACATAAAACTCTATGGAATAAAATATCAACCATTGGATCAATATGCAATCACATAGACCAAAAGAAATTTTGAGCTGATCTAGACATTTTAAAGCACAAGTACATATAACTCTATGGAATGAAATATCAATCCTCCAATCAATATGTAATCGCATGGCCTAAAATAAATTGTGGGTTGAGTAAATATTTTTTGTGACATGTGCTTGTAAAATTATAGAATGAAATGAGAACCATTAGTTTGTATCAAAAATCAATGGTGGAGAATGAAATCAAAACCATCACATTTGTTATGAGAGCTTTAGATGCTCTTACTTACTATTTACACAAAACATGAGAGAAAGATTAAGATACTAGTCGTCTGGGGTGGACTTTAAAATACAAAAGAGTAATTGCCAAAGTGAATACCTATCACAAATTACTGACAAGATCTTAACTTCTTAACCATGCAAGCTTTAAAAATAATATTACTACTAAAACTCTATGCTACTTGTATTCTTCGTAGTCATTGGATTTGAGGCCTTGTATGCCCTAGGTTTTAGAAGCCATGATAATAAAGGAGAGAAAGAGTCATGTTCACTACTTGAAAACCTAATTATATATAATTTCTAAGTGGAAAATCTCGTCAAATGTTAACTTCAAAGATAATATGGCCCCAACAGAAAGTGGGAATTTAATAGTAATGGTGATATGGCCCCAAAAATAAGTGAGAAACATAATATTAATGGTGAGTATTATTCATATTTGTAATCATATTATAAACTATTGGTGAATATGCTCTAATCATGCATCATTTACTATGGTGAAATAATTTAGTTTAATTTTTTTTTAAAATAATGCTAAGGCAATTAACCAACACTAAAATAATTTTTTGTAAAAAATAGGCAATTTAGTTCCCTTTATAGCTTGCACTATTCACCATTTTTGGAACCCCCAATTTCAAATATTTACCAATTGGCAAAGATTTGCCACTAAAAAATCTATGCATATGTGTATAGCTCATTATATTTATAGAAATATGGAATAAACTCAACAACTTTAAATTCACTGACAACTCATGGTCTTTCACCTCATGCTCATTCCATTTTTCCAACTTCATTTGACATAAAGTGTCCAAAACTTTTCCCATTTCATTATTAGCCCAAGTAATGTGACTCTCATAACTTAGATCACCCTATTCTGAAAATGGTGAGCAAATTTACTTAATATCATTAGCACCTTTTACATAGTCTAGAGTCTTAAAGAACTCAGTCTCATGTATATCAAGCTGATCCATTCCATTTAGATGATATGAGCTAAAAAAAATTACTTATGATAAGATCATGATTGTCTTGAATGCACCCATACATTTGGCTTACAAATGGGATGTCATCTTCAATTTTTAAATTAGAGTTTTTAGAATTAGCATTGTTTCCCCCATATTTGACTTCAAGTGCATGTGCGATTCTAAATTTTCATGCTCACAAACATTTACTATATCGATTTCAACATTTCTTGTATAACTCTCATAAATTTCAGCACTAAACAAAGTAAAATCATTTGCCGTAACTCCATTTTTAGACCTAAATTAGAGTGGGTTCGTATTACGAGTTGTTGATTTTTTGAATTTGAGTACCATTGAATTGTCTTCCCTACTAATAGAACCTCGGTACTCATGATCTTTTTCTTTTTTGGTTAAATGGAGCATGTTCATGAGCTTCTTCTCCAAGTGAAACAACATCATGTTCTTGATTTTTGAGCTCTAAGTCTATTGATTTATTGGTCACACAATTTACCATTTCCTTAAAGGACATGTCTAGTTTTAAAAATAATTCAAGACATACATGTTCTCCATGGTTGTTGGTATCATGAAGTTGACATCTTGGTAAACTCATATCTTCTAAGGTGCCCATGAATCTTAAAATATACACATAATGTTTTAGCTTCTCTATTGCTCTTTGTATATCCAAATCAAAACTTGGCATAAATGATTGATATGGTTTTGGTATTGCATTAGAGTCCTTATGACTCTTGACTTCATTTTCATGAAACTGGTTAACACTCTCATTTTGTAGATCAATTTATTTATAAATTTTAGAGGTATCTCCTAATTATTTTAGGTTTCCCCTTGTTTTTTACTCCCTTTCTTCTCCATTTGGCATGCAAATTTCTAGAAACCTGTTGTTTGAGAAAAAAACCCTGCTTACCTCCTCACACAACCCAATATGCTATTAATGATCTCAAATGGACACGATTAAATAGGGGAAGACTTTCAAACACCTATCAGTATGTGTGGACCCATCAGAGAACAAGGAGTTGCTTAGGATGGATCAAATCCTTTCAAAACCAAGTCCAATCTTGTGAGAAACATTCAACAACTCATCTCTTCATGATCAAATATACCATGCATTCAACATTCATTTGATAAAGATAAATTAACCAAAGTACCCGAGAATCCCATGTCTAATATTTCCTTATTCAATTTTTCAATCATCATGGGCATATTCAGTTCAAAATTAGAGATTCAACATGACTCTTGTGTAGAATCAGCGTTATTGTTCTCTTGATTATCTTTAATTTGGTTGTCCATTTTTTATTATTTTTTATTAAGTTCCATGTTTTTGGAGTTAGTTCCATTTTCACTTGTCTTAGTGTTAAGAAACATGTCTTTGTTCTCACCATATGCATTCATTTCATTTTTACAATGTATAGGCTTGTCTAAATTACTACCCTTTTTAGTAATGAGTGCATAAGTCTTCACCATTTTATTTTGTTCACCTTGAATGTATTTGAAACCACTTGTATCAACTGTTGTTCATTCATTTACAATCACTTCAAACTAGTTTTAGCTACCTTTATCAGTTTAATGACTTCACAATCTTAGTCATCATCAAATTCAAATGAGTAGGCTTCTTTACACTGATTGTGGATAGTTGAAATTCTAGCATAGGCTCCATAAGGATTCACAATTGTTGTATAAGGAGTTGTATATAAGCTTTTTTGGTGATCCCATTCATTCAGTTGAGGCACACATTTTGTTTATTTTTGTTAAAATGGATAACTTATCTGATTTTGTTAAGGATAACATCCCATTTGGTGTTGTTGTTAAGGATAACATCCCATTTGGTGTTGTTGGAAGCCATACATGTTCAAATTTTGTTGATATGTTGATTGGTTTTGTTGAGGGTTATCATAGCTTGTCTAATTTGGAACACAAACTGGTAGCGAATAATATTGCATAGTTAGATTTTGTTGATATGTTGGTTGGTAACAAGGTTCCATCAAATATTTGTTTAAATTCACCAATTAAAATCAATGGTGACTGAGTGTAAGAGGGAAAACAATTATGATTAGACTAAAAATTTAGTTGAGGGTTGTAGCTCATTCATTCAAACTCTAGAGATCTCATAAAAGCACCATGCCAAGTCCAAATTCTAGATGTTTTGTATGATAGCAAACTAATAACATGGTGCGAGTTCTTGCATATAAGATTCCAAAAGTTTATTTTTTGTAGGCAAGTATGAGTTGATTACTTTCCTTGAGGTTTTACAAAATTGATAAGTAAAGTCAAAGATTGACTTATTGGGTCCTTGCCTTAATGTTTGAAGTTGTCTTTAGTCTTCTTTTGGGTTTATATGTTCTCTAAATTTCTTTAAGAAGGCTTCCTCTAACTTTTTCCATGAATAAACTGAATTAGGGGCAAGGTGCGTGTACTAATCATATGCATCATAAATCAATGAATGTGCAAAAAATAGTGTAGATAATACCTTCATGCATGCCATGATGTTGTGTAATTAAATTGTTGAATGTTGTAGGTATTTAGTTGTGGTTTAAAGACCTTGAGGTTTGAAAGAAGGTAGCCATAAAAAAAAATTCAAAGGGAGCTCATGGGAGTTCCTCAAAATGTTTATGACATAGCCACTTGAATTCCATCTCATAAAAACTTAATTGTGTATAAATTTTTTAATTTTTTCCTCTTTTTTTGTTTTTCAAAACCTAGACCTTTATTAAGTTTTCTATTTTTTGTTTTTTTTTTAATAGATTTTAACAAGGTTTTGGCAGTTTAAACTTAGTTTAGAACATAACTTTGCATTTGTGAACATCTGTTAGGATTCTTCTTTTAGGTCCTCCTTCTAACACCATTTTTATTGTTGTGTTTTGACATGCCAATGTTAGTGTAATTAATTAATTCAATTGCACTTTATTATTTTATTAAACTCACTTAGGGTTTTTTCACCTTGCACATAAAACAAGGCCTTCTAATCTTTTAATTCATTTTGTAATTATTCTTTTTCAGAGGCAATAGCAATTTATTCTTTGCATCTCTCATTTGTGGAAGGTTCTTAGATTTTACTGCCTCAGATCCAGTAAACTCCTCCTCAAAATTTGAGGGTTTTGTCTATTAGGTGTTATAGAAGGTCTCCTCGAGCAAAACATACCACTCTATTGCATCCAGAAGCCATCAAAACCTTAGGATTGACTGCCCAAATGCTAAAAATAGAGCAGGAAAAAATTCTTAGTTTTTTCGTGGAGGTTGCAGATTTTAGGGCACAAAAATCCGTACAGTGTCCATAAGGATCCGTACCTGTCTATATAGTTGTATGACTTCTGCGTCCCCTGGAGCTTCCTCAGGTCTCTGGTGGCGGGTTTGATTTCTTCGGCGCCGATTTTTTGTTCTTAAACCAGAGTTCTTTACCTTGGCGGCATGTTTTTTTGGCGGGTTTAATTTTTTTTTGGAGGTTGCAGGTGTTTTTTTATACACCCGCAACCCTGCTGGGCGTCCACAAGCATAAGAAGCATTTTGGGTGGGTGAATCTTTGATTGCTGTCTCAAGTAGCGAGATCTGACGCTCACCAAGCGGCTCCGTCCTCAGCAACACGCCCCGCCCACCCCTTGGGCCCTCTACCAGACCACCACCGCCACCATTTTTTGGTTTCGACGGTGCTCTGCTCATCCAATGCCGACCACAAACAACGCTTCCAAACTGTACCGCGCCACCACAGCTGCTCAACCTGGGTGGCGCCGCTTGTCCACCGTCGGGCCTCCTCTGTTGTACCACCAGATGCCAGATCTCCTACATCAAGCCCCTGGTCAAGTTTGTGACCAGGGCTCCTCCAGACAGGTGCCAGCCCCCTGCACCCTAGCAACTGGTCACGTGGGTGACCATGCCCTTAACCAGGGGGTCTTTTTTGCCCTAAAACACCTTATTGGAGCTATTTCACAGAATCGGGTATATCTTTGGCATACTGGGTCCATTTTTTGCAAACCATATATCTTCGGAAAGCTAGTTTAGAGGGCTTTCTAGTGGTGCTGCTTATTTTTCTAGATTATGATCTTAGATATTTTTATTGGCTGTTGAAGTCAGATCAAGTAGTTTGTGCCTTTTGGATCATAACTTGGGCATCCCAGCTCCGTTTTTCACAAACAAATAGACGCCGGAAAGTTGATTCTGTGCTCTACACAACAATCAAACTTGTTTTTCTAGATTGTTTTCTAGGTACACATAAATTTAGTTTGAAGTCAATCCTTTCTTTTTTTCTTTTTCATTGTAAAATTTGCAAAAAGGGTTTTTTTTTTCCTATGAGGGGGTTATTTTTTCTCCCTAAAATCTATTAAGGGATTATAAACATATAAAAACCAGCAAGTCATTATTTTTTGCCAAATCAAAACTCAAAACCAATGGCAGCAAAGGTCATTCTCTTTCTGTATAGGCCTTGTCTTCAGCAGCTACTTAGATACTTGACCTTGACTTTTTGGGTTCAGGAATTGTTCTGCTTGAAGATGGTTGCATTCATGATGTCCTTGTGGTTCCTAATATTTCAACCAATCTTCTTTCGGTGTATCAAATTTGTCACTCTGGCACTGACAGGATAGTTGAGTTCTCACCACATGATGTAGTCATTAGGGAGCTTCATGATCTTGATATTGTTGTGGCTACATGGAGTCTTGATTTTGCATCTCGGTTATACAGATTTATGGTTTTGAGAGTTTAGCAGGTTCATCTTTCATTGCACATGCAGACTCCTTGAGTAAGCTTTGGCATGAACGCTTTGGTCATGTCAACTACAGGTATCTACAACAGATGAGTAATTAGTCATTAGTAATTAGTCATTAGTGACCGGTATACCTAAGAGTTCTTGCCCTAATGGTGTTTGTCGAGGTTGTGTCCTTGGGAAACACCACTAGGATTCTTTTCCCAAAGGTAGAACTACCTAAGCAAAGGCACCTCTAGAGTTGGTTCATAGTGAACTCATGTCATTTCCAACTTCATTTTTAGGGGCCAAATATGTGCTTACATTTATAGATGACTTCTCTAGACGTACATGGGTGTACTTTCTTTAGTACAAAAGTGTTGTCTTTAATACCTTCAAGATCTACAAGACATTCGTGGAGAAGCAATTTGGTCTTTCTATCAGGAGGATACACACAAATAATGGGGGGAGTATGTCAATTAGACATTCAAAGATTTTTATACTAAGCATGGTCTTCAACATTAGCTTACAATTCCCTACACCCCTCAGCAGAATGGTGTCGCTGAAGGAAAGAACATAACACTCAGGGAGATGGCTAATTATATGCTTTAGTCACGAGATATGGATTCTACTTTTTGGGTTGAGGCAGTTAATTGTGCCAATTACATTCAATATCGCATGCCCCATAAGGCATTGTGACATATGACTCCTGAGGAGGCTTGGTCCCATGATAAGCTTGATGTATCTACATTTTGAGTTTTTGGTAGTGAGGCTTGGGCATTTATTCTTGATGCTCAGTGGAATGCCATGGAGAGGAAGCGCTGACCACTCATTTTTGTTGGCTATTGTGAGGATGTTAAGGCTTACATGTTATTTGATCCTGTTTCTAGAGATGTCTTGTTTAGGTGAGATGTCCAGTTTGATGAGAGCTTTCCTTAGATGGATTCCCCATCACTAGTGTCTCCATCACTACCTACTCCTCCCTCTTCATCTCTTGAGGTTTCCTTATCTCTTGAGGATGAAGATGTTGTTCTAGGTCCACCACTACCTCCAGTTATTCCGCCTTTACCTAGATGGGCCCACACTACTATTGATGCAGCTAGACCTTTGGCAGGTGATCCTTTAGATTATCGTTGCACTTGCTCATAGACCTCAGGGGTCAGTCTTTTGAGTCATGCCATTTCAGATGATCCTCAAAAGTTTTCAAATGTGGTAGGTATTCCTGAGTGGGACACAACTATGGCAGAGGAGTATTCTTTGTTGATGAAGAATAATACTTGGGATCTTGTTTCTTTTCCTAAAGGAAGAAAATTGGTTCGGTGCAAGTGGGTCTACTACACCAAATATGCTACAAATGGTTCCATTGATAAGTACAAGGCTCATCTTGTTGCAAAGGGGTTTTCATAGGTCGAAGGAATTGACTATTTTGAGACGCTTTCCCCTGTTGGCAAGATGGACTCTATTTGTCTTGTACTTCACTTGCAGCTTCACAGGGATGGACAATATACCAGATGGATGTGAAGAGTGCCTTTCTACATGTTGATCTTCATGATGAGATTCATATGGAGCAGCCTCCTGGTTTTATTCAGGACTCTTCACTAGTTTGTAGGCTTCGTCGTTTCCTATATGGTCTCAAACAAGCCCCTTGGGCTTGGTATGAGAAGATGGACACATTTCTGCTTTCTTCTGGTTTCACACATTATCATTCCGATCTCACAGTGTACGATCAGAGACATGAGGGTGATCTTTTGATACTAGTACTATATGTAGATGATTTAATTCTTACAGGTAGTTCCTCTTCCATGATCTAGAGTGTTCAGAGAGCGTTGATGGAGCAGTTTGATATGATAGATTTAGGTCTTCTGCATTACTTTCTTGGTTTACAGGTTATTTAGTCTTCAGATGGGACTTTCGTATTTTAGTAGAAGTATGCTCTTGATATGCTTCACTGATTCGACATACTTGATTGCAAGCCTGCCCCACACCTTTTCAGTCAGATGTTGTATTGCCTTCTAGTTGTTCCACTCCTACAGTTGATGCTACATTATACAGGTAGTTGGTTGGCAGTCTTTTGTACCTGACACATTCTCATCCTGATATTTCTTTTGTGGTTGGTCATATCTCTCGTTTCTCTCATGATCCACATGAGAGTCATTGGAACGCTGCCAAACGTATTTTGAGATATATTTAGGGCACCTCTCATTATGGTATTCATTATACATTATGTTACATCCCTATTTCTGACTTGCTAAACTTTTACCTTTTACTTGGGCATAAGTAAATTTATTGAGATATTATAGATTTTTGAGAAGATATGGCATGGAATTATATTGAATATCATTTAGGAAATCATGGAAATGATTATGTTATTGTCGATTTTATATCTATATGATGAGATTTGATTTATTTTGAATAATGATGCACTGATCTCTTATTGTTTGATGACAAGTGAAACAGGTTTACAAGTTATCGACTCTCAGAGAAGAGAGAGAGAGTATCTTTCGAGAAGAGAGAGATAGACCTTGGATTACGAGTGGTCAATTTGCCAAACGAGTCTAGTGTTAAACGATAATGTGAACCAATGAGTCATATGAAGTAAGTATTGTCTTGTTAGTTACTTCTGAATCTACTTCGACGGGTAGTCAATATCTTGATTGTCATCTAGTCAAGTCGATGGTGAGTCGACATAGTCGTTTGTAAAATTAACGTCATAGCCGTAAAACGGTTGCGTTATTCTTCTTGTGTCGCTTGAGGTCTTATTATCGCCTCTTAAATGTCGAGATATTTTCATCAAGTTAGATGACGCGAATATTGTCGACATTTAATGTTAGATGACGATCTTATCAAGTCAAGTCAACATGATTTAACGAGATTCTGTGAAGGGGAGACAAGCTCGACCCTATCACATTACTCGTAAGCTTTTTGACTTATTATTATTATTATCATATTTTGATTAAAGATTAAATATAGACAAAGACTATTATTGTTCATATCATGTCTATTTATTCTTCTTTAGGTATATATTGAAGAGGGAATCTTTAATATTTTTGTGGCTATTACTACCTCAATGTCCTCTAAAATGTTCATATCTATCCATAGGAGAAATCCACGAGGACATAATTGTTTAACCATTAAACCAACACATGAGCATTAAGATGCCTATAGAGAGTCGTATTTTGAGTAGAGATACTTTTTTATCCGCGTATACCTCTCATTAAACCTTAATTAACTGTTTGTTATCATTAAAGCTCCGCTCATCTAGACAATGGTAGGTTCTCTACAACTAAGAGTTTCTCCTATAAATAAGCCTCTAAACACCCCCTCCAAGAGATAGCATATGTCTTTTATAAACTTCCCACGACTTACCAACATCATAAAGACTTATCCCTGGAAAAAAATACACAACTATTAGATTATACGGCTCCACTACTATAAGGTTGAAACAAAGAAAGAGGATTGTCAGCTGAGTCGACGATATGGAGAATAACCGCCACCTTGCCTTGTGGAGCTCCATTTGGGAGTGGTCGCTTAAGGATAGGAGTTACTTTTGCATGCCGAAATGGATTCCCATCTGGATAGGCATGGACGACAGTTGGTAAGCGGGTGATTCCTTCGCTGTGGGGAGGCATTGGTGGGGAGTGGAGTTGGACGCCCACGTTCCCACTTTCGGGAGAAAAGGAGAGAGCATTTTGAAGGCACGGAAGGAGGAGTTTTTGCGGTTGTTAGAATCAAAAGACCGCAGAGAAAGAGAAATGATCTTCCTCGCTGAGCACGGTAGAAGGATATACGGTGGAGATTTTAGTGTAACCGTTAGATAAATGCGGAAGCTCCTTCATCGTCGACGCGAGAAGGGAGTAGTGATGCAGAGGTTTAGAAATTGAAAAGGGCGAGTTAAATGCAGAGATACGGGATCGACGTGGGGGATGAGTATTCGGTTGCTTGGAAATTGGAAACCCTGAGATAAAGGCGACAGAATCTTCTTCGCTGTGGGGATACTTTCCATCGACGTGGGGGAGGACTGAGGAAAAAGCCTCAAGAGGAATGACTAAGGATTTACCTTGTGTCCGAGCCAGTTTGTAAGCGATCTGTAGAGTCCGTTTTCAGGTTCTCTTCTGTCTTCATTGTGCAGACTTAGATTTCTGTTTTAAAGTTATAAGCTGCATTTTTCTGCACTATATTGAATCTTAGTTTCGCGAAAATGTTTGGAGTTATTTGTTGATAACTATAGCTGTGTGTTGAACGTTTTATATTGGTGCAATGACACATTTTCCACCCAGCGCTGCACCGCATCCTGTAATGGATTCTCTGAGTCTATTGTAGTGCAGTGTATAGATTTAGAGTACTAGGTTTAGAAGAACCTACTGTGTGTATGTCTGCGAAGATCCTTATAATGTAGATTCTGATGTGGAAAACGACCCACACAGCGATAGAGGTAATATGAAATGCACGCCATTTTTTCAAGTGTTTGTAGTCCTTACACCAACGAAACCTTTCCTCTTAGTCGATGCCAATTAAGTTATGGTCTATAGTGAATGTTTAAAACCTTATCGAAGAGCAATTTATGAGTTTAATGCTCTGCACACTTCGAGGCCGACTTCATAGTATGAACTTTGAGGATGTATAAGTCGTCAAGTGTCGGTATTATTACTTAGACATAAGCTCGTGCAGATTAAGTTACATAAGACAGTGTCTTTTTGGATTATTTAGGCATTTTTTACTCTTCCATGCCATAGAACTTTGTATGGAGTAGTGCAAACAAGAAATTATAGATTTTGCAAGTCCAAGGATGCTTCGTTATTGTATTCTTATGTTCTGGTAAAGCCACGAGATAATTACTCGTTACGTGATAGAGTTAACATGTTATTGTTTTTGTAATCATACTGTGAATAAGGATAAGCAGTTATGGTATCTATTTTAAAGTCTTTGAGTTGCTCGAAGAGGAATTAGGTAATAATATTGTTCCAATGACTACATTGGTATTGTATATATAGAGCAACTTAGACAGTAAACTTAAGTTGAAGGCAACATAAAATAAGTCTTTATATATCTTGTTATCAAGACGATCTTAGTCAAAATTGAAAACTTGAGTTGGATCCTTATGGTTAGTGATAATTAAGGTTTCCTTGTAAATGAAAAATATTCTTGTTTAAAAGATTGTAATGATCTCTTAGTCACACGAAGACTAGAAAATAATCGTTCCTTAGGATATTCTTACTTTGTAGAATATGTATGATTTCTACTCCATTGTGTGGGAATAGGATGTATAGAAACCTAGTTCAACCTAGGAGGGATAATGATTATTTGTTGACACTTGTATGGAACTATAACTCGTTTTAGTTATCTTATGAGGAAATAGGAACTCAAGATACATTTGACTCTTGTCATATGGCAATATTTATCTCAACATAATAACATTAGAGTTGGGTTGAAAACCTATTTAGTATTTGATAGAACAACTTAAGGTTGTAAGTATTGAGGTATTAATAATCCAACCATAGATGGAAAGATATATTTAACTCTTTTGTCGAAAGAAGACTAATAGATAATTGTTATTACGATATTCTTACTTCTTAGAATACGTATGTATGTTATTCCATTGGATTGGAACAGGATAAATAAAACCCCAGTATAACCTCGAAGGATTAAGAATTACCTTACAAACACTTCTCTAGTTATAAACCATTTTAAGTACTTTATGTGGGAAGTCATTAAAGGGCAGAGAACCCTAATCTAGTGATGTTCATGTCTATCTTATTGAAAAGAGGTTTGTTACTAGTCGGGAATGTTTAACCGTAGGTAAGGGAAAACTACTTGTTGGGATACAAGTCAACTGGAAATGCTAGTCATAAGCCTCGAGTTTTGCAAGTGTGCAAGAAGTGCCATTAAATGGTTAGTCAAACATTAAAATCATTATGCCTTTTTATCACCACTTCTCTAAGCTATTACTTGTCGACAAGGGGGCGAATCTCAAATGTTGCAAAGATGCAAGGAGAGATGCCTAAGAATGGATAGTCAATCCTTAGTGATTAATAGAGCGACGACAGTGTCTTGTGAATTCACCTAAGCTAGAAAGACTAGATTGGAGTTGGATAAAACTCTTTAGTTAATCCTTAACTTAACCTAGATATGGTTATTATTGTATTAAGGCATTGAGATCATTATTTAGATCGTGATTGAAGGGTCAAGTGCCCTGACTAGGTGTAAATATTCTTACTTGCAAGAAGGGAATTAGATTCCTAGACTATATTGCTTAACCTGGGTAAGGTTATCATATTAGTCGTAATTATTCTATCTATATCTATTATGAGACAATAAGTCGTGGACCTCGGGTATTGCAAGGATGCAATGAGAGTCCTTGTAAAGAAAGAAAATTGAATAGGTCTATGGATTATAGACAAAGAAAGAAATCATGTATGAGTCAGGAAGACTAGATTAATGAAAACGCCATGACTTCAAAAGTTAAACATAATCGACCAAGTCGATCTGTAGGAATATGATAGTATCCAAGTCAAGTTGGAGTGGGTGAACATTACGACAACGTTCATTGTGAACGTCAATTTATATTGAAAACTATGGCCATAGTAATGCATATGTCTCTGCATGCATTGTCGGTTCACTGTATCTGGATTACACATCCTATCGGGAATCATACTTAGCTAGAGGGTATCTAGGGTTGTATGATAGATAAAGTTGTGTAAGATACAACACTATGTACTCGGAAAGGCAAATTACCACTGGTCACCTTGGTCTATACTTCTCGTGAAGGGAAGGGCCACTTCCGGTTAGGAAGGAGTGCGGGAGACCGACGGTCTGTGGTTGGAGGCAAATCACTAGAGAGATACTCTCTCTCTCTCTAGCAGAAGACTTGCCGAGGTTTGCGATAAAGATGTCAGATTTCCAGATGCAGTATATTCTCTAAGACTTGAGTTTATTGAGACTAAGTAAAACATTATCTGATTCAAGGATTTATAATTGATTTATTTTTGTAAACATTGAACTTGAGAAAGACAATACAGATTATTGTATTTGTAATGAGATATCTTGTATTTGTAGTTACTTGATTATATGTTGAATAAAAGAATTTTTTTTTTCTCTGTCTCACTTTCACCTTGTAAATTTACTTTATGGCAAATTTTTGGTTTTTACTATGTTTATAGAACGTGGATGTTACATATGGTATCAGAGCTATCGGGTTCGACACTAGGGCTTATGAGTCCACTGTGCTAACCTATATTCAACATTATGCGGTTAGCTAATGTTCAAAATTTTCTTGTGTCAGAATGACGTGGAGAAGAACAAAGAAAACAGCTAGGAAGTATGTTCCCCAGCATTTGCCTAGATTAGTGGTTAAGAAGAAACCTATCGAGGAGGTTGAACTTAAAGAGAATATTACTTACTCTGAAGGTGGATGGCTGGAGGATTCAGAGACTTTTGCTAATGCGCTTAAGCGTATTTAGCTAGAAAGAAAACAACATTCTGAACTGGCCAAGAATCCTACTAATTCTACTAGTGTAGTAAAACCTAGTAAACTGTAGCCAGTTACAACATGTCACTTGAACATTGATGTTATGTTTCTGTTTTAGGAAAAAGGTGTTGGAGTACTTGTGTGTACATCCACCCTCTATGTTGGTTAAACTGGAAAATTGTAAAACGACAGTGACATGTAGTCTTGTCATATCAACAATATAAATAAGGATGTGGTTACTCCTAAAGAAATTATAATAAAGATGACAATGTTTTGTAATAAGCTACTGATTGTTATGAGATAAATATATGTCTTGATATTTTGAGTCACTTTAGATTCGGAAAAACTGTTAGATAACTTAATTATCTGGTATGAGGAAAATGAGAGCATGTATCATACTAGAACCAAACTAGGGTGAAGGTCTAAAAGAGAATAAACCACTAATAAATCTCTTGATCGAATTGGAGCAATCCTAACCATGTTTAAAACCAAGGAGATACCTAGTATTTTGGAAAAGAAAGTTATGCCGCCAAAGTTGATGGAACAGTGATTGAATCAACAGAAAATCTTGTTCCTCTTAGAATTCTGGGATGAGTTACCTGGAAAAGTACTTTATCTTATGACAACTATAGGATTTATGGAATCAATAGCCCTTATAAGAATTATTGGCTAAAAGGTTTGATTAGATCTAGTATGTTACCATGGGGTACACTAGATATTGTTTTTCTCAAGGAGGACATAACTCTACAAATGTGTATTTCGTACCATTTGCTCATTAAAACCACGATAGGGAGTAAATATCTTTCACCACGTATTGATGACCCCTTTGATTAGATGTGTAGAACTGAAGTGAATGATTAATGATCAATATGTCATCAATCAAGAATGAAGGATGAGGTTACCCTTGAAATAACTTTTGGACAAGAATGGGCACCGTGAGTTAGCAGTGTTGTCCTTTGAACATACAAAGGCCTTGTCGCATTCATGAATCTCATGAGCAGTGTGTCTAGAGATTGATTAGATATATTTATTCTAGTCTTCTAGAAGATGTACTTATTTATTGTAAGCATGAAGGAGAACATTAATCCATATGTGCAAGTGATTCTATAATGAATAAGAGAAATTACAACAGCACCAATGCTATGAATTCCTGTTCCGAAGGACAGTTTGAGGGAAAATTGATGCCTCAGGAGTTGGTTTAAGGGTGTACCTTTACATGTTGAGTAAATTTAGAAAGCTCTTGTGGTAAAATTTAAAAGATTCAAGGTATAAAAGGTTTTTCATTTTAAGTCTCACAGACTATTGAGTTTTAGAGAAAGATTATGTGTTTCTAATTCTTCTGAAATAAGAAAATTGGTGTGGAAGGAAGTCATACTCCACTATACCCAGGACATCTAGGGGTAACCAACCACTAACAGATATAAAACCTCTTTAATTCTTTAAGGAATAAAGAATGATGTTGCGAGATTTGTATCACATTGTCTGGAGTGCCAGAAGAAAAGAGTAGAACATCAACTCCTGTAGGATTGATGTACCCACTTGACATGCCATGGTGGAAATGGCAAATTATTAGTACGGATTTTATACAAAGTCTTTCTATGTCTGGGAAGAGACATGATGCCATTTTGAGATTGATAAACTCTCGAAGGTAGCACATTGTATACTAGGGAATTGGATTGATGGAGCATCAGTGTTAACTCACAAATTTGTGCACGATGTGTTTGGATTGAATGGGTTCTTGAGAAGGTTATCTCAGATAGAAATATGCGTGTAATGTCAAGGTTTTGGTAAACTTGTCCTCTATGATAAGGACTAAAATTTAAAAAGGGTAAAATTTATTATTCTGTGAACATATGGTTAAACTAAGGAAGTTAATCAGGTTTTAGAAGATTTGCCCCTAACATGTTGCATGGATTAGCAATACGAGTAGGGAGACTACTTATCACGTGAAATCTTTGACAATACTTAACTTTTGCTATTAAGATGGCTTGAATGGAAACATTGGACAGAAAGATGCCGAACTCCTATAAGTTGGGTAAGCTAGAAGGTAGGATTAGCATTAGCCCGGAAATGTTATCAAAATGGAGGAAAGAATTTAACTGATTAGGAAAGATCAGAGGAAATGGATAATGAATAGAAAAGCTACGTTAATGATTAAGCGTACACCAAGACAATTCTCGATTAGAGAAGGAAAATTCTTTTAAGGGTTAAACCCCTGAAAATGATTCCTAAAGAATGGAATGTATTTTAAACCAGTTCCTATGTATAAAGGACCTTTCTAAAACTTTAAGGTTAGAAATTTTATTGATATCTAGAATCAATCTATTATCAATTATTGCCAGAAGGCATCATGCTTTTTGTGATTTATATATGAGAAATATATTCATGTAATATATGAATGTTATAATCTATGAATGATTTAAAAGTACAAGAACCTAGGAAAGGTTATGATCAAACTTCTGAAAAACTTGGAGATCGCAAGCAATGCTTGTGTAATGTAGAGGTTATGAAGTGTAAGGTCCAGTGGGACCAGTATGCATAGAATAGTTTTGCATGGGGGGAGAAATTACCATGAATTCTAGTAGAAATTTCCTCATTTACTTTATGCTGATAGCAATTAAACAATGAATATGCTTTTAAGTTGCGTTTTGATGCTTTATATCATCGAGGACGATGAATCTTTAGGGGAAGGATATGTTACATCCCTATTTCTGACTTGCTAAACTTTTACCTTTTACTTGGGCATAAGTAAATTTATTGAGATGTTATAGATTTTTGAGAAGATATGGCATGGAATTATATTGAATATCATTTAGGAAATCATGGAAATGATTATGTTATTGTCGATTTTATATCTATATGATGAGATTTGATTTATTTTGAATAATGATGCACTGATCTCTTATTGTTTGATGATAAGTGAAACAGGATTACAAGTTATCGACTCTCAGAGAAGAGAGAGAGAGAGTATCTTTCGAGAAGAGAGAGATAGACCTTGGATTACGAGTGGTCAATTTGCCAAACGAGTCTAGTGTTAAACGATAATGTGAACCAATGAGTCGTATGAAGTAAGTATTGTCTTGTTAGTTACTTCTGAATCTACTTCGACGGGTAGTCGATATCTTGATTGTCATCTAGTCAAGTCGATGGTGAGTAGACATAGTCGTTTGTAAAGTTAACGTCATAGCCGTAAAACGGTTTCATTATTCTTCTTGTGTCGCTTGAGGTCTTATTATCGCCTCTTATATGTCGAGATGTTTTCATCAAGTTAGATGATGTGAATATTGTCAACATTTAATGTTAGATGACGATCTTATCAAGTCAAGTCCACATGATTTAACGAGATTCTGTGAAGGGGAGACAAGCTCGACCCTATCACATTACTTGTAAGCTTTTTGACTTATTATTATTATTATCATATTTTGATTAAAGATTAAATATAGACAAAGACTATTATTGTTCATATCATGTCTATTTATTCTTCTTTAGGTATATATTGAAGAGGGAATCTTTAATATTTTTGTGGCTATTACTACCTCAATGTCCTCTAAAATGTTCATATCTATCCATAGGAGAAATCCACGAGGAGGACATAATTGTTTAACCATTAAACCAACGCATGAGCATTAAGATGCCTATAGAGAGTCGTATTTTGAGTAGAGATACTTTTTTATCCGCGTATACCTCTCATTGATGCTGGAGTGTTTAGAGGCTTATTTATAGGAGAAACTCTTAGTTGTAGAGAACCTACCATTGTCTAGATGAGCGGAGCTTTAATGATAACAAACTATTATCTTAGATACGACAGATCAAGAGATTTGAGGATCATGCGAATGGAGTCCTCATGTTTTAAATGAAGTTGTTTTTTTTAACAAACAATTAATTAAGGTTTAATGAAACCTTGAGTCGTGTTCGTTTTGGTGTCAGATTTATATAGAAGGTGGTATGATATACCACGTATATCCCCACGATGGCATGCTTAAGCATTGTAAGCACGTTTAAGTGGAGTTTTCTCAATTTTAAAGGGTTTTGTTTCAACCTTATAGTAGTGGAGCCGTATAATCTAATAGTTGTGTATTTTTTTCCGGGGATAAGTCTTTATGATGTTGGTAAGTCGTGGGAAGTTTATAAAAGACATATGCTATCTCTTGGAGGGGGGAATAAAGAAAGAGGACTGTCAGTTGAGTCGACGATATGGAGAATAACCGCCACCTTGCCTTGTGGAGCTCCATTTGGGAGTGGTCGCTTAAGGATAGGAGTTACTTTTGCATGCCGAAATGGATTCCCATCTGGATAGGCATGGACGACAGTTGGTAAGCGGGTGATTCCTTCGTTGTGGGGAGGCATTGGTGGGGAGTGGAGTTGGACACCCACGTTCCCACTTTCGGGAGAAAAGGAGAGAGCATTTTGAAGGCACGGAAGGAGGAGTTTTTGCGGTTGTTAGAATCAAAAGACCGCAGAGAAAGAGAAATGATCTTCCTCGCTGAGCACGGTAGAAGGATATACGGTGGAGATTTTAGTGTAACCATTAGATAAATGCGGAAGCTCCTTCATCGTCGGCACGAGAAGGGAGTAGTGATGCGGAGGTTTAGAAATTGAAAAGGGCGAGTTAAATGCAGAGATACGGGATCGACGTGGGGGATGAGTATTCGGTTGCTTGGAAATTGGAAACCCTGAGATAAAGGCGACAAAATCTTCTTCGCTATGGGGATACTTTCCATCAACGTGGGGGAGGACTGAGGAAAAAGCTTCAAGAGGAACGACTAAGGATTTACCTTGTGTCCGAGCCAGTTTGTAAGCGATCTGTAGAGTCCGTTTTCAGGTTCTCTTTTGTCTTAATTGTGCAGACTTAGATTTCTGTTGTAAAGTTATAAGCTGCGTTTTTCTGCACTATATTGAATCTTAGTTTTGCGAAAATGTTTGGAGTTATTTGTTGATAACTATAGCTGTGTGTTGAACGTTTTATATTGGTGCAATGACACATTTTCCACCCAGCGCTGCATCGCACCCTGTAATGGATTCTCTGAGTCTATTGTAGTGCAGTGTATAGATTTAGAGTACTAGGTTTAGAAGAACTTACTGTGTGTATGTCTGCGAAGATCCTTATAATGTAGATTCTGATGTGGAAAACGACCCACACAGCGATAGAGGTAATATGAAATGCACGCCATTTTTTCAAGTGTTTATAGTCCTTACACCAACGAAACCTTTCCTCTTAGTCGATGCCAATTAAGTTATGGTCTCTAGTGAATGTTTAAAACCTTATCGAAGAGCAATTTATGAGTTTAATGCTCTGCACACTTCGAGGCCGACTTCATAGTATGAGCTTTGAGGATGTATAAGTCGTCAAGTGCCGGTATTATTACTTAGACATAAGCTCGTGCAGATTAAGTTACATAAGACAGTGTCTTTTTGGATTATTTAGGCATTTTTTACTCTTCCATGCCATAGAACTTTGTATGGAGTAGTGCAAACAAGAAATTATAGATTTTGCAAGTCCAAGGATGCTTCGTTATTGTATTCTTATGTTCTGGTAAAGCCACTAGATAATTACTCGTTACGTGATAGAGTTAACATGTTATTGTTTTTGTAATCATACTATGAATAAGGATAAGCAGTTATGGTATCTATTTTAAAGTCTTTGAGTTGCTCGAAGAGGAATTAGGTAATAATATTGTTCCAATGACTACATTGGTATTGTATATATAGAGCAACTTAGACAGTAAACTTAAGTTGAAGGCAACATAAAATAAGTCTTTATATATCTTGTTATCAAGACGATCTTAGTCGAAATTGAAAACTTGAGTTGGATCCTTATGGTTAGTGATAATTAAGGTTTCCTTGTAAATGAAAAATATTCTTGTTTAAAAGATTGTAATGATCTCTTAGTCACACGAAGACTAGAAAATAATCGTTCCTTAGGATATTCTTACTTTGTAGAATATGTATGATTTCTACTCCATTGTGTGGGAATAGGATGTATAGAAACCTAGTTCAACCTAGGAGGGATAATGATTATTTGTTGACACTTGTATGGAACTATAACTCGTTTTAGTTATCTTATGAGGAAATAGGAACTCAAGATACATTTGACTCTTGTCATATGACAATATTTATCTCAACATAATAACATATAGAGTTGGGTTGAAAACCTATTTAGTATTTGATAGAACAACTTAAGGTTGTAAGTATTGAGGTATTAATAATCCAACCATAGATGGAAAGATATATTTAACTCTTTTGTCGAAAGAAGACTAATAGATAATTGTTATTACGATATTCTTACTTCTTAGAATATGTATGTATGTTATTCCATTGGATTGGAATAGGATAAATAAAACCCCGGTATAACCTCGAAGGATTAAGAATTACCTTACAAACACTTCTCTAGTTATAAACCATTTTAAGTACTTTATGTGGGAAGTCATTAAAGGGCAGAGAACCCTAATCTAGTGATGTTCATGTCTATCTTATTGAAAAGAGGTTTGTTACTAGTCGGGAATGTTTAACCGTAGGTAAGGGAAAACTACTTGTTGGGATACAAGTCAACTGGAAATGCTAGTCATAAGCCTCGAGTTTTGCAAGTGTGCAAGAAGTGCCATTAAATGGTTAGTCAAACATTAAAATCATTATGCCTTTTTATCACCACTTCTCTAAGCTATTACTTGTCGACAAGGGGGCGAATCTCAAATGTTGCAAAGATGCAAGGAGAGATGCCTAAGAATGGATAGTCAATCCTTAGTGATTAATAGAGCGACGACAGTGTCTTGTGAATTCACCTAAGCTAGAAAGACTAGATTGGAGTTGGATAAAACTCTTTAGTTAATCCTTAACTTAACCTAGATATGGTTATTATTGTATTAAGGCATTGAGATCATTATTTAGATCGTGATTGAAGGGTCAAGTGCCCTGACTAGGTGTAAATATTCTTACTTGCAAGAAGGGAATTAGATTCCTAGACTATATTGCTTAACCTGGGTAAGGTTATCATATTAGTCGTAATTATTCTATCTATATCTATTATGAGACAATAAGTCGTGGACCTCGGGTATTGCAAGGATGCAATGAGAGTCCTTGTAAAGAAAGAAAATTGAATAGGTCTATGGATTATAGACAAAGAAAGAAATCATGTATGAGTTGGGAAGACTAGATTAATGAAAATGCCATGACTTCAAAAGTTAAACATAATTGACCAAGTCGATCTGTAGGAATATGATAGTATCCAAGTCGAGTTGGAGTGGGTGAACATTATGACAACGTTCATTGTGAAGGTCAATTTATATTGAAAACTATGGCCATAGTAATGCATATATCTCTGCATGCATTGTCAGTTCACTGTATCTGGATTGCACATCCTATCGGGAATCATACTTAGCTAGAGGGTATCTAGGGTTGTATGATAGATAGAGTTGTGTAAGATACAACACTATGTACTCGGAAAGGCAAATTACCACTAGTCACCTTGGTTTATACTTCTCGTGAAGGGAAGGGGCACTTCCGGTTAGGAAGGAGTGCGGGAGACCGACGGTCTGTGGTTGGAGGTAAATCACTGGAAAGATACTCTCTCTCTCTCTAGCAGAAGACTTGCCGAGGCTTGCGATAAAGATGCCAGATTTCTGGATGCAGTATATTCTCTGAGACTTGAGTTTATTGAGACTAAGTAAAACATTATTTGATTAAGGGATTTATAATTGATTTATTTTTGTAAACATTTAACTTGAGAAAGATAATACAGATTATTGTATTTGTAATGAGATATCTTGTATTTGTAGTTACTTGACTATATGTTGAAGAAAAGAAATTTTTTTTTTCTCTGTCTCACTTTCACCTTGTAAATTTACTTTATGGCAAATTTTTGGTTTTTACTATGTTTATAGAACGTGGATGTTACACATTAGGAGACTCGAGTATTCAGCTTCATTGACTCAAATTGGGCTGGTAATGTTGATGACAGGAAGTCCACTTCTGGCTTTTTTTTTTGTCTTGGTTTTGGCCCCATAACATGGTCTTGCAAGAAACAAACTGCTATTGCTTTATCATCTACAAAGTTTGAGTATCGAGCAACATTTTCAGCTAGCCAGGAGGTTCTATGGCTTCATCAGTTAATGATTGAGTTTGGCTTCCCTCCTGACAGTCCCACTATTCTTTGATGTGACAATGAAAGTGCCATTCATATTTATCGCAACCCCGTGGAGCTTCAGAGGACTAAGCACATAGAGATCCAGATGCACTTCATTCGGCAGTTGAGATGGTTTTATCACCTTGGAGTACATGCCTGTCGAGGAGCAGGTTGCAAAGATCTTCACGAAACCTTGAGCATCACCTCATTACCTTTAGTTGCGAGCAATGCTTGGGGTGAAGAAAGTTGTCCTTGGGGGTCTTCTTGAGGCCTTCCTTCTTTTTTACATGCTTTCTTTCATGTTAGTTTCTCTCGTTTGGAGAGGAGTTTCACATTAGGGTTTCTCCTTTTCTCCGCTTGTGAGAGTTGTACTTTGTACATGTGTACCTTATCAGGCGTCATTGCTGGGACCCATCTTTTCTTTTTCATGCATTGTTTTGTCCCACCCTAAATTTCACTTAAGGGGGTGTTGGTGTAATTAATTAATTTAATTACACTTTATTGTTTTATTAAGCTCACTTAGGGCTTTTTCACCTTGCACATAAAGCAAGTTATTTTAACCTTTTAATTCATTCTATAATTATTCTTTTTCAGAGGCAATAGCAATTTATTCTTTGTAGCTCTCATTTGTGGAAGGTTCTTAGCTTTTACTGTTCGCTTTATGTGCTTGTGGATTCTCCATTTCTTTAACAACCAACACATGGAAATCAATTTTTTTCCCTTACTTGAAAGGTGTCAGCTTCAAGAGTCTTCTATATACATTTGAGGATTAAAAAGATAATTAAATAACTCAGTGGGAAATTAGTTTTGTTGTCTCGTTCAAGGGGCTCCAATAAAATCTTAATGGAGAATCACTAATCATTTGCTATTTAGGTCTTGCACGACTTGTTTACAGGCTACTTGAGTGTATTTGCAACCCTAAGGAATATATATTGTAGCTTTTGAAAAACCCTCACATGTAAAGAAAAATATGTATTTTAACAAAATTTCATTCATTAATTACCATGTAACACAAATTTTCAATTTTTCAAATCACATTGATTCATTAATTTATACACAACATATGCTAAAATCCAAGATTAAAACCCTAAGCTAATTTTGTTCTAATTGATGTGATAACAAAATATTTAGAAGGGTGAGAGAGAAAAGAGTGAGGATGAGCTTGTGAAGTCTTGTTCTCTAACAACACTTTGCGAGTGGACAAGTCCAATTTAAACCACTAATTCAAATTCTTTGATCACTTGCAAACAACTTAGAGGAGGGTGCATCTTCTATGGAGAGACAACCATGAAAGGCATAATCTGCAACCACCCTATAGTCTACTTGTAGGTTGAAGGTATGACTCCAATAATTGATGTGCATGGTGAGTATTCAATTGTGAAGAAAATGTGTTTAGATTGACCATAAAAAGTATCTCACCACTAGTAAGACACCAGTAATGTGAAATAGATTTTGGGTTCATCAAATACTTAAGAGTGTAACAATACAAAGAACAAAATCACAATCACATGATTAGATAATTAGAAGAAAAAACAAAGAATAGCAAATAATTTTTTTATTCAATTATAGTTGCTTCCAAATGGTTTCCAATCCTTACAAATGTGATATTTTTACATGTTTATAGGTTTCATTAGTAGGGAATATGAAGAGTTTTCCCTCCAATAGATCATACAAGGTAAATATACAAGAGAATACAAAGAGTCACACGACTTTCACTTTTGATATTATAATATTTTATTACTATTGATCTAAAATTTGACATGTAAATGCATTCCATCCTTCATTTTGCAAACCCTCTTCACCGTCCTTTATAATTATTTATTACTATTGAGCTCAAACCTAACATGCAAAGCACACCATCCTTTCTTTTGAAGTCCTTTTTATAATTCTTCTTTACTATTGAGCTAAAATTGTACATGCAAATACATGTCATCTTTCCTTTTGCAAGTCCTTTATATTTCTTTATTTGTATTAAGCTAAGATTTGACATGCAAATGCATGTCATCCTTCCTTTTGCAAGTCCTTTATAATTCTCCATTATTATTGAGCTAAAATTTGACATGCAAATGCACATCATCCTTCCTTTTGCAAGTCTTTTTTATAATTCTTCATTACGTTTGAGCTAAAATTTGACATGCAAATGCACTTCATCCTTCTTTCTGCACTTCCTCTTCAACATCTTCCTTGAACTCCTGATTGTTTTCCAAGAGTCGTGCTTTAACATTTTCCATACACAGCTACAATCCCAATGCCCTACACCACATGAAATTCAAAGTATTATATATTCTTTTGAGCTAAAACCAAAATATAATGCATAATTAAATAAAATTAAATTCTTTGTTTAGGGATAATAAAGTTTTCTTACAAGTTCACAGGCTTGAGTTCCACTTGCAACTACAAAGGATAAAGGGAACTTTCACACACATTTACACATATGAGGGAGAACAGAAACTTTGATGCACATTTATACATACAGAGGAGAATGAGAACCTTCACACACATTTGCATATGTGCAGTTTAAGGTTAAAATCCCTAAGTATAACTTATCAGGGTTTCAGAGTTTTCTTGCAACTTTGCATATGTGCAAATCAAGGTGAAAATCCCCCTAGTATATCTTGTTAGGATTTTAGAGTTTGGTTGCAATTTTGCATGTGTGAATCAAGGTGAAAATCCCCCAAGTTTAACTTGTCAGGGTTTTAGAGTTTTCTTGCAACTTTGCAACTTGTAGAGCTACAAGAAAACTTTGGTTCTCTGCCAAAGGAAAACTTGATTTTAAGGAAAGATTGACTTGACTAAAAATATGATCATCTATGACCCGCATAATGATAAAAAGGTACAACTGAAATTCCTTAACATGATTTTCTATGCATGGGGGATAATCAAAACTTTGGTGCAAGTTTGTATATATGTAGGCTGGGTGAAAAGTTCCTACAAAATAGGAAAACTACCAGAGGCCATAACTTTTAATCTAGAAAGTCATTTAAGCCCATTTTTTAGATTAAAAATATCAAAGAATATCACATCGTGGTGACTTGCTTGTGCTAGTTTGGAAGTGTTGAATTCCACTAGGGTCTCAAAACTACATTTTATTAATATTTTTGATATTTAAAATTTTTTAGCCCTCATAATTGTGTGTGTGAGCATGAAATTGGGTTGAAAATCAGTCTCGAGGCTCATTTAGCCGCATAAGTGGTAGGGGATAATTATTGGACTTTTAAATGAATTCTGAACCCAAACTAAATATACATACCTGATCCCCAAAAAATTGACAATCATGACATAGTAAAATTGGCATTAGACCCACACAATAAGCCTATCCAAAACCTAATAAAAAAATTAAAAAAAAATTGGACAAAAGGGTTCCAAATTCAGAAAGAATAGGTGCATGTTTTGGAGGCCACAATAGGTATCGTTCAAGACCAATGCACCATGCAGGACTAACAAATGGAAATCCTTATAGGCATGGATAACTCTTGCAAGTCAATCTCTAGGATTGGAAGGTCGACTCTTTATCTATCCTAAGCTAAGCCTAAAGTTGCATGGGGGTGAAAAGGGAAGTAGTTTGTAGAAAGTAAATAATACAAATAAAGACATGCAAAATAAATATGTTCTCACAATTATAGTAGAGATTTGTAGCTCAAGATACAATAATTGATAGAGGAAGAAAGCATAAGACATACAATAGTAAACTCATAAGCATAAACATGAATTTAAATTTTTAGAATAACAACTTCTTATATTAATGTTCATAAGATCAATTGACCAATACATACAATACATCCACTCTAGAAATATTCATAAAGGATCCCCTATATAAATTTGAAAAGGTCAAGATTAGGTTCAAGCATCATGCTTAAAGATCAACTGCACATCACCTAACTTGAGACTTAGCTTAAACATTAGACTCAAAATCTTAGCTACATAAAACTACATCTAAACTAATATGAGGCATGCAAACCACTATTTATAGCCAAAATTCCCAACCCACAATGATATTTCCCCCCCAAAATAAAAATTTTAAACTTTGGATCAAGCACAAAGAGCATGATACATCTATGAATTTGGCACCTTGAATTCTCTTTTTGGTGGTTGGATTCCACTATGTAGGCCATGGGTACATGATTAATGAAGTCCACCACCCGATACTACACTTTGTAGCTTTGGGTAGGTGAATTCCCTTGTTGTGCATCACACAAGATAGAAGTTAGCTAGTCTTCAATGTTGGATTGGTATTTGTGAGAAAATTTGAATATGAGACATGATAGATCCCCACACAAATTGCTCTAGATCTATAGCATAGCTTGTGGATGCTATGAAGGAGCTGTAAATGTGAAACTATACCACCACAAAGCATCTTTGAAGAGATCTATAATGGAATGGCCATGCATCTTGCAATCCCTTGGATGAACTTGTGGTGGCAGATTAGATGGAGTGCACTATCCTAGATATAGATTATCACTCTACTTTTTAAGAACTTTTAGGAGTACACCATTTGGCATTAGTTATAACATAACTAACAAAATTGAACTATTGGGATGAGTGGGCCCTGTCAACACATATTATTGCCACACTAATCAAAATAACCCGATTGCTAACATGGATGAATGGTGGACTTTGTGGTCCTAAATATTTATTTGCAACATTGGAAAGTCTTGAGTCATTAGATCTTTATCCTACTCAACACATTTGACAATGCATGTGCATTAACACTTAGAGAATTCCCCTAATTGCACAAAATGCATCAGAACCTGAACACTAGGGAACATCATTGATTCAACAATGCTTCAAGCATTATTCTTCAATCGTGAATAAGGCAGAATGAATTTAATAATTGTAGTGGAGCATTCACTATAATTTACATCCTTCCATTTTTATCTAGACATATTTTTCTAACTTTACTCTCAATATTTTCATAGTTTAGTGAATTTTTGTTTCCATTTACAACTCTTATGATTTAATATATTGTAGTGAAGTTTCACTACAATGGAAAATTTTTAAGTTTTTCCTTGTTACCTTGCATATTTTTCTTATCATAAGTGTTTTGAGCCTTCAAAGATTTAGTAGGATGCAAGGCATTGATTAAATAGTTTTTTCAAATCAACGGCTCGCTGGACTTTACTACCTATCAAATCCAAATTAGCCTTAAGAATTAGCATGAACTATTGATTAAGACACATCGGCTTGAGATCTAACAATCCACGCTAATTTTAATTGCTGCAAAAAAGTTCCCAATTAAAAACCTCGCCATTGGTCCACATCATCCAAGGCAAGAATCACAACTTAGTATTGTTTTAAAAAGCTAATGGTGCGGCCTAAGTTACTTTTTCCCTATATTGTTGTAGGAGTCTACATCACTTTACCAAATGTCACATTCATAGAGACTAAAGGAAAATGAACATCGAGAGAGTCTTAAGAATTAGCAAGAGTCATTGATCTTGTCACCTTGGTAGATCAAACAGCCTCCCGGTGATAAGGCGGGTATTTTAGTAGTTTTTGAATGCGGAAAGACCCACAAATAGAATTTTGATTCTAGAAGGATTTGAAAGAGAATGCAACAATACTTGAGAAGTAGTTTGACGTACGACGAGCTCTTCAATTTGATCTAATTAATTGTAATTACGCCAAAGGCGTTCTTTTGTTAGAGGAAATGCTGACTTTTCAAATCAATGGCCTCTGTTTTTGTGATTTTCACAGTTTTCAATTTCTTTTTTGGTTTTTATTTTTTATTTTTTCCGATTTCTTTTTTAGTTTTTAGTTTTTATTTTTTAATTTCTTTTTTTTTTCCAATTATTTCTCCTTCAACACTTTTTATTTTTTTTATTTAATTTTTTTAAGTTTTATTTTTTATTTTTTTTAGTATTTTATTTTATTTTTTTTATAAAATTTAGGCAGAAAAAATGAGTGCACTCATCCCCACCCCAATGTAACTTATAACGCCTCTTGGCATAATTATATTTTAAATAAACATAATTAAATTTTAAATAAATATTTAATATTAATATATGCTTTTATAATATTATTTTATAAATATATTAAATAATTTACATTCTATAATATATAATTAAATATATAGTATAAAATAAATATTAATTTAGATAACAAATATATAATATTAAATAAATTATATTATATTAAATGTGTATAAATATATAAATAACAAATATATAATATTAGATATATATTAACTAATATATAATATATAATAAATATAAATTTAATATAGATTTTCTATATATTTTTTAATAAATAAACAACAAATATAAATAAAATAACAAATAAATACATTATGAATATTTTCCAAATCGTAACATAGCTTAACTGAAATCTCCCGCAACCTCTCGCATGCTGCATTTTCCCGCATGCTGCATTTTCCCGCTTGCTTTTGAATTTGAATTTGATGGCGGTCGGTGACCCGGGCGAGCCTTTGGACCAGCTGGTGTGGGCTCCCTTGGGGGGTGCTTCGGGGAGTGGGTCTATCCCCTGTGAATCAGAAGGATCTGAGGACCTTGTGGGTCACGTGTTTTGTGAGGGGGATGAAGATTCCTTTGTTCACATGCTTCGTAATGGGGTGTTGGGCCCCAACACTTGGAAAAAGGCCTTGGCCGGGGAGATAGCGACGGATTGTGGGGTTTCCCCAACCTTGTGTGAGGTGGACGGCGGTCTTGAGCTTGAGCTTCCAGGTGTCATGATGGATAGGGTTGTCTCCTCGATGGAAAATGCTCTGGTTGGAATTTTTTTTTTCCTTCAAACCTAACATTGACGCAGTCAGAAAATGGGTGAACACTAAGTGGAGGGTTAAAGGATGTGTGATTATTTTTGCTATGAACAGTGGGATGTTTCTGTTTAAATTCACGGCTAGGGAAGATCTTACCACTATTCTAGCAGGAGGACCTTAGATGCTTGGAAAACATAGCCTGTCCCTATGTAAGTGGAAACCTGGATTTGATAGTGTTGCTAATCTAAATAAAGCTACTCTGGTTTGGATTAGATTCCTGGGCCTTCCTCTGGAGTTCTGGGATGATGAAATCTTCATGTGGATTGCTAACTCGCTCGGTCACTTCATCACCATGGATGGTACAACTAGAAATAAATCAAGGTTAGTATTTGCTAGAATTTGTGTAAGCATTGATGTAAACAAAGTTCTCCCTAATAACATTACTCTTAAGTCCAAGTATGGTCAATGGATCCAACCTATCTTATATGAAAATTCCACGATCTATTGTCAAAATTGCAACAAAAAAGGTCACTTAGCTCCACAATAGGAAGCTCAGTCTGTGGAGGATGTGGAGGACTATCCTTTCAAGGAAGACCTACTGAATATGATCAAATCTCCTGCCAAAGATAAATTTGCTATTGTTATTCGAGATAATACTCAGTCTCTCAATGAGGAGACTAATGGGTCATCCCTTGATGATACCATGGGACCCTCCCCTATTTCAGGTATGATCAGTGGAATGGCCTCCTAACCTTCAAGTCTTGAAGATGGGGAAATCCTTTTGGATGACCCCCCAGAAAAGCAAGCTACTTTCGAGGTCGTGCTTCCCTAAGAGGCCACTCCCCCTGAGCTGACTAGGTTAGACACTCATATGGTAGCAGAGATTGGAAAGGGTTCCCCCTCCAATAAAACACTTACTCCCTGTGCCGAGTCTAGCGTTCCTGGTTTGGAGGGGTGGAGCACGATCAAAAAGAAGGGTAGAGGCCCAGGAAAGAAAGTGATGGATGTGGGTGTTGACACTAAACAAGGTCACTCGTCTTTTAGAGAAACAAGACAATAGGCGGTTAATAAGGACATTGCAATGGGCAGACATAAGACATTGGAGTTAGGCTCCAAGAAAAGCCTAATTAAATGAAAATCTTGTCATGGAACATTAGGGGGCTTAATAACCCTCATAAGCAGTTTTTGGTTAAGAATTGTATTTTTGAAAATAGAACCAACATTTTACTGCTCTAAGAAGTCAAAATGAAAAATGAAGGTTTCCAGTCGATTGCCAGAAGCCTTTGGAAGAATACTGAACATTTAGGTAGTGATGCTTGTGGGGCGTCAGGAGGTATTATCACCATGTGGAATAGTAATATTGTCAAAGGAAGGATGATCAAGAAAAACAAAAAAAAATTTGGCTACCAGAATGGAGATTGACAGCTTTTCTTGGAACCTGATTAACATCTATGCTCTGAATCAGAGAAACCAAAGAAGGGAGCTATGGGATACCCTGTCTACACTCATCTAGAGAGCCAGATATTTGCTGGATACTGATGGGAGATTTTAATACCTCTCTCTTCCCTTCAAAAAAGAGGGGAGGGACTATGGACTTTACTGACAGTATGTTGGACTTGAATGATTTCTTAAACAAAGAAGGTCTAATGAATTTGGAACCACAAGGCAACATGTTTACTTGGTCGAATCAAAGAAAAGACAAGAACCTGATTCAAGTCAGATTAGATAGGGTTGGGATTTCAACTAGATGGAAAATTTTAAGCTCATATACCCTTGATGTCCTTCCCTAAACTACTTTTGATCATAATCCGCTACTCTTATCTTGGAATGATGGAAATAATAAGGGCCCCTTCCCTTTCAGGTTTGAATTAATGTGGACAAAACATCTAGAATTTAAAGATTTGTTGACAAAATGGTGGAATATTGACATTCAAGGCACACCTATGTTCCACCTGACTCAGAAGATAATCATGGTTAAGAAGAAGGTCAAAGGTTGGTATAAATTCAACTTTGAAAACATTTTTGAGGAAAAGAGAAGGATCAATCTGAGGCTAAAAGAGCTACAAAATAGTTTAGAAGAGGGAGATATTATTGAAGCCACTGCTAGGGAAGAAGATATGGCAAGAAAGGAATGGAAAGATCTACTAGGAAAAGAGGAAATATTTTGGAAGCAAAAGTTGAGGATACAATGGCTGAAAGAGGGAGATATGAATACTTCATTTTTCCATCAGTCCATGATGAGGCATAGGAAAAGGAACAATATTACTAAGCTGTTGGATGGTAGAGGAATGTTGGTTGAGAATGATCCGCAAATTGGGGAAGTGGTAGTGGCCTATTTCCAAAATTTCCTTGAAGCACAAAATAGTAGCATTAATCAGCAACTTGTTGATATCATTCCTACCCTCATGAATGAGGAGGACAATGCTCAGTTGGCAAAATGTATTACTATGGAAGAGGTTTGGGCCAACCTCTTTTCTATGGGTGCTTTCAAAGCCTTGGGACCTGATGGTTTCCCTCCTACTTTCTTTCAGGAATTTTGGGAAATTGTTGGGAAAGATGTTACTGAAGCTGCTAGAGATTTCTTTAAATCGGGTAAGCTACTAAAACAACTGAACCACACCTTCATCGCTCTTATCCCCAAAAAGCAAGAGGTTATGTGTATGGGAGATTTTAAACCCATAAGTCTCTGTAATACGGTGTACAAGATCTTCTCCAAAATCATGGTCTTGAGACTCCAACCTATTTTGGAGAAGTTGATCAGCAGCTGTCAAAAAGGCTTTGTTCCAAGCAGACAGATCACTGATGCGACTATCACTACTAATGAAATCATACATTCCATGGAAAAATGTGAAGGCCTGGGCATGGATTTCAAACTTGATATATCTAAAGCCTACGACAGAGTGAGCTGGGAGTTCCTCTTCACAATTTTGAGGAAAATGGGATTCCAAGACAAAGTTTTGCAACTTATCAGAACCTGTGTTACTTTTGTTAGTTACTGTGTTCTGGTTAATGGCATACCGAGAGGTTTTTTCAATGCTGGTAGAGGTCTAAGGCAGGGTGACCCCCTATCCCCATACCTCTTCATTCTTGTGGCTGAGTCTTTATGTAGGGTGTTTGCTTCTCTGCTTCATTCTAAAATCATCAAAAGGGTTAAACCTGCTTCAACAACTGATTCGGAGGTCATCTAGCAATTTGTTGATGACACTATCCTCTTCAATGTGGCTTCGGTGGTGGAAGCCAGGAATTGGAAGAAAGTTCTACATGAGTACGCCATTTTAGCTGGCCAATGCATCAACTTTGATAAGATCCATATCTACTTCTTCAACACCCCGATGGAGTTACAGCAAAAAATCATGAGTATCCTGGGTTGTACGGCGGGTTCTTTCCCTAGAATTTATCTTGGTTTACCCTTCATTGTTAGAGATACCTCCCCGGATTACTGGATCTCCATTATGGAAAGGACATAGAGAAAACTCGCAGGATGGAAAGGCAAGCTGCTGAGTCAAGATGGTAAGTATCAACTTCTCAAAGCCTCTTTACAAGGAATTCCTGTGTACTTTCTAACTCTATTCAAAATGCCTAAATACCTAACTGAGTGACTTGAAAAGATACAAATAACTTTTCTTTGGACTAGAACGGAAGACAAAAAGAGACTTGCCCTGGTTGCTTGGGATAAAGTTTGTAAACCTAAAGTGCAGGGAGGTTTGGTCTAAGAAAGTTGAATCTGCTCAATAAAGCACTCATAACTAAAGTTGGCTGGAATCTTATTGCTAAGGGAAAGGACTGGGGCAGAATAATGAAAGCCAAGTATATGGGGAATTCAACCCCAGAAGACTTCCTCCTTTCCCCTAATTTCCCAAGAGGCTCAGTCATCTAGAATAATGTTATGAAATGCAGGAACTTGCTCCTGAAAGGCAGTAGATGGAAATTGGGAGATGGGGAAAGTATAAGATTTTGGGAGGATGGTTGGATTAAGGGTGGACCCCTAAACAAACGTCAAAACATTCAGGAACTAAGGAATCTAGCTGTTAACCACTTTGGTTCCAAAATGAAGGATTACTTCCAACCGGGCTATGCTTGGGGTAGATTGTCTGAGTGCTGTCAAAGTAAAGCTGAACTATGTAATGCTGTTGAAGAGATTCAATTGCTCCTAAAAAGTTGCAGAATCCCCCTCTTTCTGCAAAATGATAGACTGGTTTGGCAAGAAGACAAGACATGAAGATTCACGGTGAAATCTTCTTATAATTTGACTATCCCTCAGGACAATGACAACCTATGGAAGAATATCTAGAACCATAACCTTATGCCAAAAATGAATCACTTTTGGTGGTTAGCTGTCCAAAATAGAACCCTTACCATTGATAACCTCCAAGTTAGGGGATTCCAAATCCCAAATAGATGTATTCTCTACATGAAAGAGGAGTCTGCTTCTCATCTTTTCTTACAATGCGAGTTTGCTTGGGAGGTCTAGAGTATGGCTCTGAATCTCCTTAATATCCCTTGGTGCAGTAATGGTAACCTTGAAGACCTAGTTAGAGGATGGATCCCCCCTTTGCTAACCTAGTGTGCTGTGAAGTGTGGAAGTAGACACCCCCCCCCCCCCCCCCCCAATTTTATCCTAGTGCATATGGAAGGAAATAAATAATAGACTTTTTAGAGAAAAATTTAGAAGTCCTAAATATGTGTTCGAATCAGCTGTTAGATTGTTGCAAGACATTGTTAGTAACAACTCTATAAAAGCTGTTGAAAACCCCCCCAATGCTAGAGAAATCAACATTATCGAACGGTGGAATATACCCGCAAGCATTTGTAGAGTGGATGACAAAAAGAGAAAGGCCAGAACCAACACCTCTTGGAATCCTCCTCATAGTGACTAGTCAAAAATCAACTTTGATGGTGTTGCCAAAGGCAACCTAGGGTTGGCTAGTAGTGGTGGGGTTATAAGATCAGAGAAAGGCTCTCTGATTGTTGCTTTCGCTGGGAGCATTGAAGAAAATATTAATAATACTGCTGAAGCTATGGCCCTCCTCTGGGGGCTAAAGATTGCCTTGGCTATAGGTATTAAAAATTTAATTGTGGAGGGTGACTCAATGATGATTTTAGAAGCTATGATAAGGAAAAGGAAGTGCTTGATGGCAATTAGAGGATGTCATTAAGGACATACATATCCTTCTTCTAAAGTTTGAAAACAAAGTCCTAAGGCACACCTACAGGGAAGGAAATAATGCTGCTGATCTTATGGCTAACTTAGGGATCAATATTCATCCCCTAAGATGCTGGAGGAGATTAATTAATCTACCGAATAACATTATTGAATGTATACAAAGAGAGACCCCCATTTCTCATGATAGACAAAATGATGATTCTGGGTGACAGAGGCAGTGTTGTGGTGGGCTTCCCAATCATTTTGGGGAGACGTGGCATGAAGGTTAGAGGTGGAGAGCCAACACACTCTTCAAATATGATGTGGCATAATGATTTTTTTGTGTTCATTGAAACAATCAATGCAAATTGGGGGTGGCAGACGAATATGTCTTGTCATCCTGCTTGTAAGGGACAGAAGGGGAGTGACTTGCATGTACGAAGGGCTGGCTGCATTTATGATTCGAATGCCATTGAATTACGGAAAGATGTGCCATTGTGGTTAAAGAAACTTAAGTTTCTTTTTTTCAACACTTCTGGATTTCTCTTGTGCCTCTGCCATATCCTCTGCAACTCTTTGCATAGAAAGTGTATTGTGTTTGTCGGTGGTGAACTTCTTTGCTAGGTGACCATGAGAGTGAAAATTATGGGAGGTGACAAGGTGAGGAAGGAACCCATGAACTGCAAAGAGTTCAGGGAAGATCAACAAGTGTGGAGCATTGCCTATGAAGGAGGTATCACGACGTTCATGGAGTCGCTGGATGGTTACAATGAGAATTTGTTGACCCAGTTTGCTGAGTCATGGGATAGAAAGCACAAGGTGGAAATTGGTGGTATTAGTTTTGTTGTGTCAGAGGCCTCAATTGCAGATGCTACTGGATTGCTATGTACTGGTAATAGGCTCAAAAAATAAACCTGCGTCCTAGACATGGAAGGCCTAAAGTTGTTCTACAAGGAGGGGGAGAAACAAGTTAAGCTGCAAGGCGGTTTCGAGAGAGAGAGATTGGTTGCACCTTGGAACCGGGTATGTTTCCTTATCATGAAGTATTTCATCCTTGAAGGGAGGTATAGGCTATTTTATCATTACCACTTTGCTTTTTTAAATCACTTTCGACACAAAACACTGGTGAATTTCCCTTCTTTTCTATTGTCAAACCTTGAAAACTCTATCCTGCATTTCAAGAAAGTTCAGGTGGATGACCCTACGGCCCTTCCCCTTCATCAAGGTCTTATCTTTCACCTATACCATTATCACCTTGCTCTGAATCTGCCTAAAACTCCTGCTTCTAAACCTGTGGAGGAAAGTTCGAATGATGATTCTATGGACAAAGTTCCCTTGAGCAATAGACTGGCTAAAAAGGGTTCCCTGAAGGTTTCCCAGCCCGCTTCCCTATCCAACAAACCCCTAAGTGGACCCTTGGGACCTCTGTCCAGCTCGCCTATTTCTAAAACCACTTCCTTAGCCATGTCGGGGGGTCGTAGTAGAACCCAACCCCTTGAAACCCCCCATGATAAGTCTCAAGCTGGTGCTATTGAAGGCCTTTGTAATCTGAAAGGCAATTTCCCGGCGTAGGAAAGTAAAAAGCGCAAAGTTGCTAACCCTGCTAAAACCTCTACTGTTAACAAGAGATGCAGTGTGGAAATTGGGAAGAAAGATGTTGAAGAGCTGGGTAAAAATCAACAAACCCTAGGGATTGATGATGATGTTATTATCAAAGTGGTGGTTTTGGGCAAGGATGGTAAGCCCAGAAGGCCTTTTCTACGGAGATCTTTGTGGTTGGCTACCGGTTCTAATTAGGGAATTAAGTTAGTGGAGTACTCTACCACATCTGAAGGGGAAGAAACTGGGCAGGAGGGGGAATTGAAAGAGAAGAAGGCCACTTCTGAGAAAGAGTAGGAGGGTGCGAGTCATTTTGCATCTATGAATAATTCCTTCTATGAAACTAATGAAGAAGACACTGAAGTGCAGGAGACTCTAGACAAAGAAGTCATGAGTGCTAGGAGAGACATGCATTGGTGGAAGCTGGAAGTGGAACTGGCTGATGTTAAGTCTTGATTGACTGTCATGGAAGACAGGGTGAAGAAAATGACCCAGTTGATGCTGAAAACCTCTCTGAATGCTACTGATGCCTTCAATGCTCTGTAGGTGGACAAGACCAGTAATGTGGATGTGCTAATGAAGGACCAAAAAAATCTCTTTAATTTGTTAACTGATGACTGGAAGGCCTTGTTTAGTTAGTTGGTTTCTTGTTTATGCTTTATGCTCTTTTCAGACTTGTTTAAAAAGATTCGATATATGTTTTGTTAATAGTTTTTGGTTGAACTGTTAGTCGGCTGTTGCTAGGCCCGTGCCTTTATTGCTGCCTCTTGGCTCTGTTATCAGGTTCTGCTGCTAGGTTAGAAGCTTATCTTAATAAAAGCACATATATACATTATTATATATATGTTTGTTCCTTAGCCAAGTGAATAAATGCACTTTCCCGTTATTTGTCAACTAAGGGAATATCTTCCACATAACATTCCCGATTAACTACTCCACAGGCAAAATTTTTGGACACGTTTTTGTTTTTCAGCATCAGGGGAAAATACAACAATTGAAGAGTTTAGAAAGTTTTCTGGCGTAAGGGGAAAATGATATGAAATCAAATAAAAAGTGCAAACAAAACAAGATTTCTCTTCCTTTTCATCATCCTGCAGATGCTCATCAACGAGAAAAGAAACAATGAAAAAAAGACAGGCCTGACAAGATTGAACGACTACCTACGTTTTGATCGTCTTGCTTGGCTCTACAGAAATGGAAGCCATTGATTTGAAAAGTCAGCTCTTCCTCTAACAAAGGGAACACCTTCGGCGTAATAATGTATATATTTGTTATTTATTTATTAAAAAAATATATAGAAAATCTATATTATATTTATATTTATTATATATTATATATTAGTTAATATATATCTAATATTATATATTTGTTATTTATATATTTATATACATTTAATATAATATGATTTATTTAATATTATATATTTGTTATCTAAATTTATATTTATTTTATACTATATATTTAATTATATATTATAGAATGTAAATTATTTAATATATTTATAAAATAATATTATAAAAGCATAAATTAATATTAAATATTTATTTAAAATATAATATATAACAATAAATATAATTATATTAGATATAATATATATATAATAAGTATAATTAAGTTATAAATAAATATTAATATTTAATATATAATATATTTAATCTAAATATATAATTTTATAATATTATATTATACTTATAAATATATAAATATAATATATTTTTTATGGTATATAATACTATGTAGGTTTTTGTAACTTATTCCAAATTTAAAGTTCATTTTATTTATGGGGATCAAAATAAAATTGAGTCATATGGAGAACGAGATTCACACCATTCACATAGATGACTGAGAAACTGGTACTATGACAATGTCAACTATTGATAGCGAAAGTTATCTCTCTCTCTCTCTCCATGTCTCTATATCTCCCTCTATAAGAGATATAAGAGAGATAGGGAGATAGAGAGAAAGAGAGGTATAGAGACATAGACTAAGAGACTAAGATAAATAGAGATATAGAGAGGGAGAAAAACAAATATATATAGAGATAGAGAGACAGAGAGGTGTGAATAGAGAGAATTAGAGACTAATCCAAAGTAGAGACAGAGAGGTGTGAATAGAGAGAATTAGAGACTAATCCAAAGTAGAGGAAGAGAGAAATAGAGAGCTAGAGGAAGACAAAGAGAGAGAGATATGGAGAGAGACATGAGAAATTGATGATGCTTATATCTTGATTTGCTTAGTTGTTTAGATTGTATTTAAAGGAGAAAGTTTTGTGTTGGTTTAATAAATCTTGTATATTTTATTCATCTTTTTAACTCTCTAGCTAGTTTTGGATATTTTCTTGTCCTAGGGGTGACATTATGGATTTAGATGTAATACTCACTCACCATCATATGGCATTCTTGTAATACAGATAGCATACTCAATCATGCTTGAACCCAATTCATGATGAGGCTGGATGTATTACATAAACCTTTTATTTGCCCAGTTTTACATTTTTTTCAAATATCTGGGATGATTACATTGAAGAGTTGAGGAAGTTCAATTGTCATGTCTTTAAGTGACGATGATTGTCTTATATCCCTATGTCCCATGTCATTATCTAGCATTGAATGTTCTTTGTGGCATTTAATAAATCCTATGAATCAAAACTCATGACTGTCCACAATAATACTTGAATATACTTTGTTGTGGGATCCTCTCTATTGGTTGAGGGATCCACAACCTTCACCTTCTATAATGCCCCCTCATTTTTGGCTTGTCATAGTTGGTAGTTTTGCTTTGCTCTTTGTTGATCTGAGACAATTGTTAGTCCTTCCATTGCTTATTGTCGGTTCTGAGACACTTGGATTAGTAGGTTTATAGCTTATGGTTGTTTTGATCATGATGCACTATGTTCAACTGTTATAGTTAGATATGTGTTATGAGGTTATGCTGACATTATTCTATTTTAGTTTTGATGGGTTGGACATGATTAGTATTGGTTTATTATGTGCATGTTTTATTAGATCCATTGTTATCTGTTTTCAAATGCAGTGGTTATAATCCTATTCAAGAGCAGGGACGGTGTAGTATTACTCGCTTCGAGTACCCTACTACGTCGCGATTCTCTGACTCTCTGTATGTAGACATATAAGTATTTGATCAAATATAACCAATTGTTCGGATGTAGGCTGCAGGTACCGAACCTCGACTCCCCCTGATAGAGCAGGTTTGAGCGGGTTCTTGCACCAATGGGTATCGGTGATGGGAGATAACGCGAGGTCTATTACACTAGGTCGGTCCTTGTCTTTTGTTGTGGTCTCGAGTCGTGTTGGGACACTTGGTCCTTGCCTTGTTATGTTGGTAATCTTGTGTTGTGGTGTATAGTCGAGTTGCATTTTATAATGCTTAATTATGTTCATGTGTAGTTGGAAAATACTTTAATGATTTATTATTAACTAATAATGCTTCTATTATGTTTATTGGATAATATTTGTTTTGGCTTAGAACTTGGTTTGGCACCTTGGTAAATTTTAAAAATTGACTAGAATTAATTATCTGCTATCCAAGAGTAATTGTGTCATAAGTTGTAGTTACGGGTAATTAGTATATAATTGGTTACAAAATAATTTGTGATATGTGAAATTAATGCCTTGAGTTGTCAATTTTGAAATTGGAAGATTTGGGATCTCTTTTTATAGCAAATTTTTGAATTTCTTGGAGGAGTGGGATGTTGGGTAATAGATGCATGTCTGCATTTATTTTATGAGCTGAACCATTTTTTATATGGGAAAAAAATTATTCTGACGGGAGTGGGAAAGAAAATGGAGATATTGGGGAGAAGAATAGAGAATTTGGGGGTAGTAGTTGCAGAAATTTTGAGGAGGGATTGAAATCCGGGTATGTGATTTGTCTCTCTTTGTAAAAATTTACAATTGTTGTAGCTTGTAAGTTAAATTTTAATACAACATGTTCCGTGTGTGTAATTTGCATGTCCTGTAGATTGGAATCTAGATATCTCTGTGGCTTGTATTGTCTTGTGCCTGTGTAGTTGAATATTGCTCCAACCTCGGTAGATTCCTTCAAAATGTATTCTTCTAGTTTAGCCTTTGTCTTAATCCTTCTGAAATCATGTGCCCATCATTTGCAACCCTGCATTGTGATCTCAATCTTGAGAAATAGATGACTCAATGTTAAGCTTTTATCTATCTCTTGTCCCTGTCGTTCTTGCATTTTATCCCACATTGGTATCTCTCTGATAGAGGTAAAATGCCTAGAAAGAAGTGATTTGGCCTTTATATATAATTTCCCTGCAACTTGTTAGTGCTTGCAACCATGTAGTTGGTCCTCATATTATTCATATTACCTTTTTACCTTGGATTCCTTGCTTCTGTCTGTGTAACCCTAATGTAGAGCTTGTGCCTCCAACATTGCATTGTCTGAATTTGATTTCCTCCAACACTTCCTCCACTGGAGAAATTACCTTGCAATCATGTCTTGGAAATTCGTGTGAAGTTTCTTTTGCAATGTCTTCTTATCTGCTATAAAAATCCCTTAATGGCTGAGAGACAATTGTTCAAATCATCATTTGTATAAGATATAAAGCACAACTTGAAGCATATAGAAAATAAATTATGTTTTGATCGCGTAGGAATTCTCATTAATTTAAGTTTAGGAATTTGGAACTCTGTATTAGAAAATTTCCATTTCTATCTTTTAGACAACTAGCTGATTCCATTCTTTTTGCTGCCACTGCATAGATAGGTTTTGTTTTTAATATAGCTTATGCTTAGAAATCATAGGCTGGATTGTCATGTCCATTGCGGACTGGTGTTATGGTAAACCTCATTTTCTAATTGGAGAGTGAGCACGTTTAGAACCCTTTTGTTTTGTGCCAGTCAAAGACCGCGAGCTGTGTAGTTATGGCAAGTATCTAGGGAGTGGTGCTCATGTTTAGTTTTTTTAGTCATTTTTGGTTAAGACTCTGTAGTCAAAAAAGGGTGCAGGGTAGTCGGTGTTCACATCAACTTATTTGTTAGTCGAAATGGCTTCGTGTGGTAGCTTAGTAGTAGGGTCGATGGGGAGGCCTTTGCGTATGGGGAAAAAGAAATACCTTGTCTTTTAGTTATGTTTATTAGAATCTTAGCGGTAGGTAAATCCATATGTATCTTGTTTTAAATTCGTAAGTGGTAATAGGTTAGTAAATGGTATAGGGTTATAGTATTTGTCAGATTTTGTTATATGTAGATAGAAAATTGAGCTTATAGGAAATTATTAAGGTTTATAATGTTTATTGTTTTAAGTTGTAATTCATAGTATGATAAATGGCATGTGATCGGCCTTGTGAAATGTATACATTGCCTAGGAATTATAGTATTAGAAGATAAAGTTAGGAGTGATTCTAGTTGTTTGTAAAGGAATTATAGCTAGTTAATTATTGGACGGTAACTTATGTTAATAGGAAAAATGTTCATATAATAGTGTTTTGTTTGAAATTGTTATTGGTAAATGGTAGTTGGTAAGTTACACTTAAAGGAAATTATAGATGCGTAATGTTGGTTTAGAAGATGCTAGTTGGTTATATGAATTAGTTAGTATACTCATTAAATGCAAATTTGTTCATACTAGCCTAGGAAACTAGATTTCTAAGGTGAAGCCCACGTCAATAATATAGTATATGTTAAACCATTTTTTTTCGTTGAGAGTAAGAGCTTTGTTAAGATCGATGGATTATATCCTCCTTTTAGAGTTATGTCAAGATTGTTTTCAAATATGGTCTTGTTTGGCAATTTACTTGATTGGGAGTATTGATGCTTTTGAGTAGTTATTTCCTTGATACATTGTTGTAGTAAATAAATGTAGCGATAGAAATTTTAGAGTAATTTGTATTAATGTTTCTAGTTTCATGAGGTAACACTATTGTGCTAATCAGGTATTAATTACCTTGTTAAATATTAATTTGCTAGTTATGCTTGTAATGCTCTATTTCGTGCTTCGTAAATGGTGGATATCATTGTATATGTATTTTTCTTCATTTTAGATACTTTGATCCGATTGTCGGTTTATACCATCTATTGTTGTTATTACAGTATGGTCAGAATTTCTTATTTGTGTTGTGTCAGATTTTTGCATTGTTACATCCAGGTTATTTGGTTACTTTTGTCTTGAGTCATATTGTGATGAGACATGTTGTAAATCATCTATATCCTTGTTTTATGTTGTGATACGGATTTATGAAAGTGGCCTTGTGTGCAATTACCAACTCCAGAGGTTAGGACGATTGGGTCTTCAAACATTATTGTTGTCATTCTGTCCTGATGATCCTTGACTTGAGTGGTTTAACGGGTAAGGAAAAGTTTTATTACTGAATGGGAAGTGGAAGTGATGGATTGTAAAAATCAGATGTTATCAGTTTCCTTACTCTTGTATGTCTTGTTTTTGAATACTGATTAGGAGTGCTAGTTGTATGAGGGGAAGTGGCTTCCATGGTGGGGCCGGTGCCCAAAGTGGCTGCTTGGAAAACCCCATGGAAGTGGTAAGCAAGTGATAACTAAAATAATTGATTTAGGTGGGTTGGGTAGTGATACACATAACAAGATAAGTATGATGCCTCACCCATGCCTTGAGTGCTCTCATAGGCTAAGGATGGGATGAGAAGGCCTGGTTGGCAAGGTCGACCTCCTTGTTTCCATGAGAGGATGTGTTGACTCCGCATGTGTCACCCTATGGGGCTGGTGCCTATAGAGAGGTCTCTAGGAAAACCATAGATGGGGGCTGGCTTCTAGTGAGAGATAGCCTGGAAAATCCATGATAGGACCATGCGATGACACTCTCCCTACTGCAACGTAGCTACTTCCTATTTTATCTTTGTTGTTACCTCTGGAGTGCAGATTTGTCTTGATGGTTGATTCTATCTTGTTTTGATGATTTGATTGTCTTGTTTTGGTGAGTACTGTCTTGTCTGTGCTGCCTTGTTATCCTGTTTGCCTGCATGGAGTCTGTATCTTGTTGTTGTATTCCTTGTTGTAACCTTGGTCTAGTGGAGCCTCGATGTTATCTCCTAGCTCAGAGGGGTGGACCTCAGGGTTCCACATGGTTGGGTGGCAGAGCTATCCATTGGTCTACTTGGAGATTTGGTTCGAGTCCTGTGCAGAGGAGTTCCAGTTCCAGATTGCTTCCCACCTTCAGTGTTGATGTATACTTTCATATGTACTCATTTGTAAACCGACATGATCGGTCTTGTAATCTTGTATTGTAACTTTGTATATTAACTATCTTGCAAATGTAAAGATTGTTCTGTCTCTAGTTTTAGTTAATTGCATATCACTTGTGTGGTTTAAACTCTATTTTCACTGATGCAGTTATGTTTCCCTAGAGGAGTTAGAAGTGCACTTTTCGTTACGTTGTGTATTATGTTACCTTTGGTTATTAATGTTGCAATATCTTGCTTTAAAAAAAAAATTATTTCTGTAATTTTGCACCTTTTGGTCTAGCACTCTAGGGTTGCATGATGACGCATCACATTTGGTATCGGAGCCAAGTTTAAACACTGGGTACTTTGGTTACAATTGAGCCCATTATGTGACGTAGTGCCTAAACTCTGTAGAATAACTTTATCCCTGTTGTGACCCTTTCTGAATGTAATAATTTGCCTTTGGGTGTTGTAGGTAGATGCCTAGAGGTAGGGGCCGAGGTCATGGTAGAGGTAGGGGTCGTGGGAGAGGTGGTGGCGGTACGCCTCCTCCCAGTTCTCCTCATGAGAGTGCCCATGAAGGCGGGGGTCAGAACATGGAGGGTCAGGGCTAGCCTGAGGGAGCCCGGTTGAGATAGTTACTTGAGGAGGCCCTTGCCCGTTTAGGCCCTAGACAGGAGGTTGAGCAACCTAGAGGAGGTCAAGAGGTAGATTAGCTGAGTCCTAGAGAGAGAGAGATCTCCTAGGTGGAGAGAGTTGACATTGGAGCAGGAGGCCACATTACCCAGCCATATGAGAGATTTATTGAGGGTACGCCCTCCCACCTTTGATGGTGCTAGTAGTGGTCTAGAGGCGGAGACGTGGTTATTGGATATAGGTAGGTGTTTCACCATGCATCTGTATGGCAGGAACACCAAAGCCAGATGTGCTATTTTGCTTCTCTGAGGGTTTGCTTCGACTTGGTGGCGGTTAGAGGAACAAAAGCTGTATTTGGACATTAGCACCGTCTCTTGGGAGTTGTTTTTAGAGAGGTTCAGAGCCTGTTTCCTTTCTGATCATTGAAGGTAGTGCCACGTAGATGAGTTTCATGAGTTGCGGCAGATGGCCATGTCAGTTAAGTAGTATGAGCGCAGATTTTATGATCTCAAGCAGTGTGGGTATCGGAGATGACGAGTCTATGTTGGTGCAACATTTTATTAGGGGCTTGAATGCCCAGATTAGTGGAGGAGTTTGTGTATTCAAACCTAAGTCTATGGAGGTTGCAGTGGAGAAAGCTCGGTTAGTGGAGGAGAATTTGGCTATGGCACTTGGTGGGCATACAGGTGTGCACATTGGTAGTGCACCTTCTGTAGGTGTTGGTGGTTAGTCTCAGACATTCAGCTCTTCAAGAGACCATCATGCACCTGACAAAGGTGAGCAGCAGCTACAACAATGTTCTCAGACACAACCAAAGAGCACTCAATTTCAACAGGTTAGCAAATTTCAAAACAAGAAGAACCAGAATTTGCAGCATTCTAGGCAAGAATGTGCTGAGCGTGCTGGTTAGGGCACGCAGTCCGCAACGAGCAGGGGTAGTTTCCAGCAGTCTAGTGCTTTTCAGGATGACAATGGTTTTGGTAGAGGTTCAGGATGTTTCTCTTGTGGACAACAGGGCCATATAGCCAGGTAGTGTCCACAAAGGAACGCTTCAGGTTTTGGTCAGAGACTAGCAACTTCAGAGCCGACTGTAGGTGACGCAGGGAGGTCTCATAGAGTGTTCGCAGCGATTGAGCATCAGGGGACAACTTTGGAGACCGCAAGTAGAGGACATACAACCTTATTTGGAGATCGTGTGAGAGCTTCAGCATCAGGAGCAAACTCTCAGGGGCAGAGTCATGGTTTAGGTCAGGGTCCAGTGGGACCCTAGTGATGAGACTCCTTCCTGAGAGGATGCTTCCAGGGTGAGAGAGTCATACCCTTACTTTTTGCAGGCTTCCAAGAGTAAGCTTGACTCTAGGGGGGAGGATGTAATGCTCCCTCAGTTTTGGCTTGTGATAGTTGGTAGTTTTGCTTTGCTCTTTGTTGATCTGAGACAGTTGTTAGTCCTTCCATTGCTTATTGTCGGTTCTGAGACACTTGGATTAGTAGGTTTATAGCTTATGGTTGTTTTGATCATGATGCACTATGTTCAACTGTTATAGTTAGATATGTGTTATGAGGTTATGCTGACATTATTGTATTTCAGTTTTGATGGGTTGGACATGATTAGTATTGGTTTATTATGTGCATGTTTTATTAGATCCATTGTTATCTATTTTCAAATGTAGTGGTTATAATCCTATTCAAGAGTAGGGACGGTGTAGTATTACTCGCTTCGAGTACCCTACTACGCTGTGATTCTCTGACTCTCTGTATGTAGACATATAAGTATTTGATTAGATATAACCAATTGTTTAGATGCAGGCTGTAGGTACCGAACCTCGACTCCACCTGATATAGCAGGTTTGAGCGGGTTCATGCACCAATGAGTATCAGTGATAGGAGATAACGCGAGGTCTATTCCACTAGGTCGGTCCTTGTCTTTTGTTGTGGTCTCGAGTCGTGTTGGGACACTTGGTCCTTGCCTTGTTATGTTGGTAATCTTATGTTGTGGTGTATAGTCAAGTTGCATTTTATAATGCTTAATTATGTTCATGTGTAGTTGGAAAATACTTTAATGATTTATTATTAACTAATAATGCTTCTATTATGTTTATTGGATAATATTTGTTTTGGCTTAGAACTTGGTTTGACACCTTAGTAAATTTTAATAATTGACTAGAATTAATTATCTACTATCCAAGAGTAATTGTGTCATAAGTTGTAGTTACGGGTAATTAGTATATAATTGGTTACAGAATAATTTGTGATATGTGAAATTAATGCCTTGAGTTGTCAATTTTGAAATTGGAAGATTTGGGATCTCTTTTTATAGCAAATTTTTGAATTTCTCGGAGGAGTGGGATGTTGGGTAACAGATGCATGTCTGCATTTATTTTATGAGCTGAACCATTTTTTATATGGGAAAAATTTTATTCTAAGGGGAGTGGGAAAGAAAACAAAGATATTGGGGAGACGAACAGAGAATTTGGGGGCAGGAGTTGGAGAAATTTTGAGGAGGGACTGAAATCCGGGTATGTGATTTGTCTCTCTGTAAAAATTTACAATTGTTGTAGCTTGTAAGTTAAATTTTAATACAGCATGTTCTGTGTGTGTAATTTGCATGTCCTGTAGATTGGAATCTAGATATCTCTGTGGCTGTATTGTCTTGTGCATGTGTAGTCGAATGTTGCTCCAACCTCGGTAGATTCCTTCAAAATGTATTCTTCTGGTTTAGCCTTTGTCTTAATCCTTCTGAAATCATGTACCCATCATCTGCAACCCTGCATTGTGATCTCAATCCTGAGAAATAGATGACTCAATGTTAAGCTTTTATCTATCTCTTGTCCCCGTCGTTCTTGCATTTTATCACACATTGGTATCTCTCTGATAGAGGTAAAATGCCTAGAAAGAAGTGATTTGACCTTTATATATAATTTCCTTGCAACCTGTTAGTGCTTGCAACCATGTAGTTGGTCCTCATATTATTCATATTACCCTTTTACCTTGGATTCCTTGCTTCTGTCTGTGTAACCTTGATGTAGAGCTTGTGCCTCCAACATTGCATTGTTTGAATCTGATTTCCTCCAACACTTCCTCCACTGGAGAAATTACCTTGCAATCATGTCTTGGAAATTCGTGTGAAGTTTCTTTTGCAATGTCTTCTTATCTGCTATAAAAATCCCTTAATGGTTGAGAGACAATTGTTCAAATCATCATTTGTATAAGATATAAAGTACAACTTGAATCATATAGAAAATTAATTATGTTTTGATCACATAGGAATTCTCATTGATTTAAGTTTAGGACTTTGGAACTCTGTATTAGAAATTTTCCATTTCTATCTTTTAGACAGCTAGCTGATTCCATTCTTTTCGCTGCCACTACATAGATAGGTTTTGTTTTTAATATAGCTTATGCTTAGAAATCGTAGGTTGGATTGTCATGTCCATCGCAGATTGGTGTTATGGTAAACCTCATTTACTAATTGGAGAGTGAGCACGTTTAGAACCCTTTTGTTTTGTGCCAGTCAAAGACCGTGAGCTGTGTAGTTATGGCGAGTATCTAGGGAGTGGTGCTCATGTTTAGTTTTTTTTAGTCATTTTTGGTTAAGACTCTGTAGTCAAAAAAGGGTGTAGGGTAGTCAGTGTTCACAACAACTTATTTGTTAGTCGAAATGGCTTCGTGTGGTAGCTTAGTAGTAGGGTCGATGGGGAGGCCTTTGCGTATGGGGAAAAAGAAATACCTTGTCTTTTAGTTATGTTTATTAGAATCTTAGCGGTAGGTAAATCCATATGTATCTTGTTTTAAATTCGTAAGTGGTAATAGGTTAGTAAATGGTATAGGGTTATAGTAGTTGTCAGATTTTGTTATATGTAGATAGAAAATCGAGCTTATAGGAAATTATTAAGGTTTATAATGTTTATTGTTTTAAGTTGTAATTCATAGTATGATATATGGCATGTGATCGGCCTTGTGATATGTATACATTGCCTAGGAATTATAGTATTAGAAGATAAAGTTAGGAGTGATTCTAGTTGTTTGTAAAGGAATTATAGCTAGTTAATTATTGGACGGTAACTTATGTTAATAGGAAAATTGTTCATATAATAGTGTTTTGTTTGAAATTGTTATTGGTAAATGGTAGTTGGTAAATTACACTTAAAGGAAATTATAGATGCGTAATGTTGTTTTAGAAGATGCTAGTTGGTTATATGAATTAGTTAGTATACTCATTAAATGCAAATTTGTTCATACTAGCCTAGGAAACTAGATTTCTAAGGTGAAGCCCACGTCAATAATATAGTATATGTTAAATCATTTCTTTCCATTGAGAGTAAGAGCTTTGTTAAGATCGATGGATTATATCCTCCTTTTAGAGTTATGTCAAGATTGTTTTCAAATATGGTCTTGTTTGGCAATTTACTTGATTGGGAGTATTGATGCTTTTGAGTAGTTATTTCCTCGATACATTGTTGTAGTAAATAAATGTAGCGATAGAAATTTTAGAGTAATTTGTATTAATGTTTCTAGTTTCATGAGGTAACAATATTGTGCTAATCAGGTATTAATTACCTTGTTAAATATTAATTTGCTAGTCATGCTTGTAATGTTCTATTTCGTGCTTCGTAAATGGTGGATATCATTGTATATGTATTTTTCTTCATTTTAGATACTGTGAGCCGATTGTCAGTTTATACCATCTATTGTTGTTATTACAGTATGGTCGAAATTTCTTATTTGTGTTGTGTCATATTTTTGCATTGTTACATCCAGGTTATTTGGTTACTTTTGTCTTGAGTCATATTGTGATGAGACATGTTGTAAATTGTCTATATCCTCATTTTATGTTGTGAGACAAATTTATGAAAGTAACCTTGTGTGCAATTACCAACTCCAGAGGTTAGGACGATTGGGTCTTCAAACATTATTGTTGTCATTCTGTCCTGATGATCCTTAACTTGAGTGGTTTAACGGGTAAGGAAAAGTTTTATTACTGAATGGGAAGTGGAAGTGATGGATTGTAAAAATCAGATGTTATCAGTTTCCTTACTCTTGTATGTCTTATTTTTGAATACTGATTAGGAGTGCTAGTTGTATGAGGGGAAGTGGCTTCCATGGTGGGGTCGGTGCCCAAAGTGACTACTTGGAAAACCCCATGGAAGTGGTAAGCAAGTGATAACTAAAATAATTGATTTAGGTGGGTTGGGTAGTGATACACATAACAAGATAAGTATGATGCCTCACCCATGCCTTGAGTGCTCTCACAGGCTAAGGATGGGATGAGAAGGCCTAGTTGGCAAGGTTGACCTCCTTGTCTCCATGAGAGGATGTGTTGACTCCGCATGTGTCACCCTATGGGGCCGGTGCCTATAGAGAGGTTGCCAGGAAAACCATAGATGGGGGCTAGCTTCTAGTGAGAGATAGCCTGGAAAACCCATGATAGGACCATGTGATGACACTCTCCCTACTGCAACGTAGCTACTTCCTGTTTTATCTTTTATTGTTACCTCTGGAGTGTAGATTTGTCTTAATGGTTGATTCTATCTTGTTTTGATGATTTGATTGTCTTGTTTTGGCAAGTACTGTTTTGTCTGTGCTACCTTGTTATCCTGTTTGCCTGCATGGAGTCTGTATCTTGTTGTTGTATTCCTTGTTTGAACCTTGGCCTAGTGGAGCCTCGATGTTATCTCCTAGCTCAGATGGGTGGACCTCAGGGTTCCACATGGTTGGGTGGCAGAGCTATCCATTGGTCTACTTGGAGATTTGGTTCGAGTCCTGTACAGAGGAGTTCCAGTTCCAGATTGCTTCCCACCTTCAGTGTTGATGTATACTTTCATATGTACTCATTTGTAAACCGACATGATCTGTCTTGTAATCTTGTATTGTAACTTTGTATATTAACTATCTTGCAAATGTAAAGATTGTTTTATCTCTAGTATCAGTTAATTGCATATCACTTGTGTGGTTTAAACTCTATTTTCACTGATGCAGTTATGTTTCCCTAGAGGAGTTAGAAGTGTACTTTTCTTTACGTTGTGTATTATGTTACCTTTGGTTATTAATGTTGCAATATCTTGCTTTAAAAAAAAAAATTATTTATGTAATTTTGCACCTTTTGGTCTAGCACTCTAGAATTGCATGACGAGGCATCACACCTTCACGATGGGTATCACCAGAACTTGTCCCACTCAAAACACATTGCCTTCCTTGCAACTTAGTCTTATGAAAACATTTTCCCCATAAGATCAACTCTGTCTTATGCCTTTGTCATGCTCACCCCAAGTTCTCCCAACTCACTATAACATTTACACCTTCTCAGTACATTCATGCACTTGGTACATTTGGAGCTCTATGTTCTTTCCTTGAAAGACTTTCCTCCTTGTCAAACTTGATAATGACCTCCCAAATGAACTTCATCTTCAACATAGTCCTCTTTCAAACTTAGGCCTCCAATACACAATATTTTCTCAAAATTTTGACATGGTCACCCAAAGCTCACATGTCCCTACAATCCTTGCTCCAATCTCAACATGTCCTTAGCAATCTCTTTGCTCCACGAGCTTCCTTGCTTTAGCACTTTGCATCCAATGCCTTTCCCATGCCTTCACTTAAAGAATCTAGCAAAGGAATTCAAACACAATTCTACCAACCAAGAAGCTTGATGAAATTGATAGAGAGAGACAAAGAGATAGAGAGAGATAGAAAGACAAAGATCAAGATAAAGAGATATAGCTATATAGAGAGATAAAGAAGGAGAGAGAAATAAAGAGATATGGTAAGAGAGAGATAAAGAAAGAAGATTGCAACAACTTATAATCAATGTAGATCATGTATATCTTGAATAGACAAATTACTTCTCCAAATATAAATCTATCAACAGTGCAAGATGATTGAAATTACTTCTCCAAATTACTTCTCCAAATATAAATCTTTGAAAGATCTAGAACAGAGATTGCATCCGGTACTCAAACTAAAGGTAATATCTTCCACTTGGTTGGTACTGGTAAAAGTTGCTTATTTGTTCAAGTTGATCAGAGTTGGTTATGGCATAGAAGGATGTGTCATGTGAATTTTGATAATATCATCAAAATAAGCAACACTCAGGCTGTAAGAGATCTTCCAAAATTGGTGAAACCTACTAATAGCTTGTGCAAGGAATGTCAGTTGGGTAAGCTGAGCAGAGTCACATTCAAAAGCAAGGAACTGTCTTCTACCGGACTATTGGACTTAGTTCACACTGATCTTTGTGGTCTGGCAAGAACCAAAAGTATTCAAGGTGATAGATACTTCATGCTGCTAATAGATGACTATTCCCAGATGATGTGGGTAACCTTTCTAAAGGAGAAATCAGAAGCTCTTGAGAAATTCAAAATATTCAAGGCTATGGTAGAGAATGAAACAGGAATAAAGTTGAAATGTCTGAGGTTTGATAGAGGTGGAGAATTCACATCCGGTGAGTTCATAGAATTCTATGAGAAACATGGAATTAAGAGACAATTGTCTGCTCCGAGGACTCCACAGCAGAATGGAGTAGTGGAGAGAAAGAACCGGACCATCCAAGAAGCATCTAGGACTATGATGATAGAAGCAAATGTTCCTCAGATCTATTGGAGAGAAGCTGTCAGCACTGCAATCTATACTCTTAATCGAGTTCAAATCAGAAGTAATATCGGTAAGACCCCTTATGAACTCTGGTTTGGCATTACTCCTACTGTAAGATATTTTAGAGTCTTTGGTAGCAAATGTTACATCAAAAGAGATGAAGATTTAGGCAAGTTTGATGGTAGAAGTGATGAAGGAATATTCTTGGGTTACTCTACTCAAAGCAAAGCATACCGGTGTTATAACAAGAGACTAAGAAAGATGATAGAAAATACAAATGTAAAGGTTGATGAGGGAATAAAGAAACCCTCAAGGTTTTATGAATATGATGAAGATGATTAGAATGGTGTTCTAGTTCAAGGAGCTCAATCCTCTTCTGAAAATCAGATTCAGACTGATCCAGTAAATCAAGAAGAAGAGATGGGTCTGAATGAGCCTGATCAAGAAGCAGAAGTGCAAGAAACTCCCAAAGTTCCAAGGTATGTAAGATTGAACCACTCTGAAGATCAGATCATAGGTGACAAAAGCAAAGGTGTGCAAACTAGAAGGAAAATTGCTCAAAATTCAGATGAATATTGTTTGATTTCAAAGATTGAACCTAAGACAATAAATGAAGCCTGCAATGATGAAAACTGGACCAAAGCAATGGAGGAAGAATTGATGCAAATTGAGAAAAATCACACTTGGGATCTTGTTCCTAGACCTAGAAATAAGAATGTGATTGGAACCAAATGGGTCTTCCGGAACAAACTAAATGAAGTTGGTGAAGTAATCAGAAATAAAGCCAGATTGGTCTGCAAAGGCTACTCTCAAATAGAAGGAATTGATTTTGAAGAAACCTTTGCTCCGGTGGCAAGAATTGAAGCAGTCATATTATTACTTGCATTTACTGCCTTCAAGGATTTCAAGGTGTATCAGATGGATGTCAAGTCTGCTTTCCTGAATGGTGACTTAGAAGAACAAGTGTACATTGAACAACTGGATGGATTTCAGTTATCTGAGCATGGTGATATGGTCTACAAATTAAAGAAGGCACTGTATGGACTAAAGCAAGCCCCAAGAGCATGGTATGAAAGACTGGACAAACATCTTTTGAAGATTGGTTTCAACAAAGGTACTGCTAATAGTAACCTATATTTCAAAATTGATCATGAAAACATCTTGATTGTTGAAGTATTTGTTGATGATATCATCTTTGGAGGAAGAGACAGTATGTGTAAAACCTTTGCAAATCAAATGAAAAGTGAGTTTGAAATGTTAATGCTCAGTGAAATGAATTTCTTCTTGGGTCTGCAAATTACTTAGACAAAGAAAGGAATCTTTATTTCTCAGACCAAATATGTGAAAGAATTGTTGAGGAAATTTGGAATGGAAGATTCAAAGCCAATGAACACTCCCATGGAAACCGAATGTAAGTTGAGCAAAGATGATGACTCCCTTAAGACAGATCAAACAAAGTACAGATCAATGATTGGAGGATTATTATATCTCACTCAAACTAGACCAGACATAATGCAGGTTGTTGGTCTTGTGGCGAGATTCCAGGCTGATCCTAGAGAATCCCATGTCATGGCAATCAAAAGGATTTTTAGGTACCTAAAAGGAACAGTTGAGTATGGTCTGTGGTATCCTGGAGACCATAATTTTTCTCTTCATGCATATACAGATGCAGATTGGGTAGGAGATGTGGATGACAGGAAGAGTACCAGTGGGGGAGCATTCTTTTTGGGGAAAAGATTGGTTTCTCGGCTAAGCAAGAAACAAGAGGTAATATCCTTGTCTACAACTGAAGCAGAATACATTGCAGCAACAGGTAGTTGCACTCAAGTTTTGTGGATGAAGCAGATGCTAAGAGATATTAAAGTAGAATATGAGAAGCCTATCACAATTTTCTGTGATAATTCAAGTGCAATAAATATTTCTAAGAATCTAGTGTTGCATTCTAAGACTAAGCATATATCTATCAAGTTTCACTTTCTAAGAGAGCAAGTGAACAAGGATGAAGTCAGATTGGAGTATGTGCCCTCCAAGGATCAGATTGCAGATATCTTTACTAAACCTCTTCCCAAGGACTCTTTTGAGTATCTTAGGGAGAAGTTAGGGGTTATTGCCCCTCCGGTGATAAACTAGGATGCACTGATGTGCATCAATCCAGTGGATATCACAGTCATATCTTGTGATCCAGATTGATGATAAGGGAGCTGCTACTCAGGGGGAGCAGCTGGTATGTTATGAAGTAATGAAGTTACAAGTATGAGCCCTTTGCCATTGATGTCAAAGGAGGAGAGAAGGCATATGAAAAACAAGTGGTTTCTGATCAAAGGGGGAGCAATAAAGGAAGAGAAGACATGTGAATAGTTGTTGCTGTTAGGGGGAGTTGTAATAGCAAGGAGAAGTTCTTGTCTTGATGGTTTTTTACATCATATGTTGCCATCAATGACAAAGGGGGAGATTGTTGCAAGTATGGGCCTAACCGGTGTTTTCATTGATGTCAACATACTCATGTTGCATTAATGAGAAGGATTAGATGAGTTGTGTGCTGAGGATATTGAGAAAATGAGTCTCAATCAGGAACAGTGATGACAAGAAGGTAAAAGTCCTCAATAGTTTGAGGATCAGAGGATGCGGTTTAAAGGGTTTGTAGATATAAGTCTTGAGATTCTCCAGGCAAGTTTTTAGAGGTCCGCATGAAGATCTGAAGAAGTTATGGTCACTCAAGTAGAACCGGTTCCGACAGGTGTTCAGAGGTGACAGAGTGCCACAGATAGGTCCGGTGAGATCCAGAATTTCATTATCCCGTTCTGTGGATTTGAGGGAGTGTTGAGGACATTCCTGTGAAGCATCAACTAGATTGGTTCATGGGTTGAAGGTTCGGAAGAGCCTACTCATTTGTGACAGTCATGACAGACTGTGTTCTTGAAGCTCTGGATGAAGGAGAGAAGAATTCCAGTAGGATGATGAAGTGTGGATGTTCTTGGTGATTCAGGGAAGGTTATGATGATTGTTGTATCATGTCTAGATCATGTTAGTGGTCCACATTGAAGTTAGAGTTTGCATTTGAAGAATAACCACAGATATTGGTGTTCTTCTTGAGACTAGCTGACCAGATGTATTACACATCTTGCAGATGTTCTTGTAGGTGTTTGCCGACTTAGATGATTGTTCCTAAGTCGATGCCTTGTATAAATAAGGGATTGTGAAGGCATTTTGAAGTGTGTATTGTGGTGATGAGTGTGTGGTAGCGAAGAGAAGTGCGAAAGGCAGAGCAGAAGTATTGGGCTTAAATGAAACTGATTCAAGCATGCTGAAGATGCTATTCTCTAGTTCATAAAGGTGATACTTACTCCTTTGTAGACAGTGTGTCTCTTGTAGGCAGTGAGTCTCTTGTGAGCAGTGTGCTCGGGCAGTGAGCCCTAATTGGCATGTGCCATTTTGTTCTTTCTATTCTTCTAACAAAGAATACATTCTTGGGTTAATCATCCCGTGGTTTTTTCTTTAATCGGGTTTTCCACGTCAAAAATCTTGGTGTCTTATGTGTTGATATGTTTCTGCTTTTGATTTGAATGCATTATGGTTCATGATTAATATTATACTAATCACTAAAGAAGATTCAAGTGTTTAAATAGAGAAAGATTCGCACAACTGATTCACCCCCCCTCTCAGTTGTATGCCCTAAGTCTAACATATACCCCGGTCAAGTAGTTAGAGATTGACATCAAAACATAAAGAATAACAGAAGCATAGTATTACATACAGATTATAACAATAAGATAATATAGAAATATCTAGTACCAATAGATCTCCATATATATATACATCCATTATTCGGTAGGTCTAAGTCTCTATCTCATCATATATACCTCATCTATCTGACTTCTATGTCAGTATCATATCTCATCTATCACACACTACTCTATCTTACTTATCCTATCCTACATATATAGTGTATCTATTACATATAGGGATGTATCCTTTAGCATCTTCTATTGGCTTCCAGCCTCCATATAATGTATGCGCCAACTTTCGGTTGGCTTTGTTCCATGCCCTGCATCCTGCTAACATCATCCCCTCTTCAAAACTATGTCTTGTCCTCAAGACATGCAAAATTAGCTGCTAGGTAAGATAGTCTTGTAGATCTACTTTAGCTGCGCTAGACTATTATCCCATTGCTTCTTAGCCTTAGACAACATAATTATTTGCCCTTTTATCTTTATATATGTGTCCTTTGCTTCTGTTATGGTTTCTGGTATCTATATTGTTTGTGTGATCTGCTTAGCTTCTGCAAAACTATCGGTCAGATTAGCCAATCTAAGGTTGACCACCTCCCTTAACTATTTTATCTAGCCCCTTATTTGATCTCTTTAGTCTTGGAGCTGTTAATGCTGGTTGTGGAGTGTCTCCACCTGCATTGTTATTACTCCATCCTTATCCATCAGAGGATGATACTGGGCTACCACATTTGTTATTTATAGTTTGATGTAGGGGCATCTTCTTAATTTTTGAATTTTATGATTTTTGGGTTGATATGCTGGGTTAGATGGCAGGATACAGGTAGAAGGAAGCTCATGTCACCAAAGTGACAGGTACATTAACAGTTAATTAGTAGTTTTCCAGAGGACTGATAAAGGGAAGATGGATGGTCGAGTACGTTAGAAGAAGTTAGTAGTTGCCAGGCTTCAGTTACAAATGTAGAAGGCAGTCAGTAATAGTTGAAGAAGTGGATGAGGTTGCAAAGGGAATAAGAGGTATGCGGCAGAAGTGACAGTGGATGGAGGGCGGTTATGCAAAGGCCGAATCACCATTCTTGTAGAGAGAGAGCGATTAAGCTAAGAAACGGCACACAATTAAGATGGGAAAGTGTAGTAGGTAATGCTCAACCATGCTGGGCATAGTGGTTAGAAGTTAGAGTAACGGTTGCAGAACAATTTTTGGAAAGATGAGGATTCACCATCCCTTTTGAAGGAGGGTCGATAATATATCTGTAGGAGGATGAATGCATGCAGAGGGGAGGAGGAGGTCGATTGATGAAGGTTGAAGGCCAAATATCGAGGGTCGTCTGATAGAAGGAAATCAGTGAGAGGCTTACAAAAGGAAAATAATAGATGTTGAAGGTCGAAGCCGTGGGCAATTGGAAAAGTGGTCGAAAGTAGGTATCAAGACCGATTAGGAGTAGGCTGAAACGTTGCAGATAAAAGAGGCCAAACACAACAAAAAAAAGAGAGACTAAATGCAGAGGGCCGTTAGAAGAACATACACCATATAAAGAAGAAGGCTGAGTGTAGAAGGAAGTAAGAAGAGGTGGCAGACGACAGAATGATAGGGAGAACAACCCACAATGGTAGAACCAAAGCAAGGAGGATGAGTAGAGATGAGGCCATAGGCCCTAAAATATGTAATGTCATGTTTGACAGTAGAATAGAACAAAGAAGAATCGGTTTTGTGACATTGTCTTTGTGATTTCATAGTTAATAAAAGCTGCGGTGAAGTTGTAGCAGGAGAAGAAAATGTATGTAAGGTAAGCGCAAAGCAAATTGATTGTGTTGATGATGATTATGAGACTTTGAATGAAATTTATGAATATGAGAGGATTGTGGATGAGAAAGAAATAAGGAGGAATAAATACCAGAAGCAGCAAAAGGGTGAGCAAAAGTGGATTGGAAAGTATAGAAAAGAGGAAAAGTTGGCTGGAAGTGTTGAACAGGAAAAGAGGACAGTAGTGGCATATGTTGCAAAACATGAAAGTGCAGATTTGGATATGGGAGTAATAATGAATGATGAAGATGATGCAACAATAGAATTTGAAGGAGGAGAAGCAATAGAAAACATTGAAGAAGATTTGTGGAAACAATTTGCAGCCTTTGAGCAAGAGTGGAATGAAAACATTAAAGGTTTGAGAAAATGTGGGACAACCAAGAACACCCTTAGGGAGGTTGAAGATAATGAAATAGAAGTTGTTGTAGAAATGAAATATGTTGCATTCATGACAAGTTATGAGATAGATATTATGAGGCATGAGAAGGAAAATGAATCTGAAACTGATTTGTTGCAGCAGTTGTCCATAAAAGAGGAGTGGCTGAAAAAGATGTTAGATAAGCAAGTTGAGCATGAAGATGAAATGTGTAATGTTGGAGGCATGAAAATCCTTCCCTTGAAGTATGATATGTTGAATGTGGAAGGGAGGAGAATTAGAGATCAGAAGTGGGCAGTAATGGATGAAGATGGTCTCATGAAGGCATCCCACAGTGTTGCACAACAATATTGGAGGAAGGTGGCCAGTGATCCGGAGAGAATGTGGAAGAAGCGGAAGAAAAGGAATAGTGAGGAATAAGTTTGATTGATCACTCCATGTGTAGGAGGACATGATTTTGTCCCCCGGGGAGTCTGATGCAGGGGCATCTTCTTAATTTTTAAATTTTAAGATTTTTGGGTTGATATGCTGGGTCGGGTGGCAAGATACAGGTAGAAGGAAGCTCCTATCACCAAATCGACAGGAACATTAACAGTTAATTAGTAGTTTTCTAGAGGACTGATAGAGGGAAGATGGATGGTCGAGTAGGTTAGATGAAATTAGTAGTTTCTAGGCTTCAGTTGCAAATGTAGAAGGTAGTCAGTAATGGTTGAAGAAGTGGATGAGGTTGCAGTGGGAATAAGAGGTATGCGGCAGAAATGACAATGGATGGAGGGCAGTGATGCAAAGGCTAAATCACAATTCTTGTAGAGAGAGAGTGATTAAGACAAGAAAAGGAATGCAACTAAGATGGGAAAGTGTAGCAGGTAATGCTCAACCACGTTGGGCATAGTGGTCAGAAGCTAGAGTAACGGTTGTAGAATAGTTTTTGGAAAGATGAGGATTCACCATCTCTTCTGAAGGAGGGTCGATAATATATCTATAGGAGGATGAATGCATGCAGAGGGGAGGAGGAGGTCAATTAATGAAGGCCGAAGGCCAAATATCAAGGGTCATTTGACAGAAGGAAACCGGTGAGAGGCTGACAAAAGGAAAATAGTAGATGTTGAAGGTCGAAGCCGCGAGCAGTTGGAAAAGTGGCTGAAAGTAGGAATCAAGACCGATTAAGAGTAGGTTGAAACGTTGCAGATAAAAGAGGCCAAACACAATAAAAAAAAGAGAGACCGAATGTAGAGGGCCGTTAGAAGAACAGAGGCCATATAAAGAAGAAGAAGGCCAAGTGTAGAAGGAAGTAAGAAGAGGTGGCAGAAGATAGAAAGATAGGGAGAACGACCCACAATGGTAGAACTGAAGCAAGGAGGATGAGTAGAGATGAGGCCGCAGGCCCCTAAAATATGTAATGTCATGTTTGAAAATAGAATAGAACAAAGAAGAATCAGTTTTGTGACATTGTCTTTATGATTTCATAGTTAATAAAAGCTACACATTAATGTTTCTGTCATTTTGGGTATCTGATTGTAAGATTGTAGAGGAGACCCATTTGGTTGATTGGATTATGTTTGTTATCAGTTTAATTAAGTTCATAAGCTCTTGTCTCCTTGATTGTAAATTCCTGTAGCATATTAGAACTGAGTTTAATTTTTATTGTCTTCTTGTCATTAAAGAATTGCATTGAACTTTATAGTTCCTATTCAGTCTAGTCAGTAAAGCATATAAGTGTGTTTGGGTGTTAGGCTGAGAAAGCTCTTATCTGGTAAGACACTAATTCTCAGCCCTATCACAGTTCTAGAGCATCACTCTAGTCTTTTATTTCTTTGGTGGATTGTGGCCATTTTAAACAAAACCTTGTTGTCTCCAGCATCTCCTTTTCCAATGTATTCACTACATCCTAAAGTAATTCACTTCCTTCTACATGTTTCAAAATCTTTGCTCTTGCAGAGGAGTGGAAGACACTCCTAACTGCAACTTTTGTAGGGGAGATATTTCAGCAAGGTTTACTTGCCCTTCTACCATCGACAACTATAGCAATTTTGGATTTAGGATAGGTGTTATTTGCTTTTACTGCTCCAAAAATTCCTCTATGGACTCAATTGAAGAAGAAGAGGCTTCTAGATTTTTACCCTGCTTTGATCCTTATTGCTCTTCTTTTTTCTCTTATGTTTCTTCTTTCTTATCTTCTGCATTATGTGTTTGTGGGTTCATTTTGTTGAACACAAGGAATATTGAGAGAGGGGGGTGAATCAGTATTCTATAAAACCATTCATTCACATGTTTTTTAATCCATTTACCAAATTCAATAACATGAAAGCAAAATAAACATAGGAAAAACAACAACAAAGTCATAAAACATAGACACCAAGATTTTTACGTGGAAAACCCAAAAAGAGAAAAACCACGGTGAGTGTTAGCTCACAATATATTATAACCGATTACAAGATATTACAAGGAAATGCTGACTGCAGGTGGACTCACTTCCCACTAAGAAAGAAAGATATAAGAGAAGAGAGAATGGCTCACTACCAAGAAAGAACTATTACAAATGTATCTACTAAATGCTAAAATACAATTCCATTGATAGTTCAAAATACAGATTCAAAGGTCTTCATCATGTTTGCTCTATTTCTCTGCTTTGATCACATATACTTTGTTCTGCTGTCCTTTGTACTCTTACTGTACTTTTTGCATCACAAAAATTATCTTGGATCGTACACACATCAACATCGCAACGCATTTATATATCAAACATCGAAATCCATCAAGTATTTATATCTGCAACAAGATTTAACTCAAGACTGGGTCGGCTTGCCAGAGATGAAACATGTACATAAAAAGCTATACTCTGTCAGCTTGAATTCCTTACACAAGAAGTTATGCAAATCAATGAAATCCTTCAAGAACCTTCATATAGGTGTGGACCTATTATAGAACCACTTAGAATGATGATCCAAGCAATATATTTTTATCACACAATGATCCGACACGAGTGTTAGCTTCATTCTTAAAAATACACTTAACCTGACCGGAGGTCTTCTATGTCTGTTTCTCTGATTCTGGACTTGGTTTCCTTTGACTCTTTTCATATCAGTGTTAACTTGTCCTGATTTAGAGATTTCTCCTCTTTTAAAACCCAAACCTTGCTTGTCATCTAGACTTTTTTGACTGTTAATCAACTCATCAAGCTTTGCAGAGCTTATTTTAAACTTTTCTTTGTAAATGTTAGCTATTTCCAGATCATGTTTCAAAAACACATATTTTTCCAACTTTTCACATTCCTTAGACTTGCCTTTCACAACTTGATTTAAATGCTCCTCAACCTTTTCTTTTTCTTCGATTAGCATTGATAAATGTTGGGTGAATATTTTGTCGTTTAGCTAACCAACGACAAAATGGTTATAGCGCCACAGCTATAATGAGACTAAGTCTCTCCTCTCAGCAAGGGGAGGTTCCCTCTATATAATGAGCTCTTTCTAACAAGCAACTTTTAATACTTAAAATGAACTAAAAATTATATTGGGGTGTTATCACTTCATCCTATTCTCTTCTTTCAGAATAGATGCTTTTCTCTTCAAAATAACAACTTCAACAAAAACAATGTTTAATAACTTACGTATCAAGACAAACCATAGAAACACAAAGTTTTCTATTGCTTCACTTATCTTCTCCAAATAAACCCGATTGAACTCAAATGTAGCCCAAAGTCTCCATTTTTATCCAACACAATATAACTAACTTAAACACAACAGTTTTTAGCACAAAGTCTATAAACTATTATATCCTCACAAATGTTAAATACAAACTCCCACAACGAGAAAATAGCACAAAGTCTATTTAACCAAAATAAGAACACTTCTCTCAATTCCCAATAAACTCCACAATTCTAGCAATGATCCAATATAATATAACACCAATGACATAAGAACACTGATATCATAAAACAATATGATTCAACTCAAAGTTTGATACTCAAATTGCTTTCTTATATTGATATTCACTTGAAAACTTGATAAACATAAAAAGCTCAAAGTCTTGAAATGTTTTCCAATTCGGCAGAGTTTCTTTGTAATAGATAAAAGATAGATAATTACAAAAGAGGCTCTCTTTATTTATAGTGAGAAGCCTTGAGAATTTTTAGGAAAATCCTAACTACTTTGACTTATTCAACAAAAGAGTCCTATTTGACTTATGATTTATTTTGTCTCACATGTAATTACATTTTGAGAAAATACATGTGAGTATGTCCACAACAAGATTTAAATTACATCTACAATATTGAAAATAAACTAAGGCATTTGAAAAAGAACTTCAGCTGCCACCATCATTCTTCTTCAAAAAGTCTTTGTAGATGGCTTGTATTGCTGCCATTTCACATACATCAGGTTTCGCCGTATTGTCAGAAATGGTACGGGCCCTGAGAACTATATCTTTTACCGCCTTTACCACTTTCTCATGCTTCTCAAGATTGTCCTTCGGATTTTCAAAGGTTGAATACTGATCATAAAGGCTATCCATGGAAACCAATGTAGGCATTTCATCCTCAAATTTCTGCTAAACCATCTTTTCGAAAGCATCTATCATTTCCTCTGCTTAGAGAAACTTGTGCCCTTCACCTGTCAGAGTACATGGTAGTTCCTCCAACCTATGTAGAAGAGAGATAGTGGTCTTCAATGTTTTCACGCACTTGGCACAAGTCATCAAGTAAACCCTTTATTACATTAATGCGGTGGCTAATGGATTCTTTAGTCTTAAGATAAGACTCTCTGTTTGAAATGACCCCGATGGCAATCAAATTCTTTATTTTGATCTTTTTCATTTCAATCAATTCCTCGAAGCTCTCCTCTTGATCTTGTAGTTCTAGAGAAAGTGAATCAACAACATCATCTAGTTCAGCCTTTGCCTTAGCCATTTTTTCTTTTCTCTCCACCGTGGTCCTCAATAGAACTCTTCCCTGTGCCAATAACCGCTCCACAATGTCTCCAACCACTCTTCCTCTGGCCTGAGCTTTATCAACCTTTTGAATCAGAGGATCTTCTATAGTTACCGCCATAGGTTCCACTATTTTAGACTATTTTACTATTTTCTAAAGAATATCAGCAAGTTGTTATGCTTTTGCTTTATACTGCTCTTTCTCCTTCTTGACCTCATCATATTTTTCAAGCAATGTGCTGGCAGTCGTTTGAAAATCTGCCTTGATACCTTCATGAGTTAGTTTACCTAACTCAATTCTTGAGACAATATAATCATTCATATCAAAAGTATCAATAGTAGCATCATATGGTGGCTTAGCAATTTTTGCATATCTGATTCCTTTTTCATTAATAAGCCTAGAAACAGTCTTAAGCTTCTTCTTTCGAGTCTTTGATGTAACAGGCAATAACTTCTCAATATCAATTTCATCTGGTGAAATTGCTTGCTTCTTTCTCTTAAGAGTGTATGCAGACAACCATGGAGGAAGTGTAGAAGCACCAACATTTGGGGAAGAATCAATTACCTGCTTGGCCAAATCCATGCTCACACCTGTTATTGTAACAATAGGACTAGTATGGGTAAAAATTGTACTGGTGTCAACAACTTTCTCTAAACCATCTAGAAAATGTTCCAAAACAGTTTGTTCACCAATATCAAATGATGGGGAAGATAAACTGGGAATGGATCCAGAAGAATCAAACATGGTCCCAAAACTTGTCCTTACAGAAGGAGGGGTATTATCAGAAGACACAACAAAAATAGGTGAAATAGGAACATTTGAAACTACTTGAAAACTATCAGAAATAGGAGCATGAGGTAGAGGAGTAGAAACTTGGGATTCTGGTGGAAGATCCTTTTGTGGGGAAAGCTATGAATCACCAAGTTTTTCCTGTTCTACATTCTCATCTTTTTCTTGTTCTATTTCACCCTCCTTATCAGGCTTCTCAAACATTTCTGCTTTCTTGGCATCATTAGATTTCTCAACATCTTGTTGTTCAGTCTAAATATCTTCAATATCCATCTACTCAACATTTGTATCCTTGGCACCTAATTCAGCGACAGTAGAAGTCCTTGCAACCTCCTTCTTCTTACCTCCTTTAGATACAAACTTGATTTTTGGCTTATGCACCTTAGAAGAAGGGGGAGTGTCACTTTTGTTCTTTGTTCGATTTTCCACTTTTTTCCTTGTTTGCTCCTGAATTTCAGTTTCTGACCTAGTAAGAAATTCCTTCAGACTAATTCCTTTGCTTTCTAACCACACATTTGTATTAGCCAAAATTGGCTGAAACCCTTTCCTGATTGAAACTTCCTCTTTGACAGACCATTTAACCTCTGGAAGAGGTGAGGCCTTGATGTTCTCAATATTATATTTGGGATCCAAAACATTCCCATCATCTTCCATACCCTTTGGAATATCTGCAAGGCCCAACTCTTTAATCTAGCTCAAATGGAGTCTACAATAATCTAGCTTCCTGATCTCATTTTGTGTTGTGAAATTGGCCCAAATATCTTCAACCATTGGCATATGGAAAATTGACTTCCTCTTGATCTTATCCTACACCCTTCTGAAATCAAAATGATCTCTTTTCTTGAAAGTCTTCATAGTGACTAGTTGCATCTCTGATTCAATTGTTTTGGCCTTGGTAGCTGACTGAACAGAGTACCTCCCAATTTCCACAGAAAACTTAATTCTTGACTTCTTCAGCTCCATCTGCTTATTGTGCACAATAATCAATTTCCTGCATAGTTCCATTAGAATAATTCTATCACTAGGATATTGTGGAAGTATATATGGATAATAGGATAATATCCCACTTTGAGATAAGTGAAAGTTGGAAATTGTAAAAACAAACATCCAAAAGAGTTCACCACTTCCCAGGCCTCATCTGATACTCTCTTTTGCACAAGTTCATCATTCCACAAACACATGAATACTGAGAAAAAGGCATCATTAACTCCGCAAAAATGATGAATTGATCCCTTTAGAGTAATCTGTGGATAATACTCATAAACTAGAACCAATCTCCTATCACCAACTTGAGTTAAACCAGGAAAAATCCTCATGCTCATAGCAGCATACACCAAATATGAAGTCATGTAAAACTTGAAAGTTGTATTAACTTTCACAAGATGATCATGTAGAGCATTACTAATCTGTTCTCCCTAAAAGATTTTCTGTGTACCCCTGAAAATCACCTTAATATATGTGTACATCCATTCCTAAAACTTGGATGAAGAAGGAAGACCTCTGATCAAATCACTTACCTCCTCGACAAAGTCACTTCTCGGGAGGTCGTTTGGCCATCTGGTCAAATTACTCTGAGGTATCTTCAACCACTTACTATTGATATGTTTCCTTGTAGCTTCAACATCTTCATCATAATCCTTTTGCCCTTGAGAAAAATCTATTTCTCCAATATTTTCAATAGGAGGGCACATAAAGATTTTATCTAGAAACTCTGCATCCAATCTCATGATTACGTTCCCTTGGGAATTAGATACAATCCTGGTATCCTTGTTATAATGACTAGCTACCTAAAGAACAAACTCATGATTGTGGGCAGCAACAGGAAAAGAGGCAACCAAATGAATGTTGTTGTTAATAATCTTCTGCATATACTGAGGAGGATTTGATTGTTTTGTTCTATCCACAAACTCGGCCATGTCCACATGACCAATCTATGTTTCTCTGATCTCATCCACATTGGACTGCATTGAAGTCACAAGGAAAACCCCTTGGTGGTTATACTTCATGATTTTAGCCTTTGATGGGGATGACTCTGACATCAATTTTGTGAAGAAAACTGGAAATGAGGTCTACCACAGATGTTTGTTGAAACTGCAAAAAGCCATGATCTTGCAGTTAGGGGAAAAATGGGCAAATTGGGGTTACTACGAATTGACGATCATGAACAGGGGAACATGCATTGAAGGGCTTGAAAGCATGCAAATTGAGGAAATAGGTGAAAGTAGGTCAATAGGTATTGAAAGGAAAAATTTCCCAGTGTTAGGAAATTTTGCAGGGTGACATGCATGGGCAGTGATTTTGGTCGCTCCTACATGAGGGGTAAGATTATTATCATGCACCGTCGGCCATTTTGGCTGCCATTGCATATGAGAGAGAAATTGCAATTTGGTGTAGGGGTGGTCATTTACATGAGGGAAGAACACAAGGTTTTAGTGTGCATGCACAAGTGGTGAAAAAATCCATCCATGCATGTTAGAGGAAAGATCATGTTAAAATGCGAAGTCGGTCAAAATGACCGCTTAAGCATCTCTATGTCAAAAATCAATACATATGTAATAGCGGTGAATTTAACCACTTAAGCATGCGTATTGAGGTTTCATTTCCATGTAAGGGTGGCGGTTTTAACCGCCCCTACATGTTAGATAGAAAGACAAGGTAGATGTAGTATCGATGATTTGCGCCAATAATACATATCAATCAATTGGGTAAAGAATGTGAAGGCAATGGAAATAACCGCCACGACATCTAGGTTGAAAGTATGAAGAATAGTCGGTAAAAACCACTGACTAAATAGGAAAAACAAACAACTTAAAAAACCTAAGACATGGGCTTTAACACTAACAAACTCATGATTTATTAAAAACGACAAAATTTGCCTCAGTAAACAAAAACCTAAATTTATGAAAATGAGGGTTTCGCTAAGAACAACTCACACAAGATTCTAAATGCAACAACATTCTTTGCAAAGAACTTTAAACATTCATTCGATTATATACAACAAAAACCCTAAAAGAAAAATAAAACAAGAAAGAGAAACAAGGACTTACCTCAAACAGGAAACCCTAAACGCGAGCTTGAGAACCAAAATCTGTAAGAAATCCAAAATCCATGATTTGCGTGAGAGAAATGATCTCAAGGAGGTATTGCCAATTGTTTGAGGTTTTGAAAATGGAAAACAAACTAAACAACAACAAAAAAAAATTTAAAAGGTTAAAAACAGAAACATTAATGCTAACACAAGTGACATTAATGTCACCATAGTTCAACGATTCGCAAAGATATGCTTGATCGATGGGAAGGACCGACGTTACATGCCATCGAACCATATGCAAGAGTGGCAATAACGACCACCATTACACGTTAGAATATGACAAGGAACATGCATGGGCGGCGATTTTCGCTGCTCATGCATGTTAATAAAGAAACAAGACAAACATGTAGAAGCGGCAATTTTGGCCAACTTTGCATGTTAAAACAACAAAGATATGCAAGAGCGGTGGTTTTGACCACTTGTGCACATGAAGACTTAAAAAATTACTAACACCTTAAAATGACCAAAATTGATATTTTGACAAGCTTACAACCTAATCGATTTTCATGAATCTCGAGGAATCGACTTAGGGGAATGTCACAAACTATTCTATAGTGTCAGATGACTTTGTACGAGGTCAAGAGGACCTGTCTCGATTTGCAAACTTAGAGTGTAGGCTACGAAATGGACAAGTTTCGTAGGGGTTGTCCTACAAAATGAGCACAGGTAATTTTGAGAACAACAATAAACTATTTAGAGTTTCATTTGTTGCTTTCAATTGTTCACTTAGCTCTTTTCTCATTTCCTTAGATTTCTTGACTTGCTCCCTTAGCTTCAGGATGCATTCATCATCTTCCTTGACATTCTCCTTCAAATCTCAAATATTTGCTTCATACTTATCAAGATCTTCAAGAGCAATTTTCAGTTCTTCATTACTAACATATGTGCAGTTATCAATTGTAATACTACCTAGATGAATTACTTCTAGAGGAGTAGGATATCTTCTGGCTACCATATGTTCACTTTCCTAGATCTTCCTCAAGCTGTTAGACTTCTTCCAAGGGACCTTTCTCTGATACCAATGAGCAAAAACCCATGCACCAAACACCTCCGAAGTAGACCAGATAAGAAGAATTGTCTCATGATACGACAAGAGACACTACTGCAGTCATACAAGATCATGTTGATTCAGTCAGAGAATTTTTGGAGAGGTAGCAAGAAGCTCAGATTTTGGATTTGAGCCTGAGTTGCTACAAGGGCCAATCAACTTAGCCTCCATGTCACCTCTGTAGAAATTTAAATTAGTGTTAATTATTCAAGCCAAGGCTTAGGAGGAAATCTTGAGGTATCATATTCAGGACAGTGATCTTATTGGTGAGGCATCTAGTGTTTTAGAAAAGTTGATGCCTGGACTGCAGAAAGACACATCTCTAGCCCTAATTGGACAATTCAAAATGCTATTAAACTCTGTAAGTTCACATTTTGAATCCTTTGAAAAGGCTGCCGAAAAGAAAGTAAGGGTAGAGAATGATGCTAAAAGGCTAGTAGAGTTAAACAATAAAGCCTCACAAGATAAATTTTTGTTAGATAAAAGTATAGAGTATGCACAAACGACAATTAAAGAAGCAAGTGAAAAATACCAGCATTGTCTCTCTTGGCCAGATACAACAAATGACATAAAGGAGAAAATAAATGAGCTGGAAGATAAGATCATGAGGATATCTAGGAGCTATGATCCGGTAAAGGATGCCTTTGGGACTCAACGAGATGAAATAGAAGTAGTTCACTCTAGTATTCATAAACTGCAAAGTTAAAAAGAGACTATCAAACATAGAATGGGCTAGCTCAGGCAGATAGTGAGCTTCAAAATGGCATCATTAGCCAGACTAGTAGTTGTTGTAGAGAAAACAAAGCAAATCACTGAAGTCCCTATTACTCCAAAGATGGCAGAAGATATGGTGTCCCAGATAAATGGACACATCTTAGTTTTGAGTGATGTCAAAATTTGATGGGATCAAGATGTAGCTCAGCTAAGGCAATTATACTCAAACATCCTCCTAGCAAAACCATAAGGTAATTCAGATTCTCTTGTATCTATGCGGATAATAGATAAATAGTTTTGAAGTTTTGGAAACTTGTACATACATCTATATCACACAACTTTGCCATTGATGCTAAAGGGGGAGAAGAAAAACTAGTGAAAAATGGCTAAATACCTAAAGGGAAGAGGAAAAACAAAGTGTACATAGTAAGGGGGAGTAGTATGAGCATTTTTCACTAAGTGTTGCCATCAATGCCAAAGACGGAGATTGTTGGCAACACAGTCAAGAGACACTGTGGATTTGCTTGAGATATGATGTTGTCATTAATGGCAACAGTCAGACATGATTGAGAACAAGTCTTGAGACAAGTTGTACACAGCATTTTGGTCCGGTAAGAATAACTAGTCAAATTGACTAAGTGTTAGCAACTTATTGAGTAACATAGAATTGATTGGTACTCCTCTGCAGATGAAGACTTTGGTATGTGGTTCTATTATGTTGCACATAGTTATTTGATGATGTTATATTCCAAGTATCATGTTTTAGCAATCTCTAAAAGAGACACTTTGAATTGCCTAAGTCTGGATTAACAGAGTTCAATCAAGAACAGTGCAGAACACCTAAGTATCCTAGTCCACATTTCTCCACTATTAGTTATTTCGATGTGTGATTTGAAGGTGTTGTAAACACATAATAGGAGTATCCAATTCCAAATTTGTAGAGCACGAGGTTCACCAGATGATTGTCTACAAGCTCCTAAGTATCAGCATTCAGGTTGACAATATTCCACAATTACAGAGACAATAGTTCAGAGATCCGCACTCTAAGGCATAAGAATATCATGACTTGTGGTTCTGAAGGTATGTTGGGTGATGCATAATGAGTGTTTGATATGAATCTCATAGTCCCATATGGTCTGCATTAGAAGTTGTGTATTGACAGTGAATTTGGTAAATGTATTAAAGAACATGTGAACAAATGGTTTTATAGAATATTGATTCACCCCCTCTCAATATTCCTTGTGTTTGTCTCCTCCATCCTTGTGTTCCCTGAAGGAGGTACACCTTGTGTAGAATCTTTAGAAGACTTTTCTCCTGATTTCCCTCTATTCTATTTTCACCTTCTGCTGGTATCTCAGTGTTGTGCGGAGGTGATGGTACTTGTTGTCCCTGTTCCTTGATGGATTGATATAGCTTTGTTTTCATTTCATCAGTTTATTTTTGAATTTTCTCCTTTCCCTTCTTATTTCCCCATTAGTGTCTCTAATCTTTGTTTTCTTCTCAGTTCCATTGCTTGTAGTTGTATCAATTCATTCTTCTTCTCTGGTGACAATGTGTAACTGAGCTTCTCAATGACATTCTACTTTATTTCCTCCTCCAATTGGAGTGTCTTATTCCTCCTTTGCCTCAGTGCTTCTATCAAGCTATTCAAAAATCCTTTCATTATCTCATCTAATGTCTTTTATTTGTCTCTCATATATTGGATCATTGCTTGAACTATCATTTGTTTATTTTCCTCAAATGAATCATCATATAACTCAGCAGTTTCTTTTACCATACCTATATTCTCTATAGCATTGAGCATTGCCTCCATGTTGTATAGCTCCTGTACCGGTTCATTTGCTTGTTGTTCCACTCGTTCTTCTTCCAGTGTTTGATGTCCTCTTGTCTTTCTCTTCAGCTTTGTTTCATGCTCATCTCCCTCTTCTTCAGATTCAATCTCCTCCAGCATTTCTTGGGTTTTCTTTTTTTTTTTCTTGTTGTTTCTGTCGAGGAGCCTTCTTTTGTGTGCTCTTCTTCATCCCTGACAATAATTTTGATGTTGCTCTCCCTCTGAATGATATTATTGATGATGATGGAGCCTGAGATGTGGTTCTTTATGATCTTCTTACTGGCAGCACTCCTTGCTAGGTAATGGAGCTGATGTGGAAGGTTTTGCAGCTGAGGTAGTTCCCTTTTCTAGAACTCCCCACTATCTATGTAACTTATCTCTATTTTTTTCCAGATGCTCCTCTGCATGCTTCTTATGTTGTTTATCCATCACTTCTGAATAAGTTTCAAATATCTCCGCACTTGTATCCTTAGGTTTACTCAGTAGGTTTTGTGCATAAGCATTGGCCTTTGCTGCAGTTATATCATAGGACAATTGAGGTACCCTTGCTATTCTTGGCTAAACTGCTTCCATGTAAGTGAAGTCCTTTATAAAGCAGATGCATGACCATGTAAAGTGGCTCAAATGTTTCTTTAGTAGCCCTTGATGAAATTTCATACATCTAGACATGGAAGTGGAGAAAAAATAACACAATATAAAGATAAAGACTGAATTTTGTTATTTTTAGTGTGTTAGTGGGATAGGATGTTGAACACAAAGTAGGTGGGTGCCTTTATCCAATAAGGGAAATAGATTCTAAATTTTATAAACCAAAGGGGACATAAATTTAACCCTTATTTTGATACCTTAATGACGATACCAAGGAATACACCTAAAGGTTTCACACATAAGCTAGGCTCTATGCATACAAATAGGCAAGTATATAAAATTGCAGAACATCTACTTGAACATACCTTAGTACTACATCAACAAACCGATAAATCCCTTGCATTATCTTGATAAGATGCCTTGCAAAAATTTTACAAGGACTTTTATAGCCTTCCAGATGACAAACTAGTCAAGAATAACACATGAACCAACAAATGTGATTAAGGAGATTTACAAAATCACTAGAGATTTACACGATGTTCATGGAGACATTCAGAAAATGTTGAATCTACACATTTAAATCATTCCTTTCAGATTGCAATGTCTTTTGGATTACAATGTCTTATCATAGCTTTTGAGACAAAACCTAGCTAATTATAATCAAAATGCCTTATAATCTATCACTAGAAGAAAAACCCTAATGGTTCGCAACCTATTCTTTATTATCTTTGCTCTATCCTTTCTTCAATATCTTTCTTCTGAATGAGAAAATGTAATATATACTTTGTCAAACGTCAACAAGCGATATTAGAGAAGAAACCCTAGTCATCTACAAGTACAATGACTACCCATGCTTACTTACATCACCTTCACATGGTTCACACCTTGAAACATGCCCATTTAGATCATTGACCCATGCCTTTATATAGAAATTATGTCAGAAATGGGTCCATTGGTGTCAAGAGGCATGTGAAAATCTTAATCCATCTTATCATGCCTATTGGAGACCATTAATTGTGGTCTTGGATCATGTAGGGGAGTTGTTAGGGTAGGTGAAGCTTCCTCAAGAATTGTAAGAATTTGACATGGGACTAGATGTAGGAATGGAGGTTACCAAGTGAAGTTAGAAACCTTATGTGGAACTAAGGATGGAAACTAGAAGTATGAAGTAGACGTAGAAATGTGTGAAGGAAATCTAGAAGTCCATTAGGTTTTTGCAACGGAAAAAAATGAGGGATTTGATGATGAGGGGAAAAGAAGGATTTGGTTGTGGAACTGGATGTCAAGATAAGATATAAGGTGGATGGAAGACATGTTGAAGTACATGGAAAGTCTATAGATAGGAGGAAATGGAAGATATGGAGTTGCACAGGAAAAGCATGAGGAACTAGAGGTAGGAAGTGGAAGTGTCAAATGGAAGAAGTCTAGAAGTCTAATAATAACCTGCAAAAGAGGTCAGGAGGAATGCAGGAGAGGAAGGGAGGACTGGAGGTGGAAATGTTTGGTTCGGGAGAGAAATTCTACAAATTAAGTTTCAAGGGAAGATGAAGAAATGTAGAAAAAGACCAGAGGTTGAGAGGTCAAAAGAAAATGGATGAAGTTTGGAGGAACTCCAAAAGTCTGTAAAATAGAGGAAAAGTGAAGGGTAATGAAGGGACAAGATTTTTAGAAATGTAGAAAGGGACAAGAGGACTAGATATTAGGACATGAAGTTGGAAGTCCTACAGTCCGACGTAATTCCAAAGAATGGGAAAATAAAAGGAAATGAAAGAGAATGAAGGACCTGATAAACTTGAGAGGATTTCAAGTGGGATTGGAGGTCAGGACTGAATGGGAGATTGAAATGAAATGTCTACTAGTCTAGTGAAAATCCACAAACTAGAAGAAATAGGTGAAATAAAAAAAGACTAACGACCTAGTAGAGTTCTACAAAACATTTATGAAGGAAAGGAGGTGAGGACTAGATGGGAGATGAAGGTAAAATCCCTAATAGTCTAGCAAAAATTTGCAAACTAGAAGAAATAGGTGAAATGAAAAAGGACCAAGGACTTAGTAGAGTTCTATAAAACTTTTATGTGGGAAATGAGGTGAGGAGTGGATGAGAGAAGAAGGGGAATTGTTTGGTAGTCCACTAAAACTCTAAAATTTTGCAAAACATTCAAAAATTACATAAAACTCCCCACAGTTAGAATTTTCTTAGATTTTTTAGAAAATCTAGCATATGATAGGAACATGGGGAAGGAAATGCGCAACTCCAAGATAAAATTGACCAAGGGAAGACTCGCTGAAGAAAAAATTAGATTAGTTATCAGTAGTGGGCAAGACGCTTCCAAGACAACAAAGAGGCACTATAAATGAGAAATTTTCACATTCTTAGGCAAGTGCCAACATTGTCTCTAGTTCAAAATGTGTGCCTCTTGCAAGCACATCGAGGATACAATTATCTCCAAGGTGCAAACCAAAAAGGTAAAAGGGACAAGGAGGGAGGGGAAACCAAACAAACCAATATACAAGGCAAAGGCACAACAAGGAAGTATGTAAAAGACAAGCTAAATCCAATGACATGAGGGCACAAAGATATAATGAAAAGTATGGTCGTAGACAAAACTTGAAAATGTTTGCAAGTCAAACCCTGCAAAGAAGATCCATAACACTAGGCCATGGACACATTGTTGAATATCACTTGTCTTTCTCAAAGACAATTTTGATGAAGGATTTGGTCTCCCTCAAACTAAAACTGTATCCATCACCTATTAGTGACATATGGTATTTCTTGCATGTATATACATGCAAACTGCCAATGTTAAGATAATCATGCTGAAACTGGAAATGACTATCATCTGGACATGGAAACCATAAGTAGTAGAGACCATCACAATGATCATCCATATGACAATATATACCTTTGATATCCTTGGTAGCATGATACACATCTAGATTGGCACACAAATCAACACGAAGGAAAAGGACTCCCTTGAACACCGAGATGAAATGTATCATATTCAAGTGCAACCTCAAGATGGGAATATCATGTGACTACTCAAGTTCAGCCAAATATTGCAACCTATCTATATCATAAATGTTTATGTGCTCTTCCATGATTGAATCATAAACTTGATTCAAATCCAATTCTACATCTTCAACATATAAATCAAAAATTTGAGGCACTTGACATGAATATTCAAGTTGCCTCTATTTTGTATCCTTCAATGTGACCTACTGCAAAAACCTTGTTGCTAAGAAACTAAGTTATGATTTGTTATTCTTCTCCTTATAGACAAGCATCTGGACCCTCTTCAGAACACACAAATTCAATACAAAAATGCTCAACCAATGAGCTCAAAAATGTGTCCTCAATCCAATTCTTATTAGCAAAAGACAATTTCTCCAAATCAAGGTCCAAAATTTTGTCCAAGTTAAAATTGTCATGATTGAGAGAAGTTAGATCATGTACACCTTCACATTCATATTTTACACTTGCAACAAGGAACGTGTTAGCATCATCATCTTCAAGATCAACAAAGCAAGGAAACACATCTAATGAATAACAAAGCTCTTGCACTTCAACCTCTTCACTTGTGTCCATAACATCAACACTATCATCTTCATGAGTTGACCCACTAAACTTATCAATAGGAGCTACAAGTTTATCCCCCTCTGCATTTTGAGGTAGAATGCTTATGGCAAGAAATGATTGAACAACATTGGCCCACCCAAAATCTAAGATTATACTTGTTGGTTTATATTTGGGGGGAAGTCGGCTTGCACCAAGATGGAAAGTCTCATAATACATGTCTATGCACACATTTTCATTAGACTTGTCTTCATCTGGGAGATCATTAATAGTAGTAGCAAACTTATTATGAAATTCTAAGACTAATTCACCATTCCACCTTCTAATATTTTCTAAATCTTGGACAAATGAGGCAAGGTCATAGACATGTACATCTAGCTCACTGAAATCAGCAATAAAATTGTCATCAAACACTACTATTGTGACATGTTGGGCACTTGTAGATGCAAATTGATTGTGGGATTGCTTAGTATCTAATACCATGATATTAATGTGTCTTAATAAAGAAACAAGCTCTTGTCTTAATAGGTTAGGGGAATGCACAATAGTTTGAACATTTTGGAGTTTAGGTGCATAATCATATGTGCACTCAGATGAAGTGTCACTATGGTAATCATGATCATATTTTTTTTACCAGTAAGGAGGGATTATTTAGGTTGGCCCCACACCAATGAAGGTCATAAGGGGGACCTCCTCCCCATACACATATTCAACTTAGATCACTTATTCAACATAGAAGCCACAATGGAAGTCCAAGAGCCACAACTTGGAATTCCAACTATAGATGTCACTTGGGGGATTCGAACTTTGATCTCCATCTTGGGAACCTTATGGTCTTTCCATTTAAGCACAACCCCTTTGATGTAATCATGATCATATTAATTAGTATTGCATGATGGGAAATAAATCCACTATGAATCATATGAATGCTTGGACTTAGAATCTTCCTTGAACCAATGATCCATGATTATACAAGAAATGTCATGTTGAAAAAGAATTGCATTCTCTTTCCAAATATACTTTTCATAAAAAATCTTGCTTCAAGGGAGGAAAAGAAGAAACACTTTATGTACCTTAACCCACTACCACACCGGTATGGAAGAAGATTTGTTGCACCACTAGTAGGCATGTACTAGCAACAAAAGCTATGAAATTACATTACAAAGTCGCCACCTCATAGAATGAGGAAGCCCTTGGAACAGACAAAACCAGCAAGTTTAAAATACTTCTAGGTCCATTCACCACCAAAGTATTCAACGAGTCTCAAACCTTTAATGTCTTCTCTGACAATGACATCATCATGTTGGTGTAAGTTGATGGGACACCAACTTAAAACACCAGCCAACTGAGAATGCTACAAATTTCTTTCAAGTTGTAGAGGTGTGAAGGATAGAAACCAAAGTTAAACTATTCTTGTCAATGATGCAACTATTCTGGTGCTCAAAGTTGATGCTCCCAAATCCCTAAATTCAGGTTATTCCTGAGTGCTAGGGGTGTTGTACTCAAGACAAAAGACCTTCAACTTATGATTAGGTTTGGGCAACTATGGACCAATTTGAAAAGGTGAGTAATTCCTTTTTCTTCTATAGGCTTTACTATGCCAAGGGGGTATTCCCTAAGGTGTTAAACTAAAGATTAATATAGACAATAACATAAGACCAAACCCTTAAAAAAACCATACCCAATGCACAGGAAATTCCAATCTATTGTCACTAAACTCCTAACTGCTAGTTTGATAATACAATGGTTTTACACCTTTATAAAGTAGATGCACAACCATGTAAAGTGTCTAAAATGTTTTTGTAGTAGCCCCTAATTAAATTTCATACATCTAGACATGGAAGTGGAGAAAACAAACAACACTATAAAGATAAAGATTGGATTTTGTTATTTTTAATGTGTTGGTGGGATGGGAGGTTGAACACAAAGCAAGCAGGTACCTTTATCCAGTGAGGACAATAGATTCTAAATTTTATAAACCAAACAGGATATCAATTTAACCTATATTTTGATACCTTAATGAAGATACCAAGGACTACACTGGGAGGTTTCACACATAAGCTAGGCTCTATGCATACAAACAAGTAGGTATATGAAATTGTAGAACATCTACTTGAACATACCTTAGTAATACATGAACAAACCCATAAATCCCTTGCATTATCTTGATAAGACACCTTGTAAAATATTTACAAGGACTTTATAGCTTTTCAAATGACAAACTAGTCAAGAATAACACCTGAACCAACAAATATGATTAAGGAGATTTGCAAAATCATGAAATATTTACACAATGTTCATGGAGACATTCAAAAAATATTTTTGATTAAGGTAAGTAGAAAACTAAGGTGTTGAACCCATTACAAAAAGCCCCAAGGGAAAGACCAAACAGGCCACAAACATGCCATAAACAACATGCCTACAACACACAAACACAAAAACACTACTAACCAAACAACTAAACAAACCCTGAACCTGAGCCAACAAATCTAGCTACCTTGACCCTAGGGCAAAGAGCAATAACAGATTTGGGGAGCCCTTTCTTTCTATGTTGAACCATTGTCCAGAAAAACTCTGAGTCTAAATCCTCAGAGCAAGGTGAGAGGAGGGGATCCTCAATAGACTTTGCAATCAAAGAACTCTCATGCAATAAAGCAAGTAGAGACAATGAAGTAACTAGACCTGATGGAGTAGTAGTTAGATCACAGTCAGAAGGAGCCACACCTGAGGCCAAAGAAGAGAACCCGACACGAACACGATCAGCCACCAACATGCCCTCAGGATTAGCCTAAATTGGAAGAGAAGTCCCTTCAGGGGACCCAGGAGACACAGGGGAGTCGAAGGAGAAGAACCAAAAAGGGACTCATCATCTAAACTAACCTCTAGAGTCAGATCTTTAATTGTCAAGTGTTCCAAACCAGCATTCTGCCACCACATTACGCCAGTTGTACAACGAGAGTGATGGCGATCTAAAGCCAGATGTCCAACAGTGAAGCAATGATGGCATTAGAAGGGTAAGCCCTCATAGTCAAGAATTTGGGATCTAGGACAATCCCCCACCATCAAAACTATCTCTCCATGAATAGGCTTGGAGATATCAATATCCACAAGAATGCAAGCATACGTATAGTCTCATTAGGATCATAGATCTATCCACCATAAGGTAGCAACCAATAGTATTGCCAATCGCCTCATAGCAGGATTCCTCCCATAACTGGAGAGGTAGATTGGGTACCTTGACCCAAACAAGCTTGATATTAAGTCGTTCTGAATGATGATTAAATAGAGGGGTCCAAGGTTTGAGCAAAAGGGAGTACTCTCCCCACAACCATACCCTGCCATCTAGCACTGAATCCCTAGCCTCCGCAGAATCAAAGGCCACAATGAAGAAACCCCTTTACATAGGGGAATAGGTCAATATTATCTTGGACAACAGGTCTCTAGGATTCAAAAACCCACTTATGCAGATCAGGGAGAGATGGCCAGAGGCCATGAAATATACCAATCAAGCCACGCTTGCCATAATGTTCTTCATTTTCCGCAACTTCACTATCCACACACCACCATAGGGGAGGTATGTGAGAAAGGAATGGGACAATAATGTATTTTAGATTACAATCATTTTTGCACATTAAAATTATTTATTTTAGATTACAATGTCTTATTATAGCATTTGGGACAAAACCTAGCAAATCACAATCAAAATATCTTAGAACTCGTCACTGGAAGAATAATCCTAATGGGCTACAACTTGTTCTTCTTTATCTCTACTCTACAACCTTTTTCCATCTCCTTATGAATGAGAAACTACAATATATACTTTGTCAAGCGTCAAGAAGCCATATTGGAGAAGAAATCATGGTCATCTACAAGTGCAATGATTGCCCATGCTCACTCACATCACCTTCACATGGATGGCACCTAAAAACATGTGCATTTAGATTATTGAGCCATGCCTTTGTATATAAATCATGTCATAGAGGTGTCCACTGGTATCAGGAGGTGTGTGAAATTCATCATCCATCTTATCACACCCATTAGAGCCAATTACGTGTGGTTCTACATAATGTAGGGGATTTGTTGGGGCAAGTTATGTTTCCTGAAGAATTGTGGGAATTCGACATGGGACTAGATATAGGAATGGAGGTTACCAAGTGAATTTAACAACCTTGCAAAATTGATGGTGGGATCCAGAAGTAGGAAGTGGAGGTGGAAATGTGTGAAGAAAACTTGGAAGTCCATCAAGGTTCTACAAAGGAAGAAAATGAGTGATTTAATGATGAGGGGAAAACAAGATTTGGTTGTGAAACTAGATGTCAAAATAGGATATGAGGTGGAAGGAAGACATCTTGAAGTCCATGGACAATCCACATATAGGAAGGAATGGAAGATATGAAGGTGTAGGAAAAGCATGCGAGACTAGAGGTAGGAAGTGGACGTGTCAAATGGAAGCAATCTAATGATAACCTACAAAGGAGTCAAGAGGAATGTAGGAAAGGAAGGGGGAACCAAAGGTGGAAATGTTTGGTTTAGGAGGGAAATTTCGGAAATCGGGTTTGAAGGGAAGATGAAGAAATATAGAAAAAGGATGAAGGTTGGGAGGTCAGAAGAATATAGATGAAGTCTAGAGGAACTCCAAAAGTCTAGAAAATAGAGGAAAAGTGAAGGGGAATGAAGGGAGAAAATTTACATAAATGTGGAAAGGGATAGGAGGAATAGATATTGGGACACAAAGTTGAAAGTCCTACAATTCGTCAAGATTTTGCAAAATGGGAAAATGAAGGGAAAGGAAAGGGAATGAAGGGCCCAATAAACCTACAAGGATTTCAAGTTGGACTGGAGGTTAGGACCAGACGGGAAGCAAAAAGATGATGTCCAATAGTCCAATGGAAATCTACAAGCTAGAAGAAATAAATGAAAAAAGACTAAGGACCTAATAGAGTTTTGTGAAACTTTTATGTGGGAAAGGAGGTGAGGACTAGATGGGAGATGAAGGGGAAATGTTTGGTAATCCAACAAAAATCCTCAAACTAAAAGAAATAGTTGAAATAAAATAGACTAAGGACTCGGTAGAGTTTTATGGAACTTTTACGTAGGAAAGGAGGTGAGGACCAGATGGGAGGTGAGGACCAGATGGGAGATGAAGGGGAAATCAAGTAGTCCACTAAGACTCCATAATTCTGCAAACCACCCAAAAATGACTTAAAACTCCCCCACTTAGAATTCTCTTGGATTTTTTAGAAACTCTAGCATATCATACTAAAATGGGGAAGGCAATTCACAACTTCAAGAAAAAATTGACCAAGGTAAGTCCAATTGAAGAAAATCTCATATTGGTTATTATTAGTGGGTAAGACACTTCCAAGACAACAAAGAGGCACTATAAATGGGAAATTCTCACATTCTTAGTCAGGTGGCAACAATGTGTATATATTATAATTGGTTGCATGACCTGCTTGTGAATGTTGTTTTATCTATGTCAATTGTGAGTCATGTACACAACCCCCTTCTGGGAATGTTCCTATTAAGTCATGGTCAATAATTTGTTTAAGCCTTATAGCTCTTGTAACATTGTTAGTGACCTAAGTAGAACCATACTAGTCACCATACTCTTGTTTAATTATGTGTGCAAATTTGTATCAGTATAGGTATACATATGTGCATCTACATAGTGTAATTGCAAGGCTTGAGCATGCAAGCGGGCATTGTGAATTTCATACAAGTCTTTTGGGTAAAAACATTTTGTGTGTTTCATTGGATGTCCATTGGAATGTGCATCACAATAAAATGTTGGAATTTTATCAAGAGATTTTTTTTGGCATCTATGTAGGCATACCCAATAAGAACATTCCTTGGGTGTTTTGAAGGGTTGGGATTCTACAATGTGAACAAATGACCAATTATCTAATATAAATTTGGCTTAGTTGTATGAACATTCAAATCAAACTATCATCCAAGTGGCACCATCCCTTTGGGAATATTATTAGATTGCAAGTTTAGAACTCCTTCATCTACCTCAATTTCTTCTCAATCGTGTTCATCTATGACTTGTACTTTAAATTTCCTAGTATTTATGAGGAAATCTAAAATCTGGTGATTATCCTCAAATACATAAAAACTACAAAAATTATCAAGAACTAACAATTAGGAATTTGATTCAATTGAGAATTTCAAATTTCCTCTTGGCAATGGCTCTAGAGTACTCATAGGAAATAGCCAAAGTGTTTGAGATTTTGTTATTCTTCCAAGAAATAGAGTGTATATTAAAAATCTGAAAAGATTCAATCATATCTCAAACCTAATTTTTGCATGCTTTCAATTTGTTGTTATTGCACATGTAAAGGCTCTAAAGTTGACAAACAACTAATTTCAAGTCTCCATACACCTATAATATTTTAATTTTCTTGGCTAGGGCTAACTCGAGGCCATGAATGAGAACTTCATACTCTGCGATCTAATATTTATGCATGGAAACTATAGTTAATAGGCTATAGAATATTTCTTATCTCTGGGGGTCTTCAACCCCACTCACTCTAGTTCCTTGTTTTGATTTAGAACAAGTGAAAAGGAGTTGTCCTAGTTCAAGGAAGTCTCTCTCCAAGAAAATCCAACAAGCAAGAATTGAAGAATGTCACCAAAGAGAACTTACAAGCTTCCAAATATTTGCAAATAACTACTAGAATAAAATGCAAGTAAAAAATCACATAGAGCTCACAATTATATTGAGATGGAAAGAGTGTTGTAGCAAGATCAAAGTAGCATGACGACTGTAGAAAATAGGAGTAGCAAAATCATAACCAATCTATTACATAAGGAATGTCAAAGAGAATGCCCAAACTTTCAAATATGTAATCATATATTTCTATTATTGGCAAAGGGGTTATAAGAATCTTGTTCAAACTCAACAAAAGCTAGGCAAGGGACAACTACAACAAGAGAAATTGAAATGTCATTGTACTAACCATAAAATAGGGCTCATAAGGCTATATAGTCATAGGATAGAATCGTGACTACATAGACATCTATGCAACTGTGTTTTACTCTTAGAAGAATTAAATTAAAAATATTATAAAATGGTTACAATAAACAAAATAAACATTAAAAATTCATAACAAAGACCACTAACTCATAGACAACACACCTAGCATCTAGACTAGGAAAAAGGCAAAAGATAAGTCGCATTGAGTCCTAAAAATGTGCTACAAGAATGGGCACTAAAATAGGTACTATTTGTAGTGCCAAAATTGCAAAGTATGCAATTTTCAACATTATTGTAAAATGGATAGATGATAACAATCACTAGCTTTTATTTTTGCCAACTTTCTAGCAACAAGAATATGTTAGAAATTGATGCATGGATATTGTCTTATGGGCAAATAAGTAGATGGTAAAACTTGAATATTGAAATTCAAGTGATTTTTATTTTCTTGAATTGGTTGGTTAACACAAACCTCATGTTAGTATCTCATAGAAAAATGTCAAGCATAAGAACCCCTAACCCTAGGTACCTTTAGTAAAATAAAAAACTAATATAATGTATTATATAATCCTACACTATTACCTTTTTATGTTGCATTGTTTTTTGATATATTCTTAAATTGTCATAATTTGTAACAATTAATTTTTTTAAGTTTAAACAAACATATTCATGTGTGTTCATTGTGCTTACACTAACACTACATGGACACATGTTATATGTGTGCATATGCACATGCATATGTCACATAAAGTTGATTCCTTGCTTACAAGGCATATTGTAAATCCCAACAAAAGGGTGCATACACTATGATAAAGAACACAAAGTCAACTAGGGATTAGGGTAGAAGTCATACAGTTCCCGATCAACCTATACATCTCATCTAGTTAAGGTTGACATGTTTAACATGGTCTCTAAAGGCTGGCAGGTTGGCACCATCGAAGACTTGATAAGTGCACTAACCTTGACCATTGTAAATGCATTAATCCCATCTAATGAGGAGCATGCTCTACTAATGCTCTAATAAGCCTCTCCAACCTTGATCACTATCACCAACACCTTGACCTCCTTCATCATTCATTGTTTTGATCACACTCATCTTGCTAGTTACCTAGATTCCCATTCTCCTAAAGATAGCCAAAATTATTCAAATAAAAAATAAAGAAACATTAATACCTAAAAACCATAGAAGATACAAATAATCTATAAACTAAAAACATACAAATTATTTTTTATTGAATATATTCAACTTAAGAGTGGTCACTATCATTTATTGGGTATTTTCCCTCATACCCCTTACTTTGCATGCACTCTTTTCAATTGTTAATGAGTCACTTAGAATCTCTTTTCTATAGTAAAATCCATAACAAATTATAATTAAAATAAATATATATACAACACGATAAATTTTAGTTGTGATTGAAATATATTAAATAAAAATTTGTATAACATTACACAATGATACTTACAAATCTAAGTAATAGTGTCTCAATATGCAATGAGACTATATCATGAGTAACTAGTTCACTAGACTTAGGCATGCACCAATCGCCTTCTTGTTGTTGACTTTAACAAGTCGCTTTCCTCTTATTGTCTCGCTTCCAACTTTGGATAAACAAATCCCAACAAATTAGATCATAATTATCTAGTTTTCTATCCTCCCATTCTTACATTGGAATGCAAACCAACCTTTATTTTACAAATTCACAAAGCTCAAAATTAAAATTAAAAAGTAAGACATTACTTATACATTAAAGTTCAGTAGTTGCAAAAACTTGCTTTCGTTTCTGGTCATGTTACTCTGTGATAGAATCACATCATTAGTTGTCAATATAATCGATATTGCATTGAAGGCCTTTAACTCCCTCTCATTTTTTCATCATCCATCAATGGTTGCTTCTGACCCAAACATAATAGTTAAGTGGGGATGAACTCTTTCATCTCTCCTTTGTAAAGTTCAAACCAATTATCTTTTTTAAATAAGTGTAATTTTCATCTAGAAAAATTTCTTAGCAACCCCATCTACGTTTGCATTACCCCCAATTGTGGCTAGTCATGCTAAGTTGACCTACTTGGGCATGATTTGCCCCAAATAGCACATCTGTTACACCTAATTACAAGTAATAAAACAATTAGGACTAATAAGACCAAATCGACCTTGATATGAATAACTAATACGTGAGAAATCCAAATAACCTCAATTGTGAATGCATTATCACTAACTATTACTAATTACTAGGGTGATATAACCACAATATTGCTAATCGAGTTCAAATAACCCAAATAGAACCAACTAGCCCAAATTGCATTCGATTGTTCCAATTACTTGTGATTGAAGTATTGAACAGGCAATTGGGGATAATCAATGCCAACTAACCCAATCAAGACCTACTAATTCCAATTGTGTCCAGTTAGCCCCAATTATGCAGGCTAGCAGACCCTTTGCTGTGAAGGGCTCTGAAGGTAAAGATAATGGCGATTATGCTCTGTGTTGCGGATTTCTTCTCTTATTCTCCCTCTCGTGCTACAGGTCCTTCAGTGGTGGAAGCCATCCCTTCTGTGGTATGCCCTGACAGTTTTGATGCTCGGGGGTCATCGGAGGTGCTAGTTGATGGACCATTGGCGAGATCTCCTCTCTGCTCTCCTGGTGGGGGAGTCGTTTGAAGCATTGGCATGTGGGAGGGGGCGCTCTATGGTCAGGAGATGATCAAATTGCAGGTCGGTGGCTCTGCGGGCTCCTTCAAGGACGTTGTGCTAGTGGGTTTATCTCCTCTGTCTTTGGTGGCTATGATAGTGGGGCTGGGGAGACTAACCAATCCTTTGTATCACCGACTACTATGGGTTCTGAGACCGGAGGTAATGCTGGGCATTCAACTTCAAAGGTCGATGTTGTCTTGGAGAAGGGCAAGGATTGGGTGTTGCAAGTCCATGATTCCATAGTTGACCTCCAGACTGAAGCATGCACTCATTGGTAAATTTACTGGGGCTAGGTCAAATGTGGACTCTTTCAGGTCTTGGGGTAAACAAAAATGGAAGCTTTGTGGTTCTTTGGAGATTTCAATTTTGCTAAAAAGGCTTCTTTCTGATTTATTCTTCTCTCCATGAAGACTATGGTCAGACCCTTGTTGGTGGCCCATAGTTTCTTCATAGCTTTGGCATTTTTTTCAAAAGGTGGACTCCTGCCTTTGATCTGGAAAAGGAAAGTATCAAAAGTGTCCCTGTTTGGGTTAGACTTCTTGGCCTTCCATTGAAATTTTGAGAGGAGCAAGTTTGGTCTGGTATTGCTAGCTATTTTGGCGAGCTTGTTGCAGTTGACCAGATAATCGAATACAAAAAACACTTATTATTTGTCAGGTTTTGCGTTATAGCTGAGTCAACAAGGTGATACTCTCATGGGTTATTTTATCCTCTTTGGCATATGGGTGCAACAAATCACGTATGAGGCCGCCACGGTGTTTTGTCACCACTGTCACATGTTGGGCCATGCTTCAGATCGGTGTAGGACTTCTAGAGGTCAACAAAGACACATGAAAAAAAAGGTTCAATTAGAACATTCTATCCCTCAAGCAGTAGAAGATTTTCCTATAGGATGGATAGCAGAGGTGGGTGAACCTCTTGCAAACAAGTCTAATTTGGTTAGACCCTCAGAGAGTGAGGAGTGTCATTCAAAGGAGATTCACAAGGAGAAGGAATTTGTTAGGGAGGGTCTAGTTAAGTATCCTCAAGCTCTCAAAGCTCTTGGGTTTGGACACTCACCCTCCTTGAATAATAAAAATAGGATGATGGTTTAGGTCAAGAAACATATTGAGATGCCTACCAACATCAAAGGAGCAAGGTCCAAAGTTCCTTGAAACAATTTGGCCTTAAGCCACCTTGACTTGTTTGCGTCATCTTAACCCTATTGTTTGGGGATTGTTGGTTTGTTGTTGTCTTGTTGTCTTTGCTTGGTCTATTTTGTGTTGTTGTTCCATGGTGTAACTTGAGTGTTTGATGCTTCTTGTCTAATCTTTGTAAAAGGGTGGGGCCCTTTCACAACCCTTCTTTCTAATTCATAACTCTAGTCAAAAACATTTATCCATAATAAAAAAAACTATTGTTAATTAGGTCTTATGAGCTCTAATTGCACATATATAACCACCAATTATAAATAGTTTGGATATGTAGGCGCAACTAAGAATAATCAAGGCTAACTAGAACCCTTGACAAAACTTGTAACAAAAATCCCTTATTACTTCTAAGAAAGATAATAAGTCTCATGACATATTAACTATATTTTAACTCAAATGTTTAACATTGATATAATATATACATTTCAAATACAACTCTCCATTGAAAATATTCAAAAATAGAAATATTAAATACAATTCATCCATTATATAAGTAAGTATTCATCCTACATTAATTTCATTCTCTTCATGTCTATCATGAGCTTTTACATAAATTAACAAGATGGTCATTCATAAAACATATAATCTTTATAATTTCTTTCCCTTTTAACATATTGTTTCACACTCTAATTTGCAATTTAATTCGTTTTATTATAAAAACCTTCCAATATACATATGGAATAAGAAAAGTAACAAACCCACTACCCATCATGAGCTTGTAGTGTAATCTTATATAACATAAGTGATCTAAAGTCTAGGTATTAAAAATCTAAGAGTTCTTACCTCTCTTCTACATAATATCATAAGAATTTACTAATCAAATTTCTTTCAATAATTTGTTCAAAATTCAAATATTTTGGATCATGTTAGATATTATAAAAAACAGTTGTCTTTATAGCTAGCATACCTATTTAGAAAGTGAGATACCTATCTAGAAAGTGAGGAGTACTTGAGCAAATGCATAGAACAATGGTCGAGATTAAAATGACTACCATTAAAAAGATTTTAACTTTTCAGTTTTCAAAATAATATTATTTACCTCATCACAAATGATAGGAAACAAAAAGTTCTTCACCTTGCATTTGAAATTTTTAAAAGAACATTATTTAAATAGTCATAAATGATGTGGGGGGGGGGGGGGGGGGGGTGGGGAATGTCTTGCCATTACATTTATTACATTTTTTTTAAAATCTTATTTAAATAGTCATAAATGATGGGGAACCAATAAAATGTTGAGATTACATTTATTTCTCTATTCAATTTAAATTAATTTAGATGGAGATAAAAACACTATTTAGCCTTCACATAAATAAACACATTTCATTTAATTAATTTGTTACATTTTGTCATCAATGAACAAATATGTGAATTAAGTGTAATTGTTACTTTTACTTTTGAGTTAGTAGATGATGTCAAAACATATTAGTGTTTGCGTTCAATGGAATGGTATGATAATTTCTAAACTTGTTCACAATTACCATATTTAGAAGGAATGCATAATAAATGAAATACAACCATTTGAATGAATATGGATTTTTATATATTTTTCATTTTCTCATATTTATGATTTTATTTCATAGATGATGTTGGGTGAATTCATTCATTGTTTGATCCTATGTGCATGTCTTAAATGTGTTTGGATCAAAAGACATTAAATAAAAAATGTTTTAGGCATATGTTGCCTTGAAAAAACATGTTATATTTTTTGGTAGAGGGTAAAAGGTGGGTTTTGAATGGATATCAAAACCTTAACAAAACCAATAAGAAATATATCAATGAAGACCAACATACAACAAAATTACATCATCAGACAACACACAACCCAAGGGTTGAAAACAACCAACACTCAAAACAAAACCCAAAAAGGGCAAAAACAACAAAAGATCAACCTTCTCAAGGCAGTTTGAAACTAAACCACTCCAAAGAGCTCTGGAAACTACCATTTGTCCCACTCACAAAAACATTGAGGCAACCATCCTTCCCAATTAATTGCCTTGAAAATATGTGTTATAATTATAAACATGTAATATGATATTTCCTTCTATTTTATCAGGTTAGGCATGTGTAAGAATATGCAATAGGAGCATCCTACAACTAACATTTCTTCATAAGTATAAAAGAGTGATTAATTTTTTTTAACAATATAGCCTATTCATTCAATCATTACACCATAAGAAAATTACAAGTAGATAATATATGATTTTTCTTACTAAGAGAGAGAGCCATATATAGCCCATTCATTTAATGATTATACAATAGAGAAATTATAAAGAGATACCATATGACTTTTCTTGTGCTAATTATTCCATTTTTTAAGAATTGTGTGTACTCAAAATGGTTATTAAACATATTTTCTTTTTCATGAGAAAAGCTTGGTAGAAGCCATTTAATGATGGTGCCTAATGATTTTTTGAGGAAACTTTGTATGATTTTATTTTTGTAGAAAATAAATTGTGTTCTATTTTGTTGGTATTCTCAAAATAGCATGGAAAAGGAAATCTATTGTTTGTGTGTCTTCTTTATGAGCCATTTTGCAAAATTGGTCCTCTTCATTGTGTAAGATTGATAGATCAAGATAGATGACACTCCAATGCCCTATCCTGGACATCTTTCATCCTTGCAAGATGGTTCTTGCAAAGACCCTATTTTGAGAAAACTATGCTTAAAAGTGTATTTATGTGTTGCCAAACTTTCGTGTTTGATGAGTGTGTTTGCAATCCACGAGCTCATCTCCATAGTCAAGTGGGATGAACCTTTGGGTTCCACATGGTTGGGTGGTAAACTTACCATCATTAATTTATATAATAGAGCCATGATGAACTATTCAAGAGCTTGGTGAGTTCCTATTTTTATTTAGTTAATTTATTGCATTTTGTCATCATTGAACAAATATGTGAATTAAGTGTAGTTGATCAATGTTTGTGCTCTATGGAATGGTATGGGATTTGTACACTTATTCATGATTACTATATTAGTCAGAAATGCATAATTAATGAAAAACCATGTTAATGAATATAGTTTTTTTAAAGTAATTTTCATATTTTTTGTATTTAAGATTTTAATTTATATATGCATTGTTGGGTGAATTCATGATCGTTTGATCCTATGCATGTGTCTTTAATGTGTTTAGATCAAAAGATGTTTCAAATCTTTTAACAAGTTAGCAAGCCATGACATTTCAAATGCATTTGTTTAGAAAAGTTTTTGTCCAAGGAAAGAAGTCTTGGTATACAATTAGTGTAACTAGGTAGAGCTACATCAATTGTGAGTTTATGATTATCTTTTCTCAATAATTTGCAAACATTCTTATGGTGTATGTTTTCCATGTTCCAAGATGTCTATTATTGTGGAAGCAATGCAGTTGCTTCTATTTGTCCTATCAATTCTTAGAAGTTATTTGACATGCAAATAAAACTAGTTTGAAGGTTTCAATTAGGATGCATTCACTTTTACTTAAACAAAATCATAGCTAAGTTCTTGCAGTGTATATTCCTTGTGGTAATGGAATTTGATAGCCAATCATATTATTGGTTCAAGATAATATATTATGCTATAATGATCACTCTATTTCAAACTCTAGCCATTTCATCTATCTATAAACATCGCATCTCTAAACTAATGAGAGCATAGGAGCAATTCTTAAGCTAGCACCATGGCTAGTTAAGCATGTCCTTAGTAAAGATGAAAACCCTTATCACTATTTTGCATGGTTTGCAGCTTTTTTGAACGAACACACCTTGGAATTCTACGCCTCGCAACAACTGAATGGACTCTCACACACACTGAATCCACTCATATGCAGTAACCAGCCAAAATTGAATCAAAATTGCGTGAGGGAGCCATATTTAGTGCATGGTGCGTGAAAGTTGTTGAGCCCCTATATAGAGGGCATCTACCAGTAAAATGATCACAACCTGCACCCTCAAATTGCAACAATTTACAGATAGCATCAGACAAATGTTTAATCCCTCGATATTATAACGTTTTACCAATAAAATTAGTAATGAAACCTTACCAATCGACCAAAAAACATTGCTCGATAACCCCACCCTTCTTTTTTAGCTGCATATCTTTGTTGATCTGTCAAGCTAAATAACCACACAAATATTAAATTACAACTAATTCAAAACCAATTAACATGTGCAGCATGTGTCTTTAATGTTTGTATACATACATCTACATTCAGAGATGCAAGATCATAGACGAATTAAAAATCAACGGCACAAATGGTATCATCACACTTACAATAGAAGACAGATTCAAATACTACGGTGTTGAAGAGGATGATCCCATAAAGCTGTGAAACAAGTCAAGGAGTTGTTCGGCACAAATGATACTTCCCATATTAATCACCTTGAGATTAAACTATGCACTCTCAAGCTTCCTCATCCGACAGCCTGGAAAAAATCCTCTCCTAGTTCAACAAGATTCAAGTCAACATCAGTGACGCCAGTGACCACGATAAGAAAGAACCCGAGTATGTCAGCATTCTTCTCAACAATCTCTTGACCACAAAATGAGAATTTTGTGCGCAACTATAATGTGTCATCTCTTCATCGAGTCACCGAGGAACCACCCTTTGATTAACGTTATCAAACCCGAAGGAGGGTTGTAGGGAGAGGGAACTTGAGGAACGTAGGGGTTTCGAGGAGACACCCACGATGTCTTCAGTCTTTCGAATGTTACTCGGAGGTTGCCCAAACTAAATAAAGAAATAAGGGCGATGGAATTGAGAGAGGCCTTCTAGCTGTCCTTTGTTTCTTTCCGATTCAAGAGTGGCTATTGAAAATAGGAGACCAGTTAGAAAGAAAATTTGCTTCGAGGATCCGTTGGAAGGGGCTATTCGGTGCTCCCTGGAGCATTTTGGTTTCAAACTGCCTCATAAGGCTGGTCTATTTTGGTTCATGAGTTGTTTGTCTTATGTTTTTGTGCTTTGCTCCTTTGGTTGTGATGCTGACTATTTGCTGTTGTGTTGCAGTCTCTGTGTTGCTTGATCGTTGTTGGTTGGGCTTCATTGACCTATTATTCTTGCTTTGTAAAAAAAAGAGTTACTGCGCTTTCAAAAACCCTACTTTTACCCTTACATAAAAAAAACACAATTTCAATCTATTCCATGGAATTTGACAAGTTGATTCCAGCAAATCAAGGTCATGTTGTCAAAAAAATTGATTACTCAAAAGCTAGAAATCAAGGCTCAAGCAAAAGTCGGCCAAAAAGAGGAAGGCTTATTTGTGGCTATCGGGGCAGACCTAACCAAATGTAAGAGAGATTGTTGCACCAAGATTTGAGATCTGGATGATCATACCAACCAGACCGGTGCCCTCCATGATTCTTCACACTCAAGCACCACAATCGAATTACTCGCAGACTCTGGGCCAAGTTGACACATACATAGAATCCAAGGATTATTTATAGATTAATTAGCAATATTCTGAACATTAATACTGGACTACAATATTGACAAACCAACCTGTCAAGCTTAAAAACTTTTTCAACAATTTAAAAATAAAAATGGGATCTATTTACAAGGACGTGTTTACCTTAGCTTGAATTATATGACCTTGGGAAACATGCATTATTTTTTCTATCAGTAAGTTGTGGGTTTTATCGGACCTCAGTCTTTTAAGCATAAGTGTGGATCTAGTCCTGAGCACAGCGTGCATTTTCTAGATGTTCAGTTTATGTGCTTGTATAGGGCAGAACATCCTTGGTGCCATCACGTTTGAGAATGAACATCTTGGAGCTAGCCCAGTGATTCTCAGTGGGATTTGAATTTAGGTCTTCATCATGGTAGTGCTCCGACTTTACCATCCAGTCATGCCATTGGACTCAAAATGTTAGGATTAGGATTTGGGTAAATCTCATAGAGGATATGTGGGTAGCCATAAGTCCGTGCATTGCCATCAATGTGACTCCTATCTCAAGGTGTCCTCATAACCACTACAAAGTGCCCAGCTCATAATAATTGAACGTGGACCTACCTATAGTGTAAAATTCATGATCACTGAACCCAAACCCAATGGACAAAAACATGCATTATTATTTAATGTCAAAATAAAACTTTAACCAAACTCTTATTTTCTATCTTTAATGAAGAATGAAACATGTGGCACTTCGAGGAAACATTGAAAAACTACTCAAAAATAAATAGCTCGTTCCTTACCCAAGAAATTCAGAAATTCCACCTATACCAGCAAATCTTAAAGGTTGTGTTCCACTCCTTTCAAGATCCTAGTGTCATCAAACATAGCATATTTTAAGAAACAAACGATAAAAATAACCTCATAGATCTTTTAGATTTTGTAGTATTCATCAATTTTATGTCATTATAGAGTGGGAAGCTAATAATTTAAAGAGATTTTCTTGACAATAAAGAGAATTATCTAGAAAGAACAGACTTTACCCCTTCTTCTGCAGCATTTAAGCCCCCCTGAATCCAATACAAATTTCTAAAACCAGCATTGTATAGTTGCTCACAAGCGGCTAAGGATCTAAAACGCAAACACAAACAAGTTAATTCCATTATTACTCATCGAGGCTATCCACAATGCAATTCATTAAACACATCTTATTTAAATTTAGATTAAAATATCCATTAAAAGGATTGACTGGCAATAAAGTGATGGCAAATATATAGTTGTAATTAAATTAATTAACTGCATACCAAAGAACAAGGTAATAAAAAACAAAAGGTGCAACTTACAATGTCGTAGATATTTCCAACACATTATAGGAAAATTCTGTGACTTCCAACTTGTTAATTAGAATGAGATTATAACTATTTGCAGCTCTGCAAATATTTTTGACACAAAAAGTGGATGCAATATAGTATCTAAAGCTTATCACGTGTCTTGATAAGTTTCAAGAATACATATATTCTCAATAGTACCATAGTTCAAAAACTCCAGGTTACTCACCCAACTTGTGGGTACTTGCAAGTCAAAATTGCAAGTAAATTACTCACCCTAGGACTTGACTGCAGGTCCGCGTGAGTCCAATCTGCAGACTCCCTGCAAGTACTCAGTGAATCTGTACATCAGATTCACCCAAAGCAGCAAGGACATGGTATGCAAAAAAATGCACAAAACACACTTCATTTTCACCTTTAAAAACCCCATCCGACATCCCATTTTCCTCACAGCATTTGCACTCTCCTTTAAGTGACTGAAGACTATTGAGGAAACATTTTTTCTGCAATTTTCGAAGTTCAAGGTATTTTTTCTTTTCTCAAGCATTTCCAGAGTCGTTTTACATTCTTAAATTCTTCATTTACATGTTTAGGCATTTTTCTAATGCATTCGAATCAGTATTTATGTATTTTATTTTATTTTTTTTACATTTTTAACGAAAACACTTTTTTTCCCCTAATAAGTGTAGGGTTGACCATTTTATGGTATTAAAAAACATTTTAAAAAAAAATTAAACGTTGTTTATTTATGTTTCATATGAATTCCAATTACTGTTGTTTTTTGTATTTAAAACAATGCACTTAAATATATTTTTCAGATTTTATCAATGCTAGGGTTTGTACTTTGCATCCAATGGCATCAAGAAGTGAAAGTCAACCTGTTGGAGGAAAGGATTTCACTTGGAAGCAAGGCACCAAGACCAGCCACAAAAATTGTTATTTACAACTATTGTGGGTTGAAGATGAGTGGAAGCATTAATCGCCTCAAGTTCCACTATGCATGCATTGTTGCCTACAACATGAAATTGTGTCCCAACACTGAGTTGGAGATAGAACAAGAGATGAAAGTGGCTCTTGTATTGACAAGCCAAAAATAATTGAACTAGATGAGGACAAATGCAGGCATTACAATAGTGATGAATCCCGACATGGCACAGGAAACAGAGGTAGACATGACACAGATTGTGGGCCCTAGTTGTGGTCTACAGATTTGTGGCACATCCACTTCATCAAGCTCCAACAAAGTGCAACCACAAGGATATTTTGCTCCACAGAACAAGCCAGAACTGTAGCCTTTGCTTGAAAATACAATTTGAAACAAGGACAAGCACAAGTAGTTGTGGCTTGTGCAATTTTTTAGTTCTACAACAGCGTTCCTTTCAATATGGCAGGAAGCCCATATTAGGAGAATTTGGTCATGGCCTTGATAGTTGTAGGAAAAGGGTACAAGGCACGAACTCCACGACATAAGTAGGCTATTGTTCCAAAAAGCAATGGCAAATACAGAAACAATTGTAGAAGAGCAGAGGCAATTGCATAAGGATGCACCATATTATCAAATGGGTGAGTAGTTGGAATGAATCGCACATTAATCAACTTTTTGGTGGCTTCAAATGATGAATCAATGTTCTTGAGGTCCATAGACACCCCAAACAGTAAAAAAATATAGAGAATTTGAGTCTAATGTTGGAGGAGATTGTGTTAGGGGTGGGGATAGAAAATGTGATACAAATTCTAACAGATAATGCAACACCATATGTGGCAGGAGGGAGACTGCTTGAGCAAAGGCACCCAACACATTTTTGGATCCCTTGTGCTGCTCATTGCCTTGATCTTCTCTTGGAGGGCATAAGCAAACTTGATTGGGTGAAACACGTGGCGCAAGATGCCAAGGTAATCACCAAATACATCTACAATCACCCTTGGGTACTTAATGAGAGATCATATCAAGGGGAAAGAGCTTGCATGACCGAGTGCAAGCCAATGTGACACAATTTGCAACTAACCGATGCAATCTAGATCAAAGAGTCTAACGAAAAACTACCTAATCTAGTAGCCCACACAAATATTTCACACTCATATGCACAAGGAAAACTAACATGCAAAATAAAATTTAAAAGCTTCTTTAATTTATTGGTTGCCTGTAGCAAAATTCAACTTTCATTACAAAATATATTCAGCTACAGTTGATATAACAACTCCTGCAGCCTGAAACTCCTTTCACAATGAAGCTTCTTATAGCCTTCTTCTCTTTGCAATCCCCTCTTCAAGATCAGGGGTCTTCATTCTCATTAACTCAACTAAAACAGAATTTACATTCCTCTCTAAAAGATTTGTTAATAAAGACAGTTCTCTCACTTTTATCCAAAAATAAAAATATATCAAACAATGGCTGCCCCAGCCAAGAAGTTGTAACAGATCCTGTCTCCAGCCAGGAAGAGGAATAACACACATCCAAGAAAGCTTTCTAGCACCTGCCACCAGCAGCCTATGGAAGGAAAACATGTAGACACCATAAAATGGTAACTGCCCCTTCAAGTTTGAAAGAACAGCCAAGGAACAATGTAGAAGAATAGCCATGTGGCCCCAACAATGTAATGTCCAGCCATGTCAAAAATCAAAGTATAAACGACTCATGCATGCAAAAAATAAGTCATCACAAAAGTATGTGAAAAGTCACGCCCAGGAAAACTATGAGTTTTCCAAAATACTAATATTCTTCCAATCTGCTACCAGGTGGAATAGTCAGCTATAAATCAGAAATAAGACTATTGACGCATTTTTTTATTTTTTTTTAAATTGTTGAAAGCAATATTAACTACCCAATATAGGTTGACTCTACAGCCATGTAGGTTGGAAAAGACAAATAAAATCCCTTTTGAAGTATAAAGCTACAACTGGCAACTTTGACAGCCATCTTCAATATGTGACTTATACTTACATAGAATATTCACACATTGTCCACCCAAACAATATTAACATTAATATATGAAGTAACCCATTTATGCATTACAACTCCTGTCATAGCATGAGATACAAGAAGTTATCAAAATATCTCAATATATATATAACACAGCTCCTGCAACATTATATATAGCTCCTACAACATCATATAAAAACCCTGTTGTTTACGCACACAACAACATGATATAAATACTTAGCTACTGTGAAATTTACTGAAGGCAACCTCAAAATATTACACACACAATCACTGTAGCTGAAAGCACACAGGTTCTTGAGCAAAAAATATAGTTCTCCTATAACTGAAAATGCACAATCCTGCTGTAGCAAAAAATACAGTTCTCCTGCGGCTAAAAAAAGTCTTGTTGTAGCTAAAAACATAAAGGTCCTATAGTAAAAGTGCATAGCTCGATAGTAGAAATATGCGAGGCCTCCAGTAGAAATAAATAGTCACTATAGTCACAATACACAAGTTCTGCAGTTGGAATAACCAGTCTGTAGAAAAAATTACAGTCTTCCTGTAGCAAAAATTACAGTCTTCTTGTAGCCAAAATACACAATCCCTATGGCACTTTTGTAGTAGCTTATAAACACATGAAACTGACTTGTAGCAGTTAGATTTGAGTCTGAAACAACTTACTAATGATTTTTTAACACTACTTCTGATGATTGAAACGAAGACAAGCTTGAAACCTTTCTGTAGCACTCTCCCAAGGAAGCAAGTTGACAAGACCAATGTTACAGGACTCGCGTGGACTCACCCAAACTCGGTGAGTCCCGAGGCGAGGGGCACCAGATGAGTCCCTGGGACTCGAGACTCGGGTCTCTAGCGAGTTTGGCAGACTCCCCCGAACCGGCAAGTCCCAAAGGTAAGACTCAACCATGGCAAGCAAAATGAAAGTAAGAAAAAAGAAAAGAACAAAAAAAATACTCAAAATAAAAACACTTAAAATGATCTCCTAAACCCTAAAAGCAAGTTCATTTCATTTCCAAGCCAAAGGAGAAGGAAAAAAAGAGTTTTGAGCCAAAACTCTATTGCATTGAATGGAAAACCAGCAGGCAGATTGAGCAAAAGTCATTGGTTGAATCACATTTGGGCAAGTTTGTAGCTACTTTTGGTGCATCTAGAGGAGTTTACTAAGGATTGGAAAAAGCTCACAGTTGATTTGGAGCAGCCCACTACACATTTCAAGCAAGATTTAAGAGGTAAGTTTGTATCTTGAAGTTTTTTTTGTTTTTTTCTATGCTCCCCGCGAACGCATCCCTTGCCCAAAATGACCCCGTCCCCCATAGGGGACATTTTGGGGACACGAGGACAGATAGGAAACGTCCCCCTCCCATCCCCTTTTTTTTTGAAAAAATAGGAAACATCCCCGTTATGCCAAATTTTTTGTAGGGGGCACCAAGGTACGTCAAGGGGCAGCTAGCTGTCCCTGGGACAGCCAAGGACGTCCCTAACCGACCTAAGGACAACTAGCCATCCCCTGACATACCTAGGCATCTTTTTAGTCATTTCAATAAATAACATAGAAATTTGAAAAAAAAAAAGGGATGGGGGAGTCGACAAGGTTCGTGTGGTTTCAAAGGTTTTAATTTAGGCTTGGTGGTGGGGGCTCCGCCACCCCACCCTTTATCACAACAAGGAGCGCATCAGGGGCACTGCCCTCAGACCTCGCTGGGGGCGCTGCCTCCAAACCCCCATGAGGGGTGTTGCCCCTCGACCCCATTGGGGGCGTTGCCCCCAAACCCCTGCAAGGGGCACTACTTATTGACCCTACTTACAACTTCATATAGTCAATGAAGAGGAATAGGCTTACCTCTTGAAATTGGAGAAGTTGGTGGTTGTGCATGGTGCCTTGCAATGGTATATTTTCTATGTTTTTGCCATTTTGTAGTTGACTTGCAACCATTAGCCATTTTGTTGTAACTTTTATATAATATATATGCGCATTATCAATGAAAGCAATTAAATTATGTTAATTTGTTTGCCAATTCTAATGTGAAAAGTTGAAAACTCAATTCAAGTCTAATGTTATTGTTATGTATTTATTTTTAAGGTTCTATAATGTCTATGATGAATGCCTTATCAATGTTATCATATAAATCTTTGAAATTTCCTTATATTTTAATTGTTTCCTTATTTTTTAATAGTCATCCCTTGTTGTCCCTTAAAAAATGGCAACAAAAAAACTGTCTCGGAAACACGTGCCCCCATCCCCTGTCGTCCCTGTCCCAAAAACTTGGGGAGCATAGGTTTTTTTTAATAAAAATTCCATTCCTCTTTCACATTTGTTTTTTTTCTATTTTATTTTAATGGACCAAAAAACAAACCATAGGTATGTTTAATTCTTTTTATGAACAATCCCTAGGTGTTTTTGTAAAAAACAATTTAATTTTATAGTTGCAAACCCTAAATTTTTTTATTTTAATTTAAATATAGACCATAAATGTTAATTTATTTTCTATCTATATGTTATTGCAGCATTCTTTACATTTATAAATTGTCTCAATCACAATGTCGACCCTAATTAGAAAGGACCCTTGTTGGAAACATGCCATCCTTGGGTCAAAGAAAGGGGAGGTAACTTGTTTTCATTGCAAAACAAAAATGCTTGGGGAAGGCATTAACTGACTAAAATGCCATCTTGCACAAATACCATGTAGAGATTGTAAGTGTAATGTCCCTTATTGGCGCATAGCTGATTTGTGCGCAAGTAATCAGTTTCCAAGTCTTCTAGAGGCTAACTGGTTAGTTGGGGAGAACTCCAATGTTCTTGGAGAAGCTTTGATCAGTCTTGGGGAGCAATTGTTCTTGGTTTTGAGTTCAGTCGGTTAGATGGAGCCTTTTGATGCTTTCAGAATCGATTTCCAACCTTTCGGGAGCTCTCCAAACTTTTTGGAGGAGCCAGCGATTTTTAGTAAGCCTTCTGGTTGCCACCGATCATCATTCTAAGTCTTCAATATCATATTGGTATGATCAGAATTGCAAAATTATATCATTTGGATGTTTTCCGCAACTTGGGTATATTATTGAGTTATTTAATTAATTATTCACTTATATTGTCTAATGTTGGAAATATTAAAAGGGCCAACTAAGTGTGATAGCTCATTTTAAAGGTATTGAAAAGTTATTTCAAGCAGATGCCTTGGAAAAGGGACTTTATTCATGAGAAAATATTATTATCCCCCAAAAAGGTGAAAGTGCTCCATAAAGTTAATTATTTATTTTTATAAAAGGGAGTTTTTGGAGCAACAAGAAAAAAGTAATATTTTATTGCTCTAGAAAAGTTATAAAAGGAGGTTGAGGGCTCATTGAAAGGGTTGTTGATGAATTTGATATTTGTTGTTGCAAAATGAGAGAACTTGAGTTCGTGTTCTTCTCCATCTCTTGAGGATGGAAACCCTCTTGTAGATTTCTGGTTTCGGTGGTGAAAGATCCTCCCTAGCTGGACTGGTGTGGTTTTAGACAGAAATCATCATTTGTGTTGAATGCTGAAAATTTTGGAGCAATCTCATACAGAGTTTGCCTTTGTGCTTAAAAGAACTTGTTGGGTTTGAATATTTGTTTTGAGGAGCTTAGATGCTCTCGATTTGGATTGGATTCATTTGATGTTTTCTAGCTTGTTTTTTGGAGTTTTGGTGTGAATTTAAGAATATTTTGGAGTTATATTTCAGTTCTTTTAATTCTGTATCTTTTGGGGAGTTGTGTTGCATATCCAGGAGTTCACACCAGTGCTGGGTGCTGAAGTTTTCATGTTGAACAATGATATTGCTAGATTGAAAACATAATTACCCAAGCACAAAGATTGATATCTTTATTGCTGATATTAAATGCAGATTATGATTGATGTGATTGCAGATTTTCTGGTGTTTAATGCTTCCTAGTGCAGGCCATACATTCCTAAGTGCAGGCTGTACCAATCTAGAAGGGGACATGGTGGTTTTGGATGAAATCGCCCCTCAAATCCGAAGTCTGACTTCTCATTTGGTAGCGCCCAGACATCTGCAATAACTCTATCATTTTGGAGCTGAGTCTTCTTCATTTCGTGGGGGTTTGTGTGGGGTTTAATGTTGTTATGTGCTTTTTTCGGTGCTGTAATTTGAATCAGATCAGAAGTTTCTGAGAGTACAGAAATTACAGTGCATTTTTAGTGTGTTGGGAGGTGGGTTTAGCATCAATCTTCAACTACAGTATCAAGGCTTTGATGGGTATGACTCCTTGTTATGTTTTGCGATGTTTTAGTGCTCTATTTCCATGATAACATGCTACAGCAGTGTTTTCAGATTTCAGTTCAGAAATAAAGTTATTTGCAGCTCTTGTTTATCAATTGTAATCTCATTTCTAGTTGCAATTTATGTGTTTGTAACCCCGGAAGGTAGTACCGGCGGTGGAATCTTGTTTTTGCATTCATATTGTAGTATTGGTCGGTTTACCGCCAATTCTCTATAGCATACATGATAGCTCATTTGGCATGCACACTCTGCCTGTGGCTTTAACATCAATCACGCATCAGCTGAATAAGCATCGATAGGTCGGCTTGCCACCTCATGTGATCTCATTCTATAATGCATCATGCACTCCGCTAAACAAGCATAGATGTGGCCGGCTCAGCCGCCTAGTGCATGCATATTTGTGCCCTCGCATATAACACACTCCACTGAATAAGTGTGGCATGTGGTCGTTGTGGACGCCTGGTGTGTTTGTGAACATTTTGCATTGTCATTTCAGTAGCAATTGATTAGAGAAGTGTGATCCTGCCCACCGTATGCTCTCACCTTGCCCATTATGGGATCTGGGTGATCAGAAAATGTATTGGAGACTGCTTGTGCTTTGATTTTAGTTGAAATTATTTGGAAAAAAACTAGGGTGGTCATTACAGTAAACCATGCACAAAAGTGCCTATTGAAGTTATACATGTAGTACAAAGTCAATTACAAATTTTTGAGCAGCAGAAGGAACTAAAAAAGAGGCAACAAAGGAGATGGCAACCAATGGTGGAGAGTCTTCTTCTTCCATTCCTCCATTTGCTGCATCTATGAGTAGTGGCAGTGGGAGTGGCAATGTTCGCATTGGGCCTAGATTTCGTGGATCTAGGTTAGATTCATAAATTTTGCCATGCACTACTCCAGGTTCCCAACCGTCACTTGAGAGCATGGGTTAGGAACAAGGATAAACATGATGCAACTAGAAGTGCAATTGGAGACTTTTGGTTCTATCGCACCATTCCATTTCACACAACCAGGTAATTTTTTTTTTTTTAAATATATAGTTTAACTCTGTCTCTTGAATTTTTGAATTTAGAGGTATGTAGAATTTAAAGTTAAACTCTCAATTTTAGAATACTTATTTTGTTTATTTTATTTGTGTTAGGTCTCCTTATTGGCAAAACATGGTGGATGCCATTACTATATTTGGGGTGGGTTTCAAAGCCCCTAATGATGAGGAGACAGAGGGCTCGATTTTGTCTCACCAATCCCAACAACATAAAATCATCAGTGACCATGTGATTACCCAACTAAATGCTCAACTATGAAATTTTTTTAGTACAACTCATCGTGAACCCATCAACCACCATTACATTAAAACCAGGAAAATCTTCAATCTGCAGTCCTCTCTTTAATACTAGACCTTCATCAATAAAATTATGAGTTGCCCCACTGTTAACCACAACTGTAACATGCTATCCCTGCAAGACTCCTCTTAATCTAAAAGGATGATACCTAGGAACACCAGAAAGTGTAGCAATAGTACCTTGTGCTATTTTACTTGTAACAGTTTCTTCAAGTTCAAGATGCTCTTCCTCCTGCTCACTTTCTGAACTAGTCTCTTTTACTTCATCTTCGTTATCGGAAGTAACCTCAATGTAATGTACTTTACCCTTCCCGAGGCATTTGTGACCTGGTTCCCAAGGCTCCTTGCAAGAGAAACACAACTTCTTCCTTCGCAACTCATTCTTCACCTCTTGATCCATTTTTGGAGGCATACTCTTAGGCTGATTATAAGATTTCTGAAATGGTTTATTGTGCTGGAAACTCTTCTTTTGGGACTGATTTTTAGAAGGTGTAGTCTCAAGGTCTAGGGCCATCTGGATAGCATCCTGTAAGGTGGTAGGCTTGAAAGCCTTCACCAAACCTCGCAGATTTTCAGTCAAACCTTCAACAAACAGCATTACAACTCTCTTTTTTGATATGTCAGGAACCATGACAGCAAGTTTTTGAAACTCATTAATGTAATTATCAACACTACCACTTTGTTTGATTTGAGCAAACTCACAGAAATACATTTCTAAATCCTTCCGATCAAATCTTCCAATCAATTTTCTGCTAGACTCATCATACGAATGGATTAAGGCATGACTTTGTGTCACTAATCCATGGTGCCACCAGTCATATGCAACTCCTTCCAAGTGCATCATTGCAAACTTAATTGCATCATCTTCAGGCATGGGCTTAAAGGTCAAAAAAGTGTCTAGTTTGTGTATCCAAGCACGTGCAGTGCTTCTCCCACTACCATCAAAATTTGGAAGAGTTAACTTACCCAACGCATGTTGATACTCCTTATGCTATTTTCGAGGTTTTTGTTCCTATTTTGCTCTCTTCTTGTCTTTTCCCTGATTCATGAACTAATTTAAGGTCAATTCATCCCTAATATGCTCAAGGAGTGTATGGTATTCATCATAAACAGCCACCACTTCATCAACCAACGGTGTCTCTTCCTCGAGTTCAGGGGCTTCTTCTTTCTCTTTGTATGAAGGTTGGTTGGAATGGTCTATCAGATCCACTTGTATTAGTTCTCCCGATATTGTGATTACCTGTATTGTTGCCTTCCCCTGTGTTATTTTGATTTACTCTATGGGTATTCATATTTTGTGACATTTGGGCAATTGCTGCAATCAACTTTTTGAACAAACTGATTCATCATTTGTTGTTATCCGCATGAAAGGTCATTCAAAATATTTTCCAAACTTGGGTTTTCATTTCTCCTTTCAGTCTATCTCGAGGACTTCCACTACCTGAACCACTTCCTCCTATGTCCATTGATTCAACTTTTGTTACAGCTGTAAGAGGTTTTCTTGTTGTTAAAGTTGCTAATAAAGTGTCCTCTTATGGACATGGAATAGATGTCAGAAATTGTTTTCTCTTCTGTTCTCTTTCAAAATATCTTTTAGCCCTTTCACTAACGTGCATGGATCAAATGCTGCATGTAAAAATTAAATTTCAGAACTCACAAGTTGGTAAGATCTCCAACTCTGATACCACTGTAAAAACCCCTGTCTAAAGTTTTTGCTCAAAAACACCAGTTTACTAAATTTTCATGAGCAGGCATTTCGTCAAACATTTTTCCAAAATGCACCAGAATTGAATTTTTGAAAGTGAATGATATAGAATAGTTTGCATAAAGGTTTTGTCAACAGAGAACATTCATTTTATTGTCCAAGCTTCATTGATAATGGATGGGCATAAAAAAATACAGTTTGCAGTTATAATAGTATGATTCAAATTAAAGATTTGAATGCTTTCTTGCTGTTTACAATCACTATATGACAGTATTTTCAAATTGCAGTAGTATACATACCAAAATAAGATCAGTATATAGTATGCATGGATAGCATGATTGATAAGACTTCAATGTCGGTGCCTCAAAACCAAGTGCGGCTTCCCAAAGTGGAGCTATATGTGTTGATGCTTCCCTAAACTTTCCTCAAACTATAAGCAATTGCAATAGGACCCACGAACCCCTCTTTAGAACTTACATTATCCTCAAATGAGGCTGCACATCAATGAATAAAGTTGCGGCTGTGGTAATATATATCCTTGGACGGCGATTACTAAACCTCCCATGTCCTTTTTAAACCATGTGTGACTTCCTTGTATGAGGTGCTATCCCAAGATAAAGTTGGGGCTGAGTTGTTGGGGCTGCGGCTAGTATAAAGCTTCATGTAATACAAAGCGCACTCCATAAAGTTCTAAAAATCAAATGCTAGGGTTTAGAGTTAACCCTCTTCCATATCAAATGAATCTACAATGAATATCTTCAGGAACTTCAAATTAATCTCTTTAAATCTCCAACTTATATTTGCAATGCAAATCTCATAAATTTGTAATGATATCGTTCAGCACAAACAATAAATCTCCATCCCCTCTGCACCTACGTGAAACCTATGTGGTTCCACCAGCAAATCATATAGGGTGGATCTTGCACTACCGAAACTAATTTCCCTTAGGGTTTTTGTCCTAGGGTTTGCTCAAGCAAGAGCTCTCTCCAAATTCTCCAAGAAAATATATTCAACATAACCCAGAATGAGCTTTTGAGCTCTCTTTTATAATCTCTCTTAGAACATTCTAGGAGTAATTTAAAAATTTTAAATTACTTTTTAATTCATCACTTAGGCACAAATAAAGTGACTTTTAATATTTCATTTAGGATCCCTTCCAAAGTCACTTTATCAAATGAATATTTAAATAAATACAAGTTGCCCAAAAAATGGAGAATTAAGACAACTTTCTTTATCTAATAAATATTATTCCCTTGTCCAAGCTCCAAATTAGCCTACAGGAATAAAATAGGCTAAATGGTCACCTTCGCCAACTAGGTTGAAGAAGGGGACATTACATACAATGGGAGGACCATCTTCCTCACCTTAAAGAATGCACTCTATAATACCATACCAATCATCTCATATAGCCTTCTCTCCGAACAACTACAGTATGATATGTTGATATCCTAATCACTCTACAAGACTAATGGACACGCATTGATAAGGTGAATACTAGTAGAGATCAAATTAGCTCACAACTTTGAAACCTGAAATACAACAAGAAGATTTTAGCAAAAAATTCAACTAAATATTAAAGGATGTTAGAACTTAGGATATTCTGGACCAATAATATAGTATCAGAGGTGTTTCATACAACTTAAATGTGATTTACCAATATCTAAGTGTTTATCAGCTTCGAGCTACTTGAACAATAAATGGTAGTTTTTGGCTTCTAAGACATATCCCTAAACAAGATTAGGAAACAGTATAAAATGACCTATTACTTTCTTCAAAGTGATAATAAAAGTTCCTATATACATAACAAGATCAATAATGATTTATAATCCTATTACAAAGCTAAACATGCAAGCATTAATGATTACTAGATCTGAACATGGATGTTGAGGAAGGTAAACTTACCTGATCCCACTTTGACATGATACTATTATATTAGTGTCCTTGCTAATTTTTTCTTCGACTTGTCTAATGAATTTACTGCAAATAGAAAGAAGACATCAGTCATAAACAAAATGGCCCAGAAAACTTTTCATGAACAAAAATTTTACAAAAGCAAAACTGGGATGCAGAATAATGGGCACACTCATTGTATGCCATCAAAGCAGTACCACTCCACCACCCCCCTGCACAATGGAATTTTTCTTTCTAGTTAGTACCTTGGCATCGGACCAATTGATTTCAATGAAAAAAAAGCACTCCATTTGTACACCCCTCATTTACACTACCACCTCTAAAGATTTTGGCAATGGTAAGAACTTTTCTTATAAATTTACTGAAAAATGGAATATTAATATGTAACCAGAAAATGAACAATTCAAAAAGGCAAAAGACCAAAAGATTCACAAGTATACTATACAATGATTCAACATCATACAACAGAAAGTTTATGTAATGCCCAATAATGAAGTGACATGCTAAAAGAAATTTTAGTCCTATAAATGGCAAGTACAAAACAATAAATTCTTTTCAAAAAAGAAAACTTTAACAAGTTAAGAACATAGGATTTGCACTACTAGCAAACTCTTCCTCAGGTCATGTGCAAAAGGCCTTCAACTGGTTTGACAAGGAGTATGGATGACAAGGAGAAATGAGAACACAGTAGTATTACTAGGATGAAATTTTAGTTCCATAGAAAACAAGCATAAAATATGCCAGCTTTCCACAAACAAAAAAAAAAAAAAAACATAGTACTGCAGGGTCTCATGGAAAGGCCTTAAGGGAGATGTTATAAAACACATAAGGGAATGTATGACATGTCAAAGAAACAAAGAGGAACATACTTATCCAGCATGATTACTTCAACCCTTGCCCATACCCAATCAGAAATGGGAGAGTATATCAATGGACTTCATAACAAGATTACCCAAAGTACAAGGAAAGGACTACATTTATGTGGTGGTTGATCGTCTAACCAAATATGCCCATTTCATGGCTATATCCACAGAGTCTAGAGCCCCGCAAGTAGCCGAGGTTTTCTTCAAAGAGGTTTTCAGACTACATGGACTTCCCTGAAACATTGTGAGTGACAAAGACAACCAGTTCCTAAGTCTATTTTGTCAAGAGTTATTCAAACTAGTGGGAACAGAGTTAACCCCCAACACTAGTTATCATCCACAAACAGATGGACAAACCGAGATCGTCAACAAATGGATAGAAGGGTATTTGAGAAACTATGTGATGGGACACCAAAATACTTGGATCAAGTGGCTTCATTTGGGGGAATATTGCTATAATACCACCCACCATATGTCTATAGGAAAGAGCCCCTTCCAAGCATTGTATGGATACACCGCGACAACTTTTGGATTTGATTCAATCAGAAAGTCGTGTGCAAGGAGATAAGGATTTCATACAACAGAATATGGATATTATGAATGCACTTAAAGACAACCTTCACCGAGCTCAAAACCAACAGAAGGTATATGCGGACAAGAAGAGGATTGAACGAACATTTGAAGTTGGAGAATGTCTTTCTGAGATTGCAACCATACAAGCAATCAACACTCAAAATTAGTGGGAAAGAAAAGCTTAAGCCCTGATTCTATGGGCCATATAAGATATTAAGAAAGATAAGAGAAGTGGCCTATGAATTAGAGCTCCCTATGGATAGCCGAATTCATAATGTATTCCATGTATCCCACCTCAAAAACGTCTTGGGACAACATATTGTTCCCTGTACGGAATTACCACCACTCGACGATGAGGGAAAACTGATCTTGGAACTAGAAATGATCTTGAATGAACGAGAAAAAAGACTAAGGAATAGAACTATTGAGGAGTATCTTGTCAAGTGGAAAAGCCTACCTACCAAAGATGCAACTTGGGAGAGAGCTAAGATAATTAATCACCCGAATCTTAAGTTGCTTGAGGACAAGCAAATTTAGGAGGGGAGGACTATCATGTCCCAATGCTAATAACCGATTGATTATCTTATTTAAGTTTATTTTATTCAAATCAAAGATGTGCATAAGTAACTCAAACCATTTAATATTATTATTTATCCTATAACATACATACATATGTATATAGTTTTAATACAATTTAATATAATTATCAATATATCAGCGATTCATATAATTGTTGTGTAGAGCAGCGATTTGGATTTATTCATTAAATCCTATCTAATGAATATATTATGATGTGATCTTGAGAAAAGGCAGCGGATCAATTACGAAAGGTTGCAATCTGTGGAATAGACACATCTACTCACTAAAAGACATCACCGTTAAGGATTATAAAGGCAGGTATTATGAGAAGGAAAGCATCGATTACAAGGAATATATACATCAGTTCTGAGTCTTCCAATCTGCAGCAGTCAAACATAAAAAACAGCGATCAGTTAAGGGTATACTTTAGTAAATAGCAGCAAGCTTGGTAGGAGTCTCTTAGTAATACATGTATAACAATGAGACTTATTTATTATTGTTTTAATTATTCAATGTGCATGTAAACTGATATAAGATCTTTCATAGTTTTGTATATATGTTTGGAACTAATGTGTTAATATGGAATTTTGTATGAGTGTTATGATTACTATGATAGAAGGAATGTGGGGCAAGAGGGGTACGACGATGGGGCACTCTTCTAGGTACGCCACCCCAAGGGGGGGATTGGATAATCCCAAAGGGGCCAAGGGGGTACAAAGGGTACTGCCCTTGGGCTTAGAAGAGATGGCTTCCGGGGCACCCTTTTGTGATCTCATTCTCCTATCATAGACATGCAAATTCAAAGGAACCAATCATAGAGAAAGGGAAAGGAAATGACAAGATGAGGGGGAACGGGATAACAGATACCTCACTAGGTAGACCACCTCATATGGATGACATGGGCCACATGAGGCCAAGAGGGATGGTATATCCCGCTCTTGGGCCTAGGGTAGAGGATCCGAGACACCCCTTCAAAGTCACACTCCTCCACTCTCTTATGGTTGAATCTCCTAGATAGTTGGGTTTAGTTGGATTAATAATGCCATTATGAGTTTGTTAATCATGTTAACTTGATTGTGAAATATATTATTGTAAGTATTTTCTAATTTGTTTTGCAGGACATCTTCTAACCCACTTGTTCGTTTGGAAATTGAGAACTAAGGCAGATTAAAGGCATCCACAAATAAGGGACATTACATCAGTTTGTCGAAGAACTCTTCTTCAGGAAATATGTAAGATCCCTCGACCAGTTTGAAAAGACTATGGATGAAAAGCAGAAACAAGAACATAATAGTATTACCCAGCAGAAATTTAAGTAATATAGAACACGAGCACAAAATCATGCATGCTTTCTAAAACAAAATTAAACAAATAAACCTAAGTTTGCTAGTTCTAGTTTGGATCCTAGTTCAGGTTTGTAATATCCTCAATGGGATCTGCCCTAAAATTCTGAATATTATTTTCTGATTTCTGCCCTAGATTTCTGAACTTTAGAATTCTGCTCCAAACCCTAGAATTCTGATTTATTTTCTGATTTCAAACAAATGTGGACAGAAAACACATATGCATCTAAAATGCTCAAATAATATGCCAATATGGAACCCTTATGATAATATCTTCAATCATGAACTTAATCACAGGATATGAACATCCACAATGCAACAAACATAGGAAACAAATCTGATTTCTGATTATATCAAACTGTTGCTACAAATCAGAATATCTGAATATGCAATTACATCAAATACATAGGCTCAAACATGCCCAAATATAGCCCAGAAATCTGCCCTTACAATTCAGACCTAATAATAGATTTGTACATACCAAAATGATGAACAATAATGCTCCACAAACCCTCCTAAATGATGGCGCTTGGGTTGCTGTTAGAGTTAGGGTTTAGAAACCCTCAACAATGACGAAGTCACCTCCAAATGCCAAGTCGCTCTCCTATAGGTGTGGCTCCCCAAACTAGGGCAAGCCCTAATGCAATGAACATACAAAATGCTACAAGAATGATCCTCCAAGTGTGGTGCTCAAGTCTGGTCTGAAATCTGATTTTATCTTCACTTCTCCAAATTGTATTTGACACAAACTCACAATTTGGCCTTAGGATTTCTACAGAAACAAATAGCTTTGTCGCTCCTTCTCTTGCTCATCTCCAATGAAGCGCAAATATGAACTCCACACGAGTCCACCTCCAAGATGTGATTGGGCTTTCATCCAATCGACCTATATTCCTAAGGGTTTTCGTCCTTGGAATATGCTGCTCTAAAAGTTGCAGCCAAAGAGATAAATCTCCAAAAGAAGTGATATGAAATGAATGATGATGGAATGAGCTCAAAACACCTTATATTTATACATGACTTTATCTCCTTCTCAAGCTAGCCGACCACAAGGGACATGTCCTCCTAATTTCTTTTTATTTTCTTTCTCCCTAGGCCAACCTCCTTTTGGACGCCAACATAACGAAATGTCATTATTTTATTTTATGCTATTTTTCCCAACCTGGGCGAACCTCTTAGGCACATGATACATCATATTTTTTACCTCAAATAAAGTCGTCCTCAAGGTAAATATCATAAATCATTCTTTATTTTCCATCTATTTTCTTCTTTTTTCAATCTCCTTGGTCGCTCCACATTAGGGCAAATTATTTTATTAATGTTGGCTTCATCAAAAATCCCACAAAAATATGCCAAGTCATCTTCCACAATCATTTTGCCCTACAAAATTGGCTAAGTGTGAAATCTCACCAATTAGGTCATTCCCTAAGCCCTTCGACTTAGCCTATGGGAATAGGATAGGCTAGCCAAATCCACTAGGTGATCACTCCAAAAATGGGGACATTACAGTCCTCCCTTCCCGGCATTGCTTGCCCACAAGCAATTGCAAACCTGTATAATGTAAAATATCATCAAGTGGCAAGTATCTCCATGTGATCACCCTGCGACTCAACCTGTGGCTGCATCTCCCATAGTGAATATGAAGAATGATATGCAAAGAGAGCTCCGGTGGCTAGCAATGAGACAAAACTAGCCATACACACTCGAACGCAATTCAGCTCCATTTCCCAAATTCTAAAACTCTACTCCTCCATGTGCTCTGACTATGTAGTTGTAGGAGCAAGAATGCCAAATCATCAACTACAAGTGTCAACAACTCCCTTCCTCTGAAGGCTCTACTATCCATGAGTCTATCAAAGAAAAAGCATGATACAAATCCAAAGCCCTAAAGAGTGCCATGCCCATCAACAAGTGACAAATGATATGATCTCTGAAGCATGACCACATGTAGCAAATCTTTCGCTACTCCACTCTAATATAAACATCACTAAGCCAACCGTTGTGAAGCAACTCATCATGATCCCTATGAAATAGTGTACCCATCACACCAATACCTAGATCCCAAATCATCACACTTTCACACCAACTGAAAGTGAAGAGATAGATGTCTCTCATCGTGTCATCATCACCAACTATCCATCTAACTCTAAATAACCTCATGTAGATGTGAAAAATGCCCATCATAGGTGCATAGAAAAACATGCCAATCCATACTAGGCTGCTGATATAAACCAGAACAGCACCAAGCAAACTAAAAATCATACTTATGATGGTGTCAAAAGTACCTTTACTGTTATAAGATGATAAGATCCCATCATCATGCCATCCTCCAATACTATAGTAGTGATCCCAACCTCTCCAATCCATCCAAACAGCTGCTATCATCAATGTATACCCTGGAAACTCCATGATCAGCAAAGTAGAATAGCCATCTACAAACAATGTATTAGCTAGAAACCAATGGATTAGGGTTGGAAAAATTTTGCTCTCACACTCCACTTCATGCCTTGGACTATAATCCAACTGAAGCTCATCATCTCCAAGCACATGCCACTCAAAATCAAAATGCCTCAAGTCTTGAAAATAGGACAGCCTCATGTTCCCTCAATGAATCATCATATGACGGTGCATGCCAAAAGAACACTCCACAAATGAAAATATGTAATTCTCAAGTACACAAGCTGTTGTAGCATGATATCAGACTACTGTCATAAACATTTACAGTTGTAGCCCATGTGAATGGCTGTGCGCCAAAAGCCAGATGGTAAAACACCAAAAAGTCACACTCCAAAATCTGCCTATGACCTCACAACTTCATAACATCCATGAAACCAAACTGCTGCAATATGATTGATTCAATGATAAATGGTAGTCAAATGACTTTACCATAAACCCTCCTTAAATCTGCTTTAAATAGCCTAAAAATCGATCACCATTATCTCTTATATATATATCAAATTATCATTGAAAGAAATCTAATATCAACAATGAATAGCTTCTCCGCGACAACCTGTAAACGCTTCCAATCAGCTCAATGTAATCCCTAAAATGAGATCACCAATAAATCCTCCAAGTTGGCCTACAAATAAATACCTCATTTGAAACTCCAAGCAATGCCAAACCAGCAATGAAGTGCAATGCATAAACTCTAAATAAGTTTACCAACAATCAACCTGAGAGGGTCTTTCATCACTGAGGTTGATCATCTCCAAGAGGGTTTTTGTCCTCAAGAAGGCTGAGATGAACCAAGTTTGATCTCTAGAACCATAAGAGTTTCAATCAGAGAAATAGAATAAACTGCATAATCCAAATGAACCCCTCAAATGCCCTTTTATATTTTTTCAAATGAACAATGAAACGCAAATCTGACCTTGAATCCAGCAATAATATATTGATCTGTGATAGAATAGCTTGTTACAAAGTTCAGTCATCCACCGTGGAAGTACAATTCCAAAAGAACACTCCACAAATGAAAATATGTAATTCCCAAGTACACATAATCTATTGTAGCATGATATCAGACTACTGTCATAAACATTTACAGCTGTAGCCCATGTGAATGTTTGTGCGCCAAAAGCCAAATAATAAAACACCAAAAATTCACTCCAAAATCTGCCTGTGAACTCACAACTTCATAACATCCATGAAACCAAACTGCTGCAATATGATTGATTCAATGATAAATGGTAGTCAAACGACTTTATCATAAACCCTCCTTAAATCTGTTTTAAATCACCTGAAAATCAGTCACCATTATCTCTTATATATATATCATGGAAAGAAATCTGATATCAACAATAAATAGCTTCTCTGTGACAACCTATAAACACTTCCAATCAGCTCAATGTAATCCCTGAAATGAGATCACCAATAAATCCTCCAAGTTGGCCTGCAAATAAATACCTCATTTGAAACTCCAAGCAATGCCAAACCTGAAATGAAGTGCAATGCGTAAACTCTAAATTAGTTTACCAACAATCAACCTGAGAGGGTCTTTCATCACTGAGGTTGATCATCTCCAAGAGGGTTTTCGTCCTCAAGAAGGCTAAGATGAACCAAGTTCGATCTCCAGAACCATAAGGGTTTCAATCAGAGAAATAGAATAAACTGCATAATCCAAATGAACCCCTCAAATGCCCTTTTATACTTTTTCAAATGAACAATGAAACGCAAATCTGACCTTGAATCCAACAATAATATATTGATCTGTGATAGAATAGCTTGTTACAAAGTTCAGTCATCCACCATGGAAGTACAATGCCAAAAGAACACTCCACAAATGAAAATATGTAATTCCCAAGTACACATAAGCTATTGTAGCATGATATCAGACTACTGTCATAAACATTTACAGCTATAGCCCACGTGAATGGCTGTGCGCCAAAAGCCAGATGGTAAAACACCAAAAATTCACACTCCAAAATCTGCTTGTGAAATCACAACTTCATAACATCCATGAAACCAAACCGCTCCAATATGATTGATTCAATGATAAATGGTTGTGTACAGCAATATCTAAACAATACTTCAAATACTCAGATGGGAAAGTCATTGAATATTCAATTTCTGCAACATTCCATGTGTTGTAGCATGTTACCGCTCTAATAAAGTATATGAGCAGCAATATAACATGGAAGTGACAATACCCAGAAGCTAAATAATACTCAGAGTTTATAGAAATAAATGGTAGTCAAATGACTTTACCATAAACCCTCCTTAAATATGCTTTAAATCACCTGAAAATCGGTCACCATTATCTCATATATATATATATATATATATATATATCAAATTATCATGGAAAGAAATCTGTTATCAACAATGAATAGCTTCTCCACGACAACCTGTAAATGCTTCCAATCAGCTCAATGTAATCCCTAAAATGAGATCACCAATAAATCCTTCAAGTTGGCCTGCAAATAAATACCTCATTTGAAACTATAAGCAATGCCAAACCTGCAATGAAGTGCAATGCACAAACTCTAAATAAGTTTACCAGCAATCAACCTGAGAGGGTTTTTCATCACTGAGGTTGATCATCTCCAAGAGGGTTTTCGTCCTCAAGGAGGCTGAGATAAACCAAGTTCGATCTCCAGAACCACAAGGGTTTCAATTAGAGAAATAGAATAAACTGCATAATCCAAATGAACCCCTCAAATGCCCTTTTATACTTTTTCCGCCGAACTCTCCAAAAGCTTATATTTTAAAATTCACTTTTTAATTAAAACTCCATTTTAGCTCCGAAAAAGACCTTTTAATTAAAATAATGATAATTTGACACACAAGGTCCCTGTTTAATGCATCCATGATTTAAAACATTTCATCCCGGTTCCGATGAGCTATAACACTAAGATGCTTTCAAAATATATTAAATAATATTTAGTGACCTTAATAAAATAATTAAAATAAAGCCATTAATACACCCATTTTGCGCAAACTGCCGGAATGCATCGGAATCGGAAATTGGCTACATTGGAGTGATCTCAATGAAGAACTATGATAAACGGAGCTTACCGGGCAACTTACTATAAATAGATGCCCTCTCCACACCAAAAGCCAAAAATCACCCCGAAAAGTGGCATATGAGTCCTCTAGACCACCTAAGCTCATTGGAACCCTTAAATAACCCCTCTGATAACGTTAACACACACCCACAAGGCCAGTGCCAACTACAATGCAAGAGAACTCGAAAATGGGGACATTACACCGTAGCCACTCATCACGCATACTTTGGGTCCTGTTCACATCCTCTATGCCATGGTGTACAAAATCAGACCGCTTGTGGCTTGGATCCACAACAAGTACCTCGTGTTCATCCCTCAAATCTTGAGTGTCAACAATGGAAGACTTCTTGCCACTATCATCCTCATGTGTAATGGCTGCCATCTCATAATTATGTGAAGGTAAAGGACTGTTGTTGCAAATCAGAAAATCAAACCTTACCTCATGCCTTAATGTGATATCTTCATAGGTCTTAGTCACCTCTCCTTCCATGGTTGGATGGTCATCAACAAGTGTTGGTCCAAAAAATGTCTCCAACTGAAAATCACATGCCTCAAGGCTGATCCGAACCTCCATCCTCTTGGCTGTTTCGTCCTTAGGAGTACCACTGTTTATTGCCTTCAAAATTATTTGCTTACCCTCGGATGTGAACTCAAGCTCCATCTACCCGCAAAGTGACCCTGAGAGATTTTTTCCCCCATCCAAATTAGGGTTATATTCCATCTTATTATTACCATTGCTCTGCAGCTTACTTCATTAAATTCATTTGGTTTTTCTTTTCCATATTTTCCATTCGGCCATTCACATCATACCTCACACCCTCAATCTTTGATATGTTAATAACTTCGGCTCAAGGGAAGGGAACAGTAATGCCAATGTAGTCACCAAAATAAAAAAAATTATACACAATTTCATGCATTCAAAAGGGACAGCACACAGAAGTAATACCCACTGATATAAGTTCAAAAAAAAAATTGAAAATAAAAAATTAGACTATGGCCACCATACCACCTACCAAAAACAGGGAGATGAATCAAGCATAAAATAACAAAAAATACCCCATTCAAAGTTAGATCACAATAACACTTAAGGCACATCAGAGAGCTATAGATGAGAAGCACAGAGTGGCAAAGAAAACCAATCAGATTCAATTGCAGGAGAGAGCAAAGCTCCAAGAGCAACAATGGAGAATGGCTGTTCATCTGCCTCTCAGATTTCCAAGTTTCAACTTCTGGACTTTGCCAAGAGACCAAGGGGGGTTAAGAATCTCTAAAATATGTATTCAAGTAGCTGTGGCTGCTGGATATTAAGCCGTAGAGAAGTGGAGGGATATACACCATGGCAGATTTTGTTCCAACACCGAATCCAATCTTCTAGACAAACTCAAGCTATCACTATCCCTTTTAAGATTTGGGACATTATTGTTAATGCAGAGGCTTTACAGAGGCTTTCATGCCTTTGAGTTCTGGTTTTAAAAATTGTGGGCTACTTGGCAGTTTCTGTCCAACTTTTTCTGATGACAACTTGAGGAACCACGTGATTCTTGGGACCTCATGGCTAGACCTATAGGGATGTTCCAAACTTCAAGCAGTCAACTTGGTCTCCTATCAAAGTTTGTTGGTAAAATATTGTCCAACAAAGGGATTTTTCAATTAGGGGGATGATGAGTGTCAATATTTTAATTTTTATCATTATAGTGTGACAAATGACATGGTATATTGTTCATGGCAGCATTATACTTACACTTGCTGGGATTGTGCACAATGAATAGGTCTTTATTGGTGACATGGATGATAGATGATTACCTTCTTACTCCATGGTTTTACAATGATCCCATATTGGATTGCCAAGAGACAAGGGGAAAACACCCTACCTATTAGCCTTAGATTATTTTTCTTTACTGGATAAAAAAATTCGTTTTCAAGAAATTTCATTTCCTGTATTTATTTTCCAATAGATTGGCCATCTTGCAATCTGGTGTACACTAAATAGAATTTACGATTTCTTGTAACACTTTCATGTAAGTCCAAAGATTGACATATGTATTGTCGGCGAAATCACTCATCATTTGGTGCTGTGTCAAGGATCAACATGCTGATTTCAAACGGTTTTTGTAGGAAGAAGAAAATTGGAGAACATGGCACTAGTGGTGACAAAGGTCAAAGTTGTGTATGACTATGGAGGAACCTAGCATTGGTAATTTGGTTTAAGTTTCTGTTTTAAATGTCTTCTTGCATTTCCATCTATTGCATTTTAATTTATAGTGGGCACCTTCTTTATGGTAGTTGGAAGGGAGAGTTGGACTCGCCATGTACTAGTTCACAAGAAAAAGGTCTCCTTGGGCCTTGTCAGGATACACTTCCTAGTAATACCTGTATTTATTTTCCAGTAGTGTCCAGCATAGCTTTTCAAAAAAGCATCTGGAGTCAGTTAAATGCTTTACCTTTGCTATCTCTTTTACAAGAATTAAAGAAAAAATGATAATCTCTATCAGGGAGAAGAAGAATGTCAGTGCAGGATGAAGGAGAAAGTTCCAAAACCATGTATTTGCAGCTCTGTAATGGTAGAAAGCATGAGCAGTCCTGTCATGGAAAAACGCATGAACAGATTACTGTGTGTCACTGAAGATGAAAAGAGGTTGCAATGAAAAGCAGATCATTTTTTGTTTGCACATATCATCAAGAGAAAAAATACATGAATCAGAAGATACAGTGTTTTCACAATGATCCCGGATGTGGAAGATGTGCTGGTGAACAAGAAAGGGTCAAAGGTGCATTCTGACAGGATGCATACTGATAGCAGCAGCAGTTCAGGATGAAGAATGAAAGAACTCTATTGTAAAAGAGCAACAGCATAATTTTTTGCAGCCCTCTACCCTGCACCCTATGAATAAAAATTACTGGAAGAGATGGTATATGTGCCCTCATATTAAGGTTTGCATTCATGTAGAGAATAAGTAGAGGACTGCCCTCAAAAAAAGGAAGAAATTAATAAAAGAAGTACTACAGATGATATGATAACCTCTGTTAATTTCTAGCACCTACAAAAGGAAAATGGAGTATATATGAAACCCAAAAGGTAATCTAACCCTTGAATTCAACTAGAAGCATGCCAACATTTTGGGTCACCTTCTGCATTATGTTATGCAGTTTCAACCTTTTGCTGTGATGATTGATATTAGAAGAAACAAATTTTGATTTGAGTGATGAATTGGAGGAGAAGTCAAATGAGATGGCCATGCCAGTTGGTTTTAGTTGAAGTTGACACTTGGAAATTCTCCTGTATGGCTACATTTTCATACCTGATTGCTATGAGATTACAGGCTTGCCTCTTTCGTGAGCAATCAAGGCCACAGCCTAGTTTCAGGCATGGTAGGTCCCCAACTTGGTTTCACTTAAGTTATTTATTAGTTACATAGCACTCTTTTATCAACTAAAGTGGCTTAACTCATTTTAATTTAATAGAATCACTTCACAATATTAAAATAACAAGTGAGATTACAACTTAAGTTATTTAACTTAGCACAGACCAGTCAAGTGATCAGTTTGCCAGATTTGTCTTTAACTATACTGTACTTCATTAATTTAATTGAACATATCCTTTAATGACACTTGTTATAGTGGCATGAGGTTTGCACGAATTCATGATATCACAATTGGCATCATTTTCCAGAGCTAGTAACTTAGTCTTTCATCCTACCCGTGTGGGCTCCAGTTTGCAGTGACGTCTTCTATTTTGGGTATCTATTTTGAACCCAATGTATATGGGCATGACATTATATTGAGGATTAAAAATATTTCAGGCTCTTTGTTGCAATTTCTGTCAAACTTTCTGAATACCTTGGCTATATTTTCTCTCATTCTGCATCCTTTTGTCTATTAAGCCTTCAAATCTGATCTTTCAGCAAAATCTGGCAATTTGTGCCACACATTTTAGTTCTTTGTTGTAGATTTTTTTTTTGATAGGTAAGTTGTGGGGTTAGGGCTCACTCCCAATAAAAATACAAAATGAAAAATAAAGAAATCAGCTTCAGACCCATGAGAGGGGAGCACAAAGACTAAAGAACTAACTAAGAGAAGAAGAATAGGCCAAAAGAACCCAACGGTAGACTAAGAACAGAAAGAAAGGACTTCTAAGGAAGAGACCTGTCGATAGCACAAAGAGACAGAAACTAAACATAACCAGTCATCCTCAAAGGGCAAGAAACTTCCATCAAGCTAGTTTGGTTAAGCCCTTCCTCCTACTCCTAGTGAGAAGAGCATCCATTGTCCACTAAGTGCCCTCCTCAACGGCATCACATCCTTCTAACCAAAGTTTTTCTGCTTTAGATTTTCATCCTTCTTCTTACCTGGAATGCTTGTGTTAGGTTTTGAGATGCGACTCGCAGAATGGGCAATGGAGTGCTTCTTAACAAGAACAACCACATCATCATGGTCTATGAAATATGGAAACTCGTCATCTAAATCATCCATAAAAGGAAAGGTGCCTTCATCATCAGAGCTTACTCCCTCCTCAGAAAGTTGATGAACACCACATGAATCATTCCTAGTGAGGTTGTGAGATGGAAGGGGAACCACAACATTTGAGGCATCCTCAATGGTCAAAGGATCAGATCTTATCTCCTTCTGGGGTTCCAAGAACTTACCATGATTACGCCAAATGAAGTCCGCATCCAGAGAGCCAGTCTTCTTAATCCACATTTTTAAACTAATTGCCTTGAGGCTCGACGACTTATTTGCAGTGCACCCAACAATTTTGTGGCCTATCATGTTGCAGCCGAAGCACCTGAAAGGTAAGCCTTCATAGTTTAAAAATTGAGTCAAGATTCCATAATAGGAGTGGATTTTGACAGAATGATGCACAGGTTTCGAAATATCTATCATAGCACAAACCCTTGTGAACTTGTAATGTCCCTTACCTGACTTGCCCTAGAATTCGCTTGTGAATTAGGTTTAGGGTTTCTTCTCTTTTAATGGGGTAACCTTGGGTTGAATAGATCACACATTATTTTGAATTAGTACCTGTAGCATCATGTATATTCAAGTCCATATTGCTGCATGTTAGTTTTAATATCTAGTATTCATCAGTCCAACATAAACACACTTGCAATTTGAAACACATCGGTAAAAGAAAAACATTCATGCTGCCGGGGGAGGTAAACACATAAGCCCTTAGTAGCCAAAGGCCTACCACAATCCTATTGCCCCAACCCTTGACTCGGGCCTATGGTGGCTGGTCCTTTTGCCGAATCCCTCGTCTCGGGCCTAAGGGGCGTGTTACAATGTGGGACCCCCATCCCTCCATGATCCAATCCCTTGACTCAGGCCAAAGGGGCATAACGCCCAATCCTGGTCTCGGGCCTATGGGGACGGAACCTAGATGGGGTTTTTAGGCAATCTACTAAGGTCTATGCATTCCCTCTCCTGGTTGAATTCATAAAATGCAATACATGCAGTTTCCACACACATTTCAAAACATACAATTTGCTTTTATTATTATAGTGTCCCTTTTTGTCTGTTGTGACTCTTCTTAAGTTAGTCTCATGCCTATTCTTTAATATCTATATATTATAGTATTTGTTATAATATTAACAATATCTCTATATTATATTATTACATATATTATTAATAGTATTTTATATATATATATATTTGATTGCTCGCCAGCACTTGAATTCTATTGTTATTTTATTATTAACATAACTTTATAATATATTACTTATTCATTATCATTATAATATTACAATTATATATATATATTATTGTTATTATGGTATCATTATTATTATATTTTTATCATGAATATAATTTTTAATAATGTTTAATAGTACCGATCTCTATCAAGTCATCACATCCTTTATCTACTATATATATATTATATTTATTTACTTTTTTTTACTAGAATCATTCCTCTCATTTGCTGCTCATGTAGATATCTCTATATATTAATTTATGTTGTCTTTCCTTTTATATTTTCTTCCCCATGATGTTTTCCTTCTATCTCACAACCTTTATTTATTTCCCTTTCGAGATATGTTCGAAGAGGCACGTCTCTTATTATGCTTGGTGGTAAAAGACATACTTACCCTCTTATAATTTTTATTACTTTATATTAATTCCCTTCTTGTGGTAAAACTAGTTCTAACCATACGTAACTCCCTTATCATAAGATGTTTATTTATATTATTTGTATTTATATTATATCATTATAATAAATGATATATTATTTATTTTATATTATTTATATTATATCATTTATATCATAATAAATGATATATGATTTATATTATATTATTTATATTTATATTACAATATAAGATAATAATAATATTTGTATTTATATTATTAGATATATTTATGATATATTATTTATTTATATTATATTATTTATATGTGTTATTTATAAATATAATAATAATATATCTTGTTAATTGTTTTAAATAAATATTATTTAAATATATTAAATATATTCCATTTATAATATTATTCATATCTTTAATTTGAATGAATAATACATATTAATTATAAATTACTAATATAGGGACATGACAACCCTCCCCACTCAAAATTGCTTGTCCTCAAGCAATCACAAGATTAAGGATTAGGCGAAAGTATAAGTAATTTAAAATTAATGTATACATAAAAAATACTAAATATATAATTTTTATTTTTTTTTAAATTTTTATTTATTTATTTTTAAAATGTTATAGTTATGTTTAATAGGGTTGTGGATCTAAGCACATGGTTATTATGATCACAAATTAAATAATTTATATATGTGTTTCTTGAAAATACATCTATATGTATTTATACAACATATAATATTTATAATCTTAATTGAATTTCCTAAATAGGGTTATATATTACTTTATGAGAACTTAGAGATATCTTACTACATATTTAGTTATAAATTATATTTTAATTACTTCATTTTTATATTTATTTAATGAATTTTATTGTTATACAAGTTGTGTTATTTATTTATTTTTAATTAAGTATTATTCACAGGATGGCAGGATGACTGCTCTGATACCACTGTAATGTCCCTTACCTGACTTGCCCTAGAATTCGCTTGTGAATTAGGTTTAGGGTTTCTTCTCTTTTAATGGGGTAACCTTGGGTTGAATAGATCACACATTATTTTGAATTAGTACCTGCAGCATCATGTATATTCAAGTCCATATTGCTGCATGTTAGTTTTAATATCTAGTATTCATCAGTCCAACATAAACACACTTGCAATTTGAAACACATCGGTAAAAGAAAAACATTCATGATGTCGAGGGAGGTAAACACATAAGCCCTTAGTAGCCAAAGGCCTACCACAATCCTATTGCCCAATCCCTTGACTCGGGCCTATGGTGGCTAGTCCTTTTGCCAAATCCCTCGTCTCGGGCCTAAGGGGCGTGTTACAATGTGGGACCCCATCCCTCCATGATCCAATCCCTTGACTCAGGCCAAAGGGGCATAACACCCAATCCTGGTCTCGGGCCTATGGGGACGGAACCTAGATGGGGTTTTTAAGCAATCTACTAAGGTCTATGCATTCCCTCTCCTGGTTGAATTCATAAAATGCAATACATGCAGTTTCCACACACATTTCAAAACATACAATTTGCCTTTATTATTATAGTGTCCCTTTTTGTCTGTTGTGACTCTTCTTAAGTTAGTCTCATGCCTATTCTTTAATATTTATATATTATAGTATTTGTTATAATATTAACAATATCTCTATATTATAATATTACATATGTTATTAATAGTATTTTATATATATATATTTGATTGCTCGCCAACACTTGAATTCTATTGTTATTTTATTATTAACATAACTATATAATATATTACTTATTCATTATCATTGTAATATTACAATTATATATATATATATATATATATTATTGTTATTATGGTATCATTATTATTATATTTTTATCATGAATATAATTTTTAATAATGTTTAATAGTACCGATCTCTATCAGGTCATCACATCCTTTATCTACTATATATATATATTATATTTATTTTTTTTTTTTTTACTAGAATCATTCCTCTCATTTGCTGCTCATGTAGATATCTCTATATATTAATTTATGTTGTCTTTCCTTTTATATTTTCTTCCCCATGATGTTTTCCTTCTATCTCACAACCTTTATTTATTTCCCTTTCGAGATATGTTCGAAGAGGCACGTCTCTTATTATGCTTGGTGGTAAAAGACATACTTACCCTCTTATAATTTTTATTACTTTATATTAATTCCCTTCTTGTGGTAAAACTAGTTCTAACCATACGTAACTCCCTTATCATAAGATGTTTATTTATATTATTTGTATTTATATTATATCATTATAATAAATGATATATTATTTATTTTATATCATTTATATCATAATAAATGATATATGATTTATATTATGTTATTTATATTTATATTACAATATAAGATAATAATAATATTTGTATTTATATTATTAGATATATTTATGATATATTATTTATTTATATTATATTATTTATGTGTTATTTATAAATATAATAATAATATATCTTGTTAATTGTTTTAAATAAATATTATTTAAATATATTAAATATATTCCATTTATAATATTATTCATATCTTTAATTTGAATGAATAATACATATTAATTATAAATTACTAATATAGGGACATGACGGAACCTATTTGTTGAAACCACTGAATCAGAGTCTCGTTTCACATAAGAACCCACCTAATCGATCATATTCCTAATGAGATCTTCTTCATGCATGATCAAAGGAAGGTTATACAGTTGGATAAAAATAGGGATGGAGGTGATTTTAGTTGGGGCTGGATCAAAAAACGGGCTCGATTGTTCATAGAACCAAGGGCCATTTTGTTTCACAAAGTTGCAGTCATCTGTGGATTTAAAGCGGAGAAGAAAGAAACAAAAATCCAAAATTTCAATTTTGGGAGTGACCAAGTTGCCCTAGGTCAACTTTGTCCACTCCACAAAAAGATCAAAAGGTGGATGTTTCCTTAGGAATTTGAGGATGAGGGAACAATTCCCAACCTCAGCTAAAGTTGCATTAACGCAGGCATCAGATATATGAAAATCAATGGGATCCTCCGCCTTAGGAATTTGAGGATGAGGAAACAATTCCCAACCTCAGCTAAAGTTGCATTAACGCAGGCATCAGAGATATGAAAATCAATGGGATCCTCCGCCAACACCACCTTCATGTCACCCAAGGAAAATGTGTTCTTGCCAGGTGGGGGAGGGGAGGGATCAGAACCCGAGCTAGATTTAGGAGCCTGAACAACATCATCAACCACAATCCACGCTGTCTTTTTGGGTGACCAATTAGGGTTTGCCAGAATGATTTGCTCCCTACAAAAAGTCTCACATTCATGGAATGGATTTGCACTATTCTGCAAGCCTCAAAGATTTGGCGAATCGAATGGGGTTTGTGTGCCTCCAAATCTAATGGGGTTTGTGTGCCTCCGTGACGGGAGCCACAATTTCAAGGAAAATAGGAAGATGAGATTCTTTCCGCAGATCATCTACCAAAGAATCGAGAGGATCAAAGCCCAAACCTCTGACCGATCCCCTCGCCTCTCCAAAACACCCGCCATTTCGCTTTCTTCCACTATTTTTCCCCTCTTCTATGCTGCGTGCCTGCTTTTGCTCCTCACGTCGCGCCTCTACCGTAGTTCCTTCGCACATGCCGAACTTGCAAACTTTGTTTTCTTTGTTGTAGATTATTGTACGTACAGAATTCTTTTAATTTTTAAGGTTTCTTTGATTAGCTAGATTAATGTTTGTATTAGATTAGGTTTTTTGGTTTCCATTTAGTCCAATCTACTTAAGATAAATTTGAAGCTTAATTTAGATTTTTGTTTGATTTTAGGTTTGTTATTAAATATTTATGTCAAAATAATGTTATTTCATTAGTTTTGTTTTGTTTTAGTTAATAGTATAGCTTAACTCTGATATCTTAGATTAGTACTAGTCCAATTCCCTTACGATTTCATTTCTTACATTATCTTTAGATTTGCTAAGCATTCACTCACTTCATTCTTGAAGTGTATATAGACATATGCATATTGCAATAAGGTGAATAATTGGTAAAATTTGAAAGAGTATTTACCCTAACAATCATTGCATCAAAGGGTAATTCAAACTCATACACACCAGTTTGGTATGCCTAATGATGTTAAAGAGTCATAATCATTGACTCGCTTGTTTAGTATCTTGGTCACTTCTAATTTTAAGCCACCAAATAAAGGGATACCTAATGATGCTAAAAAGTCAGTCATTGACTCATTTGTTGGTATCTTGGTCACTTTTACATTTTTGTCTATCAATTGGCATTGATTAAGTGCATATGCTTATTTTCTAGTTATCTCGAATTTAACTCGTGGTGAACATGTGGCATCTCCTTTTGAAGTAGTCCATTTTGAACAGAACTCTCCAGCAGTGGTAAGAAACCAGATTGTAAATTTTAAAGCAAAATTCATCCTAGCATGAACTGAAAGTTCTTAGCGATTCACAGACTTATCTTTTGTGGGTTAGATAAATTTTATTATCATTCACAATTAGATTGGTCCAATTCCAATTTTGCTTCCTGACTAGAAGAAAGGTATGTTTGATAAGTGATTTGAGAGTTCCGCAAGTAAATATTTTTGAGAATATATCTGAATACAACATATGTTCCAATTTTTTAATCTTACATTTCGAGTCTCTTTCGAGACCCTCCTTCAGGGAATAAGGATATGTTTAATGTCATAGGTGTGCAAGTTTCCTCAACAGCAAGATCACTGTCATGAGGCTGGTCTTAGGCTTTCTTCCTTGTGTCCAAAATAATAGGCATGGATATATCAAATAGGAATAACCCCATATATGTGGAGAGAGAGAGAGAGAGAGAGAGAGGAATACATTTACCAAAACTCTTCAAGGTAATCTGCATGGAAATCTTTGTCCTGAAAAGATTTGGCAAACATGGATAATGATATTTTTCCTACATATAGTTTACAACCACCTCAATTTCTTAGATCCGATGTTTCTAATGGTCTTCAATTGGAGATATGGCCCAGGACTTTTATTGTAGTTGTTCTTCTGTGGCAAATAGAAGCCAACATTTGTATATGCATGTGCACACATGAATACATATGTACCTACACCCGTCTTTGGTGCAACTAAACTTGGAAAATTGTTATAGATAATGAGCGTAGTGTGTGGTCATGCATTGAATTAGAGTAAAAAATGCAAAGGCAATAGTTGACACATCGTATTAAATAAAATTTTAGTTGAAAACAAATTTAACATAGTGTTCAAAGAAAGGGAAAAGTTAAGATTATCAAAAAAGTATTTTTGTAGTGAATACTCAAAAGATGAAAAATACCTACCCATTGCAAAATTTGAAATCTTCGTGAGCATCGTTTCAAGATCTAGCTTTCTGTCAACATCGAAAACTGGGATCCAAATAGAATCTTTGACCCAAGCCTGTCCTAAAACGTTAGATACAATCACAATTTGAAGATTGGTAAACATGATAAAATATCAACTAAAAAATGAATGAAAAACCAGATTGTTTGTATGCAAGAGAGAAAGGTTCATTGTTGTTATCTTCAGAAAACAATTAATCATAAACTAAAATAGTAATTATTTTATTACCTATAATTATTTATAAAATCATAAATGCTGAACAACACACACCTAAAATTGAAAAAAAATGTTCAAGTGTAATAGTTAACTTGGTTAGGTCAAATGGGATGAGCTCAAATTGTAAATCATCAAGGCCTTCATAGTGGAGACCAATATTCAAATTTCCAAGAGACATGTTACATGCTTAAATGTACAAAATATTGAATCTTGAATTAGGTAATTGCTTAAATGTACAAAATGTTGGATGTTGAATTGGCTAAACTACCACATCCATTTCTAGGTATGGCATACCCCAACAGATGAGGCTGGGTGCGAGTCCTTGGGAAATTTGATAGAAGAGATACCCCTTAGTCATGTTAGCATTTTAATTTGTCTATTGTCAAACAACACAAACTGGAACAGCACATATTGTTAAAACCGTTCTTCAAATTGTAAGGGGAAGCTCCCTAAGATCTAACTAAACCTAAAATTAACAGAATTTACAAGTATGCGCATTGTACAAGATTTCATGAGGGGTTTGCATTAAATGTAAATTACTAACTAACTACATTTGTTGCCCCGAATGCAAGCACCAAACTGTCAACAATCAAGAGCCACACGAGATTTACAGATTTATAGAGGATAAATTATCAAGCACGAATGGAGACAACTTTATACTAGCTAAAGCAAAGACTAGCAATAGATTGCAACACAGATTTGAAGGAAAGCACAAACAGATGCTGACAACTAGCTAAATTAGAGACCAATAAATTAGCATTAACAAGAAATGGTTAAACAAATGAACACCACACGATTTCATGAAGGAAATAGTTAAACTGCATTCAAAGTCATAATTTAAATAGATATATTTTGCCAATACAAAGTCTTACTCAAAACAATCTACTTTCAATTTGCTTTAGAAAATTACAAGTATAGATTTAACAATTACTAAATAACAGTTTCTGCAACATAGGCTTAACATCCACTATCCTTACGATCTATGTGCTCAAGGCACTTATTTATAAGCTCTCCAGAGGCAGCTTTTAGGGACAAAATAATAATATAATATTCCCATAAAAGTGTCATTTTGAAACAACCCTAGCCCTACTTACTGAAAAGGGAAATAAAACTACTTTTTAAACCAATCTAATCCTTAAACAAATAATTAAATACAAAGGCCTAACAAAAGGCTCATCTCCATCCCCTCTAAAAAAATAGCAACTTTTGCCACTTAAGTTTTTTTTGAAAATCTAAAATAACTTTGACTTGCAACTTTGTCAAATCTTCTAAACTCCCTAAAATATGCGGACCTTTTCTGCAGCCTATGAAAATTGTTGAAACCCTATACATGAGATTATGCCCAACACTCGAATTTGGATTTTCCAGCGATTGGGGAAGTTTTGTTATGGAATATCTAGCCGGAAAGTGCAATTGTAGGAACTTTTAGGTGGCAACACCAGCTGGAAAATGCACCATCATGTTTGTTAGAGAATTTAAATGGTGAAGCTACATGAAATGTGCACCACTCTTAAGTTGTTTTGCTCCCTTCATAACACGGTGGAGCTTTATAAAGTTATTTCCACCTTTGTCGTGTTTTTCCCTTGGTTATGCCACTGAAAAAGTGCATCAAAGTCTTCTTTTCATGCTCTTTAAGTGATGGCATACTTTTGTGTGGCAACTGCCACTCAAAAGTGTAATTTTCATGTTTTGGGCTGTCACATTTCCGTAAGTCAATTGCCACCATGTTGTCGCATTTTTAAGGTGGCTTTGCCACTTTAAAATTGTGATTGTTGAAAAATGAGCCACACCCAAACCATAGATGGACTGGTCACCAAGTGGGTTAGTAGCTCAATGGTAGTGCGCCCAAACAGCAAATGGGTGGCTCTAGGTTCAACTCCTAGTTGATCTATGAAAAGGTTTAACATGGTATCAGAACCAGGTCAATAGAGCCAAGGCCAGGCTAGAAGCCCCCAACACCTGCAGCTTGGCTCAAAGGGGGGTGTTGGAAATTGAGCCACATCCAAACCGAAGACGGACTGGTCACAAAGGGGTTAGCAGCTCAGTGGTAGAGCACCCCAACAGCAAATAGGACCATGTGTTGGAAAATAAGCCACACTCAAACCATAGGTGGACCAGTCACCAAGTGGGCCAGTAGCTCAATGATAGAGTGCCCCAGTAGCAAATGGATGGTCCTAGGTTCAACTCCTAGCTAGTCCATGAAAAAGATTAATAGTGATTCTTTTCCTTCTCACTTTACACACTTGTCGCATTTCACTAACTCATTTGCCACATTTTGGTAGAATGTTTTGATGGCATCGCCACTTTTGTCAACTAAGTCGAAATTGTGAGGCACCATTACCAGCAATAAAGTGTGACACCTTCTTTCATGTTTTTAGACTCAAACTACTAATTGCATTTTACTTGGAAGACTGCCACTCAACTTGCAATTTTGTGCTAGCATTAACAAGTAAAAAATGTGACATTTCTTTTGTTATTTTTCTCTTTGCTTGTCGCATTTTCGTCACCATTTTGCCATTTACTTATCACATTTGGAAGAATGCAACACCTTATGTTTTATGCTAGTCGCAACCTCCTAGCTTCACCACCTCCTAGCTTCACCACCTTAAAATGGTACTATGTTCATTGTTTGTTCCCTTTATTCATTATCACGGTTTTCTTAAGACACCGCCACCTTGATTGGAGTTTTAGACTGGGATTGCTACCAATAAAGTGTGCCATCTACACTTGATTGAATGAAGTTACTCTGTCACATTTTTACACTATCTCTACCACCTTGATCACCATTTTTGTGTTGGCCATGCCACTAAAAAAGTGCAACATGATTGTTACTTGTCATTCCTTCCATGCTTAGCACCCTTTACCAATGATCTTGCCACTAATTAGGTGTGGCTTGGTCTAGATTTTGCCGAGTCAAATCAGAGCCATGCTTTTGTACTTAAACACCCTGCTTGTCGTTCTTTGAAGGTCGTCCTTTGTTTTATCAGATTTGTTGATGATCACAATACTCTACCCCTGCAAAAGGGGTTACAAGAAAAGACCATGATAAGAACATTTACAAGCTGACTTGGAAAACTATGAATTGGAACAAACTGACAAAAATTGAGGATCATTTGGCAACAATCTTGACAAAAAGGGGTACAAAAATCAAGTTTCATAAGGGTACCAACAAGTCATGAAATCTAAGATAAAGGACACCCCATGAAGGGAATTCATGTATGTTACAAGGTGATGCATCCCCCCTATTTTCCCCTATCCCCATCCCCAATAACATTTCTAAGACATGGGAATAATAGGGGATGTCCCCAAGTCATCCCCACTCGATCACCAAATTAAGGATGCATCTCATTAACACTAAACATCCCAAGATGTTTGGATGTTCCCTAGAATTGCGGAGGATGTCTAAGGCATCTCTTGACCATCCAAGGCACTACTAGATGCCACCATGATGTCTGGTTTTTCTTAATTTAAAAAACAATATAGTTAAACATCAAAAAAAAAGATGTGTGTGTGTGTGTGTTTTGGGGGGGGGAAGGCCCCCCACACCCCTTATCAAGTCCTAAACCCTCCCATTGGAGAAGGTGCAACAAGGATTGGTTGGGGTCCCAATGGATGAGTCACAATTTGGAGTCAAACAACAATTTTGATACTAAAACCCTGGATGAGGCATAGTTGTAGAAGGTCTAGATGTTGTATATGTTTATGTCTATAACTTATAAATATGCCTATTGTCAGACATTTTGTAGCCTTCAAACCTTTTGTCATTATATATTTCAAATTTGTAATGAAAACAATGAAAATTTTATTTCTGCTATACTTGAAGTTGAAACAATGAAAATTGAAAATTGAGTCTCAAATTTGATGAATTATGTGAATCTCTAAACTTGAATCTCAGTATTATTTACAGCAAAAATTGTGAAGTTATCTACCTATCTACCTACCTACCTACCCACCTACCCCATGCCTACCGCTTGCCCACCTACCACCTTCCTAACTCCACATATCAACTAGCCTATCTATCTATCTATAATACAATCGTCCCCTATTGTCCCAAAAACTGGCCTCCAAGACTATCATCCCTAAAACACATCCACTATCGTCCCCCTCCTAGAAATGTCTTGGAACATAGAAATTTACCAATCAAAAAATAGTCAACTTGGTTACACTAGACCACGAATCCATCTTCACATCAATTGCACTTCAAAGAAGTCAAATAAAACCTTTGAATAACAAGAACATCAAGAGTTGCGTAATTTCCTTTAGATGTAGCCCCAAGGGTGAGGGACATGTTTCCCCATTCTTGTAAGGGAGGGAAATGCCTAAGTGTAATAAGTGTAATTAGAACTTGTTATATTTTGTTACTACTTGTGAGGCCGATTTATTTTCTTAGTTCATTGTCAGCTTTGGGTAGTATGTTAATATATAGTTATAAGTGGTTACTAACAGTTGTGGTTTCACTGCCAACCATTGGGCCCTCTAAATAGAATTTCGCAGTCAGAGAATTTGTGGATGGTCCTCCCTTATCTACATTCATTGTAAGCAAGCACTACCCTCAATAACGCATCTATTGTGGTATTCTCATACAAACAAATTTGGTATGAACTATTTCTTTATTTGTGTATCATTGCATTGGTAGTGTAGCAAGTAGGTAGTTTTGAAGAAGTTGCAGAATTGAAGCTGATGGAACAAACAAACCATCATTTCCAGAGTTTTGGCAAAACTTTGAGAATCCAAGGACCAAAAGTAGGAAGCCAAACAAGAAGCAACCGAGGGTTCAGTAAGTACTTTATTGTTGAAAATTTTGGTTTTTCTAACGTTTTCGTGGCTGAAAAGTGGAAAAATCAGCAAACTAGAGCAACATCATCTTCAGTAGGAAGGTCAAAAAGCTAGAAGACGGTCCTAGATAAAGCATTTGGGAAGTATGGTAAACCCTAGGGAAGGTCAGTTGTTCTCAAAACCATCTCCCACCCCTAGAAGGCACAAGCAATTTTGTATGTGGCTAATATAGTTTGGTGTGTGGAAATTTCACATTCTTTGTTAGTCCTACAAGAGGCCTTGTATATCAAGAAATTGGTTGAAAAAGATTGCCACTTAGAATTTGTGTGCACGTTCATAAACCATGGACAACCATAAAAGAGTACACCTGAGATGCAAGATAACTAGCTACCAATTAAAGATCCTCCTGAAAATTTTCACAACCTTGTACTCCATTGAGCATCATTTTAGATATAAATATCTTATGCTCCAAGTCGAAATGTATGACCAATGGAAGGCATCAGGAGAAGAAAAACAAGTTGCTTAGACTACTACGACCTTGTGGCAAGAATTGGAAGAAGAAAGGATGAGATTCCAAGAGCAGTTGGCCCAACAAACTCAACTTACAAAGGCAAAGAGGACTAAATTGGACACCAACTAGACAGGAAGTAAAAGGCCTAAGGTCACGTCTCGAGGCATTGTTTTAGGTGCACCAAGTAGGGCAAACACCCTGCTTGGCATTTATGTCGAGCAACGCATTTGATCCATCATGCAAGCCTTTGGCCATAAGGCCTTTAAAATTTTAATATTTTTGTAAACATTTGTTAGCGTTTTATTTCGCACCTTTCAGTACAAAAACAAAACAGACAGATGTGCGATAGAACCACTCTTCAAATTTGAAGGGGAAGCTCCCTGTAAAATAAAACAAACTTAAAACTACAGAGTATGTACAGTGTTTTCAAGGGTTTTTCATACTTATGCTGAATGAAAGGGAAATTTGCAATCTTCTTGGGTTTGCAACATGCGAAAGGCAAAAATGCACTTTCAATCACGAAGCAAAGTTTTTTGTGCTTTTTGACTAGAATGAAAAACGTATTGCTAAACGCTTACGCTATTCAGCTAAATACAGAGGCTGAATAAGGCAAATACACAATTGGATCGATTGAACAAATTTACATCACACAATTACAAGCGCCAAGACGATACGAAGCTACGACTTCACCCTTAGCACAGAAGACAACACACTTCAACAGATACTTAGAAGCAAAACAGGCGTAATGGAATCCATTAAATAAACAAACAAGAACATGATCAGGTGAATACACAAGAGTAGCAATCTAAGCAAACTGAGGCATGAGAATTGTCCTTGCTTTTTATTCACTGATTAAATACAACACTGAATTCTGAACACTTGAACATTGAATGCTAAAAAAGCTAACTCATAAAAAGCTTTGAATTCTAAAATCCCTATCTCTAGCCCTTCTCTATGTGCACAAAGCACTTATTTATACTACTACAAAGCAAATGCATGAAAGGGAAAGAAGAGTTTAACTAATACTCTTCACTCTAGAACTGGTCTTGCATGCATGCAAGTTTTATTTGTAACTAAAACAAATAATAAAATAACCCTAAAGCCATGCAAAAATCAATTAACTAATTATTGCATGTTTATTACAAATTTTGTTCCAAAATTGCATTATAAAAGCATCCTAATTATAGCCTTTTGAAAAGGCATAAGCTTTGCATGAAAGGTGCGCTCCAATGAAGAGGTCGGCTTTTTTGTTTAAAATGGAGTTTAAAACCAAAAACAACACTCCAAAGATGGGGTTTAGGACGTGTCTTCTTGCTGTTGACGCGCCTCCCTGCTGGCACACGAGCCTCCCTGCTGGCGCGCCCTTGTAATGTTCCCATTTTCAACCTAGTCGTCCTAGAGCCACTTATCCTCATTCCAAATCGTTGGAGTAAATATTTAATTATCAATTTTGGTAATTTGAGGAAAATTGATAATTAATCAGGTTATTTATATTTTTGGTGCACTTAAGTTATAATGTTGTATTTAAGTGACTTAAGTGTGGGATGAGGACATATTTATATTTTTTCTCCTAGACTTATTATTAAAGTGAGCACCACTTTGGAATATGAGAACTTTATTAAGTTGAGGAGAAAAAAGATTATATTTTCAAGAAAGTGGAGTTTGTAACTCCCAGATGCCTTTATACGCTAATGGAGAGCTCATTTGGAGGGCATGCTTGGAATTTGTGTTGTTATTCTGTTGGATTGAACTTGCGTGTTCTTCCTGTCTTGTCCCTATATTGAATCAATTATGTATTATTCATTCAAATTAAAGATATGAATGACATTAAAATTTATTATTATAAACCGAAAATTAAATGTTTACATAATAAGAAATTAAATATATTAAATAGAATATATTTAATTTAATATTACAAATCAAATATATTTAAATATATTTGAATTAAATATTATATAAATTGAATATATTTTTATATATATAAATATTTATTATAAATTAATGTAATGTTCCTTAGTGGATATAACTGAAATTTTATCAATCAAAACTTGCAAACAATTATCAATTCAAATGTACAGCACATGAGCAATGGAACCCAAACTTCAAATGCTTTCTTTGCTTATTCAAATGAAGCAATTACAAATGTTTACTTGCTGTCCTTTATGACAGTCATACAACTTTTTATATCAGTCCTTCAAATGATTACAAAATTGCTCCCAAACCTATGCCAAATGATAGCCAAACAATAGGAATTGATTACAAACTAGTTGCCAAATGATTCCAGCTTTTGTTGGTCCTTGAAACACAATGAAGTACTGCTGTAGGTAGACTGATATGACTGTTGCAAATGCTGATATCACTCCAGCCAAGTGATACAAGCCAAAAACACCCTCAAATGTCAATCGGCAGTCTCAAAATGAGAGGTGGAATCCAATATCTTCAATCTCCTGAATCTGAATCTTCAATATCTTCAATGCACCCTTGAACCTCCAAATAACCTTCAAATGCGGCTGTAGATGACTGTAGTAACCCTGCAAGTGGCTGTAGATGACTGTAGCAGAGTTGTTTGTGGCTAGAAAATGTCCAGATTTCACTAAATGCTTGATACTAAACCTCCAACAATGATCCTCAATGATAAAACTATGTTTGAATGATGCCCAATGCTTGAATCGTTTCCAAATACCTGCAAAATGAAGCTCAATGGTGAAATTAGAGCAATATCACCTCATAAATCATAGGGGGTCATCTCCCTATTGGCAAGGGCACATCTCCTTGCAAGAAAGCATGAAAATCGGAATCTTCAAGCTTGAAATGAATAGAGAAAACATACCAAAATCAGTCATGTCTTCTCAATGTGATGAAGTCTCCTATTTATTCTCCTCCTTAGCTAGTTGTTTCTCCTCTTCATGGCCGATTGAGCCTTTGCATTGATAGATGTGATTCTCCTTGGGTAAATATAATTGCATTATCATTGATTTATCCTTTCATGGTGACTTCTTCTCTTGGACAAATATCGTCATGTCTAGGCGAATGGGATTGTATCGGCATTAAATGCTTTTCTTCTATCATGCATCGATCCTATGTCTTCCACTTGTCTTGGCAAATACCTTTCGCTTTATCTTTTCCTTGGTGAATGTATCTTGCTTGGCCGAATCCTTTCCTTGAGGCCGTTGGCACCTCTTTCAATGCAAATAGATCTCCTTTAGTGCTATTCGCACCTCTATGCAAGTCTCCCTTAATCATTCCTTGAGCGACTTATGCTTTGAATCCTTTGTCTTGGCCAATTAAATGCTAGTCGATGCTCTTGGAGGTAGAATATCACATGATCCAATGAATTAGACCCCTTAACCGCTTGGCACATGCTCCTATATAGCCATTGGCACATGATCCTAGGTGACCATTGGTTGACAACTGATTTCCCTTATGCAAGTGGCCGTTGGAGATAAAAGTGTCACATGATCCAATTTTGTAATTACTCCTTCCCAAACATTGGCACTCATTCCTATGCAACCGTTGGAGAGAGTTTGAACACCATTTGTATTAACTTGGACCTATCCTCATCATGGCAAATACACCCAAATACTTATTTTGTCAATAGGTCCCACCTGGAGCTATTTCCCATTCAATTGATTAGCCTCAAACATAAAATAGAACTCTGTAAGAATAGATTAGAGAAAATGTAATTAAAGATTTCATTTTCCCTCTTTCATTTTGGCCTTATAAAATACTTCATGAATTTGGCCCCCTTAATTATAGGTCCTACCCCCCTGAATATGAGAAATTACAATAGAAATTGCAATTCCCACATGATGAAGTGCCAAAATTAATAAGTGTTGCAGGGAGACGCGTCTCCCGACCCCTGGGATGCGTCTCCGGGTCGGGGACGCGTCTCCTGTCCCGGAGTCTCCTGTAGAGACGTCTCCCAAAAACGGAGACTCCACCCGGCGTCTCCCGAAAGTCTCCCGCCCGTCTCCCGTTCAGTGTGCCTAAAAACGGAGTCTTCATTTAGTTTTTTTGCATTTTATGATTGTTTTTTCCCACGACCCGTCTGACGCAAGAAAGATTTCGCGACGAGTCGACAACGTTTGAAGATTTGGCGACGGCGTTTGAAGATTTGGCGACGGCGTTTGAAGATAAGGCGAAGGTAGGGCACGGTGTTTGGAGTTTTCCGGTTGTTTTTTTGAAGAAATATGTTCGTTTTTTTAAAACTAACGTCTTCCTGGGTCACTGCAACTACAACCCTGTTAGTGTTAAACTCTACAACTACTTAATCCGCAATTTTATCAGTGATATCCAAGCACTTTTATCATGTCTAGGGTTCAAATCTTACTCATCACTCGTCAGATATTCAGTTATTCACAGATCCTCATTGGTTTTTACTTTTTACTTTTTTATCATTGTTCAATGTTTATCTACCCACTCCTAGAATAGAAAAGCAGACATGTAGCCCAACTCCATCTACGACTACCTACAAGAGCAACAATGATAGACCAAGACGTCAAAGTCCTCACTGAACTAGAATATTACAAGCAAAAAATCAGTTCTTGTATGGGGTCTTTCCATGTTGCAAACAAAGCCTGCACCTGATCAAAACCCTGCCAAAACTACATAAAAGGCAAAGCCAAATACACAAAAAGAAGCATCGAACTACTTACAGTTATCTAGCATTGGCAGTAGAAAGGCCATATGGAACTAGCTTAAAAGTTAAAACACCATCCTGGCATCTAGTGATGCTAAAGAAGTCGCCACTCACAGGCTTGTCTCATCATTCATGTGAGTGCACAAAATAACTATAACAGTATAACTTAAACACGAGGTCCAAAAGGTAATAGAAACTCTCACGTAAACCACTTCAATATGCTTCCATTTTGGGGGAATTGAATCATATCTAGTAATATGCTCCAGTTCTAAGAATGACAATGCAGGCAAATTTCTTGTCCCTGTAAATTAAATTGTTATACAAGTCCAAAATTGTTACCACAACTGCCATATTCATGTTGGAACCATGGAGGTGAAACCGTATCTTCTCATAAGCTTCAATCACAGCTATTGCCTCTATATTAAAATCATTAAATAAAAATTCCTTCATAGTACATAAAATCCATGATAAACACCTCACACACCTTGTTAATGCTCCACATTCGTCTACAGATTTTCATTTCTGATTTACCAAAGGGTTTCAACTTTCTGTTTAACTTTAAAGATTTAAAATTTTAAACTTTTAAAGTTAAACATATGTGACTCTCAAACAATTCATGTGCTTGTTTTAATTTTAAATTTAAATGATTGACTGTCTTTCACATTTTGTTGCACGCTGAGATATGTTAGGTGGGGGAAAACAAGCCCTGTACCCACTGTGGAAGTATTGCGATCGCATTCCAGGGCCGAAGGGGTCGGGTGGAACAGCCACTATCAAATGTAAGCTTTGTGATATTAAGCCATTTCAAGGTACTTACACGAGCGTGAGGGCTCATTTCCTTCACATACCTAGAAAAGGTGTTAATCCTTGTACAAATGATGTAGAACGACATGACGCTATTAGGGATCAAGAAAGGGCTGATGGGAAAGTGTCTCTTTTGAGCTCTCATGCTTCAACAACAGAGGCAACTGGTGCAAGTCAATCTCAGAATAGAGAGTCAGAGGTGGATGTGTCTTCTCGAGATGTGACAAGAGAAGATTTAGCAGGACGATATTCTCGCAAGAGATCACACATTGGCAGCTCAAACCCCATTGGAAGATTATTTGATGTGCAAGGTCGAGATGCAGTTGATGAAGCAATTGCACACTTCTTTTATGCAAATGGAATCCCATTTAATGTTGCTCACTCACCTTTCTACACTGAGATGGTCCAAGCCATCAACAATGGACCAACTGGATATAAACCACCTGGGTATGAAAAGCTTCGCACTACTCTAATTGATAAAGAAAAAAGTCAATTAGAGCAACAAACCGCACCATTAAAAAGAGTGTGGTCTGTAGAAGGATGCAGTATTGTGATGGATGGGTGGATAGATGCTAGTAATCGTCCACTACTTAATATAATGGTAACATGCAGCAAAGGGCCTTATTTTTTGAAGGCAATAGATTGTTCAGGGCAAGAAAAAAATGCAGAGTTCCTTCATAACCAGCTGTGTGAGGGCATTGAGGAGGTGGGGGCATCACATGTAGTCCAAGTTGTTACTGATGCTGCCCCTGTTTGTAAGGCAGCAGGCATGTTGGTGCAGAAAAAGTATAGGCATATATTTTGGACACCATGTGTGCATTCGTTGAATAATGCACTCAAAGATATTGGCAAGTTCCAGTGGATCTCAGATCTCATTGAAAAGGGCAGAAAAATACAGATGTTCATATGTAACCATCACCACACACAAGCCATTTATCGAAAATTTGCCAAGGTGGAACTTCTAAAACCTGCTGATACACGGTTTGCTTCTTATTTTATTCTTCTTGACCGTCTCCAAGAAGTCAAAGGAGCTTTCTGTGACACAGTAGTTAGTGATGCATGGGTAGCTTGGAGACAATCTACATCAGATACTGCAGTTGAGGTGAGAGGTATGGTCCTTGATGAGCGTTTTTGGGCTGATGTTAGATTTGTTGTGGACTTTATTAAGCCCATATGTGAGGTGATCAAATTTGCTAATTCAGACAAGCCATGTTTGGGAGAAATTTATGAAGAAATATATTCCATGTGTGAAAGAATTAAGAAAATAACAGATGCAAGAGATCCTTCTCTATATCCCTTGCTAGAAGAAAAGATACATGGAAGATGGAACAAACTTAACACACCCCTTCATTGTGCTACCTATGCCTTGAATCCTAAATGGTATGATCTACAAGCAACCAATAAGAGGGCTCCATATGAGGATAGAGAGGTAATAAAGGGATTTTGGGCAGCAATAAAAAAAATTTATGGCCGAGGTGAGGATGCTTCAATTATGAGGACTCAATGGAATAAGTTTTCACGTGGGCATGGTGACTTTTCTTCCGTGGAAGCCATATATGATATGCATGCAAAGAAAGACCCTGTAGAGTGGTGGTGGAACCATGGAGGTGACACCCCTGAATTGCAATCATTTGCAATAAGATTGCTCTCACAAGTAGCCAGCTCTTCATCTTGTGAGAGGAATTGGAGTACTTATGGTTTTATTCATTCACAGAAAAGGAACCGGTTAGGGTCAAAGAAAGCGGAGAACCTAGTGTACATTCATAGCTCACTTCGCCTTCTCTCTCGTGTAGAACCTGGGTACAAGGAGGGTCCTTCAGCAAAATGGGACCAAATTTCAGCTGATGGAGAAGCTGCAGCCTTGGTTGATGAAACGGTTGAAGCAGATGGCCTCAGTGATTTACCCCCAATTCTACTACCATCAGAGGAACCTGAGTTTGAGAGTGATGAGTATTTGGAGAGCATCATCGCTGAGGACCTAGAGATGGATGACAATGTGACATAGAATGATGACATAGATTTCTAATTTGAGATTTCTGATTTTTGTTTTCTATATGCATATCAGCCTACTAGGTTATCGACATTTTTTAATTTCAATATGTAATATCAATATGTAGTGTGAACTCTTTGACATTTGTGTGTTTAAACTTTAAAGTTAATGTTAAACTTTACTAGTTCTCTTGTTTTGAAAGTTCAATTTCATGATATTTTCAATTTTAATGTTAGCATATTAATATATTTTTAAAATTATTAAATTATATTAAAAAAAAAAATGGCGTCTCCAAGTACCCCCGTCTCCTATTTTTCAAAAATAGACGTACCAGTACCGGTACCAGTCTCCCGTACCAGTACCAATACCAATCTCCGTGCAACCTTGATTTAAATTATACTTAGCTCAAAATGGGGACATTACAATTAAATATATTTAAATAAAATATTATAAAATAATATAAATTAAATACTATATTATAAATATTATGGATTAAAGATCATAAATTAAATATTATAAATTAACTACTATAAATATTATAGATTTAAATATTATAAATTAGATAATATAAATAAATGAAATTGGTCGTTGCATTGAGCAAAGGCCGACCAGCCATATAAGAAACAAATCAATGAAAATACTTTCACATAGGCTGCGAATTGTTAAGCAGCACCCATTATACTTATTCAAAGAAGAATAGTTTAAAAGTACCGGTTAAGTATAAAGCAAACTCTTATAATAAACAGCAACACTTGAAGGCTGCAATCAAAGGGCAGCAATTGATATGTAAGGATTATGACTCTTTGAAGAGTCATCACCCTTTTAAGGGGATGCCCTCTTATCATAAAGGAAAGATATATATATATATATATATATGGAGAGAAAAGGGGCAGTTAAAAAGATAGGAAAATACAAATTTAAAAAGAATAAATATAATACTCAATAAAAAAAGAAAAGAAAAAAGGTAATAAAAAATAATCAAATTCACATCTTCAGATCTGCCTAAGAAGATATAAGAAAAAGATAGAGAGTTAAGAAGAATAAAGATAATAAAAAGAGGACTGATATACAGGCCAGCAAGTAAGCAATATTTAGCATTGAAGAAATACACAGCATGAGCAAACAATAAAGGCAGCCAGGTATGCATATAACAGCAGTGGTATACATAATTATAAAGGTAACAATAGAATGGTAATGTAATCTACCCCTTTGAATAATTATAGTTATGCTCATTTAATGAATATAGAAATGGATAAATATATTCAAATGCACTTATAATTATACCAATTAAAAGCATTGATAATTGATGCCAATACTATTGATATTATGAATAATAATAATTTGATTCTAGCAATGATTGGTCAAGGAGGGTTGAGGCAAGACTGCAAGAAGGGGGAACGGCGAATGATCCCTCACTAGGCATGCCACCTCATGATGATGGTTAAGGACCATCGGTTAAGGACCACATGAGGCCAATTGAGGATAAGGTCTTGCTCTTGGGCCTAGGGTTGGGGATATAGGACACCCTATTGCAATCGTCCGAGCTATCCCTACTTGAATCAATTATTGAAATAAGAGGATCTTCAATCATAAGAAGGGATGGTGTGATGGAGGGGAACGGCGCAAAGCCCTCACTAGGTACACCACCTCATGATGATGGTTAAGGACCATCGGTTAAGGACCACATGAGGCCAACAGAGGATAAGGTCTTGTTGTTGGGCCTAGGGTAGAGGAAACTTGGGACACCTCATCATGACTCTCTCTTTATGGTTGAACTCATATACGACCCTTCTTTATTGTGTATACTCGGTGGCCTTGAGATGGATGGACGGAACAATGGTGTAGTATGGGATGCACCAAAGCTCTCCTTCTTTTCCAAGTTGTCCAACGGTATACTTACATGTATTAATGCAATTTATGTGTATTCATACCTTGTGGCCTATGTGCTTTCAAGTGTATATCCTGTGATTTATGTGTATGAGTGTAATCAAGTGTATACACTAAGACTTTGTATTTGTATTCAAGTGTATACTTCATGAGACTAATGCAATATTATTAGTATTTTCTAACTTGTTTGTAGGAATTAAATCAAGCCAAGCTACTCTCTAAACCTTTGTTTGCTTGGAAATTGATAATTTTGGGTAAAATTAGTATTGTTCTCAAAAGGGACATTACACTTCCATTTTTCCACCTTCTTGTGGACGAAAACCCACTCAAAGAAGATCAGTTTCGGTAGTGTGATATCTACCCTAGCTGGTGATGGTCGTTTCTACTTCAAGGAACCAATGAAACTTAATGGTGACGATGATTTAATGGAGTTTTGATGTTTTTGATAGTGTGGAGTTGTTGTAATTAGTTTTAATGCAATTTCAGTATGTTTTTGGAGAGTTATTTGGTGTTCTTGTATTTTCCTAGCTTGGTCGTACACTCCTTGGTCGTATAGCTGAAATCACAAATTTTGAAGAATGCAAAGAAAATTGAAGTTAGTTTTCTATTTGCTTTTGATGGTGTCTTTGTATGTGGGAATCAATTCTTTTAGACCAATCTGAGGAGCTAAAGGGCAAAGAGTGATTTTCTGTGAAACACGGCGACGCGTCCCCTGCCCCTGCCCCTACCCCTCCAGCCCTGTCCCCATCCCCTGTGACGTTTCCGGGACGGGGGGACGGCCAGGGACGTCCCCTTTCCGTCCCCTGCAAAATAGAAAAATGAGAAACATTTCGGGGACGCGACAGAATTTTCAAGGACGGCCATCAAAGTTTCGGGGACGCCTAGCCGTCACCGGGACGGCCGAGGACGTCCAAGACGTCCCTCGACCATCCTGAGGACGGCTAGGCATCCCCGACAGGTTTCATTGTTTAAAATAAAAAAATTTAATGCCCAAGGATCAGAAAAAATAAAAAAAATAAAGTCAAACCTGCGTTTAGGTGTACCGTGTTTGAATTAGGTTAAGGGGGTTAGAAATAGGTTGAATTAGTTTAGGTTATGTTATTTCTTTTTTTAATCTTTCTTGTTATTTTAAGTTTCAACATAGTCTGTCATGCATTTGTCCTGGAAATGCCTCTAGGAGGGGCACGGTAGTTCTGCGAACCCAGGATGTTTCCAAGGAGAGTCGGACCCAAGATCAGAGCCTACCTGAGGATAAGATGGGGGAGGTTTCTGAGTAATGCAGTAATGTAGTAAGAAGCCATACAGGGCAATAATCATTAAAAAATGGCACCTTTAGAATTGTCATTTTAGCTTACCAATTTGATCAACAAAAGGAATCAACACCCTCATCATATGACCAACTACATACAACATCATTTTGAATACTCTCTGGGCAAAATTTTTAGACATAACAAGGGAAAAATAAAAAATGTCCAATTAGCATTGTTATAGATGGTTTACAACAGTTGTACAGAATTCAAAAAGGGCCACAAAATCTATCCCTTACTTATGTAGCACTCAAGAGCTAATTTTCCATTTATTCTCCATCCAAAGAAAATGGCTGCTAACCAAAGTCCGTCACTAATAAAGCACTTTTTCAGCCACTATTTGCTCCGTGAAGAAATTTGTTAAGCTAAATTAAATCCCAGGAACTACCTATGGACTATGGCTGCTTTTACGACTAAGCTATTTGCCCCACTTGATGATGGGCTTTTTAAGTTTACTTTTCAAAAGCCTGTGTTGAAATTTTCAAGTTCTCTCAAGAAATATAGATTGCCATAACCTGGCCACTTTTTAATATTTATTCACATATTGATATTGTTAATTGTTGTTAACTTGTAGTTGTTATCACTTATTCTCTATATGTCATCTCTATTTCATATTGATATTTTGAAAAATTCATATATCGCCGTCCCCCCGCCATCCCCAAAAATTGGCCCTCGAACTGCCGTCCCCGAAATGCCGTAAAACATAGGTGATTTTTGGTTGCCACCATACCATGTATGGTCATACATGTTGAAAATAGTGTTTAAGTTGATCAAAACTATTAACACTTTCTTAGCAAATCTTTGTGAGTGCATTCTAATTGGTAGGCATAGGCAATCATTCTAGAGCAAATTTACAGTGGTTTGAATGTGTTTGGAATTTACCATGGAGAAATCCGTACATTTTGATGACCGTACTTGCAGATGTGATGAAAATTGAAAGGAAATCAATGAAGAAGTTTTTGTGTCTAAATCAATTTGCATTGTTTTTTTATTGCCTAGACAACATCATTCATGGTCATTTTGTATGTTTTAGTGCAAAGTCTAACTTATAGTGTGTTGTCGTACCTTTCCATGGCCGTACCTGCAAATTTGACGAAATTTGGAAATAAAATATTGGAGCAGAGTTTGGGTTTCATTCTTTTTGCATTGTCTTAGTATAGCCTAAACGTCACCTTCATGATGGTTTTGTGTGTTTAAAAGCAGTGTCTGAATTTTAATGATCAGCCGTACCATTCTGGGTCGTACGGCTCTTAGAAGGAAATATCTCTATGTAATATGGCATTACTTGTTCATTGAGCATATAATGAGTTTATCTGTCATTTATGAGGGGGTTAGTTTCATAGGATATCATTGGTTTTGAGTGGGCAGATTGTTGGTAGTCTTGTGGCAATTCGTACCAGCATCAGGGTTGCAATACCAGTTTGAAGTAGAGTCTTGTTTCATTGTTTGTTATTCTGTGTTAGTGTCTTGATCAATGATCTTTTAGGGAAAAACTTGTTAAGTATCTCAAAAGTGGATAGAAAAATCAAATGGTATATGTCAGAGTATGTGGGTCTCACCATTATAAGCTACCATACTATAAAGGGCAGTTTGATATGACATTTTCTGATTTACAGCGAAGCCATGATTTGAATCTCATCTTTGGAAGTGGAAATCAGCATAACATTCTTTGTGTTTGCAAGGTCACTAGAAGAGTGATATCAGATTTAAATAATCATCTTGATTATCATTTTCAGCTGATACATTGTAATCTTTCCTTATCTGTATCTCACATATTAACCCCTGGATGGTATTACCGCCAGTGTGGAGAAAGAACCATTTTATTTTCATATCACCCACTGAGAAGTGGAGTATTCCCACTGAACAAGTGGATGGCATTGTACTATTTCCTTCCTTGCTCTTTACCCACTGAAAAGTGGTGAATTCCCACATCTTGTGGATGCCCGCCGCAGTGGATGAATTGTAATTTTTTATTGCATAGTTGCTTATTGTAAGACAATCACTGTATGCTCTCACCTTGCCCATCCTGGGATCTGGGTGATTAGAAAGTGTGAAGGCATCTTTAGTTGGTTATGCTTTGAGCTAATATTGCCATACACTTGTATGTAAATTTTAAAAAAAAAAAAAAATTGGGGTAGCATCTTACAGCCCTCTAAATGGACAAGCCTCCTTCAATTTTGAAACATCTTCTAGAGATTCAATGCGCTTTCTCCTTAATAAACACACCTCTATTTTGAAAACGTGCCCTTACTCCTCTTGAAATGCAAGACTTTAATCCCAGACATGTCTATTTCTAGCCTCGGGCACTCTTTGGACATATCAAGCACGCCTTAGTTAATTTAGGGGCGTCCTTTGGATGACAAATGCGCTTCCTTTCATGAGCGTGTACCTTCTAAGCAGGACGCACCTTGTCTTTAGGGAACGTGTCACCTTCGCCTTAGATGCGCTTGTTTGTGTTTAGAGCGCTTTTTATGTCTCTGGGCGCGTCTCCCTGTGTCCAGACACGCCTTTGTGGCTCTAGGCGTGACTCTATGGCTCTAGGTGCGCCTAACTGCCTCCAAGTGTGCCTCCCTCCTATCGAGCGCGTAGTTTACTCTCAGAACATTGCTAAATACTTTGATGATTCCATTTGAAGAAACAGAGTGCCTGCTAATTTGAATGCATCCTTCTATTATTAAGCTTCTTGACCTTTTTAAACGCGTCTCCTTAATTCATGCGCGCTTTATGGAAACTAGACGTGCTTGCTTAGTTTGAAATGTGCCTTCTCAAAGTCTCCATTTTGTGTCTAGTCGCATTGCGCCTATTATAGACGCTCTCCTCTTCTTTTAGGCGCGCTTTAATGTACCTTGGCACGCCTCATTGTGTTTTGGCGCGCCTTGCTCACTTATGGCACGCTACACCTTTCCTAGATGCGCCTTGATGTTTCCTGACGCATCTCATTGCTTCTAGGCACGCCAATCTTCTTCTGAGCACTTCAGACTTCCTCCTGGCGCTCCTTCACAAGTTTGAGTGCCCTTTGTTGTCTCCGAATGCATTTCGATGTTGATTTAGAGCACTTTATGACTCCAAGGCGCGCTCCCTGGCTCCAGGCGGGCCTCCGTGGCTCCAGGCGTGCCTCAGGTCTCACTGGTGCGCTTTTTGGGTCTTTGGCGCATCAAACCTTGACTTGGTGCTTTTTCATCATGGAGATGCTTTCTCTACTTTGGTGTGTGTGCGCCTTAGCCTCTATACGTTCTTTCAGTATCTTTGAACCTACAAGATTAGCAATTTGATCAAAACGACGTACAAGAGGTGACAAGTGTATATGGACATTAGAGCGTTTGCTTGGCAATAAGGGCAACAGGCGGAAATTTTCATATGGGTATAACAACATTAAAACTTTAAAAAATTAAAACAAATAAAAAACCCTACATTTATTCCTTTCAAACATTGCATTCTCGTGCCAAAAAGGAGATAGAACGTTTTTAAGCAGTTGAGTTTTTCTACCATTATCATCATTTGGAGCTGGAAATATCAGAAGCTTTTATTTGTGATCATCCAGCAACCAAAGAACTTCATTGAAGGGTGATTAATGGCTAATTTTATTGTTGATTCAAACTTGGTACAAAAGAAGAGGTGCATGTGACAAGGTGTTTGTACACAATAGATATTGAGGAGATTTCTCTTTCCTTTATGGTGCACTTATCTTCAAATTTTATATTTATTGCCTCTTCGTTGTATAGGAAGTGAGGATTTGAAAGAAAGACTTTCAACAAATTTCATCGCATGGCAATAGTTTGTGATGATCTTAGATTCTCAAGGGTCACCAAAATGGAACACCTAGGGTTTTAGAGCAGAGATCATCACTACAAAGAGCCATGCCTAATGTTGTCACATTGTAATCCAAATTGTTAACTTCATTTTGTCATAACTTTCACATCCCGGCTCCCTTGCGAAAGCTCTCTTTGCAGGCTACATGATGAAATACAAAGGATGGATGAGATTTATTATGAAGAATATGTATGCTGCTTGACAATGTTCACAATATACAAATTATCGGAAGTCCTTTTGTATTAGCAAGAGAATCAAAAGTCAGAAATATGATTCAATATTTCAGAGAGTACAGATTGAAGAAACGACGAGATTAGCAAGAGTCAAATTCGCCATTAGAGCAACCAGCATTGTCCTCTTAGTGATTGCCATTTTCAGAAAGTATGCATACTCCTATTTTTAGATTATGTATAACAATGGAATCAACTTTATTTAGAGCAAGGCTATTTTATTTAGGGCGGTGCTATTTTTAATTTTTGATAACTCTAGAAAAAACTTTTTTGATTTTAGCAAAATTTATTTTTAGAAGATAAGATTCATCCTGTGGATTGGCTTTATTCAAAACTATTTTTAATTTTCATACAATTTTTATTTTTAAAGCAATTTTATATTTAGAGGATGTGCAATTATGCAAAGTGATACTTTGAAACCCTATATATATGGATAGTGTATTTGAGACAAACTATAATGTCCCTTTTTGAGCCATTGTTGCAAAATGACTTAGATATTTGGAAAATTGGAAAATAACTATTTTTCCTTGGCAAAATGATGTTGGATTATGACTTGGAGTAATTTTGTAGTAATTATGGTGAAGTCAAAATGAATTAAATAATTTTCCTAGTAGAGGAGCGGCTCACTTGGATGATGGAAAGTGGGAAAAATAAAGGGAAAAATAAAAATAAAATAAAATGACAAATAAAAAATAATATTTTAATGCCAAGGGTGGCGTCCCACTTGGAGAAAAGAAAATAAAATAAAATAATATTATTTTTGTCAATTTGGCAGCCCAAGTTGAGGAAGGGAAAAAAAGAAATAAAATATTATTTTATTATGGAGGTGGACATGAAATAAAAATAAAATAAAGCAAAATTGGGCACTCCACTTGGGTATTATAAAAAGGGCATTTGGAGGTCATTTTTGCTCATTGTGAATTTGTCATTTGATTATGAAGGTTTTTCCTTTAAGCTACAACATTGGTTCAGCTATTTTCTGAGGACAAAAACCTTTAGAAAATGAGTGGTTTGGACGAAAACCCACTCCACTTTGAGAGGTGAAACCATACAATGTTTGCTATTGGGCATATTTGCAGAAACATTGGGCATATTTGCAGGTTTTTGCATCTTTATGGAGCTACAAGGACATATCATTTTCTTCAGGTTTATGACAGCTAGTGTTTGAAGGACAAATTGACATGATTTGTACCAAATTATCAATTTGATATGGTAGAAGTTGAAGGATAATAGATTGCAGGTCATTTGTGATTGAATTGGCATTGATATGACATTGTTTTTGAAGGCAGATCTGAGTTTCCTTAATGCTGGCCGCTAGGGTTTGAAAATCATTTGTCATCATAAAAAGTGAATTGCAGATCTAGGCAGTCATATAGGCAGATCGTGGGTTTTTTTGAAGGAGAAAGACTTCTATGCTCACCGCCTAGGGTTTCTTTCATCATCTAGTGATTGGCAGCCTCATTTGGATTTAAGCGTTTCATCATAGGAGAGGATTTATGGCATTTGAATGAAGATTTCAAATAAAGATTTCAGTCATTACATTCATATCAGATATTTCAGAGTGGGCAGATTGGTGTTTTGATGGCATTTTCATCTTCCACTCACAACTAGGGTTTGAGCGCTCCAACACAAATCTGATTGCTGCCCTTCAGGAAGAATTTGTGCCCATAAAGAAGATTGTAACAAGTTGTTTACATCAGGGATTTCATCACAGCAGTCATATCTTCTTGTTATCAGACTTTTCATCTTCTACAACATCATATCATTGGTGCATTCTCAATCGGGTATGTTGTAATGAGTCTAGAATTCAAATCTTTAATTTGAATCATCTTTGTAATTGCTGTCATATGAAGTTATCAGTCTGATCTGAGTTATATCAGACCTGATTTTATTGTAATCAGTCCTCTTTCTTTGAAAAATAAAGTTATCTTTGGAGTGGGATATTGCTGTTATCCATTTGGGTACATTTGTTTTATGATTGTTTGTCAACATTGCATTGAAAAACATTGAAACAAACACACAACATCAGTATATCAGATTCAGATCAGAATTCAGAAGGTTTTGAAAACATTTATGTTCTAGAGCATTCAAAGAATCAAAACTAAACTTTTGGGTCAGATTTAGCAAGGGTTCTTACCCAAACTAATGGTAAATCATGTTCCACTTTGTGAAAAGTTTATCGTTAAGCTCTCTTTCTGTGTGGGATGGATTTTTATGCTATATGAAAAAATTGCATATCTATTGAATATTATTGTGTGATGGATTTCATTAATTAAATACAGATTACCAACAATTGCAGGCTTTGTGTTGTGAATGTTGCTAATTTGGGTGTTTGTAGCTTTGGATACTACACTCAAGTATCTTAATTTATGAAGTTTCATCTTATTTGTGTAATCAAAATCTTCAATTCAGGTCTTGTGTGCACATACTTCCCAGTGTCTGTTTTTTAGTCAAAAGTGTGTGTTGTTGTGTTGTAATAGGTTAAGTTGTTCATAGAATCATAAAAGATACAAACTCTCTCATCTGTGTGGAAGAACTGTTAAATCTTGTGCTCATTCATGAGAAACAAAAATAGATGTGGCAGATTATTTTCTATTAAATGTTAAAACCCCCCAAAAGCAAACTTTGTATATGTGAAATTTGTAAGTTTGTCCATAAACTAGTCTTCTAGGGTTTTATTTGTCTTTATTTTTACAAGGGAGCTTCCCCTTCTAATTTGAAAAAAGGTTCTACTTTACATGCTGTTCCATTTGTGCTGTCCTAGAAAGAACAAATTAAAACGCTAACAACATAAAAATCAATTCTTGAAGAAATGAATGAACTCTGCATAAATACTGAATAGATCAAACAAATTTGAAATTTACCAATTGGTCATTCCTTTACATTGTCATGCTTCCTTTTCTTTCTCTACGTCTTTAAGACCATAAAAAATTTAGCACCAGGTTCAAATGAAATGGCACCCAAAAACAGTAGAACATCAATTTTGCATGATAAAAGATTAAAAGGGCAAAGTAGCCAATGATTAAATACCAAACAAGCACTTTATTTTGAAATGCTTAAAAATTATCAAGCATTTGCTTTTTATTCACATGTGTGCTCAAAATCAAACCTTTCTCCGCTCTGTTGATGGACGAACATCAAGAAGAACTTTGTCTGAAAGTTGTATTGCATAGCCAGCTTCTTTTGGTGTTAGGGCCTTCACTTTGCCCTGTCTAACCTTCAAGATGAATATGAAATGGATGTATATATTATAACCCAGAGAATAAAATTGAAAAATATATAGATATTTAAATGTATCTAATTTAAGTTAGTATAATATAATTTAAATTCAGTTGTTGACACTCTAAAAGCTCAAGGTTATAACAAAAGATAATCACAATATGTTAAAGATACTATAATGCATACTAGCTACAATTTCATCGACATATTTAGCAATGTCATGTGATGGATTCGTTAGTGATTCTTTGGTCGTGATTAACCAAATGCTTACTTACAAGGGTTTCGTTTCATTGTAACCAACCACAATTCTTTAAGTCAAACAAAATAATGACTACTGGAAGAACATGATGTTAGTACCATGACTTTTGGTTACATAGGGCTTCCTCCAGAGGCTCTGTAAAGACAGGCAAATTGGGTTGTTACTCATATACATGGTTTTTTGGCAAACAGCTGGACAGTATTTTACAAGAAGGAAACACGTATTGCTAAGCTAATAAATTTACTGCGATACGTATCAGTCTGCTATGATGGTATATAGACATAGTTATAAGCAAATATCTAGAGTCATAGTATTTAGATCTGAAAACTATTTTTCTGTGTCTTTTACATATGAAGATAATTTTATGTTCACAAATAACTGGGATAAGATAGGGATATGCTGCTTATAGCAATTACTGAATCTTTCATCTCCATATCTTTTACATCGGATTCCTTTTGCAAATTTACATAGCCAATCACTATATAATTTGGTTTTCAATCAATATAATGCTCAACATAAATGAAGCAGAGAAAATGAAACAATCTGGATTACATATGTTATTACTAGCTCCAAGAGAGAACATGGAAAGTATTCCTATCAAATTTATGACTTTGTTGCCGAGGACTTAAAAACAATATTGATACTTTGTCATATGACACATTATGGTAAGGAGTTAGGACATTGCAAATACAATGATTACCAAATATTTGCAAATATGAAATTGTCCAAATATATTCAGTGATAGTGACGCAGTACCAGTAATGGGTCAAATGAACAACTAGTTAACAGATGTGCAGAGTACACAACGAAAGACAAAACAAGATGTTTGGAGAACAAAAAGTCAAAACAATGACTCTTATTAACATGCAGAAAGATTTCAGATTACAATCATGCTACCCATTCACAAGGAGATTACAAGTACAACATATGCAGAGACTCTCTGTGCAATGAATCCAGCCCTCTTTCAATAGCTTTACAAGCCTCAAACAGTAACAATATTGAAGTGGTCCACACACCAACACCCCTCTCCTCTACAATCAGATCATAGTCTTTAAGCTTATCAGTCGCAACGCTTCACTTGCCAGTTGACCGTTTGCTTCTCCCACTATTGACTCTACCCAGCTGACCCTTCACTTGATAAGAACCCAATACATCTTCCCAAGCAAAAACCTGTTACAATGCCCAAGACGCTTCAACTTCCAATGTACTGTTTAACCCACCCAATTATGTTTTCCCATTGCTGGCACCTTACTATGTTTTGACGCATCAGCAGGTGGCTTGTGTAAACATCCCTTTGTGCAAAGCCTCAATCTTCCATGTGAACTCAGGAATAAACTATGCCTTTATCCAAGTGTGTGCACAAGCTCAAGAATTAATTTGGCCTTTATCCAAGTGTGCATGAGGAATGGAACCATCTACGCAAAGCTAAAACCTCATGCACAAGCTCAAAAGTCATTTTGCAATCAAAATACACCTACGCACAAATAGAAATATACAAGAGATCCTTTTGTAGAACAACAACACATGCGCACCCAACAAACTTGTGCACAAATACAAAAATTGAACACAAAAAAGCATGCTTTCAAACAAATATTTTTGAGTAATACAAGATTGCACAACCCCTAAGATGCTCCTACATAAGACACCCCAAGTAAAGAGAATTTTGAGTTGCATGCTCAAAATTCAGGCTGTGTGGAAGACTGATTCAATCATTCAAGACATCCTACTTCTGCTTTATAAATCCATGAGTCTTCTTCTAGCCCCTTGCCCTTCCAACGAATAAGATATTCCTTATACTTGTTCCCTTGAGTTTTCTTTGCTCTCCACATGTCTAAAACCTACACAATCTCCCCTCATTGCTTTTCAAGTATTTTCTTTCTCCAACCTAACACTTCCTACATCTACGCATTATCTTCAAGACTGTGTGCACAGTATGAATACAAATAAGAGATATTGAAAATTGGCAATATATCCATCCCTTCAAGCAACTTAACTTCAAACACATTTTTTGAGAATATGTGCAAAATGTAATGTCCCCGTTTTTGGAATGGTCGCCATGGGAGAGAGGATGGGCTAATCTCCACACTCCGGGGGTTTTGGAAGGCATCTTGATTATTAGAGATGACTTGTCATATTTTTCTGATGTATTTGATGCACTTATCTTGGATAAAACAATTTATCCACCTTGGCGCGAACCACTTGGGAGAGCTACTCATATGGAGATATGCTATGAGATATGGAGTCTTGTCATGATCTTGCCAAGAGATGATATTGTTTCGTATGGATGCCACTTGGATGTTTGGATAAGTGATATAATATGTTCTTCATGCCTAGAGATGGACGAGCTCGAGGTTGCACTCTACATACCATCACGTTGAGCAGGTCACTGGATGTTTGGCGCCCAATGGAGAAATATAAAATATAATATTCTTCGTATCTATGATAGCGCTTGAAGGAAAAATAGCATAATAATCAAATCGTATCTTTAATTTGATTTGGGCGCTCATGAGGGAAACTAATAAAAAGGCATTTATCCTGTCTAGGTCAGACCTAGGGAGTTAGGCGCCTAGGACTTTATATAGTCGGCCTCTTTGAGAGGAAAAATTCAATAAAAATGATGGAAAAGTGCCTAGGTCAGCCAGCATGTATTGAGGATGAATTTCATGTATAAATAGAAGATGTTTTGGTGGCATTTCAACATCAATCAATCATTCATTCATTTGACATTTGGAGTTATCTCTTGGAGAAGGATTTGGGGCGAAACCCTCAAGTTCTTGGAAGGAGTTGGACGAAACCCTAGCTTCTTCTTGTGAGGATTCTGTGACGGGGATCCAATTGCACTCATCATCATCTTGGGCAGATTTATATCAGCTTGGAGAGCATTTCTTGGTGGCGATTTGGCTAGGGTTTTACCCTAGGGCTGGAGGGCACCTATTTTGGAGGAGGAGCGACTTGCATCTAAGGGCAGATTTTGGTGTTTCGTGAGCTGCTAGGGTTAGGGTTTGGGCAGATTTCATATTAGCAACCTTGCAGACCTATGCGCCCTCCATTGAAGACCGTATTTATGCATATTTTGGTATGTAGACATTATTATGTGATATCCCGACATTAAGGCATTGTTTAAATTAAAGATTTAAGCATCATGATAAAAGACGGTGAAGTTGCTTTTGTGAAATGCAATGTTTAGTCAAATTGAATGACAGAGATAATTGTGTATGTTAACAGGATATTGTTGATGATGTTTTTGTGACTGCAACAACATTAGAATAAAACACAAAGTATTCTATCCTCTCTTGAACAAAGCATCTCAAACGCTGAACTTCGTGATCGAGTGAGACTGCTCCAAGGTTCCTTGAATGTCAGGTCTTGACATGCACAGGGATAGACTCAGTGAAATGATGTGATTTGCTGGGAATCACAGGGGGGACTTACGTGAAATTACTCCCTCTTCATGGACATGGATAAGTTCATTACTCCTGGGACTTGGATTTGTGGGTGAATGGAACTCCTTCACAAATGGACAACTTGGAATTCCTAAGTTCCACTCTTGAAGAGGCGTATGATTTGGCAATGAAGCTCTAGAAAACTAATCCTAGCAACAATATAAAAGAAAATACAAAAGATGGGTGAGGGTTCAGGAAACTAATCGATGGAAAGGACTACTGTTGAGGAGAGAAACTAGAACCACACTCCCGCTTCATCATGAGGCAACAACTATGCAGAGATGGTGCGATCTTCTGGGCTATAGGTGAGGATTTTCATACTGTTCTGACATGGAACATGGAACATGCAGAAATAATCGAAGTTAAGCTTGGAATAAGTTCAGACTAACCATACACTGTGATTTGCAAGCCACAAATCACAAATGGTATGAACTAACAGTTTCAATCATGCATCAACAATAATATTTTCCATCACTCTAACTAATGAAAGCTTGAAAGATGAAATAAGATAACTTCAGAAACTTAAGATTTGCTTCAAGGAAATCGGGAAAACCATGCCAAAATCCAAAGAACTCTATAAACACCAGTCCACAATGCTTATATTATTGATTTGGAAAGTGTTTCTGCAACAATCTTGTTGATCCTTGAAGTTTTTAGCTCAAAAATGATACAGAAGTAAAACTAGCTATCTAGCTGCTCTAAGAGCATGAAGAAAAATGAGAAGAAAGAGATCCCTTCAAATGAGGTGCCTCAGCCTTTATATAGGCCAGCAAAATACAAAGAGGAGGTGAGGAGATTTGATCTCCTCGAAATCCGCGTCATGAGTCAAAAACCCTAGGGGAGTAGGTGAGATCACATCATAGGTCCAAAGGAATGCTGCCACCTGTCCTGGGCGCCCATGCTGACTAAGTTGTCTGGTAGGGAGGTGTCTAATCAACTACCAACTCATCCTGTTCCTTGGGCGCAAATTTCAGGGTGTCCAGGAATCCTTCACGTGGAGGAATCCTTCCTTGAGCAGGGGCGCATTTTCCTTAGGGTCCTAGAATGGAATTCCTTCATGAGTTGGAATTCCCCGTCCTGGAATAGAATTCCTCATATTGGACTTGGAGTGATCTCCCCCATTCTATCATCCTTGATGTAGGCATTCTCTGTGTCATTTGAAATCTTTGAAAGGACTCTTGATTCTTCCTTTATCCTTTATGCGAAGTCTCCCTGTCACTGAACTGGAATCTTTGAAGTTGCCTTCCTTGCGCCAGTCATGTTGAGTGTTAGGGGGAGAAAGGCGGGTACTGGAATGGAGTGATGTCTTTCATCTTCCCTTAGTATGCACGTGTAGTCTTCTTGTTATTGAAACTCCTGGATCCTTGAAATGGTCATCTTCTTCGGCATTTGAACTCTTTGCATCCATCCCGATTGCCCTGGATCATCCTTATTCATCCTCCTCATGGAGCTTATCCTCGTCTTGGATTCCTGCAAAACAAAAGGAACCTCAAATAGTCATGATGCACAAGATTCATAAATGCAATGCAATATGAAATGAAACATGAGCGATTTTGCAAGATTTGATCAATTTCACTTATGAACTCCTAAACAAATAAAAGATTCTCCTTATTTTCTGGTATTCTTCACATTTGAACTTTTCCTTCATTCCAGGATTATCAAGCATGCACAGCAGGAGTTTCTAGTTGGTTCAGGAGTCCTTCCTATCCAGAGCGCAAATTTCATTGTCAACAAGAATCCACCTGTCCTAGGTCGCATTTTCCACCTCCTGCAAGAATCCCCTTGTCCAGGTCACATTTTCCAGTTCAAACAGGATTCTGCGACCTAGGATATCCTTACTTCCTGGGCGCATATTCCAATAGGTACTGGATTTTGCGACCCAGGACAACTTTTCTTCCTGAGCGCAAATTCCAGTTCCAACAGGAATTTGCGACTTTGACAAGATTTCATGTTTTTTTGGCTAAGGACTTTTACCATTCTATTAGCAAGGATGGACTTTGACATTGGTCTCGAAATGAAATCCAGTATAGGATGCATCTTTCTCTCTCCTCAGGGAATTTCTAGACTTCAGGGCAAGTATTTCAGGCTCAACAGGATTTTGGACTCCATGTCGCAAATTCCAGAGGGAACTGGATTTCCCACTAAGGTCGCAAATTCCAATTGGAACTGGATTCCTAACCAAGGTCACAAATTCCAGTAGGAATTGGATTCCTGACTGAGGTCGCAAATTCCATGACCAATAGGATTTTTTACCAGGGGCGCAAATTCCATGACCAACAGAATTTTTGACTAGGGGCGCAAATTCCAGTCAATCAGGGAGGAATCTAGGTCGCATTTTCCAGTAGGAACTAGATTTTCCACCTTGTTGCATTTTCCAGTAGGAACTGGATTTTGACAGTTAGGAATCGTTCTCTGACCAAAGTTGCAGTTTTTTCAAGATGGATCTTGGAATGGAATGATCCCTGAATTCCTTGTTTATAAATTTGACCAAGTCTCGAGACTTTACTCAGGGAATTCCTTCCTGGCCATGGTTACACTTTCCCAAGGGTCATGGATTCTTCACCATAGAATTCCTAATTCCTGAGTCATCGTGATTTCCACTTCTTAGTCAGGGCTTCAAGGATTTTGGCAAGAAATATCAAGTCCTTGTGCATTCCGGTCTTTGGATTTAGGAGTTCGGAACCGGAATTGGGGTGGATCCTGAAGTGGGACCCAAGACGGAGACCTTGAACCTAGATTCTCTGCACTGAAGTCTTGGAACAGGATAGCCAGATAGAACTTGGAATGGGAATCTAGATTGGACTTCCAGATTGGAACTTCCGGATTGGACTCCTGGAACAGGATTCTGGATTGGACTTCCGGACAGGATTCTGGACAAAGTGAAGGATTTAGACCTTTTCCTATGGAATGATGGACTTCTGCCATGGATTGGCGAAATTTGATCAAGGAATTATAATTAGGGTTTCATTCATCCTCAGGAAAATCACTCTTTTCTTCACCACTTCAAGCACTCTTAATATTCCTTGTGAGCTAAGTGATTGGAAATTCTTTCCTAGCTTCATGGATTTTGAGCAAGAAACTGCAAGATCAAAGCAAAGTCGGAACCAGGCCAAAAAAAAAAAGAGGGGGTCCCCATTTGCAATGGGGCGATGTGTGAAAACGTCACAACAGATATATTATTATATTATCAAATATTATTATAATTGTCATAATTATAATCATTATGATATAATATATTTACATATTTATATACATGATATATAATATGAAAATAAATACAAATTATAATTTATAAGACAAAAGTCTTATTGTTGAGTGATCTGCATTAGTATATAAGACAGCGATTGTAAAGTAAAGGTTTTATTTAATAAGAAATATAAGTTACAACATACGATCTAAGAAAGACTATTAGTTAAGCATGCCACGATCTTTATGACAGGGCAGCAATTAAATTAAGGGACAATGGATTAAAGCAACAGTATCCACACAGCGATTAGTATAATGCCCAACGATTATTTCAAAAGCAGCAAAGGTTATGAAGGGCAGCTAATAAGGATGAAGCAATCACTCTAATAAGTGATTTAGTCAAAGGCAATAATAAGGCAGGGGCCCATGTTAAATAAGATGCAGCTGCCGGCGATCCATATTAAACAGCAATCTTAAAGATATAAAAAGATTAATAATATATTTGACAAAGCAGCAATTATACTTGACAAAGGTAATAGTTATGATTAACATTATAAAAGGGCTTCGATCAGCCTGGGAAGGGCAGCGATCCTTATCAGGGGTCATAACTCTTTGGAGGGTCATCACTCTTCCAAAAGGATGGCTCTCCTCATAAGTATATAGACATATATATATAGGGAGAGAAGAGGAAATAAGAATACATCAGATGGAATAAAAATACATATTACAATTTCTAATATCTCTTGACAGAGATAACAGCAAGGAGTATATCTGAGAGCAGACCTAAAAAAGGATTGTTAGTTCATATAATTGTGGTAGAGTGTTTATATAGGATGTTGTCTAAATCTGATTAATAGTTTATGCATATCATCATCAATAGTTCATGCACATTACCATTTATATGTCACCTTCAAAATTCATTATGCATTGCTGATATGATTGTTTGCAACTATGAGTTTGATTAGTTTATTATGCATTAATGTTGATTCTTGCATGAGTGTTATCGTTACTATGATAGAAGGAATGTGATGCAAGAGGGATATGGTGATGGGGCACTCTTCTAGGTATGCCACCCCTATAGGGGGGATTGGATAATCCCATTGGGGCCAAGGGAGTACAAAGGGTACTGCCCTTGGGCTTAGAAGAGATGGCTTCCGGGGCACCCTTTTGTGACCTCATTCTCTTATCATAGACATGAAAATTCAAAGGAACCAATCATAGAGAAAGGGAAAGGAAATGACAAGATGAGGGGGAACAGGATAACGGATACCTCATTAGGTAGACCACCTCATATGGATGGCATGGGCCACATGAGGCCAAGGGGGATAGTATATCCGCTCTTGGACCTAGGGTAGAGGATCCGAGACACCCCATTGAAGTCATGCTCCTCAACTCTCTTATGGTTGAGTCTTCTAGATAGTTATGTTTAGTTGGATTAATAATGCCATTATGAGTTTGTTAATCATGTTAACTTGACTGTGAGAAATATTATTGTAAATATTTTCAAACTTGTTTCAAGGAATTAAATCAAGCCAAGGTACTCTCTAAATCTTTGTTTGCTTGGAAATTGATAATTTAGGGTAAAATTAGTATTGTTCCTATAAGGGACATTACATATTATTATATTTGCTATGTTGTAAGAATTGTGGCTGTTCGCCCTGGCCATATATTTGTACTTGAAGACTGCATATATTCAGATTTTACAGCAGAAGACTTATTTATTCATGTTGGAGGTGTTTATGATGGTTGCCAATGTGTATTTCATGGTGTAATTCACTTATGTATTTGGGCGAGCCATTTGCTATATTCCTTGATGCTTTGATGAGATGTTTCTGGGATGTTATAAGTACTTTCAATCTGAAAATTATAAAAAATCAGAATTCAGTATCTAGGGTTTGAGCAGAAATTGAAGTAGAAAATATTTGGAAAGCCCAGAAATCCAAGATAGGCAGAAATATCCCCATTTGGGATATTACACAAAATCTTGCAAGAACCAATCTTCTTTGGTTTCAACTTATTATATGTTCCTCTGGGGGACCTTTCCTTCCTCAAATACGCCATAACCAACTCACCCTCTAAGTAGTTCAACTTGTACCTTTCCTTTTTTCTTCCAGCTGCTTCTTGATTTGCACATGAACCTCCTTCATGTGTTGCATGAAGTCTTCAACCTCTGCGCTAATGAACTTACATCTTCAATCATTAACAAATCCGTGACATGCTTTGGAGATGTTCCATACACCACTTGGAATAGTATCTTCCCTATAGACCTATTCATAGAGCTAAAAGCAAACTCTGTTTGCACCAACATAGAGTCCCACTATACCGGTCTCTCTCTCACTAGACATCTGAGTAGATTGCCAAGACTCCAATTGACAACCTTTGTCTAACCATCAATCTAATGATGGTATGAAGAACTATGATTAAGTTGTGCCCAACATCTTCCAAAGAGTGCACCAAAAATGACTAGGGAACTTTGTATCCCTATCTAAGGTGATACTCTATGGCAACCCATGTAATCTCACTATCTCCATGAAAAACAAATTAACAATCTTGGACATATCCTTCAACTTCCGACAAGGAATGAATTGTGACATTTTTGAAAAGCCATCAACAACCACAAAGGTAGGCACTACATCTATAAGTGCACAATAATCCAATGACGAAATCCATCGATAGCTCCTTCCAAGACTTACTTGGCATGAGCAATGGCTTGTACAATCTTATGTGGGCCACTCCTTCTGCTACTTGGCATGTTCTGCAATGCTCAACAAATATTTTCTCATCTCTATGCAAACTCAACCAGTAGTATCTCTCCTTCAACATTGCTTGTGACTTGTCTACACCAAAGTGTTCTTTGGGTCCACCACTATGCAACTCACAAATGAGATCCTCTCTCATTGAACTACACGGAATATACAATTGTTGTTTTCTAAACAAGCATCCCTCTTGCGCAAGACAATCCTCAAACAAGCCTCTACCTCCAACTTAAGGCTCTATGCATGTGCGCAATGCATCTACAAAATTGTAAAAACCACCCTAGTGTTTTTTTTTTTTATATTTTCAAATGAAATGAAAATGCAATCATACAAACTCCTCAACACTTTCTAATCACCCAGATCCCGATGTGGGCAAGGTGAGAGTATATGATGCTTTGGATCTACACAAGCTATCCAATGCAGCAACTAGAGATGTGTGCAATTAAAATGCTCACTGCAACACACTAGGCGGCCATGTCGTCCACAATCTACACTTATTCAACGGAGTGGTCAATGGAACACAAAGTGATCACACTAGGCGGCTGAGCCAACCTTATTAACACTTGTTTAGCGGACGTGTGCGTGCAAGCCACTGACAGAGTGTCTAAGCTTGCTCAAACAAAAATGGTTGATGTATAGCAAGCTCGTTCAATGCCAAGATGGGCTGAGAGAAATGCTATAGAAACTGGCATAAACCATCCAGTTTTTACAATGAATGCAAAGCATATGAACCCACTGGTAGTACTACCATCCAGGCTATTACAAAGTATGTTATTGCAACTAGTAAATGAAATTACAATGATTAAAGGACTGCAATATAAATTATAAATTCTGATTTCAGGCTGTAATCCACTACTGCAACAACTTTTCAAGATCATATAGCACTATGATTCATGTAAAATCAATAAACAATCATACCCAAGTGAAGTATTGTTGTTGTAGAAGGAGATGGAAGCCTTAATCACATTGTAGACATGCTAGAGTCACTGAAAATCACTAATACTGAGGTCTGATACAAATTTGCAACACTGCTAAAACCCAAATCAGCATTAAGAGATCACATAACCATGCTAAGATATAAGAAACTGGTAGAATACTGAAGCATAACCATCAAGATGATATTGAAACCCAAACTAGCATTGTATTATGTTAATTCAAACCAAATAAACAGAGGATGTAGGACTGAAACAGTAATCAACGTACCAATATTCTGAAAATACACTTAGAAACCCTACTTGTTCCCCCAAAATCCAAAACACCAAAATCTGATTTCCTCAACTCCAAAACACTACAAACAGCTCCCACACAAAGAGGTGCCTTAGGACAAGGCTGAAATCACAAGATTAAAGGGGTGATTTCCTTCCTAGCTCACACACCCAACCCAGCAAGGTACGGCATGTACCTAGCCGTACATATCAGCAAGTGAGGCAGCATCAAACTCCAGAAAATCCTTTCAAACTGCATAAAACTCAACATAGCATTAGCGCCTAATATTAGGAAATCGTTTCAGCATTTCATGATGATCATTGGATATCAAACTTCAAAACCCACGCCTCAGAAAGTGTTGCAGATTTACTATGAAAAATATGGCCAGCCAAGGAAGAAACTTCACACATAAACCATAATAAAATCAGATCATCTCAGAATAAATCTCTATTATTAAATCTTCAATCACTACATCAAACCCTAAAGAATAACTTCAAACACATCAAAAACCTCCATTGAAGCACTCTGTGATTCCTGAAATGAAATCACCAAGACTAGCTAGAGGAGTTTTCAATTCTGAAACCAGAAATCTCAAGAGGGTTTTCGTCCTCAAGAAATTTGAGAACTCGGGTTCTCTCCATATGCAGAAGCAAATTCATAACATGGCTAACCTCACAAATGAGCTCCAGCACTCCTTTTATAACTTTTTGGAGTGAATATAATATCACTTTCTTATTTCCCTCCAAAACTCCTTTTTAAAAATACAATTCTTTTTCATGAGCAAGGTCCCCCATGTGCCTAGAGCCCTTGTTTGCACAACTAAAAAACCTTTCAAATGAATAATTACACATAAGTTGTCTTTCTTGAATAACACTTTTTAAGACAACTTAAGTAATAACCATTTAATTATTTAATTATCCACCAAAGTTGTGGAAAGCATCTGAATAAACCCAATATGAATTTCTAATCATACCATAATGCTCCTTAGAGCCAAGGATGATGACCCGGACCAACTTGGCGTCAATCTAAAAATAGCCTACTTCTCCAAGAAGTGTGGAGAGCTCCCAAAAGGGTGGAATTGCATTATGAAAGAAACATGGGACTCATCAAGATCTCCTGAACTCACTGTCACTGTCAGAAATCTAACCTGACTAATCATGCATTCTCCAAGAAGTGTGGAGTGCTCTCATAGAGATAGAATCACACTCGGAAAGTGTTATTGAGCTCATGATGGCTTCTTGAACTCATTGCCATGAATAAAAATGTTCCTAGAACAATCCTGTGCTCTCCAAGAAAGTTGGAGTTCTCCCTTACACCACCAATTAGCCTACGGGAAAACTCAAAAAAAAGCTAATTGTTCACGAACAGGTTATGCACAAAATGGGGACATTACAATCCTTCCTCCCAAAGATTGCTTGTCCTCAAGCAATCACAACTCAATCACTGTTTAATCCCAGATAAATCAACTGAAATTCCAAAATCCCAAATCAATCTAGGAGGTTTGTGAGTTCTCTTGATTGGTATTATGCTTCACATTTGCATGTAATCTTTCCAAAGGGTTGGTGACTATGGTGTCTATGGTGGGCAAAGAAATGTTTCCATTTTTCAAAGTGGTGTGTTTGAGAGTGCATGGTAGCAATTCAATTTACAAACTGTAGTTCATTCAATGTGGAATTATAAGAAGTAAAATGGTGTTCAAATATTTTGGGGGTACACACTTTGACATGTGGTTAACCCACATGTGGTAGTTTTGAAAGGTGGTAGGTGTTTTTTGTTTTAAAACAAAATTGAATGCATGCGATGGGGAAGTAAAAGTGATGTTCGAATGTTTAAAAGGGATCTTATGCACATGTTTTAGCTTAATTATAAGGAGCAACAAGCCTTTTGTATTTAAGGTGAATAATGGTGTTTTAGGGTGCAATTGTAGAAATAGTGTGTATGGAGCAACTATAAGGTTTGGCTATGGAGATAGCAACTCAAGATCAAGAAAGCCTATGGAAAGCACAAAAAACTCAAAAGATCAATATGATGAGAATAAACTGCATTCCAATCAAAGAATGCAATAGAATGAATTAGAAAGATTGCTCATATGAGAGCTATTGGTGAGTATATATAGGATATACCACCAATAGATGTGAATGTACAACTAATGTGCGATAAAGGAGATGTAGTCATGTGTGCATTGTTTACCGCAATATGGTGTGTTTCACATAATATTAAGTAAACAGAAATAATGAAGTAGTAGTATAGTGCATCATACGAACAGAACAGAATTACTCAGAATGGACCATTGTATTCATTCATTGATTCACAAAACACATTACAAAGTTCATGACAACAACATACATATCTCATTATGACTCCAATGTCTACATATCAACTATTATCAAATCACATGTGGCCCGACTACAATGTATTGACGCTCTAAATACTCATCGCCAAGGTTGGTTGTGATGCCAACTGTTGGTATCAACAACTAACTACATCTTATTACATTATTTATTCACTTAAACTATTTTGCTGTCTACATCTATCCCCCCCTCAAAATTGGTCGTCTTCCAGACAACATTTTCATCAAAATAACAAAAATTAGGATAACTCACAAACATCCTACTAAGAGTGGGGAGGGTGGGAGGACGTCCCTGGGTGTACTGACGAGGTTGGGGTGGCTGATCGCTGTTGTGCTTGTAGCTTCCTTGCTTCCTCGATCCTTTGTTGCAGCTAATGTTGGGCCACTAGCTCCCGCTCTCTTGCTGCCTTCACCATGTGACCTGCTTCCATTACCTGTGCTTTGGCCTTCACCACTTCTACCTCCTTTGCCTCAAGTTGTACTCCCATGTCCTTCATCTTTTCCTCCAATTCCATCAACTAGGCCTCTAAGGCCGATGCTCTGGCCTTCTCTGCTTCGGTGGCCTTTGTCTGCTGCATTAACTGCGCTTGAGATCTTTGAATATGCTCAGCAAATTCTTTCTTCTTTTTTTGTAAGGCTGCCTCACTCTCCTCCTTTTTCTCCAACATCACATCCTTATTCTTCATCTCATAGAATACTTGTCTATATGCCTTCTCTATTGTAAACAAGGACTCTATGACCTCTACATCTCTTCCCCCTACCACCGGTCGTGACCCTCTCCATCGGTCATGCATGTCTCGGGTGTCCACCTCTAGCCATCCTTTAGCTGTGAAATGCCGAGCAAACTCCTCCTCACAACCCAACTGTACAAAGTTCCTGATTCTCCTTACCTCTTGAGCCACAACCTATGATCGTCCCAATCTGAGCTGATTGGAGATCTCGGCTATCTCCCCCATATAATCAACCACGTTCTCTAAGTCCTCCATGTACCTCTGAATGGTACCGATTGGGTCTGAGGGGTCGGGTCTGGAAAGTGTGAGTCATCCCCTCTAGAAATCCCTCCTCCTCCTCCTCTGGTGGAGTGGCCACTGAAGTGGTCACTAGGGAGCTTATGATGTCCATGGGAGACTCCTGTGAAGGTCCACCTGCCTCCTGTGTAGCCGGTACTGGAATGTCCTACTGAGTGACCTGGCCAGTAACGCTATGCTGCTCTATACTCTGTCCCCCTCGGTGTGTTCCCCTCCTCCTGACCCTCTGTCACCATGTGTAGTGGACTCAACAAGGGTACTTCAGGCATGTCTACTGTTAGGCCAATGTTACTCAACCAACTATCTATATTGTCTTGGGGACCTCTTGCTGATGCTGATAGCGGCTCTACTTGAGATGTGACCAACCCCCCTGTTGTGGAAGGCTCAACTGCCGAGGTCGGGCTAACTGTGCTGGTTGTCACCAATGGTGTAGCTGGTGATGATGTGGCTCGTGCTGACAGTCTTATCCTGACTAGAAGTGTGGCTGTGCCCTGTGCCTCCGTACTGTGTGAGGGTGCCGATAATGTGAATGATGCTGATTTGAGTTTTGGGAGTACCAAAACTCCTTCCACGGCCTTAGGCTGCCCCACTTTTGCTGTTGTTTTCTCCATCTCCATGGGCTGTCCCACTTTTACTACTGCTGTATTTTCCCTCTCCTCGGCATCCCTCATGGTGGCCTCTCTCACCACACTCCGTGTCATTCTCCGTGCAGGTATTTCATCTATCGATGAGTCACTTTCTACTACTAGTGATTGCCCCCTGTTTTCTTCTTCTTCCTCTTCCTCTTCTTCCTCTTCTTCTTCTTCCTCTTCTTTGCTTTCCACCGATGCTTCCCTTTGCTTCCTCTTCTTCTTCGGCCGACGTGATGGCTCTTCCCCGTGGACAGTATCGAGGCCTTTCCAGTAGAAGGTTGTAGGCCACCCCGGCTCTATCTGTGATGTCAGTTGCAGCCCACCCCATTTGTCACCTGGAACCTAGGTATAGACAGCGTCGAGGAAGAGGGCAATGGCGTGCTGTGTCATATAAAAGACCTTATGCCACTGAGATAAAAATTCTCTGATTCTTTCTGTCAAATACCTTGCTCAATTGTAAACCTTGCCAACACTCAGTCCAATCATATAATCAACCATCCAAAGGCCAATGTCCGATGCCCTACTGGAACCCATCAGCCTGCATTTCATTAAATCCCTGATACACTTCCATTCTTCGTTAATAAATTTTTTCTCAAACCCCGATTACCTGAATTCCAAATGGTATCTTTTTCTTTATCTGTCAGGTCACATTGACATACCCTCTGGATTAGGGCCTCTTTGTGCTGCTGTGTCATTCGGCCCGGTTTCACCACGCTCGTGCCGATGGCTGGAACTCCCATCACTTTGGTGAAATCTTGTAGCCAAAATGATATTGTGACTGTATGGCCCCGATAATCGATGATGGACTTGTTGGAGTGCTGGCAAAAATTGTCGACCATGGCCTTCAAATACGGCTCAAACTCCCTGACATTGAAGTAGGGCATCAGTATTGCTTTATCTACCTAAGCATGTTTTAATGCAATCTTCAGCACATTGTTTTTCAGTGCATTTTTCCACCATTGTTTGCACTCATTTCCCGTCAGGCTTTCCCAGGTGATGGCTTTCACTCCCGTATCAGCACTTGGTTTTTTCTTCTCCTCCAATGCAATTTTCGGCCTGTAGACTGCAATTTTCTTTCCCTTATCCATTTTGGCTTGACTCTGTAATCTTCTGTGTTCTGTTTACTGGGCGACCCTTATGGCAATGTGCAACGACCACACTTCAGATGCCCTTCATTTTATATGTAGTACTGTGCATGCGTCCTGGCGTGAATTCGTACGGCCTCAGCAGTGTACGGTCGTGTCCTCCGTACGGCTTAGCTTCTTCAAACAATCTTCCTTCCTTTCTGGTGTACGGTCATAACTCTTGCTAGTTCCTGACTCAACTTTTTCTCTTTGTGTTGGGCTTTTGCAATTATAAAGGGGCAGGTCGTACACCATACGACGTACGGCCTGGTCGTACGTCGTACGGCCTAGTCGTCGTACCTTTTTTTCCCTTTCCTAATCTGATTTTACCTTATGGGGCTGCTATGCCATCCCCGACTCGATGGCCTCGGTCTCCTTGCCTTCCACGACTTTGATTTTTGTCATGTGGCGAAATATACACTGTATATACCCTCACTGTCGAAGACAATCATTGGAGCAGCATTGATCAACTTCTTCAAGCTCCCATATCTAATCAAATACTGTGTTTTCATTTTGCATCATCCTCAGGTTCCACCCCATAGGTTCCTGGGCCCGCTGAAATGTTCCTCCGTCAATGTTCATCTTAATGCTCTTCACCCTGAACTTTGCTTTCCAAATCCGACTCCTCGGAATCTGGATGTGGAGTTCCCTGGTTCTTCATTCTTAGTTGCAGGATTTCATCGTCGTAAGGCGATCTTTCAATTATAAACATACTCTCCGCTACATACCTTCTGGTTGGAGTTTTTACCTCTTGGTACAAAAATTCAAATTTATCTCTTACCTTGTTGCACTCTCTTATCCACTAGATCCATGACTGTTCTTCTTCATTTTGAGTGTCTTCCTGTGAGCCATTTTCGATGATGTCACTGTCGACCATTCCTTCTCGTATGCCGGTTTGCATTGTTCTTGGTCCAAAGAACCCGGTTACAGGTTCAAATGGTGCACTCACGAAGCATATTCCATCAACCCCCTTTGTTGTGTCTTTCATCACTGCATATCCCAACATGTTTATTTCCACTATTTCTTCCTTCTTATAATTCTTCAATTTGGACCCGTTCACTGTGTCATTTATTGGGGTCCCATCAAAGTTGTCAAGTCTTATAGCTCCATTGTCCAGTACCTCCCGTACCTTGAACAGTCCCAACCAACGGACTTTGAACTTACCAGGTTTGATTTCGTTACGACCGTTATACTTCAGGACCAACTATCCCGGTCGGAAGTTCATCCGCTGGATATGTTTGTCATGCCAAAACTTTCTTCGCTTTTGCATCACCTCTGTGGACCACTGAGCCATGATCCATTTCTCATCAAGTTTGTTTAACTGGAGTAGTCGTTCTTTCAGACTCTCTGTGTCCCCCAGTCTGTTTTCTACTGCTATTCTTAGGCTCGGGACGAGATATTCCGCTGGCACCACTACTTCTTGACCGTACATGAGTTGGAATGGTGTGTGTCTCGTGGTTACCTTGTACGTCATCCGATACGCCCATAGAGCTACTGGTAGTCTTTCTTCCCAGTTTGCCCCTTCTATCCCACAGGACTTGTGGATCACCGACATTAACACTTTATTTGTTGATTTTGCTTGCCCATTCGCTCTTGGGTAATATGGACTTGACAGTGTATGGAAGATTTTTAAACTCCGATGTCATCAAATGGATGACATGGTTGACGAAGTGTCCCCCACGATCACTCGTCAACTGTATGGATATTCCATACCTTGTCACTATCTGTTCATATATAAATCGAGTCATGCTTAAAGCAGTATTATCCTCCAACACTCTTGCCTCTGCCCACTTTGTTAAATATTCGGTGGCCACTATTATGTGCCAACACCGATGCAGGAGGCTAACCTTCAATGGCCCAACAAAATCTAAACCCCACCTTTCGAAGAGTTCTTGAGGCTGGGTTGGCCACAAGGGCATGTAGTCCCTCCTCAATGGTTTCCCTACTCTCTGACATGTGTCACACTCCAATTCCCATTCTTTCACATCTGCATACAATGTTGGCCACCATAGTCCGGCTAGCAAAATTTTCCTGGCTGTGGCAGCCGGACCCATGTGCCCTCCTACCAATCCTTCATGTGCTTCTTCTAGTACACCCTTTATTTCTTCTTCCATGACACATCTCCTAAGGATATGATCTAGTACCATTTTGTAGAGCAACCCATTTATGAGCTGGAATGTCTTGCTTTTCAGCACAATCTTTCTCCTCTCATTTGATGGCATTCCCTGAGGGAATGTTGACATCGACAAGTACTCACCGATCTTCTCGTACCATGATGGCAATGCTGCAATTTGAAAGAGATGAGCATCGGGGAAGTCTTCATTCACCCCTTCCGCCAGTTCCTCCAACCTGATCCGTGACAATTGATCCGCTATTATATGACTCTTCCCTGGTCGTACTATGATCCTGAAGGTAAATTCCTGTAAGAGTAGCAGCCATCTACTATTCTCCCTTGAATGATCAGTTTGTTCACCAAGTACATGAGTGCTTGATGGTCGACATAGAATGTAAATGGTGTTGCTAGCAGGTAGTGCCGGAATTTTTGCACTGAATACACCATTCCGAGAGCCTCCCTCTCGGTTGTACTATAATTTCTTTCCGCCTTTGAAAGTAATCTACTAGCGAAATACACTGGGTGGTCCAGACCATGGGGTCCCACCTGTGCTAATGTGGCTCCGATTGCAAAGTTTGAGGCATCGACGTGTACATGGAATTCTTTATCCCGTTCGAGTATGCCAATATGGGTGCACTTATTAATCTGGTCTTTAACTCCTCGAATGCCTTCTGGTGTTCATCAAACCATACAAATTGAACTCCCTTCCTTGTCAACATATCAAGTGGGCAAGAGATCTGGGCAAAATTCTTTATGAACCGCCTATAATATCCGACATGACCAAGGAATGATTTTCCTGTGATGTCACTGGGGGCTTCTATTTCCACGATCACCCGTATCTTATCCGGATCTACTTTCAGTCCTGCTTTGCATACAATGTGACCCAACAACTTCCCTTGTGGTACCATGAATCGACATTTCTTCGGATTCAATGCCAACCATGCGGATCTACAACGCTCCATACATTCAACAAGTGCCTTCAGATGTGTTTGTTGATTGCTATAGATTGACCAATCATCCAAAAATGCCTTAAAATTTCCAACTGACATTTTATCAAAGATATGCAAGATGATTCTTTGAAAGGTTGTTGGCGCATTACAAAGACCGAACGGCATCCGATTATATGCATAAACACCATCTTCCACCACAAATGTCGTCTTAAGTTTATCTTCCTCAGCAATACAGATTTGGTTATACCCCGAGAATCCATCCATGAATGAATAAATTTCGTGACCCGCAACTTCTTCCAGAATTGAATCCGTAAACGGAATGGGGAATGGATCCTTGATCGTGACTGCATTCAAGCATTTGAAGTCTACACATATTCTAATCTGTCCACCCTCTTTCTTGAGTGATATGACGATGGGTGAGACCCATTCACTGGTTTCTACCTTGAATATGACTCCGGCCTCCAACATCTTCTCTATCTCCTCCTGGACTTTGGCCGCATAATTCCTATTCATTCTGTATGGCCGTTTTCTTATAGGACGTGCCCCTGGTATTAATGGAATCCTATGAACACATAATTCTGGAGGGATTCCTTTCAAGTCCTTATATGTCCAGGCAAACACATCCTTGTATTCCATGAAGATCCTGAATGTCGCTACTTTGAGGACGGGATTCCAATCATCCCCTACTAATATTACTCTAGGGTTACTGTCTTCACCCAGATTTAACTTCTTCATGGATGGTTCCCCTCGGCTCCAAAGTTGTGAGTGGGTGTACTATCTATCTTGGTTGTTCCCTCTGTATATTCCCCAAAGGCGGTCGAGAAGGTGTGTTGGTTGTCATTTCCTTCCAATTTGTCTTCCTTCCGTTCTCTTCCATCACCTTCTGTGTCTGTATTCACCCGAGAGTTCTCGCCGGTCTCCTTTATCGAGATCATGTTACATTCTGGCTTGAAGAACTCATAGTCTTCCATCTGCCAATGGAAAAGCCCACTAAATGAATTACTTTCATCCTCAGAACATTCTTACAATTTTAATACTCCTTCCTCATCAGATTCCATTGGTCCTCTACCAACTGACTCTCCTCCGTCTGTATCGGAATCTGATGCCAACTCTTCGCTTACAGCCTGTGTTTTTAGATCTATGACGATCTTCTTACCTTTGTTCTCTATTGACAATGTGTTCTTTTTCCAATTGTGGTTGGCCTTGGCGGCTATCAGCCACCCTCGGCCAAGTAATGCATCATACGAGGCATTTTGTGTTGTTATGACTACAAAGTTTAACAGAAAGGGTTGGGTGCCAATCTTCACTTTTTGAGCCATTAGCACTCCCAACGCTTTAATTCCGTGCTAGTTTGCTTCCACTAATTGGAAATTTTGTGGCCATAAAGTAGTTTTTCCCAAGCACTTCCATGTATCTTCTGTCAACACATTCACTCCGGATCCTCTATCGATGTGTTCGTCAGGTAGCATCCACCGATTGACATGTGTACGACTGCTGGATTCTTCCCGTTGTCAACTGCCAACAACCTCAGGTCGATGACTTCTTCCCCCTTCGGCGGTGGTTCCACTATGACATCCTCGTCTTTTGTTTCCCCGCTTGGGTTTCCTTCCATTGCCTTAGAAATTGCCATCCTCAGTTGTGGCATGCTTTGTAGGAGATCCGTCATCCTGACAGGTACAGTGGTCTGCAACACGTGATTCACAATATTCTTGTCTGACTCTGATCGTGCGGTGGTTATTTTTTTGTTCTTCCCTTCTGTTTCCATCGCCATCTCCACTTCTTTTCTGGCCTCCTCCCGGAGTCTCCTTCTCGGTTTTGGGGTCTGGATAAGTAGCTTTTTTCCATTGTGCTCGGGTGACAGCAAGGATCTCTTTATCATTTTCCTCGACATTGATGAGGTTCACCCCTTTCTGCTTTGGGCAATCTTTTTCTTCATGATCTCCAGGCCCACACCACTTGCATAATGCATTTGTTTTGTTCTGATTATTGTTCGAGCATTCCCTTGCAAAGTGCCCCCATTCGTTGCATTGTTGGCACTGTATCATGGGTCGCCCTTTACTATCGTACTGTATTCTAGTTCTGGGGCTATTATTGTTACTCTTGTTATTTCGATAACCTCCAAGGGATGCATTGGACTATTCTGAGGTTTCGGGGGTGTAGTCGGCGGAGTTGACGATTCTCCATGTGTGAAGAGCACCTAAGTACTTCTTGCTTTTAGATTAAATGGGCATTCCTTGATTGAATGTCCCATCACTTGGCAGATATCATAGAATAGCTTCTTTGGACAATTTGCTTTTATGTGTCCTTCCCCGTTACAATTGGTACACCATAGTTCTCGACTTTCTTTGGTTGTTTCTTTATCAGCCTTCAATTCTTTCATCATGTGGATTATATCCTTCCTTAGTCCCTGGATGGTCTTTGACTCACCATCACTGCTGTCATCACCCGTACTCTCATCGTCCTCGATCCTTCTTTTACTCCAGGAAGATGCCTTGTTCTCACTTTCTATATCCATCGCCCGATTGTACGCTTCGGCGTACGATGACAAAGGTACGACTTTCATTTTCTTCCTTAATGACGGTAGTCCTTCGATGAACCATCCTTTCTTCAGTCCATCAGCCGGCTGGGTTTCCAATTTCCCCAACAATTCCTTGAGCCTCCTATTATATGCTCTCACATTTTCATTTTTTCCTTGTCTTGTGTTGTAGATTTTTGCTACAATTTCATTATCATCCCTCAGAAGTTTGAATTCATTCTAGAAGGCTTTCTTCAATTCATCCCATGATGCTTTTTGTGCCACCTCTAGATCTGTGTACCAGTCGATGGCTATGCCTCTCAACGTGGCTGGAAATGCTTTTACCCAGTAATCTTCATCTTCTTGTCCATTCGCCACCCATATAGTTTCGCATGTCTTACAGTGCCGGGCAGGATCCTCTGACCTGTTCCCCAAGAACTTTGGCAACTTATGCCTTTCACTTGCCGGTGGAGTCACCATGTTTTTCCTGGAGTGCCCTCTCTGTGTCTTTGACCCGATGATTGGTTCTACCATGTCGTTCCGGTGTCTTCCTCACACCGTCAGCCATGTACGGTTCCTTCCCAGGGCCGTTCTCAGCGTCTTCTACACTTTAAGTCGCCTCTGGTTCCCTCTGGTGCTCCCTCCTTGCAAGAGTCATGGGCTCAGGTCCTCTGATCCTCGGCCTTTCTTCTGAGATGGACAATGCTACAATACGACGTATGTTGTCTTCAAGCTCTTCTGTCAATCTCTTTCCATTTTCTTTTTCTCTATTTATTGGTGTTCTGAAGTTTTGTTCATCAACACCCTCGCTGGCAATGTCTTGATTTATTTCATGTTGTTCGTTCCCTTTTTCAATAATCTGTTTCAACCTCTTCCTATGTTCTTGTTCTCTTAATTTTAGTGATCTTCTCAATATTTCTTCAGGTGTTTATTGCCCAACTGGTATTTTATTCTTATCCTTATTAAGTTGTATGGGCATTAATTGTGCTTACACGTTGTCAATTGTATGGCATGCGACGGCGATTGGCGTCGTGCTCTTCCTCTTCTTGTTTCATACGCTCCTCATACCTCCTGAGTACTTGTTGTCGTTGCAATTCCCGATCTCTTTCTTCTCAGAGGTCTTGGAGAGTTATCAGATTCCTTGCCAAGAGTCGAGGGATGCGATTCAGGAGGTTATCCACTTCACTATTGACGCGCAGGTTTTCTCCAATAACTTCCTCCGGAACCTCCCTGCGGATGGATTTGTTCCTTACGTACTGCCCGACTGACAATAACCACGGGTTTACCAATTCCTACGTTAAATCATCTTCTCGGCTTCTCGGTTCATTCTCTTCCATGTCACTTCCCTCATGTTCTTCTTGAATTTCTTATTCTATTATTTCTACTTGTCTTCTATTTTGTAATTCCTCGTCGGTGTGGATCGGTTGCCCCATTATGCTGCCATCTTTATTGTGTTTTTCCCGACCCTGAGTACACCCGACAGTTTGCTGACGATACCACTTATCCAATGGTCTCTGACGACTCAACTCATCATCCGATGGTCACCGACAACTCAACTTGTCATCCGATGGTCACCGATGACTCAACTTGTCATCGACTTGTTACCCTCGACCTGTTTCCAAATCGGCAACGGCGCTGAAATGTTTACCGCAATATCGTGTGTTTCACAGAATATGAAGTAAACAGAAATAATGAAGTAGTATAGTGCATCATATAAACAGAACAAAATTACTGAGAACGGACCATTGTATTCATTCATTGATTCACAAAACACATTACAATGTTCATGACAGCAACATACATATCTCATTATGACTCCAATGTCTACATATCAACTATTATCAAATCACATGTGTCCCGACTACAATGTATTGACGCTCTAAATACTTATCACCAAGGTTGGTTGTGATGCCAACCGTTGGTACCGACTCCAAACTACCCGACCCGTCAGTTGGTACCGACAACTAATTACATCTTATTACATTATTTATTCACTTAAACTATTTTGCTGTCTACATGCACAACATCTCACCAAACAAGGAAAGTACCAGTTATAAAATGCAAGTACAACCTACCTGTACTCTTTCATTGTGAAATGGAACTTCTAATCAACTATGAAAAGAAAAGTCAAAAGGCAAGAGTTTAAGAAGCTAATCTAAGGACAATGAAGTGATGGATGATGTCAAGATAGACAAATTCTCATATAACCCAACTCCGCTTCGCCATGAGGACCAACAACTACACAAAGTTCGGTGCAATCTTCTAAGGTACTTCAAAGATTTTCAAATTGCAAAGCATTCATCCAAACACCCACAGCTGGCGCAGCTTGAACAATCTTCACAACCGAACTAAAGCATGTAAAGGTTCAGGCTAACTTTGCAAAGTGAGTTGCCATCAACAATCCACAAAAAGTATGAACCATTAAGGAATTCATCAAATATCTTAACATATTGGCATCACATCAATAAACTTCTAATCTAACTCTACTTGGAAACATTTCTCAATCATCCGCGAGAATTTGAAACCATGCCAACATCCCATAATCACACAAATCACCATGAAAAATCAACAATGAGCTTGTCTTGATCCAGGAAGTGTTTTTACAACAATTTCACAATATCTATTCAATGACATCGAAGAGTTTCCTCTACTCTACTTGCTATTCTACTCTCCTACAACAACTCTACTCCTAATCTCCTCCTCTTGTCTTACAAATGAGAAGAATGAGCCTTTTATAGACTCCAGAAATTACATGAAGGGCCAGGATTGATTTGACAATCAACGGCCGAGATCGAGACAACAAGGCAGTTTGTTACAAAATTTGCTATTTTTAGAACATGAAAGAGGCAATGAAGGCACGTTTCCCAATGTGATAAGCATCTCTGGAGCATCTTTATGGTGGGCCCTCTTACATGGCAAAATGCTATTGGCTTGATGATGTGTACGTGCCACCTCAGCATCTTTGAATGAACTAGTGTGATTCACTTCATGTTCACTTAGAATATTTTCTTCTTGTTGTCTTGATGTAACTCATGGATTGCTTTGATGATCATGCTCATCTCTCATCCTGTGATGTTGTTGTGTTTATGCAGGATCATGCCTTTGGACAGTTGCATGGACTCATGGAGTAGACTAGTGCCTGATGAGAGTTCTTGTCTGGCACATGATATGTGAGCTTCTGGATGATGACCTCCTTCAAGGTATGCGTGGTGAAGTGACAACCTTCCACTGATCCTCGCCTCAAACAGATGATGCTCTTGATGATGAACTACACCTGTAACCTTGATCATCTTAGACTAGCTCCCTTTCACATGGCATTGATGTCTTCCTCATCCAGACATACGAAGTCTTCGAACTAGATGTTGGAGCTCTCCTCCATGTGATGATGATGACAAGTTTGAGCAACGTTCCTCAACCTTCCAAACTTCTCATGTATGAGTTCTCGCCATTCACCTCCTTGGATCCTCCATCACCTACAAGAAGAAACACATCAAATTAAAACTCGATATAAAGGATTTTCAACAACAAATTACATTCACCTTATGTATGTGGGATTAAAACAATGACATTCCAAAACATATCCTTTCGCATGTCAAAGTCAAATTTGGAAAGCTACACTTTAAATTCACTTGACCATTCACCTCTCTTCTTGGCCGACCAGCCTAAGTGGGTTTGAAAGGCATGTCTGGACTGTGGAATGTGAAATTCCATGCTTGAGTGTCTAGGCCGACCTTCTTGGGCGGGTTTGGAGGCTGCAGGTGGAGAGTGTGTTGTGAAGAGGTGACATTGTCCGGATGAAGGAGTCAAGGCCGCCTAGCATGGGCGGATTTAAGGGATGTGTGTGGATTTTATCACTTAGGCACTTTCTAACTTGGTTATGACCATTCGAAGACATCTTCACTTGCTTCCTTGATGGTTTAAACTCCTTGCATGAGATTTGCATATTAGATGAGTGGAGTTTGAAAGTGATGTTTGGAGTAGTTCGTGTGAAGATCAAGAGAATCCAAGCTCTCATGTTTAGGCCGCCCAAGTAGGGCGGATTTGGAAGTGAGGCTTGGATTTTTACTCATTATCCTTCATGTATGTTTCAAACTTGCATGTGTTTGTTCAAAACTCAGTGTTATCCATTACCTTCCTTGCAAATTTTCATGTCATTTCTCCTGGGCGGGTTTGAGGTTAGTGCATGGAGGATGTCATGTGAAGACATGAGATTGTCCGAATGGAGGGTCTAAAGCCGCCTAGGAAGGGCGGGTTTCAAGGGTAGGCTTGGATTTTTCATGACTTAGTGATTTTTGCTTAGTTTTGATAGTCTAAAACCTTTTACACTTGTTTCATTGATAACTTGACCTCTTTGAATGCAATGGAGAGCCATGAGAGGATGGGCGGATTTCAAGGGTCTAGGCGGAGTATTTCATGTGAAGGAGATGACTCTGTCCAAGTGAAGGTCCTAAAGCCGCCTAGGAAGGGCGGGATTCAAGGAGGTACATGGATTTTATCACTTAAACTTCATTTTGATGTTCATTTCCTCCTTTGAAGTTGAATGACACACTTAAAATGTTCAATGCCCTTGCCCATGAGACATGATGAAAACCATTTGAGAAGGGCGGCTTTGGAGATGATAGGTGGATGATATGGTGTGAAGGACTTGGTATTGTCCTCTTGGAAGTCTCAGGGCTGCCTTGCATGGGCGGGTTGAAAGGTAGAGTGAGGATTTGATGTTCATTCCTCCCATTTGATAAGTCTTATCTATCAACCTAAACACTTAGTAAAATCTTGGGATGCTTATGAATTTGAAGACACGTCCTAGATGTTGGGTGGTGATCTTATCCACTTGTCATAGTGAGAACCGATTAGAGGTGCTGTTTGGATCTTACAACTTAGAACATTTTAAACCTCTCCATACATGATCACCTCATCAATAAAGTGCTTTGTTTCATTAGTTCATTGATCTCTCCTTGTAATTTCAATTGTCTTCTCCCCTGGGCGGATTTGAAGGTAGTGCATGGAGGATTTCATGTGAAAGGTGACACTATCCACAGACACCCCTTGAGGCCGCTCCAGTAGGGCGGCTTTGGAGATACCCCTTGGATTTTCTTTCAAAATGTCCCAAAACGTTCAATCTTATGCATTTTCATCCAATCTACATGATCTCCTTTGTACTTGAACTCAAAATATTTCAAAATTGATAAGTCTCCTCTTTGAGCGGATTTAACTGTGTTGCCTGGAGAGTGTGATATGTAGGAGATGATGTTTGTCCAAGCATGGAGCTCAAGGCCGCTCATGTAGGGCGGGATTGAAGAAGATGTCTGGATTTTGTCACTTAAAGCCTTCTCCTCATGAAGATGTCTTGCTTCTTAAGATTTAGTGAACTTCTCAAAATGACTCTCTTTAGTATGTGAGGTAAGTTGCAATGTTTAGACACCATACCTTTAGGCTTACCTTTTTGGGATGATCCTCTCAAACATGTGAGGCATCATGATGTGTTAAGGAACCAAGATAGAATATTTGCCTTGTTTTGACATTAACATTCCAAGCTGACCTCTCTAGGCCGCCCAGATAGGGCGGGTTTGAGAGGTATGTGTGGATTTTGGCACTTAGCCACTTCTCATTTCTTGCTCTTGACTATTTCCTTCCCTTGTGATATCATATTGATCATCCTCATCAAACAACTTTGCACTTTACATTGTTCTTCATCTTAGGCGGGTTTTGAGTGAGTGGTTGGAGTGTATCATCTGTCAAGTGACATAGTCCACAGGGTGCTCTTGAGGCCGCCCAGGTAGGGCGGGTTTAAGGGTGTAGTGTGGATTTTTATCACTTAGGAACTTTTCACCCTTGATCTTGACTATCTTACCTCTCCTTGGCATACCTTGATCAAACAAACTTAACAGTGTGTGTTACCCTTCATCCTGAGCGGCTCTAGAGAGAGTGCTTGGAGGATTTCATGTGTTTGGCGATGCAGTCCACAAAGACCCTTTGAGGCCACCCAGGAAGGGCGGGTTTAAGGGTGACCTTTGGATTTTGTCTTGAAATTCATTTGAACCTTCATGTTTTCCATTCAAACTTCATGATATTCCAATGCTTTGTGTTTGAAAGACTTCAAAACTTAATACTTTCTCCTAGGGCGGGTTTGGGGACACTGTTTGGAGAGTTTCATGCAAAGGAGGTAAAGTTGTCCATAGGACCCTCTTGAGGCCGCCCAAGCAGGGCGGGTTTGAGAGTACCCCTTGGATTTTACCTTGAAACCTACTTAATCCTCCTAAACCTTCATGTTTCTCATGAATTCCATCACCTTCTAGTGTTTTATACATGAAAGCCTCTACACTTAACCATTTTTTCTCTAGGGCGGCTTTGGAGGCTAGGTCTGGACAAAATCTCCTAAGACAAGACACAATCCATGGACACCCTATGAAACCGCCTAGACTGGGCGGCCTAGGACACCACCCTTGGATTTTAACTTGAAACTCATTTGGTTCTCTTCATACCTTCAAGTTTGCATTGATATACCATCACCTTCTAATGCTTGGCTTTTGAAACATTTAATAAATTTGATCTCTTTCACCTAGGGCGAGATTGGATGCAGTGTGTGGAGAGATTGATGTGAAGGAGATAGTGTCCAAGACCACCTTGTGAAACCGCCCAGGAAAGGCGGGTTTAGACATGTCCCTTGGATTTTCACACCTAAAGCATTCTAAAACCTTCAAATTTCCATCAATCTTTATCACCTTCTGATGTTTTGTATTGAAACACTTTGAATTTTGCACAATCTCACCTAGGGCGGGATTGGAGGGACTGTCTGGACTGAATGGTGTGGAAGGAGATGAAGTTGTCCATATGAACATGCTAAAGCCGCCCAGATAGGGCGGGTTGAGGAGTGACCTATGGATTTGAACTTCAAATTTACTTGAACTCAATCTTTGCCTACAGACTATTACATCTCAATGTTCCATGCATGTAAAAGCTTCAATACTTAACCATTTTCCTTGCATGGTGGTTTTGGAAGCGGTCTGTGGAGAATTTCATGTGCAGAAGACAGTGTCCAAGACCACCCTGTGAAACCGCCCAGGAAGGGCGGGTTTGGACATGAAGCATGGATTTGCACTTGAAACTATATTCAAACTCTTCCAAATGGACTCTCCTTATAATTTGATCATCATCCAAGCACTTGGAGCTCAAAACACTTAACAATTTATTCCTAGGGCGGATTTGGAGGTACTGTCTGGACAATGTCATCTGGAACAAGGCAAAGTCCATGAGTGCAGCTTGAAACCGCCCAAGTTGAGCGGGTTTACAAGTGAGGCATGGAATTTCTTTGAAATACACTTGATTCTATCTAATTTGCAAACTTTCATTGGAATTTCATCATATCCTAGTGTCTTGTGCAAGAAAACCTTGAAAACTTAACCATTTTTGCTTGAGCGGATTTGAGGGTTCTGTCTAGACAAGTGCATGTGCATGACGTTGAATCCATGGCCTTGTGCCAAGGCCGCCCAGTCTGGGCGGGTTTGGAGGTGAGGCATGGAATTTCTTGCCTTAGTCAATTTTTGGATTTCCTGAATGGAAGTATATTGAAAATATGTTTAAGTATAAGTCAGATATACTTTAAATATTTATCAATATACTTCCAGGATGTTTGAGATAGGTCCTAGATCCATAGGATTTAGCATGCAGATTCTAGATTTCTGAGGATCCACCACATTTTAGACTTAGTCATTTTTTCAGGATTTTCAGGATATCAGACTTAGTCATTTTCAGGGTCTCAGTGGCATGCATCAGGATGAAGGCATATAGACCTCTTGGCAAGAAACTGTCAAGACATGGGCAAAACAACACTACCAAAACCCTACAAACTCAAGAAAAACCTAAACCCTAAAGCAAGCAAAAGCCAGAAAGCGAAAAAAATAGGGGGTCCCCATTTGCAATGGGGCGATGTGTGATTACATCACAACACTACCTAAGTAGTGTTGTGACCCTACCTAAGTAGTGTTGTGACCAAATCACACATCAGCCCATCATGATGGGGACCCCCCTCCTTCTGTAGGTTCATTCACTTTGGAGTCGGTTTTCTCCATCAAAGGCAAGTTCATGTGGAACAGGTATAGGCGCATTACACACTCAGAATTGTTTCAAATGAGCGCCTAAAGGTAAAAGGTCAATAGGTCACCATGGTAGCGCCTCATGAGGAGATAAAGTCCAAGAGGGATCATTCAAGTGACCATTTAACTCAAAGCGCCCACTTATGATTGAAATACCCCTTTAGGGTGCCCCTATACACAGACTAACTATCTAGTAAACATCATTTGAGTTTCTAAAAATGGAGACCTAGGTAGGCACCTATTACACGAAGAAGTGAGCCAAGAAAGTTTTGGCGCCCTGTGGAGGGAATGGAAAATGTTAACTTAGGAGATTAGTTGAATCATCATCAGCGCATAAGCTAAGAGCAGGAGGCGTTAGCATTAAGTTGATGTTAAGAGATGGGTCAATTTAATGAGGGCGCTCACTGTCACCCCTGGGATATCAAGATTGCGCCTAGGAATATTGGAGGGAGACATTATGTAAAGACTCTCATATTGTGCCTTGTGATGGTCGGTCAAAATTGAAGTATTTAACTTGAGATTTTTGGAATTTGACGCAAGGTCATTTAGGCGCATTCCTGTATGTCTGCATACCAATAAGTGCACCTTGGATGTAGAAGGCTTGTAAAGTGCCTTAAGGAATAAGAAGAACATCTAGTTTGGCGCCTAGATAAGAGCAACCTCAAGAAAGTGCCTTATATCAAGTTCCTAGAGTAGATTGGTGATGGAGGTAGGCAATGTGGTTTTTTGAGCGCCTTGAAAGGAAAAGGCATGATTGTTTCAATGTGAAGAAATCTTCATAGGCGCCCCTTGTTAAAGAGCTCCAAGCAACCTCAAGGAAGCACCTAAGGGCCTTAAACACCAAAAAATGCCAAAGTTGAGGATTGAATTAGTGTGAAGGCTAGGCGCCTAGTAGGAGGGTTGATCATTGAAGTGAGATTGTGTGCCTAAAGGAAGAAAGCAAGCTTCAAATACCTCATCAAATTGCGCCTTACTGGAGAAGTAGCCAAAAGACCTTAAGGATTGAAAATTTGATAAAATAACCCACATTATGAGTTAGGCGCCTTGAGTTGTTACTCTCATCAAATTGCGCCTTGAGAGGAAAGAGGAACAGGTATGAGTGATTAGTGTTGTGTTTAGGCACCCTTTTCCATTTTTAAACCCACTTAGGCGCCCTGATTGGTACTCAAATCAAATGCCTAGGGAGCTGACAACTTGGATAAGTGAGTTGGGCGCCCTAGCATAAGGAAGAAGTCCTCAAATGCGCTTTAAGGACGAAGATTGGTGATGGAGACCATGTATGATAAGGATTGTTCCTAGGCAAAGGCAAGAAATCACCATATTGGGTGCTCAAGTGCCAAGTTCAAGACCACAAGTATGAAGTCAAATTGAGTCAAGTGCGCCTTGTCACCCAGATTATCGTCATAAGCGCCCTGTGGAGAGGATTAAGAAGGTTGTCTTGAGGGAGGTGAAGTGCTCTATTTTGGCGCCCATAGGAATGGTGAGTGTGAGTGCCTAAGCATGAAAGCTAAGTCCGTAACCATTGATAGTTGCGCCAAGGGTCTTAAAATCAATTAGGAGAAGGAAGTGAGGAAGTTATGTGGTGTTTGAAGTGATAAAATGCTAATCCTAGACCCCATTGAGTGGAGGCGCCCTTTTCCCTACTCCCAAGCTAGTTAAGTACCTAGGTCACAAGTTTCAAACCAAACATAAAACTAGGAGCACATTGTTCCCTGTGGGATACTATTTTGGCGCCTAAAGTTGGAGAGGATATTTATCCTGTCTAGGCGCTAAATTGATATCAACATGACCTCCAAATAGCGCCTAACAATCAAGAGAATTAAAGTCATGATTTTGGCGCCTTTAGGGGGATTTTTAAAATTGTGAAAAGAAACTGTTTTTAAGAGGCCGACCTCCCTTTTAGCTGGCCGACCAGCATTTAATGAAGCAAAAGGCACTATATATGTGAGCGCTCCTCTTCATTTCATCACCATACATTCCAATTTCAAAGAGGAGCAGCGAAATTACAAGGAGAAGGCAGCGAATTTTTCAAAGAGGAGCGAAATTTTAAGGAAGAAAGCTAATTCTTCAAGGCAGCAGTTTGGGATGTTGATTTGATATTTCACTTCTGATTTCTGCCATTTTTTAACTGATTTTTTCATTAAATCCGGAAATTTGCCTTTTTCTAGATCAGAAATTGATACAAGGTATGTTCTAAATCACTTTTCTTCATAAAATTGCCTTCTAATTTAATTAAATTTTGCTAAATTTCATGATTTTATCACTAAGAATCAGGTTTTGTAAGGGTAATTTTATCATTTCAAAACACTTATTTGAGTCTTGTTTGTAGATAAATGGGCATTACGGCAAAAGAAAGACAAGTGATGATCAAGATGGATGCCAAGTCCACTATACCTGACTCCAAGCTTGAAACGCAGTGGAAGAACGTAGGAGACACCAACATGGGACACGTCAACCTCGAGGAACTGAAAGATCTCTTGCTCGCCATCACAAGGAATGAAGACATCAAGGCCATTGCGAAGAGTGGAATTGTACAAGCAGCATGCTTCCCGCAAGATATATAACTCTGAAGATCCCAAGTATCATAAGGCAAACTTCAAACAAGAGATAAGTTACCTCATCATGTTCCTGAATCGAGTAACAGGTAGGCTTCAATCATCTACTTTTGAAGGATGGATGTATACCTATTTTGATCATGTGTTTACAAAGAATAAGATGGTTGACTGGGCTGGCCTTATAAGTCATTGCCTTGATGAGCAGTTTGAGAGGTTTGATGAAACAAAGTCCTTCTTCATGACTTCCTATCTTATTTACATCCTAGCAAGAAATGTGGTTTACAAAGGACTAACAGCTAAAGGAGGAGTAGGTACAAAGCCTGGACAGATTCTTGCACATCAGTGTTATCCTCAGCTTTATTTGAAGAACATCAATCACTACAAAAGGTTCAATGATGCGTTTGCCATGCACATAGTGAGAAAGTTGCGAGGTGAACCGCATAGAAGATTAACAGGTGCTGCTAGAAACTTCATCAAACAGTATGGAAGGTATTACATCCAATATGACAAGTTTACATATATCAGGATTCAAGGTTTTACATCCTTTCCATACAGATTGCCTAGATATCCTACCAACAGGATGGTGTTATTAGAGGTTTCAAGACAGTTGCTAGAGTTTCATAAGATGCAAAAGGCAAGAAAGAAAGCTAGAGTTCAGTTTCCTCTCTAGCTTGGCAGATTTTACTCCTGTCCATCACTTCAAGCAGCTGAGCATTCAGAAGTTGAGCTTCAAGCGTATCATCTACATCCACATGATTCAAGAAGGGAGAACTTTGATCCGCATGGAGCCATTAAGCAGTCATATTCATCTTATAAACATGTTGAGCAGCTAGAAGACCATTGGGCTGATGCTATAGACGATGATGATATCAGGATGCAAAAATGTTCAAGACTGAAATGGGATCTAGTGAGAGCTACTAAGGTACTAAGGATTCCTTATTAGTTAGATAATGAAAGAACTCTTTTAGGTGACGAGTACAATAAGATCTGGAACCTTTCTTATGATGTCAACTGGGCTGATAGAGAAAGAGTTGATGATGAAGGGTTGATAAAGCCTATCATTGCTATTACTAAAGAGCAGATAGATGAGCAAGTACAAGCCTTGCTTGATGAGGGTAAGAAACTCACTTATACTAAAATGGGAGAAGTTGATCATCAGGAACAACACAATGCACCTGGTAGAAATTCACAGAATAAGGATGATGAAAGAGATTCGGGTCAAGTAAAGAAAAGGAAACAACTTGAAACTGCACAAGGAGAATCCAGTAAGAAGAAGAAAAGGATAAGTATTGAAACTGCTTCTTCCAGACAGCCAGGTGATACTCCACTGAATCAAGACATAGTGGTACATGTTGAGGATGTAACTCCAGAAACTCCAGTTGAACAAGTACCTTCAAGTCCACATGATACTGAGATCATTGATGAAGCTAACACTGAAGACAAGGATGAAGCTGAAGAAGAGTCATTGCCTACACAAGGAAATCAAATACAATAGGTACAAGATCTTTCATCATTGCCAGAGTGGCTGCAGGAAAGAATCAGAGAAAATTATGAAGTTGAGAAATGTCCTCCTCTTCCAGTTGATGAGTTACTTCTAGACATATCTAATGAGAAACCAAAGAAGAAGGCAACTGTTCTTTCAAAGATTACTAAAGATGAAACAGGTATAAGGAAAGTTCATGTAGCAGTTCCAAAGCTTGAGAAGAATATAGAAGATGTAACACCTGATGATTATGACATCAATACAATCAATTTGGGACCATTGATTGGAATGCAAGTAGAAGAAGAGCTTCAGGATTCAATTGATAATGCTCGAGCTATCATAAGACAAGAAACAGAAGGTAGAATTAAAGCTGAGCAAAGGTGTCAGGCCTTAGAGCAGTATATTCAGCACTTGGTTCATCCTATTCGTCAACAGGACAAGGTTTCTACACCTCCATCTCTTCTTCCTCCTGAAACTATTGGACACCTAAAGGAGTTGAAGTCTTCATCTCACAGAATGAGGGATTGGATGAAAAGATCAAAGGAAGCTACATATAAACACTTGGAAGATATCATGCAAGTATGTGATAAGATTGTTGACCTCAAAGAAAGGGTACTTGCATTGATGACAGTTTGTGTTGAATTCAAAGACATCAAGGAACAATACTTGCCACACTTAAAGAGGTTGATGGAGACTTCAGTTAATGAATTAATACATGTTGAAGTGATTGAGGAAAGTAAGACATATGACTTCTCTTCTTGGTATTATGGCTTTCGCATTATGGGACAGTTGTTGGATAAGATAGAAACAGATATGTCAAGAGTAAGAAGTGTACTTCAAAGAATTCAAGATGGAATATATGCCTCTTTGATAAAGATATGTAACCCATTTGGAGAGATGACTCTTGATAACATGAAAGAACAGGTTCAAGCTTTCTATTTCCAAGAGGATGATGCTTCTGATGAAAAGCTTGATAGTATTTTTTCACTTGTTGTCCACCTTGGTGCCAACAAGGCAAAGATGACTGATTGGGAGAAGAAACTTGGCCTTTATTCAGATGATGTACTTGAAGCTGAAGGAACCATTCAAAATGCGCCAAGTGTACCTTTAGATGATGTCAAGCAGATAGTGTCCAAAATGTCAAGCTTCTAGTGATGGATACTCACATGAAGACTCCTCATAGGTTGATGACGTGTCATCCTTATCTTCTTGGGAAGGCATGCCTTCATTGCCTCCTTCATTTACTAAAGATAGCCTCTTTCATTTAATAAAATAGGAGTTTGTTATAACTACTTGTGATGTGGCATGATCTGGTCCGCTGGCTTGGCCGATCGATCTTGACCCTTCGTTTATTTTGAGGTCTATAAAAGGGCTCTTGTTGCTCTCATTTGTATGATGGAAGACTCTGGAATTGTTGCAAGAACTCTCTGGAATAATATAAGACTCATTGTTTTGGTGACTCTATATATATGTTTCTAAGTGTTGCATGGTTTGGATTTCTTCAAGCGAGTATTAAGATTAGATTAAGTTTTCTTTAAGTATATGTTAGTTGGTGGAAGGCTTTATTATTGTTTGTGGTGAAATCTTTGTGTTCACACCATTTGTAGTTTGTGGCTTGCAAATTGTAGTGTATGGTTAGTTTGAACGAAAATGAACTTCAATTTGATCTCTATGTTTGTTGAATGTTTCATGAGCATAGGTGATTTAAACATCTTGTAAAACCTTAGAAGATTGCATCAATCTTGTGTAGTTGTCTGACTTGGCGAAGCAAAATTTGGTTCGATTTCACTTGAGCAATAATTATCCTTGCATCTAGGATTAGATTAGTAATACTGAACCTTTCATCTTTTGTTCTTTTTATCCATTTGGTTAGAGTTAGGATCAAGAACATCATCGCAACATCATACATCATAAGCTGTAGTACTTAGATATTTCAGTGTTTATCTTCTCCTTCATTGAATTAACAACTTGTCGAACAATTGTGTAAGTCCCTTTGTGTTTACCAGCAAAATCATACTTAGTCACTGAGCTAACCCTCATAAAATCATAAAAAGGAACCTTGGAGTCACCTTGTTTGATCACTTCATTCAGCATTCGAGAGGCTTTGCTCAAGAGAGAGTCAGCGACTCTGTATTTCACTCTATTGTTGACTTGTCCAAAAACAAACATCAACAAGTAGATACCCACCTAAGTAAATTTATCTTATCCTTGGTGTGTATAATGCAATAAAGTAAATACCTAAATGCAAGAACATAAAATAATGCAACACCACCTCCCATAAGCACAACTTAGGTGGGTAGGAAGGATGGTTAGATGGGTCCCAACAAATGTGTAGCCATGTTAGGTACCCATGTATAAAATGATCCCCTCAAAGAGAGAGAGAGAGAGAGAGAGAGAGAGAGAGAACCCCTCCTTCCGGAGAGGATGAAGAGAGAAAGGCTATGTGACCCCCCTCAAAAGAACTGATAATAGAGAGAAGATGAGAGACCACGCAGCCCTTCTGCTCCACCCCCCCGCTCAATGTGTAGTTTCCTACATGGATGGTGGATGCTTGACTCTAAATGTTGAAGATGATCCAAGATCACCGAACAAGGCTTCTCCCCTTCGGAAGAAACAAGGCCAAAGGTGTATGCAGAAGATCCCATTCCTAAAATGAATATGAGGGAAGAAAGTACAAGATATAAATCTTTGGAAGTTGTTCAAATGTCTTCATGTCAGAAGTAACAGGTCTAACCAAAGAAAGTGACAATTCAAAACCATGTGGAAATGGATGTACAACAAAAATGAAAGATGTGGAGATGCCTCTAAAAACTATTTAAGCCTCTCCAAGCCAATGCCGATCTATAACAAATGCTAATAGGATGAATCAAATATCATACACAATTCAGGTATAGTAACCATGGATGTATGGTACTCGCCGTAGGTAAGATAACTAGACCAATGAGAATCCATTACTCCTGCAAAAGGTGTCAACATGAATGATGCCTGAATTGGATCTGACTCATGAATAACTACAAAATGTGTCATTGTAGAAGCATGAATGGGTGGAGAAAGAACAAGAAGGTTTGAATGTGCCCTCATGACATCCAAAGAAGATGATGCAACTCCATGTGAGCTGTCATCAATGTAATATCACCAATGGGATCTGCCCTAAATTTCTGATTTTTATTTTCTGCTCAAACCCTAATTCTGATTTCTGATTTTTATTTTCTGATTTCAAACAAATTATCACAGCGAACATACAAGTGCCCAAACATGATAAATAAACATGCCAAATGATGCTACCAATTGATATTCATATCAAACATGAAATCCACCATGAAAAACACAAGATAGGGCATCCAAATGCAACATACAAATCTGATTTTTCTTTAGGTAACTTCTGCTGTTACAAATCTGAATATTCTGGACTGATTTTACAATGAATTCTTGGGCTCAAACATGCCAAACATATGCCCAGATTTCTGCTCTATAAATCAGACCTAAAACTAGGTTTATACATAGCAAGAATATGCAAAATAGATGTCAAATATCAAACCCTAGATGGGTGAATCCTCCCTTGGCCAGTACTTAGGGTTTGCTGATCCAAAACATGTGAAGTCGCCCTCCAAAATGGGGGCCCAAGTCTGCTCCAAGTGTGGCAATCCAATTTAGGGCAAAACCCTAATGCAATATGCACACAAAATGCCACAACAATGCTGCTCCAAATCTGATCTGCAAATCTGATTATGCAATGATGCTCCAAACCTCCGAATGTCTCCAATGAAATGCAATTAGGACTCCTGATGAGTCCTCCACAAGATGAGCTAGGGTTTCATCCAACTCACCACATTCACAAGGGTTTTCGTCCTTGGAATGAAGCCCAACCAAAGTTGCAGCCAAGAGATAAAATCTCAATAAGAAAATATGACATGAATGGATGATGAAATGACCTCAAATGATCTTATATTTATAGCCACCTTATCCCTCCAAATCTGGCCGACCCCCTCAAGGAAAAATATTTATTTTATTTGTTCTTCTCTCCTCCTTAGGGTCGACCTCATGCAATGCATGCTAGGCGCCCAAAAACATAAATAAAATATTTTGTTTTGTTTTTCCTTCTTCCATCTTGGCCGACCTAGACAAGTTATTTTATGTTTCTTATTTTTCTTTCCTTCCTCCATGAGGAGCGAACCACCTAGGCATTCAATATTTCATGTTTGACCTTTTACTTAGGTCGTCCACCTCAAAGGGAGCTTATTTTAATTTATTTTATTTTTCCTCAAGATATCCAAAGGCATTTCCATCTTTTTTCTCCTTCCTTTCATTCCTTTTTCTCACTCCTTGGTCACTTATCTCTAGGGCAAATTATTTTTATATATTCTGACTTCGCCAATAAGCTCACAAAAATATACAAAGCCATCTCTTATCATCAATTTGCCCTAATAAAATTGACTAAATATGATATTTAATCAATTAGGTCATTCCCTTAGCCCTCCGGCTTAGCCTACGAGAATAAGATAGGCTAGCCAACTCCATTAGATGGTCACTCGGAAAATGGGGACTTTACAATCAAAAAGAAGACAAATGTCCTCAATAAAATCATCAAGGTCCTGTATGTGGGGTTCTATAAACAAATGATGTATATCATGTAAGCAATCATCTCAATGATCATGAAAACATGAATAATCTTGCTACAAAGAATTACTAGAAGCTCTATCTATTATAACGTTGAACTCTATAGAAGCAACAAGTGATGATGGAGAATAAACCTTGGTGCATGTCATCAAACTACACTACTCATCCCATGATGTAGTGTCCACATAAGATGTCTGAGTATGGAAAACTATAGAATCTGCAAATGTTGGAAGTGATGAGTCGTCAAACTCTGGATGTTGACTCGAAGACGTAGGAAGTGAAGCCTTTGTATCTATAATAGGAGTCATAGAAGCCGGAGAATCAACTGGAATCTCTAGAGGAGGAGCGGGAGAAGTCTATATCATCATGATGTTCAAGACTCTCCCAACAATCTAGCACCATAGTTGTCTCACTATCATATGGTAGATTATCATAATCATCTGGGGGAACAAGATAGTCCAAAGCAAGATCGTCTGGGATTGGAAGATCAACTAGATCTCCATGCATCTCCCAAATTTTGGTCCAAAGAGCATGAGGGCACTCAATGCCTATTGTGACAATTTGTGTGTTGATGTCAATATTGATACCAATAAATCCATGAGCATGATAAATCTTCTCGACATACAAACTATTGCCAAAAAGTAATAGGTTTAAGAATAAATCTATAGAGAAAGGACAAGAGGTTTTGCCATTAGAAATGCTTTAGAATAGCATCTCACCAAGACTTATAGTTCCTTCTTTCCAAGTCAATAACAGAAGGAGGAGCTGAAATCCCCATCAATAACAATGATATTCTCCTCAAACTAGAGAAGCAAGAGACTAATCAAGAAACTAACCTAACAAAAGTAAATGCAAAACACCCCCCCCCCACAAATTACTCAATCAAAGAACCCCCCACCAATAATTGATTTTGGCACTTTACCTTTAGTGCGAGTACAATTACCACTTACAAAAAACACAAAGTAGTATTGATCTCAATGCTTTAACAAATGCCAAAAATAGGCTACTTTGCTAAAAGTACAATTCTAGATCAGACTGATTACAAACCAACAACACTACTATTTAGTACAAGAAAAATCATGCACTTGCAAAAAAAATTGCACCAAAAAAGGAGCTCGTATGGCCTCAAATGAAGCAAAAGCAGGTCCCAAAATGGGAAATGTACAGCAACATTTGTGAAAAATTACAAATTCTAGACAAACCATGCATCAAAATGAAAATTTACCTAAACCGCCATAGAGTAAGTGGAAAAATAGCCCAGATCAAAAAAATTGCACTGAAAAAAGCGTTGATATGCCCAAGTTATTAGCCTTTGAAAATCAAGTGTAGAAACCAAAAGCCCAATGGTGAAGGGGGTTGAATTGGGGGCATGAGCTGCTGACATCACATTGTCATCATCTGTCATCAACAAATGGAATATTTCAAATAGATGGAATATTCATCTTGATTTTGAAACCACTGTTGCTTTCCTCCAAAACCACCTAAAACTCACAAAATTGCCTTCTTCGAGTCTAAAACCACTTTCAAAATTGCAAAAAAACCCAATGGGAAATTGGGCGCTATGGGTTTATCAGTTGTTGCTAAATTTAGTGGATCTCCGCCAAATTGGAGGTTCCACTATCAAAGATGGAGGTCTGCATACGATAGGGGCCAAGTAGGCTAACTTGGTGAGTGATCCAACAGGTTCCAAACGCCACAAAGGCTTGCGACCAAGGATCCAATAGCTATTAACAAAGCCACATGGACTTTACATAAGGGTCCTACTTGGTACAAGATCCTGCACCAAATGGCGTCCTATACCTTATCAACGCAAGCACAACGACTAGTACACTTGCACACAAAAACTCGCAATTTTAGTAATTTTACAAAAATAGTTAATTTGCAAACCTTAATTTCTACGAAGATCCACTAATCGTACACCTACATAAGGATGATGCGAGTAGTGCACAATGGAATTTTAAGAATGCCACAGAATAATCCACATGACACAATATGTACGAGGGATACTGAGGAAATCCTCTAAGGGTTCTCGGCCAATGTGACCAAAATCGATGATTTGCTAGTCGATCTATGGGTTTTTGGGCCTTTTGCACACAACAATGAGTCAAATTTGACAAAATGCTCCAAAATGATGGCTACCTATCGAGTCTAGCAAGAACCTCCCAAATGAAAACGGTTACAAATTTGACCTCTAATATCCAACTAGGACGCAACAAAAGGCAAAATCTACTATCTCAGACACTCTGAACACAATAGTGAGCTCAAACTTGCTCCATCAAGCTCCAAAATGCACCTACAATACAAGGCTACAAAGAGGGACTCTCCAAAATCTAGTATTTCCATCACTTTTTTTATTCTTTAGATCATCCAAGGATGCAAGAGAAAAGCATACTAAATGTTTCAAGATAATAGGAGATCTACAATCCAAGATCTTCCAAGAAACTAACCAAAGGCTCTCAACCGCTCTGATACCAAGTAAGATTTGGCTATGGAGATAGTCACCCAAGATCAAGAAAGCTTAAAGGAAAGTACAAAGAACTTAGAAGATCAATATGATAAGAATAAATTGTATTCCAATCGAAGGATGCAAGAGAATGAATTAGAGAGATTGCTCATATGAGAGCTACAAGTGGGTATATTTAGGATACAGCACCAAGAGATATGAATGTACAACCAATGTGGGATAAAAGAAATGTAGTCACATGTATGCATATCTCCACCAAACAAGGAAAGTACAAGTCACATGATGCAAGTACAACCTACCTATGTAGATACCTACATAAGTAAGCTTATCATGTCCTAGGTGCATATAATGCAATAAAGTAAATAACTAAATGCAAGAAAAGAAAATGATGCACCAACAACAACAAAAATGTAATTGAGTGTCTATCGGAGTAGTAAGGTGTAAAATGGAGTCATAAGGTATAAATTGTGGATTCCATTGTGTTTGAACATAGTCCACCTATAAAGACCCATCAAACTAAGTATCTAGATTTCCAAGCATTATCAATTGAGCCTGACTCAGAATTTTGTCCAATCTTTTTGTGTGTGATTTCATCTCTCTACACTCATTCTTGCTTGCAGGCATGTCCACGATATACTCTAATGGCAAAACTATCTCTTCAAATTAATTTGAGCACGAAACACGAGGCAGACTTGATTACAAAGTGTTGGCGACAATACAAATATGTTTTCATGCAATTATGCAATCAATAAAAGGTGTTACGAAAGGAAATTAGTAGATTACACGATCAATTGCAAAGTGGTGACGTCTCTGTCAACAATGTCATTGATGTACCTTCTTCTAGCACATCTACCACTCAAACAACCAATACATCTATACCAAAGAGAGATATTAAGCCGAAAAATTTTGTGTCAAAAATTGTCTCAAAAAAATAAACATATGTCAAAATCTAAGTTTGGCAAAGTGTTTGATTCTATTGTTTCTCAGTCAAAACCCATTGTGAGAGTCTAGGAGTCTTAGAATACAAACAAGGTAAAATGTGGTCTCGACTACAAAGGTTTTATGGGGTCTTATGTTCAAGAGTACTCCAAACCCATCAAATTTGTATCAAGAGGACTTATGAATAAATGTCAAGTTGAGTCTTCACCTATTGATCATTCCTATAATGTCAAAATATTTGAGTTGTCTAATCATTCAAAAGCAATGTGTACTAAATCCAATAAAGACCAAACTTGTTCTCATTGTAGACGTCAAGGTCATACCTCTAGTAATTGCTTTAACTTACATCCTTGTATATCATGTGATCAACATACTCATCCTGTCAAACACTGTTATTTGTGAGATCAATCTACATAGCCTATAAGGAGTGTGTATTTTGGTCGGAGAGATCCAAGGTTCATCTATTGGCTAAATCTTATAGGATGGTTTAGTCTACTGTTGATAATGATATTTTGTCTACTCATGATGGCAATGGTGATGTCAGCCCTAATTCTTTTGATGATGATGAGCTTAGTCTTGTAGATCTTGTTGAGCCTGAGTTGTCTAGACTTAATGTTGATGTTGATATGTCTCTTGGTCTATTTGATAAGTGACCACTTGCTGAAAGAATTGCAGAGTTGAACCTAATTCTTACAAAGGATGATTGTGTATCCACTACTTGTTCCAATGGTGTCGATCCAGTGCCTGAGATTTCCTATTCTAATTCAGATATTGATTATGATGATCTTCTTCATGAGAGTTGTCAGATGTTTGTTGAGTAACATGATTGTTTTTCTGTTGAAGACGTGGGATATGCAACTCATGATGATTATGGTCCCTATTGATGTGTTTAGATTATTTGAGGCCATGGAGATTGAGATATTGCCTCTTGTTGATTCGGTAGGGCAGATTAGGCCAATATTTTATGCACTCGAGTTGTAAGTTGAAAACCCAAAAGGTCGGCTTAATGGAAACTTGTGATGAAAGCCTGAAGGGGCATGATTGAGTTGTGCATCCATCTATACAGATTTTCATGATGATTTGAGTTGTTGATGTAGCATGTTTCCCTTCCAAGGGAGTTCTATGCAGCCATTCTCCACTCTCATCTGCTAGGAGGGAACATTAGATATCAAATTTTGAGTTTTTGTTGATCAAATTTTGAGTATTATTGATTGTTCAATACCTGACTACTTGATTTGATGGATGAGTTGCAGACATTTTATGATTGCTATTGTTGAGTACCTGATTTGATGATGTGGATTCCGAGTACCCCGTATGTTGATTTGAGGATGATTGTGGATTTAACTAACAGTTGTTGCTGCTTGTTTGAGTTACCAAAGATTTTCATAGTTGTTGATTCTTGGTTCAGTCTCCGATGCCGATAATTCTACTTATGCACTTGATGGAGGTCTTGCACATTATTTGTAGTTGTCAAAGTACCTATTTGTTGAGGATTAGGGCACATGATTGTGTATCTTGTTGCTAAAGATTTGATGATTGTCAATGCACCTAGATGTTTACTGATTGGATATTTGTGATCGACATGTATGTCAACTTTGCAATTTGCACACTACTTGCAGCATTAAGAGATTATGTATGGGGTTGTACCTACTTTGAGTTTAATTGATTTTAGTTTTTGCAAGGAGTTGTCCTGGATGTGGTACCTGGAGACTACTCATATTGGTCACTGAGGATTGGTCATGTTTTGAGTGCAACTTATTGCATATTGCAGCATTGCAGCTTATGATAGCTTTGGACAATGTTTCATCCTGAGTAGTGCAACATTGAGAATGAGGCATGTGAGAGGTCCCAAGATGTTTGATATCTAGTTTGAGTGAGTGATGTTCAGATCAGCAGTTGATACATCAGTTATACATGAGTTCTTCAATGTTGCAGATTACAGAGTTTGACACTCCAGATATGAGAGTGTTGAGTATGAGTTTTTTTTGACTATGCATGAAGCTAGTTCATCATGATTTGGAGTGAGCAACAATGATGAGAGTGAGTCGCTAATGGTCAGCCTTAGATTGATCATATTTGATTGGACGGTGACTCATCAAAAATTGGGAGTGCAAATTCATCCTTTTATGGACTAGGATGGCTTCACATTTTCAGATAGTGCAGCTACAACACCATTTTGGGGCTTTGGATTATTCATGAGCGTCAACATGACTTATCCAAATTTTTTTGCTCTCTTTGAAACATGGTTCATTAGGACACTCTATGAGTGGGTGCGATTCCTTACAAGGATTGAGCTGGATCACATGCAGTGATCTCATCATGATTTGTGGTTCTCAAAGCTTTGAGTGCACTATCTGCATCATAGTAGTTGTAAAGACTAGAATCTCATTGTAGACTTCAGATTATAGGGGGTATTCTTGGCATATTTGCATATCTCAATGCTAAATCCTAAGTCTTCTTTGACTTTGGATTACAAGGGGGTTTGTTGGATATATGCTCACTTGGGTTAGTATATTCTCCTCTTTATATTTTATGTCTCTTGGTTATATAGTTTAATCACACCAATTATGGGTGATTAAACATTGGTGGTTGAAATGTGGTTATGTTACCTTCATGTATTTATATGTACTCTTGTACATTGTTTAAGATATCGATGATTTATGGAGTTTCCCACATATGTATCTATTCTTCTCCTTTCTCCTTCATTGATGGTCCTGTGAATGTGTCTAATGTAATGTCTCTTGCGAAATTGTTAGCTCAAATCCAATAAAATTTTTGCAATCATTTAAATTCTAACTCTTTCTAATCACCAAGTTCCCAATGTGGGCAAGGTGAGAGCATACAGAGATTAGAATGAGGACAGTGGAAATAACTGAAAGATGTTGTCAACCAACTTACAATGCAAGCAGAAAAATAGAATCAATCAAGCCAAATTGGCTAATAGTGAATGCAAATTCCGATCAAGCCAAAGTGGCTGCATACATGCGGAACTGCGTCAACGCCAAAATGGCGGACTAATTCACCCAATTCCGATTCATGCCAAATTGGTGGATAATACAAAAATTAAAATAGATCCAGCTGTTGAACTGACCAAGATCTTACAGTGAAGTGCTAGAAATCAAACTTCTGGCGGTAAACCATCCAGAATATTACAATGATAAAAGATAAGCAATTATTTCACTTTAATAAAATCCAGGTAATTTGTCAAACAAATATCCAGCATTCAGAAAGAAAACATTTCGTCAAACAGTAGATAAGCAAGCTAAAAACACAAAAATAATTGAGCTGATATAACTAAGTGATGATCAAGTGTTGCAGCTGGACCAAAATTCCGATAAACTGCTGATGAAAGAGGTATTTAACAGCAGATACAATGCCTTCTAAACACAAAACCCCATTGTGAACAGCAGTATAGAAGGATAATCTGATATTCTGATTGCTACACATATTTCCCAGCAACAAATTATATTTGCAGCATTCTGAAATGAAAGTACAGCAGCTGTTTTGGACTGTATGGTTGACAAAACAGTAAAATCTGCCTTTAGAAATCGGTCCCAAACTGTAATAGACAGAAATACTGATTTATTGCCTCTTTTGGAGTGGTACAACCTTACTCCAACATGATATAAATCTGTAATCTGCTCAAAACAGTCCTTGAATGCTGTCCAAAAACTAATCCAAATCTGAAATACAACTGCAATCACTATTTGCTGCTCCTTTAAAAAGGTACGACCCCCTTCACACTTGTACAGCTTCCCCTTATCCTCCTTCAAAATGAAAAGATTGAAATTTGCAAACAAATGGATATGGAAAATCCTCATCAAATCAGTAAACTCACACCATAGATCCAAGCAAATCTGGAAATACAAACATACTACAATAAACTCACACAAATGACACCTGAAACACAACACCAAAATATATTTTGTATTTTTTTATTTTATGGATATATATTGTACCACATAACAACCAACTGAATACTAAGAATACCACAAACCCACAAACAAAATCTGGAACACACTACAAACCCAGAAGAATCTCTGTAAACCCAAAATACTGAAAAACCACAAACCACAACATAATCTGAAACACAATCTGCAACTTTCAACACAATGGTGATTCCTGCATGAAATCACTCTAAATGGAATGAGGGTTTTCGTCCCCAAACCAATCTTTGCCACAAATTGGTAATCCCTGGATGGAATTACTTTGAAAACTAGGAAGGTTTTCGTCCTCGAAGCTTCACAAACCCAGAGGGTTTTCATCCTCAGGAAGAGAAGAAGAACGCATGTCCATTCTTGAGAAAAGAAATTGATAAAATGAGTAGGTAACCCTTTTCTGGAGACAAAACCTCCTTTTATAACTTTTTCAAATAACACTTTTTGTTTTTTTGTTGTTTTTTGCTTTTTCGTTGCTTTTTTGAAAAAGTGTTTTTTGCTTTTTCATTGCTTTAAAAAGTGACTTTTGAATCCTTATATGTGATGTTCCTAACTCAGATTTAAACCACAATTGCAACACATTGATCAAGCATCATAAAATTTCTCAATGGAGTAAATGAACATGAACTGAAAATTGAATATTATTGTCTTCAATCCAAATAGATACAATGCATATATCACCTAAGCTTGCATTGAATAGGCAAGTTCACTTATTGATTTCTAGCTGATACAATATGCAATTGGCACCAATTAATGGTTTGGTATGACTTCGCTGCTCCTAATATATCATTGACTGTCCTCAAGATGGATTCGCTGCCCTCTAATGCTGGTTCGCTGCTCTTCTAGGCCTGATCGCTGCCCTTGTAGCTGGTTCGCTGCCTCACCAAACCCCTAGATGATTGCGCTGCTCCCTCAGATTGGTTCGCTGCCCTTAAAATGGCTTCTAGGTGGACTAGCTGGTCTTGGAGAAGGGTTCGCTGCCTTCTATGCCAACTCGCCCTCCTTCTATGATGGTTTGCTGCCTTCAAAGACTGACTTTATGCCTTCTACTTGCTGCTACAATGGTGAATTATGATCTCCTAAATGCTGCTCCAAATCAGGTCTGCAATAATGATGGAAGTTAGATGAATGGGGACATCACCATTCATTGCCAAGGGGCCATCTCCTTGACTGAAATCACTAGGACTGAAATCAGATAGGAAAACATACCAAGAACATTCGTCGATGGATGATGCAAATGGCAGCTCCTTGCCCTCCATTTATACTTCTCCTTGTTCTAGACCTTTCTCCCTCCAAGCGCCTTCTAGATCCTTCTTTAAAGAGGTCGGCCTCATGTTCTTTTTTTCATATTGATTTTGGGCGCCAACACTCTAAACTCAAGTCGGCCTTTATGATCTTTATTTTATTATCCTCTTTAAATTACATTCTTATTCCGAATGAGGTCGGCCTTGAGACAAGTCGACCAATGAATGAATAATGAATAAATGCATTGCTCACACAAGTCGGCCAAGTGTAATATGAACTCAAGTCGGCCTCAAACAGGGAAAACATATGGAAATGAGCTAGAATCATCATCAAGTCGACCTCAAGAACCATATCAACAATGAACTCAGGGATCTCCTCCATGAATGCCCAAGTAACCTCAATGATAAATCTCCAAAGTACCAAGGGCGAAGTAATGAAATGCATCCATGATGAAGACAATAAGCATGATGAACTCCATAGCTGGAATAAATCATTATGAGCCAAGTGTCCCGGAGCATCCATATGAAGGTAGCCCAAGTGAAATGATGTCAAACACGAATACATGTGAAGAAGGCAAACCATCCAAGCCAAGCATTCGTGAAGGTGAAATGATAACATCCATACATCCTGTGAAGTGCCAATCCCTGCCAGTACCTCGAATCCACTGGGAAGTGCGACAATTTGCAATATGGTGACCATTCCGGAGAAAGGGACATGACATTATAAAATGATATTGCTTTTGGACCCATCCCTAATGCCAGTTTATAACGTCACCTTTTGCTTTCTTTTAAGAACACTTTATATTCACTTTGGGGTACTTTATAATTTAATAATAAAATAGAAGTTGCCATTTATAAAATTAAAGTTAGTTTTTGGGCAAATTGAATTAAATTATTAAATTATTTCCAAGGTCTTGAAAAAAGGGACATTACATCTAAACATGACTAAAGGGTGCTAGGGCTTAGTTGAGAAGAAACAATCCCTCCCTATGATAAATTGATCATATTTACCTCAGATTTGTTTAGGCTTGTTCAGAAAAGCAAGCTTTGCTTTCCTAGCCTGAAACTTGTACTCAAGAGTCTAGATTAGTATCGACAAATATAAAAGGTTTATGATAACAAGAGGTAATTGTTACAATAAATTTGATGTTATCTTTAAAAAACTTAAAAAAGAATGTTGCAAGCTTGCCAAAATTTCCATACTAGGAGATAATGATCCACATAATGGAGATCTTCATTGTTTCCTTTTAGCCAAGTATTGGTCAAGAGAGTAAAGAGAGAATTAATCATCCCCATTGCAAACCGATATTGGCAGAAATAAATTGCTTCTATGATCTGCTTAGTGAGTTATTTCAGACATTAGATTGTAAATTATTTCATTAACAAAGCTATCCTCCCCAAACACATTAGTATATATATAATATGTGTGTAATTCAGATATAGTGGTATGTGTGGTTTGAAAAAAAATTGTAAAAACGTATAACTTACTATTGAGCCTTGTGAATTTTGGCAAATTTATAAATTTTTACAGACATTATACAAAACTCCAAGTAACACTTCAAAAATGTATGCCAATTGACAAACTTTAATTTTCAAGAGAAACAAAAGCCATTTGGTGATAATTAGTGCAAATGATTTTCTCTATGCCACTTGTTCCTACCAAATTTTTAATCACTTCAACCAAGTAAGGGATAAGAATGGAGGATGATTTTCAGATGTACAGCTCCTTTACAAATTGCTATACTTCCTTAGTGGTATGCAATTTCTAAACCTGTGGGTTGTCTATTCTTTCCAAGCTTGATTTGGAAGGCTGATCCATTTGAGTTTGTTGATGATGCATTGTATTGAGTAGGACCCAATAGAATTCATATCATGGTGCATGAATAAGGAATCAGCTAGGGGCCATGTAGCATGGGATGCATGCTAGAAGGTTTTTGCTCAAAAGATTATGGTGCTTGTTACATTTCAAATTGTGGAGCATATGCACAGAAATGGCAAACTAAATTGCTGATTCAGGTTCAGGTATAGCAGTTTGCTGGTTTTTTTTACTCAGGTTCAATATAGCTTGGGTACAGCTGTACAAAATATACAATACTGAATACAGCACACAGCTGATAATTGATATTCACTGTCAAATTTTAAAGATGAACCAAAATGGTTTATAAATGTTAAATGGTCAAAAATGCAAGTGCACATGAAAACTCAGTACAAATCATCCTATTACTTTTCATTGAGAGCATCAAGAACGTCAATTGGCTCATTAAAACCACAGGCAACGCTAATGCCACTACCGCAAGCTGCATTATGCATGTCCTTTGTAGCAGCCTCGTGCCTTGCCAATCAAGACTAAAGAAAGTTGTGCAATAGAAGCATCCAAGTTGGAATGCTCTGGCACAACCTCCCAATACTTTGTTGCCCCCTCATTCTACACAACTTGATTGTGAGAGAACACAATGTTTCAACACAAATCAAACTTATATCCCTAAGTAATGAGAACAAAGGGAGTTTTGGGTGAGTGAAGAATGAAAGGTAGGAAATGTTGTTTACTTTTGTTGTTTTGTGTTGTTAATGTTGTTAGGTAGTTGTTTTTTTGGTTGGTTTAGGTTTTTTATTTTACTTTGTCATTTTATGTTTTTTTTACATTAAATTTTTTTTTCTGGGGCATAGGTACCCAGGTACAGCCAAATATGTACCAAAACTATGGGTTCTGCCCAAATACATCCCAAGTTCACCCATGCAGGACGCACAGTCTCAAGTTGTACTCAGTGCATAACCAGACGGACCAATACCTGGTATGGACCCAGCAAAGGTACATCCTGGGTACATGCAAAACCCAGTAACGTAGATGGGCACACCATCTCAATAAAACTTTTCCCATCTTCAATCACTTATAGATCAGCCATTGCTCAAAAAACAACTATCATATTTTCAGGTTCTTTCTACCCTCAGCCCCATACTTGAAACTTGAAAGCTTGGCTACATATGAAGTTCCTACATGTTTGTAAGTAGCATCTATTGGACATTGTGACTCCCAAAGTATGGCTTGCATTCTACATGAAGTTGTTTGTTACTCAATGGTTGCCCGCCTGAATTTCCAAGTCATCAAGGTGGACTACTCCTAAATCAGACAATTAGAAAAAAAGAATTCATGACAACTCAAAGCAGTCGTCTAGAGGATAACTTTGGCAAAATATGTATGTTTCAACAAAAGCATGTTCTTAGATTATATTTTTTTAAACATGGGACTAGCTTATGCTTGCTTGACTTACAATTGTATCTCAGGTATGTTGTACCCATACGAAATTTTTCTTACTTGAGTCAAATTCTAAATATAAATCTTGCCGTTTATTGCTTGTAAGTTGTTTCTAAGTCTTTGTTGCCAATAGTTGTCAATGTTATCATCATCAATTCTAGTCAGCATCTATGCATAACCCACAACAGAAGGTTATCGAGCACATCAGGCAAGGTGGACATGTCTGCTAGAGTATATGGAAAAACAGTGAAGAGTAGAGGTGGGCAAATGAACAACAAAGCTTTTGAAGCATGTTTTGACGAAACCAAAGTACCTAGAGATAATTACAAGCCAAGGAAAGACATACAGGTGATCCAGGGCATGTCAAAAGAAAAGAAAGTCACACTAGAGGGCCAAAATCAAGTGAGAATGACTCCAAACCTCTTGGGTGCACCCCCAGGGGGTCTAGTGTCATGTTGAAAAGCAAAAAATCAGTTAAGCAACAAAGTACTTGCACTTTTCAATGTCAACAAAAAAACAGATCACTTAAGTGACTCAAAAAGCACTTTTTCACTTAAGTGGCAAATGTCAATGAATAATTAGAACAAAAGTGCACTTTTTAAGGTAATTGACCAAACTCAACATCAAATTGAAATGAAAAGTGACTCTTTGATACTTAAAAGTTAAATTAAAAAGGGTGTCTGAGATGACTTAAGTATCAAACTGTCAAAGTGAAATTAAATCTGACTTTATGACACTTAAGTGAAAAGGGTGCCTGGGATCACTTAAATGTCAAAGTGAAATTTTCTCATGACTTAAATGTCAAAATGTCAATATGCAAACATGAAAAAGTGACATTTTGTATCTCTTTGGCACCCAGACTGACTTAAAGGTCAGTTTGTCAGTGCAAGAGTAGGACAAAAAGTGTTCCAAACAACTTACATGCCACCATGAGACCCTAGATGTCAAATTGAAAACTTAAAAATATGTCGAAAGTGCACTTAAGTGAAGTGTAGCACCCCTAGTGACTTGAATGTCACTATATGAATTGAAAATCATAACATAAAGTGAACTAAGTGATTGAACGTGCCCAAAGAGGACTCAATGTTTAGAAGTCAATGCAAAAATAGAAGATAAAGTGTTTCCAAGTCTCCTAGGCACACCTGAGATAGGTTGGATGTCAAAAACCAACTGGAAGACATGAGTGAAGGTCAAAAAACATATCTCCTACACATTAGAGTCAGGGTTTCATCTTCATAACACCAAAGGATGCCATTGAAGCAAGATTTCTTGACATTTTGTTGGTCGTTGATGACAAATTGCTCAAGTTCCATCACAATTGCCCAAGGATCAACGTTTTTCTTCATCATGGAAAGAATACTCGTACAGGACACTAGATTGCACAAGTTTCCAAGAAAGGAATCAGACTCAAGTCCCCAAGATTGGTCATCAAGTTTCAGGCTTCTTCAAAGGATCTACCATGGTCAGAATGAAATAGCTTCATCAAAATCATCACCAGGAGCCAAGTTTTAGATTGATTATTTTGAGCATCAGCTATTTATAGCTTGTGCTATTTTTATCTGTCACTACTTTTTAGAAGATAACCATATTTTGAGAATCTATTTTTAGAACAGTTATTTGTAGATCTGCTATTTTTACACATCCTTCTAGAAGGTCTATTTTTAGTTGATAGTAATCCTCATCAAAAATCTATTTAAAGATTTCCTAATTTAGATATTGGATTTTTGGACCAAATCATATAATAAGCTCGTTTGTGTGCAAGCAAACTATTCATGGCATAGAACTTTAGTTAGCTTTTTATTTATTTCATGAAAAATCATGTAAAAAACTTATAAGTGTTTTTGGCACTTAGATTTTCAATGGTAATTTTTATTCCTATTTTTCACTAGATTATCGTTCAAGATCCTATGTGATCTCGTGTATGTGTTGTGGAAATAAATCAAATTGCTTTTATTGAAAATTGTAGGCTTTGTATTGCAAATTTCATCAAAGAAGTAATCATAGCTTTGTATGTGATTTTCTCTATGCTCCCCCAAGTTTCCGGGACGGGGGGACGCGTTTCCGGAACACCGTTTTTTTTTTCCCATTTTTTAGGGGACGACTATTTAAAAATTAGAAATTTTTAAATATATAGGAAAATTTCAAATATTTATATGATAACATTGATAAGGCATTCATTATAGACATTATAGAACCTTAAAAATAAATGCATTACAATAACATTAGATTTGAACTAAGTTTCCAAGTTCCAACTTTTCACATGAGAATTGGCAAACAAATTAACAAAATTTAATTGCTTTCATTGACAATGTGCATATATATTATATAAAAATTACAACAAAATGCCCAAAGGCTGCAAGTTTCAACTACAAAATGACAAAAACATAGAAAATATATGGCTGTCCCTAATCAGCATTTGCCTTTGCTAACATTGCACCAAAATCAAAGCCTAAGTCTGAGTCATTAACACCTTTGAAATGACACAAACCTTGTCGGCCCCCCCATCCCCTTTTTTTTTTTTAAATTTCTGTGTTTTTTTAAATGACTAAAAACATGCACTAGGTATGTCAAGGGATGGCTAGCCGTCCCCGGGACGGTTGAGGACGTCTCTGGCCATCCCGAGGACAGCTAACGTAAGGGGGCGTTTCCTATTTTTTCAAAAAAAAGGGGACGGGAGGGGAACATTTCCTACCCGTCCCCGCATCCCCAAAATGTCCCCTATGGGGGACGTGGTCATTTTGGGCAAGGGACGCATCCCCGGGGAGCATAGGATTTTCTCCTTTAAATTTACTTAACCTTGCATGTGTAATCCAATTCTAAGTTTTGCATTTTACACACGCTTTCTAGTCTCTAATTTTAACTAGAGAGTGCAAGCATTTGTTAGATTTTGTAGGTGTTCACTTTCAAAAAAAGATATAATAATCTCTCATCTTGAGCAGAAGTGTTGATAAGCCTTGTACCCTTACCCGAGAACAAAATGACAAGCAATCTCTTTACTTTGTTTACAATGTGTGTTCAAAACCTTGAGATTTAACTTGTACATATTACGAAAAGCTAGAAGTCATCTCCTTAGGTTCTAGGGTTTAGTTTTGACTTTTGTTAAAAGGGAGCTTCCCTTTCTAATTCGAAGAAAGGTTTATCCTTACACGTCATTATGTTTTGTGTTGCACCAAAAGATGCAACCTAAAATACTAAACATTTTTGGTGCCCACCACAGGGCACAAGAGAAAGAAATTTAGTCATCCTTTTGTAGTAGTGAATGACCATTCGTGGCCCAAACACTATTGTATTGCAGCCTGACTTGAATTGAATATCATCAAGCACACATCTTGGATAGCTTCAAGCTATGGCCAATCAACATTAATTCTTAAATTTAAGCGGATATTGTTTCAATTTCAGGTGGGTGGGAGATTGCAGGGAGGGTGGGCCGACAGAACAACAAAAATGATCCACCTCCTCCTCCCTTGCCTTGGTGAGATAATATTGGTCCTTTGGCTCTTAAAAGACATTATGATCTTCCTTCTAGATCAAAAAAGGCATTTCTAAAAGTTCTTTGGTGATGGTAGTCAACATCTAGATGGGCATACTTCAGCATTCACAATAACGGGTGGAATTTTGGGTGTTGCACAGAAGATGTTGCAATCTACCTATTTGTGGAGACATTGGTGGAAAGCATAGACAAGTTCCATCATCTTCCCACCAATTCAATTACAAATTAGAATTATATGTATCATAAATTTCTAACACCTTTCAAGCCAACTAAAGATAGCCATATTCTATTTGCACCAACTCTCAAGTGCTAAGAAGGATGATAATGAACCTATGAGGGAGTTCTATTAGAATATTAGTTTCATATTATAATAAAGTGTATGTGTACAATTGTCTATAATAAGCAGTTGTAGTTAGTTTGTTATAACTGCCTTCTATTTTTAGACTGTAACTACTTTCTATTTTTAGCATATGTTCAATGATATAATGGGATGCTCTCAACCTAAGTCAGCATGCCATTTTCTCTCAATCTCATTCTTTAATTTCTACCAACACTGGTATCAGAGCCAAATCATGTTGAGGAAGCTTAGTCAGTGGGGGTACAACACGGTTGGGAAAAGAAGGTTGAGCATGTGGCAAGTCGCTGAAAAATGCAAACAAGATCACAAAAATCGTGGAAGGCATTCAAAAATCAAGGGCATGATTGGGCATGATTTTTGGTGTTGTCGTTTCCAAAAGTCCTCATGTAAAAGCCATACATCATAGTGGAAGATTTGTATGCAGACAAAGAAAGAGTCTAAATCGGGTCATGTGGTCATCATTTATAGTCATGTGGTGTTTGGAAGGTCACAAGAAGGAAATCTGAAGGTCGCAACCGGATTTCACATGTTTTCCGGTCTGCAAAGGTCGTTAAGGGTCGTGCGGCAAACGAGTTTGCCGAGAAAAATTAGAGGTCGCAGCCAGAAAACAAGTGGAGAGGAGTCGCACAGGAAGTCTGCAGGGTCGCATGAGAGAAAAACCAAAAAAATCACAAAGTTTTTCAATGAAAAATGCAAGTTGAGTGTCGTTAGTAAGGCATGATTTTTTACCAAATTTACAAGTCACGTTTTTCATCAAGGCCGGGCCGATTTTCTGCATTTTTCTGAGCACATTTTTTTTCATGGGAAGACAGACGTGTTTTCCAACGATATTTCAAGTATTTTCAATGTTTTAAATTTTGCTGCAAATACAAACAGTTTTTCATGAACAAAAGTCTAATTTGAAAATCTTCGAGGTCTAGATCATATAATTTTTTAAAATTGGGTAATTCTTATTTTCTTGGTCAATTTTTCTTCTGAGATCAAAGGATAAATTTTCTAGGTCAAATTTTATAAGGGGATTTTCAAATGTTCCAGGAAAATTTTATTTTTCGGGGAGAGGATCAATATATTTTTAAAATTTTTGGAAAATGGCAAATATTCTAAATCTAGTATTGATGGAGGCACAAAAACTCATTGGAAAAAAATAAATATCTAGAGTCACAAGATACTAGCAATTGTTGAGTATCGAGAATGTGACAAAATCCTATTAGGCACAGAAACCAAGCCTACTACTCACCCAGGTGACTTTCACAAACATCATAGAGAAGCCCTATTGATTCTCAAGTTATTACTCTTAGATGATTTAATCCCTAAAGTCCAAAGTGCTACATCTGCCCATCCCCTATGGGATGGTTTGAAAGATAAATATCAAGTCTCCAAGGAAAGCAGAATCCTGTATTTGAAGAATTTATTATTTTCTACCCAGTTGCATGAAGGAGGGTCTCTGTTAGAGCATCTTCTGAAAATCAAAGATCTTAAGGATCACCTCGCCGCAATCAATAAACTAGTAGACAATGAGGATATGGTTGATCTGACCATTAACAACCTTCCACCCTCCTTTGAGACTTTTTTAAGTCTCTAAACTTGTTGGCAAAAAGCCAAACTTTGACCTTTGACAAGGTCAATTCATACTTGTTGCAGAAGGAATGTCAAGAAGAGTAGATGAGTGAAGTTTCTTCTGGGAGTTCAGAAAGTGCAATTGCACGGTTTCAAGGTAAACACCTCAGTGCTCTTTCTCCCACTTCACAACCACAGAGAAAGATACAGTGCTTCTATAGACAGAAATTTGGGCATGTGAAAAATGATTGCAGGAAAAGATAGTATGATCTATCCCATAAGCATCAAAATGAAACTAATGTGACGGATACTACTAAGGAAGACCACGAGTAGGAGTATGCATTGATGTCATCTTCAAACAATGTTAAAAGTAGTTGTTAGTTCTTTGATTCAACTACATCTAGACACTTCATGTGTTGAAAGGACTAGTATGTCAAGTTTACTGTTGAAGATAGTCACAAGGATTTTGTTTCACTTGATGACGGCAAGTCACATATAGTTGAAGGGATAGGTGATGTCAGAATTGCACTCAATGATGGCATCAAACTTTTAGTATGGAATGTTAAATATGTTCTAGGTTTGAACAAAAAATTACTCTCTATTAGCCAAATTACAAAAAATCCTAACATTCTAGTTCAATTTTGTGTGAAAGAGTGCCTTGTTTGTGATGTAAACCAAGATAAAATAATTGCTCGAGGCACTAGACCAAGGGTGTATATAAAGGCTTGTACAAACTTCTTGATCCTTTTTTACATGCTACATTGGAGACATTGTGGTCCGGTCATAAATCCAAGGAGGTCAAGACAAAAGCCAATATTGTGGCACTATTGACAAATGTACCTTCCAATTCATGGGGTGTTCCGTTGCGTCAATCTTTAGGTGGTTATTCTCTACCTATGTATCAACAATGCAACTATGAAGGTGTCTCCATTCCAAATTCAGCCCATACAGAGTTCATGTAATATCCCCATTTTCGGAGTGATCACCACTGGAGGACAGGAGGACTTGTTTTCACACTCAAGGGGATTTTGGAAGGCAAATTGAGGTTTAAAGGTGCCTTGAAGTATTTTCCCAATGATATTGATGTGCCTCTTTCATTTAATATCATATTCTTGCCATGGGAGCGAACCACTTGGAGGAGTTGCAAGTATGGAGATTTGTCATCTTGAGGGTTGTGAGTGTGGAGACTTGTCATGTTTTTGACAGGAGATGAAGTTGTAGCAAATTCTATGTTTGATGCCACTTTGATGATGAGACAAATAATATTGTTGGGATCCTATGCATTTGTGCACCAACCTTGTGAAGATCTTTTTATATACCTTGTTGATTTGGGAGGATTTGTGATGGAGGAATAAATAATAAACTAATAATAAAAGAATAGTAAATTCATATCTTTAATTTGAATTTCTTGGGCGCCAAAGTCACTAATGTTGGTCGGCCCTCTTGGACGGAAAACAATAATAAAATAAGAAAATATTCCTCTAGGTTGGCCAAGAGGGAAAAGTAAGTTGGATCATGTATATATACAAGGTCGATTGTGGCATTCAAAACATCAATCAAGCATTCATTCATTCATTACATGGAGTTTATCTCTTGGAGTAGGAGCTTGAGACGAAAACCTTGAGTGCCTAGGAGGACTTGGATGAAACCCTAGCTCTTTCCTTTGGAGGATTCCGTGACGGGAGTTCACTTGTGCTTCATTGACATTTTTGTGGAGATGAAGAGCAGAATTATAAATCAGATCGGAGATAATCATTGGTGGCACTTCCTTGGTGTGAATTGATCATCAATGGTGGAGGAGATTGCCCTGGTTTGAGCGCCCTTCATTGGAGGAGGAGCAATTTGGCTTTGGAGGCATTTGGGTGGTTTTTGTGGATGATTTTATTTTCTGATTTGGAGCAGCAGAGGAGCAGACCTGATTTGCCCTATTTTTGGAGAGGATTCATTGGTGGATTTGCATCATATTGCCTAGGGTTCAGCCCTAATCCTTGAGCGCCACCTTTGGAGGATTGATTGTTGGAGTTTGTTGGCATTCCTTGGCATCATTGATTGGAACAGCAGACCTGAATCATTTTGGAGCAGAATCCACATTCCAGTTAGGGCAGAATATTGTCGTCCTTGGAGCAAAATTGGAGCAGCAAACCCTAGGTGCCATTCCTTGGAGCATCCACCCAACTAGGATTATTCATTTGCTATATAATTGGTATGTGCATCCATATGTTGTAAATCAGTTTGTAGTGCAGAAAAATCAGGGCATTGTGTGGTTTGGATCATGCCCTAGAAATACCTTGAAATCAGATCTACACTTTTCAATTTATAGCAGCAGAAAATCAGACTTGCCTAATTAATGATTGATGTCCTAAAATGCATATTTCATGGTCTGTTTCATGGGTGATATGATTATTCATGTTTAGTATCATTTGCCATCATTATGCGCTATGTTTGGATGCATATTTGTGCATTATGATTACATGTTTATAAGTAGAAAATAAAATCAGAAATTAGGGTTTGGGCAGAAATCTAAAGTGCAGAAATTAGGGCAGAATTCAAAGTAAGGAAAAATCAGGGATTCCAAAGTTTAGAAGTTTGGAAAGCCCGTAAATCCAAAATTGTCCAAAATATCCCATTTTGGGATATTACAGTTCATCTCCAACTGAGACTATCTTTGCAGCATTCGCCTGTTATGCCTCAAAGGCCCCAGTGCTACTATGAAGGTGAGCCCGATGATGATTTCACCAAATCAGATGTATCGCCTCAGAAGACAGACAAACCAATTGATAACTCCGCAATAGAGAATGTTCATTATGTTCTTTTTGCATATCTTTATCATATGCCTACTATCATGAAGATTGCTCGTGCATATGTATTTCTTCTCGTTTCTACACATCTCAAGGGCCATATTGTAATTTAATGACTAAACCTCCAAATCCTTCTAGTTGAGTTATTAGAGGGGTATTACAATATTAGTTTAGTATTATAATAAAGTGTATGTGTACACTTGTCTATAATAAGTAGTTGTAATTAGTTTGTTGTAACTACCATGTATTTTTAGACTATAACTACTTTCTATTTTTAGCATATGTTCAATAATATAACGCAATGCTCTCAACCCAAGTAAGCACACCATTTTCTCTCAATCTCATTCTTCAGTTTTTATTAAGTTCATTGCCAGATTCAATTGCTAGTGACTAGAATCAATGCTATTTTGAAGCCATCTCCCAAGATTCTTCCTAGTTGTTTTATAAATGCCCCTCTCACCAAATATTGCTTTCATCATCAAAAAAATCGGGAAACTAATTTATCACATGCTCAAGAGCATGCAATTGAGTTGGAGGATAATATGATCACTGCAGGGAAGATAAAGAAAGATTCCATCAAACCATTAGTTCAAAGTTCAGTAGATCCATTGTTACAAAGGATGGTCAATGATGTTACAATTATGAGGAGACAATTGCCGCAAAGTGCCTATTCATCAGTATCAATGGCCTCCAAGGAGAAATATTTTTCCACAGTTTGCCAACAACAATAGGCCAAGTTTACCAACTCTTCCTATTAGGCCAGCAATTGAAGGACCTCCATTGACAAATAATGTGATACACATGCTCATAATGGCAGTACATGTCTAAATATGCAAAGATGTAGGTAAATTATGGGATTTGTAGGCTCCAAACCAATAAGCTCGGGTATTGTTCAGTGTCTATTAGATGAACCTAAGGGCAACTCTATGATGAGATATATCAAATGCAAACCTGATTTTGATAAAGTAAGGAATGATCTACATAGTCATACGTTGAATGCTTTCATGTGTTTACATAATCAGCAGCTAGGAATGAGCATAAAAAAGAAAAGACCAAAGCAAAAGAGGAAAAAGTATGGATGGAACCACAAATAGAGCAACATTATCTAGAAGAATTGGATATTTGCCTGCATTGATCGAATTCTTTGAGGCTGATGAAGGTTTGTTGATTGAAGATGAAACTACTATTACACATGTATGTCATATGTTTTCTGAGGAAGATGAAATCACATCAACATTTGAGGAGCAAAGTTGTGTTCCAACCCTTTCTATTGAGAAAGAAGGGATCAACTGCGTAAAGGATGAAATGAGTCAAATTGCTTATTTTCTTCATTTGAAGGGCTGGTCGATGAACCTACACAAGACAAAACCAAAGAAAGTCAATCCACTCATGTTGCTCAAGCAATATCTACTAAGGAGATGAAGAGTCTCATGCAAGACATTGAAATTTTTCTTCAGAATCTAGTTCTATGGCCGAAGGGCAAAAATATTCTTCTCTCTAAGGATGTTTCAGATCCAACACCATTCCAAGCGTGTTGATGAAGAGGAATTTCAATCTACACCAAATTTTCAGTTGATATCTTCTCTGGAAATAGAACATTGGATGCCAAAGATGAAAATTTTTCTTCAAATTATCAATGAAGGATTACAACCAGTCACTCGGGAAATATAAAGAGTTTAATGCAAGAAATTGACATTTTTCTTCAACATTTTGATGAAGAGTCACAGTCAAAGGATAGAAAGAAAACAACTTGCACACCTTTGAAGGAATCAGCTCTAGACTTGATAGTGTTCATGCACATCTTTGAAGAGGTAGGTGTTGAAGAGTCAGCAATTATCAGTGAGCCTATGCTAGAAGGGATTACTGCAAAGGATGAAGAATACCAAGAGGGTGAAAAGGCAACAGAGCATGAGGTGGTCATCGATCATGAAGATATACAACGGCATTAGGCCTCCACAAAGTATCTCTAATAGATATGGAGGAATTTCAATAATATTGAAAAATTTCTTATTCATCTTGAGCCACAAACCAGCAATGGTCAGTTCTTGTTCGTGTTTTCTCCATAGGAATGTCAATGTCTTCCTAAGCCTTTCCACACAACAAATCTTTTGCACAATTCTCAAGGAGGCATATTACCATGGTTGGACTCTCAGGTTGTAAGGAGGGGTTGCTAGTTTTCTCAACTTGTAAATGGATTTGTGTAACCCATTTTGTTTCCCTCTAGCTACACTCATAAAAGAGCATTTTTCATTTTTTGATTGTGGCATGTCTTGTTTCCCCATTTGTGACATGACAGTTATGTAGTGATGTATTTCCCCATTAGTAATGTAATTTTGGGTTTGTGTTATCATCATTTAGGTTATATAAGATGATCTTCTTTTAAGTGATTTAGGAAGAGCTTGACTTTATGCCCAATTAATATGATACCAAAATACTGATGAACCAGAGATTCTAAAGTTCTCCTACACCCCAAGCATGTGCCATGGTCCCTGTTGATGTTTGTTTTTCGACAAGTCAACAATAGAGTAAAACACTAGAGTATCCCACTCTCTCTTGAGCAAAGCCTCTCAAATGCTGAACAAAGTGATCAAACAAGATGACTCCAAGGTTCCTTTTTTATGATTTTGTAAGAGATAGCTCAGTGATTTAGTATGATTATGCTGGTAAACACAAAGGGACTTACACAATTGTCTGACAACTTGTTGTTTCAATGAAAGAGGTGGACACCAGAATATCTAAATACCACAATCTACAACATATGATATGGCAATGAAGTACTTGATCCTAACTCTAACCAAATTGATAAAAAGAACAAAAGATGAGAGGGTTCAGTAACACTAATTTAATCCTAGATGCAAGGATGATTACTGTTCAAGTGAAATCAAACCAAATCTTGCTTCACCAAATCAGACAACTACACAAGATTGGTGCAATCTTCTAAAGGTTATACAAGATATTTAAATCACTTATGCTCATGAAACATCCAACAAACATAGAGATCAAAGTTAAGCTCAGTTTTGTTCAAACCAACCATACACTGTAATTTGCAAGCCACAAACTACAAATGGTGTGAACATAAAGATTTCACCACAAACAATAATGAAGCCTTCCACCAACTAACATAAACTTAAAGAAAACTTAATCTAATCTTAATACTCGCTTGAAGAAATCCAAACCATGCAACACTTAGCAATATATATAGAGTCACCAAACAATGAGTCTTATATTATTTCAGAGAGCTCTTGCAACAATTTTCAGAGTCTTCAATCGTACAAATGAGAGCAAAAGGAGCCCTTTTATAGACCTCAAAATGTATGAAGGGTCAAGATCGATCGGCAAAGCCAATGAACCAGATCATGCCACATCACAAGTGGTTATAACAAACTTCTATTTTTAGTATATGAAAGAGGGAACAAAGGCACGTTTCCCAAAACGATAAGGATGACAAATCAATAGCCTATGAGGAGTATCCATGTGAATAACCATCACTAGTATTTTGACATTCAATGAATCTAGACACTATCTGCTTGACATCATCCAAAGGTACACTTGGCATGTTTTTAGTGGTTCCTTCAGCTTCAAGTACATCATCTGAATAGAGGCCAAGTGTCTTCTCCCAATCAGTCATCCTCGCTTTGTTGGCGCCAAGGTGGACAACAAGTGAGAAAATACTATCAAGCTTCTCATCAAAAACATCATCCTCTTGGAAGTAGAAAACTTGAACTTGTTCTTTCATATTATCAAGAGTCATCTCTCCAAATGGATTACATATCTTCATTAAGGATGCATGTATTCCATCTTGAATCCTTTGAAGTACACTCCTTACTCTTGACATATCTGTTTCTACCTTATCAAGTAGCTGTCCTTTATTGTGAAAGCAATAATACCAAGAAGAGAAGTCATATATCATGCCTTCATCAATCACTTCAGCATGTATCAAATCAGGTCTCCATCAAGCTCTTCAAATGTGGCATATATTGTTCCTTGATATCTTTGAACTCAGCACAAACTGTCAACAATGCAAGTACCCTTTCTTTGAGATCAACGATCTTATCATACACTTGCATGATATCTTCCAGGTGTTTATATGTGATTTCCTTTGATCTTTTCATCCAATCTTTCAACCTGTGAGATGAAGATTTCAACTCCTCAAGATGTACAACTGTTTCTGGAGGAAGAAGAGATGGAGGTGTAGAAACTCTCTCCTGTTGACGAATAGGATGAACCAAGTGTTGAATATACTACTCTAATGCTTGACACCTTTGCTCGGCTTTAATTCTACCTTTTGTTTCTTGCCTTATGATAGCTCGAGCATTATCAATTGAACCCTGAAGCTCTTCTTCTACTTGTATTCCAATCAACAAACCCAAATTGATTGTATTGATGTCATAATCTTCAGGTGTTATATCTTCTATATTCTTTTCAAGCCTTGGAACTGCTACATGTACTTTCCTTACACCTGCTTCATCTCTAGTGATCTTTGAAAGAATAGTTGCTTTCTCCTTTGGTTTTTCATTAGACAAATCTAGAAGCAATTCTTCAACTGGAATAGGAGGATATTTCTCAACTTCACAGCTTTCCTTGATTCTATCCTGCAGCCACTCCGACAATGATGAAAGATCCTGTAACTGTTGTATTTGCTTTCCTTGTGCAGGCAAGGACTCTTCTTCAGCTTCATCCTTGTCTTCAGTGTTAGCTTCATCAATGATCTCAGTATCATGTGGACTTGAAGGCACTTCTTCAAATGGAGTTTCTGGAACTGCATCCTCAACATGCACCACTATATCCTGATTCAATGGAGTATCTCCTGGCTGTCTAGACGAAGCAGTTTCAATACTTATCCTCTTCTTTTTCTTACTTGATTCTCCTTGTGCAGATTCAAGTTGTTTTCTTTTCCTTGCTTGACTTGAATCTCTTTCATTGTCTTTACTTCGTGAACTTCTGCCAGGTGCACTATGCTGTTCCTGCTGTTCTACTTCTCCCATCTGGATGTAAGTGAGTTTCTTTCCTTCATCTATCAATGCTTGTACTTGCTCTTTTACTTGTTCCTCAGTGATAGCAATGATAGGCTCTATCAATCCTTCATCATCAAGCTTTTCTCTATTAGCCCAGTTGATATCATAAGGCAGGTTCCGGATCTTATTGTACTCATTACCTAAAAGAATTCTTTTATCATCCAACTGATCAGGAATCCTTAATACCTTAGTAGCCCTCACTAGATCCCATTTCAACCTTGAACACTTTTGCATTCTGATATCATCATCATCATCAATGGCTTTAGCCCAATGATCCTCAAGCTGTTCAACATGCTTGTAGGAAGAATATGACTGTTTAATGGCTCCATGTGGATCGAAGTTCTCCCTCCTTGAATCGTGAGGATGTAGATGATATGACTGAAGCTCAATCTCTGAATGTTAAACTGCTTGAAGCGATGGACAGGAGTAATATCTGCCAAGCTGGAGAGGAAACTAAACTCCAGCTTTCTTTCTTGCCCTTTGCATTTTATGAAACTCTAACAACTGTCTTGAAACTTCCAGCAACACCATCCTGTTGGTAGGATATCTAGGCAATCTGTATGGAAAGGATGTGAAACCCTAAATCCTGATATAGGTAAACTTGTCATACTGGATATAGTACCTTCCATATTGCTCAATGAAGTTTCTAGCAGCACCTGTCAATCTTCTATGCAATTCCCCTCGCAACTTTCTCACTATGAACATAGCGAAGGCATCATTGAACCTCTTGTAATGATTGATGTTCTTCAAATGAAGCTGAGGATAACACTGATGTGAAAGAATCTGTCCAGACTTTGAACCTGCTTCTCCTTTAGATGTTAATCCTTTATAAACCACATTTCTTGCTAGGATGTAAACAAAATAGGAAGTCATGAAGAATGATTTTGTTTCATCAAACCTTTCAAACTGCTCATCAAGGCAATGGCTTAGAAGGCCAGCCCAGTCAACCATCTTATTCTTTGTAAACACATGATCAAAGTAAATATACATCTATCCTTCAAAAGTAGATGATTAAGGCCTACCTGTTACTCGATCCAGGAACATGATAAAGTAACTTATCTCCTGTTTGAAGTCTGCCTTGTGAAATTTTGGATCTTCGGAGTTATATATCTTGATAGATGAATCTGTCATCCACTTCTTCCTTACTTCCTGCATGTAGTGTTTGGGGTTGCCTTCAAAAGTACCTTGAGCAGTTGTAAGACAGATGAACACTGCCTTCCGGTTTGGGATGTTGAAGATCTCCTGGATGGCTTCTCTTTGTAGGTAAGCTAGGACAGTCCCGTCTTTAGCTATAATTTGTCTCCTCTGTTTGTCATAGCGCTGAATACATTCCAACACTAACTCAGTGCTAGGCAAGGTAGGTAGGAAGCATGCTACTTGAACAATTCCACTCTTCGCAATGGCCTTAATATCTTCATTCCTTGTGATGGCGAGCAAGAGGTCCTTCACCTCCTCCAAGTTGACGTGTCCCATGTTAGTGTCTCCCATGTTCTTCCACTGAGTCTCAAGCTTGGAGTCGGGTATGGTGGACTTGGCATCCATCTTGATCATCACTTGCCTCTCCTTCGCTGTCATGCCCATCTATCTACAAACAAGACTCGAATAAGTGACTTGAAATGATAGATTTTACCCTCATAAACCTGATTTTTTAGATAATAAAATCATGATAATCTGCAAAATTAAATAAATAAAAGGCAATTTATGAAGTAAAGAAAGTGATTGAAACATACCTTGTATCAATTTTCTGATCTAGAAAATGCAGATTTCTGGATTTAATGATAAAAATCAGTCTTAAAATGACAAGAATTAGAGGTAAAATATGTCAAAATCAGTCTTCCAAAATAATTCTGCCTTCAAAATCTGCTTTTTCTCCCTAAGAAACTCGCTCCTCTCTTGAAAAAAAATTCGCTGCTCTTCTTGAAAATTTCGCTCCTCTCTTGTCTTGCAATGTAAATTATGAATTATAAAGAGGAGCGCTCCTCTTATATAGCGAATTTGTCTATATTAAAAGTTGGTCGGCTAAAGAAGGGGGTCGGCCTTAATCAGGCATTTAATGCATTATTTTAAAATTTCAAAGTTCTCTTTTTCAAAGGCGCCAAAAGTGGATGAGAATTTATAAGAAAGGCGCTATATTAGTTTAAAGTTTTAAACTTCTCTTTCATGTCAAGGCGCTCTAGGTGGCTTTTCAATCTTATCCCTTTAAAGCGCTCAAAATGACCTCTTTCTTCATTCTAACTTATCCTAAAGAACCTTATGTTTGAAAGGGCGCCTTAAGACTTCAACCTCTCTTCTCAGAGCGCATCTCCTCCACAGGGCGCCAAAACTGACAACTTTCCACATGAGGGCGCCAAAAGGTATTGAAAGGAGACCTAAAATGCGCCTAGAGTTTTCTTGTCATTTGAATGGGATCCTCTTTAAAATCAAAGTAACTCACTTCCCCTTTTAAAGCGCCAATTGTGCACTCATGTTATTTGATCCTCAACTCCTTCTAGGCTCTTAGTTATATCTTCATAGGGGTAAAAGAACGCCTTAAACACAAACAATGCTCCAGGAAATGCGCCCAAACTTGATTTGCAAGAAACTTGTCTATTTTGGAAATTTTGTTAAGGCGCTTCCACTAGAGATAACTTACCTTGTCTTGGCACTCAAAAGTAGTTCATCTTGTGATAAGAACCTTTAGGCGCTCTCATAAAGCAATGGTGGTGACAAGAAGCGCCTTTATCTTCTTTGCAAACTTCCCCTCTCAGAGCGCCTAAATCAAGTTGGTACTAAAGGCCAAAGGAGCCTAAATTACATTTTTCCTTACTGCCACTAGAAACCATTTGATGATCTCCCAACACTCTAGATCCAGGGCGCCTAAATCATGATGATGAAATTTAGAGTTTTTCCCTTTCATAGGTGCCAAAACATCTTCAAGGACCCACACAAGGGTGCCTAAACTTCAATGCTCACCTTCTTATGACCTTTAAGGCGCTAAAAGTTGATGACTAGTGACAATAGGCGCTAAGAAATCACAATGCAAGATTTTAGTCATTTAGGAACTTGTAACATTAGGTGCCCATCTAGGTCTCCACTTTTAGAAGCTCAAATGATGTTTATCCTGTTATCAAGGCGCTAGAGTGAGGTTATTCCAAATACAAAGTGCGCCCAAAGTTGAATTACTCAGTACCCCATTCTTCTAGGCGCCCAAGATGATGGACTTGAATCCTCTAGAACTAAAACGCTCATATAGATGATCTCTCCAAACCTTTAAATCTAGGGCGCTCATGTGTGATTGATTCAAACTTCATTTGACATCAGGGCGCTCACATTAGATATGACTTGGAGAAATGAGTGATAAGGAGCGCCTTAACTTCAAGGTGTACATTGGGCGCTAACTTGAGGTGATTTCAACATCTTTTCATTCACAAGACAATATCCTTCACAAGGCGCCAAAATGGAGTTCTTTTGAAGGCAAAGGGCGCCTAAACTTATAATGCATTTTCCTTGTCAAACTTTCACTTCTTGAGGTCTTTTAACAACTTTTCAATCGAGGCACCCAAATCTTCTTACTTACCTCTCAATGACCTAGCTCATACCTCAGTATATGCACCTCAATGACAAGCCCTCTGATGCTAGGCGCCAAAGGTGACCAAGTTTGCACAAGAAGAGCGCCTTTAGCTACTTTGCTTACTCATTTAGGCTCTGACATTTGAATCAATTCCTAGGCACTCTCTTCTTAATCACTTCTCTGGATCCAAGGCGCTCAAAGGTTGAACTACCACATGGAGGGCGCCAGAGTAAGCTGAGAAGGGGCATCAAGTGCGCCAAAAGCCAATACCTCATAAGGATGATCTTGGTGACAAGGAGCGCCCTTTCCTTTTAAGCTTGGTTTTGGTCCATTTGAAAGTTCTTTATCCTAGGCGCTCAACAGGGGTGGAATGATCTTCAAAGTGCACCTAGGGTGTTGCCTCAATTTAATACCTTTACTCTTGATCCTCAAGGAACTTCTGCAATGCCTTTACAAAGTTTGATTGACTGACCGACCTTAAGGTGAGCTAACTCTGAGGTGAGTTGACTCTAAGGAAAATAAAGCATATTAGGGGGGTCCCCATCATGATGGGGTGATGTGTGATTTGGTCACAACAGTCCCCAAACAGCCACTTGTTGTACCCATATGAAATTTTTCATACTGAGTGAAATTCCAAGTATAAAACTTGTTGTTTGTCACTTGTAAGTTGTTTCTGAGTCCTTGTTGCCAGTAGTTACCAATGTTCTCATCATCAATTCTAGCCACCATCTATGCACGACCCACAAGAGGAGGTTTTAAAGCACACTAAGCAAGATGGACGTGTTATGAAATGCAAAGGTAGACAACTGAATGATAGAGCTTCTAAGGCATGTTTTGACAAAAAAAAAGGTATCTATGGATTATTTCAGGCTAGGGAAAGACATACATGTGATCTGAGGTGTGTCAAAGGAAAAGAAATTCATGTCAAAGGGCCAAAATCACGTGAAAATGACTCCAAACATATTCGGCACGCCCCTAGGTGGTCCAATGTCATGTTGCAAGGCAAAAAATCGCAATTCATAAACTGCTTCCACTTTTCAACATCAATGAAGAAATAGATCACTTAAGTGACTCAAAAAGCACTTTTCACTCAAGTGGCAAATGTCAATAAATAATTAAAATAAAAGTGCATATTTTGAGGTAAGTGACCAAATTCAACATCAAATTAGAATGAAAAAGTGACTTTTTGATACTTATATGAAAAAGGGTGCCTAAGATTACTTAAGTGTCAAATTGTCAAAGTAAAATTAAATCAAAAAATGACTCGTTGACACTTAAGTGAAAACGGGTGCCTAGGATGACTTAGGTGTCAAAGTGAAATTAGGTCAAAAAGTGACTCCAAGAAGCTTGGACACCCCTCTCATCACTTACATGTCAAAATATCAATGTGCAAACATGAAGAAGTGTCATTTTGTATCTCTTGGGCACCCAAAATGACTTGAAGGTCAATTTGTAGAACAAGAAAGTGTCCCAAACATCTTGGATGCCCCCATGAGACCTTGGACGTCAAAGTGACAGCTTAAAAATATGTCAAAAGTGCACTTAAGTGAAAAGTGGCACCCCTATTGACTTGAATGTCACAATGTCAATTGAAAATCATAACATAAAATGCACTAAGTGGTTGGGCATGCCCAAAGAGGACTTAGTGTTAAGATGTCAATGCAAAAATAGAAGATAAAGTGTTTCCAAGTCCCCTAAGCATGCCTAAGAGGGGTTAGATGTCAAAAAGCAATTGGAAGACATGAGTGAAGGTCAACAAGCATATCTCCTACATGCCAGAGACAGGGTTTTATCTTCATAACACAAAAGGATGCCATTGAAGCAAGCTTCTTCAACATTTTGTTGGTCGTTGACAACAAATTCCTCAAGCTCCATAACAGTTGCCCAAAGATCAACACATGTCTTTATCATGGACAGAATCCTGGTACAGGACACTAAATTGCACAAGTTACGAGAAAGGAATCAGACTCAAGTTGCCAAGATTGATCATCAGATTTTAGGGCTTCTTTAGTGGATCTGCCATGATCAGAATGAAAGAACTTTGTCAAAATCATCACTAGAAGCCAAGTGTCAAATTGGCTATTTTGAGCCTGAGCTATTTATAGCTCGTGTTATTTTTAGCCATCATTATTTTTAAAAGATAATCATATTCTAAGAATCTATTTTTAGAACAGTTTTTTGTAGAACTGCTATCATTAGACATTCTTCTTGAAGGTCTATTTTCAGTTGATAGTAATCCTTATCAAAAACCTATTTGAAGATTTTTTGATTTAGATACTAGATTAGTGGACCAAGTTGTATATTAAACTTGATTTATGTGCAAGAAAACTATTTATGGCATAAAACCTTAGTTAGCTTTTTATTTATTTTTCATGCAAAACCTTGTAAAAAACTTATAAATAAGTGCTTTAGGCACTTAGATTTTCAAAAGTAATTTTTATTTCTATTTTTGCTAAGAATATTGTTCAAGCTTCTATTTGATCTTGTGTATGTCTTGTGGAAATAAATCAAATTGCTTTTATTGAAAGTTGTGGGCTTTGTATTGCATATTTCATCAAAGGAGTAATTGTAGCTTTGTATGCAATTTCCTCCTTGCGATTTGCTTAACCTTGTGTGTGTAATCCAATTCTTTGGATAACCTCGTGTGTGTAATCCAATTCTTTGCATTTTACACACACTTTCTAGTCTTTGTGTTTAGCTAGAGAGAATGTTTATTAGCTATTGCGGGTGTTTACTTTCAAGAAACGACATAAAATCTCTCGTCTTAAGTAGAAGTGTTGATAAGCCTTGTACCCTTACCCAAAGACAGACTTTTTTTAGTTTGTTTGCAATGAATGTTCAAAACGCTGAGATTTAACTTACATGCTGAAAGAAGCTCAAGGTCATTTCCTTAAGTTTTGGGGTTTTGTTTTGTTTCGTGTTACAAGGGAGCTTCATCTTCTTATTCGAAAAAAAGGTACAAACCTCCATATGTTTCAGGTGCTAATTTATTATGTCGTGTAATGGTGATGGGAGACACTAGTAGGAGAATAACCCAAGCACAAATCCCCTTGACTGCAATTAGGTGGCCCATAACATGTGATGATGTCATTGTGTAATCAATATGGAGTACATTCCAGCGTGGCGGACATTGGAGACTTGAGAATGTGACCCTAATTTACCAGCCCTGACCCCGCCCAAGCTGTAAAAGCAAAAAAACAAGAACAACAGAAGTTTACCCAGGAAATACCAAAGTAATAAAGAAGCAGCGGACATCCAGGCCTCATACAATTCGAAGTACCTGGGATTCCCATCTCCTTTGTGCAGCTGCCATCTCCTTCATCTGCTTCGCCAAATCTTGAGCTTCCATTCTTATTCTTGGAAACTGTTACAATTACAAGCTACAACTGCATTCATTTTCGTCTGCTCAAACGCTTGATAACTCAAGACCATTCAGAGAAGATACAATCAGAAAAATGCATTAACTTGAGAGAGAGAGAGAGAGAGAGAGAGAGAGAGAGAGTGTGTGTGTGTGTGTGTGTGAGAGAGAGAGAGAGAGAGAGAACGTGTGATGCCAAGGACATTATTCTTTACAAGTGGAAACTTAATAAAGAAGTTGGATGCCCACCTGTGGTGAACATTTTAGTTGTGCTGCTCCCTGTGTGTTGGTGGAGGGACGTAACTGAGACGTTTGAGAGAGGTTTCTGCATTTGAACATGTGGGTCACTGTGATTGCCGCCATTGTTGTTTTGACTGAAATAGGAGCTAAAATGCCTTAATACACCCGCTTCTTATCTTTTTGGGGAATGGCGCTTTCACCCGTTTGTCTTCTCCCCGCTTCAGCCTTTCGGATTTATCGGATAATAGAATGGGAGGTTTTTAACCAGGCTGAAGATAGTTTATTGGACGGTGAATTTTCTTATTTTCTCAACAATCGGAAGACACAAAGTTGTGGGCACAAGTGGCAAAAGGGCCAGCAAAAAATCAAAGAGAAATTATAGAGAAACAAGTTAAACTGTAAATGTGGGAGGAACGAAACCGACATAATAGAGCAGCAAATATAATAATAATAAAAAGATTGAAAAATCATGGGAAAGGTGAGTATACAAAGACTTTCTCTGCACACAAGTTGGAGAGGACAAGGCATAGTAGAAATAGGAATGTGAGAGTAATCTTGAAAAGCATAGAGGATAAGAATAGAATTTTAAGAAACAAAAGGTTTCTTAAAGGTACACAATACTACATAGATGAAGATTTAACTCCATCACAATTAGAAGAAAGAAAGAAGAAATGGGAGAAAGTTGTAATAGTAAGAAATGCATGTAACTATGTGTGGTTATATTGTGGGAAAGCCTATATTAGCAACAAAATAACACATGGTAAATAGGAAGATGATGCCCCCCAGTAGCACCTCACAATGGTAAATTGGAATTGCAAAGGTTGCCCTTAGAGGAGAGATATTGGGCTAGGACCCATAGTAGAGGGAAAAGACATTGTCCTCATTAAAACACATGAGCATGAGGGTTGTAAGGTTCCAAATTTTGAGGGCTACAAGAAGATTTCAGTTAAGAATGAGCTAACCGAAAGTGGCAATGGGCATGGGGGTGTGACAGTGCTAGTAAGAGAGTCTTGGGAAACAATCATACATGTAGAAAAGGAAGATCCAAGTAACCAGTGTATATGGATGAAAATAATGGATAGAGAATTAACAATTTATCTTGTTGTGTGTTATTTTGCTCCTCATGGCTCAAAATCTTATAAGAAGTGATGTCAGGGAAAAACATTCTTAAACCTGCAAACAGTACAATGCATGCCCTAACAACTCAATGGAGTACTAAATAACCTAGGATTAAGCAAATGCGAGCATAAAACATGAAACCCTAGACTATTAGTTTAGATTCTCCATTGTTTCTCCCAAATTTTGCTGCACTTTGCTCTCAGATTTGCAGACCTGCAAACACAATGAGAAGCTCAAGAGTATGGTTATGGCAAAATCAATGAGAGGATGCTCAAATTATGCAAGTGTGTAATGAAGAAATGAGGGTGAGAGAGTGCATTTGTAGAAGAGAGAATTTGAATGGAGGGCTGAGATTGAGAGTTTGACCTTTGATATGATGAAGGATGTAGATTGATTAGGGTTCCTAGTCACTAGAGGACAAAGGATAATTTTTTATTTGAAGAAATGGTGAGGTGTAATATGATTTTTAAATTAAATAAATTGTGTTCATTTATTTAATTTATTTGTGAAAGGGGATTATGTAATGTGATTTAATTAAATAGGTAGCAAGACCTATAATTTAAATAAATATGTATTTATTTAAATTAATAGGGTAAAGTGGACATTGGGCTAGTGAATAATTAAATAATTAATTATTTAATTATAGAAGGAATCAAAAGAAAATTGTTAAGTAATTAAATAAATAAAATTTATTTAATTAAAAGTATAAGGGGAAAGTGAATTAATTAAATATTTAAAAATTATTTAATTAATAGTAGAATAAGATGAATTGGGTGTCGAAATGGCGTTCGCAGGCTCGGGACATTTTTAAGTGTCTACATTTTGCCCCTCTTTGATACAATGTCGATTTCAGTGCTATATCAAAGAAAAAATTGAGAAATATGCTCTAGACATGCCTCGATGTGCCCTAGATGAGGTGTGATGGCCTTATGCACCCTCGGGAAATTTTTCAAAATTTCTAAAAAAAAAAATTTTAAAATTGGAAAATTTTTCGAAAAGGTGTACGGGATGCCAAAAAGTGATTTATGCATGAAAAAACCAATCCGAAAGGTGTCCGAGCGTGTAAAAATCGGTCATAGGTTGATCAATTTTGCAAAAGGGGGCCCACTTAGGTCAAAAAGGTCTATAAATAGCCCTTGGAGGGGCCCATAAGGCTCATTTGTGCACTTTGCTTATAGAGATCTCAGAGAGTATAGAGCAGTCAGCTTGTGATTTCCTACAGAGCTCCTGTCAATATGTCTCCAGTTCCAATTCACTTGCATCACGGCACAAGGGTCAGAACCCACAGTCGACTCTCCGGGACAGGCGCGACAGTATGTATCTAACCCTTGTTTTTCAATTTGTGCATTTTTTGCTAGATTTAGGGGCCCGAAAATAGGGCACACATGTGGTGCACTTTTGTGCCCCGCATGTGCTATCGCATACGACACCTGCACCAATCATTGCAACGCATGCGATTTCTGAAATCGCATGCGTAAGGGGGTGTGACGCCTCTGATTTAAGCATCACGCATGTGTAAAATGTGACGCATGGGCGGAGCAGAGCGATGCATGCGCAAAAGTGCGATGCTTGCGACAGATAGTGCGATGCACCTGCCAAAGTGTGACGTATGCACAGGACAGTATGATGCATGCGGTTAGTCGTGACGCATGAGAATGGTAGTGCAACGCATGAGTGTGTTTGGTTGTTTAGGAATGCATTTTTGACTTGATTTTGCTCTGTTTTGCTGTGAATGCTTTGTTTAGGGTTTTCAGATTGACATAGTGTATTGTGTCTATTAGCACAAGTGAGATTGTCATCGATTTACACGCGCGAGAGCCATCTGACAAGGTACCAGTTGTGAGATCATTTGTCAGCAGGGGAGCGGGACACTCTCGATGCCCTAGGGTTGTATAGTGTTTCCTTTATGCCCATGATTAGGGCTAATCGGGGTTTACTGATTGCATTAGCCAAGCGGTAGCACTCAGAGATGAGTTCATTTCACCTACCTACAAGAGAGGCGACTGTCATGCTATTGGATGTCTGGCGGATTCTACGGTTGTCAATTTATGGAGAGCGAGTCATTTATAGTCCAAAGAGGGGATTGCCTACGCTTCGGTGACTATTTAAGACTGGTGATGATGTTGCCCTAGGAGTTTAGGGTCACGAGATCCATTAGGAACCGCTGACAGATCGGTATGATCACTTGATTGTGGTCATGTGTACCTACATTGGTGATTTAGTGTGTCCAGACCAATGGGGACATGGATTTCTAATAGGTTGGGGGGAGATGTTGGAGGGCATGATGGTAGATGCCACAGTATATGCTCGGGGACCCTGCCTCCTAGCTCAGTTGTATTTCCAGTTGCACAGGGTTGCTTACCATGGCGAGCAGTCCATCAGCTGCGACGTCACTTTATTAATGATCTGGGCTTGCGAGCACACTCCCGTATGTAGACTGTTAGTCGAGCGGGAGATTCTGGAGGAGTTGCCCTATGTTTTCTATTATACCGAGGCAGTTTTGCAGGTGCAGATGGGCGATGTCAGATATTGGAGGCACGCCATTGATCATATGGATACATTTATATGGAGGCCGTATAGATCTTGTCCCAGATGGACAGAGGATGCAAAGCAGCTACCTTTCTGCAGACACATATGATATCTGATTGGGCGAACTGTACAGACGCAGCATATTATAAAGAGCCATTTGCTAGAATGTGTGTTGAGATAGTTTGGAGAGCGGCAAGATACTCCTACTGGCATTGTAGAGTTTGCTCGAGTCACTCGGAAGATTCCATTTTGGGGGCCAATGATCACTGTATAGATAGCTATTGATGAGATCGCAAGGTTACAGCCAGCGTAGTGGGGAGAAAATGATGTGGCGGATGCAGGTACCACACCTACGTATGATGCTTGGTGGGCCACCCATAGGGCAATTCCATATTTACCTTCTAGTGAGCCAGCTCTAGTGGAGAGGGGACCAAGGGGGAGGCTCAGAGGACGGGGCCAAGGCAGAGGCTGAGGGGATGGTTGCAGGGAGGTGGGGGCAAAGGGGATGATGATGGAGGGGTTGGTGGAGGCAGAGGAGATAGGAGATGAGGAGGTCGAGGGAGAGGAAGGGATGGACAGGGGAGAGGCCCTCGATTTGCTCCGATTCAGGAGGAGGGAGAGGGGGTCATCGGACAGGTTGCTACTGTAGTGGAGGAGATGCAGGGGGAGGGAGGGGAAGAGGATGTGGTGATGGAGGATGTCAGCAGAGGAGACATTGGCAGAGAGGAGATGGAGGAGGGCAAGGAGGAGGTTGATGAGGAGGAGCAGTCAGGGAGGAGGCACTTCAGAACATGCCAGTTGAGGAGATCGGGGATGATGTAGAGGATGCCAGAGAGCAGGGAGGAGATTTGGCAGCGAAGATAGAGGCCTTACAGACTCAAATGCAAGGATGTGTCTATGCATCCAAGATCTGGAGGGCCAGGTGACACAAAGGACAATAGAGAGAGGTATGGTCGTTATCAGAGCCTAGAGGGATAAGCAGCGGAGCATAGACTTTATGTCTACTGTTGGTGGGCCCATCGCAAATCTGGCATAGGCTTTGTATCGGGTAGGGTTGGAGACAGGATATTACAAGTCTTTATATGAGGGTGTGGTGCCAGCAAATCAGAGGGTGCCTAGTTTCTAGAGGAGCAGGAGTGTCAGCAGGTCGCATAGCAGTGTGGGAGTTTCTCACTCGTAGAGGAGGGCTTCACCTTATGATTAGTCATCTAGTTCTAGGGCAAGTACAAAGTAGAGGGGTCCTCCTACAAGGCCAACAGGATCTGGAGGCCATGATAGTAGTCATTAGGCCATTTTGATATGTATGATGTATATTATGATCGAGCCTGCATGCTATAGTTTTTTATTGAGCCTGCGAGCTCCATTTTTGACACACATGGATTCTGATTGTTGTAATGTGACACACACATTTTGATATATATATATATAGATGTGCAACGATTTACTTATGATGATGATTTCTTTATTTCTACATGCATATGATGTGATGGATGTGTATGATTATGTTTTTTTTATGGTTCTATGGTTATGCCTTATGATTTATGATTTATGATGAGATGATGTAAATAAGTGATGATGTTTATGATGCGATATATGATGTGACCTATGGATGCCTATGTTGAGATGTCATTATATGTGTATGCGATGATAATTTATTTTATTTTTATGTGATGGTTATATGCATACTACATGGATGCAAATATGTTAAATGTTCTTATGATAGATGCAGGCAGATGATGATTTTATGTGTTATAATGCAGTATTAATGAACTAATATGATGATGATACTTATGATGGATATGTGTATGTATGCAGGCCTACGAGATCTAATGCATTCTTTTTGGTGTGTCACAGTAGGACAAAAAATGATCAGAAGAAATGGGGATGAGAAATGTGGAAGATGAGGGTTGGCTAGAAGAATGGATCCAGATTTTACCTTGAGAGAATTTTGAGCTTCTTTCTTGTAGTTGTTGCTTATCATCATAGAACTTATTATGTCAAAGGACAACAATCACCATGGCATGTTGAAGGCCAAGGCGTAAAAGTGTGGTCCCTTGTGAAACAAGCACAAGACAGACAAGGAGTGTTTGACTCAGACTAAGTAACTGTGGTATCTTGTTGGTACATGTAATGAGGTAACCGTAGGGTATGCAAATCCTGATGCAAGGAAGCATGTATTCTTTCCAATGCATAGGGTGTCTTTGATTCACACCCTGATGGAATCCAATCACACGCAAGAAACCTAGTGCCCCAGTCATCTTGTCAAGACAAACTGCAAACAACAATCAAAGGAAAGGTCCCGCTCTATCCTTGCTTCTCTTCATCACTTAGGGACTGCCTTGAGAAGCATAAAATGAGACTACAAAGCAAATAAGATAGGTAAGACCCAGAGTCAATAGCCATGTAGATCATTTTCTAAGCAATATGTGTTTATTTTGCTTGGTTGTGATAGGTTGAATGATGCCTGGTTTCAGGATGGAAGGTATGTTGTATAAGGCACTTGGTCTGGTTTCGACAATACCCCTACCTATCTAAGGCAAGTGATAGGATTGTGATATCCTGTATAAGACATGTGGTCTAGTTTCTGGAATACCACAAGTTGTGAGATGATTGACATGTGAGGATTTGATAATGTCTAAAGGATGAAACATGTTGTCTAATGCATAAAGCCTAGTTTCGACTATGCTTCATGCGGTTGCTGAGGAAGGTTGTTCATAGCGATGTTTGATTATCACTATGCGGGTGATGAGGAATGATTGCTTGGCTATTTTGATGAGCCGTCTTGTTGATGTGTGATGTTGTTTTCCTTATGAAAGATTGATTGCTATAGTCTGATCAAAGTGTCCATCTCATTAAGGGATGACTTATTATGACAGTTGACTCGACGGGCCCTAAGGGACTGACCTAATGCCTCAGGGGCTCATCAAAGATGGCCTTGCCTACGTGAAAGCTCAAAGGTGTCGTAGTTCAACCAGGTGGACTTTGGGTGACCTAAGACCTAAGGGGGAATGCCTCGGGGGCTCATTGAATATGGCCTTGCCTATGTGAAAGCTCAGAGGTGACGTAGTTTGATCGGGGTGGTTTTTGACACAGTTTATTGCTTGAAGTTTTTGTTTGGTTATGTGATTTTTTAGGAATATGCAATGATTTTGGGATTTTTGAGAATATTTGGATGTTTTTGGAATTTTGAAGATATTTGAATGTTTTTGGATTTTTGGAAATATTTGAATGCTTTTGGATTTTTTGCGAAAGGTGTCCCCCAACACCAAGTTTACGATCAAGAACTGCCCCCAGTTAGGTATAGGGTAAAGTTATGACCATGACAGGACAAGATGGGGATGATAACCTACTGTGAAAAGCTGAGAGATGCGAAATGCCAACTTAGATCCAAGCCATGAAAAGGACAATGTGGATTATGATATGGATGATGGAGCGAATCACGTGGGGTTCATTTATGGAAAGTGGAAGACTAGATAGAGCAGTGGTCGACAATGGAGCCAAGATCGACTACACATGGCACATGTTTGCCAAGTTTTCACCATGGTACTTATCCAAAGCACCGCCAAAGTGGTTTTCAGTTTTGGATGAATTATTTATCTTTACTATTTTATTGCTTTTTTTTATTGTTTTTATTTTTTTTTTGCTTTTTTGATTTAGGTATAATATATTTGAAGGTCCATGCTGTTGGTTGGCTCAGGTAGCGGTTCACCTTCGGGGGTAGCAAGTTGATATGCTCCCGATCCATATGTTGTAGTGATGATATAGGGACCCAGCCAATTTGGTTCAAACTTTCCCTGCTTCTCCCTTTCCATTTGATTCTTAGGGTTTTCTTTCGGGACCAGGTCTCCAATGTTGAACTGTCGAACTCTGACCCTTTTATTATAGTTGCACTGGAGACGATTCTGATACGCTTGTAAGTGCACCAGGGCATTCTACCTTCTCTCATCTAGTAGCTCGAGCTCATTTAGCCTAGATACTCTGTAGTCTTTGTCATCCACAATTTGCCTCAGCGATACTCTTAGTGAGGGTAACTCAACCTCGATGGGCAGGATGGCTTCGAAAAAATAGACAAGGGAATACAGGGTGGCTCCAGTGGGAGTGCAGATGCTGGTGTGGTAAGCCCACAAGGTGGGATTGAGTTGTACATGCCAGTCACAGCCAACGTCATTGAAAATCTTCTTGAGAATTTTTATAATAGTCTTATTTGACGCCTTGGATTGACCGTTGCCTTGGGGATAGTATGGGGTGGCGAAATGGTGTTGAATGTGGAATCTTTCACATAACTCATGGACATATTGATTTTTAAAAGGATGACCATTGTCTGTGATGATGGACTAAGGTATGCCATACCGGCATATAATGTAGTTGAGAATGAATTTGGCTATTTGTTTGTTGGTGATGTATGTCATGGGGATGGCCTCAATCCACTTTGTGAAATATTCTATGGCGGTGATAATGAACTTGTGACTGTTGGCGGAGGTGGGATGGATTTTGCCCACAAGATCGAGTCCCCATTAAGAGAATAACCATGGATACATGAGTGGTTGCAGGTCTTGGGTAGGTGCATGCACAAGATCTCTGTGTATCTGACATTATCTATATTTTTTGGTGAAGTGATAAGTGTCCTTCTCTATGGTAGGCCAATAGTATCCAGCTCTGAGAATCTTCTTGGCTAGAGTAGGACCACTAGAATGAGCTCCGCATACACCCTCATGTACTTCGCGTAGAGTCATTTTTGCTTCCTCAGTTTCCAAGCATCGTAGGAGGGTATTGTCAAATCCACGGCGGTAGAGGGTGTCACCAATGATGATATATTTGGCATATTGGCAGATAAAGGATTTACATTGGTTGACAAATAGATCAAGTGATAGAATTTGGTCGTGGAGATATGTATGGATATCATGATACCAGGGAGATATGGGACCAACTATCTCGCACACTAGCTTAGATTTAGGGACATCAAAGGTAGGGATCAATAGTTGTTCCACCAAGAACTCGAATTGAGGTGCATTTCTCAGGATATCAAGGAGAGACCCAATTGTTGCCATTGCGTCTACTGCTCTATTGTGGACTCGAGGAATCTGATCAAATACCACTATGTCTAAATATAGCACGAAACTATCAACCATTCTCTTATATGGCATGAACTTTTCATCTTTTGTGTCATATTCATTGTTGACCTATTTGATAACGAGTTGTGAGTCACCGAAAACTTGCAATGTCTTGATTTTCCAGTTGACAACCATCCATACTCCTATGAGAAATGCCTCATATTCTGTTATGTTATTTGTATAAGGAAAGGCTATCTGAAATGCTTTGGGAATGGCATCGCCATGAGGAGTGTTGAACAAAATGCCTGCACCTAAACCATGATTTGTACACAAGCCATCAAAGAATAGTGTCCATGTTTTGGGAATATCGACTGCAATTAGCTTTGTCTTATGATTCAACATATAATGTCGCAACTTTTGTGTGGCAAAAACTATGGCAAGGCAGGTGCGCTCAATAGGGTTGTAGTTCAACTCGTATCCTACTAATGTTCAGTTGATATAGTAGATTGTTGTTTCCTTTCCTTCCTCATCATTTTGTGCTAATAATGCCCCCAGTGCCGAAGGTGTTGATATGTATAATAAAAGGGGATTTCCTAGTATCGGAGGCATGAGAACCGGTGGTGACATCAAATAGTCTTTGATCTTCTAAAAAGCCTCCTAGCAATGTTCTATCCATACAAAGGGTACCCCTTTACAGAGTAAGTGCTGGAACAGGTGGCATTTGTCGGCTAGTTGTGCGATGAATCTCTTGATTGACTGTAACTTTCCTTGTAGATTATGTAATTGTTTGAGAGTTGTTAGTGGAGGCATATCCATCATTGCTTTCACTTTAGCGGGATCAACTTCTATGCCTTGGCGTGAAACAATATAGCCCAGTAGTTTACCTGATGTAACCCCAAACACTCATTTCTTAGGATTTAATCAGACTGTGTACTCTTCAAGCCTTTTGAAGATCTTATCTAATACCTCAAGAAGAGTGTTTCTTGTGACTGATTGGCCAGTAAGTCGTCGACATAATCTTCCATACATGTGTGCATATAGTCATGAAATATTGTTGTCATTGCTCTCTGGTATGTAGCCCCTGCATTTTTAAGGCCAAAGGGCATGACAATCCAATGGTATGTGCCCCATGGACATGTGAACGTTGTTTTATGTTGATCTTCTGGTGCTATCCTTATCTATTTATATCTTGAGAAACTATCCATCAGTGAGAGCATTTCAAAGCCAGCAGTGATGTCGATGATAATGACTATGTTTGGTAATGGAAAATCATCTTTCGAGCACGCTTTGTTTAAATCCCTAAAATCTTCACAGATTTGGATTTGGCTGTTGGATTTTATGACTGGTACAAGGTTAGATACCTACTCTAGATAGTCTATCAGTCTGATGAATCCCACATGGAGTAGCTTTTTCAACTCTGCTTTTACCAAGAGTGTGATCTGTGGATGCATTTTTCTTAATTTATGCTTCACTAGTTTGGCATTTGGTAGTAGTGGCAGGTGATGTAAGATGAATGGTCCGCATATGACTAGGACAAATTGACTTGTCTTGCTGAGAAGAAATCTTTGAATTTGGGCTTTTCCTGTTATGTTAACGACTCAGCGAAATGAATAATCATAGGCTCTTCTTCTGTGCCGAGGTTGGTTTCAACAGTTGTCTCCACTAACAGTGGTGATCTCTCCCATGTAATAGGAAACACTTCCAACTCTCCATCCTTGGGCACCTCAAAGAGGTTTTCACCCTCGGATACGTCCTTTATTTTTGTTTTTTCATGGCCAATAAGTGCCTTTTAGTTTTCACTTAGAGACCTTTTTTATTTTTTTATTTTCACTTTTGTGACTAGAGGGTGGAGTGGATTCTCCAAAATAAGCCAAGTCATCGAGATCCATGATGTAACCAACTTTGTGATCTCCCAAAGGTATACCTTCACGAAGTCCCATGAACTCAGCAATGGCTTCGGCATTCTCAAATAAATCCAAGCTAGGTGGATTTTGTAGATCCAAGTCTATGAGCTCGGGGTGGACTAAGGGCAAGCCATCATCTGTGTTTAGGTAGCTTATGGTGATGGGAGTTAAAGTGCAGATGGAAGTATTGTCTAGATCCCATAAGATGTTGATCCATGCGGCACCATTGAGTAAGTTAGGTGTGGAATATTCAGGATCAGGTTTGGGTGGGTCCCTTGATGTCTCGACGTCCTTGGAAGTACTTGCGTCCCTACCCAAAAATAACTTAGTACTAGGAGTGCTCTCTCTTTGTGGTGTATACCCTAGGCCCTTGTTGCAATGTCACATGGTTGGTTGGATGGGATCCATTATCCCACTTTTGTTAGGCCCTAATCTGCCATGCCTGTCACATCCTTGTTGTTTTACAAATTCATAGCCTTTACCATATTGTTCCACAGGCAATTGTACGTGCTTGATCTCTTCTTCTTCCTTGTAGAGCCACTTAGCGACATCATCATCTATGTCTTCCTTGCTTAATTTTCCCCATTTGGTGAAGGTGGTGGGGGCAGTAGTGATGGTCTCCTTAAGTTTGATTAGGCCAGGTTTTTCGTGAGACCTTGGTGACATTGGGAGCTTGTCGATGCAGTATGACCTTTCTATCTTGTATTCCCCACATCCTTTGTATGGGATTTGAACTTTAAGGTTGTGTGGTGGGGTAAATGGGGTGGTGGATTTGGATAACGTGGATGGGTCAACATATTGTGATGAGGTGGAGGGTAAAAATCCCCTATTTACATGCACTTGATGTTGTGGGACTTCTTTTAGGTGGTTGCAATACTGAAAGGCATCAGGATCACCAAGTATAGTGATTTTAGTGTCATTATAAGGGAATTTAATGCATTGGTGGTAGGTGGATGGCACAAACTTCATGGCATGGATCCATGGTTGGCTGAGGATGAGATTGTAGGGGAGTTCAATATCCAAAACATGAAATGTCGTATTGAGAGTGGCGGGCCCAACGCTTATGGGGAGTGTGATTACTCCTTTAGAGGAACGTTCTGCATCATCATAAGCTTTGATAATAATTCTCTTGGTAAGGTCCACACATGCTTCGGAGTAACCCAATATCATTACTAACTTTAGAGGACATATATTCAATCTAGCTCCACCGTCTACCAGGACCCGTCTAATCTTTTGTTTGTTAATGAAGACCTCGAGGTGAAGTGGGTCGGTGTGATTCGATTGTTGCAAGGGTACATCGCGTTTGGTGAAGTTGACGTGGTTAGAGGTGGCTAAGTGTCCCACCATGGCTTGGAATTGATTGACATTTAGATCCGTGGGAATGGAAGATTCCAGCAAAGCTCTATCAAGAATGGCTTTGTGCTCAGGGGATGGGCAAAGGAGCTCGAAGATGGATATTTGTGCTGGGGTCTTTTTTAGGTGGTCCAAGAGATTGTATTGGGTCTTCGGTTGTGCATTGGATGGATTGGATGAATTAGACAAGGTGCCCTACAGTGTTACCTTGGCCCTGCGAGCGGTGATGGCGCACTTGGGATGGGGTTTGATGGTGATCATGGAGACGTCATTATCAAAGGCACGAATGCTATTAATGATATACCCATATGCGACATTGTTGTAATTAACATGATCGTGTGGTTTGGTTCCTGAGGTGGAGGTTGTTCCGGATCCATGATTTTGTAAAGGATCCTGAAAGATAGTATGATCGGTATTGGAGGAACCTTGTGGATTATCTACAGTGACATCTCCTCGGTCAATGAAATCTTGTATAATGTTCTTCAGTTTATAATAGTTAGATGTTTTGTGCCCTTTGATTCTGTGATAATCACAAAACTCATCATTCCAAGAAGGTGGTTTAAATGTAGGGTCATATGGATTGACCTTCGATAATTGAATGAGGTTTGATTGTAACAACTTCTTGAGGATTGTCTCAATGGGTTCTGTTAAGGGTGCAAAGTTTCACCGAGGATTATTATTCCTTAGAGGTGGTCTTCTTTGATTATTTTGAATTGCGTTGGTTTGTTGTTGTTGTTGTTGTGATTTTTGTTGAACGATCGGTTGATTATTTTGCACTGGGGGTGCCTTAAGTGTGAAAACATGGCCGGTCCTATTGATTGATTTGGTGTCTATGACCCCATCATTGGTGGCATTCTTATTTTGTGACCAAAACTTATTATTGTCGTAAGGTGGGTTTTGGTTGGTTTCGTTCTTGTTGAAAATTTTGATTGTGCCCTTAGCTATGAGGGCTTTTTTAATGGCCGTTCCCTTTTCAACGACTTCTCTAAAGGAAGTGCAACAATGAATTTGCATTTGGTGCATGAGTTCTTTGTTCAATTTTCCACAAAAATCGGTACGAATTGGTCTTCAAGAATTTGGCATGGACACTTGCTAGCGAGGATCCTCCACCTTTAGAAGAAGGAGATGAAGGTTTCCCCATCTTCTTGTCTAGTATGGCATAATGTGGCAACATTCACATCCATCTCAATGTTATAAGAGAAGTGGGATATGAATTTATTTGCGAGTTTGGTCCATGTCTGAATCCCTGTGGGAAAGTGTGCGAACCATTCAAGCACTTGGCTTGCGAGGCTCCTTGGGAATAATCTCATCAAATATGTATGTTCATATGCAATCTCAAAACATGCTATGTGAAATTCCCGCACATGCTTCACGGGACTTCCTTTCCCCTATATTTTTTAAAGTTGGGTACATTGTAGTTTGGTGGGAAAGGTGGCATGTAAATGCTTTTGTTGAAGGGATAAGGACATAAGTCTTCCGTGGAATATCCCTTCTTATTGGTAGAGACTTGCATGTTCCTGAAGCATAGTTCTAGTGTTTGTATCTTGCGCACTATGGCCTCAAAGGAATTTAATGGTATGTTCAACACGTTTGCGGGTGTGTTTTGATGCGAGTTACCCATGCTTAGTGCTGATGTGTTTTGCGGTCCCAAGTTTGTGATGAGTGGGTTGGTGTTCATATTGAAAGGGATGTGTGATGAAGAGACATTTAGGTTTTGTTTGTTGGGTATGTATGTGGTATCAGGATTAATGTATTGATAATGGGACGAAACATTTGTGGTGTGTTGGTTTTGGATGTTTTGAGGATTTGTTTGGAAAAGGGGGTTTTGGTTTTGGATATGATGAGTGTTTTGGTGTGAAGCACTAGCATTTTGATTAATGTGTTGATAATTTTGGGGAATGGTGTGACTTTTAGTAGACCCAATATTTATGTGAGTGTTAGGTACAACATTGTTGTTTTGACTATTTGGATCCACATATTGTTGATTCAAGGCATTTTTATTAGTGGCATTGACATTTGTGAAAGTGTTGGGTATGACGTTATTGTTTTGATTTTGCAGGTCTACATATTGAAGGTTCCATATGTTGTCGTGTATAGACCCAAAGTTCATATTTGGTATGACATTGTTGTTTTGACTATTTGGGTACACATATTGATGATTCAAGGCATTCATATTGTTATTTTGACAAAGGGGATCTATGCTTGGATTGCCTAGATTGTTTTGAGGTCCAAGGTTCAAGTTTGCATTTGATGTGGTGTTTTGTCCCCTAGAAGTCACTATGTGCATTTTTTGTGTCCTTTTGTTTTGATTCATGTTCATTGAGGCAAAAGGATTTGCAAAGTTCAATGGTTGGGACACAACATTCATGTTGTTGGTGTCAAATGTCACATGGGATATTGTGGAATCTTGTGATGTTTGCCCTGCGATAATGGTGACAAGGTCCTGTGTTGGATTGGTGTGCTAGAAGAAGGTGTTATTTGTCCTAGGCTTTGTGTGGTATTGTTATATGGTGATCCTACAATCTTGTTAATGTCTACCCCGGGGGGAAGCTTGGTACCATTTTGCAAAAGTTTCATGAGGTAGCTTTGTGCATTCAAGGTGATCATCTCATCTAAAATTCACAACATCCTAGGGTCTTGGGAAGCTTCTTCAATTTCTTGTTGCTTTATTCCTTGGTCTTCTTCTCGTAAAAGCATGTTCTCAAAGGGATTACCCATGTTGGATGAGTTTCCAAATCTCATGGTGTTTGCAAGATGTTCTAAGGATTCTCCATTTCTTTTTGTTTTGCAACCGTGTCTCGACCATATAAGACCTACTAGTTTGTGGGAAAAAGAATTTATCCTAAGGATGAAAAAGCAATGTTTCTATGTTATGTTTTTGGCATTTTTAGATAAGATAGGGATGGTAATGCAAGGTAAGAATGCACTATGCAATGTTTTTGGTCTTTTAGGGATATAAGTATGCCTAATGACACTAAGGATAAAAATGTAAGGATATTTTTGATATTTTCTTAGAAGATAATGTAAATGGTATTAAGGTTGTACTTATGCAAATGACTAAATGTTTTGGAATGCTACTAAGGAGAGAGTAAGATTATGGTAGAGGTGAATGATTATTAGTCTTCAAAAAATTTAGATCCAAGAGGATACTATTGTCTACTAATGACCCTTTCAAAGCACAAGTTGGATTTGTCACGACCTTGAAATGTTGATGTGGAGAAAAGAATGATTGATTGAAGTGAGCTCGTGGGTTGAGGCTTCACTTTGAATGGACGGACTTACACTAGACTTGTGAGTAATAAGCCCGAATGGTGGTTGATTTAGAAAAGATATCAAGGTCTCTTGGTCCAATTTTGTACTTATGATGTAGTCAAGCTTCAACAATTTTTCCTTATGTTTCAACTTTAGGAAGACTAATGTTTTTAGGAACCTCTCTAAGGGTTGGATCCTAATGCTCTAATGATGGACTAAATGGTTTGGGAAATAATTTAATTCTAAGGAAGTGAAATTGAGTATGCAATCTGATCCTAAAAGGATGAGGCGAGTATGTAAATTGATACTAAGAGATGAATTGGGCCAACTAAATCTAAAGGGGTGCAAATTTATCCTAAAGGGATGAAGCTAATGGATATACAGAACTAGCAGGTTTGAAATGTTTTCGACACAATTACAGTCAGATTTGATTGGGAGAGAAAATTTCAAAGGATCCCCTAAAATGTTTTTGCTACAGATAAATGCATCACAGAGGACTGCGACTGCATCGCACAAAATGGTGACTATGTCACAAAGATCAGCAGATGCGTCACAGTATTGCAGATGTATTTCAGAAAGCTACAGATGCATTTCACTATCTAAGGGAGCCTAAAAATTAGTTTTCTATGTTTTGTTTGGCAGTTTTGTTGAAAATTTCAAAAAACACTTCACACATAAAAGACACTCAGCATATAGTTTGGTTGTGACTCCTAACTTGGCAACGTAATGTGTATGTTTAGGGGCATTCCAACCCTAAATTTCCACGAGTCTTATCACAATTCGACAAAAATTCACACACATAAGACAATTCTTATCCCTAAAGTCAAAGGTTGATGACAGCTTGTTCAAGCCGACAACTTGGAATCTCTGACTCAAATGCAAACACACTAATTTATGAGTGTGTCAATTATATTGTCTTTGCGAGAGAGGATGGATAGGGGCATCCTGCATTGGAAGGATGACGCAACCACCCTTTCCCCAGAAAGCTATGTATAGCTTATGTTAAGCTGAGGATTCCCATCTTATCTCTAGGGAGCCATAAGGTGAGAATCTAGAGAGGATTATGTGTCCTCTTGCCTTTCACAAACCACCACAAGGTTAAAGGGGTGGCCTCTAATCTAAAGGTGTCTAGTAATTGTTCGGGGGATCAGCACATTACAAGCATCCAACAAGCTACTTAAAGCTTTAACTAGTCCTACTAGGAGTCTCATATACACAAGGCATGCCTCCTTTCGAACTAGCATTGTACGATAAGTGCTAATACCAGTCAAGACTTGGCTTTCACATTATCCTATTTTGTATAGCGAACCAAATGAAAGTACTACTTGAGGTTGTTACCTTGGGGTGAGTACCTCTTTTCCCACCAAGGCAGACCTCTCTAAAAGGGTAACAAAAGTAGCGTAAGTGAAAATGCTTTTGATCTCCAAGTTAATACGATGATGCAAGGAGAGAGCATACACATTTGGACTTGCCCACACTAGACAAAGTTCACTGACCCTTAGAATTTAAATGTGTGGTGTGATTTTTGCAAATGTTCAGAAGAGATTTTGATTCCCATGATCACTTAGAGCATGAGGGAAGAGCATACACTTCTTCACAACATAAACAAAATCACCAAGCAAAGCAAACAATGATGTAATTTACTCTTCATTTTAGCCCAATGAATGTGAAATGCAAGTTCTTTTTAAGCCAAATGAGTGAAATATGCAGATTGTTGTTCTTTCTAACCTAATGCGTGAAAGATGCAAGTTGTTCTTTTTAACCAACGAGTGAAAAGATGCAAGTTGTGGTTCTTTTTAGCCCAAATGAGTGTTGTTCTTTTTAAGCCAAATGAGTGTGGTTTGCAAACAGATTATAGTTCTTTTTAAATCCAAATCAAAGTGTTCCTAACCTAACCACACACACATGAAAATGAAAGAAAACCCTGTAACAAGTAAGTTAGTGATTTTTAACAAAGGTCCTCCTCCAATGGATGCCACACAACTACAGACCAGAGATCAATAACAAAGAAAAACCCCTAACTCTACTGTGCAAACCAAAATATCAAATATGGAAGAAACCCTAAAATTTTGTTTTTACCAGTCGAATGCGTCACAGGGAACTGCAATTACATCACACAGAGAAGCTTATGCAGTTCACTGTTATGCGGATGCGTTGTAGAAATCTTCGAGGATGTCACACGGAATGGCAGCTGTGTCATACGAAGCAGCAACAATGTCTCTCTGTGCCTGCAAGCCAAAAAAGCAACAAAAATCCCTAATAGCAGATGAAAAAAGGTACCCTAATGATAAAGTGAAAACCCTAGGATTGCAGAATTGCTTCCCTAATTCCAGAAAGATGAGAAACTTTTAGACATTCATAGGGCATACTCAAATGATTAAACAAGTTTATACAAACCCTAGATAAACCCTTGAAACAACAAACCCTAATGATTCTAATGAAACCCTAATGAAATAAATAGCAGAACAGAGGGTTAGCAAAACAAATAGAGCATCAGACAATATGATTGAAACCTTGCAAGACCAAATGGGTTAGTCCGATAAAAAAGAAATGATGATATTCTGCCCTAAACACAGTCACATGTGTCGTAGAACCCTTCTGATGTGTTGCAAACTCCAGAGGATGCATCACGTCGTACAACTCATGCGTCTCATGAAGAAGTGAAAGTGTCACACAGACCTGCACATGCGTCACACTGTTCCTACAAACCCTAAATCATGAAATTTGTGGAATGTACGAACGATTCACGTCAGGTTCACCAAAGGATGTCAGGGAGAAATATTCTAAAACTTGCAAACAGTACAATGCATGCCCTAACAACTCAATGGAGTATTAAATAACCCAGGATTAAGCAAATGCAAGCATAAAACATGAAACCCTAGACTATTAGTGTAGATTCTCCATTGTTTCTCCCAAATTTTGTTACACTTTGCTCTCAGATTTGCAGACCTACAAACACAATGAGAAGCTCAAGAGTACGGTTATAGCAAAATCAAAGAGAAGATGCTCAAATTATGCAAGTGTGTAATGAAGAAACGAGGGTGAGAGAGTGCTTTTATAGAAGAGAGAATTTGAATGGAGGGCTGAGATTGAGAGTTTGACCTTTGATATTATGAAGGGTGTAGATTGATTAGGGTTCCTAGTCACCAGAGGACAAAGGATAATTTTTTATTTGAAGAAATGGTGAGGTGTAATATGATTTTTAAATTAAACAAATTGTGTTCATTTATTTAATTTATTTGTGAAAGGGGATTATGTAATGTGATTTAATTAAATAGGTGGAACCTATTTAATTAGGGCAAGACCTATAATTTAAATAAATATGTATTTATTTAAATTAATAGGGTAAAGTGGACATTGGGCTAGTGAATAATTAAATAATCAATTAATTATTTAATTATAGAAGGAATCAAAATAAAATTGCTAAGTAATTAAATAAATAAAATTTATTTAATTAAAAGCATAAGGGGAAAGTGAATTAATTAAATAATTAAATTATTAAAAATTATTTAATTAATAGCAGAATAAGATGAATCAGGTGTCGAAATGGCGTTCACAAGCTTGGGACATTTTTAAGTGTCTACAAGAAGAAGAACCTAGACAAAGAAGACCCATATGCAACATTGAAAAAGGACATAGCTCAACATATAGCATCATAGGAGAAATCATTTTAATAGGAGACTTTAACGCTACAATAGCAAATAGCCAAGCTCTTTGCCTTGGAAATAAAGAGAGTAAAAGACAACCTTTTTATGGTTAGAATAGGAAGAAAATCAAAAGTAAGAAAGAGACTCTCAAGACAAAAAAGGAGGTATCACATAGTACAAGGCAAAATTGTTGGGGAAATGCAGCTTGTATGATTTGATTACATGTAATGGGATAAAAGCATGGTTGAGTTCTGGGAACATTACAGGTCAAATTTACAATAGGCAAAGCATGGTTGATTATGTTATTTGTTCTCAGAACCTTATGACAAAGCTAACAGAAGTAGAGGTGAGGGGTTGTCCTATAGAAATGAAATTTGATCACAATCCTCTATATGTAAAGATCAATATGCAAAAGGAATTCAACATCAAGATAGGCGACAACAAAATCAAAAGAAAGTGACTCCTCTAGGCACAATCCTTTTGACTCATGAAAACCAAGAAATTTTTCAGACAACACTTGAAAAATAATTGCAAGAAATAAGAGATCGTGGGATGGATAATATAAACAAGGGAACAATAGGCAACAATAGGTTGATATCGATAATACACAAAGCTCTTAGTTTGTGCAAAAGGACTAGGCCTAAGAGATAATCCGTGGTATGATGAAGATTGCAAGATAGCAAAGAGAATGTTGAAAATCTATGGAAATAAAAAGGAATATGTAAAGTGTCGTTAAGGCATGGTTCGGTGGTTAAGTCGCTCGGTTGTAGTGGCGGCCACTAGAGTTCAAACCCCCGTTGGGCCAACGAGCTTGCAGGCTTTACGCCTTCGCTGGGCCAATGAGCTCGCAGGTTTGAAGTGTTCCTTCTTAGGGATGAGGTCCCCCATGTTGTGGCCTCACCGGTTCATCGCTCCGGGAAAAAGCGTTAGTGTGGAGCCAGAGGGCGTGTCATGCCAGTGTCACTGGTCACATTAAAAAGTTTACCAGGCGCATTATTTATTTTTTTTAAAAAGGAATATGTAAAGCTAGTGAGATCAAAGAAAGAGGGTTACATGCAAGCAAGAAGGAAAGAGTTGATTCTTCTTGGGAAACACAATTCTAGAGCCTTCTGGAAAGAATTGCAACAAAAAAACACAACTACATAGAACAATATCATGGACTCCCAATGGTTGGAATATGCAAGGGCTGTTATATGATAGTGTTCAAAATAAAGACATCTCCCAGTAATCAATTCAACAGCTAAACTCTTCTCCATGAAAGACATCAAGGATGGAATTAAAAAGCTTGCAGTGGGTAAGGCACGAGACATATATGGCTTAAAAGTAGAATACATAAAATGGGGCGTGGAAGCCCTCACATCACACATCAAAAGAATATTTAATGGGGTCATTCAAAATGGTTTTCTAGTAAATTAGACAACCAGTGTCGTCATTCCATTACTCAAAAGTGGAGATGTCAACAACCCTTCAAACTACCACACTATAATGATCAATTCTCTTTTCGAGAAACTCTTCAGGAGTATGGTAGAGTGTCGAATCAGTATTTGGCCAAAAAAGGAGGGAAAAAGGGTAAAAGGACAAGTAGGTTTTAGACCAAAACACTCTACAATTGATCATTACATTACCCTCAGACACTTGATTGAGAAGGTCTGGGATAAACAAGGAGATGAGGTCTTATGTTGCTTCATTTACTTCAAGAAGCATTTGATATTGTTCCTAGAAGAAAATTATGGAGTAGAATGGAAGGGTTGGGAATTCTAAAAATGTATAGGGTTGTTGTCCATAGGTTGTATGCTCAAGTTCGGGCCAAATCATAACCAAGCATGGACTATCAAAATGTTTCAGGAGTGGCATTAGGGTCAAATAGGGATGTTTGTTATCTCCTACCCTGTTTGGACTATACATTGACATATTAGAGGAATGGATAGACAAGTTTGGTGGTGGGGGTGTTCACTTGGCCAATTAAGTAATAAAGTTTCTTTTGTATGTTGATGATCTTATTTTAATGGGAAAAACAATGCACACTTTGAGAGAACACTTGAAAGCTCTAGAATTGTTTTGTCAAGAAGTTGGGATGCAAGTGAACACTAGAAAAACTGAGATCATGATCTTTACTTTGAAGAGAAAGAAGGTTTAGATACAATTTGTTTTTGAAGGCCTCGATTCTGACAAAAAATTCAGTTGCGAGACGTGTAGAGCAAACAAGATCAAGGTGGATGGAAAGTGTTATACTCATTGCATAATAGATATCTTGGCCTTGCAAGTGGTTAATGAATATAAATATCTTGGCCTCGATTCCGACAAAAAATTCAGTTGGGAGACATGTAGAGCAAACAAGATCAAGGTGGATGGAAAGTGTTATACTCATTGCATAATAGATGCAAAAAGGTTGAATTGTGGGATTGGAAAACTAAGAAAACTCTTTTTGGGTTGTTAGTGGTGTCGATGGTGTTATATGGGTGTGAAGCTTGGGGTAGCAACACGTCAACGATGAAGTGGAGACATATAAAAAGGTTACAAAAGCACCTAATCACAAATAATTTCAAAATAAAAACATTAGTCTCTTATGAGATTGCCTTAGCTAAAGTCACTGCCTTTCATTTGGAAGCATCGGCCTTGATTTGGCTGCTAAGCTATTTAAAGAGCTAGAGAGCATGGAGTTGCTCTGCTGGCCCAAATGGCACTAGAGGAAAAATTAGATAGAAGGAAAGCACGTGGATGGAATAGAATGACAAGTGGATGCATAAGTGGGATATTAGCATGAAAGAATGCCTAAATATTAATGGGGCAATCAAAAAGCACGTGCGTCAAAAAGTCAAAGTAAGCATGTGGACAAGGCAACTTGGGAGGAAAAGAGAATACTATATCAAGCACTTCAATCCTTTTTATGACCACACACAAAAAAACTATATAGGTGCAAAAATAAAATAGAAAGCAAAGATGTTAATGACCCAACTAAGGACTAGTTCACACCAGCTTAGGTGTGAAACTAGAAGATGGACAATGCCAAAAAAAGACTGGGCAAATAGAATATGTTGTTTTTGTACGTTGGGCCAGCGGAGACAGAATGACACTACATCATGGAGTATTTGGCTTACAAGGATATTTGAGCCAATTACATTGATATCTCAAGAATGTGGACTCCTTATCTAACATGTTCGAAGAAGAAGAAAATAACAAAAATCATAGACTATTTGATCAAGATTCACAACAGAAGATCCAGGATACAAAAGGAAACAAAGGTCAATTAGTGGGAAGCTTGCTTGTTGGTGGCATTGGTGCATAGCAACGTGGTTGGGTATCCAATGGTCCCATAGGCTGCTTGCCCTCGTGGACATTATTAAAAACCTTCATTCATTCATTCTAATATTTTTTAAAGAAAGTAAGCTTGTTTATGTGGTTTGAGTGTAAAAAGAAAAAGGGGGCTTTTTGTATAGGGAAAAAAGGGTATTTTTTATTCAACTATCCCAGTTGTGTAAAGACATGAATTATCTCCTCTCATTCTTGTTTTAATATTTTTCATCCATTTCATAACAAAGATAATGTGAGTTAGCCTTAATTGAGTTATGAGAATCTTTACTCTCTGAAGGATATTTGCCCCTTTATAAACCTTTTGTTGGTGATTATAAGTGGAGTTGAATTCAATCAGGTAATATTTTCTCTTTCTCTTTAACCTCTATTCCCACATAGACTTGTGGAATTTACCTATAGCAAATTCTTCTATTTCTTTGTTATTATTAGGACATGCATTCAAGCGAATGTTTCATTTGCTTAACCACTTGAAGGGTTGTCTCATCTAGTACTTCTTTCTATTGTTCAAGATTTTTTTGATAACAACCTTGGGCCATCTATTTGCCTCCATCTACTTGATTTTTTTCAAATATCTTAGGAGATGCACCATTGTAATGGCTTCCATAGTAAATCTACCAACTTCAGCTAAAAGAATTTCATAAGGGAATGAAGCTTTTAGTTTGAATTTGATTATGATCATGCATTTTTTTATTTTCTCTATTTGCTTCAATTATAAGTCTAAAGTGCTACTAGCCCATAATTTGCACCCATAAAGCACCACCAGAATTACTAATAGTCTGAATAGAATCTGTATAGTTTTCCAATCCCATAACTTCACCTCTCTACTTCTATTTTGCAAAGAAAAAGAGTTCTCCAACCTCTCGAAGTTCTCTTCCTTCTACAAATTTCCCAACTAACTTTGTTGTTAAAGTTAGTCCTATGGTATTTGTACTCTATTACTTCTAAAATACTACATTCAAAATAAAATTTAAACTAATCTTTTTTCTTTCTATTGGAAAAGACCATGATCTTGGTCTTACTAGTTTTAACTATTAGGGAAGGTGTCTCAACCTTGCATCCTTATGTTAAGAATATAAAAAGGTAATTTTTGGGCTATAGAATAGAAAAGCTCAATTTCTAAACTATAAGCTATAGAGGTCATTTTTTACCCTAAAAAATGTCAAAGTGGATTGTAACTGGTAAGCCAGTTATAAAGGCGTGGGTCTCTTCAAACTCTATAATTTTTTTTAAAAGGCAGAATTGACTTCTCGAATCAAAAGTTATAGCCTTTGGAAGTTGGGTCTCCTACATAAAAAATGTAAGAGCATCTATAACTCATAAGAGAATTGTAAGGGGGAGTTATACTTGTTGACCAACTTATGATACATGTTATGACACATCATAAGGCATCTTTGAATAGATATAATGGATCCAAATGTAACACTCAATTTGGCTAGTGGATTATGACAAGCTTATGGTAGGTGGAAAGAATATGCTATTTTTAGCTTGTGGACTCATCTTGGGGATTAGGCAGACATAGTAACTAGGAATTTGTGCACCACATTTAGGGTGGTTTTAGCTCATGGTTTCCTAACTACCATTTTATGGTTTCATGTATTGCTTCCCTATTTATTGGGTGTTTGAGATGGAGGTTTTGATAGTGAATTTTGTAAATAATATTATGTTGCTAGTATTACTCTAGATCTTTTTTTGGTGATACTCATGTAAATGTATAGACTATGCAAGTGTATTGTAAGTGTTTATTATTGAATAATACATCAAGTTCCTTTAGAGTGTTAGTTTTTTCTCCCAAAAAGTTATCCCCATGTAAATCACTATGTTATGGTATATTTATTTTGTATTTATTTCCTTGTACCTTTATGATTAATATAATTTTTACACATACCTCCTCTCATAGATTAGTGTAGGAAGCATATTCTGGACCTCTGCTTCCTTTCATTCGATATCAAATCTTAATCACCTCAAATTCTAGGTGTTAGGGACAAGGATTTTTTGTACTAATCTTGTATCGAGTGGGAGATTGCGCAAAAGATCTTGTTGCACGAAAAATGCCAAGGACATCAAGGATAGAAATGGAGAAGTTCTCATACATAAACTTTGAGCTTTGGAAACTCAAGATGGAGGATATGTTCGTGGATAGAGATATATGGGTTGTAGTATCCATATCTAAACCTACTGTTATATCACAATAAGATCAGGACAAAATGGAAAAAAAAGCAAAGGGTCTCATTAGGCTCTATTTAACAAACTTTATATTGTTGAATGTACATGAAGAAGTCACCACCGTAACTCTTTGGAAGAAGGGTGAGATTTATTAGGCTAAATCCATGGTAAATAAAAAACTTTTACTAATAAAAAAGTTATATACCCTCAAGATATAGGATAGTGGTCATATGGCCGACCACCTTAATGTACCCAGTTGCACTTCATTAGAGTGAAGATGGAGGAGGAGGATAGTTGCATTACTTTTCTATGTTCTTTGCCAGACTCGTGGGATCACTTGGTGATTGCAATTAGGAGTACTACATCTAAACTCAAGATGGATGAGGTTGTTGCATCATTAATTTTAAAGGAAATGTAGAGAAAAACTTCTGAATCAGCCAAGGAAGCCCTAGTTGCTCATGGAAGATTGAAAGAGGAGGCCAAGAAGAAGGACTAGAAAAAGATAGATCCAGATTCAAATCTTGTATGGATCCAAATATAATAGAAATACCAAGGCTAATTGTTGGAATTGTGACAAACCTAGGCATTTCAAAAGAGACTACAAGGAGGAGAAAAAGAAAAAGACACATGATTATGATGATGAGTCTAAAAAGCCTTCTCAGAATGATGGTGATGCCTCTATTGCAGCCTTGGAAACACATGCATCAAAAGGTGTTTGGTTGGTAGACTCCAAAGCTTCTTTCCATATAACCTCACATTGGTGTTGGCTCTCAAAGTATGAAGAATATGATGGTGTGAAGGTTTGCTTGGGAGATGACTCTTACTTGAAGATTATTGCATGTGGAAGAGTTTTGATCCAATTCCTTGATGGATGTGTGAAGGGGATCAATGGTGTACTACTATAATGGATGAAAAGAGGGTCGATTGATTTGATTGATAGTTTGATTAGATCCTCCTTTCACTTCATACATTCAAGGACATTTAACCGAGTTGAATCACAACTTTTGCAAGAGGACTCAACTATCAGGTTTGCTGTCACTTACAATGCTAAGGAAACTTGGAATTTGTTGATTAATTTGTTAAACCCTAGCCTGATTAAGCCTAAAATCCTAAATATGCAAAATCACAAGCAAACAGATAAAACACGACAAATGCTCGCACATAAAGATACTAAATACAAATTAGATACATACCAGATTTTAGATTTTAGAATGCAGAAACTTCAGGGTCGAAAGAGTGGGCACCCAAGCCCAAGGTGGTACTTTTTATAAGGGCTTCGGGATATTTTCTGCTATAGACTGCAACCACTTCAGAGATTTTTGGCACTACAAAAATAGAGGTCAAAAGAGTGGGCGCTCTTGACCTTTTAGTGATATTTCCTACCTTTTTCTTTAGATTCAGGATCCTTATGCTCTGCAATGATCCTCTACAACTCCTCTCTGGAAGATTTAATACCTGTCACCTACAATCACAAGAGAGGGGTTGGAAGTTGTGGTGTTTAGGATCTTACCTCGGTCAAGCCCCAGAATGGCATTTAAGCCTTCCAACATCGTTGTTAGATAGTGTGTGTCCTTGGTGGATAGAGGCAAAAACAATGATAAAGTAGATAAATTGAATCACAAATAGATATCACCTCAGAGGTGTAGCTCTCAAGGAGATGAAGATCTTTCACACCATGAGAAGATGAAGCCAAATCTACAATAACAAACACAACAACAACACAATTATGATTTGCAACACACAAATGCCTTGAATGCTTTATGATCATAAGTTTGCCTTAATCTTAAAATCATCTTCTAGTTTTCAAATGAAGTCCTAACCATGCTTATATATGCATTCCCGCTAATATTTGTAATTTAAATTTAAGATGATGACAAGGAACACCTTTTAACGGTCCAAACCGACATGAATTTGGGACCCCGACAAAATAGGGTTGGACTAGGGCACGAATGCACTTGTCTAGGGGCCTATTTTGGGTCTGGATTTAGCTCAAGGTTCACCCCTAGGTCCCATTTGACATGGGTTTCGGAGGATTTTGCTTCATGATTCATTTCTAATATGCATGATCAAAGCTAAGGGACCCGGGAGCTAAACTTAGGAGGTAAAAGTCCTAGGGGATATTTTATGACATAACAGTTACATATCCCCAGTTCAACATGAAATTTACTTTTAGTTAGTTAGCTTGATGATATGGGACCACAAGTTGTTTTCTCTAGTGGAGGGTGTAAGATGGTGCAAGGAAATATGGTGCTTGCTAAGGGTGTTCGTGTGAGTGCTTTATTTAAGCTAGATGCATGCACAATTCAGTGCAATAGTTCCTATATTCTTGTAGTGAAGAGATCTACAAATTCTACACTCTCACCATGAGAACCAACAATAAAGATGAGTGTTGCATCTACTTTTGATGGTCATGTTTTCTAGGTAACTAATGGTGTTCTTGCTTTAGAGACCAAGTTACCTATGTAGAAAACAATATTATGGCACTAAAGAATGGGTCACACAAATGAGAAGAGTCTAAGGAAACTCAAAAGTAAAAATATTGTAGAGGGATTAAATGATTGTGAATTTCTATGAACATTGCATATATGGAAAACAAAACCATGTTTAGTTTTACTCGAGTTCTCACAAATCTTTTTTGGGGTGTTGGACATAATTCATTATGATGTTTTTGGTCCTGTAAATGCTCCTTCTATTTCAAAATCTTTGTATTATGTATCTTTCATAGATGACTACTCTAGAATGACATGGATGTATTTCATTAGAAGCAAATCTAAAGTCTTCAATCATTTTAGAGAGTTTAAGGCTCTTGTAGAAAATCAAATTGGTAAGAAGCTTAAAGTTTTGAGAAATGATACTGGTGATGAGTTTTGTTTGGTAGACTTTGATAGATTTTGTAAGGAGCAAGGGATAGAGAGATATAAAACAAGTCCATATACCCTTAGTAGAATGGAGTTGTAGAAAGAATGATCAGGACATAGATGGAGAGGGCTAGGAGTATGCTTAGTGAAGCTAACTTAGAACAAAATTTCTAGGAAGAAGTGGTTTCTATGGTTTGTTACTTGATTAACAGGTCTCCTACATCAATTCTTATGTATAAGACTCTTATGGATGCTTGGTTAAGCAAAAATCCCTTTTGGTTGTAAGGAACATGCTCATGTGCCTAAGGAGAGGCGATCAAAACTGGAGAACAAGGCAATTAAGTGTATCTTCATTGGCTATGGTGTTGGTGTGAAAGGGTACAAGCTTTGGGATCCTATGGCTAAGAGAGTTTTGTACAACAAAGGTGTTATATTCATACAGAGTAAGCCTTCTCCAATAGCTTTACAACTAGAAGAGGATAAGAAGAAAGATGTGGTTCAATTACTCCTTAAGACCAAGAAAATTGAACCATAAGCTCATGGAGGACCTAACAAGGAAGAGATCTTAGATAGTTTAGATAGTTCCAAAGAGGAGGTGGAACCTCCACATCAACTCTTGAGGAGATCCACTTAGCATAGATAGTAACAAGATAGGTATGCTCCTAATTGGAGATGTATTTTTTCTTTGATTATTAACATAAATGAGCCTAGAATTGTGAAGGAGGCATTGGGTATGGATGATTTTAAGTCTTGGAGTGTAGCTTTGGATTAGGAGTGGTTGCATTGAATAAAAAACACACATGGGACTTAGTGCCTTTGCCCAATGGTTGGAAATCCATTGGTTGTAAATGGTGTTCAAAAGGAAGATCTATTCTGATGGAAGTGTTGAGAGGTACAAGGCCAGACTGGTTGTGAAGAGATGTTCCCAAGTTGAGGGAATTGATTATGGTGAGATTTTTTCTAGTTGCTAACCTGACATCCATTTAGTTCTTACTATCTATTGTAGTAGCCTTTGATCTTGAGATTGAACAAATGGATGCGAAAACATCTTTCTTCATGGTGATTTGGATGAAGAGACCTACATGACAGAACCAAAGCACTATGTGGAAGAAGGTAAAGGATATTTAGTTTGTAAGTTGAAAAGTCTTTGTATAGTCTCAAATAGTCTCATAAGAAGTGTTAATATAAGTTTGATTCCTTTATGTTGGATTTGGGATTTAAATGAGGTCTAAATCAGATCATTGCATCTATTATAACATGGACAATGATCAATTCCTTGTTATTTCTTTGTAAGTTGATGATATGTTTTTTGGTAATAGTAAGGATGTGATTTGTAACTTTAAGTCTCAACTTTTAGCATGTTTTGAGATGGACTTAGGGGTCACTGGATATATTTTTGGTATGTAGATTAGAATAGATAAAGTAAACATAAAACTTTGGTTAGACCAAAGCAAGAATATAAACTTAATGTTAGAGAGATTTGGCATAACAACTTGTAGACCATTGTGTATTCCTATCTTGTTGGGAGCTAAATTATCTATAGATTAGTGTCTAACTTCACCAAGTGAGATGGAGGACATGACTTGAGTACCTTATGATAGTGAAGTTGGAGATTAATGTATTCTATATGGTTTGTATTAGACCAAACATTGCCCAAGTAGTGGGAGTCTTGAGCATCTTTATGGCTAATCTTGGATGAGATCATTGGGATGCAAATTATCTAAATTATCTATAGATTAGTGTCTAACTTCACCCCGAGTGAGATGGAGGACATGACTTGAGTACCTTATGATAGTGAAGTTGGGAGCTTAATGTATTCTATATGGTTTGTATAAGACCAAACATTGCCCAAGTAGTGGGAGTCTTGAGCATCTTTATGGCTAATCTTGGGCGAGATCATTGGGATGCAAAAAAGAAGGTCTTCAAATATTTGTTAGGAACCTTCAAGTACTCTATTTTTTTTATCATGGTGATTCTACAAGGTACCAACACTTGGTGGATATTCATGGATTTGTAGATTCATATTGGGTAGGAGATATTGATCTAGCAGAAGATCCACTAGTGAATATGTGTTCAGTTTATTTGGTGGTGCTAGTTGGATGAGTAAATGATAGGTTGTCATAACTTTGTCTACTACAAAGGTTGAGTACATGGTGTCTTATAAGGAGGCCATATAGATTAAGAGATTATGTTCAGATGTGGGGTTGAATCAAAGAGATATCAAAGTTCTTTGTGATAGTTAGAGTACCACATGTCTAACAAAGAATCTAACCTTTCATACAAGGATGAAGAATAGTGATGTCCAGTGCTATTTTTTTCATGATATGGTAGATAATGGGAGTGAGATGCTAGAGAAAATTGATAGTTTACAAAATGTTGTAGATGCATTGATGAAGCCAATGAACACAAAGAAGTTTAGGCGGTGTTGTCAATTTATGGGTCTCTCAATCCTTGGCAATTAGTTGATAGTGTTAGTACTCCCTTTTCTCTTGCAAGGTGTTTGACAAGTGGGAGAATGTTAGGAACAGTCTCTCAACCTTGCATCCTAATGTTAAGAACAAAAAAGTGCAAATTTTGGGCTATAGAACATTTTTTTGGGGTTATAAGAAATTATCCCATTGTTGGAGGTTGGTGGTTGGGTTTCCTTTTTTGTGTATGTTGATCTCATTCTACCCAAGACAATTGTATATACTATGCTATGGTCTAATTTTAATTATATAGGGGGATCTTCAATCACAACCTTCGTTATCCTTTCAATCAAGATTTGTGAGCAAATGACATAATCAACAATGCTTGCACCATTATAAGTTTTGCATGTGCAATTTCCAAATTTTTTCACTTATACCATTTCAAGTAACTAAACCATAAGTACTACATAAATTTAGAATTTATTCACCAAAATGAGTAATGCCCCCATTATCATTTGAACATCTTGACAATTGGTGATTTTATTTCTTGACGAGCTATAAAGAATTTAATGTTAGGAATTGCATGCAGAAGACATCAATTAAATGCAAATAAAGATTAGATAGAGGAATGAAAAATACACAGAAATAATAACAGCGAGAGACAATTTTTAATGTGGTTCACCCAAACTCGGGCTACATCTACCAACAAAGAGTCCAATATTATTATCCAACAAATCAAACCAATTACAACCAACAATCCTTGCAACTCAATACCGCTGCAAATGCTACAATACAATATCCACGGAAACCCTAACCCTTAGCTATTTTTATCAAACTTATGTCGGTTACAAAATAGTTTTTTTTATGTTGGCCAATAGAAAAGATAACTCCTGATGCCTTTATAAAATAATAAAAGTCGTTTGAGGTTTCGAGGGCGCTGCCCTTGGACCCTGCAAGAGGCACTGCCCCTTGACCCCATCTTGGGGGCGCTGTCCCCAAACCCCCATTAAATAATTTGGGGGGAAACCGCGCCGATAAAAGTGGGGAAAATTTAACCTCCAAGTGTGATTAGGCTCCATATAACAAAATTTAACCTCCTTACTACAAATAATTCTAGTTTGTTAACCTCATTGTTAAAAAATATATACATTAAAAATCCCTTTCTATTTGGTAGTTTCCATTGTAAAGAAATAATAAGCATCTCTAAATAAATTTCTTAGGATAAATTAATTAATTATTATTAATATTAAATATTTTAGTTTAGGAAACTGAATTTGGAATAATGAATATGTTGAAATTAAACACTTGGAATTAATTTAAACAAAATTATGTATTTGAATCTAGGTTTGATGTAGAATATGACTCTACCAAGTGTCTTGAAATGATTAGTCAAAGTTGCAAAAAAATAGGATTAGTAAGATGAGTGGGCCATAAGATGTAAAATCCCTACTTTCCTAACAAAACCATTTACATGAATATGGAATCAATCCCACAAGTGTGGATCTAAATCAAAACTATAAATTTGATCTCTACTTGTGGACCTAATCTCAAGTAATTTTTAGAATTTCACGGTTTGCTCAATTTGAAGTATGTTGTTTGTTCTAGCACAAAATGGTTCTCGTGCTTCCTAGTTTGCATGTGGCAAGGATAATTAATTCATTGTGTCAAACCATGTAAGGGATGTCTACTAGATGTTCTAGGATGTGTTCTATGAGGTGTTCAAATCATGTGTTTACTAGATGTTCTAAATAAATTAGGTTTTTTCCTTAAATGCATCAACCTAACATGAAATTTAATTATTATGTGCTTCAAGTTAGCTCACAACAATTAATTGGAGAGAAAACAACTAGGCCCAAATTTGAATTTTACTTTTGAAATGAAGAGTTCATTTTTACAACTATAGATCTAATCCAAGACAAGAGAATGGATAAACTAAGGATCAGGTCTAAACCCTAGGAATAAGTGCATATGGAAATAAAATCCAAGGCCACATTATTTACCAACTCCCACAATCAAATAATTATTTTTACACACTAGGGTTATTGTTTTAGGGACAAATAAGTCATAGTGAATCCTAAATGAAGGAGAAAAGTGCAAAGTACGCAATTTTCACGATCAAATTTTGCCCCAACTTTAACTTGCATGTGAACTACCACGAGAATGCATATCAAAGTTAAAACACACACAACCAACATGAAAAGTATGGAAGAAAAATATTTGAATAAGTAGCATCTAAAAGAAGCATAAACACAACTGCTAACTACATGTAGAAAAAGTAAATGGTATTACCTTTCGACAACTAGATACTACACTCAATGGCTAAAATGGTACCACACTTGGTAGCTAGATATTGTGTTAAACAACTAAAATGGTACTACACTTGACAACTAGATAAACATGTGATAGTCCTTGAGACTATATTAAAGATCGAGTGGTGTTAGAACCATATATGCTCCCTCTAATTAATTGCTTACAAAGAATGTAATTAAATTGGAGGAGAGTGGATATAGATATAGAAGTCTCAATGATTGTACAACAATATGAAGGTAGCAACATGTAATGCCGTTAGAAAGATATAATTTGGCATGCTCATAAAAGAACGTATAAAGATAAGCAAAAATATGCGCCCAATGTTGCCCCCAAGTAGGGTAGTGAGAAAATATCCTTGATTGCTAGATAAAATATCTTGTAAGCACAAATGAGTGTTGGATATCGTCATGAAAAAACATGAGCACAAGGTATAATGATAGTCAATATAAACATGGATTGAGCATAGAATCATAAGATGTGATCATGATAATCATGGAAGATCTTGTAATAACCAAAAATAAAGATCATGTTAGTAACATGTGATTTAAAAGTAGTAAATGTGAGTACATAAATATCATTGGCATGTATGACTAAGATAAGATCATGTATGATGTAAATAATTTGTTCATGCTGGAGATCCTACTATCATATAGGAAAAAGATATCAATAATAGAATACATAAGTACATATAATGATAATTATGAAAGGTCATATGAAATACCCTTGGTAGTGTGCCAATAGAGCAACGAACATTATCAAATATAGTAATTTATTGTTTGGTAATTATGATCTATTGTTTTGAAGGCAATAATATTTGATGAGATACAATCAAATTTAATAGTGATATATGTAAGAGAATACATTCAAATTTAACAGTGATATATGCAAGAGGATACATTCAGATCTAACAAAGGTATAAGCAGAATTGAAAGAGATTGTTCAAATATGTATAAAGTGCCATTTGTGAAATGAGAAAGAGGTGTAGAGTGTAGTGTGAAATAGATATCTATAAGACACCTACAGATATGCAAATAGAGAATTAAAGGTAGATTTGTATAAGAGGATATAATGCATATATAGAAGAACTAAAGACATAAATATAGGAGTCTACGCAGAGATAGAGGACAAGTTTGGGCAAATCCCAAGGAAGAGATTTATGAGAATATAATGCTATGATTAAGATCAATTTTATGAAAAGTGTTTGTGCATGATTGTGACCAGATTTGGGAAAAGAGTGTGCATCATTTGGATAAAATTTGAAAGGAAGAACATAGTGTGATTTGATATAGGTTTGTGAAGAAAGGATATTGTGTGAGTTGTAATCAGATTTGTAGAATATAGTGATCCATATAAGTAGAATGTTGGTGCCTTAATGAGAGATTGGTTTCTCTTACTGGGTTGGTGCGTAGTTACAGATTGGTGCTCAAGAAATCTACAAGTAGGGATTAGTGTCTTTAGTTGGTTGGTGCTCACAAATCATATAAGAGGGGATTGGTGTCTCCTTTAGGTTGGAGCCTACAAAGATTGTAAAAGAGATTTATATATAAGCAATATTTGCCGTGGTTTTCTCCAGTAAGGGTTTCCATGTAAATCTTGTGTTTTTCTTGTGGTGCATCATTGATAGATCTTGTGTGATTGATATTGTTGTGGTTGTTAAGTTGTGAAAACATCAAAGTTTGTATTATACTGATTCACCCCCCCTCTCAGTATAATTGTGAGTTTTTCAAGAATGTGAACATAAGTGGATAATGTCCACAACATGCCCCCGATGGTGGAGACCCTAGAGTAAGTAGCTAATGAATAATAACAATGAAGATGAATGATGTTAATAAGATCATGATTGTGTAACAGTTGGCCATCAATAATAATCAAGACAAAATCACATGTCCCAAATTAAAAATATAATGATTATTCCCAACTGATTAGGTTTGAATTTACCTCACAATTCTTCTTTTGCATATGAAGTTTTAGGATTTTTCTAGAGGACTATAATAACAAAAATTGCATAATCTACAATTCCTTTATTGTGTTTTTCACCTATTTATCCCTTTACTCATCTTGAGTGTTTTTTTACCCTATTTTGGTTTATTTTTCCTTTCCCAAGCCATCCCTATTCTTTTTCATAACCATCTTATCCTTTTCCCCAAACATTTATTTATTTTTCCCTTTTATTGAATGTGTTATCCCCTTGTTTTTGTAACTCTTACTCTTTCTTTCAATCATTTTAAATACCTTCTTTTCCTTTGACCAAAATATCAAATATATCATTATCTCTCTTATGTGTAGTCAACCCTCTTATTTTCCCCCTTGAATATTACATCTTGCAGGTTATCCTAACTAATGATCACAACCCTTAGATAACCCCCATATTGGATCTCCTCAAAATTTAGGCCTCCTAATGGGAAGAGACTAGGCCACCCTCCTACCCTAAGTAGGGTGGTAGCCAAGTCATTGAATCCCCATTTCCAAAATTTAATGGTAGGTGTATGATGGTGATTAGGCATCCATACTATGGTTTGTCAACTTCCCTTCTGTAATGTCTAAAATTTGAATCTAGTCTAAGATTAGTGAAATAATCTAGCTAGAAACAAACTTCTACAATTACATGAGGATCAAGCTAGTTCCAAAGGATAAGATCCTACTGCTATCCAATTAGAAAGAGCAGAATAACTCTAGCAAGATCCTATTTAGCTCTATACTAAGAAATTAAAACAATTTGCAAGGATAGTACTTTAAGGAATAGTGAAAGACAATAAATTTCTAGAAATCCAAAACTAATATCACGGAAGTGAATGTAGAATAAGAAAGAGATAAGAAATAGGAACCTAACACTAAAGGGAGAGGGTGGTGGCCTAGGACTTCAGTACATTGCAAGGACGTTTGTACAACATACTATCTCCACTCAGTAATCAAACTCAAGAATTCTATACTGTATGATCTTGTCCAAGCTTATAACCTCATCCAATATGTGTGGAAAACCATAATGAGCACCCAACATTTGAATATACTAAGAAATCAATGAAATGAAACATTTAATCATACGAAAATGAATAATAAAGAGAGAGGGAAGAAATAAGCAAACTTTCGTGTGTTTGAATCTACTCTATCAACCTACACAACACATAACCAAAAAAGGGGGTTGGGGCTGCTTGGGAGCTTGCCTAAGTCAAGCCCTTATTTTGATCTTTCAACCTCCATGAGCAACCACTTTGAAATAACAAAAATAATAGTGTGTGTTCTTATTCATAAGTGTGTCTAGGAAGATAAAGAGCATGACAAAAATAAATAAACTAGAAGTATTATCCCTACTCTACGGGGAGAAAAATACTCTAGTGCGTAAAAGGCAAGCAAAGTGGTTATCTACACCGGCGATTTGCCAAAATGCAAATGAATCAATGTACGCAAAAACCAAGAATAACATTATTTCTTCGCAAAGGAACAATGTTACTAGGTTTCAAAATCATAGAGGAGGCTACAAGCCCCTTGACGATAGAAATTTGAAAGTGAACAACTTCAAACCCTTGTGAGAGAGCCTCTTCCAAGCTCCAAATACAACCAAGATCCCATGAAGTTGAGAATGGGAGATGCTAAAACATGGAGGAGCACCCAAATCTCTAAAATCTTCTTGTGAGAGCTTTAGCAACAATCTACAAATAGTTTTATGTGTTTTTTCTTCAATAGTGTGAGAGAGAACCTAAGATTTTTTTCAAAAAGTCAAGAGAGAGCTTCCTTTTCCTCAATCTTGCAATTGTGCATGCCAAGAGGGAATTTGGAAGAGTCAGGTATGCTATAGGGGTCGTTTCACTACTGCTTGAGCGTTACCATTGACGGATTCTGGAGAGGAAGCAAGGGAAACAACGTTTAATTTTTTTTGGAATATTTAGGACGCTAACACATCGCAAAGACATCCGTACATAGCCCTTGCATCCTAGGAATATTTGCCTAAATTTTGCATGCGTTCTCACAAATTTCTAATAAATAAACATCTAGTATAAATTTTGGCAAACCTTAGTGTTGGGTAAAATAGGCTAAGGCTTAGGTTCAATGACCCTACAAACATGCTACAAGCGTGGAAACCAAAGCGAGTCAAAACATAAAGTGAAATTGTGAGGGTACACAATTTTCTATGTTACACCTTCAAAAATATATAAATAAGAGCCGTCATTTTTTCATCTTAAAGACATGAATAATCAATTTCTCACTTATCACTATATTTCTACTATTTTCTTTGAAGGAGTGAGTGTGTTTGAGTTGATACTACATTGAAGCATTATTGTGGCAACCTTTCCAAGCTCTATAACAATTTTTTAGGCTCACAAACATTGTTGTAGATAGTTCTTTATTGTTAGGTAGCTATTTTCTTTAGATTTTCCATTATTCCTTCTTTCTTGTTCCATTATAGTTTAGCCTGATTTCCCCTAATTCTACTTTTTTCTTCCTATCCCTCTTCACTCTCAATCTATTTTTAATTCCCTTTATGTTCATTTGACCTCCCTTTTCTATCTCCCACCTTATCTTTTTCACCTCCTATCCCTAGTTTTCTTAGTTGTCCTTTTCCTTCCCAATCTCCCTTTAGATTCCACCAATTTCTCCCTAATTTTTTGTTTTCCACTTCTCCTCTCATCATTCTTTCCACCTAATCCATTTTCTCTTTATTTTGTTTCCATTTTAGGTTCTCAATTTTTCTCCCCATCTCTCTTTACATGTCCTAGTTTCCTTATTGCTATTTCCTTTGTCCATTAGGGTTTTACTTTCTATGTTTTTAATTAGGTTGATTTCATGGAGATTTAATTTTTAGTATATTTTCCATCTTTGTGCTAAGTTTATTCATGCTTGAAATCCCACAAGGGGACTAACCAAGACAAACTCCCCCTTAACAATTTTGTTTTGTAGGGTTGCCACATAGAATTTGTGTTTGTAGGCATTATACAAGAAAATCTATGATGAATCTACAAAAGGTGATAGAAGGGGAAATTGTTGGAAATTACCTAAGGAACATCTCTATAAAATTTTAAGTCTCTAATCATTAAGGACAAGGCCACTCTCTAGGTGTAAGGAATAAACTAGGCACCCATGGATGTAAAATCTTTTATGACAATGTCCTTACATGCTATGCACTCCAAATTTCTTTGATAACATACTACAAGTGTCCACATCATAGATCCACTATTTTGAAGTATCTAAACCAGGTGAAATTCTCCCATTTATTCTAATTTATGTCATTTTCCATACTTTTAGGTCTAGCTGCAAACTATTTTGTCATTATATTCCACATTCTCATTTTCTTGATATGTTTCCTGGTGCAGGAGCACCCGCACATGATCAGGATATAGGTCCGCATGATGACATACATGATCAGGATGTAGGATAGTTATCATCATGCTGACGGGATAATCTATTTTTAGTATGTTTGACTTTATCATGTAATAAGGTCCACTGTGACCGATGCTAGGTAATAGTTCAGCATAGGAATATGTGTAGGCAGTTAGAGATCGGGATAAGAGAGTCTGAGCTGTCCTCTCTCCCAGCCGCTTGGAAGCTCCCAGCCGCTGGGAAGTGATGTTAGTAGTACTCGAAGGATTTGTTATATATATACCTTCGATCTGTAGGGTTTAGAGAGATAGTTTTGATATTGATGTTGCTAGATGTACTGGTGTTGTGTTGAGTTGAGATTCAGGAGAGCAGTTCAGACATTGTGAAGCTGTATTCAGGACATTTGAATTTCAATTGAATAAGATCTCATCTTCGCATTATCTGGTTGTATCAGTTACATCTGTTTTGTTTTCCTTTCCGTTTTGCAAGTTAATGGGCACTTTCAACCCTTCCACCGGTTGATCCTGCAAATCGGTGGAATGGTCCTGTATCATAGCTTAGATTGCATTTGTGTTTTCTGTTTATGCATTGCATTGTTCAGGAGATCTGTTAGAAGCATGCTGTAAATCAGCCTAGCATCCTCATGTGCTAGGTCTAGAAGATAAGTTTGCTTAGATTTTGGTTTGAAGGTGATCCGGCCCGGTCGTCACATGATCTTTGTGAAATTATGCGGTTGTGAGTGTTTTCATGCAGTGGAAGGATACACAGGAGTCTGCATGTGCGTTTCCAGTCGGGACGAGCCGCAACATCATCTACGAATCCATCGCCATCAGGATCGGGTCATGAAGTTGTTGAAATTTGCATGTTGCAGGTGCATCATGATGTTTTGAGTTGGATATATACTCAGTGTATATATCGCAGTCAGGATCATCTCTCGGGGAAGGTCATCATCCGCATATCGCTAACGGATGCGGGCGTGAAAGTTGAGTTTTTTGGCTAAGTGTTGAAGAGTTCATCAGGGTGATGTGTGACGTCATCGTCATCAGGATATGACGTCATCGTCATCAGGATATTCAGAAATCCCTCTATGCGAGTTTATCCTGTTGTCGCTAAGTGGTTGAGTATTGGCGTAGGCAGGAAGTTGTATTAGCTTCATCAGGAGGTTTCGAAGAACCGGATGTTTAATCTCATGATGCTGTTGCTTGTATCGTCGGGCAGTGGAGCATCGAAGGCAAGTTGTTGAAGTGCAACGTCATCAGGATATTTGGAGAACCGGATATTAGGATATCCTGCTGACGAAGGTGATATTGAATATCATGATGATGCCGCTTGTGTTTGGCACCCGATGAACAGTGCAACCGGAGGAGGTTCGCGCCCGTTGTTTATCATGATGATGATAGGCGACAGTCGAAGGAGGTAAATAGTAATCGACAGGAGGATATTTGCGATCATCCGAAATATGATGATGCTGTTGAAACATGATGATGCTGTTGGTATTGTTAGGAAATATGATGATGCTGTTCAGCCGATAGAGAATTTTATCATGCTGTTTGTATTGTTGGCAGCTCCTTCCTGTTAGGTTGCCTCTGTTGCGTTTCACTCTGCATCATAGTGGTATCAGAGCAAAGGTTAGGATCTTTTGGAAAAGATAAGCAGGATGTCAGACGAAGAAGGAACATCTGAGTTTCCAACAAAGATGACCAACGCTGAGTTGGCAGTTCTGGTGAAGAAACAGATTGCGGAAAGCAGGGCCGTGAAGGCTCAGAATCAGGAGTTGAAAGATGAGTTAGCAAAGTTGAGGAGCAGAGTAGGTTCTGGTAGAGAAGATGATAGGGAAGAAGAGGATATCCCTAATTGGAGCGAGGAGGTCGTTCCTGCAGACCAGAGACCGCTGTTGAACGCCCTCAAGGCCATGGAGAGGAGAACCATGGATGTGAAGCTGGACTTGCCAGTGTTTACAGGTAAGATGGACCCTGATTCAGTAATGGAATGGATAGACTGTCTGAACAATTTCTTTGTGACAGAGGAGATACCAGAACAGCAGAGAGTGAAGATAGCACAGTCAAAGATGAAAGAAGCTGCCTTGACATGGTGGAACTTTGTTCAGGATGATAGAGTGCAGGAGGGAAAACGTAGAGTTGCCACATGGAAGAAGATGATGGAATTGGTAAAGGAGGCTTATATTCCTTTGGACTACAGTATCCAGCTACACAAGAGGAAACAGAACCTGAAGCAGAAGGAGCTAGATGTCAGCTCATATACAGAAGAGTTCATGAAACTCTGTATGAAGACCAAGGTGAAAGAAAGTGAAGAAGAAAAGGTAGCCAGATACCTTAATGGACTGAGGTTTAATATTCAGGAAGATCTGAGTCTGCATAACCCAGATACAGTGCAGAAAAGTTTTCAGTTGGCACTGAAGGTGGAAGAAAAGCTGAAGAGAAAGCAAGATCAGAACAACAGAGGAAGAGGAAGACAACAAAGAGGTGGAAGAAGTCCTTTCAGAGGCAGAGGACAAGGACAGGGATATCAAGGAGAGTCTAGTCAGGACAACAGCAAGGGCAACAATAGTCAGAATCAGAGAGAGAATTTCAGTCAGCAAGGAAACTTCAGAGGTAGAAGACCCTTCAGAGGAAGATCCCAGGGCAGAGGATCCATCAGATGCTACAACTGTAACAAAGAAGGCCATATAGCCAGCAGATGTCCAGACAAGGCCACTAGCTCAGCAGGCGAAAGGAGGACAAATCTGGTCAATGAACCTGATAATCAAAGTAGGACAAGCTCTAATGATTTTCAGAGTGTGAATGGTCCTGAGAATTATGGATACCCAGAAAGTGGAGAGTCCCTGATGATGAGAAGGACAGTAACTACCATGAAGGTACCTGATCAAGAAGCCCCTCAGAGGAAGTCCCTTTTCAGAACCACTTGCAAAGCAGGAGGTAAGGCGTGTAAGGTTTTGATTGATTCTGGTTCTACTGAGAACTTTGTGTCTGAAGAGATGGTGATAAAGCTGAAGCTTAGGAGATTGCCTCACCCAGCTCCATATAAAGTCTCATGGCTTACTCAAGGTCAGCAGACAACTGTAGAAGAGCAGGCTTGGGTAGAGTTTCAGATTGGTGGATATAAGGATAAGTTGTTGTTTGATATCACCAAGATGGATGCTTGCAACCTTTTGTTTGGTAGACCATGGCAATATGATCTGAAGGCACAGCATGATGGTGTTAAAAACACCTATAAAATCACTAAAGATGGTAAAGATGTAACACTATTCCCATTGAAGGAGAAAGAGGAGAAGTCTAAAGGCAAAGAAGTGAAGGTCATGCTGATGGAAGGCAAACAGTTTATGAAAGAAGTAGCAGTAGAAGGTGCAGTTGCATATGCCCTAATCCCCTGTATGAGTGTGAATAGGAAACAACAGCAAGAAGCCAAGAAGGAGAAGAAGCCAAGGTTGATAGACCCAGCTGTCCAAGAGTTATTGGATAAGTACAAAGGTGTTATCTCAGAGGGAATGCCAAGATCCCTACCACCTGTCAGAGATATCAGTCATTGCATAGACTTGATTCCAGGGTCTACACTTCCAAATAAAGCAGCTTATAAGCTTACCCCAGAACAGAATGCAGAAATAGCCAGGCAGATTGAAGAATTGATGAATTCAGGTCTGATTGGAAAGAGTTTGAGCCCATGTGCAGTACCAGCTGTATTAGCACCTAAGAAGGAAGGCACTTGGAGACTTTGCACCGATTCCAGAGCCATCAACAAGATCACAATCAGGTATAGGTTTCCAATCCCCAGAATTGAGGATTTACTTGATTGTTTGGGAAATGCTAAGTACTTTACAAAAATAGACTTGAAGAGTGGGTACCATCAGATAAGGATTAGACCAGGTGATGAGTGGAAGACAGCATTCAAAACAAATGAAGGTTTGTATGAATGGAAGGTTATGCCTTTTGGTTTGTCTAATGCCCCTAGTACTTTCATGAGGCTGATGAATGAGGTTCTGAAGGAATTTATTGGTAAGTTTGTCATAGTCTATTTAGATGACATTCTGATTTTCAGTAACACCAGAGAAGAACATCTCAGGCATATAGAGCTGGTTCTCAAGAGGTTACATGAAGAGAAGCTGATGATAAACTTGGACAAGTGTTTGTTCATGAAACAGGAGATCACCTATTTAGGTTTTGTCATCTCACAAGGAAAGCTGCAGATGGATAAGGAGAAGGTGAGTGCCATATTGAATTGGCCAACTCCACAGACCATGAATGAAGTCAGGAGTTTCCATGGGTTAGCAACCTTCTACCGAAAGTTCATCAGAGGGTTCAGTCATCTTTGTGCACCCATGCTAGATACCATTAAAGGAGGACAGAAGTGCAGGTTTGTTTGGACTCAAGGAGCAGATGATTCCTTTGAGGCATTGAAGAGGAAGGTGGCACAGCAGCCAGTCCTTGCACTTCCAGATTTCAACAAGATCTTTCAGGTAGAGTGTGATGCCAGTCACATGGCCATTGGAGCAGTACTCAGTCAAGAGGGTAGACCAATTGCATTTTTCAGTGAAAAACTCAATGATGCTAAGAAAAGGTATTCATCATATGATCTGGAAATGTATGCTTTAGTTCAGTCCCTAAAGAAATGGAGGCATTACCTGATGCCAAAGGAGTTCATAGTCTTCACAGATAATCAAGCTTTGAGTTTCATCAACAGTCAGGAGAAGCTGAACCACAGACATATGAAGTGGGTAGAAACACTACAGGCTTTCACTTTTACCTTGAAGCATAAGAAAGGGGTTAAGAACAAAGTTGCAGATGCTTTGAGCAGGAGAGTTCTCACAGTAAATCAGATTCAGTTAGAGAGTGTTGGCATTGACTCACTCAAGACCATGTATGAGTCTGATGAAGATTTTGGAGAAATATATCAGGTCTGTACTTCTTTTGGGGAGAAATACCATGCTGAGTTCTCTGAATTCCTGATACAGGATGGATTGTTGTTCAAGGGTGGACAGTTGTGTATCCCAAGGTGTTCTATGAGGTTGAATATAATCAAGGAGAAACATTGTGGAGCCATGGCAGGTCATTTTGGCCTAGACAAGACTCTTGATCTGGTCAGGAGGCATTATTTCTGGCCTAAGTTGCAGTCAGATGTCAGGAAATTTGTAGAAACCTGTGTAATTTGTCAAAAGGCTAAAGGCAGGTCAACTAATGCAGGGTTATATCAGCCCTTACCCATTCCTTCCAGACCGTGGGAAAGCATCAGAATGGATTTTGTTTTAGGTTTGCCAAGGACCAGGAGAGGATTTGACAGTGTATTTGTTGTAGTGGACAGGTTCAGTAAGATGGCACATTTCTTGCCATGCAAAACCACGGCAGATGCCTCATATATTGCAGATTTATTCTTCAGGGAAATTGTCAGAATTCATGGGTTGCCTTTGAGCATAGTTTCAGACAGAGATGTGAAGTTTGTGGGTCACTTCTGGAGAACCCTATGGAGGAAGCTAGGAACCAATTTATCTTTTTCCTCTGCTTATCATCCTCAAACGGATGGACAAACTGAGGTTGTGAACCGTTCCTTGGGGAATCTACTTAGATGCTTAACAAAACAGCATGGCGAGAAGTGGGACAATATTCTGTCTCAAGCTGAGTTTTCATACAATGATACTGTCAACAGGAGCACAGGAAAATCGCCTTTTCAGGTAGTGTATGGAATGCATCCCAGAGGTATTTTGGAGTTGCGAGAACTACCTACAGCAGATCCTGTTAGTGCAGATGGAGAAGCTTTTGCTGAAGCAATCAAAGAAGTTCATGATCAGGTTAAGACCCAACTCCAGCAAACCACTTTAAAATATAAGGAGTATGCTGACAAGAAGAAGAAGGATGTTCAATTTGCTGTTGGAGATTTGGTTTGGGTTCACTTGAAGAAGGACAGGCTCCCTAAGGGGAAGTATACTAAGCTCATGCCAAAGAAAGTTGGACCATGTCAGATTTTGCACAAGCATGGACAAAATGCTTATAAGATCCAACTACCACCTGATCTTGGTTTATCTCCTATCTTCAATGTATGTGATTTAATTCCATACAAGGCTAATCCAGAGGCAGATCAGGATATCCTACAGGATACAGTTGCTGAAGACATTCCTCCACATGATCCTCCACAGATACAGCAGATTTTGGACACTAGAGTGGTCAAACAGACCAGGAATAAGAAGTACTTGGAGTACCTCGTCTCTTGGAAGGGACAGCCGAACTCTGAAGCAGTATGGATGACTGCCGAACAGATACAGAAACATGGTGCCGACCTTGATACTCTCATCTCAAGTGGACTTGAGATTTCTTCTTTTGGGGAGTATGGTGCAGGAGCACCCGCACATGATCAGGATATAGGTCCGCATGATGACATACATGATCAGGATGTAGGATAGTTATCATCATGCTGACGGGATAATCTATTTTTAGTATGTTTGACTTTATCATGTAATAAGGTCCACTGTGATCGATGCTAGGTAATAGTTCAGCATAGGAATATGTGTAGGCAGTTAGAGATCGGGATAAGAGAGTCTGAGCTGTCCTCTCTCCCAGCCGCTTGGAAGCTCCCAGCCGCTGGGAAGTGATGTTAGTAGTACTCGAAGGATTTGTTATATATATACCTTCGATCTGTAGGGTTTAGAGAGATAGTTTTGATATTGATGTTGCTAGATGTACTGGTGTTGTGTTGAGTTGAGATTCAGGAGAGCAGTTCAGACATTGTGAAGCTGTATTTAGGACATTTGAATTTCAATTGAATAAGATCTCATCTTCGCATTATCTGGTTGTATCAGTTACATCTGTTTTGTTTTCCTTTCCGTTTTGCAAGTTAATGGGCACTTTCAACCCTTCCACCGGTTGATCCTGCAAATCGGTGGAATGGTCCTGTATCATAGCTTAGATTGCATTTGTGTTTTCTGTTTATGCATTGCATTGTTCAGGAGATCTGTTAGAAGCATGCTGTAAATCAGCCTAGCATCCTCATGTGCTAGGTCTAGAAGATAAGTTTGCTTAGATTTTGGTTTGAAGGTGATCCGGCCCGGTCGTCACATGATCTTTGTGAAATTATGCGGTTGTGAGTGTTTTCATGCAGTGGAAGGATACACAGGAGTCTGCATGTGCGTTTCTAGTCGGGACGAGCCGCAACATCATCTGCGAATCCATCGCCATCAGGATCGGGTCATGAAGTTGTTGAAATTTGCATGTTGCAGGTGCATCATGATGTTTTGAGTTGGATATATACTTAGTGTATATATCGCAGTCAGGATCATCTCTCGGGGAAGGTCATCATCCGCATATCGCTAACGGATGCGGGCGTGAAAGTTGAGTTTTTTGGCTAAGTGTTGAAGAGTTCATCAGGGTGATGTGTGATGTCATCGTCATCAGGATATGACGTCATCGTCATCAGGATATGACGTCATCGTCATCAGGATATTCAGAAATCCCTCTATGCGAGTTTATCCTGTTGTCGCTAAGTGGTTGAGTATTGGCGTAGGCAGGAAGTTGTATTAGCATCATCAGGAGGTTTCGAAGAACCGGATGTTTAATCTCATGATGCTGTTGCTTGTATCGTCGGGCAGTGGAGCATCGAAGGCAAGTTGTTGAAGTGCAACGTCATCAGGATATTTGGAGAACCGGATATTAGGATATCCTGCTGACGAAGGTGATATTGAATATCATGATGATGCCGCTTGTGTTTGGCACCCGATGAACAGTGCAACCGGAGGAGGTTCGCGCCCGTTGTTTATCATGATGATGATAGGCGACAGTCGAAGGAGGTAAATAGTAATCGACAGGAGGATATTTGCGATCATCCGAAATATGATGATGCTGTTGAAACATGATGATGCTGTTGGTATTGTTAGGAAATATGATGATGCTGTTCAGCCGATAGAGAATTTTATCATGCTGTTTGTATTGTTGGCAGCTCCTTCCTGTAGAAAGTTTTAGACTTCTACAATTTAAGGCCAAGGCAACCCCCTAGACTAGGATACTCCCTTTGACGTAAGGAGCATACTAGGGACCACCCCCTAGGTGTAAAACTTTTTATAGCATAGTCTTTTCATCATAACATGATGAAAAATTCTAGGAACCTTTGTCTCTCCATTCTAATAATTTTCTAGAACTTCCATCTTCTATTATAGGTGCATTTTGACCCACCATTTATCTATTTTCCACTTATTTGAATATTTGTAAAAGTGTGTGTGTGTGTTCCTTTTTTCATTTCTTGTCTTGTCTTGTCTAGTCTATAGTTAAAAGTATATTCTAGCTATTGTTGTTAGGTAATTAGTATTAAAAGGTTTAGTTTACACTATTTCACTTACACATTACATTATATTACCTAACACAAATTAAAAATAAATCTATCTTTTAGGTTTTTTCAATTGGTGAACCTAATCATTGTTGACTGGTTTTCCTTCTAATATGTATGAGTTAGATTTTACTTTGTGTAATTCTCCAAAGTTTCACTCAATAAATTAATGGACAAAAAATGATTGAATATTTGTTTTTTGATACAAAGGTGGTAATAAGCAACCACACTACACTCTAACATGCCCAAGGTTGTCATAATAACCTCTAATGACACACTTGGCATACACACCAATGCATAATGCAAGGTGACACTAGTAGAAAATGTAATACTAACATGGGACAAGGCACCATGGTTGGAACACAAAACAAGACATGGAAGAGTGCCAAGAATTCCAAGACCATTGAAAAACTCCCAAAAACTCTTCTAGAGCACCCATTGATATCTCAAAGTTTTGATAAGCAAAAATGCCAAAGTTCAGGTTTAAAGGAGGAAATTGCACTTGGGTTAGGTTTCAGAACTAGGTTGCAAGTTGCAAGCTACATAGTCTTGGGTTTAGGTTTCGGGCCGCAGTTACACTTTGCACCCTTTAGGTTTCAGGCTCCACCTACATAGTACAAAATGTGAAATGACAATCAACCCCAGGACTTTGACCTTTAGACATTTTTAAACTTCAAAAACTATCTTCAAATTTCATGTCTGCAAAGTGCAGATGAACTTCTGAATCCTGGTCCCAAACAAGACTTAAACTTTAGAAAATGTTTGCAATTGCACATGTATAAAGTACAATTAGGTTCTAAACTCCAGACTCTGCATCACTTCATAATTTGGAAACCATCTACAATTTTCATGATGTAAATTGTAATCAGGTTCAGAACTCCAAACCACTGGCTACCTCAAACTTTAGAAACTAGATGCAACTTACACTATACAATGTGAAATGGGATTCTAAACTCCAAACATGTTGCACTTCAGGTTTTGGGGACTGACTGCAACTTACAGTTTGGACTAGTAAACCCGTCTTGCATGTATTTAAAACTATTTTTTTAACTTGTGAAAATAGAGTATGGAAAACTCCTAAGGCATGAAAATAACAAACTTATTTTTCCACTCAATGAGGCATAACTCCCTTGATTTTAGAGTTGTTTAAAAATGGTTCAAGCAAAATGATCATGGTATCATGGGCTACAACCCACATGATAACCTCTTAGATGGCATGGCTTCTAAGATCCAAAGTGGAAAGTGAATTCCACTTTCAAAACCTAAAGAAGTAAATTACATATCAAAGATAAAACAAAGTAAACACATGTATTTCTAAGTACTCACCATGACATCAAGATGGGAAGGCTCTCCTAATTCCCTCTATGTGTCTTGAAGGTCCATGTGGTCCCCAACAGTGGTACAACGCTACCCAACCATGTGGAACCCTCAACCCCACCCCATTGAACTAAGAGATAGTCGCATGAGTACAAGGCACACTCATGCAATACAAGGGAGTATGTCATCACACATGCCAAGTAATAAGCATATTTGTACTACATCCACATGAATACACTAAATGCAATAATCACAAAGGCAACAATATACACAATCACAGTCACGTCGAATAAAAAATCTAATTGAAAGAAAGGACAAGAATCCTAGAACTCAAATGAGGAGTGCCATCACACTAGCACAATGACCTTGTAGGGTTTGGGAGTAGGAATTACTCAATGAAGCTAATCAATGGCATTCACCAACTTATGAGAGTTGTGACATGCCCTTCATGACCAAAATCAAATCCATTTAGGGCATTCAATAATGACACAGGTATCCTATTTAATCATAGTTTAATTGCCCAATGAGATTACATTATCACTTAATTAGTACCCTCCCCCACTCCTCTCCTATTCTATACCCCATTCCTAAAGGCCCATCACTCCAAATTTACAATTTAGGTTTGGCACAAAAATCAATGCACCATTTTCCTACACATTTCTAAAATATACAAAATTCCAAATTACATAGGAGACCAATATTTCCATGATCTAAAACATGTAATTAAGTTCTAAATCACAATTTTCATTTCTTTTCAAAATTGTAAAACCATAAAATATCTTCCATTCCACCATTAGTGGAGATGAATGCAACTTCAATATTTCAACATTTTGATTTCATATGAAATTCAAAAAACTAAATTCACCCTCTTATACACAATCCACCAAACAACACTATTCTTCAATAAAAATGGGAAAAAGATTCTAGAAAAAAATTGCCATAGTAATGGCTCTATTTTAAACATTTTGAATTTTTGAAAACACATAAATTAAAGCATGGAAATTTTAACGTAAATTTACAATTCAATTTAACTCCTACAATGATGAATCTATATGCAACCACCTATTGTGGGCATGGCTATGGAGAAATTCGATTTCAAATTAAGATTTAAAGCACAAACACAAAGGGGGAAAAATACCTTCAACAAGAACTCAAAACAATGGAGAGGAATTCTCCTTTGAAGCAATCACACCAACAACACTCTCTTCGCCATAAGCACACAAATCTCATTCCAAGCAACTCCCACACCAAGAAATTCATAATCCTTTTCTTTTTCCAAAAGCATTAATTATTTTATTCAAAGAGAGAGAAAAGAGAGGTTTTTTCAACCAAAATGCAAAAGTGTAAAAAAAACTTTCCTTTCCTTTTGTCATAATTCCCTAAACCCCTTCCCACTTTTCCTTTTTTTCCCACTATAACTAGTTATTTTAAAAATGCATTTTGGAAACAAATAAATCTTTCCAAGGGTAATTCCACACATTTAATTAAAATAAAACTAATGCATTTTAAATCACTTACTATTTATATTTTCCATTACTTATTTTAATTAAATAAAATTCCTAATTGCAAAGCAATTTTATTTCCTTATGCAAATATTCTAATTTCTTAAAGAAGTAAATTCACTTAATTTTTCTCTTCATTAAAAATAATAAAGTACCAAAGGCCTTTTTTTGCTAAAGCATAAATAAATATCTTTTCACAAACATGGAAAACACACATTTTGAGATAAATTTAAATGTAGTGAAAAAAGATAGATCAATCACACAAAGGAATCAAACACACTTTACGTGTTTCTACAACATGTAAATTTTAGAATTACCACTGATTCATATCCAGGTTTACATGGGGAATCACAAGATCCATCTAGTACTTGAACTGAGTGAGAAAAAAGGTTAACAAACAAGTTTTACCCAATATGAATGTCTCCGTTATAACCATTGTTAGGGAATAACCCTGTACCTACACACTCAGGTCATGCATCAAGCACACTTGCTCCATCAATAATAGCTAAAGCAACATAATCCACCCAATGTGCTATAATCCATAACATGATATTAGATTGTCACATCTAACATGAATCATTAACCATAAACATAAAGATGCAATCACTAGTAGTAAACCAAAATACTATATCAAGTATAATAAACACATCTATATGTACTATATATATCAAAAGCAGTGGAATAGTAGCACTAAAAGGTCCAATGTACAAAATCATAACATATTCATCTATAGTCAAGAGTTTAGACACCAATACAAAACCCCATTGGAAATACCTTGATGACACAATAACAGATCATAAACAACGAATAAAAAAAATTCAATAGATGACAAGGCACAAATGTTAGAGGCATTACATCTCTAGACACTTAAAATTGACACATCCTAATCAACACCTTTAACATCACATCTAACATCGCTTTCAACACTTTCCTAAGTGCATCTTAACCACATTCATTAATTATTCTTTAACATTTCCCTTATTTCCAAATTAATTAAATAAATTATATTTATTTAATTAAGCTAATTTTCATACCATGTTGACATTTCTTCATTATTTTACTAATTTCCCCTTTATTGTCATCACCACTAATTCATTACATAATTCATATTCTTAGATTAATTAGGCTAATACTAATTACATTTCTTCCCAAATGGATAAATAAATCTATTTTTCATTTGCTCCAAATTAATAATTCCAATTATCCACTCACATTCTATCATAACTCCCTCCAAGGTTGCTCTGTATTTTTAACCTATGCACAATAAATTAGTCAAAATTAAAAAATAAAACAACTAATTTTAGAGCCCACTAAAATGACATTATAATCTCTCATCACTCCTTTTGACTATTCTTAGCCAAGGAAGATTCTCCACTCCCTCTTGTTCAATCTCAACCATTCTTCCACTATCAAATCTTGACCATTCACATCCTTAACTAGACATCTATAAATTCCTCACATCTGTTCAAACTTTAGCCTGGATGCTAGTCTTTTTGAATTTCTTGACTTTTTAGCTTTCAAATCTAAATATTTTAAAGCATTTAGCATAATTATATTTTCACAAGTACATGCTATCGAAATCTTGCACAATTTTACAAGCATCTACATTTCGATCTATAGAGCAAATCCAAGTATCAAAGAGTCAGCATTTGGTAACTTTATTGATATTTAAATTTTGTTATTTACTCTCTTTTATCAACTCTATTGGAGGTTTTCTTGGATTCAGAATAGGAAGTAATTTGGTTTAAATTTATTTTCTATTTGAGTTCTGAATTCTCACATACAACATCCTCTCCCTAGAACTGGGTTTACTCCTGGAAGCCTTAAAAAAGATGAGGATAAAGAACCCTCAATTGCATGGCATCCTCCCAAGTAACTACAAAATCATCAAGTCAATTTCATTAGACCCTTACCTGATCTAGGTCTCTACCTTAAAGTGCCAACCTCCAGCGCTATAATATAAGAATGGGCTCTAAAGAAAGCTACCCACCCTCCTTGACCTCCTAGCCAATCAAGAACATGTGTCACTTCTAGGATATAATGTCTACAAACAGAAACATGGATGCACAAGACACTAGGTGGCAAGGCAAGCTAGTAAGTGACTAGACCAATCCTCTCAAGGATTTCAAAAGGCTCAAGAAAACATGATGCATGCTTAGAACCTTTTTCGTAACATATGTTGGGAAAAGTGTCTCAACTTTACAATTACAAAAAGTCTAAGTTTTTAGGTTATAAAATGAATAAACTCAATTTATAGGCTATAGAGTTAGTTTTTGGCTAAAATAACTAATCTAGGTTGCCTTCAATTGCTTCAAGGGGTTCCTAGTGTGTAGATTGCTTTAAGATCTACAATTTAAAAAATCAGGTTCAATCAACCTCCTAGATCAAAAGTTATGGCCTTTGGAAGTTGGGCCTCCCGCATTAGAAAATGTAAAAACATGCAAGACATGAAAAGAGTTGTAAGGGGGGGTTACATGTATTGACCAACTTATGATGTGTGTTATGACACGTCATAAGACATATTTTACTGGAGATAATACAATCCTAAGGATTTGGGCACTACTTCTGGGTGGTTTTGGCTCATGGTTTTCTAATTATCATTTGATGTTTTCATGCATTGTATCTCCTATAGGTTAGGTGCTTGAGATGGAGGTTGTGTGTGAGAGTCTTATAGATATTGTTAAGCTACCTCTAGATCTTTGGTTTGTGATACTCTTGTGAAGGTTTACTCTACAAGTATATTGTAATCTTGTTAATATTTCTAAATAATATATTGGCCTACTTTTGGAGTGTGGGTTTTTTCTCCTGAAAGGGTTTTTCCCACGTAAATCACTATGTTGTGGTATGACTTCTATTTATGTATAATTATGTATTTGTTATATAGATTTGAAAATTTTTACATAATCCTCCCCTCAAGATTAGTATAGGGAGTTGTTCCACTATCTTAGCTTCCTTACAAGTGGTATCAGAGCTTGATCACCTTTGTTTTCAGTTGAGGTTTGTTCAATTTTTTGAAATAATTCAATTTGTGTGGGAGCTTGTATAGAAGATACTTTTTGATATTGTTGCATGAATTTTTATATGGAAAGCACATTAGGGAGAATAGACATAGAAAATTTTTTAGGTAACAATTTTGAGATGTGGAAGCTGAAGATGGAAGATCTGTTAATTGATCGAGATCTATGGGATAATATTGATGAGAATGTTTTAAGGCCTGTCGATGCTACTTTGGCTACTTAATATGACCTTATAGATCATAAAGCTAAGGGTCTAATCAAATTATGCCTAACAGACTCTATTTTAATTAATGTCCATGAAGATCTCTCTACGAAGAAACTACGTAAGAAACTTTATATCAAGCCAAACCTTTAGTGAAATAGAGTTTCTTGAGGAATAAGTTGTATTCCTTGAGAATGGAAGAGGGTGGACAAATTAGAGACCGTAAGCACTCAAATCATGCACAGCCTCCATGAGGACACCGATGATGACTCACAATCATTGTCACGTACATGTAAGCATGAAATAACATCCTCTCAGCAGCAATTCTCTTGGTGACGTGTGTTTTCTTCCTCATGTTGTCTCTCCTTTTTTATTTTCTCTCTCTCTCTCTCTCTCTCTCTCTCTCTCTCTCTCACTTTCAATACTTTTTGATACTTATCAATTTGTGTTTGTTGTGCTTGCAACTTCATCCCTAAGCCTTGTATTCATCCATTTGTTTTGTTTTCATCTTTCCCCAGTGTTTTTCATCCATTCCTACCCCTAGAGGCCTTCTAGAGGTCCTCCCAATCCATCTCTCACTTTCGGTATTCAGTTTCACTCAACCAATCTAAATCTCCCCTATTATTTCTAGATCTCCCCCAGGAGATCCTACTTTTACAAGTGGAGATTTGTTTTTTGACTTGTTTCCAGAGGTAGATCCCCTTCTTTTCTCCTCCTCTTCCATCTCCCATCATGCACTTCAACCCAGGTGTCCTCCTCTGAGGTTCGCCCCTAGGCAATGCTAACTGATGAAAGGGGCGACCCATGGGCAACCATGCCTTTTTTCCCAACCGTGAAATAACTTGAGTTTTGGCCAAAAATAGCTCCATTTTCGCTCATTTTTCTTCATGTTTGCATGGAATTTCATGCCAAAGATAGAATTAAATATTTCATGCACCCAAGCATGCATATTTATCTCTCTTCATCTCTAGTTATCAACCCATGCATTCCTTTTCTTCACTTCTTCTTGAGTGATAAGTTATAATTGGTTAGATCACTCTAATTTTAGTTCAAATCACTCTTGTGTCTTCTAAGTTAACTCTTCTTCTTCTTCACCTCTCATCCCTTCTTCAAACCTATAAATACCCCCCTCCCTCAAGCACAAAGAGAGGTAATTTCATTTGTGCACACAGTTCTTGTAGGTTATTTCTCTCCAAATCGAGCATCCATATGCTCACATAGGACGTTAGAGCCTTTTGCTTTTATTTGTTATCTCATCTACCTTTTTTGAAAGCTTATTTTGCGTTGATACACTGCTCACATCACAAGCCACAATGCTCATCAATCTCTCATTGAGCTCATATCAAAGCTTCAAAAGCTTCTTTTGCTTCTCTTTTCTTATTGTTGCCAAGAGGATTACCCCGCTATTGCACGAGGATTAGAGGTTGCCATATAAGGGTTTCTAAGGATAGTGAAGGCTCATGCGTCTCTTTTATTTTAGGTTCCTTCATGCTTTTTTTTTTCATTTCATAGTAATTAGATAATCAAAACTTTGCTCTTGGGAATAGTAAATACATGTTGCTTTTTCCTTGATAAGCTAAGTAGATTTCCATTGTTAAAGTAGTTTCCCTTTCAAAAGTTCATAAGTTAAAAACATTTTTTGTTTCTTAGATTAAATCAATCCACTTATTCAGAAAATCAAACAAAAAATATAGATTACATTGCATTAGGTAATCTCATACTAGTTTGCATTCATTTTCTAATTCCTGGAATAGAAAAAAGCACTTTGATTTCTATAAATAGAAAAAACACAAAAAAATGTTTTGCACTCATATAGGCTTGCATGCATAAAAAACATAAAAGAACAAAAACATTTGCAACATAGAAGGTTTACAAACCCTTGGTCCCAACACAAGGTCAAGTTTAGTCAACATTAGTCAAAACCCTTGGTTTCATCACAAGGTCAATCAAATTCAAACCTTAGGTCACACAAACCCTAAGTCAAAACCCTAGGTCAAGTCAAGGTTAGATTAAACCATCTCTCTCTTGTTTAGGCTCACGAATGTTCCTTGGACTTAGAGGTGAGTGGGTGAACACAATCCTCAATGAGATAGAGGAAATCCACCCTAGACAATAACAAGACCAATGAGTAATCCAACAACAACAAGAAAGAATAAGAGAATTTCAAATACAAGCAATCATCCAACAACACGAATGACAACGTCAACTTGAAAAAAACATCAACGAAAACAAAAATCAACCCACACAACACTGGAACATTAGAAACCCCAACAAGCAAATGGGGACTAGTGACCCTTTGGGTTATATAATTATCTTTGCAACAACAGTCACAAAACATTGCATTCAAACAAACGCACAACAATAAAGGCCCCAGGACTGGCTGACCACTCTTTGTAAAGTCCAACTCTCAAATGAGCTAGACTACCCCGTGTCTTGCCTCCTCTTGACTGGATACTTCTACGAGAGTGAGAGTGATGTGGAGGTTCACCCTATGGCTAGGAGAGAGGGTCCGTGTGTGCGCCAAAGTTGACTCAACCACCCGAGGCCATTGAGTTATGATTTTGAGTGTACAAAGACTACTTAGAAGAATTTAATATGTTGGTGGCTCAATTAGCATCAGTTGGTATAAAAATGGATGAGGAGATATGTTAGATCCTACTTTGTTCTTTGCTTGATTCACGGGATTCTCTTGTTATGGCTATTGGGAGTACTTCAGTTGTCTTGAAAATTGAAAATGTTGTGGGCTCTTTGCTTTCAGAAGACATGAAGAAGAAGGTATCCATAAGTGTCAAAGAGGCCCTAAATGTTCATGGAAGGCCTAAAGAAAGAGGGAAGAAGAACAATAAGCATGACAGAGACAAATCAAAATCCAAGTCCAAGGGGAGATCCAAATCTCCTAGAAAGCCAAATTTATATTTTGAAATTATGGTAAGCCTAAACACTTCCATAATGAGTGTAAAGAGAAAAAGAAGAAGAAAACGAAGAAGAAAAAGAAGAAATTTGATTCTGATTCTGAATCTTAGAAGTAAGATGGTGATGCATTCATTGCAGCTTTGATCACTTGTGCAGGTAATGATGCATGGTTAATTGACTCAATTACATCTTTTCATATGACCTCTAATAGAGATTTATTTTTTAAATATGAAGAATTTGGTGGAGGTAAGGTGTACATGGGTGATGATTCTTATTTAAATATTGTTGGATGTGGTAAAGTTAAAATTTGATTTCTTGATGGTAGAGTAAAAAGGATTAATGGTGTGTTGCATATCCTTGTTGTAAATATGTGCCTAATTGGTGTTGTCATTGATGTCAACATATCCTTGTCATTGGTGTCAACTGTATTCTACTCTAGAAGACTTGTATGCTGAGGATATTGAGAAAATTAGCCTCTCCGGAAGAAACAAGTGAGTTACATATCTCTTTGTAAGAGATAGTGAAGACAGTGCAGTTCAATGAAGTAGATTGCTCTGTATTCCTAATGAGATGAAGATCAGAGCCTGTGGACCAAAGCGTGTTGTAGAGGATTCTCTGAAGTTGCTCCAGTTAAGATTTGAGGGATTTGCATGAAGAATTTGTGAAGTTATGGCCATCTGAGTAGAACTGGGTTTTGCAGTTGATTAGAGGTTATAGAGTGACAGGAATTTGGTCTGGATTGATCTGCATTGGAATATTATGATCTGTGGATCTAGAGGTATGTTTGGGATGTCAGTGTGTATCCCCAAATCAAGTGGTTCGTGGTTTGGAGGTCCACAAGTAATCTTTCTAGTGTGACAGTCATTGCAGTTGGTGTTCTTACGTTCCGGTATAAAGATGCAAGTGATTCTAGTGATTTGAGGTGGTGCCATTGATCTTGTTGATTTCATTGTGCTTGTGGAGATATCTGGATCATGTGCCTATTGTGTTGGTGATCCGCATTGAGGTTTGATCTCGTGATTGAAGATTTCTCTTTGGATGTTGCTGTTCCTTCCAGTCTTGGCCGATCGGATGCTTTATGCATGTTGTGGATGATCTAAGAGAGGTTCTATGAAGTGTGGTGTGTTGTTTGAGGAAGATTCAGATCCCAATTATGATTTGATGACAATATAGTGATTCACATTAAGTCAAGCCGACCTTCATGTTCATTCCAAATTCAATGAAGCGTACAAATACTTGTGGATGAGTTGTGGAAAGTTGTCCTTGTGTGAAAATGATAAGATCCTAAGAAAGGAAGAAAGGCAGAGTAGAGAAGAGGAAGAATAGAAGTAGAAGAGCAGTAAAGGATGAGGAGATAGTGAAGAAGTGTTTGGGGGTAGAGCAGAAGTATTTTGAGCTTCAATGGAACTGAACCTTGGCATGAAGAAGAAGATGTTGTTTCTTAGTTCAATCTTTTTGTGTTAATCATATAAACATTTTGTAGACAATGAGTCTCTTTGAGTAGTGATCTCTAGGTAGTGCGCCCAAAGGCAAGTGCCTTCCCATTTTTCTATTCTTTTAACAGAGAATAAATCTTGTGGGCTAACCCCCACTGTGATTTTTCCCTTAACCGGGTTTCCACATAAAAATCTTGGTGTTATGTTTGTTGATTTTGTTTCTACTCGTGTTGTTGATTCATGCTTTCGTGGTTATATCATTCATCTGTTAATAAGTTGAAAAGAAGTTTAATTAAACCAAAGGATAAAAGTTTTGTGACAACTGATTCACCCCCCCTCTTAGTTGTTTGCCCTAATTTCAACAATCCTTGGTTTAGCATGAAATTCATTATCTGTGAGCAAACTAATAGATGAAGGTGCGCATGTAGTTTTTTGATGTAGGATGAAAGATGGTTAGAAGTGCAATGGTGATTTCTAGGGGTGTCAGATTTGGCACATTGTATAAGCTTCATATACACTATTGAGTGAATTGTACTTTTGTGAAAATTAAGTTTGTGACTACTTCGTTAGAAAAAGAGATAGTTTCTTCTTCAACGGATGGTCGTGGCTTTTGGGTACCTAAAGGTGCTCTTTCTTCTAAATCAAAACTACCTCTAGAGAAGACTATGTTATGGCACCAATTACTTGGCCACATTGGAGAGAAGGGTCTAAGGACCTTGAAAAATAAAAAAAACTTGTTAAGGGGCTGACTAATTGTAATCTTGATTTTGATTTATGTGAGCATTGTATTTATGGTAAACAAAACCGAGTTTAGTTTTAATCTAGTTCTCATAAATCTTGTGGTGTATTAAATCTTTTCATTCTAATGTTTTTGGTCTAGTAGATGTTCCTTTGATTGGAAAATCCACATATTATCTTTCATTTTTGTATGATTATAGCAAAAGGACACATGTATATTTTCTAAAGAGTAAATTTGAAGTTTTAGTCAATTTAGGGAATTTAAAGCAATGGTTGAGTTGTTGATTGGAAACAAAATAAAATGTTTAAGGACTAACAATGGAAGTGAATTTTGCTCTAATGATTTTGATATACTCTGTAAAGATTGTAGCACTTAAAGACAAAAGATAACTCTGTATTCTCCATAGCAGAACATAGTTGTTAAAAGAATGAATAAGACACTAATGAAGAAGGCTAGGAGTATGCTTAGTGCTGTTGGTCTAGAACAACAGTTTTGGGATGAATCTATTGCTACTGCTTGCTACTTGATTAACATGTCTCCTACATCAAATCTTGTTCATAAAATGCCTATGGAGGCGTGGTTGGGTCACAAACCTTCATTGAGATATTTGAGAGTTTTTGGTTATGAGATATATGTACATGTACAAAAGGAGAAACAAATAGAGTTAGAGAATAAGGGTGTAAAATGTATCTTCATCGGTTACAATTATGATGTGAAAGGATACAATCTTTGGGATCTTGTTGCACAGAAGGTAATATATAGTAGAAGTGTGATTTTTGGAGAAACTATGCCTTCTTCTATTATATTGTAGCCAAAACAAAGTGAACAGAAAGATGTGATCCAACTTCCTTCTACACCTAAGACAGTTGAATTGAGGCCTCTAGATAGATAAGAAGTTGAGGAGAGATGTTCTAGATATGAATCTTTAGAAAAGGAGGAAGAACCTCCATCGCATCTTGTTCGAAGATCTACAAGGCATAAACAACCACATTAAAGGTATTCACCCGATGGCTAGAGATGTATTTTTTCTTTGAATACTAACATGGATGAACTAAGTGTTAAGTGAAAAATAGAGAACTAGCTCAACAAGTTAAACCAAGTCAAACTCTCTTCTATCTAACATTGAGACATGAACCGAGATTGGCTTCTGCCCTTAAAGGAGAGCTAAACTATAGGGGTTCTGCCTCCTTTTTTATAGATGAGTGTCAAACCAAATTCAACCAATCTAGCAAGGGCAATTGTCCAAACCATTATCGAGAGAGATTGAGATAAAGACGACTATCAGAAACAAAAATAGAGAATCTAAATGGATAGCAGAGATGAGAAAATAATTCAGAACAAGAAACTGGAGTCAAAATGCCACAAGTGCCAAGGCACTCAAGCACCCCAGACTCTTTTTAGGGTTTTGCAGAAACTGAGACTTTTGCCAGACATGTATCTACAAGAACTTTCTTCTCCCGGACTGGTATCTCCCAAAATCTATTTCTTCGACCTACACATGAAAGAAGGAAAAATTGTTGTGGCTATATAGGAGCTTTCCTTACTCAAGCCCCCAGTTCAGTATTCCTACCTCACAGATAGCCAAGATTAGAACCAAATGTTTTGTGTGCTCAAAAACCCTAAGTGTGAGCAGTAACATGCAAGAATCTAATCAAATAATATCAAATCCTATCCATATATGATTACTTTCAAATAGAAATAGGATGATCAAAAGGTATGCTTCACTCAAGGAAACACATGACTTCACCTCAAGGATGAGGAATCAATGAAGGTTTGTGGAATAAGAAGGCGATGCAACCATACCCTTGGGGGGTACTCAAGACAATCTCAAATTGGTGGTTCCAACCCTTCTCCCAATCATGTAAAGTGCTTGAACCTAGGAATAATGAGATAGATTCAAGATCTCACTTCCTAGCCTTCATACAAATCCTTCCAAGAGCAAAATCCTTCACTTGATCAATAGAAACCTGCAATAATTCAATAACATAGAGAGCACAATATTTGCATAGAGAGCTTGTATCAAGATTGCATCTAAATCATGTCTAGTTTCAAATGAGATAAGTCACTTACTTTTATACAAGGCTATATAAAAGAGTAATTTGAATTAAAGAGTCAACTCACACACTAAGAAGCAAATTTAAGTTTAGGGTTGACCTAACCAACACTAAAGCCAACTTGTATACCTAAAATGCCTCCCTGAAAACACGGGAGGGACCAGGGCGCTTAGGCACCCTAGGCCCTTTGGGAAATTTAAGGTTCAAGCCCACATTTAATGCAGGGCTAACTCCAAATATGAAATTATTTTTCAGGTTATGATGAAACTTTAACCAAAATCATGCCATTTTCTATAAACGGGGCCCAAACAGGACTTTAAGGTGGACCTAAAAATTAACTAGGCTTGGGACTAAAGGGAGGACTAAACATAGTGAAATTGTGCTTGCACAACCAAGGAGCACAATTTACGACAAAACATTTAGTCCTCACTTTAGCGGTCATATGACATTATGTGCATATGCAAGCTAAAGGACATGAAAGTAAACATTGCAAAAGGATACAAAAAAGGATATTGTAGAGGACACAGATTGTCGCCTAGAAAGAGGGTGAAGCCCCCATTCTGTTATCCAACAAAACCATAGAGTCAAGAAATTGATACCTGCAAACAAGAGTTGTTAGTGAGATAAAAATCATCCTGCAACCAATAGATGCATATGTGTTGACCCAAAACTCTAAAGGGGAAAGGTGACGAGACATGATTAAAGTGAAATTCATGGGTAGATATATGCCCCATGTTTCTGCTTGCTACTTGAGGATGTAGAAATAGGGTGGCGATCTTTCCACTTTAACTTTCTAGAAAAACATTTATGAACATGCTTTGGTAGAGTGATTCTAGTGAATAAGGCCAAGACGCAAAACATATGATTATAGAGACGGTAGAACTAGGATTCAGATGCAACAAACAACACTGAAATCTGAGTTTTCTAGCCAAAGTTATCGATGTTTAGATTAATAGAGGTCAAGGAAAATGTGGTCTTTGACCCTATATAGTAATCACAAGTTCTTGTCTTTTTACTATAAATAGTAAAAGAAGTTCTCACATTTTATCATTCTATTGTCATTTTCAGTCTTTGAGATATAGCAAGTAGGAGAACAATTATGTCAAGTTGAAATCCATATTGACTACCGAGGCTGGATGCACTACACCGAGTAGCTTAGGGACTAGTCAAGCATGAGGTAGGCTTCTATCTAACTTGTAATTTTCATTTATGTCATTATTTTAATGTATTTTTAAATTTTTTGTGCCAAAAATGGGCCCAAGGGACATTTTCCAGTGTCCACCTAGGGCGCCATTGTCCTCCTAGTACACCCCAGACCCTTTTGACCACCCAGGTCCTTCCTGAGCGCCCAAGACCTGTCTAGGTGCCCTAGTCCAAGATCAAGGCTTTGATTGATTTTTGTGATTGTTGATGAAGTTATTGGAATTAAAATCTGATATACACTTTGTTTATCCTATTTTAGGATCTCCCAGGGATGCGAGAGCATGCCGATTGTCGTTTGTACATATTACTGTGTAGTCGATCGGGCACACTTATAGATGCAGAGATGGGGCATCTGTGGGATGTTAGATTATGGTGGGTGTATATGATGCCTTCGATGACATATCATCGTACGATGTTGATGGTGCTCATGGAGTGATGGAACTCAGATACATCCACTTTTCATCTACTGATAGGAGAGATGATTGTTACTTTAGAGGATGTGTACATGATACTATGACTACCTATGCATGGTGAGACAATCAGAGTCATAGAGTAGAGGTTTGAGGACTACCTTCAGGTGAGCCAGATGTACTATCTTGAGCACACAATGTTGTCGAGTGATCGAGGATGCATTGACATTTGATTCTTGAGCAAGGTGTAGTTGTTACACCGATCATACGTCGCATCATGATCACTACAATTACACTAGTTGTTACACTAGATGGGTGAGGCACTCACCTTCACAAGGGTCTAGTCCATACCATTATAGTGATGGAGGAGTAGAGGACTATATACTCCTAGTGACGAAGTATGCTAGCTCATTTATATTATGATCTAAGTCGCTATGTACATTATGAGGCACACAACTTGATGATGTGCACACTCTTATAGGTGTGGGCATTCGAGCATATTACATGCACAAGGCTGGTGGGCTATCTAATAGAGATTATCAGGATAGGTCCATGAGCACATGCCTACGAACTGAGGAGACCATGGAGATGTGGTGATTTATTAAATTGGAGGGTTGTGTTAGACAAGATGCAGGTAGAGGTCGTCATGTGGAGACCATTCAGGGGATGCAGACCATGGATGGGATAGATGAGGTAACTAGCAAGGTTGCAAAGGGATTGATTGTTAACTATTTGCAAAGATCACATTGTAGTCTTCATATTCTATGTGAGGTCTTCATGTTGTGGGGTGCAGCCTCATGATTGAGCATGGATTACCATCAGAGATGTGGTGTTGAGTGATCTAGATGATGTTATAGAGGATGATGATCTTGTCTCTGAGGTTGATGATGTAGGTGTGAGCCCAACATATACAGTGTAGTGGGAGACTGCTCCTATCTTTCTTGCAGATCATCCCATTGGTGATCCAAAATCTTGGGCTAAGTGAGGAGATGAGTTAGAGGAGTGGGAGGTAGACAACGATAGAGATTATGCTAGAGATGATGATGATGAGGAGGAGGATCCACCAATGCTGATGATGAGAGGGAGATGATGCTAGGGAGTGGAGGGTGTAGGTGTCAGGGAGGAGGGACCTAGGGTTAGACCTCATATCCTACAACCATGACGGTTATCCATAGGAGTATAACATCACTTTAAGAATAGGGAGTTGAGTGGTGGTGCCAAAACAATTCCCCCAACAACGGGGATGACTGTAGACATCAGCACAGTTGCCTTTTCACTTGATCCATCATGGTAGGAGGGTGATCTTGGTGAGGATTATATTTTGTTATTGTACTTATGTTAGTTTAAGATGCATGATGTTAATTTGATTGAGATGTTGACATGATGATTATTTTGTTCTATAGTTGGTAGCAACACATGACACGACTTTGTGAGTCGAGTCATGGTGGAGATGGTACCCATTGAGTCGATGTAACATCCAGTGCGAGCTTTTTATAGGCCACCACATGGTGGGTAAACATGTAGGGATATTTGATCCTATTGCATGGCTGAGAGCATCGTTCAAGGAGGGACATATAGAGTGAGATCAGCTAGTAGTCAAGAGAGACTAGGTGGTCCAGAGAGCAGCAAGTGCCGAGGAGACACAAGATGTTCTCCAAACACAACTAGATCAACATAGAGTCATAGTAACATCAGGGATTTAATGTGACCTACTAAGCTATCTACAGGTTGAGGTGGACCAGTTGGGAGTTGAGAGAGGTCAATTCTAGTGGATCCACATAGATGGCACATGGGAGGTGGGAGATCTTAGAGGCGAGCTTAGGAGCTTATGATCGCAAAGTATCTTTGGGAGTCACACATGATCCATAGTTTCACACAAACAACCATATGTTACTTAGGCACCACCACGTCCTAAGGGATTTGAATGTTACGGTCCAACACCTTGATGATATTTATTGTACTATGTTATGATTCACCACATTTTGATGTAGTGGTGAACTTATCTATGCAAACTCTTATGATTTATATATTATGGTTTTAATTCATGATTTATTGTGTTTATGCTAGATGCTATTTGTGATCTACTTGTAAAGTAAATGCAACGAAGATCTAGATTTTTTAATGCATTTATGTCAAATTAAATGCAAAAAAATGATTTGTGTAAAAAACTATGTGTAATTGTTTAACAAATGCAACAATGATTTAAATGATACATGTTCTAATGGAACACACATATGTTTAATTAAATATTAGACAAGATGTATACACATGATGAAATAGTTCAGTTGTGATCCAATGAAACAACGTTGTATGATTGTTAAATTATATCCGACAATGATTATTAAACATGGTGCACATCTATCATTTTATATGTTAACAACCAAATAATTCTCTAAACTAAGAAAACTACTTTAAAAAATCAAGACAAACTATATATTTTGTCAAGACTAAAGCAAATAATGAAATAGGAAGTTTAAATTTACTATCTACTAATCATTTGCTTTATAAAGAAAGTGATAACATACAAATGAAAAATAAAGATTAAGCATAATATCTACGTAATGCATAGTGTTAATAGGTTCTTTAAGAGGCATACCGTGCATATCAAATAGTCTATATGCACTTGATCCAAAGACTTCAGTGTTGATGTAAGGTCCTAGCCAATTTAGGCTAAACTTCCCTTTTTCTCCATGAGGTGCATTGATATTGCACTGATTTTCATAGAGTACAAGATCTCCAACCTAGAATGAACGATGAATAACATGTTCATTGTATGAGTGTTGAATGGATTTTTTGTGAGATTGAAGATGTTTGAGAGCGTTTATATGTTGTTCATCGAGCATCTCTAGTTGTTGAAGTCATAGTTCTCTTTGAGTATTCTCATCGAGAATGCCATTAAGAGAAACTAGCAATGAAGGAATTTCTAACTCCAAAGGCATGATCGTATCAACACCATACACAAGGTTGTATGGGGTAGTACCTGTAGCTATATGAACACTTGTTCGATAAGCCCATAATACGTATGATATTTGAGTATGCCAATCCTTTTGATGTTTGTTAACAGTTTTTTGAAGAATTTGTCCAATTATTTTATTATAAGATTCTGCCGGTCCATTTGATTGTGGATAATACATCATAGAGAAGCATTGTTGAATGATATTTTTTGAGGAATTTCTTCACATCTTTGTTCTTAAATAATGCACCATTATCAGAAACCAAAGTGGAAGGAATACCGAATCAACAAATTATGTTATCTTGAATGAAATGATAGATTACTTCAGCAGTCGTGGGTCAAAGAGGAATCACTTTGACCCACGTTGTAAAGTAATCAGTAGCTGTGATTACGAAAGTGTGTCCTTGAGAAGAAGGAGGAGAGATTTTTCCAATTAGATCCAAGCCCCACATAAAAAATGGTCAAGGTGAAACCTGAGCATGAAGTTCCTAGGCAGGAGCTTGAATGAGATTGTTATGTTGTTGACATTGTGGGCACTTTTTGACAAATGCAAAGGAATCTCGTTCCATGCCTTGCCAATATAACCCATACAAGGTAATTTTTGAACAAGAGATTTACCACCAAAATGTCCTCCATAGGCACTTGAATATGCTTATTCTAGGGCAATCAAGATCTCAAAATTATTAAGGCAACAAAGAAGGAGACTTGCATAGCTTTGTCAATATAAAATATTTGATAAGTGATATAGCGTGCCACGAGTTTGTGTATGCGCTCATTTAGACACTTTTGGATGCTAGATTAGAAAAGGTACCATCACACAGATACTGCAGTATATGGGAGTACCATTCACCTGATATTATCACAAAAGGCAATTTCAAATAATTTAGATATTGCAGGTGATTTGAGATTATGGATGATAAATTGATAGTTCCCTAAAGAATTGTCAAGGGATATAGGGGAAGCAACGCTTGCCATTGCATCCGCATGTCAATTGTATTTTCATGGAATCGTGTCAATTGTGAAAGATGAGAAATTCTTCAATAACAATAGAGCCAAGTCTTAATACTAAGATAACTTATCTTGTTTTGCCTGATAAGATCTAACTAGTGACTTGTCTTATGATCAATTTAGAATCACCAAATATAGAAATGTGTTTGATGTTTAGAGACAAAGTAGCACACAAGGTAGCAATAAGGGCTTCATACATTGCAATGTTGTTGGTACATAGAAAATTGAGACTGTAAGATAGAGGAATTGACTTACCTGAAGGAGGTACTAGTATAACACCAGCATCGGAGCTAGTTCAACATCTAGAACCATCGAAGAATAGCTTCCACTTGTCATCAACATCCAGGGAAAGGATTTGATCATTAGGGAAAGATTCTTGATTCGGAATAGCAAATGGTGAAGGAGATTCTGCTAAGTGGTGGGTCAACACTTGTCCATTAATTGAATTTTGAGAGATAAACTTAAGGTCAAATTCTGTTAACAACATAACCCACTTTGATTAGTGTCCTGAAAGATTTTTTTTAGTAAACAAATGCTTTAATGTATCAAATATTTACAATTACATTAAATTTACAATTTAAAAGATAATGTCTCAATTTTTGTGTTGCAAAAATGAGAGCTAGGCACCACTTTTCTATCATGGAATATCGCACTTCATAATGAAGCAAAGTTCAGCTGATAAAATATACAACACATTCTTTTCCATTATCATCATGTTATGCTAGCAAAGCTGTGAGAGCATTAGGAGATGTCTATGTGTAGAGAATAAATGGTCATCCGGAGGCAACAAGTTGTAATATAGGAGGATTAGCTAGATAACTTTTAAGATCGTCAAAATCTTTCTGACAATCGTTATCCCATTTAAAGTTAGATTCTTTCTTGAATAGTTTTGTAAAAGGTTGAGTTTGATCCACAAGTTGTGAAACAAATCAACCAATGGCCCGCATCTTCCTTTGTAAACTACGAAGTTGAGAAATTTTTTTAGGAGGTGGCATGTTGACAATGGTGTCAATATTTTTCATATCCACCTCAATACCACGATGTGAAATAATGAATACCAATAGCTTACCACTATCAATGCCAAAGACGCATTTATGAGGATTCAAGCACATGTTGTATTTACGTATACGTTCAAATATTTGATGGAGAATTTTGACGTGATCCTGGCACAAAATGGATTTGGCTAGCATATCATTGACATAATCCTCTAAGATGTTATGCATGAAATAATGAAAGATAAGTGTCATAGCATGTTGATAAGTCGCACCAGCATTCTTTAATCCAAACGGCATGACAACCCAACAAAATGTTCCCCAAGGAGTTATAAAAGTTGATTTATATTGATCTTGAGGATTGATGAATATTTGATTCTAACTAGAGAAACTATCCATAAAGGAGAGTAACACATGGCCAGTAGTGGAATCAACAATCATATCAATATTAGGAAGAGGAGATTCATCTTTTAAAGATGCTTTATTCAAATATCAAAAATTATTGCAAATTCAATTATGGTTGCCAGTTTTAGCGACAACCACAATATTCAAGATACAAGAAGAATAGTTAATAGGGAAGATAAAGCCTTCTTGTAGAAGCTTCTCTATCTCAGCTATGGACAACAATGCAACCTGTATACGCCTAAAAATGACACGACTCTGCCTAAATAAATATTCGTAATATTTATTTAAGTCTACATTCCTCTATCAATAAATAAATAAACAATTTTTTTTATTTGATTCATATTCCTCTAAGTAATTAAATATCAAAATATTTAATTACCTCTCCTAAAGTCAAAAATAAATAAAATCCTTTATTTAATTTAATTCTTCCAAATTCTTCCAAACAATTAAATAATTCTTAATTATTTAATTAAGTCAATTCTTCTTCCAAATTTAAATAAATCAATCAAATATATTTAAATTCTCTCAATCTCTAAAAATAAAATACAATCAAATATTTTATTTATTCTTCTATCTTGCACAAAACAATTAAATAAATTTATTAATTTAATTTGCTTTCAAATTCTTCTAATATCTTCCAGAATTTTCTAAAAATAATTCTTCTTCTTCATGCACACATAATTAAATAATTTATTATTTAATTCCTCTCAAATCATGCAAAAGCAAACCTCAAGTTGAGTTAACTAACTCAGTCAACCTTGTTTTTATTAAAAAACTCCTAAAATAGAAAAAAACTTTCTATTTTATGACAACATATCTTATCTTCAATAAATAGAAAAACAATTAACTCAAAATAGCTTTCGTGTGACACTTGTCTTCTTTCTATTCGTGCACATTCTCTCATCCTTTCTCAACCATTGATCTTCTTATTCTTTCTCAACCATTGATCTCCTCTCTCATGAGTCTATAAATTGAACCCTCTTCTTCCATTTGAATTATCTAAGATTTTAGTATTGTTACTCTGCAGAAATTCCATTTGCTTGCAATCAACTTGTTACTATGTCACCATTACCATTGTTGTGAAGCTCATCTTCATTGAAATCAAACTATCATGGCCATTCTCACTTGACATCTTGGAATAGCAAGGAGGTGCACCTTCTGAGGGCATATTCATACATAAGATCATTTGCGATAGGCCGCCAATGGAAACCATGAGGTAAAGAGGTATATTGAGCTATTGTTCATTGTTTTAGATCTTCTTTATTTCTATATTCCATTGAGTTATGGGTATTATTGATGTCTTTTGATATTTAAGCATAATTTCCCCTAACACAACCTTAGGATTCATCTTGTGTATCTTATGTTTTATCGGTTTAGCATCAGGATGAATGACAATATTACATGTGTTAGCACCTTAGGCTCAATGTCGGGAATATAACAATATGTCCAGGCAAAGAGATTAGGATATTCATGTAAGAGTGATGTAATTTCTTGTTTTTCTTGAGTATTTAGACAAATTCCAATAGGGATGACTTTTTCGGGGTCATCTTTATCCATAAAAACATTGACAATTTTTCCGTTAAGGAGAGTACTACAGTCTTGAACATTTGGAGGATGAAGGGATTCCATAGGTGACTCATGAGATGCCAAGGTACCATTATATAAACAAGCATATTTCCCAAAGTATTCTTTTGCATTTAAACAATAAGGAAAGCCACGATCATGATGGTAACGGGGCAAGTATTCATAAGCTCCTAAGAATTCAACCAAAGCTTCATCTATTGAAAAACTATCTAGAGGAACATCTTTAAAATCATAATTTATTTCAATCAATTTTAGATATATCTATTTAAGTGTAGATGAATATATTGTGTTTACATTTAGATTAGGACGAAGAATGGATTTAGTGGGCTATAAAGGACAATATCCAAGTCCAAACAAAGAGTAATGCAGATTAGCCTCTAAAGGGACTTTAATACCTTGCTCCATTATATCACAACCATTACCGTTGTATCCACATTGAGAGAGGATTTGAAAACCTTAACCATAAATAGATGCTATTTCCAAAGAGGAAGGAGGCACCCCATAGGTCTCATATTTAATAGTATAAGAATAAGTTTTATCATTACTTTTCAAATAAATTTTAGGTGTCGTAGGAGTAGAAATTGAAGCAAACTTAGAACTTTTTGTCTTTGACAGCGAGACTTCATACTCCCCTACAAAGGTAGGTGTAAAGTCTAACAAACCCCAATAATATCCAAATAGTGCATTTGAAGGCGAATCAGATTTTTCTACAATAACCTCCACAGGGGAGGTAGAAGAATTGACTCTAGAAAGAGGAGAGGTGAGAAAAAAGGGCTTAAAATATTGTCTATTTTTAGCCTCAGTTTGTAAACAACTTTTCAGAATCAGATCAACTTCAATTGTCTAGAGGTGATCGTTATAAACAAACTTAATTGATCGATGAAGGGTAGATGGGACTGCCCCCATTGCATGAATCCAAGGTTTACCAAGAAAAAGATTATATGAAAGAGAATTAGGCATGACATGGATAAGGGTAGGCAATGTCACATGGCCAACCTTAACAGGTAAGGTAATAGTACCCAATGATTGTCTACCAACATTATCAAAGCCACAAATGTTGAGTTTATCTGGTTTAATGAGAGAGGTATCAACATTGATTTTATGTAACAAGTCTATGCCACAAACATTAAGGCCTGATCCAACATCAATCATGGTACATCTAACTCTCATTTTATTGATAAGGACGAATATCATAAGAGGACCATATTAGTTTTGAACTTCTATGGGAGGTAATTCATGTGGTTGAAAAATAATATCTAATTTTGTCATATGCATACAGTCTAATAGAGCTAATACATCATTTGGCTTAACAACATGTGGAACAATCACCTTTTGTAAAGATTCTTGGAGCATTTCTTGGTATGTAGGTGATGTTTGTATCAAGTCCCATAAAGAGATCTTTGTTGGAGTAGCACAAAGCTGCTCAACAAGATCATAATCTCTACCAGTATGAGTAGTAAGACAAGGTGCTTGAGGAAGAATAGGTTGAGAAGGCGGAAGAGAAGCGGGAAAAAATTGTATTTATTTCTTTTGTTTATTATTTCTAGTATTATATGTGTGATCAACTTCATGGTGAATGGGTTTCTGCGACACATTTTGATTGAATGGACTATTTTTAGTGATTGCTTTTTGCATAATTTAAGATATAACCAAGAGGTCTAGGTGTTTTTGAAGAAATTTCTATTGTAAGAGATTGTGATTGAGGAGCATCATTATGAAGATGCACAATAATTTTGGGTTTCTCAGGTTCTTTTGGAGAACCAAAAACATAAATTTTATTGATGATTCTTTGAAATAAAGATGGTTTAGGAGTCGTAGATGATGATTCTATAGAGATGAAGTCATCCAAGGCTTCATCTAACATATCAAAATCATCAGTACTAAATGACTCATCAAATGCATTAAAATCTTAAATAAAGTAATCCGACATAGTTGCATACCTGATGAGGGTCGCTCCAGTCCTCATCATTTAATTATAAATGTCAAACTAGGGTAGTGTCCATGGCGATATGCAAGAGGGAGAAGAAATCATTTGCATGACATTCTTTTTCTACAAATAGAATTGAAAGGAAATGCATGAAATAAATTACTGAAATCAAATCTAATCTAAGAACTTGTAAATGGAAATGCTAGAACCGAATCTATCCTAAGAAACTTGCGAAGGGAAATATTGGAAATGTAAAGAACAAGAAATTGAAAGACTGCTAAGAAATGAAACTACAAACAACTACTGCTACTAAAACACTGAACTATATTATTTCATAAAACTATCCCCCTTTGATTCTTTAATTACATTAAATTTATAGAATGCTTATTCTTAGTCAATCCTCCAATAATGTAGATCTGAGATCCTATTTTTGAGGAGAAAAACTATAACTTTTTTTTTCTAATTTCACTGCCTTCTTTCACGCTAATTTTATTTCAGTCAATTTTTGTCACAAACTTCTTGTTTATTTTGACTAATCTCCTCAAACAGTTTATGGGTTTTGTTCCCCTCATTCCCAACTTTCTAGATCATTTTGAAATTCTAAATTTTATTAAGAAATGAGAGAGATATCATTGTTTTACTGAAACTGCATTTTTAAACTTCCTCTTTTAATTTTTCTTTCTGGAAGTTTTATGATGCTCCAATTTGGCAGAATTTATTCTCCAATCTACTAATTGTTTATTACAAGGAAAACATGCAATATCATTAAGACATATAATGACACTAATTAAGCAAAATATATGATTTTATTTAGCTAATAGATGAGACAATTTATTGTCTCATCATCTCCCCCACACCTAAAATATTGCAGGTCCTTCTGCAACTCATAGTGAGCTTCTAGAGCCAATATCTTCACATTTATTGCAATTGCTTTGGAGATTTTCTACATTGGAGATGCTTTGAAGATGCTCTGCAATACTTTGGAGCTATCCAGAGCTAGCTATATTTTCTCCATGGTTGGTTCTGAGCTTATCCGGAGCTATTCGAAGCTTATCTGGATCTATCTGGAGCTAACTATTTTTTCTCCCTAGGCAGATCCGGAGAGATCCAAAATGTTCTAATGATGGAAATAGAGCCCATGGATAGCTATGGAGAGATCTAGAATGTCTTTAAATGCCAAAATAAATCTGCAAAAGCTCTTGGGAGTAGCAACTTTTATAGAGAAATGCATGTTTTTGAGCTTTAGAGAAGAAGACATAGCATGTGCAAAACACTTATTTGCAGAAAAGAAACCTACTCTACCCTACTATACTTATTGATGTAGAGATAGGTCACACAAAACCATTAACTGACTGTGGAAAAGAACTCCCTTTCCTCACAATATGGATCCATGCATTCAATTTTTTTAAAGAAGAAAACCATGAGAAGAAGATGATTGAAGATTTAAACTCTGATGCTTCACCTTCCTTTGAAATGGCAACCTTCTCCATAATATCTGATTCTAGTAGATGCATGGTCTGATTGGAAAGATCTTGCAATCCTTCCTCACATTCTGTTGCATGCATGACTGGATGCAACTCCTTGTCTTTCGAATATTTGATCGGGCACCCCTCCTTGACTTTGAAGGTGTCCAAATAATAATGATCCTTTCCTTGCTGGGACTTGAAATCATGGTCCTCCAGTTAAGGAGGTTGCACAAGAGCTTTCACCTTCTTTACATGCAAGAACCTCTTCCTTTGGATTTGATATTTTGGGGGAGAGTTTCTAAAATAATAAACTAAAAGAAAACTGGCCAAATTATTTTTTCCTTTTGACCTGTTGTCACCAGATCAACAACAACTCCTTAATGACACCTATCCTCGGCAACAGCACCAAAAATCATGAGGGTCACTACAGTCCTCATCATTTAATTATAAATGTCAAACAAGGGCAGTGTCCATGGTGATATGCAAGAGGGAGAAGAAATCATTTGCATGACATTCTTTTTCTACAAACATAATTGAAAGGAAATGCATGAAATTTTATAAATTACTAGAATCAAATCTAATCTAAGAGCTTGTAAATGGAAATGCTAGAATCGAATCTATCCTAATAAACTTGTGAAGGGAAATACTAGAAATGTAAATAACAAGAAATTGAAAGACTGCTAAGAAATGAAACTACAAACAACTATTGCTACTAAAACACTGAACTATATTATTTCATAAAACTATCCCAATGAGGGTCGAAGTAGTGTTTGTTAATGTGTCTTCATTTAATTTTATCAATCTGGAGGTGTCTGGAGCCATCTGTGATAAGACTCTTTAGTATGGGGGGATTTGGTTGGATTGTTCGTGGATGGAACTTGGTTCGTCGATCTTATGGAAATGAAAATCTACATATTTTCTTTGGAAATAAACACACGTGCAATGAAAGAAACTATTTTAGCTTGCTAGAAAATAAACACATTTGCACTGAAAGAAACTATTCTAGTTTGCAGGAAAACAAACACACTTGCTAGAAAAGTAAATAAAAATAAATTGCCTCTACTTGTTAAGCTACAACAATGAAACACTTTGAATATGACAGTGTTGCTGAATAACAAGTCTATTTTAGAACTTATAAAATGATTATGTAGGAAACAACTTAACTAACAATCACACAGAAGTGAAACACACACCACATGAACACAAGTACAAAGCTAACTGAACAGAAGATATAACAGAGCTTAACAAACATGAAAATACCGAAATCTCCTCCAAAATGGGCAAGTGGGCCCTACTTTCCCAACTGGAGATGATCCTCTTTGCTCAACTAACTCTTTCAGAAGAATTCCCCCTTCATTTGCATTCAATCATAGTCCAAATAAGGGACAAAAGTACATGCCTAAAACAAGGAATTTTTCTACTGCTGGAAAATTAATCTGGTGAACAACTATCTAAGAAAAATTGGAACTAACTTAGAGAGATGATTTGCTCCTATTTATACTTTTGAGATTTATTGAAAGGAAATAACTAACAACAATTCTAACTACAATGAACTGGACTTGAAACCAGTTGCTAATTTATTACATTGATGATTCCTCTGCAGATTACTGAAGATCAAGGATTTGCATCGACTTGGCTGTTGGCGAACTTGAGTGATTTCTTGAAATGGCATGGCATTTGGTGACAAAAACTTCAGTTGGAACTGATGCCAATTAGTAGTGACTTCAGTTAGTCACTAAAATGGAGTGACGTGGAGATTTAGATTATAACAACTACCTTAATTGGGGCATGGGTTAAGTTTGCATTGCTGGGCCTTTTGGAAGCCCTAGGATCGACTGTTAACAATCATCAACTTGAGGGGAGGATGACTCTTTTGGAGGGTAACGACATTTGGAGACGTTTGGAGTTTAGGTTCTTCGCAGAAAGAGGGGGCTCCAGAGGGATCTGGAGACCACTAGAAGTCTTACTAGCATAATCCTCATGCAAACACAAACCACTTGTACCACAATTCATAAGATATGCATTTTGAAAATAAAATTCAAGTAAATAAGTTAAGAGATTTCATCAAAGGAAATGAAAACCAAACATGTGCATAATCCATCCAAAAGACAAACATAATTATAATAATATGTAAATATATATGCCATAGTATTTTGTTAAAGTCTTTCAGAACAGGAAATAGAATGATATAGATGAGTCATATATTTGACTCATCATCCCCCCAACTTAGTGTATGCCATGTCCTCATGGCTGTGCCCCATCTGCTTCATCCAGTATGTTCTTGCCCTCAATGATTGTACTGCAGTTGTAGTCCTTGTCATGGTATTGGAACAACTTTCTCCTTTTTGGCTGGAACCAATCATTCTCCTATACCTTGTTGAACCATGTATTGAATTTCCATTCTCTCATTGGTTTCCTTGAGGGTGACTTAGGCTAGGAGTTAGCATCAGAATTAGTGGTGGTCTGAACCACATCCCTATCCAGTTTTGTTGGCTTTGCTAGATCAGGGGTATGATTTTTCTGACCTTGTATATCATCCATCTTATGTTTGCGGGGGACACTGGCTCTCTTCTCTTGAAAATATGAGGTAGTTCCTTAAATCTGGATATGCATCTTGAGACTACTCCGTTGGGGAGATAATCTGCAATTGCAAAGAAATCAGAAATACAGGTATTCAAATTTCTCACATACTGGTCTGTGATGCCTTTCCTATAAGAATTTGCTTTGAAAGTGTTGGAAAACCATGTAGTTGTAGGGAACTCATGTCTCATTAGTAGCCCTATGGATCTTGCTGCAACATCATATTCTTCCATCCTTTCTTCCCATAATCTATTATTCCAGAGCAAAGATAGATAGCTCTGGATTTGAAGTCCCCCCACATATAGATTTAGCATTGAGGTATTGACATGCCCCATAATGTGGCCATGTTGGAAGAATTCACATAAAAGGTTTTGTTGATCTTTAGGATTTTGTATATAACATTCTTCAAAATCTTTATCATTGTCAAAATTGAATGGAAGATTGCAGCTTATCCTGAGTAATTTCCATCTTAAAAATTATTCTCGGAGGAATAGGGCATACACATCTGATGGTGGCTATGCTAATAGGGTTTCTCCTATCTCGCAGGCTAAAGCCAAGTTGTTCTCTATCTCCACCTTTTCCTATTTCAATGTGTCCATGTCTCTCTAGAGCTGTATGATCTCTCCTCGAAGTTGTCCGTTATCCAATGTAAGTTGTAGGTTCTGAGCATAGACATTCAATGAGGCGAGTGTAGGGGCTTGCTGAGTAGCCCGTTGCTTGAGTTGAGTTATTTGAATGTCTCTTTGGGCCACCATTGCCTTGTGGTTATCCACCTCTTCTTTGAAAACAAAAATTCCATTTTCTTTTTCTTCCTTCTCCTTTTCAGCCTCTGCCTTTTGCTCTCCTAGCTCGTCATCTTTGGCCTTCAATTATTGAGCTAGGGCCTCCAATTGTGCTCTACACTACTTCAATTCAAATTCATCTCTGGATAGAGCTAGGGCATGTCGAGTTTCTTGTCTCGTGGTGTCCTCGGAGCTTTCCTCAAGGGTTGCTTTTCCTTTTTGATGATTGTGTTGCAATGTATCCTCCCCTATTTCTTCTGGGATGCCCTCGTTGCCAACTTCCTCAGGAATCTCACCACCACCAACTTCCTTAGCTCCCCTCTCCTCATAAGTCTCTTCTCCAGGGTGTGTAGCAGGGGATGAGTGGTCACTTGAGAGAGCGGTAAGGTTTTGTTCTATTTCTCCTCTTTCTTCTTCATCCGAAGAGATGACTAACCTATGGTGGCATATTTTGGCAGAGGTGGATGCTATGGCTTCACCTTACCGACTGATTTGCTCTGTTCTTCTCCAGAGTCATCAGGACTAGACTTTAGGGGAAGCGAAGGAAACTACAATAGGGTCTCCTAAAATAGAGATAGTAGAAGTATGATGTTTCACCTTTTTCCTTCAGGGTTGTAGGGCGAGGAAGTTCTGCCACTTCTGTTGAGCATCCTCCTGTTGCAGGAAGTGGTGCTTAATAATCAAATGTATCAAACTTGGATGACTAATTTGTAATTCTTTCCCTTTCTTTTGGTCAACATGGTGACAACATTTGTATGTAGAAAAGCACGAACACTTATCAAATATTGGGGGTTATTGGGTCCATGCCTTAGGTGGGTAATTAGCCGCATCCCAGGGCCCAAAACTGTACCAAACTGGCCATCACATGTGAAGAACTTCATGACTCACATGACCACAATCTTCCATGGGTCTAAAAGGCTGGTCCTTTCAATGCCTTTAGTTGCTCCCTTACAATATAATGGGGCAAGGGCTTTAGAGCAACATGAAAATTCTGAACTAACTCTTCATACGATGGTTTATATGCAAACAAATCAACGCCTACTGCAAGAATACCAGAGAGTTGACTAATTATGGTAGGGTTGATTAGTATTCTTACCCCTTTCACAGTGGTGAAGGTCCTATGGAAGTTTGTAACAAACTCCTTGACCAAGTCAGCTTCAAATACTTCAAATTTCTGCAAAAATGCCAACCATCCGGCTTGCTGGAAAATCTGCATGCTGGCATCATCAAAAATTGCGTTCTTAGGTTTGACCTTCCTCTTGTTACCCATTTGATCAGTAGAATGAGTCCGCAGAAAAATGTTACAATGGAGCTATGTTTTTTTTCTCCTTCTATCTCTGGTTTCATACAAGAAGGAGCAGTGAGCCTTGATTTGTTAATTATAGATTTGTGCAAAGGAATATTGCATGCAAGATGGATAGGATGGTAGTTACTCTGCCTATCTTTTCAAAAATCATGGCATGAACTTCAAAGTTTCTAACCAAAGTTGGCACGTGCAAAGTGTAATTTCTTAGCTGCCAGCTTAACTGCTTTTCCATACTCATCCGAAGCTGACACCAATAATCCTAGCTCTCATGTCTTTTGAAATGTACTTTCTTTAAATGATCATAAATACCGATCATCATTGTTTCTTAATCCAATGTTTATTTTTGTTTATGGCATCTTGAAATGTCGTGCCATGATGACCAAGTACTTGTATTTGATTGTGAAGCATGCAAGTTCTATATACAAATCTGTGGCTGCCACCTATCGGATTGTAATCATTTATGCACTTGCCATGGCATGTAAAAGATGAGGATTGCATGCAGGTAACTTTGGGGGACACGTGGCATACATAAACATATTAAAATAATTATATAAGTTTTAAAAAAGGAATATACCTTGTAAAGTACCCATCCCCTTGATTATTTCACCTTAACATTTTTATCGAATCACTTTTCATAATGCAACATCACCTAATGTCCGATGATGCTTTGAAAAGCAAGCATCCACCAATGTTCATTTGGAGCAATCCGTAGCCATCTGGAGCTCTTCAACAATTTTCAACACAAAAACCTGCAGAACTGCAAAAAGGAATTTTATTGAAGGAAATGGGGAATTCAAAGGAAAGATCACCATTGTTGGTTTTCAATCTTCCCTCTAGGCAAAGCCGCCATTGCTGGTTTTCAATTTTTGCCCAATTTTTTTGGTAGAAAAGGCTGCCATTTCTAGTTTTCAACCTTTACTGCTTTATTTATCCCAGAGTCATCACTTAGAACATGAGTCCCATGGAAGAGAGATCTTCCAGGGTGAAATGCTTTATCCAAGATTGGATTTCTGCAAAAACTCCTCTTTAGAAGCTGGCTTGTGGTACAACTTCAATCTATGTCCATTTACCAGAAGAATTCTATGGTCTCCATCAATGGGAACTAGCTGAACAACCCCATTGTTGAAAGTTTCTTTGACTTCATAAGGCCCCAACCATCTGGTGTGTAGTTTTCCTTTTAAATCTTGATATTTGGAGTTGTACAATAGGGCCCAATTTCTCCTTGCTTGAACTGCTTATTGATAATGTGCTTGTCATGCCATTCTTTTCCCTGCTATTGGATCAATTATATGTGTTGTAGTGCCTCCATCTGCATCTCTTCCAATTTGTTGAGCGGCATCATTTTGTGTTGTTGTACTTCAGTTAAGTCTATACCCACTTCAAGTGTTGTTCTCAGTGTTTCCACCTCATATTCTATGGGCAACACTGGGTGTTTTCCATAGACTAATTCATATGGTGTGAAATTAGTGGTGGTTCTCCATGTGGTGTTGTAAGCCCAAACAACTTCTATCATTCTTTCAGCCCAATCTGTTCTTTTACCTGAAATGGTTTTTGTAAGGATGTTCTCTAGTTCTATGTTTGTTACTTCTACTTGACCATTGCTTTGAGGATGACATAGAGAGGACTTCCTGTGACATATTTTATATCTTTCTAGGAATGATTTGATCATAGTAGACATGAACTATGGTCCTTGATAAGAAACAAGGACTCGAGGTGCTCCAAACCTTTGCAAAATGTGCTTATACAGAAAATCTACAACCTTCTCCTCCTTTTCTACTGGCAGTGCTTTTGCTTCAACCCATTTAGTGGCATAGTCAGTGCAAACCAAAATGTAGTGATTTCCTCTGGAAGGTGGATCTATCGGCCCCACAAAATCTATTCCCACTTTTCAAATGGTTCGGGAACTACTTGAGGATAGAGCGACATCTCTATGGTAGGAGTTGGACGTCCCACTCACTGACATTGATCACAGTACTTGACATACTATTGAATATCCTTGGTCATTATTGGCCAAAAATATCTTGCTCCCAAAATTTTGTCCCTTCTGGAGGGCTTAAAAGTGTCCACCAGAAGGTCTATCGTGGCATGCTCGAATTATGTCATACAATTCTGTTTCTTGCACACAGTGACGTAATACTTGGTGAGGGCAATTTTTAAATAAGAGACCATTTATCCATTTGTATCTGGAGCTCTCTCAAACCAATTGTTTGGTTTCTTTTGAATTGAAATGTTGTGGGCATTTGCCTGAAACCAAATAGTTTGCTAAATCTGCAAACCACGGAGATTATATGGATATGGCAAATAGATGTTCATCCAGGAATGCATCATCCACTGGTTCATTATTTCCATGCACAGTCAATCTAGATAAAAAGTTAGCAACAACATTATCTTTCCCTAGTTTATCAACAATGGTTATATCGAATTCATGCAATAATAATAACCATTTGATAATTCTACCTCCTACTACCACTTTATTCATCAGATATCTTATAGCTGCATGATCAGTATGTATGAAAATTTTATAGCCTGTGATGTAGTGGTGGAATTTATTGATAGCATAAACTACTACCAGAAATTCTTTTTCAGTTGTGGTATAATTTTTCTCTGCAGGGTTTAAGTTTTTGCTAATGTAATATATTGCATGCATACCTCTAGATTCATTTAGTTGTCCTAACATTGCTCAAATGGCCTGGTTGGAAGCATCCGTGTGAATGTGGAATGGTATTCCAATTTGGTATTTTAATCACTGGGGCTGTCATGAGGGCACTTTTAATGGCTTCGAATGACTGTTGGCATTGTGGTGTCCATTTGAATTCAGAATCTTTTTTAAGCAAGCTAAACAAAGGGTCAACTTTTTGACTGAAAATTTCAATGAACCTTCGATAATATCCAGCATGTCCCAGAAAGATTCTTACCTCTTTTTTGGATCTACTTTCATTCCTTCCTGTGAGATATGGTGACCAAGTACAATTCCCTCAGTCATCATAAGAAAGCATTTCTCATGGTTTAGGGACAACTGATGTTCTTTGCATCTTTCAAGTACCTTGTTTAGACTATTCAAGGCTTCATAAAAAGTTTTCCCATGTACTGTAAAATCATTCATATAAACCTCCACGCATGTATTTGCTAGGTTTGTGAAAATTGCCAGCACAACATGTTGAAACGTGGCTAGTGCATTGCATAACCCGAATGGAAAAACTTTGTAAGCAAATGTCTCCCATGGACACATGAAGGTAGTCTTATCCTAATCTTCTAGAGCCACCTAGATATGGTTGTAGCTGCTGAATCCATCCAGGAAGGAAAAATAGCGACTACTAGCCAGGTTATCCAGCACCTAGTCAATGAAGGGAAGTGGGTAATAGTCTTTCGTAGTGGCTTTGTTCAATTCTCTATAGTCAATGCATACTCACCACTTGCCATTTTTATTTGGTATGATAACTAATGGTAATACCCACTGGCTGTCAGAAATGGGGTAGATGAATCCTACCTGCAATAGTTTCTCTATTTCTTCCTTCACTATATCTCTCAAGGCTGGATTGATTCTCCTTTGTGGTTGCCTAACAGAACAGACATCTTCCATGTAAATATGGTGTGTACATACACTAGGGTGGATCCCTTTCATGTCCTTGTATTCCCATGCAAAAGCCTGGGTATGATTTTGCAAAAGTTTTGTCAACTGAATTTCTTCTGCCTGTGTTAACCAACTATTGATAAAGAGTTGTTTATTAGTTTGGACAGTGATTTGCTTTGTTCCATTATGAACATAAAGAAGGTCTTTGTAAGGACTTAACAGAGTATTTAACGGACAAAGGTGAGGCATAATTTGGTGTAATGTTTTTACTTGTTGATAACTTAAGTGGGAGACAATTTGTTCAGAATAGGGACAATGGAATGCCTTGAAAGACCCTCTCAGATCTCTCTGGAGCCATCTGGAGACCTCTCACTAGGTGACAATATATAAAGAGGTTTCACTATTTGATTCCAACTCTTTATATTCCTCATTTACACTCTTCGAAATGTTCTATGATTGTTACCATTGCTAGTGAGGAGGCATCTTCTTCATCAGAATCTATCAGATCATCTATCCATGGTTTATTTTCATATTGTAAAAATGGTTTGGCAAGGGGATAGGTGGAAAGTTCCTTTAGCTTTTTCCCATTTGAAATAGTCATGTTTCCTGATCGACGCTCAATAAGGGCTGCTACAGTAGCTAGCCAAGGTCTACCCAACATTATTGGGTATCCTGGCATTTCTTTTTGGTCTGAAGGATGAGGAAATCAACTAAGTAATCCCAAGTATCAATAGTAACTATGATATCCTCTAGAATTCCTTCTGGTTTTGTGATAGATATATTGGCCATTTGTAACACAATTGATGTTGGCTGAACATGTGTTAGTGCCAATGCTTCTACAGTATCTGATGTCATTACATTAATGACCAGATCAATAGAACATTTGAAATTGAAACCCCTTTTATGTCTATTGTAATGACAGGGCTCCCAGGATCTCCATATTTTTGAGGAATTAGATGCCTAATAGGACATCGGCAAGTTTTGCATCTACTTGAATGGTATTGAGTAATTTTCATTTTCTACCTGGAAGTTTTAGACACAAACTCTTAATGGTCTGGTTTATCTCAGGAATATCATTTATTGCTTGTAACAAAGGGACTTTGATGTGTATCTTTCTGAGTTCCTTAATTAATTGGGAATTATCATGTGAGAGTTGGCTTTCTTTAGATTTTAGAGGACCTGTTTTAATCTTTCTGGGAATGAAACAGAGGTCTCCTTCAGAATTTCTTCTGAATCCTTTGCTTCAACCTTCTCATTTTGTGGTTCTGTATCGACTTTGGGAATTACTTCTTCTTCTTCAGTGACTTCCTTACTAGGAATGGTTATAAGAATGTTTCTTAATTGAAGTTGGATGTCATTAATCTCAACTACATTCAGGGTGGTTGTATTTGGGTCAGCGTTGTACACCTGTTGTTGTGGCCTATTATTCTTGGGATTCAGAACTAGCTGAGCGGGCATCAATGGTTGGTTCACCTATTCACTAGAGTTGGAATTTGCAGGTTGTAAGGGTTTAGGGAGTAAGGCTTGGGGTTGGTTTCCAAATCTCCTCTAGTTATATTGAGGTGTCCACTGTTGTTGATAATGTTGCTGATTTGACCATTGAGGGTTGGTCCACGATTGATTTGTCCAATCTTGTTGAGGCCATGTTGGTCCCCATTGCATTGACATTTGCATTGGCCCTCCCCAAGGTCCATTATAAGAGTTTGTACTGCAACTCGATGGTCGTCTTGGAGCATATTGGTTCTAAAACTGATTAAATCCATAATTAGGTTGTTTCTGGCCAATAAAGTTTAGCTCTTCCTCATCTATTGGAACCTTTTTCAATTTGTTTTTAATTTCAGGAAGCAGGCCACACTCACTTGTAGTGTGATTTTTCTCACATATCTTACACAACTCAGTTCGATTTAAGGACATTCCCTAAGTGGATGTTTTTCTCTACAATGAGGGTAGTAAATGGCTAAGGGTTTAGTGTTCTTCTTACTAGCTTGCTAGCAATCCAAAGTGGTATTCAAATGAAGTAGGATGTCAGTTTTGAGGTTTGCTAGTTCCTCCATTACTTGCGTAACATCATTGGTACTACCCCTTTTCAGTACTCTTTTACCTGCTCTAGTGCGAGAATAGTTTCTATAGACTTCTACAATTTCTGAAAAAATTTGTTTGTTAATATCTCCCTTACCCATCAGATTTAAAGCTTCCCCGATCTCATCATCAATTCCTCTTAGAAAGATAGTTTTACTTAATTCCTCATCTAGATTGTTTCCACACCTCCTATCGACAAATAAAAATCTATCCACATAATCCTCTAAATTTTCATCTTCCATTTGTTTCATGCAGAAGAGTTCATCTTTTTGATCCCTGACTCTACAGTAATCTTGATATTTGTCAAGAAAAATAGTTTCTATTTCATCCTAGGTAGTGATAGAGTCTGCAGTCAAACCCATGAACCATTGTAATGCTGATTCCTTAAGAGTGGAAGGAAATAATTTTAATTTCTAATTATCTATGGCATAATCATAAGTTTGGCAAAGGACATTGAATTCAAATAGGAATTGGTCTGGATCTTCTGAAGTTTTCCCCTAAAGGTGGGTAGAAATGCATGAGATATATTTTTCATAGGAGGTTAATTTCTCTCAGGAATGATGGAGATCGGATAAAAGAATGTTCTATTATTAGCCGGTTCCTCATGGTTACCACCATTGTCACCCATTGTTGAAGATGTAGTAGATGAATTGGGAGACTCTAATAGTGTAGGTGATCCTTGATTGATCAGATGATCTAGAGGTTCTTCTAAATGAGATTCTAGAGATGTATTAGCTATAGTTTGCTTGATGAATCGACGTAAGGCATCCCTAGGTCTTCTAATAAACTAATGGATCGAAAGTCTTATCAACACCTTAAACCTACAATGATTTGTACATTTCCCCGGTAACGACACAAAAAATGATGAGGGTCGAAGTAGTGTTTGTTAATGCGTCATCATTTTATTTTATCAATTCGAAGGTGTCTGGAGCGATCTACGATAAGACTCTTTGGTATGGGGGGATTTGGTTGGATGGTTCATGGATGGAACTTAGTTCGTCGATCTTACAGAAATGAAAGATCATACAGAAATGAAAATCTACCTATTTGCTTTAGAAATAAATACACATACAATGAAAGAAACTATTTTAGCTTGCTGGAAAATAAACACACTTGCAGTGAAAGAAACTATTCTAGCTTGTTGGAAAATAAACACACTTGCTGGAAAAGTAAATAAAAATAAACTACCTCTACTTGTTAAACTACAATAATGAAACACTCTGAATATGGCAGTGCTATTGAATAATAATTCTTTTTTAGAACTTATAAAACAATCTTGTAGGGAACAACTTAACTAACAATCACACAAAAGCAAAACACACATCACATGAACACAAGTACAAAGATAATTGAATAGAAGATATAACATAACCGAACAAACATGAAAATACCAAGAGATCTCCTCCAAAATGGGGAAGCGAGCCCTACTTTGCTAGCTAGAGATGATCCTATTTACTCAACTAACTCTTTCAAAAGAATTCCCCCTTCATTTGCATTCAATCATAGTCCAAAGAATGGACGAAAGTACATACCTGAAAATAAGGAGTTTTCCTACTGCTGAAAAAATAATCTGGTGAAGAACTATCTAAGAAAAGCTGGAACTAACTTAGAGAGATTATTTGCTCCTATTTATACATTCAAGCTTTATTAAAAGGAAATAACTAACAATGATTCTAACTACAATGAATTGGACTTAAAACCAATTGCTAATTTATTACATTGACGATTCCTCTGCAGATTATTGAAGATCAAGGATTTGCATCGACTTGGCTAGTGGCGAACTTGAGTGATTTCCTAAAATGGTGTGGTGTTTGGTGATAATGACTCCAGTTAGAATTGACTCTAATTAGCAGCTACTTCAGTTAGTCACTGAAATGGAGTGACATGGAGATTTAGATTATAACAGCTGCCTTAATTGGGGTGTGGGTCATGTTTGCATTGCTAGACCTTTTGGTAGCCTTAGGATCAGCCGATAACAGTCATTGACTTGAGGGGAGTATGACTCTTTTGGAGGGTAACGACATCTGGAGCCATCTGGAGTTCAGGTTCTTCGTAGAAAGAGGGGGCTCCGGAGACCACTGGAAGTCTTACTAGCATAATCCTCATGCAAACACAAACCACTTGTACCACAATTCATAAGATATGCATTTTGAAAATAAAATTCAAGTAAATAAGTTAAGAGATTTCATCAAAGGAAATGAAAACCAAACATGTGCATAATCCATCCAAAAGACACATAATTATAATAATATGTAAATATATATGCTATAGTGTTTTGTTAGTCTTTCAGAATTGGAAATAGAATGAAATAGATGAGTCATATATTTGACTCATCATCCCCCTTTGATTCCTTGATTACAATGCATTTATAGAATGCTTATTCTTAATCAATCCGCCAAGAATGTAGATCTAAGATTCTATTCTTGAGGAGAAAAACTTTAACTTCTTCCTCTAATTTCGATGCCTTTTTTCATGCCAATTTTATTTCAGTCACTTTCTATCACAAACTGCTCATTTACTTTGAGTGAATCTCCTCAAATAGTTTTTGGGTTTTGTTCCCCTCATTCCTAGCTTTCTAGATCATTTTGCAATTCTGAATTTAATTGAGAAATGAGGGAGATATTACCATTTTACTGAAACTACATTTTTAAATTTTCTCTTTAATGCTTCTTTCTGTAAGTTTTCTGATGCTCCAATTTGGCAGAATTTATTCTCCAATCTACTAATTGTTTATTAAAAGGAAGACATGCAATATAATTAAGACATGTAATGACACTAATTAAGCAAAATATATGTTTTTTATTTAGCTAATAGATGAGACAATTTATTGTCTCATCAATACCCTACTCTTTCAAACTTTATATTGATAAAGTAAAGAAGAGGGAATGAAATGAAGTTTCTTTAAGCACAATATGAAATATACCAATCTATGAACAATAATGCTTTAACTATATTATCTAGTAACTAGCTAAAACATACTCAAAATTTATCAATTTTCAATCTAGAATTACCTTAAAATGAGATTTTAGATAACCCTAATCAATATATATGAATGCATGCAAAATGTACATAACTAAGGAATGTATATCAAACTTAGTTATAATTAGATCTAAATCATCATATCAGAAATTTATATTGCACTATGATGATCTAATCTCATGAATTTTAAACAATATCACAAGAGGTTATTTTCAATCTAAATCAAATTCTTGTTCAACTTTCACATGTTAATATGCAAAAATGCTCCAAACACAAAGAATGATAAGGTATAACAAATGAATTCACTTTAATCAACCTAATAATTCTACAAAGATTTGAAACAACACACTAATCTACAAACCCTAGGTTCAAGACTAGCTAGATTTTTATGAAATGCAAGGATTTTGTAACCCTAATGATGAATCAAAATACAAAACTTATTATATGTAAGCAAGGAAATGATGAATGAACTTAATATAAATCATATCTATGACAAAAAACAAACTTTTTTAGTTGAAGAAGGATGCAAGAGTGTAAGAAGAGTTAGGTTCACCAAAATGTTAAGTGGAAAAGAGAGACCTAGCTCAACAAGTTAAACCAAGTCAAACTCTCTTCTATCTAACATTGAGACATGAACCGAGTTTGGCTTCTACCCTTAAAGAAGAGCCAAACTATAGGGGTTCTACCTCTTTGTTGTATAGATGAGTATCAAACCAAATTCAACTAATCTAGCTAGGGCAGACGATCAAAACCTAATTGAGAGAGATTGAGCTACAAACGACTATTAGAAATAGAAATAGAGAATCTAAATGGATAGAAGAGATGAGAAAAAAGTTTAGAATAGCAACCTAGAGTCAGAATTCCATAGGTACTAGGGTGCTTAGTTGCCCTAAACCCTTTTTAGGGTTTTGCAGAAACTGAGACTTTCACCAGACCTGTATCTACAAGACCTTTCTTCTCCTAGATTGATATTTCCTGAAACCTATTTCTTTGACCTGTACACATGAAAGAAGGAAAAATTGTTGTGGATATATAGGAGCTTGCCTTAGTCAATCCCCCATTTTGGTATTCCTACCTCACAGATAGCCAAGATTAGAACCAAATGTTGTGTGTGCTTAGAAACCCCAAGTGTGAGGAGTAATGTTCATGCAAGAATCTAATCAAATAATATCAAACCCTAGCCCTATATGACTCAAGAAAATAGGAATAGGATGATCAAATGTTTGCTTCACTTAAGGAAACACACACCTTCACCTCAAGGATGAGGAATCAATGAGGGTTTGTTGAATAAGGAATTGATGCAACCATACCCTGGGAGGGTACTCAAGCCAATCTTAAGTTGGTGGTTCCAACCCTTCTCCCAATCATGCAAAGTGATTCAACCTAGGAATAATGAGATAGACTCAAGATCTCATTTCCTAGCCTTCATACAAATCCTTCCAAGAGAAAAATCCTTCACTTGATCATCTAAAACTTGCAATAATTCATTAACATAGAGAGCACAATATTTGCATAGAGATATTGTATCAAGATTGCATCTAAATCATGTTTAGTTTCAAATGAGATAAGTCACTTACTTTTATATAAGGCTATAGAAAAGAGTAATTTGAATTAAAGATCCAACATCACACGGCAAAAAGAAAATTTGAGTTTAGGGTTGGCCTAACCAACACTAAAGATGACTTGTAAACCTAAATTGCCTCCTTGAAAACACAAGAGGGACCAGGGCACTCAGGGACCCTAGGCTATTTATGAAATTTAAGGTTCAAGCTCACATTTAATGCAGGGCTAAATCCAAATCTCAAATTATTTTCTGGGTTATGATGAAACTTTAACCAAAATCACTCCATTTTCTATAAACAGGGCCTAAACAAGACTTTAAGATGGACCTAAAAATTAACTAGGCTTGGGATCACTAAAGAGAGGAGCTAAACATAGTGAAATTGTGCTTGCACAACCAAGGAGCACAATTTATGACATAACACTAATATTTGTAGAAGAGGTGTTAGGTGTGAATGATGTAGAGTCTTAGAAGATTACCATGGATGAAGAAATGACAGGTTTTGAAAAGAATGATACGTGGGACCTAGTACCATTGCCTAAAGGATGAAAACATGTTGGTTGCAAATGGGTGTTCAATAAAAAGATTCGTTTAGATGGAGGTATTGAGAATTACAAATAATGATTAGTTGCAAAAGTTTTCTCTTGGGTTGAGGGTGTTGATTATGGTGAGATATTTTCTTCTATTGCAAAAATGACATTCATTAGATTCTTGCTTTCTATTGCTATAACTTATGATATAGAGTTTGAGAAAATGAATGTAAAAATGACTTTCCTTCATGGTCATTTGGAGGAGGATATTTATATGACATATCCAAGGCACTACTTGGTGAAAGGTAAAAGTAATTTGTTTTGTAAATTAAAGAAATCCTTGTATGGCTTGAAATAGAGTCCTAGGATGTTGTGCCAAAAATTTGATACATATGTGTTGCGTTTGGGATTTGAGCATTCTAAATCAGATCACTATGTTTATTATAAATTTGATGGTGATAATTTCCTGTTTATTGCATTATATTTTGATGATATGTTATTTATTAGTAAATGAAAAGAAATAATTTCAAAACTAAAGTCTCAATTTATAGCTAAATTTGGAAAGAAAGATTTTGGTGTAACTAAACATATTGAATCAAAAGAGATGGAGTGAACAAAAAAATATGGCTTGGCCAAAGTAAGTATGTTAATTCAGTTTTACAAAGGTTTAACATGTAGGATCATAGACCATTGTGTGTTTATTTTACAGTTTGAATGAAGTTAGCTGCTTCATAGTGTTCAGCATCTCCATCAGAGATGGAATACATGAGCAGAATGCCTTACTAGAGTGTAGTCAAAAGTTTGATGTATGTTATGGTCTATACTAGATCAGACATTGCCCAAGTAGTGGGAATTATTTCCAGATATATGTCTAATCCTAGTAGAGTTCATTGGGATGTAGTTAAAAGAGTCTTCAGATATTTGCAAGGTACCTAAGAGTATTCCTTGTGTTATCATGGTAATTTGACAGGAGACGAGCATTACCTTGATATTCGTTGTTATGTGGATTCATATTGGGTAGGTAATGTTGATAGCAAAAGATTCACCAGTGCTCTTTGTTTACTTTATTTGTTGGTGTAATTAGTTGGATGAGTAAGTGAAAGTCTATGGTTGCTTTATCCACTACTAAGGCTAAGTATATGGTAGCAAATCACACTTGTAAAGAATCCATTTGGCTTAAGAGATTGTGTTTAGATATTGGAATAAAATAGGGTACAATGATCATTTATTGTGATAGTCAGAGTATGATTTGCCAAGCTAAGAACCAAAGTTCTCATGCCAGGACCAAGCATATTGATGTACAGTATCATTTTGTGAGAGTTATGGTCAAGGATAGTAGGGTGAAGCTGGTTAAGGTAGAGACTTTGATGAATTTTGTAGATTCATTAACTAAGCTTGTAAGCACAAAGAAGTTCAAATGGTGTTTAGAGCCTATGGGCCTTTTGACCACTAGAAATTAAATAATGGTGTTGATACTCCCTTTTTTTTCTCTTGCAAGGTGTTTGAAAAGTGGGAGAATGTTGGGAAAAGTGCCTCAACCTTGCAATTACAAAAAGTGTGAATTTTGGATTATAAAAATGAATAAACTCATTTTTTGGGATATAGAGTTGGTTTTTAGCCAAACTAATTATTGTAGGTTTCCCAACACCACTTCTAGGGGTGCTTGATGCATAGATCACTTTGAGCTCTACAATTTACAAAAATAGGCTCAATCAACCTCTACTATGGCCTCCAAAAGTTGGGCTTCCCACATTGGAAAATGTAAAAATGTGTAGGACATGGAAATAACTGTAAGGGGGAATTACACATGTTGACCAACTTTGATAAGATCCAAACATATAATAATGGAAATAATATAATGCAAAAGATAGATCTCACACAACACAAGAGATGTTTGTGGGCCAATGTGCCCTAATATCCAATATATGCAAAAATAGAAGAAACCCTTGAGGTAGGGTAACACCATACAATACTTCTTATGGAAGAAGCCACTCCATGCTATATCTTCAAGAGATCTCCAATACAATATCATACTCTATACATATCCTTGCAATTATGATCACCTCCTTTATATATAACTCCTCCAAATAACATAATGGAAATAAAAGGGTAATCCTAATGAAGGCCTACTCAACACCTGATATAATTAATTATACAATTTATCCACATGACCCAATATAACTAACTTAAGGGATGTGTGCCACATGTTGGCATCTCCATCCACCTAAATACATTATAATATTATATCCCTAGGTACATAACATGCCACCCCTCCTTGACATGTTTTGTCCCTGAAACATGAGAAGAAGCTAAATAGTAAGACTATCACAAGTCATTAGAAATGTGCCACCATGACCAATCATCCAACCAACCATAGTTGATCTTTGCATTGGTTTGATATTGGTGGTACCTCAATCCTATCCTTGATCCAAAATTTTTTGCATCCATTTGATTCTGTTTCTTATCAAAGTAAGTCCTCCTTTGATGCCATGAATGACCCTTACTTCTATGATCCCATGGATTGTTTTAGTTGTTACTTTGGTTCCATGTATGTCCATAGTGATTGGATTATTGTTTCCATGTAGTATCATTCTTCCATGATGCTTTCCTCCATGATTCTTTTCTCTCACAATGATGTGGATGCCTATATATTGCACCCTTTGCTATCACTGGAGCCTTCACATGTTTTGTTCACTCATGAAGAAAATTACTTATCTCCTCTTTATTCTCTACATCTTGCTCCTCTTGCATGTCCTTTGATTCATTGATGCAATCTTCAATAGATTCTTGAACTTGCTCTTCCTTGACTTTCTTTTGGACTTCATTATGTGTAATATCTTGTAATGTAACTTTTTCCTCCTATAGAAAAGCTTCATGAACTTATTTTGCACATTGATACTTATTGTTCCCAAAGATTCTAACCAAGGATAACCAAGAACAATATCCAACCCATCCATATCCAAAGCATGAAAGTTTGAATGCAAAACATATTTATCCATAGAGAGCTTCAAATCTTCAAATATTTGAATATCCTTACCCAATATTTTACTATTCTTGATGTGCTTTGCTTGTACCCGTAGCTTCTTAGCTAATTCCATGTTGATGAAGTTATATTTGCTACTAGGATTTATAGAAACAATAATCTTTTCCTTTTGTATACATCCATGAAATTGAAGGATTAGATCCTCCTTCCTTGGAGCTAAAGTGCATCTACCTGTATCCTTCATCTTCTCTTCATCATCCTCTTTTACTTCTCCTCCTTCTTCTACTTCTTCTTCTTCTCCTTCTTCCTCTCCTTTTTTTCTTCATCTTACTATTCATCATCTTCTTATTCTTTGTCCTTCATCTTCTTCTTGAGCCCATCTATCAAAGAAAGCTTGTTCTAGTTCATCTAAAGATGAAATATCCTTATGCAATGCTAAATACCATTTGTAAGCTTCACCCCTTAAATGTAAACTAAAATCTATTTTCCATATTTTTCTTTGACTATAAACTCTTTTATATTGGTTCCACCATTCTAATGCATTTCCACTTCCATCAAAATAAGGAATCCTCATTGAAACTAGGGTTTCTAAAATTTTCCAGCAGACTTGACTTTGATTGAATTATTCATAATATTTTCGGACTCAAAAGTAAAATTATAAAGAATAGACCCCTGTTAAAATTTGGTGAGATTTCTAGAAATATAAAAACCTTAGAAAAATTCCATGATTTGCGGCCTATGAAGAGAAATGATGAAAAATCATAAAATTATAGTAAACCACTTAATACTGATGATAGAAATTTGATTTTTGGACTAGAGCCTCCTCAGATGATCCTCCACCTTTTGTAAAAAAATTGTAGAAAAAATCGCAGCCATCTGGAAGATATAGGCGAGTCTCTAAAAATTAGGGTTTTGTCAACATTTGCCCAAATTGTAGCTTTGATACCACTTGATAAGATCCAAACACATAATAATGGAAATAATATAATGCAAATGATAGATCTCACACAACACAAGATATGTTTGTGGGCCAATGTTCCCTAATATCCAATAGATGTGGAACTAGAAGAAACCCTCGAGGTAGGGTGACACCATACAATACTCCTTATGGAAGAAGCCACTCCACACTATATCTCCAAGAGATCTCCAATATAATATCATACTCTACACATCTCCTTACAATGATGATCGCCTCCTTTATATATACCTCCTCCAAATAACATAATGGAAGGGTAATCCTAATGAAGGTCTACTTAACACCTGATATAATTAATTATACACGTTATCCACATGACCCAATATAACTAACTTAAGGGATGTGTGCCACATGTCAGCATCTCCATCCACCTAAATACATTATAATATCATATCCTTAGGTACATAAAAAATTATGATGCATGTTATGACACATCATTAGGAATATTTAATTAGAGATAATGGAACCCTAAGGATTTGGGAGCCAATTTTGGGTGGTTTTAGCTCATGGTTTTCTAATTACCATTTGACGGTTTTATGTATTGTATCTCCTATATATTAGGTGCTTGAGATGGAGGTTGTGTGTGAGAGTCTTATAGATATTGTTAAGCTACCTCTAGATCTCTGGTTGATGATACTCTTGTGTAGGCTTGCTCTACAAGTATACTGTAATTTTATTAAGGTTTTTGAATAATATATTGGGCTACTTTTAGAGTGTGGGGTTTTTCTTCTGAAAGGGTTTTCCCCATGTAAATCACTGTGTTGTGGTATGACTGCTATTTATGCATAATTTATGTAACCGTTGTATAAATTTGAAAAGTTTTGCATAATCCTCCTCTCAAGATTGGTGTAAGAAGTTGTTCCTCTACCTAAGCTTCCTTACAACAAATGGGGCTCTTATGTGGTCACACTCTCAGAAACATACGATCACCAACTAAGAAGTGTCAATCCAATCTCTTGGCATCAACATACTTCTTCTGTCTATCTTGGGCAATCAACAACTGCTCTCTAATTCAAACTACCTATTGCTCCATATCCTTAAGCATCTCGAGACCAAGAGCAACTCAATCTTCCAATCTATCCCAAATTAAGGGAGTATGACAGGGACGCCCATACAAAAATTAGAATGGCGCCATACCAAGATAACTATGGTACATATTATTATAAGCAAACTCAAATAGGTATGAATATTCCTTGCACTAAGACTACTAGTCCAAAATGTATATATGAAGTGTATCCTCTAACCCCTAGTTTACCCTCTCCATCTAACCATCTATTTTAGGGTGGTAGGGAGATAAAATCAAGTTGAACACCAAACTCATGCTACAAGGATGTCCACAACAACGATGTGAAAATGGGATCGCCATAAGAAATGATCCTATCATGCACTCCACATAAGCGTACAATTTACTCCATAAAGGTACATGCCATAAAAACAACACTATAGGATACCTTCATTGGTGAGAAATGGGAAACCTTGGTCAACTTGTCTACTGTCACCATGATATCATCACGATGATGAGAAGACATAGGAAAACCAACAATAAAATCTACATAAATCGTGTTCCATTTCCATCTAGGAACTTTGTGCAATTGTAGGAGACCTATCAAATATTGATGCTCTACCTTTCCTCTTTGACACTCAAGGCACCTAACAAAAAAATATCAATATTGTGCCTCATTCACACCTAATGGAAAAACTTATGGAGGTTGGCAATCATCTTCTTCACACCGAGATGTGTCGTATAAGGAGAATGATGTGCCTCCGCCATCACCACCAAGCGAGGTCCACCTAATTTGGGACATGAGTATGACCAAGATGTTGCAATAGTCTATCAAACTCTAAATAATAGCTAGAGTACCTACCCACAAGGGCCTTCTATGACTTTAACTCTGATATAACCTCTTGATACCATGGATCCTTTAGAATATTTTCCAAAATACACCCCCACAGATCCATGCTTAGGGACAAAACTAAGACCTCGTGCCACCTCCCGCTTAAACCATCAATTACCGCATTCTCCTTTCCTTTGATATACTGAATGCCAAATTCATATTCAAAAAAATTCCATCCAATGACGTTGGCATGCATTCAGTTTTAGTTGCACAAAGATGTATTGTAAGTTGTGATAGTCAATATGAATCTCAAACTAATATCCCAAAATGAATGTATCCATCACACAAGCACATGTATTATAGATACCAACTCTAAATCATGGGTGGGGTAATTTAACTCATGATCCTTGGGCTTTCATGACTCATAAGAAACCACTCATCCATCCTACATAAAGACCACTCCCAAACCATCTAACGATGCATCCACACAAACCATAAAATTTGATATAGGATAAAACACTACAAGGATCGGTCCACTAGTCATCCACTCGTTGAGACATTGGTAGGCTTTCTTACACTAATCTAACCAAACAAACTTCTTCCCTTTCCTTTAAAGAGAAGTGATCAGATACACCACTCTAGAAAAATCCATGACATATTAGTGGTAATAGCTCACGAATCTAATGAAACTACAAAACTCTAAGATATTCATGGATGATATCTAATCCTTAATGGCTCAAATATTTGAGGGATTAATTGAGATACCCTCACCAGGGATAACATGATCTAAGTACTTCACCTACAACTTGAAGAATTCACACTTTACCATGTTACTAAACAACTAGTTATCATGCAAACACTGAAGAACCCAATGCAAGTGGACCTCATGTTCTTCCATTATCCTTGAATTAATCAAATGTCTTCCAAAAACACTAGGACAAACTAGTTTAGGTAAGTAAAAAATACCCCATTCATTAGACTCATAAACTCATAAGGAGAATTAGTCAACTCAAACAGAACTACAATAAACTCATAATGCCCATAATGAGTACGAAATGTAATTTTATGAATGTTTGCCTCATGGATACAAAGATGATGGTATCTAGAATTAGGTCACTGTCGAGAATACTCTATCTCCCTTCATTTGGTCAAAAAATCATCGATCCTTGTCAAGGGATCTTGGCTCTTCACCATCACCTTATTTAACTACCAGTAGGTGATACACAAATGAAGAGAACCATTTGTTTTCACAAAGATAGTAGGTGCACCCAAAGGGCATACATTAAGATGAATGTGCCCCTTCTTAAGAAACTCCTCTAATTACAAATGAAGTTCATTAAGTTCTTGTGTTGTCATATGGTATGACACATGTGAGATGGCCTTTTCTCCAAGAATTAGATCAATACTAAAGTTCACATCCCGCTTAGGTGGCATACCAGGAATAACACTAGGAAACACATTGGAGAACTCCCTTAAAAGGGGATGACCATCATGAGACACCTCGCAAGACTCACTTTCATAAAGATCACTCAATGAGATAGTAAACATTTGACATCCTTTCCTCATGCTCCATTTCAATTGTATATAAAAAATCATGTGAAGAGATATGTGTCTAAGTACCCTTTCTACCTCAATTAGATGACCAAGATCATCCACACACTTTACAACCTTACAAGAGTAGTTACTGCTTGCTTTATGATCTTTAATACAATCCATGCCAAGGACTATCCCTAGGATCTCAATGGTAGGACATGCAAATTGATAATGGTGGTTAAGGTTCCAAGATCTAAGACACAATCACACACAAGTGAGTCTATGATCACCTTAACACTGGCAGCCAACTCAACCTACTATTTATCATCCTGCCTTGCTACCACAAGACTACATCGATCTATCAAGGATGGGGAAATAAATGGGTCTAAAGCTTTAGAATGAAATAAAATAGAAGTATGAGTACCATCCAACAAACCGGAGGTCTCCACAACTATACCCTAATGTCGTTCCTAGTAGTTGTCTACCATAGGAACTACTCTATGTAACTTACCAACATCTCCCACTATTGGCTTTGAAACTACCACTCTACAACCCACAACTATTGTTGATCCCTGAGGGCATGATCTCGCATAGTGACCCTCTTGACCACATGAGTAACACGATCTCACAACCTGAGTAGGAGCTAGCTAATGTGCACTTGACTGCTAGAAGCTTGAGTGACTAGAAATAGGCTAGACACCTTGTGCATGTTGTCAAGCCATTAAAACACTATCACGCTACCCCATCCACTCCACATAGGAATGTTTACTAGAGCCTTGCCCATTTTGAGGGGTCTGCTAGGACTTCTACTTCTATTGTTGTTGCTAATAGTTCTTGGATGGTGCCTTGTAAGATCCCTCAATTTGGTGTTGATATCCTCACACCCTTTAACTTGACTGATAAGGGACCACAACATGAACTCCCACCTACCCACCATAACCTCTAGCCAAATTCTCCTCATTCATTCTAACTTTCTCAACAACAACCTCTAAGGTATTTAGTTCTAGCTCCATAACACCTTTGCTGATACAAGAATTTAAACCTCTTACAAAGATCTACACTAGCATCCCTTCATCTTCCATTGGTATTGCATATTGTTTTAGCTCAAAGAAACAATTCTCATACTGATCCACAATCATTCCAAGATATCAAAGCTCATGGAATTTGTTTACACGACATTGTCTGAAATTCTCAGAAAGCTATTAGGAATGAAACCACTCTAAAAAGGTCTCCCATGATACTAGCTATATCTAGGTGATGATTCTACTCCTCCTGGTGCCACAAACTAGAAGCAAATCTATGTAAGTTCATGATCTAACAATGAGCTCTTTGTTATTACTACCGTAAGGATGCATTACAAAACATATTTCAATAGCCAAGATCTAGTTCTTAGCCTTTGATCCTTCTGAATAACCTTCAAAGGTGGGTGGGTTATCTCGTAGGAGATCTCTCATGTGAACTGTTGTGACACTATCCTCATTCACTAACTATCTATCTCCCTAACAAGGTTGATTAGGAGGAAAGGAAAGGTACCTCCCCCACTCTAGACAAGCGTGGGCTCCTAGAGTGCTCTATTTCACCATCTCTATGTGGAATCTCCCCTTTCTTGATAAGGGTGAGAACTACCAAAGTGCATTCCCTCTTGATGAGGAGTCAACCTTGCCAAAATTTATTAAAGAAGGACCACTACCTGCAGTGCACCTAAAGGGTCTTCAATATAATCTTGTCTTATCATAGGGGAATAATTTATCTAAATTTTTAGTGACTCTCTATCAAGAACAATATTTATTCCCTATCAAGAGTGGTAAGGTATGGGAAGCATCTTCCTTAACAACAAGTTGCATGGGTTAGCACAACACGATAAGCTACATCACACTATGATATGAAAGGAGAAAGGAGACATGAAACCAAAACACACCAATCAAGCACTTCAACAAACACAAAAGCAAGCACATAAACTAGAGCTCACAATGTTGCAACATGGGCTCTAATACCAAATGTAATTCCCCAAGCTTTTGCTCAAGTCCTTAATGGAAAAAAATGATCAAATAAGTTTTTATCGCTACAAAGGTGGTAATAAGCAACCACACTACACTCTAAAATGTTTAAGGTTATCATAATAACCTATAATAACACACTTAGCACACACACCAATGCATAATGCAAGGTGACACTAGTGGAAGACTTAACGATAATATGGGACAAGACACCATGGTTGGTACATAAAATGAGACATGAAGTGTTGAGAATTCCAACACCACTGAAAACCCCTAAAAAACTCTACGAGATCACTCCTTTGATATATCAAAGTTTTGATAAGAAAAAATGCCAAAATGGCCAAAGTTTAGGTTTTAGAGAGGAACTTGTACTTGGGTTGAGTTTCAAAACTAGGTTGCAAGTTGCAACCTACACATAGTCTTGATTTTAGGTTTCAAGCCATAGTTTTATTCCACACCCTTTGGGTTTTGGGTTCCACCTGCATAACGCAAAATGCAAAATGACAACTGACCCTAGGACTCTGACATTCATACATTTTCAGACTTTAGAAATTATCTTCAAATTTCATGTCTGCAAAGTGCAGATGAACCTTTGGATCCTATTCTAAAAGAAGACTTAGACTTCAGAAAATGTTTGCAATTACATCTTTATAAAGTATAATCATGTTCTAAATTTTAGATTCAGCATCACTTCAAATTTTAGAAACCATATGTAATTTAAACTATGCAAAGTGTAATTGGGTTCTAAACTCCAGACCATCAGCTACCTCAGACTCCACAAACTAGATGCAACTTGCACTATGCAATGTCCAATGAGATTCCAAAATCTAGACCTATTGCACTTTGGGTTTCATAGACTGATTGTAACTTGTAGTTCATACTAGTAAACCCGCCCTCCATGCATTTCAAACTTCTTTCTGACTTGCAAAAACAAAGTATGGAAAACTCCCAAGGAATGAAAACAACAAACTTGTTTTTCCCACTGAATGAGGTGTAACTCCCTTAATTTTATAGTTATTTAAAAATAGTTTAGGCCAAATGATTGGGGGATCATGGGATACAATCTGGCCACATGAGAGCCTCCTAGATGACATGGTTTCCAAGATTTAAGGTGGAAGGTGAATTCCACTTTGAAAACCTTAAGAAGTAAATTACATGGTAAAGATAAAATAGAGTTAACACATCTATCTCTAAGTACTCACCATGTCGTCAGTATGGGAAGGCTCTCAGAATGCATTCCAAGTGGCTCAATAGTCCATGTAGTCCCTAACGGTGGTACAATGCCACCCAACCATGTGGAACTCTCAGGCCCACCCCATTTAACTAAGAGACAATCACATGTGTACAAGGTACACTCATGCAATACAAGGAAGTATGCATTAACACACACCAAGCAACAAGCATATATGTACTACATCCACATGAATGCACTAAATACAATAATCACAAAGGCAACAATACACACAATCACAATCATGTCAAATACAAAATCTAATTGAAAGAAAGAATGAGAATCCTAGAACTCAAACAAGGAGTGTCATCATAATAGCACAATGGCCATGTGGAGTTTGGTAGTAGAAATTTCTCAATAAAGCTACTTAATGGAATTCACCAACTTTTGAGAGTTTTGACATGCCCTTCACGACCGAAACTAAATCCATCCAGGGCATTTAGTAATGCAAGGGTATCTTATTTAATCATATTTTAGTTACCTAATGAAATTATGTTATCACTTAATTAGAACTCTCCGCCGCTCCATCATCACATATCACTTTGGATTATGGTAAGTAGTGAGAGCCACTCCTCTCCTATTCTAGACCTTAGTCCTAAAGGCCCATCACTCAAAATTTACAATTTGGGTGTGGCACAAAAATTAATGCACCATTTTCCTACACATTTATAAAAGATACAAAATTCCAAATTACATGGGAGGCTAATATTTCCATAATCCAAAACATGTAATTAAGTTCTAAATCACAATTTTCATTTCTTTTCAAAAATGCAAAACCATAAAATATCTTCCATTCCTCTATTAATGGAGATGGATGCAACCTTCAAATTTTCAACTTTTTGATTTTAAAGGAAATTTCAAAAACTTATTTTACCCTCTTATACACAATCCACCCAACAACACTATTCTTCGATAAAATTGGGAAAATAGATTCTAGAAAAAAAATTCCATAGCAATGGCTCTATTTTAAACATTTTGAGTTTTTGAAAACACATAAATTAAAGAATGGAAATTTCAACATAAATTTATAATTCAATTTAACTCCTAGAATGAGGAAGCCACATGCAACCACCTATTGTGGGCATGGCTATGGAGAAAATTTTGTTGGAAACACGGTTGCTGTTGCACCAAAAGGTCAACCTGTTAATGCCCGATACAACTGCCATAGTTAATGAATCCACGGGAGGTGCTTAAGCCATGTCACGAATCCCATGAGGGATGCTGGCTCACTGCCAATAATCCCCCCTAGCATCACTCGTGAGAGCCCGCGTCACTCGCGGGGGAGATTCGAACCCAGAACCTTTGGCTTTGATACCAATTGTTGGAAACACGGTTGCCGTTGCACCAAAAGGTCAACCTATTAATTCCTGATACAACCGCTAGAGTTAATGAATCCATAAGAGGCGGTTAAGCCATGTCATGAATCCCACGAGAGATATTGGCTCACTGCCAACAAATTCCATTTCAAATTAAAATTTAAAGCATAAACACAGAGGGGGGAAAATACTTTCAACAAAAACTCAAAACAATGGAGGGGAATTCTCCTCTGAAGCAATCACACCAACAACACTGTACTTTCCATAGGCACACAAATCCCAACCGAAGCAACTTCCACACCAAGCAATTCACAGTCCTTTTCTCTTCTAGAAGTATAAATTATTTTCTTCAAAGAGGGAGAGAAAAGAGGGGTTTTCAACCAAAATGCAAAAGTGCAAAAGAAATATCTTTCCTTTCCTTTTGTCATAATTCCCTAAACCCCTTCCCTCTTTTCCTCCTTTTCCCACTACAACTATTTATTTGAAAAATGCCTTTTAAAAAGAAATGAAATTTCCAAGGGTAATGCCACACATTTAATTAAAATAAAACTAATGCATTTTAAATCACTTACCATTTATTATCTCCATTTGTTATTTTAATTAAATTAATTTCTCAATTGCAAAGCAATTTTATTTCCTTATGCAAATATTCTAATCTCTTAAAGAAGTAAATTCACTTAATTTTTCTTTTCATTTAAAGTAATAAAATACCAAAGGCTTTTTTTCTACTAAAGCATAAATACATATCTTTTTCACAAACATAGAAAACACACATTTCAAGAAAAATTTAAATGGAGTGAAATAAAATAGATCAATCAGATGCAAAGGACTCAAACACACTTTATGGGTTTCTACAACTTGCAAATTCTAGAATTGCCATTGATTTAGATCCATATTTACACAAGGACTCACAAGATCCATCTAGTACTCAAATCAAGTGAGATAAAGGTTAATGTGGTATAGGCCATAAAATGATGTTAGATCATCACATCTAACATGAATCACTAACCATAAACATAAAGATATAATCATCGATAGTAAACCAAAATACTATCTTAAGTATAATAAACACATTTGTATAAAATATATATTAGAAGCAGTGGAATAGTAGCACTAAAGTTCCAAAGTACAAAATCATAACATATGTATCCATAGTCAAGAGTCTAGATGTGAATACAAAATCCCTTTGAAAACACCTCGATGGCCCAATAACATATCATTGCTAGAAGAAATAGTAGATCAAAATAAAAGTTAACATATGACAAGGCACAAGTGTGAGACCCAACCCTTTTTCCTTTCATGATAATATTTTAACATGGACAAGTATGTGTGACTATGCTATTTATGGTTAGATGATTGTACTATTTTTGTATACTGATACTAATATGGATTGATTTAGGTGACTATGGTATATTTAGATTGAATATCATGTATGAGTTATTTTGAGTGTGATTAATATGTATATTGACATGGGTAAGTGAAATATTAGAATTTTAATATTTATATGCTTGAATAATTTGATGTGATTTTTAAAAGATGGTATTTATATGAATCTATGAATGCAGGGTAATATTAAATTTGAGAGGTGAATTAATTTGATATTTGTTAGAAAATGATGTGGATTACAATAGTTTAATTTTGTACATGAATGTTTATTCTAAAGATTGCTTCAACTATTTTTGTTATGATATGTTGATATTCAAAACTCGAGTGTGGAGGTGGGTGGCCATGGCGAAGAATTCATAGACTTCCAAAGAACCTATGTTGTTTATACCCCTTTTACCTAAGCCTAATCAACAAAATTAATTGAGGCTTATGTGGTCATGTGTAGTGTGTGGTTGAATTTTATTTATTTGAATTTTTTCTTGGTAGATTAATTATAATTTTTAGGTGTTTGTTGGATAAGCTTATGTGAATTAATTTATTTATTTTAGTCCATATTTATTTTTTCTTTTGGAAGGGGATAAGAGAGGATAATTATTTTGGAAGTGAAGTCTTGGAAAGATTTCCTTTTTTTTTAGAGAGAAAATTTTGGGGAAAGTTTCCCTCTTTTTCCCACTTCCACCTTGTGGGAAAAATCTATTTTTGTGGTTTTTGGGGAAGAGAGTTGGGAAGGGAGAATTTCAGAAGATTCCAGGAAGAAAATTTGAAAGAAGAAGAAAGATTGTGGAAGAATTTGGAAAAAATGAGCTTCTCCCGTGAGGAATGATTTTATTTGTTGTGAAAATTTAACTTACATGTATTTTGTTATATCCATAAGATCTTATGGATGCATTACATGTAGTTTGGTGTGAATGTTTTTTTTTGTTTTCGTTTGGGAAGGGTTGTATGGGAGTGGATCTACCCCAGACCCTCTCTTGGGGATGTTGTATCTTGTTGGTGTTGTGTGGATTGTGCTATTGAAGGGTTGTTATGGCATGTGGATGGAGGTGTGGAAAGAGTTTATGATTATTGAGGTTTTTGAAAATGGAGTTCTTTTATTAGTATGGCCATGATTGGTGTAGTAGGTGGTTGGTTGTGGTGTTTTGTTGATTGTGGTATCGAAGGGTTGTGATGGCATGAGTATGATGTTATTGGAGATTGTGAAAGATGCTTGTGCTTATTTTGCCCAAAGAGAGAAGTGATCCCCTCTTTCCCCCTCTCCTTGAGTCCACAAGGGTTCTTTGTTTGTGAGTCCTCCTTTCGTTGTTTGCATGTATATGTCTTGCATGTGTGTCTTTATCTACCCTCTTGTTTGCATGTGTATCTATCAGTACTTGGAAGTATCCTAGCTTGGAGAGAAAGCCTTGGCCATGTTATAATGATTGTGTTGCAGATCTTTGGATAAAGGCTTCTTGGAGACTTATTTTGTCCATTTTGCCATAAGATCTCTCAAGCTCTCCATGTTTTGTTGTGAAAGAGAGGAAGGCAATGGATTGTAAATCCAATTCTTAATGTAATTATTGTTTGGATAAATCTATTAATGTGAATTTGTTCCTTTGAGTAATGCATATGTGGTTATCTTAAAATGTGTTTGAAAGTATGCGTGAATAGACTTTCTCTACAATATGTTGTTAATATAAATATGGGTTTAATGCATTCTCTTTTATAAAATATTTTGTTGCTACGTATGAATTAGTTTTAGATTTATCTTTTGTTAAGAATAAATAAAATGTTCTAGAAATAAATAAATAAGTAAATAAGTTTATTTATTTATTTATTTTGATAAATAAGGTGCAACCAAGGTTGCGGTAGGCTATATTAATCGAAATCAAAAGAGATTACAAAGGGGAGTAAAAGGGGACAGAAACCGCACCCTTAAGCTCAACCCCGAGCATCGATAATTCATTACAAAATGGCCATAACCTACACCATATCCCAAGTATCTAATGACTTGAAGAACCCAACATTCCAAAAACCTCCAGAAGGATTAGATGAACTTGAAGACCATCTAGTTAAGTTGACTTAAACAACAACACTCCATCACCTCCTTTGACTACAATCAGCCATCTGCTGCCTACTATTGACACCAAGGTCTTACTTGTAGAGAGGCTCCACATACAAAACATTAACTATTGTAGATCCATGGGATGATACAACTCGAAAGCTTTGAACCGACAAACAACTGCACCAAAAAATGCCCCACTCCTCCCATCCTAAGCTAGCCCCTGGTAAAAGGCATCCTCCCTCACCCACTGAGAAAATTCATGAAACCATTCCAAGTTGTTCCCCTGTTCAAGATTGGCCAACCTTTTAAGAAAATTGCATCCACCACGGGCCTAGAGCCGATGTCTGACCAATTCCACTTGGTCCAAATCCAACAAAAATGGGTGGTAGAACACCACTGAGCTTGGAATCATTAGTAGTGGAAGGTCATGTAGCCATGGAATCCCCAACCCCTACTCTGCAAATACCACCATTTCCATATCATTCCCTAGAAAATCTTTATTCACCATAATCTTGTAAAGGACTAGCGTCATAGCCTTATCCTCTCTAAGATCCAATAGTGAAGCAGGGAAGTGAAGAAATCTCTGAATTCACCCTATAATGGTTGATTGAGTATAGACATTTCTTTCCCAAGATCATTTTGATCACCTCCAATGACAACCGTGTGGGATTCTCGAAGACTACTACCAATCTTTGTTATGTGATTTTCTCTAAGAAGGCCATTTGATGCTTAGAGCTTGTTAGCCGAATTAGAGTTTCCATTTAGCCACAGGGAACATACTCAATAATCTCCCAAATCATACCTCCTTTTAAAACCTATCACATGAGCTACAATGAAGAGGCATTAAACTTCAAATGCCACGTCCTCTCCTAATTAATCCATTCGTGTGGCATTTAGACCACTTCCTATGCAATCTAGGGGAAATATTAGGAATTAATGAGATTCCACGCCTTTGAGATCCTCTTTTAATCCTTGCAATAATTGCTACCCAAAGACCCTCTTGTTGAACACCTGGAATACTGAGAGGGGGGGTGAATCAATATTCTCTTAAACCAATTAAGCATAAAACATTTCAATCCATTTAGCATATTCAATTGCAGTGAAGTAAATTATGCATGAAACATGAAACCATAAACCATAACACATAGACACCAGGATTTTTATGTGGAAAACCCAAAAAGGGAAAAACCACGGTGAGGATTATCTCACAATATATATTATGTAGTAGCAACACTGAATTACAAAAGGCTCATTGTCCAGAAGAAGGTAAGAAAGAAAGAAGTGGTGGATCACTGCCAGAGTTTTGAACTGCTATAATTGTATCTAACTTATGCATGGAGTACAGTTCCACTGAAGCTCAAAATACAAAATAATATTGTTCACTCTATTTTCAAATCTTAGATTATACTGCTCTGCCTTTACTCAATTTGCATTCCTGATCATTTATCACGTTATTCAGATCATACACTCATCACACCATCCTCAAGATTTCAAAAAACATTCTTCTATATATATCGACAACATCCACAACACCAATTAGGTTGGCCTAATTGAGTGTAACAGTCGAAATATCAAACTTGCAAGCAGTCGACCCCAAATCTTCATGCACACCTCTGCGCCAAGAGTCAAACTATGAAACCAACTTCAAATAGGTCAGGATGGACCTAAAATAGCTCCCACACACCTCTGCAAAACATATTTACCCTCCGCATAACATTAACACAATCAGGTCAGCCACATTGGCAAGACAACCACACTAGAACCTATCTATCATTTCACAAACTTGTATGCGGACCTCCAAAATGCTTAAAACTTTGAATATGCATACTATAGACATCCATAGTCTTGTCCTCCAATCCGCAAAGAAAACCATTCATCTTTGAAGGAATGCGGAGTAACTAAAATCATCATTGTCACTGTCAAAGCACTATCCAGTTAGAGTGAGATACTGAGATAATTTTATCTATCAATCTGGAGGACATCAAAACTTAAAACTTTGGATTTAGAAACTTTGGACATGTGTTTACAACACCTCACAACTACATAGCATAATGTTCTATACCAGAGGACTGAGGACCAAAATACTGAATCTCTTTTTACTGAGTACATTATACTGACACTTAGCCAAAAAATCTCAATAAGTTCCTTACCGGATCAATTCTCTTTGCACAATTGACTTCTAAGAGAGAATAGGTGAGACTGTATGAGAGAGGATCAAACCCTCTTGCAAAATTTCCATTCAAACTGCTATGCACAAACTTGCAACTATTGTTGCCATCAATGACAACACTGCATAATATCATGCTTTGCCTTGTCTTCTGTGGCTAACAATTTCTTCATCAATGATGTTACCAACACCTCTAACCTGAAAAGTTCTTAACAGAATTGAGAGCAAATAAATTAATCTTGAGACTGACTCTAACCTAACCCCTTTTTACACTTTCTAATCTTCAAACAGTTAAAAGTTGTTCCTATCTGCTGCTAGGTTGGTCAACTTATCAACCTCCCCATTAACTTCCCTGTAGATATGATTAATAGTGAAGGCCTCAAATAATTTTAAGTATTCCAGTGCCTTATCCACAAAGGCTTTGAGATTCCAATTTGGAGTTGAACCCAATCTCACTATGTTGATGACCACTACCGAGTCCCCTTCAATCTCAAGATTGACCACTCCCAGGTCCTTACAAAATTTTAACCTCACAAGCAAAGCACTGAACTTAGCCTCGTTATTGGTTCCACTGGGCAGATGTCTGGCCAAATGACCCTTCACTAACCTATTCCAGCTCCTAATTATATAGCCAGCCCCAAAGACCTCGGGATTCCCCTGAGAAGCTCTGTCAAAATTTAGTTTTAACCACCCATTCTGAGGAGGAACCCATACTACCTTATCCCTTTGCTCATCTACTGTAGACCCCTCACATCCCATAGATGGGGATCTTCAAGCTTAGCCACCTCAACCTCATCTTTCCATCCCATTCTAAAAACTTAGTGTTTTTGTTCTTTTGAAGGAGGGATCTACTGTTGACCACTTCTACAATGACTACCTCTATCTCATTCAAAAGTGATGGCAAGGACAGCCGCTTCTCCTGAAAGAGCCTCCAATTTCTTTCTTTCCATATCTCCCAAATTAGTAATGAGGGACAAGCATACCACAAAATTCCATAGAGGGAATGTTGTCTCTCAGATTTGCACCCTTGCTGAGTTGTAGAACTTGGCAATCTGGAGAAACATGGGATCTTTCCAGGTCTGTGGGTCACCTGTGATGGAAAGAACCTCCGGAGAAGGCCGGCTTCCTGCTGATACTCCACCTAAACTACTTCTACTAAGGTCTTTGCAGAGAAAAGAGTAAGAAAGATTACATGAAAATGAAACCTACTGTCTAAGGTGATGCACCAAAAGATCATCAGGAAACACACATGAAATGACACACTTCAGAACCAGTAATAATAAGAACCCTCACACAACCTAGCAAAATTCATAACCCTTGCATCAATGTTTTGTAAGAAGGCTAAATAACAGCAGTCTTGTAATGGAGGAAGAGGTTTTCTCACTACCCACAAGCTAATTGTTATCCTTTGCACATCTCACAACCTGCAAAAATTATAAAAGAAACCCTTGCATAAAGGCACCAACATGAAAGACAGCTTCAAGGACAGAGAAACATCACCAGAATCTGTACTAACACTGAGGACACACAATATCAGAAGAAATAGGAAGGTATGAACTGCTTATTACTGCCAAAAGAGTGTTACAACACTGTATATCTCTGAGAAATGTGTTACAAAACTGTTCACCTCTGCAAAAGAACTCTAAAAATTACAATATATAGGATAGTGAATAGCCAGAACCACTGAAAAATGAATAAGGAAGAAGGATATATACTTTCTAAACAGCTGCAAATAGATAGACATCCACCACCTCCATTCCCGTGCATCTCATAAATGCCCACAAAATATCTCCCTAAAATCCTCCAAAAGGGCTTCCTAAGGCATAAATGGTCAAGGGATGTCATTTGCAATCATAAAGGCACCTGAAAATGTCATAAAATGCCTTTAAATGCCCTCTACAGTTTCCTGACATACGTCAGATCTGTGTCATAAGTCCTGCAGTATCATAAATAACTGAAAAATATCTCAATAAAAGACATAATTACTCATTTTCTGCATCTAATAAACATTTAACTAAGAGGTTTATAACTCCACCACCTTAGTAAATGTTTTTACAATTTATAATCAAGACCTATGCAGAAAAATGGCACTATGACATAACAAGGATGTCCATATCTCCTAGAAAAAATAACACGACACATCACATCATCTCGCATCATGCCTATACACAGTTTGAAGCAATACATTTTTATCATTGGTCGATGCCGATGTTACAGAACAAACTTCACCACCTTATATCTCCGAGCACCAAGTCTTAAATACACCACTGAAATCTACCTTATCACTCCTAGCCAACATGTATGTTTATTCACCTTGGCAAAAGGAAACAAAAGGCATTAAGATGCCACGACCACTCCTTGCATTTGCAAAGTTCGAACACATGAAACTTCCCCACGTCCCCAAGGATGTAAAAGTTTGGTGCAAATAAAATAAATAAAAATTGCAAGCTTAGGTTTCACTCGAACCAAAAGAGAGAAAAACTAAAACACTTCATTTTGCCTTTGTCTCTACTGTTCGCATTTGGCCGCCGCTGTCATGAGGGTTTGCAGAAAAACGTCACAAAACTGGGCCGAGTTCTGAGAGTTTGGTCACTTTCTTGGTCGATGTTTGAGGGAAATGGCATTTTTTGCTGTTGGAACTCCATTTTGTGGTCGTCTTTGGGCATTCCTGGCCGCGTTTGGCATGCGAACTGATGAATTTTCGCTGTTATTTGTGGCGTTTCTGATGGCCGACCTTCATGTTTGTTTGCTGGCTGTGTTTGGGGCGTTTCTGATGGCCGACCTTCATGTTTGTTTGCTGGCTGTGTTTGGGGCGTTTCTGGACAATTGAAAGAGCAAAACTATGTGCTTTAGACACAACAAAAGGGGAAAACCCAGAGGTAAGTCTTTCAACTGTCGAACTTTCTCCATTGTCTGAGTTTTCGCTGCCATTTTTCTGTATTTGCAATGGGTAAAAACAAAAAACAAACAAACTTCAAGTTTCTTTCCTTTTTGCTGTATCTAAAGCTTTAAACTTTTAAAACACTGCATTTTTCTTTCACTCTGCTCGGCCATCGCTGATGGGGTCGCGATTTTTGACACCATGTCTTCATTTTCTGTGGGTTTTTCTGCTGTTCAAAAAAATGTCCTCCTTTGTTGCTGCTGTTCACAAAAAATGGCTCAAAACCCCATTTTCTTTTTGTTGGCGCATCTTATGGCATGTCTACATGAAAAATATCTGCATTCTTCTGGTTTTATTTGCTGTTAACAGGCACAATTTGATATTTTGTGATGTAAAATGAGTTGAAACTTTACATTTTTCCTATTTGCCATTCGAACTTGCTGTAAAAAACTATATTTTTCTTTAAAATCCGCCGCCAGAAAGCACTATCAGACATTTTTTTTTTTGAGTATGAATCCTGGAAATAAGTTGAAAAACGTACTTTGTCTTCTTTCTATCTGCCTTTTGGCTGTGAATGCACTCCAGTCTTGACAAAAAGCTTCATAAAAAAAAAAAACAAGTATACCTACTGTTCGAAAACTGTATTTCTTTCTGAAACATGGAACTCAAACATTTGCATTTTCCTGCTATTTTCTGCATCTGTTGTTGTTTCATTGACAGACTGATTTTCATTACCAGTTTTCTCATCATCTTTAAGATCGTCATAAGCCATCTGACCAAAATTCATGTCCGTGTCAACTCCATTTTCTTCATCTTTGCAAATTGCTACCAAAACTACCAAAAGAGACCTTCATTTTTTCCACTGTATTTGCTGTTAGCAGGCACAAACATGAACAATTTTGCATTTTTTGTTGGCTGTGTGCTGTTTCTATTTTCTGGTGCTTGCAGGCTCCTAAGAAACTTCACCAATATCCTTATCAATGACTTCAGATTATCCTAAGAGTGGTCTCATTATGGTTGCATGAGCTTCGTACCTTTGATAGTTTCACTTGTCTTGCCTTGAAGAACACTCTCCAGGTCATTGCATTTTTTGTTGGCTGTGTCAACACTGTCTCATACAACTTTGTAGGGCTATCTTTTCTCACTGTCTTAGACTTCTTATGTTGCATCTTTGTCCTTTTGCTGCTATATGACTGTTGTTTCATTATACTCTGTTGTTCTGAATGAGTGACAAGGTGCATTCTCTGAGTTATGTCCTAAAATGCTGTTGGCTGTTCTTATCATGACATTCAGCTATTTCAATGATCTTAACTGGCATTCTTTACCTTGCTGTCCTGTCTTTGACTTTTGACTGTTGGCTGTCCTCTGTGGTTTGCTGTCCTGTGTGGTTACTGTTAGCTCTTGACAGTTGTATCTATTTTTCTGAGTTGTTACTGAGCTGGGCTCGACCCTTGTGGGAGCCACATTTCTTTCACTCATAACGTAACTGAATGAGTCAAATAGAACATAATGACATCTGTCTCTGCACATGAAACAAACTGTTAGAAAATAAAATGCAGGCTTGCAGTCGATATTTCTTGATTTTCTCAAAAGCTTTTGTGATGCTTAATTGGTTCAGTGTATTTGAAAACGCAAATTGTACGTTTATGTGTGCATATCATGTGATGTATGATGCCCCGCCATTGCTCTAACATCATTTTTTCAAAATTTTACGCAGATGACGGGGTAGCAAGGAGATAGCGGCTGGATGGGAGGGCAAGCCGACGATCTAGGACGACACAAGACGCGGCAACAGTCTGAAGGCTCATCATTCAGGCAATGACAAGTCACCCTACCTCACATGCTATTTGCTTTTTGGTCTTTCATAAATGTACAGTTTGTCCTTTTCATTTTATAATTGAATCAGTTAGTCTCATGGCTTGTGTGAGACCCTATACACTTATTTCTTCAATATATATTGTTGGTTTTTTCAAAGATTTGTACAATCTCTTAAGCTTTGAAATATATTTGAATGCAACAATACCACTTCATATCAATTTGCATCAAATGTGCTTGGGTTTAACACAGCAGCAATAAAATGTACTTTTCTTTTCCTCCAAAAAAACTGGAAAGCTCTGCTTGATTTAGCTAGTAGTGAAAACTAGGTAACAGGGAATTTCTGTAAAGGATTGTCTAGGACTTGAAGAGGCTCTCTATATCTTTGGGAAGGGCTGAGAACTAGCCCAATTTTGTGCATAACCATCTCCAATAGGCTTGGGAGAAGGGACAACCTAAAAGCAAGTGATCCATTGTTTCTTCTGCCTCCAAACACAGAGAGCATCTTGAGGGCCCCTAGAATCCCATCTTCTTAAATGTATCTATGATTAGAATTTTGTTTTGCAGAGCAACCCAAGCAAAGACCCCTGCTTTGGGAAGACACAACTTGTTCCAACAGAGATTCCAGGGGATCTCTGATCGAACTAGCTACATTCCCTTTTCAATCACCTTGTATCCATCCTTCACATTATATTTCTGATCATTGGAGCCATTCCATACCAATTCATCCTTTCCATTGCGGAAAACAATTTTCCTTGAGGCCAGTGACACCATTAACTCTGTCACTTCTGCCTTGGGAAGGTTCAGAGAATCCAAAGACCTCCACGACCAGCCCAAAAAATTGTTCTCTTCAAAGACCACATAGTCCCTTATGTAACTACCCCATATTATTTTAAGAAGGGGTTTGGTAGAATCTACCCTCACCACCCTATCTAGACAAGGATAACCACCCCAAGAATCTTCCCAAAACAATGCCTCTTTCCCTTCATGCAAATGCCATGTTAAAAGATCCATGATAATCGATCTACATTTCAACAAGAAATTCCAAATCCTTGAAACTACCAGAGGGTTGGAAATCTTGAAGACACTAAGCTTCTCCTCCCCATCCAAATATTTTCTATTCAAAATCTTGACCCATTTTAGATGAGAAGTATACATTCTCCAAACCAATTTTTTCCTAGGGCCTTATTCTGCTAGAGTTGATTTCTCAATCCCACACCCCTTCCTCCTTCAATCTACACACTTTATCCCAAGAGTCAAGAGCCATCTTCTTATCTTCTTAGGTCCCCTACTAAAAAGACCTTCTCATTTTCTATATTAGGTCCTGATTTGTGGCTGATGGCAATGACAAGCATGATAACAGGTAGATAGGGATAGTAGAAATCACTGCTTTGAGCATTGTGATTATGCCTGCCCAAGAAAACCATCTCCCCCTCCAAGATGACAAAATCTTATTGATTCTTTCCCCCAAGGGATCCTAAAGTTTCCCCAAACTTATTCCTTTTTCCAAAGGCAAACTCAGGTAGGTGCATGACAGTTGTCCAATTTTGAAATCCAAAATTCTTTGAATCTCCCCAACCTTCCTAGGAGCAGTGAAGAAGAAAATTTCTAATTTTTCTTTGCTCACCTCCTGGGATGAAGCTCTAGAATACATTTCCAGGATCTTCTTGAGTTCAAAGGATTCCTTCCTCTTGGCTGTTCCAAAAAGAATCATGTCATCCACAAATTGTTGATGGGTGACAGTTGGAACCTGACTCATGGCCTCAATCCCTTCCACTGAACCATTCACTTGAGCTCTACCAATTGCCCTACCTAAGGCTTCTGACATCAAAATAAATAAGAAAGGGGAGAGGGGGTCCCCCTGTCTTAATCCCCTAGAAGCCTCAAAGAACCCTTCTAGGGACCCATTTGTAATGTTTCCTTTCTTAGGCGGTGTTAGTCTATACTTGGTTCCTGTAGACTAACAAATGTGGTTAGGGAGCTCTTGAAGTGTTCCTTTGATGGTTTTGGACATCTTGGCTAGAACTTACTATTATTAATAAGTTAGGGATTTGACCATTTGGGGAAATTCAAGATTTGAGGTGGAGCCTTTCGATGAGACCTTTTCAACAGTCTATTGCTCATTGGATTTTGAGTTCATTTGGCCATTCATTTTAAATCTGTAATTTAATATTGTATATTTACATATTGGGACTTTATAATGCTAATGTCGGTGACTAAGTAAAAATGTAAAATGCAAATAAAAGTCACTTTATTGGACTTGGACGCCCCTAAGGAAATAAAGTGAATTTATAATATTAAATCCCTCTTTCATGTGGGTCAACCCTCTTGTGGGAAATATAAAAGCCAAAATGAAAAGGAAGAGATTCATTCTTGACATTCAAATTTTATGATATTTTGCTCTGCAAAGAGAATGAGGGTTTGAGAAAACCATCCTTGGCTTTTGGAGATGAAATCCTCCATTGATAGCAACATTCCACAGGTGTGAGAGACCACCCAAGGGTGCTTTTGAGCAGCCATATCTAGTGGTTGCATTTGAGCTTCATTGCAAGTTGATAGTTTGTCGCGGAGAAGGAAACAATGTAATATCTTCCACGTTTCGGCATGATAATTCAAGGATAGCGAAGAATGTATTGAAGGTTACAATAGGATTTTTGGAGGTGATTTGATGTGCCTTGCATCTCATATAGAGGCCGTACCTTTTCAGCCAGCAGCTCATACCTCTTAAAGGTTGTGTGACTGTTGGTGAAGATTCCTCAATGCTCCCTTGGCCTATCCTAGCATTAGAAATCGGGCAGTTTGGAGGTGTTAAGGGAAGTATTGAAAGCTAGAAATAAGATTTTGCACTGTTGTGAGGAGCCATACTAGTCCAATAGGGACGTGTGACTTCTAGGGTCTACACTTGAACGTTTTAGGCATTGTCTATCTTCTTTGGAGGCGCCATTGAGTATTGTATTTGCTAATTGCTTTTTTCATTGATAAGTCTAAGTTTGTATGAGCTTTCTAAGAAGACTGATTTGTTCCAGCTGCTGTAGCAACCCTTCCAAGTACTGTAAATTTTTTATTAGCCATATGGGTATGTAAGATTCTCAATACTATGACCTTTCCTTCATACGGGTATTGTTTAAAATGAATGTTTAATGCCTTTAGATCAAATATATGCAACTAGGTATCTCTAATTTGTATTCTTGCAAAAATATTTGTATGCATGTGAGTTATGTTATGAGAAGAACACCGAAACACAAGCAAGTTACAACTTAACTACAGAAAACCCATCAAACAGTGAAAAAATTAGACCCAGATCATAAAATATAAAACACAGAATAGGGTGGGTTATTTCAGTGGTATTAGAGCTAGTGCATCTTGCCAACCTGTGATTCAGTTTTATGAGTGATTGGAAAGTTGTTTATACCAAAGAAACTCTAATAGTTTATACCAGAGATACACACCAGTGGCAGCCATCTGAGATTCCAAAGTGTAAAACAATTGTAGGCATTTTGGGTATGCACAGGAACTCTTCGAGTGAAAGTGATAGTATCATAGGTAATATGGGTGATAGAAATAAAGGACTAGAACAACCAGAGAGTCCTAACACCAGGATAGATCAGAGGTTTGATATGATGCTGGATATGATGTCCCAGCTACTTGGGAAAATGAACCAAGGAGTCCCGATAGCACAACCAGATACAATACACAATGGTGAGGGTAGTGGTTCAAACAATAATATTTAGGCCAATGTAGTGGACATGTTGGACAGGGTAGTGGGCATGGCACTAGGACTACCCCAGGATCGGTTTCAAGACCTCTTCAACCTACCTTCCCATGCAGAGAGGAGGTACCAGTTAATTTGAAGCTGGAGGTACATATCCCCATGGTGGATGAGATTAGGATACAACATGCAGAATATGACCTCTCCTCCAGAAATTAGAGATATGTTGACATTTGAGCAGTTCATGAGTCATAAGAGGTAGGGGGCAGCTATGGGTGCTAGAGGAGATCATAGAGCACATAGAGCTAATCGGGACTACCAACATGCTTTGAGAAAAGTCCCTGTGGATTTATTTTATGGGAGTGGCAAGGTTTCAACCAGAGCTTGGGTATAGAAGCTGGACAATTATCTGACCCTTAAGACTATGGCGGAGGACGAGGCTCTCAACTTTGCTACCATACACTTGAACATGTTAGCTCATGAGTCGTGGTACCACAGGTTGGTCACACTAGGCCACAACCTCATTACCACGTATGATGAGTTCACAAACAGACTCATCAAGAGATTCAACACCAAGGACCTAGAACTATAGTTCAGAGAGCTAGCACAATTGAAACAATTTGGGTCAGTTGAGGTATACATTTCTGAGTTATAGAGGATCAGTGTGATGGTTCCCAGCATATCAGAGAGGAGACTCATAGTCGTATTCACTAAAGGACTAATGGAACCACTTAGGGGTGGGTTAAGGCATTTGACCCACCGTCACTACAAGAGACAATCAAGAAGGAACAAACTATAGAGTTTGCAGTGCCTAAGAACAAGTACATCTCCAAACCCTTTCCTCCACGAAAGGATAAGATGCCTTCACATCATCGAGACACCTTTCCACAAAAGAAAACAACACCATCCTAGATGATGATGCTTTGAATGCATACAGGAGGAAGAAGCTATGCTTTAAGTGCAAGGGTCCATGGGATCCAAATCATAAGTGCCCAATGAAGGGGCAAGTGAAATAGTTGGAATACTATTCTGTCGAGGAAACAACTTCAGAACATTTAGGACAACAGAGTGATTGGGAGGATAGTGATGTGGAGAGTGCAGTAGAGGAGGTGTAGGATGTTTAGGATGATGATATACCTACAACACATCTTTCTGCTATTCAAAAAGAGTGTTCCTTCAGGATACGAGGAGTATTGGAGGGACAAAAAGTGATTTCTTTGCTTGATATAGGGGCCACTCATAACTTCATCGATGAGGGGCTAGAAGCACAGAGGGGACTCAAAGCTGAGGAGTTTGAGGGGTTCAAGGTTCAAGTTGCAGATGACTTTGTTATTACATGTAAACAAAGAATCCCAAACTTAACCATCAGGTTGAGTGACTATGAGTTCCAAGATGAGTATTATGTGGTCAGCATGGGGGACATGTATGTAGTCCTCGGCATGAAGTGGCTTCACTCCATTGGAGAGTTTTCTCTCAATCTTCACACTATGGAGATGAAATATGAGGTGAATGGAAAGAAACACATCTTGAGAGCTATGTTAGATGGTGGATTCAGGATAGTCTCTTTGAGGAGGATGGAGAGGGTATTGCAGCATGATCAGGTTCAATGGGCAGTAGAGATATTGGTGATGCCTGAGGTTCCTAAGCAACAGAAGTAGGAGTATCTGATAGAGATCTAGTCTTTGTTGACTAAACACACCAAAGTGTTTAGTGATATACCACCAGGTAGACCTCCTGATAGTGGATTTGAGCACATCATTGAGCTTGAGCAGGGTGCCAAGCGAGTTATCACTATACCTTACAAGTATCTTAAGTGGTATAAGGATGATATTGAGAAGGCCATTTAGGTGCTTCTCAAGATGGGACATATCAGACCTAGCAAGAGTCCTTTTGCTTTTTCTGTGGTATTGGTCAAGAAGAAGGATGACACACTTAGTATGTACGTAGATTACAAGGAGTTGAACAAGAAGACAATCAAGAACAAATATCCCATCCCTCAGATTGACGAGCTCATTGATGAGTTGCATGGTGCATGCTTCTTCTCGAAGATAGATTTGAGATCTGGATACCATTAGATACAAGTATGAGAGGAGGATGTAGAGAATATGACATTTAGGTGCCACTATGGCACTTTGATTTTTTGGTTATGCCTTTTGGCTTAACCAATGCACCAACTACTTTTTAGTATTGCATGAATAAGGTATTCCGAGAGCAGCTGCGGAAGTTTGTGCTTATCTTATTCAATGATATACTTATATATAGTAGGACTTGGGAGGAACACCTGAGGTACTTGGGTATTCTATTGGGCATACTTAACTAGGAGTCCCTTTATGCCAAAATGTCTAAGTACGAGTTTGGCATGACAGAGTTACTATATTTGGGACACATCATTAGTGCAGAGGGTGTTCGTGTGGATCTGGAAAAGATCTGGGCTATCATAAACTGGATGCCACCCAAGAATCTCTCTTCGCTCAAGGGATTCTTTGGCCTTTGTGGGTTCTACCACCACTTTGTGAGGGGATTTTCTTAGATAGATGCCCCCCTTATAGATTTGACTTAGAAGGGTACTTTCAAATGGTCTACTAGTGCTCAACAGTGCTCTAACAGATTTAAGGAGGTGATGAGTACTTGTCCAGTCTTGGCCATTGCAGAATTTATGAAACCTTTCGAGCTTTAGTGTGATGCCTCAGGGGAAGGCATTGGAGTGGTGTTGATGTAGGACAAACACACCATTGCATTTGAGAGCAGGAAGTTGAGGGGTGCCAAGAGGAGCTACAACATTTATGATAAGGAGATACTAGCAATTATGCATGCATTGGCTAAGTTCAGGCAATACTTAATTGGAGGTAAATTTGTTGTCAAATCTGATCATTATAGTTTGAAGCATCTCCTTAGTCAGAAGGATCTGAACGACTGACAGTAAAAATGGGTCAGTAAACTACATGCATATGACTTTGACATAGTTTTTGTCAAAGGAAAAAAGAATGTAGTTGCCGATGCATTATCCAGGAGACCTCACTTGTGTGCCTTGGGGGAGATTGTAGAGGATTGGAGAGATTTGATTTCTATAAAGTATGCAAAGGATAAGTGGGGTACTAGAATTGTTGATGGCACCATTAATGATAACAGATATTCAGTTGTAAATGATTTGATCATTTACAAGAGCAAGATTTATTTGGTGCCAGAATCTGCTATGAAGTAGAAGATCTTGAGGGCTTTTCATGACTTGCCTATGGCAGGACATCCAGGGTTCTTCAAAAACTACAGGCAGGTTAGGGAGCGATTTACTTGGAAAGGCCTCAAGATCGAAGTTTATAAGTATGTGAGGGAGTGTCTGGTGTCCTAGCAAAAATGGTATTAGCATTCTTTTCTAGGTGGTTTGTTGTAGCCCTTACCCATTCTCAAGAGGAAGTGGGATTGCATTTTGATGGATTTTGTTACAAGCTTGCCCAAAGCCCAAGGCAGGGATTGCATCTTCATGGTGGTTGACAGGTTAACTAAGTTTGCACATTTTTTTGCTATTTCAGCCACCTATACAACAACTCAGGTTGCTGAATTATTCTTTAGAGAGGTATTCTGACTTCATGGGTTGCCACAGAGTATAGTGAGTGACAGGGACAACAGGTTCTTGAGTAACTTTTGGTAGGAGCTCTTCAGGTTGAGTGGGACAGAGCTCACCCCTAGCACGAGTTACCACCCAGATGGATGGATAGACTGAGATAGTTAATAAGTGGGTGGAAGGGTACCTCATAAATCATATTGCAGGTCAACAGAAGGCATGGGTGAAGTGGCTTCACTTGGGGGAGTATTGCTACAATACCACTTTCCACATGTCTATTCAGATGTCATTCATGGCACTCTACGGGTATGAGGCTCTAAGATTCTTGGATTTGTTGTTCAGAGATAGCAGAGTACCTAAGGCTAGAGACCTCTTGTAGGAGAGTTAGGACATTATGATGTCTTTGAGAGAGAATATCCATAAGGTGCAAAACTAGTAGAAGCAATATGCATATCAACATCAGGTTGAGCATTCTTTTGAGGTTGGTGATATGGTATATCTTATGCTGCAGCTTTATAGACAATCCACTCTTAAGAAGAGTGGCACAGAAAAGTTGAAGCCATGGTATTATGGACCATTTAGGATCTCCAGGAGGGTTGGAGAGGTGGCTTATGAGTTGGAGTTGCTCACAGATAGCAGGGTTCACAATGTTTTTCATGTGTCTCACCTTCAAAAGGTACTGGGGCACAATGTGATACCTTCTATAGAGTTGCCTCCTCTTGATGAAGAGGGGAAGTTGGTTTTAGTACTTGAGACCATCATTGACACCAAGGAGTGTACATTGAGGAAGAGGGTCATCAGGGAGTATTTGGTGAAATGGAAGAACCTGCCGGTAGAGGATGCAACATGAGAGAGTGAGCAAATTCTAATGCATCTAGATTTGAGATTGCTTGAGGCAAGAAATCTTGGGGAGGGTGGACTGTAACTTCCCCTTTCCTAGGTGATGTTAGTCTATACTTGGCTCCTGTAGACTAACCAATGTGGTTAGGGAACTCTTGGAGTGTTCGTTGGATGGTTTTGGACATCTTGGCTAGAGCTTACTATTTTTAGGAAGTTAGGGTTTTGACCATTTGGGGAAATTCAAGATTGGAGGTGGAGTGTTTCGATGAGACCTTTCCAATGGTCTATTGCTCATTAGATTCTGAGTTCATTTGGCCATTCATTTTAAAGTTCGTAATTTAATATTGCATATTTACATATTGGGACTTTATAATGCTAATGTCGGTGGTTAAGTAAAAATGTAAAATGCAAATAAAAGTCACTTTATTGGACTTGGACACCCCTAGGGAAATAAATTGAATTTATAATATTAAATTCCTCTTTCATATGGGTCAACCCTCTTGTGGGAAATATAAAATCCAAAATGAAAAGGAAGAGATTCATTCTTGACATTCACTTTTTATGATATATTGCTCTGCAAAGAGAATGAGGGTTTGAGAAAACCATCCTTGGCTTTTGGAGATGAAATCCTCCATTAGTAGTAGCATTCTGTAGGTGTGAGAGACCACCCAAGGGTGCTTTTGAGCGGCCATATCTAGTTGTTGCATTTGAGCTTCATTGCAAGTTGATAGTTTGTTGTGGAGAAGGAAACAATGCAATATCTTCCAGGTTTCAACATGATAATTCAAGAAGGACAGTGACAAATGTATTGAAGGTTATAGAAGGATTTTTGAAGGTGATTTGATGTGCCTTGCATCTCATATAGAGGTCATACCTTTTCATCCAGCAGGCCGTACCTCTTCAAGGTTGTGTGACTGTTGGTGAAGATTCCTCAATGCTCCCTTGGCCTATCTTGGTCGCTACAATCCTAGCATCAGAAATCAGGTAGTTTGGAGGTATTAAGGAAAGTATTGAAAGGTAGAAACAAGATTTTACACTACTGTGAGGAGTCATACTAGTCCAATAGGGATGTGGAACTTCTAGGGTCTACACTTGAATGTTTTAGGCCTTGTCTATCTTCTTTAGACGCGCCATTGAGTATTGTATTTGCTATTTGCTTTCTTCATTGACAAGTCTGAGTTTGTATGAGCTTTCTAAGAAGACTGATTTGTTCCAACTATTGTAGCAGCCCTTCCAAGTACTGTAAATTCTTTATCAGTCATATGGGTATGTAAGATTCTCAATACTATGACCTTTTATTCATATGGGTATTGTTTAAAATGAATGTTTAATGTCTTTTGATCAAATATATGCAACTGGGTATCTCTAGTTTGTATTCTTGCAAAAATATTTATATGCATGTGAGTTATGTTATGAGAAGAACACCAAAACGCAAGCAGGTTACAACTTAACTACAGAAAACCCATCAAATAGTGAAAAAATTAGATCCAGATCAGAAAATATAAAACACAGAACAGGGTGGGTTATTTCACCATTATGAGGACTGAGTATCTAGGACTTGAAATGTAGGCAAAAATCTAATTTAACCATTGCCTGCTAAAACCAAAAGCCTCAAGAACCTTAATCAAAAACCTCCACTCGACCTTGTCATAACCTTTCTGTATGTCTAATTTAATGAACATACTAGGAGTCTTCTTGTAGTGAACTGAATGAATGATTTTCTATGCTATTATGACCCATCCATGATGGATCTTCCTGACACAAACCTTGTTTGTTCATCTGCAATGATCTTGGGAAGAAAGGACTTCAACCTATTTGCCATTGCCTTTTCCATAACTTTATAAATAGTATTGCACAATGAGATGGGATGAAAATCTTCCAAAGCTGCCACCCCTTCTTTTTTGGGGATCAACCCAATAAATGTATTATTAACCTCCCTCAAAAACCTTCTTGCATTCCAGGCCACTTCTACTGCTTCTATTAGCTCCTTACCCACTATAGACCAGTAGCTTTGAAAGAAACCTGTCGGGAACCCATTCAGGCCCCGAGCCTTGTCTGGATGCAACTACTTTAAAGCTGCCTTGATTTCTTCCATGGTAAACCCTTTATTGAGCAAGATGTTATGTTCTTCCCTCACCAATCTTGGAATATTCTACATAAGGGAAATTTGAGCCAACAAATTCGATCCCTCCAAGTTATTCATGAGCTCAGTGAAGAAGGCCACCATTTCTTTGGCTATAACCTTTGGATCTTCACTGAAAGAACTGTTCGCCAATCTTACCTTGGATATCCTATTGACTTCTCTACTCTATTTTGTTACACTATGAAAATATTTTATGCTCTTATCCCCTCATTATCCACCTCCCTGGATTTCCATCTCTAAAAAATTTCCTCTTTCAAAAGAATTTCCTTATACTCCTTCAATAGCTCTTTCTCCCTACTAAACCTAGTCTGATCTATACCCTGAGCCAACTTTTACTCATTCAAGGTGTGAATTTCTCCTTCAATATTCCTCTTTACTTCAAAAATATTTTTGAAATGCTTGATGTTCCACTCTCTCAGTTTAAGTTTGATTTATTTCAACTTTGTGACCAAACAAAAGAGTTTTGAACCAGGCGCCTGCTCCTCTATCCACCAATTATCTATCAAATCAAAAAATGAAGGATCCTTCATCCACATTTTCTCAAACTTAAATGGATTTCTTACCGGTGTTTTTTGTTCCACTATGTTTAGCTAAATGGGAAAGTGATCTGAACCTGAGCAAGTTTGGATTGTTCTATCCAAACCAAATGGAAAGAAAGCCAAATTCCTGCAATGGAAGAACCTATCCAGCTTCTCTAAAATAAGTCCACCTCCCCATCTTCTGTTTGACCAACCAAACTCCCCATTGCTCATCCTTACTTCCAACAATTGATTTCTCTCCACCCACTCACTGATGTCCTTCTGAGATTGATTGTTCCTTTGCAACCCTCCCCTCTTATCCTGTGACTTGAGGATCGCATTAAAATCTCCTCCAAAGATGAAGTGTTCATTCAGGTGGGCAACTATCAATAATTCCAACTCTCTCAATAGGTCCTTCTTCTTAGAGCATTAGTTTGACTCATATACATTTACGAAGATAAACTACAAATTGGAGTTCATGCTCCTAATCCTATTGCTCAACCAATTTTGACCCTTCGATAGTCTTTCTAACTAAAAGGACTAAGGTTTACACATCATTGCTAAGCCTCTAGATGCTCCCACTGACTGCACATCTTCTACCTTCCAAATTTGCAGTCTCTTATTGAACACCTCCATTTCCTCACCGGTCAATTTAGACTCCTGTAACATGACAATGTCTACCCTTGAAAGCTCTAGTCTGCGCTTGACTAAGTGTTGCTTGTTAGGGGCATTTAGGCCCTTAACATTCCAAGATAGGACCTTCATGGCCTTGAGGGAAGGGATTTCCCCCTTCCCTAACCTCAATAATCTAGTTATGTTTACTTGGCCCTCAACCTCCCCATCCTCACTTCTCTTCTCCTGGTGACTCTTTCTACCTCTGCTCTTAGATTTACTGCAATCTGGGATCACTTTTATTGCCGGACCTTGGTTGATCCTCAATTTAACCTGCTATTCCGGGGGGTCTATTTCTACCTCCAGATTTGGATTTTTGCCAAACAACAATTCCCTCTCTTCATCCTTCAACTCCCCCTCCTCTATAGCATCCTCCTCCAAGGGTGGAATCTCAGACACAAGTTCTTTACCGGTGTGAATAGAAACTCCTTCAAATCTAGACTTTGCCTAGGTGCCATGTCCAACATTTCAAGGACCTCTTATGAGGCAAAGTCCCTATCCCTTTACATCCCAGGTCCCCATTACACCTGAAACCATTATTTTTTAGACACCCTTACCACTCCCTTTATGGGTTCCTTTTCTTTCACCCCCTCCTTTTGCTGATGGGGATCCATGATCTATTGGGAATCAGGAGATCTCATTTTCAACTCTGAAGAAGAAACCACTTTTTCGACTATCCCAGGGATGACCCTTCCTTGTTCCAACTCTACCTCCTTAGTCGACTCCTTCAACCCCTCAATATTTTCCTCACTCACTTCCGACCTGATCTCTCCTACGCCTACCCCAACTACTTCATCTCTTGCCCCTGGAAACTTGCCTCCCTCATGAAGATGCATGCAACCTTCATCCAATCCCATGAAAACCCTAAAATCCCTGGGCTGTCGTTCCATCTCTATCCTTTGGATCCACCAACCAAATTCTAACACCAGCTCCAACTCCTCCCACTTTTCCCCTTCTGGATCAATTTCCACACAAATCCTTATTCCCATCTCAAACTCACCCTTACCCAATGAATCCTCAACCCCCCAAAAAAGTCCAATCCCATTCCCTATTTCCCTTAGAGACTCTAAATGCCAGTATTCTAAGGGAAGATTGGGGAGCCTAAACCATATTGGGATTCTATTTATGTGATGCTTGAAAGGATCAAAATTGGATTCCCACTCAGTAAAACAAAACCCATGGCCCTCGCAGAAAAAAGGACCCCCTCCCATGATTGATCTTTTGACTTCTACACTACCACAAATTACCAACATAAAATCATTCAGGAGGGGGGATAGGGTTACCTCTGGACCAAAGGATCTCCACCACCAATCATTCATGCCCTTCGAGCCAAGTCCCCAACCATTCCATTTGGTGAAGAAAGCCCTTTTTGATAATCATTTAGTTTTAGTTTCCAAAATTTTCAGGGGGATCACGATCATTTTCTTGCTTCCGGCCTTGCTTTGGGTCAGAGATTGTGACCTTTGTTTGTCATTTGCTCTATTCTGCCTTTCCCTCTAAAGCCCTTCCTTCCTCTCTGTCTGAATTCCCTTTGGTCTGTAGTCACACACATGGAATTGATTGAGATCGTCCATTCTTCCGTTTTACCCTCCTCCGCTAATTGGGATCGAATTTGCTCCAGAGGCAAATGGAGGAATTTCTAACTTTGAAACAATTTTCCCACCCCCTGAATTCCTACCTCCATAATTTTAGTAGCGAGCCATTTTTCATTCTTGTATGTGTGTGTGTATATATCTTGAAGTGATATCAATAAAATATCAATAAATTTAGATATCAAAATATAAATTGATATATTGCAAATTTAATATATCAAAATTTAAATTGATCTGTAGAAATTGGATATGAATATTGATATCTTAAAATTAATATATATGAAAATCAAAATTTTGAAATATATATATATATCTTGACATGATATCAATTGATTTATATCAATTGAACATTATCAGAATTGATATTATCAATTTAGATCAAATTTGATATCAAAATATAAATTGATTTATTCAAAATTTAATTTATCAAAATTTAAATTGATGTGTAGAAATTGATATCTTAAAATTAATATATATGAAATATTAAAATTTTGATAAATATATATTTTGATAGATAAGTACGGTATAAGGGAACCACTCCCACTAAAATAGATCCAAAAATCAGAACAAGCATGCCCTTTGATAGGGGTGTGAAAGAAACAAATAAGGACAGTCCCAGATCTCATCTAGGATCCGTAGATCCTAAAGAACCAACCCGAATCAACAGTGAGAAACAACTTTGTGAGGATTTTTCTTTTTCTTTTGTACCACTTTCTAATCATCCTGGCTTCCATTTTTGACATGCTTCTCAGGATGGGGGGGCTAAGATTTTCCAGTAATTGTAGAGGGGCTCCTACCTCTATCCGTAGGAAGCTGTTGATCATTCTCAGGTGCAGAAGATGGCTGATCTTCCAATTTCCTCTTCTCCTGAGGAGAAGCCCTTTGATTATGAAGCTCTAGAGGATTCTCAAGTGCACCTGCTGAACACTCAACTGTGTAGTGATGGGGAGCAACATCTTTCCACCATGTGGCTTGGCGATCTGGTTTTATTTTGGAATTGGGGCAGCCTGAGGCTATGTGACTGGGTTTGTAGCATCTTCTACAATGAAAGGGCAAGCCTTCATAGTCCAAAGGTTGGGTCCAGCTGCGACCATGAATGTTAAAAATGATTTCTTCTGGTAGTTCTTTTGAAATATCCAAGTCCACCAGAATGCGGGCAAAGGTTGTATGTGTGAAGTCGGATGAATCATTATCTATCGCTATGAAGTTGCCAATAGAATCACCAATTGCTTGGAAACAAGAATTAGTCCAGAAATGAAGTGGCAAGCTAGGGAGTCGAACCCAAATTGGCATGATATCGAAGGGTTCTGTTAGAGGATCAAAAGTAGGGTGCCAAGGTTTTAACAATAACAGATGATTCCCCCAAGCCCAACGGGAATGAAAAATTGGATTACGATCTTCAATACTGTCAAAAACTACCACAAAAAAGCCACCTGCATAAGGATAGATTTCTAGATTTTCTCTTAAGATGGGCTTCCAGGTTTCTAAGATCCAAAGATGGAGTTTAGGGAGGCTTGGCCAGAAGCGGTTGAATCTTCCAATTAGTCCATTCTCTATTAAGTACTCTTCATTTTCAGCTATTTCATTTTTGACTTCCTTGGATAACAGTATTTCCATAGGCTTCTCCAAGCATCAGATAGGTTTGCTCAAATTTGATCATTCCCTAAAGATTATGGGGGAAATGCTCCCAAATGAGGCCAAGCCTACAGGTAGGTTATGCCAAACATCCGTAGCCCTAACACCAGGAGAGCCACATGTCTCGCCATAGGGCCCAGGGCTGCCAAAGATTGGGCGAGAGGCCGAGGCGTGAGAAGGAGAGAAAACTGGCTGTCGATCCTTGGTGGTCTTGAGATCCTCAAAGGCTTCTTTATCAAGCTCTATCCTGGAAGATGAATTGAGATTTGTTCAAAGGAGGGCGTCCCTAAAACCTTCTCCCGAGTGAGATTTAGCCTTGGCTGAATTCGCTGTCCCTGCGCCAAGGTGATCGTTGTTGAGGATAGGCCTTGCATCAGGCTTAAAGGCTTGCCACAAAGAATTGGAGGGGGATCTTCATTTTGCACTGGAGGAGAATGCTGCAATGTAGAAGCCATATTTCTTTGTAAATTTTTATAACTATTGGAAACCCTAGCATCCGAAGAGATCGACAGCCCAAGTCAAATTATGTCTCTCTCTCTCTCTCTATATATATTAATATCTTAAGTTGTCCAAGGGGTTGAGCTTAATTGGTTGAAATATTAGGTTCTTGTTGAGGAGACCCAAGTTCAAATCCCCATAGGGACATACAAGTGACTCTTGGTCTTCCATAGTGGAGTTCTAAGTTGTGAATCTTCGCTTCTAATATGGATGTGTTCTAATTTCTAAGTGTTCATGCTTGAGGATGAGGACCCCCATGTTGTGGCCTCACTTATTCATAGCTCTAGTGAAAAGCGTTCACTAATAAAAAAAATTGATACCTTAAATTGATATTAACAATTCAGATCAAATTTGATATTAAAATTGACCTATGTATGTATGTATGTATATGTCAAAATTGATATCATGAAGTATGTATATCAAAATTAATTTTATATCTTTGAAATTCAAACTGATATATTGAAATCAAAATGTAATATCAAATTTTAAATAATTGAGATCAAAATCTAATTAAAGTGAAAATTTAAATTATTGTTATGTTTAAAAAATTCATATCTAGAATTGATCGATAAATTTTGAAATTGATATATCAGTTGACATTAATATATTTCAATATATCAAGTTTGAAATTGATATCATTATTTCAATATATCAAAATTAAAATTGGCAAATATGCAAAAACCTTTTAGGTGTTTTCTATGGAAAGGGACATTGGAAAATGGAAAAAGGATTACTCTCATGTCTTGGGAGAAAATTTGTACTTCTAAAAAAGAATGGAGGAGCAGGTATTCATAATATTGAACCACAAAAGTTGGCATTAGGGGCAAAATTATCTTAAAATATGATGACAAAACTGTTAGTGTAGTGTAGGTTTTTATTTTCCTAGTTGGTTATTTAATTTCCTATTCCTAGGTTTTTCCTACACATATATTTAAGCTTGCTTAGGATTAATTAAGCACGAGTATTAGTGTGAGTTGGTGTAAGGTGTCAGCATCTTCCATGGGAGTTACACTTGCCTATTTTAGGCTATTGTGGTAGACTCTTCCCATTGGTCATATTTGTCACCTCTCCCCTCTCTCATATTCTATATATACTCACCTCCTAGCTAGTCTTGGGTACATTGTATTATGCAGATTTTGCTTTTGCATCCTCTTAATGCTTTGTGCTTTATGAGCATTTAAATTTCTCTCAGAGACTAACTCTATGTTGTTATTTTGATTTCATATCATTTTCTTCATAGTTTATTAATCTATTTGTTGCACTAGTTTTCTAGGTTATTCATCTTTGCATATTCTAACAAAAACTAGATTCAAAATGGATTAAAATTATGTAGGCTAGATATCTTGATAATCAGGAAAAGGAATATATATTCTCATATGTAAATCCTCCTAATGGTTCAAAGTTCAGGAATTTTTTTAATTAAGTACATAGATGTGATAACACCTCCTCTTTCCTAGATAATTCACAATGGTGAAAAAGCTATTTTTAGGAAGATTCTTGGAATCGTCATACTCCTCTAAAATATTCCAAATTTGGATGAAATTAGAGATTATTTAAACTAGAATTGGGGCTCAAAATTTAAGGATTATTTTGAAGCACCTCAAGATTGCCTATTGCTTGAGGTAAAATGAAAATGTTTTGATGAATGCCCAATCCCCACAAGTCAAAACTATTAAACTTTCATCGATCCTTCTTTAGAGGAAATCCTTTTATTCTCCAAAAGTAGATGGTTGGCCCCAAATTCAAGTCAATAGTTACTAAAGAAAGGTTATTCAACTTTGAATTGTATCTCCTTATCTAATGATTGGCCTTAAAAATTGTGTTGGAATGATGCTTTTCCTCCTAAGGTAGGAGCTTTTGCTTGGCAGGCACTCAATAACAAAATTCTTAATAGTAAAAGACTTGGGAAATTGGGAATATCTACAATGTTTAATGATGTTATGAGTGGAGGTAAGATTGAAGACTGATAATTTACTGATCAACTACCCTTTCTGAAATAGTTGTTGCAATTGGCTATGTTCAAAATAGAATGGAGAAGGACCTCTTCCAAATAATTTAATGCAAGTCTTTTTATGCTAGCCAACATTATACAAAGATTCTATATTTGCTTCAATTTGGATTTTTAGCCCTTCAATAATAATCTAGAAAATATGGCTTGAAAGGAATAGAAAGATCTTTCAAAAAATATTTGAAGTCAGGATGAAATTCTTTCAAAATATAAAGGGATTTTTTTAAATTACAACTATTTAAAAGCCCTAAATTTTTTCCCTACGGATTGAGTTCAAAAAAATTGAATGATCATAAAACTTGTGTTTCATGGAGGAAATTTGTTTTGAAAAGTGTGAATCATAATTTGCTAGGATGAATATTTAATCAATTTTGTTCATGAAAATTCTTCAAGAATTGGTTTAACAATTAGAATTCTTATCCAAAATAATTTTAAACTTTACAAACCCTAATTTTCAATAGAAGTAGATGGTAATAGTAGATGAAGTAGATGAAAACCCCACAAAACTAGTTTTAAACTTTAGAAACACTTACTGGACCAATCTAACCATCTAGATGTGTGACTAATATGGAAGATGGAGGAAGTCCTTTGGAACTCTATAAACCCACACAATTATGATTTTTGAGAGTTTATTCGAAATGTTTATGTAAGGAATTCAATGAGTTTTGAGACTTTGGACTAAAAGTTGGAAGTCCACAAGTCTATAAGGATTACACAAACCTGTAAAATCTCAAAAATATATATTTTACATTAAAAACACACTAGAACTTTTGTGAAGACTTGATTCATGACTTAGAATTATTAAAAATCTTTGTAAAAGTGAATTCAAACCCACTATTGCAATAAGAAAGAGAAAAATAATGCCAACACAAAGAATTTAATTAAGGCACAATTGAAAAAGAGGGGAGGGGGTTCCACAATTTTTTGAAGGTGAAAATGGCGCATGTGTGCAAGGCATATAGCATGTCCCATGAATTTTAAAAATGATTGGTTGCTCCTGCCTAGCTGCCTACTATCACCTATTGTAACATGTCTTTGTGAACAAAACACTTTTCTATCTAAATTTGATGCTTGAACTTCCAAGAGAGAAATCTTTTCTCAAAAAATGCATGCTTTTGAGAATTCTAAAAAAATGATAATCTTCTTCCTAATGTTTTGATTCCTCTTCTTGCTAACTACTCTCTTTATTGGAAAATCTTGCATAGTGAATATTTACAAAAACAACTTGACAACTCCATATTCTCACTCTCTTCTACATCTTGTAACTAGTAATTTTATGTAGAAAGTTTTTCATTCTTGCTCTAATATTATTACAGCTATTTATTCTTCATTCATTTGGAAAAATTCTATTGGTATTTCATTTCTTGTAGATCCGCTTCTTTTTTTATGCTCCCGCATCGTTTTTAATGGATCCGCTAAAAGCTTCAATAGATTTACTATTAACACTCTGCATCCACCCTTTTTTAGTGTATCTGCTAATTTCCCTATGCTTCTGCTGAATCAAGATCAACAGATGCATTTCGTCACTTTTTGCCCCCCTCATAAATGCACCTAAACTAGCCCTAAACTAATGGTTTGAAGTACCTATTCAACCGCTCCTGCTGGTTGTTGTATCTCTTCACTCAGTCCGCTCAATGCTCCACAACTGGCATGTGCACCTCCATATCTCTTATTCTCTCTTTTGCTCTCAACAAGCTCACTATAGCAAAGGGTGAAAATGACTTGTTTCTACCCCCTTGGGCCCACGCATACACTTTTTTTCACCTTCTTTGCTCCCATTTCTTCATTTTTGCTCTAATTTTCTTTATTTTTCTTCCTCCCTTCATAATTTTTCATCCTCTATTACATTTTTCACATTGTTTCCTCCTTTCAAGAGCTCCCCCAGACACCTTTTTGCCAGCACGACCTCTCGAGGGGGCATTATCACATTATATTTTTCATAATTTTTCTTCCTACCCATTCATCGACCAGGGCATCTTTTTTTTCATCCCCTTTTCCTTGAGTGACCTATATTTTATTTTTTCTTTGAAAACATGTTATTTTAACATTATTTCAAAGAGGGGCAAAATGTAAACACCTAAAATTGACACTTTGTTGATTTCCCTATTTCTTCCGAATCACTTATCATTTCCCATCAAATTATCTAATTTCTGACATTTTCATTAATTAAATAATATTTTATTATTTAATTAATATTTCCTTATCCCCAACTTTAATTAAATAATATTGCATTATTTAATTAATATTCAACATCACATATATTAATTAAATTTCAATTTAATTAATATTCCCCCTTTTTTCATTAAAAATTCCCATCACCTAAGCCTAGTCCCTAGAACACCTTACAAGAGGTTGAGAGGCATGAGAGTGAGCATCTTGGTCCCCATGAACAAAGTGACTATGCCCCTAATGATGCTCATAGGATGAATAATGGTGTCGACTGGTTGTAGAAGTGCTACTTGAAGATGTGCTACCTCAAGTGCAACCTTGTTGACTTGCACTTGAATCTGCATAAGTACATTAGAAGAAATCATAACTTTAATGTACAAAGAAAAAATTAGGATCAACTGAACATCCAGAGAATAAAATAGAAATCCTATCCTTCCAAATGCTTACAAGAATTTCTACCCTAAAAGCATACCAAATCTAAATAAATTCTAGTTACTTTAAAAAAATTTATTAAAAAAATCCATCTCAAATTTAAGTAATTATTTTTTATATAGAAATATGTTATTTAATATATGAATGTATTCTCATAAAAAGCAAACATTTTTTTGAGAAAAATAAAAAAGAAAAATTTTGTTCTAAATTTAACTCAATATTTATTTATTAAGAGAGTCTAACAAAAGTGAAATAATCTTATGGACACCACCACAACCATAAAGACCATATAATTCCCCAATTCAATGAGTCAAATCTAAAATCATTATTAAAGTTCTTCAATCTAAAGCCTAAAATACCAACCAACCATGTCATAATTGAATGCATAGACCCTGTCATGCCTCAACTTGTTGAATTTACTCCCCAATTTCTTTTTGTGTACATTATGAGGAAATCATTTTCCATTGTTCTCTCATCATTTATAAGTTGCTTTATTCATATCTCACTAATCCAACCAAGGTTTTGTATTGTATTCTTCAATGTTGCTGTAGTTAGGGTAAAATTGCAAATCAGGGCAAATAAATAAACAGCAATGATAAAAACCCTAGCAATGCACAATGAAGCACAAGACAACATGAAAATCAAAATAACAAATGTAAATGCAAACCGATCTCCATGCTATGCTCGATTTATCTCCATTGCTCTTCTCCACCTCGCATGAGCATGCAAGATTTTGAAGGATTATTGTTGGAAGAATGTTGGGTGTTCACTTCTACAGCATAACATTAAGATGAAGATGATATGAGGATGATAGTTGAAGGATGCAAAGGCTCTAATGATATTTCAACAGAATAATGTTACTTGAAGCTCAATGCATTTTAGAAAATTTGGCAGAATAAGGGTACTTGAGGCTCAATGCATGCTAATGGCTTGTGAGGGGTTTGATTTATAGAAAAGGCTTGGTTCAAATGGATGGTTGAGATTAAAAAGCTAATTGATTGATGTGGATGGCTAGGATTGATTCGGTTATCCCACTCTTCAAGGGAGTTGTAGTCATTTGACAAGTGTCAAGGAGGATAGGGCTCATGTGTGCTTGTGTATATAAAAAAGTACTACATATGAAAGATATTAAATAAAAGGCTGAAGTACCACTTATCTTTTTTAAATGAAAGAGGCACACATGTCGGCTAAATGATAAGATAAATTAATTAAATAAATAAAATTTATTTAATCAATTGGAAAGTCGGCTTATGATGAGAACTTAATTCAAATAAAATATTTGAATTAGTTGGGATATGAGTTGGATATTAATTAAATAAATAAAATTTATTTAATTAATTGGCTAAGTGGGATTAGGATATGATGTGGAAATTAATTAAATAAATAAAATTTATTTAATTAATTGGGATGAGGATAGGATATGATTGGGATATGATGTGGAATTAATTAAATAAATAAAATTTATTTAATTAATTAGCTAAGTAGGATGAGGATGGGATTGAATGAGATTTAGGACAAAATGTTACATGATGTCTAGGATAATGTATTTGACTAGGTGTTGCAAGACAGACAAATTTGGGACAATTTTGGGTGTCTACATTTTGCCCCTCTTTGAGATGATGTTCGAGATGATGAGCTTTATGTCGAGTAACATCATTTCAAAGAAGTTAAAGTATGGATAGAGGAAAAGGATAGTGATGATGATGGAAAGATAGGATGATGATGCCCCCTCGAGAGGATAGGTGGGTTGGACAAACACAGGTATGCTCTCGAAAAGAAATGGCTTGGCTACAAAAGAAAGATAAGGGAATGGATAGAAGAAATGATGATGCGTTATGCTACAATGAAAGTGAGCAACCATGATGTTTGATATAGCACTAGACGTTATGCACCAAGGTATAAGGACCAAGGTGACGATGTGTCTCGTGCCCCAGCGTAATACAACCTTGTCTGGATACAAGATATGAATATTAGCTGGATTGATACCGATATGATGCAAATGCAAGTTAAAAATGATAACACACACAAGCAAGCAAGCAAGCATGCACAAATGATTCAAAAACAAACAAGGTATTGCCCCTGTCAAGCTGTAAACCAATGATTGATTGTTTTGATGATGATAGTTGAGAGTGTTGTCATTGCGGGGAAAGCTATATCCCTAGATCAACACAAGGTTGTTTGCTAAGTTGGTTAGCTAGTTGGCTGATTGAGTGATTTGGCTTACAACAAGGCTAGGATCAAGACCATTGATTGCAGTTGGATAACTTGGCTTGATTGATTAACTTGCTTGGTATGGATTAAGGATGGGCTTACATTTGGATCATTGCTTGGAATAATTTGATTGGATGATTAAAGGATGAAGATTGATGAAGGATAGATTGATTTGATGAAATGTTGATTATGGGATGATATGTGGTGGATTGAGCTGCTTTGGATTTGTTGGAGTGATTGGATTTGTTCCGATTGGAGTTGGATGTGATTGAGTTGATTTGTTTTGGTGTTGATGCTGATGATTGATAGGATTTATTTTGATGGTTGGATTGATGTGCTTTGAGTTGATTTTCTTTGGTGTTGATGCTGATGATTGATAGGATGTGTTTTGATGGTTGACTTGATGTGCTTTGGTTGTGATGTTTGCCTAGCTTCTTCATAGGTATCATCTTGATCATAAAGAAGGTAAATGTTATGGATGGGTTGAATGGAAGTGTTTTGATCTTGAGTTGGACTAGGGCTTAATGTTTCCACATGCTTAGGATTAAACCTTTGACATACCTCTTGGCTTTGGATGAAAGTGGAAGGTTCTTGAGTGGACTTGATAGGCTCTTGATAGTTATCAACATGAAGGCATGATGGCTCTTGACTTAGGCTTGTGGTTGGAGACTCTTTAATAGACTTGTTGGCTTGTAGGTCACATGATGGGCTTAAAGGGCTAGGTATGTTAATGGAAGGCTCTTGAAGAGGCTCAAGGATATGTGAACCACATGATGAGATTATAGGATTGGACATGACCTTTGGAAGTTCAGTGGTAGGCTCATGAATTGGTGTTTGGCATAGGGGTAGTCTATTCCTATCTAGTAGCCAATGGATCACATCCTTCGCAAGTGTATGGGTGGATGGGAAATATAAGGGATGGATGATAATGGTAGATGGTGTTGGATTAGGATTAGGACAAGGAGTAGGTTGAGAGCTAATTGGATTGGGTGGATTAGGATTTGGACTAGATGGGGGTGATGTGGCATGATTTCCCGTTATAGGTGGGTACACCTTGTAAACAATTGAGAGAAATATTGGGCATTGATTTGTATTATGGCCTTTGGTCCTATGGTATGCACAATAATCATGTTCATCATATGGACTTTCGTCACATGGTTTGACTTTAGGAAGTTCAATGAGTTTTGCTTCAAGCATCCTTTGTAAAACTCTCTCAGCCGCATCCTTTGGTGAACGATTAGAATGACATGGCGAGGAAGGTAATGAAGGGCTTGGTGATTTGGAGGGTTGATGGACCAATGGACTAGGAATAGGATCACATGGTGGTGTTGGGATAGGATTAGTTGGCTCATGTGTTGGTGTGTGATTAGATGACGAAGGCCACTCTAGATTGGTATCTCCCTTATCAAAGGTTATTGGATCTTGCATAGGATAACTTGGGCTTGTTTGATTTATGTACAAGGGGCCATTGGGATTTGCATGTGTTTCTTGTTGCAGATGTGGACTTAGGTCTATCAATGGTGCTTGATGGTCTTGTTGAAAAGGTGTACTTGGACGTGCTTGATTTATGTACAAAACGCTATTGGGACTTGGATGTTGTTCTTGTAATATCACTTGATTGCGTTGTGGATGGGCTTGATAGTGCATTGGAATGGTGGTATGAGGGATTGGATAAGCTTGAGGTGGAGGTTGATAGGTTGATGTGGTATTGACTTGGTGGATAGGTGGATTAAGTTGATAGGAAGTGGATGGATATGACATGTGGCTATGAGGTGGATTAGGTTGATAGGAAGTGGCTGAGGATTGTTGTACTTGTCGAGCTTGACTAGTGGCTAAAAGGTGTTGGACTTGGGCTATGAAGTGTTGCAGTTGAGGTGATTGACTTGTATGGGGTTGAGCTCTTTGGATGAAGAAGTGTAATGTTTCAATGGCATCTTGGTTTAGGGGTTGTGATCCTTGATAAAGATTTTGGAGGATGCAAAGGCTCTAATGATATTTTGACAGAATAATGGTACTTGAAGCTCAATGCATTTTAGAAAATTTGGCAGAATAAGGGTACTTGAGGCTCAATGCATGCTAATGGCTTGTGAGGGGTTTGATTTATAGAAAAGGCTTGGTTCAAATGGATGGTTGAGATTAAAAAGCTAATTGATTGATGTGGACGGCTAGGATTGATTCGGTTATCCCACTCTTCAAGGGAGTTGTAGTCATTTGACAAGTGTCAAGGAGGATAGGGCTCATGTGTGCTTGTGTACATAAAAAAGTACTACATATGAAAGATATTAAATAAAAGGCTGAAGTACCACTTATCTTTTTTAAATGAAAGAGGCACACATGTCGGCTAAATGATAAGATAAATTAATTAAATAAATAAAATTTATTTAATTAATTGGAAAGTCGGCTTATGATGAGAACTTAATTCAAATAAAATATTTGAATTAGTTGGGATATGAGTTGGATATTAATTAAATAAATAAAATTTATTTAATTAATTGGCTAAGTGGGATTAGGATATGATGTGGAAATTAATTAAATAAATAAAATTTATTTAATTAATTGGGATGAGGATAGGATATGATTGGGATATGATGTGGAATTAATTAAATAAATAAAATTTATTTAATTAATTAGCTAAGTAGGATGAGGATGGGATTGAATGAGATTTAGGACAAAATGTTACATGATGTCTAGGATAATGTATTTGACTAGGTGTTGCAAGACAGACAAATTTGGGACAATTTTGGGTGTCTACAGTTGCCACATTTTTAAAAAATGCTGAGGAGTAAAAGTTCAAAGTTGTGTCACACTTTGGGCCAACTTATTAGCATAAATGAATTTAAGTGTTTCCAACTAAAAGTTAATTTTGGTGAAACTTATCTTCTATCTGGATTCATTCTAACTAAATTAGATCTAGGCCACAACTTTTCCATTTGGAACCATCCACTAAAAATATATGTAGCATCAATTTGGGGCTCATTTACCAAAAATATTAAATTATTTGAAAACAACTCATATTCGTGCAAATAATCATTTTAAAAGAATCTAAAAATACCCTTTTGTAGATCAATCAATCTACTTTGTAAAAATATGATTTTTTAAACATTTCAATTAGTTTTTATATTTTATTTTTTATTTCTATTAAAAGTAGGTCATCAACAACAAAATATGGTGTCAATTGTCCTCTCAAGAGAAAATAGTAAATTTTATCAAAAAATTTGAAAAAAATATGATGCACTAGAGGAGAGATTCCTTGTCAAGATGACATAATTTTTTGATAATGAAGACATAAGTCCGAATAAATAATGAAGACATAAGTTGATGTCCCATCGAAACAGTTGTGTTTTCATTACACGTAACTTCCAAGATTTATTTAAAAAATATATATTATCGAATTGGGGAAGAAAATAATCCATGCACTAAAGTTTTCAGCTATGAATACACAAAAAAATATAGAAGGAAAATAAATGAAATTTACTATATAAAGTGTGATGTCCTATTCAACCTTATTTTTTAGCATTTTATCATCAATTAAATTATAGTGTCAATTTTATAAAATACTACATTTAAATAATTTCTTAAATATTTTAAAAAAATAAAAACATAAAATACACTAAAAATCTACATTTTATTAGTAACTTACATCATTTTAAAACTTAGAACATATATGTCACTTTGTAGTGATTCAAGTTAAAAAGTTAGATCAGTGTTGGCTATTTCCTTTATAAAAGTGTGACACAAGTTTGTGCTTTTACCCTGAGAAGCATACAAATGGATTTGAAGTGTAAATAGCTTGATTGGATCAAGAGGCTATGCACATGTATACAAGGTTTAGTCAAAAGATGGATCTGATATATTGTAGTAATAAAAAACTTATTCATGATACTGATTATTGCGAAGCAGGAGAAGAAAGATTCATTGTTCATGAATATATGAAATGGTGAAGTCTAATTTAAATGGTCTAGATAAGAAAATTAAGGGAATCATCATACTTGATTGGGCTGCAAGGGAAAAAAGGCAATTGGATCCGCCAAGAATTAGGTTTATTCACCAAAGTTGGATACCTCATATCATTCCCAAAGACATGAAATCAAGTCATGTCTTTCTAGATGAAAACATGTAGGCTACAGTTTCAACTCTATTCATGTATGAGGTATATTCATTTGAGTACAACACCATGGGTGGGACCACTTTGTGTAAACAATCAGTACGTTGCCATCCCTGTTGTTTAAAAAGTTATTAGTCAAGTCAAACCTCCTGACTTTTCATTTATTTTGTAACAAGTTTAATCAACTGAGCTACAGTAGCACACATGAATGTAATTGACTTTTTGTTTGGAATTGTTTCAACCAAAGTAAAAATTCCAACTTAGCAGATATTTAAGTTCTTTTGGCTGAGACACCTTGTTATATGTTACAAAAGGATTTAACTAGCCAACATGTTATGGTCAACTCGATTAGGAATAAAAATGGCTCCAAAATGCATAAAATAAGTCATATTTGAGGTTTTTGCATTACAATGATCATTTAATCATCAAATTATATATATATATCTTCTATGCACCAAACTTGTACAGATGCCAAAATTTGCTAGACGCCAAATTTGCATATACCAACTTTAAAATGAAATAAAATAGAGGATTTTTTTTTTCTAGCATTCAGATGTCAAAATTTCATGAAAAAGGAAGGATTTAAATTTGAATTGAGTGAAAGTCTAATCTCAAGAAAATGATAACTAGATCACAAAAATGTTTTTCTATTTCAAGTGACATTTTCCTATGTCACAAAATCCTCCAGATGTGAAAATATTGGCTACAAATCCTCTCACAAAAGATACATTCTACCTGTAAAAAAGACACAACCATGAAATTTCTACCATAATGTTTAAAAATAGTAAAACGTTGCATATAAAAAGTCACAACAAATTCAAAATTTTTTGAGCTCATGTTCAACATTACTGCTAAAATATATAACTTTTACCAATAGAAAGGAAAATGGCATAAATTTCCATTAAAAGGTCTACAAACCTCAAAATTTTACACAATTCAGCTCAACATTACATTAAAAAAATAATTCACTAAACATAATCTACCTAAATCTCACAAATTCCACGAATAGCCTTTTAAATTTTAGAAAAATAATATACTATTTGCCTTTGGCAGCAATATTTCTATGCTTGTGTGCATTATCTTTCCAAGTTAAATATCTCTGTAATGAACTAGGCATTCACAACTGCAATTTTTTTTTCAAAAACCTGAATTAAACACTTAACTATCACTACAAAAATTCAAGCTCCATTTATAAAAGAAGGTAGCACTGTTAATGGCATGACTAAAGCACAGCATGGGCAAGCCTATGGGTCATTTTAAAAGGTCTCATGTACACTTAACGTTAATAATTTTGGTCTTTCCATTAAAATATTATGATTTAAAAGAAAGTTGGATTTTTATTTATGTTGTGCTAGTTTAATATAGGTGTCATTATGGTTTGGCAATTTTATTTTTTATATTTTTTTAATGATTAATGATTATATTATTTTTATAAATTAAAAAGAGAATAACATACTTTTATATAAAGGGGTCAGTAGTAAAAGGCACACCTTTAAAGTTTAAGTGGGGTCAAGTCCAAACAACAAGACAAAATAATAAAACAAAGTTTAGTGGGGCTAAGCCCAAACATCAAGAATCAACAAAGCTGCTAGGTAGATAGAGTTACACCATTAAGGGGATAATGATCATTTGATTTTCCCCATACATTAGTGAGGATGGAACCATTAGTAATTGGTTCCCAACTAGTAAGAGCACCTTCCTCTTCTTGATCTTTATCTACAGGTTGTTCAACACAAACAAGAGAAATCACCACATCTAGGCTAAGAAATTTGTTAGAATTTGGCCAGCCAGAAGCATCACACCCATGCGAAGAGGTTGAAGATGGGTGAGAAGGTTGAGACCACCCACGAGTAGCACAATCCCTGGCTCATCTGCAAGGTGGTGTTGGATTTGTGACAAGTTAAAGCAAAGAAAGCAAGCAAGCAAGAAAGAAAGAAAGAAAGAAATAAAGAAATAAAAAAAAAGCTTATCTTTGAAAGAAAACAAAAATCTATTGTTTTAAATCTAGTTTTTTTCTAAAGAAAGAAAAAACTACTTTCGTCTAAATTTGGTGAAGGCAATTATGTTGAAGATATTTTATATCTTTGTAGCCTTTCGAAAGGCAAGGAATTGTAATTGCAGCTGTGTGAGGATTGCAATTTTTTCTTCTGAATAATAAGAATACCGATACTTTGCCTCGTGGATGTTTCTCTGGCATATTGTTGTAGTTTTACTATGTAAATCCTTGTGTTATTGATGTGTACCATTTATTCTATTTATTTATTATTCTATTATTGTCTATATTTTCTTTGCAACTAATTTGTGCTGCAATATTATACAATTATGGGTTTTAAGTTTATTCTATAAATCTCAAGAAATCTCAACAAGTGGTATCAGAGATTTTATTTGCAGTTGTTGTGTTAGGATTTGGTGTTGGTTCTGGAGCATCAAATGGAAAAGGTTTTGAATGCAAGGTTCGAGGTGGAGAAATTTAATGGGAAGAATAACTTTGAGTTGTGGAAGCTCAAGATGCATGATTTGTTAGTGCAACAAGGATTGCTCAAGGCATTGGCAGGAAAGACAAAGAAACCTGCAAATATGACTTATGAGGATTGGGAAGATCTAGATACAAGGGCTCTCAGCACAATTTAGTTGTGCAGATGAGGTTCTTTTTAATATTGTTGGAGAGGAAACAACAACAAGCTTATGGAGTAGAATGGAGTCTTTACATGACAAAATCCTTGACAAACTGAATCTACTTGAAGAGGTAGCTATATAGTTTGCGAATGAAATAAGGTATCAAAATTGCTGATCATTTAAATGTTTTCAATACTATTATATGCCAATTAACTGGTATGGGTGTAAAAATCGAAGATGAAGACAAGGCAGTTACGTTATTGTGTTCATTGCCTGAATATTGGAATTGATACTTAGTCAGTTTCATTAGCTTTAAAAAAACTAACACCCTTGAATTTGACTATGTTCTGGGAGCTTTGTTGTCTGAGAAGGTGCAGAGGAAATCTAATATAGAAACCTCCGCTCAAGAAGCAACGGTGGCTAGAGGTCGATCCACAGAAAAGGGGGGGAATTCAAGAGGTACATCAAGATCTAAGTTAAAAGGCAAAAAGTGTAAAGGAAAATGTTGGTATTGCAACAAAAATGGGCTTCTCAAGCAAGATTGTTGGAAGAGGAAAGAAGACAATGATGACTCCAAAAAGGAAGCAAATCAGGTTGAAACAAGTTCTGTTACAGTTGATGAAGTACTATCTATTTGTAATATTTCACAATATCAAGAGGAATGGTTGTTAGATTCTGGTGCTTCGCATCACATGTGTTGACATAGAAGTTGGTTTTATTCTTACCAAACTATGATGGTGGTGTTGTTCTTATAGGAAATAATGTTTATTGTAAGACTGTTGGGATTCGGATCACGAAGATTAAAATGTTTGCTGGTATTATGAGTACTTTGATAGAAGTACGACGTGTACCAAAACTTAAAAAAATTTAATTTCCTTAGGAGTTTTGGATTCTAGAGGTTATAAATTTACATGTCAAGGTGGATCATTGAAAGTGTCCAAGGGCATTATGATGGTAATGAAGGCTACAAATATTGGGAACCTTTACAAGTTATAGGGGAGTACTGAAATAAGTGAAGCAGAGGTGGTATCTAAAAAAGTAAATGAATATACTCATTTATGGCATCAACGATTGGGCCATATGAGTGAGAAAAGGGTTAAAGGTACTGGTAAACCATAAGTTACTTCCAAATTTAAAATCTCTGAATTTGAATTTCTGTAGGTATTGTGTCTTTGGAAAGCAATGTAGACAAAGGTTTAAAACATGAAGTCATACAAGTAAGGGTATCCTAGATTATATTCATTCAGATGTTTGGGGACCATCCCCTACAATTTCATTTGGAGTATCATCATATTTTGTAACATTTATAGATGATTACTCTAGAAAAGTGTGGATCTATTTTCTTAAAATGAAAGCTGATGTGTTTAGTGTATTTAAGTAGTTTAAAGATTTGGTTGAAAAGAGTACTGGCAGGTCAATCAAATGTTTAAGAACAAATAATGGAGGTGAGTTCACATCTCTGGAATTTGAAAATTATTGCAAGGAAGCTAGGATCGAAAGGCATAAAATCATAGTTTACACTGCTCAGCAAAATAATGTTGCTGAACGCATGAACATGACTCTTCTAGAGAGAGCAAGGAGCATGCTCAGTAATGCCAAGTTGGAGCAAGAGTTGTGGGTAGAAGCAGTTAATACATCATGCTATCTGGTAAGTCGATCACCATAAGTTGCAATAGACTGTAAGATTCCTGCAGAGGTATGGAAAGGTAATTCTCGTGATTACTCAATTGTAAATTTTTTTGGTTGTGATACTTATGCTCTTATTTCAAAAGATCAATGTTCTAAATTGGACCCCAAGTCAAAGAAGTATGTCTTTGTTGGTTATGGTGATGGAGTTAAGGGATATAGATTGTGGGATCCTACTACCCAAAAAATCATCATTAGTAGAGATGTAGTTTTTGATGAATCTTCTCTCTTAAAATCAGACATAGTAGAAGTTGAAATGGAACAGGAACAAGTAGCGGAACATCAGCAAATTTAGTTAGAATTTCAACTATCTTCAAAAAAGAGGGATCAAGAAGAATCTTTTGAAGAAGAAGAAGAAGATGCAGAAAATATATAGGAAAATGTGGAAATGCCACAACCAACTCTAAGGAGATCTACACAAGTCAGAAATCCTCCTAAGAGGTATGATGATTATAATTTATCTATTGCTTTGATTTCTAATGATGGGGAACCTATTTGTTATCAGGAAGTAATGAATGATATTGAACTTGTGCTAAATGGAAAATAGAAATGAAAGAAGAAATGTATGCCTTGGAGAAGAATAAAACATGGGACTTGGTAGACTTCCAAGGGAAGAAAAATTGTTGGTTGCAAGTGGATTTACAAACTGAAGAAGGGTGTTGATGATAAAGTTGAAAGGTACAAAGAAAGACTAGTAGCAAAAGGGTATGTTCAAAATGAATGTACTAATTTCCATGAATTTTTTTCACTAGTTGTTAAGCTTGTTTCTATTAGGGTAGTATTGACATTAGTTGCTTTATTTAATATAGAGTTAGAGCAGCTAGATGTCAAGACAACATTTTTACATGAATATTTGGAAGAAGATATATACATGGAACAACTAGAATGGTTTGTTCGGGATTGTAAAATAAAATTTGTTTGCAAACTCAGGAAGTCATTGTATGGCTTGAAGCAATCACCCAGACAATGGTACAAGAAGTTTGATTCCTTCATGGCGAGCCAAAATTTTACAAGAAGTGAGTATGACCATTGTGTTTACTTCAAAAGTTTGGAAAATGGTTTATTTATTTTCTTGGTGTTATATGTTGATGATATGCTTGTAGCAAGCAAAATAATTACAAAGATCAACAAGTTAAAGGATCAGTTGGCTAGGACATTTGATATGATGGATCTAGGAGTAGCAAAACAAAATTTGGGCATGGAGATACACAGAAACAAGAAAAATGGTAAGCTTTAGTTATTACAACAAAAGTATGTGGAGAAGATTCTTATGAGATTTGGTATGAATAATTTAAAACCAGTAAATATCCCCTTGGCTTCCCATTTTAAGATTTCTTCAAATTTATGTCCTAGTACTAAAGAAGAAAATTGGATTATATGTCTCGTGTACCATATGCTAATGTAGTAGGAATTTTAATGTATGTGATGGTATGTACAAGACCAGATATTTCACATGCAGTTGGTGTTGTCAGTAGATACATGGCAAATCTAGGTAAAGAGCATTGGGCAGTAGTGAAATGGGTGCTTCATTATCCCAGAGGCACAAGTGATTATTGTATTACCTTTAATGGTTGTAGTGATTTAGATTGTGGATATGTTGATTCAGATTTCACAGGTGATTTGGACAAAAGGAGATCTACCTCAGGTTATGTCTTTACTCTTGCAGGATTGGATGTCAAAGTTTTAAGAAATATTTGCTTTGTCCACTACTGACGTAGAATATATGTCTCTCACATGCATGCACAAAGGCAATTTATTTAAAGGGTCTTTTGGGTGAGTTTGGAAAAATGAAGGATAAGGTGATTGTATTCTGTGATAGTCAAAGTGCTCTTCATTAGGCTAAAAATCCAGCTTATCACAATAGGACCAAGCATATTGCAATTAAATACTATTTTGTAAGACAAGTTATTGATAGAGGTGGAGTAGCTCTTGAGAAAATTCATACGAAAGAAAATTGTGTAGACATTTTTACAAAACCAGTACTGCTAGAGAAGTTGAGGTGGAGTTTGGCTTCTCTTGGATTGTAGAAAAGGTGATGAATGGGCATGAACAAGTATCAGGTAAATTGTTGTCAAGGTGGAAATTGTTGGATTTGTGACAACAAGATAAAGCAAAGAAAGCAAGGAAGAAAGAAAGCTTATCTTTGAAAGAAAACAAAAATATTTTGTTTTAAATCTAGTTTTTTCTTAAAGAAAGAAAAAAACTACTTTATTCTAAATTTGGTGAAGGCAGTTATGTTGAAGATATTTTATATCTTTGTAGCCTTTCGAAAGGCAAGGAATTGTAATTGTAGCTACATGAGGATTGTAAATTTTTCTTTCAAATAATAAGAATATTGATACTTTGCCCCGTGGATGTTTCTTTGGCATATTGCTAGAGTTTTACCACGTAAATCCTTGTGTTATTGATGTGTGATCATTTATTCTATTTATTCATTATTCTTTTACTATCTCTATTTTCTTTGCAACTAATTTGTACTGCAATATTATATGATTCTGGGTTTTAAGTTTATTCTTTAAATCTCAAGAAATCTCAACAAGTGGTATCAGAGCTTTTATTTTATAGTTGTGTTAGGATTTGGTGTTTGTTTTGCAGGATCAAATGCCAAAGGTTTCGAATGCAAGGTTTGAGGTGGTGAAATTTAATGGGAAAAATAACATTGAGTTGTGGAAGCTCAAGATGGGTGATTTGTTAGTGCAACAAGGATTGCACAAGGAATTAGTAGGAAAGATAAAGAAACTTGTGAATATGACTGATGAGGACTAGGAAGATCTAGATATAAGAGCTCTAAACACAATTTGGTTGTGTTTAGCAGATGATGTTCTTTTTAATATTATTGACCAAAGGAGACAACAACAGGCTTATGGAGTAAAATGGAGAGTCTTTACATGACAAAATCCTTGACAAACCAAATCTACTTGAAGAGGTAGCTATATAGTTTGCGAATGAAGGAAGGTATCAAAATTGCTGATCATTTAAATGTTTTCAATACTCTTATATGCAAATTAACTAACTTATGGGTGTAAAATTGACGATGAAGACAAGGTAGTTACGTTATTGTGTTCATTGCCTGAATCTTGGAATCACTTAGTCACTTTCATTAGCTTTAGCACAACTAAAAGCCTTGAATTTGATTATATTGTGGGAGCTTTGTTGTCTGAGGAGGTGCAGAGGAAATCCAATACAAAAACCTCCACTCCAGAAGCAATGGTGGCTAGAGGTCAATCTACAGAAAGGGGGGAAAATTTGAGAGGTACATCAAGATTTAAGTCAAAAGGCACAAAGTGTAAAGGAAAATGTTGGTATTGCAACAAAAATAGGCTTCTCAAGAAAGATTGTTGGAAGAGGAAAGAAGACAATGATGACTCCAAAAAGGAAGCAAATCAGGTTGAAACAAGTTCAGTTATAGCTGATGAAGTACTATATGTTTGTAATATTTCACAATATCAAGAGGCTAGATTCTGGTGCTTCACATCACTTGTGTCGACATAGAAGTTGGTTTTATTCTTACCAAACTATTGATGGCGGTGTTGTTCTTATGGGAAATAATGTTTCTTGTAAGACTGTTGGGATTTGGAGCATTAAGATTAAAATGTTTGATGGTATTGTGAGGACTTTGATAGAAGTAAGACATGTACTAAAGCTTAAAAATAATTTAATTTCCTTGGGAGTTTTGGATTCTATAGGTTATAAATTTGCATGTCAAGGTGGATCACTAAAAGTGTCCAAGGGAATTATGGTCGTAATGAAGGCTACAAATATTGGGAACCTTTACAAGTTATAGGGGAGTACTGAAATAGGTGAAGCAGCGGTGGTATCTAAAAAAGTAAATAAATCTACTCGTTTATGGCATCAATGATTGGGCCATATGAGCAAGAAAGGGTTAAAGGTATTGGTAAATCATAAGTTACTTCCAAATTTAAAATCTTTGAATTTGAATTTCTGTAATTATTGTGTCATTGGAAAGCAATGTAGACAAAGTTTCAAACATGAAGTCATACAAGTAAGGGTATCCTATATTATATTCATTCAGATGTTTAGGGACCATCCCCTACAATTTCATTTGGAGGATCATCATATTTTGTAACATTTATAGATGATTACTCTAGAAAAGTGTGGGTCTATATTCTTAAAAGGAAAGTTGACATGTTTAGTGTATTGAGCAGTTTAAAGATTTGGTTGAAAAGAGTATTGGCAGGTCAATCAAATGTTTAAGAACATATAATGGAGGTGAGTTCACATCTTTGGAATTTGAAAATTATTGCAAGGAAGCTGGGATCGAAAGGCATAAAAATATAGTTTAGACTCCTCAGTAAAATGGTGTTGCTAAACACATGAACATGACTCTTCTAGAGAGAGCAAGGAGCATGCTCAGTAATGCCAAGTTGGAGCAAGAGTTGTGGGTAGAAGTAGTTAATACATCATGCTATCTAGTAAGTTGATCATCATCAGTCGCAATAGACTATAAGATTCTTGAAGAGGTATGGAAAGGTAATTCTTGTGATTACTCAAATCTAAATTTTTTTGGTTGTGATGCTTATGCTCTTATTTCAAAAGATCAGCATTCTAAATTGGACCCCAATTCAAAGAAGTATGTCTTTGTTGGTTATGTTGATGGAGTTAAGGGATATAGATTATGGGATCCTACTACCCACAAAATCATCATTAGCAGAGATGTAGTTTTTGATGAATCTTCTCTCTTAAAATCAAACATAATAGAAGTTGAGATGGAACAAGAACAAGAACTAGAACATCAAAAAATTTAGTTAGAAACTCAACCATCTTCAAAAAAGGGGGAGCAAGAAGAAGCTTCTGAAGAAGAAGATGAGGATGCAAAAAATATACATGAAAATGTGGAAATGCCACAACCAACTCTAAGAAGATCTACACGGGTCAGAAATCCTCCTAAGATGTATGATGATTATAATTTATCTATTGCTTTGATTTCTAATGATGGGGAACCTAGTTGTTATTAGGAAGCAATGAATGTTATTGAAAGTATTAAATGGAAAATAGCAATGAAAGAAGAAAATTGAAATGAATCCCTATAAAAGGGGGTCAGGTGGTTTGAACCCCCCAGTGGGGAGGAATGATCCAGGTGGATACAGAAGAACTAAAAATTTTACAGTCTTAGAACCTGATGGAATCACATCATTGGAAAGAGGTCGTTGACATGATCCTGACGCAACTTGAACAAGCTCAAAAGGAGTTCGTATGCAGAAGTTATGTGCAGTGAAAGGTTTGGTCAAATAGGTGAATCAGGTGTTCAAAAAGATGAAAAATTGATTGTCTCAAATCCAAGCAAAAATGCTGTCCAAGTCGAAGAGCTCGTCACCACAATTCTGACACTGCTCGTTCGCCTCGATTTAAGCTCGTACGAGCAAGATATGGCCGGTCAAAGTTGAGGTTTTACCATACTGTCTAGACAATACAATGATGACATCAACATGCTTACATTGCAAACACAGTGGCAGTTGTTGACGTGGCAGGTCCAGAGTTTGGTATGTGGCAGATGTCGGCATCTGAGTCGGTAGATGACATGGCAGGTCTGACGATGTGGACCAATCCAGCGTGACATGTGTCACTGACGAAAGAATGAGGTAATGCCATGTGGCCCAATGATTAGGTGCCACGTGGCACATGTGGCAGTTTGATTTGTTAAAAGGTTGGTTTGTGGGGGTCAAACCACTGACCTCCTGCTTGCTATTTTCATTCTCCACCAATATACCAAGTGGTTTTCTTTGCTACATATACGGGCCTCCTTTCTATTTAAAGAATGATAATAGAAACGAATCCCTATAAAAGGGTGTCGGGTGGTTTGAACCCCCAGTGGGGAATAATGATGTAGATGGATACAAAAGAACTAAAAATTTTGCAGTCTCAAAACCTGACAGAATCAAAATCATTGGAAAGAGGTCGCTGACATGATCCTAACGCAACTTGAACGGGCTCAAAAGGAGTTCGTATGAAAAAGTTATGTGTAGTCAAAGGTTTGGTCAAACAGGCGAATCAAGTGTTCAAAAAGGTGAAAAATTGATTATCTCAAATCCAAGCAAAAATGATACCAAGTCGAAGAGCTCATCGCCACGATTTTGACGCCACTCATTTTGCCTCGATCAAAGCTCGTACGAGCAAGATATGGCTGGTCAAAGTTGAGGGTTGACCATGTCGACTAGACAGTACAATGATGACATCAACATGCTGACATGGCCGAGATAGTGGCAGTTGTTAACATGGTAGGTCTAGAGGTTGACACGTAGCAGATGGCGGCATCTGAGTCAGCAGATGACGTGGTAGGTCTGAAGATGTGGACCAATCTAGTGTGACTCGTGTCACTGACGGACGAATGAGGTAATGCCATGTGGCCTAATGATTGGGTGCCATGTGGCACATGTGGTGATTTTATTGTTAAAAGGTTGGTTTGTGGGGTCGAACGTTGCTATTTTCACTCTCCACCAATATACCAAATGGATTTCTTTGCTACATATACAGGCTTCCTTTCTATTTAAAGAATGATAATAGAAATGAATCCCTATAAAAGGGGGTTGGGTGGATTGAACCCCCAGTGGAAAGGAATGATCTAAATGGATCCAGAAGACCTAAAACTTTTGCAGTCTTAGAACCTGACAGAATCAACGTCATTGGAAAGAGGTCGCTGGCACGATCCTGACGTAACTTGAACGAGCTCAAAAGGAGTTCGTATGCAGAAGTTTTGTATAGTCAAAGGTTTGGTCAAACAAGTGAATCATGTGTTCAAAAAGGTGAAAAATTAATTGTCTCAAATCCAAGAAAAATGATGCCAAGTCAAAGAGCTCATCGCCACAATTCTATCGCTGCTAGTTACACCTTGATCGGAGCTCGTACGAGCAAGATATGGCCGATCAAAGTTGAGGGTTGACCATGCTGACTAGACAGTACAATGATGACATCATCATGCTGACATGGCAAACACAGTGGCAGTTGTTAGCGTGGTAGGTCCAAATGTTGACACGTGGCAGATGGGGGTCATTTGACTCAATAGATGATGTGGTAGGTCTGAAGATGTGAACCAATCCAACATGACATGTGTCACTGACAGACGAATGAGTGAATGCCACATGGCCCAATGATTGGGTGCCACATGGCACATGTGATGATTTGCTTGTTTAGAGGTTGGTTTGTCAGGGTCGAACCCCTGAACTCCTACTTCGTATTTTCACTCTCCACCAATATACAAAGCAGCATTCATTACTACATATACGGGCCTCTTTTCTATTTAAAGAATGATAATAGAAACAAATCCCTATAAAAGGGGGTCGGGTGGCTTGAATGCCTAGTGGGGAGGAATGATCTAGGTGGATCCAGAAGACCTAAAAATCTTGCAGTCTCAGAACCTAACAGAATCAACATCATTAGAAAGAGGACGCTAACACGATCCTAACACAACTTGAATGGGCTCAAAAGGAGTTCGTATGCAGAAGTTATGTGTAGTCAAAGGTTTGGTCAAAGAGGTGAATCCGGTGTTCGAAAAGGTGAAAAACTGATTGTCTCAAATCTAACCAAAAATGATGCCAAGCCGAAGAGCTCGTTGCCACGATTCTGACGCCACTCATTTCACTTCAATCAGAGCTCGTACGAGCAAGATATGGCTGGTCAAAGTTAAGTGTTGACCATGTCGACTAGATAGTACAATGATGACGTCAGCATCCTGACATGACAGACACAGTGGTAGTTGTTGACGTGGTAGATCCAGAGTTTTACACGTGGCAAATGGCGGCATCTGAGTCAGCAAATGACGTGGCAAGTCTGAAGATATGGATCATCAGCGTGACATGTGTCACTGACGGACGAATGAGGTAATGCCTTGTGGCCCAATGATTGGGTGCCACGTGGCACATGTGGCGGTTTGATTGTAAAAAGGTTGGTTTATGGGGGTCGAACCCCTGACCTCCTGCTTTCTTTTTTCACTCTCCACCAATATACCAAGCGGTTTTCTTATATGGGCCTCCTTTCTATTTAATGAATGATAATAGAAACCAATCCCTATAAAAGGGGATCGGGTGGTTTGAACCCCCAGTGGGGAGGAACTATCTAGGTGGATATAGAAGAACTACAAATTTTACATTCTTAGAACCTGATGGAATCAGGATCATTAGAAAGAGGTCACTGACATGATCTTGACACAACTTGAACGGGCTCAAAAGGAGTTCGTATGCAAAAGTTATGTGTAGTCAAAGGTTTGGTCAAACAGGTGAATTAGGCGTTCAAAAAGGTGAAAAATTGATTGTCTCAAATCCAAGTAAAAATGATGCCAAGTTGAAGAGCTCGTCACTGCGATTCCGACGCTGCTCGTTTCGCCTCGATTGGAGCTCGTATGAGTAAGATATGGCCGGTCAAAGTTGAGGGTTGACCATGCTGAGTAGACAATACAATGATGACATTAACATGCTGACATGGCAGACACAGTGGCAGTTGTTGACGTGGCAGGTCTAGAGGTTGACACATGGCAGATAGCGGCATCTGAGTCAGTAGGTGACGTGGCAGGTCTGTTGATGTGGACCAATCCAGCGTGACATGTGTCACTGATGGATGAATGAGGTAATGCCACGTGGCCCAATGATTGGGTGCCACATGGCACATGTGGCGGTTTGATTGTTAAAAGATTAGTTTGTGGGGGTTGAACCCTTGACCTCCTGCTTGCTATTTTCACTCTCCACCAATATACCAAGCGGCTTTCTTTGCTATATATATGGGCCTCCTTTCTATTTAAAGAATGATAATAGAAACAAATCCCTATAAAAGGGGGTCGGGTGGTTTGTACCCCAAGTGGGGAGGAATGATCTAGGTGGATCTAGAAGAACTAAAATTTTTTGAAGTTTGAGAACATGACGGAATCAACATCATTGGAAAGAGGTTGCTGACACGATCCTAACATAACTTGAACGTGTTCAAAAGGAGTTCGTATGCAGAAGTTATGTACAGTTAAAGGTTTGGTCAAATAGGGGAATCAGGGGTTCAAAAAGGTAAAAAATTGATTCTCTCAAATCGAAGCAAAAATGATGCCAAGTCGAAGAGCTCGTCGCCACAATTTTGATGCCACTCATTTTGGCTCAATCGGAGCTCGTACGAGCAAGATATGGCCGGTCAAAGTTGAGGGTTGACCATGTCGACTAGACTGTACAATGATGACATTAGCATGTCGACATGGCAGACACAGTGGCAGTTGTTGACGTGGTAGGTCTAGAGGTTGACACGTGGCAGATGGCAGCATCTGAGTCAGCAGATGACGTGGCAGGTCTGAAGATGTGGACCAATCCAGCGTGACACGTGTCATTGATGGACGAATGGGGTAATGCCATGTGGCACATGTGGTGGTTTGATTGTTAAAAGGTTGGTTTGTGGGGTCAAACATTACTATTTTCACTCTCCACCAATATACCAAGTGGCTTTCTTTGCTACATATACGGGCTTCCTTTCTATTTAAACAATGATAATAGAAACAAATCCCTATAAAAGGGGGTCCGGTGGTTTGAACCCCCAGTGGGAAGGAATGATCTAAATGGATCTAGAAGACCTAAAAAAATTTTAGTCTCAGAACTTGTTGGAATCACCATCATTGGAAATAGGTCGCTGGCACGAGCCTGACGCAACTTGAATGGGCTCAAAAGGAGCTCATATGCAAAAGTTATGTGTAGTCAAAGGTTCGGTCAAACAGGCAAATCATGTGTTCAAAATGGTTAAAATTTTATTGTCTCAAATCCAAACCAAAATGATGCCAAGTCGAAGCTCCTCGTTTTGCTATGATTCCGATGCCACTTGTTTCGCCTTAATCGGAGCTTGTACGAGCAAGATATGGCCGGTCAAAGTTGAGGGTTGACCATGCTGACTAGACAGTACAATGATGACATCAACATGCTGACATGACAGACATAGTGGCAGTTGTAGACATGGTAGGTCTAGAGTTTGACATGTGGCAGATGGCGTCATCTGAGTTAGAAGATGATGTGGCAGGTCTGAAGATGTGGACCAGTCCAGCGTGACACATCTCACTGATGGAAGAATGAGGTAATGGCATGTGGCCCAATGATTGAGTTCCATGTGGCACATGTGGCGATTTGATAGTTGAAAGCTTGGTTTGTGGGGGTCGAACCCCTGACCTCCTACTTGTTATTTTTACTCTCCACTAATATACCAAGCGGCTTTCTTTGCTACATATACGGGTCTCCTTTCTATTTAAAGAATGATAATAGAAATGAGTCCCTATAAAAGGGGGTCGGGTGGTTTGAACCCTCAGTGGGGAATAATGATCCAGATGGATACAGAAGAACTAAAAATTTTACAGTCTTAGAACCTAACAGAATCAACATTATTGGAAAGAGGTCGCTAACACGATTCTGACGCAACTTGAATGGGCTCAAAAGGAGTTCGTATGTAGAAGTTATGTGCAGTTAAAGGTTTGGTCAAATAGGTGAATCATGCATTCAAAAAGGTGAAAAACTGATTGTCTCAAATCCAAGCAAAAATGATGCTAAGTCGAAGAGCTCGTCGCGACAATTTTGAGACCCCTTGTTTTGCCTCGATCGGAGCTTGTATGAGCAAGATATTACCGGTCAAAGTTAAGGGTTGACCATGTCGACTATACAGTAAAATGATGACATCAGCATGCTGATATGAAAGACATAGTGGCAGTTGTGACGTGGTAGGCCAAAGGTTGACATGTGGCAAATGGCGGCATCTGAGTTAGTAGATGACATGGCAGGTCTAAAGATGTGGACCAATCCAGTGTGACATGTGTCACTGACGGACGAATGAGGTAATGCCATGTGGCCTAATGATTGGGTGCCATGTGGCACATGTGGCAATTTGATTGTTAAAAGGTTAGTTTGTGGGGTTGAACCTTGCTATTTTCACTCCACCAATATACCAAGCGGATTTATTTGCTACATATACGGGCTTCCTTTCTATTTAAAGAATGATAATAGAAACGAATCCCTATAAAAGGGGGTCGGGTGGTTTGAACTCCAAGTGGGGAGGAATGATCTTGGTGGATCCAGAAGACCTAAAAATCTTGCAGTCTTAGAACCTGACGGAATCAGCATCATTGGAAAGAGGTCATTGATATGATCCTAATGCAACTTGAACGGGCTCAAAAGGAGTTCGTATGCAGAAGTTATGTGTAGTCAAAGGTTCGATCAAATAGGTGAATTAGGGGTTCGAAAAAATGAAAAATTAATTGTCTCAAATCCAAGAAAAAATGATGCCAAGTCGAAGAGCTTGTCGCCAGGATTTTGACGCCGCTTGTTTTGCCTCGATCAGAGCTCGTACGAGAAAGAAATAGTTGGTCAAAGTTGAGGGTTGACCATGCTGACTAGATAGTACAATGATGACGTCAGCATGCAGACAAGGCAGACACAGTGGAAGTTGTTGACGTGGCAGATGCAGAGTTTGACACGTGGCAGATGGTGACATTTGAGTCAGCAGATGATGTGGCAGATGCAGAGTTTGACACGTGGCAGATGGTGACATTTGAGTCAGCAAATGACGTGGTAGGTCTGAAGATGTTGACAAATCCAGCGTGATGTGTCATTGACGGATGAATGAGGTAATGCCATGTGGCCCAATGATTGGGTGCCACGTGGCACATGTGACATTTTGATTGTTAAAAGGTTGGTTTGTGGGGGTCGAACCCCTAATCTCCTGCTTGCTTTTTTCACTCTCCACCAATATACCAAGCGGCTTTCTTTGCTACATATACGGGCCTCCTTTCTATTTAACGAATGATAATAGAAATGAATCCCTATAAAAGGGGGTCGGGTGGTTTGAACCCCCTAGTGGAGAGGAATGATCCAGGTGGATACAGAAGAACTAAAAATTTTGTAGTCTTAGAACCTAAAAGAATCAGTATCATTGGAAAGAGGTCATTGACACAAACTTGACACAACTTAAACGGGCTCAAAAGGATTTTGTATGTAGAAGTTATGTGCAGTCAAAGGTTTGGTCAAACAGGTGAATCATACATTCGAAAAGGTGAAAAATTGATTATTTCAAATCCAAGCTAAAATGATGCTATGTCAAAGAGCTCGTCGCCACGATTCCGACACCCCTTGTGTCGCCTTGATCGGAGCTCATACGAGCAAGATATGGCCGGTCAAAGTTGAGGGTTGTCCATGTTGACTAGACAATACAATGATGACGTCAGCATGCTGACATGGCAGATATAGTGGCAGTTGTTGACGTGGCAAGTCCAAAGGTTGACACATGGCAGATGGTGGCATCTGAGTTAGCAGATGACGTGGCTGGTCTGATGATGTCGACCAATCCAGTGTGACACGTGTCACTGACAGATGAATGAGGTAATGCCATGTGGCCCAATGATTGGGTGCCACGTGGCACATGTGGCGATTTGATTGTTAAAAGATTGGTTTCTAGGGGTCGAACCCCTGACCTCCTGCTTGCTATTTTCACTCTCCACCAATATACCAAGTAGCTTTCTTTGCTACATATACGGGCCTCCTTTCTATTTAAAGAATGATAATAGAAATGAATCCCTATAAAAGGGGGTCGGGTGGTTTGAACCCCAAGTGGGGAGGAATGATCCAGGTGGATCCAGAAGACCAAAATTTTTTACAGTCTGAGAACATGACAGAATCAACATCATTGGAAAGAGGTTGGTGACACGATTCTAACACAACTTGAACGGGCTCAAAAGGAGTTCGTATACAGAAGTTATGTGCAATAGTTATATGCAGAATATGCACATGAAATGGACATCTTGCTAGATATAGATGTCAAATTTTAGCTTTCCAAAATTTTCAAATTAGCAACCTATGCAGGAAATATCAATTTGATCATACATGAGCATGAGGAAAATGATGTGAAGGATCACATGGTTCTATGGTTTCAGCCTAAGAGTCAAATGCAAGGAGCCATAGGATGTCACTTCCGATATGAATATGGTAATGGAGCAATCCTGAGTTTTGGTAAGAAACATAATCTACTTTATGTTATTCAATTACTTCCAAATCCACAAAGAATGGTGTTTAGTAATATGTTCCCAAGATCACCATTAGATAGAAGATTCCAACATGTCAGAGAGTTGGAAATTAATTTTCATCAGAAAAATTTGAGGAAGAATGATATCACATACTTGGGCCATGTCACTAGTGCTCAGGGCATACATGAGAATGCAAGACAAGAAGCATTGGAAGGGTTTGAAAAGGTAAACAACTCATGTTATGTACTTCTAATTTCATATTTCTTATAAGCATTGTCTATAGAATGTGATGATTTACGAAAATGAGTTGTTTTGGTTATAATGCAAAGGAGAAACTCCATAAAATTTGAAAGCATGAAGCACAAAGATTCAGGAGATAGTCTCAAGTTCTTCTCAAATCCACTTGTCTTGTATGATCAACAACAAAAATAGAATTTCAGAAGTATACAAATATTTGTGGAGAGATTTTCAGTCCTTTCATGGTTGTCCACCAATCCTACATCAGTCACATTGACAATTATTACACAGGTTTGCCATTTTTGTAGTTGTTACATCATTTGCATGTTGTTGATTTTGAAAAATTCAGTTATGAAGAACTGTAGATTGATGTGTTTGGAAGAAGTATCCTTGCATGATGATGTGACAAGAAGGTATACAATATTAGTGACCACTAATCAATCCATCATAACACTAATTTGGAGAAGATCCAGGGAAGTTGTTCCAGTAGTGCATTATGTGAGTGTTGTTTGCAGGTTTCCAATGAAGTTGTGTAAAGATTTGTGGGTTTTGTGTATTGGGGAATGTGTTGCTATTGTAGATCAATTTCATACTGTTGTAGATCATTTCATATTGTTATTTTCCCCACTCATATCAACTTCAGAAGTTGTGGTTTTAGTCTTTTAGTTCAGACCAAAACAATGTTGGCAATATTGTGTGATTTGGAATTTCTGTGAGTGTAAGATGGGATTTATATGTTATGGGAATTATAATATGTTTCTTACATGGGTGTACCTAAAAAGGTATAGTATTCCTTGGAAAAATATTCAGAGTTATGAGTCACAGAAATGGGGAGACAAGTTTGTGTTTGTTGATGGTCTCAGGAAGGACATCATCTTCTTTTTAGATGAGTTGTTTACAGATTCAATTTTTAATAATTTGTTGTGTATATGTTGCTATTATATGATTCTACTTTTTGCTCCTCTACTAAATATTTGCTGTTATAAATCAGTCCATTAAGCTGAAAGCAACACCTCTCAAGTTGAGGTAAAGTATGGGCCTATTGTTGTGCATTCCTGCAATGTATATTTCAATACTTTGGAGGTAAGAGAAGTAACTATTTCTAAATTTCATATTTGCTGTAATGGAGAGTGCATTGACTCTTATAACAGACCTACGAGCGGTAAAAATCATATTTATATCATTCGGAGAAGTTGCAGGAGTATTAGGTTTGTCTTATTTCATTCTAGTGCATTTGGCAAGTTTACTAAATCTTTGTGGGAATATGTGGATTAGTTGGAGTATGAGAAAGAATGCATCAAATACTTACATATCCAAGATCTCAGATTGCATAGATATTGTTTTTTGATTCATGGCATTGGTAGAAAAGAATTTGAGTCTTCGGGTTTTCACAATGTTCTATGGCAAGAATTGCAACATCTCACAGGTACAGGATCAAGGCTTTCTGTGCAATATAACATAATTTTGAAGCATCATGGTTTTAATTGCTTGAGGACAAGCAATTTTGAGGAGGGGAGATTTGTCATGTCCCATTTATAGGGAAATTAAATTGGTGAAATTATTAGTCTATCCCTATTTTCCCATGGGCTAATGTAAATCAAAAGGGAAAATATTTTCTTTAATATTTTAATTGTAATCCCGCAAATTAAGGATTTATTATTTTCAGGAGCAATTAAATAATAAATATTTTAATTTATTTGCACAAGTGGGGAATATGAGGTGTAATTATAAATCCCAAGAGAGAATTTAGAAGATTTTATGATAGATATGACAAGATTCTATGACAACATCTATGACAGGTTGTCATAGTGGGAGTTATTTTCTATTTTTAGAGAAGAATCTTGCATGGGCTATTTTGGTGAGCATCTTTGGAGGGAATTTGTTGGAAATTAAATTAGTTTAATTAATTTATAAGAGAGGGACATTTGGTTTTGGATCTATTATAAATATGCAAGTATTTTCTTTCAGAGGGACTTTTTGATCATTTTACAACTCAATCTTCTTGTTTGAGCACTTGTGCTTGGATTTTCTTTGGTGGATGAAAACCCATTGGAGTTGGAGACTTGTGGATGAAAACCCATTGGAGTTGGAGACTTGTGGATGAAAAACCATCAATCTCAAGTGATTAGTGGACATAAAACCTTTGGTTATAGAGAGTAATTCCATACAGGGATTGCATTGGGCTTCAAAGGATTGTGCAGTTTTGACAGTTTTGCAGTATTGTGTTTGCAGGTTGTTCTGTTGCAGTTTTGGTGATTTTTAGTGTGTTGTACAGAGTTTCTGTAGTGTTGTGGAGTGTGTTTCTATTCCATGGTTATTTGGAATCAATTCCAAGCATCCAAGAGCTATTCTTTTCAATTGGGGTTTGATCTGGTGATGTATTTGCCAATTTTTAGCAGTGTAGTTTTGCATAGTTTGTGTAGTTTGCAGTGGATTTTGGTGATTTGTGTTGCAGATATTTTTGCTGTTGTAATCAGTGTTTCAGACCTGATCATATGTTATTTACATCAGAAAAATCAATAAAACCATTTTGTGGTGTTTCCCAGTCATTTTGGCTTCATTCGACATTCAACAGTTTTGTGGGTTTCTGTGGGTTTTGTTGTATTTGCTCTAGACTTGAAAATATAGTTGTTGTAGCTTTTGTGACTATTATTACAGTCTAGTAGATGATAAAATCAGATTAGTATGCAAATAAATCAATTCCATAAGTTTTGGGCAAAAGGTGTTAGTTTGGTGTTGTTCTCTGCATGACTACTTTGTGAAATTGTATGTTTTCTGTGAAATTAATTAATTCATTTCAAGGTCTAATTTCAAATTGAAATATTTCAGTTTGGCTCATTACAGTGGTATCAGAGCATGATCTTGCCAGCCTGTAGTGTATTGAGTTGTTGATCATGGGAGGGTTCTTCAAATCACTTTTGAGGAGTTTGGAAAATGATGTTTTAGTTTCCAAAATATCGGTATGGTTTAATCAATATTATATGAAATGTATAATTTCAAAGGCAACCCTCACTTTTTATGAATATGCAGAACTCACTGGGAAAGATTTTCCTAAAGGAGGAGTGGTTCTCAAAACTTTTTAAGAGTACCTTTTAAAGGGAAAATTTGAAGTATCATTTGAAGATTATTTCATGAGAAGAAGAAAGGAAGAAGTTGAGATGGAAAAGGCTATAAATACCAAAAATCAAGAAGATGCTAAAGAGAGTGATACAAAGAAATGTTCAGCAGTCATAATAGTAGAACCAGAAGATCCAAAAAAGAAGGACATAGAACCAGAAATGGTGATTATGAAGCATAAAGAAAAATTAGATTTGCAAGAAATTGAAAGGAAGCAAAGCTTGGAGAAATCCACCATACAATTTGAAGGTAAAAATTGTTTGGAAATAGAAGATGTTTATTTTACTTCTAATGATTGTAAATGTCAAGAAAATATTGATGAAGTTGAGGAGGAAAAGACATCTCTTGTTAGTTGTGAAGAGCCCAAGATGGATGGACATGCACCAATTCATACAGTATCTTCTAAACTTCCAAATGGTGAGCCATTGTTTGATTTGCACAGTAGCATTGTGGATATGTATGCATTTGAGAAGAATATTTTGGTTAGTCCTAATTTAAGGGTGTTGAGTCACAAATATGGAGTTGTTGAGGCTATCTCAATGAACTCTCTTTCAACAAATGAGGATGAACATTTTATTTGCAGCCCAACGTATGAAAATATTTCAGATTTGTCTCCTTCTATCTCACTACAAAATTCTTGTCATCATGGAAAACATGCTAAAAAAGGTGATAGAATGAGGGATACAACTAGCAGTATAGGGCATGAGGACTCTTTGAGTCAAGTCCAAAATTGTGTTTTCATATGGGATCTAGGTAATCTCTTGAGGATTAAAGTAGTTAGAGCCACTATTGAGTTCTCCATCTCTTCTATTTGGAATGAAAGGAAGTTTATGAGGATCCATATAGGGTTTGTTGTGCTTTCTAATCACATTATGAAGGATCAATGTTCACATTTTATGGATCACTTGTGCAATCCAAGTACCACACCTGAAGAAAATATTTTGGATAATGGTCAAATGGAGATAGGCAAATTGAGATGCTTATCATGGCAATGTGGTAAGGAAAGAAGGTGTCAATTTAATGTTGACAATTTTATTACTAAGCATGGCATGGTACTTTCAGGACCAAGCTTCATACAGGTTTTCTACAATTGGATGTATGGAGAAGTTTACAAGAAGGATAAGATTTGAAAAGATGGCCTCATTGTTACTAGCATCAAGAAGGTTGCAAAGTTATCGTGCTTGGATCATATCAACGAAACTTCAAACATGAAGGAGAATGGAATGCAAGAAGTATTTGATGAGCCAATGAAGGTAACTAACTCTTATCTTATTTTTTTCATTTCAGATTTCTCACATCCTTTTGTGGAAGGGTATGGTGTTTCAAGGGGAGTTGATTGGCTTCATTAATGCAAAGGTGTGGCTTCATTCAAATCGAGAACATGAAGTTGACAGTTGTAGAAAATGGGTTTTCTATTTATGGTAGAAGATTCCAGTATGTTTTAGAGTTTTCTATGGGTTGCATTTGTTGGCAAGAGACCATGTATGGCTTCATGAGTGTTGTCATTGATGGCAACAAAGTCCATCCCACACATTCGCAACACATAGTATGTCTATACCAGAAGACAGATTGAAGAGTGTTTTGGTCCTGTGAGCAAGAATAGAGCATGCAACAAGGTCTGACAATTAGGTCTGGATCTCTCAGATGGTGTAACTCAGCAAGTTGCGGACTTGGACAAGTCAAGAGGAGTACCATGACTACTACATTCCAGAGATTGAGCCTCCGGTGATGAATGAGTGAAAAGATATGAGCATCTAAGTGTTGAGTTCCTGACAGGCATAGTAGACTAAGGAATAACTGACCGACAGAGCATCAGACTTTAATCCAGATGAGAAATTGATGGTGATCAAGCTATTTGAGGGATCATACATGGTTGGCTGAAATGATTGATGACTTCTATGTCTATGTCTTTGATACGCATCACATATTAAGCATGGATTCAACCGACAGATTAGTGTCTTGGAAATATCTTGAGTATTCCGGTTGCCGACTAGAAACATGTTGAAATCCTTGATCCGCATATACCAGATAGATTTCAGAATGAAGGTGTGTGTGTGTTGATATAGTGTGTGAGGAAAGGCAGAGAGAAGTGTGGAAGCAGCAACACAAGTCCGGTATGTAACATAATAGCAACACTAGAACAGAGGAAGAATGAAGTGTATTCAATCAGTATATTAAGCCTAACTAGAACTGAACCTCAACATTAGCAGATGCTTCTCATCAGTTCAAACACTTGGTTATCTTATATAAACTTTGTAGACAATGAGTCTCTTGTAGGTAGTGTGCCTCTTGTAAGCAGTGTGCTCAGGTAGTGAGCCCTAATTGGTAAGTGCCATTTTTGTACTTCTTATTCTTTTAACAGAGAATACAATCTTGGGTTAGTCACCCTATGGTTTTTCCCTTAATAGGGTTTTCCACGTTAAAATCATTATGTTATGTGTGTTGATTTCTTTTCTGCTCTTATGATTATATATGCTTATTTGTTTTGATGCTGCTTAAATTAAAAAGGGAAAAATAAAGTAAAGTTATAAGAGATAACTGATTCACCCCCCTCTCAGTTATCTACCTTGTTTCCAACAATTGATATCAGAGCTAAGTTCATCTAAATAGAGCCTAACAGATTGAGGAAGATCTGGGAATCTCAATGGATATGTATGGTATGAAGGAAAAACTTTAGTCTGCCCTAGACGATCTTGAGCAATCTCACTCTAAAGTCAATAACTTGAGAGAGACTCAAACAAGCTGATGATTTCATAAATGAGCTAAAAGAAAAACTGAGTATCTCTGTGAAAAAGAGAAAGGAACTACTTCAACAATTAGCAAGTCAAAGTGAAGCCAATGATACTAATGAAGATCTGAATGAGAAAAATAAGCTATGTGAGACATGAAATGGAATAAGGGGTTATGAGATTCACCCAAGAAATTGAAGAGAAAAGAAAAATTGAAGATAATCTAAAACAATCTCTCAAGGAGAAGTTAGAGGACTACCACAAAATGGATAGAATAATCAGGCATCTGGAATCTAATCTTGAAGAAGCTAGAGATAATGAAGAACAACTTGAGAATTAGATAGACACTCTCAAATAAGATCTTCAAACAACAAATGAATACAAAGAGAAATTCAAGATAAGCTCTGGTCAACTTAAAGTTCTTCTTGAAAGCCAAAAGAGGGTAGATGACAAGCGTGGCTTGGGATATGAGAAATGTGAAAGCTCTGGATCCGGTCAGAAGAACTCTGGATCAGGAAATCCAAGGAATAGGCCTAGAAGACCTCCGGTAAGGCAACTAAATGCTCAAAGATATCCATCCTTCAATGGATATTGCTACAGTTGCAACAACTTTGGTCATAAAGCAACTCAGTGCAGAAGAAGAATGAATCAGACTAATTCATCCTTCTCCAAACAGTGTTTCAACTGCAAAAGGTATGGTCACAAATCTCATGAATGCAGAAATATGCAAATAAAAATTTCATTCAATGGTAGATGCTTTGCATGCAATAGAATGGGACATATGGATAATCAATGTAGATCAAAAGGATATCAGTCAAATATGCAAAGAAATGTTGTTTGCTACAATTGCAATAGATCCGGTCATATTGCCAAATTCTGCAGAAGTAAGAATCAGGATAAAAGGGTCCGGCGCATCATAATCAAAATCAAGATAAAGGAAAAGGCAAAGTGAATGTGGATGAAGTTCAAAGGGAGATGAACAAGATTTGGGTGAAGAAGAGTATAGAAAATGTTGGGGATGGATCCACACCATAATCTAGTGCTGATATTCCTTCCAGAAACTAAACAGATGAGCTCTGGCTCAGGGGGAATCACAAAAAAAAATAAATTCCCCCAGCCAGTCAATTGGTGCCTAAATTTGGCACATGGAATGTTGCGGATTAAAGGGTTCTCATAGAAATATATAAATAACCCTCGGTAAAAATATGAAAGATTCGCAAGGAGTTTTGAAGAGTTTAATCATCCAAGATTGATTCGGTTTGACAGCCATCCCGTAAAAGCAGGATTCTCACAGTTAGATCCAGGATGATTCAAAATTGAATTATCTTGACCTACGGATAAATGGCATGATTGGAGGAAAGGAGATACATTGTCAATTATCAATAAAATTGATTCTAAGTGCACCTCAGTGATTCAGAACGATCTCTCTCAGAACAAGGCAACTGGAATAACTTAAGTTGTGCATTTATTGCAATAGGAAATTAGGGTTTGCACAGAGATAAAAGGGTTCTTTTATTCATCATTTGCACATTTGCATTTGAGAAGAAGAAAGGAAGAGCTTTGCATCAAGATTGTTACAACCTTCTCAAAGATCAACCGCAGAATTTGATTCAACCAGGGACCTGTTCTGGCTCATATTGTGAACCCTGGAAGTGTAAAAAGGTATTTCCATTTCTAAATATCTCTCTCTGAATCTTTTGTAAAGATGTCTACACCAATGGTTGTTAAGATCACTAATAGGCCGCACCTAAAGTTCAAGAAACACCCCTACAAATCCCTAGAAGTTGATCCCTTAGGCACCTTTTCTAGCATTTCGCATGGGGTTCTGCACGTAGAAGATGTTAGGGTGTACATCCACGCCAATATTGAGGAATTTGGAGAATCCAAACTGATGGATATCTATCATAAACAATTAATAGATGAAACTTTTGAACTCAAACCTCAATACAAGGCCCTCAGGGATAAGCATTTTGGACATTGCATCCACTTTCCCTGTTTTGCAGAAGATGAATGGGTCCAGTATGTTCTTAGCAGAATACATGACAAATTCATGTGGTTGATGAAGCCCTTCAAGATAACAAAAGATGCCATTAGGGTAGTAACTGGATTGCACTCATCCAGTGGGTTGCCTGCACTCAAATATGTCAAGAACCAGATAGTAAGTGAAGCTATCGGATCTAAGTTTGACAAAAGAGCAATGACAATAGAGGATATCACAAATCCGGATATAAAATTTGCCTCTATGATAATTGGTTATAAAATCTATCACTCTAGCAGGGAGAATTCTATGTCTGAAACTGCAATATATACTGCATATCAGATGCTAAGGGAAAATGTAGAGTATGATCTATGCGACCTTCCCCTAAACCAACTGTTAGAAAACTTGCAGAAGATCAAGAAGGACAAGAAGAACTCATTCAAGTATGGTGGCTTAATATTGTGTCTGTTCTTTTACTATATGAATGAGCTACCCAGATCAAGTGGTTGGGTATGGCAAAATGACAGACCGGTTGCCATACAAATCAGAGACTATATGTATGGGCTTGGTGATGCCAAGGCTCAAAGTACAGCACTCTGGGGATACTTTAAGAACTTCCAAAGTATGATGCAGGCTAGAGAAAGAATTCCTCAATCTATAGTTGAAAAATACAAGGATACAGTGTGTTTTATGGTAGACACTGATCAATGCCTAATGGAGGCAGTTGAGCCTAGAACAATATGGATAATGCCAATGGGCTACGAAATAGATGAGAAAATTTTGGAGCTACATGTTCAACACCTGCTAAGTCAGCCTAAGGACCCTATGGCAGAAAGGTTTGGAACCTTTCAATAATTAAGTGTAAAGATACATGTTGAACTAAGACAACGAGAGATGAAAAGAAAAGTGAGAAGGGAAGTAGAGGAAATTGCCAAAAGATATGGCATATCAAAGGAGGCAGTTGATGCAAACAGAGAGAAAATAGAAAGAGCTGAGAAAGAGAAACAAGAAGCAGAAAAAGAAAGTGTTCCAGTACAAGCCTCCTCCCGGACTAGATCCTCCAAGAGCTCTGCACCTGCCACCTCTAAGAGCTCAAGAGCCTCAAAACTGGAAGCCAAGACATCTAGAAAGGGAGAAAAGAGAACAAAAATAAAGGCCACAAGGTCATACATAAGCCAAAAGGATGATGAAGAAACAAAGTCTGATGAGGAAGTAAAGAAAATGAAGAAGAAGAAGAAAACATCCCAGAAATCCTCTGTAGGTAAAAACAAAGAAGAAGAGGCAGGAGAATTTGTTGAAAGGCCTACTCTCTCTATTGATGATGTCATCAAGGCAGTCACTATGGATGGGAATTTGCAACCAATGACAAAATTTTATGATGAGTATAGTGACACAGACAAAAGGATCTTGGAAGAAGCTACAATTAAGTACCTAAATATTTATAATAAAGCATTTATTGAAATCATTTCATTAATTCCCAAAAGTCTAGAGAAGGTACTTGAACTAAGAAAGGAGAATGCTAAGGCAAAGGACTTAGAGATCTGAGAACAGATTGCTATTCAACTCTATCCTTCCGTTACTCCAAAGCAAATGAACATGATCTTTAAGGACTGCAAGGATGAATTCCGGAGCAATGCAAGAATGAAAAAACTAATGCTTGGAGAGACTGATCAGGTAGCAAAAGAAACAGAAGACATCCTCTGGAATGCCTTCAAAAGATTTAACCTTCCTATCATAGAGGAAATAGATGAAGAACCTTCTACCATGGATGTCGAAGGATTAAGTGCATCAAAAGAAGAATCTATTGAGAAAAATGTAGAAGAGTCAAAAGAGATAGGTGAGAAGTCTAAGGACTTGGATTCCTCTATTCCAGAAGAGGAAGTCCATGAAGAAGTTAACATCTCTCTTTCGGATCCCCCCTGCAGACTCCAAAACTAAAGGAGAAGGAAGAAAAGAGGAGAAATTGAGTCAAGTAGAGGAGGAAAAGGGAAGAGAAGAAGAAAAAACATAGAAGATCTCTGATGATAGTTCTAAGGTTGCAAAAGGAAAGAAGACTCAGTCTCCAGCAAGAGACACTACAGAGGCAGTGAAGAAATTTCTGAATAAAGTGCTGATGGAGATAGATGAACTAGAACTTTTTCAAGGACCACTAAATTTTGATTCCCTCTCTCCGGTCCAGACAATGAAGATAGCATCCTTTGCCCAAGCTAAAGCAAAAGAAAAGCTTCTAAAGTCTCACATGGAAGACTGTGAGCTGATACAGATTGCATTCAAGATGCTAGAGAAGATCATGCCATCATTCCAAAAGGATCCTTCGGCCTCTCCATCCAGTAACCTGAAATCTTTGGTAAACTCTGTCAACACTCATTTTGATTCTTTAGAGAAATTGGTAGAAGAAAAGGTCCGGAAATAATTTTTGGGAAAGAGATTCTCTGAAGTACAGGGACTCATAGCTAATGATAGGAGAACCCTGGATATTGGGATAAAGAGCCTAGAAAATGCTCTTAAAGATGGTGGAGAAATGTACAAATTTTGTCTATCCTGGTCTAAAGTGACAGAGGATATTGAAAAGAAGGTGAAAGAACAAGAAGGTAAACTATCAAGTCTATCTCAGAATTTTTATCCTCTCACCTCATCTTTAATGAATCAAGAGTGCTAGGCTATTGCCATTATAAATGAAATAAAGAGGCTTGAAAAGGAGAAGAAGAATATAATAAGTAGGATGAGGGAACTTAGAGGGATAATTATCCCTAAGTTAGAGGCAATGCATGAGGCCTTAACTGATGCTCAGACCACAGCCCGGACCAATGATCCGGTAGACTTAAGAAGGGCAGAAGCTTATGCATTTTTGTTGAGTGGTCACATCTAAATTTTGGACAGGATGAAGAAGAGTTGGGTAACAAAATTTGTACAGTTGAAGACCATTTTTGTAGATATACTTAAGTATATGTAAGTATAACATGTATATATACTTATGCGGCTATGTATAGGTTGATTTTTGTAAATTTTGGTGTGCAAATTCCACCCTTTGCCATTGATGTCAAAGGGGGAGTGAGGAGTAGTGAAAAATGTGGAATCCAGCTAAGGGGGAGCTCCGGTAAAAGTGTACATAAGATAGAGCATCAGCCAAGGGGGAGTTTGCTACGACACTTAGTCATTTTTCACTAAGTGTTGCCATCGATGCCAAAGGGGGAGATTGTTGGCAATAGACACTGTATGGCTTCATGAGTGTTGTCATTGATGGCAACAAAGTCCATCCCACACATCCGCAACACATAGCATGTCTATACCAGAACACAGATTGAAGAGTGTTTTGGTCTGGTGAGCAAGAACAGAGCATGCAGCAAGGTCTGACAATCAGGTCTGGATCTCTCAGATGGTGTAACTCAACAAGTTGCAGACTTGGAAAAGTCAAGAGGAGTACCATGACTACTACATTCTAGAGATTGAGCCTCCGGTGATGAATGAGTGAAAAGATATGAGCGTCTAAGTGTTGAGTTCCTGACAGGCATAGTAGATTGAGGAAGAACTGACCGGTAGAGCATCAGACTTTAATCTAGATGAGAAATTGATGGTAATCAAGCTTTTTGAGGGATCATACATGGTTGGCCGACATGATTGATGACTTCTATGTCTATGTCTTTGATATACATAACATATTAAGCATGGCTTCAGCCGATAGATCAGTGTCTTGGAAATATCTTGAGTATTCCGGTTGCTGACTAGAAACATGTTGAAATCCTTGATGCGGATATATATACCAGATGAATTTTGGTATGAAGGTGTGTTTGTGTTGATATAGTGTGTGAGGAAAGGCAGAGAGAAGTGTGGAAGCAGCAATACAAGTCCGGTATGTAACAGAATAGCAACACTAGAACAGAGGAAGAATGAAGTGCATTAAATTAGTATATTAAGTCTAACCGGAATTGAACCTCAACATTAACAGATGCTTCTGATCAGTTCAAACACTTGGTTACCTTCTATAAACTTTGTAGACAGTGAGTCTCTTGTAGGCAGTGTGCCTCTTGTGAGCAGTGTGCTCGGGCAGTGAGCCCTAATTGGCAAGTGCCATTTTTGTACTTCTTATTCTTTTAACAGAGAATACAATCTTGGGTTAGTCACCCCGTGCTTTTTCCATTAACAGGGTTTTCCATGTTAAAATCATTGTGTTATGTGTGTTGATTTCTTTTGTGCTCTCATGATTATATATGCTTATGTGTTTTGATGTTGCTCAAATTAAAAATGGAAAAATAAAGTAAAGTTATAAGAGATAACTGATTCACCCCCCCTCTCAGTTATCTACCTTGTTTCCAACAGCATTGAGTATTTGTGCTTAACACTTATTGCACTATGTGTTTATGAGCAGGAGTTCCAAGATGACCCTATTGAAGAATATGCACATGAAATGGATATCTTGCTAGATATAGATGTCAAATTTTAGCTTACCAAAATTTTCAAATTAGCAACCTATGCAGGAAATATCAATTTGATCATACATGAGCATGAGGAAAATGATGTGAAGGATCACATTATTCTATGGTTTTAGCCTAACAGTCAAATGCAAGGAGCCATATGATGTCACTTCCAATATGAATATGGTAATGGAGCAATCTTGAGTTCTGGTAAGAAACATAATCTACTTTATGTTATTCAATTGCTTCCAAATCCATAAAGAATGGTGTTTAATAATATGTTCCTAGGATCACCATTAGATAGAAGATTCCAACATGTCATAGAGTTGTAAATTGATTTTAATTAGAAAAATTTGAGGAAGAATGATATCACATACTTGGGCCATGTCACTAGTGCTCAGGGCATACATGAGGATGCAAGACAAGAAGCATTGGAAGGGATTGAAAAGGTAAACAACTCATGTTATGTACTTCTAATTTCATATTTCTTACAAGCGTTGTCTATAGGATGTGATGATTTACAAAAAGGAGTTGTTTTGGTTATAATGCAAAGGAGAAACTCCATAAAATTTGAAAGCATGAAGCACAAAGATTCAGGAGATAGTCTCAAGTTCTTCTCAAATCCACTTGTCTTGTATGATCAGCAACAAAAATCAAATTTTAGAAGTATACAAATATTTGTGGAGAGATTTCTAGTCCTTTCATGGTTGTCCACCAATCCTACATTAGTCACATTGACGATTATTACACAGGTTTGCCATTTTTGTAGTTGTTACATCATTTGCATGTTGTTGATTTTGAAAAATTCAATTACGAAGAACTGTAGATTGATGTGTTTGGAGGAAGTATCCTTGCATGATGATGTGAAAAGGTCTACAATATTAGTGAACACTAATCAATCCATCATAACACTAATTTGGAGAAGATTTAGGGAAGTTGTTCTAGTAGTGCAGTATGTGAGTGTTGTTTGCAGGTTTCCAATGAAGTTGTGTGAAGATTTGTGGGTTTTGTGTATTGGGGAATGTGTTGCTATTGTAGATCAATTTCATGCTATTGTAGATCATTTCATATTGTTATTTTCCCCACTCATATTAGCTTTAGAAGTTGTGGTTTTAGTCTTTCAGTTCGGAGCAAAATAATGTTGGCAATATTGTGTGATTTGGAATTTCTGTGAGTGTAAGATGGGATTTATATGTTATGGGAATTATAATATGTTGATTACATGGGTGTACCTAAAAAGGTATAGTATTCCTTGGAAAAATATTCAGAGTGATGAGTCACAGAAATGGGGAGACAAGTTTGTGTTTATTGATGGTCTCAGGAAGGACATCATCTTCTTTTTAGATGAGTTGTTGTTTACAGATTTAATTTTTGATGATTTGTTGTGTATATGTTGCTGTTACATGATTCTACTTTTTGCTCCTCTACTAAATACTTGCTGTTATAAATCAGTCCATGAAGCTGAAAGCAACACCTCTCAAGTTGAGGTAAAGTATGGGCCTATTGTTGTGCATTCCTGCAATGTATATTTCAATACTTTGGAGGTAAGAGAAGTAACAATTTCTAAATTTCATATTTGCTGTAATAGAGAGTGCGTTGACTCTTATATCAGACCTACGAGCAACAAAAATCATATTTATATCATTGGGAGAAGTTGCAAGAGTATCAGGTTTGTCTTATCTCATTCTAGTGCATTTGGCAAGTTTACTAAATCTTTATGGGAATATGTGAATCAGTTGGAGTATGAGAAAGAATGCATCAAATACTTACATATCCAAGATCTCAGATTACATAGATATTGTTTTTTGATTCATGGCATTAGTAGAAAGGAATCTGAGTCTTCGGGTTTTCACAATGTTCTATGGCAAGAATTTGCAACATCTCACAGGTACAGGATCAAGGCTTTCTGTGCAATATAACATAATTTTGAAGCATCATGGTTTTAATTGCTTGAGGACAAGCAATTTTGAGGAGGGGAGATTTGTCATGTCCCATTTATAGGGAAATTAAATTGGTGAAATTATTAGTCTATCCCTATTTTCCCATGGGCTAATGTAAATCAAAAGGGAAAATATTTTCTTTAATATTTTAATTGTAATCCCGCACATTAAGGATTTATTATTTTCGGGAGCAAATAAATAATAAATATTTTAATTTATTTGCACAAGTGGGGAATATGAGGTGTAATTATAACTCCCAAGAGAGAATTTAGAAAATTTTATGACAGTTATGACAAGATTCTATGACATCTATGATAGGTTGTCATAGTGGGAGTTATTTTCTATTTTTAGAGAAGAATCTTACATGGGCTATTTTGGTGAGCATATTTGGAGGGAATTTGTTGGAAATTAAATTATTTTAATTTATTTTCCAAGAGAGGGACATTTGGTTTTGGATTTATTATAAATATGCAAGTATTTTCTTTCAGAAGGACTTTTTGATCATTTTACAACTCAATCTTCTTGTTTGAGCACTTGTGCTTGGTTTCTTCAGTGGATGAAAACCCATTGGAGTTGGAGGCTTGTAGATGAAAACCCATCAATCTCAAGTGATCAGAGGATGAAAACCCTTTGGTTACAGAGAGTAATTCCTTACAGGGATTGCATTGGGCTTCAAAGGATTGTGCAGTTTCGACAGTTTTGCAGTATTGTGTTTGCAGGGTGTTCTGTTGCATTTTTTGTGATTTTCAGTGTGTTGTACAGAGTTTCTGTAGTGTTGTGGAGTGTGTTTCTATTCCATGGTCATTTGGAATCCATTCCAAGCATCCAGGATCTATTCTTTTCAGTTGGGGTTTGATCTGGTGATGTATTTGCCAATTTTCAGCAGTGTAGTTTTGCATAGTTTGTGTAGTTTGCAGTGGATTTTGGTGATTTGTGTTGCAGATATTTTTGCTGTTGTAATTATTTTTTCAGACCTGATCATATGTTATTTACATCAGAAAAATCAATAAAACCATTTTGTGGTGTTTCCTAGTCATTTTGGCTTCATTTGGCATTCGACAGTTTTGTGGGTTTTTGTGCGTTTTGTTGTATTTGCTCCAGACTTGAAAATATAGTTGCTGTAGCTTTTGTGACTATTATTATAGTCCAGTAGATGATAAAATCATATTAATATGCAAATAAATCAATTCCATAAGTTTTGGGCAAAAGGTGTTAGTTTGGTGTTGTATATTTTTGGTGAAATTAATTAATTCATTTCAAGGTCAGATTTTAAATTGAAATGTTTTAGTTTGGCTCATTACACCCAATGATTGGTTGCCACATGGCACATGTGGTGATTTGCTTGTTAAAAGGTTGGTTTGTGCAGGTCGAACACCTGACCTCATGCTTCCTATTTTCACTCTCCACCAATATGGCAAGCATCTTTCATTGCTACATATACAAGCCTCCTTTCCATTTAAAGAATGATACTAGAAACAAATCCTTATAAAAGGGGGTCAGGTGGTTTGAACCCCCAGTGGGGAGGAATGATGTAGGTGGATTGAGAAGACCTAAAAATCTTGCAATCTCAGAACTTGACAAAATTAGTATCATTAGAAAGAGGTTGCTGACATGATCCTAACGCAACTTGAAAAAGCTCAAAAGGAGTTCATATGCAGAAGTTATGTGTAGTCAAAGGTTCGGGCAAACAGGTGAATCAAGCATTCGAAAAGGTGAAAAATTGATTGTTTCAAATCCAACCAAAAATGATGCTAAGTCAAAGAGCTCGTTGCCACAATTCTGACGCCACAAGTTTCGCCTTGATTAGAGCTCGTACGAGCAAGATATGGCTGGTCAAAGTTGAGGGTTGACCATGCTAACTAGATAGTATAATGATGACATCAGCATACAAACATGGTAGACACAGTGGCAGTTGTTGACGTGGTAGATCCAGTGTTTGACATGTGGTAGATGGCGGCATCTAAGTCAGTAGATGACGTGGCAGGTCTGAAGATGTGTACCAATCCAGTGTGACATGTGTCACTGACAGATGAATGAGGTAATGGCACGTGGCCCAATGATTGGGTGCCATGTGGCAGTTTGATTGTTAAAAGGTTGGTTTGTGAGGGTCAAACCCCTAACCTCCTGCTTACTTTTTTCACTCTCCACCAATATACGAAGCGGCTTTCTTTACTACATATACAGGCCTCCTTTCTATTTAATGAATGATAATAGAAATGAATCCCTATAAAAGGGTATCAGGTGGTTTGAACCCCCAGTGGTGAGGAACTATCCAAGTGGATACAGAAGAACTACAAATTTTATATTTTTAGAACCTGGTGGAATCAACATCATTGGAAAGAGGTCGCTGACATGATCCTGACGCAACTTGACCCTGGCTCAAAAGAAGTTTGTATATATAAGTTATGTGCAGTTAAAAGTTTGGTCAAACAGGTGAATTAGGCATTCAAAAATGTGAAAAATTGATTGTCTCAAATCCAAGTAAAAATTATACCAAGTTGAAGAGCTCATCGCTGTGATTCTGACGCTGCTCGTTTCACCTTGATCGGAGCTCGTATGAGCAAGATATGGCCGATCAAAGTTGAGGGTTGACCAAGCTAACTAGACAATACAATGATGACATCAACATGCTGACATGGCAGATACAGTGGTAGTTGTTGACGTGGCAGGTCCAGAGGTTGACACAAGGTAGATAGTGGCATCTGAGTCAGTAGGTGACGTGGCAGGTCTGATGATGTGGACCAATCTAGTGTACAAACCACCCGACCCCCACTTGAACAGGCTCAAAAGGAGTTCGTATGTAGAAGTTATGTGCAGTCAAATGTTTGGTCAAACATGCAAATCAGACGTTCAAAAAGGTGAAAAATTGATTGTCTCAAATAAAAAAATGATGCCAAGTAAAAGATCTCATTGCCACGATTTCGATGCCGCTTGTTTCACCTCAATCGAATCTCATACGAGCAAGATATGGCCGGTCAAAGTTGAGGGTTGACTATACTAACTAGACAATACAATGATGATGTTAGCATGCTGACATGGCAGACACAGTGGTAGTTGTTGACATGGCAGTTCTAGAGTTTGACACGTGGCAGATGGCGCCATCTGAGTCAACAAATGACGTGGTAGGTCTGAAGATGCCATCGTGACATGTGTCACTGATGGAAGAATGAGGTAATGCCACATGGTTGAATGATTGGGTGCCACGTGGTACATGTGGTGGTTTGATTGTTAAAAGGTTGGTTTGTGGGGGTTGACCCCCTGACCTCCTACTTGCTATTTTCACTCTCCACGAATATACCAAGTGGCTTTCTTTGCTACATATACAAGCCTCCTTTCTATTTAAAGAATGATAATAGAAATGAATCCCTATAAAAGAGGGTCGCGTGGTTTGTACCCCAAGTGGGGAGGAATGATCCAGGTGGATCCAGAAGACCAGAAAATTTTACAGTCTGAGAACATGACGGAATCAGTATCATTGGAAAGAGGTTGCTGACACAATCCTAATGCAACTTGAATGGGCTTGAAAGGAGTTCATATGCAGAAGTTATGTGCAGTCAAAGGTTCGATTAACCAGGCAAATTGGGCATTCAAAAAGGTGAAAATTTGATTGTCTCAAATCCAAGCAAAAATGATGTCAAGTCGAAGAGCTCGTCATCACGATTTTGACGCCACTCATTTCACCTCGACCGGAGCTCATACAAGCAAGATATGGCTGGTCAAACTTGAGGGTTGACCATGCTGACTAGACAGTACAATGATGACGTCAGCATGCTGACATGACAGACATAGTGGTAGTTGTTGACGTGGCAGGTCTAGAGTAGACCAATCCAGCGTGACACGTGTCACTGACGGAAGAATGAGGTAATGCCATGTGGTCCAATGATTAGGTGCAACATGGCACATGTGGCGATTTGATTGTTAAAAGGTTGGTTTGTGGGGGTCGAACCCCTAACCTGCTTTCTACTTTCACTCTCCACCAATATACCAAGCGGCTTTCTTTGCTACATATATTGGCCTCATTTCTATTTAAAGAATGATAATAGGTACGAATACCTATAAAAGGGGGTCAGGTGGTTTGAACCCCCAGTGGGGAATAATGATCCAGATGGATACCAAAGAACTAAAATTTTTGTAGTCTTAGGACTTGATGGAATCAGCATCATTTGAAAGAGGTCGCTGACATGATCCTGACGCAACTTGAATAGGCTCAAAAGGAGTTCGTATGCAGAAGTTATGTGTAGTCAAAGGTTCGGTCAAACTGGCAAATCAGGCATTCAAAAAGGTGAAAATTGATTGTCTCAAATACAAGCAAAAATCATACCAAGTCGAAGAGCTCATCGCCACAATTTCGATGCCGCTCATTTCACCTCGATCGGAGCTTGTACGAGCAAGATATGGCCGGTCAAAGTTGAGGGTTGACCATGTTGACTAGACAGTACAATGATGACATCAACATGCTGAGATGGCGGACACAGTGGCAGTTGTTGACGTGGTAGGTCCAGAGGTTGACACGTGGTAGATGGCAGCATCTGAGTTAGCAGATGAAGTGGTAGGTCTGAAGATGTGGACCAATCCAGTGTGACATGTGTCACTGATGGACGAATGATGTAATGCCATGTGGCCTAATGATTGGGTGCCACGTGGTACATGTGGTGGTTTGATTGTTAAAAGGTTGGTTTGTGGGGTTGAACCTTGCTATTTTCACTCTCCAACAATATACCAAGCAACTTTCTTTGCTACATATACGGGCTTAGAACATGACGAAATCAACATCCTTGGAAAGAGGTTGGTGACATGATCCTAACGCAACTTGAACGGGCTCAAAAGAAGTTCATATACAGAAGTTATGTGGAGTCAAAGATTTGGTCAAATAGGCGAATCAGGGGATCAAAAAGGTGAAAAATAGATTGTCTCAAATCCAAGCAAAAATGATGCCAAGTCGAAGAGTTCATCATGTTGATTTCGACACTGCTCATTTCACCTGGATCGGAGCTCATACGAGAAAGATATGGCCGGTCAAAGTTGAGGGTTAACCATGTTGACTAGATAGTACAATGACAACATCAGCATGTTGACATGGCAGACACAGTGGCAGTTGTTGACTTTGTAGATTCAGAGTTTGACACGTGGCAGATAGCGGCATCTAAGTCAGCAGATGACGTGGCATGTTTGAAGATGTGGACCAATCTAGCGTGACACGTGTCACTAACGGATGAATGAGGTAATGCCACGTGAACCAATGATTGGGTGTCATGTGGCACATGTGGTGGTTTGATTTTTAAAAGGTTGGTTTGTGGGGGTCGAACCCATGACCTCTTGCTTACTTTTTTCACTCTCTACCAATATACCAAGCGGCTTTCTTTGCTACATATACGGGCCTCCTTTCTATTTAATGAATGATAATAGAAATGAATCCCTATAAAAGGGGGTCGGGTGGTTTGAACCCCCAGTGGGGAGGAATGATCCAGGTGGATACAGAAGAACTAAAAATTTTGTAGTCTTAGAACCTGACGGAATCAACATCATTGGAAAGAGGTCACTGACACGATCCTAACACAACTTGAATGGGCTCAAAAGGAGTTCATATGCAGAAGTTGTGTGCAGTCAAAGGTTTGGTCAAACAGGTGAATCAAGCGTTCAAAAAGGTGAAAAATTGATTGTCTCAAATGCAAGCAAAAATGATGCCGAGTTGAAGAGCTCGTCGCCACGATTCTGACGCCGCACGTTTCCCCTCGATTGGAGCTTGTACGAGCAAGATATGGTTGGTCAAAGTTAAGGGTTGACCATGCTGACTAAACAATACAATGATGACGTCAACATGCTGACATGGCAGACACAGTGGCAATTGTTGACGTGGTAGGTCGAGAGGTTGACACATGATAGATGGCGGCATTTGAGTCAGCAGATGACGTGGCAAGTCTGATGATGTGGACCAATCCAGTGTGACATGTGTCACTAATAGATGAATGAGGTAATGCCATGTGGCCCAATGATTGGGTGCCATGTGGCACATGTGGCAATTTGATTGTTAAAGGATTGGTTTGTGGGTGGTTTGTTAGATGAATGAGGTAATTCCTGCTTGCTATTTTCACTCTCCACCAATATATCAAGCGGATTTCTTTGCTACATATACGGGCCTCTTTTCTATTTAAAGAATTATAATAGAAATGAATCCCTATAAAAGGGGGTCAGGTGGTTTGAACCCCAAGTGGGGAGGAATGATGCAGGTGGATCCAAAAGACGAAAAAATTGTGCAATCTAAGAACATGACAAAATCAACATCATTGGAAAGGTGATGCTGACACGATCCTAACGCAACTTGAATAGGCTAAAAAAGAGTTCGAATGCAGAAGTTATGTGCAGTCAAAGGTTTGGTTAAATAGGCGAATTAGGCATCCAAAAAGGTGAAAAATTGATTGTCTCAAATTCAAGTAAGAATGATGCCAAATCGAAGAGCTCGTCGACACTATTTCGACGCCGCTCATTTCGCTCGGATCAGAACTCATATGAGAAAGATATGGCCGATCAAATTTGAGGGTTGACCATGCTAACTAGACAGTATAGTGATGACATCAGCATACTAACATGGCAGACATAGTGGCAGTTGTTGACGTGGTAGGTCCAGAGTTTGACACGTGGCAGATGGCGCCATCTAAGTCAACATATTACATGGCAGGTTTGAAGATGTGGACCAATCCAATGTGACACATGTCACTGATGGAAGAATGAGGTAATGCCACATGGCCCAATGATTGGGTGCCACGTGACACATGTGGCGGTTTGATAGTTAAAAAGTTGGATTTTCAGGGTCGAACCACTGATATCCTGCTTGTTATTTTCACTCTCCACCAATATACCAAGCGGCTTTCTTTGCTACATATACCGGCTTCCTTTCCATTTACAAAATGATAATAGAAACCAATCCCTATAAAAGGGAGTCGGGTGGTTTGAACCCCCACTAGGGACTAATGATCCAGATGCATACAGAAGAACTAAAAATTCTACAATCTCAAAACTTGACGGAAGCAGCATCATTAGAAAGAGGTTGCTGACACGATCTTGACGCAACTTGAATGGGCTCAAAAGGAGTTCATATGCAGATGGTATGTGCAGTCAAAGGTTTGGTCAAATATGCGTATCATGCGTTCAAAAAGGTGAAAAATTGATTATCTCAAATCCAAGTAACAATGATGTCAAGTCAAAAAGCTCATCGCCATGATTTCGACACCGCTCCTTTCACCTCGATCAGAGCTCGTACGAGCAAGATATGGCCGGTGAAAGTTGAGGGTTGACCATGTTGACTAGACAGTACAATGATGACATCAACATGCTGACATGGCAGACACAGTGGCAGTAGTTGATTTGGTAGGTCCAGAGGTTGACACGTGGTAGATGGAGGCATTTGAGTCAGCGGATGATGTGGCAGGTTTGAAGATGTGGACCAATCCAATGTGACACGTGTCACTGACGGACGAATGAAGGAATGCCACATGGCCTAATGATTAGGTGCCATGTGGCACATGTGATGATTTGCTTGTTAAAAGGTTGGTTTGTGGGGGTCAAACTCCTGACCTCCTGCTTCCTATTTTCACTCTCAAGCAATATACCAAGCGACTTTCATTGCTACATATACAAGCCTCCTTTCTATTTAAAGAATGATAATAGAAACAAATCCCTATAAAAGGGGATCGGGTGGTTTGAACCCCCAGTGGGGAGGAATGATCTAGGTGGATCTAGAAGACCTAAAAATCTTGTAGTCTCATAACCTGACAGAATCAACATCATTGGAAAGAGGTCGCTGACACGATCCTAACGCGAATCAAAAGTTTGGTCAAAAAAGTGAATCAGGCATTCGAAAAGGTGAAAAATTGATTGTCTCAAATCCAAGAAAAATGATGCCAAGTCGAAGAGCTCGTCGTCACGATTCTGACAACGCTTGTTTCGCTTCGATTAGAGCTCGTACGTGTAAGATATTGCTGGTCAAAGTTGAGGGTTGACCATGTCAACCAAATAGTACAATGATGACGTGAGCATACTGACATGACAGACACAATATAAGTTGTTGACGTGGCAGATCTAGAGTTTGACACGTGGTAGATGGCAGAATCTGAGTTAGCAGTCTTAGAACCTGACAGAATCAACATCATTGGAAAGAGGTCGCTAACACGATCCTGACCCAACTTGAACAGGCTCAAAAGGAGTTCGTATGCAGAAGTTAAATGCAGTCAAAGGTTTGGTCAAATAGGTGAATCGGGCATTCAAAAAGGTGAAAAATTGATTGTCTCAAATCAAAGCAAAAAGGATGCCAAGTTGAAGAGCTCGTCGCCATGATTTCGACGCCGCTCGTTTCGCTTCGATTGGAGCTCATACGAGCAACATATGACCGGTCAAAGTTTAGGGTTGACCATGCTGACTAGACAATATAATGATGATGTCAGCATGCTAACATGGTAGACACAGTGGCAGTTGTTGGCGTGCCAGTTTGAGAGGTTGACACATGGCAGATGGCAGCATCTGAGTCACCAGATGACGTGGCAGGTCTAATGATGTGGACCAATCCAGCGTGACACGTGTTAGTGACAAATGAATGAGGTAATGCCACGTGGCCCAATGATTGGGTGCCACGTGGTACATGTGGCGGTTTGATTCTTAAAAGATTAGTTTGTGAGGGTCGAACCCCTGACCTCCCGCTTGCTATTTTCACTCTCTACCAATATACCAAGCGACTTTCTTTGCTACATATACGGGCCTCCTTTCTATTTAAAGAATGATAATAGAAACGAATCCCTATAAAAGGGGGTCGGGTGGTTTGAGCCCCAAGTGGGTAGGAATGATCCAGGTGGATTCAGAAGACCGATAAATTTTGCCATCTAAGAACATGACGGAATCAACATCATTGGATAGAGGTTGCTGACACGATCTTAACGCAACTTGAATGGGCTCAAAAGTAGTTCGTATGCAGAAGTTATGTGCAGTCAAATGTTTAGTCAAATAGGTGAATCAGGAATTCAAAAAGGTGAAAAATTGATTGTCTCAAATCTAAGCAAAAATGATCCCAACTTGAAGAGCTCGTCGTCATGATTTCTAAGCCTCTCGTTTCGCCTCAATCGGAGCTCATACGAGCAAGATATGGCTGGTGAAAGTTGAGGGTTGACCATGTTGACTAAACAGTACAATAATGACGTCAGCATGTTGACATGGCAGACATAGTGGCAGTTCTTGACGTGGTAGGTCCAGAGTTTGACACGTGGCAGATGGCGACATTTGAATCAGCATATGACGTGGTAGGTCTGAAGATGTGGACCAATCCAGCGTGCCACGTCTCATTGACGGAAGAATGAAGTAATGCCATGTGGCCCAATGATTGGGTGCCACGTGGCACACGTGGCTGTTTGATTGTTAAAAGGTTGGTTTGTGGGGGTCGAACCCATGACCTCCTGCTTGTTATTTTCACTCTCCACCAATATAACAAGTGGCTTTCTTTGCTACATATACGGGCCTCCTTTCTATTTAAAGAATGATAATATAAATGAATCCCTACAAAAGGGGGTTAGGTGGTTTGAATCCCTAGTGTGGAAAAGTGATCCAAATGGATATAGAAGAATTAAAAATTTTACAGTTTCAGAACTTGACGGAATTGACATCATTGGAAAGAGGTCCTTGACATGATCCTGAAGCAACTTGAATGGGCTCAAAAGGAGTTCGTATGCAGAAGTTATGTGTAGTGAAAGGTTCGGTCAAACAGGTGAATCAGGCATTCAAAAAGGTAAAAAATTGATTGTCTCAAATCCAAGCAAAAATGATGCCATGTCGAAGAGCTCGTCGCCACGATTTTGATACCACTCATTTTGTTTCAATCAAAGGTCGTGCGAGCAAGATATGGCCGATCAAAGTTGAAGGTTGACCATGTGGACTAGACAGTACAATGATGACATCAACATGCTGACATGGAAGACACAGTGGCAGTTGTTGACGTGGCAGGTCTAGAGGTTGATATGTGGCAGATGATGGCATCTGAGTCAGTAGATGACGTGGCAGGTCTGAAGATGTGGACAAATCTAGCGTGACATGTGTCACTAATGGACGAATGCGGTAATGCCATGTGGCCTAATGATTTTGTGCCACGTGGGACATGTGGCGATTTGATTGTTAAAAGGTTGGTTTGTGGGGTTGAACCTTGCTATTTTCACTCTCCACCAATATACCAAGCGGCTTTCTTTGCTACATATATGGGCTTCCTTTCTATTTAAAGAATGATAATAGAAATGAATCCCTATAAAAGGGGGTCGGTTGGTTTGAACCCTTAGTGGAAAGTAATGATCTAAATGGATCTAGAAGACTTAAAAAGTTTTTAGTCTCAGAACCTAAAGGAATCAGCATCATTGGAAAGAGGTTGCTGGCACGATCCTGACGCAACTTGAACAGGCTCAGAAGGACTTCGTATGCAGAAGATATGTGCAGTCAAAGATTCAGTCAAATAGGTGAATCATGTGTTCAAAAAGGTGAAAAGTTGATCGTTTCAATTCCAAGCAAAAATGATGCCAAGTCGAAGAGCTCGTCGCCACGATTCTGACTTTGCTCATTTTGACTTGATCGGAGCTCGTACGAGCAAGATATGGCTGGTCAAAGTTGAGGGTTGACCATGCTAACTAGAGAGTACAACGATGACGTCATCATGCTGACATGTTAGACACAGTGGTAGTTATTGGTGTGGCAGGTCCAGATGTTGACACGTGGCAGATGGCGACATATAACTCAACAGATGATGTGGCAGGTCTGAAGATGTGGACCAATCCAGCATTACATGTGTCACTTACGGACGAATGAATGAATGCCACGTGGCACATGTGGCGATTTGCTTGTTAAAAGGTTGGTTTGTAGGGGTCGCACCCTTGAGCTCCTGCTTCCTATTTTCACTCTCCACCAATATACCAAGCGGCTTTTATTGCTACATATATGGGCCTCCTTTCTATTTAAAGAATGATAATAGAAACAAATCCCTATAAAATGGGGTCAGGTGGTTTGAACCCCCAGTGGGGAGGAATGATCTAGGTGGAACCAGAAGACCTAAAAGTTTTACAGTCTCAGAACCTGATGGAATCAACATCATTAGAAAAAGGTCGATGATACGATTTTAACGCAACTTGAACAGGCTCAAAAGGAATTCGTATGCAGAAGTTATGTGCAGTCAAATGTTCAGTCAAACAAGCAAATTAGGTGTTCGAAAAGGTGAAAAATTGATTGTCTCAAATCTAAGCAAAAATGATGGCAAGTCAAAGAGCTCATCACTACGATTATGACGCCGCTCATTTTGCCTCGATCGGAGCTTGTATGAGCAAGATATGCCCGGTCAAAGTTGAGGGTTGACCATGCTGACTAAACAATACAATGATGGCGTCAGCATGCTGACATGGCAAACACAGTGGCAGTTGTTGATGTTGCAGATCCAGAGTTTGACATGTGGCAGATGGCGGCATCTGAGTCCGCAGATGACGTGGCAGGTCTGAAGATGTGGACCAATCCAGCATGACACGTGTCACTGACGAATGAATGAGGTAATGCCACGTGGCCCAATTATTGGGTTCCATGTGACACATGTGGCGGTTTGATTGTTAAAAGGTTGGTTTGTGGGGGTCGAACCCCTGACCTCCTGCTTGCTGTTTTCACTCTCCACCAATATACCAAGCAGATTTCTTTGCTACTGAGATCGTGGAAATCTAACATGAAGTAACACATAAGAAAAATGCAAAACAAACAATGCAATACCTTCACATTGATCCACAATCCGTCGACAAGGTGGAGGGTGCTGCACCCAAAACACTCTAGCTTTACCCAAATAGATTAATGTTGATTGCTTGATTCTATAGCATAACAATGATATGAATTGGTAGATGAATGATTAGATGAATGCAAGGTAGATGGATGAGAGATTGAGAAAAAAGATTGAGGAGAGATTTCGACAACATGAGGATACTAGAAGAAGATTCGTTACCAATGGCTCAAGAGAGGCTACCTTTATAGAAAAGACAAATTTGAATAGATGGATAAGATTGAAAGTTATTTTGAATGATATGGATGGTTGAGATTGATTAGGGTTGGATTAGGGTTTCCCACTCAAAGAGAGATTGTAGTCACATGACAAGTGTACGATGAAGAATGAAAGGAATCTAATTCAAATATTTTATTTGAATTAGCTTGCACATGTGAGTTGTATTAAATGCAAGATGTACTACCCCACATGAGACAAAAGGAAAGTGGACAAGTGTTCGATTGTGATAAAATGAATCTAATTTAAATAAAAGATTATTTAAATTAGTTTGACATGTGAAAGAATTAAGTGGAGGATGTAGCATGTGACACTTGTTTGAATGAGACGAAAGGTGGGATTAATTCAAATATTTAATTTAAATTATGTAAGACATGTGATTAGGGAATTAATTAAATAAAGTGTGTTTATTTAATTAATTAGGAATGTGATTAAGTTGGAAATAGAATATTAATCAAATAAATATTTTATATTTATTTAAGTAATATGGATTAACGTTAGAAAGGGAAAAATATTGAATTAATTAAATTAATTCAATATAGGTGACTAAGGGATTTAATTAATTAAATAAAATTTAATTAATTAATTGAGGATATATTAGTGAAATGGCTAAGGTCAGGTGACGATAAAATGGTTAGGACATTTTAGGGTGTCTACATTTGCCCTCTTTGAGATGATGTTGCAAGATGATAAAATTTATGTCGAGTAACATCATTTCAAAGAACCTAAGGAAATTGATAGAGGAAAATGATAGGATGATGAAAAGGATAGGATGATGATGCCCCCTCGAGAGGATAGGTGGGTTGGACAAACATAGGTATGCTCTCGAAATGAAAGGAATGGCAAAAGATAATGGAATGGATAGAAGAAAGAGATGGATATGTTATGCTGCAATGAAAGTGAGCAACCATGATGTTTGATGTTGCACTAGACGTTATGCACCAAGGTATAAGGACCAAGGTGATGATGTGTCTTGTGCCCAGTGTAATACAACCTTGTCTAGAGAGAAGATATGAATATTAGCTGGGTTGGATTCTGATTTGAAACAAATGCAAGATAAAATGATAACACATACAAGCAAGCAAGCAAACATGCACAAATGATACAAACACAAACAAGGTATTGCCCCTGTCAAGCTGTAAACCAATGATTAAGTGATTGATTGATGATAGTGTTGTCATTGCGGGGAACGATATATCCCTAGATCAACACAAGGATGCGGGGCGATATATCTCGTTGATGATGATGATGATGATTGATTGATTGATTTGGTTTACAACAAGATTAGGATCAAGACCAAGGATGTGATTGGGTAATTTGACACAATTGATTGACTTGATTGGTATGGATTAAGGATGACTTGCATTTGGATTATTGCTTTGATTTCTTGGATTGATTTGAATAGATGAATGGAAATTGATTTGAAGAAGTGATTGAAGAATTGATTGATGAAGTGTTTTGAATTAATTGGAAGAATTGATTTGAAAGATTGATGATGATGTGATTTGATTAGAAGAAGGATGAAAGGTGGAAGAGGTGTATCGCCTATGCCTGAATCTAGGTACTTCCTTTGTATCCCAGATTGCCCACAAACCCTGTATCCACGGGATCAAGGCACTTTACGACAAAGATGACATGTAGTTCTAATTTTGTGTTTTATTGATGGGATGATATGGATTGGATTGATCAAGTTATGGATTGATTGGAATTGATTGGATGTTTGATGTTATACGATGTTATTGATGAGATGAAGTGGATTAGAGTGATGTGATTTTTTTTAATTGATAGATTGGCTTGATTTGATGATTTGATTGGATTTGTTTTGATGAATTGTTTTGATATGATGGATCATTGGATGATGATTGATTTGATGGATTTGATTGGTTTGATTGTGATTAATGATGATGATGTGATGGGATTTTATTGCTTGGATTTTTTTGTTTGATAATTGATTTTGTTTGGATTTTTGGGAATATTTTGATTTTTTTTTGTATTTTTTGAAATATTTTAATTTTTTTGGGTTTTTGACATATTTGATTTTTTTTGTATTTTTTTATATTTTTGAATGTCAATGGATTTACAATTTAAGTAGCCTATATACTAGATACCAATGACAAGGGGAACCAAGTATAGGTGCAAGGGAATGAATGGGATTGGACAAAAGGATGGACGATAGTGGATGGATGAAAGAATCATGATAAATGGATAGGATAAAAAGATAGGCTATGGAATGGAATGGATGTATGTGTAAGAGATCAAGGATGTGATCTCCAAGGACTATGTTGCATAGGAATAACATGCCTCAGTCTAGGTAGGAGACTTAGGATTTTCAAGACATTGCGTAAGACACTAGGATGATATGATTGTTTGGATGGGATGAAAAAATGGGTAATGACAAGAAGGTACATGAAGAGATATCCAAATTTTTTTTCAACATTTGCCCCCAATCTTTGTCAAGATCAAAAGAGGAAGGGAGGATGAATGGATGTAATGTGATAGGTATGTATATGGAAATGATATGAAAATGGTATGATAGTTTGGAAAAGGATGAGACAAGGTGCCCCCAGGTGTAAGTGACATAGAAGATCGACCTACACATGATGCCTATTTACCAGGTTTTCATCATAGTACTTATCCAAGGCGCCTGTTTACCAAGTTTTCACCACTGGACGAAGGGATTTCTCTTTACTTTTTTGTTTTTGTTTTTATTTGATTTTTGAATGGGAAAAAGGGGGGATATGGATGAGTGGGACTCAAGTGTCTAGTTCCATGTAATGTTATAGTCCCATTCGAGAAGGATGTCATCACAAATGGAACATGTCAAGTCATTATGCTTAAGATGTTGGTAGGGTGATTGCATGAAAGTGAGATGGATAAGGTAGATAGTGGATTATGGAGGGATCGAAAGTGGATTATGGAGGGGTAAAAGTGGATTACAATGGACTTATGCAAAAGCATGGACCATAGGAAGGTGATGAGGAAGATATGTAGGATAATGATTGAATCATGGGGTGATGGAGGTGTGAAAAGGAATCATGACCAATGGTTGCACACATTGTGATAAACATGGAATCTTTTGAGTGGATGGAGGCGTAGGAAGCAATGGTGATGTTTGCTTAGTGGATGGATGACGTAAGCATTTATGGACCCACATAGACTTCATATTTTTATGATTTTTGCTTTGTATGTGGGATGGAGGAATTTGAAACTTTCGAATGGAATGGCATTTTTGAATGGAATAGGATGGTTGGGATTTTTGGGATGTGGATGCCTCATTTGATTTGCTTGATTTTTGCTTAGGTACCCATACCATTTTGCTTTTGGAGGTATGGGTTTGGATGGATTTTTTAATGTACCTTGCTTTGAATTTTTGGATTGATTTCCTAAGGTATTAGGACCCTTAGGATGTTTGGCTTTATATGTAAAGGCATCCAAATGTTTATTTTTAAATCCCATGTGGCGGGTGGAAAGGGTGGAAGTTTTATGTTTAAACAATGTGTGCATTTATTGGTCAGGATTAGGAATGTGAGGGAATTTATGAATGATTGGGTAAGGGGGTGTTGGTAGCAATGGTGGCAAAGTAGATGGAGGGATATTTGGAGTTGGAAGAAGTGGAGGTAAAGTGGATGGTGGAAGGTGAATGGTCACATGATTTTGACATTTATCGGATGAGGGAGGTGGAATGGCAACGTATGTTTTAGGAATATGATGGGGTTTATGATGGAAGGAAGTGGATTTAGGAAGTGTGGAGGAAGTACCAACATCGTTAAATTGTTGACCTTGGGGTGTGTATCCAAGGCCAAATGAGCGAGGAGAGACCTTGACATGGATTGGCTCCAAAATTCCTTGTTGATGTTGGCCTAAACCTTTACCTTGGTAGTTCATGTTTTGGAGCATGCGATTGACTATAGGACTAGGTGTAGTTTGGATGCTAGACTTGAGTTGATTATTGGATGGAGAAGGTAAAGTCGATAATGGTTGTTGATGTTCTAAGGAGGAACACTCATGAATGAATGTGGATAGACTAGTAGGATATGGTGGATTTTAAATGGGATCAATGGTGGATTTGGAAGGATCATTAGGATCTTGATTATCTTTATGCTCATTGGGATCCAAATTATTTGTTTGATCTTCTATGTTTGCTTTGGAGGCACATGTCTCATCATGAAAAGTGGAAGGTGTAGGATCATGGATTGGGCTAGATGGAGGATGACTAGGAGCAATTTGGATGTCTTGCTCATGGATTATAGGATTATGGATAGGATCAAGGTGCTCATGGATAACTTCTTCATAGATATGATCTTGATCATAAAGAAGGTACATGTTATGGGTAGGTTGGATGGGGATGATTTTATCTTGATTAGATTTAGGGGCTATTGTTTCTTCATGCTTATGATCATTCTCTTGACATAACTCTTAGTTTTCTTGAATGGAAGTGGAAGGCTCTTTAATAAGCTTAATAGCTTGTAGATCACATGATGGGGTTAGAAGACTAGACAAAGCATTTAAGGACTCATGGGGAGGCTCAAGAATAGGTGTTTGATGACATGGCAATGTTTTATTCCTTTCTAGTAGCCAATGGATCACATCCTTTGCAAGGGTATGGGTGAATGGGCAATATAGGGGATGTATGATAATAGTGGAAATTGAAGGCTTAGGATTAGGATTTGTTGGATGGATAATGGGATTAGGATTTGGTCTAGATGGAAAAATAATGGAATTAGAGGGATTGGTTTTATCCAAAACAATCTTACCACCATCTTCTAGGTTCTTGACTAATCCTTCAAATCAGACACAAGTGGATATGGTATGGCCCCTATACCTATGGTATGCACAATAATGGTTTTCATTATACCCTCTAGGTTTAATCATAAATGGAGAATATGCTTTGAATGGGTATAGCTCAATCAAATTTGCTTGGACCAATTTCTCTAAAAGTATCTCCATTGAATCTTTTAATGAAGGATTAGTGGAACATGGGGATGAAGGTGATGAAGGCGATGGAGGGCTTGATAAAGGTGTTGGGATGGGACTAGATGGCTTATGTGTTGGCATATGATTGGATGGTGAAGGTGACTCAAAAGAGGTACTTGCTAGGTTGGTTTCTCCCTTGTCAAAGGATTTTAGGTCTTGCATAAAATGACTTTGACTTTCTTGATTTATGTACATAGGGCCATTTGGACTTGCTTGTTATTCTTGTAAGGACATTTGATTTCCATGCGGATAGGTTTGGTGATGAGGTGGCATGATAGGACTTGTAGCTGAAAGGTCTTGTGAGGTGGATTGTTGTGGACATAGTTGATTTTGGAGGTTTGTTGAGAAAGCAGTTGGGATATGATGGCAATGGAGTTAGGATCGTTGGATGGTAGACTTATGGAAGTAATTGTGTTTGGGGTGTTGCTAGGAATAGTGAGGGTGATTTGTGGTATGGATGTGGTGGCATTAGTGTTTGGATTATGTGCTTGTTGGGCTTGTGATGAAATGTGGGAGCGTCGATATTGGCCTAGGACTTGATGTTGCAAGTTGTGGTGACACAAGGTCTTCTTCCTTTCTATATAACCACCTAAGTTGACTAAATTGATTAAACATTCTTTTGGTGCCATAATGATCATTCTCATAGGTGTTGTTTAGAAATGCCTTGTCCATGTTTACAAGTGATAGATTTGGAGAATTGATTGGATGAAGATTTGATGATGTGTAATGGCCAGAAATGATTAGGGATTTACTTGGATGATGAGGACTATGGTGATGATGATTAGGATGTTGAAGATGACTAGGACGACTTGAAGGAATTAGGATGAATGATGGTGGAATTAGTAGGGTAGGTGACTAGGATGATTTAGGATAATGGTAAGGGTAATGTGGGATAACAAGGTGGGATGACTTGGATTGAGGTGATTAGGATGAATGGATTGGGATGAAAGTGGTTTAAATGAGAAATGTAGGTGATGATGTGGAGTGATTGGGATCAAATTTCAAGACCTTAGGATGATTTGATTTGTTTTGTTTTTTGATGGATGGCTCTCTATACTTGAAATAGACTAATGATTTCAAGTAAGAGGATTGACTGGATTGATTCTCTATACTTAATGTAGACTAATGACACTTAAGTAATAGAGGGTTGATTGTATTGATTTAATTGGATGACTTACTTAAGATAGACTAATGATCTCAAGCAAGTCTGGATAACGGTTGATGATGATCAACTAAGGTCTTAATTTTTGATTAGGTTGATTTGGATTTGGATTTGGATTGGGATGAAAGTAGTTGGGATGTGATTTAGCTTGGAATGATTGGATGATGTGTAATGACTAGGATGATGTTGATGTGATGGGATGATGACTTGGATATGATTAGGGATGAAATGGCTAAAAAATGGGTGAGTAGGATGAATGTGATTAGATTTGAACGTGTTGGCAGAATGAGTTGAATGACTTGTCTTGATGTGCTTGGTGTTTAGCTTGATTTGGAAATGTTCAATCAAATGATCACACATGTACAATCATGAATCACACACGTAATACACATAACTAATTTTTAATTTTTAATTTTGAATTTGAAGAATGTGGTGATGATTAAACAAGCACACATGGAAGACACATCAACGAGCCCTATGACTAGTCAAGTGGGGTATGGCAACTTAGGTCTTAGGCTATGTCTACACAAGGTTGACTAAGGAATTGAAAGTGAAATCCTACCACACAGCCAGGAGAAAGGGGTAACCCACCCTTCACCTTCACTTCCTAAAGGTATAAAGTTCTTTGGGGCTTAGCCAAGAGTGACAAGATTCCAACTCTCAATGAGGGTGTCTTTCGATTTAGCCTCGATTGAGGTCGTCCCTTGGAGTGGTGTGTCTCCAAGAAGGCCTCCTAAGAAAGGGTAAATAAAAGAAAATCAAGTGAGGTGTTTTTGATCTCCAAGATCACCTTACTGTGCAAGGAGAGAGCATACACACATGCACTTGATTCACACTCATACTTGTAAATTGCCCTTAAGAAATTGAAATGTGAGGTGTGAATATGAATGGACAAGAGGTATTTTTGATTCTCAAGATCGCATGAAGCGCATGAGAAGAGCATACACACACCTAATTACATGCAAATTCACCAAACAATTCAAGCACTGGTTCTTTTTAAAGCCCAAGTCCAAATGTGTGATGAAGATACTTGTTGATGTTATGCCCAATTTGATGTGTGAATGTAAGCAAGTTGTTCGTTTTAAACCCAAATTGAAATGTGTGATGCAAACAAGATTGATTGATTAAATGAAAGAGATGAATGACGAAATGGATACACCTGATTGTTTCACTGTCCCAAGCTACTGTGGATGCTGATGTGAATGCTGCTCCAACTCCTTGAGATCACCTACAAGCCACCAAATCGAAAAAGAAACAAGTAAACTTGCAAAGAAGATGATAATGTGAAAAAGATAAAATCTGATAAAAATGATCTGATACAAAAAATGGATTGCATAAATAGAAATTTCAGGAGATTCTAAGAAATTTGAAAAAAAAATTCGCTGAAAATCAATCAAAATTGCTCAAGTTATGCTTAATCGAAGTTTATATACAAGTTTGACTTTGAATATGAAAAAGACTAGTAAATGATATAATCACCTGATAAAACCTGCTCCACTGCGAAGTTCGTCCTCTCATCTTTCCAACGAGTGTTTGTTTGCAAAATTTTGCCATCGTATGAGAAATTTATGCCAGTTTGAAGTTTTTGTGAAAATAGTGCCAATACAGAGAGAAATGACATCACTACAGAGGAAAATGGCACCACTATAGAGGAAAATAGTGCTACTATAGAGGAAAATAGCACCAATATAGAGGAAAATGGTGCCAATATAGAGAAAAAAGGTGCTAATACCTGTAATAGACGATTTTCACGGAAAACTCATGCAAAAACAAACAAAAGTTAGTATGAGAAAGTTATGCCAGTTTGAAGTTTCTGTGAAAATAGGGCCAATACAGAGAGAAATGGCGCCACTACAGAGGAAAATAGCACCACTATCGAGGAAAATTGTGCCAATATAGAGGAAAATTGTGCCAATATGGAGAAAAAAGGTGTTGATACCTGTAACAGATGATTTTCACTGAAAACTCATGCAAAAACTAGCAAAAGTTAGTAGAATGAGGACCTGGGAGTCCCACCGGGCATGCCAAATGAGATCATGGAAATCTAACATGAAGGAAAACATAAGAAAAATGCAAAACAAACAATGTAACACCTTCACATTGATCCACAATCTGTCGACAAGGTGGAGAGTGTTACACCCAGAACACTCAAGCTTTACCCAAATAGATTAATGTTGATTGCTTGATTCTGCAGCATAACAATGATATAGATTGGTAGATGAATGATTGGATGAATGCAAGGTATATGGATGAGAGATTGAGAAGAAAGATTGAAGAGAGATTTTGACAGCATGAGGATACTAGAAGAAGATTCGTTACTAATGGCTCAAGAGAGGCTACCTTTATAGAAAAGACAAATTCGAATGGATGGATAAGATTGAAAGGTATTTTGAATTATATGGATGGTTGAGATCGGTTAGGGTTGGATTAGAGTTTCCCACTCAAAGAGGGATTGTAGTCACATGACAAGTGTGCGGTGGAGAATGAAAGGAATCTAATTCAAATATTTTATTTGAATTAGCTTGCACATGCGAGTTGTATTAAATGCAAGATGTACTACCCCACATGAGATAAAAGGAAAGTGGACAAGTGTTCGATTGTGATAAAAGGAATCTAATTTAAATAAAAGATTATTTAAATTAGTTTGACATGTGAAGGGATTAAGTGGAGGATGTAGCATGTGACACTTGTTTGAATCAGATGAAAGGTGAGGGATTAATTCAAATATTTAATTTAAATTATGTGAGACATGTGATTAGAGAATTAATTAAATAAAGTGTGTTTATTTAATTAATTAGGAATGTGATTAAGTTGGAGAGGGAATATTAATCAAATAAATATTTTATATTTATTTAATTAATATGGGCTAACATTAGAAAGGGAAAAATATTGAATTAATTAAATTAATTCAATGTACGTGACTAAGGGATTTAATTAATTAAATAAAATTTAATTAATTAATTGGGGATAAATTAGTGAAATGGCTAAGGTCGGGTGATGATAAAATGGTTAGGACATTTTAGGGTGTCTACAGGTACATATACGGGCCTCCTTTCTATTTAATGAATGATAATAGAAACGAATCCCAATAAAAGGGGGTTAGGTGGTTTGAACCCCCAGTGGGGAGGAATGTTCCAGGTGGATACAGAAGAACTAAAAATTTTGCAATCTTAGAACTTGACAGAATCAACATCATTGGAAAGAGGTCGCTGACACAATCCTGATGCAACTTGAACAGGCTAAAAAGGAGTTTGTATGCAAAAGTTATGTGCAGTCAAAGGTTTGGTCAAATAGATGAATCAGACATTCAAAAATGTGAAAAAATGATTGTCTTAAATCTAAGCAAAAATGATGCCAAGTGGAAGAGCTCGTCGCCATGATTTTGATGCTGCTCGTTTCACCTCGATCGGAGCTCGTACAAGCAAGATATGGCTAGTCAAAGTTGAGGGTTGCCCATGCTGACTAGATAATACAATGATCACGTCAGCATGTTGACATGGCAGACACAGTGGCAATTGTTGACGTGGTAGGTCCAGAGGTTGACACATGGCAGATGGCGGCATCTGAGTCAGCAGATGATATGGCAGGTCTGATGATGTGGACCAATCCTGCGTGACACGTGCCACTAACGGATGAATGAGGTAATGCCACGTGGCCCAATGATTGGCTGCCACATGGCACATGTGGCAATTTGATTATTAAAAGATTGGTTTGTGCAGGTTGAAACCCTGACCTCCTGCTTGCTATTTTCACTCTCCACCAATATACCACACAGCTTTCGTTGCTACATATACGAGCCTCCTTTCTATTTAAAGAATGATAATAGAAATGAATCCCTATAAAAGGGGGTCAGGTGGTTTGAACTCCCAGTGGGGAGGAATGATCCAAGTGGATATAGAAGAATTAAAAAATTTGTAGTCTAAGTACCTGACGGAATCAACATCATTGGAAAGAGGTCACTGACATGATCCTGGCGCAACTTCAACACACTCAAAAGGAGTTCATATGCAAAAGTTATGTGCAGTCAAAGGTTTGGTCAAACAGGTGAATCAAGCATTCAAAAAAGTGAAAATTTGATTATCTAAAATCTAAGTAAAAATGATGCCAAGTTGAAGAGCTCGTCGCCACGATTTTGATGCCGCTCATTTCACCTCGATCGGAGATCATACGAGCAAGATATGGTGGGTCAAAGTTGTGCTTTGACCATGCTGACTAGACAATACAATGATGATGTCAGCATGTTGACATGGCAGACACAGTGGCAGTTGTTGACGTGGGAGGTCCAGAGGTTGACAAATGGCAGATGGTGGCATCCAAGTCAGCAGATGACATGACAGGTCTGATGATGTAGACCAATCCAGCATGACACGTGTCACTAACAGAGGAATGAGGTAATGCCACGTGGCGCAATGATTGGGTGCCACATAGCACATGTGGCAGTTTGATTGTTAAAAGATTGGTTTGTGGGGGTCGAACCACTGACCTGTTGCTTCCTATTTTCACTCTCTACCAATATACCAAGCAACTTTCTTTGCTACATATACGGGCCTTCTTTCTATTTAATGAATGATAATAGAAACGAATCCCTATAAAAGGGGGTCAGGTGGTTTGAAACCCAAGTGGGGAAGAATGATTGAGGTGGATCCAGAAGACCAAAAGTTTTTACAGTTTGAGAACATGATGGAATCAACATCATTGAAAGGAGGTTGCTGACACGATCCTAAGGCAACTTGAACGCATTCAAAAGGAGTTCGTATGCAGAAGTTATGTGCAGTTAAAGGTTTGGTCAAATAGGGAAATCAGGCTTTCAAAAAGGTGAAAATTGATTGCTTCAAATACAAGCAAAAATGATGCCAAGTCGAAGAGCTCATTGTCACAATATCGACGCCGCTCGTTTTGCCTTGATCAGAGCTCATACAAGCAAGATATGCCCTATCAAAGTTGAGGGTTGACCATGCTGACTAGACAGTACAATGATGATGTCAGCATGCTAACATGACAAACACAGTGGCAGTTGTTGACATGGCAGGTCTAGAGTTTGACATGTGGCAAATGGTAGAATTTGAATCAGCAAATGATGTGGCAGGTCTGAAGATGTGGACCAATCCAGCATGACACATGACACTGACGGAAGAATGAGGTAGTGCCACGTGGCCCAATGATTAGGTGCCACATGGCATATGTGGCAGTTTGATTGTTAAAAGGTTGGTTTGTGGGGGTCGAACCCCTGACCTCCTACTTGCTATTTTCACTCTCCACCAATATACCAAGCGGCTTTTTTTGCTACATATACGGGCCTCCTTTCTATTAATCCCCATAAAAGGGAGTCAGGTGGTTTGAACCTCCAGTGGGGAAAAATGATCTAGATGGATATAGAAGAACTAAAATTTTTGTAGTCTTAGAACTTGACAGAATCAACATCATTGGAAAGAGGTCACTGACATGATCCTAACACAACTTGAATGGGCTCAAAAGGAGTTCGTATGCAGAAGTTATGTGTAGTCAAAGGTTCAGTCAAATAGGTGAATTAGGCATTCAAAATGGTGAAAAATTAATTTTCTCAAATCCAAGCAAATGTGATGCCAAGTCGAAGAGCTCGTCGCCACGATTTCGAGGCCGCTCGTTTCGCCTCGATCGGAGCTCGCCTCGATAACATACATAGTGGCAGTTGTTAACGTGGTAGTTCCGGAGGTTGATACATGGTAGATGGCGGCATCTGAGTCAGCAGATGACATGGCAAGTTTGAACATGTGGGCCAATCTAGTGTGACATGTGTCACTGATGGATGAATGAGGTAAAGCCATGTGGCCTAATGATTGTATGCCACGTAGCACATGTGGCGGTTTGATTGTTAAATGGTTGGTTTGTGGGGTCGAACCTTGCTATTTTCAATCTCCACCAATATACCAAACAACTTTCTTTGCTACATATACGAGCTTCCTTTCTATTTAAAAAATGGTAATAGAAACGAATCCCTATAAAAGGGGGTGGGGTGGTTTGAACCCCTAGTGGGAAGGAATGATGTGAATCATGCATTCAAAAAGGTTAAAAATTTATTGTCTCAAATCCAAGCAAAAATGATACCAAGTCAAAGAGCTCGTCGCCACGATTCTGACGCATCTCATTTTGCCTTGATCGGAGCTCGTATGAGCAAGATATGGCCGGTCAAAGTTGAGGGTTAACTATGCTGACTAGACAGTACAATGATGACATCATCATGCTGACATGGCAGACATAGTGGCAGTTGTTGGTGTCGCAGGTCCAGATGTTGACATGTGGCAGATGGCGGCATCTGACTCAATAGATGATGTGGCAGGTCTGAAGATGTGGACCAATCCAACGTGACACGTGTCACTAACGAACAAATGAGTGAATGCCACGTGGCCAAATGATTGGGAGCCACGTGGCACATGTGGCAATTTGCTTATGAAAAGGTTGGCTTGTGGGGGTCGAACCCCTGACCTCCTACTTCCTATTTTCACTCTCCACCAATATACCAAGCGACTTTCATTGCTACATATACAAGCCTCCATTCTATTTAAAGAATGATAATAGAAACAAATCATTATAAAAGGGGGTCGGGTGGTTTTAACCCCTAGTGGGGAGAAATGATTTAGGTGGATTTAGAAGACCTAAAAATCCTAACGCAACTTGAACGGGCTCAAAAGGAGTTCGTATGCAGAAAGTTTTGTCAAACAGGCGAAACAAGCATTCGAAAAGGTGAAAAATTGATTGTCTCAAATACAAGCAAAAATGATGCCAAGTCCAAGAGCTCGTCACCATGATTCTGACGCCGCTCGTTTCACCTCGATCGGAGGTCGTACAAGCAAGATATGGTTGGTCAAAGTTGAGGGTTGACAATGCCAACTAGATAGTACAATGATGATGTCAGCATGCTGACATGATAGACACAATGGCAGTTGTTGACATGGCAGATCCAGAGTTTGACATGTGGCAGATGGCAACATCTGAGTCAGTAGATGACGTGGCAGTCTTAAGATGTGGACCAAACGAGCGTGACACGTGTCACTAATAGACGAATGAGGTAATGCCAAGTGGCCCAATGATTGGGTGCCACATGGCACATGTGGCGGTTTGATTGTTAAAAGGTTGGTTTGTGGGGGTCGAACCCATGAACTCCTACTTACTTTTTTCACTCTCCACCAATATACCAAGCGACTTTCTTTGCTACATATACGGGCCTCCTTTCTATTTAATGAATGATAGTAGAAATGAATCCATATAAAATGGGGTTAGGTGGTTTGAACCCCCAGTGGGGAGGAATGATCTAGGTGGATACAAAAGAACTAAAAATTTTAGAGTCTTAGAACCTGACAGAATCAATATCATTGGAAAGAGGTTGCTGACACGATCCTGACGCAACTTGAACAGGCTGAAAAGGAGTTCGTATGAAGATGTTATGTGCAGTCAAAGGTTTGGTCAAACAAGTGAATTAGGTGTTCAAAAAGGTGAAATATTAATTGTCTCAAATCCAAGCAAAAATGATGCCAAGTCGAAGAGCTCGTTGCCACGATTCTGACATCGATCGTTTTGCCTTGATCGGAGCTCATACGAGAAAGATATGGCCGGTCAAAGTTGAGGTTTGACCATGCTGACTAAACAATACAATGATGACGTCAGCATGCTGACATGGTAGACACAGTGGAAGTTGTTGATGTGGCAGGTCTAGAGGTTGACACATGGGAGATGGTGGCATCTGAGTCAACAAATGACGTGGCAGGTCTGATGATGTAGATAAATCCAGTGTGACATGTGTCACTAATGAATGAATGAGGGAATGCCACGTGGCCTAATGATTGGGTGCCACATGGCACATGTGGCGGTTTGATTGTTAAAAGATTGGTTTGTGGGGGTTGAACCCCTAACCTCCTGCTTGCTATTTTCACTCTCCACCAATATTCCAAGCGGCTTTCTTTAAGACATGTAAGGGCCTCCTTTCTATTTAAAGAAAGATAATAGAAATGAATCCCTATAAAAGGGGGTCAGGTGGTTTGAATCCCAATTGGGGAGAAATGATCTAGGTGGATCAAGAAGACTGAATTTATTTTCATTCTGAGAACATGATGGAATTAGCATCATTGGAAGGAGGTTGCCGATATGACCCTGATGCAACTTGAATGGGCTCAAAAGGAGATCGTATGCAAAAGTTATGTGCATTTAAAGGTTCGGTCAAATAGGCGAATCAAGCGTTCAAAAAGGTGAAAAATTGATTGTCTCAAATCCAAGCAAAAATGATGCCAAGTCGAAGAGCTCGTCACCACGATTTTGACGCTGCTCGATTCGCCTCGATCGGAGCTCATACGAGCAAGATATGGCCGGTTAAAGTTTAAGGTTGACCATGCTGACTAGATAGTACAATGATGACATCAGCATGCTGACATGACAGACACAGTGGTAGTTTTTGATGTGGCAGGTCTAGAGTTTGACACGTGGCAGATGGAGGCATCTAAGTCAGCAAATGACATGGCAGGTCTGAAGATGTGGACCAATCTAGTGTGACACGTGTCACTGACAGAAGAATGACGTAATGCCACATAGCCCAATGATTGGGTGCCACATGGCACATGTGGCGATTTGATTGTTAAAAGGTTGGTTTATCGGGGTCGAACCCCTGACCTCTTGCTTGCTATTTTTACTTTCCACTAATATGCCAACCGGTTTTCTTTGCTACATATACGGGCCTCCTTTCTATTTAAAGAATGATAATAGAAATGAATCCTTATAAAAAGGGGTTGGGTGGTTTGAACCCTTAGTAGGGAATAATGATCTAGATGGATACAGAAGAACTAAAAACTTTGCAGTCTTAGAACCTAACGGAATCAACACCATTGGAAAGAGGTTGCTGACACGATCTTGACGCAACCTGAATGGGCTCAAAAGGAGTTCGTATGCAGAAGTTATGTGTAGTCAAATGTTGAGTCAAACAGGCGAATCAGGGGTTCAAAAAGCTAAAAAATTAATTGTCTCAAATCTAAGCAAAAATGATGCCAAGTCGAAGAGTTCATCGCCACGATTTCGATGCCACTTGTTTCGCCTCAATTGGAGCTCGTACGAGCAAGATATCTCCAGTCAAAGTTGAGGGTTGACCATGTCGACTAGAAGTACAATGATGACATCAACATGCTGACATGGCAAACACAGTGGTAATTATTGACGTGGTAGGTCTAGAGGTTGACATGTGGCAGATGGCATCATCTAAGTCAACAAATGACGTGGCAGGTCTGAAGATGTGGACCAATGCAGTGTGACACGTGTCACTGACGGACGAATGAGGTAATGCCATGTGGCCTAATGATTGGGTGCCACATGGCACATGTGGCGGTTTGATTGTTAAAAGGTTGGTTTGTGGGGTTGAACCTTGTTATATTCACTCTCCACCAATATACCAAGCAACTTTCTTTGCTACATATACGGGCTTCCTTTATATTTAAAGAATGATAATAAAAATGAATCCCTATAAAAGGGGGTCGGGTGGTTTGAACCCCTAGTGGGAAGGAATGTTCTAAATGGATCGAGAAGACCTAAAATTTTTGCAATCTCAGAACCTGAAGAAATCAGTGTCATTGGAAAGAGGTCACTGGCACGATCATGACACAACTTGAATGGGCTTAAAAGGAGTTCGTATGTAGAAGTTATGTGCACTCAAATGTTCGGTCAAACAAGCAAATCATGCGTTCAAAAAGGTGAAAAATTAATTGTCTCAAATCTAAGCAAAAATGATGCCAAGTCGAAGAGCTCGTCACCACGATTCTGACGTCACTTGTTTCGCCTTGATCAGAGATCGTACGAGCAAGATATGGCTAGTCAAAGTTGAGGATTGACCATGCTGACTAAACATTATAATGATAACGTCATCATACTGACATTTGCAGAGACAATGGCTGTTGTTGGCATGGCAGGTCCAGATGTTGACATGTGGTAGATGACAGCATCTGACTGAACATATGACATGGCAGGTCTGAAGATAAGGACCAATCTAGTGTGACATGTGTCACTAACGGATGAATGAGTGAATGCCACGTGGCCCAATGATTGGGTGCCACGTGGCACATGTGGCAATTTGCTTGTTAAAAGGTTGGTTTGTGGGGGTCCAACCCGTGACCTCTTGTTTCCTATTTTCACTCTCCACCAATATACCAAGTGGCTTTCATTGCTACATATAGGGACCTCCTTTCTATTTAAAGAATGTTAATAGAAACAAATCCCTATAAAAGGGGGTCTAGTGGTTTGAACCCCCAGTCAGGAGGAATGATTTAGGTGGATCTAGAAGACATAAAAATATTGCAGTCTCAGAACCTGATGGAATGAACATCATTGGAAAGAGGTCGCTAACACGATCCTAATGCAATTTGAACGGGCTCAAAAGGAGTTCGTATGCAGAAATTATGTGCAGTCAAAGCTTCAGTCAAATAGGTGAATCAGGTGTTCAAAAAGGTCAAAAATTGATTGTCTCAAATCAAAGCAAAAATGATGCCAAGTCGAAGATCTTGACGCCATGATTCTGACACCGCTTGTTTCGCCTCGTTCAAAGCTCTTACGAGAAAGATATGGCTGGTCAAAGTTGAGGGTTGACCATGTCGACTATATAATACAACGATGACGTCAGCATGCTAATATGGCAGACACAGTGGCAATTGTTGATGTGACAGATCCAGAGTTTGACACGTGGTAGATTATGGCATCTGAGTCAACAGATGACGCGACCGGTCTAAAGATGTGGACCAATCTAGCGTGACACGTGTCACTGACAGATGAATGAGGTAATGCCACGTGGCCCAATGATTGGGTGCCACATGGCACATGTGGTGGTTTGATTGTTAAAAGTTTGGTTTGTGGGGGTCAAACCCCTAACCTCCTGCTTACTTTTTTCACTCTCCACCAATATACCAAGCGGCTTTCTTTGCTACATATACTGGCCTCCTTTCTATTAAATGAATGATAATAGAAATGAATCCCTATAAAAGGGTTCAGGTGGTTTAAACCCCAAGTGGGGACGAATGATCCAGGTGGATACAGAAGAACTAAAATTTTTTGAGTCTTAGAACCTGACGGAATCAGTATCAGTGGAAAGAGTTCGCTGACACGATCTTGACGCAACTTTAACGGGCTCAAAAGGAGTTCGTATGCAGAAGTTATGTGCCATCAAAGGTTTGGTCAAATAGGCGAATCAAGCGTTCAAAAAGGTGAAAAATTGATTGCCCAAAATCTAATAAAAAATGATGCCAAGTCGAAGAGCTCATTGCCATGATTTTGACGTGGCTCGTTTCGCCTCGATCGGAGCTCGTACGAGCAAGATATGGCTGGTCAAAGTCGAGGGTTGACCATGCTGACTAGACAATACAATGATGGCATCAACATGCTGACATGGCAGACACAGTGGCAGTTGTTGATGTGGTAGATCAAGAGGTTGACAGATGGCAGATGGTGGCATCTGAGTCAGGAGATGACATGGTAGATCTGATGATGTGGACCAATCCAGCGTGACATGTGTCACTGATAGATGAATGAGGTAATGCCACGTGGCACATGTGGTGGTTTGATTGTTAAAAGATTGGTTTGTGGGGGTCGAACCCCTGACCTCTTGCTTTTTATTTTCACTCTCCACCAATATACCAAACAACTTTCTTTGCTACATATAGGGGCCTCCTTTATATTTAAAGAATGATAAAGTGGAAGAGCTCGTCATCACGATTTTGACGCCACTCGTTTTGCGTCGATCGGAGATCATATGAGAAAGACATGGCCAGACAAAGTGAAGGGTTGAGCATGCTGACTAGACAATATAATGATGATGTCAGCATGCTAACATGACAGACATAGTGGCAGTTGTTGATGTGGCAAGTTCAGAATTTGACATGTGGCAGATGGCGGGATCTGAATCAACAGATGACATGGCAAGTCTGAAGATACGGACCAATCCAGCATGACACGTGTCACTGACGGATGAATGAGGTAATGCCACATGGCGAAATGATTAGGTGCAACGTGGTACATGTGGCGTTTTGATTGTTAAAAGGTTGGTTTGTGGGGTTGAACCCTTGACCTCCTGCTTGCTATTTTCACTCTCCACCAATATACCAAGAGGCTTTCTTTGCTACATATACGGGCCTCCTTTTTATTTAAAGAATGATAATAGAAACGAATCCCTATAAAAGGGGGTCGGGTGGTTTGAACCCCCAGTGGGGAATAATGATCCAGATGGATACAGAAGAACTAAAAATTTTGTAATCTAAGAAACTGACGGAATCAACATCATTGGAAGGAGGTTGTTGACATGATCCTGATGCAACTTGAATGGGCTCAAAATGAGTTAGTATGCAGAAGTTATGTGCAGTCAAAGGTTCGGTCAAACAGGTGAATCAGGAATTCAAAAAGGTGAAAAATTTATTGTCTCAAATCCAAGCAAGAATGATACCAAGTCGAAGAGCTCTTCGCCACAATTTTGACACCACTCGTTTAGCCTCGATTAGAGCTCGTACGAGCAAGATATGGCCGGTCAAAGTTGAGGGTTGACCATGTCAACTAGACAGTACAATGATGACAGTTGTTGATGTGGTAGGTCTAGAGGTTGACACGTGGTAGATGGTGGCATCTGAGTCAGTAGATGACGTGGTAGGTTTGAAGATGTGGACCAATCCAGTGTGACATGTGTCACTGATGGACGAATGAGATAATACCATGTGGCCTAATGATTGGGTGCCACGTGGCACATGTGGCGGTTTGATTATTAAAAGGTTGGTTTGTGGGGTCAAACCTTTCTATTTTCACTCTCCACCAATATACCAAGCGGCTTTCTTTGCTACATACACAGGCTTCCTTTCTAATTAAAGAACGATAATAGAAACGAATCCCTATAAAAGGGTGTCGGGTGGTTTGAACTCTGAGTGGGAAGGAATGATCTAAATGGATCTAGAAGACCTAAAAATTTTGCAATCTAAAAAACTAAGGGAATCAGCGTCATTGGAAAGAGGTCGCTGGCACGATCTTGACGCAACTTGAACGGGCTCAAAAGGAGTTCGTATGCAGAAGTTATGTGTAGTCAAAGGTTCGGTCAAATAGGGGAATCATGCATTCAAAAAGGTGAAAAACTTATTATCTCAAATGAAAAAAAAATGATACAAAGTCAAAGAGCTCGTCACCACGATTCTGATGCTACTCGTTCTGCCTTGATCGGAGCTCGTACAAGCAAGATATAGCCAGTCAAAGTTGAGGGTTGACCATGCTGACTAAATAGTACAATGATGATGTCATCATGCTGACGTAGCAGACCCAATGGCAGTTGTTGGCGTGATAGGTCCAGATGTTGAGATGTGGCAAATGGCGGCATCTGACTCAACAGATGACTTTGCATGTCTGAAGATGTGGACCAATCCAGCGTGACACATGTAACTAACAGACGAATGAGCGAATGCCACGTGGCCCAATGATTGGGTGCCACGTGGCACATGTAGCGATTTGCTTGTTAAAAGGATGGTTTATGGGGGTTGAACCCCTGACCTCTTGCTTCCTATTTTCACTCTCCCTCGATATACCAAGCAGCTTTCATTGCTACATATATGGGCCTCCTTTTTATTTAAAGAATGATTATAGAAACAAATCCCTATAAAAAAGGGTTAGGTGGTTTGAACCCCTAGTGTGGGGGAATGATTTAGGTGGATCCAGAGACCTAAAAATCTCGTAGTCTTAGAACCTGACGGAATTAGCATCATTGGAAGGAGACCGCTGACACGATCCTAACGCAACTTGAACGGGCTCAAAAGGAGTTCGTATGCAGAAGTTATATGCAGTCAAAGGTTCGGTCAAACAGGTGAATTAGGCATTCGAAAAGGTCAAAAGATGATTGTCTCAAACCTAAGCAAAAATGATGCCAAGTCGAAGAGCTCGTCGCCACGATTCTAACGCCGCTTGTTTCACCTCGATTAGAGCTCGTACGAGCAATATATGGTTGGTCAAAGTTGAGGGTTGACCATACCGACTAGATAGTACAATAATGATGTCAGCATGCTAACATCGTAGACACAGTAGTAGTTCTTGATGTGGCAGATCTAAAGCTTGGCAAGTGGCAGATGCCGGCATCTGAGTCAGCAGATGATGTGGCAGGTCTTAACATGTGGACCAATCCAGTGTGACACGTGTCACTAACGGATGAATGAGGTAATACCATGTGACCCAATAATTGGGTTCCACGTGGCACATGTGGCAGTTTGATTGTTAAAAGGTTGGTTTGTGGGTGTCCAACCCCTGACCTCCTGCTTTCTTTTTTCACACTCCACCAATATACCAAGCGGCTTTCTTTGCTACATATATGGGCCTCCTTTCTATTTAATGAATGATAATAGAAATGAATCCCTATAAAAGGGGGTCGGTGGTTTGAACCCCCAGTGGGGAGGAATGATCCATGTAGATATAGAAGAACTAAAAATTTTGCAGTCTTAAAAACTTAACGGAATCAATATCATTGGAAAGAGGTCACTGACACGATCCTGACGCAACTTGAATGGGCTCAAAATAAATTTGTATGCAGAAGTTATGTGGAGTCAAAGGTTTCGTCAAACAGGTGAATTAGGCGTTCAAAACGGTGAAAATTTGATTTTCTCAAATCCAATAAAAAATGATGCCAAGTTAAAGAGCTTGTCGCCACGATTCTAATGCCGCTCGTTTCGCCTCGACCGGTATTCGTACAATACAATGATGACATCAGCATGCTGACATGGCAGACATAGTGGCAGTTGTTGACGTGGCAGGTCCAGAGGTTGACACATGGCAGATGGTGGCATCTGAGTCAGCAGATGACATGGCAGGTCTGATGATGTGGACCAATCCAATGTGATACGTGTCACTGACGGATGAATGAGGTAATTCCATGTGGCCCAATGATTAGGTGCCACGTGGCACATGTGGCAGTTTGATTGTTAAAAGATTGGTTTGTGGGTGTTGAACCCCTGACCTCTTGCTGGCTATTTTCACTCTCCACGAATATACCAAACGGCTTTCTTTGCTACATATATGAGCCTCCTTTCTATTTAAAGAATGATGATAGAAACGAATCCCTATAAAAGGGGGTCGGGTGGTTTGAACCCCAAGTGGGGAGGAATGATCTAGGTGGATCCAGAAGACCAAAAAATTTTGCAGTCTGAGAACATGATGAAATCAACATCATTGGAAAGAGATTGCTGACATGATCCTAATGCAACTTGAACGGGCTGAAAATGAGTTCGTATGCAGAAGTTATGTGCAGTCAAAGGTTAGGTCAAACAGGGGAATTGGGCATTCAAAAAGGCGAAAAATTAATTGTCTCAAATCCAAAAAAATGTTGCCAAGTCAAAGAGCTCATTGCCACAATTTCGATGCCGCTTGTTTCGCCTCGATCGGAGCTTATACGAGCAAGATATGGCCAGTCAAAGTTGAGGGCTGACCATGTCAACCAGTTAGTACAATGATGGCATCAACATGCTGACATGGCAGACACAGTGGCAGTTGTTGATGTGGTAGGTCCTGAGGTTGACATTGGCAGATGGTGGCATCTGAGTCAGTAGATGATGTGGCAGGTCTGAAGATGTGGACCAATCTAATGTGACACGTGTCACTGATGGACGATTGAGGTAATGCCATGTGGCCTAATGATTGGGTGCCACGTGGCACATGTCGTGGTTTGATTGTTAAAATGTTGGTTTTTGGGGTGGAACCTGACTATTTTCACTCTCCACCAATATACCAAGCGGCTTTCTTTGCTACATATACGGGCTTCCTTTCTTCTTAAAGAATGATAATAGAAACAAATCCCTATAAATGGGGTTGGGTGGTTTGAACCCCCATTGGGAAGGAATGATCTAAATGGATCCAGAAGACCTAAAATTTTTGTAGTCTCAGAACCTAATGGAATTAACGTCATTGGAAAGAGGTCGCTAGCACGATCCTGACGCAACTTGAATGGGCTCCAAAGGAGTTCGTATGTAGAGGTTATGTACAGTGAAAAGTTTGGTCAAATAGGCGAATCATGTGTTCAAAAAGGTGAAAAAATATTGTCTCAAATCCAAGAAAAAATGATGCTAAGTCGAAGAGCTCGTCGCCACGATTTCGACGCCACACATTTCGCCTTGATCGGAGCTCATACGAGCAAGATATGGCTGGTCAAAGTTGAGGGTTGACCATGCTAACTAGACAGTACAATGATGACATCATCATGCTGACATGGCAGACACAGTGGAAGTTGTTGGCGTGGCAAGTCCAGATGTTGACACATGGTAGATGGCGGCATCTGAATCAACATACAAATGAGCGAATGCCACGTGGCGCAATGATTGGGTGCCACGTGGCACATGTGGCGATTTGCTTGTTAAAAGGTTGGTTTGTGAGGGTCAAACCCCTGACCTCCTGCTTCCTATTTTCACTCTCCACCAATATACCGAGTGACTTTTATTGATACATATACGGGCCCCCTTTCTATTTAAAGAATGATAATAGAAACAAATGCCTATAAAAAGGGGATCCGGTGGTTTGAACCCCCAGTGGGGAGAAATGATCTAGGTGGATCTAGAAGACCTAAAAATCTTGTACTCTCAGAAGCCTACAGAATCAACATTGTTGGACAGAGGTCGCTGACACGATCCTAATGCAACTTGAACATGCTTAAAAGGAGTTCGTATGCAGAAGTTATGTGTAGTCAAATGTTCAATTAAACAGGTGAATCAGGCGTTCGAAAAGGTGAAAAATTGATTGTCTCAGATCCAAGCAAATATAATGCCAAGTTGAAGAGCTCGTCACCACAATTCTGACGCTGCTCGTTTCGCCTCAATCAGAGCTTATACGAGCAAGATATCGCTTGTCAAAGTTGAGGGTTGAACATGTCGACTAGATAGTACAATGATGACATCAACGTGCTAACATGGCAGACACAGTGGCAGTGGTTGACGTGATAGACCCAGAGTTTGACGCGTGGCAAATGGAAACATCTAAGTCAGCAGATGGTGTGGCAGGTCTGAAGATGTGGACCAATCCAGTGTGACACGTGTCACTGACGGACAAATGAGGTAATGCCATGTGGCCAAATGATTGGGTGCCACGTGGCACATGTGGTGGTTTGATTGTTAAAAGGTTGGTTTGTGGGGGTCGAACCCCTGACCTCCTGCTTTCTTTTTTAATTCTCCACCAATATACCAATCGGCTTTCTTTGCTACATATACGGGCCTCCTTTTTATTTAATGAATGATAATAGAAATGAATCCCTATAAAAGGGGGTTGGGTGGTTTGAACCCCTAGTGGGGAGGAATGATCTAGGTGGATACAGAAGAACTAAAATTTTTCTAGCCTTAGACCCTGATGGAATCAACATCAATGGAAAGAGGTCGCTAACATGATTTTGACGCAACTTGAACGGGCTTAAAAGGAGTTCGTATGCAGAAGTTATGTGTAGTCAAAGGTTTGGTCAAACAGGTGAATCAGGTATTCAAAAAGGTGAAAATTTAATTTTCTCAAAACCAAGCAAAAATGATGCCAAGTCAAAGAGCTAGTCACCATGATCCTGGCGCTGCTCGTTTCGCCTCGATCGGAGCTCGTACGAGCAAGATATGGCCAGTCAAAGTTGAGGGCTGACCATGCTGACTAGACAATACCATGATGATGTTAGCATGCTGACATGACAGACACAGTGGCAGTTGTTGATGTGGTAGGCCCAGAGGTTGACACATGGCAGATGGTGGCATCGGAGTCAGGAGATGACATCGCAGGTCTGATGATGTGGACTGACAGATGAACGAGGTACTACCATGTAGCCCAATTATTGGGTGCCACATGGCACATGTGGTGGTTTGATTGTTAAAATATTGGTTTGTGGGGGTCGAACCCCTAACCTCTTGCTTGCTATTTTCACTCTCAACCAATATACCAAGTGGCTTTCTTTGTTACATATACGGGCCTCCTTTCTATTTAAAGAATGATAATAGAAACGAATCCCTATAAAAGGGAGTCGGGTGGTTTGAACCCCAAGTGGGAAGGAATGATCCAGGTGGATCCAGAAGACCAAAAAATTTTGCAGTCTAAGAAAATGATGGAATCAACATCATTGGAAAGAGGTTGCTGACACGATCATAACACAACTTGAATGGGCTCAAAAGGAGTTCGTATGCAGTAGTTATGTGCAGTGAAAGGTTTGGTCAAACAAGTGAATCAGGCGTTCAAAAAGGTGAAAAATTGATTGTCTCTGTGATCTATGAGAATAAAATGAAGTCTTAAATATGAATCAAATGCAAAACACAAACAATTATACCTTCCTTTTGACTCACAAATCCAAGAGGGAAGGAGTTGCACCCACAAGCTCCTCAGATTTTACCCAAGACTAGAATGTATGTGGATTGCTCAATGTTTTTCAACACAATAGGATGAGAGACAAGTGGATTCAGATAGAGATTGAGATGGGGATGAGGCATGATTTTGGCATTATGGTAGTATGATGATGAGATTGTGGAGAGATTTTAGCAAAGGTTTGATACATGAAGAAGTCCCTCCCAATGGCTTAGGTGAGGGTCTCATTTATAGAGTTTTGGAAATGAGGATGTAGGGTGAGGATTGAAAGATGAGATCAAGGGCTAAGAATAAAAGTAAATTTTTTATTCATTTTAGGGAAAGGGGTGATTAAATGAGGTATGAGTCTGAAGGAATATTTATGAATTAAAGATTCATATGGGGAATGGCAAATGAATTAAAAATTTATTTGGGGATAAGAGATGATAAATGAGGTATGGGGGTGGTAAGGGGTTTGTAAGAGAAGTAAATGTGATGTGTGATATGTTTCAATTTTTTATTTGGAGGATGTGGGGAAGGGTGTTAAACAAGGTTTGACCACCCAAATGAAGGGGTTAGGATTAATCAAACATAGGTTTGTTTAATTAATCCTAGGGCTAGGATGAGGTAGGGTAGGGTAGGGTAGGGTAGGTCAATTAGTAGGCTAGATTAATTAGATAAGAATGATTTATCTAATTAATAGGGATTAGGGAGATGGACAAAATAGCTAAATAAATATTAGAAATATTTATTTAATAGATGAGGATAGTGTTGTAAGGTCTAGTAATAAATTAAATGAATTAATTGATCACAAGGGATAGACAGATGGTTAGGGATTAATTGAATTTATTCAATTAACAGGAGGGATAAATTGGTTTGCAGAGTAAGTCAATTTTAAGTATCTACATTTGCCCCTCTTTGAGATGGTGTTGCGGCTAAGTATCATCATTTCAAAGAAGTTAAAACATAGAGTTTGATTGGATAGAAAAAGAGATTTTGGCTTAGAAGAATAGGGTAAGGTTTTGGGGATAATTGGTAAGGATGTGCCCCCTCGAGAGGATAGGCGGGTTGCAAGAACACAGTTGTGCTCTCGAAATGGATGGAAGAGATTGGTTGAAGTGGTTGGAGGATAAGTGGTGAGATGAAAGGATGATGATGGTGGGAGATTGATTGGTGGGTGATCATTGTGTTGAAAATGATTTAGAGCAATCCTAGGTTTGATATAGCAAAGTGGATATTTTCACCAAGGTATAGAAGACCGGGGTGATGATGTTTATCCAACATTTGCATAGACTAGACACGCAGACAAAGGGATGATCCCATGCATGCCCAAGATAGTACAACCTTGTCCTAACGAGGGAAGGGGACTCATAGCATAAGCCCTTAATACACAAAAGGTATGATGAACCTTAGATGCACAAGGAGATCAATATGCTAGAACCGACCCTATGATCTACAAGATATGAATACTATCTTGGAGTAATGAAAACAACCCTCAAGCACAACATACAAAAGCAAGACTATGCCCCATTCTAGATGTTTTCGCCACATACCATGATATAATAAGATCAAGGTAGCTTTGATGTGATCTTCGAATAGGACAAAAGATAAAAATAAAAAACAAAAAGACCAACAAACCAAAACAAATAGCCATTGTCTCTCTTGCCAAGATGGATAATGATTTGATAGATTCTGCCTATTGTAGGAAAGATATATCCTAAGGCAAGAATTGATAGATGATTGGATCATGTTTAGTTGATGTTGTAAGATTGACTCAAGATGTGATGGTGACAAGTTGCGGTTGATGCTGATTTCATAGTTGATGATTTTTGATTAAGGGACAATGCTTTGATAGGTGATGTGGTGTTTGGATCTAGTGTAAGCTCAGCGGGTTGGATGGGTGCATCTTATGTACTTGAGTACTAGAAACTTCCTGTGTATTCCAAACTGCCTACATACCTTGTATCCACGGGATCAAGGCACATTAAGATGCAGGTGATTATGATATGTAGTTCTGATTTGTGATGATGATGTGGGATGATGATAGATGTGATGATGTTGGAAGATGAAATGTGTTGGATGATATGTGTGATTGTGATGATGATTGTTTTTGGGATTTTGTGGATTTTTTGATTTTTTTGATTTTTTGATTTTGTATTGTTTTTGGATTTTTTTGATTTTTTTGGTGTTTTTAGATTTTTTGATTTTTTTGGTGTTTTTGGATTTTCATGTTGTTGGAAAAGGAATGGTTTATTATGAGATGGTTGCATTGGATTTCATGTGGATAACCTTTATGCTAGATAGCGATGACAAGGGAACACCAAGTTTAGAGGTGAAGGTGATGGGGTTGGATAGGGGGATTGGCGATGAAAGGATAATGGATAGGAGATTTGTGGTAGATGAATGGATGAACAATAGGGATGCATGTTAGATAGATGGAAGATAGGGATGAGGGATAGGATAGGTATGCATGATATATGGATGGGGGGTTTTAAGATTTTTTCCAAGGGCTAGGTTGTAAGGAATCATATGCCCCAATGCTTAGAATTTTGCATGATGGGTTCATGTTTGAATGGGTGGACTTTGTAGTAGATGGATGGAGGATGCACTTGGAAAGGAAGTATGCCAAGAGGTCTCCAAAGCATGTTGTTGATATTTTGCCCCTTGTCTTCATCAAGATCTAAGGAGGAGGAAATAGTGGATAGAATGGATGAGGAATGATAGGATGAATAGGGGATGATAGATAGGAATATGATAAGATAAATAGGGGATAGTGGATAGGATATGCAAAAGGATGTTATGGATTTGGATGATTAGATGGTTTTGCCCCCAAGTGTAGGGATACAAAATGGATGGAGAAGGGATTACGCATGACGCCCACAAGGGGTTTTCATCAAGGTACTTGTCCAAGGCACCACAAGGAATGGTTTTCACCATTGGACGGATTTTTTTCTTTACTTTTTTCTTGATTTTTTGATTTTTTTGCTTTTTTGATGGAATGGGGACTCTAGCGTCTGTTTCCATAGCAAGGCGAAGATGGTCCCATTTTGGATAGCATTATGGATTATGATTGCATGGATTGTTGGTAGATAGGAAAAGATGGAATGGATTATGATGTGGATTGTGTGGATTATGCAAAAGCATGGACCATAGGAATGTGATGGGGAAGATATGTAGGTAGTGAATGGAAGATGGAGAGATGGGGATATGTGGGAATGTCAAGTGGTGGAGGGGAACCAAGACCAATGGTTGCACACACCGTGATGTATTTGGAAGCTTGTACTTTGGATGTGGAGTTGGGAGTAATGGGGATCGGGATGGGGGATTTTTGGATAGTCGATTTGGGGTTTTAGGGACCCAAATAGACTTAGGATTTAGGGGATTTTTAGATGGGGAGAGGCATGTTTGGGATTTTGGGGTGGATTGGGATGTGGATGCCTCATTAGAGTTTTGTGTTTTTTGTTTGGGGGCCCACACCATTTTTGTTTTTGCTTTTTCTTGTGATGGTGTGTGCTTTGATAGCCTTTTGGATTTTTGATTTTTCTTGGAAGGGATAACATCCTTATGCTTTTGTGCTTTATGAGTTGAAGCATTCAAATTATTAATTTTGAATCCCATGGATTTGGGGGAAGCTTCATATTTGAAAGATGTGTGCCTTTGTTGGTCTTGATTGGGAAATTTAGGGGGTTGATGGGTGGAGGGGTAAAAAGTGGATTTATGGATAAATGAATGAGGGGATTTATGGATAGGGATGTTTGGGAGGATGGGAGGATAAGAGGATTTGTGAATAGGGATGTTGGGAGTTAGTAGGATAGGAGGTAAAGTGGATTTAATAGGAATATTTGGAGTTGGAAGTAGTGGAGGTAAATTTGATGGAGGAAGATGGATGGTCACATGCTTTTGCAAATGATAGGATGATGGAGGAGGGATGGCGACATATGCTTTGGGGGTGCGATGAGATGCTCCATGTTTGGGATTGGATGAATGGATTTTGGAAGGTGTGTGGGTGGTACCAACATGTTTAGATTGTTTTTCTTGGGGTGTATAGCCAAGGCCATGCGAAGATGGATGGAATGTGGTGTGGATGGTCTCCAAGATGCCTTGTTCGTGTAGGCCTAATCTTTTGCCTTGATAGTTCATATGTTGGAGCATGCGACATGCAATGGGATGTTTGGTGCTTTGGAAATAAGATGCGAGTCCATTATTTGTTAGAGGATAGATGGTGGATGGAAGTTGTTCACCGCCTCCAAGGGAGTCACCATGGATGAAAGTGCTTTGTCCAAGTGAATAGAAGGATGGATTTGGGATGGGATTGGTAGATGGTGTGGGATCAATAGATGGGAGGGGATTAGATGGGATGTTTAATTCTTGATTAGGAGAAGGGGTTGATTTTTCAACATGCTTTGGATTTGATTCTTGACATAGCTCATGTGCTTGGATAGAAGTGGGAGTGACTTGGATAGATGTGATAGGTGCTTGGATGGATGTGATAGGTGTTTGGATGGATGCGATAGGTGCTTGACTTATGTGTTCTTGAACATGGCTACATGATGGTTCTTTACTTATGATAGGGGGTTGTTCAATAGATTTGGTGGATGTTGGATTGCATGAGGGTGTTTGATTCCTTGCTAATAGCCAATGGATGGCATCCTTCATGATTGTGTGGGTTGAAGAAGAATATAATGGATGGATAATGATGGTGGTTGGTGTGGGATTAGGATTGGGATTGGATAGGTGGGTAATGAGATTAGGTAGTGATGGTTCATGGATGGGTTCAAGGATAGGTGTTGGACTAGATGGTGGTGTTGGAGGGGTGGAGGATTTGGGGGATTCCTTTGTTTTGCTTGGTGATGTTCTTTGGAGGAAATCCCTCAAGGATTCTTTGGATGTGATAGTGTTAGGATTTGGAAGATTTGAAGGTGGATTAGATGGTGTATGGGTGATAGGGGTTGGTGGATTGGGAGATACATAGAGTTGTGGATTAAGGTTGATAAGGTTGGAGGAGTATTGTGTTGGGGGGGTTGGGATTGATGGATTGTAAGGTAGGTAGGGTGATGGATTAAGGTTGGTAGGATGGGGATTAGAGGATGGGGGATTTGTATGGGGAAATGGTTGTGGATATAAGGTTTGGATTTTGGAGATAAGGTGTGCTAGATTGGTGTTCCCTTGATCAAAGTTAGCATGACAAAGGTTGGGGGATGGATAAGGTGGAGGTATTGATTGATTGGATAAGTATGATGGCATGGATGTGTAAGGCGATGAAGATTGATATGAGGGTAAAGGTTGATATGATGGAAGTTAGTATGAGGTTTGAAGTTGATATGAGGATGATGGAGTGGATATGTAAGATGTAGGTTGGTATGAAGGTTGAAAGAATGAAGATTTATATGATGTGGATGGGGATGCTATGTAGGGTGTTTGTTGATATGATGAAGGTTGGGTAGGGGCTTGGGATTCTCCAATGATGAGGTGTGCTAAGGGCATATCTATAATGTCATTTTTGTATTTTTCCGTAGCATTAGGATCCATGTTTTCATAGACTTTTCTAAGTCTTTGCAAGTGTTGAATTGCTTCATAAGGATCCATGTTGTTGGAGATGTTATGGGATGATGGGGGATAATGGATAATTGTGGTGTTGGGGATCAAATGTCAAGACCTTAGGATGATTTGATTTGATTTTGATTTGATGGATGGTTGATGATCCTATTATGCTTAAGGTAGACTAATGACACTTAAGCAATAGAGTTGATTGGTTTGATTGTTGATTTGAATGATTTACTTAAGATAGACTAATGATCTCAAGCAAGTGTGAATAAAGGTTGATAATAATTAACTAAGGTCTTGATTTTTGATTGGGTTGATTTGGATTTGGATTTTGATAATAATGTTGGGGGACTTGGATGTTGATTGGGATCAATGTTGATTTTGAATTGGATTTGGAATATGGTTTGGAAGATTATGGATTGATGTTGGTTGGATTTTGGATTTGATTTGGATGAGGTGGGATTAGAATGATGTTGATGAATTAGATTAAGGATGATGAGGGTGATTAGGATAAGATTGGATTGAATGATTTAGATGATGATGTGGATAAGATAGGTGGTTAGGATGATTAGGATAGATGGGTGATTAGATTAAGATGAAGTGGATAAGAATGATTAGGATGATGAAAATAGATTATGACTAGAGAGGGAGTGGATTAGAATTTGATCAAGCTCAAATAAAGGGATTGGATAAGCTCGACTTATGGGGTTTGTTAAATGGGGGATGGTTTAGTGGTGTTGGGAGGAAAACCCGGCCCGACGTGAGGGGGGATGCTTAGCCCCCGACTAGAAATTTTTTGAAAATGGGCTTATAAAATTGATGTTTTTGATGGGAAAATTTGATATTTGGACATGGATGAAGAAGGTGCTAAAAAAGATGGAAGATGGCACTAAAACAGAGAGGAATGGCGCTAAAGGATGCGAATGGTTGGATTGATGGATGAATTTGATTTTTCTTGGCAAGTATACAAACAATCAAGCAAGAAAACACAATGGCCAAAGGTTTGATTTATGAAAAATGTGATAATCAAGCATGTACAACCTTAGGGATTTGGGCCACTAAAATAAAGGTTTGTAGTGAGTGCTTTTGTTTAGGTGGTTATACATGCGGCATCACTACTCTCTGTTATGGAGTCTCCCAGCCTCCAAGGGTTATGCCTTCGAGGGTTTTGGGGGAGGTTGGCTGTCGGTATAACATAACAACACCCGTTGCTTATGACTTTCGTCCCAAACACCTTAATTTATATAGTGGCTCGAAAGAGCTTGGCTTTAGCTTGTTGCCTCTTGGGTCATTCCCACCTTTCGAAGCGGGGTGGCAGGCCCTCTAAGGATTTAACAAAAGTAATACAACCACAAAAATACTTTTGATCCCCAAGTTCATACAAAGATGCGAGGGGAGAGCATACATATATTTTGTGCTTGCATCACACTAAACATGGTTCATTTTAGTTCTTTGGATTATGTTGGGGGTGATTAATGCAAGTGTTGTGAGAAGCTTTTGATTCCCAAGGTCACCAAATGGTACGAGGGAAGAGCATACACTTTTCACACTACAAGCACAAATCAAGAAAATACTTCACACAAATTAGATTGATTTTCTTGATTATATGAGTGAAGAATGCAGATTGTTGTTCTTTTTAATCTAATGATTTTATTGATGCAATTTGTGGTTCTTTTTAAAGCCCAAAATTGAAATGTTTTGATAGTTGTTGTTGGCACACACTTGTCAATTTTAGAACACCAAATTCAAATATTTTCTAAGCTAAGGCACACAAGGATTCTTTTTAGGTGCACCAAATGAAATGTTTGATTATTTTTTGTTTGTCAAGTAAGATTGATTTTATGCACCAAATTCAAGTGTTTTCTAAGCTAAGAAAAATAAAGGTTCCTTTTAATGCACCAAAGAAGATGTGTCTAATCTACTAAATCCCTGCAAAAGATGTTAGTAGTTTTCAAGATGATGGTCTTGGATGACCTATAGAAAATAGACCCAACCCTGCACAGACCCCTAAGCTAGTACAGAAAAATAGTGCCAAAACAGAGGCAAGATAGCACTAATACAGAAGATAGCGCTAATACAGAAAATAGCGCTAATCCAGAGGCAAGATAGCGCTAATACAAAAGATAGCACTAATACAAATATAGCGCTAATACAGAAGATAGCACTAATATAGAAAATAACGCTAATACATAAGCAATATAGCGCTAAAACAGAAGATAGCACCACTTTGCACAGAAGTTCAGTTTGGTCGATTTGTCTTAGACGAAGGCGCCGCTCTGGGTGCCGATAGCACCAATACAACATAGAGTTGGTCAATGGATGATTTTAGAAAAAAATTGCCATAGTTTCTCCTTGCTTCTGCATAAAACCTATAAAACCTGAGAGATAAAATGCTTGAAAATCCAAAAAACAAGAAAAAGAGTGTTAGATTTGAGTTGAAGATGAGGGGATTGCTGTGCTACAAATAGTGCTAAAATAGGCAGAGAATAGCACCAAAACGTAAGTATAATGGTGCCACTGCGTAGAGAGATGGCGTCAATCTGTAAAAAAATATCTTTCACAAAAAAAAACTCACAAGATAGTTAGATTGGGACCTTGTGGGTCCCACCGGGCGTGCCAATGTGATCTATGAGAACAAAATGAAGTCTTAAATATGAATCAAATACAAAACACAAATGATTATACCTTCCTTTTGACTCACAAATCCAAGAGGGAAGGAGTTGCACCCATGAGCTCCTCAGATTTTACCCAAGACTAGAATGTATGTGGATTGCTCAATGCTTTTCAACACAATAGGATGAGAGACAAGTGGATTCAAATAGAGATTGAGATGGGATGAGGCATGATTTTGGCATTATGGTAGTATGATGATGAGATTGTGGAGAGATTTTGGCAGAGGTTTGATACATGAAGAAGTCCCTCCCAATGGCTTAGGTGAGGGTCTCATTTATAGAGTTTTAGAAATGAGGATGGAGGGTGAAGATTGAAAGATGAGATCAAGGGATAGGAATAAAAGTAAATCTTTTATTCATTTTGGGGAAAGGGGTGATTAAATAAGGTATGGGTGTGAAGGAATATTTATGAATTAAAGATTCATATGGGGAATGGCAAATGAATTAAAAAATTCATTTGGCGATAAGAGATGATAAATGAGGTATGGGGGTGGTAATGGGTTTGTAAGAGAAGTAAATGTGATGTGTGATATGTTTCAATTTTTTATTTGGAGGATGTGGGGAAGGGTGTTAAACAAGGTTTGACCACCCAAATAAAGGGGTTGGGATTAATCAAACATAGGTTTTGTTTAATTAATCCTAGGGCTAGGATGAGGTAGGGTAGGGTAGGGTAGGGTAGGTCAATTAGTAGGCTAGATTAATTAGATAAGAATGATTTATCTAATTAATAGGGATTAGGGAGATGGACAAAATAGCCAAATAAATATTAGAAATATTTATTTAATAGATGAGGATAGTGTTGTAAGGTCTAGTGATAAATTAAATGAATTAATTGATCACAAGGGATAGACAGATGGTTAGGGATTAATTGAATTTATTCAATCAACAGGAGGGATAAATTGGTTTGCAGAGCAAGTCAATTTTAGGTGTCTACAGTCTTAAATCCAAGTAAAAATGATGCTAAGTTGAAGAAATCATCGTCACGATTTCGGTGCCCCTCGTTTTGCCTCGATTGGAGCTCATACAAGCAATATATGGTGAGTCAAAGTTGAGGGTTGACCATGCTAACTAGATAGTATAATGATGATGTCAACATGCTGACAAGGCAGGTGGAGTGGCAGTTGTTGACGCGGCAAGTCTAGAATTTGACACGTTGTAAATGGGGCGTCTGATTCAGCAGATGATGTGGCAGGTCTAAATATGTGGACCAATCCAGCATGACACGTGTCACTAACAAAAGAATGAGGTAATGCAACGTGGCCCAATGATTAGGTGCCATGTGGCACATGTGGAGGTTTGATTGTTAAAAGGTTAGTTTTTAGAGGTCGAATCCCTGACCTCCTGCTTGCTATTTTCACTCTCCACCAGTATACCATGTGGCTTTCTTTTCTACATATACGGGCCTCCTTTCTATTTAAAGAATGATAATATAAGTGAATCCTTATAAAAGGTGGTCGGGTGGTTTGAACCCCCAATGGGGAATAATGATCCAGATGGATACTAAAGAACTAAAAATTTTGCAGTCTCAGAACCTGACAGAATCAACATTATTGGAAAGAGGTTGCTCACACGATCCTAATAAAACTTGAATGGGCTCAAAAGGAGTTTGTATACAGAAGTTATGTGCAGTCAAAGGTTCAGTCAAACAGATGAATCAAGCATTCAAAAAGGTGAATAATTGATTATCTCAAATCTAATAAAAAATGATGCAAAGTTGAAGAGTTCGTCGCCATGATTTCGACGCTGCTCATTTCACCTCGATTGAAGCTCATACGAGCAAGATATGGCCAGTCAAAGTTGAGGGTTGACCATGTCGACTAGACAGTACAATGATGACATCAACATGTTGACATGATAGACATAGTGGCAGTTGTTGGTGTGGTAGGTCCAGAGGTTGACACGTGGCATATGGCGTCATCTGAGTCAACAGATAACATGGAAGGTCTGAAGATGTGGACCAATCCAGCATGACACGTGTCATTGACAGTCGAATGAGGTAATTCCATGTGGCCTAATGATTGGGTGCCACGTCGTATATGTGGTGGTTTGATTGTTAAAAGGTTGGTTTGTGGGGTCGAACCTTGCTATTTTCACTCCACCAATATAACAAGTGGCTTTCTTTGCTACATATATGGGCTTCCTTTCTATTTAAAGAATGATAATAGAAACAAATCCCTATAAAAGGGGGTTGGGTGGTTTGAACCCCCAGTGGGAAGTAATGATCTAAATGGATCCAAAAGATCAAAAAAATTTGTAGTCTCAGAACCAGATGGAATGAACGTCATTGGAAAGAGGTCGCTGACACGATCGTGACGCAACTTGAATGGGCTCAAAAAGAGTTCATATGCATAAGTTATGTGCAGTCAAAGGTTCGGTCAAACAGGTGAATCATGTGTTCAAAAAGGTGAAAAATTTATTGTCTCAAATCCAAGCAAAAATGATGCCAAGTCGAAAAGATCGTCGTCCTGATTCTGACGCCATTCATTTTGCCTTGATCGGAGCTTGTACAAGCAAGATATGGCCGGTCAAAGTTGAGGGTTGACCATGGTGACTAGACAGTAAAATGATGATGTCATCATGCTGACATGGCAGACACAGTGGCAGTTGTTGGCGTGGTAGGTCTAGATGTTGACATGTGGCAGCATCTGACTCAATAGATGTTGTGACAGGTCTGAAGATGTGGACCAATTCAACATGACACGTATCACTGATGGATGAATGAGCGAATGCCAAGTGGCCCAATGATTGGGTGCCATGTGGCATATGTGGCGATTTATTTGTTAAAAGGTTGGTTTGTGAGGGTCAAACCCTGATCTCTTACTTCCTATTTTCACTTTCCACCAATATACCAAGCGACTTTCATTGATACATATACGGACCTCCTTTTTATTTAAATAATAATAATAGTTACAAATCCCTATAAAAATAGGATTGGGTGGTTTCAACCCCCAGTGGGGAGAAATGATCTAGGTGGATCTAGGAGACCTAAAAATCTTGTACTCTCAGAACATAACAGAATCAACATCATTGGACAGAGGTTGCTAACACAATCCTAATGCAACTTGAACACGCTCAAAAGGAGTTCATATGCAGAAGTTATGTATAGTCAAAAGTTCAGTTAAACAGGTTAATCAGGCGTTCGAAAAGGTGAAAAATTGATTGTCTCAAATCCAAGCAAATATGATGCCAAGTCGAAGAGCTCGTCGCCATGATTCTAATGCTGCTCATTTCGCCTCGATCAGAGCTCATACAAGCAAGATATGGCTTGTCAAAGTTGAGAGTTGACCATGTTGACTAGATAGTACAATGATGATGTCAGCATGCTAACATGGCAAACATTGTGGCAATTGTTGACGTGGCAGAACCAGAGTTTGACATGTGGCAAATGGCAGCATCTAAGTCAACATATGACGTGGCAGGTCTGAAGATGTGGACCAATCCAGTGTGACATGTGTCACTGATGGATGAATGAGGTAATGCCACGTGGCCCAATGATTGGGTGCCACTTGGCACATGTGACGGTTTGATTGTTAAAAGGTTGGTTTGTGGGGGTCAAACCCCTGACCTCCTACTTTTTTTTTTCATTCTCCACCAATATGCCAATCGGCTTTCTTTGCTAAATATACGGGCCTCCTTTCTATTTAAAGAATGATAATAGAAAGGAATCCCTATAAAAAGGGGTCAGGTGGTTTGAACCCCTAATGGGAAGGAATGATTTAAATGGATCTAGAAGACCTAAAAATTTTATAGTCTCAGAACTTGATGGAATCAGCGTCATTGGAAAGAGGTCGTTGGCACGATCCTAACGCAACTTGAACAGGCTCAAAAGGAGTTCGTATGCAGAAGTTATGTGCAGTCAAAGGTTGGGTCAAATAGGTGAATAATGCGTTGAAAAAGGTAAAAAATTAATTGTCTCAAATCCAAGCAAAAATGATGCCAAGTCAAAGAGCTCGTCGCGATGATTTTGACGCCTCTAGTTTCGCTTTGATCAAAGTTCGTACGAGCAAGATATGGGCGGTCAAAGTTGAGGGTTGACCATGTTGACTAGACAGTACAATGATGATGTCATCATACTGACAGAGTGGCAGTTGTTGGTGTGGCAGGTGTAGATGTTGACACCTGGCAGATGGTGGCATCTGACTCAACAGATGACATGGCAGGTTTGAAGATGTGGACCAATCTAGTGTGACACGTGCCACTGACATATGAATTAGCGAATGCCACGTGGCCCAATGATTAGGTTTCACGTGGCACATGTGGCAATTTTCTTGTTAAAAGGTTGGTTTGTGCGGGTCAAACCGTTGACCTCTTGCTTCCTATTTTAACTCTCCGCCAATATACCAAGCGGCTTTCATTGCTACATATACGGGCCCCCTTTCTATTTAAAGAATGATAATAGAAACAAATCCCTATAAAAGGGGGTCCGGTGGTTTGAACCCCCAGTGGAGAGGAATGATCTACGTAGATCCAAAAGACCTAAAAATCTTATAGACTGAGAACTTGACGGAATTAGCATCATTGTAAAGAGGTTGCTGACACAATCCTAACGCAACTTGAACGGGCTCAAAAGGAGTTCGTATGCAGAAGTTATATGGAGTCAAATGTTTGGTCAAACAGGTGAATCAAGCGTTCAAAAATATGAAAAATTGATTGTCTCAAATCCAAAAATAAATGATGCCAAGTCGAAGAGCTCGTCGCCATGATTTTGACCGCATTCGATCTCTTCGATCGGAGCTCGTACGAGCAAGATATGGCTGGTCAAAGTTGTGGGTTGACCATGTTGACTAGATAATACAATGATGACGTCAGCATGCTGACATAGCGACACAGTGGCAGTTATTGACGTGGCAGGTCCAGAGGTTGACACATGGCAAATGGTGGCATCTAAGTCAGTAGATGACGTGGCAAGTCTGATGATGTGGACCAAGGAAACGTGACACATGTCACTAATGAATGAATGATGTAATGCCACATGGCCCAATGATTGGGTGCCACGTGGCACATGTGGCAGTTTGATTGTTAAAAGATTGGTTTGTGGGGGTCGAACCTGTAGACACCTAAAATTGGCTTGCTTTGCAAACTAATTTTCCATATCTCTACACCCTCATTATTCCTCCTATTAATTAAATAAATTTATTTTATTTAATTAATTTATCCCTCATTGTCTACCTTGACCATTTACCCACTCCTTCTGATAAATTAATTTATTTAATTTATCACTTTTACCTTACAACATTATCCTCATTTGATTAAATAAATATTCACAATATTTATTTAGTTAAATTGTCCTTTTTCCTAATCCTTATTAATTAGATAAATCATGGTTATCTAATTGATCTAGCCTACTAATTGACCTACCCTAAGCTACCTTAGCCTACCTATCCCCTAGACCTAGGTTAATTAAGCTAAACACTCAATTAACCTTGCTTATCCCCTTCTTCCATGCACCTTTTGAATAAAAATCAATCTTTTATTCAAAGGGTCAAATCCCCCTTAACCCTCATTTATCACTCTCTTACACATGTAAGAGTACCATCTTCACATCTCCACATAAAGGTGAATTAAAAATTCACTTGTCATGTCCCCTCTTCCCAAAATGAATCTTTTATTCATTTTAATCCTCCACACCTTTCCCCATGTGAATTTAAAATTCACTTTTAATGAGAGCCCTCCAATCCCATTGACCAAGTTTCAACCCTTGATCTCCCTCATCCACTCTCCTTGTGACACTTGTCACAAGGCTATGGCTTTAATCCTAACCCTAACTCTCATTGATTCCTAGCCCTTGATCTCACCTTCTAATCCTGACCCTCCATCCTCATTCCCAAAACTCTATAAATGAAACCCTCTCCAAGCCATTTTAGAGAGACTCAATCATGCACCAAACCTCTGCCAAAATCTCTCCACAATCTCCTTATCATGCCACCATAATGTCAAAATCTTGCCTCAATCCCATCTAATCTATCCATCCACCTCGTCTCTCATCTACGTTTGTGTTGAAAAGCTTTGAGCAATCCACATTAGTCACACTGATCATGGGAACAAGCTTGAGGAGCTCTTGGGTGCATCTCCTTCCCGCATAGATTTGTGAGGTCTTCATGAAGGTATAATCATTTTGTTTATGCATTAGATTAGTTTTATCTTCATTTAGATTTCACAGATCACAGAACCCCTAACCTCCTGTTTGCTATTTTCACTTTCCACCAATATACCAAGCGGCTTTCTTTGCTACATATACGGGCCTCCTTTCTATTTAAAGAATGATAATAGAAATAAATCCCTATAAAAGGGGGTTGGGTGGTTTGACCTCAAGTAGGGAATAATGATCCAGATGGATACAGAAGAACTAAAAATTTTGTAGTCTCAAAACCTTACGGAATCAACATCATTGGAAAGAGGTCGTTGATATGATCCTGATGCAACTTGAATGGGCTCAAAAGGAGTTCGTATGCAGAAGTTATGTGCAGTCAAATGTTTGGTCAAACAGGCAAATCAGATGTTCAAAAAGGTAAAAAATTGATTGTCTCAAATCCAAACAAAAATGATGCCAAGTCGAAGAGCTCATCATCACGATTTTGATGCCGCTCGTTTCGCCTCGATCGGAGTTCATACGAGCAAGATATGGCTGGTTAAAGTTGAGGGTTAACCATGCTGACTAGACAATACAATGATGATGTCAACATGTTGACATGGCAGACATAGTAGCAGTTGTTGGTGTAACAGGTCCAGAATTTGACACGTGGCAAATGGCGGCATTTGAGTCAGCAGATGACGTGGCAGTTCTGAATATGTGGACCAATCCAATGTGACACGTGTCACTGACGAAAGTATGAGGTAATGCCACATGGCCGAATGATTGGATGCCACGTGGAACATGTGGCGGTTTGATTGTTAAAAGGTTGGTTTGTGGGGGTCGAACCTCTGACGTCCTGGTTGCTATTTTAACTCCAACAATATACCAAGTGGATTTTCTTTGCTACATATAAGAGCCTCCTCTCTATATAAAGAATGATAATAGAAACGAATCTCTTTAAAGGGGGTTGGGTGGTTTGAACCCTCAGTAGGGAATAATGATCCAGATGGATACATAAGAACTAAAAATTTTGTAGTCTCAGAACTTTACAGAATCCACATCATTGGAAAGAGGTCGTTGACATGATCCTGACGCAACTTGAATGGGCTCAAAAGGAGTTCGTATGCAAAAGTTATGTGCAGTCAAATGTTCAATCAAACAGGTTAATCAGACATTCAAAAATGTGAAAAATTGATTGTCTCAAATCCAAGCAAAAATGATGCCAAGTAGAGGAACTCGTCGTCATGATTTCGACGCCGCTCGTTTCACCTCGATCGGAGCTCGTACCTGCAAGATATGGACGGTCAAAGTTGAAGGTTGACTATGTTGACTAAATAGTACAATGATGACATCAACATGCTTACATGGTAGACACAGTGGCAGTTGTTGACGTGGTAGGTCCAGAGGTTGGCACGTGGCAGATGGCGTCATCTGAGTCAGCAAATGACGTGGCAGGTCTGAAGATGTGGACCAATTCAGCGTGACATGTGTCACTGACGGACGAATGAGGTAATTCCATGTGGCCTAATGATTGGGTGCCATGTGGCATGTGGCAGTTTGATTTTTAAAAGGTTCGTTTGTGGGGTCGAACCTTGCTATTTTCACTCTCCCCTAATATACCAAGTGGCTTTCTTTGCTACATATATGGGCTTCCTTTTTATTTAAAGAATGATAATAGAAACGAATCCCTATAAAAGGAGGTCGGGTGGTTTGAACCCCTAGTGGGAAGGAATGATCTAAATGGATCCAGAAGATCTAAAAATTTTACAGTCTCAGAACTTGACAGAATCAGCATCATTGGAATGAGGTCGCTGGCATGATCCTGACGCAACTTGAATGGGCTCAAAAGGAGTTCGTATGCAGAAGTTATGTGCAGTCAAAGGTTCAGTGAAATAGGTGAATCATGCGTTCAAAAAGGTGAAAAATTTATTATCTTAAATCCAAGCAAAAATGATACCAAGTCGAAGAGCTCATCTCCATGATTCTGAAGCCGCTTGTTTCACCTTGATCGGAGCTCGTACGAGCAAGATATGGCTGGTCAAAGTTGAGGGTTGACCATCCTCACTAGATAGTAAAATGATGACATCATCATACTGACATGACAGACACAGTGGTAGTTGTTGGCATGGCAGGTCCAGATGTTGACACGCGGTAGATGGCAGTATCTGACGGAACAGATGACATGACAGGTCTGAAGATGTGGACTAATCTAGCGTGACATGTGTCATTGGCGGACGAATGAGCGAATGCTACATGGCCCAATGATTGGGTGCCACGTGGCACATTTGGTGATTTGCTAGATAAAAGGTGGGTTTGTGGGGGTCGAACCCCTGACCTCCTGCTTCCTATTTTCACTCTCCACCAATATACCAAGCAGCTTTCATTGCTACATATACGGGACTCCTTTCTATTTAAAGAATGATAATAGAAACAAATCCCTATAAAAGGGGGGGTTGGGTGGTTTGAACCCCTAGTGTGGAGGAATGATTTAGGTGGATCCAGAACACCTAAAAATCTTGCAATCTCAGAACCTGACAGAATTAGTATCATTGGAAAGAGGTCGCTGAGACGATCCTAATGCAACTCGAACGGGCTCAAAAGGAGTTCGTATGCAAAAGTTATGTGCAGTCAAAGGTTCGGTCAAACAGGTTAATCAAGAATTTGAAAAGGTGAAATTTTTTTTCTGAAATCTAAGAAAAAAAGATGCCAAGTCGAAGAGCTCATCGCCATGATTCTGACTCAGCTCATTTCGCCTCGATCAGAGCTCGTACAAGCAAGATATGACTGGGCAAAGTTAAGGGTTGACCATGCCCAGTAGATAGTACAATGATTACATTAGCATGCTGACATGGTAGACATAGTGGCAGTTGTTGACGTGGCAGATCCAGAGTTTGACACATGGTAGATGGCAGCATCTGAGTCAGCAGATGACATGGCAGGTCTGAAAATGTGGACCAATCCAGCGTGACACGTCAGTTGCGGACGAATGAGGTAATGCTAGGTGGCCCAATGATTGGGTGCCACATGACACATGTGGCGGTTTGATTGTTAAAATGTTGGTTTGTGGGGGTCGAACCCCTGACCTCTTGCTTGGTATTTTTACTCTCCAAAATACCAAGTGTCTCTCTTTGCTACATATACGGGCCTCCTTTCTATTTAATGAATGATAATAGAAACGAATCCCTATAAAAGGGGGTCGGGTGGTTTGAACCCCCAGTGGGGAGGAATGATACAAGTGGATACATAAGAACTAAAACTTTTTCTATCTTAGAACCTAACTGAATCAACATCATTGGAAAGAGGTCACTGACACGATCCCGACGCAACTTGAACGGGCTCAAAAGGAGTTCGAATGAAGAAGTTATGTGCAGTTAAAGGTTTGGTTAAACAGACATTCAAAAAGTTGAAAAATTGATTGTCTCAAATCCAAGAAAAAATGATGCCAAGTCGAAGAACTCATCACCACGATTTTGACGCCGCTTGTTTCGCCTCGATCAGAACTCGTACGAGCAAGATATGGCCGGTCTGATGATGTGGACCAATCTAGTGTGACACGTGTTACTGAAGAATGAATGAGGTAATGCAACGTGGCCTAATGATTGTGTGCCACATGGCACATGCGGTGGTTTGATTGTTAAAAGATTGGTTTGTGGGGGTTGAACCCCTGACCTTCTGCTTTCTATTTTCACTCTCCACTAATATACTAAGCAGCTTTCTTTGCTACATATACGGGCCTCTTTTCTATTTAAAGAATGATAATAGAAACAAATCCCTGTAAAAGGGGGTCTGGTGATTTGACCTGCAAGTGGGGAGGAATGATCTAGGTAGATCCAGAAGACCAAAAAATTTTGCTCAAAAGGATCCTAACACAACTTGAACGGGCTCAACAAGAGTTCGTATGCAGAAGTTATGTGCAGTCAAAGGTTCGGTCAAATAGGCAAATCAGGGGTTCAAAAAGGTGAAAAATTGATTGTCTCAAATCAAAGCAAAAATAATGGCAAGTCGAAGAGCTCGTCGTCATGATTTCGACGCCACTCGTTTCGGCTCGATCGGAGCTCATATGAGCAAGATATGGCCGGTCAAAGTTGAGGGTTGACCATGCTAACTAGACATACAATGATGACATCAGCATGCTAAGATGGCAGACAGAGTGGCAGTTGTTGATACGGGAGGTCGAGAGTTTGACAAGTGACAGATGGCGGTATCTGAGGTAGTAGATGACGTGGCAGGTCTGAAGATGTGGACTAATCTAGCGTGACACGTGTCACTGACGGATGAGTGAGGTAATGCCATGTGGCCTAATGATTGGGTGCCACGTGGCAGTTTGATTGTTAAAAGGTTAGTTTGTGGCTTCGAACCTTGCTATTTTCACTCTCCACCAATATACCATGCGGCTTTCTTTGCTACATATACGGCATTCCTTTCTATTTAAAGAATGATAATAGAAATGAATCTCTATAAAAGGGGGTCATTTGGTTTGAACCCCCAGTGGGAAGGAATGATCTAAATGGATCTAGAAGATCTAAAAATTTTGCAGTCTCAGAATCTGAAGCAATCAGTGTCATTGGAAAGAGGTCACTGGCCCGATCCTGATGCAACTTGAATGTGCTCAAACAAAAATGATGCCAAGTCGAAGAGCTCCTCGCAACGATTCCAACGCCACTCGTTTCACTTTGATCAGAGCTCTTAGGAGCAAGATATGGTCGGTCAAAGTTGAGGGTTGACCATGCTGACCAGACAGTACAATGATGATGTCATCATGTTGACATGGTAGACACAGTGGCAGTTGTTGGCGTGGCATGTTCAGATGTTGACACATGGCAAATGGTGGCATCTGACTCAACAGATGACGTGGCAGGTCTGAAGATGTGGACCAATCTAGCCTGACACGTGTCACTGATGGACGAATGAACAAATGCTACGTGGCCCAATGATTGGGTGCCACGTGGCAGATATGGTAATTTGTTTGTTAAAAGGTAGGTTTGTGGGGGTCGAACCCCTGACCTCCTGCTTGCTTTTTTCACTCTCAACCAATATACCAAGCAACTTTCTTTGCTACATATACAGGCCTCCTTTTTATTTAATGAATGATAATAGAAACAAATCCTTATAAAAGGGGGTCGGGTTGTTTGAACCCCCAGTGGGGAGGAATGATCTAGGTGGAGACAGAAGAACTAAAAATTTTAAAGTCTTCAAACCTGACAGAATCAACATCATTGGAAAGGGATCGCTGACACGATCCTGAGGCAACTTGAACGGGCTCAAAAGGAGTTCGTATAAAGAAGTTATGTTTAGTCAAAGGTTTAGTCAGACAAGTGAATCAGGCATTCAAAAAGTTGAAAAATTGATTGTCTCAAATCCAAGCAAAAATAATGCCATGTCAAAGAGCTCGTCACCATGATTCTAACGCTGCTTGTTTCGCCTCGATTGGATCTCGTATGAGCAAGATATGGCTGGTCAAAGTTGAGGGTTGACCATGCTGACTAGACAATACAATGATGATGTCAGCATGCTGACATGGTTGACATAGTGGCAGTTGTTGACGTGGTAGGTCCAGAGGTTGACACATGCCAGATGGTAGCATCTAAATTAGCAGATGACGTGGCAGGTCTTATGATGTGGACCAATCTAGCGTGACACGTGTCACTGATGGATGAATGAGGTAATGCCACGTGGCCCAATGATTGGGTGCCACATGGCACATGTGGCGGTTTGATTGTTAAAATATTAGTTTTTGCGGGTCGAACCCCTAACCTCTTGCTTGCTATTTTCACTCTCCACCAATATACCAAACGACTTTCTTTGCTACATATACGGGCCTCCTTTCTATTTAAAGAATGATAATAGAAACAAATCCCTATAAAAGGAGGTTGGGTGGTTTGAACCCCAAGTGGGGAGGAATGATCCAGGTGGATCCAGAAGACCAAAATTTTTTGCAATTTGAGAATATGATGGAATCAACATCATTGGAAAGAGGTTGCTGACATGATCCTAACGCAATTTGAACGAGCTCAAAAGGAGTTCGTATGCGGAAGTTATGTGCAGTCAAAGGTTCGGTCAAATAGGCGAATCAAGCATTCAAAAAGGTGAAAAATTGGTTGTCTCAAATCTAAGCAAAACTAATGCCAAGTCGAAGAGCTCTTTGTCATGATTTTGACGCTACTCGTTTCGCCTCGATCGGAGCTCATACGAGCAAGATTTGGCCGGTCCAAGTTGAGGGTTGACTATGCTGACTAGACAGTACAATGATGACTTCAGCATGTTGACATGGCAGATAAAATGACAGTTGTTGAAGTGGCAGGTCCAGAGTTTGACATGTGGCATATGGCGGCATCTGAGTTAGTAGATGACGTGGCAGGTCTGAAGATGTTGACCAATCCAGTGTGACACATGTCACTGACGGAAGACTAAGGTAATTCTACGTGGCCCAATGATTGGGTGCCACGTGGTACATGTGGTGGTTTGATCATTAAAAGGCTGGTTTGTGGGGGTGGAACCCCTGACCTCCTGCTTTCTTTTTTCACTCTCCACCAATATACCAAGCGACTTTCTTTGTTACATATACATGCCTCCTCTCTATTTAAAGAATGATAATAGAAATGAATCCTTATAAAAGGGGGTCGGGTGGTTTGAACCCCAGAGGGGAATAATGATCTAGATGGATACACAAGAACTAAAAATTTTGCAGACTCAGAACTTGACGGAATCAACATCATTGGAAAGAGGTCGCTGACACAATCCTAACACAACTTGAATGGGCTCAAAAGGAGTTCGTATGCAGAAGTTATGTATAGTCAAAAGTTCGGTCAAACAAGCGAACCAGACATTCAAAAGCGTGAAAAATTGATTGTCTCAAATCCAAGAAAAAATAATGCCAAGTCGAAGAGCTCATTGCCACAATTTTGACGACGCTTGTTTCACCTCGATCGGAGCTCGTACGAGCAAGATATGGCCGGTCAAATTTGAGGGTTGGCCATGTCGACTAGACAGTACAATGATGACATTAGCATGTTGACATGGCAGACACAGTGGTAGTTGTTGATGTGGTAGGTCCAAAGGTTGACATGTGGTAGATTGAAGCATCTGAGTCAATAGATGATGTGGCAGGTCTGAAGATGTGGACCAATTCAACATGACATGTGTCACTGACGGACGAATGAGGTAATACCATGTGGCCTAATGATTGCGTGCCACGTGGCACATGTGGTGGTTTGATTTTTAAAAGGTTGGTTTGTGGGGTCAAACCTTGCTAGTTTCACTCTCCACCAATAAACCAAGTGGCTTTCTTTGCTACATATACGGGTTTCCTTTTTATTTAAAGAATGATAATAGAAACGAATCCCTATAAAAGGGGGTCGGGTGGTTTGAACACCCAGTGGGAAGGAATGATCTAAATGGATCTAGAAGACCTAAAAATTTTCTAGTCTCAGAACTTGATGGAATCAACGTCATTGGAAAGAGGTTGCTGGCACGATTCCGACGCAACTTGAACGAGCTCAATAGAAGTTCGTATGCAGAAGTTATGTGCAGCCAAAGGTTTGGTCAAACAGGCGAATAATGCATTCAGAAAGGTGAAAAATTTATTGTCTCAAATCCAAGAAAAAATAATGCCAAGTCGAAGAGCTCGTCGCCACGATTCTGTGTTAAGAATCTGTGTTTAACCCTTCTCTTTACTTTGTTAGTATATTGTTGTTGGACGCATATGTTTTGTAAGTCATCCCATGAGTATATTGTATTATCCCACATTCATGGGGAGTAATAGTTGTTTAGATTATACTTAGTATATAAGTATGTGTTGAGGCCAATGAAGGCATCCACGAGTTTATTGTATTGAGCTTGCTCAAAGAAGGTTTCCCCTTCGTAGTGGCCTACGATCAATAAATTCCTTCTATGTTCTTCTATTTTTGTTATTTCGTACATTTTCATTATTTTGTTGTAGGAGGTTCCTCTCATCTGGCATCAGAGCACTTTCTTGGGCTCGTTGGGTGGAATTTCTGCCGAATTTTTTTTGTAGTGGCCTCCAGGCACTGTGATTATTGCAGTAGTTCTTTTTCCTTTGCATATGTATTGTTCATTTCAATTGCAGGTTCGGATCAGGGAATAATCCCTATTTGCTTAACTGTGGGAAGTGCCTAGGCATAGCCCTAAAACTCATTGTGAGGAGTACCACAGGAACCTCGAAGTAGCTAGCCCATTGAGAGGACTTGCCAATGAAAAGGGCAACGGCCCCTACCTGATTGACTAGTTCCCATCTGTGAGGTAAACCAAGAGCTGTTGTTTGTGGCAAAGCGGTTATTAGTTTTACCTGAGCTGTGGAGTGAGGGGTATTGACCCAATACGTAAGCCGTTAGACAGCATTGGTAGTTGAGTGAATCCCCTGAGCATTTAGGAAGCCGAACATACTTGGGGTCCATAACTATTGCCAGCTAATAAATCATAGATTGCATTTGTCCAGAGCCATTGCAGATCATTTCCAGAAAAAAATAAAATAATAAATAAAAAAAATCCTGGTTATGGTTGTCACCCGCGCAGGAGCAAAAAACATGGAGGATGAACTTGCAGTCCTCGATCCAAATTCCAAGATCTGGATGAAAAAATTCCGGCCTCAATCTTCAGTATTCAGCCATGAACAATAGATGGCAGCCAGAGTCTTCTGCAGACATTGGGTTCTCTTCTTCCAGCAATTTTCGTGGGCTGAAGCTTGATTTTTCTCGTTTTAATGGTGGTGATCCGACTGGATGAATATATCAGGCAGAACAATATTTCAGTCTACATAATACTTTTGATGTCAACAAAGTCCCACTTGCATCCTTTCATTTGGAACATGAAACCCTTCAATGGTTCCATTGGTACATCAAGGCTCATGAAGAGCCAAAATGGACAGATTTTTGTAAACTCATTTTGCAATGATTTGGCCCTAGTACTTTTGATGACTTCACAGGAGCACTCACTAAACTTCACAAAACTGGCACTGTGAGAGAATATCAGACAAAATTTGAGAAACTGGCCAATCACACAGAGGGATTGTCTGATGAATTATTCAGGAGTTGTTTTGTCAGTGGTCTAAAGGATGCAATCCGATCTGAGGTTAAAATGTTCCGTCCCAGCACAATGATGGAAGTCCTGGGGTTGGCTAAGTTGGTGGAGCAGAAATATGGTTTCCCATAGACCTCCAATCATGTTAGCTCCTAGAACAACTCCTATCAAGCATTTGTCTAAAGTAGAGATGCGGGCATGTAGAGAAAAAGGGCTTTGTTATAATTGTGATAAGAAATTCACTCGGGGACATAAATGTGTTGAGTAAAAGCTCTATCTCTTGGATGTGGATTCTCTACCTGCAACTAAAGTTTATGAAAATACTCAGGATATAGTAGATGATCAGATTGACATTCAGCAGCTGCCTGTTGACCCTCCTTCTCAGGAAGACCACCCAGAGATCTCTCTCCATGCTTTAGCAGGAGTCACCACCCCACAAACCATGCAGGTCAAGGGTTACTTCAAGAAGCTCCCCCTTACAATACTCATTGATTCTGGTAGCACTCATAACTTCATTGACCCTCGGATTGCCAAACAGGTTGATTGTTTTGTCCATCCTTGCTCTAGCTTTGAAGTCATGATTTCCAATGAAGGCACATTACCTTGCAAAGGGAAGTGTCGCAATGTGCGTATCTCTATTGGAGATTATAACTTGCACTCTAACATGTTTGCCTTGCCCTTAGGTAGATGTTCTGTGGTTTTGGGTGCTCAAAGGTTACACACACTTGGACCCATCGTATGGGATTTTGCTGAACTTTGGACGCAGTTTTTAGACAATGGGCAAAAACATACATTGAAGAGCTTACAACCAAAGTCTCTCAGCATCATTAGTTCACATTGCATGGAAAAGCTCCTTAAGAAGAATTCACATGGTGTCATCTCTCAGCTCCATTCCGTTCAGATGCAACCATCAGCGGTCTCCACTACTCCTTTGGATCTACAAGTTTTGGATAGATATGCATGTGTCTTTGCTGAACCAGTGGGATTGCCACCTTCATGACCGGAGGACCATCATATTCTGCTCCTTCCTGGAAGCGTTCCTCCCAACATTAGGCCCTACTGCTACCCATTTCGCCAAAAGACAGAGATTGAGATGCTCGTTTGGGACTTACTGAAGCAAGGTATTATTCTCCCTAGTACTAGTTCCTTTTCTTCACTAGTTCTTCTTGTCTGGAAAAAAGATGGGTCATGGGGCCTCTGCATTGACTTCCGAGCACTTAATCACATCACAATCAAGGATAAGTTTCTGATTCCTGTTGTTGATGAGCTTCATGGCACTCATTTTTTCTCCAAGTTGGATCTTCGTTCTGGGCATCACCAAATTCAGGTTCATGAGGATGATATCTCTAAAATGGCTTTCCGCACGCATGATGGCCACTATGAGTTTTTGGTCATGCCCTTTGGCCTCACTAATGCTCCTTCCACATTCCAGGCATTGATGAATAAAATATTCTAGCCCTACTTGTGAAAATTTATTCTGCTCTTCTTTGATGATATCCTCATCTATAGTAAAACATGGGCTGAGCATCTCCAGCATTTGGATCTTGTACTACAACTTCTCTTTGATCATCATCTATGTGCAAAACAGTCTAAATGTGTTTTTGGGCAGGAGGAAGTGGAGTATCTCGGGCATATTATTTTAGCCCATAGGGTTCGAGTGGATCCTGCCAAAATAGATGCCATGAAAAATTGGCCGCATCCTCAGACACTCAAGAGTCTCCGTGGTTTTTAGGGACTAATTGGCTACTACCGCAAGTTTATCAAGAATTACGGGAAGATTGCAGCTCCATTAACAACTTTGTTGAAAAAGGATGCTTTTACATGGACACATGCTGCTGAGTGTACATTTGAAAAATTGAAACAAGCTATGTGTACTACACCTGTTCTAGCTATGCCAGATTTTTCCAAGACCTTCACTATTGAGAGTGATGCTTGCGGCAATGGACTTGGTGATGTTCTCCTTTAAGATGAACATCCCATTGCATTCACCAGTAAAGCCCTTTCAGGTAAGAATTTAGTACTCTCTACATATGGGAAGGAAATGATGGCTATTTTGCATGTCATACAGAAATAGCGGCCATAGCTATTAAGGAATCATTTCTACATCAAGACTGATCACCAGAGTTTGCAATATTTCTTGAAACAACGGGTCTCCTCCCCTACACAATAGAAATGGGTTAGCAAACTCATGGGTTATGACTATGAAATCACTTACAAGAAGGGTAAGGACAATATTGTGGTGGATGCTCTTTCTCACACATTTGATGACCACGCTTCTCTTTCAGCTATTTCTATGCCTATTCCAAATTGGTTGGAATCTGTCCAGCAAGGCTATGTCAATGACTCTTAATTATCTCAAATCATCCAACAGTTGGCCAATAACCCTTCTGTTGTACCGCATTACTCTTGGGATGGTTCTTCTCTGAGATACAAGGGTTGTCTGGTGCTTCCCCAGAGCACAGATCTTCAACAGGCTGTCTTCTATGACTCCATACTTCTCCATCGGCAGGGCACTCTAGGTTCCTCAAAACTTATGAGAGGGCACGACGTAACTTCTTTTGGAAGGGAATGAAAAGGGCAATTCAACAGATGGTGGCTGAATGTGATACTTGCCAGTGGGTGAAATGACACTCCTTCTTGGATTGCTCGCACCCTTGCCCATCCCTAGACGGATTTGGACAGATATTTCTATTGATTTCATTGAAGGGCTCCCTAAATCTGGAGGGGAAGACAATGATCTTGGTTGTGGTTGATTGCCTCTCTAAATATAGTCATTTTTGTGCCCTCATCCATCCCTATACCGCCTCCTCAGTTGCACAGATTTTCATGGACCAGATCTTCCATCTTCATGGAATCCCTTCTTCCATTGTCTTAGATCGTGATACAACTTTCACCATTAATTTTTGGATAGAACTATTTCGCCACACTGCAACAAACTGAAGATGAGTTTAGGGTATCACCCACAAACAGATGGTCAGACTGAAGTTATCAACAAATGTTTGGAAACTTACCTTCATTGTTTCACCTTAGAACAACATCATTAGTGGGCAAAGTGGCTCCCTCTCGCTGAATGGTGGTACAATACCTCCCACCACACTGCATCTAAAATGACTCCATATGAAGCAGTCTATGGTCAGGCACTACCAGTGCTCCTTCCATACACCCCCAGTAGTTCACCAGTTCAGGCAATTGATACGGTTCTCTGAACCCTAGATCATATTTTTCCCATTTTGTAGGACAATCTTCACATGGCAAGAAATTGAATGAAATAACAAGCCGATCAGCACCATTCTGAGAACACTTTTAAAGTAGGTGATATAGTTTTTCTTCATCTACATCCATACAAGCAATCCTCCTTGAAACTCAAAGGGCGTCATAAGCTGGATCAAAGTTCTATGGGCCATATAAGGTTCTTCAGAAGATTGGGTTAGTTGCTTATAAATTTGAGCTTCCTCCTTCCTGTGTTCATCCAATATTTCATGTCTCTTGTCTAAAGAAAGTTTTTGGCACCAACATTAGAGAACAAACCGTTTTACCAGAACTGGATAATGAAGGATCCATCATTTTGGAGCCAGAGGCAATCCTCGACAGGCGCACTCGTCAGCTTTGCTCTCGATCCATCACAGAGGTATTAATTCAATGGCACAGAATGCAACTAGAGGATGCTACATGAGAACCACTCCTTCAGATTCTACAACAATTTCCACATCTTACGCTTTGAGGACAAAGATTTTTTAAGAGGGAGGGGATGTTAGGAACCCATGTTTAACCCTTCTCTTTACTTTGTTAGTATATTGTTGTTGGACGCATATGCTTTGTAAGTCATCCCGTGAGTATATTGTATTATCCCACATTCATGGGGAGTAATAGTTGTTTAGATTAGACTTAGTATATAAGTACTTGTTGAGGCCAATGAAGGCATCCACGAGTTTATTGTATTGAGCTTGCTCAAAGGAGGTTGCCCCCTCAAAGTGGCCTGCGATCAATAAATCCCTTCTATGTTCTGCCATTTTTGTTATTTCGTGTATTTTCATTATTTTGTTGTAGGAGGTGTTGACACTCATTTTGACCAGGGGTTGATTTGTCATGATCAGGAGGTTTCTTCATTTGAAGCCTTTATCTTCTTGCCCATTTTTTCTAAGTGTTGGACCTCCTCAGCATTTTTCAACTGCAGCATCATGTTTTCCTGAGGAGGAGGTCATCATCATCATATTGTCTTCGATGATGGTCAGCATCATCGTGTTCTCCGTCGACCGGCTTCTCTTCGTCATCATCATATTTCAATATCGGGTGATGTTTGGTTATTATCCTGATCCTGCTGATGAGCCACAGTGCGCCCTGATTTGCTTGCGGGGGTGATTTCTCAAGTATCCGGTGATCTTCCAATTATCACCTTGCCCAAACATGATGATGATGTTGCCCCGATATCCTGAAGGGGTTATTCTCTAAGTTGTTCAACCTGACCTATTTCTTCTAAGGGTCGTCTTCATCATCATCATCATATTTCCAGTTATCACCGTGTCGCTTGCGAGGGTCATCATATTTTCTGCCTTCATGATATTTTCGCCGGGGTGATATTTTTATCATCGGGTGATCTTGGTTATGATCATCCTGATGATGTTGTTGAAGAGTTCTAAGTGCGACCCGATATTCACTAGGGTCATCATATTTCGAACGTCAGGATGATCTTAGTCAATATCATCCTGATGATGTTGTATCACTTCTTGTTCGTTGTTTCTTCATCCTGATGATGCTGACGTCATCCTTATCTCAGGGTGATATCTTTTTCTCTGCCTATCTGCATCATGATATTCCGAAGGAGGGGGTGATATTTTCATATCACCCGGATATATGTTTGTTTGTTCGAGCATCATGATAATGCTAATATTAAGGAGATATCCGCCTGCTTGCTTCGCGCATTATCTACTGGGGGTGATCTTTTCAAGCAGCATCATCATATTCAGTTATCGCCCCGATCTTACAGTGGAGCTACAGTGCAACCTGATATTTGAACATCAGGAGGATATTTCCAAATATCCGGTTGTCTTCCGAATATCATGATGATGTTAATATGATGATGACGTCATCAAGGTCCGCGGGGGTCATATTTCTAACAACTGATCATCTTGAAGAGACCTCCTGATATTTGCAAACATGATGATGACTTCATCCGGATATGAGGAGGTGCGCAGTAGGCAGATATGATGATGACGTCAGCAGGATATGATGATGACGTCATCAGGATGATCATCGGCCAGACTTTTGGTATAAGCTCAGCAGGAGGATGTTCCTCCGATGGATCAGGTTGTGCCGATTATCATGCAGGTTATATTTCAAATATCATGATGACGTCAGGGTGATATTTCGAACAACAGGATATCATGCTGCTGAGGGATGATGATGATGAGGTTATATACTAATGTCGTCAGGAGCAAAAGCACCGACATGATATATGCTCATGACCTAGTATATAAAGTGTTATTGAGGTCATCGTGGGGTGCATGTGGGATATTGTTATCCTGCATTTTCAAATATCATGATGATGAATCTCGGCGGGAAATGCTTGCGATAGTCTGTATGATGTTCTTCCCGAGGCCGCGGGTTGGTGCGCCATTAATGGCGAAGGTTGCAGAGGTATGGGCGATGGCGTGGGTCGATCTGGAACCCGACTGAAGGTGTCAATCAGCGGATGATGGCGCAGGGCTCGAGAAGTCTTCCTGTCTCCTCCCCTACCTGCTGCATTCAAGTTTGGGCGCCAATCTGGTTGTGTTTGAGCGCCATTTTCATGATACCGTGTATCTGGCGAGATTTTGGTCAACATTGTAATTAATTGCTGAGCACCTACCTGGCTGTTATAAGCAGGTTGTGTTGTTCATTTGAGGTTGTTGAAAGTTGTAGTTTTTTGGCTCTGTAATCCAAAACCAGCTGATCTGGTTGCTCTGTACAGTTTTTCTTGTGAGTTTATGTATCTCCTGTTGTAGGACTTGGCATGAATCCACTGGTTTCATGGTTGATCTTATATGAGTAATGCTACCTTAGCATGTGTTGTGTTAATTCTGTCTCCAGTATTGCATGTATCCTTCTTCTGGATCTGGATGTTTGCTTATGTTTAGATTCTAGAGCATAGAATTCCTATGTTGAATGTCTGATCTTTTAACCTCTGCTCAAGGGGCAGATTAAACTGTTTTCAGGTTGAACATTGGGAAGGGTATACTGCAGTAGGGATACCATAAGTAGAGATAGCTCAACACTCTATATTGGGAGATATCTGTAAGGCAGATATCATGTGTATCCCCCTAAAATCCAGTTTTAGCTATTTATGCTGATCATTCACAGGTGTATGTCTACCGACTCCAAGCCCTGGATAGGCACCAGTCATGCTGTGTTCTTGTGTTATACACCATGTCCAGCTTTGCATCCAAATTCATATCAAACCATTTCACACCTCCACCTGTTAGTTGTAGGAGTAGGATTAGGAACCCCCTGCATGCTCTCATACTCAACCAGACATCATGTCCAAGAATGTTGCCAGCCTTGTGATCTATCATACAGATCTTGGTCCATACATGAGAGCATTCTGCCTGCTGTTGTCAAGTTAGATCCTTCTATCTTTGAGCTAGTCAAGGTTACATCTTGAGTTATAGGGATACCCCCCTTGGTGCGGCAGAACCAGAAGTGAAGGGGAGGAGCTCACGCAACCTCCTGTATTCAGTTGGCCTGAATCTGCCTGTGCATTAGAAGTGGCAAACCCTAATGCTGATTCAGAAGGAATGTCAACAGGAGGCTCCTCTCATTCTGAAGCTGCTTGTTTCACCTTTATCGAAGCTCGTACGAGAAAGATATGGCCAGTCAAAGTTAAGGGTTGACCATGCTGACTAGACAGTATAATGATGACATCATCATGCTCACATGGCAGACACAGTGGTAGTTGTTGGCGTGGAAGGTCTGAAGATGTGGACCAATCTAGCGTGACACATTTCACTGATGGATGAATGAGTGAATGCCATGTGGCCCAATGATTAGGTGCCACATGGCACATGTGGTAATTGCTTGTTAAAAGGTTGGTTTGTGTGGGTCAAACCCCTGAACTCCTGCTTCCTATTTTCACTCTCCAACAATATACAAGCGGCTTTCATTGCTACATTTATGGGCCTCCTTTCTATTTAAAGAATGATAATAGAAACAAATCCCTGTAAAAGGGGGTTGGGTGGTTTGAACCCCCAGTGGGGAGGAATGATCTAGGTGGATCTAGAAGACCTAAAAATATTGCAGTCTCAGAACCTGACAGAATCAACATCATTGGAAAGAGGTTGCTGACATGATCCTAACGTAACTTGAACGGGCTCAAAAGGAGTTCATATGCATAAGTTATATGCAGTCAAAGGTTCGGTCAAACAAGCGAATCAGGGGTTCAAAAAGGTGAAAAATTGATTGTCTCAAATCCAAGCAAAATTGATGTCAAGTTGAAGAGCTCGTTGCCACGATGCTGACGCAGCTCGTTTCACCTTGATCAGATCTTGTACAAGCAAGATATGGATGGTCAAAGTTGAGTGTTGACCATGCCGACTAGATAGTACAATGATGATGTCTGCATGCTAACATGGCATACACAGTGGCAATTGTTGACGTGCAGATCCAAAGTTTGACACGTGGAAGATGGCGGCACCTGAGTCAGTAAATGACGTGGCAGTTTGAAGATGTGGACCAATCCAACATGACACATGTCACTGACGAACAAATGAGGTAATGCCACATGGCCCAATGATTGGGTGCCACGTGGCACATGTGGCTATTTGATTGTTAAAAGGTAGGTTTGTCTGGGTCGAACCCCTGACCTCCTAATTTCTTTTTTCACTCTCTACCAATATAGCAAGTGACTTTCTTTGCTACATATACAGGCCTCCTCTCTATTTAATGAATGATAATAGAAACGAATCCCTATAAAAGGGGGTCAGGTGGTTTGAAGCCCCAGTGGGGAGGAATGATCCAGGTGGATCTAGAAGACCAAAAAATTTTGCAGTCTGAGAACATTACATAATCAGCATCATTGGAAAGAGGTCGCTGACATGATCCTGACGCAACTTGAACGGGCTCAAAAGGAGTTCGTATGCAGAAGTTATGTGCAGTCAAAGGTTTGGTCAAATAGGTGAATTAGGCATTCAAAAAGGTGAAAAATTGATTATCTCAAATCCAAGAAAAAATGATGCTAAGTCGAAGAGCTCGTCGTCATGATTTCGAAGCTGCTTGTTTCACCTCGATCGGAGCTCGTATGAACAAGATATGGTCGGTCAAAGTTGAGGGTTGACCATGCTGACTAGACAATACAATGATGACATCAGCATGCTGACATGGTAGACACAGTCGCAGTTGTTGACGTGGCAGGTCTAGAGGTTGACACATGGCAGATGGCGGTATCTGAGTCAGCAGATGACGTGGCATGTCTAATGATGTGGAGCAATCCAGCGTGACACGTGTCACTGATGGATGAATGAGGTAATGCCCTGTGGCCCAATGATTGGGTGGCACGTGGCACATGTGGTGGTTTCATTGTTAAAAGATTGGTTTGTGGGGGTCGAACCCCTGACCTCCTGCTTGTTATTTCCACTCTCCACCAATATACCAAGCGGCTTTCTTTGCTACATATACGTGCCTCCTTTCTATTTAAAGAATGATAATAGAAACAAATCCCTATAAAAGGGAGTTGGGTGGTTTGAACCCCAAGTGGGGAGGAATGATCTAGGTGGATCCAGAAGACTAATTTTTTTTGCAATCTGAGAACATGACGGAATCATCATCATTGGAAAGAGGTTGCTGACACGATCCTAATGCAACTTGAACGGGCTCAAAAAAAGTTAGTATGCAGAAGTTATGTGCAGTTAAACGTTTAGTCAAACAGGCGAATTAGGAATTCAAGAAGGTGAAAAATTGATTGTCTCAAATCTAAACAAAAATGATACTAAGTCGAAGAGCTCATCGTCACGATTTCGACGCCACTTATTTCACCTTGACGGAGCTCATACAAGCAAGATATGGCCGGTCAGAGTTAAGGGTTGACCATGCTGACTAGACAATACAATGATGACGTCAACATACTAACATGGCAGACAGTGATAGTTGTTGACGTGGCAGGTCTAGAGTTTGACACGTGGTAGATGGGGGCATTTGAGTCAGCAGATGACATGGCAGGTCTGAAGATGTCGACTAATCCAGCGTGACACGTGTCACTGATGGAAGAATGAGGTAATGCCATGTGGCCCAATGATTGGGTGCCACGTGGCACATGTGGTGGTTTGATTGTTAAAAGTTTGCTCTGTGGCTTTCCTTGTTACATATACGGGGCTCCTTTCTATTTAAAGAATGATAATAGAAATGAATCCCTATAAAAGGGGGCAGGTGATTTGAACCCTTAGTGGGGAATAATGATCTAGATGGATAAAGAAGAACTAAAAATTTTGCAGTCTCAGAACCTGACACAATCAACATCATTGGAAAGAGGACGCTGACACAATCGTGACGCAACTTGAATGGGCTTAAAAAGAGTTCGTATGTAGAAGTTATGTGTAGTCAAAGGTTTGGTCAAATAGGTGAATCATGTGTCCAAAAAGGTAAAAAATTGATTGTCTCAAATCTAAGCAAAAGTGATGCCAAGTCGAAGAGCTCATCGCTACTATTTTGAAGCCGCTCGTTTTTCCTTGATGGGAGCTCTTATGAGCAAGATATGGCCGGTCAAAGTTGAGGGTTGACCATGTCGACTAGACAGTACAATGATGACTTCATTATGTTGACATGATAGACACAGTGGCAGTTGTTGACGTGGTAGGTCCAGAGGTTGACACGTGGAAGATGGCGGCATCTGATTCAGCAGATGACATGGTAGGTCTGAAGATGTGGACCAATCCAGTGTGACACGTGTCACTGACGGATGAATGAGGTAATGGCATGTGGCCTAATGATTGGGTGCCACGTGGCACATGTGGTGGTTTGATTGTTAAAATGTTGGTTTGTGGGGTTGAACCTTGCTATTTTCACTCTCTACCAATATACTAAGCGGCTTTCTTTGCTACATATACGGGCGTCCTTTCTATTTAAAGAATGATAATAGAAATGAATACCTATAAAAGGGGGTCGGGTGGTTTGAACCCCTAGAGGGAAGGAATTATCTAAATAAATCTAAAAGACGTAAAAATTTTGTAGTCTCAGAACCTAACGGAATCAACGTCATTGGAAAGAGGTCATTAGCACGATCCTGACGCAACTTGAATGGGTTCAAAAGGAGTTCGTATGCAGAAGTTATGTGAAGTCAAATGTTTAATCAAATAGGCGAATCATGAGTTTAAAAAGGTGAAAATTTTATTGTCTCAAATCCAAGAAAAATGCTGCCAAGTCAAAGAGCTCGTCGCCACGATTCTGACGCCACTCGTTTCACCTTGATCGGAGCTCGTACGAGCAAGATATGGCTGGTCAAAGTTGAGGGTTGACCATGCTGACTAGACAATAACGTCATGATGTCATCATGCTAACATGGCAGACACAGTGGCAATTGTTGGTGTGACAGGTCCAGATGTTGACACGTGGCAGATGGCGCCATCTGACTTAACAAATGATTTAGCAGGTCTGAAGATATGGACCAATCTAGCATGACATGTGTCACTGACAGATGAATGAGCGAAATGCGACATGGCCCAATGATTGGGTGCCACATGGCACATGTGGCAATTTGCTTATTTAAAGTTGCTTTGTGGGGGTCAAACCCCTAAACTTTTGCTTCCTATTTTCACTATCCACCAATATACAAAGAGGCTTTCATTGCTACATATACGGGTCTTCTTTCTATTTAAAGAATGATAATAGAAACAAATCCCTATACAAAGGGGGTTGGGTGGTTTGAACCCCCTGGGGGAGGAATGTTCTAGGTGGATCCAGAAGACCTAAAAATCTTGCAGTCTAAGAACCTGATGGAATCACCATTATTAGAAAGAGGTTGCTGACATGATCTTAATGCAACTTGAATGGGCTCAAAAGGCGTTCGTATGCAGAAGTTATGTGCAGTCAAAGGTTCGGTCAAGTAGGCAAATCAAGCATTCGAAAAGGTGAATAATTGATTGTCTCAAATCCAAGCAAAAATGATGCCAAGTTGAAAAGCTCGTCACCACGATTCCAATGCCGCTCATTTCACCTCGATCAGAGCTCGTACGAGTAAGATATGGCTGGTCAAAGTTCATGGTTGACCATGCCAACTAGATAGTACAATGATAACATTACCATGATGACATGGCAAACACAATGGCAGTTGTTGAGGTGGCAGATCCAGAGTCTGAGACGTGCTAGATGGCAGCAACTGAGTCAACAGATGACGTGGTAAGTTTGAAGATGAGGAGCAATCCAGCGTGACATGTGTCACTGATGAACGCATGAGGTAATGTCACGTGGCCCAATGATTGGGTGCCACGTGGCACATGTGGCGGTTTGATTGTTAAAAGGTTGGTTTGTGGGGGTTGAGCCCTTGACCTCCTGCTTTCTTTTTTCACTCTCCACCAATATACCGAGCGGCTTTTTTTGCTATATATACGGGCCTCCTTTCTATTTAATGAATAATAATAGAAATGAATCCCTATAAAAGGGCATCGGTATGTTTGAATTCCCAGTGGGGAGGAATGATCCAAGTGGATACAGAATAACTAAATTTTTTGCAGTCTTAGAATTTGACAGAATCAACATCATTGGAAAGAGGTAGTTGACATGATCTTGACACAACTTGAACGGGCTCAAAAGGAGTTTGTATGTAGAAGTTATGTGCAGTCAAAGGTTTGGTCAAACAGGCAAATCAGGCATTCAAAAAGGTAAAAAAATTGATTGCCTCAAATCTAAGCAAAAATGATGCCAAGTCAAAGAGCTCATCGCCATGATTCCGGCACTGCTCTTTTCGCCTCGATCGAAGCTCATACGAGTAAGATATGGCCGGTCAAAATTAAGGGTTGACCATGCTGACTAGATAATACAATAATGACGTCAACATGCTGACATGGCAAACACAGTGGTAGTTGTTGACGTGGCAGGTCCAAAGGTTGACACATTGCAGATGGCAACATCTAAGTCAGCAGATGACGTGGCAGGTCTGATGATGTGGACCAATCCAATGTGATACATGTCACTGACGAATGAATGAGGTAATGCCATGTGGCTCAATGATTAGGTGTCACGTGGTACATGTACTGGTTTGATTGCCAAAAGGTTGGTTTGTGGGGGTCAAACCCTTGACCTCTTGCTTGCTATTTTCACTCTTCACCAATATACTAAGTGGCTTTCTTTGCTACATTACAGACCTCCTTTCTATTTAAAAAATGATAATAGCAACGAATCCCTATAAAAGGGGGTCGGGTGGTTTGAATCCTGAATGAGGACGAATGATCCAAGTGGATCCAGAAGACCAAATTTTTTTGCAAACTAAGAACATGACAGAATCATCATCATTGCAAAGAGGTTACTGACACAATCCTAACGCAACTTAAATGGGCTCAAAAGGAGTTCGTATGCAGAAGTTATGTGCAGTCAAAGCCTCAGTCAAACAGGCAAATCAGGCATTGAAAAATTTGAAAACTTGATTGTTTCAAATCCAAGCAAACATGATTCCAAGTCGAAGAGCCTGTCCTCATGATATCAACATCGCTTGTTTCGCCTATATCGGAGCCCATATGACCAAGATATGGCCGGTCAAAATTGAGGGTTGACCATGCTGACTAGAAACTACAATGATGACGTCAGCATGCTGACATGACAGACACAGTGGTAGTTGTTGATGTGGCAGGTCCAGAGTTTGAAACATGGCAAATGGCGGCATCTGAGTCAGCATATGATGTGGCAGGTCTGAAGATGTGGACCAATCTAGCGTGACACGTGTCACTAACAAAAGAATGAGGTAATGCCATGTGGCCCAATGATTGGGTGCCACGAGGCACATGTGATGGTTTGATTGTTAAAAGGTTAGTTTGTGGGGGTCAAACCCCTGACCTCTTGCTTGCTATTTTCACTCTCCACCAATATACCAAGAGGCTTTCTTTGCTACATATAAGGGCCTCCTTTCTATTTAAAGAACAATGATAGAAATGAATCCCTATAAAAGGTCAGGGTGATTTGAACCCCTAGTGGGGAATAATGATCCAGATGGATATAGAAGAAATAAAAAATTTGCAGTCTCAGAACCTGTCGGAATCAGTATCATTAGAAAGAGGTCGCTACCACAATCCTAACGCAACTTGAATGGTCTGAAAATGAGTTCGTATGTAGAAGTTATGTGCAGTCAAAGGTTCGGTCGAAGAGGTGAATCGGGTGTTCAAAAATGTAAAAAAATGATTGTCTCAAATCCAAGTAAAAATGATGCCAAGTCGAAGAGCTCGTCGCCACGATTTCGAAGCTACTCGCTTCGCTTCGATTGAAGCTCGTACAAGCAAGATATGGCGGGTCAAAGTTGAGGGTTGACCATGTCGACTAGACAGTACAATAATGACATCAGCATCCTGAGATGACATACACAGTGGTAGTTGTTGACGTGGTAGGTCTAAAGGTTGAGACGTGGCATATGGCGGCATCTGAGTCAGCAGATGACGTGGCAGGTCTGAAGATGTGGATCAATCCAATGTGACACATGTCACTGATGGACGAATGAGGTAATCCCGTATGGCCTAATGATTGGGTGCCACGTGGCACATGTGGCAGTTTGATTGTTAAAAGGTTGGTTTGTGGGGTCGAATCTTGCTATTTTCACTCTCCACCAATATACCAAGCGGCTTTCTTTGGTACATAAATGAGCTTCCTTTCTATTTAAAGAATGATAATAGAAACAATTCCCTATAAAAGGGGGTCAGGTGGTTTGAACCCCCAGTGGGAAGAAATGATTTAAATGGATCCAGAAGAACTAAAAATTTTGCAGTCTCAGAACCTAACGGAATCAATGTCATTGGAAAGAGGTCGCTGGCACGATCCTGATGCAACTTGAATAGGCTCAAAAGGAGTTCATATGCATTAAAAAAGGTGAAATATTTATTGTCTCAAATCTAAGTAAAAATGATGACAAGTGGAAGAGCTTGTCGCCACGATTCCGACGCCGCTCGTTTCGCCATGATCAGAGCTTATACGAGCAAGATTTGGCCGCTTAAAGTTGAGGGTTGACCATGCTAACTAGACAGTACAATGATGACATCATCATGCTAACATGGCATACACAGTGGCAATTGTTGGCGTGGCAGGTCTAGATGTTGACACGTGGCAGATGGCGACATCTGATTCAATAGATGGCGTAGGAGGTCTGAAGATGTGGACCAATCCAATGTGACACGTGTCACTGATGAATGAATAAGTGAATGCCACGTGGCCATATGATTAGGTGCCATGTGGCACATGTGGCGATTTGCTAGTTAAAAGGCTAGTTTGTGGGGGTCGAAACCCTAACCTTCTGCTTCCTATTTTGACTCTCGACCAATATACCAAGCAATTTTCATTGCTACATATACAGGCCTCCTTTCTATTTAAAGAATGATAATAGAAATAAATCCCTATAAAAGGGTGTCGGGTGGTTTGAACCCCAGTGGGGAGGAATGATCTAGGTGGATCTAGAAGACCTAAAAATCTTGCAGTCTCAAAAGCTGACGGAATCAACATCATTGGAAAGAGGTCACTGACACGATCCTAACGCAACTTGAATGGGTTGAAAAAGAGTTTGTATGCAAAAGTTAAGTGCAGTCAAAGTTTCGGTCAAATAGGTGAATCAGGCATTTGAAAAAGTGTAAAATTGATTGTCTCAAATCCATGCAAAAACGATAGCATGTTGAAGAGCTTGTCACCACAATTCTGACGTAGCTCATTTCGCCTCGATCAGAGCTCGTACGAGCAAGATATGGCTAGTCAAAGTTAAGGGTTGACCATGCCGACTAGTTAGTACAATGATGATGTCAGCATGTTGGCATGGCAGACACAGTGGCAGTTGTAGGCATGGCAGGTCCAGATGTTGAAACGTGGCAGATGGTGACATCTGACTCAATAGATGACCTGGCAGGTCTGAAGATGTGAACCAATCCAGCATGACACGTGTCACTTACGGATGAATGAGCGAATGCCACGTGGCCCAATGATTGGGTGCCATGTGGCACATGTGGCGATTTGCTTTTTAAAAGATTGGTTTGTGGGGGTCGAACCCCTGACCTCCTGCTTCTTATTTTCACTCTCCACCAATATAACAAGCGGCTTTCATTGCTACAAATATGGGCCTCCTTTCTATTTAAAGAATGATAATAGAAATAAATCCCTATAAAAGGGGGTCGGGTGGTTTGAACCCCTAGTGGGGAGGAATGATCTAGGTGGATCTAGAAGATCTAAAAATCTTGTAGTCTTAGAACCTGACGGAATCAACATCATTGGAAAGAGGTCGCTGACATGATCCTAATGCAACTTGAACGGCTCAAAAGGAGTTCGCATGCATAAGTTATGTGCAGTCAAAGGTTCGGTCAAACAAGCAAGTCAGGCATTCAAAAATGTGAAAAATTAATTGTCTCAAATCTAAGCAAAAATGATGCCAAGTCGAAGAGCTCATCGCCACGATTCTGACACTGCTCGTTTCGCCTCGATCAGAGTTCGTATGCGCAAGATATGGCTGGTCAAAGTTGAGGGTTAACCATGGCGACTAGATTTTACAATGATGACGTCAACATGCTAACATGGCAGACACAATGGCAGTTGTTGACGTGGCAAATCAAGTGTTTGACATGTGGCAGATGGCGGCATCTAAGTCAGCAGATGGCATCGCAGGTCTGAAGATGTGGACCAATCCTGCGTGACACGTGTCACTGACGGACGAATGAGGTAATGCCACGTGTCTGAATGATTGGGTGCCACGTGGCACATGTGGCGGTTTGAGTGTTAAAAGGTTGGTTTGTGGGGCTTGAACATCTGACCTCCTGCTTGCTTTTTTCACTCTCCACCAATATTCCAAGCGGCTTTCTTTGCTACATATACGGGCCTCCTTTCTATTTAATTAATAATAATAGAAACGAATTCCTATAAAAGGTAGTCGGGTGGTTTGAACCCATAGTGGGGAGGAATGATCTAGGTGGATATAGAATAACTAAAAATTTTGCATTCTTAGAACCTTATGGAATCAACATCATTGGAAAGAGGTCGTTGACACGATCCTGATGCAACTTGAATGGGATCAAAAGGAGTTCGTATGCAAAAGTTATGTGCAGACAAAGGTTTGGTAAAACAGGTGAATCAGGCTTTGAAAAAGGTGAAAAATTGATTGTCTCAATTCTAGAAAAAAATGATGCCAAGTCGAGGAGCTCGTCGCCATGATTCTGACGCCGCTCGTTTTGCCTCGATCGGAGCTCATATGAGCAAGATATGGTCGGTCAAAGTTTAGAGTTGACCATGCTAACTAGACAATACAATGATGACGTCAGCATGTTGACATGACAGACATAGTGGCAGTTGTTGACGTGGCAGATCTAGAGGTTGAGACATGACAGATGGTGGCATCTGAGTCAGTAGATGACGTGGCAGGTCCAGAGGTTGACACATGGCAGATGGCGACATTTGAATTAGCAGAGGATGTGGCAGGTTTGATGATGTGGACCAATCCAGCGTGACACGTGTCACTGGCGGATGAATGAGGTAATGCCACGTGGCCCAATGATTGGGTGCCACAAGGCACATGTGGCGATTTGATTGTTAAAAGATTGGTTTGTGGGGGTCGAACCCCTGACCTCCTGCTTGCTATTTTTACTATCCACCAATATACCAAGCGGCTTTCTTTGCTACATATATGGGCCTCCTTTCAATTTAAAGAATGATAATAGAAACGAATCCCTATAAAAGGGGGTCGGGTGGTTTGAACCCCAAGTGGGGAGGAATGATCCAGGTGGAGCTAGAAGAATGAAAAATTTTGCAATTTAAGAACATGACATAATTAGCATCATTGGAAAGAGGTTGCTGACACGATCCAAACGCAACTTGAACGGGCTCAAAAGGTGTTCGTATGTAGAAGTTATGTGTAGTCAAAGGTTAGGTCAAACAGGTGAATCAAACGTTTAAAAAGGTGAAAAATTGATTGTCTCAAATCTAAGCAAAAATGATGCCAAGTCGAATAGCTCGTCATCACGATTTCGATGCCGCTCGTTTCGCCTAGATTGGAGCTCATACGAGCAAGATATGGCCGGTCAAAGTTGAGGGTTGACCATGCTAACTAGATAGTACAATGATGACGTTAGCATGCTGACATGCTAGACACAGTGGTAGTTATTGACATAGTAGGTCCAGAGTTTGAGACGTGGCAGATGGCGGCATCTAAGTCAGCAGCTGATGTGGCAGGTTTGATGATGTGGACTAATCCAGCGTGCCACGTGTAACTGATGGATGAATGAGGTAATGCCACGTGGCCCAATGATTGGGTGCCATGTGGCACATGTGGCGGTTTGATTGTTAAAAGGTTGGTTTTTGGGGGTTGAACCCCTGACCTCCTTTTTGCTATTTTCACTCTCCACCAATATACAAGGCGACTTTCTTTGCTACATATACGGGCCTCCTTTCTATTTAAAGAATGATAATAGAAATGAATCCCTATAAAAGGGGGTTGGGTGGTTTGAACCCCCAGTGGGAAATAATGATCCAAATGGATACAGAAGAACTAAAAAATTTGCAGTTTAAGAACCTGATGGAATCAACATCATTAGAAAGAGGTCGCTGACACGATCCTGATGTAACTTGAATGGGCTCAAAAGGAGTTCGTATGCAGAAGTTATGTGTAGTCAAAGGTTCGATCAAACAGGAGAATCAGGCGTTGAAAAAGGGGAAAAATTGATTGTCTCAAATCCAAGCAAAAATGATGCCAAGTCGTAGAGCTCGTTGTCACGATTTCGATGTTGCTCGTTTCGCTTCGATTGGAGCTTATACGAGCAAGAGATGGCCGGTCAAAGTTGAGGGTTGACACGTGGTAGATGGCGGCATCTGAGTCAACAGATGACGTGCCAGGTCTGAAGATGTGGACCAATCCAGTGTGACACGTGTCACTGACGGATGATTGAGGTAATGCCATGGGGCCTAATGATTGGGTGCCACGTGGCACATGTTGTGGTTTAATTATTAAAAGGTTTGTTTGTGGGGTTGAACCTTGCTATTTTCACTCTTCACCAATATACCATGCAGCTTTCTTTGCTACATATATGGGCTTCCTTCCTATTTAAAGAATGATAATAGAAACGAATCCCTATAAAATGGGGTCAGATGGTTTGAACCCCCAATGGGAAGGAATGATCTAAATGGATCTAGAAGACTTAAATTTTTTTGCAATCTCAGAACCTCAAGGAATCAGCGCCATTGGAAAGAGGTCGTTGGCACGATCCTCACGCAACTTGAATGGGCTCAAAAGGAGTTCGTATGCAAAAGTTATGTTTAGTCAAAGGTTCAGTCAAACAGGTGAATCGTGCGTTCAAAAAGGTGAAAAATTTATTGTCTCAAATCCAAGCAAATATGATGCCAAGTCGAAGAGCTCGTCGCCACGATTTCGATGTCGCTCGTTTCGCCTTGATCGGAGCTCATACAATCACGATATGGCCGGTCAAAGTTGAGGGTTGACCATGCTGACTAGACAGTACAATGATGACGTCATCATGCTAACATGGCACACACAGTGGCAGTTGTTGGCATGGCAGGTCCAGATGTTTACACGTGGCAGATGGCGGCATCTGACTAAACAGATGACGTGGCAGGTCTGAAGATGTGGACCAATCTAGCGTGACACGTGTCACTAACGGACAAATGAACAAATGCCACATGGCCCAATGATTGGGTGCCACATGACACATGTGGTGATTTTCTTGTTAAAAAGTTGGTTTGTGGGGGTCGAACCCCTGACCTCCTGCTTCCTATTTTCACTCTTCACCAATATACCAAGCGGCTTTCATTGCTACATATATGGGCCTCCTTTCTATTTAAAGAATGATAATAGAAACAAATCCCTATAAAAGGGGGTCGGGTGGTTTGAACCCCCAGTGGGGAGGAATGATCTAGGTGGATTCAGAAGACCTAAAAATCTTGTAGTCTCAGAACCTGACGGAATCAGCATCATTGGAAAGAGGTCATTGACACGATCCTAACGCAACTTGAACGGGCTCAAAAGGAGTTCGCATGCAGAAGTTATGTGTAGTCAAAAGTTCGGTCAAAGAAGCGAATCAGGTGTTCAAAAGGTAAAAAATTGATTGTCTCAAATCCAAGCAAAAATGATGCCAAGTCAAAGAGCTCGTTGCCATGATTCTGACACCGCTCGTTTCGCATCGTTCAGAGCTCGCACGAGCAAGATATGGTTGGTCAAAGTTGAGGGTTAACCATGCCTACTAGATAGTACAATGATGACGTAGGCATGCTAACATGGTAGACACAGTGGCAGTTGTTGACGTGGAAGATCCAGAGTTTGACACGTGGCAGATGGTGGCATCTAAATTAGCAAATGACGTGGCAGGTCTAAAGATGTGGACCAATCCAGCATGACACGTGTCACTAATAAACGAATTAGGTAATGCCAAGTGGCCCAATGATTGGGTGCCACGTGGCACATGTGGCAGTTTGATTGTTAAAAGGTTGGTTTGTGGGGGTCAAACCCCTGACTTCCTGCTTGCTTTTTTCACTCTGCACCAATATACCAAGCGGCTTTCTTTGCTACACATACGGGCCTCCTTTCTATTTAATGAATGATAATAGAAACGAATCCCTATAAAAGGGGGTCAGGTGGTTTGAACCTCCAATGGGGAGGAATGATTTAGGTGGATACAGAAGAACTAAAAATTTTGCAGTCTTAGAACCTGACAGAATCAACATCATTGGAAAGAGGTTGTTGACATGATCCTAACACAATTTGAATGGGCTCAAAAGGAGTTCGTATGTAGAAGTTATGTGTAGTCAAAGGTTTGGTCAAACAAGCGAATCAGGTGTTCAAAAAGGTAAAAAATTGATTGTCTCAAATCCAAGCAAAAATGATGCTAAGTTGAAGAGCTCGTCGCCTCGATTTCGATACCACTCGTTTCGCCTTGATTGGAGCTCGTACGAGTAAGATATGGCCGGTCAAAATTGAGGGTTGATGTCGTGCCCACATTTGCCATGTGGTCATGACACGATAACCACATGTCATGTCCACATTTGTCATGTGATCATGACACGAAATATCAAAAATTTTGCTACCCGACTTTAAAACCCCCTTGCGCACAACAAACACGCTCGGTGACATACACACGTAATGTGGTTGTCTCGCGTTAGGCGCGTCACACAAAGACAAGGGAGTCAAACACAAAATGGGGTAATGCAATACTGCTTTCGCATCCCCTATGAAAAGATAGCCACTAAAGGGGGGTATGTGGTGCCTGAAGCGTCACCGAGAGGGGTGGTTCCCATCCTGGAACCATTCCTAGTGTTTTGTAGGTGAAGTCATATGGTTTCGATCTAAATTGAAACATAACCCTAGATGTAGCTATCAACTAAAAATTAATAAAAAAAAGATTCAACTAACATGATTACAAGCCTTCACGCATCTATGTCATTAATTGAAACTGAAAGGTAGATACTTGAAATAAAATAATTAAATAATCTCATCTATAATCTAGGAAAACTTCGACAATGGAAAAATTTCACTAAATTTTCGACAGCATAACGTGGCCGTATTAACTATAAGAGGAGGGAAATAAATAAAAATAAATAAACAACTGTTGTACTTTCACAATACTTAAGACAAAATTAAATTAAATAATTAAATTCCATAGAGGCAACTAAAGCATTAATATATGAAACTAAAACATTTAAATCAAGCACTCTAAACATAGAGTTTGAATAATAAATTCAAAGAATTAAATACATTTGAATTAAATCAATGGATTGAAAACAACTATAGAGTTTCAAATAATTAAATACAATGCACTAAATAAATTTAATCATAGAGGTTTAAATACATTCCCCAACTATAGAGTTTCAAATAATTAAATACAATGCACTAAATAAATTTAATCATAAAAGTTTAAATACATTCTCCAACTATAGAGTTTCAAATAATTAAATATAATCTACTAAATAAATTTAATCATAAGAGTTAAATTCATTCTCTAATTATAGAATTTCAAATAATTAAATACAATGCACCAAATAAATTTAATCATAAAAGTTTAAATACATTCCCTAACTATAGAGTTTCAAATAATTAAATACAATACACTAAATAAATTTAATCATAAAAGTTAAATACATTCTCCAACTATAGAATTTCAAATAATTAAATACAATGCACTAAATAAATTTAATTATAAAAGTTTAAATACATTCCCCACATAGAGTTTCAAAATAATAAATTCACTTCCACTCATAAGAAGGTAAACAAGGTTAAAAATTAAATCAATCCCCTAAAACTTAGGGCAACACCAAGCCCTAGAAATTAGCTTATAAAAGCATCAAAATATTTCATTTGCTCACAAATATAACTTTGTTTGTTTTGGTTGGTGCAAAAGAGAGGGAAAATCCCTTCCCCATGTGGGAAGGCATTTTCCCCCAAATGTACTCCTAACTCTTATTTGATATTTTCTATGCAACTAACTTTATTTCTTAAGATTTGATTTGTTCTCCTACAGGTTTAAAATTTGTTTTCTTTTTCTAACATGTTCACAAAAAAAAAAGCTTGCACTTTGCTTTTTAAAATGTTACCTAACCAATTTTTATTTTCTAATTTTCTAAATTATTTTCATAGCACCTACACAGTTTCACTAGTTTTCTATGATGTCCATCAAATCTCTAATTTATTTTAATGTCTTCTATGTTTAGTTTTGCAAAGTAAATAAAGAGAGTAGTTCTCTACTTTATTTATTTTACAGACAAATTTTACACAAATAAAAAAATTATTTGACGGTTACATACATTTTACATTAAATATCAGGCAGAGGATTTCATACTTTTTACAGTGGCGTTCAAAGGAATTTACGGAGGGTGTTACAAGTTTTATGGCGGACAGGGGGGGTTTGGGCGTTTTGGTGGCCGAAACACTGTTGTTCTTTTCTTTTTTCCAAAAAACTTCAACATAAAACGCAAACAACCCTAATACAAAAAGCACGCCATTCACTCTATTTTACTATTAGCTTTGTTTTTAATAAACAACACTTTTAGTAGTAAGGTGTATATATATGTCTAAAAAAATATTACTGTGTTGCAAAATTATCAAAAATACAGTGAGTTTATAATTTAATCCATGTGTTGCAAAATTAAAAAAAATATAGTGAGCTTATAATTTAATTTAGTAAGTTATATATATATAATGCTTAAGAGAAGAAAATTACAACTATCTAAAAATAAATATATATTTTTATTTAAGAAGGGGATTTCACCTATATTTTTTTATCATGTAAAATATTAAAACACTAAATTATTCTCTTCTTACAAATTTAATAACCACTTAGAATATATTTCTTTTGCTTTTCTTTCAACTAACGCACTTAATCATTTCATAAAATAATGAGAGAGAGAGAGAGAGAGAGAGAGAGAGAGAGAGAGAGAGAGAGAGAGAGAGAGAGAGAGAGAGATTTTTCACACTACATCATTATTTTCCCAAAGACACAATAAAGTAATTGTTCAATACTCCCAAAATAATGAAAAATGACACAAATGTTATTTTTCAACCATACATGCGTTTGAAGCAACCAAGGTTATTACAAGGGATGTAGATATGCAACAAACCCTTAAGAGAGAATAACCCTCATAACAACACCAATCCATTACAAGGCCAAATAGGCCAAGGCATCATATTGCCTTATCTTTTCATTACACCAAAGCCATTAAACTCTCCAAAACATCTCAAAAACCACCAAAATCTACAAAACAAAAAAATAAGTTCTCTAAACCCATGGGAAGCTCACCTCCCAACCTAGGCCTATAATAGACCACCCTCAAGCTAGGAGGCCTTCCAACAACCAAGTTTCAACCCCAACATAAGTGAACACTCATTTCAAGCACAACAACATAAAACTAACCCATCTTTGGAAATGGATTTGAAGGGTGAGAGAGTGGACTCACTCTACTCAAGGAGACCCACACTCTTAATACATAAAAGTACTCATTATTCACTTGGCCTCTTTCCATACTTCTCATTTCACAAAACCATGGCACTCATGCCATAACCCAAACTCCTCAAAACTCCAAATGAAGGCCCTTGGCCACAAATCAATACCATAACAAAGAGGGGAAACCGAGGAGGTTCTCATCCTTTCTCACCCAATACTAAGGTGAGCTCTCTCACAAGGAGAGCTCACCCAAACAACCCATAAGACCCACAACACAAAACTAAAATAACATAAACACAAAACATGCATAAACTCATTGCATAAGTAAAGCAAATAAGTAAATGGCTTGAATCCTTCAGAAATACCTCTCAAGGTTCAAGGATGGAGTGTGTTTGGTGAAGAGCTTCCACAAGGTCTCCCAAAATCTCCAAGTCCTTCACTCTCCCAACACAAGTATAAAATTTTCCAAAAGAAATGAATAAAAGAACCCTCCTCTCATCAAAATGAGAGAGATATAAAGACAAGGATCTCAAACCCTAATGAATGAGAAGGTGACACTTGTTACCCTCTCCTCCATCCACATAACCCTCCTCACAACCCCACAAGAATGTGTAGGTGACACTTGTCACCTCCCCATTCCACAAAGCTACACATTCTCCCACAAGTGCTCTCACACATGTGTGAGAGCATAGGGAGATGTGAGCACACAAAGGAAAGCTTCTTATGTATGAGAAGGTGACACATGTCACCTTCTCATTCATCTAAGCTACACTCCTCCCCACAAGTGCTCTCACACATGTGTGAGAGCATAGGGAAGAGGTTCACACATGTGGGAAGCTTCTAAAGCATGAGAAGCAAGGGTAACCTTACCTAAGTGGGTGAGGTTAAGGTTAAGTGAGATGGTGACCTTCTAACCACCCCTCACACTTCCCAAACTCGTCACTTGACTCCAGGGTCAAGTTTGGGTGACCATACAAGGGCCAAATCAAGTTTAAACAAGTTAGGAATGGTCCTAGACCCTAGGGGTATGACCTAGGGTCAATATTTGACCATTAGCAACACTTAGAAACACATAAAATCACATAAAAGTGGCTTCAAACATTTAGCACTTAAAAATATTGCAAACTCCACATTACTTTTTTTACAACACGTCAAAAGATAAATTGAAAAGGTTTAAACCATACAAAATGTCATAAATTAAATACAACAAAGATCAACATTCTCGAACACATGTGACCTTAGTCCTACTTAGGACTAGGTTGACTGAACAGGGAATAACATAAGGTTGTTGTTCGACCTCCAATTTTCCATGGGTATGGAAAGTTACCTACACACTTCTACAAAACCATTAATAACACATGGTATAATAGCCAAAGCGACGTGAACTACATATAACACACACATGATCGTATCATCACATACAACATCAAAATAACCATATGTTAATATAAATATGTCTCTCAAATCATCCACCACTCACAAGTATAATCAAGATCACATCATGTAAGATATATCATTGATTTCACCATCAATACACATTCCAATATCATCAAATGAAATCATAGCATCTAAACATCATATCATCAAAGGAAATCTAACATGAGATCTAATCATCCTCAAAGCATAAACTATCTATCTAATCAAGCATAAGCTAAAGTAAAAAGGTCTAAGAGGGCAACTACTTCCAGACGCACAAGGGTGGGCCTCACATCCTCCTCCCCTAGAGCTAAACTTCCCGATGGAAGTTAACACGAACATACCTTAGAGAAACCCACCTACAAGCCATCCTAATCACAACAGTGATCTCTAATCGAATTGAACTAATGTAAGGAACACGTAAAGTCTAAATAAGTAAACATGTAATAGTAATCCCAAAGATACCCTCGTTCGACTAGGAGGGGTCCATCCTCTAACAACTACACCTTCTCCAAACACTTTAAGAGCATTAAAAATGACACCATGGCATTAGATGCCCTAAGGTAGACCTCTTTGACTTTCAAGGTCAAGAAGATGGAGAGTCCTTCCAAACACTAACTTAACTAAAATTGTAAACCAAGCCTCTATTAGCCATCCAAAATCTATCTAACATAAAGCAACCCCAAGGAAGCTTGGCCAAACAACTAGCCACAAATCCACTGATCAACCCTCAAACTCACACCTGACACCACTTAGCATCGATGCTAAGTTAAAACCATAAGACTCCAAACCAAAAGTACAAGACTCTCAATGCTCGGCTGCCATTTCAATCAATAGGTCCCCACTAGACTACCTAGATAAAACTTGCAGAACAGGTAAGGACCAAACACGCTGAGCACCCTAGCAACAAGGAATGAACTAAACACCTAAGCCGCTACGAAACTCATGGTCCAACTTCAAAAGGTTGGAACAAACACAAGTCCTCTTAAATGAGAGAGCCCATATCATGAGGATTGTGAGTCCACACAACTACAAGAGGTACTCAAGGTTTTTCCAACCTGATTACTCCTTCGAGCCTCTCTAGCACCCATCTTTGCTACTTAAAGATTTAGCCTCCCAAAATAAGAAAGTACCAACGCAATACTCAATAGGACACAAGCTCAACAAGGAAATTCTGAACCAACACTATCGATCCTCTAAACAACCTCAACTTATGACATCAACCAAGACTGACTATTCCCATTTTCTCCTCACCAAGTACCACTTATGGGTAATGTAGGTTACATAATTCACAACACTACATAGGTACCACCAATACCAACATTAACAAACATCCTCGAAATAAAAGCTTACAAAAGACAAGTCCTGAATAATTTTTAATGAAATAAAGTGCAAAGGATTAAGATCCAAAAGATAAATAAAATTTAAAAGATAAGTCCAATTCAAAAATGGTGCCAAAGTACAACATTCAAAATTTAAATCAAAATACGATTAAGCAAGTCCTTGAGGTAAGAGGACTATAAGAAAGTAAGTCGGCTAAGTAGCCCAAGTAAAGAAACTCAATATTGTTGGGTTTGCAAAATGAAAAAAAAATCCAAACAATAAATAAATAATTATCCACAATTGTACATTACAACATCATATGTATATAACATAGTCACAAAAAGGGAGAAGAGGAATAGCGATCACATTTCCAACTAAGGTCATGAAACACCCCAACTAAATGTACACTCAAACTTCTAGGCAACCTAGGACATGCTTGGAAAAGATTCCCAAAAGTCAGGTATCCTAAGAGTCACCTTCGAATTGGTGCCCTACATACCTCCTAGAAGGAACTCAAACCAACATCTACAAGGATACCACCAAACCATCTAAAATTCACTAACTTACTCCGATAGATTTATAATCATGCTAGTCAATTCATAAATATGACAACAATCTTGTTCAAGGTACCAAGATACTAGAGTGGAGGCTAAGCCAACCAACCCTAGTTGTGACTAACATTACATCGACTATCCTAGCAAAAGGTCCAGAGCAACAAGGTTGGAGAGCCCCAACTAAGGCGTTCACAACTAAGCTCAAGTTCAACGTCAAGTCCTTTAAAACACTCAAAACGACCCAATGGAAACATCTTGCCAACCACACATGTTGATCACAACACTTAACCACAAACAATCAAAAGGTATCATTACCATTTTACTATTATTCACAAAATGAACTCAACTTCCCAATGCATCCTTATAATCCCAAACATTTCCAAGATGCCCATACAAGTGACTATCCACATACATTACCCTATAGCAAGATGTGTGAGTCCTTAATCAAGTCAACATCTAGAATATTGCATTCTTTAAAACAAAAGCTTTCTATTAGTTAGGGTCATCTTCATGGGAAACGTGCAAACAGTTGCACAAGGAACTCACCTCAAGAGTACCAAGATCCACAACTAACATGTCTCAAGATAGGAGAGTTGGCCCTCCAACTATCTCGTCACATCAACTATGCATTCACCCTAAGCACCTCATGCGTTCTATCCTACTAAAAGATAAGAAGGTGCCACCAAAGGGTTTTCACAATAAACCAAGAGGACCAGTATAGAAACTTACTTTCCTCACTACAACCTGACACAAGGCTTCACTATAGACTTCTATGCACCAAGACATATGTTACTTCCAAAGGGGATTAGTCATTCTAACAAGACACAAGGTGAAGGATAAATGAATCAGGGTAAATAAGTATTTTGTCCAAGATTAGCGTACCACTTAACTATATTTCTTTCCTCAAACGTGGTAGGATAAACACAACTCAACATTCTCTGAAAAGGGGTAAGTCTCAAATGACGTAATGACACTCATGACCAGCAATGTGCCACTCAACATTCACTAGGGCAAACCTACAAGGTGGCCCAAAGAGAATTATCCTTACCACAATAACTTTGCAAGGGTGCAACCTACAATAGGTTGATACGACCCTTAAAGAAGGATCTAAAGGCACCATCAACTAGGACATGAAGCAAGAATTAGCTAGAACGGAACACTAAGCAATACTCATCCAATTACATCCTTTTAGGATGACATTAGGTCATGGGGTTGACTAACTCTCGAATTCAGGACTTGTATGGTCCTTAAATTACCCTATTCATCATGAATACACTCCCCAAGTACCTACAACATCAAGTCTTACATGTGGGTTAGCGAAAGCAAAATTGAGGGAACCAAGCTATTCCCACACCACGTGTCTTACGAACTTTTTGCTATACAAGGTAGAGTTAGACACACAAAACAATATGCACGATCAACCATCAGCCAAACCCAAACAATATATGCACCCATAGATCTAAGTGTTTGAAACATGGGTTTTGATACCAAATGTCATGTCCACATTTGCCATGTGGTCATGACACGATAACCACATGTCATGTGCACATTTGTCATGTGATCATGACACAAAATATAAAAAATTTTCCCACCTGACTCTAAAACCCCCTTGCACGCAACATGCATGCTCGGTGACATACGTACATAATGTGGTTGTATTCGTAACTCACATTAGGCACGTCACACAAAGACAAGGGAGTCAAACACAAAACGGGGTAATGCAATACTCCTTTCACATCCCCTATGAAAAGATAGCCACTAAAGGAGGGTATACGGTGCTTGATGTGTCACCGAGAGGGGTGGTTCCCATCCTGGAACCATTCCTAGGGCTTTCTAGGTGAAGTCATACAGTTTCGATCTAAATTGAAACATAACCCTAGATGTAACTATCAACTAAAAATTAATAAAAAAAAGATTCAACTAACATGATTACAAGCCTTCACGCATCTATGTCATTAATTGAAACTGAAAGGCAGATACTTGAAATAAAATAATTAAATAATCTCATCTATAATCTAGGAAAATTTTGACAACATAACAAGGCTAACGGAAAAATTTCACTAAATTTTTGGCTGCATAATGCCGCCGTATTAACTATAAGAGGAGGAAAATAAACAAAAATAAATAAACAACTATAGTAATTTCACAAAATTTAAGACAGAATTAAATTAAATAATTAAATTCCATAGAGGCAACTAAAACATTAATATATGAAATTAAAACATTTAAATCAAACACTCTAACCATAGAGTTTGAATAATAAATTCAAAGAATTAAGTACATTTGAATTAAATCAATGGCTTGAAAACAACTATAGAGTTTCAAATAATTAAATACAATGCACTAAATAAATTTAATCATATAGGTTTAAATACATTCACCAACTATAGAGTTTCAAATAATTAAATACAATGCACTAAATAAATTTAATCATAAAAGTTTAAATACATTCCCTAACTATATAAGAAAGTTCAAAGGGTGGGGAGTTGGCTACCCCCTCCGTCTGGCATTCTGAAGCTCAATACTGATGGTTCTTCAAGGGGCAATCCTGGGCCTGCTGGGATTGGTGGGGTTGGCAGGGATTTTTCAGGATCGGTGGTTTTTTTCTTTTCTGTTCATGAAGGAGTGCAGACTATCAACCTTATGGAAGGTTTGGCGATCCTCTACGTTTTGGAGAGGGCTTATTCTTTGGGATGGTGCAAGGTTATCTATGAGTTTGATTCACAGGTTTTGATTAATTTGCTGAATAAACAGAAGGTATCTAATGTTAGTTAGCAGTTGGCTATGATGGTGCAGCAGATTCTGCAGATAAGTTCTTTGATGGAGATGGTGTCTTTTGTCCATATTCCAAGGGAGTGGAATAGGGTAGCAGATTGTTTGGCTAAGTGGGCCTCTGAGCATTTAGATGGCTGGAAGATTGATAAGTGGGAGCAAGTTCCTCATGAGCTTTGACATGACTTGGAGATGATTCTTGCTGAGGATGGGAATGGTATTGGTGAAGGATGATGTTTCATGCTTTGTATAGTTGTTTCTTATGGATTCTCGGGGCCTTGGCCCTTTGCTATTTTGTAATGCTCTTTTCTGAATTTCAATAAAGTTTTTACCCCTTTTATTAAAAAAAAACATTCCCCAACTATAGAGTTTCAAATAATTAAATACAATGCACTAATTAAATTTAATCATAAAAGTTTAAATACATTCCCCAACTATAGAGTTTCAGATAATTAAATATAATGCACTAAATAAATTTAATCATAAGAGTTAAATACATTCTCCAACTATAGAATTTCAAATAATTAAATACAATGCACTAAATAAATTTAATCATAAAAGTTTAAATACATTCCCTAACTATAGAGTTTCAAATAAGTAAATACAATACACTAAATAAATTTAATCATAAAAGTTAAATACATTCTCCAACTATAGAATTTCAAATAATTAAATACAATGCACTAAATAAATTTAATTATAAAAGTTTAAATACATTCCCCACATAGAATTTCAAAATAATAAATTCACTTCCACTCATAAGAAGGTAAACAAGGTTAAAAATTAAATCAATCCCCTAAAACCTAGGGCAACACCAAGCCCTAGAAATTAGCGTATAAAAGCATCAAAATATTTCATTTGCTCACAAATATAACTTTGTTTGTTTTGGTTGGTGCAGGCTCAAAAATGCAAAAGAGAGGGAAAATCCCTTCCCCAAGTGGGAAGGCATTTTCCCCCAAATGTACTCCTAACTCTTATTTTATATTTTCTGTGCAACTAACTTTATTTCCTAACATTTGATTTGTTCTCCTACAGGTTTAAAATTTGTTTTCTTTTTCTAACATGTTCACACAAAAAAAGCTTGCACTTTGTTTTTTAAAATGTTGCCTAACCTATTTTTATTTTCTAGTTTTCTAAATTATTTTCATAGCACCTACACAGGTTTCAATAGTTTTCTATGATGTCCATCAAATCTCTAATTTGTTTTAATGTCTTCTATGTTTAGTTTTACAAAATAAATAGAGTAGTTCTCTGCTTGATTTATTTTACAGACAAATTTTACACAAGAAAAGAAATTATTTCTTTTATCCATAAAAGTATATATGCACACACATATATATATCCCTAAAACACACAGGGAATAATTATTAAATAACACAGTAAATAAACTTGTATTACAACAGATAAAATTTTACTCTTAAAAATAAAAATAGTAGTATAGAAGTTAAAAGATTTAAACAGTAGCAAAATAAAGATAACCATTTTTACGCCGAAGGCGTTCTCTTTGACAAACGAAGCCCTGGCTTGACGGATCGATGACTGAAAGGGCGTCTGGATGCATGCAAGACAATTGAAATCTCATCGTTCGTTCGATTTCACAGTCGCCGTGTTTTTCTTCACCATTTTTCCCTTCTTCCCTTTTGCGAAAATTGCCCGCAAACCACCATAGCCTACCAAGACATTGATGTTTTCCATCATCGAGAATGTGGAAGGTGTGGATTGGAGTTTTGAATACTTTTTTTTTTTAATTTTTTTCAAAGTCCGCCATACTCATTTCATCCAACTGTGTTTTAAGTAACAATTTTAATGTGAGTAAATTTATCTTTGGCTAATGTTCTTTTCCCTCGAATGTGTTGCCAATTTAATGGCCTCCAATGCCTCCCATTGTTTTTAAAACATCCAATATTCATTATTATATATTATATATAATATTTATTTTTATTATTTATATATATTTAATATTTAATGTTTATATATTTTAATATACAATATTATAAATTTAATATTATAGTTAATTAAATATTTTATATGTAATATTTATATATATTTTAATTTAATATAATATTTATTTATCATATTTATATATTTAATATTTAATATTTATATACATTTTAATATACAATATTATATACTTAATACTATAGTTAATTAAATATTTTATGTATAATATTATAATTAATGTAAATATACAATTTAATAATTATCATTATATCAAATATATTATATAGTAATATATAATTATTATATTATTATTTCATATATAACTAAATAATAAATATCTAAAATTATTAAATATATAGTATATTTAATTTAAATATATAATTTTATAATATATTATTATATTAAAATACATACATATATTACATATTACACTTACTTATTTTTAGTATAATATTATAATATAAAATTGAATATTATATTATAACGAGAAGGATAGAGAGAGGACAAAGAGAGTCTTTTGGTCAACCATTTCATGCCAACAATCCACAAATGGCACATGTCCATGGGGAGAGAGAGGAAGACAGGGGACATTTCAAATTATGGCTAACTTTGGACATCAATGGTTGGCATCCTCTTGTAATGATCCAAGACAATAGAAATGATTTAATAATTCTTTGTTTGTTACAACTTGGATTGTTGGATTTAACCATTCTTTATTATTTATAGTGTGGATCAATTTAACCATAATAATTTGAAAACCCATTAACATTAAAAAACTCTTAAAAGTTAAAATTCATTTCAAATCCTGATTATATTTATCTAGGTACAATTTACAACTATATTCATTTATGGTTTATGTATTATAGTTATAATTTTATAAACTTTTATGTAAATGTTTATTAAAAGCTTTATAATTTTTTTTTTACTTTTTCTATTAATATTTATAACTTTATAAATATTTATGGTTTAGGTTTTCAATCTTTTATTAATATTTATAACATTATAAATTATTTTTAATATTTCATATATTTAGGTTAAATTTAAATTTCAAATTTTACATAGATTTAATTTTGTCATTTAAACAAAATATAATATATTTAAATAAAAATAAACTGCAGGGCTTTAATGACCATTTAAAAAAAAAATTATTGATTGACAAACATGTCTTGAATTTTTCCTTCACCAAACTAAAACATGATTCTTGTGACATAATTTCTAAGTGTTTATTGGGTCAATTGAAGCATCTATATCTAGTCAAATTTTGTCTAGTATTTTAGTCACTTTTAAAAATCTTCTTGCTTATTCTTAATCTGTTTGAGGTTAAGTTCAAATTTTGAATTGACCAAATAAAATGGAGACCCTAATAAAGGAATGTGGGAAGTCAAATTGAAAAAATAATGTACAAATATGCCAATGTAGTTTATAGGTCTCAATAGTTACCTTCAAGTCAAGGCTACTAATACACTTTGTGGTTCAAAAACATATTTTACGGGTCTTTCTTGTGGAAAAAGTTTAGGAACACACTTATTAGGTAAAGACCATATTGAATAGGTTAGGACCACAATATTTGCAAAATTGCTAAAAATGCATTTTTTGAGGTTGTGAGTGACAAAATTCTAACTTTTATTGTTACATTTGTCATAAAACAATGAATACTTCCCTTAGTGGAATCTTCCAAAAAAATGGGTTTGAAGTTGAGATGTTTATCTAACTTTCCATAAAATTGACTATTTTGTGTCTTGGGGGTGTGAGAAAATTTGTATAAGCATGATAATCCTAGTGTTACAACCACACTTAAGGGTTAATTTTGAACCTAAGATGCCATGTTCCCTAGAATACATATATACAATTAATCTCTCATAACTACATCACATGCATGCAAGGTTAAATTGTGAACATAAGATGTCATGTTTCCTAGGATACATAGCTAGAGACAATATATCTCACTATATACACACTACATCACATAAGACAAAGTGTAGTAGAGTATAGAGGGCATATGCATGAATCTTTCATAACTACATACATCTACAACTATCTCCTAAGAGATCTCTGATTAATGAAGTTCTATAACCGAGGTTTTCTAGAATGTAATCCTAGGTTCTACCATATGATAGGGGTCTACCCACAAGGGTAGGGTTCTATCTATAAGGATAGGGGTGCTCTACAAGTGATAAATAGTTTGTTGGTATTCATTTCACCTAGATTAGTGATACTTTTATAGGGATACCGTCTTAGGTATTTCCAATATGTAAGTGTGTCAATTTGACAACTTACAAGAGAGAAATGAATGAGTCCTTATTTGTCATGTTGTTGGATTCGAACCTAATGTGTTAATTGGGTCAATCCAAAGGGAATGCTCTATTATTGGTTGAACTCAATGGTTCATTGATTAACTAATAAGAATGATATATACATTGGTGATTTCTGATATTTCTATCTCTCCCTCTCTATCTCTCTCCCTCCCTATTTATCTCTCTCCCCCCCATTTTTCTCTCCACTTATTTTTTCCTCTCTCTCTCTCTCTCTCCATCTTTGGATTATTAACATTAGACGGTTTATCAAAAGTTACTATCTCTTTATCTCTCTCTCCCTTCATATCTCTTATCTCTATCTCTCTCTTGCTCTATCTCTTTTATTGTTTTCCTCTCTCTCTCTATCTATCTCCCTATTTATCACTACATTATAGCACTACTGTTAGACCATTGCATATTTGTTGGAGGTTCATTAAGCTCTGGTATAGGTACAAGACTATATTTTAAATTAATCTCTCTCTCTATGTCCCTCTCTATCTAATTCTCTCTCTATTCACGTATCTCTCTCTCATGCATCTTTAAAGAATATAATTTTTTTTCAAAATTTATTTATTTATAAGACACTTAGTTTGATATAATGCAATAATTTTATCTCATAAACTCTTAGCAATGTTTTAAACTAAAACATTCATCAAGACTAAATTAGAAAGACACAACCTAATAGTAGATCTATCTCTTCTATCCAACTTGTTCCATTCATCTTGATCCATTGCTAATGGTACAAACTTGAGTGCAACAATTATTATGATCCATTGATCTCGCTCCACTAGAAGATCTTCAACCTTCAATTTCTACAACTCAAAGTTTTACCTTTCTCTCTCTCTCTCTCTCCCTATGTTTCTCTTTACCTCTCTCTTTTGCTCTCTCTTTCAATTCTCCCTTCCTCTCTCTATCTCTCTACCTCTCTCTTTTGCTCTATCTCTCTTTGAAGCAATGATTATGCCAAGATACTGGGAGATATATAAGCTTATTTATTAACTCATATAATCAAAATAATGTCCATACAAGTCTAAAATTAGCAACATCCATACTTGCCATTAGTCCCATGCGGATTGTTCAAACAAATTTTCTTCATAGAATCAAAATAATAATAATATCCATAACTTTAAATACTTGTTTTTAGTAGCCTCTTCAATTTGGGCAAAAACTTGGCTATGAAAAATAATGAATTTATAATCTATTGAGTTCCAAATTAGTACAAAATGAAGATTTCATTATTCTGTCAATTGTTGAACACACAAAAGTACTAAGAGGGGGTTGAATCAATACTTATTCAAATTCTTTTCTTCCAACAACATTCAAACTAACATATGCATTTAAAACATGAAAAACACAAGAACACAGACGCACACATCCATAACACCAGATTTACATGGAAAACCCTAGAAGGAAAAAAACAAGGTGAGAAAGTTGCTTGAATCTACTATCCAAATCTAGCCTCACAAATAAAACAAGATTACAATATTATTTATGGGCTACAACCTAAAGGAAGTTGCAACTCCCTGAACACTTACAATATTTACACAATAATTCTTCAATCTCTGTAATACAAAACTTATCTAAATCAACTGTTCCTCTCACAAAAACTATCTACAGATCACTTCAGCCTCTGCACCACTCTCTTATTTCTGCATAACTACAATATCAACCTCTGCTATAACAAAACAACTTCAGAAATTCTACTCCATCATAATTTCTCCAATAATTACCTTCACAACAATATCATACTAGTCCTTTCCACATTACATTATAAGATTTGCTTCTGCATTAAGTTTATTCGCACAATATTAACACTATCACTCCACACTCATCATACCATGCTTGACACATTTGATCTTACATTTATATCCTCTGTAAGCTTCAAGGTCTTTCTCCTTGGTCAGCTAAGATGAAACAAATAACATGAAACATGTAGTGGTCATAACAGTCAGCTCCACAACAATGTGGTAAGTAGAAATCAAGTGCAGTTCAAGAACAAAGCATAATTAGGTCCTATTTTACCTTAGCACTGTTGGTGCCTGAATTGACTGTCAGTTCTTGAACAATTTTTATGCAGGCACCATCCCATAAAATCCAAAAAAATTTCCAGTTTTGGCACCCCTTCAGTGTTTTGTAACATCCACATCATCTTTCTTGAAGAGGGGGTCTTCATGTTTTGTCCATCGGCATGAGTTTGGAGTGTGTCTTGGCGATCATGATTGGTACCAATGGCGTATTATCCTCTATCGCTAAGACTTTACCTATCGGCGTAGGTGTTTTGTGGCTTGCTGACGGACTAGGTCTCACCGATGAGGGTTTTGGAGTGCTATTGCCAAGACTTTGGCTATCGGACGAAGTGTGGAGAGTTGGGCCAACAGGGGTACTCTGGCCGATGGTATGGTTATCGGCGTAACAAGTGATGTCGGCAAAGGAGTTTTTGATTGAGCGATGGCGTGGGTCTGGCCGATAGGTGGTAGTTAGCCTATGGTCGTCGGCGTGACTTTTGGAGTCAGCGTAGGTTTGAAGTGTTGCTCCGATGGTGTTGGTCACACCGACGGAGGTGATAGGAGGATTGTCTTGGCGACAGCAATGTCATCGGTGTGAGTGGTATCATCGGCAAAGGATGTTTCGGGTTGGCCGATGGTAGTAGTCTGGCCGACAGGGGATTACAATAGGCATCGGCATAACCTTTGAGGTCAGCAAGACATTTGTGGAGCTGGCCGATGGTTCTCCTCTGGCCGATGGGGATGTTGGTGACTTGTGGAGATGTTGCAATCGGCGAGACAACTGGTGTTGGCGGGAGATTTTTGAGGAAGGCCGATGGTATATGTCTTGGCGATGGGCTGTGGGCGAAGGGTTGTGTGTCGAGCGTGGCAAAAGCGCTCGACACCTATTATGTGTGCGGCCCCTTTTTTTAAACTAATGAAGGAGTCTCCTCACCGTGCATGTGGGATTTTTCCCCTTGCATTATTTGAACCTGCAAAGAGGCGTTTTGGCGAGAATTCCTTTTTGACGCGCTGCGACGGTTTCCAAGTGAAATGCGGGTGGTTGAGCCATCAATGGTGGTCGTGCAGGGGTATGGGCGATGAATACAAATGGTGAAGCTGCCTGATCGTGGATGAAGACCCCAGATAGTGGCGCATGGCTCGAGGCTCCCCTTTGTCTGCTACATTATTAAATTTTGAGCGCCATTCCTTTGAAGGATCTGTATCTGGCAGATTTTTTTTGATATTTAGCCATGTAATTAATTGCTGTGGTACACTTTCTGGCTGTTATAAGCAGGAAGTGTTACTCATTTTCAGGTTGTTGAAAGTTGAAGATTTTTGGCTCTGTAATTCAAAACAAGCTGATCTGGTTGCTCTGTACAGCTAAACTTGTGAGTTTATGTATCTCCTGTTGTATGATTTGGCATGAATCCACTGATTTCATGGTTAATCTTATATGAATAATGCTATGTTTGCATGTGTTATGCTGATTCTGTCTCTAGTTTTGCATGTATCTTTCTTACTGCAATAGGGATGCCATAAGTATAGACAGCTTAACACTCTGTATTGGGAGATATCTGTAAGGCAGGTATCACATGTGTATCCCCCTGAAATCTAGTTTTAGCTATTCATGCTGATCATTCACAGGTGTATGTCTACCGACTCCAAGCCCTAGATAGGCACCAATCTGGTTCTGTGTTGAGGTTATACACCATGTCCAGCTTTGCATCCAAAATTCAAATCAAACCATCTCTTCCTTCCATCTGTTAGTTATAGGATTAGGAGTAGGAAACCCCTACATGCTCTCATACCCAACCAGACATCATGTCCAAGAATGTTGCCAACCTTGTGATTTGTTACACAAATCTTGGTCCATACATGAGAGTATTCTGCCCGTTGATGTCATGTTAAATCCTTCTGTCATTGAGCTAGTCAAGGTTATACTTTTATCAAGTAGGGAAACCCCCCTTGGTGCAGCAGAACCAGAAGTGAAGGGGAGGAGCTCACGTAACCTCCTGTATTCAGTTGGCTGAATCTGCCTGTGCATTAGAACTGGCAAACCCTAATGCTGATTCAGAAGAAAAACCAACAAAATGGCGACTTTGCTGGGGATGGACTGATGAAAGAAATGATATATTTGTGACCCATTCGAGTCACCAACAAAATGATGCTCTGCTGGTGGAATGAACCTGGAAAAGTAGCTTTCAGCTATTGAAAATTTTGTCCTCTCTGGAGAGGTGGCGACTCTGCAAAAGATCTAAATGCATATGAAAGATGGATGTATGTGACGTGACAAAAATGTGTTGTTCATATTTCTGCATCTGTATGAGAAAAGGTACCTTGTTCCTTCCCCCTTATATATTTACTATTTTGCTGCATAGGTTAGATGCCAGGGGAGGTTACAGGTCTTAGACAGACAAAGGATGTCTAAGAGTAAGTTTTATGAATCCAAGTATGAATTATCCTGTACTCAGTGGTGAAATGTTGGAGAAAAGAATAGAAGAGATAAAAAATAGGTTGATATTCTTAGAGGCTGAGCAGGCCCGGTTAAAAAGCAATAACCCTGTCATGTCTGCCAGTCAGAAGGCTAAACCTCTTCTCAGCCCTTTTGATCCTTTGTATGACCAACTGGATTTGTCATGGGTGGATTATAAAGTAGAAACTATGCCTGCTAGGATATACTGTCAGATGCCTAGATTTAGTGGTCATAGTGTGTGTGATGGGAATGCACATATCCAAAATTTTCACAGTTTCATGGGAAAACATTCATTTAGAGATGAGGATATGTGGATGAGGTTTTTTGTTAGGTCCTTTGATGCAAAAGCAAAAGATTGGTATTTGAGCTTTTCAAAAAGATCCTTTGCCTGTTGGGATGAGCTTGCTGACTGTTTCAAAGAAGAATTTGCAAGAGAACCTGCTGATCTTGTTGCAGAATTGATGAACATCAGAAAACAAGATGAAGAGCCATGTGTTGATTTTAGTCATAGGTTTGCAGTAGCCCTTTCACAGATCCCAGAAGTCTTCAGACCTGATATTTCAGCCTGTGTTGGCATATTCTTTGAAGCTTTTGAGGAGGGCTCTAGTGCAATACTGAGGGATTTCAAGGTGACAGGTATGCAGATGGCATACAAGTTTGCTGAAAATATAGAAAATTTTAGAAATGGGCACCTGTTGATATCCCTGTCCCCAGGCCTTGGTGTGAAAAATAGTTGTGAAGCTGCAAATGACCAAATAATTAAGGCATCATGTGCAGATAAAAATGAAAATGAAAGCATAGAGGTTGAGACTGCTGTATTTGAACATAATGCTAACAATACTGCTCAATTGGATTGTTCACCAGTTGAGGATGCCAGTGAAAGGACTAGTGAGGATTCCCATTGCAATGATGAGGCATATGACCATGAAAACAATAACGAGGTTGTGGACAGCAATGAGCAATTTTTGGAATGGACCTGTGGAGACAATTGTGAGTATTGTACTCAAGACAGAGAAGATATAAGCAAACAGAGAAGCAGTCTTATGTGTGACCCATTGCCTTCCTTTCAAACACATGGAGATCATGAAGAGCAGTCAGGGATTGAAACAAGTGCTAGTGCAGAGCATGATTGTTTTTCATTTGATGGCTGTTTTGCTTATGACACACAGGCTGATACTCCTCCACAGAGTGAATCCATTGGTGATGAAGATGTGTGCTCTGCTGCCCATGAACAAATGGCATATTATGATCAAGCTTATGTACCTGGGTCACCCATCTTTGACACATATGGTGATGAGGATCTATTTGAGTATGGTGAGGATCTAGACATTGTTTTTGGTTTGGATTCTATTTCTCATCATGATGAAAGAGGAAACAACATACATCAGGTAATTGACTATGAAAATGTGCCTGATTTGAAAGAGGTGCTAGAGCCTGATCTTTTCCAGTTTGAGGCTGTTGTTGGTTATGTGCATGATGTGTACAATTGTGAATTTGAAAGCTTTTCTTTTGAGAGGCCAGCATATGAGATGAGCTCTGATCTTCCTAGCTGCATGGTGGACTTTGAGTGTTTTTAGTTTTCAATCCAACTAGGAGATCATTTTGCAATGCATAATGCTGATACAAATGTTAACATGTGTTATATTCCATTTGAGTATGCATTGCCTGATACATTCTGCATCCACTTGTTGCCGGATGCTAAAGGTTATCTGCACAGGGATGACATTGACAAGATAAATTAGAAGGTTGTGTTTGCAGATGACCAGGTTTGTTTATGGTCAGATCATGGTAGCATTCTCAGGCTTGACCCAGTGCATGCAGATGAAAACAAGATATTTGACAAAGGGAGATACAGGTTTTTCTTTTCTTGGTGGCCTTAGGCCATCAAGAGTGTTTGGTGATGCAGATCATTATAACTTCATGACTCTGTGCCCAATGGATAGGGGACTGGTCTGCATCCCAGAGTTCTGTGGTTCTTGCCATGCCTACAAGAGGCATGCATCCTCAGACAGAGCCACTGTTGGTGCCTGAATTGACTGTCAATTCTTGAGCAATTTTTATGCAGGCACCATCCCATAAAATCCAATTTTTTTTCCAATTTTGGCACCCCTTCAGTGTTTTGTAACATCCACATCATCTTTCTTGAAGAGGGGGTCTTCATGTTTTGTCCATCGGCATGAGTTTGGAGTGTGTCTTGGCGATCATGATTGGTACCAATGGCGTATTATCCTCTATCGCTAAGACTTTACCTATCGGCGTAGGTGTTTTGTGGCTTGCCGACGGACTAGGTCTCGCCGACGAGGGTTTTGGAGTGCTATCGCCAAGACTTTGGCTATCAGACGAAGTGTGGAGAGTTGGGCCAACAGGGGTACTCTGGCTGATGGTATGGTTATCGGCGTAACAAGTGATGTCGATGAAGGAGTTTTTGATTGAGCCGATGGCGTGGGTCTGGCCGATAGGTGGTAGTTAGCCTATGGTCGTCGGCATGACTTTTGGAGTCGGTGTAGGTTTGAAGTGTTGCTCCGATGGTGTTGGTCACACCGACGGAGGTGATAGGGGGATTGTCTTGGCGACAACAATGTCATCAGTGTGAGTGGTATCATCGGCAGAGGATGTTTCGGGTTGGCCGATGGTAGTAGTCTGGCCGACAGGGGATTACAATAGGTGTCGGCATAACCTTTGAGGTCGGCAGGAGATTTGTGGAGCTGGCCGATGGTTCTCCTCTGGCCGATGGGGATGTTGGTGACTTGTGGAGATGTTGCGATCGGCGAGACAACTGGTGTCGGCGGGAGATTTTTGAGGAAGGCCGATGGTATATGTCTTGGCGATGGGCTGTGGGCGAAGGGTTGTGTGTCGAGCGTGGCAAAAGCGCTCGACACCTATTATGTGTGCGGCCCCTTTTTTTAAACTAATGAAGGAGTCTCCTCATCGTGCATGTGGGATTTTTCCCCTTGCATTATTTGAACCTGCAAAGAGGCATTTTGGCGGGAATTCCTTTTTGACACGCTGCGACGGTTTCCAAGTGAAATGCGGGTGGTTGAGCCATCAATGATGGTCATGCAGGGGTATGGGCGATGAATACAAATGGTGAAGCTGCCTGATCGTGGATGAAGACCCCAGATAGTGGCGCATGGCTCGAGGCTCCCCTTTGTCTGCTACATTATTAAATTTTGAGCGCCATTCCTTTGAAGGATCTGTATCTGGCAGATTTTTTTTGATATTTAGCCATGTAATTAATTGCTGTGGTACACTTTCTGGCTGTTATAAGCAGGAAGTGTTACTCATTTTCAGGTTGTTGAAAGTTGAAGATTTTTGGCTCTGTAATTCAAAACAAGCTGATCTGGTTGCTCTGTACAGCTAAACTTGTGAGTTTATGTATCTCCTGTTGTACGATTTGGCATGAATCCACGGATTTCATGGTTAATCTTATATGAATAATGCTATGTTTGCATGTGTTATGCTGATTCTGTCTCCAGTTTTGCATGTATCTTTCTTACTGCAATAGGGATGCCATAAGTATAGACAGCTTAACACTCTGTATTGGGAGATATCTATAAGGCAGGTATCACATGTGTATCCCCCTAAAATCCAGTTTTAGCTATTCATGCTGATCATTCACAGGTGTATGTCTACCGACTCCAAGCCCTGGATAGGCACCAATCTGGTTCTGTGTTGAGGTTATACACCATGTCCAGCTTTGCATCCAAAATTCAAATCAAACCATCTCTTCCTTCCATCTGTTAGTTATAGGATTAGGAGTAGGAAACCCCTGCATGCTCTCATACCCAACCAGACATCATGTCCAAGAATGTTGCCAACCTTGTGATTTGTTACACAAATCTTGGTCCATACATGAGAGTATTCTGCCTGTTGATGTCAAGTTAAATCCTTCTGTCATTGAGCTAGTCAAGGTTATACTTTTATCAAGTAGGGAAACCCCCCTTGGTGCGGCAGAACCAGAAGTGAAGGGGAGGAGCTCACGTAACCTCCTGTATTCAGTTGGCTGAATCTGCCTGTGCATTAGAACTGGCAAACCCTAATGCTGATTCAGAAGAAAAACCAACAAGCACACTCTTCCAAGCTAGTGCACACTCATCATGCATGGTAAAAGCTTCATTATACAACAAGTCCACTTCGTAAACGCTTATCCTTCCTTGTATTTGGCTCTAGACCTAAAGCAGTATAGGAGAAGATAAAATTACATCATGCGGACTGCATACCAAGTATTATATGGTTTGCAAAACACTCATGTATACTCCTCTTATCATTTCAATATATTTCATGTTGGTGCAAACACTTGACCATTGATGCTGGAGTCCTTAACAACCTTTGCTTGCACAGTCTTAAGATAAAACTATGAACAACATACATGCAATGAACACAATTACTTGAAACTTGAACATCACATAGCAACCAACCATTTGAACTTATCATTCAATCAACAATATCAATTACCAGCTTGTGGTGAACTGTAGTGGCCTCAACTATCTTCCTTTGCTTACTTCAATTAGCACTAAGGCATGTCTTCACACATATGACTCTGGAAAGGCAGATGCAGTACAAACTATCACCTAAAACTTGAAGTGCACATACCTTTGACTCATATCGACATTTCCTCCAAGCCGCAACATCATATCTTCATTTACGAAGAAGTGCAGAGCATTCTCCTATCTCCCTATGATTGCACTTACCTTGTTTCAACACTGTCTTCATACTTCTATCTCCAAAACATCTTGTGGTAAGCTTCGTGACCTTAAACCTGAAACATAGGTATCTAAGTGCAATATCTTGCCATCGGTCCATTCCACAAGTCCTTACCTTCAACTGCGGTAGAATGTAGTACCTTTTATTTTTCATGTTTAATCTTTATAACATAATTCTAGGGCTTAAGTGAATTGAAGTGAACGTGATTATGTTTGTGAAGGTTTAAAGTTTTTGATACAATTGATTCAGCCCCCCTCTCAGTTGTCTTGTGTATCCAACAACACCTTCCCTAACTTGTACTACACTTAGACAATTTCCTTCAATCTTCTACAACTTACTTTGTCATGTAGTAAGTATCATGAGTTTATATCATCATTGTTTATCAAGACCCCAACACTACTTCAACACAGACTTCAAACACAAATATATCAAGGCTTGTGAACTTACACACGAACTTCAGAAGATATGGTATGATTGTGTATATATGATACTGATCCATCTTCTTTGGCTACAAAGCATATATTCATCCCTTTTCTTTTTGCTTCACCATATTGCAGCAACTTACACTCTTCCATACTACAACACTCCATACCACTATTGACATCAATGACAACCCATATGCAACAAGTTACACTTGAATGCATTGCATGTCTTAAATAATTTGCAATCTATGAAAATTCATATAGAAGAGTGGAATGCTTCCCCTCTATTTACTATTTATATTTTTAAGTGTATACATTAAATATGTAAATATTAAATCTATAAAATATTTAATACAACTATATATAACTGAAATTATTATATAATTGTTATTTAATTTCATATATATTACGAGTATATCTATTACACATATTATATGTTTACGTTTTTATATTTTTTGAGTGTATACAATAAATGTGTACGTATTAAATCTATAAAATATTTAATCAATATAGTATTTTACCCAATAGAAACTATTTCAATAAATTTAAATTTTATAGAAGACATTTAGTGTTGGAAGGGGAGATCTTTGGATGGTATGTAGATTCCAATTTTAGATGACATGTTTCATATTTCTACACCATGTTTGGCTTGCAATAAGTTAGGGTTGTGTCTCTTGTATTGACTAATGCCATCAACACATGGGGAAATTTTATACATGTATAATCATGATCTAATTTATGGTCTTGCAAGGCATAAGAAAAATTATCAAATACTAATTTGTTTATTTCACCTGTCAATTACATTTTCTTGAAAGTTTGTAAAGCCTTTTCAACAAATCCATTTTGTGCATTTACTAAAATCATTGCATTCCACCAAGACACATCTCATTGAGGCATTTTATCAAATAATTCACATGCCATGTTGATAGTTCTCCTTTTGCATATGTGTCTACTAGAGCATTTCCAACTATTAGATACAATGAAAATACCCACCGATCACAAATTGTTGTGGTGAGTGGAACCAAACAAACATTTCATGAAATTAGTTACGGTCTAACATCACCCCACTATGGTTAATATAAATTGCAATACATTGTGCACAAACCTCACAAATAGTTAAAATAATTGGATGCAGTTAGAATATGAGAACTTCAAAAGAAATGGAAAATATACAGAGACCGTGGAAGGAGAGGGCTCATAACAGGATGAAGGATGATAGGATACACCATTTGAAAAAGCCAACAAGGTGCCAATACTATGAAGAAGATTTGTTATGAATGAAGCACCCACTAATGTCTTATGTAAAAGAGTAGTCGAGTGTTCAGGAAATTGAGCATGGGTATGCATGTCAACAAAAAATTGTCTAGGAAGAGCAATATCTTGTTTGCCTACATACCTAACCACAATCTTTTTAATTTTTTTTTTAATTTGTCAAAGAGTTGAAATTGTAAAAGATGTATATTTACATTAAATCTATTATATATATTTATATTTATCTATATTTTTTATTGAATTATAATTACTTTATATATAAAATTTAAAATATACTATATTTTTTATTATTATATATTATTTTTATATGTGAAATTTCTTGCTACTAAGTGTTGGTATTTGTTATTATTTATATATGTTATTAATAGAACTATATAATTAATGGTTTCATTTACTTGCAACCATACAGACATCATAACTCCATGCAAGATTATTGACTTATTCTTTGGGAATCTCTTTGATGCACCAATAATCCTTTTAGAGTGTCATTTTGAAAACATAGGAAGAGAGAAACATGAAAGAGAGAGATATATATAAAGAGAGATATTGTTGTTTCCTGTTAGATTATTATAGGGGCTTCCACCTATTATCAGATCAAAACCTCCAATTGAATTAATCATTTCATCAAGTCTTTCTTTTGTCAAATTTTACATTAGATATAGATACAAGTGTTTCTCATCATGTTTTTTCTTGTTTTTGTTCGTTGCTTTTGCTTACAGTTGTCATTTCTCATATATACTCTTACCCAATGGTCTATAAGTTGGCTTTGCCTCAACATCTAGGAGTTGAAGTTCAAATGAATGATTCCTTTTCAATCTGTGAACCCTCCTAGATGTTGCACTTAACTTTCTTTTTCATAAATACTAAACCCTTTGTATTCCAACCTAGTTGACGTCAATGCATCTTTTTCCACTTGTGTATGAAGTTCCTATAGAATTGTCAAACTTAATAAACCTCTCATTCAACATCACACCAACATAACCTTTATTTTATTCATTTGGAAAGGTTCATGACAAGATACACACTTTTTTTTCATCTAGAGTGGTGTTTGACCATGGTCAAAATTGTCTAGACTTTTTAATTTTTAAGACTACAATTAAATTTTAGGAATACATAAAAGGGGATATCCAAATGATGCAAAACAACTTCTTCACCCCCAATTATAGAGAACAAAGAAAGGATATTGACCCCCTTTAGATAGATAGGCTCCAAAATAGAAAGATGGTATCCTATAATGAACAAATCAAAGTGATACATTTTCCTCTTCTCACCCGCAATGCTAGAGAAAAAACAAAGGATATTGATCCCCTTTAGATAGATAGGCTTCCAAATAGAAAGATGGTTTCCTATAATGACCAAATGAAAGTGATACATCTATGGAAATCAACCAAATCACTAATAGATGAAAAGAATTTGAATGTTTGGTTACAAAGTATCCTTTATGCATCTTTAAAGAATACATTTTTTTTTTTCAAAAATAACTTATTTATAAGACACATAGTTTTATATAATGCAATAATTTTATCTCATAAAATCTTAGAAATGTTTTGAACTAAACTATTCATCAAGACTGAATTAGAAAGATGTAACCTAATAGTAGATCTATCTCTTCTATCCAACTTGTCCCATTTATCTTGAGCCATTTTTTATGGTAGAAATTGAGTGTAACAACTATTATGATCAACTAATATGTCTCCATTAAAAGATCTTCAACCTTCAATTTCCATAACTCAAAGTTTTACCTACTAGACTTCTCAATCTCAATTGTCAAGATGTTGGCCATGAATTCTAATTTTCAAATGTTATTTTAAATCCACATGAATTATCCCACAACAAAATAGAAAGCAACATAATAAATGTATCTTTTCCTTCATGGGATCAATCTAAAAAACACTTTGATACCAAATGTTGGTTTTACAATGCTTATTCCTCAATTAGGAGCAATAGAAAGTAATAAAATTTGTTTATATAAAACACATGTAACCTTAATTAAACATAGAAGAATAAGTGAAGGAGATAGAGAAGATAAGATGGTATATATTCTTGGTAGAACCCTTCTAAGTAAGAGACCCACCACCAAAAGAAAACCTTAATATATTAGTGAAACATGTTATTTGCTTAAAGACTTAATAATTTAGCTTTAAGACCTCTTTAGTGTACCCATTGCACACCGAAGTGTGGCTATCTCTAACAATAGAAACATCTCATCTCCAAGCTTCATTCATTCATACATGGCATTTCCAATACAATTGGAAACAATGTCACTTATTGAAGTGGCTCAAAAATGGACCTTTGCAACAACTAACTTGAAAGTCCAACAAATGGAAAGAACACTTAACACCAAGTCTATCAAACAATGAAACACTTTTTTCCACTATGTTTATGTAGTTAAGATTTGTTTTGTCTCCTTCATGCATATTTAAAGAAGCCAAATGTATTTTCAAAAATAACTTATTTACAAGACACTTAAATTGATATAATGAAATAATCTTATCTCACAACCTAATAGTAAATCTAAAAATAATTATTCATGCGAAGGTTATGTATGTAGCCATGTTTTCTACTTGAAACTAAAAAGTACTTTGAATCCATAAATTTTGGTTACCCTTTGGCATACTATACACATATTCAAAGTAAAAGTATGGTGGCCCTTGCTCAAAATATTTAAGTTTCCAGTACTGACCCACGTGGTGATCTAGAACTCCAAATCTAATCAATCCTTTAACATGTGGTAAAAACAATTATACATACTTTCTTTAATCTTTATCTTCTAAAATGGTTTCTTGAGATGGGTTTCACAGTAATCCTTTTTAGATCTAAGTGCTTTCTTTTATGAAATTTGATTTTTTGCAATCCTCTAGGCTTTCATTTAATCCTTGCAAAGGGAAACCATGGTTAGCATGACTAATCAAACTAATAACCTTAAAATTGTAATTAGCAACATCCAAGCCTAGAATTATTCCCATGTTGATTGTGTAAACAAATTTGCTGAGCCATATAATCAAAATAATGTCCATACGAGTCTAGACAATTGGCAAAATTCATACTTGCAATTAATCCCATGCTAATTGTGCAAACAAATTTACTACACAGAATCAAAATAATAATAATGTCCATAATTTTCAATACTTTTTTTGGTAGCCTCTTCAATTTGGGTGGGAACTTGGCTATGAAAAATAAGGAATTTATAATCTATTGAAGTCTAGAATAGTAAAAAGTGAAATAGAAAAATAAAGATACAAAGAAATAGAGAGATAGAAAGATAGACAGGAAGACAAAAATATCTAGAGTGAAGTAGAGAGATAGAACAATAGAGAGGGAGAGAGGCAAAGAGATTTAGAGAGGGAGATTGACATACAAGGATGAATAGAGAAAGAGAGATAGAATAGGAGAGAGATAGAGATAAGATATATATATATATATATATATATATAGAGAGAGAGAGAGAGAGAGAGAGAGAGAGAGAGAGAGAGAGAGAGAGAGAGAGAGAGAGATGTAAAAAATATAAAGGGAAAGTCACTCTCACTTTTCTTTATCTCTCTTTGCCTTTATATGTCTTATCTCTATTTCTCTCTCACTCTATCTCTCTTACTCTATTCCTCTCTCTCTCTCTATTTTTGTAAAAGTGTTGTAGCGTAATCTTTAATGTAGGGTTTTCCATTAGAATTATTGACCGTAGCCCCAAGTCTATAACATAATGTAACTTTTTCCCACTATGTTTCTGTAGTTAAGCTTAGTTTTCCAATCCCATGATGGCCAATGATATGATTTTGTATTTTCAAAAATGTCTCAACAACACATATCATTACATTCTTTCAATTTACTAATGGATGGACACAAACCATTCACCACCAACAAAATTGTATTCTCTCTTCTCAAAAAATTACTTATTACTTTTTATCTACATACTATCTCGGCGTACCCATTGCTCACTAAGGTGCAATTGCTAGGATATATATATGGGGCAAATACACATGCAGGGCCGAACGATAAAGACAGTTACACTGGCTGGATGAAATTCTCTTTTTTCTTGTTTCATTGCAGGGTTCAATTAAATATCAGGCAGAGGATTTCATACATTTTAGAGTGGCATTCAAAGGAATTTACGGAGGGCGTTACAAGTTTTATGATGGACGGGGGGTTTTGCCGGCCGAAACACTATTGTTCTTTTCTTTTTTCCAAAAAACTTCAACATAAAACACAAACAACCCTAATACAAAAAGCATGTCATTCACTCTGTTTTACTATTAGCTTTTTTTTTAATAAACAACACTTTTAGTAATAAGGTGTATATATATGTCTAAAAAAATATTATTGTGTTGCAAAATTATAAAAAATATAGTGAGCTTATAATTTAATCCATGTGTTGCAAAATAAAAAAAATCCAGTGAGCTTATAATTTAATCCAGTAAGTTATATATATATATATATATATATATATATATATATATAATGCTTAAGAGAAGAAAATTACAACTATCTAAAAATAAATATTTTTTTATTTAAAGAAGGGGATTTCACCTATATTTTTTTTATCATGTAAAATATTAAAACACCAAATTATTCTTTTCTTACAAGTTTAATAACCACTAAGAATATATTTCTTTTGCTCAATCCACATAACCCTCTCCTCAATCCACATAACCCTCCTCACAACCCCACAAGAATGTGTAGGTGACACTTGTCACCTCCCCATTCCACAAAGCTACACATTCTCCCACAAGTGCTCTCACACATGTGTGAGAGCATAGGGAGATGTGAGAACACAAAGGGAAGCTTCTTATGAATGAGGAGGTGACACTTGTCACCTTCTCATTCATCTAAGCTATACTTCTCCCCACAAGTTCTCTCACACATGTGTGAGAGTATAGGGAAGAGGTTCACACATGTGGGAAGCTTCTAAAGCATGAGAAGCAAGGGTAACCTTACCCAAGTGGGTGAGGTTAAGGTTAAGTGAGATGGTGACCTTCCAACCACCTCTCACACTTCCCAAACTCGTCACTTGACTCTAGGGTCAAGTTTGGGTGACCATACAAGGTCCAAAACAAGTTTGAACAAGTTAGGAATGGTCCTAGACTCTAGGGGTATGACCTAGGGTCAATATTTGACCATTAGCAACACTTAGAAACACATAAAATCACATAAAAGTGGCTTCAAACATTTAGCACTTAAAAATTATGCAAACTCAACATTACATTTTTTTACAACACATCAAAAGATAAATTGAAAAGGTTTAAACCATACAAAATGTCATAAATCAAATACAACAAAGATCAACATTCTCAAACACATGTGACCTTAGTCCTACTTAGGACTAGGTCAGCTGAATAGGGAATAAAATAAGGTTGTTGTCTGACCTCCGATTTTCTATGGGTATGGAAAGTTACTTGCACACTTCCACAAAACCATTAATAACACATTGTATAATAGCCAAAGCGACGTGAACTACATATAACACACACATGATTGTATCATCACATACAACATTAAAATAACCACATGTTAATATAAATACATCTCTCAAATCATCCACCACTCACAGGTATAATCAGGATCACATCATCTAAGATATATCATTGATTTCACCACCAATACACATTCCAATATAATCAAATGAAATCATAGCATCTAAACATCATATCATCAAAGAAAATCTAACATGAGATCTAATCATCCTCAAAGCATAAACCATCTTTCTAATCAAGCATAAGCTAAAGTAAAAGGGTTTAAGAGGGCAACTACTTCTAGACACACAAGGGTGGGCCTCATAGTTGACCATGCCGACTAGACAATACAATGATGATGTCAGCATGCTGACATCATAGACACAGTGGAAGTTGTTGACGTGGCAGGTCGAGAGGTTGACACATGGTAGATGGCGACATCTAAGTCAGTAGATGACGTGGCAGGTCTAATGATGTGGACCAGTCTAGCATGACACGTGTAACTAAGGAATGAACGAGGTAATGCCACGTGGCCCAATGATTGGGTGCCACATGCCACATGTGGTAGTTTTTATGTTAAAAAGATTGGTTTGTGGGGGTTGAACCCCTGACTTCCTGCTTGCTATTTTCACTCTCCACCAATATACCAAGCGACTTGCTTTGCTACATATACAGGCCTCCTTTCTATTTAAAGAATGATAATAGAAACGAATCCCTATAAAAGGGGGTCAGGTGGTTTGAAGCCTAAGTGGGGAGGAATGATCTAGAAGACCAAAAAAATTATAGTCTGAGAACATGACGGAATCAAAATCATTGGAAAGAGGTTGCTGACACGATCCCAATGCAACATGAACAAGCTCAAAAGGGGTTCGTATGCAGAACTTATGTGCAGTGAAAGGTTTGGTCAAACAGGTGAATTAGGCATTCAAAAAGGTGAAAAATTGATTGTCTCAAATCTAAACAAAAATGATGCCAAGTCGAAGAGCTCATTGTCACGATTTCGACGCTGCTCATTTCGCCTCGATCGGAGCTCATACAAGCAAGATATGGTCGGTCAAAGTTGAGGGTTGACCTTGCTGAATAAACAATACAATGATGATGTCAGGATGCTGTTATGGCAGACACAGTGTCAGTTGTTGACATGGTAGGTCCAGAGTTTGACATGTGACAGATGGCGACATCTGAGTCAGCAGATGACGTGGCAAGTTTGAAGATGTGGACCAATCTAGCATGACACGTGTCACTGACGGAAGAATGAGGTAATACCACGTGGCCTAATGATTGGGTGCCATGTGGCACATGTGGCTGTTTGATTGTTAAAAGGTTGGTTTGTGGGGGTAAAACCCCTGACCCCTTGCTTGCTATTTTCACTCTCCACCAATATACCAAGAGGCTTTCTTCGCTACATATACAAGACTCCTTTCTATTTAAAGAATGATAATAGAAATTAATCCCTATAAAAGGGGGTCTGGTGGTTTGAACCCCCAGTGGGGAATAATCATCCAGATGGATATAGAAGAACTAAAAATTTTACAGTCTCAAAACCTGATGGAATCAACATCATTAGAAAGAGGTCGCTGACACGATTTTGACCCAACTTGAATGGGCTCAAAAGGAGTTCGTATGCAGAAGCTAAGTGCAGTCAAAGGTTCGGTCAAACATGCGAATCAAGAGTTCAAAAAGGTGAAAAATTGATTGTCTCAAATCCAAGCAAAATGATGCCAAGTCGAAGAGCTCGTCACCAAGATTTCGACAGTGCTCGTTTTGCCTCGATCGGAGCTCATACGAGCAAGATATGGCCGGTCAAAGTTGAGGGTTGACCATGCCGACTAGGTAGTAAAATGATGACATCAACATGCTGACATGGCCGACACAGTGGTAGTTGTTGATGTGGTAGGTCCAGAGGTTGACAAGTGACAGATGGCAGCATCTGAGTCAGCAGATGACGTGGCAGGTCTGAAGATGTGGACCAATCCAGTGTGACACGTGTCAGTGATAGACGAATGTGGTAATGCCATGTGGTCTAATGATTGGGTGACACGTGGTACATGTGGTGGTTTGATTGTTAAAAGGTTGGTTTGTGGGGTCAAACCTTGTTATTTTCACTCTCCACCAATATACCAAGTGGCTTTCTTTGCTACATATACGAGCTTCCTTTCTATTTAAAGAATGATAATAGAAACAAATCCCTATAAAAGGGGGTCAGGTGGTTTGAACCCCCAGTGGGAAGGAATGATCTAAATGGATCCAGAAGACCTAAAAATTTTGCAGTCTCAGAACCTGAAGGAATCGGTGTCATTGGAAAGAGGTCGCTAGCACAATCTTCACACAACTTGAACGAGCTCAAAAGGAGTTCGTATGCAGAAGTTATGTGCAATCAAAGGTTTAATCAAACAGGTGAATCATGCGTTCAAAAAGGTGAATAACTTATTGTCTCAAATCCAAAAAAATGATGCCAAGTCAAAGAGCTCGTCGCCATAATTCTGACGCCACTCGTTTTGCCTTGATCAGAGCTTGTATGAGCAAGATATGGCCAATCAAAGTTGAGGGTTAACCATGCTAACTAGATAGTACAATGATGATGTCGTCATACTGACATGGTAGACACAGTGGTAGTTGTTGGCGTGGCAGGTCTAAAGATGTGGACCAATCCAGCATGACACGTGTTACTGGCGGATGAATGAGTGAATGCCACGTGGCCCAATGATTGGGTGCCACGTGACACATGTGGCGATTTGCTTATTAACAGGTTGGTTTGTGGGGGTCAAACCCCTGACCTCCTGCTTCCTATTTTCACTCTCCACCAATATACCAAGTGGCTTTGATTGCTACATATACGGGCCTCCTTTCTATTTAAAGAATAATAATAGAAACAAATCCCTATAAAAGGGGGTCAAGTGGTTTGAACCCCTAGTGGGGAGGAATGATCTAGGTGGATCCAAAAGACATAAAAATATTGCAATCTCAAAACCTGACGGAATCAACATCATTGGAAGGAGGTTGCTGACAGGATCCTAACACAACTTGAACGGGCTCAAAAGGAGTTCGTATGTAGAAGTTATGTGCAGTCAAAAGTTTGGTCAAATAGGCGAATCATGGGTTCAAAAAGGTGAAAAATTGATTGTCTCAAATCTAAGTTAAATGATGCCAAGTCGAACAGCTCATCGCCACAATTTTGACGCCACTCATTTCGCCTTGATTAGAGCTCGTACGAGCAAGATATGGTTGGTCAAAGTTAAGGGTTGACCATGTCGACTAGATAGTACAATGATAATGTCAACATGCTGACATGGAAGACACAGTGGTAGTTGTTGACGTGGCAAATCTAGAGTTTGACATGTGGCAGATGGTGGCATCTGAGTAAGCAGATGACATGGCAGGTTTGAAGATGTGGACCAATCCAATGTGACACATGTCACTGACGAACGAATGAGGTAATTCCACGTGGCCCAATGATTGGGTGCCACGTGGCACATGTGGCAGTTTGATTGTTAAAAGGTTCGTTTGTGGGGGTCGAACCCCTAACCGCCTGCTTGCTTTTTTCACTCTCCTCCAACATACCAAGCGAATTTATTTGCTACATATACGGCCATCCATTCTATTTAATGAATGATAATAGAAATGAATCCCTATAAAAGGGGGTCAGGTGGTTAGAACCCCCGGTGGGGAGGAATGATTCAGGTGGATACAGAAGAACTAAAAAATTTGCAGTCTTAGAACCTGACAGAATCAGCATCATTGGAAAGAGGTTGTTGACACGATCCTAACACAACTTGAACGGGCTTAAAATGAGTTCGTATACATAAGTTATGTGCAATCAAAAGGTTTAGTCAAATAGGCGAATCAAGTGTTCAAAAAGGTGAAAAAATGATTTTCTTAAATCCAAGCAAAAATGATGCCATGTTGAAGAGCTCGTCACCACCATTCCGATGCCACTCATTTCGCCTCGATTAGAGCTCGTACGGACAAGATATGGCAATTCAAAGTTGAGGGTTGACTATACTAACTAGACAATACTATGATGACGTCAACGTGCTAACATGGCAGACACAGTGGAAGTTATTGATGTGGCAGGTCTAGAGTTTGACACATGGTGGATGGTGTTGGCAAGAGACACTATATGGATTCATGGTTGTTGTCATTGATGGAAACAAAGGTCATCCCACATATCCGCAAGTCATGGTGTGTCTCTACCGGAAGTCAGAATGAAGATTGTTGTGGTCTGGTGAACAAGAACAGAGCATGTGGCAAGGTCTGACAGATTGGTCTGGATCTCTCAGAGGAAGTGTCTTGGTGCAGTGCGGATTTGGAGAAGTCAAGAGGACTACCTTGAGTAGTATATTCCAAGGATTTAGCCTCCGGTGATGGACAAGGAAGAAGATATGAATAGTTGAGTACCAGATTCCTGAGAGACAGTGAGAACAGAGGAAGAACTGACTGACAGAGTATCAGACTATTTTTTGGATGTGTTACTATTGATGGTAAAGGTTGTGAAGGCATGAATCATGTTTGGCCAACATGATTAATGACATCTACAAGTATATGCTTGATCCGCATTACTTGATATGCAAGGATTCAGCTGACAGAACAGAGTTTGTAAGAAGATAGATTATTCCGGGTGCCGACTAGAAAGATAATGAAATCACTAGTGCGGATATAAATAGAGGATGGATTTTGTTGTGAGAAGTGTAGTTGTGTTATGGGGTATGCGAATAAGTGCAGAGCAGAGCAGAAGTAATAAGAAAGATCCAGTATGTGAAAGGAAAGCAGAATAAAGAGCAGAGGAAAGATGAAGTGCAACAGATCAGTATACTGAGCCTAATCGGAACTGAACTACAGCATATGTAGATGCTTCCAATTAGTTCAAGTATTGTATAACATTCTTTTGTAGACAGTGTGTTTCCTTGTAGGCAGTGTGCCTCTTTGTGACCAGTGTGCTCGGGCAGTGAGCCCTAATTGGCAAGTGCCATTTTGTAATTCCTTATTCTTCTAACAGAGAATAATCTTTGGGTTAATCACCCCGTGGTTTTTTCCCTTGACCGGGTTTCCACGTCAAAAATACTGTGTCATGTGTTTCTCATTTCATGGTAATGTTTGTTTGTTTGATTCAATGATGCTTTGATTAATAAGAAAGTTCAAAAGAAGAAATAATTAAGATAACTGATTCACCCCCCCTCTCAGTTATCAACAATTGGTATCAGAGCTAAGTTCCTCCTAATAGAGCCTAACAGCTTGAGGAAGATCTGGGAGTTAAAATGGTTGCATATGGTTTAAGGGAGCAACTCAAGACTGCCCTTGAGGATTTTGAACAGTCAAACTCTGAAGTCAATGAATTAAAGGAAAGACTCAAACAGGCTGATGAATTCATGAGAGAACTAAAGGACAAATTAAGTCTCTCTATGAAAAAGAGAAAGGAGCTACTCCAACAATTGGCAAGACAAAGTGAAGAAAGCAATACAAATGAAGAATTGACTGAGAAAACCAAGTTATGTGAAAAGTTATCAAAAGAAGTCATTATGTTAAGACATGAAATGGAATCAGGAACTATAAAGTTTACTCAAGAGATTGAAGAAAAAAGAAAAGCTGAAGACAATCTAAGACAATCTCTTAAAGAGAAATCAGAAGACTGCCACCAGATGGATAGGATTATCAGACATCTTGAATCTAATCTTGAAGATGCCAAAGATAATGAAGAAAAACTTGAGGATCAAATTGTCTCTCTCAAAAGAGATCTTCAAACAACAAATGAATACAAAGAAAAATTCAAGATAAGTTCTGCCCAACTTGAAGTACTTCTTGGAAGTCAAAAGAGGACAGATGACAAGTATGGTTTGGGATATGAGAAACGAGAAAGCTCTGGATCCGGTCAAAAGAATTTTGGATCAGAAAATCCAAGGAATAGGCCCAGAAGACCTCCGGTAAGATAGCCCAATGCTCAAAGATATCCATCCTTCAATGGATACTGCCACAGCTGCAATCACTTTGGTCACAAAGCTAATCAGTGCAGGAAGAGAATCAATCAGACTAATTCATCCTTCTCCGGACAGTGCTTTAACTGCAAAAGGTATGGACACAAGTCTCATGAATGCAGAAATATGCAAATAAACAAATCATTCAATGGTAGATGCTTTGCATGCAATAGAGTAGGTCATATGGCTAATCAATGCAGATCAAGAGGTTATTAGTCAAATATGCAAAGAAATGTTATTTGCCAAATCTGTAATAGGTCTGGTCATAATGCAAAAGTCTGCAGAAGCAAGAATCAGGACAAAAGAGGTCCGGTGTATAATCAGAATCAAGACAAGGGTAAACAAAAGATGAATGCGGATGAAGTTAGGAATCAGATGAACAAGATTTGGGTGAAGAAAAGTTCAGAGAATGTAGAGGTTGGATCCGCACCAGAGTCTGGTGCTGATATTTCTTCCAGAAATTAAAAAGTGAGCTTTGGCTCAGGGGGAGACTCAAAGAAAATCTTGTTCCCCCAGCCAATCAAGTGGTGCCGGATGTTGCACAAGATGCAGAGTAAAGGGTTTGAATATATAAGTCTTGAGATGATCCAGATAAGATTTCAGAGATCCGCATGAAGATGTGAAAAAGTTGTGGTCGATCAAGTAAGACCTGTTCCGGGAGATGCTCCGAAATGACAGAGGATTACAAAAAGGTCCGGAGAGATCCGGAAGTGCATTATCTTATTCTGCGGATTGGACAAAATGTTTGGGATGTCCTTGTGATGTGTCATCTTGATTTGCTCATAGTTGGAAGATCCGCATGATGTTCATAGATCAGGACTGATTCAGTACTCCAAGTTATTCGAATAAGGCAAACCAGAATAATGTAGGTCGAGCATTTATTGCCATCAGATATTAGGGTTTGCGGAGCAATATAAGGGAATTTCTCATAAATCACTTGCTCATTCTGCACTCAAGAAGAAGCGAAAAGTGGAGCTCTGCAACAAGACTCATCAAACTCACCAAAGATCTCCTGCAGAAGTCATTACATACAGAAATCAATCCAACCACTCCGTGTAACCGAAGGCGCATAAGGTATTTTCCGTTTTCAATATCTCACTACAAATCTTTAAAGAAAATATATGGCTACTCTGAATATAGTTAAGATCTCTGATAGACCTCACCCCACATTCAAAAAACATCCATACAAATCTTTGGAGATAGATCCACTAGGAGCCTTCTCTAGTGTTCCGCATGGTGTATTGCATACGGAGGACATTAGGGTTTACATTCATGTGAATTTTGAAGACTTTGGAGAATCAAAATTGATGGATATCTATCACAAACAGTTGATAGATGACTCCTTTGAGATTAAACCTCAGTACAAAGCCATTCGGGAGTGCATCCATTTCCCCTGTTTTGAAGAAGATGAATGGGTCCGGTATGTACTAAGTAGAGTGCATGACAAGTTCCTATGGTTGAACAAGCCCTTCAAGATCAGCAAAGATGCAATTAGGGCTGTAACCGGTCTGCACTCATTCGGTGGATTACCTGTTCTCAAGTTTGTCAAAAATCAGACAGTTAGTGATGCAACCGGATCTAAGTTTGACAAGAAAGCTATGACAGTTGAAGACATCACTGAACCGGATGTCAAATTTGCATCTATGATAATTGGTTACAAGATCTATCACTCCAGTAGGGAAAATTCAGTACCGGGAACTGCAATTTACACAGCTTATCAAATGCTAAAGGAGAATGCAGACTATGACTTGTGTGAGCTTCTTGTAAACCAACTTTTTAAAAATCTGTAGAAGATCAAGAAGGACAAGAAAAACTCCTTCAAGTATGGCAATTTGATCCTTTGTCTCTTCTTTTATTACATGAATGAGCTTCCCGGATCCAGTGGATGGATATGGCAGAATGACAGACCAGTCGCCATCCAAATCAGAGATTATTTGCATGGACTTGGGGATGCCAAAGCAAGAAAAACAGCTCTATGGGGATATTTCAAGAACTTTCAGAGCATGATGCATGCAAGAGAAAGAATACCCCAATCTCTTGTTGAAAAGTACAAAGACACAGTATACTTTATGGTAGAAACAGATTAGTGTCTAATGGAGGCAGTAGAACCAAGAACTGTGTGGATCATGCCCATGGGGTATGAAGTGGATGAACAGATAGTGGAGCTGCATGTTCAACACATGCTTAGTTAGCCTAAAGATCCAAAGGCAGAAAGGTTCCGAACATTTGAGGAACTAAGTATAAAAATCCATGTTGAACTTAGAGAACCGGAGATCAAGAGGAAGGTAAGAAAAGAAGTAGAGCATATTGCTCAAGGCCTAGGCATCCCAAAGGAGGCACTTGATGTCAACCGAGAAAAGAGGTGAAAGGCTGAGGAAGAGAAGAAAGAGGTAGAAAAGAAAAGCAAGAAAACTACTCCAGTGGAAACCTCAACCTGGACCAGATCATCAAAGGGATCTACACCTGTCACAACCAAAGGCTCAAAAATGTCAAAACTAGAAGGTCAGACATCCGGTAAAGGAGAGAAAAGATCTAAAATAAAAGCCACAAGGGCTTACACAAGTCAGAAAGATGAAGAGAAAACGGAATCAGATGAGGGGGTAAAAGAAATAAAGAAACAGAAGAAGAAAGGATCCGGTAAACCCTCCACAGGCCAAGACAAGGAAGAAATGGTAGAGGTATTTGTTGAAAAGCCCACCCTGTCTCTAGAGAGTGTAATCAAGTCAGTCACGGTGGATGGAAACCTTCAACCAATGATTGAATTCTATGATGACTACAATGAGGTTGACCAAAAGATTTTGCAGGAAGCCACAATCAAGTATCTGAACATATACAATAAGGCTTTCATTGAGATCATATCTCTAATTCCTAAAAGCCTAGAAAAGGAATTAGAAATAAGAAAGAATAATGCTTAGGCAAAAGATCTTGAGATCTGGGAGCAGATAGCTATTCAGCTATATCCTCAAATTGATCCCAAGACAATGAACATAATATTCAAAGACTGCAAAGATGAGTTCAGGAGTAAAGCAAGAATGAATCAACTCATGCTTGGTGAGACTGACAAGGTGGCCATAGAGACAGAATATATCCTCTGGAAGGCCTTCAAAAGGTTTAATCTTCCTGTTGTAGAGGACTTAGGTGTAGAAACAGCTGTGGACTTGGAATCATCTGCTCTGGAAGAAGTGGTCCTTGAACAGTCTAACATCTCTCCTCCGTCTTCCCCTGCAGTCTCCGGATCCCAAAAAGAAGAGAAATTACAGGAGAAAGAAGCAGTAGTAAAAGAAAAAGAGGTTGACAGCACCAAGGATGCAGAGAAAGACAAGATTCCAACAGAGAAAACCACAACTGAAAGTGGTAAGAATGTGGAAGGAGAAAAGACTCCAAAGGACAAAACTGCAGAAGAAAAGAAACATCTGTCTTCGGCAAGAGACACTGCACAAACTGTTCAAAAATTTCTGAGCCAAGAAATAATAGAGATTGATGAACCGGAGCTTCTAAAAGGTCCATTCAACTTTGACTCCCTCTCTCCGGTATAGACAATGAAGATAGCTTCATTTGCAAATGCTAAGGCAAATGAAAAACTCCTAAAGTCTCATATGGAAGACTATGAGTTGATAGAGGCTGCTTCCGCTTGAAAAGATTATGCCATCAATCCAGATAGATCCAACAGCCTCCTCTTCCGGTAATCTCAAAACCTTAGTCAGCAGTGTTGATACACATTTTGATTCTCTAGAAAAATCAGTTGAAGAAAAGGTCCGGAAGGAATTTTTGGATAAAAGATTTTTAGAAGTACTAGGATTAATCTCTAATGATAGGAGAAATATGAGTATTGGAATAAAGAGCTTAGAAAATGCTCTTAAGGATGGCAGTGACATTTACAAATTTTGTATCTCTTGGTCAAAGGCAACAGTAGAAATTGATAAGAAAATAAAAGAGGAACAAGACAAACTACAAAGTTTGTCTCTAAGTTTTGATCCTCTCTCTTCCTCCATAGTCAATCAAGAATGTCAAACTATTGCAATCACAAATGCAATAAAGAACTTTGAGAAGGAAAGGAAGAATATAACTAACCGGATGGGAGAACTTAGAAGGATTATAATCCCTAAGTTAGAAACTATGCATGAGGCCATCAGTGATGCTCAGACTACCACCCAAACAAATGATTCGACAGATCTCAAAAGGGCAGAAGCTTTTGCATTTTTGTTAAGTGGTCACATTTCAATTTTGGATAGAATGAAGCAAAGTTGGGCTACAGAACTAGTCCAATTGAAGACATACTTTGCAGACATTCTTTAGTTTATGTGAGTATGTAATATGCGGCTATGTATAGTAAATTTTTGAAAATTTTGGTGTGCGGACCCTACCCTTTGCCATTGATGTCAAAGGGGGAGTGAGGAGCAGTGAAAAATGAGGAATCCAACTAAGGGGGAGTTCTAGAAATTGTATATAAAGATAGAGCATCGGCCAAGGGGGAGCATAGTGTAAACACTTAGTCATTTTTCACTAAGTGTTGCCATCAATGCCAAAGGGGGAGATTGTTGGCAAGAGACGCTATATGGATTCATGGTTGTTGTCATTGATGGCAACAAAGGTCATCCCACATATCCGCAAGTCATGGTGTGTCTCTACCGGAAGTCAGAATGAAGATTGTTGTAGTCCGGTGAACAAGAACAGAGCATGTGGCAAGGTCTGGCAGATTGGTCCAGATCTCTCAGAGGAAGTGTCTTGGTGCAGTGCGGATTTGGGGAAGTCAAGAGGGCTACCTTGAGTAGTATATTCCAAGGATTTAGCCTCCGGTGATGGACAAGGAAGAAGATATGAATAGTTGAGTACCAGATTCCTGAGAGACAGTGAGAACAGAGGAAGAACTGACTGACAGAGTATCAGACTATTTTCCAGATGTGTTACTGTTGATGGTAAAGGTTGTGAAGGCATGAATCATGTTTGGCCGACATGATTAATGACATCTACAAGTATATGCTTGATCCGCATTAGTTGATATGCAAGGATTTAGCTGACAGAACAGAGTTTGTGAGAAGATAGATTATTTCGGGTGCCGACTAGAAAGATAATGAAATCACTAGTGCGCATATAAATAGAGGATGGATTTTGTTGTGAGAAGTGTAGTTGTGTTATGGGGTATGTGAATAAGTGCAGAGCACAACAGAAGTAATAAGAAAGATCCGGTATGTGAAAGGAAAGCAGATTAAAGAGCAGAGGAAAGATGAAGTGCAGTAGATCAGTATATTGAGCCTAACTAGAACTAAACTCCAGCATATGTAGATGCTTCCAATCAGTTCAAGTATTGTATAACATTCTTTTGTAGACAGTGTGTCTCCTTGTAGGCAGTGTGCCTCTTTGTGACCAGTGTGCTCGGGCAGTGAGCCCTAATTGGCAAGTGCCATTTTGTAATTCCTTATTCTTCTAACAGAGAATAATCTTTGGGTTAATCACCCCGTGGTTTTTTCCCTTAACTGGGTTTCCACGTCAAAAATACTGTCATGTGTTTCTCATTTCATGGTAATGTTTGTTTGTTTGATTTAATGATGCTTTGATTAATAAGAAAGTTCAAAAGAAGAAATAATTAAGATTACTGATTCACCCCCCCTCTCAGTTATCAACAGATGGTGGCATCTGAGTTAGCAGATCATGTGGCAGATGGTGGCATCTAAGTCAGCTGATGACGTGGCAGGTCTAAGATGTGAACCAATCCAGTGTGACACATGTTACTAACGAACGAATGAGGTAATGCCATGTGGCCTAATGATTGGGTGCCATGTGGCACATGTGGCTGTTTGATTGTTAAAAGGTTGGTTTGTGGGGTCAAACCTTGCTATTTTCACTCTCCACCAATATACCAAGTGGCTTTCTTTGCTACATATATGGGCTTCCTTTTTATTTAATGAATGATAATAGAAATGAATCCTTATAAAAGGGGGTCAGGTGGTTTAAACCCCTAGTGGGAAGGAATGATCTAAATGAATCTAGAAGACTTTAAAATTTTACAGTCACAGAACCTAACGGAATCAGCGTCACTGGAAAGAGGTCGCTGGCACGATCCTGACGTAACTTGAATGAGCTAAAAAGGAGTTTGTATGTAGAAGTTATGTGTAGTTAAAGGTTCGGTCAAACAGGTGAATCATGTGTCCAAAAAGGTGAAAAATTTATTATCTCAAATCTAAACAAAAATGATGCCAAGTTGAAGAGCTCGTCGCCACAATTCTGACGTCGTTGGTTTCGCCTTGATTGGAGCTTGTACGAGAAAGATATGGATAGTCAAAGTTGATGGTTGAACATGCTGACTAAATAGTACAATGATGACGTCATCATGCTGACATGGTAGATAGAGTGGCAGTTGTTGGTGTTGTAGATCCAGATGTTGACACGTGATAGATGGCCGCATCTAACTCAACAAATGACGTGGCAGGTCTGAAGATGTGGACCAATCTAGCGTGACACATATTACTGACGGATGAATGAGCGAATGCCACGTGACACATGTGGCGATTTGCTTGTTAAAAGGTTGGTTTGTGGGGGTCGAACCCCTGACTTTCTGCTTCCTATTTTCACTCTCCACCAATATACCAAGCGGCTTTCATTGCTACATATACGGGCCTCCTTTTTATTTAAAGAATGATAATAGAAATAAATCCCTATTAAAGGGGGTCAGGTGGTTTGAACCCCTAATGGGGAGGAATGATCTAGGTGGATCCAGAAGACCTAAAAGTATTGCAATCTCATAACCTAATGGAATCAACATCATTGGAAAGAGGTCGCTGACACGATCCTAACGCAACTTGAACGGGCTCAAAAGGAGTTTATATGCAAAAGTTATGTGCAGTCAAAGGTTCGATCAAATAGGCGAATTAGGCGTTTGAAAATATGAAAAATTGATTTTCTCAAATCTAAGCAAAAATGTTGCCAATTCGAAGAGCTCGTTGCCATGATTTTGACGCCGCTCGTTTCACCTCGATCAGAGCTTGTACGAGCATGATATGGCTAGTCAAAGTTGAGGGTTGACCATGCCGACTAAATAGTACAATGATGACATCAGTATTTTGACATGACAGACACAGTGGCAGTTGTTGATGTGGCAGATCCAGAGTTTGACACATGGTAGATGGCGACATCTAAGTCAGCAGATGACATGGTAGGTCTGAAGATGTGGACCAATCCAGCGTTATACGTGTCATTGACGGACGAATGAGGTAATGCCACGTGGCCCAATGATTGGGTGCCACATGGCACATGTGGCGGTTTGATTGTTAAAAAGTTAGTTTGTGGAGGTCGAACCCTTGACCTCCTGCTTGCTTTTTTCACTCTCCACCAATATACCAAGCGGCTTTCTTTGCTACATATACGGGCCTCCTTTCTATTTAATGAATGATAATAGAAACGAATCCCTATAAAAGGGGGTCGGGTGGTTTGAACCCCTAGTGGGGAGGAATGATCCAGGTGGATACAAAAAAACTAAAATTTTTGCAGTCCTACAACCTGACGGAATCAACATCATTGGAAAGAGGTTGTTGACACGATCTTGACGCAACTTGAACGAGTTCCAAAGGAGTTCCTATGCAGAAGTTATGTGCAGATAAAGGTTTGGTCAAACAGGTGAATCAGGTGTTTAAAAAGGTGAAAAAATTGATTGTCTTACATCCAAACAAAAATGAAGTCAAGTCAAAGAGCTCGTCGCCACGATTCCGACGCCATTCCTTTCGCCTCGATTGGAGCTCGTACGAGCAAGATATGGCCAGTCAAAGTTGAGGGTTGACCATGCTGACTAGACAATACAATGATGATGTCAACATACTGACATGGAAGACATAGTGACAGTTGTTGACGTGGCAGGTCCAGAGGTTAACACATGGTAGATGGCAGCATCTGAGTCAGCAGATGACGTGGCAGGTCTAGAGATTGACACATGGCATATGGTGTCATTTGAGTCAGCAGATGACGTGGTAGGTCTAATGATGTGGACCAATCCAGCGTGACACATGTCATTGATGGATGAATGAGGTAATGCCACCTGGGCCAATGATTGGGTGCCACATGGCACATGTGGCAGTTTGATTGTTAAAAGGTTGGTTTGTGGGGGTTGAACCCCTGACCTCCTGCTTGCTATTTTCACTCTCCACCAATATACCGAGCGACTTTCTTTGCTACATATACGGGCCTCCTTTCTATTTAAAGAATGATAATAGAAACGAATCCCTATAAAAGGGGGTCGGGTGGTTTGAACCTGAAGTGGGGAGGAATTATTCAGGTGGATCCAGAAGACCGAAAAAATTTGCAGTATGAGAACTTGACAGAATCAACATCATTGGAAAGAGGTTGCCAACACGATCCTAACGCAACTTGAATGGGCTCAAAAGGAGTTCGTATGCAGAAGTTATCTGCAGTCAAAGGTTCAGTCAAACAGGCGAATAAGGCATTTGAAAATGTGAAAAATTGATTGTCTTAAATTTAAACAAAAATGATGCCAAGTCGAGGAGCTCGTCACCACGATTCTGACGCCACTCATTTTGCCACTATTAGAGCTCGTACGGGAAGGATATGGCTCGTTAAAGTTGAGGGTTGACCATGCCGACTAGATACTACAATGATGACGTCAGAATGCCGACATGGCAGACACAGTGGTAGTTGTTGACGTGGCAGATCCAGCGTTTGACACATTGTAGATGGCGGCATCTGAGTTAGTAGATGACGTGGCAAGTCTGAAGATGTGGATCAATCCAACGTGACACGTGTCACTGATGGACGAATGAGGTATTGCTGCATGTCCCAATGATTGGGTACCACATGGCACATGTGGCAGTTTGATTGTTAAAAGTTTGACCTCCTGATTACTTTGTTCACTCTCCACCAATATACCAAGCAACTTTGTTCGCTACATATACGGGCCTCCTTTCTATTTAATGAATGATAATAGAAACGAATCCCTATAAATGGGGGTCGGGTGGTTTGAACCCCCTAGTAGAGAGGAATGATCCAGGTGGATAAAGAAGAACTAAAAATTTTGTAGTCTTAGAATATGACGGAATCATCATCATTGGAAAGAGGTTGCTGACATGATCCTGACACAACTTGAATGGTCTCAAAAGGAGTTCATATGCAGAAGTTATGTGCAGTCAAAGGTTTGGTCAAAGAGGCGAATCAAGCATTCAAAAAGGTGAAAAATTGATTGTGTCAAATCCAAACAAAAATGATGCCAAGTTGAAGAGCTCGTCGCCACGATTCTGACGCCACTCGTTGCGGCTTGATCAGAGCTCGTATGAGCAATATATGGCTGGTCAAAGTTGAGGGTTGACCATGCTGAGTAGACAATACAATGATGACGTCATCATGGTGACATGGCAGACACAGTGGCAGTTGTTGGCATGTCAGGTTCAAATGTTGACACGTGGCAGATAGCAGCATCTAACTCAATAGATGACGTGGCAGGTCTGAAGATGTGGACCAATCCAACGTGACACATGTCACTGATGGACGAATGAGCAAATGCCACATGGCCCAATGATTGGGTGCCACGTGGCACATGTGGCAATTTGCTTGTTAAAAGGTTGGTTTGTGGGGGTCGAACCCCTGACCTCCTGCTTACTATTTTCACTCTCCACCAATATACCAAGCGAATTTCATTGCTACATATACGGACTTCCTTTCTATTTAAAGAATGATAATAGAAACAAATCCCTATAAAAGAGGGTCGGGTGGTTTGAACCCCCAGTGGGGAGGAATGATCTAGGTGGATCTAGAAGACCTAAAAATCTTGCAGTCTCAGAACCTGACTGAATTAGCATCATTGGAAAGAGGTCGCTGACACGATCCTAACGTAATTTGAACTGGCTCAAAAGGAGTTCGTATGCAGAAGTTATGTGCAGTCAAAGGTTCGGTCAAATAGGCGAATCAGACATTCAAAAAGGTTAAAAATTGATTCTCAAATCAGAGCAAAAATTATGCTATGTCAAAGAGTTCATCGCCAAGATTTTGACACTGCTTGTTTCACCTCGATTAGAGCTCGTACGAGCAAGATATGGCTAGTCAAAGTTGATGGTTGACCATGCCGACTAGATAGTATAATGATGACATCAGCATGCTGACATGGTAGACACAGTGGCAGTTGTTGACATGGCAAATCCAAAGTTTGACATATGGCAGATGGCAGTATCTGAGTTAGCAAATGACTTGGCAGGTCTGAAGATGTGGACCAATCTAGCGTGACAAGTGTCTCTGAAGGATGAATGAGGTAATGCCACATGGCCTAATGATTAGGTGCCACGTGGCACATGTGGAAGTTTGATTGTTAAAAGGTTGGTTTGTGGGGGTTAAACACCTGACCTCCTGCTTGCTTTTTTCACTCTCCACCAATATAACAAGCCGTTTTCTTTGCTATATCTACGGGCCTCCTTTCTATTTATATAATGATAATATAAACAATTCCCTATAAAAGGGGGTCTGGTGGTTTGAACCCCCAGTGGGGAGGAATGATCCAGGTGGATACAGAAGAACTAAAAATTTTGCAGTCTTACAACCTGATGGAATCAGTATCATTGGAAAGAGGTCGTTGACATGATCCTGACGCAACTTGAACGGACTCAAAAAGAGTTCGTATGCAGAAGTTATGTGCAGTCAAAGGTTTGGTCAAATAGGGGAATCATCGTTCAAAAAGGTGAAAAATTGATTGTCTCAAATCCAAAAAAATGATGCCAAGTCGAAGAGCTCATCCCCACAATTCTGACGCCGCTCATTTCACTTCAATCGGAGCTTGTACAAGCAAGATATGGCTGGTCAAAGTTGAGGGTTGACCATGCTGACTAGACAATACAATGATGAAATCAGCATGCTGACATGGCATACACAGTGGTAGTTGTTGACATGGCAGGTCCAGAGGCTGACACATGGCAGATGGCAGCATCTAAGTCAGCAGATGACATGGTAGGTTTGATGATGTGGACCAATCCAGCGTGACATGTCTCACTGACAGATGAATGAGGTAATGCCAGGTGGCGCAATGATTGTTAAAAAATTGCTTTGTGGGGGTTGAACACCTGACCTCCTACTTGCTATTTTCACTCTCCACCAATATTCCAAGCGGCTTTCTTTGCTACATATACGGGCCTCAAAAGGAGTTCATATGCAGAAGTTATGTGCAGTCAAAGGCTCGGTCAAATAGGTGAATTAGGCCTTCCAAAAGGTGAAAAATTAATTTCTCAAATCTAAGGAAAAATGATGCCAAGTTGAAGAGCTCGTCGTCACGATTTTGATGCCGCTCGTTTTGCCTCGATCGAAGCTCATACGAGCAAGATATGGCCAGTCAAAGTTTAAGTTTGACCATGCTGACTAGATAGTACAATGGTGACGTCAGCATGTTGACATGACAGACACAATGACAGTTGTTGACGTGGCAGGTCCAGAGTTTGACACGTGGTAGATGGCGGCATCTGAGGCAGCAGATGATGTGGCAGGTCTGAAAATGTGGACAAATCCAGCGTGACACGTGTCACTGACAGAAGAATGAGGTAATGCCACATGGCCCAATGATTGGGTGCTACATGTCACATGTGGCGGTTTGATTGTTAAAAGGTTGGTTTGTGGGGGTCGAACCCCTGACCTCCTGCTTGCTATTTTCACTCTCCACCAATATACCAAGGGGCTTTCTTTGCTACATTTATGGGCCTCCTTTCTATTTAAAGAATGATAATAGAAACGAATCCCTATTAAAGGGGGTCGGGTGGTTTGAATCCCTAGTGGGGAATAATGATCCAGATGGATATAGAAGAACTAAAACTTTCGCAGTCTCAAAACCTAACGAAATCACCATCATTGGAAAGAGGTCACTGACACGATCCTGACGCAAGTTGAATGGGCTCAAAAGGAGTTAGTATGTAGAAGTTATGTGTAGTCAAATGTTTGGTGAAACAAGTAAATTAGGTGTTCAAAAAGGTGAAAAATTGATTGTCTCAAATCGAAACAAATATGATGCCAAGTCAAAGAACTCGTCGCCATGATTTTGACACCACTTGTTTTGCCTCAATCGGAGCTCGTACGAGCAAGATATGGCCAGTCAAAGTTGAGTGTTGACCATGTCGACTAGATAGTACAATGATGACATCAGCATCCAGACATGGCAGACACAGTGGTAGTTGTTGACATGGTAGGTCTAGAGGCTGACATGAGGCAGATGGCAGTATCTGAGTCAGCAGATGATGTGGCAGGTCTGAAGATGTGGACCAATCTAGTGTGACACGTGTCCCTGACAGACGAATGAGGTAATGCCATGTGTCCTAATGATTGGGTGCCACGTGGTACATGTGGCGGTTTGATTATTAAAAGGTTGGTTTGTGGGGTCAAACCTTGCTATTTTCACTCTCCACTAATATACCAAGCGGTTCAATTTGCTACATATACGGGCGTCCTTTCTATTTAAATAATGGTAATAGAAATGAATCCCTATAAAAGGATGTCGGGTGGTTTGAACCCCCAGTGGGAAGGAATGATCTAAATGGATCCAGAAGACCTAAAAATTTTGCACTCAGAACCTGACGGAATTATTGTCATTGGAAAGAGGTCGCTGGCACAATCTTGATGCAACTTGAACGGGCTCAAAAGGATTTCATATGCAGAAGTTATGTGCAGTCAAAGGTTCGGTCGAACAGGTGAATCATGCATTCAAAAAGGTGAAAATTTTATTTTGTCAAATCTAAGCAAAAATCATGCCAAGTCGAAGAGCTCATCACAATGATTTCGACACCACTCATTTCGCCTTGATCGGAGCTCATACGAGCCAGATATGACTAGACAAAGTTGAGGGTTGATCGTATTGACTAGACAGTACAATGATAACGTCATCATGCTGACATGGCAGACACAGTGGCAGTTGTTGTTATGGCAGGTCTAGATGTTGACACGTGGTAGATGGGGCATCTGACTCAACAGATGATGTGGCAGGTTTGAAGATATGGACCAATCTAGCATGACATGTGTCACTGACGGACGAATGAGTGAATGCTACGTGGCCCAATGATTGGGTGCCACATGCCAGATGTGGTGATTTGCTTGTTAAAAGGTTTGTTTGTGGGGGTCGAACCCCTGACCTCCTACTTCCTATTTTCACTCTCGACCAATATACCAAGTGGCTTTCATTGCTACATATACGGGCCTCCTTTCTATTTAAAGAATGATAATAGAAACAAATCCCTATAAAAGGTGGTCGGGTGGTTTGAACCTCGAGTGGGGAGGAATTATCTAGCTGGATCCAGAAGACCTAAAAATCTTGCAGTCTCAGAACCTGAAGGAATCAGCATAATTGGAAAGAGGTCGCTGACACGATCATAACGCAACTTGAAAGGGCTCAAAAGGAGTTCGTATGTAGAAGTTATGTGCAGTCAAAGGTTCAGTCAAACAAGTGAATCAGGTATTCAAAAAGGTGAAAAATTGACTATCTCAAATCCAAGCAAAAATGATGCCAAGTCAGAGCTCGTCACCATGATTCTAACACTGCTTGTTTCGCCTCGATCAAAGGTCGTACGAGCAAGATATGGCTGGTCAAAGTTAAGGGTTGACCATGCCGACTAGATAGTACAATGATGACGTCAGCATGCTGACATGGCAGACACAATGGCAGTTGTTGACGTGGAAGATCTAGAGTTTGACTCGTGGTAGATGGCGGCATCTGAGTCAGCAGATGACGTGGCAGGTCTGAAGATGTGGACCAATCCAGCGTGACGCGTGTCACTAACGGATGAATGAGGTAATGCCACGTGGCCCACTGATTGTGTGCCACGTGGCACATGTGGCGGTTTGACTGTTAAAAGGTTGGTTTGTGGGGGTCAAACCCCTGACCTTCTGCTTGCTTTTTTCACTCTCCACCAATATACCAAGCGGCTTTCTTTGTGTTTAGTGGAAAATTGGATTTGTCAATGTTTTAATGGTTAGGTGTTTAAATCTGCCTGTCCACTATACATTGAAGGATCTAGGGTCGAATAGCATGCACTATCATACCCTAGAGTCATTTCAGATGTAGGGAAACTTGGATTAGGGAATTAATTATCAATTTTTCCTTTTCCTATGCTTAATTGACCATTAAAACCCTAATTATGCAAATACAACAACAAATTGAAGAATAACAGAAAAAGCTCTTGTAGACGGGAGTAAAATACCAAATTATAGAATACCTATTTTCAGTGTTTTAAAGCAGAATAGTCAGGGACACTGGAGCGGGTGCCCAAGTCCAAGGTACCTACTTTTTCGGTGAATTTGGACCTCCTTCAGACACTGATCAACCCTGTAACTTTTGTTTTCCAGAATCTATCTACGGAGGACACTAGAGCGAGCGCCCTAGTCTCGGATTTGCTCCTTTATCCATCTTTCCTTCAGATCCTGAATCCATGATGTCTTCCCAGCCTTCTTGCAACTCCACTTTTCCCGTGTGCGACACCTATAACCTACAATCACAAGACTTGGTTTGGGGGTTGTGGTGTTTAGAGGTTTGCCTTAGTCAAACCCCAGAGGACACTTAAGTCTCTGAACACTGTTGTTAGATAAAGAGGGCGTGCCCTTGTGAGGCAGAGGCCAAAAACCAAAGGAATCAATGATAAAAACACAATGATATGTCACCTTGTAGTGAAGCTTTCATGGAGGAAGATGCTCTTCATGCCATGAAGGAATTGATGCTCAAATCTGCAAATATCAACACAAAACACACAAGTCTGTTCTTGCCACATAATAGAAAGCCTTGAATCACCTTGAGAACACAATAGCTTGCTAGTAATCATCTAATTGAAATCTAGTTTACAAATGAATGCCTACACATGCTTATATATGCATGTACAAGCACTCCTACCAAGATATTTGAAATTCAAACTTACCGTGTCGGCAAAGGGACCTAATAACGATCATTAACCGACACCCAGAAATTGGGGCTGCCCTAAAATAGGGCAGGAGTAGGCCGTGGGTGCACAATTCCTCCCCCCTATTTTATGCAGGGTACAGCTCAAGGGGTCCTCCTATGTCCTATTTGCCATGGGACTTAGGTCTCATTCCATCAGAATGCTAAAATATAACTAAAATCTCCTAAATGCACTCTAAAGACCTGGGAACTAAACCTTATGAGGGAAAAGCCCCCAAGGGGACATTTTCTGACGTTACATTTAGCCCCCACTTTAATGTATGTATGAACACGATGCGCATACATGCATTAAAGTAAGGTCATAAACACAACAAACACACCAAGCATGGAGAAGACATGCCAATCACATAGAAAATAGTAACAGGCACACAAAACACAAAGAAGACACTTATAGTCACGCAGAACGCGTAGCAAACAGTTAATGCATAGAAGACACATTAATGCATGGAAGACAGAAATGATATCTTTTCTTTTCTTTATATATGAAGTGCAAATGCAAGTACTTGAAAGTAAACAAACCTCCCAAAATGCAGGAAGCACTACTCGTGGCATTGGTCTCTGCATATGGGGCAACACACATGCAATACACATAAAACCTCCCAAGATGCACGAAACACTACTCAATGGCACTGGTCTATGCATATGGGGCAACAAACATGTCATACAAAACAAGCACGCCAAAACACACACACTTGAAGACATAGAGAAAACACAGCAGACAAGTGATGGTGTGTTCCCTATTTTTAGGCTCATCACCATCTTAGGCATATTATAGGCACACACTGACGATTGGGCTTCGCCACAACAATCGCTGAAGACATGCTTAAGGGTTGAGTTAGTCACAGAACCGCTCCTCACCTCCGTTGAGGACTTTTTAAAATGACAGGATGATGCAATCTGGTCTGAGAAATACACCATCCCCTCCTCTGTAGAGGGCTTAAGAAAAAAGATATGCTCGATATCCCACGTCCGCAGAGGGCTTATATGATTGATTGATTGATTGCAAACAAACTCAGGATGCACGATGCACTACTCGGGCACAGGTCTATGCATCTGAGGTCAAACACATTGCTAACATCTATAACAGACAGCTTACCTTATATATGCCCCCACCTTAAGGTGGTTGATATCAGTTATCGATATCAAATACGTTAAGGTAGGAATAAAACACACAATGGAACACTGACTTTCGCAAAGCCCATGCCCCCCGGAGGTGACATGTACTTTATGATCACCATATGTTCCCACAAACACATCCCTGCAAGAAACATGTTAGTGTCTACGAAATCATGATAAACAACATCAATGCATATGATTAACCATACAAAGAGCCAAGGTTATACAACAAATTCAAAGTTTGAGGATAACCAGGGGCTATATCACGAAGCTCTCTGAATCGAGTACCGCCAAGGCTAGATTCAAAGGCAAACAAAGGTGCATAGAGCAGGAGTATTATTAAGGTTTGTAAATGTGACAGAAACATCATAAAATTCACTACGCGGAAAGCACGAGTGCTTGCACTAGCCAAGTGTCGGATAAGATATACAACCCCATCGTCATATTAGGAACTATAGTCCTTTTTTTGATTGGAAAGGGACACTAGGTCCGCATCAGTATAAATGTTTGTCGTCATCTGCCCACTAGATGGGAACACTAGAGGAAGGGAAATAGTAAATAAGAGAGGAGAAAACAATTGTCTTAAGGACAGTCACATAGGAGGGTGCCCCCAAGTCACCAACCATGACGCTATGTCCATAAGACACAACACACAACAATGAAATCAGAGAGAGGCAATATAGAAGAATGATGATACAAATAGAAGAAGGTCACAACAGAGGCGGTCTCCTCGTACCTCGAACCTTACGAGAGAATCTGAGGTCATCCCAAGAGGCCTAAACAACACATAACACATCACGGGGGAAGCACATCATGAGAGAGATAAAGGGTTAGATATACCTACCTATAGGGCCCCTTTTGGGCTAGAAATTATCTATAAGAAAATCGTCGTCGTTATCGTCCCATTCCCTAATGATGGAGGATAGTGGGACATATGGTTCCATAGCCAAATTCATATCTTGTTCATCATGTTGTTCATCATTAGGATTGTCTTTGTTTGGTTGAATGTTAGGATCGATGTTTTCTTGTTGAGAGACAAGGTTTATGGCATATTCTTGTCTTCTTTTTCTTCTTTCTCGTGCTTTTCTATTTCGTTTTGTTTTACCACTTATCTTTTGTAAGATAGGGCTATTCTCTTTCATAGGATTGTGCAAAATAGAAGATGAAGCACTAGGATCAAACCTCATTTGTCGCGGTGAAACACTTTGTTGTTGATAATGGTCTCCCGATCCTTGTAAGGATTTCAGGGGAGGAACTCCTCAGCATAGGGACCTTGTCCTTTTGGTTTAAAGTGCTCTTCACATGCGGGGTGTTTCTCTTTTGTCTTGTCTTGTGTAGGAGGACTAGGTACTTCAGTTTTATTCCAAAAGTAATTCAATTCGTAATGTTTTTCCTGAACCAAAGGTTTATACTTGTTCCGAGGGATGGTGATTATACGGCCAGCTAGAGGGAATTTCAAACAATGGTGTATTGTTAAAGGGATAGCTTTCTTTTCTTTTAGCCACAGATGTCCCAATTTAATGCGAAAGAGGTCAGAAATGGGGACAACATTGAACCATTGTTCGACAAGTTTTCCAGATAATGTTACTAACAAAGATATCTTACCCAAAGGCTTGATAAAGGTTCCCTTATGCGTCTTAACCATCATGGTCGAGAGATCATAAGAATCTTGCATTAGTTGATGTGTAAAGATGAACTCCTCAGTGGAAATATTAGTCATGCAATTAGAATTGATAAGAGTTCCATTGACAGGGTTTCCCATTATTTTCATAGTAATGCAAAGAGGTCCTTTTTCTCCAGTTGTTCTATCATGAGGAGTGAATACAATTTCAGGTTCAGGAACCTTTCTTTTCATGTAAGGTCTAGGAGGGAACCTGACGCAGAGCCACAGCCGGAAACGTTCAATGTAATGGTGGAATTTGATATTTCTTATTTCATCGGCAAGAGCTGTCTAATTGTCTTACCGATATACCCTATCGGCTTGACAATAACTATCGGCACCTACTATACATCTCACCCCGATACCCATCTCACCCCGATGAGTATTTTGTTTATGTGCCTATCAGCAAGACTTCGTCTGTCGGCTTCTCCAAACTGAGCTATACCGATGACTATTGTCACGATGATACATACAAACATTTACCTGCCGAACCCGCGGTCCCTTTATATCTGTCGCTTCCTTTACATAGAACATGCAAACTCTGACCTGTCGGCGCCGGTCACCTCCACTCTCACTGTCGGTCGACTTTTGTATATAGGACTTGTATCTCTGCCAATGTACATTCCTCAACATACAAACTCTAACCTCTTATCGCCGATTCCTGTAACCTCTGCTACTGGTCGCCTGATGTATCTTTCAACAATGTATAAGAGTGATGTATATTTCCAATATACAAGCGCTAGATACAAATAGAACATACATTCACCGAATATTCCTCTGGATATGCCCTTAATGTATGTTTGACCCACTGACTACCTTTGTATAAAATCCTTTGTATCGGCGGAATGTATATTGGACATACAATCAAATATACAACCACAAAATATACATCTGTGAAATATAGCTAGGAATATTGCTTCCAACGGCGGTTGACCATTGACTTCACTTGTATCACCTCAATGTACATTTGAAATGTACATTCGGTATATGCAAACTATAAGGTGCATTTGATGGATACGCAAGATCTGTATCAAACATGCAATTGCAGTATACACACGAATTGTATGCAAAAGGTGTATACACAACTTGTATGACCCGATGTACAATAGTGATATACACAGAGATTGTATATCGACCCTTTACCAAATCCACAACATACGGACCCGATATGTGAATGATGGATACACACAAAATGACCCTCGGATGCAAAAGCAATATACACATAATTTGTCCCCAACAAACAAAAGCGATATACACAGGAATTGTATATCCGAACTGTTTCACCTTTGTACCTTCGAAACATGCATTTTTAACATGTTTTAACACCTGATCTATTTAGCGATATACGCACAGATACAAATGTGATATACACACAAATTGTATGTCGTAGACAAACACTGTATATACGTCAAATGTACATTTCAACCAAAACCCGTGAAACTTCACAAATTTCGCACAGAAAACGTTGAGGTCGAGCCGATCTATTTCCTAGGCAATCTTAACTTAGATTTTATCCTTCAAACCCTAGCACATGAGGATGCTAGGATAGATCATAGCATGCTACAAATCGATCCCAAAAACATGAAATGCAAAAACAGAAAAATGAATCTGCAAACTAAACTACTGTACATGTCCATTCCACCGATTCAGAGAATCAACCGGTGGAATGGATGAATGGATCTATTTCGCCTACAAAATCAAAATCGACTACACAGATAGACCAAAAATCAGACAAATGAAATAACGAGATCTCCTTTATTTCAATATCAGAAATGCATACAAATATCTGACTTCACAGTCTCACTGCACAACACTACTCTGTCAAATCCAAACACAATGTCTCTGTTTTCATATGCAACTCTGAACTCTCTAAAACAAACTAAGCTAGGTCATATATATCTACTCCTCACGAGTAGTACAAAGTCGATTCCCAGTGGCTGGGAGAGGACAGCTAGCATAACAAACTTCTAACTGACTTGCACATAAACCTAGATTGACTTAAAACATAAGAATTGGTCACATGGACCTTATTACATCATAATGTAAAACATACTATAATTAGACTTATTCTTTATTTCGAAGGGGTGCTCCTGCACCAAAACCTATTGTTTCCATTATGATTAGAGGCCATGCTTTTATGCTCAAACTAATGCCAAATCAGATTTTGAAATATTTTCAAAATTGGTGCAAAAGGTAAGAGCAAAAGTAGCCAAAAATGCTTGATTTTTCGATGCTTTTCAAATGCAAATGAATGAAACAAGTGATGCTATGAGGATTTCAGTCAAGGGAAGCAGGTTATATGACTGATATCAGTCCAAAATAGCACTATAATCACACTCAACACACTCTTGATGCAAATCCAAGATAATGCCAAGTCAAAATGTAGCAAAAATATGTCAAAATAAGAACTTTTTCACCAAAATTCAATGCAAAAGAGCATAACAAAGGGTTTTGTGAGGAAAATGATGATGGAAAGAAATAAATATCAATAATAACAGCCACTTGGTGCTAAAATATAGAACACAACATGATTTTAGTGCAATTTAAGGTCAAACCCTAGTGAAAATATAGCAAAAATAGGTTATTTTTCATGTTTTTTCAACTCCAAGACCTAGAAAAAGAGGTGTTGTAAAAATTTTTAGGAGGGAAAACAAAGAATATCAATAATATTAGTCACCTCAATCCATAAAATTGATCCCAACACTCTTGGAGTGCAATCTAGGTCAAACCCTAGGGCCAAAATAGCCAAAATGTGTAGTTTTTTGCAAAACTTTCACTACAAGAGCCCGTTAAAAGGGTGTTGTGAAGATTTTTATGAGGGGAATAAAAATACTACCATGATAACATAAAATTAATGTAAAAAATATCTTTCACAACACACCTATGGTGCAAATTTATGAAGTCGATAAGGCCAAAATTAGTGAAAATTATCGTTTTTGAAGCCCTAGGTTTGAAATTTTGGAAAAAATGCTATGCGAATGGCTTAATTTATGATTTATGATAGAAATTACATACTCTCAGATCTAAAATTGATTTTCAAGCTTAATCAGGCAAAATTCCCATGTAAATTTAATGAAATTGCACCAAAATTGCTAGTTTTTGTTGAAATTTTCAATGCAAAAATGTAAATAATTTAAATTTAAATGGAAATTCACACTAAAATGAAAGACTAAAGAAAAATGAAAATTTGAATGAGCCTCTAAAATTAGTAGAAAAATCTAATAAAAGATTTTGCCTACAAACCCTAGATTTTGGAATTACTAGGCTATCTAAAAATTGTCAAAATTTCCACAAAACCCTAGCAATTAAATGAGGAAAATGCAAAGCAAGATTTTGAATTTTTCTATAGTTTATATCAGATCTAATGCAAAAATTATGAACTCAAAAAATTTAGGAAGAATTGACACAATTTAGTAAGCCCAACAATGCAATTTTTTTGTATTTTTCTAATTTTTCAATTTTTAAAATTTTTTCTCAATGCAATAAATTAAATGACCAAATGAATGAATGAAATCACACCAAATATGTAGACAAACACTCAACAAGTTGCAATTTAAGTTCAAATACACAGGATCACCAAAATGTTTAGTGGAAAATTGGATTTGTCAATGTTTTAATGCTTAGGTGTTTAAATCGATCTCTCCACTATAAATTGAAGGATCTAGGGTCAAATGGAAAGCACTATCATACCCTAGAGTCACTTTCAGATGTAGGGAAACTTGGATTAGGTAATTAATTATCAAATTTTCCTTCTCCTATGCTCAATTGACCATTAAAACCCTAATTATTGAAATACAACAACAAATTGACGAATAATAGAAAAAGCTCTTGCAGACAGGAGTAAAATACCAAATTATAGAATACCTATTTTTGGGGTTCTGAAGCGGAACAATCAGGGACACTGGAGCGGGCACCCAAGTTCAAGGCACCTACTTTTTTAGGGAATTTGGACCTCCTTCGGACACTGATCAGCCCTGTAACTTCTATTTTCTAGAATCTATCTACAGAGGACACTGGAGTGAGCGCCCTAGACCCAGAAGTGCTCCTTTGTCCGTCTTTCCTTCAGATCCAGAATCCTTGATGTCTTCCTGGCCTTCCCGCAACTCCACTTTTCCCATATGTGACACCTATAACTTGCAATCACAAGCCCAGGTTTGGGGGTTGTGGTGTTTAGAGGTTTGCCTTAGTCAAACCCCGGAGGACACTTAAGTCTCTGAACACCGTTGTCAGATAAAGAGGGCTTGCACTTGTGAGGCAGAGGCCACCAACCAGAGGAATCAATGATAAAAACACAACGATATGTCAACTTGTAGTGAAGCCTTCATGGAGGAAGATGCTCTTCATGCCATAAAAGAATTGGTGCTCAAATCTGTAAATATCAACACACAAAACACACAAGTCTGCTCTTGCCACACAATAGAAAGCCTTGAATCACCTTGAGAACATAATAGCTTGCTAGTAATCATCTAATTGAAATCTAGTTTACAAATGAATGCCTACACATGCTTATATATGCATCTACAAGCACTCCCGCCAAGATATTTGAAATTCAAACTTACCATGTCGGCAAAGGGACCTAATAACGGTCACTAATCGACACCTAGAATTGGGACTGCCCTAAAATAGGGAAGGACTAGGGTGTGGTTGCCCAAGTCCTCCCCCTATTTTAGGTAGGGTACAACTCAAGGGGTCCTCCTAGGTCCTATTTACCATGGAACTTAGGTTTCATTCCATCAGGATGCTAAAATATGAACTAAAATGTCCTAAATGCACTCTAAAGACTCAGGAGCTAAACCTTATGAGGGAAAAGCCCCCAAGGGGACATTTTTTGACGTTACACTTTGCTACATATATGGGCCTCCTTTCTATTTAATGAATGGTAATAAAAATGAATCCCTATAAAAGGGGGTCGGGTGGTTTGAATCCCTAGTGGGGAGGAATGATCTAGGTGGACACAGAAGAACTAAAATTTTTGTAGTCTTAGAACCTGATGGAATCAACATCATTGGAAAGAGGTCATTGACACGATCTTGATGCAACTTGAATAGGCTTAAAAGGAGTTTGAATGTAGAAGTTATGTGCAGTCAAAGGTTTGGTCAAATAGGCGAATCATGCGTTCAAAAGGGTGAAATATTGATTGTATCAAATCCAAGCAAAAATGATGCCAAATCGAAGAGCTCGTCGCCATGATTCTGACTCCACTCATTTAGCCTCGATCAGAGCTCGTACGAGCACCAGGTTAAAGTTGAGGGTTGACCATGTTGACTAGACAATACAATGATGATGTCAGCATGCTGACATGGTAGACACAATGGCAGTTGTTGACGTGCTAGGTCCAGAGGTTGACACATGGCAGATAGCAGTATTTGAATCGATAGATGATGTGGCAGGTCTGATGATGTGGACCAATCTAGTGTGACACGTGTCACTGACAGATGAATGAGGTAATGCCACGTGGCCCAATGATTGAGATCCATGTGGCACATGTGGCAGTTTGATTGTTAAAAGATTGGTTTGTGGGGCTCAAACCCCTGACCTCCTGCTTGCTATTTTCACTCTCCATCAATATACCAAGTGTTGGGATAAGGTGACATGACAGACACAGTGGCAGTTGTTGGCGTGGTAGGTTTAGATGTTGACACGTGGCAGATGGTAGCATCTGACTCAACAGATGATGTGGCAGGTCTGAAGATGTGGACCAATCCAGCGTGACACGTGTCACTAACAGATGAATGAGTGAATGCCACATGGCCCAATAATTGGGTGCCACATGGCACATGTGGTGATTTGCTTGTCAAAAGGTTGATTTGTGGGGGTCGAACCCCTGACCTCCTGCTTCCTATTTTCACTCTCCACCAATATACCAAGCAGCTTTCATTGCTACATATACGAGCCTCCTTTCTATTTAAAGAATGATAATAGAAACAAATCCCTATAAAAGGGGGTTGGGTGGTTTCAACCCCTGGTGGGAAGGAATGATCTAAATGGATCCAGAAGACCTAAAATTTTTGTAGTCTTAGAACCTGACAGAATTAACGTCATTGGAAAGAGGTCACTGGCACGATCCTGACGCAATTTCAACAGGCTCAAAAGTAGTTTGTATGCAAAAGTTATGTGTAGTCAAATTTTTGGTCAAACAGATGAATCATGCATTCAAAAAGGTGAAAAATTTATTGTCTCAAATCCAACCAAAAATGATGCCAAGTCGAAGAGCTCATTGCCATGATTCCCATGCCACTCGTTTTGCCTGGATCGGAGCTCGTATGAACAAGATATGGCCGGTCAAAGTTAAGGGTTGATAATGCTAACTAGACAGTACAATGATGTGTTATCATGCTGACATGGCAGACACAGTGGCAGTTGTTGGTGTGGCAGGTCCAGATGTTGACATGTGACATATGTCATCATCTGACTCAACAGATCACATGGCAGGTCTGAAGATGTGGACCAATCTAGCGTGACACATGTCACTGACAGACGAATGAGCAAATGCTACATGACCCAATAATTGGGTGCCACGTGGCACATGTGGTGATTTATTTGTTAAATGGTTGGTTTGTGGAGGTCAAACCCCTGACCTCTTGCTTCCTATTTTCACTCTCCACCAATATACCAAGCAGCTTTCATTGCTACATATATGGGGATGAATGATTTAGGTGGATCTAGAAGACCTAAAAATGTTGTGGTCTCAGAACCTGATGGAATCAGTATCATTGGAAAGAGGTCGCTGACACGATGCTAACACAACTTGAATGGGCTCAAAAGGAGTTCATATGCAGTAGTTATGTGCAGTCAAAGGTTCGGTCAAATAGGTGAATCAGACGTTCGAAAAGGTGAAAATTTGATTTTCTCAAATCCAAGAAAAAATGATGCCAAGTCGAAGAGCTCGTTGCCACAATTCTGACGCCGCTCGTTTCTCCTCGATCAGAGCTCGTACGAGCAAGATATGGCTGGTTAAAGTTGAGGGTTGACCATGCTGCCTAGACAATACAATGATGACATCAGCATGCTGACATAGCAGACACAGTGGTAGTTGTTGACGTGGCAGGTCCAGAGGTTGACACATGGTAGATGGCGGTATCTGAGTTAGCAGATGATGTGGCAGGTCTAATGATGTGGACCAATCTAGCGTGACACGTGTCACTAATGGATGAATGAAGTAAAGTCATGTGGCCCAATGATTGGGTGCCACATGGCACATGTGGCAGTTTGATTACTAAAAGATTGGTTTGTGGGGGTCGAACCCCTGACCTCCTACTTGCTATTTTCACTCTCCAGTAATATACCAAGTGGCTTTCTTTGTTACATATACGGGCCTCCTTTCTATTTAAAGAATGATAATAGAAATGAATCCCTATAAAAGGGTGTCGAGTGGTTTGAACCCCAAGTGAGGAGGAATGATCTAGGTGGATCTAGAAGAATGAAAAATTTTGCAGTCTGAGAACATCCTAATGCAACTTGAACGGGATCAAAAGGAGTTCGAATGCAAAAGTTATGTATAGTCAAAGGTTTGGTCAAACAGGTGAATCTAGCATTCAGAAAGGTGAAAAATTGATTGTCTCAAATCCAAGTTGAAGAGCTCGTCATCACGATTTTGACGCCGCTTGTCATTAAGTGGTAGTTGTTGACATGGCAGGTCCAGAGTTTGACATGTTGAATGTGGACCAATCCAGCGTGACACGTGTCATTAATGGAAGAATGAGGTAATGCCATGTGGCCCAATGATTGGGTGCCACATGGCATATGTGGCGGTTTGATTGCTAAAAGGTTGCTTTGTGGGGGTCGAACCCTTGACCTCCGGCTTGCTATTTTCACTCTCCACCAATATACCAAGCGGCTTTCTTTGCTACATATATGGGCCTCCTTTCTATTTAAAGAATGATAATAGAAACGAATCCCTATAAAATGGGGTTGGGTGGTTTGAACCCCCAGTGGAGAATGATAATCTAGATGGTACAAAAGATCTAAAAATTTTGCAATCTCAAAACTTGACGGAATTAGTATCATTGGAAAGAGGTTGTTGACACGATTCTAACGCAACTTCAATGGGCTCAAAAGGAGTTCGTATGCACAAGTTATGTGCAGTGAAATGTTTGGTCAAATAGGTGAATTAGGCGTTCAAAAAGGTGAAAAATTGATTGTCTCAAATCGAAGCAAAAATGATGTGAAGTCGAAGAGCTCGTCGCCACGATTTTGAGGCTGTTCATTTCACCTAAATCAGAACTTGTACGAGTAAGATATGGATGATCAAAGTGTAGGGTTGAACATGTGGACTAGACAGTACAATGATGACATCAACATGCTGACATGGCAGACACAATGGCAGTTGTTGATGTGGTAGGTCCAGAGGTTGACACGTGGTAGATGGATGCATCTGAGTCATCAAATGACGTGGCAGGTCTGAAGATGTGGACCAATCTAGTGTGACACGTGTCACTGACAGATGAATGAGGTAATGCCGAACGGCTTTCTTTACTACATATATGGGCTTCCTTTCTATTTAATGAATGATAATAGAAACGAATCCCTATAAAAGGGGGTCGGGTGGTTTGAACCCCCAGTGGGAAGGAATGATCTAAATGGATGCAAAAGACCTAAAAAATTTGTAGTCTCAGAATCTGACGGAATCAATGTCATTGGAAAGAGGTCACTGACACGATCTTGATGCAACTTGAATGGGCTCAAAAGGAGTTCGTATGTAGAAGTTATGTGCAGTCAAAGGTTCGGTCAAACAGGTAAATCATGCATTCAAAAAGGTGAAAATTTTTTGTCTCAAATCCAAGTAAAAATCATGCCAAGTCGAAGAGCTCATTGCCACGATTCTGACGCCACTTGTTTTGCCTTGGTCGGAACTCATACGAGCAAGATATGGCCGGTCAAAGTTGAGAGTTGACCATGCTGACTAGACAGTACAATGATGACGTCATCATGATGACATGACAGACACAGTGGCAGTTGTTAGCATGGCAAGTCCAAATGTTGACACATGGCAGATGGCTGTAGTTGGCTCAACAGATGACCTAGTAGGTTTGAATATGTGGACCAATCCAGCATGACACGTGTCATTGACAGACGAATGAGCGAATGCCACATGGCCCAATGATTGGGTGCCACGTGGCACATGTGGCGATTTGCTTGTTAAAAGGTTGGTTTGTGGGGGTTGAACTACTTGACCTCTTGCTTCCTATTTTCACTCTCCACCAATATACCAAGCGACTTTCATTGCTACATATACGGGCCTCCTTTCTATTTAAAGAATGATATTAGAAAAAAATCCCTATATAAGGGGGTCAGGTCATTTGAACCCGCAGTGGGGAGGAATGATCTAGGTGGATCCAGAAGACCTAAAAATCTTGCAGTCTCAAAACCTGACCGAATCAGCATCATTGGAAAGAGGTTGCTGCCACGATCCTAATGCAACTTGAATGGGCTCAAAAAGAGTTCGTATACAGAAGTTATGTGTAGTCAAAGGTTTGGTCAAACAGGTGAATCAGGTATTCGAAAAGGTGAAAAATTGGTTTTCTCAAATCCAAGCAAAAATGATGCCAAGTCAAACAGCTCGTCGACACGATTCTGACACCACTCGTTTTACCTCGATTATAGCTCGTACGAGCAAGATATGGCTGGTTAAAGTTGAGGGTTGACCATGCCAATAGATAGTACAATGATGACTTTAGAATGCTGACATGACAGACACAGTCGTAGTTTTTGACATGGTAGATTCAGAGTTTGACGCGTGGCGGATAGCGGCATTTGAGTCAGCAGATAATATGGTAGGTCTGAAGATGTGGACCAATCTAGCGTGACATGTGTCACTGATGGACGAATGAGGTAATGCCACGTGGCCCAATGATTGAGTGCCACGTGGCACATGTGGTGATTTGATTGTTAAAAGGTTGTTTTGTGGGGGTCGAATCCCTGACCTCTTGCTTGCTTTTTCACTCTACACCAATATACCAAACGACTTTCTTTGCTACATATACGTGCCTCCTTTCTATTTAATGAATGATAATAGAAACGAATCCCTATAAAAGGGGATCATGTGGTTTGAACCCCTAATGGGGAGGAATGATCCAGGTGGACTTCGAAGAAGTAAAAATTTTGCAGTCTGAGAAATTGAAGGAATCAACATAATTGGAAAGAGGTCGTTGACACGATCCTAACACAACTTGAACGGGATCAAAAGGAGTTTGTATGCCGAAGTTATCTGCAGTTAAAGGTTTGGTCAAACAGGGGAATTATGGGTTCAAAAAAGTGAAAATTTGATTGTCTCAAATCTAAGCAAAAATGATGCCAAGTTGAAGAGCTCTCCACCACGATTTTGATGCTGCTCATTTTGCCTCGATCGGAGCTCGTACGAGAAAGATATGGCTGGTCAAAGTTGATGGTTGACCATACTGAATAGACAATACAGTGCTGATGTCAGCATGGTGACATGGCAGACACAGATGTAGTTGTTGCTATGGTAGGTCCAGAGGTTGATAGATGGTAGATGGCGACATCTGAGTCAGCAGATGACGTGGCAAGTTTGATAATGTGGACCAATCTAGCGTGACACTCACAGACAGATGAATGAGGTAATGCCACGTGGCCCAATGATTGGGTGCCACATGGCGCATGTGATGGTTTGATTGTTAAAAGATATGGTTTGTGGGGGTCGAACCCCTGACCTCCTGCTTGCTATTTTTAGTCTCCACCAATATACCAAGCGGCTTTCTTTGCTACATATACGAGCCTCCTTTCAATTTAAAGAATGCTAATAGAAATGAATCCCTATAAAAGGTGGTTGGGTGGTTTGAACCCCAAGTGGGGAGGAATGATCCAGGTGGATGCAAAAGACTAAAAAATTTTGCAGTCTCAGAAAATGATGGAATGAGCATCATTGGAAAGAGGTTGCTGATGCGATACTTATGCAACTTTAACGGGCTCAAAAGAAGTTCGTATGCAGAAGTTATGTGTAGTCAAAGGTTTGGTCAAATAGGTGAATCAGGGGTTCAAAAAGGTGAAAAATTGATTGTCTCAAATCCAAGCAAAAATGATGCCAAGTCGAAGAGCTCGTCGTCTCGATTTCAATGCTGCTCGTTTCACCTCGATCAGAGCTCATACATGCAAGATATGGCCAGTCAAAGTTGAGGGTTGACCATGCTAACTAAACAGTACAATGATGACGTCAACATGCTGACATGGCAGACATAGTGGAAGTTGTTGACGTGGCAGTTCTAGAGTTTGACATGTGGCAGATGGTAGCATCTGAGTTAGCAGATGACGTGGCAGGTCTGAGATGTAGACCAATCCAACGTGACACATGTCATTGACAGAAGAATGAGGTAATTCCATGTGGCCCAATGATTGGGTGCCATGTGGCAGTTTGATTGTTAAAAGGTTAGTTTGTGGGGGTTGAACCCCTGACCTCTTGCTTGTTATTTTCACTCTCTACTAATATACCAAGCATCTTTCTTTGCTACATATACAGGCCTCCTTTCTATTTAAAGAATGATAATAGAAACGAATCCCTATAAAAGGGGTCGGGTGGTTTGAACCCCCAGTGGGGAACAATGATCAAGATGGATACAAAAAAATTAAAAATTTTGCAGTCTCAGAACTTGACGGAATCAGCATCATTGGAAAGAGATCGTTGACACAATCCTTACGCAACTTAAAAGGGCTCAAAAGGAGTATGTATGTAGAAGTTATGTGTAGTCAAAGTTTTAGTGAAACAGGTGAATCATGTGTTCAAAAAGGTGAAAAATTGATTGTCTCAAATCCAAAAAATGATGCCAAGTCGAAGACCTCGTCACCACGATTTCGACGCTGCTCGTTTCACCTCAATTAGAGCTCGTACGAGCAAGATATGGCCAGTCAAAGTTGAGGGTTGACCATGTCGACTAGATAGTACAATAATGACATCAGCATGATGACATGGCAAACACAGTGGCAGTTGTTGACGTGGTAGGTCTAAAAGTTGACACGTGGCAGATGGCAGCATCTGAGTCAGCAGATGACGTGGCAGGTCTAAAGATGTGGACCAATCTAGTGTGACACGTGCCACTGACAGAAGAATGAGGTAATGTCATGTAGCCTTATGATTGGGTGTCATGTGGCACATGTGGCAGTTTGATTGTTAAAAGGTTGTTTTGTGGGGTCGAACCTTACTGTTTTCACTCTCCACCAATATACCAAGCGGCTTTCTTTGCTACATATATGGGCTTCCTTTCTATTTAAAGAATGATAATAGAAAGGAATCCCTATAAAAGGGGGTCAGGTGGTTTGAACCCCAAGTGGGAAGGAATGATCTAAATGGATCCAGAAGAACTAAAAATTTTGCAGTCTCAGAAACTGACAGAATCAGTGTCATTGGAAAGAGGTCACTGGCATGATCCTGACACAACTTGAACATGCTCAAAAGGAGTTCGTATGTAGAAGTTATGTGCAGTCAAAGGTTCAGTCAAACAGGTTAATCATGTGTTCAAAAAGGTGAAAATATATTATCTCAAATCTAAGCAAAAATGATGCCAAGTCAAAGAGCTCGTCACCACGATTCTGACGCCACTCGTTTCACCTTGATCGGAGCTCATACGAGCAAGATATGGCCGGTCAAAGTTGAAGGTTGAGCATGCTGACTAGACAGTACAAAGATGATGTCATCATGCTAAAATGATAGACATAGTGGCAGTTGTTGGTGTGGCAGGTCTAGATGTTGATACATGTTAGATGGTGGGATCTGACTTGACAGATGACATGGCAGGTTTGAAGATGTGGACTACTCAAGCGTGACACGTGTCAATGATGGATGAATGAGTGAATGCCAAGTGGCCCAATGATTGGGTGCTACGTGGCACATGTGGCGATTTGCGTGTTAAAACGTTGGTTTGTGGGGTTTGAACCCCTGACCTCCTGCTTCCTATTTTAACTCTCCGCCAAGATAACAAATGACTTTAATTACTACATATACAGGCCTCATTTCTATTTAAAGAATGACAATTGAAACAAATCCCTATAAAAGGGAGTCGGGTGGTTTGAACCCCCAATGGGGAGGAATGATCTAGGAGGATCTAGAAGACCTAAAAATCTTCCAGTCTTAAAACTTGACGGAATCAACATCATTGGAAAGAGGTCGCTGACACGATCCTAACGCAACTTTAACGGGCTCAAAAGGAGTTCGTATGCAGAAGTTATGTGCAGTCAAAGGTTTGGTCAAATAGTGAAAAATTGATTTTGTTAAATCCAAGAAAAAATGATGCCAAGTCGAAAAGCTTGTTGCCACGATACTGACACTGCTCGTTTCACCTCGATCAGTGCTCGTACGAGCAAGATATGGCTGGTCAAAGTTGAAGGTTGACGATGACAACTAGAGAGTACAATGATGACGTCAGCATGCTGACATGGTAGACACAGTGGCAGTTGTTGACGTGGTAGATCTAGTGTTTGACACGTGGCAGATGGCGAAATCTGAGTTAGTAGATGATGTGGCAGATTTGAAGATGTGGAACAAACCAGCGTGACATGTGTCACTAACAGACAAATGAGGTAATGCCACGTGGCCCAATGATTGGGTGCCACGTGGCACATGTGGCGGTTTGATTGTTAAAAGATTAGTTTGTGGGGGTTGAACCCCTGACCTCCTGCTTGCTATTTTAATTATCCACCAATATACCAAGCAGCTTTCTTTGCTACATATACGGGCCTCCTTTCTATTTAAAGAATAATAATAGAAATGAATCCCTATAAAAGGGGGTGGGGTGGTTTGAACCCCAAGTGGGGAGGAATGATCTAGGGGGATCCAGAAGACCGATAAATTTTGCAATCTCAGAACATGATAGAATCAAAATCATTGGAAAGAGGTATCAGACATGATCCTAACACAACTTGAACGACCTCAAAAGGAGTTCGTATGTAGAAGTCATATACACTCAAAGGTTTTGTCAAATAGGTGAATCAGGCGTTCAAAAAGGTGAAAAATTGATTGTCTCAAATCCAAGCAAAAATGATGTCAAGTCGAAGAGCTCATCATCATGATTTCGACGCCACTCATTTTGCCTCGATCAGAGCTCATACGAGCAAGATATGGCCGATCAAAGTTGAGGGTTGACCATACTGACTAGACAGTAAAAAAATGACGTCAGCATGTTGATATGACTGACATAGTGGCAATTGTTGACGTGGCAGGTCTAGAGTTTGATACATGGCAGATGGCGGCATTTGAGTAAGCAGATGATGTGGTAGGTTTGAAGATGTGGACCAATCTAGCGTGACACATGTCACTAATGGAAGAATGAGTTAATGCCATGTGGCCCAATGATTGGGTGCCACGTTGCACATGTGGCGGCTTGATTGTTAAATGTTGGTTTGTGGGGTCAAACCTTGCTATTTTCACTCTCCACTAATATACCGAGCAAATTTCTTTGCTACATATATGGGCCTCCTTTCTATTTAAAGAATGATAATAGAAACGAATCCCTATAAAAGGGGTCGGGTGGTTTGAACCTGCAGTGGGGAATAATGATCCAGATGGATACATAAGTACTAAAAATTTTACAGTCTCAGAACTTGACAGAATCAGCATCATTGGAAAGAAGTCATTGAAATGATCCTAATCCAACTTGAATAGGTTCAAAAGGAGTTCATATCTAGAAGTTATGTGCAGTCAAAGGTTTGGTCAAACAGGCGAATCAGGGGTTCAAAAAGGTAAAAAATTGATTGTCTCAAATCCAAGCAAAAAATGATTCAAAGAGTTTGTCACCACGATTCTGACGCCACTCGTTTTGCCTCGATCACAGCTCGTATGAGTAAGATATGGCTTGTCAAAGTTGAGGGTTGACTATGCCGACTAGATAGTACAATGATGATGTCATCATGCTGACATAACAGACACACTGGCAGATCTTGACGGGACAGATCTAGAGTTTGACATGTGGCAGATGGCAGCATCTGAGTCAACAGATGACGTGGCAGGTCTGAAGATGTGGACCAATCCAACGTGACATGTGTCACTGACGGACGAATGAGGTAATGCCATGTGGCACATTTTGTGGTTTGATTGTTAAAAGGTTGGTTTGTGGGGGTGGAACCCCTGACCTCCTGCATGCTATTTTCACTCACCACCAATATACCAAGCGGCTTTCTTTGCTACATATATGGGCCTCCTTTCTATTTAAAGAATGATAATAGAAACGAATCCCTATAAAAGGGGGTGAGGTAGTTTGAACCCCCACTGGGGAATAATGATCCAGATGGATACAGAAGAAATAAAATTTTTGTAGTCTCAGAACCTGATGGAATCAGCATCCTTAGAAAGAGGTCGCTGACACAATCTTGACGCAACTTGAATGGGTTCAAAAGGAGTTCATATGCAGAAGTTATGTGCAGTCAAAGGTTCGGTCAACATAGGTGAATCAGGGGTTCAAAAAGGTGAAAATTTGATATGGCAGGTCAAAGTTGATAGTTGACCTTGCTGACTAAATAATACAATGATCACGTCAGCATGCTAACATGGCAGACACAATGACAGTTATTTACGTGGTAGGTCCAGAGTTTCACATGTGGTAGATGGCCACATCTGAGTCAAGAGATGATGTGGCTAGTCTGACGATATGGACCAATTCAATGTGACATGTGTCACTAACAGAAGAATGAGGTAATGCCACGTGGCCTAATGATTGGGTGCCACGTGGCACATGTGGTGGTTTGATTGTTAAAAGGTTGGTTTGTGGGGGTCGAACCCTTGACCTCTTGCTTGTTATTTTCACTCTCCACCAATATACCAAGTGGTTTTCTTTGCTACATATACGGGCCTCCTTTCAATTTAAAGAATGATAATAGAAATGAATACTTATAAAAGGGGGTCGGATGGTTTGAACCCTGAGTGGGGAATAATGATCTAGATGGATACAAAAGAACTAAAAAATTTGCAGTCTCAGAACCTGACGGAATCAGCATCATTAGAAAGAGGTCACTGACATTGAATGAGATGAAAAGGAGTTTGTATGCGGAAGTTATGTGTAGTCAACAGGTCGGTCAAATAGGGAAATCAGGCATTCAAAAAGGTGAAAAATTGAGTGTCTCAAATCCAAGCAAAAATGATGCCAAGTCGAAGAGCTCCTCGTCATGATTTCGACGCCGCTCGTTTCACCTCGATCGGAGCTCGTACGAGCAAGATATGGCCGGTCAAAGTTGAGGGTTGACAATGTCGACTAGACAGTACAATGATGACATCAACATGCTGACTTGATAGACAAAGTGCCAGTTGTTGACGTGGTAGGTCCAAAGGTTGACACGTGGCAGATGGCGGCATCTGAGTCAGCAGATAACGTGGAAGGTCTGAAGATGTGGGCCAATCTAGTGTGACGTGTCACTGACGGATGAATGTGGTAATGCCATGTGGTCTAATGATTTGGTGCCACGTGGCACGTGTGGTGGTTTGATTGTTAAAAGATTGGTTTGTGGGGTTGAACCTTACTATTTTCACTCTCCACCAATATACCAAGTGGCTTTCTTTGCTACATATAAGGGCTTCCTTTCTATTTAAAGAATGATAATAGCAACGAATCCCTGTAAAAGGGGGTCAGGTAGTTTAAACCCCCAATGGGAAGTAATGATCTAAATGGATCTGGAAGGCCTAAAAAATTTCCACTGTTAGATCCTAATGGAATTAGCATCATTGGAAAGAGCTCACTAGCACGATCCTGATGCAACTTAAACGGGCTCAAAACGAGTTCGTATGCAGAAGTTATGTGCAGTCAAAGGTTCGATCAAACAAGCGAATCATGCAGTCAAAAAGGTGAAAAATCTATTGTCTCAAATCCAAGCAAGATATGGCCGATCAAAGTTGAGGGTTGACCATGCTGACTAGACAGTACAATGATGACATCATCATGTTGACATGGCAGAGACAGTGGCAATTGTTGGCGTGGCAGGTGGAGATATTGACACGTGGCACATGGCAACATCTAACTCAACAGATGACGTGGCAGGTTTGAAGATGTGGACCAATCCAACGTGACAAGTGTCACTGACAGATGGATGAGTGAATGCCACGTGGCCCAATGATTGGGTGCCACATGGCACATGTGGTGATTTGTTTGTTAAAAGGTTGGTTAGTGAGAGTCGAACCCCTAACCTCCTGCTTCCTATTTTCACTCTCCACCAATATACCAAGCGACTTTCATTGCTACATATATGGGCCTCCTTTCTATTTAAAGAATGATAATAGAAACAAATCCCTATAAAAGGGGGTCGGGTGGTTTCAACCCCCAGTGGGGAGGAATGATCTACGTGGATCCAGAAGACCTAAAAATCTTGCAGTCTTAGAACCTGACGGAATCAACATCATTGGAAAGAGGTCACTGACACGATCCTAACACAAATTGAACAGGCTCAAAAATAGTTCGTATGCAGAAGTTATGTGCAGTCAAAGGTTCAATCAAACATGTGAATCAGGCATTCAAAAAGGTGAAAAATTGATTATCTCAAATCCAAGCAAAAATAATGCCAAGTCAAAGAGCTCATCGCCATAATTCTGATACCACTCGTTTCACCTCGATCAAAGCTTGTACGAGTAAGACATGGCTAGTCAAAGTTGAGGGTTGACCATGCTGACTAGGTAGTACAATGATGACATTAGCATGCTGACATGGCAGACACATTGGCAATTGTTGACGTGGCAGATCCAGACTTTAATAACTGGCAGATGGTGGCATCTGAGTCAGCAGATGACGTGGTAGGTCTAAAGATGTGGACTAATCCAGCATGACACATGTCACTGATGGACGAATGAGGTAATGCCACGTGGTCAAATGATTAGTTGCCACGTGGCACATGTGGTAGTTTGATTGTTAAAAGGTTGGTTTGTGGGGGTTGAACCCCTGACCTCCTGCTTGCTTTTTCGACTCTCCACCAATATACCAAGCAGTTTTCTTTGCTACATATATAGGCCTCCTTTCTATTTGATGAATGATAATAGAAACAAATCCCTATTAAAAGGGCTCAGGTGGTTTGAACCCCCAGTGGGGAGTAATTATCCAGGTGGATATAGAAGAACTAAAAATTTTGCAGTCTTAGAATCTGACAGAATTAGCATCATTAGAAAGAGGTCACTGACACGATCCTGACGCTGCTTGAACGGGCTCAAAATGTGTTTGTATGCAGAAGTTATGTGTAGTCAAAAGTTTGGTAAAATAGGGGAATCAGGCATTCAAAAAGGTGAAAAATTGATTGTCTCAAATCGAAGGAAAAATGAGGCCAAGTCGAAGAGCTCGTCGCCACGATTCTGACGCCGTTCATTTTGCCTTAATCAGAGCTCATATGAGTAAGACATGGCCAGTCAAAGTTAAGGGTTGACCATGCTGATTACACAATACAATGATGACTTCAGTTTGCTGACATGGCAGACACGGTGGTAGTTGTTGACGTGACAGGTCAAAAGGTTGACACATGGCAGATGGCGGCATATGAGTTAGCAAATGATGTGGCAGGTCTGATGATGTTGACCAATTCAGCATGACACGTGTAATTGATAGATAAATGAGGTAATGCCACGTGGCCCAATGATTGGGTGCCACATGGCAAATGTGGTGGTTTGATTGTTAAAAGATTGATTTTTGGGGGTCAAACCCCTGACCTCCTACTTGCTATTTTCACTCTCCACCAATATACCAAGCGGCTTTCTTTGCTACATATACATGCCTCCTTTCTATTTAAATAATGATAATAGAAATGAATCCCTATAAAAGGGGGTCGGGTGAACCCCAAGTGGGGAGGAATCATCCAGGTGGATCCAAAAGACTAAATTTTTTTTTGTAGTTTGAGAGCATTACGGAATCAACATCATTGGAAAGATGTTGCTGACACGATCCTAACACAACTTGAACGGGCTCAAAAGGAGTTCGTATGCATAAGTTATGTGCAGTCAAAGGTTTGGTCAAACAGGTGAATCAAGCGTTCAAAAAGGTAAAAAAGTGATTGTCTCAAATCTAAGTAAAAATGCTGCCAAGTCGAAGAGCTTATTGTCACGATTTCGATGCTGCTTGTTTTTCCTCGATCGGAGCTCATACGAGCAAGATATGGCCGGTCAAAGTTGAGGGTTGACCATGCTGACTAGATAGTACAATGATGACGTCAACATGTTGACATGGCAAACGCAGTGACAATTTTTGACATGGCAGGTCCAAAGTTTGAGATGTGCCAAATGGCGGCATTTGAGTCAGGAGATGACGTGGTAGGTCTGAAGATGTGGACCAATCCAACGTGACACGTGTCTCTGACAGAAGAATGAGGTAATGCCACGTGGCCCAATGATTGGGTGCCACGTGTCACATGTGGCGGTTTGATTGTTAAAAGGTTGGTTTGTGGTGGTCAAACCCCTAACCTCCTACTTAATATTTTCACTCTCCACCAATATACCAAGTGACTTTCTTTGCTACATATACGGGCCTCCTTTCGATTTAAAGAATGATACTAGAAACGAATCCCTATACAAGGGGGTCGGGTGGTTTGAACCCCGTAGTGGGGACTAATTATCCAGATGGATATAGAAGAACTAAAAATTTTGTAGTCTCAGAACCTGACAGAATCAACATGATTGGAAAGAGGTCGTTAACACGATCCTGTCGCAACTTGAATGGGCTCAAAAGGAGTTCCTATACAGAAGTTCTGTGCAGGCAAAGGTTTTGTCAAACAAGTGAATCAGGCATTCAAAAAGGTAAAAATTGATTGTCTCAAATTCAAGCAAAAATGATGCCAAGTAAAGGCGCTTGTCGCCACGATTTTGACGCCGCTCGTTTCACCTTGATCGGAGCTCGTAGGAGCAAGATATGGCCGGTCAAAGTTGAGGGTTGACCATGTCGACTAGACAGTATAATGATGACGCAACTTGAACGAGCTCAAAACGAGTTCGTATGTAGAATTTATGTGCAGTCAAAGGTTTGGTCAAACAGGTGAATCATGCGTTCAAAAAGGTGAAAAATTCATTGTCTCAAATCTAAGCAAAAATGATGCCAAGTCGAAGAGTTCGTCGCCAGGATTCCAACGCCGCTCGTTTCGCCTTGATTGCAGCTCGTATGAGCAAGATATGGCTGGTCAAAGTTGAGGGTTGACCATGCTAACTAGACAGTACAATGATGACATCATCATACTGAAATAGCAGACACAGTGACATTTGTTGGCATGGCGGTCCGGATGTTGACACATGGCAGATGGCGGCATCTGACTCAACAGATGATGTAGTAGGTTTGAAGATGTGGACCAATCCAACGTGACATGTGTCACTGATGGATGAATGAGCGAATGACACGTGGCCCAATGATTGGGTGCCACGTGGCACATGTGGCGATTTGTTTGTTAAAAGGTTGGTTTGTGCGGGTCGAACCCCTGAGCTCCTGCTTCCTATTTTCACTCTCGACCAATATACCAAGCAACTTTTATTGCTACATATATGCACATCCTTTCTATTTAAATAATGATAATAGAAACAAATCCCTATAAGAGGGGGTCGAGTGGTTTGAACCCCCAGTGGGGAGGAATGATCGAGGTGGATCCAGAAGACCTAAAAATCTTACAGTGTTAGAACCTGACGGAATCAACATCATTGGAAAAAGGTCGCTGACATGATCCTAACGTAACTTGGACGGACTCAAAAGGAGTTCGTATGCAGAAATTATGTGCAGTTAAAGGTTCGGTCAAACAGGTGAATTAGGCGATCAAAAAGGTGAAAAATTGATTGTCTCAAATACAAACAAAAATGATGCCAATTCGAAGAGCTCGTAGCCACGATTCTGACGCCGCTCGTTTTGCCTCAGTCAGAGCTCGTACGAGATAGATATGGCTAGTCAAAGTTGAGGGTTGACCATGCCGACTAGATAGTACAATGATGACATCGGCATGCTGACATGGCAGACACAGTGGCAGTTGTTGATGTGGCAGATCGAGAGTTTGACATGTGGCAAATGGCGGCATTTGAGTCAGCAGATGATATGGCAAGTCTGAAGATGTGGACCAATCAAGCATGACACGTGTGACTAACGGATGAATGAGGTAATGCCACGTGGCCCAATGATTGGGTGCCACGTGGCATAGGTGGCACTTTGATTGTTAAAAGGATGGTTTGTGGGGTCGAACCCCTGACCTCTTGCTTGCTTTCTCCACTCTCCACCAATATACCAAGCAGCTTTCTTTGCTACATATACGGGCCTCATTTCTATTTAATGAATGATAATAGAAATGAATCCTTATAAAAGGAGGTTAGGTGGTTTCAACCCCCAGTGGTGAGGAATGATCCAGGTGCATACAGAAGAACTAAAATTTTTACAATCTTAGAACTTGACGGAATCAGCATCATTGGAAAGATATGCTTCTAGATTTAACTGTGTATGGTTGTTTTTCCTCAACGTTTCGGGTCACACTCTGTGAACCACCAAATCCAGAAGTATTTCTACAACATTAATGGACTGTGGAAAATTAATGACTACTATCATTGGAAAGAGGTCACTAACATGATCCCAACACAACTTGAATGGGCTCAAAAGGAGTTCGTATGCAGAAGTTATGTGCAGTCAAAGGTTTGGTCAAACAGGTGAATCAGGGGTTCGAAAAGGTAAAAAATTGATTTTCTCAAATCCAAGCAAAAAATAATGCCAAGTCGAAGAGCTCGTCTCCATAATTCTGACACCATTCGTTTCCCCTCAATCGGAGCTCGTATGAGCAAGATATGGCTGGTCAAAGTTGAGGGTTGACCATGCTGACTAGACAATACAATGATGACATCAGCATGTTGACATGGCAGACACAGTGGCAGTTGTTTACATGGCAAGTCCAGAGGTTGACACATGACAAATGGTGACATCTGAGTTAGTAGATGACGTGGTAGGTCTGATGAAGTGGACCAATCCAACGTGACACGTGTCACTGACGGATGAATGAGGTAATGCCAGGTGGCCCAATGATTGGGTGCCACATGGTACATGTGGCGGTTTGATTGTTAAAAGATTGGTTTGTGGGGGTCGAACCCCTAACCTCCTGCTTGCTATTTTCACTCTCCACCAATATACCAAGCAGCTTTCTTTGCTACATATACAAGCCTCCTTTCTATTTAATGAATGATAATAGAAATGAATCCCTATAAAAGGGGGTTAGTGGTTTGAACCCCAAGTGTGGAGGAATGATCCAGGTGGATCTAAAAGACCAAAATTTTTTTTAGTCTGAGAACACGACAGAATTAGCATCATTTGAAAGAGGTTGCTAACACGATCCTAATGCAACTTGAACGAGCTCAAAAGGAGTTCGTATGCAGATGTAATGTGTAGTCAAAGGATTGGTGAAATAGGCGAATTAGGCATTCAAAAAGGTGAAAAATTGATTGTCTCAAATCCAAGCAAAAATGATGAGAAGTCGAAGAGCTCATCATCACGACCTCGACGCCACTCGTTTTGCCTTGATCGGAGCTCATACGAGCAAGATATGGTCGGTCAAAGTTGAGGGTTGACCATGCTGACTAGATAGTACAATAATGACGTCAGCATGCTGACATGGCATACATAGTGACAGTTTTTGATGTGGCAGGTCCAGAGTTTGACACGTGGAAGATGGCGGCATCTGAGTCAGCAGATGACGTGGCAGGTCTGAAGATGTGGACCAATCCAGCATGACACGTGTCACTGACGGAAGAATGAGGTAATGCCACGTGGCCCAATGATTGGGTGCCATGTGGCACTGATGGACGAATGAGGTAATGCCAGGTGGCCCAATGATTGGGTGCCACATGGCACATGTGGTGGTTTGATTGTTAAAAGATTGGTTTGTGGGGGTCGAACCCCTGACCTCCTGCTTGCTATTTTCACTCTCCACCAATATAGCAAGCGGCTTTCTTTGCTACATATCCAGGCCTCCTTTCTATTTAATGAATGATAATAGAAACGAATCCCTATAAAAGGGGGTCAGTGGTTTGAACCCCAAGTGGGGAGGAATGATCCAGGTGGATCCAGAAGACTGAAATTGTTTTTAGTCTGAGAACATGACAGAATCACCATCATTTGAAAGAGGTTGCTAAGACGATCCTAATGCAACTTGAACGAGCTCAAAAGGAGTTCGTATGCAGATGTAATGTGCAGTCAAAGAATTGGTGAAATAGGTGAATTAGGCATTCAAAAAGCTAAAAAATTTGTTGTCTCAAATCCAAGCAAAAATGATGAGAAGTCGAAGAGCTCGTCGTCACGACCTCGACGCCACTCGTTTTGCCTTGATCAGATCTCATACGAGCAAGATATGGTCGGTCAAAGTTGAGGGTTGACCATGCTGACTAGACAGTACAATAATGACGTCAGCATGCTGACATGGCATACATAGTGGCAGTTTTTGATGTGGCAGGTCCAGAGTTTGACACGTGGAAGATGGCGACATCTGAGTCAGCAGATGACGTGGCAGGTTTGAAGATGTGGACCAATCCAGCATGACACGTGTCACTGACGGAAGAATGAGGTAATGCCACGTGGCCCAATGATTGGGTGCCATGTGGCACTGACAGACGAATGAGGTAATGCCAGGTGGCCCAATGATTGGGTGCCACATGGTACATGTGGCGGTTTGATTGTTAAAAGATTGGTTTGTGGGGATCGAACCCCTCACCTCCTGCTTGCTATTTTCACTCTCCACCAATATACCAAGCGGCTTTCTTTGATACATATACAGGCCTCCTTTCTATTTAATGAATGATAATAGAAATGAATCCCTATAAAAGGGGGTCAATGGTTTGAACCCCAAGTGGGGAGGAATGATCCAGGTGGATCCAGAAGACCGAAATTTTTTTTAGTCTGAGAACACGACATAATCAGCATCATTTGAAAGAGGTTGTTAACACGATCCTAATGCAACTTGAACGAGCTCAAAAGGAGTATGCAGATGTAATGTGTAGTCAAAGGATTGGTGAAATAAGTGACTTAGGCATTCAAAAAGGTGAAAAATTGATTGTCTCAAATCCAAGCAAAAATGATGAGAAGTCGAAGAGCTCGTCGTCACGACCTCGACACCACTCGTTTTGCCTTGATTGGAGCTCATACGAGCAAGATATGGTTGGTCAAAGTTGAGGGTTGACCATGCTGACTAGACAGTACAATGATGATGTCAGCATGCTGACATGGCATACATAGTGGCAGTTTTTGATGTGGCAGGTCGAGAGTTTGACACGTGGAAGATGGCGGCATCTGAGTCAGCAGATGACGTGGCAGGTCTGGAGATGTGGACCAATCCAGCATGACACGTGTCACTGACAGAAGAATGAGGTAATGCCACGTGGCCCAATGATTAGGTGCCACGTGGTACATGTGGCGGTTTGATTTTTAAAAGGTGGTTTGTGGGGGTCGAATCCCTAACCTCCTTCTTGCTATTTTCACTCTACACCAATATACCAAGCGGCTTTCTTTGCTACATATACAGGCCTCCTTTGTATTTAAGGAATGATAATAGAAATGAATCCCTATAAAAGGGGGTTGGTGGTTTGAACCCCGCAGTGGGGAGGAATAATTTAGGTGGATCTAGAAGACCTAAAAGTCCTGTAGTCTCATGGAATCAGCATCATTGGAAAGAGGTCGCTGACACGATCATAACGCAACTTGAACGTGCTTAAAAGGAGTTCGTATGCAGAAGTTATGTACAGTCAAATGTTTGGTCAAATAGGTGAATCAGGTGTTTGAAAAGGTGAAAAATTGATTGTCTCAAATCCAATAAAAATAATGCCAAGTCGAAGAGCTCGTCGCCATGATTTTGATGTTGCTCGTTTCGCCTCGATCAAGGATCGTACAAGCAAGATATGGCTGGTCAAAGTTGAGGGTTGACCATGTCGACTAGATAGTACAATGATGACGTCAGCATGCTGACATGGTAGACACATTGGTAGTTGTTGATGTGGCAAACCCAGAGTTTGCCATGTGGCAGATGGCGGCATCTGAGTCAGTAGATGACGTGGCAGGTCGAAAGATGTAGACTAATCCAGCGTGACACGTATCAAAGACGGATGAATGAGGTATGCCATGTGGCACATGTGGTGGTTTGATTGTTAAAATGTTGGTTTGTGTGGGTCGAACCCCTGACCTCCTGCTTTTCTTTTTTCACTCTCCATCAATATACCAAGCATCTTTCTTTCCTACATATACGAGCCTCCTTTCTATTTAATGAATGATAATAGAAATGATTCCCTATAAAAGGGGGTCGGGTGGTTTGAACCCCCTATGGGGAGGAATGATCTAGGTGGATACAGAAGAACTAAAAATTTTGCAGTCTTAGAACCTAACAGAATCAACATGATTGGAATGAGGTCACTGACACAATCCTGACACAACTTGAATGGGCTCAAAAGGAGTTCGTATGCAGAAGTTATGTGCAGTCAAAGGTTTGGTCAAATAGGTGAATCAGACGTTCAAAAAGGTGAAAAATTGATTGTCTCAAATCCAAGCAAAAATGATGCCAAGTCGAAGAGCTCATCGGCACGGTTCCGACGCTGCTTGTTTCGCGTCGATCAGAGCTCATATAAGCAAGATATGGCCGGTCAAAGTTGAGGGTTGACCATGTTGACTAGACAATACAATGATGATGTCAGCATGCTGATAAGGCAGACATAGTGGCAATTGTTGACGTGGTAGGTCCAGATGTTGACACATGGCAGATGGCAGCATCTGAGTTGGCAGATGACGTGGTAGGTCGGATGATGTGGACCGATCCAGTGTGACACGTGTCACTGACGGATGAATGAGGTAATGCCATGTGGCCCAATGATTAGGTGCCACATGGCACATGTGGTGGTTTGATTATTAAAAGATTGGTTTGTGGGGGTCGAACCCCTGACCTCCTACTTGCTATTTTCACTCTCCACCAATATACCGAGCGGCTTTCATTGCTACATATACAGGCCTCCTTTCTATTTAAAGAATGATAATAGAAACGAATCCCTATAAAAAGGGGTCGGGTGGTTTGAACCCCAAGTGGGGAGGAATGATCTAGGTGGATCCAGAAGACCAAAAAAATTTGCAGTCTGAGAACATGATGGAATCAGTATCATTGGAAATGTTAGTGTAGGTTTGTATTTCCTAGTTGGGTTATTTTTTTTTTCCTATTTTCCTAAGTTTTTCCTACACTTCTATTAATCTTGCTTATGTTAATAAATCATGTCTTATTAGGTGAGTGGTTGCAAGGTGTCACCTTCCTACATGTGAGCATCCATCAGCTATCTTGGGAAGATACTTTGCTATCTTTAGTCCGATAGATGGTTGCTCCTGATTGATTGGTGTTGCCACCTTCTCCCTCTCCCTGGTCTATATAAGCATGCTACCTAGCTTATATTTTGCATTTTTTGCTTTTACATCCTCTTAATGCTATTTTGCTTCTTGCATTTGCATTACTCTCTTGGAGACTAACTCTGTGTTGCTATTTTGATTTCGTATAATTTGCATTCATATTTAGATATCTATTCATTTGCACTAGTTTTCTGAGTTAATAATCTTTTTAGATTCTAACATGGTATGAGAGATTTTCTATGTGTAAGAGTAGATTTTAGTTTCCATATTTGAGAGATTTGGGGGGGCTAATAAAGCTTATTGTAGTTTTTTGAAAAACCCAGTATGCTCTTCTGTTGCATCCTCGGATGATCTGGAGAATTAGAAAAGTTTGATGGAAATATTTTTAATCTCTAGGGTTTGCACATGTGTTTTATGAAATCTAGGTGATTGCAGCATTTCTGGTTATACTGGCAGCATTTTTGGTTGTTCCAACGCGTCAAGAGGTTTGAGAAAGTCATATTTGGCTTTCGTTTCATCAAAATCGGAGATCGTCATACACAGTTGCGGAACTGAGATTTCAAGCTCAAATCTGACAACCAGCTTGCATATTTGGTGTTTTCAATCAATATTGCAGGTTCCAGCATGCCTTTTCCTATCCTAGGTAGGTGATTCAACCTTTACATGTCGTTTCTCGGTGTTGTTGGGGTCATTTTTTGTTGCGAAAGGTGTTCTATTTACATTAGAACTACATCTTCTGTACATCAGAAAGAAAAACATCTTCTGAGTTTTGTTTGCAACATCGAAAAACCATCTGGGTATCTTTTAGTTTTTGCATACAGCTCATATATTTTGCAGAAATGCAATCAGAAAGCTATAGCAGGACCCCTCTCCGTCGACAGTTGCAATTTTGAAGGTAGTTTTCAAATGTTCCATTTTTGCTCATACGGACTCCGTTTCCCACAAATTTTTTTTTTGATCTTGGCTATTGTTTTGTTCTCTATTCACTAGCGTAGACGTTTTTTGATTTTTAAGCAGAGATTTTTTAGAAATTGGAAATTCTCAGTTGTGACACTGCACAGTTCTCATTTTGGGAACTTCAGAGGATCATAACTTTCACATACGACCTCGTATCAAGACGATTCTTTTTTTGAAAGTGTATGATTTTTTGAGTATATTGTAGTAGTGCTGTTTATTTTTCTAGGTATTGTGTCAAAGTTATATTTTTAGCATATGCTCTTCGTGAGGGTTTTGTAATGCATTGAAATCAAGACCACTTAGTATTTCTTGCTAGTGGCAGTTGTAAATGCACTAATATAAAGTGCCAAATCATATTTTCTTGGGGGGGTTCTTTTATTGAGTGAAAAGGGGGGTTGTCTTGGTGGTGTTCTCTTCTTTTCGGTATTTACTTTTTGCATTTCTTCATCATGGATCAAACAACTGTGCCCATCCTAACTCCTTACAACTACTTTGAGTGGAAATCGCGCATGACAATTTACTTAACAAAAGATGGATTACATAGGATAACAATGAGACTTGAAACTGAACCTGCTAAAGATGAAGATAAGCCTAAGTGGTTTAACAAATGTGATGAGGCATATGGAACATTGTGTTTGTCTGTTTCTCCTAATTTGCTCTTTCACATTGAATCTTTAAATTCACCAAATGAAATCTGGACAAAGCTAGAAAAACTATTTGGCACACAAGATTTAATGAGGGGTCATATGTTGAAAATGAACTAATTAGTTTAAGTCCAGGCAATTTCAACACAATCCAAGATTTCTTCACAAAATTGAAATCACTAAGGCTGCAGTTAAAACAATGTGGAATTGAAAAGAAAGATGAACAATTGATTCTCAGTATTCTCTCTAAGCTAAGTTTAGAATATTCTGTGTTTGTTTCTACCTTCTATGCTACTATGGGTGCAATTGGTACTCAATTCACCATGCCATCTTTAGATGATTTTGATATCTCTCCCACTCAGGAACAGGATAAGCTAATCCAGATGGGCACTCTTAAGTCCTCTATGTCACATGCCCTGGTAGCCAACCAAGACACAAAAGAACATAAAGGACAAAGTAGTAACAAGAATAAGGATAAGAAACAAAAGAATAGAAAGGTGAAGAAGGATCAAATACCAGTTGCTTCAAAAGAAACTAATGAGACCCAATCTTCCAAGGGCAACAAGCCTAAGAAAGAGAAGGTCCAATGTGCCTATTGTAAAAGACCTGGTCATGATGAATATAAGAACTTGAAGAAACAAATTGATCACTTGACACACATTCTTGAGAAGAAGAATATTAGTGTTCCTGAGTCCAAACATAGTTTAAATGAGGGGTCTGACAAGGCAAAAGAAAACAACAAGGGGAAAGGAAAGGGCAAGGCCCTTGTAGGAGTTGCTTCTTCACCATCCACTTGGGTTCTTGATTTGGGTGCTACGCACCACATGGCTTCATCTAAGGAAGAACTTGCATCTTTGGAGCCGTGTACTATGCCTTCTATTTTGATGGGTGATGACACTCTTATTGAGGTGTGTGGGAGAGGGTCTGTTGATGTGGGGGATGGCACATTCCATGATGTTCTTTGTGTGCCCTCATTATCAACTAATCTCTTATTGGTATACCAGATCACTCACACAGGTTTGGGCAAGTGGGTTGAGTTCACTCCTGATTCAGTGGAGATTTGTGAGTTGCACAGTGGTTCTACAGTTGCACTTGGGAGAATAGATCATCAGTTATAGCTCTATCTATTTTCTCACTTTGTTCTCGATCATTCTTCGACTATTTTGCTCACTCATTCTAATGATGTGAGTAGATTATGGCATGAGCGGTTTGGACATCTTAACTTCCGCTACTTGCAACAGCTCAACCAGTAGAGCATGGTCACAGGGTTGCCTTCAGCTCAGTTTTTAGGTTGTGTTTTCCAAGGTTGCATTCTTGGTAAGCATCCTAAGGAAAAGTTTGACAAAAATAATGCATTGAGAGCTTCACAGATATTGGAGTTAGTTCACAGTGATTTGGCTGGTCCATTTTAGCATCCTTCTTTCAATAGGGCTAGATATGTCCTCACATTCATTGATGACTTTTCTCGATATACTTGGGTGTATTTTCTCAAATAGAAGTCAGAGGTATTTAATCATTTTCAAGACTTCAAAACTTTTGGACAGAAGCAATCGGGGAAAGCCATCAAAGTTTTGTGCACTGACAATGGTGGTGAGTATGTCAACCATCAATTTGAGAGGTTTTGCACTTCAGAGGGGATTGATTTGCAGCATTCAATTCCATACAATCCTCAGTAGAATGGTGTTGCAGAACGAAAGAATAGGTCCTTGAAGGAAATGGTGAATTGCATGATTCACTCCAGATCTCTTGCACCATAGTATTGGACAGAGCCCATTAACTATGCTTGTTATATCCAAAACTGTGTTCCTCACCGAGCCTTGAAAGGAGTTACTCCTTTTGAAGCTTGGAGCGGTCAGAAACCTTCAGTTAAGCACTTTCAAATTTTTGGTTCTCCTGCATGGGCCCACATTCCCGCAGAGAAATGCAAGGCCTTGGATCTATAGAGCAGACCTTGCATATTTGTAGGTTATCCTAATGGTGTGAATGGTTATCAGTTGCTCCACCCTACTACACATGAGCTGTTCATTGAGAGGAGTGTTCAGTTTGAGGAGGGCTCTTCAAGCTCACTTTCTATCACTTCTCCAACTCCTTCTACTTTGACATTAGAGTCACTTGGGATACATGACAGATCTTCTGATGAGTCAGATTCACCTGAGCAGTCTTCTACCTCCACTTCCAATGTAGAGAGCAATTTAGAGGACTCACCTCCTTCCTCTCCTAGTCATCATTCAGAGGTCGATAATTCTCCTCCAGAATCTCCATCTTCCGGTTAGCTTTGGGATAGATAGACCTTGCAGTTTGTAGGTGATTGGGTTGGGGATCCATCAAACACCAGGTGGACTCATTCACAGTTCCAGGATGCTCCACATGTCTTCATTGCTACTGCCTCAGATCCACAGTCTTTTCATGAGGCTTCTGGTATTCCTGAGTGGGATACAACTATGTAGGAGTATAGTTCCTTAATGAGGAACCACACTTGGGATCTTATCCCTCTTCCTAAGGGAAGAAAACTTGTTTGATGTAAGTGGATCTATCGGACAAAATTTGTAGCAGATGGGTCAGTTGAAAAGCATAAGGCTCGCTTGGTCGCCAAAGGATTCTCCCAAGTTCTTGGGATTGATTACTCTGAGAATTTTGCGACAGTTGTCTGAATGAATTCCATCCAACTTGTTCTTGCCATTGCTGCAACTAATCATTGGGAAGTACACCAGATGGATGTGAAGAGTGCTTTTCTTCACAGTGACCTTCAGGAGGAGATTTACATGGAGCAACCATAGGGGTTCATTCAGGATTCTTCACTTGTGTGCCATCTTCGGAAGTCTCTCTATGGCCTCAAATAGGCTCCTCGGGCCTGGTATGCCAAGATGGACTCCTTCCTTCTATCTGTTGGTTTCACTCGATGCCATTCTGATTCCAATGTCTACATTCTGCAGCAGGATGATTCACTCCTATTTCTAGTTATGTATGTTGATGACTTTCTGATCATAGGGAGTTCTTCATCCACCATTGGGGCTGTCAAAACTGCCCTTCATGACAGGTTTTTGATGACTAACTTGGGCTTGTTGCATTACTTTCTCAGGATTGAGATCTACCGTCTGCTTCTAGGATCACCATCACACAGTCCAAATATGCTCTAGATTTGCTCTTGAGGTTTCATATGGCTGACTGCAAGCCTGCTCTGACTCCCTTTCTTTCTAGAGTTAAACTTGAATCTTAGTGTTCTTCTCCACTTGTTGATGGTACTTTGTACCGACAGCTTGTTGGGAGTCTCATTTGTCTGACTCATACAAGACTTGACATTTCATATGTTGTAGGCATGGTCTCCCGATTCATGCAGGAGCCTCATGAGCTACACTGGAAAGCAGCCAAGCGGATCCTTCACTACATTCAGGGTACTCACAGTTTTGGGATTCACTACACAGCGGGCATTGAGCTTGACTTGGTGGGCTATATAGATTCAGATTGGGCAGGTGATTCTCAGGATCACAAGTCTACTTCAGGTTACAGTTTCTCACTTGGTTTAAGTCTTGTTTGTTGGTCGAGTAAGAAGCAGTCTGCTATTGCTCTATCTTCTACTAAGGCCAAGTATCGGGGGGCTATGAATGACACCACTAAGGTCATTTGGCTTCAAAATCTTCTCACTGAGTTTGGTATCTAGATCAGATGGCCATCAGTCATATTTTGTGACAACCAAAATGCCATTCAGATCTCACGGAATCTGGTCCATCATCAGTGGACCAAACACATCAAGGTCCACATGCACTACATCTTGGAGCTCATCCATGGCCACGTCATCGACCTTAGCTACTGTCTGACTTCCAAGCAGGTTGCTGATATCTTCACCAAACCCTTCACTAAGAGAAAGTTTCGTTATTTGCGAGCTTTGCTGGGGGTATGGGATGCTTCATCTTTTGGGGGGCTTCTTCCTCTCACTTAGAGTCCTAACTCTCTACTTTTGGGGGTGGATTTTTTTCTCTCTTTGGGGGGAATTTTATGTACATGGGTACCTCATCAGGCTTGATTTGTCGGGACCCATTCCTACATCCACCTAAGCTTCACTTATGGGGGACTGTTAGTGTAGGTTTTTATTTCCTAGTTGGGTTATTTATTTTTCCCTATTTTCCTAGGTTTTTCCTACACTTCTATTAATCTTGCTTAGGTTAATAAAGCATGTCTTATTAGGTGAGTGGTTGCGAGGTCTCACCTTCCTACATGTGAGCATCCATCAGCTATCTTGGGAAGATACTTTGCTATTTTTAGTCTGATAGATGGTTGCTCCTGATTGGTCGATGTTGCCACCTCCTCCCTCTCCCTAGTCTATATAAGCATGCTGCATGGCTTGTATTTTGCATCTTTTGCTTTTGCATCCTCTTAATGCTATTTTGCTTCTACAATTTACATTACTCTCTTAGAGACTAACTCTGTGTTGCTATTCTGATTTTGTATCATTTGCATTCATAGTTTAGATATCTATTCATTTGCACTAGTTTTCTTGGTTAATAATCTTTTCAGATTCTAGCAGGAAAGAGGTTGTTGACACAATCCTAACGCAACTTGAACAGGCTCAAAAGGAGTTCGTATGCAAACGTTATGTGCAGTCAAATGTTTGGTGAAACAGGTGAATTAGGTGTTCGAAAAGGTGAAAAATTGATTGTTTCAAATCCAACTAGAAATGATGCCATGTCAAAGAGCTTGTTGTCACGATCTGCTCGTTTCGCCTCGATCGGGGCTCATACGAGCAAGATATAGCAGGTCAAAGTTGAGGGTTGACCATGCTAACTAGATAGTACAATGATGACGTTAGTATGCTGACATGGCAGACAAAGTGGCAGTTGTTAACATGGTAGGTCCAGAGTTTGACACGTGGTAGATGGCGGCATCTGAGTCAACAGATGACGTGGCAGGTCTGAAGATGTGGAGCAATCCAACATGACACATGTCACTGACGGAAGAATGAGGTAATGCCATGCAGCCCAATGATTGGGTGCCACGTGGCACATGTGGCGGTTTGATTGTTAAAAGGTTGGTTTGTGTTGGTCAAACCCCTGACCTCCTGCTTGTTGTTTTCACTCTCCACCAATATACCAAGCAGATTTCTTTGCTACATATATGGGCCTCCTTTCTATTTAAAGAATGATAATAGAAACGAATCCCTATAAAACGGGGTCGTGTGGTTTGAACACCTAGTGGGGAATAATGATCCAGATTGATACAGAAGAACTAAAAATTTTGCAGTCTTAGAACCTGACAGAATCAGCATCATTGGAAAGATGTTGCTGACATGATCCTGACACAACTTGAATGGGCTCAAAAGGAGTTCTTATGTAGAAGTTATATGCAGTCAAAGGTTCAGTCAAACATGCGAATCAGGAGTTCAAAAAGGTTAAAAAATGATTGTCTCAAATCCAATCAAGAATGATGCCAAATCGAAGAGCTTGTCACCACAATTTTGACCCTGCTCGTTTCGCCTCGATCGGATCTCGTACGAGCAAGATATGGCCGGTCAAAGTTGAGGGTTGACCATGTTGACTAGATAGTACAATGATGACATCAACATGCTGACATGGCAGACACAGTGACAGTTGTTGACGTGGTAGGTCTAGAGGTTGACACATGGTAGATGATGACATCTGAGTCAAAACATGATGTGGCAGGTCTGAAGATGTGGACCAATCCAATGTGACATGTGTCACTGACGGACAAATGAGGTAATGCCATGTGGCCTAATGATTGGGTGCCACGTGGCAGTTTGATTGTGAAAAGGTTGGTTTGTGGGGTCGAACCTTGCTATTTTCACTCTCCACCAATATACCAAGCAGCTTTCTTTGCTACATATACGGGCTTCCTTTCTATTTAAAGAATGATAATAGAAATGAAGCCCTATAAAATAGGGTGGGTGGTTTAAACCCCTAGTGGGAAGGAATGATCTAAAAGGATCCAGAAGACCTAAAAATTTTGTAGTCTCAGAACCTAACGGAATCAGCATCATTGGAAAGAGGTCGTTGGCACGATCTTGACGCAACTTGAAAGGGATGAAAAGGAGTTCGTTTGCAGAAGTTATGTGCAATCAAAGGTTTGGTCAAATAGGTGAATCATGTGTTCAAAAGGGTGAAAAGTTTCTTGTCTCAAAACCAAATAAAAATGATGCAAAGTCGAAGAGCTTGTCACCACGATTTCGATGCCGCTCATTTTGCCTTGATCAAAGCTCGTACGAGTAAGAAATGGCCAGTCAAAGTTGAGGGTTGACCATATTGAGTAGACAGTATAATGATGATGTCATCATGCTAACATGGTAGACATAGTGATAGTGTGGTAGGTTAAGATGTTGACACGTGGCAGTTTGTGGCATCTGACTCAACAGATGACGTGACAGGTCTGAAGATGTGGACCAATCCAGCGTCACATGTGTTACTGACAGATGAATGAGCGAATGCCACATGGTACATGTGCTGATTTGCTTGTTAAAAGGTTGGTTTATGGGGGTCGAACCCCTAACCTCCTGCTTCCTATTTTCACTCTCCACCAATATACCAAGCGGCTTTCATTGCTACATATACGGGTCTCCTTTCTATTTAAAGAATGATAATAGAAATAAATCCCTATAAAGGGAGGTTGGGTGGTTTGAACCCCTAGTGGGAAGGAATGATGTAAATGGATCTAGAAGACCTAAAAATTTTATAGTCTCAGAACCTGACAGGGTTAGCGTCATTGGAAAGAGGTCACTGGCATGATCCTGGTGCAACTTGAATGGGCTCAAAAGGAGTTCGTATGCAGAAGTTATGTACAGTCAAAGGATCGGTCAAACAAGTGAATCATGCATTCAAAAAGGTGAAAATTTTATTGTCTCAAATCTAAGTAAAAATGATGCCAAGTCGAAGAGCTCATCGCCAAGATTTCAAAGCCACTCGTTTCTCTTTAATCGGATCTTGTACGAGCAAGATATGGCTGGTCAAAGTTGAGGGTTGACCATGCTAACTAGATAGTACAATGATGATGTCATCATTTTGACATGGCAGACATAGTGGCAGTTGTTGGTGTGATAGGTCTAGATGTTGACATGTTGCAGATGGCGGCATTAGACTGAACAATTGACGTGGCAAGTCTGAAGATGTGGACCAATCTAGCGTGACACGTGTCACTGACGGACGAATGAGCGAATGCCACGTGGCACATGTGGCGATTTGCTTGTTAAAAGGTTGGTTTGTTGGGGTCAAACACTTGACCTCCTGCTTCCTATTTTCACTCTCCACCAATATATCAAGCGGCTTTCATTGCTACATACACGAGCCTCCTTTCTATTTAAAGACTGATAATAGAAAAAAATCCCTATAAAATGGGGTCAGGTGGTTTGAACCCCTAGTGGGGAGGGATGATCTAGGTGGATCTAGAAGACCTAAAATTCTTGCAGTCTCAGAACCTGAGGGAATCAGCATCATTAGAAAGAGGTCACTGACACGATCCTAACGTAACTTGAATGGGCTCACAAGGAGTTCGTATGCAGAAGTTATGTGCAGTCAAAGGTTCAGTCAAATAGGTGAATCAGGCATTCGAAAAGGTGAAAAATTGATTTTCTCAAATCTAAGCAAAAATGATGCCAAGTCGAAGAGCTCGTCACCACAATTCTGACGCTGATTATTTCACCTCGGTCAAAGCTTGTACAAGTAAGATATGGCTGATCAAAGTTGAGGGTTGACCATGTCAACTAGATAGTATAATGATGACGTCAAAATGCTGACATGGCATAAAAAATGATAGTTGTTGACGTGGCAGATCTAGAGTTTGACACGTGGCAAATGATGGCTTCTGAGTCAGCAGATGACATGGCAGGTCTGAAGATATGGACCAATTCAGTGTGACATGTGTCACTGATGGATGAATGAGGTAATGCCACGTAGCCCAGTGATTGGGTGCCACGTGGCACATGTGGTGGTTTGATTGTTAAAAGGTTGCTCTGGGGGGTTGAACCCTTGCCCTCCTGCTTTCTTTTTTTGCTCTCCAGCAATATACCAAGCGGCTTTTTTTGCTACATATATGGGCCTCCTTTCTATTTAATGAATGATAATAGAAAGGAATCCCTATAAAAGGGGGTCAGGTGGGTTGAACCCCCAGTGGGGAGGAATGATCCAAGTGGATACAGAAGAACTAAAAATTTTGTAGTCTTAGAACCCGACGGAATCATCATCATTGGAAAGAGGTCGATAACACAATCCTGATGAGACTTAAACGTGCTCAAAAGGAGTTTGTATGCAAAAGTGTCGAGTGTCGCAACTACTTGTAAAACTCGGGTGGGAGGGAATTCTAGTTGGGTGGGGGGTTCTATTCCGACTGGTTCCAACCGGATCAACTTATGCTTATACTGGTGCTTTCACTATATATTCTCTAGATGCTTAGCAAGGTGGTGCTTATGGGTCTACTGGTTATGCTTACCTTGTGACTGGTGGCGGTACCGGTACCGGTGGATCAACGACTGCATAAACAACTGGATCATACATATGGCTCTACAGGTGCTATCTCTGCCTTTGTTACGAGTGCTTCTACAGGTACTAATGTTGGTGTTGCCCAGGTATAGATAGGGTGACTGGATCTGTATCTATATCTGCTACCTATGCCTCTATACACGTTGCTAGGTCTACTGCTAGCTTTGCCACTGGATATGCTATTGGTAATGGTAATGGGTATGTATCTGCCCTTCAGGGTGGGTGGGTGGCAATAGGGGCTGTTGGTGCTGCATCAACAGAATCTACTGGAAGTATGCTGGATGAGGAGAAACTGGTACTGGAACTGCTCATGCTACTGGACCAACTGGATCTCACTCAATGACTGGATCAACGTATGGACCAACTTATAGCTATACTCCTGTCTTTGCTTCTACTGCTGGGTATTGATCTGTAGGATCTACTAGTAGTGCTGGATCAAGCACTGGATCTACTATTGTTGGTACTGGTTCAACCGATGGATCAACAGAGTCGACTGGATCGAGATCAGAATCATCGACTGGATCAACCACTACAACTACCCGAGAGAAGGGTGGGTGGAAGCGGGGGCCTATTGTTTCTTTAGGCAATATTACCCCGTTCCCGAATCTACTTCTCTATGAAAGTATGGTCTCTATGAAAATATGGTTTGATAGACTCCTCTGCATCATCATATATCGAGTTGCTCATAGACCGGTCCCAGAAGCCCAGAGTTCGGGTTGCCTCATCGATTCAACCTTACCCGCCCCCCCCCCCTCCCTAGATAGTTGCGTAATTGATAAATAAATGTGCCCGCCTTCCACCCACCCACCCACCCCTTCAACGGCATCTACCTCCCAACTATCATCCACCCACCCACCCCGGCCACCCAACCCCGGCTATAGTTCCCCCGTGGGAGGCACCCCGGGGTTGGGAGGAAGGGCCGCCCTTCCTATTATTGTTGGGCCCCCTCAAATATATTATTGTGGGTGGGTGCCCCGTCAATAATATACCTCCCGGGGGGGGCAACTATATCCACCCACCCACCCAACTATCATCCACCCACCCACCCCTGCCGGGTGGGGGGCCCCCAAGAATCGGCAGTTGCATATTATTGTGGGTGGGTGGTTAATGCTCTCCATTCACGATATAGTTCAGGTTACAACAACTAAAAACCTCCCGGGGGGGCCGGGGTTGGGTGGGACGCCGAAGTGCCCGGGCAATAGAGTCTCCCACCCACCCCGATTAGAACCATACTAGCAGCCGGGAGGTTTCTCCAATTAGTTGGCGGGGGGGAGGAAGTTTTAGCGGGCTCAACTAGAGTCTAGTTCTTCCTCGCCCCCCTCCCCCCCCACCCTTTTGCCATTATCAGTTGCCCCCACTGAGGCCTATTCATTTCATAGGGCCTTCCCAATTATAGGCACTAGGATAGATAGGGCAGGGAGTCTCGACTAAGATCGGAAGAGAGGGCTCCGCATTATAGGCTACCTACCTCTAGCCAATCTAGATAGAGGTAGGGGCCCCATCTATAGTCGGGGCCCTCTTGATTTGCCATTGAGGAGATAGGCCCGGAGAATTTCTTCTCCCGGCAGGGAACTTTCTATAGTTCACCTACCGAGAGTATAGAGTAGTAGGGCGAAAACTTGACTGATCAAGATGAAGCCCTATTGATTTTAGGAAACCGGCCCGGGGCGGATACTAAGTTGCGAGAAGGAAGGGCTCCCTTAGTCACCTACTTACTATCAGAAGATCCAGATGATCCTCCCCGGGAAGATAGGGCTTCAATGTGAGATAGGAGAGATAGGGCTCGGAGAAGGACACTGAACCCACCCACTATAGTGCCGGGTGGATAGGGGCCGAGCGCATAAATGACCGGGAGCCCTCTCCCAGCTATCTATAGTAGGATAGGGCGCTCCAACATAGAATCAATAGGCATAGTAGGATAGGGCGCTCCAACATGCCAACTATCATCCACCCACCCGGCAACAACAATAATCTGGGGGGAGCCGTACTCTAATTGGGGGGGCCCTCCCACCCAACTATCATCCACCCACCCACCCTTGATTAGTTTAGTACGGTTTCTTCTGTTGTCGGTTTGTTGTTGTGGATGGCCAACTGGCCCATAGAATAGTAGGGGCTTGGGGGCCCCGCCCACTCGCGAGATAGATAGAGAGGGCCCCGTGGGAGAGGTGGTTGTGGGAGATGCGGAACATTTCATCCCAACCCAACCCGGTTCACCCGGCCCCTAGAAACGTTGAGCGGCAGATTCCCTCCCACCAGGGCTTCGCCCACTGCCCCCCCCAACTATTGCCTCCCACCCACCCCAACTTTCGGGTTTACGGTTCTCTCGAACAATATCTAATACCTATCGAGTGGGCCGTGTGCATAGTCTCTATGGGGGTTAAGCCCTCGAGAGAAAATCTATCAAGCTATCAACTATAATTATAGAGGGCCCGTGTGCATTGTATGAGAAGTGAAGCGTCTGGGCACTCCCTTTTATAGTTACGTGTGCTCTCGGGCCAATCCAAGGGCAAACTCGATAGAAGTCTCGAATATAGGGGCGGATGAGCTATAGATAGTCGTGAGGGCGGATGGATGCAGAGCCATCTCTATTCCTACCGTGAAGGTCGAGCATCAATTGTCGCAGAGGTAAGGCCCTGAAGTTGGGACGACTATAGTATCTATTCCATCTGGTCGAGGGCCCCCTGGTTCAGAGTTCGGGCTTCACTCCATTGCCCCCACTATATATATATATCTCCCGAGCATGCATGCATAACTGGAGCTAGAGCTGTCACTATCCCTAGTTCAGAAATATAAGCCCACCCCACCGCTACATCTCCCTCCCACCTAGGTCGGTGGGGTTGGGGCCCAGTGGACACTCCCACCTACCTCCTCTCTTTCTGGAAGAATTCTCTATCTCTGCATGCAGGGGGACTACCGGAAACCGGTAGGATGAAGGACACTCCCCCCCAATATGGATAGATAGAGTTCAGGGGCCTTTCATATTGACTATACGGTTAGACCCTACCATGGAGTGAACTACTATCTTTGGCGGCGAAACACATTCGCTGCACCCATCTCCCCGGCTATAATGAGAGGGCCCTCCCATCTATGCCCCATGGAGTGAACTACTATCTCTGGCAAGACAATCCTACTCTGTGGGGATTGGATTCTCCATTCATTATCCCTGCTTGATTCTCTGCCTGAACCATGAACTATGACTGCCTGAACTATGAACTATGGCCGCCTATCTATGGCGAGTGCCGAGTATGGATAGGGAGTAATGACCATCCGGCCGTAGATAGATGGGTGCACCGCGGGGTGTGTGTTCAGCGGGATCGTACAACTCCCATCCCAATTGGATAGAATCATGGATTGGAAACTCCCATCCCAACTCCCAACTCCATTCTCTATCCCATCTATATAGACGAGAGACGAGACGGACGATAGACAAGAGACTGTCGATCTCACTCCCAACTTCCAACGAGAGACTGCCCATATAGATAGATAGGGCACTCCCAACTCCCAACTCCATCTATAGAGACAGAGATCTGGGCGGACCGCCTATCTATATATGGGACCCTCGATTGATAAGATCAATCGACATAGTTCAGATAGGGGGCCCTCTCCCTCTATTCCATCACCATCACCATCGCTTTATAGTGAATAGGAACAAGTAACAACTAAACTAATAGTTGTGAATAGGATTATTCACCACTGAGTCACCACCGAGACGGTCGGTCTCACCACTGAGACGGTCGGTCTCCTCTGTAGTTAGATGCTGCACCACTGATTCACCACTGAGATCACCACTGATTCACCACTGAGCCCTATATTCTATATGGCGGTCGGTCTCACCACAACTAATCTACCTCCCGTCACTAATCGGGATGGGTGGGAGACTATATTGCCCCCCCACCCCGCTACTAATAGCTTAGTAGTTATAGTAGGGGCCAGATTATATACGTAACATGCCCCACTAGACCTCTCCTCCTCCTCCCCCCCACCCCTCTATAATAGCTATGGTAGGGCGGCGCCCCACCTAAGGATAGAGGTAGGGCCCCTTTGGATAGTAGGGGTTGCCCCTAACTACTATATTCCCCCCCTAGTTAAGAGCGATGAAGAGAGAGTTCCGTCGGGTGGGGGGCCCCTACTATCTATAGGCTAGTTGTTTGAAGAGAGGGGGCAACTAAAGCCCAACAAATATATATTGCCTCCCACCCACCCCAGGAGGGAATTCTAGTTGAGCCAGCTTCCAATAACTACAGAGCATGAGTCTTATTCTCCTTCTTGATGAGCCCTTCGCCCGGCCACCTCACATGCACTCGACCAACTATACCTCTCCTCCTCCCACCCTACTTCTATCTCCCCCCACCCACCCCTGCAGTCAATCCGTAAATCTATCCCCCACTCTGAGGTCTCCCTCTCAGGGATGTAGTCTATTATCCGAATGGTTCATTCCCTATCCGGAGCAAGAGGAAACTGGGTCGAGTCCCCCCTATTCCCTCTATTCCTTCCCCACTCATAGATAGCCTCTCCGATAGCCTCTCCAATACATATTCCCTACTGCTAAGCAGGGGCAGTCCCCCGGAGACCCATGAATAAAGAGTAGTATTTAGCAGCCTTTAGTATCAGTCCTCCTTATAGCTACTCACTCGTGGTATGGAAACCCTCCTTCCTAGATACAGGTATGGACCCGAATGAATAGATACTGGCGGAGGCAAAGGAAGGGACTAATGATATTTATTCATCATCAGACTTGCTATACCATATTCATTTCCTGGGGCAAAGGATAAGATCAGAAGTCATCGTTGATTCTAGGGATTGATTCCAGGGTGCCGGAATAAGAGATTAGGCTATCCCTCCACCCTCCAGTAAAGAGCAGATAGAGTAATTGCCTGATGATCTCTTCCTCCGCTGCCTCAAGAGGAGTGTTGGCCCATCCCTAGCCTTGAGTCTCCTCCTCTGTGTGGGCCCCCCCAACTATAGTTGCCCAACAAATATATATTGCCTCCCACCCACCCCAACTTTTTAGAAATTGCAATATTGATCGCATTCGCTAATAAAGTTTCCCGAGAGTTCGAACTTTATGTCCTCCCACCAATGCCATCAACTATCGAGCCCCTTCCCACCCCCAGTCAAGCGAATAGTAGGGCTAGCCCCATAGAGTTGTAGGGGAATTGTTACTCTAGCCCCCTACAATCAAGCTACCTCCAACTATCCCCTTACTCTAGCAGGCGTACATTAATTTACCAATTCGGCTGGGAGTTGGCCCCTACCATTCTATAGGGATTACGAATAGTTGTTGTGGGGGGCCCCCCCAAGAAAATAGAGTTGGTTGGCCTCGAAACCCAGAAGTAGAAAAGCAAGTCACAAAGACAGAAACAGAGGCGGGGGCATAGCTATCAAAGGCAACGGGGACAGAAGCAAGGATGACGGTACCAATTCCAAATCTAGTTTCATATCCTCCCATTGCAAATTCAGATGCATAGCCCATTTGAGAGCCACTATCTCGTCCAATTCCAGTGCCTGTTAGAGATCCAGTTTACCGAGTAGTTGATTTGATTGATCCAGTCCCAGAACCAGTTGTTTACTTTGTTGACCTCGTGGACCCAGCGACAGTTCGATAGCCAATTCAAGAGCCAATTGATCGAGTAATTGATCCTGGCCGGTTATAAAGCCACCAGTAGAGAATCTATATTCTGTTGATTGCGGGGTGGGGACAGATAAAGATATAGTGCCAGGTGCAATAATAATGAAGGGTGAGCAGTCTTGAACGATTATGGCATTAATTGTGGATCCCGCAGCATCTAGGGCAAAACCAAACCCAGTTGTTGACTAAAGATCCATCAGTTTGAAAGCCAGCAACACCCATTCCATTTCGAGAGCGAGCATTAAAGCCAGCATTCTTACCACCTATTCGTCGAGCTTCCCCCTGCCCCTGGACAATATCCTTCAGGGGCAGATCCAGAAGTTGCAGTTCCACCTGTTCGAAAGACAGTTTCATATCTTCCGGTCCCAGCTTCAGTTGATCCGATTCCAGTAGTAGCCGGCCGGGGTTTATACATGTATACCACCATCAATAGTAGGGGCACCCCCAGCAGTCCTAGCATTGGAACCAGCAACAGAGCGAGTAGCCCAGGTTGATTCAGCAATTGCCATTATTATATTCAGTCTTTGTTTACCTATCAGCACCAGTCATTTCAGTCGACCTCATTAACTTCTCCGCCCGCTAAGCAGTTCAAGATTGAGCAGAACGAGAGTTTTAAGGTGTTAGATAACACTATTCAGATAGCATTGGATGGATAGACACATCTCTGCATCTCTCATTATACGGATAGACTATGCACATCTCCTATCCTATCATTCCAAACGGCATGGAACGACTCCTTTCCCAGCATTGATACCAGGCCCAGCGCTAGCATTAAGACCAGACCCTGCGCGGCATAGTCCTGGTTCTTTTCCCTGTTCTCTGTCAACATAACCGTCACATACAGTAGAAAGGCCCCGTCCCGTTCCTCTGCCTTCACATCAATCTATGCCTGTTTCCTTTTCTTTTCTGGCCCAGAACCGGGCTGGCTAGTTTTCCGCTGCTTGCTCTTATGCTGCTATCTTTACCTCTGTGGGTAGACTAGCTGGTAAATAAGCTAGTGCTGGTTGAATTGGATCAACTGCAATTAAAAGATCTAATTCTGAGTAAATGAGGTAAACTGGCGCGGGATCTGTTACTGGGACTGGAGAAACGTTGTCATTAATGGGCATTAGATAGACTTCACCCGGTCCTGATGACACCTTGACTTCTGCGGGATCAACTTAGTCCACCAGGTATGGAACTAGAGACTCTACCACTGGATGATCTGCAACTTAGTGAACTGGATTGGGAACTTAAACTCAATCTCAAACTGCTACTATCGATCAATAGGTAGAGCTGCTACTAGCTATGCCTTTGCTTATGCTGGTGGGTCAACTGCTTCTGGATCAACAGCTTAAACAACAGAATCGACTGGAATTGGATCATCTGCTGACGTGGACTAGGGCTCTCTAACTGGAGGATATGAAACACCTGGCTTTATAGCTTTGGCTGACAACGATGGTCTAGATCTGGCTTTGGCTGACTGTCTTGGCGCTTATTAGCTTGTTGGGCAACCTTAGTTATAGGGCTTGCTTTCTGGTGGTGCTACTACTTCGATACCGGGGCTTTACCTTGCTTGGGCTTACTGGCTTTAGGCTTTCTGGCTTTGTCTTCGCTGCAAGGTCCACTGCTGGCACGGGATCCTGATCTCGATCATAGGACCTTAATCCCTAGAATCATTAACTGAATCTACATTTGCTGACTCGACAGAATAAACCGCTGAACCAACGGCATACTTAACAGAAGAAACGGCATCATCAACTAAAGCCGGATAACCATATACTACAAAACTTGAACTATCGCTCTCCATAATCGTTCAAGACTGTGCTGCCTGCTGGCTCAACATTTGCTTCAACTTCTGAATCTTCAATTGCGAGACGATCTGCTATGAAGGTATTTGGATCTGTTCCTTCCTTTGATGCTGATGGATCTACTAGTAAAGGTAGCAAATTAATATCATAATGGCAGAACCCGATCTTTAGGTATAATAAGTAGCCCTAGCCTGATCATTCTACGAGGTTGTTCTCCCTAATCGTTGATGTCATATCTTGAACTTAATATAAGAATTGCAGGGGAGCCAGTGTTCCTAGAAGTTACGCTCCAACATACAAGGTTGTTCCTAGGAGTGCCCTGTGGTGCCCAACCCCGGCTATATTAATAAGAAGGGAGAAACTGCTTAAACCACTTAAATGGCGGGAAACTCCCACTCCTGCGAGAAACTTTGCCTTTGTTCCTGTCGCTGCTGGGTCTTCGGGCTGCTGGGTCTCGATCTGGGAATGAAGAAAGGGCTAGGTCTCGATCTCGATATGGAAGGAATGCTCGTTCTGGAATAGGCTCTGCTCCTTCCTTTGCTACAAGAACTGCTGCTGGTATATATGCAGAGAGTACTGGATCTACTGCTTATACCGCTACTTAAACTACTGCTGCCTCTCCTGTCTTTGCTACAGGTGCTTCAAATGGATCCGAAGCTAGAACTGGAGAATCGTAGACTGATGCTATGGGTCTTGATCTGGACCTAGCACTACGACTGGCTATGGCTTAGGATGGCTTTCGAGAAGGCGAGAACGGATCGACTATCTTTACTACGCCTGCCTCTGCCTTTGCTGGTGCCTCCACCTCGCCTATTAATGCCTCTACCCCAGTTGCTTTTACTGACGGATGAATGAGGTAATGCCACGTGGCCCAATGATTGGGTGCCAAATAGCACATGTGGCGGTTTGATTATTAAAAGATTGGTTTGTGGGGGTCGAACCCCTGACCTCCTACTTGCTATTTTCACTCTCCACCAATATACTAAGTGACTTTCTTTGCTACATATACGAGCCTCCTTTCTATTTAAAGAAAGATAATAGAAACGAATCCCTATAAAAGGGGGTCAGGTGGTTTGAACCCTAAGTGGGGAGGAATGATCCAGGTGGATCCAGAAGACCAAAAAAATTTGTAGTCTGAGAACATGAGGGAATCAGTATCATTGGAAAGAGGTTGCTGACACGATCCTAACGAAACTTGAACGGGCTCAAAAGGAGTTCATATGCATAAGTTATATGCAGTCAAAGGTTTGGTCAAACAGGTGAATCAAGGTTTTAAAAAGGTGAAAAATTGATTATCTCAAATCCAAGCAAAAATAATGCCGAGTCGAAGAGCTCGTCATCACGATTTCGCCACCGCTCGTTTCACTTCAATCGAAGCTCATACGAGCAAGATATAGACGGTCAAAGTTGAGGGTTGACCATGCTGAATAGACAATACAATGATGACATCAACATGCTGACATAGCAGACACAGTGGCAGTTGTTGATGTGGCAGGTCCAGAGTTTGACACGTGGTAGATGGCGTCATCTGACTCAGCAGATGATGGAGCATTTATGAAGATGTGGATAAATCCAGCGTGACACATGTCACTAACGGATGAATGAGGTAATGCCACGTGGCCCAATGATTGGGTGCCACGTGGCACATGTGATGGTTTGTTTGTTAAAAGGTTGGTTTGTGGGGGTTGAACCCCTGACCTCCTATTTTCTATTTTAACTATCCACTAATATACCAAGTGGCTTTCTTTGATACATATACGGGCCTCCTTTCTATTTAAAGAATGATAATAGAAACGAATTCGTATAAAAGGGGGTCGGGTGGTTTGAACCCCCAGTGGGAAATAATGATCCAGATGGATACAGAAGAACTAAAAATTTTGCAGTCTCAGAACTTGACGGAATCAACATAATTGGAAAGAGGTCGCTGAAATGATCCTGACGCAATTTGAATGGGCTCAAAAGGAGTTTGTATGCAGCAGTTATGTGCAGTCAAAGGTTCGGTCAAACAGGGGAACCAGGTGTTCAAAAAGCTAAAAAATTGATTGTCTCAAATCCAATTAAAAATGATGCCAATTCGAAGAGCTCATCGCCACGAGTTCGATGCCACTCATTTCTCATCGATTGAAACTCGTACGAGCATGATATGGTTGGTCAAAGTTGAAGGTTGACCATGTCGACTACACAGTACAATGATAACATCAGCATGTTGACATGGCAGACACAGTGGTAGTTGTTGATATGGTAGGTCTAGACTTTGACACGTGGCAGATGGCGTCATTTGAGTCAGCATATTACGTGGCAGGTCTAAAGATGTGGACCAATCTATTGTGACATGTGTCACTGACGAACGAATGGGTAATGCTATGTGGCCTAATGATTGGGTGCCACGTGGCACATTTAGTGGTTTGATTGTTAAAAGGTTGGTTTGTGGGGTCAAACCTTTCTATTTTCACTCTCCACCAATATGCCAAGCGGATTTCTTTGCTACATATAAGGGCTTCCTTTCTATTTAAAGAATCATAATAGAAACGAATCCCTATAAAAGGGGGTCGGGTGATTTGAACCCTTATTGGGAAGGAATGATCTAAATGGATCCAGAAGACCTAACATTTTTGCAATCTCAGAACCTAACAGAATTAGCGTCATTGGAAAAAGGTCGCTGGCACGATCCTAGGGCAACTTGAATGGGCTTAAAAGGAGTTCGTATGTAGAAGTTATATGCAGTCATATGTTCGATCAAACAGTTGAATCATGCATTCAAAAAGGTGAAAAATTTATTGTCTCAAATCTAAGCAAAAATGATGCAAAGTCGAAGAGTTCGTCACCACGATTCTGACACCGCTCATTTCGCCTTGATTGGAGCTCGTACAAGCAAGATATGTTAGGTCAAAGTTGAGGGTTGGCTTGTGGGGGTCGAACCCCTGACCACTTGCTTCCTATTTTTATTCTCAACCAATATACCAAGCGGCTTCCATTGCTACATATACAGGCTTCCTTCTATTTAAAGAATGATAATAGAAAAAAATCCCTATAAAAGGGGGTCGGGTGGTTTGAACCCCCAGTGGGGAATAATGATTCAGATGGATACAGAAGAACTAAAAATTTTGCATTCTTAGAACCTGACGGAATCAACATCATTGGAAAGAGGTCACTGACACGATCATAACACAACCTGAAAGGGCTCAAAAGTAGTTCATATGCAAAAGTTATTTGTAGTCAAAGGTTTGGTAAAACAGGTGAATCAGGTGTTCAAAAAGGTGAAAAATTGATTGTCTCAAATCTAAGTAAAAATGATGCCAAGTCAAAGAGCTCATCATGGCCAAGATTCTGACGTTGCTCATTTCACCTCGATCAGAGCTCGTACGAGCAAGATATGGCTTGTCAAAGTTGAGGGTTGACCATGCAGACTAGATAGTACAATGATGACATCAGCATAATGACATGACAGACACAATGGTAATTTTTGACATGGCAGATCTAGAATTTAACACGTGGCAGATGGTAGCATCTGAGTCAGCAAATGACATGGCAGGTTTGAAGATGTGGACCAATCCAACATGACACGTGTTACTGATGGACGAATGAGGTAATGCCACGTGGCCAAATGATTGGGTGCCACATGGCACATGTGTCGGTTTGATTGTTAAAAGGCTGGTTTGTGGGGGTCGAACCCCTGACCTCCTGCTTGCTGTTTTCACTCTCTACCAATATACCAAGCAGCTTTCTTTACTACATATACGGGCCTCCTTTCTATTTAATGAATGATAATAGAAATGAATCCTTATAAAAGGGGGTCACGTGGTTTGAACCCCCGGTGGGGAGGAATAATCCAGGTGGATACAGAAGAACTAAAAATTTTGTAGTCTTAAAACCTAACGGAATCAACATCATTGGAAAGAGGTCGCTGACATGATCCGGACGCAACTTGAACATGCTCAAAAGGACTTCATATGCAGAAGTTATGTGTAGTCAAAGGTTTGGTCAAACAGGCGAATCATGCATGGAAAAATGTTGGGAATTAAGGTGTCTCAACCTTTGCAAATTCCTAATGTTGTATTTATTTATCCCATGTTGAGTTGGCATAGTTAGCACCTTGTGTATATGCAGCAGGATAAATTTTGGTGACTTTGGCAGTTGCGGTTTCCCCCTTGAATAATTAACGAGGGTTTGGGGGCAGCACCTCCAAGACAGGGTCAAGGGGCAGTGCCCCTGGCACATTCCTTATCGCGGTATAGGGCGGGGTCGAGGGGCAGCACCCTCGTGGGGGCTCGAGGGCAATGCCCCCAAAACCTCAAACGATTTTTAATTAATGACAAGTGTCAGTGAGTATCTTTGCATGAGAGAAAGGCATCTTTGGGCGATCAAGGGAGGTTATGACATGTAAGAGGAATATGATATTTTTAGTCAGTGTATGATAGATTCTCTAACAACTGTAAGGTGCGTAAGAGCATCTGTCATAACCTATCTTGGGAATAGGTGCCCACTTCGAGATGGGATGTTGGACAAGTGTCCTTAGGCGTGGGTTTTGGGGCATGAGTCCAAGATGGACGCCCATCTCTAGAAGGTTCCATATTTGCCTTGTAAACTCTATATAAACAGGGGCTTGGATGGGAGATAGATAACTTTGGTACAAGTACTGTTATGCTGCCGGAATATCTCCAGATTCGACATTTAAAGACTCCTGAAAGAGCATTAGCTTTGAAACTGTATTGTAATTTGTTATTGTTTACTGTAATACATTTGAGCTGTGTTTTGGAGTGTGGGGTTTTTCACCCGTAAGGGTTTTCCCCATGTATATCTTGTCTCTCTCTCTGTCTCTCTTCTGTCTACTTTCTGTGTGTATGTGTATTGCTGCAACATCTCTGTTAGATGTTCTATGTTGCTGTAGTTGTAAGAATTAAATTGAATTTGCATACATCTCTCCTCATTAGATTAGTGTAGGAAGCGTTTTCTGCACACCTAGCTTCCTTTCAGTTGGTATCAGAGCTTGATCACCTTTGGTCCTAGTTGTAGGGTAGGGGTTTTTTGAGCTAATCTTAGGTTGAGTGGGAGTCTGTGCAGAGCATTCTGTATCTTATTGCAACAAGGAGATGGCAAGCACATCAGAAAGGTTTGAAGTAGAGAAGTTCAACGGCAGTAATTTCGAGCTATGGAAGCTCAAGATGGAAGACATGTTAGTTGACCGAGACCTTTGGGAAAGTGTGAATGGAACTAAACCAGCTGTAATGTCACAAGCTAACTGGGATCTCAAAGATCGGAAGGCTAAGGGTCTCTTAAGACCTAGTTTTGCTGATTCTATGTTGTTAAATGTCCATGAGGAGACTACTGCAACACTCCTTTGGAAGAAGTTGGGGGATGTGTATCAAGCCAAATCCCTTGTCAATAAACTTTTTCCTGAGAAAGAAGTTGTATTCCCTTCGAATGTAGGACGGAGGATTTGTGGCTGAGCATATGAATGCCTTTAACATGCTGGTTGCACAATTGACATCTCTCGATGTAAAGATGGAGGAGGAGGATCAATGTATGACCCTGCTTTGTTCTCTACCGGACTCATGGGATCATCTTATCATGGCAATCCGAAGCACCACATCCACATTCAAAATGGAAGAGGTGGTTTCTTCACTGTTATCTGAAGAGATGCAGAGAAAGTCTTCTGAGGCAGCCAAAGAAGCCCTTGCAGTTCGTGGAAGACCTAAGGAGAAAGGGAAGAAGAAGGACAAGAAAGCTGAGAAGGGTAGATCCAAATCCTATGGGAGATCCAAATCTCCTAGAAAATCCAAGGCTCTTTGTTGGAACTGTGGCAAGACTAGGCATTTCCGAAAGGAATGCAAAGAGGAGAAGAAGAAAAAGAAGAAAGCTCCTGATTCAGATTCTGACAAATCACAAGATGACAGTGATGCCTTCATCGCAGCCCTGGTAACCCATGCATCTGATGATGTGTGGCTAATCGACTCTGGTGAATCATTCCACATGACCTCGCATTGAGACTGGTTCACTAAGTGTGAGGAGTTTGATGGTGGAAAGGTGTATCTGGGTGATGACTCTCATCTGAAGATCATCGGTCATGGAAGAGTCTCTATCTAATTCCCTGATGGTCGAGTGAAGGGGATCTCTGGGGTTTTGCACATCCCAGGCTTAGCACGGAACCTGCTTTCTGTAAGTAGTTTGAATGATGCAGGTGTGCAGGTTGTCTTTTCGAAAGAAGGATGCAAGATGACTAGAGGATCTATGGTGCTTGCTAAGGGTACTCGGAGAGGTACTCTGTTTTAGCTAGAAGCATGCATTGCACAATGCAATAGTTCTTCTGACTCAAGGGAGAGGGCAGCAATCAATCACTTCATCCCCACCATCTGAACGAGCAGTGAAGAATTCTGTTGTTTCTAATCTTGATGGTTGTAATCGTGCATTGGAAGTTAAACTTCCTGCAGAAAAGACAATGTTATGGCATAAGAGATTTGGCCACATTGGTGAGAAGGGTCTGTGTGCCCTGAAAAATAAGAACCTCATTGAGGGGTTAGATGATTGTAATCTTGAGTTTGACTTTTGCGAACATTGTATTTATGGAAAACAAAACCTTGTTCAGTTTTACTCGAGTTCTCATAAGTCTTCTGGTGTGTTGGACCTTATTCATTCTGATGTGTTTGGTCTTGTTAATGTTCCTTCATTATCAAAGTTTGTATATTTTGTATCTTTTATAGATGATTACAGTAGGACATAGATTTATTTTCTCAGAAGCAAATCTAAAGTCTATAGCAAGTTTAAGGAGTTTAAGGCCTTTGCTGAAAATCAGACTGGTAAAAAGATTAAATGTTTGAGAACTGACAATGGTGGTGAGTTCTGTTCTACAGAATTCGATAAGTATTGTAAGGAACTTGGGATTAAAAGACATAAGACAACTCCTTACACCCCACAGCAAAATGTAGTTGCAGAGAGGATGAACATGACACTGATGGAGAAGGCTAGAAGTATGCTTAGTGGAGCTGGCCTAGAACAAAAGTTTTGGGCTGAAGCTGTTGCCACTGCCTGCTATCTGGTAAATAGATCTCCTACATTAGCTCTTGTTAGAAAGACACCCATGGAGGTGTGGTCTGGTAGAAAGCCTTCAGTAAGGCATCTTCATGTTTTTGGTTGTGAGGCATATGCACATGTGCCTAAGGAGAAGCGGTCAAAGTTGGACAACAAAGCTGTTAAGTGTATCTTCATCGGCTATTCTATTGGTGTGAAAGGATACAAGCTTTGGGACCCCGTGGCTGAAAAAGTGTTGTATAGCAGAAGTGTCATCTTCAAAGAGCTTATACCTTCTTCCACTATTTTGCAGCTAGAAGAAAAAGAAAAGAAAGAGGATATTTTTCAATTTTCTCTCACCCCTGAGAAGACTGAACAGAAAGACAATGTTGGACCTGATGATGAGGAGAGCTCCAGCAGCTCTAAAAGCTTAGAAGAAGAAGCTGAACCTCAACCTCAGCTCTTGAGGAGATCTACACAGATAAGGAAGCAACCTGAAAGGTTTGGTTTTACATTACTTGATTCTAGTTGTGCTTATGCTTTGCTCACTAACAGTGATGAACCTAGAACTGTATCAGAGGCTTTGGATGTGAAGGATGCAATTTCCTGGAAGGAGGCCATGGAGGAAGAAATGGCTTCTTTGGAAAATAATCAATCTTGGGACTTGGTTCCTTTGCCTCCTGGATGGCAACCCGTTGGATGTAAATGGGTGTTCAAGAAGAAGATTGGTGCAGATGGCAGTATTGAGAAGTATAAGGCCAGATTGGTTGCGAAGGGATATTCACAAGTGGAGGGTATAGATTATGGTCAGATCTTCTCTCCCGTTGCAAAGCTGACATCCATTCGATTCTTGTTGTCACTCGCAGCAGCTTATGACTTGGAGGTAGAACAGATGGATGTGAAGACAACTTTCCTTCATGGTGACTTGGAGGAAGAGATCTACATGTCACAACCAGAGCATTACATGGTGAAAGGTAAAGAAAATTTGGTTTACAAACTTAAAAAGTCTTTGTATGGTTTGAAGCAATCCCCTAGGAGATGGTAGTTGAAGTTTGATGCCTTTGTGTTGTCAATTAGATTTGTGAGATTGAAATTGGATCACTGTGTGTATTATAAATTTGATGGTGATCGTATTCTCATTGTTGCACTGTATGTTGATGATATGTTGCTCATTGGGAAGGGTAAGAATATGATTTCTAATTTTAAATCTTAGTTGTCAGCACAGTTTGAAATGAAAGATTTAGGGGCAGCCAGGTACATTCTAGGAATGGAAATAAGAAGAGATAGAACCAACAGAAAACTTTGGTTAAGCCAGAGTAAGTATGTGAAGACTGTGTTGGACAGGTTCAGCATGGCAGATTGTAGACCGTTGTGTGTTCCTGTTTCTTTGGGGACTGTTGGTGCCTGAATTGACTGTCAGTTTTTGAGCAATTTTTCATGCAGGCACCTTCCCAAAAAATCCAAAAAATTTCTAAGTTTTGGGGCCTCCTCAGCATGTTTCAACATCAGCATCACATTTCTTGAGGAGGGGGTCATCGTGATGTGCCATCGGGGTAACTTTGCATATCAGGTGAGCCAGCGAAGGGTTCGCCGATGGGATGGTGTCTAGCCAATGGGGTTGGTCATCGATGTGTGTATTGCTATCGGCGAGGGAGTTTTTGGTTCCGCTGATGTATTGGGGTTTGGCCGATGGGAATACCATCGGCGTAATGAAGAGTATCGGCCAAGCAGGTGAAGGGTTCACCGACACAAGGGGTCTTACTGACGGAGTGTGGCTTGTAAATGCCATCAGGATGACTTGGTGTTTCAGGCAAATCGTGGAGAGTTGGGCCAACAGGGTTACTCTGGCCAATGGACTGGCTTGTAGGTGTTGGCGTGACTTTCTGCATCGGCGTAGGTTTGAAGTGTTGCTCCGACGGTTCAGGTTTGTCCGATGGAGGGATGTGAAGTGTTCATTGGTGAGATTAGTGTTATCGGCAGGGGAGTTTTCAGGCCTCCCGATGGAGTTGGTCTTGCCGATTGGGTCTTTTGTATCGGCAGGAGTTGTGGGATCAGAGATGTATGTTAGTGTTTGGCCGATGGTTAATGTCTCACCGAAGACCTAGCAAGAGATGTTCATTGGTGAGATTAGTGTTGTCGGCAGGAGGGCTTTTTGTGGTGCTGATGGTGTAGGTCACACTGACGGAGATGAGAGATGGAGTGGTGACCGCTAGCGGTGGGTTCGTGGGTCGAGCGGGGCAAAACGTTCGACACTTAGTGTTTATACGGCCATGCTTTTAAAGTGATCAAGGGGTTCCTGCAGGGCAAATGTGGGATTTTTCATGTCACAGAGTTTGAAGAGTCAATGAAAGCAAAGGTGCCTGCGTGGCACATTCACAGTGGTTCTTGACTTTTTAAAGTGATTTGAGGCTGTATATCCTGCGAAGGGAAATGATCGACGGCCATGTTTAAAAGTTGGAATATGGGTTTCTCTTGTGTCTTTAGGCGTGTTTTGAGTGGGAATTTTTCATGTGAGCGCTGCGACAGTTTCCAAGAGAAGAAAGTGGGTTGTTGAGCCATCAATGGTAATTTGTAGAGGCATGGGCGAGCGGTCGAACAGTCATGTACCTGATTTATGGCAGAAAATTTTCCAATGGTGGCACAAGGCTCGAGCTTATCTACCCCTTGTCCTTTTCTTGCTTCTCCATGTTTTGTCCCTTGCTACCTTTTAATCTTTGGAGGCCATTTTCCTCTGAAGGAATGTATCTGGCAAATTTTGATCTGCCATGTGATTAATGCTGAGGACCTTCCTTATTGTATTTAGCAGGTTGTGTTTCTCATTTTCTATTGTTGTTGAAAACTGGACATATCTGGCTCTGTAATAATACACAACTAGTTTTGGTTGCTCTGTGTAGGAGGTCTTGTGAGTTTATGTATCTCTTGTTGTATGTCTCATGCATGAATCTACTGATTTCATGATTGATTTTATATGGGTAATGCTGTATTTGCATGTGTTTTGTTAATTTTGTCTCCAGTATTACATGTGTCCTTCTTATGAATCTAGATACCTAAGGGGTGTCTGGTATTCTAGAATATAGAATTCCTATATTGAATGCTTGATCTTTCAACTTCTGCTCAAGGTGTAGATTAAAGTGTTTTCAGATTAAGTGTTGGTAAGGATATACTGCAATAGGGATACCATAAGTAGAGATAACTTAACACTTTGTTTTGGGAGGTGTCTGTAAGGCAGATACCATAACATCCCCTTGAATTCTAGTTTTAGTGTGTTCATGTTGATCATTCATAGGTGTATGTCTACTGACTCCAAGCCCTAAATAGGCACCAGTCTAGCTCTGTGTTGAGATTATACACCAGGTCCAGGTTTGCATCCAAACATAAATCAACCTTATACTTCCAAATCAAACCATTAGGACCTTAGAAGTAGTTTTAGGACCCAAATCCTCTATCTACAACTGAACATAAGCCCAAAGCTAGCCCCTTTGCACTTATCCCATAGTTTTGGTCTTCATATAGGAGGATTTATCTACTTTGTGTCAACATCCCAGTCAGTTCATAGTCATATTTCATGGATGTTGAATAGGGAATACCCCTAGGTTTTGCAGAGCCTGAAGAAGAAGAGGAGATAAAAATAGAGTCTATCTCCTATACTGTTGGCCCCTGGCCTAGAGATCTTGTTTATCACTGATGGCTACCTTGTAGGGAAATCTGGGAGAAAGTATCCAGTCAGGGAAAATACCAACAGAAATTGGCGACTCTACTGGGGACCTTATTTAAAGTTTTATCTTTTTATCCCTGTAAATTATTTGCCCATCTGAGTCGCAACAGAAATTGGCGACTCCGCTGGGGGTGAATTGATGAAAACAGAATATATTTGTGGCCCATCCGAGTCACAACACATTTGGTGACTCTGCTGGGGAGTGAATAGAAAAAGTGATATCTTATAGCCTCTGGTGAAGTTTTGCCTGGCTCTGTTCGTGGAATGAACCTGGAAAAATAGCTTTCAGCTATTAAAATTTTGTCCTCTCTGGAGAGGTGGCGACTCTGCAAAAAAGATTCAAGTGCACATGAAAGTTGATGTGTGTGTTGTGACAAAAAAATGTGCTATTCAGACTTCAGCATCTGGATGAGAAAAGGTACCTTGCTCCTTCCTACTTGTAATTGTTGTTTTATTGCATAGGTTAGATGCTAGGGGAAGTTATAGGTCTTAGGCAAACAAAGGATGTCTAAGATTGAAAATTTTATGAATCCAAACATGTATTCACCCATACTCAGTCAAAAGGGGGATGAAATGTTATGTGACAGAATAGAAGAGATAAGAAATAGGTTGATACTCTTAGAGGCTAGGCAAGCACAGTTGAATAATGATAACCCTGTTGTGTCTGCCAGTCAGAAAGCTAAACCTCTTGTCAGCCCTTTTGATCCTTTGTATGACCAACTGGATTTTTCATGGGTTGATTATAAAGTTGAAAGTATGCCTACTAGGATATACTGTTAGATGCCTAGATTTAGTGGTCACAGTGTATGTGATGGGGGTGCACATATCAAAATTTTTTGCAGTTTTATGGAAGGATATTCATTTAGAGATGAGGATATGTGGATGAGGTTTTTTGTTAGATCCTTTGATACAAAAGCAAAAGATTGGTATTTGAGCTTTCCAAAGAGATCCTTTGTCTACTGGGATGAGCTTGCTGACTGTTTCAAAAAAGAACTTGCAAAAGAACCAGTTGATCTTGTTGCAGAATTGATGAAAATTAGAAAACAAGATGAGGAGCCATGTATTGATTTTAGTCATAGATTTGCAGTAGCCCTTTCACAGATCCCAGAAGTCTTCAGACCTGATATTTCAGCCTATGTTGGCATATATTTTGAGGCTTTTGAGGAGGGCTTTAGTGGAATACTGAGGGAATTCAAGGTGACAAGCATGCAAATGGCATACATTTTTTTAGAAAATGTAGAAGAAATGAGAAATGAGCACCTGCAGAAATCCCTATCTCCAGGTCTTGGTGTGAGAAATGGTTGTGAAGCTGCAAATGACCAAGAGATTAAGGCATCATGTGAGGATGCCAAGGAAGGGACTAATGAGAGCTCCCATTGCAATGTTGAGGCATTTGGTCGTGAAAGTGATAATGAGGATGTGGACAGCAATGAGCAACTTTTTGAATGGATTTGTGGAGACGACTGTGAGTATTGTACTCAAGACAGAGAAGATATAAGCAAACAGATAAACAGTTCCATGTGTGAACCATTGCCTTCTTTTCAAACACATGGAGATCATGAAGAGCAGTCAGAGATTGAAACATGTGCTAGTGCAGAGCATGATTGTTCTTTATTTGATGATTGTTTTGCTTATGACACACAGGTTGATACTCTTCCACAAAATGAACCCATTGGTGATCAAGATGCATGCTCTGCTGCCCATGAACAAATGGCATATTATGATCAAGCTGATGTACCTGGATAACCCATTTTTGACACATATGGTGATGAGGATCTATTTGAGTATGGTGAAGCTTTGACCATTGTTTTTGACTTGGATTCTATTTCTCATACTGATGAAAGAGGAACCAACATACATCAGGTAAGTGACTATAAAAATGTGCCTGATTTGAAAGAGGTGCCAGAGCCTGATCTTTTCTAGTTTAGTGCTGTTGTTGGTTGTGTACATGATGTGCACAATTATGAATTTGAAAGCTTTTCTTTTGATAGGCCAGCTTACAATGAAAAGAGCCCTGGTGTTCCTAGTTGCATCGTGGACTTTGAGTACTTTCAATTTTTAGTCTAGCTAGGGGATCACTTTGCAATGCATATTGCTGATGCAGATAATGATAAGTGTTACGTACCATTTGAGTATGCATTGCTTGATAAATACTGCATCCACTTGTTGCCTGATGCTAAGGGTTGTTTGCACAGGGTTGACAGTGAGAAGCTAGATCAGAGGGCTGAATGTGCAAATGACCGAGCTTGCTTGTGGGTAGATCATGGCAGCATCTTCAGGCTTGACCCAGTGTATGCAAATGAAAACAAGGTATTTGACAAAGGAAAATATAGGTTTTCCTTTTCTTGGTGGCCTTAGGCCATCAATTGTGTTTGGTGATGCAGATTTGTAGCTTTATGACTCTATGCCCAATGGATAAGGGACTGGTCTGCATCCCAGAGATTTGAGGTCCTCACCATGCCTGCAAGAGGCATGTGTCCCCAGACAGAGCCATTGTTGGTGCCTGAATTGACTGTCAGTTTTTGAGAAATTTTTCATGCAGGCACCTTCCCAAAAAATCCAAAAAATTTCTAAGTTTTGGGGCCTCCTCAGCATGTTTCAGCATCAGCATCATATTTCTTGAGGAGGGGGTCATCGTGATGTGCCATCGGGGTATCTTTGCATATCGGGTGAGCTGGCGAAGGGTTCGCTGATGGGATGGTGTCTGGCCGATGGGGTTGGTCATTGGTGTGTGTATTGCTATCAGCGAGGGAGTTTTTGGTTCCGCTGATGTATTGGGGTCTGGCCGATGGGAATACCATCGGCGTAATGAAGAGTATCAGCCAGGCAAGTGAAGGGTTCGCTAACGCAAGGGGTCTTACCGATGGAGTGTGGCTTGTAAATGCCATCGGGATGACTTGGTGTTTCGGGCAAATCGTGGAGAGTTGGGCCGACAGGGTTACTCTGGCCGATGGACTGGCTTGAAGGTTTTGGCGTGAATTTCTACGTCAGCGTAGGTTTGAAGTGTTGCTCCGACGGTTCAGGTTTGGCTGACAGAGGGATGTGAAGTGTTCATCGGTGAGATTAGTGTTATCGGTAGGGGAGTTTTCAGGCCTCCCGATGGAGTTGGTCTTATCGATTGGGTCTTTTGTATCGGCAGGAGTTGTGGGATCGAAGATGTATGCTAGTGTTTGGTCAATGGTTAATGTCTCACCGAAGACCTAGCAAGGGATGTTCATCGGTGAGATTAGTGTTGTCGGCAGGAGGGCTTTTTGTGGTGCCGATGGTGTAGGTCACACTGACAGAGATGAGAGATGGAGTGGTGACCGCTAGCGGTGGGTTCGTGGGTCGAGCGGGGCAAAACGCTTGACACTTAGCGTTTATGCGGCCATGCTTTTAAAGTGATCAAGGGGTTCCTGCAAGGCAAATGTGGGATTTTTCATCTCACAGAGTTTGAAGAGTCAACGAAAGCAAAGGTGCCTGCGTGGCACATTCTCAGTGGTTCTTGACTTTTCAAAGTGATTTGAGGCTGTAGATCCTACGAAGGGAAATGATTGACGGCCATGTTTAAAAGTTGGAATGTGGGTTTCTCTTGTGTCTTCAGGTGTGTTTTGAGCGGGAATTTTTCATGTGAGCACTGCGACAGTTTCCAAGAGAAGAAAGTGGGTGTTTGAGCCATCAATGGTAATTTGCAGAGGCATGGGCGAGCGGTCGAACAGTCATGTACCTGATTTATGGCAGAAAATTTTTCAACGGTGGCACAAGGCTCGAGCTTATCTGCCCCTCATCCTTTTCTTGCTTCTCCATGTTTTGTCCCTCGCTGCCTTTTAATCTTTGTAGGCCATTTTCCTCTGAAGGAATGTATCTGGCAAATTTTGATCTGCCATGTAATTAATGCTGAGGACCTTCCTTGTTGTATTTAGTAGGTTGTGTTTCTCATTTTCTATTGTTGTTAAAAACTGGACATATCTGGCTTTGTAATAATACACAACTGGTTTTGGTTGCTTTGTGCAGGAGGTCTTGTGAGTTTATGTATCTCTTGTTGTATGTCTCATGCATGAATCTACTAATTTCATGATTGATTCTATATGGGTAATGTTGTATTTGCATGTGTTTTGTTAATTCTGTCTCCAGTATTGCATGTGTCCTTCTTTTGAATCTAGATACCTAAGGGGTGTCTAGTATTCTAGAATATAGAATTCCTGTATTGAAAGCTTGATGTTTCAACTTCTACTCAAGGGGTAGATTAAAGTGTTTTCAGATTAAGTGTTGGGAAGGATATACTGCGATAGGGATACCATAAGTAGAGATAACTTAACACTCTATTTTGGGAGGTGTCTGTAAGGCAGATACCATAACATCCCCTTGAATTCCAGTTTTAGTGTGTTCATGCTGATCATTCACAGGTGTATGTCTACTGACTCCAAGCCCTAAATAGGCACCAGTCTAGCTCTATGTTGAGATTATACACCAGGTCCAGGTTTACATCCAAACATAAATCAAACTCATACTTCCAAATCAAACCATTAGGACCTTAGAAGTAGTTTTAGGACCCAAATCCTCTGTCTACAACTGAACATAAGCCCAAAGCTAGCCCCTTTGCACTTATCCCATAGTTTTGGTCTTCATATAGGAGGATTTATCTGCTTTGTGTCAACATCCCAGTGAAGTCATAGTCATATTTCATGGATGTTGAATAGGGAATACCCCCTAGGTTTTGCAGAGCCTGAAGAAGAAGAGGAGATAAAAATAGAGTCTATCTCCTATATTGTTGGCCCCTGGCCCAGAGATCCTATTGATCACTGATGGCTACCTTGTAGGGAAATCTAGGAGAAAGTATCCAGTCAGGGAAAAAACCAACAGGGACAAAGTTATCTATTGAGGATTGTCCAAAATCTCTTGGTGAGGTGGAGGACATGAGTAGAGTACCTTATGCTAGTGTTGTTGGCAGTTTGATGTATGCTATGGTCTGCACAAGACCAGACATTGCCCAAGCAGTGGGAGTCCTTAGTTGATTTATGGCTAATCCTGGATGGGTTCATTGGGATGCAGTTAAGCGAGTGTTCAGATATTTGAGGGGTACTTCTGAGTATTCCATTTGCTATCATGGTAATGTTTTAGGACCTCCACATTCTGCTGATATTCATGGATTTGTGGATTCAGATTGGGCAGGTGACATTGACAGCAGGAGATCCACCAGTGCTTACGTGTTTACACTATTTGGTGGTGCTATTAGTTGGATGAGTAAGCGACAACCTGTTGTTGCTTTGTCCATGACAGAAGCTGAGTATATGGCAGTAAATCATGCTTGTAAGGAAGCCATTTGGCTTAAGAGATTGTGTTCAGATATTGGTGTGCAGGTCAGATCACGATTAGTTGTGACAGTCAGAGTGCAATTTGCCTTGCGAAGAATCCAACTTTCTATGCTAGAACAAAGCACATTAATGTTCAGTTTCACTTCATGCAAGATATGGTTAAGGATGGAAAGGTAAATTTAGAGAAGGTAGATACTTTGAAGAATGTTGCAGATGCATTGATGAAACCAATGGGCACAGAGAAGTTCAGATAGTGTTCAGAGTCTATGGGCCTCTTGGCCCCTAGCAGTTAAATCTTGTCATTGCTTTTGGCCCTTGCAAGGTGTTTGACAAGTGGGAAAATGTTGGGAATTAAGGTGTCTCAACCTTTGCAAATTCCTAATGTTGTATTTATTTATCCCATGTTGAGTTGGCATAGTCAGCACCTTGTGTATATGCAGCAGGATAAATTTTGGTGACTTGGTAGCCACGGTTTCCCACTTGAATAATTAATGAGGGTTTGGGGGCAGCACCCCCAAGATAGTGTTAAGGGGCGTAGCCCCTTGCGGGGTCCAGAGGTAGCGCCCCTGGCGCATTCCTTGTCGCGGTACAGGGCGGGGTCGAGGGGCAGCGAACCTCAAATGATTTTTAATTAATGACAATTGTCAGTGAGTATCTTTGCACGAGAGAAAGGCATCTTTGGGCGGTCAAGGGAGGTTATGACATGTAAGAGGAATATGATATTTTTAGTTAGTGTATGACGGATTCTCTGACAGCTGTAAGGTGCATAAGAGCATCTGTCGTAACCTATCTTGGGAACAGGCACCCACTTCGAGATGAGATGTTGAACAAGTGTCCTTAGGCGTGGGTTTTGGGGCATGAGTCCAAGATGGACGCCCATCTCTAGAAGGTTCCATATTTTCCTTGTAAACTCTATATAAACAGGTGCTTGGATGGGAGATAGATAACTTTGGTACAAGTACTGTTATGCTGTCAGAATATCTCCAGATTTGACATTCGAAGACTCCTGAAAGAGCATTAGCTCTGAAACTATATTGTAATATGTTATTGTTTACTATAATACATTTGAGCTGTGTTTTGGAGTGTGGGGTTTTTCACCCGTAAGGGTTTTCCCCACGTATATCTTGTCTCTCTCTCTTCTGTCTACTTTCTGTGTGTATGTGTATTGCTGCAATATCTCTGTTAGATGTTCTATGTTGCTGTAGTTGTAAGAATTAAATTGAATTTGCATACATCTCTCCTCATTAGATTAGTGTAGGAAGCGTTTTCTGCACACCTAGCTTCCTTTCAAAAAAGGTAAAAAATTGATTGTCTCAAATCTAAGCAAAAATAATGCCAAGTCAAAGAGCTCATCGCCACAATTATGACGCCACTCATTTCACCTCGATCGAAGCGCATACGAGTAAGATATGGCCGGTTAATGTTAAGAGTTGACCATGCTGACTAGAGAAAAAATGATGACATCAGCATGCTGACATGGTAGACACAGTGGCTGTTGTTGATGTGGCAAGTCCAAATGTTGACATGTGGCATATGGTGGCATCTGACTCAATAGATGATGTGGCAGGTTTGAAGATGTGGCCCAATCTAGTGTGACACGTGTCACTAAAAGACAATGAGGTAATGCCACATGGCCCAATGATTGGGTGCCACATGACACATGTGGCAGTTTGATTGTGGAAAGGTTGGTTTGTGGGGGTCGAACCCCTGACCTCCTTGCTATTTTCACTCTCCACCAATATAAAAAATAGCATTATTTGCTATATATATGGGCCTCCTTTCTATTTAAAAAATGATAATAGAAACAAATCCCTATAAAAGGGGGTCGGGTGGTTTATACCCCTAGTGGGGAATAATGATTAAGATGGATACAGAAGAGCTAAAAATTTTGTAGTCTCATAACCTGACGAAATTAGAATAATTGGAAAAGAGGTCGCTGACACGACCCTAACACAAATTGAAAGGGCTCAAAAGGAGTTCGTATGCAGAAGTTATGTGCAGTCAAAGGTTCGATCAAACAAGCGAATTAGGAGTTCAAAAAGGTGAAAAATTGATCGTCTCAAATCCAAGTAAAAATGATGCCAAGTCGAAGAGCTTGTCACCATGATTTTGACGCTACTCGTTTCACCTCGATCGGAGCTCATAAGAGCAGGATATGGCGAGTCAAAGTTGAGGGTTAGCCATGTCGACTAGACAATACAATGATAACATCAACATTCTGACATGGTAGACATAGTGGCAGTTGTTGACATGGTACGTCCAGAGGTTGACAAGTGGCAGATGGTGGCATCTGAGTCAGCAGATGATGTGGCAGGTTTGAAGATGTGGACCAATCCAGTGTGACATGTGTCACTGACGGACGAATGAGGTAATGCCATGTGGCCTAATGATTGGGTGCCACGTGGTAGATGTGGCGGTTTGATTGTTAAAAGGTTGGTTTGCGGGGTCGAACCTTGCTATTTTCACTCTCCACCAATATACCAAGTGGCTTTCTTTGCTACATATATGGGCTTTCTTTCTATTTGAAAAATGATAATAGAAACGAATCCCTATAAAAGGGGTCAGGTGGTTTGAACCCACAGTGGGAAGGAATGAACTAAATGCATACAGAAGACCTAAAAAATTTAGAGTCTCAGAACCTGACGGAATCAGTGTCATTGGAAAGAGGTCGCTGGCATGATCTTGACGCAACTTTAACGCACTCAAAATGAGTTCGTATGTAGAAGTTATGTGCAGTAAAGGATTGGTCAAATAGGGGAATCATGTGTTCAAAAAGGTGAAAATTTTATTGTCTCAAATCCAAGCAAAAATGATTGCAAATCCAAGAGTTCGTCGCCATGATTTTGATGCCACTCGTTTTGCCTTGATCGGGGCTCATACGAGCAAGATATGGCCGGTCAAAGGTTAGGGTTGACCATGTTGACTAGACAGTACAATGATGACATCATCATGCTGACATGGCAGACACATTGGCAGTTATTGGTGTGGCAGGTGTAGATGTTGACACGTGACAGATGGCTTCATCTAACTCAACAGATGACATGGCAGGTCTTAAGGTGTGGACCAATCCAGCATGACACGTGTCACTGACGGACGAATGAGCGAATGCCATGTGGCCCAGTGATTAGGTGCCATGTGGCACATTTGGTGATTTGCTTGTTAAAAGGTTGGTTTGTGGGGGTCGAACCCATGACCTCCTACTTGCTATTTTCACTCTCCACCAATATACCAAGTGGCTTTCATTGCTACATATACGGGCCTCCTTTCTATTTAAAGAATGATAATAGAAACAAATCCCTATAAAAGGGGGTCGGGTGGTTTAAACCCCCCAGTGGTGAGGAATGATCTAGGTGGATCCAGAAGACCTAAAAATCTTGCAGTCTCAGAACCTGACGGAATCAACATTATTGGAAATAGGTCACTGACACGATCCTAATGCAACTTGAACTGGCTCAAAAGGACTTCATATGCAGAAGTTATGTACAGTCAAAGGTTTGGTCAAACAGGTGAATTAGGCATTCAAAAATGTGAAAAATTGATTGTCTCAAATCCAAGCAAAAATGATGCCAAGTCGAAGAACTCGTCGTCACTATTTCAACGCAGCTTGTTTTACCTTGGTCGGAGCTCATACAAGCAAGATATGGTCGGTCAAAGTTGAGGGTTGACCATACTTTCTAGATAGTACAATAATGACGTCAGCATGATGACATGGCAGAGACAATGGTAGTTGTTGACGTGTCAAATCCAGAGTTTGACACATGGCAGATGGTCGCATCTGAGTCAGCAGATGACATGGCAGGTCTGATGATGTGGACCAATCCAGCGTGACACGTGTCACTGATAGATGAATGAGGTAATGCCACGTGGCCCAATGATTGGGTGCCACATTGGCACATATGGTGGTTTGATTGTTAAAAGATTGGTTTGTAGGGGTTGAACCCCTGATCTATTGCTTGCTATTTTCACTCTCCACTAATATACCAAGCGGCGTTCTTTGCTACATATACGGGCTTCCTTTCTATTTAAAGAATGATAATAGAAATGAATCCCTTAAAAAGGGGGTCTGGTGGTTTGAACTCCAAGTGGGGAGGAATGATCCAGGTCGATCCAGAAGACTGAATTTTTTTGCAGTGTGAGAACCTGATGGAATCAACATCATTGGAAAGAAGTTTTGACATGATCCTAACACAACTTGAATGGGCTCAAAAATAGTTCGTATGCAGAATGAAATGAAGCAAGGTGTGCGGAAATCACTTCCTACACTAATCTAATAAGGGGAGAGCTATGTAAATTCAATTTAATTCTTACAACTACAGCAATATGAAACACATAAACGAGATATTGTACCAATACACATGAACCAGAAATAAGACAGAAGAAGAGAGACAAAGATTTACGTTGGGGAAAACTCTTATCGGGTTAAAAACCCCACACTCAGAAACCTACACAATGTATTAACAAATCTAAAATCTTGTTTACAATACACTTTCAATTCAAGCTTCAATGGTCTTCGACACTCGTGTCTGGAGTCAATCCGGCAGCATAATAGTACCTGTAAAACCTGTAATGCATCTACTCCTCCAAGCACCTGTTTATATAGAAAATAAGGCAATATTGGACCATTCTTGAGATGGGCGTCCAACTTGGCCTCATGGCCCAAAACCCACGTCTAAGGACACTTGGTCAACATTGTAGATTATGTCTAACACTTGTCTACAACTCCCATCCCAAAGAGGTCGCCTATTTCCAAAATGGGCTATGACAGATGCTCTTACGACTCTTACGACCGTCATAGGATCTGTCATAACAGTTACAACTTATAGCTGTAAGAGAATCTGTCATATGCATGCTATAAATAACATATTCTCTCACAACATGTTGTAGTCCACCTTGGGGCACCCAAATATGCCTTTTTCGAAGATGCTTCATGAAACATGTCTTCACATGTCTTACAACCTTCTATTTCTGACTCTTACATGTCATAACTTCGTCATAGGAATCCGTCATAACTATTTCGGTCAAAATTCCCTTACACAACATCCAAGATGCCGACACATGGCAAAATTCTCCTACCACTAAGTGGGACGCCTATCTCCTCATGTGAGGACAAAATTACAAGTTTTCATTTTCCATGTAGGATGACACATCACCGTGCCACATCCCACAACATGACAATATGGAATTTACAATAAATTACAACATAGGCAATGAATTAATAAATAGAAACATAAATAATGCAAGGAATTACCAAGGTTGAGACACCTTAATTCCCAACATTCTACCACTTGTCAAACACCTTGTAAGAGCCAATAGAATAACATGATTTAACTGCTATAGGCCGAGAGGCCAATAGACTCCGAACACCATTTGAAAATCTCTGTGCTCACTAGCTTCGTCAATGCATCTGCAACATTCTTCAGAGTATCTACCTTCTCCAAATTTACCTTCTCATCCTCTACCATGTCTCGCATAAAGTGAAACTAAACATCAATATATGCTTTGTTTTGGCATGGAAAGTTGGATTCTTCACAAGGCAAAACGTACTCTGACTGTCACAACTGATCGTAATCTGACCTGCATCAACACTAATATCTAAACACAATCTCTTAAACCAAATGGCTTCCTTACAAGCATGAGTTGCTGCCATATACTCACCTTCTGTCATGGACAAAGCAACCACAGGTTGTCACTTACTCATCCAACTAATAGCACCACCAAACAGTGTAAACACATAAGCACTGGTGGATCTCTTACTTTCAATTTCACCTGCACAATCAGAATCCACAAATCCACGAAAATCAATGGAATGCAGAGGTCCTGTAACATTACCATGATAGTATATGGAATACTTGGAAGTACCCCTCAAATATCTGAACACTCACTTAACTGCATCCCAATGAACCCGTCCAGGATTAGCCATAAATTGACTAAGGATTCCCACTGCTTGGGCAATGTTTGGCCTTGTACAGACCATAGCATACATCAAACTGCCAACAACACTAGCATAAGGCACTCTGCTCATGTCCTCCACCTCACTAGGAGATTTTGGACAATCCTCAAAAAATAACTTTGTTCCCAAAGAAATAGGAACACACAACGGTTTACAATTTGCCATGTTGAACCTATCCAACATGGCCTTCACATACTTACTCTAGCTTAACCAAAGTTTTATGTTGTCTCTGTCTCTTCTGAATCCCATTCCTAAAATGTACCTTGTTGCCCCTAAATCTTTCATTTCAAACTATGCTGACAACTGAGATTTGAAATCAGAAATCATATTCTTTCCCTTCCCAATGAGCAACATATCATCAACATACAATGCAACAATGAGAATATGATCACCATCAAACTTAAAGTACACATAGTGATCCAATTTTGATCTCATAAATTTGATTGACAACACAAAGGCATCAAACTTCAAGTACCAGCTCCTAGGAGACTGCTTCAAACCATACAAAGACTTCTTTAATTTGCAAACTCTGGCTGTGACATGTAGATTTCTTCCTCCAAATCACCATGAATGAAAGTTGTCTTCACATCCATTTGTTCTACCTCTAAGTCATAAGTTGTTGTAAGAGACAAGAGGAATCGAATAGATGTCAGCTTTGCAATGGGAGAGAAGATCTCACCATAATCTATACCCTCCACTTGTGAATACCCCTTCACAACCAATCTGGCCTTATACTTCTCAACACTGCCATCTGCACCAATTTTCTTCTTGAACACCCATTTGTATCCAACGGGTTTCTGTCTAGGAGGCAAAGGCACCAAGTTCCAAGTTTGATTCTTTTCCAAAGAAGCCATCTCATCCTCCATGGCCTCCTTCCAGGAACCTACATCTTTCATATCCAAAGCCTCTGACACAGTTCTAGGTTCATCACTATTAGTGATCAAAGCATAAGCACAACTAGAATCAAGCAATGTAAAACCAAACCTTTCAGGTTACTTTCTTATCTATGCAGACCTCCTCAAGGGTTGGAGTTGAGGTTCAGCTTCTTCATCAGAACTGCCAGAGCTCTCCTCATCATTAGGTCCAACATTGTCTTTCTATTCAGTCTTCTCAGGAGTAGCAGGAAACTAAACAACATCCTCTTTCTTTTCTTTTTCTTCTGGCTGTAAAACAGTGGAAGAAGGTGTAAGCTCTCTAAAGATGACACTTCTGGTATACAACACTTTTTCAGCACATGATCCCAAAGCTTGTATCCTTTCACACCGATACCATAGCCAATGAAGATACACTTAACAGCCTTGCTCTCCAACTTTGATCGCTTCTCCCTAGGCACATGTGCATATGCCTCACAACCAAAAACATGAAGATGCCTTATTGAAGGCTTTCTACTAGACCACACCTCCATGGGTGTCTTTCCAACAAGAGTTGATGTAGGAGATTTGTTTACCAGATAGCAAGCAGTGGCAACATCTTCAGCCCAAAACTTTTGTTCTAGGCTAGCTCCACTAAGCATACTCCTAGCCTTCTCCATCAGTGTCCTATTCATCCTCTCTACAACTCCATTTTATTGCAGGGTGTAAGGAGTTGTCTTATGTCTTTCAATCCCAAGTTCCTTGCAATATTTATCAAATTCTGTAGAACAGAACTCACCACCATTATCAATTCTTAAACATTTAATATTTTTACCAGTCCGATTTTCAGCAAAGGCCTTAACTCCTTAAACTTGCTATAGACTTTAGATTTACTTCTAAGAAAATAAATCCATGTCCTACTGTAATCATCTATGAAAGATACAAAATATACAGATTTTGATAACAAAGGAATATTAATAGGACCAAACACATCAGAATGAATAAGGTCCAACAAACCAGAAGACTTATAAGAACTTGAGTAAAACTAAACACGGTTTTGTTTTTAATATATGTAATGTTTACAAAAGTCAAACTCAAGATTACAATCATCTAACCCCTCAATGAGGTTCTTATTTTTCAGGGTACGCAAAACCTTCTCACCAATGTGGCCAAATCTCTTATGCCATAACATTGTCTTTTCAGTAGGAAGTTTAACTTCCAATGCATGATTACAACCATCAATACTAGATACAATAGATTTCTTCATTGCTCATTTAGATAGTGGGGATGAAATGACTACTGCCCTCTTCCTTGAGTCAGAAGAACTATTGCATTGTGAAATGCATGCCTCCAGCTGAAACAGAGTACCTCTCCTAGTACCCTTAGCAAGCACTATAGCTCCTCTAGTCATCTTGCATCCTTCTTTTGAAAAGACAACCTGTACACCTGCATCATTCAACATACTTATAGAAAGCAGGTTCTGTGCTAAGCTTGGGATGTACATAACCCCAGAGATCCCCTTCACTCATCCATCAGGGAATCAGATAGAGACTCTTCCACGATCAACAATCTTCAAATGAGAGTCATCACCCAAATACACCTTTCCACCATCGAACTCCTCATATTTGGTAAACCAGTCTCGATGTGAGGTCATGTGGAATGATGCACCAGAGTCAATCAACCACACATCATCATATGTATGGGTTGCTAGGGCTACAATGAAAGCATCACCATCTTCTTGTGACTTGTCGGAATCTGAATTAGGAGCTTTCTTCTTCTTTTTCTTCTCCTCTTTGCATTCCTTTTGGAAATGCCCATTTTTCCCACAGTTCCAACAAAGAGCCTTGGACTTTCTAGGAGATTTGGATCTACCCTTTTCAGCTTTCTTGTCCTTCTTTTTCCCTTTCTCCTTGGGTCTTCCACGAATTGCAAGAGCCTCTTTGGCTACCTCAGAAGACTTTCTCTACATCTCTTCAGATAACAATGAAGAAACCACTTCATCCATTTTGAATGCGGATGTGGTGCTTCCAATAGCCATGACAAGGTGATCCCACGAGTCCAACAAAGAACAAAGCAGGGTCATACATCAATCCTCCTCCTCCATCTTCACACCAATAGATATTAATTGAGAAACCAACATGTTGAAAGCATTCATATGTTCAGCAATGGATCCTCCGTCCTCCATTCAAAGAGAATACAACTTCTTTCTTAGAAAAAGTTTATTGACCAGGGATTTGGCTTGATACACATCTCCCAACTTCTTCCAAAGCAAGTTTGTAGTAGTCTCTTCATGGACATTTAACAGAACAGAATCAGCAAGACTAAGTCTTATGAGACCATTAGCCTTCCGATCCTTTAGATCCTAATTAGCTTGTCACATTGTAGCTGGTTTAGTGCCACTGATAGTTTCCCAGAGGTCTCTGTCTACAACCATGTCTTCCATCTTGAACTTCCATAGCTCAAAATTAGTGCCATTGAATTTCTCCACCTCTATCCTTCCAGATGTGCTTGCCATCTCTCTACTGCAATAAGATTTAGAATGCTCTACATAGACTCCCACTCAACTTAAGATCAGATCAAAAAACCCCTACCCAACAACTAGGACCAAAGGTGATCAAGCTCTGATACCAACTGAAAGGAAACAAGGTGTGCAGAAATCGCTTCCTACACTAATCTAATGAGGGGAGAGCTATGTAAATTTAATTTAATCCTTAGAACTACAGCAATATGAAACACATAAATGAGATACTGCAACATACACATGAACAAGAAAGAAGACAGAAGAAGAGAGACAAAGATTTACGGTGGGGAAAACTCTTATCGAGTGAAAAACCCCACACTTAGAAACCTGCACAATGTATTAACAAATCTGAAATCTTGTTTATAATACACTTGCAATGCAAGCTTCAATGGTCTTCGACACTCATGTCTGGAGTCAATCCAGCAGCATAATAGTACCTGTAAAACCTGTAATGCATCTACTCCTCCAAGCATCTGTTTATATAGAAAATACAAGGCAATATTGGACCTTTCTTGAGATGAGCGTCTAACTTGGCCTCATGGCCCAAAAACCATGCCTAAGGACACTTGGTCAACATTGTAGAATGTGTCTGACACTTGTCCACAGCTCCCATCCCAAAGAGTTCGCCTATTTCCAAAATGGGCTATGACAGATGTTCGTATGACTCTTACGACCCTCATAGAATTTGTCATAACAGTTACAACTTATAGTTGTAAGAGAATTTGTCATACATAGGCTATAAATAGCATATTCTCTTACATGTCATAGTCCACCTTGGGGCACCCAAATATGCCTTTTTCAAAGATGCTTCATGAAACATGTCTTCACCTATCTTACAACCTTCTATTTCTGACTCTTACATGTCATAACTTCGTCATAGGAATCCGTCATAACCATTTCGGTCAACATTCCCTTACACAACATCCAAGATGCCAACACATGGAAAAATTCTCCTACCACTAAGTGGGATGCCTATCTCCTCATGTGAGGACAAAATTACAAGTTGTCATCTTCCATGTAGGATGACACATCACCGTGCCACATCCCACAACATGACAATATGGAATTTAAAATTAATTACAACATAGGCAATGAATTAATAAATACAAACACAAATAATGCAAGGAATTACCAAGGTTGAGACACCTTAATTCCCAACACAAAAGTTATGTGCAGTCAAAGGTTCTATCAAATAGGTGAATCAGGTATTCAAAAAGGTGAAAAATTGAGTATCTCAAATCCAAGAAAAAATGATGCCAAGTTGAAGAGCTCCTCGTCACGATTTTGAAGACGCTAACATGGTAGACATAGTGGCACTTGTTTACGTGGCAGGTCCAGTGTTTGATAGGAGGTAGATGGCAGCATCTGAGTTAGCAGATGACATGACAACTCTGAAGATGTGGACCAATCCAACATGACACGTGTCACTGATGGAAGAATGAGGTAATGCCACATGGCCCAATGATTACGTGACACGTGGCACATGTGGCAGTTTGATTGTTAAAAGGTTGGTTTGTGGGGGTCGAACCCCTGACCTCCTGCTTGTTATTTTCACTCTCCACCAATATACCAAGCAAGTTTCTTTGCTACATATATGGGCCTCCTTTCTATTTAAAGAATGATAATAGAAACGAATCCCTATAAAAGGGCGTCGAGTGGTTTGAATCCCCAGTGGTGAATAATGATCCAGATGGCTACAAAAGAGCTAAAAATTTTGCAGTCTCAGAACCTGACGGAATCAACATCATTGGGAAGAGGTCACTAACACAATCCTCACATAAATTGAATGGGCTCAAAAGGAGTTCATATGCAGAAGCTATGTGCTATCAAATGTTCGGTCAAATAGGCAAATCAGGTGTTCAAAAAGGTAAAAAATTAATTATCTCAAATCCAAGAAAAAATGATGCCAAGCCGAAGAGCTCGTCACCATGATTTTGACGCCGCTCATTTCTCCTTGATCGGAGCTCATACGAGCAAGATATGATCAGTCAAAATTAAGGGTTGACCATGTCGATTAGATAATACAATGATGACATCAGCATGTTGACATGACAGACACAGTGGCAGTTGTTGACATGGTAGGTCAAAAGATGTGGACCAATCCAACGAGACACGTGTCACTAACGGACGAATGAGGTAATGACATGTGGCCTAATGATTGGGTGACACGTGGCCCATGTTGCAGTTTGATTGTTAAAAGGTTGGTTTGTGGGGTCGAACCTTGCTATTTTCACTCTCCACCAATATACCAAGCAGCTTTCTTTGCTACATATACGGGCTTCCTTTCTATTTAAAGAATGATAATAGAAATGAATCCCTATAAAAGGGGGTCAGGTGGTTTAAACCCCAATGGGAAGTAATGATCTAAATAGATCGAGAAGACCTAAAATTTTGGTAGTCTCAGAACTTGACAGAATCATCGTCATTGGAAAGAGGTCCCTAGCATGATCCTGACGCAATTTGAACGGGCTCAAAAGGAGTTCGTATGCAGAAGTTATGTGCAGTCAAAGGTTTAGTCAAATAGGTGAATCATGCATTCAAAAAGATAAAAAAATTATTGTCTTAGATCCAAGAAATAATGATGCCAAGTCGAAGGACTCATCACCATGATTTTGACCCTGCTTGTTTCACCTTGATCGGAGCTTGTATGAGTAAGATATGGCTGGTCAAAGTTGAGGGTTAACCATGCTGACTAGACAATACAATGATGACATCATCATGTTGACATGGCAGACACAGTGGTAGTTGTTCGCGTGGCAGGTCCAAATGTTGACACATGGCAGATGGCGGCATCTGAGTCAGTAGATGATGTGGTAGGTCTCAAGATGTGGACCAATCTAGCATGACACGTGTCACCGACGGATGAAGGAGGTAATGCCATGTGGCCTAACGATTGGGTGCTATGTGGCACATGTGGCAGTTTGATTGTTAAAAGTTTGGTTTGTGGGGTCGAACCTTGCTATTTTCACTCTCCACCAATATACCAAGCGGCTTTCTTCGCTACATATACGGGCTTCCTTTCTATTTAAATAATTATAATAGAAAAGAATCCTTATAAAAGGGGGTCGGGTGGTATGAACCCCCAGTGAAAAGGAATGATCAAAATGGATCCAGAAGACCTAAAAAAATTGTTGTCTCAAAATGTGACGAAATCAGCGTTATTGGAAAGAGGTCGCTGGCAGGATCCTGATGCAACTTGAACAGGCTCAAAAGGAGTTCGTATGCAGAAGTTATTTGCAGTGAAAGGTTTGGTCAAATAGGTGAATCATGTGTTTAAAATGGTGAAAATTTTATTGTCTCAAATCCAAGCAAAAATGATGCCAAGATGAAGAGCTTGTCGCCACAATTCTGACGCTGCTCCTTTCACCTTGATCGGAGCTTGTACGAACAAGACATGGTTGGTCAAAGTTGAGGGTTGACCATGCTGACTAGAAATACAATGATGAGTTCATCATGTAGACATGGCAAACACAGTAGTAGTTGTTGGCGTGGCAGGTCCAGATGTTCACACATGGCAGATGGCGACATCTGACTCAAAATATGATGTGACAGGTCTGAAGATGTGGACCAATTGAGCGTGACACGTGCAACTGATGGATGAATAAGCGAATGCCACATGGTCAAATGATTGGGTGCCACGTGGCACATGTGGCGATTTACTTGTTATAAGGTTTGTTTGTGGGGGTTGAACCCCTGACCTCCTGCTTCCTATTTTCACTCTCCACCAATATACCAAGCGGCTTTCATTGCTACATATACGGGCCTCCTTTCTTTTTAAAGAATGATAATAGAAACAAATCTCTATAGAAGGGGGTCGGATGGTTTTAACCCCCACTAGGGAGGAATGATATAGGTGGATCCAGAAGACCTAAAAATCTTGCAGTCTTAGAACCTGACAGAAGCAGCATCACTGGAAAGAGGTCGCTGACACAATCCTAACGCAACTTGAACGTGCTCAAAAGGAGTTCGTATGCAAAAGTTATGTGCAATCAAATGTTTGGTCAAACAGGTGAAAATTGATTGTCTCAAATCCAAGCAAACATGATGCCAAGTCAAAGAGCTTGTCGCCACGATTCTAATGCCACTTGTTTCGCCTCGATCAGAGCTCGTACGAGCAAGATATGGCTGGTCAAATTTGAGTGTTGACCATCCCAACTATATAGTACAATGATGATGTCAACATGCTAACATGGCATACAGAGTGGCAGTTGTTGATGTGGTAGATCCAGAGTTTGACACGTGGTAGATGGGGGCATCTGAGTCAGTAGATGACGTGGCAAGTCTGACGATGTGGACCAATCCAATGTGACACGTGTCATTAACGGAAGAATAAGGTAATGCCACATGGCCCAATGATTAGGTGCCACGTCGTACATGTGGCGGTTTGATTGTTAAAAGGTTGGTTTGTGGGGGTCGAACCCCAAACCTCCTGCTTGCTTTTTTCACTCTCCACCAATATACCAAGCGAATTTCTTTGCTACATATATGGGCCTCCTTTCTATTTAATGTAAGATAATATAAATGAATCCCTATAAAAGTGGGTCGGTTGGTTTAAACCCCCAGTGGGTAGGAATGATCCAGGTGGATACAGAAGAACTAAAAATTTTGTAGTCTTAAAACCTGATGGAATCAACATTATTGGAAAGAGGTCACTGACATGATACTGACGCAACTTGAACATGCTCAAAAGGAGTTCGTATGCAGAAGTTATGTGTAGTCAAAGGTTTGGTAAAACAAATGAATCAGAGCTTCAAAAAGGTGAAAAATTGATTGTCTCAAATCCAAGCAAAAATAATGCTAGGTCGAAGAGCTCGTCGTCACGATTTCAATGTTGCTTATTTCCCCTCGATCAAAGCTCTTACGAGCAAGATATGGCCAGTCAAAGTTGAGGGTTGACCATGCTGATTAGACCGTACAATGATGACGTTAGAATGCTAACATGGCAGACACAATGGCAGTTGTTGATGTGGCAAGTGTAGACTTTGACACGTGGGAGATGGTGGCATCTGAGTCAGTAGAAGACGTTGCAGGTTTGAAGATGTGGACCAATGCAGCGTGACACATGTCACTGACGGAACAATGAGGCAATGCCACATGGCCCAATGATTGGCTGCCATGGGACACATGTGGCGGTTTGATTGTTAAAAGGTTGGTTTGTGGGGGTCAAACCCCTAACCTCCTCGATATTTTCACTCTCCACCAATATACCAAGGGGCTTTATTTGTTACATATACGTGCTTCATTTCTATTTAAAGAATGATAATAGAAACGAATCCCTATAAAAGGGGGTCGGGTGGTTTGAAACCCGAGTGGGGAATAATGATCTAGATGGATATAGAAGAAATAAAAATTTTGCAGTCTCAGAACCTGAGGGAATCAACATCATTTGAAAGAGGTCGCTCAGACGATCCTGACGCAACTTGAATGGGCTCAAAAGGAGTTCGTATGCAGACGTTATGTGCAGTCACAGTTTTGGTTTAAACAGTCAAATCAGGCGTTCAAAAAGGTGAAAAATTGATTGTCTTAAATCTAATAAAAAATATGCCAAGTCGAAGAGTTCGTCGCCACTATTTTGATGCAGCACGTTTCGTCTCGATAGAAGCTCGTACGAGCAAGATATGGCTGGCCAATGTTGAGGGTTGACCATGTCGACTAGACAATACAATGATAACATCAACATGCTGACATGGCTGACACAGTGGTAGTTGTTGACCTGGTAGGTCCAAAGGTTGATACGTGGCAGATGGCAGCATCTAAGTCAGCAGATGATGTGGTAGGTCTAAAGATGTGGATGAACCTAGCATGACATGTGTCACTGACAGATGAATGAGGTAATGTGTTGAGGCCTAATAATTGGGTGCCACGTGGCACATGTGGCAGTTTGATTGTTAAAAGGTTGGTTTGTGGGGTCGAACCTTGCTATTTTCACTCTCCACCAATATACCAAGCGGCTTTCTTTGCTATATATACGGGCTTCCTTTCTATTTAAAGAATGATAATAGAAACGAATCCCTATAAAAGGGGGGTCGGGTGGTTTGAACGCCTAGTGGGAAGGAATGATCTAAATGGATTCAGAAGAACTAAAATTTTTGCAGTCTCAGAACCTTACGAAATCAGCATCGATCTTGACGCAACTTGAACAGGTTGAAAAGGAGTTCGTATGCAGAAGTTATGTGTAGTCAAAGGTTTGGTCAAATAGGCAAATCACGCATTCAAAGGGTTGGTTTGTGGAGGTCGAACCCCTGACCTCCTACTTCCTACTTACACTCTCCACCAATATACCAAGTGGATTTCATTGCTACATATACGGGCCTCCTTTCTATTTAAAGAATGATAATAGAAACAAATCCCTATAAAATGGGGTCAGGTGATTTGAACCCCCAATGGGGAGGAATGATCTAGGTGGATTGAGAAGACCTAAAAATTTTGTAGTCTCAAAACCTGACAAAATCAGCATAATTGGAAAGAGGTCGCCGACACGATCATAATGCAACTTAAACGGGCTCAAAAAGAGTTCGTATGCAGAAGTTATGTGTAGTCAAAGGTTTGGTCAAACAGGTGAATCAGGTGTTCGAAAAGGTGAAAAATTGATTGTCTCAAATCCAAGCAAAAATGATACCAAGTCGAAGAGCTCATTGCCATGATTCTCACGCCGCTCGTTTTGCCTCAATCAGAGCTCATACGAGCAAGATATGGCTGGTCAAAGTTGAGGGTTGACCATTCCGACTAGATAGTACAATGATGACATCAGAATGCTGACATGGCAGATGCAATGACAGTTCTTGACATGGCAGATGCAGAGTTTGAGACATGGCAGATAGCAGCATTTGAGTCAGCAGATGACGTGGTAGGTCTGAAGATGTGGACCAATCCAGCATGACACGTGTCACTAATGGATGAGTGAGGTAATGCCACGTGGCATGTGGCGGTTTGATTGTTAAAAGGTTGGTTTCTGGGGGTCGAACCCCTGACCTCCTGCTTGCTTTTTTCACTCTCCACCAATATACCAAGCAACTTTCTTTGCTAAATATACAGACGTCCTTTCTATTCAATGAATGATAATAGAAACGAATCCCTATAAAAGGGGGTCGAGTGGTTTGAAACCCCAGTCGGGAGAAATGATCCAGGTGGATACAAAAGAACTAAAAATTTTGCAGTCTTAGAACCTGACGGAATCAACATCATTGGAAAGAGGTTGCTGACATAATCTTGACGCAACTTGAACGAGTTCAAAAGGAGTTCGCATGCAAAAGTTATGTGCAGTCAAAGGTTCTGTCAAGTAGGCAAATAAGCCTTCATAAAGGTGAAAAAATGATTGTCTCAAACCTAAGAAAAAATGATCAGAAGTCGAAGAGCTCGTCGCCATGATTCTGACGCCGCTCGTTTCACCTCGATCGGAGCTCGTACGAGCAAGATGTTGTTGGGCAAAGTTGAGGGTTGACCATGCTGACTAGACAATAAAATAATGACGTCAGCATGCTGACCTGGCAGACACAGTGATAGTTGTTGACATGTCAGGTCCAAAGTTTAACATGTGGCAGATGGCAGCATCTGAGTGAGCAGATGATGTGGTAGGTCTTAAAATGTGGACCAATCGAGTGTGACACCTGTCAGTGACGGAAGAATGAGGTAATGCCCCGTGGCCTAATGATTAGGTGCCAAATGGCACATGTGGTGGTTTGATTATTAAAAGATTGGTTTGTGGGGGTCGAACCCTTAACCTCTTACTATTTTCACTTTACACCAATATACCAAGTGGCTTTCTTTGCTACATATACGGGCCTCGTTTCTATTTAAAGAATGATAATAGAAACGAATCCTTATAAAAGGGGGTCAGGTGGATTGAACACCCAGTGGGAAATAATGATCTAGATGGATATAGAAGAACTAAAAATTTTGCAGTCTTAGAACCTGACGGAATCAACATCATTGGAAAGAGGTCGCTGACACGATTCTGACACAACTTGAATGGGCTTAAAAGGAGTTCATATACAGAAGTTATGTACAGTCAAAGGTTCGGTCAAATAGGTGAATCAGGAATTCAAAAAGGTGAAAAATTAATTGGTTCAAATCTAAGGAAAAATGATGCCAAGTCAAAGAGCCCGTCACCATGATTTCGATGCCAATCATTTTGCCTCGATCAGAGCTCGTATGAGCAAGATATGGCCGGTCAAGCTTAAGGGTTGACCATGTCGACTAGACAGTACAATAATGACATCAGCATGCTAACATGGTAGACACAGTGGTAGTTGTTGACATGGTAGGTCCAGAGGTTGACACGTGGTAGATGGCAGCATCTGAGTTAGCAGATGACATCGTAGGTCTGAAGATGTGGACCAATCTAGAGTGACACGTGTCACTAATGGACGAATGATTGGGTGCTACGTGGCACATGTGGCGGTTTAATTATTAAAAGGGTGGTTTTTGGGGTCGAACCTTGCTATTTTCACTCTCCACCAATATACCAAGTGGCTTTCTTTGCTACATATACAGTCTTCCTTTCTATTTAAAGAATGATAATAGAAACAAATCGCTATAAAAGGGGGTCGGGTGGTTTGAACCCCTAGGGGGAAGGAATGCTCTAAATGGATCCAGAAGATATAAAAATTTTGCAGTCTCAGAACCTGACGGAATTAGTGTCATTTGAAAGAGGTCGCTGGCATGATCCTGACGCAACTTGAAAGGGCTCAAAAGGAGTTTGTATGCAAAAGTTATGTCCAGTCAAAGGTTCGGTCAAATAGGTGAATCATGTGTTCAAAAAGGTGAAAAATTTATTATCTCAAATTCAAGAAAAAATGATGCCAAGTCGAAGAGCTCATCGCCATGATTCTGACGCTGCTCATTTTGCCTTGATCAGAGCTCGTACAAGCAAGATATGGCCGGTCAAAGTTGAGGGTTGACAATGCTGACTAGACAATACAATGATGATGTCATCATGCTGATATGGCAGACACAGTGGCACTTGTTAGCATGGCAGATCCAGATGTTGACACTTGGCAGATGGCGGCGTCTAACTCAACATATGACATGGCAGCTCAGAAGATGTGGACCAATCTAGCATGACACGTGTCACTGACGGACGAATGAGCGAATGCCATGTGGCCCAATAATTGGGTGCCACATGGAACATGTGGCGATTTGCTTGTTAAAAGGTTTGTTTGTGGGGGTCGAACCCCTGACCTCCTACTTCCTATTTTTACTCTCCACCAATATACCAAGTGGCTTTCATTGCTACATATACGGGCCTCCTTTCAATTTCAAGAATGATAATAGAAACAAATCCCTATAAAAGGGGGTCGGGTGGTTTGAACCCCTAGTGGGGAGGAATAATTTAGGTGGATCCAGAAGACCTAAAATTCTTGCAGTCTTAGAACTTGATGGAATCAACATCATTGGAAAGAGGTTGCTGACACGATCCTAACGCAACTTGAACGGGCTCAAAAGGAGTTCGTATGCAGAAGTTATGTGCAGTCAAAGTTGTCTCAAATCCAAGCAAAAATGATGCCAAGTCGAAGAGGTCATCGCCACAATGTCGACGTCGTTCGTTTTGCCTTGATCAGAGCTCGTTCGAGCAAGATATGGCCGGTTAAAGTTGAGGGTTGACCATGCTGACTAGACAATACAATGATGACTTCATCATGTTGACATGGCAGACACAGTGGCATTTGTTGGTGTGGCAAGTCCAGATGTTGACACTGTTGGATTTAGGACAGACAACTGAGAGATGGGGAGTGAATCAATTGTTACCAAAATCTCTGTTCTTTAAGCCTTCTTATATTTCAACAGCATATTAAAGATTAATCAACGAAGCATAATGCAATAATTGAAGAGCAGAAACAAATTCAACACATATAACACCAAAATTTTGACGTGGAAAACCCTGTTAAGGGAAAAACCACGGGGTGATTAACCCAAGATTGTATTCTCTGTTAGAAGAATAAAGATGAATAAGATGGCACTTGCCAATTAAAGCTTACAGCCCGAGCACAATGCTCACAAGAGGTCCACTACCTACAGGAGACACACTGTCTCCAGAAGAATAAATATTATATACTTGAACTAGAGATTAGCATCTTCACTATGCTTGAGTCAGTTCCATTTAAGCTCAACACCTCTGCTCTGATTTTGTTCCTCTTCACACCACCCTTTTTTAATCCTAAGAGACACATTTGAATGACTTCGCAACTCTTATTTATACATGACATCGACTTTGGAATGATCATCAAAGTCGGCACAATATACAGTTATTTAATTAAAGAGCAATTACAAAAAATAACAACTTGACTTATTTCAAAAACTTCATGCGCATTACTTCACTGTCAGCCACACATAACTGGGACTTCAATCTTCTTCGAGGAACACGCCATGCTTTGCAAAACATCTTCAAGATCATCCGCAACATGCGCAAGTCATCCGATCAGCCAAGATTAGGAAGAACACCATCACTGGAAGGTAAATCTTCAATTACGAGCTCTATCTTCAATGTGGACCACCAACACAAACTTGACACAATCTAGAGACCCCCACAAGCTTGCTTGAATCACCAAGAACATTCATACCACTTCTCCTTACTGAAATCATTCGCATCTTCATCCGGATCCTCAAGAACACAATCAGTCATTACTGCCACATAAGAAGGATTGCTTGTGGACCTCCAAACCATGAACCAATTGAGTTGTCTATTCACATTAGCTTCCCAAACATGCCACCAGATCTGTAGATTAAGATATTGCATTTCCAGATCTCACCAGACCTATTTGTCACTCTGTCACCTATGAATAGTTGCCAGAACCAGTTTTATTCTCATAGCCATAACTCCTCCAAATTTTCATGTGGATCTCTCAAATATTGATTGGATCATCTTCAGACACATAGCTACAAACCCTTTGATGTACATTCTCTAATCTTCATCTATCTGGGATATTCACTTCAGAGAGCATCACTGTTTACACTGATTTTCTCTATTTCTGATAGGACTAATTTTTTCAATATCCTTAGCACACAACTCATCCAATGCTTGACATTAAGGCAACAAGAGTATGTTGACATCAATGACAACACCAGTTAGGCCCATACTTGCAACAATCTCCCCCTTTGTCATTGATGGCAACATATAATGTGAAAAACTGTTATAATCATCAAGACAAGAACTTCTCCTTACTGACTGACATAGCTCCCCTTACCAATAGTTGCCATTCACATGTCTTCTCTTCCTTTTACTGCTTCCCCTTTGATCAGTAACCACTTTTTGTTTTTCACATGTCTTTTCTCCCCCTTTGACATCAATGGCAAAGGGCACATACTTGCAACCACTTCTCATACTTCAGAATCATATTGACTGCTCCCCCTAAGTAGTAGCCTCTTAACATCAATCCGGATCACAAGATATGACTGTGGGATCCACCAGACTGATGCACATCAGTGCACCTTAATTCAGAACCAGAGGGGTAATAACCCCTAGCTTTTGCTTGAGATACTCAAAAGAGTCCTTAGGTAGAGGTTTAGTTTGAGTAAGGTAGAGCAGCCCTCCAATCATTGCCTTGTACTTTTTCTAATCAGTCTTAGGGGATTCATCATCTTTACTTAGCTTACATCCGGTTGCCATGGGAGTATTCATTTCCTTTGAATCTTCCATCCCAAATTTCTTCAACAATTCTTTCACATATTTGGTCTGTGATATGAAGATTCCTTTCTTTGTTTGAGTGATTTGCAGACCCAAGAAGAAATTTATTTTCCCAAACATAGACATTTCAAATTCACTTTGCATTTAATTTGTAAAAGTCTTGTACATACTATCTTTCCCTCCAAAAATGATATCATCAACAAATACCTCCACAATCAAGATATTTTCATGATCAATCTTAAAATATAGATTACTGTCAGCAGTACCTTTGTTGAAACCAATCTTCAAAAGATGTTTGTCCAATCTTTCATACCAGGCTCTTGGAGCTTGTTTGAGTCCATACAATGCTTTCTTCAATTTGTAGACCATGTCACCATGATCAGACAATTGGAATCCATCTGGTTGCTCAATGTATACCTCTTCTTCCAAATCACCATTTAGGAAGGCAGACTTGACATCCATCTGATATACTTTGAAGTCCTTGAAGGCAGCAAAGGCAAGAAATAATCTGACAAACTCAATTCTTGCCACTGGAGCAAAAGTTTCTTCAAAGTCAACTCCTTCTACTTGAGAATAACCCTTATAGACCAATCTGGCTTTGTTTCTAACCACTTCACCATCTTTATTCAGTTTATTTTGGAAGTCCCACTTAGTCCCAATCACATTTTTGTCCTTAGGTCTGGGAATAAGATCCCAAGTGTGATTCTTTTCAATCTGCATCAATTCTTCCTCCATTGCTTTAGCCTGGCTTTCATCATTGCATGCTTCACTTATTGTTTTTGGTTCAATCTTTGAAATCAAACAATACTTTACTGAATCTTAAGCAATTTTCCTTCTTATTTGAACACCTTTCCTTCTATCTCCTATGATCTGATCTTCAGAATGATTCAGTCTTACATACCTAGGAGTTTTGGGATTCTCTTGTACTTCTAATTCTTGGACAGGTTCTTCCAAGCATGTCTTTGCCTCTTGTATATCAGGATTCTTCAGATCAGTCTGAATCTGAACTGCAGTGGGGACTTGTTCTCCTTGATTTGAGACATTATCCTGATTATCTACTTCATATTCATAATACCTTGAGGGATTTTTCATGCCTTCATCAACCTTCACATTTGTACTTTCTACAATCTTTCTCAATCTCTTGTTGTAACACCGATATGCTTTGCTTTGAGTAGAATATCCCAAGAAAATTCCTTCATCACTTCTAGCATCAAACTTGCCAAGATCTTCATCTCTTTTGATATAGCATTTACTACCAAAGACTCTGAAATACTTCACAATAGGAGTGATGCCAAACCACAGTTCATAAGGAGTCTTACATGTATTGCCTCTGATTTGTACTCGAGTAAGAGTATAGACAGCAGTGCTTACAACTTCTCTCCAATAGATGTGAGGAACATTTGCTTCCATCATCATGGTTCTAGATGCTTCCTGGATGGTCTAGTTCTTTCTCTCCACTACCCCATTCTGCTATAGAGTCCTTGGAGCAGATAACTATCTCTTTATTCCATGCTTCTTAAAGAATGATATGAAATCACTGGATGTGAATTCTTCACCTCTATCAGACCTAAGGCATTTTATGTTCATGCCAGTTTCATTTTCTACCAGTTTCATTTTCATTTGATTGTATTCTCTGTTAGAAGAATAAAGATGAATAAGATGGCACTTGCCAATTAGGGCTTACAGCCCGAGCACAATGCTCACAAGAGGTCCACTACCTACAGGAAACACACTGTCTACAGAAGAATAAATATTATATACTTGAACTAGAGATTAGCATCTTCACTATGCCTGAGTCAGTTCCATTTAAGCTCAACACCTCTGCTCTGATTTTGTTCCTCTTCACACCACCCTTTTTTAATCCTAAAAGACACATTTGAATGACTTCGCAACTCTTATTTATACATGACATCGACTTTGGAATAATAACCCCTAGCTTCTGCTTGAGATACTCAAAACAGTCCTTAGGTAGAGGTTTAGACCTCTTCAAAGTCAACTCCTTCTACTTGAGAATAACCCTTACAGACCAATCTGGGTTTGTTTCTGACCACTTCACCATCTTCATTCAGTTTATTTCGGAAGACCCACTTAGTCCCAATCACATTTTTGTCCTTAGGTCTGGGAACAAGATCCCAAGTGTGATTCTTTTCAATCTGCATCAATTCTTCCTCCATTGCTTTAGCCTGGCTTTCATCATTGCATGCTTCACTTATTGTTTTTGGTTCAATCTTTGAAATCAAACAATACTTTACTGAATCTTAAGCAATTTTTCTTCTTATTTGAACACCTTTCCTTCTATCTCCTATGATCTGATCTTCAGAATGATTCATTCTTACATACCTGGGAGTTTTGGGATTCTCTTGCACTTCTAATTCTTGGACAGGTTCTTCCAAGCATGTCTCTGCCTCTTGTATATCAGGATTCTCTGGATCAGTCTGAATCTGAATTACAGTGGGGACTTGTTCTCCTTGATTTGAGACATTATCCTGATCATCTGCTTCATATTCATAATACCTTGAGGGATTTTCCATGCCTTCATCAACCTTCACTTTTGTACTTTCTACAATCTTTCTCAATCTCTTGTTGTAACACCGATATGCTTTGCTTTGAGTAGAATATCCCAAGAAAATTCCTTCATCACTTCTAGCATCAAACTTGCCAAGATCTTCATCTCTTTTGATATAGCATTTACTACCAAAGACTCTAAAATACTTCATAGTAGGAGTGATGCCAAACCACAGTTCATAAGGAGTCTTACCTGTATTGCCTCTGATTTGTACTCGATTAAGAGTATAGACAGCAGTGCTTACAACTTCTCTCCAATAGATGTGAGGAACATTTGCTTCCATCATCATGGTTCTAGATGCTTCTTGGATGGTCTAGTTCTTTCTCTCCACTACCCCATTCTACTATGGAGTCCTTGGAGCGGATAACTGTCTCTTTATCCCATGCTTCTCACAGAATGATATGAACTCACCGGATGTGAATTCTCCACCTCTATCAGACCTAATGCATTTTATGTTCATGCCAGTTTCATTTTCTAACATAGCCTTGAATATTTTGAACTTCTCAAGTGCTTCAGATTTCTCCTGTAAGAAAGTTACCCACATTATCTGGGAGTGGTCATCAATCAACAACATGAAATACCTATCTCCTTGCAGACTCTTGATTCTTTCCGGACCACAGAGATCAGTATGTACCAAGTCTAACAATCTGGTTGAAGATTGTTCCTTACTTTTGAATGTGACTCTGTTCTGTTTGCCCAACTGACATTCTTTGCACAAACTGTTAGAAGGTTTCACTAGTCTTGGAAGATCTCTTACAGCCTATGTGTTGCTTATCTTGATAATATTATCAAAATTTACATGACACATTCTCCTATGCCATAACCAACTTTGATCAATTTGAATAAATAAACAACTTTTACTAGTACCAACCATTTGGAAGATGTTACCTTTTGTCTGCATACCGGATGCAATCTCAGTTCCAGAGATTTCAAAAATCTTACATTTTCTATTTTTGAATCGGAGATCATAGCCTTTGTCCACCAACTGTCCAACACTGAGAAGATTATGCTTTAGACCTTCAACATACAAAACATCACTAGTTTTGTTCTTTCCATCAAAAGAAATAGATCCTTTGCCTTTAATTTTGCTAGTAGAATTATCTCCAAACTTTACAACTCCACCTTCATATCTTTCCAAGCTTAACAACTTACTCTTATCGCCAGTCATATGGTGAGAGTATCCACTGTCAATAACCCATTCATCTTTTTCTTCAACCTAGGTAGCCAAAGCACTTTCTATCATCTTATGATTGACAGATTCAATAGGCATTGGATCTTCTTCTTTGATGGCAATAAACACCCTGTCACTTCCAGAATTGTTTCCTATCTCAGATTCATCAATAGTTTCTTCCTTCATCATCATCTTCTTGAACATAGTAACACTTTTTCTGAAACCTTGATCTATTAGGGTTTAGCCTTGAAAACCTTTCTGAACATCTTGACGCAAAATGACCAATCTTATTGCAGGCAAAGCATTTAAAAGGTAATTTTCCTTCATACTTATCGGATCCTCTTGGCAGTCTCTTTGCAATGAGTGCCTCAAGTTCAGCTTCTAATTCATCCTCTTCTAGATCTTTTCTTTCTTTCTCATACCAAGTTGATTTTCTTGAGGAACTTTTACCTTGATCATATCTATGTTTGCCTTTTGTAGAGGCACTAGCTTTGAATGCAGATTCAGTCTTGGGAAGTGCATCACCAAACTCAGCTAACTCAAATGCAGATATCTTACCAACTAATTGATCTCTTGTGATAGTTGTCAAAGATCTGATTTCCTCAATGGCAGCAACTTTGTGTTTATAAGTAGGGGGTAAAGATTTGAGAACTTTAGCAACAATTTCATCTTCATCCAGTACTCAACCAGCACATATGATGCCACAAACAAGCTCATTTACTTTTGTCATATAAGAAGTGATAATCTCATCTTCACTCATCTTTAAGTTTTCAAACTTTCCTTTCAGACTTTGTAGCTTGGCACACTTAACATATTTGTCTCCTTCATATAGATTTTCAAGATTTGTCCAAATTTCATAGGTAGTCTTCAATCCCATAACATTTGTCAGCTCCGAATCAGACAAGGCACTCAGTAGGGCTTCTTTAGCTTGAAGATTATTCTCTACATCTCTGATTTCATCTAGAGTTGTGGGCCCATTCCTTGGGGGAACATATTTAGTTGAGGTTATGGTCCAATACTGATATCCCATGCATTGTATGTGACATTCCATGCATCTTTTCCAGGTAGTGAAGTTTGAACCATCAAACCTTGGACTGTCCTTCTTGTAGGTCGACATTCTGGATCTCCTCAAGCGATTAAGCTTCTTCTAGAGGAACTTAGCTCTAATACCAATTGTTGGACTTAGGATAGACAACTGAGAGGGGGCGTGAATCAGTTGTTACCAAAATCTCTGTTCTTTAAGCCTTCTTATATTTCAACAGCATATTAAAGATTAATCAAGAAAGCATAATGTAATAATTCAAGAGAAGAAACAAATTCAACACATATAACACCAAAATTTTAATGTGGAAAACCCGGTTAAGGGAAGAACCATGGGGTGATTAACCTAAGATTGTATTCTCTATTAGAAGAATAAAGATGAATAAGATGACACTTGCCAATTAGGGCTTACAGCCCGAGCACATTGTTCACAAGAGGTCCACTACCTACTAGAGACACACTGCCTACAGAAGAATAAATATTACATACTTGAATTGGAGATTAGCATCTTCACTATGCTTGAGTCAACTCCATTTAAGCTCAACACCTCTGCTCTGCATTTTGTTCCTCTTCACTACCACCCTTTTTATCCTAAAAGACACATTTGAATGACTTCGCAACTCTTATTTATACATGACATCAACTTTGGAATGATCATTAAAGTCAACACAATATACACTTATTTAATTAAAGAGCAATTACAAAAAAATACAAATTGACTTATTTCAAAAACTTCATGTGCATTACTTCACTATCAGCCACACATAACTAGGACTTCAATCTTCTTCGAGGAACACGCCATGCTTTGCAAAACATCTTCAAAATCATCTACAACATGCGCAAGTCATCCGGTTAGCCAAGATTAGGAAGAACACCATCATTGGAAGGTAAATCTTCAATTATGAGGTCTATCTTTAATGCAGAATGCCAACACGAATTGGACACAATCTAGAGACCCCCAAAAGCTTGCTTGAATCACCAAGAACATCCGTACCACTTATGCTTACTGAATCATTCGCATCTTCATCCGGAACCTCAAGAACATAGTAGGTCATTACTGTCACATAAGAAGGATTGCCCTTGGACCTCCAAACCATGAACCAATTGAGTTGTCTAATCACATTAGCTTCCCAAACATGCCACTAGATCCGCAGAATAAGATACTACATTTTCAGATCTCACCGGACCTATTTGTGTCACTTTGTCACCTCTGAACAGTTGCCAGAACCGGTTTTATTCTCATGGGCATAAGTCCTCCAAATTTTCATGCAGATCTCTCAAATCTTGACTAGATCATCTTCAAACACATAGCTACAAACCCTTTGATGCACATTCTCTGATCTTCATCTATCTAGGATATTCACTTCAGAGAGCTTCATTGTTTACACTGATTTTCTTATTTCTAATAGGACTAATTTTCTCAATATCCTAAGCACACAACTCATCCAATCCTTGACATCAATGCAAAAAGAGTATGTTGACATCAATGACAACACTGGTGAGGCCCATACTTGCAACAAACATGTGGCAGATGGCGGTATCAGACTCAATAGATGACATGCCAGGTCTGAAGATGTGGACCAATCCAGCGTGACATGTGTCACTGACAGATGAATGAGCGAATGCCACGTGGCCCAATGATTGGGTACCACGTGGCACATGTGGCGATTTGCTTGTTAAAAGGTTGGTTTGTGGGGGTCGAACCCCTGACCTCTTGCTTCCTATTTTCACTCTGCACCAATATACCACGCAGCTTTCATTGCTACATATACGGGCCTCCTTTCTATTTAAAGAATGATAATAGAAACAAATCCATATAAAAGGGGGTCGGGTGGTTTAAACCCCTAGTGGGGAGGAATGATCTAGGTGGATCTAGAAGACCTAAAAAACTTGTAGTCTCAGAAACTAACGGAATCGGCATCATTCGAAAGAGGTTGGTAACATGATCCTAACGCAACTTAAACTGACTCAAAAAGAGTTCGTATGTAGAAGTTATGTGCAGTCAAAGGTTCGGTCAAATAGGTGAATCAAGGGTTCAAAAAGGTGAAAAATTGATTGTCTCAAATCCAAGCAAAAATGATGCCAAGCCAAAGAGTTTGTTTCCATGATTCTGATGCTGCTCATTTCGCCTCAATTGGAGCTCGTACAAGCAAGATATGGCCGGTTAAACTTGAGGGCTGACCATGCTGACTAGACAATACAATGATGATGTCAGTATGCTGACATGGAAGACATAGTGGCAGGTCGATAGGTTGATACATGGTAGATGGCAGCATCTGAGTCAGCAGATGACGTGGTAGGATTGATGATGTGGAAAAATCTAGCGTGACACGTGTCACTAACGGATGAAGGAGGTAATGCCATGTGGCCCAATGATTGGGTACCACATGGCACATGTGGCAGTTTGATTATTAAAAGATTGGTTTGTTGGGGTCGAACCCCTAACCTCCTCCTTGCTATTTTCACTCTGCACCAATATACCAAGCGGATTTCTTTGCTACATATACGAGCCTCCTTTCTATTTAAAGAATGATAATAGAAACGAATCCCTATAAAAGAGGGTTGGGTGGTTTGAACCCCAAGTGGGGAGGAATGATCCAGGTAGATCTAGAAGACTGAAAAATTTTGTAGTCTCAAAACATGATGGAATCAACATCATTGGAAAGAGGTTGCTGACACGATCCTAACGTAACATGAATGGGCTCAAAAGGAGTTCGTATGCAGAAGTTATGTGTAGTCAAAGGTTCAGTCAAACAAGCGAATCAGCTGTTTAAAAAGGTGAAAAATTGATTGTCTCAAATCTAAACACAAATGATGTCAAGTCAAAGAGCTTGTCATCATGATTTTGACGCCGCTTGTTTCGCCTCGATCGGAGCTCATACGAGCAAGATATGGTAGGTCAAAGTTGAGGGTTGACCATGCTGACTAGACAGTACAATGGTGACATCAGCATGTTGACATAGCAGACACAGTGGCAGTTGTTGACGTGGCAGGTCCAGAGTTTGACATAGGGCAGATGGTGGCATCTGAGTCAGCAGATGAAGAGGCAAGTCTGAAGATGTGGACCAATCCAGTGTGACACGTGTCACTGATGGAAGAATGAGGTAATGCCACATGGCCCAATGATTGGGTGCCATGTGGCACATTTGGTGGTTTGATTGTTAAAAGGTTGTTTGTAGGGGTCGAACCCTTGACCTCTTGCTTGCTATTTTCACTCTGCACCAATATACCAAGCGGCTTTCTTTGCTACATATACAGGTCTCCTTTCTATTTAAAGAATGATAATAGAAATGAATCCGTATAAAAGGGGGTCAGGTGGTTTGAACCCCCAGTGGGGAATAATGATCTAGATGGATACAGAAGAACTAAAAATTTTGTAGTCTCAAAACCTGACGTAATCAGCATCATTGGAAAGAGGTTGCTGACACAATCCTGATGCAACTTGAATGAGTTCAAAAGGAGATCGTATGCAGAAGTTATGTACAGTCAAAGGTTCGGTCAAATAGGTGAATTAGGTGGTCAAAAAGGTGAAAAAATGATTTTCTTAAATACAAGTAAAAATGATGCCAAGTCAAAGAGCTCGTCGCCACTCATATCGCCTCGATCGAAGCTCGTCTGAGCAAGATATGGCCGGTAAAAGTTGAGGGTTGACCATGTTGACTAGATAGTACAATGATGATATCAGCATGCTGACATGGCAGACACAGTGGCATTTGATGAGTGGTAGGTCCAGAGGTTGACATGTGGCAGATGGTCACATCTGAGTTAGCAGATGACGTGGCAGGTCTAAAGATGTGGACCAATCCAGCGTGACACGTGTCACTGACAGACGAATGAGATAATGCCATGTGGCCTAAAATTGGGTGCCACGTTGCACATGTGGCGGTTTGATTGTTAAAAGGTTGGTTTGTGGGGTTGAACCTTGCTATTTTTACTCTCCACCAATATACCAAGCGGCTTTCTTTCCTACATATATGGGCTTCCTTTCTATTTAAATAATGATAATAGAAACAAATCCCTATAAAAGGGGGTTGGGTGGTTTTAACCCCCAGTGGAAGGAATGATCTAAATGGAACTAGAAGACCTAAAAAATTTGCAGTCTCAGAACCTGACAGAATCAACATCATTGGAAAGAGGTCACTGACAAGATCTTGACGCAACTTGAATAGGCTCAAAAGGAGTTCGTATGCAGAAGTTATGTGCAGTCAAAGGTTTGGTCAATCAGGTGAATCGTGCATTGAAAAAGGTAAAAACGTTATTGTCTCAAATGCAAGATAAAATGATGCCAAGTCGAAGAGCTCACCACCACAATTCTGACACCACTTGTTTCACCTTGATTGGAGCTCGTACGAGCAAGATATGGCAGGTCAAATTTGAGGGTTGACCATGCTGACTAGACAATACAATGATGACATCATCATGCTGACATGGCAGACACAGTGGCAGTTGTTAACGTCGCAGGTTCAAATGTTGATAGGTAACAGATGGCGGCATCTGACTCAACAGATGACGTGGCAGGTCTGAAGATTTGGACCAATCCAACGTGACACGTGTCACAAACAAAAGAATGAGCAAATGCCACGTGGCCCAATGATTGGGTGCCACGTGGCAAATGTGGCAATTTCCTTGTTAAAAGGTTGGTTTGTGGGGGTCGAACCCCTGACCTCCTGCTTCCTATTTTCACTCTCCACCAATATACCAAGCGGCTTTCATTGCTACATATACGGGCCTCCTTTCTATTTAAAGAATGATAATAGAAATAAATCCTAATAAAAGGGGGTTGGGTGGTTTGAACCCCTAGTGGGGAGGAATGATCTAGGTGGATCTAGAAGAACTTAAAATCTTGTAGTCTCAAAACCTAACAAAATCAACATCATTGGAAAGAGGTCACTGACACGATACTATTGCAACTTGAATAGGCTTAAAAGGAGTTTGTATGCAGAAGTTATGTGCAGTCAAAGGTTCGGTGAAATAGGTGAATCAAGCATTCGAAAAGGTGAAAAATTAATTTCCTAAAATCGAAGCAAAAATGATGCCAAGTCAAAGAGCTCGTCACCATGATTTTGACGCCGCTCGTTTTGCCTCGATCAGAGCTCTTATGAACAAGATATGGCTGGTCAAAGTTGAGGGTTGACCATGCTGACTATATAGTACAATGATGACGTCAGCATGCTGACATGGCAGACACAGTGGCAATTGTTGACGTGCCAGATCCAGAGTTTACCATGTAATAGATGGCAGCATCTGAGTCAGCAGATGATGTGGCAGGTCTGAAGATGTGGACCAATCCAGCATGACACGTGTCACTGACGAACGAATGAGGTAATGCCATGTGGCACAATGATTGGGTGCCACTGGCACATGTAGCGGTTTGATTATTAAAAGGTTGGTTTGTGGGAGTCGAACCCCTGACCTCCTGCTTGCTTTTTTCACTCTCCACCAATATACCAAGCGGCTTTCTTTGCTACATATACGAGCCTCATTTCTATTTAATGAATGATAATAGAAACGAATCCCTATAAAATGGGGTCGGGTGGTTTGAACCCCTAGTGGGGAGGAATGATCCAGGTGGATACAAAAGAACTAAAAATTTTACAGTGTTAGAACCTAACGGAATCATCATCATTGGAAAGAGGTCGCTGACACGATCCTGACGCAACTTGAACGGGCTCAAAAGGAGTTCGTATGCAGAAGTTATGTGCAGTCAAAGGTTTGGTCAAACAGGTAAATTAGGCATTTAAAAGGTGAAAAATTGATGGCAAATTAGGTGTTTAAAAAGGTGAAAAATTGATTGTCTCAAATTCAAGAAAAAATTATTCCAAGTCAATGAGCTCGTCTCAACGATTCCGACCACGCTCGTTTTGCATCGACCGGAGCTCGTCTGAGCATGATATGGCTGGTCAAAGTTGAGGGTTGACCATGCTAACAAGACAATACAATGATTATGTCAGCATGCTGACATGGCAGACACAGTGGCAGTTTTTGATGTGGCAAGTCTAGAGGTTGACACCTAGCAGATGGTGACATCTGAGTTAGCAGATGACGTGGCAGTTTGATTGTTAAAAGATTGGTTTGTGGGGGTCGAATCCCTGACCTCCTCCTTGCTATTTTCACTCTTGACCAATATACCAAGCAGCTTTCTTTGCTACATATACGGGCCTCCTTTCTATTTAAATAATGATAATAGAAACGAATCCCTATCACAGGGGGTCGGGTGGTTTGAACCCCAAGTGGAAAGGAATGATCTAGGTGGATCCAGAAGACCAAAATTTTTTGCAGTCTGAGAACATGACAGAATCAACATCATTAGAAAGAGGTTGTTAACATGATCCTAACTGAACTTGAATGGGCTCAAAAGGAATTCATATGCAGAATTTATGTGCAGTCAAAGGTTCGGTCAAATAGGTGAATCAGAAGTTCAAAAAGGTGAAAAATTGATTGTCTCAAATCCAAGCAAAAATGGTGCCAAGTCGAAGAGCTCGTCGTCATGATTTCGACGCCCCTCGTTTCTCCATGATCGGACCTCATACGAGCAAGATATGGCCAGTCAAAGTTGAGTGTTGACCATGCTGACATGACAGACTCAGTGGCAGTTGTTGACGTGGCAGGTTGAGAGTTTGAAACGTGGCAAATGGTGACATCTAAGTCAGCAGATGACGTGGAAGGTCTGAAGATGTGGACCAATCTAGCATGACACATGTCATTGACAGAGGAATGAGGTAATGCCACGTGGCCCAATGATTGGGTGCCATGTGGCACATGTGGCTGTTTGATTGTTAAAATGTTGGTTTGTTGGGGTCTAACCCCTGACCTCCTGCTTGCTATTTTCACTCTCCACCAATATATCAAGCAACTTTCTTTGCTACATATATGGGCCTCCTTTCTATTTAAGGAATGATAATAGAAATGAATCCCTATAAAGGGGGTCCGGTGGTTTGAACCCCCAGTGGGAAGAAATGATCTAAATGGATCTAGAAGACCTAAAAATTTTGCTGTTTGAGAACCTAACGGAATCAACATCATTGGAAAGAGGTCGCTAACATGATCCTGACACAACTTGAATGGGCTCAAAAGGAATTTGTATGCAGAAGTTATGTGTAGTCAAAAGTTCGGTGAAACAGGTGAATCAGGCGTTCAAAAAGGTGAAAAATTGATTGTCTCAAATCCAAGCAAAGATGATTCCAAGTCGAAGAGCTCATTGCCACAATTTTGATGCCGCTCATTTCCCCTCGATCAGAGCTCGTATGGGCAAGATATGGCCAGTCAAAGTTGAGGGTTGACCATGTCGACTAGATAGTACAATGATGACATCAACATATTGACATTGTAGACATAGTCGTAGTTATTGATGTGGTAGGTCTAGAGGTTGACATGTGGTAGATGGTGGCATCTAAGTCAGCAAATGACGTGGCAGGTCTTAAGATATGGACCAATCCACTGTGACACGTATCACTGATGGACAAATGAGGTAATGCCATGTGGCCTAATGATTGGGTGCCACATGGCACATGTGGCGGTTTGATTTTTAAAACGTTAGTTTGTGAGGTCTAACCTTGCTATTTGCATTCTCTACTAATATACCAAGTGGATTTCTTTGCTACATATACGGGCTTCCTTTCTTTTTAATGAATGATAATAGAAACGAATCCCTATAAAAGGGGGTCGGGTGGCTTGAACCCCCAATGGGAAGGAATGATCTAAATAGATCCAGAAGACCTAAAATTTGGTAGTCTCAAAACCTAACAGAATCAACATCATTGGAAAGAGGTCGCTGACATGATCCTAACGCAACTTGAATAGGCTTAAAAGCAGTTCATATGCAGAAGTTATGTATAGTCAAAGTTTCAGTCAAACAGGTGAATCATGCGTTCAAAAAGGTGAAAAATTTATTGTCTCAAATCAAAGAAAGAATGATGCCAAGGTGAAGAGCTCATCGCCACGATTCTGACGCCGCTCATTTTGCCTTGATAGGAGCTTGTACGAGCAAGAAATGGCCAGTCAAAATTGAGGGTTGACCATGCTGACTAGACAGTACAATGATGATGTCATCATGTTGACATGGCAGACACAATGGCAGTTGTTGGCATGGCAGGTCCAGACGTTGACACGTGGCAAATGGTGGCATTGAACCCCTGACCTCCAGTTTCCTATTTTCACTCTCCTCCAATATACCAAGCGGCTGTCATTGCTACATATACGGGCCTCCTTTCTATTTAAAGAATGATAACAGAAACAAATCCCTATAAAAGGGGGTCGGGTGGTTTTAACCCCTAGTGGGGAGGAATGATTTAGGTGGATCTAGAAGACCTAAAAATGTTACAGTCTAAGAACCTAATGGAATCAACATCATTGCAAAGAGGTCACTAACACGATCCTAACGCAACTTGAATGGGCTCAAAAGGAGTTTGTATGTAGAAGTTATGTGCAGTCAAAGGTTCGGTCAAATAGGTGAATCAAGTGTTCAAAAAGGTGAAAAATTGATTGTCTCAAATCTAAACAAAAATGATGCCAAGTTGAAGAGCTTGTCGCCAGGATTCTGACACAGCTCGTTTCGCCTCCATCAGAGCTCGTACAAGCAAGATATGTTTGGTCAAAGTTGAGGGTTGACCATGTTGACTAGATAGTACAATGATCATGTCAGCATGATGACATGGCAGACACAGTGGCAGATTCAGAGTTTGACATGTGGCAGATGGCCGTATCGGAGTCAGCAGATGACGTGGCAGGTCTGAAGATGTGGAACAATCCAGCGTGACACGTATCACTGACAGATGAACGAGGTAATGCCACGTGGCTCAATGATTGTGTGCCATGTGACACATGTGGCAGTTTGATTGTTAAACAACTGGTTTGTGGGGGTTGAACCCTTGACCTCCTGTTTGCTTTTTTCACTCTCCACCAATATACCAAGCGGCTTTCTTTGCTACATATACGTGCCTCCTTTCAATTTAATGAATGATAATAGAAACGAATCCCTATAAAATGGGGTGGGGTGGTTTGAACCCCTAGTGGGAAGGAATGATCCAGGTGGATACATAAGCACTAAAAATTTTACAGTCTTAGAACCTGATGGAATCAGTATCATTGGAAAGAGGTCGCTGACACGATGCTAACGAAACTTGAACAGGCTCAAAATGAGTTTGTATGCAGAAGTTATGTGCAGTCAAAGGTTTGATCAAATAGGTGAATCAGGTGTTCAAAAAGGTAAAAAATTGATTGTCTCAAATCTAAGAAAAAAAATGCCAAGTCGAAGATCTTGTCACCATGATTCTGACGCCGCTCATTTCGCCTCGATCGAAGCTCGTACGAGCAAGATATGGTCGGTCAAAGTTGAGGGTTGACCATGCTGACAAGACAATACAATGATGATGTCAGCATGCTGACATGGCAGACACAGTGGCAGTTGTTGACATGGTAGGTCCAGAGGTTGACACATGGCAGATGGCGACATCTGAGTCATTAGATGACGTGCCAGGTCTAATGATATGGACCAATCCAACATGACACATGTCACTGACGGATGAATGAGGTAATGCCATGTGGCCCAATGATTTGGTGCCACATGACACATCTGGCGGTTTGATTGTTAAAATATTAGTTTGTGGGGGTCGAACCCCAAACCTCCTGCTTTCTATTTTCACTCTCCACCAATATACCAAGCGGCTTTCTTTGCTACATATACGGGCCTCCTTTCTATTTAAAGAATGATAATAGAAACGAATCCCTATAAAAGGGGCTCAGGTGGTTTGAACCCCAAGTGGGGAGGAATGATCCAGGTGGATACAAAAGACCAAATTTTTTTGTAGTCTAAGAACATGATGAAATTAGCATCATTGGAAAGAAGTTGCTGACACAATCCTAACACAACTTGAACAAGCTCAAAAGGAGTTCGTATGCAGAAGTTATGTGCAGTCAAAATTTCAGTCAAATAGGTGAATTAGGTCCAAGCAAAAATGATGCCAAGTTGAAGAGCTCGTCGTCACAATTTCGATGCCACTTGTTTCACCTCGATTGGAGCTCATACAAGCAAGATATGGCCGATCAATGTTGAAGGTTGACCATGCTGACTAGACAATACAATGATGATGTCAACATGCTGACATGGCAGACATAGTGGCAGTTGTTGACATGGTAAGTCCAGAGTTTGACACGTGGCAGATGGTGACATCTTAGTCAGCTCGTCGAAGAGCTCATCCCCATGATTCTGATGTGGCTCATTTCACTTTGATCGGAGCTCGTACGAGCAAGATATGGCCGGTCAAAGCTGAGGGTTGACCATGTAGTTAAAGGTTCAGTCAAATAGGTGAATCAGGCATTCAAAAAGGTGAAAATTTGATTGTCTCAAATCCAAGAAAAAATGATGCGATGTCGAAGAGCTCTTCGCCATGATTCTGATGCCGCTCGTTTCACCTCGATTAGAGCTTGTACAAGCAAGATATGGCTATTCAAAGTTGAGGGTTGACCATGCCCACTAGATAGTACAATGATGATGTCAGCATGCTGACATGGCAGACACAGTGGCAGTTCTTGACATGGTAGATCTAGAGTTTGAGACGTTGAAGATGACGGCATCTGAGTCTACAGACAACGTGTCAGGTCTGAAGATGTGGACCAATCCAACGTGACACGTGTCACTGACGGATGAATGAGGTAGTGCCACGTAGCCCAATGATTGGGTGCCAAATGGCACATATGGCAGTTTGATTGTTAAAAGATTGGTTTGTGGGGTTCGAACCCCTAACCTCCTACTTGCTATTTTCACTCTCCACCAATATATTAAGCGGCTTTCTTTGCTACATATACGGGCCTCCTTTCTATTTAAAGAAGGATAATATAAACAAATCCCTATAAAAAGAGGTAAGATGGTTTGAACCCCAAGTGGGGAGGAATGATCGAGGTGGATCTAGAAAACTAAAAAATTTCATAGTCTGTGAATATGACGGAATCAATATCATTGGAAAGAGGTTGCTGACACGATCCTAATGCAACTTCAACTGGCTCAAAAGGAGTTCATATATAGAAGTTATGTGCAGTCAAAGGTTCGGTCAAATAGGTGAACCAGGCATTCAAAAAGGTAAAAAATGATGCCAAGTCGAAGAGCTCGTCATCACGATTTCGATACCGCTCGTTTCACCTCGATCGGACCTCATACGAGCAAGATATGGCCGGTCAAAGTTGAGGGTTGACCATGCTGACTAGACAGTACAATGATGACGTCAGCATGCTGACATGGCAGACATAGTTGGAGTTATTGACATGGCAGGTCCAGAGTTTGACACGAGGTTGATGGCGGCATTTGAGTCAGCAGATAATGTGGCAGGTCTGAAGATGTGGACTAATGATTGGGAATCACGTGGCACATGTGGCAGTTTGATTGTTAAAAGGTTGGTTTGTGGGGGTCGAACCCCTGACCCCCTGCTTGCTATTTTCACTCTCCACCAATATACCAAGAGGCTTTCATTGCTACATATACGGGCCTCCTTTCTATTTAAAAAATCATAATAGAAACGAATCCCTATAAAAGGGCACAAGTAGTTTGAACCCCTAGTGGGGAATAATGATCCAGATGCATACAGAAGAACTAAAAAGTTTACAATCTCAAAACTTGATGGAATTAGTATCATTGGAAAGAGGTCGCTAACACGATCCTGACACATGTTGAATGGGCTCAAAAGGAGTTCGTATGTAGAAGTTATGTGTAGACAAAGGTTCGATCAAACAGGTGAATCAGGCGTTCAAAAAGGTGAAAAGTTGATCTTCTCAAATTAAAGCAAAAATGATGACAAGTCGAAGAGCTCCTCGCCGTGATTTTGATGCCACTCATTTCGCCTCAATCGGAGCTTGTACGAGCAAGAAATGGCCGGTCAAAGTTGAGGGTTGACCATGTTGACTAGACAGTACAATAATGACATCAGCATGCTGACATGCCAGACATAGTAGCAATTGTTGACGTGCTAGGTCTAGAGGTTGACATGTGGCAGATGGCAGCATCTATGTTAGCAGATGACGTGGCAGGTTCGAAGATGTGGACCAATCCAATGTGACACGTGTCACTGACAGACGAATGAGGTAATGCCATGTGGCCTAATGATTGGGTGCCACGTGGCACGTGTGGTGGTTTGATTGTTAAAAGGTTGGTTTGTGGGGTTGAACCTTGCTATTTTCAGTCTCCAACAGTATACCAAGTGGCTTTCTTTGCTACATATACGACCTTCCTTTCTATTTAAAGAATGATAATAGAAACGAATCCCTATAAAAGGGGGTCAGGTGGTTTGAATCCCCAGTAGGAATGAATCATCTTAATGCATCCAAATGACCTAAAAATTTCACAGTCTTAGAACCTGACAGAATCAACGTCATTGGAAAGAAATCGTTGGCAAGATCTTGACGCAACATGAATGGACTCAAAAAGAGTTCGTATGCAGAAGTTATGTGCAGTCAAAGGTTCAGTTAAATAGGTGAATCAGGTGTTTGAAAAGGTGAAAAATTGACTGTCTCAAATCTAAGCAAAAATGATGCCAAGTCAAAGAGCTCGTCGCCACGATTCTAACGCCACTCGTTTCGCCTCGATCAGAGCTCATACAAGAAAGATATGGTTGGTCAAAGTTGATGGTTGACCATGCCGACTAGGTAGTACAATGATGACGTCAACATGCTGACATGGCAGACACAGTGGCAATTGTTGACATGGTAGTTCCAAAGTTTGACACATGGCAGATGGCAGCATCTGAGTGAGCAGATGACATGACAGGACTGAAGATGTGGACCAATCCAACATGACACATGTCATTGACAGAAGAATGAGGTAATGCCACATGGCCCAATGATTGTGTGCCATGTGGCACATGTGGCAGTTTGATTGTTAAAAGGTTGGTTTGTGTGGGTCGAACCACTGATCTCCTGCTTGCTTTTTTCAATATCCACCAATATACCAAATGGTTTTCTTTGCTACATATACAGGCCTCCATTCTATTTAATGAATGATAATAGAAACGAATCACTATAAAAGGGGTCGGGTGGTTTGAACCTCCAGTGTGGAGGAATGATCTAGGTGGATATAGAAGAACTAAAAATTTTGAAGTCTTAGAACCTGACGGAATCAACATCATTGGAAGGAGGTTGCTGATATGATTCTGACGCAACTTGAATGGGCTTAAAAGGAGTTCGTATGTAGAAGTTATGTGCAGTCAAAGATTTCATCAAACAGGTGAATCAGACGTTCAAAAAGGTTAAAAATTGACTATCTAAATCCAAGCAAAAATGATTCCAAGTGGAAGAGCTTATCACCACGATTTTGACGCCGTTCGTTTCGCCTCGATCGGAGCTCATACGAGCAAGATATGTCTGGTCAAAGTTGAGGGTTAACCATGCTGACTAGACAGTACAATGATGACGTCAGCATGCTGACATGACAAACATGGTGGCAGTTATTGACGTGGTAGTTCTAGAGTTTGACACATGGCAGATGGCGGCATCTGAGTCAACAAATGATGTAGCAGGTCTAAACATGTGGACTAATCCAACGTGACATGTGTCACTGATAGAAGAATGAGGTAATGCTACATGGCCCAATGATTGGGTTCCACGTGGCACATGTGGCGGTTTGATTGTTAAAAGGTTCGTTTGTGGGGGTCCAAGCATTGACCTCCTACTTGCTATTTTCACTCTCCACCAATATACCGAGTGGCTTTCTTTCCTACATATACGGGCCTCCTTTCTATTTAAAGAATGATAATAGAAACGAATCCCTATAAAAGGAGGTCGGGTGGTTTGAAACCCTAGTGGGGAATAATGATCCAAATGAATATAGAAGACCGAAAAATTTTGCAGTCTCAGAACCTAACGGAATCAGCATCATTGGAAAGAGGTCACTGACACGATCCTAACACAACTTGAATGGGCTCAAAAGGAGTTCGTATACTGAAGTTATTGGCAGACAAAGGTTCGGTCAAATAGGCGAATCAGGCATTCAAAAAGGTGAAACATTGATTGTCTCAAATCCAAGTAAAAATTGATATGGCCAATCAAAGTTGAGGGTTGACCATGCTGACTAGACAGTACAATGACGACGCTAGTATGCTGACATGGTAGACACAGTGGCAGTTGTTGACGTGGTACGTCTAGAGTTTTACATGTGGCAGATGGCGGCATCTGAGTCAATAGATGATGTGGTAGGTCTGAAGATGTGGACCAATCCAATGTGACACATGTCACTGATGGAAGAATGAGGTAATGCCACGTGGCCCAATGATTGGGTACCACGTGGCACATGTGGTGGTTTGAGTGTTAAAAGGTTGGTTTGTGGGGGTCGAACTCCTGACCTCTTGCTTGCTATTTTCACTCTCCACCAATATACCAAGTGGCTTTCTTAAGTACATATATGAGCCTCCTTTCTATTTAAAGAATGATAATAAAAATGAATCCCTATAAGAGGGGGTCGGGTGGTTTGAACCCCCAATTGGGAATAATGACCCAGATGGATACAGAAGAACTAAATTTTTTGCAGTCTCGGAACCTAACGGAATCAACATCATTGGAAAGAGGTCGCTAACACGATCCTAACGCAACTTGAATGGCCTCAAAAGGAGTTCGTATGCAGAAGTTATGTGCAGTCAAAGGTTTGGTCAAATAGGGGAATCAGGTGTTCAAAAAGGTGAAAATTTGATTATCTCAAATCCAAGCAAAAATGATGCCAAGTCGAAGATCTCATCGCCATGATTGCAACACCGCTCATTTCGCCTTGATCGGAGCTCGTACGAGCAAGATATGGCCGGTCAAAGTTGAGGGTTGACCATGTCGACTAGATAGTACAATGATGACATCAGCATGCTAACATGGCAGACACACTGGTAGTTGTTGACGTGGTAGGTCCAGAGGTTGACATGTGGTAGATGGCGGCATCTGAGTCAGCAGATGACGTGGCACGTCTAAAGATGGCAAATCTAATGTGACACGTGTCACTGACGGACGAATGAGGTAATGACATGTGGCCTAATGATTGGGTGCCACATGGCACATGTTTTGGTTTGATTGTTAAATGGTTGGTTTTTGGGGTCGCACCTTTCTATTTTCACTCTCCACCAATATACCAAGCGGCTTTCTTTGCTACATATATGGGCTTCCTTTGTATTTAAAAAATCATAATAGAAACGAATCCTTATAAAAGGGGGTTGGGTGGTTTGAACCCCAAGTGGGAAGGAATGATCTAAATGGATCCAGAAGACCTAAAAATTTTGTAGTCTCAGAACCTGACGGAATCAGCTTCATTGGAAAGAGGTCACTGGCAGAATCCTAATGCAATCTGAACGGGCTCAAAAGGAGTTCGTATGCAGAAGTTATGTGCAGTCAAAATTTTGGTCAAATAGGCGAATCATGCATTCAAAAACGTGAAAAATTTATTGTCTCAAATCCAAGCAAAAATGATGCCAAGTCGAAGAGCTCCTCACCACAACTCTGACGTCGCTCGTTTCACCTTGATCGGAGCTTGTAGGAGCAAGAGATGGCCGGTAAAAGCTGGGGGTTGACCATGCTAACTAGATAGTACAATGATGACGTCATCATGGTAACATGGCAGACACAGTGGCAGTTGTTGGCATGACAGGTTTAGATGTTGACACATGGCAGATGGCGGCATCTGACTCAACAGATGACATGGCAGGTCTGAAAATGTGGACCAATCCAGCATGACACGTGTCACTGATGGACGAATAAGCGAATGCCACATAGCCCAATGATTAGGTGCCATGTGGCACATGTGGTGATTTACTTGCGAAAAGGTTGGTTTATGGGGGTCGAACCCCTGACCTCCTGCTTTCTATTTTCACTCTCCACCAATATACCAAGCGGCTTGCTTTGCTACATATATGGGTCTCCTTTCTATTGAATGAATGATAATAGAAACGAATCTCTATAAAAAGGGGTCGCGTTATTTGAACCCCAAGTGGGGAGAAATGATCTAGGTGGATATAGAAGATTGAATTCCTATAAAAGGGGCTCAAAAGGAGTTAGTATGCAGAAGTTATGTGCAGTCAAAGGTTCAGTAAAAAAGGTGAATCAGGAATTCAAAAAGGTAAAAAATTTATTGTCTCAAATTCTAAAAATGATGTAAAGTCGAACAGCTTGTCATCACGATTTCGACTCCGCTTGTTTCGCCTCGATTAGAGCTCATACAAGAAAGATATGGCCGGTCAAAGTTGAGGGTTGACCATGCTGACTAGATAGTACAATGATGACATCAACATGCTGACATGGCAAACACAATGGCAGTTCTTGACGTGACAGGTCCAAAGTTTGACGCGTGGTAGATGGCGGCATTTGAGTCAGAACATGACGTGGCAGGTATAAAGATTTGGACCAATCCAGCGTGACACGTGTCATTGACAGAAGAATGAGGTAATACCACATGGCCCAATGATTGGGTGCCACGTGACACATGTGGCGGTTTGATTGTTAAAATGTTGGTTTGTGGGGGTCGAACCCTTAACCCCCTGCTTGCTATTTTCACTCTCCACCAATATACCGAGCGGCTTTCTTTGCTACATATACGGGCCTCCTTACTATTTAAATAATAATAATAGAAATGAATCCTTATAGAAGGGTGTCGAGTGGTTTGAACCCATAGTGGAGAATAATGATCTGGATGGATGCAAAAGAATCACCATTGTTGGAAAGAGGTCGTTGACATGATCCTGATGCAACTTGAATGGGCTCAAAAGGAGTTCGTATGCAGAAGTTATGTGCAGTCAAAGGTTCAGTTAAATAGGTGAATCAGGCATTCAAAAAGGTGAAAAATTGATTGTTTCAAATCCAAGCAAAAATGATACCAAGTCGAAGAGCTCGTCGCCACCATTTCGACGATGCTCGTTTCGCCTCGATCGGACCTCATATGAACAAGATATGGCTCGTCAAAGTTGAGGGTTAACCATGATGACTAGACAATACAATGATGACATCAGCATGTTGACATGGAAGACACATTGGCAGTTGATGACGTGGTAGGTCCAGAGGTTGACAGGTCGTAGATGGTGGCATTTGAGTCAGCAGATGACATGGCCAATGATGAATGAAGTAACGCCACGTGGCCCAATGATTGGGTGCCACGTGGCACATGTGGCGGTTTGATTGTTAAAAGATTGGTTTGTGGGGGTCGAACCCCTGACCTCTTGCTTGCTATTTTCACTCTCCACGAATATACCAAGCGGCTTTCTTTGCTACATATATGGGCGTCCTTTCTATTTAAAGAATGATAATAGAAACGAATCCTTATAAAGGGGGTTGGGTAGTTTGTACCCCAAGTGGGGAGGAATGATCCAGGTGGATCCAGAAGATCAATTTTTTTTGTAGTTTGAGAACATGACGGAATTGGCATCATTGGAAAGAGGTTGTTGACACAATCCTAATGCAACTTGAAAGGTCTCAAAATGAGTTTATATGCAAAAGTTATGTGCAATCAAAGGTTCAGTCAACCCCTAGATCTGCTTTTAACTCTTCTTCCCGAGAAGCTTCTACTTCTAAGAAGAAAATTCAACTGTATGTTGAGGTTGAAGATGAAGCCTTAAATACTGGTCCTGATCCAGTTGCAAAGGACCACAGAGGTCGTCAAAAAGAAAAGGGGAAAGCTATTAATATTGATCATCCTTTTTGTAATATGGCCCATACTCTCCCTAGAGCTGAAACTCTAGAATGGTTCAAAGAACAAGAAACTTCTTTCTATCAGAATGGTAGATGGCCCCCGTTAAAAGGATGTTATAAGTCTCCTCAAGGGACTGTAGATTTATTTCAATATGCTTTTCAGCCAAAAACCTCTGAAGAGAAAGAGCCTTCCTTAGATTATAAACAAAGAAATTATATAGGAAGAATCTGTTCCCATCTTCAACAAAATCTTGATGATTGTTGTTCAGATGTGTTACATCTACGAGAAACTGTAGCCACTCTTCACCAAGACCTTAAAAAATGTGGCAATATAGTTGTTGAAAATAATTCTCATATCAAAGAAGTAGGAACTTATGTCCAACAGCTTTCTGTGAAAAGTGATCATGTACAGTCAACTCTTATTAAAGTTAGTACTTCTATAGAACAATTGGTTAACCTTGTACAGCCCTTAGGGAACCAACTAGATTCTGTGCAGAATAATGTTGTGTCTAGATTTGATAGAATAGATGATTCTTTACATGATTTGTCTTCTGCTTTAGACTGGTTAGTCAATGAAGAGAAAAAACTAGTATCCCATGCTTTGGTTGTCCCACAACCTATTACTCCAAAAGAAAAAAGAATTCAAAAAGGTTCTTCTTCTGTACATATGATGCAAACTACCTGTCCTGTTACTCCTTGGTACTTGGATATTGATCATGTTGAGGATCCCTATAACCTCATCCACAAATGGATCAACACTTTTATTATCATTAGTAGTCTATCTGGCACTACCCAAGCCAACATAGTCAGAATGGTTGTTTCCTATTTCTGGGGAATTCTAACTAATTGGTGGAATGGTGTCCTTGACACTGATAAAGATGCTCATGTATATAACAATATCATTATTGTTCTAGATGCCCAAGGTCAACCCTAGCAACAACAGCGTCCTGCTTTAAATTGTCTATTAGATTGGCTTGTCGATGAATTCTGTCCTGAATCCCTGTGTAAGCAAGAAAGAGTGCTTAAAGAACTTTTGTCTATGAAGTGTTGTGATCTTAAGGATTTCAAAAGGTATTCTGATGAGTTTCAAAAATTGTTGTATCAACTCAAGGATAAGAAAAAGCTTGAGGTTGCAAAAACCAAATACCTCGAAGGTCTTCCTTATAATTTGGCCGATAAAGTCTTAAATTACCTTGATATAAGAGAAATCCCTTTTGAAAATTGTCCTATTTCTGATCTTATCCAATATGCTAAAGAGCAAATTCTCCAGTTTATTGACCATTGCAAATATCAACAAAAATTTGCCAGGCATGAGGCTCAACGCGTTGCCCCGTCTTTTATAAATACCTATGGATGTAATCCTTTCACTCGTTCCCAGCGCAAGCAATGCAAGAAACATAAGAAACATCAGCTTTCTTTCCAAAAGCATACTTTTCCTCGCAAGCATTCTTATGCCCCTAAGCATTGCTTTATGCATCGCTGCTCTCAGCCTCGTCCTGCTGCCAATCAAATTATTTGCTATATTTGTAATAAACCTGGTCATAAGGCTCCTGATTGTACCTGTAAGAACAAAGCTGTCAAAGCTGTTTATACTGATCCTGCCGTAGCCGCGTGGTGGGATGTCATCGATGAAGATGAAGATTTACATTTGCAAGATGATATCTTTGAACCCATCTTTGAAGAGCACGAATACGAAGATGAAGAGGAAGATGCTTTAGAAGATCTTGCAGATACCCTTCGTGATGCTGAGCAACAGCTTGACTTTTATGAAGATACTGAGCCTTCTGTTCTGATGAACCATACCTAGTGTTGGTTTTTTCCCAGACTGGATGCTTATTCCCAGATTTCCCTACAAGGTAGCCATCAGTGATCAACAGGATCTCTGGGCCAGGGGCCAACAGTGTAGGAGATAGACTCTATATTTTATCTCCTCTTCTTCTTCAAGCTCTGCAAGACCTAGGGGGGTATTCCCTACTCAGCATCCATGAGATACGCATACAAGGATTGGGATGCTGTTAGAAAGCAGATAAGTCCTCCTGTAAGTAGACCAAAACTGAAAGATAAGAGCAAAGGGGCTAGCTTTGGGCCTATTTGCAGTTGTAGACAGAGGACTGAGGATCCTAAAACTAATTCTAATGTCCTAATGGTTGTTTTAGAGTTTGATTATGATTTTAAGTTTGGATGCAAAGCTGGACATGGTTGTAACACAAACACAAAGCAAGATTGGTGCCTATCCAGGGCCTGGAGTCAGTAGACATACACCTGTGAATGATCAGCATGAATAGCTAAAACTGGATTTCAGGGGGATACATATGATACCTGCCTTACAGATATCTCCCAACACAGAGTGTTAAGTTATCTCTACTTATGGCATCCCTACTGCAGTATACCCTTCCCAATGTTTAATCTGAAAACAGTTTAATCTACCTTTGAGCAGAAGTTAAAAGATCAGACATTCAACACAGGAATTCTATGTTCTAGAGTCTCAACATTCCTTAAATACCCAGACTCAGAAGAAAGATACATGCAATACTGGAGACAGAATTAACAAAACACATGCTAACATAGCATTTCTCATATAAGATTAATCATGAAATCAGTGGGTTCATGCCAAAACATACAACAAGAGATACATAAACTCACAGGTTTAGCTGTACAGAGCAACCAAAATGAACTGTATTGTGTTACAGAGCCAAAATGTTCAACTTTCAACAACCTCTAAAAATGGTAACACAGTCTGCTTATAATAGCCAGAGAGTGTACCACAGCAATTAATTACATGCCTATTTTCAAAAAATCTGCCAGATACAGTCCTCAGAAGGAATGGCACTCAGAAAATGTTAATGCAGCAGACAAAGGGGGGCCTCGAGCCACGCGCCACTATCTGGAAGTCTTCATGTCAAAAATCCGGTACCTAACTATGCAACAACTCGCCCATGCCCCAGCATAGTAGCCATTAAGGGCCTTAACCACCCGTGGTCGCTAGAAAACCGTCGCTGCAGTCAAAATGAGGCTTCCCGCCAAAACGCCTCCTTCGCAGGTTCAAAAATAATGCAAGGGGAAAAATCCCACATGCATGGTGTGGGGACAACTTCGACGCTTTAAAAGCATAGTCGCATACATACCAAGTGTCGAGCGTTTTGCCGCGCTCGACACACGACCCTTCGCCCACAACCCATCGCCATGACATACATTATCGGCCTACCCCACAAATCTCCTGCCGATCACAGCGGTCTCGTCGATGCCTATTTCACATTCCTTGTCTGTCGGTGAGACCAAAACCATCGGCGAGCAACAAAAAACCTATGCCGATGTCAAAGGTTATGCCGATGGCCATCCAAAACATTGCCAAGTCGTTCCCTCGGCGAGACATTACCCATCGGAGCAATGAGAAACTCCCTGGCCGACCACACTGCTCACCCCGATACACTCATCCTCTGTCGGCGAGACCCACGCCGATGACATCCTCGTCGGCCAAACACTTTCCATCGGCAGACCCTCCAACGGCTAGCCCGATCTCAAAAGTCTCACCGATCGCCAAATCCTACATACTCCACCGTCGGTCAAACCGAACACAAAGTCATCCCGATGGCATTCCCCATCGGGGTGACTTCCTTCTATCGGCGAACCACAAAACACATTGGCCGATCACAGTAGTCTTACCGATGCCAAATGTCAACCCCACTTTCCTCGGTAAGACACACGCCGATGAATCTTATCGGCCAGACGCTACACTGTCGGCCCAACATCTGACCACTCACCCGATAGCTCCCACTCCTGCCGATGAATACATGACTTACCCCGGTCGGCAAGACCAACACCATCGGTAGAACAACAATCTCATTCACCAATAGCACAAAGTCTCAGCGATGGAAGAAGACATCGTGCTATCAACATGATCGCTAAGACACAACACAAACTCATGCCGATGAAGAGGGAAACCTAGGGTTTGAAGGAGGAAACCCTCCAACAAACAAGCTCAGCCTCCAGGTCAAAACGAGTGCCAACACTGGCTTCGAATGGGGACGTGCAGGTGAAAACCTGCAGCGAGAACCAGATCTCCAGGTAGACCAGGCAAAAAACCAAAAAGCATGAACTGTACAAGGCATTTACACTATATACATGTTTTTTACAAATGTGCACAGCGACAAGTCATCTATGCAAAATAGAACTTAAGGAATTGGCCATGCACAGGCAATTCCAGAACTTCACCATCTAGGGCCTGGAGGAAATAAGAATCCTCCTCATGAGCACTGCAAATCTGATATGGGCCCATCCATAAGGGTTCAAATTTACCATGTTTACCCTTGTCCTGATCTTTTGCATTCCATATGAGCACCAGATCATTGACCTAAAATTTCCTTTTAGTAGCTCTCCTGTCAAACTGATATTTCACCTCTTGTTGTCTCTTGAGATTGATCTGGTGGGCTTTCCTTCTGTCTTCATCCAGTGCAACTAGCTGGTTCACCCTTTCTGTCATGGAGTCTTCAATCTCCTCATCATTTTCCTGGATGAATCTGTAAACTGGTAGGAGATTGTTTATGGGCAATCTGGCTGATGCACCATATACTAGCTCAAAGGGTGACATCCCAATAGCCCTTTTTACTGTCACTCTGTCAGCCCATATGGCTAACTTCAATTTTGAGTCCCAAGCTCTCTTGTTCTTGTCCAGTATCCTCTTGATAATTTTCATGATGCTTTTATTGCTTGATTCTGCTTGACCATTCCCTTGTGGGTGATATGGTGATGCATATGATAGATTTATCCCATACCTGTTGCAAAAATCAACAAATTCACCTGATCTGAAGCACATAGCATTATCAGTGACTATCTTGAATGGTACTCCAAACCTGATGATAATATTTTCTAGCATGAAATCTGTCACCACCTTACTTGTACCTCTCTTAGTTGGAATGGCCTCAATCCATTTGGTAAAGTAATCAGTTGCCACCAAAATCCAACTGTGTCCCCCACTTGATTTGTCTGCAATTTCCCCTATGAAGTCAATTCCCCATTGCTGAAATGGAGCATCCACAGTTACAGTCCTGAGGGGTAAAGCACCATCATATTTCAACTTTCCTGAAAATCTTTGGCAAGGGTCACACTTCCTCACTAACCTTTGTGCATCTGAAAAGAGAGTAGGCCACTAATATCCTGCTCTGAGAATCTTATGAGCTGTTGTTTGGGCAGTATAATGTCCACCACACAATCCTTTATGCATATCATTCAAAACATTGTTAGCTACATCTTCATCCACACATCTCAGCAGCACACCATCAGGGTTTTTCCAGTATAGCTCACCTTGAACAATAATATACCTGATTGCATGTAACTTTAAAGTCCTCTTTTGACTGTCACTGAAACGGGAAGGACAATTCAGATTTTGCAAGTAGTATATAATGTCCTTGTACCATTCAGATCTTGATACATTTACATTCTCATTTTGGACTACATTAACTTGGCATGCTTCCAAGTTTGACTGTGCCATCATCTTGGCTAATCCTTGCCCTCTTACCAACTTGGTAATTTGTATTTCTATGTTGAACTCCTGCAGTTTGTTTATCCATCTACACCTTCTTCCAGTCACTTCCTGTTGAGTGAAAATGTCTTTGACTGCTGCATGGGGTACATATGCAATTATATATGATCCTACCAAGTATGGTCTGAAACTTTTGATGGCTCGGACTAGTGCATATGCCTGTTTTTCCATAATATCATATTTCAACTCAGAAGCTTGCAAGGACATACTGAAGAAAGCTATGAGCTGTTCAAAACCATCTTCATTTTTCTATAGCAAACATGCAGCAATAGTATGAAAGGAAGCAAATGAAAATACTTGGAATGGCCTAGAAAAATTAGGAGATTTAAGAACAGGGGCCATCTTGATTGCCTCTTTGATACTCTGAAATGATTCAATTGCTTCACTTTCCCAGTGGACAGTTGCATCCTTCTTCATCATCTTGGAAATGTTCCTTGTGGTTTCTGCAAAGTTGGGAACAAATCTCCTAACAAAATTTATCTGTCCAAAGAAGGACTGAACTCCTTTTACAGTTTTTGGCATTTGAATTCTGTCAATAGCAGCCACTCTCTCTGGATCTATCCTGACTCCATCCTTGGAAACAATGTGCCCTAGGAGTTTTCCTTCAACCACCCCAAAAGCACATTTCTTTGGATTTAAAGAAATGCCATACTCTAGTGCTCTTATGAAAATCTGCTCCAGATGCAAACAATATTGCTCTTCTTTCTTTGAATAAGCAGTCAGATCATCTTGATACACAGCCAGGATTGAATCAATCAACCCTGCAAAAGCAACATCCATTGCTCTTTGAAATGTAGCACCTGCATTGGTTAGTCCAAAGGGCATTCTAACATACACATAAGTTCCCCATGGGGTGGTGAAGGCAGTCTTATACTGTTCTGATTCCTTTACCTTCACCTGATTATAACCTGAAAATCCATCCATCATGGATAAGAGTTCACAACCAGTCACTCTCTGTAACATAGCTTCCATATTAGGCAGTGGATAGTTATCCTTTAAAGAGGATACATTCAAGTTCCTGAAATCAACACAAAGCCTAATATCACCATTCTTTTTTCTGACTGGGACAAGGTTAGACACCCAAGTTGAATGTCTGATTGGCACAATTATTCCAGCCTCCCTAAGCTTTTTAAGTTCTTCCTGCATCTTTGGAGCTAAGGTAGGATTAATAGGTCTTTGCCTCTGTCTGAATGGCTTAGCTCCCGGCTTCAATGGGATCTCATGCTGGAATAAATCTTCCCTATAGGCTTTTAGGTCCTCATATGACCAAGCAAAAACATGTTTGTACCTTTTCAGTAATGCAATCGGCATACTCCTGATGTGTGGTTTGAGTTGTTTACCAATATATACTTTCTTGGGGGTCTGAGATGTTCCCAAATTTATCTCTTCTAAATCCTCCTTGTCTGTGGGAGATGTCTTTGTGACCAATTGGTCTCTACTGTCAAAAGCTCTTTCCAAAGCTACCAACCCTCTAGGGATTTTATTAGTCTTCAATTGAATTATCTCTTTTCCCACAAGAGTTTCTTTTCCATCTATAGTCTCTACAAAAGCTTGGAAATCAATTTCTTGATTCTCATATTCATCTATGCAGTGCAAAAATTTTAACAAGTCCCTATCATCATTAAACACTTGCCAACTGCATATGTTTTCTGGTACTGCAGGCCTAATTTTAACTTCTACATTTGTAACATCTGACAGAGTGATGTCATCTGGCCTTATTGCAACATTAGCTAAGAAATCAGCCATAACATTCTTTGATCTCTCTACCCAGCCTATTGAAAATGCATCAAATAGTTCAATGGTATCCCAAACAGCATGCTTGTATTGTTTCAACCTTTTATTTTTTGAAGCATACCTATCTCTAATTTGGGATACAATCAGCTCAGAATCCCCAAATACTCTTAGCATTTTGATTCCATGTTTAAGAGCAATATTTAGGCCTAAGAGTAAAGCCTCATATTCTGCAATGTTGTTTGTGCAAACAAACCTCAGCAAGAAAGAGAATTTGAGGAGCTTACCAGTTGGAGACAGGAAAACAACTCCAGCTCCAGAGCCTTCTTTTGCACAAGCTCCATCAAAAAACATGGTCCACAAACCTTGCTGATCCAATTCTTCAATGCAGACATTTTTCTTCTTATCTTCTCTATCATCTGAGACAACCTTGAAGTTATCACAGTCAGTGTTTACAAAGCATATCTGTTCCTCTGCTTCTTGGTCTTCCACTGTCTCTGATGATCTTTGTTCTCTGATTAGCTTAACATCCCTGCCATTCATTGGAATCATGGCATATGACAGGTCCAGCTGCATACTTCCACCAATTAGTGCTGCCCATCTTCTTGACAACAACATACCATACTGTGGCTTGATGTCAACCACTGTTATATTCATTTTATATCTCTTTTCAGGAAATGCTGCCAGTTTGAAATCTACATCCTTCATGATTCCAATAACTGGTACCTCTCTGGCATCCATAGCATAACATTTTCCACATGCCTTGTCAATTTTCAATCCAGCTTGTTGCATGATGGCCAAAGGCATGACATTTGTAGATGCTCCAGAGTCAAGCATACAATTTCTGATTATTTTTCCATTTATAACCAGGGAAACATAAAATGGTTCCACTTGTGAAGGACACTTTGTCATAGTCACTCCTAGATAAACCTCAGGAGCCTCATCTTCTTCATTACATATGACATGTTTCTCACCCTGGGTCTGAGCATTTTGTTTAGCTTGAAAAGGTACCCCTGAAATTAGGGATATTGTCCTATTCTTAATTTCTTCCACTTTCATCAGTTCCATAAGTGGAACAGAGACTTTTACCTGGGAGAGGACTTGAGCTATATCAAATGGAACATAATTTTGTATAACAGTTGTAGCTTGCTCCACAATCTTGTTTTTATCCTAAACTGATTTAGCTTTTACTTTCATAGTTCCCTGATCATCATTCTTGTCTTGGGAACCTTTACCTTGATCTTCAGCCTGAGGGATTCTAATTTCTGGTCCTTGAGATTCATGACCTATTCTATGTCTGAAATTCTATTTATTATTAACCCACTGCCTTTTTTGTAATTCCATCCCCTTATTACCATGCACTGGCTGTCCTATAGTAACATCTTTTGGCTGATGTGGGCTGCTTACCTAATTTTTACCTCTGAGATTGTAGTTGCTCTTAACTTGAGCAACTGCTGCAGCTGTGAAGGCCCTAATTTCCTCATCAGAAGGTCGTTGTAAGTTACTCAGAAAATTGTGTGAGTTCTGAGCATAGGCATAGTTAACTTCATCATCTTCATCATATGGGAACTATTGGCAGCCCTGAGTTCCATCATTTGTACTCTCATCAGCATCATAAAGAGTGTATCCATTGCTTATGGACATCATATTTACATCATCATCTTGCACATAATGTGGCTCATTGCATTCATTACAAGATGTAGTATTATCACACAAGGACTGAGCAATCATACACTGTGACTGTGAATGTGGCATCTGACAAATTATACACCATGGAGTATTATCAACAATATTTAAAGCTTTCTTTAGAGGATCAGGAGTTTCTTTGACATGTTGAGCTCTTTGATTTGTGTTGTTACGTGGGAATATAGGTTTACCATCATGCCAATTGGTATTATAAGGCATATCATGTAATGATGGCCTCTTTTCCTGCCTTTGATAGACTTGCCTATCAGGACCTATCCCTTTTTCACTTCTAGCTAATCTATAACTTAGGTCCTTAACTACATTTGCCAATTTGTCTATCTTATCTTCAGGGGCAGATGTATTACCTTGAGTGTTCTGAGGCTTGTTTGGATTCTGCAGAATTTTCACATCATCCCTTCTGTTAGTCTTGCCTGATGCTTTCCTGTTGTTCTTAATATTTACTGCAATTCTGAAAGCATCCCTGAGAGTAGCAGGGCTTTTATCTCTTAATCCATATGCAGTTTTTGCATCAAAGGCATTGATATACAATATTATGCACATTGGTTCATTTGGCCTCATGTGATGTGGCAATTTGTTTAACACTTTAGTAAATCTTGCATTAAAATCTGCAACCTACTCATTTGACCCTTTAGTGATACTGGTGAATTCATTCACAAAAAAGCTAGGGTCAGTTTTGTCACCATATTGCTCCTTGAACATCCTTTTAAAATCATCCCATGATGAAATACTCCTGTCAAGCAGATTCTTGTACCATTCCCTTGCCTCATCTACTAAGGATTGCATGAATGACTTCATGAAAACATCCTCATGTTTAACCTCAAAGTTATCCATGACATTTTGAAAAGCTTTTAGGTGATCTTCTCCTGACACAGTGTTGTTTCCTGAAAATTTAGGCACTTGCAGCCTCAGATGCTTATTAATGGGGTTAGGATACCTAGGAATACCATCAAATAACAGCTGTCTGAATCTATCTAGCTGCATTGGCTGTCTGTTTAACTGATTAACATTAATATTTCTGTTTGCATTCTGGTTTCTTACATTGTTCAGTGGTATCCTAGCATCATTCACATTTTGTCTCTCATCATTATGCTGATGTTGCACTTCATTTCTCTGTTGATGTCTCTGCACATTTGCATTCTCAAGGGTAGGAATTGAATTATTCTGGGCAGTCCTCAAAGCTTGCACTTTCTTCCTCAAGTCATCTCTGATTGATATTGCCTGCTGATATTCAAACTTGGCCCTTAAGCTCCTAATTTCATCAGCTAGTTCTTCCTCACTGGGCCTAGAGGAGGATGGTTTTACCATATTCTGATCATCATCTTCATCATCCCTCAGAGACTCAGCCTCTTCAAACCTTTCACTAGGGTCTAGAAATGGGCATTCTTGGAACACCTCTGACCTCATTCTCATGTTACCACCCTGTTGCTTCTCATATGCACCCTGAATATCAGCTTCTGCATTTGAAAAGTAAGGTACTGTCTTGTCTGAAGACCTTGGATTGTCTTGCATATCATAATTTTTTCTGGGGGAACCCTCACGATTGACTGAGACAGCTCCCTTTCTTCTGTACATCATTCTTCTTGTTACTGGTAACTCTTCAAATAAAGGATTTTGTTGGGATCTTCTCCCCTGCATATAAATTTTACTTTGACCGGTTGGGAGATTACTTCGGAGTTGCCACCTATTACTAGGAACTGTTTTCTTTTTGTAAATCAGGGTTCTTTCACAATTTCCCCAGTGGAGTCGCTAATTTTTGTTAGTTTTTTCCCAGACTGGATGCTTATTCCCAGATTTCCCTACAAGGTAGCCATCAGTGATCAACAGGATCTCTAGGCCAGGGGCCAACAGTGTAGGAGATAGACTCTATATTTTATCTCCTCTTCTTCTTCAGGCTCTGCAAGACATAGGGGGGTATTCCCTACTCAACATCCATGAGATACGCATACAAGGATTGGGATGCTATCAGAAAGAAGATAAGTCCTCCTGTAAGTAGACCAAAACTGAAAGATAAGAGCAAAGGGGCTAGCTTTGGGCCTATTTGCAGTTGTAGACAGAGGACTGAGGATCCTAAAACTAATTCTAATGTCCTAATGGTTGTTTTAGAGTTTGATTATGATTTTAAGTTTGGATGCAAAGCTGGACATGGTTGTAACACAAACACAAAGCAAGATTGGTGCCTATCCAGGGCCTGGAGTCAGTAGACATACACCTGTGAATGATCAGCATGAATAGCTAAAACTGGATTTCAGGGGGATACATATGATACCTGCCTTACAGATATCTCCCAACACAGAGTGTTAAGTTATCTCTACTTATGGCATCCCTACTGCAGTATACCCTTCCCAATGTTTAATCTGAAAATAGTTTAATCTACCTTTGAGCAGAAGTTAAAAGATCAGACATTCAACACAGGAATTCTATGTTCTAGAGTCTCAACATTCCTTAAATACCCAGACTCAGAAGAAAGATACATGCAATACTGGAGACAAAATTAACAAAACACATGCTAACATAGCATTTCTCATATAAGATTAATCATGAAATCAGTGGGTTCATGCCAAAACATACAACAAGAGATACATAAACTCACAGGTTTAGCTGTACAGAGCAACCAAAACGAACTGTATTGTGTTACAGAGCCAAAATGTTCAACTTTCAACAACCTCTAAAAATGGTAACACAATCTGCTTATAATAGCCAGAGAGTGTACCACAGCAATTAATTACATGGCTCTTTTCAAAAAATCCGCCAGATACAGTCCTCAGAAGGAATGGCACTCAGAAAATGTTAATGCAGCAGACAAAGGGGGGCCTCGAGCCACGCGCCACTATCTGGAAGTCTTCATGTCAAAAATCTGGTACCTGACTGTGCAACAACTCGCCCATGCCCCAGCACAGTCACCATTAAGGGCCTCAACCACCCGCGGTCACTAGAAAACCGTCGCTGCAGTCAAAATGAGGCTTCCCGCCAAAACGCCTCCTTCGCAGGTTCAAAAATAATGCAAGGGGAAAAATCCCACATGCATGGTGTGGGGACAACTTCGACGCTTTAAAAGCATAGTCGCATACATACCAAGTGTCAAGCGTTTTGCCGCGCTCGACACATGACCCTTCGCCCACAGCCCATCGCCATGACATAAATTATCGGCCTACCCCACAAATCTCCTACCGATCATAGCGGTCTCGCCGATGCCTATTTCACATTCCTTGTCTGTCGGTGAGACCAAAACCATCGGCGAGCAACAAAAAACCTACGCCGATGTCAAAGGTTACGCCGATGGCCATCCAAAACATTGCCAAGTCGTTCCCTCGGCGAGACATTACCCATCGGAGCAACGAGAAACTCCCTGGCCGACCACACTGCTCACCTCGATACACTCATCCTCTGTCGGCGAGACCCACGCCGATGACATCCTCGTCGGCCAAACACTTTCCATCGGCGGACCCTCCAACAGCTAGCCCGATCTCAAAAGTCTCGCCGATCGCCAAATCCTACATACTCCACCGTCGGTCAAACCGAACACAAAGTCATCCCGATGGCATTCCCCATCGGGGTGACTTCCTTCTATCGACAAACCACAAAACACATTGGCCGATCACAGTAGTCTTACCGATGCCAAACGTCAACCCCACTTTCCTCGGTAAGACACACGCCGATGAATCTTATCGGCCAGTCGCTACACTGTCGGCCCAACATCTGACCGCTCACCCGATAGCTCCCACTCCTGCTGATGAATACATGACTTACCCCGGTCGGCAAGACCAACACCATCGGTAGAATAACAATCTCATTCACCGATAGCACAAAGTCTCAGTGATGGAAGAAGACACCGTGCTATCAACATGATCGCTAAGACACAACACAAACTCACGCCGATGAAGAGGGAAACCTAGGGTTTGAAGGAGGAAACCCTCCAACAAACAAGCTCAGCCTCCAGGTCAAAACGAGTGCCAACACCTGGAGAAATAGCCGTGGTCGTGGAAGCCGTAGAGGTCGTAATTCTTTCCGTCTTTGCATTATGAAGAAGATCCTCCAGCTTTTGCTTCACAATACCCTCAGATCTGCCATTTATCTAATTCTTAGTCATAGATCTGAGAAGTTTACTAAGAAGCGAAGAACTTCTAGTTCTGTAGGGTTTCACTTCGGTGTTTGGATTTGAGAATTTATACCCGTTATTCATTTGTTGTTAAGGGTTTTCTGTTATCTCTCCTGTCAAACCCCTGTAAGTTCTCTCAGTATCATCCAACTTCTCATCTATAAATAGAATGGCAGAATTTCAAGGATTTTCTCATCCTGCTACAGGAATCGAAAGAGTTAATGAAGCTTTCTTTGAAGGTATGTTTGAGCATCCTCCTCAATATGATAGCGATGACAGTATTGGCATAGGCTATTCTGAGTATTCTTCTGATAATAGTTGTTGTAGTGTTAGTGAGTCGATGATAGATACTCTTAGTACAGAGTCTTTAAGTGCTGATGAGTTTGCAGCACGTCCTCCTATGTTATGTTCCTGTGAAAATAATACTCCTCGCTCTTGTCCTTGTAATCCTCCTGTGTCTTGTTCTTGTAAACCTAATCCTACTATGTGTCTATTCCCTTCTTTTGATAACCAGACCTTTCCTACTTCTTCTGTTCATCTTGTTACCCCTGTCGAAAAAGATGTGTTTGTCTACAAAGTCTTTTGTTTATATTTGTTTATGTATACCTTATTACCTGTTTTATCCTTCCAAAAAACTCTCTCTAAAGGGATGAAGTATACGGTTACGTCTATTTTCCCTATTATTAGTACATGTATTCGTGGTATTTCCTATATGTATACTACCTTTCTTGATCTTGGATCTTCTATCAGTCTCTGTAAAAATTATGTCTGCCCTTTTGTCTTATGGTATTCTCAGCTATTGCGAATTAAGACTTTAGGTACTTGTTCTGACCTTAGGAAAGTGCACCGCAATCTTATCTTGTACATCAAAACGTATCCTATATCATGTAGATTTTGGCTTTCTGATGACATCCCTTGTGATATTCTATTAGGTAGAGATGTCTTAACCTCCTTCTTTCCCCTTACTATCTATTCTGATCATGTGATGGTAATGTTCAATGGAATCCCTAACACCATTTCTTTTATCCCTCCATCACCATTGCTACCATCTGTCTATATGATCCACACATCTGATAGTGTCGGCAATCTTCTTCCTGAAGACCCTACTGACTCTTATCCTTCTAAAAAACTCTCTCTAAAGGGATGAAGTATACGGTTACGTCTATTTTCCCTGTTATTAGTACAAGTATTCGTGGTATTTCCTATATGTATACTACCTTTCTTGATCTTGGATCTTCTATCAGTCTCTATAAAAATTATGTCTGCCCTTCTGCCTTATGGTATTCTCAGCTGTTGCGAATTAAGACTTTAGGTACTTGTTCTGACCTTAGGAAAGTGACTTGCAATCTTATCCTGTACATGAAAACGTATCCTATATCATGTAGATTTTGGCTTTCTGATGATATCCCTTGTGATATTCTGTTAGGTAGAGATGTCTTCACCTCCTTCTTTCCCCTTACTATCTATTCTAATCATGTGATGGTAACATTCAATGGAATCCCTGACACCATTTCTTTTATCCCTCCATCACCATTGCTACCATCTGTCTATATGATCTGCACGTTTGATAGTGTCGGCAATCTTCTTCCTGAAGACCCTGCTGACTCTACTTTACGACGACTCCGAGATCTTCCTCAGGAATGCAAGAAGTTGATTATTGAGAAATATCTTTATTCTCATGATTATCCTGCTATTTTGAATGATCATTACGCATGGGACAATCTCTCTGTGGATCTTGAAAACCATGAAATCACCGTCTGGACTTCAGCTGTTACACGCAGCAATATTCTTCTGATCAAAGCTTTTGCCAGGAAATATAAGCTAGTCATAGTCAATATCAGTTGCCGAGCTATCATGATGGATTTTCCTTTGGGGGTCTATTCTTATGATACCTTCGTCAGAGTATTAACCCCTCCGTGCAAGATTCTTTTATCTCAGCTCACTCTGTCCAAAGGAAGACCTCAATTGGACACGTTGCACCATATCCTTGATCTTTGTTTTGAGTTTTCTCATTGTTTCCTTGAGTGGCATATAGCGCATAGTCACACTCTTCTAGTTGGTAATTGGTATCAACACAACTGGATTAAGCATTCCTATGCTTACAAGTATATTTCGCCTTCTCCAATTACACCGGACCTCCCTGCATACAACCTCTTGGATTCTCGCAGCCGTCTTCTTCTCGACCATGGCTGATCCTCTGCAGCCAGCGCGGTGGACCTATATATTCTGTATATTGTATATTCTGTATATATGGTGTGTCTCCATCAGTTTTGTAAATGGCTGTCATTCTCTAAAAGTGATTCCCCGACATTACTTTTGTAAAAGGATTGTCACTGTCTACTTTTCCTGCATGATATACCTCCTTCACTGATTTACCCGGTATAGTCGGTTCGCTTCTCTTTTACCTGCTTTCTAGGTCATTAGATTGCTATAAATAACCCATTGTGGAAGCATAAGAGGGAGCAGATTGAGTTTTAGAGTTTTAGAGAGTCTTATGCCAATACTGTCATCACTGTCATATTGAGGAGGATGCTCAAACATACCTTCAAAGAAAGCTTCATTAACTCTTTCGATTCCTGTAGCAGGATGAGAAAATCCTTGAAATTCTGCCATTTTGTTTATAGATGAGAAGTTGGATGATACTGAGAGAACTTACAAGGGTTTGACAGGAGAGATAACAGAAAACCCTTAACAACAAATGAATAACGGGTATAAATTCTCAAATCCAAACACCGAAGTGAAACCCTACAGAACTAGAAGTTCTTCGCTTCTCAGTAAACTTCTCAGATCTATGACTAAGAATTAGATAAATGGCAGATCTCCTATCCTAGGACTCAGAAGAGGCTATTCTAAGTATTCTTTTGATAATAATTGTTGTAGTGTTAGTGAGTCGATGATAGATCCTCTTAGTACAGAGTCTTTAAGTGCTGATGAGTTTGCAGCATGTCCTCTTGTGTTATGTTCCTGTGAAAATAATACTCCTCGCTCTTGTTCTTGTAATCCTCCTGTGTCTTGTTCTTGTAAACCTAATCCTACTGTGTGTTTATTCCCTTCTTTTGATAACCAGACCTCTCCTACTTCTTCTGTTCATCTTGTTACCCCTGTCGAAAAAGATGTGTTTGTCTACAAAGTCTTTTGTTTATATTTGTTTATGTATACCTTATTACCTATTTTATCCTTCCAAAAAACTCTCTCTAAAGGGATGAAGGATACGGTTACGTCTATTTTCTCTATTATTAGTACAAGTATTCATGGTATTTCCTATATGTATATTACCTTTCTTAATCTTGGATCTTCTATCAGTCTCTGTAAAAATTATATCTGCCCTTCTGCCTTATGGTATTCTCAGCTGTTGCGAATTAAGACTTTAGGTACTTGTTCTGACCTTAGCAAAGTGACCCGCAATCTTATCCTGTACATCAAAATGTATCCTATATCATGTAGATTTTGGCTTTCTGCTGATATCCCTTATGATATTCTGTTAGGTAGAGATGTCTTAACCTCCTTCTTTCCCCTTACTATCTATTTTGATCATGTGATGGTAACGTTCAATGGAATCCCTGACACCATTTCTTTTATCTCTCCATCACCATTGCTACCATCTGTCTATATGATCCGCACGTTTGATAGTGTCAGCAATCTTCTTCCTGAAGACCCTGCTGACTCTGCTCTACGACGACTCCGAGATCTTCCTCAGGAATGCTAGAAGTTGATTATTGAGAAATATCTTTATTCTCATGATTATCTTGCTATTTTGAATGATCATTACGCATGGGACAATCTCTCTGTGGATCCTGAAAACCATGAAATCACCGTCTAGACTTCAGCTGTTACACACAACAATATTCTTCTGATCAAAGCTTTTGCCAGCAAATATAAACTGGTCACAGTCAATATCAGTTGCCAAGCTATCATGATGGATTTTCCTTTGGGGGTCTATTCTTATGATACCTTCATCAGAGTATTAACCCCTCCGTGCAAGATTCTTTTATCTCAGCTTACTCCGTACAAAGGAAGAACTCAATTGGACACGCTGCACCATATCCTTGATCTTTGTTTTGAGTTTTCTCACTATTTCCTTGAGTGGCATATAGAGCATAGTCACACTCTTCTGGTTGGTAATTGGTATCAGCACAAATGGATTAAGCATTCCTATGCTTACAAGTATATTTCACCTTCTCCAATTACACCGGACCTCCCTGCGTACAACCTCTTGGATTCTCGCAGCCATCTTCTTCTCAACTATGGCTGATCCTCTGCAGCCAGCGTGGTGGACCTGTATATTCTGTATATTGTATATTCTATATATTGTATATTCTATATATTGTATATTCTGTATATATGGTGTGTCTCCATCAGTTTTGTAAATGGCTGTCATTCTCTAAAAGTGATTCCCTAACATTACTTTTGTAAAAGGATTGTCACTGTCTACTTTTTTGGCATGATATACCTCCTTCACCAGTTTACCTAGTATAGTCGGTTCGCTTCTCTTTTACCTGCTTTCTAGGTCATTAGATTGCTATAAATAACCCATTGCGGAAGCATAAGAGGGAGCAGATCAAGTTTTAGAGTTTTAGAGAGTCTTAGAGAGTCTTAGCATTGTCATAAGTTTTCAAAGACAAGAGTACCATTATCTCTGGTTTGCTCTTGCATGCTTTGTAATCTCTTTTGCATTCAAGAATAACAGAAGCCATAACCATTCGGCCATCAGCCTCCGCCGCTGTTCTTCTAGATCTTCTCCTTTATACTCGTACTCGTACTCTCACAACAAATTGGTATTAGAGCGTGAAATCTAGCAAGAAAAAATTGGTATCAGAGCATGAAATCCAGTGAGAAAAAATTGGTCATTAGATTGCTATAAATAACCCATTGTGGAAGCATAAGAGGGGGCAAATTGAGTTTTAGAGTTTTCGAGAGTCTTAGCATTGTCATAAGTTTTCAAAGTCAAGAGTACCATTATCTCCAGTTTGCTCTTGCATGCTTTGTAACCTCTTTTGCATTCAGGAATAACAGAAGTCGTAACCATTCAGCCATCAGCCTCCACCACTGTTCTTCTAAGATCTTCTCCTTCATACTCGTACTCGTACTATGTATAGCACAAATATGGTGTAATGACCCCGTTGTAATCCCGACCTGCACAGTGATCCTGTGCGGCCACGTACGCTGGTGGGTCCTTGAGGCTAGGTGGTTGTGCACTGTGCCAACTAGCTGGTCCTCTACCCCTTAATGCCAAGAATGGCGCCATTCACTAACATCTCGAGGTTTTGGTGCAATGGTAGTTCTTAATGGTATCAGAGCCAAGGTCTTTGGTTCGATTCTCAGCGGAGCGTGGTGGGTGTAATGACCCCGTTGTAATCTCGACCTGCACAGTGATCCTGTGCGGCCACATACGCTGGTGGGTCCCTGAGGCTAGGTGGCTGTGCACTGTGCCAACCAGCTAGTCCTCTACCCCTTAACGCCAAGCAAGGTGCCATTCATTAACATCTCGAGGTTTTGGCGCAATGGTAGTTCTGATACCAATTTTTTGAGAGTACGAGCACAAGTATGAAGGAGAAGATCTTAGAAGAATAGAGGTGGAGGCTGATGGCTGAATGGTTACGGCTTCTGTTATTCCTGAATGCAAAAGAGATTACAAAGCATGCAAGAGAAAACCAGAGATAATGGTACTCTTGACTTTGAAAACTTATGACAATGCTAAGACTCTCTAAGACTCTCTAAAACTCTAAAACTCAATCTGCCATTTATCTAATTCTTAGTCATAGATCTGAGAAGTTTATTGAGAAGCGAAGAACTTCTAGTTCTGTAGGGTTTCACTTCGGTGTTTGGATTTGAGAATTTATACCTATTATTCATTTGTTGTTAAGGGTTTTCTATTATCTCTCCTGTCAAACCCCTGTAAGTTCTCTCAGTATCATCCAACTTCTCATCTATAAACAGAATGGCAGAATTTCAAGGATTTTCTCATCCTGCTACAGGAATCGAAAGAGTTAATGAAGCTTTCTTTGAAGGTATGTTTGAGCATCCTTCTCAATATGACAGTGATGATAGTATTGGCATAGGCTATTCTGAGTATTCTTCTGATAATAGTTGTTGTAGTGTTAGTGAGTCGATGATAGATACTCTTAGTACAGAGTCTTTAAGTGCTGATGAGTTTGCAGCATTTCCTCCCGTGTTATGTTCTTGTGAAAATAATACTCCTCGCTCTTGTCCTTGTAATCCTCCTGTGTCTTGTTCTTGTAAACCTAATCCTACTGTGTGTCTATTCCCTTATTTTGATAACCAGACCTTTCTTACTTCTTCTGTTCATCTTGTTACCCCTGTCGAAAAAGATGTGTTTGTCTACAAAGTCTTTTGTTTATATTTGCTTATGTATACCTTATTACTTGTTTTATCCTTCCAAAAAACTCTCTCTAAAGGGATGAAGTATACGGTTACTTCTATTTTCCCTGTTATTAGTACAAGTATTCGTGGTATTTCCTATATGTATACTACCTTTCTTGATCTTGGATCTTCTATCAGTCTCTGTAAAAATTATGTCTGCCCTTCTGCCTTATGGTATTCTCAGCTGTTGTGAATTAAGACTTTAGGTACTTGTTCTGACCTTAGGAAAGTGACCTGCAATCTTATCCTGTACATCAAAACGTATCCTATATCATGTAGATTTTGGCTTTCTGATGATATCCCTTGTGATATTCTATTAGGTAGAGATGTCTTAACCTTCTTCTTTCCCCTTACTATCTATTCTGATCATGTGATGGTAACGTTCAATGGAATCCCTGACACCATTTCTTTTATCCCTCCATCACCATTGCTACCATCTGTCTATATGATCCGCACGTTTGATAGTGTTGGCAATCTTCTTCCTGAAGACCCTACTGACTCTACTCTATGATGACTCTGAGATCTTCCTCAGGAATGCCAGAAGTTGATTATTGAGAAATATCTTTATTCTCATGATTATCCTGCTATTTTGAATGATCATTACACATGGGACAATCTCTCTGTGGATCCTAAAAACCATGAAATCACTGTCTAGACTTCAGCTGTTACACGTAGCAATATTCTTTTGATCAAAGCTTTTGCCAGGAAATATAAGCTGGTCACAGTCAATATCAGTTACCGAGCTATCATGATGGATTTTCCTTTGGGGGTCTATTCTTATGATACCTTCGTCAGAGTATTAACCCCTCCGTGCAAGATTCTTTTATCTCAGCTCAGTCCGTACAAATGAAGAACTCAATTGGACACGCTGCACCATATCCTTGATCTTTGTTTTGAGTTTTCTCATTGTTTCCTTGAGTGGCATATAGCGCATAGTCACACTCTTCTGGTTGGTAATTGGTATCAGCACAAACAGATTAAGCATTCCTATGCTTACAAGTATATTTCACCTTCTCCAATTACACCGGACTTCCCTGCGTACAACCTCTTGGATTCTTGCAGCCATCTTCTTCTCAACCATGGCTGATCCTCTGCAGCTAGCGTGGTGGACCTGTATATTTTGTATATTGTATATTCTATATATATGGTGTGTCTCCATCAGTTTTGTAAATGGTTGTCATTCTCTAAAAGCGATTCTCTGACATTACTTTTGTAAAAGGATTGTCACTGTCTGGTTTTCCGGCATGATATACCTCCTTCATCAGTTTACCTGGTATAGTCGGTTCGCTTCTCTTTTACCTACTTTCTAGGTCATTAGATTGCTATAAATAACCCATTATGGAAGCATAAGAGGGGGCAGATTGAGTTTTAGAGTTTTAGAGAGTCTTCGAGAGTCTTAGCATTGTCATAAGTTTTCAAAGTCAAGAGTACCATTAACTTTGGTTTGCTCTTGCATGCTTTGTAATCTCTTTTGCATTCAGGAATAACAAAAGCCGTGACCATTCGGCCATCAGCCTCCACCGCTGCTCTTCTAAGATCTTCTCCTTTATACTCCTACTTGTACTCTCACAAAAAATTGGTATCAGAGCTTCAAATCTAGAGAGAAAAATAGGTGAATCATGTGTTCAAAAAGGTGAAAAATTTATTGTCTCAAATCTAAGAAAAAATGTTACCAAGTTGAAGAGCTCATTGTCACGATTTTGACGCCGCTCGTTTCGCTATGATCAGAGCTCATACAGGCAAGATATGGCTGGTCAAAGCTAACGTTTGACCATGCAGACTAAACAGTACAATGATGACATTAGCATGTTGACATGGCAGACACAGTGGCATGTTTTGACATGGTAGGTCCAAAGTTTGAGACGTGGTAGATGGCAGCATCTAAGTCAGAAGATGACATGGTAGGTCTGAAGATGTGGACCAATCCAGCATGACACATGTCATTGACAGAAAATTAATTGTCTCAAATCTAAGTAAAAATGATGCCAATTCGAAGAGCTCGTCGCCACGATTCTGAGGCCACTCATTTCTCCTTGAACAGAGTTTGTACGAGCAAGATATGGATGGTCAAAGTTGAGGGTTGACCACACCGACTAGATAGTGCAATGATGATATCAACATGCTGACATGGCATACATAGTGGCAAATGTTGATGTGGCAGATCCAGAGTTTGACACGTGGTAGATAGCAGCATTTGAGTCAGTAGATGATGTGGCAGGTCTGAAGATGTGGACCAATCCAGCTTCCTTTTTTCACTCTCCACCAATATACCAAGCGGCTTTCTTTGCTACATATACGAGCTTCCTTTCTATTTAATGAATGATATTAGAAACGAATCCTTGTAAAAGGGGGTTGGGTAGATTTAACCCCCAGTGGGTAGGAATAATCCAGGTGGATACAGAAGAACTAAAAATTTTGCAGTCTTAGAACCTGACAGAATCAACATCATTGGAAATAGGCCACTGACACGATCCTGACACAACTTGAATGGGCCCAAAAGGAGTTCGTATGTAGAAGTTATGTGCAGTCAAAGGTTTGGTCAAACAAGTGAATCAGACGTTTAAAAAATGTGAAAAATTGATTCTCTCTAATCTAAGTTAAAATGATGACAATTTGAAGAGATCATCGCCACCATTCCGACGCCGCTCGTTTCGCCTTGATTGGAGTTCGTACGAGCAAGATATGGCCGGTCAAAGTTGAGGGTTGAGCATGCTAACTAGACAATACAATGATGTCAGCATGTTGACATGGCAGACATAATGGTAGTTGTTGATGTGCTAGGTCGAGAGGTTGACACATGGCAGATGGCAGCATCTAAGTCAGCAGATGACGTGGCAGGTCTGATGATGTGGACCACTCTAGTGTGGCACGTGTTATGGACGAATGAATGAGGTAATGCCAGGTGGCCAAATGATTCGTTGCCACATGCCACATATGGTGGTTTGATTATTAAAAGATTAGTTTGTGGGGATCGAACCCCTGACCTCCTGCTTGCTATTTTCACTCTCCACCAATATACCAAGCGGCTTTGTTCGCTACATATACGGGCTTCCTTTCTATTTAAAGAATGATAATAGAAATGAATCCCTATAAAAGGGGGTCGAGTGGTTTGAACCCCCAGTGGGAAGGATTGATCTAAATGGATCTAGAAGACTTAAAAATTTTGTAGTCTCAAAACTTGACGGAATCATTGTCATTGGAAAGAGGTCGTTGGCAAGATCTTGATGCAACTTGAAAGGGCTCAAAAGGATTTCGTATGGAGAAGTTATGTGCAGTCAAAGGTTCAGTCAAATAGGCGAATCATGCGTTGAAAAAGGTGAAAAAATTATTGTCTCAAATCCAAGCAAAAATGATGCCAAGTTTAAGAGCTTGTCACCACGATTTTGATGCCACTCGTTTCGTCTTGATCAGAGTTTGTATGAGCAAGATATTGCTGGTCGAAGTTGAGGGTTGACCATGCTGACTAGATAGTACAATGATGACATCATCATGCTGACATGGTAGACACAGTGGCAGTTGTTAGCTTGGCAAGTCCAGATTTTAACACATGGTATATGGCGGCATCTGACTCAACAGATGATGTGGTAAGTTTGAAGATGTGGACCAATCCAGCGTGACACGTGTCACTAACAGACGAATGAGTGAATGCCATGTGACCCAATGATTGGGTGTCATGTGGCACATGTGGTGATTTGCTTGTTAAAAGGTTGGTTTGTGGGGGTCGAACCCCTGACCTCATGCTTCCTATTTTCACTCTCCACCAATATACCAATCGGCTTTCATTGCTACATATACGGGCCTCCTTTCTATTGAAGGAACGATAATAGAAACAAATCCCTATAAAAGGGGGTTAGGTGGTTTGAACCCCCAGTGGGCAGGAATGATCTAGGTGGATCCAGAAGACTTAAAAATCTTTTAGTCTTAGAACCTGATGGAATCAACATCATTGGAAAGAGGTTGTTGACATGATCCTAACATAATTTGAACGGGCGCAAAAGGAGTTTGTATGTAGAAGTTATGTGTAGTCAAAGGTTCGGTCAAACATGGGAATTAGGTGTTCGAAAAGGTGAAAAATTGATTGTCTCAAATCCAAGCAAAAATGATGCTAAGTCGAAGAGCTCGTCACCATGATTCTGACACCACTCATTTCGCCTCAATCAGAGCTCATACGAGCAAGATATGGCTGGTCAAAGTTGAGTATTGACCATGCTGACTAGATAGTACAATGATGACGTCAGCATGCTGACATGGCAGACACAGTGGCAGTTGTTGACATTGCAAATCTAGAGTTTGACACGTGGTAGATGGCAGCATCTGAGTCAGCAGATGACATGACAGGTTTGAAGATGTGGACCAATCCAGCTTGACACATCACTGACGGACGAATGAGTTAATGCCACATGGCCCAATGATCGGGTGCCACATGGCACATGTGGTTGTTTGATTGTTAAAAGGTTGGTTTGTGATGGTCAAACCCCTGACCTCCTGCTTGCTTTTTCAATCTCCACTAATATACCAAGTGGCTTTCTTTGCTACTATAAGATCAGAAAATGTCCCCTTGAGGGGCTTTTCCCTCATAAGGTTTAGCTCCCAGGTCTTTAGAGTGCATTTAGGACATTTTAGGTCAAATTTTAGTGTCCCGGTGGAATGAGACCTAAGTCCCATGGCAAATAGGACCTAGGAGGACCCCTTGAGTTGTATCTTTCCTAAAATAGGGGGGAGGACTTGGGCACTCGCGCCCTAGTCTTGCACTATTTTAGGGCAGCCCCAATTTCTGAGTGTCGGTTAGTGACCGTTATTAGGTCCCTTTGCCGACACGACATGTTTGAATTTCAAATATCTTGGTGGGAGTACTTATAGATGCATATATAAGCATGTGTAGGCATTCATTTGTAAACTAGATGGTTATTGTGAACTTTTGGCATCCTAAGGTGATTCAAGGCTTTTTATTGTGTTGGAAGAGCAGACTTGTATGTTTTATGTGTTGATATTTGTAGATTTGAGCATCAATCTCCTCATGGCATGAAGAGTATCTTCCTCCATGGGAGATTCACTATAAGATGACATAATATTGTGTTTTTATTATTATTTCCTTTGGTTTTTGGCCTCTGCCTCACAAGGGCATGCCCCCTTTATCTGACAACGGTGTTTAGAGACTTAAGTGTCCTCCGGGGTTTGATTGAGGCAAACCTCTAAACACCACAACCCCCAAATCTAATTTTGTGATTGTAGGTTACAGGTGTCGCATCTGAGAAAAATGGAGTTGTAGGAAGGCTGGAAAGACATCAGGGATTCGGGATCTGAAGAAAAGTCAGACAAAGGAGCACTTCTGCGACTAGGGCACTCGCTCCAGTGTCCTCCACAGATAGATTCTAGAAAATAGAAGTTACAGGGCTGATTAGTGTCCGAAAGAGGTCCAAATTCCCTGAAAAAGTAGGTACCTTGGACTTGGATGCCCACTCCAGTGTCCCCGACTGTTCTGCCTTGGAACCCTGAAAATAGGTATTCTATAATTTGGTACTTTACTCCTGTTTGCAAGAGCTTTTTCCGTAATTCATTAATTTGTTGTTGTATTTGCTTAAATTAGGGTTTTAATGGTCAATTGAGCATAGGAGAAGGAAAAATTGATAATTAATTACCTAATCCAAGTTTCCCTACATTTGAAAGTGACTCTAGGGTATGATAGTGCTTGCCATTCGACCCTAGATCCTTCAATGTTAGGGTGAAAGGAGGATTTTAATATCTAAATCACAAAAGATCAACAAATCCAATTTTACCCTAAACATTTTGGTGAACCCATGTCTTTGAACTTAAATTGTAACTTTCTGAGTGTTTGTCTATAGATTTGGTGTGATTTCATTCATTCATTTGGTCATTTAGCTTATTGCATTGAGCAAATTTCGAAAAAATTAAAAAATTTGGAAAAATACATAAAAATGCATTGTTGGGCTTACTAAATTATGTCAAGTCTTCCTAAATTTTCCTAATTCATGATTTTTGCATTAGATCTGATATAAACTATAGAAAAATACAAAAATTCAAAGTCTTTCTTTGCATTTTCATTATTTAATTGCTAGAGTTTGTAGAAATTTTGTCAATTTTATATAACCTAGTAATTCCAAAATATAGGGTTTGTAGGCAAAATCTTTTATCAGATTTTTCTACTGATTTTAGAGGCTCATCCAAGTTTTCATTTGGCTGTAGTCTTGCATTTTAGTGTGAATTTGCATTTAAATTTAAATTATTTGCATTTTTGCATTGAAAATTTCAACAAAAACTAGCAATTTTGGTGCATTTTCATTAAATTTGCATGGGAATTTTGCATAATTAACTTTGAAAATCATTTTCAGATCTGAGAATATTTAATTCCCATCATAAATCACACTTCAAACTATTCACATAGCATTTTGTTCCAAAATTTCAAACCTAGGGCTTCAAAAACGATAATTTTCACTAAAATTGGCCTTGTCAACTCTCCAAACCTACACCACAAGAGTGTTGTGAAAGATATTTTCACATTAATTTACTGTTATCAGGGTAATAATTTTTTTCCCCTCATAAAAATCTTCACAACACCCTTTTAACGGGCTCTTGTAGTGAAAATTTTGTAAAAAACTACACATTTTGGCTATTTTGGCCCTAGGGTTTGACCTAGTTTGCACTCCAAGAGTGTTGTGATCAATTTTATGGATTGAGGTGATTGATATTATTGATATTATTCACTATCCCTCCTAAAATTTCTTACAACAACTATTTTGCTAGGTCTTGGAGTTGAAAAATTGTGAAAAATAGCTCATTTTTGCTATATTTCACTAGGGTTTGACCTTAAATTGCACTAAAATCATGTTGTGTTGGATATTTTTGCACCAAGTGGTTGTTATTACTGATATTATTTGTTTTCCATCACCATTTTCCTCACAACACCCTTTGTTATGCTCTCTTGCATTGAATTTGAGTGAAAAAGTGCCTATTTTGACATATTTTCACTATAATCGACTTGGCATTATCTTAAGTTCGCATCAAAGTGTGTTGAGAGTGATCATACTGCTGTTTTGGACTGATATCAGTCATATAACCTGCTACCCTTGACTGAAATCCTCATAGCGTCCTTTGTTTCATTCATTTGCATTGAAAAGAGTACAAAAAACTTCGCATTTTAGCCGTCAATCACATCCTTCTCGTAGGATTTATTCTCTTGGTTTGTACAGTGTGTGTTGTATTCTTTTGTATAATCTTTATGACACGCTGTCCTAAAAACAATATCCCTTTGAGAAGAAGTAAAAGATTGATGGGATCTAGTGCTCTTGAAGAAGTTGGTACTTTGGACACCTTCTTTACAAAGGGAGAAAATCAAATTGAGTGAGATATTATACATCCTTCAACATTAATGGAAGAATAAAATTTTCATGATGTTGATAACACTATTGAGGCAGCAGGATATGTATCTGATGAGCAAATAGAAAAATTGGATAAAGACTTAACAGAATTTCAATCATTTATAAGAATGAACGAATAGCCAAAGAAGTCGTTCCTACAATTCATAATATAAGAGAATTGATAAAAGAAGGACAAGATGGTGTTAATGCACTTTGTGGTCTAACACATATCATGCAAACCAATATCATGCCGATAACCGAATGTGCGCTAACCATAAATAACACTTTATCGCCATCTCATACTGAAGTTTCCATACCTATACCAAATACAGGAGTATCCACTTTTACATCAATGATTTTAACAACTAATGCAAATGCTTGTAGTAATACTACCACTGGTATTGGAGTATCTAATGGCACTAATTACAAAGTTGTGGGATTTAATTATTAGAATTTAACTCCTAAAGGGATATCTTCTATGAATGATTGCTCTCAACCTCCTATCTATTCCACTCATTGCTGGCCACCCATTACATATTCGCAACCATCTTCCACATATCAATATGGCCAACCACCACTAACATATACTCAACCTCCACATATTGTGTCTCAGGCTCATTCACCTCCTCACTTCACTTCCAATTCCTCACAACAAACTGCATCTCCAAATGATGCCATCCTAAACCAACTTTTATAGGGCATGACTGCTTTGCAACAAAAGGTAACAAACTTGACAAATTCTTCGCAACCTAGCCTACCGACATATCATGCCCGTAATCTGTTATCTTATTCAATCTTGAGAACCCCCATGCCTAAGAGGTTTGAGACTCCTCACTTTGAAAAATATGGTGGAAAAGGAGATCCTAATATCCATGTGGCAGCATTCACAACTATGTGTAGTGATTTCTATTTTGAAGAGGATTTATTAGCAAAACTTTTCCACGATCTCTCAAAGATACCACTCTAGAATGGTTCTGCTCTTTGCCTCCGAATTCAATTCACTCATTTTCGCAGTTAATTGATCAATTTTTACAACATTTTCAAGAAAATATCAAACCCCAAGTCACTCTTATTGACTTGGTTTAATGCAAACAAGGTCTAAAAGAAAAGTTGACTGAATTCATTAGTTAGTATCAAGGCCTTTATGCTCAAATTCAATATCAGATGAAGGATGAGGATGTTCAAAAGATATTCATTACAAATCTACAACCTAATATTTGTGATAAAATTCTCTTGATGAAGTACAACTCCTTTCAACATTTATGCACCCCCCTTCATGATTATCAACTTTCGTCTAGTCAGTATGAAAACCAAAACTTATCGGCTCAAGTTGGACAATCCATGGGTGGATCATCACAAAACAACTTTAAAAGGAACAATAACAGGGGTTTCATCAAGATCAATGGACCAAATACAAATGTGTTTGCTATAAACAATCCAAGAATCAATCGTATCAACTGAGGAAGTTTACTCCAATATCTAAGTCCTATCATTCTATCATGAATCAAGCTATGAGTAATAACATTCTGAAGCTTCCCCTGATTAAGCCTGTTGATCCTAGCAAACAAGGACCTTACTTTGATGCTAATGCCTTTTTTCATTATCATTGGATGCAAGGACAAGACATTGAACGATGTATGCATCTTAAACATGAGATACATGACCTTATTGATTCAAATGTCATCTAGGTATCAGGTGTGAATGATAACAGAAATAAGTCAGTAGCTCTACCGAATTAGAACTTACAAATCTTCACTAATCCTTTTCCTAAGCATACTGAAAATAATATGGTGGAACAAGATTTAGTGGAAGTAGACAAGGATGATTACTTAGACTATGACAATATCGTGGGAATGACTGAATTAGATAAGAAACAACTGGATAACCCACCTCGTCCACTAAGAAATGGAATTTACACTGAGGTTCCTCCTTCGTTATCCTTATATGAATCAGGGGATAATCAAAATACCTTTGAAAAGAAAGAACAACAGTCGATACAGACAAGAAAGAGGGTACAGGATGAATCCTGCTACTGTTCTAGAAAGATTTACCAACAAAAACTTGCCAAAAATTGGAAAAGAGTAATGTAGACACCCTAAAATGACCGTGTCGTCAAATCACTTGCATTCCGTTATCTGTCTAATCACTTACATTGCAAACATTAATTAAATAATCTAATTATTTAATTAATTATCATCAAATTCTTCTAAATCTCTTAAATTCAACATTAATTAAATAAATCCTCTTTATTTAATTAATTAAATTAAATTCCTCTATATTCTTCCACAATTAAATAATTTTAATTATTTAATTTGATCATTATCCTCCTTCCAAAATTCACATCCACATTAATTAAATATATCCCATTATTTAATTAATTCATCACAATTCTATCTTATCTACAATTAAATAATTTACATTATTTAATTAAATCAATTGTTCTTCTAAATTTAAATAAATCAAATCAAATTTGTTTAAATTATCTCAATCCTCTAAAAATAAATAAAATCAAATATTTTATTTATAATCTTATGTTCTTCCAAAATCATGCACAACAATTAAATAAATTTATTTATTTAATTTGCTTTTAAATCTTCTAAATTAAATAATTCTAATTATTTAATTATTTCTTCCAAAATATCTTCTCTAAATTTAAATAAATCAATTATTTATTTAAATTGCTTTTTCTTCTAATTTGAGTTATCTCTAAAATAACTCAAGCTTTCTTGCTCATCAATTAAATATTTCTATATTTAATAAAGCAAAATATCTTCTTTTCTCATGCAAATCTCTTCTTCTTGTTTTAAATCACTTAACTGATTGCTTTATTCTTTTAATTGATTTATTTCTTCAGTTAACTCATTCTTCTATTCTTGATAACTCCTCTCATGCAAAAGAAAGCAAGATACATGTCTTCTTCTCATTCGTTGCACATTCCTCAACTTATCTCCTCCGTTGATTCTTCTGAATTATCTAGACCGTTGATCGATTTTCCTTGAAATCTATATAAACCCCCCTCATCTCCTTCATTACCTCTCTCTCTTCGATCGTATTCTCAGGCATACTTAACAGAGCTTCGAGCATACAAAACGCGTCGATTGAGCACTATAACGATCTTTTGACATTGATCTCTTGAGCACTACACTTGCTTGTTGCAGCTATGGCTTTGCAATTTCATTGAGCAATTCTACATTCAATCCAAAGGAAACAACACAAATTTCGGTAAAAGTCTTTATTGCATTGATTATTTGTCATGGCTTTTATTTAAATGCGTTTCCTTTATGTTATTGGGTTCTTTGGTTTTATTTAGTTTAGATTTAATCAATTTTCCATATACACATTCTGGCACGCCCGGTGGGACCCATTGGTCCTGATTTAATATCAAATTTGTGGAATTTTTAGTTTGATTTCACAGGTTTTTTTAACTCTTTTTTTGGAGAGATTCGAAAAAAAAAAAAAAATTTAAAGGAAGCTTGCTGGGCAAAAACGGAGGTCACGGTTGCGTTCGAAAGGGTTGAGGGACGAAGAAAAATATAAAATTTGGCCTATTTCGGTGAAGGTAAAATTTTTTCACTTCTGGGACGCAACCCGAGGCCATACAATCACTGTGAGGTACGGTAAAAAAAAAAAAAAAAATTTCTTTTTTCAAAAAAAAAAATTCAAAAAAAAAAAAAAAAAATCCAAAAATAAAAAAGCAAAAAAAAAAACAAAAAAAAAAAACAAATAAAACAAATAAAAAATGAAGTGTTTTTAGTTTTTATTTCTTTTAAAAAGTAAAACAAAGTAAAGAGAATCTTTTTTCTTTTTTCTTTTTATTTTTTTGAAAAAAAATAAAGCACCTTCAGCCCAGCAGCAGGTCACATCAGTGACCAGGAGCCAGTCACGGGGGGCTAAGACAGACCCCTCTTCAATGAGCTTTTTAAATGAATAGGCAATTTTCAAACCTCATTATCTTGGTCATACGGACACGTATTTCAGTGCTTTTTTTTTTGAAATAGGCTAAAATTTCGTGATCTACATCGTGGTGAAATTAGTTTTTTCTCAAGATTCTCTAATTTTTTAGAAAATTGATTTTCTCACTGCTGTCTTTGTCTCGTCACAGTTTTTTGACTTTTCAAGCTTCATAACTTTCACAAACGGACTCGGATTCAGATGATGTTTTTTTTGAAAGTTGGTATTTTTCTGTCCTCTACACAGTGGTAATATTTTTTCAAAAATTTTCTGAGATCTATTTTTTAAGACCACTCATTGGCCTATTCTCAATCTCTGACTTCAAGCACTTGCTAACTTTTGAGTTTGTGTGGACCTAATATCACTTGTTGCAGCTTCTTATTACTCATACAGAGCAAATAGGTGTTTTTAACATGTTCATGCAGGATGAGCATTGAAGACCTCTTGATCTATCTCACTAAGTCTTAGAAACACATTGCATGCTTAAAAGGATAATTGAACAAATCTTTTCTTGCAATCGAAGTCTTAGGAACATACTGCTTTTCTTAAGGGACAATGGACATGTATGAACAAACACCTCAATTTTCTAAAGGACAATGGACATGAATGCCAAACACTTCATTTCATAAGGGACAATTTACAACTACAATCGTGTGTGTGCATAGCTTAGTTGCACCTTATTTTTCTTATAATGGAACAATTGAACCTTTGTGTGACGTGCTTGATTTTACATTTTTTGTACTTCCTTTAGAAGGGCCTGCTTTTGGATTGTGTTTCATCCAAAAGGGACGACCCTAAGCGGAGTTTTCCTTTGAACCGCTATATAAAAGGGATAAGGCGAAAGCCAAGTCCTAACCGACGTCAGCCTTACCTTGTGATGCCAAACTGAAAAGAGGTGTACTAGCCCTTTGTGGAAACGATTTTCACATTGAGCGAAGTGTTTGAAACTCTTAGTAGGATTGGTTAAAGCTTTTAGTAGCTTGTCGCATTGCTCGTAAGGCGTTGGTCCCTCAAAGTCACTAAGAACCAATTTAGATAGAGACTACCCGACCTACCTCCGAACATTGCGGTAATCATCAGTGCAAGGGAAATCGATTTAAACCCTTAAGACACTCACCATTGGCTCCCTTGAGAAGAGATAGTATTCCCTCGGACATAAAGCTCTTGTGACCTACTTGAGCTTTCCAAGGGGAGGGTGAGATATCCCTACCTATCGTCTCTCGCAAAGATACTAAATATCCGACACCTTTATGGAATGATATTTTTATCGACGGAGTATTAAGCTGTGAGCTGATCTACTGCAATGAAACCTTGTCTCTAGGGATAAAAAGTGCTTGTTATTGATTGCAACTGTATTAGACCTGTGGTAACTTTGGGCTTGTTTGGAGCCTTGAACATACACTATCTGTTGTGTCAGTCCTTGTGCCTTTTTTTGACCACTTGTTTGCTATGTTTTCTCTTGCCAAACCAATCCAATTAGAAACAGAAAAATCTTGCCTTTGAAAAACATTAGACACTACTTCAGCGCCCCTGGTTCTACAGCAGCTCGCCTTTGGTAAAACAGTAGATCGCCTTTGGTCAGCAGTAACTCGCCTCTGGCAAAACTCTACTTCAGCGCCCTTGGTATAACAGTAGCTCGCTTTTGGTCACTGTAGCTCACCTTTGGCATAGCAGTAACTCGCTATTGGCAGCTCAGTCCGTCGCCTCTGGCCCACAGTAGCACGCCTTTTGGTAGCACAGTCCTGCGCCTCTGGTCAAACAGTATAGCGCCTTTGGTCCAGTACTTTGTGCATCAGAGTTTGTCCGTTTCTTCAAAGCATCTTACAGATTCCCAGCATTACATTGTGTCCTCAGTATATCCCATGGTCACCACTAGGCTACAGCAAACTATGAAGTCTAGGCAAGTTGTCCCTAAGAAGCACAAGTCACCCCCTCGCACACCACAATCAGGTCGTCTCAACATTACTCCCAAGGTGACTCCTAATACACCCGCGGCAAAACCAATCAGCTCTCCAAACATGCCGCACATAGATAAACCAAGTAATCCTCATGAGGATAGAACCCCTTTGCTAAATGCACCGCAGTATACCACAGGCTTGCCTCCGGATTTTGTCCCACAAGGTTATGTCATAGATCAACCCCCATCTCAAGAAGAGCGACACTTTGAAATAGGTCAATCCTCTCAAGAAGATGGGCAAGATCTTGATGAATTTATACAAGATCCTAGAGCTATAGCTGCTTTTGATAAAATCCTTAGTGAGAACCAGGATCATTTCTTTCGCTTGCTTGCAAAGCAAGGTGCCAAGTTACCTCAAGATTTTGATGTGTCCACCCTCAAGGAGAGCAACAACACCCAAGAAACCATACAAGCGGTGCAAACCATGTCCACGGTGACTACGCCCCTACCTACTCAAGGTTCGCAGTATAGGAATCCCCTCTTTCAAAATCCAACAGAGGAGAGGCCCGTATCACCGCTTTTGACTCCTATGGAGATCTATCAAAACCAACAAGAAACTCTCCAACGGCAAGCAGAGTTAGCTAGGCAAGCCACCTTAGCTCGATCCAATGTGCAACCACCTCCTAAAGTGTCCATCCCAAGCGCAAGTGGAATCTTGGTTACCCCATCACGCGTAGGTTTCCCACCCAATTACAGTCCGGGGAACACGTATGTAGCCATGCAACAAGGGTCTCAACATATGCCACCTCCTATATCATCACACCTGCATGTCTCTCAACCAATTGGAGTCACGCAGCCCCAACCACAACATTCTTCTACTCTCATCTTCAATCAACCCCCACCGTCGCAAATCACTTCTACCTATGTTCCTCCTCCACAACATTCATCCACGCTCAACTTCTTTCATACATTGCCTAGCCACTCTCAACATTCCCAACATCAGGTTTCCCAAAGCTATGTGCCACCATCACAACCTAATCAAACGCACTTTAGCTTTCCTCCCCCCAATACGTTTCTTCAACCATCGCAAAGCCAACATTCTTACCTAGCGCCACCTCCACCTCTGCCTAATCAAGGCCTCCAATTCCAATCCAATCTGAACCAATCATACAATCCATACAATCCCAATCAATCTTATGACCCTTACAATACCAGTACGCATGGCTCACACTATAATCTTCCATACGGGCAACACCAACCGCGTTTTGGACAACAGGAGACGTTACCAACCCCTCCCACGACTATGGAACTAAAGATTGCGGAGGTGCAACAACAGCTATCCGATCTTACGTTTGGCCACACCAAAAAGACCTTCTCCTTGGAGGAAGTGTGCCCTTATCCTTTTGATCGGTCGTTACCAATGATCCCTTTTCCTCAAAATTTCACTATTCCCAAGTTCGATAAGTACAAAGGAAAAGGTGACCCAAAAGACCATCTTAGGGAATTCTATCTTGCTTGCTTTGAGGTCTCTCACAATGACACATATCTTATGCGTCTTTTTCCTCGCAGTCTTGGAGGACAAGCAATAGAATGGTTCTCACACTTACCTACGGGTATCAAGTCTTTCAACGAGCTAGCAGAGAAGTTTGCCACCCATTTTTCTTACAACGCCGAGCATGAGATTTCCATGACGGATCTATGCAACAATAAACAGAAAAATGGCGAGACTTTCATTTCTTTCCTTCAGCGATGGAGACAAATGGCTAGTAAATTCCCTTTCAAGATTCTGGAGAAACAACTTGTTAGCATCTTTGTGCAGAACCTCAACCAAGAGTTAGGTTTCCATTTGCAAATCCTTAGTGCTACAACCTTCGATGAAATCACATACAAGGGTATCAACATTGAGAAGGCCCTCATTGCTAAGGGTGTGGTCAAAATCTTTAAGGAGACGAAAGATAGCAATTCGCATCAACAGTCGAATGATAAACCCAAATATTGGAATAAAAACAAAAACGTGGTCAATGATGGAGTGGTCGATACTAAGCATGTCCAAACGTTGCAAACACCGCTGCAACTCTCCAAACCAAGTCAAGCTCCACCTCAACAACAGCAGCAACAAAGGCAGCCTTATCCCAACCAACAGCAACGACAACAAGAGCGGCCTCAACAAGATTACCCTCCGCGACGTCAATTTACTCCTTTGGGAGTGCCCATCGAATCGGTCTTACAGCAAGCTTTGCAGAAAAGGCTCATAACCTTACCTGATGCTCCTCCTTATGGAGAACCTATCTACAAAACTGCACGTTACAGAGACAATGAGTATTGTGAGTTCCATAGGAGCAAAGGTCATCGAACTGCATCTTGCATGAAGCTTAAGCACCTCATCCAAAACCTCATCGACGGTAATCAAATCACCTTTGAGAATGAATCACCAGCGCAACACACGAACAAGGATCTCGATATGTACAAGGAACCATTCCCTCATCATGGTCCACCTCCTCCTCAGGATAGAGGTAAAGGTATCAATCACGCGTCCACGTCTTTTGATTCCATTGTAGGTCATTTTGAAGAGAGTCGAGTGTCTACCCTCACCATCAAAGGCAAATCTACGGATTGTGCTGTTACTACTCGTCGAGGTCATGTCACCATTCGTACACCTACACCTAGACTTCCAGTTCAGTCTGATTATAATCTTGTCGAACATCTAGGGAGAACACCAGCACAGATCTCTATTTTGGACCTTCTACGGTCATCACCTGCACATAGAGTAGTGCTAGAAAAAGCCCTCCAAGAGTCCTCCGTTCCTAACAACATAGCAGTCGCAGATTTCCAAGCTATAGTGGGTAATATTGCTTCGCCTTACAATGTGGTCTTCTCTGAGAAAGACCTTCCCTCCCATGATCCTTGTCACAACGATGCCCTCCATATTGAAGTGCTCATCCATAAGCGCAAAATCAAACGCATCCTCATAGATGGTGGTGCTGGTCTCAACATCTGTTCTTTAAAGTTACTAAAGCAATTGGGATACTCTGAGGATCACGTCAACACTAATCATAGTATTACAATCAAGGGGTATGATGATGCAGAATGCCGTTCAGAAGGTGTTATTCACTTGCCTATACAACTGGGCCCGGTCATGCTTGAAACCAGGTGTCAAGTTCTTGATATTGAGCTGCCTTACAACATTATTCTTGGCCGCCCATGGATCCATGCAATGAAAGCTGTCCCCTCCACGTACCATCAGTCCCTCAAGTCCCCATACAATGGTACGGAGATCACCATCCCAGGAGACCCTAATCCTTTTGAATTTTGCCGTGTCTTGCAAGGAAGCTATAAGAATTGCAACCAAGTGCCTAAAAATGACAAAGCCCTTGAGTCCCCTCTCTATGTTGACACTGAAACTCTCACACAAGCCTCTACAAGTGAACCTACACCCCTCCCCAAAATCACAGCTCGCTTTCGGGATATAGGCTTTGGCTCTTATGATATCTCTGAATCTTGTTGTGTAGGGCGGATGCCTTTATCTCCAAAATCTTACGGCAAACCACTCATTGCTAAAGTTACCAAAAAAGCAAATATTCCTCCCCCACCATTCCTAACCCAATTCCAACATGGACAGTTATTGGAAGAGGAAACTATTGAGGACATCTCTTCTTGGCTCTACAAGGAGAAAGAACCAGTCACGATACCAGTCAAGCAGTATGGCAATGGCTTAAGGATAGTGAAAAACATGGGCTATAAAGGCAAAGGTGGCCTTGGGAAACAGAATCAAGGCACTATGGAGCCCATTGTGGTAACAAAGAAGCTAGACAAGAAAGGATTAGGATTTGGTAAGAAGGTACCACGCGCCTCGGACATCGAGTATATCCTCGATGAGGTAGCTGACAAGTTTCCCGCCGATTCGACATCTACAGAGGATATCATCGATGACTCTTCCCTCCACATCACCCATCTATTCGCAAAATCCTCCATTTTTACACTATCCTCCGTATCCTTAACTTCCACCACCAGCACCCAGAATGTCACGCTTGTCTACCCTGAACTTATCGATTGGGACCAACAAGGGGCCCCCGTTATAGATGTCTTTCAGAATGACGAAGCTCTAGCTGAGTTCATGGGACTTCGAGAAGGTATCCCTCTTGGCGATCACAAGGCAGGTTTTGTAATGGAATTAGAGCCCACGGCTTATTTTGGTGAGAATGCCAAATCCTCTAGTCGCAAAAGTACAAATAAAGAAAGATCTCTAGGTGAAAACCACACTGTGGCACCTCCTGATCATAAAATAGTGAAAATAAAGGACGTATCCAAAGGTGAAAACCCAACTGTGGCACCAGAGGATGGAGGATTTGACCTTCCTTTACCATCTAAGTACCAAGAGAAATCAGCTCTACTAGTGGAAGATTCTACAGAGATCAACCTAGGTACAGAACAAAATCCAAAGACAACATTCCTAGCGGCATCATTATCTAACACAGAGCACAGAAACCTTAACAACTTCTTCTTACAACGAACCATCAACTTTGCATGGACCTATGCGGATATGCCAGGGCTCGACCCTAAGCTGGTCATTATCTCACAGTTGATCCCAAAGTGAAACCAGTCAAACAGAAGTTGAGAAAGATGCACCCACAGATCGCTCTCCTAGTGAAAGTAGAAATATAGAAGCTGTTAGACGCAAAATTTATACGACCTATTGACTATTTAGATTGGGTCTCAAACATTGTACCTGTCTCTAAACCTAATGGGCGCATCCGCATGTGTAATGATTTCAGAGATCTCAATAAGGCATGTCCTAAAGATGACTTTCCACTACCAAACATTGACATTATAGTGGACTTGACAGCTGGTCACGAGATGCTTTCTCTCATGGATGGATTCTCAGGTTACAATCAGATAAGGATAGCTGAAGAAGACCAACATAAAACAACCTTTACTTGTCCTTGGGGCAATTATTGTTGGTGTGTCATGCCGTTTGGTCTAAAGAATGCAGGAGCAACCTATCAGAGAGCAATGACAGTGATCTTCCACGATCTCTTTCATCACATCATGGAGGATTATGTTGATGATATACTGGCTAAATCTTCTCGGGCGGATCACATACAGGTCCTAGGGCAGATCTTCGACAGGCTTGAAAAATACCAAGTAAGACTTAATCCTAAGAAGTGTGTCTTCGGTGTCACATCGGGGAAGCTGTTGGGATACATAGTATCTCGTAGGGGCATCGAAGTAGATCCAGCAAAAGTAAAGGCTATAGTGGAGATGCCTCCACCAAAGAACCTTAAAGCACTAAGGAGCCTCCAAGGAAGGTTACAGTCCATCAGGCGCTTCATATCACAGCTAGCAGATAAATGTCAACCCTTTCAACACTTGCTTCGAAAGGATGTCTCGTTTCGATGGGACAACAAGTGTCAGGCAGCGTTTGATCAACTTAAGGAATATCTAGCTACACCTCCTGTATTGGTCCCACCAGTTGCGGACAAACCCTTGATATTGTACATCTCCACTACAAATTCGGCCCTAGGGGCCCTGCTAGCACAAAATGATGACTCAGGCAGAGAGCACGTAATTTACTATATCAGTAGAACCTTGGTGGGATATGAGCTCAATTATTCACCCATGGAAAGGGCTTGTCTAGCAGTAGTGTTTGCCTCCCAAAAGTTGCGGCATTACATGTTGAACCAACACACAAATCTGATAGCCAAGATTGATCCCTTGAAATATCTATTAGCAAAAGCAGCTCTCACAGGCAGACTGGCTAAATGGGTTATGATCCTTAGTGAGTTCGACATTGAGTACACAGATCGTAAAGCAATCAAAGGACAAGCCCTCGCGGATCAACTAGCAGCAGCACCTATGAAAGATACACATCCCATGGTCGCAGACTTTCCTGATGAGAATCTATTCACTCTTGCTAACTCCATAATGTGGAAGTTATACTTTGACGGCTCTTACACACAGCATGGCTCAGGAGCAGGCATCTTATTTGTTACACCTCAGAATGACTACATTCCAAAGTCATATCGGCTCGCATTCCCTTACACCAACAACATAGCCGAGTATGAAGCACTCCTCATAGGTCTCAATACAGCAGTTCAATGGGACATCATAGAATTACAAGTATATGGAGACTCACAGCTAGTCATTCGCCAAGTCACAGATGAATACCAAACAAAGGATGAAAAGTTGGTCCCCTACAAACAACGAGTGGATGCCTACAAACCACATTTTTCTAGCATCACATTTGAGCAAATTCCAAGAGAACATAATAAAGCTGCGGATTCTATGGCTTCTGTAGGGTCACTGATTGACATGCCTGCAAATACACAGAAGTGTGAATTCTTGATCGAGCAATTGTTGATACCAGCCGTCGATGTTCCTGTTACTGAAATCATCTGTGAACTTGTTGGTCCCAATTCCCCATGGTACGAAGATATCTATGAATACCTCAAGAACAAAACCTTTCCCCCTGACCTATCATCCACTCAACGCAAAACCTTTATCCGTCGATCCTCTCGTTACATCATTCTGGGTGATACACTATATCGCCGGAGTCTCGATGGTATCCTCTTACGATGTCTTAACGCGGAAGAAGCCGAAGCTACCTTACGAGACATACACGAAGGTGTCTGTGGCGCACATTCTTTCGGTCCTAATCTTGCTAAGAAGATACTCAGAACAGGTTATTACTGGCCTACAATAGAGCAAGATGCCGCACAGTTTGCTAAGAAGTGTCTACAATGTCAGCAGCATGGAGATTTGATTCACACACCAGCTCATGAGTTACAACCTGTGACAACTCCATGGCCTTTTTCTCAATGGGGTCTCGACCTCGTAGGACAAATTCACCCTTCCTTCTCAAATGGCCACAAGTTTATCATTACCGCCACTGAGTATTTCACGAAGTGGGTGGAAGCCATTCCTATGACCTATATCACCGGTAAACAAATAGCCAAGTTTATCCTAAACTACCTCATATGCCGGTATGGTATTCCCCAAGCCATTGTCACTGATAATGGGAGACCATTCAAGAACCAAGATGTCCGTGCCTTTATGCATACAATACAATATCCAACATCGATTTTCAACTCCCTACTATCCGCAGAGTAACGGCCAAGCTGAGGCTTCCAATAAAACCATTCTCAAAATCCTCAAGAAAACAGTCAATGAAGCTGGTCGTGATTGGCACTTGCAACTCAATCCCGCCCTATGGGCCTACCGCACTAGTATCAGAACACCAACTGGTGCCACACCATATGCCTTGGTCTTTGGCTCTGAAGCCATCCTACCTATAGAGGTCGAGATCCCATCACTCAGAGTATCCATGCAGGACCTGATCGGCGGAGATGAGTATCACACTTCCAGATTAGCTGAGCTTGAACTACTAGATGAGAGGCGTCTTGCCGCACTTAATCATCTCCATGTCTATCAAAACTGCCTCTGGCGTAATTACAACAAAAAGATCAAAGAAAGACGGTTTCAAGTTGGTGATCTTGTACTTAAGGAGAATCAGAGAAATCAAGAAGATCGAGAGAAGAAGGGTAAGTTTGAGCCTAACTGGTTAGGTCCCTTCATTGTCACAGCAGCATATGGATCGGGAGCTTATACTTTAGCTACACCTGACGGCATTCCTCTAGATGAGCCACTTAACAGTGTCCATCTCAAGAAGTCCTATGCCTGATCCTCAGAGTATTCCCACAAAAAATCAAAAACATCAAAAAAGTCAAAAAAAAAAAAAAAATCAAAACAATCAAAAAATCAAAAAATCAAAAAAATCAAATAATCCAAAAACATTCATCCTCTGGTGAAAACCTGGCAAACAGGCACCTTGGATAAGTACCATAGTGAAAACCTGGCAAACAGGCGCTATGCGTAGAGTCAGCATCCATTGTCTATCGAGTCCTGTCCACTCCTTGTCCAGTTCGCAACCTGATTCATCCATCCATCCGTAATAAAACCATTGACTTTGTTTGCATTTCCATCTCCCTATCTAGTATAGCTTGGAAATTTGTCAATGTCCATCATCGTCTTCCCATGTCTTGATCTGTGTCTACAGTTAACACTGTCTTGTCCTAGGTCAAGTCTTTTTGTGTCTTCTTCGGCGGTCACCCCTACAGTTTCCTCTACCAGAATGGGGGCAACTCTTTCCTTAGCGTCGGTCTAGGATTGGTTCCTTGTTCGTGGTTCGCAGCGCATACTTCAATCTTGTCTCATTTCCACAGGTAACACCCTTTAACGGACACTTTGCTCCTACGATAAGGCTGTTATCTTCTCAACACTTGTTCTACATCATTACCTCTAACCAGAACTACATATCATCTCTTCTCAATCTTAAGGTACCTTGATCCCATGGATATGGGTATGTAGGCAGTCTGGAATACGAAGCACGTTTCCAGTACTCAGGTACATAAGATCACCTCTTCTCCGCTCTCTTCCCACATCATCACACCAACCCGAACTACATATTATCTCTTCTTAGTCTTAAGGTACCTTGATCCCATGGATATGGGTATGTAGGCAGTCTGGAATACAAAGGAAGTATCCAATACTCAGGTACATAAGATCTCCCCCTTTCACCTTGACCCATTCATCACTCTATCCAGAACTACATATTTATCACGTTCATCTTCCATCGTAAGTGTGCCTTGATCCCATGGACACAGGGTATGTAGGCAGTCTGGAATATGAAGGATGTATCCAGTACTCAGGCACACACGATCCATCATTCTCCACCCGTCCCAATCTATTAACATTTCACCTTTCTAGTCTTCCATTTTTCAAAATCCATTCGCCTCGACTTGACTAACTCAAGCAGCAAGCTAGCGCATCCTTTCAAAGCAGTAGTCCTTCGCAAACTTGAAGCAAAGAAGCTTCCTTCCAGAGTCTTCTACTGTCCTGCATACCGATTGCCAACATCAGCTAAGTACCGCTTAACCAAGCCCTAGATCAACAAGCTTGTCTTCTACGAAGTGTTCCATTGTCGAGACCAACACACGCGTCTCCTGCAACATGTGGCATTTCCTGCAAGTGAGACATTGTCTTTTTAGGTAGATAGCCCCCTTTAACAGACACAGAGTTCCTACGATAAGGCTGTTATCTTTCCTACCCAATCTATCCTGAGCAACCTCTTTGGCAAGAGAATATGTTGGCTGTATGTTTACTCTGTAAGTCAGTCAATTTGTGTTATGGTTTATCTTTTGTTCCTTTTCCAATACCTATTCAAGACTACCTTGATTTATCTATAATCTTGGTATGTTGCGATGCAGTACGGATTGGGGGCATAGTCATTGCTTTCTGTGTGCCGTGTTTGAGGAATGATCTTCAGTATCTTTCTTAGCATTCTATTTATCTTGTGTGTGTTAGGACCTAGCATCTTACATATTAATAATTCTTCTTGCATTTACATGTATGGAAGTTTATTTTATGTTCAAGACTATGGCTCATTCACATGTTCCAACAAGGTTATATTATGTCTAAGGGGATCTAAGTTCAAACCACTTGCTTGCAGAGTCAACGTCCACGCACTTGGATATTACAGCACCTTGGTCTTTTATACCTTGGTGGCAAACTATCCACGTGCTATATCAAAAATAAGGATTGCTCTTTATAAACAAATGTGAAACCATTGCAACAAGCTCATCCATCTACCCATCCATTCATCCATGGCCTTATATAGTTTTCCAGCAAGGATCGATCAACAGTCTTTCTCTTATGTTCTCTCCTATCTCCTTTCTTCTATCTATCATCAACCCAACCTCGCCTATCTCCAACCAATCTTCTAGTCGAGCGTCAACATAGTTTTTCTGTCGCTTCCCTATCTTTCCTCTCGAGGGGACACCCTACGCCAGCTACGCTGGGGCAACTACCTACACTGGGGCATCAAAAAATTGTATTACATCTTCAACAATCGTTTTCTTTGACGCAACGCTACATGCTGCATTGCATCAAAGAGGGGCAAAATGTAGACACCCTAAAATGACCGTGTCGTCAAATCACTTGCATTCCGTTGTCTGTCTAATCACTTACATTGCAAACATTAATTAAATAATCTAATTATTTAATTAATTATCATCAAATTCTTCTAAATCTCCTAAATTCAACATTAATTAAATAAATCCTCTTTATTTAATTAATTAAATTAAATTCCTCTATATTCTTCCACAATTAAATAATTTTAATTATTTAATTTGATCATTATCCTCCCAAAATTCACATCCACATTAATTAAATATATCCCATTATTTAATTAATTCATCACAATTCTATCTTATCTACAATTAAATAATTTACATTATTTAATTAAATCAATTGTTCTTCTAAATTTAAATAAATCAAATCAAATTTGTTTAAATTATCTCAATCCTCTAAAAATAAATAAAATCAAATATTTTATTTATAATCTTATGTTCTTCCAAAATCATGCACAACAATTAAATAAATTTATTTATTTAATTTGCTTTTAAATCTTCTAAATTAAATAATTCTAATTATTTAATTATTTCTTCCAAAATATCTTCTCTAAATTTAAATAAATCAATTATTTATTTAAATTGCTTTTTCTTCTAATTTGAGTTATCTCTAAAATAACTCAAGCTTTCTTGCTCATCAATTAAATATTTCTATATTTAATAAAGCAAAATATCTTCTTTTCTCATGCAAATCTCTTCTTCTTGTTTTAAATCACTTAACTGATTGCTTTATTCTTTTAATTGATTTATTTCTTCAGTTAACTCATTCTTCTATTCTTGATAACTCCTCTCATGCAAAAGAAAGCAAGATACATGTCTTCTTCTCATTCGTTGCACATTCCTCAACTTATCTCCTCCGTTGATTCTTCTGAATTATCTGGACCGTTGATCGATTTTCCTTGAAATCTATATAAACCCCCCTCATCTCCTTCATTACCTCTCTCTCTTCGATCGTATTCTCAGGCATACTTAACAGAGCTTCGAGCATACAAAACGCGTCGATTGAGCACTATAACGATCTTTTGACATTGATCTCTTGAGCACTACACTTGCTTGTTGCAGTTATGGCTTTGCAATTTCATTGAGCAATTCTACATTCAATCCAAAGGAAACAACACAAATTTCGGTAAAAGTCTTTATTACATTGATTATTTGTCATGGCTTTTATTTAAATGCGTTTCCTTTATGTTATTGGGTTCTTTGGTTTTATTTAGTTTAGATTTAATCAATTTTCCATATACACAAGTAAGACAACAATCAATAGTCAGAAATAATAGTGGTTATCCCCCTCATAAATAACAAAAAGTTTCATTTAAACAAGGATTTAATGAACAAGCATCAAATGATAACAAACAAGACTTTCATAAGAACCACTCAAATTTTGCATTAAACATGATCGAGTACCTCTCTAGGAGGTTCGAGAGCTCCAACATATAATATGAAGACCCTATAGGTAAGTATCTCTAACCCTTTAATCTCTCTCATGATTTTCTTCCCCGGTGATGTGTTATGTGTTGTTTAGGCCTCCTAGGAAGACCTTGAATTCTCCTGTAAGGTTCGAGATACCAGGAGACCACCTCTATTGTGACCTTCTTCTATTTGTTTCATCATTCTTCTATATTGCCTCTCTCTCTGATTTCATTGTTGTGTGTTGTGTCTTACGGACATAGCGTCGTCGTTGGTGACTTGGGGGCACCCTCCTACATGACTGTCCCTAAGACACTTGTTTTCTTCTCTCTTATTTATTGTTTCCCTTCCTCTAGTGTTTCCATCTAGCGGGTGGATGATGACAAACATTTATACTGATGCGGACCTATTGTCCCTTTCGAGAGCAATAAAAAAATGGACTATAGTTCCTAATATAACGATGGGGTTGTGTAATTTATCTGACGCTTGGCTAGTGGAAGCACTCGTACTTTCCACGTAGTGAATTTCATGATGTTTCTATCACATTTACAAACCTTAACAATACTACTGCTCTGTGCACCTTTGTTTTCCTTTGAATCTAGCCTTGGCGGTACTCGATTCGCAGAGCTTCGTGATATTGCCCCTAGTTATCCTCGAACTCTGAATTCGTTGTATAACCTTGGCTCTTTGTGTGGTTAATCATATGCATTGATGTTGTTGTTTATCATGATGTTGTAGACACTCACATGTTTCTTGCACGGATGTGTTTGTGGGAACATTTGGCGATCATAAAGTACATGTCAACTCTAGGAGGGGCATGGGCTTTGAGAAAGTTGGTTCTCACTTGTGTGTTTTCTTCCTACCTTAACGTTCTTGATATCGATAACTAATATCAACCACCTTAAGGTGGGGGCATATATAAGGTAAGCTGTCTGTTATAGATGTTAGCAATGTGTTTGACCTCAGATGCATAGACCTGCGCCCGAGTAGTGCATCATGCATCCTAAGTTTGTTTGCAATCAATCAATCAATCATGTAAGGCCTCTACAGAGGTGGGATATCAAGCATATCCTTTTTCTTAAGCCCTGTGCGGAGGCAGGGATGGTGTATTTACCAGAGCAGATTACGTCATCCTATCATTTTCAAAAGTCCTCTACAGAGGTGGGGAGCGGTTCTGTGACTAACTCAACCCTTAAGCGCATCTTCAGTGATTGTTGTGGCGAATCGCAATCGTCGGTGTGTGCCTGTAATGTGCCTAAGATGGTGATGAGCCTATAAATAGAGAACACGCCATCACTTCTTTGCAATTTTTTCTCGGTGTCTTCAAGTGTGTGTATTTTGCCGTGCTTGTTTTGTATGGCGTGTTTGTTTCCCCATATGCATAGACCAGTGCCTTTGAGTAGTGCTTGATGCATTTTGGGAGGTTTTGCATGTATTGCATGTGTGTTGCCCCATATGCAGAGACCAATGCCTTGGAGTAGTGCTTCCTAGATTTTGGGAGGTTTGTTTACTTTCCAGTACTTGCATTTGCATTTCATATATATGAGAAAAAGAAAAGAAAAGATATCATTTCTATCTTCCATGCATTGATGTGTCTTCTATGCATTAACTGTCTGCTCCATGTTCTGTGTGACTGTAACTGTCTTCTCTATGTTTTGCGCGTCTGTTACTGTCTTCTATGTGGTTGGCGTATCTTCTCCGTTCTTGGTGTGTTTGTTGTGTTTGTGACCTTACTTTAATGCATGTATGGGCCTCGTGTTCATACATACATTAAAGTGGGGGCTAAATGTAACGTCGAAAAATATCCCTTTGGGGGCTTTTACCTCATAAGGTTTAGCTCCCAGATCTTTAGAGTGCATTTAGAACCTTTTAGTTCATATTTTAGCATCCTGATGGAATGAGACCTAAGTCCCATGGAAAATAGGACCTAGGAGGACCCCTTGAGTTATACCCTACCTAAAATAGGGGGAAGGACTTGGGCATCCATGCCCTAGTCTTGCCCTATTTTAGGGCAGCCCCAATTTCTGGGTGTTGGTTAGTGACCATTATTAGGTCCCTTTGCCGACACGGTAAGTTTGAATTTCAAATATCTTGGCGGGAGTGCTTGTAGATGCATATATAAGCATGTGTAGGCATTCATTTGTAAACTAGATGGTTATTCTAAACTTTTGGCATCCTAAGGTGATTCAAGGCTTTCTATTGTGTTGTAAGAGCATACTTGTATGTTTTATGTGTTGATATTTGCAGATTTGAGCATCAATCTCCTCATAGCATGAAGAGCATCTTCCTCCATGAGAGCTTCACTACAAGGTGACATAATATTGTGTTTTTATTATTGTTTCCTTTAGTTTTTGGCCTCTACCTCACAAGGACATGCCCCCTTTATCTGACAATAGTGTTTAGAGACTTAAGTGTCCTCTGGGGTTTGATTGAGGCAAACCTCTAAACACCACAATCCCCAAACCTAGTCTTGTGATTGCAAGTTACAGGTGTCGCATCTGAGAAAAGTGGAGTTGTAGGAAGGCTGGAAAGACATCAAGGATTCAGGATCTGAAGAAAAGTCAGACAAAAGAGCACTTTCGGGACTAGGGCACTTACTCCAGTGTCCTCCATAGATAGATTCCAGAAAACATAAGTTACAGGGCTGATTAGTGTCCGAAGGAGGTCCAGATTCCCTAAAAAAGCAGGTACTTTGGACATGGCTACCCGCTCCAGTGTCCCCATTATTCCACCTCGAAACCTCAAAAATAGGTATTATGTAATTTGGTATTTTACTCCCGTCTGTAAGAGATTTTTCTGTAATTCATTAATTTGTTGTCATATTAGCATAATTAGGGTTTTAATAGTCAATTGAGCATAGGAGAATGAAAAATTGATAATTAATTCCCTAATCCAAGTTTCCTTACATCTGAAAGTGACTCTAGAGTATGATTGCTTGCCATTCGACCCTAGATAATTCAATGTATAGTGGATAGGTAGATTTAAAAACCTAAACAACAAAAGATTGACAAATCTAATTTTCCACTAAACAGCTACATATGCGGGCCTCCTTTCTATTTAATGAATGATAATAGAAATGAATCCCTATAAAAGGGGTTCAGGTGGTTTAAACCCCCAGTGGGGAGGAATGATCTAGGTGGATACAAAAGAACTAAAAAATGTCCAGTCTTAGAACCTAACGGAATCAACATCATTGGAAAGAGGTCGCTGACATGATCCTGAAGCAACTTGAACGGGCTCAAAAGGAGTTCGTATGCAAAATTTATGTGCATTCAAAGGTTTGGTCAAACAGGCGAATCGGGCGTTTAAAAAGGTAAAAAATTGATTGTCTGAAATCCAAGCAAAACTGATGCCAAATCAAAGAGATCATTGCCATGATTCCAACGCCACTCGTTTTGCCTTGATCGGAGCTCGTACGAGAAATATATGGCCAGTCAAAATTGAGGGTTGACCATGCTAACTAGATAATACAATGATGATGTCAGCATGTCGACATGGCAGACAAAGTGGCAGTTGTTGACAAGGCAAATCCAGAGGTTGACACATGGCAGATGGCAGCATCTGAGTCAACAGATGACGTGGTAGGTCTGATGATGTGGATCAATCCAGCATGGCAAGTGTCACTAACAGATGAATGAGGTAATGCTTCGTGGCCCAATGATTGGGAGCCACGTGGCACATGTGGCAGCTTGATTGTTAAAAGATTGGTTTGTGGGGGTCAAACCCTTGACCTCCTGCTAGCTTTTTCCACTCTCCACCAATATACCAAGCTTCTTTCTTTGCTACATACATGGGCCTCCTTTCTATTTAAATAATGATAATAGAAATGAATCCCTATAAAAGGGGGTTGGGTGGTTTGAACCCCAGTGGGGAGGAATGATCCAGGTGGATCCAGAAGACTAAATTTTTTTGTAGTATGACAACATGACAGAATCAACATCATTGGAAAGAGGTTGTTGACACGATTCTAACGCAACTTTAAAGGGCTCAAAAGGAGTTCGTATGCAAAAGTTATGTGTAGTCAAATGTTTAGTCAAACAGGTGAATTAGGTGTTCAAAAAGGTGAAAAATTGATTGTCTCAAATCTAAGCAAAAATGATGCCAAGTCAAAGAGATCGTCGTCATGATTTCGATGTCACTCATTTCGCCTCGATCAAAGCTCATACGAGTAAGATATGGCCGGTCAAACTTGAGGGTTGACCATACTGACTAGACAATACAATCATGATGTCAGCATGCCGACATGGTAGACACAATGGTTGTTGTTGACATGGTAGGTCTAGAGTTTGACACGTGGCAGATGGCAGCATCTGAGTCAGCAGATGACGTGGCAGGTCTGAAGATGTGGACCAATCTAGTGTGACACGTATCACTGACGGATGAATGAGGTAATGCCACGTGGCCCAATGATTGGGTGCCACGTGGCACATGTGGCGGTTTGGTTGTTAAAAGGTTGGTTTGTGGGTGTTGAACCCCTGACCTCCTACTTGCTATTTTCACTATCCACCAATAAACCAAGTGGCTTTCTTTGCTACATATAAGGGCCTCATTTCTATTTAAGGAATGATAACATAAATGAATCCTTATAAAAGGGGGTCGGGTGGTTTGAACCCCTAGTGGGGAATAATGATCCAGATGGATATAGAAGAACTAAAAATTTTGCAGTCTCAGAACTTGACATAATCAGCATCATTGAAAGAGCTCGCTGACACGATCCTGATCCAACTTGAATGGGCTCAAAAGGAGTTTGTATGCAGAAGTTATGTGTAGTCAAAGGTTTGGTCAAATAGGTGAATCAGGCGTTCAAAAAGGTGAAAATTGAATATCTCAAATCCAAACAAAAATGATGCCAAGTTGAAGATCTCGTCATCATGATTTTGTCACCACTCATTTCACCTCGATCGGAGCTCGTACGAGTAAGATATGGCCGGTAAAAGTTGAGGGTTGACCATGTTGACTAGATAGTACAATGATGACATCATTATGCTAACATGCCAGACACAGTGGTAGTTGTTGACGTGGCAGGTCCAAAGGTTGACACGTGGCAGATGTTGGCATTTGAGTCAGAAGATGACGTGGAAGGTCTGATGATGTGGACCAATCCAGCATGACATGTGTCACTGACGGATGAATGAGGTAATGCCATGTGGCCTAAGGATTGTGTGCCACGAGGCACGTGTGACGGTTTGATTGTTAAAAGGTTGGTTTGTGGGGACGAACCTTACTATTTTCGCTCTTTACCAATATAACAAGTGGCTTTCTTTGCTACATATACGGGCTTCCTTTCTATTTAAAGAATGATAATAGAAACAAATCCTTATAAAGGGGGTCGGGCGGTTTGAAACCCTAGTGGGATGGAATGATCTAAATGGATCCAAAAGACCTAAAAATTTTGCGGTCTCAGAACCTGACGGAATCAACATCATAGGAAAGAGGCGTTGGTACGATCCTTACACAATTTGAATGGGCTCAAAAGGAGTTCATATGCAGAAGTTGTGCAGTCAAAAGTTTAGTAAAGGTGAATCATGCATTCAAAAAGATGAAAATTTGCTTGTCTCAAATCTAAGAAAAAATGATGCCAAGTCGAAGAGCTCGTCGCCATGATTTTGATGCTGCTCGTTTCACCACTATCGGAGCTCGTATGAGCAAGATATGGACGGTCAAAGTTGGGGGTTGACCATTCTGACTAAACAGTATAATGATGATGTCATCATGCTGACATGGCAGACACAGTGGCAGTTGTTAGCGTGGCAGGTCCAGATGTTGACACGTTGCAGATGGCAGCATTTGACTCAATAGATGATGTGGTAGGTCTGAAGATGTGGACCAATCCAGCGTGACATGTGTCACTTACGAACGAATGACCAAATACCATGTGGCCGAATGATTGGGTGCCACGTGGCACATGTGGTGATTTGCTTGTTAAAAGGTTGGATTATGGGGGTCGAACCCTTGACCTCCTGCTTCCTATTTTCACTATCCACCAATATACCAAGAGGCGTTCATTGCTACATATACGGGCCTCCTTTCTATTTAAAGAATGATAATAGAAACAAATCCCTATAAAAGGGGGTCAGGTGGTTTGAACTCCAAGTGAGGAGGAATGATCTAGGTGGATCCAGAAGAGATAAAAATCGTGTAGTCTCAGAACCTAACAGAATCAACATCATTGGAAAGAGGTTGCTGACACGATCCTAACGCAACTTGAATGGGCTCAACAGGAGTTCGTATACAAACATTATGTGCAGTCAAAGGTTCAGTCAAATAGGTGAATTAGGCATTCAAAAATGTGAAAAATTGATTGTCTCAAATCCAAGTAAAAATGATGCCAAGTCAAAGAGATCGTCGCCACGATTCTGATGCCGCTCATTTCACCTCGATCAGAGTTCATACCAGCAAGATATGTCTGGTCAAACTTGAGGATTAACCATGCCAACTACATAGTAAAATGATGATGTCAGCATGCTGACATGGAAGACACAGTGGCAGTTGTTGACGTGACAAATCTAGAATTTGACATGTGGCAGATGGTGACATCTAATTCAGCAAATGACGTGGCAGGTCTGAAGATGTGGACCAATCTAGCATGACACGTGTCACTGTCGGAGGAATGAGGTAATGCCACATGGACCAATGATTGGGTGCCATGTGGCACATGTGGCGGTTTGATTGTTAAAATGTTGGTTTGTGGGGTTCGAACCCCTGACCTCCTACTTGCTTTTTTCACTCTCCACCAATATACCAAGCCGCTTTCTTTGCTACATATATTTGCCTCCTTTCTATTTAATGAATGATAATAGAAACGAATCCCTATAAAAGGGGGTCGAGTGGTTTGAACCCCCAATCTGGAGAAATGATCTAGGTGGATATAGAAGATCTAAAAATTTTGCAATCTTTGAATCTGACGAAATCAACATCATTCGAAAGAGGTTGCTGACACCATCCTGATGCAACTTAAACAGGCTAAAAAAGAGTTCATATGCAGAAGTTATGTGCAGTCAAAGGTTTGGTCAAACAGGTGAATCAGGTGTTCAAAAAGGTGAAAAATTGATTGTCTGGAATCTAAGCAAAAATGATGCCAAGTCGAAGAGCTCATTACCACGATTCTGACACTGCTCGTTTCACTTCGATTGGAGCTCGTATGAGCAAGATATGTTCAATCAAAGTTGAGGGTTGACCAAGCTGACTAGACAATACAATGACGACGTCAGCATACTGACATGACATCACATTAGTAGTTGTTGATGTGGTAGGTCCAGAGGTTGACACATGGCAGATGGCAACATCTGAGTCAGCAGATGATGTGGTATGTCTGATGATGTGGACCAACCCAACGTGACACGTGTCACTGACGGATGAAAGAGGTAATGCCACATGGCCCAATGATTGGGTGCCACGTGGCACTTATGGTGGTTTTATTGTTAAAAGATTGGTTTGTGGGGATTGAACGCTTGACCTCCTGCTTACTATTTCCACTCTCCACCAATATACCAAGCGGGTTTCTTTGCTACTTATACGGGCCTCCTTTCTATTTAAAGAATGATAATAGAAACGAATCCCTATAAAAGGGGGTCAGGTGGTTTAAACCCCTAGTGGGAAGGAATGATCTAAATGGATCTAGAAGACCTAAAAAGGAGTCACTGGCACGATCCTGATGCAACTTGAATGGGCTCAAAAGGAGTTCATATGCAGAAGTTATGTGCAGTCAAAGGTTCAGTCAAAAAAGTGAATCATGCATTCAAAAAGGTAAAAAATTTATTGTCTCAAATCTAAGCAAAAATGATGCCAAGTCTAAAAGCTCTTTGCCACGATTCCAACGCTGGTCATTTTGCCTTGATCGGATCTTGTACGAGCAAGATATGGCCTATCAAAGTAGAGGGGTAACCATGCTGACTGACATTACAATGATGATGTCATCATGCTGACATGGCATACATAGTGGTAGTTGTTGGCGTGGCAGGTCCAGATGTTGACACATGGCAGGTCTGAAGATGTCAACCAATCTAGTGTGACACGTGTTACTGACGGACGAATGAGCGAATGCCACGTGGCCCAATGATTCAGTGCCATGTGGCACATGTGGCGATTTGCTTTTTAAAATGTTGGTTTGTGGGGGTCGAACCTCTGACCTCCTGCTTCCTATTTTCACTCTCCACCAATATACTAAGTGACTTTCATTCCTACATATATGGGACTCCTTTCTTTTTAAAGAATGATAATGGAAACAAATCCCTATAAAAGGGGGTTAGGTGGTTTGAACCCCAAGTAGGGACGAATGATCTAGTGGATCCAGAAGACCTAAAAATCTTGCAATCTAAGAGCCTAACGGAATCAGCATCATTGGAAAGAGATCGTTGACACGATCCTAACGCAATTTGACCAGGCTCAAAAGGAGTTATTATGCAAAAGTTATGTGCAGTCAAAGGTTCGTTCATACAAGCAAATCAAGCGTTCGAAAAGGTGAAAAATTGATTGTCTCAAATCAAAGTAAAAATGATACCAAGTCGAAGAGCTCGTCACCATGATTCTAAGGCCACTCGTTTTGCCTCGATTAGATCTCGTACGAGCAAGATATGGCTGTTCAAAGTTAAGGGTTGACCATGTTGAATAGATAGTACAATGATGAAGTCAACATGCTGACATGGCAGACACAGTGGAGGTTGTTGACGTGGCAGATCCAAATTTTGACATGTGGCAGATGGCAGCATTTGAGTCAGCAGATGACGTGGTAGGTCTGAGGATGTGGACTAATCTAGCATGACACATGTCATTGACGGACGAATGAGGTAATGCCACGTGGCCCAATGATTGGGTGCCATGTGGCACATGTTGTGGTTTGATTATTAAAAGGTTGGTTTGTGGGGGTCGAAACCCTAACCTTCTACTTGCTTTGTTCACTCTCCACCAATATACCAAGCAGCTTTCTTTGCTACATATACGGGCCTCTTTTCTATTTAATGAATGATAATAGAAACGAATCCCTATAAAAGGGGGTCCGGTGGTTTGAACCCCCAGTGGGGAGGAATGATCCAGGTGGATATAGAAGAACTAAAAATTTTGCAGTCTTAGAACTTGACGGAATCAACATCATTGGAAAGAGGTCACTGACACAATCCTGATGCAACTTGAACAGGCTCAAAAGGAGTTCGTATGTAGAAGTTATGTGCAGTAAAAGATTTGGTCAAACACGCGAATCAGGCATTCAAAAAGGTGAAAAATTGATTGTCTCAAATCTAAGCAAAAATGATGCCAAGTCAAAGAGCTCGTCGCCATGATTTTGACGCTGCTCGTTTTGCCTCAATCGGAGCTCGTACAAGCAAGATATGGCCGATCAAAGTTGAGGGTTGACCAGGTTGACTAGACAGTACAATGATGACATCAACATGCTGGCATGGCAGACATAGTGGTAGTTGTTGACGTGGCAGGTCCAGAGGTTGACATGTGCCAGATGGTGGCATCTGAGTCAGCAGATGATGTGGCAGGTCTGAAGATGTAGACCAATCCAGTGTGACATGTGTCACTGACGGATGAATGGGGTAATGCCATGTGGCCTAATGATTGGGTGCCATGTGACACATGTGGTGGTTTGATTGTTAAAAGGTTGGTTTGTGGGGTTGAACCTTGCTATTTTCACTCTCCACCAATATACCAAGAGGCTTTCTTTGCTACATATACGGGCTTCCTTTCTATTTAAAGAATGATAATAGAAATGAATCCCTATAAAAGTGGGGTGGGTGGTTTGAACCCCCAGTGGGAAGGAATGAACTAAATGATCCAGAAGACCTAAAAATTTTGCAGTCTCAGAACCTGACAGAATCAACGTCATTGGAAAGAGGTCACTGGCATGATCCTGATGTAACTTGAATGGGCTCAAAAGGAGTTAATATGCAGAAGTTATGTGTAGTCAATGGTTCGGTCAAAACATGCAAATCATGCGTTAAAAAAGAAAAAAATATTATCTCAAATCCAAGCAAAAATGATGCCAAGTCAAAGAGCTCATCGCCACAATTCTGAGGACACTCGTTTCACCTTGATCGGAGCTCGTATGAGCAAGATATGGCCAGTCAAAGTTCAGGGTTGACCATACCGACTAGATAGTATAATGATGACGTCAGCAAACTGACATGGCAGATAGAGTGGCAGTTGTTGACGTGGCAAATCTAGAGTTTGACACATGGCAGATGGTGGCATCTGAGTCAGCGTATGACATGGTAGGTCTAAAGATGTGGAGCAATTCAACGTGACACGTGTCACTGACAGACGAATGAGTTAATGCCATGTGGCCCAATGATTGGGTGCCACGTGGCACAAGTCGCTAGTGGGGGTCAAACCGCTAACCTCCTACTTGTTTTTTTCAATCTCCACCAATATACCAAGTGGCTTACTTTGCTACATATACGGGCCTCCTTTCTATTTAATGAATGATAATAGAAACGAATCCCTATAAAAGGGGGTCATGTGGTTTGAACTTCTAGTGGGGAGGAATGATCCAGGGGGATACAGAAGAACTAAAAATTTTGCAGTCTTAGAACCTAACGGAATTAGCATCATTGCAAAGACATCACTGACACAATCTTAACGCAACTTGAACAGGCTCAAAAGGAGTTCGTATGCAAAAGTTATGTGAAGCCAAAGGTTTGGTCAAATAGGCGAATAAGCGTTCAAAACGTTGAAAAATTGATTGTGTCAAATCCAAACAAAAATGATGCCAAGTCGAAGAGCTCGTCGCCACGATTCTGATGATGTTCGTTTTGCCTCGATCAAAGCTCGTACGAGCAAGATATGGCCGGTGAAAATTGATGGTTGACCACGCTGACTAAACAATACAATGATGATGTCAGCATGCTGACATGGCAGACATAATGCCAGTTGTTGACGTGGCAGGTCCAAAGGTTGACACATGGTAGATGGCGACATCTTAGTCAATAGATGACATGGCAGGTCTGATGATGTGGACCAATCCAGAGTGACACATGTCACTAATGGATGAAATAGGTAATGCCACGTGGCGCAATGATTGGGTGCCACATGGCACATGTGGAGGTTTGATTGTTAAAAGATTGGTTTGTGGGGGTCGAACCCCTGACCTCCTGCTTGGTATTTTCACTCTCCACCAATATACCAAGCGGTTTTCTTTGCTGCATATATGGGCCCCCTTTCTATTTAAGGAAAAATAATAGAAACGAATCCCTATAAAATGGGGTTGGGTGGTTTGAATTCCAAGGGGGGAGGAATGTTCCAGGTGGATCTAGAAGACTAAAAAATTTTGCTGTCTGAGAACATGACGGAATCAACATCATTGGAAAGAGGTTGCTAACACGATCCTAATGAAACATGAAAGGACTCAAAATGAGTTCGTATGCAGAAGTTGTGCAGTCAAAGGTTCAGTCAAACAGGTGAATCAAGAGTTCAAAAAGGTGAAAATTTGATTGTCTCAAATCCAAGCAAAAATGATGCCATGTCAAAGAGCTTGTCATCATGATTTTGACGACGCTTCTCTTACCTCGATCGGAGCTCATACAAGCAAGATATCACCGGTCAAAGTTGAGGGTTGACCTTGCTGACGAGACAGTACAATGATGATGTCAGCATGCTGACATGGGAGACACAGTGGTAGTTTTTGACGTGGCAGGTCTAGAGTTTGACATGAGACAGATGGTGGCATCTGAGTCAGCAGATGATGTGGCAGGTCTAAAGATGTGGACCAATCCAGCGGGACACGTGTCACTAACGGAGGAATGAGATAATGCCACTTGGCCCAATGATTGGGTGCCACGTGGCACATGTGACGGTTTGATTGTTAAAAGGTTGGTTTGTGGGGGTCGTGTTGGTTCCCAAAAATGTAGGTTGCTAACCCTAAGAGGATGCCAGACTCTATGTTTGGATTTGCAATGTTTTTGGACCAATTGACAGAGCTATGAGCTCCCTACACTTTAGGTCCTCCAAACCTAGGCGGGTGTACCTTTGTAACTAAAGCAGAATGAACACTATATGACTTGATTGGATTAGTAAATCTATCACAATGGCATAAAACGTAATAGATGCAGTCTACAGATTATCTCCTACTCCTAATGTACTAACTTGAAATAGAAGTATTTTGAATATGAGTTTAGATAGTAATGACTAGTGCCTACTTCTATTGGGCTATGGAGTCGGTAAATGGATGAAGATGTAATGGAAACAAATGTATGAGGTAAGTTGATCTACTTCACAGTTTAACTCAAACTTGTAAGGCACATGGGATGTTTGCACCTTGTGCAAACGTGCAAGAATGTCAGTTATAATGCTCTTCTTATACTATCCCAATGATATTCCCCGTATTATTGTGAACAACTAAGAGGATGTTTAATTCTAGTTAGAAGGGAATTTAGACCAGATTTGTTTTGTAGAAAGGATTTACCTCTTGGCAGAGACCTTATGACAATTCTGATCAACTTCTTTATAGAAACCAACCAATTCGAACACACTGAATCAGCAAATGTGACCAGATAAATCAACAATATTCTTGATACGATAATTTAAATAATATGGGAAAATCATTCTGGAGACAACATTACAACATTTAAGATTTATTATTAACATTACAGCTGAACACTGAAAATAGATAACTGAATTGAAACATTCCGTTCCATTAATGAAAAATGTGTATATACAAGTTCTGATCAGGCGAATGGGTGGAGTGGAATTAAATAATTTCCTACTGCTACCCTAAATCTACTGATGCCTTCTAATCTACTTCTCCTTCCCCTTTCTTGCTCGATTGCCATCTCTCATATATATCTTGTAAATTTAGAGTTGTGACTTTTAGGGTTACAACCCTTTGCATCTCTGTCCTGTGTAGCTTTCCATTAATTAATTAATTATCTTCCATAGATAGATTAATTAATTTAACTTGTCTCCATGTTGTCGTGAGAAAATAAAGAATAATACTTAAAATCTTAATCTTTTGTTGGTAAATTTCACCATCATATTCACCGGTATGCCTTTTTACCTCTGTTTGGCAAAAGTATATATTTGGGTAAAAAGTATTACCTTGTACTTATTTCCTTGGTGAAAGATATTTTACTGGTCACATAATGTACTCTCACATAAAATGATCTCTTGTTAACTCCTTAAAAATATTTCACTTCGCAAAGCAATTTTCCTCTTTTGATTGTTTATTGAAGTCTACATTTGGTATATTTATTATATCCTTTTGTGAAAATATTTTATTTCTTTTTCACTGTCAATGAAAAGCTTATTTTGTTCTCGAAATAATATTTCTCCCTCCAAGATTTCTTCCCTTTAACTTTCTTGGTGTAAATAATTTTACTCCTTAGAAAGATAATACTTAATGGGTTAACAACATGCTCTCTTTAATTCCAAGGGTAAAATATTTTCCTATCATGGAAAATTGCATTAAGATAATAATATGCTAACTTTGCTTTGCACTTTCGCATATCTTCCATTTATTTTCACTTGAGGGAAACATTTAATCCAATATATTATTCTCCCCACGAATTTCACCTGTTTGATTTATGTGATTTTCCTTATCGGGCTGACTTATATGATCGGGGAGATTTGGGGAACTTACTCTGATCTCATATCTCTTATCGATGTATATTTATGCCTTGATTTTTTATTTAGCATTTTACACATTCGTATGTTAGGATTACAATCCTTCAATTTTCATCTGATGCATCCCTTTATTTAATCAACTATCTTTAGTTTGATTAAATTAATTTTAACCTTTCTAAGCTTTGTATTCTCGTGCAAGACAATAATTATTTCCATCTTTGGCTGGCAATCTTCACGCTTTCATTTATTTGTGTGCTTTTTCACCTTCACTCGGCTAGAATAATCATTTATGTGAAGATAATTACCCCTTCTGGTTTTACTGGCTATCTTATGCATTCTCACATAAAAATATTATTTAGGTAAAATAATTACCTATTTGATTAACTCTTCAGAAAACATTTCTCTTTCGGAACAAAAACATTTAATAATTTTTTACCTTATAACCCCTTCCATGAAAACAGGAAATTTATATTTTATTCTACTACAATCTCATGTGATTTAATTTTTTTTTTATTCACACCCTATATTCATTTCCCTTTTGAAATAAATTCTCACTTTTAATAATTCTTTTACCTCACGGTTTCTAGCATACAGTATCAGCAAGATGTATAAGATTGGTGTGATCTAAATAATCTTCGCCGACAGCAATTGTCTCCCTGAAAAGGTGTCCATCGGTAAGAAACCTAAGATCAGTGTGAATTAAAATTTTTGCTCCAACTTCAAATGTTATGCCGATACATGAGTTTAGGGTTTCTTACATGTCTTTATTTTGCCCTATTCACTTGGCTTGAGCACGGAGGATGCTGGCAACCATCATGGAACCTGGTTTTATACTTGTAATTTTGGCATTTTGCAAGATCACATACAGTTGTTTTGTTTAGGCTTTCACATTCTGCAGGCATGTCTATTAGAATAAAACAATAATATCTACCAAAAATTCTCATTTTGCTCAGCAATGTCATCTGAGGGCAGTGAATGTTCTCCCAACCCTCGCCATATTAATATTCACTCATCTACATTCCCTTCGGCAACAATTGTATCAGATGGATGAAAAGTGTAGAACACATTTGTGTATGGTGTAGCCAGATCTTCTTCACCTCTTTTTCATTTGTAATTTCTTCATCTTCTAGAGCTTGTCCTACAATTTTAATTTCCCTCTGAGCTTACTGTTCTCTCCTTCGCCCCACATAAACCCATAAAACTACAAAATATTCTTCTTAAAAAGATAAGCCTTTCCACGCCTTCCATAAAGAAGAGTGTGAATGGTTTCCAACATTTCTTCACCTCTTGTGAGCTTGGATAATTTATATGCCACATTGCGAATATCTTTAAGCTATGTGCCTTATCCATGTTCAATGATGAATTCTCTGGGGCTATCCCTTATGACAGAAGGGTCAAAGGCTTTTACAACCTTCCTTTCTCTCACAGGTCGATCAAGCAAAGTAGTAGGTGTTGAGGGTAAATCCTTGGTTTTCTCTTTCCTGAATTCTTTGGCCATATCAAGATTCGAACTGGTGACTGAAACCTGTGACTCATATCCCAACTGCACGTCTATATGCTGACCCATATTAAATAGTGAAAGATCGTGTTGATGTTTCTCTATGTTTGATTGATAACCGTCCTTCTCTACTAGTTGACAATCTTTATCAGTAAACTCATAATGAATTTGTTGGAGTCTCATAATCTGGTGGCAATGTATAAATGGATGAAGCCATATCAACAATGGATCTTTGTTCAGCCAGTCTTTGAATAGAGTGTAGAATGGATGCTGAGGTTGCACTATTCCCCATCAACAATAAACATGTGACACAAGTCGGGTCCCCCTGTGGGCCCGACTAAAATTTTTTCATTTTGAAACAAGTTTCATCTTGAATTGTCTTTGACACTACCTCTAAATGATCCTGAGGTGAAAAAATGAATTGGGTAGATAGCAAAATCCATTTTCAGGCACCTTGCATAGTAGTCAAAACAGGCCCAGTAGCCTTCAGAATCAGTCTAGAAAACTGATCAAAACTTCTCTCGGAGCCACGAAAATGCACAAACTTGTAGATTTTTGACCCGATAATTCAATGCAACAAACGGTTTGGCATGAAATTATTAGGATTAAAAGCTGCTCGCAATCAAAGTAGCCCATTCTGCATGTTTTTGTGCCTGTTAAAACTCAATTGAAACCTGTCATTTTGCCTCTTTGGAAAAATATCAAATCTGATATTGAGAAGCTGCCATCCTGGGGATTAGTTCATTTAGGTCACGTGAACATGTAGGCAAAAGGCTTTTTCATCATTCCTCTTCCTTCATAAGATATCGGGTGTCAAAGTTGACCTTTCTGAAGCTGCCTGGGAATGCAGTCACAGAACTGTGTAAAATCCATTTGGATTTACTTTTGAAAAAATATCAAACGAAGTGCTGGGACCTTGAGAATTGGCATGTGAGCACATTAACATGGGAAGAATTTGAGACATCAATTGGTTTTTTATTAACACAACCCGATTGCTAGATATTACCTTCCAAATTAACCTCCTTGAAAATTGCCCTTGTCAAAACCTGATTCGAACTTACCAACTTGCAATTTTAAAAACCCATTAAATCTCTTCCTAGTAAGTTGTTACTGGAAAGTTGATTTCATTTAGGCTTGATGAGTGAGTGTGTAAGAGGATTCTTCGCCATCCATCTTCTGTCATGAAATGTTAAGGGCCAAAGTTGACCTCTCCGCAACTTTCTGGAAACGCAGATATGGCCACTGAACTTTTTACATTTGCTTTTGATTTTAAAAAAATAGAAAATGAGATGTTGGGGTCTCAAAAAACTAGTATGAAGGTACATTATTATGAGGGGAATATGGAACACTGATTAGTTTGTTAGGATCATCATTTAGCTGCTAGATATCAACCTCCAAAGTTGGCCTCTCGGGCTGATTTCACATTATGCAAGTAGCAAATTTTACCAGAACCCTTCAGCTCGACTTCTCAAAACTTAGTTAAATCGTGTCACAGGAAGCTGTAATCAGAAATGTGTGTTCATATATGATAAGTAATCATTCTTGCAAAGTGATTTTGCAAGAAAATGAACAGGCTTCGAATTACAATGCTTCAAAGTAGGCCACTTAAGCACATTGTGCAGGTGCATTTCTGAGTGTTGAAATTGATTTTTCACATATGGGAACCTAAAATTTTGCAAAAATTGGTATGAAATTTTAGGTCCCAACAGGTCGAACCCCTAACCTCTTGCTTGCTATTTTCACTCTCCACCAATATACCAAGCGGCTTTCTTTTCTACATATGCGGACCTCTTTTCTATTTAAAGAATGATAATAGAAACGAATCCCTATAAAAAGGGGTCGGGGGGTTTGAACCCCTAGTGGGAATAATGATCTAGATAGATACAGAAGTACTAAAAATTTTGCATTCTCAGAATCTGATAGAATCAACATCACTGGAAAGAGGTCGCTGACACGATTCTGATGCAACTTGAATGGGCTCAAAAGGAGTTCGTATGCAGAAGTTATTTGGAGTCAGAGGTTTAGTCAAATAGGTGAATCAAGCTTTTAAAAAGGTGAAAAATTGATTGTTTCAAATCCAAGCAATATTGATTCCATGTTGAAGAGCTTGTCGCCATGATTTCGACGCCATTAGTTTCATCCGATCGGAGCTCGTACGAGCAAGATATGGCCGATCAAAGTTGAGGGTTGACCATGTCGACCAGACAGTAGAATGATGACATCAACATGCTAACATGGCACACATAGTGGTAATTGTTGACGTGGTAGGTCCAAAGGTTGACATGTGGCAGATGGCGACATCTGAGTCAGCTGGTGATGTGGCAGGTCTGAAGATGTGGACCAATCTAACATGACACATGTCACTAACAGATGAATGAGGTAATGTCATGTGGCCTAATGATTGGGTGCCACATGGCACTTGTGGCGGTTTGATTGTTAAAAGGTTGGTTTGTGGGGTTGAACCTTGCTATTTTCACTCCACCAATATACCAAGTGGCTTTTTTTGCTACATATACGGGCTTCCTTTCTATTTAGAGAATGATAATATAAACAAATCCCTATAAAATGAGGTGGGGTGGTTTGAACCCCCATTGGGAAGGAATGATCTAAATGGATCCAGAAGACCTAAAAATTTTGCATTCTCATAACCTAACGGAATTAGCGTCATTGGAAAGAGGTCACCGGCACGATCCTGACGCCACTTGAACGGGCTCAATAGGATTTCTTATGCAGAAGTTATGTGTAGTCAAAGGTTTGGTTAAACAGGCAAATCATGTGTTTAAAAAGGTGAAAAATTTATTAACTCAAATCCAACCAAAAATTATGCCAGGTTGAAGAGCTCGTCGCCACTATTTCGATGCAGCTCATTTTGCCTTGATCAGAGTTCGTACGAGCAAGATATGGCCAGTCAAAGTTGACGGTTGACCATAATGACTATACAGTACAATGATGATGTCATCATGCTGACATGACAGACACAGTGGCAGTTGTTGGCATGGTAGGTCTAGATGTTGACACATGGCAGATGGCGGCATCTAAGTCAGAAGATGACGTGGCAGATCTGAGGATGTGGACCAATCCAGCGTGACACGTGTCACTGATGGAAGGATGAGGTAATGCCACGTGGCCCAATGATTAGGTTCCATGTGACACATGTGGCGGTTTGATTATTAAAAGATTGGTTTGTGGGGGTCGAACCCCTGACCTCCTGCTTGCTATTTTCAATCTCCACCAATATAACAAGCAGCTTTCATTGCTACCTATATGCACCTCCTTTCTATTTAAAGAATGATAATAGAAATGAATCCCTATAAGAGGGGGTCGGGTGGTTTGAACCCCAAGTGGGGAATAATGATCTAGATGGATACATAAGAACTAAAAATTTTGTAGTCTCAGAACTTAACGAAATTAGCATCATTGGAAAGAGGCTGTTGACACGATCCTGACGCAACTTGAATGGGCTCAAAAGGAGTTCATATGCAAAAGTTATGTGTAGTCAAAGGTTCTGTCAAACAGGTGAATCAGACGTTCAAAAAGATGAAAAATTGATTGTCTCAAAGCCAAGAAAAAAAATGATGCCAAGTCGAAGAGCTTGTCGCCACTATTTCAACGCCGCTCGCTTCACCTCGATCGAAGCTCGTACGAGCAAGATATGGCCGAGCAAAGTTGAGGGGTCAACTAGATAGTACAATGATGACATCAACATGCTGACATGATAGACACAGTGGCAGTTATTGACATGGTAGGTCTAGAGGTTGACACATGGTAGATGGTGGCATCTAATTCAGCAGATGACGTGGTAGGTCTGAAGATGTGGACCAATCCACCGTGACATGTGTCACTTACGGACGAATGAGGTAATGCCATGTAGCATAATGATTGGGTGCCACATGGCAAATGTGGCGGTTTGATTGTTAAAATGTTGGTGTTTAGGGTCGAACCTTGCTATTTTCACTCTCTAGCAATATACCAAACGGTTTTCTTAGTTACATATATAGGCTTCCTTTCTATTTAAAGAATGATAATAGAAACGAATCCCTATAAAAGGGGGTCACGTGGTTTGAACCCCAAGTGGGAAGGAATGATCTAAATGGATTTAGAACACCTAAAAATTTGTAGTCTCAGAACTTGACAAAATCAGCGTCATTGGAAAGACATTGCTGGCATGATCCTGACACAACTTGAATGGGCTCAAAAGGAGTTTGCATGCAGAAGTTATGTGCAGTCAAACATTTGGTCAAATAGGTGAATCATGTGTTCAAAAAGGTGAAGAATTTAATGTCTCAAATCCAAGTAAAAATGATGCCAAGTCGAAGAGCTTGTTGCCATGATTCCAACGCTGCTTGTTTCGCCTTGATCGGAGCTCATACGAGTAAGATATTGCCGGTCAAAGTTGAGGGTTGACCATGCTAACTAGATAGTACAATGATGACATTATCATTCTAACATGGCAGACACAGTGGCAGTTGTTGGCATGGCAGGTTTAGATGTTTACATGTGGTAGATGATGGCATCTGACTCAACAGATGATGTGGAAGGTCTGAAGATGTGGATTAATCTAGCGTGACATGTGTCATTGACGGGCGAATGAGCGAATGCCACGTGGCCCAATGATTGGGTGCCATGTGGCAAATGTGGAGATTTGCTTGTTAAAAGGTTGGTTTGTGGGGGTCAAACCCCTGACCTCCTGCTTCCTATTTTCACTCTCCACCAATATAGCAAGTGGCTTTCATTGCTACATATACGGGGTCGGGTGGTTTGAACCCCCAATGGGGAGGAATGATCTAGGTGGATCGAGAAGACCTAAAAATCTTATAGTCTTAGAACCTTACGAAATCAACATCATTGGAAAGAGGTCGTTGACACGATCTTAATGCAACTTGAATAGGCTCAAAAGGAGTTCGTATGCAAAAGTTATGTGTAGTCAAAGGTTTGGTCAAACAGGTGAATCAGGGGTTCAAAAAGATGAAAAATTGATTGTCTCAAATCCAAGGAAAAATGATGCCAAGTCGAAAAGCTCGTTGCCACGATTCTGACACTACTTGTTTCGTCTCGATTAGAATTTATACGAGCAAGATATGGCTGATCAAAGTTGAGTGTTGACCATGCCGACTAGATAGTACAATGATGACATCAGCATGCTGCCATGACAGACACAGTGGCAGATCCAGAGTTTGACATGTGGCAGATGGTAGCATCTGAGTCAGTAGATGACATGGCAGGTCTAAAGATGTGAACCAATCTAGGGTGACACATGTCACTCACAGAAGAATGAGGCAATGCCACGTGGCCCAATGATTTGGTGCCACGTTGCACATGTGGCAGTTTGATTACTGAAATGTTGGTTTGTGGGGGTCAAACCCTTGACCTCCTGCTTACTTTTTTCACTCTCCACCAATATACCAAGCAGTTTTCTTTGCTACATATATAAGCCACCTTTCTATTTAATGAATGATAATAGAAACAAATCCCTATAAAAGGGGGTCGAGTGGTTTGAACCCCCAGTGGGGAGGAATGGTCCAGGTGGATCCAAAAGAACTAAAAATTTGGCAGTTTTAGAACCTGATGGAATCAGCATCATTGGAAAGAGGTTGCTGACATGATCCGAATGCAACTTGAACAGGCTCAAAAGGATTTCGTATGCAGAAGTTATGTGCAGTCAAAGGTTTCGTCAAACAGATGAATTAGGTGTTCAAAAAGGTGAAAAACTGATTATCTCAAATCTGAGCAAAAATGATGCCAAGTCAAAGAGCTCGTCATCACGATTTTGATGCCGCTCATTTTGCCTCAATTGGAGCTCATACAAGCAAGATATGGTCGGTCAAAGTTGAAGGTTGTCCATGCTAACTAGACAATACAATGATGACGTCAGCATGCTGACATGGCAGACACAGTGGTAGTTGTTGACGTGAGAGGTCTAGAGTTTGAAAAGTGGGAGATGGTGGCATTTGATTCAGTAGATGATGTGGCAGGTCTGAAGATGTGGACCAATACAACGTGACATTTGTCACTGACGGAAGATGAGGTAATGCCACGTAGCCCAATGATTGGGAGACACGTGGCACATGTGGCATTTTGATTGTTAAAAGGTTGGTTTCTGGGGGTCGAACCCCTGACCTCCTACTTGCTATTTTCACTCTCCACCAATATACCAAGCAACTTTTTTTGCTACATAAATGGGCCTTCTTTCTATTTAAAGAATGATAATAGAAACGAATCCCTATAAAAGGGGGTCAGGTGGTTTGAGCCCCTAGTGGGCAATAATGATCCAGATGGATATAGAAGAACTAAAAAATTTGCAGTCTCAGAACTTGACGGAATCAGCATCATTTGAAAGAGGTCGCTGACACGATCCTGATGCAACTTGAATGGGCTCAAAAGGAGATTGTATGCAGAAGTTATGTGCAGTCAAAGGTTCGGTCAAACAGGCAAATTAGGGATTCAAAAATGTAAGAAATTGATTGTCTCAAATCTAAGAAAAAAGGATACCAAGTCTAAGAGCTCGTCGCCATGATTTTGACGCCACTCGTTTCCCCTCGATTGGAGCTCGTACGACCAAGATATGGCCGGTCAAAATTGAGGGTTGACCATATCGACTAGATAGTACAATGATGACATCAGCATGCTGACATGGCAGACACAGTGGCATTTGTTGATGTGGTAGGTCCAGAGGTTGACTCGTGGTAGATGGCATCATCTGAGTCAATAGATGACGTGGCAGGTCTGAAGATGTGGACCAATCCAGCGTGACACGTGTCACTGACTGATGAATAAGGTAATGCCATGTGGCCTAATGATTGGGTCCCATGTGGCACATGTGGTGGTTTGATTGTTAAAAGGTTGGTTTGTGGGGTCAAACCTTGCTATTTTTACTCTCCACCAATATAGAAAGCGGCTTTCTTTGCTACATATACGGGCTTCTTTTCTATTTAAAAAATGATAATAGAAATAAATCCCTATATAAGGGGGTCAGGTGGTTTGAACTCCCAATGGGAAGAAATGATATAAATGGATCCAAAAGACTTAAAAATGTTGTAATCTCAGAACCTGACAGAATCAGTGTCATTGGAAAGAGGTCGCTGGCACGATCCTGACGCAACTTGAACGGGCTCAAAAAGAGTTTGTATGCAGAAGTTATGTGTAGTCAAAGGTTTCATCAAACATGCGAATCATGCATTCCAAAAGGTGAAAAATTTATTGTCTCAAATCAAATAAAAAATGATACCAAGTTGAAGAGCTCGTCGCCACGATTCCGATGCCATTCGTTTTGCTTTGATCAGAGCTCATACGATCAAGATATGGGCGGTCAAAGTTGAGGGTTGACCATGCTGACTAGATAGTACAAGGATGACGTCATCATGCTGACATGGCATACACAGTGGCAATTGTTGGCGTGGCAAGTCTAGATGTTGACAACTGGCAGATGGTGGCATCTAATTCAACAGATGACGTGGCACGTCTGAAGATGTGGACCAAACCAACGTGACACGTGTCACTGACGGACAAATGAGTGAATGCCACGTGGCCCAATGATTGGGTGCCACGTGGCACATGTGGCGATTTGCTTGTTAAAAAGTTGGTTTGTAGGGGTCAAGCCCCTAACCTCCTGCTTCCTATTTTCACTCTCCACCAATATACCAATGCGGCTTTCATTGCTACATATACGGACCTCCTTTCTATTTAAAGAATGATAATAGAAATAAATCCCTATAAAAGGGGGTCGGGTGGTTTGAACCCCCAATGGGGAGGAATGATCTAAGTGGATCTATAAGACCTAAAAATCTTGCAGTCTCAGAACCTGACGGAATCAACATCATTAGAAAGAGGTCGCTGACACGATCCTAACACAACTTGAATAGACTCAAAAGGAGTTCGTATGCAGAAGTTATGTGCAGTCAAAAGTTTGGTCAAACAAGTGAATCAGTGTTCGAAAAGGTGAAAAATTGATTGTTTCAAATCCAAGCAAAAATGATGCCAAGTCGAAGAGCTTGTTGCCACGATTTTGTCGCCGGTCATTTCGCCTCGATTAGAGTTGGTACGAACATGGCTGGTCAAAGCTGACGGTTGACCATGCTGACTAGATAGTATAATGATGACAGTGGAAGTTGTTCACGTGGTAGATCCAGAGTTTGACACATGGCAGACGGAGGCATATGAGTCATCAAATGACATGGTAGGTCTGACGATGTGGACCAATCTAGCATGACACATGTCACTGACGGACGAATGGGGTAATGCAACGTGGCCCAATGATTAGGTGCCACGTGGCACATGTGGCGGTTTGATTATTAAAAGGTTGCTTTGTGGGGGTCGAACCCTTGACCTCTTGCTTTCTTTTTTCACTTTCCACCAATATACCAAGCGGCTTTGTTTGCTAAATATACGGGCCTCCTTTCTATTTAATGAATGATAAGAGAAACGAATCCCTATAAAAGGGGGTCAGGTGGTTTGAACCCCTAGTGGGGAGGAATGATCCAGGGGGATACAGAAGAACTAAAAAAATTTTAGTCTTAGAACCTGACGAAATCATCATCATTGGAAAGAGGTCACTGACACGATCCTGACGCAACTTGAACGGGCTCAAAAGAAGTTCATATGCAGAAGTTATGTGTAGTCAAAGGTTTGGTCAAAGGGGCAAATCAAGCATTCAAAAAGGTGAAAAATTGATTGTCTCAAATCCAAAAAAATGATGCCAAGTCAAAGAGCTCGTCGCCATGATTCTGACACTGCTCGTTTCGCCTCGATCGGAGCTCATACGAGCAAGATATGGTCAGTCAAAGTAGAAGGTTGACCATACTGACTAGACAATACAATGATGATGTCAATATGTTGACACAGTGGCACATGTTGATGTGGCATGTCCAGATGCTGACACATGGTAAATGGCGGCATTTGAGTCAACAGATAACGTGGTAGGTCTGATGATGTGGACCAATTCAGTGTGACACGTGTCACTGGCGGATGAATGAGGTAATGCCACGTGGCCCAATAATTGGGTGCCATGTGGCACATGTGGCAGTTTGATTGTTAAAAAATTAGTTTGTCGTGGTTGAACCCTTGACCTCCTATTTTCTATTTTCACTCTCCACCAATATACCAAGTGGCTATCTTTGCTACATATACGGACCTCCTTTCTATTTAAAGAATGATAATAGAAATGAATCCCTATAAAAGGGGGTTGGGTGGTTTGAACCCCCAGTGGGGAATAATGATCAAGATGGATACAGAAGAACTAAAAATTTTACAGTCTCAGAACCTGACAGAATCAACATCATTAGAAAGAGGACAAAGGTTTGGTCAAACAGACAAATCAGGAGTTCAAAAAGGTGAAAATTTGATTGTCTCAAATCCAAGCAAAAATGATGTCAAGTCAAATTGTTCGTTGTCATGATTTCGACGCCGCTTGTTTTGCCTCAATCGGAGCTCATACGAGCACTATATGGCCAGTCAAAGTTGAGGGTTGACCATGCTGACTAGACAGTACAATGATGACGTCAGCATGTTGACATGGCACACAGTGGTAGTTGTTGACGTGGTAGGTCTAGAGTTTGACATGTGGCATATGGCGGCATGTGAGTCAACAGATGAAGTGGCAGGTCTGAAGATGTGGACCAATCCAGCATGACACATGTCACTAATGGAAGAATGAGGTAATGCCATATGGCCCAATGATTGGGTGCCACGTGGCACATGTGGCCGTTTGATTGTTAAAAGGTTAGTTTGTGGGGGTCGAACCCCTGACCTCTCGCTTGCTTTTTTATGCTCCACCAATATACCAAGCGGCTTTCTTTGCTACATATACGTGCCTCCTCTCTATTTAAAGAATGATAGTAGAAACGAATCCCTATAAAAAGGGGTCGGATGGTTTGAATTCCAAGTGGGGAGGAATGATCCAGGTGGATCCAGAAGAACTAAAAATTTTGTAGTCGGAGAACATGACGGAATCAACATCATTGGAAAGATGTTGCTGACACGAGCCTAACGCAACTTGAACGAGCTCAAAAGGAGATCGTATGTAGAATTTATGTGCAGTCAAAGGTTTAATCAAATAAGTGAGTCAGGCGTTCAAAAAGGTGAAAAATTGATTCTCTCAAATCGAAGCAAAAATGATGCCATGTTGAAGAGCTCATCATCACAATTTTGACACTACTTGTTTTGCCCTGATCGGAGGTAATACGAGCAAGATATGATTGGTCAAAGTTGAGGGTTGACCATGCTAACTAGACAATACAATGATGACGTCAGCATGTTGACATGGCAGACACTATGGCAGTTGTTGACATGGCAGATCTAGAGTTTGAAATGTGGCAGATGGCGGCATTTGAGTTAGTAGATGATGTGGTAGGTCTGAAGATGTGGAAAGAATGAGGTAATGCCACATGGCTGAATGATTGGGTGCCACGTGGCACATGTGGCGGTTTGATTGCTAAAAGGTTGGTTTGTGGGGGTCGAAGCGTTGACCTCCTGCTTTCTATTTTCACTCTCCACCAATATATCAAGCGGCTTTCTTTGCTATATATACAGTCCTCCTTTTTTTTAAAGAATGATAATAGAAACAAATCCCTATAAAAGGGGGTTGGGTGATTTTAACCCTCAGTGGGGAATAATGATACAGATGGATACAGAAGAACTAAAATTTTTGCAGTCTCAGAACCTGATGGATCGAAATCATTGGAAAGAGGTCAATGACACGATCCTGACGCAACTTGAATGGGCTCAAAAGGAGTTTATATGCAGAAGTTATGTGTAGTCAAAGGTTCAGTCAAATAGGTGAATCAGACATTCAAAAAGGTGAAAAATTGATTGTCTCAAATCTAACCAAAAAAGATGCCAAGTCAAAGAGCTCATCGCTATGATTTCGATGCCACCCGTTTCCCCTAGATCGGAGCTCGTAAGAGTAAGATATGGCCGGTCAAATTTGAGGGTTGACCATGTCGACCAGATAGTACAATGATCACATCAGCATTCTAACATGGCAAACACAATGGCATTTGTTGACGTGGCAGGTCCAGAGGTTGACACATGGTAGATGGCGGCATTTGAGTCACCAGATGACGTGGTAGGTCTGATGATGTGAGCCAATCCAGCGTAACACATGTCATTGACAGATGAATGAGGTAATGCCATGTGGCTCAATGATTGGGTGCCATGTGGCACATGTCACAGTCTGATTGTTAAAAGATTGGTTTGTGGGGGTCGAACCCCTAATCCCCTGCTTGCTATTTTCACTCTCCACCAATATACCAAGCAGTTTTCTTTGCTACATATATGGGCCTCATTTCTATTTAAAGAATGATAATAGAAATGAATCCTTATAAAAGGGGGTCGGGCGGTTTGATCCCCTAGTGTGGAATAATGATAGAGATGGATACAGAAGAACTAAAAATTTTGCAGTCTCAGAACCTGATAGAATCAACATCATTAGAAAGAGGTTGCTGACACGATCCTGACTCAACTTGAATGGGCTGAAAAGGAGTTCGTATGCAGAAGTTATGTGCAGTCAAAGGTTTGGTCAAATAGGTGAATCAAGCATTGAAAAAGGTAAAAAATTGATTGTCTAAAATCCAAGCAAAAATGATGCCAAGTCGAAGAGCTCATCGCCACGATTTTGACATTGTTTGTTTCGCCTCGATCAAAGCTCGTACGAGCAAGATATGGCCGGTCAAAGTTGAGGGTTGACCATGTCGACTAGACAATACAATGATGACATCAACATGTTGACATGGCAGACACAGTCGGAGTTGTTGACGTGGGAGGTCTAGAGGTTGACACGTGGCAGATGGCAACATTTGAGTTAGCAAATGACCTTGGCAGGTCTGAAGATGCGGACCAATCCATTGTGACACTTGTCACTGATGGATGAGTGAGGTAATGCCATGTGGCCTAATGATTGGGTGCCACGTGGCATATGTAGCGGTTTGATTAATAAAAGGTTGGTTTGTGGGGTCAAACCTTGCTATTTTCACTCTCCACCAGTATAGCAAGCGACTTTCTTTGCTATATATACGGGCTTCCTTTCTATTTAAAGAATGATAATAGAAACAAATCCCTATAAAAGGAGGTTGAGTTGTTTGAACCCCCACTGGTAAGGAATGAGTTTGTATGCAGACATTATATGCAGTCAAAGGTTATGTCGAATAGGCAAATCATGCATTCAAAAAGGTGAAAAATTGATTTTCTCAAATCTAAGCAAAAATGATGCTAAGTCAAAGAGCTTGTCGCCATGATTTTGAAGCCTCTCATTTCGCCTTGATCAGATCTCGTATGAGCAAGGTATGGCTGGTCAAAGTTGAGGGTTGACCATGCCGACTAGATTGTATAATGATGATGTCAGCATGCTGACATAGCAGACACAGTGGCAGTTGTTGACGTGGAAGATCTAGAGTTTGACACATGGCAGATGGCAGCATCTGAGTGAGCAGATGATGTGGCAGGTCTGAAGATGTGGACCAATCTAGCGTGACACGTGTCACTGACGAATGAATGAGGTAATGCCACATGGCCCAATGATTGGGTGCCACGTGGCACATGTGGCTTTTTGATTGTTAAAAGGTTGGTTTGTGGGGGTCAAACACCTGACCTACTACTTACTTTTTTGAATCTCCACCAATATACCAAGCGACTTTCTTTGCTACATATATGGGCTTCCTTTCTATTTAATGAATGATATTTAAAACAAATCCCTTTAAAATGGGGTCAAGTGGTTTGAACCCCAAGTGGGGAGGAATGATCCAGGTGGATACAGAGGAACTAAAAATTTTGTAGTCTTAGAATATATTTTTCTAATTTAAGAGCTTTGTTGATAACTTTAAATTAGTTAACTTAGCTTTTGCTTTTGTATAACAAGAAGAATTTATTTTTAGAAGATATTGAAGACTTTTTAGAAGATAAGAAAGCGTAATAAATAAATAAATTTATTTAATTACTTGCACATGATTTGGAGGAATAAATAAAATATTTAATTATATTTTTTTTTTGGAGATTTTAAGATTTATTTTAAATAAATTTGTATTTTATTTAAATTTTGGAAGAATGAAAGATTTAATTAAATAATTAAAATTATTTAATTATTTAGAAGAATAAAGTTGATGTAGATGTAATTAATTAAATAAATGTAATTTATTCAATTAATGGGAGAAAATGAATCAAATAAATAAATTTATTTATTTATTTATTGATAGAGGAATATTAAGATGAAATTAATATTTAAAATATTTATTTAGGTAGAGTCATGTCATTTTCAGGTGTATACATTTTGCCCCTATATGATGCAATGTGTTTTATCACGTTTCAAAGAATAAGAATTTTTGACAATGATACATGCCCCAATTTGCCCCTGGTACAAGTTTAATGACAGGATGCCCCCTCAGGAGATTGGACGAGAAGACGGAAGAAAGCGTGAGATGGACAATCTCACGAAGAAGAAGGTGAAAAGCAGGTTAAGATGGAGAAAAATAGGGTATTGTTTGGAGGAATAGATATGGGAAGTAGTCACAGTTGTCACACAGTTAGCTATGGTTCACTTGCTATATACAGGAGCTGGGTCCACAAGTTCTATTCATTTGCACACTTGTCCTTAGTTGATTGGTCTTTGAGAGATTAGTAGAGTAGAGGAGCTAGAGCAGTTGACAGAGATATGGGTATTCCGCGCAAGGAGCTGGTTTGAGCGAGTTTGACAGTTCGATCGGCCACCTGAGGTAGGACCACCAGTAATGTAGTTCATCAAATCTCACTAAAAGTCATTCATTAGGTCAATAAATGCTAAGGAAAAAAAGTTAAGATGGATGCGCCAAACTACAGTTGTTGACGTGACAGTTCCAGAGTTTGACATGAGGTAGATGGCGGCATCTGAGTTAGCAGATGACGTGGCAGGTCTAAAGATGTGGACCAATCCAGCGTGACACGTGTCACTGATGAAAGAATGAGGTAATGCCACGTGGCACATGTGGCGGTTTGATTTTTAAAAGGTTAGTTTGTGGGGGTCAAACCCCTAACCTCCTGCTTGCTATTTTCACTCTCCACCAATATACTAAGCGGCTTTCTTTGCTACATATACGGGCCTCCTTTCTATTTAAGGAATGATAATAGAAACAAATCCCTATAAAAGGGGGTCGGGTGGTTTGAACCCCTAGTGGGGAATAATGATCCAGATACATACAAAAGAACTAAAAATTTTGCAATCTTAGAACATGATGAAATCAATATCATTGGAAAGAGGTTTCTGACATGATCCTAACGCAACCTGAATGGGCACAAAATGAGTTTGTATGTAGAAGTTATGTACAGTCAAAGGTTTAGTTAAATAGGTGAATCAGGTGTTCAAAAAGGTGAAAATTTGATCATCTCAAATTCAAGCAAAAATGATACCAAGTCGAAGAGCTCGTCGCCACGATTTTGATGCTGCTCGTTTCACCTCGATCGGAGCTCATACGAGCAAGATATGGTCGGTCAAAGTTGAGGGTTGACCATGTCGACTAGATAGTACAATGATGACATCAGCATGGTGACATAGCAGATGCAATGGCAATTGTTGACGTGGTAGGTCTAGAGGTTGACACATGCTAGATGGCCACATCTGAGTCAGCAGATGACGTGGCAACTCTGAAGATGTGGACCAATCCAGCATGACACGTGTCACTGACGGACGAATGAGGTAATACCATGTGGCCTAATGATTGGGTGCCACATGGCACATGTCGCGGTTTGATTGCTAAAAGGTTGGTTTGTGGGGTCAAACCTTGCTATTTTCACTCTCCACCAATATACCAAGCAACTTTCTTTACTACATATACGAGCTTCCTTTTTATTTAAAGAATGATAATAGAAACAAATCCCTATAAAAGGGAGTCAGGTAGTTTGAACCTCAAGTGAGAAGGAATGATCTAAATGGATCGAGAAGACCTAAAAATTTTGTAGTCTCAGAACCTGACAGAATCAGCGTCATTGGAAATAGGTCGCTGGCACGATCCTGATGTAATTTGAACGGGCTCAAAAGGAGTCCGTATGCAGAAGTTATGTGTAGTCAAAGGTTCGGTCAAAGATCTCATCACCACGATTCTGACACCGCTAGTTTTGCCTTGATCGGAGCTTGTACGAGCAAGATATGCCCGGTCAAAGTTGAGGGTTGATCATACTGACTAGATAGTACAATGATGATGTCATCATGCTGAAATTGCAGACATAGTGGCAGTTGTAGGCGTGGCAGGTCCATATGTTGACATGTGGCAGATGGTGGCATTTGACTCAATAGATGACATGGCAGGTCTGAAGATGTGGACCAATCCAACGTGACACGTGTCACTGATAGAAGAATGAATGAATGCCACGTGGCCACATGATTGGGTGCCATGTGGCGATTTGCATGTTAAAAGGTTGATTTGTGGGGGTCAAACCCCTGACCTCCTCCTTCCTATTTTCACTCTAAACCAATATACCAAGCGGCTTTCATTGCTACATATATGGGCCTCCTTTCTATTTAATGAATGATAATAGAAATAAATCCCTATAAAAGGGGGTCAGGTGGTTTGAACCCCCATGGGGAGGAATGATCTAGGTGGATCCAGAAAACCTAAAAATCTTGCAGTTTCAAAACCTAACGGAATCATCATCATTGAAAAGAGGTCGCTGACACGATCGTAATGCAATTTGAATGGGCTCAAAAGGAGTTTGTATGCAGAAGTTATGTGTAGTCAAAGGTTCGGTGAAACAGGCGAATCAAGCGTTGGAAAAAGTGAAAAATTGATTATCTCCAATCAAAGCAAAAATGATGCCAAGTCGAAGAGCTTGTTGCCACAATTCTGACACTGCTCATTTTGCCTCGATTAGACCTCGTACGAGCAAGATATGGCTAGTCAAAGTTGAGGGTTGACTATGCCAACTAGATAGTACAATGATGACATCAGTATGCTAAAATGGTAGACACAGTGGCAGTTGTTGACGTAGCAGATCTAGAATTTGACACGTGCCAGATGGTGGTGTCTGATTCAACAGATGATGTTTCAAGTCTGAAGATGTGGACCAATCCAGCGTGACATGTGTCACTGACAAACAAATGAGGTAATGCTACATGGCCCAATGATTGGGTGCCATGTGGCACATGTGGCGGTTTGATTGTTAAAAGGTTGGTTTGTGAGGGTCGAACCCTTGACCTCCTGCTTGCTTTTTTCACTCTCCACCAATATACCAAGTGGCTTTCTTTGCTACATATACGGGCCTCCTTTCTATTTAATGAATGATAATAGAAACGAATCCCTATAAAAGGGGGTTGGGTGGTTTGAACCCCTAGTGGGGAGGAATGATCCAAGTGGATACAGAAGAAATAAAAATTATGTAGTCCTAGAACCTGATGGAATCAGCATCATTGGAAAGAGTTCACTACCCTGATCATAACGCAACTTGAATGGGCTCAAAAGGAGTTCATATGCAGAAGTTATGTGCAGTCAAAGGTTTGGTCAAATAGACGAATTGGGCATTCAAAAAGGTGAAAATTTGATTTTCTCAATCCAACCAAAAATGATGCCAAGTCAAAGATTTCGTTGCCATGATTCTGATGCCACTCATTTCGACTCGATTAGAGCTCGTACGAGCAAGATATGGACGATGAAAGTTGAGGGTTGACCATGCTGACTAGACAATACAATGATGACGTTAGCATGCTGACATGGTAGACACAGTGGCAGTTGTTGACATGGCAGGTCTAGAGGTTGACACAAGGCACATGGCGGCATCTGAGTGAGTAGACGACATAGCAGGTTTGATGATGTGGACGAATCCAGCGTGACACGTGTCACTGACAAATGAATGAGGTAATGCCACGTGGCCCAATAATTGGGTGCCACATAGCACATGTGGCAGTTTGATTGTTAAAAATTGGTTTGTGGGGGTCAAACGCTGACCTCGTGCTTGCTATTTTCAGTCTCCACCAATAAACCAAGCCACTTTCTTTGCTACATATCCTTTCTATTTAAAGAATGATAATAGAAACGAATCCCTTAAAAAAGGGGTTAGGTGGTTTGAACCCCAAGTCGGGAGGAATGATCCAGTGGATCTAGAAGACCAAAAAAATTTGCAGTATGAGAACATGACAGAATCAACATCATCGAAAAGAGATTGCTGACACGATCCTAACGCAACTTGAATGGGCTCAAAGGGAGTTCGTATGCAGAAGTTATGTGCAGTCAAAGGTTAAGTCAAACAGGTGAATCATGCGTTCAAAAAGGTAAAAAATTTATTGTCTCAAATCCAAGCAAAAATGATGCCAAGTCGAATAGCTCGTTGCCATGATTCTGACGGTGCTCGTTTCGCCTTGATTGGAGCTCGTACGAGTAAGATATGGTTGGTCAAAGTTGAGGGTTGACCATGCTGACCAGATAGTAAAATGATGACATCATCATGCTAACATGGCAGACACAGTGACATTTGTTGGCGTCGCAGGTCCAGATGTTGACACGTGGTAGATGGCGACATCTGCCTCAACAGATGACGTGGTAGGTCTGAAGCTTTGGACCAATCCAGTGTGACACGTGTCAATGACGGATGAATGAGCAAATGCACATGTGACAGTTTGATTGTTAAAAGGTTGGTTTGTGGGGGTCGAACCCCTGACCTCTTGCTTTCTATTTTCACTCTCCACCAATATACCAAGTGGCTTTAATTGCTACATATAAGGGCCTCCTTTCTATTTAAAGAATGATAATAGAAACTAATCATATAAAAGGGGTCAGGTGGTTTGAACCCTAATTGGGGAGTAATGATCCGAGTGGATCCAGAAGACTAAAAAATTTTGTAGTCTGAGAACATGATAGAATCAACATCATTGGAAAGAGGTTCCTGACACGATCCTAATATAGCTTGAACGAGCTCAAAAGGAGTTCGTACGTAGAAGTTATGTGCAGTCAAAGGTTCGATCAAATAGGTGAATCGGGCATTCAAAAAGGTGAAAATTTGATTGTCTCAAATCCAAGCAAAAATGATGCCAAGTCAAAGAGCTCATTGTCATGATTTTGACGTCGCTCGTTTCACCCTGATCAGAGCTCATAGGAGCAAGATATGGACGGTCAAATTTGAGGGTTGACTATGCTGACTAGATAGTACAATGATGACATCATCATGCTGACATGGTAGACACAGTGACAGTTGTTGGCGTGGCAGGTGCAGATGTTGACACATAGCAGATGGTGGCATCTGACTCAACAGATGACGTGGAAAGTCTGAAGATGTGGACCAATCCAGCATGACACCTGTCATTGACGGATGAATGAGCAAATGACACATGGCCTAATGATTGGGTGCCACTTGGCACATGTGGCGATTTGCTTCTTAGAAGGTTGATTTGTGGGGGTCGAAGCCCTAAGCTCCTGCTTCCTATTTTCACTCTCCATCAATATACCAAGCGGCTTTCATTGCTACATAAATGGGCCTCCTTTCTATTTAAAGAATGATAATAGAAACAAATCCCTATAAAAGGGTGTCGAGTGGTTTGAACCCCCGGTGGGGAGAAATGATCTAGGTGGATCCAGAAGACCTAAAAATCTTGCAGTCTAAGAACATGACAGAATCAACATCATTTGAAAGAGGTCACTGACACGATCCTAACACAACTTGAACGGGCTCAAAATGAGTTCGTATGCAGAAGTTGGTTTTTCTTCTGAATCAGCATTAGGGCTTGCCAATTCTAATGCACAGGCAGATTCAGCCAACTGAATACAGGAGGTTGCGTGAGCTCCTCCCCTTCACTTCTAGTTCTGCCGCACCAAGGGGGGTTTCCCTACTTGATAAAAGTATAACCTTGACTAGCTCAATGACAGAAGGATTTAACTTGACATCAACAGGCAGAAAACTCTCATGTATGGACCAAGATTTGTGTAACAAATCACAAGGTTGGCAACATTCTTGGACATGATGTCTGGTTGGGTATGAGAGCATGCAAGGACCCTAATCCTAATCCTACAACTAACAGATGGAAGGATGAGATGGTTTGAAATGGTGTTTGGAGTTATGGGACTTTCCTAGACCCATTGAACAGACAGATTCCCAAACCAGTGCCTTATCTGGGCAGCAGAGTCATATCTAAGATTGTAAATGTCTCCCCATGACAACATAAATTCATATCCAGAGGACCTAAGAATAATGCTACTGCCTAACAGCAACATGTCCAAGAAAGAGTATCATTAATGATCATACTTAACAGATCCTATGATGCAATCTATTTCCCTTTGTATCTGATCAAAAGCCTATTTAACTACTCCTTGAGCAGACGCAATAAATCAGACACACAGTATGCACATACTGAAAAACTTGGAAGCCCTTGACAACCTTGTTTGAAAGGAAAACAAATGACATACAGGAGACAATCAGAAACAATACACACACAGGTGTTTTTCATTTAAAATCAATCTGCATAGAAGGCCATCACAGAGAAAATCATCATTTACAAGCCAAGATAGATTAGTACACCAGACTAAGGACCGAGTCTGTAGCAAAAAATGCCTTTCAAAATGTGAACACCTTATGTTCAGAGTCAGAGCAGAAAGCCCAAAAACATCCAACCTCTCAAAAGTAACACCGCCAAAACCCTTTATACAGAACCGTGTACATTCAGCAATTAATTACATGGCCAGAAGTCAAAAATTTGCCAGATACATTCCTTCCATTTGAAAATGGCCTCCACAGATTAAATGCGATAGACAGGGGGGATCTTGAGCTTTGTGCCACCACTTGAAAGTCTTCACCCACGATCAGGCAGCTTAATTGCTTGTACTGTCACCCATACCCCTGCACTATCGCCATTGATGGCTCAACAACCCGCAACCACCCAGAAGACTGTCGCAGCGATCAAAATGGAGCTTCCCGCCAAAAGGTGCTTCCTGAGGTTTCAAATGTGTAGGGAAATTAATCCCACATGCATAGTGCGGAAACCCCTCTATCACTTTAAGAACATCGTCACACGCATACTAAGTGTCGAGCGTTTTGCCGTGCTCGACACACGACCCTTCACCCACAGCCCATCGCCATGACATACATTATCGGCCTACCCCACAAATCTCCTGCCGATCACAGCGGTCTCGCCGATGCCAACACCTCCACAAGTCACCAACATCCCCATTGGCCAGAGGAGAACCATCAGCCAGCTCCACAAAACTTACCCCGACCTCACAAGTCTCTCCGATCACACACTACACTGCCCCCTGTCGGTGTGACTTACGCTGATAACATCACATTGGCCAAACACTCTCCATCGGCGGACTTTCCAACGGCTAGCCCAATAGCCCCTGTCACGCCAAAACTGAACTCTATTACCACCATCGGCTAGACACTACCCCATACTCGCCGATGGCAACTCCATCGGCCAGACCTGCGCCATCGGCCAACAATCTGCCCGTTCACCCGATAATCCTCCATTACACCGATGGCGCCAACAAACTATACTCTGTCGGCGAGACCTCAGGCGTCGGCGAACCTGAAAACTCTCTCACCGATAGCACTACTCCTGCTGACGACCACCTTGAACATCCCTCATCGGCCAGACAACCAATGTCGGTCCAACACTTGCCCGCTCACTCCGATAGCCAAAGTCTTGGCGATAGCACTCCAAAACCCTCGTCGGCGAGACCAAGTCTGTCGGTAAGCCACAAAACACCTACGCCGATAGGTAAAGTCTTAGCGATAGAAGACAACACGCCATTGGTACCAATCATGATCACCAAGACACATTCCAAACTCATGCCGATGGGCAAAACATGATGACCCCTTCCATCAAGAAAGATGATGTGGATGCTACAAAACACTGAAGGGGTGCCAAAACTGGAAAAAAAATTTGGATTTTTTGGGATGGTGCCTGCATAAAAATTGTTCAAGAACTGACAGTCAATTCAGGCACCAACAGAAGTTATGTGCAGTCAAAGGTTCGGTCAAAAAGGTGAATTAGGTGTTCGAAAAGGTAAAAAATTGATTATTTCAAATCCAACCAAAAATGATGCCAAGTCGAAGAGCTTGTCGTCATGATTTCGACGCTGCTCATTTCGCCTCGATCAGAATTTATACGAGCAAGATATGGCCGGTCAAAGTTGAGGGTTGACCATGATGACTAGATAGTACAATGATCACGTCAGCATGCTGACATGGCAGACACAGTAGCAGTTGTTGATGTGGCAGGTCAACAGTTTGACACCTAGCAAATGGCGGCATCTGAGTCAGTAGATGACGTATGAGGTCTGAAGATGTGGACCAATCCAGCGTGACACATGTCACTGATGGATGAATGAGGTAATGCCACGTGGCCCAATGATTGGGTGCCATGTGGTAATGTGGCGGTTTAATTATTAAAAGGTTGGTTTGTGGGGGTTGAACCCCTAACCTCCTGCTTTCTTTTTTCACTCTCCACCAATATGCCAAGTGACTTTCTTTGCTACATATACGGGCCTCTTTTCTATTTAATGAATCATAATAGAAACAAATCCCTATAAAAGGGATCAGGTAGTTGGAACCCTCAGTGGGGAGTAATGTTCCAGGTGGATACAAAAGAACTAAAAATTTTGCAGTCTTAGAACCTAACAGAATCGACATCATTGGAAAGTGGTTGTTGACATGATCCAAATGCAACTTGAATAGGCTCAAAAGGAGTTCGTATGTAGAAGTTATGTGCAGTCAAAGGTTTGGTCAAATAGGGGAATCAGGCGTTCAAAAAGGTGAAAATTGATTGTCTCAAATCCAACCAAAAATGATGCCAAGTCAAAGAGCTCGTCGCCACGATTCTAATGCCGCTCGTCTCGCCTCGATCCAAGCTAGTACGAGTAAGATATGGCCGGTCAAAGTTGAGGGTTGACCATGTTAACTAAAAAATACAATGTTGATGTCAGCATTCTGACATGGTAGACACAATGGCAGTTGTTGACGTGGCAGATCCTGAGGTTGACACATGGCAGATGGCATCATCTGAGTCAGCAAATGACATGGCAGGTTTGATGATGTGGACCAATCTAGTGTCACACATGTCACTAATGGATGAATGAGGTAATGCCACGTGACCCAATGATTGGGTGCTACGTGGCACATGTGGCGGTTTGATTGTTAAAAGATTGGTTTGTGGGGGTCGAACCCCTGACCTCCTACTTGCTATTTTCACTCTCCACCAATATACCAAGCGGCTTTCTTTGCTACATATACGGGCCTCCTTTCTATTTAAAGAATGATAATAGAAACGAATCCCTATAAAAGAGGGTTGGGTGGTTTGAACCACAAGTGGGGAGGAATAATCTAGGTGGATTGAGAAGACCGAAAAATTTTACATTTTGAGAATATGATGGAATCAACATCATTGGAAAGAGGTTGCTACACGATCCTAACACAACCTGAATCTGCTCAAAAAGAGTTTGTATACAGAAGTTATGTGTAGTTAAAGATTTGGTCAAATGAGCGAATCAGGTGTTAAAAAAGGTGCAAATTTGATTGTCTCAAATCCAAAAAAAATGATGCCAAGTTGAAGAGCTCATCGTCACGATTTCGACGCTGCTCATTTTGCCTTGATCGAAGCTCATACAAGCAAGATATGGCTGGTCAAAGTTGAGGGTTGACCATGCTGACTAGACAGTACAATGATGACGCCAGCATGCTGACATGGTAGACACAGTGGCAATTGTAGATGTGGCAGGTCCAGAGTTTGATAAGTGGCAGATGGCGGCATTTGAGACAATAGATGATGTGGCAGGTCTAAAGATGTGGACCTATCTAACGTGACACGTGTCACTAATGGAAGAATGAGGTAATGCCACCTGGCCCAATGATTGGGTACCACATGGCACATGTGGTAGTTTGATTGTTAAAAGGTTGGTTTGTGGGGTCGAACCCCTGAGCTCTTGCTTGCTATTTTCACTCTCCACCAATATACCAAGCGGTTTTGTTTGCTACATATACGGGCCTCCTTTCTATTTAAAGAATGATAATAGAAATGAATCCTTATAAAAGGGGGTCAGGTGGTTTGAACCCCCAGTGGGGAATAATGATCTAGTTGGATACAGAAGAAGTAAACATTTTGCAATCTTAGAACCTAACGGAATCAGAATCATTAGAAAGAGGTCGCTAACATGATCCTGATGCAACTTGAATGGGCTCAAAAGGAGTTCATATGCAGAAGTTATGTGCAGTCAAAGGTTTGGTGAAACAGGCGTTCAAAAAGGTGAAAATTTTCATTGTATCAAATCCAAACAAAAATAATGCCAAATCGAAGAGCTTGTCACCATGATTTTGACGTCACTCGTTTCGCCTCGATCGGAGTTCTTACGAGCAAGATATGGCCTGTCAAAGTTGAGGGTTGACCATGTCGACTAGACAGTACAATGATGACATCAGCATGCTAACATGGCAGACACAGTGGCAGTTGTTGATGTGGTAGGTCCAGAGGTTCACACATGGTAGATGTTGGCATTTGAGTCAGCAGATGATGTGGTAGGCTTGAAGATGTGGACCAATCCAACGTGACACGTGTCTCTGACGGACGAATAAGGTAATGCCATGTTGCCTAATGATTGGGCGCCACGTGGCACATCTGGCTGTTTGATTGTTAAAAGGTTGGTTTGTGGGGTTAAACCTTGCTATTTTCACTCTCCACCAATATACCAAGCGGCTTTCTTTGCTACATATACGGGCTTCCTTTCTATTTAAAGAATGATAATAGAAATGAATCCCTATAAAAGGGGGGGTTTGAACCCCCAGTGGGAAGGAATGATCTAAATGGATCCAAATGACCTAAAATTTTATAGTCTCAGAACCTGATGGAATCAACATCATTGGAAAGAGGTCGTTGGCATGATCCTTCAAAAGGAGTTCGTATGTAGAAGTTATGTGCAGTCAAAGGTTCGGTCAAACAGGTGAATCACGCTTTCAAAAAGGTGAAAAATTTATTGTCTCAAATCCAACCATAAATGATGCCAAGTCTAAGAGCTCGTTGCTATGATTTTGACACCGCTCGTTTCGTCTTGATCGGAGCTCGTATGAGCAAGATATGGCCGGTCAAAGTTGAGGGTTGACCATGTTGAGTAGACAGTACAATGATGACGTCATCATGCTGGCATGGCAGACACAGTGGTAGTTGTTGGCGTGGCAGGTCCAGATGTTGACACGTGGTAGATGGCGGGATCTGACTCAACAAATGATGTGGCAGATCTGAAGATGTGTACCAATTCAGCGTGACAAGTGTCACTGACGGATGAATGAGCAAATGCCATGTGGCAAATGTGGCAATTTACTTGTTAAAAGATTGTATGTGGGTGTCGAACCCCTGACCTCCTGCTTCCTATCTTCACTCTCCACCAATATACAAAGCAGCTTTATTTGCTACATATACGGACCTCCTTTCTATTTAAAGAATGATAATAGAAACAAATCCCTATAAAAAGGGGTTGGTGATGAGTGCCAAGTTGCACCCATGGAATACATATTTTTACCTCTTTTTTTCTCCTTCCTGATTCCATATTTCCTAATGTCTGCACCTAAATAAGCTAGCAAGATCGTTCTAGTTAATGATTAATTGAGATAGATTACTTAATATCATAATTTCTGATTGAGTGACTAATGTGCATGGAATTGATGGAAAAATATAAAAACTTCTCTCTTTTTGAATCAACAGGTGTAGATGCCAGGAACAACAATTTTGTACATCTCCAGAGATAGTTTTCAATGATCTCCAGAGACAATACCAGAATACCACGACACCAGAAGTTTTGAAGGAAAGAGAAAACCTCTCCAGAGTTGAACAAAGAAGGCCACAATGGTATTTTCGGAGCTACAAACATCTCTAGGCTATAGACATCTCCGGAGCTACAAACATATCTCCAGAGCTACAGACAGGGACATATATCTTTGGCACCTCCTGAGAGCAGGGCATATTTCCAACATAAGCTGCCGACCAGGCACTCTCAGCAGTGATCACAATACCCCTCATTTCACTCAAATCATCACCTGAGTGGTGAAGGGTCATCTTTAGTTAAACTGCTGGAGTTTTTATCTTTATAAAGTTTTTGCATGAGTTACGGATAGAACTGATTCAATACCCATATTTTCAGGGCCTCACTGCCCAAATGTATTATGACTCAAACTGAGAATTCTGAGTGACTTCTATTCCACTCAGTCTACTTTTATTGCATGATTATTTTCCATAAGTTAGACAGCTCGTGTAATAAAGAGATGGATGTCATCTCATAGAAGAACTGGTAGATAAGATAAGTGATATGTCATCACTCATTTTCATATATACATATTGAAACAATAGAAGAAATATACAATGATTGATTTATTTTGATTCTTTGTAATCTTAGTTCGGTGATATCAATATTTTTCATGAATGCAAAGCATATGGAATAGGATTGAATTTAGTTGTGATCTTCTTTTGTGCTGATTCCCTACTGTAGCCTTCAACCCCAAGGGTGTGGAGCAAGGGCCCACTCTCACCACCAAGGCAGGAGGCTAGTACCACTGTTTTATTACTTCAGCTTTTTGATATGAAAAATATTTACTGATTTTGATAGATAGATGCATGTTACTATTTTTAAGATTGCTTTAAGTAAATTCCTTATTTAATTATGTTTTAGCATTCCTTAAATTTATTTAGTAAGTAGACAGATTAATCTTTTCAAATTAGTAGAAGCTGTTAAGATTAGCTAGGAAAACTAGTAACTGTAGAATCCCTAGTTGCAGATAGCTGAGGACATAACTCCTAGATTATTGACATATGAAAACAGATTAAATGATGACGTACAATGACACCTTGTCATTTTTGGCACCGTTGCCAGGATATCTTGTGTTAATTAGGGAAACTGAGTTAAAATAGTTTTTAGGATATATCTGTATGGTTAAAGCTAGAGATTCGAAAGGAAGATATATAAAGTAGACACCCCAACAACAAGCCATAGGGGAAAGCAGTGGGGTGGCACAAGATCTTGTTGAAGAGAGAAACCTAAAGCCTACTTTGGAAGCTGCACCTTAGAACAATAATCCCTTAGATCCTCCAAATCTTCCACTTGCCGATTATATCCAGGAGTTACAACAAAAGTTTCAGGTAGATCCTTTAATAGAACCTAATTTCTTAGAACATCAGGGAGAAGAACCAGTACTAAACATGGAAAATGATAATCATGAGGAAGAGGAAAATCAAGCTCCAAGAACATTCTCATATCCTATTGTTTTGGCTGTTGGAGACAATGCTCCTATGAAGAATATCTCACCAGCACACCTGCCAAATTTTAGAGGACTTTCTTCTGAGGATCCAGATCAGTTTTTGTTTGAATTCAAAGTAGTCTGCCAAACTTATGATTATGGATTAGATAACCAGAAACTCAAGCCATTCCCATCAACCTTGAAAGATTCTGCGATGAGATGGTTTATGGGTTTACCCCAGAATTCTATCCATTCTTGGGATCAGATGGAAATAGAGTTTTTAGAAAAGTATCAAGATTACTGTAGATCCAGTAATAAAAATGAAGAATTGTTTAAAACTGGGTAGGAGGAGGAAGAGACCTTATAGGACCATGTGGATAGGTTTAATTTTGCTTTGAGAAGGTATGGCAACCTAGTAGATCACTCCTTGGCGAGAACCCTATTTTTAAAAGGATTAGATAAAGAATCAAAACAGGCACTGGATCTAATGGGAAAAGGGAATATCAACAAAATGGATATACCTACTATAGAAGAACTCTGCAGGAACTATTCTAGAACCCAAGATGGAGTGAGGTCATCTAAAACTTTTAAAGGGAAAAATGAAATAGGACGGTTAATGGAAGAGATTGCAAATCTAAAAATAGACATTTTGGTCCAATTAAATACCACATTGGATGGGATTCAAGCAAAAACCAGAACAACTAATCAAAACAGAGTAACTGAACCACTCTCCATCTAATGTCCTAGGTGTAGAAACAAGCATCTGTTGAGAGAAGGCCCTTTGGACAAATCAAAAATTTGTCAGATCTGTGATAGCGAACATCCTACCAGTCAATATAGTCAACTTCCAGCCTTGAAAAGATTGAGTAAGAAGAATGCTGTAATAGAAGAGGAATTAAACTGTGGGACAAAAACAAGCTGGGAATTTTCCTTATAATCAGTATCCAAACCAACCCTCTTACAGGGGTCCTTCTAATTGGGGAAATAATCAGTGGAATCCAACTTGGCATGGGCCTCAAAATTATCCTTCTTGGGGACAACAAGATTAGCCAAGTCAACATTGGCAAAACCAAAATTGGCAAAATCAGCCTTATGGAAATCAACAATGGCCACCACAGTTTGGATCACAAAACATGCAACCTCAATGGGGTTTTCAACAGGGATATATCAACAATACTAGGGACAACCTAGATGTTTCCAACCTCAACAACAAGCCTTACTAACTGGACCCTCCAACACACAAGGTCAATCACAAAATGAACTAGTTAGCCAACCACCTTTACCAGCTCAGCCTATACCAAACCCACGAAAAAAATAGGGAGCAGCTGTTTACATGTCAGAGCAAGAAAATTTGGCTGGAATTAATGCTATATATTCAAATAATCTCCAGCTGTGTTCTGGGAAAGCATTCGCAAGACCATCTCCTCCAACTATAGTTGAAGTAACCAATGATGAGGAACCTAAAAATCTGTCCACTCAACCCCCAGAGGAGATTACTAATGAAAAAGTGCTAGAAGAATCATCCTTGGACAACTCTGGAGTTCCTCTTAAAAGACTGACTCTAGAGAACATTCCTAAACACAATTCTGACAAGAGCTCCAGAGATGGAAAAACTAGCACCATACCCAGAACGGCTTAAACAGTATGTTACCTAGGAAAAGATCTTACAAAAACAAATCCAAACCAACCTAGAATCAGAATTTTTACAAGAGATCAAGCAACTAAACATTGAAATTCCTCTCCTCCAGGAAATTAGAGATGTACCAGAACTAAATCAGTTCATTAAACAGTATTGTATCAAAACACAGGGCAGGAAGAAAAACTTTCCCTCCACAATACAGGTGGAAGGAAAAGTAGTAGATCTATTGATGGGAGAAATTCTTCTCCCAAAATATGGAGACCTTGAAAATCCTATCATAACTGTTTTCATCTCAGGGGTAGAAATTTCAAATGTTCTGGTTGATCTGGGAGTAGCAATTAATGTGATGACAGTTCACACAATGAACAAATTAGCTCTATCAGGTATCCAATCCACAACTACAATTCTTCAACTTGCTGACCAGTCGGTAGCTGTTCCAAAATGAGTAATCACTGATGTACCAGTTGTGATAGATTCATGGGAATTTCCAGTGGATTTCCTAATACTAGAACCTAGAAACCAGAGAAATGCTTATCCACTAATTTTAGGAAGACCATGGCTGGCTACAGTAGCAGCATCTATTGATTGTCAAACTAGAGATATGGTCATTTCTAATGGGATAGATTTGAAGAAAATATCTTTGTATCCTCCAGCTAAACCATCAATACATTATACAGGAAGAGTATGGGTGGATGAACCAGAGAACAATGACAATAGTGCCTCAGTAGCTATGGTAACCATCAAGGAACATCTGGGAGTGTTAGAAGAAGAAATATACTATGATACAACAGAAGACATCACTCACATCCTAATCAATAAGGATGTGATGGAACTCACCCAAGACTCTAAGAGAGAACTTCTTACTTCTTCTCATTGTACCCTCGCTAACATCATTCCTTGTGGGGAAACCTTTTACAAAGACTTAGCCACTTTCCACATGTTGCTTCCACATTCTTGTCCTCTCAATACCATGGCTCCAATGTACATATTAACTACATCTATGGATCAAATCACAAAACAGGTCATGATTTTACCAGGGAAAACACTTAATATCAATACTCAACTAACAACAAATCACGAAGAAAAACTTATCCAACTTCTGATTTCCCACTCAGCATCTTTTGCTTGGGAATACCAAGATATGAAAGGCATACCTCCTGAGATCTGCACCCATCATATATACACTGAGGATATTAAACTTGTCAGACAGCCCCAGAGAAGATTGAATCTTGCTTTAAAGGACACTGTCAAAACTGAAATAAAAAAATTACTTTAAGCAGGGTTTATATATCCAATCTCAGACAGTCAATGGGTCTCGCCCCTTGTCATAGTGCCTAAAAAGAATGGAAAATGGAGGGTGTGTATTGATTATAGAGAACTCAACAAGGCCACAAAAAGGACTACTTTCCCTTACCATTCATTGACCAAGTACTGGACAACCTTGCTGGGAGAAAGTATCTTTGTTTTCTAGATGGATTCAGTGGGTATAATCAAATTCAAGTAGCACCTAAAGACCAGGACAAAACCACCTTCACATGCTCTTGGGAAACTTTTGCTTACAAAATTCTTCCCTTTGGACTATGTAATGCCCCAGCTACATTTCAGAGACTTGTTTTAGTTATTTTTGCTGAACTAGCTAATGAATGCATGGAGGTCTATATGGATGACTTTACTGTGTATGGAGATAATTTTGAAGAAGCTCTCACAAACCTTGAGAAAGTACTGAAATGCAATGAGAAAAATTAATTATCCCTTAGCCATGAAAAGAGCTTCATGGTGGTGGAGGAAGGAATTGTTTTAGGAAACCACATTTCAAAAAAGGGGATCAAAGTGGATCAAAACAAGATAGAAGTGATCACACAGTTGCCTTCACCTAAAAATCGGATAGATGTTAGTAGTTTTCTAGGTCATGCAGGCTACTATAGGAGATTCATAGAAAATTTTAGTAGAATAGCTGCCCCCTATTTACCCTGCTTAATAAAGACACATAATTTCTATGGACAGAAGAATGTCAATCAGCATTTGAAACCTTGAAAGAAAAGCTTACTGTCACACCAATTTTAAAAGGACCTAATTGGACTTTACCATTTCACATATAGAGTGATGCTTCAAATGAGTCCATTGGGGCAGTTTTAGGACAAAATGAGGAAGGGGAAAGTATGCATGCCATTTATTACATTAGCAAAAACCTTACCTCTGCAAAAAGAAATTACACTACAACTAAAAAAAAATTCTTGGCAGTCATCTATGCTATAAACAAATTCAGGCATTATATCACTGGATATAAGATATTTGTACACACTGATCATACAGCCATCAAGTACCTAATGAATAAACTAGTAGTGGGTGCAAGGATCATTAGGTGGTTATTGCTATTGCAGGAATTTGATATTACCATAGTTGATAATCCAGGAAAGTTTAATTTGGTTGCTGATTTTTTGTCAAGATTGCATATAGGAGGAGAAAACCAACCAGTGGAGGACAAGTTCCCAGATGAACATCTTTTTGCTATCTCCTCTACTGCACCTTGGTTTGCTGACATAGCTAATCTTTTAGCTACAGGCTTGTATCCATCCCATTTTACCTCAAAACAAAGAAAACGTTTGGTTAAAGAAAGTTTATCTTACAAATTTTTGAATGGTTTACTATTTAAATGTGGTCCTAATTTCATTCTATGTAGGTGTCTAAAAGCTGATGAGATTTTTGATGTGTTGAGAGCATGTCATGATGAACCATCTGGTGGCCATTACTCTTTCCACCGGACAGTCCACAAGATCCTTGGAGCTGGTTACTACTGGCCCTCTCTCCATAAAGATACAAAGAAGTATGTGCAGCATTGTGACCAGTGCCAAAGGATGGGACAACCAACCTTTACCCAGGAGATGTTACTGCATCCTCAAGTCATGATGGAACCATTTGAACAGTGGGGTCTAGACTTTGTGGGACCAATTTCCCCACCATCATCAGGCAAGGAGTACATTCTAGTATGCACAGACTATGTTACAAAATGGGCTGAGGTTCAAGCATTACAATTTGCAAGAGAAGAAAAAGTTGTTGATTTCCTTTATAATAAGATTTTCTTAAGGTTTGGAGCCCCAAGATCAATAGTTTCAAATAGAGGACCTCAGTTTACTTCACAAGTAATCAAGGCATTCACAGATTTATATCAAGTCAAGCACAGAAAATCTTCACCTTACCATCCTCAAGCGAATGGACAGGTAGAAGTAACTAATAGGGAACTTAAAAATATTCTGACAAGGATAGTAGCAATGAACAAAAAAGATTAGGCTAGCAGATTACCTGAAGAAGTTTGGGCTTACAATACCACTTGGAAGTCCACAACAAAGTTCTCACCATATGAATTGGTTTATGGGAAAAAGCTTATTTTGTCTATAGAATTTGAACTCTAGACACTTAAAATTGTATTGGATATTGGTCTACCATTGTCTATAGCTCAACATAATAGAATTCTTTAGCTCAATGAGTTCGATGAAATTTAGACAGAGGCCATTCAGCAAACAAAACTGGTTCAGTATCAGAGAAAGCAATGGCATGACCAACACATCAAAAGGAGGATATTTCAACAAGGTGATTGGGTCCTTCTTTATGATTCTAAATTCAAACAGTTCACAGGGAAAATACAAACTCATTGGCTGGGTCCTTATCAAATCAAGAAAGTTTTTGAAAATGGAACTGTATTATTGGAACCTATTGATGGAAGCATAGACACATTGTTAGTAAATGGTCACCGAATCAGACTCTATAAAAAACCATCTACTAAAGAGGAGTTTCTTAATGATTTGTGTTTTGATACAGGGGATACCTCCTCTGTCACAGTGTTGGATTAAAAAAAAAAAAAGAGAAAAAAAAAGTAAGGTTGAAAACCAGCGAATGGCTCCCTTCTAAAAAAAAAAGGAAAAAAATAAGGAAGGTTGAAAACCAGCAAATGGCTGCCTTCTAAAAAAAAATAGAGAAAGATGGAAAACCACTAAATGGCTTTCTTTCTTGACCAAGGGAGTTGAAAACCAGCAAATGGTGGTTCCCTTTTTTAGGACAGTTAAAAATAATCAAGCTACAGAGGTGATTAGGTGCTGGGAATTAGTCAAATGCACCTCCAACGCTTCCCAAACTAGGAGCACCTCCAGCGCTTCCCAAACCAAGACCACCTCTGGCGCTCTGTCAATAAAGAAGTCAATTTCAATAATAAGGGAGGGGACCCACCTCTCCAGGTAGTAAGTGGACACATTACATGATGAGGTCATCATGACTCATCCTTTACCTTACCATAAGAATAAATTAAATTAGCACGCATATCATTTGCAGGGGTATTCACAAAGATGGCGCTGACATCTCCCAAAAAACATGGATTCTCGAACCACTCAGCACAATAATTGCAGGTCGCGTGCTAGTGGAGTAGTGGACATCATCTCAAGCCACCAAAAGTTGCTCATATGCCGCAATGCATGCAGTCTCATAAAGTGATGCAGCATCTCTACCATGTACATCACCCTCATCATTAAAAATGATCTAGGTAATTCTATCTTTAATTAATCATTAATAGCAATTGTCTTGTCTTTCTGTTTTTAGGTGCTGCCACTATAACACATCCTCCAGCCATCATTTCCTTTTCTCCATTCACGCATGCCGCCATCTGTGCTGTATTGCCACCTTGCCTCCAGAGTGTCCTGTCATTCTATCACATTTATGACTGCCTAGGTACTCTAACTAATTTGCAAATCTTCCATAAGCCTAAGTTGAGAAACATAACAATCCTCATTCCAACCTCTGAAGTACCCTGAAGAATAGAGCAAATTGAACAGTCCTCCGGAGCCTACAGAGTTAAGAGGAAAGGATAAACTGCAGATTGAGGAGGGTGAGGAATTAAGCACAAAAGGTGAAATCAATTTAGCAATGGGGGTAAAGAAGAAGTCAGAACCAGAGAATATTGCGAGTCTTCTGCAAGATGAAGCTACAACAAACATCCTAAGAACTGCAGGATGGTTGGACTTTCTAGAGCAATTTGAAGGGTTTCAGGAAGATGTCGTGGATGAATTCCTCAAAAATCTAAGGGGCAATCAGATAGTTGTCAGAGGAGTCTGAATCAATTTCTCCTCTGCCACTATTAGCCACATTTCTAGACTTCTTGAACAAGGTGAGAGGTTTTATCACTTGAAAACCTTATACACTGATTTAATTAAGAATTTCTCTATTCGAGGTGAACCTGCAATTCAATGCATTCAAATAAAAATAAAGTAAAAGGAATTCTTAGGTCCACCCTTCCAAACCCTTGGCAATCTATTGCCACCTGGTTGATGAAATATTTTACTTGTGATGGTCAATTCTCTCTAGTTTTAGGACCAATCATGAAAATGCTGATTTTTCTAAGGCATGGGAATGCACACCCTGAGTTTAGCATAAACATTCCCAATTTCATGTATTCTGCCATCAGGGCAACTGTAGAGAAATATCAGTAGAATAAGGGTCCCATGAAACATCATGGCCTCATTTTTCTAGTAGTCAAACACCACTTCCTGTCTCAGGCCAATGGGGAGGAATTGTGGCAAAACTTTCTTGAACAAAATTCCCAAGACAGAGGACTAGAGATGGCACAACCAGGAGGTGAGAGTTCTCCTACTCACCAAGAAGAAGAAATTGAGCCTTCAACCTCCTCCATAGCTATTCAAAGAGGGAAGAAGTCCTCACAAGAGGTAACTTCATCTGCAGCCCCTGTTCTTGATAAAAAGAAGAAAGACAAGGAAATTACAGAGCCTACTCCTAAACAAACCCTATATATGACTCGATCAGTTAGGAGAAAGATGAGTCTAACTAAAGAATATTTCCCTAAGGAATTAACAGAGGAGAGGCCAGGACAGACCGCAAAGAGATTGTGGGCTAAGGAACCATCTCATGATTCAGATGAGATCCCTCTGGTCAGGAAGAGAAAACAAAGAGAAGTTTCCCCAACACCATCTATTCATCTGGGGTCAAGCCCAATTTCAGAACCATCATGTGCTCTGGAGATAGAACACAGACAAACTCTTACTATTTCCTCAGATTCTGAGGATGAGAGACTTGCTCCGGAGGCACCTACCCCACCTCTACTATAGAGAAGCAAAAGAAAAAGACAGCTCTCACAGGCTGAGAAAGATACTGCCCTCCTAGCTGAGGTACTCCTAGGTTTTAGAACATATGAGGATAAGGCTGGGCCTTCATTGGTGCCAGCAGAAGCAGAGGAACCCCAAGAGGACCCTTAGGGCAGGCAGTTTGCAGAAAAAGATGAAACAAGGAAAATGGGTACAATTGGCAGATGGCCATGGAAAACCCTGATGATCAGAAAACAACAATAGAAGCAGAAGCAACAGCAAAAGCAGAAGAAGAGGTAGAAGCATATACCTTCTCTCATCCCTCTGATCAGGAGGATGTTCAAATTTCAAAAGAACCACAATTGTTAAAAGAAATTGAAAACCTAAAGAGACTACTCTAGGGGAAGAATTTGATTATTACTGACCTCAAGAAGGTTAGAATAGAGGTAGAAATGGAGCAAAAAAAAGTCATTGAAAATCTAAATACAAAACTCCAAAGCAAAAACAAGATCATCCAGGAGAAAGAAGTAGAGTTGGAGGCACATAAAATTGAGGTAGCCAAACTGTTGGAAGAAAAAGAGAGAAAAGTAGCACAGAGTGTTTCTGAGCTCACCATGGCTAGAGACAATAGCCTCACAATAATGGCAGCATTGATTGAGAAAATACATAACCAGGATAGGCAGTTAACTTGGGCCAACAACAAACTGGATGACTGGGAGGAATATATTCAAGAATTAGCTGGCCCAAGGGCAACCAATGAACCAGAAATACAAATAGATGCATATGTGGGTCCAATCCCCATTGACATTCCTAAAGCCATGTTCCATTGGGAGAAGAAGTGTAGAGAATATGAGGCTTCCAAGCCTATGCTGCAATTACAAAGGGCAGTCACTGCCAAAGCAAAAAGAATAGCAACTCTGGAAGGTAAAATCATTGAAATGGCCTCCCTTTCTTCAGAAATTCTATCCTGTAGGCCTCCAAGTGCTAGCTATTCTATGTTCTTACAAGAAAGGGTATTGTAGAGGAAATTCTCTTTAGTCCTGTCTGACCTAGTTAAGGATATAGAGACAACAGAAGGATTCATGACAGCATATACAAGGAGTAATGATGAGGACAAGAATTTCCTATGTGAATTATACCTACATGGGTTCTGTGTTAATGATATAACTTTCATTCTTAATCATTTTGTGGGGGAATGCCAGCTTAAAGCATTTATGTCCCTAATGAGGAATCATCAGATCTGGAATGAAAGGATGGAAGATCATCTCAAGAAAGATTTAAAAATAGATCTCTTCATCAAGAAGGAATGTCCCAATGCCAATGCCTTTAAGACTCAATTCAGGTCCCTTATCTATCATCCTGAGAATAAGAACAAAATTTTGCCATTATACCTAAAAATTTGCAAGAGTGCTCCATCGATTTTGGTCTTTTCATGATCAGTTCAACAAACCCAGTACTTGCCATAGCAAAGAAGAGATGGAATATTTTGACCCCGGAGCAGAAAATGAGAGAGGTGGTCAACCCTACAAACTTAAGATTATTTATGAGAAAGGCAAAGTTGATATCCAAACTGATGGATAACCATACGAAGGAATGGATAGGTGGATGGTTCAGGCCCCCTCTAATAATTGAACCACTCCATGTCTGGGTTGAACAGATAGAAGATGAGAAGTTGTAGGACTGGATGAAGTAGGTTGATGAATACAGAGGCAATGGTAATATCAACTGCACAACTTGGACCACCTATGCACAGGATTATAGCTTGACTGACAAGCTACTTCACCAAAATAAATCCAGATTATGAGAAGCAGGAGGACCTGCCAAACCTTAGGTATGGGGGGATGATGAGTGCCAAGTTGCACCCATGGAATACATCTTTTTACCTCTCTTTTTCTCCTTCCTGATTCCATCCTTCCTAATGTCTGCACCCAAATAAGCTAGCAAGATCATTCTAGTTAATGATTAATTGAGATAGATTACTTAAGATCATAATTTCTGATTGAGTGACTAATGTGCATGGAATTGATGGAAAAATGCAGAAACTTCTCTCTTTTTGAATCAATAGGTGTAGATGCCAGGAACAACAATTTTGTGCATATCTAGAGATAGTCTTTAATGATCTCTGGAGATAATACCAGAATACCACGACACCAGAAGTTTTGAAGGAAAGAGAAAGCCTCTCCGGAGTTGAACAAAGAAGGCCACAATGGTATCTCTAGAGCTACAAACATATCTCCAGAGCTGCAGACATGGACAAATATCTCTGGCACCTCCTGAGAGTAGGGCATATTTCCAACATAAGCTACCAACTAGGCACTCTTAGCAATGATCACAATACCCCTCATTTCACTCAAATCATCACCTAAGTGGTGAAGGGTCATCTTTAGTTAAACTGCTAGAATTTTTATCTTTATAAAGTTTTTGCATGAGTTACAAATAGAACTGATTCAATACCCATATTTTTAGGGCCTCGCTACCCAAATGTATTAAGATTCAAACTTAGAATTCTGAGTGGACTTTTGTTCCACTTAGTCTACTTTTATTGCATGATTATTTTCCATAAGTTAGACAACTAGTGTAATAAAGAGATGGATGTCAACTCATAGAAGAACTAGTAGATAAGATAAGTGATATGTCATCACTCATTTTCATATATACATATAGAAACAATAGAAGAAATATACAATGATTTATACTGATTCTCAGTAATCTCAGTTTGGTGATATCAATATTTTTCATGAATGCAAAGTGTATGGAATAGGATTGAATTTAGTTGTGATCTTCTTTTGTGCTGATTCCCTACTGTAGCCTTCAGCCCCAAGGGTGTGGAGCAAGGGCCCACTCTCACCACCAAGGCAGGAGGCTAGTACCACTGTTTTATTACTTCAGCTTTTTGATATGAAAAATATTTACTGATTTTGATAGATAGATGCATGTTACTATTTTTAAGATTGCATTGAGTAAATTTCCTATTTAATTCTGTTTCGGCATTCCTTAAATTCAATTTAGTAAGTAGACAGATTAATCTTTTCAAATTAGTAGAAGCTGTTAAGATTAGCTAGGAAAACTGGTAACTGTAGAATCCCTAGTTGCAGACAACCGAGGACACAACCCCTAGATTATTGACATCTGAAAACAGATTAAATGATGAGGTACAACGACACCTTGTCAGTCAAGTGGATTGAACCCCCAATGGGGAGGAATGATCTAGGTGGATCCAGGAGACCTAAAAATTTTACAGTCTCAGAACCTCATGGAATCAGCATCATTGGAAAGAGGTTGCTAACCTGATCCTAATGCAACTTGAACGAGCTCATAACGAGTTTGTATGCAAAAGTTATGTGAAGTTAAAGGTTTGGTCAAATAGGCGAATCAGGCATTCAAAAAGGTGAAAAATTCATTGTTTCAAATCCAAGCAAAAATTATGCCAAGTCGAAGAGCTCGTCTTCATTATTTTGATGCCGCTTGTTTCACCTCAATCAGACCTCATACGAGCAAGATATGGCGGGTCAAAGTTGAGGGTTGACCATGCTGATTAGACAGTACAATGATGACGTCAACATGCCTACATTGTAGACATAGTGGCAGTTGTTGATGTGGTAGGTCCAGAGTTTAACACATGGAAGATGGCAGCATCAAAGTCAGCAGATGATGTGGTAGGTCTGAAGATATGGACCAATCCAACGTGAAATGTGTCACTGACGGAAGAATGAGGTAATGCCACGTGGCCCAATGATTAGGTGCCACGTGGTAGTTTGATTTTTAATAGGTTGGTTTTTTGGGGTCGAAACACTGACCTCCTACTTGCTATTTTCACCCTCCACCAATATATCAAGCAGCTTTCTTTGCTGCATATACGGGCCTCCTTTCTATTTAAAGAATGATAATAGAAATGAGTCATATAAAAGGGGGTCAGGTGGTTTGAACCCCAAGTGGGGAGGAATGATCCAGGTGGATCCAAAAGACTAAAAAAATTTGTAGTCTGAGAACATGATGGAATTAGCATCATTGGAAAGAGGTTACTGACACAATCCTAACGCAACTTGAATGACCTCAAAAGGAGTTTGTATGCATAAAATATGTGTAGTCAAAGGTTCAGTCAAATAGGCAAATTAGGCGTTCAAAAAGGTGAAAAATTGATTGTTTCAAATGCAAGAAAAAATGATGCAAAGTTGAAGAGCTCATCGTCACAATTTCGACGCCGCTAGTTTCGCCTCGATTGGAGCTCATAGGAGCAAGATATGGCCAGTCAAATTTGAGGGTTGACCATGCTGACTAGACAGTATAATGATGACATCAACATGCTAACATGGCAGACACAATGGCAGTTGTTGATATGGCAGGTCAAGAGTTTGATACGTGGCAGATGGCGGTATCTATGTCAACAGATGACGTGGCAGGTCTGAAGATGTGGACCAATCCAGCGTGACATGTGTCACTGACAGAAGAATGAGGTAATGCCAAATGGCCAAATGATTGGGTGCCACGTGGCACATGTAGTGATTTGATTGTTAAAAGGTTGGTTTGTGGGGGTCGAACCCTTAACCTCTTGCTTGCTATTTTTACTGTCCACCAATATACCAAGCGGCTTTCTTTGCTACATATATGGGCCTCCTTTCTATTTAAAGAATAATAATAGAAACAAATCCCTATAAAAAGGGGTTGTGTGGTTTGAACCCCCAGTGGGGAATAATGATCCAAATGGATACAGAAGAACTAAAAATTTTGCATTCTCAGAACCTGACGAAATCAACATCATTGGAAAGAGGTCGTTGACGTGATCCTGAAGCAACTTTAATGGGCTCAAAAGGAGTTCGTATGCAGAAGTTATGTGCAGTCAAAGGTTTGGTTAAATAGGTGAATCGAGCGTCCAAAAAGGTGAAAAATTAATTGTCTCAAATACAAAAAAATGATGCCAAGTTGAAGAGCTCATCGCCATAATTTTGATGACGTTCGTTTCGCCTCGATTGGAGCTTGTATGAGCAAGATATGGCCGGTCAAAGTGGAGGGTTGACCATGTCTGCTAGACAGTACAATGATGACATCAACATGCTGACATGGCAGACATAGTGGCAGTTGTTGATGTGGTAGGTTTAGAGGTTGACACGTGGTACATGGAGGCATCTAAGTCAACAGATGGCGTGGCAGGTCTGAAGATGTGGACCAATCCAACATGACACGTGTCACTGACAGACAAATGAGGTAATGCCATGTGGCCTAATGATTGGGTGCCATGTGGCACATGTGGCTGTTTGATTGTTAAAATGTTGGTTTGTGGGGTCGAACCTTGTTATTTTCACTCTCCACCAATATACCAAACGACTTTCTTTGCTAGATATACAGGCTTCCTTTTTATTTAATGAATAATAATAGAAATGAATCCCTATAAAAGGGGGTTGGGTGGTTTGAACCTCCAGTGGGGAATAATGATCCAGATGGATACAGAAGAATTGAAAATTTTGTAGTCTCAGAACCTGACGGAATCAACATTATTGGAAAGAGGCCGCTGACACGATCTTGACACAATTTGAACAGGCTCAAAAGAAGTTCATAGGAAAAAGTTATGTGCAGTCAAAGGTTAGGTAAAAGAGGTGAATCAAGCATTCAAAAAGGTGAAAAATTGATTGTCTCAAATCCAAACAAAGATGATGCAAAGTTGAAGAGCTCGTCGCTACGATTCTGACCCCGCTCGTTTCTCCTCGATCGGAGCTCGTACAAGCAAGATATGGTTGGTTAAAGTTAAGGGTTGACCATGCTGACTAAATAATACAATGATGATGTCAGCATGCTGACATAGCAGACACAGTGGCAGTTGTTAATGTAGCAGGTCTAGAGTTTGACATGAGGCAGATTGCACCATTTGAGTTAGCAGATGACGTGGCGGGTCTGAAGATGTGGACCAATCCAACGTGACACGTGTCACTAACAGAAGAATGAGGTAATGCCACATGGCCCAATGATTAGGTGCCACATGGCACATGTGGCAGTTGGATTGTTAAAAGGTTGGTTTGTGGGGGTTGAACCCCTAATCTCCTGCTTGCTATTTTCACTCCACTAATATACCAAGTGGCTTTCTTTGCTATATATATAGGCCTCCTTTCTATTTAAAGAATGATAATAGAAATGAATGCCTATAAAAGGGGGTCAGATGGTTTGAACCACCAGTGGGGAATAATGATCCAGATGGATACATAACTAAAAAATTTACAGTCTCAGAACCTGATGGAATCAGCATCATTGTAAAGAGGTCGTTGACATGATCATGATGCAACTTGAATGGGCTGAAAAGGAATTTGTATGGAGAAGTTATGTACAGTCAAAGGTTCAGTCAAACAAGTGAATCAGAGGTTCAAAACAGTGAAAATTTGGTTGTCTCAAATCTAAGAAAAAATGATGCCAATTCGAAGATCTCGTCGCCACGATTTCGACGTTGCTCATTTCACCTCGATCGGAGATCGTACGAGCAAGATATGGCCGGTCAAAGTTGAGGGTTGACCATGTCAACCCTCAATACAATGATTACATCAGCATGCTGACATGGCAGACACAATGGTAGTTGTTGACGTAGTAGGTCCAGATGTTGACACATGGCAGATGGCAGCATTTGAGTCAGCAGATGACATGGCAGGTCTGAAGATGTGGACCAATCCAGCATGACACATGTTAGTGACAGACGAATGAGGTAATGCTATTTGGCCTAATGATTGGGTGACACGTGGCACATGTGGTGGTTTGATTGTTAAAATGTTGGTTTGTGGGGTCAAACCTTGCTATTTTCACTCTCCACCAATATACCAAGCGGTTTTCTTTGCTACATATATGTGCTTCCTTTCTATTTAAAGAATGATAATAGAAATGAATCCTTATAAAAGGGCATCGGGTGGTTTGAACCCCTAGTGGGAAGAAATGATCTAAATGGATCTAGAAGACCTAAATTTTTTGCAGTCTTAGAACCTGAGGGAATCAGTGTCATTAGAAAGAGATAGCTGGCACGATCCTGGCGCAACTTGAATGGGCTGAAAAGGAGTTTGTATGCAGAAGTTATGTGCAGTCAAAAGTTCAGTCAAACAAGTGAATCATGTGTTCAAAAAGTTTAAAATTTTATTGTCTCAAATCCAAAAAATGATGCCAAGTCGAAGAGCTCGTCGCCACGATTCTAACGCCGCTCGTTTCGCCTTGATCGGAGCTTGTACAAGCAAGATATGGCCGGTCAAAGTTGAGGGTTGACCATGCTAACTAGATAGTACAATGATGATGTCATCATGCTTACATGGCAGACATAGTGGCATTTATTGGCGTGGTAGGTCTAGATATTGACACGTGGCAGATGGAAGCTTCTTACTCAACAAATGACGTGGCAGGTCTGAAGATGTGGACCAATCTAGCATGACACGTGTCACTGACGGATGAATGAGAAAATGCCACATGGCCCAATGATTTGGTGCCACGTGGCCCAATGATTTGGTGCCACATAGCACATGTGGCGGTTTGCTTGTTAAAAGGTTGGTTTGTGGGTGTCGAACCCCTGACCTCCTGCTTCCTATTTTTACTCTCCACCAATATACCAAGCGACTTTCATTACTACATATAGAGGCCTCCTTTCTATTTAAAGAATGATAATAGAAACAGATCCCTATAAAAGGGGTTCAGGTGGTTTGAACCCCCAGTGGAGAGGAATGATCTAGGTGGATCTAGAAGACCTAAAAATATTGTAGTCTCAAAAATTGATGGAATCAGCATCATTGGAAAGATGTCGATGACACGATCCTAACACAACTTGAATGGGCTCAAAAGGAGTTTGTATGCAGAAGTTATGTGCAGTCAAAGGTTTGGTCAAACATGCGAATCCAGTGTTCGAAAAGGTGAAAAATTGATTGTCTCATATCCAAGAAAAAATGATGCCAAGTCGAAGAGCTCGTCACCATGATTCTGACGCCGCTCATTTCGCCTCGATCGAAGCTCGTACAAGCAAGATATGGCTGGTCAAATTTGAGGGTTGACCATGCTGACTAGATAGTACAATGATGATGTCATCATGCTAAAATGGCAGACATTGTGGCAGTTGTTGATGTGGCAGATCCAGATTTTGACCCGTGGCATATTGTGGCATCTGAGTCAGCAGATGACGGGGTAGGTATGAAGATGTGGACCAATCCAGCATGACACATGTCACAGACGGAAGAATGAGGTAATGCCATGTGGCCAATGATTGGGTGGCACATAGCACATGTGGTGGTTTAATTGTTAAAAAGTTAGTTTGTGAGGGTTGAACCCTTGACCTTCTACTTGCTATTTCCACTCCACCAATATACCAAGCGACTTTCTTTGCTACATATACGGGCCTCCTTTCTATTTAAAGAATGATAACCGAAAGGAATCCCTATAGAAGGGGGTTGGGTGGTTTGAACCCCCAGTGGGGAATAATTATCCAGATCGATAAAAAGAACTAAATTTTTTGTAGTCCCAGAACCTGACGGAATCAGTATCATTGGAAAGAGGTCGTTGACACAATCCTAACGTAACTTGAATGGGCACAAAATGAGTTCGTATGCAAAAGTTATGTGCAGTCAAAGGTTCAGTCAAAAAGGTGAATCAGGCATTCAAAAAGGTGAAAAATTGATTGTCTCAAATCTAAGCAAAAATGGTGCCAAGTGGCCTTCTTTCTATTTAAATAATGATAATAGAAAGAAATCCCTATTAAAGGTGGTCGGGTGGTTTGATCCCCCAATCAGGAGCAATGATCTAGGTGGATCTAGAAGACATAAAAATATTGCAGTCTTAGAACCTAACAGAATCACCATCATTGGAAAGAGGTCGCTAACATGATCCTAACGCAACATGAACAGGCTAAAAAGGAGTTCGTATGCAAAAGTTATGTGCAGACATAGTGGCAGTTGTTGATGTGGCAGGTCCAGAGTTTGACGCATGGCAGATGGCGGCATCTGAATCAATAGATGACATGGCAGGTCTGAAGATAAGGACCAATCTAGTGTGACATGTGTCATTGATGGACGAATGAGGTAATGCCATGTGGCCTAATGATTGGGTGCCACGTGGCACATGTGGCGGTTTGATTATTAAAAGGTTGGTTTGTGGGGTCGAACCTTGCTACTTTTTCTTTCCACTAATATACCAAGCAGCTTTCTTTACTACATATACGGGACTCCTTTCTATTTAAAGAATGATAATAGAAATGAATCCCTATAAAAGGGGGTCGGGTGGTTTGAACTCCTAGTGGGAAGGAATGATCTAAATGGATCCAGAAGACCTAACAATTTTGTAGTTTCAGAACCTGACGGAATCATCGTCATTGGAAAGAGGTCGCTGGCACAACCCTAACATAACTTGAACAGGCTCAAAAGGAGTTCGTACGCAGAAGTTATGTGCAGTCAAAGGTTCGGTCAAATTGGTGAGCATGTGTTCAAAAAGGTGAAAAATTTATTGTCTCATATCCAAGCAAAAATGATGCCAAGTTGAAGAGTTCATCACCACGATTCTGAAGCCGCTCGTTTCACCTTGATCGGAGCTTGTTCGAGCAAGATATGGCCGGTCAAAGTTGAGGGTTGACCATGTCGACTAGACAGTACACTGATGACATTAGTATGATGACATGGTAGACATAGTGGCAGTTGTTGACATGGTAGGTATAAAGGTTGACACGTGGCAGATGGTAGCATTTGAGTCAGCAGATGATGTGGCAGGTCTAAAGATGTGTACCAATCCAATGTGACACACGTGACTGACGGATGAATGAGGTAATGCCATGTGGCCTAATGATTGGGTGCCATGTGGTACATGTGGTGGTTTCAATGTTAAAAGGTTGGTTTGTGGGGTCGAACCTTGCTATTTTCACTATCCACCAATATACCAGGTGGCTTTCTTTGCTACATATACGGGCTTCCTTTCTATTTAAAGAGTGATAATAGAAACGAATCCCTATAAAAGGGGGTCAGGGGTTTTGAACCCCCAGTGGGAAGGAATGATCTAAATGGATCCAGAAGTTGTAAAAATTTTCCAGTCTTAGAACCTGATGGAATCAGCGTCATTGGAAAGAGGTCACTAACACGATCTTGACGTAATTTGAACGGGCTCAAAAGGAGTTTGTATGCAGAAGTTATGTGTAGTCAAAGGTTTGATCAAACAGATGAATCATGCATTCAAAAAGGTGAAAAATTTCTTATCTTAAATCCAAGAAAAATGATGCCAAGTCGAAGAGCTCATCACCACGATTTCAACGCCGCTCGTTTTGCCTTGATTGGAGCTTGTAGGAGCAAGATATGGCCGGTTAAAGTTGAGGGTTGACCATGCTGACTAGACAGTACACTGATGACGTCATCATTCTGACATGGCAGATGGCGGCATCTGACTCAACAGATGACATGGCATGTCTGAAGATGTGGACCAATTTAGCGTGGCACGTATCACTAATGGACGAATGAATGAATGGCACGTGGCCCATGGATTGGGTGCCACGTGGCACATGTGGCGATTTGCTTTTTAAAATGTTGGTTGTGGGGGTCGAACTCCTAACCTCATGCTTGCTATTTTTACTCTCCACTAATATACCAAGTGGCTTTCATTTCTACATATATGGGCCTCCTTTCTATTTAAAGAATGATAATAGAAATGAATCCCTATAAAAAAAGGGTCGGGTGGTTTGAACCCCTATTGGGGAGGAATGATCTAGGTGGATAAAGAAGAACTAAAAATTTTGCAGTCTTACAACCTAACGGAATCAATATCATTGGAAAAAGGTCGCTGACACAATCCTAATGCAATTTGAATGGGCTCAAAAGGAGTTCGTATGTAGAAGTTATGTGTACTCAAAGGTTTGATCAAATAGGCGAATAAGGTGTTCAAAAAGGTGAAAAATTGATTGTCTCAAATCCAACCAAAAATGATGCCAAGTCGAAGAGGTCGTCCTCACGATCGTGACGCCGCTTGTTTCTCCTCGATCAGAGCACATATGAGCAAGATATGGCCGATCAAAATTGAGCGTTGACCATGCTGACTAGACAGTACAATGATGACGTCAGCATGTTGACATGGCAGACACAGTGGCAGTTGTTGACGTGGCAGGTCTAGAGTTTGACACGTGGCAAATGGCGGCATCTAAGTCAACAAATGATGTGGTAGGTTTGAAGATGTGGACCAATCCAGCATGACACGTGTCAGTGACGGAAGAATGAGGTAATGCCACGTGGCCCAATGATTGGGTGCCACATGGCACATGTGGCGGTTTGATTGTTAAAAGGTTGGTTTTTTGGTGTCGAACCCCTCACCTTGTGCTTGCTATTTTCACTCTCCACCAATATACCAAGCAGCTTTCTTTTCTACATATATGGGCCTCCTTTCTATTTAAAGAATGATAATAGAAACGAATCCCTAGAAAAGGGGGTCCGGTGGTTTGAACCCCCAGTGGGGAATGATGATCCAGATTGATACAGAAGAACTAAAAATCTTGCAGTCTTAGAACCTGACAGAATCGACATCATTGGAAAGAAGTCACTAACACGATCCTGATGCAACTTGAATGGGCTCAAAAGGAGTTCATATGCAGATGTTCTGTGCAGTCAAAAATTTAGTCAAACAGGCAAATCAAGCATTCAAAAAGGTGAAAAATTGATTGTCTAAAATCCAAGCAAAAATGATGCCAAGTTGAAGAGCTCGTCGTCATGATTTTGACGCCACTTGTTTTGCCTCGATCGGAGCTCATACAAGCAAGATATGGCCAGTCAAAGTTGAGGGTTGACGATGTTGAGTAGACAATACAATGATGACATCAGCATACTGACATGACAGACACAGTGGCAGTTGTTGACGTGGTAGGTCCAGAGATTAACACGTGGCAGATGGTGGCATATGAGTCAGGAAAAGACGTGGCAGGTCTGAAGATGTGGACCAATCCAGTGTGACACATGTCACTGACGGACAAATGAGGTAATGCCATGTGGCCTAATCATTGGGTGCCAAGTGGCACATGTGGCGGTTTGATTGTTAAAAGGTTGGTTTGTGGGATTGAACCTTGTTATTTTCACTCTACACCAATATACCAAGTGTCTTTCTTTGCTACATATACGGGCTTCCTTTCTATTTAAAGAATGATAATAGAAACGAATCCCTATAAAAGGGGGTCGGGTGGTTTGAACCCCAGTGGGAGGGAATGATCTAAATGGATCCAGAAGACCTAAAATTTTTGTAGTCTCAGAACTTGACAGAATCAACATCATTGGAAAGAGGTCGCTGGCATGATCTTGACGCAACTTGAATGGGCTCAAAAAGAGTTCGTATGCAAAAGTTATGTGCAATCAAAGGTTCGGTCAAACAGGTGAATCATGCGTTCAAAAAGGTAAAAATTTTATTGTCTCAAATCTAAGTAAAAATGATGCCAAGTTGAAGAGCTCATTGCAACAATTCTGACGCCGCTCGTTTCGCCTTGATCGGAGCTCGCACGTGCAAAATATGGCTGGTCAAAGTTGAGGTTGACCATGCCGACTAGACATTACACTGATGATGTCATCATGCTGACATGGCAGACACAGTGGCAGTTGTTAGCGTGGCAGGTCCAGATGTGGACACATGGCAGATGGCGGCATCTGACTCAAGAGATGGCGTGGCAGGTCTGAAGATGTCGACCAATCCAGCATGACACATGTCATTGACGGACGATTGAGTGAATGCCACATGGCCTAATGATTGGGTGCCATGTGGCACATGTGGCGATTTGCTTGTTAAAAGGTAGGTTTGTGGGGGTCGAACCCCTAACCTCATGCTTCCTATTTTCACTCTCTACCAATATACCAAGTGGCTTTCATTGCTACATATATGGGCCTCCTTTCTATTTGAAGAATGATAATAGAAACAAATTCCTATAAAAGGGGGTCGGGTGGTTGAACCCCCAATGGGGAGGAATGATCTAGGTGGATCTAGAAGACCTAAAAATCTTGCAGTGTTATAACCTAACGAAATCAAAATCATTGGAAAGAGGTTTTTGAAACGATTCTAACGCAACTTGAATAGGCTCAAAAGGAGTTCGTATGCAGAAGTTATGTGCAGTCAAAGGTTTGGTCAAACAGGTGAATCAAGTGTTTTAAAAGGTGAAAAATTGATTTTCTCACATCCAAGCAAAAATTATACCAAGTTGAAGAGCTCGTTGCCACGATTCTGACGCTGCTCGTTTCGCCTTGATTAGAGCTCGTACGAGCAATATATGGCTGGTCAAAGTTGAGGGTTGACCATACCCACTAGATAGTAAAATGATGAAGTTAGCATGCTAACATGACAGATGCAGTGGCAGTTGTTGATGTGGCAGATCCAGATTTAGACATGTGGCAGATGGCGGCATCTAAGTCAGCAGATGACATGGCAGGTCTGAAGATGTGGACCAATCCAACATGACACGTGTCATTGACGAAGGAATAAGGTAATGTTAGGGGCCAATCATTGGGTGCCAGGTGGCACATGTGGTAGTTCGATTGTTAAAAGGTTGGTTTGTGGGGTTTGAACCCTTGACCTCCTGCTTGCTTTTTTCACTCTCCACCAATATACCACTCGGATTCTTTGCTACATAAATGGGCCTCCTTTCTATTTAATGAATGATAATAAAAACGAATCCCTATAAAAGTGGGTCAGGTTGTTTGAACCCCTAGTGGGGAGGAATGATCCATGTGGATACAGAAGAACTAAAAATTTTGCAGTCTTAGAACATGATGGAATCAATATCATTGGAAAGAGGTTGCTGACACGATCCTGAAGTAACTTGAACGGGCTCAAAATGAGTTCGTATGTAGAAGTTATGTGCAGTCAAAGGTTTGGTCAAACAAGCGAATCTAGCATTCAAAAAGGTGAAAAATTGATTGTCTCAAATCAAAGAAAAAATGATGCCAAGTCGAAGAGCTTGTCGTCTCAATGTTGACACTGCTCGTTTCGCCTCGATCGGTGCTCCTACTAGCAAGATATGCCCGGTCAAAGTTGAGGGTTGACCATGCTGACTAGACAATATAATGATGACATCAGCATGCTGACATGGCAGACACAGTGCAAGTTGTTGACATGGCAGGTCCAGAGGTTGATACATGGCAAATGGCGGCATTTGAGTCAGAATATGATGTTGCAGGTCTGATGATGTGGACCAATCCAACGTGACATGTGTCACTGACGGATGAATGAGGTAATGCTACATGGCCCAATGATTGGGTGCCACGTGGCACATCTGGTAGTTTGATTGTTAAAATATTGTCAAACCCCTGATCTCCTACTTGCTATTTTCACTCTCCACCAATATACCAAGCGGCTTTCTTTGCTACATATACGGGCCTCCTTTCTATTTAAAGAATGATAATGGAAACAAATCCCTATAAAAGGGGGTCGGGTGATTTGAACCCAAAGTGGGGAGGAATGATCCAGGTGGATTCAGAAGACTGAAAAAAATTGTAGTCTGAGAACATGACGGAATCAACATCATTGGAAAGAGGTTCTTGACACGATCCTAATGAAACTTGAACGGGCTAAAAAGGAGTTCGTATGCAGAAGTTATGTGCAGTCAAAGGTTCAGTCAAATAGGTGAATCAGGAGTTTAAAAAGGTGAAAATTTGATTGTCTCAAATCCAAGAAAAAATGATGCCAAGTCAAAGATCTTGTCATCATGATTTTGATGCCGCTCGTTTCGCCTCGATCGGAGCTCATACGAGCAAGATATGGCTGGACAAATTTGAGTGTTGACCATGCTAACTAGACAGTACAATGATGACGTTAGCATGCTGACATGGCAGACATAGTGGCAGTTGTTGATGTGGCAAGTCCAGAGTTTAACATGTGGAAGATGGTGGCATTTGAGTCAGCATATGACGTGGCAGGTCTAAAGTTGTGGACCAATCTAGTGTGACACATGTCATTGATGGAAGAATGAGGTAATGCCACGTGGCACATGTGGCAGTTTGACTGTTAAAAGGTTGGTTTGTGGGGGTCGAACCCCTGGCCTCCTTTCTATTTAAAGAATGATAATATAAATGAATCCCTATAAAAGGGGGTCGAGTGGTTTGAACCCCCAGTGGGGAATAATGATCTAGATCGATACAGAAGAACTAAAAATTTTGCAGTCTCAAAACCTGACAGAATCAACATCATTGGAAAGAGGTTGCTAACACAATCCTGATGCAACTTGAATGGGCTCAAAAGGAGTTCGTATGTAGAAGTTATGTGTAGTCAAAGGTTTGGTCAAATATGCGAATTAGGTATTCAAAAAGGTAAAAATTTGATTGTCTCAAATCCAAGCAAAAATGATGCCAAGTTAAATAGCTCGTCGCCACGGTTCTGACACCGCTCGTTTCGCCTTGATCGGAGCTCGTACAAGCAGGATATGGTTGGTCAAAGTTGAGGGTTGACCATGCTGACTAGACAATACAATGATGACGTCATCATGCTGACATGGTAGACACAGTGGAAGTTGTTGGCGTGGCAGGTCCAGATGTTGACACATGGCAGATGATGGCATTCGACTCAACAAATGACGTGGTAGGTCTAAAGATGTGGACCAATCCAGCGTGACACGTGTCACTGATGGACGAATGAGCAAATGCCACATGTTCCAATGATTGGGTGCCACGTGGCACATTTGGCGATTTGCTTGTTAAAAGGTTGGTTTGTGGGAGTCGAACCCCTGACCTGCTACTTTCTATTTTCACTCTCTACCAATATACCGAGTGGCTTTCATTGCTACATATACGGGCCTCCTTTCTATTTAAAGAATGATAATAGAAACAAATCCCTATAAAAGGGGGTCGAGTGGTTTGAACCACCAGTAGAGAGGAATGATCTAGGTGGATTCAAAAGACCTAAAAATCTTGCTGTCTTAGAACCTCATGGAATCAACATCATTGGAAAGAGGTCACTGACATGATCCTAACACAACTTGAAGGGCTCAAAAGGAGTTTGTATGTAGAAATTATGTGTAGTCAAAGGTTCGGTCAAACAAATGAATTAGGCATTCGAAAAGGTGAAAATTTGTTTGTCTCAAATCCAAGCAAAATTGATGCCAAGTCAAAGAGCTCATTGCCACAATTCTGACGCTGCTTGTTTCACCTCGATCAGAGCTAGTACGAGCAAGATATGGCTGGTCAAAGTTGAGGGTTGTCCATCCCAACTAGATAGTACAATGATTACGTCAGCATGTTGACATGGCAAACACAGTGGCAATTTTTACGTGGTAGATCCAGAGTTTGACACGTGTCAGATGGCGGCATCTAAGTTAGCAGATGATGTGGTAGGTTTGAAGATGTGGACCAATCCAGCGTGACATGTGTCATTGACGGATGAATGAGTTAATGCCACATGGCCCAATGATTGGGTGCCATATGGCACATGTGGCAGTTTGATTTTTAAAAGGTTGGTTTTGTTGGCAAGAGACACTTTGTGGCTTCATGAGTGTTATCATTGATGGCAACAAATTCTATCCCACACATCCGCAGTACATAGTATGCCTATACCGGAAGTCAGATTGAAGATTGTTTTGGTCTGGTGAACAAGAACATAGTATGCAACAAGGTTTGACAATAAGGTCTGGATTTCTCAGATGGTGTCACTCAGGAAGTTGCGGACTTGGGAAAGTCAAGAAGGGTATCATGACTACTATATTCCATAGATTTAGCCTCTGGTAATAAAGCATGAAAAAGTTATGAGCATCTATGTGTTGGGTTCCAGACAGGCAGAGAAGACTGAGAAAGAATTGACCGATAGAGTATCAGACTTCAATCTGGATGAGTAATTGATGTTGATAAAGCAATTTGAAGGATCATACATTGTTGGCCGACATGATTGATGCCTTCAATGCCTATGTTCTTGATATGTATCTCAAATCAAGCATGGATTCAGCCGACAAATCAATAATTTGTAAATATCTTGAGTATTCTGGTTGCCGATTAAAAAGTTGTTGAAATCATTGGCGTGGATATATATACCAGATAGATTCTAGTGTGAAGGTGTGTGTGTGAACAGATATGAGAAAATAAAGTGTGAAGAAAGGCAGAGATAAGTGTGGAAGCAATAATACAAGTCTGGTATGTGATAGAGCAGCAACACTAGAACAGAGGAAGAATGAAGTGCATTAGATCAGTATATTGTGCCTAACCGGAATTGAACTTTAGAATTTGTAGATGCCTCTCATCAGTTCAAACACCTAGTTACATTCTGTAAGTTCTGTAGACAGTGAGTCTCTTATAGGCAGTGTGCCTCTTGTGAGGAGTGTGCTCGGGCAGTAAGCCCTAAATGGCAAGTGTCATTTTGTACTTCTTATTCTTTTAACAGAGAATACAATCTTAGGTTAGTCACCCTGTACTTTTTCCCTTAACAGGGTTTTCCATGTAAAAATCCTTGTGTTATGTGTATTGATTTATTTATGTTCTCATGAATATATATGTTTATATGTTTTGATGTTGCACAAATTATAAAAGAAGAAAAGAAAGTTAAGATAATAGAGATAACTGATTCACCCCCCTCTCAGTTATCTGCCTTGTTTCCAACAATTGGTATCAGAGCTAAGTTTCTCTAAACAAAGCCTAACAACTTGAGGAAGATCTGGGAATCTCAATGGATATATATGGTATGAAGGAACAACTTCAGTCTGCCCTAGATGATCTTGAACAATCACATTCTGAAGTCAATAATCTGAGAGAAAGACTCAAAGAAGTTGATGATTTCATAAATGAGCTAAAAAAAACTTAGTATCTTTGTGAAAAAGAGAAAGGAACTACTTCTAAAAATAGCCAATTAGAGTGAAGACAATGATGCTAACGAAGATCTGAATAAGAAAAATAAGCTATGTGAGAAGCTATCAAAAGAGGTCATTATGGTAAGGCGTGAAAAGGAATCAGGGGTTATGAGATTCACCCAAGAAATTGAAGAAAAAAAGAAAACTGAAGATAATCTAAAACAATCCCTCAAAGAGAAGACAGAGGACTGCCAAAAAATGGACAGAATAATCAAGCATTTTGAATCTGATCTTGAAGAAGCTAGAGATAATGAAGAACAACTTGAGAATTAGATAGACACTCTTAAACAAAGTCTTCAAACAACAAATGAATACAAAGAGAAATTCAAGATAAGCTCAACCCAACTTGAAGTTCTTCTTGAGAGCCAAAAGAGGGTAGATGATAAGTGTGGCTTGGGATATGAGAAAGGTGAAAGCTCCGGATCCGGTCAGAAGAACTTTGGATCAGGAAACTAAAGAAACGAGCCTAGAAGACCTCTGGTAAGGCAACCAAATGCTCAAAAATATCCATCCTTCAATGGATATTGCTTTAATTGCAACAACTTTGGTCATAAAACAACTCAGTGTAGAAGGAGAATGAATTAGACTAATCCATCCTTCTCTGGACAATGTTTCAATTGCAAAAGGTATGGTCACAAATCTCATGAATGTAGAAATATGCAAATAAACAATTCATTTAAGGGTAGATGCTTTGCATGCAATAGAATGTGACATATGGCCAATCAATGCAAATCAAGAGGATATCAGTCAAATATGCAAAGAAATGTTGTTTGTTACAATTGCAATAGATCCGGTCATATTGCCAAATTCTGTAGAAGTAAAAATCAGGATAAAAAGGGTCCGGTGCATCATAATCAAAAACAAGATAAGGGAAAAGGCAAAGTAATTGCGAATGAAGTTCAAAGGGAGATGAGCAAGATTTGGGTGAAGAAGAGTACAGAAAATGTTGGGGATGGATCCGCACCGGAATCTGGTGCTAATATTCCTTCTAGAAACTAAACAGATGAGCTCTGGCTTAGGGGGAGTCATAAAGAAAAATAAATTCTCCCAGTCAGTCAATTGGTGCCTAAATTTGGCACATGGAATATTGTAGATTAAAGGGTTCTCAGAAAAATATCTAAATAACCCTTGGTAAAAATATGAAAGATCCGCATGGAGTTTTGCAAGAGTTTAATCATCCAAGATTGATCCGGTCTGATAGCCATCCGATAAAGCAGTATTTTCACAGATAGATCTAGTATGATTCAAAATTGAAATACATTGATCTTCAGATCCATTGCATGATTGGAGAAAAGAAGATACATTGTCAATCCTCACTGAAAATGATTCTAAGTGCAACACAGTGATTCGAAAAAGATCTATCTCAAAATAGGGCAACTGGACAACTTAAGTTGTATATTTATTGCAACAAGGAAATTAGGGTTTGCGCAAGAATAAAAGGGTTCTTTCACTCATTATTTATCCATTTACATTCGAGAAGAAGAAAAGAAGATCTTTGCATCAAGTTTCTACAACTCTCTCAAAGATTAACTGCAAAATCCAATTCAACTAGTGATTTGTTCGAGCTCTTATTTCGAACCCTAAAGCGTAAAAAGGTACTTCCATTCTGAAAATCTCTCTCTGAATCTTTTGCAAAATGGCTACTCCAATGGTTGTTAAGATCACTGATAGGCCATGCCCAAAATTCAAGAAACACCCCTACAAATCCCTAAAAGTTGTTCCTTTAGGCATTTTTTCTAACATTCCGCATGGGGTACTGCACGTAAAAGATGTTAGGGTCTACATCCATGGCAACATTGAGGAATTTGCAGAATCTACGTTGATGGACATCTATCATAAAAAGTTAATAGATGAAAGTTTTGACCTCAAACCTCAATACAAGGCCCTCTGGGATAGACACTTCGGACATTGCATCCACTTTCCCTATTTTGTAGAAGATGATTTGGTCCGGTATGTCCTGAGTAGGATGCATGATAACTTCATGTGGTTAACAAGGCCCTTCAAGATAACAAAAGATGCCATCAGGGCAATAAATGGATTGCACTCATCTGGTGGGCTACCTGCACTCAAATCTGTCAAGAACCAGACTATAACAGAAGCTACCGGATCCAAGTTTGACAAGAGAGTAATGACCATAGATGACATCATAGATCCGGATGTCAAATTTGCCTCAATGATAATTGGGTATAAGATCTATCATTCAAGCAGGGAGAACTCTGTGTCTGGGACTGCAATATATGCAGCATATTAGATGTTAAGGGAAAATGCTGACTATGACCTATGTGATCTTCTCTTAAACCAACTGTTAGAAAACCTGCAGAAGATCAAGAAGGATAAGAACTCCTTTAAGTATGGTTGTTTAATACTGTGTCTATTCTTCTATTACATGAATGAGATGCCCGGATCAAGTGGTTGGGTATGGCAAAATGACAAACTGGTTGCCATACAGATTAGAGATTATATGTATGGACTTAGTGATGATCAAGCCCAAAACACAGCTCTCTGGGCTTACTTCAAGAACTTCCAAAGCATTATGCAAGCTAGAGAAAAAATACCTCAATCCATAGTTGAGAAATATAAGGATACAGTGTGCTTCATGGTTGACACTGATCAATGCCTCATGAAGGCAGTTGAGCCCAGAATAGTGTGGATAATTCCAATGGGATATGAGGTTGATGAGAAAATTTTGTAGCTACACATTCAACACCTATTGAGCCAACCTAAGGACCCTGAGGTAGAAAGGTTTGGAACCTTTCAAGAACTAAGTGTAAAAATACATGTTGAGCTAAGACAACCAGAGATAAAGAGAAAAGTTAGAAGGGAATTTGAGGAAATTGCCAAAAGATTTGGCATATCAAAAGAGGCAATAGATGCCAACAGAGAGAAAGTTGAAAGAGCTAAGAAAAAGAAACAAGAAGCAGAGAAAGGAAGTGTTCCAGTACAAGCCCCCTCCCAGACTAGATCCTCTAAGAGCTCTGCACCTGCCACTCCTAAGAGCTCAAGAGCCACCAAACTGGAAGTCAAGACATCTGGAAAAGGAGAAAAGAGAATGAAAACAAAAGCCACAAGGTCATACACAAGTCTCAAAGATGATGAAGAAACAAAGTCTGATGAGGAAATTAAAAAAATGAAAAAGAAGAAGAAAACATTTAGGGAATTCTCTGCTAGCAAAAATAAAGAAGAAAAAGCAGAAGAATTTGTTGAAAAGCTCACTCTTTCCATTGATGATATCATTAAGGTAGTTACTATGGATGGGATTCAGCAACTAGTAACAGAATTCTATGATGAATATAGTGATACTGACAAGAGGATCTTGGAAGAAGCTACAGTCAAGTACCTGAATATTTATAACAAAGCATTCATTAAAATTATTTCATTAATTCCCAAAATTCTAGAGAAGGTACTTGAACTTAGAAAAGATAATACAAAGGCAAAAGACTTAGAGATTAGGGAGTAGATAGCAATTTAGCTCTATCCTTCCACCACTCCAAAACAAATGAATATGATTTTCAAAGATTGTAAGGATGAGTTCCAGAGTAAGGCAAGAATGAATAAACTCATGCTTGGAGAAACAAACCAAGTAACAAGTGAAACAAAAGACATCCTCTAGAATGCCTTAAAGAGATTCAATCTTGCCATTGTAGAAGAAACAGATGAAGAACCCTCTACCATGGATGTTGAAGGATTAAAAGCAATCAATGAAGAAACTTCTGACAAGGATGTCGAAGGACTAAAGAAAATAAATAAAGAAATCTCTGAGAACATAGACTCCTCAGTTCCAGAAGAGGAAGTTCTTGAAGTAGTAAACTTAGGTGCAATCTCTCCTCCGGATCCCACTGCAAGTGTAACAGACATTCCAGACTTAGGAGCTGAAGGAGAAAGAAGCAAAGAGGAGAAAGTGAGTCAAGAAGAGGAGGTCGAAGGAAAAGAAGAACAAGTAAAGAAGACCCATGATGACAATTCTGAGATCCAAAAAGAAATGAAGTCCCAATCACTGGCAAGAGACACTGCAGAGGCAGTGAAGAATTTCTTAAACAAAGAAATGATGGAAATAGATGAACCTGAGCTATTTCAAGGACCTCTAAATTTTGATTCTCTCTCTCTGGTCTAGACAATGAAAATAGCATCTTTTGCTCAAGCCAAAGCAAAAGAAAAACTTCTGAAATCACACATGGAAGACTATAAGATGTTGGAGATTGCATCCGGGATGCTAGAGAAGATCATGCCATCCTTCCAAAAGGATCCTTCAGCCTCTCCATCTGGTAACTTAAAATCCTTGGTCAATTCTGTAGGCACTCATTTTGAATCTTTAGAGAAATCGGCAGAAGCAAAGGTCCGGAAGGAGTTTTTTGGGAAAAAGATTCTCTGAGGTGCAAGGAATGATAACCAATGACAGAAGGAACTCAGACATTGGAATAAAGAGCCTTGAAAATACTCTTAAAGATGGTGGGGACTTGTACAAGTTTTGTCTATCTTGGTCCAAAGTGACAGAGGATATTGAAAAGAAGGTGAAAGAACAAGAAGGTAAACTATCAAGTTTATCTCAGAATTTTTATCCCCTCACTACATCCTTAATGAATCAAGAATGCCAGGCCATAGTCATCATAAATGAAATAAAGAGGTTGAACAAAGAAAAGAAGGATATAATAAACAAGATGAGTGAACTTAGAGGGATAATTATCCCTAAATTAGAGGCAATGCATGAGGCCTTGACAGATGCCCAGACCACAGCCCGGACCAGTGATCCAGCAGATTTAAAAAGGGCAGAAGCATATGCATTTTTGTTGAGTGGTCACATCTCAATTTTGGACAGGATGAAGCAGAGCTGGGCCACAAAATTTGTACAGTTGAAGGCCACCTTTACGGATATACTTAAGTATATGTAAGTATAACATATAATTCATATATACTTATGTGGCCATGTATATAATATTTTTTGCAAATTTTTGGTATGCGGACTCTGTTCTTTGCCATTGATGTCAAAGGGGGAGTGAAGAACAGTGAAAAATGTGGAATCTAGCTAAGGGGGAGTTTCGATATAACAGTGCAAAAGATAGAGCATCAGCCAAGGGGGAGTTTACTGCGACACTTAGCTATTTTTCACTAAGTGTTGCGATCAATGCCAAAGGGGAAGATTGTTGGCAAGAGACACTATGTGGCTACATGTGTGTTGTCATTGATGGAAACAAAGTCTATCCCACATATCCACAGTACATAGTATGCCTATACCGGAAGTCAGATTGAAGATTGTTTTGGTCTGGTGAACAAGAACAGAGTATGCAACAGGGTCCGACAATCAGGTCAGGATCTCTTAGATGGTGTAACTTAGTAAGTTGCAGACTTGGGTAATTCAAGAAGGGTATCATGACTACTGTATTCCAAAGATTTAGCCTCCGGTAATAAAGCATGAAAAAGTTATGAGCATCTGTGTTGGGTTCCAGATAGGCAGAGCAGACTGAGAAAGAACTGACCGACAGAGTATCAAACTTCAATCCGGATGAGTAATTAATGTTGATAAAGTAATTTTAGGGATCATACATTGTTGGCCAACATGATTGATTACTTCAATGCCTATGTTCTTGATATGCATCTCAAATCAAGCATGGATTCAGTCGACAAATCAATAATTTGTAAATATCTTGAGTATTTTGGTTGACGACTAGAAAGTTGTTAAAATCATTGGTGCATATATATATATACCAAATAGATTCCAGTGTGAAGGTGTGTGTGTGAACAGATACGAGAAAATAAAGTGCGAAGAAAGGTAGAGATAAGTGTGGAAGCAGCAATACAAGTCTGGTATGTGACAGAGCAACAGCACTAGAATAGAGGAAGAATGAAGTGCATCAGATCAGTACATTATGCCTAACCAGAACTAAACTTTAGCATTTGTAGATGCCTCTCATCAGTTCAAACACCTGGTTACCTTCTGTAAGTTCTGTAGATAGTGAGTCTCTTGTAGGCAGTGTCCTCTTGTAAGTAGTGTGCTCGGGCAGTGAGCCCTAATTGGCAAGTCCCATTTTGTACTTCTTATTCTTTTAACAGAGAATACAATCTTGGGTTAGCCACCCCGTGGTTTTTCCCTTAATAGAGTTTTCCACGTAAAAATCCTTGTGTTATGTGTATTGATTTATTTCTATTCTCATGAATATATATGCTTATATGTTTTGATGTTGCACAAATTATAAAAGAAGAAAAGAAAGTTAAGATAATAGAGATAACTGATTCACCCCCCCTCTCAGTTATCTGCCTTGTTTCCAACAGGTTTGTGGGGGTCGAACCCCTGACCTCCTGCTTAATTTTTTCACTCTCCACCAAAATACCAAGCGGCTTTCTTTTCTACATATATGGGCCTCATTTCTATTTAAAGAATGATAATAGAAATGAATCCCTATAAAAGGGGGTCAGGTGGTTTGAACCCACAGTGGGGAGGAATGATACAGGTGGATACAAAAGAACTAAAACTTTTGTAGTCTTAGAACCTGATGGAATCAACAACATTGGAGAGAAGTCACTGACACGATCTTGACACAACTTGAACGGGCTCAAAAGGAGTTCGTATGCAGACGTTATGTGAAGTTAAAATTTTGGTCAAACAGGTGAACCAAGCATTCAACAAGGTAATAAATTGATTGTCTCAAATGCAAGCAAAAATGATGCCAAGTCGAAGAGCTCGTCGCCATGATTTCAACGCCACTTGTTTCTCCTTGATCGGAGCTCATATGAGCAAGATATGTCCAATCAAAGTTAAGTTTTGACCATGCTGACTAGACAATACAATGATGACGTCAACATACTGACATGGCAAACACAGTAGCAGTTGTTGACGTTCCAAGTCCATAGGTTGACACATAGCAGATGGCAACATATGAGTCAGTAGATGACATGGCAGGTCTGATGATGTGGACCAATCCAGTATGACATGTGTCACTGATGGATGAATTAGGTAATGCCACGCAACCTAATGATTGGGTGCCACATGGCACATGTGGCGGTTTGATTGTTAAAAGATTGGTTTGTGGGGGTCAAACACCTGACCTCCTACTTGCTATTTTCACTCTCCACCAATATACCAAGTGGCTTTCTTTGCTACATATACGAGCCTCTTTTCTATTAGAAATGAATCCCTATAAAAGGGGGTCAGGTGGTTTAAACTGCAAGTGGGTTGGAATGATCCAGGTGGATCCAGAAGACCAAATTTTTTTTAAGTCTGATAACATGATGGAATTAGCATCATTGCAAAGAGGTTAGTGACACAATCCTAACGTAACTTGAATGGGCTCAAAAAGGAGTTCATATGTAGAAGTTATGTGCAGTCAAAGGTTCGGTCAAATAGGGGAATCAAGCGTTCAAAAATGTGAAAAATTGATTGTCTCAATTCTAAGCAAAAATGATGCCAAGTCTAAGAGCTCGTTGTCATGATTTTGAGGCCACTCGTTTCACCCCAATCAGAGCTCATATGAGCAAGATATAGCCAGTCAAAGTTGAGGGCTAACCATGCTGACTAGACAATACAATGATGATGTTAGGATGCTGACATGGCACACACAATTGTAGTTGTTGATGTGGTAGGTCCAAAGTTTGACACGTGGCAGATGCTGACATTTGAGTCAGCAGATGACATGGCAGGTCTAAAGATGTGGACCAATCCAGTGTGACACATGTCACTGATGGAAGAATGAGGTAATGCCATGTGGCCCAATGATTAGGTGCCACGTGGCACATGTGGCGGTTTAATTGTTAAAAGGTTGGTTTGTGGGGGTCGAACACCTAACCTCCTACTTGCTATTTCCACTCTGCACTAATATACCAAGCTGCTTTCTTTGCTACATATACGTGCCTCCTTTCTTATTTAAAGAATGATAATAGAAACGAATCCCTATAGAAGGGGGTCTAGTTTGAACCCCAGTGGGGAATAATCATCCAGATTGATAAAGAAGAACTAAAAATTTTGTAGTCTCAGAACCTAATAGAATCAACATCATTGGAAAGAGGTCGCTAACAAAATCCTAACGCAACTTGAATGGGCTCAAAAGGAGTTTGTATGCAAAAGTTATGTGTAGTCTAAGACTCCGTCAAACAGGCGAATCAGGTGTTCAAAAAGGTGAAAAATTGATTATCTCAAATCCAAGCAAAAATGATACCAAGTTGAATAACTCGTCACCATGATTGCGACGCCGCTCGTTTTGCCTCGATCGGAGCTCGTATGAGCAAGATATGGCTTGTCAAAGTTGAGGGTTGACCATCTTGACTAGACAGTACAATGACATCAGCATGCTGACATGGCAAACACAGTGGCAGTTGTTGATGTGGTAGGTTTAGAGTTTGACACATGGTAGATGGCGGCATCTGAGTCAACAAATGACGTGGCAGGTCTAACGATGTGGACCAATCTAGTGTGACACGTGTCACTGACAAATGAATGAGTTAATGCCATGTGGCCTAATGATTGGGTGCCACGTGACACATGTGGTGGTTTGATTTTTAAAAGGTTGGTTTGTGGGGTCAAACTTTGTTATTTTCACTCTCCACCAATATACCAAGCTACTTTATTTGCTACATATACGGGATTCCTTTCTATTTAAAGAATGATAATAGAAACGAATCCCTATAAAAGGGAGTCGGGTGGTTTGAACCCCTAGTGGGAAGGAATGATCTAAATGTATCTAGAAGACCTAAAAATTTTACATTCTCAGAAATTGATGGAATCAGTGTCATTGGAAAGAGGTCAGTGGCACGATCTTGACGTAACTTGAACGGGTTCAAAAGCAGTTTGTATGTAGAAGTTATGTGCAGTCAAAGGTTCGGTGAAATAGGCAAATGATGTGTTCAAAAAGGTGAAAAATTGACTATCTCAAATCCAAGCAAAAATGATTCCAAGTCATAGAGCTCGTCGCCATGATTCCAACACTACTCGTTTCACCTTGATTAGAGCTCGTACAAGCAAGATATGGAGGGTCAATTTGAGGGTTAACCATGCTGACTAGATAGTACAATGATGACATCATCATGGTGACATGGTAGACACAGTGGTAGTTGTTGGTGTGGTAGGTCTAGATGTTGACACGTGGCAGGTGGCAGCATCTGATTCAACAGATGACGTGGCAGGTTTGAATATGTGGACCAATCCAGCGTGACATGTGTCACTGATGGACGAATGAGCAAATTCCACGTGGCTCAATGATTGGGTGCCATGTGGCACATGCAGTGATTTGCTTGTGAAAAGGTTGGTTTGTGGGGGTCGAACCCCTGACCTCCTATTTCCTATTTTCACTCTCCACCAATATACCAAGCGGCTTTTATTGCTACATATACAGGCCTCCTTTCTATTTAAAGAATGATTATAGAAACAAATCCCTATAAAAGGGGGTCAAGTGGTTTGAACCCCCAATGGGGAGGAATGACGGAATAAACTTCATTGGAAAGAGGTTGCTAACACGATACTAACGCAAATTGAACGGGCTCAAAAGGAGTTCGTATGCAGAAGTTATGTGCAGTCAAAAGTTCAGTCAAATAGGTGAATCAGATGTTTGAAAAGGTGTAAAATTGATTGTCTCAAATCTAAGCAAAAATGATACCAAGTCGAAGAGCTCGTCGACATGATTCTAATGCCGTTCGTTTCTCCTCGATCAGAGCTCATACGAGCAAGATATGGCTGCTCAAATTTGAGGGTTGACAATGCCGACTAGATAGTACAATGATGACGTCAGTATGGTGACATGGCAGACACAGTGGCAATTGATGACATGGCAGATCTAGAGTTTGACACATGGCAGATAGCAGCATCTGAGTCAGTAGATGACTTGGCAGGTCTGAAGATGTGGACCAATCCAACATGACATGTATCACTGACGTACGAATGAGGTAATGCCACGTGGCCAAATGATTGGGTGCCATGTGTCATATGTGGCAGTTTGATTGTTAAAAGGTTGGTTTGTGGGGGTCAAACCCATAATCTCTTGCTTGCTTTTTTCACTCTCCACCAATATACCAAGCGGCTTTCTTTGCTACATATACGGGCCTCCTTTCTATTTAATGAATGATAATAGAAATAAATCCCTATAAAAGGGGGTGAGGTGGTTTGAACCCCCAATGGGGAGGAATGATTCAGGTTGATACAGAAGGCCTAAAAATTTTGCATTCTTAGAACCTGACAAAATCAACATGATTGGAAAGTGGTCACTGACACGATCCTGACGTAACTTGAATGGGCTCCCAAGGAGTTCATATGTAGAAGTTATGTGTAGACAAAGGTTTGGTCAAATAGGTGAATCAAGCATTCAAAAAGGTGAAAATTGATTGTCTTAAATCCAAGCAAAAATGATGCCAAGTCGAAGAGCTTGTTGGGATGATTCTGACGCCGCTCGTTTCACCTCGATTGGAGCTCACATGAGCAGGATATGGCCAGTCAATGTTGAGGGTAATACAATGATGACGTCAGCATGCTGACATGGCAGACATAGTGGCAATTATTGATGTCGCAGGTCCAGAGGTTGACACATCGTAGATGGTGAGATCTAAGTCAGCAGATGATGTGGCAGGTGTGATGATGTGGATGAATCTAGGGTGACACGTGTCACTGACAGATGAATGAGGTAATGCCATGTGGCCGAATGATTGTGTGCCACGTGGCACATGTGGCGATTTGATTGTTAAAAGATTGGTTTGTGGGGGTCGAATCCCTGACCTCCTACTTGCTATTTTTACTATCCACCAATATACCAAGCGGCTTTCTTTGCTACATATACGGGCCTCCTTTCTATTTAAAGAATGATAATAGAAGTGAATCCCTATAAAAGGGGGTCAGGTGGTTTGAACCCCAAGTGGGGAGGAATGATCCAGGTGGATCTAGAAGACCAAAATTTTTTGCAGTCTGAGAACATGATGGAATTAACATCATTGGAAAGAGGTTGCTGACACGATCCTAACACAACTTCAATGGGCTCAAAAGGAGTTCATATGTAGAAGTTATGTGCAGTGAAAGGTTTTGTCAAATAGGCGAATCAGGCGTACAAAAAGGTGAAAAATTGATTGTCTCAAATCCAAGAAAAAATGATGCCAAGTTGAAGAGCTCATTGTCACGATTTCGACGCCGCTTGTTTCACCTCGATATGGCCGGTCAAAGTTGAGGGTTGACCATGCTGACTAGAGAGTACAATGATAATGTCAGCACGCTGACATGATAGACAGAGTGGCAGTTGTTGACTTAGCAAGTCAAGAGTTTGACACATTGCAGATGGCGGCATCTGAGTCAACAGATGATGTGGCAAGTCTGAAGATGTGGACCAATCCAATGTGACACGTGTCACTTACGGAAGAATGATGTAATACCATGTGGCCCAATGATTGGGTGCCACATGGCACATGTGGCGGTTTGTTTGTTAAAAGGTTGGTGTTTGGAGGTCGAACCCTTAACCTCCTGCTTGCTATTTTCACTCTCCACCAATATACCAAGCGGCTTTCTTTGCTACATATACGTGCCTCCTTTCTATTTAAAGAATGATAATAGAAAACAATCCCTATAAAAGGCAGTCAGGTAGTTTGAACCCCTAGTGGGGAATAATGATCCAGATGGATACAGAAGAACTAAAAATTTTGCAGTCTCAGAGCCTGACGGAATCATCATCCTTAGAAAGAGGTTGTTGACATGATCCTGACGCAACTTAAATGGGGTCAAAAAGAGTTCGTATGTAATAGGTAGTTGTGGTCAAAGGTTCAGTCAAACAGGTGAATCAGGTGTTGAAAAAGGTAAAAAATTGATTATCTCAAATCCAAGTAAAAATGATGCCAAGTCGAAGAGCTTGTCGCCACAATTTCGACGCTGCTTGTTTCACGTCGATTAGAGCCCATACGAATAATATATGGCCGGTCAAAGTTTAGGGTTGACCATGTCGACTAGATAGTACAATGATGACATCAGCATGCTGACATGGCAGACACAGTGGTTGTTGTTGACGTGGTAGGTTCAGAGGTTGACACATGGCAGATGGTAGCATTTGAGTTAGCAGATAATGTGGCAGGTCTGAAGATGTGGACCAATCCAGTGTGACACGTGTCACTGATGGATGGAGGTAATGTCATGTGGCTTAATGATTGGGTGCCACGTGGCACATGTGGCGGTTTGATTGTTAAAAGGTTGGTTTGTGGGGTCGAACCTTGCTATTTTCACTCTCCACCAATATACCAAGCAGCTTTCTTTGCTACATATATGGGATTCCTTTCTATTTATAGAATGATAATAGAAATGAAACCCTATAAAAGGGGGTCAGGTGGTTTGAACCCCCATTGGGAAGGAATGATCTAAATAGATCCAGAATACCTAAAAATTTTGTAGTCTTAGAAACTAATAGAATTAGCATCATTGGAAAGAGGTCACTAGCATGATCCTAATACAACTTGAACAGGCTCAAAAGGAGTTCGTATGCAGAAGTTATGTGCAGTCAAAGGTTTGGTCAAACAGGTGAATCACACATTCAAAAAGGTGAAAATTTTACTGTCTCAAATCCAAGAAAAAATTATCCCAAGTCGAAGAGCTCGTCGCCATGATTCTGACACCATTTGTTTCACCTTGATCGGAGCTTGTACGAGCAAGATATGGCTGATCAAAATTGAGGGTTGACCATGTTGACTAGACAGTACAATGATGACATCATCAAGCTGACATCGTAGACATAGTGGCAGTTGTTGGCATGGCAGGTTCAGATGTTGAAACATGGGAGGTGGCGGCATCTGACTTAATAGATGATGTGGTAGGTCTGAAGATGTGGACCAATCCAACGTGACACGTGTCACTGACGGACGAATGAGCAAAAGCCACGTGGCCCAGTGATTGGGTGCCACGTGGCACATGTGGCGATTTGCTTGTGAAAATGTTGGTTTGTGGGGGTCGAAACCCTAACCTCCTGCTTCCTATTTTCACTCTCCACCAATATACGAAGCGGCTTTTATTGCTACATATATGGGCCTCCTTTCTATTTAAAGAATGATAACAGAAATAAATCCCTATAAAAGTGGTTCGGGTGGTTTGAATCCCCAGTGGGGAGGAATGATCTAGGTGGATCTAGAAGACCTAAAAAAATTGTATTCTTAGAACCTTACGAAACTAGCATCATTGGAAAGAGGTCATTGACACGATCCTAACGCAACTTGAACAGGCTTAAAAGGAGTTTGTATGCAGAAGTTATGTGCACTCAAAGGTTCAGTCAAACAGGTGAATTAGGTGTTTGAAAAGGTGAAAAATTGATTGTCTCAAATCCAAGCAAAAATGATGCCAAGTCGAAGAGCTTGTCACCACGATTCTGACACCACTCGTTTCGCCTCAATCAAAGCTCGTACGAGCAAGATATGGCTGGTCAAATTTGAGGGTTGACCATGCCGACTTGATAGTACAATGATGACATCATCATGCTGACATGGCAAACACAGTGGCAATTGTTAAAGTGGCAGATCTAGAGTTAGACAGGTGGCAGATGGCGGCATCTGAGTCAGCAAATGACATGGTAGGTCTAAAGATGTGGACCAATCTAGCGTGACATGTGTCACTAACGTACGAATGAGGTAATGCCACGTGGCCAGATGATTGGGTGCCACGTGGCACATGTGGCAGTTTGATTGTTAAGAGGTTGGTTTGTGGGGGTCGAACGCCTGACCTCCTGCTTGCTTTTTTCACTCTCCACCAATATACCAAGCGACATTCTATGCTACATATACGGGCCTCCTTTCTATTTAATGAATGATAGTAGAAACGAATCCCTATAAAAGAGGGTCGGGTGGTTTGAACCCCCTGTGGGGAGGTATGATCCAGGTGGATATAGAAGAACTAAAAATTTTGCATTCTTAGAACCTGACAAAATCAACATCGTTGGAAAGAGGTCGTTGACACGATCCTGACACAACTTGAACGGGCTCAAAACGAGTTCATATGTAGAAGTTTTGTGCAATCAGAAGTTTGGTCAAACAGCTGAATCAGGCATTTAAAAAGGTGATAATTTGATTGTCTTAAATCCAAGCAAAAATGATGACAAGTCCAAGAGCTCGTTGCCATGATTCTGACGCCGCTTGTTTCGTCTTGATCGTAGCTCATACGAGAAAAATATGGCTGGTCAAAGTTGAGGGTTGACCATGCTGACTAGACAATACAATGATGACGTCAGCATGCTAACATGGCAAACACGGTGGCAGTTGTTGACATGGCAGGTCCAGAGGTTGACATAGATGGCAGCATCTGAGTCAGCGGATGACGTGGTAGGTCTGATAATATGGACCAATCCAGCATGACATGTGTCACTAATGGATGAATGAGGTAATGCCACGTGGCGCAATGATTAGGCACCACGTGGCACATGTGGCGGTTTGATTGTTAAAAGATTGGTTTGTGGGGGTCAAATCTCTAACCTCTTGCTTGCTATTTTCACTCTCCACCAATATACCAAGCAGCTTTCTTTGCTACATATAGGGACCTCCTTTCTATTTAAAGAAGTATAATAGAAATGAATCCCTATAAAATGGGGTGGGATGGTTTGAATCCCATGTGGGGTGGAATGATCCAGGTGGATCTAGAAGACCGAAAAAAATTTTAGTCTTAGAACATGACAGAATCAACATCATCAGAAAGAGGTTGTTGACACGATCCTAACACAACTTGAATGGGCTCAAAAGGAGTTCGTATGCAGAAGTTGTGCAGTCAAAGGTTCGTTCAAACAAGTGAATCAGGGATTCAAAAGGTAAAAATTGGTTGTCTCAAATCCAACCAAAAATGATGCCATGTCGAAGAGCTCGTTGTCACGATTTCGATGCTGCTCATTATGCCTCGATCAGATCTCATATGAGCAAGATATGGCTGGTCAAAGTTGAGGGTTCACCATGTTGACTAGACAGTACAATGATGACGTCAGCATGCTGACATGGCTGACATAGTAGAAGTTGTTGACGTGGTAGGTGTGAAGATGTGGACCAATCCAACGTGACACGTGTCACTGACGGAAGAATGAGGTAATGGCATGTGTCCCAATGATTAGGTGCCACGTGGCAAATGTAGCGGTTTGATTGTTAAAACATTGGTTTTTGGGGGTCGAACCCCTGACCTTCTGTTGCTATTTTCACTCTCCACCAATATACCAAGTAGCTTTCTTTGCTACATATACGGGCCTCCTTTCTATTTAAAGAATGATAATAGAAATGAATCCCTATAAAAGGGGGTCAGGTGGTTTGAACCCCCAGTAGGGAATAATATTCTAGATGGATACAGAAGAACTAAAATTTTTACAGTCTTAAAGCTTCACAGAATCAACATCAGTGGAAAGAGGTCGCTGACATGATCCTGACGCAACTTGAATGGGCTCAAAAGGAGTTCATATGTAGAAGTTATATGCAGTCAAAGGTTCGGTCAAAGACCTTGTCAAAGTTTAGGGTTGACCATGTTGACTAGAAAGTACAATGATGACATCAACATGCTGACATGGCAGACACAATGGCTATTGTTGACGTGGTAGGTTTAGAGGTTGACACATGGCAGATGGCAGCATTTGAGTCAGCAGATGATGTGGCAAGTCTGAAGATGTGGACCAATCCAGTGTGACACATGTCACTGACGGATGAATGAGGTAATGCCATGTGGCCTAATGATTGGGTGCCACATCGCACATGTGACAGTTTCATCGTTAAAAGGTTGGTTTGTGGAGTCGAACCTTGCTATTTTCACTCTCCACAAATAGATGTAAATAGATCCAGAAGACCTAAAAATTTTGCAGTCTCAGAAACTAATAGAATCAACGTAATTGGAAAGAGGTCGCTGGCACGATGTTGACACAACTTTAATGGGCTCAAAAGGAGTTCATATGCAGAAATTATGTGCAGTCAAAGGTTCAGTGAAATAGGTGAATCATGTGTTCAAAAAGGTGAAAATTTTATTGTCTCAAATCCAAGAAAAAATGATATCAAGTCGAAGAGCTTGTCACCACTATTCTAACACCGCTCATTTTGCCTCGATCGGAGGTCGTACGAGCAAGATATGGCTAGTCAAATTTGAGGGTTAACCATGCTAGCTAGACAGTACAATGATGACTTCATCATGCTGACATGGCAAACATAGTGGCATTTGTTGGCGTGGCAGGTCTAGATGTTGACACATGGTAGGTGGCGGCATCTAACTCAACGGTCTAAAGATGTGGACCAATCCAGTGTGACACGTGTCACTGGCGGATGAATGAGCGAATGCCACGTGGCCTAATGATTGGGTGTCACGTGGCACATGTGGTGATTTGCTTGTTAAAAGGTTGGTTTTTGGGGGTCGAATCCCTGAGCTCCTACTTCATATTTTCACTCTCCACCAATATACCAAGTGGGGAGGAATGATCTATGTGGATCTAGAAGACCTAAAAAATCTAGTAGTCTATGAACCTGACGGAATCAACATCATTGGAAAGGGGTCGCTGACACGATCCTAACGCAACTTGAACGGGCTCAAAAGGAGTTCGTATACAGAAGTTATGTGCAGTCAAATGTTTGGTGAAATAGGCGAATCAGGCATTTGAAAAGGTGAAAAATTGATTGTCTTAAATCTAAGCAAAAATGATGCCAAGTCGAGGAGCTCGTCGCCATGATTTTGATGTCGTTCGATAGTACAATGATGATGTCAGCATGCTTAAATGGCCAACACAGTGGCAATTGTTGACGTGGTAGATCTAGAGTTTGACACATGGCAGAGGCGACATCTGAGTTAGTAGATGACGTGGCAGGTCTGAAGATGTTGACCAATCTAGTGTGACAGGTGTCACTGACGTGTTAGTAATAATTTATGTTTGGGGTTTTGAGTGAGGCCTTTTCCCTAAAAATCTAAAAAAGTTCTAATATTTTGGCCTCTGCAAATGTGAAAATGCCAAAAATCATATTGGTGCAGGTCAAAATATGCAATGGTGGGTCAGAAATCTCCATCGGCCCCTGAAAGATGTTAAAAACTGGGTCAAATGCATAAAAAAATGCATATCGGGTCACTGTTTCGGGTCACAGTTTTCTGTGTCTAAATGTTTCTAATTGTAGCTAGAGGGGTCTAATTGTGCCAGTGCCGTGGAATGCTCCACGTGGAGACACCCAAAAGATTCTCAATGTTTCGCATTTTTGCCAAGTTTCCAAAGGACTCTTTAAAGTTTCTTCTATGTTTTAGATGTGCGCGGAAGGCACTATGTGTCAACTTCCGCCAAGTTTCAACACAGTTTCTAAAAGTTTCTGAGGGTGGCAGGGAGGGCACCATGTGGAGGCACCTAAGGGACACAAAAGGAAGTAACTAAAGGCCCGCAGACTGTGCCAAGTGGCAGCTTTCGCATATGTTTCTAAAAGACCCTTAATGTTTCTCAAAGTCTCACAGACGATGCCAAGTGTCGCTGTCCGCTTGGGTCTCTACAGTTTCTAAGATGCCGTGGAACCTGCCAAGTGGTAGCCTCCGCTTGAAGTTTCGAGAGCCCCTTTTTAAAGTTTCAAATGTATCAGAGCTTGCTACGTATCGAACAGTGGGAGCAGTTTCTTTATGTTGTAACGGGTGCGCGGAAAGCGCCGTGTGTCCCTCATGGTTACTGCGGAGCATGACAAGTGTCAACTTCCGCAAGCTGTTTCTTTTTGTTTCAAACGTTAAGAGAAGCTTGATGTGGGCCCTAGCATATGTATCAAATGTGTCAGAGTGCGACACGTGGCGGAGGCTCCCGGGACTTCAACCTATTTCTCTCAAGTTTCTACATGTTTCAATATTCAACAAAGCGTTGAAGTGGGTCCCAGTGAGTATCTCAAGTGTCGCGGGTGATGACAAATGTCACCATCTGCATAAGTTTCAAGGCGACCCCTTAAAGTGTTTCAAGTGTTTCTCAAGTGTAGCGCAGAAAGCGACACATGTCAGCTTCCGCATTAATGTTTCGAAGGAGGGTCTTTAAGTTTCAAGAGACTGTGGAAGGCGCCATATGGCGACTTCCACGGGAGTTTCAAGGGCCTCTTGTGTTTCAAAGGTTTTTGTAGGCTATTTCATTTGTCCCTTCTATGTCTCTTGGCGGTGAAGCAGAACCCACCACGTGTTGGCTTCTGCCTGTGTTTCAAAGAAGAGTCCCTAAACATTTCAGGGTGTCGCGGAGCCTGCCACGTGGTGGCTTCCGCGTGAGGTTCCGGCGGTAGACTCTCGGCGGGAAGATAAAGCAATGCGATGGCCCAGCAATGGAAACTCAAGGTGCCTACGTGGCATGATCTGGCTGGTTCACAAATTTTTAACATTTTTGGGGGCCGTTGGTTCTCCGCAACTAGGTTTTTTGATCGATGGCCAGGTTTTAAAGTTGCAACGATGGGTTTCTTCACATCTGCGACTGTTTTTGGCGGGAAACTTGCTGTGGCTGTACTCTAGGGCATGTGGGTAGATGAAACAGTAATGGCATATCGTGCAGAGAGGCATGGGTCGTGTGGACAGGTCAACCACCATTTTTATGATGCATGTCGCTTGGCGGCAGTGCAGATCCCGATTCTCACCTGCTCCTCGTCCTTCTCTGGCTTCTCCATGATTTGTCCCCTGCTGTATTTATGTTTGAGCGCCATTTTTCTGATACTATGTATCTGGTGATTTTTGAGTCAACCATGTAATTAATGCTAAGTACATAGTTTTGCTATAAAAGGCAGACTGTGTCACTCTTTTAAGGTTGTTGAAAGTTGGACTTTTTTGGCTCTGTAATACAATACGATTGGTTTTGGTTTGCTCTATGCAGGAAGCCTTGTGAGTTTATGTATCTCTTGTTGTATGTTCCTTGCATGAATCTACTGATTTCATGATTAATCTTATATGAGTAATGTTGTTTTGCATGTGTTTTGTTAATTCTGTCTCCAGTGTTGCATGTGTCCTTCTTCTGAGTCTAGATATCTAAGGGGTGTCTGGTTTTCTAGAATACAGAATTCCTGTATTGAATGTTTGATCTTTTAACTTCTACTCAAGGGGTAGATTAAATTATTTTCAGATTGAATATTGGGAAGGGTATACTGCAATAGGGATGCCATAAGTATAGATAGCTTAACACTCTGTACTTGGAGATATTTGTAAGGCAGATATCACATAAATCCCCTTGAAATCCAGTTTTAGTTGTTCATGCTGATCATTCACAGGTGTATGGCTACTGACTCCAAGCCCTGGATAGGCACCAATCTAGCTCTGTGTTGAGGTTATACACCAGGTCCAGCTCTGCATCAAACACAAAATCAAAATCAAACTCCAAAACAACCATTAGGATAGTAAAATTAGTTTTAGGATCTGAAGTCCTCTATCTACAACTGAAAATAGGCCCAAAGCTAGCCCCTTTGCTCTTATCTTGTAGTTTTGGTCTACTTACAGGAGGATTTATCTGCTTTATATCAACATCCCAAGCCAACCCACAAGCATATTCTCATGGGTGTTGAATAGGGAATACCCCCTAGGTTTTGCAGAGCCTGAAGAAGAAGAGGAGATAAAAATAGAGTCTATCTCCTATACTATTGGCCTCTGGCCCAGAGATCTTGTTGATCATTGATGGCTACCTTGTAGGGAAATCTGGGAGTAAGCATCCAGTCTGGGAAAAAACCAATAGAAATTGGTGACTCCACTAGGGATGGAGTTGATTTAAAGGAATGTATTTGTGGCCCATCTGATTCACTAACAAAATGATGCTCTGCTGGTGGAATGAACTTGGAAAGATAGCTTTCAGCTGTTGTAAATTTTATTTTCTCTGGAGAGGTGGTGACTCTGCAAAAAAGATCTGAATGCACATGAAAGATAGATGTATGTGATGTGACAAAGATGTTCATATTTCTGCATCTAGATGAGAAAAGGTACCTAACTTCTTCCCCTTTATATTTGTTGTTTACTACATAAGTTAGATGTCAGGGGAAACTTTAGGTCTTAGGCAATCATAGGATGTCTAAGATGGAAAATTTTATGAATCCAAATATGTATTATCCCATACTCAGTCAAAAGGGGGATGATATGTTGACAAAAAGAATAGAAGAGATGAAAAATAGGTTGATATTCTTAGAGGCTAGGCAGGCCCAGTTAAAAAGCAATAATCCTGTTGTGTCTGCCAGTCAAAAAGCTAAAACTCTTATCAGCCCTTTTGATCCTTTGTATGACCAATTAGATTTGTCATGGGTTGACTATAAAGTTGAAAATATGCCTGCTAGGATGTACAGTTAGATGCCTAGATTTAGTGGTCACAGTGTGTGTGATGGGGGTGCACATAACCAAAAATTTTGCAGCTTTATGGAAAAACATTTTTTTAGAGATGAGGATATGTGGATGAGATTTTTTGTTAGATCCTTTGATACAAAAGCCAAAGATTGGTATTTGAGCTTTCCAAAGAGATCCTTTGCCTGTTGGGATGAGCTTGCTAACTATTTCAAAAAAGAAATTGCAAGAAAATCTACTGATCTTGTTGCAGAATTGATGAAAATTAGAAAACAAGATGAAGAGCCATGTGTTGTTTTTAGTCATAGGTTTGCATTAGCCCTTTCACAAGTCCCTGAAAGTTTTAGACCTGATATTTCAGCTTGTGTTGGCATATTCTTTGAAGCTTTTGAGGAGGGCTCTAGTGCACTACTGAAGGATTTCGAGGTGACAAGTATGCAGATGGCATACAAATTTTTAGAAAATGTAGAAGAAATGAGAAATGAGCACCTGTAGAAATCTCCCCAGGCTTTGGTGTGAATAGTGGTGATGAAGCTGCAAATGACCAAATGATTAAGGCATCATATGAAGATGAAAAAGTAAATGTTGAGGATGCCAGTGAAAGGATCAGTGAGGACTCCCATTGCAATGTTGAGGCATCTGGCCATGAAAATAATGATGTGGTTGTGGACAGCAATGAGCAAGTTTTTGAATGGATTTGTGGAGATAATTGTGAGTATTGTACTCAAGACAGAGAAGATATAAGCAAACAGAGAAATAGTTTCATGTGTGAACCATTGCCTTCTTTTCAAACACATGGGGATGATAAAGAGCAATTAGAGATTGAAACAAGTGCTAGTGCAGAGCATGATTGTTCTTTATTTGATGGCTGTTTTGCTTATGACACACAGGATGATACTCCACAAAATAAATCCATTGGTGATGAAGATGCATGTTCTACTGCCCATGAACCAATGGCATACCATGATGAAACTGATGCACTTGGGTCACCCATTTATGACACATACGGTGAGGAGGATCTATTTGAGTATGGTGAAGGTTTGAGCACTGTTTTTGACTTGGATTCTATTTCTCATCCTAATGAAAGAGAAACCAACATACATCAGGTAAGTGATTGTAAAAATGTGCCTGATTGTAAAGAGGTGCCAGAGCCTGATCTTTTCCAGTTTGGTGCTGCTGTTGGTTGTGTGCATGATGTGCACAACTATGATTTTGAAATCTTTTCTTTTGATTGGCCAGCTAATGAAATGAGCTCTGATTTTCCTAGTTGTGTGGTGGACTTTGAGTGCTTTTATTTTTCAGTCTAGCTAGGAGATCATTTTACAATGCATATTGCTGATGTAGATGATAAATGCTATATTCCCTATGAATATGCATTGCTTAATAAATTTGACACCCACATGTCACATGATGTTGAGTGTTGTCTACATAGGGGTAACAGTGACAAGCTAGATCAGAGGGTTAAATATGCAGATGGCAAGGTTTATTTGTGGGTAAGTCCTGACAGTATATCCAGGCTTGATCCAGTGAATGCAGATGAAAACAAGGTGTTTGATAAGGAGAGATACAGGTTTTTCTTTTCTTGGTGGCCTTAGGCCATCAAGTGTGTTTGGTGATGCAGGTCAGTGCAGTATTTGACTCTATGCCCAATGGATAAGGGACTAGTCTGCATCCCAGAGATCTGAGGTTCTCACTGCAGTCTTGCATCTGCATGTCCCCAATCGGAGCCACTATTAGTAATAATTTATGTTTGGGGTTTTGAGTGAGGCCTCTTCCCTAAAAATCCAAAAAAGTTCTAATATTTTAGCCTCTGCAGATGTGAAAATGACAAAAATCAGATTGGTGCGGGTCAAAATATGCAGTGGCGGGTCAGAAATCTCCATCAGCCCCTGAAAGATGTTAAAAATTGGGTCAAATGCATAAAAAAATGCATATCAGGTCACTATTTCAGGTCACAGTTTTCTATGTCTAAATGTTTCTAAGTGTAGCTAGAGGGGTCTAATTGTGCCAGTGCTGCGGAATGCTCCACATGGAGATAGCCGAAAGATTCTCAATGTTTCACGTTTCCGCCAAGTTTCCAAAGGACCCTTTAAAGTTTCTTCTATGTTTCAGATGTGTGCGAAAGGCGCCACGTGTCAGCTTCCGCCAAGTTTCAACATAGTTTCTAAAAGTTATGAGGGTGGCACGGAGGGCACCATGTGGAGGCACCTGAGGGACACAAAAGGAAGTAACTAAAGGCCCGCGGACTGTGCCAAGTGCCGGCTTCCGTATATGTTTCTAAAAGACCCTTAATGTTTCTCAAAGTCTCGCGGACGATGCCAAGTGTCGCTGTCCGCTTGGGTCTCTATAGTTTCTAAGATGCCACGGAACCTGCCAAGTGGCAGCTTCCGCTTGAAGTTTTGAGAGCCCCTTTTTAAAGTTTCAAATGTATCGAAGCGTGCCACGTGTCAAACAGCGGGAGCAGTTTCTTTATGTTGTAACAGGTGCACGGAAAGTGCCGTGTGTCCCTCATGGTTACTGCAGAGCATGACAAGTGTTAGCTTCTGCAAGCTGTTTCTTTTTGTTTCAAACGTTAAGCAAAGCTTGAGGTGGGCCCCAACATATGTATCAAATGTGTCAAAGTGTGACACGTGGCGGAGGCTCCTGAGACTTCAACCTGTTTCTCTCAAGTTTCTACATGTTTCAATATTCAACGAAGCGTTGAAGTGGGTCCTAGTGAGTATCTCAAGTGTCACGGGTGACGACAAATGTCACCATCCGCATAAGTTTCAAGGCAACCCCTTAAAGTGTTTCAAGTGTTTCTCAAGTGTAGCGCGGAAAGCGACACATGTCAGCTTCCACATTAATGTTTTGAAGGAGGGTCTTTAAGTTTCAAGAGACCATGGAAGGCGCCATATGGCAGCTTCCGCGGGAGTTTCAAGGGCCTCTTGTGTTTTAAAGGTTTTCACAGGCTGTTTCATTTGTCTCTTCTATGTCTCTCAGCGGTGAAGTGGAACCCGCCATGTGTTGGCTTCCACCTGTGTTTCAAAGAAGAGTCCCTAAACATTTCAGGGTGCCGTGGAGCTTGCCACATGGTGGCTTCCGTGTGAGGTTCCGACGGTAGACTCTTGGCGGGAATATAAAGCAATGCGATGGCCTAGCGATGGAAACTCAAGGTGCCTACGTGGCACGATCTGGCTAGTTCATGACTTTTCAACATTTTTGGGGGCCGTTGGATCTCCGCGACTAGGTTTTTTGATCAACGGCCAGGTTTTAAAGTTACAGCGATGGGTTTCTTCGCATCTACGACTATTTTTGGTGAGAAACTTGCTATGGCTGCACTTTGGGGCCTGCAGGTAGATGAAACAGTAATGGCATATTGGGCAGAGAGGCATGGGTCGTGTGGACAGGTCAACCACCATTTTTATGATGCATGTCCCTGGGCAGCGGTGCAGAGCCCGATTCTCACCTGCTCCTTGTCCTTCTCTGGGTTCTCCATGATTTGTCCCCTGCTGCATTTATGTTTGAGCGCCATTTTTCTGATACTATGTATCTGGCAATTTTTGAGTCAACCATGTAATTAATGTTGAGTACACAGTTTTGCTATAAAAGGTAGACTGTGTCACTCTTTTGAAGTTATTGAAAGTTGGACATTTTTGGCTCTGTAATACAATACGATTGGTCTTGGTTTGCTCTGTGCAGGAAGCCTTGTGAGTTTATGTATCTCCTGTTGTATGTTCCTTGCATGAATCTACTGATTTCATGATTAATCTTATATGAGTAATGTTGTTTTGCATGTGTTTTGTTAATTTTGTCTCCAGTGTTGCATGTGTCCTTCTGATTCTAGATATCTAAGGGGTGTCTGGTTTTCTAGAATACAGAATTCATGTATTAAATGTTTGATCTTTTAACTTCTACTCAAGGGGTAGATTAAATTATTTTCAGATTGAATATTGGGAAGGGTATACTGCAATAGGGATGCCATAAGTATAGATAGCTTAACACTCTGCATTGGGAGATATTTGTAAGGCAGATATCACATAAATCCCCTTGAAATCTAGTTTTAGTTGTTCATGCTGATCATTCACAAGTGTATGGCTACTGACTCCAAGCCCTAGATAGGCACCAATCTAGCTCTGTGTTGAGGTTATACACCAGGTCTAGCTCTGCATCCAAATACAAAATTAAAATCAAACTCCAAAACAACCGTTAGGATAGTAAAATTAGTTTTAGGATCCCAAGTCCTCTGTCTACAACTGAAAATAGGCCCAAAGCTAGCCCCTTTGCTCTTATCTTGCAGTTTTGGTCTACTTACAGGAGGATTTATCTGCTTTATATCAACATCCCAAGCCAACCCACAAGCATATTCTCATGGGTGTTGAATAGGGAATACCCCCTTAGGTTTTGTAGAGCCTGAAGAAGAAGAGGAGATAAAAATAGAGTCTATCTCCTATACTATTGGCCCCTGGCCCAGAGATCCTGTTGATCATTGATGGCTACCTTGTAGGGAAATCTGGGAGTAAGCATCCAGTCTGGGAAAAAACCAACATGACGGACGAATGTGTTAATGCCACGTGGCCCAATGACTGGGTGCCACATGGCACATGTGGCATTTTGATTGTTAAAAGGTTGGTTTGTGAGGGTTGAACCCATGACCTCCTGCTTGTTTTTTTCACTCTCCATCAATATACCAAATGGCTTTCTTTGCTACATATATAGGTGGTTTGAACCCTAAGTGGGGAGGAATGATCCAGTGGATATAGAGGAACTAAAAATTTTGCAATCTCAGAACTTGATGGAATCAACATCATTGGAAAGAGGTCACTGACACGATCCTGACACAACTTGAACAGGCTCAAAAGGAGTTCGTATGTAGAAGTTATGTGTAGTCAAAGGTTTGGTCAAACAGGTGAATCACGTGTTCAAAAAGGTGAAAAATTGATTGTCTCAAATCTAAGTAAAAATGATGCCAAGTCAAAGAGCTCGTCGCCAAAATTTTGATGCCACTCATTTCGCCTCGATCGGAGCTATACGAGAAAGATATGCTCGGTCAAAGTTGAGGGTTGACTATGCTGACTAGACAATACAATGATAATGTCAACATGCTGACATGGTAAACATAGTGGCAGTTGTTGACGTGGCAGGTCCAGAGGTTGACACATGGGAGATGGTGGCATTTGAGTCAACAGATGAAGTGGTAGATCTGTTGATGTGGATCAATTCAGCATGACACGAGTCACTGATGGATGAATGAGGTAATGCCATGTGACCCAATGATTGGGTGCCATATGGCACATGTGGTGGTTTGATATTTAAAAGGTTGGTTTGTGGGGGTCGAAACCCTGACCTCCTGCTTCCTATTTTCACTCTCCACCAACATACCAAGCGGCTTTTATTGCTACATATACAGGCCTCCTTTCTATTTAAAGAATGATAAGAGAAACAAATCCCTATAAATGGGGGTCGGGTGGTTATAATCCCTAGTGGGGAGGAATGATCTAGGTGGATCTAGAAGACCTAAAAATCTTGCAGTCTTAGAACCTGACGAAACCAGCATCATTCGAAAGAGGTCGCTGACACGATCCTAACGCAACTTGAACAGGCACAAAAGGAGTTCTTATGCAGAAGTTGTGTAGTCAAAGGTTTGATCAAATAGGCAAATCAGGTGTTCAAAAAGGTGAAAAAATGATTGTCTCAAATCCAAGCAAAAATAATGTCAAGTCGAAGAGCTCATCATGACGATTTCGATGTTGCTCATTTCACCTCGGTCAGAGCTCATACGAGCAACATATGGCTGATCCAAGTTTAGGGTTGACCACGCTAACTAGATAGTACAATGATGACATCAGCATGTTGACATGGTAGACACAATGGCATTTGTTGACGTGGCAGGTCCAGAGTTTGACATGTGGCAGATGGCGGCATCTGAGTCAGTAGATGATGTAGCAAGTCTGAAGATGTGGACCAATCCATCGTGACACGTGTCATTGATGGAAGAATGAGGTAATGCCATGTGGCCCAATTATTGGGTGCCACGTGGCACATGTGGCGGTTTTATTGTTAAGAGGTTGGTTTTTGAGGGTCAAACCTCTGACCTCCTGCTTGGTATTTTTGCTCTCCACCAATATACCAAGCGGCTTTCTTTACTACATATATGGGACTCCTTTCTATTTAAAGAATGATAATAGAAACAAATCCCTATAAAAGGGGGTCGGGTGGTTTGAACCCCCAATGGGGAATAATGATCCAGATGGATACAGAAGAACTAAAAATTTTAAAGTCTTAGAACCTGACAGAATCAGAATCATTAGAAAGAGGTCGCCGAGATGATCCTGAGGCAACTTGAATGGGCTCAAAAGGAATTTGTATCTAGGAGTTATGTGCAGTCAGAGGTTCAGTCAAATAGGGCAATCATGCGTTCAAAAAGGTGAAAACTTGATTGTCTCAAATCCAAGTAAAAATGATGTTAATTCAAAGAGCTCGTAGCCACGATTTTGACGCCGCTCGTTTTGCCTCGATCGGAGCTCGTACGAGCAAGATATGGCCATTCAAAGTTTAGGGTTGACCATGTCAACTAGATAGTACAATGATGACATCAGCATGCTGACACGACATACATAGTGGCAATTGTTGACCTGGTAGGTCCAGAGGTTGACACGTGGCAGATGGTGGCATCTGAGTCATCAGATGATGTGACAGGTCTAAAGATTTGGACCAATCTAGTGTGACACGTGTCATTAATGGACGAATGAGGTAATGCCATGTGGTGTAATGATTGGGTGCCAAGTGGCATATGTGGCGGTTTGACTGTTAAAAGGTTTGTTTGTGGGGTTGAACCTTACTATTTTCATTCTCCACCAATCTACCAAGCGACTTTCTTTGATACATATCGAGGCTTCCTTTCTATTTATAGAATGATAATAGAAACGAATCCCTATAAAAGGGGGTTGAGTGGTTTGAACCCCCAGTGGGAAGGAATGATCTAAATGGATCCAGAAGACCTAAATTTTTTGCAGTCTCAGAACTTGACAGAATTATCGTCATTGGAAAGAGGTCGCTGGCACGATCCTAACACAACTTGAATGGGCTTAAAAGGAGTTCGTATACAGAAGTTATGTGCAGTCAAATGTTCAGTCAAACAGGTGAATGATGTGTTTAAAATAGTGAAAAAATTATTGTCTCAAATCCAAGCAAAAATGATGCCAAGTCGAAGAGCTCGTCGCCACGATTCTGATGCCACTCATTTCACCTTAATCAGAGCTCATACGAGCAAGATATGGTCGGTCAAACTTGAGGGTTGACCATGCTGACTAGATAGTACAATCATGACGTCATCATGATGACAAGGTAGACAAAGTGGCAGTTGTTGGTGTGGCAGGTCCAGATATTCACACATGGCAAATGGCGGCATTTGACTCAACAAATGACGTGGCAGGTCTGAAGATGTGGACCGATCCAGCGTGACAAGTGTCACTAACAGACGAATGAGCAAATGCCACGTGTCCTAATGATTGGGTGCCACGTGGTACATGTTTCAATTTGCTTGTTAAAAGGTTGGTTTGTGGCGGTCGAACCCCTGACCTCCTGCTTCCTATTTTCACTCTCCACCAATATATGAAGCGGCTTTCATTGCTACATATACGTGCCTCCTTTCTATTTAAAGAATGATAATAGAAACAAATCCCTTTAAAAGGGGGTCGGGTGGTTTGAACCCCAAGTGGGGAGGAATTATCTAGATGGGTACAGAAGACCTAAAAATATTGCAGTCTCAGAACCTGACAGAATCAGTATCTTTGGAAAGAGGTCGTGATACAATCCTAATGCAACTTGGACGGGCTCAAAAGTAGTTCGTATGCAGAAGTTATGTGTAGTCAAAGGTTTGGTCAAATAGGTGAATCAGGCATTTGAAAAGGTGAAATTTTGATTGTCTCAAATCCAAGTAAAAATGTTGCCAAGTCAAAGACTTCCTCGTCACGATTTTGATGCCGCTTGTCTTTCCTTGATCGGAGCTCATACGAGCAAGATATGGCTGGTCAAAGTTGAGGATTGACCATGCTGGCTAGACAATACAATGATGATGTCAACATGCTGACATGGTAGACACAATGGCAAATGTTGACGTGGCAGGTCCAGAGTTTGACACATTGCAGATGGCAGCATCTGAGTCAATAGATGATGTGGCAGGTCTGATGATGTGGAACAATCCAGTGTGACACATGTCACTGACGGATGAATGAGGTACTACCACGTGCCCATTGATTGGGTGACACGTGGCACATGTGGCGGTTTGATTGTTAAAAGATTTGTTTGTGGGGGTCGAACCCCTGACCTCTTGCTTGCTATATTCACTCTCCACCAATATATCAAGCGGCTTTCTTTGCTACATATATGGGCCTCCTTTCTATTTAAAGAATGATAATAGAAACAAATCCCTATAAAAGGGGGTTGAGTGGTTTGGACCCCCAGTGGGGAATAATGATCCAGATGGATACAGAAGAACTAAAAATTTTGTAGTCTCAGAAACTGACAGAATCAGTATCACTAGAAAGAGGTCACTAACACAATCAAAAAGGTGAAAATTGATTGTCTCAAATCCAAGCAAAAATGATACCAAGTCGAAGAGCTTGTCGCCATGATTTTGACGCCACTCGTTTCGCCTCGATCGGAGCTCGTACGAGAAAGATATGGCCGGTCAAAGTTGAGGGTTGACCATGTCAACTAGACAGTACAATGATGATATCAGCATGCTGACATGGTAGACACAATAGCAGTTGTTGACGCGGGACGTAATGCCATGTGTGACAAGTGTCACTGATGGATGAATGAGGTAATGCCATGTGGCTTAATGATTGTTAAAAGGTTGGCTTGTGGGGTCGAACCTTGCTATTTTCACTCTCTACCAATATAACATGTGGCTTTCTTTGCTACATATACGGGCTTCCTTTCTATTCAAAGAATAATAATAGAAATGAATCCCTATAAAAGGGGGTCAGGTGGTTTGAACCCCCAATGGGAAGGAATGATCTAAATAGATCCAGAATATCTAAAAATTTTGCAGTCTCCGAACCTGACAGAATCAACGTCATTAGAAAGAGGTCGCTGGCACAATCTTGATGCAACTTGGATGGGCTAAAAAGAGTTCGTATGCAGAAGTTATGTGCAGTCAAAGGTTTGGTCAAACAGGTGAATCATGCATTTCAAAAAGGAGAAAAATTATGTCAACTCAAAGAGTTCATCGCCACTATTCTGACGCCGCTCATTTTGCCTTGATCGGAGCTCATACGAGAAAAATATGGCCGATCAAATTTGAGGGTTTACCATGCTGACTAGACAGTACAATGATGACAACATCATGCTGACATGGCAGACACAGTGGCAAGTGTTGCTATGGCAGGTCTAGATATTGACACTTGGCAGATTGCAGCATTTGACTCAACAGATGATGTGGTAGGTCTGAAAAATGTGTCACTGACGGACGAATGAGGTCATTGAAGAGCTCGTCATCACGATTTGGATGCCACTCGTTTCCCCTTGATCGAAGGTCATACGAGCAAGATATGGCCCGTCAAAGTTGAGGGTTGACCATGATAACTAGATAGTACAATGATGATGTTAGGATGCTGACATGGCAGACACAGTGGCAGTTGTTGACATGGTAGGTCTAGAGTTTGACACGTGGCAGATGACGCGGAAGGTCTAACGATGTGGACCAATCCAACATGACACATGTCAATGGTGGAAGAATGAGGTAATGCCACGTGGCCCAATGATTGGGTACCACATGGCACGTGTGGCGGTTTGCTTGTTAAAAGGTTGGTTTGTGGGGGTCGAACCCCTGACCTCCTGCTTGCTATTTTCACTCTCCACCAATATACCAAGCAGTTTTCCTTGCTACATATATGGGCCTCCTTTCTATTTAAAGAATAATAATAGAAATGAATCCCTATAAAAGGCAGTCCGGTGGTTTGAACCCCTAGTGGGGAATAATGATCCAGATGGATACAGAAAAACTAAAATTTTTGCAATCTCAGAACTTGACAGAATCAGCATCATTGGAAAGAGGTCACTGACACAATCCTGACACAACTTGAATGGGCTCAAAAGAAGTTCGTATATAGAAGTTATGTGCAATCAAAGGCTCAGTCAAACACGTGAATCAGGTGTTCAAAAAGGTAAAAAATTGATTGTTTGAAATCTAATCAAAAATGATGCCAATTCGAAAAGCTCATCACCACGATTTCAACGCTGCTCGTTTCGCCTCGATCGGAGCTCGTACGAGCAAGATATGGCCAGTCAAAATTAAGGGTTGACCATGTCGACTAGACAGTACAATGATGACATCAGCATGCTGACATGGGAGACATAGTAGCAGTTGTTGACATGGTAGGTCCAGAGGTTGACACGTGGTAGATGGCGGCATTTGAGTCCGCAGATGACGTGGCAGGTTTAAAGATGTGGACCAATCTAGCGTGACACGTGTCACTGACAGATGAATAAGGTAATGCCATGTGGCCTAATGATTGGGTACCACACGGCACATGTGGCGGTTTGATTGTTAAAACGTTGGTTTGTGGGGTCGAACCTTGCTTTTTTCACTCTCTACCAATATACCAAGTGGCTTTCTTTGCTACATATATGGACTTCCTTTTTATTTAAAGAATGATAATAGAAACGAATCCCTATAAAAGGGGGTTAGGTGGTTTGAACCGTCAATGGGGAGGAATGATTTAAATGGATCCAGAAGACCTAAAATTTTTGTAGTCTCAGAACCTGACGGAATCAGTGTCATAGGAAAGAGGTCACTAACACGATCCTAACGCAACTTGAATGGGCTCAAAAGGAGTTCGTATGCAGAAGTTATGTGCAGTCAAAGGTTTGGTCAAATAGGTGAATCATGCATTCAAAAAGGGGAAAATATTATTGTCTCAAATCCAAGAAAAAATGATGCCAAGTCGAAGAGCTCGTCGCCACGATTCCAATGCCACTCGTTTCGCCTTCATCGGAGCTAGTACGAGCAAGATATGGTTGGTCAAAGTTGGAGGTTGACCATGCTAACTAGACAGTACAATGATGACGTCATGCTAATATGACAGACATAGTGGTAATTGTTGGTGTGGCAAGTCCAGATGTTGACACATGGCAAATGGCGACATGTGACTCAATAGATGATGTGGCAGGTCTGAAGATGTGGACCAATCCAGCGTGACACGTGTCACTGACAAATGAATGAGCAAATGCTATGTGGCCCAATGATTGGGTGCCATGTGGCACATGTGGCGATTTGCTTGTTAAAAGGTTAGTTTTTGGGGGTCGATCCCTTGACCTCCTACTTCCTATTTTCACACTCCACCAATATACCAAGCACTTTTCATTCCTACATATACGGGCCTCCTTTCTATTTAAAGAATGATAATTGAAACAAATCCCTATAAAAGGGGGTCGGGTGGTTTGAAACCCCAGTGGGGAGGAATGATCTAGTTTGATCCAGAAGATCTAAAAATCTTGCAGTCTCAGAACCTGATGGAATCAACATCATTGGAAAGAGGTCGTTGACACGATCCTAACGCAACTTGAACGAGTTCAAAATGAGTTCGTATGCAGATGTTATGTGTAGTCAAAGGTTCGGTCAAACAAGTGAATTAGGCATTTGAAAAGGTGAAAAATTAATTGTGTCAAATTTGCGTAAAAATGATGTCAAGTTGAAGATCTCATCAGCATGATTCTGATGCCGTTCATTTCGCCTCGATCAGAGCTCGTATGAGCAAGATATGGCTGGTCAAAGTTGAGGGTTAACCATGCCGACTAGATAGTACAATCATGATGTCAGCATGCTGACATGGAAGACACAGTGGCAGTTGTTGACGTGGCAGATCCAAAGTTTGACACGTGGCAGATGGCGGCATCTAAGTCAGCAGATGACATGCCAGGTCTGAAGATGTGGACCAATCCAGCGTGACACGTGTCACTGACAGACGAATGAGGTAATGCCATGTGGCCCAATTATTGGGTGCCACATGGCATATGTAGCAGTTTGAATGTTAAAAGGTTGGTTTGTGGGGGTCGAACCCTTGACCTCCTACTTGCGCTTTTCACTCTCCACCAATATACCAAGCGGCTTTTTTTGCTACATATACGGGCCTTCTTTCTATTTAATGAATGATAATAGTAACGAACCCCTATAAAAGGGGGTCTGGTGGTTTGAACCCCTAGTGGGGAGGAATGTGTTGCAAGTATGAGGTGAACTAGTGTTGTCATTGATGTCAACATACTCATATTGCATTGACAAGAAGGATTGGATGAGCTGTGTGCTGAGGATATTGAGAAAATTAGTCTCAATCAGGAACAGTGAAGAACAGTGATGAGAAGAAGGCAAAAGTATTCAATAGGTTGAGATTCAGAGGATGCGGATTAAAGGGTTTGTAGATATGAGTCTTGAGATGATCCAGTTAAGATTTCAGAGGTCCGCATGAAGATGTGAAGAAGTTGTGATTGATCAAGTAGAACCGGTTCCAGGAGATGCTCCGGAGTGACAGAGTGTTACAAAAAGGTTCGGTGAGATCCGGAAGTGCATTGTCCTATTCTGCGGACTGGACATAGTGTTTGGGAGGTCCTTGTAATGTGTCATCTCGATTGGTATGTGGTTTGGAGGTCCGGAAGCACCTTTGGCAGTGTGACAGTGGTGATAGACTGTGTTCTTGAAGTTTCAGATGAGGAAGAGAAGAGATTCCAGTGAGTAGAGGAAGTGCGGATGTACCTGGTCATTCAGGCAGGCTTGTGAAGGTTCTTGGATCGTGTTGAGGTTGTGTTGTTGATCTGTATTGGTGGTAGAGCTCAGAATTGAAGATATTCTTCCGGATGAAGTTCTTGTTCAGACTAGCTGACTGGATGAGTTGTTCATCTTGCAAATGTTCTTGTGGTGGCTGACCGGATGTGTTATTCATCCTGCAAATGTTCTTATGGCTGATTGCCGACTTAGATGATTGTTCCTAAGCCAATGTCTTGTATAAATAAAGGTTTGTGAGTTCATTTCAAGGTGGGTGTTGTGAAGCAGATGAGTGTGATATAGCGAAAGAGCAAAAGGCAGAGCAAAAGAGTTTCGGGCTTAAATGGAACTGATCCAGACATGGTGAAGATGTCATTCTCCAGTTCAAGGTTGTGATCCTTATGATCTTGTAGATAGTGTGTCTCTTTGTAGGCAGTGTGCCTCCTTGTGAGCAGTGTGCTTGGGCAGTGAGCCCTAATTGGCATGTGCCATTCATTTTATCTTATTCTTCTAATAGAGAATAATCCTTGGGTTAATCACCCCGTGGTTTTTCACTTAACCGGGTTTTCCACATCAAAAATCTTGGTGTCTAATGTGTTGATGTTTATTTGCTGCGGTGTTTATGCTTTCTGCTTTCATGAATGGTTAATTGATATGCTGTTAGGTGGTTTGAACCGTCAATGGGGAGGAATGATTTAAATGGATCCAGAAGACCTAAAATTTTTGTAGTCTCAGAACCTGACGGAATCAGTGTCATAGGAAAGAGGTCACTGACATGATCCTAACACAACTTGAATGGGCTCAAAAGGAGTTCGTATGCAGAAGTTATGTGCAGTCAAAGGTTTGGTCAAATAGGTGAATCATGCATTCAAAAAGGGGAAAATATTATTGTCTCAAATCCAAGAAAAAATGATGCCAAGTCGAAGAGCTCGTTGCCACGATTCCAATGCCACTCGTTTCGCCTTCATCGGAGCTAGTACGAGCAAGATATGGTTGGTCAAAGTTGGAGGTTGACCATGCTAACTAGACAGTACAATGATGACGTCATGCTAATATGACAGACATAGTGGTAATTGTTGGTGTGGCAAGTCCAGATGTTGACACATGGTAAATGGCAACATGTGACTCAATAGATGATGTGGCAGGTCTGAAGATGTGGACCAATCCAGCGTGACACGTGTCACTGACAAATGAATGAGCAAATGCTATGTGGCCCAATGATTGGGTGCCATGTGGCACATGTGGCGATTTGCTTGTTAAAAGGTTAGTTTTTGGGGGTCGATCCCTTGACCTCCTACTTCCTATTTTCACACTCCACCAATATACCAAGCACTTTTCATTCCTACATATACGGGCCTCCTTTCTATTTAAAGAATGATAATTGAAACAAATCCCTATAAAAGGGGGTCGGGTGGTTTGAAACCCCAGTGGGGAGGAATGATCTAGTTTGATCCAGAAGATCTAAAAATCTTGCAGTCTCAGAACCTGATGGAATCAACATCATTGGAAAGAGGTCGTTGACACGATCCTAACGCAACTTGAACGAGTTCAAAATGAGTTCGTATGCAGATGTTATGTGTAGTCAAAGGTTCGGTCAAACAAGTGAATTAGGCATTTGAAAAGGTGAAAAATTAATTGTGTCAAATTTGCGTAAAAATGATGTCAAGTTGAAGATCTCATCAGCATGATTCTGATGCCGTTCATTTCGCCTCGATCAGAGCTCGTATGAGCAAGATATGGCTGGTCAAAGTTGAGGGTTAACCATGCCGACTAGATAGTACAATCATGATGTCAGCATGCTGACATGGAAGACACAGTGGCAGTTGTTGACGTGGCAGATCCAAAGTTTGATACGTGGCAGATGGCGGCATCTAAGTCAGCAGATGACATGCCAGGTCTGAAGATGTGGACCAATCCAGCGTGACACGTGTCACTGACAGACGAATGAGGTAATGCCATGTGGCCCAATTATTGGGTGCCACATGGCATATGTAGCAGTTTGAATGTTAAAAGGTTGGTTTGTGGGGGTCGAACCCTTGACCTCCTACTTGCGCTTTTCACTCTCCACCAATATACCAAGCGGCTTTTTTTGCTACATATACGGGCCTTCTTTCTATTTAATGAATGATAATAGTAACGAACCCCTATAAAAGGGGGTCTGGTGGTTTGAACCCCTAGTGGGGAGGAATGTGTTGCAAGTATGAGGTGAACTAGTGTTGTCATTGATGTCAACATACTCATATTGCATTGACAAGAAGGATTGGATGAGCTGTGTGCTGAGGATATTGAGAAAATTAGTCTCAATCAGGAACAGTGAAGAACAGTGATGAGAAGAAGGCAAAAGTATTCAATAGGTTGAGATTCAGAGGATGCGGATTAAAGGGTTTGTAGATATGAGTCTTGAGATGATCCAGTTAAGATTTCAGAGGTCCGCATGAAGATGTGAAGAAGTTGTGATTGATCAAGTAGAACCGGTTCCGGGAGATGCTCCGGAGTGACAGAGTGTTACAAAAAGGTTCGGTGAGATCCGGAAGTGCATTGTCCTATACTGCGGACTGGACATAGTGTTTGGGAGGTCCTTGTAATGTGTCATCTCGATTGGTATGTGGTTTGGAGGTCCGGAAGCACCTTTGGCAGTGTGACAGTGGTGATAGACTGTGTTCTTGAAGTTTCAGATGAGGAAGAGAAGAGATTCCAGTGAGTAGAGGAAGTGCGGATGTACCTGGTCATTCAGGCAGGCTTGTGAAGGTTCTTGGATCGTGTTGAGGTTGTGTTGTTGATCTGCATTGGTGGTAGAGCTCAAAATTGAAGATATTCTTCCGGATGAAGTTCTTGTTCAGACTAGCTGACTGGATGAGTTGTTCATCTTGCAAATGTTCTTGTGGTGGCTGACCGGATGTGTTATTCATCCTGCAAATGTTCTTATGGCTGATTGCCGACTTAGATGATTGTTCCTAAGCCAATGTCTTGTATAAATAAAGGTTTGTGAGTTCATTTCAAGGTGGGTGTTGTGAAGCAGATGAGTGTGATATAGCGAAAGAGCAAAAGGCAGAGCAAAAGAGTTTCGGGCTTAAATGGAACTGATCCAGACATGGTGAAGATGTCATTCTCCAGTTCAAGGTTGTGATCCTTATGATCTTGTAGATAGTGTGTCTCTTTGTAGGCAGTGTGCCTCCTTGTGAGCAGTGTGCTTGGGCAGTGAGCCCTAATTGGCATGTGCCATTCATTTTATCTTATTCTTCTAATAGAGAATAATCCTTGGGTTAATCACCCCGTGGTTTTTCACTTAACCGGGTTTTCCACGTCAAAAATCTTGGTGTCTAATGTGTTGATGTTTATTTGCTTCGGTGTTTATGCTTTCTGCTTTCATGAATGGTTAATTGATATGCTGTTAACTAATAAAGAAGAATCAAGTGTTTCAAGTAGAAGCAAGTTTTTGTACAACTGATTCACCCCCCCTCTCAGTTGTGTACCCTAGATCTAACAATTGGTATCAGAGCCAAGTTCCTCTGAAAGGAGCTTAATCGCTTGAGGAGATTCAGGATATCGTCATACAAGAAGGATAGTTCGAAGTTTGATGGAACCAACTTCACTCTCTGGAAAGGTCGCATGAAATGTCATTTGGAGTGTATGGGAAAAGCATACTTGACCATGGTCTCAAAACCATATGTTCCTCCACAGGGTGGTCCGACAACTCTGAATGAAATCACAGATGCTGAAAATAATTTGCGGACCAAGGAAGCTCTTCTAAGTACATTGAATGACTCAGATCTCTCAAATGTTATTGACCTACCAACTGCATATGAGATCTGGACTAAACTGGAACTTCTGTATGAAGGAGATGAGTTTGTCAAGAGTGCAAGGCTGCAAAGTCTGAAAGGGAAATTTGAAAGATTGAAGATGAGAGATGATGAAAATATCACTACCTTTATGCCAAGAGTGAATGAGCTAGTATGCGGAATCAGGAATGCTGGTGGAGTTCTGGATGAAAATGAAATTGTTTGCAAAATTCTCAGATCCCTTCCTGCTGCCTACAAAATCAAGGCTGCTGCCATTGATGAATTCAGAGCCCATACAACTGTCACAAGAGAGCAACTGGCTGGCAAACTGGCTGCATTTGAAATGACTGAGTTTGGAGATGATCCCCCCAAGACTGAATCTACATTTAAAGCCAGTGCCTATGTGAAAGGCAAACAAAGATTTGATCTGGGAGAGAACTCTTCAAGGAAGCTGTCATGGTATGATCAAGCAAGGAAAGACATGGAAGAGGAAGAAGCAGAAACAGCTCAACTTGAAGCCCTCATTGCAAAGAGACTGCCAAGAGGGTCCGGTAAGTATGAAGGAAAACTACCCTTTAAGTGCTTCAACTGCAATAAGATTGGTCATTTTGCTTCAAGATGCCCGGAAAGATCTGCAAGGTCTAATACTAATAGACAAAGGTTTCAAAAGAACTGCTATTATGTTCATGAAGAAGATGACAATGAAGGAGTAACAGATGATGAATTAGAAATAGGAAGCAAATCCAGAAATGAATGGGTGTTTATTGCCATCAAGGAAGAAGAGTCAATACCCTCTGAATCTATCAATCATAAGGTTGTAGAAAGAGCTTTGGCTGCCCAAGTTGAAGAAAAGGATGACTGGGTTATTGACAGTGGATGCTCTCACCATATGACTGGTGACAAGAACAAGTTCTTAGATTTGGAAAGGTATGAAGGAGGAATGGTAAAGTTTGGTGACAATTCTGCTGGCAGAATCAGAGGTAGGGGAACTATTTCTTTTGATGGAAAGAGAAAAACCGGTAATGTACTATATGTTGAAGGATTGAAGCACAATCTTCTCAGTGTTGGTCAGTTAGTGGACAAAGGCTATGATCTTTGGTTCAAGAATGGAAGATGCAGAATCTTTACAAGCTCCGAAACTGAAATTGCATCCGGTACTCAAACAAAAGGTAATATCTTCCATCTAGTTGGTTCTAATAAAAGTTGTCTGTTTGTTCAAGTTGATCAGAGTTGGTTATGGCATAGAAGGATGTGCCATGTGAATTTTGATAACATCATCAAGATAAGCAATATTCAGGCTGTAAGAGATCTTCCTAAATTGGTGAAACCTACAAATAGTTTGTGCAAAGAATGTCAGCTAGGTAAACAGAGCAGAGTCTCTTTCAAAAGCAAGGATCAGTCCACTATTGAATTGTTGGAATTAGTTCATACTGATCTCTGTGGTCCGACAAGAATCAAGAGTATGCAAGGTGATAGATATTTCATGTTGCTAATTGATGACCATTCCCGGATGATGTGGGTTACCTTCCTAATAGAGAAATCAGAAGCCCTCAAGAAGTTCAAAATCTTCAAAGCTATGGTAGAGAATCAAACTAGATTGAAACTGAAATGTCTAAGGTCTGATAGAGGCGATGAATTCACATCCGATGAATTCATAGATTTTTGTGAGAAGCATGGTATAAAAAGACACATGTCTGCTCCTAGGACTCCACAGTAGAATGGAGTAGTTGAGAGAAAGAATCGGACCATCCAGGAAGCATCCAGGACAATGATGATGGAAGCAAATGTTCCCCAGATGTTTTGGAGAGAAGCTGTCAGCACTGCAGTCTACGCTCTTAATCGAGTTCAAATCAGAAGCAACACCGGTAAGACTCCTTATGAACTTTGGTTTGGTGTAACTCCTACTATGAGATATTTCAGAGTATTTGGTAGCAAGTGTTATATCAAAAGAGATGAAGATTTAGGAAAGTTTGATGCTAGAAGTGATGAAGGAATTTTCTTGGGTTACTCCACTCAAAGCAAAGCATACCGGTGTTACAATAAGAGATTGAGAGAGATGATAGAAAGTACAAATGTGAAGGTTGATGAAGGAATAGAGAAGCCCTCAAGATTCTATGAATGTGATGAAGATGATCAGAATGATCCTCTAGTGCAAGGAGCTCCATCCTCCTCTGAAATTCAGATCCAGACTGATCCGGTAAATCAGGAAGAAGAAGTTTGTCTTAATGAGCCTAATCAAGAATTAGTAGTGCAAAAAACTCCCAAAGTTCCAAGGTATGTAACTCTAAATCACTCTAAAGATCACATCATAGGTGACAAAAGTAAAAGGGTACAAACAAGAAGAAGAATTGCTCAAGATTCAAATGAATACTGTTTAATTTCAAAGATTGAACCTAAGACAGTTAATGAAGCTTGCAATGATGAAAACTGGACCAAAGCAATGGAGGAAGAATTGATGCAAATTGAGAAAAATCATACTTGGGATCTTGTTCCTAGACCTAGAGACAAGAATGTGATTGGAACTAAATGGGTCTTCCGGAACAAACTGAATGAAGTTGGTGAAGTAATTAGAAACAAAGCTAGATTGGTCTGCAAAGGCTACTCTCAAATAGAAGGAATTGATTTTGAAGAGACCTTTGCTCCGGTGGCAAGAATTGAAGCAGTCAGATTATTTCTTGCATTTGCTACCTTCAAAGACTTCAAGGTATATCAGATGGATGTCAAGTCTACCTTCCTAAATGGTGATATGGAAGAAGAAGTTTACATTGAACAACCGGATGGATTTCAATTGTCTGATAATGATGATATGGTCTGCAAGTTGAAGAAAGCATTGTATGGATTGAAGCAAGCCCCAAGAGCATGGTATGAAAGGTTGGATAAGCATCTTGTGCAGATTGGATTCAACAAAGGTATTGCTGACAATAACTTATATTTCAAAATTGATCATGAAAACATTTTGATTGTTGAAGTGTTTGTGGATGATATCATTTTTGGAGGAAGAGATAGTATGTTCAAAACTTTTGCAAATCAGATGAAAAGTGAGTTTGAAATGTCTATGCTTGGTGAAATAAATTTCTTCTTGGGTCTGCAAATTACTCAAACAAAGAAAGGGATCTTCATTTCTCAGACCAAATATGTGAAAGAATTGTTGAGGAAATTCGGTATGGAAGATTCAAAGCCAATGAACACTCCTATGGCAACTGGATGTAAGTTGAGCAAAGATGATGACTCTCTGAAGGCAGATCAGACAAAGTATAGATCAATGATTGGTGGATTGTTGTATCTCACTCATACTAGACCAGATATAATGCAGGCTGTTGGTCTTGTGGCAAGATTTCAGGCTGATCCTAGTGAATCTCATGTTATGACAATCAAGAGAATTTTTAGATATCTAAAAGGGACAGTGGAGTATGGTTTGTGGTATCCTAGAGATCATGATTTCTCTCTTCATGCTTACACAGATGTAGATTGGGCAGGAGATGTGGATGACTAGAAGAGCACCAGTGGTGGAGCATTCTTTTTGGGAAAGAGATTAGTTTCTTGGCTAAGCAAGAAACAAGATGCAATATCTCTGTCTACAACTGAAGTAGAATACATTGGAGCAGCAGGTACTTGCACTCAAATCTTATGGATGAAGCAAATGCTAAGAGACATTAAAGTTGAATATGAGGAGCCTATCACAATTTTCTGTGATAATTCAAGTGCAATTAATATTTTTAAGAATTCGGTATTGCATTCTAAGACTAAGCACATATCTATCAAGTTTCACTTTTTGAGAGAACAAGTGAACAAGGAAGAAGTCAGATTGGAGTATGTACCCTCCAAGGATTAGATTGCAAATATCTTTACTAAACCTCTTCCCAAGGACTCTTTTGACTATCTCCGGGAGAAGTCAGGGGTCATGGTCCCTCCGGTGATGAACTAGGATGCACTGATGTGCATCAGTCTGGTGGATATTACAGTCATATCTTGTGATCCGGATTAATGATGGGGCGCTGCTACTAAGGGGGAGCAACTGGTGTGATTCTGATGTGTTAGAATTGCAAGTATGAGCCCTTTTCCAATGATGTCAAAGGGGGAGAGAAGACATGTGAAAAACAAGTGGTTGATGATCAAAGGGGGAGCAGTAAAGGAAGAGAAGACATGTGAAGAGTTGTTGTTGATAGGGGGAGCTGTGACAGAAAGGAGAAGTTCTTGTCTTGATAGTTTTTCACATCATATGTTGCCATCAATGACAAAGGGGGAGATTGTTGCAAGTATGAGGTGAACCAGTGTTGTCATTGATGTCAACATACTCATATTGCATTGACAAGAAGGATTGGATGAGCTGTGTGCTGAGGATATTGAGAAAATTAGTCTCAATTAGGAATAGTGAAGAACAGTGATGAGAAGAAGGCAAAAGTACTCAATAGGTTGAGATTTAGAGGATGCAGATTAAAGGGTTTGTAGATATGAGTCTTGAGATGATCCAGTTAAGATTTCAGAGGTCCGCATGAAGATGTGAAGAAGTTGTGATTGATCAAGTAGAACCGGTTCCGAGAGATGCTTCAGAGTGATAGAGTGTTACAAAAAGGTCCGGTGAGATCTGGAAGTGCATTGTGCTATTTTGCGGATTGGATAGAGTGTTTGGGAGGTCCTTTAATGTGTCATCTTGATTGGTATGTGGTTTGGAGGTCCAGAAGCATCTTTGGCAGTATGACAGTGGCGATAGACTGTGTTCTTGAAGTTCCAGATGAGGAAGAGAAGATATTCCAGTGAGTAGAGGAAGTGCGGATGTACTTGGACATTTAGGCAGGCTTGTGAAGGTTCTTGGATCATGTTGAGATTGTGTTGTTGATCCGCATTGGTGGTAGAGCCCAGAATTGAAGATATTCTTCCGGATGAACTTCTTATTCAGACTAGCCGACCGGATGAGTTGTTCATCTTGCAAATGCCCTTGTGGTGGCCGACCGGATGTGTTATTCATCCTACGAATGTTCTTATGGCTGATTACCGACTTAGATGATTGTTCCTAAGCCAATGTCTTGTATAAATAAAGGTTTGTGAGTTCATTTCAAGGTGGGTGTTGTGAAGCAGATGAGTGTGATATAGCGAAAGAGTGAAAGGCAGAGTAGAAGAGTTTCGGGCTTAAATGGAACTGATCCAGACATGGTGAAGATGTCATTCTCTAGTTCAAGGTTGTGATCCTTATGATCTTGTAGACAGTGTGTCTCTTTGTAGGAAGTGTGCCTCCTTGTGAGCAATGTGCTCGGGCAGTGAGTCCTAATTGGCATGTGCCATTTATTTTATCTTATTCTTCTAACAGAGAATAATCCTTGGGTTAATCACCCCGTGGTTTTTCCCTTAACTAGGTTTTCCATGTCAAAAATATTGGTGTCTAATGTGTTGATGTTTATCTGCTCCGGTGTTTATGCTTTCTTCTTTCATGAATGGTTAATTGATATGCTGTTAACTAATAAAGAAGAATCAAGTGTTTTAAGTAGAAGCAAGTTTTTGTACAACTGATTCACCCCCCCTCAGTTGTGTGCCCTAGATCTAACATAATGATCTAGATGGATACAGAAGAACTAAAAATTCTGCAATCCTAGAACCTAACAAAATCAAAATCATTAGAAAGAGGTCACTGACATGATCTTGATGCAACTTGAACGAGCTCAAAATGAGTTCGTATGCAGAAGTTGTGTAGTCAAAGGTTTGGTCAAACAGGTGAATCGGGCATTCAAAAAGGTGAAAAATTGATTGTCTTAAATCCAAGCAAAAATGATACCAAGTCGAAGAGCTCGTCACCATGATTCTGACGCTGCTTGTTTCGCCTCGATCAGAGCTCTTACAAGCAAGTAATGTCCGGTCAATGTTGAAGGTTGACCATGCTGACTAGACAATACAATGATGACATCAACATGCTGACATGGTAGACACAGTGGCAGTTGTTGATGTGGCAGATCTAGAGGTTGACACATGGCAGATGGCGGCATCTGAGACACTAGATGACATGGCAGGTCTGATGATGTGGACCATTCTAGCATGACACATGTCATTGACAGATAAATGAGGTAATGCCACGTGGCCCAATGATTGGGTGCCATGTGGCACATGTGGCGGTTTGATTGTTAAAAGATTGGTTTGTGGGGGTCAAACCCCTGACCTCTTGCTTGCTATTTTCACTCTCTACCAATATACGAAGTGGCTTTCTTTGCTACATATACGGGCCTCCTTTCTATTTAAAGAATGATAAAATAAATGAATCCCTATAAAAGGGGGTTAGGTGGTTTGAACCCCAAGTGGGGAGGAATGATTTAGGTGGATCCAGAAGACTGAAAATTTTTGTAGTCTGAGAACATGATGGAATCATCATCATTTGAAAGAGGTTGCTGACATGATCCTAATGCAACTCGAACGGGCTCAAAAGGAGTTTGTATGCAGAAGTTATGTGCAATCAAAGGTTCGGTGAAACAGGCGAATCAGGCGTTCAAAAAGGTAAAAAATTGATTGTCTCAAATCCAAGCAAAAATGATGCCAAGTCGAAGAGCTTGTTGTCACGATTTCAACGCTAGTCATTTCGCCTTGATCGAAGCTCATACGAGCAAGATATGGCCGGTGAAAGTTGAGGGTTGACCATGCTGACTAGACTGTACAATGATGACTCAACATGTTGAGATGGCAGACATAGTGATAGTTGTTGACGTGGTAGGTCCAGAGTTTGACACATTGTACCTAAAGATGTGGACCAATCCAGCGTGACACGTGTCACTGACGGAAGAATAAGGTAATGCCATGTGGCCCAATGATTGGGTGCCACGTGGCACATGTGGCAGTTTGATTGTTAAAAGGTTGGTTTGTGGGGGTCGAACCCCTGACCTCCTGCTTGTTATTTTCACTCTCCACCAATATACGAAGCGGATTTCTTTGCTACATATACGGGCCTCCTTTCTATTTAAAGAATGATAATAGAAACGAATCCCTATAAAAATGGGTTGGGTGGTTTGAACTCCTAGTGGGGAATAATGATCTAGATGGATACAGAAGAACTAAAAATTTTATGGTCTCATAACCTAACGAAATTAGCATCATTGGAAAGAGGTCGCTGACTTGATTTTGACGCAACTTGAAAGGGCTCAAAAGGAGCTTGTATGCAGAAGTTATGTGCAGTCAAAGGTTTGGTCAAACAGGTGAATCAGGCGTTTAAAAATGTGAAAATTTGATTATCTCAAATGCAAGCAAAAATGATGCCAAGTCAAAGAGCTCGTTGCCACGATTTGGACTCCGCTCATTTCGCGTCAATTGGAGCTCGTATGAGCAAGATATAGCTGGTCAAAGTTGAGGGTTGACCATGTGGACTAGACAATACAATGATGCATGCTGACATGGCAAACACAGTGGTTGTTGTTGACTTTTTAGGCCTAGAGTTTGACACGTGGCAGATGGCACCATCTGAGTCACTAGATGACGTGGCAGATCTAAAGATGTGGACCAATCCAACGTGACACGTGTCACTGATGGATGAATGAGGTAATGCCATGTGGCCTAATGATTGGGTGCCACCTGACACTTGTGGCGGTTTGATTATTAAAAGGTTGGTTTGTGGGGTCGAACCTTGCTATTTTCACTCTCCACCAATATACCAAGCGGCTTTCTTTGCTACATATACGGGCTTCCTTTCTATTTAAAGAATGATAATAGAAACGAATCCCTATAAAAGGGGGTCGGGTGGTTTGAACCTGCAGTGGGAAGGAATGATCTAAATGGATCCTATGTGTGAGGATAATTGAGATGGTCGAATGATAATATCAAAGCAATGATAATAACAACTCAATTACCCATAACATAAAGAGATTGATCTACGTAAAAAGTCAATATCAATGAATAAATCAAATAAAACAAGAAAGCCTTTACCTAGATTGTATTGTTCTCTTTATAGATATGTAGATTGCTCAATAACGTTGCGAAACCATGGTTGCAACAAGCAGATGTACATAGTGTTTGTGCTTAAAGTGTTCAAGGATGCTCAACGATGCGATGAATGCTCAATGCGCTGTAAAGGATGCCTGAGAATAAATGATCGAAGAGGGTTTGTGAAGGAGATTAGGGGGTTTATATAGGTTTCAACAGAGATCGATCAACGGTCCAGATAATTCAGAAGAATCAACGGAGGAGATAAAACAAATAACCATGATGAATGTGCATGCGACATGTGTCAATCCATAAGGATATTTTTAGTAAGATATGATGAAAACAAGATTTGAATGAACAGATAACTCAACTTGTAATTTTATCTTTTTTAGAGTTCTAAAAATGAGACTGATTGTGGACATGAGTTAGCATAATATTTTTAGAGGAATTGGAAAGATAATTGAAATTAAATAAATAAATTTATTTAATTGATTTTGCATGATTTTGAAGAATAGATAAGATATGAAGATTTAAATAAATTAAACAAATAAATTGATTTAATTTATTTTGCATGATGAAGGATAAATAAAATATGTGATTATATTTTATTTTTAGAAAAAAAAATAAATTAAATAAATAAATTTATTTAATTGTTTGTGCAAGATTAGAGGACATAGAAGATTATAAATAAAATACTTGATTTTTTTTTAGAGGAAAAAGCAAATTAAATAAATTTTTTTATTTAATTGTTTGTGCAAGAGGAATATGAAAATTATAAATAAAATACTTGATTTTATTTATTTTTAGAGGATTGAGATAATTTAAATAAATTTGCATGATTTATTTAAATTTAGAAGAATAATTAATTTAATTAAATAATGTAAATTATGTAATTGTAGATAAGAGGATTTGTGATGAACTAATTAAATAATGGGATTTATTTAATTAATGCGGACTTAAAATTTGAAAAAAGGATAATGATTTAATTAAATAATAAAAATTATTTAATTTTGGAAGAATATAGAGGAATTTAATGAAATTAATTAAATAAAAAGGATTTATTTAATTAATGTTGAATTTTAGAGTTTTGGAAGAATTTGATGAAATTAATTAAATGATTAGATTATTTAATTAATGTTGAATGCAGGTGATTAGACAGATTTGATGAAAATGTAAGTGATGTGACGACCTGGTTATTTTAGGGTGTCTACATTTTGTCCCTCTTTGATGTAATCTAGTTTACAACGTTGCGTCAAAGAAAATGATTGTTGAAAACATGATACAAGTTTGATGCTCCAGTGTAGCTAGCTGTCCCTGTGTAGCTGGTGTAGGATGCCCCTTCGAGAGGAAAGACAGGGAAGTAGTAGGAGGACTAGGTTGACGCTCGACTAGAAGATTGTTGGAAGGTAGACGAGGTTGGATAGAAGAAAGTGGAGATAGAAGAGAACATGAGAGAAAGATTGTTGATCGATCTTTGCTTGAAAACCATACAAGGCCATAGATAAATGGATGAGCTTGTTGCAATGGTTTCACAAATGTTTATAAAGAGCAATCCTTATTTTTGATATAGCACATGGATAGTTTTCCACCAAGGTATAAATGACTAAGGTGTTGTGATATCCGAGTGCATGGATGTTGACTCTGCAAGCAAGCGGTTTGAAATTAGATCCCTTAGACATAATATAACCTTGTTGGACATGTGAATGAGCTATAGTCTTGAACATAAAATAGACTTCAATACATGTAAATGCAAGAAGAATATTAATATGTAAGATACTAGTTCGTAACACACACAAGATAAATATGCTACTAAGAAAGATACTAAAGATCATTCCTCAAACACGGCATACAAAAGCAATGACTATGCCCCCAATCCATACTGCATTACAACATACCAAGATATAGACAAATCAAGGTAGTTTTGAATTGGTAATGGAGAAGAAACAAAAGATAAACCAAAAAGTAAATTGACTGACTTATAAAGTAAACATACAACCAACATATTCTCTTGCCAAAGAGGTTGCACAGGATAGACTGGATAGGATAGATAACAGCCTTATCATAGGAGCGATGTGTCCGTTAAAGGGTGTTATCTGTTGATAAGATAATGCTTGGTTTTAGGAAATGCCACATGTTGTATGAGATGCGTGTGTTGGTCTCGATCATGGAACACTCTGTATAAGACAAATTTGTTGATCTATTGCTTGGTTGAAATTGATTTAGCTGATGTTGGCAATCGATATGTAGGACAGTATATGACTGTGTAAGTAAGTTGCTTTGCTTCAGGTTTGTTAAGAACTTTTGCTTTGAAAGGATGCGTTTGTTTGTTGTTTTGCTGCTTGAGTTAGTCAAGTCGAGGTGAATGGATTGTGATAAATGAAAGACTAGAGATATGCCATGTCAATGGATTGAAATGGGTGAAGAATGATGAATCATATGTGCTTGAGTACTAGAAACTTCCTTTGTATTCCAGACAGCCTACATACCCTGTATCCACGGGATCAAGGCACATTTACGATGAAAGATGAAAGAATGATAATATGTAGTTCTGGGTAGAGTGATGAGATGGGTCAAGGTGTTTGAGCTTGGGTTAGGGAAATGATGACATCTTATGTACCTGAGTACTGGATACTTCCTTCGTATTCCAGACTGCCTACATACCCATATCCATGGGATCAAGGTACCTTAAGATTGAGATGAGATGATATGTAGTTCTGGTTTGTGTGATGATGTAGGAAAAGTGTTGGGAAGATAACAACCTTATTGTAGGAACGATGTGTCCGTTAAAGGGTGTTATCTATTGAAAGGGGAATGATTGAAGTGTTTGCAAACCACGAACAAGAACCCATTCCTAGGCCTAGGTTAAGGAAAGAGTTGTCCCCATTCCGGTAGAGGAATTTGCATGGGTGACATGGTGGGGAAGACATAGAAAATATGACCTAGGACAAGACAGTGATAATTGTTGACACAGATCAAAACGTGGGATGACGATGATGGACACTAACAAATTTCTAAGCTATTCTAGATAGGGAGATGGAAATGTAAACAAGGTCAATGGTTTTATTATGGATGGATGGATGAAGTGCGTTGTGAAATTGACATAGAATGAACAGGACTCGATAGATGATGGATGCTGACTCTACACATAGTACCTATTTGCTAGGTTTTCACTATGGTACTTATCCAAGGCGCCTGTTTACTAGGTTTTCACCATAGGACAGATTATTTTTTATTTTTTTGTGTTTTTTGTTTTTTGTTTTTTATTTTTATTTTTTATTTTTTTATTTTTTTGGATACTTTGAGGATCAGGCATAGAACTTTTTGAGATGAACACTATTGAGTGGTTCATCTAGAGGAATGCCATCAGGTGTAGCTAAAGTATAAGCTCCTGATCCATATGCTACTGTGACAATAAAGGGTCCTATCCAATTAGGCTTGAACTTGCCCTTCTTTTCTCGATCTGCTTGATTTCTCTGATTTTCTTTGAGAACAAGATCAACAACTTGAAACCTTCTTTCTTTGATCTTTTTGTTGTAATTACGCCAGAGGCAGTTTTGATAGACATGAAGATGATTAAGGGCGGCAAGGCGCCTCTCATCTAGTAATTTGAGCTTAGCTAATCTGGAAGTGCGATACTCCTCTCTATCAATCAGGTTCTGCATGGATACTTTGAGAGATGGGATCTCGACCTCTATAGGTAGGATGGCTTTAGAGCCATAGACCAAGGCATAGGGTGTTGCACCAGTTGGTGTTCTGATACTAGTGCAATAGGCCCATAAGGTGGGATTGAGTTGCAGGTGCCAATCATGACCAGCTTCATTGACCATTTTCTTGAGGATTTTGAGAATGGTTTTGTTGGAAGCCTTAGCTTGGCCATTACTTTGCGAATAATAGGGAGTTGAAAAGTGATGTTGGATATTGTATTGTGTGCATAAGGCATGCACATCTTGGTTCTTGAATGGTCTCCCATTATCAATGACAATGGCTTGGGGAATACCATGTTGGCAAATGAGGTAGTTTAGGATAAACTTGGCTATTTGCTTACCAATGATATAGGTCATGGGAATGGCTTCGACCCACTTTGTGAAGTACTCAGTGATAGTAATGATGAATTTGTGGCCATTGGATGAGGACGAGTGGATTTGTCCTATGAGATCGAGAACCCATTGTGAAAATGGCCATGGAGTAGTCACAGATTGTAGTTCATCAGCTGGTTCATAAATCAAATCTCCATGTTGTTGGCATTGTAGACACTTCTTAGCAAACTGTAAAGCATCATGCTCTATTGTAGGCCAGTAATAACCTATTCTGAGTATCTTCTTGGTGAGATTAGGACTAGTAGAATGTGCGCCACAGACACCTTCGTGTATGTCTTGTAAGGTAGCTTTGGCTTCTTCCGCGTTAAGACATCGTAAGAGGATACCATCGAGACTCCGGTGATAAAGTGTATCACTTAGAATGGTGTAACAGGAGGATTGATGAATAAAGGTTTTGCATTGGTTAGTGGATAGGTCAAAGGAAAGGTACCATTTTTAAGGTAGTCATAGATATCTTTGTACCATGGGGAATTGGGACCAACAAGTTCACAGATGATTTCAGTAGTTGGAACATCGACAGCTGGTATCAACAATTGCTCGATCAAGAATTCACATTTCTGTGTATTAGAAGGCATGTCAATAAGTGACCCTACAAAAGCCATAGAATCTACAGCTTTGTTATGCTCTCTTGGAATTTGCTCAAATGTGATGCTAGAGAAATGTGGTTTGTAGGCATCCACTAGTTGCTTGTAGGGGACCAACTTTTCATCTTTTGTTTGATACTCATCTGTGACATGTCGAATGACTAGTTGTGAGTCTCCATATACCTATAATTCTGTGATGTCCCATTGAACTGTTGTATTAAGACCTATGAGGAGTGCTTCATACTCAGCTATGTTGTTGGTGCAAGGAAATGCAAACCGATATGACTTTGGAATATAGTCATTTTGAGGTGTGATGAATAGTATGCTAGCCCCTGATCCATGCTATGTGTAGGAACCATCAAAATACAACTTCCACATTATTGAGGTAGAAAGAGTGAAGAGATTCTCATCTGGGAAGTTAGATACCATAGGATGTACATTTGTCATGGGTGCTTCTGCTAGGGCTTGTCCCTTGATTGCTTTACAATCCACATACTCAATGTCGAACTCACTAAGGATCATGACCCATTTAGGTAGTCTACCTGTAAGAGCTACTTTTGCTAGTAGATACTTTAATGGGTCAATTTTGGCTATGAGATTTGTGTGTTGGTTCAGCATGTAATGCTGTAACTTTTGGGAAGTGAACACTACTACTAAACAAGCTCTTTCCATAGGAGAGTAATTGAGTTCATAACCCACCAAGGTTTGACTGATGTAATAGATTGCATGCTCTTTTCCTGACTCATCATGTTGTGCTAGAAGAGCCCCTAGGGCTGCAGTTGTAGTTGAGATGTACAAGATCAAAGGTCTATCGGCGACTGGTGGTACCAATACAGGAGGTGTAGCTAGATATTCCTTGAGATGATCAAATGTTGCTTGACATTTATCATCCCATCGAAATGAGACATCCTTTCTGAGCAAGTGTTGAAATGGTTGACATTTATCTACTAGTTGTGAGATGAAACACCTAATAGACTATAACCTTCCTTACAGGCTCCTTAATGCTTTTAGATTCTTTGGTGGAGGCATCTCCACTATAGCTTTGACTTTCGCTGGATCTACTTCAATGCCTCTGCGAGATACAATGTATCCCAACAGTTTTCCTGATGTTACCTTGAAGACACATTTCTTTGGATTGAGTCTTACTTGATATTTCTCGAGTTTGTGAAAGATTTGTCCTAGAACATGTATGTGATCTTCTCTAGAAGATTTTGTTAGTATGTCATCGATATAGTCCTCCATGATGTGATGAAAGAGATCGTGGAATATCACTATCATTGCTCTTTGATAGGTTGCCCCTGCATTTTTAGGACCAAATGACATGATGCACCAACAATAGGTACCCTAAGGACAAGTAAAAGTTGTTTTATGTTGATCTTCTTCTGCTATCTTTATCCGATTGTAGCTGGAGAATCCATCCACGAGAGAAAGCATTTCATGACCCACGGTCAAGTCTACTATGAGATCAATGTTTGGTAATGGAAAGTCATCTTTAGGACATGCTTTGTTAAGATATCTAAAATCATTACACATGCGGATGCCCCCATTCGGTTTAGACACATGCACAATGTTTGAGACCCATTCTGAATAATCAATAGGCCGGATGAACTTTGCATCTAGCAACTTTTGTATTTCAACTTTTACTAAGAGAGCTATCTGTGGGTGCATCTTCCTTAGCTTTTGCTTGACTAGTTTAACTATTGGATCAATTGTGAGATAGTGAACCACTATCTTAGGGTCTAACCCTGGCATATCAGCATAGGTCCATGCAAAGTTGATGGTTCTTTGTAAGAAGAAGTTGTTAAGATTCTTATGCTTTGTTTTTGATAATGATGCTGCAAGGAATGTGGTCTTCAGATTTTGCTATGTACCAAGGTTTATCTCTATAGAATCTTCTACTAGGAGACCTGACTTCTCTTGATACTTAGATGGTATGGGAAGGTGAAATTGCTTGACTGGTATTGTGACTGGTTCTTTCTCCTTGTAAATCCTAGAAGATATGTCTTCAATAGTTTCCTCGACCAATAATTTTCCCTCTTGAAATTGGGTTAGAGATGCTGGGGGAGAAATTGTTGCTTTTTAGTTGCTTTCGCAATGGGTGGTTGGCCATAGGATTTAGGAGATAGAGGCATCTACCCTACACAACAAGATTTTGAGATGTCATATTCTCCAAAGCCTATATCATGGATGTGAGCTTTGATTTCAGGAATAGGATGAGGATTAGGTTCACTTGCAGAGGCTGTTGTTAGATTTTTAGGGTTGACATATAGTGGGGATTTAAGGGCTTTGTCATTTTTGGGCACTTGGTTGCAATTATTATAACTACCTTGCAAGACACGACAGAATTCAAAAGGATTAGGGTCACCTAGGATAGTTATCTCCATACCATTAAATAGGAACTTGAGAGACTGATGGTACGTTGAGGGAATAGCTTTCATGGCATGGATCCATGGGCATCCTAGGATAATGTTGTAAGGGAGCTCAATGTGAAGGACTTGGCATCTAGTTTCATGCATGACAGGGCCTACTTGTATAGGCAAATGGATAACACCTTCTGATCGGCATTCAACATCATCATACCACTTGATTGTAATACTTTGATCAATGTTGACTTGATCCTCAGAGTATCCCAATTGTTTGAGTAACTTTAGAGAACAGATATTGAGACCAATACCATCATCTATAAGTATGCAGTTGATCTTGCGTTTATGGATGAGAACCTCGATGTGAAGTGCATCATTATGACATGGATCATGGGATGGGAGGTCCTTTTCAGAAATGGCCACATTGTAGAGTGAGGCAATGTTACCTATTATAGCTTGGAAATCTGTGATTGCTATGTTGTTAGGAATCGAAGACTCTTGTAGGGCTTTTTCTAGCATAGGTTTATGTGTGGGTGATGATTGTAGAAGGTCTAAGATGGAGATCTATGAAGGGGTTTTCCCTAGATGTTCGACAAGATTGTAATCAGATTGGGTTGGGAGACTTGGTGTAAGACCATGAATGGTGACATGATCTCGACGAGTTCTAACAACACAATTTATAGATTTGCCTTTGATTGTGAGGGTAGATACACGACTCTCTTCAAAACGACCCATAATGGAGTCATAAGAAGTGGAAGCTTTGTTAACACCTTTACCTTTATTTATAGGAGGACCTTGACCATGGTTAGGGAATGGTTCTTTGTACATGTTGAGATCCTTGTTGGTGTGTTGAGTTGGTGATTCATCGTCAAATGTGATTTTGTTTCTGTCGATGAGGTTTTGAATGATGTGTTTGAGTCTCATGAATGATGCGGTTCTGTCCTTTGCTCCTATGGAATTCACAATATTCATTTTCTCTATATCGCGCGGATTTGTAAATAGGTTCATCATATGGAGGAGCATCTGGTAAGGTGATGAGTTTATTGTGTATAAGTTTCTATAAAACATTCTCAATAGGCTCTCCCATGGGAGTGAATTAACGCGGCAGAGGGTAATCTTGTTGAGATCGCTCTTGTTGATGTTAGTTTTGGTATGGTTGCCTTTGCTGGTTTTATTGAGGCAGAGTTTGACTCGGTTTTGAAAACTGAAGGGGTTGTTGTAATGTTTGGACATGTTTAGAATCGACACCCCATCATTGACCACGTTTTTATTTTTGTTCCAAAATTTTGGTTTATCGTTTGTTTGTTGTTGGGGAGCATTGTCTTTAGTTTCTTTGAAGATTTTGACCACACCTTTAGCAATGAGGGCCTTTTCAATGTTGATTCCTTTGTAGGTAATTTTGTCGAAGGTTGTCGTACTAAGAATTTGCAAATGGAAATCCAATTCTTGGTTAAGGTTCTGCACAAATATGCTAACAAGCTACTTTTCTGGTATCTTGAATGGGAATTTTCTAGCCATTTGTTTGCATCTTTGAAGGAAGGAAATGAAAGTTTCCCCATTTTTCTATTTATTGTTGCATAGGTCGGTCATTGAGATCTCATGTTTTGTGTTGTAAGAAAAATGGGTGACAAATTTCTCCGCAAGCTCATTGAAAGATTTGATAAGGTGTGAGAACCATTCTATAGCTTGACCTCCAAGACTGTGAGGAAAGAGGCGCATAAGATATGTGTTGTTATGTGAGACCTCAAAGCAAGCAAGATAGAATTCTCTTAGATGGTCTTTTGGGTCTCCTTTTCCTTTGTATTTATCAAATTTGAGAATAGTGAAATTGTGAGGAAAAGGGATCATGGGTAATGACCGATCAAATGGATAAGGACAAACTTCTTCCAAAGAGAAGGTCTTCTTGGTGTGGCCAAACGTAAGATCAGATAGTTGTTGTTGAACTTTTGCAAGTTTTAGCTCCATAGTTGTGGGAGGGGTTGGAAACATCTCCTATTGTCCTAGAAGTGGTTGTTGTTGCCCATATGGAAGATTATAGTGGAAGCTATGGGCGTTGATGTTGTAAGGGTCGTATGATTGGTTGGGCTTGTATGCGTTGTATGTTGGGTTTAGATTGGGTTGGAATTGGGTGTTTTGATTTTGAGGAGGTGGGGGAGGTGCTAGGTAAGAATGTAGGCTTTGTGATGGTTGTTGATAAGAGTTTGGTGGAGGAAAGCTAAAGTTTATTGGGTTTGGTTGTGGATTGAGATAGGTGTGGGTTAGGTTGAGAGTGGAAGATTGTTGTGGTGGATGAACATAGGTAGATGTGTTTTGCGATGGTTGGGGTCGTATGGGAAATGTGTTGAAAAAGGTAAGTGTCGATGAGCATTGTGGTGGAGGGACATAAGTAGATGTGTTTTGTGATGGCGGAGGTTGATTAAGAGTGAGTGTAGAAGAATGTTGTGGAGGGACATAAGAGGTGATGACGTTTTGCGATGGTTGGGGTTGCATGACATTGTGTGGTTGAAGGATACGAAAGGTTGATGATGTTGGGGGTGGTGTTTGTTGAGACCCTTGTTGCATGGGTACATAAGTATTACCCAGATTGTAATTTGGTGGAAAACCATCTCGTGACGGGGTAGCCAATGTTCCACTTGTGATTGGTGTGGGCATTTTAGAGGTTGTTGTGTGTTTGATTTTGCTAGAGTGGACTATCTTGCTAGTTCTACTTGACGATGTAGAGTCTCTTGTTGGTGTTTGTAGATCTCCATATGGTTCAGGAGTGGTGATATGGGTCTCTCTACCGTTGGACGTTGATAAAGGGGATTCTCATATTGTGCAATTGTTCTCCCTTGTGAGCTTTGTTCAGGTATAGGAGTGGTCATAGTTGACATGGTTTGGTCCGCTGTTACAGTGTCTTAGGTGTTTTAGGCTTGCTAAGATTGGATAGATCAAAACCTTTGGGTAATTTGGCTCCTTACTCTGCTAGCAAGCGAAAGAAATGATCTTAGTTCTCCCTAAGGATTTTGTCAAAGGTGGCCATGGCTCTAGGATCTTGTATGATTTCATCAAGGTCTTGTCTATCTTCTTGAGAGGATTGACCTATTTCAAAGTGTCACTCTTCTTGAGATGGGACTTGACCTATGGTATAACCTTGTGGAACAAAACCTGGAGGCATACTAGTTGTATATTGAGGTGTATCAATCAAAGGGACATTAACTGCTTGAGGATTGTTTGGTTGGTCCTGATGTGGCATGTTTTGAGAGTTGGTTGATCTTTCCACTGGTGTCTTTGGAGTACCCTTGGGAATCATGTTGGATTGGCTTGGTTGAGGTGTATGAGGAGGCAATTTGCACTTCCTTGTGGGGACTTGCTTAGCCTTCATAGTTTGCGGGAGTCTAGTGGTTACCATGGGAGACACTAGGACAATATGCTGTGTTTGAGATGTTTGTTGGGGTTGTACTTGTGTTTTTGAGAATGACAGATTTGATGCACATTTTACTAGACCAAAGGCGTTGTACTGTTTGACCAATGGTGTAGGACTGTGCTACCAAAAGCAAGCTACTGTGTTACCAAAGGTGTTGGACTGAGCTGGCAAAGGTGAGGTACTACTATACCAAAGGTGAGCTACTGTTAGACCAAAAGTGAGCTATTGTTATACCAAGGGCACTAAAGTAGGTTTGCCAGAGGCGAGGTACTGTTATACCAATGGCAAGCTATTGTTATACCAAAGGCGAGCTGCTGTTAAACCATAGGTGCTAAAGTAGAGTCAGAGTTGTTTATAAGGAAAATTTTGATAGTTTTGGATTTGATTTTGATTGGATTTGCTTTGGCAAGAGAAAACACAGCAAACAAAGTTGCAAAAAGGATTGACACAACAGATAGTGTATGTTCGAGGCTCACAAAAAAGCCTAATGTTTCCATGAGTATAAGACAATTGCAAACAATATCAAGCACTTTTTATCCTTAGAGACAAGGTTTCATTGTAGTAGATCAGCTCACAACTTAATACTCCGTCGACCAAATGTCATTCCATAAAGGTGTCAGGCATTTGTATCTTTACGAGAGATGATAGGTAGGGATATCTCACCATCCCCTCGGAAAGCTCAAGTAGGTCACAAGAGCTTTATGGTCGAGGGAATACTATCTCTTCTCAAGGGAGCCAATGGTGAGTATCTTGAGGGCTTAAATCAATTCCGCTTGCACTGATGATTACCGCAACGTTCGGAGGTGGATCGGGTAGTCACTCTCTAGTTTGGTTCTTAGTAACTTTGAGGGACCAACGCCTTACGATCAATGTGACAAGCTACTAAAAGATTTAACCAATCCTACTAAGAGTATCAAACACTTCGCTCAATGTGAAAATCATTTCCACAAAGAGCTAGTACACCTCTTTTTAGTTTGGCACCACAAGGTAAGGCTGACGTCGGTTAGGACTTGGCTTTCGCCTTATCCCTTTTATATAGCAGTTCAAAGGAAAACTCCGCTTAGGGTCATCCCTTTTGGATGAAGCGCAATCCAAAAGTAGGCCCTTCTAAAGGAATAACTGAAATGTAAGCTCAAGCACGTCAAACAAATGTTCAATTGTCCAGTTTATAAGAAAAATAAGGTGCAACTAGATTAGGCACACACACGTTTGTAGTTGTCAATTATCCCTTATGAAATTGAAGTGTTTGGCATTCATGTCCATTATCCCTTAGAAAATTGAAGTGTTTTTGCAGTCATGTCCATTATCCCTTAAGAAAGCAATATGTTCCTAAGACTTAGATTGCAAAAAAAATGTTTTGTCCCTTAAGAAAGTAATATGTTCTTAAGACTTAGTTTGCAAAGATGATTTATTCAATTGTCCCTTAAGAAAGAAATATGTTTTCTAAGATTGCAAAGATGATTGTTCAATTGTCCCTTAAGAAAGCAATATATTTCTAAGACTTAATGCGATAGATTTGTCAATTTATTCAAAGCTCGTCCTACATGAACATGTTAGAGAAACCAATTTGCTATGTTTGAGTGATAAGAAGCTGCAACAAGTGATATTAGGTCCACACAAACTCAAAAGTTAGCAAGTGTTTGAAGTCATAGATTGAAGATGGGCCAATGAGTGGACTTAAAACATAGAACTCAAAAAATCTTTGAAATTATTTTACCACTATGTAGAGGACAGAAAAATATCAACTTAAAAAAAAACATCACCTGAATCCGAGTCCGTTTGTGAAAGTTATGAAGCTTGGAAGGTCTAAAAATGGTGGCGAGACAGAGACAACAGTGAGAAAATTAATTTTCTGGAAAATAGAGAATCTTGAGAAAAAAACAATTTCACCACAATGTAGATCACAAAATTCTAGCCTATTTAAAAAAAAAGCACTCAAATATGTGTCCGTATGACCAAGATAATGAGGTTTGAAAATTGCCTACTTGTCAAAATTGCTCAATGAAGAGGGGTCTGTCTTAACCCCCTCTAACTGATCCTTGGTCACTGATGTGACCTGCTGCTGAGATGAAAGAGCTTCTATTTTTAAAAAACTAAAATTAGTTTTTTAAAATTTTCTTTTTTTTTAATTTTAAGTTTTTAAATTTAGGAAAAGTTTAAAACTAAACTTTAAACTTTAAAAGTTTGAAATAGAATTTACACGCATGAGTTTCGATTTTTTTTTTTTTAAATTTTAAAAATCCAATGCTGCAGTACCTGTTGTACCCTGCACAAGTACGGCTGGTTGGCATCTTTTTAATTTTTAATTTTTAATTTGTTTTCTTTGTTTTTTTTTTTGTTTTTTTTTGGCTTTTGCTTTGATTTTTTTATTTTTAGTTTTTCTTTTTAATTTTGTCTTTTTTTAAAAAAACAAATTTTGAAAAAAAAACAATAAAAATATTTTTTTTTAGGAAACCAAAAAAAGCATTTTTTTACTTTTGTCCCTGCACAATGACTGTATGGCCTTAGGGGCGTGGCCGAGGTAAAAAAAAATTACTAGATTTTTACCTTCACCGAAATAGGCCAAATTATATGTTTTTCTTCACCTCTCGACCCTTTTGAATGCAACTGTGACCTCTGTTTTTGTCCAGAAATCTTCCTTCAAAAAATCATCTTTAGATCTCTCCATAAAAAAGAGTTAAAAACCTGTGAAATCAAACATATTGCATTGTTCTCTTTTGTCGAATGTGGATTGCTCAAATATATTGTGAAACCATGTTTGCAACAAGCAATTATAGGTAGTGTTTGTGCTCAAAGTGCTCAAGGGTGCTCAACGATGTGATAAATGCTCAATGCACTGTAAAGGATGCCTGAGAATAAATGATCGAAGAGGATTTGTGAAGAAGATGAGGGGGGTTTATATAGGTTTCAACAGAGATCGATCAACGGTCCAGATAATTTAGAAGAATCAATGAAGGAGATAAAACAAATAACCATGATGAATGTGCATACGACATGTGTCAATCCATAAGGATATTTTTATTAAGATTTGATTGAACAGATAACTCAACTTGTAATTTTATCTTTTTTGGAGTTCTAAAAATGAGACTGATTGTGCACATGAGTTAACATGATATTTTTAGAGGAATTGGAAGATAATTGAAATTAAATAAATAAATTTATTTAATTGATTGTGCATGATTTTCAAGAATAGATAAGATATGAAGATTTAAATAAATTAAACAAATAAATTGATTTAATTTATTTTGCGTGATGAAGGATAAATAAAATATGTGATTATATTTTATTTTTAGAAGATTTATTTTTAAAGGAAAAAGCAAATTAAATAAATAAATTTATTTAATTATTTGGGCAAGATTAGAGGACATAAAAGATTATAAATAAAATACTTGATTTTATTTATTTTTAGAAGATTGAGATAATTTAAATAAATAAATTTATTTAATTGTTTGCGCAAGATTAGAGGAATATGAAGATTATAAATAAAATACTTGATTTTATTTATTTTTAGAAGATTGAGATAATTTAAATAAATTTGCATGATTTATTTAAATTTAGAAGAATAATTGATTTAATTAAAAAATGTAAATTATTTAATTGTACATAAGAGGATTTGTGATGAACTAATTAAATAATGGGATTTATTTAATTAATGCGGACTTAAATTTTGAAAAAAGGATAATGATTTAATTAAATAATAAAAAATTATTTAATTTTGGAAGAATATAGCGGAATTTAATGAAATTAATTAAATAAAGACGATTTATTTAATTAATGTTGAATTTTAGAGTTTTGGAAGAATTTGATGAAATTAATTAAATGATTAGATTATTTAATTAATGTTGAATGCAGGTGATTAGACAGATTTGATGAAAATGCAAGTGATGTGACAACCTGGTCATTTTAGGGTATCTACAAATCCAGAAGACTTAAAAATTTTGTAGTCTCAGAACCTGACGAAATCAGCGTCATTGGAAAGAGGTCGTTGGCACAATCCTGACACAACTTGAACGGGCTCAAAAAGAGTTCATATGCAGAAGTTATGTGCAATCAAATGTTCAATCAAACAGGTGAATCATGTGTTCAAAAAGGTGAAAATTTTATTGTCTCAAATCCAAGAAAAAATGATGCCAAGTCGAAGAGCTTACAAGCAAGATATGGCCAGTCAAAGTTGAGGGTTGACCATGCTGAGTAGATAGTACAATGATGATGTCATCATGCTAACATGGCAAACATAGTGGCAATTGTTGGCATTGCGGATCCAGATGTTGACATGTGGCAAATGGCAACATCTGACTCAACAGATGACGTGGTAGGTATGAAGATGTGGACCAATCCAACATGACACGTGTCACTGATAGATAAATGAGTGAATGCCATGTGGCCTAATGATTGGGTGCCATGTGGCACATGTGGAGATTTGCTTGTTAAAAGGTTGGTTTGTAGGGGTCGAACCCCTGACCTCCTGCTTCCTATTTTGACTCTCCACCAAAAGACCTAAAAGTTTTGCAGTCTCAAAACCTGACAGAATCAACATCATTGGAAAGAGGTCGCTGGCACAATCCTGATGCAACTTGAATGGGCTCAAAAGGAGTTTGTATGCAAAAGTTATTTGCAGTCAAAGGTTAGGTCAGACAGGCGAATCATGCATTCAAAAAGGTGAAAATTTTTATCTCAAATCGAAGCAAAAATGATGCCAAGTCGAAGAGCTTGTCACCATGATTCTGACGCCACTCATTTCGCTTTGATCGGAGCTCATACGAGCAAGATATGGCCGGTCAAAGTTGAGGGTTGACCATGCTGACTAGACATCACAATGATGACGTCATCATGGTGACATGGCAGACATAGTGGTAATTGTTGGGTTGGTAGGTCCAGATGTTGACACGTGGTAAATGTCGACATCTGACTCAATAGATGACATGGCAGGTATGAAGATGTGGACCAATCCAGCGTGACACATGTCACTGATGGATGAATAAGTGAATGCCATGTGGCCCAATGATTGGGTGCCACATGGCACATGTGGTGATTTACTTGTTAAAAGGTTGATTTGTGGGGGTCGAACCCTTGACCTCCTGCTTCCTATTTTCACTCTCCACCAATATACCAAGCGGCTTTCATTGCTACATATACAAGCCTCCTTTCTATTTAAAGAATGATTATAGAAACAAATCCCTATAAAAGGGGGTTGGGTGGTTTGAACCCCCAATGTTGAGGAATGATCTAGGTGGATCCAGAAGACCTAAAGATCTTGCAGTCTCAGAACCTGACAAAATCAATATCGTTGGAAAGAGGTCGCTGACACGATCCTAACGCAACTTGAATGGGCTCAAAAGGAGTTCGTATGCAGAAGTTATATGCAGTCAAAGGTTCAGTCAAACAGGTGAATCAGGCTTGAAAAAGTGAAAAATTGATTGTCTCAAATCCAAGCAAAAATGATGCTAAGTCGAAGAGCTCGTCGCAACGATTCTGACACCGCTTGTTTCACCTCGATCAGAGCTCGTACGAGCAAAATATGGCCGGCCAAAGTTGAGGGTTGACCATGCTGACTAGACAGTACAATGATGACGTCATCATGCTGACATTGTAGACATAGTGGCAATTGTTGGCATGGCGGGTCTAGACGTTGACACCTGACAAATGGCAGCATCTGACTCAATAGATGACATGGCAAGTCTGAAGATGTGAACCAATCCAGTGTGACATGTGTCACTGACAGACAAATGAGTGAATGCCATGTGGCCCAATAATTGGGTGCCACGTGGCACATATGGTGATTTGCTTGTTAAAAGGTTGGTTTGTGGGGGTCGAACCCCTGACCTCCTGCTTCCTATATTGCTACATATATGGTGATTTGCTTGTTAAAAGGTTGGTTTGTGGGGATCAAACCCCTGACCTCATTGCTACATATACGGGCCTCCTTTCTATTTAAAGAATGATAATAGAAACAAATCCCTATAAAAGGGGGTCAGGTGCTTTGAACCTCCAGTGGAGAGGAATGATTTAGATGAATCTGGAAGACCTAAAAATCTTGCAATCTTAGAACCTGACGAAATCAGCATCATTGGAAAGAGGTCGCTGACACATTCTTAACGCAACTTGAAGGGGCTCAAAAGGAGTTCATATGTAGGAGTTATGTGCAGTCAAAGGTTCAGTCAAACAGGTGAATCAGGTGTTTGAAAATGTGAAAAATTAATTGTCTCAAATCCAAACAAAAATGATGTCAAGTCGAATAGCTCGTCGCCACGATTCTAATGCCACTCGTTTCACCTCGATCAGAGTTCGTACGATTAAGATATGGCTGGTCAAAGTTGAGGGTTGACCATGCGTACTAGACAGTACAATGATGACATCACCATGCTGACATGTTAGACATAGTGGTAGTTGTTGATGTGGCAGATCTAGAGTTTAACTTGTAGAAGATGGTGGCATTGAAGTCAGTAGATGACGTGGCAGGTCTTAAGATGTGGACCAATCCAGCGTGACACGTGTCACTGACGGACGAATGAGGTAATGCCACGTGACCCAATGATTGGGTGTCACATGGCACATGTGGCGGTTTGATTGCTAAAAGGCTGGTTTGTGGGGGTTGAACCCCTGACCTCTTTTCTATTTAAAGAATGATAATAGAAATGAATCCCTATAAAAGGGGGTCAAGTGGTTTTAACCCCTATTTTGGAATAATGATCCAGATGGATACAAAAGAACTACAAATTTTATAGTCTCAGAACCTGACAGAAACAGTATCATTGGGAAGAGGTCGCTAACATGATCCTGACGCAACTTGAAAGGGCTCAAAAGGAGATTGTATGCAGAAGTTATGTGTAGTCAAAGGTTCAGTCAAATAGGGGAATAGAGCATTCAAAAAGGTGAAAAATTGATTGTCTGAAATCCAAGCAAAAATGATGTCAAGTCGAAGAGATTTTTGCCACGATTTTGACGTCGGTCGATTTGCCTTGATCGAAGCTCATACAAGCAAGATATGGCTGGTCAAAGTTGAGGGTTGACCATGTCGACTAGACAATATAATGATGACATCAGCATGCTAACATGGCAGACACAATGCAGTTGTTGATGTGGTAGGTCCAGAGGTTGACACATGGCAGATGGCGGCATCTAAGTCAGTAGATGATGTGGTAGGTCTGAATATGTGGCCAATCCAGCATGACATGTGTCACTGACGGACGAATTATGTAATGCCATGTGGCCTAATGATTGGGTACCTGTGGCACATGTGGCGGTTTGATTGTGAAAAGGTTAGTTTGTGGGATCGAACCGTGCTATTTTCACTCTCCACCAATATACCAAGTGGCTTTCTTTGCTACATATACGGGCTTTCTTTCTATTTAAAGAATGATAATAGAAACGAATCCCTATAAAAGGGGGTTAGGTGGTTTGAACCCCTAGTGGGAATGAATGATCTAAATGGATCCAAAAGACCTAAAAATTTTGTAGTCTCAGAACCTAATGAAATCAGTATTATTGGAAAGAGGTCGCTGGCACGATCCTGATACAACTTGAACGGGTCCAAAAGGAGTTCGTATGCAGAAGTTATGTGCAGTCAAAGGTTCGGTCAGATAGGCAAATCAATCGTTCAAAAAGATAAAAAAATGTATTGTCTCAAATCCACACAAAAATGATGCCATGTCAAAGAGCTCGTCGCCATAATTTCGACGCCACTCGTTTCGCCTTGATCAGAGCTCGTACGAGCAAGATATGGTCGGTCAAAGTTGAGGGTTGACCATGCTGACTAGACAGTACAATGATGATGTCATTATGCTGACATGGCAAACATAGTGGCAATTGTTGGTGTGGCAGGTCTAAATGTTGACACGTGGTAGGTCCATAAGTTGACATGTGGCAGGTTTGAATATGTGGACCAATCCACTGTGACACGTGTCACTGACGGACGAATGAGCGAATGCTACATGGCCCAATGATTGGGTGCCACATGGCACATGTGGCGATTTGCTTGTTAAAAGGTTGGTTTGTGGGGGTTGAACCCCTAACCTCCTGCTTCCTATTTTCACTCTCCACCAATATACCAAGCAGCTTTCATCGCTACATATACGGGCCTCCTTTCTATTTAAAGAATGAAAATAGAAACAAATCCCTATAAAAGAGGGTCGGGTGGTTTGAACCCCAGTGGGGAGCAATGATCTAGGTGGATCCAGAAGACCTAAAAATTTTGCAGTCTCAGAACCTGACAGAATCAGCATCATTGGAAAGAGGTTGCTGACACGATCCCAATGCAACTTGAATGGGGTCAAAAGGAGTTCGTATGTAGAAGTTATATGCAGTCAAAGGTTCGGTCAAATAGGCGAATCAAGCGTTCGAAAAGGTGAAAAATTGATTGTCTCAAATCCAGCAAAAATGATGCCAAGTCAAAGAGCTCGTCGCCACAATTCTGACACCACTTGTTTTGCCTTGATTAGAGCTCATACAAGTAAGATATGGCTGGTCAAAGTTGAGGATTGACCATGCCAACTAGATAGTACAATGATGACATTAGCATACTGACATGATAGACACAGTGGCAGTTGTTGATGTGGCAGATCCAGAGTTTGATACGTGACAGATGGCGGCATCTAAGTCAGCAGATGATGTGGCAGGTCTGAAGATGTGGACCAATCCAGCATGACATGTGTCACTGACGGACAAATGAGATAATGCCACATGGCCCAATGATTGGGTGCCATGTGGCACATGTGGCAGTTTGATTGTTAAAATGTTGGTTTGTGGGGGTCGAACCCCTGACCTCCTGCTTGCTTTTTTCATTCTCCACCAATATACCAAGTGGTTTTCTTCGCTACATATATGGGCCTCCTTTCTATTTAATGAATGATAATAGAAACGAATCTTTATAAAAGGGAGTCGGGTGGTTTGAACCCCCAGTAGGGAGGAATGATCTAGGTGGATACAGAAGAACTAAAAATTTTGCAGTCATAGAACCTGACAAAATCAACATCATTGGAAAGAGGTCGCTGACAGGATCCTGACCCAACTTGAACGGGCTCTAAAGGAGTTCGTATACAAAAGTTATGTGCAGTTAAAGGTTTAGTCAAACAGGGGAATCAGGCATTCAAAAAGGTGAAAAATTAATTGTCTCAAATCCAAGCAAAAATGATGCCAAGTCGAAGAGCTTGTCGCAACTATTTCGATGTCGCTCATTTCACCTTGATTGGAGCTCGTACGAGCAAGATATTGCCTGTCAAAGTTGAGGGTTGACCATGTCGACTAGACAGTACAATGATGACATCAGCATGCTGACATGGCAGACACAGTGGCAGTTGTTGACGTGGTAGGTCCAGAGGTTGACACGTGGTAGATGGCATCATTTGAGTCAGCAAATGATGTGGTAGGTCTAAAGATGTGGACTAATCCAGTGTGACACGTGTCACTGACGGATGAATGAGGTAATGCCATGTGGCCTAATCATTGGGGTCCACGTGGCACATGTGGTGATTTGATTGCTAAAAGGTTGGTTTGTGGGGTCGAACCTTGCTATTTTCACTCTCCACCAATATACTAAGTGGCTTTCTTTGATACATATATGGGTTTCCTTTCTATTTAAAGAATGATAATAGAAAGGAATCCCTATGAAAGGGAGTTGGGTGGTTTGAACCACCAGTGGGAAGGAATGATCTAAATGGATCTAGAAGACCTAAAAATTTTGTAGTCTCAAAACTTGACAGAATTAGCATTATTTGAAAGAGGTCGTTGGCATGATCCTGACACAACTTGAACGGGCTCTAAAGGAGTTCGTATGTAGAAGTTATGTGCAGTCCAAGGTTCGGTCAAATAGGGGAGTCATGTGTTCAAAAAGGTGAAAAATTTATTGTCTCAAATCCAAGCAAAAATAATATCAAGTCAAAGAGCTCATCACCACGATTCCGACGCCATTCGTTTCGCCTTGATCGGAGCTCGTATGAGCGAGATATAGTCGGTCAAAGTTGAGGGTTGACCTTGCTGACTAGCCAGTACAATGATGACATCATCATGCTGACATGGTAGACATAGTGGCAATTGTTGGCGTGGCAGGTCCAGATGTTGACACGTGGCAAATGGTGGCATCTAACTCAACAGATGACGTGGCAGTTCTAAAGATGTGGACCAATCCAGCGTGACACGTGTCATTGACAGATGAATGAGTGTATGCCACGTGGCCCAATGATTGGCTGCCACGTGGCACATGTAGTGATTTGGTTGTTAAAAGGTTGGTTTGTGGGCGTCGAACCCCTAACCTCCTACTTCCTATTTTCACTCTCCACCAATATACCAAGCGGCTTTCATTGCTACATATACAGGCCTCCTTTCTATTTAAAGAATGATAATAGAAACAAATCCCTATAAAAGGGGGATCGGGTGGTTTGAACCCCCAGTGGGGAGGAATGATCTAGGTGGATCCAGAAGACTTAAAAATCTTGTAGTCTCAGAACCTGACGGAATTAGCACCATTGGAAAGAGGTCGCTGACATGATCGTAACGCAACTTGAATAGGCTCAAAAGGAGTTCGTATACATAAGTTATGTGTTGTGAAAGATTCGGTCAAATAAGCGAATCAGGCATTTGAAAAGGTAAAAAATTGATTGTATCAAATCCAAGCAAAAATGATGCCAAGTTGAAGAGCTCGTCATCACGATTTTGACGCTGCTCATTTTGCCTCGATCAGACCTTGTACGAGGAAGATATGGCTCGTCAAAGTTGAGGGTTGACCATGCCGACTAGATAGTACAATGATGATGCTAGCATGCTGACATGACAACCATAGTGGCTATTGTTGATGTGGCAGATCTAGAGTTTGACACGTGGTAGATGGCGGCATCTGAGTCAGCAGATGACGTGGCAGGTCTGAAGATGTGTACTAATCTAGCGTGACACGTATTTCTAATGGACGAATGAGGTAATGCCACATGGCCCAATGATTGGGTGTCACATGGCACATGTGGCGGTTTGATTGTTAAAAGGTTGGTTTGTGGGGGTCAAACCTATTGGTTCTTTTCCCAAACTGGATGCTTCCCAGTTATCCCTACAAGGTAGCCATCATTGATCAACATGATTTCTGGGCCAGGGGCCAACAGTACAGGAGATAGACCTTATAAATATCTCCTCTTCTTCTTTAGGCTCTGCAGAAGCAAGGGGGGTATTCCCTATTCAACATCCTTAAAATATGCATGTGAACTTACTGGGATGTTGACACAAAGCAGATAAATCCTCTCTTATGTAGACCAAAACTATGAAATAAGTGCAAAGGGGCTAGCTTTAGGCCTATGCTCAGTTGTGAGATAGAGGATTTTGGTCCTAAAACTACTTCTAATGTCCTAATGGTTTAAATGTGAAATTTGAATTTGTATTTTATATTTGGATGTAAGACAAGGGGTTTTGGATCATAACCTCAATACAAGACCAGACTGGTGCCTATCTCAGGGCTCGAAGTCAATAGACATACACATGTGAATGATTACCATAGACTTGAATCAATAACTAAGTTTCAAGGGGAGATTTTTTAGTGTCTGCCTTATAGATACTTCCCAAGACTGAGTATTTAGTCATTCATACTTAATGATATTTCTGTTGCAGCATACCTTTCCCAATGCTTAACCTAAAACATTTAATTTGTTCCTTGAACAAAGGTAAGAGATTAGACATTCAACACAGAAAATCCATGTCCCTGAATCCCAAATAACCCTTAGCTATTTAGATTCAAAAGAAAAGATGCCCACAACTTGGAGACAAATAACCAAACACATGCAACAAAGCATTTCTCATATAAAAACAACATGAAATCAATAAACTTATGCATAAAACATACAACATGATTCATAAACTCACAAGACACCAAAACAGAGCCACCAACAAAACTGTATCTTATTACTCCACCAAAATTTTGCCGAGTCTTCAACAACCCCCAAAATTGAGTAACACAGTTCTGATATAAACCTAGAACATGTACTCAACAATCAAGTACAATGGTTAACTCAAAATGCTGCTAGATACAATGCACCATCAGAATGGCACCCAAAACATTCAATGCAGCTGTGAGAAGAAGAGGAAAGGGTAGGTGGGTTCGGGACACAAGCCGTCGACTGAAAATTTTCACCCTTAATTAGGTAGTTGACCTGTCAATCAAGACCATGACCCTGCAAATTTTGCCATTAATGGCCAACCTACCCGCAACTTCTAGAAATACAATGGCTGTGTGCTTTGCAATTCTTCCCACCTGAAATATGACTGCAGATACAAAGAAATCCCTCCTATTTTGAAAATTTGAAACAGGCCATCGATTTCCTCCTTATCTCCAAGATCAACGGCCTCAAATCACACATTCACCATGAAAATCTACATCGGCACCATCGAAAAGTCATCCACCAGTGAGATCGCGCCACATAAGCACCCTTTTTCTATCGCTGACTTTTCCCTCTTCCATCAGCCGTCGGAAAGACCCTGGAAGTGCTCGCCGATAGGCATTGTCTTGTTGACGAGCCATTGTATCAACATTTGCATTTGTGGTTGTACATATGAGATTGTATATACATACAATCACCTGCATACAAAGGCAGACCCTAAATCTTCATAAAACAAAATGCAATTGCTATCGGGTCCAGGCTTTGTATCTAACACCCTCTTGTATATCTCCTTGTATATTGCATATACAATGCGCAATATACAACCCACGGACCCCAGCCTGAAATCCACCAGAACACATTTTCCTTTCGCATCCGGGTTGTATGTGTGCCCTTTGTATATTGCATTGTATATCGCACATACATACAACCCACGGAACATACAACCGCGCAGGCCCCACCATGCTTTTGAAACTTTGACTTTAACCATACCCGCTTGTATATTTCCCTTGTATCTTCACTTGTATGTCTGATTGTATATTGGGAACATACAATCCCAATATACAATCCACGGATTTCAACCCTCTCACAAATGCAGCAAATTTTTTGGCCACGTCCGCCCTTTGCACCTGCCCACTTGTATATTCACTTGTATATGCAGTTGTATGTATGAAACAACATACAATGCAAGATACAAAGAAATGCTTTGACTTTTCAACTCTGCCTTTGTATGTATGCCCGCCAGGCCCGATTTGATAAACTTTGACGTCCAGGACTTGTATATTCTGCATTGTATGTTCAATTGTATTTGTCACATATACATACAATCCCCCTTGTACACCTGTGGGCCCAACCACCATTTCAACCCGATTGGAACATTTCTGAGATCCGCATTGTATATTACCGATTGTATATCAAATATACAACAACAACATACAAACTTTTACATACGAGCACAGAATATTCCAGGAATCTGCGATGGAATCTACCTTTTTTACCTCCAAAAATGCACCCGAATATCACATACAAGCCCGACATGCATACAAAGATGCATACAACTATTTTTTCACCTTTTGAAAGGCCGATTGAACACCTTTTTTAGGTCAGGCGTTGTACATATGCATCTACACATACAAAGACACATACATGCAACGATACATACAATAGATTTCACCACCGCATAAAGGGTTTTTTGGACTTAGCATTTTTTCTTTCTTTTTTAGCATGACGGGAGAAAGCAGTAATGCAAATGCAAAGGGGCTGGTCAACCTATGAGTGCTAAGGCATGAAAATACAACTTAAGCGACCGAGAACCCGCTACAGGAGGCCAATGACAAAATAGAAGATACAATGCATGATTTCGAGGGAAAATAAAACCTAACGCATTAAGAGTTTGAGAGAATGAAAATATAGTCTTGCAAACTCGACTCAAAACCCTAACCCTAGGTGGGCACCAACATTGGCTCCGACTTGGGACGTGTAGGCGCAAGGCTGCAGCGAGAACCAGACCACTCTGGGATAGACCAGGAGAAACGCAAAATGCAAAACATCACCGACTATACAAGGTATGTACAAACTATTCACACCTAATTTACAATGTGCACACAAGATATTCATTCATGAGAAGTAAGGTTTTAGGAACTGACCGTGCACAGGCAATTCCAGTAGTTCACCATTTAGGGCTGGAGAAAGTAGGAATCTTCTCCATGAATATTGCTGATTTGATATGAGCCCATCCATAAGGGCTCAAATTTATTATGCTTGCCCTTATCCTGGCTCTTTTCTTTCCAAAGAAGGACCAAGTCACTTATCTAAAACTTCCTTTCTATAGCCCTTTTATCAAACAAATATTTCACCTTTTATTGTTTCTTGATATTTATCTTTTGTGCTTCTCTTCTAATTTCATCCAATGCAACCAGTTGATTTATCCTTTTATTCATTGAATCCTCAATCTCTTTATCATTTTCTCGTATGAATCTATAAACTGGCAAGAGATTATTCACAGGTAACTTAGCTGGTGCGCCATACACTAGCTCAAAAGGTGACCTTCCAATTGCTTTCTTCACTATTATCTAGTCAGCCCATAGTGCTATCTTTAATTTTGAATCCCATGCCCTTTTGTTCTTGTCTACCATCCTTTTGATGACTTTCATAAGGCTTCTGTTACTTGATTCTACCTAACCATTCCCTTGTGGATGATATGGTGATGCATATGACAAATCAATCCCATAGTTGTTGCAAAAATCAACAAACTCACCAGATCTAAAGCACATGGCATTGTCTGTGACCACTTTGACTAGCACTCCAAATCTGATAATAATGTGTTCCAAAATGAAATCCATCACCACCCTGCTTGTAGCTTTCTTAGTTGGAATGGCTTCAATCCATTTAGTAAAATAGTCAGTAGCGACCAAAATCCAACTATGTCCTCCACTTGATCTTTCTGAAATTTCCCCTATAAAATCAATTCCCCATTGCTAAAATGGAGCCTCCATAGTTACAGTTCTAAGAAGTAATGCACCTTCATACTTAAGTTTTCCTGAGAATCTTTGACAGGGATCACATTTTCTTACCATCTTTTGTGCATTTGAGAAAAGGGTCAGCCACCAATAGCCTGCTCTAAGAGTTTTTTGAGTTGTCATGGCAATGTAGTGTCCACCGCACATTCCTTTGTGCATGTCATTTAAAATATTTGTAGCTTGATTTTAATCCACACACATAAGTATCACACCATCAAGATTCTTCCAATATAATTCTCCTTGAATAATTATGTATTTAATAGCATGTAACTTTAAGGTCCTTTTTTGACTATCATTGAGATGGGAAGGACAATTCAAATTCTACAAATAATACACAATATCCTTGTACCATTTAGACTCTGACATGTTAACAACTTCATCCTGAACTACATTTACTTAGCATGCTTCCAAATTTGACTGTGTCATCATCTTAGCCAAACCCCATCCCCTTACCAATTTTGTAATTTGTATCTCAATGTTAAATTCTTGTAAGTTGTTAATCCACCTGCATCTTCTTCCTGTTACTTCCTGCTGAGTGAAAATGTCCTTAACTGCTGCATGGGGCACATATGCAACTATCTGAAAGCCTACTAAGTATGTGTTGTGTGGTTACACAACACGCCCCATTTTGACTTGACAAAACAGGGACCCAACCTTTTTGCTTGGCTTGGCTTGTGTTTTCTGTTTTCTGGCGGTCTGGTAAAAGTAAGTCATGCAGATGACCCTGATAGGGAAGCTGGGCTAAGTAATCATCATGAGGTAAATTTTTTGAACTTCATATTTCATATAAATAACCTCATGGTTGGAAAGAGTACAAAATTTCATGTAGGTTTGTCTTTTGGATCACCCTGATATTCTTTAGGGAACGAAAGTTATGGTGAGTCAAAGTCCTGGTCAAACTTGATATTCCGAGGGGGGGGTCATATTTCTTAATATCAGTCATCTTAAGAAAGATCACCCTGACCCAATTTTATCACCTGATAATCATTTATCTGGAGATCTGAACGTCAATTTTAAGTGATAGAGGTATTTACCCATAGGTTAGCTTCATATATTTTGTGGGGGTCATATTTTCAACATCACCTGATATTCTAAATATCACCTGATATTCCAAATATCACCCTATCTTCAAATGTCACCCTATCGCAAAATATCACCCTGCAACCAATATGCTGATGACGTCATCCAATCCTGATAAACAAAAGAAATCACCCTGATGATGACGTCATATTCCTTTTACCTCGCGGAGGTATATAACCAACATTGACCCTTTCTACATAACATGACGATGATGTCATAGTGCTTGAATCAAGTCATTACCTTGATGACATCATCCTGATATTCTGAGAAAAGGTCATTTTAGTTTCGGGGGGTCATGTCTCAAACATCACCTGACATTTTAAACATGAACCAATGTTTGAATATCACTTGATATTCTCAAACATCACCCGATGTTTTCGCATAAGTTTTCCTGCCAAAGGTGGATGATCATATTACACATAGGGGGTGATATTCTGAATATCACCTGATATTTCAAATATCACCCGATCTTCTGAAGATCACCCCACTCCTCTTGCCACATAACATTTAATGCGCATAAATGCAATAGGTGGTTCTCGCCAATTACGAACATGATCTAAACACCTGGCAATGCCCATAGATTTATGACAGAAGATCAATGGTTATAATCGAATTTGCCTTATGTTGCCCTAATTTGCCCTAATAATGAGGATAAAGTGAATTCACAGTCATTTTACATTTACCTTGCGATAAAACAAGTTTTTATAGTGCAGACGTTCAAATCCTCATACGACCTACCTGCGGACACGCACGACTTGTAGCAGAACAGGACACGTGATTATTGCTGGTATCTGAATCTCTTTCATATAATCATCAGTATAATTAAGGAGATAAGCATTATAAAGTAAGTAATTAAAATCCTCCTGCTGTCATTTTCTGCATGTCCAGGTAGTGTGCTTTTCCACTGGTTTGAAGTTATATGTTATGCATATTATGATGAAGTGATGATTAATGAATATAATGTGCATCATGTCGTGAAGATATAATGTTGTATGCATGTATGTGAAGTATTGTATGGTAAGGCTGGTCCTGTTTATTGCAAGAAACCATGGAAGACAAGAGGTTGAACAAGTCTGAAGCTGAATTTCTTAAACCTATGTTTGCTCAACCTGAGGGTGTACGGTTCAAATATGACGTCACCACAAATACACAACAGGGAAACACAGATCTAGTTGCATGGTCATCTAGAATGCATGATGATTGTGTCGAGAATGTGGACTGCAGCTGGATTTCCTTATTCTATGGAGGCTACAGAGTTGATTATTGAATGTGCCAGAAACTACAACCCACAGACAAGGAGAATAGAAAAACATGGCCAGGTTTATGCAGATCTGTCCATCAAGGGGATTGCAACCACTTTTAATTTGCCATTGCGAAAGAAAGTTGTCAGCGTGGATTTGAAGAAATTGCAAGTTGAATATGAAAATAACAAGAAAGCTGCTAGGAAAAGGATGTATCAATGGAGGGCAAAGAACAGTCCTTACACTGCCTCCGCCAAATTACCAATGCACCTGTATAAGTTTGATTTTGATGATGAATACCAATATATGATAGCCAAACTCAGCAGAGTGACAGGCCAGCCTAATGCTGGAAGTTTCAAAGATTGGATGTATTGGGTTATCCTAATGTGTCTTTATATAGAGAATAAGCCATTATGGGCTAAAATGATAAGTGATGCCATAAATGAGCAGCACATGAACCTAGGAGGCCTGGAGTGTTCATTTTATATTACTTCATATGTGGTATACTCATGTACTTATAAAGGTACATTCAATGCACTTACAACAGTAGGAAGGATCGGTGGTAGTACAAATGATGCACACATATGGGATCATTATCCCCAACTACAAAGAAAAAATTATCTTCAAGATTACAAATTAGTGAGTGATGCATTTTCTATGCATCTAGTAAGGACAATGGAAGAAGATAGGACTAAAATACTAAGCATGGAAGGTCAAGAAGTCATATACAGGCATGGTGCCTGGTTTATACAATATATCACCTTCTCTTACATCAGAATAGAGGGCTTTACAGGATAGCCCCTCATGCTCCCAAGATATCCCACTGATGCAGTTATTTTGATGGAGTTCATGAGACAAATATCCACAATACTAGATGCTTACAAAGCAAATAATAAGATTCTACCAGTATTGTTTCCAGTAACAATGGGTTGGTACATATGCCAAGATTCTGAAAACATCAAGAAGGCCATAGCTAGTCTGGGCATGATGAAATTACAGCCATTCCCATTGGCAAGATCATATGACCCATATGGGAGGATTTAGAAAATCATGGGGAAGCCCATCCATCAGAAGCACTTGGAAGATTTCTGGACCGATTGTGAGGATGAGGCTGAGGCTAGAAGAAGAAAATATCAAAGGCTAACTCTCAACCAGATCAGAACATTTGATTATATTCCAGTGCCCGTGCAATTAAAAAGGGATGATGGAAAAATAATAGCAGATGAATATGAAGAAAAGAAGATATATAATGACACAATCTCAGGGCCTGATCTTACATAGCCTGAGGATATCTCATTAGAACAATTTACAGGTAGGATGCTGCAGCTAACCCACTCTTGGGTAAATGAACAAATAAATGCATTGAAGAAGAAGGGTGTAGCCCTTACGGTTGACAATAAGAAGAGACAGGAGATTCCTGACAATAAATATGATGACTTTCTGATTGAAAAGAGGAAATCTAGAGGGGAAAGAATGCCACCTCAAGAACAAAGAAAGAGACCCCCTAGAGGTAAGAAAATTGATAACGAATCTAAAGGGGTAATAGTTGAAAGAATAGTTATAGCAATAGAGGATGCATCTGCATCAGGATAGGCAGCAGCCTCATCAACACCGCCTCCCATGGATAAACAGAAGGCTAAAAAGATCCAAAGGCTAGCTGTGGAAGCTGCTAAAACATATGAGGAGGGTCAAGCATCACAAAAGCAAATGGAAAAGGATGTTCCTCTTAATGAAGAACCTGAAGAGGAAGACCCTATGCCCCTCATTAGAAAAAGAAAAGCACCTCAAGTGATGGCATCCACACCTAAGAAACTAAGAACATCCATGAGAGGTGAAATAAAGCATGACCCCATAGTATTGAGGGGATCTGGTGGTGAAGTATTCAGAAAAGAATTGCAACATAACGTGCCACTTCCCACCATTGTTCAATTCAAGACTGAACAAGCTGAAGAACAAATGAAAGAAGCCTCTAAGCCAATTCAAAGTGGTCCTGTCTCACTTGAAGAGACAGTTGACTTATCTAATGATGAGGTAGTAAAGATGTAGCCTCTCAACAAATGGAAACCTTTGCTGCTAACACCTGCATAACTCCACAAGGACTCCATCAGTACAGGTGGCTGTGTTAGAAGAACTGAAGCATGTGGAATAGGAAAGGAAAGGAGCCCATAAAGGATTGCACAACAAATAGGGCTTGATGAATTGGTTGGTTAGGTAACTTGTCTTGTAGTGATCGATCTAACATACAGAGAGGATGTAAGTCTTGAACATCAAGCAGGTGCACCTGATAAAGCAAAAAATATTGAGAAAGTGAAGCTAGCAGAAATGGAAGGCCATACTTTAGATATGGGCCAACAACAACCAGATATATCTAATGAGCCCAAAATAGTTGAAGTCCAAGAAAAGGATGGGAATGACAAGGCCATATTAAGTGAAGAAGTACCCCAGACTCAAGAAGCCTCTGGTGAAAAGGACACATCAGGTCAGGATGACCTAAAAACTCAAGAGGTAGATACTATAGGTGCAGAGCATAATGTGATGCAAGATCAGGTAGATGCACCTAAGACAAATACCATGACATCCACAGATGCAAATGTGCCTCATAATGAGGAAATTACCAAAGGGGATGAAACAAAAAAGGATGAAGTACAGGACCAATTACAGGATCATCATGTGGATGCATCGCAAGATCCTCCACCACAAGAAGAAGTTCCTCAACAGGAGGAAGTACCCCAGGATCACCCTCATGAAGAACATCATGAGGAGGAAATAAGGAAGTCACCATCTCCATCAACAATAGATGCAGTTACTGGAGAATAGGGTGATCATGATGATGATGATGGATGACAAGGATCCGGAGACCAAGTTCCTCTATGGCTTGAGAATGAAATAGGTATGGAATCAGGTTTTGAAATCCAAGAGTTTGATGTGTCAACACTATTTTCAAAGACCATCATGAAGCCAAAGAGGAAGGCTAGGTTAACCTTGGCCATAAGAAGAGATCCTGCTATGGGCAGAAGGACTGCTCAGGTAGCACTTCCCTAGGTTGAAAAGGAGAAAGGTAAGATCACCCTGGAAGATTCCAGATCATTACTGTTGATTTAGGGTTTGCCAATGAAGACTAGGAATCTCAAGAGGGAAAAGATATAATTGATTCTTTAACCCAAAGGGTAAAGAAGGAAAAAGAGAAAAATAAGCAGCATAAAGAGCACATTGTTCAGCTGCATACCTATATAAAAGGGTTAATTAACCCTGATGATACTTCAAATTTAGAAGCAGTCCCATTGACTACAATTTCTCAGGAAGAGGTCAATAAGTTGGACCTTATGAAGCACGAATCAGTAATAATGAGAAAGTGGATGGCATCCGCACTCAGTGGCGCTGAAGAAGTAGTGAAGGCCTCTTTGCAGAGGTGGAATTCTCTAAGTATCTCTAGAAGGAAGGTTGATAAATTGCAAATGGAGGCCGGGAGAAGGTCATTCCAATTAGAGAAAGTCTTGAGTGCTTTGGTTGAAATAAAGAGGATTAATCCTCAGGTTCTAATAAACAAACAGGTGTTGGATAATAATACCGCCATGCTTGTAGATATCTGGTATAAAGATATCAAGTTTGAATGCGATGTATTAAAGAGATGCAATAGAAAATTAAGAGACATCAGCATGAAGCTGCATGACATGATGTCATTTGAAGCAGAGATCCTGGAGGCCCTAGAGGGGAAAGTAGAAGGAAAGGTTGAGAATCAAGATGCAGATTTTGCTATAAAGGCTCTACATAATAACTTCGATCTGATAGCTGATGACCCTCTTAACCACCTAACAGAAGAAGCCATGGACAAGATCATGAGGATCAAGGTCAGGGTGGAGAATTACAATGAAACATCAAGTAGCAGGAGAAGCAAATTGGAGGCTCTTCAAGATAAATATCAGGCCCACAAGCATGCCATTTCCAAGGCAAAAACTCAGGATGGTGCAGAAGTTGAAGGAGTGGTGGGAGTATATGAAAATGTCAAGATAATCATGCAGGCCCATATGCAAAGCAACGTTCATCAGTATGATGAAGATACGGGAAGTGATGATCCTGATGCTCCTAATGATGAGGATGAAGAACCTGAAGAATGAAGAGTAGATGAAGATGCAATACCAAAGAAGGCATAGGCATCCGACATTTAGAGAAAATAAGTAATTCAGATGGTTGCTAGCTGGCAACCTGTGCCACGTGAAATGTCAACTAAGTCAAAGATAAATATCCACCGTAGATCTAAATAGATACATCTTGATCGTAGATCATGTATAACCGCTCCCTCACCTTGTTCTAGAAAAGGTGCAGGGATGCTTTGTTTTGAACATTCGAAGCTTAATTGAAATTTGTTTACTGAAGTATCAGGGCTTATTTCAAAGTTATTGTATATGTACATGTTTTTGCATACTTAATGAAAGAGAAGACTATTTTGATTACAAATCATCGTAAATTCTGAGTAATCTATGTCTGAAGTCTTGATATATGCTTTGATTTGCTACGTCCCTTGGAGTGCTCATCTGTCTGCATATATTGTCTTCATTCATCATCCTTTGAAGTTAGCATCAACTATATCTAGCTGTGGAACATCCCAGTGAACATATGGTTTGATTTCTTCTTTTTCATGACTATATCAAGTATGTATGTGGCTCAATAGCTGAAGATTCATCATAATTTGAAGTATTTGTTTATCTTTCTTTTAATTTCAGAATAGTTCACCATCATAATTGCAAATAATAGATAATCAGAAGTAAAATCCATGAAATATGCAGAGACCTCGTAGATACTTGAAGATTTATAGCATATTTGAAGTTAAAGCATGTACAATTGATAAATCTCATGCAAAGATTTGAGAATAGACACACTATTTGTAAAAATATCTTGTGCAAATAACCTTCTATGTAGCATCTTTACAGAGACAAAATCTTTCTGATGAACTAATGTAAGGCCCCTGAATGGAAAACAGCAACTCACATCAACCATTGAGTAACATCAGTTGATTAAGAACTAATCCACGGAGACTTGGGATCATGAATTCTTTGAATTCATAGTATCTTTCAAGATGAGTAAAGGTTGATGTGTAACTTTTATTCTATGTTTGTTTATGACTAACATCATGATCAATAGTATGGCCTGAAGCTTTTGACTGCCCTAACCAATGCGTATGCCTACTTTTCCATGATATCATATTTCAATTCAGTTGTTTGTAATGACATGTTAAAGAAAGCAATGGGTTGCTCAAAACCATCTTCATTCTTCTGTAATAAACATGCAACAATAGTGTGAAAAGAGGCAAATGAGAACAACTGAAGTGGCCTAGAAAAATTAGGAGATCTCAACACAGGAGCTATCTTTATAGCCTCTTTGATGTTCTAAAATGATCTAGTTGCTTCACTTTCCCATCTGATAGTTTCACCCTTCTTCAACATTTTAGAAATATCCTTTGTAATCTCTGCAAAGTTGGGAATGAATCTTCTAAGAAAGACTGAATGCCTTTCACCATTTTAGGAATTTGGATTCTATCAATTGCAGCAACCCTTTTAGGATCAATCCTGACTCCATCCTTGGAAGCAATGTGTCCCAATAGTTTTCCTTCTACTACCCCAAAAGTACATTTCTTTGGGTTAAGTGAAATGCCATATTCTAATGCCCTAATAAAAATTTGTTCTAGATGCATGCAATGTTGCTCCTCCTTTTTTGAATAAGCAGTTAAGTCATCCTGATATACGACCAAAATTGAGTCAATCAATCCTACAAAAGCAACATCCATAGCCCTTTGAAATGTAGCACCTGCATTTGTTAGTCCAAATGGCATTCTTACATATACATAAGTCCCCCATGGAGTGGTGAAGGTAGTCTTGTATTGTTCAGATTCTTTTACCTTCACCTGATTATATCTTGAAAATCCATCCATCATGGATAAAAGCTCACAGCCAGTTACCTTCTGTAACATAGCCTCCATGTTAGGCAGTGGATAATTATCTTTTAAAGAAGATACATTCAAATTTTTGAAGTCCACACAAAGTCTTATATCACCATTTTTATTTCTAACTGGAACAAGATTGGACATCCAAGTTGAGTGTCTGATAGGCACAATTATTCTAGGCTCCCTAAGCTTTACAAGCTCTTCCTGCATTTTTGGAGCCAAAGTTGGGTTAATAGGTCTTTGTTTCTATCTGAATGGATTAGCTCCAAGCTTCAAAGGAATCTCATGCTGGAATAAGTCTTCTCTATAAGCTTTTAGGTCCTCATATGACCATGCAAAGACATGCTTATATTCTTTCAATAATGTAATCAATGTACTCCTAATGTGTGGCTTGAGCTGTTTGCCAATATATACCCTTTTGGGGGCATGGCATGTCCGCAAGTTTATCTCCTCCAAGTCATTCTTGTTTGTAGGGGATGCCTTTGTAACAAACTGGTCTCTATTGTCAAATGCTCTTCTAAAGCAACTAGCCCTCTAGGGATTTTATGTGTTTTAAGTTGAATTACTTCTTTCCCCAAAAGAGTTTCTTTTCCATTCACAACTTCTACAAAGTTCTGAAAATCAATCTCCTGGTTCTCATATTCATCTATGCAGTGTATGAACCTCAACAAATCTCTATCATCATCAAACACCTTCCAACTGCATATATTATCTGGTACTGTAGGTCTAATTTTAACTTCAACATTTGTAACATCAGACAGAGTGACATCATCCGACCTTATGGCCACATTAGCTAGAAAGTCTGCCATGACATTCTTTGATCTTTCTATGCAATTTATTGAAAAAGAATCAAATAATTCAATTGTGTCCCATATAGTATGCTTATACTGTTTTAACCTCTTATTTTTTGAAGCATAGTTATCTCTCACCTGGGAAACAATTAATTCTAAATCTCCAAACACTTTTAGCATCTTAATCCCATGCTTCAAAGCAACATTTAATCCTAGTAGCAGAGCTTCATATTTTGAAATATTAGTTATGCGGACAAACTCTAGCAGGAAAGAGAATTTCAGAAGCTTACATGCTGGAGACAAAAACACAACTCTAGCACCAAAACCTTCCTTTGAACAAGATCCATAAAAATACATAGTCTAGAGACCCTATTGGTCAAGTTCTTGAATGTAAAAATCTCTCCCTTCATTTCCTCGATCATCTGAGACAATTCTGAAATTCTCACAATTAGTATCCACAAAGCATATATGCTCTTTTGAATCTTGATCTTCAACAATTTTTGGTGACCTCTCTTCTCTGACCAGTTTGACATCTCTACCATTCATTGGGATCATAGCATATGATAAATCTAATTGCATACTTCCTCCAACCAATGCTACCCATCTTCTTGACAACAGCATACCATACTATGGCTTTATATCAACTACTGTTATAGTACTCATGATATTTCCACAGTCCATGATAAAATCAAATGTATGCTTCTGGAAAGACTGTGTGGCTTTTTTTGCATCGATGTTTCAGATCACACTCGATGCAAAAAAAGCCACACAGTCTTTCCAGAAGCATACATTTGAACTACTATTATGTTCATTCTATAAGTTTTTTCTGGATATGCTACTAGCATAAAATCCACATCCTTCATGATTCCTATAACTGGTACCTCCCTAGCATCCATTGCATAGCATTTTCCACATGCCTTATCTATTTTCAATCCAGCTTGTTGCATGATAGCCAGAGGCATAATATTTGTTGATGCTTCTGAGTCAAGCATACAATTCTTGATTACTTTTCCATTGATAACAAGGGAGACATAAAATGGTTCAACCTGTGAAGGGCATTTTGTCATTATCACCCCCAGATAGAATTCAGGAACCTCATCCTCATCAATACACAAGGCTTGTTTCTTACCCTGAGTCTCAACATTCTGCTCGGCTTGACAAGCTACTCCTGAAATTAGGGACAATGCTTTATTCCTTAATTCTTCAACTTTCATCATCTCCATCAATGGAACAAAGACCTTTATGTGGGATAAAACCTAAGTTATGTCAAAGGGAGCATAATTTTGTCTAACAGTTGTAGCTTGAGCCGTGGTTTTATTCTTATCCTGAGATGATCCAACCTTAATTTTAATGGCCTTCTGACTATCATCTATGACCTGAGAATTCTTATTTTGATCCTCATTTTGGGGAACTTCAATTTCTAGTCCTTGAGAATCATGACTTGGTTTTTGCTTAGAAATTTTCTTATTATTGTTCCATCACGTCTTGTGTGGTTCAACCCCTTTATGATTATGCACTGGTTGATTCACAATGGTGTCTTCCGATTGACGTGTATCACCTACCTGATCCTTACCTCTAAGGTTATATTTGCTCTTGACCTGAGCCACTGCTACAACTATGAGAGCTCTAATCTCTTCATCAGAAGGCCTTCTCAAGTTATTCAAAAAGATGCGTGATTCCTGAGCATAAGCATAGTTATCTTCATCATCCTCATCATAGGAAATCTATTATCAGACCTGAGTCCCATAATTTGTGCTTTCATCAGCATCGTAAGAAGAATACTCCCTATTTGTGAACAACATATTGACACTATCATCCTCCAGACAATGTGGCTCATTGCATTCATCATAGGCAACATCATTATTATACAAAGATTGAGAAATCATACATTGTGATTGTGAGTGAGGCATTTGACAGATTATGCACCATGGGGTATCATCAACAATGTTAACAGCCTTCTTCAAAGGATCGGGAGTCTCCTTAACATTCTAAGTTCTTTGATTAGTGTTGCTCTTTGGGAGAATGGGTTTACCATTATGCCAATTAGTGTTATATGGCATATCATGCAATGATGGTCTCTTCTCTTGTCTTTGGTAAACCTACCTTTCGAAACCTATCCCCTTTTCATTTTTAGCAAGTCTATAACTTAGGTCCTTAACAATAGTTGTCAACTTATCTAATTTCTCTTCAGAAGTAGATGCATTACCTTGAGTACTTTGAGACTTATTCAGATTTTGCAAAATCTTTACATCATCCCTTCTATTTATCTTACCAGATGCTTTCCTATTATTTTCAATGTTAGTTACAATTCTAAAAGCATCCCTGAGGCTAGTAGGACCCTTATCTCTTAACCCATAAGTTGTTTTAGCATCAAAAGAATCTATGTATAGTACCATGCACATTGGTTCATTAGGCCTCATGTGAAGTGGTAATTTGTTCAACACTCTAGTGAACCTAGCATTAAAATCTGCAACTTGCTCATTTGACCCCTTACTAATACTAGTGAACTCATTAATAAAAAAGCTTGGATCAGTCTTATCACCATATTGTTCTTTAAAAATCCTTCTGAAGTCATCCCATGATGATACACTCTGGTCAGGCAGACTTTTATACCACTCTTTGGTTTCATCAACTAAGGACTGCATAAACAATTTCATAAAAACATCTTCATGTTCAACCTCAAATTTGTCCATAACATTCTGAAAGGCTTTCAAATGATCTTCCCTGACACAACATTGTTTCCTGAAAACTTTGGTATCTGAAGCCTTACATGTTTATCAATGGGATTTGGGTAACTAGGAATACCATTAAAAACTAGCTGCCTGAATCTATCCAACTGCATAGGCTGTCTACCAAACTAATTAACATTTGCATTCCTATTAGCATTCTAATTTCTCACATTGTTCAATGGTATCCTAACATTGTTTGTACTTTATCTCTGATCATTCTATTGATTCTGAACTTCATTTTTTTGCTAGTTTCTCAGCACATTTGCATTATCAAGGGTGGGAACTGTATCATGTTGAGCAATTTTTAGAGCTTGCACCCTTTGTCTCATATCATCTCTAATCCTCAAAGCCTGCAATATTCTAATTCAGCCCTCAAGCTCTTGATTTCTTCAGCTAATTCTTCATCTTTAGGCATAGAAGAAGATGGTCCCATTCCATTTTGGTCATCATCATCATCCCTTGGGGACTCAGTTTCTTCAAATCTATGAGGAGGATCTAAGAAAAGGCGTTCCTAAAACACCTCTGATCTCATTCTCAATCTATCACCTTGTTGTCTTTCATATACATCCTGAATTTCAGCCTCTGTGTTTGAAAAATAAGGTGTCTGCTGCTCTGAAGATCCAGGATTATCTTGGGTATTATCATTGTTTCTAAGGCTGGGAGAGAACCTTCTTGACTGGCTTGAACGGTCCCTTTTTTCCTATACATCATTTTTCTAGGTAATTCTTCAAGCAAAGGATTATGCAGGGATCTTCTCCCTTGCATACAAAATTCACTTTACTGGTTGGGAGATTTGTTCAGAGTCGCCACCTACAACTAGGAATTAGTTTTTTTTTAAAACCAAGGTTTTTACACAAAGCATTCCCCAGTGGAGTCGCCAAATCTGTTGCGACTCGGATGGTCGAGAATTCACTAGGGCTGTCAAGATAACACTTTCACATCAAGTCCCCAGTGGAGTCACCAAATCTGTTGGTTCTTTTCCCAAACTGGATGCTTCCCAGTTATCCCTACAAGGTAGCCATCATTGATCAACAGGATTTCTGGGAAAGGGGCCAATAGTACAGGAGATAGACCCTATAAATATCTCTTCTTCTTTAGGCTCTGTAGAACCAAGGGGGGTATTCCCTATTCAACATCCTTAAAATATGCATGTGAACTTACTGGGATATTGACACAAACCAGATAAATCCTCTCTTATGCAGACCAAAACTGTGAAATAAGTGCAAAGGGGCTAGCTTTGGGCCTATGCTCAGTTGTGAGACAGAGGATTTTGGTCCAAAAACTACTTCTAATGTCCTAATGGTTTAAATGTGAAATTTGAATTTGTATTTTATATTTGGATGTAAGACAAGGGATTTTGGATCATAACCTCAATACAAGACTAGACTGGTGCCGGAGTCAATAGACATACACATGTGAATGATTACCCTAGACTTGAATCAATAACTAAGTTTCAAGGTGAGATTTTTTAGTGTCTGCCTTACAGATACTTCCCAAGACTAAGTATTTAGTCATTCATACTTGATGATATCCCTGTTGCAGTGTAGCTTTCCCAATGCTTAACCTAAAACATTTAATTTGTTCCTTGAACAAAGGTAAGAGATTAGACATTCAACACAGAAAATCCATGTCCCTGAATCCCAAATAACCCTTAGCTATTTAGATTCAAAAGAAAAGATGCCCACAATGGTGCAGGAGCACCCGCACATGATCAGGATATAGGTCCACATGATGACATACATGATCAGGATATAGGATAATTATCAGCATGATGACAGGATAGTCTATTTTTAGTATGTTTGACTTTATCATGTAATAAGGTCCACTGGACCGATGCTATGTATTAGTTCAGCCTAGGAGTATGTGTAGGCAGTTAGAGATCGGGATAAGATAGTCTGAGTTGTCCTCTCTCCCAGCCGCTTGGAAGCTCCCAGCCGCTGGGAAGTGAAGTTGGTAGTACTCGAAGGATTTGTTATATATACCTTCGATCTGTTAGGGTTTAGAGACATTGAGTTCCTATTGATAGTTCAGATTGATTATTGAGATTGATATTGATGTTGCTAGATGTACTGGTGTTGTGTTGAGTTGAGATTCAGGAGAGCAGTTCAGACATTGTGAATCTGTATTCAGGACTTTTGAATTTCAAGTGAATAAGATCTCATCTTTTGCAGTATCTGGTTGTATCAGTTGTATCTGTGTTGATTTCCTTTCCGTTTGCAAGTTAATGGGCACTTTCAACCCTTCCACCGGTTGATCCTGCAAATCGGTGGAATGGTCCTGTATCATAGTTTAGTTTGCATTTGTGTTTTCTGTTTATGCATTGCATTGTTCAGGAGATCAGTTAGGAGCATGCTGTGAATCAGCCTAGCATCCTCATGTGCTAGGTCTAGAAGATAAGTTGTTGGATTTTGGTTTGAAGGTGATCCGGCCCGATCGTCACATGATCTTTGTGAAATAGAGCGGTTCGGAGTGCTTACATGCAGTGGAAGGATACACAGGAGTCTGCATGTGCGTTTCCAGTCGGAACGAGCCGCATCATCACCTGCGGATCCATCGCCATCGGGATCGGGTCATGAAGTTGTTGAAGTTTGCAAGTTGCAAGTGCATCATGATGTTTTGAGTTGGATATATACTCAGTGTATATATCGCAGTCAGGATCATCTCTCGGAGAAGCTCAACATCCGCATATCGCTAACGGATGCGGGTGTGAAAGTTAAGTTTTTGGCTAAGTGTTGAAGAGTTCATCAGGATGATGTGTGACGTCATCGTCATCAGGATATGACGTCATCGTCATCAGGATATTAAGAAATCCCTCAATGCGAGTTTATCCTGTTGTCACTAAGTGGTAAGGTATCGGCGTAGGCAGGAAGTTGTATTAGCATCATCAGGAGGTTTCGAGGAACCGGATAAGTTAGATCATGATGCTGTTGCTTGTATCGTCGGGCAGTGGAGCATCGAAGGCAAGTTGTTGAAGTGCAACGTCATCAGGATATTTGGAGCAACCGGATATTTGGATATCCTGCTGACGAAGGTGATATCGAATATCATGATGATGCCGCTTGCATTTGGCACCCGATGAACAGTGCAACCGGAGGATGTTTGCGCCCGTTGATTATCATGATGATGATGATAGGTGACAAACGGAGGAGGTAAATAGTAGTGGACAGGAGGATATTTGCGATCATCCGAAATATGATGATGCTGTTGAAATGTGATGATGCTGTTGGTGTCTCTAGGAAATATGATGATGATGTTCAGCCGATAGAGAATTTTATCATGCTGTTTGTATTGTTGGCTACTCCTTCCTGTTAGTTAGCCTCCGTTGCGTCCCACTCTGCATCATAGTGGTATCAGAGCAAAGGTTAGGATCTTCTGGAAAAGATAAGCAGGATGTCAGACGAAGAAGGAACATCTGAGGTTCCAGCAAGGATGACCAACGCTGAGTTGGCAGTGCTGGTGAAGAAACAGATTGCAGAAAGTAAGGCCGTGAAGGCTCAGAATCAGGAGTTGAAAGATGAGTTAGCAAAGTTGAGGAGCAGAGTAGGTTCTGGTAGAGAAGATGATAGGGAAGAAGAAGATATCCCTAATTGGAGCGAGGAGGTCGTTCCTGCAGACCAGAGACCGCTGTTGAACGCCCTCAAGGCCATGGAGAGGAGAACCATGGATGTGAAGCTGGATTTGCCAGTGTTTATAGGTAAGATGGACCCTGATTCAGTAATGGAATGGATAGATTGTTTGAACAATTTCTTTGTAACAGAGGAGATACCAGAACAACAGAGAGTGAAGATAGCATAGTCAAAGATGAAAGAAGCTGCCTTGACATGGTGGAACTTTGTTCAGGATGATAGAGTGCAGGAGGGAAAACGTAGAGTTGCCACATGGAAGAAGATGATGGAATTGGTAAAGGAGGCTTATATTCCTTTGGATTACAGTATCCAGTTACACAAGAGGAAGCAGAACCTGAAGCAGAAGGAGCTAGATGTCAGCTCATATACAGAAGAGTTCATGAAACTCTGTATGAAGACAAAGGTGAAAGAAAGTGAAGAAGAAAAGGTAGCCAGATACCTTAATGGATTGAGGTTTAATATTCAGGAAGATCTCAGTCTGCATAACCCAGATACAGTGCAGAAAAGCTTTCAGTTGGCACTGAAAGTGGAAGAAAAGCTGAAGAGAAAACAAGACCAAAACAATAGAGGAAGAGGAAGACAACAAAGAGGTGGAAGAAGTCCTTTCAGAGGCAGAGGACATGGACAGGGATATCAAGGAGAGTCCAGTCAAGACAATAGCAAGGGCAACAATAGTCAGAATCAGAGAGAGAATTTCAGTCAGCAAGGAAACTTCAGAGGTAGAAGACCTTACAGAGGAAGATCCCAGGGCAGAGGATCCATCAGATGCTACAACTGTAACAAAGAAGGCCATATAGCCAGCAGATGTCCAGACAAGGCCACAAGCTTAGCAGGAGAAAGGAGGACAAATCTGGTCAATGAACCTGATAATCAAAGTAGGACAAGCTCTAATGAATTTCAGAGTGTGAATGGTCCTGAGAATTATGGATATCCAGAAAGTGGAGAGTCCCTGATGATGAGAAGAATAGTGACTACCATGAAGGTACCTGATAAAGAAGCCCCTCAAAGGAAGTCCCTTTTCAGAACCACTTGCAAAGCAGGAGGTAAGGCGTGTAAGGTTTTGATTGATTCTGGTTCTACTGAGAACTTTGTGTCTGAAGAGATGGTGGTGAAGCTGAAGCTTAGGAGATTACCTCATCCATCTCCATATAAAGTCTCATGGCTTACTCAAGGTCAGCAGACAACTGTAGAAGAGCAGGCTTGGGTAGAGTTTCAGATTGGTGGATATAAGGATAAGTTGCTATTTGATATCACCAAGATGGATGCTTGCAACCTTTTGTTTGGTAGACCATGGCAATATGATCTGAAGGCACAGCATGATGGTGTTAAAAACACCTATAAAATCACTAAAGATGGTAAAGAAGTAACGTTATTCCCATTGAAGGAGAAAGAGGAGAAGTCTAAAGGCAAAGAAGTGAAGGTCATGCTGATGGAAGGCAAACAGTTCATGAAAGAAGTAGCAGCAGAAGGTGCAGTTGCATATGCCCTGATCCCCTGTATGAGTGTGAATAAGAAACAATAGCAGGCAGGCAAGAAAGAGAAGAAGCCAAGGTTGATAGACCCAGCTGTCCAAGAGTTATTAGATAAGTACAAAGGTGTTATCTCAGAGGGAATGCCAAGATCCCTACCACCTGTCAGAGATATCAGTCATTGCATAGACTTGATTCCAGGGTCTACACTTCCAAATAAAGCAGCTTATAAGCTTACCCCAGAACAGAATGCAGAAGTAGCCAGACAGATTGAAGAATTGATGAATTCAGGTCTGATTGGAAAGAGTTTGAGTCCATGTGCAGTACCAGCTGTACTAGCACCAAAGAAGGAAGGCACTTGGAGACTTTGTACAGATTCCAGAGCCATCAACAAGATCACAATCAGGTATAGGTTTCCAATCCCCAGAATTGAGGATTTACTTGATTGTTTGGGAAATGCTAAGTACTTTACCAAAATAGATTTGAAGAGTGGATACCATCAGATAAGGATTAGACCAGGTGATGAGTGGAAGACAGCATTCAAAACAAATGAAGGTTTATATGAATGGAAGGTTATGCCATTTGGTTTGTCTAATGCCCCTAGTACTTTCATGAGGCTGATGAATGAGGTTCTGAAGGAATTCATTGGTAAGTTTGTCATAGTCTATTTAGATGACATTCTGATTTTCAGTAACACCAGAGAAGAACATCTCAGGCATATAGATCTGGTTCTCAAGAGGCTACATGAAGAGAAGCTGATGATAAACTTGGACAAGTGCTTGTTCATGAAACAGGAGATCACCTATTTAGGTTTTGTCATCTCACAAGGAAAGCTACAGATGGATAAGGAGAAGGTGAGTGCCATATTGAATTGGCCAACTCCACAGACCATGAATGAAGTCAGAAGTTTCCATGGGTTAGCAACCTTCTACAGGAAGTTCATCAGAGGGTTCAGTCATATTTGTGCACCCATGCTGGATACCATCAAAGGAGGACAGAAGTGCAGGTTTGTTTGGACTCAAGGAGCAGATGATTCCTTTGAGGCATTGAAGAGGAAGGTGGCACAGCAGCCAGTCCTTGCACTTCCAGATTTTAACAAGATCTTTCAGGTAGAGTGTGATGCCAGTCACATGGCCATTGGAGCAGTACTCAGTCAAGAGGGTAGGCCAATTGCATTTTTCAGTGAAAAGCTCAATGATGCTAAGAAAAGGTATTCATTATATGATCTGGAAATGTATGCTTTAGTTCAGTCCCTAAAGAAATGGAGGCATTACCTGCTGCCAAAGGAGTTCATAGTTTTCACAGACAACCAGGCTTTGAGTTTCATCAACAGCCAGGAGAAGCTGAACCACAGACATATGAAGTGGGTAGAGACCTTACAGGCTTTCACTTTTACCTTGAAGCATAAGAAAGGGGTCAAAAACAAAGTTGCAGATGCTTTGAGCAGAAGAGTTCTCACAGTCAATCAGATTCAGTTAGAGAGTGTTGGTATTGATTCACTCAAGACCATGTATGAGTCTGATGCAGATTTTGGAGAAATATATCAGGTCTGTACTTCTTTTGGGGAGAAATACCATGCTGAGTTCTCTGAATTCCTGATCCAGGATGGATTGCTGTTCAAGGGTGGACAGTTGTGTATCCCAAGGTGTTCTATGAGGTTGAATATAATCAAGGAGAAACATTGTGGAGCCATGGCAGGTCATTTTGGTCTAGACAAGACTCTTGATCTGGTCAGGAGGCATTATTTCTGGCCTAAGTTGCAGTCAGATGTCAGGAAATTTGTAGAAACCTGTGTAATTTGTCAGAAGGCTAAAGGCAGGTCAACTAATGCAGGGTTATACCAGCCCTTACCCATTCCCTCCAGACCATGGGAAAGCATCAGTATGGATTTTGTTTTGGGTTTACCAAGGACCAGGAGAGGATTTGACAGTGTCTTTGTTGTAGTGGACAGGTTCAGTAAAATGGCACATTTCTTGCCATGCAAAACCACTGCAGATGCCTCATATATTGCAGATTTATTCTTCAGGGAGATTGTCAGAATTCATGGGTTGCCTTTGAGCATAGTTTCAGACAGGGATGTGAAGTTTGTGGGTCACTTTTGGAGAACCCTATGGAGGAAATTGGGAACCAATTTATCTTTTTCCTCTGCATATCATCCTCAAACGGATGGACAAACTGAGGTTGTGAACCGTTCCTTGGGGAATCTACTTAGATGCTTGACAAAACAGCATGGAGAGAAGTGGGACAATATTCTGTCTCAAGCTAAGTTTTCATATAATGATACTGTCAACAGGAGCACAGGAAAATCGCCTTTTCAGGTAGTGTATGGAATGCATCCCAGAGGTATTTTAGAGTTGCGAGAGCTACCTACAGCAGATCCTATTAGTGCAGGTGGAGAAGCTTTTGCTGAAGCAATCAAAGAAGTTCATGATCAGGTTAAGACCCAACTCCAGCAAACCACTTTGAAATATAAGGAATATGCTGACAAGAAGAAGAAGGATGTTCAATTTGCTGTTGGAGATTTGGTTTGGGTTCACTTGAAGAAAGACAGGCTTCCTAAGGGAAAGTATACTAAGCTCATGCAAAAGAAAGTTGGACCATGTCAGATTTTGCAAAAGCATGGACAAAATGCTTATGAGATCCAACTCCCACCTGATCTTGGTTTATCTCCTATCTTCAATGTATGTGATTTAACTCCATACAAGGCTAATCCAGATGCAGATCAGGATATTCTACAGGATACAGTTGCTGAAGACATTCCTCAACATGATCCTCCACAGATACAGCAGATTTTGGACACTAGAGTGGTCAAACAGACCAGGAACAAGAAGTACTTGGAGTACCTCGTCTCTTGGAAGGGACAGCCAACTTCTGAAGCAGTATGGATGACTGCAGAACAGATACAGAAACATGGTGCCGACCTTGATACTCTCATCTCAAGTGGACTTGAGATTTCTTCTTTTGGGGAGTATGGTGCAGGAGCACCCGCACATGATCAGGATATAGGTCCGCATGATGACATACATGATCAGGATATAGGATAATTATCAGCATGATGACAGGATAGTCTATTTTTAGTATGTTTGACTTTATCATGTAATAAGGTCCACTGGACCGATGCTATGTATTAGTTCAGCCTAGGAGTATGTGTAGGCAGTTAGAGATCGGGATAAGATAGTCTGAGTTGTCCTCTCTCCCAGCCGCTTGGAAGCTCCCAGCCGCTGGGAAGTGAAGTTGGTAGTACTCGAAGGATTTGTTATATATACCTTCGATCTGTTAGGGTTTAGAGACATTGAGTTCCTATTGATAGTTCAGATTGATTATTGAGATTGATATTGATGTTGCTAGATGTACTGGTGTTGTGTTGAGTTGAGATTCAGGAGAGCAGTTCAGACATTGTGAATCTGTATTCAGGACTTTTGAATTTCAAGTGAATAAGATCTCATCTTTTGCAGTATCTGGTTGTATCAGTTGTATCTGTGTTGATTTCCTTTCCGTTTGCAAGTTAATGGGCACTTTCAACCCTTCCACCGGTTGATCCTACAAATCGGTGGAATGGTCCTGTATCATAGTTTAGTTTGCATTTGTGTTTTCTGTTTATGCATTGCATTGTTCAGGAGATCAGTTAGGAGCATGCTGTGAATCAGCCTAGCATCCTCATGTGCTAGGTCTAGAAGATAAGTTGTTGGATTTTGGTTTGAAGGTGATCCGGCCCGATCGTCACATGATCTTTGTGAAATAGAGCGGTTCGGAGTGCTTACATGCAGTGGAAGGATACACAGGAGTCTGCATGTGCGTTTCCAGTTGGAACGAGCCGCATCATCACCTGCGGATCCATCGCCATCGGGATCGGGTCATGAAGTTGTTGAAGTTTGCAAGTTGCAAGTGCATCATGATGTTTTGAGTTGGATATATACTCAGTGTATATATCGCAGTCAGGATCATCTCTCGGAGAAGCTCAACATCCGCATATCGCTAACGGATGCGGGTGTGAAAGTTAAGTTTTTGGCTAAGTGTTGAAGAGTTCATCAGGATGATGTGTGACGTCATCGTCATCAGGATATGACGTCATCGTCATCAGGATATTAAGAAATCCCTCAATGCGAGTTTATCCTGTTGTCACTAAGTGGTAAGGTATCGGCGTAGGCAGGAAGTTGTATTAGCATCATCAGGAGGTTTCGAGGAACCGGATAAGTTAGATCATGATGCTGTTGCTTGTATCGTCGGGCAGTGGAGCATCGAAGGCAAGTTGTTGAAGTGCAACGTCATCAGGATATTTGGAGCAACCGGATATTTGGATATCCTACTGACGAAGGTGATATCGAATATCATGATGATGCCGCTTGCATTTGGCACCCGATGAACAGTGCAACCGGAGGATGTTTGCGCCCGTTGATTATCATGATGATGATGATAGGCGACAAACGGAGGAGGTAAATAGTAGTGGACAGGAGGATATTTGCGATCATCCGAAATATGATGATGCTGTTGAAATGTGATGATGCTGTTGGTGTCTCTAGGAAATATGATGATGATGTTCAGCCGATAGAGAATTTTATCATGCTGTTTGTATTGTTGGCTACTCCTTCCTGTTAGTTAGCCTCCGTTGCGTCCCACTCTGCATCATAGTGGTATCAGAGCAAAGGTTAGGATCTTCTGGAAAAGATAAGCAGGATGTCAGACGAAGAAGGAACATCTGAGGTTCCAGCAAGGATGACCAACGCTGAGTTGGCAGTGCTGGTGAAGAAACAGATTGCAGAAAGTAAGGCCGTGAAGGCTCAGAATCAGGAGTTGAAAGATGAGTTAGCAAAGTTGAGGAGCAGAGTAGGTTCTGGTAGAGAAGATGATAGGGAAGAAGAAGATATCCCTAATTGGAGCGAGGAGGTCGTTCCTGCAGACCAGAGACCGCTGTTGAACGCCCTCAAGGCCATGGAGAGGAGAACCATGGATGTGAAGCTAGATTTGCCAGTGTTTATAGGTAAGATGGACCCTGATTCAGTAATGGAATGGATAGATTGTTTGAACAATTTCTTTGTAACAGAGGAGATACCAGAACAGCAGAGAGTGAAGATAGCATAGTCAAAGATGAAAGAAGCTGCCTTGACATGGTGGAACTTTGTTCAGGATGATAGAGTGCAGGAGGGAAAACGTAGAGTTGCCACATGGAAGAAGATGATGGAATTGGTAAAGGAGGCTTATATTCCTTTGGATTACAGTATCCAGTTACACAAGAGGAAGCAGAACCTGAAGCAGAAGGAGCTAGATGTCAGCTCATATACAGAAGAGTTCATGAAACTCTGTATGAAGACAAAGGTGAAAGAAAGTGAAGAAGAAAAGGTAGCCAGATACCTTAATGGATTGAGGTTTAATATTCAGGAAGATCTCAGTCTGCATAACCCAGATACAGTGCAGAAAAGCTTTCAGTTGGCACTGAAAGTGGAAGAAAAGCTGAAGAGAAAACAAGACCAAAACAATAGAGGAAGAGGAAGACAACAAAGAGGTGGAAGAAGTCCTTTCAGAGGCAGAGGACATGGACAGGGATATCAAGGAGAGTCCAGTCAAGACAATAGCAAGGGCAACAATAGTCAGAATCAGAGAGAGAATTTCAGTCAGCAAGGAAACTTCAGAGGTAGAAGACCTTACAGAGGAAGATCCCAGGGCAGAGGATCCATCAGATGCTACAACTGTAACAAAGAAGGCCATATAGCCAGCAGATGTCCAGACAAGGCCACAAGCTCAGCAGGAGAAAGGAGGACAAATCTGGTCAATGAACCTGATAATCAAAGTAGGACAAGCTCTAATGAATTTCAGAGTGTGAATGGTCCTGAGAATTATGGATATCCAGAAAGTGGAGAGTCCCTGATGATGAGAAGAATAGTGACTACCATGAAGGTACCTGATAAAGAAGCCCCTCAAAGGAAGTCCCTTTTCAGAACCACTTGCAAAGCAGGAGGTAAGGCGTGTAAGGTTTTGATTGATTCTGGTTCTACTGAGAACTTTGTGTCTGAAGAGATGGTGGTGAAGCTGAAGCTTAGGAGATTACCTCATCCAGATACTTCAAGGTGAGATTTTTTAGTGTCTGCCTTACAGATACTTCCCAAGACTAAGTATTTAGTCATTCATACTTGATGATATCCTTGTTGCAGTGTAGCTTTCCCAATGCTTAACCTAAAACATTTAATTTGTTCCTTGAACAAAGGTAAGAGATTAGACATTCAACACAGAAAATCCATGTCCCTGAATCCCAAATAACCCTTAGCTATTTAGATTCAAAAGAAAAGATGCCCACAATGGTGCAGGAGCACCCGCACATGATCAGGATATAGGTCCGCATGATGACATACATGATCAGGATATAGGATAATTATCAGCATGATGACAGGATAGTCTATTTTTAGTATGTTTGACTTTATCATGTAATAAGGTCCACTGGACCGATGCTATGTATTAGTTCAGCCTAGGAGTATGTGTAGGCAGTTAGAGATCGGGATAAGATAGTCTGAGTTGTCCTCTCTCCCAGCCGCTTGGAAGCTCCCAGCCGCTGGGAAGTGAAGTTGGTAGTACTCGAAGGATTTGTTATATATACCTTCGATCTGTTAGGGTTTAGAGACATTGAGTTCCTATTGATAGTTCAGATTGATTATTGAGATTGATATTGATGTTGCTAGATGTACTGGTGTTGTGTTGAGTTGAGATTCAGGAGAGTAGTTCAGACATTGTGAATTTGTATTCAGGACTTTTGAATTTCAAGTGAATAAGATCTCATCTTTTGCAGTATCTGGTTGTATCAGTTGTATCTGTGTTGATTTCCTTTCCGTTTGCAAGTTAATGGGCACTTTCAACCCTTCCACCGGTTGATCCTGCAAATCGGTGGAATGGTCCTGTATCATAGTTTAGTTTGCATTTGTGTTTTCTGTTTATGCATTGCATTGTTCAGGAGATCAGTTAGGAGCATGCTGTGAATCAGCCTAGCATCCTCATGTGCTAGGTCTAGAAGATAAGTTGTTGGATTTTGGTTTGAAGGTGATCCGGCCCGATCGTCACATGATCTTTGTGAAATAGAGCGGTTCGGAGTGCTTACATGCAGTGGAAGGATACACAGGAGTCTGCATGTGCGTTTCCAGTCGGAACGAGCCGCATCATCACCTGCGGATCCATCGCCATCGGGATCGGGTCATGAAGTTGTTGAAGTTTGCAAGTTGCAAGTGCATCATGATGTTTTGAGTTGGATATATACTCAGTGTATATATCGCAGTCAGGATCATCTCTCGGAGAAGCTCAACATCCGCATATCGCTAACGGATGCGGGTGTGAAAGTTAAGTTTTTGGCTAAGTGTTGAAGAGTTCATCAGGATGATGTGTGACGTCATCGTCATCAAGATATGACGTCATCGTCATCAGGATATTAAGAAATCCCTCAATGCGAGTTTATCCTGTTGTCACTAAGTGGTAAGGTATCGGCGTAGGCAGGAAGTTGTATTAGCATCATCAGGAGGTTTCGAGGAACCAGATAAGTTAGATCATGATGCTGTTGCTTGTATCGTCGGGCAGTGGAGCATCGAAGGCAAGTTGTTGAAGTGCAACGTCATCAGGATATTTGGAGCAACCGGATATTTGGATATCCTGCTGACGAAGGTGATATCGAATATCATGATGATGCCGCTTGCATTTGGCACCCGATGAACAGTGCAACCGGAGGATGTTTGCGCCCGTTGATTATCATGATGATGATGATAGGCGACAAATGGAGGAGGTAAATAGTAGTGGACAGGAGGATATTTGCGATCATCCAAAATATGATGATGTTGTTGAAATGTGATGATGTTGTTGGTGTCTCTAGGAAATATGATGATGATGTTCAGCCGATAGAGAATTTTATCATGCTATTTGTATTGTTGGCTACTCCTTCCTGTTAGTTAGCCTCCGTTGTGTCCCACTCTGCATCACACAACTTGGAGACAAATAACCAAACACATGCAACAAAGCATTTCTCATATAAAAACAACATGAAACCAGTAAACTTATTCATAAAACATACAACATATGATTCATAAACTCACAAGACACCAAAACAGAGCCACCAACAAAATTGTATCTTATTACTCCACCAAAATTTTGCCGAGTCTTCAACAACCCCCAAAATTGAGTAACACAGTTATGATATAAACCCAGAACATGTACTCAACAATCAAGTACAATGGTCAACTCAAAATGTTACCAAATACAATGCACCATCAGAATGGTGCCCAAAACATTCAATGCAACCGTGAGAAGAAGAGGAAAGGGCAGGTGGGTTTGGGACGTGAGCCACTGACTGAAGATTTTTGCCCTTAATCAGGTAGTTGACCTATCAATCAAGACCATGCCTCTGCAAATTTTGCCATTAATGGCCAACCTACTCGCAACTTCTGGAAATACAACGGCTGCGTGCTTTACAATTCTTCCCGCTTGAAATGCAGCTGCAGATACAAAGAAATCCCTCCTATTTTGAAAATTTGAAACAGGCCATCGATTTGCTCCTTATCGCCAAGATCAATGGCCTCAAATCACACATTCACCATGAAAATCCACATCGGCACCATCGAAAAGTCATCCACCAGTGAGATCGCACCACATAGGCGCCCTTTTTCCATCGCTAACTTTTCCCTCTTCCATCGGCTGTTGGAAAGACCCTGGAAGCACCCATCGATAGGCATTGTCCTGCCGACGAGCCATTGTATCAACATTTGCATTTGTGGTTGTACATATGAGATTGTATATACATACAATCACTTGCATACAAAGGCGGAACCTAAATCTTCATAAAATAAAATGCAATCGCTATCGGGTCCAGGCTTTGTATCTAACACCCTCTTGTATATCTCCTTGTATATCACATATATAATGCACAATATACAACCCACGGACCCCAGCCTGAAATCTGCCAAAACACATTTTTCTTTTGCATCCGGGTTGTATGTGTGCCCTTTGTACATTGCATTGTATATCGCACATACATACAACCACACGGGCCCTACCATGCTTTTGAAACTTGGACTTTAACCATACCCGCTTGTATATTTCCCTTGTATCTTCACTTGTATGTCCAATTGTATATTGGGAACATACAATCCCAATATACAATCCGCGGATTTCAACCCTCTCACAAATGCAGTAAACTTTTTGGCCACGTCTGCCCTTTGCACCTACCCGCTTGTATATTCACTTGTATATGTAGTCGTACATATGAAACAACATACAATGCAAGATACAAAGAAATGGTTTGACTTTTCAACTCTGCCTTTGTATGTATGCCCGCCAAGCCCGATTTGATAAACTTTGATGTTTAGGACTTGTATATTCTGCATTGTATGTTCAATTGTATCTGTCACATATACATACAATCCCCCTTGTACACCTGTGGGCCCGACCACCATTTCAACCCGATTAGAACCTTTCTGAGATCCACGTTGTATATTACCTAGTGTATATCAAATATACAACAACATACAAACTTTTACATACGAGCATGGAATATTCCAGGAATCTGCGATGGAATCTACCTTTTTTACCTCAGGAAATGCACCTGAATATCACATACAAGCCCGACATGCATACAAAGATGCATACAACTATTTTTTCACCTTTTGAAAGGTCGATTGAACACCTTTCGGGTCTGGTGTTGTACATATGCATCTGCACATACAAAGACACATACATGCAATGATACATACAACAAATTTCACCACTGCATAAAGGGTTTTTTGGACTTAGCATTTTTTCTTTCTTTTTTAGCGTGACGGGAGAATGCAGTAATGCAAATGCAAAGGGGCCGGTCAACCTACGAGTGCTATGGCATGAAAATACAACCTAAGTGACCAGGAACCCACTACAGGAGGTCAACGACAAAATAGAAGATACAGTGCAGGATTTCGAGGGAAAATAAAACCTAAGGCATTAAGAGTTTGAGAGAATGAAAATATAGTCTTGCAGACTTGACTCAAAACCCTAACCCTAGGAGGGCACCAACAGAACCCCTGACCTCCTGCTTGCTTTTTTCACTCTCCACCAATATACCAAGCGGCTTTCTTTGCTACGTATATGGGCCTCCTTTCTATTTAATGAATGATAATAGAAACGAATCCCTATAAAAGGGGGTCCACTACAACAAATCCCTGTGATTAGCTCATTGTTTTCTCTATTTTTTGCTTCCACCCATTATTTTAATGTATTTTTCTCCAATTTTTTGAAAAAGTTGGCGCTATTTGTCAGGTTGGCCAATTTTTTGGCATTTTTTGTGCCGATCAAAACAAGTAGGCACTAAATTAGGTGCCACATTGTGCCTAAATTAGAGCTGACTTTAGCATGCACATTAGCGCCACCTGTAGCACCAATTATAATTACTTTACTAGCACCAACTTTAGCACCATACACCAAATAAAATTTAGTAGTCTCATCGATACCCCAAAAGTCGAACAGATAAGGCACTTTGACGTGTCATGATGATCAAACAAAAATATTGATAACCTTTAAGGCATTCAGGATATCAAAGTGATATGGTTAGAGTCTCACCGATATAAGGGGTCTCGCTAATGAAAAGATAATGTAAATGGTATTTCGAAGAAACTCTACTGTGTTGAAGAGAGGGTTTTTGGGGTCTCTCTGAAAAGGCGACACAAGGAAAATAAAATATCAAAAGGGTGATTTGTTTTTTGAGGAGACTCATATTATTGAAGTAATGCCAGTTAGGGTCATACCGAAATCCTGAACATTATCACCGATATTAGCGCTACCATTAGTGCTGACTTTAATGTCTAAATGAGTGCCGACTTTAGCTTCGTACCTCTAAGCCTCAATGGATTGTTTTGGATCAAAATTTCAGACTTTAAAATTTTGCCATTCCTACCATAATCCCTAATAAGATGTTCTACTTGAACCCAAAAAATATCACCATTCCCTTATTGGCCCTAAATTGTATACCTCAACCGTAAAATATTTGATGAAAAAATCACTATAGCTAACATCAACAAGATGATACTACGTCGGGGAGACTCAATATACAATCTCTTTGATGACCCGAAGGCACAAGCAGACAAAAGGAAAATCACACGAAAACCTGAAGTAATGACCAAATCGAAGAGACAGGGGATATCGGCAAGAGTCATTCAGAAGTGTCATCGATACCCCGAAAGTTGAACAGATAAGGGTTTCAGGATATTGAAGTGATATGGTTTAGAGCCTCACTGATAGAAGGGGTCTCGCCAATGAAAAGATAATGTAAAGGGCATTTCAAAGAAACTCTACTGTGTTGAAGAGAGGGTTTTTGGGGTCTCTCTGAAAAGGTGATGAAAAGAAATTAAAATATCAAAAGGGTGATTTCATGTTCAAGGAGACTCATATTATTGAAGTAATGCCAGTTAGGGTCATATCGAAATCCTAAATAATAAATGAGATTGCAAAACACATCACCTAGAAATAAAGTGACAAGACATAATTGTGGTGATCTAACTCTTTGTTTTAAAAAAAATTAAATTCCATTTGATGATAATTGATTGCACAAATGCCATTGATTGCACAGAGTTAAGATCGTTGCAAAGAACAAGTGCAGGGCGTGGATGAATAACCAATTCAGGACCAGAGCAATTTGTCAAGTAAGTAGTTTTCATTCAGCAAAATCATTGAGATTGCTAGCCTCCAAACATTCACCAAAATCCGTTTCGTAGTAGTTTTCGTTGCTTTCTCTATTTGTTTCCAAGCTTTTTTTTGCAACATCCTGTGGACAGGTGGCGGCAGTAGCTATACTTCCTGCTATAAAACCACTTGAAGCTAGAAAGACATAAATTTTCTAAACTCGTCGGTTGTTTTTATTGTCATGTCCTTGAGCCTTCTATGGATGCAAGTGTAAAAGGTTAAGATTGTGCCTACGTATAACTATAATCCACCCTTCAGGGTTTTGTGTTGAATGACATAATTCAAACGTTTAGCAACCTTTTTCAAAAAAAGGAAAAAACAAAAACAACCTCATGTTTATGGCTAACCCTGACCTTTAAAACCATTGGTTAAGATCAACCCATTATAGGAAGATAATTGTTCCTTCAATGCTCTCAAGGTTGTTGTCAACTGTGCATTCTCGGCTTCTAAAATCTAATCCTTAGCTTTTGCTTTAGTTACCAATTCTTCATTCTAGAGATTTTTTAGGGACATAAACAAATTGTTCTTACATTCACTTTTATTCTCATGATTAATATGATTTAGAGACAATCTTTCAGTGAATATTTTATGAGTTGACTCAAAATTTAGTTTTTCCTATAATTTGCATGGCTCCGAAGTAACGTGTTCAAAGTTGGTGGTTATAAATGTTACATTTTATTGTATTCCCAGTGTTGTGATATCTGTAATCAAATCATATTACTTTGATAACATGTGTGTGTGTTTAATTTACGCATTGATATTTATCCTTACATTTGGTTTAATTGAATAGCCTTCATCATGTTGATTGTAGGTTAGAACTTTTGGAATTTGAATAAAACCATCATCTGCTTCCCAATGTTAAGCCTTTCATCTTTTCATTGATTTTTGACTTGTTACAGATGTCGATTGGACTTGCACAGTGGAACTCTTCTTATTCTTCCTGAATGCACCTTATAAATTAGTCTACATTTATAAATCACATATTTGAAATCCAGACATAGTGATAGAATATGGAAGAAAAAATTCAAAACCCAAAGAGTAAAAGACAAAAAACTAAGGATAGGCATCTAAACCAGGATTTATTAGACCAATGTCCTGGGTTATGATAGAAATCCAAAAGAAATGCCTAACTAAACCCACATGCTGAGAAATTTTAAGATTTATATAGGGATATTGGGGATATATGGACACCAGTCAGAGGCTATGATCTCTTTATCTCCCATTACAGAAAAATGCACAGGCATAAACCCATTTCAAACCCATGGTGGCTAAACTTGGGTAAATTGGTAGTCTTGAATGTGTTTGTAAATGTCTAGTTGTTGAAATTTATTGTAGAGAAATTCAACCCTAAGACTTGTTATATTGAATTCAACAATGAGACTGGTTTCTTCACCATTACTAGAGACTATATATCCATAGTGTTTTAGTTAGACACAAGTTTAGCCAAGAAATTCAGAATCAAGGATTTGTTGGTTGAGTACCGCAATATGAGTAGCAATTATAAGAGATGGAAGTTACCCTTGCACATGCCTCGTGGTGACAATAACCAACTTAGGGTATTTTCAAAGGGTGAAGATCCACCCTACTCAACTGAATTGTTTGAAGATTATTTCAAAAACACATATTACTCTACCTGTCAGATATTGGGAATAGAGGCCTCCATGTTCATGAAAATTGTGCCCATGGTCCTAGCTGTAGACATACAGAGTCATGATGCATGGTATTTTGATTATGTTGAATACCTGGCATATAATATAAAAAATGATTTAATGTCTATTAAGAATGGAGGAAGTAAATTCAGACATTATTCTTTATTTATGCATATGGTATTATATGAAGGATAATGTATGGGCTTATGGGATAGAAATCTCAGGGTAAGAGACCTAAACAAAAATGGAGATATAAAACCTATGCAAATATGGACTTCTATTTGGGATAGCAGATGTGATAGATCCCATTATTTATACTTTGAAGAGTTTTTTGTGAAACCAATATTCAAACGGTTTGGACATCCTTGCAGCCACAATTTTTCATTGGAAATATAGAAGTTTTTGAGACCAAAAGATAGACATGAAGAGGGAAAGTTTAGCCATAATTGGGGTGATTGGTATGTTTTTAGAGATTGCACTATGATAAGAGTATTCGGATATGAAGGACCACCCTTCCTGCTACCAAAGACATGCCCAGATTGAGTTGCATACTTAGAAATTGTTAGGCAATTGCCTTCCTCAAATTTCATGCATCTCAAGAATCAGCATAAACAGTCATTTATGCATGGGACTTTATGCTTTGGAGATTTCACAGTACTTTCTGACAAAGGTTATCAATTAATGTATTGTAAATTAGAACAATTCAGATTACCTTTTGGAAATGTAAGAGGAAATTTTAATCCAGAACACTTCATAAACAATGTAAAAATAAAGTAGAAGTTAAAGGGATATGATCATGTCCTATTTGTTGATGAAGATTTAATCAGAAATTGTGATGAAACTACAGCAGTAGAAAGAAAAAGTTTGTACCATAAAACCATGTTAGCAGAGGCTTGGAGGGTATCCCAAAACCCCACCTACACCAGAGTTTTCCAGGATATTGATGATCCTATTGAAAGACTGGACACTATGATTAAACATGCACCAAAACTAATAAAGAATGTTTCCCTTCATGTATTTAACAAAAAAAGAGAATAACTTAAAGATGCATAGTTTGAGTATGAAGTATCCTTGGGTCACTTGTCACCTCAACGCACACTACATATAAGTTTCTCTGCAGACACAAACATTGCACAAGGAGAGGGAGAGTTTGAAGAAGGGGTGCAAAGTTATGACCCAACCATTGAGGGGTATGAACTGCTTGAAGACAGAGAAGTTGTCACTATGGAACCACCAAATGATCTATCAGAAGACATAAGGCAACTGGCCAACAATAAATTCATATTAGATGATGATTTCATCAAAACACCTGAGTTTAAAGCCTTCTTATATGAATACAAGGGAAAACAAGCTAGGAAGAGAATGAAAGATATCACTCCTGACATACAAGATGAGGTGTTGTCTAAGCTTCAAAAGGAGATCGACAATGAATTGGAGATAATGACTCCAGAAAGGGGAAGGACCTTGTTACAAGAAGTAGGTGTGATTTTGATTCCTAGATGGGACATGGCTTCGGCCATTGTATTTGATTCTTTCAATAGAAATCAAGATAAGAAGTTGAAACTCAGCATTGAGGCAATGGATGATATCAGAAGAGGATCAGGGTATGACCCTGATAAAAGAGCATTGCTTATATGGCCATTGTATCCTCCAAATAAGAGACCACATATCATTGATGATTCTAATAAAGCTTTTGGTAGCCTATTGATACAAAGGATTGAGGATACAGATCCTATGGACACTGCTGATTTAAATGTTAATGTCGCAAGGTTTACTAAAGCATAAATTGAGAAATTAATGAAAGATAATAATATATATAAGAAAGAAAATGCTATGCTGAGACAAGAGATTGATTTGAACAGAGACAAGTTGCCTTCATCCAGCAGCTACTCACCATACCTAGAAGGTGATCAAAGGGTAATAGAGGCCTTGTTAGATGTGAATTATTGGAAGTATAAGGTAGAAAAGAATCAAAATAAAAGTGAGTAGCTAGAAACTAAATTGAAAACTGTCAAATATAGTATGGCCTTTGAATTGATTCAAAGAAGGTTTGGCCACATGATGAAAAATAGTGACAAGGTTTGGGATTTGCACAATAGAACACATCAATTATACCAAGAGCATAAAAGACTACACCTCAGAATGTTGGAAACAAAGGAAGGGTTGAATGCTAAAGCTAGCACTGAGGAACAAGTGCTCAAATGATATAATGAATTGATGAAAGAACATGAGAGATTTAATGGTATATTGATAGCAGATTTGAAAGATTTTGATCAACGTATTGATTTGGCATTTCCCAACTTCTTCAATGATGAGGGAAACCTAAAAGACAAGGACACTTGGAGGAATGAACTAGGTCAGTTACTGCCACCACTACTTGAAAATGTAAATAATGGGGAAAGGATCATAGAGAATACTTACACATGTCTGGGAAAGATATTTATTCTGGAATCAACGATGAGCAATTTACTTGAGACTGATCCATGTGATGATCAAGTGTACATCGACCATATCACTCAAATAAATCTATTTGTATCCAGAGCATTGTGATGAAACAAAAGGAGTACAATTTTGTCAAGCAATGCAGGTGTATCAATCTGTATTATGGAGATGAGGACGACCTTGCCAGGCCTTTGAGTCACAGGTCACTCTATGGAGATAAATGGAGCCAAAATTAGATCACTGCATATGCTTTCATCTTCATTTATGTTTGTTAATTATGCGTTAGTTATCAAAAGATGTTATTATGAAAAGGTACAATGTTCTGGGCCTGACGCTTGTTTGCATCCTATAAAATAGGATATTATCCAATCTATTTCAAAGACATATATTTAATATAAAAGTAGTATTTGAAGAATCCATTTCCATCTATCTATGTTTTCAAACCAGTATGAATTGCTAAATTAATAAAAAAAATTAGAGTTAGTTGGTGGATCCAAAATTGATGTTCAATTGTTGTGTTGATGTTAATATTTATGAGTTGCATGATTTTCTCCAAAGTGGTTTGTCAAGTTGTTTAAGTTAATATATCAAGGATATCATTAATTTTTCAGTATACATTTGTTGTTATTCAATTGTTGTGTTGATGTTAATATTTATGAGTTGCATGATTTTCTCCAAAGTGGTTTGTCAAGTTGTTTAAGTTAATATATAAGGATATCATTAATTTTTTAGTATACATTTGATGTTATTCAATTGTTTGGTTGATGTTATTATATATGAGTTGCATGATTTTCTCCAAAGTGGTTTGTCAAGTTGTTTAAGTTAATATATCAAGGATATCATTAATTTTTTAGTATACATTTGTTGTTACTATATGATATGTGTGATTGGTTTCTGAGGAAGTTGATTTAAATCTGGCTGAGTAGTCAGTGTTCTCTGCCCAGGGTTAAAATCCTTTGAATAATCTATTCTAGGTCATTGCAATTTGAGGAAATATCATTGGGATTTATAAGAAGAATCTTGTACCTCAACATTCTTACACATTTGCACAAGATACATATTTACATAAGTGCCTAACAATCTGAGTTAAGTTAATATAAAGATCCATTACACCATTGACTCCTAATTTCTTTGCCCAATAGATAAAGCATTGGTCCAATTTATTATTAATCTTCATACCCTATTCATATTTGCAAACCTTAACCTTAGAAATACATTCGAACCCTTACATCTACTTCACACCTGTTTGCCACTGTGAAGGTTACACAAAAATCTGCAATATCTTTCAAGGTACACCAGCCTAGGTCTAGTAGATCCTAAAGAGAAAAAGGTATTTGACTACCTAAGCTAATAGCTAGTTCATGCACTCACCATAATTTTGGACTCATGTGGTTGCAACTTCTTTGACCGGGAACCTCTCTACCCACCAGACTTGTACTTTGCATAGAACTACACCAAGCTCTTACAAGGCAAATAGGTTGGTGAATTTTACATGTCTAACAAGCTTCTCTACAAGCTCAAGTATCTCTATGTTTTAGACACCACACCACACTAGAGACTCATCTAGGAAGCATACTATTCCAAAATAACTCAACACTTCAACATTACTAAAACACTAGCAACACTTGAACAACAATTCTAGTGGCCTCACATATGTGCAAATTGAGAACGACATCAAGTCTCTCATTCTTTGTATCATTGCAAAATATTGGAAATAGGAAGCCTGGACTCTACACCCCTCTCTTAGTTTTGACACTACCTTGGGAATCATTAACATGGATTTATTAAGAAGACTACCTATGACAAAGCACTGGTGTAACTCCATGATTGTCTTATCATTATGTATTTTTCTTATGTTTGCCATAATTATTTCTTCTTATATTTGAATGAATATCAATTATTGATCCTCAATACTGTGCTTATGTGAATGAATATGCTGATATAGTAAAGCATTTACTATGGATGTTTTCAGTTACATGTTCAAAATTATGTTCAACATAAAAATGGAAACTATTTAAAAATAATAAAGTTAACAAAGTTGCTTATTTAAATAATTGTGAGTTACGTGCATTAGTATTTTATTAACTTTTCTATCTTCACGAACATATGTTGATACAAAATGAATGGAAGAAGCATCCAAGTAATCCTAATTTTTTCTGCCAACGATTCATACCAAAGATTGAACAATTTAAGGACATTGCAATAGATAATTTGTATTGACACAAATAATATTACTGAAGCATTACAAAGTTTAGGCCATAAGAATCATCCTTTTTTAAACATCGATTGCAAATAATTCTGAAAATTTAGAAGTCTTGGTCATTAACATTATTGTTTGCTACAATGTCATCAATTGTATCATTGTCAATGTTCATATGTTCTTTCAAGTATTTAATATTATCATCATCCTCATCTTGACCTGCATCATCTTCATCATCATTGAAATTTGACTGTAGACCATCTATATTGTTACCAGATGTATTTGGATCATCATTTTCTAGACCATCCATATTGTTGTCTTCCATAACATCATCTAACTCTGGATTGTTGTCTTCTTGTGCCTGAACATAACCATCTTCAACATCATCATGGATGTCAATTTCTTTGATGTTCTCTAATCCATCTCTCTCATTTTGTTTTCCATCATTGTTTTTCTTAGTATCCACTAATGCAACGTCAAATACATGCCTTAATCTTGGATCATAATGTATGACAAATATCCATTTTGGGTCTAAAATATCTTATAGAAAAATACCTGCACATGAATGACATACATATATTAGATGTATGGTATAACAATTTTATTGATTAATAAACACATGTATATATTCACAATAAACTATGAATTAATAGATTAATGATCACTACCACTTTTTGTTTGAGTTAAAGAAATACCTGCTCACAATGAATTGGTAGAACATAAGGCTCCTTATCCTCTGGTAGGAAACATGAGGAATCTATAGAAAATAATCCACTATGGGTATCATGTCTTCGTGTCCTCTCAAATGCTTCATACCATCTACACTTAAAAACACAACATTTAAAAGAGCAAAAATTCAACTCAATAATTTCTTGTATTTTCCCAACATATTGTAGATTCCCTTCAATTATATTCTTATCTTTTGAGCTTGATCAACTAGATTGCTTGAAGTCAACCATGATGCCACAATCGAAGGATCGTCTCTTTACATCTACACTTTCTACACGATAATGTCGACCATATGACCACATTGCTAGATATTTCCTCCCCTTTGAAAGACCATTTATTTTAGTGGAAACAAATATAATGACGAATATTAAAATAGTTAATAGTGTCAAAACTATAAGGAAACAACATTTTGTAAAATTCTAACTATACCTTTCTTTCACATCCTTTCAACATGTTGATTTTGTCTTCTGTTATGTTTGAATCTATACCTGCATCTTCTATTTGATTTTGAATTTGTTCAGTAACCCATTCTAGTGTGCAATCTCTGCCCCATTCCCCAAGTAGATCAGTGGGAAGTGGAGTAGTCCTTGGGTTTGATCTCTTAAACTATCTCCTTGTTTCTAACACTTCTTCTCTCTTTTTATCATACAGATCAATCCATTTGTTCATAAAGTCCTATGGTATAGAATGAACTTATCGAGTATAGCACTTTTGTCTACACTTATTACATGTCAACATGTTTATTTCAAACTTCAAATGCCATGTTGTTAATTTGACAAATAAATTACAGAGTCAATTAATGATTGCAAGAAAAACAACCACACTGATCATGAATTTACTTACTAATTTCTACTTGAACACCATTAGATTGTGGTTTTTCTCCATCAATAATATATGATGCTCGTTCTTCATCCCAGAAGTGTGGCCCATCTTCAAAATCCTTACCAAGGAATTCACATAGGAAGAAAAATGCTTCATTCAATACATACCCTTCAGCCATGCAACCCTCTAGATGTGCCTTTTGTCGGACATATCTTTTTACAGTTTTCATATACCTCTCAAAGAAAAACATCCACCTCGTTGATATGACATTGGCCAATTCAATGTCATTGACTAGGTGTATAAGTAAATGGACTTGTAGGTCCATGAAACTTGTAGGGAGATCCTTCTCAAATACACATACAATTTCTGCAATTTTGTTCTTCCATTTTGGCACTTCAAATTTGTGGATCTCCTTGGAGGTCACCCACCTAATATAAGAATAGTAAATTAGAATGAACCTTTAGTCAAAAATTAAAATGCAATATAATATCTCTATGTTTCTCACACATGAACATTTCATATAACCACCTACCTTGTAAATGCTGACAATCGATTTATGGCATTCTTTAAGTCAATTGTAAGACATGAATCCCCCCTAATTGCCAATGGCATGATATGCTATCAAACACATTTATGAAAAGGTGATTAGTAATTTTTCCTCACACAAGAAAATATCAAAATATATTTAGTACTTAATCAATTTTAGCAGTAAATGTTAAATGATGATATATAATACCTTCATAAAATTATAAAAATCATGTGTTTTAAATCCTGTGATATGTCCATCAACTGTAAAAGCTTTAGCCAATGACGACCCATAGCTAGTAGGTGTCCTTATTGAATGGATGAAATTTTTTAGTTGGTCTAGATCTTTTTTTTTTCAAAATCCATGTAGCTTCTGCATATGTTTCATTTTCCCTATCTGGCCACAAATGTTTTCTATCAATTTTGGTATGCGAAAGAGCAATATCTCTCCTTGAAGACAAGGTGTCCTCTTTGCCTAATATAGTCAAAATATAGAATTTGTGACATTTTTGAAGATGTGCATAGGATCTAATAGGTGAGATATTAATAGATCCTTCCAGTAAGGGAGCTCATAAAATATGGATTTCCTTTTCATTCCTTGTGGCATATTAACTACAACTTGTTTTGGTTCTTCAACTGAATCACCCCGATCAAAAAAATCCTTCCAAGATTTCAATTCAACATCTTAATACTTCTTAAGCCAATCACCTAGACCTATAATCATGGGAGGGCCTCTATTTTCAACTTTTCCATCAAATTGATTCTTTAGGCGATTTCTAAACTTATGATCTAGTGGTAGAAAAACCCTGTTGTTTGCGTAAATAAATTTATGTAGATCTTTAGAATATCACCCTTGAAATTGTTCTACACATCTTGGACATGCAAATATCCCCTTTGTTTGAAGCCCTGCAATTCAATAAGTTATGTTAATAATATAAAAAAATAGTATAAAACTAAGTATGAAAGTTGGGATGGAAATAAATTATGAGTTAAATACGTAAATATTTTATCTTACCAAAACAAACACCAAGTCCTGGGAAATCATGAATAGTCCAACATAGCACACCATACAACATGAAGGACCTATTTGATGGGGGACATGGTATGTCATACATTCTTATGCCTTTCCATAGCAGTTGCATCTCATCAATAAAAGGCGCAAGATAAACATCCATGTTTTTAACTTGACATTTTCCTGGAACAATGAGAGTCAGCATAAGGTGCTCCTTTCTAACACTCATCCATGGGGGAATATTGTATACTATCAATCCGACTGGCCAAACACTATAATTTGAGCTTAGGAAAGAGAATGAGCACACTCCAATTGCAAGACCAAATCTGATACTACGGGGTTCATCTTTGAATTTTCTTGGCCATTTTTCCTTTATGTGTTTCATTGCTTTGGAGTCAGCCAAAATTTGCATGAATCCATCTTTACTCCTATTTTTTGCATGCCAGTCCATCAATTGTGCAAGTGACTTGCAACGAAACATTTGTTGAAGTCTAGGTATAATTGGCATGTGACGTAAAACCTTCTTTAGAACTATAGGACCTTGTACATTTGTATGATATCTCTTCTCTTTGCATACGGGGCATTCTACCTTGTTTTCATATTCATCTCTATATAAAATGCAATCATTTTTACATGAATGAATTTGCTTATATTCAATCTCCAACTCAACCAACAATAGACGCGCCTCTCTGCAAGTTGATGGCAACACATTCTCTTCAGGGGATATTTTAGTTTTTAGTGCCCTGTAAGATTGCCAGAGATTAAATCAATTGAATGTTTGACTTATGATGAACATGTTTCATATGTCAATCTATACTAGGACTATTTATATACAATATATGGTTTTAAATTCCCCTTAAAGAAATAAAAACGAAGTTGATGAATGTTTACGAATTATGTACACCAATTGACAATGCAAAGTAAGAAATGGATTTCATCTCACTTTAGTAGGGTAGTGAATCCTTTGTCTAACCAACCAAATAGTGACTTAATTTCTAATAATATTAATGTGCATGCTAGTTTTGAAGTTCTACTTGCACCCGATTTGAACACGGGTGTCTTTGCTGCTTGCTTGATGGAGTCTTTCAGGTTGTTATCATCAACATTACATTGGTGGTAATTATCCCTGTTATCATCATTACTGTCAACCATATGATCATTATTGTCATCATTGTTTCCATCCCCAAAGAAACCTATAAGCATTTCATTCAATCCTTCTTCATGCACTGCATTTTCACTATCATGATCATCATCATTAAGGCTAGTTGGCATGTCATCAGTGTATGTGGATCTCATCAGCAGTTCAAATTTCTCAGCTGCTAGTATTCTCTTCAATGTTGCTCTTTTCTACCTGGTATGGTTTAAAGGATGGTTTGGATCATCCCGTCCAAACCTTAATAAACTAGTTGGATCTTGGGTATTAGTATGTGTTTCATCAACATCTTCTACCTATCAACAAACACAAGCATTATTTAATGTTTGGCAACAATTGCACTAAATTCAAAATGTATCAATTTCAAAGAAATATAATCAAATATGGCTTAAAAAATGAAAATATAAATTGTATGAACATATATACATCAATTGAATAATGGAACATTATTTTATAGACTACCTTTTTTATACAATAATTTAAAGAAAACACAATTTTGACAACATAGTTTATAAAACATTAGTCCACACTCATTTATTATTCTTTGGTTTTCTACCCTTAGAACATCCTTAGGGAGACCTTGTTCTTCCCTTTTATTTCATGCAAGAGTGCATTTTAAGAAGGGGTAAACAATCAATAACTCATCCCCAATGGTAAGGTCCATAATAGCCTCAACCATTATGAATCTATCAACCTCTCTTTCCATATCTCCATCTTTATCATTTATAACCTCAACAAATTGACAATTCGGTCTTACATTAGGGTCCCTTCCCTTACTACTATTTATAAATCTTGCAATATTTTTGTGTGTATGCACGTCCATCTATATACATAAGATGACCTCTATTCATTTCTTTTCCACTTTCCAATTGGAGACGATGTGTATACATATTCAAATTTAGACCATATGCTGACATGCTAGGCTTATATTCTACTAGCCTTCTCCATTCACCACTGTAATATGATGGACCATAATATGGCATTAATCTCCTAGTGGTTTGTTCTAAATTATTTCTATGTTTAGATCCCACATGTACATTTTGGATGATAAAGAGGCCTAGATTCACTCCATGAATATTGGAGGGTCGTATCATGTAGCTGTATCCCCAAAATTGAAACACCTCGTACACTCTAGGTAGTTGTTGATCACTAGGCCAAGCGTAATATAGTCGATGATCAAATGTCTCTTTGTAAATTATCTTTAAGAAAATTATGCATCTTTAAACCAGTTCTTGTTCTGTTACTTGTTTTCATCAATTCCTTGTCTTCAGATCTCGTATATTGGTACATATTTTTATTAGATGTATCATCTGATGAATGATCATTGCCCTCTAGGCTAGAAGTTGGTGATCCAGGAAACTTTAAACCAAGAACTTTATCCTGCAAGTATCTATTAAGAAAAAAATTAGTTATTTAAATAATATAAAACAATGTTTTCTTCAAAATCCTTACCAAGGAATTCACATGTTATTTATATCAAATTGGAAAATTCCTTACCACAATTCCTATTGGATTTGAATCTATTGTAGGAGACATACTACTGACTAGAAGCTCGTCATATATGTAATGTCTTTGTACAATCACTCATTTGAATTATTTCTTTCCACAAATACAGAACATCCACAAATAACAATTTTCTCAAAGTATTCATCCCATGTACTATAGTCCTAACCAACCTCTTGTTTAGTGCAATCATTTATAGTGTCTGCAGGATCCATTGTCATATCCTCTTCCACCCACTGTCGTCTACATGATTTAATAGTTTTATGTCCACATCCACGTACATATCTTTTTCTTTTGCTAGTTGAATGCTCAAGCTCTGCATTTGCTCCAATCTCCATCTAAAATAATCAACAACATGCATTAATTTATGTCAAGATTGGATAATACATTATAAATTTCAATAATACTGTGAAAAAAGATGGACGTATCACAAAATGCCATCATATCATTTTTTCCTAAGTTATGTCAAAATTTGAGTACCTAATGTCTCGCTTCATCCGTTGTGTTCTCATTTGATATGACACGATCTATTGCCATGGCCTCGTCTAGCCCCTATAATACACAACATAGTAAATAATGTTTAGTACACCAATTATATCATTTCAACGGATATGCTATCCAACACAAAACCTCACTTTAGTCATATATGTGACATATTCATATCATGTTTTGGCCATCCTAATTTTCAAACTTTTCCCTTGATCATAGAATCACATTTAATCACCATTCGTGTGCATTTTCAACCAATAAGTTTGACCTCAGAGGCCTCATGGACAAAAAAATGACTTTATCTCCTCTATGTTGTAGCATTTGTGAATTCATAAACACCTTCCTCCTTTGGTTGAGGTTGCTTTCTCTTCTTACCTCTATTGTATCTGCAAATTCCGTTGTCATATCTATTTCCACCCACTTTCCTCTCTGTGATTTAGTAGTTCTACACTGTCCACATCCTCTCTTCATGGCCTCCTCTGGATCCTGTAATACACAACAATGACAATAGTCACACAATAGCTATGCACCAAGAGGTTAAAAGGAACCAATCAAGATAACCACACATGAATAGCAAATGTGTCCTGACAGATTATATAAATTTCCTATATATTTGCATTTATCCTCTAATCTTTCTACATCAGCCCTCAATTGTGTAGACCTTGTAGTTGCTATATGCAAATGATTTGTATCCTTGCATTCCTATTGCCTTGTAGGGTAAATGGAGTCAAATGAAAATCTGAGATAAGTGGCTTATATTTGGTAGTAATTCTAACTATTTGGCACACTAATATTGGTTAATAACTTGTATAATCATGAAAGGAAATAATTGACAGACTCTTCTTAATAATCCAACTGACATAACCAGGTTACTTGTAATTTATCAAAAGGATCTTTAATCCCTACTTGAAGGAACCAACTGAATAAATCAAACAAGAACAGTAGATGATATCAACTTGGAAACATAATGCCAACCCTAATTATGTGGTTCTTCTTACTGATCTAATTAATACTCCTAGATTACTGTGATCTGAAAATAGTGTTGGTAAGATTTTTGGGATATCTTCAATGGGGCTCTCGGTATCACTAAAAGTAACATAGGGGAGAGGACCCAATTGCTGAGCATGTTCCAATAGCTATGATAGTGTTTGTAGACTTAAGGCTCAATATTTTTAAAACTTTAGCAGTAGTAGTTGTAACTTTAAGGTTGTTAGTGTTGACGATAAGTACGTATAATTGAATGAAATGTGCCCTTTAGATTTAAAAACAACCAATTATGTGATGCCACATCAGCACACCAACAAAACATGACTTAATGAACAACTATTGGTCCACCTTTATTTCGAGAACTATTAGACACCTTAACAAAAAGCATGCTGAGCAACTATTGGTCCACCTTTGGTCAAGAGCATTGCCCTTAGACCTCACTCTAGTTTTAAAAAGAAAAAAATAAAAAACATTTTGAACCATGCTAGATGGAAAAATAATTTTTTTTTTTAATTTTTGACATTTTTTTCAATTAAATCCCAAATATTTGAATTACATTTATCCTTCTAGTTTGCTAAGTCAATCTTTATCCTAAGTAATGCTCCTATGGCCCTAGCAAAGATACAAACACATGGCTCCACAAAGAGATAGCAATTTTGGAATAAATGATACAAACTTCTTTCTACCATAATTCATGATTCCATATTATAATTTTTGTTTTTGATGCCATGTATATCATAATTGATAAGTTTTATATTCCTAAAACACTTTGACAATATTTATATATCTAAAAAATGATACAAACTTCTTTCTACCATAATTCATGATTCCATATTATAATTTTTGTTTTTGATGCCATGGATATTATAATTGATAAGTTTTATATTCCTAAAACACTTTGACAATATTCATATATCTAAAAATTTTGTTTCTTTTATACTTGATCTTAGTAGCTTCTATTAGATTAGTTTATTGTGTCTTTAAAATTTATTTAATAAAGGATGCATGAAACCGATTTTAAATCCTTAAAAATCTCCATATATAATTGTCTAGTCTTCACTGAGTTTTGACCGAATCTGAGCATAGAATATGAGGTCAAAAAGAGTCCAAACCAGTCAAATCAAACCATCATAATTTTTTATATGGTAGGCAGTTGTGACAAGAGTCAATACTAGAACCTATAGTAGTGGAAATCACAATGAACCTATAGTAGAGGAAACCATCGTAAATTTTTATATGGCAGGCAACTGTGATATATCAATTTAAATAATAATGAAGCACTAAAATGGAGACAACCAAATAATTGAATAACTTTAACAAACAATTGATACCAATATGGCACCACAAAATTAGAGATTTTCCATTAATTTCTTTAAAATTATGCTTGCAACATGGTCTTTGAGTTTGTAAATATTATAGAACTTTTTCTACTATCTACCACTACTAGTGCCTCCCTTCCCCCTATATCTTTTTATCAGATCTTGGTCTCTCTTTTTATAGGAGAGGCAAACAAGCTTCAGACCCGTTACAACAGAAAAGACATAACTATTCATAACTGTTAAGAAAATACTTTTAAACTTAACAAAATGTTTTTAATTAGAAAAGACCAATCCGTTATTCACGGAATAGAAACCCATGACCATTCAAGGCCTGAGCAAGGCATTCTATTTTCTGATGTGGTATCTCCTCTTCACATTCAATCCTCTTCAGAACCTAAATATGTTCATAACTGTTAAGAAAATACTTTTAAACTTAACAAAATGTTTTTAATTAGAAAACACCAATCTGTTAATATGCGAATAGAAGCCCGTGACCATTCAAGGCCTGAGCAAGGCTTTCTATTTTTCCATAAGGTGCTTCATTTGTCTGCTAGCTAATTTACTCCCTCTGAAGAATTCATGGCAGCATCAGTCGTATCAGTTGCTTTGCACAGGAACATATTAATTTCAGATAAATGTTCAATATACTCATGTTTTGCATATGTGTTAGCATTAAGGGCTATCCCTTTCATGTCGTGCTCCATGTTCATCATTTTCTCAAGATACTTATGAATATTCTGCATGATCATATCTTCATTATTGATTTCTTGTAAAGCAGTATTTAGAACTATGGATACATCTTCCTTCCACTCTTCATATTTTTGCGGTTCTCTAGTATCATCATGAATTGAAGGAGTGATATCAAAAGAATTCAACTCCTTATTTAATTTATTATGATACTTTTCATGCATCTTTACCAACTTACCATACATCTGCAATCCTTGTTCTGTTAAAAGTTTTTTGTCTGAAAGTTCCTATTTCCTTTCCACCGTCCTCTCCTGCAATCTTTTGTTTTCTATAATGGATGAATATGTTTGTTGGAATGGTTTCCAATAGGTATCTGCACATTCCCACATCTTTTTGAACCTTTCTTTTATTATTTTAGAGGCCATGGTGTATTTGAGGGTCTTTACTTCCCTAAAAAGCTTCTCACATTTCTTCTGGGATTTAGCATGGCATTCTTTCCAATAGATTACATTTGTTAATGCCTCTATCATTTCTTTGTCTTTCTAGATCCATGGGGAATGTACCTCAGATGCAAAAGAAGAAGCTCTTTCCTTGTGGTATATTAATTCTTTCTTCATCTTGTCATTTTCCTTGATTAATTTCTCAATCTGGGCCTTAGTGAACTTTGCTACATTAAATAAAGTGGCTTCATCTACATTATACCCCAATCATGGGTTATATACTTTGTCACTTGCTTCCTTTGTCAAACTTAGTGTTTTATCTTCCCTCCTCTTGAATGTGTCAAATACAATGGCATAACTCATATCCCAACCTGGCACACGCAATACCTTGGCTTCTTGGAGTAGTTGTCTTCCTCTTTTTGGAGTAATAGACTCTATTTCTCTGTCAGTCTCTTTTTTCAATTCCTCCAAGGTGGCAGTTTCTTGCTCAGGGGTAGTATCTTTCATTGTTTGCCTCATATTTCCTTGATATTCATATACAAAAGATTTAAATTTAGGAGTCTTAGTAAATTCATCATCAGAGACAAACTTCTAAGTAGCCATAACTTTGATGTCATCAAACAGATCCTCAGAAGTCTCAAATTTTACATGGTTCAATTCTGCAGGAGGCTCATAACGTGGGACAACAGAAGCACTTATTGTTTGCATTTGTTCAATCTCATCATCATTCACTTCTTCATCTATATCTGTATCTACAAAAAATGATACTTCAGGGGTTGGCTATGAAGGTATGTGAGTCAGAGGTTGCACCTCTTGAGCTTGTGTCCCAGAGTATTGTATGTAATCTATATCAAAAGCAATTAAAGGCACACCCTCAATTATCTCATCTACATGAACAATAAGCTGCTCAACTCTTGATAGTGGATCTTCAATTTTAGAAAAGGCTCTTGAGTATGAAGGAACATTCTTGCATTTCCAAACCTGTGCAAGTAGAATTTTATTAAATATAGCCATTCTATCTTTAGTAGAGGCTTCGTCTCGATTTCTAATTATATCTACTTCTGAAAAAAGATGTTCATAACCAGATAGACCCCGTGAGACCTTGGATCTATGAATAAAACCCTCTGTATCAAAACCTTTTCTTTCATCTCCTATTGGGAGATCATACTGTGCTAGTTTGGCATTGACTTCTTCATAACCCTCATTCATGACTATTGTGAATTCCCCAAAGCAAAAAGTGTTGGGCATGAATGATTGTTTGTTGTTTCTCTTTAGATGAAAAGCATCAGATTTAGCCATTTGTCTCACAATTTCTAAGTATGCAATTCTATCTAGGACAACCCTAAGCAATAGATAAGGGTAACCCTCAAATCCATAGACTCGTATCATGGTGCAGTATGAAAAGGCATACCAATCTCCCCAGTTATGATTCACCTTAGTCTTTGGATCATTTTCCTTTGGCCTAAGAAACCTTTGTATAGTGGGAGAGAGGCTATAGTCATGAGAATGTCCCAATAGTTGCATTAGAGGCTTCACAAAAGATTCTTCAAAGCAAAAATAATGAGATTTTTCAAAACAACAATCCCACAGTGAAGTCCACATTTGCACTAGTTTTGGGTCCCTATTGTCAAACGAGTCCTAAATTTTCATCTCTAAACTCCAGCATCCTCTACCATGCCCTTCGTGCAAAAGTAAATGCATTAACAAAGAGTAGTGTTTGAAATTAATCTTATCATTATTATGTTTGATTTTCTCCAATCCATGGTTCAGAGCATTAGCTATGTAAATTGCATAATCAAAAGGCCTTGCTCCCTTTATTTGACTATCTGCAGCTAACACCATAGGTGCAATTGACATTTGTGGGGAACTTCGAGACCTAAGACTTGACCAGCAGCATAATAAGTGTAACAAAAGTACTCCTTAAATAATTCTTCAGAAAATGGAGGGTTCTCAACATTGAAAAATTTCCTCATTTGACCCTTGTCATCTTTTGGCCTATGTAAAACTAACTTGTCTTTCTTATAACTGGTGTCCATATGCCTATACTCTAGCAATAGGTCTTTGACTGTAATGGGTGTGTCAAAGCCACATTCCAATTGAAAAATATTCACAATGAAATCCTTGGAAAGCACTAGTAAATTATCACCAATGTGTGATCTAATACTTCTTGTTTTCAGGTCATATTTGCTAGCTAAGGATTTAATCAAATCCATGTTGATAAAGACATTAGACACTATTAGCCTTGCTAAATTTAACCTCCAAGGGTTGTAGACAAGTTCGTACCTATATTATTTCTTGAAATGATACAGAAACAATTGATACCCTCGAAGAGGGGTCCAAACATCTCCTAACTCCTTATAGTCATCTATCAATTTATCTATGGAGGGATTAGTCTGGGAACTTCTTTTTGGTCTTGGCCTAGACCCTAGGCATTGGTCAATTAAACCTTGATTCAGTGATCTTTTCTCAACATTCTACTTTTTAGCTTTATGTTTCTCTAGATTATTTTCCCTAATGCAAACTCCAAAGCTTCTACACAGTATAAATTTATAGTCAGGACTGATATACTTACTTGAAATATATTTATGGTTGGCCTTTTTCTGCTCCTTGCTCTACGAGAGGTCAAAATTCCTTTCTCCTTCTTTCTTCATCCAAATCTTATAGGGGTGGAATAACTTATTTCAATCTCAGCTCATAAATGCACCATCGATGTGTATCTTGCCATCGAGCCGGTTTATTAATTGTAAATATTTGACTAACGTCTTGGAATGTCACATCAATGTTGTCTGACAATCATCAATGTATTGCTGAGACTTTGTTTTATATTCCACCGAAGTCCATCCTGTCCATCGATAAATTTCCTTTTCTCGGTCCATCAAGGAGGTTCCATATGAAGTTGCCCCGATGTGCCCTAGTCCAACCGATGTTCTTCATATCCTCAATGTTTTATAGTTTTTTCGGGCTATCGGTGGAACTTCATCCTTAGTTCCACCGATCCTTACATGCTACAATGATGCTTTTGTCTTTGTTTGTTTTATCAGCATGTCGGGGGAACTCGTATATAAGTTCTTCCGAAGTTGACATGTTCTAGTGATATAACCTTCTTCAGCCAAATCTTACAGGAGTGGAATAACTTATTTTAATCTCAGCTCATAAATGCACCATCGATGTGTATCTTGCCATCGGGCTAGTTTATTAATTGCAAATATTCAAGTGATGCCTTGGAATATCACATCAATCTTGTCTAACAATCATCGCCATATCGCTGAGGCTTTGTTTTATATTCCACCGAAGTCCATCCCTTCCATCGATAAATTTCCCTTTCTCGGTCCATCGGCGAGGTTCCATATGAAGTTGCCCCAATGTGCCCTAGTCCGACCAATGTTCTTCATATCCTCAATGTTTTATAGTTATTTCAAGCTATCAATGGAACTTCATCCTTAGTTCCACCGATCCTTACATGCTACAACGATGTTTTTGTCTTTGTTGGTTTTATCGGCATGTCGGGGGAACTTGTATATAAGTTCTCCTAAATTTGACATGTTTCGGTGATAGGCTAACTCCTGTCGAGTTCATCGAGTCATTGGTAAGGGTGTGATATGTATTCCACCAAAATCTACATGTTACGGTGATATAACCTTCTTCTACCAACTTTATTGGCCTATCGGTGGAACCATGATGTGGTTTCCACAGATGTCTGCATGTTATCCCGATAAGCTCATTTTACTCCGTTTTGTCGATCTATCGGTGGGATGACCTCAAAGGTTACCCTGATAGATCATTGTTTTGCTGAAGTAGTGTTACTATATCTTTATTGGGCCATTAGTATAGCAAAGTGAAAGGTTCCAACGATGGGATCACATTGGGCTGATATGTTCTTAGGAAAGGCAAAGGGTACAATTCATGGAATGGATATGCAAGACTTAGGTTAATTATGGATTTTGTAACACAATTGATTACTATTATGAGATTAAGGGTATAATGTTCTGATCTTGGTTGAAAAGGGGATAGATAGAAGTATAGAAAAATTGTTAAATTTTTCTATCCCAACAGGGTTTAGGGTTGAGGGTTTAGGGATTACCTTTTAGAGTTGATGGATTAGGGTTTAGAGTTGAGGGTTATAGTCTCATTAGAGAACGATGTCCTCACGCATGGACCATGTCAAGTGCCCTCATTGATGTTGGTAAGGGACACATGGAAGGAAACTGGATTAGGTAGATAGTGATTTATGATGTGGATTGTAGAGTTTAAGGTATACTGTTTAGGGTTGAGGGTTTAGTGTTGAGGGATTAGAGTTTAAGGTATACTGTTTATGGTTAAGGGTTTAGGGATAGGGTTTAGGGTTTAAGGTTTAAGGGTTGAGGCTTTAGGCTTTAGGGATAGCATTTACGGTTGAGGGATTAGGGTTTAGGGTGTAGCGATTAGGGTTTAAGGTATAGTTTTTAGGGTTGAGGGTTGAAGGTTGTGTTACACTTCAATGAAAGGTTATAGTCCCTTTAGAGAATGATGTCCTCGCACATGGACCATGTCGAGTGCCCTCATCGATGTTGGTAAGGGATACATGGAAGGCAAATGGATTAGGTAGATAGTGGATTATGACGTGGATTCTAGAGGGGAGAAAAGTGGATTATGTAGGGAAAATAGTGGATTATGATGTGTTTTATGTCAAACTTATGCCAAAGCATGGACCATAGGGATGGTATGTGGAGGGTATGTAGGATAGTGGATGAATGATGGTAGATTTATTGCGGAATGGAAGGGAACCATAACCAATGGTTGCACACATCCCCATAAACATTGAAGCTTGTGATGTGGAGGTGGTGTAGGGTGCAATGGAGATGTTTGCTTAGGAGATGGATGATGAAGGGCTTTAGGAACCCACATAGACTTAGGTGTTTTATTACTTTTGTTTTGCTTGTGGGATGGAATGTTTTGACACTTTTGAGCGGAATGGGAATTTGAGATGGGAGTAGATGGTTGGGATTTTTTAGAGGTAGATGCCTCATTTAACTTGATTTCTTGTTGCTTAGGTACCCATACGATTTTGGTTTTGGACTTTGCTTGTGGAGGTATGGGCTTGGATAACTTTTTGGATTGATTTTTCTTTGACTCTTTGTTTTTATGTCCTAAGGCATGACGACCGTTAGGATGTTTGGCTTTGGATGTTGAGGGTTGAGGGTTTAGGGTTTAGGGTTTAGGGATTATGGTTTAGAGTTGAGGGATTGGGGTTTAAGGCATAGTACTATTTAGGGTTGAGGGTTTAGTGATAGAATTTAGGATTTAAGGTTGAAGTGTTGAGGGTTGAGGCTTCACGGATAGGGTTTAAGGTTTAGCAATAAGAGATTAGGGTTTAGGGATGAGGGATTAGGGTTTAGTGTTGAGGGATTAGAGTTTAAGATAGAGTGTTTAGGGTTGAGGGTTTAGGGTTTAGTGTTGAGGGATAATAGTTAAGGTATAGTGTTTAGGGTTGAGGGTTTAGGTATAGGGTTGACGGTTTAAGGTTTAAGGGTTGAGGCTTCAGGCTTGAGGGATAGTGTTTAAGGTTGAGGGATTAGGGTTTAGGGTGGAGGGATTAGGGTTTAAGGTATAGTGTTTAGGGTTGAGGGTTGAAGGTTGTCTTATGCTGCACTGAAAGGTTATAGTCCCATTAGAGAACGATGTCCTCGCCCATGGACCATTTCGAGTGCCCTCATTGATGTTGGTAAGGGATACATGGAAGGCAAATGGATTAGGCAGATAGTGGATTATGACGTGGATTCTAGAGGGGAGAAAAGTGGATTATGTAGGGAAAATAGTGGATTATGATGTGGATTATGTCAAACTTATGCCAAAGCACAGACCATAGGGATGGTATGTGGAGGGTATGTAGGATAGTGGATGAATGATGGTAGATTTATTGGCTTTATCAGTAGAGGCATCTAATTTTGCATATCTAGATCCCTTGAGGATGGTGGAATGAGTGGAAGCTTTATGATTAGGTTTAAGATTAGGGTTGAGGGTTGAGGGATTAGGGTTTAAGGTATAGTGTTGAGGGTTGAGGGTTGAGGGTTTAGGGTTTGGGGTTTAGGGATTATGGTTTAGAGTTGAGGGATTAGGGTTTAAGGCACAATATTGTTTAGGGTTGAGGGTTTAGGGATAGGGTTTAGGATTTAAGGTTCAAGTGTTGAGGGTTGAGGCTTTAGGGATAGGGTTTAAGGTTTAGTTATAAGGGATTAGGGTTTAGGGTTGAGGGATTAGGGTGTAGTGTTGAAGGATTAGAGTTTAAGATATAGTGTTTAGGGTTGAGGGTTGAGGGTTTAGTGTTGAGGGATTAGAGTTTAAGGTATAGTGTTTAAGGTTGAGGGTTTAGGGATAGGGTTGATGGTTTAAGGTTTAAGGGTTGAGGCTTCAGGCTTTAGGCATAGTGTTTACGATTGAGGGATTAGGGTTTAGGGTGGAGGGATTAGGGTTTAAGGTATAGTGTTTAGGATTGAGGGTTGAAAGTTGCATTACGCTGCACTGAAAGGTTATAGTCCCATTAGAGAATGATGTCCTCGTGCATGGACCATGTCGAGTGCCCTTATCGATGTTGGTAAGGGATACATGGAAGGCAAATGGATTAGGCAGATAGTGGATTATGACGTGGATTCTAGAAGGGAGAAAAGTGGATTATGTAGGGAAAATAGTGGATTATGATGTGGATTATGTCAGACTTATGCCAAGGCATGGACCATAGGGATGGTATGTGGAGGGTACGTAGGATAGTGGATAAATGATGGTAGATTTATTGGCTTTATCAGTAGAGGCATCTAATTTTGCATATCTAGATCCCTTGAGGATGGTGGAATGAGTGGAAGCTTTAAGTTTAGGTTTAAGATTAGGATTGAGGGTTGAGGGTTGAGGGATTAGGGTTTAAGGTATAATGTTGAGGGTTTAGGGTTTAGGGTTTAGGATTTAGGGTTTAGGGATTATGGTTTAGAGTTGAGGGATTATGGTTTAGAGTTGAGGGATTAGGGTTTAAGGCACAATATTGTTTAGGGTTGAGGGTTTATAGATAGGGTTTAGGATAAGGTTCAAGTGTTGAGGGTTGAGGCTTTAGGGATAGGGTTTAAGGTTTAGTGATAATGGATTAGGGTTTAAGGTTGAGGGATTAGGGTTTAGTGTTGAGGGATTAGAGTTTAAGATAGAGTGCTTAGGGTTGAGGGTTTAGGGTTTAGTGTTGAGGGATTAGAGTTTAAGGTATAGTGTTAGGGTTAAGGGTTTAGGGATAGGGTTGATAGTTTAAGGTTTAAGGGTTGAGGCTTCAAGCTTTAGTGATAGCGTTTATAGTTAAGGGATTAGGGTTTAGGGTGGAGGGATTAAGGTTTAAGGTATAGTGTTTAGGATTCATGGTTGAATGTTGTGTTACACTACACTAAAAGGTTATAGTCCCATTAGAGAAGGATGTCCTTGCCCATGGACCATGTCGTGTGCCCTCATTGATGTTGGTAAAGGATACATGGAAGGCAAATAGATTAGGGAGATAGTGGATTATGACGTGGATTCTAGAGGGGAGAAAAGTGGATTATGTAGGGAAAATAATGGATTATGCCAGACTTATGCCAAAGCATGGACCATAGGGATGGTATGTGGAGGGTATGTAGGATAGTGGATGAACGATGATAGATTTATTGGCTTTATCAGTAGAGGCATCTAATTTTGCATTTTTCAATCCCTTGAGGATGGTGGAATGAGTGGAAGCTTTAAGTTTAGGTTTAAGATTAGGGTTGAGGGTTGAGGGTTGAGGGTTTAAGGTATAGTGTTGAGGGTTGAGGGTTTAGGGTTTAGGGTTTAGGGATTACGGTTTAGAGTTGAGGGATTAGGGTTTAAGGCATAGTACTATTTAGGGTTGAGGGTTTAGGGATATGGTTTAAGGTTTAAGGTTCAAGTTTGAGGGTTGAGGCTTTAGGGATAGGGTTTAAGGTTTAGCGATAAGGGATTAGGGATGAGGGTTAAGGGATTAGGGTTTAGTGTTGAGGTATTAGAGTTTAAGATATAGTGTTGAGGGTTGAGGGTTTAGGGTTTAGTGTTGAGGGATTAGAGTTTAAGGTATAGTGTTTAGGGTTGAGCATTTAGGGATAGGGTTGATGGTTTAAGGTTTAAGGGTTGAGGCTTCAGGCTTTAGGGATAGCGTTTACAGTTGAAGGATTAGGGTTTAGGGTGGAGGGATTAGGGTTTAAGGTATAGTGTTTATGGTTGAGGGTTGAAGGTTGCGTTATGCTGCAATGAAAGGTTATAGTCCCATTAGAGAACGATGTCCTCACCCATGGACCATGTCAAGTGCCTCATTAATGTTGGTAAGGGATACATGGAAGGTAAATTGATTACGCAGATAGTGGATTATGACATGGATTCTAGAGGGGAGAAAAGTGGATTATGTAGGGAAAATAGTGGATTATGATGTGGATTATGTCAGACTTATGCCAAAGTATGGACCATAGGGATGGTATGTCGAGGGTATGTAGGATAGTGGATGAATGACGGTAGATTTTGGTTTTGGACTTTGCTTGTGGAGGTATGGGCTTGGATAACTTTTTGGATTTATTTTTCTTTGACTCTTTATTTTTATGTCCTGAGGCATGATGACCCTTAGGATGTTTGGCTTTATTAGTAGAGGCATCTAATTTTTCATTTCTGGATCCCTTGGGGATGGTGGAATGAGTGGAAGCTTTAAGTTTAGCTTTAAGATTAGGGTTGAGGGTTGAGGGTTGAGGGATTAGGGTTTAGTGTTGAGGGATTAAAGTTTAAGATATAGTGTTTAGGGTTGAGGGTTTAGGGTTTAGTGTTGATGGATTAGAGTTTAAGGTATAGTGTTTAGGGTTGAGGGTTTATGGATAGGATTTAGGGTTTAAGGTTTAAGGGTTGAGGCTTCAAGCTTTAGGGATAGCATTTACGGTTGAGGGATTAGGGTTTATGGTGGAGGGATTATAGTGTTTAGGGTTGAGGGTTGAAGGTTGCATTACGTTGCATTGAAATGTTATAGTCCCATTAGAGAATGATGTCCTCGCGCATGGACCATGTCGAGTGCCCTCATCGATGCTGGTAGATTTATTGCAGAATGGAAGGGAACCATAACCAATGGTTGCACGCATCCCCATAAAAGTTGAAGCTTGTGATGTGGAGGTGGTGTAGGGTGCAATGGACATGTTTACTTGGGAGATGGATGATGATGGCACTAAATTAGACACACTTGGTGCCAGTTTTGATGTCCCAAAGAGATTACATTTAGGGCTAAAAGTTGGTGCAAAAGTCAGAGTTAGAAATGCCGACTTTAGCATCGACTAATGAATCCTAAAAAAAATTAAAATTCGCATTAGCGTTAATAAATACCACACAAAAAAACACACACAAATAAGTTAATACATTTAAGCCCACAACACAGTGTACTCTGCCTTTGTTTTAGGTTTCTTGCGAAGTGAAGACTTTATTATGTCAAAAATTAAAGTTACTGAAAAGTTTCTACAACAGATCCGTGAATTTGTATTTTATTTATTTATAGTTCTAGACATCCAGAAGATAAAAAATTGCTTGAGCTAGCTGCTAAATTTGGGGTTTCTAGCTACCTCAGCCATTCAATCAAGCTCGTTCATTTGCCTTTTAGCAAGTAAGTTAACTCTTGACCTAGGTTTTTATCCATTTTGATATAATTTTGAGCTCAAAGAAAGTTTTTCTAAGATGTTGTACTCACACTTTAGGGTAAATTTGAGTAGTAATGTTGTTAATTATCCTTGCTTGCAGTATAACTTGCATTTACCATTTTTAGAAGGCCTGTTGAATAAGGTCTCTTTGTACATCATACCCAAAATACAAGCTGTTAAGTTTTGTTTTTGGCTACATTTTTGTTTTTGGCTACGATTGGTCAAGCACGTTGTTAATTCATACCTGTCTACGATTGCCTCCATAGACTGGACGAAAATAATTTGCCCTAGGTCACCTCAAAATGTCAAGCAATAGAGGGAAGGGAGCAAACTCTGGCCACAATCAGGTAATTCACTGTCAATTTATAGATTTGTAAATGTTTCCATTATTTCTTTGATTTTTAGTATTTAGTTTTCTATTTCTAAATTTAAAAAAAGAAATTTATTATATATATATATATATTATATATAGGGACATGAGACTAACAAAGATAAAGAGGCATTGGCTTCCATATTGGGGGTAGACGCAGTGAACAAATTCGATGGTGTTGACTTGACAATGCTTGCCAGATACATAGAAAAATGATCGAGTAAAGCCCCTGAAACATTGCAACCAAATCAATAGTGTCAAAGGGAATCAATTGATTCCCTAACCAGTCATGGATCAGGTAAAAGATCCAGAAGGAAATCAATAACAGTAACCTCTAAGAATGTGGAATAGGGAGTAGAGACTTCCAATGTCCAAGACACTCCTAGGACACAGACTTCTTCGACCACCACGCCATGTTTTGCATCTTGCATTGGTAGCTATGATACCAAGATAGAATACGATGTGGGTTCAGGGGAAGTCTAAATGACAGATGCTCGAAAAATGTTTGTGAATAGGTTGAAGGAATCACACCTTCAACGGTTCAAAGACCATCTACATTTGCCATTCTCAAAGATACCCATGCACCTGCAAAAAGCAGTTATCCAAGACATGGAGACTAAATTTGGCACAGGTTGGCCTGTAAAGAAAATAACGCTATGAATGTCTCAAAACTGCAAGAGATTCCGATGCAACCAAACAAAAAAGATAAAAAAAATCCCTCTTGAGCAAAGGATCAAAAAAGGCCAATTGATGTAAGTCTCAAAGTATGGAAAGAGCTTGTAAAAGCATATGAGAAGTCTGATGCACGAAGGAAGTCCAGTGAGGAGAGTACGCAGGTATTTGAATTTGCTCATAAGATTATATCAGATTTATTAAACAATTTTTAAATTTTATTTATGCTTTGCCTAAATTGAATTAGTATATGTTTTAGGACAAGGCCTCCAAGGCTAGGCTTGACAAACTTCATGCCACTCATCACAGTGCCCAGAAAGGTTTACAGGCCTTGATCTGTACATTTGTAAGTATATTTAATATGTTAAATGATATTTTTTTAATTTCCTAGGAAAAAATAAATGATTACATATTAATTAGTTTAACTAGTCCATGTGCCATGTTTTGACAGGAGGAGAAATATGGCCGGCAACCAACACAATTTGAAAAGGAAATGTTACAAAGCAAAAAGTGGACCGATTTTGTAATCTCGGTGGAGAATGAGGTATCAATAGTTGATTTTCAATAACTTAGTTGGATATTGTTGTGTTAATATGTCAATTTGCATTTCTTGTGTTGAGTTTCAATAATCTTTGAAGACGTTATAGAGTGATACTTGAGACAAACAGTTACAATTGTACTCTGTTTGTTGTGTTTGATTTCTATTGGTCTTCTTGTCTTTTTGACTCAAGTGGATTGTTATTCATAGGTCACCTGTCATTATTCTTGATCATGTGGATGTAGTTATCATTGAGTTTTTAGGTGGTCTCCTAAGTGAATAGACCAAAGGGTTTATCTCAAGTCTTTGTTTCCTAACCTTTTTATTATAAGACTTAAAGGGGGGCATGCATTACAGTTACGTTGTTGGTTATATTTCAAACCTTTGAAATATAATAGTGGACATTTAAATTTTAATATGCACATTTTTTTTTGTTGAGAAGGAGCTATCATTAGCAGTAGGCATTAACTCTCCTCTACCATAACAGCTTTGGGAAGTACCATTCTTTAATGTGCTTGGTTTTGGGGTATGTGAGGGAGAAAAGGAAGGAGTGGGGAACCATTTTGGGGGGGAATTCTTCTTTTTGCCTTGGGGTCGAGGAAGGAAGGTTGATGGTTGGACTATAAGTAATTTAGAGGAAGGGAGACTTTGGGTGTGCTCATCATGTTGGCTGAGTGTCTTTCTGTTTGGGTTGGAGACTAAGATTCAAATCGCCAATTGGTCTTCTTCAACTAAGCTAACCTTTCTTTGAAGTAAAGCTCCTTGTCATCCATTCTTGTAAAATTACACTGACCATTTTGGTGAATCATTTCCTTTAACTTGTGTAACTATATGTGGTCTTGTGAAAGCCTATGCTAAAGGGTTTGGATGAGGAAAATATTGTTAACTGTGAGATTTCAGACTTAAGATCATGGGACTTACGAATTGTGGCAAACTGTTGGTTATTGTGTTTTGGATTTCTATCATGAAGGAAGCTACATTAATTTGGTCACAGTTTGAGGTGGAGTTTCAAACCTTGGCTAGAATTGCTAGAATGCTATCATTGCAACATACCATGAGTCTTGAGGAAACCTGGCCTGGTTCATGGTTATCTTTTTTGACATGGTTGTCAACCCTAATGGTGTTGGTATTTCATCTATAAATGTCCACTCTCTCAATTGTGGATGCGAGGTCTTCTTGGGATTAATAATACCACTCCTAGGTGGGCTTTTGGGATGGTTTTGGATCCTTGGTTCAGGTCAACTTGCCCCTCAACATTCCCTCCAAGGTTATGAGGTTTGCATTATTGAATCCACAATGGAATACAATGTTGAAACAACACTACATGATTGTATTTGATTACCAGTTGACTCTTGGAAAGAATGGGTTTTGTCAATTGCATACAGTTGTGTAACATTGCAATAGTTGTATTGTACTTGTAACTAGAATAATCTATTGTGAAGGCATTCGTTTGATGACAATGACCTTTGAGTTCATTGTAATGACTTGCACTAAATTAGAAATGTGATTCAAATCTAGTATTTATTAAATTGGAGACTGTTTGTGAACAAATTTATCTTAGTATGGACTTCCCTATGTTTGAATGTCTAAGCACTACCCATGGAATAGTAGATATTATGTACTTGTGATCACTACGTCATTTGGATAGAGGACTCATAAATGGAATATAGGACCTTCTGTTTCATTATCCATAAAATCCTAAGGGTTGATTAAGTTATTGTGCATGGATGTAAATGGAAACTTTAAGCTCTCCGAAGGCTTGCTTATTGTTTGCAAAGTAGCATTAATTTCTTATTTTAACTGTGGAAACATCTTGTGGAAACTAGTATGGTGTTGACTAAGGAATTATCTTGTAAATGCTAGAAAGGACTATGCATGTTAATCATAGACTGTAACACTAATTTGGAAGGAAATTGTTACTGTAGATGTGATATATACTGTATAGTGGTATCTGGTCTATGGCATGACATCTTTAATAGGAGGTACCTTCAGATTTTTGTAGCATCATGTCTGGGCTAAGGTACCGTAAAGTTAAGTGTGCATTGTATGGTGTTATTGTATTGGAGGTTGTTGTATGCAAATCTACAGTGATATAAGGAGACTCGACTCTCGTTATTTCATTGCACAAAGTGAGTGATAAAACAACTACCTAGTTTAAAAATGGCCCTTCTTTAAGCAACATATGTAGCAATGAGACTTAGGATTCTTGAAAATGAGAAGCATCCTTCTCCCCATACAACCTGCTAACTAAGGCCTCTTTGTTTATATGCATGGTTGACCTCCTTGCTGTTGTTGGCTATCTTGAAGACACCCTAAACTTTATCATTGAGATACCTATTAAATCTGTGTTGGTTGTATGCATGTGTTTTCTTGGTACCTGTAGATCACATATGAATATAGGCTTAGGAGTATTTACAGCAACATTGCTTTTTGATTTGGATCCTAAAAATGTTGCACAACTTATGTTCTTCTCTCAAACATCTATCCACAAGTGGGTAGGTGTGGTGAGGTAAGGAGATTGATGAAAGATAGAAGAATTAAAAAAATGCCTGGATGCAGTTGGATTGAAGGGCATAAAATGGTACATGCTTTTTTGTGTAGGAGATAGATCACATCCATAGACAAAGGACACCTATGCAAAGTTGGAGAAATTGGCTTGGAAGATGAAGGCAACAAGTATTTTCCAGATTCAAGAATTTACTTAATGCTAAGGAAGGATTGGAAAAAGAATTATTTCTCTGCCACCATGGTGAAAAGTTGACAATTGCTTTTGGTTTGTTAAACATGCCCCATGGAACAACTATTAGACCTGTATCTTAAGCTTACTCATGAACCTTAAGATAAATAATTATTAAAAAAAAACTGTACATTCATTAATGACATGTAAGAGAATTTAATCAACTGCTACTTAAAAACTTTTTAATGTTTCTGTCTAATGCAGGTTATTAGATTAATAGTGAAAAAGAACATACATTGACCACACAATTTGTGGCACTTAAGGTTATGTAATAGAATTTATAGTTGATAGTTAAATTGTATAACAATTTTTTTATGATCTTTAGTAACGTTTATTACAATTGTTGCATGTTTTGCATCATTGGAATGACATATTAGCTGTAACTTTTTTAAAATTTTATTATGGTATGTGCACTTTGATATGATGTAATATGATTATGGTTTCGTTTCATATGTTGGAATATTAGATATATAATAGAAAATAAATTATTACATGAAATAAATAATAACTTTTCATTTTAAATGTTTTTTTTGCAAAACACGGGTCTTCCAGAAGATGAAGATGATCCTAATGATATAGATCCATAATATATTGGTTTTGGTATAGATCACATGGCAGAGGATGATGATGATGTAGATACAGAAGACAACGAGGCCAATGATGATGATGATGACGATGATGATGATCATGATCATGATGATCATGATCATGATCATGATGGTGATGATGATGATGAGGTAGTTGCTAGTAGTAGCCAGTGACATTCATGATCATATAGACTGCATCATGGATCATTGTTCATATATCGATATGATGCCTCTTTTCATGGTTACTATCATATGTATCATTTTCACAGCCTACAGTACCATATTATTGAGTTGTATCATTTTCACATGTATCAATTTGACTTATATCATTTGGACATGTATCATCTTGACTTGTATCATTTTGAGTTACATAATTTATCATTTTTACTTATATCATTTGTACATGTATCATTTTGACTTATGTCAACTATTGGACATGTATCATTTTGACATGTTATTGATCTACTGACATATTTGACTTTCACTTGTTTTAGTTATATATGATGATCTTATTAGTATTGACTTGTCAATTTTTATATATTGAAAGTGGTCGATGATTTTTGGATGGATATTTATTATGTATGATGATTTTAATTTACTGCAGGATGGATATTGTAAAATTCAATTAAATTATAGATATTTGACTCACTTGTTTTAATTATAGATGATGATCATGTTATAATAATTATCTTGTTATTTTATAATAATTATCTTATTTTTTTATATAATTATCTTGTTATTTTATAATAATTATCTTGTTTTTTTATATAATTATCTTGTTAAATTGAAAGCAAAACCCAAAGCAACAAAGGAGGTCATAATGGAAGCAAAACTTGGTGTCAATTAGGAAGCCAAAAAAGAAGCTATTTTAGACACCATACAATAAGCAAAATATGAAGCATGACTGAGAGTAAAACTAGAAAAAAAAAATGGGAGCAGACATGGAAACAAAACTGGAAGCTAAATTGGGTGCCAAATCTGATGCTAAATTTGAAGCAAACTTGGAAGCAAAAATGGAAGCAAATCTAGAAGCAAAACCTGAAGCAAACCTGGAAGCAAAATCAGAAGCAACATTGGAAGCAAACTTAGAAGCCAAATCGGAAGCAAAACTGGAAGAAAAACTGGAAGAAACACAAGAAGCCAAACTAGAAGCAAAATCGGAAGCCAAAGTGGAGGCCAAATCCGGCGCTAAATTGGAAGAAAATCTGGAAGGAAAATGGGAAGCAAAACTGGAAGCAAACTTGGAAACAAGACAAGAAGCAAAATCAGAAGCCAAATTGGGTGCCAAATTCGGCGCTAAATTGGAAGCAAATCTGGAAGCAAATTGGGAAACAAAATTGGAAGCAAAACTAGAAGCAAACCTAGAAGCAGACCTAGAAGCAAAACTAGAAGCAAACCTGGAAGCCACACAAGAAACAAAACTAGAAGCAAAATCAGAAGCCAAATCTGGCGCTACATTGGAAGTAAATCTAGAAGCAAAATCGGAAGCAACACTGATGCAAAAATGGAAGCAAAACAAGAAGCAAACCTAGAAGCCAAACCAGAAGCCAAATTAGGTGTTAAATCCAACGGTAAATCCAACTGTTGCTTTCTAGAGCTAAAGTCCATGCAACAGTCGGCGCTAAATCAGGCACAAAAGTTAGTGCTAAGTCTGGCACAAAAGTAAGCATACAAAATTGCGCTGGACAAAGTGTCCAATTTTTTAGCTCAATTACAGTAAAATCTGGCACTATTTTAGGAGCTAATTGCCTGTTCTGTTGTATTGGTTAGGTGGTTTGAACCCCCAGTGGGGAGGAATGATCCAGGTGGATACAAAAGAAATAAATTTTTTGTAGTCTTAGAACCTGACAGAATCAACATCATTGGAACGAGGTTGCTGACATGATCCTAACGTAACTTGAATGAGCTCAAAAGGAGTTCGTATGCAGAAGTTACGTGCAATCAAAGGTTTGGTCAAACAGGTGAATCAGGCATTCAAAAAGGTGAAAAATTGATTTTCTCAAATCTAAGAAAAAATGATGCCAAGTCAAAGAGCTCGTCGCCATGATTCTGACGCTACTCGTTTCGCCTCGATTGGAGCTCATACGAGCAAGATATGGCTGGTCAAAGTTGAGGGTTGACCATGCTGACTAGACAATACAATGATGATGTCAGCATGCTAACATGGCAAACACAGTGGCAGTTGTTCACATGGCAGGTCCAGAGGTTGACACATGGCAGATGGTGGCATCTGAGTCAGCAAATGATGTGGCAAGTTTGAAGATGTGGACCAATCTAGCATGACACGTGTCACTTACAGATGAATAAGGTAATGCCACGTGGCCTAATGATTGGGTACCACATGTCACTGACAGATAAATGACGTAATGCCACATGGCCCAATGATTGGGTGCCACATGGCACATGTGGTGGCTTGATTGTTAAAAGATTTGTTTGTAGGGGTCAAACCCCTAACCTCCTACTTGCCATTTTCACTCTCCACCAATATACCAAGCAGCTTTCTTTGCTACATATACGGGCCTCCTTTCTATTTAAAGAATGATCATAGAAATGAATCCCGATAAAAGGGGGTCGGGTGGTTTGAACCCCCAGTGGGGAATAATGATCTAGATGGATACAGAAGAACTAAAAATTTTACAGTCTTAGAACCTAATGTAATCAGTGTCATTGGGCAGAGGTCACTGACACGATCCTGACACAACTTGAATGGGCTCAAAAGGAGCTCGTATGCAAAAGTTATGTGTAGTCAAAGGTTTGGTCAAATAAGTGAATCAGGCGTTCAAAAAGGCAAAAAAATGATTGTCTCAAATCTAAGAAAAAATGATGCCAAGTCGAAGAGTTCATCGCCATGATTTTGACGCTGCTTGTTTCACCTCAATCGGAGCGTGTACGAGAAGATATGGCCGGTCCAAGTTGAGGGTTGACCATGTCGACTAGACAGTACAATGATCACATCAGCATATTGACATGGCAAACAAATGGCAATTACTGACATGGTAGGTCCAGAGGTTCACATGTGGTAGATGGCGGCATCTGAGTCAGCAAATGACGTGGCAGGTCTAAGGTGTGGACCAATCCAGCATGAGACGTGTCACTGACGAACAAATGAGGTAATGCCATGTGGCCTAATGATTGGGTGCCACGTGGCACATGTGGAGGTTTGATTGTTAAAAGGTTAGTTTGTGGGGTCAAACCTTGCTATTTTCACTCTCCACCAATATATCAAGCGGCTTTCTTTGCTACATATACGGGCTTCCTTTCTATTTAAAGAATGATTATAGAAATGAATCCCTATAAAAGGGGGTTAGGTCGTTTGAACCCCCAGTGGGAAAGAATGATCTAAATGTATCCAGAAGACCTAAAAGTTTTCTAGTCTTAGAACCTGATAGAATTAGCATCATTGGAAAGAGGTCGCTGGCACGATCTCGACCAACTTGAACGGGCTCAAAAGGAGTTCGTATGCAGAAGTTATGCACAGTCAAAGGTTCGGTCAAATAGGTGAATAATGTGTTCAAAAAGGTGAAAAATTATTGTCTCAAATCCAAGAAAAAATGATGCCAAGTCGAAGAGCTCGTTGCCACGATTCTGACGCCGTTCGTTTCACCTTGATCAGAGCTCATACGAGCAAGATATGGCTGATCAAAGTTGAGGGTTGACCATGCTACTAGATAGTACAATGATGATGTCATCATGCTAACATGGTAGACATAGTGGCAATTATTGGCGTTACAGGTTGAGATGTTGACACATGGCAAATGGCGGCATCTGACTCAACAGATGATGTGGCAGGTTTGAAGATGTGGACCAATCCAGCATGACACATGTCAATGACAGATGAATGAGCGAATACCACGTGGCCCAATGATTCGGTGCCACATGGCACATCTGGCAATTTGCTTGTTAAAAGGTTGGTTTGTGGGGGTTGAACCGCTGACCTCTTGCTTCTTATTTTCACTCTCCACCAATATACCAAGCGGCTTTCATTGCTACATATACGGGCCTCCTTTCTATTTAAAGAATGATAATAGAAAGAAATCCCTATAAAAGGGGGTCAGGTGGTTTGAAACCCCAGTGGGGAGGAATGACCTAGGTGGATCTAGAAGACCTAAAAATCTTACAGTCTCAGAACCTGATGGAATCAACATCATTGGAAAGAGGTCGCTGACACGATCCTAACGCAACTTGAACGAGCTCAAAAGGAATTCGTATGCACAAGTTATGTGCAGTCAAAGGTTCAGTCAAATAGGTGAATCAGACATTTGAAAAGGTTAAAATTGATTGTCTCAAATAAAAGTAAAAATGATGCCAAGTCAAAGAGCTCATCGCCACAATTCTAACACCACTCATTTTGCCTTGATCAGAGCTTGTACGAGCAAGGTATGGTTGGTCAAAGTTGAGGGTTGACCATGCCGACTAGATAGTACAATAATGACATCAGCATGCTGACATGGCAGACACAGTGGCAGTTATTGATGTGGTAGATCCAAAGTTTGACACGTGGTAGGTGGCAGCATCTGAGTTAGTAGATGACGTGGCAGGTCTGAAGATGTGGACCAATCCAGCGTACCACGTGTCACTAACGGACGAATGAGGTAATGCCATGTGGCCCAATGATTGGGTGCCATGTGGCAGTTTGATTGTTAAAAGGTTGGTTTGTGGGGGTCGAACCCTTGACCTCATGCTTACTTATTTCACTCTCCACCAATATGCCAAGCAGCTTTCTTTGCTACATATACGGGCCTCCTTTCCATTTAATGAATGATAATAGAAATGAATCCCTATAAAAGGGGATCAAGTTGTTTGAACCCCAAGTGGGGAGGAATGATCCAGGTAGATACAGAAGAACTAAAAATTTTACAGTCTCAGAACCTAATGGAATCAACATCATTGGAAAGAGGTCGCTGACAATATCCTGACGCAACTTGAATGGGCTCAATAAGAGTTCTTATGAAGAAGTTATGTGCAGTCAAAGGTTTGGTTAAACAGGTGAATCAAGCATTCAAAAGGTGAAAACTGATTGTCTCAAATCTAAAAAAATGATGCCAAGTCAAAGAGCTCGTCAACACAATTTTGACGCCACTCATTTCGCCTCGATCGGAGCTCGTATGAGCAAGATATGGCTGGTCAAAGTTGAGGGTTGACCACGTCGACGAGATAGTACAATGATGACATCAACATGCTGACATGGCAGACACAGTGGCAGTTGTTGACATGGTAGGTCTAAAGGTTAAGATGTGGCAAATGGCGGCATCTGAGTCAGTAGATGAAGTGGCAGGTCTAAAGATGTGGACCAATCCAATGTGACATGTGTCACTGACAGATGACTATACCAAGCGGCTTTCTTTGCTACATATACGGGCTTCCTTTCTATTTAAAGAATGATAGAAGAAATGAATCCCTAGAAAAGGGGGTTAGGTGGTTTGAACCCCCAGTGGAAGCAAATCTGGCGCTAAATTGGAAGCAAATCTGGAAGCAAAATGGGAAACAAAATTAGAAGCAAAACTAGAATCAAACCTGGAAGCAAACCTGGAAGCCACACAAGAAGCAAAACCAGAAGCAAAATCGGAAGCCAAATCCGGTGCTACATTGGAAGTAAATCTAGAAGCAAAATCAGAAGCAACACTGGATGCAAAAATGAAAGCAAAACAAGAAGCAAACCTGCAAGCTGAACTAGAAGCCAAATTAGGTGTTAAATCTGGCGGTAAATCCAATTGTTGCTTTCTGGCGCTAAAGTCAGCGCTAAATCAGGCACAAAAGTCAGCGCTAAGTCTGGCGTAAAAGTAAGCATACAAAATTGTGCCGAGTTTTGCACCAGACAAAGTGTCCAATTTCTGAGCTCAATTACAGTAAAATCTAGTGCTATTTTAGGCACTAATGGCTTGTTTTGTTGTATTGGTCAGGTGCTTTGAACCCCTAGTGGGGAGGAATGATCTAGGTGGATAAAGAAGAACTAAAAATTTTGCAGTCTTAGAACCTGACGGAATCAGCATCATTGGAACGAGGTCGCTGACACAATCCTGATGCAACTTGAATGAGCTCAAAAGGAGTTCGTATGTAGAAGTTATGTGTAGTCAAAGGTTTGGTCAAACAGGTGAATCAGACATTCAAAAAGGTGAAAAATTGATTGTCTCAAATCTAAGAAAAAATGATGCCAAGTCAAACAGCTCATCGCCACGATTTCGACGCCGCTCATTTTGCCTCGATCGGAGCTCGTATGAGCAAGATATGGCCAGTCAAAGTTGAGGGTTGACCATGTCGACGAGATAGTACAATGATGACATCAGCATATTGACCTGGCAGACATAGTGGCAGTTATTGACGTGGTAGGTTTAGAGGTTAACACGTGGCAGATGGCAACATCTGAGTCAGCATATGAAGTGGTAGGTCTGAAGATGTGGACCAATCTACTATGACACGTGTCACTGACGGACGAATGAGGTAATGCCATGTGGCCTAATGATTGGGTGCCACGTGGCACACATGTAGCGGTTTAATTGTTAAAAGGTTGGTTTGTGGGGTCGAACCTTGCTATTTTCACTTTCCACCAATATACTAAGTGGCTTTCTTTGCTACATATATGGGCTTCCTTTCTATTTAAAGAATGATAATAGAAACGAATCCCTATAAAAGGGGGTTAGGTGGTTTGAACCCCTAGTGGGAAGGAATGATCTAAATCGATCCAGAGGACCTAAAAGTTTTGCAATCTCAGAACCTAACGAAATTAGCATCATTGGAAAGAGGTCGCTGACACGATCCTGACGCAACTTGAATGGGCTCAAAAAGAGTTCATATGCGGAAGTTATGTGTAGCCAAAGGTTCTGTCAAACAAGCGAATCATGCATTCAAAAAGGTGAAAAATTTATTATCTTAAATTAAAGCAAAAATGATGCCAAGTCGAAGAACTCATCGCCACGATTCTGACGCCGCTTGTTTCACCTTGATCGAAGCTCGTACGAGCAAGATATGGCAAGTCAAAGTTGAGTGTTGACCATGCTGACTAGATAGTATAATGATGAAGTCATCATGCTGACATGACAAACACAGTGGTAGTTATTGGCGTGGTAGGTCCAGATGGTGGCATTTGACTCAACAGATCACATGGCAGGTCTGAAGATGTGGACCAATCCAGCATAACACGTGTCACTGACAGATGAATTAGTGAATGCCACGTGGCCCAATGATTGGGTGCCACGTGGCACATGTGGCGATTTGCTTGTTAAAAGGTTGGTTTGTGGGGTCTGAACCCCTGACCTCCTGCTTCCTATTTTCACTCTCCACCAATATACCAAGTGGATTTCATTGCTACATATACGGGCCTCCTTTTTATTTAAATAATGATAATAGAAACAAATCCCTATAAAAGGGGGTTGGGTGGTTTGAACCCCCAATGGGGATGAATGATCTAGGTGGATCCAAAAGACCTAAAAATCTTGTAGTCTCAGAACTTGATGGAATCAACATCATTCAAAAGAGGTCACTAACATGATCCTAACGCAACTTGAATGGGCTCAAAAGGATTTCGTATGCAGAAGTTATGTGCAGTCAAAGGTTCAGTCAAAAAAGTGAATTAGGTGTTCAAAAAGGTGAAAATTTGATTGTCTCAAATCTAAGCAAAAATGATACCAAGTCAAAAATCTCGTCGCCACAATTCTGACGCAGCTTATTTCGCCTCGATCAGAGTTCGTACAAGTAAGATATGGCTGGTCAAAGTTGAGGTTTGACCATGCCAACTAGATAGAACAATGATGATGTCAGCATGTTGACATAACAGACACAGTGGCAGTTGTTGACATGGCAGATGGCAGCATCTGAGTCAGTAGATGATGTGGCAGGTCTAAAGATGTGGACCAATCCAGTGTGACTCGTGTCACTAAGAGACGAATGAGGTAATGCCACGTGGTCCAATGATTGGGTGCCACATGGCAAATATGGCTGTTTGATTGTTAAAAGTTTGGTTTGTGGGGGTCGAACCCCTGACCTTCTGCTTTTTTTTTTCACTCTCCACCAATATACCAACTGGCTTTCTTTTCTACATATACACACCTCCTTTCTATTTAATGAATGATAATAGAAACTAATCCCTTTAAAAGGGCGTCGGGTGGTTTGAACCCACAGTGGGGAGGAATGCTCTAGGTGGATACAGAAGAACTAAAAAAATTTTAGTTTTAGAATCTTACGGAATCATCATCATCGGAAAGAGGTCGCTAACACGATTCTGACGCAACTTGAACGGGCATTATGTGTAGTCAAATGTTTGGTCAAAGAGGTGAATCAGGCATTCAAAAAGATGAAAAATTGATTGTTTCAAATCCAAAAAATGATGCCAAGTTGAAGAGCTCGTCGCCACAATTCTGACATCGCTTGTTTCACCTCGATCGGAGCTCGTACGAGTAAGATATGGCTGGTCAAAGTTGAGGGTTGACCATGCTGACTAGACAATACAATGATGACGTCAACATGTTGACATGGCAGAGACAGTGGTAGTTGTTGACGTGTCAATGATGGATGAATGAGGTAATGCCACGTGGGCCAATGATTGGGTGCCTCGTGGCACATGTGGTAGTTTGATTGTTAAAAGATTAGTTTGTGGGGGTCAAACTCCTGACCTCCTGCTTGTTATTTTCACTCTCCACCAATTTACCAAGTGGCTTTCTTTGCTACATATACGGGCCTCCTTTCTATTTAAAGAATGATAATAGAAATGAATCCCTATAAAAAGGGGTCGGGTGGTTTGAACCCGAAGTGGGGAGGAATGATCAAGGTCGATCCAGAAGACCGATAAATTTTGCAGTCTGAGAACATGACATAATCAGAATCATTGGAAATAGGTTGTTGACATGATCCTAACGCAACTTAAACAGGTTGAAAAGGAGTTCGTATGCAGAAGTTATGTGCAGTCAAAGGTTCAGTCAAATAGGCAAATCAGGCGTTTAAAAAGGTAAAAAAATGATTGTCTCAAATCCAAGCAAAAATGATGCCAAGTCGAAGAGCTCGTTGTCATGATTTCGACACCACTCGTTTCACCTCTTTCAGAGCTCATACGAGCAAGGTATGGCTGATCAAAGTTGAGGGTTGACAATGCTGACTAGATAGTACAATGATGACATCAACATGTTGACATGGCAGACACAGTGGTAGTTGTTCACATGGTAGGTCCAGAGTTTGACACATGGCAGATGGTGGCATATGAGTCAGCAGATGGTGGCATATGAGTCAGCAGATGGTGGCATATGAGTCAGCAGATGACGTGGTAGGTTTGAAGATGTGGACCAATCCAATATGACATGTCTCACTAATGGATGAAAGAGGTAATACCACGTGGCCCAATGATTGGGTGCCACGTGGCAAATGTGGCAGTTTGATTGTTAATAGGTTGGCTTGTGCGGATCAAACCCCTGACCTCCTGCTTGCTATTTTCACTCTCCACTAATATACCAAGCGGCTTTCTTTGCTACATATACAGGCCTCATTTCTATTTAAAAAATGATAATAGAAATGAATCCCTATAAAAGGGGGTTGGGTGGTTTGAACCCCTAGTGGGTAAATAATGATGCAGATGGATACAGAAGAACTAAACATTTTGCAATCTCAGAACCTAACGAAATCAGTATCATTGGAGAGAGGTCGCTAACACGATCCTGACACAACTTGAATGGGCTCAAAAGGAGTTTGTATGCAGAAGTTATGTGCAGTCAAAGGTTCAGTCAAATAAGTGAATCAGACATTCAAAAAGGTGAAAATTTGATTGTATCAAATCCAAGCAAAAATGATGCCAAGTCGAAGAGCTCATCACTGTGATTTTGACACTGCTCATTTCACCTCGATCGGAGCTCGTACGAGCAATATATGGCCAATCAAAGTTGAGGGTTGACCATGTCAACTAGACAGTACAATGATGACATCAGCATGTTGACATGATAGACACAGTGGCAGTTGTTGATGTGGTAGGTCCAGAGATTGACATGTGGCAGATGGTGTCATCTGAATCAGTAGATGACATGGCAGGTCTGAAGATGTGGACCAATCTAGCGTGACACGTCACTGAAAGACGAATGAGGTAATGCCATGTGGCCTAACAATTGGGTGCCACGTGGCACATGTGGCGGTTTGATTGTTAAAAGGTTGGTTTGTGGGTTCAAACCATGCTATTTGAACTCTCCACCAATATACCAAGCGGTTTTGTTTGCTACATATACGGGCTTACTTTTTATTTAAAGAATGATAATAGAAACGAATCCCTATAAAAAGGGGGTTGGGTGGTTTGAACCCCTAGTGGGAAAGAATGATCTAAATGGATCCAGAAGACCTAAAAACTTTACAGTCTCAGAACCTGATAGAATCAGCATCATTGGAAAGAGGTCGCTAGTACGATCCTGCTGCAACTTGAACGGGCTCAAAAGGAGTTCGTATGCAGAAGTAATGTGCAGTCAAAGGTTCGGTCAAATAGGTGAATCAGGGGTTCAAAAAGGTAAAAAATTGATTGTCTCAAATCCAAGCAAAAATTATGCCAAGTCGAAGAGTGCCTTGACACGATTTCGATGCCGCTAATTTCACCTCAATCGGAGCTCGTACGAGCAAGCTATGGTCGGTCAAAGTTGAGGGTTGACCATGTCTACTAGATAGTACAATCATGACATCAGCATTTTGACATGGTAGACATAGTTGTAGTTGTTGACGTTTTAGGTTCAAAGGTTTAGATGTGGCAGATGGTGGCATCTGAGTCAGCAGATGACATGGTAGGTCTGAAGATGTGGACCAATCTAGCGTGACACATGTCACTCACGGATGAATGAGGTAATGCCATGTGGCCTAATGATCAGGTGCCACGTGGCACATGTGGCAGTTTGATTGTTAAAAGGTTGGTTTGTGGGGTGGAACCTTACTATTTTCACTCTCCACCAATATACCAAGCGGCCTTCTTTGCTACATATACTGGCTTCCTTTTTATTTAAAGAATAATAATAGAAACAAATCCCTATAAAAAGGGGGTCGGGTGGTTTGAACCTCGAGTGGGAAGGAATCATCCAAATGCATCCAAAAGACCTAAAAATTTTGTAGTCTCGGAACCTGACGGAATCATTGTACAGTCAAAGGTTTGGTCAAATAGAGAATCATGCGTTCGAAAATGTGAAAAATTTATTGTCTCAAATCTAAGAAACAATGATGCCAAGTCAAAGAGATCGTCGCCATGATTCTGATACCGCTCGTTTCGCCTTGATCGGAGCTTGTATAAGCAAGATATGGTCCATCAAAGTTCAGGGTTGACCATGCTGACTAGACAGTACAATGATGACTTCATCATGTTGACATGGCAGACACAGTGGTAGTTGTTGGCGTGGTAGGTCCAAGTGTTGACACCTGGCAGCTGGCGGCATCTGACTCAATAGATAATGTGGTAGGACTAAAGATGTGGACCAATCCAGCGTGACACATGTCACTAATAGATGAATGAGTGAATGCCATGTGGCCCAACGATTGGGTACCACATGGCACATGTGGCAATTTGCTTGTTAAAAGGTTGGTTTGTGGGGGTCAAACCCCTGACCTCTTGCTTGCTTTTTTCACTCTCTACTAATATACCAAGTGGCTTTCTTTGCTACATATATGGGCCTCCTTTCTATTTAATGAATGATAATACAAACGAATCCCTATAAAAGGGGGTTGGGTGGTTTGAACCCCTAGTAGGGAGGAATGATCTAGGTTGATACAAAAGAACTAAAAATTTTGCAGTCTTAGAAACAGACAAAATCAGCATCATTGGAAAGAGGTCACTAACATGATCCTAACGCAACTTGAACGGGCTTAAAAGAAGTTCGTATGCAGAAGTTATGTGCAGTCAAAGGTTTGGTCAAACAAATGTAGCATTCAAAAAGGGGAAAAATTGATAGTCTTAAATCCAAGCAAAAATGATGTCAAGTCAAAGAGCTTGTCGCTACGATTCTGATGCCACTTGTTTTGCCTCAATCGGAGCTCGTACGAGTAAGATATGGCTGGTCAAAGTTAAAGGTTGACCATGCCGGCTAGAGAGTACAATGATGACATCAACATGCTGACATGGCAGACACAATGGTAGTTGTTGATGTGGCAGGTCTAGAGGTTGACACATGGCAGATGGCGGCATCCGGATTAGCAAATGACATGACAGGTCTGATGATGTGGACCAATTCAGCGTGACACGTGTCACTGACAGATGAATGAGGTAATGCCACGTGGCCCAACGATTAGGTGCCACATGGTACATGTGGCGGTTTGATTGTTAAAATATTGGTTTGTGGGGGTCGAACCCTTGACCTCCTGCTTGCTATTTTCACTCTCCACCAATATAGCAAGCAGTTTTCTTTGCTACATATACAAGCCTCCTTTCTATTTAAAGAATGATAATAGAAACGAATCCCTATAAAAGGGGGTCAGGTGGTTTCAACCCCAAGTGGGGAGGAATTATCCAGGTGGATCTAGAAGACCAGAAAATATTGCAGTTTGAGAATATGACAGAATCAGCATCATTGAAAAGAGGTTGCTGACACGATCCTAACGCAACTTGAATGGGCTCAAAACGAGTTCGTATGCAGAAGTTATGTGCAGCCAAAGGTTTGGTCAAATAGGTGAGAATCAGGGGTTCAAAAAGGTGAAAATTTGATTGTCCCAAATCCAAGCATAAATGATGCCAAGTTGAAGAGTTCGTCATCACGATTTCGACGCCGCTCATTTTGCCTCAATCAGAGCTCATACGAGCAACATATGGCCGATCAAAGTTGAGGGTTGGCCATGCTGACTACACAGTATAATGATGACGTCAGCATGTTGACATGGCATACATAGTGGCAGTTGTTGACGTGGCAGGTCCAGAGTTTGACATGTGTCAGATGGCAGCATCTAAGTCAACCGATGACGTGGCAGGTCTAAAGTTGTGAGCCAATCCAGTGTGACACGTGTCATTGACGGAAGAATGAGGTAATGCCACGTGGCACATGTGGCGGTTTGATTGTTAAAAGGTTGGTTTGTGGGGGTCGAACCCCTGACCTCCTGCTTGCTATTTTCACTCTCCACCAATATATCAAGCGGCTTTCTTTTCTACATATACGGGCCTCTTTTCTATTTAAAGAATGATAATAGAAACGAATCCCATAAAAGGGGGTCGGGTGGTTTGAACTCGTAGTGGGGAATAATGATCTAGATGGATACAGAAGAACTAAAAATTTTACAGTCTTAGAACCTAACGAAATCGACATCATTGGAAAGAGGTCACTAACACAATCCTGACGCAACTTGAATGTGCTCAAAAGGAGTTCATATGCAGAGGTTATGTGTAGTCAAAAGTTCAGTCAAATAGGCAAATTGGGCGTTCAAAAAGGTGAAAATTTGATTGTTTCAAATCCAAGAAAAAATGATACCAAGTCGAAGAGCTCGTCGCCACGATTCTGACCCCACTCATTTCGCCTTGATCGGAGCTCATACCAGCAAGATATGGCCAGTCAAAGTTAAGGGTTGACCATGTTGACTAGACAGTACAATGATGACATCAGCATGCTGACATGGCAGACACATTGGCAGTTGTTGACATGGTAGGTCCAGAGGTTGACATGTGGTAGATGGCAGCATCTGATTCAACAAATGATGTGGCAGGTCTGAAGATGTGGACCAATCCAACATGACACGTGTCACTGACGAACGAATGAGGTAATGCCATGTGGCCTAATGATTGTGTGCCACGTGGCACATGTGGTAGTTTGATTGTTAAAAGATTGTTTTGTGGGGTCGAATCTTGCTATTTTCACTCTCCACCAATACACCAAGCGGCTTTCTTTGCTACATATATGGGCTTCCTCTCTATTTAAGGAATGATAATAGAAACAAATCCCTATAAAAGGGGGTCGGGTGGTTTGAACCCTCGGTGGGAAGGAATGATCTAAATGGATCTAAAAGACCTAACATTTTTGTTGTCTTAGAACCTGACGGAATCAGCGTCATTGGATAGAGGTCACTGGCATGATCCTGACACAACTTGAATGGGCTCAAAAAGAGTTAGTATGCAGAAGTTATGTGTAGTCAAATGTTCGGTCAAATGTTATGCAAAAGTTATGTGCAGTCATTGGATAGAGGTCTGAAGATGTGGACCAATTCGGTGAGACATGTGTCACTAACGGATGAATGAGCAAATGCCACGTGGCCCAATGATTGGGTGCCACGTGGCACATGTGGTGATTTGCTTGTTAAAAGGTTGGTTTGTGGGGGTCGAACCCCTGACCTCCTACTTCCTATTTTCACTCTCCATCAATATACCAAGCGGCTTTCATTGCTACATATAGGGGCCTCCTTTCTATTTAAAGAATGATAATAGAAATAAATCCCTATAAAAAGGGGGTCGAGTGGTTTGACCCCCCCAGTGGGGAGGAATGATCTAGGTGGATCTAGAAGACCTAAAAATCTTGCAGTCTCAGAACCTGACGGAATCAACATCATTGGAAAGAGGTCGCTGACATGATCATAACGCAACTTGAACGGGCTCAAAAGGAGTTCGTATGGAGAAGTTATGTGCAGTCAAAGGTTTGATCAAACAGGTGAATCAATTGTTCGAAAAGGTGAAAAATTGATTGTCTCAAATCCAAGTACAAATGATACCAAGTTGAAGAGCTTGACGCCACGATTCTGACACCCCTCATTTCACCTCGATCAAAACTTGTATGAGCAAGATATGGCTAGTCAAAGTTGAGGGTTGACCATGCGGACTAGAGAGTACAATGATGACGTCAGCATGCTGACATGGTAGACACAGTGGTTGTTGTTGACGTGGTAGATCCAGAGTTTGACACGTTGCAGATGGTGACATTTAAGTCAACAGATGATGTGGCAGGTTTGAAGATGTGGACCAATCCAGCGTGACATGTGTCACTGATGGACGAATGAGGTAATGCCACATGGCCCAATGATTGGGTGCCACGTGGCACATGTGGCGTTTTGATTGTTAAAAGGTTAGTTTGTGGGGGTCGAACCGCTGACCTCCTGCTTGCTTTTTTCACTCTCCACCAATATACCAAGCGGCTTTCTTTGCTACATATACGAGCCTCCTTTCTATTTAATGAATGATAATAGAAATGAATACCTATAAAAGGGGGTCGGGTGGTTTGAACCCCTAGTGGGGAGGAATGATCTAGGTGCATATAGAAGAACTAAAAATTTTGCAATCTTAGAACCTGACGAAACCAACATCATTGGAAAGAGATCATTGACACGATCTTGATGCAACTTGAACGGGCTCAAAATGAGTTCCTATGCAGAAGTTATGAGCAGTCAAAGGTTTGGTCAAACAGGCAAATCAAGAGTTCAAAAAGGTGAAAAATTGTTTGTCTCAAACTCAAGCAAAAATGATGCCAAGTCGAAGAGCTCATCGCCATGATTCTGACGCTACTCATTTCGCCTCAATTGGAGCTCGTATGAGCAAGATATGGCCAATCAAATTTGAGGGTTGACCATGCTAACTAAACAATAGAATGATGACGTCAGCATGCTGACATGGCAGACATAGTGGCAGTTGTTGACGTGGCATGACCAGAGGTTGACACATGGAAGATGGCGGCATGTTAGTCAGCAGATAACATGGCAAGTCTGATGATGTGGACCAATCTAACATGACACGTGTCACTGACAGATTAGTGAGGTAATGCCATGTGGCCCAATGATTGGGTGCCACGTTGCACATGTGGCAGTTTGTTTGTTAAAAGATTGGTTTCTGGGGGTGGTCGAACCCCTGACCTCCTACTTACTATTTTCACTCTCCACCAATATACCAAGCATCTTTCTTTGCTACATATATGGGCCTCCTTTCTATTTAAAGAATGATAATAGAAACGAATCCCCATAAAAAGGGGTCGGGTGGTTTGAACCCCAAGTGGGGAGGAATGATCCAGGTGGATCCAAAAGGCCAAAATTTTTTTACAGTATGAAAACATGATGGAATCAGCATCATTGGAAAGAGGTTGCTGACACAATCCTAATGCAACTTGAACGGGCTCAAAAGGAGTTCGTATGCAGAAGTTATGTGCAGTCAAAGGTTTAGTCAAACAGGTGAATCAGGCATCCAAAAAAGTGAAAAATTGATTGTTTCAAATCTAAGCAAAAATGATGCCAAGTCGAAGAGCTCGTCGTCGTGATTTCAACGCCGCTCATTTCACCTCGATCGGAGCTCATACGTGCAAGATATGGCCGGTCAAAGTTGAGGGTTGACCATGCTAACTAGACAGTACAATGATGACGTTGGGATGCTGACATGGTAGACACATTGGCAGTTGTTGATGTGGCAGGTCCAGAGTTTGACATGTGGCAGATGGCAGTATCTGAGTCAGCAGATGATGTGGCAGCTCTGAAGATGTGGACCTATCAAACATGACACATGTCACTAACGGAAGAATGAGGTAATGCCACGTGACCCAATGATTGGGTGCCACGTGGCACATGTGACAATTTGATTGTTAAAAGGTTGGTTTGTGGGGGTCGAACCCCTGACCTCCTACTTTATTATTTTCACTCTCCACCAATATACCAAGTGACTTTCTTTGCTACATCTACGGGCCTCCTTTCGATTTAAAGAATGATAATAGAAACGATTCCCTATAAAAGGGGGTCGGGTGGTTTGAACCCCAGTGGGGAATAATGACCTAGATGGATACAGAAGAACTAAAAATTTTGTAGTCTCAGAACCTGACGAAATCAGCATCATTGGAAAGAGGTTGCTGACACAATCCTGACGTAACTTGAATGGGCTCAAAAGGAGTTCGTATGCAAAAGTTTTGTGTGTTAAGGGAAAATTGGTGTATCCATGAATAATCAATATATCAATATGAATAATATTCAAAACTCAACGAAAAGGGAAATAATTAAGATCAAACAAACAAAGCTAAAAACCTTTGCAAACATCAATACTTCATAGCTTCCGTTGATTGCCTATCTCAATCGATCTTACATGTACGAATAAGGCCCTCAGAGAGTGCACTTCCTTGCTATTCCAAGATTGTCAATGGAGAATGGCCATAATTGTACTTTTGTAATGAAGATGAGCTTCACAACAATGGTAGTGATATGGTAACAAGTTGATTGCATGCAAAAGGAATGACGTGGGTGCCAAAGGCGCGCTGTAATTCTTGCAGAATAACAATACTGACAACTTGAATGAATGAAATGGAAGAACAAGGTTCAATTTATAGACTTGAGAGGAAGACGATCAACAATTGAGAAGAAATAAGAAGATCAACGTTATGGAGCGGTTGAGGAATGTGCGCGTATAGGAAGAAGACATATGTCTTGCTATATTTTGCATGAGAAGAATTAATAAATTAGAAGAAGAGTTAACTGAAGAAATTAAATCAATTAAAAGAATAGATCAATCAGTTAAGAGAATAGAACTGGAGAATAGAAATTGCATGAGAATGAGAAGATATTTTAACTCAATTAAATATTTAGAATATTCAATTGCATGTGCACAAGGATTTGAATTATATTTAGAGATAACTCAATATAGAAGAAATGGACAACTTAAATAAATATTTGATTTATTTAAATTTAGAGAAGATTTTATTGGAAGAAACAATTAAATAATTGATATTATCTAATTTAGAATTAATTTGAAAGAACTAATTAAATAATTGGTATTATTTAATTTGTTGGAGGAATTTAGAAGAATTTTAAGGATTTTAATTAAATAAATGATTTTTATTTAATTATTGGAAGAATATGGATCAAATAAATAAATTTATTTATTTATTTATTGATAGAGGAATTAGGCTTAAATAAATATTAAGAATATTTATTTGGACAAAGTCATGTCATTTTTAGGCGTATACATTTTGCCCCTCTTTGATGCAATGTTGTTTACAGTGTTGTGTCAAAGAATAAGAATTCTGATAACGATACATGCCCCAATTTGCCCCTGGTATAGGTTACGATAATAGGATGCACCCTCAGGAGATTGGACGGGAAGAAGGCAGAAGGACGCGAGACGGACAATCTCACGATGAAGAAGGGAAAAACTAGGTTAGGTTTAAAGAAAACAAGATGCATTTCAGAGAAATGGGAAGAAATAGGCTAGGGAAGTAATCATAGTCACCACACAACCAGTTAGGGTTTCATTTGCTATATATAGGAGCTGGGTCTACAAGACAAGTCATTTGCACACTTGGCTTTAGTTGATTTGTCTTAGAGAGCTTACGAGAGCATAGGAGCATAAGTAGTCGGCATTAAGATGGATATTTCACACGAGGAGCACTGCTTTGAACGAGTTCGTCGATTCGATCGGCCAGCTGAGGCAGGACCACTGGTATGTATCTCAAAAAACTTCACCTTTGGTCATTTATTAGTGCAATAAATGCTAGGGAAAGTTAGCCTAGATAAATGCGCAGGAAGGCAGTTCAACGCATATGACATGCAAAACTATACATTTGTAATCTTGTGACACATTTAAGCTATAAAACTATGCATGCATGTTATAAGTCAATGCATGCATGATGTCTTCCAGTGCATGTGATTAGGCTGCGCATATACAAGGTATAGTTGTGCTTTTGATATGGATCGACGTATTTAAGAAATACTGTTGGACATCTGTCAGAAGTAGCGCATTTGCTGAGAAATTGTGCATGTACCTTCTGGTTCAGCGTATATGCATAGGATAGTCAGTTTACTTAACAAAATTGACTTGATTGACATCTTGCCTGATGCGTCAATCGATAAGCCATCTCTGAGATTGCAGGAATCTGGTCAAGAGATGTTGTATGCTGCTTTGAACAATTTGATATGCTAAGCTAGTTGATATGATTCTTTAGATATGGTAAGCAGGTTTTTGGTAGCTTTAGGTTGACGCATAGCCTTGCATGATTGCAGGAGGACATTCGAGATACACTTATGTCGAGGGACTAGTTTCCTCTATCGATGTTGTAGCCCTACATGCTCATGGAGATAGATCCAGAGGCTCTTGGTGCTATGGACCTTGATTATTTTTTCTTCATGCCCGAAGTTCATGTGAACCTTAGTTTGCTGACTACAGTAGTGGAGAGATTCTATAGCGAGGATGGGACTTTTCACTTTCCGACTAGTGAGATGACAGTTACTCTTGAGGATGTCTATAGGATTTTGCACTTGCCAATACAGGGTGAACTTGTAGAGTATGATCCTCAGCGGGACGCAGGACTTGCAGAGTGTAGGCGGATATTTGATGACCCCGAGCTAGATTGTCAGGTTATCTCCTGGCATGATATATAAGATTATTATGACTACTTCCCTGGTATAGTGGTAGGTTTGATCAGAGGTGTTGTATGCCTCGATAAGAGATTGCATGGGTTCCCAATTGGATGGGGACAGATTATGGAGCGAATGGTTACAGAGGGCACCCATTATGCATGGGTTTCTGTGTCTTGGTGCAACTATACCATGATATGCATCAAGTGGTATACCACAAGGGTGCCAGTCTATTGGCAGGTGTCTCATTGCTACAGTTTTGGCTATGGGAGCATATTGCGATCACTTGGCCGATATGCGTCTTTTCGAGACATAGGGGTGAGCCCTATAGCTATGGATACGCAGGAGTTATTTCCCAGCACAAGTTGGGAAAGCTAGAGTACTGGAGACACACGCTAGACAATGTAGATAGAGTTGTCTAGCACCCATATCTAGATTGTGAGCCATGGGAGGACGAGGCTGATGAGCTACCCTACTGCTTTCAAACTCAGTGACTGATTGGTAGGACTCGGTTCATATTAGAGAGACAGATTGTCAGCTGGGTTTAGAGATAGTTCGGGAGGATATCGGGTTGACCACAAGGGCAGGCACTGTTTGCACGCACACATGCAGAGTGGTTCATATGGGGCCCGGTTGCATCATACGAGGAGGCATTGGCAGAGTTTCGGCAGACTCCCTATGTTGCTTGGCCTATGAGGAGAGAGGTGATAGATGCAGGGATGACTCTGGATTATAAGGGTGGTTTGCAGTTCACCCTTTTTTGAGGTACTTAGGGCCTGAAGAGTTGGTTCCTTGTATAGATGAGGAGGATTCAGATGACGAGGATGGGGCTAGTGGGAGGAGGGGTAGAGGTGGATCGAGAGATGGAGGTGATAGGGGAGATGGGGGAGGTGGTGGAGGTGGTGGAGGAGGTAGACAGAGGAGAGCTGGCGAGGGATCCTCCTAGCAGCAGCAGGTGGTACAACCACAGGTTGTACAGTAGGCTTCGATGCCACCACCACAATAGGTGGCCCAGCAGAGACAAATTCTACCACCACAGCAGGTGGCGCAGAAGCAGGTGCCCCAACAACAGGTGTAGGGATAGGAATAGGTTCCTCAGGCTCTCCAGCCTGACTGGCAGCAACAGGCTATTGCAACACTACAGGGTTAGACTAGGCAACTCTGGGCATAGCTCAAGATGGCTGAGTCTTGACGAGAGGCAAACGCAGGCATCATCTTAGGGCTCACTAGAGAGTGAGATACAACAGAGGTGAAGGTGTGAGCCCTAAGACAGGAGAGAGACATGGTTGTGGTATCCTTGGGCACATACGGGGTCACAACATTTTTGGTGACACAAGTACAGCATGCACAGGCACAGCTTGCACAGGTTCACACAGAGCTATCAAGGGCACAGGCCCAGACTCATTACTACAGGGGTCTTTATCATGGGGTCGTGCCAGCAGACCAGAGGGCACCTAGCTTTAGGAGCCATTCAGTGGTGGGCGCCTCCCAGAGAGCAGGTGGATCGTGGTCAGAAGGGGCAGTGATGGACCCACAACAGTCTGGGGCTAGTAGAGGAGGGGATAGTGTAGGGAGCAGTGGCTCACAACAACAGGGCTAGCCTATAGTTGCACCTGTACCAGATTTTGGCATTTATGTATATATTTTTTGATGGCTCAGACAACCTGACATATATATATATATATATATATATATATATATATATATATATGTATGTATGTATGTATCACCTTTTGCTCTTGAGAGATGTATCATTATTTTTGAGATGTATATGATTTGACTTAGAGGTGGAGCTTTGATATTTGTACATTTGGACATGTTTTATTTGATATTTATATGATGATGCAGCTATTGATGATCTCTATATGCAGTTGATTATACTATGTGTTATGGATGCATTTCTTTTGTATGATGGTACACATGTGATGCATGCTTTGATTATGTCTATGTGATATTATCTAATGCAGACTTAGATGTTTACTTGATGCTATGTGATGTTTATGACACTATGATGCTTTATGAGATATGCTTCTAGGACTCTTTGATATGATTATGATATAATACAGACTTTGGATGATTTCTGGTATGCTCCTAATGTGTAAATGCAAACGGTATATATATGATTATGTAGTTTATGTGATGTACTTGCCTATGTTTTTTATTATTTCTATGGGTATTAAGTTCGGTATGATGTAAATGTATATGGATGATCTAATGCATTTATTATGTATGCAAATGATTTAATCATGTTAATGACTATCTCATGTGATGTGATATGCAAACTATGTTATGTTTTTGTTATGTCCAAATGTACTCAATCGACATAGAGATGACACAATGATAGACAGAAGATTGATTGAAGACTCATTTGGTAGAAAAACTCACAAGCCTTTATTTGTATTGATATTATATATTTTGAATCTTTATTTCTTGGGATATGGATGCTTTTATGGATGTAAAATGGATGTGAATGGTGTTTGCTTTTGACATCTTGATGGTGCAAGTATTTTGAAGTGCCTATTTCATCATTGGATGATTTTTTTGGTATTTTTTCTGAATATTGTAAGTTAATACAAGCATCTAGGTATAATTGAACCGAGATGACCTGAGTATTGCTTACATGGATTTTGATTTAGCAAGCTAATACAAGCATCGAGGTATAATTGAACCGAGATGACCTAAGTATTTCTTGCATATCAATAGATAAGGATTGCCCCCATTCATGTTAGACCTTTGATGTCCTCGATGATCTTTTGCTGATAATGTCATTAGATAAGGCATCACATTACTAAAGTTTAATCCACAAACATCAAATAGAGAAAATAATCATGCCCCCATCATAGCATCTCTAGCTTTTGGCATCCTTGTGTAGCATAGAAAGACATGATAACAAAAATCAAGACGCTGTAACCCAACCTGATCACAACCACAAAATATATTTTGCATTTAGATGTGTTTGTTTCTTTCCATGATTTAGGTAAAATCATTTAGAGTGCTTTAGGTACTTGTTTGCTTTGCTTTGGATAGTTTGAGGTCTTGCATCAAAAATTATGCCTTGGAAATGAGTTTTGCTTACGCTTGCTTGCCTTGCGAAAGGCTCCACAATCCTTATTGGTTAGATAGACCTTAAGGGACTGACCTAGTGTCTTGGGGTCTCATTACTAAATGGCCTTGCCTACATGACGACACAGAGGCAACGTAGTTTGGGGTAAACCCTAATGGACCTAAGACCTAGGTGATAGAAAGTGGCGTGGACCCAGATAGATAGAAGGACCAAATATGGGATGGATGGGAAAGTGGAGCCTCGGGGGCGAATTGAAAAAAAAATGGCCTTACCTACGTGATGATGCAGAGGCCATGTACTTCATGGACTTGGACCATGTGGAAACTGGTGATAGATGCTACACTAGGTTGACACTGTGGATAGGATACTGGATAGGACCTTGGTTGACAAGGTAACAAAAGAGAGAGATTATCAAGCCATGATAGGTTACCGTTAACTTTTTATTATGGAATAGCTATGGATCGAATGGGACATGATGGTAGAAAGAATGGACACAAGGTTATTGGTTTCCCAAAGATGGAGGAAGCGGTTTATCACAAGTAACACTTGTTTACCAGGTTTTCACCACTTGCTTTAATTTGTATGAAAGCTAAAGGTATACATGATGCTTGTTTGCTAGGTTTTTGCCATGATACCTATCCAAGGTGCTTGTTTGCTAGGTTTTCACCAAAGGATGATTTTTTTGTTACTTTTTTCATTTTTTTGATTTTTTGATTTTTTTTTGTATTTTATGCCCCCTTACATTGGGGTTCTCTTAGGTATTTAACCGGCGAAGATGCATATTGTTGATCGGGTCGTCGAACAGCTCACCTTCTGATATTGCCAATTGATATGCCCCCGATCCATAGGCAGCAATGATCTCATAAGGCCCATGCCAGTTGGGTTCAAACTTGCCTTTCTTTTACCAATCCTGTTGATTGTGGGGATTTTCCTTAAGTACCAGGTCTCCAACCTTAAAGACTCTTGGACGGACTGTGTGATTGTAGCTTCGTGACATCATTTGTTGATATGCCTTAAGATGATTGAAGGCCTTCTGTCTCTTTTCCTCTAGCAGCTCTAGCTCTTGTAATCTGGAAATTCTGTATTCTTCATCAGTTATGAAACCTTTTAATGACACCCTTAGAGATGGTAACTTGACCTCGATGGGCAAAATGGCTTCTGATCCATAAACAAGGGCGTAAGGGGTAGCACCTGTGGGAGTGTGTATATTGGTTCGATAGGCCCACAGAGCAGGATTGAGTTGGATGTGCCAATCACGACCATCATCGTTGACTGTCTTCTTGAGGAGTTTCAAGATTGTTTTATTGGATGCTTTTGCTTAACCATTGCCTTGGGGGTAATAGGGTGTGGAGAAATGGTGTTGGATTTTGAATCTGTCACATAGCTCTTATACATCTTGGTTCTTAAAAGGTCTTCCATTATCCATAACAATGGATGAGGGAATTACATAGCTGCAGATGAGGTAATTGAGGATGAATGAGGAAATATGTTTACCTGTGACGGTGGTGAGGGGAACGGCTTCAATCTACTTAGTAAAGTATTCAGTGGTTGTTATTATGAACTTGTGGCCGTTGGATGAGGGCGGGTGGATCTTGCCCACAAGGTCGAGTCTCCATTGACAAAAGGGCCAAGGTGTCGTTAAAGGTCTCAATTCTTAAGGTGGTGCATGTATCAGGTTTCCATGTATCTGGCACTGCTTGCACTTCTTCACAAACTGATATGAATCTGTTTCCATGGTTATCCAATAATAACCCAAACGCATAAGTTTCTTAGCTAACGAAGGACTGCTAGAGTGTGTTCTACAAATTCCTTCGTGTACATCTTGTAAGACAGTATGGGATTCTTCTTGTTCTAAACAATAGAGTGAAGTACCATCCAGACCACGTCGATATATGGTGTTAGCAATAATGGTATAACGAGAGGTTTGGCGGGTGAAGGTTCGATGTTGGTTTGAAGACAAGTTAGGTGGGAGGGGGTTATCCTTGAGGTAAGTGTAAATTTTATCGTACCAAGGTGAATCAGATCTGACCAATAGGCATATGGAGTGTGTTTCAGGAAGATCATAAGATGGTTTCTGAATTGACTCCACCAAGAACTCGTACCGTGACTCATTCTCTAAGATCTTGAGGAGCGAGACAATGGTTGCCATGGCATCTGCTGCTTTGTTTTCAATGCGAGGTATCTGCTCAAAGGAAATGATCACAAAGTACTCTTTAAAGTCATCGACCATGCACTTGTATGGGACAAGCTTCTCATCCTTGGTTTGGTAGTCGTCATTGACTTGATTGATTACCAGCTGGGAGTCGCCATAGACATGTAGCTCTTTGATTTTCCATTCTGTTGCCATTTTGAGACCAATGACCAAGGCGTCATATTCTGCTATATTGTTTGTGCATGGGAATAATAGATGATAAGAATTAGGTATGGTGTCACCATGAGGAGTGACCAACAAGATTTTTGCCCCCGATCCATGGTTTGTGTAGGATCCATCAAAGTAGAGCTTCCATGACTGTGTTGTGATATTGAATAAAGATTCATCTGGAAACTCAAATGTCATTGGTGTGGTATCCTGTAATGGTGCTTCTGCTAACTGATTAGCAATGATTTGTCCTTTGATAGCCTTTCTGTCTACATACTTAATGTCATATTCACTTAGGAGCATTACCCACTTGACTAGGCAATCTGTTAGAGATGCTTTGCTTAACAGGTACTTTAATGGATCTATTTTTTGCAATAAGCTTGACTGGATGTGGTAGCATGTAATGTCATAGTTTTTGGGAAGCAAAAACCATAGCAAGCCATGATCTTTTTATTGGAGAGTATCGCAGTTCATAGCCCACCAATGTGTGACTGATGTAGTAGACATCTCTTTCTTTACCTTCATAATCTTGCTGTGCTAGAAGGGCCCCAAGAGTTGTTGGCGTAGCAAATATGTAAAGTAACAGTGGTTTTCCTTGGATAGGAGGCATCAAGATAGGCGGGTTCATAAGATATTCCTTTAGTTTTCCAAATGCTTCTTCACATTTCTCATCCCACCTAAATGGAATGTTCTTATGTAGGAGATGACTGAAAGGTTGGCACTTGTATGCCAATTGTGGTATGAACTGATGGATTGCTTGTAACTTGCCCTATAGAGAACGTAGTTGAGTAATATTCTTTGGCGGTGGCATTTCTATGCCTTGACTTTGGTAGGATCCACCTCAATCCCATTTGTTGATATAATGAAGCCTAAGAGCTTGCCCGAGGTGACTCCAAACACACATTTCTTGGGGTTCAACCTAACTTTGAATTGTTCTAGTCTCTAAAAGACCTTATCTAGCACATCTAGGTGTGATTCTCTTGTGAGTGACTTTGCAAGGATATCATCTACATAGTCCTCCATTGTGACGTGCATCATATCATGGAAGATAGTGGTCATAGCACATTGATATGTGGCTCTTGCGTTCATTAACCCAAATGGCATGACATTCTAGCAGAAAGTACCCCATGGACAAGTGAAAGCTATCGTGGTCTTCTAGTGCTATCCTGATTTAATTGTATCCAGAGAAGCCATCCATGAGAGATAACATGGTATGTCCTACTGTTAAGTCGACTATGATATCTATAGTTGCCAACGGAAAGTCATCCTTGTGGCAAGCTTTGTTTAGATCTTAGAAATCATTCATAATCTGACTCAGACATCAGGTTTGGATACTGGCACTATGTTGGAGACCCACTCTGGATAGTCTATAGCCCTGATGAACCCTACATCTAGTAGTTTCTTGAGTTCTCTTTCACTAGTAGTGCAATGTGTGGATGCATCTTTCTAAGTTTCTGTTTGACTGGTTTCACTCCCAGATCTAGTGGAAGATGATGTAGAATCAAATCTAGATCCAATCCTTGCATATCTGCATATGACCAAGCAAACTTGACTTTCTTTTTCTTTAAGAATGGTAAAAAAATTGGTCTTTTCTGGTGGAGTTAGAGACTTAGCAAAGTGGATGATCGTAGGTTGTTCCTCTGTTCCAATGTTAACAGGTTCTGTAAGTTTCACAACAATTTGAGACTTCTCATGGTGCATGTCATCGGGGAGAGTGTCAAGCCTTCCATCGTCAGGTACCATAGTTGAGTTTTCACCGTCGGATGCATCCTTTCTTTTTACTATTTTGGGATCTGATACTACCGCAGAGCGGTCTTCACCATCAAATCTAGTTTTTATTTTGATATTTTTGTGACTGGAAGGCTTGGCACCCTCTCTGAAATAAGCCATGGTATTAAGTTCAATGGAGAAGCCAACTTTATGATCTCCTGTAGGTAGGTGGTCCCTAAGTGCCATGTAGTTAATGTAGGCATCATCATTTTGGAACATGTCTAGTTGTGGGGTTCCTTGTAGATCCCACTTGATAAGTTCAGGATGCATAATGGAGAGGGGGTCAAAGGATAGATCTGATTCATTGATAGTTTGAATGGATATGTGAGGAGTATTGGTAGGGATAGGCTCCAGGATGGTACTTTCATCCAAATTGTTTATTGCGATAGAACTCGAACCTTCCTCAAAAGTCGTATTCTCGGGAATAGGCAAATCACACTCTATCGGTCTTGCCCCTCATGGTAGGGGCTATAAGTTTGAACGGTATCAATTTCCTTGTCATCATAGGAGTGCTTTGTCAGCTCATCCCAGTCATATTCATTGGAATCTGTGTCATTGTCTTCTTGAAGGTTATGGATCATTTCCACAAGACAAGCATTTGCTTTAGCTTTGCCCTTGTCCTTGTATCCTAGACCTTTTGTATTTCTTTCCAATGAAGATGAAGAAGGTTGAATGGGTTCTATTATTCCTTCTTTTCTTAGGCCAATGGGACCTTGTCCTTCATAACCCATTTTGTGTAAGATAGACTCACCTTGCCCATAGATTTCCATTGGGAGTTTAGGTGGCTCTTGTTGTGTGTTCTCTTCTTCTATGTAGAGCCATTGTAGGATATCTCTTTCCTCTATTTCATTTGATAGGGTCCCCCATTTTACAAAGGAAGCTGTAGGAGGTGCAGGAGGAGCAGACAGCTTTGGGAAGTGTTTGGGTTGCCCAAAGGATCTAGGAGATAGAAGCATTTTGGCTAGGTTGAGGCTGTACTCGATGGATTATTCCCCTACTCATGTTTCTTTAATGGTAATTTTTTTCTGTTTGGGTTTGGATGAGGAAGCTTCAGAGGTAGAATCATGTTGTGGGGTATGGGACATAGATGCTCTATTGTTGGGTATGATGTAATCAGGCTCTGAGTAGTTAGAGTTGCAATGCTGAAAAGGGTTGGGATCACGTTGGATGGTGACTTGTTTGCCGTTATGAGGGAATTTTATGCATTGGTGGTAGGTAGAAGGCACAACTTTCATGTTATGAATCCATGGTCTACCTAGGATAATTTTATAGGCTAGCTCCCTGTCTAGGACTTGGCAAACAACATCCTTTATCACCGGTCCCACCTATATTGGTAACACCACTATTCCCTTAGTTATTCTTTCCTCTTCATCATAGGCTTTAATAGAGATCTTTTTCTTTGGATCCACCACATTTTCAGAGAACCCCAATGTAAGGACTAGCTTGAGCGTGCAAATATTTAAACCGGCTCCTCCATCAATGAGAACCTTTTTGATATGATGTTTGCGAATGAAAGCGACGATATGCAAGGGGGTGTTATGAGGCTGAGACACTGAGAGGTCATCCTGTTCGGTGAATGATATGGTGCTAGAAGAGGTCAGATTTCCTACCATGGCTTGAAACTTCTCTTGGGCCAAGTTTGTGGGCACAATCATTTCCACTAGGGCTTTATCGAGAATCTCTTTGTGGGAAGGAGACAGATGCAACAACTCTAAGATAGATATGTGGGTAGGAGTCTTCTGAAGTTGGTCTATGACACTATACTAATGGGAGTTGGATTGAGAAGGCAACAATCTTGGAGGGAGCGTGTTTAATGTGACCTTACCACTACGAGTGATGATGTTGCAATCAGTTTTGTTGGGTCTTGATTATTGGTTAGGCATGACCACATTAATTTGTGGGATGTGCTCTAATATGCAATTGATAGTGTAGTCGAATGACACGCTCGCATAGTTAGCATTACTATTCCTGTTATTCTGATTTTGCCTGTTGCTGCCATTGTTGTTGTTATTGTTGTTGTTGTACAACCTGTCGTGGTTGAGAAGAAGATCCTTGTATGCCACATGTGTCTCGTTAGAGGTATGTTGTTGAGTACCTACTTGATTTTGGTCAAGTATGTTTTGAATGACATGTTTGAGATGGATACAATTGTTGGTCGTATGACCTCTTCTCTATGATACTCGCAAAAATTGGTGTCTTTCCAATAGTGAGGTTTTATTTGAGATTCATAGTCGCTAGTTGGTGGAAGAGTGATCTCATTGTTGGCCAATAGCTTTCTTAATGCAGACTCTTGGGACTCTCCAAGTGGTGTGAACTTTCACCTAGGGTTGGAGTGGAACCATGACTTTGACTCCCAAGAGAATGTTTTGTTGGGCGTAGCATTGCTTGCCTCTCCTTTGAGAGTGAAGATTGGTTGCTATTTGGGAGCTACCGCTCTGGCATCAACCACTCCATCATTGTCGACATTTTGATTCTTTGTCCAAATTTTTGACTTGTTCGTAGTGTAGTTAGAGTTAGGGGTGTCTTTGTACAACTTTATTTGCCCCTTGGCGATCATAGCTTTCTCGATAAATAATCCCATCTCAATGGCCTTTGAAAATGAGGCAGGGCATTGAATTTGGATTTGGTAGCTTAGTTTATCCATCAATTTCTTCTTAGGTACATCATATGAGCATTTGCTCTCGAGTTGTCTCTACCTTTGTAAGAAGGAGGCGAAGGATTCACCACTCTTTTGCTTTGTATTGCATAGGTTAAGCATGGAGACTTTGTGTTCAATGTTATACGAGAAGTGTGTGATGAACTTGTTTACTAACTCATCAAAAGTTTTGATACCCGGTGGAAGTCGTGAGAACCACTCCATGGCTTGGCTACCTACAGACCTAGGGAATAGTCTCATTAAGAAAGTTTCATTCTAAGCTACTTCCTTGCATGCAGCATTAAACTCACTAATGTGATCTCTTGGGTCTCCTTTCCCTTTGTACTTGTCAAACTTAGGAACTTCGAATCGAAAGGGGAAGGGCACCATGTTCAAACTTTTGTCAAAGGGATATGGTGCAATGTCTTCCAAGGAGTAAGTTTTAGTGCTCGTTCTTATTTTAAGGTCTGTCATTTGTTGCATTAGACCCTCGATTTGTTTCCTCATTTCTTCCATAGGTATGTTTGGGTCGACAAATTTCTTTCCTTTGTCCTCACTAGTGTGGTTTCCAAGAGTTTCCTCCATGGTCTCTTTCAGTTTGTTGAGATTGAAGTCAGTGGGGAGTTTAAGCCCTAGATTTGCAAGATGAATGAAGTACTTATGAGGGTCCTTGTGGAGCACTTTTTCTAGCAAGCGTTGAAATTTTTGATCTTGGAGGGTTCCTTGGTACTCTTCATGAGAGATTTCCTCATCACTATCATGAGGAGTGACAATGCAGTTGGATGATCCAGCCATTTCAAGCTATTTTTTGTATTGAGATCTATTTAAAACCATGCAAGGCGATGTAGGAAGCGGTGGGATGAAACTAGAGACTTTGGCAAGGTACTGGTGGAGATTGTTGAGAAGAGGATACTTGTGATGAGATTTGAACAAGGGACTCTTTTGATCAATGACTTCAAGTAGGATGGCCGACACAAGACGATAGCCACAAGTAAGGGTACTTGATACTCGTTTACTGTGTAGAGACTAGTCGTGTACAAAAACCACTAGCGAAGTTATGTGACTTACTAGGGTTACTTGAATCTGAAATGATCTGAAAAAGGTATTGCACTAATTTGATATAGAATACTTTAACTTTGCTCTAGGGAGACCTAGTAGAAGATGGATGAGATGACCGACAAAAGAGAGGGTTTGATGCAAAATAGATGGGAAAATGACTGCAAGGGAAAATCTGATCTTAGTATTTGGAACTAGGCTGAAATGGGTATCTAGAAAGTTGAACAAATTTTTCTCCAAATGTGTGGAAATACTCACTATCACGGATGCGTAGAAACAGATGTGCAACATAATAGGATATAAGCGCAGAAAGTTGACACAAATGTGCAGTACTATAAAAAGTAGATGCGCAGTAATAGGTGATAAAAGTGTAGGAAGTCAGTATAGATGCATAGCAGGTCAATTTAAATGCGCAGCTCTAGTTTTTCTGATTGTTTTTGTAATTTTTGACATGTTTTTATGATTTTTTTAGGTTTCTTGGTTGAAAGATGGTCTTTTTGATTTGATTTTCTTAATTATGGCAAGAAGACATAGCAAACACAAAGAATGTTTTCATGGTTTTTGAATTTTTTTGTAATTTTTTTTGGACTCTTTTTGACTTGAAAAGAAAGTATAAATCCTAGGTTGGAAAAGGCAATATTTGTCGGATCCCCTAGCTGTGCATATTCAAAGTGGATAGCTTCAGGATCTTGGTAGCACTGGCTTCTCTCCACGACACACACTTCTCATGCATACCAAGATCTGAGTTTCCCAAGGCTCATACCCCCACTGAACCTTAGGATTGTCTCTGCTATCTCTACTAAGAACCACATGAATTAGGGCGGCTTCAAAGGTCCCACCTTTTGTGCCAATAAATAGAAAGATTTTGGTATACTAAAACAAGGATGACTAGTAAGTGCAACTGTTCAAGTGGTTATACATGCGGCAACACTACTCTCTATTATGGAGTCTCCCAGCCTGCAAGGGTTGTGCCTTGGAGGGTTTTGGGGGAGGTTGGCTGTCAGTATAACACAACTTCACTCATTGTTTGAAGCTTTCACTCCAAACACAATTTATTTATAGTGGCTTGGCAGAGCTTGTCTTTAGCCTGTTACCACTTAAGGTCATTCCCCAAGGATAGACAGGTATCCAAGGGCAGGCCTCTCTAAAGGTAAAACACATGTGAAAATGATATGTCTGGCATTTTGGTCACCCAAGATAGGGGAGAGCATAGGCCTAGTATCATTCCCAAAAACATGAAAGACAGTGGTTCTTTACCCCTAATTAAAATTAAAAAGACTATATGAGCTAGCTACTTGGGCACACACGCAAGTTGTTAACTTTGAAAGCAAGATAGCAATGGTTCAATTTTATCCTCCTAGCATTGGGACTAGATTCAAGTTGTTGATGCAACAAGATTCAATTTACTCCTTTCCTAGTTAGATCTAGATGTGAATTTGCATGAACATTCAATTACTATCCTTTAGAAAAGATGATGTGTTAACAATGCAACTAGAATGACTAAACCAACTTCTTAATCCTCTAAGTAGATGAGAGAATATTCCTACAAAAAAGGTGTCAGCATTAGAAAAAACCATAAGAAATACCCTAAAAACCATTGCCTAGAACAGATGCACAGCTTCAGAGCCTGAATGCGCAGAAATAGAGCTCAAAAGTGCAGACAGTTTAAAAGCGTAGAAACAGAGTTTAAAAGTGCAAGAACATAGAGTATATGTACATGTTTATCAGATGCATCGTAAAATGAGACAGATGTGCATCTTCAGAGGTCAGATGTGCTAAAAGGGTACATGCACTGGAATAGAGATTAGATGCGTGATAGAATTGCTCAGATGTGCTGAATCTCCCTGTGTACGGAACCTTGACATAAACAAACTTAGTTTTTAGATTAAATTGGGGCAGGGCCCCACAGTGGATGCCAAAATGTTAAGGGAAAATTGGTGTGTCCATGAATAATCAATATATCAATATCAATAATACCCAAAACTCAACGAAAAAGGAAATAATCAAGATCAAACAAAAAAATAAAAACCTTTGTAAACCTCAATACTTCATAGCTTCCGTTGATTGCCTATCTCAATTGATCTTGCATGTATGAATAAGGCCCTCAGAGAGTGCACTTCCTTGCTATTCCAAGATTGTCAATGGAGACTAGCCATGATTGTGCCTTTGTAATGAAGATGAGCTTCACAACAATGGTAGCGTTATGGTAACAAGTTGATTGCAAGCAAAAGGAATGACGTGGGTGCCAAGGCACGCTGTAATTCCTACAGAATAACAATACTGACAGCTTGGATGAATGAAATGGAAGAACATGGTTAAATTTATAGACTTGAGAGGAAGACAATCAATGGTTGAGAAGAAATAAGAAGATCAATGGTATGGAACGGTTGAGGAATGTGCACGAATAGGAAGAAGACATGTGTCTTGCTATATTTTGCATGAGAGGAATTAATAAATTAGAAGAAGAGTTAACTGAAGAAATTAAATCATTAAAAGAATAGATCAATCAGTTAAGAGAATAGAACTAGATAATAGAAATTGCATGAGGATGAGAAGATATTTTAACTCAATTAAATATTTAGAATATTTAATCGCATGTGCACAAGGATTTGAATTATATTTAGAGATAACTCAATTTAGAAGAAATGGACAACTTAAATAAATATTTGATTTATTTAAATTTAGAGAAGATATTATTGGAAGAAACAATTAAATAATTGGTATTATTTAATTTGTTGAAGGAATTTAGAAGAATTTTAAGGATTTTAAATTAAATAAATAATTTTTATTTAATTATAGGAAGAATATGGATCAAATAAATAAATTTGTTTATTTATTTATTCATAGAGGAATTAGCCTTAAATAAATATTAAGAATATTTATTTGGACAAAGTTGTGTCATATTTAGGTGTATACAATGTGCAGTCAAAGGTTCAGTCAAATAGGTGAATCAAGCGTTCAAAAAGGTTACAAATTGACTATCCAAATCCAAGAAAAAATGATGCCAAGTCAAAGAGCTTGTCACCACGATTTCGATGCCACACGTTTTGCCTCGATTGGAGCTTGTACGAGCAAGATATGGCCGGTCAAAGTTGAGGGTTGACCATGTTGACTAGGGAGTGCAATGATGACATCAGCATGCTGACATGGCAGACACAGTGGCATTTGTTGATGTGGTAGGTCCAGAGGTTGACATGTGGAAGATGGCGGTATCTGAGTCAGCAGATGACGTGGCAGGTCTGAAGATGTGGACCAATCCAGCGTGACACGTGTCACTGATGGATGAATGAGGTAATGCCATGTGGCCTAATGATTGGGTGCGGCATGACACATGTGGTAGTTTGATTGTTAAAAGGTTGGTTTGTGGGGTCGAACCTTGCTATTTTCACTCTCCACCAATATACCAAGTAGCTTTTTTTACTACATATACGGGCTTCCTTCCTATTTAAAGAATGATAATAGAAATGAATCCCTATAAAAGGGGGTTGGGTGGTTTGAACCCCTAGTGGGAAGGAATGATCTAAATGGATCCAGAAGACCTAAAAAAATTGCAATCTCAGAACCTAACAGAATCAGTATCATTGGAAAGAGGTCGCTGGCACGATCTTGGTACAACTTGAATAGGCTCAAAAGGAGTTCATATGCAAAAGTTATGTGCAGTCAAAAGTTTGGTCAAACAAGGGAATCATGCTTTCAAAAAGGTGAAAAATTTATTATATCAACTCCAAGGAAAAGTGATGCCAAGTCGAAGAGCTTGTCGCTACGATTCTGACGCTGCTTGTTTCACCTTGATCGGAGCTCATACGAGCAAGATATGACCAGTCAAAGTTGAAGGTTGACCATGCCGACTAGACATTACAATGATGACATCATCATGCTAACATGGAAGATATAGTGGCAGTTGTTGGCCTGGCAGGTCCAGATGTTGACATGTGACAGATGGCGGCATCTGACTCAACGATGACGTGGCAGGTCTGAAGATGTGGACCATACTAGCGTGACACGTGTCACTGACGGACAAATGAGTGAATGCCATGTGGCCCAATGATTGGGTGCCACGTGGCACATGTGGTGAATTGCTTGTTGAAAGGTTGGTTTGTGGGGGTCAAACCCCTGACCTCCTGCTTCCTATTTTCACTCTCCACCAATATACCAAGCAACTTTCATTGCTACATATACGAGCCTCCTTTCTATTTAAAGAATGATAATAGAAACAAATCCCTATAAAAGGGGGTCGGGTGGTTTGAACCCCTAGTGTGCAGGAATGATCTAGGTGGATCTAGAAGACCTAAAAATCTTGTAGTCTCAAAACCTAACAGAATCAACATCATTAGAAAGAGGTCGCTGACAAGATCCTAACGCAACTTGAACGGGCTCAAAATGAGTTTGTATGCAGAAGTTATGTGTAGTCAAAGGTTTGGTCAAACAAGCGAGTCAGGCATTTGAAAAGGTAAAAAATTGATTGTCTCAAATCTAAGCAAAAATGATGCCAAGTCAAAGAGGTCATCGTCACAATCCTAACGCCACTCATTTCACCTCGATCAGAGCTTGGATGAGCAAGATATGGCTGGTCAAAGTTGAGGGTTAACCATACCGACTAGATAGTACAATGATGATGTCAACATGCTGACATGGCAGTTGTTGACTTGGTAGATCTAGAGTTTGACACATGGCAGATGGCGGCATCTGAGTCAACAAATGACGTGGCAGGTTTTAAGATGTGGACCAATCCAGCATGACATGTGTCACTAGCGGACGAATGAGGTAATGCCACGTGGCACATGTGGCAGTTTGATTGTTAAAAGGTTGGTTTGTGGGGGTCGAACCCCTGACCACCTGCTTGCCTTTTTCACTCTCCACCAATGTACCAAGCGGCTTTCTTTGCTACATATACGGGTCTCCTTTCTATTTAATGAATGATAATAGTAATCAATCCCTATAAAAGGGAGTCAGGTGGTTTGAACCCCCAGTGGGGAGGAATGATCTAGGTGAATATAGAAGAACTAAAAATTCTGCAGTCTTAGAAACTGATAGAATCAATAGCATTGGAAAGAGGTCACTAACACGATCCTGACACAACTTGAATGGGCTCAAAAAGAGTTCGTATGCAGAAGATATGTGCAGTCAAAGATTTGGTCATATAGGGGAGAATCAGGTGTTTAAAAAGGTAAAAAATTGATTCTCTCAAATCCAAGGAAAAAATGATGCCAAGTCAAAGAGCTCGTCGCCACGATTTTGACGCTGCTTGTTTCACCTCAATTGGAGCTCGTATGAGCAAGATATGGTTCATCAAAGTGGAGGGTTGACCATGCTGACTAGACAATACATTAATGACGTCAACATGCTAACATGGTAGACACAGTGGCAGTTATTGACGTGGCAATTCCAGATGTTGACACATGGCAGATGGCAGCATGTGCATCAGCAGATGATGTGGTAGGTTTGATGATGTGGACCAATCTAGCATGACACGTGTCACTGACGGATGAATGAGGTAATGCCACGTGGCCCAATGATTAGGTGTCGTGTGGCACATGTGGTAGTTTGATTGTTAAAAGATTAGTTTGTGGGGGTCGAACCCCTGACCTCCTGCTTGCTATTTTCACTGTCCACCAATATACCAAGTAGATTTCTTTGCTACCTATACGGGCCTCCTTTCTATTTAAAGAATGATAATAGAAATGAATCCCTATAAAAGGGGTCGGGTGGTTTGAACCCCAAGTGGGGAAGAATGATCCAGGTGGATCTAGAAGAATGAAAAAATTTTGCAGTCTGAGAACATGACGGAATCAACATCATTGGAAAAAGGTTGCTGACACGATCCTAACTAAACTTGAATGGGCTCAAAAGGAGTTGGTATGCAGAAGTTATGTGTAGTCAAAGGTTCGGTCAAATAGGCGAATTAGGTGTTCAAAAAGGTGAAAAATTGATTGTCTCAAATCCAAGTAAAAATGATACCAAGTCAAAGAGCTCGTCGTCACAATTTTGACTCCACTCTTTTCGCCTCGATCGGAGCTCATATGAGCAAGATATGGCCAGTCAAAGTTGAGGGTTGACCATGCTGACTAGATAGTACAATGATGACGTTAGCATGTTGACATGGCAGACAGAGTGGCAGTTGTTGACGTGGCAGGTCCAGAGTTTGACACGTGGTAGATGGCAGCATCTAAGTCAGTAGATGATGTGGTAGGTTTGAAGATGTGGACCAATCTAGCGTGACATGTGTCACTGACGGAAGAATGAGGTAATGCTACATGGCCCAATGATTGGGTGCCATGTGGCACATGTGGCGGTTTGATTGTTAAAAAGTTGGTTTATGGGGGTCAAACCCCTGACCTCCTGCTTCCTATTTTCACCCTCAACCAATATACCAAGCAGCTTTTATTGCTACATATAAGGGCCTCCTTTCTATTTAAAGAATGATAATAGAAACAAATCCCTATAAAAGGGGGTCGACTGGTTTGAACCCTCAGTGGGGAGGAATGATCTGGGTGGATCCAGAAGACGTAAAAATCTTGTAGTCTCATAACCTCACGAAATCAACATTATTGGAAAGAAGTCACTGACACGATCCTAATGCAACTTGAAGAGGCTCAAAAGGAGTTCGTTTGCAGAAGTTATGTGCAGTCAAAGGTTTAGTCAAATAGGTGAATCAGACGTTCGAAAAGGTAAAAAATTGATTGTCTCAAATCTAAGCAAAAATGATGCCAAGTTGAAGAGCTCGTCGCCACGATTTTGACGCCGCTCTTTTCACCTTGATCAAAGCTTGTACGAGCAAGATATGGCTGGTCAAAGTTGAGGATTGACCATGCCGACTAGATAGTACAATGATGATGTTAGCATGCTGACATGGCAGACAGAGTGGCAGTTGTTGACGTGGCAAATCCAGAGTTGAACACATGGCAGATGGTGGTTTCTGAGTTAGTAGATGATGTGGAAGGTCTGAACATGTGGACCAATCCAGCGTGACATGTGTCATTGATGGACGGATGAGGTAATGCCACATGGCACATGTGGAAGTTTGATTGTTGAAAGGTTCATTTGTGGGAGTCGAATCCCTGACCTCTTTCTTGCTTTTCTCACTCACCACCAATATACCAAGCAGCTTTCTTTGCTACATATAAGGGCCTCCTTTCTATTTAATGAATGATAATAGAAACGAATCCCTTTAAAAGGGGGTCGGATGGTTTGAACCCCTAGTGGGGAGGAATGATCCAGGTGGATACAGAAGAACAAAAAAATTTGTAGTCTTAGAACCTGACAGAATCAACATCATTGGAAAGAGGTCGCAGACACGATGCTGACGCAATTCGTATGCAGAAGTTATGTGCAGTTAATGCTTCGGTCAAAGAGGTGAATTACGCGTTTAAAAAGGTGAAAATTTGATTATCTCAAATCCAATCAAAAATGATGCCAAGATGAAGAGCTCGTCATCATGATTTCGACACCGCTCGTTTCACCTCGATCGGAGCTCATACGAGCAAGATATGGCCGGTCAAAGTTGAGGGTTGACCATGTCGACTATATAGTATAATGATGACATCAGCATGCTGACATGGCAGAAACAGTGGCAGTTGTTGACGTGGTAGGTCTAGAGCTTAAATGTGGCAGGTGGTGGCATTTGCATCAACAGATGACGTGACAGGTCCAAAGATGTGGACCAATCCAGTGTGACACGTGTCACTAACGAATGAATGAGGTAATGCCATGTGGCCTAATGAATGGGTGCCACATGGCACATGTGGCGGTTTGATTGTTAAAAGGTTGGTTTTTGGGGTTGAACCTTGCTATTTTCACTCTCCACCAATAGACCAAGCAGATTTCTTTGCTACATATACAGGCTTCCTTTCTATTTAAAGAATGATAATAGAAACGAATCCCTATAAAAGGGGGTCAGATGGTTTGAACCCCCAGTGGGAAGGAATGATCTAAATGGATCCAGAAGACCTAAAAATTTTGTAGTCTCAGAACCTGACAGAATCAGCGTTATTGGAAAGAGGTCGTTGGCACGATCCTGATGCAACTTGAACGGGCTCAAAAGGAGTTCGTATGCAGAAGTTATGTGCAGTCAAACTTTATGCCAAATAGGTGAATCATGCGTTCAAAAAGGTGAAAAATTTATTGTCTCAAATCCAACCAAAAATGATGCCAAGTCGAAGAGCTCGTCGCCATGATTCCGACGTCGCTCATTTTACCTTGATCGGAGCTCGTATGAGCAAGTTATGGCCAGTCAAAGTTGAGGGTTGACCATGCTAACTAGACAATACAATGATGACATCATCATGCTGACATTGCAGACCCAGTGGCAGTTGTTGGCATGGTTGGTCCAGATGTTGACACATGGCAGATGGCTGATGGTGGCATCTAACTCAACATATAACGTGGTCGGTCCAGATGTTGACACGTGTCACTGACAGATGAATAATCAAATGCCACGTGGCCCAATGATTAGGTGCCATGTGGCACATGTGGCGATTTGCTTGTTAAAATTTTAGTTTGTGAGGGTCGAACCCCTGACCTCCTACTGCTTATTTTCACTCTCCACCAATATACCAAGCAGCTTTCATTACTACATATACGGGCGTCCATTCTATTTAAAGAATAATAATAGAAACAAATCCCTATAAAAGGGAGTTGGGTGGTTTGAAACCCTAGTGGAGATGAATGATTTAGATGGATCCAGAAGACCTAAAAATCTTGGAGTCTTAGAACCTGACAGAATTAGCATCATTGGAAAGAGGTCGCTGACATGATCCTAACGCAACTTAAACAGGCTTAAAAGGAGTTCAAATTGATTGTCTCAAAGTCAAGCAAAAATGATGCCAAGTCAAAGAGCTCATCACCACAATTCTGACGCTGCTCGTTTTACCTCGACCAGAGCTCATATGAGCAAGATATTACTGGTCAAAGTTGAGGGTTGACCATGCCGACTAGATAGTACAATGATGATGTCAGCATGTTGATATGGCAAACACAGTGGCAGTTGATGACGTGGCAAGTCTAAAGATGTGGACTAATCCAGCGTGACACATGTCACTGATGGACGAATGAGGTAATGGCATGTGGCCCAATGATTGGGTGCCACATGGCACATGTGGCAATTTGATTGTTAAAAGGTTGGTTTATGGGGGTCAAACCCCTGACCTCCTTGCTTTTTTCACTCTCCACTAATATACCAAGCGACTTTCTTTGCTACATATACAGGCCTCCTTTCTATTTAATGATTGATAATGGAAATGAATCCCTTTAAAAGGGGGTTGGGTGGTTTGAACCCCCAGTGGGGAGGAATGATCCAGGTGGATACAAAACAACTAAAATTTTTTCAGTTTTAGAAACTGATAGAATCAACATCATTGGAAAGAGGTCACTGACATGATCTTGATGTAACTTGAATGGGCTCAAAAGGAGTTCATATGCAGAAGTTATGTAAAGTCAGAAGCTTGGTCAAATAGGGGAATCAGGCATTCAAAAAGGTGAAATTTTGGTTGTCTCAAATCCAAGAAAAAATGATTCCAAGTCGAAGAGTTCGTCGCCACGATTCTAATGTCGCTCGTTTCGCCTCGATCAGGCTCATACGATCAAGATATGGCCTGTCAAAGTTGAGGGTTGACCATGCTGACTAGACAATACAATGATGACGTCAGCATGCTGACATGGCAGACACAGTGGTAGTTGTTGATGTGGTAGGTCCAGAGGTTGACACATGGCAGATGGCGGCATCTGAGTCAGTAGATGACATGGCAGGTTTGATGATGTGGACCAATCCAGCATGACACGTGTCACTGATGGATGAATGCGGTAATGCCACGTGGCCCAATGATTGGTTGCCCTGTGTCACATGTGGCAATTTGATTCTTAAAAGATTAGTTTGTGGGGGTCGAACCCCTGACCTCCTGCTTGCTATTTTCACTCTCCACCAATATACCAAGTGGCTTTCTTTGCTACATATACGAGCCTCCTTTCTATTTAAAGAATGATAATAGAAATGAATCCCTATAAAAGGGGTCGGGTGCTTTGAACCCCAAGTGGGGAGGAATGATCCAGGTGGATCCAGAAGACCAAAAAATTTTGCCGTATGAGAACATGATGGAATCAACATCATTGGAAAGAGGTTACTGACATGATCCTAATGCAACTTGAACAAGCTGAAAAGGAATTCGTACGCAGAAGTTATATATAGTCAAAGGTTCGGTCAAACAGGTGAATCATATGTTCAGAAAGGTGAAAATTTGATTATCTCAAATTTAATAAAAATGACACCAAGTCGAAGAGCTTGTCGTCACGATTTCGACACCGCTTGTTTCGCCTCATTCAGAGCTCATACGAGCAAGATATGGCCGATCAAAGTTGAGGGTTGACCATGCTGACTAGACTATACAATGATGATGTCAACATGCTGACATGGCAGACACAGTGGCAGTTGTTCACGTGGCTGGTCCAGAGTTTGACACATGGTAGATGGCGGCATTTGAGTGAGCAGATGACATGGCAGGTCTGAAGATGTGGACCAATCTAGCGTGACATGTGTCATTGACAGAAGAATGAGGTAATGCCACGTGGCCCAATGATTGGGAGCCATGTGGTACATGTGGCAGTTTTATTGTTAAAAGGTTGGTTTGTGGGGGTCGAACCCCTGACCTCCTGCTTGCTATTTTCACTCTCCACCAATATACCAAGTAGCTTTCTTTACTACATATACGGGCCTCCTTTCTATTTAAAGAATGATAATAGAAACGAATCCCTATAAACAGGGGTCGAGTGGTTTGAACCCCCAGTGGGGAATAATGATCCAGATGGATACAAAACAACTAAAAATTTTGCAATCTCAGAACCTGACAGAATCAACATCATTGGAAAGAGGTCACTGACATGATCCTGACAGAACTTGAATGGGCTCAAAAGGAGTTCGAATCAGGCATTCAAGAAGGTGAAAATTGATTGTCTCAAATCAAAGCAAAAATGATGCCAAGTCGAAGAGCTTGTCACCACGATTTCAACACCATTCGTTTTGCCTCCATCGGAGCTCATACGAGCAAGATATGATGGTCAATGTTGAGGGTTGACCATGTCGACTAGACAGTACAATGATGACATCAGCATGCTGACATGGCAGACACAGTGGCAGTTGTTGACGTGGTAGGTTCAGAGGTTGACACGTGGTAGATGGCAGCATCTAAGTCAGTGATGACGTGGTAGGTCTGAAGATGTGTACCAATCCAGCATGACATGTGTCACTGATGAACGAATGAGGTAATGACATGTGGCTTAATGATTGGGTGCCATGTGGCACATGTGGCAGTTTGATTGTTAAAAGGTTGTTTTGTGGGGTCTAACCTTGCTATTTTCACTCTCCACTAATATACCAAGCGGCTTTCTTTGCTACATATATGGGCTTCCTTTCTATTTAAAGAATGATAATAGAAATGAATCCCTATAAAAGGGGGTCGGGTGTTTTGAACCCCCAGTGGGAAGGAATGATCTAAATAGATCTAGAAGACCTAAAAATTTTGCAGTCTCTAAATATGACGGAATCAACGTCATTGGAAAGAGGTCGCTATCACGATCCTGACGTAACTTGAACAGGCTTAAAAGGAGTTCGTATGCAGAAGTTATGTGCACTCAAAGGTTCGGTCAAATAGGCAAATCATGTGTTCAAAAAGGTGAAAAATTTATTGTCTCAAATCTAAGAAAAAATGATATCAAGTCCACGAGCTCGTCGCCACGGTTCTGATGCCGCTCGTTTCACCTTGATCGGAGCTCATACGAGCAAGATATGGTCGGTTAAAGTTTAGGGTTGACCATGCTGACTAGATAGTACAATGATGACGTCATCATGCTGACACAATAGACACAGTGGCAATTGTTGATGCGGCAGGTCCAAATGTTGACACGTGGTAGATGGTGGCATCTAATTCAATAGATGACGTGGCAGGTCTGAAGATGTGGACATATCCAATGTGACATGTGTCATTGACGGATGAATGAGCGAATGCCACGTGGCCCAATGATTGGGTGCCCATGACACATCTGGCAATTTGCTTATTAAAAGGTTGGTTTGTGGGTGTCGAACCCCTAACCTCCTGCTTCCTATTTTCACTCTCCACCAATATACCAAGTGGCTTTTATTGCTACATATAAGGGCATCCTTTCTATTTAAAGAATGATAATAGAAACAAATCCCTATAAAAGGGGGTCGGGTGGTTTGAACCCCAAGTGGGGAGAAATGATCTAGGTGGATCCAGAAGACCTAAAAATCTTGCAGTCTTAAAACCTAGCAGAATTAGCATCACTGAAAAGAGGTCGTTGACACAATCCTAATGCAACTTGAACGGGCTCTAAAGGAGTTCATATGCAGAAGTTATGTGTAGTCAAAGGTTTGGTCAAACAGTCGAATCAGGTGTTCAAAAAGGTGAAAAATTGTTTGTCTCAAATCCAAGCAAAAATGATGCCAAGTCGAAGAGCTCGTCGCCACAATTCTGACGCCTCGATTAGAACTGGTACGAGCAAGATATGGCTGGTTAAAGTTAAGGGTTGACCATGCCGACTAAATAGTACAATGATGATGTCAGCATGTTGACATGGTAGACATAGTGGCAGTTGTTGACATGGTAGATCCAGAGTTTGACACGTGGTCGATGGCGGCATATGATTCAGTAGAAGACATGGCAGGTCTGAAGATGTGGACCAATCAAGCGTGACACATGTCACTAACGAACGAATGAGGTAATGCCACGTGGCCTAATGATTGGGCGCCACGTGGCACATGTGGCAGTTTAATTGTTAAAAAGTTGGTTTGTGGGGGTCGAACCCCTGACCTTCTACTTGCTTTTTTCACTCTCCACCAATAAACCATGCGATCTTTTTGCTATATATATGGGCCTCCTTTCTATTTAATGAATGATAATAGAAACGAATCTCTATAAAAGGGGTTGGGTGGTTTGAACCCCCAGTGGGGAGGAATGATCAAGGTGGATATAGAAGAACTAAAAATTTTGCAGTCTTAGAACCTGATGGAATCAACATCATTGGAAAGAGGTCGCTGACACGATCCTAACGCAACTTGAACAGGCTCAAAAAAAGTTCGTATGTGGAAGTTATGTGCAGTCAAAGGTTTGGTCAAACATGCGAATCAGGCATTCAAAAAGGTAAAAATTTGATTGTCTCAAATCCAAGCAAAAATGATGTCACAATTTCAACGCCGCTCGTTTCACCTTGATCGAAGCTCGTATGAGCAAAATATGGCCGATGAAAGTTGAGGGTTGACTATGCTGACTAGATAATATAATGATGACATCAGCATGTTGACATGGCAGAGACGGTGGTAGTTGTTGACATGGCAGGTCCAGAGGTTGACACATGGCAAATAGTAGCATCTGAGTTAGCAGATGACATGGTAGGTCTGATGATGTGGACCAATCTAGCCTAACATGTGTCACTGATGGATGAATGAGGTAATGCCACGTGGCCCAATGATTATGTGTCATGTGGCACATGTGGCAGTTTGATTGTTAAAAGATTGGTTTGTGGGGGTCGAACCCCTAACCACCTGCTTGTTATTTTCACTCTCCACCAATATACCGAGTGTCTTTCTTTGCAACATATATAGGCCTCCTCTCTATTTAAGGAATTATAATAGAAAAGAATCCCTATAAAAGGGGGTCAAGTGGTTTGAACTCCAAGTGGGGAGGAATGATCCAGGTGGATCCTAAAGACCGAAAACTTTTGCAATTCAAAAAGGTCAAAAATTGATTGTCTCAAATCTAAGCAAAAATGATGCCAAGTCAAAGAGCTTGTCACCACGATTCTGATGCCATTCGTTTTGCCTCGATTGAAGCTCGTACGAGCAAGATATGACTGGTCAAAGTTGAGGGTTGACCATGCTCACTAGACAATATAATGATGACATCAGTATGCTGACATGGTATACACAATGGTAGTTGTTGAGGTGGCAGGTACAGAGTTTGACACGTGGCAGATGGCGGCATCTGAGTCAGCAGATGACATGGTAGGTTTGAAGATGTGGACCAATCCAGCATGACACATGTCACTGACGGAAGATGAGGTAATGACACCTGGCCCAATGATTGGGTGCCATGTGGCACATGTGGAGGTTTGATTGTTAAAAGGTTGGTTTGTGGGGGTCGAACCCCTGAGCTCCTGCTTGCTATTTTCACTCTCCACCAATATACCAAGCGGCTTTCTTTGCTACATATATGAGCCTCCTTTCTATTTAAAGAATGATAATAGAAACGAATTCGTATAAAAGGGGGTCGAGTGGTTTGAACCCCTAGTGGGAAATAATGATCCAAATGGATACAAAAGAACTAAAAATTTTGTAGTCTCAAAACCTGACGGAATCAATACCATTGGAAAGAGGTCACTGACACAATCCTAACGCAACTTGAATGGGCTCAAAAGGAGTTCATATGCAGAAGTTATGTGCAATCAAAAGATTGGTCAAATAGGTAAATCAGGTGTTTAAAAAGGTGAAAATTGATTGTCTCAAATCCAAGTAAAAATGATGCCAAGTCGAAGAGCTCATCGCCACGATTTTGACGCTGCTCGTTTCACCTCGATCAAAGCTTGTACGAGCAAGATATGGCCGGTCAACGTTGATGGTTGACCATGTCGACTAGATAGTATAGTGATAACATCAGCATGCAGACATGGCAGACACAATGGTAGTTCTTGACGTGCTAGGTCCAGAGGTTGACATGAGCAGATGGAGACATCTGAGTCAGCAATTGATGTGGCAGGTCTGAATATGTGGACAAATCTAGCGTGACACATGTCACTGACGGATGAATGAGGTAATGCCATATGGCTTAATGATTGGGCGCCACATGGCACATGTGGCGATATAATTGTTAAAAGATTGGTTTGTGGGGTCGAACCTTGCTATTTTCACCCTCCACTAATATACCAAGTGACTTTCTTTGCTACATATACGGGCTTCCTTTCTATTTAAAGAATGATAATAGAAATGAATCCCTATAACAGGGGGTCGGGTGGTTTGAACCCTAAGTGGGGAGGAATGATCTAGGTGGATCTAGAAGACCTAAAAATTTTTGCAATCTTAGAACCTAATGGAATCAGCGTCATTGCAAAGAGGTCACTGGCACGATCCTGACGCAACTTGAACATGATCAAAAGGAGTTCGTATGCAAAAGTTATGTGTAGTCAAAGGTTTGGTCAAACAGGTGAATCAGGGGTTCGAAAAGGTGAAAAATTTATTGTCTCAAATCTAAGAAAAAATAATACCAAGTCGAAGAATTCGTCACCACGATTCTGACGCCACTTGTTTTGCCTCGATCAGAGCTCGTACAAGCAACATATGGCTAGTCAAAGTTGAGGGTTGAGCATGCCCACTAGATAGTACAATGATGATGTCAGCATGCTGACATGGTAGACATAATGGCAGTTGTTGACGATGCAGATCGAGAGTTTGATACATGGCTGATGGCGGCATCTGAGTCAGCAGATGATGTGGCAGGTCTGTATATGTGGACCAATCCAGCATGACATGTGTGACTGACAGATGAATGAGGTAATGACATGTGGCCCAATGAGGTAATGCCACGTGGCCCAATGATTGGGTGCCACGTGGCACATGTGGCAGTTTGATTGTTAAAAGGTTGGTTTGTGAGGGTCGAATCACTGACCTCCTGCTTGCTTTTTTCACACTCCACGAATATACCAAGCGGCTTTGTTTGCTACATATACAAGCCTCGTTTCTATTTAATGAATGATAATATAAACAAAACCTTGTAAAAAGGGGTCAGGTGGTTTGAACCCTAGTGGGGAGGAATGATTCAGATGGATACAGAAAAACTAAAAATTTTGTAGTCTTACAACCTAACGAAATCAATATCATTGGAAAGAGGTCGCTGACATGATCCTGACGCAACTTGAACGGGCTCAAAAGGAGTTTGTATGCAGAAGTTATGTGTAGTGAAAGGTTTGCTCAAATAGGTGAATTAGGCATTCAAAAAGGTGAAAATTGATTATCTCTAATCAAAGTAAAAATGATGCCAAGTCGAAGAGCTCATCACCACGACTTGGACGCCACTCATTTTGCCTCGATCGAAGCTCGTATGAGCAGGATATGGCCGGTCAAAGTTGGGGGTTGACCATGCTGACTAGACAATATAATGATGACGTCAGCATGCTGACATGGTAGACACAGTGGCAGTTGTTGATGTGGTTGGTCCAGAGGTTGACACATGACAAATGGTGGCATCTAAGTTAGCAGATGATGTGGCAGGTCTGATGATGTGGACTAATCAAGCGTGACACATGTTATTGATGGATGAATGAGGTAATACCATGTGGCCGAATGATTGGGTGCCATGTGGCACATGTGGCAGTTTGATTGTTAAAAGATTGGTTTGTGGGGATCGAACCCCTAACCTCCTGCTTGCTATATTCATTCTCCACCAATATACCAAGCATCTTTCTTTGCTACATATACGGGCCTAGTTTCTATTTAAAGAATGATAATAGAAACGAATACCTATAAAATATGGTTGGGTGGTTTGAACCCCAAGTGAGGAGGAATGATCTAGGTGGATTAAGAAGACCGAGAAATTTTGCAGTCTGAGAAAATGATAGAATTAGCATTATTGGAAAGAGGTTGTTGACAATGATGATGTCAGCATGTTGACATGGCAGACACTGTGGTAGTTGTTGACATGGCAGGTCCAGAGTTTGACATGTGGCAGATGGCGGCATCTGAGTCAGTAGATGACGTGGTAGTCCTGAAGATGTGGACCAATCCATCGTGACATGTATAATTGACAGAAGAATGAGGTAATGCCACGTGGCCCAATGATTGGGTACCACGAGGCACATGTGGCAGTTTGATTGTTAAAAGGTTGGTTTGTGGGGGTCGAACCCCTGACCTCCTACTTGCTATTTTCACTCTCTAGCAATATACCAAGCATCTTTCTTTGCTACATATATGGGCCTCCTTTCTATTTAAATAATGATAATAGAAACGAATCCCTATAAAAGGGGGTTAGGTGGTTTGAACCCCAAGTGGGGAATAATGATCCAGATGGATACAGAAGAACTAAAATTTTTGTAGTCTCAGAACTTGACAGAATCAACATCATTGGAAAGAGGTCGTTCACACGATCCTAACACAACTTGAATGTGTTCAAAAGGAGTTCGAATGCAGAAGTTATGTACAGTCAAAGGTTCAGTCAAACAAGTGAATCAGGCATTCAAAAAGGTGAAAAATTGATTGTCTCAAATCCAAGCAAAAATGATGCCAAGTTGGAGAGCTCGTCGCCATGATTTCGATGTCGCTCGTTTCACCTCGATCAGAGCTCGTACAAGCAAGATATGGCCAATCAAAGTTGACGGTTTACCATGTCGACTAGACAATAAAACGGGGTCAGGTGGTTTGAACTCCAAGTGCGGAGGAATGATCCAAGTGGATCCTAAAGACCAAAAACTTTTGCAGTTCAAAAAGGTCAAAAATTGATTGTCTCAAATTTAAGCAAAAATGATGCCAAGTCAAAGAGCTCATCGCCACGATTTTGATGCCACTTGTTTTGCCTCAATTGAAGCTCGTACAAGCAAGATATGACTGGTCAAAGTTGAGGGTTGACCATGCTCACTAGACAATACAATGATGACATCAGTATGCTGACATGGTAGACACAGTGGCAGTTGTTGACGTGGTAGGTCTAGAGGTTGACATGTGGCAGATGGTGACATCTGAGTCAGCAGATGACGTGGCAGGTCTGAAGATATGGACCAATCCAGCATGACACGTGTCACTAACAGACGAATGAGGTAATGCCACGTGGCCCAATGATTGGGTGCCACATGGTACATGTGGCGGTTTGATTGTTAAAAGGTTGGTTTGCAGGGGTCGAACCCCTGACCTCCTTCTTGCTTTTTTCAATCTCCACCAATATACCAAGCGGCTTTCATTGCTACATATACATGCCTCCTTTCTATTTAATGAATGATAATAGAATCAAATGCCTATAAAAGGGGGTTGGGTGGTTTAAACCCCCAGTGGGGAGGAATGATCTAGGTGGATAGAGAAGAACTAAAAATTTTGTAGTCTTAGAACCTAACAGAATCAACATCATTGGAAAGAGGTCACTGCCATAATCCTGACGCAACTTGAACAGGTTCAAAAGGAGTTCGTATGCAGAAGTTATGTGCAGTCAAAGGTTTGGTCAAATAGGTGAATCAAACATTCCAAAAGGTGAAAATTTCATTATCTCAAATCCAACTAAAAATGATACCAAGTCGAAGAGCTCGTCGGCATGATTCCTACGCAGCTCGTTTTGCCTCGATCAGAGCTCGTACGAGCAAGATATGGCCGGTCAAAGTTGGGCATTGACCATACTGACTAGATAATACAATGATGATGTCAGCATGCTGACATGGCAGACACAATGGCAATTGTTGACATGGCAGGTCCAGAGGTTGACACATGGCAGATGGCAGCATCTGAGTCAGCAGATGACGTGGCAGTTCTGATGATGTGGACCAATCTAGCATGACACGTGTCACTGACGGATGAATGAGGTAATACCACCTAGCCCAATGATTGGGTGCCACGTGGCCCAATGATTAGATGCCATGTGGCACATGTGGCGGTTTGATTGTTAAAAGATTGGTTGGTGGGGGTCGAACCCCTGACCTCCTGCTTTCTATTTTCACTCTCCACCAATATACCAAGCAACTTTCTTTGCTACATATATGGGCCTCCTTTCTATTTAAAGAATGATAATAGAAACGAATCCCTCTAAAAGGGGATCAGGTGCTTTGAACCCCAAGTGTGGAGGAATGCTCGAGGTGTATCTAGAAGACCAAAAAAATTTGCTATTTGAAAACATGATGGAATCAACATAATTAGAAAGAGGTTGCTGACACGATCCTAACACAACTTGAACAGGCTCAAAAGGAGTTCATATGCAAAAGTTACGTGTAGTCAAATGTTTGGTCAAACAGGCAAATTAGGCATTCAAAAAGGTGAAAATTGATTGTCTCAAATCCAAGCAAAAATGATGCCAAGTCGAAGAGCTCGTCATCACGATTTCAATGCCACTCATTTCGTCTCGATCGAAGCTCATACGAGCAAGATATGGCCGGTTAAAGTTGAGGGTTGACCATGCTGACATGGTAGACACAGTGGCATTTGTTGACGTGGCAGGTCTAGAGTTTGACACATGGCAAATGGTGGCATCTGAGTCAGTAGATGACGTGGCAGGTCTAAAGATGTGGACCAATCCAATGTGACACGTGTCCCTGACGGAAGAATGAGGCAATGCCATGTGGCACGTCTGGCGGTTTGATTGTTAAAAGGTTAGTTTGTGGGGGTCAAACCCCTAACCTCCTGCTTGCTATTTTCACTCTCCACCAATATACCAAGTAGCTTTCTTTGCTACATATATGGGCCTCCTTTCTTTTTAAAGAATGATAATAGAAATGAATCGCTATAAAAGGGGGTCAGGTGGTTTGAACCCCCAAGTGGAGAATAATGATCCAGATGGATACAAAAGAACTAAAAATTTTACAGTCTCAGAACTTGATAGAATCAACATCATTGGAAAGAGGTCGCTAACATGATCCTAATGCAACTTGAATGGGCTCAAAAGGAGTTCATATGTAGAATCAGGCGTTCAAAAAAGTGAAAAATTGATTGTCTCAAATCCAAACAAAAATGATGTGAATTCAAAGAGCTCGTTGCCACAATTCTAATGCCGCTCATTTCGCCTCGATCAGAGCTCGTACGAGTAAGATATGGCTAATCAAAGTTGAGGGTTGACCATCCTAACTAGATAGTACAATGATGATGTCAGCAGAAAGAGTGGCAGTTGTTGACGAGGTAGATCCAGAGTTTGACACATGGCGGATGGTGGCATTTGACTCAACAGATGACGTGGCAGGTTTGAAGACGTGGACCAATCCAGCGTGACACGTGTCACTAACAGACGAATGGGCGAATGCCACATGGCCCAATGATTGGGTGCCACGTGGCCCATGGGGCGATTTGCTTGTTAAAAGGTTGGTTTGTGGGGGTTAAACCCCTGACCTCCTGCTTCCTATTTTCACTCTGCACCAATATACCAAGCGGCTTTCATTGCTGCATATACGGGCCTCCTTTCTATTTAAAGAATTATAATACAAATAAATCCCTATAAAAGGGGTTCAGGGGGTTTGAACCCCGAGTGGGGACGAATGATCTAGGTGGATCCAGAAGACTTAAAAATCTTGCAGCTCAGAACTTGATGGAATCAACATCATTGGAAAAAGGTCACTAACATGATCCTAACGCAACTTGAATGGGCTCAAAAGGAGTTTGTATGCAAAAGTTATGTGCAGTCAAAGGTTCAGTCAAACAAGTAAATCAGGGGTTCAAAAAGGTCAAAATTTGATTGTCTCAAATCCAAGCAAAAATGATGCCAAGTCAAAAAGCTCGTCGCCATGATTCTGACACTGCTCATTTCACCTCAGTCAAAGCTCGTACGAGCAAGATATGGTTGGTCAAAGTTGAGGGTTGACCATGCTGACTAGATAGTACAATGATGATGTCAGCATGTTGACATAGCAGACATTCTGGCAGTTGTTGACGTGGCAGATCCAGACTTTGACACGTGGCAGATGGCGGCATCTGAGTCAACAAATGACGTGGCAGGTCTAACGATGTGGACCAATCTAGCGTAACACTTGTCACTAATAAAGGAATGAGGTAATGCCACGTGGCCCAATGATTGGGTGCCACATGGCACATGTGTCAGTTTGATTGTTAAAAGGTTGGTTTATGGAGGTTGAACCTCTGACCTCCTGCTTGCTTTTTTCACTCTCCACCAATATACCATGTGGCTTTCTTTGCTACATATATGGGCCTCCTTTCTATTTAATGAATGATAATAGAAATGAATCCGTATAAAAGGGGGTTGGGTGGTTTTAACACCCAAGTGGGGAGGAATGATCTAGGTGGATACAGAAGAACTAAAAATTATGCAGGCTTAGAACTTGACGGAATCATCATCATTGGAAAGAGGTCGCTGACACGATCCTAACGCAACTTGAACGGGATTAAAAAGAATTCGTATGCAAAAGTTATGTGCAATCAAAGGTTCAGTCAAATAGGTGAATCAGGCATTCAAAAAGGTGAAAAATTGATTGTTTCAAATCCAAGCAAAAATGATGCCAAGTCAAAGAGCTCATCGCCACGATTCTGACGCTGCTCATTTCGCCTCGATTGGAGCTCGTACGAGCAAGATATGGCCGGTCAAAGTTGAGGGTTGACCATGTTGACTTGACAATAGAATGATGACGTCAGCATGCTGACATCACAGATACAGTGGGAATTGTTGACGTGGCAGGTCTAGAGGTTGACACATGGCAGATGGCAGCATCTAAGTCAGCAGATGACGTGGCAGGTCTGATGATGTGGACCAATCCAGCGTGACACGTATCATTGATAGATGAATGAGTTAATGCCACGTGGCCCAATGATTGGGTGCCACGTGGCACATGTAGCAGTTTGATTGTTTAAAGATAGGTTTGTGGGGTCGAATCTTGCTATTTTCTTTCTCCACCAATATACCAAGCAACTTTCTTTGCAACATATACAGGCTTCCTTTCTATTTAAAGAATGATAATAGAAACGAGTCCGTATAAAAGGGGGTCGAGTGGTTTGACCCCTCAGTAGGAAGGAATGATCTAAATGGATCTAGGAAACCTAAAAATTTTGTAGTCTTAGAACTTGATGGAATCAACGTCATTGGAAAGAGGTCGCTGGCATGATCCTGACTAACTTGAATGGGCTAAAAAGGAGTTCGTATGCAGAAGTTATGTGCAGTCAAAGGTTCGGTCAAACAGGTGAATCATGCATTTAAAAAGGTGAAAAATTAATTGTCTCACATCTAAGCAAAAATGATGCCAACTCGAAGAGCTCGTCGCAATGATTCTGACGCCGCTTGTTTTGCCATGATCAGAGCTCATACGAGCAAGATATGGCCGGTCAAAGTTGAGGGTTGATCATGCTGACTAGACAATACAATGATGATGTCATTATGCTGACATGGCTGACACAGTGGCAGTTGTTGGCATGGTAAGTCCAGAGTTTGACATGTGGCAGATGACGGCATCTGACTCAACAGATGACGTGGCAGGTCTGAAGATGTGGACCAATCCAGCGTGACACATGTCACTAACGAACGAATGAGCAAATACCACGTGGCTGAATGATTGGGTGCCACGTGGCACATGTGGTGATTTTCTTGTTAAAAGGTTGGTTTGTGGGGGTTGAACCCCTTACCTCCTGTTTGTTATTTTCACTCTCCATCAATATACCAAGGGGCTTTCATTGCTACATATACGGGCCTCCTTTCTATTTAAAGAATGATAATAGAAACAAATCCCTATAAAAGGGGGTCGGGTGGTTTGAACCCCCAGTGGGGAGGAATGATCTAGGTTGATCCTGAAGAACTAAAAATCTTGTAGTTTTAGAACCTCACAAAATCAACATCATTGGAAAGAGGTCGCTGACACGATCCTAATGCAACTTGAACGGGCTCAAAAGGAGTTTGTATGCAAAAGTTATGTGTAGTTAAAGGTTCGATCGAATAGGCAAATCTAGTGTTTGAAAAGGTGAAAAATTGATTATCTAAAATCTAAGCAAAAATGATGCCAAGGCAAAGAGCTCGTCGCCATGATTTTGATGCCACTCGTTTCGCCTCGATCGGAAGTCATACAAGCAAGATATGGTAGGTCAAAGTTGAGGGTTGACCATGTCGACTAGTTAGTACAATGATGACATCAGCTTGCTGACATGATAGACATAGTGGCAGTTGTTGACGTGGTAGGTCTAGAGGTTGACACGTGGCAGGTGGTGGCATTTGAGTCAGCGGATGACGTGGTAGGTCTGAAGATGTGGACCAATCCAACGTGACACATGTCACTGACAGATGAATGAGGTAATGCCATGTGGCCTAACCATTGGGTGCCACGTGGCACATGTGGTGGTTTGATTGTTAAAAGGTTGGTTTGTGGGGTTAAACCTTGCTATTTTAACTCTCTGTCACTACTGTATTTGACTACAAATTCTGACAAATGTTTGGTGACATCGACAAAATATTGTCGAATTATCGACGCAACACTGATCTAAATTTCGTCGCTGATTTTTCGTCACTTTCATGACCAATGTTTTTATGTCAAAACCATGACCCAGCATCGTCGATCAATGCCATGGAAAATGTTGGGGGTCTCCGTCGCAAAATCGACGTAACTTCATCCAACTATCGACAAAAAACTCACAAAATGTTGCATAACGCCCATTTGAAATCATTGAAAAAACACTGAACATTCATCCATTTTCTGACGAGGTGGAGCAAACCACGATCCAGCATCGTCAGTCGGTGCCACGCAAAATCGATGTAACTTCGTCCATATATCGACGCAAAAAATCACAAAACGTTGCAGAACGCCCATTTGAAATCGTCTAAAACCACCAAACGTGTGTCCATTTTCTGACGAGGTGGAGCAAACCGTCGTTGCCATTACAACGAAAACTATGTCGCGTGTACAACAACCTCATCACAAATTTTTGTGGTTAGTCGGGCTATGTTCGTCGAAATACTGCAATTTTAAAAAAAATTTATTCGATCAAACATCTTTTACTTTCACCGATGGTGCCTTATTTTATCCACTATGTCGGCATAACTTGAGATATATTCTCCCGACTAAATGTTATCGGTGAAGCTTGCTAGTTGTTGTGCTGATATTTTTTTTTTGATAATTTAAATCTTGTAAGGGCCAGCTCCCATTATATTATATCATAAACAAAAAAGATTACAAATTATGAGTTCAAGCTTTCAGACTAGATCCAACCGACTAATAAAAATGCTGGTGACAAGCTTCCCCTTGACCCCAAACTAAACAACAGCTGCTATTAACATCTCCTAATCCCTTTCTTACAAGTAGAAACATCTACAACAAAAGTTGTAAAACCATATTGACACCTATAACTAGACAAAAATGAAAATATAGATATTATGGGCCAGGCTTGCCCTTAGCAGTTCAGCACCCCCGACCACGACCACGACCACGACCACGACCATGCACCATGCTGTGCCCTGCAGAGGAGCTCGAGGCTCCATGCTCCGTCCTGGGATCCATTTCTGGGCTCGAATCTGCCGTCTCTTTCCTCATCTGCCTAGCGTGAGCAGCACGAACTTTGACTGGGCAATCCATTCTACACGTTCTGTGTGCAGGACCCTGTGCAATTTCCAACACATCCTTTTCATCTTCTTCTATCTAGTCTTCCTCGCACTTTGGAAGCAACAGAAACTCTATATCCCCTCTATCCCCTTCACTATCACTATCACTTGGCACCCTGAAGCCTTCCCTTGCCAAAAAGTCACCCATCCAGTCTATCGAGGGAAGTAGGAGAATACCTGCTATTCGGTGCAGGAATTCCAAATTCTGGTCCAACACCTCCAGCCATTCCTCCAGCTCATCCGTGTCCACTGAGAAGATTAGCTGGAACCTCTGCACCTCTTTCACCCCCTTCCTTTCCTCAGATAATATTGATGAGGCAATGGGATCTTACCATCAGCGCCTACATTGTCCAACACTACATCAATCTCCCCCAGGACTGCATGTTTGAACAATCTCTGGCACAAGTTTTTAATCTTAGGTTTAGGCACATCCCTACTTAGTGCTAACGCCAGAAACATCGCTGGGATATATATGTGTTGACCCGGTGTCTATGGTAGGTCCACAAAAATTCCCACCCCAGCACCTCCTTCACAACATGCAGCACCAACTCGTGTTTGACAAATAGGAGCCCTCGGAGTCTCTTGTCTGTGATCACTCCAAGGAAGGCGACCATTGTTACCGAGGACTCAAGGAAAATCAGAGTGTCCATAGCTCCTGTTCTACCTATTCTACTACTCAACAAAGCTTATAATCCGTCCTGCCTCTTATGTCTATTTATATCAAAAATTGCCCAAACCAATGAATCTTCATTAAATCACCACACTTGCTGCCACCACCACATGGTACAATCCCTCTGATTCTACATCATGAGATGAGTACAGGCAAGATGCCTTGGAATAACTACTTTCCATTTCTTGAGGGAAGTATTTGTCCTTTCCACGCTTGAAGATCTGCCCAACGATCAGCCTTGGGGCCTCGCTCCTATCACACAAATGAAATCTTGCCAATAGATATCCCGGCTATACCTTTTGACACTCGTCCACCTTATGCCACCTCACCACCCACCACTGTCATTCCTCCCCATGACAGACATCTGCTTCGCTGGCAATCTTAGTCATCCTTCCACCTCCCAAAGCCCCTTCTTTTGCTAACTCATTAGCCACAGTGTTGCCCTCCCTATACATGTGGCTGATGCGGAAATCTAGTAGATCAGAATCAATGCGTCTTCTGATTGGAAGAAGCCATCTGCGTAGGGTCCAGTTCAGTATGAAGTTGGTCTGAATTACATTTACCGTTATTAGCGAATCTCCCTCCAAGTGCAGTTTAGCTGCCCACAACGCTAAACCCATCTCTAGCAAAATATGTGCGTGCTTTCTCATATGATACCTGGGCGAATAAAAATAATAGTTAAACCCAAACCAAAAAACCAAACCAGCAACATATAATACATAATTGTATTAATTCTATCCAATGAAATTATTTTATCATCAGTGCATGAAGTACATGACAGGTGATTACTAGGAGCAATCCATCCACTCACTTATTCCATTGGTCACTAAATAAGAGAATCATCTATAAAATTGCTACCTAGATTGAAAGGTGCCCCTCATATGGATCAAATGGTATGTAAGCAACTAGAGATGATTATTGGGAGCAACTGTAGAATCAATAACCTACCAAACAATGGCATGACATCATCACTAACTACTCATCACATAGTGAATTGTGGATGATTTTAGCATTAACCACATAATTACAATATATGTATGTTTAATGATTTAATACCAGCTGTGTTACAGGGCTCTCTTCTAGACCCCTCATACCCAGACCTAGTTTGAACCACGTACCAGTCTCAAGCCAATTCTTGTGATGAAATGGCTGGGCTCTTATCTTTTGTTTCTACGCTACATGAGTACATCCCAAGTTTGTCTAATCCAAACTCGTATATCCCCAGACGTGGGATCCATCTATGGATAGCTTCCCCTGCAGAAGTTGTCATCCAGGGTAACATATGAGATGTGTTAAAAAGTAAAATAAGTACAAAGAGTAACATATTGAAACAAAGAGAACTAATGAGAATCACATAAGCTTAAAAGTGTAGCATAATGAAATATTGAAAAGTACATTACCTTATTGAGCTTCTCTTTGTTTCGAGAATAGTTTAATATTCTCTACTTAACAAGGCCAACCACGTGACTGTGGAAGCTCATTTGGCCCCTCCTCCCCCCCCTCACATCACTCTCAATTCCCCATACCCGATCATATAACATTAATCATTCATTCATCCATTAATAACATATAACATTCATTCATTAACATATTCACATTCATTCTTTTAGTTTTTACATATTATCAAAAATATGGTTGTCATAATATGATTACAATCACTTTTTTTTTCTTTTTTGCAGCTAAAAAAAGAAGTGGAGTATCATTTTCTAAATCATCTATCACCCCTTTAATTGTCCTACCCTCTTCTCATGATCTTAATGTATGCCTAGTCATGTACTCATGACATGGAGGCCGCTGCAAGCTAGGGGGTCTGTTGCAATAACAAAGAAATGTTAAATTGATATGTTTTATTATTATTGTTACAAGTATTTCATTAATTAAAAGAACATTGGCGCTCTTTACCTGATGGGGCCACATCATGTTCCAGATCTTGTCTTATAGCCTCATGCTCAACATGCTGAACATCCTCTAAATCCTCTAGATTTGAAACACAAAAGGTTACATTAATTAATACACCAATTTCAATTAAATATGTTTAAAAGAACATTACAGTAGTCCTCTTTACCTGATGGGGCCACATCATGTTCCTGATCTTGTCTAGCCTGATCATACTCAACATGTTGATCATGCTCTACATGCTCTAAAGTTGAAACACAAAAGGTTACATTAATTAATACACCAATTGCAATTAAAGATGTTTAATTGTATTAATCCATACTACATTTTGTATAGCACATGAATACATCCAATACCAGGATGCACACCATGACCCTCATCTGCAGGTTGTGCTCCACCCTCACCAGGCTGCATTCCAATGTCATGTGCAGTGTTATCATTGCTTGCCTGTTTAAAACAAATAGGCACATAATTACTTTATGGTGGAAATTAATATTGAATAGATTGCACAAGTATTCAATTTTAAATAAACTTCATTGATTTACTTGCGTGTCGGATGCAGTGGAAGCTTGTGTTTGCCCAGTCAAGAGTCTTAGGCATTTAGCCATGACTCCATAGCCTTGCTAGAAGGCAATCTTCAGGTCCTCTTCTATGTGCACTCTGTTGAATTCAGAGCCCTACATTTTTGCATAAGATCATGAATTTTTCTTCTATGGTGTGATAAAACCAAAATTGTTTGCAATTTATTATTTGGATGCACTATTTCATTTATTGATACTTACAATTCGTGTGGCTAATTTCATATAACCACCAAAGCCAAGTTTGTGCTGCCCGTGTTTTTCTAGTCTTGCCTTTGTTGCCTTCAATGTGTCGGGAAGCCTATGAAAAGTTTGAAATACGTTAGATTATGTAAAAAGAAAGAGTAATCAGTATATAATTACATTGTTGATAGTATCACATACCATCCTTGGCCCGGTGGTGTTTTTCCTTTTTTCTTTTCAGCCTTCTCCTTTCCATCTGACACCAGGTCCTTCCACTCCCTCTCTGGAATCATGGGAGGGATGCTCATACTTTTTGTTCTTCTGTAAATGTGACCTATATTGGTCCCTCACATACTTTAGATAGGTACCAGCTTTCTTAAGGACCTTGGTTCGGTTGAATGTGTTATTACCGAACAACACAACTAAACAGTTAATGAGGTCATCTTTTAAATCTTGATTTTGGGCATTCCACCATGTATGTATGGTGGGCCCGAAGATCTCCAATGTAATATCATTTAGATGTTTATAAAAAACATCATTTCCTGCAAAATGATCATGGGATCATTAGTCTAAAAAGAGTGATCAATAAGTAAATTTCAATTAGATTATATATAATAATAATTAAAACATTTTATCTAGAAAGAACATAACCGCCACATCTTCCAAGAGCAAAGCCTCAACCTAGGAGAGATTATTAAGCAGATTTGAACCGACATTTGTGAGATCCTTAACACCAAAGCAGTCCTGAACCGAAACCACTCCTTTACCTTATGGGATGAGGAACTAAGGAAAAATTGACATGAGCTAAGATGCACCGCATCCTCACATATTAAGAAGGGACTAAATAGGAGAACAACAAAATGGATAAAACCTCAAAAGGATTGTTTTAAACTCAATTTTGATGGGTTTGCTAAAGGAAATCCAGGCCGGCTAGAGGGGGTGGTAATTAGAGATTCTCGTGGCGATGTAGTGGGGGCTATGTCTTGTCACTTTGGGACTTTGACCAACAATGAAGTAGAATTCGAAGCACTTCACAGTGGACTGTGGCTTTGCGATAAACTAAATATTATATCAGTGGAAATTGAAGGGGACTCCCTCCTCTGTATTAATGCGATAAAGTCCAAACAAATTAGTAACTATAAATTTAGAGGATGGCTGGAAAAGATTGTACTAGCCCTGGCAAGCCTGGGAAGTTACTCAGGCACACATGTGTGTCTTCAAGTGTCCCTAAGATTCATTCTGAATCCCAATTGATGCTCAAAATCTATTCCCAGTCAGGAAGTATCCACCAAATTCCCTCCACTTAGGCAACGTGATCACAGGGACAAACTTTGTGGGATTCATAGGACAATCTCTTTACAGGCAAGTGTAATTTCAAGATGAACATGAACCCCGTGAACTTCATGAAAGATTCTTCACTCATCTTCTATTTAAGGTGTGTTCCCTAAGTAAAGGTGTCATTTGGTGCGGAGCTTTCTTCTTTTAGCAAGCATGACTCAGCATTTTGGTGTAACATGCCGCCTCAAGGAGGACGAAACAGACAAGGCGCAAATCACCTATCTCTTTAGTAAGGCATCAGACGAAGAGAGGGATGCAATTATGAAGGTCATCAAGGAATATTTTTGGTCTGGTGGCCACTCCCATGACAGTCTAGTCTTGGAAAGGTTTTTCATCAATTATGTGCAGGTCGTGGGTGCCCAGCTGTGGGGTCTAAGAGTAGCTATGAGGCTGGCCCACAAGGAGGTTCTGGAAGCTATCAGGCTTGCCTTGGATGCTGTGGAAGTAGAGCCTGAACAAGGCCTTGCTCTGTCCATTTTGAGCCTAAATGAGGAGAAAAAGAAGACCAAACTGCATAAAGCCTAGGCACTTTTCAAAAAAGGAGTGGAAAAATCAAATGACATCACTGATTTTTTGAATTTTGTAGAGGCCAATGCTGACTTGATTGACCAAAATGTAGTGGCTAGGTTGGTCGATATAGATGAGGGTGTTGGGTACATATACCACTAAACATCCCTTCCAACACTATATGTACTTGTTTTAATTTCTATATAATATAGGGAGCTACCCCCGTTAATGGTAGCACTTACCTAAAAAATAAAATAATAATTAAAACATTTTAAAGTACCTGGGACCTTCTCTATCTTTATGGGAATGAAATCCTCGGTCACCACAAATGTGACGAGAAATGTTCCCATACTAGTAATACGGGAAGATCCAGGAAATGCTACTAAAACATCACCAATACTAGTGGCCTTTGCATCCCCAGGTACATGTCCTGACGCATGTTCTGGCATGTGTTCGCTGCCAGAGGGTACACTACCTGATGCCTACATGCTATGTGTTGCTGACATTTCAGTCGACAATATAGGCACAGATGATGGGGTCAGATGATGTGATGTATGCATAGGAAGATTAGGATCAACACTTGTACCAACCCCTACTCCCCGGGCAACACCTTAGTACCCTGATCATGGCCAGCAGCATCATGAGGAAGCAAAAAATCTTGTAAAAACAACACATATTTTATTTCATGACATAAAAGAGTAAAAAATATAAAACCATGAATGAACTTATGTTATAATTAAAGATCTCATGATAGCTTACTTGCAAATTCTGTGCTCTCTCAGTCAATATTTTAACCCTTTCTCTTATCTCCTTTGTTTGAGGCACTATGAATAGCAACTGAAGGATTTCTTCATTGCATTTTTTTGGGGTCTTCTTATCATATCCAGAGGGTTTGCAGAATATGCGATGTCATCATCACATAATAGTGACTATGCCTCCCTATGGATGCTCTCCTCTACTACTGGTGCCTTTTGCCGATCATCCGACTGTGACAAGAATATTAACAATATTATCAAAATTAACCCAATAAACTTATGAAAAAAACTTAATAATAAAACATTTTGCTCGTATCTAATTTGTACAATTACAATGAGGTAAACTTGTCGGGTAGAAGCGACTAAAGATGCATCGCGATCTGTGCTCTAGGCCGGAGCCTTCCCCCTATGATCAATGTCCCATTGTGATAAAAATTAAATATAAAAAAACATTACCGAAATGAAACCAATAGACTTACAAAAAAAACATAATAATAAAATGGTATATTGGAGTCATTAATTAGAGGTTAGGTAAAATGGTATATAGTACGTACCACCTCCATAGTAACTATGTTTGTATCTATGTGATTCAAAGTGTAATCGATTAGAAACTCTTCCCCTACAGTTATTGATTTTATTGCACATACGAATACATGGTTTCCCTCGCGTGCCTCGAATATGCAATTGGGTTGCTTATTTGTTGACCCAGCTCATGTACTATTTATAAACCCTACAATATTCCCTGATACTTTTGGCCTTCTGTCAATGTACATAGCCACTCCTTTATTTTGATCCTTATCTTTTAGCTGTATATAATTTGCTGACAGTGCATACCTATGCATACTTCGTGTATATTGAACCAGCTGCATCCAATGTTTGTAACTATAATAGGGTTTGACATACTCCATCAATTCAGTACCTTTGTCGTAATAGACCTTTATGCCATCCATGCAAAATAGGCCCAAACCATGTAATGACGATGGTGCTATGTGATATATCCTCTCGTTGAAATAAAAATTAGTGTTTATTGGAGGAAGTTCCTTGGGTACCCCTTGTTTCCGTAGATGTTTGTACCTCAAGGGCACCTCGATGTCGCCTATGCTCTCATCATCATAAGAACATGACCCCCCTTCAACATGAAAAAATTCCATGCGTTTACAAAATTTTTTTCTAATCTTTTGACCTCTAGTTGATCTCACTCTTTTAGACCTACTACATGTTTCCTCGCTCAAGGAAGACAGATTTGACAAATACCTATTTGGTGATACCTGCACTCATAAGGATGTTGGATGAAGTTCTTTCATGGTGATGTGATCCCAAGGTATGCGATTGGAGGATTAAAAACCAAGGTTGTCACTACTAGTAAAATCAAAGTACAGTATATGATTTTGTTAAATTGTTAAGAATAAAAGATGGGAGATGGTTTACATTTGTTTGAAGTGAAATGGAATGAAAATTGTGTGGTCTATATTACCCTAAATACTATTTTGGGTTAGATTGAAATTGTGAAGTTTAGGATAGTCATAAAGAGAGTTAATGGTAAAATGAAAGGGCAGACTAGGTAATTGTTTGTTTTGATCAAGACAAAGTTGACTAAGGTGTTTGAAGGTTTGGTAATGGTTTGGAACTCTAAAGCAAAAGTTGAGTGTTTGTGTTGAGTTTTGTGAAGGGAAATATAGTTGAATAAGTGTGTCAAAAGAAGGAAAGTTCAAGATTGTTTGTGACTTGTCAAATGAGATTGTGTGAGTTTGTTTCCTTCCTCTAACTCTGCATCATGTACTTCTATACGTTCTCTTATGGATAGGCACTAGGCATTTTTCATTGCACTCACGGACCATGTATTGTTTTCAATCCCTTTGATCATTTGTGGACCTCAATATGTAAATTTATTTCATCGAAGTTTAGAAATTTCAACCCTAGTGAACTTTGTGTGCTGTTATGTGATAGGAATTCCTTTCATTAATCTTATAGTAGAAAAAATATGCTAAGACAGATACAAAAACTGCAGTTCACAGGCCAAAAATGGCCACCCAACTGATTGAACATCTCAAAGCTTGGTTATTCAAACTAACCAGACACTAGTACTAGGTAGTACTTGGGTTTGTCAATGGGACATTGGCTCAAATTGACCAAAATGTAGCATGCAAAACCTCGATGGGAACAAACAGATTCTAATTCACTGTGTTGGTTTTTCTTTTGAATCAGCATTAGGGTTTGCCACTTCTAATGCACAGGCAAATTCAGCCAACTGAATACACGAGGTTGCGTGAGCTCCTCCCCTTCACTTCTGGTTCTGCCACATCAAGGGGGGTGTCCCTATTTGATAAAAGTATAACCTTGACTAGCTCAATGACAGAAGGATTTAACTTGACGGCAACAGGCATAATACTCTCATTTATGGACCAAGATTTGTGTAACAAATCACAAGGTTGGCAACATTCTTGGACATAATGTCTGGTTAGGTATGAGAGCATGCAGAGGTTCCTAATCCTAATCCTACAACTAACAGGTGGAAGTGATGAGATGGGTTGAAATGGTGTTTGGAGGGATGGGACTTTCCTAGACCCATTGAATAGACAGATTCCCAAACCAGTGCCTTATCTGGGCAGCAGAGTCATATCTAAGATTGTAAATGTCTCCCCATGACAACATAAATTCATATCCAGAGGACCTGAGAATAATGCTACTGCCTGACAGCAACATGTCCAAGAAAGAGTATCATTAATGATCATGCTTAACAGATCCTATGATGCAATCTATTTCCCTTTGTATCTGATCAAAAGCCTATTTAACCACTCCTTGAGCAGATGCAATAAATCAGAAACACAGTATGCATACACTGAAAAACTTGGAAGTCCTTGACAACCCTGTTTGAAAGGAAAACAAATGACATACAGGAGACAATCAAAAACAATACACACACAGGTGTTTTTCATTTAAAATCAATCTGCATAGAAGGTCATCACAGAGAAAATCATCATTTACAATCCAAGATAGATAGTACACCAGACTAAGGACCGAGTCTATAGCAAAAAATGCCTTTCAAAATGTGAACACCTTATGTTCAGAGTCAGAGCTGAAAGCCCAAAAATGTCCAACCCCTAAAATGTAACACAGCCAGACCATTTATACAGAACTGTGTACATTTCGCAATTAATTACATGGCCAGAAGTCAAAAATCTGCCAGATACATCCATCCATCAGAGGGAATGGCGCTCAGAAGCTATTAATGCAACAAACAAGGGAGGCCTCGAGCCCTACGCTGCCATCTAGGAGTCTTCATTCACAATCGGGCAATTTAATCACTTGTACCGTCGCCCATACCCCTGCACTGTCGCCATTGATGGCTCAACCACCCATGTTACACTGAGAAAACAATCGCTGCATTCAAACAGAAGCCCCCCGCCAAAATGTGCTTTACTAAAGGTTCAAAAGTGTAGGGAAATTAATCCCACATGCACGGTGCAAAGACCTCCTTATCACTTTATAAACATAGCTGCATGCATACTAAGTGTCGAGCGCTTTTGCCGCGCTTGACGCACAAGCTTCCGCCAAAAGCCCATCGCCCAGACCTATACCATCGGCCCGCCCCAAAAATCTCTCACCGAGCTCAAAATTCTGGCCGACGCCTACACCACATTCCCCTGTCAGTGAGACCAACACTATCGGCCAAACATTAGGCTACCCCGCCGATCTTAACAATCACACCGATGCCTATCGCAATTCCTTGTCGGCCAGACTACTACCATCGGACTAGCCAAAAGCTTCCCTGGCTGATAGACCAACTCTCCCCGATGACCAAGCAAAACACACTTGTCGCCAAGATACAGACCATGGGCCAAGCATTCCATAGCTCACTCGATCTACCAAGTCTCTCTGATGGCCATCAAAACACACCTCGTCAGCCAGACAACTGTCGGGCTAGCCCAAAATTCCCTCGCCGATCGCACACGTCTCGCCAAAGACCACCTCTGTCGGTGTGACTTACACCGTCGGAGCAACCAAAATCTCCCCAGCTGATCTCACTAGTTACGCCGATAGACATCGGCCTCCCATCTCCGTCGGTATGACCAAAGCCATTGGCTAACCTCAAAATGCCTATGCTGATACTCAATCTCACTCCGACGGCACACCATACCTAGGTCTTCGGCGAGACCATCCTCCCTCGGAGCAACAAGAAAATCCTTGGCCGATAGCACAAGTCCTGCCAACGACCACCTTGAACATCCCTCATCGGCCAGACACCTTACATCAGCAGCCCAAAAATTCACTTCGCCGATAGCCAAACACACGCCGATGACCACTCCAAATCCCACAATCGACCAAACCCCCAACTGTTGGCCCAACACTTGCCCGTTCATCCAATAGCCAAAGTCTTGGCGATAGCACTCCAAAACCCTCGTCGGTGAGACCTAGTCTGTCAGCAAGCCACAAAACACCTACGCCGATAGGTAAAGTCTCAGCGATAGAAGATAACACGCCATTGGTACCAATCATGATCGCCAAGACACACTCCAAACTCATGTTGATGGACAAAACATGAAGACCCCCTCTTCAAGAAAGATGATGCGGATGCTGCAAAACACTGAAGGGGTGCCAAAACTTAATTTTTTTTGGATTTTAGGGAAGGTGCCTGCATGAAAAATGCTTAAAAACTGACAGTGAATTCAGGCACCAACAGTGGCTCTGTCTAAGGATGCATGCCTCTTGCAGGCATGGCAAGAACCACAGAACTCTGGGATGCAGACCAGTCCCCTATCCATTGGGCACAAAGTCATGAAGTTACAATGATCTGCATCACCAAACACTCTTGATGGCCTAAGGCCACCAAGAAAGGGAAAACCAATACTTCCCCTTGTCAAACACCTTGTTCTCATCTGCATACACTGGGTCAAGCCTGAGAGTACTGCCATGATCTGACCCTAAACAAACCTGGTCATCTACACATTCAACCTTCTGATTTATTTTGTCACTGTCAACCTTATGCAAACAACCCTCAGCATCAGGCAACAAATGGATGCAGAATGTATCAAGCAATGCATACTCAAATGGAATATAACACATGTTATCATTTGTATCAGCATTATGCATTGCAAAATGATCTCCTAGCTGGACTGAAAACTGAAAATATTCAAAGTCCACCATGCAGCTAGGAAAATCAGAGCTCATTTCATATGCTGGCCTCTCAAAAGAAAAGCTTTCAAATTCACAATTGTGCACATCATGTACACAACCAATAGCAGCACCAAACTGGAAAAGATCAGGCTCTGGCATCTTTTTCAAATCAGGCACATTTTCACAGTCACTTACCTGATGTATGTTGTTTCCTCTTTCATCAGGATGAGAAACAGAATCCAAGTCAAAAATAGTGCTCAAGCCTTCACCATACTCAAATAGATCCTCATCATCATATGTGTCATAAATGGGTGACCCAGGTGCATCAGTTTCATCGTAGTATGCCATTGGTTCATGGGCAGCAGAGCACGCATTTTCATCACCAATGGATTCACTCTGTGGAGGAGTATCAGCCTGTGTGTCATAAGCAAAACAACCATCAAATGAAAAACAATCATGCTCTGCACTAGCACTTGTTTCAATTTTTGACTGCTCTTCATGATCCCCATGTGTTTGAAAAGAAGTCAATCGGTCACACATAGGACTGCTTCTCTCTTTGCTTATATCTTCTTTGTCCTGAGTACAATACTCACAATTGTCTTCACAGGCCCATTCCATAAGTTGCTCATTGCTGTCCACAACCTTGTTATTGTTTTCATGGCCAGCTGCCTCATCATTGCAATGGGAGTCTTCATTAGTTCCTTCATTGGCATCCTCAACTGGTGAACAATCCAGTTGAGTTGTATTGTTAGCATTATTTTCAAATACAGCAGTCTCAACCTCTATGCTTTCATTTTCATTTTTATCTACACATGATGCCTTAATCATTTGGTCATTTGCAGCTTCACAACTATTTTTCACACCAAGGCCAGGGGACAGGGATTTCAGCAGGTGCACATTTCTGATTTTTTCTATTTTTTCTACGAACTTGTATGCCATCTGCATACTTGTCACCTTGAAATCCCTCAGTAATGCACTAGAGCCCTCCTCAAAATCCTCAAAGAATATGCCTACACAGGCTGAAATATCAGGTCTGAAGACTTCTGGGATCTGTGAAAGGGCTACTGCAAACCTATGACTAAAATCAACACATGGCTCTTCATCTTGTTTTCTGATTCTCATCAATTCTGCAACAAGATCAACCGGTTCTTTTGCAAATTCTTCCTTGAAACAGTCAGCAAGCTCATCCCAATAGGCAAAGGATCCTTTTGAAAAGCTCAAATACCAGTCTTTTGCTTTTGCATCAAAGGACCTAACAAAAAACCTCATCCACATATCCTCATCTCTGAATGAATGCTTTCCCATGAACTCATGAAAATTTTGGATATGTGCATTCCCATCACATACACTGTGACCACTAAATCTAGGCATCTGACAGTATATCCTAGCAGGCATAGTTTCTACTTTATAATCCACCCATGACAAATCCAGTTGGTCATACAAAGGATCAAAAGGGCTGAGAAGAGGTTTAGCCTTCTGACTGGTAGACACAACAGGGTTACTGCTTTTTAACTGGGCCTGCTCAACCTCTAAGAATATCAACCTATTTCTTATCTCTTCTATTCTTTTATCCAACATTTCACCATTGAGTATGGGATAATTCATACTTGGATTCATGAAATTTCTATTTTCAGACATCCCTTGCATTCCTAAGACCTGTAACCTCCCCTGGCATCTAACCTATGCAGCAAAACAACAAATATAAAGGGGAAGGAACAAGGTACCTTTCTTATACAGATGCTGAAGTCTAAACAACACATTTTTTGTCACAACACACACATCAACTTTTCATGCGCACTTGAATTTTTTGCAAAGTCGCCACCTCTCCAGAGAGGACAAAATTTACAGCAGCTGAAATCTCATCAAATATGTTTCTGAGTTCATTCCACTAGCAGAGCAAAACTTCACCAGAGACTGCAGGATATCACTTTACATCAACATCCCCAGCAGAGTCACCATTTTTGTTGGTTTTTCTTTTGAATCAGCATTAGGGTTTGCCACTTCTAATGCACAGGCAGATTCAGCCAACTGAATACACGAGGTTGCGTGAGCTCCTCCCCTTCACTTCTAGTTCTGCCGCACCAAGGGGGGTGTCCCTATTTGATAAAAGTATAACCTTGACTAGCTCAATGATAGAAGGATTTAACTTGACGGCAATAGGCAGAATACTCTCATGTATGGACCAAGATTTGTGTAACAAATCACAAGGTTGGCAATATTCTTGGACATAATGTCTGGTTAGGTATGAGAGCATGCAGAGGTTCCTAATCCTAATCCTACAACTAACAGGTGGAAGTGATGAGATGGGTTGAAATGGTGTTTGGAGGGATGGGACTTTCCTAGACCCATTGAACAGACAGATTCGCAAACCAGTGCCTTATCTGGGTAGCAGACTCATATCTAAGACTGTAAATGTCTCCCCATGACAACATAAATTCATATCCAAAGGACCTGAGAATAATGCTACTGCCTGACAGCAACATGTCCAAGAAAGAGTATCATTAATGATCATGCTTAACAGATCCTATGATGCAATCTATTTCCCTTTGTATCTGATCAAAAGCCTATTTAACCACTCCTTGAGCAGATGCAATAAATCAGACACACAGTATGCATACACTGAAAAACTTGGAAGTCCTTGACAACCCTGTTTGAAAGGAAAACAAATGACATATATGAGACAATCAAAAACAATACACACACAGGTGTTTTTCATTTAAAATCAATCTGCATAGAAGGTCATCACAGAGAAAATCATCATTTACAATCCAAGATAGATAGTACACCAAATTAAGGACCGAGTCTGTAGCAAAAAATGCCTTTCAAAATGTGAACACCTTATGTTCAGAGTCAGAGCTGAAAGCCCAAAAACGTCCAACCCCTAAAATGTAACACAGCCAGACCATTTATACAGAACCGTGTACATTTTGCAATTAATTACATGGCTAGAAGTCAAAAATCTGCCAGATACATCCATCAGAGGGAATGGCGCTCAGAAGCTATCAATGCAATAGACAAGGGAGGCCTCGAGCCCTGCGCCGCCATCTGGAAGTCTTCATTCACAATCGAGCAATTTAATCACTTGTACCGTCGCCCATACCCCTGCACTATCACCATTGATGGCTCAACCACCCGCATTACGCTGAGAAAACAGTCACTGCATTCAAACAGAAGCCCCTCGCCAAAATGTGCTTTATTGAAGGTTCAAAAGTGTAGGGAAATTAATCCCACATGCACGGTGCAAAGACCTCCTTATCACTTTATAAACATAGCTGCATGCATACTAAGTGTCGAGCGCTTTTGCCGCGCTCGACGCACAAGCTTCCGCCAAAAGCCCATCGCCCAGACCTATACCATCGGCCCGCCCCAAAAATCTCTCACCGAGCTCAAAAGTCTGGCCGACGCCTACACCACATTCCCCTATCGGTGAGACCAACACTATCGGCCAAACATTAGGCTACCCCACCGATCTCAACAATCACATCGATGCCTATCGCAATTCCTTGTCGGCCAGACTACTACCATCGGACTAGCCAAAAGCTTCCCTGGCCGATAGACCAACTCTCCCCGATGACCAAGCAAAACACACTTGTCGCCAAGATACAGACCATTGGCCAAGCATTCCATAGCTCACCTGATCTACCAAGTCTCTCCGATGGCCATCAAAACACACCTCGTCGGCCAGACAACAACCGTCGGGCTAGCCCAAAATTCCCTCGCCGATCGCACACGTCTCGCCGAAGACCACCTCCGTCGGTGTGACTTACACCGTCAGAGCAACCAAAACCTCCCCAGCCGATCTCACTAGTTACGCCGATAGACATTGGCCTCCCATCTCCGTCGGTATGACCAAAGCCATCGGCTAACCTCAAAATGCCTATGCCGATACTCAATCTCACTCCGACGACACACCATACCTAGGTCTTTGGCGAGACCATCCTCCCTCGGAGCAACAAGAAAATCCTTGGCCGATAGCACAAGTCCTGCCGACAACCACCTTGAACATCCCTCATCAGCCAGACACCTTACATCGGCAGCCCAAAAATTCACTTCACCGATAGCCAAACACAAGCCAATGACCACTCCAAATCCCACCATCGGCCAAACCCCCAACTGTCGGCCCAACACTTGCCCGTTCATCCGATAGCCAAAGTCTTGGTGATAGCACTCCAAAACCCTCGTCGGCGAGACCTAGTCTGTCGGTAAGCCACAAAACACCTACGCCGATAGGTAAAGTCTCAGCGATAGAAGATAACACGCCATTGGTACCAATCATGATCACCAAGACACAATCCAAACTCATGCCGATGGACAAAACATGAAGACCCCCTCTTCAAGAAAGATGATGTGGATGCTGCAAAACACTGAAGGGGTGCCAAAACTTAAATTTTTTTGGTTTTTAGGGAAGGTGCCTTCATGAAAAATGCTTAAAAACTGACAGTGAATTCAGGCACCAACACACTGTACTTGCAGCAAGATTTCTAAATGTGGGGGAAAAAACACTTACAGTCATTGTCTCTTGGTCAATTTTTTGTTTTTGAGTACCCTCACCTCTTGCTCTGGCTTTCCTCCTGCCAAATGATTCCTAGTCTTCCTCCTCAACTCAATGGCCTTGCAGCACTCGTCCAATGAAGTCTCACAACTCTCCAGTCAAGGGCTGGATTCAGTGGTTCTCAGTGCAACTCTCCAATTAGGGTCTCAGTGCAGTATGCTATGTCGTGCTCTTGTGCGTGTGGGGCCAAAATTCAAAATATATAATTTATATATATGCTATGTCATGGAATGTGTTAAGAGACTTTAAAATTAATATATTCAATCTAGTTAATATTGACACATCTATGACATAAAGAAGATTGTTAAGGTGATGTGAAGTCTTGATCCATTAGGGTAGGAAAACATAGATGCATTGGTACAAAAGGTTCCATTCAACTTGGAGGAAATGGATAATTACCTAAGGGGCTAATGTGAGATTGGACCAAGTTTATATTATGATACAAATAGATTGGGAAAAGGGATGATGAAATGGTTAAGTATGGGAAATTGTAGAGATAAATATAACACCAAGGGAAGAACACTAGAACTAATTTTAGCACTACTGATGTGTAATAGATCCAAGGTGAGGCTCAGAGAGCCTCATCTTTTGAAACCATTAACCAAAGAAATGCTAAGAACAATATATGAAAGAGACAAAGAATAAGGCAATTTGTATTATTAGGAAGGATGAGATGCCTTTATATAGCATGGCCTCATGTTTGAGTCTTGAAACCCTCCCATATCGTCAACGCATGCATCTAGGCTAACCATGTCAAGTATCACTCCATACAAGCACAAATTGAAAAAAATTCAATGTTGGCCCCATTCACATGGAAATAACCAAAGATATGATCAAATAATATCTAATCATAAATAGTCGTAGAGTAATTAGGATTTGATCATCTGGAAATTTCTAGGTGAGCTACAATAGTTGTAAAATCATGAATTAACAACATTAAAAAGTACATCATGAATTAATTATGTAATGGCATAAAAATTAAAAACATCATGAATTAATTATGTAACCATATAAGTCAAATATAATTCTATCAAGAAATCAATATCAAATAGATAATATAATAGCATAACTCATACATTTCAATGTCATTGATCTTCTTCTTCATCCAACTCTTTGTCTGTATCATCCAATCCAGATTCAACATTGTAAGGATTGGTCATATCATCATCACCGTCATTGATATTAGTTTCGATAATGTCATCATCCACATAGATATCATCTTCATGAACATTAACTCCTCAATCATCATGATCTAGTTCCTTTTCTTTGACATCTTCGTCAGACACATCATCAACTAACTGTTGATCTTGATCATCATCTACATCATCTTCTAGTTCTTCGGTATCTTCTTCTTCCACCACATTATACTTTATCGACCTTCCTCTTGGATCATGTCTAACAACAAATGACCAACCCAGTTTACCTGGAACCTCTGAGTAAAATACCTGCTCACATTGGCTTGGAAGAACATAGGGCTCATTTTCAGCTCACTCAATCAACCTTGTATTAACCATGGTAAATCCATTATCATGTTGAATAACAGTTCTTTTGGGATCATTTTCATTCAATCTTAGTCTGTACCATTGGAAGATGAACATAACTAATTTGAAGGACTTAAAGTCACACTCAAGTATATCATCCAAAATACCATAGTATTGATTTTCTGAGACTCTTGGATGTATATCGCTTCTAGATGAAACATTAGTCACCTGAAAGACTACAGTTATCCCAAAATCACAAGTTTTCTTTGTGTCATCCAACTTTTTGATTCAAAATTTACGACCATTGCACCACATAGCCTTGTGGTGTTTCACCTGCAATATGTCAAACATGTAAAAATTATTGCATCGTCCGTTCATAAAGATATTTATTCTTGGCCGAATGTATGCAAAGAAAAAAAACTCAACATATATATACATCAATATAATTTAAAATAATTAAATAATATGGGTGATTAATATATTTATACGTACCTATTTATCTCTTAAACCATATGCTAATCTATTTCCCTTGGTGTAACATTGGAATCTCCATTATGATGAGCTTCTTTAACCAATGAAGCCACACCTTCCCATGTTAATGTGCAATCAATTGTTGACATCGTTCAATCCATACCATCATCCAATCAATATTGTTTGTGACGTACAAATGTAGTGCATCCCAGTCTCGACCAACTGTATCAAAAAAAATTGAAATTCACAAACAACGTATAATTAGTTAATTACGGCCATGGTATATGACCTTAATTTATAATCGGTGTACCTAAAAACCTAACATCCCACTACCAATTATCTTATTATCTTTTGTTGTTGGATGAATTCAAATTAAAGGAGTATGCACAAAGAATGAATTATGACCCTGAAGGCTACATAAACTCTTGTAAGAAAAAGCAAAACCTTAGTGGAGACACCCATGTTCCTATACCGGGGGAAGATGTGTTTAAGAACAAAGAAGACAAAGAAGTAGAGGAGGTTATAGAAAATTTCATGAAGTATTAAACCCTAAATTATAAAATTTAGTATTATGAGAATAAGTATCGCTGAAACATATAAGCATCAGTGGAACCAAGGATAAAGTTTCACCGATGGCCCGAGATAACTGAAAAGCATTACCAATATGATAAGTATCAGCTGAGCTAGGGTATATCGGAGTAACTACATACAGAATCCTGCCGATAGACCGAGAAAAGGAAATCCATCAATGGAAGAAGTGGGCATCAGTGAAATATAATGCAGTCACTGTTGGAACTAAAAAATTCACATTTTTCATTTGCTAAAGAATTCACTAATGTCCCTCATTTCCAAGACCAACCACTAAAATTTGTGTGACAAGATCCATATTAGAGTCCACACCTAAAAGATCCCATGAACATACCTAGCTCTGTGACCATAGCTCAATTCTGATACTAGTTCATCCATATCAACAAGACCTCATGTAACTCACACCGAATGCTAAAATACATTTTTGAAAGAAAATATGATAATTGGTGAGAGATGAGCAATGTCTGAATGACCAAGATTTCATATGTTAAAAATTTCAAGGAGACATTTGGTATGTATCACCAATACATTCTCATCGGCATGAGTATAACAATCAGAGCAAAGTCTTGAAGTCACACCGAGCCTTTAAATCACACTGATCAATGACTTATCGACATGAAGGCAAGCAATCTCTCCCCGATGCATAATGATAAGGCTATCGGCGTGACACATACAGTTGGAATGAAATCCTTAAGCTTCTCTGATCATAAAAGTCACCCCGACATAAGGAGCAAAAGGCTTTTCGGTAAGACTCTCTCTGATATGTTCCAGTAAAGTTGAATGAAGGAAATAAGACCATCGGGAAGACATGACCCATCAGGAGACCCACATATTTTCTTGCTGATGAAGATTATCATGCTAATAACAACAAGCTAATCTCTATCCATCAGAGAAACACTCACCGATGCCAGGGTGAATATTAATCCAACTTGACCAAATGTCGTCAGGATGAAAATTGAAATATCTTCCTGAAATAATGATAAAAGGTCAAAAACTGCTTCGGGGAGACACCAATGTACCCATGACAATCAATTAGATACATATGAATGAAACTGGCACCAAGGCAATATGAAGGTCGGTAAAAGAATGAGATAGTCTCACCGATATGAATAAAAGAGCATTGCCCTGACATTTTGAAAGTCGCGAACTCCCTGCATTCAATTCAAGTGGCATCCATTAATGGCTGATTAAACATAAGAGGTATAAACTAGATTGAATTCAATTGAGATCAATACAAGGGTTACAGACAGAGAAGGAGTTCACCAGGAGCTGAGGAGATTGCATAAAGCATATACGGGTAAGTCCTTGAACTCTCTCTGGAATAGTCAAGTTCTGATAGTCACCAAAAATGGAAGGTTCCTCTGAAACAAAGAAAAGGCAACCAATTGAGAAGAGCCAAACTAAGGGTAAAAAAAAGAAAATTGACACAGAAAAGGGAGAGAAAACACCAAAGAGGAAATTGAACCAAGACCTTGTAGACCAGTTGCCCGGTTCAAGGCCCAAGGCCTAAAGAACTGCACAATTATGAGCAAATGTGGAAAAACTTGAAGATAAATACAAATACGTAGGAAATGTATGGACTCCTATTCGAGGATATGAGTTATTTATGTTCCACTATCACAGGAGACATAGGATGGAACCCGTATGCAACCCCTGGCAACTCAATTGGGGAGATTGATAGTTACAGATGTTTTTGTCAATATCGACCTTTTGAAACTACTGGCATACCATTATGACCTTGACCAAAAATCCATATGCGATCTATATGGAAAGTGCCTGTTTCATGTTTCCAAAAATGTAATCTATGAAGTTTTTGACTTAAATAACACATACAACACCCCAATTGTGCATGAAGCCCTAGAAAAGGAATATTTCAAATTGGATACAACATATAAGGGATGGAGACTACCATTACATAGGCCATGGAATGAAGGGAGTTTGGTGCCATTTGAAGAAGGGGACGAACCACTATTTCATGTAGATTTGTTCGAACCTTACTTGAGATACACATATTACTTAGTGGGACAGGTGTTGGGGACTGAAGTTCTAGAGTTTATGTCTATAGTGCCCATGGTTATCTCTACGGATATCTAGTGCCATCAAGTGATTATGTTGCTTTTATTTTTAAGGAAATAGACTCAGGTCTGAAGGCTATAAAAAATAGTTCCCCCACAGTCAGCTTCAAACACTATTCTATTCTCATGCATATGGTTTTGTATTTTGGACAAGAATTAAATTTATGGCCAGAGTAGGTAAAAATTTCACAAATTGATAAAAATGGTTAGCCTCTACCTCCACAGTTATGGACCTTTGTTTGGGATAGTAGGTTTAGAAATTCTAGTTATGTTTATTTTGAAGAATTCTATGTGAAAACCCTGTATAGATGTTATGGATAACCATGCCATTATACTTTGTCTAAGGATATTAAAAGGTTTCTAAGACCCAAAGATTTTGATGGGCCACCTGCTGTGAACCACAATTGGGGGGATTGGTATAGTTTCTGTGATTCCATAATGATTAGAGTGTATGGGTTTGAGGATACCCCCTTTTATTGCCAAAAACTGTACCAGATAGGGTGGCATACTTGGAAATAGTTAGACAACTTGATTACTCAAATGTGATGCATCTTAGTGCATATGATAAACAATCCTTTATGCTGAGCACCTTATGTTTTGGTGACTTCACTGTGTTGGCTAGAGAAGGTTATGATCTTATTCTTGATAAATTATCTCATTTTAATCTTGGGAAAGGGATGCAAAGAAAGAATTTTGACCCAGAGGGCTTTATTGATTATGCTAAAAAGAAGAAAAAACTAGGAGGATATGCTCATGTACCATTCCCTCCTGATGATGTGATTAGAAATTTGGAAGAAGCAGAGGCTCAAATAGCCATTGATAAGTATAATCAAGAAGTAAGGGAAAGGAGAAGAAAAACACAAGAAATTGAAGTTTTGTCCTCCAACAATGAAGGATCTGTAGCCGCTGAAACCCATGACCTACTTGATACAATTTCAAAATGCAAAATTGAACCATATCAGCCCCCAAAAAGAGAATTAGAAATTGAAGAAACAGGGGATGATGATGTTAGATAGGTTGCATACAGATCTTTTATTTTAGATGACCAATTCATTCATATTCCTGAGTTTAGATCTTTTCTGTACAGACACAAGGGAAAGGCTATTAGAGAATCAGTCCCAGATGTTACACCAGATAACTAGGCATAATTGATGAATGCTTTAAAAATAGAGTTTGAAAAGGAGATAGAAGATATGACTCCTGAGAAAGGCAGAGAGCTACTCAAAGAATCTGGTGTAATAATATTCCCAGGACTTGATCTGAAATCAACACTTGTTTTTGATATTTTTTGCATAATGATGACACAAAACACAAGCTTAGTTCTGAAGGGGTTGCTAAAGTGTATGCATGAACAAAACATAATCTAGATGAGAATTCTCTCATGATATGGGCCCTATATCCCCCAAATAAGAAGCTTTCAATCATTGATACTGAGAAAGCTTTCAGTCATGTTATGACATTGAGAGCCGGAGAAACTGATCTAGTTGTCACAGCAGAGCTTGGAGTAAATGTAGAAAAGCTAAATAAAGCTCAGATTCAACTGTTGATAAAGGATAGGGATACCTACAAGATGAGTTGGGAGAGATTGAAAAAGGAAAATGATTTTTTAAAGGATGCAATTCCTCTCAAAATGATTACACAGGTAGAGAACTCACAACAAGCCCAATCACCTTCAAAAAATCAAATGACACAGGTCAAAATAGATACACTCACTATAGTCCTGCAGAACAGGCATGATCATTGTTGGTCAAAATAGATAACTGAGAGGGGGGTGAATCAATTATCTCAAAATTTCCTTAATTTTGTTATCTCAATATTCAGTGTTATATCAAAACATGAAAGCATATGTAATCATAAGAATAGAAATAAAATCAACACACATAACATAAGGATTTTTACATGGAAACCCTATTAAGGGAAAAACGACGGGGTGACTAACCCAAGATTGTATTCTCTGTTAAAAGAATAAAGGAGTACAAAATGGCACTTGCCAATTAGGGCTCACTGCCCAAGCACACTGCCTACAAGAACTTATAGAAGCTAATCAAGTGTTTGAACTGATGAGAAGCATTTACAAATGCAAGAGTTTAGTTTTGGTTAGGCACAATATATTGATCTGACGCACTTCATCCTTTCTCTATTCTATGTTGTTATTCAGTCACATACCGGACTTGAATTGTTGTTCTCACACTTATCCCTGCTTTTCTTCACACCTTATCTCTTTACATCTTCAACACACACTTACATGCTGGAATCCATCTGGTATATATATCTGCATCAAGGATTTCCATCAACTTTCTAGTCGGCAACAGGAACACTCAAGATATTTGGAAGTTATTGATCTGTCAGTTGAATCCATGCTTGATTTGTGATACGTATCAAAATCTTAAGCATAGAAGTCATTAATCATGTCGGCCAACAATGTATAATCCCACAAATTGCTTGATCAACACCTTTTACTCATCCAGATTAAAGTCCGATACTCTGTCGGTCAATTCTTCCTCTGTCTGCTCTACCTGACTAGAACCCAACACTCAGATGCTCATATATTTTTGTTGCTTTATCACCAAAGGCTAAATCTTTGTAATACAGTATTCATGATACCCCTCTTGACTTGTCCAAGTTCGCAACTTACTGAGTTACACCATCTAAGAGATCCAGACCTGATTGTTGGACCTTGTTACATACTCTGTTCTTGTTCACTGGACCAAAATAATCTTCAATCTGACTTCTGGTATAGGCATACTGTGTACTACAGATATCTGGGATAGACTTTGTTGCCATCAATGACAACACTTATGAAGCCACCAGTGTCTCTTGCCAACAATCAAATGATGGAATGGATGTATAAATTATGGGACATTTGTTCTGAGAATCAAAAGGTCATTCAGGAACATGAGAGACTAGATAATAGGGTAAGAGATAAGTTACAAGAGATACAAGGCAAACAAGCCTCTGACAGTGCAAGCACATCCGATGCTGACAATCTTATTAAGCAGCATAAGAAATATCATGATAGGCTCTAGGATGAAATAAAACAATGCATGGAGACTTCATAGATAGGTGTACCTGTGCCACTCAAAAATGACAAATATTTGAAAAGCAAAGATGAATGGATCAAGGAGTGTTAGGGAATCTTGAAAGAAGCCCTAGAAATTGTGAAACAGGAAGATTAGCATCTAAGGAGGCTTGCTTGCATTTGGAGAAGATGGTCTCAATGGAGGTGGATGTTAGGGATGCCATTGAATCTACTAAAATGCACCTGAGCCAGAAATACTTAGATCATCTTGGTTAGATTTACTTGTGGCTTAGTAGGGCTTAATTATGTTTGTTTAGTCTCATAATTTTGCATTGGTTCTAAACACAACATTTGTTTCTTAGTAGAGCAGTTAATGCACCTGTTGTTCAGAAGGAGTAGATCGACCAACACACAGATGAAACATCCTATGAGAAAATAGAAAACCTTGCTCAGGCCTTGAATGGTCACAAGTTTCTATTCGAACAGTAACAGATCAGTGTTTTAATTATATTTCTATTTATTTTCTTAATTCAGTTAGTTTTGAAAAGATGCGTCTCTTCCATTGTAATTGGCCTGAAGCTTGTTTGTTTCCCAATATATAAAGGGAACCCAAGGCCATCTTTTGAATCATCATCAAGATTAGATTAGAATCACTACCATTAGTAGTAGCTTTCATCCATTCTATTCACTATCAAAATGTTTTAAATCATATCCAAAGACCATGTTGCACATAATATTTTGAGGAAATCAATTAAAGATCTCAGATTTGGTGGCTCTATACTGGTATCAACTGTCTGTTAAGATAAGCAATTATTTGGCTGTCTCCAAGTTGGTATTCCTTATTATTTGAATTTATTCCAAGTCAAATATTAAGTTCATCAAACACATTTGTTGTTCCTATGTAATTTGCTTAACTAGTTTCTTCAAGTAGGAATTAAAAACCTTTTAAACAGATTACAGTAATTTGGAAATATCAATTGGATAGATAATGAGAGTCTATAATTGAAGGCTATTATACTGTCTCCAGACAATACTATTAAATTGTTCAAAATTGAATATATCAAGTATATTTTCATTTTGTCGATGCACATTTTGCTATCATTGTGTGATCCCTCTTAATTGGTTCCTTCAAGGAAGGATTAAAATCCTCTTAGATAGATCACAATAATTTAATAGATCTTGATTGGATCAATAAGAAGAGTTTGTCAGTCAAATCCCTGCACATTTATGCAAGTCATAAACTAGAAACATTGTGCCAAACAATTAGAATTATTGCCAGGTAACACCATTAATTCCAGGTTCTCACTTGACTCCGTTTACCCAACAAGGCACTAGTCTCACCCATTTCATCTTACTTAGAAATTCCATCAATCTAACTTAGGTTTTTTACCTTGATATTGCAAATACAATTTATACCAAATTACCATCATTTCATTTCAGAATTCCATAAAATCTCATTTGAACATTTGCATTTCATATTTACATATTAGAAATAAAAGTATTTAGCAAGCTTTCATCTATTCCACACCATTTGCCACTATCGGTAGATTCATTCATTTAGATAAAAACTACACATCAAACCAATCTACTTCAACTATTAAGGTCCACCCGCCTAGGTCTTGCAGAGCCTAAAGTGTAGAGAGTCATTAACCATACTAGTTAACCTGCATTTTTGAGACCCAACAGAAGGAGTTAGAGAAAAAAAAGCAAAGGTTGCAAGAAATGGATAATTCATCTGAAGAAGAATCTGTGGGAGAAAATGAAGCAAAATCACAATAGAGAATAGTCTCTTGGATGATGAATGATGAATATGAAGAACTCCCTGACAGGGACTTACAAGTAGCCAAGGAATTGCATGTAGATGAAGATGATAGGCTTGCAGCCTATGATTCCTTTATTTCTGATAATGAGTTTGTCAAGTCAAGAGAATTTAAATCTTTTTTATATAATTACAAAGGCAAAAGTTGTTGGCAAGAGACACTATGTGGCATCATGAGTGTTGTCATTAATGGCAACAAAGTCTATCCCACACATCTGCAATACTTAGTATGCCTATACCGAAAGTTAGATTGAAGATTGTTTTGGTCTGGTGAATAAGAATAGAGTATGCAACAAGGTCCGACAATCAAGTCCAGATCTCTCAGATGGTGTAACTCAGCAAGTTACAGACTTGGACAAGTCAAGACGAGTATCATGACTACTATATTCTAGAGATTTAGCCTCCGGTGATAAAGCATGAAGAAGATATGAGCATTTGAGTGTTGGGTTCCAGAAAGGTAGAGCAGACTGAGAAAGAACTGACCAGCAGAGTATCATACTTCAATCCAGATGAGTAATTGATGTTGATAAAGCAATTTGAGGAATCATACATTGTTGGCCGACATGATTGATGACTTCAATGCCTATTAATGTGCATCTCACATCAAGCATGGATTTAGCCGATAGATCAGTAATTTTTAAATATCTTGAATATTCTGGTTACTAACTAGAAAGTTATTGAAATCATTGGTGAAGATATATATACCAGATGGATTCTAGTATGAAGATGTGTGTATGAGTAGATATGGAAAAATAAAGTGTGAAGAAAGGCAGAGATAAGTGTGGAAGTAGCAATACAAGTCCGGTATGTGACAGAGCAGCAACACTAGAGTAGAGGAAGAATGAAGTGCATCAGATCAGTATATTGTGCCTAACTGAAACTAAACTTTAGCATTTGTAGATGCCTCTCATCAGTTCAAACACCTGGTTACCTTCTATAAGTTCTGTAGACAGTGAGTTTCTTGTAGGCAGTGTGCCTCTTGTGAGCAGTGTGCTCAGGCAGTGAGCCCTAATTGGCAAGTGTCATTTTGTACTTCTTATTCTTTTAACAAAGAATACAATCTTGGGTTAGTCACCTCGTGGTTTTTCCCTTAATAGGGTTTTCCATGTAAAAATCCTTGTGTTATGTGTATTGATTTATTTCTGTTCTCATGATTATATATGCTTATATGTTTTGATGCTGCATAAATTATAAAAGAAGAAAAGAAAGTAAAGACAATAGATATAACTGATTCACCCCCCTCTCAGTTATCTACCTTGTTTCCAGCAATTGGTATCAGAGCTAAGTTCCTCGAACCAAAGCCTAACAGCTTGAGGAAGATCTGGGAATCTCAATGGATATATATGGTATGAGGGAACAACTTCAGTCTACCCTAGATGATCTTGAACAATCACATTCTGAAGTCAATAATCTGAGAGAAAGACTCAAAGAAGTTAATGATTTCATAAATGAGCTAAAAGAAAAACTTAGTATCTCTGTGAAAAAGAGAAAGGAACTACTTCAAAAATTAGCCAATCAAAGTGAAGACAATGATAGTAACGAAGATCTGAATGAGAAAAATAAGCTATGTGAGAAGCTATCAAAAAAGGTCATTATGGTAAGGCATGAAATGGAATCAAGGGTTATGAGATTCACCCAAGAAATTGAAGAAAAAAAGAAAAGTGAAGATTATCTAAAACAATCCCTCAAGGAGAAGATAGAGGACTGCCACAAAATGGACAGAATAATCAAGCGTCTTGAATCTAATCTTGAAGAAGCTAGAGATAATGAAGAACAACTTGAGAATCAGATAGACACTCTTAAACAAAGTCTTCAAACAACAAATGAATACAAAGAGAAATTCAAGATAAACTCAACCCAACTTGAAGTTCTTCTTGAGAGCCAAAAGAGGGCAGATGATAAGTGTGGCTTGGGATATGAGAAAGGTGAAAGCTCTAGATCCAATCAGAAGAACTTTGGATTAGGAAACCAAAGAAACAGGCCTAGAAGACCTCTAGTAAAGCAACCAAATGCTCAAAGATATCCATCCTTCAATGGATATTTCTTCAATTGCAACAACTTCGGTCATAAAGCAACTCAATGTAGAAGGAGAATGAATCAGAATAATCCATCCTTCTCCAGACAATGTTTCAACTGCAAAATGTATGGTCACAAATCTCATGAATGCAAAAATATGCAAATAAACAATTCATTCAATGGTAGATGCTTTGCATGCAATAGAATGGGACATATGGTTAATCAATGCAGATCAAGATGATATCAATCAAATATGCAAAGAAATGTTGTTTGTTACAATTGCAATAGATCTAGTCATATCATAATCAAAAACAAGATAAGGGAAAAGGAAAAGTGATTGTGGATGAAGTTCAAAGGGAGATGAGCAAGATTTGGGTGAAGAAGAGTACAGAAAATATTGGGGATGGATCCACATCAGAATCTGGTGCTGATATTCCTTCCAAAAACTAAATAGATGAGCTCTGGCTCAGGGGGAGCCATAGAGAAAAACAAATTCCCCCAACTAGTCAATTTGTGCCTAAATTTGGCACATGGAATGTTGTGGATTAAAGGGTTCTCAGAAAAATATCTAAATAACCCTCGGTAAAAAATATGAAAGATCCGCATGGAGTCTTGCAAGAATTTAATCATCAAAGATTGATCCAGTTTGATAGCCATCCGGTAAAACAAGATTTTTTTTTCAGACAGATCTGGTATGATTCAAAATTGAAACAGTTTGATTTGCGAATCCATGGCATGATTAAAGAAAAGAAGATACATTATCAATCCTCACTGAAAATGATTCTAAGTGCAACACAGTGATTCGAAAAAGATCTCTCTCAGAACAGGGCAACCAGACAACTTAAGTTTTATATTTATTGCAGCAAGGAAATTAGGGTTTTCGCAAGAATAAAAGGGTTCTTTCACTCATTATTTGCCCATTTACATTCGAGAAGAAGAAAAGAAGAGCTATGCATCAAGTTTCTACAACTCTCTCAGAGATTAACTACAAAATCTAATTCAACCAATGATTTGTTCGGGCTCTTATTTCGAACCCTAAAGCGTATAAAGGTACTTCCATTCTAAAAATCTCTCTCTAAATCTTTAGCAAAATGGTTACTCCAATGGTTGTTAAGATCACTGATAGGCCACACCCAAAATTCAATAAACACCCCTACAAATCCCTAGAAGTTGATCCTTTAGGCACTTTTTCTAGCATTCCGCATGGGGCAATGCACGTAGAAGATGTTAGGGTCTACATCCATGCCAACATTGAGGAATTTGGAGAATCTAAGTTGATGGACATCTATCATAAACAGTTAATAGTTGAAAGTTTTGAACTCAAACCTCAATACAAGGCTCTCCAAGATAAACACTTCAGACATTGCATACACTTTCCATGTTTTGCGGAAGATGATTGAATTCGATATGTCCTGAGTAGGATGCATAATAACTTTATGTGGTTAACAAGGCCCTTCAAGATAATAAAAGATGCCATCAGTGCAGTAACTAGATTGCACTCATCTGGTGGGTTACCTGCACTCAAATCTGTCAAGAACCAAACTGTAACAGAAGCTACCAGATCCAAGTTTGACAAGAGATAATGACCATAGATGACATCACAGATCCGGATGTCAAATTTGCCTCAATGATAATTAGGTATAAGATCTATCATTCAAGTAGGGAGAACTCTGTGTCTGGGACTGCAATATATGCAGCATATCAGATGTTAAGGGAAAATGCTGACTATGACCTATGTGATCTTCTCTTAAACCAACAGTTAGAAAACTTGTAGAAGATCAAGAAGGATAAGAAGAACTACTTTAAGTATGGTTGTTTAATACTATGTCTATTCTTCTACTACATGAATGAGCTGCCTGGATCAAGTGGCTGGGTATGGCAAAATGACAAACTGGTTGCCATACAAATTAGAGACTATATGTATGGACTTGGTGATTCTCAAGCCCAAAACATAGCTCTCTAGGGTTACTTCAAGAACTTCCAAAGCATGATGCAAGCCAAAGAAAGAATACCTCAATCCATAGTTAGGAAATATAAGGATACAGTGTGCTTCATGGTTGACACTGATCAATGCCTAATGGAGGCAGTTGGACCCAGAACAGTGTGGGTAATGCCAATGGGATACAAGGTTAATGAGAAAATCTTGGAGCTACACATTCAACACCTATTGAGCTAGCCTAAGGACCCTGAGGCAGCAAGGTTTGGAACCGTTCAAGAACTAAGTGTAAAAATACATGTTGAGCTAAGACAACCAGAGATAAAGAGAAAAGTTAGAAGAGAAGTTGAGGAAATTGCCAAAAGATATGGCATATCAAAAGAGATAGTAGATGCAAACAGAGAGAAAGTTGAAAGAGCTGAGAAAGAGAAACAAGAAGCAGAGAAAGGAAGTGTTCTGGTACAAGCCCCCTCTTGGACTAGATCCTCTAAGAGCTTTGCACCTGCCACTCCTAAGATCTCAAGATCCACCAAATTGGAAGTCAAGACATCTGGAAAAGGAGAAAAGAGAATGAAAACAAAAGCCACAAGGTCATACACAATCTCAAAGATGATGAAGAAACAGAGTCTGATGAGGAAATTAAGAAAATGAAGAAGAAGAAGAAAACACCAGGGAATTCTCTGCTATTAAAAACAAAGAAGAAAAAGTAGAAGAATTTGTTGAAAAGCCCACTCTTTCCATTGATGATATCATTAAGGCAGTTACTGTGGATGGGAATCTACAACTAGTAACAAAATTCTATGATGAATATAGTGATACTGACAAGAGGATCTTGGAAGAAGCTATAGTCAGGTACCTAGATATTTATAACAAAGAATTCATTGAAATTATTTCATTAATTCCCAAAAGTCTAGAGAAGGTACTTGAACTTAAAAAAGAGAATGCAAAGGCAAAAGGCTTAGGGATCAGAGAACAGATTGCAATTCAAATCCATCCTTTTATTACTCCAAAGCAAATGAACATGATCTTTAAGGACTGTAAGGATGAATTCCAGAGTAAAGCAAGAATGAACAAACTTATTCTTGGAGAAACTGACCAAGTAGCAAGAGATACAAAAGAGATCCTCCGGAATGCCTTCAAAAGATTCAATCTTCCCATTGTAGAAGAAATGGATGAAGAACCTTCTACCATGGATGTTGAAGGATTAAAAGCAATCAATGAAGAAACTTCTGATAAGGATGTCGAAGGACTAAAGAAAATAAATGAAGAAATTTTTGAGGACTTAGACTCCTCAGTTCCAGAAGAGGAAGTTCTTGAAGTAGCAAACTCAGGTGCAATCTCTCCTCCGGATCTCACTGCAGGTGTATCAAACATTCCAGACTCAGGAGCTGAAGGAGAAGGAAGAAAAGAGGAGAAAGTGAGTCAAGAAGAGGAGGTAAAGGGAAAAGAAGAAGAACAAGCAGAGAAGATCTCTGATGACAGTTCTGCGATCCCAAAAGAAAAGAAAACTCAATCACCAACAAGAGATATTATAGAGGTAGTAAAGAACTTCTTGAACAAAGAAATGATGGAGATAGATGAACTGGAATTATTCCAAGGACCACTAAATTTTGACTCTCTCTCTCTAGTCTAGACAATGAAAATAGCATCTTTTGCTCAAGCCAAAGCAAAAGAAAAACTTCTAAAATCTCACATGGACGACTGTGAGCTGTTGGAGATTACATCCAGGATGCTGGAGAAGATCATGCCATCCTTCCAAAAGGATCCTTCGGCCTCTCCATCTGTTAACTTAAAATCTTTGGTCAATTCTGTTGGCACTCATTTTGAATCTTTAGAGAAATCGGTAGAAGCAAAGGTTCAGAAGGAGTTTTTGGGAAAGAGATTCTCTGAGGTGCAAGGACTGATAACCAATGACAAAAGGACCTTAGACATTGGACTAAAGAGCATTGAAAATTCTCTTAAAGATGGTGGGGACTTGTACAAGTTTTTTCTATCTTGTCCCAAAGTGACAGAGGATATTGAAAAGAAGATGAAAGAACAAGAAGGTAAACTATCAAGTTTATCTCAGAATTTTGATCCCCTCACTACATCCTTAATGAACCAAGAATGCTAGGCCATAGTCATCATAAATGAAATAAAGAGGCTGAAGAAAGAAAAGAAGGATATAATAAATAGGATGAGTGAACTTAGAGGGATAATTATCCCTAAGTTAGAGGCAATCCATGAGGCCTTGACAGATGCCCAGACCACAGCCTGGACCAGTGATTCGACAGATTTAAAAAGGGTAGAAGCATATGCATTTTTGTTGAGTTGTCACATCTCAATTTTGGACATAATGAAGCAGAGCTGGGCCACAGAATTTGTATAGTTGAAGGCCACCTTTGCAGATATACTCAAGTATATGTAAGTATAACATGTATATATATTTATGCGGCCATGTATAGGTTAATTTTTACAAATTTTGGTGTGCAAATTTTGCCCTTTGCCATTGATGTCAAAGGAGGAGTGAGGAATAGTGAAAAATGTGGAATCCACCTAAGGGGGAGCTCCGGTAAAATAGTGCATAAGATAGAGCATCAGCCAAAGGGGAGTTTACTGCGACACTTAGTCATTTTTCACTAAGTGTTGCCATCAATGCCAAAGGGGGAGATTGTTGGCAAGAGACACTATGTGGCATCATGAGTGTTGCCATTGATGGCAACAAAGTCTATCCCACACATCCGCAGTACTTAGTATGCCAATACTAGAAGTTAGATTGAAGATTGTTTTGGTCTGGTGAACAAGAACAAAGTATGTAACAAGGTCTGACAATCAGGTCCAGATCTCTCAGATGGTGTAAATTAGCAAGTTGCAGACTTGGACAAGTCAAGAGGAGTATCATGACTACTATATTCCAGAGATTTAGCCTTTGGTGATAAAGCATGAAGAAGATATGAGCATCTAAGTGTTGGGTTCTAGACAGGTAGAGCAGACTGAGAAAGAACTGACCTGCAGAGTATCAGACTTCAATCCGGATGAGTAATTGATGTTGATAAAGCAATTTGAGGAATCATACATTGTTGGCTGACATGATTGATGACTTCAATGCCTATGTTCTTAATACACATCTCATATCAAGCATGGATTCAACCAACAGATTAGTGATTTGTAAATATCTTGAGTATTCTGGTTGCTGACTAGAAAGTTGTTGAAATCATTGGTGCGGATATATATACCAAATGGATTCCAGTATGAAGGTGTGTGTATGAGCAGATATAGAAAAATAAAGTGTGAAGAAAGGCAAAGATAAGTGTGGAAGCAGCGATACAAGTCCAGTATGTGACAGAGCAGCAGCACTAGAGCAGAGGAAGAATGAAGTGCATCAAATCAGTATATTATGCCTAACCAGAACTAAACTTTAGCATTTGTAGATGCCTCTCATCAGTTCAAACATCTGGTTACCTTCTGTAAGTTCTGTAGATAGTAAGTCTCTTGTAGGCAATGTGCCTCTTGTGAGCAGTGTACTCGGGCAGTGAGCCCTAATTGGAAAGTGCCATTTTGTACTTCTTATTCTTTTAACAGAGAATACAATCTTGGGTTAGTCACCCCGTGGTTTTTCCCTTAACAAGGTTTTCCACGTAAAAATCCTTGTGTTATGTGTATTGATTTATTTCTGTTCTCATGATTATATATGCTTATATGTTTTGATGCTACACAAATTATAAAAGAAGAAAAGAAAGTAAAGATAATAGAGATAACTGATTCACCCCCCCCCTCAGTTATCTACCTTGTTTCCAACAAAAGGTTGAGGGAATCCATCCCAAATATTACCCCTGAAAATGAACAACAATTGATGAAAAGGTTGAAAGATGATATATACAGTGAAGTGCAGAACATGACCCTTGAAAGGGGTAGACAATTGTTACTTGAAGCTGGTGTAATAGTATTTCCTGGTTGGGACCTCAGTGCCTCTTTAATTTTTGATAGTTTTTTGCATAACAAGGAAGGAGAATACAAGTTAAACATAGAGGGTGTGAAGGAAATTTACATAGGGTCAAGATTCAATCTTGATGAAAATTTAATGTCGATATGGGCACTATACCCACCTCATAAAAGGCCAAAGATCATCGATATCAAAAAATCCTTTGGACACATGATGACCCTTAAAGTTGGGGAAACTGACCTTGTGGCTTTAGAAGACATGGGCATAAGCATTGCCAAGTTCAACAAGGCATAAAAAATACAGTTGATGAAAGAAAGAGATTATTACAAAATGAAAAGTGAAAAATTAGATTTAGAAATTACTGCCATGAAAGATGCTAGAATGAGGATCACCTCTAGAACTGATACAGAGTTACATAGTGAATATGAGCAGTTGCAAGAAGAACATCAATAGCTAGTAGAAAAGATGAAGGACCTTCAGTTTGACACTGTGGCAATGATGTTGCACAAGAGATTTACAAACCTGAAGATATGCCTTGATGATTTTTGGCATGTTAACAAAAAGAACTATGAAGCCATTCTTGAGAATGGGAGAGTGAAAAAAAGATTGGGTACTAAGAGACATGATATGCAACTACATGAGGGATCTGACACCAATTCCATCTCAACCATTGACACAATCATGAGAAAGCATGACAAATATGATGAATACTTACACTCAGAAAATGCAGGGTTTGATGATACTGTGAAGTTGGGATTACCCAAATTATGTGACAAGAATAGGTTTCTGAAGGAACGAGATGATTGGATGGATGAATGTAATAGGATACTTCAGGAAGCATTGGATATAGTCAAAGTAGAAGGGCTATTGCCAGATGGAGATTGCAAACATATGGAATTGATGATAAAACTTGAATATGAAGCCTAAAATGCAGTGCATGATGCGGATACCCATACCTTGGAGGAGTATAAAAAATATCTCTCAGCGGCTAAGTCAATGTTAGGAGAAGATTAATTTTTTTTATAAGTTTAATTAAGATCAGTAGTTTAATTATTTGCCAAAAGACAATCCGAAGAGACACCTTTGTGTTGCAAGTATGGGCCTAACTGGTGTTGTCATTGATGTCAACATACTCCTATTGCATTGATGATAAGGATTGAATGAGCTGTGTGCTGAGGATATTGAGAAAATTAGTCCTAATCAGGAACAGAGAAGAACAGTGAAGATAGTGAGCTAAAGATCCTAGCTAAGATGAAGATCAGAGGATGTGCATCAAAGGGTTTATAGATATGTGTCTTAAGATGATGCAGCAAAGATTTCAGAGGTCCATATGAAGATCTAAAGAAGTTGTGACCGCTTAAGTAAAATTGGTTCTGGCAAATGTTTAGAGGTGATAGAGGGACACAGATAGGTCCAGTGAGATCCAAAAATGCAATATCCTATTCTGTGGATTTGGTGGAGTGTTTAGGAAGTCCATGTGAAGTGACAACTCAATTGGTTCATGGTCTGGAGGTCTGCAAGCATCTATTCCATTGTGACAGTGATGACAGACTGTGTTCTTGAGGTTTTAGATGAAGGAGATAAGGATTTCAGTAAGCAGATGTAGTATGGATGTTTTTGGTGATTCAGGCAAGCTTGTGAAGGTCTTTGGATCGTGTCCAGTTCGTATTGGTTGTCCGCATTGGAGTTTGAGCTCGCAATTAAAGAATAACTTTTGGATGATGATGTTCTTCTTAACTCTAGCCGACCGGATGAGTTACCCATCCTGTGGATGATCTTGAAGATGTTATCTGAGGATTGGCATGTTCCTAAATGAGTATTGAAGTCTCAGATTTGTGTGGCCGACAGTGTGTTGATCCGCATGAAGTCTTTTTGTAATTAGTCATGTTGTATTTATGTATTTGCTCTGTAATGTATGCCGACTTGGATGATTATCCCTAAGTCAATGTCTTGTATAAATAAGGAATTGTAAAGTCATTTCAAATGTATCTTGTTGAGATGAGTGTGGTAGCGAGGAGGAGAGCGAAAGGCAGAGAAGAAGTATTGGGCTTAAATGGAACTGACTCAAGCATGGTGAAGATGCTATTCTTCAGTTTGAGTATGTAATACTTATTATTCTGTAGATAGTGTGTCTCCTATAGGCAGTGAGCCTCTTGTGAGCAGTGTGCTCAGGCAGTGAGCCCTAATTGGCATGTGCCATTTGGTTCTTTCTATTCTTCTAACAGAGAATACAATCTTGGGTTAGTCACCCTGTGGTTTTTCCCTTAACCAGGTTTTCCATGTCAAAATCTTGGTGTCTCATGTGTTAATGTGTTTCTGCTTTTGATTTAATACATTGTATTACCATGATTGATTTATTACTATGCTGCTAAACTACAAAGTGGATTTAAGTGTTTAATTGGAAGAAAGTTTTGGACAACTGATTCACCCCCCTCTCAGTTGTCTGTCCTAAATCCATTAATTGGTATCAGAGCTAAGTTCCTCTAAAAGAGCTTAACCACTTGAGGAGATCCAGGATGTTGTCCTACAAGAAGGATAGTCTGAAGTTTGATGGAACCAATTTTACTCTTTGGAAAAGTCGCATGCAATGTCACTTGCAATGTATGGGAATGCAGTACTGGACCATGGCTTCAAAGAAGTATACTCCTCCACAGAATGGTCTGAAATTCGTAGATGAAATTATAGATGCTGAAAACAATCTATGGACTAAAGAAGCCCTTCTAAGTGCCTTGTCTGATTCAGAGCTGACAAATGTTTTTGATCTACAAACTGCTTTTGAGATTTGGGAAAAATTGGAACTTCTGCATGAAGGAGACAAGTATGGTAAATGCACCAAGCTACAAAGTTTGAAAGGAAATTTTGAAAATCTGAAGATGAGAGAAGATGAAAATATCACTACATTTATGCTAAGAGTAAATGAGATTGTTTGTGGCATTAGATGTACTGGTGGAGTCTTGGATGAAGATGAGATTGTTCGCAAAGTTCTCAAATCCCTTCTTGCTTCTTACAAATACAAGGTTGCTACCATTGAAGAATTCAGATCCTATTTAGGTATCACAAGAGATTAATTGGTTGGCAAATTGGCTGCATTTGAATTGACCGAGTTTGGAGATGCCCCCCCAAGACTGAATATGCATTCAAAGCTAGTGCCTCTATAAAAGGAAAACAAAGGTTTGATCTGGGAGAGAACTCTTCAAGGAAATTATCATGGTATGAAAAAGCAAGAAAAGACTTGGAAGAAGATGAAGCAGAAGCTACTCAACTTGAAGCCCTTATTGCAAAAAGGCTACCAAGAGGATCTGGTAAGTATGAAGGGAAATTGCCTTTTAAATGTTTTAACTGCAATAAGATTGGTCATTTTACCTCAAGGTGTCTAGAAAGATTTTCAAGGCCAAATCCTAACAGATCAAGGTTCCAGAAGAATTGTTACTATGTTCATGAAGATGATGATAATGAAGGAGTAATAGATGATGAATCAGAGATAGGAAACAAATCCAGAAGTGATTGGGTGTTTATTGCCATCAAGGAAGAAGATCCAATGCCCTTTGAATCTGTCAATCATAAAATTGTAGAAAGAGCTCTGGCTGCCCAAGTTGAGGAAAAGGATGATTGGGTCATTGACAGTGGATGCTCTCACCATATGACAGGTGACAAAAATAAAATTTATAGATTTGGAAAGGTATGAAGGAGTGGTAAAATTTGGTGATAATTCTGCTGGCAGAATCAAGGGCAGAGGAACTATTTCTTTTGATGGAAAGAACAAAACTAGTAATGTACTATATGTTCAAGGCCTGAAGCACAATCTTCTCAGTGTTGGATAGTTGGTGGACAAAGGCTATGATCTTTGATTCAAAAATAGAAAATGCAGGATCTTTGAAAGTTCCAGAACAGAGATTGCATTCGGTACTCAAACTAAAGGTAACATCTTCCACTTGATTGGTACTAGTAAAAGTTGCTTATTTGTTCAAATTGATCAGAGCTGGTTGTGGCGTAGGAGAATATGTCATGTGAATTTTGATAATATCATCAAGATAAGCAACACTCAGGCTGTAAGAGATCTTCCAAGATTGGTAAAACCTACCAATAGTTTATGCAAGGAATGTCAGTTTGGTAAACAAAGCAGAGTCTCATTCAAAAGCAAGGAACAATCTTCTACTGGATTATTGGACTTAGTTCATATTGATCTATGTGGTCTGGCAAGAATCAGGAGTGTGCAAGGTGATAGATACTTCATGTTATTAATTGATGACCATTCTCGGATGATGTGGGTGATTTTTCTGAAAAAGAAATTAGAAGCTCTTGAGAAATTCAAAATATTCAAAGCTATGGTAGAGAATGAAACTAGATTAAAATTAAAAAATCTGAGGTCTAATAGAGGTGGAGAATTCACATCTGGTGAGTTCATAGAATTCTGTGAGAAACATGGAATAAAAAGACAGTTGTCTGCTCCTAGGACTCCACATCAGAATGGAGTAGTAGAGAGAAAGAACTGAACCATCTAGGAAGCATCTAGAACCATGATGATGGAAGCAAATGTTCCTCAGATCTATTGGAGAGAAGCTGTAAGCATTGCAGTCTATACTCTCAATTGAGTACAAATCAGAAGCAATATCGGTAAGACTCCTTATGAACTTTGGTTTGGCATCACTCCCACTGTGAGGTATTTCAGAGTCTTTGGTAGCAAATGTTACATTAAAAGAGATGAAGATTAGGGAAAATTTGATGCTAGAAGTGATGAAGGAATATTCTTGGGGTATTCTACTCAAAGCAAAGCATACCGGTGTTATAACAAGAGATTAAGGAAGATTGTTGAAAGTATAAATGTGAAGGTTGATGAAGGTGTTGAAAAACCCTCAAGGTTTTATGAATATGATGAAGATGATCAAAATGATGTTTTTGTTCAAGAAGTCCAAGCCCCTTCTAAAATTCAGATTCAGACTGATCCAGTAAATCAGGAAGAAAAGATAAGTTTGAATGAACTTCTTCAAGAATTAGAAGTGCAAGAAACTCCCAAAGTTCCCAAGTATGTAAAACTGAATCACTCTGAAGACCAAATCATAGGTGATAAAAGCAAAGGTGTTCAAACAAGAAGAAGGATTGCTCAAGATTCAGAAGAGTATTGTCTGATTTCAAAGGTTGAACCTAAGACAATGAATGAAGCTTGCAATGATGAAAATTGGACTAAAGCAATGGAGGAAGAGCTAATGCAAATTGAGAAGAATCACACATGGGATCTTGTTCCCAGACCTAAAAATAAGAATGTGATTGGAACCAAATGGATCTTTCAGAACAAACTGAATGAAGTTGGTGAAGTAATCAGAAATAAAGCCAGATTGGTCTGCAAGGGTTACTCTTGAATAGAAGGAGTTGATTTTGAAGAAACTTTTGCTCCAGTGGCAAGAATTGAAGCAGTCAGATTATTTCTTGCTTTTACTGCCTTCAAGGATTTCAAAGTATATCAGATGGATGTCAAGTCTGCCTTCCTGAATGGTGACTTGGAAGAAGAAGTATACATTGAGCAACCGGATGGATTTCAATTGTCTGATCATGGTGATATGGTCTGCAAGTTGAAAAAAGTACTGTATGGACTCAAGCAAGCCCCAAGAGCCTAGTATGAAAGATTGGATAAACATCTTTTGAAGATTGGTTTCAACAAAGGTACTACTGACAGTAATTTATACTTCAAAATTGATCATGAAAATATCTTGATTGTTGAAGTATTTGTTGATGATATCATTTTTGGAGGAAGAGATAATATGTGCAAAACTTTTGCAAATCAAATGAAAAGTGAATTTGAGATGTCCATGCTTGGGGAAATGAATTTCTTCTTGGGTATGCAAATCATTCAAACTAAGAAAGGAATCTTCATTTCTTAGACCAAATATGTGAAAGAATTGTTGAAGAAACTTGGGATGGAAGAATCAAAACCAATGAGTACTCCCATGGCAACCAGATGTAAATTGAGCAAAGATGATGGCTCTCCTAAGGATGATCAAAAAAAGTACAGGTCAATGATTGGAGGATTGTTGTATCTCACTCAAACTAGACCTGATATTATAAATGTTGTTGGTCTTGTTGCTAGATTCCAAGCTGATCCTAGAGAATCTCATGTCATGGAAATCAAGAGGATTTTTAGATATCTAAAAGGGACAGTTGAGTATGGTTTGTGGTATCCCAGAGATCATGATTTCTCTCTTCATGCATATACAAATGCGGATTGGGAAGGAGATGTGGATGACCAGAAAACTACTAGTGGTGGAGCATTCCTCTTGGGAAAGAGATTGGTTTCTTGGCTGAGCAAGAAACAAGAGGCAATATCTCTATCCACTGCAGAAGTAGAATATATTGCAGCAGCAGGTAGTTGCACTCAAGTTTTGTGGATGAAGCAAATGCTAAGAGACATGGGAGTGGAGTATGAGGAGCCTATCAAATCTTCTATGATAATTCAAGTGCAATAAATATATCTAAGAATCTAGTGTTACATTCAAAGACTAAACATATATCCATCAAGTTTCACTTTTTGAGAGAGCAAGTAAACAAGAATGAAGTCAAATTGGAGTTCGTACCTTCCAAGGATCAGATTGTAGATATCTTTACTAAACCTCTTCCTAAGGATTCTTTTGAGTATCTCAGGGAGAATTTAGGGGTTATTACCCCTCCGGTTTTGAATTAAGGTGCACTGATGTGCATCAGTTTGGTGGATATCACAGTCATATTTTGTGGTCCAAATTGATGATGGGGAGCTGCTACTCAGGGGGAGTAGCTGGTATGATTCTGAATTGGTACAAGTATGTGCCCTTTGCCATTGATATCAAAGGGGGAGAGAAGACATGTGAAAAACAAGTGGTTGCTAATCAAAGGGGGAGCAGGAAAGGAAGAGAAGACATGTGAATGGTTTTTGTTGATAGGGGGAGTTGTGTTAGTAAGAAAAAGTTCTTGTCTTAATGATCAAAACAATTTTTCACATCATATGTTGCCATCAATGACAAAGGGGGAGATTGTTGCAAGTATGGGCTTAATCGGTGTTATCATTGATGTCAACATACTCCTGTTGCATTGATGATAAGGATCGAATGAGTTGTGTGCTGAGGATATTGAAAAAATTAGTCCTAATCAGGAATAAAGAAGAACAGTGAAGACAGTGAGCTAATGATCCTAGCTAAGATGAAGATTAGAGGATGCACATCAAAGGGTTTGTAGATATGTGTCTTAAGATGATCCAGCAAAGATTTTAGAGGTCCACATGAAGATCTGAAGAAGTTGTGGCCACTTAAGTAAAACCAGTTCTGGCAGATGTTCAGAGGTGATAGAGTGACACAGATAGGTCCGGTGAGATCCAAAAATGCAATATCCTATTTTGCAGATTTGGTGGAGTGTTTAGGAAGTCCATGTGAAGTGACAACTCAATTGGTTCATGGTCTGGAGGTCTGCAAGCATCTATTCCATTGTGACAGTGATGATAGACTGTGTTCTTGAGGTTCCAAATGGAGATAAGGATTTCAGTAAATAGATGTAGTGTGGATTTTTTGGTGATTCAGGCAAGCTTGTGAAGGTCTTTGGATCGTGTCCAATTCATGTTGGTGGTCCGCATTGGAGTTTGAGCTTGCAATTGAAGAATAACTTCTGGATGATGATGTTCTTAACTCTAGTCGACCTGATGAATTACACATCCTGCGGATGATCTTGAAGATGTTATGTGAGGATTGGCCTATTCCTAAATGAATATTGAAGTCTCAGATTTGTGTGGTTGACAGTGTGTTGATCCGTGTGAAGTCTTTTTGTAATTAGTCATGTTGTATTTATGTATTTTCTCTATAATGTATGCCGACTTAGATGATTATCCCTAAGTCGATGTCTTGTATAAATAAGGAATTGTAAAGTCATTTCAAATGTATCTTGTTGAGATGAGAGTGTGGTAGCGAGGAGGAGAGCGAAAGGCAGAGAAGAAGTATTGGGCTTAAATGGAACTGACTCAAGCATGGTGAAGATGCTATTCTTTAGTTTGAGTATGTAATACTTATTATTCTATAGACAGTGTGTCTCCTGTAGGCAGTGAGCCTCTTGTGAGCAGTGTGCTCAGGTAGTGAGCTCTAATTGGCATGTGCCATTTGGTTCTTTCTATTCTTCTAACAAAGAATACAATCTTGGGTTAGTCACCCCATGGTTTTTCCCTTAATCTAGTTTTCCACATCAAAATCTTGGTGTCTCATGTGTTAATGTGTTTCTACTTTTGATTTAATGCATTGTATTTCCATGATTGATTTATTACTATGCTGTTGAACTACAAAGTGGATTTAAGTGTTTAATTGGAAGAAAGTTTTGGACAACTAATTCACCCCCCTCTAAGTTGTCTGTCCTAAATCCATCACTTTGTTGGGACTTCTTCTTATATATATGAAATTCAAATTGTAATATTTAATCATCAACACTTTTTAAGATTTTAATACTTTTCAGCATTGAAAGACTCATTTGGACTAGTTCTCTGTTGTTTCTTTTCAAGCAATTGAAGGCAATGTAAAATGTATTCTAATTAATCTCCATGACCATCTTATAATTACCTCTCACTTTCCTCAATCTACCTTTCCCCATTAGGTACTCCCCTTCGAATTTGTTAATGGAGTTGGGATCCCAAATGCGATCTACATGGATCTTTGCTGCAAACTTAGGAAGTTATTCAGTAATGTACACCATGGTCTAGTATACCATATATCCCTCCACCATAGAAACCTCAAGATGTGCTCTTTGTCTAACCAAAGCCTTCAAAAATTTCAAGTGCCTCTCAACCATCCACATTGACCTTGTGTGTACAGGTCCACACTATTCAATCTCCTCATCTTGGTGTATGAGGTAGTGTTCTTATGCATTGAAAAATGTCAAAGGTAGACACTTTTGCATTTCACACATTAGATGAGGAATTTTTCTCCTTCAATAATTTATATCTTCTTTATGGATTTCTTTAGATGACAGCCATCTACAAGTGATTCAAGGTGCAAATATATTAATGAGATTTAACAAAAATATACAATATATTACATAACAAGTAAAACAAATGGCAAATATAAGATCTATACAACGAATTGAACAAATATCGCTACTTACCTCATGTATTTTCCAAGATCATATATAACTTGCTTGACATTGTTGTTGAAGTTGTCTGGGAGAGATAGAGGTAGAATGTACTGTGACAATTATAAAATGATCTTTTCATTATTTTTCCAAAGCTAGTAAACACAATACACTGCAAAGTACATACAGTATACAAATATATATAAAATATACCAGAATAATTACCTTAATAAAGGTAAGCCAATCATGCGTTTTCATCCCTGACCCAAATTCACCTTTCTTTGTTATGATATTGTTTATGTTCACAGCAAATCCTGTGGGAAATTGAATTTTTCGTATGACTTATTTTATAGCATTGCTTTGCTGCTCTGTTAATAACCAAGGAAGGGCACTTATATTAATTTGGTTTCCATTGTTATTTAATTGAATGACATTTTTCATTGCATGATTGGCTTCTTGAATGTCACTACAAATTTTGACAATTTTTTCTTTGTCATGCCCTCCATCCAATATTTTCCATAACATTTCTATTATATTCTTTCCGATATGCATTGTATCAAAAAATGCACAATTTGTAGTTGCTTATAGTAGGGCAATCTACTAAATTGTCTAGGATAACTTTTTTGTCCCTATGGAAGCCGGTCATTAATGCCTTGACGACCTTCATGAATCATATAAGTTAAACAAATTAACAATGACAATCATTATCAATTACAGCATGAGTAAACAAAAAATAATATAAAAATATAAATTCCAAACATATCATTTATGATAGATAAATAATTTGATCTAATGTATAACCTTGACGATTAATTCTATTATATTCCAACTTCCATATGCGAGGTGTCATTCTTCGTGGTTTTGATGTAGTCTCTTCTTTCCCATTGAAAAGATGTTTTTTAGTAGTTTGATACTTATGATTTCTGTGGAGGAAGTGCCTATACTCATCAAACACGTACTTTCCTAAACTTGTTGAACGATGAGATTTCATCTTTGGACCACAAACTAGACATGCAAATTTTCCCTTTGTTTCAAGACCTACAAGATCATATATAACTGGATTAAATATGTCAATTTTTATAATTATATATAATTAATAGATTATTTAAAAAACATGCATGATATCTACTGCATAAAATTAAATATCGTTAAAGTGCAGTCGAACGTTATAACATACCACAAAAATGTGTTAGCCCTAGGGCATCATGAATTGTCCATACAAGCATTGCATGGAATTGAAATTGTCTTTGTCCTATTGGTCTAGAGACATCATACATAGTGATGCCATTCCATAATTTTAGTAACTCATAGATAAGAGGCTCGATATATACATTCATATCTTTAACTTGGTACTTACCTAGTTGAATGAACATAAACATTACATAATTAATATAACCATTTTACTATAATATATATAAATTAATGTACATGACTATTAAATGAAAAAAATATAAGTCATTATGCAACAAATAAGACAAATGAGATGCTACTACGTTAAAGAAAATTGATGTAAACAAATACCTAGAACAATCATTGCCAACATTATGTGCTCCCTCTTTATTGACATCCATGGAGGAATGTTATTGTTGATAACAAAAATAGGCCACACCGAGTAAATAGATCTCAGCTCTCCAAATGGATTGACACCGTCCACTACCAATGAAATCCTGAGATTACGAGGTTCTTCTTTAAAGTGTGGCCATTTTTCCTCCATGTCTCTAAATGCAGAACCATCCACAGGCATTCGAAGAATGCCATCTCCACTTCTATTCTGTCCATGGTAATCCATAAATTGTGCTAAGATTTTGCACCTAAATAATCATTGCATATGTGGAATAATGGAAATATAACGAAGAACCTTGCGAGGCACCTTTTTTGTTAGTTGATCTATTCGATATCTACTAATATGACATTCCAGGCATTCTGTTACAAATTCATGTTGTTTATGATATATAATATGATTATTGGGACATGCATCTATTGCTTGATACTCCATTCCAATACCTTTCATATTGGCAGATAAATCTTGGTATGAGTAAGGTAAAATATTTGATGATGGTAACAAAAATTCACCTATCAATCTACAACAGAAAAATAATTTGTTAATATAAAGAATATTAATGGTACATATTTCATCCTTTATTTACTAGTGATGAACTAACAACAAAAATAGATGAAAAAAGATGACATTTATGACATATCTTAACATCCGTGAGATTGCTATGTTGGATAAACCATTCATAACCTTCAAGGTCACCAGCAACAATACAGCAGAGAGAAGAGTTGTTTGGGAACCTTCATAAAGGGGATCGTATGCCTTCTCAAGTATAGGTAAATCATGAACATCATCAGAGTCATCTCGATGATCATGATCAGCTGCGCCACTAAATGTGTTATGGATCAATGTATTTATACCATCATCTTCAACTGTGTTTTCTGGTGCATGATCATCTTCTTCCATAGGATCATTAACTTCATCTTCGATATTCATAGCTCCATGTTCCTTCGCTTGTAAAACTACATTCTCCAGGCCCTGATAATCCATATCATGTGCCCTAGGATGCCCCACCTTTATAGTAATGATCGACACAAATAAACCATGATCATGATCAAGTGATTTTTTATATATATAAAAAAAGTTAAAATAATATAAACGTCTACAAATTCAACCAATATAAAGACATATAATGAACAACTTACCAATGGATGATAATCATGCCCCCCTTCAACATGACCATGCTGCCTACAATGTTTCTCAGCTGTTGTGATTAAAAGTCTTCTCGTCTTTAAGCCCTTGCAATTATTACAAGGACAATAACATTTCCCATCACCCTTTCTTTTCAATCTAGCCCACAATCTAGCATGTGTCTTCATTTTGTTCTACACTAATATTATCTAACATGATTTTTCTTTACCAAGCTTGAATATTTAGATCTTAAAAAAATATCAAACTCACACTCCAATAATTTTTAATCATAGACAGGTAACAAAATCTAATAAATATTATATTTTGCACCAAAAAAATTTAGCCTATAACCTCCACCAACTGTTGCAAGTATAGCAAATTTGCAAGTATAGCAAATTCACAAGTATAGCAAAATTACTATCGTAAGTATAGATAAATTGTCAAACTCACTTTTATTTATTAAAAACCATTCATTAGAACCTTGATGAAACACTAACCATATACGCGTTGACCCATAAATTAAGGAGGCTAACCATATGTTAGCCCACAAATTGATGGAAGGGGATGGTTGACCTTAAGTATATGTCAAAATACCGATGAAACTTATGGAGCGTCAAAAGTTTGATGAATGTCAGGCATAAATTTTTTAAAAATTGAGTTACCCAACAATACATCTAATTATACATCTTTCATCAGAAAGTTTCATCATATATTTTAGTCAAATGAGTTAGTGCACCAATATACCAAGTAGCTTTCTTTGCTACATATACGAACTTCCTTTCTACTTAAAGAATGATAATAGAAACGAAACACTACAAAAGGGGGTCGGGTGGTTTGAAACCCCAGTGGGAAGGAATTATCTAAATGGATCAAGAAGACCTAAAAATTTCAAAATCTCAGAACCTGATAGAATCAACATCATTGGAAAGAGGTCACTGGCACGATCCTTACACAACTTGAATGGGCTCAAAAAGGAAATCATATGCAGAAGTTATGTGTAGTCAAAGGTTTGGTCAAACATACAAATCATGCATTCAAAAAGGTGAAAATTTTATTGTTTGAAACCCAAGCAAAAATGATGCCAAGTTGAAGATCTCATTGCCACAATTCTGACGCTGTTCCTTTCACCTTGATCGGAGCTCGTATGAGCAAGATATGGTGAGTCAAAATTGAGGGCTGACCATGCTGACTAGATAGTACAATGATGGCATCATCATGCTGACATGGCAGACACAATGGCAGTTGTTGGCGTGGCATGTCTAGATGTTGACACATGGTAGATGGCGACGTCTGACTTAATAGATGATGTGGTAGGTCTGAAGATATTGACCAATCTAGCGTGACATGTGTCACTGACGGACGAATGAGCAAATGCCACGTGGCCCAATGATTGGGTGCCACATCACACATGTGGCAATTTACTTGTTAAAATGTTGGTTTGTGGGGTCGAACCCCTGACCTCCTACTTCCTATTTTCACTCTCTATTTAAAGAATGATAATAGAAACAAGTCCCTATAAAAGGCAGTCGGGTGGTTTGAACCCCTAGTGAGGAGGATTGATCTAGGTGGATCCAAAAGACCTAAAAATATTCCAGCCTCAGAACTTGACGAAATCAGCATCATTGGAAAGAGGTCACTAACACGATCCTAACACAACTTGAATGGGCTCAAAAGGAATTTGTATGTAGAAGTTATGTACAGTCAAAGGTTCAACCAAATAGGTAAATCAGGTGTTTGAAAAGGTGAAGAATTAATTGTCTCAAATCCAAGCAAAAATGATGCCAAGTCGAAGAGCTCGTCGCCACGATTCTGACGCCACTCGTTTTGCCTCGTTCAGAGCTCGTACGAGCAAGATATGGCTAGTCAAAGTTGAGGGTTGACCATGCTGACTAGATAGTACAATGATGACATCGGCATGCTGACATGACAGACACAGTGGCAGTTATTGACGAGGTAGATCTAGAATTTGACACGTGGCAAATGGTGGCATCTCACTCAGTAGATTATATGGCAGGTCTGAAGATGTGGACCAATCCGGCGTGACACATTGCACTGACGGATGAATGAGGTAATGCCACATGGCCCAATGATTGGGTGCCACATGGCACATGTGGCGGTTAGATTGTTAAAAGGTTGGTTTGTGGGGGTCGAACCCCTAACCTCCTGCTTACTTTTTTCACTCTCCACCAATATACCAAGCGGCTTTCTTTGCTACATATATAGGCCTCCTTTCTATTTAATGAAAGATAATAGAAATGAATCCCTATAAAAGGGGGTTGGCTGGTTTGAACCTTCAGTGGGGAGGAATGATCCAGGTGGATACAGAAGAACTAAAAATTTTGTAGTCTTAGAACCTGATGGAATTAGCATCATTGCAAAGAGGTCGCTGATACAATCCTGACGTAACTTGAACAGGCTCAAAAGGAGTTCGTATGTAGAAGTTATGTGCAGTCAAAGGTTTGGTCAAATAGGTGAATCATGCATTAAAAAAGGTGAAAATTTGATTATCTCAAATCCAAGCAAAAATGGTGCCAAGTTGAAGAGCTCGTCGCCATGATTCTGACACCACTTATTTTGCCTCGATTGGAGCTCGTACGAGCAAGATATGGCTGGTCAAAGTTGAGAGTTGACCATGTTGACTAGACAATACAATGATGACGCTAGCATGTTGACATGGCAAACATAGTGGCGGTTGTTGAAATGGTAGGTCCAGATGTTGACACATAGTAGATGGTTCATCTGAGTCAGCAGATGACATGGCAGGTCTGATGATATGGACCAATCCAACGTGACACGTGTCACTAACAGATGAATGAGGTAATGCCATGTGGCACGTGGTGGTTTGATTATTAAAATATTGGTTTGTGGGGGTTGAAAACCTGAGCTCCTGCTTTCTATTTTCACTCTCCACCAATATACCAAGCGGCTTTCTTTGCTACATATACGAGCCTTCTTTCTATTTAAAGAATGATAATAGAAATGAATCCCTATAATAGGGGGTCAGGTGGTTTGAACCCCAAGTGGGGAGGAATGATCCAGATGGATCCAGAAGACTAAAAAATTTTGCAGTCTGAGAACATGAAAGAATCAACATCATTGGAAGGAGGTTGCTAACATGATCCTAATGCAACTTGAACGGGCTCAAAAGGAGTTCGTATGCAAAAGTTATGTGCAGTCAAAGGTTCAGTCAAATAGGCGAATCAGGTGTTCAAAAAGGTGAAAAATTGACTGTTTCAAATCCAAGCAAAAATGATGCCAAGTTGAAGAGCTCATCGTCACCATTTTGATGCTACTCGTTTCTCCTCGATCAGAGCTCATATGAGCAAGATATGGCTGGTCAAAGTTGAGGGTTGACCATGCTGACTAGATAGTACAATGATGACATCAGCATGCTGACATGGCAGACACAGTGGCAGTTGTTAACGTGGCAAATCAAGAGTGTTACACATGGTAGATGGCGCCATCTGAGTCAGCAGATGACGTGGTAGTTCTGAGGATGTGGTCCAATCCAGTGTGACACGTGTCACTGATGGAAGAATGAGTTAATGTCACGTGGCCCAATGATTTGGTGCCATGTGGCACATGTGGCGGTTTGATTGTTAAAAGGTTAGTTTGTGGGGGTTGAACCCGTGAGCTCTTGCTTTCTATTTTCACTATGCACCAATATACCAAGCAGTTTTCTTTGCTACATATATGGGCCTCCTTTCTATTTAAAGAATGATAATAGAAACGAATCCCTATAAAAGGGGGTCAGGTGGTTTGAACCCCCAGTGGGGAATAATGATCCAGATGGATCCAGAAGACCTAAATATTTTGCAATCTCAGAACCTGACGAAATCAACATTATTAGAAAGAGGTCGCTGGCACGATCTTGACACAACTTGAATGGGATCAAAAGGAGTTCCTATGCAGAAGTTATGTGCATTCAAAGGTTCAGTCAAATAGGTGAATCATGCATTCAAAAAGGTAAAAATTTTATTATCTAAAACCCAAGAAAAAATGATGCCAAGTTGAAGAGCTCATCACCACGATTTCGACGCCACTCGTTTCACCTCGATTAGAGCTTGTATGAGCAAGATATGGCTGGTCAAAGTTGAGGGTTGACCATGATGACTAGACAGTACAATGATGACATCAGCATGCTGTCATGGCAGACACAGTGGCAGTTGTTGATGTGGTAGGTCTAGAGTTTGACACGTGGCAGATGGCAATATTTGAGTCAGCAGATGACATGGCAGGTCTGAAGATATGGACTAATCCATTGTGACACCTCTCATTGACAGACAAATGAGGTAATGCCATGTGGCCTAATGATTGGGTGCCACGTGGCACATATGGCAGTTTGATTGTTATAAGGTTCGTTTGTGGGTCAAACCTTGCTATTGTCACTCTCCACCAATATACCAAGCGGCTTTCTTTGCTACATATACGGACTTCCTTTCTATTTAAAGAATGATAATAGAAATGAATCCCTATAAAAGGGAGTCGGGTGGTTTGAACCCCCAGTGGGAAGGAATGACCTAAATGGATCTAGAAGACCTAAAAATTTTACAGTCTCAAAACTTGACGGAATCAGCGTCATTGTAAAGAGGTGGCTAACACGATCCCGACACAACTTGAACAGACTCAAAAGGAGTTCGTATGTAGAAGCTATCTAAAGTCAAAGGTTTGTTCAAATAGCTGAATCATGCGTTCAAAAAGGTGAAAAATTTATAGTCTCAAATCCAAGCAAAAATGATGCCAAGTTGAAGAGCTCGTCGCCACGATTTTGACACCACTTGTTTCACTTTGATCGGAGCTCGTACGAGCAAGATATGGCTGGTCAAAGTTGAGGGTTGATTATGCTGACTAGACAGTACAATGATGATGTCATCATGTTGACATGGCAGATACAGTGGTAGTTGTTGGTGTGGCAGGTCTAGATTTTGACACGTGACAGATGGCGGCATCTGACTCAACAAATGATGTGGCAGGTCTAAAGATGTGGACAAATCCAGCGTGACACCGGTCATTGATGGACGAATGAGCAAATGCCACGTGGCCTAATGATTGGGTGCCACATGGCACATGTGGCGATTTACTTGTTAAAAGATTGCTTTGTGGGGGTTGAACCCTTGACCTCCTGCTTCCTATTTTCACTTTCCACCAATATACCAAGTGGCTTTCATTGCTACATATACCAAGTGGCTTTCATTGCTACAAATCCCTATAAAAGGGGGTCGGGTGGTTTGAACCCCTAGTGGGGAGGAATGATCTAGGTGGATCCAGAAGGCCTAAAAATCTTGTAGTCTCAGAACATGATGGAATCAGCATCATTGGAAAGAGGTTGCTGACATGATCCTAACGCAACTTGAACGGGCTCAAAAGGAGTTCGTATGCAGAAGATATGTGCAGTCAAAGGTTCAGTCAAATAGGTGAATTAGGCATTCGAAAAGGTGAAAATTTGATTGTCTCAAATCCAAGCAAAAATGATGCCAAGTCAAAGAGCTTGTCACCATGATTCTGACGATGCTCGTTTCACCTCGATCAGAGCTCGTACGAGCAAGATATGGCTGGTTAAAGTTGAGGGTTGACCATGCCGACTAGATAGTACAATGATGACGTTAACATGCTGACATGGTAGAAACAGTACTAGTTGTTGACATGGCAGATCCAAAGTTTGACACGTGGCAGATGGTGGCATATGAGTCAATAGATGACGTGGCAGTCTTGAAGATGTGGACCAATCTAGCATGACATGTGTCACTGACGGACGAAAGAGGTAATGCCATGTGGCCCAATAATTGGGTGCCACGTGGCACATGTGGCGATTTGATTGTTAAAAGGTTGGTTTGTGGGGGTCGAACCCCTGACCTCCTACTTGATTTTTTCAATCTCCACCAATATACCAAGCAACTTTCTTGGCTACATATATGGGTCTCGTTTCTATTTAATGCATGATAATAGAAATGAATCTCTATAAAAGGGGGTCAGGTGATTTGAGCCCCAGTGGGGAGGAATGATCCAAGTGGATACAAAAGAACTAAACATTTTGCTATCTTAGAACTTGACGGAATCAACATCATTGGAAAGAGGTCGATGACACAATCCTGACGCAACTTGAATGGGCTCAAAAGGAGTTTGTATTTAGAAGTTATATGCATTCAAAGGTTTGGACAAATAGGCAAATCAAGCGTTCAAAAGGTGAAAAATTGATTGTCTCAAATCCAACCAAAAATGATACCAAGTCGAAAAGCTCATCGCCACGATTCTGACTCTACTCGTTTCAGCTCGATCGAAGCTTGTACGAGCAAGATATGGCTGGTCAAAGTTGAGGGTTGACCATGCTGACTAGACAATACAATGATGACGTCAGAATGCTGACATGGCAGACACAGTGGCAGTTGTTGATGTGGCAAGTTCAGAGGTTGACACATTGCAGATGGTAGCATGAGTCAGCAGATGACGTGGCATGTCTAATGATGTGGACCAATCCAGCGTGACATCTTTCACTGACAGATGAATGAGGTAATGCGACATGGCCCAATGATTGGGTGCCACATGGCACATGTGGCAGTTTGATTGTTAAAAGAATGGTTTTTGGGGGTCAAACCCGTGACCCCCTGCTTACTATTTTCACTCTCCACCAATATACGAAGTGGCTTTCTTTGCTACATATACGGGCCTCCTTTCTATTTAAAGAATGATAGTAGAAATGAATTCCTATAAAAGGGGGTCAGGTGGTTTGAACCCTATGTAGGGAGGAATGATCCAAGTGGATCCAGAAGACCGAAAAATTTTGCAGTCTGAGAATATATTAGAATCAACATCATTCGAAAGAGGTTGATGACATGATCCTAACGCAACTTGAACGGGCTCAAAAGGAGTTCGTATGCAGAAGTTATGTGCAGTCAAAGGTTTGGTCAAAGAAGAGAATCAGGTGTTCAAAAAGGTGAAAATTTGATTGTCTCAAATCTAAGCAAAAATGATGCCAAGTTGAAGAGCTCATCATCACAATTTCGACGCCGCTCATTTTTCCTCGATCAGAGATCATACGAGCAAGCTATGGCCAGTCAAAGTTGAGGGTTCACCATTCTAACTAGACAATACAATGATGACGTCAGCATGCTGACATGGCAGACACAATGGCAGTTGTTGACATGCTAGGTCCAGAGTTTGACACATGGCAGGTGGCGACATCTGAGTCAACAAATGACGTGGCAAGTCTGAAGATGTGGACCAATCTATTGTGACACGTGTCACTAACAGATGAATGAGGTAATGCCATGTGGCCTAATGATTGGGTGCCATGTGGCACATGTGGTGGTTTGGTTGTTAAAACTTTGGTTTACGGGGGTCGAACCCCTGACCTCCTTCTTCCTATTTTCACTCTCCACCAATATACCAAGCAGCTTTCATTGCTACATATACAGGCTTCCTTTCTATTTAAAGAATGATAATAGAAGCAAATCCCTATAAAAGGGGGTCAGGTGGTTTGAATCCCTAGTGGGGAGGAATGATCTAGGTGGATCCAGAAGACCTAAAAATCTTGTAGTCTTGGAACTTGAAGGAATCAACATCATTTGAAAGAGGTCACTGACATGATCCTAACGCAACTTGAACAGGCTCAAAAGGAGTTCATATGCAGAAGTTATGTGCAGTCAAAGGTTCAGTCAAATAGGTGAATCAGGGGTTCGAAAAGGTGAAAAATTGATTGTCTCAAATCCACGCAAAAATGATGTCAAGTCGAAGAGCTCGTCACCACAATTCTAATGCTGCTCATTTCGCCTCAATTAGAGCTCGTACAAGCAAGATATGGCTGGTCAAATTTGAGGGTTGACCATGCCAACTAGATAGTACAATGATTACATCAGCATGCTGACATGGCAGACACAGTGGCAGTTGTTGACATGCTAGATCCAGAGTTTGACACGTGACAGATGGCGGCATCTGAGTCAGCAGATGACGTGGCAGGTCTGAAGATGTCGACCAATCCAGCGTGACACATGTAACTAATAGACGAATGAGGTAATGCCACGTGGCCCAATGATTGGGTGCCACGTGGTACATGTGGTGGTTAGATTATTAAAATGTTGGTTTGTGGGGGTTGAATCCCTGACCTGCTTGCTTTTTTCACCCTCCACGAATATACCATGCGGCTTTATTTGCTACATATATGGGCCTCCTTTCTATTTAAAGAATAATAATAGAAACGAATCCCTATAAAAGGGGGTCAGGTGGTTTGAACTCCAAGTGGGGAGAATTGATCCAGGTGGTTCTACAACATCAAAAAATTTTGCAGTCTGAGAACATGACGGAATCAGTATCATTAGAAAGAGGATGACAAAATCCTAACGCAACTTGAATCGACTCAAAAGGAGTTCATATGCAAAAGTTATGTGTAGTCAAAGGTTTGGTCAAACAGGTGAATCAAGCATTCAAAAAGGTGAAAAATTGATTGTCTCAAATCTAACCAAAAATGATGCCAAGTCGAAGAAATCGTCGCCATGATTACAACGCCACTCGTTTCACCTTGATCAGAGCTCGTAAGAGCAAGATATGGCCGGTCAAAATTGAGCGTTGAGTATGCTGACTAGACAATAAAATGATGATGTCAGCATGCTGACATGGCAGACACTGTGGCACTTGTTGACGTGGCAGGTCTAGAGATTGACACATGGCAGATGGTGGCATCTGAGTAGGTAGATGGCGTGACACATTTCACTGACGGAAGAATGAGGTAACACCACATGGCCCGATGATTGGGTGCCACGTGGCACATGTGGTGGTTTGATTGTTAAAAGGTTTGTTTATGGGGGTCAAACCCCTGACCTCTTGCTTTCTATTTTCACTCTCCACCAATATACCAAGCAGCTTTCTTTGCTACATATACAGGCCTCCTTTCTATTTAAAGAATGATAATAGAAACGTATCCCTATAAAAGGGGGTCGTGTGATTTGAATCCCCAGTGGGGAATAATCATCCAGATGGATACAGAAGAACTAAAAACATTTTAGTCTCAAAACCTTATAGAATCAGCATCATTGAAAAGAGATCACTGACACGATCCTAACGCAACATGAATGGGCTCAAACAGAGTTCGTATGCAGAAGTTATGTGAAGTCAAAGGTTCGGTCAAACAGGTGAATCAAAGATTCAAAAAGGTGAAAAATTAATTGTAGCAAATCTAATTAAAAATGATGCAAAGTTGAAGATCTCGTCGCCACGATTTTGACGCTGCTCATTTCACCTCAATCAGAGCTCATACGAGCATGATATGGCCAGTCAAAGTTGAGGGTTGACCATGCCAACTAGAAAATACAATCATGACATCAACATGCTGACATGGCAGACACAGTGGTAGTTGTTGACGTGGTAGGTCTAGATGTTGACACGTGGCAGATGGCAGCATCTGAGTCAGCAGATGAGGTGGCAGGTCTAAAGATGTGGACCAATCCAGTGTGACATGTGTCACTGACAGACGAATGAGGTAATGCCATGTGGCCTAATGATTGGGTGCCACGTGCCACATTTGGTAGTTTAATTGTTAAAGGTAGGTGTGTGGAGTCAAACCTTGCTATTTTAACTCCCCACCAATATACCAAGTGGCTTTCTTTGCTACATATATGGCCTTCCTTTCTGTTTAAAGAATGATAATAGAAACGAATCCCTATAAAATGGGGTCAGGTGGTTTGAACCCCTAATGGGAAGGAATGATCTAAATGGATCCAAAAGCCCTAAAAATTTTGCAGTCTCACAACCTGACCGAATCAACGTCATTAGAAAGAGGTCACTGGCACGATCCTGATGCAACTTGAATGGGCTCAAAAGGAGTTCATATGGAAAAGTTATGTGCAGTCAAAGCTTTGATCAAACAAGGGAATCATGCGTTCAAAAAGGTGAAAAATGTATTGACTCAAATCTAAGCAAGAATGATGCCAAGTCCAAGAGCTCGTCACCACGATTCTGACGCTGCTCATTTCACCATGATCAGAGCTCATACGAGCAAGATATGGCCGGTCAAAGTTGAGTGTTGACCATGCTGACTAGACAGTACAATGATGATGTCATCATGTTGACATGGTAGAAACAATGACAGTTGTTGGCGTGGCAGGTCTAGATGTTGACACATGGCAGATGGCGGCATTTGACTCAATAGATGACATGGTAGGTTTGAATATGTGGACCAATCCAACGTGACACGTGTCACTGACGGATGAATGAGCGAATGCCAGGTGGCCCAATGATTGGGTGCCACATGGTACATGTGATGATTTACTTGTTTAAATGTGTGTTTGTGGGGGTTGAACCCCTGACCTCCTGCTTCTTATTTTCACTCTCCACCAATATATCTAGCTGTTTTCATTGCTACATATACGGGCCTCCTTTCTATTTAAAGAATGATAATAGAAACAAATCTCTATAAAAGGGGGTTGGGCAGTTTGAACCCCCAATGGGAAGGAATGACCTAGGTGGATCTAGAAGACCTAAAAATTTTGCAGTCTGAGAACCTGACGGAATCAACATCATTGGAAAGAGGTCGCTAACATGATCTTAACACAACTTGAATGAGCTCAAAAGGAGTTCGTATGCAGAAGTTATGTGCAGTCAAAGGTCTGATGAAATAGGCGAATTAGGCATTCAAAAATGTGAAATTTTGATTGTCTCAAATCCAAGCAAAAATGATGCCAAGTCGAAGAGCTCATTGCCATGATTCTAACGCTGCTCATTTCGCCTCGATAAGAGCTCGTACGAGAAAGATATGGCTAGTCAAAGTTGAGGTTGACCATGCCGACTAGATAGTAGAATGATGACGTCAGCATGCTGACATGGCAGACATAGTGGCAGTTGATGACATGGCAGATGGCAGCATCTAAGTCAGTGGATGACGTGGCATCTCTAAAAATGTGGACCAATCCATTGTGACACGTGTCACTGACGGAAGAATGAGGTAATGCCACGTGGCCCAATGATTGGGTGCCACATGGCACATGTGCTGGTTTGATTTTTAAAAGGTTGGTTTGTGGGGGTCGAACCCCCGACCTCCTGCTTGCTATTTTCACTCTCCACCAATATACCAAGCGGCTTTCTTTGCTACATATATAGGCCTCCTTTCTATTTAAAGAATGATAATAGAAACGAATCCCTATAAAAGGGGGTCGAGTGGTTTGAACCCATAGTGGGAAATAATGATCTAGATGGATACAGAAGAACTAAAAAAATTTCTATCTCAGAGTCTGATGGAATCAACATCAATGGAAAGAGGTCGTTGACATGATCCTGATGCAACTTGGAAGGGCTCAAAAGGATCTCGTATGCAGAAGTTTTGTGCAGTCAAAGGTTCAGTCAAATAGGCGAATCAGACATTCAAAAAGGTGAAAAATTGATTGTCTCATATCCAAGCAAAATTGATGCCAAGTCGAAGAGCTCATCGCCACGATTTCGACGCCACTTGTTTTGCCTCGATCGGAGCTCGTACGAGCAAGATATGGCCAGTCAAAGTTGAGGGTTGACCATGTCGACTAGACAATACAATGATGACATTAGCATGCTGACATGGCAAACACAGTAGCAATTATTGACATGGGAGGTCTACAGTTTGACATGTGGAAGATGGCAGCAACTGAGTCAGCAGATGACATGGTAGGTCTGAAGATGTGGACCAATCTAGTGTGACACGTGTCACTGACGGATGAATGAGGTAATGCCATGTGGCCTAATGATTGGGTGCCATGTGGCACATGTGGCGGTTTGATTGTTAAAAGGTTGGTTTGTGGGGATCGAACCCCTAACCTCCTGCTTTCTTTTTTCACTCTCCACCAATATACCAAGCGGCTTTCTTTGCTATATATATGGGCCTCCTTTCTATTTAATGAATGATAATAGAAACGAATCCCTATAAAAGGGGGTCTTTGGGTTTGAACCCCTAGTGGGGAGGAATGATCTAGGTGCATATAGAAGAACTAAAAACTTTTTAGTCTTAGAACCTAACGGAATCAACATCATTGGAAAGAGGTCGCTGACATGATCCTGACGCAACTTGAACGGGCTCAAAAGGAGTTCGTATGCAGAATTTATGTGCAGTCAAAGGTTTTGGTCAAACAGGTGAAACATGCATTCAAAAAGGTGAAAAATTGATTGTCTCAAATCCAAGCAAAAATGATGCCAAGTCGAAGAGCTTGTCACCACGATTCGGACGCCACTCGTTTCGCCTTGATCGTAGCTCGTACGAGAAAGATATGGTCGGTCAAAGTTGAGGGTTGACTATGCTTACTAGACAATACAATGATGACATCAGCATACTGACATGGCAGACATAGTGGCAGTTGTTGACCTGGTAGGTCCAGAGGTTGACACATGGCAGATGGTGGCATTTAAGTAAACAGATGATGTGGTAGGTCTGATGATGTGGACCAATCCAATGTGACACGTGTCACTGATGGATGAATGAGGTAATGCCATGTGGCCCAATGATTGGGTGCCACGTGGCACATGTGGCGGTTTGATTGTTCAAAGATTGGTTTGTGGGGGTCGAACACCTAACCTCCTTCTTGCTATTTTCACTCTCCACCAATATACCAAGCAACTTTCTTTGCTACATATACGGGCCTCCTTTCTATTCAAAGAATGATAATAGAAACAAATCCCTATAAAAGGGGGTCGGGTGGTTTGAACCCCAAGTGGGGAGGAATGATCTAGGTGTATCTAGAAGACTGAAAATTTTTGTAATCTCAAAACATGATGGAATCAACATCATTGGAAAGAGGTTATTGACACGATCCTAACGCAACTCGAAAGGGCTCAAAAGGAGTTCGTATGCAGAAGTTATGTGCAGTCAAAGGTTTGGTCAAATAGGTGAATCAGGCATTCAAAAAGGTGAAAAATTGATTGTCTCAAATCCAAGCAAAAATGATGCCAAGTCGAAGAGATTGTCGACACGATTTCAACGCTGCACGTTTCACCTCGATCGGGGCTCGTTCGAGCAAGATATGGCTGGTCAAAGTTGAGGGTTGACCATGTCAACTAGATAGTACAATGATGACATCAGCATGTTGACATGGCAGACACAGTGGCAATTGTTGACGTGGTAGGTCCAGAGGTTGACACGTGCTAAATGTAGGCATCTAAGTTAGCAGATGAAATGGCAGGTCTAAAGATGTGGACCAATCTAGTGTGACATGTGACACTGATGGATGAATGAGGTAATGCCATGTGGCCTAATGATTGGCTACCACATGGCACATGTGGTAGTTTGATTGTTAAAAGGTTGATTTTTGGGGTTGAAATTTGCTATTTTCACTCTCTACCAATATACCAAGAAGTTTTTTTTGCTACATATACGGGCGTCCTTTCTATTTAAAGAATGATAATAGAAATGAATCCCTATAAAACGGGGTCGGGTGGTTTGAACCCCTAGTGGGAAGGAGTGATCTAAATGGATCTAGAAGACCTAAAAAATTTGCAATCTCAGAACCTGACGGAACCAACATCATTGGAAAGAGGTCGCTGGCACGATCTTGACTCAACTTGAATGGGCTCAAAAGGAGTTCGTATGCAGAAGTTATGTGCAGTCGAAGTTTTGGTCAAATAGGTGAATCATGCGCTCAAAAAGGTGAAAAATTTACTGTCTCAAATCCATAAAAAATGAAGCCAAGTTGAAGAGCTCATCGCCACGATTTTGATGCTGCTCGTTTCACCTTGATCGAAGCTCATACGAGCAAGATATGGCCAATCAAAGTTGAGAGTTGACCATGCTGACTAGATAGTATAATGATGATGTCATCATGCTGACATGGCAGACATAGTGGCAGTTGTTGGCGTGGCAGGTCCAGATGTTGACACATGGCAGATAGCAGCATCTGATTCAATAGATGACGTGGCAGGTCTGAAGATTGTGTTCTATGTGCCACATGTGGTGATTTACTTGTTAAAAGGTTGGTTTGTGGGGGTCAAACCCCTAACCTCCTGCTTCCTATTTTCACTCCACCAATATACCAAGCAATTTTCATTGCTACATATACAGGCCTCCTTTCTATTTAAAGAATGATAATAGAAACAAATCCCTATAAAAGGGGGTCGGGTGGTTTGAACCCCTAGTGGAGAGGAATGATCTAGGTGGATCTAGAAGACCTAAAAATCTTGGAGTCTCAAAACATGACGGAATCAATCATTGAAAAGAGGTCGTTGACACGATCCTAACACAACTTGAACAGGCTCAAAAGGAGTTCTTATGCAAAAGTTATGTGCAGTCAAAGGTTCAGTCAAACAGGTGAATCAAGCGTTCAAAAAGGTGAAAATTTGATTGTCTCAAATACAAGTAAAAATGATGCAAAGTCGAAGAGCTCCTTGCCATAATTCTGACGCCACTCATTTCATCTCAATAGAGCTCTATGACCTAGATATGGCAGGTCAAATTTGAGGGTTGACCATGCTGACTAGATAGTACAATGATAACGTCAGCATGTTGACATGGCAGACACAGTGGCACTTGTTGACTTGGTAGATCCAAAGTTTGACACATGGCAGTTGGCGTCGCAGATGACATGGCAGGTCTAAAGATGTGGACCAATCTAGCGTGACACGTGTCACTGCCTGATAAATGAGGTAATCCCTCATGGCTAAATGATTAGGTGCCACATGGTACATGTGGCGGTTTAATTTTTAAAAGATTAGTTTTGGGGGGTTGAACCCCTGACCTTCTGCTTGCTATTTTCAGTCTCCACCAATATACCAAGCGACTTTCTTTGATACATATATGGGCCTCCTTTCTATTTAAAGAATGATAATAGAAACAAATCTTTATAAAATGGGGTCGGGTGGTTTGAACCCCTAGTGGGGAGGAATGATCTAGTTGGATCGAAAAGACCTAAAAATCTTGGAGTCTCAGAACCTGACGGAATCAGTATCATCGGAAAGAGGTTGCTGATGTGATCCTAACAGAACTTGAATGGGCTCAAAAGAAGTTCTTTTACAGAAGTTATATGTAGTCAAATGTTCGTTCATACAAGTGAATCAGGCATTCAAAAAGTTGAAAAATTGATTGTCTCAAATCTAAGAAAAAATGATGCCAAGTTGAAGAGCTCGTCGCCACGATTCTGACGTCACTTGTTTCACCTCAATCATAGCTCATACGTGCAAGATATGCCTGGTCAAAGTTGACAGTTGACCATGCCGACTAGATAGTACAATGCTGACGTCAGTATGTTGACATGGAAGACATAGTGGTAGTTGTTGACGTGGTAGATCCAGAGTTTGACACGTGGAAGATGGCGGCATCTGAGTTAGCAGATGACGTGGCAATTCTTAAGATGTGGACCAATCTAGCATGACACGTGTCATTGACGGATGAATGAGGTAATGCCACGTGGCCCAATGATTGGGTGTCATGTGGCACATGTGGCAATTTGATTCTTAAAAGGATGGTTTGTAGGCGTGTAACCCCTGACCTCCTGTTTGTTTTTTTCACTCTCGACCAATATACCAAGCGGCTTTCTTTGCTACATATATGGGCCTCCTTTCTATTTAATGAATGTTAATAGAAACGAACCTCTATAAAAGGGGGTCAGGTGGTTTGAACCCCCAGTGGGGAGGAATGATCCAAGTGGATATAGAAGAACTAAAAATTTTGCAGTCTTAGAACTTGGCGGAATCAGCATCATTAGGAAGAGGTCGTTGACACGATCCTGATGCAACTTGAATAGGCTCAAAAGTAGTTCGTATGCAGAAGTTATGTGCAGTAAAATATTTGGTCAAATATGTGAATCAGGCATTCAAAAAGGTAAAAAATTGATTGTCTCAAATTCAAGTAAAAATGATGCCAAGTCGAAGAGCTCATCTCCATGATTTCGATGCTGCTCGTTTCGCCTTGATTGGAGATCGTATGAGCAAGATATGGCTGGTTAAAGTTGAGGGTTGACTATGCTGACTAGAAAATACAATGATGACGTCAGCATGCTGAGATGGCAGACACAGTGGTAGTTGTTGATTTGGAAGGTCCAGAGGTTGACACATGGCAGATGGCAGTATCTGAGTCAATAGATCACGTGACAGGTCTGATGATGTGCACCAATCCAGCGTGACACGTGTCACTGACAGATGAATGAGGTAATGCCATGTGGCCCAATGATTGGGTGCCTCGTGGCACATGTGGCGGTTTGATTGTTAAATGATTGGTTTGTGGGGATCGAACCCCTGACCTCTTGCATGCTATTTTCACTCTCCACCAATATACAAAGCATCTTTCTTTGCTACATATACGGGCCTCTTTTCTATTTAAAGAATGATAATAGCAACAAATCCTTATAAAAGGGGGTCGGGTGGTTTAAACCCCAAGTGGGAGGAATGATCCACGTGGATCCAGAAGACTGAAAAATTTTGCAGTTTGAGAACATGACAGAATCAACATCATTGGAAAAACGTTGCTAACACGATCCTAACACAACTTGAGCAGGCTTAAAAGGAGTTCATATGTAAAAGTTATGTGTAGTCAAAGGTTCGTTGTCACAATTTCGACACCACTCATTTCACCTCGATCGAAGCTCATATGAGCAGGATATGGCTAGTCAAAGTTGAGGGTTGACCATGTTGACTAGACAGTATAATGATGATGTCAGCATGCTGACATGGCAGACACAATGGTAGTTGTTGACTTGGTAGGTCCAGAGTTTGACACGTGGCAGATGGCAGCATCTGAGTCAGCAGATGTCATGGCAGATCTGAAGATGTGGACCAATATAGCGTGACATGTGTCATTGACGGAAGAATGTGGTAATGCCATGTGGCCTAATGATTGGGTGCCACATGGCACATGTCGCAGTTTGATTGTTAAACGGTTGGTTTGTGGGGGTCGAACCCCTGACCTCCTGCTTGCTATTTTCACTCTCCACCAATATACCAACTAGCTTTTTTTGCTACATATACAAGCCTCCTTTCTATTTAAAGAATGATAATAGAAACGTATCCCTATAAATTGAAAAATTGATTAAAAAAGGTGAAAAATTGATTATCTCAAATCCAAGAAAAAATTGATGCCAAGTCGAAGAGCTCGTCGCCACAAATTTAACGCTACTTGTTTTGCCTCAATCGGAGCTCATACGAGCAAGATATGGCCGGTCAAAGTTGAGGGTTGATCATGTCGACTAGACAGTAAAATGATGTGATCATCATGCTAACATGGCATACACAATGGTAGTTGTTGACATGGTAGGTCCAGAGGTTGACACATGGTAGATGGCGGCATCTTAGTCAGCAAATGATGTACTAGGTCTAAAGATGTGGACCAATTCAGTGTGACACGTGTCACTGATAAACGAATGAGGTAATGCCATGTAGCCTAATGATTGGGTGCCATGTGGCACATGTGGTGGTTTGATTGTTAAAAGGTTGGTTTGAGGGGTCGAATCTTGCTATTTTCAATCTCCACCAATATACCAAGTGGCTTTCTTTGCTACATATATGAGCTTCCTTTCTATTTAAAGAATGATAATAGAAATGTATCCCTATAAAAGGGGGTCAGGTGGTTTGAACCCCCAGTGGGAAGGAATGATCTAAATGGATCCAAAAGACCTAAATTTTTTTTTGTCTCAGAACCTAACAGAATCAGCGTCATTGGAAAAAAGTTACTGGATTGTCGCCATGATTCTGATGCCGCTCGTTTCACCTTGATCGCAGCTCGTACGAGCAAGATATGGATAGTTAAACTAGATATGGGCTCAAAAGGAGTTCATATGCAGAAGTTATGTGCAGTCAAAGGTTTGATCAAATTGGCGAAACAGGCATTGAAAAAGGTGAAAATTTGATTGTCTCAAATCCAAGTAAAAATGATGCCAAGTTGAAGGGCTTGTCACCACGACTCTGACACCACTCATTTTCCCTCGATTGGAGTTCGTACGAGCAAGATATGGCCCATCAAAGTATAGGATTGACCATGCTGACTAGACAATACAATGATGACGTTAGTAAGCTGACATGGCAGACACAGTGGCAGTTGTTGACGTAGTAGGTCCAGAGGTTGACACATGGCAGATGCAGGCATCTGAGTCAGTAGATGAAGTGGCAGGTCTGGTGATGTGGAACAATCCAGCGTGACACATGACATTGACGAATAAATGAGGTAATGCCACGTGGCCCAATTATTGGGTACCACGTAGCACATGTGGCAGTTTGATTGTTAAAAGATTGGTTTGTGGGGGTCGAATCCTTGACCTCCATCTTGCTATTTTCACTCTCCACCAATATACCAAGTGGCTTACTTTGCTACATATACAGGCCTCCTTTCTATTTAAAGAATGATAATAGAAATGAATCCCTATAAAAGGGGGTAGGGTGGTTTGAACTCCAAGTGGGGAGGAATGATCTAGGTGGATCCAGAAGACCAAAAAATTTTGTAGTCTGAGAACATGACAGAATTAGCATCATTAGAAAGAGGTTGCTGACATGATCATAATGCAACTTGAATGGGCTCAAAAGGAGTTCGTATGTAGAAGTTATGTGTAGTCAAATGTTCGGTTAAACAGGTGAATCAGGTGTTCAAAAAGGTGAAAAATTGATTGTCCCGAATCTAAACCTCAATCAGAGCTCATATGGGCAATATATGGCTGATCAAAGTTGAGGGTTGACCATGCTGACTAGACAATACAATGATGACATCAACATGCTGACATGGCAGACACAGTGGCAGTTGTTGACATGGCAGGTCCAGAGTTTGACATGTGGTAGATGGCAACATCTAAGTTAACAGATAACGTGGCAGGTATGAAAATGTGGACAAATCCAGCATGCAATGTGTCACTGACGGAAGAATGGGGTAATGCAAAGTGGCCCAATTATTGGGTGCCATGTGCCACATGTGGTGGTTTGATTATTAAAAGGTTGGTTTGTGGGGGTCGAACCCCTGAGCTCCTGCTTGTTATTTTCACTCTCCACCAATATACCAAGTGGTTTCTTTGCTACATATACGAGCCTCCTTTCTATTTAAAGAATGATAATAGAAATGAATCCCTATAAAAGGGGGTCTGGTGGTTTGAACCCCCAGTGGGGAATAATGATCCAGATGCATACAGAAGAACTAAAAATTTTGCAGTCTCAGAACCTAACAGAATCAGCATCATTGGAAAGAGGTTATGTGCATATAAAGGTTTGGTCAAATAGGGCAACCAGGCTTTCAAAAATGTGAAAAATTGATTCTTAAATCCAAGCAAAAATGATGCCAATTCGAAGAGCTCATCGCCACGATTTCAATGCCACTCATTTTGCCTTGATTAGAGCTCGTACGAACAAGATATGGCCTGTCAAAGTTGAGGGTTGACCGTGTCAACTAGATAGTACAATGATGACATCAGCATGCTGACATGGCAGACACAGTGGCAATTGTTGACGTGGTAGGACCAGAGGTTGACACGTGGCAGATGACAGCATCTGAGTTAGAAAATAATGTTGAAGGTCTGAAAATGTGGACAAATCTAGTGTGACACGTGTCACTAACGGATGAATGAGGTAATGCCATGTGGCCTAATGATTGGGTGCCACCTGGCACATGTGGCGATTTGATTGTTAAAAGGTTGGTTTGTGGGGTCAAACCTTGCTATTTTCACTCTCCACCAATATACCAAGCGACTTTCTTTGCTACATATACGTGCTTTCTTTATATTTAAAGAATGACAATAGAAACGAGTTCCTATAAAAGGGGGTCGAGTGGTTTGAACCCCCAGTGGGAAGGAATGATCTAAATGAATCCAGAAGACCTAAAAATTTTACAGTCTTAGAACCTGATAGATTCAGCGTCATTGGAAAGAAGTCGCTGACATGATTCTGATGCAAACTTGAACAGGCTCAAAAGGAGTTCGTATGCAGAAGTCATGTGCAGTCAAAGGTTCAGTCAAACAGGTGAATCATGCATTCAAAAAGGTGAAAAATTTATTGTCTCAAATCCAAGAAAAAATGATGCCAAGTCGAAGAGCTCGTTGCCTCAATTCAGACGCTGCTCGTTTCGCCTTGATCGAAGCTTGTATGAGCAAGATATGGTCGGTCAAAGTTGAGGGTTGACCATGCTAACTAGATAGTACAATGATGATGTCATCATGCTGACATGACAAACACAATGGCAGTTGTTAGCGTGGTAGGTCCAGATGTTGACAACGTGGCAGATGGTGGCATCTGACTCAACAAATGATGTGGCAGGCCTAAAGATGTGGACCAATCCAGTGTGACATGTGTCACTGATGGACGAATGAGCGAATGCCACGTGGCCAAATGATTGGGTGGCATGGGGCACATGTGGCAATTTGCTTGTTAAAAGGTTGGTCTGTGGGGGTCGATCCCCTAACCTCCTGCTTCCTATTTTCACTCTCCACCAATATACCAAGTGGCTTTCATTTCTACATATATGAGCCTCCTTCCTATTTAAATAATGATGATAGAAACAAATTCGTATAAAAGGGGGTCGGGTGGTTTGAACCCCCAGTAAGGAGCAATGATCTAGGTGGATCTAGAAGACCTAAAAATCTTGCAGTCTCAGAACCTGACAAAATCAGCATCGTTGGAAAGAGGTTGCTGACACAATCCTAAGGTAACTTGAATGGGCTCAAAAGGAGTTTGTATGCAGAAGTTATGTACAGTCAAAGGTTTGATCAAACAAGTGAATCAGACATTGAGAAAGGTGAAAAATTGATTGTCTCAAATACAAGCAAAAATGATGCCAAGTCAAAGAGCTCGTTGTCATGATTTTGATAGTATAATGATGACATCAACATGTTGACATGGCAGCGATAGTGGCAATTGTTGACGTGGCAGGTCCAGAGTTTGACATGTGGCAAATGGCAGCATCTAAGTCAACAGATGATGTGGCAGGTCTGAACATACCAATATACCAAGTGGCTTTCTTTACTACATATACAGGCCTCCTTTCTATTTAAAGAATGATAATAGAAATGAACCCAAATAAAAGGGGGTCGAGTGGTTTGAACCCCGAGTGGGGAATAATGATCCAAATGGATACAGAAGAACTAAAATTTTTGTAGTCTCAAAACTTGACAATATAAGCATCATTGGAAAGAGATCGCTAACACGATCTTGACGCAACTTGAATGGGCTCAAAAGGAGTTTGTGTGCATAAGTTATGTGCAGTCAAAGGATTGGTCAAATAGGTGAATCAGGCATTCAAAAAGGTGAAAAATTGATTGTCTCAAATCCAAGTAAAAATGATGCCAAGTTGAAGAGCTCATGGCCATGATTTTGACATCGCTCGTTTCGCCTCGATCGGAGCTCGTACGAGCAAGATATCACGGGTCAAAGTTGAGGGTTGACCATGTCGACTGGACACTACAATGATGACATCAGCATGCTGACATGACAGACACAGTGGTAGATGTTGATATGGTAGGTCCAGAGGCTGACACGTGCTAGATGGCATCATCTAAGTCAGCAGATGACGTGGCAGGTCTAAAGATGTGGACCAATCCAGTGACTTGTGTCAATGACGGACGAATGAGGTAATGCCATGTAGCCTAATGAATGGGTGCCATGTGGTACATGTGAAGTTTAATTGTTAAAATGTAGGTTTGTGGGGTTGAATCTTGCTATTTTCACTCTCCACCAATATACCAAGTGGCTTTCTTTGCTACATATATGGGCTTCCTTTCTATTTTAAAAAAATGATAATAGAAATAAATCCCTATAAAAGGGGGTCAGGTGGTTTGAACCCCCCAGTGGGAAGGAATGATCTAAATAGATCTAGAAGACCTAAAAATTTTGCAGTCTCAGAACCTGACGGAATCAACGTCATTCGAAAGAGGTCGCTAGCACAATCCTGACGCAACTTGAGTGGGCTCAATGATGCAGAGCGCCAGCAGAAGCGAATGAAGATTTGCTATATCTTCCCTATCGGCAAGAGGTCCTCCAGTGTTTCGCCGAAGTCAAGGATGTCTTCGCTATCGGAAAGACATGAACTATCAGCCGTTCCTTATTCTTTTATCCCGATGGCCAAGTTCTCACCGATAACTCTTTAGTGGTTCGTTGCTTATCGGCAACACCTCATACTATTGGACCACAAGAAATTTCTTAGGCCGATATACTCCGTCACTCCGATGACCAATCTTCATTGGCCAGACTTCCTCCTTCGGCGAAACTTCTTCCACCTATGCCGACACCTTGTCTCTCGCCGATATCGTCAGGCACATCGGCCAGATCCTCCGCTTCGGTGAGACTCCAGTTCGCAGCCCTGTAGGTTCATCTCATTCCGATGAGTCTCTATCGGCGAGACTCTAACAGTCGCCGTGACTTCTTCGGCTTCCCCCGACGAGGTTCCTCACGCCGATACTCTTTATCGGCGATACTCCGAGGATGTCTCACCAATCGGTGAAACTGTATACCGTCGGCTAAGTGTATTCTCCTTAGCCCGATATCATTTCTCTCACCGATGTGAATAGCAATGGTATGTGTCTCCGACACTATACCAATCTTCGACAAGACGGAGAGCCTTTCATGCCGATGGATTTCCAACTGTTCTGAGACGCCGAACTAGAATTCCTTTCGACCGAACAATGGAATTTGGCCGTTTCATATATCAAGCCCTCGATCACTTGTAGCAATCTGATCCCACATCAAAACTATCCAATTTCACTCCGATTTCCCGACTAGCCACATGACGATGTCTAGTCGAACTTGACTGAGTTTGCTGGCTTCCTGGGTAAGAATTCAACAACAACAAACGTGAAAAGTCTTTCCCCCATCACACTAATACTATACAGGACTTCAGTGGATAGAGGAAAGGTCCTCCATGTATGAATCAAAACCCTACTCCTAGGTTACGAACCAGCCACTGTGGAACAGTGGGTTTTACACCGTCTGCACACTACAGAGTCACTATGGATTGACAGATAACATCCGGTTAGGGTTCCAATTACAAAATCAGGATACAGATATCAAATCACTAAGAACAACCAAGTAAATCAACACAGATCATACCCAGAACTCTCTTTATTCAGTTATCAAAAAGAACTTGTTGTAATACACACTTCTCTCTCTGCCTCCATGTGACATACAACCTGCCTCTAAAGAAGATGTAGAGACAGCAGTTATCCCCGCCAACCGTGCAAACTGATTTTCAAATCAGTTAGCCATTGGTTTACCCTTCATACAAGCAAAACTACATGTGTGCCTTGCACAATTACATTCATGGGACCAAATTGATCCTTATTACAAAATGAAATGGCTTAAGAGCCTTATGAGAAAACAAAAGAAAAGATGACCCTGCACTACAGAGAATGTGCTCCTGCACCATACTCCCCCTGCAGGAAAAACTCAAGTCCCTTGAGTTGCTAACTGCTGAAGTGTCTTCCCATGCTTGAGAATATCTGCTTCACTCATCCAGGTTGCCTCTAAATCTGGAAGATCCTGCCACTTGACCAAGTAGTCTTTGTATACCCCTTTTCTTGTCTTCTTGACAATTTTGGAATCCAAAATGCATTCCAATTGCAAAGGCTTACTTGGAGGTAAATCTCTGATCCAGTCTTCATCTTCAATCACAGCATCTGAGCCATCTTCAGCATGTAATGGAGGGCTAAAAGGGAACAGGTCTGCAACATTGAAAATGGGAGAGATACCAAGGCCAGATGGTAATTCTATCTCATATGCATTTGGACCAAATTTATGCACTACCTTACAAGGTCCTATCTTCTTCATCAACAATTTGGTTGGTTGCCCCTTAGGTAATCTTTCCTTTCTGAGGTAGGCCATCACCAAATCTCCTACCTTGAAGTGTACCTCCCTTCGCTTCAGATCTGCCCTATCCTTGTACTTGGAGACAGTTTTCTCCAACTGAAGCTTGACCTAATCATGTACTATTTTCATGGTAGCAGCAAAGTCTTCTCCTAGAGCACTCCTTTGATCCCATCCTTGGAGGTCTTTGAGTTCAAGTGGTCCTCTTCGGTGGAAACCATAAACTATTTCAAAAGGGCTTTTCCCAGTACTTCTGTTTCTTGAATCATTATAAGCATATTCAACTTGACTGATCACTAAATCCCATGCCAATCCATGCTGTTTGGTAAGGCATCTCAAAAGGTTTCCCAAGGACCTATTAACAACCTCAGTCTGACCATCAGTCTGGGGATGGTAGGCTGATGAGAAAGACAACTGTGTGCCCAATTTTCTCCATAGGGTCCTCCAAAAATGACCAACAAATTTGGAGTCTCTATCAGTAACAATTGATAGGGGTAAACCATGAATTCTGACCACCTCTCTGAAAAAGAGACCAGCAATATGAGATGCATCATTTGTGCATTTGCATGGCAAAAAATGAGCCATCTTACTGAATCTATCGACAATGACAAAAACACTGTCTACACCCCTTGCTGTCCTAGGAAGACCAAGCACAAAGTCCATACTAATGCTTTCCCAAGGTCTGGTGGGAATGGGTAGTGGTTGGTACAAACTAGTATTAGAAGACATACCTTTGGCCTTTTGACATATGGTACAGCTTGCAACATATCTCCTTACATCTGTCTGTACCTTGGGCCAATAATAGAACCTGGTGACTTGTTCCAAAGTCTTGTCCAACCCAAAATGTCCTCCTAAGGCTCCATTGTGCTTCTCCTTGATGATATTGTCCCTCATTGAACATTTAGGAACACACAACAAACTACCTTTAAATAGGAGTCCTTCTTGCAGCACAAAATCAGAATACTCACCATGAAAAGTGTTAGCCAAACTTGCACACACTTCATAGGTAGCCTTGAAATCTGCATCATCCTTGTACAACTCCTTCAGACATTCTAGACCCATATGTTCCATTTGTACTTCCTGTATGACCAGTACCCTTCTACTCAAAGCATTTGCCACTTTGTTGGCAACACCTTTCTTATGCTTAATAGTGAAGGTATAGGCCTGCAATTGTTCCATCCACTTGACGTGCCTATGATTCAACTTTTCTTGACTATTTAGGAAGCTAAGAGCATGATTGTCAGTAAAAACAATGAACTCTTTTGGAAGTAAATAATGTCTCCATTTTTTCAGAGCTTGCACCATTGCATACAACTATAGGTCATAGGTAGAATACCTCTGTTTGGCCTCATTCAACTTCTCTGAAAAGAATGCTACTAGATGTCCTTCCTGACTAAGAACATCACCTATAGCCTGTTGGCTTGCATCACATTCCACAACAAATACTTTGTCGAAATCAGGGAGTACCAACGTAGGTAACTCGGCTACTTTCTGTTTCAACAGTTCAAAACTATCATCTGCTTGTTTTGTCCATTGAAATTTACAATTCACTCCACCCTTGATGGTATTGAGAATAGGAGCACTTATGTGACTGAACCCTTTAATGAACTTCCTGTAAAAAGTTGCCAAACCATGAAAACTTCGTACATCTCCTACTGTCTTAGGAGTAGGCCAATTGAGAATAGCCTCAACTTTTGTAGGATCCATTTTCAAACAGCCATTGGAAATCACAAATCCAAGATACACTAGTTCAGTTTTCATAAAATCACATTTATCCAAGTTGATCATCAACTTACTCTCATGCAATTTCTTTAACACCTGTCCAAGATGCTTCACATGCTCTTCTTTGGTCCTGCTGAAAATCAATATGTCATCAAGATAAACAATAACAATTTGCCAATAAATTCTACAAGTACCTCATTCATCAACCGCATGAATGTGCTTGGAGCATTACTGAGTCCAAATGGCATGACAAGCCACTCATAGAGACCTTCATTTGTTTTGAAAGCAGTCTTCCATTCATCTCCCTGCCTTATTTTGATCTGGTGATAACCAGATTTCAAATCAATCTTGGAATAGTAACATGAACCACCAAGATAGTCCAACAGATCCTCAATTCTTGGCATAAGAAATCTATACCTTATGGTGATCTTATTGATAGCCCTTGAATCAGTGCATAATCTCCATTTGCCATCTTTCTTAGGAGCAAGTACACTAGGGACTGCACATGGACTAAGACTTTTCCTAATCAAACCTTTTTCCAAAAGTTCTTGAATCTGTCTACCTACTTCTTCATTCTACTGTGGTGTCAACTTGTAGGCAGCTTTGTTGGGTAATGTGGCTCCAGGAATCAAGTCAATCTGATGACTTATGTCCCTCATAGGTGGTAAGGAGTTAGGAGTATCCTCTACCACAAGATCTTGGTACTTATCTAGTAATTGTTGCACTTCCAATGGAATCTCCTTCTGTTGTTTGCTTTGTTGATTGGATACAGGCTTCATCATCAGTGCATACCCTTGGGTATTCTCCTCCTTCATGAGTTGTAGGAACTCTTTGCCACTCACTAACATGACACTGTTGTCATTACTCTTCTCTCCAACCTGCTCTGGTAAGGGATCCATCTGAAACTTCTTACCATTCTTGGTGATCATATATGTATTCTTTTCACCATCATGCTGTGCCTTCACATCATACTGCCAAGGTCGTCCAAGAAGAAGGTGACAAGCATCCATAGGAATAATTTCACATAGCACCTTATCCCTATAATCACCTAGTTCAAACTCTACCCAAGTTTGTTCTTCCACCAAATAGTTCTGATTCTTATTCAACCAAGATATTTTGTGAGGATTAAGATGGGGTAATCTTTTCAGTTTACACTTTTCTACCATTTTAGTAGACACTACATTTTCAGTAGAACCTGAATCAACAATGATTTTACAGAGCTTACCATATGCTATTCCTTGGGTTCTTAAGAGATTCTTCCTTTGTGGGGGCTCCTACTTCAATGGCATCTTCACGAGGGTCCTCTTAATCATCATATTCTCTCCTTCAAGCACTGGTGCAGCACTACCAATTGGTGAGTTTACACTCTGACAATCATCCTCCTGCAATAGTTGGTTCCTTCTCCCACCATCATGAGAGCTAGATGCCTTCTCAGGGCACTTACTTGCAGTGTGGCCTACTTGATTGCAGTTGTAACATCTTCCAGTGAAGACTCCACGTCCTCTGCCTGCACCACCACCTCTTCCTCTGCCATTAGGTCTTCTCCAACCTCTGAAACCACCACCTTTTTGTTCTGTATCAGAACGTGATTCTTGTTGACTTGAACTTTCACCTTTGTTTGGCTATCCTCTGCCAAAACTACCTCTTCCTCTATTGTTCCCGCCACCTCTTCCTCTGTTATTTTGATCACCTCTCCTTTTCAGTTTATCTTCTGCCCTAGAGGCTAACTGAAAACATTCATCCACAGTCTTGGGAACCACCATCCTAAACTCATCCTGTATATTGTACCTCAGTCCATCCAGGTATCTGGCCACCATCTCTTTCTCTTCTTCTCTGTGATTGGCTCTCATGCTCAATCTGTGGAATTCTTCAGTGTATGTAGCCACGTCCATATCTTTCTGCCTAAGATGATTAAACTTTCTGATAATCTGCAGATCATAATCACATGGTAGAAATTTGGCTCTCAGCATGGCCACCATTCTGCTCCACTTGGTGATTGGACTCTTTCCAACCTTCTCCCTTTCACATTTGAGTGTAGTTCCACCAAACCAATGCAGAACCTCTCAGTCTGGTCTTCGCAAACTTTACTTTCTTACTGTCACTATACTCTTTGAAGTCAAAGTAATTACTTATGGCTTCAATCCAGTCCACAAGAGTATCTCCATCCAGTTTCCCATTGAACGTGGGAACATCCATTTTCGGATCACCACTATCTCCATGACCCTTGAGTGCATTCAGAAATGCCTTTTGATCAGCAGTCATACCTTCTCCTTGAGGATTCTCCCCAGTTTCTCCTTCTTCATCCTCTTCTGACTCAGAAGTGCTTCCATCCTTCTCTTTGGATCTTTCTTCCTTCAGTCTCTCTTCGAGCATTTCTTCCACCATCTTCTGGATGGCTGCTTTGCTCATCGTCTTGGAGGCATTGTGCTAGCCTCTGTTTCTATCTCCAATTCTTCATCTGACATACACGGCTGTGATTCAGAATATTGGCTCTGATACCAATTTGATGCAGAGTGCCAGCAGAAGCGAATGAAGATTTGCTATATCTTCCCTATCAGCAAGAGGTCCTCCAGTGTTTCGCTGAAGTCAAGGATGTCTTCGCTATCGGAAAGACATGAACTATCGGCCGTTCCTTATTCTTTTATCCCGATGGCCAAGTTCTCACCGATAACTCCTTAGTGGTTCGTTGCTTATCGGCAACACCTCATACTATCGGACCACGAGAAATTTCTTAGGCCGATATACTCCGTCACTCCGATGACCAATCTTCGTCGGCCAGACTTCCTCCTTCGGCGAAACTTCTTCCACCTACGCTGACACCTTGTCTCTCGCCAATATCGTCAGGCACATCGGCCAGATCCTCCGCTTCGGTGAGACTCCAGTTCGCAGCCCCATAGGTTCATCTCATTCCGATGAGTCTCTATCGGTGAGACTCTAACAGTCACTGTGACTTCTTCGGCTTCCCCCGACGAGGTTCCTCACGCCGATACTCTTTATCGGCGATACTCCGAGGATGTCTCACCGATCGGTGAAACTGTATACCGTCGGCTAAGTGTATTCTCCTTAGCCCGATATCGTTTCTCTCACCGATGCGAATAGCAATGGTATGTGTCTCCGACACTATACCAATCTTCGACAAGACGGAGAGCCTTTCACGCTGATGGATTTCCAACTGTTCTGAGACGCCGAACTAGAATTCCTTTCGACCGAATAATGGAATTTGGCCGTTTCATATATCAAGCCCTCGATCACTTGTAGCAATCTGATCCCACATCAAAACTATCCAATTTCACTCCGATTTCCTGACTAGCCACATGATGATGTCTAGTCGAACTTGACTGAGTTCGCTGGCTTCCTGGGTAAGAATTCAACAACAACAAACGTGAAAAGTCTTTCCCCCATCACACTGATACTATACAGGACTTCAGTGGACAGAGGAAAGGGCCTCCATGTATGAATCAAAACCCTACTCCTAGGTTACGAACCAGCCACTGTGGAACCGTGGGTTTTACACCGTCTGCACACTACAGAGTCACTATGGATTGACAGATAACATCCAGTTAGGGTTCCAATTACAAAATCAGGATACAGATATCAAATCACTAAGAACAACCAAGTAAATCAACACAGATCATACCCAGAACTCTCTTTATTTAGTTATCAAAAAGAACTTGTTGTAATACACACTTCTCTCTCTGCCTCCGTGTGACATACAACCTGCCTCTAAAGAAGATGTAGAGACAGCAGTTATCCCCGCCAACCGTGCAAACTGATTTTCAAATCAATTGGCCGTTGGTTTACCCTTCATACAAGCAAAACTACATGTGTGCCTTGCACAATTACATTCATGGGACCAAATTGATCCTTATTACAAAATGAAATGGCTTAAGAGCCTTATGAGAAAACAAAAGAAAAGATGACCCTGCACTACAGAGAATGTGCTCCTGCACCACTCAAAAGGATTTCGTATGCAGAAGTTATGTGCAGTCAAATGTTTGGTAAAACAGGCGAATCATGTGTTCAAAAAGGTGAAAATTTTATTGTCTCAAATGTAAGCAAAAATGATGCCAAGTCGAAGAACTCATCGCCACTATACCGATGCCGCTCATTTCACCTTGATTGGAGCTCGTACAAACAAGATATGGCCGATCAAAGTTGAGGGTTGACCATGCTGACTAGACAGTACAATGATGATGTCATCATGCTGAAATGGCAGACACAGTGCCATTTATCGGCATGACAGGTCCAGATGTTGACACATGGCAGATGGAAGCATCTGACTCAACAGATGACGTGGCAGGTCAGAAGATGTGGACCAATCCAGCGTGAGACGTGTCATTGACGGATGAATGAGCGAATGCCACATGGCCTAATGATTGGGTGCCACGTGGCACATGTGGCAATTTGCTTTTTACAACATTGGTTTGTGCAGCTCAAACCATTGACCTCATGTTTCCTATTTTCACTCTCCACCAATATACCAAATGGCTTTCATTGCTACATATACATGCCTCCTTTCTATTTAAAGAATGATAATAGAAACAAATCCCTATAAAAGGGGGTCGAGTGGCTTGAACCCCCAATGGGGAGGAATGATCTAGGTGGATCCAGAAGACCTAAAAATCTTGTAGTCTCAAAACCTGATGGAATTAGTATCATTGGAAATAGGTTGCTGACACGATCCTAACGCAAATTGAACTGGCTCAAAATGAGTTCGTATGTAGAAGTTATGTGCAGTCAAGGGTTTGGTCAAATAGGCAAATCAGGTATTTGAAAAGGTGAAAAATTGATTGTCTCAAATCCAAACAAAAATGATGCCAAGTTGAAGAGCTTGTCACCATGATTCTGATGACGCTCGTTTTGCCTCGATCGAAGCTTGTACGAGAAGGATATGGCTAGTCAAAGTTGAGGGTTGACCATATTGACTAGACAATACAATGATGATGTCAGCATGCTGACATGATAGATACAGTGGCAGTTGTTGACGTGGCAAGTCCAGAGGTTGATAGATGACAGATGGCGGCATCTGAGTCGCAGATGGCGGCATCTGATGATGTGGACTAATCCTGCGTGACACGTGTCACTGACGGATGAATGAGGTAATGCCACATGGCCCAATGATTGGATGCCACATGGTACATGTGACGGTTTGATTGTTAAAATATTGGTTTTAAGGCCAAGCGGGGAAGAATAATCCAGGTGGATCTAGAAGACTGAAAAATTTTGTAGTCTGAGAAAATGATAGAATCAACATCATTTGAAAGAGGTTACTGACATGATCCTAATGCAATTTGAATGGACTCAAAAGGAGTTCGTATGCAGAAGTTATGTGCACTCAAAGGTTCGGTTAAAGAGGCGAATCAGGTGTTCAAAAAGGTGAAAAAGTGATTGTCTCAAATCCAAGAAAAAGTGATGCCAAGTCGAATAGCTCGTCAATACAATGATGACGTCAGTAAATTGAGGGTTGACCATGCTGACTAGATAGTACAATGATGACATCAGCATGGTGACATGGCAGACACAATACTACTTGTTGACGTGGCATGTCCAGAGTTTGACACGTGGCAGATGGCGGCATCTGAGTTGGCAGATGACATGGCAGGTCTGAAGATGTGGACCAATCCAGCGTGACACGTGTCACTGACGGAAGAATGAGGTAATGTCACGTGGCCAAATGATTGGGTGCCATGATTGTTAAAAGGTTGGTTTGTGGGGGTCAAACTCCTGTCATCCTGCTTGCTATTTTCACTCTCCAGCAATATACCAAGTGGCTTTCTTTGCTACATATACAGGCCTCCTTTCTATTTAAAGAATGATAATAGAAACGAATCCCTATAAAAGGGGGTCGGTGGTTTGAACCCCGAGTGGGGAATAATGATCAAGATGGAATCAACATCATTAGAAAGATGTCACTGACATGATCCTGATGCAACTTGAATGGGTTCAAAAGGTTCAGTCAAATAGGTGAATCAGGCATTCAAAAAAGTGAAAATTTGATTGTCTCAAATCTAAGCAAAAATGATGCCTAGTCAAAGAGCTCGTCGCCATGATTTCGACGCTGCTCATTTCACCTCGATCGAAGCTCGTACGAGCTAGATATGGACAGTCAAAGTTGAGGGTTAACCATGTCGACTAGACAGTACAATGATGACATCAGCATGCTGACATGTCAAACATAGTGGCAATTTTGGACGTGGTAGGTCTAGAGGTTCACACGTGCTAGATGACCTCATCTGAGTCAGCAAATGACTTGGCAGGTCTGAAGATGTGGACCAATCAATTGTGACACTTGTCACTGACGGACGAATGAGGTAATGCTATGTGGCCTAATGATTGGGTGACACGTGGCACAAGTGGCGGTTTGATTGTTAAAAGGTTAGTTTCTATGGTTGAACCTTATTATTTTCACTCTCCACCAATATACCAAGTGGCTTTCTTTGCTACATATACGGGCTTCATTTCTATTTAAAACATAATAATATAAACGAATCCCTATAAAAGGGGGTCGGGTGGTTTGAACCCCCAGTGGGAAGGAATGATCTAAATGGATCCAGAAGACCTAAAAATTTTGTAGTCTCAGAACTTGAAGAAATTAGCGTCATTAGAAAGAGGTCGCTGGCACGATCCTGATGCAACTTGAAGGGGCTCAAAAGGAGATCGTATGCAGAAGATATGTGCAGTCAAAGGTTCAGTCAAATAGGTCAATTATGTGTTCAAAAAGGTGAAAATTTTATTGTGTGAAATCTAAGAAAAAATGATGCCAAGTCAAACATCTCGTCACCACGATTCCGACACTACTCGTTTCGCCTTGATCGGAGCTCGTACGAGCAAGATATGGCCGGTCAAAGTTGAGGGTTGACCATGCTGACTAGATAGTATAATGATGACATCATCATGCTAACATGGTAGACACAGTGGCAGTTGTTGGTGTGGCAGGTCCAGATGTTGACACGTGGCAGGTGGCGGCATATGACTCAATAGATGACGTGGCAGGTCTAAAATGTGGACCAATCCAGCGTGACACATGTCATTGACGGACGAATGAGTGAATGCCACGTGGCCCAATGATTGGGTGCCACATAACACATGTGGCGATTTGCTTGTTAAAAGGTTGGTTGATCTAGAAGACCTAAAAATATTGGAGTCTCAGAACCTGACGGAATCAACATCATTGGAAAGAGGTTGCTGACACGATCTTAACGCAAATTGAACGGGCTAAAAGGAGTTCTTATGCAGAAGTTATGTGCAGTCAAAGGTTTGGTAAAACAGGTGAATCAGGGGTTTGAAAAGGTGAAAAATTGATTGTCTCAAATCCAAGAAAAAATGATACCAAGTCGAAGAGCTCATCGCCCGACTCTGACATTGCTCGTTTCACCTCGATCAGATCTTGTACATGCAAGATATGGCTAGTCAAAGTTGAGGTTTGACCATGCCAACTAGATAGTACAATGATGATGTGAGCATGCTAACATGGAAGACACAGTGGCAGTTGTTGACGTGGCAGATGCAGAGTTTGACACATCGAAGATGGCAGCATCTGAGTCAGTAGATGACGTGGCAGGTCTGAAGATGTGGACAAATCCAGCATGACACGTGTCACTAACAAACGAATAAGGTAATGCCACGTGGTCCAATGATTGGGTGGCACATGGCACATGTGGCAATTTGATTCTTAAAAGGATGGTTTGTGGGCATGTATCCTTTGACCTCTTGCTTGCTTTTTTCACTCTCCACCAATATACCAAGCGGCTTTCTTTGCTACATATATAGGCCCAATGATAATAGAAACGAATCCCTATAAAAGGGGATCAGGTGGTTTGAACCCCTAGTGGGGAGGATGATCCAAGTGAACTAAAAATTTTGGAGTCTTAGAACCTGACAGAATAAGCATCATTGGAAAGAGGTCACTGACACGATCCTGACGCAACTTGAATGGGCTCAAAAGGAGTTTGTATGCATAAGATATGTGCAGTCAAATGTTTAGTCAAATAGATGAATCAGGCATTCAAAAGGGTGAAAATAATTGTCTCAAATACAAGAAACAATGATGCCAAGTCGAAGAGCTCATTGCCATAATTCTAACGATGCTCGTTTTTCCTCGATCGGAGCTCGTACGAACAAGATATGGTTGGTTAAAGTTGAGTGTTGACCATGCTGACTAGACAATAAAATGATGACGTCAGCATGCTGACATGGCAGACACAGTGGCAGTTGGTGATTTGGTAGGTCAAGAGGTTGACACATGGCAAATGGTTGTATCTGAGTCAACATATGACATGGCAGGTCTGATGACGTGCACCAATCTAGTGCAACACGTGTCACTGATGGATGAATGAGGTAATGCCACATGGCCAGGGTGCCACGTGGCACATGTGGAGGTTTGATTGTCAAAAGATTGGTTTGTGGGGGTCGAACCCCTAACCTCCTACATGTTATTTTCACTCTCCACCAATAAATCAAGCAGCTTTCTTTGCTACATATACGGGCCTCCTTTCTATTTAAAGAATGATAATAGAAAGGAATCCCTATAAAAGGGGGTCAAGTGGTTTGAACCCCAAGTGGGGAGGAATGATCTAGGTGGATCCAGAAGATCAAAAAAATTTGCAGGCTGAGAACATGACGGAATCAACATCATTGCAAAAAGGTTGCTGACACGATCCTAACGCAACTTGAGCGGGCTCAAAAGGAGTTCGTATGAAAAAATTATGTGTTGTCAAATATTTGGTCGAACAGGCAAATCATGTGTTCGAAAAGGTGAAAAATTGATTGTCTCAAATCCAAGAAAAAATGATGCCAAGTCCAAGAGTTTGTCGTCACGATTTCGACATTGCTCATTTTACCTCGATTGGAGCTCATACGAGCAAGATATGGCCGGTCAAAGTTGAAGGTTGACCATGTTGACAAGATAGTACAATGATGACGTCAGCATGCTGATATGGCAGACACAGTGGTAGTTGTTGACGTGGCACGTCCAGATTTTGACACATGGTAGATGGCGACATCTGAGTCAGCAGATGATGTGGCAGGTCTGAAGATGTGGACCAATCCAGCGTGACACGTGCAACTGACAGAAGAATGAGGTAATGCCAAATGGCCTAAGATTGGGTGCCACATGGCACTTGTGGTGGTTTGATTGTTAAAAGGTTGGTTTGTAGGGGTCAAACCCCTAACCTCCTGCTTGGTATTTTCACTCTCCACCAATATACCAAGTGGCTTTCTTTGCTACATATATGGGCCTCCTTTCTATTTATAGAATGATAATAGAAATGAATCCCTATAAAAGGGGGTCGGGTGGTTTGAACCCGAAGTGGGGAATAATGATACAGAACCTGACAGAATAAATATCATTGGAAAGAGGTCACTAACACGATCCTGACACAATTTGAATGGGCTCAAAAGGAGTTCGTATGTAGAAGTTATGTGCAGTCAAAGGTTTGGTTAAACAGGTGAATTAGGCATTCAAAAAGGTAAAAATTTGATTGTCTCAAATCCAAGCAAAAATGATGCGAAGTCGAAGAGCTTGTCTCCACAATTTCGACGCCTCTCATTTCCCCTCGATCGAAGTTCATACGAGAAAGATATGGTCGGTCAAAGTTGAGGGTTGATCATGTCGACTAGACAGTACAATGATGACATCAACATGCTGACATGGAAGACACAGTGGCAGTTGTTGACATGCTAGGTCTAAAGGTTGACATGTCACAGATGGCAGCATCTGAGTCCACAGATGATGTGCCAAGTCTGAAGATGTGGACCAATCCAGTATGACACGTGTCACTAACGGATGAATGAGGTAATGCCATGTGGCCTAATGATTGGGTGCCACATGGCACATGTGGCGGTTTGATTGTTAAAAGGTTGGTTTGTGGGGTTGAACCTTACTATTTTAAATCTCCACCAATATACCAAGCAACTTTCTTTACTACATATACGGGCTTCCTTTCTATTTAAAGAATGATAATAGAAACGAATCCCTATAAAAGGGGGTCGGGTGGTTTGAACCCCTAGTGGGAAGGAATAATCTAAATGGACCCAGAAGACCTAAAAGTTTTGTAGTCTCAGAACCTACGGAATCAGCATCATTGGAAAGAGGTTGCTGGCAAGATCCTGACACAACTTGAACGATCTCAAAAGGAATTCGTATGCATAAGTTGTGTGCAGTCAAAAGTTTGATCAAACAGGTGAATCATGCGCTCAAAAAAGGTGAATAATTTATTGTCTCAAATCCAAGCAACAATGATGCCAAGTCGAAGAGCTCGTCGCCACGATTCTGATGCCACTCATTTCACCTTGATCGAAACTCGTACGAGCAAGATATGGACCGTTAAAGTTGAGGGTTGACCATGCTGACTAGATAATACAACGATGACATCATCATGCTAAGATGGCAGACACAGTGGCAATTGTTGGCATGGCAGGTCCAGATTTGGACCAATGCAGTGTGACATGTGTAACTGACGGATAAAAGAGCGAATGCCATGTGGCCCAATGATTGGGTGCCACGTGGCACATGTGGCGATTTGCTTGTTAAAAGGTTGGTTTATGGGGGTCGAACCCTTGACCTCCTGCTTCCTATTTTCACTCTCCACCAACATATCAAGCGGCTTTCATTGCTGCATATATGGGCCTCCTTTCTATTTAAAGAATGATAAGAGAAACAAATCCCTATAAAAGGGGGTCGGGTGGTTTGAACCCTTAGTAGGGAGGAATGATCTAGGTGGATCTAGAAGACCTAAAAATCTTGCAGTCTTCGAACCTGCCAAAATCAGCATCATTGCAAAGAGGTCGGTGACACAATCCTAAGGCAACTTGAACAGGCTCAAAAGGAGGTCGTATGCAGAAGTTATGTTTTGTCAAACAGGCGAATCAGGCATTTGAAAAGGTGAAAAATTGAATGTCTTAAATCCAAGCAAAAATGATGCCAAGTTGAAGAGCTTGTCGCCATGATTTTGACGCTGCTCGTTTCACCCCGATCAGAGCTCGTATGAGCAAGATGTCATTGGTCAAAGTTGAGGATTGACCATGCCGACTAGATAGTACAATGATGACGTCAACATGCTGACATGGTAGACACAGTGGCAGTTGTTGATGTGGTAGATCCAAAGTTTGACAGGTGGTAGATGGCATCATCTGAGTCAGTAGATGACGTGGCAGGTATGAAGATGTGGACCAATCCAACATGACACATGTCACTAACAGATGATTGAGGTAATGCCACGTGGCCCAATGATTGGGTGTCACGTGGCACATGTGGAGGTGTGATTGTAAAAATGTTGGTTTCTGGGGGTCGAACCCCTGACCTTCTGCTTGCTTTATTCACTCTCCACTAATATACCAAGTGACTTTCTTTACTACATATACGGGCCTCCTTTCTATTTAATGAATGATAATAGAAATGAATCCCTATAAAAGGGGGTCGGGTGGTTTGAACCCCAAGTGGGGATGAATGATCCAGGTGGATACAGAAGAACTAAAAATTTTGTAGTCTTAGAACCTGACGGAATCAGCATCATTGGAAAGAGGTCGCTGACAGAATCCTGACACAACTTGAATGGGCATAAAATGAGCTCGTATGCAGAAGTTATGTGCAGTCAAAAGTTTGGTCAAACAGGTGAATCATGCATTCAAAAAGGTTAAAAAGTTATTATCTCAAATCTAAGAAAAAATGATGCCAAGTCGAAGAGCTCGTCACCACAATTCCAACACTACTCACTTCGCCTCGATCGGAGCTCGTACGAGCAAGATATGGCCGGTCAAAGTTGAGGGTTGACCATGCTAACTGGATAATACAATAATGACATTAGCATGCTGACATGGCAGACACAGTGGTAGTTGTTGGTGTGGCAGACTGTGACATCTGACTCAACAGATGACTTGGCAGGTCTGAAGATGTGGACCAATCCAACCTAACATGTGTCACTCACGGACGAATGAGTGAATGCCACTTGGCCCAATGATTGGGTGCCAAGTGGTACATGTGGTGATTTGCTTTTTAAAAGGTTAGTTTTGGGGGTCGAACCCCTGATCTCCTGCTTCCTATTTTCACTCTCCACCAATATACGAAGCGGCGTTCATTGCTACATATACGGGCCTCCTTTCTATTTAAAGAATGATAATAGAAACAAATCCCTATAAAAGGGGGTTGGGTGGTTTGAACCCCTAGTGGGTAGAAATGATCTAGGTGGATTTAGCAGACCTAAAAATCTTGCAGTCTCAAAATTTAACGGAATTAACATCATTGGAAAGAGGTCGCTGACACGATCCTAACACAACTTGAATGGGCTCAAAAGGAGTTCATATGCAAAAGTTATGTGCAGTCAAAGGTTCAGTCAAAAAGGTGAATCAGGTGTTTGAAAAGGTGAAAAATTGATTGTCTCAAATCTAGGCAATAATGATGCCAAGTCGAAGAGATCGTCACCACAATTCTGACGCTGCTCGTTTCGGCTCAATTAGAGCTCGTATGAGCAAGATATGGCTGGTCAAAGTTGAAGGTTGACCATGCCTACTAGATAGTACAATGATCACGTCAACATCCTGACATGGTAGACATAGTGGCAATTATTGACGTGGAAGATCAGAGTTTGACACGTGGCAGATGGCGACATCTAAGTCAGCAAATGACGTGGCAGGTCTGAAGATGTGGACCAATCTAGCGTGACATGTGTCACTGACGGATGAATGAGTGAATGCCACGTGGCCCAATGATTGGGTGCCACGTGGCACATGTGACGATTTACTTGTTAAAAGGTTGGTTTGTGGTGGCCAACCCCTGACCTCATGCTTCCTATTTTCACTCTCCACCAATATACCAAGCAGCTTTCATTGCTACATATACGGGCCTCCTTTTTATTTAAAGATCGATAATAGAAACAAATCCCTATAAAAGGGGGTCAAGTAGATTGAACCCCCAATTGGGAGGAATGATCTTGGTGGATCCCGAAGACCTAAAAATCTTTCAGTCTCAGAACCTGATGGAATCAGCATCATTGGAAAGAGGACGCTTACACGATCCTAATGCAACTTGAACGGGCTCAAAAGGAGTTTGTATGCAGAAGTTATGTATAGTCAAAGGTTCGGTCAAATAGGCAAATCAGGCATTTGAAAAGGTGAAAAATTGATTGTCTCAAATCTAAACAAAAATGATGCCAAGTCGAAGAGCTCGTCGCCACAATTTTGACGCCACTTGTTTCACCTCGATCAGAGCTCGTACGAGCAAGATTTGGCTAGAAAAAGTTGAGGGTTGACCATGCCGACTAGATATTACAACGATGACATCAACATGTTGACATGGTAGACTCAGTGGCAGTTATTGAGGTGGTAGATCTAGAGTTTGACACGTGGCAGATGGTGGCATCTGAGTCAGTAGATGACGTGGCAAGTCTGAAGATGTGGACCAATCCAGCATGACACGTGTCACTGACGGATGAGTGAGGTAATGCCACGTGGCCCAATGATTGTGTGCCACATGGCACATGTGCCGATTTGATTGTTAAAAGGTTGGTTTGTGGGGATCGAACCCCTAACCTCATGCTTGCTTTTTTCACTCTCCACCAACATACCAAGCGTCTTTCTTTGCTACATTTATGGGCCTCATTTCTATTTAAAAAATGATAATAGAAACGAATCCCTATAAAAGGGGGTCAGGTGGCTTGAACCCCAAGTGAGGAGGAATGATCGAGGTGGATCCAGAAGACAGAAAAATTTTGCAGTATGATAACATGATGGAATCCACATTATTGGAAAGAGGTTGTTGACACAATCCTAACACAACTTGAACGGGCTCAAAAGGAGTTCATATGTAGAAGTTATGTGCAGTCAAATGTTCGGTCAAATAGACGAATCAAGCATTCAAAAAGGTAAAAAATTGATTGTCTCAAATCCAACTAAAAATGTTGTCAAATCGAAGAGCTTATCGTCATGATTTCGATGCCACTCGTTTCACCACGATCGGAGTTCATACGAGGAAGATATGGCCAGTCAAAGTTGAGGGTTGACCATACTGATTAGACAATACAATGATGATGTCAGCATGCTGACATGGCAGACACTGTGGTAGTTGTTGATGTGGTAGGTCCAGAGTTTGACATGTGGTAGATGGCTGCATTTGAGTCTACAGATGATGTGGCAGGTCTGAAGATGTGGACCAATCCAGCTTGACACATGTCACTGACAGAAGAATGAGGTAATCCATGTGGCCCAATGATTGGGTGCCACATGGCACATGTGGCGATTTGATTGTTAAAAAGTTGGTTTGTGGGGGTCAAACCCCTGAGCTCCTGCTTGTTATTTTCACTCTCCACCAATATACCAAGTGGTTTCTTTGCTACATATACGAGCCTCCTTTCTATTTAAAGAATGATAATAAAAATGAATCCCTATAAAAGGGGGTCGGGTGGTTTGAACCCCCAGTGGGGAATAATGATTCAGATGGATACAGAAGAACTAAAAATTTTGTAGTCTCAGAACCTGACAGAATCAACATCATTGGAAAGAGGCCGGTGACACGATCTTGACGCAACTTGAATAGGCTCAAAAGTAGTTCATATGTAGAAGTTATGTGCAATCAAAGGTTCAGTCAAACAGGTGAATCAAGCATTCAAAAAGGTGAAAAATTGATTGTCTCAAATCTAAGCAAAAATAATGCCAAGTTGAAGAGCTCGTTGGCTCGATTTTGACATCACTCATTTGTCCTCGATCGGAGTTCGTACAAGCAAGATATGGCCAGTCAAAGTTGAAGGTTGACCTTGTCAACTATATAGTACAATGATGATATTAGCATACTGGCATGGCAAACACAGTGGCAATTGTTGACGTGGTAGGTCTAGAGGTTGACATGTGGCAGATGGCGGCATCTGAGTCAACAGATGATGTGGCAGGTCTGAAGATGTGGACTAATCTAGCATGACACGTGTCACTGACAGACAATTGAGGTAGAGCTATGTGGCCTAATGATTGGGTGCCACGTGACACATGTGTCAGTTTGATTGTTAAAAGTTTATTTTGTGGGGTCGAACCTTACTATTTTTAGTCTCCACAAATATACCAAGCGGCTTTCTTTCCTACATATACAAGCTTCCTTTATATTTAAAGAATGATAATAGAAACGAATCCCTATAAAACGGGTCGGGTGGTTTGAGCCCCCAGTGGGAAGGAATGATCTAAATGGATCTAGAAGACCTAAAATTTTTGCAATCTCAGAACCTAACAGAATCAACGTCATTGGAAAGAGGTTGCTGGCATAATCCTGATGTAACTTGAACGGGCTCAAAAGGAGTTCGTATGTAGAAGTTATGTGCAATCAAAAGTTCGGTCAAACAGGTGAATCATGCTTTCAAAAAAGTGAAAAATTTATTGTCTTAAATCTAAAAAATGATAGCAAGTCGAAGAGCTTGTCGCCACGATTCGAACGCCGCTCGTTTCACTTTGGTCGGAGCTCATACGAGCAAGATATGGTCAGTCAAAGTTGAGGGTTGACCATGCTGACTAGACAGTACAATGATGACATCATCATGCTGACATGATAGACACAGTGGCAATTGTTGGCGTAGCAGGTCCAGATGTTGACACATGGCAGATGGCAGCATCTGACTCAACAGATGACGTGGTAGGTCTGAAGATGTGGAGCAATCCAGCGTGACACGTGTCACTGACAGATGAATGAGAGAATGTCACATTACCCAATGATTGGGTGTCACGTGGCACATGTGACGATTTGCTTGTTAAAAGTTTGGTTTGTGGGGGTCGAACCCCTGGCCTCTAGCTTCCTATTTTCACTCTCCACCAATATACCAAGCGTCTTTCATTGCTACATATACGGGCCTCCTTTCTATTTAAAGAATGATAATATCAACAAATCCCTATAAAAGGGGGTCGGGTGGTTTGAATCCCTAGTGGGGAGAAATGATCTAGGTGGATCCAGAAGACCTAAAAATCTTGCAGTCTCAAAATTTATCTGAATCAACATCATTGGAAAGAGGTCGCTGACACGATTCTAATGCAACTTGAATGGGCTCAAAAGGAGTTCATATGCAGAAGCTATGTGCAGTCAAAGGTTCAGTCAAACAGGCGAATCAGGCGTTTGAAAAGGTGAAAAATTGATTGACTCAAATCCAAACAAAAATTATGCCAAGTCAAAGAGCTCGTCACCATGATTCTGACGCTGCTCATTTCGCCTCGATCAGAGCTCGTACGAGCAAGATATGGCTGGTCAAAGTTGAAGGTTGACCATGCTGACTAGATAGTGTTGGTACCTGAATATGTATATCCAAGCCCCTTTTCAAAAATCCAAAAAATCCTGACACTCTTGGCCTCTGCAGTTGAAAAAATAAAAGAAATCAGTACAGGTGCAAGTGTCTTTGTATATACAAGGTGGTTTGTATATACATGCAGGTCAATTGTGCATGGGCGGGCCTATAAAGTCTCCATCGCCCTTTGAAAAAATGAGTTAGATGCATTTTTGAATGCATATCGGGCTTAGAATGTGCATATACAAAGGTGGAATATTCCTTGAGGATCCCCTGTTTGTATGTGAGATGGTTTGTATGTTTGACATACAAAGGTGGCGGACATACTTTCGCTACAGTGAAGGTGATCATCACTGAGACTATGTGTATCGGCGGCTGAGTTATGAATCTCGCCGATTGGCTGATGATGTATGCGAAGAAGGTCTTCGGTGTGACCAATGCTTATTGGCGGAGTGTTGTGTGGTCTCAACGATGATTGGTGTCTCCCTGATCGCATGGTGTTCGGCATATCTTGGGTTATCGGCCAAGCTGTGGAATGTCTGGCTGATTGTGGTGGTCTGTCCGATGGTGGTTTGTTATCGGTAAGAAGGTATGCATCGGCAGCCAAGCAAAATGTTTTCCCCATGGCCGATGCATATTCAAAGGAAAAATATACAAGGATGGAAGATACATTGCAGGCATATTTCAGAAAAGATTCCTTGTTTGTATGTGTATTCGCTTGTATGTTTGCACATACAAGCCAATATACAATGAAGAGACATACAACTCGGACGCGACGGAGGAGTTAAAATGTGACGAATAATATATGCCAATATACAAGCCTATGTGCATTAGTGGCTGTACAAAGTGGATTTCAAAGGTTGTTCTAATTTGCTTCACAGGTGTGTTGAGATCCGCCTTGTATGTACATTGTGATTGTATATGCGCATATACAAGGAAATATGCAGGAAAACAGGATACAAGCCGGACCCGAATTGAATTTCAATTTGTTCTAAATAGGTTTGGGTTCTGCCTTGTATATCAAACAGATGTATATGTATTTTGCATATACAAGGGATTTCTAAAGGGTAAATAGTGGCGATTGTATATGCATCCGTTCTTGCATATATAAGGGCAAAATGGCAAAATAGTGAATGGAAAAGTCAGCAATAGAGGAAAAAGCTTCCTACGTGGCACGATATCATTGGCTCTTGGCTTTTCTACAGGTTTTTGAGCCATTGGATCTCAGCGATGGGGAGAGATCAACGGCCTTGTTTTGAATGATTGACGAAGGAAGGACTTTCTATGTGTCTACACCAATTTGAGCGGGAAAGGCTTCATAAACAAGAGGAACTACAATGGCTGCGGGTAGCTAAGCATTAATGGCATTTTTCAGATGCATCGATGGATGAAATGACAGATGAACTACCAGATTTAAGAGAAAATCTTTAGGCGGCGGTGCAGATCCTGATTCCCACCTGCTCCTTCCTCTTTGTCCCTCTGCCGCATTTAATTTTGAGCACCATTTCTCATGCGCTATATCTGGCAAAATTTTGACTTGCCATGTAATTAATTTGATGAGTACACAGTCTTGGTATAAAGGCCAAACTGTGTTATTTATTGTGGTTGTTGAAGACTTGGGCATTTTTGTGTGAATAATGAAATACAGAGCATTTCATGTATGTTTTATCTCTGTGGAGTTTATGTGTTGCATCTGAGTTGTATCTTGCACATATGTTCAGTTTCAGTGTTAATGTTATATGAAAAATGCATTATTGCATGTGTTTATCTGTCTATCTCCTTTTGTTGTATGCATTTTCTTCTTTTGAATCTGGTTGCTAAGGGTTTCTCAGATTCTAGGGTATAGTCTTGCTATACCACATGCTTAATCTATAACTTCCATTCAAGGAGTGGATTAAATTGTTTTAGGTTAAAGTGTGGAGAAGATTGTATGTCAGCTGGGATATTCATAACCAGAGACAGTTAAATACCCATTCTTGGGTGATGTTTGTAAGGCGAGCATTAATCTAACCCCTTGAAATTCGAATGCCAGTTGCAAGCCACTCTCATGTATACGTCTATGCGACTCCTTTCCCTGAGATAGGCACCAGTCTGCCCTTGTGAAGTAGTTATGATCCAAACCCCCTGTCTTGCATCCAAACCATCAAACCAATCATTCCATATTTTCAACCTGTTAGTTGTAGGAGTAGGATTAGGAACCCCTGCATACTCTCATCCCTAACCTATCAAATATGTCCAAGAAAGTTGCCAACTTGTGATCTATCATTGAGATCTTAGTCCATGCTTGAGAGTATTCTGCCTGTTATTGTCTAGTTAAATCTTTATGTCATTGAATGAATCAAGGTCATATCTTTATCAAATAGGGATACCCCCCTTGGTGCGGCAGAACCAGAAGTGAAGGGGAGGCAACTCATGCAACCTCCCGTACTCTGTTGGCCGAATCTACCTATGCATTGGAGCTGGCAAACCCTCTACCAATTCGGAGAAAATTACCAACAGAATTGGTGACTCTGTTGAGGAGATCAATGTCATATCCATGAAAGTTTGAGTCTAAAGGATTGAAGAAGCAGATCTGGAGGTGTTTGTTACAGCAAAATCTGAAAAGTTATGTGTGTGGCTCTGCTGTGGGAGAACCTAGAAAGAAATCAATTTTCAGCCTCAACCTGTTTGAAGCTTATTCCTCTGCCAAGGAGGTGGCGACTCTGCATATAAAGAATCTGATAAGAGGACACCAGAGGTGTTGAATTTGCAGTTGCTACAACATATCCAGGTATTTTCATAAGTTTTGAAAGGTTCCCTATTTGGTGAATTAGCACTAGTCAAAAGGGAAATATTGGTGATTAGATTGCATACTTTTGTGAGGACTTAGTTTGCATTTCAAAAGAAGTATGTAATATTGTTTAAAAGACTCATTTGGAGGACTTTAGGAAAGCTAAAATAACAGTTTGTATTTTAAAGGCCTAAGGTCATTGTTGTAATTGAAAATCTGAGTTGAAAAGAGGGTTGCAAAAACATAATGATGTACTATTAGCCCATGCACCCTTGTGAGGTGTCAAATGCAACCATGTATAATAATCAGTCCCAACCATGTAATAAAAGAAGTTTCACCATTGATAGATATAAGCCCATAAATTTTGATGGCATTTGTGGCTACCCAAATGCTTTTCCATCTAAAATTAGAAAATATTTGCCCAAATTTAATGGTGCAAAGGATGAATCAGCTGAAAGACACTTACAACAGTTTATAAATGTTGTAGATGATTTTGAGATTGACCATGAAGATGTAGTTATGAGATTATTTGTTCAATCTCTAGATAAAGATGCAAAGGACTGGTTCTCCTATGTTCCAGCTTACTCTGTTGGCTCTTGGCATGATTTTAAATCTGGATTTCTAGAACAATATGGTGAAAGAATATCTGAATATGCAGTTATTAGTGATTTTATGTATATCCATATTGAAGAAAATGAGTTAATCCCAGCTTTTAACCTTAGATTTATGAAGGCATTGAATAGAATTCCAAAATGCATGAGACCAAATGATGCACTGTGCCTAGTTGTCTATTTGGGAGCTTTTGATAGGAAAATGAGCTATAGATTGAGGGACAAGGAGCCCACCACATTGTATCAGGCACATCAGTTTGCAATTGACATTGAAAATAATTGGAGGTATGGGATTCAAAAAGGGTATTTCTCTAAAAAAATTTGCTGCCCTAGGGCCACCAATGTTGATAAGGGATATAGTTTCAATGTTGGAGATGAATGTCAAAGTACTCACACCCCTGCTGTCCTAGTTTTTGCATCATTCCAAGTTGATGATGTTTCTGTTATAGAGGAGGATGTCCTATTTTTCCCAGTAAATGAAATTGACAACAAAAATTTCCCAAGTAATATTTGCATGCCAGTCCTAAACAAAGAGAATTCATGTTTAAATGATCCAGTTGTGTAAAGTTGTAATCATATGGATCAAGAGTCAATATTAGTTTCATTAGGAAGCATCAGAGGGCTGGAAAATGATGTAGACAGTTCAACTTCAGAGTGCATTGAAGTAGCAGAAGTTTTGTATGTGGGGCAATCAGATAAATCAGTTGATAGTGATGATATCCATGATTAGTTCATGGATCAGGTTTGTTCTTCTTATGACTATGGATTTAATGATAACAAAGAGCTAGATTGTCATGAAGAGGAAACATAGACTTTTGCAATTAGTGTAAATCCCCTTTATGATGAGCCTGTGGATGCATTTGATATTGTGAGTTATGACATTCATTGGTGTAGAATTAACCCTCTATTTGAAAATGATAATACTGATTTGCAAACTGTGGATGATAAATGCTTAGCATCAATTGTTTCAGACATGTGCAGTGATGGCAATGGGTGTGTAGATCAAGATTTATTTTCAATGTCAGTGAATGATATAAATGATATTGAGGGTCTCATATTTTCTGAGTGTTTTCAGTTTTTAGATCAGTTGGATGAGTGCCTGGTTATGTGTAACAATCACGTAAGTGATAAGGAATGCCAAGAGCAATATGATATACTATTTATGGAATATAACATACACATGTTACCTAATGCTAAAGAATATTATAATGTGTATGGTTATATGTCTGGTTGTAAGGTGCAGAGTGACAGAGGCAGTGACAGTGGCAAATTCATAAAAATGGTGAAGCATGTAATTGACCAGATCAACATGTGGGCAAATTGTTTTAATGTTTTCGGCCGTGGTTGGGATTATTCAGTTTGGAATTAGGCATTTGACAAGATAAAGTTGTGGTTCTTCCTTTTTGGCTGCCCGGGGCTGCCAAAATAATGTCTAAAAATTTAATTTGTGATTCAGGTTGGTGCAATGCTTGACTCTGTTGCCCAATGGATAAGGCCCAATCTGTGAAACCAGAGATTCTAAGGTCCTTGCCATGCTTGCAAGAGGCATGCGTCCCCAGACAGAGCCTGTTGGTACCTGAATATGTATATCTAGGCCCCTTTTCAAAAATCCAAAAAATTCTGACACTCTTGGCCTCTGCAGTTGAAAAAATAAAAGAAATCAGTATAGGTGCAAGTGTCTTTGTATATACAAGGTGGTTTGTATATTCATGCAAGTCAATTGTGCATGGGCAGGCCTATAAAGTCTCCATCGCCCTTTGAAAAAATGAGTTAGATGCATTTATGAATGCATATCGGGCTTAGAATGTGCATATACAAAGGTGGAATATTCCTTGAGGATCCCCTATTGGTATGTGAGATGGTGTGTATGTTTGACATACAAAGGTGGTGGACATACTTTTGCTACAGTGAAGGTGATCACCACTGAGAATATGTGTATCGGCGACTGAGTTATGAATCTCGCCGATTGGCTGATGATGTATGCGAAGAAGGTCTTCGATGTGACCAGTGCTTATCGGCGAAGTGTTGTGTAGTCTCAGCGATGATTGGTGTCTCCCCGATCTCATGGTGTTCGGCATATCTTGGGTTATGGGCCAAGCTGTGGAATGTCTGGCTGATTGTGGTAGTCTGTCCGATGGTGGTTTGTTATTGGCAAGAAGGTATGCATCAGCAGCCAAGCAAAATGTTTTCCCGATGGCTGATGCACATTCAAAGGAAAAATATACAAGGATGGAAGATACATTGCAGGAATATTCCAGAAAAGATTCCTTGTTTGTATGTGCATTCGCTTGTATGTTTGCACATACAAGCCAATATACAATGAAGAGACATACAACCTGGACGTGACAGAGGAGTTAAAATGTGATGAATAATATTTGAGGTCCGTAGGTTGTATAAAGCGCTTGTATATGCCAATATACAAGCCTATGTGCATTAGTGGCAGTACAAAGTAGATTTCAAAGGTTGTTCTAATTTGATTCACAGGTGTGTTGAGATCCGCCTTATATATACATTACAATTGTATATGCGCATATACAAGGAAATATGCAGGAAAACAGGATACAAGCCGGACCTGAATTGAATTTTAATTTGTTCTAAATAGGTTTGGGGTCCGCCTTGTATATCAAACAGATGTATATGCATTTTGCATATACAAGGGATTTTTGAAGGGTGAACAGTGGCAATTGTATATGCATCCGTTCTTGCACATATAAGGGCAAAATGGCAAAATAATGAATGGAAAAGTCAGCGATAGAGGAAAAACCTGCCTACGTGGCGTGATATCATTGGCTCTTGGCTTTTCTGCAGGTTTTTGAGCTGTTGGATCTCAGCAATGGGGGAGATCGATGGCCCTGTTTTGAATGCTTGACGAAGGAAGCACTTTCTGTGTGTCTGCACCAATTTGAGTGGGAAAGGCTTCATAGACAAGAGGAACTGCAATGGCTACGGTTAGCTAAGCATTAATGGCATTTTTCAGATGCATCGATGGATGAAATGACAGATGAACTACCAGATTTAAGAGAAAATCTTTAGGCGGCGGTGCAGATCCCGATTCCCACCTACTCCTTCCTCTTTGTCCCTCTACCGCATTCAATTTTGAGCGCCATTTCTCATGCGTTGTATCTGGCAAAATTTTGACTTGCCATGTAATTAATTTGATGAGTACATAGTTTTGGTATAAAGGCCAAACTGTGTTACTCATTGTGGTTGTTGAAGACTTGGGCATTTTTGTGTGAATAACGAAATACAGAGCATTTCATGTATGTTTTATCTCTGTGGAGTTTATGTGTTGTATCTGAGTTGTATCTTGCACATATGTTCAGTTTCAATGTTAATGTTATATGAAAAATGCATTATTGCATGTGTTTATCTGTCTGTCTCCATTTGTTGTATGCATTTTCTTCTTTTAAATCTGGTTGCTAAGGGTTTCTCAGATTCTAGGATATAGTCTTGCTGTACCACATGCTTAATCTATAACTTCCATTCAAGGAGTGGATTAAATTGTTTTAGGTTAAAGTGTGGAGAAGATTGTATGTCAGCTAGGATATTCATAACCAGAGACAGTTAAATACCCATTCTTGGGTGATGTTTGTAAGGCAAGCATTAATCTAACCCCTTGAAATTTGAATGCTAGTTGCAAGCCACTCTCATGTATACATCTATGCGACTCCTTGCCCTGAGATAGGCACCAGTCTACCCTTATGAAGTAGTTATGATCCAAACCCCCTGTCTTGCATCCAAACCATCAAACCAATCATTCCATATTTTCAACCTGTTAGTTGTAGGAGTAGGATTCGGAACCCCTACATACTCTCATCCCTAACCAGTCAGATATGTCCAAGAAAGTTGCCAATTTGTGATCTATCATTTAGATCTTGGTCCATGCGTGAGAGTATTCTACCTGTTACTGTCTAGTTAAATCTTTATGTTATTGAATGAATCAAGGTCATATCTTTATCAAATAGGGATACCCCCCTTGGTGCGGTAGAACTAGAAGTGAAGGGGTGGCAGCTCACGCAACCTCCCATACTCTGTTGGCCGAATCTGCCTGTGCATTGGAGCTGGAAAACCCTCTGTTGATTCAGAGAAAATTACCAACAGATAGTACAATGATGATGTCAGCATGTTGACATGGCAAACATAGTGGCAATTGTTGACATTGCAGATCCAGAGTTTGACGTGTGGCAGATGGTGGCATCTGAGTCAGCAGATAATGTGGTAGGTCTAAAGATGTGGACCAATCTAGCATGACATGTGTCACTGACAGATGAATAAGGTAATGCCACATGGCCCAATGATTGGGTACCACGGGACACATGTGGTTTTTTGATTTTTAAAATGTTAGTTTGTGGGGGTCGAACCCCTAACCTCCTGCTTACTTTTTTCACCCCCCACCAATATACCAAGTAGTTTTTTTTGCTACTATATGGGCCTCCTTTCTATTTAATGAATGATAATAGAAACAAATTCCTATAAAAGGGGGTTGGGTGGTTTGAACCCCCAATGGGGAGGAATGATCCAAGTGGATACAGAAGAACTAAAAAATTTGCTATCTTAGAACCTGACAAAATTAGCATCATTGGAAAGAGGTTGCTGACAAGATCCTGACGCAACTTGAACAGGCTCAAAAGGAGTTCGTATGTAGAAGTTATGTGCAGTCAAAGGTATGGTCAAATAGGTGAATCAAGTGTTCAAAAAGGTGAAAATTTGATCATCTCAAATCCAAGAAAAAATGATGTGAAGTCAAAGAGCCCATTGCCATGATTCTGAGGCCGCTTGTTTCACCTCGATTGGAGCTCGTACGAGCAAGATATGGCTAGTCAAAGTTTAGGGTTTACCATGTTAACTAGATAATACAATGATGACGTCAGCATGCTGACATGGCAGACACAGTGGCAATTGTTAACATGATAGGTCCAGAGGTTGACACATTACAGATGGCAGAATCTAAGTCAATAGATGACATGGCAGGTTTGATGATATGGATCAATCTAGCGTGACACGTGTCACTTATGGATGAATGAGGTAATGCCACGTGGCCCAATGATTGGGTGCCACATGGTACATGTGGAGGTTTGATTGTTAAAAGATTGGTTTGTGGGGGTCGAACCCCTGACCTCCTGCTTGCTATTTTCACTCTCCACCAATATACCAAGTGGCTTTCTTTGCTACATATACGAGCCTCCTTTCTATTTAAAGAATGATAATAGAAACGAATCCCTATAAAAGGGGTCAGGTGGTTTGAACCCCAAGTGGAGAGGAATGATATAGGTGGATCTAAAAGACCGTAAAATTTTGCAGTCTAACAACATGACGGAATCAACATCATTGGAAAGAGGGTGCTGACACGATCCTAATGCAACTTGAATGGGCTCAAAAGGAGCTCGTATGTAGAAGTTTTGTACAGTCAAAGGTTTGGTCAAACAGGTGAATCAGGAGTTCAAAAAGGTGGAAAATTGATTGTCTCAAATCTAAGTATTAATGATTCCAAGTCGAAGAGCTCGTCATCACAATTTTGACGCCGCTCGTTTCGCCTTGATTGGAGCTTATATGAGCAAAATATGGCCGGTCAAAGTTGAGGGTTGACAATGCTGACTAGACAGTACAATGATGACGTCATCATGCTGACATGGTAGACATAGTGGCATTTGTTGGCATGGCGGGTCCAAATGTGGACACGTGGTAGATGGCGGCATCTGACTCAATAGATGACATGGCAGGTCTGAAAATGTGGACCAATCCAACGTGACGTGTTACTAACAGATGAATGAGCGAATGCCATGTGGCCCAATGATTGAGTGCCACGTGGCACATGTGACGATTTGCTTGTTAAAAGGTTGGTTTGTGGGGGTCAAACCCTTGACATCCTTCTTCCTATTTTCACTCTCCACTAATATACCAAGCAGCTTTCATTGCTACATATACGAGCCTCCTTTCTATTTAAAGAATGATAATAGAGACAAATCCCTATAAAAAGGGGGTCGGGTGTGTGTATGAGGAAAATCGATTATGTTTAAATGATAAAATCAAAACTATGATAATAACGAAATCAATAACCCATAACATAAATAGATCTATCTAAATAAAAAGCCATGATCAATCAATAAATCAAATGAAATAAAAAAGCTTTTACCCAGATTGTGTTGTTCTCTTTTGTCAAATGTGGATTGCTCAAATATGCTGTGAAACCATGTTTGCAACAAGCAAGTATAGGTGTTCAATGTGTTCAAGAAGATCAATGTCAAAAGATCGTAAAGTGCTCAACAATGCGATGTATGCTCAAAATGTTGTAAAGAATGCCTTAAAATAAGTGATCGAAAAGGAGTTGTGAAGGAGATGACGGGGGTTTATATAGGTTTCAACAGAGATCGATCAATGGTCCAGATAATTCAAAAGAATCAATGGAGGAGATAAAACAAATAACCATGATGAATGTGCACACAACATGTGTCAATCCATAAGGATATTTTTATTAAGATATGATGAAAACAAGATTGATTGAATAGATAACTCCACTTGTAATTTTATCTTTTTAGAGTTCTAAAAATAAGACTAATTGTGCACACGAGTTAACATGATATTTTTATAGGAATTGGAAAGATAATTGAAATTAAATAAATAAATTTATTTAATTGTTTGTGCATGATAGAGGAATATGAAGATTATAAATAAAATACTTAATTTTATTTATTTTTAGAGGATTGAGATAATTTAAATAAATTTGCATGATTTATTTAAATTTGGAACAATAATTATATTTAATTAAATAATAAAAATTATTTAATTGTAGATAAGAGAGGATTTTGTGAATTAATTAAATAATTGGGTTTATTTAATTAATGTGGACTTGAAATTTGAAAAAGGATAATGACTTTAATTAAATAATAAAAATTATTTAATTTTGGAAGAATACGGTTGATTTTACCGAAATTAATTAAATAAAGAGGATTTAATTAATGTTGAATTTTGGAGTTTTTGGAAGAATTTGATGAAATTAATTAAATAATTAGATTAGTTAATTAACAATGAATGTAGGTGATTAGATAGATTAGATGAAATGCAAGTGATTCGAAGACTTGGTCATTTTTGGGTGTCTATATTTTGCCCCTCTTTGATGCAATGCAGTTTATAGCGTTGCTTCAAAGAAATTGATTGTTGAAGACATGATACAATTTTGATGTCCCAGTGTATCTAGATGCCTCTGTGTAGCTGGCGTAGGATGCCCCCTCAAGAGGAAAGACATGGAAGCAACAAAAGAACTGGGTTGACGCTTGACTAAAAGATAGCATTGGAGATAGGTGAGGTTGGGTAGGAGAAAGTGGAGATAGAAGAGAATATGATAGAAAGACAATTGATCGATCCTTGCTTGAAAACTATATAAGGCCATAGAAAAATGGATGGGTGAATGAGCTTGTTGCATTGGTTTCGCAAATGTTTATAAAGAGCAATCCTTATTTTTGATATAGCACGTGGATAGTTTGTCACCAATATATAAAAGACCAAGGTGCTGTGATATCCGAGTGCATGGACATTGACTCTGCAAGCAAGCGGTTTGAACTTAGATCGCTTAGACATAATATGACCTTGTTGGATATGTGAATGAGCGATAGTCTTGAACATAAAATAAACTTCAATACATAAATGCAAGAAGAATATTAATATGTAAGATGCTAGGTCGTAACACACACAAGATAAATATGCTGCCAAGAAAGATGCTAAAGATCATTCCTCAAACACGGCACACAAAAACAATGACTATGCCCCCAATCCATATTACATCGCAACATACTAAGATTATAGATAAATCAAGGTAGCCTTGAATAGGTAATGGACAAAGGAATAAAATATAAACCATAAAGAAAATTGACTAACTTACAAAGTAAACATACAACCAACATATTCTGTTGCCAAAGAGGTTGCTCAAGATAGATTGGATAGGAAAGATAATAGTCGTATCGTAGGAGCTATGTGTCCGTTAAAGGGTGTTATCTATTGAAAAAGATAATGTCTTGTTTCAAGAAATGCCACATGTTGTATAAGACACGTGTGTTGGTCTTGGTCATGGAACACTCTGTATAAGACAAATTTTGTTGATCTATTGCGCAGTTTGAGATTGATTTAGCTGATGCTGGCAATCGATATGTAGGACAATATATGACTCTGTAAGTAAGTTTCCTTTACTTCAAGTTTGTTAAGGACCTTTGCTTTGAAAGGATACATTTGTTTGTTATTTGGCTGCTTGAGTTAGTCAAGTCGAGGTGAATGGATTTTGATAAATAGAAGACTAGAAAGATGACATGTCAATTAATTGAAATGGGTGAAGAATGATGAATCGTATGTGCTTGAGTACTGGATACATCCTTCATATTCCTGAATGCCTACATACTCTATATCCATGGGATCAAAACACATTACGAGGAAAGATGAAAGATGATAATATGTAGTTCTGGGTAGAGTGATGAATGGATCAAGGTGTTTGAGCTTGGGTAGAGGAAATGATGAGATCTTATGTACCTGAGTACTGGATACCTCATAATCCAGACTGCCTACATACCCATATCCATGGGATCAAGGTACCTTAAGATGGAGATGAGATGATATGTAGTTTTTGTTGGTGTGATGATGTAGGAAAAGTGTTGGCAACATAATAGCCTTATCGTAGGAGCGACGTGTCCATTAAAGGGCGTTATCTATGGAAAAGAGAACGATTAAATTGCTTTGTGTTTTTGTGAAGCGTTTTGTGTGAGTATGCATGAACCAAGAACAAGGAACCACTCGTAGACCTAGGTTAAGGAAGGAATTGCCCCCATTCTGGTAGAGGAATTTTACATGGGTGCCTAACGGATGGAGACATAGAAAGTTTGACCTAGGACAAGATAGTGATAACTGTGGACATAGATCAAGACGTGGGATGACGACGATGGACATTGACAAATTTCTAAGCTATTCAAGATAGGGAGATGGAAATGCAAACAAGGTCAATGGTTTTATTATGGATGGATGAAGTGTGTTGTGAAAAAATGGAATGAACAAGATTCGGTAGATGATGGATGCTGACTCTACACATAGTGCCTGTTTGCTAGGTTTTCACTATGGTACTTATCCAAGGCATCTGTTTACTGGATTTTCACTATGGTACTTATCTAAGGCGCCTGTTTACCAAGTTTTCACCATAGGATGGATTTATTTATTTATTTATTTTTTTAAGGATCAGGCATAGAACTTCTTGAGATAAACACTGTTAAGTGGCACATCTAGAGTAATGTCGTCAGGTGTAGCTAAAGTATAAGCTTCTGATCCATATACTGCTGTGACAATAAAGGGACCTAACCAATTAGGCTCAAACTTGCCCTTCTTTTCTCGGTCTGCTTGATTTCTCTGATTCTCTTTGAGTACAAGATCACCAACTTGAAACTGTCTTTCTTTGATCTTTTTGTTGTAATTACCCCAGAGGCGGTTTTGATAGACATGGAGATGATTAAGCGTGGAAAGGTGCCTTTCATCTAGTAGTTTTAGCTCAGATAATCTAGAAGTGTGATACTCCTCTCTGTCGATTAGGCTCTGCATGGATACTCTAAGGGATGGGATCTCGACCTCTATAGGTAGGATGGCTTCAGAGCCATAGACCAAGGCATAGGGTGTGGCACCAGTTGGTGTTCTGATACTAGTGCGATAGGCCCATAGGGTAGGATTGAGTTGCAAGTGCCAATCAGGACCAGCTTCATTGACCATTTTCTTGAGGATTTTGAGAATGGTTTTATTGGAAGCCTCAGCTTGGCCGTTACTCTATGGATAATAGGGAGTGGAAAAGTGATGTTGGATATTATATTGTGTGCATAAGGCATAGACATCTTGATTCTTGAATGGTCTCCCATTATCAGTGACAATGGCTTGGGGAATACCATACTGGAAAATGAGGTAGTTAAGGATAAACTTAGCTATTTGCTTATCGGTGATATAGGTCATGGGAATGGCTTCAACCCACTTCATAAAATACTCAGTGGAAGTAATGATGAACTTATGACCATTAGATGAGGATGGGTGGATTTGTCCTATGAGGTCGAGACCCCATTGAGAAAAAGGCCATGGAGTCGTCATAGGTTGTAGTTCATGAGCTGGTGTGTGAATTAAATCTCTATGCTGCTGGCATTGTAAACATTTCTTAGTGAACTATGCAGCATCATGTTCTATTGTAGGCCAATAATACCCTGTTTTAAGTATCTTCATAGCGAGATTAGGACTGGTAGAATGTGCGCCCCAGGCACCTTTGTGTATGTCTCGTAAGGTAGCTTCTACTTCTTCCGCGTTAAGACATCACAAGAAGATACCATTGAGACTCCGGCGATATAGTGTATCACCCAGAATGGTGTAATGGGAGGATTGACAGATAAAGGTTTTGCATTAGGTGGATGAGAGTTTGACAAGAAAGGTCCTATTTTTAAGGTATTCATAGATATCTTCGTACCATGGGGAATTGGGACCAACAAGTTCATAGATGATTTCAGTAACTGGGACATCGACGACTGGTATCAACAATTGCTCAATCAAGAATTCACATTTCTGTGTGTTTGCTGGCATGTCTATAAGTGACCCCATAGAAGCCAGAGTCTGCAGCCTTGTTATGCTCTCTTGGAATTTGCTCAAATGTGATGCTATAAAAGTATAGTTTGTAAGCCTCCACTAGTTGCTTGTAGGGGACCAACTTTTCATCTTTTGTTTGGTACTCATCTGTGACCTAGCGAATGACTAGTTGTGAGTGTCCATATACCTTTAATTCTATGATGTCCCATTGAACTATTGAATTGAGACCTATGAGGAGTGCTTCATACTTGACAATGTTGTTGGTGCAAGGGAATGCAAGCCGATATGACTTTGGAATATAGTCATTTTGAGGTGTGATAAATAAGATGCCGGCCTCTGATCCATGCTGTGTGTAGGAACCATCAAAGTACAACTTCCACATTATTGAGTTGGAAAGAGTGAAGAGATTCTCATCCAAAAAGTCTGCTACCATAGAGTGTGTATCTGTCATGGGTGCTTCTGCTAGTTGATCTACTAGGGCTTGTCCCTTGATTGGTTTACGATCCATATACTCAATGTCAGACTCACTAAGTATCATGACCCATTTAGCTAGTCTACCTGTGAGAGCTATTTTCACTAGTAGATACTTCAATGGATCAATTTTGGCTATAAGATTTGTGTGTTGGTTTAGCATGTAATGCCACAACTTTTGAGAAGCAAACACTACTGCTAAACAAGCTCTTTCCATCGGTGAATAATTGAGGTCATATCCCACCAAGGCTCGACTGATATAATAAATTGCATGCTCTTTTCCTGACTCATCATGTTGTACCAGAAGGGTCCCAAGGGCCGAAGTTGTAGTTGAGATGTATAATATCAAAGGTTTGTTGGCAACTGGTGGAACCAATACAGGAGGTGTAGCTAGATACTCTTTGAGCTAATCAAATGCTGCTTGACACTTATCGTCCCATCGAAATGAGGTATCCTTTCAGACCAATTGTTGAAATGGTTGGCATTTATCCGCTAGCTGTGAGATGAAACACCTAATGGATTGTAACCTTCCTTGAAGGCTCCTTAATGCTTTGAGGTTCCTTAGTGGAGGCATCTCCACTATAGCCTTGACTTTTGCGAGGTCTACTTCAATACCTCTGTGAGATACAATGTATCCCAACAGCTTCCCTGATGTTACACCAAAGACACACTTCTTTGGATTGAGGCGCACTTGGTATTTCTCAAGCTTGTCAAATATCTGTCCTAGAACTTGTATGTGATCTTCCCTAGAAGATTTAGCTAGTATGTCATCCACATAGTCCTCCATGATATGATGAAAGAGATCATGGAATATCACTGTCATTGCTCTTTGATAAGTTGCCCCTGCACTCTTTAGACCAAATGGCATGACACACCAACAATAATTACCCCACAAACAAGTAAAAGTTATTTTATATTGATCTTCCTCTGCTATCTTTATCTTATTGTAGCCAAAGAATCCATCCATGAGAGAAAGCATTTCATGACCTGCAGTCAAGTCTACTATGAGGTCAATGTTCAGTAGTGGAAAGTTATCTTTGGGACATGCTTTGTTAAGATCTCTAAAATCATTACACATGCAGATGCGCCCATTCGATTTAGACACAGGTACAATGTTTGATACCTAGTCTGAATAATCAATGGGTCGGATGAACTTTGCATCTAACAAGTTCTATATTTCCACTTTTACCAAGAGAGCTATCTGTGGGTGCATGTTCCTCAGCTTTTGCATGACTGGTTTAACTGTTGGATCCACTGTGAGATAGTGAACCACTAGCCTAGGGTCTAACCCTAGCATATCAGCATAGGTCCACATAAAGTTGATGGTTCTTTGTAAGAAGATTTTTTAAAGATTCTTGTGTTCTATTTCTAATAATGATGCTGCCAGGAATGTGGTCTTCAAATTTTGCTCTATGCCAAGGTTTATCTCTGTAGAATCCTCGACTAGGAGAGCTGACTTCTCTTGATACTTAGATGGTAGGGGAAGGTCAAATCCTCCATCCTTAGGTGCCACAATTAGGTTTTCACTATTGGATATGTCCTTTATTTTTACTATTTTGTGATCGGGAGGTGCCACAGTGTGGTTTTCGCCTAGAGATCTTTTTTTGTTTTTACTTTTGAGACTGGAGGATTTGGCATTCTCAGCAAAATAAGTTGTTGGCTCTAGTTCCATTACAAAACCTACTATATGATTGCCAAGAGGGATACCATCCTAGAGTCCCATGAACTCAGCTATAGCTTCGTCATTGTGAAATACATCTATAATGGGGGACCCTTGTTGGTCCCAATCGATAAGTTTGGGGTAGACAAGTGTTACAATCTGGGTGTTTGTGGTGGACGTTAAGGATACAGATGATAGCATGAAAATAGAGGATTCTATAAATAGGTTAGTCATATGTAGGGAAGAGTCATCGATGATATCCTCATTAGACGTCGAAGCTACGAGAGAAGTTTCAGCCACCTTGTCGAGGATACTCTCGATGTCCAAGGCGTGCGGTACCTTCTTTCCAAATCCTAACCCCTTCTTGTCTAGTTTCTTCATCACACTAATGGGCTCCATTGTTCCTTGATTCTATTTTCCCAGGCCACCTTTGCCTTTATAGCCCATGTTTTTGACTATCCTTAAGCCATTGCCATATTGCTTAACTGGTATTGTGATCGCTTCTTTCTCCTTGTAGAGCCAAGAAGAAATGTCTTCAATAGTTTCCTCTTCCAATAATTTTCCCTGTTAGAATTGGGTTAGAAATGTTGGGGGAGGAATAGTTGCTTTTTTAGTTACTTTGGCAATGGGCAGTTGGCCGTAAGATTTAGGGGATAAAGGCATCCACCCTACAGAACAAGATTTTAAGATATCATATGTTCCAAAGCCTATATCATGGATGTGAGCTTTGAATTCAGGAAGAGGATTAGGTTCACTTGCAGAGGCTTTTGTTAGATTTTCAGGTTTGACATACAGTGGTGATTCAAGGGCTTTGTCATTTTTAGGCACTTGGTTGCAATTCTTATAATTGCCTTGCAAGACATGGCAGAATTCAAAAGGATTGGGGTCTCTTGGGATAGTGATCTCTGTACCATTGAATGGGAACTTGAAAGACTGATGGTACGTTGAGGGAACATCTTTCATGGCATGGATCCATGGGTGTCCGAGGATAATGTTATAAGGTAGCTCAATGTCAAGGACTTGGCACTGAGTTTCAAACATGACAGGGCCTACTTGTATAGGCAAATGGATAACACCCTCTGAATGACGTTTAGCATAATCACACCCCTTGATTGTAATACTTTGATCAATGTTGACTTGATCCTTAGAGTATCCCAATTGTTTAAGTAACTTTAGAGAACAGATATTGAGACCAACACCACCATCTATAAGTATGCATTTGATCTTGCGTTTGATCTTGCATTTATGGATGAGAACCTCAATATGAAGGGCATCATTGTGACATGGATCATGGGATGGGAGGTCTCTTTCAGAGAAGACTACATTGTAAGGCGAAGCAATGTTACCTATGGGTATGTGCAGGATCATGATGGGCCAAACTATACCTCTAAGTGGCAATGAAAATACAAAAAATTAGACTTTATCAAGTTCATGTGAAATTTTGAATGGATTATCTATACAATTTGAAAAAGATGTAAGAATGAAATTTGTAGAGAATTGAATCTAGTTTATAGGCTACTAATTTAAAAAAAAAAAAAAAAAAACTAAATTTACTTAGTGAAAATTGAATATTTCAATGAACAGCTATTAAATTTTTCAGAAAAAAATAAAAAGTGGGTGTCTGTCCAGCCAACCTAACTATGAGTAAAAATATATATATATTTTTGAAACTTTCAAAATAAGTAGAGGACTCATGTCCGGATGTGATGCATATTTATTTGAAATTTTTTTCTAATAAAATAATTAGTTATGATTTTTTTACTGTGACTTTTTTAAAAAAATAAAAAGTAATTTTCCAGCCAACCTAACTCGATAAAAAAAAATCAAAATTCAAATTTTTTTTTTTAACCTATAGCCAGAAAAGCATAGAGTGTGACGTAGGTTTTGGATCTCAAAAAGGTGAAATAGTTTGAAAGTTATGGACGTTTTTCAATCAGTGTGTCCATCAGAATTTCAAAGACATGGTATATTGAAAATTATTAATAATTATTTAATAAAATGATAATCGAATAAATCTTATATTTTTAGAAAGCTAACAATTTTTTCTATAAACCCTTTTCATTTTATCAATTTTGCATAAAAAAAAAGTCGTCAGCACGAAGGGTGAAGTTCGAAGAAGAGACTGAAACATTAAAACACGTTACAATCCATAAAAAGTCGACAATCAAAATGGATATCCATCTTGCTTTGTACCAAAGCAAGACAGATATCAGTTTTGCTTCGGGAAAAGCAACTCAAAATGGATATCTGTTCTGAAAATAGATATCCGTTCTGAAAACGGATATCCGTTCTGAAAACGGATATCCGTTCTGAAAACGGATATCCGTTTCGTTGATCTATGAAAAATTTTGTACCATTGGTTTTGGATGAAGAGAAGAAACATATTTTGTACCATTGGTATTGTTTCACTGAAGATACAATCCATGGGTATATCATTGATGTATGCGTGGACATTTCATGTATATCCTGCTATCGTTTATCGTGGTTGTAAATGGTGAATGTACATGTCAAAGGATACAAAGGTTGACCGGCCATATCGGGAAAATTGGGAAAAGATACGTTAGTCGATCGGTTATAACAAGTCATGTTATGTATAGGCTAAATCGAAGACATCAGACTGACAATAGTTATCGGAGAGACAAAGTTCCATTGAGCCGACAACATTGATCTCACCGATCAAGTCATATCGGGGTGACAATCATTAAGTGTCACCGATGGGTTATTTATCGGCACATCGGAAGAACAGTTGAGAACTACACCAATGAGAGGGAGTCACACCGACAAAAGGAACATCAGAAAGAGATGGACTCTCGAAGGCGAGAAGAAAAGTGTCACCGATAGAGGTGGTCTAGCCGATGGTGTAGTTCGGTGTTTATTGTTTCGGTGTGAGATACGATATCAGAAATTAAAGAGAATGTTTGACCGATGTAGAAGTCTTACCGATGACTAATGGATGGTAAACACATCAGGGAGAGTTATAATGTCAAAATGCAAGTAAAAAGTCTCACCGAGGGTATTGGTCTTACCGATAGACAAGGGTGGTGAATCTCACATCGGAGTAAGTGTGTATATATCCTGCAATCATCTTATTCCATGAGACCACATTTCTTTGAGGCATTTTTTCAAATAGTTCATGTGTCTTGTCTATGCTTCCACACTTTCTGTACATGTCTACCAGAGCATTTCCAACTAGAATATCTACAAAAATCCCACTTCCATTATGCTTTGATGAATGTCCATACCCTATTCCAAAGCTCCCATTTTGGTAGAGGTAGAGAGGATGCTGACAAAGGTTGAAGAATCTAGCTTTACACTTGCCAATTGCATTTGCTTGAAATTTTCTAAAGCCTTTTCAACAAACCCATTTATGCATATCCTACAATAATAGTAGTCAAGGAGACCACATTTCTCCAACTAGACTTCTACCAATTTAGAAAATGTGTGCTTCTGGACCAGTGTTTGGCACAAGAAACATACCAATAGAGTGGTGGCCATAATTCTCCCTCAATTGGAATTAAAAGGTACCCTTTTTCCATTCAAAGGAGGTCTCTCCTTGTTATGCACTTTAAATCTCTCTTTTAGTTCTTTCAAGGGAAAGATTCCACCTTGGTTTGACTAGTTGAAAGCGTTGAAGATACTTGACTTAAGAAGAAATGGACTAGAGGGTTCTATTCCCAAATCTCTTGCCAATTACTCACAACTTCATTGGAAAAGAATTTCACACAACTTGAAGGGGAGCATACTTGCATAATTTGGTGGTTTGGGGAAGTTAGAACATCTTTGTTTGTCCTACAATCGCCTGAGCGGAAGTGTTCCAAATTCTCTAGGAAACTGCATGTCTCTACTTGATTTGTCCCTTTACAATAACCATCTCACAAGTGCTCTATTCTCATGTCTTTACTTTGAAGGGAGCATGCTAATTACTTTGATCCGTCCTCTTATACATATCAAAGAACAACGGAGGAGTCACACCGACAGCATAAGCTTGAGCGATGGATTCTACACATCGGCGAGAGGTCCCACATCGGGCTAACAAATTTGAAGGTTACCAATAATGATAAGTCTGGCCGACAATAAAGAAAGGAAGAACATGTGAAGCATAGTTCGATGAGACATTAGAAATGTCTTGTCGATAGTAAAGAAAGAGTGTATTTCGGTCTAGTTTGGACCTTGGGAAGGATATTTTAAAAGCTATTTGAGCAATTGGTGGGTTAATGGGTATTTTACACCCTGTTTGTAAGCTTTTGCTATGTTGCTCTGCATCACTTGTCTACAACATACAAAGTTTACCTTTCTCACCCATACCTTCAGTATATAAAGGAAATTAATAGGGAATTTTTAATTTCCACTCAGTCAGTGCAATCTAGGAGAGGATAGATTGTCTAAAGTTGTGATCTATTTCCATTTACACTTGCCATAACTACAAATGCTTAGTGTTTATTCTCAACCCTGGTATATGAATAAAATGTGACCTATTGTTCTAATAGGCCTATAGGGACAAAGAGGTGATAAAGCCTTTAATTTTAAACATGACATGGTTTTGATAACTTCCCATATTGGTAAGGTCCTGGATGACAATCCTTTGATGCACCTAATTATAATAGGTGTTATGATAGTCCTTGGTATCTTTTCATTTCTTTCTTGAATGGCCTGCAAATAAGACATAAGACATTAGATCCTTCATAAATAAGAATTCTCATACATTACATTTAAACTTAAACTCCCTAAACATCCATCAATCCATCCATTAATATCAAAATGCCATGAATATCTTATGACCAACCATTCTAATTCCTAGGATAGTCATATATTGCAATTTTGCTTCTCTGTACTAAAATAGACCAAGGAATATCTAACCTTGAATTTGTATTTTAACAATCTAATGTCTTTATGAATAACATTGAGCCTTCTTTTGGGACAACATTTTTGCCTTTAGAAGCTCCTCATTTGATGATAGCCTAAAATCAAATAATGGCTTATATCTAGAGCTTTATTAAGTTGATACCTAGGTGGATTAGTGTGTAAACATTGAAATTAGATGGTAATTCACAAGTTTATTGAATAATACAATGAATCCCTAGTCTAGAATCCAAATGTACATAATAAAACGGATATCTGTTTTGTAGTAGCCATATGGACATTGCAAGTGTCCGTTGCAAAGAATTGGGGTTTTCCAAAACGGATATCCATTTTGTAAAAGCAGAAAAAAGACAAAAGGAATATTGTCGGGCCCGACTTCTACAACCAGAGACCCTTTGCTGTCAAAATACTCATGATTTCTGGCTATGACAGTGAAAGGAATATTTTTATGCACTTTTGGAGACACAATTTTCTTGTTACAATCATAAGGGTGATATTTCTGTTCCCCTAATGGGGAGAAACAGTCGTCGTAAAGCAAAAAGGAGGAGGAAAGTTACATTGGAGGAAATTGAAGCAATTAGGAAAAAAGATAGGGAAAGGAAGAGGATTGGAAGTGTGGGTTTGGTGGATGCTCATCAAGGTGAATCTTCTTTTTTACCATCTAATGACATGTAAATTGAAGATGTTAATTTTGATTATAATGAAATGTTAGATAAGAATGAAATTCACCATGATATTGCAAATGAAAATATTGAAAAATGTTATGAAACACCTATTCATAATAGCAATACCATGGACAAAGAAGAAGAAGAAAAACGAAGACATGCACTTGAAGAAAGTGGATATGAACATCATGATGTTGAAATTGCACTCCATAATCCATTTGTTGATAAAATTGATGAGGTTGATAACATGGATGAAACAAGAACAATCAATGTATCTCCAAATTTCATAAGAAGAGAGGACATTTGTCAAGAAGAGAATAACTGTGATGAAATTGGAAAACACCTAAAAACCCCAAAATGGTTACTTAAAATTGATGAGAACATAATGGAAAAGCTTGAAGGCAAGAGGTCATCATGAACGGTTCAGTTGTGGGCTACAAAACTCTTCAATGAATACTACTTTGAGAAGAAAACATTAACCAAACAATGCCAAATTTTTGTGCAATTATTAAAGATGTACAAAATGAGACCTTTACTAAAGAAATTAAAGATTCGGTTAAACAAAGTGTCCGATCGGAATAAAATTATTGTAAGAAGCCTTTTCAATGCACTCAATTCTATTGGAAAGACTAGCAAGGAGAAAGATAAAAGAGTTGCCCGTAGAGTAATAACAACCTCAATAGTAAGCAAACAATTAAGAAATGCTCGATTAATGAGGCAAACTTGTGTTGACTTAAGATTGAATCGTAAAACATTGTCAAAAGCACTAGCATTAAGATCAAGGCTAGATAGTCCTGTTGCCAATGATACTTGGGCTTTCAGTGGTAGGCTTCCACGAGTTGACAAGAAGCTAATTGATAGCACAAAGGAAGAAATTGAACGATTTTGGCACACTAACTCTAGGGTATCACCGAATGCAAAAGATGTTGTAAAGTTAAGAATTGGTGATAAAGACCACACACCACATCCTAAACATTACTTGGAATGTAGCCAAACAACATTGTACAAACAATATTGTGAAACTCACCCAGGTATGACAATCTCACAAAGAGCATTTGAATCTCTTAAGTCATTTTATTGTGTTCCTCTTAAAGTTCGTAATACATGTTGTTGCAAATACCATGTAGAATTTTCTATGTACCATGAATTATTATGCAATATTCATTCTACTTTACACACTAACGAAATGTTACAGGAGTGTGGTGCAATTCAACTACCAAAGTCATCTAGGGACTTATTGGATTTATTTCTATGTATTAGAGATGATGGTTGCATGTTCTACAAGAATGATTATTTAAATGAAAAGTGTTTACAATGTGGTGGGTTATCAAAGTTTGTATCATGTTTTCATGAGGGCAACGAGCATGATTTTGGAAAGAGAATGGTTGACAAAAAGAGATATGAGATAGTGAAATACAATTTGAAAAGTGGAGGTGAAGGTTCTAGATGTGAGTTGATTGTAAGAGAGGTAAGTATTGCTGATTTTATTGATGATTTTAAGAAAAAACTTTTCTTCAAGTATGTCAGACATAGCCACAAGTCTCGATGGTTAGATCAACAGTTCAAGATGTGTAAAGACTCTTTCCCGATTGGAACTATTGTCTCTGTAGTTGATTTTGTAAAAAACTATACATTGCAACCCCAAAATGAAGTTCAATCCCAGTACTACAATTCTATTCAGATTGCTATTTTTGTTCACATCACATACAGACATGCCCCTGAGAGTACAGAAGAGAACAGGAAGATTGTCAGAGAATACCATTTTTACATGAGTGATGATCGATCTCATTCAGCAGAGTTTGTGCAATATTGTTTTCAACAATTTTATGGGTTTTTGCAAGAAAAAGATATTAGAATATATCAACATCTCATTTGGTCAGATAATTGCACTGGTCACATCAAGAATGCTTGTAATTTCTATTGGTTGAGCAAAATGCATGTAGAGAAGGGTATACCTCATATTTAGAATTTTTTTGAAGCTGGGCACGGAAAAGGTGAACATGATGGAGCAGGTGCATGCATGAAGAGAGCTCTTTTTAAAGAACAACTAAAGATTAGAGGTGGTGCTACATTCAGTGATGTAGATTCCATTGTTAAGTGGTGTAACTATGCATTGTCACGAGGAGTGGCTCTTGATTCTGAAGTGTGCTGATTCTTTTGGTTGGTTGATGATGGGATAGCGATAGAGAAATTGGAATGTCAGAGAATTAGTGAATCATCAAAGATGCATTCATTTCAAAGCTCAAATGCAAGTACATGGACTATTTGGACACGAGAATTAGCTTGTTTTTGTCAAAGTTGTATTAAATGTGATTGGAACAATTGTGAGTCAAGTGAATGGGTAGATGCATGGATTCCACAATATTTAATCCATTTATATGAAGGTCAATCATCTTCTGTCAATGACATGGAGAGCTCATTTGACTATGAACATCTTTCAGACCTTGTACAGCGAGGTCATGTTTATGCAGTTGTTGCACTGCATGGAAATGAAGAGAGGTCAGACTATTGGTTGGCACGATGTGTACAGGGAAAACAAAAGCTAACACAACCTATGACAGATGATGATGGGTTCACATATCCTACAGGATCAGTTGTTATTGCTGGGACTTGGTTACGAACATATATGGTTAAAAAGAATGGCATCCCGGCCTTTGAAGACTTTGAGAAGCATAAAACCATATTGATGTATTCTCACCTAGTTGTAGCAACAAATGTCAAGTTACTAAAGCATCGTGGAAAACTAAAATCAAAAGAACTATGGACAATTAGTAATGCTAATCATGAAGCAATATTGGATACTTTGAAGGTAAGAGATGACCCCTTAGGTACGCTTGACTAGCATTTAAACTTCCAGATGGACAGGTATGACATTTTTTATCTTAACTTGTTCTTGTTTTTTCTATTTTTTAGAATTGTTTTATTAAAAATCTTGTTACTTTAACTATAATGCATGCTTTTGACTATACAGGACTATGAATAAAGTTATTTTACATGGCATCGTAGATTATTTTGCATGGCATCATAAATTATTTTGTATGGCATCGTAGGTTATTTTGACTATACTCGAGGTATGATTTTTAGTTCTCATTTGTATTTCTTAATATTGCACATTTGTACCTTTTTCTACATAAGGCATTCCATGAGATGACATGTATTTGATGTCTTTTGCCAAATAGTTCATGTGCCTTGTCTATGCTTTCACATATTACATACATGTGTCACATGGCAATTGCAACTACATCTGACAAAATTCTCATTTCTTTGAGGTATTCCACCAAACAGTTCATGTGCCTTGCCTATGCTTCCTTACTTTGCATTCTTATGAAAGTCCTATAACAGTCATAATTAATCTTCATACTAATCTTGATAGTAATCTTGCCATCATTGTATTCCATGAGATGACAGTCCTATAACAGTCCTATATATGTCTACTAGGATAGTTTTAACTACAATAGTCCTACAACAATCCTAAAATAGTACTAGAACAGTCCTATAATAAGTGCAGCATTTAATGTACATATTTATGATATTCATGTTTACTTTTAAATCTGCTTGTTCATGCTTCTCACAGGATGTCACCTCCCCTACCCATCCAGCTCTATAGAAGAAGAGAGACAACAAATGATCAAAAGGGATCACCAATTGGTGGTAAGTGATTGATTACTTATGTCATGTTATATATTTTGAATATTAAATTCTATATTAATGTGCACGTTGTTTGATTGTATTAATAGGTGGAAATTCAAAAATCTCTATCGAGGAGGTCTAGTCGATGAGCGATAGAAGATGAGTCATTGACTGGTTCACCATCTTCATGGCCTAGCAAGAGCCATAGATTATTTGATAGCAATCCATAGGAGATTTGATTTTGGGACATTTTGTTACATATGTGTATTTGGCTTTGTAAACATACTTTTGTATGTTATCGATGTATATCATTGTATATACCCATATGGTTTTATTTGTACATGCCTATATGGCTTGATATATACACTATACATTATTTTCATGACATTATGTGCATATATGTATATATAAGATCCTAATTTGGCACAAGTAGGGAGAATGCTTGCATATGTTATGGAATTGGTTTTAAACTTTCCAATTGTATTTGCTTTAAAGTTTCTAAAGCCTTTTCAAAAAATCAATTTTGTGCATATCTTGCAATCATTGCATTCCATGAGATAGCATCTCTTTGAGGTGTCATGCCAAACTGTTCACATGCCTTGTCTATGCTTCCACACTTTGGATTTACACCTGCCAATTGCATTTTCTTAACATTTCCTTTCAATCCTTATCAAAAATTCTGTTTTGTGCACATATTGCAATCATTGCATTCCTTCATTTACAACACATGATTAAATAAGAAGATGCATATTTACAACACTTAAGACCTTCATGAAATGATACATTGGTTTCTTGATATTCAATCATGCATTGGAGATCTTCAAAGTGTTAAATATGTTTGAAGTGATGAAGAAACTTGTTATTTTGATGTATTTCAACTCCAAACTTTTGCCTAAAAATGAAGGCACTAATCCTTTATCAAACTAACCTAAAAGTGCGCCTTGGTACTTAGGGCACTAGATTATGATTGATCAACCTAAAATGTGCACTTAAGGCTAGATAGTGAATTGAAAGGATAAAATGCATCATCAAAGGAGTTTATAGTTATTGAAGGCATCAAATGATGACTTGGGCGCACATCTACCTCTCTACACCATATGTGACTAGTGCCAATTATTGAATAAACAACCTAGAATGAGTGCCTTACTATTTGAGGTGCTAGTTTTGCTTCTAGAACACCAAAAGTGCTTCTAAAACATGACTGTGAATGAGGCACACTTTTCATCATCTCTAACCTCACAATTGCACCTTCCATTGGAAGCTCATATTGTGCCTAAAGGAATGGTACTAAGATATCATCCATGTCAATAATTGAGAATGTGTCAACTAGAACAATATTTTTTGTTCTGCTCATCGTGGGGTCGAACAGACTATGCCAACGCATCGGGGTGGATGGGTAAATGTTAGTAGAGGTCTTGTTTTGTGCACCAAGCGCCCCAGTCATTCCGGGCAAGAGGCTACCGGCAAAGTCCTTTAAGATCCCTGAGACCAAAAAATTGCCAAACTTTGACGGGGTAGTTCTCAGAATTTGTGACAATTGGGAATGTTTTGTCTGGACCTACAAGTGTACATGGCATCCTTCCACAATAACCTCTCTTGTTTTTGGTAAACTCCATTATGTTTGACCATGCCGAAATCAAACGCATTGTTGCAAAATGCTTCAATTTGATGCAGTGGAAAGGTGCTAGGTGCGACATTTTTCATTCCATAGCTCGTGGGATCGAACGGACTGCGCCAACACATCGGGGTGGGTGGGTAAATGCTAGGGGAGGTCTCATTTTGTGTGCCAAGCATCCCAGTCATTCCGGGCAAGAGGCTATCGGCAAAGTCCCTTAAGATCCCTAAGACCAAAAAACTGCCAAACTTTGACTGGGTAGTTCTTAGAATTTGTGGCAATTGGGAATGCTCTGTTTAGACCTACAAGTGCACGTGACATCCTTCCACAATAACCTCTCTCATTTTTTATCAACTCCATTCCGTTTGACCGTGCCGAAATCAAACGCATTGTTGTAAAATGCTTCAATTTGATGTAGTGGAAAGGTGCTAGGTGTGACATTTTTTATTCCATAGCTCATGGAGTCAAACAGACTGCGCCAACGCATCAGGGTGGGTGGGTAAATGCTAGTGGAGGTCTCATTTTGTGCGTCAAGCGTCCCAGTCATTCCAGGCAAGAGGCTACCGCCAAAGTCCCTTAAGATCCCTGAGACCAAAAAACTGCCAAACTTTGATGGGACAGTTCTCAGAATTTGTGATAGTTGGGAACATTCTGTTTGGACCTATAGGTGCATGTGGTATCCTTCCACAATAACCTCTCTCATTTTTGCTCAACTCCATTCCGTTTGACCATGCTGAAATCAAACGCATTGTTGCAAAATGCTTCGATTTGATGCAGTGGAAAGGTGCTAGGTGCGACATTTTTCATTCCATAGCTCGTGGGGTCGAACGAACTGTGCCAAAGCATCGGGGTGGGCGGGTAAATGCTAGTGGAGGTCTTGTTTCGTGCACCAAGCATCCCAGTCGTTCTGAGCTGTAAGCTACCGATAAAGTCAAAAGTTGCTAGGATTGAAATTTTGCATTCCACAGGTCCTGGGGCCGAACGGTTTGCTCCAACACGTCGAGGTGGGTGAGTAAATGCTAGGGGAGGTCTTGTTTTGTGTGCAAAGCATCCCAGTCCTTTCGAGCTGTAAGCTATCAGCAAAGTCATTAGTTGCTAGGATTGAAATTTTGCATTCCACAGGTCCTGGGGCCGAACGTTTTGCACTGGGGTGGGTGAGTAAATGCTAGGGGAGGTCTCATTTCGTGTGCAAAGCATCCCAATCATTCTGAGTTGTAAGCTACCAACAAAGTGTGTGACTTTGTCGGTAGCTTATAACTCAGAATGATTGGGATGCTTTGCACACAAAACGAGACCTCCCCTAGCATTTACTCACCCACCCCAACGTGTTGGCGCAAACCGTTCGGCCCTAGGACCTGTGGAATGCAAAATTTCAATCCTAGCAACTAATGACTTTACCGGTAGCTTACAGCTCGGAAGGACTGGGATGCTTTGCACACAAAACAAGACCTCCCCTAGCATTTACTCACCCACCTCGACGTGTTAGAGCAAACCATTTGGCCCCAGGACCTGTGGAATGTAAAATTTCAATCCTAGCAACTTTTGACTTTGTCAGTAGCTTACAGCTCAGAACGACTGGGATGCTTGGCGCACAAAATGAGACCTCCACTAGCATTTACTCACCCACCCTGATGCTTTGGCACAGTCCGTTTGACCCCACGAGCTATGGAATGAAAAATGTCGCACCTAGCACCTTTCCACGGCATCAAATTGAAGTATTTTGCAACAATGCGTTTGATTTCGGCACGGTCAAACAGAATGGAGTTGACCAAAAATGAGAGAGGTTATTGTGGAAGGATACCACGTGCACCTGTAGGTCCAAATAGAACATTCCCAACTGTCATGAATTCTGAGAACTACCCCGTCAAAGTTTGGTAATTTTTTGGTCTCAGGGATCTTAAGGGACTTTGCCGGTAGCCTCTTGCCCGGAATGACTGGGATGCTTGGCACACAAAATGAGATCTCCACTGGCATTTACCTACCCACCCTAACGCGTTGGCATAGTCCGTTCGACTCCACGAGCTATGGAATGAAAAATGTCACACCTAGCACCTTTCCACTGCATCAAATTGAAGCATTTTGCAACAATGCATTTGATTTTAGCATGGTCAAATGGAATGGAGTTGACCAGAAATGAGAGAGGTTATTGTGGAAGGATGTCATGTGCACCTGTAGGTCCAAACAGAGCATTCCCAACTATCACGAATTCTGAGAACTACCTGGTCAAAGTTTGGTAGTTTTTTGGTCTCAGGGATCTTAAGGGACTTTGCCGGTAGCCTCTTGCCTGGAATAATTGGGACGCTTGGCGCACAAAACAAGACCTCCCCTAGCATTTACCCGCCCACCCCGACGCGTTGGCGCAATCTATTTGACTCCACAAGCTATGGAATGTAAAATGTTGCACCTAGCACCTTTCCACTGCATCAAATTGAAGCATTTTACAACAATGCGTTTGATTTCGGCACGATCAAATGCAATGGAGTTGACCAAAAATGAGAGAGGTTATTGTGGAAGGATGTCACATGCACCTGTAGGTCTAAACAGAGCATTCCCAACTATCACAAATTCTAAGAACTACCTGGTCAAAGTTTGGCAATTTTTTGGTCTCAGGGATCTTAAGGGACTTTGCCAGTAGCCTCTTGCCCGGAATGACTGGGATGCTTGGCACACAAAATGAGACCTCCCCTAGCATTTGCCTGCCCACCCCAACGCATTGGCGCAGTCCGTTCGACCCACGAGCTATGGAATGAAAAATGTCGCACCTAGCACCTTTCCACTGCATCAAATTGAAGCATTTTGCAACAATGCGTTTGATTTCGGCACGGAATGAGAGAGGTTATTGTGGAAGGATGCCACGTGCACTTGTAGGTCCAAACAGAACATTCCCGACTATCACGAATTCTGAGAACTGCCCCGTCAAAGTTTGGTAGTTTTTTGGTCTCAGGGATCTTAAGGGACTTTGCCAGTAGCCTCTTGCCCGGAATGACTGGATACTTGGCGCACAAAACGAGACCCTCCACTAGCATTTACCCACCCACCCCAACGCGTTGGCACAATCCATTCGACTGCATGAGCTATGGAATAAAAAATGTCACACCTAGCACCTTTCCACTGCATCAAATTGAAGCATTTTGCAACAATGCATTTGATTTTGGCACGGTCAAACGGAATGGAGTTGACCAAAAATGAGAGAGGTTATTGTGGAAGGATGTCACGTGCACTTGTAGGTCCAAACAGAGCATTCCCAACTGTCATGAATTCTGAGAACTGCCCGGTCAAAGTTTGGTAGTTTTTTGGTCTCAGGGATCTTATGGGACTTTGCCGGTAGCCTCTTGCCCGGAATGACTGGGATGCTTGGTGCACAAAACGAGACCTCCCCTAGTATTTACCCGCCCACTCCGACATGTTGGCGCAGTCCGTTTGACCCCATGATGAGCAGAACAAAAAATATGGCACCTGGCAAGGTTTTTGCTCTTAGGATCTTAAGTGACTTTGCTCTTACGGAACAATGTATCGACAAAGACCCTAGTTTTCATAAGAGGAGACATGTGATTTTAAGAGGTTTTTGGGAATGTGACTTTAGCCTTCCACTCCTTACCTAATGACGAGTTTATTCTCAGAGTTTGATGGCTTTTATGAGCATATACACGATGTTGTTTTAGGATAGTCATAAACCCTAATGCAACTTATAAACCCTCTTTGCATAGTAATTTCATGAATGACTATCTTGTAGGATTTACATACATACATACATACATATATATATGATCTCGTTGGCATCTAGGTTTCATACACAAATTGCAATAGTTGTAGAGCCAACCTCCTATCAGCGAGAGTTGAATAATAGTAAATAGAGAGCTTCTCAGCCATAAATGGGATTTGCATACACACACACACCCAACTGAAATAGTATCCTTATTGGCCTTATTAGCACCTCCCCCCAAGATGTAAGTTTTTTATGTTTATAATGTGCCCCTAGTGTCCTTGACATAGAGTTTCTTGACATTAATTTCATTCAAACATGTCTTTAATTCATCTTCAAAATGTTTTCAATACATCTCCAATGCCTTTTCCACAAAGGTTTATGCATATTTATACATGATTTGAGGGAAACCAATAGTCTCCAACTGACTCTTGAGTACTTGACTATTCATCTTCCATACTTTTGCATTTTTTTACATTTTTCATATGACAACTTGGACATATTTACAAAATTTGACAAGGTGAAGACTAAATACATGATGAAATGGTTTATCATGACCTTATTTGATTAGGGCATATATAAGGAATTTTTTCATATTGATTCTATTGATCTAAAACCAATCTCTTGATCTAAAACCATTCTCAATGCTAAACATATAATCAATGGACTAAAGAACTATCATCATAATGTATGGCATCATGGGAAGTATCATGACTTGCACATAAGGAATTTAAATTATATTGTATATCAAGGTGTATATACATTAAAATCTAGTCCATAATGGTAGACATATACAAAAATTTGGCAAATATGCCAACTCAAAATATTTTTTACAAAATGTGGCATATGCCATGTCTCAAAATCTATATACAATCTACATGCCAAATAGCTACATCAAATACTACAAGTCCACTTGACCCTCAATCTGTGATGGATCCTGAAAAAGTGTCCTCTTTGTTCCAAAATGTCTAGTAATTGATGGAGATGAAGTTTCCTGCATTAACAAGTCAAAACACAAATTTGATTAATCTCTTCAATGGTAAATAAAAATAAGTTAAAGTTAGTAAATAGATTCTTATCTACTACAATTAAGAACTTTCATTTATTAACATACATCTAAATCACTACAATCAACTATAAGACCGCTAGATAAACTATCAATTATTTAGAAAAATTCAATTCAATTACCTCAACTATATGTTGTTGTTCGGACAATCGTTCTACAAATGATTTTCTCTTAAGACGATCAGGTGTCCTAGTGAAGCATGATGGCAAAGGTGGCACATCACTCACATTCTCAACAGACTACATAAAAACAAAGTAACATTGAAATAAATTAATATATAATTATTAAACAAAATAGGAAATGCATACATTTAAAATAGGAAATGCACTACACAAAAACTTATCTACTAGAAAACAAGCACATACCACCATCAAGGCCTCTTGCATCAATTAAGAAGGACAAGAATGTAAGACTCTAAATGACTATAATCAAATATTTAAGTTTTCTAAATTATCAATTAAAGTACAATTCAATCAAATTACCTCCACCCTTTGTTGGCGTTGAGAAAGCCATTCTACAAATAAAATTCCCTTGGGTCGATCAGGAGTTCGAGAAAAGACTATTGGCAAAGATGCCACATCATTCACATCTTCGATTGACTATAAAATAAAATTAACATCAAGATATAAATTAATATATAATTACTCACAAAGATAATTAATGCATAAAAAAAAGTTGATGTGTACAACAAATTATACTGGCAAGTCCAAGCCAAATTAGATGGTAGATAAAGTTCCATAATGAACTTCTGTCAACTCCCCCTCTGTCATCAACTGTTATCCCACTTAGGTACATTAGTACTAATAAAGTTGTTTATATATTCAAATGGAATAGACCATAAAATTTAAATTTAAATTTTACCTGCATAAAAGATTGCTCATGCATTTCTCCTTCTCTAATGTTGACTAATCCGGTAGCTTCTACTCTTGTCCCTGACCCCTTAACTTGAGTTCTGGACCCCATTGCCTCATCTCATGAATAGAGATCATACTCTAATGTGTTCAACGGTGGCTCACTACTCTCCATAATAGGACCCAAGCATAAATGATTGCAAGAAATGCAATGATGGGGCACACATACATTTCTGGACGACGACGGTCTAGTAGTACCAGGTGATCCAATATCATCACCTTCATCATGTGCTTGTGCAAACTGAGATGTCTGTATAATCAAATGCTCGGTCAAAGAGTGTATGGCACTAAGGCCCTGTTGTGTTGCATTTGCAACAATGTCTGGGTGCTGCATTGGGGGTGGAGAAGGGATAGCAGGATGGGGAATATAGGCACCTTGTACTTGTCTAATTGCCCCAGGTCTATCTTGAGGCATTCCTCTACCCACTCCTTGAAACTCTCTAAAATCAAAATAATTAACATGTTGACCCATGATGAACTCTGCATAGAGTTTACGGAGGAAATACAAAGGCACATCTAAATTGTTGTTGGGTGGTTTATCAAAAACCATCTACCAACGATCCCAAAAGTTTTGACTAATGCCGTCATGAATACACCATTTAATTGAAAATTTGGGCTTACGGACATCAACATGCAATCCGGTTTTAGGATTGACAAAGTGTTGGGCTAACATAGTTTTTTTAATCTCTAAATCTTTGACTTCCTCATATGACAAACCTTAGCATATTCGGCCTTCTTGGCTTCTCGCCATTGCCAAAATGATTCATGTTGGGTTGACAAGGTTTGAATATGATTAATGATTCCCTCTAAATTTGATGTCATTATAGACAATCAAGGGTGGCGGTGATACATTTCTATGATCCTACTTATATGATCAATATTTCTTTGAATATTCTCTTCTATTGTTGGAGGGGGAGGGTTTGGTGGTGGAGGGTTTCAGTTTTCATTTTGTGCATCCATTTTACCTAATTAAATTATAAAACATACCCACTTAGCATAAAAACCAAAAAAATTGCTTGAAAATACAAAACAAACAAAAAAATTGCATGAAATCTTACCTCTTTGGATCAGATATCCATTCCTTTGCTTTGATATCCATTTTTTGAAGATGAGACTGCATTTTTGCAAGCCGCGGGTTTACAAAAATGCAGTCTTTTTTTGCTTTTTATGCTCTCCAAAACGGATATCTGTTTTCTTTTTCCCTATTGTATTCATTGTTTTTTATTTTATTATTGTAGCATTTTTAGCATTTTAAGTATTTAGGCATTTTAGCTATAAAATACAAGCAAATTTATAAAGGATTATGATGATATTTAAGCATTTTAGCTATAAAATACAAGCAAATTTATAAAGGATTATGATGATATTTAGGCATTTTAGCTATAAAATACAAGCAAATTTATAAAGGATTATGATGATATTTAGGCATTTTAGCTATAAAATACTATCAAAATTTATATAGGATTATGATGATATATATATTTGATTTTTATATGATTTACTTATACTAAGGTATCTCATAGTATTTTAAAGGCACTTTTGAATAGATACAGGAGAGAGGTAGATATAGGAGAGAGGTAGATGGGGGTTAGGGGTTAGGGATTAGGGCCATTATTTAGGGTTTACAGATTTAGAGAGAGAGAGAGAGACTACTTTTGACATGCAACCGTAAACCCTAAATAATGCCCCTAAACCCTAAACCCAAGTAACCCTAAATAATTCTTCCAAATACTAAACCCTGACCCCTAAACCATAAACCCTAAATAATTCCCCTAAGCCCTAAACCCTAAACCTGACAAAGGGAGTCCTAGTTTTCTTGTTTCCATTTGCTTTGTCGATAAGGGAGAGGGAAAGATAGAGGGGAGAGATAGGATATATAGGAATGATAGGGGAATGACTGGGATGCATGATTAAACCTAACCCTTAACCCCTAACCCTTATTTCCTAACCCCTAAACCCTAAACTTGAGAAACCATAAACCCCTAAATCCTAAATACTAAACCCAAGAAACCCTAAACCTCTATCGAGCTCTATCTCCCTATCTCACTATCTCCCCATCACTATCATTCCTCTACCTCTCAATCTCTCTCCCTATGCTTTAGCCATGTCCCTCACTCTATATCTCCCTATTGGTCCTCTCTCTCTAAACACTAAACCCTAAACCTCTAAACCTTCACCCCTAAACCCTAAACATGAGCAACCATAAATTCTATCTCCTATCTCTCCCTTATCTCCCTATCTCTATCGTCCTTCTACCTCTCAATCCTTTTCCCTATTTCTCTAGACATATCGCTCACTCTCTATCTCCCTATCTCTCCCCTTTGTCACCTCTATCTCTCCCTATCTGTCTCCTCTCTCTTTCTATCTAGCTATCTCCAAAACTAAGAAACCCTAAACCTAGGTACACCCTAAATCCAATCAAATCTAAACCTATATCTCCCTATCTCCCTATCTCTATCATCCCTCTACCTCTCTTGATCTCTCTCCCTATGTCCCTGGCCATGTGCCTCACTCTATATCTCCTTATCTCTCTCCTCCATCTCCTCTCTCTATCTCCCTATAATTCCTCTCTCTATAAACCCTAAATCCAAAACCCTAAACCTCTAAACCTAACTCCTAACCCCCAAACAATTTAAATCCTAAACCCTAAATAATACCCCTAAACCCTGACCCCTGACCCCTAGACCTGAGAAACCCTAAACCCCTAAACCTTAAACCCCAAACCCCTAAACCCTAAACCCAAGTAACCCTAAACCACTATCTCCCTATCTCTCCCCTATCTCCCTACCACCTGTGTCCCTCTACCTCTCAATCTCTCTCCCTATGTCTCTAGCCATGTCACCTCACACTCTATCTCCCTATCCCTCCCCTCAGACTCCTCTATATCTCCCTATCATTCCTCTCTGTCTATAAACCCTAAATCCAAAACCCTAAACCTCTAAACCTAACCCCTAACCCCTAAACAATAAATCCTAAACCCTAAATTATAATGCCCCTAAACCCTAACCCCTAACCCCTAAACTTGAGAAACCCTAAACCCCAAACCCCTAAACCCAAAACCCAAGTAACCATAAACCACTATCTCCCTATCTCTCCCCTATCTCCCTACCACCTATGTCCCTCTACCTCTCAATCTCTCTCCCTATGTCTCTAGCCATGTCCCTTACTCTCTATCTCCCTATCCCTCCCCTTAGACTCCTCTATAACTCCCTATCATTCCTCTCTCTCTATAAACCCTAAATCCAAAACTCTAAACCTCTAAACCTAACCCCCAACCCCTAAACAATAAATCCTAAACCCTAAATTATAATGCCCCTAAACCCTAACCCCTAACCCCTAAACCTAAGAAACCCTAAACCCCAAACCCCTAAACCCTAAACCCAAGTAACCATAAAACCCTATCTCCCTATCTCTCCCCTATCTCCCTATCACCTTTGTCCCTCTACCTCTCAATCTCTCTCCCTATGTCTCTTGCCATGTCCCTCACTCTTTATATCCCTATCTCTCCCCTCAGACTCCTCTATATCTCCCTATTGGTCCTTTATCTCTCTCTGAACCCTAAACCTCTAAACCTTAACCCCTAACCCCAAAACCATAAACCCTAAACCCTAAATAATGCCCCTAAACCCAAGCAACCCTAAACCTCTATCTCCCTATCTCTATCATCCCTCTACCTCTCAATCTCTCTCTCTCTATGTCTTTGGACATGTCTCTCACTCTCTATCTCCTATCTCTCCCCTTTGTCTCCTCTATCTCTCCCAAACTCCATCAGTCCCCTCTCTCTATATCTCTTTAAACTGTAACCCTATACCCCTAAACTCGAGCAATCCTAAACCTCTAAACCCTAAATAATTCCCCTAACCAATCTCTAAACCACTTCTCTATATAGGTGCTTGACTAATACCACTTTTTCATTATTTTCCACATTTAATTATATTCTTTTCCATTTTCCAAGTCCTACATGTGTCCAAGTTGTATTGTTTGTCAAGTTTTTAGTCTAATTGTTAGTCCCAGCTCTCATGGTTATTAAAATGTTAGTATATTATAGTTAGATTTATCCTTCAGTAACATTAATTTACACATTGTTGCACAAACAACCACACTAAAACATAACCTTACCTAATTAAGGTTAACCTTTTAAAAGGTTCTTTCATAAATGGCGAGCTTAATAGATCCAACTAGTTCAATGTTCTTATAGTCCATTCTTACCCTTCCAAGAGAGTTTATGCCATGTTAACTTTGCATTATGTCTTAACATATCACATGAAGGACATCATCATCACAAGGAATAACAATGTCATGAAGGATTAACGAAGGTGTAGCTTCACCACATAAAGTATCATTCATAATTTTATCACTAGAGGGTAAGGGTATATCATGTGTATCCTTCTCAAACCATGTATCATGAATCAAATCATATGAAGGATTGTGCAAAGCAATTTAGGGCATGAAATCCAAAATGCCCCAAAACACAACCCCTGCTGCCCCACCATTCCTATCCCCGAAATATTGGAACATAGTCTAGAAAAGTGATTATTTCACCTGATGAACAAAATTGAATATTTTATTATTGATTATTTGAGTAATTCATTAGTGATGATTCTTAGTGTTTAACAAATCCTTATGGATCAATGTGTAAAGAAGCTACCAATGTTAATTTTCCCTCCTCCTTCACTAGAAACGGTCTTTAAGGAGGTTCATATATTGATGGGAGATCCAAGATTTAAGAGGTGTATTTTCAAAAAGAGAAAAAACCTCCCCTCTTACCCCATCATGATTTCCTTCACTCTTAGTCGATTTCTCTTCCCCATCCTCCCCTCTTACCCCTCCCCTCTCTTTCCTGACCCAATCTTGTTAGCTCCCCTCTCCCTTCTCCTATCTTTGTCCTTTTTTCCCCTCTTTACCGGTTCTTGCCCCCGCCCCCCTCTGTCCCCTCCTTGTCCCCTTTTGTGGGATTGAGTCTTTGCCCCTCCTCTTTTGCCCTCATCTTATCCCCTTTTCCTCTCCCCCCTTTCCCTTTGCTCCTTGTCCTCCCTCCTCTTTACCCTCCTTCGCCCATTCTCACCTTTTTATTTCTCATACTCTTGTCCCCTAGCTTAACCTCCCGTCTCCAACCTCTGGATCTCGTTGCCTCCTTCTCCCTCCTCTTTAATTTCTAGGTTTTTAACCGTATCCTTCATTTCTTGTTGCCCCCTGGTGCTCCGTTTGTGGCTTGGAGTTTGTTGTGAATATATATTTATACATATTATTTGGTCGTTGTAGCTTGTCTTCCCTTTTATGATTTACTCTTCTCTCTTATGCTTTCTCCCAGTTAGTTTCTTTCCTCATTTGGATAGTTATTGGCTTACCTTTCTTTTTTGTTAGCCCCCCCCTCCTTTGCCTTCGTAGTTCACCCCTCTCTCTCTTTTAACTTGGAGCCCTCTCTTGTTCTTTATATGTAGCTTTTCCCAATCTATCCCTCACATTTTAACCTCTTCGGTTGTCCCCCCCTTTTTTATTATTTATTTAATTATTTAATTATCTTATCTCTTTCATCCTTGGTTTGTTCTTTATGGTTGATTGTATTACAGTTATTCCTCTTTTTGCTCCCTTCTAATTTGTGGCCTTGCTCCTTTGTTTGCTTTTTTAATTTTCTTTACTTGGGTCTTCCTCTCATCCTAGTTAGTCTTTCTTTGTTTGTTTTGTCTTAGTGTGCCTAGATGTCCCCCACTCCTCTTTGTCCCTCACTTCACTAGGTTTGATAGGCAGCTATCCTTCTCCCTTAATTGATCTTGGTTTCTGCCTCACATCTCTCTCACTCCTTTTAAGTGGTCTTAAGTCTGCATACTGTCATTCATGTTCTCTCTTCTCTTGCTTGCTACCAGTAAAAAGCCTTTTTCCCAAATTTTTTTCAAAAATAGATATCCGTTTCAAAGTCAAACCTTGCCAAGTCACGAATTTGGCTAAGTAAAAACATGATTGTTTTTCGATTGCCACTGTTTGGCCAGCGATGATCCTGCACATACCCCTATTATAGCTTGAAAATCCGTGACCGCTATGTTGTTAGGAACTGAAGACTCTTGGAGGGCTTTTTCTAGCACCACTTTATGTGCGGGTGATGATCGTAGAAGGTCAAAGATAGAGATGTGTGCTGGCATTTTCCCTAGATGTTTGACAAGATTATAATCAGATTGAGTTGGGAGATTGGGTGTAGGACCATGAATGGTGACACGACCACGATGAGTTGTAACAGCGCAATCCGTAGATTTGCCTTTGATTGTGAGGGTAGTCACCCGACCAGGACGAGTTGTAACATCATTATTGACACCTTTACCTTTATCTAGAGGAGGATGCAGACCATGGTTTAGGAATGGTTCCTTGTACATGTTGAGGTCTTTATTGGTGTGATGAGCTGGTGGTTCGTCCTCACAAAAGATTTGGTTGCCCTTGATGAGATTTTGGATTAGGTGCTTTAGTTTCATGCACGATGCGGTTATGTGCCCTTTGCTCCTATGGAATTCACAATATTCATTTTCTCTGTACCGTGTAGTTTTGTAAATAGGTTTGACATACGGGGGAGCATCTGGTAAGGCGAGGAGCCCTTTGTGTAAAAGCTTCTATAGGAGAGACACTATGGGCTCTCCCAAGGAAGTGAATTGACGCCGCAGAGGGTAATCTTGTTGAGGCCGCTCTTGTTGTCATTGTTGTTGGTTTTGATATGGTTGTCTTTGTTGTTGAGGCAGAGTTTGACTTGGTTTGGAAAGCTGAAGCGGTGTTTGCAATGTTTAGATATGTTTAGAATTGACCACATTTTTATTTTTGTCCCAAAACTTTGGTTTATCATTTGTTTGTTGTTGAGGAGCATTGTCTTTAGTTTCTTTGAAGATTTTGACCACTCCTTTAGCAATGAGGGCCTTTTCAATGTTGATTCCCTTGTATGTAATTTCGTCAAAGGTTGTAGCACTAAGAATTTGCAAATGAAAACCCAATTCTTGGTTGAGATTCTGCACAAATATGCTAACAAGCTGCTTTTCGGGTATCTTGAATGGGAATTTGCTAGCCATTTGTCTCCATCATTGAAGGAAAGAAATGAAAGTTTCACCATTTTTCTGTTTGTTGTTGCATAGATTGGTCATGGAGATCTCATGCTCCGTGTTGTAGGAGAAATGGGTGGCAAATTTCTCCGCTAACTCGTTAAATGACTTGATACCCATGGGGAGGTGTGAGAACCATTCTATAGCTTGACCTCCCAGACTGCAAGGAAAGAGACGCATAAGATATGTGTCATTATGTGAGACCTCGAAGTGAGCAAGATAGAATTCCTTGAGATGGTCTTTTGGGTCCCCTTTTCTTTTGTATTTATTAAACTTGGGAATAGTGAAATTGTGAGGAAAAGGGATCATGGGTAATGACCGATCAAAAGGATAAGGACAGACTTCTTCTAAAGAGAAGGTCTTCTTGGTGTGGCCAAATGTTAAATTGGCTAGTTGTTGTTGAACTTCCGTGATTTTTAGCTCCATCGTTGTGGGAGGGGCTGGAAACATCCTAGAAGTGGTTGCTGATGCCCATACAGAAGATTGTAGTGTAAGCCATGGGCATTGGTGTTATAAGGGTCATATGATTAGTTGGGGTCATATGTGTTTTGATTTTGGGGAGGTGGGGGCGGCGCTAGGTAAGAATGTAGGCTTTGTGATGGTTGAAGAAAAGAGTTTGGTGGTAAAAGGCTAAAGTTTGTTGGGTTAGTTTGCAGTCACAAAACATAGCTTTGGGAAGTTTGGTTTTGAGGGTGGTTAGGAAATGTGTTAAAAAAGGTTAGTGTTGATGAATGTTGTGGCGAAGGAACATAAGTAGATGTGTTTTGTGAAGGTGGAGGTTGATTAAGGATGAGCGTAGAAGAATGTTGTGGTTGGGGTTGCATGACCCTGGTTGGTTGAGGGATACGAGGTTTGATGATGTTGGGGTGGTGTTTATTGAGACCCTTGTTGCATGGCTACATAGTTGTTCCTGGGATTGTATTTTGGTGGGAAACCTTCTCGTGATAGGGTAGCCAATATTCCACTTGTGATTGGTGTGGGCATTCTAGGAGTTTGTTATATGTTTGATCGAGCTATGACGGTGGCTAGCTTTGCTTGATGTTGGAGAGTCTCTTGTTGGTGTTTGTAGATCTCCATAGGTGTTATCAGTAGTGATAAGGGTCTCTCTCTTGTTGGGTTTTAATAAAGGGGATTCTCATATTGTGCAATCATTCTCCCTTGTGAGCTTTGTTCATGTAACAGTGTGGTCACAGTTGACATGGTTTGGACTGCCATTATAGTGTCTTGGGTGCTATTAGGCTTGCTAAAGTTTGATAGATCAAAACCTTTGGGTAATTTAGCTCCTTACTTTGCTAGCAAATGGAAAAAATGATCTTGGTTCTCGCTAAGGATTTTGTCAAAGGTAGCCATGACTCTAGGATCTTGTATGATTTCGTCAAGGTCTTGTCCATCTTCTTGAGAGGATTAACCTTTTTCAAAGTGTCACTCTTTTTCAGATGACTTGAACCCCCAGTGGGGAGGAATGATCTATGTGGATCCAGAAGACCTAAAAATATTGTAGTCTCAAAACTTGACAGAATTAGTGTCATTAGAAAGAGGTCGCTGACATAATCCTAACGCAACTTGAATGGGTTCAAAAGGAGTTCCTATGCAGAAGTTATGTGCAGTCAAAGGTTCAGTCAAAAAGGTAAATCATGGGTTTAAAAAGGTGAAAATTTGATTGTCTCAAATCCAAGAAAAAATGATGCCAAGTCGAAGAGCTCGTCGCTATGATTCTGACACTGCTCCTTTTGCCTCGATCAAAGCTCGTACGAACAAGATATGGTTGGTCAAAGTTGAGAGTTGACCATGCTGACTATATAGTACAATGATGACGTCAGCATGCTAAAATGGAAGACACAGTGGCAGTTGTTGACGTGGCAGATCCAGAGTTTGACATGTGGCAGATGGTAGCATCTGAGTTAGTAGATGATGTGGCAGGTCTAAAGATATAGACCAATCCAGCATGACACATGTCACTGACAGACGAATGAGGTAATGCCACGTGGCCCAATGATTAGGTGCCACGTGGCACATGTGGTAGTTTGATTGTTAAAAGGTTGGTTTGTGGGGGTCAAACCCCTGACCTCCTGCTTGCTTTTTTCAGTCTCCACCGATATACCAAGCGGCTTTCTTTGCTACATATACGGGCCTCCTTTCTGTTTAATGAATGATAATAGAAACGAATCCCTATGAAAGGGGGTAGGGTGGTTTGAACCCCTAATGGGGAGGAATGATGAAGAACTAAAAATTTTGCAGTCTTAGAACTTGATGGAATCAACATCATTGGAAAGAGGTCATTGACACAATCCTGACACAGCTTAAACGGTCTCAAAAGGAGTTCGTAAGCAGAAGTTATGTGCAGTCAAAGGTTTGGTCAAACAGGTGAATCAGGTGTTCAAAAAGGTGAAAAAATGATTGTCTCAAACTCAACAAAAAATGATGCCAAGTCGAAGAGCTCGTCGTCACAATTCTGACATCACTTGTCTCTCCTCGATCGGAGCTCGTATGAGCAAGATATGGCTGGTCAAAGTTGAGGGTTGTCCATGCTGACTAGACAATACAATGATGACGTCAGCATGCTGACATGGCAAACACAGTGGCAGTTGTTGATGTGGCAGATCCAGAGGTTGACACATGGCAGATGGTGGCATTTGAGTCAGCAAATGGCAGCATCTGAATCAGTAGATGCTGTGGCAGGTCTGATGATGTGGACCAATCTAGCGTGACACATGTCACTGACGGATGAATGAGGTAATGCCATGTGGCCCAATGATTGGGTGCTACATGGCACAAGTGGCGGTATGATTGTTAAAAGATTAATTTGTGGGGGTTGAACCCCTGACCTCCTCCTTTCTATTTGAGAGGAACCTCCTGCAACAATATAATGAAAAATGCACAAAATAATAGAAATAGCAAAAACACAGAAAGAATTTATTGATCGCAGTCCACTTTGAGGGGGCAACCTCCTTTGAGCAAGCTCAATACAATAAATTCATGGATGCCTTCATTGGCCTCAACACGTACTTATATACTAAGTCTAATCTAAATACCTATTACTTAGCATGAATGTGGGATAATACAATATACTCATAGGATGACTTACAAAGCATATGCGTCAAAATGTAATATACTAACAAAGTAAAGAGAAGGGTTAAACACAGGTTCCTAACATCCCCTGTCTCTTAGAAAAGCTTTGTCCTCAAAGCGTAAGATGTGGAAATTGTTGCTGAATCTAAAGGAGTGGTTCCCCTGTAGCAATCTCTGAGTGCATTCCATGCCATTGAATTAATACCTCTGTGATGGATCAGTAGCGAAGAGGACGAGTGCCCGTGTCGAGGATTACCTCTTGCTCCAAAAGGATGGATCCTTCATTATTCAGTTGTGGTAAAACAGTTTGTGCTCTGTCGTTGGCGCTAAGAAATTTCTTTAGACACGAGACATGAAATATTGGATGAACGCAGGAAGAAGGATCTAGCTTATGATCCCCAATCTGATCCTGGGTGTGAAGAACCATGTCGATTGCTTGAACTCGTGAACTGCTGGGGGAGTATGGAAGGAGTACAAGCAGTGCCTGACCATAGACTGCTTCATATGGAATCCTATTAGATGCAATGAGGTAGGAGGTATTGTACCACCATTCAGTGAGAGGGAAGCACTTTGCCCACTGATGCTGTTGTTCTGAGGTATCACATGCAGCCACAATCTGTTGAATTGCCCTGTTCATTCCCTTCCAAAAGAAGTGACGCCATGCCCACTCATAAGTTTTGAGGAACCCAGAGTGCCCTACCGATAGAGAAACATAGAGTTCATAGAAGACAGCCTGCGGGATAGATTCCAACCAATTTGGAATAGACATAGAAATAGCTGAAAGAGAAGCTTGGTCATCACATGTGCGAGAAAGACAATCCGCCACAATATTGTCCTTACCCTTCTTGTAAGTGATCTCATAGTCATAACCCATGAGTTTACTGATCCATTTATGTTGTGCTGGGGAGGAGACCCATTGTTCTAGGAAATATTTCAGGCTCTAGTGAGCAGCCCTGATGCAAAAATGATTCCCCAGTAGGTATGGCCGCCACTTCTGTACTACATGTAAAATAGCCATCATTCGTTGTAGAGCTGAAGGAATAGTGGAGACCATGGATGGTTGCATCTGAATGGAGTGAAGGAGAGCAATGACACCATGTGAATTCTTCTTAAGAAGCTTTTCCAGGTGATGTGAACTTATGATGCTGAGGGACCCAGGTTGTAAGCCCTTCAATGTGTGTTTGTGCCCATTGTCTAAAAACTGTATCCAAAGTTCAGCAAAATCCCATAAGATGGCTCCAAGTGTGTGTAACCATTGGTCGCCAAAAACCACATCACATCCACCTAAGGGCAAGGTAAATATGTCAGAGTGCAAATTATAATCTCCAATAGAGATACGCACATTGCGACACTTCCCTTTGCAAGGTAATGTGTCCCCATTGGCAATCATGACTTCAAAGTTCGAGCAAGGATGAACAAAACAATCAACTTGTTTGGCTATTGGAGGTCAATGAAGTTATGAGTACTACCAGAATCAATGAGTATTGTAAGAGGGAGCTTCTTGAAGTAACCCTTGACCTGCATGGTTTGTGGGGTGGTGACTCCTGCTACGACATGGAGAGAGATCTCTGGGTGGTCTTCTTGAGAAGTAGGCTCAACATGCGGCTGTTGAGTTTCAACCTGATTAGCTACTGTATCCTAAGCATCTATATAAACTTCAGTTTCAGGCGGAGAACCCACATCCAAGAGATAGAGCTTTTGTTCAACACATCTATGTCCCCGAGTGAATTTGTCATCACAATTATAACAAAGCCCTTTTTCTCTACGTGCCTGTATCTCTGCTTCAGTCAACTTCTTGATAGGAGTTGTTCTAGGAGTTGGCATTATTTGAGGGCTTTGGGGATCCGTATTTCTGAATGGAACAAAATTGGATTTGGAGAGTTGTTAAGTTGTGATCTTGTCCTCTGCCAACTTACCCAACACTAAGGCTTCCTTCTGTGTGATTGGCCATTTTTTCAAAATTTGTCTGATATTCTCTCACAGTGCCTATTTGGCATAGCTTTGTGAGTGCTCTTGTGAAGTCATCAAAAGCACTAGGGCCAAATCGTTGCAAAATGAGTTTGCAAAAATCTATCAATTTTGGCTCTTCATGAGCTTGGATGTACCAATAAAACCATTGAAGGGCTTCATGTGCCAAATGAAAGAAGGCAAGTGGACTTTGTTGACATCAAAAGTATTATGTAGATTGAAATATTGTTCTGCCCGGTATATCCATCCAGTCAGATCATCACCATTGAAGTAAGGAAAATCAAGCTTCGGTCCACGAAAATTGCCGGAAGAAGAAAACCCTATATCTGCAGAAGACTCTGGCTGCCTTCTATTGTTCATGGCTGAATGCTGAAGATTGAGCTCGATAATTTTTTCATCCAAATCTTGGAGTTTGGTCTTGATGGCTGCAAGTTCCTCCTCCATGGTTTTTGCTCCTGCACTGGTGACAACCATAACCAGGGTTTTTTTTTGAATGGGTAGAAAGACAAAAACAAAAACTTTTTTAGTAAAGGAAAATTTGGATTTGGGAAAAACTCTAATGGGTAACTAGGGTTTGACTAGGTTCTGGACACTTTTTGAGGGACAAGGAAGCAGAAAATGGGGATTTCAGAAGCGGTGTGAAAGAATGGGAAAATTTGTCCAAGAATGGGAAGTTATGGCAAACCCTAAATAAAGACAAATGTGGGATTTCTCACTTCGATAAGTGGAATTTGGGATAGGGTCCTCAAGGAAGGAAATATGCAGAATAGAATTTCAGGGGTTCCAGTGAAGTTTTAGAGGAAATGGAGCTAAAGCAAGGAAGATATGGCGAAATGGATCTGAACAGATTCAATCTACGATTTGTCAGCTGGCAATAGATATGGACCCTAGGTATGTTCGTCTTCCTAAAGGTTCAGGGGATTCACTCGGCTACCAATGTTGTCTAATGGCTTGTGTATTGGGGCAGTACCCCTCACTCCACGGATTAGGTAAAACTGATAACTGCTTTGCCACAAACGATAGCTCTTAGGGCTATGCCCAAGCACAACGAGTTTTAGGGCTATGCCCAAGCACTTCCCATGAGTAAGCGGATATGGATTATTCCCTGATCTGAACCTGCTATTGAAATGAACAATACAGATGCAAAGCAAAAAGAACTACTGCAATAATCACAACACCTAGAACCTACTTTGGGGTTCTTGTGGTACTCCTCACAATGAGTTTTAGGGCTATGCCCAAGCACTTCCCATGATTAAGCGGATATGGATTATTCCCTGATCCGAACCTGCTATTGAAATGAACAATACAGATGCAAAGCAAAAAGAACTACTGCAATAATCACAACACCTAGAGGCCATTGTGAAAAAACAAATTCGGCAGAAATTCCACACAGTGAGCCCAAGAAAGTGCTTTGATACTAGATGAGAGGAACCTCCTGCAACAATGTAATAAAAAATGCACAAAATAACAGAAAATAGCAAAAACACAAAAGGAATTTATTGATCACAGGCCACTTTGAGGGGAGAACCTCCTTTGAACAAGCTCAATACAATAAACTCATGGATGCCTTCATTGGCCCCAACACGTACTTATATACTAAGTCTAATCTAAACAACTATTACTTCCAATGAATGTGGGATAAAACAATATACTTATAGGACGACTTACAAAGCATATGCGTCCAAATGTAATATACTAACAAAGTAAAGAGAAGGGTTAAACATGGGTTCCTAACACTATTTCCACTCTCCACCAATATACTAAGTGGGTTTCTTTGCTACATATACGGGCCTCCTTTCTATTTAAAGAATGATAATAGAAAATAATCCCTATAAAGGGGGTCAGGTGGTTTGAACCCCAAGTGGGGAGGAATGATCAAGCTGGATCCAGAAGATTGAAAAATTTTGCAGTCTGAAAAATTTTGTAGTCTGAGAACATGACAGAATCAGCATCATTAGAAAGAGGTTGCTGACACGATCCTAACGCAACTTGAACGTGCTTAAAAGGAGTTCGTATGCAGAAGTTATGTGCAGTCAAAGGTTTGGTCAAACATTTGAATCAGGCATTCAAAAAGGTAAAAAATTGATTGTCTCAAATCTAAGAAAAAATGATGCCAAGTTGAAGAGCTCGTCGTCATGATTTCGATCCTGCTCGTTTCACCTCTATCGGAGTTCATACGAGCAAGATATGGCTGGTCAAAGTTGAGGGTTGACCATGCTGACTAGACAATATAATGATGACGTCAACATGTTGACATGGCAGAAACAGTGGCAGTTGTTGACGTGGTGGGTCTAGAGTTTGACAGGTGTCAGATGGGGGCAACTGAGTAAGCAAATGACATGGCAAGTCTGAAGATGTGGACCAATCCAGCGTGACACATGTCACTGAAGGATGAATGAGGTAATGCCATGTGGCCCAATGATTGGGTACCACGTGGCACATGTGGTGGTTTGATTGTTAAAAGGTTGGTTTGTGGGGGTCGAACCCCTGACCTCCTGCTTACTATTTTCACTCTCCACCAATATACCAACTGGCTTTCTTTGCTACATATATGGGCCTCCTTTCTATTTAAAGAATGATAATAGACATGAATCCCTATTAAAGGGGGTCAGCTAGTTTGAACCCCCAGTGGGGAATAATGATCTAGATGGATACAAAAGAACTAAAAAATTTACAATCTTAGAACTTGACGAAATCAGTATCATTAGAAAGAGGTCGCTAACACGATCCTGACACAACTTGAATGGGCTCAAAAGGAGTTCGTATGCAGAAGTTATGTGCAGTCAAAGGTTCAGTCAAATAGGTGAATCAGGCATTCAAAAAGATGAAAAATTGATTATCTCATATCAAAGAAAAAATGATATCAAGTCGAAGAGCTCGTCATCACGATTTCGATGCCACTCATTTCACCTCGATCAGAGCTCATACTAGCAAGATATGGCCGGTCAAAGTTGAGGGTTGACCATGTTGACTAGATACTACAATGATGACATCAACATGCTGACATGGTAGACATAGTGGCAGTTGTTGACGTGGTAGGTCCAGAGGTTGACACGTGGCAGATGGCGGCATCTAAGTCAGCAAATGGTGACATCTCAATTAGCAGATGACATGGTAGGTCTAAAGATTTGGACAGTCTAGTGTGACACGTGTCACTGATGGATGAATGAGGTAATGCCATGTGGCCTAATGATTGGGTACCATGTGGCACATGTGGCAGTTTAATTGTTAAAATGTTGGTTTGTGGGGTCGAACCTTGCTATTTTCACTCTCCACCAATATACCAAGCGGCTTTATTTGCTACATATGCGAGCTTCCTTTTTATTTAATTAATGGTATTAGAAATGAATCCTTATAAAAGGGGGTCGGATGGTTTGAACCCCAGTGGGAAGGAATGATCAAAATAGATCCAGAAAACCCAAAAATTTTGCAGTCTCAGAACCTGACAGAATCAGCGTCATTGGAAAGAGGTCGCTAGCACGATCCTGACGCAACTTGAATAGGCTCAAAAGGAGTTCGTATGCAGAAGTTATGTGTAGTCAAAGGTTTAGTCAAACAGGTGAATCATGCATTCAAAAAGTGAAAAATTTATTATCTCAAATCCAAGCAAAAATGATGCCAAGTTGAAGAGCTCATCGCCATGATTCTGTCGCGGCTCGTTCCACCTTGAGCGGAGCTCGTACGAGCAAGATATGGTCAATCAAAGTTGAGAGTTGACCATGTTGACTAGATAGTACAATGATGGTGTCATCATGCTGACATGGCAAACACAGTGGCAATTGTTGGCATGGTAGGTCTAGATGTTGACACATTGCAGATGGTGGCATCTGACTCAACAGATGATGTGGTAGGTATGAAGATGTGGATCAATCCAGTGTGACACGTGTCACTGACGGACGAATGAGTGAATGCCACGCCCAGTGATTGGGTGCCACGTGGCACATGTGGCAATTTACTTGTTAAAAGGTTGGTTTGTGGGGGTCAAACCCTTGACCTCCTACTTCCTATTTTCACTCTCCACCAATATACCAAGTGGATTTCTATGCTACATATACAGGCCTCCTTTCTGTTTCAAGAATGATAATAGAAACAAATCCCTATAAAAGGGGGTCAGGTGGTTTGAATGCCTAGTGGGGAGGAATGATCTAGGTGGATCTAGAAGACCTAAAAATCTTGCAGTCTCAGAACCTAAAGGAATCATCATCATTGGAAAGAGGTCACCGACATGATCCTAATGCAACTTAAATGGGCTCAAAAGGAGTTCGTATGCAGAAGTTATGTGCAGTCAAAGGTTCAGCCAAATAGGTGAATCAGGTGTTCGAAAAAGTGAAACATTAATTATCTCAAATCTAAGCAAAAATGATGCCAAGTCGAAGAGCTCGTCGCTACGATTCTGACACTGCTCGCTTCGCCTCGATCAGATCTCGTACGAATAGTTGTTGACGTGGTAGATGGCGGCATGTGAGTCAGCAGATGACATGGCAGGTCTGAAGATGTGGACCAATCTAGCGTGACACGTGTCACTGACGGACGAATGAAGTAATGCCATGTGGCCCAATGATTGGGTGCCACGTGGCACATGTGGCAGTTTTATTGTTAAAAGGTTGGTTTGTGGGGATCGAACCCCTGACCTCCTGCTTGCTATTTTAACTCTCCACCAATATAAAAAGTGGATTTCTTTGCTACATATATGAGCCTCCTTTATATTTAAAGAATGATAATAGAAATGAATCCCTATAAAAGGGAGTCGGGTGGTTTGAACCCCAAGTGGGGAGGAACGACACAGGTGGATCTAGAAGATAGAAAAATTTAGCAGTTTGAGAACATGATGGAATCAACATCATTGAAAAGAGGTTGCTGACATGATCCTAACGCAACGTGAATGAGCTCAAAAGGAGTTTGTATACAGAAGTTATGTGCAGTCAAAGGTTCGGTCAAATAGGCGAATCAGGTGTTCAAAAAGGTGAAAATTTGATTGTCTCAAATCCAAGTAAAAATGATGCCAATTCGAAGAGCTTGTCATCACTATTTTGGCACAGTTCATTTCACTCGATCGGAGCTCATACAAGCAAGATATGGCCGGTCAAAGTTGAGGGTTGACCATGCTGACTAGACAGTACAATGATGACATCATCATGCGGACATGGAAGACATAGTGGCAGTTGTTGATGTGGCAGGTTGAGAGTTTGACATGAAGCAGATGGCGGCATTTGAGCCAGTAGATGATGTGGCAGGTTTGAAGATGTGGACCAATCTAGTGTCACATTTGTCACTGACGAAAGAATGAGGTAATGCCACGTGGCACAATGATTGGGTGCCACATGGTACATGTGGTAGTTTGATTGTTAAAAGGTTGGTTTGAGGGAGTCGAACCCTTGAACTCCTGCTTGCTTTTTTCAGTCTCCACCAATATACGAAGCAACTTTCTTTGCTATATATACGGTCCTCCTTTCTATTCAAAGAATGATAATAGAAATGAATCCCTATAAAAGGGGGTCGGGTGGTTTGAACCCCCAGTTCCAAAAATTTTGCAGTCTAAGAAACTAATGGAATTAGTATCATTGGAAAGAGGTAGCTGGCACGATCTTCACGCAACTTGAATGGGCTCAAAAGGAGTTCGTATGCAGAAGTTCTATGTAGTCAAAGGTTCAGTCAAACAGGGGAATCATGCATTCAAAAAGTGAAAAAAATATTGTCTCAAATCCAAGCAAAAATGATGCCAAGTCTAAAAGCTCATCGTCATGATTCCGACACTGCTCGTTTCACCTTGATCAGAGCTCGTACGAGCAAGATATGGGCGGTCAAAGTTGAGGGTTGACCATTCTGACTAGACAGTACAATGATCACGTCATCATGCTGACATGGAAGACACAATGGCAATTGTTGGCATGGCAAGACCAGATGTTGACACGTTGCAGATGGCGGCATCTGACTCAACAGATGATGGGGTAGGTCTGAAGATGTGGACCAATCCAGCGTGACACGTGTCACTGACAGACGAATGAGCAAATGTCACGTGGCCCAATGATTGGGTGCCACGTGCCACATGTGGTGATTTGTTTGTTGAAAGGTTGGTTTGTGGGGGTTGAACCCCTGACCTCTTGCTTCCTATTTTCACACTCCACCAATATACCAAGCGACTTTCATTGCTACATATACAGGCCTCCATTCTATTTAAATAATGATAATAGAAATAAATCCTTATAAAAGGGGGTCAAGTGGTTTGAACCCCTAGTGGGGAGGAATGATCTAGGTGGATCTAGAAGACGTAAAAATTATGCAGTCTTAGAACCTGATAGAATTAGCATCATTGGAAAGAGGTCGTTGACACGATCCTAATGCAACTTGAACAAGCTCAAAAGAAGTTCATATACATATTTTATGTGTAGTGAAAGGTTCGGTCAAACACGTGAATCAGGTATTCGAAAAGGTGAAAATTTGATTGTCTCAAATCCAAGCAAAAATGATGTAAAGTCAAAGACCTCATCGCCACAATTCTCACATCGCTCTTTTCACCTCGATCAGAGCTTGTACGAGCAAGACATGGCCGGTCCAAGTTGAGGGTTGACCATGCCGACTAGATAGTACAATGATGATGTCAATATGCTAACATGGTAGACAAAGCGGCAGTTGTTGACGTGGCAGATCCAGAGTTTAACACATGGTAGATAGTGGCATCTGACTCAACAGATGATGTGGCAGGTCTGAAGATGTGGACCAATGCAATGTGACACGTGTCACTGACAGACAAATGAAGTAATTCCATGTGACCCAATGATTGGATGCCACGTGGCACATGTGGCGGTTTGATTGTTAAGAGGTTGGTTTGTGGGGGTCGAACCCCTGACCTCCTGCTTGCTTTTTTCACTCTCCACCAATATACCAAGCGGCTTTCTTTGCTACATATACGAGCCTCCTTTCTATTTAATGAATGATAATAGAAACAAATCCCTATAAAAGGGGGTCGGGTGGTTTGAACCCCCAGTGGGGAGGAATGATCCAGGTGGATATAGAAGAACTAAAAATTTTGTAGTCTTAGAACCTGACGGAATGAGCATCATTGGAAAGAGGTCCTTGACATGATCCTTACGCAAAATTTTAGAGGCTCAAAAGGAGTTCGTATGCAGAAGTTATGTGCAGTCAAGTGTTTGGTCAAAAAGGTGAATCAGGCATTCAAAAAGGTGAAAATTTGATTATCTTGAATCCAAGAAAAAATGATGCCAAGTTGAAGAGCTTGTCGCCACAATTCTGACCTCACTCGTTTCAGCTTGATCAGAGCTCATACGACGAAGATATGGATGGTCAAATTTGAGGGTTGATGATGCTGACTAGACAATGCAATGATGATGTCAGCATGTTGACATGGCAGACACAGTGGTAGTTGTTAATGTGGCAGGTCCAGAGGTTGACACATGGTAGATGGTGGCATCTGATTCAGTAGATGATGTGGCAAGTTTGATGTTGTGGACCAATCTAGCATGACACATGTCACTGATAGATGAATGAGGTAATGCCACGTGGCCCAAATGATTGGGTGCCACATGGCACATGTGGTAGTTTGATTGTTAAAAGATTGGTTTTGGGGGGTCGAACCCCTGACCTCCTGCTAAATATTTTCAGTCTCCACCAATATACCAAGCGGCTTTCTTTGCTACATATACGGGCCTCCTTTCTATTTGAAGAATGATAATAGAAACGAATCCCTATAAAAGGGGGTTGGTTGGTTTGAACCCCAAGTGGGGAGGAATGATCCAGGTGGATCTAGAAGACCAAAATTTTTTACAGTCTGAGAACATGACAGAATCATCATCATTCAAAAGAGGTTGCTGACACAATCCTAACACAATTTGAACTAGCTCAAAAGGAGTTCGTATGTAAAAGGTATTTGTAGCCAAAGGTTCGGGCAAACAGGTGAATCAGGCATTCAAAAAGGTAAAAAATTGATTGTCTCAAATCCAAGAAAAAATGATGCCAAGCCGAAGAGATCATCATCACGATTTCGATGCCGCTCGTTTTGCCTCGATCGGAGCTAATACGAGCAAGATATGGCCACTCAAAGTTGAGCGTCGACCATGCTGACTAGATAGTACAATGATGACGTCAGCATGCTGACATGGTAGACACAATGGTAGTTGTTGATGTGGCAGGTCCAAAGTTTGACACATGGCAGTGGCGGCATCTGAGTCAGTAGATGACATGGCAGGTTTGAAGATGTGGACCAATCCAACATGACACGTGTCACTAACAAAAGAATGAGGTAATGCGACATAGATGAATGATTGGGTGCCACGTGGCACATGTGGCGGTTTGATTTTTAAAAAGTTGGTTTTGGGGTTCGAACCCCTGACCTCCTGCTTGCTATTTTCACTCTCCACCAATATACCAAGCGGCTTTCTTTGCTACATATATGGGCCTCCTTTATATTGAAAGAATGATAATAGAAACTAATCCCTATAAAAGGAGGTCAGGTGGTTTGAACCCTGAGTGGGGAATAATGATCCAGATGGTTACAGAAGAACTAAAAATTTTGCAGTCTCAGAACCTAACAAAATCAACATCATTGGAAAGAGGTCACTGACATGATCCTGACGCAATTTGAATGGGCTCAAAAGGAGTTCATATGTAGAAGTTATGTGCAGTCAAAGGTTCGGTCAAATAGGCGAATCAAGCGTTCAAAAAGGTAAAAAATTGATTGTCTCAAATCTAAACAAAAATGATGCCAAGTCGAAGAGCTCGTCGCCATGATTTCGACCCTGCTTGTTTCACCTTGATCAAAGCTTGTACGAGCAAGTTATGGGTAGTGAAAGTTGAGGGTTGACCATGTAAACTAGACAGTACAATCATGACATCAGCATGCTGACATGGCAGACACACTGGCAGTTTTTGATGTAGTAGTCCTAGAGGTTGACATGTGGCAGATGGCATCATCTGAGTTAGCAAATGACTTGGTAGGTCTGAAGATGTGGACCAATCAAGTGTGACATGTGTCACTGACAGACGAATGAGGTAATGCCATGTGGCCTAATGATTGGGTGCCACGTGGCTCAGGTGGCGGTTTGATTGTTAAAAGGTTAGTTTTTGGGGTCAAACCTTGCTATTTTCACTCTCCACCAATCTACCAAGTGGCTTTCTTTGCTACATATACAGGTTTCATTTCTATTTAAAAAATAATAATATAAACGAATCCCTATAAAAGGGGGTCGGGTGTTTTGTGTTGATAACTGAGAGGGGGGTGAATCAGTTATCCTAATTATTTCTTCTTTCTAAACTTTCTTATTAATCAATGCAGCATTAATTCAAACAAGCAAACATTACCATGAAATGGAAAAACACATGACACAGTATTTTTGACGTGGAAACCCTATTAAGGGAGAAAACCACGGGGTGATTAACCCAAAGATTATTCTCTGTTAGAAGAATAAAGAAATACAAAAATGGCACTTGCCAATTAGGGCTCACTGCCCGAGCACACTGCTCACAAGGAGGCACACTGCCTACAAGAGACACACTGTCTACAAAAGAGTGTTATACAATACTTGAATTGATTGGAGGCATCCACATATGCTGGAGTTCAGTTCCGATTAGGCTCAGTACACTGATCTGCTGCACTTCATCTTTCCTCTTCTCTTATGCTACTTTCCTTTCACATACCGGACCTTCCTTACTGCTTCTGCTCTGCTCTGCTTTTATTCGCATATTACATATCACCACTACACTTCTCACAACTAAATCTATCCTATATATATCTGCACAAGTGATTTCATTATCTTTCTAGTCGGCACCCAGAATAGTCAATCTTCTCACAAACTCTATTCTGTCGGCTGAATCCTTGCACATCAAGTAATGCGGATCAAGCATATACTTGTAGAAATCATTAATCATGTCGGCCAAACATAATTCATGTCTTCATAACCTTTACCACCATCAGAAACGCATCCGAAAGGTAATCTGATGTTCTGTCAGTCAGTTCTTCCTCTGTTCACACTGTCACTCAGGAATCTGGTACTCAACTATTCATATCTTTTTCCTTGTCCATCACTGGAGGCTAAATCCTTGTAATCTATTACTCAAGGTAGTCCTCTTGACTTTCCCAAATCCGCACTTCACCAAGATACTTCCTCTGAGAGATTCGGACCTATCTGTCGGACCTTGCCACAAGCTCTGTTCTTGTTTACCGGACCTCAACAATCTTCATTCTGACTTCCGATAGAGACACACCATGTCCTGTGGATGTGTGGGATGAACTTTGTTGCCATCAATGACAACAATCATGAATCCATATAGTGTCTCTTGCCAACAATCTCCCCCTTTGGCATTGGTGGCAACACTTAGTGAAAAATGACTAAGTGTTTATACTATGCTCCTCCCCCTTGGCTGATGCTCTGTCTTTATATACATTTTCAGAGCTCCCCCTTAGTTGGATTCCTCATTTTTCACTGCTCCTCACTCCCCCTTTGACATCAATGGCAAAGGGTAGGGTCCGCATACCAAAATTTTTAAAAATTTAACTATACTTAGCCGCATATTACATACTCACAAAAACTGAAGAATGTCTGCAAAGGATGTCTTCAATTGGGTGAGTTCTGTAGCCCAACTTTGCTTCATTCTATCCAAAATTGAAATGTGACCACTCAACAAAAACACAAAAGCTTCTGCCCTCTTAAGATCTGTCGAATCATTTGTCTGGGCTGTGATTTGGGCTTCACTTATGGCCTCATGCATGGCCTCTAACTTAGGGATAATAATCCTTCTAAGTTCACCCATCCGGTTAATTATGTTCTTTCTTTCCTTCTCAAAATTCTTTATTGCATTTGTGATTGCTATAGTCCGACATTATTGATTTATTATGGAGGATGATAGAGGATCATAACTTTGAGACAAGCTTAGTAGTTTGTCCTCTTGCTCTTTTATTTTCTTCTTAATTTCCACTGTTACTTTGGACCAGGAGATACAAAATTTGTATATTTCACCACCATCCTTAAGAGCATTTTCTAAGCTCTTTATCCCAATGTTCATGTTTCTCCTATCATTAATGATCAAACCCTGTACCTCGGAGAACATTTTATCCAAAAACTCCTTCTGGACCTTTTCTTCAGCTGATTTTTCTAGAGAATCAAAATGTGTACTAACACTGCTGACTAAGGTTTTGAGATTACCGGAAGAGGAGGCTGTGGGATCATTTTGAAACGATGGCATAATCTTTTCTAGCACTCTGGAAGCAGCTTCTATTAACTCACAGTCTTCCATATGAGACTTTAGGAGTTTTTCGTTGGCCTTAGCATTAGCAAATGAAGCTATCTTCATTGTTTGTACCAGAGAAAGAGAATCAAAATTGAATGGACCTTGTAGAAGCTCCAGTTCATCAATCTCCATTGTTTCTTTGTTCAGGAATTCTTGGACAATTTGTGCAGTGTCTCTTGCCAGAGATAGATTTTTCTTTTCTTCTGTAGTCTTAGGGTTGTCCCTTGGAGCTTTCTCTCCTTCTACATTCTTACCACTATCAGTTGTGGTTTTCTCTGTTGGGGTCTTCTCTTTCTCTGCAGCCTTGGTACTGTCAGCTTCTTTTTCCTTCAGTTCTGCTTCTTTCTCCTATATTGTGTCTTCTCCTTTTGATCCAGAAGCTGTAGGGGAAACCGGAGGAGAGATATTTGTTTGTCCATGAGCCACTTCTTCCGGAATAGGGAATTCAGAGCTTTTGTCTTTACCGAAGTCCTCTGTGATAGGAATGTTGAACTTTTTAAGAGTATTCCGGAGAATCTCTTCAGTCTCTTCTACCACCTTGTCGGTTTCACCAAGCATGAGCTGATTCATCCTTGCTTTGCTCCTAAATTCATCCTTGCAATCTTTGAATATCATATTCATTATTTTGGGATCGATTGCAGGATATAGCTGAATAGCTATCTGTTCCTAGATCTCAATGTCTTTTGCCATGGCATTGTTCTTTCTTATTTCTAACTCCTTTTCTAGGCTCTTAGGAATTAGAGATATAATCTCAATGAAAGCCTTATTGTATATGTTTAGATACCTAATTGTAGCTTCCTGTAGGATCTTTTGGTCAGCCTCATTATAATCATCATAGAATTCAGCCATTGGTTGAAGGTTTCCATCCACAGTGACTGATTTGATTACACTTTCTAGAGACAGGGTGGGCTATTCAACAAATTCCTCTGCCATTTCTTTCTTGTCTTGGCCTATGGAGGGTTTACCAGATCCTTTCTTCTTCTGCTTCTTTATTTCCTTTACCTCCTCATCTGATTCGGTTTCCTCTTCATCTTTTTGACTTGCATAAGCCCTTGTGGCTTTTGTCTTTGATCTTTTCTCTCTTTTGCCAGATGCCTGGACTTCCGGTTTTGATGTTCTTGAGCTTTTGGCTGTGACAGGTGCAGATCTCTTTGATGATCTGGTCTGGGTGGAGGTTTCTATCGAAGCACTTTCCTTGCTTTTCTTTTCTGCCTCAGCCCTTTCCATCCTTTTCTTGTGGGCATCAAGTGCCTCCTTTGAGACGCCAAGGCCTTGGGCAATATTTTCTACTTCTTTTCTTACCTTCCTCTTGATCTCTGGTTCTATGAGTTCAACATGAATTTTTATGCTCAGCTCCTCAAAGGTTCCAAACCTTTCTGCTTTTGGATCCTTAGGCTGACTTAGCATGTGTTGAACATGCAGCTCCACAATTTGTTCATCAACCTCATACCCCATGGGCATGATCCACATAGTTCTTGGTTCTACTGCCTCCATTAGGCACTGATCTGTCTCTACCATAAAGCATACTGTGTCTTTGTATTTTTCAACAAGAGACTGGGGAATCCTTTCTCTTGCTTGCATCATGTTCTGAAAGTTCTTGAAATACCCCCACATAGCTATATTTTGTGCTTTGTTGTCACCAAGTCCATGTAAATCAGCATCATTGGAAAGAGGTCACTGACATGATCCTGACACAACTTGAATGGGCTCAAAAGGAGTTCATATGTAGAAGTTATGTGCAGTCAAAGGTTTGGTCAAATAGGTGAATCAGGCGTTCAAAAAGGTAAAAAATTGATTGTCTCAAATCCAAACAAAAATGATGCCAAGTCGAAGAGCTCGTCGCCACGATTTTGACCCCGCTTGTTTCACCTCGATCGAAGCTCGTACGAGCAAGTTATGGGTAGTGAAAGTAGAGGGTTGACCATGTAAACTAGATAGTATAATCATGACATCAGCATGCTGACATAGCAGACACAGTGGCAGTTTTTGATGTAGTAGTTCTAGAGGTTGACATGTGGCAGATGGCATCATCTGAGTTAGCAAATGACTTGGCGGATCTGAAGATGTGGACCAATCAAGTGTGACACATGTCACTGACAGACAAATGAGGTAATGCCATGTGGCCTAATGATTGGGTGCCACGTGGCTCAGGTGGCGGTTTGATTGTTAAAAGGTTAGTTTTTGGGGTCGAACCTTGCTATTTTCACTCTCCACCAATATACCAAGTGGCTTTCTTTGCTACATATACAGGTTTCATTTCTATTTAAAAAATAATAATATAAACGAATCCCTATAAAAGGGGGTCAGGTGTTTTGAACCCCCAATGGGAACGAATGATCTAAATGGATCCAGAAGACCTAAAAATTTTGTAGTGTCAGAACTTGACAGAATCAACATCATTGGAAAGAGGTCACTAGCATGATCCTGATGCAACCTAAAGGGGCTCAGAAGGAGTTCATATGCAGAAGTTATGTGTAGTCAAAGGTTCAGTCAAACAGGTGAATTATGTGTTTAAAAAGGTAAAAAATTTATTGTCTAAAATCTAAGGAAAAATGATGCCAAGTTGAAAAGTTCATTGCCATGATTTTGACGCCACTCGTTTCGTCTTGATTGGAGCTCGTACGAGCAAGATTTGGCCGGTCAAAGTTGAGGGTTAACCATGCTTAATAGATAGTACAATGATGACATCATCATGCTGACACAATAGACATAGTGGCAATTGTTGGCGTGGTAGGTCAAGATGTTGACACGTGGCAGATGGAGGCATCTGACTCAACAGATGACATGGTAGGTCTAAAGATGTGGACCAATCCAACGTGATAGTGTCACTGACGGACGAATGAGCTAATACCAGGTGGCCCAATTATTGAGTGCCATGTGGCACATGTGGTAATTTACTTGTTAAAAGGTTGGTTTGTGGGGGTCGAACCCTGACCTCCTGCTTTCTATTTTCACTCTCCATCAACAAATCCCTATAAAAGGGGGTTGGGTGGTTTGAACCTCTAGTGGGGAGGATGATCTAGGTGGATTCAAAAGACCTAAAAATATTGGAGTCTCAGAACCTGACGGAATCAGCATCATTGGAAAGAGGTCACTGACATGATCCTAACGCAACTTGAACGGGCTCAAAAGCAGTTCTTATGCAGAAGTTATATGTAGTCAAAGGTCTGGTCAAATAAGCAAATCAGGCGTTCGAAAAGGTCAAAATTTGATTTTCTCAAATCCAAGCAAAAATGATGCTAAGTCGAAGAGCTCGTCACCAGGATTTTGATGTCACTTATTTCGCCTCGATCAGATCTCGTACGTGCAAGATACGGTTGGTCAAAGTTTAGAGTTGATGATGCCAACTAGATAGTACAATGATGATGTTAGCATGCTGACATGGCAAACACAGTGGCAATTGTTGATGTGGCAGATCTGAAGTTTGACACGTGGAAGATGGCGGCATCTGAGTCAATAGATGACATGGCAGGTCTGAAGATGTGGACAAATCCAGCGTGACACGTCACTGACGGACAAATGAGGTAATGCCACATAGACCAATGATTGGGTGCCACATGGCACATGTTGCAGTTTGATTCTTAAAAGGATGGTTTGTGGGCATGTAACCCCTGACCTCTTGCTTGCTTTTTTCACTCTCCACCAATATACCAAGCGGCTTTGTTTGCTACATATATGAGCCTCCTTTCTATTTAATGAATGATAATACAAATGAATCCCTATAAAAGGGGGTCGAGTGGTTTGAACCCCCAGTGAGGAGGAATGATCTAGGTGGATAAAGAAGAATTAAAAGTTTTGCAGTCTTAGAACCTGATGGAATCAGCATCATTAGAAAGAGGTTGCTGACATGATCCTGACGCAACTTGAACGGGCTCAAAAGGAGTTCATATGCAGAAGTTATGTGCAATCAAAGGCTTGGTCAAATAGGTGAATCAGGCATCCAAAAAGATGAAAATTGATTGTCTCAAATACAAGCAACAATGATGCCAAGTCGAAGAGCTCATCACCAGGATTTCAATGCCGCTCATTTCACCTCAATTGGAGTTCATACGAGCAAGATATGGTCGATTAAAGTTCACGGTTGACCATGCTGACTAGACAATACAATGATGACGTCAGCATGCTGACATGGCAAACACAGTGGTAGTTGTTGATTTGGCAGGTCTAAAGTTTGACACATGGCAAATGGCGATATCTGAGTCAGCATATCACGTGGCAGGTCTGATGATGTGCACCAGTCCAGCGAGACACATGTCACTGACGGATGAATGAGTTAATGCCACGTGGCCCAATGATTGGGTGCCATGTGGCAGATGTGGCAGTTTGATTGTTAAAAGATTAGTTTGTGGGGGTCGAACCCCTGACCTCCTGCTTTCTATTTTCACTCTCCACCCATATACCAAGCGGCTTTCTTTGCCACATATACAGGCCTCATTTCTATTTAAAGAATGATAATAGAAAAGAATGCCTATAAAAGGGGGTCAGGTGGTTTGAACTCTGAGTGGGGAATAATGATTCAGATGGATACAGAAGCACTAAAAATTTTGTAGTCTCATAACCTGACATAATAAACATCATTGGAAAGAGGTCACTGATGCAATCCTGACACAACTTGAATGGGCTCAAAAGGAGTTCATATGTAGAAGTTATGTGCAGTAAAATATTCGGTCAAACAAGCGAATTAGGTGTTCAAAAAGGTGAAAAATTAATTGTCTCAAATCCAAGCAAAAATGATGCCAATTCGAAGAGCTCGTCGCCACGATTTTGACAACGCATGTTTCACCTTGATCGAAGCTTGTAGGAGCAAGAAATGGCCAGTCAAAGTTGAGGGTTGATCATGTCAACTAGACAGTACAATGATGACATCAACATGCTGACATGGCAGACACAGTGGCTATTGTTGACATGGTAGCTCCAGAGGTTGACAGGAGGCAGATGGCGCCATCTGAGTTAGCAGATGATGTGGCAGGTCTGAACATGTGGACCAATCTAGTGTGACATGTGTCACTAACAGACGAATGAAGTAATGCCATGTGGCCTAATGATTGGGTGCCACGTGGCACATGTGGCGGTTTGATTATTAAAAGGTTGGTTTGTTAGGTCGAACCTCACTACTTTAAATCTCCACCAATATACCAAACAACTTTCTTTGCTACATATACTAGCTTCCTTTCTATTTATAGAATTATAATAGAAACAAATCCCTATAAAAGGGGGTTAGGTGGTTTGAACCCCCAGTGGGAAGGAATGATCTAAATGGATCCAGAAGACCTAAAAATTTTGTAGTCTCAAAACCTGACAGAATCAGCGTCATTGGAAAGAGGTCATTGACACCATCCTCACGCAACTTGAATGGGCTCAAAAGGAATTCATATGCAGAACTTATGTGTAGTCAAAGGATCGATCAAACATGCGAATCATGCGTTCAAAAAGGTGAAAAAATTATTGTCTCAAATCCAAGCAAAAATGATGCCAAGTCGAAGAGCTCATCGCCATGATTTCGATGCCGCTCATTTCACCTTGATCAGAGCTTGTACGAGCAAGATATGAATGGTCAAATTTGAGGGTTGACCATGGTGACTAGACAATACAGTGATGATGTCATCATGCTAACATGGCAGACATAGTGGTAGTTGTTGGCATGGCAGGTCCAGATGTTGAGATGTGGCAAATAGCGGCATCTGACTCAATAGATGACGTGGCAGGTCTGAAGATGTGGACCAATCTAGCGTGACAAGTGTCACTAATGGATGAATGAGCGAATGCCACATGGCACATGTGTTGATTTGCTTGTTAAAAGGTTGGTTTGTGGGCGTTGAACCCCTGACCTCCTGCTTCCTATTTTAACTCTCCACCAACATACCAAGCGGCTTTTATTACTGCATATACAGGCCTCCTTTCTATTTAAAGAATGATCTAGGTGGATCTAGAAGACTTAAAAATATTACAGTCTCAAAACCTAACGGAATCAACATTATTGGAAAGAGGTCGCTGACATGATCCTAACGCAAGTTGAACGAGCTCAAAAGGAGGTCATATGCAGAAGTTATGTTTAGTCAAATAGACAAATCATGTGTTCAAAAAGGTGAAAAATTGATTGTCTCAAATCCAAGCAAAAATGATGCCAAGTCAAAGAGCTCGTCGCCACGATTCTATAGCCGCTCGTTTCGCCTCGATCAGAGCTCGTACGAGCAAGATATGGTTGGTCAAAGTTGAGGGTTGACCATGCCGACTAGATAGTACAATGACGATGTCAGCATGCTAACATGATAGACATAGTGGCAGTTGTTGACATTGTAGATCCAAAGTTTGACACATGGTAGATGGCGTCATCTGAGTCAATAGATGATAGGGCAGCACTGAAGATGTGGACCAATCCAGTGTGACGTGTCATTGATGGATGAATGAGGTAATGTCACGTGGCCCAATGATTGGGTGCCATGTGGCACATGTGGAGGTTTGATTGTTAAAGGATTGGTTTGTAGGGGTCAAACCCCAGACCTTCTACTTTCTTTTTTTAGTCTCCACCAATATACCAAATGACTTTCTTTGCTACATATACGGGCATCCTTTCTACTTAATAAATGATAATAGAAATGAATCCCTATAAAAGGGGGTTGGGTGGTTTGAACCCCTAGTGGGGAATAATGATCTAGATGGATACAGAAGAACTAAAAAATTTGCAGTGCTAGAACTAGATAGAATCAGCATCATTGGAAAGAGGTCGCTAACACGATCCTGACACAACTTGAACGGGCTCAAAAGGAGTTCGTATGCAGAAGTTATGTGTAGTCAAATATTTGGTCAAATAGGTGAATCAGGCATTAAAAAAGGTGAAAAATTGATTGTCTCAAATCTAAGAAAAAATCATGGCAAGTCGAAGAGCTCGTCATCACTATTTCGACGCCGCTTGTTTCGCCTCGATCGGAGCTTATATTGGCAATATATGGCCTGTCAAAGTTAAGGGTTGACCATGCTGACTAGACAGTACAATGATGACATTAGCATGCTGACATGGCAGACACAGTGGTAGTTGTTGACATGGCAGGTCTAAAGATGTGGACTAATTCAGCATGACACGTGTCACTGACGGAAGAATGAGGTAATGCAGCGTCGAAGCTTGGTTTGATTGTTAGAAGGTTGGTTTGTGGGGGTCGAACCCCTGACCTCCTGCTTGCTATTTTTACTCTCGACCAATATAGCAAGCGGCTTTGTTTGCTACATATACGGGCCTCCTTTCTATTTATAGAATGATAATAGAAATGAATCCCTATAAAAGGGGGTCGGGTGGTTTGAACCCTTAGTGGGGAATAATGATCCAGATAGATACAGAAGAACTAAAATTTTTGAAATCTCAAAACCTAACGGAATCAACATCATTGAAAAGAGGTTATGTGCAATCAAAGGTTCGGTCAAAGAGGTGACTAATGCTTTCAAAAATGTGAAAAATTGATTGTCTCAAATCTTAGCAAAAAAGATGCCAAGTTGAAGAGCTCGGTGCCACAATTTTGACGCCGCTCGTTTCGCTTCGATTGGAGCTCGTACGAGCAAGATATGGCTGGTCAAAGTTGAGGGTCGCCATGTTGACTAGATAGTACAATGATGTCATCAACATGCTGACATGGCAAACATAGTGGCAGTTGATGTGGTAGGTCCAGAGGTTGACATGTGGCAAATGGTAGCATCTGAGTCGGCAGATGGTAGCATCTGAGTCAGCAGATGACGTGGAAGGTCTGAGGATGTGGACCAATCTAGTGTGACACATGTCACTCACAGACGAATGAGGTAATGCCATGCGGCCTAATGATTGGGTGCCACGTGGCACATGTGGTGGTTTGATTGTTAAAATGTTGGTTTGTGGGGTCGAACCTTGCTATTTTCACTCTCCACCAATATACCAAGCGGCTTTCTTTGCTACATGTACGGGCTTCTTTTCTATTTAAAGAATGATAATAGAAACAAATCCCTATAAAAGGGGGTCAGGTGCTTTGAACCCCCAGTGGGAAGGAATGATCTAAATGGATCAAGTGTCATTGGAAAGATGTCGCTGACACGATTCTGACGCAACTTGAACGGGTTCAAAAGGAGTTCGTATGTAGAAGTTATGTGCAGTCAAAGGTTTGGTCGCCATGATTCTGATGCTACTCGTTTCACCTTGATCAAAGGTCATATGAGCAAGATATTGCCTGTAAAAGTTGAGGGTTGACCATGCTAACTAGACAGTAGAATGATGACGTCATCATGCTGACATGGCAGACACAGTGGTAGTTGTTGGTGTGGCAGGTCCAGATGTTGACACGTAGCAAATGGAGGCATCTGACTCAACAGATGATGTGGCAGGCCTAAAGATGTGGACCAATTAAGCATGACACGTGTCACTGACGGATGAATGATCGAATGCCACATGGCCCAATGATTGGGTGCCACGGGGCACATGTGACGATTTGCTTGTTAAAAGGTTGGTCTGTGGGGGTCGAACCCCTGACCTCCTACTTCCTATTTTCACTCTCCACTAATATACCAAGCGACTTTCATTGCTATATATACATGCCTCCTTTATATTTAAAGAATGATAATAGAAACAAATCCGTATAAAAGGGGGTCAGGTGGTTTGAACCCCCAGTGGGGAGGAATGATCTAGTTGGATCTAGAATACCTAAAAATATTTTTGTCTCAGAACCTGACAAAATCAACATCATTGGAAAGAGGTCGCTGACACGATCGTAACACAACTTGAACGGGCTTAAAAGGCATTCGTATGCTGAAGTTATGTCTAGTCAAAGGTTTGGTCAAAAGATGAATCACACTTTAGAAAAGATGAAAAATTGATTATCTAAAATCTAATCGAAAATGATACCAAATTGAAGAGCTTGTTGCCACAATTCTAATACCGCTCGTTTTGCCTCGATCAGAGGTCGTACGAGCAAGATATGGCTAGTCAAAGTTGAGGGTTGACCATGTTGACTAGATAGTACAATGATGAAGTCAGCATACTGACATGGTTGACAGAGTGGCAGTTGTTGACGTGGCAGATGTAGAGATTGACATGTGAACAGATGGTTGCATCTGACTCAACAGATGACGTGGCAATTCTAAAGATGTGGACCAATTCAACGCGACACATGTCATTGATGGATGAATGAGGTAATGCCACGTGGCACAATGATTGGGTGCCACGTGGTACATGTGGTGGTTTTATTGTTTAAAGGTTGGTTTGTGGGGGTCGAACCCTTGACCTCCTGCTTGCTTTTTTCACTCTCCACCAATATACCAAGCGACTTTCTTTGCTACATATATGAGCCTACGTTCTATTTAATGAATGATAATAGAAACAAATCCTTATAAAAGGGGGTCAGGTGGTTTGAGCCCCTAGTGAGGAGGAATGATCCAGGTAGATACAAAAGAACTAAAAATTTTGCAGTCTTAGAACCTGACGGAATCAGCATCATTGGAAAGAGGTCGCTAACATGATCTTGACGCAATTTGAACGGGCTCAAAAGGAGTTGTATGCAGAAGTTATGTGCAGTCAAAGGTTTGGTCAAATAGGCAAATAAAGAATTCAAAAGGTAAAAAATTGATTGTCTCAAATCCAAGCAAAAATGATGCCAAGTCAAAAAGCTCATCGTCATGATTTCGACGACGCTCGTTTTGCCTCGATCGGAGCTTGTATGTGCAAGATATGGCCGGTCAAAGTTCAGAGTTGACCATGATGACTAGACAATACAATGATGACGTCATCATGCTGACATGGTAGACATAATGGTAGTTGTTGGTGTGGCAGGTCTAGATGTCGACACGTTGCAGATGGCAACATCTGACTCAACAGATGACGTGGTAGGTCTGAAGATGTGGACCAATCCAGCATGACACGTGTCACTGAGAGATGAATGAGAGAATGTGGTGTAGGGCACCTAGGAGCAGTCTGACACCTCAAGCATTTTTTATGCATTTTGATAAGCTATGTTTTGTTTTGATTGTATGTGTGGTAATAAGGCTTTAGCCATGTTTGTATGGTCCCTTTTGTGTGGTCAAGATGATTGAGGTGACCCTATAAACCTCAATCATGCTTAGTCCACTTGGATCCTTGTTGTGCCAATTAGGCCTAGAAGGTCTAAGGATTGGTTTTCGAGTTTTTTTTGGTTGTTTTAATGTTTTAGTATGTTGGAAGGAGTTTGTTGATCATTTGGACTCCATTGGATGAGCCAAACAAATCAACCTCCCTGTGTTAATGCAAAACACCATAGTTGTCAAAGGTGTTATGTGTTGGGTTGGTTCAAAAACCACTTTGGGCAGTTAAATGCTGTTGTAGAAGTTGGAAACCAACTTGGATGGGTTAATATGGTGGATATCTGACTCCAATAGGGGAGAGGAAGTTTTTGTACAGAATTTGGGCACAAAATTTAAGAAAATTGACTATTTTTCGCTGTTTTTCTTGCTGTGTACGGACTTTTCATGTGTGCAAATGATATTTTTCTGAGAGCTCTTGGAGTCAGGGTTCCAATGCAACTGGTTTGAGGTCTTGAAGTGGTCGGAGTCAAAAGTTATTGAATTTTCTTTCAAAACTGGTCTAGAAACCCTGTTTTCTAGGGCAGTCCCACAAATTTGGCCCTAGAATGCATTTCCACTGATGAAATTTCATGCCACTTGGTGAAATGTAGGCTAGGGGTGTATACTACTTGATACCAAAAGCATTTTCTGAGAAAATACAGTTTACTATTTTTAATGTGATGCCCTAGGTCAAATATCTCTATGTATTTGACTGAATTTATGCAATTTATTGTTGTATTTGACAAAACCCTAAGAGGATGAGTGAATGAATGGTGGATTTGTGTTGTTTGGGGATGGTAGAGTCATTCCAAGTTCCTGCCCCTGACCTATGCACCCAATTTTGAGCACTTGCTTTGTAACCTAGCCTAAATTGATCAATTAGGCCTAGAGACCTAGTAGGCGTTCTGGATTGCTGGAGTAGAGTTGGAGCAGAAGATTTGGAGGTTTGTTAGGATCCCCTGAAAGGTGTTCAATTCCATCATTTGTTTGCCTAGACCTTTGGGATTTTGTCAAGTTTTGTTGAGAAAACCTAGTTTGGAGGGCTAGTAGCCTTACTAGTCAAGGTATAGGTTGAAGAGTTTTGGGAAGTTGGAGATCAAACCAACTGCATAGAAGGTGTTTGTTGATCTGTCTTAAGGTGTTGGAGAAGCCTTAGGGGTTGGACAATAGTCTCGACATCAAATCCTTCATATGCCTTGTATGTGCCTTTGGTTGGTTGGTTGGTTGAAGGCTAGTTGAAGTGGGTGAGTGGGCAAAGGACAATAGAGTAAACCTTTGTGTGTTGCTTCCCTTGTGCCACTCTGCATCAGGTGGTATCAGAGCCATCAAAGAGATGGGAGATAGAGAAGAAGAGGAGGAAATTCCTTCAAAGGTGACAAATGCCGAATTGGCAAAGATAGTGAGAGAGCAAGCAGCCAAGAACAAAAGGATGGAGGCTGAGATAGAAAAGTTGAAGAAAGACAAAGACAAGAAGAAGAAGTTAGAAGTCATCTTAGATTCAGATGAAGAGGATCAAGATGAGGAAGAAGAAGTGCCTATGGAAGAGCCACAAGGAGGCATGTCAAAGAGACAATTCCTAGATGCACTTGGAAAGTTGAGTAGGAAGGACACTAAGGCAGACTTACCTATGTTTCCTGGTAAGATGAATCCAGAGGAGTGCCTTGATTGGATTGAGGCAATGGAGAACTATTTTGAATGTGAAGAAGTGGTAGAAAATCAGAAAGTGAAGATTGCCAAATCAAGAATGAAAGGGCCAGCCTTGAGTTGGTGGAATTTTATTCAAAATGAGAGGATAGAAGATGATAGGAATCCTATCTCTACATGGAGGAAGATGGTACTTGAAATCAAGAAGCAATTTGTCCCTGAGGATTATGAGGTCAACTTGAACAAGAAGTTGCACAACTTGAGACAAAAAGACATGGACGTAAGCACCTACACAGAGGAGTTTCACAAGATGACATTGAAAGCCAAGATGCCTGAGAATGAAAAACAGAAGCTTGCAAGGTATCTTAATGGCCTCAAGTTCTCCATTCAAGATGAATTAACTCTCTTTAACCCGGAGACAGTCCATAAGTGTTTTCAAATGGCACTGAGGATTGAGGATAAGCAGAGAAGAAAAGGGGATTTTGGCAGCAGCAGCAGAGGCAGAGGAAATCAGAATTTTAGGGGCAGGGGCAGATTTCAAAACAGAGATAATTTCTCTAGATTCCAAGGTGGCGGATCACAAGAAGGCAGCCAAGGGCAGGCTGATAAAAACAGTGCTGATAAGGGTCAGTTTAGGGGTAGAGGTAATGGCAGAGGAAGAAGTGGGGGCAGAGGTCCCAACGTGTTTACTGGAAGGTGTTTCTCTTGCAATCAGATTGGACATCAGTCCTTTAGGTGCCCGGAGAAGATGGGAAACACTGCTGCAAATCAGAAAGAAAGAAGAGTACAACTCCTTCAAGAAGAGGACTGTCAAAGCACCACAAGTTACCAAACAGCCTCATCCAAGTCTGCAGCACCTGAGAGTGGAGAATGCATCATGTTTAATAGATCCCTCATCATGCCAGCCACCAAGGAGTAGCCCCAAAGAAACAACTTGTTCAGAACCACTTGCAAGGTGAAAGGAAAAGTTTGCAAGGTAATAGTAGATTCAAGTTCTTTTGAAAATTTGGCTTCTAATGAAATGGTGACTAAGTTAGGATTGGAAAGAATGCCTCATCCTAACCCCTATAGAGTCTTTTGGCTAACCAAGGAACAACAAATTGTGGTGAAAGAGCAATGTTGGGTTGAATTCAAGATAGGTGAATATCATGATAAGGTTCTTTGTGAGATAGTGGATATGGATGCATGCCACCTTCTTCTTGGAAGGCCTTGGCAACATGACACAAGTGCCCAACATGATGGTAAGAACAATGTGATTCATTTGTCTAAGAATGGTGAAAAGTTTACAATGACTCCTTTGATTGATGATTGCAAAGAGAAAGTCATTTCTAGTTCAGTTATGTTGGTAGGTGAAAAAGAGTTTTTGGCTAACCTCAAGGAAGAGAAAGTGCCATGTTTTGCAGTAGTCATCAAGCCCAAGGATGTGAATCCCAAGAAGGTCAAAGTGCAGCACCTTCTTAGGAGGATTGGACCAAAGGAAGTGGAAGAACTATTGGAGAAGTTTCAGGATGTGATAGCCGATGAAGGCAAGGATGCCCTTCCACCAAAGAGGGAGATTAGTCATTGCATTGATCTCATCCCTGGATCCACCCTACCAAACCAAGCAGCCTACAAGTTGACCCCAGAGCAAAATGTTGAAGTGGCAAGACAAATCCAAGACTTATTGGATAGAGGACTTATCAGGAGGAGTATTAGTCCATGTGCAGTACCTGCAGTGCTTGCACCTAAGAAGGAAGGAACATGGAGACTATGCACTGATTCCAGGGCCATCAACAAGATTACTATCAGGTATAGATTTCCAATGCCTAGAATAGAAGATTTAATGGATTGCTTGGGTAGGGCTAAGTATTTTACCAAGATAGATCTAAAAAGTGGTTATCACCAAATCAGGATAAGGGAAGGGGATGAGTGGAAAACCGCCTTCAAAACCAATGAAGGACTATTTGAATGGGTTGTCATGCCTTTTGGCTTGTCAAATGCACCAAGCACCTTCATGAGATTGATGAATGAAGTGCTAAAACCTTTCCTTAACAAGTTTATTGTTGTATATTTGGATGATATACTGATTTTTAGTGACAGCAAGGAAGACCACATAAGGCATATCCATCAAGTGCTCAGGAGGCTTCAAGAGGAGAAGTTGAGAATCAATCTTGACAAATGTGTCTTCCTACAAGAAGAGTTGATATTTTTGGGGTTTGTCATCTCCAAGGGCAGCCTAAAAATGGATCCAAGTAAGGTTGCAGCCATTCTTAATTGGCCAACACCTACAACAGCCTCGGAGGTAAGGAGTTTCCATGGTTTATGCAGCTTTTATAGAAAGTTCATTAGAGGGTTTAGTGGCATTTGTGCTCCACTTGTTGACACCATAAAAGGGGGCAAGAAATGTGTGTTTTTATGGACAAATGAGGCCAACCAAGCCTTTGAACTGTTAAAGAAAAAAATATCAGAAAAACCAGTCCTTGTTCTTCCTGATTTTGACAAGGTCTTTGTGGTAGAATGTGATGCAAGTAAGAGGGCTGTTGGGGGAGTCCTAAGTCAAGATGGGAGGCCTATAGCATTCTTTAGTGAGAAGTTAAATGAGGCAAAACAAAACTACTCCACCTATGATCTAGAGTTATATACCATGGTTCAGTCATTGAGGAAATGGAGACACTACTTATTGCCAAAGGAATTTATAGTTTTTACTGACAACCATGCATTAAGCTTCTTGAACAGGTAGCAAAAGTTGAATCACAGACATGTCAAGTGGATGGAGTACATCCAAGCATACACCTTCTCCATAAAACACAAGAAAGGAGTGGCCAATAAGGTAGCTGATGCCTTAAGTAGGAGAAATCTTGTTGTGCAAACTATTCAGTTGGAAAGTACAGGTATTCATGCCATTAAAGATCAGTATACAGCAGATGAAGACTTCAAAGAGCCATACCTATCTTGCAAGGCCATGACAGGAAGGTATAATACTGATTTTTCTGATTTTTTGTTGCAAGATGGATATCTTTTCAAGGGTAGCATGTTGTGTATCCCAAGAGGATCTATTAGAGAGAATATAATCAGGGAAAAGCATTGTGGCAGCATGTCAGGTCACTTTGGTATTGATAAGACCCTAGAATTGGTTAGGAGGTACTATTTTTGGCCAAAATTGCCAACCAATGTAAGGAAGTTTGTTGAAACTTGTCAAATTTGCCAAAGAGCAAAGGGGCATACATCAAATGCAGGTTTATACACTCCTCTACCTATTCCTTCAAAGCCTTGGGATTCCATAAGTATGGACTTTGTACTTGGTTTGCCTAGAACAAAGAATGGACATGACAGCATTTTTGTGGTTGTAGATAGGTTCTCAAAAATGGCTCACTTCATCCCATGTAGAACCACACATGATGCCTCACACATAGCAGGTCTTTTCTTCAAGGAAATAGTCAGGTTACATGGTTTACCTTTGTCCATAATCTCAGACAGAGACCCCAAGTTCATTGGACACTTCTGGAGGACACTGTGGAAGAGACTAGGTACAAATTTGTCCTTATCATCTGCCTATCACCCTCAGTCTGATGGACAAACAGAGGTGATTAATAGGTCACTTGGCAACCTCCTAAGATGCCTAACCAAGGAGCAGGGTGCTAGTTGGGATTCAATTTTGGCTCAGGCAGAGTTCTCATACAATGACACTGTCAATAGAAGCACCGGCCTGTCTCCTTTCCAAATTGTTTATGGCACTCACCCAAGGGGTATTTTGGAACTAAGAGAGGTTAAAGGACTGGAAAACAATAGTCCCTTGGCTGAAGACTTTGTTCAAGTCATGAAAGATGTCCATGAACAAGTACAACAGAAATTGCTGTCCACTTCTCAGAAATATAAATAATTTGCTGACAGAAAAAGAAGGGATTTGCAGTTCAAGGAAGGTGATTTAGTAATGGTTCATCTAAAGAAGGAGAGGCTCCCGGCAGGTAAACACACTAAGCTACTCATGAAGAAGATTGGGCCTTGTGAAGTGCTCAAGAAATGTGGAGAAAATGCCTACAAAATCAGACTTCCGGATGGCATTGCTTTGTCTCCAATTTTTAATGTTTCAGACCTTTATCCCTATAAAGGATCTGATCCTCAGACTGTTGTTGAAGAAGATCAAATTGATCACACACTCCAGGAACTCATTCCTTCATCTCCAAATCAGATTGAGTGCATTTTGGACAAGAGGATTGCAAAACAAACTAGAAGGCACACCTATCATGACTATTTGGTGAAGTGGCTAAACAAACCTCAGGAGGATGCCACTTGGATGAGCAGGGCAGACATTGAGAAGGCAGGTTTCACATTTGATAGCATTCCAACTCAAGAGACTTGAGTTCTGTTTGACAGTGGGTGTATGGTGCAGGGCACCTAGGAGCAGTCTGACACCTCAAGCATTTTTTATGCATTTTGATAAGCTATGTTTTGTTTTGATTGTATGTGTGGTAATAAGGCTTTAGCCATGTTTGTATGGTCCCTTTTGTGTGGTCAAGATGATTGAGGTGACCCTATAAACCTCAATCATGCTTAGTCCACTTGGATCCTTGTTGTGCCAATTAGGCCTAGAAGGTCTAAGGATTGGTTTTCGAGTTTTTTTTGGTTGTTTTAATGTTTTAGTATGTTGGAAGGAGTTTGTTGATCATTTGGACTCCATTGGATGAGCCAAACAAATCAACCTCCCTGTGTTAATGCAAAACACCATAGTTGTCAAAGGTGTTATGTGTTGGGTTGGTTCAAAAACCACTTTGGGCAGTTAAATGCTGTTGTAGAAGTTGGAAACCAACTTGGATGGGTTAATATGGTGGATATCTGACTCCAGTAGGGGAGAGGAAGTTTTTGTACAGAATTTGGGCACAAAATTCAAGAAAACTGACTGTTTTTCGCTTATTTTCTTGCTGTGTACGGACTGTACAAACTTTTCATGTGTGTAAATGATATTTTTCTGAAAGCTCTTGGAGTCAGGGTTCCAATGCAACTAGTTTGAGGTCTTGAAGTGGTCGGAGTCAAAAGTTATTGAATTTTCTTTCAAAACTGGTCTAGAAACCCTGTTTTCTAGGGCAGTCCCACAAATTTGGCCCTAGAATGCATTTCCACCAATGAAATTTCATGCCACTCAGTGAAATGCAGGCTAGGGGTGTATACTACTTGATTCCAAAAGCATTTTCTGAGAAAATACAGTTTACTATTTTTAATGTGATGCCCTAGGTCAAATATCTCTATGTATTTGACTGAATTTATGCAATTTATTGTTGTATTTGACAAAACCCTAAGAGGATGAGTGAATGAATGGTGGATTTGTGTTGTTTGGGGATGGTAGAGTCATTCCAAGTTCCTGCCCTTGACCTATGCACCCAATTTTGAGCACTTGCTTTGTAACCTAGCCTAAATTGATCAATTAGGCCTAGAGACCTAGTAGGCGTTCTGGATTGCTGGAGTAGAGTTGGAGCAGGAGATTTGGAGGTTTGTTAGGATCCCCTGAAAGGTGTTCAATTCCATCATTTGTTTCCCTAGACCTTTGGGATTTTGTCAAGTTTTGTTGAGAAAACCTAGTTTGGAGGGCTAGTAGCCTTACTAGTCAAGGTATAGGTTGAAGAGTTTTGGGAAGTTGGAGATCAAACCAACTGCATAGAAGGTGTTTGTTGATCTGTCTTAAGGTGTTGGAGAAGCCTTAGGGGTTGGACAATAGTCTCGACATCAAATCCTTCATATGCCTTGTATGTGCCTTTGGTTGGTTGGTTGGTTGAAGGCTAGTTGAAGTGGGTGAGTGGGCAAAGGACAATAGAGTAAACCTTTGTGTGTTGCTTCCCTTGTGCCACTCTGCATCAGAATGCCACGTGGCCCAATGATTGGGTGCCACGTGGCACATGTGGTGATTTGCTTGTTAAAAGGTTAGTTTGTGGGGGTCGAACCCTTGACCTCATGCTTCCTATTTTCACTCTCCACCAATATAACAAGTGGCTTTCATTGCTACATATACGAACCTCCTTTCTATTTAAAGAATGATAATAGAAACAAATCCCTATAAAATGGGGTCAGGTGGTTTGAACCACTAGTGGGGAGAAATGATCTAGGTGGATTCAGAAGACTTAAAAATCTTGCAGTCTCAGAATTTAACAGAATTAGCATCATTGGAAAGAGGTCACTGACACGATCCTAACGATACTTGAATGGGCTCAAAAGGAGTTTGTGTGTAGAAGTTATGTGCAGTCAAAGGTTCGGTCAAATAAGCTAATCAGGGGTTTGAAAAGGTGAAAAATTGATTGTCTCAAATCTAAGCAGAAATGATGCCAAGTAGAAGAGCTCGTCGCCACGATTCTGACGCCACTTGTTTCACCTTGATTAGAGCTCGTACGAGCAAGGTATGGCTAGTCAAAATTGAGGGTTGACCATGCCTACTAGATAGTACAATGATGATGTCAGCATGTTGACATGACAGACATAGTGGTAGTTGTTGATGTGCAAGGTCCAGAGTTTGACACATGGCAGATGGTGGGATATGAGTCAACAGATGACGTGGCAGGTCTGAAGATATGGACTAATCCAACGTGACACATGTCATTGACGGATGAATGAGTGAATGCCATGTAGCCCAATGATTGGGTGCCACATGGCACATGTGGCAATTTGCTTGTTAAAAGGTTGGTTTATGGGGGCCGAACCCCTGACCTCCTGCTTCCTATTTTTCACTCTCCACCAATATACAGATCGGTTTTCATTGCTACATATACAGGCCTCTTTTTTATTTAAAGACTGATAATAGAAACAAATCCCTATAAAAGGAGGTCTGGTGGTTTGAACCCCCAGTTGGGAGGAGTGATCTAGGTGGATCTAGAAGACCTAAAAATCTTGTAGTCTCAGAACCAGATGATAGTAGCATCATTGGAAAGAGGTTGCTTACATGATCCTAATGCAACTTGAACGGGCTGAAAAGGAGTTTGTATGCAGAAGTTATGTGCAGTCAAAGGTTCAGTCAAATAAGCAAATTAGGCATTTGAAAAGGTGAAGAATTGATTGTCTCAAATCCAAGCAAAAATGATGCCAAGTAGAAGAGCTCATCGCCATGATTCTGACGCCGCTCGTTTTGATTTGATCAGAGTTCATACGAGCAAGATTTGGCTGGTCAAAGTTGAGGGTTGACCATGCCAACTACATAGTACAATGATGACATCAACATGCTGACATCGCAGACACAGTGGTAGTTATTGACATGGCAAATCCAGAGTTTGACATGTGGCAAATGGCGGCATATGAGTCAGTAGATGATGTGGCTGGTCTGAAGATGTGGACCAATCCAACATGCCACGTGTCACTGAGGGATGAATGAGGTAATGCCACATGGCTCAATGATTGGGTGCCACGTGGCACATGTAGCAGTTTGATTGTTAAAAGGTCAGTTTGTGGGGGTTGACCCCCTGAACTCCTGCTTGCTTTTTTTACTCTCCGCAAATATACCAAGCGGCTTTCTTTGCTACATATACGGGCCTCCTTTCTATTTAAAAAATGATAATAGAAATGAATCCCTATAAAAAGGGGGTTGGGTGGCTTGAACCCCAAGTGGGGAGAAATGATCCACGTGGATCCAGAAAACTAAAAAATTTGGTAGTCTGTTAACATGACAGAATCAACATCATTGGAAAGAGGTTGCTTACACGATCCTAACACAACTTGAACGGGCTCAAAAAGAGTTTGTATGCAGAAGTTATGTGCAGTCAAAGGTTTGGTTAAACAAACAAATTAGGTGTTCAAAAAGGTGAAAAATTCAATGTCTCAAATCCAAGAAAAAATGATGCCAAGTTGAAGAGCTCGTCATCATGATTTCAATGCCACTCGTTTCGCCACGATCGGAGCTCATACAAGCAAGATATGGGTGGTCAAAGTTGAGGGTTGACCATGCCAACTAGATAGTACAATGATGACATCAGCATGCTAACATGGCAGACACAATGGTAGTTGTTGACCTAGAAGATCCAGAGTTTTACATGTGGCAGATGGCGGCGACTGAGTCAACAGATAACGTGGCAGATTTGAAGATGTGGACCGATAAAGTGTGACACGTGTTACTGACGGACGAATGAGGTAATGCCACGTGGCCCAATGATTGGGTGCCACATGACACATGTGGTGGTTTGATTTTTAAAATGTTGTTTTGTGGGGGTCAAACCCCTGACCTCCTGCTTTCTTTTTTCACTCTCCACCAATATACCAAGTGGCTTTCTTTGCTACACATATGGGCCTCCTTTCTATTTAATAAATGATAATAGAAATGAATCCCTATAAAAGTAGGTCAGGTGGTTTGAACCCCCAGTGGGGTGAAATGATCCAGGTGGATACAGAAGAACTAAAATTTTTGTTGTCTTAGAACCTGATGGAATCAGCATCATTGGAAAGTGGTTATTGACACGATCCTGATGCAACTTGAACGGGCTCAAAAGGAGTTTGTATGCAGAAGTTATGTGCAGTCAAAGGTTTGGTCAAACAAGTGAATCAAGCATTCAAAAAGGTGAAAATTTGATTGTCTCAAATCCAAGCAAAAATGATGCCAAGTTGAAGAGCTCATCGCCACAATTCTAACGCCTCTCATTTCACCTCAACCGGAGCTCGTACGAGCAAGATATGGCTAGTAAAAGTTTAGGGTTGACCATGTTGACTAGACAATATAATGATGACGTCAGCATGCTGACATGACAGACATAGTGGCAGTTGTTAACGTGGCAGGTCCAGAGGTTGACACATTACAGATGGCACCATCTAAGTCAACAAATGACATTGCAAGTCTGATGATGTGGACAATCCAGTGTGACACGTGTCACATACGAATCAATGAGGTAATGCCAATATACCAAGCAGATTTCTTTGCTACATATACGGGGCTCCTTTCTATCTAAAGAATGATAATAGAAACAATTCCCTATAAAAGGGGTTAGGTGGTTTGAACCCCAAGTGGGGAGGAATGATCTAGGTGGATCTAGAAGACCAATTTTTTTTGCAATCTGAGAACGTGATGGAATCATCATCATTGGAAAAAGATTGCTGACACAATCCTAATACAACTTGAATGGGCTCAAAAGGAGTTCGTATGTAGAAGTTATGTGCAATCAAAGGTTCGGTCAAACAGGTGAATCAGGCTTTCAAAAAGGTGAAAATTTGATTGTCTCAAATCCAAGAAAAAATGATGCCAAGTCGAAGAGCTGGTCGTCACGATTCTGGCACCGCTCGTTTCGCCTTGATCAAAGCTCATATCAGCAAAATATGGCCGGTCAAAGTTGACGGTTGACGATGTTGACTAGACATTACAATGATGATGTCATCATGCTGACATAGCAGACACAGTGGCATTTGTTGGCATGGCAGATCTAGATGTTGACACATGGCAAATGGTGGCATCTGACTCAACAATATACCAAGCAGCTTTCATTGCTACATATACAAGCCTCCTTTCTATTTAAAGAATGATAATAGAAACAAATCCCTATAAAAAGGGGGTCGGGTGGTTTGAACCCCCAGTGTGGAATGATCTATGTGGATCCAAAAGACCTAAAAATCTTGTAGTCTCAGAACGTGACGAAATCAGCATAATTGTGAAGAGGTCGCTGACACATTCCTAACACAACTTGAACGGGCTCAAAAAGAGTTCGTATGCAGACATTATGTGCAGTCAAAGGTTCAGTCAAACAGGCGAATCAGTGTTCGAAAAGGGTTGACCATGCCGACTAGATAGTACAATGATGACGTCCACATGCTGACATGGCAGACACAGTGGTAGTTGTTGATGTGGCAGCTCTAGAGTTTGACACATGGCAGATGACAGCATCTGAGTCAGCAAATGACATGGTATGTCTGAAGATGTGGACCATGTGCCAGGTCTGAAGATGTGGCACATGTGGCAGTTTGATTGTTAAAAGGTTAGTTTATGGGGGTCAAACCCCTAACCTCCTGCTTACTTTTTTCACTCTCCACCAATATACCAAGTGGCTTTATTTGCTACATATACGGGCCTTCTTTCTATTTAATGAATGATAATAGAAACGAATCCCTATAAAAGGGGGTCGGGTGGTTTGAACCCCCAATGGGGAGGAATGATCCAGGTGGATACAGAAGAACTAAAAAATTTGTAGTCTTAGAACCTGATGGAATCAGTATCATTGGAAACAGGTCACTGACACGATCCTGTCACAACTTGAACGAGCTCAAAAAGAGTTTGTATGCAGAAGTTATGTGCAGTCAAAGGTTTCATCAAACAAGTGAATCAGGCATTCAAAAAGGTGAAAAATTGATTGTCTCAAATCTAAGAAAAGAAAATGCCAAGTTGAAGAGCTCATTGCCACGATTCCGACGTCGCTCGTCTCACCTCGATCGAAGCTCGTACGTGCAAGCTATGGCCAGTCAAAGTTAAGAGTTGACCATGCTGACTAGACAATATAATGATAATGTCAGCATGTTGATAATGCAAACACAGTGGCAGTTGTTGACATGGAAGGTCCAAAGGCTAACACATGATAGATGGCAGCATCTAATTCAGTAGATGACGTGGCAGGCCTGATGATGTGGACCAATCCAGCGTGACATGTGTCACTGACAAATGAATGAGGTAATGCCACGTGGCACATGTGGTGGTTTGATTGTTAAAAGACTGGTTTGTGGGGGTCGAACCCCTGACCTCCTATTTGCTATTTTCACTCTCCACCAATATTCTAAGTGGCTTTCTTTACTACATATACGGGCCTCCTTTCTATTTAAAGACTGATAATAGAAATGAATCCCTATAAAAGGAGGTCATGTGGTTTGAACCTTAAGTGGGGAGGAATGATCTAGGTGGATCCAGAAGACCAAAATTTTTGCAGTCCGAGAACATGACAAAATTTGCATCATTGGAAAGAGGTTGCTGAGATGATCCTAATGCAACATGAACGGGCTCAAAAGGAGTTCATATGCAGAAGTTATGTGTAGTTAAAGGTGTGAGGGTAAAATGGTGATCAATCAAATGAATAATAGATGACCCAAACATCAACAGAATAGTGAAACAAAGAAGATTCAAGTAAACAAAGCAATGAACAAACACAGCAAACCTCTTCCGTTTCGAAACTTCTATTGTTCACCTATCACGAATCGTCCTTTCGCAGATGAGATGAGCCCTCAGAGAGTGCAATCTTTTAAAGCTGTTTGAGGAAGTCGATGGTGAACAGCTGTGGTGTGATATGCAATGAAGGTGAGCTCCAATGCAACAATGGTGATCTCAATCTTGTAGATGACAAGTGGGTGCCAAAGGCACGCTGGTGATATTTCTGTAGAGTAATGATGTCAAAAGCCTGGATCAATAGAATGGAGGGATGAAGCTTCATTTATAGACTTGGAAGAATGGGAATCAATGGTTGAGAGGAGATATGAAGATCAACGGCTGAGGATGGTTGAGGAATGTGCAACCAGTGGAAATGTGACAAGTGTCCCAGCTCCATCATGAAAGGGGGGATGTGACAAAACTGAATGGAGAGTTAACTCCCTTGACTGAACAGTTAACAGACTTGATTGATCAGTTAGAAGAGTGGATTGTGGAACTGACTAAATTGATTGACCAGTGAACTGGGTTGATTGAGGAGTCAACAGAATAAATTGACCAGTGAACTCAAATGACTAATTAGTTAACAGATTTGATTGACTAGTTAACTAACCTCTGATTTGAGAAGAAATAGGCTATGTGGGTGAGAGAAAAATAGGTAATTAAATATTAAATATATTTAATTATATGTGCAACCTGATGAGGTGGAAAAGGTGAGGTGTAAAGGTGAGGTGGATTTTTGAATTTAGAACTTAGGATAGAGGAATTTGGATTAATTAAATAATTTATGATTATTTAATTGGGTAGGACATTTAGAAGAATTTTAATTAAATAAATAGAATTTATTTAATTATGGAACAGTGAATCGATTAAATAAATTTAGAATATTTATTTAATTGGTAGAAGAATGGAATAAATATTTAGAATATTTATTTAGGATGATTTGTGTCATTTTTAGGCATATACATTTTGCCCCTCTTTGATGCAATGCAGTTTACAGCGTTGCTTCAAAGAATAAATAGCCTGACAGTGATATATGCCCCAGTTTGCCCCTCGTACAAGTTTAACGACAGGATGCCCCCTCGGGAGATTGGACAAGAAGAAGGCAGAAGGCGTGAGACGGACAATCTCACGATGAAGAAGGTTGAGTTTGAAGAAAATGGGTGAAGAAAGTGTCAAATGATACGCGATGCAAGATGGAATGATGACACACACAAGCAAGCAAGCAAGTATACACAAATGACACAAGAACAAACAAGGTATTGCCCCTGTCAAGCGATAAACCAATGATATACTAATAATGATATACGACAGTGTTGTCATGGTGGGGAAAGATATATCCCTAGACCAACACGGCAGGCATGTTGTCATGGCGGGGAATGATAGATCCCTAGAGCAACATGAAGGATAGTGTCTGGTTCCAGGAAATGAAGCATGTCGTGTAAGACGCGTGTATTGGTCTGATTTCGACAATGCAACATCCTGTATAAGACAATTGATTGATTAACTGATCGAGTTGGTTTACGACCAGACAAGGATCAAGACCACTGATTATGAGTGGATCATTTGTGCAAGATTGACTTGACTTGATTGGTATGGATTAAGGATGGAGCTTGCATTTGGATCATTGCTCAGACTGACTGGACAAGGATGAAAGATATGATGATAGATAGAAATCTGATTGATAGAAGAAAGACTCGATAGAAGGACTCACAAGCTTTTATTTGTATTGATACTCTGCATTGTTGGATCTTTATTGCATGGGGTATGGTATGGATGTATAAACGGACATAGGATGGATGCTTTGCTATTGGAGTGCTTTATTTCATCATTGGGCATTTTTTTTTGGTACATTTTCTGAAATGTTGTAAGTGAATACAAGCATCTAGGTATAATTGAACCGAGATGACCTGAGTATCGCTTACATGGAGTGTGATTTCGCAAGTTAATACAAGCATCTAGTCAAAATTGAATCTAGATGACCTAAGTACTTCTTGCGTTTCAACAAGCAAGGATTGCTCCCGTTCATGTAAGGCCTTTGATGTCCTCGATGATCTTTTGCTGATCATGTCCGTAGACCAGGCTTCACATTACTAAAGTTTAATCCACAAACAATAAACAAAGAAAGTAATCATGCCCCCATCATAGCATCTCTAGCTTTTGGCATCCTTGAGTAGCATAGGAAGGTATGATAGCAAAAATCAAGACTCTGTAACTTAACCCTAGGTTCAAATCTACAAAGCATATTTGCGTTGATATGTGTTTATTTCTTGCCTTAATTTGCATAAAATCATTTAGAAGACCTTGGGTATTTGCTTTGCATTGGATAGGTTAAGATGCTCATTGTCAAGATTTCTGCTTGAGGCGCGGGTTCTGCTTGCATTTGTTTGCTTGGTGAGCAGGTTGCACAATCCTTATTGAGAAGACGGACCCTAAGGGACTGACCTAGTGCCTCGGGGGCTCATTTCTAAATGGCCTTGCCTACGTGATGACGCAGAGGCAACGTAGTTCGGGGTAAACCCTAATGGACCATGGATGGATTAGAAGAAAGACGACAAGAATGAAGACAAGAAAGGAGACGAATGGGACCTTGGGAGAGATGGAAGCCTCGGGGGCACATTAGAGTAATGGCCTTGCCTACGTGACAGCGCAGAGGCAACGTAGTTCACGGACTCGGACCATAGACACCGACGAGAGACACTACGCTAGGCTCATATTGAGGAGACGGTATGGGACAAAACCTTGGTTGACAAGGCCACAAGGTAAGTATCAAGCCATGATAGGTAACTGTCAAGTGTTTATTGCGGGATGGATATGGGTCGAATGGGGAAAATAGAGAGAGAAGGGACTCAAGGTGATCGGATTCCCAAAGATGGAGAATGTGGTTCATCACAAGTAACGCCTGTTTACCAGGTTTTCATCACTTGTTTTTATTTGCACGAGAAGCTAGAAAGTAACATGATGCCCGATTTCCAGGTTTTCATCATGATACCTATCCAAGGCGCATGTTTGCTAGGTTTTCACCAAAGGACGATTTTTTTTTTTCAATGCTTTCTATTTTTTCTGATTTTTTTTAAATTTTGACCTTTATTGTGCCCCCTTGCATTGGGATTCTCTTAAGTATAGAACCGGCGAAGGTGCATGCTGTTGATTGGATCATCAAACAACTCACCTTCTGATGTGGCCAACTGATATGCCCCCGATCCGTAAGCCACTACAATTATATAGGGTCCAAGCTAGTTAGGCTCGAACTTACCTTTCTTTTCTCTGTCCTGCTGATTTTGAGGGTTCTCTTTTAGGACGAGGTCCCCAACCTTGAAGCATCTTGGTTTAACCTTGTGGTTGTAGCTTCTTGACATCATCTGTTGATAGGCTTTGAGATGGTCAAAAGCTTTTTGGTGCCTTTCCTCTAGCAGTTCTAGCTCTTGTAGTCTGGAGACTCTGTACTCTTCGTCTGATATGAGACCTTTCAACGACACCCGAAGGGATGGGAGTTCGACCTCAATGGGAAGGATGGCTTCAGAACCATAGACGAGGGCGTAGGGTGCAGCACCTGTGGGAGTGCGTATGCTGGTTCTATAGGCCCACAGAGCGGGATTGAGTTGGACGTGCCAATCGCGACCAGCTTCATTGACAGTCTTCTTTAGGATTTTCAGAATGGTTTTGTTCGAGGCCTCAGCTTGGCCGTTACCTTGGGGGTAATATGGAGTGGAGAAATGATGTTGGATCTTGAAACGTTCACAAAGTTCCCGGACATCCTAATTTTTGAAAGGTCTCCCGTTATCCGTTATGATGGATGAAGGGATGCCATATCGGTAGATAATGTAATTCAAAATGAAAGAGGAAATTTGCTTTCCTGTGACGGTTGATAGGGGAACGGCTTCAATCCACTTTGTAAAGTACTCAGTGGCAGTTATGATGAATTTATGGTCGTTGGAAGAAGGTGGATGAATCTTTCCCACGAGGTCAAGTCCCCACTGGCAAAAGGGCCAGGGTGTCGTTAGAGGTCTCAACTCCTGAGCAGGTGCATGAATCAGGTTCCCATGTATCTGGCACTGTTTGCACTTTTTGACAAACTGATATGAATCCATTTCCATATTGGGCCAGTAATAACCCAAACGCATGAGTTTCTTAGCTAAGGAAGGACCGCTGGAGTGTGTTCCGCAGATCCCTTCGTGCACGTCTCGCAAGGCAGTTACAGATTCTTCTTGTTCTAGACAACGGAGTAAAGTACCATCCAGACCACGTCGGTAAAGGGTATTGGCGATAATGGTGTAACGGGAGGCTTGTCGGATGAAAGTTCACTTTTGGTTGGAAGAGAGGTCCAAAGGAAGGATATTGTCCTTGAGGTAAGTGTAGGTCTTACCATACCAAGGTGAATCAGATCCTACTAGGAGGCAAATGGAATGGGTTTCGAGGAGATCATAAGCCGGTTGTCGAATGGTTTCTACTAAGAACTCATACCGTGACTCATGTTCAGGTATCTCTAGAAGAGAGGCTATGGTCGCCATTGCATCTGCTGCTTTGTTCTCTATCCTGGGTATCTGCTCAAACGAGATGGTCCCAAAATGTTCTTTGAGGTCGTCGACCATCCGCTTGTATGGGATGAGCTTCTCATCTTTGGTCGGATACTCGTCGTTGACCTGGTTTATGATAAGCTGCGTATCACCGCAGACACATAGTGCTTGGATTTTCCACTCAGTGGCCATCTTGAGACCAATTACCAAGGCTTCATATTCCGCTATATTGTTAGTGCATGGGAATAACAACCTGTAGGACTTTGGAATAGTGTCGCCTTGGGCGGTGATAAATAGGATACCTGCCCCCGATCCATGGTTGGTGTAAGACCTGTCGAAGTAGAGTTTCCAAGGAGATGTAGACAGAGTGAATAAAGACTCATCAGGAAACTCAAACTGCATTGGTGAAGTGTCCTGTAATGGTGCCTCAGCGAGCTGGTCAGCGATGATTTGCCCTTTGATGGCTTTTCTATCCACATACTCTATATCATATTCGCTAAGAAGCATGACCCATTTGGCTAGTCGACCCGTGAGAGCCGCTTTGCTGAGAAGATATTTTAGTGGGTCGATCTTGGAAATGAGTTTGACAGGATGTGCCAACATGTAGTGTCAGAGTTTTTGTGAGGCAAAAACCACCGCAAGGCATGAACGTTCCACCTGTGAGTACTGCAACTCGTAGCCCACTAAGGTTCGACTGATGTAGTACACAGCTCTTTCCTTGTTCTCATAGTCTTGCTGCGCTAGGAGAGCCCCAAGAGCAGTAGGTGTAGCAGATATGTAGAGAATCAAAGGTTTTCCTTGGATCGGAGGCATGAGTATAGGAGGATTCATGAGGTACTCCTTGAGCTTGTTGAATGCCTCTTCGCACTGCTCATCCCATTTAAATGGAACGTTCTTATGTAGGAGATGGCTGAAAGGATGGCACTTGTCTGCCAGCTGTGAGATGAACCTGTGGATGGCCTAGAGCTTGCCCTGTAAGGATCTCAACTATGTTAGAGTTTTGGGCGGTGGCATGTCCATGATTGCTTTGACCTTGGCCGGGTCTACCTCTATGCCGTTCGCTGACACGATGAAGCCTAGCAGCTTGCTTGATGTGACCCCAAACACACACTTCTTCAGGTTCAGTTTTACTTGGAATTGATCCAACCATTGAAAGACTTTTTCTAATGTGTCCAGATGTGAATCCCTTGTGATGGATTTTGCCAAGATATCGTCAACATAGTCTTCCATAGTTACATGCATCATGTCATGGAAGATGGTTGTCATGGCCCGCTAATATGTAGCACCTGCGTTTTTCAGCCCAAATGGCATGACATTCCAGCAAAAGGTACCCCATGGACATGTGAAAGCTATTTTGTGTTGATCCTCAGGTGCTATTTTGATTTGGTTATATCCGGAGAATCCGTCCATGAGTGATAGCATTGTATGTCCTGCTGTAAGGTCGACTATGATGTCAATGTTTGGCAACGAAAAGTCATCTTTGCGGCATGCCTTGTTTAAGTCTCGAAAATCATTACATAGTCGAACTCGGCCATCCGGTTTAGATACTGGCACAATGTTTGATATCCATTCAAGATAGTCTATGGCTCTGATGAACCCCACATCTAGCAATTTCTTGAGTTCTTTCTTGACCAGAAGGGCAATATGAGGATGCATCTTTCTCAGTTTTTGCTTTACGGGCTTCACCCCTGGATCCAATGGCAAGTGATGTAGAATCAGGTTTGGGTCCAAACCTAGCATGTCGGCATATGACCAAGCAAAGCTGCCTCTCTTCTTTTTAAAGAATGGTACAAACCTGGTTTTCTCAGGCGGCGTGAGAGATTTTGCAAAGTGGATAATCTTAGGCTGCTCTTCGGTTCCAATGTTCACTGGCTCTGTTGGCTCCACCACGATCTGTGACCTTTCTTGATACATATCACTTGGGAGGGTGTCAAGCATTCCATCGTTAGGTGCCACAATTGGGTTTTCACCTTCAGATACGTCCTTTCTTTTTACTGTTTTATGATCTGACACTGCCGCACGGCGGTTTTCACCATCAGATCCCTTTTTGATCTTTATATTTTTGCGACTAGAAGGCTTGGCACCCTCCCCGAAGTAAGCTACAGTATTGAGTTCAATAGCGAAACCGGCTTTATGATCTCCTTTTGGTAAGTGATCTCTAAGTCCCATATAGTCAATGTAGGCATCATCGTTCTGGAACATATCTAATTGGGGGGTTCCTTGCAGATCCGAGTCCATAAGCTCAGGGTGCAAGAGGGGAAGGGAGTCGGATGAAAGACCTGATTCATTGATAGTGTGGATGGAAATACTAGGAGCACAGGTGGGGGTAGTGTTCTGGGTGGTACTTTCCTCCAAGTTGTTTATCGCAATGGAATCTATACTTTCCTCGAAAGCCATAACCTCAGGGAGGGGCAAATCAGACTCCAGTGGTCTGTCCCGTTGTGTTTGTCTCTCATGATATGGGCTAAGAGTTTGGATGGTGTCAACCTCTTTGTCATCGTAGGAGTGCTCCGTTAGCTCATCCCACTCATACTCATTGGAATCATCCGAATCTGTGTCACTATCCACTTGGAGTGTTTGGATTGTCTCCACAAGACAGGCATTTTCCTTGGCTTTACCCTTGCCTTTGTATCCCAAGCCAGTGGTGTTTCTAGCCGAAGAGGAGGAAGAAGGTTATATAGGTTCAATGATCCCTTCTTTTCTAAGGCTGATAGGGCCTTGTCCTTCATACCCCATCCTATGCAAGATGGTCTCACCTCGCCCATAGAGTTCTGTAGGGAGTCTGGGTGGATCTTGGGGTGTATTTTCTTCTTCGGCATAAAGCCATTACAAGAGATCCCGCTCCTCTGATTCATCAGATAAGGTCCCCCATTTTACAAAGGGGTTTGCGGGAGTTATAGGAGGAGCAGAGGGCTTTGGAAAATGCCTGGGTTGATGCTTGGGCTGGCCAAAGGAGCGAGGAGACAAGGGCATTTTTGCAAGGTTGAGGCTGTGCTCAATCTGGTATTCCCCCACGCCATTTTCTTTTATGGTGATTTTCATTGGTTTAGGCCGTGAGGAGGAAGCTTCAGCAGAATGGTCTTGTTGCGGGGTAGGGGAAATGTGGGCTCGATTGTTGGGTATGACACATTCAGGTTTTGCTTGGAAAGAATTGCAGTGTTGGTAGGGATCGGGGTCGCCTTGAATGGTAACCTGCTTGCCATTGTGCGGGAATTTAATGCATTGATGGTAGGTTGAGGGGACAGCCTTCATGGCATGGATCCACGGTCTCCCTAGTAGGATATTATAAGCAAGTTCCCGATCAAGGACTTGGCATACCACATCTTTGATTACCGGTCCCACTTGAATTGGTAGGACAACCGTGCCTTTTGTGGTTCTCTCTTCCTCGTCATAGGCTTTTATGGTAATCTTCCTCCGTGGATCAACTGCTTGTTCGGAGAACCCCAATGCAAGGACTAGCTTCAACGTGCAAATATTCAAACCGGCACCCCCATCAATAAGAACCCTCTTGATGTGGTGCTTGTGTACGAATGCGACAATGTGTAGGGGAGTGTTGTGGGGTTGAGATACGGAAAGGTCATCTTGCTCAGTGAATGATATGGAAGGGGAGGATGTCAGATTGCCAACCATGGTTTGAAACTTCTCTTGGGCCAGGTTAGTGGGGACAGTAGTTTCCACTAAGGCTTTCTCGAGAATCTCCTTATGAGAAGGAGATAGACGCAAGAGCTCCAATATAGAAATGTGAGTCGGGGTTTTCTGTAACTGGTCGATGACATTGTATGGACGGGAGTTAGATGGAGATGGCGACGACCTTGGAGGGGTGGTATTGATCATGACTTTACCACTGCGGGTAATTATACTACAACCAGTTCTGTTAGGTCCTAGTTGTTGGTTGGGGGAGATGACATTGACCTGTGGAAGATGTTCTGAAATGCAGTTAATGGTGTACTCAAAGGGAACGCTTGCATAGTTAGCATTACTCGACCCACTGTTTTGATTTGGCCGATTGTGATTGTTGTCATTGTTGGGATTGCTGTTGGAGTTTTTGTCGTTGTGACCATTGTTGATGTTATGACCATTGCTGTTGTTGTGGCCGTTGTTGTGATTGTTGTTATACGGCTTGTTGTGATTCAGAAGAGGATCCTGGTAGGCCACATGAGATTCATTGGAGGTATGCTGTTGTGTCCCTCCCTGATTTTGATCCAATATATCCTGTATGACATTCTTAAGACGGATGCAATTATTGGTTGTGTGCCCCCTTCCTCGATGATACTCACAATAGTCTGTGTCCTTCCAATAGGGAGGTTTGACTATAGGCTCATAGTCACTTGTTGGCGGTAGAGAAATTTCATTGTTAGCCAACAACTTTCTGAGGGCAGACTCTTGAGATTCTCCTAACGGTGTGAATTTTCTCCGCGGATTTGAATTGAACCAGGGTCTAGGTTCCCAAGGGGGTGGCTTGTTGAGTGCCCCATTATTTGCTTCTTCCTTAAGAGTGAATATGGGTTGTTGTTTAGGGGCTGCCGTCTTGGCATCCACTACTCCATCGTTGACCACATTCTTGTTCTTGGTCCAAAACTTTGACTTGTCAGTTGTGTAATTGGAAGGAGGTGTGTCCTTATAGAGCTTGAGAGTTCCTTTAGAAATCATAGCTTTCTCAATGAATAGCCCCATTTCAATGACTTTGGCGAATGAGGTAGGGCATTGTATCTGAATCTGATAGCTAAGATCGGGATTCAAATTGTGGACAAACATTTCCAATAGTTGCTTCTCAGGCATGTCGTAAGAACACTTACTAGCTAGCTGTCTCCATCGTTGTAAGAAGGTGGCGAAAGACTCACCACCCTTTTGTTTGGTGTTGCATAGGTCTAGCATAGATACTTCGTGTTCTATGTTGTAAGAGAAGTGCGTTATGAATTTATTAACAAGGTCATCAAAAGTTTTGATTCCTGGTGGGAGACATGAGAACCACTCCATAGCTTGACCTCCTAAAGATCTTGGGAACAGTCTCATTAAGTAGGTCTCGTTGTGAGCTACTTCTAGACATGCTGCAGTGAATTCCCTGATATGATCTCTAGGGTCCCCCTTCCCTTTGTATTTGTCAAATTTCAGAATTCCGAACTGATAGGGGAATGGTTTCATGACCAAACTTCTGTCAAAGGGGTATGGTGCTATATCTTCCAAGGAGTAGTTCTTGGAACTTGTGCCGATCTTAAGGTTGGAGATTTCTAGCTTTAGACTCTCAATTTGTTATCTCACATCCGCCATAGGAGCATTTTGATCTATGGGTTGTTTTCCTCTCTCATTGGCATGGGGGACCGTGTCATTTGTGCCCCTCTCATGTGCATGTGGGACTGTGTCGTTTGTGCCCCTCTCATGATCATTGTCTGCATTTTCCATGATGGAGCTAATGTCAAAGTCTGCGGGGAGTTTGATTCCGAGACTAGCAAGATGATGGAAATATTTGGTGGGGTCCTCAAGGAGCACTTTCTCCACTAGGCGTTGGAATTTGCTATCTTGCATGTGTGCCACTAATTCTTCATGAGAAATTTCTTCATCATCATCGCGTGGTGGGGCGATGTGATCGGATGAGTCGGCCATTTCAATTAGCTTGTTGTACTGGGATCGAGTAAGAACCATGCAAGGTGGGGTGGGATGAAGTGGACTAGGATTAGAAATTTTGGCAAGGTGCCGACTAAGACTGTTATGAATGGGATACCTAGGACAAGATTTGGACAAAGGGTTCTCTCGCCCAATGACTTCAGGTAAGACGGTTGACACAAGACTCTAGCCACTAGCAAGGGTAGTCGATACCAGTCTTACTGTGTAGGGCTTAGTCGTTCAACAAGACTACTAGCAAAGGTACTGTGACCTACTAGGCTTACGTGAATTCACAAATGAAACGAAGGACCTATGTCGAATCGGTATGGGACAGAATGACTTTGGGACAAGAGTGACTTGGACAGAAGGTGACTGCGACGACTGACAAAAGAGAGAGAATTGGGTGAAACGGATGAAGATTAACTGCAAGGTTGACTCTGACCTCGAAAAAAATGAAACTAGGCCGAAATGGGTACTCTGAACAGCTGACGATAATTTCTCAAAAATAGGGCAAATGCTCACTGTCACGCATGCGCAGAAACAGATGCGCAACAAGAATAGGTAAATGCGCTGTAAGTCACTGTAAAAGCGCAGCTCTGGTGAAGTATGTATGCGCAGTAACAGTGTGTAAATGCGCAGCGGAAAAGTATATGCGTAGCAAGTCGGTGTATAAGCGCAACAAGTCGCTGTAAAAGCGCAGCCAAAAAGTGTATATGCGCAGCAGAAAGGTATGTATGCGCAACCAGTCGGTACAAAAAGCGCAGCAAGTCGCTGTGTATGCACAGCAGAAAAGTGTATATGCGCAGTTCTGGTATTTTTTACAAATTTTTTTTGGATTTTTCTCTGTTTTTGGTATTCTTTGGCTGGAAAAAGGTCTTCTTGATCTGATATTATGAATTAATTTAGTAAGAAAACACAGCAAGCACAAAGAGTATTTTGTAGTTTTCCATTATTTTTGTAGTTTTTTCGACTCTATTTTGGACAACAGCAAGCACAAAATCCTAGGCGAGAAATGGATTATAAGGGATTTGGGCCACTAAAACAAGAGGTATTTAATTCGGGCAACCGTTCAAGTGGTTACACGTGCGGCGGCGCTACTCTCCGTTATGGAGTCTCCCAGACTCAAAGGGTTACGTCTGAGAGGGTTTTGGGGGAGGTTGGCCGTCGGTGTAACATAACAGCACTCGTTGCAGGAGGTTTTCACCTCAAGCACAATTTATTTTAAGTGGCTCGGTAGGGCTTGGCGTTAGCCTGTTACCACTCAGGGTCGTTCCCGCTTGGACAAGCGTGCATCCAAGGGCAGGCCCCTCCTAAAGGTTAAACAAATAGAATGACAAGTCTGGCACTCTGATCACCCAGAAGAGGGGAGAGCATAAGCCTATTTTCATTCGCAAGCACAGAATACACTGATTAATCCACCCTAGTTAAAAGATAAAAACTAAATGGGCTAATCTACTCAAACATAACTTTGAAGTGATTTCAGCAATATTGCAGTGGTTCAGTTTTAAATCCCAGAAAGTAGTAGTGAGTTCAATTTTAAATCCACGTTGCACGAGATTGTTAACTTTGAAATTCAGGTCTCACGATATAGCAATGGTTCATTTTACCTTCAAGATCAATGATGAGTTCAATTTTAAATCTCAGATAGCAATAACTTTGAAGGTGTTTGTAATGCAAGCATGAAATAAACTAGTTACTTCCTCCCTAATTAGGACTAGATGAAGATTTGTAATGAACCACCATTTTACTCTTTCCCAGAAAATGAAAGGTGACCTAATTAGATGCAACTACATGTAACTGAACCCGAGCCTATCCTGCAAAACCGCTCCAGCAAACACCTACAAAGGGGTTAACGTTAGCAAAATCCTCTAGAAAAGTACTAAAACTTGAGTCTATTACAAATGCGCAGCTTCAGTGATCAGATGCGCAGAAATGATCAACAGAAGCGCCGTACTAACGAATGCGCTGCAAGATTGAACGTATGCGCGGTTAAAATGAATAAATGCGCAGTTTTAATGGATGCGCAGCAACAGTCTATAAAAGCGCCGTAACAGTCAACAGATGCGCAGTTATAACCTATGCGCAGCAACAGTCCACAAAAGCGCCGCAGAAATACACAGATGCACAGAGAGGATAAATGCGCCAGAACAGTCTTTATATGCGCCGTGGAAATGAATAGATGCGCCGAAAGAACCTGTGCATGACTCTGCGAGACCTGTACGGAACTTGCCTTCAAAAAAGCTCAAAAATGGTGAAATAAAGGGGCAACGGCCCCACGGTGGGTGCCAAAAATGTAAGGGTAAAATGGTGATCAATCAAATGAATTAATAGATGACCAAAACATCAATAGAATAGTGAAACAAAGAAGATTTAAGTAAACAAAGCAATGAACAAACACAGCAAACCTCTTCCATTTCGAAACTTCTATTGTTCGCCTATCACGAATCGTCCTTTCGCAGATGAGATGAGCCCTCAGAGAGTGCAATCTTTTAAAGTTGTTTGAGGAAGTCGATGGTGAATGGCTATGGTGTGATATGCAATGAAGGTGAGCTCCAATGCAACAATGGTGATCTCAAGCTTGTAGATGACAAGTGGGTGCCAAAGGCGCGCTGGTGATATTTCTGCAGAGTAACGATGTCAAAAGCCTGGATCAATAGAATGGAGGGATGAAGCTTCATTTATAGACTTGGAAGAATGGGAATCAATGGTTGAGAGGAGATATGAAGATCAACGGCTGAGGATGGTTGAGGAATGTGCAACCAGTGGAAATGTGACAAGTGTCCCAGCTCCATCATGAAAGGGGGGATGTGACAAAACTAAATGGAGAGTTAACTCCCTTGACTGAACAGTTAACAGACTTGATTGATCAGTTAGAAGAGTGGATTGTGGAACTGACTGAATTGATTGACCAGTGAACTGGGTTGATTGAGGAGTCAACAAAATAAATTGACCAATGAACTCAAATGACTAATTAGTTAACAGATTTGATTGATTAGTTAACTAACCTCTGATTTGAGAAGAAATAGGCCATGTGGGTGAGAGAAAAATAGGTAATTAAATATTAAATATATTTAATTATATGTGCAACCTGATGAGGTGGAAAAGGTGAGGTATAAAGGTGAGGTGGATTTTTGAATTTAGAACTTAGGATAGAGGAATTTGGATTAATTAAATAATTTATGATTATTTAATTGGGCAGGACATTTAGAAGAATTTTAATTAAATAAATAGAATTTATTTAATTATGGAACAGTGAATCGATTAAATAAATTTAGAATATTTATTTAATTGGTAGAAGAATGGAATAAATATTTAGAATATTTATTTAGGATGATTTGTGTCATTTTTAGGCATATACAAAAGGTTCAGTCAAATAGGCAAATCAAGCATTCAAAAAGGTTAAAAATTAATTATCTCAAATCTAAGCAAAAATGATGCCAAGTCGAAGAGTTCGTTGTCACAATTTTGACGCTGCTCATTTCACCTCGATTAGAGTTCATATGAGCAAGAAATGGCCAGTCAAAGTTGACGGTTAACCATGCTGACTAGACAATAAAATGATGATGTTAGCATGTTGACATGGCAGACATAGTGGTAGTTGTTGACGTGGCAGGTCCAAAGTTTGACACATGGCAGATGGCGACATCTAAGTCTGTAGATGACAAGACAGGTCTGAAGATGTCGACCAATCCAGCTTGACACGTGTCACTGACGGAAGAATGAGGAAATGCCACATGGCCCAATGATTGGGTGCCACATGGCACATGTGGCAGTTTGATTGTTAAAAGGTATGTTTGTGGGGGTCGAACCCCTCACCTTCTACTTGCTATTTTCACTCTCCACCAATATACCAATTGGTTTTCTTTGCTACATATACGAGCCTCCTTTCTAATTAAAGAATGATAATACAAACAAATCCCTATAAAAGGGGGTTGGGTGGTTTGAAGCCCGAGTGTGGAATAATGATCCAGATGGATATATAAGAACTAAAAATTTTGTAGTCTCAGAACTTGATAGAATCAGTATCATTTGAAAGAGGTCACTGACACGATCTTGACGGAACTTGAATGGGCTTAAAAGGAGTTCGTATGCAGAAGTTATGTGTAGTCAAATGTTCAGTCAAATAGGCGAATCAGGTGTTCAAAAAGGTGAAAAAATGATTGTCTTAAATCCAAGCAAAAATGATGTCAAGTCAAAGAGCTTGTTGCCACGATTTCAATGCCACTTGTTTCGCCTTGATCGGAGCTCGTACGAGCAAGATATGGCTGGTCAAAGTTGAGGGTTGACCATTTTGACTAGATAGTACAATGATGACATCAACATGCTGACATGGCAGAGACAGTCGCAGTTGTTGACGTGGTAGGTCCAGAGGTTGACACGTGGTAGATGGTGGTATCTGAGTCAACAGATGATGTGGAAGTTCTAAAGATGTGCACCAATCCAACATGGCACGTGTCATTGATAGACGAATGAGGTAATGCCATGTGGCCTAATGATTAGGTGCCACGTGGCACATGTGGCTATTTGATTGTTAAAATTTTGGTTTGTGGGGTTGAACCTTGCTATTTTCACTCTCCACCAATATACCAAGCGGCTTTGTTTGCTACATATACGGGCTTCCTTTCTATTTAAACAATGATAATAGAAACAAATCCCTATAAAAGGGGGTCAGGTGGTTTGAACCCCTTGTGGGAAGGAATAATCTAAATGGATCCAGAGGACCTAAACAATTTACAGTCTCAAAACCTGATGGAATCAGCGTCATTGGAAAGAGGTCATTGGCACGATCCTGACACAACTTGAAGGGGCTCAAAAGGAGTTCGTATGTAGAAGTTATGCGCATTCAAACATGAGAATCATGCGTTCAAAAAGGTGAAAATTTTATTCTCTCAAATCCAAACAAAACTAATGCCAAGTCGACGAGGTCATCGCCACAATTCTGATGCCGCTCGTTTCGCCTTGATCAAAGCTCGTACATGCAAGATATGGCCCGTGAAAGTTGAGGGTTGACCATATTGACTAGACAGTACAATGATGATGTCATCATGCTGACATGGCAAACACGGTGGTAGTTGTTGTTGTGGCAGCTCCAGATGTTGACACGTGGCAGAAAGCATCATCTGACTCAACAGATGACGTGGCAGGTCTGAAGATGTGGACCAATCCAACGTGACACGTGTCACTGACGGAAGAATGAGTGAATGCCACGTGCCCCAATGATTAGGTGCCACGTGGCACATGTTGCAATTTGTTTGTTAAAAGGTTTGTTTGTGGGGGTCAAACCCTTGACCTCCTGCTTCCTATTTTCACTCTCCACCAATATACCAAGCGGCTTTTATTGCTACATATATGGGCCTCCTTTCTATTTAATGAATGATAATATAAACAAATCCCTATAAAAGAGAGTCAGGTGGTTTAAACCCCTAGTGGGGAGGAATGATCTAGGTGGATCCAGAAGACCTAAAAATCTTACAGTCTCAGAACCTGACGGAATTAGTATCTTTAGAAAGAGGTCGCTGACACGATCCTAACGCAACTTTAACGGGCTCAAAAGGAGTTCGTATGCAAAAGTTATGTGCAGTCAAAGGTTCGGTCAAATGGGCGAATCAGGCGTTTGAAAAGGTTAAAAATTGATTGTCTCAAATCCAAACAAAAATGATGCAAAGTCAAAGAGCTCATCACCACGATTCTAAACACTACTTGTTTCGCCTCGATCAAAGCTCGTACGAGTAAGATATGGCTAGTAAAAGTTGAGGGTTGACCATGCTGACTAGATAGTACAATGATGACGTCAGCATGCTGACATGGTAGACCCAGTGGCAATTGTTGACGTGGCAGATCCAGAGTTTGACACATGGCAGATGGTGGCATTTGAGTCACCAGATGACATGGTAGGTCTGAAGATATGGACCAATCTAGCGTGTGATGCAAAGCATCCACCAAAAAACCTAACATACATTCTCAATCGTATGCCCATGCATTATTAAATATGCATATAAACTCTATTTCAATAACCCTTCTCTTTATTTTCCTATCGCAAGGTACATTTCCCCTTATACATGCAAACTCTCACCTACTGTGCCTGCGACCCTTGCATTTGCTTCGCACTGAATACTCAGACATACAACACCTGACCTGTTACCTTCGCTACCAGTCGCCTGATGTATCTTTTGACAATGTATAAGCGCGATGTATATTTCCAATATACAAGCACTAGATACAAACAAAACATACATTCACTGAATATTCCTCCAGATATACCCTCAATGTATGTTTGACCCGCTGACTACCTTTGTATAAAATCCTTTGTATCGGCAGAATGTATATTTGGACATACAATCAAATATACAACCACAAAATATACATCTGCAGAATATAGCTAAGAATATTCCCTCCAACGGCGGTTGACCATTGACTTCACTTGTATCACCTCAATGTACATTTGAAATGTACATTCGGTATATGCAAACTATAAAGTGCATTTGATGGATACGCAGGATCTATATCAAACATGCAATTGTAGTATACACATGAATTGTATGCAAAAGGTGTATACACACAACTTGTATGACCCGATGTACAATAGCGATATACACAGAGATTGTATATCGACCCTTTACCAAATCCACAACATACGAACCTGATATATGAATGATGGATACACACAAAATGACCATCGGATGTAAAAGCGATATACACATCAATTGTCCCCAACAAACAAAAGTGATATACACAGGAATTGTATATCCAGCTGCTTCACCTCTGTACCTTCGAAACATGCATTTTTAACATGTTTTAACACCTGATATGTTTAGCGATATACGCACAGATACAAATGTGATATACACACATATTGTATGTTGCATACAAACACTATATATACATCAAATGTACATTTCAACCAAAACCTGCGAAACTTCACAAATTTCGTACAGAAAATGTTGAGGTCGAGCCGATCTATTTCCTAGGCAATCTTAACTTAGATTTTATCCTTCAAACCCTATCACATGAGGATGCTAGGATAGATCATAGCATGCTACAAATCGATCCCAAAAACATGAAATGCAAAAACAGAAAAATGAAAGTGCAAACTAAACTACTGTACATGTCCATTCCATCGATTCAGAGAATTAACTGGTGGAATGGATGAATGGTTCCATCTCAACTGCAAAACCAGAAAAATGGTCACACAGATAAATCAAAATCAGACAAATAACACCAACAGGATCTTCTTTATTTTAATTTCAGGAATGCATACAAATATCAGACTTCACAGTCCCACTGCACAACACTGCTCTGTCAAATCTCCATACACAATTTCTCTGTTTCTCCTATGCAACTCTGAACTATCTAAAACAAACTGAGCTAGGTCATATATATCTACTCCTCACAAGTAGTACAGAGTCGATTCCCAGCGGCTGGGAGAGGACAGCTAGCATAACAAACTTCTAACTGACTTGCACATAAACCTAGATTGACTTAAAACATAAGAATTGGTCACATGGACCTTATTACATCATAATGTAAAGCATACTATAATTAGATTTATTCTTTATTTCGAAGGGGTGCTCCTACACTAGCGTGACACGTGTCACTGACAGATGAATGAGGTAATGCCACGTGGCCTAATGATTGGGTGCCACGTGGGACATGTGGTGGTTTGATTGTTAAAATTTTGGTTTGTGGGGGTCAAACCCCTAGCCTCCTGCATGCTTTTTTCACTCTTCACCAATATACCAAGCAGCTTTCTTTGTTACATATACGGGCCTCCTTTCTATTTAATGAATGATAATAGAAACGAATCCCTATAAAAGGGGGTCGAGTGGTTTGAACCCCCAGTGGGGAGGAATGATCCAGAGGGATACAAAAGAACTAAAAATTTTGCAGTCTTAGACCCTGATAGAATCAGCATCATTGGAAAGAGGTCGCTGACGTGATCCTGACGTAACTTGAATGGTCTCAAAAGGAGTTCGTATGCAGAAGTTATGTGCAGTCAAAGGTTTGTTCAAACAGGGGAATCAGGCTTTCAAAAAGGTGAAAAATTGATTGTCTCAAATCTAAGCAAAAAAAATGCCAAGTTGAAGAGCTTGTTGCCACGATTCCGATGCCACTCGTTTCTCGTTGATCGGAGTTCGTACGACCAAGATATGGCCGATCAAAGTTGAGGGTTGACCATGTTGACTAAACAATACAATGATGATGTCAGCATGCTGACATGGCAAACACAGTGGCAGTTGTTGATGTGGCATGTCTAGAGGTTGACACATGGAAGATGGCGGCATCTGAGTCAACAGATGATGTGGCAGGTCTGATGATGTGGACCAATTCAGCGTGACACGTGTCACTGACGGATGAATGAGCTAATGCCATGTGGCCCAATGATTGGGTGCTACGTGGCACATGTGACAGTTTGATTGTTAAAAGATTGGTTTGTGGGGGTCGAACCCCCTGACCTCCTCCTTTCTATTTGAGAGGAACCTCCTGCAACAATATAATGAAAAATGCCCGAAATAACAGAAATAGCAAAAATACAGAAATAATTTATTGATCATAGGCCAGTTCGAGGGGGCAACCTCCTTTGAGCAAGCTCAATACAATAAACTCATGGATGCCTTCATTGGCCTCAACACGTACTTATATACTAAGTATAATCTAAACAACTATTACTTCCCATGAATGTGGGATAATACAATATACTCACGGGACGACTTACAAAGCATATGCGTCCAAATGTAATATACTAACAAAGTAAAGAGAAGGGTTAAACATGGGTTCCTAACATCCCCTCCCTCTTCAAAATGCTTTGTCCTCGAAGCGTAAGATGTGGAAATTGTTGCTAAATCTGAAGGAGTTGTTCCCCTGTAATTATTTCTAGTACATTCCATGCCACTAAATTAATACCTCTGTGATGGATCAGAAGCGAAGAGGACGAGTGCCCGTGTTGAGGATTAACTCTACCTACAAAAGGATGGATCCTTCATTATCCAGTTGTGGTAAAATAGTTTGTGCTCTGCCGTTGGCGCAAGGAAATTTCTTTACACAAGAGACATGAAATATTGGATGAACGCGAGAAGAAGGATCCAGCTTATGATCCCCAATCTAATCCTGGATGCAGAGAACCATGTCGACTGCCTGAACTTGTGAACTACTGAGGGAGTATGGAAGGAGCACTGGTGTTGCCTGACCATAGACTGCTTCATATGGAGTCCTGTTAGATACAGTGTGGTAGGAGGTATTGTACTACCATTCAGTGAGAGGGAGCCACTTTGCCCACTGATGTTGTTCTAAGGTATCACATGCAGCCACAATCTGTTGAATTGCCCTGTTCATTCCCTTCCAAAAGAAGTGAACCATGCCCGCTCATAATTTTTGAGGAACCCAGAGTGCCCTACCGATGGAGAAACATAGAGTTCATAGAAGACAGCCTATAGGACATATTCCAACCAATTTGGAATAGACATAGAAATAGCTGAAAGAGAAGCTTGGTCATCACATGTGCGAGAAAGAGAATCTGCCACAATATTGTCCTTACCCTTCGTGTAAGTTAACCCATGAATTTATTGATCCATTTCTATTGTGCTAGGGAGGAGAACCATTGTTCCAGGAAATATTTCAGGGGAACCTCCTGCAACAATATAATGAAAAATGCACGAAATAATAGAAATAGCAAAAACATAGAAAGAATTTATTGATCGCAGTCCACTTTGAGGGGGCAACCTCCTTTGAGCAAGCTCAATACAATAAATTCATGGATGCCTTCATTGGCCTCAACACGTACTTATATACTAAGTCTAATCTAAATACCTATTACTTACCATGAATGTGGGATAATACAATATACTCATAGGATGACTTACAAAGCATATGCGTCAAAATGTAATATACTAACAAAGTAAAGAGAAGGGTTAAACACAGGTTCCTAACATCCCCTGTCTCTTAGAAAAGCTTTGTCCTCAAAGCGTAAGATGTGGAAATTGTTGCTAAATCTGAAGGAGTGGTTCCCCTATAGCAATCTCTGAGTGCATTCCATGCCATTGAATTAATACCTTTGTGATGGATCGGTAGCGAAAAGGACGAGTGCCTGTGTCGAGGATTACCTCTTGCTCCAAAAGGATGGATCCTTCATTATCTAGTTGTGGTAAAACAGTTTGTACTCTGTCGTTGGCACCAAGAAATTTCTTTAGACAAGAGACATGAAATATTGGATGAACATGGGAAGAAGGATCCAGCTTATGATCCCCAATCTGATCCTGGGTGTGAAGAACCGTGTCGATTGCCTAAACTCGTGAACTGCTGGGGGAGTATGGAAGGAGCACTGGTGGTGCCTGACCATAGATTGCTTCATATGGGGTCCTGTTAGATGCAATGTGGTAGGAGGTATTGTACCACCATTCAGTGAGAGGGTACCACTTTGCCCACTGATGCTGTTGTTCTAAGGTATCACATGCAGCTACAATCTGTTGAATTGCCTTATTCATTCCCTTCCAAAAGAAGTGACGCCATGCCTGCTCATAAGTTTTGAGGAACCCAAAGTGCCCTACTGATGGAGAAACATAGAGTTCATAGAAGACAGCCTGCGAGATAGATTCCAACCAATTTGGAATAGACATAGAAATAGTTGAAAGAGAAGCTTGGTCATCACATGTGCGAGAAAGACAATCCGCCACAATATTGTCCTTACCCTTGTTGGAAGTGATCTCATAGTCATAACCCATGAGTTTAATGATCCATTTATGTTGTGTTGGGGAGGAGACCTATTGTTCCAAGAAATATTTCAGGCTCTAGTGAGTAGCCCTGATGCAAAAATGATTCCCCAGTAGGTATGGCCACCACTTTTGTACTGCATGCAAAATAGCCATCATTCGTTGTAGAGCCAAAGCAGTAGTGGAGACCACGGATGGTTGCATCTGAATGGAGTGAAGGTGAGCAATGACACCATGTGAATTCTTCTTAAGAAGCTTTTCTAAGTGATGTGAACTTATGATGCTAAGAGACCCTAGTTGTATGCCCTTGAATGTGTGTTTGTGCCCATTATCTGAAAACTGTATCCAAAGTTCAGCAAAATCCCATAAGATGGCTCCAAGTGTATGTAACCATTTGGCACCCAAAACCACATCACATCCGCCTAAGGGCAAGGCAAACATGTCAGAGTGCAGATTATAATCTCCAATAGAGATACATACATTGCGACACTTCCCTTTGCAAGGTAATGTGCCCCCATTGGCAATCATGACTTCAAAGTTTGAGCAAGGATGAACAAAAGAATCAGCCTATTTGGCTATTCAAGGGTCAATGAAGTTATGAGTACTACCAGAATCAATGAGTATTGTAAGAGGGAGCTTCTTGAAGTAACCCTTGACCCGCATGGTTTGTGGGGTGGTGACTCCTGCTACGGCATGGAGAGAGATCTCTGGGTGGTCTTCCTGAGAAGTGGGCTCAATATGCGACTTCTGAGTTTCAACCTGATTAGCTACTGTATCCTGACCATCTATATAAACTTTAGTTTTAGGTGGAGAATCCACATCCAATAGATAGAGCTTTTGCTCAACACATCTATGTCCTCGAGTGAATTTGTCATCACAATTATAACAAAGCCCTTTTTCTCTACATGCCCGCATCTCTGCTTTAGTCAAATGCTTGATAGGAGTTGTTCTAGGAGCTGGCATTATTTGAGGGCTTTGGGGATCCATATTTCTGAATGGAACAAAATTAGATTTGGAGTGTTGTTGAGCTATGATCTTGTCCTCTGCACAGTTTTGTGAGTGCTCTTGTGAAGTCATCAAAAGCACTAGGGCCAAATCGTTGCAAAATGAGTTTGCAAAAATCTATCCATTTTGGCTCTTGATGAGCTTGGATGTACCAACAGAACCATTGAAGGGCTTCATGTTTCGAATGAAAGGAGGCAAGTGGGACTTTGTTGACATCAAAAGTATTATGCAGATTGAAACATTGTTCTGCCTGGTATATCCATCCAGTCAGATCATCACCATTGAAGCAAGGAAAATCAAGCTTCGGTCCACGAAAATTGCCGAAAGAAGAAAACTCTATATCTGCAGAAGACTCTGGCTACTTTCTATTGTTCATGGCTGAATACTGAAGATTGAGCCTGAGAATTGTTTCATCCAGATCTTGGAGTTTGGTCTTGATGGCTGTAAGTTCCTCCTCCATGCTTTTTGCTCCTGTATGGGTGACAACCATAACCAGGGTTTTTTTTTGGAATGGGTAGAAAAACAAAAACAAAAACTTTTTTAGTAAAGGAAAATTTGGATTTGGGAAAAACTCTGATGGGTAATTGGGGTTTGACTAGGTTTTGGACACTTTCTAAGGGACAGGGAAGCAGAAAATGGGGATTTCAGAAGCGGAGTGAAAGAATGGAAAAATTTGTCCAAGAGGGACAAAGGAGCAGAAATAGGAAATGAACATTGTGGCAAAATTTGAAGGTGATTGGGTGAGAATCAAAGAAGTTATGGTAAACCCTAAAAATTGACAAATGTGGGATTTTTGGCTTCGATAAGTGGAATTTGGGATAGGGTCCTCAAGGAAGGAAATATGTATAATGGAATTTTAAGGGTTCTAATGAATTTTTAGAGGAAATGGAGCTAAAGCAAGGAAGATATGGCAAAACAGATCTGGACAGATTCAATCTACGATTTGTCAGCTGGCAATAGATATGGACCCCTGGAATGTTTGGCTTCCTAAAGGTTCAGGGGATTCACTCGGCTACCAATGATGTCTAACGGCTTGCGTATTTGGGCAGTACCCCTCACTCCACGACTCAGGTAAAACTGATAACCGCTTTGCCATAAACGATAACTCTTAGTTTACCTCACGGATGGGAACTAGTCAATCAGGTAGGGGCCGTTGCCCTTTTCTCTGGCAGGTCCTCTCAATGGGCCAGCTACTTCAGGGTTCCTATGGTACTCCTCACAATGAGTTTTAGGGCTATACCCATGCACTTCCCATAGTTAAGCAGATAGGGATTATTACCTAATCCAAACCTGTAATTGAAATGAACAATATAGATGCAAAGAAAAAAGAACAATAATCACAGCACCTGGAGGCCACTGCGAAAAAAAAATTCGGCAAAAATTCCACATAGCGAGCCCAAGAAAGTGCTCTGATACCAGATGAGAGGAACCTCCTGCAACAATATAATGAAAAATGCATGAAATAAAAGAAATAGCAGAAACACAGAAGGAATTTATTGATTGCAGGCCACTTTGAGGGGACAACCTCCTTTGAGCAAGCTCAATATAATAAACTCGTGGATGCCTTCATTGGCCTCAATATGTACTTATATACTAAGTCTAATTTAAACAACTATTACTTCCCATGAATGTGGGATAATACAATATACTCACGGGACAACTTCCAAAGCATATGCGTCCAAATGTAATATACCAACAAAGTAAAGAGAAGGGTTAAACACGGGTTCCTAACACTATTTCCACTCTCCACCAATATACTAAGGGGGTTTCTTTGCTACATATATGGGACTCCTTTCTATTTAAAGAATGATAATAGAAACAAATCCCTATAAAGGGGGTCAGGTAGTTTGAACCCCAAGTGGGGAGGAATGATCCAGGTGGATATAGAAGACCAAAAATTTTTGTAGTCTGAGAACATAACAGAATTAGAATCATTGGAAAGAGGTTACTGACACGATCCTAACGTAACTCGAACGGGCTTAAAAGGAGTTCTTATGCAGAAGTTATGTGCAGTCAAAGGTTCGGTCAAATAGGTGAATCAGGTGCTCAAAAAGGTGAAAAATTGATTGTCACAAACCCAAGAAAAAATGATTCCAAATCAAAGAGCTCATCGTCATGATTTCGATGACGCTCGTTTCACCTTGATTGGAGCTCATATGAGCAAGATATGGCTGGTCAAAGTTGAGGGTTGACCATGCTGACAAGACAGTACAATGATGACGTCAGCCTGTTGACATTGTAGGAGTCAAGGACAACACTGAGAGGGGGGGTGAATCAGTGTTGTGTGAATTTTCAAATCTTTTTACAACTTCTTGCAAACTTTCTCTTACAGAACAAATAGAGGGGAATACATTAATTATTTTTGCACAAGATTAATAATGAAGGATGCGAAAATAAGAAGAGAACTAATATACACACATACAAATGAAAAACAACATTAAACATGACACATGCTTTTCACGAGTGGAAAACCCTTCTTGGGTAAAAAACCACTCAAAACTGCCTCACTGGCTTAAGTGAAAACCTCACTGGTTACAATGTTTGGAAGCACCAACTTCCAGGAGCACCAACCCCTAATTCTTTTGAAGCACCAACTTCAAGGAGCACCAACCCCTAATACAGAACAAATTAAAAACTCAGAGGGTTTCTCTATTTCAATACAAAACACTTCTCTCCCATGTGTCTATCAAATAGCCATTCTTTTCATCAACCCAAATCATGTACAAACTCAGATATTCAAGATCAATCCTGTATCCTGATCCACTCTACATACTCTGTATGTTTCATCTTTGTCTATTTATAAAGTTGCATCAATGCACCTGAAAAATTATTGTAAATGAAGACTCTTGATATTCCTCTTCTCTGCAAAATCAAATTCATCTTTTATGACCTTTCATATTTCAATCAGTGTCCTGTGGGAGAAAATAAAAACTCTTTTATTTGTATCCTCTTCATATCCACCTGCAAGAAATCCTGAACCAACAAATTACATCTCTATAAAATAAAATCAATTTCATATTTTCTCTAAATAACTTTTTATTTTCTCTCATATTTCAATCTCATCACTTCTGCAAATTTCAAATAAAATTTTCTTCAAATTCTTTTCTAAAAATGTCTTCAATAAATCTGCCTTCATGTATGAACCTTCATATTCCTTATTTTCTTTCCAACAGGACTCTTCAATCTGCAAACATTTGTGTATAAACAATCTTTTTCAAAAACAATTCATATTCTCTTTGCAATTTTTCACAAAAAATAAAATCATTCAATCCTGTCAATCTTCCTCATGAAAACCTTTCACCTTCACTAAATTCTTCATCAAATTTATTTTTCAATCTGCCCTTGTATTCTTTCATCTACCCTGCATAAACAAAATCATGAAAGAAGTCCAAACATCTTCAATAAAATCTGATCAATAAAATCTCTAAGAACTTTCATCTTCTCTACAAAAGAAAATCTCCTTTGTCTTCTTCAAAAAAAATCTTTTTGAAAATATTTTCTTCAAAAACTTTATCCTCATCCTTTTCTCAAAAAAAGAAAATTATCAAAAACTTTCCCTCTTAACAAATACCATGATAATAGAATAAAATCCCCCTTTTTTTCTTTTTAGAAATCTTCTAAAAGAAATCTAAAACAATTGCTTTAAAAACTCCAACTTTATGTCTTTTAGAAGGATCCCATATTTTATGGAAAATATAATATCACAAAAATCTCCTTCTTAGCTTTTTAGTCCCTCAAAAAACTCACTAATAAAATCTGCCTTAAGAAAGAAGCTAAAAATTAGCTTTAATATTTCCTTTTTCAAAGATTAAAATTAGAAAAAAAAACATTTTTTCTTCCTTCAAATTCGTGCCCACATATTTGAAATCTTTTATGGTTTTGCATAAAAAATGACCTTACTTTTAATTGTCATAAAATTATGACATGGAGGCTGATCAAATTAAAGTTTCTAATAAAGCCATAAAAAAAAGGCTTGGTGATCGGCTTCACAATAGAAACTTAAAAAAAAAACATACTCCCTTAAAAAAAAAACACGAGCTCCACACATATTATATTTTTTTATGCTTTTTGCAACATAAAGCATGGCCCCCTCTTTAATTTCAAAGACTTTTAATATTAAAGATAAAAATATGATAATCGGGCTTTCTCCTCCATTTAATATCTTCATCGGCCTTTTCTAATTTATAAAAGCATACATTACTTTTCTTACAACTCGTGCTCCCCTCAAATAGTATCCTTCGAATATAGAAGCTTAAGCAAAAAATCAATGGTCTTTGTTAATTGGGCTCTTCAAAAATATTGATGACTTATTATAAATAAAGCATTATTCAATGTTTAATAATATATGCTCTCCAAGTATTTTGATGTTTTATGAAACATGCTTCCCGCTTTGAACAAATGATTTTCAAAGACTTTCCAACACCTCAACCTCTTGCTCCTATATCATGATCTAATTCCTGTTACATCAATGCAATACTGAGTCTTGAAGACAAATCACAACCTTGATAGACCTGACACCATCAAACAACTTGATTCCTGCCATATACTGCTACTATATCCTTGAAGGCACCACACTATATCAAGTCAACATCCTCAATGAAGACATGATCAACATTTCCAAAGAAAGACAACAACTGGTTCAACTGAATTCCTTAGCATCTCAATACATTGAAGCAACATGAGATAAGCAATGCTTGGGAAGACTTGTGATCATCTTGACTAACATTATCTTCCAAATGAGTGCACACACAAGCTTCAACATGATAACAAGATAAAAACACTTTACCATACTGAACATGCTATGCTACATAAGATGATGTCACTGTCAACAACTTCACACAACTCTTGATGAACACACATATCTCTGCATCAACCTTTTGCACTTACCTCCTGAAAGGTGACCTTTGAAGATAAAGATATGAACCAATAAACACACTAAACATGAGAATCCATCCTGAGAACAACTCCTGTCAAATCCAACATATTGGAAACCTGCAAGACCTTTTTGACATCAATGACAACCTGTCACCATCAGACATGGCAAACACAGTGGTAGTTGTTGACGTGGCAGGTCTAGAGTTTGACACGTGGCAGATGGCAGCAACTAAGTAAGCAAATGATGTGGCAGGTTTGAAGATGTGGAACAATCCAGCATGACACGTGTCACTAAGAGATGAATGAGGTAATGCCATGTGGCAAAATGATTGGGTGCCACGTGGCACATGTAGCGGTTTGATTGTTAAAAGGTTGGTTTGTGGGGGTCAAACCCCTGACCTCCTGCTTGCTATTTTCACTCTCCACCAATATACCAAGCGGATTTCTTTGCTACATATACGGGCCTCCTTTCTATTTAAAGAATGATAATAGAAATAAATCCCTATAAAAGGGGGTCAGGTGGTTTGAACCCTTAGTGGAGAATAATGATCTAGATGGATACAGAAGAACTAAAAATTTTGTAGTCTTAGAACTTGACAGAATCAGCATCATTGGAAAGAGGTCGCTGACACGATCCTAACGCAACTTGAATGGGCTCAAAAGGAGGTCGTATGCAAAAGTTGTGCTATCAAATGTTTGGTCAAACAGGCAAATCCAGTGTTCAAAAAGGTGAAAATTTGATTATCTCATATCAAAGAAAAAATGATGCCAAGTTGAAGAGTTCGTCGCCACGATTTCGATGCCACACGTTTCACCTCGATCGAAGCTCGTACAAGCAAGATATTGGCGGTCAAAGTTGAGGGTTGACCATGTCGACTAGACAGTATAATGATGACATCAGCATGCTAACATGGCAGACACAGTGGTAGTTGTTGACGTGGTAGGTCCAGAGGTTGACACGAGGCAGATGGTCGCATCTGAGTCAGCAGATGATGTGGCAGGTCTGAAGATGTGGACCAATCCAGCATGACACGTGTCACTAATAGACGAATGAGGAAATGCCATGTGGCCTAATGATTGGGTGCTAGTGGCACATGTGGTGGTTTGATTGTTAAAAGGTTGGTTTATGGGGTTGAACCTTGCTATTTTCACTCTCCACCAATATACCAAGTGTCTTTCTTTGCTACATATACGGTTTTCCTTTCTATTTAAACAATGATAATAGAAACGAATCCCTATAAAAGGGGGTCGGTTGGTTTGAACCCCCATGGGAAGGAATGATCTAAATGGATCTAGAAGACCTAAAAATTTTGCAGGCTCAGAACCTGACAGAATCAGCGTCATTTGAAAGAGGTCACTGGCATGATCCTGATGCAACTTGAATGGGCTCAAAAAGAGTTTGTACGCAGAAGTTATGTGTAGTCAAAGGTTGGGTCAAACAGGTGAATCATGCGTTCAAAAAGGTTAAAATTTTATTTTTCTCAAATCCAAGCAAAAATGATGCCAAGTTGAAGAGCCCGTCACCACGATTCTGACGCGGCTCGTTTTGCTTTGATCGGAGCTCGTACAAGCAAGATATGGCCGGTCAAAGTTGAGAGTTGACCATGCTGACTAGATAGTATAATGATGACGTTATCATGCTAACATGGCAAACATAGTGGTAGTTGTTGGTGTGGTAGGTCCAGATGTTGACACGTGGCAGATGACGGCATTTGACAAAACAGATGATGTGACAGGTCTGAATATGTGGACCAATCCAACATGACACTTGTTACTGATGGACGAATGAACGAATGCCACGTGGCCCAATGATTGGGTGCCACATGGCACATGTGGTGATTTGTTTGTTAAAAGGTTTGTTTGTGGGGGTCGAACCCCTGACTTCCTGCTTCCTATTTTCACTCTCCACCAAAATACCAATCGGCTTTCATTGCTACATATACGGGCCTCTTTTCTATTTAAAGAATAAAAATAGAAACAAATCCCTATAAAAGGGGGTGAGGTGGTTTGAACCCCTAGTGGGGAGGAATGATCTAGGTGGATTCTGAAGACCTAAAAATCTTACAATCTCAAATCCTGACGAAATCAACATCATTGGAAAGAGGTCACTGACACGAGCCTAACGTAACTTGAATGGGCTCAAAAGGAGTTCGTATGCAGAAGTTATGTGCAGTCAAAGTTTCAATCAAACAGGTGAATCAGGTGTTCAAAAAGGTAAAAATTTGATTGTCTCAAATCCAAGCAAAAATTATGACAAGTCGAAAAGCTCATCGCCACAATTCTGACGCCGCTCGTTTCGCCTCGATCAGAGCTCGTACGAGCAAGATATGGCTGGTCAAAGTTGGAGGTTAACCATGCCGACTAGATAGTACAATGATGAAGTCAGTATGCTACCATTGCTGACACAGTGACAATTGTTGATGTGGCAGATCCAGGGTTTGACACGTGGTAGATGGCGACATCTGCATCAGTAGATGATGTAGTAGGTCTGAATATGTGCACCAATCTAGAGTGACACTTGTAACTTACAGATGAATGAGGTAATGCCACATGGCCCAATGATTGGGTGCCACATGGTACATGTGGCGGTTTGATTGTTAAAAGGTTGGTTTGTGGGGGTCAAACCCCTAACCTCCTACTTGTTTTTTCACTCTCCACCAATATACCAAGTGGCTTACTTTGCTACACATACGGGCCTCCTTTCTATTTAATGAATGATAATAGAAATGAATCCCTATAAAAGGGGGTCGGGTGATTTGAACCCCCACTGGGGAGGAATGATCAAGTTGGATATAGAAGACCTAAAAATTTTGCAGTCTTAGAACTTGACGAAATCAACATCATTGGAAAGATGTCACTGACACGATCTTTATGCAACTTAAATAGGCTCGAAAGGAGTTCGTATATAGAAGTTATGTGCATTCAAAGGTTTGGTCAAACACATGAATCAAGTGTTCAAAAAGGTGAAAAATTGATTGTCTTAATTCCATGTAAAAATGATGCCAAGTCGAAGAGCTTGTCGCGACGATTCTGACACCGCTCATTTCGCCTCAATCAGAGTTTATACAAGCAAGATATGGCCGGTCAAAGTTGAGGGTTGACCATGCTGACTAGACAATACAATGATAACATCAGCATGCTGACATGGAAAACACAGTAGCATTTGTTGACGTGACAGGTCGAGAGGTTGACACATGGGAGATAGCGGCATCTAAGTCAACAGATGATGTGGTAGGTCTGATGATGTGGACCAATCCAATGTGACACGTGTCACTGGTAGATGAATGAGGTAATGCCACGTGGCCCAATGATTAGGTGCCACATGGCACATGTGGCAGTTTGATTGTTAAAAGATTGGTTTGTGGGGGTCAAATCCCTGACCTTCTGCTTGATGTTTTCACTCTCCACCAATATACCAAGCGGCTTTTTTTGCTATATATATGAGTCTTCTTTCTATTTAAAGAATGAAAATAGAAATGAATCCCTATAAAAGGGGCTCAGGTGGTTTGAACTCCAAGTGGGGAGGAATGATCCAGGTGGATCTAGAAGACAGAAAAATTTTGCAATCTAACAACATGACTGAATCATCATCATTGGAAAGAGGTTGTTGAAATGATCAAAATGCAACTTGAACAGGCTCAAAAGGAGTTCGTATGCAGAAGTTATGTGTAGTCAAAGGTTCGGTCAAATAGGCAAATCAGGCATTCAAAAGGGTGAAAAATTAATTGTCTCAAATCTAAGCAAAAATGATGCCAAGTCGAAGAGCTCATCGTCACAATTTTTATGCCGCTCGTTTCGCATGCTGACATTACTATGGTGACACAGTGGCAGTTGTTAATGTGGATGAATCCAGCGTTACACGTGTCACTGATGGAAGAATGAGGTAATGCCACGTGGCCCAATGATTGAGTGCCACGTGGCACATGTGGCGGTTTGATTGTTAAAAGATTGGTTTGAGGGGGTTGAACCCCTGACCTCTTGCTTTCTATGTTCACTCTACACCAATATACCAAGATGTTTTCTTTGCTACATATATGGGCCTCCTTTAAAGAATGATAATAGAAATGAATACTTATAAAAGGGGGTCAGATGGTTTGAACCTCAAGTGGGGAATAATGATCTAGATGGATACAGAAGAACTAAAAATTTTGTAGTCTCAGAACCTGACAGAATCAGCATCATTGAAAAGAGGTCGCTAACACGATTCTGATGCAACTTGAAAGGGCTCAAAAGGAGTTCGTATGCAGAGGTTATGTGCAGTCAAAGGTTTGGTCAAATAGGTGAATCAGGTGTTCAAAAAGCTAAAAAAATGATCATCTCAAATCTAAGAAAAAATGATACCAGGTCGAAGAGCTCATCGCCACGATTTCGACGCCGCTTGTTTCACCTCGATCAGAGCTCGTACGAGCAAGATATGGCCAGTCAAAGTTGAGGGTTGACCATGTTGCCTAGACAGTACAATGATGACATCAGCATGCTGACATGGCAGACATAGTGACAATTGTTTACGTTGTAGGTCCAGAGGTTGACACGTGGTAGATGGCGGCATCTGAGTCAGCAAATGAAGTGGCAGGTCTAAAGATGTCGACCAATCCATCGTTACATGTGTCACTGACAAACGAATGAGGTAATGCCATGTGGCCTAATGATTGGATGCCACGTGGCACATGTGGTAGTTTGATTGTTAAAAGGTTGGATTGTTGGGTCGAACCTTGCTATTTTCACTCTCCACCAATATACCAAGCGGCTTTCTTTGCTACATATATGACTTCCTTTCTATTTAAAAAATAATAATAGAAACGAAACCCTATAAAAGGGGGTCGGGTGGTTTGAACCCCTAGTGGGAAGGAATGATCTAAATAGATCGAGAAGACCTAAAAATTTTGCAGTCTCAGAACCTGATGGAATTAGCATCATTGGAAAGATGTCGTTGGTACAATCCTGACGCAACTTGAACAGGGTCAAAAGGAGTTTGTATGTAGAAGTTATGTAGAGTCAAAGGTTTGGTCAAACAGGTGAAAATTTTGTCTCAAATCCTAGCAAAAATGATGTCAAGTCGAAGAGCTCATCGCCACGATTCTGATGCCATGAGCAAGATATGGCCAGTCAAAGTTGAGGGTTGACCATGCTGACTAGACAGTATAATGATGACATCATCATGCTGACATGGTAGAGACAGTGGCAATTGTTGGGGTGGCAGGTCTAGATGTTGACATAGCAAATGGCAGCATCTCACTCAAGAGATGATGTGGCAGGTCTAAAGATGTGGACCAATCTAACATGACATGTGTCACTGACGGACGAATGTGTGAAAGCCATGTGGCACATGTCATGATTTGCTTGTTAAAAGGTTGGTTTGTGAGGGTCAAACCCCTGACCTCCTGCTTCCTATTTTCACACTCCACCAATATACCAATCGGCTTTCATTGCTACATATACAGGCCTCCATTCTATTTAAAGAATGATAATATAAGCAAATCCCTATAAAAGGCGGTTGGGTGGTTTAAACCACTAGTGGGGAGGAATGATCTAGGTGGATCCAGAAGACCCAAAAAACTTGCAGTCTCAGAACCTGATGGAATCAGAATCATTGGAAAGAGGTTGATGACACGATCCTAACACAACTTGAACGAGCTCAAAAATAGTTCGTATGCAGAAGTTATGTGCAGTCAAATGTTCGTTCAAACAGGCAAATTAGGCATTCGAAAAGGTGAAAAGTTGATTGTCTCAAATCAAAGCAAAAATAATGTAAAGTCGAAGAGTTCATCGCCACCATTCTGATGCTGCTCATTTTGCCTCGATTAGAGCTCGTACGAGCAAGATATAACTGGTCAAAGTTGAGGGTTAACCATGCCAACTAGATATTACAACGATGACGTTAGCATGCTGACATGGCAAACACAGTGGCAGTTGTTGACGTGGAAGATACAGAGTTTGACACATGGCAGATGGTAGCATCTGAGTCAACAGATGACGTGGCATGTCTAAAAATGTGGACCAATCTAGCGTGACACGTGGTATTGATAGACGAATGAGGTAATGCCATGTGGCCTAATGATTGCATGCCACGTGGCACATGTGGCAGTTTGATTGTTAAAAGGTTGGTTTGTGGGGGTTGAACCCCTGAGCTCCTGCTTGTTTTTTTCACTCTCCACCAATATACCAAGTGGTTTTCTTTACTACATATACGGGCCTCCTTTCTATTTAATGAATGATAATAGAAACGAATCCCTATAAAAGGGGGCCAGGTGGTGTGAACCCCCAATGGGGAGGAATGATCTAGGTGGATACAGAAGAACTAAAAATTTTGCTATCTTAGAACTTGACGGAATCAACATCATTGGAAAGAGGTCGCTGACACGATCCTGACGCAACTTGAACGGGCTCAAAATGTAAAAGTTATGTGCAGACAAAGGTTTGGTCAAACAAGTGGAGCAAACGTTCAAAAAAGTAAAAAAATAATTGTCTCAAATCTAAGCAAAAATGATGCCAAGTTGAAGAGCTCGTCGTCATGATTCTGATGCCGCTCGTTCCGCCTCGATCGGAGCTCGTATGAGCAAGATATGGACAGTCAAAGTTGAGGGTTGACCATGTCGACTAGACAGTACAATGATGACATCAACATGCTGACATGGCAGAGATAGTGGCAGTTGTTGATGTGGTAGGTCTAGAGGTTGACACGTGGTAGATGGCTGCATGTGAGTCAACAGATGACGTCGTAGGTCTAAAGATGTGGACCAATCCAGCGTGACACGTGTTACTGAAGGATGAATGAGGTAATGCCACTTGGCCCAATGATTGGGTGCCATGTGGCACATGTGCCAATTTGATTGTTAAAAGGTTGGTTTGTGGGGGTCGAACCCCTAACCTACTGCTTTCTATTTTCACTCTCCACTGGTTGACAAATGGCAGATGGCGACATCTATGTCAGCAGATGACGTGGCCGGTGTGATGATGTGGACCAATCCAGCGTGACATGTGTCACTGACGGATGAATGAGGTAATGCCAAGTGGCCCAATTTTTGGTTGCCACGTGGCACATATGGCAGTTTGATTGTTAAAAGATTGGTTTGTGGGGGTCGAACCCCTAACCTCCTGCTTGTTATTTTCACTCTCCACCAATATACCAAGCGGCTTTCTTTGCTACATATATGGGCCTCCTTTCTATTTAAAGAATGATAATAGAAATAAATCCCTATAAAAGGGGGTCAGGTGGTTTGAAGCCCAAGTGGAAAGAGGTTACTGACACAATCCTAACGCAAATTGAATAGGCTCAAAAGGAGTTCATATATAGAAGTTATGTGTAGTCAAAGGTTTGGTCAAATAGGTGAATCAGATGTTCGAAAAGGTGAAAAATTAATTGTCTCAAATCTAAGCAAAAATGATACCAAGTCGAAGAGCTCGTCATCACGATTTCAACACCGCTCGTTTCGCCTCCATCGAAGCTCATAGGAGCAAGATATGACCGGTGAAAATTGAGGGTTGACTATGCTGACTAGACAGTAGAATGATGATGTCAGCATGCTGACATAGAAGACACAGAGGCAGTTGTTGACATGGCATGTCCAGAGTTTGACACGTGGTAGATGGCTGCATCTGAGTCAATAGATGGCGGCATCTGAGTCAGCAGATGTCGTGGCAAGTTGAAAGATGTGGACCAATCCAGCGTGACACGTGTCATTGACAGAAGAATGACGTAATACATGGCTCAATGGTTGCGTGCCATGTGGCACATGTGGCAGTTTGATTGTTAAAAAGTTAGTTTTTGGGGGTCGAACCCCTGACCTCCCGCTTGCTATTTTCACTCTCCACCAATATACCAAGCAACTTTCTTTGCTACATATACAGGTCTCCTTTCTATTTAAAGAATGATAATAAAAATGAATCCCTATAAAAGGGGGTCAGGTAGTTTAAACCCCCAGTGGGGAATAATGATCTAGATGGATACAGAAGAACTAAAATTTTTGCAGTATCAAAACCTCACAGAATCAGCATTATTGGAAAGAGGTGCTGAAACGATCATAATGCAACTTTAATAGGTTCAAAATGAGTTTGTATGCGGAAGTTATGTTGAGTCAAATGTTCGGTCAAACAAGTGAATCAGGTGTTCAAAAAGGTAAAAAATTGATTGTCTCAAATCCAAGCAAAAATGATGCCAAGTCAAAGATCTCATCGCCAAGATTTCGACGCAGCTCGTTTCTCCTCGATCAGAGCTCGTAAGAGCAAGATATGGCCGATCAAAGTTGAGGGTTGACCATGTTGACTAGACAATACAATGATGACATCAACACACTGACATGATGGACATAGTGGCAGTTGTTGACGTAGTAGGTCCAGAGGTTGACACATAGCAGATGGCTGCATGTGAGTCAACAGATGACGTGGTAGGTCTAAAGATGTGGACCAATCCAGCGTGACATGTGTCACTGAAGGATGAATGAGGTAATACCACTTGGCCCAATGATTGGGTGCCATGTGGCACATGTGGTGTTTTGATTGTTAAAAGGTTCGTTTGTGGGGGTTAAACCCTAACCTCTTGCTTGCTATTTTCACTCTCCACCAATATACCAAGCTGCTTTCTTTGCTACATATACGGGCCTCCTTTCTATTTCGAGAATGATAATAGAAACGAATCCCTATAAAAGGGGGTCGTGTAGTTTGAACCCCTAGTGGGGAATAATAATCTAGATGGATATAGAAAAACTAAAAATTTTGCAGTCTCAGAACCTGATGGAATCAGCACCATTGGAAAGAGGTCACTAACACAATCCTGACGCAACTTGAATGAGCTCAAAAGGAGTTCATATACAGAAGTTCTGTGAAGTTAAAGGTTTGGTCAAATAGGCGAATCAGGCATTCAAAAAGGTCAAAAATTGATTGTCTCAAATCTGAAAAAATGATGTGAAATCGAAGAACTTGTCGTCACGTTTCTGACACCGCTAGTTTCACCTCGATCGGAGCTTGTATGAGCAAGATATGGCTGGTCAAATTTCAATGTTGACCTTGCTGACTAGACAATACAATGATGACGTCAAATTGCTGACATGGCATACACAGTGGCAGGTATTGATGTGGAAAGTTCAGAGGTTGACACATGGTAGATGGTGGCATTTGAGACAGTAGATGATGTGGCAGGTCTGATGATGTGGACCAATCCAGCGTGACATCTGTCACTGACAGATGAATGAGATAATGGCATGTGGCCCAATGATTGGGTGCCACATGGCACATGTGGCTGTTTGATTGTTAAAAGATTGGTTTGTGTGGGTTGAACCCCTGACCTCCTGCTTTCTATTTTCACTCTCCACCAATATACCAAGTAGCTTTCTTTGCTACATATACGGGCCTCCTTTCTATTTAATGAATGATAATAGAAACGAATCCCTATAAAAGGGGGTCGGGTGGTTTGAACCCCAAGTGGGGAGGAATGATCCTGGTGGATCCAGACGACCGAAAAATTTTGTAGTCTAACAACATGATGGAATCAACATCATTGGAAAGAGGTTGTTGACATGATCCTAACGCAACTTGAACAATCAGGTGTTCAAAAAGGTGAAAAATTGATTGTCTCAATCCAAGCAAAAATGATGCCAAGTTGAAGAGCTCGTATTCACCATTTTGACACCGCTTATTTTGCCTCGATCGGAGCTCATATGAGCAAGATATGGCCAGTCAAAGTTGTGGGTTGACCATGCTAACTAGATAGTACAGTGATGATGTCAGCATGCTGACATGGCAGACACAGTGGTAGTTATTGACGTGGCAGGTCTAGAGTTTGACACATGGTAAATGGCAGCATCTGAGTCAACAGATCACATGGGACGTCTCAAGATATGGACCAATCTAGCATGACACGTGTCACTGACAGAAGAATGAGGTAATGCCACGTGGCCCAATGATTGGATGCCACATGGCACATGTGGCAGTTTGATTATTAAAAGGTTGGTTTGTGGGGGTTAATCCCCTGACCTCCTGCTTGCTATTTTCACTCTCCACCAATATACCAAGCACATCATTGGAAAGAGGTCGCTGACACGATCATGACGCAACATAAATGGGCTCAAAAGTAGTTCGTATGTAGAAGTTATGTGCAGTCAAAGGTTCGGTCAAACATGCGAATCAAGCATTCAAAAAGGTGAAAATTTGATTGTCTCAAATCGAAGAAAAAATGATGCCAAGTCGAATAGCTCGTCGCCACGATTTCGACACCGCTTGTTTTGCCCAGATCAAATCTCGTACGAGCAAAATATGGCTGGTCAAAGTTGAGGGTTGACCATGTCGACTAGACATTACAATGATGACATCAGCATGTTGACATGGCAGACACAGTGGCAGTTGTTGACGTGGTAGGTCCAGAGGTTGACATGTGGCAGATGGGAGCATCTGAGTCAGCAAATGACGTGGCAGGTTTGAAGATGTGGACCAATCCAGTGTGATACTTGTTGCTGATGGATGAATGAGGTAATGCCATGGCACCTAATGATTGGGTGCCACATGGCATATGTGGCAGTTTGATTATTAAAATGTTGGTTTGTGGGGTTGGGTGGTTTGAACCCCCAGTGGGAAGGAATAATCTAAATAGATCCAAAAGATCTAAAAAATTTGTAGTCTCAGAACCTGACGGAATCAGTGTCATTGCAAAGAGGTCACTAGCATGATCCTTACGCAACTTGAATGGGCTCCAAAGGAGTTCATATGCAGAAGTTATGTGCAGTCAAAGGTTTCATCAAACAGACGAATCATGCGTTCAAAAAGGTTAAAAATTTATTGTCTCAAATCCAAAAAAATAATGCCAAGTTGAAGAGCGTGTCGCCATGATTCTGATGCCACTTGTTTTGCCTTGATCGGAGCTCGTATGAGCAAGATATGGCCGGTCAAAGTTGAGGGTTGACCATGCTGACTGGACAATACAATGATGACATCATCATGCTGAAATGGCAGACACAATGGCAATTGTTGGCGTGGCAGGTACAGATGTTGACATGTTGTAGATGGTGGCGTCTGACTCAACAGATGACGTGGTAGGTCTGAAGATGTGGACCAATCTAACATGACGTGTTACGGACGGACGAATGAGGAATGCCATGTGCCCCAATGATTGGTTGCCACGTGGCACATGTGGCGATTTTCTTGTTAAAATATTGGTTTGTGGATTTCGAACCCCTGCCCTCCTACTTCCTATTTTCACTCTCCACCAATATACAAGGCAGCTTTCATTGCTACATTTACGGGCCTCCATTCTATTTAAAGAATGCTAATAGAAACAAATCCCTATAATAGGGGGTTGGGTGGTTTGAACCCCTAGTGGGGAGGAATGATATAGGTGGATCTAGAAGACCTAAAAATCTTGTGGTCTCAGAACCTGACGGAATCAACATCGTTGGAAAGAGGACACTAACACGATCCTAACACAACTTGAACGAGCTCAAAAGGTGTTCCTATGTAGAAGTTATGTGTAGTCAAAGGTTTAGTCAAACAGGTGAATTAGGTGTTCAAAAAGGTAAAAAATTGATTTTTCTCAAATCCAAGAAAAATCATGCCAAATCGAAGAGCTCATCTCCACGATTCTGACGCTGCTCATTTCACCTCGATCAAAGCTTGTACGAGCAAGATATGGCTCGTCAAAGCTGAGGATTGACCATGCCAACTAGATAGTACAATAATGACATCACAATGATGACATGGTAGACAAAATGGTAGTTGTTGATGTGGAAGATCCAGAGTTTGACACATGGCAGATGGCGGTATTTGAGTCAGTAGATGACGTGGCAGGTCTGAAGATGTGGACCAATCTAGCGTGACATGTGTCACTGACGGACGAATGTGGTAATGCTATGTGGCCCAATGATTGGGTGCCATGTGACACATGTGGCGGTTTGATTGTTAAAAGGTTGGTTTGTGGGGGTCGAACCACTGACCTCCTGTTTGCTTTTTTTCACTCTCCACCAATATACCAAGTGGCTTTCTTTGCTACATATACGGACCTCCTTTCCATTTAAAAAATGATAATAGAAATGAATCCCTATAAAAGGGGGTCGGGTGGTTGGAACCCCAAGTGGGGAGGAATGATTTAGGTGGATCTAGAAGACCAAAAAAAATTGTAGTCTAAGAACATAACGGAATTAGCATCATTACAAAGAGGTTGCTGACACAATCCTAACACAACTTGAACGAGCTCAAAAGGAGTTCGTATGCAGAAGTTATGTTTAGTCAAAGGTTCAGTCAAATAGGTGAATTAGGTGTTCAAAAAGGTGAAAAATTGATTGTCTCAAATCTAAGAAAAAATGATGCCAAGTGGAAGAGCTCGTCGTCATGATTTCGACGCCGCTCATTTCGTCTCGATCGGAGCTCATACGAGCAAGATATGGCCTGATGCAGAGTGGAACGCAACGGAGGCAACCTAACAGGAAGGAGTAGCCAACAATACAAACAGCATGATAAAATTCTCTATCGGCTGAACATCATCATCATATTTCCTAGAGACACCAACAACATCATCACATTTCAACAGCATCATCATATTTCAACAGCATCATCATATTTCGGATGATCGCAAACATCCTCCGGTTGCACTGTTCATCGGGTGCCAAATACAAGCGGCATCATCATGATATTCAATATCACCCTCGTTAGCAGGATATCCAAATATCCGGTTGTCCAAATATCCTGATGACGTTCCACTTCAACAACTTGCCTTCGATGCTTCACTGCCCGACGATACAAGCAACAGCATCATGATATTGTTCATCCGGTTCTTCGAAACCTCCTGATGATGCTAATACAACTTCCTGCCTACGCCGATACCTTTCCACATAGCGACAACAGGATAAACCCGCATAGAGGGATTTCTTAATATCCTGATGACGATGACGTCATATCCTGATGACGATGACGTCACACATCATCCTGATGAACTCTTCAACACTTAGCCAAAAACTCAACTTTCACACCCGCATCCGTTAGCGATATGCGGATGATGACCTTCCCTGAGAGATGATCCTGACTGCGATATATACACTAAGTATATATCCAACTCAAAACATCATGATGCACCTGCAACATGCAAATTTCACCAACTTCATGACCCGATCCTGATGGCGATGGATTCGCAGATGATGTTGCGGCTTGTTCCGACTGGAAACGCACATGCAGACTCCTGTGTATCCTTCCACTGCATGAAAACACTCACAACCGCATAATTTCACAAAGATCAGGTGACGACCGGGCTGGATCACCTTCAAACCAAAATCTAAGCAAACTTATCTTCTAGACCTAGCACATGAGGATGCTAGGCTGCTTTACAGCATGCTTCTAACAGATCTCCTGAACAATGCAATGCATAAACAGAAAACACAAATGCAATCTAAGCTATGATACAGGTCCATTCCACCGATTTGCAGGATCAACCGGTGGAAGGGTTGAAAGTGGTCATTAGCTTGCAAAACGGAAAGGAAATCAACACAGATGCAAACAGATAATGCAAAAGACGAGATCTTATTCAATTGAAATTCAATGTCCTGAATACAGCTTCACAATGTCTGAACTGCTCTCCTGAATCTCAACTCAACCCCAGTACATCAATATCAAAGACTATATCTAAACCCTACAGATCGAAGGTATATATAACAAATCCTTCGAGTACTACTAACATCACTTCCCAGCGGCTGGGAGCTTCCAAGCGGCTGGGAGAGAGGACAGCTCAGACTCTCTTATCCCGATCTCTAACTGCCTACACTTACTCCTATGCTGAACTATTACATAGCATCGGTCCCAGTGGACCTTATTACATGATAAAGTCAAACATACTAAAAATAGATTATCCCGTCAGCATGATGATAACTATCCTACATCTTGATCATGTATGTCATCATGCGGACCTATATCCTGATCATGTATGTCATCATGCGGACCTATATCCTGATCATGTGCGGGTGCTCCTGCACCATGGCCGGTCAAAATTGAGGGTTGACCATGCTAACCAGACAATACAATGATGACGACAACATGTTGATATGGCAGACACAGTTGTAGTTGTTGATGTGGCAGGTCTAGAGTTTGACACGTGGTAGATGGTGGCTTCTGATTCAGCAAATGATGTGGCAGGTTTGAAGATGTTGACCAATCCAGCGTGACATGTGTCAATGACGGAAGAATGAGGTAATGCCACGTGGCCCAATGATTGGGTGCCATGTGGCACATGTGGTGGTTTGATTGTTAAAATTTTTGTTTGTGGGGGTCGAACCCCTGACCTCCTACTTGTTATTTTAACTCTCCACCAATATACCAAGCGGCTTTCTTTGCTACATATATGGGCTTGCTTTCTATTTAAAGAATGATAATAGAAACAAATCCCTATAAAAGGGGGTTGGGTGGTTTGAACCCCCAGTGTGGAATAATGATCTAGATGGATACAGAAGAACTAAAACTTTTGTAGTCTCAGAACCTAATGCAATCGACATCATTGGAAAGATGTCGCTAACAAGATCCTAATGCAAGTTAAACGGGCTCAAAAGGAGTTTGTATGCAGAAGTTATGTGCAGTCAAATGTTCGGTTAAATAGGCGAATCAAGTGCTCAAAAAGGTGAAAATTTTATTGCCTAGAGCTCGTATGAGCAAGATATGGCTGGTCAATGTTGACGGTTGACCATGCCGACTAGATAGTACTATGATGATGTCAACATGCTGACATGGCAGACACAGTGGTAGTTGTTGACGTGGCAGATCCAGAGTTTGACACGTGGTAGATGGCGGCATCTGATTCAGCAGATGACGTGGCAGGTCTAAAGATGTGGACCAATCCAGCGTGATACGTATCATTGACGGACAAATGAGGTAATGCCATGTGGCCCAATGATCGGGTGCCACGTGGCACATGTGGGGGTTTGATTCTTAAAAGGTTGGTTTGTGGGGGTCAAACTCCTGACCTCCTGCTTGCTTTCTTCACTCTCCACCAATATACCAAGCAACTTTCTTTAAGCTACATATATAGACCTCCTTTCTATTTAATGAATGATAATAGAAATGAATTCCTATAAAAGGGGGTTGGGTAGTTTGAACCCCCAGTGGGGAGGAATGATCCAGGTGCATACAGAAGAACTAAAAATTTTGTAGTATTAGAACCTGACGGAATCAATATTATTGGAAAGAGGTCGCAGACACAATCCTGACGCAACTTGAACGGGCTCAAAAGGAGGTCGCATGCAGAAGTTATGTGCAGTCAATGGTTTGGTCAAAGAGGTGAATCAGGGGTTCAAAAAGATATAAATTTGATTGTCTCAAATCCAAGGAAAAATGATGCCAAGTCAAAGAACTCGTCGCCACGATTCTGACACCGCTCGTTTCACCCCGATCGGAGCTCGTAGGAGCAAAATATGGCCGGTCAAAGTTGAGGGTTGACCATACTCACTAGATAATACAATGATGACGTCAACATGCCGAATTGAAGACATAGTGGCAGTTGTTAACGTAGCAAGTACAGAGGTTGACACATAGCAGATGGCGGCATCTAAGTCAGTAGATGACATTGCAGATCTGAACATGTGGACCAATCTAGTGTGACACGTATCACTGACGGAAGAATGAGGTAATGCCACGTGGCCCAATGATTGGGTGCCATGTGGCACATGTGGTGCTTTGATTGTTAAAAGATTTGTTTGTGGGGGTCGAACCCCTGACCTCCTGCTTGCTATTTTCACTCTCCACCAATATACCAAGTGACTTTCTTTGCTACATATACGGGCCTCCTTTCTATTCAAAGAATGATAATAGAAACAAATTCCTAAAAAAGTGGTTTGGGTAGTTTGAACCCCAATTGGGGAGGAATGATCCAGGTGGACCTAGAAGACCCAAAATTTTTGCAATCTGAGAACATGACGGAATGAATATCATTGAAAAGAGGTTGCTGACATGATCGTGACGTAAATTGAATGGGCTCAGAAGGAGTTCGTATGCAAACGTTATGTGCAATCAAAGGTTTGGTCAAATAGGAGAATCAGGAGTTCAAAAAGGTGAAAATTTGATTCTATCAAATTTAAGAAAAAAAGATGCCAAGTGGAAGAGCTCATTGCCACGATTTTGATGTCACTTGTTTACCCTCGATCGAAGCTCGTATGAGCAAGATATGGTAGGTCAAAGTTGAGGGTTGACTATGTTGACTAGATAGTACAATGATGACATCAGCATGCTAACATGGCATACACAATGCCAGTTGTTGACGTGGTAGGTCCAGAGGTTGACATGTAGCAGATGGCGGTAGCTGAGTCTGTACATGACGTGCTAAGTCTGAAGATGTAGACCAATCCAGTGTGACACGTGTCACTAACGAATGAATGAGGTAATGCCATGTGGCCTAATGATTGGATGCCACATGACACATGTGGTGGTTTGATTGTTAAAAGGTTGCTTTGTGAGGTTGAACCTTGCTATTTTTACTCTCCACCAATATACCAAGTAGCTTTCTTTGCTACATATACGGGCTTCCTTTCTATTTAAAGAATGATAATAGAAATGAATCCCTATAAAAGGGCATCGGGTGGTTTGAACCCTGAGTGGGAAGGAATGATCTAAATGGATCCAGAAGACCTAGAAATTTTGTAGTCTCAGAACCTGACGGAATCAATGTCATTGGGAAGAGGTCGCTGGCACGATCATGACGCAACTTGAATAGACTCAAAAGGAGTTCATATGCAGAAGTTATGTGCAGTCAAAGGTTCGATCAAAGAGGCAAATCATGTGTTCAAAAAGGTGAAAAATTTATAATCTCAAATCCAAGCAAAAATGATGCCAAGTCGAAGAGCTCGTCACCAGGATTCTGTCACTACTAATTTTGCCTTGATCGGATCTTGTACGAGCAAGATATGGCCTGTCAAAGTTGAGGGTTGACCATGCTGACTAGATAGTATAATGATGATGTCATCATGCTAACATGGCAGACACAGTGGCAGTTGTTGGCATGGCAGGTCCAGATGTTGACACGTGGCAGATGGCGACATCTGACTCAATAGATGACATGGCAGGTCTGAAGATGTGGACCAATCTAGCGTGACATGTGTCACTGATAGACAAATGAGAGAATGCCACGTGCCGCAATGATTCTGTGCCACATGCAACATGTGGCGATTTGCTTGTTAGAAGGTTGGTTTGTGGGGGTCGAACCCTTGACCTCCTACTTCCTATTTTCACTCTCCACCAATATACCAAGCGGCTTTCATTGCTACATATACAGGCCTCCTTTCTATTTAAAGAATGATAATAAAAATAAATCCCTATAAAAGGGGGTCAGGTGGTTTAAACTCTCAATGGGGAAGAATGATCTAGGAGGATCCTGAAGACCAAAAAATCTTGCAGTCTTAGAACCTGACATAATCAACATCATTGGAAAGAGGTCGCTGACACAATCCTAACGTAACTTGAATGGGATCAAAAGGAGTTCGTATGCAGAAGTTATGTGTAGTCAAATGTTTGGTCAAACAGTCGAATCATGGGTTCAAAAAGGTAAAAAAAGATTGTCTCAAATCCAAGCAAAAATGATGCAAAGTCGAAGAGGTCGTTGCTACAATTCTGACACCGTTCATTTCGCCTTGATCAGAGCTCATACGAGCAAGATATGGTTGGTCAAAGTTGAGAGTTGACCATGCTGACTAGATAGTACAATGATGACGTCAACATGCTGACATGGCAGACAAAGTGGCAGTTGTTGACATAGCAGATCTAGAGTTTGACACATGGCAGATGGTGACATCTGAGTCAGCAGATGATGTGGCAGGTCTGATGATGTGGACCAATCTAGCGTGACATGTTTCACTTACGGATGAATGAGGTAATGCCACATGGCCTAATGATTAGGTGCCACATGGCACATTTGGTGGTTTGATTGTTAAAAGGTTGGTTTGTGGGAGGCGAACCCATGAACTCCTACTTGCTTTATTCACTCTCCACCAATATACCAAATGGCTTTCTTTGCTACATATACGGGCCTCCTTTCTATTTAATGAATGATAATAGAAACATATCCCTATAAAAGGGGGTCAGGTGGTTTAAACTCCCAGTGGGGAAAAATGATGCAGGTCGATATAAAAGAACTAAAATTTTTGTAGTTTTAGAACTTGACGGAATTAGTATCATTGGAAAAGGTCGCTGACACGATCCTGACGCAACTTGAACTGGCTCAAAAGGAGTTCGTATGCATAAGTTATATGCTATCAAAGGTTTGGTCAAACAGGCAAATTAGGTGTTCAAAAATGTGAAAAATTGATTGTCTCAAATCCAAGCAAAAGTGATGTCAAGTCGAAGAGCTCGTCGCCATGATTCTGATGCCACTCGTTTCGCCTTGATCAAAGATCGTACGAGCAAGATATGGCCGATCAAAGTTGAGGGTTGACCATGCTAACTAGACAATACAAGGATGACGTCAGCAGGCTGACATGGCAGACACAGTGGCAGTTGTTGATGTGGCAGGTCTAGAGGTTGACACATGGCAGATTGCGGCATCTGAGTCAGCAAATGACGTGGCAGGTCTGATGATGTGGACCAATCCAGTATGACATGTGTCATTGATGGATGAATGAGGTAATGCCACATGGCCCAATGATTGGTGCCACGTGGCACATGTGCCGGTTTGATTGTCAAAAGATTGGTTTGTGGGAGTCGAACCCCTAAACTCCTACTTGCTTTATTCACTCTCGACCAATATACCAAGCGACTTTTTTTGCTACGTATACGGGCCTCCTTTTTATTTAAAGAATAATAATAGAAATGAATCCCTATAAAATGGGTTCAAGTGGTTTGAACCCCCGGTGAGGAATAGTGATCCATATGGATATAGAAGAACTAAAAATTTTCCAATCTCAGAACCTAAAAGAATTAGCATCATTCGAAAGAAGTCACTGACATGATCCTGACGCAAATTGAATGGTCTCAAATGGAGTTTGTATGCAGAAGTTATGTGTAGTCAAAGGTTTGGTCAAATAGGTGAATTAGGCATTCAAAAAGGTGAAAAATTGATTGTCTAAAATCCAAAAAAAATGATGCCAAGTTGAAGAGCTCGTCGCCACGATTTTGACGCCACTCCTTTTATCTTGATTAGAGCTCGTATGAGAAAGATATGGCCGGTCAAATTTGAGGGTTGACCATGTGGACTAGATAGTACAATGATGACATCAGCATGCTGACATGGCAGACACAGTGGCAGTTCTTGATGTGGTAGGTCCAGAGGTTGACACGTGGCAGATGGGAGCATCTGAGTCAGCAGATGACTTGGCAGGTCTGAAGATGTGGACCAATCCAACATGACACGTGTCATAGATGGATGAATGAGGGAATCCCACGTGGTCGCTAACACAATCCTGATGCAAGTTGAACAAGCTCAAAAGATGTTCATATGCAGAAGTTATGTGCAGTCAAAGGTTCTGTCAAACATGCAAATTAGGCATTGAAAAAGGTGAAAAATTAATTGTCTCAAATCCAAGCAAAAATGATGCCAAGTCGAAGAGCTCGTCACCACGATTCTGATGCCACTCGGTTCGCCTCAATCAGAGCTCGTACGAGCAATATATGGCCAATCAAAGTTGAGGGTTGACCATGCTGACTAAACAGTATAATGATGACATTAGCATGTTGACATGGCAGACAAAGTGGCAGTTGTTGACGTAGTTGGTCCAGAGGTTGACACGTGGCAGATGGCAGCATCTAAGTCAGTAGATGACATGGTAGGTTTGAAGATGTGGACAATTCCAGTGTGACATGTGTGAGTAACGGACGAATGAGATAATGCCACATGGCCCAATGATTGGGTGCCACGTGGTGCATGTGGTGGTTTGATTATTAGAAGGATGGTTTGTGGGGGTCGAACCCTTGACCTCCTGCTTGCTTTTTTCACTCTCCACCAATATACCAAGCGGCTTTCTTTGCTACATATACGGGCCTCCTTTATATTTAATTAATGATAATAGAAATGAATGCCTATAAAAAGGAGTCGGGTGGTTTGAACCCCCAGTGCGGAGGAATGATCCAGGTGGATACAGAAGAACTAGAAATTTTGTAGTCTTAGAACCTGATGGAATTGGCATCATTGGAAAGAGGTCGCTGACACAATCCTAACGCAACTTAAACAGGCTCAAAAGGAATTCGTATGCAGAAGTTATGTGTAGTCAAAGCTTTGGTCAAAAAGGGAAATCAAGGATTCAAAAAGGTGAAAAATTTATTGTCTCAAATGTAAGAAAAAATGATACCAAGTCGAAGAGCTCATCACCACGATTCTGACGCCACTCGTTTTGCCTCGATCGGATCTCGTACGAGCAAGATATGGCTGGTCAAAATTGAGGGTTGACCATGTTGACTAGACAATACAATGATGAAATCAGCATGCTGACATGGCAGACACAGTGGCAGTTATTGATGTGGCAGGTCCAGAGGTTGACACATGGTACATGGCCGCATCTGAGTCAATAGATGACATGGCAGGTCTGATGATGTGGACCAATCAAGCGTGACACATGTCACTGACAGATGAATGAGGTAATGCAACGTGGCCCAATGATTAGGTGCCAAGTGGCACATGTGGCGATTTGATTTTTAAAAGATTGGTTAGTGGGGGTCGAACCCATGAACTCCTGCTTGCTATTTTCACTCTCCACTAATATACCAAGCGGTTTTTTTTTCTACATATATGGACCTACTTTCTATTTAAAGAATGATAATAAAAATGAATCCCTATAAAAGAGGGTCGGGTGGTTTAAACCCCAAGTGGGGAGGAATGATCTAGGTGGATTCAGAAGACTGAAAATTTTTGCAGTCTAAGAACATTATGGAATCAACATCATTGGAAAGAGGTTGCTGATACGATCCTAATGCAATTTGAACGGGCTCAAAAGGAGTTCATATGCAGAAGTTATGTGCAGTCAAAGTTTCGGTCAAATAGGTGAATCAGGTGTTCAAAAAGGTGAAAAATTCATTGTCTCAAATCCAAGCAAAAATGATGACAAGTCGAAGAGCTCCTCGTCATGATTTTGACAATACAATGATGATGTTAGCATGCTGACATAACAGACACAGTGGTAGTTGTTGACGTGGCAGGTCCAGAGTTTGTCACAAGGCTGATGGTGGCATCTAAGTCAGTAGATGATGTGGCAAGTCTGAAGATATGGACAAATCATGCATGACATGTGTCACTGACGAAAGAATGAGGTAATGCCATGTGGCCCAATGATTGGGTGCCACATGACACATGTGGCGGTTTGATTGTTGAAAGGTTGGTTTGTGGGGGTCGAACCCCTGACCTCCTGCTTGCTATTTTCACATACCAAACGGCTTTCTTTGCTACATATATGGGCCTCCTTTCTATTTAAAGAATGATAATAGAAATGAATCACTATAAAAGAGGGTTGGGTGGTTTGTACCCCTAGTGGGGAATAATGATCCAGATGGATACATAAATTGATCGTCTCAAATCAAAGCAAAAATGATGCCAAGTCGAAGAGCTTGTCACCATGATTTTGATGCCACTTGTTTCTCCTCAATCGGAGCTCGTACAAGCAAGATATGGCCGGTCAAAGTTGTAGGTTGACCATGTCGACTAGACAGTACAATGATGACATCAACATACTGACATGGCAGACACAATGACAGCTCTTGACGTGGTAGGTCTAGAGGTTGACACGTGGCAGATGGCGGCATCTGAATCAGCAGATGATGTGGCAGGTCTAAAGATTGTAGACCAATCCAGCCTAACATCTGTCACTGATAGACGAATGAGGTAATGCCATGTGACCCAATGATTGGGTGCCACATGGCACATATGGCGGTTTGATTGTTAAAAGGTTGGTTTGTGGGGTCAAACTTTTCTATTTTCACTCTCCACCAATATACCAAGCTACTTTCTATGCTACATATAAGGGCTTCCTTTCTATTTAAATAATGTTAATAGAAATGAATCCCTATAAAAGGGGGTCGGGTGGTTTGAACCCCTAGTGGGAAGGAATGATCTAAATGGATCCAGAAGACCCAAAAATTTTACAGTCTTAGAACCTAACAGAATCAGCGTCATTGGAAAGAGGTCGCTGGTACGATCCTAACGCAACTTAAACAGTCTCAAACGGAGTTCGTATGCAGAAGTTATGTGTAGTCAAAGGTTCGGTCAAATAGGTGAATCATACCTTCAAAAACATGAAAAATTTATTGTTTCAAATGCAAGTAAAAAATGATACCAAGTCAAAGAGCTCATCGCCATGATCCTGATGCCACTCATTTCGCCTTGATTGGAGCTCATACGAGCAAGACATGGCTGATCAAAGTTTAGGCTTGATCATGCTGACTAGACAGTACCATGATGACATCATCATACTTACATGGCAGACACAGTGGCAGTTGTTGGCGTGGCAGCTCCAGATGTTGACACGTAGCAGATGGTGGTATCTAACTCAACAAATGATGTGGTAGGTCTAAAGATGTCGACTAATCCAGCATGACACGTGTCACTGACGGACGAATGAGTGAATGCCACATGGCCCAGTGATTGGGTGCCACGTGGAACATGTAGCGATTTGCTTGTTAAAAGATTGGTTTGTTGGGGTCAAACCCCTGATCTCCTACTTCCTATTTTCACTCTCCACCAATATACTAAGCAGCTTTCATTGCTACATATGGGGGCCTCCTTTCTATTTAAAGAATGATAATAGAAACAAATCCCTATAAAAGGGGGTCGAGTGGTTTGAACCCCCAGTGGGGAGGAATTATCTAGGTGGATCCAGATGACCTAAACATCTTATAGTCTCAAAACCTGAAGAATCAACATCATTGGAAAGAGGTCGCTGACACGATCCTAACGCAATTTGAACGGGCTCAAAAGGAGTTCGTATGCAGAAGTTATGTGCAATCAAAGGTTCGGTCAAACTGGTGATCCTTGGGTTTGAAAAAGTGAAAATTTGATTGCCTCAAATTGAAGCAAATATGATACCAAGTCAGAGAGCTCATCGCCATGATTCTGACACCGCTCATTTTGTCTCGATCAGAGCTCGTACGAGCAAGATATGACTGGTCAAAGTTGACAGTTGACCATTCCGACTAGATAGTACAATGATGACGTCAACATGTTGACATGGCATACATAGTGGCAATTGTTGACATGATAGATCCAAAGTTTGACACGTGGCAGATGGCAGCATCTGATTCAGCAGATGACGTGGCAGGTCTCAAGATGTGGACCAATCTAGTGTGACAAGTGTCACTGACGGATGAATGAGGTAATGCCATGTGGCCCAATGATTAGGTGCCACGTGGCACATGTGGTGGTTTGATTGTTAAAAGGTTGGTTTGTGGGGGTCGAACCCCTGACCTTCTGCTTGTTTTTTTCACTCTCCACCAATATACCAAGCAACTTTCTTTGCTATATATATGGCCCTCTTTTCTATTTAAAAATGATAATAGAAACGAATCCCTATAAAAGGGGGTCTGGTGGTTTGAACCCCGAGTGGGGAGGAATGATCTAGGTGGATAGAGAAGAACTAAAAATTTTACAGTCTTAGAATCTAACGGAATTAGCATCATTGGAAAGAGGTCGCTAACGCAATCCTGATGCAATTTGAACGGGCTCAAAAGGAGTTCGTATGTAGAAGTTATGTGCAGTCAAAGGTTTGTCAAACAAGTGAATCAGGCATTCAAAAAGGTGAAAAATTAATTTTTCTCAAATCTAAGCAAAAATGATGCGAAGTCGAGGAGCTCGTTGCCACGATTCTGATGCCACTCGTTTCACCTCGATCGGAGCTCGTATGAGGAAGATATGGCCGATCAAAGTTGAGGGTTCACCATGCTGACTGGACAATACAATGATGATGTTAGCATGCTGACATAGAAGACACAGTGGTAGTTGTTGACATGGCAGGTCCAAAGGTTGAAACATGGCAGATGGCAGCATCTAAGTCAATAGATGATGTGATAGGTCTGGTGATGTGGACCAATCCAGCGTGACACGTGTCACTAACGGATGAATGAGGTAATGCCACGTGGCCGAATGATTGGATGCCATGTGGCAAATATGGCGATTTGATTGTTAAAAGATTAGTTTGTGAGGGTCGAACCCCTGATCTCCTGCTTGCTCTTTTCACTCTCCACCAATATACCAAACAGCTTTCTTTGCTACATATACAGCCTCATTTCCATTTAATGAATGATAATAGAAAGGAATCCCTATAAAAGGGGGATGGGTGGTTTGAACCCCAAGTGGGGAGCAATGATCTAGGTGGACCCAGAAGACCAAGAAATTTTATAGTCTGAGAACATGACAGAATCAACATTATTGGAAAGAGGTTGCTGACACGATCTTAACGTAACTTGAACGAGCTCAAAAGGAGTTCGTATGCAAAAGTTATGTGCAGTAAAACGTTTGAACAAATAGGCAACTTAGACGTTGAAAAAGGTGAAAAATTGATTGTCTCAAACCCAAGCAAAAATGATGCTAAGTCGAAGAGCTCGCCATCACAATTTTGATGCTGCTCGTTTCGCCTCGATCATAGCTCATACATGCAAGATATGGCAGGTCAAAGTTGAGGGTTGACCATGCTGACTAGACAGTACAATGATGATGTCAGTATGCTGACATGGCAGACACAATGGTAGTTGTTGGCGTGGTAGATCCAGATTTTGACATGTGGCAGATGGTGCCATCTGAGTCAGCAGATGATGTGGCAGGTCTGAAGATGAGGACCAATCCAACATGGCACGTGTCACTGACGGAAGAATGAGGTAATGCCACATGGCCCAATGATTGGGTGCCACGTGGCATATGTGGTGGTTTGATTGTTAAAAGGTTGCTTTCTGGGGGTTTAACCTCTGACCTCCTACTTGCTATTTTCACTCTCCACCAATACACCAAGCAACTTTCTTTGCTACATATAGGAGCCTCCTTTCTATTTAAAGAATGATAATAGAAAAAAATCCCTATAAAAGGTGGTCAGGTGGTTTGAACCCCAGTGGGGAATAATGATACAGATGGATACAAAAGAACTAAAAATTTTAAAGTCTCAGAACCTGATGGAATCAACATCATTGGAAAGAGGACGCTAACATGATTCTGAAGCAACTTGAATAGGCTCAAAAGGAATTCGTATGCAGAAGTTATTTACAGTCAAAGTTTCAGTCAAATAGGTGAATCAAGGGTTCAAAAAGGTAAAAAATTGATTGTCTCAAATCCAAGCAAAAATGATGCCAAGTTGGAGAGCTCGTCGCCACAATTTCGACGCTGCTCATTTTGCCTCGATCGGCGCTCGTACGAGCAAGATATGGCCAGTCAAAGTTTAGGGTTGACCATGTTGACTAGACAGTACAATAATGACATCAATATGCTGACATGGCAAACAAAGTGGCAATTGTTAATGCGGTAGGCCCAGAGGTAATGCCATGTGGTCTAATGATTGGGTACCATGTGGCACATGTGGCAGTTTGATTGTTAAAAGGTTGGTTTGTGGGGTTGAACCTTTCTTAGCTCTCCACCAATATACCAAGCAGCTTTCTTAGCTACATATATAGGCTTCCTTTCTATTTAAAGAATGATAATAGAAACGAATCCCTATAAAAGGGGGTCAGGAGGTTTGAACCCCCAGTGGGAAGGAATGATCTAAATGGATCATGAAGACCTAAAAATTTTGCGGTCTTAGAACCTGACGGAATCAACGTCATTGGAAAGAGGTTGCTGTCACGATCCTGACGCAACTTGAACGGGCTTAAAAGGAGTTTATATACAGAAGTTATGTGCAGTCAAACGTTTGGTCAAATAGGCAAATTATGCGTTCAAAAAAGTGAAAATTTTACTATCTCAAATCTAATAAAAAATGATGTCAAATCGAAGAGCTTATCACCACAATACTAACGCCGCTTATTTCGCCTTGATCAGAGCTCGTACAACCAAGATATGGCAGGTCAAAGTTGTGGGTTGATCATGCTGACTAGACAGTACCATGATGACATCATCATGCTAACATGGCAGATATAGTGGCAGTTGTTGGCGTGGCAGGTTCAAATGTTGACATGTGGCAGATGGCAGCATCTGACTCAATAGATGACGTGGCAGGTCTGAAGTTGTGGACTAATCTAGCATGACACGTGTCATTGACAGACGAATGACCGAATGCCACGTGGCCTAATGATGACATCAGCATATGATGTGGCAGGTCTAAAGATGTGGACCAATCTAGTGTGACATGTGTCACTGACGGAAGAATGAGGTAATGCCACGTGACCCAATGATTGGGTACCACGTGGAACATGCAGTGGTTTGATTGTTAAAAGTTTGGTTTGTGGGGGTCAAACCCCTAACCTCCTGCTTGCTATTTTCACTCTACACCAATATACCAAGCGGATTTCTTTGCTACATATATGGGCCTCCTTTCTATTTAAAAAATGATAATAGAAATGAATCCCTATAAAAGGTGGTCAGGTGGTTTGAACCCCGGTAGGGAATAATGATCCAGATGGATACAGAAGAACCAAAAATTTTGCAGTCTTAAAACCTGGCAAAATCAGCATCATTGGAAAGAGGTTGCTTACATGATCCTGATGCAACTTGAATGGGCGCAAAAGGAGTTTGCATGCAGAAGTTATGTGTAGTCAAAGGTTTGGTCAAACAAGTGAATCAGGCATTCAAAAAGGTGAAAAATGATCATCTTAAATTCAATTAAAAATGATGCCCAGTCGAAGAGCTCGTCGCCACGATTTCGATGCCGCTTGTTTTGCTTCGATCGAAGCTTGTACAAACAAGATATGGATGGTCAAAGTTGAGGGTTGATCATGTCGACTAGATAGTACAATGAAGACATCAACATGCTGACAGGGTAGACGCAGTGGCAATTGTTGACGTGGTAAGTCTAGAGGTTGACACGTGCCAGATGGCGGCATCTGAGTAAGCATACGACGTGGTAGGTCTGAAGATGTGGACCAATCTAGCGTGACATGTCACTGACAGACGAATGAGGTAATGCCATGTGGCCTAATTATTGGGTGCCACATGACACATGTGGCATTTTGATTGTTAATAGGTTGGTTTGTGGGGTCGAACCTTGTTATTTTCATTCTCCACCAATATACCAAGTAGCTTTCTTTGCTACATATACGGGCTTCCTTTCTATTTAAAGATTGATAATAAAAATGAATCCCTATAAAAGGGGGTCAAGTAGTTTAAACCCCCAGAGGGAAGGAATGATCTAAATAGATCCAGAAGACCTAAAAATTTTGCAGTCTCAGAATCTGATGGAATCAGCGTCATTGGAAAGAGGTCGCTGGCATGATCCTGACGCAACTTGAATGGGCTCAAAAGGAGTTCGTATGCAAAAGTTATGTGCAATCAAAGGTTTGGTTAAATAAGCAAATCATGCATTTAAAAAGGTAAAAGAATTATTGTCTCAGATCTAAGCAAAAATTATGCCTAGTCGAAGAGCTCTTCGCCACGATTCCAACACCACTTGTTTCACCTTGATCGGAGATCGTACGAGTAAGATATGGCTGGTCAAAGTTGAAGGTTGACCATGCTAACTAGACAGTACAATGATGACATCATCATGTTGACATGGCAGACACAGTGGCAGTTATTGGCATGGCAGGTCCATATGTTGACACATGGTAGATGGTGGCATCTGACTCAACAGATGATGTGGCAGGCCTGAAGATATGGACCAATCCAACATGACACATGTCACTGACGACTGAATGAGTGAATGCCATGTGGCCCAATGATTGGGTGCCATGTGGCACATGTAGCAATTTGCTTGTTAAGAGGTTGCTTTGTGGGGTTGAACCCCTGACCTCCTACTTCCTATTTTCACTCTCCACTAAAATACTAAGCGGCTTTGATTGATACATATATGGGCCTCCTTTCTATTTTAAGAATGATAATAGAAACAAATCTCTATAAAAGGGGGTCAGGTGGTTTGAACCCCCAGTGGGGAGGAATGATCTAGGTGGATCCAGAAATTATGTGCAATCAAAAGTTTGATGAAACAAGTGAATCAGGCATTCGAAAAGGTGAAAAATTGATTGTCTCAAATCTAAGTAAAAATGATGCCAAGTCGAAGAGCTCGTTGCCATGATTCTGACGCCACTTGTTTTGCCTCGATCAGAGCTCGTACGAACAAGATATGGCTGGTCAAAGTTGAGGGTTGACCATGCCAATTAGATAGTACAATGATGACATCAGCATGCTGACATGGCAGGCACAGTGGCAGTTGTTGACACGGCAGGTCTGAAGATGTGGACCAATCCAGCTTGACATGTGTCACTGACGGATGAATGAAGTAATGCCACGTGGCCCAATGATTGGGTGCCACGTGGCACATGTGGTGGTTTGATTGTTAAAATGTTGGTTTGTGGGGCTCGAACCCCTGACCTCCTACTTGCTTTTTTCACTCTCCACCAATATACCAAGGGGCTTTCTTTGCTACATATTCAGGGCTCCTTTCTATTTAATGAATGATAATAGAAACAAACCCATATAAAAGGGGGTCGGGTGGTTCGAACCCTCAGTGGGGAGGAATGATCCAGGTCGATATAAAAGAACTAAAAGTTTTGCAATCTTAGAACTTGACGGAATCAACATCATTGGAAAGAGATCACTGACACAATTCTAATGAACCTTGAACAAGCTCAAAAGTAGTTCGTATGCAGATGTTATGTGCAGTCAAATGTTTGGTCAAACAGGGAAATCATGCATACAAAAAGGTGAAAAATTGATTGTCTCAAACCCAAGCAAAAATGATGTTAAGTCAAAGAGCTCGTCAACACAATTTTGACATCGCTCATTTTGCCTCGATCGGAGGTCGTACGAGCAAAATATGGCCGGTCAAAGTTGAGGGTTGACCATGTTGACTAGACAATACAATGATGATGTCAGCATGCTAACATGGTAGACACAGTGGCAGTTGTTGACGTGGCAGGTCTAGAGAATGACACATGACAGATGGCGGCATTTAAGTCATCAAATGACGTGGCAGGTTTGATAATGTGGACCAATCCAACGTGACATGTGTCACTGACGGATAAATGAGGTAATGTCATGTGGCACATGTGGAAGTTTGATTATTAAAAGATTGGTTTGTGGGGGTCGAACCCCTGACCTCCTGCTTTCTATTTTCACTCTCCACCAATATACCAGGTGACTTTCTTTGCTATATGTATGGGGCTCCTTTCTATTTAAAAAATGATAATAGAAACGAATCCCTATAAAAGGGGGTCGGATGGTTTCAACCCCAAGTGAGGAGGAATGATCCAGGTCGATTTAGAAGTCTGAAAAATTTTGCATTCTCAGAACATGACGGAATTAGTATCATTGGAAAAAGCATGCTAACACAATCCTAATGCAACTTAAAAGGGCTCAAAAGGAGTTCATATGCAGAAGTTATGTGCAGTCAAAGGTTCGGTCAAATAGATGAATCAAACATTCAAAAAGGTGAAAAATTGATTGTCTCAAATCTAAGGAAAAATGATGCCAAGTCGAAGAGCTCGTCGTCATGATTTCGACACCGCTTAGTACAATGATGACGTCAACTTGTTGACACGGTAGACACAGTGGCAGTTATTGACATGGCAGGTCCAGAGTTTAACACATGGTAGATGGCAGCATCTAAGTCAGCAGATGACGTGGCAGGTCTAAAGATGTGGGCCAATATAGCGTGACACGTGTCACAGACAGAAGAATGACCTAATGCCATGTGACCCAATGATTGGGTGCCAGGTGGCACCTATGGCGGTTTGATTGTTAAAAGGTTGGTTTGTGGGGGTCGAAACTTTGACCTCCTGCTTGCTATTTTCACTCTCCACCAATATACCAAGCAGCTTTCATTGCTACATTTACGGGCCTCGTTTCTAGTTAAAGAATGATAATAGAAACGAATCTCTATAAAAGGGGGTCGGGTTGTTTGAACCCCCAGTGGGGAATAATTATCCAGATGGAGACAAAAGAACTAAAAATTTTGCAGTCTCAGAACCTGACAGAATCAACATTATTGGAAAGAGGTCGTTAAATGATCCTAATGCAACTTGAATGGATTCAAAAGGAGTTTGTATGTAGAAGTTATGTGCAGTAGAAGGTTCGGTCAAATAGGTGAATCAGATGTTCGTAAAGGTGAAAATTGATTGTCTCAAATCCAAACAAAAATGATACTAAGTTGAAAAAGCTCGTCACCACGATTTCGAAGCCACTCGTTTCACATCGATCAGAGCTCGTATGAGCAAGATATGGCCGATCAAAGTTGAGGGTTAACCATGTTGACTAGACAGTGCAATGATTACATCAGCATGCTGACATGACAGACACAGTGGCAGTTGTTGACGTGGTAGGTCCAGAGGCTGACACATGAAGATGTGGACTAATCTAGTGTGACACGTGTCACTGACAGACGAATGAGGTAATGCCATGTGGCCTAATGATTGGGTGCCACGTGGAATATGTGGCGGTTTGATTGTTAAAAGGCTGGTTTGTGGGGTCGAACCTTGCTATTTTCACTCTTCACCAATTAACCAAGTGGCTTTCTTTGCTACATATACGGGCTTCCTTTCTATTTAAAGAATGATAATAGAAACGAATTCCTATAAAAGGGGGTTGGGTAGTTTGAACCCCTAGAGGGAAGGAATGATCTGAATGGAACCAGAAGACCTAAAAATTTTGCAATCTCAGAACCTGATGGAATCAACATCATTGGAAAGAGGTCGCTGGCACGATCCTGACGCAACTTGAACAGGATCGAAAGGAGTTCGTATGTAGAAGTTATGTGCAGTCAAAGGGTCAATCAAACAAGTGAATCATGCTTCCAAAAAGGTGAAAAATTTATTGTCTCAAATCCAAGAAAAAATGATGTGAGGTCAAAGAGCTTGTCGCCATGATTTTGACACTGCTCGTTTCGCCTTGATCGAAGCTCGTACGAGCAAAATATGGCTGGTCAAAGTTGAGGGTTGACCATGCTGATTAGACAGTACAATGATGATGTCATCATGCTGACATGGCAGACATAGTGGTAGTTGTTGGCGTGGCAGGTCCAGATGTTGACATGTGGCAGATGGCATCATCTGATTCAATAGATGACGGCATCATCTGACTCAATAGATGACGTGGCAGGTCTGAAGATGTGGACCAATCTAGTGTGACACATGTCACTAACGGATGAATAAGTGAATGCCACGTGCCCCAATGATTGGGTGCCACGTGGCACATGTGGTGATTTGCTTGTTTAAAGGTTAGTTTTTGGGGGTTGAACCCCTGACCTCCTGCTTCCTATTTTCTCTCTCCACCAATATACTAAGCGGCTTTCATTGCTACATATACAGGCTTCCTTTCTATTTAAAGAATGATAATAGGAACAAATCCCTATAAAAGCAGAGCAGGTGGTTTGAAACCCTAGTGGGGAGGAATGATGTAGGTGGACCCAGAAGACCTAAAAATCTTGTAGTCTCAGAAATTGACGTAATCAACATCATTGGAAAGAGGTCGCTGACACGATCCTAACGCAACTTGAATGGGCTCAAAAGGAGTTCATATGCAGATGTTATGTATAGTCAAATGTTTGGTCAAATAGGTGAATCAGATATTCGAAAAGGTGAAAAATTGATTGACTCAGATCCAAGCAAAAATGATGCCAAGTCAAAGAGCTCGTCGCCACGATTCTGATGCCGCTTGTTTTGCCTCGATCAAAGATCGTACGAGCAAGATATGGCTAGTCAAAGTTGAGGGTTGACCATGCCGACTAGATAGTACAATAATGACGTCAACATGCTGACATGGCAGACACAGTGGAAGTTGCTAACGTGGCAGATCCATAGTTTAACACGTGGCGGATGGCGGCATCTGAGTCAGTAGAAGACGTGGCAGGTCTGAAGATGTGGACCAATCCAGCGTGACACATGTCACTGACGGACGAATGAGGTAATGCCACATGGCCCAATGATTGGATGCCACGTGGCACATGTGGCGGTTTGATTGTTAAAAGATTGGTTTGTAGGGGTCGAACCCCTGACCTCCTGCTTGCTTTTTTCACTCTCCACCAATATACCAAGCGGCTTTCTTTGCTACATATACAGGCCTCCTTTCTATTTAATGAATGATAATAGAAATGAATCCCTATAAAAGGGGGTCGGGTGGTTTGAACCCTCAGTGGGGTGGAATGATCCAGGTAGATATAGAAGAACTAAAAAATTTCAGTCTTAGAAGTTGACGGAATCAGCATTATTGGAAAGAGGTCGCTGACACAATCCTGGCACAACTTGAACGTGCTCAAAAAGAGTTCGTATGCAAAAGTTATGTGCAGTCAAAGGTTTGATCAAAAAGGTGAATCAGGTGTTTAAAAAGGTGATAAATTAATTTTTTCAAAACCAACCAAAAATGATGACAAGTCAAAGAGCTCGTCACCATGATTCTGACGTCACAAGCAAGATATGCCCTGTCAAAGTTGAGTGTTGACCATACTAACTAGACAATACAATGATTATGTCAGCATGTTGACATGGCCTGTCAAAGTTGAGTGTTGACCATGCTAACTAGACAATACAATGATTATGTCAGCATGTTGACATGGCAAACACAATGGCAGTTGTTGAAGTGGCAGGTCTAGAGGTTGACACATGGCAGATGTTGGCATCTGAGTCAGTAGATGACATGGCATGTCTGATGATGTGGACCAATCTAGCGTGACACATGTCACTGACAGATGAATGAGGTAATGCCACGTGCCCCAATGATTAGGTGCCATGTGGCACATGTGGTGGTTTGATTGTTAAAAGATTAGTTTGTGGGGGTCACACCCCTGACCTCCTGCTTGATATTTTCACTCTCTACCAATATATCAAGCGGCTTTCTTTGCTACATATATGGGCCTCATTTCTATTTAAAGAATGATAATAGAAACGAATCCCTATAAAAGGCGGTTAGGTGGTTTGAACCTCAAGTGGGGAGGAATTATCCAGGTGGATCCAAAAGACTAAATAATTTTGCAGTCTAAGAACACGACAGAATCAACATCATTGGAAAGTGGTTGTCGACACGATCCTAACGCAACTTGAATGGGCTCAAAAGGAGATCGTATGCAGAAGTTATGTGCAATCAAATGTTCGGTCAAATAGGCAAATCAGGCATTCAAAAAGGTGAAAATTGGATTGTCTCAAATCCAAGAAAAATGATGCCAAGTCGAAGAGCTCATCCTCACGATTTTGACAGTGCTTGTTTTGCCTCTATTAGAGCTCATACGAGCAAGATATGATCAGTTAAAGTTGAGGGTTGACCATGTTGACTAAACACTACAATGATGACGTCAGCATGCTGACATGGCAGACACAGTGGCAGTTGTTGACGTGGTAGGTCTACAGTTTGACACGTGGTAGATGGCGGCATTTGAGTCAGCAGATGATGTGGCAGGTCTGAAGATGTGGACCAATCCAGTGTGACACATGTCACTGACGGATGAATGAGGTAATCCCATGTCGCCTAATGATTGGGTGCCAAGTGGCACATGTGGTGGTTTGATTATTAAAAGGTTGGTTTGTGGGGTCGAACTTTGCTATTTTACATCTCCACCAATATACCAAGCAGATTTCATTGCTACATATACGGGCTTCCTTTCTATTTAAAGAATGATAATAGAAACGAATCCCTATAAAAGGGGGTCGGGTGGTTCGAACCCCGAGTGGGAAGGAATGACCTAAATGGATCCAGAAGACCTAAAAAAATTGTAGTCTCAGAACCTAACAGAATCAGCGTCTTTGGAAAGAGGTCGCTGGCACGATCCTGACGCAACTTGAAAGGGCTCAAAAGGAGTTTGTATGTAGAAGTTACATGCAGTCAAATGTTAAGTCAAACAGGTGAATCATGCGTTTAAAAAGGTGAAAATTTTATCATTTCAAATCTAAATAAAAATGATGCCAAGTCGAAGAGCTCATCGCCTGATTCTAAAGCTACTTTTTTCGCCTTGATCGGAGCTCGTACGAGTAAGATATGGCCGGTCAAAGTTGAGGGTTGACCATGCTGACTAGACAATACAATGATGATGTCATCATTTTCACATGGCAGACACAGTGGTAGGTTTGAAGATGTGGACAAATCCAACATGACATGAGTCACTGACGGATTAATAAATAAATGCCACATGGCCCAATGATTGGGTGCCATGTGGCACATGTGGCGATTTGCTTGTTAAAAGGTTGGTTTGTGGGGGTCAAACCCCTGACCTCCTGATTCCTATTTTCAATCTCCACCAATATACCAAGCGTCTTTCATTGCTACATAAATGGGCCTCCTTTCAATTTAAAGAATGATAATAGAAACAAATCCCTATAAAAGGGGGTTGGGTGGTTTGAACCCCCAGTGGGGAGGAATGATCTAGGTGGATATAGAAGACCTAAAAATATTGTAGTCTAAAAACCTAATTTAGCATCATTGGAAAGAGGTTGCTAACACAATCCTAAGACAACTTGAACGAGCTCAAAAGGAGTTCGTATGCAGAAGTTATGTGTAGTCAAAGGTTCAGTCAAACATGCGAATCAGGGGTTCGAAAAGGTGAAAAATTGATTGTTTCAAATCCAAGCAAAAATGATTCCAAGTCAAAGAGCTCGTCATCACGATTTCGGTGCCACTTGTTTTGCCTCGATCGGAGCTTATAGGAGCAAGATATGGCCGGTAAAAGTTGAGGGTTGACCAAGCTGACTAGATAGTACAATGATGACGTCAACATGCTGACATGGCAGACACAATGGCAGTTGTTGACGTGACACGTCTAGAGTTTGACACATGGCAGATGGCAGCATCTGAGTTAGCAGATGACATGGTAGGTCTGAAGATGTCGACCAATCCAACGTGATACATGTCACTAATGGAAGAATGAGGTAATGCCACGTGGCCCAATGATCAGGTGCCACGTGGCACATGTGGTGGTTTGATTGTTAAAAGGTTAGTTTGTGGGGGTCGAACCCTTGATCTCCTGCTTGCTATTTTCACTCTCCACCAATATACCAAGCTGCTTTCTTTGCTACATATACGAGCCTCCTTTCTATTTAAAGAATGATAATAGAAATGAATCCTTATAAAAGGGGCTCGGGTAGTTTGAACCCCTATTGGGGAATAATAATCTAGATGGATATAGAAGAACTAAAAAATTTACAATCTCAAAACATGATGGAATCAACACCATTGGAAAGAGGTCACTGACACGATCCTAACGCAACTTGAATTGTCTCAAAAGGAGTACGTATGCAGACGTTATGTGTAGTGAAAGGTTCAGTCAAACAGGCGAATCAAGCATTCAAAATGGTGAAAATTTGACTGTCTCAAATCCAAGCAAAAATAATACCAAGTCGAAGAGCTCATCGCCACAATTTCGACGCCACTTGTATCACCTCGATTGGAGCTCATATGAGCAAGGTATGACCGGTCAAAGTTGAGGGTTGACCATGTCGACTAGACAGTACAACGATGACATTAGCATGCTGACACGGCAGACACAGTGGCAGTTGTTGATGTGGTAGGTCCAAAGGTTGACACGTGGCAGATTGCGACATCTGAGTTAACAGATAACATGGTAGGTCTGAAGACGTGGACCAATGCAGTGTGACACGTGTCTCTGACTGACGAATGAGGTAATGCCATGTGGCCTAATGATTGGGTGCCACGTGGCATATGTGGCAGTTTGATTGTTAAAAGGTTGGTTTGTGGGGTCGAACCTTGCTATTTTCACTCTCCACCAATATATCAAGTGGCTTTCTTTGCTACATATACACTCTTCCTTTCTTTTTAAAGAATAGTAATAGAAACGAATCCCTATAAAAGGGGGTTAGGTGGTTTAAACCCCTAATGGGAAGGAATGATCTAAATGGATCCAGAAGATGTAAAAATTTTGTAGTCTCAGAACTTGACGGAATCAACGTCATTGGACAGAGGTCGCTGGCATGATCTTGACGCAACTTGAACGGGTTCAATAGGAGTTCGTATGCAGAAGTTATGTGTAGTCAAATGTTCGGTCAAACAGGTGAATTATGCATTCAAAAATGTGAAAATTTATTATCTCAAATCCAAGCAAAAATGATGCCAAGTCAAAGAGCTCGTTGCCACGATTCCAACGCTGGTCATTTAGCCTTGATTGGAGCTCCTACGAACAAGATATGGCTGGTCAAAGTTGAGGGTGGACCATGCTAACTAGACAGTATAATGATGACATCATCATGTTGACATGGTAGACATAGTGGCAGTGGTTGGTGTGGCAGGTCTAGATGTTGACATGTGGCAGATGGTGGCATCTAACTCAAGAGATGATGTGGTAGGTCTGAAGATATGGACCAATCTAGCATGACTCGTGTCACTGATGGACGAATGAGCGAATGCCACGTGGCCCAATGATTGGGTGCCACGTGGCACATGTGGCGATTTGCTTATTAAAAGGTTGGTTTGTGGGGGTCAAGCCCCTGACCTCCTACTTCCTATTTTCACTCTTCACCAATATACCAAGCGACTTTCATTGCTACATATACGGGCCTCCTTTCTATTTAAAGAACGATAATAGAAACAAATCCCTATAAAAGGGGATTGGGTGGTTTGAACCGCCAGTGGGGAGGAATGATCTAGGTGGATCCAGAAGACCTAAAAATCTTGCAGTCTCAAAATTTGACAGAATTAGCATCATTGGAAAGAGGTCACTGACACGATCCTAATGCAACTTGAACGGGCTCAAAAGGAATTCGTATGCAGAAGTTATGTGTAGTCAAAGGTTCGATCAAACAGGCAAATCAGGCATTCGAAAAGGTTCAAAATTGATTGTCTTAAATCCAAGCAAAAATGATGCCAAGTCGAAGAGCTTGTCGTCACGATTTCAACGCCACTCATTTCGCCTCGATTGGAGCTCATACGAGCAAGATATGGCTAGTTAAAGTTGAGGGTTGACCATGCTGACTCAACATTACAATGATGATGTAAGCATGATGACATGGCAAACACAGTGGCATTTGTTGATATGGCAAATCCAGAGTTTGACACGTGGCAGATGACAGCATCTGGGTCAGGAGATGATGTGGCAGGTCTGAAGATGTGGACCAATCTAGCGTGACATGTGTCACTAACGAACGAATGAGGTAATGTCACATGGCCCAATGATTAGGTGCCACGTGGCACATGTGGTGGTTTGATTGTTAAAAGGTTGGTTTGTGGGGGTCAAACCCCTGACCTCCTGCTTGCTTTTTTCACTCTCCACCAATATACCAAGCGGCTTTCTTTGCTACATATACAGGCCTCTTTTCTATTTAAAGAATGATAATAGAAACGAATCCCTATAAAATGAGTCCAGGTGGTTTGAACCCCCAGTGGGAAGGAATGATCCAGGTGGATATAAAATAACTAAATAATTTACAGTCTTAGAACCTAACAAAATCAACATCATTGGAAAGAGGTCGCTGACACGATCCTAATGCAACTTGAAGAGGCTCAAAAGGAGTTCGTATGCATAAGTTATGTGCAGTCAAAGGTTTGATCAAACAGGCGAATCAGACGTTCAAAAAGGTAAAAAATTGATTGTCTCAAATCCAAGTAAAAATGATGCCAAGTCGAAGAGATCGTCACCACGATTTTGACACTGCTCATTTTGCCTAGATCGGAGCTTGTACAAGCAAGATATGGCTGGTCAAAGTTGAGGGTTGACCATGCTGACTAGACAATACAATGATGACGTCAGCATGCTGACATGGCAGACACAGTGATAGTTGTTGACGTGGCAAGTCCAAAGGTTGACACATGGCAGATGGCGGCATCTGAGTCAGCAGATGATGTGGCAGGTCTGATGATGTGGACCAATCCAGCGTGACACGTGTCACTGATGAATGAATGAGGTAATGCCACGTGGCCCAATGATTGGGTGCCACATGGCATATATGGCTGTTTTATTGTTAAAAGATATGTTTGTGGGGGTCGAACCTGTAGAGAAAAACTAATGTGTTTTAGAGTTAAATAAATTCAGGGTTTTAGCCTAACTGAATAGTCCACTATCATTGTATTCCTACATTGAATTATCAACCAAGGAGCGTAAGCTTATGATGATGCATGCAATATCTATGCCTTCAAGACTCATTTCTACTCTAAGCTCATCTTGTGTAACTCTTTTTTACCCCAATCCTATTTACTAGAGTGCATAGGAATGTAAAATAGTAAACATAAATGAAAAACAACAAAAACAATTTAATTTTCCAGTTGCTACTGCTACCTTCAGCAGAGGCTGAAGATAACTGTATGTAACAGAAAATCACAGTTTTAATCTAACATCTCAAGAATGATGGAAAAGCTAACACTAACCTCTGGAGGATTAAAAACGTGCACTCTACTCATGAATCACAGCGACTGGAAGTATCAATCAATAGTTCTTACTAGTTCACAATATAACATAGAAAGTGGAATGAAACAGATAAACTAAAAATGCAGAAATAAATAAGAGAACATGTAAAGTGAGAGTTAGTACCTTGAGTGGCCAGCTGAGGGAATTATCTCACTTTTTTTGGAAAGTAAATCTACTTCAGATCTTCAACCTTTTCATAACATACAATTAAATTCAAATCATATCTATGGTAGAATCTTCTTCAGATTTTTATTCAAAATTGTAACATGTCTATAACAACTGATAATTGCAACAAAAGTAATGGCTATATTGAAAGTAGAACATAACAACTAACTAATAAAAAAAACTCCTCTCCTATATAAAGATGGAGTCTTATTCAACCTTCTAACTAATTGTGATCATCAATTAACTCTTGGACATCAGGATATTGTTTTTGAGATCAACTTATTAACTGAACAAGAAAACAGAGTCCTATCCAATCAGAAATTCCACCCACAACAACACATAAATAAGATGCATGAATTTTGGTGAGATTCGTAGAATGAGTCTTCTTTATCCTCTGCGTTTATTCTTCTATGATGGCCACGTTTGTCTCCACCGATCACCATGTATGGCACTTGGACCGCATCTTCATTGATTATTTTGTTCTTCATTCTATTGTAGTTACTCCTCCTTGGATTCTTTATTTGGTTGCACAGGGTTAATCATTCTAACATATATACAAAACAACCTCTTATAATAAACTTATGAAATCCTATCTATTTTTCATGCATATCAATAATTCAAATCACCCATTTGATAATATAACCACTTGAATTCATTCATCAGTATAGGATCCAAGTCTTAGGAAAGTATATATGAAACAACATAAAATAGAGGTAATGTATGTGGAGTCCTTGCAGAACAATATAGAAAAGGTCTTTAAAACATATGAAAACAGTATAAAAAGGAGGACAATATTTCATCCCAACATTCCCCCCAACTTAGACTTTTGCTTGTCCCTAAGCAAAATTAAAGAACTAGACTCTTAAGGCAAAAGGTTATAATGCAGGGTAATTCTTCTGAGGTCTATTTCTGTTCTAACTCCTCCCCCTTGCTTGTGGTAGAACCCATTAGAGTATGCAAGTCTTTCCATCCTGATTTGTTCAGGACGCCTACAATGCTCACTTTTCCTTCCTATCCAATGTGGTACTGGATAGAGAAATATAGGAGGGTGAAAGGTGAGAGGTAACCATGATACTCCCCTCTATTCTGATATCTGGATATACCTACATAGTCTCTCAAGCATATTCATGAAATTGTGGATGGAATGGGGTTCCTTCCTTTGTAACTCTGGAGTTAAACTGTCCCATCTACCCTGCACATATCTCTGACAATTCTAGATAATGGACACTGCCATCTTCTGTATTCTCCTATAGTCCCTAAGTCTTAAATCCATTATTACTTTTCCTGGCCCTTTATGAGTCAACAATATCATCCATTGGGTTAGAATGGTTTCAGGATCCAAGGCTCCCTTCCTCAGCTGTAGTGGTACTTTCTTTTCATGCTCTTCATATTGGTCCATCAATAACCCTCTAAGTTGCCCATTCTTGAAATATGACATCAATGCCCTGACCTGGAGATCTCCAACATAAATACAGGGATTCCATTGTGTATATAAATAAACTTGTTAAAATGAAAACTGAGAAATTTTTCCATTAAAAATAGTGCATACACTCTTGCTGGAGGTCAACATCCCATTATCTGGTTAGCCCTCTCAATAACCTCTGTTAGCTTTTGCTCCAACTGTTTAATCTTCAAATCCTTTTCTACAATAGACTCATTAAGGCTATGCTCTTCTTTTTTCCAGTTTCCTTCCTTTTGCTTATTTTCATCAGTTAATTTCATCAGTTCAAAACCCAAGGACAATGTAGTATGGTATGTTGGGGTCTTTATCATAGGACGTTGGAGACTAAGAGCTGCCTCTTCCTTAGTCATAGCTTTAGTTTTAGCCAGCTGAGCTAACAAATCTAAATTAGAACCTTGGCCATAAGTTTGGATCTTCTCCTCTAATTCCTAAATCGTCTTCTTCCTTTCTCTATCTCTCTCTTCATAACCCCTTACTTGCTCTCCAAGTTGCCTTATTCTGACTAGGGCTTCCTACAACTCCTTCCTAATATCTCTGTCCTCTATTAATTCCCTGTCTCCTTCAAGATTTTCATCATTCTCCTTTTCAGGGGCATCAAAGATTTCCTTAGCAATGTCTGTTGTCACAGGTTCTCCCATTTTTATAGCAATAAATGGATCTTCTGAGTCAGAATCAGAAGAGGAAATGTACCTTCTTTTCCTAGCATACATGCTATCATTAACACAGGCATCAGCAGAAACATCCTCAATAGGGATTTCCCCCCTGTCTATAGATTTAGAGGAGCTGGGTCAGTATCCTTCTGGCCATTATTTTCATCTCCCTCTTGCTCAACAACTCTCTCTTTAGCACTCTACCTCCTCAACCTCCCTGATCACCTAGGAGCAATTGTTTCATATTTTTCCACCTTTTTCCTCTTCTGGTTGTTCTCCCTCTGACTCTTTTTTTCTTCCTAGATGTTGAAGAAGTGGTCCTTTTGGTTTTAGGAGCAGAGGTTGAGGGCTCTTCTACTGACACAGGCCTAAACTCTGGAGGGTTCTCAGGTTGTTTTTCTTCTTGCTCAGTATCTACAGGGGGTTCAGCTTCATGTGGATATCCTCCTTTGGCTCTGGTGCTTCTAAGAGTATTGAGATGTCTACACATTGTTTAAAGGCTTCCCACTCAATCTTTGGGTACTGAATCCTTAAGCTTCTTTTTACTAAAAAAGCTATTAAACAATGGTGAGAAAGAGTTGTGTCTGCTTGTTGCCTCTGATACTCTAAAGACATTCTTTTCAACATATAATACAAATAATTGGGAACATTGACAAATTTCTCATGCCTCAAATGGTTAAGCATTTTAAAATGTACAGTATACAACATATTATATCTACCATCACAAGTGATGTATTTGATAATATAGGTAACACATTTCCCTGAAAAATATGGAAGAGATAATCGTTTGGTACCTTGTGTGGTACAGTCTACGTGTTCACCTCTTTCACAAAACTCCTCCTTGGCTGCAGTCGACTCAGCTCTTGTCGGATACTCAGACCCTATTTTTGGAAACCCTCAAACTTGAGCAATTACTAGCTTGGAAGCATCTACTGTCAACCCTCTAACCAATGCTTCATCATATTACAGAGTAAGTGCAAATTCCTTTGCCATTTCATTGTCATACTCTATCAATTTGAGGAAGTAATCAAGCCATCCTACTCTAGTAAAGAGTGTGAGAACCAACACATTTTCCAATATTTCATTATGTGCCAAAGATTTCCTTCTAATTACATCTCCTCCCATTAAGGTTGTGAATTAGGACTCTGCAATATCAATTCTCTACACAACGCCAGGTAACCAATTCCCACTGTCTTAACTGCCTTAGCTTACCACCCTAAAAAACTAGTCTTTCAATTTGCTTTTTGTTGTTTCTCCATTATAATTCCTTAACTCTTTTTAGGGTATTAATTCAGTAGTTGACAGAGATGAGTTCATAATGTAGAGTATTTTGTCTAGTTGTTCAAAAGGGAAGGGTTTCAATCATGGTTTTGAAAGGAAAAAAATGTAAAGGCAACAATGAGGAAATGACAATCATCAATCATCGAAAAGAAATGCCTCCCCCCAACTTAATGATGAAGTGATCTCACTTCAAATAGAAGGTAGTATGGATGGAGAAGGAGTGAGAAAAAAAATCGGTGGAAATATACATCACATGCATGAAATAAATTATGAATAAGCATGAAAATAAATAAAGAAAGCTAAGCGTATTAATAGGAATGTGTGAATTGTATATATAGATTGAAATGGAATAATTAACATACCTTGGAAATTGTGAACAAAAATGGTGATGTGAGAATAGGCATGCAGCAAATGGAAAGTGGGGTGTATGGTTACAGAGTGATAATTGAGGAGTGCAAGATGGCGAATAGAAGTATCACGCAGAAATTGGAATGGAAAATAGGAAATATGTGAATGGAGGAAATTTGAAATGAGTACGGGTTGAGGGAATGGGTGGGAAAATTGAGGAGTTGGCACCAAGTAACAGAACAGAACAGTAGATAGGTGTTGCTACGGGTGCCTGCAGCATAGGTCCCGACTGTGTATATGAAAACATAAAATAGCAGGTCCCACCTGAGTCAGGTCCAATCTGAAGAAGTGTTTAATAGGTCCCAGCTGAGTCAGGTCCCATTTGAAGAAGTGTTTAACAGGTCCCAACAGAGATAGGAAGTTGTAACCATGGAACTGTGCAGTGTGTGCATGTGAGAAAATCAAGAAAATTAATTGGCAGCAACAGGGGTTGAGAATGGCAACTCAACCTCCATATCACTGGACATTGTTGTTATATCAAGATCAGAATGTGCATTGTCTGGAGTCACAACATCTGAATCAATAGCATCAGGTGTCATAGCATCTGAATCTACAGTGTCAGGAGGAGCATACTAAGCAGATATAGATACCAGAAAGTCTTCTCTCCAAAGTGGCTTCTTGTACAATTTGAGCCTATGCCCATTGACCAATAGTGAAAATTGAACTTCATCAATAGTGTGCAGTTGAACTACACCATTAGGAAAAACTTGTTGGATTTCATAAGGACCTAACCAACGTGACTGAAGTTTCCCTTTGAAGTCCTTATACTTGGAGTCATAAAGTAAGGCCCAGTCTCCTGCAGTGAATTCCTTTGTTTTTATATATTTATCATGCCATTTAGCCCTTTACTTCTGTATGATGAATGGATTCTAGTCTCATTTCATCCAAGGCATTTAAATGTTAGAGCCTTTCCTACTGTACAGTGGTCAGATCCATTTCGAGGTCCATTGTTGTCCTCAAGGTTTTATGCTCAACTTCAATAGGGAGAACCGCAGTCTTGCCATAGACCAACTCATAGGGTGTAAACCCTGTAGTTGTCTTCCAAGTTGTTCTATACACCCAAACAACTTCAGGGACCCTAGAAACCCAATCTCTTCGGTGAAGTTGTACTGTCTTGGTCAGGATATTTTTAATTTCTCTATTGGTAACTTCTACCCAATCATTAGCCTGTGGATGGTAAGGTGTGGATTTATTATGCCTGATCTGATATTCAGCAACCAATTTTGTTATTAAATCAGAGGTAAACTATGGACCTTGGTTAGTTACTATTTCTCTTGGAACACTATACCTGGTGAAGATGTCTTCATACAAGAATTTGGCCACATGCCATCTCATGCAAACTGTAATGCTTTCACTTCCACCCATTTAGTTAAGTAATCTGTACATACCAAGATATATTCTTTGTTGTTGGATGAAGGAGATATAGGCCCCACAAAATCCAAGCCCCACTTGTCAAAGGGGGCTAGGGAGAGTTGTGGCTGAAGAGGCATCTCATCACTTCTAGTAGGTCGCCCCATTCTCTAGCATCTATCACAGCTCCTAGTGTATTTGATAGCATCCTTGTGAAGGGTTGGCTAATAATAACTTGTGGTGAGAATTTTAAAGGTTGTCTGCTTTGCTGCAAAATGTCCCCCATAAGGCTCATCATGAGAATCCTTCATTATATCAAACACTTCATCCTCTTTGATACATCGGTGCATAATATTGTCTGGTCCAGTGTAGAATAGAAATCTAGAAATCCAAGAGTAAGAGAAACACTTATGCACCAACTACCTCTTTTCCCTTGGAGAGAAATATCCTAGAATCTGCCCCATAACCAAATAATTGGCAATGTCTGCATACCATGGAGTATATGTAGTGAGAACAAATAAATGCTCATTAGGAAAGGAATCATCAACCACTCCATCTAAAGACTGTATAGGGAGTTTGGATAGAAAATCAGCAACAACATTGGCTTTGCCTGGTTTGTCAACAATGGTAATATCAGATTCTTGTAGCAACAATAACCATCTTACCAGCCTACCACCTACTATAGGTTTATTCATCAAGTATCTGATGGCTGCATGATCCGTATGGATGAAGACTTTGTAAGAAGTTATGTAGTGTCTGAATTTGTTTATGGCATAAACAACTACTAACATTTCTTTCTCAGTCACTGTATAATTCAGTTCAGCTCCTTGTAGATTCTTGTTGACATAATAAATGGCATATTCTTTTGATCCTTCTTGTTGGCCCAAGACTGCACCAATTGCAAAGTCTGATGCATCAGTATGGATGTGAAAAGGTAGGGTCCAATTAGGTCCTCTAAGTACATGAGCTTGTGTCAAGGACGCCTTTAGCTTTTCAAAAGAAGTCTGACAATCTAATGTCCATTCAAATTCACTGCCTTTGGTTAACAAAGTAAATAGAGGTGCAGCAATTTTGCTAAAATTTGAATGAACCTTCTGTAGTAACCTGCATGTCCTAGAAAACTCTTGACATCTTTCTACTTCTGTGGAATAGGTAGAGTGGAAATAACTTCAATTTTCTTGGGATCCACTTGTATTCCAGCACTTGAGATAAAGTGCCCCAAAACTATTCCTTGTGTCATCATAAGAAAACATTTTTCATTACTCAAAGAGAGATTGTGTTCTTAACATCATTGCAATACCTTCTCTAGGTTGTGTAGAGATTCATCATATGTGTCACCATATGTAGTGAAGTCATCCATATAAATCTCCATACTATCATGTGCAAAATTAGAGAAAATGCTTAAAACTGCTCTTTGAAAAGTAGTTGGAGTGTTACATAGGCCGAAGGGCAAGACAGAGTATGCATCCCCAAGGGTAGGTAAATGTTGTCTTATCTTGATCTTCTGGAGCAATTTTAATCTAATTATAGCGACTCAAACCATCAAGGAAAGAAAAATACTTCTTGTCGGCTAATGAAAAAAGAACTTGGTCAATGAAGGGCAATGGAAAGTGGTCTTTCCTGGTAGTAGTGTTCAATTCTCTATAGTCGACACAAACCATCCACTTTCCTCCTTTCTTTGGAACTATAACTAATGGTGACACCCATTCACTATCTGAAATGGGGTATATGAAACCTGCATCCAAAAGTTTCTGTAGCTTAGTTTTAACAATGTCTCTGAGAGCTGGATTCATTCGCCTTTGTTGTTGCCTGATGGGCATGTATCCATCATCTATGTATATCTTGTGCATGCATAAGGCAGGGTCTATGCCTTTCATATCATTATAGTCCCAAGCAAATGCTGCTGAGTGTGTATCTAGAACTTTATGCAAGGATTGTTGTTGTTCATCAGTCAAGGCATTATTGATATTCAACATCTTTCCTGGTCTGACCTCTAGGTGTTTGGACAATTCTTACACAGGAGATAAATCAAGGTTGGGTAACATAGGTAAGCATTGTTGGGGTAGTAAAGCATGAAATATTTGAGACACTTCTTCTAATGAACTGCTTGGTATAGTAGTGCTCAAAGGGTCTTGTAAGAAAGATAAGCAATCTTGCTATTGCAGATGCCTCCCATAGCCATTATGAAGGACATGAGCAATGAGTTCATCTTCATCTGGAATATCTAACAAGGGACTGCGTTTAATAGTCATTAATGTTTGCAAGAAGTAAGTGTCCTCATCTTCTTGGAAAGGCCAAACTATTTGCTCGAGCTCATAGAATGGTTGGGCTGGAGGGTACACCACCAGTTTCTTGGTCACTGTCCCATTAGAGATTATCATGTTACCAGACCGACAACCTATAAATGTATTAGCAGTGGCAAGCCATGGTCTACCTAAAATTAGAGGGTATCCAGCAAGATTAACTTTGGGTTGCAAAACTATGAAATCAGCTGGGTACTCCGAAGAGTCTAATGTAATGACCAAATCTTCTATAACTCCTTCAGGTTTAACTATGGACCTATCAACTAATTGAAGAACTATCTGGGCAGGTCTCAAATTGTTCAGCTGGAGTATATGCATTGTTTCCTTAGTCATGACATTAATAGCAGCACCTAAATCTATTAGTGTTCTTAATCAAAGTTTCGTTGATCTGGACATCCACCATTGGACTTCCCGGGTCTGTATATTTTGGAACAGTTGTATTACCCAACATAATGTCTATAAGATTACCTAACACATGCACTGTCTGGGGGTCTACATGCACTATCTGGGGGTCTACTCACTTCCTTCCTAGTTTCTTTATGCAAAGATCCCTAATAGTTTTGGTATAGATAGGGATATCCTTAATGGCTTGAATTAAGGGAATCTTAATACTGATATCTTTTAGCTAGCTGAGAAGGGCAGTATCTGCTTGGGCTAGTTGCTTGTGTATGGCCAAATGCTCACGGAAAGGAGGAGACTTCTGCTACAAGGTAGGTTGGGCATCTTGGTTTGGTTCAGGTTCCAAGGGGTGTTTATCTAGATTATCTATAGGGGGTTCTTCATCTTCGAGCTCAATAATTTGAGGGGATGAAGGTCCTGTAAGTTGTTTTCCTGATCTCAGATGAACATTACTCAATTCCACCCCATAGGTGGGATATTGCATAACCTCGTTAGTATAAGCCTGCTTAACAGTCTTATTGTTAGGGTTAGGTGTAGGTTGGGCAGGGATTTGGGTAGGCCTAGGAGCTAGATTTGGAGGTACTGTTGGAGGCATGATGGCTTGCTGCTGTGGCTATGGTGGAAGAAAAGGTTGCTGATATTAGGAGTTTGGCTGCCATGATTGGCCCTTGTTCCATTGTGGTTGCCATTGTTGTTGTTGAGTAGGCCATTGGGGGTTATAGGTAGGGCCTTGGAAAGGCTGCTGAGGCCATTGTTGCTGTTGGTTCCACCCTACCTGTGGAGTAGACCATGGTGGGTTTTGCCAAGCATTTGGATTAGCAGGCCAAGGCTAGTTATTCCAAGTAGAAAATTTTGATTGGCAACTGGAAAAGATGAAATATAATTGAGTGGATCAGGGGGCATACCTTGCCTTTGTTGCCAAGGTCTTCTTTGAGTAATAAATAATAGTTTCCCATCATCACCTTAAAATGGTTGAAGTTTTGGCTTTTCAATCTTCTCCTGCTGGATATTGGCTACTCTTTTGCATTTACAGTTGGCCTTCCTTTGTCTACAGCTTGGACATTATTCAGTGAGCGTTACATCTGCCTCTTCTTGTTTCTTCTTGATGTGAAAAGTGTCCAACTGCGTAGCCATATGGCTAATGATGTCTTCTTTCATATTGGTCAGTAAATTGCTAATTTCCATCCTAGAAACTCCATTAGCTTCCTTGCCTGCAATGGCTACTCTTTCTCCCCTGGGCTTTCTGGAGAAAGTCCTGTAGTAGTTTTTGTAGGCTATACAAATATCTTCAAAGGGTAGTTGGGAGATGTCCCCTGTCCCAATGAGATTTAGGGCATCCATGCAATCATCATTGACTCCTCTTAAAAAGGCGAGCTTCAATGATTATTTAGACGACCTATTCTAAGGGTTTTTCTTCAAAGCAAATTGGAATCTCTCCACATAGTCCTCCAGTGGCTCATCCTCCCTCAGTGACATCCTAAAGATGTCATCTTTCCTCCTATGATGTCCTCTGTAGTAGTCTTTATATTTTGTCAGGAATTTTTTCTTCATGGTATCCCAGTCTGGAATGGCATCTTTTCCCAATCCCATAAACCATCTCAAAGCAGCATCTTTAAGGGTAGCAGGGAACAACTTGAGTCTGTAAGGATCAGTTGTGTAGTCATAAATTCTACACAGAACATCAAACTCAAACAGGAAAGTATCAGGATCTTCAGTCACCAAACCATAGAAAATAAGTAATGCAGATGGTGGTATATTTTTCAAAGTAGTTGCCTGTGCTAGGTTTGGTATATGGAATTCAAATGTAGCTTGTCTTGGAGAATCCTCTACTTCATCTACCATGGTTTTGAAAGTTCTCTTTGTGGCAGTAGAGGAGGCTGATGGAGATGTAGGGGATGTTGATGGAGACGCAAAAGGAAACTCTCCTTCAGCACTTCCTATTGTGTAGTTGTTGAAATCAGTTGTACCCTTGTTGTTCTGAGAAGTTGATGGGAGAAATCTACGTCGAATGTCTCTTTGCCTCCACATGCAATAAATTGAGTTTTATGTTTCAGCGGTCCTGCACAATGTTAGTAGAATATTGGGTGTCTCTTGAAAAATGAAATTATAGAATCTAATATTGAAATCTTATTGAAACATATGAAACCTATCAAATGAGATTATGAAGATAGCGCCATCCCCGGCAATGGCACCAAAAATGTAGAGGAAAACTAATGTATTGTAGACTTAAATAAATTCAGGGTTTTAGCCTAACTAAACAATCCACTATCATTGTGTTCCTACATTGAATTATCAACCAAGGAGCATAAGCTTATGATGATGCCTCCAATATCTATGCCTTCAAGACTCATTTCTACTCTAAGCTAATCTTGTGTAACTCTTCTTTACCCCAATCCTATTTACTAGAATGCATAAGAATGTAAAATAGTAAATAGAAATGAAAAACAACAAAAATAATTTAATTTTCCAATTGCTACGAGTACCTTTAGCAGAGGCTGAAGATAACTGTATTTAATAGAAAATCACAATTTTAATCTAACATCTCAAGAATGATGAAAAAGATAACACTAACCTCCTGAGGATTAAAAATGTGCACTCTACTCGTGAATCACAGCTATTGGAAGTATCAATCAACAGTACTTGCTAGTTCACAATATAACATAGAAATTGGAATGAAATAGATAAAACTAAAAATGATGAAATAAATAAGAGAACACGTAAAGTGAGAGTACCTTGAGTGGCCAACTCACGGAACTATCTCACTTTTTCTGGAAATTAAATCTACTTCAGATCTTCAACCTTCTCACAACATATAGTTAAATTCAAATCATATCTATGGCAGAATCTTCTTCAGATTTTTATTCAAAATTGTAACATGTTTGTAACAAATGATAATTGCAACAAAAGTAACGGCTATATTGAATGTAGAACATAACAACTAACTAATCAACAAAAACTCCTCTCCTATATAAAGATGGGAGAGTCTTATTCAACCTTCTAACTAACTGGGATCATCAATTAACTCTTGGACATCAAGATATTATTTTTGAGATCAACTTATTAACTGAACAAGAAAATAGAGTCCTATCCAATCAGAAATTCCACCCACAACAACACATAAATAAGATGCATGAATTTTGGTGAGATTCCTAGAATGAGTCTCCTTTATCCTCTACATTTATTCTTCCATGATGACCACATTTGTCTCCATCGATCACCATGTATGGCACTTGGACCGCATCTTCATTGATTACTCTATTCTTCATTCTGTTGTAGTTACTCCTCCTTGGATTCTTTATTTGGATGCACAGGGTTAATCATTCCAACATATATATAAAATAACCTCTCATAATAAATTTATGAAATCCTATCTATTTTTCATGCATATCAATAATTCAAATCACCCATTTGATAATATAACCACCTGAGTTCATTCATCAGTATAGGATCCAAGTCTTAGGAAAGTATATACGAAACAACATAAAATAGAGGTAATGTATGTGGGGTGCTTGCAAAACCATATAGAAAAGGTCTTTAAAACATATGAAACAATATAAAAAGGAGGACAATATTTCATCCCAACAGAACCCCTGACCTCCTGCTTGCTATTTTCACTCTCCACCAATATACCAAGCAGCTTTCTTTGCTACATATATGGGCATCCTTTCTATTTAAATAATGATAATAGAAATGAATCCCTATAAATGGGGGTTGGGTGGTTTGAACCCCAAGTGGGGAGAAATGATCCAGGTGGATCTTGAAGACTGAAAAATTTTGTAGTCTAAGAACATGACGGAATCATAATCATTGGAAAGAGGTTGCTGACATAATCCTAAAGCAACTTGAATGGGATCAAAAGGAGTTCATATGCAGAAGTTATGTGTAGTCAAAGGTTTGGCAAAATAGGAGTTGAAAAGGTGTAAATTGATTGTCTCAAATCCAAGCAAAAATGATGCCAAGTCAAAGAGCTCGTCGTCACAATTTCAATGCTGCTTGTTTCACCTCGACCAGAGCTCATACGAAAAAGATATGGCTGGTCAAAGTTGAGGGTTGACCATGCTGACTAGATAGTACAATGATGATGTTAGCATGCTGACATGGGAAACACACTAGTAGTTGTTGATGTGGCAGGTCTAGAGTTTGACACGTGGCAGATGGCAGCATTTGAGTCAGTAGATGACACGGTGGGTCTGAAGATGTGGACCAATCCAATGTGACACATGTCACTAATGGAAGAATGAGGTAATGCCACGTGGCCCAATGATTGGGTGCCACGTCGCACATGTGACGGTTTGATTATTAAAAGGTTGGTTTGTGGGGGTCGAACCCCTGACCTCCTACTTGCTATTTTCACTCTCTGCCAATATACCAAGCAGCTTACTTTGCTATATATATGGGCCTCCTTTCTATTTAAAGAATGATAATAGAAACAAATCCCTCTAAAAGGGGGTCAGGTGGTTTGAATCCCCGGTGGGGAATAATGATCTAGATGGATATAGAAGAACTAAAAATTTTGCAGTCTCAGAACCTAACGGAATCAACATCATTGAAAAGAGGTCGCTAACATGATCCTGACGCAACTTAAATGGGCTCAAAAGGAGTTCGTATGCAAAAGTTATGTGCAGTGAAAGGTTCAGTCAAATAGGTGAATCAGGCATTCAAAAAGATGAAAAATTGATTATCTCAAATCCAAGCAAAAATGATGCCAAGTTGAAGAGCTCACTGTCGTGATTTTGACGCCGTTCGTTTCACCTCGATTAGAGCTCGTACAAGCAAGATATGGCTGGTCAAAGTTGAGGGTTGACCATGTCGACTAGACAGTACAATGATGACATCAGCATGTTGACATGGCAAACATAGTGGCATTTGTTGACATGGTAGGTCCAGAGGTTGACACGTGGCAGATGGTGGCATCTGAGTCAGCAGATGACGTGGGAGGTCTGAAGATGTGGACCAATCCAGTGTGACACGTGTCACTAACAAATGAATGAGGTATTGCCATGTGGCCTAATGATTGGGTGCCATGTGGCACATATGGCAGTTTGATTGTTAAAAGGTTAGTTTGCGGGGTCAAACCTAGCTATTTTCACTCTCCACCAATATACCAAGTGGCTTTTTTTGCTACATATATTGGCTTCTTTTCTATTTAAAGAATGATAATAGAAACGAATCCCTATAAAAGGGGGTCAAGTGGTTTGAACCCCTAGTGGGAAGGAATGATCTAAATGGATCCAGAAGACCTAAAAATTTTATAGTCTCAGAATTTAACGGAATCAATGTCATTGGAAAGAGGTCATCGGCATGATCCTAACGCAACTTGAATGAGCTTAAAAGGATTTCGTATGTAGAAATTATGTGCAGTGAAAGATTTGGTCAAATAGGTGAATCATACGCTAAAAAAAGTGAAAATTCTATTGTCTCAAATCTAAGCAAAAGTGATGCCAAGTCGAAGAGCTCATTGCCACTATTTTGACGCTGCTTGTTTTGCTTTGATCATAGCTCGTACGAGAAAGATATGGTTGGTCAAAGTTGAGAGTTGACCATGCTGACTAGACAATAAAATGATGATGTCATCATGCTGACATGGTAGACACAATGGCAATTGTTAGTGTGGAAGGTCTAGATGTTGACACGTGGCAAATGGCGACATCTGACTCAACAGATGACGTGGTAGGTCTGAAGATGTGGACCAATCCAGTGTGACACATGTCACTGTGGACGAATGAGTGAATGCCACCTGGCCCAATGATTGGGTGCCACATGTCACACATGGCGATTTACTTGTTAAAAGGTTGGTTTTTGGGGGTCCAACCCCTAACCTCCTACTTCCTATTTTCACAGTCCACTAATATACCAAGCGACTTTCATTTCTACATATACAAGCCTCCTTTGTATTTAAAGAATGATAATAGAAACAAATCCCTATAAAAGGGGGTCAGGTGGTTTGAACCCCCCCATTGGGGAGAAATGATCTAGGTGGATCCAGAAGACCTAAAAATCTTGCAGTCTCTGAACCTGACAGAGTCAGCATCATTGGAAAGAGGTCACTGACACGATCCTAACACAACTTGATCGGGCTCAAAAGGAATTCGTATGCAGAAGTTATGTGCAATCAAAGGTTCGATCAAACAGGCGAATCATTCGTTCAAAAAGGTGAAAAATTTATTGTCTCAAATCCAAGCAAAAATGATGCCAAGTCGAAGAGCTCATCGCCACGATTCTAACATCGCTCATTTCACCTTGATTGGAGCTCGTATGAGCAAGATATGGTCGGTCAAAGTTGGGGGTTGACCATGCTCACTAGATAGTACAATGATGACATGGCAGACATAGTGGCAATTGTTGGCGTGGTAGGTCCAGATGTTGACATGTGGCAGATGGCGACATTTGACTCAATAGATGACGTGGCATGTTTGAAGATGTGGACCAATCCAGCATGACATGTGTCACTGACAGATGAATGAGCGAATGCCACATGGCGCAATGATTAGGTGCCACATGGCACATATGGCAATTTGCTTGTTAAAAAGTTTGTTTGTGGGTGTCCAACCCTTGACCTCCTGCTTCCTATTTTCACTCTCCACCAATATACCAAGCAGCTTTTTTTGCTACATATACGGGCCTCCTTTCTATTTAAAGAATGATAATAGAAAGAAATCCCTATAAAAGGGGGTCAGGTGGTTTGAACCTCTAGTGCAGAGGAATGATCTAGGTAGATACAGAGGAGCTAAAAATCTTGTAGTCTCATAACCTAATGGAATCAACATCATTGGAAAGAGGTCGTTGACACGATCCTAACGCAACTTGAATTGGCTCAAAAAGATTTTGTATGCAGAAGTTATTTGCAGTCAAAGGTTCAGTCAAACAGGCAAATTAGGGGTTTGAAAAGGTGAAAATTGATTTTCTCAAATCTAAGAAAAAATTATGCCAAGTCGAAGAGCTCATCACAACGATTCTGACGCCGCTCATTTTGACTCGATCAGAGGTTGTATGAGAAAGATATGGTTGGTCAAAGTTGAGGGTTGACCATGTTGACTAGATAGTACAATGATGATGTCAGCATGCTGACATGGCAGATACAATGGCAGTTGTTGACGTGGCAGATCCATAGTTTGACACATGGTAGATGGCAGCATATGATTCAGCAGATGACGTAGCAAGTTTGAAGATGTGGACCAATCCAGCCTGACACGTGTCATTGATGGATGAATGAGGTAATGCCACATGGCCCAATGATTGGGTGCCACGTGGCACATGTGACGGTTTGATTGTTAAAAGGTTCTTTGTGGTGGTCGAACCCCTGATCTCCTGCTTACTTTTTTCACTCTCCACAAATATACCAAGTGACTTTCTTTGCTATATATACATGCCTCCTTTCTATTTAATAAATGATAATAGAAACAAATCTCTATAAAAGGGGGTCGGGTGGTTTGAACCCCCAGTGGGGAGGAATGATCTAGGTGGATATAGAAGAACTAAAAATTTTGCAACTTTAGAACCTGACGAAATTAGCATCATTGGAAAGAGGTCGCTAACACGATCCTGACTCAACTTGAACAGGCTCAAAAGGAGTTCATATGCAGAAATTATGTGCAGTCAAAGGTTTGGTCAAACATGCGAATTAGGCATTTAAAAAAGTGAAAAATTGACTGTCTCAAATCTAAGAAAAAATGATGCCAATCGAAGAGCTCATCGCCATGATTCTGACACCGCTCGTTTCACCTCGATCAAAGCTCGTACGAGCAAGACATGGCAGGTCAAAGTTGAGGGTTGACCATGCTGACTAGACAATACAATGATGACGTCAACATGCTGACATGGCAGACACAGTGGCAGTTGTTGACGTGGCAGATCCAGAGGTTGACACATGGCAGATGGTAGCATCTGAGTCAGTAGATGACGTGGCAAGTCGGATGATGTTGACCAATCCAACATGACACGTGTCACTGATGGATGAATGAGGTAATGCCATGTGGCCCAATGATTGGGTGCCATGTGGCACATGTGGTGGTTTGATTGATAAAAGATTCGTTTGTGGGGTCGAACCCCTGACCTCCTGCTTGCTATTTTCACTCTCCACCAATATACCAAGTGACTTTCTTGGATACATATATGGGCCTCCTTTCTATTTAAAGAATGATAATAGAAATGAATCCCTATAAAAGGGTGTCGGCTGGTTTGAACCCCAAGTGGGGAGGAATGATCTAGGTGGATCGAGAAGACCGAGAAATTTTGCAGTTTGAAATAATGAAGGAATCATCCTCGTTGGAAAGAGGTTGCTGACACGATCCTAATGCAACTTGAATGGGCTCAAAAGGAGTTCATATGCAGAAGTTATGTGCAGTCAAAGGTTTGGTCAAATAGGCAAATCAGGTGTTCAAAACGGTAAAAAATTGATTGTATCAAATCCAAGCAAAAATGATGCCAAGTCGAAGAGCTTTTCGTCACGATTTTGACGCCACTCATTTCGCCTCGATCGGAGCTGATACGAGCAAGATATGGCTGGTCAAAGTTGAGGGTTGACCATGCAGACTAGACATTACAATGATGACGTCAACATGCTGACGTGGCAGAAACAGTGGTAGTTGTTGATGTGGTAGGTCTAGAGTTTGACACTCAGTAGATGTCGGCATCTGAGCTAGCAGATGTTGTGGCAGATTTGAAGATGTGGACAATCCAGCATGACACGTGTCACTAACGGCAGAATGAGGTAATGCCATGTGGGACATGTGGCGGTTTGATTGTTAAGAGATTGGTTTGCGGGGGTTGAACCCTTGACCTCCTGCTTGCTATTTTCACTCTCCACCAATATACCAAGCGGCTTTCTATGCTACATATTCAGGGCTCCTTTCTATCTAAAGAATAATAATAGAAATGAATCCCTATAAAAGGAGGTCAAGTGGTTTGAACCCTAGTGGGGAATAATGATCTAGATGGATACAGAAGGACTAAAAATTTTGTAGTCTCAAAACCTTATGTAATCAGCATCATAGGAAAGAGGTCACTGACACGATCCTAATGCAACTTCAATGGGCTCAAAAGGAGTTCGTATGGAGAAGTTATGTGCAGTCAAAGGTTCGATGAAATAGGCGAATCAAGTGTTTAAAAAAGTGAAAAATTGTTGTCTCAAATCCAAGCAAAAATGATGCCAAGTTGAAGAGCTCATCGCCACGATTTTGACCCTACTTGTTTCGCCTCGATCGGAGCTCATACGAGTAAGCTATGGCTTGTCAAAGTTAAGGGTTGACCATGTCGACTAGATAGTACAATGATAACATCAACATGCTGACATAGCAGACACAATGGTAGTTGTTGACATGGTAGGTCCAGAGGTTGACATGTGGCAGATGGCGGCATCTGAGTCAGCAGATGAAGTGGCAGGTCTGAAGATGTGGACCAATCTAGCGTGACACGTGTAACTGACAGATGACTAAGGTAATGCCATGTGGCCTAATGATTGGGTGCCACGTGGCACATGTGGTGGTTTAATTGTTAAAAGGTTAGTTTGTGGGGTTAAACTCTGCTATTTTCACTCTCCACCAATAAAATGAGCGACTTTCTTTGCTACATATACGGGCTTCCTTTCTATTTAAAAAATGATAATAGAAACGAATCCCTATAAAAGGGGGTCAAGTGGTTTGAACACCCAGTGGGAAGGAATGATCTAAATGGATCCAGAAGACCTAAAAATTTTGTAGTCTTAGAACCTGATAGAATTAGTGTCATTGGAAAGAGGTCGCTGGCACGATCCTGAAGCAACTTGAATGGGCTCAAAGGAGTTCGTATGCAGAACCTATGTGTAGTCAAATGTTCGGTCAAACAGATGAATCATGCATTCAAAAAGGTGAAATTAATTTTTTTAAATTCAAACAAAAATGATGCCAAGTCGAAGAGCGTGTCACCACGATTCTGACGCTGCTTGTTTTGCCTTGATCAGAGCTTGTACGAGTAGGATATGGCCGGTAAAAATTGAGAGTTGACCATGCTGACTAGACAATACAATGATGACATCATCATGCTGACATAGCAGACACAGTGGCAGTTGTTAGCGTGGCAGGTCCATATGTTGACATGTGGCAGATAGCGACATCTGACTCAAGGGATGATGTGGCAGGTCTGAATATGTGGACCAATCCAGCGTGACACGTGTCGCTGAAGGATGAATGAATGAATGCCACGTGGCACATTTGACAGTTTGTTTATTAAAAGGTTGGTTTGTGGGGGTCGAACCCCTAACCTCCTGTTTCCTATTTTCACTCTCCACCCATATACCAAGCAGCTTACATTGCTACATATACGAGCTTCCTTTCTATTTAAAGAATGATAATAGAAACAAATCCTAATAAAAGGGTGTCAGGTGGTTTGAACCCCCAATGGGGAGGAATGATTTAGGTGGATCCAAAAGACCTGAAAATTTTGCAGTCTCATAACCTAACGGAATCATCATCATTTTAGAGAGGTCGCTGATACGAGCCTAATGCAAATTGAACAGGATCAAAAGGAGTTTGTATGCAGAAGTTATGTGCAGTCAAAGGTTTGGTCAAGCATGTGAATCAGGCGTTTGAAAAGCTAAAAAATTGATTGTCTCAAATCCATGCAAAAATGATGCCAAGTCGAAGAGCTCGTCACCATGATTCTGATGCCGCTCGTTTGGCCTCGATCAAAGCTCGTACGAGCAAGATATGGCTAGTCAAAGTTGAGGGTTGACCATGCCGACTAGATAGTACAATGATGACGTCAACATGCTGACATGGCAGATACAGTGGTAGTTGTTGTCGTGGCACATCTAGAGTTTGACACTGTAGACACCTAAAAATCTCTTCTACCATCGAACCGACTCCTGACATCCCTAAACATGTCAATTTCCCTCCTAACCAATTAATTAAATTTTTATTTAATTAATTATCCCTTCATTACCCTATTTTCCATCATATTATCCCCAAAATTGAATTAATTTCATTAATTAAATAGTCTAAAACCTTAGTCAATTGATTTAATAAATATGCAATATTTATTATTTCAGTTTCCCTCTATCCTAAGTCCTAAATCCACCTCACAAAATCCACCTCATCAATCCACCTCATCTCTTCCACCTCACCATGTGGCACATATAATTAAATATTCTTAATATTTAATTAGCTAATATCCTCCATCATCCACTATTGAATTTAAAATTCAATGGTCCTCCACTAATTGAATTTTTAATTCAATGGTCATCCACTAATTGAATTTTTAATTCAATTATCCTCCACTCTTCTACTAATTGAATTTTTAATTCAATTGTCCTCCACTAATTTAATTTTTAATTCAATTTGTCATAATCCATTCTTCTCAAAAAAGAATTTTTAATTCATCCATTATGAATAAAGATTCACAAAAAATGAGAGCCATTGATCTCATCTTTTGATCCTCACCCTCCATTCATTTTTCAAAAATCTATAAATGAAACCCTCACCCAAGCCATTCAGAACAACTTCTTCTTTCATCAAAACCATGCTCAAATTTCTCTCAAATCTCAAATCTATCTATCCTCTAATCCTTCATCTACATTTGTGTTGAAAGCAAGAGCAATCCACATTTGAATCAAATAGGGTTATCTAATCTAGGAGCTCTTGGGTGCAAGCTTCCTCCTCCCTTGATGAGATTGGGTCTTCATGTGAGGTATAACTTTGTGTTTTTATGCAATTAGTTTATGTTTTCACTTCATTTTGTGTTCCTAATCTACAGACACATGGTACATGGCATCATCAGAGTCAGCATATGACGTGTAAGGTTTGAAGATGTGGACCAATCTAGTGTGACACTGTCACTGACGGACGAATGAGGTAATGCCACGTGGCCCAATGATTGGGTGCCACATTGCACATGTGGCGATTTGATTGTTAAAAGGTTGGTTTGTGGGGGTCGAACCCCTGACTTCCTACTTACTTTTTTTAACTCTTCACCAATATACCAAGCGGCTTTCTTTGCTACATATACGGGCCTCCTTTCTATTTAATGAATGATAATAGAAACGAATCCCTATAAAAGGGAGTCGGGTGGTTTGAACCCCCAGTGGGGAGGAATGATCCAAGTGGATACAGAAGAACTTAAAATTTTGCAGTGTTAGAACTTGACAGAATCAACGTCATTGGAAAGATGTTGATGACATGATCCTGACACAACTTGAACAGGCTCAAAAGGAGTTTGTATGTAGAAGTTATGTGCATTCAAGGGTTTCGTTAAATAGGTGAATTAGGCATTCAAAAAGGTGAAAAATTAATTGTCTCAAATCCAAGCAAAAATGATGCCAAGTTGAAGAGCTCGTTGCCACGATTCTGACGCTGCTCATTTTGCCTCGATCAGAACTTGTACGAGCAAGATATGACTAGTCAAAGTTGAGGGTTGACCATGCTGACTAGAAAATAAAATGATGACATCAGCATGCTTACATGGCAGACACAATTGTACTTTTTGATCTAGTAGGTCCAGAGTTTGACACGTGGCAGATGGCAGCATCTGAGTCAGCAGATGATGTGACAGGTCTAAAGATGTGGACCAATCCAGCGTGACACGTGTCACTGACAAAAGAATGAGGTAATGCCACATGGCCCAATGATTGGGTGCCACGTGGCACATGTGGCAGTTTGATTGTCAAAAGGTTGGTTTGTGGGGGTTGAACCCCTGACCTCCTGCTTTCTTTGCTACATATATGGGCCTTCTTTCTATTTAAAGAATGATAATAAAAACGAATCCCTATAAAAGGGGGTCGGGTGGTTTGCACCCCCAGTGGGGAATAATGATCTAGATGGATACAGAAGAACTAAAAATTTACAGTCTCAGAATCTGACATAATCAACATCATTGGAAAGAGGTCGTTGACACGATCATGATGCAACATAAATGGGCTCAAAAGTAGTTCATAGGCAGAAGTTATGTGCAGTCAAAGGTTTGGTCAAACATGCGAATCAAGCATTTAAAAAGGTGAAAATTTGATTGTCTCAAATCGAAGAAAAAATGATGCCAAGTCGAACTGGGGGTTGTTGACGTGGTAGGTCTAGAGGTTGACACGTGGTAGATGGCGACATTTGAATCATCAGATAACGTGGCAGGTCTGAAGATGTGGACCAATCCAACGTAACACGTGTCACTGACGAATGAATGAGGCAATGCCATGTGGCCTAATGACAGGGTGCCACGTGGCACATGTGGCGGGCTTCCTTTGTATTTAAAGAATGATAATAGAAACAAATCCCCATAAAAGGGGGCCAAGTGGTTTGAACCCCCAGTGGGAAGGAATGATCTAAATGGACCTAAAGTCTTAAAAATTTTGCAGTCTTAGAACTTGACATAAGCAATGTCATTGGAAAGAGGTCATTGAAACGATCCTGACACAACTTGAACGGGCTCAAAAGGAGTTCGTATACAGAAGTTATATGCAATCAAAGGTTTGATCAAATAGGTGAATCATGCATTCAAAAAGCTTAAAAATTTATTGTCTAAAATCCACAAAAATGAAGCCAAGTTGAAGAGCTCGTCGCCACGATTCCGACGCCGCTCATTTCGCCTTGATCGGAGTTCATACGAGCAAGATATGGTTGGTCAAAGTTGAGGGTTGACCATGTTGACTAGACATTACAATGATGACATCATCATGCTGAAATGGAAGACACAGTGGCAGTTGTTGGCATGGCATGTCTAGATGTTGACACGTGGCAGATGGTGGCATCGAAGTCAGCATATGACGTGGCAGCCCTCAAGATGTGGACTAATCCAGCGTGACACGTGTTATTGACGGACGAATGAGCGAATTCCACGTGGCCCAATGATTGGGTGCCTCACGACACATGTGGTGATTTGCTTGTTAAAAGGTTGGTTTGTGGGTGTCAAACCCCTGACCTCCTGCTTCCTATTTTCACTCTCCACCAATATACCAAGCGGCTTTCATTGCTACATATAAGGGCCTCCTTTCTATTTAAAAAATAATAATAGAAACAAAATCCTATAAAATGGGCTCAAAAGGAGTTCGTATGCAGAAGTATGTGCAGACAAATGTTTGGTCAAATAGGTAAATCAGGTGTTCGAAAAGGTGAAAAATTAATTGTCTCAAATCTAAACAAAAATGATGCTAAGTCAAAGAGCTCGTCATCACAATTCTGAAGCTACTGATTTCGCCTCAATCAGAGCTCATATGAGCAAGATATGGCTGGTCAAAGTTGAGGATTGACCATGCCGACTAGATAGTACAATGATGACGTGAGCATGTTGACATGGCACACACAGTGGCAGTTGTTGATGTGGCAAATCCAGAGTTTGACACGTGGCAAATGGCAGCATCTGAGTTAGTAGATGACGTGGTAGGTCTGCAGATGTGGACCAATCCAATGTGACAGGTCTCACTAATGGATGAATGAGGTAATGCCACGTGGCCCAATGATTGGGTGCCATGTGGCACATGTGACGGTTTGATTGTTAAAAGGTTGATTTGTGGGGGTCGAACCCCTAACCTCCTACTTATTTTTTTTCACTCTCCACCAATATACCAAGCAGCTTTCTTTGCTACATATACGGGCCTCCTTTTTATTTAATGAATGATAATAGAAATAAATCCCTATAAAAGGGGTTGGGTGGTTTGAACCCCAGTGGGGAGGAATGATTCAGGTGGATACAAAAGAACTAAAAATTTTGCACTTAGAACCTGAGGGAATCAACATCATTGGAAAGAGGTCACTGACACGATCTTGATGCAACTTGAACGGGCTCAAAAGGAGTTCATATGCAGAAGTTATGTGCAGTCAAAGATTTTGTCAAACAAGGGAATTAAGCATTCAAAAAGGTGAAAATTGATTGTCTCAAATCCAAGAAAAAATGATGCCAAGATGAAGAGCTCATCGCTGGGATTTTGACGCTGCTTGTTTCGCCTCGATCGGAGCTCGTATGAGCAAGATATGGCTAGTCAAAGTTGAGGGTTGACCATGCTGACTAGATAATACAATGATGACACTAGCATGGTGACATGGCAGACACAGTGGCAGTTGTTGACGTGACAGGTCTAAAGGTTGACACATAGCACATGGCAACATTCGAGTCAGCAGATGATGTGGCAGGTCTGATGATGTGGACCAATCGAGCATGACACGTCACTAACAGATGAATGAGTTAATGCCACATGGCACAATGATTGGGTGCTACGTGGCACATGTGGCAGTTTGATTGTTAAAAGATTGGTTTATGGGGTCGAACCTTGCTATTTTCACCCTCCACCAATATACCAAACGGTTTTCTTTGCTACATATACGGGCTTCCTTTCTATTTAAAGAATGATAATAGAAACAAATCCCTATAAAAGTGGGTCAGGTGGTTTGAACCCCCAATGGGAAGAAATGATCTAAATGGATCCAGAAGACCCAAAAATTTTGTAGTCTCAGAACATAACGGAATCAGCATCATTGGAAAGAGGTCACTGACATGATCTTGATGCAACTTGAACGGGCTCAAAAGGAGTTCATATGTAGAAGTTATGTGCAGTCAAAGGTTTGGTCAAATAGGCGAATCAGGTGTTCAAAAAGGTAAAAAATTGATTGTCTCAAATCCAAGTAAAAATGATGCCAAGTTGAAGAACTCTTCGCCATGATTCTGACGCTAATCATTTCGCCTCGATCGGAGCTCGTACGAGCAAGATATGGCCTGTCAAAGTTGAGGGTTAACCATACTGACTAGACAATACAATGATGACGTCAGCATACTAACATGGCAGTCACAACGACAGTTGTTGACGTGGCAGGTCCAGAGGTTAACCCATGGCAGATGGAAGCATCTGAGTTATTAGATGATGTGGCAAGTCTGATGATATGGACCATTCCAGCGTGACACGTGTCACTAATGGATTAATGAGGTAATACGACGTGGCCTAATGATTGGGTGCCACGTGGCACATATGGCGATTTACTTGTTAAAAGACTAGTTTGTAGGGGTCAAACCCCTGACCTTTTGCTTCCTATTTTCACCCTCCATCAATATACCAAGCAGCTTTCATTGCTACATATACGGGCCTCCTTTCTATTTAAAGCATGATAATAGAAACAAATCCCTATAAATGTGGGTCAGGTGGTTTGAACCCACAATAGGGAGGAATGATCTAGGTGGATGCAGAAGACTTAAAAATCTTACAATCTCAGAACATGACAGAATCATCATCATTAGAAAGAGGTTGCTGACACGATCCTAACGCAACTTGAACGGGCTCAAAAGGAGTTCGTATGCAGAAGTTATGTACAGTCAAAGGTTTGGTCAAACATGCCAATCAGGGGTTCAAAAAGGTGAAAAATTGATTCTCTCAAATCTTAGAAAAAATGATGCCAAGTCAAAGAGCTCGCCATGATTCCGATGCCACTCATTTTCCTTCGATCGGAGCTCATACGGGCAAGATATGGCTGGTCAAAGTTGAGGGTTGACTATGCTGACTAAACAATACAATGATTACATTAGCATGCTGACATGGTAGACACAGTGGCAGTTGTTGACGTGGCAGGTCCAGAGGTTGACATATGGCAAATGGCGGCATCTGAGTCAGTAGATGATGTGGCAGGTCTGATGATGTGGACCAATCCAGCGTGACACGTGTCACTGACGGATGAATGGGGTAATGCCACGTAGCCCAATGATTAGGTGTCACGTGGCACATGTGGCGGTTTGATTGTTAAAAGATTGGTTTATGGGGGTCGAATCCTTGACCTCCAGCTTGCTATTTTTACTCTCCACCAATATACCAAGCGGCTTTCTTTGCTACATATATGGGCTTCCTTTCTATTTAAAAAATGATAATAGAAACGAATCCCTATAAAAGGGGGTTGGGTGGTTTGAACCCCAAGTGGAGAGGAATGACCCAGGTGGATCTAGAAGATCGAAAATTTTTGCAGTCTGAGAACATGACAGAATCAATATCATTGGAAAGAGGTTGCTAACACGATCCTATCGCATCTTAGTCAGTAGGAGGTCAGGGGTTCAATCCCAACAAACCAACCTTTTAACAATCAAACCGCCACATGTACCACGTGGCATTATCTCATTCGTCTGTCAGTGACACGTGTCACGATGGATTGGTCCACATCTTCAGACCTGCCACGTCATCTGCTGACTCAGATGGTGCCATCTCTCACTTGTCAAACTCTGGATCTGCCATGTCAACAACTGCCATTGTGTCTGCCATGTCAACATGCTGATGTCATCATTGTACTATCTAGTCGGCATGGTCAACCCTCAACTTTGACCAGCCATATCTTGCTCATACGAGCTTTGATCAAGGTGAAACGAGTGACGTCAAAATGATGGCGACGAGCTCTTCGACTTGGCATCATTTTTACTTGGATTTGAGACAATCAATTTTTCACCTTTTCGAACGCCTGATTCGCCTATTTGACTGAAGCTTTGACTGCACATAACTTTTTCATACGAACTCTTTTTGAGCCCTTCCAAGTTGCATTAGGATTGTGTCAACAACTTCTTTCCAATGATGTTGATTCCGTCAGGTTCTGAGACTACAAAATTTTTAGGTCTTCTGGATCCACTTAGATCATTCCTCCCCACTGGGGGTTGAAACTACCCAATCCCCTTTTATAGGGATTTATTTCTATTATCATTCTTTAAATAGAAAGGAGCCCCGTATATGTAGCAATGAAATCTGCTTGGTATATTGGAGGAGCGTGAAAATAGGAAGCAGGAAGTTAGGGGTTTGACCCCCACAAACAAACACTTTAACAAGCAAATTGCAACATGTGCCATGTGGCACCCAATCATTGAGCCACATGGCATTCGTTCATTCGTCCGTCAGTGACACGTGTCATATTCGATTGGTCCACATTTTCAGACTTGCCATGTCATCTGTTGAGTTAGATGCCACCATTTGCCACATGTCAGCATCTGGACCTGCCATGACTGAAGCATTCGTTCATTCGTTCATATGTTTGACTGAAGCTTTGACTGCACATAACTTTTGCATACGAACTCTTTTTGAGCCCGTTCAAGTTGCGTTAGGATCATGTCAACAACCTCTTTCCAATGATGTTGATTCCATCAGGTTCTAAGACTGCAAAATTTTTAGGTCTTCTAGATCCACTTAGATCATTCCTCCCCATTGGGGGTTGAAACTACCCAACCCCCTTTTATAGGGATTTATTTCTATTATCATTCTTTAAATAGAAAGGAGCCCCATATATGTAGCAATGAAATCTGCTTGGTATATTGGAGGAGAGTGAAAATAGGAAGCAGAAAGTTAGGGGTTTGACCCCCACAAACAAACATTTTAACAAGCAAATTGCAACATGTGCCATGTGGCACCTAATCATTCAGCCACATGGCATTCATTCATTCGTCCGTCAGTGACACGTGTCATGTTCGATTGGTCCACATTTTCAGACTTGTCACGTCATGTGTTGAGTTAGATGCTGCCATCTGCCACATGCCAGCATCTAGACCTGCCATGCCAATAACTGCCACTGTATCTGCCATGTCAACATGATGATGTCATCATTGTACTGTCTAGTCAGCATGGTCAACCCTCAACTTTGACTAGCCATACCATGTTTGTACGATCTCCGATCAAGGCGAAACGAGCAGTGTCGGATTCATGGCGACGAGCTCTTCGACTTGGCATCATTTTTTCTTGGATTTTGGACAATAAATTTTTCACCTTTTTGAACGCATGATTCACGTGTTTGATCGAACCTTTGACTGCACATAACTTCTACATATGAACTACTTTTGAGCCCGTTCAAGTTGCATCAGGATCGTGCTAGCGACCTCTTTCCAATGACGCTAATTCCGTCAGGTTCTAAGACTAATTTTTTTTGTTTTCTGGATCCATTTAGATCATTCCTTCAAACTAGGGGTTCAAATCATCCAACCCCCTTTTATAGGATTTGTTTCTATTATCATTCTTTAAATAGAAAGGAAGCCCATATATGTAGCAAAGAAAGATGCTTGGTATATTGGTGGAGAGTTAAGATAGCAAGATTTGACCCCACAAACCAACCTTTTAACAATCAAACCGTCACATGTGCCACGTGGCACCCAATCATTAGGCCACATGGCATTACCTCATTCGTCCGTTAGTGACACGGGTCTCGTTGGATTGTCCACATCTTCAAACCTACCACGTCATCTGCCACGTCATCTGCTGACTCAGATGCCGCCATCTGCCATGTGTCAATCTCTGGACCTACCATGTCGACAACTGCCACTATGTCTGCCATGTCAGCATGCTGATGTCATCATTTTACTATCTAGTCGACATGGTCAACCCTCAACTTTGACTAACCATATCTTGATTGTATGAGTTCTGATCAAGGTGAAACAACCGGCATCAAAATCATGGTGACGAGCTCTTCGACTTGGCATCATTTTTGCTTAGATTTGAGATAATCAATTTTTCACCTTTTTGAACACCTGATTTACCTGTTTGACTGAACCTTTGACTGTACATAACTTCTGTACATAACTTCTGCATACGAACTCATTTTGAGCCCATTCAAGTTGTGTTAAGATCATGTCAGCGACCTCTTTCCAATGATGCTAATTCCATCAGGTTCTGAGTCTGCAAAATTTTTAGTTCTTCTGTATCCATCTGGATCATTATTCCCCACTGGGGTGTTCAAACCACCTGACCGCCTTTTATAGGGATTCGTTTCTATTATCATTTTTTAAATAGAAAGGAGGCCCGTATATGTAGCAAAGAAACCCGCTTGGTATATTGGTGGAAGTGAAAATAGCAAGCAGGAGGTCAGGGGTTCGACCCTCACAGACCAAACTTTTAATAATCAAACTGCCACATGTGCCACTTTGCACCCAATCATTACGCCACATGGCATTACCTCATTCTTCCATCCATTACACATGTCATGCTGGATTGGCCTACATCTTCAGACTTGTCACGTCATCTGCTAACTAAGATGCTGCCATCTACCATGTGTCAAACTCTGGACCTGCCACATCAACAACTACCACTGTGTCTGCCATGTCAGCATGCTAACGTCATCATTATATTGTCATCATTTTTACTTGCGTTTGAGACAATCAATTTTTCACCTTTTTGAATGCCTGATTTGCCTGTTTGACCGAAACTTTGACTGCACATAACTTCTGCATACAAACTCCTTTTGAGTCTGTTCAAGTTGCGATAGGATCGTGTCAGCAACCTCTTTCCAATGATTTGCCTGTTTGATCGAAACTTTGACTACACATAACCCCTAACCTTCTGCTTGCTTTTTTCACTGTCCATCAATATACCAAGCGGCTTTCTTTGTTACATATATGATACTCCTTTCTATTTAATGAATGATAATAGAAACGAATCCCTATAAAAGGGAGTCAGGTGGTTTGAACCCCCAGTGGGGAGGAATAATCCAGGTGGATACAGAAGAACTTAAAATTTTGCAGTGTTAGAACTTGACGGAATCAACATCATTGGAAAGACGTTGATGACACGATCCTCACGCAACTTGAACAGGCTCAAAAGGAGTTTGTATGTAGAAGTTATGTGCATTCAAGGGTTTTGTCAAACAGGGGAATTAGGCGTTCAAAAAGGTGAAAAATTAATTGTCTCAAATCTAAGCAAAAATGATGCCAAGTTGAAGAGCTCGTTGCCACGATTCCAACACCACTCATTTCACCTCGATCAGAACTCGTACGAGCAAGATATGATCGGTCAAAGTTGAGGGTTGACGATACTGACTAGACATTACAATGACGACCAGGTCTGAAGATATGGACCAATCCAGCATGACACGTGTCACTGACAGAAGAATGAGGTAATGCCGCGTGACCCAATGATTGGGTGCCACGTGGCACATGTGGCGATTTAATTGTTAAAAGGTTAGTTTGTAGGGGTCGAAACCTTGACCTCCTGCTTGCTATTTTCACTCTCCACCAATATACCAAGTGGCTTTCTTTGCTACATATATGGGCCTCCTTTCTATTTAAAGAATGATAATAGAAATAAATCCCTATAAAAGGGGGTCAGATGGTTTGAACCCCAGTGGAGAATAATGATCCAGATGGATACAAAACAACTAAAAATTTTGCAGTCTCATAACCTGACAGAATCAACATAATTGGAAAGAGGTCCCTGAGATGATCCTGACGCAACTTGAATGGGCTTTAGTGGTGCCTCCACCTAAAGTTTGGGTTTCGAGCATTTAATCCCCAGATGCATATGTACAATGGCGGACCCAAAAAGAAGTTCAATCAGCTTCAAAAAGTGGAAAAAATGGTTGTATGAATCATTGTATGCATATCGGGTTTGTATTTGGCATTCGGGTGCATTTCTGGAGGTAAACAAAGTAGATGTACATAGCAGTTTCCTGGTATATTCCATGTTTGTATCGAAAGGTTGCGTGAATATGTTGTTGTATATTCAATATACAATAGGTTAGATACAACGACGGACATCAAAAAGTTTCAAATCGGGTTGAATAATGGTTGGGCCCATAGGTATGCAACGAAAGGATTATATGTATATAGCATATACAATTTGATATACAATGCAAAACATACAATCCCGGACTTCAAATTTTATTAAATCAGGCCTAGCAGGAGTTGATACAAGTGCAAAGTTGAAAAGTCAAAGGTAGTTTCCTTTGTATCTTGCATTGTATCTCCAATATACAACTGCATATATAATGGAACATACAAAGGGCCGGAATCAAAATTGCTTCAAATTTGTTGTGTGTGCAGGTTGGTATCCATCGTTGTATATTGTACATACAACTGCACATACAATGTGAAATATACAACGGGCATATACAAAGAAATATACAAGCAGGTTGTAGTCAAAGTTAATGATGTTCAAAAACCTGGTGGGGCCCGCACAGTTGTATGTCCTGCGATTGTATGTATGTGCTATGTACAATGCAAGATACAAAAAGCACATATACAATCCGGACGTGAATGAAGAATGTGTTTTGGTGGATTTTAGGTTGGGGTCCGCAGTTGATTGTATATTGCGCATTGTACATGCGATATACAATGAGAGATACAATAGGTAAATATAATGCTGGATTTCAAAGGTTATTCCAATCTGATTGATAAATGTGTTGGATCCCATGATTGTATGTATATTGCATTTGTATATGCAATATAAAAGGAGATATACAAAGGGAATGTACAAGCCTGGACCTGATAGTGATTTCAAATTATTTCATAAAGATTTGGGGTCCGCGCTTGTATGCAGGGTGATTATATGTATATACAATCTCATGTACAACCACAGATATAAAAATGAATACAATGGTCTGATGGCGAATAGGATATAGTGATGGGTCCATGTAACTCAGAGATGCAATATTCATAGATGGTGATCTAATGAGATGCTGACACGTGTCTGAAAGCAGTTGTATGTACATGCGACTGCATATACAAAATTTGAATGTGCTGCAGGCGGAAAGGTAAAAAGGGTGAAAAGGGCAAAATGTATGCTCGCGATGTGCAAAGTCAAAGGGGATAATGCACCTGCATGGCGTAATTTTATTGGTCGATGACTTTTTAGTGTGATTTGATGTCGTAGATCTCTGCAGAGAGGAATGAATCGATGGCCTTTGTTCCAAATTTTTAGAGTGGGGAATTTATGTGTGTTCATTGCATCTTTTCAAGTAGGAAGAAACTTTTGAAACACGTGAACCGTTGTTGCATCCTGAAATCAGTAGGTTGGGCATTAATGGAAAAGTGTAGAGGTATGGTCGATGAATAACAGGCCAGCTACCATTTTTAGTGAAAAATCTTCAGGTGGTTGCACGTTTCCCTAGTTCCACCTGCTCTTTTCTCTTCTTCTGCCTGGAGCATTGAATGTTTTCGGCACCATTTAGATGGTGCATTGTATCTGGTAGCATCTCGAAAAGACCATGTAATTAATAGCTGAGTACATGTTCTGGGTATATCAGAACCGTCTTACTTATTTTTCTGGTTGTTGAAGACTTGGGCAATTTTTGGGAGGAATAACGAAAATAGAACTTTTCTAGGCTGTTCTATCTCTTTTGTGAATTTATGAGTTGCATTTGAATGCATGTTGCATACATGTTTAGTTTCATGTCATTTTTATATGAAAAATGCTTCATGGCATGTGTTTAGCTATTTGTCTCCATGGCTGTATGCATCCCTTCTTTTGAATCTGGTTGTTAAGGGTTACTAAGATTCTAGGATATAGATTTATGTATTGCATGCTTGATCTCTAACTTCCATTCAAGGAGTGGATTAAACTATTTTAGGTTAAGTATGAGGAAGAATGTATGGCAGCAGGGATATTTGTAAGTAGAGATTGCATTCTTGGGTGATGTTTGTAAGGCAAGCACCAATCTAACCCCTTGAAACTTGATTCTCTGTTGAGTTTGTGCAAATCATTCACATGTATACATCTAGTTGACTCCTTGCCCTGAGATAGGTACCGGTCTGCTCTTGTGTTGAGGTTACAATCCAAAATCTTTGTCTTGCATCCAAAACATAAAACACAAATCATTTCAAAACTTCAAACCTGTTAGTTTGTAGGATTAGAAATAGGACCCTTGCATACTCTCACCCTCAACCAGTTAGATATGTCTAAGAACATATCCAAACTTGTGATTTATCATGCAAATCTTGGTCCAAACATGAGAGTATTCTGCCTGTTCTAAAAAGTTAGATCTTTCTGCTATAAGTGAATCAAAGTCAAATCTTTAGTAGTAGGGATACCCCCTTGGTACGGTAGAACTAGAAGTGAAGGGGAGGCAGCTCACGCAACCTCCTATATTTGTTGGCTGAATTTACTTGTGCATTGGAACAGGCAAACCCTTTGCTGATTCAGGAAAAACCCCAATAGGCTCAAAAGGTGTTCGTATGCAGAAGTTATGTGCAGTCAAAGGTTCGGTCAAACAGGTGAATCAAACATTCAAAAAGGTAAAAAATTGATTGTCTTAAATCCAAGCAAAAATGATGCCAAGTCGAATAGGTCATCACCATGATTTCGTCGCCACACATTTCACCTCGATCGAAGCTCGTACGAACAAGATATGGCTAGTCAAAGTTGAGGGTTGACCATGTCGACTAAATAATACAATGATGACATTAGCATTGCTGACATGGCAGACACTGTGGCAGTTGTTGACGTGGTAGGTCCAGAGGTTGACATGTGGTAGATGGGACCATCTGAGTCAACAGATGACGTTGCAGGTCTGAAGATGTGGACCAATATAGCATGATACGTGTCACTAATGGATGAATGAGGTAATGCCATGTGGCCTAATGATTGGGTGCCCTGTGGCACATGTGGCGGTTTGATTGTTAAAAGGTTGGTTTGTCGGGTCAAACCTTGCTATTTGTTCTCTCCACCAATATACCAAGCGGCTTTCTTTGCCACATATACGGGCTTCCTTTCTATTTAAATAATGATAATAGAAATGAAACCCTATAAAAGGGGGTCGGGTGGTTTGAACCCACAGCGGGAAGGAATGATTTAAATGGATCCAAAAGACCTAAAAAATTTGGAGTCTCAGAACATGACGTAATCAACATCATTAGAAAGAGGTCGCTGGCATGATCCTGACGCAATTTGAATGGGCTCAAAAGGTGTTCAGATGCAGAAGTTACGTGAGTCAAAGGTTTGGTCAAATAGGCGAATCATGCATTCAAAAAGATGAAAAATTTATTGTCTCAAATCTAAGCAAAAATGATGCCAAGTCGAAGAGCTCATCACCACGATTCCAACACCACTCGTTTTGCCTTGAACGGAGCTCATATGAGCAAGATATGGCCGGTCAAAGTTGGGGGTTAACCATGCTGACTACATGGTACAATGATGATGTCACTATGTTGACATGGTAGACACAGTGGCAATTGTTAGCATGGCAGGTCTAGATGTTGACACGTGGCAGATGACATCATCTGACTCAACAGATGACGTGGCAGGTCCTAAGATGTGGATCATTCCACCATGACACATGTCACTTACGGATGAATGAGTGAATGCCACATGGCCCAATGATTGCCTTCCACATGGCACATGTGGCAATTTGCTTGTTAAAAGATTGGTTTGTGGGGGTCAAACCCTTGACCTCCAGCTAACTATTTTCACTCTCCACCAATATACCAAGAGGCTTTCATTGCTACATATACATGCCTCCTTTCTATTTAAAGAATGATAATAGAAACAAATCCCTATAAAAGGGGGTCGGGTGGTTGGAACCCCTAGTGGGGAGGAATGATCTAGGTGGATCCCGAAGACCTAAAAATCTTGCAGTCTCAGAATATGATGGAATCAAGATCATTGGAAATAGGTCAGTGACACGATCCTAACGCAACTTGAATGGGCTGAAAAGGAGTTCGTATGTAGAAGTTATATGCAGTCAAAGATTCAGTCAAATAGGGGAATTAGGTGTTCAAAAAGGTGAAAAATTGATTGTCTCAAATCTAAGAAAAAATGATGCCATGTCAAAGAGCTCATCGCCACGATTCTGACGCCGCTCATTTCACCTCGATCAAAGCTCGTATGAGCAAGATATGGCTTGTCAAAGTTGAGGGTTGACCATGCCGACTATATACTACAATGATGACATCAACATGCTGACATGGCATACATAGTGGCAATTGTTGACGTGACAGATCTAGAGTTTGACACGTGATAGATAGCAGCATCTGAGTCAACATATGACGTGGCAGGTCTAAAGATGTGGACCAATCCAGCGTGACACGTGTCATTGACGGACGAATGAGGTAATGCCACGTGGCCCAATGATTGGGTGCCACGTGGCACATGTGACAGTTTGATTGTTAAAAGTTTGGTTTGTGGGGGTCGAACCTCTAACCTCTTGCTTATTTTTTTCACTATCCACCAATATACCAAGCGGCTTTCTTTGCTACATATATGGGCCTCCTTTCTATTTAATGAATGATAATAGAAATGAATCCCTATAAAACGAGGTCATGTGGTTTGAACCCCTAGTGGGGAGAAATGATCTAGGTGGATACAGAAGAACTAAAAAATTAGCAGTCTTAGAACCTAATAGAATCAACATCATTGGAAAGAGGTCACTGACACGATCCTGACACTTCTTGAATAGCCTCAAAAGGAGTTCGTATGCAGAAGTTATGTGCAGTCAAAGGTTTGGTCAAACAGGCGAATTAAGCATTCAAAAAGGTGAAAAATTGATTGTCTAAAATCCAAGCAAAAATAATGCCAAGTTTAAGAGATCGTGGCCACAATACCGACGCCGCTCGTTTTTCCTCAATCAAAGCTCGTATGAGCAAGATATGGCCGATCAAAGTTGAAGGTTGACCATGCTGACTAAACAATACAATGATGACATCAGCATGGTGACATGGCAGGCAAAGTAGCAATTGTTGATGTGGCAGGTCCAGAGGTTGACACATGGTAGATGGCGGCATCTAAGTCAGTAGATGATGTGGCAGGCCTGATGATGTGGACCAATCCAACGCGACACATGTCACTGACGGATGAATGAGGTAATGCCTCGTGGCTCAATGATTAGGTGCCACATCCAACGCATGTGGCAGTTTGATTGTTAAAATATTGGTTTGTGGGGGTCGAACCCTTGACCTCGTGCTTGCTATTTTCACTCTCCACCAATATACCAAGCGACTTTCTTTGCTACATATATGGGCCTCCTTTCTATTTAAAGAATGATAATATAAACGAATCCCTATAAAAGGGGGTTGGGTGGTTTGAACCCACATCGAGAAGGAATGATTTAAATGGATCCAAAAGACCTAAAATTTTTGTAGTCTGAGAACATAACAAAATCAGCATCATTGGAAAGAGGTTGCTGACACGATCCTAATGCAAGTTCAATGGGCTCAAAAGGAGTAAGGTTCGGTCAAACAGGTGAATCAAGGGTTCAAAAAGTTGAAAATTTGATTGTTTGAAATCCAAGTAAAAATGATACTAATTCAAAGAGCTCATTGTCACGATTTTGATGTCGCTCATTTCACCTCGACCAGAGCTCGTACAAGCAAGATATGGCCGATCAAAGTTGAGGGTTGACCATGCTGACTAGACAGTACAATGATGACATCAGCATGCTGATATGGCAGACACAATGGAAGTTTTTGACGTGGTAGGTCTAGATTTTGACATGTGGCAAATTACGACATCTGAGTCAACATATGATGTGGCAGGTTTAAAGATGTGGACCAATCCAACATGACACGTGTCATTGACGGAAGAATGAGGTAATGCGACGTGGCCCAATGATTGGGTGCCACGTGGCACATGTGGCGGTTTGATTGTTAAAAGGTTGATTTATGGGGGTCGAACCCCTGACCTCTTGCTTGTTATTTTCACTCTCCACGAATATATCAGCGGCTTTATTTGCTACATATACGGGCCTCCTTTTTATTTAAAGAATGATAATAGAAACGAATCCCTATAAAAGGGGGTCAGGTGGTTTGAACCCTCAGTGGGGAATAATGACCCAGATGGATATAGAAGAACTAAAATTTTTGTAGTCTCAAAACCTGACGGAATCAACATCATTTCAAAGAGCTCATTGACACGATCCTGGCACAACTTGAATAGGCTCAAAAGGACTTCGTATGCAGCAGTTATGTGTAGTCAAAGGTTCGGTCAAATAAGCAAATCAGGCGTTCAAAAAGGTGAAAAATTTATTGTCCCAAATCCAAGCAAAAATGATGGCAAGTTGAAAAGGTCATCGCCACGATTTCGATGCCGCTTGTTTTTCCTCGTTCAGAGCTCGTACGAGCAAGGTATGGCTAGTCAAAGTTGAGGGTTGACCATGTCGACTAGACAATACAATGATGACATCAGCATGCTGAAATAGCAGACACAGTGGCAGTTGTTGACGTGGTAGGTCCAGAGGTTGATACATGGCAGATAGCAGCATCTAAGTCAATAGATGACGTGGCAGGTCTGAAGATGTGGACCAATCCGGCATGACACGTGTCATTAACGAATGAATGGGGTAATGCCATGTGGCCTAATGATTGGGTGCCATGTGGCACATGTGGCGTTTGGATTCTTAAAAGGTTGGTTTGTGGGGTCAAACCTTGCTATTTTCACTCTCCACCAATATACCAAGCGACTTTCTTTGCTACATATATGGGCTTTGTTTCTATTTAAAGAATGATAATAGAAACGAATCCCTATAAAAGGGGGTCGAGTGGTTTGAACCCCCAGTGGGAAGGAATGATCTATATGGATCTAGAAGACCTAAAAATTTTACAGTCTCAGAACCTGACAAAATTAGTGTCAGTGGAAAGAGGTCACTGGCACGATCTTGATGGAACTTGAACAGGCTAAAAATGAGATAGTATGCAGAAGTTATGTGCAGTCAAAGGTTCGGTCAGATAGGTGAATCATGCGTTCAAAAAGGTGAAAAATTTATTGTCTCAAATCCAAGCAAAAATGATGCCAAGTCGAAGAGCTCGTCGCCACGATTTCCATGCCACTCGTTTCACCTTGATCAAAGCTCGTACAAGCAAGATATGGCCGGTCAAAGTTGAGGGTTGACCATACTAACTAGACATTATACTGATGACGTCATCATGCTGACATGGTAGACACAGTAGCAATTGTTGGCGAGGAAAGTCCAGATGTTGACACATGGCATATGGCGGCATCTGACTCAACAGATGATGTGGCAGGTCTGAAGATGTGGACCAATCCAGCGAGAAACGTGTTACTAACGGAGGAAAAAGAAAATGCCACGTGGCCCAATGATTGGGTGCCACGTTGCACATGTGGTGATTTTCTTGTTAAAAGGATGGTTTGTGGGGGTCGAACCCCTGACCTCCTACTTCCTATTTTCACTCCACCAATATACCAAGCGGCTTTCATTGCTACATATAGGGGCCTCCTTTCTATTTAAAGAATGATACTAAAAACAAATCCCTATAAAAGGGGGTCGGGTGGTTTGACCCCCCAGTGTGGAGGAATGATCTAGGTGGATCCAGAAGACCTAAAAATTTTGCAGTCTCAGAACCTAACGGAATCAACATCACTGGAAAGAAGTCATTGACACGATTATAATGCAACTTGAATGGCCTCAAAAGAAGTTCATATCCAGAAGTTATGTGCAGTCAAAGGTTTGATCAAACAGGTGAATCAGGTGTTTGAAAAGGTAAAAAATTGATTGTCTCAAATCCAAGAAAAAATGATGCCAAGTCGAAGAGCTCGTCACTAAGATTTTGATGCCGCTCGTTTCACCTCGATCAGAGCTCGTACGAACAAGATATGGCTGGTCAAAGTTGAGGGTTGACCATGTCGACTAGAGAGTACAATGATGATGTCAACATGCTAACATGGCAGACACAGTGGCAGTTGTTGACGTGGCATATCCAGAGTTTGACATGTGGCAGATGGCAGCATCTGAGTCAGCAGATGATGCGGTAGGTCTGAAGATATGGACCAATCCAGTGTGACACATGTCACTGATGGATGAATGAGGTAATTCCACGTGGCCTAATGATTGGGTGCCATGTGGCACATGTGGCAATTTGATTGTTAAAAGGTTGGTTTATGGGGGTCGAACCCTTGACCTCCTGCTTGCTTTTTTCACTCTCCACCAATATATCAAGCAGCTTTTTTTGCTACATATACGGCCCTCCTTTCTATTTAATGAATGATAATAAAAACAAATCCCTAGAAAAGGGGGTTGGGTGGTTTGAACCCCCAGTGGGGAGGAATGATCTAAGTGGATACAAAAGAACTAAAATTTTTGCAGTCTTAGAACCTAACAGAATCAACATCGTTGGAAAGATGGGGACCAATCCAGCGTGACATGTGTCACTGACGGAAGAATGAGGTAATGCCATGTGGCCCAATGATTGGGTGCCATGCGGCACATGTGGTGATTTAATTGTTAAAAGGTTGGTTTGTGGGGGTTGAACCCTTGACCTCCTGCTTGCTATTTTCACTCTCCACCAATATACCTAGCGGCTTTCTTTGCTACATATATGGGCCTCCTTTCTATTTAAAGAATGATAATAGAAATGAATCCCTATAAAAGGGGGTTGGATGGTTTGAACCCCAGTGGAGAATAATGATCTAGATGGATACAAAACAACTAAAAATTTTGTAGTCTCATAACCTAATGGAATCAACGTCATTGGAAAGAGGTCCCTGACACGATCCTGACGCAACTTGAATGGGCTCAAAAAGTGGTTGTATGCAGAAGTTATGTGCAGTCAAAGGTTCGGTCAAACGAGTGAATCAGACATTCAAAAAGGTGAAAATTGATTATCTCAAATCCAAGCAAAAATGATGCCAAGTTGAAGAGGTCGTCGCCACTCATTTCACCTTGATCAGAGGTTGTACGAACAAGATATGGCCGGTCAAAGTTGAGGGTTGACCATGTTGACTAAATAGTACAATGATGACATTAGCATTGCTGACATGGCAGACACTATGGCAGTTGTTGATGTGGTAGGTCCATAGGTTGACATGTGGTAGATGGCGGCATCTGAGTTAGCAGATGACATGGCGGGTCTGAAGATGTGGACCAATATAGCGTGATACATGTCACTGACGGACGGATGAGGTAATGCCATGTGGCCTAATGATTCGCTGCCCCGTGGTACATGTGGCGGTTTGATTGTTAAAACGTTGGTTTGTGGGGTCAAACCTTACTATTTTCGCTCTCCACCAATATACGAAGCAGCTTTCTTTGCCACATATACGGGCTTCCTTTCTATTTAAACAATGATAATAGAAACGAATCCCTATAAAAGGGGGTTAGGTGGTTTGAACCCATAGCGGGAAGGAACGATTTAAATGGATCTAAAAGACCTAAAAAATTTGGAGTCTTAGAACTTGACATAATCAGCGTCATTGGAAAGAGGTCGCTATCACGACCCTGATGCAACTTGAATGGGCTCAAAAGGTGTTCGGATGCAGAAGTTACGTGCAGTCAAAGGTTTGGTCAAATTGGTGAATCATGCATTCAAAAAGATAAAAAATTTATTGTCTCAAATCTAAGCAAAAATGATGCCAAGTCCAAGAGCTCATCGCCATTATTCTGACGCCGCTCGTTTCGCCTTGAACGGAGCTCCTACGAGCAAGATATGGCCGGTCAAAGTTGAGGTTGACCATGCCGACTACATGATACAATGATGACGTCACTATGTTGACATGGCAGACATAGTGGCAGTTGTTGACGTGACAGGTCCAGAGGTTGACACATGGCACATGGCGGCATCTGACTCAATAGATGACATGGTAGGTTGAAGAGCTCGTCGTCATGATTTCGACGTTGCTCATTTCGCCTCGATCGGAGCTCATACAAGCAAGATATGGCCGGTCAAAGTTGAGGGTTGACCATGCTAACTAGATAGTACAATGATGACATTAGCATGCTGACATGATAGACACATTGACAGTTGTTGACGTGGCAAGTCCAGAGTTTGACACGTGGCAGATGGAGGCATCTGAGTCAACAGATGACGTGGCAGGTCTAAAGATGTGGACCAATCTAGCGTGACACATGTCATTGATGGAAGAATGGGGTAATGCCACGTGACCCAATGATTGGAAGCCATGTGGCACATGTGGCGGTTTGATTGTTAAAAGGTTAGTTTGTGGGGGTCGAACCCCTGACCTTCTGCTTGCTATTTTTACTCTCCACCAATATACAAAGCAACTTTCTTTGATACATATACGAGCCTCCTTTCTATTTAAAGAATGATAATAGAAACAAATCCCTATAAAAAGGGGTCGGGTGGTTTGAACCCCTAGTGGGGAATAATGATCCAGGTGGATACAGAAAAACTTAAAATTTTGAAGTCTCAGAACCTGACGAAATCAGCATGATTGGAAAGAGGTCACTGACACGATCCTAAAACAATTTGAATGGGCTCAAAAGAAGTTCATATGTAGAAGTTATGTGTGTTAAGGGAAAATTGGTGTATCCATGAATAATCAATATATCAATATCAATAATACCCAAAACTCAACGAAAAGGGAAATAATCAAAATCAAACAAACAAAGCTAAAAACCTTTGCAAACCGCAATACTTCATAGCTTCTGTTGATTACCTATTTCAATCAATCTTGCATGTACGAATAAGGCCCTCAGAGAGTGCACTTCCTTGCTATTCCAAGATTGTCAATGGAGAATGGCCATGATTGTGCTTTTGTAATGAAGATGAGCTTCACAACAATGGTAGTGATATGGTAACAAGTTGATCGCAAGCAAAAGGAATGATGTGGGTGCCAAAGACGCGTTGTAATTCCTGCAGAATAATAATATTAATAGCTTGGATGAATGAAATGGAAGAACAGGTTTGAATTTATAGACTTGAGAGGAAGAAGATCAACAGTTGAGAAGAAATAAGAAGATCAATGGTATGGAACGGTTGAGGAATGTACATCAATAGGAAGAAGACATGTGTCTCGCTATATTTTGCATGAGAGGAATTAATAAATTAGAAGAGTTACCTGAAGAAATTAAATCAATTAAAAGAATAGAGCAATCAATTAAGAGAGTAGAACTAGAGAATAGAAATTGCATGAGGATGAGAAGATATTTTAACTCAATTAAATATTTAGAATATTCAATTGCATGTGCACAAGGATTTGAATTATATTTAGAGACAACTCAATTTAGAAGAAATGGACAATTTAAATAAATATTTGATTTATTTAAATTTAGAGAAGATATTATTGGAAGAAACAATTAAATAATTGATATTATTTAATTTAGAATGAATTTGGAAGAACTAATTAAATAATTAGTATTATTTAATTTGTTAGAGAAATTTAGAAGAATTTTAAGGATTTTAATTAAATAAATGATTTTTATTTAATTATTGGAAGATTATGGATCAAAAAAATAAATTTGCTTACTTATTTATTGATAGAGGAATTTGGCTTAAATAAATATTAAGAATATTTATTTGGACAGTGTCGTGTCATTTTTAGGCGTATACGTTTTGCCCCTTTTTGATGCAATGCAGTTTATAGCATTGCGTCAAATAATAAGAATTCTAATAATGATACATGCCCCAGTTTGCCCCTAGTACAGGTTACAACGATATGATGCCTCCTTGGGAGATTGGACAGGAAGAAGGCAAAAGGACTCGAAACGGATGATCTCATGATGAAGAAGAGAAAAACTAGGTTAGGTTTGAAGAAAACAGGATGCGTTTTGGAGAAACGGGAAGAAATAGGCTAGGGAAGTAGTCATAGTCACCACATAGCCAGTTAGGGTTTCATTTTCTATATATAGGAGCTAGGTCTACAAGACAAGTCATTTGCACACTTGGCTTTAGTTGATTTGTCTTAGAGAGCTTAGGAGAGAATAGGAGTATAGAGCAATCGGGATTGAGATAGATATTCCGCGCGAGGAGCACCACTTTGAGAGAGTTCGTTGATTCGATCAGCCAACTGAGGCAGGACCACTGGTATGTATCTCGAAAAACTTCACCTAGGGTCATTTATTAGTGCAATAAATGCTAGGGAAAGTTAGCCTAGATAAATGCACAAGAAGGCAGTTCAACGCACATGACATGCGGAACTGCACATTTGTAATCCTGCGGCGCATTTAATCTATAAAACTGCACATGCATGTTATAAGTCAGTGCATGCATGATGTCTTTCGGCGCATGTGATTAGGTTGCGCAAATACAAGGTATAGCTGCACTTTTGATATGGATCGGCGCATTTAAGAAATGATGTTGTGCATCTGTCAGAAGTGGCGCATTTGTTGAGAAATTGTAAATGTACCTTCTGGTTCAGTGCATATGCAGAGGATAGTCAGTTTACTTAACAAAATTGACTCGATTGGCATCTTGCCTGATGCATCATTTGATAAGCCATCTCTAAGATTGCAAGAATCTAGTCAAGAGATGTCATATGCTGCTTTGATCAATTTGATATGCTAAGCTAGTTGATATGATTCTTTAGATATGGTAAGTAGGTTTTTGGTAGATTTAGGTTGACGCATTACCTTGCGTGATTGCAGGAGGACATTTGAGATACACTTATGTTGAGGGAGCAGTTTCCTCTACCGATGTTGCAGCGCTACATGCTCATAGAGATAGATCGAGAGGCTCTCGGTGCTATGGGCCTTGATTATGTTTGCTTCATGCCTGAGGTTCGTGTGAACCTCAGTTTGCTGACTACAGCAGTGGAGAGATTCCATAGCGAGGATGGGACTTTTCACTTTTTGACTGGCGAGATGATAGTTACTCTTGAGGATGTCTACAGGATTTTGCACTTGCCGATATAGGGTGAGCTTGTAGAGTATGATCCTCAACGGGATGCAGGACTTGCAAAGTGTAGGCAGGTATTTGATGACCTCGAGTTAGATTGTCAGGTTATCTCCTGGCAGGATATATATGATTATTATGACTACTTCCCTGGTATAGTGGTAGGTTTGATCAGAGGCGTTGTATGCCCTGATAGGAGATCACACGGGTTCCCGATTGGATGGGGATGAATTATGGAGCGAATGGTTACAGAGGGCACCTATTATGCATGGGGTGTCTTTGTCTTGGCACACCTATGCCATGATATGCATCAAGTGGTATACCACAGGGGTGCCAGTCTATCGACATGTGTCTCACTGCTGCAGTTTTGGCTATGGGAGCATATTGCGATCACTCGGACGATATGCGTCTTTTCGAGACATAGGGGTGAGCTCTATAGTTATGGATATGCAGGAGTTATTTCCCAGCACAAGTTGGGAAAGCTAGAGTACTGGAGACACGTGCTGGACAATGTAGATAGAGTTTTCTGGTGCCCATATCTAGATTGTGAGCCATGGGAGGACAAGGCTGATGAGATGCCCTACTGCTTTTAGACTCAGTGGTTGATTGGCAGGACTCGGTTCATATTAGAGAGATAAATTGTTAGCCGGGTTCAGAGATAGTTCAGGAGGATACAGGGTCAACCACAGGGGTAGGCACTATTTGCACGTACACATGCAGAATGGTTCAGATGGGGCCCGGCTACATCATACGAGGAGGCATTGGCAGAGTTTCGGTAGACTCCATATGTTGCTTGGCCTATGAGGAGAGAGGTGATAGATGCAGGGATGGCTCTGGATTATGAGGAGTGGTTTGCAGCTTAGCCTTTTCTGAGGTACTCAAAGCCCAGAGAGTTGGTTCCTCATATAGACGAGGAGGATTTAGATGACGAGGATGGGGCTGACGAGAGGAGGAGGAGATGGAGGAGGGGTAGAGGTGGACGGGGAGATGGAGGTGATGGGGGAGATGGGGGAGGTGGAGGAGGTGGTGGAGGAGGTAGACAGAGGCAAAGACAAAGGAGAGTTGGGGAGGGATCCTCCCAACAGTAGCAGGTGGTGCAACTACAAGTTGTACAATAGGCTCCGATGCTACCACTAGAGTAGGTGGCCCAGCAGAGACAGATGCCGCCACCATAGCAGGCGGTGCAACAGCATGTACCCAAGTAGTAGGTGTAGGGATAGGGATAGGTTCCTTAGGCTCCCCAACCTGACTAGCAGCAGCAAGCCATTATGATGCTACAAGGTCAGATTAGGCAACTCCGGGCACAGCTTAGGATGGTCGAGTTTTGACGAGAGGTAGACATAGGCATCATCTCGGGGCTCACTAGAGAGAGAGATGTAGCAGAGGTGAGGGTACAAGCCCTGAGATAGGAGAGAGACAAAGTTGTGGTAGCCTTGGGCACAGATGGGGCCACAACATTTTTGGTGACACAGGTACAGCAGGCACAGGCACAACTTGCACAGGTTTAGGTAGAGCTATTGAGGGCATAGGCCCAAACTCAGTACTACAGGGGTCTTTATCATGAGGTCATGTCAGCAGACCAGATGGCACCTAGCTTTAGGAGCCAGTCAGTGGTGGGCACCTCCCAGAGAGCAGATGGATCACGGTCAGGAGGGTCAGTGATGGGCCCACAACAGTCTGAGGCTAGTAGAGGAGGGGATATTGCAGGGAGTAGTGGCTCATGATAGCAGGGCTAGCCTACAGTTGCACCTGTACCAAATTTTGGCATTTATGTACATATTTTTTGATGGCTCAGATAGCCTGACATGTATATGTATCACCTTTCACTCTTGAGGGATGTATCATTATTTTTGAGATGTATATACTGTATATGATTTGACTCAGGGGTGGATCTTTGATATTTGTACATTTGGACATGTTTTATTTGATATTTATATGATGATGTAGCTATTAATGATCTCTATATGCAGTTGATTATACTATGTGTTATGGATGCATTTCTTTTGTATGATGGTACACATGTGATGCATGCTTTGATTATGTCTATGTGATGTTATCTAATGCAGACTTAGATGTTTATGACACTATGATGCTTTATGAGATATGCTTCTAGGACTCTTTGATATGATTATGATATAATGCAGACTTTGGATGATTCTGGTATGCTCCTAATGTGTAAATGCAAACGATATCTATATGATTATGCAGTTTATGTGATGTACTTGCCTATGTTTTTGATTATTTCTATGGGTATTAAGTTATGTATGATGCAAATGTATATGGATGATCTAATGCAATTATTATGTATGGAAATGATTTAATCATGTTAATGACTATCTCATGTGATGTGATATGCAAACTATGTTATGTTTTTGTTATATCCAAATGTACTCAATCAACATAGAGATGACACAATGATAGACAGAAGATTGATTGAACACTAATTTGGTAAAAAACTCACAAGCCTTTATTGCCTGGGATATGGATGCTTTTATGGATGTATAATGGATGTGAATGGTGTTTTCTTTTGACATCTTCATGGTGCAAGTATTTTGAAGTACCTATTTGATCATTGGGTGATTTTTTTGGTATTTTTTCTAAATATTGTAAGTTAATACAAGCATCTAGGTATAATTGAACTGAGATGACCTGAGTATTGCTTACATAGATTTTGATTTAGCAAACTAATACAAGCATCAAGGTATAATTGAACCGAGATGACCTGAGTATTTCTTGCATATCAACAGACAAGGGTTGCCCCCGTTCATGTTAGACCTCTGATGTCCTCAATGATACAAGGCGTCACATTACTAAAGTTTAATCAACAAACAACAAACAAAGAAAATAATTATGCCCCCATCATAGCATCTCTAGCTTTTGGCATCCTTGAGTAGCATAGAAAGACATGATAACAAAAATCAAGACGTTGTAACCCAACCTGATCACAACCACAAAATATTTTTGCATTTAGATGTGTTTGTTTCTTGCCATAATTTAGGTAAAATCATTTAGAGTGCTTTAGGTACTTGTTTGCTTTGCTTTGGATAGGTTGAGGTCTTGTGTCAAAATTTCTGCCTTGGAAGCGGGTTTTGCTTGTGTTTACTTGCCTTACAAAAGGCTCCACAATCTTTATTGGTGAGACGGACCTTAAGGGACTGACCTAGTGGCTCGGGGGCTCATTGCTAAATAGCCTTGCCTACATGACGATGCAGAGGCAACATAGTTTGGGGTAAACCCTAATGGACCTAAGACCTAGGCGATAGAAAGTGGCGCAGACCCAGATAGATAGAAGGACCAGATATGGCATGGATGGGAAAGTGGAGCCTCAGGAGTGCATTGGAAAAAAATGGCCTTGCCTACGTGATGATGCAGAGGCAACATAGTTCATGGACTTGGACCATGTGGACACTGACAATAGGCACTACACTAGGTTGACACTGTGGATAGGATTCTGGATAGGACCTTGGTTGACAAGGTAACAAAAGAGATAGAGTATCAAACCATGATAGATTACCATTAGGTTTTTATTATGGAACATATATGGATCGAATGGGACACAATGGTAGGAAGAATAGGCACGAGGTGATTGGTTTCCCAAAGATGGAGGAAGCGGATTATCACAAGTAATGTCTGTTTACCAGTTTTCACCACTTACTTTTATTTGCATGAAAGATAAAAGTATACATGACCACTATTTGCCAAGTTTTCGCCATGATACTTATCCAAGGCACCTATTTGCCAGGTTTTCACCAAAGGATGATTTTTTTGTTATTTTTTTCATTTTTTTGATTTTTGTATATTTTTCTAATTTTTTGATTTTTTTTTTGTATTTTATGCCCCCCTTACATTGGGGTTCTCTTAGGTATAGAACTAGTGAAGATGCATACTGTTGATCGGGTCGTCAAACAGCTCACCTTTTGATGTTTCCAACTGATATGCCCCCGATCTATAGGCATCAACGATCACATAAGGCCCGAGCCAGTTGGGTTCAAACTTGCCTTTCTTTTCTCGATCCTGTTGATTGCAGGGATTTTCCTTAAGTACCAGGTCTCCAACCTTAAAGACTCTTGGATGAACTCTATGGTTGTAGCTTCGTGACATCATTTGTTGATATGCCTTAAGATGATTGAAGGCCTTCTGTCTCTTTTCCTCTAGTAGCTCTAGCTCTTGTAATCTAGAAACTCTGTATTCTTCGTCAGTTATGAGACCTTTTAATCAGACCCTTAGAGATGATAACTTGACCTCGATGGGCAAAATGGCTTCTAATCCATAGATAAGGGTGTAAGGGATAGCACCTGTGGGAGTGCGTATACTAGTTCGATAGGCCCACAGAGCGGGATTGAGATGGATGTGCCAATCACGACCAGCATCATTGGTTGTCTTCTTGAGGAGTTTCAAGATTATTTTATTGGATGCTTTTGCTTGGTCATTACCTTGGGGGTAATAGGGTGTGGAGAAATGGTGTTGGATTTTGAATCTAATACATAGCTCTTGTACATCCTGGTTCTTAAAAGGTCTTCCATTATCCATGATAATGGATGAGGGAATTCCATATCTGCAGATGAGGTAATTGAGGATGAATGAGGAAATCTATTTACCTGTGACGGTGGTGAGGGGAATGGCTTCAATCCACTTGGTAAAGTATTCCGTAGCTGTTATTATGAACTTGTGGCTGTTGGATGAGGGCGGGTGGATCTTGCCCACAAGGTCGAGTCCCCATTGACAAAAGGGCCAAGGTGTTGTTAAAGGTCTCAACTCTTGAGCTGGTGCATGTATTAGTTTTCCATGTATCTAGCACTACTTGTACTTCTTCACAAACTGATATGAATCTATTTCCATGGTCGGCCAATAATAACCCAAATGCATGAGTTTCTTAGCTAACGAAGGACCGCTAGAGTGTGTTCCACAAATTCCTTCGTGTACGTCTTGTAAGGTGGTATGGGATTCTTCTCATTCTAAACAATGGAGTAAAGTACCATCCAGACCACGTCGATATAGGGTGTCATCAATAATGGTATAACGAGAGGTTTGGCGGGTGAAGGTTTGATGTTGGTTTGAAGACAAGTCAGGTGGGAGGGTGTTATCCTTAAGGTAAGTGTAAATTTTACCATACCAAAGTGAATCAGATCCGACCAATAGGCATATGGAGTGTGTTTTAGGAAGATCATAACCTAGTTGCTGAATTGACTCCACCAAGAACTCGTACCGTGACTCATTCTCTAGGATCTCGAGGAGTGAGGCAATGGTTGTCATGGCATCTGCTACTTTGTTTTCAATACAAGGTATCTGCTCAAAGGAGATGATCACAAAGTACTCTTTAAAGTCATCAACCATGCACTTGTATGGGACAAGCTTCTCATCCTTGGTTTGGTAGTCGTCGTTGACTTGATTGATTACCAGCTGGGAGTCGCTATAGACATGTAGCTCTTTGATTTTCCATTTTGTTGCCATTTTGAGACCAATGACCAAGGCCTCATATTATGCCATATTGTTTGTGCATGGGAATAACAGATGATAAGACTTAGGTATGGTGTCATCGTGAGGAGTGACCAACAAGATTCCTGCCCCCAATCCATGGTTTGTGTAGGATCCATCAAAGTAGAGCTTCCATAAGTGTGTTGTGATATTGAATAGGATTCATCTGGAAACTCAAATGTCATTGGTGTGGTATCCTATAATGGTGCTTCTGCTAACTGATCAGCAATGATTTGTCCTTTGATAGCCTTTGTCTACATACTCAATGTCATATTCACTTAGGAGCATTACCCACTTGGCTAGGCAACCTGTTAGAGCTGCTTTGCTTAATAGTTACTTCAGTGGATCTATTTTTGCAATAATCTTGACTGGATGTGCTAGCATGTAATATCATAGTTTTTGGGAAGCAAAAACCATAGCAAGACATGATCTTTCTATTTGAGAGTATTGCAGTTCATAGCCCACCAATGTGTGACTGATGTAGTAGGTAGCTCTTTCTTTACCTTCGTAATCTTGTTGTACTAGAAGGACCCCAAGAGCCGTTGGCGTATCAGATATGTAAAGTAACAGTGGTTTTCCTTGGATAGGAGGCATCAAGATAGGTGGGTTCATAAGATATTCCTTTAGTTTGCCAAATGCTTCTTCACATTTCTCATCCCACCTAAATGGAATGTTCTTATGTAGGAGATGACTGAAAGGTTAGCACTTGTCTGGCAGTTGTGATATGAACTGACAGATTGCTTGTAACTTGCCCTGTAAAGACCGCAGTTGAGTAATATTCTTTGGCGGTGGCATTTCCATGATGGCCTTGACTTTGGTAGGATCCACCTCAATCCCATTTGCTGATACAATGAAGCCTAAGAGCTTGCCCGAGGTGACTCCAAACACACATTTCTTTGGGTTCAACCTAACTTTGAATTGTTCTAGTCTCTAAAGACCTTAACTAGCACATCCAGGTGTGATTCTCTTGTGAGTGACTTTGCAAGGATATCATCTACATAGTCCTCCATTGTGACATGCATCATATCATGGAAGATAGTGGTCATAGCACATTGATATGTGGCTCCTGCATTCTTTAGCCCAAATGGCATGCCATTCTAGCAGAAATGCCCCATGGACAAGTGAAAGCTATCTTATGTTGGTCTTCTGGTGCTATCCTAATTTGATTGTATCCATAGAAGCCAACCATGAGAGATAACATGGTATGCCCTGCTGTTAAGTCGACTATGATATCTATATTTGGCAACGGAAAGTCATCCTTGTGGCAAGCTTTATTTAGATCTCAGAAATCATTGCATAATCTAACTCAGCCATCAAGTTTGGATACTGGCACTATGTTGGAGACCCACTCTGGATAGTCTATAGCCCTGATGAACCCTACATCCAGTAGTTTCTTGAGTTCTTATTTCACTAGTAGTACCATGTGTGGATGCATCTTTCTAAGCTTCTGTTTGACTGGTTTCACTCCCGGATCTAGTGGAAGATGATGTAGAATCATATATGGATCCAATCCTGGCATATCTGCATATGACCAAGCCAATTTGTCTTGCTTTTTCTTGAATAATGGTACAAACTTGGTCTTTTCTGGTGGAGTTAGAGACTTAGCAAAATGGATGATCATAGGCTGTCCTCTGTTCCAATGTCAACAGATTCTGTAGGTTCCACAACAATCTGAGACTTCTCCTAGTGCATCTCATCGGGGAGAGTGTCAAGCCTTCCATCATCAGGTACCACAGTTGGGTTTTCACCATCGGATGAGTCCTTTCTTTTTACTATTTTGGGATCTGATATTACCGAGGAGCGGTTTTCACCATCAGATCCAGTTTTTATTTTGATATTCTTGCGACTGGAAGGCTTGGCACCCTCTCTGAAATAACCCACGGTATTAAGTTCAATGGAAAAGCTAGCTTTATGATCTCCTGTAGGTAGGTGGTCCCTAAGTTCCATGTAGTCAATGTAGGCATCATCGTTTTGGAACATGTCTAGTTGTGGGATTCCTTGTAGATCCTAGTCGATAAGTTTAGGATGCACAAGGGGGAGGGGGTCGGAGGATAGATCTAATTCATTGATAGTTTGAATGGATATGTGAACAGTACTGATAGGGATAGGGTCTGGGATGGTACTTTCCTCCAAATTTTTTATTGCGATAGAACTCAAACCTTCCTTGAAAGTCATATTCTTAGGAATTGGTAAATCACACTCTATCAGTCTATGTGTTAGCGTTTGTCCCTCATGGTAGGGGCTATAAGTTTGAATGGTATCAATTTCCTTGTCATCATAGGAGTGCTATGTTAGCTCATCCCACTCATATTCATTGGAATTTGTGTCACTGTCTTCTTGAAGGTTATGGATCATTTCCACAAGACAAACATTTGCTTTAGCTTTGCCCTTGTCCTTTTATCCTAGACCATTTGTATTTCTTGCTAATGAAGATGAAGAAGGTTGAATGGGTTCTATTATTCCTTCTTTTATTAGGCCAATGGGACCTTGTCCTTCATAACCCATTATGTGTAAGATAGACTCATCTCACCCATAGATTTCTGTTGGGAGTTTAGGTGGCTCTTGTTGTGTGTTCTCTTCTTCTTCTGTGTAGATCCATTGTAAGATATCTCTTTCCTATGTTTCATCTGATAGGGTCCCTCATTTTACAAAGGGAGTTGTAGGAGGTGCAGGAGGAGTAGACGGCTTTGGGAAGTATTTGGGTTGCCCAAAGGATCTAGGAGATAGAGGCATTTTGGCTAGGTTGAGGCTATGCTCAATGGAATATTCCCCTACTCCTGTTTCTTTGATTGCAATTTTCTACTCTTTGGGCTTGGATGAGGAAGCTTTAGAGGTAGAATCATGTTGTGGGGTAGGGGACGTAGATGCTCTATTGTTGGGTATGATGTAATCAGGTTTTGAGGGACAGAGTTGCAATGCTGAAAAGGGTCAGGATCACCTTGGATGGTGACTTGTTTGCCGTTATGAGGGAATTTTATGCATTGGTGGTAGATAGAAGGCACAACTTTCATGGCATGAATCCATGGTCTACCTAGGAGAATGTTATAGGCTAGCTCCCTGTCTAGGACTTGGCAAACAACATCCTTTATCACCGGTCCCACCTGTATTGGTAACACCACTGTTCCTTTAGTTGTTCTTTCCTCTTCATCATAGGCTTTAATAGTGATCTTTTTCTTTGGATCCACCGCATTTTCAGAGAACCCCAATGTAAGGACTAGCTTGAGCGTGCAAATATTTAAACCGACTCCTCCATCAATGAGAACCCTTTTGATACGGTGTTTGTGGATGAAAGTGACGATATGAAAGGGGGTGTTATGAGGTTGAGACACTAAGAGGTCATCCTATTTGGTGAATGATATGGTACTAGAAGAGGTCAGATTTCCTACCATAGCTTGAAACTTCTCCTGGGCCAAGTTTGTGGGCATAGTCATTTCCACTAGGGCCTTATTGAGAATCTCTTTATGGGAAGGAGACAGATGCAACAACTCTAAGATAGATATGTGGGCAAGAGTCTTCTGAAGTTGGTCTATGACACTATATTGATGGGAGTTAGATTAAGAAGGTGACGACCTTGGAGGGAGTGTGTTTAACGTGACCTAACCACTGTGGGTGATGATGCTGCAATCAGTTTGGTTGGGTCCTAAGTGTTGGTCAGGCATGACCACATTGATTTGTGGGATGTGCTCTGATATGCAATTGATAGTGTAGTCAAACACGCTCGCATAGTTATCATTACTTTCCCGTTATGCTGATTTTGCCTATTGCGGTTGTTATTGTTGCTGTCGTTGTTGTTGTTGTATGACCTGTCGTGGTTGAGAAGCAGATCCTTGTATGCCACATACCTCTCGTTAGAGGTATTTTGTTGAGTACCTACTTGATTTTGGTCAAGTATGTCTTGAATGACATGTTTGAGACAGATACAATTGTTGGTCATATGATCTCTTCCTCTATGATACTCGCAGAAATTAGTGTCTTTCCAATAGTGAGGTTTTATTTGAGGTTCATAGTTGCTAGTTGGTGGAAGAGTGATCTCATTGTTGGCTAATAGCTTTCTTAATACAGACTCTTGGGACTCTCCAAGTGGTGTGAATGTTTGCCTAGGGTTGGAGTTGAACCACGGCTTTGACTCCCAAGAGAATGTTTTGTTGGGCGTACCATTGCTTGCCTCTCCTTTGAGAGTGAAGATTGGTTATTGTTTGGGAGCTGCCACTTTGGCATCAACCACTCCATCATTGACAACATTTTTATTCTTTGTCCAAAATTTTGACTTTTCTGTAGTGTAGTTAGAGTTAGGAGTGTCCTCGTATAACTTTATTTGCCCCTTGGCGATCATAGCTTTCTTGATAAATAATCCCATCTCAATGACCTTCAAAAATGAGGTAGGGCATTGAATTTGGATTTGGTAGCTTAGATCGGAGTTAAGGTTATGGACAAACATCTCAGTCAGTTGCTTCTCAGGTATGTCATATAAGCATTTGCTCACAAGTTGTCTCCACCTTTGTAAGAAGGATGTGAAGGATTCGCCACTTTTTGCTTTGTATTGCATAGGTCAAGCATGGAGACTTCGTGTTCAATGTTATACGAGAAGTGTGTGACGAACTTGTTTACTAACTCATCAAAAGTTGTGATACCTGACGAAAGTCATGAGAACCACTCCATGGCTTGGCTACCTAGAGATCTAGGGAATAGTCTCATTAAGAAAGTTTCATTGTGAGCTACTTCCATGCACTTGACATTAAATTCTCTAATGTGATCTCTTGGGTCTCCTTTCCCTTTGTACTTGTCAAAATTAGGAACTTTGAATCGAAAGGGGAAGGGCACCATGTTCAAACTTTTGTCAAAGGGATATGGTGGAATGTCTTCCAAGGAGTAAGTTTTAGTGCTCATTCCTATTTTAAGGTTTGTCATTTGTTGTGTTAGACCCTCAATTTGTTTCCTCATTTCTTCCTTAGGTATGTTCGAGTTGATGACTTTCTTTCCTTTGTCCTCACCGGTGTGGTTTCCAGGAGTTTCCTCCATGGTCTCTTTTAGTTTGTTGAGATCAAAGTCAATGGGGAGTTTAAGCCCTAGATTTGCAAGATAAATGAAGTACTGATGAGGGTCCTCAGGGAGCAATTTTTCTAGCAAGCGTTGAAATTTTTGATCTTGGAGGGTTCCTTGGTACTCTTCATGAGAGATTTCCTCATCACTATCGTGAGGGGTGACAATGCGGTTGGATGATCCAACCATTTCAAGCTGCTTTTTGTATTGAGATCTAGTTAAAACCATGCAAGGCGACGTGGGAAGCCGTGGGATGAAACTAGAGACTTTGGCAAGGTGCTGGCGAAGATTGTTGAGAAGAGGATACTTGTGATGAGATTTGAACAAGGGACTCTTTTGATCAATGACTTCAAGTAAGATGGCCAACACAAGTACTTGATTTCTATTTACTGTGTAGAGACTAGTCATGTACAAAGACTACTAGCGAAGTTCTATGACTTACTAAGGTTACTTGAATCTGAAATGATCTGAAAAAGGTCTTGCGCTAATATGATATAGAATAATTTAACTTTTCTCTAGGGAGACCTGGTAGAAGGTGGATGAGATGACCGATGAAAGAGAGGGTTTGATGCGAAACGAATGGGAAAGTGACTACAAGGGAAAATCTGATCTCAGAATTTGGAACTAGGCTGAAATGGGTATCCAGAAACATGAACAATTTTTTCTCCAAATGTGTGGAAATACTCATTGTCATGGATGCGCAAAAATAGATGTGTAGTAGAATAAGATATAAGCACAGAAAGTTGACACAAATGCGCAGTACTGTAAAAAGTAGATTAGAAATTTACATCAAAATTATCTAAGTTAAGTCAGCCTAGATCTTCCAGTCGGCCTTGACAATAAACGTAAAGCCTAAATTTGATGGTGGTCATCCAATTCAAAGTGCATTAAGTCTCTTGGTCAGCCCAAATGGAAAAGATGAAGGTCATCCATTAGGTGATAAAAGCAGAGGAAGTTGGTACAAATGCGCAGCAGGTCGGTTTAAATGTGCAGCTCTACAGAACAAATGCGCAGCTCTAGTTTTTCTGATTGTTTTTACAATATTTGACATGTTTTTCTATTTTTTTTGGGTTTCTTGGTTACAAGATGGTCTTTTTGATCTAATTTTCTTAATTATGGCAAGAAGACAGAACAAACACAAAGAATGTTTTCATGGTTTTTAAAAATTTTTAAAATTTTTTTTGGACTCTTTTTGACTTGAAAAGAAAGTACAAATCCTAGGTTGGAAAAGATAATATTTGTTGGATCCCCTAGCTATGCATATTCAAAATGGATAGCTTCATGATCTTGATAGCACCAGCTCCTCTCCATGACACACACTTCTCACGCATACCAAGATCTGAGTTTCCCAAGGCTCGTACCCCCACTGAACCTTAGGATTGTCTCTTGCCATCTCTACTAAGAACCACATGAATCAGGGCAGCTTCAAAGGTCCCACTTTTTGCACCAACAAATAGAAGGAATTTGGTATACTAAAACAAGGATGACTAGTAAGTGTAACCGTTCAAGTGGTTATACATGCGGCAGCACTACTCTCCGTTATGGAGTCTCCCAGCCTGCAAGGGTTGCGCCTTGGAGGGTTTTGGGGGAGGTTGGCTATTGGATAACACAACTTCACTTGTTGTTTGAAGCTTTCACTCCAAACATAATTTATTTATAGTGGCTTGGTAGAGCTTGGCTTTAGCTTGATACCACTTAAGGTTGTTCCCCAAGAATGGATGGGTATCCAAGGGCAGGCCTCTCTAAAGGTAAAACACATTTGAAAATGATAGGTCTGGCATTTTGGTCACCCAAGATAGGGGAGAGCATAGGCCTAGTATCATTCCCAAAAATAAGAAAGACAGTGGTTCTTTTCCCCTAATTAAAATGAAAAAGACTATATGAGCTAGCTACTTGGGCACACACGCAAGTTGTTAACTTTGAAAGCAAGATAGCAATGGGTCAATTTTATCCTCCTAGCATTTGGACTAGATTCAAGTTGTTGATGCAACAAGATTCAAGTTACTCCTTTCCTAGTTAGATCTAGATGTGAATTTGCATGAACATTCAATTACTATCCTTTAGAAAAGATGATGTGTTAACAATGTAACTGAATGACTAAACCAACTTCTTAATCCTGCAAGTAGATGAGAGAATATTCCTACAAAAAATGTGTAAGTGTTAGCCAAAACCATAAGAAATACCCTAAAAACCACTGCCTAGAACAGATGTGCAGCTTCAGAGCCTGAATGTGCAGAAACAGAGCTCAGAAGTGCAGATAATTTAAAAGCGCAGAAACAAAGTTTAAAAATGTAAGAACAAAGAGTATATGTGCAGGTTTATTAGATGCATCATAAAATGAGACAGAGGCGCAACTTCAGAGGTCAGATGCGCCGAAAGGGTACATATGCTAGAATAGAGATCAGATGCATGATAGAATTGCTCAGATACACTAAATCTCCCTATGTACGGAACCTTAACACAAACAAACTTAGTTTTTGGATTAAATCAGGGCAAGGCCCCACAGTGGGTGCCAAAAATGTTATGAGAAAATTGGTGTATCCATGAATAATCAATATATCAATATCAATAATACCCAAAACTCAACGAAAAGGGAAATAATCAAGATCAAACAAAGAAAGCTAAAAACCTTTGCAAACCTCAATACTTCATAGCTTCTGTTGATTACATATCTCAGTTGATCTTGCATGTACGAATAAGGCCCTCAGAGAGTGCACTTCCTTGCTATTCCAAGACTGTCAATGGAGAATGGCAATGATTGTGCATTTGTAATGAAGATGAGCTTCACAACAATGGTAGTGATATGGTAACAAGTTGATCGCAAGCAAAAGGAATGACATGGGTGCCAAAGGCGTGATGTAATTCCTATAGAATAACAATACTAACAGCTTGGATGAATGAAATTGAAGAACAGGGTTCAATTTATAGACTTGAGAGGAAGACGATCAACAGTTGAGAAGAAATAAGAAGATCAATGGTATGGAACGGTTGAGGAATGTGCGTGAATAGGAAGAAGACATGTGTCTTGCTATATTTTGCATGAGAGGAATTAATAAATTAGAAGAAGAGTTAACTGAAGAAATTAAATCAATTAAAAGAATAGATCAATCAATTAAGAGAATAGAACTAGAGAATAGAAATTGCATAAGGATGAGAAGATATTTTAACTCAATTAAATATTTAGAATATTCAATTGCATGTGCACAAGGATTTGAATTATATTTAGAGATAACTCAATTTAGAAGTTATGGACAACTTAAATACATATTTGATTTATTTAAATTTAGAGAAGATATTATTGGAAGAAACAATTAAATAATTGATATTATTTAATTTGGAATGAATTTGGAAGAACTAATTAAATAATTGGTATTATTTAATTTGTTGGAGGAATTTAGAAGAATTTTAAAGATTTTAATTAAATAAATAATTTTTATTTAATTATTGGAAGAATATGGATCAAATAATTAAATTTGTTTATTTATTTATTGATAGAGGAATTAGGCTTAAATAAATATTAAGAATATTTATTTAGACAAAGTTTTGTCATTTTTAGGCGTATACAATGTGTAGTCAAAGGTTTGATCAAACAAGTGAATTAGGTGTTCAAAAAGGTAAAAAATTAATTATCTCAAATTCAAGCAAAAATGAAGCCAAGTTGAAGAGCTCGTTGCCACGATTTCGACACCGCATGTTTCGCCTCGATTGGAGCTTGTACGAGCAAGATATGGCCGGTCAAAGTTAAGGGTTGACCATGTAGACTAGAGAGTACATTGAAAACATCAGCATGCTGACACGATAGACACAGTGGGAGTTGTTGATGTGGCAGGTCCAGAGGTTGACACGTGGCAGATGGCGGCATCTGAGTCAGCAGATGATGTGGCAGGTCAGAAGATGTGGACCAATCAAGCGTGACACGTGTCACTGATGGACGAATGAGGTAATGCCATGTGGCATAATGATTGGGTCCAATGTGGCATATGTGGCGGTTTGATTGTTAAAAGGTTGGTTTGTGGGGTCAAACCTTGCTATTTTCACTCTCCACCAATATACCAAGCAGCTTTCTTTGCTACATATACAGGCTCCCTTTCTATTTAAAGAATGATAATAGAAACGAATCCCTTTAAAAGGGGGTTAGGTGGTTTAAACCCTAATGGGAAGGAATGATCTAAATGGATCTAGAAGACCTAAAATTTTTGAAGTCTCAAAACATAATGGAATCAGCGTCAATGGAAAGAGGTCGCTGGCACAATCCTGATGCAACTTGAGTGGGCTCAAAAGGAGTTCATATGCAGAAGTTATGTGCAGTCAAAGGTTTGGTCAAATAGGTCAATCATGCTTTCAAAAAGGTGAAAATTTTATTGTCTCAACTCTAAGCAAAAATGATACCAAGTCAAAGAGCACATCACCACGATTTCGACATCGCTCATTTCACCTTGATCGGAACTCGTATGAGCACGATATGGCTGGTGAAAGTTGAAGGTTAACCATGCTGACTAGACACTACAATGATGATGTCATCATGTTGACATGGCAGACATAGTGGCAGTTGTTGGCATGGCAGGTCCAAATGTTGACATGTGATAGATGGCAGCATCTGACTCAACAGATGATGTGGTAGGTCTGAAGATGTGGACCAATCCAGCGTAACACGTGTCATTGACAGACAAATGAGCGAATGCCAAGTGGCCCAATAATTGGGTGCCATGTGGTGCATGTGGCAATTTGCTTGTTAAAAGGTTTGTTTGTGGGGGTCGAACCCCTAACCTCTTGCTTCCTATTTTTACTCTCAACCAATATACCAAGTGGCTTTCATTGCTACATATACGAGCCTCCTTTCTATTTAAAGAATGATAATAGAACCAAATCCCTATAAAAGGGGGTCGGGTGGTTTCAACCTCCAGTGGGGAGGAATGATCTAGGTGGATCCAGAAGACCTAAAAATCTTGTTATCTCAAAACCTGAAGGAATCAGCATCATTCGAAAGAGGTTGCTGACGGGCTCAAAAGGAGTTCGTATGCAGAAGTTATGTGTAGTCAAAGGTTTGGTCAAATAGGTGAATTAGGCATCAAAAAGGTGAAAAATTGATTGTCTCAAATCTAAGGATAAATGATGTCAAGTCAAAGAGCTTGTCGCCATAATTTTGACGCTGCTCGTTTCACCTAGATCAGAGCTCATACGAGAAAGATATGGTGTGTCAAAGTTGAGGGTTGACCATGCCGACTAGATAGTACAATGATGACATCATCATGTTGACATGGCAAACAAAGTGACAGTTGTTGACATGGCAGGTCTAGAGTTTGACATGTGGTAGATGGTAGAATCTGAGTTAGTAGATTACTTGGCAGGTTTGAAGATGTGGACCAATCCAACGTGACACGTGTCACTGACAAAAGAATGAGGTAATGCCACGTGGCCCAATGATTGGCTACCACGTGGCACATGTGGCGGTTTGATTGTTAAAAGGTTGGTTTGTGGGGGTCAAACGCCTGACCTCCTGCTTGCTATTTTCACTCTCCACCAATATAACAAGTAGCTTTCTTTACTACATATATGGGCCTCCTTTCTATCTAAGGAATGATAATAGAAACAAATCCCTATAAAAGGGGGTCGGGTGGTTGAACCCCTAGTGGGAAATAATGATACAGATGGATAAGGAAGAACTAAAAATTTTGTAGTCTCAGAACCTGACTGAATCAGTATCATTTGAAAGAGGTCATTGGCACGATCCTGACACAACTTAAAGAGGCTCAAAAGGAGTTTGTATGCAAAATTTATGTGCAGTCAAAGGTTTGGTCAAATAGGTGAATCAGGCGTTCAAAAAGGTGAAAAATTGATTGTCTCAAATCCAAGTAAAAAAGATGCCAAGTCGAGGAGCTCGTCGCCATGATTTTGACGCCACTCATTTTGCCTTGATCATAGCTCGTACAAGCAAGATATGGCTGATCAAAATTGAGGGTTGACTATGCTGACTGGACAATACAATGATGGCGTCATCATGCTGACATGGCAAACATAGTGGCAATTGTTGGTGTGGCAAGTCCAGATGTTGACACATGGCAAATGGTGGCATCTAACTCAATAGATGACGTGGCAGGTCTGAAGATGTGGACCAATCTAGTGTGACACGTGTCATTGACAGACAAATGAGCGAATGCTACATGGCCCAATGATTGGGTGTCACGTGGCACATGTGGTGATTTGCTTGTTATAAGGTTGATTTGTGGGGGTCGAATCCCTAACCTCCTGCTTCCTCTTTTCATCTCCACCAATATACCAAGTGACATTCATTGCTACATATACGGGCCTCCTTTCTATTTAAAAAATGATAATAGAAACAAATTCCTATAAAGGAGGATCCAGAAGACCTAAAAAACTTGCAGTATTAGAACCTGACGGAATTAGCATCATTGGAAAGAGGTTGCTGACATGATCCTAATGCAACTTGAATGGGCTCAAAAGGAGTTTGTATGCAGAAGTTATGTACAGTCAAAGGTTCGGTTAAATAGGTGAATCAAGCATTTGAAAAGGTGAAAAATTGATTGTCTCAAATCCAAGCAAAAATGATGCCAAGTCGAAGAGCTCGTCATCACAATTTTGATGCCGCTCGTTTCACCTTGATCAGAGGTCGTACGAGTAAGATATGGCTGTTCAAAGTTGAGGGTTGACCATGCCGCCTAATTAGTACAATGATGACGTCTACATGCCAACATGACATACATAGTGGCAATTGTTGACGTGGTAGATCCAAAGTTTGACACGTGGCAGATGGTGGCATCTAAGTCAGTAGATGATGTGGTAGGTCTGAAGATTTGGATCAATCCAACGTGACACGTGTCACTGACGGACGAATGAGGTAATGCCATGTGGCCCAATGATTGGGTGTCACATGGCACATGTAACGGTTTGATTGTTAAAAGGTTGGTTTGCGGGGGTCAAACCCCTGACCTTTTACTTTCTTTTTTAACTCTCCACGAATATACCAAGCAGATTTCTTTGCTACATATATGGGCCTCCTTTCTATTTAATGAATGATAATAGAAACAAATCCCTATAAAAGGGGGTCGGGTGGTTTGAATTGCCAGTGGGGAGGAATGATCTAGGTGGATACAAAAGAACTACAAATTTTACAGTCTTAGAACATGACAGAATCAGCATCATTGGAAAGAGGTCACTGATATGATCCTAACGTAACTTGAACAGGCTCAAAAGAAGTTCGTATGCAAAAGTTATGTGCAGTCAAAGGTTTGGTCAAACAAGTGAATCAAGCGTTCAAAGAGGAGAAAAATTTATTGTCTCAAATCTAAGCAAAAATGATGCCATGTCGAAGAGCTCGTCGCAATGATTTCAATGCCATTTGTTTTGCCTCGATTTTGATGCCACTCGTTTCACCTCAATTAGAGCTCGTACGACCAAGATATGGCCAGTCAAAGTTGAGGGTTGACCATGCTGACTATACAATACAATGATGACGTCCACATGCTGACATGGCAGACAAAGTGGTAGTTTTTAAAGTGGTGGCTCCAAAGGTTGACACATGGCAGATGGTGACATCTGAGTCAGTAGATGACATGGTAGGTCTGATTATATGGACCAATCCGGCATCACACGTGTCACTAATAGATGAATGAGGTAATCCCATGTGGCAAAATGATTAAGTGCCACATGGCATATGTGGTGGTTTGATTGTCTAAAGATTGGTTTGTGGGAGTCAAACCCCTGACCTCTTGCTTGCTATTTTCACTCTCCACCAATATACCAAGCAGCATTCTTTGCTACATATACGGGCCTCCTTTCTATTTAATGAATGATAGTAGAAATGAATTCCTATAAAAGGGGGTCAGGTGGTTTGAACCCCAAGTGGGGAGGAATGATCCAAGTGGATCCAGAGGACAGAAAATTTTTACAGTATGAGAACATGACAGAATCAGCATCATTGGAAAGAGGTTGTTGACATGATCCTAGCGCAACTCGAACGAGCTCAAAAGGAGTTCGTATGCAGAAGTTATGTGCAGTCAAAGGTTTGGTGAAATAGGTGAATCAGGGTTTCAAAAAGGTGAAAAATTGATTGTCTCAAATCTAAGAAAAAATGATGCGAAGTTGAAGAGCTCGTTATCACAATTTCGGCATTGCTCGTTTCGCCTCGATCGGAGCTCATACGAGCAAGATATGGCCGGTCAAAGTTGAGGGTTGACCATGCTGACTAGATAGTACAATGATGACGTCAGCATGTTGATATGGCAGACACAGTGGCAGTTTTTGACATGGCAGGTCCAGAGTTTGACATGTGGCAGATGGCGGCATCTGAGTCTGTCGATGATGTGGTAGGTCTGTAGATGTGGACGAATCCAGCGTGACACGTGTCATTGACGGAAAAATGAGGTAATGCCACGTGGCCCAATGCTTGGGTACCACGTGGTACATGTGGCGGTTTGATTGTTAAAAGTTGGTTTGTGGGGGTCGAACCCCTAACCTCCTGCTTGCTTTTTTCACTCTCCACGAATATACCAAGCGACTTTCATTGCTACATATATGGGCCTCCTTTCTATTTAAAGAATAATAATAGAAATAAATCCCTATAAAAGAAGGTTGGGTGGTTTAAACCCCCAATGGGGAGGAATGATCTAGGTGGATCCAAAAGACCTAAAAATCTTGTAGTCTCAGAACCTGATGGAATCAGTATCAGTAGAAAGAGGTCACTGACATGATCCTAATGCAACTTTAACGGACTCAAAAGGAGTTCGTATGCATAAGTTATGTGTAATCAAAAGTTTAGTCAAACAAGCGAATCAAGCATTCAAAAAGGTGAAAAATTGAATGTCTCAAATCCAAGAAAAAATGATGCCAAGTCGAAGAGCTTGTTGCCATGATTTTGACGCCACTTGTTTCACATCGATCAGAGCTCATACGAGAAAGATATGGCCTGTCAAAGTTGAGCGTTGACCATGTCGACTAGATAGTACAATGATGACATCAACATGGGAGACATAGTGATAGTTCTTGACTTGGTAGGTCCAGAGGTTAACACGTGGCAGATGGCAGTATCTGAGTCAACAGATGACATGGCAGGTCTGAAGATGCGGACCATCCAGCATGACACGTGTCACTGACAGACGAGTGAAGTAATGCCATGTGGCCCAATGATTGGGTGCCATGTGGCACATGTGGTGGTTTGATTGTTGAAAGGTTGGTTTGTGGGGTCGAACCTTGCTATTTTCACTTTCCACCAATATACAAGGTGGCTTTATTTGCTACATATACGGGCTTCCTTTCTATTTAAAGAATGATAATAGAAATAAATCCCTATAAAAGGGGGTCGGGTCATTTGAACCCCCAGTGGAAAGGAATGATCTAAATGGATCCAGAAGACCTAAAAATTTTGCAGTCTTAGAACCAGACAGAATCAACATCATTGAAAAAGAGGTTGCTGGCACAATCCTGACACAACTTGAACGGGCTCAAAAGGAGTTTGTATGTAGAAGTTATGTGCAGTCAAAGGTTCTGTCAAATAGGGGAATCATGCGTTCAGAAAGGTGAAAAAATTATTGTGTCAAATCTAAGAAAAAATGATGCTAAGTCGAAGAGCTCATCGCCACGACTCCAACGCCACTTATTTCACCTTGATCAGAGCTTGTACGAACCAGATATGGCTAGTCAAAGTTGAGGGTTGACCATGCTGACTAGATAGTACAATGACAATGTCATCATGCTGACATGGCAAACACACTGGCAGTTGTTGGCACGACAGGTGTAGATGTTGACATGTGGCAGATGGTGGCATCTGACTCAACAGATGGCGTGGTAGGTCTGAAGATGTGGACCAATCTAGCGTGACACAAGTCACTAACGGACGAATGAGCGAATGCCATGTGGCCCAATGATTGGGTACCACGTGACACATGTGGCGATTTGCTTGTTAAAAGGTTAGTTTGTGGGGGTCGAACCCCTAACCTCCTACTTCTTATTTTCAGTCTCCACCAATATACCAAGCGGCTTTCATTGCTACATATACGGGCCTCCTTTCTAATTAAATAATGATAATAGAAACAAATCTCTATAAAAAGGGGTCGGGTGGTTTGAACCCCCAGTGGGGATGAATGATCTAGGTGGATCCAGAAAACTTAAAAGTCTTGTAGTCTCAGAACTTGTGGAATCAGCATCATTGGAAAAGAGGTTGCTGACACGATCCTAACGCAACTTGAATAAGCTCAAAAGGAGTTCATATGCAAAAATTATTTGTAGTCAAAGGTTTGGTCAAATAGGCGTATCGGGGATTCAAAAAGGTGAAAATTTGATAGTCTCAAATCCAAGTAAAAATGATGCCAAGTCAAAGAGCTTGTCGCCACAATTCTGAAGCCGCTCGGTTCACCTCGATCAGAGCTCGTACGAGCAAGATATCGCTGGTCAAAGTTGAGGGTTGACCATGCCAAGTAGATAGTACAATGATGACGTCAGCATGCTGACATGGCAGACACAGTGGTAGTTCTTGACATGGCAGATCCAGAGATTGACACGTGGCGGATGGCAGCATCTAAATCAGCAGATGATGTGGCAGGTCTGAAGATGTGGACCAATCCAACATGACATGTGTCACTAACGGAAGAATGAGGTAATGTCACGTGGCCCAATGATTGGGTGCCACGTGGTAGATGTGAAGGTATGATTGTTAAAAGGTTGGTTTGAGGGGGTTGAACCCCTAACCTTCTGCTTGTTTTTTTTACTCTCCTCCACCAATATACCAAGGGCTTTCTTTAATATATATACAGGCCTCCTTTCTATTTCATGAATGATAATAGAAACGAATCCCTATAAAAGGGGGTCAGGTGGTTTGAACCCCCAGTGGGGAGGAATGATCTAGGTAGATACAGAAGAACTAAAGATTTTGCAGTCTTAGAATGTAAAAGAATCAACATCATTGGAAAGAGGTCGCTAACACGATCCTGATGCATTTTGAAAGGGGTCAAAAGGAGTTTCTATGCAGAAGTTATGTGCAGTCAAAGGTTTGGTCAAACAGGTGAATCAGGCATTCCAAAAGGTGAAAAATTGACTGTCTCCAATCTAAGAAAAAATGATGCCATGTCGAAGAGCGCGTCACCATGATTCTAATGCCGCTCGATTCGCTTCAATCGGAGCTCATATGAGCAAGATATGGTCGGTCGAAGTTGAGGGTTGACCATGCCGACTAGATAGTACAATGATGACGTCAGCATGCTAACATGGCAGACACAGTGGCAGTTGTTGATGTCACAGATCTAGAGTTTGACACATGGTAAATGGCGGCATCTAAGTTAGCAAATGACATGGCAATACTGAAGATGGGTACCAATCTAGCGTGACACGTGTCACTGACGGACGAATGAACGAAAGCCACGTGGCCCAATGATTGGGTGCCACGTGGCACATGTGGCAATTTTCTTGTTAAAAGGTTAGTTTGTGGGGGTCAAACCCCTGACCTCCTGCTTCCTATTTTCACTCTCCACCAATATACCAAGCGTCTTTCATTTCTACATATATGGGCCTCCTTTCTATTTAATGAATGATAATATAAATGAATCCCTATAAAAGGGGTCGGGAGGTTTGAACCCCCAGTCGGGAGGAATGATCTAGGTTAATACAAAAGAACTAAAAATTTTGCAGTCTTAGAACCTAACGGGATCAACATCATTGGAAAGAGGTCACTAACACGATCCTGACGCAACTTGAACGAGCTCAAAAGGAGTTCATATGTAGAAGTTATGTGCAGACAAAGGTTTGGTCAAATAGGCGAATCAAGCATTCAAAAAGATGAAAAATTGATTGTCTCAAAATCAAGCAAAAATGACGCCAAATCGAGGAGATCATCACCACTATATTGACGTCGCTTGTTTCACCTTGATCGGAGCTCGTACGAGCAAGATATGGCCGATCAAAGTTGAGGCTTTACCATGCTAACTAGACAATACAATGATGATGTCAGAATGCTTACATGGCAGACATAGTGGCAGTTGTTGATGTGGTAGGTCTAGAGGTTGACACATGGCAAATGGCTACATCTGAGTCAGCACATGATGTGGCAAGTCTGATGATGTGGACCAATCGAGTGTGACATGTGTTACTGATGGATGAATGAGGTAATGCCATGTGGCATTGGGTGCCATGTGGCACATGTGGCGGTTTGATTGTTAAAAGATTGGTTTGTGGGGGTCGAACCCCCGAGCTCCTACTTACTATTTTCACTTTCCCCAAATATACCAAGCGGTTTTCTTTGCTACATATTTGGGCCTCTTTTCTATTTAAAGAATGATAATAGAAATGAATCCCTATTAAAGGGGGTCGGGTAGTTTGAACCCCAAGTGGGGAGGAATGATCTAGGTGGGTTCAGAAGACCAAAAAATTTTGTAGTGTAAGAACATGACAGAATCAGTATCATTGGAAAGATGTTGTTGACACAATCCTAACGCTACTTGAATGGGCTCAAAAGGCATTCGTATGTAGAAGTTATGTGTAGTAAATGTTTTGGTCAAACAGGTGAATCAAGAATTTAAAAAGGTGAAAATTTGATTGTCTCAAATCTGAGCAAAAATGATGCCAAGTCGAAGAGCTTATCAGCATAATTTCAATGCCACTCGTTTCTCCTCGATCTAAACTCATACGAACAAGATATAGCTAGTCAAAGTTAAGGGTTGACCATGCTGACTATACAATACAATGATGATGTTAGCATGCTGATGTGGCAAACACAGTGGTAGTTGTTGACGTGGTAGATCCAGAGTTTGACACGTGGTAGTCAAATGTTCATTCAAACATGTGAAACAAGCGTTCAAAAAGGTGAAAAAATTGATTGTTTGAAATCCAACCAAAAATGATGCCAAGTCCAAAAGCTCGTCATCATGATTTCCATATCGCTCATTTCCCCTCGATCAGAGCTCATATGAGCAAGATATAGCCGGTCAAAGTTGAGGGTTGACCATGCTGACTAGACAATACAATGATAACATCAGCATGCTGACATGGCAGACACAGAGGCAGTTGTTGATGTGGAAGGACTAGAGTTTGAAAAGTGGAAGATGGCGGCATCTTAGTCAGCAGACGATGTGGCAGGTCTGAAGATGTGGAGCAATCCAGCATGACACGTGTCAGTGACGGAAGAATAATCTAATGCCACGTGGCCCAATGATTGGGTGCCATGTGGCACATGTGGCAGTTTGATTGTTAAAAGGTTGGTTTGTGGGGATCGAACCCCTGACCCCTTGCTTGCTATTTTCACTCTCAACGAATATACCAAGCGGATTTCTTTGCTACATATAAGGGCTTCCTTTCTATTCAAAGAATGATAATATAAATGAATCCCTATCAAAGGGGGTTGGGTGGTTTGAACCCCCAATGGGGAATAAAGTTCCAGATGGATACAAAAGAACTAAAGATTTTGCAGTCTCAGAACCTAACAGAATCACCATCATTGGAAAGAGGTTGCTGACATGATCCTGATGCAACTTGAATGGGCTCAAAAGGAGTTCGTATGCAGAAGTTATGTGTAGTCAAAGGTTCAGTCAAACAAGCGAATCAGACATTCAAAAAAGTGAAAATTTGATTGTCTCAAATCCACGCAAAAATGATGCCAAGATAAAGAGCTTGTTTGTACGACTTCAACGCCGCTCATTTCACCTCGATCGGAGCTCGTATGAGCAAGATATGGTCCGTCAAAGTTGAGGGTTGACCATATCGACTAGACAGTACATTGATGACATCAACATGCTGACATGGTAGACACAGTGGCAATTTATTGACATGGTAGGTACAAAGGTTGACACGTGGTAAATGGCAACATTTAAATCAGCAGATGACGTGGTAGGTCTGAAGATGTGGACCAATCCAGTGTGACACGTGTCACTGACGGATGAATGAGGTAATGCCATGTGGCCTAATGATTGGGTGCCACATGGCACAGGTTGCAGTTTGATTGTTAAAAGGTTGGTGGGGGTCGAACCTTGCTATTTGCACTCTCCACCAATATACCAAGCGGCCTTCTTTGCTACATATATGGGATTCTTTTCTATTTAAAGAATTATAAGAGAAACGAATCCCTATAAAAGGGGGTTGGGTGGTATGAACCCCCAGTAGGAAGGAATGATATAAATGGATCCAGAAGACCTAAAAATTTTGCACTCTCAGAACCTAATGCAATCAGCATCACTGAAAAGAGGTCGCTGGCAGGATCCTGACGCAACTTGAATGGGCTAAAAAGGAGTTTGTATGTAGAAGTTATGTGCAGTCAAAGGTTTGATCAAATAGGCGAATCATGCGTTCAAAAAGGTGAAAAATTTATTATCTCAAATCCAAGTAAAAATAATGCCAAGTCGAAGAGATCGTCGCCACGATTCTGACGCCACTCATTTCGCCTTGATCGGAGCTCTTATTAGCAAGATATGGCCGGTCAATATGAGGGTTGACCATGTTGACTAGACAATATAATGATGATGTCATCATGCTGACATGGTAGACACAGTGGCATTTGTTGGCATGACAAGTTCAGATGTTGACACGTGGTAGATGGCGGCGTCTGACTCAACAAATGATGTGGTAGGTCTGAAGATGTGGACCAATCCAGTGTGACACGTGTCACTGACAAACGAATGAGGGAATGCCACGTGGCCCAATGATTGGTTGCCACGTGGTACATGTGGTGATTTGATTATTAAAAGGCTGGTTTGTGGGGATCGAACCCCTGACCTCTTGCTTCCTATTTTCACTCTCCACCAATATACCAAGCGTCTTTCATTGCTACATATATGGGCCTTCTTTATATTTAAAGAATGATAATAGAAATAAATCCCTATAAAAGGGAGTTGAGTGGTTTGAACCCCCAGTGGGAAGGAATGATCTCCGTAGATCTAGAAGACCTAAAAAACTTGTAGTCTCAGAACCTGACAGAACCAGCATCATTGGAAAGAGGTTGCTGACAGGATCCTAACGCAAATTGAACGGGCTCAAAAGGAGCTCGTATGCAGAAGTTATGTGCAATCAAAGGTTTGGTCAAATAGGCGAATCAGGCATTCGAAAAGGTAAAAATTGATTGTCTCAAATCCAATCGAAAATGATTCTAAGTCGAAGAGCTCATCACCATGATTCTGACGTCGTTCATTTCACCTCGATCAGAGCTTGTACGAGCAAGATATGGTTGGTCAAAGTTGAGGGTTGACAATGCAGACTAGATAGTACAATGATGACGTCAGCGTGCTGACATGGCAGACACAGTTGCAGTTGTTGACATGGCAGATCCAGAGTTTGACATGTGGCAAATGGCGGCATCTAAGTCAGCAGATGATGTGGTAGGTCTGAAGATGTGTACCAATCCATTGTGACACATGTCACTGACGAAAGAATGAGGTAATGCCATGTGGCCCAATGATTGGGCTCCTTTCTATTTAAAGAATGATAATAGAAACGAATCCCTATAAAAGGCAGTTGGGTGGTTTGAACCCCCAGTGGGGAATAATGATCTAGATGGATACAGAAGAACTAAAAAGTTTGCAGTCTCAGAACCTGAAGGAATCAACATCATTGGAAAGAAGTCACTGACACGATCCTGACGCAACTTGAATGAGCTCAAAAGGAGTTCATATGCAGAAGTTATGTGCAGTCAAAGGTTCGGTCAAATAGGTGAATCAGGCATTCAAAATGGTGAAAATGGATTGTCTCAAATCTAGATAAAAATGATGCCAAGTTGAAGATCTCATCACCACGATTGCGACACTGCTCGTTTTGCCTCAATTGGAGCTCATACAAGCAAGATATGGTTGCTCAAAGCTGAGGGTTGACCATACTGACTAGACAATACAATGATGACGTCGGCATGCTAACATGGCAGACACAGTGGCAATTGTTGACGTGGCAGGTCCAGAGGTTGAGACATGGCAGATGGCAGCATCTGAGTCAGTAGAAGACATGGCAGGTCCAGAGGTTGAGACATGGCAAATGGCGACATCTAAGTCAACAGATGACGTGGTAGGTTTGATGATGTAGACCAATCCAACGTGACAAGTGTCATTGACGGAAGAATGACATAATCTGACCTGTCCCAATGATTGGGTGCCATGTGGCACATGTGGCGGTTTGATTGTTAAAGGATTGGTCTGTGGGCATCGAACCCCTGACCCCCTGCTTTCTATTTTCACTCTCCACCAATATACCAAGCGGCTTTCTTTGCTACATATACGGGCCTCCTTTCTATTTAAGGAATTATAATAGAAATGAATTCCCATAAAAGGTGGTTGGGTGGTTTGAACCACAAGTGGGGAGGAATGATCCAGGTGGATCAGAAGATCGAAACATTTTGCAGTCTGAGAACATGACGGAATCAACATCAATGGAAAGAGGTTGCTGACATGATCCTAACGCAACTTGAATGGGCTCAAAAGGAGTTCTTATGCAGAAGTTATGTGCAGTCAAAGGTTTGGTCAAACAGGTGAATTAGGTGCTCAAAAACGTGAAAAATTGATTGTCTCAAATCCAGGCAAAAATGATGCCAAGTCGAAGAGCTTGTTGTCATGATTTCGACACTGCTTGTTTCACCTCAATCGGAGCAGATATGTGCAAGATATGGTCGGTCAAAATTGAGGGTTGACCATGCTGACTAGACAGTACAATGATGATGTCAGCATGCTGACATGGTAGACATAGTTGCAGTCGTTGATGTGGCAGGTCCAGAGTTTGACACATGGCAGATGGCGGCATCTGAGTCAACAGATGAGGTGGCAGGTGTGAATATGTGGACCAATCCAGCTTGACATGTGTCTCTGACAAAAGAATGACATAATGCCACATGGCCCAATGATTTGGTGCCACATGGCACATGTGGTAGTTTGATTTTTAAAAGGTTGGTTTGTGGGGGTCAAACCCTTGACCTCCTTCTTGCTATTTTCACTCTCCACCAATATACCAAGCGGCTTTCTTTTCTACATATATGGGCCTCCTTTCTATTTAAAGAATGATAATAGAAATGGATCCCTATAAAAGGGGGTTGGATGGTTTGAACCCCTAGTGGGGAATAGTGATCCAGATGGATATAGAAGAACAAAATTTTTTGTAGTCTCAGAACCTAATGGAATTAGCATCATTGGAAAGTGGTCGCTGACATGATCCTAATGCAACTTGAATGGGCTCAAAAGGAGTTCGTATGCAGAAGTTATGTGCAGTCAAAGGTTCAGTCAAATAGGTGAATCGGGCATTCAAAAGGGTGAAAAATTGATTGTCTCAAATCCAAGCAAAAATGATGCCAAGTCGAAGAGTTCATCACCACGATTTTGATACCGCTCGTTTCGCCTTTGCTCGAAGCTCTTACGAGCAAGATATGGCTGGTCAAATTTGAGGATTGAACATGTCGACTAGACAGTACAATGATGACATCAACATGTTGACATGGCAAACACAGTGGCAGTTGTTGACGTGGTAGTTCCAGAGGTTGACACGTGGCAGATGGTGGCATCTGAGTCAACAGATGACGTCGCAGGTCTAAAGATGTGGACCAATCTAGCGTGACACGTGTCACTGACAGACGAATGAGGTAATGCCATGTGGCCTAATGATTGGGTGCCACATGGCACATGTGGCAGTTTGATTGTTAAAATGTTGGTTTGTGGGGTCGAACCTTGCTATTTTTACTCTACACCAATATACCAAGCGACTTTCATGGCAGTTGTTGGCGTGGCAGGTCAAGATGTTGACACATGGCAGATGGTGGCATCTGACTTAACATATAACGTGGAAGGTCTGAAGATGTGGACCAATCCAGCGTGACACGTGTCACTGACAGACGAATGAGAGAATACCACATGGCCCAATGATTGGGTGCCATGTGGCACATGTGGTGATTTGCTTGTTAAAAAGTTGGTTTGTGGGGGTCGAACCCCTGACCTCCAGCTTCTATTTTCACTCTCCACCAATATACCAAGTAACTTTCATTGCTACATATATGGGCCTCCTTTATACTTAAAGAATGATAATAGAAACAAATCCCTATAAAAGGGGGTCAAGTGGTTTGAACCCTCAGTGGGAAGGAATGATCTAGGTGGATCCAGAAGACCTAAAAATATTGCAGTCTCAGAACCTCACGAAATTAGCATCATTGGAAAGAGGTTGCTGACACGATCCTAATGCAACTTGAATGGGCTCAAAAGGAGTTCATATGTCGAAGTTGTGTGCGGTCAAAGGTTCGGCTAAACAGATGAATTAGGCATTTGAAAAGGTGAAAAATTGATTGTCTCAAATCCAAGTAAAAATGATGCCAAGTTGAAGAGTTCATCTCCACGATTTTGACGCTACTTGTTTCGCCCGATCAGAGCTCGTACGAGCAAGATATGGCTGGTCAAAGGTGAGGGTTGACCATGCCAACTAGATATTACAATGATGATGTCAGCTTGCTGACATGGTAGACACAGTGGCAGTTGTTGACGTGGCAGATCCAGAATTTGACACGTGGCAGATGGCAGCATCTGAGTCAGCAGATGATGTGGTAGGTCTGAAGATGTGGACCAATCCAGCGTAACTCGTGTCACTAACGGATGAATGAGGTAATGCCACGTGGCCCAATGATTGGGTGCCACATGGCACATGTGGCGGTTTGATTATTAAAAGGTTGGTTTGTGGGGGTCAAACCCTTGACCTCCTGCTTGTTTTTTTCACTCTCCACCAATATACCATGCAGCTTTCTTTGCTACATATATGGGCCTCCTTTCTATATAATGAATGATAATAGAAATGAATCTCTATAAAAGGGGTTGGGTGGTTTGAACCCCAAGTGGGTAGGAATGATCCAGGTGGATGCAGAAGAACTAAAAATTTTGCAGTCTTAGAACCTGACGGAATTAGCATCATTGGAAAGAGGGCACTGGCACGATCCTGATGAAGTTGAACGGGCTCAAAAGGAGTTCGTATGCAGAAGTTATGTGCAGTCAAAGGTTCGGCCAAATAGGTGAGTCATGCGTTTAAAAAGGTGAAAAATTTATTGTGTCAAATCCAACCAAAAATGATGTCAACTCGAAGAGCTCATCGCCACAATTTTGACATCGATCGTTTCGTCTTGATCAGAGCTCGTACGAGCAAGATATGGCCAGTCAAAGTTGAGGGTTGATCATATTGACTAGACAGTACAATGATGATGTCATCATGCTGACATGGTAGACACAATGGCAGTTGTTGGCGTGGTAGGTCCAGAGTTTGGCACGTGGCAAATGGCAGCATCTGACTCAACAGATGACATGGCAAGTCTGAAGATGTGGACCAATCCAGCGTGACATGTGTCGCTGACGGACGAATGAGCAAATGCCACGTGGCCCAATGATTGGGTGCCACGTGGCACATGTAGTGATTTGCTTGTTAAAAAGTTGGTTTGTGGGGGTCGAACCCCTGACCTCCTACTTGCTATTTTCACTCTCCACCAATATATCAAGCGGTTTTCATTGCTACATATACGAGCCTCCTTTCTATCTAAAGAATGATAATAGAAAGAAATCCCTATAAAAGGGGGTCAGGTGGTTTGAACCCCCAGTAAGGAGGAATTGATGCAGAGTGGCACAAGGGAAGCAACTAAAAGTTCACTCTTCTCTACCCACTCACCCACTTCACCACTTCATCCAACCAAAGTCACATCCAAGGGCATATGAAGGATTTGTTAACCAGGATATTGTTCAATCCTCAAGACTCCTTCCACACCTTGAGGCAGGCCTACAAACACTTTTTCCACAGTTGGTTTGATCCCCAACTTCTCACAACTCTCCAACCTTACTTGGCCTAGTGATGCTACTAGCCCTCCTAATCTGGTTTTCACTACACAACTTGACAAAACCCTTAAGAGTCAGGCAAACAATTGGTGGATTCAAGTACCCTTTAGGGAACTCCAACAAACCTCCAAGCCTCTAGTTCCAACTCTACTCTAGAAACTCAACACACCCACTAAGTCTCTAAGCCTAATTGATCAATTTAGGTCTAGGTTACAAAGCAAGTGGTCTAAATTGGGGTCATAAACCTGGGACATGAACTTGGATCACTTTCACAACACCCAAACATCTCAAAACCACCATCCATTCATTCACCCTATCAGGGTTTTGTCAATTACATCACCAAATTGCATAATTTCAGTCAAATACATAGAGATATTTGACCTAGGGCATCACTCCACAAGGTGATGTTGATAACTGAGAGGGGGGGGGTGAATCAGTTATCCTAATTATTTCCCTTATTGAACTTTCTTTTTAATTGATGCAGCATAGAATCAAACACAAAAACATTAATCATGAAATAAGAAACACATGACACAGTATTTTTGACGTGGAAACCCTGTTAAGGGAGAAAACCACGGGGTGATTAACCCAAAATTATTCTCTGTTAGAAGAATAGGAAATTACAAAATGGCACTTGCCAATTAGGGCTCACTGCCCGAGCACACTGCTCACAAGAGGCCCACTGCCTACAAGAAGACACACTGTCTACAAAGTGATAAGAATCACAGTCTTGAACTGATTGGAAGCATCTGCATATGCTGGAGTTCAGTTCTGGTTAGGCTCAGTACACTGATCTGCTGCACTTCATCTTTCCTCTGTTCTTTATTCTGCTATCTTTCACATACCGGATCCTTTTTGCTACCTCTGCTCTATTCTGGACTTATTCGCATATATCTTCACACCATCACACACTTCACAACTAAATCCATCCTCTATATATATCCGCACAAGTAATTTCATCACCTTTCTAGTCGGCATCCGGAACAGTCTAGTTTCTTACAAACTCTTGTTCTGTCGGCTGAATCCTTCCTCACCAAGCAATGCGGATCAAGCATATACTTGTAGATATCATTAATCATGTCGGCCAAACATGATTCATGCCTTCACAACCTCTATCATCAATAGTAACACATCCGGAAAGTAGTCTGATACTCTGTCAGTCAGTTCTTCCTCTGTTTTCACTGTCTCTCAGGAATCCGGTACTCAACTATTCATATCTTTTTCCTTGTCCATCACCGGAGGCTAAATCCTTGGAATATACCACTCAAGGTAGTCCTCTTGACTTCCCCAAATCCGCACTGCACCAAGACACTTCCTCTGAGAGATCCGGACCAATCTGTCGGACCTTGCCACATGCTCTGTTCTTGTTCACCGGACCACAACATTCTTTATTCTGACTTCCGGTAGAGACACATCATGACTTGCGGATATGTGGGATGACCTTTGTTGCCATCAATGACAACAACCATGAATCCATATAGTGTCTCTTGCCAACAATCTCCCCCTTTGGCATTGATGGCAACACTTAGTGAAAAATGACTAAGTGTTTACACTATGCTCCCCCTTTGCTGATGCTCTGTCTTTATATACAATTTCTGGAACTCCCCCTTAATTGGATTCCTCATTTTTCACTACTCCTCACTCCCCCTTTGACATCAATGGCAAAGGGTAGGGTCCGCATATCAAAATTTTCAAAAATTTTCTATACATAGCCGCATATTTACATACTCACATATACTGAAGAATGTCTGCAAAGGATGTCTGCAATTGGATCATTTCTGTAGCCCAACTTTGCTTCATTCTATCCAAAATTGAAATGTGACCACTCAAAAAAAATGCAAAAGCTTCTGCCCGCTTGAGATCTGTCGGATCTTTTGTTTGGGCGGTGGTCTGAGCATCACTGATGGCCTCATGCATAGTTTCCAACTTAGGGATTATAATCCGTCTAAGTTCTCCCATCCGGTTAGTGATGTTCTTCCTTTCCTTCTCAAGATTCTTTATTTCATTCAAGACTGCAATAGTCTGACATTCTTGATTTATTATGGAGGAAGAGAGAGGATCAAAACTTTGAGATAAGCTTTGTAGCTTGTCCTGTTCCTCTTTTATTTTCTTATCAATTGCTGCTGTTGCCTTTGGCCAGAATATGCAAAATTTGTAGATGTCACCGCCATCCTTAAGAGCATTCTCTAAGCTCTTTATTCCAATGCTCACAATCTTCCTATCTTTAGAGATTAATTCTAATACCTCTGAAAATCTTTTATCCAAAAATTCCTTCCGGACCTTTTCTTCAGCTGATTTTTCTAGAGAATCAAAATGTGTATCAACACTGCTGACTAAGGTTTTTAGATTACCGGAAGAGGAGGCTGTCGGATCTATCTGGATTGATGGCATAATCTTTACAAGTACTCCGGAAGCAGCCTCTATCAACTCACAGTCTTCCATATGAGACTTCAGGAGTTTTTCATTTGCCTTGGCATTTGCAAATGAAGCTATCTTCATTGTTTGTACCAGAGAGAGAGAGTCAAAGTCGAATGGGCCTTTTAGAAGCTCCAGTTCATCAATCTCTAAAGTTTCTTTGCTCAAAAATTGTTGAACAGTTTGTGCAGTGTCTCTTGCCGGAGACAGATGTTTCTTTTCTTCTGCAGTCTTGGAACTGTCAACCTCTTTGTCTTTCACCACTGCTTCCTTCTCCTTTAATTGCTCTTCTTCTTTGGATCTGGAGACTGTAGGGGAAACCGGAGGAGAGATGCTTGTATGTTCAGGGCCCACTTCTTCTGGAGCAGAGGGTTCCAAGTCCTTAGCTATTTCTGTACCTAAGTCCTCTACAACAGGAAGATTGAACCTTTTGAAGGCCTTCCGGAGGATCTCTTCTGTTTCTTGGGCCACTTTGTCAGTCTCACCAAGCATGAGTTGATTCATCCTGGCTTTACTTCTGAACTCATCTTTGCAGTCCTTGAAGATTATGTTCATTGTCTTGGGATCAATTTGAGGATATAGCTGAATAGCTATCTGCTCCCAGATCTCAAGATCTTTTGCATGAGCATTGTTCTTTCTTACTTCCAATTCCTTTTCTAGGCTTTTAGGAATAAGAGATATGATCTCAATGAAAGCCTTATTATATATGTTCAGATATTTGAATGTGGCTTCCTGCAGAGTCTTTTGGTCAGCCTCACTGAAGTCATCATAAGATTCAGTCATTGGTTGAAGGTTTCCATCCACCGTGACCGACTTGATTATGCTCTCTAGAGACAGAGTGGGCTTTTCAACAGATACCTCTGCCATTTCATCCTTGTCTTGGCCTGTGGAGGGCTTACCGGATCCTTTCTTTTTCTGTTTCTTTATTTCTTTTACTCCCTCATCTGACTCTGTTTCCTCTTCATCCTTTTGGCTTCCATAAGCCCTTGTGGCTTTTGTCTTGGATCTCTTACCGGATGCCTGGACTTCCGGTTTTGAACTTTTGGTTGTGGGAGGTGCAGATCTCTTTGATGATCTGGTCCGAGTGGGAGCTTCAACCGGAGCACTTTCTTTACTTTTCTCTTCTTTCTCAGCCTTCCTCCTCTTTTCCCGGCTGGCATCAAGTGCCTCTTTTGAGATGCCTAGGCCTTGAGCAATGTGCTCTACTTCTTTTCTCACCTTTCTTTTAATCTCAGGTTCCCTGAGTTCTACATGTATTTTTACACTCAGCTCCTCAAAGGTTCTAAACCTTTCTGCCTTAGGATCTTTGGGCTGACTTAGCATGTGTTGAACATGCAGCTCCACTATCTATTCATCCACTTCATACCCCATGGGCATGATCCAGACAGTCCTTGGCTCCACTGCCTCCATTAGGCACTGATCAGTGTCAACCATAAAGCACACTGAGTCTTTGTATTTTTCAACAAGAGACTGGGGAATTCTCTCTCTTGCTTGCATCATGCTCTGAAAGTTTTTGAAGTATCCCCATAGAGCTGAATTTCTCGCTTTTGCATCCCCAAGTCCATGCAAATAGTCTCTTATCTGGACTGCAACAGGTTTGTCATTCTGCCATACCCATCCACTTGATCCGGGTAGCTCATTCATGAAGTAGAAGAATAGACATACAATAAGAGTACCATACTTAAAGGAATTCTTCTTATCCTTCTTGATTTTATGTATATTTTCCATTAATTGGCTTAGCAGTAGTTCGCAGAGATCATATTCTGCATTCTTTCTTAGCATTTCATAGGCAGTGTATACTGCAGTTCCGGATACAGAATTCTCCCTGCTGGAGTGATAGATCTTGTATCCTATTATCATGGATGCATATTTGATATCCGGATCCGAAATATCTTCAATGGTCATTGCCCTCTTATCAAATTTTGATCCGGTGGCCTCAGTTACAATGTTGTTCTTGACAGATTTGAGGATAGGTATCCCTCCGGAAGAGTATAGACCAGTTACTGCTCTAATTGCCTCTTTTGTGATCTTGCAGGGTCTATCCAGCCATAGAAAGTTGTCATGCATCCTGCTCAGTACATACCGGACCCATTCATCTTCTTCAAAGCAGGGGAAATGAATAAATTGCTCAAACTGTTTCTTCTGGATATCCTTATACTCTGGTTTAAGCTCAAAAGCATTGTCTATCAGTTGCTTGTGATAGAGGTCTCTTAATTTGAATTCCCCAAATTCCTCAATGCTTGCATGTATGTAAACCCTAATGTCTTCAGTATGTAAAACTCCGTGAGGAACACTAGAGAAGGCTCCTAGTGGATCTACCTCCAATGATTTGTAAGGATGTTTCTTGAATGTGGGGCGAGGTCTATCAGAGATCTTAACTATATTTGGAGTAGCCATTCTTCAAAGATTTGTAGTGAGATAATGAAAAACAGAGAATACCTTATGCGCCTTCGGTTTGCACGGAGTGGTTGGATTGATTTCTTTATGCAATAACTTCGGCAGGAGATCCTTGGTGTGCTTGATGAACCTTGTTGCAAAGCTCCACTTTTCGCTTCTTCTTGAGTGCAGAATGAGCAAATGACTTTTGAGAAATCCCTTAAATTGCTCCGCGAACCCTAATATCTGTCTGCAATAAATGCTTCACCTACATCATTCCAGTTTGCCTTGTCTGGATAGCTTGGAGTATCTCGGATTAGTCCTGATCTGTGGATATCATCCGGATCTTTCAATCATGAATAAATTGAGGTAACATATTACAAGAACATCCCAAACACTCTGTCCAATCCGCAGAACAAGATAGTGCACTTCCGGATCTCTCCAGACCTTTTTGTAATCCTTTATCATACCGGAGCATCTCCCTGAGCATGTCTTATTTGATCAATCACAGCTTTTTCATGACTCCATGCGAACCTCTGAAAACTTGACTGAAGCATCTCAAGACTCATATCTGCAAACCCTTTAATCCGCATCTTGTGCCACATTCGGCACCACTTGTTTGGCTGGGGGAACAGGATTTTCTTTGAGTCTCCCCCTGAGCCTGAGCTCACTTTTTAATTTCCGGAAGAAATATCAGCACCAGAGTCTGGTGCGGATCCAACCTCTACATTCTCTGAACTTTTCTTCACCCAAATCTTGCTCATCTAATTCCTAACTTCATCCGCATTCATCTTTTGTTTACCCTTGTCTTGATTCTGATTATACACCGGACCTGTTTTGTCCTGATACTTGTTTCTGCAGACTTTAGCATTATGACCAGACCTATTGCAGATTTGGCAAATAACATTTCTTTGCATATTTGACTGATATCCTCTTGATCTGCATTGATTAGCCATATGACCTACTCTATTGCATGTGAAGCATCTACCTTTGAATGATTTGTTTACTTGCATAATTCTGCATTCATGGGATTTGTGTCCATACCTTTTGCAGTTGAAGCACTGTCTGGAGAAGGATGAATTAATCTGATTCATTCTCATTCTGCACTGATTAGCTTTGTGACCAAAGTGGTTGCAGCTGTGGCAGTATCCATTGAAGGATGGATATCTTTGAGCATTTGGCTGTCTTACCGGAGGTCTTCTAGGCCTGCTCCTTGGATTTTCTAATCCAAGATTCTTCTGACCGGATCCGGAGCTTTCTCCTTTCTCATATCCCAAACCATACTTGTCATCTGTCCTCTTTTGACTTCCAAGAAGAACTTCAAGTTGAGCAGAACTTATCTTGAATTTCTCTTTATATTCATTTGCTGTTTGAAGGTCTCTTTTGAGAGAGGAAATTTGATCCTCAAGTTTTTCTTCATTATCTTTGGCATCTTCAAGATCAGATTCAAGATGTCTGATAATCCTGTCCATCTGGTGGCATTCTTCTGATTTTTCTTTAAGAGATTGTCTTAGATTGTCTTCAGCCTTTCTTTTTTCTTCAATCTCTTGAGTAAACTTTATAGTTCCTGATTCCATTTCATGTCTTAACATAATGACTTCTTTTGATAACTTTTCACATAACTTGGTTTGCTCAGTCAATTCTTCATTTGTATTGCTTTCTTCACTTTGTCTTGCCAACTGTTGGAGCAGCTCCTTTCTCTTTTTCATAGAGAGACTTAATTTGTCTTTTAATTCTCTCATGAATTCATCAGCCTGTTTGAGTCTTTCCTTTAATTCACTGACTTCAGAATTTGACTGTTCAAGATCCTCAAGAGCAGTCTTGAGTTGCTCCCTTAAACCATATGCATCCATTTGAAATCCCAGATCTTCCTCAAGCTGTTAGGCTCTATTAGGAGGAACCTGGCTCTGATACCAATTGTTGATAACTGAGAGGGGGGGGTGAATCAGTTATCCTAATTATTTCCCTTATTGAACTTTCTTTTTAATTGATGCAGCATAGAATCAAACACAAAAACATTAATCATGAAATAAGAAACACATGACACAGTATTTTTGACGTGGAAACCCTGTTAAGGGAGAAAACCACAGGGTGATTAACCCAAAATTATTCTCTGTTAGAAGAATAGGAAATTACAAAATGGCACTTGCCAATTAGGGCTCACTGCCCGAGCACACTGCTCACAAGAGGCCCACTGCCTACAAGAAGACACACTGTCTACAAAGTGATAAGAATCACAGTCTTGAACTGATTGGAAGCATCTGCATATGCTGGAGTTCAGTTCCAGTTAGGCTCAGTATACTGATCTGCTGCACTTCATCTTTCCTCTGTTCTTTATTCTGCTATCTTTCACATACCGGATCCTTTTTGCTACCTCTGCTCTATTCTGGACTTATTCGCATATATCTTCACACCATCACACACTTCACAACTAAATCCATCCTCTATATATATCCGCACAAGTAATTTCATCACCTTTCTAGTCGGCATCCGGAACAGTCTAGTTTCTTACAAACTCTTGTTCTGTCGGCTGAATCCTTCCTCACCAAGCAATGCGGATCAAGCATATACTTGTAGATATCATTAATCATGTCGGCCAAACATGATTCATGCCTTCACAACCTCTATCATCAATAGTAACACATCCGGAAAGTAGTCTGATACTCTGTCAGTCAGTTCTTCCTCTGTTTTCACTGTCTCTCAGGAATCCGGTACTCAACTATTCATATCTTTTTCCTTGTCCATCACCGGAGGCTAAATCCTTGGAATATACCACTCAAGGTAGTCCTCTTGACTTCCCCAAATCCGCACTGCACCAAGACACTTCCTCTGAGAGATCCGGACCAATCTGTCGGACCTTGCCACATGCTCTGTTCTTGTTCACCGGACCACAACATTCTTTATTCTGACTTCCGGTAGAGACACATCATGACTTGCGGATATGTGGGATGACCTTTGTTGCCATCAATGACAACAACCATGAATCCATATAGTGTCTCTTGCCAACAGGTGAAGATGGTCTTTTCCAACAAAATGCTTTTGGAATCATGTAGTATACATCCCTAGCCTGCATTTCCCTGAGTAGTATGAAGTTTCATCGGTTAGAATGCATTCTAGGGCAAATTTTGTATGACAAACCCTAGGAATGAGGGTTTTAGACCAGTCTAAATACAAAATGCAATATCTTTCTACTCAAATCACTTCAAGACTTCAAACTTGGTGCATTGGAATCCAGACTCAAACGAGTTTCAGAAAAACCACATCGATCCACTTTGCCAATCCGTACAGGTCGTACAATAATAGAAATTCTTGGAAAAATAGTCAGTTTTCTTGATTTTTGTGCCCAAATCTCTGTACAAAACCTCCTCTGCCGTACTGGAGTAAGATGACAACATTATCAACCGATCCAAGTTGGTAGGCAACTCCCAAAACAGTTTCAACTGTTAAAAATGAGTTACAACCAGCCAAATGTGTTATGACACCATTGACAACATGGCATTTTGCACTAACACAAGGATCTCAATTGGTTTAGCTTGTCCTATGGAGTCCAAACAACTACCACACTCTCTAAAACATGCCAAAACATTAAAACTACCAAATAGATTCAAAAAACCATCATTAGACCTACTAGGCCTAAGTGACACAACTAGGGTCCAAATGAACTAAGAAGGATTTGAGGTTTATATGGTTACCCCAAACCTCTTGACCATACAAACTGGACCTTACAATCAGGGCTAGAAAGCCTTATTGCAAAACACACTGAACAAGAACCTCAAGTTAACAAAATTCTCTTAAGAATCAAAATGCTCTTAGGTGCCCTGCATCAGGAATGATCTAGGTGGATCCAGAATAACTAAAAATCTTACAGTCTCAGAACCTGATGGAATCAACATCATTGGAAAGAGGTTACTGACATGATGCTAATGCAACTTGAATGGGCTCAAAAGGAGTTTGTATGCAGAAGTTAAGTGCAGTCAAAGGTTTGGTCAAACATGCGAATCAGGTGTTCAAAAATGTGAAAAATTGATTGTCTCATATCCAAGCAGAAATGATGCCAAGTCGAAGAGCTCGTCGCCACGATTTTGATGCTGCTCATTTCACCTCGATCGGAGGTCGTATGAACAAGATATGGCCGGTCAAAGTTGAGGGTTGACCATGCTGATTAGACAGTACAATGATGACATTAGCTTGTTGACATGGCAGACACAGTGGCAGTTGTTGACGTGGTAGGTCTAGAGGTTGACACGTGGCAGGTCTGAAGATGTGGACCAATCCAGCGTGACACGTGTCACTGACAGACGAATGAGGTAATGCCATGTGGCCTAATGATTGGGTGCCACGTGGCACATGTGGCGGTTTGATTGTTAAAAGGTTGGTTTGTGGGGTTGAACCTTGCTATTTCACTTTCCACCACTATTGTATTTGACTACAAATTCTGACAAATGTTTGGTGACATATCGACAAAATATTATCGAATTACCAACGCAACACTGATCTAAATTTTGTGGCTGATTTATCGTCGCTTTCACGACCAATGTTTTTACGTTGAAACTACGACCCAGCATTGTCAGTCAATGCCACTAAAAATGTTGGTGGTCTCCATCGCAAAATTGACATAACTTCATCCAGCTAGCGATGCAAAAAAACTCATAAAATGTTGCAGAATGCCCATTTGAAATCGTCAAAAAAACACCGAACATTTGTCCATTTTCCAACGAGGTGGAGAAAACCATGACCCAGCATCATCGGTTAGTGCCACTCAAAATTGATGTAACTTCATCCATATATTGAAGCAAAAAATACAAAATGTTGCAGAATGCCCATTTGAAATCATCGAAAACCACCAAACGTGCGTCCATTTTCTGACGAGGTGGAGCAAACCATCGTTGCCATTACGACGAAAACTGTGTTGCATGTACAACAACCTCATCACAAATTTTTGTGGTTTGTCGGGCTATGTTTGTCAAAATTGAGACGAAATACTGCAGTTTAAAAAAAAAAATTATTCGATCAAACATTTTTTACTTTCACCGATGGTGCCTTAATTTATCCACTATGTCAGCGTAACTTGAGATATGTTCTCCCAACTAAATGTTATCAGTGAAGCTTGCTAGTTATTGTGCCAGTATTTTTTTTTGATAATTTAAAGCTGGTAAGGGCCAGCTCCCATTATATTATATCGTAAACAAAAAAGATTACAAATTATGAGGTCAAGATTTCAGACTAGACCCAACCGACTAACAAAAATGCTAGTGACTAGCTTCCCCCTAACCCCAAACTAAACAACAGCTACTAATAACATCTCCTAATCCCTTTCTTACAAGTAGAACATCTGCAACAAAAGCTGTAAAACCATGTTGACACCTATAACTAGACAAAAAAGAAAATATAGACATTACGAGCCAGGCTTGCCCTTAGAAGTTCAACACCCCCGACCATGACCGCGGCCACGCTGCAGAGGAGCTTGAGGCTCCATGCTCCATCCCAGGATCCATTTCTGGGGTTGAATCTGCTGTCTCCTTCCTCATCTGCCTGGCATGAGTAGTACAAACTTTGACTGGGCAATCCATTCTACACATTATGTGTGCAGGACCCTTTGCAATTTCCTCCACATCCCTTTCATCTTCTTCTATCCAGTCTTCCCCGCACTCCAGAAGCAACGGCAACTCTATATACCCTCTATCCCCTTCACTATCACTATCACTTGGCACCCTGAAGCCTTCCCTTGCCAGAAAGTCACCCATCCAGTCTATCGAGGGAAGCGGGAGAATACCTACTATTCGCTGTAGGAATTCCAAATTTTGGTCCAGCGCCTCCACCCTTTCCTCTAGCTCATCTGTGTCCACTGAGAAGATTAGTGGGAACCTCCGCACCTCTTTTGCCCCCCTTCCTTTCCTCAGATAATACTGATGACGCAATGGGATCTTACCATTAGCACCTACGTTGTCTAGTATTGCATCAATCTCCCCCAAGACTGCATGTTTGAACAATCTCTGGCACAAGTTTTTAATCTTAGGTTTAGGCACACCCCTACTCAGTACTAACACCAAAAACATCACTGGGATATTTGTGTTGACCCGATGTCTATGGTGGGTCCACAGAAATTCCCACCCCAACACCTCCTTCACAACATGCAACACCAACTCGTGTTTGATAGACAGGAGCCCTCGGAGTCTCTTGCCTGTGATCACTCCAAGGAAGGTGACCATTGTTACCAAGGACTCAAGGCAAATTGGAGTGTCCATAGCTCCTATTCCTACCTATTCTACTACTCAACAAAGCTTATAATCTACCCTACCTCTTATGTCTATATGAAAAATCACCTAAACCAATGAATCTTCATTAAATCACCACACGCGCTGCCACCACCACACTATACAATCCCTCTGATTCTGCATCATGAGATGAGTACGGGCAAGATGCCTTAGAATAACTACTTTCCATCTATCGAGGGAAGTATTTATCCTTTCTACGCCCGAAGATTTGCCCAATGATCTGCCTTGGGGCCTCGTTCCTATCACATGAACGAAATCTTGCCAATGGCTATCCTGGCTGTACCTTCTGACACCCGTCCACCTTACGCCACCTCACCACCCACTGCCATCATTCCTCCCCATGACAGACATCTGCTTCATTGGCAATCTCAGTCATCCTTCCACCTCCCAAAGCCTGTTCTTTTTCCAACTCATCAACCACAGTGTTGCCCTCCCTATACGTGTGGCTGATGCAGAAATCCACCAAATCAGAATCAATGTGTCTTCTAATTGGAAGAAGCCATCTGCGCAGGGTCCAATTCAGAGTGAATTGGTCTGAATTGCATTTACCATTAGTAGCAAATCTCCCTCCAAGTGCAGTTTAGCCGTCCCCAACGCTAAACCCATCTCTAGCAAAAATATGTGCGTGCTTTCTCATATGATACCTAGGTGAATAAAAATAACAGTTAAACCCAAACCAAAAAACCAAACCAGCAACATATAAAACATAACTATATTAATTCTATTTAATGAAATTATTTTATCATCAGTGCATGAAGCACATGACAGGTGATTACTAGGAGCAATCCATCCACTCACTTATTCCATTGATCACTAAATAAGATAATCATCTATAAAATTGCTACCCAGATTGAAAGGTGCCCCTCATATGGATCAAATGGCATATAAGCAACTAGAGATGATTATTGGGAGCAACTGTAGAATCAATAACCTACCAAACAATGGCATGACATCATCACTAACTACTCATCACATAGTGAATTGTGGATGATTTTAACATTAACCACGTAATTACAATATCTGTATGTTTAATGATTTAATACCAGCTGTTTTACAGGGCTCTCTCCTAGACCCCTCATACCCAAACCTAGTTCAAACCACGTACCAGTCTCAAGCCAATTCTTGTGCTGAAATGGCTAGGCTCTTCTCTTTTGTTTCTGCACTACATGAGTACATCCCAAGTTTGTCTAATCCAAACTTGTATATCCCCAGACGCGGGATCCATCTGTGGATAGCTTACCCTGTAAAAGCTGTCATCCAGGGTAACATATGAGATGTGTTAAAAAGTAAAATAAGTACAAAGGGTAACATATTGAAGCAAAGAGAACTAATGAAAATTGCATAAGCTTAAAAGTGCAGCATAATGAAATATTGAAAAGTGCATTACCTTATTGAGCTTCTCTTTGTTTTGAGAATAGTTTAATATTCTCTACTTAATAGGGCCAACCACGTGATGGTGAAAGCTCATTTGGCCCCTCCCCCCCCCCTCACATCACTCTCAATTCCCCATACCCGATCATATAACATTAATCTCTCATTCATCCATTAATAACATAGTACATTCATTCATTAACATATAACATTCATTCATTAATATATAACATTCATTCTTTCAGTTTTTACATATTATCAAAAATATGGTTGTCATAATATGATTACAATCACTTTTTTTTGTTTCTTTTTTGCAGCTAAAAAAAGAAGTGGAGTATCATTTTCTAAATCATCTGTCCCCCCTTCAGTTGTTCTGCCCTTTGCTCGTGATCTTAATGTATGCCTAGTCATGTACTCACGACGTGGAGGCCGCTACAAGCTAGGGGGTCTGCTGCAATAACAAAGAAATGTTAAATTGATATGTTTTATTATTATTGTTACAAGTATTTCATTAATTAAAAGAACATTAGAGTGGTGCTCTTTACCTGATGGGGCCACATCATGTTCCAGATCTTGTCTTATAGCCTCATGCTCAACATGCTGAACACCCTCTAAATCCTCTAGATTTGAAACATGAAAGGTTACATTAATTAATACACCAATTGCAATTAAATATGTTTAAAAGAACATTACGATGGTCCTCTTTACCTAATGGGGCCACATCATGTTCCTGATCTTGTCTAGCCTGATCATGCTCAACATGTTGATCATGCTCTACATGCTCTAAAGTTGAAACACAAAATGTTACATTAATTAATACACCAATTGCAATTAAAGATGTTTAATTGTATTAATCCATACTGCATTTTGTATAGCACATGAATACATCCAGTACTGAGATGCACACCATGACCTTTATCTGTAGGTTATGCTCCACCCTCACCAGGTTGCATTCCAATGTCATGTGCAGTATTATCATTGCTTGCCTGTTTAAAACAAATAGGCACATAATTACTTTATGGTGGAAATTAATATTGAATAGATTGCACAAGTATTCAATTTTAAATAAACTTCATTGAGTTTATTTACCTGCGTGTTAGATGTAGTGGAAGCTTGTGTTTGCCCAGTCAAGAGTCTTAGGTGTTTAGCCATGGCTCCATAGCCTTGCTAGAAGGCAATCTTCAAGTCCTCTTCTGTGGGCACTCTGTTGAATTCAGAGCCCTGCATTTTTGCATAAGATCATGAATTTTGCTTCTATGGTGTGATAAAACCAAAATTGTTTGCAATTTATTATTTGGATGCAATATTTCATTTATTGATACTTACAATTCGTGTGGCTAATTTTATATAACCACTAGAGTCAAGTTTGGGCTGCCTGTATTTTTCTAGTCTTGCCTTTGTTGCCTTCGATGTGTCAGGCAGCCTATGAAAAGTTTGAAATACGTTAGATTATGTAAAAAGAAAGAGTAATCAGTATATAATTACATTGTTGATAGTATCATATACCTTCCTTGGCCTGGTGGTGTCTTTCCTTTTTTCTTTTTAGCCTTCTCCTTTCCATCTGACACCAGGTCCTTCCACTCCCTCTCTGGAATCATGGGGGGATGCTCGTACTTTTTTTTCTTCTCTAAATGTGACCTATATTGATCCCTCACATACTTTAGATAGGTACCAGCTTTCTTAAGGACCTTGGTTTGGTTGAATATGCTATTATTGAACAACACAACTAAACAATTAATGAGGTCATCTTTTAAATCTTGATTTTTGGCATTCCACCGTGTACATATGGTGGGCCTAAAGATCTCCAATGTAATATCATTTAGATGTTTATAAAAAACATCATTTCTTGCAAAATGGTCATGGGATCATTAGTCTAAAAAGAGTGATCAGTAAGTCAATTTCAATTGGATTATATATAATAATAATTAAAACATTTTATCTGGAAAGAACGTAACCACCGCATCTTCCAAGAGCAAAGCCTCAACCTAGGAGAGATTATTAAGCGGATTCGAACTGGCATTTGTGAGATCATCAACACCAAAGCAGTCCTGAACCGAAACCGCTCCTTTACCTTATGGGATGAGGAACTAAGGAAAAATTGTCCTGAGCTAAGATGCACTGCATCCTCACATATTAAGAAGGGACCAAATAGGAGCACAACAAAATGGATAAAACCTCAAAAGGATTGTTTTAAACTCAATTTTGATGGGTCCGCTAAAGGAAATTCAGGCTCGGCTAGAGGGGGTTGGTAATTAGAGATGCTCGTGGCGATGTAGTGGGGGCTATGTCTTGTCACTTTGGGACTTTGACCAATAATGAAGCAATAAACTGAATATCAAATCAGTGGAAATTGAAGGGGACTCCCTCCTCTATATTAATGCGATAAAGTCCAAACAAATTAGTAACTAGAAATTGAGAGGATGGCTGGAAAAGATTGTACTAGCCCTGGCAAGCCTGGGAAGTTACTCAGTCACACATGTGTGTCTTCAAATGTCCCTAAGATTCATTCTAAATCCCAATTGATCCTCAAAATCTATTCCCAGTCAAGAAGTATCCACCAAATTCCCTCCGCTCAGGCAGCGTGATCATAGGGACAAACTTTGTGGGATTCGCAGGATGATCTCTTTGTAGGCAAGTGTAATTTCAAGATGAACAGGAACCCCGTGAACTTCATGAAAGTTTCTTCACTCAGCTTCTATTTAAGGTGCGTTCCCTGAGTAAAGGCATCACTCGGTGCGAAGCTTTCTTCTTTTAGCAAGCATGACTCAACATTTTGGTGTAACATGCCGCTGCAAGGAGGACGAAACAAAAAGACACAAATCACCTATCTCTTTAGCAAGGCATTGGACGAAGAGAGGGATGCAATTCTAAAGGTCATTGGGGAAGATTTTTGGTCTGGTGGCCACTCCCATGAAAGTCTAGTCTTGGAAATGTTTTTCATCAATTATGTGCAGGTTGTGGGTGCCTGGCCATGGGGTCTGAGAGCAGCTATGAGGCTGGCCTGCGAGGAGGTTCTAGAAGCTATCAGACCTACCTTGGATGTCGTGGAAGTAGAGCCTGAACAAGGCCTTGCTCTGTCCATTTTGAGCCTAAATGAGGAGAAAAAGAAGACCAAACTACATAAAGGCTGGGCACTTTTAGAAAAAGGAGTGGAAAAATCAAATGATATCACTAATTTTCTAAATTTTGTAGAGGCCAATCCTAACTTGATTGACCAAAATGTAGTGGCCAGGTTGGTCGATATAGCTGAGGGTGTTGGGTACATATACCACTAAACATCCCTTCCAGCACTAGATGTACTTGTTTTAATTTCTATATAATATAGGGAGATACCCCCGTTAATGGTAGCACTTACCTAAAAAATAAATAAATAATTAAAACATTTTAAAGTACCTGGGACCTTCTCTATCTTTATGGGAACGAAATCCTCGGTCACCACAAATGTGACCAGCAATGTTCCCATATTATTAATATGGGAAGATCCAGGAAATGTTGCTAAAACATCACCAGTACTAGTGGCCTCTACATCCCCAGGTACATGTCCTGACACATGTCCTGGCATGTGTTTGCTGCTAGAGGGTGCATTACCCGATGCCTGCATGCTATGTGTTTCTGACATTTCAGTCGACAATATAGGCATGGATGATGGGGTCGGATGAAGTGATGTATGCGCAGGAAGATTAGGATCAACACTTGTACCAACCCCTACTCCCTGGGCAGCACCTGTAGTACCCTGATCATGGCCAGCAACATCATGAGGAAGCAAAAAAACCTGTAAAAACAACACATATTTTAGTTCATGACATAAAAGAGTGCAAAATATAAAACCATGAATGAACTTATGTTATAATTAAATATCTCATGACAGCTTACTTGCAAGTTCTGCACTCTCTCAGTCAATATTTTAACCCTTTCTCTTATTTCATTTGTTTGAGGTACTATGAATAACAACTGAAGGATTTCTTCATTGCATTTTTTTGGGTCTTCCTTATCACATCCAGAGGGTTTGTGGAATATGCGATGTCATCATCGCTTAATAGTGACTGTAGCTCCCTATGGATGCTCTCCTCTACTGCTGGTGCCTTTCCTGAATCATCTGACTGCGACAAGAATATTAAAAATATTATCAAAATTAACCCAATAAACTTATGAAAAAAACATAATAATAAAATATTTTTCTCGTATCTAATTTGTACAATTACAATGAGGTAAACCTGTCGAGTAGAAGCGCCTGAAGATGCATCGTGATTTGTGCTCTGGGCTGGAGCCTTCCCCCTATGATCAATGTCCCGTTGTGACAAAAATTAAATATAAAAAATTATTACCGAAATGAAACCAATAGACTTACGAAAAAAAATAATAATAAAATGGTATATTGGAGTCATTAATTGGAGGTTGGGTAAAATGGTATATAGTACTTGCCACCCCCATAGTAACTGTGTTTATAGCTATGTGATTCAAATTGTAATCGATTAGAAACTCTTCCCCTACAGTTATTGATTTTATTGCACATACGAATACATGGTTTCCATCGTGCGCCTTGAATATGCAATTGGGTTGCTTATTTGTTAACCCAGGTCATGTATTGTTTATAAATCCTATAATATTCCCTAATGCTTTTGGCCTTCCATCAATGTACATAGCCACTCCTTTATTTTGATCCTTATCTTTTAGTTGTATATAATTTGCTGATAGTGCATACCTACGCATACTTCATGTATATTGAACCAGCTGCATCCAATCTTTGTAACTATAACAAGGTCCAACATACTCCATCAATTCAATAACTTTTTCGTAACAGACCTTTATGCCATCCATGCAAAATAGACCCAAACCATGTAATGACGATAGTGCTATGCGATATATCCTCTCGTTGACACAAAAATTAGTGTTTATTGGAGGAAGTTCCTTGGGTACCCATTGTTTCTGTAGATGTTTGTACCTCAAGGGCACCTCGATGTTGACTATGCTCTCATCATCATAAGAACATGACCCCCCTTCAGCAAGAAAAAATTCCATGTGTTTACAGAATTTTCTTCTAATCTTTTGACCTTTATTTGATCTCCCTCTTTTAGACCTATTTGGTGGTACTTGCACTCATAAGGATGTTGGATGAAGTTCTTTCATGGTGATGTGATTCGAAGGTATGGGGTTGGAGGATTAAAAACCAAGGTTGTCACTGCTAGTAAAATGAAAGTACAGTATATGATTTTGTTAAATTGTCAAGAATAAAGGATGGGAGATGGTTTACAATTGTTTAAGTGAAATGGAATGAAAATTGTGTGGTCTATATTAGCCTAAATATTGTTTTGGGTCAGATTACTTTATGTTGAGTTGAAATTGTGAAGTTTAGGACAGTCATAAAGAGAGTTAATGGTAAAATGAAAGGGCAGACTGGGTAATTGTTTTTTTTGATCAAGATGAAGTTGACTAAGCTATTTGAAGCTTTGGTAATGGTTTAGAACTCTAAAGCAAAAGTTGAGTGTTTGTTTTGAGTTTTGTGAAGGGAAATATAGTTGAATAAGTGTGTCAAAAGAAGGAAAGTTCAAGATTGTTTGTGACTTGTCAAATGAGATTGTGTGAGTTTGTTTCCTTCCTCTGACTCTGCATCATGTACTTCTATACGTTCTCTTATGGACAGGCACTAGGCATTTTTCATTGCACTCACGGACCATGTATTGTTTTCAGTACCTTTGATCATTTGTGGACCTCAATATGTAAATTTATTTTATCGAAGTTTAGAAATTTGAACCCTAGTGAACTTCATGTGCTGTTATGTGACAGGAATTCCTTTCATTAATCTTATAGTAGAAAAAATATGCTAAGACAGATACAAAAACTACAGTTCACACGCTAAAAATGGCCACCCAACTGATTGAACATCTCAAAGCTTGGTTGTTCAAACTAACCAAACACTAGTACTAGGTAGTACTTGGGTTTGTCAATGGGGCATTGGCTTGAATTGACCAAAATATAGCATGCAACACCTTGATGCAAACAAATAGAGTCTAAATCACTGTACTTGCAACAAGATTTCTAAATGTGGGGGAAAAATCACTTACCGTCATTGTCCCTTGGTCGATTTTCTCTTTCTGAGTGCCCTCACCTCTCGCTCTGGCTTTCCTCCTGCCAAATGGTTCCTAGTCTTCCTCCTCAACTCAATGGCCTTGCAGCACTCGTCCAGTGAAGTCTCACAACTCTCCACTCAGGGGCTGGATGCAGTGGTTCTTGGTGCAACTCTCTAGTTAGGGTCTCGGTGCAGTATGCTATGTCATGCTCCTGCGCGCGCGGGGCCAAAATTCAAAATATATAATTTATATATATGCTATGTCATGGAATGTGTTAAAAGACTTTAAAATTAATATATTCAATCTAGTTAATATTGAGACATCTATGACATAAAGAAGATTGTTAAGGTGATGTCAATGCCATGTCCCTATATTAGTAATTTATAATTGAATCCATTATGTATTATTCATTCAAATTAAAGATATGAATAATATTATAAAGGGAATATATTTAATATATTTAAATAATATTTATTTAAAACAATTAACAAGATATATTATTATTATATTTATAAATAACACATATAAATAATATAATATAAATCATATATCATTTATTATAATGATATAATATAAATACAAATAATATATTATAAATATATCTAATAACATAAATACAAATATTATTATTATTATCTTATATTGTAATATAAATATAAATAATATATCATTTATTATAATGATATAATATAAATACAAATAATATAAATAAACAATAATATAAATAAACATCTTTTAACCTATCCTCTTATGATAAGGGAGATACATATGGTTAGAACTAGTTTTACCACAAAAGGGAATTAATATAAAGTAATAAAACTTATAAGAGGGTAAGTATGTCTTTTACCACCAAGCATAATAAGAGATGTGTCTCTTCAAACATATCCCTTGAAAGGGAAATAAATAAAGGTTGTGAGATAGAAGGAAAACATCATGGGAAGAAATATAAAAAGAGTATCTGATAAATACATATATTTAGATCTACATTATATATATATATATATATATATATATATATATATATATATCTGAGTCATAAGTAGGAAAGATATCATAAATTAATATATAGAGAAATGTACATCAGCAGCAATGAGAGGAATGATTCAAGAAAATATATATATATATAGTAGATAAAGGACGTGAGGTCCCGATAGAGATTGGTACAATTAAACATTATTAAAAATATATTCATGATAACACTATAATAATAATGATATATATATATATATATATATATAATATAATATGATATGATATAATAATTAAATGATATATATATATATATATATATATATATTTATAATAGTAATATTATAATGATAATGAATAAGTAATATATTATATAGTTATGTTAATAATAAAATAACAATAGAATTCAAGCGCTAGCAAGCAATCAAATATATCTAATACTATTACTAACATATATAATAATATAATGTAGAGATATTATTAATATTATAACAAATACTATAATATATAAATATTAAAAAAATAGGCACAGGGACATTACAAATATATCTCATGTTCTATCATATATTACTGTATAACACCATTCGTAATAATAAAGGTAAATTGTATGTTTTGGAAATGTGTGTAGAAACTGCATGTATCGTGTTTCTGATTCAACCAGGAAGGGAGAATGCATAAACCTTAGTAGATTACCTAAAAACCTCACCCAGGTTCCACCCCATAGGCCCACCAAGGGCTGGGCATTCTGCCCCGTAGGCCCAAGGCAAGGGTTGGGTCAAGGAAGGGTGGGGGTCCCACATTGGATTATGCCCCATAGGCTCGAGACAAGGGATTGGGCAATAGGATATGCCCCATAGGCCCGAATCAAGGGATTGGGCAAGAGGACTGTGGTAGGCCTTAGGCTACTAAGGACTTATGACTTCCCCTCCCTAGGTGCATTGAATGTTTTCTCTTACATATGTGTTTCAAAATGCAAGTGTGTTTATGTTGGACTAATGAATACTAGATATTAAAACTAACATGTAGCAATATGGACTTGAATATACATGATGCTACAAGTACTAATTCAAAATAATGTGTGATCTATTCAACCCAAAGTTACCCCATTAAAAGAGAAGAAACCCTAAACCTAATTCACAAGCGAATTCTAGGGCAAGTTGAGTAAGGGACATTACAGTGGTATCAGAGCATTCATCCTACCATCCTGTGAATAATGCTTGATTAAAAAATAAATAAATAATAAATAATAAATAATAAATAAATAAAAACAATAAATAAATAAATAAAATAACTTGTATAACAATAAAATTAATTAAGTAAATATACTAAATGAAATAGCAAAATAAAGTAATTACAATATAATTTATAAATAAATATGTAGTAAGATATCTCTAAGTTCTCATAAAGTAATATATTTGAAAAAGTTATTTTCACCTCAACTTAATGTTATAAGATTATATCATATTATATAACCCCATATAGTAAATTCAATTAATATTATAAATATTATATGTTTATAAATACATCATATATAGTTTATATATAGATGTATTTTCAAGAAACACATATAATTTAATTAATTTGTGATCATAATAACCATGTGATTAGATCCACAACCCTATTAAACATAACTATAACATTTAAAAATAAATAAATAAATAAATAAAAATAAAAATAAAAATAAGTATTATATACTTTAATATTAAATTTATTATTTTCATCCTAGTTTTGAAGTTGTGATTGCTTGAGGACAAGCAATTTTGAGTGGGGAGGGTTGTCATGTCCCTATATTAGTAATTTATAATTGAATCCATTATGTATTATTCATTCAAATTAAAGATATGAATAATATTATAAAGGGAATATATTTAATATATTTAAATAATATTTATTTAAAACAATTAACAAGATATATTATTATTATATTTATAAATAACACATATAAATAATATAATATAAATCATATATCATTTATTATAATGATATAATATAAATACAAATAATATAAATAAACATCTTTTAACCTATCCTCTTATGATAAGGGAGATACGTATGGTTAGGACTAGTTTTACCACAAAAGGGAATTAATATAAAGTAATAAAACTTATAAGAGGGTAAGTATGTCTTTTACCACCAAGCATAATAAGAGACATGCTCTTCAAACATATCCCTTGAAAGGGAAATAAATAAAGGTTGTGAGATAGAAGGAAAACATCATGGGAAGAAAATATAAAAAGAGTATCCGATAAATACATACATACATACATATATATATATATATATATATATATATATATATATATATATATATATATATATATTTCTGAGTCATAAGTAGGAAAGATATCATAAATTAATATATAGAGATATGTACATCAGTAGCAATGGGAGGAATGATTCAAGAAAATATATATATATATATATATAATTATATATATATATATAATAATTAAATGATATATATATATATATATATATAATAGTAATATTATAATGATAATGAATAAGTACTATATTATATAGTTATGTTAATAATAAAATAACAATAGAATTCAAGTGCTAGCAAGCAATCAAATATATATAATACTATTAATAACATATATAATAATATAATGTAGAGATATTATTAATATTATAACAAATACTATAATATATAAATATTAAAAAATAGGCATGGGGACATTACAAATATATCTCATGTTGTATCATATATTACTATATAACACCATTCATAATAATAAAGGCAAATTGTATGTTTTAGAAATGTGTGTGGAAACTGCATGTATTGCGTTTGTGATTCAACCAGGAAGGGAGAATGTATAAACCTTAGTAGATTGCCTAAAAACCCCACCCAGGTTCCACCCCATAGGCCCACCGAGGGTTGGGCATTCTGCCCCGTAGGCCCGAGGCAAGGGTTGGGTCAAGGAGGGGTGGGGGTCCCACATTGGATTATGCCCCATAGGCTCGAGACAAGGCATTGGGCAATAGGATATGCCCCGTAGGCCCGAGTCAAGGGATTGGGCAAAAGGACTGTGGTAGGCCTTAGGCTACTAAGGACTTATGACTTCCCCTCCCTAGGTGCATTGAATGTTTTCTCTTACATATGTGTTTCAAAATGCAAGTGTGTTTATGTTGGACTAATGAATACTAGATATTAAAACTAACATGTAGCAATATGGACTTGAATATACATGATGCTACAGGTACTAATTGAAAAGAACGTGTGATCTATTCAACCCAAAGTTACCCCATTAAAAGAGAAGAAACCCTAAACCTAATTCACAAGCGACTTCTAGGGCAAGTTGGGTAAGGGACATTACAGTCAAGTCTTGATCCATTAGGGTAGGAAAACATAGATGCATTGGTACAAAAGGTTCCATTCAACTTGGAGGAAATGTATAATTACCTAAGGGGCTAATGTGAGATTGGACCAAGTTTATATTATGATACAAATAGCTTGGGAAAAGGGATGATGAAATGGTTAAGTATGGGAAATTGTAGAGATAAATATAACACCAAGGGAAGAACACTAGAACTAATTTTAGCACTATTGATGTGTAATAGATCCAAGGTGAGGCTCAGAGAGCCTTGTCGTTTGAAACCATTAACCAAAGAAATACTAAGAACAATATATGAAAGAGATGAAGAATAAGGCAATTTGTATTATTAGGATGGATGAGATGCCTTTATATAGCATGACCTCATGTTTGAGTCTTGAAACCCTCCCATATTATCAACGCATGCGTCTAGGCTAACCATATCAAGTTTCACTCCATACAAGCACAAATTGAAAAAAATTCAACGTTGGCCCCATTCACATGGAAATAACCAAAGATATGATCAAATAATATCTAATCATAAATAGTCATAGAGTAATTAGGATTTGATCATATGGAAATTTCTAGGAGAGCTACAATAGTTGTAAAATCATGAATTAACAACATTAAAAAGTACATCATAAATTAATTATGTAATGGCATAAAAATTTAAAACATCATGAATTAATTATGTAACCATATAAGTCAAATATAATTCTATCAAGAAATCAATATCAAATAGATAATATAATAACATAACTCATACATTTCAATGTCATTGATCTTCTTCTTCATCCAACTCTTTATTTGTATCATTCAATCTAGATTCGACATTGTAAGGATTGGTCATATCATCATCATCGTCGTCATTGATATCAGTTTAGATAATGTCATCATCCACACATATGTCATCTTCATGAACATTAACTCCTACATCATCATGATCTAGTTCCTCTTCTTCGACATCTTCGTCAGGCACATCAACTAGCTGTTGATCCTGATCATCATCTACATCATCTTATAGTTCTTCGGTATCCTCTTCTTCCACCACATTATACTTTACCGGCCTTCCTCTTGGATCATGTCTAACAACAAATGACCAACCCGGTTTACCTGGAACCTCTAAGTAAAATGCCTGCTCACATTGGCTTGGAAGAACATAGGGCTCATTTCTAGCTCGCGCGATCGACCTTATATTAACCACGGTAAATCCATTATCATGTTCAATAATAGTTCTCTCAGGATCATTTTCATTCAATCGTAGCCTGTACCATTAGACAATGAACATAACTAAGTTGAAGGACTTAAAGTCACACTCAAGTATATCATCCAAATCCCATAGTAACGATTTTTTGAGACTTCTGGATGTATGTCGCTTCGAGATGAAACATTAGTCACTTGAAAGACTGCAGTTATCCTATAATCACAAGTTTTCTTCTTGTCATCCAACTTTTTGATTCAAAATTTATGACCATTGCACCACATAGCCTTGTGGTGTTTCACCTACAATATGTCAAACATGTAAAAATTATTGCATTGTCAGTTAATAAACATATTTATTCTTGGCTGAATGTATGCAAAGAAAAAAAAACTCAACATATATATACATCAATATAATTGAAAATAATTAAATAATATGGGTGACTAATATATTTATATGTACTTGTTTATCTCTTAAACCATATGTTAAATCAACTTCCCTTGGTGTAACATTGGAATCTCCATTACGATGAGCTTCTTTAACCAATGAAGCCACACCTTTCCATGTTAATGTGCGATCAGATTGTTGACATCGTTCAATCCATACCATCATCCAATCAAGATTGTTTGTGATGTACAAATGTAGTGCATCTGGTGCAGGAGCACCCGTACATGATCAGGATATAGGATAATTGTCCACATGATGACAGGACATTAGTCTATTTTTAGTATGTTTGACTTCATCATGTAATAAGGTCCATTGGACCAATGTTATGTATTAGATCAGCCTAGGAATGTGTGTAGGCAGTTAGAGATCAGTTAGAGATCGTGATCAGGTAGTCTGAGCTGTCCTTCTCCTAGCCGCTTGGAAGCTCCCAGCCGCTGGGAAGTGAGTTGGTAGTACTCGAAGGATCTGCTATATATACCTTCGATCTGTTAGGGTTTAGAGATGAATGTTATGTTATGTTATGTTAGTTGTGTTATGTTATGGTGTTGTGTTGAGATTCAGGAGAACAGTCTAGATATTGAGAAGCACTGTTGTTTGACAGTATTGCAGAAACAGGACATTTGAATTTCATTTGAATAAGATCTCATCAATTGCATTTTGTGGTTTATCAGTTACTGGTGTTTTGATTTCCTTTCTGTTTACAAGTTGATGGATTCCTTCAACCCTTCCACCGGTTGATCCTGTGAATCGGTGGAATGGTACTGTATTATAGCTTAGTTTGCATTTTTGTTTTCTGTTTATGCATTGCACTGTTCAAGAGATCAATTGGTAGCATGCTGTGAATCAGCCTAGCATCCTCATGTGCTAGGTCTAGAAAGATAAGCTGTTAAATTTTGGTTTGAAGGTGATCCGGCCCGATCATCTTATTGTCTTTGTGAAATTGTGTGGTTCTGAGTGTTTGCATGCAACGGACGGATATACAGGAGTCTGCATGTGCCTTTCCAGTCGGAACGAACCACATCGTCATCTGCGAATACATCGCCATCAGGATCGGGTTATGAAACTGTTGAAGTTTGCATATTTCAAGTGCATCAGGATGTTATAAGTCGGATATATACTCAGTGTATATATCATCGTCAGGATCATCTCTCGGGGGTGCCCATCATCCGCATATCGCTAGCAGATGCGGGAGTGAAAGTTCATTTTTCTGACTAAGTGTTGAAGAGGTCATCAGGATATTGTGTGACGTCATCATCATCAGGATATGACGTCATCGTCATCAGGATATTGAGATATCACCCTATGCAAGTTTATCCTACTGTCGCTAAGTGTTTAGGTATCGGCGTAGGTCCTCGGCAGAAAGTTGGGTTAACATCATCAGGATGTTTCAATCGAACCGGATAAATCATATCATGATGCTGTTGTTTGTATAGTTGGCTATCGGGGCATCGAAGGGAAGGTGCTAAAGTTGTCATCATCAGGATATTTGGAGCAACCGGATATTTCATATCCTACTGACGAAGGTGGTGTTGAATATCATGATGATGCCGATAGAGTTTGGCGCCCGATGAACAGTGCAACAGGAGGATGTTTGCACTAGTTGAATATCATGATGATGATGATAGGCGGAAGACGGAGGAAGTGAACAGTAGTCAGCAGGAGGATAATTGTGCTCGTCTGAAATATGATGATGCTGTTGGTGTTTGCAGGAAATATGATGATGATGCTGAGCCGATAGGGATTTTTAACATGCTGTTTGTATCATTGACTCCTCCTTCCTGTTTGTAGGCTCCCGTTGCGTTTACCTCTGCATCATAGTGGTATCAGAGCAAAGGTTAGGATCTTCTGGAAAAGATAAGCAGGATGTCAGACGAAGAAGGAACATCAGAGGTTCTGACAAGGATGACCAACGCTGAGTTGGCAGTTTTGGTGAAGAAACAGATTGCAGAAAGCAAGGCCGTGAAGGCTCAGAATCAGGAATTGAAGGATGAGTTAGCAAAGTTGAGGAGCAGAGTAGGTTCTGGTAGAGAAGAAGATAGGGAAGAAGAAGAGATCCCTAATTGGAGCGAGGAGGTCGTTCCTGTAGACCAGAGACCACTGTTGAACGCCCTCAAGGCCATGGAGAGGAGAACCATGGATGTGAAACTGGATTTGCCAGTATTTACAGGCAAGATGGAACCTGATTCAGTGATGGAGTGGATAGATTGTTTGAACAATTTCTTTGAAACAGAGGAGATACCAGAACAACAGAGAGTGAAGATAGCACAGTCAAAGATGAAAGAAGCTACCTTGACATGGTGGAATTTTGTCCAAGATGATAGAGTACAGGAAGGAAAACGTAGAGTTGCCACATGGAAGAAGATGATGGCATTAGTAAAGGAAGCTTATGTCCCATTGGATTACAGTATCCAATTACACAAAAGGAAGCAAAACCTGAAACAGAAGGAGCTAGATGTCAGCTCATATACAGAAGAATTCATGAAACTCTGTATGAAGACAAAGGTAAAGGAAAGTGAAGAAGAGAAGGTAGCCAGATACCTTAATGGATTGAGGTTCAACATTCAGGAAGATCTAAGTCTGCATAATCCAGATACAGTTCAGAAAAGCTTTCAGTTGGCATTGAAAGTGGAAGAGAAGTTAAAGAGAAAACAAGAACAACACAATAGAGGAAGAGGAAGACAACAAAGAGGTGGAAGAGGTCCTTTTAGAGGTAGAGGACATGGACAGGGATATCAAGGAGAATCCAGTCATGACAATAGTAAGGGAAACAGTAGTCAGAACCAGAGAGAAACTTATAGTCAGCAAGGAAACTTCAGAGGTAGAAGACCTTTCAGAGGAAGATCCCAGGGCAAAGGATCCATCAGATGTTATAACTGTAATAAAGAAGGCCATATAGCCAGTAGATGTCCAGAAAAGGCCACAAGCTCAGCAGGAGAAAGGAGAACAAATCTGGTCCAAGAACCTGATAATCAAAGTAGGACAAGCTCTAATGATTTTCAGAGTGTGAATGCTCCTGATAATTATGGATACCCAGAAAGTGGAGAGTCTCTGATGATGAGAAGAACAGTGACTACCATGAAGGTACCTGACAAAGAATCCCCTCAGAGAAAGTCTCTTTTCAGAACTATTTGCAAAGCAGGAGGTAAGGCATGTAAAGTTTTGATTGATTCTGGTTCTACTGAAAATTTTGTGTCTGAACACATGGTGACAAAGCTTAAGCTTAGGAGATTGCCTCACCCATCCCCATATAAAGTCTCATGGCTTACACAAGGTCAGCAGACAACTGTAGAAGAGCAGGCTTGGGTAGAATTTCAGATTGGTGCATATAAGGATAAGTTGTTGTTTGATATTACCAAGATGGATGCTTGCAATCTTTTATTTGGTAGACCATGGCAGTATGATTTGAAGGCACAACATGATGGTGTTAGAAATACCTATAAAATCACTAAAGATGGTAAGGATGTACAGTTATTCCCATTGGCAGAAAAGGAGGGGAAATCTAAAGGAAAAGAGGTGAAGGTCATGCTGATGGAAGGCAAACAGTTCATGAAAGAAGTAGCAGCAGAAGGTGCAGTTGCATATGCCCTAATCCCATGTATGAGTGTGAATAAAGAACAGCAGCAAGAAGTCAAGAAAGAGAAGAAGCCAAGGTTCATAGACCCAGCTATCCAAGAGCTATTGGATAAGTACAAAGGTGTCATCTCAGAGGGAATGCCCAGATCCCTACCACCTGTCAGAGATATTAGTCACTGCATAGACTTAATTCCAGGGTCAACACTTCCAAACAAAGCAGCCTATAAGCTTACTCCAGAACAGAATGCAGAAGTAGCCAGACAGATTGAAGAATTGTTGGATTCAGGTCTGATTGGGAAAAGTCTAAGTCCATGTGTAGTACCAGCTGTACTAGCACCAAAGAAGGAAGGTACTTGGAGGCTTTGCACAGATTCCAGAGCTATTAACAAGATTACAATCAGGTATAGGTTTCCAATCCCTAGGATAGAGGATTTACTTGATTGTTTGGGAAGTGCTAAGTACTTTACAAAAATAGATTTGAAGAGTGGATATCATCAGATCAGGATTAGACCATAAGATGAATGGAAAACAGCATTCAAAACTAATGAAGGGTTATATGAATGGAAGGTTATGCCTTTTGGTTTATCTAATGCACCTAGTACTTTTATGAGGTTGATGAATGAGGTTTTGAAAGAATTCATTGGTAAGTTTGTCATAGTATATCTAGATGACATTCTGATTTTCAGTAACACAAAAGAAGAACATCTTAGACATATAGATTTGGTTCTTAAGAGGTTACATGAGGAGCAGCTGATGATAAATTTAGACAAGTGCTTGTTCATGCAAGAGGAGATCACATATTTGGGTTTTGTCATTTCACAAGGAAAGTTACAGATGGATAAGGAGAAGGTAAGTGCCATATTGTCTTGGCCAACTCCACAGACTATGAATGATGTCAGAAGTTTCCATGGGTTAGCAACCTTCTACAGGAAGTTTATCAGAGGGTTTAGTCATATTTGTGCACCCATGCTGGATACCATCAAAGGAGGACAGAAGTGCAGATTTGTTTGGACTCAAGGAGCAGATGCTTCTTTTGAAACATTGAAGAAGAAGGTGGCACAGCAGCCAGTCCTTGCACTTCCAGATTTTAACAAAATATTTCAGGTAGAATGTGATGCCAGTCACATGGCCATTGGAGCAGTACTCAGCCAAGAAGGTAGACCTATTGCATTTTTCAGTGAGAAGCTCAATGATGCTAAGAAGAGGTATTCATCATATGATCTGGAAATGTATGCTTTAGTGCAGTCACTCAAGAAATGGAGGCATTACTTGTTGCCAAAGGAATTCATAGTATTCACAGATAACCAGGCTCTGAGTTTCATAAACAGCCAGGAAAAGCTGAACCACAGGCATATGAAATGGGTAGAAACCTTACAATCTTTCACTTTTACACTGAAGCATAAGAAAGGGGTCAAGAATAAAATTGCAGATGCTTTGAGCAGGAGAGTTCTAACAGTCAACTAGATTCAGTTAGAGAGTGTTGGCATTGATTCACTAAAGACCATGTATGAGTCTGATGAAGATTTTGGAGAGATATATCAGGTATGTACTTCTTTTGGGGAGAAATATCATGCTGAGTTCTCTGAATTTTTGATTCAGGATGGATTGTTGTTCAAAGGGGGGCAGTTATGTATCCCAAGGTGTTCTATGAGGTTAAATATAATCAAGGAGAAGCATTGTGGAGCTATGGCAGGTCATTTTGGTCTAGATAAGACTCTTGATCTGGTCAGAAGGCATTACTATTGGCCTAAGTTGCAATCAGATGTCAAAAAATTTGTGGAGACATGTGTGATATGTCAGAAAGCTAAAGGCAGGTCAACTAATGCAAGTTTATATCAGCCCTTACCCATTCCTTCCAGACCATGGGAAAGCATCAATATGGATTTTGTCTTGGGTTTACCAAGGACAAGGAAAGGATTTGACAGTGTTTTTGTTGTAGTGGATAGATTCAGCAAAATGGCACATTTCTTGCCATGCAAAACCACTGCTGATGCTTCATACATTGCAGATTTATTTTTCAGGGAGATTGTCAGAATCCATGGATTGCCATTGAGTATAGTGTCAGACAGGGATGTGAAGTTTATTGGTCACTTCTGGAGAACTCTTTGGAGAAAACTTGGAACCAATTTGTCTTTTTCCTCTGCATATCATCCTCAAACAGATGGACAGACTGAAGTAGTGAACCGTTCCTTAGGGAATTTGCTTAGATGCTTGACAAAACAGCATGGAGAGAAGTGGGACAATATTCTGTCTCAAGCTGAATTTTCCTATAATGATACTGTCAATAGGAGCACAGGGAAATCACCTTTTCAGATAGTTTATGGTATGCATCCCAGAGGAATTTTGGAATTGAGAGATCTACCTACAGTAGACCCTATTAGTGCAGAAGGTGAAGCTTTTGCAGAAGCCATAAAAGAGGTTCATGATCAAGTCAAGACCCAACTACAGCAAACTACCTTGAAATATAAAGCATATGCTGATAAAAAGAAGAAGGATGTTCAGTTTGATGTTGGAGATTTGGTTTGGGTTCACTTGAAGAAAGACAGACTTCCTAAGGGAAAGTATACTAAGCTCATGCAAAGGAAAGTTGGACCATGTCAGATTTTACACAAGCATGGACAGAATGCTTATGAGATACAACTCCCACCTGATCTTGGTTTGTCTCCTATATTCAATGTATGTGATTTAACTCCATACAAGTCTTATCCAGATGCAGATCAGGATCTCCTACAGGGTACAGTTGATGATGACATTCCCAAGCATGATCCTCCACAGTTGCAGAAGGTTTTGGACACCAGAGTGGTCAAACAGACCAGGAACAAACAGTACTTGGAATATCTAGTCTCTTGGAAGGGCAAACCTATTTCTGAAGCAGTATGGATGACTGAAGAGCAGATACAGAAACATGGTGCAGATCTTGATACTCTCATCTCAAGTGGACTTGAGATTTCTTCTTCTGGGGAGTATGGTGCAGGAGCACCCGTACATGATCAGGATATAGGATAATTGTCCACATGATGACAGGACATTAGTCTATTTTTAGTATGTTTGACTTCATCATGTAATAAGGTCCATTGGACCAATGCTATGTATTAGATCAGCCTAGGAATGTGTGTAGGCAGTTAGAGATCAGTTAGAGATCGTGATCAGGTAGTCTGAGCTGTCCTTCTCCCAGCCGCTTGGAAGCTCCCAGCTGCTGGGAAGTGAGTTGGTAGTACTCGAAGGATCTGCTATATATACCTTTGATCTGTTAGGGTTTAGAGATGAATGTTATGTTATGTTATGTTAGTTGTGTTATGTTATGGTGTTGTGTTGAGATTCAGGAGAACAGTCCAGATATTGAGAAGCACTGTTGTTTGACAGTATTGCAGAAACAGGACATTTGAATTTCATTTGAATAAGATCTCATCAATTGCATTTTGTGGTTTATCAGTTACTGGTGTTTTGATTTCCTTTTTGTTTACAAGTTGATGGATTCCTTCAACCCTTCCACCGGTTGATCCTGTGAATCGGTGGAATGGTACTGTATTATAGCTTAGTTTGCATTTTTGTTTTCTGTTTATGCATTGCACTGTTCAAGAGATCAATTGGTAGCATGCTGTGAATCAGCCTAGCATCCTCATGTGCTAGGTCTAGAAAGATAAGCTGTTAAATTTTGGTTTGAAGGTGATTCGGCCCGATCATCTTATTGTCTTTGTGAAATTGTGCGGTTCTGAGTGTTTGCATGCAGCGGACGGATATACAGGAGTCTGCATGTGCCTTTCCAGTTGGAACGAACCACATCGTCATCTGCGAATACATCGCCATCAGGATCGGGTTATGAAACTATTGAAGTTTGCATATTTCAAGTGCATCAGGATGTTATAAGTTGGATATATACTCAGTGTATATATCGTCGTCAGGATCATCTCTCGGGGGTGCCCATCATCCGCATATCGCTAGCAAATGCGGGAGTGAAAGTTCATTTTTCTGACTAAGTGTTGAAGAGGTCATCAGGATATTGTGTGACGTCATCGTCATCAGGATATGACGTCATCGTCATCAGGATATTGAGATATCACCCTATGCAAGTTTATCCTGCTGTCGCTAAGTGTTTAGGTATCGGCGTAGGTCCTCGGCAGAAAGTTGGGTTAACATCATCAGGATGTTTCAATCGAACCGGATAAATCATATCATGATGTTGTTGTTTGTATAGTCGGCTATCGGGGCATCGAAGGGAAGGTGCTGAAGTTGTCATCATCAGGATATTTGGAGCAACCGGATATTTCATATCTTGCTGATGAAGGTGGTGTTGAATATCATGATGATGCCGATAGAGTTTGGCGCCCGATGAACAGTGCAACAGGAGGATGTTTGCGCTAGTTGAATATCATGATGATGATGATAGGCGGAAGACGGAGGAAGTGAACAGTAGTCGGCAGGAGGATAATTGTGCTCGTCCGAAATATGATGATGCTGTTGGTGTTTGCAGGAAATATGATGATGATGCTGAGCCGATAGGGATTTTTAACATGCTGTTTGTATCATTGACTCCTCCTTCCTATTTGTAGGCTCTCGTTGCGTTTACCTCTGCATCAGCATCCCACTCTCGACCAACTGTATCAAAAAAAATGAAATTCACAAATGACATATTATTAGTTAATTACGGCCACGGTATACAACCTTAATTTATAATTGATGTACCTGAAAAACCTAACATCCCACTACCAATGATCTTATTATCTTTCATTGTTGGATGAATTCAAATTAAAGGAGTATGCACAAAGAATGAATTATGACCTTGAAGGGTACATATACTCTTATAAGAAAAAGAAAAACCTTAGTGGAGACACCCATGTTCCTATACCGAGGGAAGATGTGTTTAAGAACAAAGAAGACAAAGAAGTAGAGGAGGTTATAGAAAATTTCATGAAGGTATTATACCCTAAATTACAAAATTTGGTATTATGAGAATAAGCATCGCTAAAACATATAAGCATCGATGGAACCAAGGATAAAGTTTCACCGATGGCCCGAGATAACTAAAAAGCATTACTAATATGATAAGTATTGGCCAAGCTAGGGTATATCGAAGTAACTACATACATAATCCTGCTGATAGACTGAGAAAAGGAAATCCATCAAAGGAAGAAGTGGGCATCGGTGAAATATAATGCAAAGTCACTGTTGGAACTAAAAATTTCACATTTTTTATCTGCTAAAGAATTCACTAATGTCCCTCATTTCCAAGACCAACCACTAAAATTTGTGTGACAAGATCCATATTAGAGTCCACACATAAAAGATCCCATGAACATACCTAGCTCTGTGACCATAACTCAATTTCGATACTAGTTCATCCATATCGGCAAGACCTCATGTAACTCACACTGAATGGTAAAATACATTTTTGGAAGAAAATATGATAATTAATGAGAGATGAGCAATGTTTGAATGACCAAGATTTCATATGTTAAAAATTTCAGGGAGACATTTGGTATGTATCACCAATACATTCTCATCGGCATGAGTATAACAATCGGAGTGAAGTTCTAAAGTCACACCGAGCCTTTAAGTCATACCGATCAATGACTTATCGGCATGAAGGCAAGCAATATCTCCCCAATGCATAATGATAAGGCTATCGGCATGACACATACAATCTGAATGAAATCCTTAAGCTTCTCCGATCATAAAAGTCACCCCAACATAAGGAGCAAAAGGCTTTTCGGCAAGAATCTCTTCGATATGTCCCAGTGAAGTTGAATGAAGGAAATAAGACCATCAGGAAGACATGACCCGTCGGGAGCCCTGCATATTTTCTTGCTGATAACAGCAAGATAATCTCTATCCATCAGAGAAACACTCACCGATGCCAGGGTGAATATTAATCCAACTTGACCAAATGTTGTCAAGATGAAAATTGAAATATCTTCCCGAAATAACGATAAAAGGTTAAAAACTACTTCGGGGAGACACTAATGTACCCATGATAACCAATTAGATACATATGAATGAAAATGGTGCCAAGGCAATATGAAGGTCGGTAAAAGAATGAGATAGTCTCACCAATATGAATAAAAGAGCATCACCCTGACATTTTGAAAGTCATGAACTCCCTACATCTAATTCAAGTGGCAGCCATTAATGGTTGATTGAACATAAGAGGTATAAACTAGATTGAATTCAACTGAGATCAATACAAGGGTTGCAGATGGAGAAGAAGGAGTTCACTAGGAGCCCAGGAGATTACACAAAGCTTATACGGGTAAGTCCTTGAACTCTCTCTGGAATAGTCAAGTTCTGATAGTCACCAAAAATGGAAGGTTCCTCTGAAACAAAGAAGAGGCAACCAATTGAGAAGAGCCAAGCCAAGGGTAAAAATAGAAAATTGACACAGAAAAGGGAGAGAAAACACTAGAGAGGAAATTGAACCAAGACCTTGTAAACCAGTTGCCCGGTTCAAGGCCCAAGGCCAGAAGAACTGCACAATTAAGAGCAAATGTGGAAAAACTCAAAGATAAATACAAATACGTAGGAAATGTATGGACTCCTATTTGAGGATATGAGTTATTTATGTTCCACTATCACAGAAGACATAGGATGGAACCCGTCTACAACCCCTGGCAACTCAATTTGGGGAGATTGATAGTTACAGATGTTTTTGTCAATATCGACCTTTTGAAAGTGTATACCATTATGACCCTGACCAAAAAGCCATATGTGATCTACAAGGAAAGCCCTTGTTTCATGTTTCTAAAAATGCAATATGTGAAGTTTTTGACTTAAATGACACATACAACACCCTAATTGTGCATGAAGCCCTAGAAAAGGAATATTTCAAATTGGATACAACATATAAGGGCTGGAGACTACCATTACATAGGCCATGGAATGAAGGGAGTCTGGTACCATTTGAAGAAGGGGACAAACCACCATTTCATGTAGATTTGTTCAAACCTTACTTGAGATACACATATTACTCAGTGGGACAGGTGTTGGGGATTGAAGTTCTAGAGTTTATGTCTATAGTGCCCATGGTTATCTCTATGGATATCAAGTGCCATCAAGCTAGGACATTTGATTATGCTACTTTTATTTTTAAGAAAATAGACTCAGGTTTGAAGGCCATAAAAATAGTTCCCCCACAGTCAGCTTCAGACACTATTCTATTCTCATGCATATGGTTTTCTATTTTGGACAAGAATTAAATTTATGGCCAGAGTAGCTAAAAATTTCACAAATTGATAAAAATGGTCAGCCTCTGCCTCCATAGTTATGGACCTCTGTTTGGGACAGTAGGTTTAGAAATTCCAGTTATGTTTATTTTGAAGAATTCTTTTTTGAAAACCCTATACATATGTTATGGCTACCCATGCAGTTATACTTTGTCTGAGGAAATTAAAAGGTTTCTGAGACCCACAGATTTTGATGGGCCACCTGTTGTGAACCACAATTGGGGGGATTGGTATAGTTTCTGTGATTCCACAATAATTAGAGTTTATGGGTTTGAGGATACCCCTTTTTTATTGCCAAAAACTGTACCAGATAGGGTGGCATACTTGGAAATAGTTAGACAACTTGATTACTCAAATGTGATGCATCTCAGTGCATATGATAAACAATCCTTTATCCTGAGCACCTTATGTTTTGGCGACTTCACTGTGTTGGCTAGAGAAGGTTATGATCTTATTCTTGATAAATTATCTCATTTTAATCTTGGGAAAGGGATGCAAAGAAAGAATTTTGACATGGAGGGCTTTATTGATTATGCTAAAAAGAAGAAAAAACTGGGAGGATATGCTCATGTACCATTCCCTCCTGATGATGTGATCAAAAATTTGGAAGAAGCAGAGGCTCAAATAGCCATTGATAAGTATAATCAAGAAGTAAGGGAAAGGAGAAGAAAAACACAAGAAATTGAAGTTTTGTCCTCTGATAGTGAAGGGTCTGTAGCCACTGAAACCCATGACCTACCTGATACAATTTCAAAATGCAGAATTGAACCATATCAGCCCCCGGAAAGAGAATTAGAAATTGAAGAAATAGGGGATGATGATGTTAGACAGGTTGCATACAGATCTTTTATTTTAGATGACCAATTCATTCATGCTCTTGAGTTTAGATCTTTTCTGTACATACACAAGGGAAAGGCTATTAGAGAATCAATCCTAGATGTTACACCAGATATCCAGGCACAATTGATGAATGCTTTAAAAAAAGAGGTTGAAAAGGAGATAGCAGATATGACTCCTGAGAAAGGCAGAGAGCTACTAAGAAAATGTGGTGTAATAATATTCCCAGGACTTGATCTGAAATCAACACTTGTTTTTGATAGTTTTTGCATAGTGATGATACAAAACACAAGCTTAGTTTGAAGGGGTTGCTAAAGTGTATACAGGAACAAAATACAATCTAGATGAGAATTCTCTCATGATATGGGCTCTATATCTCTCATGAAGTGTATACTGAGAAAGCTTTCGGTCATGTTATGACATTAAGAGCTGGAGAAACTGATCCAGTTGTCACAACAGAGCTTGGAGTAAATGTAGCAAAGCTAAATAAAGCTCAGATTCAACTATTGATAAAGGAGATGGATACCTACAAGATGAGTTGGGAGATATTGAAAAAGGAAAATGATTTTTTAAAGGATGTAGTTCCTCTCAAAATGATTACACAGGCAGAGAGCTCACAACAAGCCCAATCACCTTCAAAAAATCAAATGACACAGGTCAGAATAGATACACTCACTACAGTCCTGCAGAATAGGCATGATCATATGATGAAATGGATGTATAAATTATGGGACATTTGTTCTGAGAATCAAAAAGTCATTTAGGAACATGAGACACTGGATAATAGGGTAAGAGATAAGTTACAAGAGATACAGGGAAAACAAGCCTCTGATAGTGCAAGCACATCCGATGCTGACAATCTTATTAAGTAGCATAAGAAATATCATGATACTAGGATGAAGTAAAAAAATGCATGGATACTTTGCACATAGGTGTACCTGTGTTACTCAAAAATGAAAAAGATTTAAAAAGTAAAGATGAATGGATCAAGGAGTGTTAGGGAATCTTGAAAGAAGCCCTAGAAATTGTGAAACAGGAAGATTCAACATCTAAGGAGGCTTGCTCGCATTTGGAGAAGATGGTCTCAATGGAGGTAGATGTTAGGGATGCCATTGAATATACTAAAACACACCTGAGCTAGAAATACTTAGATCATCTTTCTCAGATTTACTTGTGTCTTAGTAGGGCTTAATTGTGTTTGTTTAGTCTCATAATTTTGCATTGGTTCTAAACACAACATTTGTTTCTTAGTAGAGTAGTTGATGCACTTGTTGTTTAGAAGGAGTAAATCGACCAACACATAGATGAAACATCCTATGAGAAAATAGAAAACATTTCTTAGGCCTTGAATGGTCACGGGTTTCTATTCAAAGAGTAATCAATCAGTGTTTTAATTATATTTCTATTTATTTTCTTAATTCAGTTAGTTATGAAAAGATACGACTCTTCCATTGTAACCAGCCTAAAGCTTCTTCACTTCCCAATATATAATGTAAGAGTCAATGTGACTCAGCAAGCTAGGATCACCTGTAATTAAGACAACCTTCCACACAAAGATAACAAGAGAAGATGCTAAAACAATGGAGCAAGAATCTATACAAAGATCATATGAAGCCGTATGAAATACAATGAGTGAGCCTTGCTTATAAAGGCAAGGTCAGAGCTAGAAGGGTGGAGTGGAAAGTGGAGATATTCCTACAACATGTGTCAATTAGTGGATGATAACTAATTGCACATGTGGAGGATAAGACAACTCACTCCAACTATCAACAACTCAACACACAACTAGAAACACCTAGAAGACTCACTAAGTCAACTTAACATGTGAATTATGTGTTCACACCAACACCCCCCCTTAAGTGCAACTTAGGGAGTAGTTGACTAAAATAAAGATGCAATTATGGATGGGTCCCGGCTACTAGGCCATGTTAGGTACCCATGTACAACAAATCTCAAGTGGAGAAAAGGAGAAAACCTCATGGGACAAAACACCTCTCCAAAAATGAGAATGCAAAAAACAAATGAAAGATGTGATGGAAGGAGGACTCAAGACCCCCCAAGAACTACATCCAACACATATATACAATCAATTACCCCCCCCATAGGAGAGCAAGTGTGAGACTATAGGTCCCCCCCACAATGAAGTAGCTCCTATGCCGATGGTGAATGCTTGAAGATGAACACTAGAAAGTGTCATGTACCTGCAAACAACATTCCTCCCCTTAGGAAGAAACAAGTCCAAAGCCAGATGAAGAAACTCCATCTTGAGGTATGAGGGAAAAAGTCTCATGATGTATGATGTCACTAAAACCTGCTCAAGTGTCCACATGTCACAACCAAAAGATGTCACATAATCAGGTGTTGCATACCCAATCAAAGAATGTGACAATCCAGGACAAGATGAAAACTCAAGATCATCAATCTCCAAAGACAAAGAATCCTCTGAATGATGCTGAACATAATCCAACTCAGTGCTAAACTGTGACAAGTGAAGTGGAGAATATGGTTCCTGCTCATCTGAAGTAGAAGAATCAACTCCTTCAAAGAGGAGATGAATGTCATCAATGATGTCCTCCAAGTCATCAAGATAGGACTCACAAAACAAGTCTGAAATACCTGTGAAGTACTCATCCCACAAACCTATATCTGGAAGACAAAGAATATCTTGCACAACTGAAGTGGAAGAAGCTATGTCAATGCCAATCTCTGAAGAAGCAGGAGAAGGAGGAAGCTCAAAACTAGTCTCAGGAACTAAAGTAGATGCAAGAACACCAAGGTTCAAATGACCAAACTTCTCCTTACAAACATGATTCACACTTGATGCATGAGTGTGAATAGAAACCAATGGATCTACATCATCATCAGAAACAAAATGGGAGAAAGTGTACAAGCAAGATGCATGATCAGCCATCCCAATAGCAATGATATCTCTTCTCTCCAAGTCACGTATGATCACAAAATCATGAGTGAACTCAACTGTCTTCCCTGCACCACAATGAGTAATCTGATAGATGGAAAGGAGATTGGTTGTCAAGGAAGGTACACACAACACATTGTTGAATGTATTCTGTCCAAAATAAATAGTTCCTTTTCCAGTTGCATGCATGTATGTATTGTTACCCATCACAATAGGTGGTGAAGTAGGTGGTGAAGTACATGAGTGAAATGATGAGAACATCCCCTATGAAGATGCCATATGATGAGAAGCTCCTGAATCAAGAAGCCATCTCTCTGATTGTAGACTTGTTGAAGCAAAGAATGCTTTTCCTTTTCCTTTATCTATCCCATAAGCAATGCCTATTGTCCCTGTAGATGTAGATGCAGATGGTGGCAAAGAAGAAGACTTGGGTAAAACTGTTATTGATGGAGAATACTCAATGTTATATTTTTGAAGAAGTAGTGACATCTCTTCAAACTTTTTCTCATAACACTTAGTCTCATCATGACCTAATTTCTTACAATAAGAACATTTTGGCTTCTTCTTCTTGTTGGACTCCTCTTTGGAAGAAGAGTTAGGGGTTTTCTTTGATTCTTTCTCCTTCTCATTAGATTTTGAATCCTTTTGTTTCTTTCCCTTATTATGTGAAGCCCGAGGATCTCTTGTGCGTTGTGTTACAACTAGAGCCTGTTTTCTAGGAGACTTCAATGTGCCCATGTGTAGTAGCTTGGCTTGTTCTCTTGTGAGTTGTGCAACAAACTCCTCAAGTGAAGGCATAGTAAACTGACTACCAAAAGCATCCATTGTAGCATAAAAGGTAGAAACATAAACTGAATATGCAGGACCCAATTTTGCAAGAATAGATAGAATCAATTGTTCATCTTCTTTCTAAATACCACTTTGTTTGAGTTGCAACCTAAGAGACTTAAACTTGGTGAAGAAGTCTTCAATTTGATCAAAATCTTGAGGATTAAGTGCAATTAGGTCATTCTCCAATTTGAACCTTCTTATCTTATCTTGCTTGCCAAATAGATTGTCGAGTGTTGTCCATATCTCATTTGGTGTTGTACAAGACTCAACATGAAATCTTAAATCTAGAGAAATAGCAAGACAAAGTGTGCCAAAAGCCTCATCTCTTCTATCTAACCATTTTCTTCTCTCAGTAGCACCTGTAGGTTCAAGATCTGTGCCTAAAGTTATTCTATGTAACTTTTGTTTATACAACACAAACTCCATGTTTTTCTTCCATTCAATATTATTATATGAAGTTAAAAGTGGAAATTGAGGCACATCCATGATGAAAAAGAAAGACAACAACACAACAACACCCCTTTACTATGTAAGAGAGCCCCCCCAATTTGTTGTGGCACTTTATACTTAGTGCGATTTACAATTGTTCTCAAAGGACCAAAATTGAGAAAAATAATGAAATATCTTAAAAAAGGAGATCTAAGCAGGTTTACAATCACTCACAATGATGTATTACAGCAAACAAATCCTCTCAAAATAAATTTCACCTCCTCAAGTATCAAAATGTCCAAGTTATCACTTAGATGCCAAAAAATTGACAAATGAAATAAAATGAACTTGAAACAAAATCTGAGAAAAGTGTATGAATGGCTATGTAGAGCTCCTGAATACCTTTCTAATGCCATGAGAATCATGAAAATTGGAGATTGTGGCAAAAATTTATGAGCTCGAGAGCCAAAAAAGATGATCTATCTTCGACTTGCAATAAATGTTGTCAAACAGAAAAATATGTGAAAATGATTGATACCACTGCAAAGTACTCTTTGTCAGCTTTCGTTGATATCTCATTTTCCCAATTTTGACATCGTGGGCAAAAGTTGTACAAAAAAGATAAAAAGCCCTACTTTAGGACTTTGAGGGGCAAAACAGGCCCCCCTGATGGAATATTCTCCCTTGAGCTGAAATATTCTCCAGTTGCAAAACCACTGTCGGAAAGCAGAAAGCAACTTGTTTGAGCCTGAAACTACCAGGGCAAGGCAAATACCACCAGTCTAGGCCAAAACCTCTGATCTCAATAAAAACACTGTTTGATTGAAAAATCGCCGGTCAAATGTCTCAAAACTGCCCTTCGGAAAGACAAAACCGTGGGTTTGGAATAGATGCCGACCAATATATGGAACCCCACCAGTACAATTTTAACTACTGTCGACCGATTTTAAACAAGATAACTACTGGTCTTTAACCACAGCCGACGGTGGATCTATTGTCGGCTCTAAAGATTTAAGCCGCCGATAACACTTTAAACAACAAACCGCCAATAGTTTTGAAAACTCTATAGACTTGGATTTGAATACTGCACAGTTTGTATGAAGCCCACCATGATTGAGGGAAAGGTTGAACGCCAATAGAATACCCGACGAGTCTAGAAAATGTCTGGCGAATAAAGTTTGCAACAACCGAGTCAATGTGACCACCAGATCTGTACTCAAAAACTTCAGAGATCAAGCTTTAACTACGGAGATCTTTGTTAGCCACTGGTAAAAACAACCACCACCAAAAAATGTGGAATTTTAATGGAAGGCCAAAGTAAAATAGTGTAGATCACCAGAGATCTTTTGAAGACTGCGGACCAAGAACAAGACACTAAGACTCCTGCTAGCTGATGTTAATAAACTGAAGACCACCAACGATTTTAGAGGATTGACCATCTTAAACACTATAGACCTCTGATTGCCAGGGAAGCCACAGAGTCAAACAAGCCAACGAACAATTCAAATTAATTGCGCAGGCCGATCTTCACAAATGTCGCCACAATTAAGGTTCGCCAGAAGGTTTGATAAATGACAACGACTATGTTGACTGCCGGATCAAAGCTTAACTGTCGAAGTGAGAAAGCTTGTCGTAGATCTTAAACCACTGCAAAAAAACAAGCCATAGATGTGCATAGTCCACTAATGTAGGATTTGATACCCTGTACTTGGCAGAAAACCACTAATAAAATGCTAAAACTACCTTTGATGTCAATAACGTTGTTTCTACCTCAAAACTGCCAACACAAAAGTCTTAACTGCAGGCGTTAGAACAACTAATGTTGCAACCCGTGAAGAACTCCAAAGTCCGTGGGGGTTTAGTGTGCAGACCGCTATGATGGATTTGAAAGGGCCTCCAATGGTGGATCAAGACCGCCAAATCAGCTATAGACTGCCTTATGCAAACTAAAAAAAATGCTGTCATTTTTTGGGTTAAAACATTAACAGCTAGGTGAGTAACAAAATGTCGATGGGATCAACTGACGAGCATACTCCATGAAGACTAGTTGGGTTAAGAGATCTGACTATGCAGCCTTAGTCAATATAGTATGCCAAAGGCTTGGATGTCGATGTTGTTGGGGTTTAGACTATCGTGCCCTGTCATTTGATGCCATGCAGCATACCACTAGGGTATGAGGGACCTGACACAGGTACCCTTTTAAACAAAAAATTCTACAGACATTAATAAACCAGGAAATAAATTTATTACCCAATGCTTGAAGATCCACTGACGCAAAGATGTCGTAGGGACAATACAGTACGCAGATCTGACATAGTGTACCGTACAGTACAGATTTCACCAAGGGCCAGAGGCAAAAAAATTTGCCAGAATTTTTGATGACGAAATTCAATGAATGAACAGTTGATCTATACAGATTTGGGCCTCCTGATCGTAACCGTGATGTCAGATTTGCTCCAGGATGCTCCTAACACATAGCTCCTAGCAAAACCTCTCCAATGAGGGAAGGAAATTACAGATCAGGCTCTGATACCATGTAAGAGTCAATGTGACTCAGCAAGCCAGGATCACCTGCAATCAAGACAACCTTCCACACAAAGATAACAAGAGAAGATGCTAAAACAATGGAGCAAGAATCTATACAAAGATCATATGAAGCTGTATGAAATACAATGAGTGAGCCTTGCTTATAAGGGCAAGGTCAAAGCTAGAAGGGTGGAGTGAAAGGTGGAGTGGAAAGTGGAGATATTCCTACAACATGTGTCAATTAGTGGATGATAACTAATTGCACATGTGGAGGATAAGACAACTCACTCCAACTATCAACAACTCAACACACAACTAGAAACACCTAGAAGACTCACTAAGTCAACTTAACATGTGAATTATGTGTTCACACCAACATATAAAGGGAACCCAAGGCCATCTTTTGAATCATCATCAAGATTAGATTAGAATCACTACCATTAGTAGTAGCTTTCATCCATTCCATTCACTATCAAAATGTTTTAAATCATATCCAAAGACCATGTTGCACATAATATTTTGAGGAAATCAATTGAAGATCTAAGATTTGGTGGCTCTATACTGGTATCAACTGTTTGTTAAGATAAGCAATTATTTGGCTGTCTCCAAGTTGGTATTCCTTATTATTTGAATTTATTTCAATTCGAATATTAAATTCATCAAACACATTTGTTGTTCCTATGTAATTTGCTTAACTAGTTTCTTCAAGTAGGAATTAAAAACCTTTTAAATAGATTACAGTAATTTGGAAATATCAATCGGATAGATAAGGAGAGTCTATAATTGAAGGCTGTTATACTGTCTCCAGACAATACTATTAAGTTGTTCAAAATTCAATATATCAAGTATATTTTCATTTTGTCAGTGCACATTTTGCTGTCATTGTGTGCTCCCTCTTAACTGGTTCCTTCAAGGAAGGATTAAAATCCTCTTAGATAGATCACAATAATTTAATAGATCTTGATTGGATCAATAAGAAGAGTATGCCAGTCACATGCCTGCACATTTATGCAAGTCATAAACCAGAAACATTGTGCCAAATAGTTAGAATTATTGCCAGGTAACACCATTAATCCTAGGTTCTCACTTGACTCTGTTTACCCAATAAGGCACTGGTCTCACCCATTCCATCTTACTTAGAAATTCCATCAATCTAACTTAGGGTTTTTACCTTGATATTGCATATACAATTTATACCAAATTACCATCATTTCATTTTAGAATTCCATAAAATCTCATTTGAACATTCACATTTCATATTTACATATTAGAAATAGAAGTAGTTAGCATGCTTTCATCTATTCCACACCATTTGCCACTGTGGGTAGATGCATTCATTGAGATAAAAACTGCACATCAAACCAATCTGCTTCAACTATTAAGGTCCACCCACCTAGGTCTTGCAGAGCCTAAAGTGTAGAGAGTCATTAACCATACTGGTTAACCTACATTTTTGAGACCCAACAGAAGGAGTTAGAGCAAAAAAAGAAAATGTTGCAAGAAATGGATGATTCATCTAAAGAAGAATCTACGGGAGAAAATGAAGCACAATCACAGCAGAGAATAGTCTCTCAGATGATGAATGATGAATATGAAGAAATCCCTAACAAGGATTTACAAGTAGCCAAGGAATTGTGTGTTGGGAATTAAGGTGTCTCAAACTTGGTAATTCCTTACATTATTAATGTTTGTATTTATTATTTAATTGCCTATGTTGTAAATATTTGTAAATTCCATATTGTCATATTGTGGGATGTGGCACGGTGATGTGTCAATCCTACATGGAATATGACAACTTGTAATTTTGTCCTCACATGAGGAGATAGGCATCCCACTTTGTGATAGGAGCATTTTGCCATGTGTTGGCATCTTTCATGCTATGTAAGGGAATATTGACCAAAACGGTTATGACAGTTTCCTATGACAGAATCTATGACATGTAAGAGTTAGAAATAGAAGCTTGTAAGACAGGTGAAGACATGTGTCATGAAGCATATTTGAATAAGGCATATTTGGGCACCCCAAGGTGGAATATGATATGTTGTAAGAGAACATGCTATTTATAGCCTGTGTATGATAGATTCTCTTATAGTTGTAAGTTGTAATTGCTATGACAGATTCTATAATGGCCGTAAGTGTCATAAGAGCATCTGTCATAGCCCATTTTGGAAATAGGTGACCTCTTTGGGATGGGAGTTGTGGACAAGTGTTAGGAAGATTCGACAATGTTGACCAAGTGTCCTTAGGCATGGGTTTTGGGCCATGAGGCCTTGTTGGACGCCCATTCCAAGATATGTCCAATATTACCTTTTATATTCTATTCAAACAGGTGCTTGGAGAGGGAGTTGTATCACAGGTTTACGGGTACTGTTATGCTGTCGGATTGATTCTATATACAAGTGTCAAAGACCATTGAAGTTTTCATTTCAAGTGTATTGTAATCAACTTTTAGATTTGTTAATACATGTGCAGGTTTCTAAGTGTGGGGTTTTTTCACCCAATAAGGGTTTTCCCCACCGTAAATCTTTGTCTCTCTTCTTCTATTTTCTTTTGGGTTCATGTGTATTGTTGTAATATCTCATTTACATGTTCTATGTTGCTGTAGTTGTAAGGAATAATTTGAATTTGCATAGCCCTCTCCTCATTAGATTAGTGTAGGAAGCGATTTCCGCACACCTAGCTTCCTTTCAGTTGGTATCAGAGGTTGATCACCTTTGGTCCTAGTTGTTGGGTAGGGGTTTTTTGAGCTGATCTTAAGTTAAGTGGGAGTCTATGCAGAGTATTCTAATTTCTATTACAGCAAGGAGATAGCAAGTACATTCGGAAGAATGGAAATGGAGAAATTCAATGGCACTAATTTTGAGTTGTGGAAGCTCAAGATGGAAGACATGCTTGTTGACCAAGACCTTTGGGAAACTATTACCGGAACTAAACCAGCTGCAATGCAACAAGCTAATTGGGATCTCAAGGATCAGAAGGCTAAGGGTCTCATAAGACTTAGTCTTGCTAATTCTATGTTGTTAAATGTCCATGAGGAGAAAACTGCAACCTTGCTTTGGAAGAAGTTGGGAGATGTGTATCAAGCCAAATCCCTAGTTAATAAACTTTTTTTGTGAAAGAAGATGTATTCTCTTTGAATGGAGGATGGATGATCCATTGCTAAACATATGAATGCTTTTAACATGCTAGTTGCACAGTTGACATCTGTAGGTGTGAAAATGGAAGAGGAGGATCAATGCATGACCCTACTTTATTCTTTGCCAGATTCGTGGAATCATCTTGTCATGGCTATTAGGAGCACCACTACCACCTTTAAGATGGAAGATGTGGTATCTGCACTGTTATCTGAAGAGATGCGGAGAAAGTCTTCTAATGTAGCCAAAGAGGCTCTTGCGGTTCATGGAAGACCCAAGGAGAAAGGGAAAAAGAAGGACAAGAAAGGTGAAAAGGGTAGATCCAAATCTCCTGGAAAGTTCAAGGCTCTTTGTTGGAACTGCAATAAAACTAGGCATTTTCAAAAGGATTGCAAAGAGGAGAAGAAAAAGAAGAAGAAAGCTCCTGATTTAGATTCTGACAAATCACAAGATGATGGTGATGCTTTCATCGCAGCCCTGGCAACCCATGCATCTGATGATGTGTGGTTGATTGACTCTAGTGCATCATTCCACATGACCTCGCATCGAAACTGGTTCACTAAGTATGAGGAGTTTGATGGTGGAAAGGTGTACTTGGGTGATGACTCTCATCTGAAGATCATTGGTCATGGAAGAGTCTCTATCTGATTCCCTGATGGATGAGTGAAGGGGATCTATGGGGTTATGCACATCCCAGGCTTAGCACGGAACCCGCTTTCTGTAAGTAGTTTGAATGATGCAGGTGTGCAGGTTGTCTTTTTGAAAGAATGATGCAAGATGACTAGAAGAGCTATGGTGCTTGCTAAGGGTACTAGGAGAGGTACTCTATTTCAGCTGGAGGCATGCATTTCACAATGCAATAGTTCTTCTGATTGAAAGAAAAGGCTAGAATTCACTTCATCCCCACCATCTGAACAAGAAGTTAAGAGATCTGTTGTTTCTAGTTTTGATGTTTGTAATCATGCCTTGGAAGTTAAACTTCTTGCTGAAAAGATAATGTTATGGCATAAGAGATTTGGCCGCATTGGTGAGAAGGGTCTGCATACCCTAAAAAATAAAAACCTCGTTGAGGGGTTAGATGATTGTAATCTTGAGTTTGACTTTTGCGAACATTGCATTTATGGAAAGCAAAACTGTGTTCAGTTTTATTCAAGTTCTCACAAGTCTTCTGGTGTGTTGGACCTTGTTCATTCTAATGTATTTGGTCTTGTTAATGTTCCTTCATTATCAAAATCTATATATTTTGTATCTTTCATAGATGACTACAGTAGAAGGACATGGATTTATTTTCTCAGAAGCAAATCTGAAGTCTATAGTAAGTTTAAGGAGTTTAAGGCCTTTGCTGAAAATTAGACTGGTAAAAAGATTAAGTGTTTGAGAACTTACAACAGTGGTGAGTTTTGTTCTACAGAATTCCACAAATATTGCAAGGAACTTGGGATTGAAAGACATAAGACAAATCCATACACCCCATAGCAAAATGGAGTTGCAGAAAGGATGAACAAGACACTGATGGACAAGGCTAGGAGTATGCTTAGTGGAGCTGGCCTAGAACAAAAGTTTTGGGCTGAAGCTGTTGCCACTGCTTGCTATCTTGTTAATAGATCTCCTACATCAGTTCTTGTTGGAAAGACACCCATGGAGGTGTGGTCTGGTAGAAATCCTTCAATAAGGCATCTTCATATTTTTGGTTGTGAGGCATATGCACATGTGCCTAGGGAGAAGCAGTCAAAATTGGAGAACAAGGTTGTTAAGTGAATCTTCATTAGCTATGATGTCGGTGTGAAAGGATACAAGCTTTGGGACCCTATGGCTGAAAAAGTGTTGTATAGCAAAAGTGTCAGCTTCAAAGAGCTTACACCTTCTTCCATTGTTTTACAGCCAGAAGAAAAAGAAAAGAAAGAGGATGTTGTTTAGTTTCCTCTTACCCCTAAGAAGACTAAACAAAAAGACAATGTTGGACCTAATGATGAGGCTCTTGCAGCTCTAAAATCTTAGATGAAGAATCTAAACCTCAACCTTAGCTCTTGAGGACGTCTACACGGATAAGAAAACAACTTGAAAGGTTTGGTTTTACATTGCTTGATTCTAGTTGTGCTTTTGCTTTGCTTACTAACAGTGATGAACCTAGAACTGTATCAGAGGCTATGGACATGAAAGATGCAGGTTCCTGGAAGGAGGCCATGGAGTATGAAATGGTTTCTTTGGAAAAGAATCAAACTTGGGACTTGGTACATTTGCCTCCTAGACGGAAACCCGTTGGATACAAATGGGTGTTCAAGAAGAAATTTGGTGCAGATGGCAGTGTTGAGAAGTATAAGGCTAGACTGGTTGTGAAGGGGTATTCACAAGTGAAGGGTATAGATTATGGTGAGACCTTCTCTCCCATTGCAAAGATGACATCCATTCGATTCCTATTGTCTCTTGTAGCAACTTATGACTTGGAGGTACAACAGATGGATGTGAAAACAACTTTCCTTCATGGTGATTTGGAGGAAGAAATTTACATGTCACAACTAGAGCATTACATGGTGAAAGGTAAAGAAAATTTGGTTTGCAAACTTAAGAAGTCTTTGTATGGTTTGAAGCTATCCCGTAGGAAATGGTACTTGAAGTTTGATGCCTTTGTGTTGTCAATTAGATTTGTGAGATTGAAATCAGATCACTGTGTGTATTATAAGTTTGATGGTGATCATATTATCATTGTTGCACTATATGTTAATGATATGTTACTCATTGGGAAGGGTAAGAATATGATTTTTGATTTTAAATCTCAGTTGTCAGTATAGTTTGAAATAAAAGATTTAGGGGCAGCCAAGTACATTCTAGGAATGGAAATCAGAAGAGACAGAACCAACAAAAAACTTTGGTTAAGCTAGAGTAAGTATGTGAAGACAGTGTTGGACAGGTTCAACATGGCAGATTGTAGACCATTGTGTGTTCCCATTTCTTTGGGGACAAAGTTATTTATTGAGGATTGTCCAAAATCTCCTAGTGAGGTGGAGGACATGAGCAGAGTACCTTATGCTAGTGATGTTGGTAGTTTGATGTTTGCTATGGTCTGCACAAGACCATACATTGCCCAAGTAGTGGGAGTCCTTAGTCGATTTATGGCTAATCCTGGATGAGTTCATTGGGATGCAGTTAAGTGAGTGTTCAGATATTTGAGGGGTACTTCCAAGTATTCTATATGCTATCATGGTAATGTTTCAGGACCTCTGCATTCTGTTGATATTCATGGATTTGTGGATTTAGATTGGGCAGGTGACATTGACAACAGGAGATCCACCAGTGCTTATGTGTTTACACTGTTTGGTGGTACTATTAGTTGGATGAGTAAGTGAAAACCTATTGTTGCTTTGTCCATGATAGAAGCTAAGTATATGGCAGCAACTCATGCTTGTAAGGAAGCCATTTGGCTTAAGAGGTTGTGTTCAGATATTGGTGTTGATGCAGGTCAAATTATGATTAGTTGTGACAGTCAGAGTGCAATTTGCCTTGTGGAGAATCCAACTTTCCATGCTAGAACAAAGCACATTGATGTTCAGTTTCACTTCATGTGAGACATGGTTGAAGATGGAAAGGTAAATTTGGAGAAGGTAGATACTTTAAAGAATGTTGCAGATGCATTGACGAAACCAGTGGGCACAAAGAAGTTCAGATGATGTTCGGAGTTCTCGGCCTATAGCAGTTAAATCTTATTTTTCTATTGGCTCTTACAAGGTGTTCGACAAGTGGGAGAATGTTAAGAATTAAGGTCTCTCAACCTTGGTAATTCCTTACATTATTAATGTTTGTATTTATTATTTAATTGCCTATGTTGTAAATATTTGTAAATTCCATATTGTCATATTGTGGGATGTGGCATGGTGATGTGTCCATCCTACATGGAATATGACAACTTGTAATTTTGTCCTCACATGAGGAGATAAGCATCCCACTTTGTAGTAGGAGCATTTTGCCATGTGTCGGCATCTTTCATGCTATGTAAGGGAATATTGACCGAAACGGTTATGACAGATTCCTATGAAAGAATCTATGACATGTAAGAGTCAAAAATAGAACCTTGTAAGACAGGTGAAGACATGTTTCATGAAGCATCTTTGAATAAGACATATTTGGGTGCCCCAAGGTGGAATATGACATGTTCTAAGAGAATATGCTATTTATAGCTTGTGTATGATAGATTCTCTTATAGCTATAAGTTGTAACTGCTATGACAGATTCTATGACGGTCGTAAGTGTCGTAAGAGCATATGTCATAGCCCATTTTGGAAATAGGTGACCTCTTTGGGATGGGATCTATGGACAAGTGTCAGGCACATTCTAAAATGTTGACCAAGTGTCCTTAGGCATGGATTTTGGGCCATGAGGCCTTGTTGGATGCCCATTCCAAGATAGGTCCAATATTGCCTTGTATATTCTATTTAAACAGGTGCTTGGAGAGGGAGTTGTATCACAGGTTTACAGGTACTGTTATGCTGTCAGATTAACTCCAAATACGAGTGTCGAAGACCATTAAAGCTTGCATTTCAAGTGTATTGTAATCAACTTTTAGATTTGTTAATACATTGTGCAGGTTTCTGAGTGTGGGGTTTTTCACCCGATAAGGGTTTTCCCCACTGTAAATCTTTGTCTCTCTTCTTCTGTCTTCTTTCTGGTTCATGTGTATTGCTGTAATATCTCATTTAAATGTTCTATGTTGTTGTAGTTGTAAGGAATAATTTGAATTTACATAGCCCTCTCCTCATTAGATTAGTGTAGGAAGCAATTTCTGCACACCTAGCTTCCTTTCACTTTGAAACCTTTATTTCTGATAATGAGTTTGTCAAGTCAAGAGAATTTAAATCTTTTTTATATAATTACAAAGGCAAAAGGTTGAGGGAATCCATCCCAAATATTACCCCTAAAAATGAATAGCAATTGATGAAAGATGATATAGACAGTGAAGTGCAGAACATGACCCCTGAAAGGGGTAGACAGTTGTTACTTGAAGATGGTGTAATAGTATTTCTTGGTTGGGACCTCAATGCCTCTTTAATTTTTGATAGTTTTTTGCATAACAAGGAAGGAGAATACAAGTTAAACATAGAGGGTGTGAAGAAAATTTACATAGGGTCAAGATTCAATCCTAATGAAAATTCAATGTTGATATGGGCACTATACCCACCTCACAAAAGGCCAAAGATCATCGATATCGAAAAAGCCTTTGGACACATGATGACCCTTAAAGTTGGGGAAACTGACCCTATGGCTTCAGTAGACATGGGCATAAGCATTGCCAAGTTCAATAAGGCACAAATAATATAGTTGATGAAAGAAAGAAATTATTACAAAAAGAAAAGTGAAAAATCAGATTTGGAAATTACTGCCATGAAAGATGCCAGAATGAGGATCACCTCTGGAACTGGTACAAAGTTGCAGAGTGAATATGAGCAGTTGCAAGAAGAACATCAACAACTAGTAGAAAAGATGAAGGACCTTCAGTTTGACACTGTGGCAACGATGTTGCACAAGAGATTTACAAACCTGAAGATATGCCTTGATGATTTTTGGCATGTTCACAAAAAGAATTATGAAGCCATTCTTGAGCATGAGAGAGTGAAAAATAGATTGGGTACTAAGAGACATGATATGCAACTACATGAGGGATCTGGTACCAATTCCATCTCAACCATTGACACAATCATGAGAAAGCATGACAAATATGATGAAGACTTACACTCAGAAAACACAGGGTTTGATGATACTGTGAAGTTGGGATTACCCAAATTATATGATAAGAATAGGTTTCTGAAGGAACAAGATGATTTGATGGATGAATGTAATAGGATACTTCAGGAAGCATTGGATACAGTCAAAGCAGAAGGGCTATTATTGGATGGAGCATGCAAACATATGGAATTGATGATAAAACTTGAATATGAAGCCCAAAATGCAGTGCATGATGCAGATACCCATACCTTGGAGGAGTATAAAAAACATCTCTCATGGGCTAAGTCAATGTTAGGAAAAGATTAAATTGTTTTATAAGTTTAATTAAGATCAGTAGTTTAATTATTTGCCAAAAGACAATTTGAAGAGACATCTTTGTTGGGTCTTCTTCTTATATATATGAAATTCAAATTATAATATTTGATCATTAACACTTTTTAAGATTTTTATACTTTTCAGCAGTGAAAGACTTATTTTCTGGAATAATACAATACCAGTACTTTTCTATTTGTGTGTGGAAGATTCTTTCATTTGGACTAGTTCTCTATTGTTTCTTTTCAAGCAATTGAAGGCAATGTAAAATGTATTCTAATTAATCTCCATGACCATCTTATAATTACCTCTCACTTTCCTCAATCTACCTTTCCCCATTAGGTACTCCCCTTTGAATTTGTTAATGGAGTTGGGATCCCAAATGCGATCTAAATGGATGTTTGCTGCAAACTTAGGAAGATATTCAGTAATGTACACCATGGTCTGGTATACCATATATCCCTCCACCATAGAACCCTTAGGATGTGCTCTTTGTCTAACTGAAGCCTTCAAAAATTTCAAGTGCCTCTCAACCATCCACATTGACCTTGTGTGTACAGGTCCACGGAATTCAATCTCCTCAACTTGGTGTATGAGGTAGTGTTCTTGTGCATTGAAAAATGTCGAAGGTAGACACTTTTGCATTTCACACATTAGACAAGGAATTTTTCTCCTCCAATAATTTATATCTTTATGGATTTCTTTAGATGACAGCCATCTACAAGTGATTCAAGGCTCAAATATATTAACGAGATTTAAAAAAATATACAATATATTACATAACAAGTAAAACAAATGGCAAATATAAGATCTAAACAATGAATTGAACAAATATCGCTACTTACCTCATGTATTTTCCAAGATCATATATAACTTGCTTAACATTGTTGTCGAAGTTGTCTAGGAGAGAGAGGTAGAATGTACTGCAACAATTATAAAATGATCTTTTCATTATTTTTCCAAAACTAGTAAACATAATACACTGAAAAGTATAGGCAGTATACAAATATATATAAAATATACCAGAATAATTACCTTAATGAAGGTATGCAAATCATGCATTTTCATCCCTAACCTAAATTCACCTTTCTTTGTTATGATATTGTTTATGTTCGTAGCAAATCCTGTGGGAAATCAAATTTTTCGTATGACTTATTTATAGTGTTGCTTTTCTACTTCGTTAATAACCAAGGAAGGGTGCTTATATTAATTTGGTCTCCATCGCTATTTAATTGAATGACATTTTTCATTGCATGATTGGCTTTCTGAATGTCACTACAAATTTTGACAATTTTTTCTTTGTCATGCCCTCCATCCAATATTTTCTATAACGTTTCTGTTATATTCTTTCCGATATGAATTGTATCAAACAAATGCACAATTTGTAGGTGCTCATAGCAGGGCAACCTACTAAATTGTCTGGGATAACTTTTCAGTCCCTGTGGAAGCCGGCCATTAATGTCTTGACGACCTTCATGAAGCATATAAGTTAAACAAATTAACAACGACAATCGTTGTCAATGACAACATGACTAAACAAAACACAATATAAAAATATAAATTCCAAACATATCATATATGATAGATAAACAATTTGATCCGATGTATAACCTTGACGATTAATTCTATTATATTCCAACTTCCATAGGCGAGGTGTCATTCTTCGTGGTTTTGATGTAGTCTCTTCTTTCCCATTGAAAAGATGTTCTTCAGTAGTTCGATACTTATGATTTCTATGGAGGAAGTGCCTATACTCATCAAACACCTACTTTCCTAAACTTGTTGAATGATGATATTTCATCTTTGGACCACAAACTGGACATGCAAATTTTCCCTTTGTTTGAAGACCTGCAAGATCATATATAATTGGATTAAATATGTCAATTTTTATAATTATATATAATGAATAGATTATTTAAAAAACATGCATGATATCTACTTCATTAAATTAAATATCATTAAAGTGCAGTCGAATGTTATAACATACCAAGAAAATGTGTTAGCCCTGGGGCATCATGAATTGTCCATACAAGCATTGCATGGAATTGAAATTGTCTTTGTCCTATTGGTCTGGAGATGTCATACATAGTGACGCCATTCCATAACTTTAGTAACTCGTCGATAAGAGGCTTGATATATACATTCATATCTTTAACTTGGTACTTAACTAGTTGAATGAACATAAACATTACATAATTATTATAACAATTTTACTACAATATATATAAATTAATGTGGGCATTACCCATATTCTCTACCTAACATGCCCCCCCACCCCTCTATATAGTTGTAGGTTGGCTTTCAGATCTAAATTAATGTACATGACTATTAAATGAAAAAAATACAAGTCATGCAATAAATAAGACAAATGAGATGCTACTACATTAAAGAAAATTGATGTAAACAAATACCTGGAACAATAATTGCCAACATTATGTGCTCCCTCTTTATTGACATCCATGGAGGAATGTTATTGTTGATAACAAAAATAGGCCACACTCAGTAAATAGATCTCATCTCTCCAAATGGATTGACACTGTTAGCTGCTAATGAAAGCCTAAGATTATGAGGTTCTTCTTTAAAGTGTGGCCGTTTTTCCTCCATGTCCCTAAATGCATAACCATCTGTAGGCATTCGAAGAATGTCATCTCCACTTCTATTTCATGCATGGTAATCCATAAATTGCGCTAAGCTTTTGCACCTAAATAATCGTTGCATACGTGGAATAATGGGAATATAACGAAGAACCTTGCGAGTCACCTTTTTTGTTATTTGATTTGTTTGATATCTACTGATATGACATTTCGGGCATTCTGTTGCAAATTCATGTTGTTTATGATATATAATATGATCATTGGGACATGCATCTATTGCTTGATACTCCATTCCAATATCTTTCATAATGATAGATAAATCTCGGTATGGCTCGAGGTAAAATATTTGATGGTGGTAACAAAAATTCACCTATCAATCTACAAAAAAAAAATTGTTAATATAAAGAATATTAATGGTACATATTTCATCCTTTATTTACTAGTGATGAACTAACAACAAAAATAGATGAAAAAAGATGACATATATGACATACCTTAACATCCGTGAGATTGCTATGTTGGATAAACCATTCATAACCTTCAAGTTCACCAGCAACAATACAACAGAGAGAAGAGTTGTTTGGGAGCCTTCATAAAGAGGATCATATGCCTTCTCAAGTACAGGTAAATCATGAACATAATCAAAGTCATCTTGATCATGATGATTAGTTGCGCCACTAAATGTGTCATGGATCAATGTATTTGTACCATCATCTTTAACTGTGTTTTCTGGCGCATGATCATCTTCTTCGATAGGATCATTAACTTCATCTTTGATATTCACAGCTCCATGTTCCTCCACTTGCAAAACCACATTCTCTGGGGCTTGATAATCCATATCATGTGCCCTAGGGCACCCCACCTTTATAGTAATGATCGACACAAATAAACCATGATCATGATCAAGTGATTTTTTATATATATAAAAAATGTTAAAACGATATAAACATTTACAAATTCAATCAATATAAAGACATATAATGAACAACTTACTAATGGACAATAATCATGCCCCCCTTCAATGTGACCATGCTGCCTACAATGTTTTTCAGCTGTTGTGATTAAAATTCTTCTTGTCTTTAAGCCCTTGCAATTATTGCAAGGACAATAACATTTCCCATCACCCTTTCTTTTCAATCTAGCCCACAATCTAGCAAGTGTTTCTTCATTTTGTTCTACACTAATCTTATCTGACATGATTTTTGTTTACCAAGCTTGAAGATTTAGATCTTCAAAAAATATCAAACTCACAATCCAATAATTTTTAATCATAGACAGGTAACAAAATCTAATAATTCTAATATTTTGCATCAAAAAAATTTAGCCTATAACCTTCACAAACTGTCACAAGTATAACAAATTTGCAAGTATAGAAAAATTATTGTCTCAAGAATAAATAAATTATCGAACTCACTTTTATTTATTAAAAACCATTCATCGGAACCCCGACGAACGCTAACAATATACACGTCGGCCCACAAATTAAGGAGGCTAACCATATGTCGTCCCACAAATTGATGAAAAGGGATGGTTGACTTTATGTTTATATCGAAATACCGATGAAACTTATGAAGCATCGCAAGTTCGACGAACGTCGGGCATAAATTTATTAAAAAAATTGTGTTACCCGACGATACATCTAATTATACATCTTTCGTCAAAAAGTTTCATCGTATTTTGCAGTCAAATGAGTTAGTGCACTAATATACCAAGCGGCTTTCTTTGCTACATATACAGACTGCCTTTCTATTTAAAGAATGATAATAGAAACAAATCCCTATAAAAGGGGGTCGGGTGGTTCGAACCCCAGTGGGAAGGAATGATCTAAATGGATCCAGAAGACCTAAAAATTTTGTAGTCTCAGAACCCGATGGAATCAGCGTCATTGGAAACAGGTTGCTGGTATGATCCTGACGCAACTTGAACAGGCTCAAAAGGAGTTTGTATGTAGAAGTTTTGTGCAATCAAAGGTTCAGTTAAACAGGTGACTCATGCATTCAAAAAGGTGAAAAAATTATTGTCTGAAATCCAAGCAAAAATGATGCCAAGTTGAAGAGCTCATCGTCACAAATTTGACGCTACTCCTTTTGTCTTGATCAGAGCTCGTACGAGCAAGATATGGCTGGTCAAAGTTGACGGTTGACCATGCTGACTAGACAGTACAATGATGATGTCATCATGCTGACATGGCAGACACAGTGGCAGTTGTTGGTGTGGTAGATCTAAATGTTGACACATGGCAAATGGCGGCATCTGACTTAAAAGATGACGTGACAGATCTGAAGATGTGGACCAATCTAGCGTGACACGTGTCACTGACGGACAAATGAGAGAATGCCACGTGGCCCAATGATTGGGTGCCACGTGGCACATGTGGTGATTTGCTTGTTAAAAGGTTGGTTTGTGGGGGTCGAACCCTAACCTCCTTCCTATTTTCACTCTCGACCAATATACCAAGCGGCTTTCATTGCTCCATATATGGGCCTCCTTTCTATTTAAAGAATGATAATAGAAACAAATCCCTATAAAAGGGGATTGGGTAGATTGAACCCTAGTGAGGTGGATTGATCTAGGTGGATCCAGAAGACCTAAAAATCTTGCAATCTCAGAACCTGATGGAATCAACATCATTAGAAAGAGGTCGCTAACACAATCTTAACGCAACTTGAATGGGCTCAAAAGGAATTCGTATGCAGAAATTATGTGCAGTCAAAGCTTTGGTCAAAGAAGTGAATCAAGCATTCGAAAAGGTGAAAAATTGATTGTCTCAAATCCAAGAAAAAATGATGCCAAGTCAAAGAGCTCATCACCACGATTTTGACGCCGCTCGTTTCACCTAGATCAGAGCTCATACGAGAAAGATATGGCTGGTCAAAGTTGAGGGTTGACCATGCCAACTAGAAAGTACAATGATGACGTCAACATGCTGACATGGTAGACACAGTGGCAGTTGTTGACATGGCAGATTCTAAGTTTGATATGTGGTAGATGGTGGTATCTGAGTCAGCAGATGACGTGGCAGGTTTGAAGATGTTGACCAATCCAATGTGACACGTGTCATTGACAGATGAATGAGGTAATGCCATGTGGCCCAATGATTGGGTGCCATGTGGCACATGTGGTGGTTTGATTGCTAAAAGGTTGGTTTGTGGGGGTCGAACCCCTGACCTCCTACTTGCTTTTATCACTCTCCACCAATATACCAAGCGGCTTTCTTTGCTACGTATATGGGCCTCCTTTCTATTTAAAGAATGATAGTAGAAATGAATTTCTATAAAAGGGGGTCAGGTGGTTTGAACCCCCAGTCGGGGGAATGATCCAGGTGGATCCAGAAGACCAAAATTTTTTGTAGTCTAAGAACATGAGGGAATCAGCATCATTGGAAAGAGGTTGCTGACACGATCCTAACGCAACTTGAACGAGCTCAAAAGGAGTTCATATGCAGAAGTTATGTGCAGTCAAAGGTTTGGTCAAACAGGTGAATCAGACATTCAAAAAGGTGAAAAATTGAATGTCTCAAATCCAAAAAAATGATGCCAAGTCGAAGCGCTGGTCGTCATGATTTTGACGCCACTTGTTTCGCCTCAATCGGAGCTCATATGAGCAAGATATGGCCGGTCAAAGTTGAGAGTTCACCATGCTGACTAGACAGTACAATGACGATGTCAGCATGCTGATATGGTAGACATAGTGGCAATTGTTGACGTGGCAGGTCCAGAGTTTGAGATGTCCAAATGGCGTCATCTAAGTCAACAGATGACATGACAGGTATCAAGATGTGGAACAATCCAACGTGACACGTGTCACTAATGGACAAATGAAGTAATGCCACGTGACCCAATGATTGGGTGCCATGTGGCACATGTGGCGGTTTGATTGTTAAAAGGTTGGTTTGTGGGGGCAAACCTTTGACCTCATGCTTCCTATTTTCACTCTCCACCAATATACCAAGTGGATTTCATTGCTACATATACTGGCCTCTTTATTTAAAGAATGATAATAAAAACAAATCCCTATAAAAGGGGGTTGGGTGGTTTGAACCCCCAGTGTGGAGGAATGATCTAGGTGCATCCAGAAGACCTAAAAATCTTACACGATCCTAACACAACTTAAATAGGCTCAAAAGGAGTTCGTATGCAGAAGTTATGTGCAGTCAAAGGTTCGGTCAAATAGGCGAATCAGGCATTCGAAAAGGTGAAAATTGATTGTCTCAATCCAAGCAAAAATAATGCCAAGTCGAAGAGTTTGTCACCATGATTTTGACACCACTCATTTTGCATTGATCAGAGCTAGTACGAGCAAGATATGGCTAGTCAAAGTTGAGGGTTGACCATGTCAACTAGAAAATACAATGATGACATCAACATGCTGACATGGCAGACACAATTGTAGTTGTTGATGTGGTAGGTCCAGAGGTTGACACGTGGCAGATGGCGGCATCTAAGTCAGCAGATGACATGGCAGGTCTGAAGATGTGGACCAATCCAGTGTGAAATGTGTCACTGACGGACGAATGAGGTAATGTCATGTGGCCTAATGATTAGGTGCCATGTGGCACATGTGGTAGTTTCATTGTTAAAAGATTAGTTTGAGGGGTTGAACTTTGCTATTTTCACTCTCCACCAATATACCAAGCGGCTTTCTTTGCTATATATATGGGCTTCCTTTCTATTTACAGAATGATAATAGAAATGAATCCCTATAAAAGGGGTCAGGTGGTTTCAATCCCCAGTGGGAAGGAGTGATCTAAATGGATCCAGATGACCTAAAATTTTTACAGTCTCAGAACTTGACAGAATCAGCGTCATTGGAAATAGGTCACTGGAATGATCCTGATGCAACTTGAATGGGCTCAAAAGGAGTTCGTATGTAGAAGTTATGTGCAGTCAAATGTTCGGTCAAACAAGTGAATCATGCATTCAAAAAGGTGAAAATTTTATTCTTTCAACTCCAAACAAAAATGATGCCAACTCGAAGAGCTCGTCACCACAATTTCGATGCCGCTTGTTTCACCTTGATCGGAGCTCGTATGAGCAAGATATGTCCAGTCAATGTTGAGGGTTGACCATGCCGACTGGACAGTACAATAAGGACGTCATCATGCTGACATGGTAGACACAGTGGCAGTTGTTGGCATGGCAGGTCCAGATGTTGACACGTGGCAGATGGCAGCATTTGACTCAACACATGACATGGCAAGTCTGAAGATGTGGACCAATCCAGCTTGACATGTGTCATTGATGGATGAATGAGATAATGCCACATGGCCTAATGATTGGGTGCCACGTGGCACATGTGGCAGTTTGATTGTTAAAAGGTTGGTTTGTGGGGGTTGAACCCCTAACCTCCTATTTGCTTTTTTCACTCTCCACCAATATACCAAGCGGCTTTCTTCGCTACATATATGGGCCTACTTTCTATTTAATGAATGATAATAGAAATGAATCCCTATAAAAGAGGGCTAGGTGGTTTGAACCCCCAATGGGGAGGAATGATACAGGTGGATACAGAAGAACTACAAATTTTGCATTCTTAGAACTTCACGGAATCAGCATCATTGGAAAGAAGTTGCTGACACAATCCTGATGCAACTTGAACGAGCTCAAAAAGAGTTCGTATGCAGAAGTTATGTGTAATCAAATGTTTGGTCAAACAAATAAATCAATCATTCAAAAAGGTGAAAAATTGATTGTTTCAAATCCAAGCAAAAATGATGCCAAGTCGAAGAGCTCGTCGCCACGATTCTGACGTCATGCGTTTCGCCTTAATCGAAGCTCGTATGAGCAAGATATGGCTGGTCAAAGTTGAGGGTTGACCATGCCAACTAGATAGTACAATGATGATGTCAGCAATACAATGATGATGTTAGCATGCTGACATGGCAGACACAGTGGCAGTTGTTGATGTGGCAGATCCAGAGGTTGGCAGTTGTTGACGTGGCAGGTCTAGAGGTTGACACATGGTAGATGGCGGCATCTGATTCAGCAAATGGCATGGCAGGTCTGATGATGTGGACCAATCCAGTGTGACACGTGTCATTGATGAATGAATGAGGTAATGCCACATGGCCCAATGATTTGGTGCCACATGGCACATGTGGCAGTTTGATTATTAAAAGATTGGTTTGTAGGGGTCGAACCCCTGACCTCTTGCTTGCTATTTTCACTCTCCACCAATATACTAAGCGGCTTTCTTTGCTACATATACGTACCTCCTTTCTATTTAAGGAATGATCGTAGAAATGAATCCCTATAAAAGGGGGTCAGGTGGTTTGAACACCAAGTTGGGAGGAATGATCCAGGTGGATCCAGAAGACCAAAAAAATTACAGTTTGAGAACATGACAGAATAACCATCATTGGAAAGACGTTGTTGACATGATCCTAACGCAACTTGAATAGGCTCAAAAGGAGTTTGTATGAAGAAGTTATCTATAGTCAAAGGTTCGGTCAAACAGGTGAATCAGGTGTTGAAAAAGGTGAAAATTTGATTATCTCAAATCCAAGTAAAAATAATGCTAAGTCGAAGAGCTCATCGTCACAATTTCAACACCACTCGTTTCGCGTCAATCGGAGTTCATACGAGCAAGATATGGCTAGTCAAAGTTGAGGGTTGACCATCCTAACTAGACAGTACAATGATGACGTCAGCATGCTGACATGGAAGACATAATGGCAGTTGTTGACGTGGCAGGTCCAGAGTTTGACACATGGCAGATGGCAGCATCTGAGTCAGCAGATGACGTGGTAAGTCTATATATGTGGACCAATCCAGCTTGACACGTGTCACTGATGAAAGAATGAGGTAATGCCACGTGGCCCAATGATTGGGTGCCATGTGGCAGTTTGATTATTAAAAGGTTAGTTTGTGGGGGTCGAACCCCTGACCCCTTGCTTGCTATTTTCACTCTCCACCAATATGCCAAGTGACTTTCTTAGCTACATAAATGGGCCTTCTTTCTATTTAAAGAATGATAATAGAAATGAATCCCTATAAAAGGGGGTCGGGTGGTTTGAACCCCTAGTGGGGAATAATGATCTAGATGGATACAGAAGAACTAAAAATTTTGTAATCTCAGAACCTGACGGAATCAGGATCATTAGAAAGAGGTCACTGACACAATCTTGATGCAACTTGAATGGGCTCAAAAGGAGTTCGTATGCAACAGTTATGTGCAGTCAAAGTTTTGGTCAAATAGGCGTTCAAAAAGGTGAAAAAATAATTGTTTCAAATCCAAGCAAAAATGATGCCAAGTCGAAGAGCTCATCACCATGATTTCGATGCCGCTCCTTTCACCTCGATCGGAGCTTGTACAAGCAAGATATGGTTGGTCAAAGTTAAGGGTTGACCATGTCAACTAGACAGTACAATGATGACATCAGTATGCTAACATGAAAGACACAGTGGCAGTTGTTGACATGGTAGGTCCAGAGGTTGACATGTGGCAGATGGCAAAATCTGAGTCAACAGATGACATGGCAGGTATGAAGATCTAGACCAATCCAGTGTGACACGTGTCACTGATGGATGAATGAGGTAATGCTATGTGGCTTAATGATTGGGTGCCACATAGCACATGTGGTGGTTTGATTGTTAAAAGGTTAGTTTGTGGGGTCAAACATTGCTATTTTCACTTTCCACCAATATACCAAACAACTTTCTTTGCTACATATATGAGCTTCCTTTCTATTTAAAGAATGATAATAGAAACGAGCTCAAAAGTAGTTTGTTTGCAGAAGTTATGTGCAGTCAAAGGTTTAGTCAAACAGGTGAATCATGTGTTCAAAAAGGTGAAAAATTTATTGTCTCAAATCCAAGCAAAAGTGATGCCAAGTCGAAGAGCTCGTCGCCACGATTCAGACGTTGCTCGTTTCGCCTTGATCGGAGCTTAGACGAGCAAGATATGGCCAGTCAAAGTTGAGGGTTGACCATGCTAACTAGACAGTATAATGATGACGTCATCATACTAACATGGCATACATAGTGGCAGTTGTTGGCGTGGCAGGTCCAGATGTTGACACATGGCAGATGGTGGCATCTGACACAACAGATGATGTGGCAGGTCTGAAGATATGGACAGACCAATGAGCGAATGCCACGTGGCCCAATGATTGGGTGCCACGTGGCACATGTGGCGATTTGCTTGTTAAAAGGTTAGTTTGTGGGGGTCAAACCCCTGACCTCCTGCTTCCTATTTTCACTCTACAACAATATACCAAGCGGCTTTCATTGCTACATATACGGGCCTCCTTTTTATTTAAATAATGATAATAGAAACAAATCCCCATAAAAGGGGGTCGGGTGGTTTGAACCCCCAGTGGGGAGGAATGATCTAGGTGGATCCAAAAAACTTAAAAATTTTGCAGTCTCATAACCTAACGAAATTAGCATCATTAGAAAGAGGTCGCTGACATGATCCTAATGCAACTTGAACGGGTTCAAAAGGAGTTCGTATGCAGAAGTTATGTGTAGTCAAAGGTTCGGTCTATCTGAAACAGAACAGATAACTGAGAGGGGGGGTGAATCAATTATCTCTATTATTTTAACTTTTTCTTCTTTTATAATTTATGTAGCATCAAAACATATAAGCACACATAATCATGAGAGCAAAAATAAAGTCAACACACATAACACAAGGATTTTTACGTGGAAAACCCTGTTAAGGGAAAAACCACGACGTGATTAACCCAAGATTGTATTCTCTGTTAAAAGAATAAGTACAAAATGGCACTTGCCAATTAGGGCTCATTGCCCAAGCACACTGTTTACAAGAGGCACACTGCCTACAAGAGACTCACTATCTATAGAACTTACAGATGGTAACCAGGTGTTTGAACTGATCAGAGGCATCTACAAATGCTGGGATTTAGTTCTGGTTAGGCATAATATACTGATCTGATGCACTTCATTCTTCCTCTACTCTAGTGCTGCTGCTCTGTCACATACTAGACTTGTATTGCTGCTTTCCTGCCTTTCTTCGCACTTTATATTATCATATCTTTATCCACACACACCTTCATACTGGAATCCATTTTGTATATATATCCACACCAAGGATTTCAAAAACTTTCTAGTCGGCAACCAGAATACTCAAGATATTTATAAATTACTGATCTGTCGGCTGAATCCATGTTTGATTTGACATGCGTATCAAAACATAGGCATTTGAAGTCATCAATCATGTTGGCCAACCATGTATGATCCCTCAAATAGCTTGATCAACATCAATTACTCATCCGGATTGAAGTCTAATACTTTGTCGGTCAGTTCTTCCTTAGTTTGCTCTGCCCGTCTAGAACCCAACACTCAGATGCTCATATATTTTCCATGTTTTATCACTAGAGGCTCAATCTCTGGAATATAGTAGTAATGATACTCCTCTTGACTTGTCTAAGTCCGCAACTTGCTGAGTTACACCATTTGAGAGATCCAGACCTGATTGTCAGACCTTGTTGCATGCTCTGTTCTGGTTCACTGGACCAAAACAATCTTCAATCTGACTTCTAGTATAGGCATACTATGTGTTGTGGATGTGTGGGATAGACTTTGTTGCCATCAATGACAACACTCATGAAGCCACACAGTGTCTCTTGCCAACAGTCTCTCCCTTTAGCATTGATGGCAACACTTAGTGAAAAATGGCTAAGTGTTGCAGTAAACTCCCCCTTGGGTGAAGCTTTGTCTTTTGCACTATTATACCGGAACTCCCCCTTAGCTAGATTCCACATTTTTCACTACTCTTCACTCCCCCTTTGACATCAATGGCAAAGGGCGGGGTCCGCATACCAAAAATTTGCAAAAAATATTCTATACATGGCCACATAAGTATATATACATGTTAGACTTACATATACTTGAGTATATCCACAAAAGTGGCCTTCAACTATACAAACTCTGTGGCCCAGCTCTGCTTCATCCTTTCCAAAATTGAGATGTGACCACTCAACAAAAATACATATGCTTCTGCCCTTTTTAAATCTGCCAGATCACTGGTCTGGGCATTTGTCAAGGCCTCATGCATTGCTTCTAACTTAGGGATAATTATCCCTCGGAGTTCACTCATCCTGTTTATTATATCCTTCTTTTCTTTGTTCAGCCTCTTTATTTCATTTATGATGACTATGGCTTGGCATTCTTGATTCATTAAGGATGTAGTGAGGGGATCAAAATTTTGAGATAAACTTGACAGTTTACCTTCTTGTTCTTTCACCTTCTTTTCAATATCCTCTCACTTTGGGCCAAGATAGAAAAAAATTGTACATGTCCCCACCATCTTTGAGAGCATTTTCAAGGCTCTTTATCCCAATATCTAGGGTCCTCCTATCATTAGTAATGAGTCCCTATACTTCAGTGAATCTTTTTCCCAAAAACTCTTTCTGGACCTTTTATTTTTCTGATTTCTCTAAAGAATCAAAATGAGTGCTAACAAAGTTTACCAAAGATTTCAAATTACCAGATGGAGAGGCCGAAGGATCCTTTTGAAAAGATGGCATGATCTTTTCCAGCATACCGGAAGCAATCTCTAACAGCTTGCAGTCTTCCATGTGAGACTTTAAAAGTTTTTCTTTTGCCTTGGCTTGAGCAAAAGATGCTATTTTCATTGTCTGGACTGGAGAGAGAGAATCAAAGTTTAGTGGTCCTTGAAATAGCTCAGGTTCATCGATCTCCATCATCTCTTTATTCAAGAAATTCTTCACTGCCTCTGCAGTGTCTCTTGCCGGAGACTGAGTCTTCTTTTCTTTTGGAATCTCAGAACAATCATAAGAGATCTTCTCTGTTTGTTCTTCTTCTTTTCCTTTTACCTCCTCTTCTTGACTCACTTCTTCCTCTTTTATTCCTTCTCCTTCAATTTTAGAATCTGGAATGTCTACAGTGGGATACGGAGGAGAGATGTTACCTGTATTTACTACTACATGAACTTCCTCTTCGGGAACAGAGGAATCCAAGTTCTCAGAGATTTCTTCATTTCTTTTCTTTAGTCCTTCAACATCCTTGTCAGAAGTTTCTTCATTGATTGCTTTTAATCCTTCAACATCCATGGTAGAGGGTTCTTCATCTATCTCTTCTACAATGGGAAGATTGAATCTCTTCAAGGCATTTCGGAGGATGTCTTTTGTTTCACTTCCTACTTGGTCTCTTTCTCCAAGCATGAGTTTTTTCATTCTTGCCTTACTTCGGAACTCATCCTTACAGTCTTTGAAAATCATGTTCATTTGTTTTGGAGTGATGGAAGGATAGAGCTGAATTGCTATCTGCTCCCTAATCTCTAAGTCTTTTGCCTTTGCATTATCTTTTCTAAGTTCAAGTACCTTCTCTAGACTTTTGGGAATTAATGAAATGATTTCAATGAATGCTTTATTATAAATATTTAGATACCTGACTGTAGCTTCTTCCAAGATTCTTTTGTCAGTATCACTATATTCATCATAGAATTCTGTGACTGGTTGCAAGTTCCCATCCACAGTGACTGCTTTGATGATATCATCAATGGAAAGAGTGGGCTTTTTAACAAATTCTTCTACCTCTTCTTCTTTGTTTTTACCGGAAGAGGATTCCCCAGATGTTTTCTTCTTCTTCATTTTCTTAATTTCATCATCAGATTATGTTTCTTCATCATCCTTGTGACTTGTGTAAGACCTTGTGGCTTTTGTTTTCATTCTCTTTTCTCCCTTTCCAGATGTCTTGACTTCTGGTTTGGTGGCTTTTGAGCTCTTAGGAGTGGCAGATGCAGAGCTCTTTGAGGATCTAGTTTGGGAGGAGGCTTATATCGAAACACTTCCTTTTTCAGCTTCTTGTTTCTCTTTCTCAGCTCTTTCAATTTTTTCTCTATTTGCATCAACTGCCTCTTTTGATATGCCATATCTTTTGGCAATTTCCTCTACTTCCCTTCTAACTTTCCTTTTTATCTCCAGTTGTCTCAGCTCAACATGTATCTTTACACTTAATTCTTGAAAGGTTCCAAACCTTTCTACCTCAGGGTCCTTTGGCTGGCTCAACAAGTGTTGAACGTGTAGCTCCAAGATTTTCTCATCTACTTCGTAACCCATTGGCATTATCCACACTGTTTTGGGCTCAACTGCCTCCATTAGGCATTAATCAGTGTCAACAATGAAGCACACTATATCATTGTATTTTTCAACTATGGATTGAGGAATTCTTTCTCTGGCCTGCATCATGCTCTAAAAGTTCTTGAAATAACCCCAGAGAGCTGTGTTTTGGGCTTGAGCATCACCAAGTCCATACATATAGTCTCTGATCTGTATGGCAACTGGTCTGTCATTTTTCCATACCCAACCACTTGATCTGGGTAGCTCATTCATATATTAAAAGAATAAACATAGTATCAGATAGTCGTATTTGAAGGAATTCTTCTTGTCCTTTTTGATCTTTTGCAAGTTTTCTAATAGCTAATTCAGGAGAAGGTCGCATAGATCATAATCTGCATTTTCCCTTAACATTTGATATGCTATATATATTGCAGTCCCAGACACAGAGTTCTCCCTGCTAGAATGATAGATCTTATATCCTATTATCATTGAAGCAAACTTGACATCCGGATCTATGATGTCATCAATTGTCATTGCTCTTTTGTCAAACTTAGATCCGGTAACTTCAGTAACTGTCTGGTTCTTGATAGATTTGAGTGTAGGTAACCCACCGGATGAGTGCAGTCTAGTTACTGCCCTAATGGCATCTTTTGTTATCTTTAAGGGCTTCATTAACCACATGAAATTGTCATGTATTCTGCTAAGGACATACCAGACCCAATCATCTTCTACAAAATAGGGAAAGTGGATGCAATATCTGAAGTGTTTATCCCAGAGGGCATTGTATTATGGTTTGAGTTCAAAACTTTCATCTATTAACTGTTTATGATAGATGTCCATCAACTTAGATTCTCCAAATTCCTCAATGTTAGGATGGATATAGACCCTAACATCTTCTACGTGCAATACCCCATGTAGAATGCTAGAAAAAGCGCCTAAAGGATCAACTTCTAGGGATTTGTAGGGGTGTTTCTTGAATTTTGGGCGCGGCCTATCAGTGGTCTTAACAACCATTGGAGTGGCCATTTTTGCAAAAGATTTATAGAGAGATATTCAGAATGGAAGTACCTTTTTATGCTTTAGGGTTCGAAGTAAGAGCTAGAACAAATCACTGGTTGAATTAGATTTTGTAATTGATCTTTAAGAGAGTTGTAGAAGCTTGATGTAGAGCTCTTCTTTTCTTCTTCTCGAATGCAAATGTGCAAATGATGAGTGAAAGAACCCTTTTATTCTTTCGCAAACCCTAATTTCCTTTTGCAATAAATGCACAACTTAAGTTATCTGGTTGCCTTGTTCTGAGAGAGAGATCTTTTGGAATCATTGTGTTGTACTTAGAATCATTTTAAGTTTTAATTGACAATGTATCTTTTTTCCTCCAATCATACCATGGATCCATAGATCAAGATATTTCAATTTTGAATCATACCAGATCTGTCTATGAAAATCCTATTTTACCGGATGGCTGTCAAACTGGATCAATCTTGGATGATTAAACTCTTGCAAAACTCCATGCAGATCTTTCATATTTTTACCAAGGGTTATTTGGATATTTTTTTGAGAACCCTTTAATCCACAACATTCCATGTGACTCCCCCTGACCTAGAGCTCATCTGTTTAGTTTCTGAAAGGAATATTAGCACTGGATTCCAGTGCAGATCCATCCCCAACATTTTCTATAGTCTTCTCCACCCAAATCTTGCTCATCTCCCTTTGAACTTCATCCACAATCACTTTGCCTTTTCCCTTATCTTGTTTTTGATTATGATGCACCGGACCCTTTTTATCCTATTTTTTACTTCTATAGAATTTGGTAATATGACCGGATCTATTGCAATTGTAACAAACAACATTTCTTTGCATATTTGACTGATATCCTCTTAATCTACATTGATTAGCCATATGTTGCATTCTATTGCATGTAAAACATCTACCATTGAATGAATTGTTTATTTGCATGTTCCTTCTTTCATGAGATTTGTGACCATACCTTTTGTAGTTGAAACATTGTCCAGAGAAGGATGGATTAGTCTGATTCATTCTCCTTCTGCAATGAGTTGCTTTATGACCGAAGTTGTTGCAATCGAAGCAGTATCCATTGAAAGATAGATATATTTGAGCATTTGGTTGCCATACCGGAGGTCTTCTAGGCCTGTTTCTTTGGTTTCCTGATCCAAAGTTTTTCTGACCAAATCCGGAGCTTTCACCTTTCTCATATCCCAAGCCACGCTTGTCATCTACCCTCTTTTGGCTCTCAAGAATAAGTTCACATTGGGCTGAGCTTATCTTGAATTTCTCCTTGTATTCATTTGTTGTTTGAAGACTTTGTTTGAGAGTGTCTATTTGATTTTCAAGTTGTTCTTCATTATCTCTAGCTTCTTCAAGATTAGATTCAAGATGCCTGATTATTCTATCCATTTTGTGGCAGTCCTCTGTCTTCTCCTTGAGGGATTGTTTTATATTATCTTCACTTTTCCTTCTTACTTCAATTTTTTGGGTGAATCTCATAACCGCTGATTCCATTTCATGCCTTACCATAATGACCTCTTTTGATAGCTTCTCACATAGCTTATTTTTCTCATTCAGATCTTCATTAGTATCATTGTCTTCACTCTGATTGGCTAATTTTTTAAGTAGTTCCTTTCTCTTTTTCACAGAGATACTAAGTTTTTCTTTTAGCTCATTTATGAAATCATCAACTTCTTTGAGTCTTTCTCTCAAATTATTGACTTCAGAATGTGATTGTTCAAGATCATCTAGGGAAGACTGAAGTTGTTCCTTCATACCATACATATCCATTAAGATTCCTAGATCTTCCTCAAGCTGTTACACTCTATTTAGAGGAACTTAGCTCTGATACCAATTGTTGGAAACAAGGCAGATAATTAAGAGGGGGGTGAATTAGTTATCTCTATTATTTTAACTTTTTCTTCTTTTATAATTTGTGTAGCATCAAAACATAAAAGCATACATAATCATGAGAGCAGAAATAAAGTCAACACACATAACACAAGGATTTTTACATGGAAAACCTTGTTAAGGGAAAAACCACGGGGTGACTAACCCAAGATTGTATTCTCTGTTAAAATAATAAGAAGTACAAAATGACACTTGCCAATTAGGGCTCACTGCCCGAGCACACTGCTCACAAGAGGCACACTGCCTATAAGAGACTCACTATCTACAGAACTTACATATGGTAACTAGGTGTTTGAACTGATGAGAGGCATCTACAAATGTTGGGATTCAATTCCAGTTAGGCACAATATACTGATCTGATGCACTTCATTCTTCCTTTGCTCTAGTGCTACTGCTCTGTCACATACTGGACTTGTATTGATGCTTTCCTACCTTTCTTCATACTTTATATTATCATTTCTATATCCACATACACCTTCATACTAGAATCCATCTGGTATATATATCCGCACCAAGGATTTTATCAACTTTCTAGTCGGCAACCAAAATACTCAAGATATTTACAAATTACTGATTTGTCAGCTAAATCCATGCTTGATTTGACATGCGTATCAAAACATAGGCATTTGAAGTCATCAATCATGTTAGCCAACCATGTATGATCCCTCAAATAGCTTGATCAACATCAATTACTCATCTGGATTGAAGTCTAATACTCTGCAGGTCAGTTCTTCCTTAGTTTGCTCTACCTATCTAGAACCCACCACTCAGATACTCATATCTTTTCCATGTTTTATCACCAAAGGCTCAATCTTTGGAATATAGTAGTAATGATACTCCTCTTGAATTGTCCAAGTCTGCAACTTGCTGAGTTACACCATCTGAGAGATCCGGACCTGATTGTCAGACCTTGTTGCATGCTCTGTTCTTGTTCACCGGATCAAAACAATCTTCAATCTAACTTTTGGTATAGGCATACTAAGTGCTGCAGATGTGTGGGATAGACTTTGTTGACATTAATGACAACACTCATGAAGCCACAAAGTGTCTCTTACCAACACGATCAAATAGGCAAATCAGGCATTCAAAAAGGTGAAAAATTAATTTTCTCAAATCCAAGCAAAAATGATGCCAAGTCAAAGAGCTCAACGCCACGATTTTGATGCTGCTAGTTTCACCTCGATCAGAGCTCATACGAGCAAGATATGGCTGGTCAAAGTTAAGGGTTGACCAAGCTGACTATATAGTACAATGATGACATTAGCATGCTGACATGGCAGACACAGTGGTAGTTGTTGACGTGGTAGATCTAGAGTTTGACATGTGGTAGATGGCGGCATTTGAGTTAGCAGATGACGTAGCAACTCTAAAGATGTGGACCAATCCAGCATGACACGTGTCTTTGACAGATGAATGAGGTAATGCCACATGGTCCAATGATTGGGTGCCACGTGGCACATGTGGTGGTTTGATTGTTAAAAGATTGGTTTGTGGGGGTCAAAGCCCTGACCTCCTGCTTGCTTTTTTCACTTTCCACTAATATACCAAGCAGCTTTCTTTGCTACATATATGGGCCTCCTTTCTATTTAAAGAATGATAATAGAAACGAATCCCTATAAAAGGGGGTTGGGTCGTTTCAACCCCAAATGGGGAGGAATGATCTAGTGGATCCAGAAGACCAAAAAATTTTGCAATCTAAGAACATGATGTAATTAGCATCATTACAAAAAGGTTGCTGACATGATGCTAATGCAACTTGAACGGGCTCAAAAGGAGTTCATATGCAGAAGTTATATACAATCAAAAGTTCAGTCAAAAAGGTGCAAAATTGATTGTCTCAAATCCAAAAAAATGATGCCAAGTCGAGAGCTCATCGTCACGATTTTGACATCACTCGTTTTGCCTCTATTGGAGCTCATATGAGCAAGATATGGCCAATCAAAGTTGAGGGGTCACCATGCTGACTAGACAATACAATGATGATGTCAACATGCTGACATGGCAGACACAGTGGCAATTGTTGACGTGGCAGGTCTAGAGTTTGACACGTGGAAGATGGTGGCATTTGAGTCAACAGATGACGTGGCAGGTCTAAAGATGTGGACCAATCTAGCGTGAAACGTGTCACTAACGGAAGAATGAGGTAATGCCATGTGGCCCAATGATTGGGTGCCACGTGGCACATGTGGCGGTTAGATTGTTAAAAGGTTGGTTTGTGGGGGTTGAATCCCTGACCTCCTGCCTGCAACTTTCACTCTCCACCAATATACCAAGCAGCTTTCTTTGCTACATAGACGACCCTCCTATCTATTTAAAGAATGATAATAGAAACCAATCCCTATAAAAGGGAGTTGGGTGGTTTGAACTCCCAGTGGGGAATAATGATCCAGATGGATACAAAAGAACTAAAAATTTTGTAGTCTCAGAACCTGACAGAATCAACATCATTGGAAAGAGGTTGCTAATACAATCCTGATGCTACCTAATTCCAGCGAATCAAGCATTCAAAAATGTAAAAAATTAATTCTCTCAAATTCAAGCAAAAATGATTCCAACTCAAAGAGCTTGTTGCCACGATTTTGACGCTGCTCATTTTGCCTTGATCAGAGCTAGTACGAGCAAGATATGGACAGTCAAAGTTGAGGGTTGACCATGTCAACTGGATAGTACAATGTTGACATCATCATGCTGACATGGTAGACATAGTGGCAGTTGTTGATGTGATAGGTCTAGAGGTTGACACGTGGTAGATGGCGTCATCTGAGTCAGCAAATGACGTATCAGGTCTGAAGATGTGGACCAATGTTGTGTGACATGTGTCACTGGCGGATGAATGAGGTAATGCCATGTGGCCTAATGATTGGGTGCCATGTCACACATGTGGTAGTTTGATTGTTAAAAGGTTGATTTGTGGGGTCAAACCTTGTTATTTTCACTCTTCACCAATATACCAAGCGGCTTTCCTTACTACATATACGGGCTTCCTTTCTATTTAAAGAATGATAATAGAAATGAATCCCTATAAAAGGGGGTCGAGTGGTTTGAACCTAGTGGGAAGGAATGATCTAAATGGATCCAGAAGACCTAAAAGTTTTGTAGTCTCAGAATCTAATGGAATCAATGTCATTGGAAATAGGTCGCTGGCACGATCCTGATGCAACTTGAACAGGCTCAAAAGGTGTTCATATGCAGAAGTAATGTGTAGTCAAAGGTTAGGTCAAATAGGCAAATCATGCATTCAAAAAGGTGAAAATTTTATTGTCTCAAATAAAAAGCAAAAATGATGCCAAGTCGAAGAGGTCGTCACCATGATTCTAACACCACTCGTTTCACGTTGATTGGAGCTCATACAAACAATATATGGCCGGTCAAAGTTGAGGGTTGTCCATACTGACTAGATACTACAATGATGACGTCATCATGCTGACATGGCAGACATAGTGGCAGTTGTTAACACATGGCAGATGGCGGCATCTGACTCAACATATGACGTGGTAGGTCTGAAGATGTGGACCAATCTAGCGTGACACATGTCACTGATGGACGAATGAGCGAATGCCACGTGGCCCAATGATTGGGTGCCACATGGCACATGTGGCGATTTGCTTGTTAAAAGATTGGTTTGTCGGGGTCGAACCCTTGACCTCCTGCTTCCTATTTTCACTCTCCACCAATATACCAAGCGGCTTTCATTGCTACATATACGGGCCTCCTTTTTATTTATAGAATGATAATAGAAAAAAATCCATATAAAAGGGGGTCGGGTGGTTTGAACGCTGAGTGGGGAGGAACGATCTAGGTGGATCCAGAAGACCTAAAAATCTTATAGTCTTAGAATCTGATGGAATCAACATCATTGGAAAGAGGTCACTGACATGATCCTAACGCAACTTGAATGGTCTCAAAAGCAATTTGTATGCAGAAGTTATGTGCAGTCAAAGGGTCGGTCAAACAGGTGAATCAAGCATTTGAAAAGGTGAAAATTTGATTGTCTCAAATCCAAGCAATAATGATGCCAAGTTGTAGAGCTCATTGCCACGATTCTGACACCGCTTGTTTCACCTCGATCATAGCTCGTACCAACAAGATATGGCTGGTCAAAGTTGAGGGTTGACCATGCTGACTAGATAGTACAATGATGACGTCAACACGCTAACATGGCAGTTGTTCACGTGGCAGATCTAGAGTTTGACACATGGCAGATGGTGGCATCTGACTAACTAGATGACGTGGCAGTTCTGAAGATGTGGACCAATCCAGCCTGACACGTGTCACTGACGGACGAATGAGGTAATGCCACGTGGCCCAGTGATTGGGTGCCACGTGGTACATGTGGCGGTTTGATTGTTAAAAGGTTGGTTTGCGGGGGTCGAACCCCTGACCTCCTGCTTGCTTTTTCACTCTCCACCAATATACCAAGCGGCTTTCTTTGCTACATATACGGGCCTCCTTTCTATTTAATGAATGATAGTAGAAATGAATCCCTATAAAAGGGGGTCAGGTGGTTTGAACCCCCAATTGGGAGGAATGTTCCAGGTGGATACGGAAGAACTAATAATTTTGCAGTCTTAGAACTTGACGGAATCAACATCATTTGAAAATGGTCACTGCCACGATCGTGACACAAATTGAACGGGCTCAAAAGGAGTTCTTATGCAGAAGTTATGTGCATCAAAGGTTTGGTCAAACAAACGAATCAGGCATTGAAAAAGGTGAAAAATTAATTTCTCAAATCTAAGAAAAAAATGATGCCAAGTCGAAGAGCTCGTCGCCATGATTCTGATGCTGTTGTTTTGCCTCGATCAAAACTCGTATTAGCAAGATATGGCTGGTCAAAGTTGGGGGTTGACCATGCTTATTAGATAATACATTGATGACATCAGCATGCTGACATGGCAGACACAATGGTAGTTGTTGACGTGGCAGGTCCAGAGGTGGACACATTGTAGATGGCGGCATCTGAGTCAGTAGATGATGTGGCAGGTTTGATGATGTGGACCAATCCAGCATGACACATGTCACTAACAGATGAATGAGGTAATGCCACATGGCCCAATGATTGGGTGTCACGTGGCACATGTGGTGGTTCTATTGTTAAAAGATTGGTTTGTGGGGGTTGAACCTCTAACCTCCTGCTTGCTATTTTCACTCTCCACCAATATACAAAGCAGCTTTCTTTGCTACATATACGGGCCTCCTTTCTATTTAAAGAATGATAATAGAAATGAATCCCTATAAAAAGGGGTCAGGTGGTTTGAAACCCAAGTGGGGAGGAAAGATAAAGGTGGATCCAGAAGATGGAAAAATTTTATAGTCTGAGAACATGACGGAATCAACATCATTGGAAAGAGGTTGCTGACACGATCCTAATGCAACTTAAACGGGCTCAAAAGGAGTTCATATGCAGAAGTTATGTGTAGTCAAAGGTTCGGTCAAATAGGGAATCAAGTGTTCAAAAAGATGAAAAATTGATTGTCTCAAATCCAAACAAAAAATGATGTCAAGTCAAAGAGCTGGTTGTCACGATTTCAACGCCGCTTGTTTCGCCTCAATCAGAGATCATACGAGAAAGATATGGCCGGTCAAAGTTGAGGGTTGACCATGCTGACTAGATCAGGATGTTGACATGGCAGACACAGTGGCAGTTGTTGACGTGGTAGGTCCAGAGTTTGACACGTGGCAGATGGTAGCATCTAAGTCAGTAGATGACGTGGCAGGTCTATAGATGTTGACCAATCCAGCCTGACACGTGTCACTAACGGAAGAATGAGGTAATGCCACATGGTCCAATGATTGGGTGCTACGTGGCACATGTGGTGGTTTGATTGTTAAAAGGTTGATTTATGGGCATCAAACCCCTGACCTCCTCCTTGCTATTTGCACTCTCCACCAATATCCCAAGCGGCTTTTTTTGCTACATATACAAGCCTCCTTTCTATTTAAAGAATGATAATAGAAACGAATCCCTATAAAACAGGGTCGGGTGGTTTCAACCCCTAGTGGAGAATAATGATCCAGATGGATACAAAAGAACTAAAAACTTTGCAGTCTCATAACCTGATGGAATCAACATAATTGGAAAGAGGTCGCTAACACGATCCTCACGCAACATGAATGGGCTCAAAAGGAGTTCGTATGCAGATGTTATGTGCAGTCAAAAGTTTGGTCAAATAGGTGAATTAGGCGTTCAAAAAAGTGGAAATTTGATTCTCTCAAATCTAAGCAAAAATGATGCCAAGTTGAAGAGCTCGTCGCTGCGATTTCGATGCTGCTTGTTTCGGCTCGTTCGAAGCTCGTACAAGCAAGATATGTCATGTCAAAGTTGAGGGTTGACCATGTCGACTAGACATTACAATGATGACATCAGCATGCTGACATGACAGACACAGTGGCAGTTGTTGACGTGGTAGGTCCAGAGGTTGACACGTGGCATATGGCGGCATCTAAGTCAGCAGATGATGTGGCAGGTCTAAAGATGTGGACCAATCTAGCGTGACAAGTGCCACTGATAGACGAATGAGGTAATGCCATGTGGCCTAAGGATTAGGTGCCACATGGCACATGTGGCGATTTGATTGTTAAAATGTTTGTTTGTGGTGTCGAACCTTGCTATTTTCACTCTCCACCAATATACCGAGCGGCTTTCTTTGCTACATATACGGGCTTCCTTTCTATTTAAAGAATGATAATAGAAATGAATCCTTATAAAAGGGGGTCAGGTAGTTTAAACCCCCACTGGGAAGGAATGATCTAAATGGATCTCGAAGACCTAAAAATTTTGTAGTCTCAAAACTTGACGGAATCAGCGTCATTGGAAATAGGTCCCTGGCACAATCCTGACGCAACTTGAACATGCTCAAAAGGAGTTCGTATGCAAAAGTTATGTGCAATCAAAGGTTTGGTCAAACAGGCGAATCATGCTTTCAAAAAGGTGAAAACTTTATTGTCTGAAATCCAACCAAAAATGATGCCAAGTCGAAGAGCTTGTCGCTAGGATTCTAACGCCACTTGTTTCATCTTAAGCGGAGCTCGTACGAGAAAGATATGGCCCGTCAAAGTTGAGGGTTGACCACGCTGACTAGACAGTACAATGATGATGTCATCAAACTGACATGGCAGACATAGTGGCAATTGTTGGCGTGGCAGGTCCAGATCTTGACATGTGGCAGATGATGACATCCGACAAAATAGATGACATGGCAGGTCTAAAGATTTGGACCAATCCAATGTGACACTTGTCACTGACGGACAAATGAGTGAATGCCACGTGGCAAAATGATTTACTTTTTTGAAAGGTTGGTTTGTAGGGGTCGAACCCCTGACCTCCTACTTCCTATTTTCAGTCTCCATCAATTTACCAAGTGGGTTTCATTGCTACATATACATGCCTCCTTTCTATTTAAAGAATAATAATAGAAATGAATCCCTATAAAAGGGGGTCGGGTGGATTGAACCCCCAGTGGAGAGGAATAATCCAGGTGGATCCAGAAGACCTAAAAATCTTGCAGTGTCAAAAATTGACAGAATCAACATCATTGGAAGGAGATCGCTGACACAATCCTAACACAACTTGAACAGGCTCAAAAGGTGTTCGTATGCAGAAGTTGTGTTGTCAAAGGTTCGGTCAAACAGGGGAATTAGGTGTTTAAAAAGGTCAAAAATTGATTGTCTCAAATCCAAGCAGAAATGATGCCAAGTCGAAGAGCTCATCGCCATGATTTTGACGCCGCTCGTTTCTCCTTGATCAGAGCTCATATGAGTAAGATATGGCTGGTCAAAGTTGAGGGTTGACCATGCCAACTAGATAGGACAATGATGACATCAACATGCTGACATGGCAGACACAATGGCAGTTGTTGACATGGCAGATCCAGAGTTTGACACATGGCAAATTACGGCATTCTGAGTCAGCAAATGATGTGGCAGGTTTGAAGATGTGGACCAATCGATCGTGACACGTGTCACTAATGGACAAATGAGGAAATGCCTAGTGGCCCAATGATTGGGTGCCACGGGCACATGTGGCCGTTTGATGGTTAAATGGTTTGTTTGTGGGGGTCGAACCCCTAACCTCCTGCTTATTTTTTTCACTCTACACCAATATACCAAGTGGCTTTCTTTGGTACATATATGGGCCTCCTTTCTATTTAATGAATATTAATATAAACGAATCCCTATAAAAGGGGGTCGGGTAGTTTGAACCACAAGTGGGGAGGAATGATCTAGGTGGATACAGAGGAACTAAAAATTTTGCATTCTTAGAACCTGATGGAATTAGCATCATTGGAAAGAGGTCGCTGACACTATCCTGACGCAACTTGAACAGGCTCAAAAGGAGTTCGTATGCAGAAGTTATGTGTAGTCAAAGGTTTGGTCAAACAGGCGAATCAGGCATTCAAAAAGGTAAAAAATTGATTGTCTCAAATCCAAGAAAAAATGATACCAAGTTAAAGAGCTCGTCGCCACAATTTCAACATCGCTCGTTTCGCCTCAATCAGAGCTCGTAGGAGCAAGATATGGCTAGTCAATGTTGAGGGTTGACCATGCTGACTAGACAATATAGTGATGACGTTAGCATGCTAACATGGAAGACATAGTGGCAGTTGTTGACGTGCCAGGTCTAGAGGTTGACACATGGTAGATGGTAGCATCTGAGTCAGTAGATGACATGACAGGTTTGATGATGTGGACCAATACAGTATAACACGTGTCACTAACGGACGAATGAGGAAATGCCACGTGGCCGAATAATTGGGTGCCACATGGCACATGTGGTGGTTTGATTGTTAAAAGATTGGTTTGTGGGGTCGAACTTTGCTATTTTCACTTTCCACCAATATACCAAGTGGCTTCCTTTGCAACATATACGGGCTTCCTTTCTATTTAAAGAATGATAATAGAAACGAATCCCTATAAAAGGGGGTCGGGTGGTTTGAACCCCAAGTGGGAAAGAATGATCTAAATGGATCCAGAAAACTTGAAAATTTTACAGTTGTAGAACTTGATGGAATTAGCGTCATTGGAAAGAGGTCACTGGCACAATCCTGACACAACTTGAATAGGCTCAAAAGGAGTTCATATGCAGAAGATATGTGCAGTTAAAGGTTTAATAAAATAGGTGAATCATGCATTCAAAAAGGGGAATTTTTTGTCTCAAATCCAAGTAAAAATGATGCAAACTTAAAGAGCTTGTCACCATGATTCCGACGCCACTCGTTTCGACTTGATCGGAGTTCGTACGAGCAAGATATGGTCGGTCAAAGTTGATGGTTGATCATGATGACTAGATAGTACAATGATGACGTCATCATGTTGACATGGCAGACACAGTGGCAGTTGTTGGCATGGTAGGTCCAGAGTTTGACACATGGCAGATGGCAGCATCTGACTCAATAGATGACATGGCAAGTCTGAAGATGTGGACCAATCTAGCACGACACGTGTCACTAATGGACGAATAAGCGAATGCCATGTGCCCCAATGATTGGGTGCCACGTGAGACATGTGGCGATTTGCTTGTTAAAAGGTTGGTTTGTGGGGGTCGAACCCCTGATCTCCTGCTTGCTATTTTCACTCTCCACCAATATACCAAGCGGCTTTCATTGCTATATATACAGGCCTCCTTTCTATTTAAATAATGGTAATAGAAACCAATCCCTATAAAAGGGGGTCGAGTGGTTTGAACCCCTAGTGGGGAGGAAAGATCTAGGTCGATCCAGAAGAACTAAAAATCTTGCAGTCTCAGAGCCTGACAGAATTAGTATTATTGGAAAGAGGTCGTTGACACGATCCTAAAGCAACTTGACCAGGCTCAAAAGCAGTTCATGTGTAGAAGTTATGTACTGTCAAAGGTTCGGTCAAATAGGCAAATTAGGCATTCAAAAAGGTGAAAAATTGTTTGTCTCAAATTCAAGCAAAAATGATGCCAAGTCGAAGAGCTCGTCGCCATGATTATGATGCTGCTCGTTTCGCCTCGATCGGAGCTTGTACGAGCAAGATATAGCTAGTCAAAGTTGAGGGTTGACCATACCGACTAAACAGTACAATTATGACATTAGCTTGTTGACATGGCATACACAGTGGCAATTGTTGACGTGGTAGGTCTAGAGGTTGACATGTGGTAGATGGAGGCATGTAAGTCATTAGATAACATGGTAGGTTTGAAGATGTGGACCAATCCAGCGTGACACATGTCACTGACGGATGAATGAGGTAATGCCATGAGGCTTAATGATTGGGTGCCATGTGGCACATGTGGTAGTTTGATTGTTAAAATGTTGGTTTGTGGGGTTGAAACTTGCTATTTCACTCTCCACCAATATACCAAGCGGCTTTATTTGCTACATATATGGACTTCCTTTCTATTTAAAGAATGATAATAGAAATAAATCCCTATAAAAGGGGGTCGGGTGGTTTCAACCCCTAGTGGGAAGGAATGATCTAAATGGATTCAGAAGACCTAAAAATTTTGTAGTCTCAGAACCTAACGGAATCAGCGTCATTGGAAGGAAACTTGTACGATCCTGACGCAACTTGAACGGGCTAAAAAGGAGTTTGTATGCAGAAGTTATGTGCAATCAAAGGTTCAGTCAAACAGGTGAATCATGCATTCAAAAAGGTGAAAACTTTATTGTCTGAAATCCAAGTGAAAATGATGTCAAGTCGAAGAGCTTATTGCCATGATTCTGACGCTGCTCCTTTCGCCTTGATCAGAGCTCATACGAGCACGATATGGCCAGTCAAACTTGAGGGTTGACCATGCTAACTATACATACAATGATGATGTCATCATGCTAACATGGAAAACACAGTGGCAGTTGTTGGCGTGGCAGGTCCATATGTTGGCATGTGACAGATGGTGACATCTGACTCAACAGATGATGTGGCAGGTCTGAAGATGTGGACCAATCCAGCATGACACGTGTTACCAATGGACGAATGAGCAAATGCCACGTGGCCCAATGATTGGGTGCCACATGGCACATGTGGTGATTTGCTTGTTAAATGGTTGGTTTGTGGGGTTCAAACCCCTGACCTCCTACATCCTATTTTCACTCTCCATCAATATACCAAGTGGCTTTCATTGCTACATATACGAGACTCCTTTCTATTTAGAGAATGATAATAGAAACAAATCCCTATAAAAGGGGGTTGGGTGGTTTGAACCCCTAGAGAGGAGGATTGATCTAGGTGGATCTAGAAGACTTAAAAATCATGCAGTCTCAAAAGGAGTTCGTATGTAAAAGTTATGTGTAGTCAAAGGTTCGATCAAACAGACGAATTAGGCGTTGAAAAGGTGAAAAGTTGATTGTCTCAAATCCAAAGAAAAATGATGCCAAGTCAAAGAGCTCGTCGCAACGATTCTGACGCTGCTCATTTTGCCTCAATCAGAGCTCATACGAACAAGATATGGCTTGTCAAATTTGAGAATTGACCATACTGACTAGATAGTACAATGATGACATCAGCATGCTAACATGGAAGACATAGTGGTAGTTGTTCACGTGGCATATCTAGAGTTTGACATGTGGCAGATGGCGACATCTAAGTTAGCAGATGACATGGCAAGTCTATAGATGTGGACTAATCCAGTGTGCCACATGTCATTTAAGGACAAATGAGGTAATGCCACGTGGCCCAATGATTGGGTGCCACGTGGCACATGTGGCAGTTTCATTGTTAAAAGGTTAGTTTGTGGGGGTCAAACCCCTGACCTCCTTCATGCTATTTTCACTCTCCACCAATATACCAAGAAACTTTCTTTGCTATCTAAATGGGTCTCCTCTCTATTTAAAGAATGATAATAGAAACGAATCTCTATAAAAGGGGGTTGGGTGGTTTGAACCCCCAGTGGGGAATAATGATCCAGATGGATACAGAAGAAATAAAAATTTTGCAGTCTCAGAACCTGATGGAATTAGCATCATTACAAAGAGGTTATCAACATGATCCTGACGTAACTTAAATGGGCTTAAAAGGAATTCGTATGCATAAGTTATGTGCAGTCAAAATTTCGGTCAAACAGGTGAATCAGGTGTTCAAAAAGGTGAAAAATTGATTGTCTCAAATCCAAGCAAAAATAATACCAAGTCCAAGAGCTCAACGCTGCTCGTTTCACCTCGATCAGAACTCATACTAGCAAGATATGGTTGGTCAATGTTGATGGTTGACCATGTCGACTAGACAGTACAATGATGACATCAGCATGCTGACAAGACAAACATAGTGGCAATTATTGACGTGGTAGGTCCAAAGGTTGACACGTGACAGATGGTGACATCTGAGTGAGAAGATCATGTGGCAGGTCTGAAGATGTGGACCAATCCAGTGTGACACGTGTCACTAACAGACGAATGAGGTAATGCCATGTGGCCTAATGATTGGGTGCCACGTGGTACATCTGGCGGTTTAATTGTTAAAAGGTTGGTTTGTGGGGTCGAACCTTGCTATTTTCACTCTCCATCAATATACCAAGCGACTTTATTTGCTACATATACAGGCTTCCTTTCTATTTGAAGAATGATAATAGAAACAAATCCCTATAAAAGGGGGTCAGGTGGTTTGAACCCCTAGTGGAAAGGAATGATCTAAATGGATCCAGAAGACCTAAAAATTTTGCAGTCTCAAAACTTGACGAAATCAGCGGCATTGGAAAGAGGTCGCTGGCACGATCCTGACGCAATTTGAATGGGCCCAAAAGGAGTTCGTATGCAAAAGGTATGTGCATTCAAAGGTTTGGTCAAACCAGTGAATCAAGTGTTCAAAAAGGTGAAAAATTTATTGTCTGAAATCTAAGCAAAAATAATGCCAAGTTGAAGAGTTCATCGGCACGATTCCAACGCTGCTCGTTTCGCCTTAATCGGAGCTCGTATGAGCAACATATGGATGGCCAAAGTTGAAGGTTGACCATGTCGACTAGATAGTATAATGATGACGTCACATTGCTGACATGGCAGACAATGTGGCAGTTGTTGGCGTGGTAGCTCCAAATGTTGACAGGTGGCAGATTGTGGCTATTTGACTCAACATATGACGTGGTAGGTCTAAATATGTGGACCAATCTGTGTGACAAGTGTCATTGACGGACGAATGAGCAAATGGCATGTGGCCCAATGATTGGGTGCCTCATGGCACATGTGGTGATTTGCTTGTTAAAAGGTTGGTTTGTGGGGGTCAAACCCCTGACCTCCTGCTTCCTATTTTCACTCTCCACCAATATACCACTCAACTTCCATTGCTACATATATGGGCCTCCTTTCTATTTAAAGACTTATAATAGAAACAAATCCCTATAAAAGGGGGTTGGGTGGTTTGAACCCCTATTGGGGAGGAATGCTCTAGGTGGATCCAGAAGACTTAAAAATCTTCAATTTCAGAACCTGATGGAATCAACATCATTGGAAAGAGGTCTTTGACAGGATCCTAACGCAACTTGAACGGGCTCAAAAGGAGTTCGTATGCAGAAGTTATGTGTAGTCAAAGGTTCAGTCAAATAGGTGAATCAGGCATTTGAAAAGGTGAAATATTGATTGTCTCAAATCCAAGCAAAAATGATGCCAAGTTGAAGAGCTCATTGCCGCGATTCTGATGCCGCTCATTTCGCCTCAATCATAGCTTGTACGAGCAAGAGATGGCTGGTCAAAGTTGAGTGTTGACCATGCCGACTAGATAGTACAATGATGACATTAGCATGCTGACATGACAGACACAATGGCAGTTGTTGACATGGCAGATCCAGAGTTTGACACATGGCAGATGGCGTTATCTAAGTCTACAGATGACATGGCAGGTCTGAAGATGTGGACCAATCCAGCGTGACACGTGTCAATAAGGGACGAATGAGGTAATGCCACGTGGCCCAATGATTGGGTGCCACATGGATCATGTGGTGGTTTGATATTTAAACGATTGGTTTGTGGGGGTCAAACCCCTGACCTCCTGCTTGCTTTTTTCACTCTCCACCAATATACCAAGTGGCTTTCTTTACTAAATATACGGGCCTCCTTTCTATTTAATGAATGATAAAAGAAACAAATCCCTATAAAAGGGGGTCGGGTGGTTTAAACCCCCACTGGGGAGGAATGATTTAGGTGCATACAGAAGAAATCAAAATTTTGCAGTCTTAGAAACTAACGAAATCAGCATCATTGGAAAGAGGTCGCTGGCACGATCCTAACGCAACTTGAACAGGCTCAAAAGGAGTTCGTATGCAGAAGTTATGTGCAGTCAAAGGTTTGGTCAAACAAGTGAATTAGGTGTTCAAAAATGTGAAAATTTTTATTGTCTCTAATCCAAGTAGAAATGATGCTAAGTCGAAGAGCTCGTCGCCACATTTCTGACGCCGCTTGTTTTGCCTCGATCAGAGCTCGTACGAACAAGATATGGTCATTCAAAGTTGAGGGTTGACCATGCTAACTAGACAATACAATGATGATGTCAGCATGCTGACATGGCAAACATAGTGACAGTTATTTACGTGGCAGGTCCAGAGGTGGACACATGGTAGATGGCGGCATCTGAGTGAGCAGATGATGTGGTAGGACTGATGATGTGGACCAATCCAGTGTGACATGTGTCACTAACGGATGAATGAGGTAATGTCACATGGCCCAATGATTGGGTGCCACATGGCACATATGGCAGTTTGATTGTTAAAAGATTGGTTTGTCGGAGTCGAACCCCTGACCTCCTGCTTGCTATTTTCACTCTCCACCAATATACCAAGCGGCTTTCTTTGTTACATATACGGGCCTCCTTTCTATTTAAAGAATGATAATAGAAATGAATCCCTATAAAAGGTGGTCGGGTAGTTTGAACCCCAAGTGGGGAGTAATGATCCAGGTGGATGGAGAAGACCAAAAAATTTTGCAGTCTGAGAATATGATGGAATTAGTATCATTGGAAAGAGGTTGCTGACACGATCATAACGAAACTTGAACAGGCTCAAAAGGAGTTCGTATGTAGAAGTTATGTGCAATCAAAGGTTCAATCAAATAGGTGAATCATGTGTTCAAAAAGGTGAAAAATTGATTCTCTCAAATCCAAGTAAAAATGATGCCAAGTTGAAGAGCTCGTCGTCACGATTTCGACGCCACTAGTTTTGCCTACATCAGAGCTCATACGAGCAAGATATAGCTGGTCAAAGTTGAGTGTTGACCATGCTGACTAGACAGTACAATGATAACATCATCATGTTGACATGGCAAGACATAGTGGCAGTTGTTGGCATGGCAGGTCCAAAGTTTGACACGTGGGAGATGGCGGCATCTGAGTCAACAGATGACATGGCAGGTTTGAAGATGTGGACCAATCCACCGTGACACATGTCACTAACGGACGAATGAGCGAATGCTACGTGGCCCAATGATTGGGTGCCATGAGGCACATGTGGTGATTTGCTTGTTAAAAGGTTGGTTTGTGGGGGTCAAACCCTTAAACTCCTGCTTCCTATTTTCACTCTCCATTAATATACCAAACGGCTTTCATTGCTACATATATGGGCCTCCTTTCTATGTAAAGAATGATAATAGAAACAAATCCCTATAAAAGGGGTCAGGTGGTTTGAACCCTAAGTGGGGAGGAATGATCTAGGTGGATCCATAAGACCTAAAAATCTTGCAGTCTCATAACTTGAGGGAATCAACACCATTAGGAAGAGGTCACTGACACGATCCTAATGTAATTTGAACAGACTCAAAAGGAGTTCATATGCAGAAGCTATGTGCAGTCAAATGTTTGATCAAATAGGTAAATCAGGGGTTTGAAAAGGTGAAAAATTGATTGTCTCAAATCCAACCAAAAATGATACGAAGTTGAAGATGTAGTCACCATGAATCTGACGCCGCTTGTTTCGCCTTGATCATAGCTCATACAAGCAAGATATGGCTGGTCAAAGTTGAGGGTTGACCATGCCGACAAGATAGTACAATGATGACATCAACATACTGACATGGCAAACACAGTGATAGTTGTTGACATGGCAGATCCAAAGTTTGACACATGGCAGATGGCGGCATCTGAGTCAGCAGATGACGTGGTAGATCTGAAGATGTGGACTAATCTAGTGTGACATGTGTCACTGATAGACAAATGAGGTAATGCCACATGGCACATGTGGCGATTTGATTGTTAAAAGGTTGGTTTTTGGGGGTCGAACCCCTAACCTCCTGCTTTCTTTTTTCACTCTACACCAATATACCAAGCAACTTTCTTTACTACATTTACGAGCCTCCTTTCTATTTAATGAATGATAATAGAAATGAATCCCTATAAAAGGGGGTTGGGTGGTTTGAACCCCAATTGGGGAGGAATGAACCAGGTGGATATAGAAGAACTACAAATTTTGCAGTCTTAAAACCTGATGGAATGAACATCATTGGAAAGAGGTCACTGACACGATCCTGACGCAACTTGAACGGCCTAAAAAAAAATTCATATGTAGAAGTCTTGTGCAGTCAAAGGTTTCGTCAAATAGGTGAATCAAGTGTTCAAAAAGGTAAAAAATTGATTGTCTCAAATCTAAGCAAAATTGATGCCAAGTCGAAGAGCTCGTTGCCACGATTCCGACGACGCTAGTTTCGCCTCGATCGGAACCCGTACGAGTAAGATATGGCCAATCAAAGTTGAAGGTTGACCATGCTGACTAGACAATACAATGATGACGTCAACATGCTGACATGGCAGACACAATGGCAGCTGTTGATGTGGTAGTTCCAGAGATTGACACATGGCAGATGGCAGCATTTGAGTCAGCAGATGATATAGCAGGTCTAATGATGTGGACCAATCCAGCGTGACACGTGTCACTGATGGATGAATGAGGTAATGCCACATGGCACAATAATTGGGTGCCACGCGACACATGTGGCGGTTTGATTGTTAAAAGATTTGTTTGTGGGGGTCAAACTCCTGACCTCCTGCTTGCTATTTTCTCTCTCCACCAATATACCAAGTGGCTTTCTTTGCTACATTTATGGGCCTCCTTTCTATTTAAAGAATGATAATAGAAATGAATCCCTATAAAACAGGGTCAGGTGGTTTGAACCCCCAGTGGGGAGGAATGATCTAGGTGGATCGAGAAGACCAAAAAATTTTGTAGTCTGAGAACATGACGGAATCAGCATCATTGGAAAGAGGTTGTGGACACAATCCTAACAAAAGTTAAACAAGCTCAAAAAGAGTTTGTATGCAGAAGCTATTTGCAGTCAAAGGTTTGGTCAAACAGGTGAATTAGGCATTCAAAAAGGTTAAAAATTGATTGTCTCAAATACAAATAAAATGATGCGAAGTCGAAGAGCTTGTCATGATGATTTTGACGCCACTCGTTTCACCTCGATCGGAACTCATACGAGCAAGCTATGGTCGGTCAAAGTTGAGGGTTGACCATGTGGACTAAATAGTACAATGATGATGTCAGCATGCTAACATGGCAAACAAAGTGGCAGTTGTTGAAGTGGCAGGTCCAGAGTTTGACACATGGCAGATGGTGGCATCTGAGTCAGCAGATGACGTGGCAAGTCTGAAGATGTGGACCAATCCAATGTGACACATGTCACTGACAGAAGAATGAGATAATGCCACGTGGCCCAATGATTGAGACGTGTCACATAGCGGTTTGATTCTTAAAAGGTTGGTTTATCTGGGTCAAACCCCTGACCTCTTGCTTGCTATTTTCACTCTCCACCAATATACCAAGCGGCTTTCTTTGCTACATATATAGGCCTCCTTTCTATTTAAAGAATGATAATAGAAACGAATCCCTATAAAAGGGGCCGGGTGGTTTGAACCCCTAGTGGGGAATAATAATCAAGATGGATACAGAAGAACTAAAAATTTTGCAGTCTTAGAACCTGATGGAATCAGCATCATTGGATAGAGGTCACTGACACGATCCTGATGCAACTTGAATGGGCTCAAATGGAGTTCGTATGCAGAAGTTATGTAAAGTCAAAGGTTCGGTCAAACAGGTGAATCAGGCTTCAAAAAGGTGAAAAATCAATTGTCTCAAATCCAAGCAAAAATGATGCCAAGTTCAAGAGCTCGTCGCCACGATTTTGACGCCACTCGTTTCTCCTTGATCGGAGCTCGTACGAGCAAGATATGGCCGGTAGTTGTTGACGTTGTAGGTCCAGAGGTTGACACATGGCAGATGGCGGCATCTGAGTCAACAGATGATGTGGCAAGTCTAAAGATGTGGACTAATCCAGTGTGACATGTGTCACTGATGGATGAATGAGGTAATGCCATGTGGCCTAATGATTGGGTGCCACGTGGCATACGTGGCAGTTTGAAAGTTAAAAGGTTAGTTTGTGGGGTTGAACCTTACTATTTTCACTCTCCACCAATTTACCAAGCGACTTCCTTTCTATTTAAACAACGATAATAGAAACGAATCCCTATAAAATGGGGTTGGGTGGTTTTAACCCCTAGTGGGAAGGAATGATCTAAATAGACTTAGAAGATCTAAAAATTTTGCAGTCTCAGAACCTAACAGAATCAACGTCATTGGAAATAGGTCACTGGCACAATCTTGACGCAACTTGAACGGGCTGAAAAAGTAGTTCATATACAGAAGTTATGTGCAGTCAAAGGTTCGGTCAAACAGGCGAATCATGCATTCAAAAAGGTGAAAAAATTATTATCTCAAATTCAAGCAAAAATGATGCCAAGTTGAAGAGCTCGTCGCCATGATTTCGATGCCACACGTTTTGCCTTGATCGGAGCTCATACGAGCAAGATATGACTGGTCAAAGTTGAGGGTTGACCATGCTGACTAGACAGTACAATGATGACTTCATCATGCTGACATGGAAGACACAGTGACAGTTGTTGGCGTGGTAGGTCTAGATGTTGACACGTGGCAGATGGTGCCATCTAACTCAATAGATGATGTGGCAGGTTTGAAGATGGGGACGAATCCAATGTGACACGTGTCACTGACAGAGGAATGAGTGAATGCCACGTGGCCCAATGATTGGGTGCCACGTGGCACATGTGGCGATTTCCTTGTTAAAAGGTTGGTTTGTGGGGGTTGAATCCTTGACTTCCTACTTCCTATTTTCACTCTCCACCAATATATCATGCGGTTTTCATTGCTACATATACGGGCCTCCTTTCTGTTTAAAGAATGCTAATAGAAACAAATCCCTATAAAAGGGGGTCATGTGGTTTGTGTTATGGGAAAATTGGATTCAAATGAATAATCAATTATATGAAATATCAAGATACCCAAAACTCAATGAAATGGTGAACAAAAGAGATTCAAATAAACAATGAACAAAACAACAAAGCAAACCTCCTTAATTCGAAGCTTCTATTGATCGCCTATCACAATCAATCTTGCATTTATGAAATAGGGCCCTCAGAGAGTGCACTTCCTTGCCATGCCTCAAGAATGTCAATTGGGAATGGCTATGATAATATCGCAATGAAGAGGAGCTTCACAACGATGGTAGTAGTGCGTAGTAACGAGTGTGATCACAAGCAATGAAGGAATTGGTGCCAAAGGCGCGCTGTAATTCCTGCAAAGTAATGATACTTAAAGCTTAAATGATTGAAATGGAAGAACAAGGTTGTACTTATAGACTTGAGAGAGATAAGATCAACGGTATAGAGAGAATGAGAAGATCAATGGTTGAGAACAGTTGAGGAACATGAAACGAATAAGAAGAAGACATGTGTCTTTCTTTCTTTTGCATGAGAGGATTTACTAAGAATAGAAGAATGAGTTAAAGAAATTAAAAGAATATAATAATCAGTTAAGTTATTTAAAACAAGAATAAGGGATTTGCATGAGAATAAGAAGATATTTTGCTTTATTAAATATTAAGAATATTTAATTGCACGTGCACAAAGATTGAATTATATTTAGAGATAACTCAATTTAGAAAAAAAAGACAACTTAAATAAATATTTGATTTATTTAAATTTAGAGAAGATATTATTGGAAGAAATAATTAAATAATTGGAATTATTTAATTTAGACGATTTGAAAGCAAATTAAATAAATAAATTTATTTAATTGTTGTGCATGATTTTGGAAGAATAAATAAAATATTTGATTGTATTTTATTTTTAGAGATTGAAAGGATTTAAATAAATTTGATTTGATTTATTCAAATTTGGAAGAATGATTTGATTCAAATTAAATAATTAAGAATTATTTAATTGTTTGGAAGAATTAAATTAAATAAATGATTTTATTTAATTGTTGGAAGAATATGAATCAAATAAATAAATTTGGTTATTTATTTATTGATAGAGGAATTAGAAGAGAATGAATATTAAGAAAATTTATCTAGACTGAATCATGTCATTTTTAGGCATATACATTTTGCCCCTCTTTGATGCAATGCAGTTTACGGCGTTGTTTCAAAGAATAGATAGTCTGATAATGATACATACCCCAATTTGCCCCCAGTATAGGTTATGACGATAGGATGCCCCTTCAAGAGATTGGACGGGAAGAAAGCAGAAGGACGAGAGATGGACGATCTCATGAAGATGAAGAGAAAACTAGGTTAGGTTTGAAGAAAACATGACATGTTTCTGAGAAATGGGAAGAGAATTAGAAGAAACGAGTGCGGGGAGTAGTTGTAATCACCACATAGCCAGATTAGGGTTTGTATGCTACATATAGGAGCTGGGTCCACAAGACAATTCATTTGCACACTTGTCTTAGTTTGATTTGCTTCGGAGAGTTTAGGAGAGCATAGAGCAGTCAGCACGAGGATGGACATTCTACGTGAGGAGCATCGATTCGAGCGCGTTCGTCGATTCAACTGGCCCACTAAAGCAAGACCCCCGGTATGTATCTTGAAAAATTTCTCCTAGGGTAGAGTTTGATAGCAATAAATACTAGGAGAAAATTAGGATAGATAAAAGCGCTGAAACACAGTGTGGCGCATATGCCAGGCAAAACTATGCATATGTAGTTCTACAGTGCATACATGATATAAAGCGGCGCATATGTGAAAGTTGCACATGTATATTTTTTGTCAGCGCATGCATAATTAGGTAGTGCATTTATGGTATGTAACGATGCTTTTGCTTGGACAACGCATATATGGTATAGGACAGCGCATGTATGGATTTTTGTGGTGCTTTTTTCTAGAAGTAGCGCATGTGTCAAGAAATGGTGCATTTGCTAGGAAATGGCGCATGTACCACCTGTTATGGCGCATATGATATAGATAAGTAGATTACTTAGCAAAATTGATTCGATTGGCATCCTGTTTGATGCGTCAATCGATAAGCTATCTCAGAGATTGTAGGAATCTAGTCAAGAGATGTAGTGTGCCTATATTGACCAATTTGATGTGCTAAGTTAGTTTATATGGTTCTATAGATATGTTGAGTATGGTACTTGCAGCTTTAGGTTGATGCCTTGCTTTGCGTGCTTGTAGGAGGATATACGAGATACACTTCAGTCTAGGGAGCAATTCCCTATGCCTATGTTGCAGAGATACATGCTGACTGAGATGGATAGAGAGGCGCTCAGTGCTATGGGACTAGACTATGTTTGCTTCATGCCGGAGGTTCAAGCAAACCGCGGGTTGCTGACTGCTGCAGTGGAGAGGTTCCACAGTGAGGATGGGACTTTCCACTTCCCTACTGGTGAGATGACTGTTACTTTGGAGGACATGTACATGATCCTCCATTTGCCTATTCAGGAAGAGCTTGTGGAGTACGATCCACAGAGAGATGCAGGACTTGTTGAGTGCAGGCGAGTGTTTGATGACCCCGAGGTGGTTGGGCAGGTCATCTCCTGGTAGGATATTTATGACTATTACGACTACTTCCCAGGGATTATAGCAGGACTGATCGGAGGCGTTGTTTGCCCTGATAGGAGATCACAAGGGTTTCCCATTGGATGGGGTCAAATCATGGAGAGGATGGTGACAGAGGGTACCCGGTATGCTTGGGGTGTCTGTGTACTAGCGTACCTATACCATGACATGCATCACGTGGTATATTAGAGGAGTACGAGCCTATGTACAATCAAAGGTTCGGTCAAACAGGTGAATCAGGTGTTCAAAAAGGTAAAAAATTAATTGTCTCAAATCTAAAAAAAATTGATTCCACGTCGAAGATCTCGTCGCTAGGATTCTGACGCCACTTGTTTCACCTCGATCAGAGCTCGTACGAGCAAGATATGGCTGGTTAAAGTTGAGGGTTGACCATGTTGACTAGATAGTACAATGATGACGTCAGCATGCTAACATGGCAGACACAGTGGCAGTTGTTGATGTGGCAGATCCAGAGTTTGACACGTGGCAAATGGCGGCATCTGAGTCAGTAGATGACGTGACAGGTGTGAAGATGTGGACCAATCCAGCGTGACATGTGTCACTAATGGTCAAACCAGGTAATGCCACGTGGCCCAATGATTGGGTGCCACATGGCACATGTGGCAGTTTGTTTGTTAAAAGGTTCGTTTGTGGGGGTCGAACCCCTGACCTCCTACTTGCTTTTTTAACTCTCCACAAATATACCAAGCAACTTTCTTTGATACATATATGAACCTCTTTTCCATTTAATGAATGATAATAGAAATGAATCCCTATAAAAGGGGGTCAGGTGGTTTGAACCCCCACTGCAAAGGAATGATCCAAGTGGATACAAAAGAACTAAAAATTTTGCAGTCTTAGAATTTGACAGAATTAGTACCATTGGAAAGTAGTCGCTAACATGATCCTGACACAACTTGAACGGGCTCAAAAGGAGTTCGTATGCAAAAGTTATGTGCAGTCAAAGGTTTGGTCAAACAGAAAAATTAGGCATTCAAAAAGGTGAAAAATTGATTGTCTCAAATCTAAGCAAAAAAGATACCAAGTCAAAGAGCTCATTGCCACGATTCTAACGCCATTTGTTTCACCTCGATTGGAGCTTTTATGAGCAAGATATGGCTAGTCAAAGTTGAGGGTTGAGCATTCTGACTAGATAATACAATGATGATGTCAGCATGCTAATATGGCAGACACAGTGGCAGTTGTTGACACGTGGCAAATGGCGGCATCTGAGTTAGCAGATGATGTGGCAAGTTTGATGATGTGAACTAATCTAGTGTGACACATGTCACTGACGGATGAATGAGGTAATGCCACATGGCCCAATGATTGGGTGCCACGTGGCACATGTGGCGGTTTGATTGTTAAAACATAGGTTTGTGGGGGTCGAACCCCTGACCTCCTGCTTGCTATTTTCACTCTCCACCAATATACCAAGCGGCTTTCTTTGCTACATATACGGGCCTCCTTTCTATTTAAAGAATGACAATAGAAACAAATCCCTATAAAAGGGGGTCGGGTGGTTTGAACCCCATGTGGGAAGGAATGGTCCATGTGGATCCAGAAGATCAAAAATTTTGTAGTCTAAGAACATGACGGAATCAGGATCATTGGAAAGAGGTTGCTGACATGATCCTAACGCAACTTGAACGAGCTCAAAAGGAGTTCACATGTAGAAGTTATGTGTAGTCAAAGGTTTGGTCAAACAGGGGAATCGGGTGTCCAAAAAGGTGAAAATTTGATTATCTCAAATCTAAGTAAAAACTATGTCAAGACAAAGAGCTCGTCATCACAATTTTGATGCCACTCTTTTCACCTCAATCGGAGCTAATACGAGCAAGATATTACCGTTCAAAGTTGAGGGTTGACTATGCTGACTAGACAGTACAATGATGACGTCAACATGCTGACATGGCAGACACAGTGGCAATTGTTTACGTGGCAAGTCCAGAGTTTGACACGTGGCATATGGCAGCATCTGAGTCAACAGATGACATAGCAGGTATGAAGATGTGGACCAATCTAGCGTGACACGTGTCACTGACGGAAGAATGAGGTAATGCCATGTGGCCCAATGATTGCATGACACATGGCGGTTTGATTGTTAAAAGTTTGTTTGTGGGGGTCGAACCCCTAACCTCCTGCTAGCTATTTTCACTCTCCACCAATATACCAAGCAGCTTCCTTTGCTACATATATGGGCCTCCTTTCTATTTAAAGAATGATAATAGAAATGAATCCCTATAAAAGGTGGTCAGGTGGTTTGAACCCCTAATGTGGAATAATGATTCAAATGGATACATAAGAACTAAATTTTTTGTAGTCTTAGAACTTGATGGAATCAGTATCATTGGAAAGAGGTCATTGACACGATCCTGACACAACTTGAATGGGCTCAAAAGGAGTTTTTATGCAGAAGTTAAGTGCAGTCAAAGGTTCGGTCAAACAGGGGAATCAGGTGTTCAAAAATGTGAAAATTTCATTGTCTCAAATCCAACAAAAAATGATGCCAAGTCGAAGAGCTCGTCGCCACGATTTTGACACCGCTCATTTCACCTCGATCGGAGATCGTACGAGTAAGATATGGCCAGTCAAAGTTGAGGGTTGACCATGTTGATAGACAATACAATGATGAAATCAGCATATTGACTGGCAGACACAGTGGCAGTTGTTGAAATGGTATGTCCAGAGGTGGACACATGGCAGATGGCAGCATCTGAGTCAGTAGATGGCGGCATCTGAATCAGCAGATAACGTGGCAGGTCTGAAGATGTGGACCAATCAAGTGTGACACGTGTCACTGACGATGAATGAGGTAATGCCATGTGGCCTAATGATTGGGTGCCACGTGGCACATGTGGCGGTTTGATTGTTAAAAGGTTGGTTTGTGGGGTCAAACCTTGCTATTTTCACTCTCCACCAATATACCAAGCGACTTTCTTTGCTACATATACGAGCTACCTTTCTATTTAAAAAATGATAATAGAAACAAATCCCTATAAAAGGGGGTCGGGTGGTTTGAACCCCCAGTGGGAAGGAATGATCTAAATGGATTCAGAAGACCTAACAATTTTGCAGTCTCAGAACCTAATGGAATCAGCGTCATTGGAAAGAGGTCGCTGACACGATCCTGACACAACTTGAACGGGCTCAAAAGGAGTTTGTATGCAGAAGTTATGTATAGTAAAAGGTTTAGTCAAACAGGTGAATCATGCATTCAAAAAGGTGAAAATTTTATTATCTCAAATCTAAGCAAAAATGATGCCAAGTCGAAGATCTCATCGCCATGATTCTGACGCCACTCGTTTCGCCTTGATCGGAGCTCGTACGAGCAAGATATGGCCAATCAAAGTTGAATGTTGACCATGCTGACTAGACAATACAATAATGATGTCATCATGCTGACATGGTAAACACAGTGGCAATTGTTGGCATGGTAGGTCCAGATGTTGACACGTGGCAGATGGCGGTATCTGACTCAATAGATGACGTGGCAGGTCTGAAGATGTGGACCAATCCAGTGTGATAGGTGTCACTAACAAACGAATGAGTGAATGCCACGTGGCCTAATGATTGGGTGCTACGTGGCACATGTGGCGATTTGCTTGTTAAAAGGTTGGTTTTTGGGGGTCGAACCCCTGACCTCTTGCTTCCTATTTTCACTCTCCACCAATATACCAAGTGGCTTTCATTGCTACATATATGGGCTGCCTTTCTATTTAAAGAATGATAATAGAAACGAATCCTTATAAAGGGGGTCGGGTGGTTTGAATGCCAAGTGGGGAGGAATGATCTAGGTGGATCCAGAAGACCTAAAAATCTTGCAGTTTCATAACGTATGAAATCAACATCATTGGAAAGAGGTCACTGACATGATCCTGATGCAACTTGAAGGGGCTCAAAAGGACTTCATATGTAGAAGTTATGTGTAGTCAAAGGTTCAGTCAAATAGGAAATTAGTGTTCAAAAAGGTGAAAAATTGATTGTCTCAAATCCAAGCAAAAATGATGCCAAGTTGAAGAGCTTGTCGCCATGATTTCGATGCCGCTCGTTTCACCTCGATTTGAGCTCGTATGAGCAAGATATGGCTGATCAAAGTTGAGGGTTGACTATGTCGACTTGATAGTACAATGATGACATCAGCATGCTGACATGACAGACACAATGGCAGTTGTTGACGTGGTAGGTCCAGAAGTTGACAGGTGGCAGATGGCAGCATCATAGTCAACAGATGACATGGTAGGTCTAAAGATGTGGACCAATCCAGTGTGACACATGTCACTGACAGACGAATGAGGTAATGCCATGTGGCCTAATGATTGGGTGCCACATGGCACATGTGGCGGTTTGATTGTTAAATGGTTGGTTTGTGGGGTCAAACCTTACTATTTTCACTCTCCACCAATATACCAAGCGATTTTCTTTGCTACATATACAGGCTTCCTTTCCATTTAAAGAATGATAATAGAAATGAATCCCTATATAAGGGGGTTGGGTCGTTTGAACCCCCAGTGGGAAGGAATGATCTAAATGGATCCGGAAGGCCTAAAAATTTTGCAGTCTCAAAACCTGACAGAATCAGCATCATTGGAAGAAGCTCGCTGGCACGATCCCAACTTGAACGGGCTCAAAAGGAGTTTATACGTAGAAGTTATGTGCAGTCAAAGGGTCGGTCAAATAGGCGAATCATGCATTCAAAAAGGTGAAAATTTTATTGTCTCAAATCTAAGCAAAAATGATGCCAGTTTGAAGAACTCATCGCCACAATTCTGACACTGCTTGTTTCACCTTGATCGGAGCTCGTATGAGCAGGATATGGCCGGTCAAAGTTGAGGGTTGACCATACTGACTAGATAGTACATTGATGACGTCATCATTCTGACATGGTAGACATAGTGGAATTTGTTGGCGTGGCAAGTCCAGATGTTAACACGTGGTAGATGGCGGCATCTAACTCAACAGATATTGTGGCTAGTTTGAAGATGTGGACTAATCCAGCATGACACGTGTCACTGATGGACGAATCAGCAAATGCCAGGTGGCCCAATAATTGGGTGCCACATGGCACATGTGGTGATTTGCTTGTTAAAAAGTTGGTTTGTGGGGGTCGAACCCCTAACCTCCTGCTTCCTATTTTCAATCTCCACCGATATACCTAGCGGCTTTCATTGCTACATATACGGGTCTGCTTTCTATTTAAAGAATGATAATAGAAACAAATCCCTATAAAAGGGGGTCGGGTGGTTTGAACCCCCAGTGGGGAGGAATGATCTAGGTGGATCCAGAAGACCTAAAAATCTTGCAGTCTCAGAACCTGATGGAATCAACATCATTGGAAAGAGGTCACTGACACGATCATAATGCAACTTGAACGGGCTCAAAGTAGTTTGTATGTAGAAGTTATGTGCAGTCAAAGGTTCGGTCAAACAAGTGACTCAGGCATTTAAAAAGGTGAAAATTTGATTGTCTCAAATCCAAGCAAAAATGATGCCAAGTCGAAGAGCTTGTCGCCACTATTCTGACATCGCTCGTTTCTCCTTGATCAGAGCTCGTACGAGCAAGATATGGCTGGTCAAAGTTGAGGGTCGACCATGCCAACTAGATAGTACAATGATGACATCAACATGCTGACATTGCAGACACGGTGGCAGTTGTTGACGTGGCAGATCCAGAGTTTGACACATGGCAGATGGCAGCATCTGAGTCAGCAGATGACGTGGCTGGTCTGAAGATGTGGACCAATCTAGCGTGACACGTGTCATTGACGGATGAATGAGGTAATGCCATGTGGCCCAATGATTTAGTGCCACGTGGCACATGTGGTTGTTTGATTGTTAAAAGGATGGTTTGTGGAGGTCAAACCCCTAACCTCTTGCTTACTTTTTTCACTCTCCACCAATATACGAAGTTGCTTTCCTTGCTACATATATGAGCCTCCTTTCTATTTAATGAATGATAATAGAAACAAATTCTTATAAAAGGGGGTTGGGTGGTTTGAACCCCCAGTGGGTAGGAATGATCTAGGTGGATATAGAAGAACTAAAAATTCTACAGTCTTAGAACCTGACGAAATCAGCATCATTGGAAAGAGGTCACTTACACAATCCTGACGCAACTTGAATGGGCTCAAAAGGAGTTTGTATACAGAAGTTATGTGCAGTCAAATGTTTGGTCAAACAGGTGAATCGGGTGTTCAAAAAGGTGAAAAATTAAGTGTCTCAAATCCAAGAAAAAATAATGCCAAGTTGAAGAGCTCGTCATGATGATTCCGACGCCGCTCGTTTCGCGTCGATCGGAGCTCGTACGAGCAAGATATGGCTAGTCAAAGTTGAGGGTTGACCATGCTGACTAGACAATACAATGATGATGTAAGCATGCTGACATGACAGACACAATAACAGTTGTTGATGTGGCAAGTCCAGAGGTTGACACATGGCAGATGGCAGCATCTGAGTCAACAGATGACATGGCAGGTTTGATGATGTGGACCAATCCAGCGTGACACGTGTCACTGACGGATGAATGAGGTAATGCCATGTGGCCCAATGATTGAGTGCCATGTATCACATGTGGTGGTTTGATTGTTAAAAGATATTATTTGTGGGGGTCGATCCCCTGACCTTTTGCTTGCTATTTTCACTTTCCACCAATATACCAAGCAGTTTTCTTTGCTACATATACGAGCCTCCTTTCTATTTAAAGAATGATAATAGAAACGAATCCCTATAAAAGGAGGTTGGGTGGTTTGAACCCCAAGTGGGGAGGAATGATCCAGGTGGATCCAAAAGACCAAAAATTTTGCAGTCTGAGAATATGACAGAATCAGCATCATTGTAAAGAGGTTGCTGACACGATCTTAACGCAACCTTAATGGGCTCAAAAGGAGTTTGTATGCAGAAGTTATGTGCAGTCAAATGTTCAATCAAATAGGTGAATCAAGCATTCAAAAAAGTAAAAAATTGATTGTCTCAAATCCAAGCAAAACTGATGCCAAGTCGAAGAGCTCATCGTCACAATTTCGACGCCACTCGTTTCGCCTCGATCGGAGCTCATACGAGCAACATATGGCTGGTCAAGGTTGAGGGTTGACCATGTTGACTAGATAGTACAATGATGACGTCAACATACTGACATGGCAGACACAGTTGCAGTTGTTGATGTAGCAGGTCCAGAGTTTGACACGTGGCAGATGGCGGCATCTAAGTCAGCAGATGACGTGGCAGGTCTAAAGATGTGGACCAATCCAATGTGACACTTGTCACTAACAGAAGAATGAGGTATTGCCATGTGGCCTAATGATTGGGTGCCACATGGCACATGTGGCGGTTTCATTATTAAAGGTTGGTTTGTGGGGGTCGAACCCCTGACCCCCTACTTTCTATTTTCACTCTCCACCAATATACCAATTGACTTTCTTTGCTACATATACAGGCCTCCTTTCTATTGAAAGAATGATAATAGAAATGAATCCCTATAAAAGGGGGTCGGGTGGTTTGAACCCCCAGTGGGAAGGAATGATTTAAATGGATCTAAAAGTCCTAAAAATTTGCAGTCTCAAAACCTGATGGAATCAACGTCATGGGAAAGAGGTCATTGGCACGATCCTGATGCAACTTGAACGGGCTCAAAAGGAGTTTGTATGCAGAAGTTATGTGCAGTTAAAGGTTCGGTCAAATAGGTGAATCATGCATTCAAAAAAGTGAAAAAATTATTGTCTCAGATCCAAGAAAAAATGATGCCAAGTTGAAGAGCTCATCGCCACGATTCTGACGCCACTCATTTCACCCTGATTGGAGCTCGTACGAGCAAGATATGGCCGGTCAAAGTTGAGGGTTGACTATGCTGATTATATAGTACAATGATGACGTCATCATACTGACATGGCAGACAACGGCAATTGTTGGCATGGTAGGTCCAAATGTTGACACGTGGCAGATGGCGACATCTAACTCAATAGATGACGTGGCAGGTCTGAAGATGTGGACCAATCCAACGTGACACGTGTCACTGATGGACGAATGAGCGAATGCCACATGGGCCAACGATTGGGTGCTGTAGACACCCTAAAATGTCCTAACCATTTTATCGTCACCCGACCTTAGCCATTTCACTAATTTATCACGAATGATTTAATTAAATTTTATTTAATTAATTAAATCCCTTAGTCACCTCTATTGAATTAATTTAATATTTTTCCTTTTCTAACTTTAGCCCATATTAATTAAATAAATATAAAATATTTATTTAATTAATTTCCCCATTTACATATCTCACATAATTCAAATTAAAAATTTGAATTAAAATCCCTCACCTCTCACCGCATTGCAACAAGTGTCACATGCTACATCATCCACTTAATCCCTTCACATGTCAAACTAATTTAAATTAGATTCATTTTCATTCTCCATCGCACACTTGTTATGTGATTACAATCCCTCTTTAAGTGGGAAACTCTAATTCAACCCTAATCGATCTCAACCATCCATATCTTTCAAAATAACTCTCAATCATAACCATCCATTTGAATTTGTCTTTTCTATAAAGGTAGCCTCTCTTGAGCCATTTGTAACGAATCTTCTTCTAGTATCCACATGCTATTGAAATTTCTTCTCAATCTCTCATCCATCTATCTTTCATTCATCCAATCATTCATCTATCCATCCTTATCTCACCGTTATGTTGCAGAATCAAGCAACCAACATTCATCTATTTGGGTAAAGCTAGAGTGCTTCGGGTGCGACACTCTCCACCTTATCAATGGATTGTGAGTCGATATGAGGTTTGCATTTATTTGATTTGCATTTACTATCATTTCCTTCATGTCAATTTTTCATGATTTCATTTGGCATGCTCAGTGGGACTCCCAGGCCCTGATTCTACTAACTTTTGTTGGTTTTTGCATGAGTTTTCTGTGAAAATCGTCTATTACAGGTATTAGCGCCATTTTTCTCTATATTAGCACCATTTTTCTCTATATTAGCACCATTTTTCAGTGTATTAGCGCTATTTTTCACTGTATTAGCGCCATTTTCCTCTGTAGTGGTGCCATTTTCCTCTATAGTGGCGCCATTTCTTTCTATATTGGCGCTATTTTTACAGATACTTCAAACTGCCATAACTTCCTCATACGGTGGCAAAAGTTTGCAAATGAACACTCGTTGGAAAGATGATAGGATGAAATTTGTAACAAAGTAGGTTTTATTATGTTATTATATCATTTTACTAGTCTTTTTTGCAGTCAAAGTCAAACTTGTATATAAACTTTGATTAACCATAACTTGAGCAATTTTGATCGGTTTTCAATAAAAAAAAAATTAAATTGCTTAGAATCTCCCAACCTTTCTGTTTATTCAATTTATTTTTTGTATCAAATCATTTTCATCAGAATTTATCAGATTTAATCTTTTTCACATAATCATTCTTCTTTGCAAGTTTACTTGGACTTTTTCAATTTTGTGACTTGTAGGGGCATCTAAGGAGTTGGAGCAACATTGGCATCAACATCTATAACAACTTGGAAGGCGATATAATTAGGTGCACTTGTTTCATCTTTCATCTCTTAATCTTATTTGACCACACATTTGGACTTTGGGCTTAAAACGAACAACTTGCTTGCATTCACACATCAAATTGGGCATAAAACGAACCATTGTCTTTCATTCACATTTTGATTTGGGCATAAAAAGAACCAGTGCTTGATTTTTTTGGTGAATTTGCATGTGATTAGGGGTGTGTATGCTCTTCTCATGCGCTTCGAGCGATCTTGAGAATTAAAAACACCTCTTATCCATTCATATTCACACCTCACATTTTGATTTCTTAAGAGTCAATTTACAAGTGCGAGTGTGAATCAAGTGTGTGTGTGTATGCTCTCTCCTTGCACCGCAAGGTGATCTTGGAGATCAAAAACACATCACTTGGTTCACTTTTGTTTACCCTTCTTAGGAGGCCTACTTGGAGACACACCACTCCAAGGGATGACCTCATTCGAGGCTCAATCGAAAGACACCCTCATTGGGAGTTGGAATCTTGTCACTCTTGGCTAAGCCCCAAAGAACTTTATACCTTTGGGAAGTGAAGGTGAAGGGTGGGTTACCCCTTTCTCCTAGCTGTGTGGTAGGATTTCACTTTTAATTCCTTAGTCAACCTCATGTAAACATAGCCCAAAACCTAATTGGCCATACCCTATTTCAAACTAGACATTAGGCTTGTTGATATGTTTTCAAGTGCTTGCTTAATAATCATCACATTTCATTTTTAAAATCCAAAATTGCTTACGTGTCTTGCGTGAGTGAATCATGTTTGTACATGTGTGATCATTTGATTGAACATTGCCAAATCAAGCTAAACACCAAGCACATCAAGACAAGTCATTCAACTCATTCTGCCAGCACATTCAAATCCAATCACATTCATCCTAATCACCCATTTTTAGCCATTTCATCTCTAATCATATCCAAGTCATCATCCCAACAAATCAACATCATCCTAATCATCTGAGTCATCATCCTAGTCATTACACATCATCCAATCATTCCAAGCCAAATCATATCCCAACTACTTTCATCACAATCCAAATCCAAATCAACCCAATCAAAAATCAAGACCTTAGTTGATCATCATCAACCGTTATCCAAACTTGCTTGAGATCATTAGTTTATCTTAAGTAAGTCAACCAATCAAATCAATCCAATTAACCCTCTATTACTTAAGTGTCATTAGTCTACCTTAAGTATAGAGAATCAATCCAATCAACCCTCTTACTTGAGATCATTAGCCTATCTCAAGCATAGAGAGCCATCCATCAAAAGAAAACAAATCAAATCATCCTAAGGTCTTGAAATTTGATCCCAATCACTCCACACATTTCTCATTTAAACCACTTTCATCCCAATCCATTCATCCTAATCACCTCAATCCAAGTCATCCCACCTTGTTATCCCACATCACCCTTACCATTATCCTAAACCATCCTGGTCACCTAACCTAATAATTCCACCATCATTCATCCTAATTCCTTCAAGTCATACAATCTCATCATCTTAGTCATCTTCGACATCCTAATCATCATCACCATAGTCCTCATCATCCAAGTAAAACCTCTAATCATTTCTATCTATTACACATCATCAAATCTTCATCCAATCAATTCTCCACATCTATCACTTGTAAACATGGACATGGCATTTCTAAACAACACCTATGAGAATGATCCTTATGGCACCAAAAGAATGCTTAATCAACTTAGTCAACTTAGGTGGTTATATAGAAAGGAAGAAGACCCTGTGTCACCACAAGATCAACAATTCCTGCAACATCAAGTCCTAGGCCAATATCAATGCTCCCACGTTCCATCACAAGCCCAACAAGCACATAATCCAAACACTAATGACACCACATCCATACCACAAATCACCCTCACTATTCCTAGCAACACCCCAAATGCAAGTACTTCCATAAGTCTACCATCCAATGATCCTAACTCCATTGCCATCATATCACAACTGCTTTCTCAACAAACTTTCAACATCAACCAATTTCCACAACAATCCACCTCACAAAACCTTTCACCTACAAGTCCTATCATGCCACCTCATCACCAAACCTATCCAAAAGGCAATCAAATGTCCTTACAAGAACACCAAGCAAGTCCAAATGGCCCTACATACATAAATCAAAAAAGTCCAAGTTATCATATGCAAGACCTAAAATCCTTTGGCAAGGGAGAAACCAACCTAGAAGTGCCTCCTTTGAGTCACCTTCACCATCCAATCATATGCCAACACATGAGCCAACTAGTCCCATCCCAACACCTTTATCAAGCCCTTCATCGCCTTCATCATCTTCATCCCCATGTTCCACTAATCCTTCATTAAAAGATTCCATGGAGATACTTTTAGAGAAATTGGTCCAAGCAAATTTGATTGAGCTATACCCGTTCAAAGCATATTATTCATTTATGATTAAACATAGAGGGTCTAATGAAAACCATTATTGTGCATACCATAGGTATAGGGGCCATACCATATCCACTTGTGTCCAATTTCAAAGATTAGTCAAGAACCTAGAAGATGGTGGTAAGATTGTTTTGGATAAAACCAATTCCTCTAATTCCATTATCTTTCCATCTAGCCCAAATCCTAATCCCATTATCCATCCAACAAATCCTAATCCTAAGCCTTCAACTTCCACTATTATCATTCATCCCCTATATTGCCCATTCACCCATACCCTTGCAAAGGATGTGATCCATTGGCTACTAGCAAGGAATAAAACATTTCCATGTCATCAAGCACCTATTCTTGAGACTCCCCATGAGTCCTTAAACACTTTGTCTAGTCTTCTAACCCCATCATGTGATCTACAAGCTATCAAGCTTATTAAAGAGCCTTCCACTTTCATTCAAGAAAACCAAGAGTTATGTCAAGAGCACGATCCTAAGCATGAAGAAACATTTTACCCTAGTCCAACTCAAGATCAAATCATCCCCATCCAATCTATCCATAACATGTACCTTCTTTATGATCAAGATGATACCTATGAAGAAGCTATCCATGAGCAAGACATCCAAATTGCTCCTAGTCATTCTCCATCTAGCCCAATCCATGATCCTACACCTTCCAGTTGTCATGATGAGACAATTGCCTCCCAAGAACACATAAGCATAAAAGATCAAACAAATAACTTGGATTTTAGTGAGCACAATGAATATAATCATGATCCTAATGATCCTTCGGCCACATCCACCATTGATCCCATTTAAAATCCACCATATCCTACTAGTCTATCCACTTTCATTCATGAGTGTTCTTCCTTAGGACAACAACAACCTTTGTCCTCCACTTCACCTTCTCCATCCAATAATCAACTCAAGTATAGTGTCCAAACTACACCTAGTCCTATAGTCAATCACATGCTCTAAAACATGAACTACCAAGGCAAAGGGTTAGGCCTTCTTGAATAAGGAATCTTGGAGCCTATACATGTCAAAGTCTCTCCTCCTCGCTCATTTGGCCTTGGATACAAATCCCAAGTTCAACAATCTAATGATGTTGGTACTTCCTCCACACTTCCTAAATCCACTTCCTTTCATCATAAACCCCATCATATTCCTAAAACATACGTTGCCATTCCACCTCCCTCATCCTACAAATGTCAAAAGCATGTGACCATTCACCTTCCACCATCAACTTTACCTCCATTGCTTCCAACTCCAAATATCACTCCATCAACTTTACCCCCACTTCTTCCAACTCCTACTATCCCTCCATCCACTTTGCCTCCACTTCTACCAATGCCTAATTATCCACTTATCCATAAAAATCCTAATCATGGCCAACAAATGCACACATCGTCTAAACATGAAGCTTTCACCCATTCCACCAACCCCATGGGATTCTAAAATAAACATTTGGATGTCTCTACTTATAAAGTCAAAAATCCTAAAAATCCTCATGCCTTAGGGAACAAACATGAAAAGTTAAAGCAAAGTACATCTATCTAAGTCCAAACCTTCACAAGAAAAGTCCAAAAGCAAAATGGTTTGGGTTCCTAAACAAAAATCAATCAAGTCAAATGAGGCATCCACCTCTCAAAAATCCCAACCATCCCCCTCCATTCAAAAATGCCATTCCATTCAAACATTCCAAAAATCCCACATGAAAGGCAAAAATCATAAAAATACTAAGTATATGTGGGTACCCAAATGCTTAAATCATCTATCCACTAAGAAAACATCACCATTACTTCCTACACCTCCATCCAATCACAAGCTTCCATATTTAACACAGTGTGTGCAGCTGTTGGTCATGATTCCTTTCCATACCTCCATTACTCTATCATTCACTCATTATCTTACATATCTCCCCCATCACCTTATTATGGTCCATGCTTTTGCATAAGTCCATTATAATCCACATCATAATCCACTTTCACCCCTACATAATCCACTATCTACCTTATCCACCTCACTTTCACACAATCCCTTACCAATATCTATGAGCATAATGACTTGACATGGTCCATTTGTGATAAAATACTTCTCTAATGGGACTATCACATTACATGGAACTAGACACTTGAGTCCTACCCATCCATATCTCCCTCTTTTCCCTTTCAAAAGTCAAAATAGTCACCAAAAAAATTAAAAAAAGTAAAGAGAAATCCTTTCGTCCAACGATGAAAACCTGGTAAACAGGCGTCATGTGTAGGTCGATCTTCTATGTCACTTACACTTGGGGGCACCTTGTCTCATCCAAACTATCTATCTCATTATATCATTTTCCATCCTATCATGTCCTATACTATCTTATCCTACCATCCTTATCCATTACACCTGCCCACATATACCTATCATATTGAGTCCATCCATCCATCCTTCCTCTTTTGATCTTGATAAAGATATGGAGGCAACAATGTTGAAACATGTTTTGAATATCTCTTGATGTACCTCATCCCATCCAAACCATCCTTACCCTCTTTCCATTACCCATTTTGTCCATCCCATCCAAACAATTCTATCATCCAAGTCATAAGCTTTGTCATGTCAAATCCTATCATCCTATTGCCTTAAGCATTATCCTAAAAAATCTTAAGTCTACTACCTAAACTGGGGCATGTTATTCCTATGCAGCATAGTCCTTGGAGATCACATCCTTGCTCTCTTACACATACATCCATTCCATTCCATAGCCTATCCTTTTATCATATCCATTTATCATGATCCTTTCATCCATCCACTATCGTCCATCCTTTTGTCCAATCCCATTCATTCCCTCGCACCTAGACTTGGTTTCCCCCTTGTCATTGGTACCTAGCATAAAGACTATCAAAATGATCATCCAATGCCAACGTTTCAAAAACCCAAAAAAATTAAATATCCCAAAAAAGTAAAAAATTAAAATATTTCTCAAAAAATACAAAAAAATCAAATATCCAACAAAAATCCAAGCAATAAAATCAAATCAAATCACATCATCAACTCAATCAAATCAAATCAAACAATCCATCACATCAAATCCATCAAAAACAAGTCCAATCACATCATCAAATCAAGCCAATCTATCAATCATCCAATTTATCAAACAATCAAAAGCAAATCAAATAACATCATTCAATCAATCCCAATCAATCCAATCCATATCATTACCATCAATAAAACACAAATCAGAACTACATCTCTTTTCCATCGTTAAGTGCCTTGATCTCGTGGATATAGGGTATGTAGGCAGTCTGGAGTATGAAGGAAGTGCCCAGATTCAGGCACATGCTGATATTCCTCTTTCTTCTTTCATCATTCTTCTATCAATCTATCTTCATCACTTCATCAATCAATTCTTCAATCACATCATCAAATCAATCTCCATCAAATCCAATCATCAATTCATCATCTAATCAAATCAATCCAAACGATGATCCAAATACAAGTCATCATTTATCCATACCAATCAAGTCAATCAATCAAGTCAAATTATCCAACTGCATCAATTGTCTTGATCCTAACCTTGTTGTAATCCAAATCAATCAATCATCATCATCATCAATAGGATATATCGTTCCCGCATCCTTGTGTTGATTAAAGGATATATTGTTTCCCACAATGACAACACTATCATCAATCAATCAATCAATCACTTAATCATTGGTTTACAGCTTGACAGGGGCAATACCTTGTTTATTTTTTGTATCATTTGTGCATGCTTGCTTGTGTGTGTTATCATTTTATCTTGCATTTGTTTCAAATTTGAGTCCAACCCAACTAATATTCATATCTTGTATCTAGACAAGGTTGTATTATGCTGGGGCATGAGACACACTGTCACCTTGGTCCTTATACCCTAGTGCATAACGTCTTGTGCTATATTAAACATCATGGCTGCTCACTTTCATTGCAGCATAACGTTGTAGACACCCTAAAATGACCATGTCGTCACACCACTTGCATTTCATCAATTCTTCTAATCACCTGCATTTCAACGTTAATTAAATAATCTAATTATTTAATTAATTTCATCAAATTGTTCCAAAATTCTAAAATTCAACATTAATTAAATAAATTGTATTTATTTAATTAATTAAATTAAATTCCTCTATGTTCTACCAAAATTAAATAATTTCAGTTATTTAATTAAATCATTATCCTCTTTCAAATTTCAAGTCTACATTAATTAAATAAATCCAATTATTTAATTAATTTATCACAAATCCTCTTATCTACAATTAAATAATTTTCATTATTTAATTAAATCAATTGTTCTTCTAAATTTAAATAAATCATGCAAATTTATTTAAATTGTCTCAATACTCTAAAAATAAATAAAATCAAATATTCTATTTATAATCTTCTGTTCCTCAATCATGCATAATTAAATAAATAAATTTATTTATTTAATTTCAGTTATTTCCCAATTCCTCTTAAAATATCTTGTTAACTCATGTGCACAATCAGTCTTATTTTTAGAACTGTAAAAAAGGCAAAATTACAAGTTGAGTTATCTATTCAATCAATCTTGTTTTCATCATATCTCAATAAAAATATCCTTATGGATTGACACATGTCATGTGTACATTCATCCTGGTTATTTGATTTATCTCCTCCATTAATTCTTCTGAATTATCTGGACCGTTGATCGATCTCTGTTGAAACCTATATAAACCGCCCTCATCTCCTTCACAATTCCTCTTCGATCACTTATTCTTAGGCATCCTTTAACAACACTTTGAGCATACATCGCATTGATTGAGCAACTTTACTATCTCTTAACATTGATCTTTGAGCACTTTGAGCAATTTACTTGCTTGTTGCAAACATGGTTTCACAGCACTATTGAGCAATCCACATTCATCCAAAGGGAACAATACAAATCTCGGTAAAAGCTTTCATATTTCATTGATTTATTTGTAATGGCTTTTATTTAGATTGGTTCTCTTTATGTTATGGGCTTTTGATTTATTTTGTTTTGATTTATCATTTAAGCATTTAGTCAATTTTCCTCATACACATTCTGGCACGCCCGGTGGGACCCACTAATCCCTCTTTTTCTTTGAGAAATTGATTTTTTTTAAGTACAGTACGGAACAGTGCAAAAGATAGAAAAATGCTATTGGCAGTATCTTAAAGCGCTTCTGGAGGCACAGTACAGCACCCTTGGGTGATACTACAGCACCTTTGGTAGCACAGTAGAGCGCTTCTACTAACACAGTCCAGCGCTATTGGTAGTATTGTAAAGCGCTTTTGGGAAATTAGGTTTTTTTTATCTTATTTTTGTGATTTTATAAGGTTTTACTCACATACCTATCATTGATTTGACTGACAAGCTGGTTTATTTATCTTTATATTGTCTTTGATACTTCCTAAGCTGACGTATTTAGGGGTATTTTCAGTATTTGAGTTAACCCATCTATTTGCGACATCCTTTGAGTTTTCTTGATTCCAGGATACAAATCTATCAGATATTACATCTCAGAACTTTAAAACAACCATGGAATCATATCTAGACCTAGTTTATTTTGATAAAGTATAGCTTTTTTTAAATCTGACACGATAAAGCACTTTTGGTAGCACAGGATGGTGCTTCTGGCAGGACAGTATGTCACTTCTGGATCTAGGGCAGCGCTTTTGGTAGCACACTGGGTTGCCTTTGGTCTGCATCAGATCGCTTCCAGCAACATAGTGCAGTGCTTTCGATATCACAGTAATTCGCTCTTGGTAACACAGTACAACACTTTCAGTAAAATTGATTTGTTTTTGCTAACTTGTGAGTTTTTGTGGAACTAATTAATTTGTTGCAGCTTCTTATCACTCACACAGAGCAAATTAGTTTTTCTAATATGTTCATGCTAGATAAGAATTGAATAAATCTTGATTTATTGCACTCAGTCTTAGAAACATATTGCCTTCTTAAGGGATAATTGAACAAATCATTTCGGCAATCTAAATCTTAGGAACATATTGCTTTTCTTAAGGAACAATGGACATGTATGTGAAAACACCTCAATTTTCTAAGGGACAATGGACATGAATGCCAAAACACTTCATTTTCATAAGGGACAATTGACAACTACAAACGTGTGTGTGCCTAATTTAGTTGCACCTTATTTTTCTTATAACGGAACAATTGAACCTTTGTTTGATGTGATTGCTCTTACATTTCAATACTTCCTTTAGAAGGGTCTGCTTTTGGATTGTGCTTCATCCAAAAGGGATGACCCTAAGCAAAGTTTTCCTTTGAACTGCTATATAAGAGGGATAAGGTGAAGGCCAAGTCCTAACCGACGTCAGCCTTACCTTGTGGTGCCAAACTGAAAAGAGGTGTACTAGCTCTTTGTGGAAACGATTTTCATATTGAGCGAAGTGTTTGATACTCTTAGTAGGATTGGTTAAATCTTTTAGTAGCTTGTCGCATTGCTTGTAGGGCGTTGGTCCCTCAAAGTTACTAAGAACCATTCTAGATAGTGACTACCTGATCTACCTCCAAACATTGCGGTAATCATCAGTGCAAGGGGAATCGATTTAAGCCCTTAAGATACTCACCCTTGACTCCCTTGAGAAAAGATAGTATGCCCTTGGCCATAAAGCTCTTGTGACCTACTTGAGCTTTCCAAGGGGAGGGTGAGATATCCCTACCTGTCGTCTCTCACAAAGATACTAAATGTCTGACACCTTTATGGAATGACATTTTTATCGATAGAGTATTAAGCTGTGAGCTGATCTATTGCAATGAAACCTTGTCTCTAGGGATAAAAAATGCTTGATATTGATTGCAATTGTCTTATACCTGTGGAAACATTAAGCTTTTTGTGTGCCTCAAACATACACTATCTGTTGTGTCAATCCTTTTTTGCCACTTTGTTTGCTGTGTTTTCTCTTGCCAAAGCAAATCCAATCAGAACCAAAATCAAATCTATCAAAATTTGCCTTTTAAAAACATCAGACACTACTTCAGCACCTTTGGTATTACAGTAGCTCGCCTTTGGTATAATAGTACCTTGCCTCTGGCAACCCTACTTCAGCGCCCTTGGTATAACAGTATCTCACCTTTGGTAGCTCAGTCCTTCACCTCTGGTATTACAGTAGCACGCTTTTGGTTGCATAGTCCTGTGCCTCTGGTCAAATAGTATAGCACCTTTGGTCCAGTAAATTATGCATCAGAGTTTATCTTTCTGTAAGCACAAATAGAATCCCAGCATTACTTTTTGTCCTAGTGTATTCCATGGTAGCCACTAGGCTCTAGCAAACTATGAAGTCCAAGCAAGTTGGCCCTAGGAAACACAAATCACCTCCTCATATGCCGCAATTAGGCCATCTCAACATTGCTCCCAAGGTTACTCCGAGGACACCTGCGGAAAGATCTACCAATTCTCCCAATATGTCGCACCTTGATCAACCAAACAATCTGCAAGAGGGTGGAACCCCTTTGGTAAGTACACCTCACTATACCACCGGCATGCCTCTGAATTTTGTCCCACAAGGTTATACTACCAATCTAGTCCCATCTCAAGAAGGTAGGGTCCCATTGGTAAGTACACCCCACTATACCACCGACATGCCTCCAGATTTTGTGCCACAAGGTTATACCGCAGATCAACCCCCATCTCAAGAAGAGCGACACTTTGAAATAGGTCAATCCTCTCAAGAAGATGGGCAAGATCTTGATGAATTCATACAAGATCCTAGAGTTGTAGCTGCCTTTGACAAAATCCTTAGTGAGAACCAAGATCATTTCTTTCATTTGCTTGTAGAGCAAGGACCTAAATTACCCAAAGGTTTTGATCTATCCATGCTTAGCGAGCCTAACAACACCTAAGACACCATACAAGCAGTGCAAACCATGTCAACAGTGACCACGCCTTTACCCGAACAAGGTTCACAAGGGAGAACAATTGCACAATATGAGAATCCCCTTTATCAAAATCCAATAGGGAAGAGAGCTATATCACCGCTTCTGACTCCTATGGAAATCTACAAATATCAACAAGAAACTCTTCAACATCAAGCAGAGCTAGCTAAACAGGCCACCATAGCTCGATCAAATATACAATAGACTCCTAAAGTGTCCACACCAATCGCAAGTGGAATTTTGGTTACCCCATCAAGAATAGGTTTCCCACCAAATTACAATCTGGGGAACAACTATGTAGCCATGCAACAAGGGTCTCAACAAATACCACCTCCTATATCATCAAACCTTCATGTCTCTCAACCAACTAGGGTCATGCAATCCCAACCACAATATTCTTCTACGCTCATCATCAAACCACCTCAACCATTGCAAACCACATCTAACTATGTCCCTCCACCACTACGATCATCAACGCTAAACTTTTTCAACACCTTGCCTATCCACCCTCAACATTCCCAACATCAAGTTTCCCAAAGCTATGTGCCGCAATCGCAACCTAACCCAAACTTTAGCTTTTTGCCACCAAATTTTTTTCTTCAACCATCACAAAGCCAACATTCTTACCTAGCGCCACCCCCACCTCCTCTAAATCAAAGCATCCAATTCCAACCCAATCTGAACCCAACGTACAATGCATATGACCCCAACCAATCATATGACCCTTATAGCACTAATGCCCATGGCTTACACTACAATCTTCCGTATGGGAATCAACAACCACTTCTTGGACAACAAGAGATGTTTCCAATCCCTCCCACAAATATGGAGTTAAAAATTGTAGAGGTTCAACAACAACTATTTGATCTTACATTTGGCCACACTAAGAAGACCTTCTCTTTAGAGGAAGTGTGTCCCTATCCTTTTGATCGGTCATTACCCATGATCCCTTTTCCTCAAAATTTCACTATTCCCAAGTTCAAAAAATACAAAGGAAAAGGTGACCCAAAAGACCATCTTAGGGAATTCTATCTTGCTTGCTTCAAGGTCTCACATAACGACACTTATCTTATGCGTCTCTTTCCTTGCAGTCTTGGAGGTCAAGCTATAGAATGGTTCTCACACTTACCTACGGGTATCAAGTCTTTTAACGAACTAGTAGAGAAATTTGCCACCCATTTCTCCTACAACGCAGAGCATGACATTTCCATGACTGATCTATGTAACAACAAACAGAAAAATGGAGAAAATTTCATTTCTTTCCTTCAACGATGGAGACAAATGGCTAGCAGATTCCCATTCAAGATACCCAAAAAGAAGCTTGTTAGCATATTTGTGCAGAACCTCAACCAAGAGTTAGGTTTTCATTTGCAAATCCTTAGTGCTACAACCTTCGATGAAATCACGTACAAGGGAATCAATATTGATAAGGCCCTCATTGCTAATGGTGTAGTCAAAATCTTCAAAGAAATGAAAGACAATGCTTCTCATTAACAGACAAATGATAAACCAAAGTTTTGGAACAAAAATAAAAATGTGGTTAATGATGGGGTGGTCGATTCTAAACATATCGAAACATTGCAAACGCCGCTGCAGCTCTCCAAACTAAGTCAAGCTCCACCTCAACAATAACAACAACAAAGACAACCTTATCCAAACCAACAACAAAGAGAACAAGAGCAGCCTCAACAAGATTACCCTCCACGGCGTCAGTTCACTCCCTTGGGAGAGCCCATCGAATCAGTCCTATAGAAGCTTTTACACACAGGGCTCATCACCTTACCTGATGCTCTCCCATATGGCAAACCTATTTACAAAACTGCACGTTACAGAGACAATGAATATTGTGAATTCCATAAGAGCAAAGGGCACAGAACCGCATCATGCATGAAACTCAAGCACCTAATCCAAAATCTCATCGAGGGCAACCAAATCTCTCTTGAGGATGATCCACCAACTCAACACACTAATAAAGACCTCAACATGTACAAGGAACCATTCCCTCACCATGGTCCACCTCCTCCTCAGGACAAAGGTAAAGGTGTTAATCATGCTTCCACTTCCTTTGACTCTATTGTAGGTCATTTTGAAGAGAGTCGAGTGTCTACCCTCACAATCAAAGGCAATTCTATGGATTGCGCTGTTACAACTCGTCGTGGTCGTGTCACCATTCGTGGTCCTATACCCAGTCTCCCAACTCAATCTGATTATAATCTTGTCAAACATCTAGGGAAAATGCCTACACAGATCTCTATCTTGGACCTTCTACAATCATCACCTACACATAAAGTGGTGCTAGAAAAAGCCCTCCAAGAGTCTTCAGTTCCTAACAACATAGCGGTCGCAGATTTCCAAGCTATAGTAGGTAACATTGCTTCGCCCTACAATGCGGTCTTCTCTGAGAAAGACCCCCCTTCCCATGATCTGTGTCACAATGATGCCCTTCATATTGAGGTTCTCATCCATAAACGCAAAATCAAATGCATACTCATAGATGGTGTTGGTCTCAACATCTATTCTTTAAAGTTACTTAAGCAATTGGGATACTCTGAGGATCATGTCAACATTGATCAAAGTATTACAATCAAAGGGTATGATGATGTTGAACACCGCTCAGAAGGTGTTATCCACTTGCCTATACAACTGGGCCCTATCATGCTTGAAACCAGGTGCTAAGTCCTTGACATTGAGTTGCCTTACAACATTATCCTAGGCCGACCATGGATCCATGCAATGAAAGTTATTCCCTCAACGTACCATCAGTCTCTAAAGTTCCCATTCAATGGTACGGAGATCACTATCCCAGGAGACCCCAATCCTTTTGAATTTTGTCGTGTCTTGCAAGGCAATTATAAGAATTGCAACCAAGTGCCTAAAAATGAAAAAGCCCTTGAATCTCGACTATATGTCGATCCTGAAAATCTGACACAAGCCTCTACAAGTGAACCTAATCCTCTTCTGGAAATCCAAGCTCACATTCGTGATATAGGCTTTGGAACTTATGATATCTCAAAATCTTGTTGTGTAGGGCAGATGCCTTTATCCCCAAAATCTTACGGCCAACCTCCCATTACCAAAGTAACTAAAAAAGTAGTTATTCCTCCCCCAACATTTCTAACCCAATTCCAACAGGGACAATTATTGGAAGAGGAAACTATTGAGGACATTTCTTCTTGGCTCTACAAGGAGAAAGAACCGGTCACAATACTGGTCAAGCAATATGGTAATGGCTTACAGATAGTCAAACACATGGGCTATAAAGGCAAAGGTGGCCTTGGGAAATAGAATCAAGGAATAATGGAACCCATTATTGTGATGAAGAAACTAGACCAAAAGGGGTTAGGATTTAGTAAGAAGGTACCACACGCCTTGGACATGGAGGGTATCCTCGACAAGGTGGCTGAAACTTCTATCACAGATTCAACATTTTATGAGGATATCATCGATGAATCTTCCCTTCATATGACTGACCTATTGCCGAATCCTTCGTCTTTATGCTATCATCCGTATCCTTAACCTCCACCACAAACACCCAGAATGTAACACTTGTCTACCCCGAAATTATCGATTGGGACCAACAAGGGTCCCTCGTTATAGATGTATTTCAGAATGACGAAGCTCTAGCTGAGTTCATGGGACTTCAGGATGGTATCCCTTTGGGTGATCATAAAGCAGGTTTTATAATGGAACTAGAACCAATAGCTTATTTTGGTGAGAATGCCAAATTCTCCAGTCGCAAAAGTAAAAATAAAGAAAGATCTCTAGGTGAAAACCACACTGTGGCACCTCCCAATCATAAAATAGTAAAAACAAAGGATGTATCCAAAGGTGAAAACCTAACTGTGGCACCTGAGGATGGAGGATTTGACCTTCCCCTACCATCTAAGTATCAAGAGAAGTCAGCTCTCCTAGTGGGAGATTCTACAGAGATAAACCTTGGCATAGAGCAAAATCCAAAGACCACATTCCTAGCAGCATCATTATCAGAAATAGAGCACAAGAATCTTAACAAATTCTTCTTACAAAGAACCATCAACTTTGCATGGACCTATGCTAATATGCCAGGGTTGGACCCTAAGCTAGTTGTTCACTATCTCACAGTTGATCCAAAAGTTAAACCAGTCAAGCAAAAGTTGAGGAAGATGCACCCATAGATAGCTCTCTTGGTAAAGGTGGAAATACAGAAGTTGTTAGATGCAAAGTTCATAAGAGCTATTGACTATTTAGATTGGGTCTCAAACATTGTACCTGTGTCTAAACCCAATGGGTGCATCAACATGTGTAATGACTTTAGAGATCTGAACAAAGCATGTCCCAAAGATGACTTTCCACTACTGAACATTGATATCATAGTAGACTTGACAGCAAGTCATGAAATACTTTCTCTCATGGATGGATTCTTAGGCTACAATCAGATAAGGATAGCATAGGAAGATCAACATAAAACAACTTTTACTTGTCCGTGGGGTAATTATTGTTGGTGTGTCATGCCTTTTGGTCTCAAGAATGCTAGGGCAACTTATCAAAGAGCAATGACAGTGATATTCCACGACCTCTTTCATCATATCATGGAGGACTATGTGGATGACATACTAGCTAAATCTTCTAGGGTAGATCACATACAAGTTCTAGGATAGATCTTTGACAGGCTCAAGAAATATCAAGTAAGACTCAATCCGAAGAAGTGTGTCTTCGGTGTAACATCAGGGAAGCTATTGGGATATATTGTATCTCGTAGAGGCATCAAAGTAGACCCCACAAAAGTAAAGTCTATAGTGGAGATGCCTCCACCAAAGAACCTCAAAGCATTAAGGAGCCTTCAGGGAAGGTTGCAGTCCATTAGGCATTTCATCTCATAGCTAGCAGATAAATGTCAACCATTTCAACACTTGCTCTGAAAGGATATCTCATTTCGATGGGATTATAAGTGTCAAGCAGCATTTGATCATCTCAAAGAGTATTTGGCTACACCTCCTGTATTGGTACCACCAGTGGCTGATAAACCTTTGATATTATACATCTCAACTACAAATTCGGCCCTAGGGGCCCTTCTAACACAAAATGATGAATTAGGAAAAGAGCATGCAATTTATTATATCAATAGAACCTTGGTGGGATACGAACTCAATTATTCACTAATGGAAAGAGCTTGTTTAGCAATAGTGTTCACTTCCCAAGAGCTGCATTACATGTTGAACCAACACACAAATCTTATAGCCAAAATTGATCCATTGAAATATCTACTAGCAAAAGCAGCTCTTACAGGCAGACTAGCTAAATGGGTCATGATATTAGTGAGTTTGACATTGAGTATATGGATCATAAAGCAATCAAAGGACAAGCCCTAACAGATCAACTAGTAGAAGCACCCATGATAGATACACACCCTATGGTAGTAGAGTTTCCGGACGAGAATCTCTTCACTCTTTCCAACTCAATAATGTTGAAGTTGTACTTTGATGGTTCCTACACACAGCATGGATTATTGGCTGGCATCTTATTTATCACACCTCAAAATGACTATATTCCAAAGTCATATCGGCTTGCATTCCCTTGCACCAACAACATTGCCAAGTATGAAGCACTCCTTATAGGTCTCAATACAACAGTTCAATGGGACATCACAGAATTACAAGAATATGGAGACTCACAACTAGTCATTCGACAAGTCACAGATGAGTACCAAACAAAAGATGAAAAGTTGGTCCCCTACAAGAAATTAGTGGATGCCTACAAACCACATTTTTCTAGCATCACATTTGAGAAAATTCTAAGAGAGCATAACAAAGCTGTAGATTCTATGGCTTATGTCGGGTCACTTATTGACATGCCTGTAAATACACATAAATGCGAATTCTTGATCGAGCAATTGTTGATACCAATCATCAATGTTCTCGTTACTGAAATCATCTGCGAACTTGTTGGTCCCAATTCCCCATGGTATGAAGATATCTATGAATACCTTAAACACAATACCTTTCCCTTCGACCTATCATCCACCCAACGCAAAACCTTTACATGTCGATCCTCCTATTACACCATTCTAGGTGATACACTATATCACCAGAGTCTCGATGGTATCCTCTTACGATGTCTTAACGCGGAAGAAGCCGAAGCTACCTTACGAGACATACACGAAGGTGTCTATGGTGCACATTCTACCGGTCCTAATCTCTCTAATAATATACTCATAATAGGTTATTACTAGCCTACAATAGAACAAGATGCTGCACAGTTTGCTAAGAAGTGTCTACAATGCTAGCAGCATGGAGATTTGATTCATGCACTAGCTCATGAACTACAACCTGTGACAACTCCATGGCCTTTTTCTTAATGGGGTCTTGACCTTGTAGGACAAATCCACCCATCTTCATCCAATGGCCACAAATTCATCATTACCGCCACTGAGTATTTCACGAAGTGGGTTGAAGCCATTCCCATGACCTATATCACCAGTAAGCAAATAACCAAGTTTATCCTTAACTACCTCATATGCCGGTATGGCATCCCCCAAGCCATTGTCACTGATAATGGGAGACCATTCAAGAATCAAGATGTCCGTAGCTTATGCACATAATACAATATCCAACATTGCTTTTCAATTCCCTACTATCCACAGAGTAACGGCCAAGCTGAGGCTTCCAACAAAACCATTCTCAAAATCCTCAAGAAAATAGTCAATGAAGCTGGTCATGATTGGCACGTGCAAGTCAATCCCACCCTATGGGCCTACCACACTAGTATCAGAACACCGACTAGTGTCACACCATATGCCTTGGTCTATGGCTCTGAAGCCATCCTACCTATAGAAGTCGAGATCCCATCCCTCAGAGTATCCATGCAGGACCTGATCGGCGAAGAGGAGTATCATACTTCTAGATTAGCTAAGCTAGAACTATTAGATGAAAGGCACCTTGCTGTGCTTAATCATCTCCATGTCTATCAAAACCGCCTCTAGCGTAATTACAACAAAAAGATAAAAGAAAGATAGTTTCAAGTTAGTGATCTTGTACTTAAAGAGAATCAGAGAAATCAAGCAGATTGAGAAAAGAAGGGCAAGTTTGAGCCTAACTGGTTAGGTCCCTTTATTGTCACAGCAGCATATGGATCAAGAGCTTATACTTTAGCTACACCTGACGGCATTCCTTTGGATGAGCCACTTAATAGTGTCCATCTCAAGAAGTTCTATGCCTGATCCTTAGAGTATTTGAAAAGAAAAGAAAATCTGTCCTCTGATGAAAACCTGGCAAACAGGTGCCTTAGATAAGTACCATAGTGAAAACTTGGCAAACAGGTGCTATGTGTAGAGTCAGCATCCATCATCTATCGAGTCTTGTTCATTACTTGTTGTCACAATGCACTTCATCCATCCATAATACAACCATTGACCTTGTTTGCATTTCCATCTCCCTATCTAGTATAGCTTGAAAATTTGTCAATGTCCATCATTGTCATCCCACGTCTTGATCTGTGTCAGTAGTTAGCATTGTCTTGTCCTAGGTCAAGCTTTCTATGTCTTCTTTGTCGATCATCCATGCGAATTCCTCTACTGGAATGGGGGCAACTCCTTCCTTAACCTAGGTCTAGGAGTCCTTCCTTATTCGTTGGTTCACAACACGCTCTTTAATCCTTTCTCCTTTCCGCAGATAACACCCTTTAACGGACACACCGCTCCTACGATAAGGTTGTTATCTTCCCAACACTTTTCCTACATCATCACACCACCCAGAACTACATATCATCTCTTTTCAGTCTTAAGGTACCTTGATCCCATGGATATGGGTATGTTGGCAGTCTGGATTACGAAGGAAGTATCCAATACTCAGGTACATAAGATCTCCTCATTTCACCTTGACCCATCTCATCACTCTCTCTAGAACTACATATTATCATATTTTATCTTCCATCGTAAATATGCCTTGATCCCGTGGATATAGAGTATGTAGGCAGTCTGGAATACGAAGGATGTATCCAGTACTCAGGCACATATGATTCATCATTCTTCACCCACCCCAATCCATTAACACTATCACCTTTCTAGTCTTCTATTTTTCAAAATCCATTCGCCTCGACTTGACTAACTCAAGCAGCAGGTTAGTGCATCCTTTCAAAGCAAAAGTCCTTAACAAACCTGAAGCAAAGAAGCTTTCTTCCAGAGTCAACTACTGTCCTATTCTGATTGCCAGCATCAACTAAATCCAACTTAACCAAAGCACTAGATCAACAGGCTTGTCTTCTGCAAAGTGTTCCATTTTCGAGACCAACACATGCATCTCCTACGACATGTGGCATTTCCTATAGCAAGACATTGTCTTTTTAGGTAGATGGCCCCCTTTAACAGACACAGAGTTCCTACGATAAGGTTGTTATCTTTCCTATCCAATCTATCCTGAGCAACCTCTTTGGCAAGAGAATATGTTGGCTATATGTTTACTTTGTAAGTCAATCAATTTGCTTTTTGGTTTATCTTTTGTTCCTTTTCCATTACCTATTCAAGACTACCTTGATTTATCTATAATCTTGGTATGTTGCAATGTAGTACGGATTGGGGGCATAGTCATTGCTTTTGTGTGTCGTGTTTGAGGAATGATCTCTAGCATCTTTCTTAGCATTATATTTATCTTGTGTGTGTTATGACCTAGCATCTTACATATTTAATACTCTTCTTACATTTACATGTACTAAAGTTTATTTTGTGTTCAAGACTATGGCTCATTCACATGTACCAACAAGGTTATATTATGTCTAAGGGATCTAAGCTCAAACCGCTTGCTTGCAGAGTCAACGTCTATGCACTCGGATATTACAGAACCTTGGTCATTTATACCTTGGTGGTGAACTATCCACGTGCTATATCAAAAATAAGGATTGCTCTTTGTATACAATTGTGAAACCAATGCAACAAGCTCATCGTTCATCCATTCACACAACCCTTATATCATTTTCATTTCAATGATCGATCAACAATCTCTATCTTCCATCTCCTCTTTTCTTCTCTCTAGTGCATATCTGCAAAACCCACATATTGGATATCACTAGTCATGGCATCTACATCATGTCATGTCAAGTCATAGCATCTCCTCTTTTCTTCTCTCTGGTGCATATCTGCAAAACCCACATGTTAGATATCACTAGTCATAGCATCTACATCATGTCATCACTAGTCATGGCATCTACATCATGTCATCTCAAGTCATAACATCTCCTCTTTTCTCCTCTCTGGTGCATATCTGCAAAACCCACATGTTAGATATCACTAGTCATAGCATCTACATCATGTCATCACAAGTCATAGCATCTATATCATCATACATGTATAAGCATCATGACATCTAGAAGCATCACATAAATACATAATCATACATACATATCATCACATTCATGTCATCAAGAAGTGCATACACAAAAGCATGAACATTAGTGAGCAGAATAGGTCATTGTACATCTCATGTGAAGGTCATCAGAATACAAAATGTATGTGTCTACATCAATAGTCCATATGTATACATCCAAATATACATCAATATAGTACATCAAGGCTATCAAGAGCCCGCAAAATATACATCAGGATGCACGTAGGCATCAGTCCAAAATGATACAAACATGATACAATGTACAAGTATGTATGCACTAGTGGGTAGAGCTACCCTCCTGCTGTGGCCCTTGTCCTCCACCTATGCTCGGTGTAGGTCCCCCTGATAGCCCTCCTCCCCCAGCTGGTCCTCCTCCCCCTAGTGGCACACCTGGTCCTCTAACTAAGGATAGTGACTGCCCTGTCCTGCAGGACTCAGATGCTCTGGACCTGCTCCTGTCTCTGTAACTGGGTGCCTACTGAGTTGCTGGCACTGCACCCATGTAGAGCCCCCTGTAGTACTCTACCTCTCTCCCTACTGACACTAGCTCTCCCTGCACGCGTACGAGCTCACTATACAGTGTCCTCTGGTCTGCACCCAGTGCACGATGTGCCTCATCTCTCTCCCGTCTCACCCTCTATAGTGTGGCCTGTGCTGTCAGCCGTAGCTGGGCCTCTGCACCCCTCTCTTGAGTCACCTGGGCTAATTGCTTGTCATCCACTACTAGTATGGGTGCGGCCTGTGCCTGTGCCTGTACCTGTACCTAGATCTGTGCCTATGCCTGTGCCTATGCAAGGGCTACCTTTGCTACTGTGGCTATCTGTGTCTGCACTTGTGCAAGTGCCTCAGCCTGTCTCGCCTCTTCCCTAGCTGCATCCTTGTCTCTCCTCAACCTCACCATCTAGAGCTCTAATCGAGTCCTCCGGGCTATCTCCTCCTTTAAGAGCCACTCAATCCACTGTAAATTAGTCTCTACGATCGGATCCTCTACCTCCACCATCTCCACGTTTGCCTGTTGGCCTCCGGCCTCTACACTTGCTTGCTGCCTAGCCTCTCTGGCCTATTGCCTCATCCTTGCCTCAACACCTGGAACCAGTACCTCCCCTACTGCCCCTGCCACACCTGGTGTTGTCAGTCTCACTAGCCTGTGTGTCTTCCAGTACCTATCATACTCTGGAAGTGTCCCTGGATCTACCAATCTTATATCCCAATCCCATCTAACTGGTACCAATCCTCGTACCTCAGCCAAAGTTATCGCCACTGGAATCTTTGCATCCCAGTCTCCAACCTCCCGCCATGTCTGGGCATGTGTCGCCTCTCCAGCTGGTAACCCCTGTGGTAGCCCAAACTGTCTGAGTACCCACTCTGGTAGGTATCTCTCTATGGTCTTTGTCTACCTCTCAAATAGATATCAAGCCTGGTGGCAGTACATAAGCTACTCGTGCTCATCCTCCCACTCCTCGCACAACAGCCATGGCCTCCAAACAAATATGTCCATCTCATCGATCTCTTGCCTCCAGTGGCTAACAGATCCCATCCACTGGTGTGTGATGACTCCCTCATATGGAAACATGTACGGCTCTCCCCTCTCCCAACAATGCTGTGCCATGGGTCTAATCACAGGGATATGCTCCCATGTCCACACCTGTAGCAAGGTCACCCCAGCTGAGAGACTTTAGCCTCTCCTATAGATGTAGTTGTGCATGTCTTGATATAGCTGCCCTAATATACAAGGGCCCCATGCATACTACATACCATGTGTAAACATCCCAGATAGTACTATGCCCCATCCCACTGATAATCCTCTCGATCGCCTATCTGGGCACAGGAAGCCGCCAATCAATGAAGACACTATCCATCTGATCTTGTCACAAAGTCGCGGGACGTCTGCCCACCGAATCTCCCCATCCTCTATCCTCAGGTCATCTATGTTGAATACCTCTACCAAGCCTGCCTCACCCCATGTTGGGTTAAAGTCCACTCTCTCTCCATCAATCTGAATCCTAAGGATGCGATACACATCCTCTATTGTCATTGTAGCCTCCTCGTCAGAAAGTGAAATGAGCCTGTCTCACTATGAAATCTCTCTACAACTGCTGTCACTAGGGTGAGATTCACCCTAATGTGTGTTAGGTGTACCACGTGCCATAATCCTGTGTACTCTAGGAACGCGGCCTCCTCCCATGTCAGTTGTACCACCTCATGTGCTATAGGGTGGTGTCGCTCTCTCGACATCAATGACATCATAATCCTCTGCATCCAAGTAACCACTTGTTAGTTCTTTTATACCATATCCCCTAGATCCTACTTACATCTATTCTATATTGTGCACCCTCAGACCAAACTCTCCCCTCCACTAAGCTAGGGTAGTCAACCCTTCAGTCAACCCTAAACTATTGCACTCTTCTAGCCTAAACCAAAAGCGACTTGTTGTGCACAAGTGTGCTATCCTGTCTTACCAAACACGCCATACTGCTTATGCAGAAGTGTTGCACTATCTCACCCCACAGGTGACTTGTTTTATAATTGTGCTTTTCTACCCCACCAGCTATGCCTCACTGCATTGCCAAAGGTGACCTTTTTTCTTACTACCCCGCCAACTGCGCCTTGCTACCTAGCCAACCGCATTGCACTGCTCTACCAAGAGCGCTATGCGACCCTACCAACCACGTTGTGGCGCGGCCACCAAAAACCATACGCACTGCGGCTTTGCCAAAAGCGCTGAGCTTACCTACCATAAGTGCTGCGTTGTGCCAAAAGTGCCTAAGACAACTACCAGATGCGTCATTCTAGCCTGCAGTGCTTTTGGATGACCTAAAGACCTACCTAGACCTAGCCCTAAACTGCCCTAAAATGTCAAATCAAAATGAGGTTTTCAGACACTTACCGCTACCGAAGCTCTTGTTGGCCACCCGTACGTCCGCACTAGCTCCGCCCGATGCCTGTGTACTAGAATCAGCATCTCTCCTCACTATCAACTTCTTCCACACAACTCTCTCATCCTAAGTTTGGAGGCTCTCCTCTCTAAATTTAGAAGCGCTTAGGGTGCAAATGAGGAATGTGGTCCTCTTAGGACCTATTTATAGTGTCCCTCCCACATTTTTTTCTTCCAACCCATTCTGCTTTTCCTTCTACCTTCTCGCACAATCGTCTAGTAAAGCATCAACCCAGTCCTTCTATCGCTTCCCTGTCTTTCCACTCGAGGGTGCATACGCTGGGGCAACTACCTACACTAGGGCATCAAAAATTGTATCATGTTTTCAACAATCATTTTCTTTGACGCAACACTGTAAATTGCATTGCATCAAAGAGGGGCAAAATGTAGACACCCTAAAATGACCATGTCATCACACCACTTGCATTTCATCAATTCTTTTAATCACCTGCATTTCAACGTTAATTAAATAATCTAATTATTTAATTAATTTCATCAAATTCTTCCCAAATTCCAAAATTCAACATTAATTGAATAAATTGTATTTATTTAATTAATTAAATTAAATTCCTCTATGTTATGCCAAAATTAAATAATTTCAGTTATTTAATTAAATCGTTATCCTCTTTCAAATTTCAAGTCTACATTAATTAAATAAATCCAATTATTTAATTAATTCATCACAAATCCTCTTATCTACAATTAAATAATTTTCATTATTTAATTAAATCTATTGTTCTTCTAAATTTAAATAAATCATGCAAATTTATTTAAATTGTCTCAATACTCTAAAAATAAATAAAATCAAATATTTGAGTTACAATCTTCTGTTCCTCAATCATGCATAATTAAATAAATTTATTTATTTATTTATTTTCAGTTATTTCCCTATTCCTCTTAAAATATCTTGTTAACTCATGTGCACAATCAGTCTTATTTTTAGAACTCTAAAAAAGACAAAATTACAAGTTGAGTTATCTATTCAATCAATCTTGTTTTCATCATATCTTAATAAAAATATCCTTATGGATTGACACATCTCGTGTGCACATTTATCATAGTTATTTGATTTATCTCCTCCATTGATTCTTCTGAATTATTTAGACCGTTGATCGATCTCTGTTGAAAACAATATAAACCCCCCTCATCTCCTTCACAATTCCTCTTCGATCACTTATTCTCAGGCATCCTTTAACAATGCTTTGAGCATACATTGCATCGATTGAGCAACTTTACGATCTCTTAACATTGATCTTTGAGCACTTTGAGCACTTTACTTACTTGTTGCAAACATGGTTTCGCAACACTATTGAGCAATCCACATTCATCCAAAGGGAACAATACAAATCTTGGTAAAAACTTTCATATTTCATTGATTTATTGGTAATGGCTTTTATTTAGATTGGTTCTCTTTATGTTATGGGATTTTGATTTGTTTTGTTTTGTTTTGATTTATCATTTAAGCATTTAGTCAATTTTCCTCATACACAAACGTATCCATCCCTTTCTTCTATCCATTCCTTTATCTTTTGCCATTCCTTTCATTTCGAGAGCATACCTATGTTTGTCCAACCTACCTATCCTCTCGAGGGGGCATCCTCATCCTATTCTTTTCATCATCCTATCCTTTTCCTCTATCTGTTTTCTTAGCTTCTTTGAAATGATGTTACTCGACATAAATTTTATCATCTTGCAACATCATCACAAAGAGGGGCAAATGTAGACACCCTAAAATGTCCTAACAATTTTATCATCACTCGACCTTAGCCATTTCACTAATTTATCCCTAATTAATTAATTAAATCTCTTAGTCACCTATATTGAATTAATTTAATATTTTTCCTTTTCTAACGTTAGCCCATATTAATTAAATAAATATTAAATATTTATTTGATTAATATTCCCTTTCCAACTTAATCACATTCTTAATTAATTAAATAAACTCATTTTATTTAATTAATTTCCCCATTCACATGTCTCACATAATTCAAATTAAAAATTTGAATTAAAATCCCTCACCTCTCACCACATTGCAACAAGTGTCACATGCTACATCATCCACTTAATCCCTTCGCATGACAAACTAATTTAAATAATCTTTTATTTAAATTAGATTCCTTTTCATTCTCCATCGCACACTTGTCATGTGACTACAATCCCTCTTTGAGTGGGAAACCCTAATTCAACCCTAATCAATCTCAACCATCCATATCATTCAAAATAACTCTCAATCACAACCATCCATTTGAATTTGCCTTTTATATAAAGGTAGCCTCTCTTGAGCCATTTGTAACGAATCTTCTTCTAGTATCCTGGTGCAGGAGCTCCCTAGTTTAGTCATTTTGTTGGCTATTTAATTGTCTTCATGTTATTTTGGTTATCCCTAAGGCTTTGAAAGCCATTTTCAGACTTTGTAATAAGGACTTAGTCCATTTTATTTGACTAGTCCACTAGAGTGTTTGAAAGACCTATTTTATAGGATTTCTTTTTTAGAAACTTGGAGTTTTTTAAGAAAATAAGCTTTTCCCATCGTTTCACTGCCTCTCATGGTAGTTGTACAGACAGAATGGGAAGTGGAAAGGTTTGAAAACTTTCCAAAAACTTTTATTTGTATAAACATGCTGAGAAGAATGAGAAAAGACAGTTTTTTGGAGTACAAATAGTGTTTTTTCTACTTTTTGAGGAAGACAGTCATCTGGTACGGCGTGGTACGGTCAGTGCAGGGTTTGAAGATTGTGAAATCTGTTTATGCATTGAATAACCTTTCTTTGGAGTCTAGTTTGCCTTCTTGACATTTTTTGTAGAGGGAGTATCCAATCGATTTGGAAAAACTACTCTAAACCCTCCAAAAGCTAGGTTTTGAGGAAAGATGTATATTTTCTCCTCTGTCCTCTGAAAGACACCATTATTATTCAGTAGGATGGAAGGAGAATGCTTTCATTTCAAGTTTTTTGTGTTGATTAGGTCTACACTCCAATCTCTAGGTCTCTTGGCATGCATTTAGCTAGTCTTACTAGTGACTAGTTAAGAGATTGATGATGGACTGTATTAGGACAGTAAAGACAGTCAGTTTGCCTTAACAAATATATGGTGGAGTTTATGTTTGCAGGTGGAAATTGACTAGTGCAGGACATTGGTGGACCTTATACATGCATATTGTATGCATTTTCCTTCACATTGCTCTCCATTTAGGCTTTGTTCTCAAGAAAAAGATAATTTGCTATCTCTGAATTCCAATAGCCAGTACGGCTCTGCATGTGTGGATTGGATTACATATTCATGTTGAGTATTTGGATCATACATTGAGAAGTGGTGATCATATGGAGTCATGAGCATTTAATGTGTTGTTAAACATTCTTTTAGCTACAAGGTTTAGTCCTCATTAAAAACTGTTTCCTTAAGACAGTCATATGACATTTGCTATCCTCTGTCCTGCATAACACAGTATGGCTGATGCATGTGGGTAAATGGTGGCTTGTTCACATTGAATGTTTATTGTGTATTCAAAGGTAAAGGTCATTTAGAGTCAAGAAGGGTAGGATTGGTTTGTCTATTTCCATATACCACAAGGTCCAAACATTCTTGAAATGTTGTTTCTCTATGACAGTCATAAAACAGTCATTGTCTCTATCAAAGCAAGTACAGTAGTATGTACTGTGTTAGTGATCTCCTGTCCTTAGTAGATGTTGGGAGGATCCTTGGTGATAGAAGAGTTAATGCAGTTTAGTTGTTCATAGGAACTACAAGGAGTAGGCTTTCTTGGCACTGTCAAAAGATAGTCATAAAGAGGTTTGTTGTCCACTGTCTTGCTAGGAGTGGAATGGTAGTTTCTTGGTCAGTGACCTTGTTCCCTGCATGTCATAGGTAAGTGTATGTTAAATGGATGTTGTTGTCCATGTACTGTCTTGCTAGGAGTGGAATGGTAGTTTCTTGGTCAGTGACCTTGTTCCCTGCATGTCATAGGTAAGTGTATGTTAAATGGATGTTGTTGTCCATGTTGGTAGAGGTATTGGTAGTAGGTGTTGAGCTCTTGAAGGTGGGTTGTGCTTCTAAGCTGGGTTGAGCTGTGACTCCCCAAAGTGAGTGGTGAGTAGCCTGAGTGGATGACACCGGAGGGTGATCCTAGGCTAAGTTGATTCCTAGAGCAGTCTTGTGAGGCTTGTAAACACAAACACCTTGTAAACCTTTTTTGGAGAAAGTTGAGTGACTTAAGTTCATTAAGTGAACTTCAACAACTTTACCATTACCTCTGCATCATATCCACATGCTGTCCAAATTTCTTCTCAATCTCTCATCCATCTATCTTGCATTCATCCAATCATTCATCTATCCATCCCTATCTCGTCATTATGCTACAGAATCAAGCAACCGACTTTCATCTATTTGGCTAAAGCTAGAGTGTTTTGGGTGCGGCACTTTCCACCTTATCAATGGATTGTGAGTCGATATGAGGTTTGCATTCATTTGATTTGCATTTGTTGTCATTTCCATTCATGTCGATTTTCCATGATTTCAGGTGCCACGTGGCACAAGTGGCGATTTGCTTGTTAAAAGGTTGGTTTGTAGGGGTCAAACCCCTAACCTCCTACATCCTATTTTCACTCTACACCAATATACCAAGTGGCTTTCATTGCTACATATACAAGCCTCCTTTCTATTTAAAGAATGATAATAGAAACCAATCCCTATAAAAGGGGGTTGGGTGGTTTGAACCCTTAGTGGGGAGGAATGATCTAGGTGGATCTAGAAGATCCAAAAATCTTGCAGTCTTAGAACTCGTTGACAGGATCCTAACGCAACTCAAACGGGTTCAAAAGGAGTTCGTATGCAGAAGTTATGTGCAGTCAAAGGTTTGGTCAAATAGGTGAATCAGGCGTTCAAAAAGGTGAAAAATTGATTGTCTCTATTGAGGGAAAATTGGATCTAAATGAATAATCAATATATAAATATCAATGATACCCAAAACTCAATGAAATAATGAACAAAAGAGATCAATCAAACAATGGACAATACAAAGCAAACCTCCTTTAATTCTTAACTTCCATTGATCCCTTATCACAAATGATCTTGTCTATGAATATGACCCTCAGAAGGTGCACTTCCTTGTTATGATTCCAAGATGTTCAAATGGGAATGGCTATGATAGTTTTTCCATGAAGATGAGTTTCACAACAATGATAGTAGTGTGTAGTAACGAGTTTGATCACAAGCAATGAAGGAATTGGTGCCAAAGGCATGCTGTAATTCTTGTAGAGTAAGTTTACTTAAAGCTTGGATGAATGAAATAGAGGAATAGGGTTCAATTTATAGAAGTGAGAGAGAAGATCAACGGTTAAGAACAGTTGAGGAATGTGCGTGAATAAGAGGAAGACATGTGTCTTGTTCTATTTTGCATGAGAGGAATTAAAGAAATAGAAGAATGAGTTAACTGAAGAGATAAATCAATTAAAAGAATAGATTAATCAGTTAAGAGAATAGAACTAGAAGAATGTAAATTGCATGAGGATGAGAAGATATTTTAACTCAATTAAATATTTAGAATATTCAATTGCATGTGCACAAAGATTGAATTATATTTAGAGATAACTCAATTTAGAAGAAATGGACAACTTAAATAAATAATTGATTTATTTAAATTTAGAGAAGATATTATTGGAAGAAATAATTAAATAATTGATATTATTTAATTTAGAATGATTTTGGAAGAACTAATTAAATAGTTGATATTATTTAATTTATTGGAGGAATTAGAAGAATTTAGGAATTTTAATTAAAGAAATTGATTTTATTTAATTATTGGGAGAATATGAATCAAATAAATAAATGGGTTTATTTATTTATTGATAGAGGAATTAGACTTAAATAAATATTAAGAATACTTATTTAGACAAAGTCGTGTCATTTTTAGACATATACATTTTGCCCCTCTTTGAAGCAATGTGTTTTATCACGTTGTTTCAAAGAATAGATTTTTCTGATAATGATACATGCCCCAGTTTGCCCCTGGTATAGGTTATAATGATAGGATGCCGCCTCAGAAGATTGGATGGGAAGAAGGCAGAAGGACGAGAGACGGACAATCTCATGAAGAAAAAGGGAAAACTTGGTTAGGGTTGAAGAAATTTGTTGAAGAAAGAGCCGAATGATATGCAATGCAAGATAGAATGATAACACACACAAGCAAGCAAGCAAGTATGCACAAATGATACAAGAAAAAATAAGGTATTGCCCCTATCAAGTGGTAAACCAACGATATACTGATAACGATATATGATAGTGTTGTCATGGCGGGGAACGATATATCCCTAGAACAACATGGTAGGCATGTTGTCATGGCGGAGAACGATAGATCCCTAAAGCAACATGAAGGATAGTGTCTGGTTTTAGGAAATGAAACATGTCATGTAAGACACATGTGTTGGTCTGATTTTGACAATGATACATCCTATATAAGACAATTGATTGATTAACTGATCGAGTTGGTTTACGACTAGACAAGGATCAAGACCACTGATTGTGATTGGATCATTTGACAAGATTGACTTGACTTGATTGGTATGGATTAAGGATGGACTTACATTTGGATCACTACTTGGATTGACAGCTAGAACTATTGATGAGAGATACAATGATACACAGAAAGGTGACTGATAGAAGAATGACTCGACATAAGGACTTACAAGATTTTATTTGTATTGATACTTTGTGGCTTGGATCTTTATTTACATGGAATACGATATGGATGCTTTGTGGATGTGAATGGATGCGAATAGATACGAGTGGATGCAAATGGTTTTTTGACATCTTGATTGTGCAAGTATTTTGAAGTGCTTATTTCATCATTGGGCTTTTAAAATGTTGTAAGAAAATACAAGCATCGAGGTATAATTGAACTGAGATGACCTGAGTATTGCTTACATGGATTTTGATTTAGCAAGTTAATACAGGCATCAAGGTATGATTGAACTAAGATGACTTGAGTATTTCTTGCATATCAACAAACAAGGATTGCCCTCGTTCATGTTTAGACCTTTGATGTCCTCGATGATCTTTTGCTGATCATGTCGTTAGACAAGGCGTCACATTACTAAAGTTTAATCCACAAACAACAAAACAAAGAAAATAATCATGCCCCCATCATAGCATCTCTATCTTTTGGCATCCTTGAGTAGCATAGAAAGACATGATAACAAAAAATTGAGATGCAGTAACCTAACATGATCACAACCACAAAACATTTTTGCATTTAGATGTGTTTTTTTTCTTTCCATAATTTAGATAGAATCAGTTTGAGTGCTTTCTATACTTGCTTGCTTTGCTTTGGATAGGTTGAGGTGTTGCACCAAAATTTCTTCTTTTAAAAGCGGGTTTTTGCTTGTGCTAGCATGCTTGCTTCGTAAAATAGACCCTAAGGACTGACCTAGTGCCTCGAGGGCGCATTGCTAAATGGCCTTGCCTACGTGATGACATAGAGGCAACGTAGTTCAAGGTAAACCCTAATGGACCATGGATGGACTAGAGGATAGATGACAAGAAATAGGATGGATGGAAAGGTGGAGCCTTGGGGGCACATTGAAAATGGCCTTGCCTACATGATGATGCAGAGGCAACATATTTCAGACTAAACCCTATGATTCTGATGACAGACACCATGCTAGGCTGACACTGTGGATAGGATACTAGATAACAATTTTGGATAGCTTGACTATTAGATACTGATGACAAGGAAAACACCACAGATAGGCAGATGGATGGGAAATAGTAGACACAGATGGTTAAGTAGAAGGAAGCAAGGATGTGATCTCCAAGGACTATGTCGCATAAGAATAATGTGCCCCATTGTAGGTAGAATACTTAGGATGTTTCATGACAATGCTTATGACGATAGGAGGGTAAGAGGATAATGACATATTCACATGGTTTGGAGGGATAAGGTATGTCAAGAGACACTTAAAACATTTGTCAACATTGTGCCCCCAATCTTTATCTAGACCAAAGAAAAATAGAGGAATGGAAGATTAGGATGGACAGACTGGACAGTATAGGTAGGTAACAGCTAGAACGATAGGATAGGAAAAAGAGTGATATGCTGATGAGACAAGGTGCCCCCAAGTGTAGGTGACGTAGAAGATCAACTTACACATGACACCTGTTTTCCAGGTTTTCATCATGGTACTTATCCAAGGTGCCTTTTTGCCAGATTTTTCACCATTGGATGAAGGGATTTTTCTTTACTTTTTTTTTTGAAACCGTTGGATGGGAGAAGGTGGATATGGAAGGGAGAGACTCAAGTATCTAGTTCCCTGAGAGGTGATAGTCCCACTAAATGGATGTTGTCGCATGGACAAGGTCAAGCATTCTCATAGACGTTGGTAGGGGATTGCATGAAAGTGAGATGGAGAAGGTAGATAGTAGATTATGGAAGGGTGCGATAGTGGATGATGATGCAGAATATGGAGGGAAGGCTTATGCAAAAGCATGGACCACAGGAGTAGGATGGGGAAGATATGTAGGGTAATAGTGGAAGGAATGGGAGATGGAGGTATATGAAAATATTGTGGGATGGAAGGGAATCATGACCAACGGTTGCACATACTGTGATAAACATTGAAGCTGGTGATGGGAAAGTAGTGTAGGAAGCAATAAAGACTTTTGCTTGTAGATGAATGACTTAGGCATGTAGGGATCCATATAGACTGAGTATTTTTCTGAGCTTTGCTTGTCATTTGGGATGGAAGAATTTGAGACTTTTGGATGAAATGGAGAAAGTGGATGGTTGGGATTCTTCAGAGGTCGATGCCTCATTTGACTTGATGGCTTTTTTCTTAGGTACCCAAGCCATTTTTCTTTTAGATAGTACCTATGAAGGTATGGGCTTGGGTGTATGTAGTTTTTGTGCAGTTTTAGAGGCAATCATTTGTTTGATGCGAACCCACACCTTTTTCAGTTTGGCATATAGGTGTGTGGGTGTATGCAGCTCTTGAGAAGGATGCTTCTTTGATTCTTAGCTTTTGTATCCTAGGTCATGAGGACTCTTAGGATTTTTGACTTGATAGGGAGAGGCATCCATATTTTTATGGTTGAATTCTCTTGAGATGGTGGAATTTGTACAGCTTCAGAGGTAATCATTTGTTTGTTGCAGACCCACACCTTTTTTAGTTTGGCATATAGGTGTGTGGGTGTATGCAGCTCTTGAAAAGGACGCTTCTTTGATTCTTAGCTTTTGTATCCTAGGTCATGAGGACTCTTAGGATTTTTGACTTGATAGGGAGAGGCATCCAGATTTTTATGGTTGAATTCTCTTGAGATGGTGGAAGTGGAGTTTGAGGAAGTTCTTTATTTAGACATGTACATCTATTGGTCATGATTGGGATTGTTACAAGATTCATAGATGGATGGATAAGGTGTTGGAAGAAGTGGTGGTAAAATGCATGGAGGGATATTAGGAGTTGGAAGTAGCGGAGGTAGATTGGATGGTGGAATGTGTATGGTCACATGCTTTTGATGATTATAGGATGATGGAGGTGGAATGGCGACATGTTTTGGGGATATGATAGGGTTTGCGATGAAAAGTGGGGGATTTAGGAGGAGTGGAGGAAGTACCAACATCTTGAGATTGTTCACCTTGGGGTGTGTATCCAAGGCCATATGAAGGAGGAGGAACATTGACATGGATGGGCTCCAAAATTCCTTGTTCATGAAGGCGTAAGCCTTTACCTTGATAGTTCATATGTTGGAGTATGCGGTGGACAATGGGATTATGTGTAGGTGGAACACTAGACACGAGTTCCTTATTGGATGGAGAAGGTGAGATAGAGGATAATGGTTGTTGGTGTTCTAAGGAGGAACACTCATGAATGAAGGTGGCCAGACCAAGGATATACGGTGGGGGATTTGCAACATGGTTGATAATGGATGATGGAGGAGTATTATTGGTTTGATCTTCTATGCTTGCTTGGGAGACAAGTGTCTCATCAAGGGAAGTGGAAGTTGTTGGATCTTGGGTAGGACTAGATGGGGTTATAAGCTCAGGACCATGGAATGCATAAAGTGAGCTAAGAGGATCATCATGGTTTGCTTGATCATAGATAGGCTCTTGATCATAGATGGGATCTTGATCATAGATAAGCTCTTGATCGTAGATGGGATCTTGATCATAGATAGGATTAAGCATGATGGGATCAAAGTGCTCATGCATAGGTTTTTCATTAGTGATAATATCTTGATCATAGAGAAGATATAGGCTATGGAGAGGTTGGAATTGCATCCCTTGCTCATGTATCAGATCAAGTTGCTCATGGATAGCTTCTTCATCAAAGGTAGTATCTTGATCATAAAAGAGATATAGGTTATGAATGGTTTGAAATTATATTTTTGGCTCATGTATAGGTATAGGATCATTGAAAAGATAAAGGTTATGTAAGGGTCAGATGGGAGTGCTTTGATCTTGATTTAGATAGGGGGTTGATGTTTCCACATGTTCTAAAGTGTGCTCTTGACATAACTCTTCATGTGCTTGAATTGAAGTTGAGGTAGAAGACTCTTGGATAGGCTCTTGGTCAACAACATGAAGGTGCGACGGACCTTAACATTGGTGCATGGTAGGAGGTTCTTCAATATGCTCAAGTGGTTGCAGGTGACATGACAAGGTTAGAGTAATCGACATGCTTGAAGGTTCTTTGATAAGGTCAAGGACCAAAATTTGGGGATATGGGTGACTCTCTACTTGTAGCCCTTGGATCACATCATTGGTAGATGAGTGAGGCAATAGAGGAGTGGATTTAGAGTTCTCCCTAGCTTTTCTTTTTCTATGTAAATCTAGAAAACATTTTTTGCAAAACTTATCGAAGGCTTCTTTGGATGTCCATTTAGAGCTTGGGGAACTCGATGGCGGTGTTGGTGTAAGACTACTATGCTTTGGGATATGTGCCTTAGAAGATGGTGAAGGAGGACTAGTAGACAGAGTGGTATATGATTTCCCATTTGAGGTGGTCTTTGCCTTATCAAGAGTATCATTAAGACAGGACAAGAATGTATGACTTTGGGGTGAGGTGTAGCTAGTACTGGCCTACTTAGCTTGTAAGATTCCAAAGTGTTGTTGTATGACTTGGAGTTCCTGAGCAATTGCTATACGACCTTCGGGTGAGGTGTCTAAGGTTAATTGCAATTTTAGGTATTTGAGTTCTTGAGCAAGCTCTTCTAATTTAGTTGTCATATCCTCAAAAGCTGACACAAGACTGAAATGGGTACCCAGAAATGTTAAAAAGTTTCTCTCAAAGTATGCGGAAGTGCTCACTATCACGCATGCAAAAGAATAGATGCGCAGCAGAAAAAGATGAAAGTACAGCAAGTCGCTATGGATGCGTAGGACTGGTAAATAGAAAATGCGCAGTAACAGGTGATATAAGCATAGCAGGTCGGTGCAACTATGCAAAAAGTTGGTACAGATGCGGAACTTTGGGTGACAAATGCGCAGCTCTAGTTCTTTAAGTTTTTTTGCAAAGTTTGACACAATTTTCGGTACTTTTTTTTGTTTCTTGGTTGCAAGATGATCTTTTTTTGATCTAATTTTCTTTATTTATGGCAAGAAGACACAACAAACACAAAGAATATTTTCATGGTTTTTTTTTTTTTGATATTTTTTTTATTCTTTTTGGACTAAAAAGCAAGTACAATACTAGGCTTCAAATGGATTATAGGGGTTTTTGGCCACTAGAACAATGGGTGTTTAACGAAGGCAACCATTCAAGTGGTTATACATGTGGTATCACTACTCTCCGTTATGGAGTCTCCCAACCTGCAAGGGTTGCACCTTGGAGGGTTTTGGGGGAGGTTAGCTGTCGGTATAACACAACTACACTCATTGATTGAAGCATTCACTCCAAACACAATTTATTTATAGTGGATTGGTAGGGCTTGGCGTTTAGCCTATTACCACTTAGGGTCATTCCTACTTGGATGAATGGTATCCAAAAGTAGGCCCCTCTAAAGGAAAAAACACGTGAGAATGATATGTCTGGCATTTTGGTCACCCAAGATAGGGGAGAGCATAGGCCTAGTATCATTCTCAAAACACAGAAAACAATGATTCTTTTTCCCCTATTTAGAAAGAAAGAAAAAACTAAATGAGCTATCTACTTGGGTAAGCATAGAAGTTTGTTAACTTTGAAGTGATAACAAGATAGAAATGGTTCAATTTTACCCAGATAGCAATGATGTGTTCAATTTTACCCAGATAGCACGGATTTGTTAACTTTGAAGTGATAACAAGATATCAATGGTTCAATTTTACTGAGATAGCAATGGTTAAGTTTTACCAAGATAGCAATGTGTCTAACTTTTGAGAGATAGCAATATAGCAATGATTCAATGATATGAAAGATAGCAATGATTCAATTACTGCCTTCCTAGTTAAGACTATGTGAGATTTACATGAGCATCCATTTACTTTCCTTTAGAAATCAAGTGGTGAGTTAACAAATGCACCTATATGATCTAAACCAGCCCCTAACCTACAAGTAGATTAGAGAATATTCCTGCAAATTATGTTAGCATTAAAGATTTCTCAAGAAACAACTCAAAAACCTAGCAGAATGGATGCGTAGCAGAATGGAGTAAATGCGCAACAGAACGGAGTATATGCGCAACAGAATGGAGCATATGCATAGCAGAATGGATCATATGCACAACTCTGGTAAAATCAAATGTGCCATAGAATGGGGTATATGTGCAATAGAATGGAGCATATGTGCAGCAGAATGGAGCATATGTGCAGAAACATCCTGTGTATGGATTCTAACACATAAAAACTCAATTTTGAAGTTAAATTAGGCCTAGGCCCCACGGTGGGTGCCAAAAATGTTGAGGGAAAATTGGATCTAAATGAATAATCAATATATAAATATTAATGATACCCAAAACTCAATCAAATAATGAACAAAATAGATCAATCAAACAATGGACAATACAAAGCAAACCTCCTTTAATTCTTAGCTTCCATTGATCACCTATCACAAATGATCTTGTCTATGAATATGGCCCTCAGAAGGTGCACTTCCTTGCTATGATTCCAAGATGTTCAAATGGGAATGGCTATGATAGTTTCACCATGAAGATGACCTTCGCAACAATGATAGTAGTGTGTAGTAACAAGTTTGATCATAAGCAATGAAGGAATTGGTGCCAAAGGCGTGTTGTAATTCCTACAGAGTAAGTTTACTTAAAGCTTGGATGAATGAAATGGAGGAATAGGGTTCAATTTATAGACTTGAGAGAGAGAAGATCAATAGTATAGAAAGAATGAGAAGATCAACAGTTAAGAACAGTTGAGGAATGTGCACGAATAAGAAGAAGACATATGTCTTGCTATATATTGCATGAGAGGAATTAAAGAAATAGAAGAATGAGTTACCTGAAGAGATAAATCAATTAAAAGAATAGATTAATCAATTAAGAGAATAGAACTAGAAGAATGGAAATTGCATGAGGATGAGAAGATATTTTAATTCTATTAAATATTTAAATATTCAATTGCATGTGCACAAAGATTGAATTATATTTAGAGATAACTCAATTTAGAAGAAATGGACAACTTAAATAAATAATTGATTTATTTAAATTTAGAGAAGATATTATTGGAAGAAATAATTAAATAATTGATATTATTTAATCTAGAATGATTTTGGAAGAACTAATTAAATAGTTGATATTATTTAATTTGTTGGAGGAATTAGAAGAATTTAGGAATTTTAATTAAATAAATTGATTTTATTTAATTATTGGGAGAATATGAATCAAATAAATAAATAGGTTTATTTATTTATTGATAGAGGAATTAGACTTAAATAAATATTAAGAATATTTATTTAGACAGAGTTGTGTCATTTTTAGGCGTATACAGTCTCACATCCAAGCAAAAATGATGCCAAGTCAAAGAGCTCGTCACCACGATTTTGATGCCGCTCGTTTCACCTCGATCGGAGCTCGTACGAACAAGATATGGGCTATCAAAGTTGAGGGTTGACCATGTTGACTAGACAATACAATGATGACGTCAATATGCTGACATGGCAGACATAGTGGTAGTTGTTGACGTGGCAGGTCCAGAGGTTGACACGTGGCAGATGGTGGCATCTGAGTTAGCAGATGACGTGGTAGGTCTAAAGATGTGGACCAATCCAATGTAACACATGTCACTGACGGATGAATGAGGTAATGCCATGTGGCCTAATGATTGGGTGCCACGTGGTACATCTGGTGTTTTGATTGTTAAAAGGTTGGTTTGTGGGGTCGAACCTTGTTATTTTAATTCTCCACCAATATACCAAGCGTCTTTCTTTGCTACATATACGGGCTTCCTTTCTATTTAAAGAATGATAATAGAAATGGATCCCTATAAAAGGGGGTCGGGTGGTTTGAACCCCCAATGGTAAGGAATGATCTAAATGGATCTAGAAGACCTAAAAATTTTGAGGGTTGACCATGTTGACTAGACAATACAATGATGACATCAGCATACTGACATGGTAGACACAGTGGCAGTTGTTAATGTGGTAGGTCCAGAGGTTGACACATGGCAGATGGCAGCATTTGAGTTAGCAGATGACATGGTAGGTCTGATTATATGGACCAATCCAGTGTGACACGTGTCACTAACGGATGATTAAGGCAATGCCACATGGCCCAATTATTGGGTGCCACGTCGCACATGTGGCAGTTTGATTGTTAAAAGATTGGTTTGTGGGGGTCAAACCCCTGACCTCCTGCTTGCTATTTTCACTCTCCACCAATATACCAAGCAGCTTTATTTGCTACATCTACGGGCCTCCTTTCTATTTAAAGAATGATAATAGAGACAAATCCCTATAAAAGGGGGTTGGGTGGTTTGAACCCCAAGTTGGGAGGAATGATCCAGGTGGATCTAGAGGAAATTTTTTGCAATCTGAGAACATGACGGAATCAGCATCATTGGAAAGAGGTTGATGAGACGATACTAAGGCAACTTAAACAGGCTCAAAAAGAGTTCGTATGCAGAAGTTTTGTGCAATCAAAGGTTCAGTCAAACTGGGGAATCATGCGTTCAAAAAGGTAAAAAATTGATTGTCTCAAATCCAAGCAAAAATGATGCCAAGTCAAAGAGCTCATCGTCACGATTTTGACACTGCTTGGGAGCAAGATATGGTCGGTCAAAGTTGAGGGTTGACCATGCTTACTAGACAGTACAATGATGACGTTAGCATGCTGACATGGTAGACAAAGTGGTAGTAGTTGAAGTGGCAGGTCTAGAGTTTGACATGAGGCAAATGGTGGCATCTGAGTCAGCAGATGACGTGGTAGGTCTGAAGATGTGGGCCAAATCCAGCGTGACACGTGTCACTGACAAAAGAATGAGTTAATGCCATGTGGCCCAATGATTAGGTGCCACATGGCACATGTGGCAGTTTGATTGTTAAAAGGTTGGTTTGTGGGGGTTGAACCCCTAATCTCCTACTTGCTATTTTCACTCTCCACCAATATACTAAGTGGCTTTATTTGCTACATATACAGCATCCTTTCTATTTAAAGAATGATAATAGAAACAAATCCCTATAAAAGGGGGTCGGGTGCTTTGAACCCCCAGTGGGGAATAATGATCCAGATGGATACAGAAGAACTAAAAATTTTGCAGTCTCGGAACCTGATAGAATCAACATCATTGGAAAGAAGTCACTGAAACGATCCTGACGCAACTTGAATGGGCTCAAAAGGAGTTTGTATGTAGAGGTTATGTATAGTCAAAGGTTCAGTCAAATAGGCAAATCAGACATTTAGAAAGGTTAAAATTTGATCGTCTCAAATTAGAGCAAAAATGATGCCAAGTCGAAGAGCTCGTCGCCATGATTTTGACGCCATTCGTTTTGCCTCGATCAGAGCTCGTATGCACAAGATATGGGTGGTCAAAGTTGAGGGTTGACCATGTTGACTAGACAATACAATGATGACATCCACATGCTGACATGGTAGACACAGTAGCAGTTGTTGACGTTGTAGGTCAAGAGGTTGATACGTGGAAGATGGTGGCATCTGAGTCAATAGATGACATGGCAGGTCTGAAGATGTGGACCAATCCAGCGTGATACGTGTCATTGACGGATGAATGAGGTAATGCCATGTGGCCTAATGATTGGGTGCCACGTGGCACATGTGGCAGTTTGATTGTTAAAAGGTTGGTTTGTGGGGTCGAACCTTGCTACTTTCACTCTCCACCAATATACCAAGTGGCTTTCTTTGCTACATATACGAGCTTCCTTTCTATTTAAAGAATGATAATAGAACTGAATCCCTATAAAAGGGGGTTGGGTGGTTTGAACCCCCAGTGAAAATGAATGATCTAAATGGATTAAGAAGACCTAAAAATTTTGCAGTCTCAAAACTTGACAGAATTAGCGTCATTGGAAAGAGGTCGCTTTCACGATCCTGACGCAACAATGGGCTCAAAAGGAGTTCGTATGTAGAAGTTTTGTGCAGTCAAAGGTTCGGTCAAACATGCGAATCATGCATTCAAAAAGGTGAAAATTGATTGTCTCAAATCCAAGCAAAAATGATGCCAAGTCGAAGAGCTCATTGCCACACTGCTGACGCCGCTCATTTTACCTTGATTGAAGCTCGTATGAGCAAGATATGGTCAGTCAAAGTTGAGGGTTGACCATGCTGACTAGACAGTACAATGATAATGTCATCAAGATGACATGGTAGACACAGTGGCAGTTGTTGGCGTGGCAGGTCTAGATGTTGACATGTGGCAGATGGCGGCATCTGACTCAATAGATGACATGGCAAGTCTGAATATGTGGACCAATCTAGCATGACACGTGTCATTGACAGACGAATGAGGTAATGCCATGTTGCCTAATGATTGGGTGCCACATGGCACATGTGGCAGTTTGATTGTTAAAAGGTTGGTTTGTGGGGTCGAACCTTGCTATTTTCACTCTCCACCAATATACCAAGCGGCTTTCTTTGCTACATATACAAGCTTACTTTCTATTTAAAGAATGATAATAGAAACAAATCCCTATAAAAGGGGGTCAGGTGGTTTGAATCCTGAATGAGAAGGAATGATCTAAATGGATCCAGAAGATGTAAAAATTTTGCAGTCTAAGAACCTGACGAAATCAACATCATTAGAAAGAGGTCACTGGCATGATCCTGACGCAACTTGAACGAGCTCAAAAGGCGTTCGTATGTAGAAGTTATGTGTAGTCAAAAGTTTGGTCAAACAGGTGAATCATGCATTCAAAAAGGTCAAAAATTGATTGTCTCAAATCCAAGCAAAAATGATGCCAAGTTGGAGATCTCATCGCCATGATTCTGACACCGCTCGTTTCGCCTTGATCGGAGCTCGTACAAGCAAGATATGGCCGGTCAAAGTTGAGGGTTGACCATGCTGACTAGATAGTACAATGATGACATCATCATGCTGACATGTTAGACACAGTGGTAGTTGTTGGCGTGGCAGGTCCAGATGTTGACACATGGCAGATGGTGGCATCTGACTCAACAGATGATGTGGCAGATCTGAAGATGTGGACCAATCCAACGTGACACGTGTCACTGACGGATGAATGAGCAAATGCCACGTGGCCCAATGATTGGGTGCCACATGGTACATGTGGCGATTTGCTTGTTAAAAGGTTGCTTTGTGGGGGTCGAACCCCTGACCTCCTACTTCCTATTTTAACTCTCCACCAATATACCAAGTGGCTTTCATTGCTACATATACGGGCCTCCTTTCTATTTAAAGAATAATAATAGAAACAAATCCCTATAAAAGGGATCAGGTGGTTTGAACCCCCAGTGGGGAGGAATGATCTAGGTGGATCTAAAAGACCTAAAAATATTGCAGTCTCAAAACATGACAAAATCAACATCATTGGAAAGAGGTCAATGACACGATCCTAACGCAACTTGAACTGGCTCAAAAGGAGTTTGTATGCATAAGTTATATGCAGTCAAAGGTTAGGTCAAACAAGTGAATCAGACGTTCGAAAAGGTAAAAAATTGATTGTCTCAAATCCAAGCAAAAATAATGCCAAGTCGACGAGCTCATCATCACGATTCTGACACCACTCTTTTTGCCTGGATCAGAGCTCGTACGAGCAAGATATGGTTGGTCAAAGTTGAGGATTGACCATGCCGACTAGATAGTACAATGATGACGTTAGTATGCTGACATTGTAGACACAGTGCTAGTTGTTGACATGGTAGATCCAGAGTTTGACATGTGGCAGATGGCGACATCTAAGTCAGCATATGACGTGGTGGGTCTGAAGATGTGGACCAATCCAGTGTGATACGTGTCACTGACGGATGAATAAGGTAATGCCACGTGCCCCAATGATTGGGTGCCATGTGGTACATGTGGTGGTTTGATTATTAAAAGGCTGGTTTTTGGGGGTCGAACCCCTGACCTCCTGCTTGGTTTTTTCACTCTCCACCAATATACCGAGCGACTTTCTTTGCTACATATACCAGCCTCATTTCTATTTAATGAATGATAATATAGACGAATCCCTATAAAAGGGGTGTTGAAACAATGTAGATAACTGAGAGGTGGGGTGAATCAGTTATCTCAAAATTTCCTTACTTTTACTTTCATTTTTTATCTCAATATTCAGTAATACTTCAAAACATGAGAGCATAAGCAACCATAAGAACAGAAGTGAAATTAACACACACAACACAAGGATTTTTACATGGAAACCCTGTTAAGGGAAAAACCACGGGGTGATTAACCCGAGATTGTATTCTCTGTTAAAAGAATAAAAGAGTACAAAATAACACTTGCCAATTAGGGCTCACTGCCCACAAGTGGCTCACTGCCTACAAGAGACTCATTGTCTACAAATTCTTACAGATGATACTAAAGTATTTGAACTGATGAACATCGTCCATACATATAAGAATTCAGTTCCAGTTAGGCACTATATATCGATCTAGCACATTTCATTCTTCCTCTGCTCAATATCATTGTTTTGTCATATTCTGGGTTCAGCTCTCTGTCTTCGCACTTCTTTCTGTTTTCATTCGCTTTTTTTCATCACTGATCTACACACACTCTCACAAGCTCGAATCTGAAAGGTATATATATCCACTTCAGGGATCTCCAACAATTTCCTAGTTGGCAGCAAAAACACCTAGGATATTTGCAAGTTACTGTTCTGTCGACTAAATCCATACTTGATTAATGATGCGTATCAAAAACTTAGGCATAGAAATCATTAATCATGTTGGCCAATAATGTACAATGTCACAAATTACTTGATCAACACCTTTTACACATCCGGATTGAAGTCTGATACTCTGTCGGTTAGTTCTTCCTCTATCTGCTCTGTCTGACTAGAACCCAACACTCAAATGCTCATATCTTTTGCATGCTTTGTCACCGGAGACTAAATCTCTAGAATACAATAGTTATGATGCCCTTCTTGACTTGTCCAAATCCGCAACTCACTGAGTTATAGCATCTAAGAGATCCGGACCTGATTGTTGGATCATGTTGCAAACTCTGTTCTTGTCTACCAGACCAAGACAATCTTCAATCTGACTTCCGGTATAGGCATATTATGTACTGCGGATGTGTGGGATAGACTTTGTTGTCATTAATGACAATACTTATGAAGCCAAACAGTGTCTCTTACCAACAATCTCCCCCTTTGGCATTGATGGCAACACTTAGTGTCAAATGACTAAAGTGTCGCAGTAACTCCCCCTTTGCTTGTGCTCTATTTCTTTACATTGTTTTACCAGTGCTCCCCCTTTGCTGGATTCCTCATTTTTCACTACTCTTCACTCCCCCTTTGACATCAATGGCAAAGGGTGGGATCCTCATACCAAAATTGTGCATAAACTATTATATACATGGCCACATGTGTACATACAATTCATATGTTATACTTGTATACACCTAAAAATGACATGACTCTACTTAAATAAATATTTTAAATATTTATTTCATCTTAATGTTCTGCTATCAATAAATAAATAAATCAATTTATTTATTTAATTCATTTTCCTCCCATTAATTGAATAAATTATATTTATTTAATTAATTTCATCAATATCAACTTTATTCTTCCAAACAATTAAATAATTTTAAATTATTTAATTAAATCATTCATTCTTCCAAATTTAAATAAAATGCAAATTTATTTAAATTAAATCTCAGTCTCCAAAATAAAATATAATCAAATATTTTATTTATTCTTCTAAAATCTTGCACAAACAATTAAATAAATTTATTTATTTAATTTGCTTTCTTATCTTCCAAATCTTCTAAAAATAAATCTTCCTTGTCATACAAAAGCAAAAGCTGAGTTAACTAATTTAAAGCAACCTTGTTTTTATCAACAAACTCTTAAATTAGAAAAATATATTCTAATTTATGAAATAAAAACTCATCCCCATCAAGAAAGCAGTTAACTTGAACAAAGCATCTTTTTGAATGACACATGTCTTCTTTCTATTCGCGCACGTTCTCTGAAACATTCTCTACCATTGATCTTCTTATTTCTTCTACACCATTGATCTTCTCTCACACAATTCTATAAATACTCCTCTATTGTTCCATTTCATATCAAGAAGCTTTCAAGTAAGATTACTCTGTCGAATCCATAGTGCGCCATTGGCATCCCCACTCTTGGATTTCCCATTATTTATCTCAGATTGTATTAAAGCTCATCTTCAATACAATAAATATCCGAGCCATTTCTCCATTGTCATCTTGAGGAAACAAAGCAAGGAAGCAAGCTTCCTGAGGTCTACATTCATCACCAAAGATCGATCGAGAATAGGTGAGCAATGGAAGCCGTGAGGTAACAAAGCACTGTAAGTTGTTTACTTATTTTTAATCTTTGTTATTTGCATATTCCATTGAAGTTATTGGGTTTATAATTCATTTTAATATTATCCCATTTCCCTAATAACAATACTTACATATACTTAAGTATATCCACAAAGGTTGTCTTCAACTGTACAATCTCTGTGGCCCAACTCCTCTTCATTCTATCCAAAATGGAGATGTGTCCACTTAACAAAAATGTGTATGCTTTTGCCCTCTTCAAATTTGTTGGATCACTGGTCCGGGCCGTACTTAGAGCATCTGTTAAAGCATCATGTAATACTTCTAACTTAGGGAGGATTATTCCCCTAAGTTCACCCATTCTATCCATCAGATTCCTCTTCTCCTTAACTAGTTTCTTTATTTCATTTATGATAACAATTGCTTGACATTCTTGGTTTACCAGAGAGATAGTAAGAGGATCAAAATTCTGAGATAGGTTTGTCAAATTTTCCTCTTGTTCTTTCATCTTCTTCTCAATGTCCTCTGTAACTCTAGGCCAAGATAAACAAAATTTATATATATCTCCTCCATCCTTAAGAGCATTTTCAATGCTCTTTATGCCAATGTCTATCATTGTCAATTAGTCCTTGTACCTCACTAAATCTTTTTCCAAAGAACTCTTCCCGAACCTTAGTTTCTACTGATTTTTCTAAAGATTCAAAGTGTGTACTGATAGAATTAACCATGTTTTTCAAATTACCAGATGGAGAGGCAGATGCATCCTTCTGATATGTGGGCATGATCTTCTCTAGTACTCTGGATGTAATATTCAACAGTTCACTATCCTCCATATGATATTTTAGAAGTTTTTCTTTTACTTTGGCCTGAGCAAAAGATGTTATCTTCATTATCTGAACCGGAGAGAGAGAGAGTCCAGATTCAGTGGCCCTTGAATCAACTCAGGTTCATCCAGCTCCATCATTTCTTTGTCCAAGAAATTATGCATTGTCTTTGCAGTGTCTCTTGCTGGTGATTTAGACTTCTTCCCTTTAGAGGTGTCCAGACTAGCTGGTTTGGATGTGTACTCACCATCCTTTTCTGCTTGTTCTTCTTCCTCTTTTGCCTTATCTTCTTTCTCTTGATTCTCCTTCTCTTCTTTTCTTCCTCTACTTCTCCTGCGTCTAAAAGATTTGTCTTAGCAATAGTGGGATCCAGAGGAGTGACATTATTAGTGTCTTCTGTTAGTGTTTCTTTTTCCTTGTGAACTTCTTCCAGAACTGAAGAGTCTAATGCCTCAGATGGCTCTTCATCAATTTTCTTTAATCCTTCGACATCCTTGTCAGAGAATTCTTCATTGATTTCCTTTAATCCTTCAATATCCATGGTAGAAGGCTCTTCATCTGCTTCCTCTACAATGGGAAGATTAAACCTGTTCAGGGCTTTCTAGAGAATTTCTTTTGTTTCATCAGCTATTTGGTTAGTTTCTCCAAGCATGAGTTTATTCATTCAGGACTTGCTCCGGAAATCATCTTTACTATCCTTAAAAACCATGTTCATTTGTTCTAGAGTGATAGAAGGACATAGCTATATCACTATCTACTCCTGGATCTCCAAGTCTTTTGCCTTTGCATTCTCTTTTCTTAGCTCCAATACTTCTTCTAGGCTCTTAGGAATTAATGAAATTATTTCAATGAGTACTTTGTTATAGATATTCAAATACCTGATAGTTTCCTCCTCATGTATTCTCTTGTCTGTATCATTTTATTCATCATAAAAGTCTGTCATCAGTTGCAGGTTTCCATTCACAGTGATTGCTTTGATGATGTCTTCAATTGAGAGAGTGGGTTTCTCAACAAATTCTTCTATTTTATCTTCCTCATTTCTGCTACTGGATGAATTTTTGGACATTCTTTTCTTCTTCATTTTCCCGACATCCTCATCTGATTCTGTCTCTTCATCATCCTTTTAGCTCACATATGTTCTTGTAGCCTTGGTCTTCATTCTCTTTTCTCCTTTACTGGATGACTTGACTTCCGGTTTGGTGGTCCTTGAGTTTTGAGGAGTGACAGGAGCAGAACTCCTAGAAGATCTTGTCCGAGAGGAGGCTTCCACCAGAATGCTTTCTTTCTTTGCTTCTTCCCTTTCTTTTTCCATTTTCTCTATTTTTTCTCTATTAGAATCTACTACCTCCTTTGTTATGCCAAACTTTTTGGCAAGTTCTTCAACTTCCTTTCTCACTTTTCTCTTGGTCTCAGGCTTCCTTAATTTAACATGTATTTTTATGTTTATCTCATCAAAGGTGCCAAACCTTTCTGCTTCAGTGTCCTTGGGTTGGCTCAGCAAGTGCTGAACATGTACCTCCAATATGTTTTCATCGACCTCATATCCCATGGGCATTACCCACACAGTTCTTGGATCAACTGCCTCCATTAGGCATTGATCTATGTCAACCATGAAGCAAATTGTGTGTTTGTATTTCTCAACTATTGACATTGGTATTCTTTCTCTTGTATGCATCATGCTTTGGAAACTCTTGAAGTAACCCTAGAGAGCTATCTTTTGGGCTTGAGCATCACCAAGTCCATAATGTAATCTCTGATCTGTATAGCAACAAGTTTATCATTTTTCTAGATCCAACCTTTTGATCTAGGTAGCTCATTCATATAGTAGAAGAATAGACACAATATCAGACTGCCATATTTGAAAGAGTTTTTCTTATCTTTCTTGATCTTCTAAAAATTTTCCATTAGTTGATTTAATAGAAGCTCACACAGATCATAATCTGCATTTTCCTTCAACATCTAATATGCAACATAGATTGTTGTACCGAACATAGTATTTTCCCTACTTGAATGGTAAATTTTGTAACCAATTATCATTGATGCAAACTTGACATCCAGATCTATGATGTCATCTATAGTCATTTCTCTCTTGTCATATTTTGACCTGGTGGCTTCACTGTTTGGTTTTTTACAGATTTGAGTGCAGGCAACCCACTAGTTGAATGCAATCCAGTCATAGCCTTGATGGCATCTTTACTTATCTTGAATGGGCTCATTAGCCACATAAAGTTATCATGCATCCTACTCATAACATACCGGACCCATTTGTCTTTTGCAAAGGACGGGAACTATATGTAATGTTCAAAGTGCTTGTCCTCTAGGGTCTTGAATTCATGTTTGAGGTCAAAATTCTCATCTATTAACTATTTGTGATAGATGTCGATCAATTTTGAGTCTCCAAAATCTTCAATGTTTGCATGAATAAAAACCCTAATATCTTCTACATGCAGAACACTGTATGGAATACTGGAAAACGCACCCAAGGGATCAACTTCTAGAGACTTGTAAAGGTGTTTCTTGAATTTTGTTCTTGACCTTTCAGAGATATTAACAACCATCAGAGTAGCCATTCTAATCGACAAAATTTGAAGAGATTTTGCAGAAAGAAATACATTTTTGAGTCTTACAGTTTGTTGCAACTATCGGATCAAAATTCTAATTGATTTCGATCTTCAATTTCTACTTGAATGTTCTACAGGATCTCTTCTCAGAGCTCTTCTTTCTTCTTCATTTTGAATGCAAAGTATGATAAATGACGAATGAAGACCCTTTTATCCTTCCGCAAAACCTAATTTGCCATTGTAATAAATGCACAGCCTTTTAAGTCATCCAGTTACCCTATTTCTTAAGTGAGCTTTTCATGAATCTTTTTGCGGATCTTCAAACTAGTATCTTAGTGAGTTGATAACACATATCTATCTTATAAACTTGCCTCTGGATCTGCAGATCAGAATATTGTATTTGTAGATCATACTGGATCAATTTGTATTGCTCTGTTAACATTGGATCTTTGCCATAACTAGATCTACTCAAGTGGTCATAAACCTTTTGAATCTTCATGCAGACCTCTCACATTCTGACTGAAAGCTCTTTGGAGGATTCTCTAAGAACCCTTTAATCTGCAACATTAGATGTTTACTCAATGTGCTGAATTCAGGCACTTACAACCTAGCTGGGGGAATTTTGATCTTCTTTTGCTACTCCCCTTGAGCCAGAGCTCTCCTTTTAATTTCTGGAAGGGTTACCAACACCAGATTCTGATGTGGACTCATTACCAATGTTTATCACACTCTTCTTTACCCAAGTCTTGCTCATATCCTTCTAAATCTCATCTATATTCATTTTACCTTTGCCTTTGTCTTGTTTCTAATCATGTTTTGCCAAACCTTTTCTATCATAATTTCTGCTTTTGCAGAATCTAGCTATATGACCAGATTTATTGCAATTGTAACACATAAAATTTCCTTGCTTATTTGATTGACATTCTTTTGATCTGCACTGATTAGCCATATGCCCTATTCTATTGCATGTAAAGCATCTACCATTGAAAGAATTGTTCATTTGCATATTTTTGCATTCATGAGATTTGTGACCATACCTTTTGCAACTAAAACATTGACCAGAGAAGGATGAATTGTTCTGATTCAAGAAGAACTTCAAGTTGACCTGAGCTTATCTTGAATTTTTCTTTGTATTCATTTGTAGATTGAAGATCTTGTTTAAGAGTGTCAATCTAGCTCTCAAGTTGTTCTTCATTGTATCTGGCTTCTTCAAGATCAAATTCAAGATGCCTGATTATTCTATCCATTTTGTGGTAGTCCTTTGTTTTCTCCTTGAGGGATTATTTTAGGTTATCTTCATTCTTTATCTTCTCTTCAATTTCTTGGGTGAATTTCATAAGCCTTGATTCCATTTCATGTCTTATCATAATGACTTCTTTTGACAGCTTTTCACATAGCTTAGTTTTCTCATTCAGATCCTAATCAGTATTATTGGCTTCATTCTGATTTGCTAATTTCTGAAGTAGTTCCTTTCTCTTTTTCATAGAATTACTAAGTTTTTCTTTCATCTCATTGATGAAATCATCAGCTTCCTTGAGTCTCTCTCTCAAATTATTGACCTCAGAGTGGGATTGTTCAAGATCATCTAGGGTAGACTAAAGTTGTTCTTTCATACCATATGCTTCCATTGAGATTCCCAAATCTTCCTCAAGATATTAGGCTTGTTCAAAGGAACTTAGCTCTGATACCAATTGTTGAAACAAGGTAGATAACTAAGAGGGGGGTGAATTAATTATCTCAAAATTTCCTTACTTTTAATTTCTTTTCTTATCTCAATATTCAGTGATATATCAAAACATGAAAGAATAAGCAACCATAAGAACAGAACTGAAATTAACACACATAACACAAGGATTTTTACGTGGAAACCCTGTTAAGGGAAAAACCACGGGGTGATTAACCCAAGATTGTATTCTTTGTTAAAAGAATAAAAGAGTACAAAATGGTACTTGCCAATTAGGTCTCACTGCCCGAGCACACTGCTCACAAGAGGTTCACTACCTACAAGAGACTCACAATCTACAAATGCTTATAGATGATACTAAAGTATTTGAATTGATGAAAAACATCCATACATGCAAGAATTCAGTTATGGTTAGGCACTGTATACCGATCTAGCACATTTTATTCTTCTTCTGCTCAATATCACTCTTTTGTCATATTCCAAGTTCAGGTCTCTGTATTCGCACTTCTTTCTACTTTCATTCACTCTTTTTCATCACCAATATACACACACACTCTCACAAGTTTGCATCTGAAGGGTATATATATCCGCTTCAAGGATCTCCAACAATTTCCTAGTTGGCAGCAAGAACACTTAGGATATTTGCAAGTTACTTTTCTGTCGGCTAAATCCATACTTGATTAATGATGCACATCAAAAACTTAGGCATACAAATCATTAATCATGTCAGCCAATAATGTACAATGTCACAAATTACTTGATCAACACATTTTACACATTTGGATTGAAGTCTGATACTCTGTCAGTCAGTTCTTCCTCTGTTTGCTCTATCTGACTGGAACCCAACACTTAGATGCTCATATCTTTTGCATGCTTTGTCACCTGAGACTAAAGCTCTGGAATACAATAGTTATGATGCCCTTCTTGACTTATCCAAATCCACAACTCACTGAGTTACACCATCTGAGATATCCTGACCTGATTGTCAAATCATGTTGCATACTCTGTTCTTGTCTACTAGACCAAGACAATCTTCAATTTGACTTTTGGTATACGCATATTATGTACTGCGGATGTGTGAGATAGACTTTGTTGCCATCAATGACAATAATTATGAAGCCAAACAGTGTCTCTTGCCAACAAGGGAGTTGGGTGGTTTGAACCCCTAGTGGGGAGGAATGATCCAGGTGCATACAGAAGAACTAAAAATTTTGCAGTCTTAGAACCTGATAGAATCAGCATCATTGTAAAGAGGTCACTGACACGATCCTGACACAACTTAAATGGGCTAAAAAGGAGTTCATATGCAGAAGTTATGTGCAATCAAAGGTTTTGTCAAATAGGCAAATTAGGCGTTCCAAAAGGTGAAAAATTGATTGTCTCAAATCCAAGCAAAAATGATGCCAAGTCAAAGAACTCGACGCCACTCATTTTGCCTCGTTTGAAGCTCATACGAGCAAGATATGGCTGGTCAAAGTTAAGGGTTGACCATGCTGACTAGACAATATAATGATGATGTTAACATGCTTAAATGGCAGACACAGTGGTAGTTGTTGTCGTGGTAGGTCTAGAGGTTGACACATGGCATATGGTGGCATCTAAGTTAGTAGCTGATGTGGAATGTTTGATGATGTGGACCAATCTAGCATGACATGTGTCACTGACAGATGAATGAGGTAATGCCACGTGGCCCAATGATTGGGTGCCATGTGGCACATGTGACAGTTTGATTGTTAAAAGATTGGTTTCTAGGGATCGAACCCTTGACCTCCTGCTTGCTATTTTCACTCTCTACCAATATACCAAGCGGCTTTTATTGCTACATATACAGGCCTCCTTTCTATTTAAAGAATGACAATATAAATGAATCCCTATAAAAGGGGGTTGGGTGGTTTGAACTTGAAGTGGGGAGGAATGATCCAGGTGGATCCAGAAGACCAAAAAATTTTGCAGTCTAAGAACATGACGGAATCAACATCATTGGAAAGAGGTTGTTGACACGATCATAATGCAACTTGAACAGGCTCAAAAGGAGTTCATATGCAGAAGTTATGTACAGTCAAAGGTTTGGTCAAACAGGTGAATCAGCCGTTCAAAAAGGTGAAAAATTGATTGTCTAAAATCCAAAAAAAAATGATGCCAAGTCAAAGAGCTCATTGTCACGATTTTGACGTCACTCATTAAACCTCAATTGGAGCTCATACGAACAAGATATGGTTAGTCAAAGTTGAGGGTTGACCATGCTGACTAGACAATACAATGATGACATCAGCATGCTGACATGGCAGACACAGTGACAGTTGTTGACATGGTAGGTCCAAAATTTGACGCGTGGTAGATGGCGACATCTGAGTCAACAGATGATGTAGTAGGTCTGAAGATGTGGACCAATCAAGCATGACACATGTCACTGATGGAAGAATGAGGTAATGTCACGTGGCCTAATGATTGGGTGCCACGTGGTACATGTAGTGGTTTGATTGTTAAAAGGTTGGTTTGTCGGGGTTGAACCCCTAACCTCTTGCTTGCTATTTTCACTCTCCACCAATATACCAAGCAACTTTCTTTACTACATATATGGGGCTCCTTTCTTTTTAAAGAATGATAATAGAAAGGAATCCCCATAAAAGGGGGTCAAGTAGTTTGAACCCCCAGTGGGGAATAATGATCCAGATGGATACAAAAGAACTAAATATTTTACAGTCTCAATACCTGGCAAAATCAGCATCATTGGAAAGAGGTCATTGAATGATCCTGACGCAACTTGAATGGGCTCAAAAGGAGTTTGTATGCAAAAGTTATGTCCAGTCAAAGGTTCAGTCAAACAGGCGAATTAGGCATTCAAAAAGGTGAAGATTTGATTGTCTCAAATTTGAGCAAAAATGATGCCAAGTCGAAGAGCTCCTCACCACGATTTTGACACCACTCATTTCACCTCGATCGGAGCTCGTATGAGAAATATATGGCAGGTCAAAGTTGAGGGTTGACCATGTCGACTAGATAGTACAATGATTATATCAACATGTTGACATGGCAGACACATTGGCAGTTGTTGACGTGGTAGATCTAGAGGTTAACACGTGGTAGACGATGACATCTGTGTTAGCAGATGATGTTGTAGGTCTGAAGATGTGGACTAATCCAACATGACACGTGTCATTGATGGATGAATGAGGTAATGCCATGTGGCCTAATGATTGGGTGCCACGTGGCACATGTTATGGTTTGATTGTTAAAATGTTGGTTTGTGGGGTCGAACCTTGCTATTTTCACTCTCCACCAATATAGCAAGCGGCTTTCTTTGCTACATATATGGGCTTCCTTTCTATTTAAAGAATGATAATAGAAATGAATCCCTGTAAAAGGGGGTCAGGTGGTTTGAACCCCCAATGGGAAGGAATGATCTAAATGGATCCAAAAGACCTAAAAAAATTTTTGTCTCAGAATCTGATAGAACAAGCGTCATTGGAAAGAGGTCGTTGGCACGATCCTGACGCAACTTGAATAGGCTCAAAAGGAGTTCGTATGCAGAAGTTATGTGCAGTCAAAGGTTCCATCAAACAAGCGAATCATGCATTCAAAAAGGTAAAAATTTATTGTCTCAAATCCAAGCAAAAATGATGCCAAGTTGAAGAGCTCGTCGCCATGATTCCAGCGCTACTCATTTTGCCTTGATTAGAGCTTGTACTACCAAAATATGGCCAATCAAAGTTGAGGGTTGACCATGCTAACTAGACAATACAATGATAGCGTCATCATCCTGACATCGCAAACACAGTGGTAATTGTTGGCCTGGTAGGACCAGATGTTGACACATGGTAGAAGGCAGCAGCTGACTCAAGAGATGACGTGGCAGGTCTGAAGATGTGGACCAATCTAGTGTGACACGTGTCATTGATGGACAAATGAGCGAATGCCACATGGCCCAATGATTGGGTGCCATGTGGCACATGTGATGATTCACTTGTTAAAAGGTTTGTTTGTGGGGGTCAAACCCCTGATCTCCTACTTCCTATTTTCACTTTCCACCAAGTGGGGAGGAATGATCCAGGTGGATCCAGAACACCTAAAATCTTGCAGTCTCAGAACGTGATGGAATTAGCATCATTGGAAAGAGGTCACTGACACGATCCTAACACAACTTGACTTGGCTCAAAAGGAGTTCGTATGCAGAAGTTATGTGTAGTCAAAGGTTTGGTCAAATAGGCGAATCAAGCGTTTGAAAAGGTGAAAAATTGATTGTCTCAAATCTAACCAAAAATGATGCCAAGTCAAAGAGCTCATCGCCATGATTTTGACGCTACTCGTTTCGCCTTGATCAGAGCTCGTACAAGCAAGATACGGCTGGTCAAAGTTGACGGTTAACCATGTTGACTGGATAGTACAATGATAACGTCAGCATGTTGACATGGTAGACATAGTGGCAGTTGTTGACATGGCAGATTTAGAGTTTGACATATGGCAGATGGTGATATTTGAGTCAGCAAATGACGTGGCAGGTCTGAAGATGTGGTAGTTTGATTGTTAAATGATTGGTTTGTCAGGGTCGAACCCCTGACCTCCTGCTTGCTATTTTCACTCTCCAGCAAAATACCAAGCAGCTTTCTTCACTACGTATACGGGCCTCCTTTCTATTTAAAGAATGATAATAGAAACGAATCCCTATAAAAGGGGGTCGGGTGGTTTGAACCCCAAGTGGGGAGGAATGATCTAGGTGGATCCAGAAGACCAAAATTTTTTGCAATCTAAGAACATGACAGAATCAACATCATTGGAAAGAGGTTCCTCACATGATCCTAACACAACTTGAGCGGGCTCAAAAGGAGTTCGTATGCAGAATTTATGTGCAGTCAAAGGTTTTGTCAAACAGGCGAATCGGGCGTTCAAAAAGGTGAAAAATTGATTGTCTCAAATCCAAGCAAAAATGTTACCAAGTCGAAGAACTCTTCATCATGGTCAAACTTGAAAGTTAACCATGCTGACTAGATAGTACAATGATGACGTCAGCATGTTGACATGGAAGACACATTAGTAGTTGTTGACGTGGTAGGTCTAGAGTTTAACACATGGCAGATGGTGGCATCTGAGTCAACAGATGATGTGGCAGGTCTAAAGATGTGGACCAATCCAGCATGACACGTGTCACTGACAGAAGAATGAGCTAATGTCACGTGGCCCAATGATTGGGTTCCACGTGGCACATGTGGCGGTTTGATTGTTAAAAGGTTGGTTTATGGGGGTCGAACCGCCGACCTCCTGCTTACTATTTTTACTCTCCACCAATATACCAAGTGGCTTTCTTTGCTACATATACGGGCCTCCTTTCTATTTAAAGAATGATAATAGAATAGAATCCCTATAATAGGGGGTCGAGTGGTTTGAACCCCCAGTGGGGAAAATGATCCATATAGATAAAGAAGAACTAAAAAATTTGCAATCTCAAAACCTGACGTAATTAATATCATTGGAAAGAGGTCCATGACACGATCCTGACAGAACTTGAATGGGCTCAAAAGGAGTTCATATGCAAAAGTTATGTACAGTCAAAGGTTCGGTCAAACAGGTGAATCAGGCATTCAAAAATGTGAAAATTTGATTGTGTTAAATCCAAGCAAAAATGATGCCAAGTCGAAGAGCTCATCGTCGCAATTTTGACGTCGTTTGTTTCACCTTGATCGAATCTTGTATAAGCAAGATATGGTCGGTCAAAGTTGAGGGTTGACCATGTCGACTATAGAGTATAGTGATAACATCAACTTGCTGACATGGTAGACACAGTGGCAGTTCTTGACGTGGTAGGTTGAGAGGTTGACACGTGGTAGATGGCGGTATCTGTGTCAGTAGATGATGTAGCAGGTTTGAAGATATGGACCAATCTAGTGTGACACGTGTCACTGACGGACGAATGAGGTAATGCCATGTGCCCTAATGATTGGGTGCCACGTGGCACATGTGGCGGTTTGATTGTTAAAAGGTTAGTTTGTGGGGTCAAACATTATTTTTTTCACCCTCCACCAATATACCAAACGGCTTTGTTTGATATATATATGAGCTTCCTTTCTATTTAAAAAATGATAATAAAAACCAATCCCTATAAAAGGGGGTCGGGTGGTTTGAACCCACATTGGGAAGCAATGATCTAAATGGATCTATAAGACCAAAATTTTTTGCAGTCTCAGAACCTGAAGGAATCATTGTCATTGGAAACAAGTCGCTAGCATGATCCTGACGCAACTTGAATGAGCTCAAAAGGAGTTCGTATGCAAAATTTATGTGCAGTCAAAGGTTTGGTTAGATAGGCGAATCATGCGTTCAAAAAGATGAAAAAATTATTGTCTCAAATCCAAGTAAAAATGATGTCAAGTCAAAGAGCTCGTCACCATGATTCTAATGCCACTCGTTTCGCCTTGATTGAAGCTCATACGAACAAGTTATGGTCAGTCAAAGTTGAGGGTTGACCATGCTGACTAGACAATACAATGATGACATCATCATGCTGACATGGCAGACATAGTGGCAGTTGTTGGCATGGCAGGTCTAGATGTTGACACATGGCAGATGGCAGCATCTAACTCAACAGATGATGTGGCAAGTCTAAAGATGTGGACCAATCCAGTATGACACGTGTCACTGAAGGACGAATGAGCGAATGCCACATGGCCCAATGATTGGGTGCCATGTGGCACATGTAGCGATTTGCTTGTTAAAAGGTTACTTTGTGGGGCTCAAACCCCTAACTTTCTACTTCCTATTTTCACTTTCCACCAATATACCAAGTGGCTTTCATTGCTACATATACGAGCCTCCTTTCTATTTAAAGAATGATAATAGAAACAAATCCCTATAAAATGGGGTCGGGTGGTTTGAACCCCCAATGGGGAGGAATGATCTAGGTGGATCCAGGAGACCTAAAATTTTTAAAGTCTCAGAACCTGACAGAATCAGCATCATTGGAATGAGGTCGCTAACACGATCCTAATGCAAATTGAATGGGCTCAAAAGGAGTTTGTATGCAAAAGTTATGTGCAGTCAAAGGTTTGGTCAAATAGGTGAATCAGGCATTCAAAAAGGTTAAAAATTGATTATCTCAAATCCAAGCAAAAATGATGTCAAGTTGAAGAGCTCGTCACCACTATTCTAACACCGCTCATTCACCTCGATTAGAGAACGTACGACCAAGATATGGACAGTCAAAGTTAAGGGTTGACTATGCTGACTAGATAGTACAATGATGACATCAGCATGCTGACATGGCAGATAAAGAGGTAGTTGTTGACGTGGTAGATCCAGAGTTTGACACGTGGTAGATGGCGGCATCTGAGTCAGTAGATAACGTGGCAGGTCTAAAGATGTGGACCAATCCAACGTGACATGTGTCACTGACGGACGAATGAGGTAATTCCACATGGCCCAATCAGCATGACAGAATCAGCATTAGCATCATTTGAAAGAGGTTACTGACATGATCGTAACACAACTTGAATAGGCTCAAAAGGAGTTTGTATGCAGAAGTTATGTGCAGGTAAAGGCTCAGTCAAATAGGCGAATCAGCCAATCAAAAAGGTGAAAAATTGATTGTCTCAAATCCAAGCAAAAATAATGGCAAGTCAGCAGATCACGTGGCAGGTTTGAACATGTGGACCAATCCAGCATGACACGTGTCACTAACGGACGAATGAGGTAACACCATGTGGCCTAATGATTGGGTGCCACCTGGCACATGTGGCGGTTGATTGTTAAAAGGTTGGTTTGTGGGGTCGAACCTTGCTATTTTCACTCTCCACCAATATACCAAGCGACTTTCTTTGCTACATATATGGGCTTCCTTTCTATATAAAGAATCATAATAGAAATGAATCCCTATAAAAGGGGGTTGGGTGGTTTGAACCCCCAATGGGAAAGAATGATCTAAATGGATCCAGAAGACCTTAAAGTTTTGCAGCCTCAGAACCTGACGAAATCAGTGTCATTGGAAAGAGGTCGCTGGCACGATCTTGACGCAACTTGAATGGGCTCAAAAGGAGTTCGTATGCATAAATTATGTGCAGTCAAAGGTTCAGTCAAATAGGGGAATCATGGGTTCAAAAAGGTGAAATTTTTTTCTCCCAAATCCAAGCAATAATGATGCCAAGTTGAACAGCTCGTCACTACAATTATGATGTTGCTCATTTCGCCTCAATCAGAGCTTGTACGAGCAAGATATGGTTGGTCAAAGTTGAGGGTTGACCATGCCGACTAGACAGTACAATGATGATGTCATCATTCTAACATGGCAAACACAGTGGCAGTTGTTGACATGGCAGGTCCAGAGTTTGACACAGGGCAGATGGTAGCATCTAACTCAAGAGATGATGTGGCAGGTCTGAAGATGTGGACCAATCTAGCGTGACATGTGTCACCGACGGACGAATGAGTGAATGCCACGTGCCCAATGATTGGGTGTCATGTGGCACATGTGGCAGTTTGATTGTGAAAAGGTTGGTTTGTGGGGGTCAAACCCCTGACCTCCTTCTTACTTTTTTAACACTCCACCAATATACCAAGCGGCTTTCATTGCTACATATACGGGCCTCCTTTCTATTTAATGAATGATAATAGAAACAAATCCATATAAAAGGGAGTCGAGTGGTTTGAACCCACAGTGGGGAGGAATGATCCAGGTGGATATAGAAGACCTAAAAATCTTTAGGCCTCAGAACTTGATGGAATCATCATCATTGGAAATAGGTCACTGACACGATCCTGACACAAGTTGAGCAGGCTCAAAAGGAGTTCATATGCAGAAGTTATATGCAGTCAAAGGTTTAGTCAAACATGCAAATCATGCATTAAAAAAGGTGAAAAATTGAATGTCTCAAATCCAAAGAAAAAATGATGCCAAGTCGAAGAGCTCATCGCCATGATTCTAATGCTGTTTATTTCACCTTGATCACAGCTCATACGAGCAAGATATGGCCAATCAAAGTTGAGGTTTGACCATGCTGACTAGATAGTACAATGATGATGTCAGCATGCTGACATGGTAGATAAAGTGGCAGTTGTTGATGTGGTAGGTCCAGAGTTTGACACGTGGTAGATGGTGGTATCTAAGTCAGTAGATAATGTGGCAGGTCTAAAGATGTGGACCGATCCAACGTGACACATGTCATTGACGGACAAATGAGGTAATTCCACATGGCCCAATGATTGGGTGCCATGTGGCACATGTGGCGGTTTGATTGTTAGAAGGATGGTTTGTGGGGGTCAAACTCTTGACCTCCTGCTTGCTTTTTTAACTCACCACCAATATACCAAGCGGCTTTCTTTTCTACATATACGAGCCTCCTTTGTATTTAGTGAATGATAGTAGAAACAAATGCCTATAAAATGGGGTCAGGTGGTTTGAACCCCCAGGGGGAGGAATGATTGAGGTGGATACAGTAGAACTAAAAATTTTGCAGTCTTAGAACCTGATGGAATCAATATCAATGGAAAGAGGTCGCTGACACGATCCTGATGCAACCTTAACGGGCTCAAAAGGAGTTCGTATACAGAAATTATGTGCAGTCAAAGGTTCATTCAAACAGGCGAATCAGGCGTTCAAAAAGATGAAAATTGATTGTCTCAAATCCAAGCAAAAATGAGGGTTGACCATGCTGTCTAGACAGTACAATGACGACATTAGCATGTTGACATGGCAGACATAGTGGTAGTTGTTGATGTGGTAGGTCCATAGGTTGACACATGGTAGATGGTGGCATCTGAGTTAGCAGATGATGTGACAAGTCTGATGATGTGGACCAATCCAGCGTGACACATGTGACTGATGGATGAATGAGATAATGCCACGTGGCCCAATGATTGGGTGCCATGTGGCACATGTGATGGTTTGATTGTTAAAAGCTTGGTTTGTGGCGGTTGAACCCCTAACCTCCTGCTTGCTATTTTCACTCTCCACCAATATACCAAGCGGCTTTCTTTGCTATATGTACGGGCCTCCTTTCTATTTAAAGAATGATAATAGAAATGAATCCCTATGAAAGGGGGTCAGATGGTTTGAACCCCAAGTGGGGAGGAATGATCTAGGTGGATCTAGAAGACCAAAAAATTTGTAGTCTGAGAACATGACATAATCACCATCATTGGAAAGACGTTGCTGACACAATCCTAACGCAACTTGAACAGGCTCAAAAGGAGTTTGTATGTAGAAGTTATGTGCATTTAAATGTTTGGTCAAATAGGTGAATCACGCATTCACGAAGGTGAAAAATTGATTGTCTCAAATTCAATAAAAAATGATGCCAAGTCAAAGAGCTCATCGTCATGATTTCGACGCTGCTCATTTTGCCTCGATCGGAGCTCATACGAGCAAGATATCACCGGTCACAGTTGAGGGTTGACTATGTCGACTAGACAGTACAATGATGACGTCAGCATGTTGACAAAACAGACACAGTGGCAATTGTTGACGTGGCAGGTCCAGATTTTGACACGTGGTAGATGGCAGCGTCTGAGTCAGTAGATGATGTGGCACATCTAAAGATGTGCACCAATCCAACGTGACACGTGTCATTGACAAAAGAATGAGGTAATGCCACATGGCCCAATGATTGGGTGCCATGTGGTGGTTTGATTGTTAAAAGGTTGGTTTGTGGGGTCAAACCTTGCTATTTTCACTCTCCACCAATATACCAAGTGGCTTTCTTTGCTACATATACGGGCTTCCTTTCTATTTAAACAATGATAATAGAAATGAATCCCTATAAAAGGGAGTCGGGTGGATTGAACCCCCAATGGGAAGGATTGATCTAAATGGATCCAGAAGACCTAAAAATTTTGTAGTCTCAGAACCTGATGGAATCAACGTCATTGGAAAGAGGTCATTGACACGATCCTAACGCAGCTTGAACGGACTCAAAAGGAGTTCGTATGCAGAAGTTAGGTGCAGTCAAATGTTCTGTCAAACAAGTGAATCAGACATTTGAAAAGGTAAAAAATTGATTGTCTCAAATCCAAGTAAAAATGATGCCAAGTTGAAGAGCTCGTCGCCACAATTTTGACGCTGCTCATTTCACCTCGATCAGAGTTCGTACGAGTAAGATATGGCTAGTCAAAGTTAAGGGTTGACCATGCCAACTAGATATTACAATAATGATGTCAGCATGCTGACATGGTAGACACAGTGGTAGTTCTTGACGTGGCAGATCCAGAGTTTGACACGTAGCCAATGGTGGCATCTGAGTTAGCAGATAATGTGGTAGGTTTGAAGATGTGGACCAATCCAACGTGACACGTGTCACGTTAAGACGAATGAGGTAATGCCACATGTCCCAATCATTGGGTACCATGTGGTACATGTGGTGGTTTGATTGTTAAAAGGTTGGTTTGTGTGGGTCAAACCCTTGACTTCCTGCTTGTTTTTTTCACTCTCCACCATTATAACAAGTGGCTTTCTTTGCTACATATACATGCCTCCTTTCTATTTAATGAATGATAATAGAAACGACTCCCTATAAAAGGGGGTCGGGTGGTTTAAACCCCCAATGGGGAGGAATGATCCAGGAGGATATAGAAGAACTAAAAATTTTACAGTCTTAGAACTTGACAGAATTAGCATCATTAGAAAGAGGTCGCTGACACCATCTTGAAGCAACTTGAATGGGCTCAAAATATATTTTTATGCAGAAGTTATGTGCAGTCAAAGATTTTGTCAAACAAGCGAATCAGGTGTTGGAAAAGGTGAAAAATTGATTGTCTCAAATCCAAGTAAAAATGATGCCAAGTCGAAGAGCTCATCACAATTATTCTGACGCCGCTCATTTCACCTCGAGCGAAGCTCATATGAGCAAGATATGGACGGTAAAATTTGAGGGTTGACCATGCTGACTAGACAATACAATGATGACGTCAACATGCTGACATGGCAGACACAGGGTAGCTGTTGACGTGGCAAGTCTAGAAGTTGACACATGGTAGATGGTGGCATCTGAGTCAGCAGATGACTTGGTAGGTCTGATGATGTGGACCAATCCTGTGAGGACTACCCTTTTTACTTCTGTTCTTGTGACTATTTACATTACTGTTATTGATACTTTTTTTTATATGAGTGGGATAGTAGTTCCCGGATTTGTCAAACTATTAAACTTTATTTTGATTACGGAAAAACTAATTGGGTGATGTTTGGATAAGTTACATTTCAGAAAAGTAATTAGGTGATGATGGAAAATTGTAATATGATTTCATTTATGCTATTTAGAACTATGTCATGATTATGTATGTTTTTAAGTTGCTTCGGCTATGATGATTATATGTGAAACTAATCTTGCAATTTAGTGTGCAGGAATTTACTAATCAAACCACAGATTTCGGAGATCATTCCGCACCTTGTTATTGTTATTCCCTGTTAAGCCGATCTGGTTCCACGAGGAACCAAGATCACTCTGTGTTTGATGTGGTGTTGTAATGTGGTCTTTCATAAGGTCGAATGGGTTGGTCTACCCTCTTGTAACACTGACTTATGATTTGTGTTGTAAAAAGATTGAATTTGAATTTCTTTTCTTTTATTTAAATCTTGGAGGCCTTTTCTTGTGCTTTACCTTGACCATGGTTGTCTAGAATGGGTTAAAGTTGACCCTGGGTTATACCCCATGGGTCCAGGGCCCCATTTGGCATGGGTAACCCTTGGGTAACCTCCATCAAGTCATCTTAACTTCCCCCTGAAGTTAAGTGGCGAAAATTGGAGGTATGGGGGGGACATGATGGGTTGTACCAACACCCAACCCATCCCTCTTCAATCCCCAAGGTAAGAGATGACTTCAAACCCATCCATTATAGAGGGATTGACTTGAAGTCACCCTCACCATTAGTGAGATTCCCCATGTGTTGTGGGGTCATCCATGTTGAAGGAAGGGAGAAGAGGCATGGGTCACCTGTCTTTTCCTCCTTTAACTCCTTTTATTTCTCCCATGCGTAAGAGAAATGACATGAGGAGAGGGATAAGGAGTACTCTAGGGATGGGTGAGTGACATAAGCCAACACTCATCCCTTGGGACATAATAGTGGTTTTGGGAAGGGTGAGGAGGTGACAAGTGTCACCTCCCCATTCCTCTAAACTAGAGGGTTTTGGGTTATTTGAATTCCATTTTGGGAAGGGAAGGGAGTGAGTTGAATTTTGGAAAGAGTTTTATTTTTATTGCCAAAATAAGAAAGTTAGCTTTTGGGGAGAGGGAAAGGAAGAGGGAGTTGGTGGCTAAGGTTGGAGAAGATCTCAGTGGAGCTCTACATCAGTTTCATTCCTGAAGGGCTTTGTAAGGTTGGTTTGGTTTTACCTTTCTTTCATATATCTGAATGTTGTATGAAAAGTGTGTGAAAGATGTTTATTTTTTTGTGTTTTAGATTTTGTTTCTGTGGGATCTGTTGTCGGGTTGTTGACAGAGCTTCTCCCACTTGGGAGAAATGCTCATCAAGTTTGGGGTAGGGGAGGAGTGATCCTCCTCGGGTGCATACCTGGTTTCTTCTTTTGGGATGTTGAAAGCCTTATGGGCTTGTATTTGTGACCGGTTCTTTGACTTGAGAGTCAAATACAGATTTCTTGGAAAATTTTGTGATCAAACTTGGTTTGAGGCCAAGAGAAATTGTGTTGGTTATAATATCTGAAAGGGTGACACTCTGGAGTCGAGTGTGTCCACTCCCCTGCCCCTTGTAAAGCTCACTGTTGTTGATTTTCGTGTTGTGTAATTTACCCATGGGTGTTTGTGTGCTTTGGGTTTGTTGTTGTTCCCTGTTGTGAAGTGGATTGCTTGAGTTACCCAGGTGTGAGTATGGTCTCCCTAACTCGGGGGTGACCCTTTTGCGGGTCTACAGAAGGGAGGAGAGCTAGATGAGTGGTGTTTTCTTCTTTGTTTGTCTTTGATACACAGGTTTCCTCTTGAAGCTTATGGTTGGAATTGGAGGAGTGATGTATTTAGGGAGAAAGAACTTCATCCTTGCTATAAGAAGAGTTGGTTCATTGAACTACATCCTGTTTAAGTTCATTATGGAGGGATTCTCTTCCTCTGAAGTTGTATAATTTATTGTTTGGGGAAAGAGAGAAATTCTTCCCTTCAGTGGTGTTTGTTAGTTATGAGTTTTGATAGTTTTATATATTTGGAGTAACTGTTGTTAAGTAATGAAATTGTATGTTGACCTTGACAAATGTGTTAAAAGTTTAACTATAGTATTGTTTGGAGGTGGTTGGAGGAAACAATGTATTTTGTTAATGTTTATATATGGTAATTTGATTCAGTTATGAGCCAATGTGATATTAATTATTCTTTCCATTTTCAGTTTAAACTAATATGCGTTAAGTTGAAAATGAGCAAGTTAGAAATTAAGAGAAGAAAAGCAAGAGAAAAATCAATTTTAACAGTATGTGTATGAAGTCTAATTCTTGAATTTACATTGATACATATCTTAGTAAAATTGTAATTGGCAGATTAAGAGATTCATTCTCCGTAATTATATTTGCAATTTGTAATGAACTAGAATTGTTAAATAGAAAAATAATTCAATCTCTGCATTTAAGAACTTCAATTCTTAACGAAACGGTAATTGTAAATCGCATTTGAAAGAATTATTGTTTGTTCTCTGCATTTGAAATGTTTAATTCTTATATGAGAATGTGATTGTAAGAGAAATTAGATTTCTTTGTTTTAATTTCTCTGTAATTTAAAGTTACCTGTGAAAGAAAATTATTAATATGTTAGTTAAAAAGAGTTATATTTAATAGCCTCACTTATTTAATTCTCTGTATTTCTTTTAAATTTCTCTGTAAATAAAAAAAAATTATGTCTGAAAGTTGTGGGATAAATCAATATATATATATATATGAATTTATCAAAATGTGATTTGAAGAGTTAATAATATAAAGGAATTTTCTTAAGAGAAAATAGTAATAAAAATACAATGAATCGCTGTTGGGATGCTGTGTATTACACAGCACATAATATAAATAAAGTGATGTGGTGGTGGGAAGGGTTTGAACCTTCCCACCACCCCCGTCGGCGCATATTGGGTGTGGGGAGGGGCGGAGCCCCCACCCACACCCCACATAGTGGGATGTGGGTGGGGGCTCCGCCCCTCCCCACACCCCCCCGTAAGATAAAACACAGTCCGCGGCCGTGTGACCGCGGACTCCCCACAACACAGCACCCTCGCTATAATATAACCCGCGGCCACCGCCATTCGCGGTACTCCCCACTCCCCATGGCAGTGCCTCCACCCCGCGGACAACATCCTCCCACCAATCTGCTGCTCCGTCTCTGCCTTTCACGGCTCGGTGCCACCACAAAACCACCCCTCTGCCTCTGTCACTAAGGCCTATCCCATATCTACCCACTCCACTGCCATTGCGGCCACCTCCACCTCTGTTCCTATGCCACAGCCGCCACAACCTTCCTCCACTGCAACCCTTGCCATGGCCACGCCGCTGCCATCTTCATCCCTCTGCCCTTCACAAAAGGAAACAAAAAAAAAAGGGGGTTAGGGCTTGCTATTTGGAAAATGATTTAACCAAATAAAATAAGAAATGTTTCCATGGTTTGGCTTTTATTTTATAAAGAGGAGAGCCTCTTATATGCAATAACAATGGTATATAATTGTAATAATAACATTAGTAATAATCGCTATATAAATTAATAAAATAATCTAACAATAGTAATTAATAATAATAATAGTCTTAATATTACCCAGATAAATATATATGTATATAGATACATACATCAATTAATTAGGTGATATAAGTCACCAGAGAGGCCGTTTTCTCTTTACAACAATAAGAGAAAATAAAAGTATAATGTAAAGAGAGCATAAAGGAATATACGATAATACTCCGGGAAGAGTTTCTCGAAAGTTTCATCTATCAACAAAATTTAATAACCAGGACAATGAAGAGGAAAATTACGCGTCACCTTGTTTAAAAGATCACTAGAAATAAACTTAAGAAGCCATCACAAACATTCCATGTGAGGCCATTTTAATCTCAACTGTAGTTAGTAAGCGCCCAATGGAGAAAACATGAAAGAGAATTAGAAGAAGAAAAACTAACATTGGAAAACACAGAGGAGAAAATGCGCGGCATTTTCCACCTGGGATAAGAGAACTAAGTAGATGGACCCTTCTACTAAATTTGCTTAGGAACAAGTTTAATTAATACAAACGTAACGGTGAATCCTAGATCAGAGAAAAACAAGAGACCGAGTCCAGCGAAGTAGTAAACCAACCTATGTGATCTGGACAAACCGGAAGTTAGGAATAAAGTTAAAAGTAGATACAGTGATAACTCTGATTGATGTAGAATATGAAGAAAGGACAGGATAAACATAAAGAAAACATAGAAACCAAAAGAGAGACCGAATTATAAACAAACCAAAACTTCAACGAAATAGTTAAGGTGAGTGCGATAGAAATACAATCAAAATTAAGATCCAGAGAAACGGAAGAGAGGGAAAACGAACTGTCTTGTTGATAATGCTAAGTTCGAAGTAGGAGTATATTTCAGGAAATGAGAAAGAAGGCAGACAAATGTGCTTTGCTGAAAAATAACCCCATAGGGAGATCTCGAGTTAGTTTAGTAGGAACAAGGCATCATGGGAAGTTGTTAATCTATCAGGGAACCCCGTAAGTAGTATAGTATTGAGTAATTCCCACTTATGCCGTAAGGCGTTATGCTGTTGAAATCTGCCGAGAATTAGGGTTAGGGACCTCGAAAATATAAACCTTGTAGCGATGTTAACTGCGTCAAGGAGACCCCCTTGTTGGTCTGCTTGCGTCTGGTTGCATGCAATTGTACTTGTACCTCGCCGACAACTGTAGTGTTTTTGCCTTGAGCATACACCACCGAGCATGCTTACGCATGCAAGGGGGTTCCTAGGGATGCATGAGAAAATTTTTGATAGTTCGTGTCATAACCACATGACAGATGTGGCTATGACATGTGTGACGCGTGTTGTGACCACATGGAAAATGTGGGCATGACAAATCCAATGTGACATGTGTCACTGACGGATGAACGACGTAATGACTATAAAAGGGGGTCAGGTGGTTTGAACCCCAAGTGGGGAGGAATGATCCAAGTGGATCTGGAAGACAAAAAAATTTTGCAGTCTGCAAACATGACAGAATCAGTATCATTGAAAAGAGGTTGCTGATACGTTCCTAACGCAACATGAATAGGCTCAAAAGGAGTTCATATGCAGAAGTTATGTACAGTCAAAGATTCAGTCAAACAGGCGAATTAGGTGTTCAAAAAGGTGAAAAATTGATTGTTTCAATTCTAAGCAAAAATGATACCAAGTCGAAGAGCTTGTCGTCACAATTTCAACGAGCAAGATATGGCCGGTCCAAGTTGAGGGTTTACCATGCTAATTAGATAGTACAATGATGACGTCGACATGCTGACATGGTAGACACAGTGGCAGTTGTTGACGTGGCAGGTGCAGAGGTTGACATGTGGCAAATGGTGGCATCTAAGTCAGCAGATGATGTGGCAGGTTTGAAGATGTGGACCAATCCAACATGACACATGTCACTGACAAAAGAATGAGGTATTGCCACCTGGCCCAATGATTAGGTGCCACGTGGCACATGTGGCAATTTGATTGTTAAAAGGTTGGTTTTTGGGGGTCGAACCCCTGACCTCCTATTTTCTATTTTCACTCTCCACCAATATACCAAGCAGCTTTCTTTGCTACATATACAGGCCTCCTTTCTATTTAATGAATGATAATAGAAATGAATCCCTATAAAAGGGGGTCGAGTGGTTCGAAACCCCAATGGGGAGGAATGATCTAGGTGGATACAAAAGAACTAAAACTTTTGCAGTCTTAGAACCTAACAGAATCAACATCATTGGAAAGGGGTCGCTGACACGATGCTGATGCAACTTGAATAGGCTCAAAAGGAGTTTATATGGAGAAGTTATGTGCAGTCAAAGGTTCAGTCAAATAGGTGAATCAGACGTTTTAAAAGGTGAAAAAATGATTGTCTCAAATCTAAGCAAAAAAAATGCCAAGTCAAAGAGCTCATCACCACGATTTCGATGCTACCTGTTTTGCCTTAATCGGAGCTTGTACGATCAAGATATGGCTGGTCAAAGTTGAGGGTTGACCATGCTGACTAGACAATACAATGATGACATCAGCATGCTGAACTGACAGACACAGTGGCAGTAGTTGACATGGTAGGTCTAGAGGTTGACACATGGCAGATGGCGACATCTGAGTTAGCAGATGATGTGGTAGGTCTGAAGTTGTGGACCAATCCAGCGTGACATGTGTCATTGATGGACAAATGAGGTAATGCCACATGGCCCAATAATTGGGTGCCACGTGGCACATGTGGCTGTTTGATTGTTAAAAGGTTGGTTTGTGGGGGTCGAACCCCTGACCTCCTACTTGCTTTTTTTCACTCTCCACCAATATACCAAGCAGATTTCTTTGCTACATATACGGGCCTCCTTTCTATTTAATGAATTATAATAGAAATGAATCCCTATAAAATGGGGTCCGGTGGCTTGAGCCCCTAGTGGAGAGGAATGATCCAGGTGGATACAGAAGAATTAAAAATTTTGTAGTCATAGAATCTGACGGAATCAGCATCATTGGAAAGAGGTCACTGACACGATCCTAACGCAACTTGAACAAGCTCAAAAGGAGTTCATATGCAGAAGTTATGTGCAGTCAAAGGTTCAATCAAATAGGTGAAGAGCTTGTCGCCATGATTCTGACGCCGCTCGTTTCACCTCAATCAAAGCTCTTATGAGCAAGATATGGCTGGTCAAAGTTGAGGTTTGACCATGCCGACTATATAGTACAATGATGACGTCAGCATGCTGACATGGCAGACACAGTAGCAGTAGTTGACGTCGCAGATCCAGAGTTTGACACATGGCAGATGGCGACATCTGAGTTAGCAGATGATGTCGCAGGTCTGAAGATGTGGACTAATCCAGCGTGACACGTGTCACTAATAGACGAATGAGGTAATGCCACGTGGCCCAATGATTGGGTGCCACATGGCACATGTGGTTGTTTGATTGTTAAAAGGTTGGTTTGTGGGGGTCGAATCCCTAATGTCCTACTTGCTTTGTTCACTCTCCACCAATATACCAAGCGGCTTTCTTTGCTTCATATATAGGCCTCCTTTCTATTTATTGAATTATAATAGAAATGAATCCCTATAAAAGGGGTCGGGTGGTTTGAACCCCCAGTGGGGAGGAATGATCCAGGTGGATATAGAAGAACTAAAAATTTTGCAATCTTAGAACCTGACGGAATCAACATCATTGGAAAGAGGTCGCTGACACAATCCTTACACAACTTGAATGGGCTCAAAAGGAGTTCGTATGCAGAAGTTATGTATAGTCAAAGGTTTGGTGAAACAGGTGAATCGGCCATTCAAAAGGTGAAAAATTGATTGTCTCAAATCCACGTAAAAATAATGACAAGTCGAAGAGCTCGTCGCCATGATTTTGACGCCGCCAGTCAAAGTTGAGGAGTGACCATGCTAACTAGACAATACAATGATGACCTCAGCATGCTAACATGGTAGACAAAGTGGTAGTTGTTGACGTGGCAGGTCTAGAGGTTGACATATGGTAGATGGCAGCATCTGATTCAGCAGATGACATGGCAGGTCTGATGATATGGACCAATCCAACGTGACACATGTCACTGATAATTGAATGAGGTAATGCCACATGACCGAATGATTGGGTGCCGTGTGGAACATGTGGCAGTTTGATTTTTAAAAGATTGGTTTGTGCGGGTCAAACCCCTAACCTCTTGTTTGCTATTTTCACTCTCCACCAATATACCAAGGGGCTTTCTTTGCTACATATACAAGCCTCCTTTCTATTTAAAGAATGATAATAGAAACGAATCCCTATAAAAGGGGGTCAGGTGGTTTAAATCCCAAGTGGGGAGGAATGATCCAGGTGGATCCATCAGACTGAAAAATTTTGCACTCTGAGAACATGACGGAATCAACATCATTGGAAAGAGGTTACTGACACGATCCTAGCGCAACTTGAACAAGCTCAAAAGGAGTTCGTATGCAGAAGTTATGTTCAGTTAAAGGTTTGATCAAATAGGCGAATCAGGCATTTAAAAAGGTGAAAATATGATTGTCTCAAACCCAAACAAAAATGATGACAAGTCGAAGAGCTCGTCGTCACGATTTTGACGCCTCTCGTTTCGCCTCGATCGGAGCTCATAAGAGCAAGATATGGCCGGTCAAAGTTGAGGGTATACCATGCTAACTAGATAGTACAACGATGATGTCAGCATGCTGACATGGCAAACACAGTGGTAGTTGTTGACATGGCAGGTCTAGAGTTTGACACGAGGCTGATGGTGGCATCTGAGTCAACAGATGATGTGGCAGGTCTTGACCAATCCAGGGTGATACGTGTCACTGAGGGAAGAATGAGTTAATACTATGTGGCCCAATGATTGGATGACACATGGCACATGTGGCGGTTTGATTGTTAAAAGGCTGGTTTGTGGGGTTCAAACCCTTGATCTCCTACTTTCTATTTTCACTCTCCACCAATATACCAAGCAGCTTTCTTTGCTACATATATGGGCCTCCCTTCTATTTAAAGAATGATAATAGAAACGAAACACTATAAAGGTGAAAAATTGATTGTCTGAAATCCAAGCAAAGAAGATGCCAAGTCGAAGAACTCGTCGTCATGATTTCAACACCACTCATTTTGTCTCGATCAGAGCTCATACGAGCAAGATATGACTGGTCAACATTGAGGGTTGACAATGTCGACCATACAGTAAAATGATGACATCAGCGTGTTGACATGGCAGACACAGTGGCAATTGTTGACGTGGTAGGTCCAGAGGTTGACATATGGCAGATGGCAGCATCTGAGTCAGTAGATAACATGGTAGGTCTGAAGATGTGGACCAATCCAATGTGACATGTGTCACTGACAGACGAATGAGATAATGCCATGTGGCCCAATGATTGGGTGCCACGTGGCACATATGGCGATTTGATCGTTAAAAGGTTAGTTTGTGGGGTCGAACTTTGCTATTTTCACTCTCCACCAATATACCAAGCGGCTTTCTTTTCTACATATATGGGCTTCCTTTCTATTTAAAGAATAATAATAGAAACAAATCCTTATAAAATGGGGTCGAGTGGTTTGAACCCCTAGTGGCAAGGAATGATCTAAATGGATCTAGAAGACCTAAAAATTTTGTAGTCTCAAAACCTGATGGAATCACTATCATTGGAAAGAGGTTGCTAGCATGATCCTGACTTAACTTGAACGGGCTCAAAAGGAGTTCATATGCAGAAGTTATGTGTAGTCAAAGGTTCGGTGAAATAGGTGAATCATGCGTTCAAAAAGGTGAAAAATTTATTGTCTCAAATATAAGCAAAAATGATGCCAAGTTGAAGAGATCGTCCCCACGATTCTGACACCGCTTGTTTCGCCTTGATCGGAGCTCGTACGAGCATAATATGGCTGGTCAAAGTTGAGGGTTGACCATGCTGACTAGATAGTATAATGATGACGTCATCATGCTAACATGGTAGACATAGTGGTAGTTGTTAGTGTGGTAGGTCCTGATGTTGACACGTGGCAGATGGCGGCATCTGACATAACAAGTCACGTGGCAGGTCTGAAAATGTGGATCAATCCAGCGTGACACGTGTCACTAACGGACGAATGAGCAAATACCACGTGGCCCAATGATTGCCTGCCACTTGGCACATGTGGCGATTTGCTTCTTAAATGGTTAGTTTCTGGGGGTCGAACCCTTGACCTCCTGCTTCCTATTTTCAGTCTCCACCAATATACCAGGCTGCTTTCATTGCTACATATACGAGCCTCCTTTCTATTTAAAGAATGATAATAGAAACAAATCTCTAGAAAAGGGGGTCAGGTGGTTTGAACCCCCAGTGGGGAGGAATGATCTAGGTGGATCCAGAAGACCTAAAAATCTTGTAGTCTCAGAACCTGACAGAATCAACATCATTGGAAAGAGGTCACTGACACGATCCTAACACAACTTGAATGGGCTCAAAAGGAGTTCGTATGCAGAAGTTATGTGCAGTTAAAGGTTCGGTCAAACTGGTGAATCAGGCATTTGAAAAGGTGAAAAATTGATTGTCTCAAATCAAAGAAAAAATGATGCCAAGTCAAAGATTTCGTCAACACGATTCTGACACTGCTTGTTTCGCCTCAATCAGAGCTTATATGAGCAAGATATGGCTGGTCAAAGTTGAGGGTTGACCATGCCGACTAGATAGTACAATGATGACGTCATACTATGGTAGTTGGTGATGTGGCAGATCCAAAGTTTGACACGTGGCAAATGGCGGCATCTGAGTCAGTAGATGACATAACAGGTTCTAAGATGTGCACCAATCCAGCATGACACGTGTCACTAACAGACGAATGAGGTAATGCCAGGTGGCCCAATGATTGGGTGCCACATGGCACATGTGGAAGTTTCATTGTTAAAAGCTTGGTCTGTGGGGGTCGAACCCGTGACCTCCTACTTGCTTTTTCCCCTCTCCACCAATATATCAAGTGGCTTTCTTTGCTACATATACGGGCCTCCTTTCTATTTAATTAATGATAATAGAAACAAATCCCTATAAAAGGGGTCGGGTGGTTTAAACCCCCAGTGGGGAGGAATGATCCAAGTGGATATAGAAGAACTAAAAATTTTGCAGTCTTAAAACCTAATGGAATTAGCATCATTGGAAAGAGGTTGCTAACACGAACCTAATGCAACTTGAACAGGCTCAAAAGGAGTTCGTATGCAAAACTTATGTGCAGTCAAAGGTTTGGTCAAACAGGCAAATCAGACATTCAAAAAGGTGAAAAATTGATTGTCTCAAATCTAAGAGAAAATTATGCAAAGTTGAAGAGCTCGTCGCCATGATTTCGACGCTGCTTGTTTCACCTCGATTAGAGTTCGTAGGAGCAAGATATGGCCGGTAAACATTGAGGGATGACCATGTTGACTAGACAATACAATGATAACGTCAGCATGCTGACATGGCAGAAATAGTGGCAGTTGTTGATGTGGTAGGTTGAGAGGTTGACTCATGGCAGGTCTGATGATGTGGACCAATCCAGCGTGACACGTGTCACCGACGGATGAATGATGTAATGCCATGTGGCCCAATGATTGGGTGCCACGTGGCACATGTGGTGGTTTGATTGTTAAAAGATTGGTTTGTGGGGGTCGAACTCTTGACCTCCTGATTGCTATTTTCACTCTCCACTAATATACCAAGCAGTTTTCTTTGCTACATATACAGGCCTCCTTTCTATTTAAAGAATGATAATAGAAACAAATCCCTATAAAAGGCTCCTAAAGTAAGTTGCTGACATGATCCTAAAACACTTGAACGGGCTCAAAAGTAGTTTGTATGCATAAGTTATGTGTAGTCAAAGGTTCGGTCAAACAGGCGAATCAGGTATTCAAAAAGGTAAAAAATTGATTGTCTCAAATGCAAGCAAAAATGATGCCAAGTCGAAGAGCTCGTCGTCACGATGTCAACATCACTCATTATGCCTCGATCAGAGCTCATACGAGCAAGATATGGTCAGTCAAAGTTGAGGGTTGACCATGCTGACTTGATAGTACAATGATGACATTAGCATGCTAACATGGCAGACACAGTGGTAGTTGTTGACGTGGCAGGTCCAAAGTTTGACAAGAAGCAGATGGCGGCATCTGAGTTAGTAGATGACGTGGTAGGTCTGAAGATGTGGACTAATCCAATTTAACACGTCACTGATGGAAGAATGAGGTAATGCCACGTGGCCCAATGATTGGGTGCCACGTGGCACATGTGGCAGTTTGATTATTAAAAGTTTGGTTTGTGGGGGTCGAACCCCTGACCTCCTACTTGTTATTTTCACTCTCCACCAATATTCCAAGCGACTTTCTTTGCTACATAGATAGGCCTCCTTTCTATTTAAAGAATGATAATAGAAATGAATCCCTATAAACGGGGGTCAGTTGGTTTGAACCCCTAGTGGGGAATAATGATCCAGATAGATACACAAGAACTAAAAATTTTGCAGTCTCAGAACCTGACGAAATCAACATCATTGGAAAGAGGTCGCTGACATGATTCTGACGCAACTTGAATGGGTGCAAAAGAAGTTCATATGCAAAAATTATGTGTAGTCAAAGGTTCAATCAAATAGGTTAGTTAGGCATTCAAAATGGTGAAAAATTAACCGTCTCAAATCCAAGCAAAAATGATGCCAAGTCGAAGAGCTCGTGGCTGGTCAAAGTTGAGGGTTGACCATGTCGACTAGACAGTATAATGATGACATCAACATGCTGACATGGCAGACGTAGTGGCAATTGTTGACATGGAAGGTCCAGAGATTGACACGTGCCAGATTGCAACATTTGAGTCAGTAGATGACATGGCAAGTCTGAATATGTCGACCAATCCAACTATTTTCACTCTCCACCAATATACCAAGCGGCTTTCTTTTCTACATATACGGGCTTCCTTTCTATTTAAAAAATGATAATAGAAACCAATCCTTTTAAAAGGGGGTCAGGTAGTTTGAACCCCTAGTGGGAAGGAATGATCTAAATGGATTGATAAGACGAAAAAATTTTGTAGTCTCAGAACATGATGGAAATAGTGTCATTGGAAAGAGGTCGTTGGCGCTATCCTGACGCAACTTGAATGGGCTCAAATGGAGTTCGTATGCAGAAGTTATGTGTAGTCAAAGGTTTGGTCAAATAGGTGAATCATGCTTTCAAAAAGGTGAAAAAATTAGTCTCAAATCCAAGCAAAAATGATGCCAAGTTGAACAGCTCATCGCCACTATTCTGATGCCAAAGTTGAGGGTTGACCATGCTGACTAGATAGTACAATGATGTCATCATCATCCTGACATGCCAGATACAGTGGCAGTTGTTGGTGTGGTCGGTCCATATGTTGACACGTGGCAAATCTTTGCATCTGACTCAACAGATGACGTGGTAGGTCTAAAGATGTGGACCAATCCATCATGACACGTGTCATTGACAGACAAATGAGAGAATGCCACATGGCCCAATGATTGGGTGCCACATGGCACAGTGGCGATTTGCTTGTTAAAAGGTTGCTTTGTGGGGGTCGAACCCCTGACCTCTTGCTTCCTATTTCCACTCTCCACCAATATACCAAGCGGCTTTAATTGATACATATATGGGGCTCCTTTCTTTTTAAAGAATTATAATAGAAACAAATCCCTATAAAAGGGGGTCATGTGGTTTGAACCCCCAGTGGGGAGGAATGATCTAGGTCAATCCAGAAGACCTAAAAATCTTGTAGTCTCAGAACCTGACGGAATCAACATCTTTGGAAAGAGGTCGATGAGATGATCCTAACGCAATTTGAACGTCCTCAAAAAGAGTTTGTATGCAAAACTTATGTGCAGTCAAAGGTTTGGTCAAATTGGTGAATCAGGCAATCGAAAAGGTTAAAAATTGATTATCTCAAATCCAAGCAAAAATGATGCCAAGTCGAAGAGCTCGTCACCACGATTTTGACATTGCTCGTTTTGCCTCGATCAGAGCTCATACGAGCAACATATGGCTGGTCAAATTTGAGGGTTAACCATGCCAACTAGATAGTACAATGATGACGTCAGCATGCTGACATGGCAGACATAGTGGCAGTTGTTGATGTGGCAGATCCAGAGTTTGACACGTGCTAGTTTGTTGCATCTGAGTCAGCAGATGACATGGCGGGTTTGAAAATGTGGACTAATCCAGCGTGACATGTGTCACTAATGGACAAAAGAGGTAATTCCACGTGGCCCAATGAGTAGGTGCCACCTGGCACATGTGCGGGTTTGATTGTTAAAAGGTTGGTTTGTGGGGGTCAACCCCCTAACTTGCTGCTTTCTTTTTTCACTCTCCACCAATATACCAAGTGGCTTTCTTTGCTACACATACTGGCCTCCTTTTTATTTAATGAATAATAATAGAAATGAATTCCTATAAAAGGCGGTCAGGTGGTTTGAACCCCCAGTGGAGAGGAATGATCTAGGTGGATACAAAAGAACTAAAAATTTTGTAGTCTTACAACCTGACAGAATCAACATCATTGGAAAGAGGTCGCTGACATGATCCTGACGCAACTTGAATGAGCTCAAAAGGAGTTTGTATGCAAGCAAAAATGTGACGCAACTTGAACGGGCAGTTTGATTCTTAAAAGATTGGTTTGTGGGATTGAACCTTGCTATTTTCAATCTCCACCAATATACCAAGCAGCTTTCTTTGCTACATATATGGGCCTCTTTTTTATTTAAAGAATGATAATAGAAATGAATCCCTATAAAAGGGGGTCAGGTGATTTGAATCCCCAGTGGGGAATAATTATCCAGATGGATACAGAAGAACTAAAAATTTTGCAATCTCAGAACCTGACAGAATTAGTATCTTTAGAAAAAGGTCACTGACACGATCCTGACATAACTTGAATAGGCTCAAAAGGAGTTCGTATGCTGAAGTTATGTGTAGTGAAATGTTCAGTCAAACAAGCGAATCAGGCATTCAAAAAGGTGAAAAATTGATTGTCTCAAATCTAAGAAAAAATGATGTTAAGTCAAAGAGCTTGTCACCTCGATTTTGATGATCTAAATCGATCCAGAAGACCTAAAAATTTTGGAGTCTCAGAACCTGACAGAATCAACATCATTGGAATGAGGTCGCTAGCACGATCCTGACGCCAACTTAAATGGGCTTAAAAGGAGTTAGTATGCAAAAGTTATGTGCAGTCAAAGGTTCAGGCAAACAGGTGAATCATGTGTTCAAAAAGGTGAAAGATATGGCTGGTCAAAGTTGAAAACTTGATTGTCTCAAATCCAAGCAAAAATGATGCCAAGTCAAAGAGCTCGTCGCCACAATTTTGATGCCACTCATTTCACCTCGATCAGAGATCGTACAAGCAAGATATGGCTAGTCAAAGTTGAGGGTTGACCATACTGATTAGACAATACATATGATGATGTCAGTATGCTGACATGGAAGACACAGTGGCAGTTGTTGATGTGGTAGGTCTAGAGGTTGACACATGGCAGATTGCGGCATCTAAGTCAACATATGGCATGGCAGGTCTAATAATGTGGACCAATTCGGCATGACACGTGTCACTGACGTATGGATGAGGTAATCCCACGTGTCCCAATGATTGGGTGCCATGTGGCACATGTGGCGGTTTGATTATTAAAAGATTGGTTTGTGGGGGTCGAACCCTTGACCTCCTGCTTGCTATTTTCACTCTCCACCAATATAGTAAGCGGCTTTCTTTGCTTCATATACAGGCCTCCTCTGTATTTAAAGAATGATAATAGAAACGAATCCCTATAAAAGGGTGTTGGGTAGTTTGAACCGCAAGTGGGGAGGAAATGATCCAGGTGGATCCAGAGGACTGAAAATTTTTACAATATGAGAACATCACAGAATCAATATCATTGGAAAGAGGTTGCCAACATGATCCTAACACAACTTGAATGGGCTCAAAAGGAGTTCATATGCAGAAGTTATGTGCAGTCAAAGGTTCGGTCAAATAGGTGAATCAGCCATTCAAAAAGGTGAAAAATTGATTGTCTCAAATCTGAGCAAAAATGATGCCAAGTCGAAGAGCTCGTCATCATGATTTCAACACCTATCATTTTGCCTCGATCGAAGCTCATATGAGCAAGATATAACCAGTCGAAGTTGAGGGTTGATCATGCTCACTAGACAGTACAATAATGACGTCAGCATGCTGACATGGCAGACACAATGGCAGTTGTTGACGTGGCAGGTTCAGAGTTTGACATGTGGGAGGTTTAGAGTTTGACACGTAGTAGATGGTGGCATCTGAGTCAGCATATGACGTGGCAGGTCTGAAGATGTGGACCAATCCAGCGTGACACGTGTCACTGACGGAAGAATGAAGTAATGCCACGTGGCCCAATGATTAGGTGCCACGTGGCACATGTGGCATTTTGATTGTTAAAATGTTGGTTTGTGGGGGCGAACCCCTAACCTCTTGCTTGCTATTTTCACTCTCCACCAATATACCAAGGGGCTTTCTTTGCTACATATATGGGCCTCCTTTCTATTTAAAGAATGATAATAGAAACGAATCCCTATAAAAAGGGATCAGGTGGTTTGAACCCCTAGTGGGGAATAATGATAGAAATGGATACAAAAGAACTAAAATTTTTGCAGTCTTAGAACCTAACAGAATCAACATCATTGGAAAGAGGTCGCGGATAGGATGTTGACGCAACTTGAATGGGCTCAAAAGGAGTTCGTATGCATAAGTTATGTGCAGTCAAAGGTTCAGTCAAGTAGGCGAATCAGGGGTTCAAAAAGGCAAAAAATTGATTGTCTCAAATCTAAGTAAAAATGATGCCAAATTGAAGAGCTCATCACCATGATCTCGATGCCGCTCATTTCACCTCGATCGGAGCTCGTATGAGCAAGATATTGCCGGTTAGTGTTGAGGGTTGACCATGTTGACTAGACAGTATAATGATGACATCAACATGCTGACATGGCAGACACAGTGGCAGTTGTTGATGTGGCAGGTCTAGAGGTTGACACATGGCAGATGGCAACATCTGAGTCAGTAGATGACACGGTAGATCTAAAGATGTGGACCAATCCAGCGTGACACATGTCACTAACGGAAGAATGCGGTAATGCCATGTGGCCTAATGATTGGGTGCCACATGGCACATGTGGCGGTTTGATTGTTAAAAGGTTGGTTTTTGGGGGTTGAACCCCTAACCAACTGCTTGCTATTTTCACTCTCCACCAATATACCAAGCGGATTTCTTTGCTACAAATACGAGCCTCCTTTCTATTTAAAGAATGATAATAGAAACGAATCCCTATAAAATGAGGTCGGGTGGTTTGAACCCCCAGTGGGGAATAATGATCCAGATGGATACAAAAGAACTAAAAATTTTGCAGTCTTAGAACTTGACAGAATCAGTATCATTGAAAAGAGGTCACTGACACAATCCTAACGCAATTTTAATGGGCTCAAAAGGAGTTCGTATGCAGAAGTTATGTGCCGTCAAAGTTTCGATCAAATAGGTGAATTAGACGTTCAAAAAGGTGAAAAATTGATTGTCTCAAATCTAAGAAAAAATGATGCCAGGTCAAAGAGCTCGTCGCCACGATTTTGATGCTGCTTGTTTCACCTCGATTAGAGCTCGTACGAGCAAGATATGGCCGGTGAAAGTTTAGGGTTGACCATGTCGACTAGACAGTACAATGATAACATCAACATGCTGACATGGCAGACACAGTGGTAGTTGTTGACATGGTAGGTTCAGAGGTTGACACATGGCAGATGGTGGCATCTGAGTCAGTTGATGATGTGGTAGGTTTAAAGATGTGGACCAATCCAGTGTGACACATGTCAATAACAGATGAATGAGGTAATGCCATGTGGCCTAATGATTGGGTGCCATGTGGCACATGCGGCGGTTTGATTGTTAAAAGGTGGTTTGTGGGGTAGAACCTTGCTATTTTCACTCTCCATGAATATACCAAGTGACTCTCTTTGCTACATATACAGGCTTCATTTCTATTTTAAGAACGATAATTGAAACAAATCCCTATAAAAGGGGGTCGGGTGGTTTGAACCCCCTGTGGAAAGGAATGATCTAAATGGATCCAGAAGACCTAAAAAAAAATTAGTCTTTGAACCTGACGGAATCAGCATCATTGGAAAGATATTGCTGGCACGATCTTGACGCAACTTGAATGGGCTCAAAAGGAGTTCGTATACAAAACTTATGTGCAGTCAAAGGTCCAGTCAAACAAGCGAATCAGGGATTCGAAAAGGTGAAATTTTGATTGTATCAAATCTAATTAAAAATTATGCCAAGTCGAAGAACTTGTCGCCATGATTTTGATGCTACTTGTTTCACCTCGATCGGAGCTCATACGAGCAAGATATGGCGGGTCAAAGTTGAGGGTTGACCATGTCGATTAGATAGTACAATGATGTAGTCATCATGCTGACATGGCAGACACAGTGGTAGTTGTTGACGTGGTAGATCAAGAGTTTGACACGTGGCAGTTAGCGGCATATGAGTCAGCAAATGACGTGGCAGGTCTAAAGATGTGGACCAATCCAACATGACACGTGTCACTAATGTACGAATGAGGTAATGCTACATATACGGGCTTCCTTTCTATTCAATGAATGATAATAGAAACGAATTCCTATAAAAGGGGGTCGGGTGGTTTAAACCTCCAATGGGGAGGAATGATCTAGGGGGATACAGAAGAACTAAAATTTTTGCATTCTTAGAACCTGACAGAATCAGTATCATTAGAAAGAGGTCACTGACACGATCCTGATGCAACTTGAACGGGCTCAAAAGGAGTTCATATGTAGAAGTTATGTGCAGTCAAAGGTTTGGTTAAATAGGCGAATCAGGCATTCAAAAAGGTGAAAAATTGATTGTTTCAAATCCAAGCAAAAATGATGCCAAGGGGAAGTGCTTGTCTCCACGATTCCGACGCCACTCGTTTCGCCTCGATCGGAGCTCGTACAAAGAAGATATGACCAGTCAAAGTTGAGGGTTGACCATGCTGACTAGACAATACAATGATGACGTCAGCATGCTGACATGGTAGACATAGTGGTAGTTGTTGATGTGGCAGGTCCAGAGGTTGACACATGGCAGATGGCGGCATCTGAGTCAGCAGATGACGTGGGAGGTGTGATGATGTGGACCAATCTAGCGTGACACGTGTCACTGACTGAAGAATGAGGTAATGCCATGTGGCCCAATGATTGAGTGCCACGTGGCATAGGTAGCAGTTTGATTGTTAAAAGGTTGGTTTTTGGGGGTCAAACCCTGACTTCCTGCTTTCTATTTTCACTCTCCACCAATATACCAAGGGGGTCGGGTGGTTTGAACCCCTAGTGGGGAATAATGATCTAGCTAGATACAGAAGAACTAAAAATTTTGTAGTCTTAAAGCATGGCGGAATCAATATCATTGGAAAGAGGTCGCTGACACGATCCTGACGCAACTTGAATGGGCTCAAAAGGAGTTCGTATGTGAAGTTATGTGCAGTCAAAGCTTTGATCAAATAGGAGAATCAGGCATTCAAAAAGGTAAAAAATTGATTGTCTCAAATCCAAGAAAAAATGATGCTAAGTCGAAGAGCTTGTTTTGCCTCGATCATTGCTCGTATGAGCAAGATATGGCCGGTCAAAGTTTAGGCTTGACTATGTCGACTATATAGTACAATGATGACATCAGCAATTTGACATTAGCATTTGAGTCAGCAGATGACATGGCCGATCTAAAGCTGTGGAGCAATCCAGTGTGACATGTGTCACTGACGGACGAATGAGGTAATGCCATCTGGCCTAATGATTGGGTGCCACGTGACAGATGTGGTGGTTTGATTGTTAAAAGGTTGGTTTGTGGGGTCGAACCTTGCTATTTTCACTCTCCACCAATATATCAAGTGGCTTTCTTTGCTACATATACGTGCTTCCTTTGAATTTAAAGAATGATAATAGAATCGAATCCCTATAAAAGGGGGTTAGGTAGTTTGAACCCCTAGTGCAAAGGAATGATCTAAATGGATCCAAAACAACTAAAAATTTTGCAGTCTCAGAAACTGACAGAATCAGTGTCATTGGAAAGAGGTCGCTGGCATAATCTTGACACAACTTGAACGAGCTCAACAGGAGTTCGTATGCATAATTTATGTGCAGTCAAAGGGTCAGTCAAACAGGCGAATCATGCATTCAAAAAGGTGAAAAATTATTGTCTCAAACCCAAGAAAAAATGATGCCAAGTCGAAGATCTCATCACTTCGATTCCGATGCCACTTGTTTTGCCTTGTTCAGAGCTCGTATGAGCAAGATATGGCCAGTCAAAATTAAGGGTTAACCATGCTGACTAGACAATACAATGATAACATCATCATGCTGACATGGCAGACAGAGTGGCAGTTGTTAGCGTGGTAGGTCCAGATGTTGACACATGGCAGGTGGCGGCATCTCGACTCAACAAATGACGTGGCCGATTTGAAGATGTGGACCAATCCAGCATGACACATGTCACTGACGAATGAATGAGAGAATGCCACAGGGTAATTATTTGGTGCTACCTGGCACATGTGGCGATTTGCTTGTTAAACAGTTGGTTTGTGGGGTCGAACCCCTGACCTCTTGCTTCTTATTTTCACTCTCCACCTATATATCAAACTGCTTTCATTGCTACATAGAGGAATGATCTAGGTGGATCCAGAAGACCTAAAAATCTTGTAGTCTTCGAAACTGACAGAATCAACATCATTGAAAAGACGTCACTGACACGATCCTAATGCAACTTGAACGGGCTCAAAAGGAGTTCGTATGCAGAAGTTCTGTGCAGTCAAAGGTTCGGTGAAATGGGTGAATCAGGCATTCAAAAAGGTGAAAAATTGATTGTTTCAAATATAAGCAAAAATGATGCCATGTCGAAGAGCTCGTCGTCATGATTTCGACGCCACTCAATTTGCCTCGATCAGAGATCATACGAGCAAGATATGGCAAGTCAAAGTTGAGGGTTGACCATGCTAACTAGATAGTACAATGATGATGTCAGCATGTTGACATGGCCGACACAGTGGCAGTTGTTGACGTGGTAGATCCAGAGTTTGACATGTGGCGGATGGCGACATTTGAGTCAGTAGATGACATGGCAGGTCTGAAGATGTGAACCAATCCAGCATGACACGTGTCACTGACGGAAGAATGAGGTAATGCCACGTCGCCCAATGATTGGGTGTCATGTGGTACATGTGGCAGTTTGATTGTTAAAAGGTTTGTTTATGGGGGTCGAACCCCTAACCCCCTGCTTGCTTTTTTCACTCTCCACCAATATTCCAAGCAGCTTTCTTTGCTACATATACGAGCCTCCTTTCTATTTAATGAATAATAATAGAAACAAATCCCTATAATAGTCTCAGAACCTGACAGAATCAACATCATTGGAAAGAGGTCGCTGACACAATAAAAAAGGTGAAAATTGATTGTCTCAAATCCAAACAAAAATGATGTCAAGTCGAAGAGCTCTCGCCATGATTTCAACATCGCTCGTTTTGCCTCGATTAGAGCTCATACGAGCAAGATATGGCTGGTCAAAATTGAGGGTTGACCATGTCGACTAGATAGTACAATGATGACATCAGCATGCTGACATGGAAGATACAGTGGCAATTGTTGGCATGGTAGGTCCAGATGTTGACACGTAGCAGATGGCGGCATCTGACTCAATCGATGACGTGGCAGGTTTGAAGATGCGGACCAATCCAGCGTGACACGTGTCACAAACGGACGAATGAGCAAATGCCACATGGCACATGTGGTGATTTACTTGTTAAAAGGTTGGTTTGTGGGGGTCGAAACCCTGACCTTTTGCTTCCTATTTTCACTCTCCACCAATATACCAAGCGGCTCTCATTGCTACATATATGGGCATCCTTTCTATTTAAAGACTAATAATAGAAACAAATCCCTATAAAAGACGTCGTTGACACAATCCTAACACAACTTGAATGGGGTCAAAAGGAGTTCGTATGCAAAAGCTATGTGCAGTCAAAAGTTTAGTCAAATAGGTGAATTAGGCATTTGAAAAGGTGAAAATTTAATTGTCTCAAATCTAAGCAAAAATGATGCCAAGTCGAAGAGCTCGTTGCCACGATTCTGACGCCGCTCATTTTGCCTCAATCAGAGCTCATACGAGCAAGATATGGCTGGTCAAAGTTTAGGGTTGACCATGCCAACTAGAGAGTACAATGATGACATCAGTATGCTGACATGGCAGACACAGTGGTAGTTGTTGACGTGGAAGATCCAAAGTTTTACACGTGGCAAATGACAACATCTGATTCAGCCGATGACGTGGTAGGTCTGAAGATGTGGACCAATCTAGCGTGACATGTGTCACTGACGGATGAATGAGGTAACGCCACGTGGCCCAATGATTGGGTGCCACGTGGTACATGTGGCGGTTTGATTGTTAAAAGGTTTGTTTTTGGGGGTCAGACCCCTTACCTCCTACTTGCTATTTTCACTCTCCACCAATATACCAAGTGGCTTTCTTTGCTACATATACGAGCCTCGTTTCTATTTAAAGAATGATAATAGAAACAAATCCCTATAAAAGGGGGTCGGGTGGTTTAAGCCCCTAGTGGGTAGGAATGATCCAGGTGGATACAAAAGAACTAAAAATTTTATAGTCTTAGAACCTGACAGAATCAACATCATGGGAAAGAGGTTGCTAACACGATCTAGACGCAATTTGAACTGGCTCAAAAGGAGTTTGTATGCAGAAGTTATTTGGAGTAAAAGGTTTGGTCAAATAGGTGAATTAGGTGTTCTAAAAGGTGAAAAATTGATTATATCAAATCCAAGAAAAAATGATGCCAAGTTGAAGAGCTCGTTGCTACGATTCTGACGCCGCTCGTTTCACCTCGATCCAAGCTCATACAAACAAGATATGGCCGGTCAAAGTTGAGGGTTGATCATGCTGACTACATAATAAAATGATGATGTTAGCAGGCTGGCATGGCAGACACGTTGGTAGTTGTTGACGTGGTAGGTCCAGAGGTTGACACATAGCAGATGGCGGCATCTAAGTCAGCAGATGACGTGGCAGTTTTGATGATGTGGACCAATCTAGCATTACACGTGTCACTGACGGATGAATGAGGTATTTCCACGTGGCCCAATGATTGGGTGCCATGTGGCGGTTAGATTGTTAAAAGATTTGTTTGTGGGGGTCGAACCCCTGAAGTACTGTTTGCTATTTTCACTCTCCACCAATATACCAAGCGGCTTTCTTTGCTACATATATGAGCCTCCTTTATATTTAAAGAATGATAATAGAAACGAATCCCTATAAAAGGGGGTTAGGTGGTTTGAACCACAAGTGGGGATGAATGATCCAGGTGGATCTAGAAGACCAAAAAATTTTGCAGTCTAAGAACATGATAGAATCAACATCATTGGAAAGAGGTTGCTGACACAATCCTAATGCAACTTGAACGGGCTCAAAAAGAGTTCATATGCAGAAGTTATGTGTAGTCAAAGGTTCAGTCAAACATGATGCCCAGTTGAAGAGCTCGTCGTCACGATTTTGATGATGCTCGTTTCCCCTCGATCGGAGCTCATACGTGCAAGATATGGCTGGTCAAAGTTGAGGGTTGACCATACTAACTAGATAGTATAATGATGACGTCAACATGCTAACATGGCAAACATAGTGGTAGTTGTTGACGTGGTAGGTCCAGAGTTTGACACGTGGCAGATGGCAGCATCTGAGTCAATAGATGATGTGGCAGGTCTGAAGATGTTGACCAATCTATTGTGACACATGTCACTGACAGACGAATGAGGTATTGCCATGTGCCCTAATGATTAGGTGCCATGTGGCACATGTGGCGGTTTTGATTGTTAAAAGTTTGGTTTGTGGGGTCAAACCTTGCTATTTTCACTCTCCACCAATATACCAAGCAACTTTCTTTGCTACATATACGGGCCTCTTTTCTATATAAAGAATAATAATAGAAATGAATCCCTATAAAAGGGGGTAGGGTGGTTTGAATCCCTAGTGGGGAATAATGATCCAGATGGATACAAAAGAACTAAAAATTTTGCAGTCTCAGAACCTGACAGAATCAACATCATTGGAAAGAGGTCGCTAACACAATCCATATGCAGAAGTTATGTGCAGTTGTTGATGTGGCAAGTCCAGAGGTTGACACATGGCAAATGGGGGGCATCTGAGTCAAAAGATGATGTGGCAAGTCTGATGATGGGGACCAATCCACCATGACACAATCCTAATGCAACATGAACAGGCTCAAAATGATTTCATATGCAGAAGTTATGTGCAGTCAAAGGTTTGGTCAAATAGGGGAATCAGGTGTTCCAAAGGGTGAAAAATTAGTTGTCTTAAATGCAAAAAAAATGAAGCCAAATCGAAGAGCTTGTCGCCATGATCCCGACGCCACTCGTTTTGCCTTGATCGAACCTCGTACGAGCAAGATATGGCCGGTCAAAGTTGAGGGTTGACCATGCTAACTAGACAATACAATGATGATGTCAATATGTTGACATGGGAGACACAGTGGCAGTTGTTGACGTGGCATGTCCAGAGGTTGAAACATGGCAAATGGCGGCATCTGACTCAACAGATGACATGGCAGGTCTGAAGATGTGGACTAATCCAACATGACATGTGTCACTGACGGTTGAATGAGGTAATGCCACGTGTCCCAAGGATTAGGTGCTACATGACACATACGGCAGTTTGTTTGTTAAAAGATTGGTTTGTGGGGGTCGAACCCCTGACCTCCTGCTTCCTATTTTCACTCTCCACCAATACACCAAGCGACATTCATTGCTACATATATGGGCCTCCTTTCTATTTAAAGAATGATAATAGAAACAAATTCCTATAAAAGGGGGTCGGGTGGTTTGAACCCCAAGTGGGGATGAATGATCCAGGTGGATCTAGAAGATTAAAAAATTTTGTAGTCTGAGAATATGATGGAATCAGCATCATTGGAAAGAGGTCGCTAACACGATCCTAACGCAACTTGAACAGGCTCAAAAGGAGTTCGTATGAAGAAATTATGTGCAGTCAAAGGTTTGGTCAAACAGGGGAATTAGGCCTTCAAAAAGGTGAAAAATTGATTGTCTCAAATCTAAGCAAAAATGATGCCATGTCGAAGAGCTCATCCCCACAATTCTGATCAAATCATTTCACTTCGATCAGAGCTCGTACGAGTAAGATATGGCAAATCAAATTTGAGGGTTGACCATGCTGACTAGATAGTACAATAATGACGTCAACATGCTGACATGGCAGACATAATGGCAGTTGTTGACATGGCAAATCTAGAGTTTGACACATGGCCAATGGCAACATTTGAGTCAGCAGATGATGGGGCAGGTCTGAAGATGTGAACCAATCCAGCATGACACGTGTCACTGACGGACGAATGGGGTAATGCCACGTGGCCCAATGATTAGGTGTCACATGACACATGTGGCGGTTTGATTATTAAAAGGTTGGTTTGTGGGGGTTGAACCCCTGACCTCCTGCTTTCTTTTTTCACTCTCCACCAATATACCAAGCGGCTTTCTTTGCTACATATACGGGCCTCCTTTCTATTTAATGAATGATAATAGAAATGAATCCCTATAAAAGGGGGTTGGGTGGTTTGAACCCCCAGTGGGGAGGAATGATCCAGGTGGATATAGAAGAACTAAAAATTTTGTATTCTTAGAACTTGACGGAATCAGCATCATTAGAAAGAGGTCACTGACACGATCCTAACACAACTTGAATGGGCTCAAAAGGAGTTCGTATCAAAAGTAATGTGTAGTCAAAGGTTTGGTCAAACAGGTGAATTAGGCATTCAAAAAGGTGAAAAATTGATTGTCTGAAATCTAAGCAAAAATGATGCCAAGTCAAAGAGCTCGTCACCATGATTCTAACACTGCTTGTTTCACCTCGATCAGAGCTTGTATGAGCAAGATATGGCCGGTCAAAGTTGAGGGTTGACATGCTGACTAGGTAATACAATGATGATGTCAGCATGTTGACATGGTAGACATAGTGGCAGTTGTTGAAGTGGAAGGTCTAGAGGTTGACACATGGTAGATGGCGGCATCTAAGTCAGCAGATGACATGGTAGGTCTGAAGATGTGGACCAATGCAACGTGACACGTGTCACTAACGAAAGAATGAGGTAATGCCATGTGGCCCAATGATTAGGTGCCACATGACACATGTGGCAGTTTAATTTTTAAAAGGTTAGTTTGTGGGGGTCGAACCCCTGACCTCTTGGTTTCTATTTTCACTCTCCACCAATATATCAAGTGATTTTTTTTGCTACATATATGGGCCTCCTTTCTATTTAAAGAATGATAATAGAAATGAATCCCTATAAAAGGGGGTCAGGTGGTTTGAACCCCTAGCAGGGAATAATAATCCAGATGGATATAGAAGAACTAAAAACTTTACAGTCTTAGAACCTGACTGAATCAACATCATTGGGAAGAGGTCGCTAACACGATTCTGACGCAACATGAATGGGCTCAAAAGGAGTTCATATGCAGAAGTTATGTGCACTCAAAGGTTCGGTCAAACAGGTGATTTACGTGTTCAAAAAGGTGAAAAATTGATTGTCTCAAATCCAAGCAAAAATAATGTCAAGTTGAAGAGCTCGTCACCACGATTTCGACACCACTCATTTCACCTCGATCGGAGCTCGTACGAGCAAGATATGGCTGCTCAAAGTTGAGGGTTGACCATGTCGACTAGACAATACAATGATGACATCAGCATGCTGACATGGCAGACACAGTGGCATTTGTTCATGTGGTAGGTCCAGAGGTTGACACATGGTAGATGGCGACATCTGAGTCAGTAGATGACGTCGCAGGTCTGAAGATGTGGACCAATCCAGTGTGACACGTGTCACTGACGAATGAATGAGGTAATGCCATTTGGCCTAATGATTGGGTGCCACGTGGCAATGTGGCGGTTTGATTGTTAAAAAGTTGGTTTGTGAAGTCAAACCTTGCTATTTTCACTCTCCACCAATATACGAAGTGGCTTTCCTTGCTACATATATAGGCTTCCTTTCTATTTAAAGAATGATAATAGAAACGAATCCGTATAAAAGTAGGTCGGGTGGTTTGAACCCCCAATGGGAAGAAATGATCTAAATGGATCCAGAAGACCTAAAAATTTTATAGTCTCAGAACCTGACAAAATCAGTGTCATTGGAAAGAGGTCACTCGCACGATCCTGACGCAACTTGAACGAGCTCAAAAGGAGTTCATATGCAGAAGTTATGTGCAGTCAAAGGTTTGATCAAACAGGCGAATCATGCATTCAAAAAGGTCAAAAATTAAATGTCACAAATCCAAGCAAAAATGATGCCAAGTCAAAGAGCTCGTCGTGATGATTCTGACGCCGCTCGTTTCACCTTGATTGGAGCTCGTACGAGTAAGATATGGCCGATCAAAGTTGAGGGTTGACCATGCTGACTAGACAGTACAATGATGATGTCATCATGTTGACATGGAAGACATAGTGCCAATTGTTAGCGTGGCAGGTCCAGATGTTGACAGGTGACAAATCACGGCATCTGACTCAACAGATGACACGGCAGGTCTTAAGATGTGGACCATTCCAACGTCACATGTGTCATGGACGGACGAATGAGCGAATGCCACGTAGCCCAATGATTCGGTGGCACATGGCACATATGGCGATTTACTTGTTAAAAGGTTGGTTTGTGGGGGTTGAACTACTGACCTCTTGCTTCCTATTTTAACTCTCCACCAATATACCAAGCGGCTTTCATTGCTACATATATAGGCCTCCTTCTATTTAAAGAATGATAATAGAAATAAATCCCTATAAAAGAGGGTTGGCTGGTTTGAACCCTCAGTGGGGAGGAATAATCTAGGTGGATCCAGAAGACCAAAAAATCTTGCAGTCTCAGAACCTGATGGAATCAATATCATTGGAAGGAGGTCGTTTTATACGATCTTAATGTAACTTGAATGGGCTCAAAAGGAGTTTGTATGTAGAAGTTATGTACAGTTAAAGGTTTGGTCAAACAGGCGAACCAGGGGTTCAAAAAGGTGAAAAATTGATTGTCTCAAATCCACACAAAAATGATGCTAAGTTGAAGAGCTTGTCACCACGATTCCGATGTCACTTGTTTTGACTAGACAATACAATGATAAAGTCAGCATGCTGACGTGGCAGACACAGTGGCAGTTGTTGACGTGGTAGGTCCAGAGGATGACACATGGCACATGGAGACATCTGAGTCAGTAGATGACATGGCAGGTCTAATGATGTAGACCAATCCAACGTGACACGTGTCACTGACGGATGAATGTGGTAATGCCACGTGGCCTAATGATTGGGTGCCCCATGGCATATGTGGTAGTTTGATTGTTAAAAGATTAGTTTGTGGGGGACGAACCCCTGACCTTCTGCTTGCTATTTTCACTCTCCACCGATTTACCAAGTGACTTTCTTTGCTACATATACAGGCCTCCTTTCTATTTAAAGAATGATAATAGAAATGAATCCCTATAAAAGGGGGTTGGGAGGTTTGAACCCCAAGTGGGGAGGAATGATCCAGGTGGATCAAGAAGAGCGAAAAATTTTGCAGTCTTAGAACATGACAGAATCAACATCATTGGAAAGAGGTTGTTGACATGATCCTAACGCATCTTGAACGGGCTGTAAAGGAGTTCGTATGTAGAAGTTATGTGCAGTCAAATGTTCGGTCAAACAAGCGAATAAGGTGTTTAAAAAGGTGAAAATTTGATTGTCTCAAATCTAAGAAAAAATGATGCCACGTCGAAGAGCTCGTCGTCACAATTTCGACATTGCTCGTTTCAACTCGTTCGGAGCTCATACGAGCAAGATATGGCCAGTCTAAGTTGAGGGTTGACCATGCTAACTAGACAGTATAATGATGACATCAGCATGCTGACATGGTAGACACAACGTCAATTGTTGATGTGGTAGGTCCAAAGGTTGACACGTGGCTGATGGTGGCATCTGAGTTAGTAGATGACGTGGTAAATCTAAAGATGTGGTCCAATCCAATGTGACACATGTCACTGACGGACAAAACAGATAATGCCATGTGGCCTAATGATTGGGTGCCACATGGCACATGTGGCGGTTTGATTGTTAAAAGGTTGGTTTGTGGGGTCAAACCTTGCTATTTTCACTCTCCACCAATATACCAAACAGCTTTCTTTGCTACATATATGGGCTTCCTTTCTATTTAAAGAATGATAATAGAAATGAATCCCTATAAAAGGGGGTCAAGTGGTTTGAACCCCCAATGGGAAGGAATTATCTAAATGTATCCAGAAGACCTAAAATTTTTGTAGTCTTAGAACCTGATGGAATCAGCGTCATTGGAAAGAGGTCGCTGGCACGATCCTAACACAACTTGAACGGGCTGAAAAGGAGTTCGTATACAGAAGTTATGTGCAGTCAAAGGTTCGGTCAAATAGGGGAATCATGCGCTCAAAAAGATGAAAATTTTATTATCTCAAATCTAACCAAAAATGATACCAAATCGAAGAGCTCGTTGCCATGATTCCGACGCTACTCATTTCACCTTCATCGGAGCTCGTACGAGCAAGATATGGCCAGTCAAAGTTAAGGATTGACCATGTTGACTAGACAGTACAATGATGACATCATCATGCTAACATGGTAGACATAGTGGCAGTTGTTTGTGTGGTAGGTCCAAATGTTGACACGTGGCAGATGGTGGCATCCGACTCAATAGATGACATAGCAGGTCTAAAAATGTGGACCAATCCAGCGTGATACGTGTCACTGATGGACGAATGAGCGAATACCATGTGGCCCAATGATTGGGTGCGATGTGGCACATGTGGCGATTTGCTTGTTAAAAGGTTGGTTTGTGGGGGTTGAACCCCTGACCTCCTGCGTCCTATTTTCACTCTCCACCAATATACCAAGTGGCTTTCATTGCTACATATACCAGCCTCCTTTCTATTTAAATAATGATAATAGAAACAAATCCCTATAAAACGGGGTCATGTGGTTTGAACCCCTAGTGGGGATGAATGATCTAGGTGGATCTAGAAGACCTAAAAATCTTGCAGTCTCAGAACCTAATAGAATCATCATCATTGGAAAGAGGTCGCTAACACGATCCTAACGCAACTTGAACGGGCTCAAAAGGAGTTTGTATGCAGAAGTTATGTGTAGTCAAAGGTTTGGTCAAACAGGTGAATCAGGTGTTCAAAAAGGTGAAAAATTGATTGTCTGAAATTTAAGTAAAAATGATGCGAAGTCGAAGAGCTTGTCGCCATGATTTTGACGTTGCTCGTTTTGCCTCGATCAGAGCTTGTATGAGCAAGATATGGCCGATCAAAGTTGAGGGTTAACCATGCTGACTAGGCAATACAATGATGACGTCAGCATGCTGAAGTGGTAGACATAGTGGCAGTTGTTGACGTGGTAGGTCCAGAGGATGACACATGGCAGATGGCAGCATCTAAGTCAGCAGATAACGTCGCAGGTCTGATCATGTGGACCAATCCAACGTAACACGTGTTACTGACGGATGAATGAGGTAATGCCACGTGGCCCAATGATTTGGTACCTCGTGGCACATGTGGTAGTCTGATTGTTAAAATATTAGTTTGTGGGGGTTGAACCCCTCACCTCCTGCTTGCTATTTTCACTCTCCACCAATTTACCAAGCAGCTTTCTTTGCTACATATACAGGCCTCCTTTCTATTTAAAGAATGATAATAGAAACGAATACCTATAAAATGATGCCAAGACGAAGAGCTCATCGCCACGATTTCAACGCCACTCATTTCTCATCGATCAGAACTCGTATGAGCAAGATATGGCTAGTCAAAGTTGAGTGTTGACCATGTCGACTAGACAGTACAATGATGACATCAGCATGTTGACATGGCAGACACAGTCACAGTTGTTGACGTGGTAAGTCCAGAGGTTGACACATGGCAGATGGTAGCATCTGAAGATGTGGACCAGTCCAGAGTGACACGTGTCACTGACGGATGAAGTAGGTAATGCCATGTGGCCTAATGATTAGTTGCCACGTGGCACATGTGGTAGTTTGATTGTTAAAAGGTTGGTTTGTGGGGTCGAACCTTGCTATTTTCACTCTCCACCAATATACCAAGCGGCTTTCTTTGCTACATATATGGGCTTCCTTTCTATTTAAAGAATGATGATAGAAATGAATCCCTATAAAAGGGGGTCGGGTGGTTTTAACCCCCAATGGGAAGGAATGATCTAAATGTATCCAGAAGACCTAAAAAATTTATAGTCTTAGAACCCGACAGAATGAGTGTCGTTAGAAAGAGGTTGCTGCCACGATCCTGACACAAATTGAACGGGCTCAAAAGGAGTTCGTATGCAGAAGTTATGTGCAGTCAAAGGTTCAGTGAAATAGGTGAATCATGCGTTCAAAAAGATGAAAAATTTATTGTCTCAAATCCAAGAAAAAATGATGCTAAGTCGAAAAGGTTGTCGCTACGATTCTGATGCTGCTTATTTCACCATGATAGGAGCTCGTACGAGCAAGATATGGCCGGTCAAAGTTGATGGTTGACCATGCTGACTATACAGTACAATGATGACATCATTATGCAGATATGGCAGACATAGTGGAAGTTGTTAGTGTGGCAGGTCCAGATGTTAACACATCGCAGATGGCGGCATCTGACTCAACAGATGATGTGACAGGTCTACAGATGTGGACCAATCTAGTGTGATACATGTCACTGATAGATGAATAAGTGAAGTGGCCTAATGATTGGGTGCCACGTCGCACATATGGCGATTTGCTTATTAAAAGGTTGGTTTGTAGGGGTTGTGTGAGGCTGACTATTTTACCTCCCATGTTTTGATCATTGTGCTATTCAGTAGTGACCATGTTCATTATGCAGACTTGATGTTTTATCTCACTGATTTGATATATATGATTTGATTCAGTCATTTTGATGATATGTTGTGGTTCGATATATGGGATTTATATTAGATGTTACCTTGTTATGAGATTTTAGTTGTTTATGTGATATGGACTATTTGACATGTGATTTAAAAACGCAATTTAATTTGTAGTTGTGCATTGATGTTTATTTCAATTGCGTGAAGTTAATTTTAGTTGCTTCGGCTATGATTTATCATGACAGGACTGACACTTGATCGAGATGTGCAGGTTTTACCTTCCCTAGCCATGGGAAATTGGAGGTAGGATTCACACCATGTTATTCCATGTTAAGCTGATCCGTTCCGAAGAGGGATAAGGATCACGTGTGTAATTGAATGATGATTTATTGTGCTTGGTTTAATTTTAATTATTTTTACTTCTTAGCCTCAGTACCCCTTCTTTTTCTTATTTTTGATTAATGGTAAGTGTTGTAATATTTTATTTGATTTATGTCAATTGTTTTTTTATTAATTTTTTTGGGCCATTTATATGTGGATTTTCAACCCCTTTCATGACCCCTAGGGTCCCAAAAGTTACCCTAGGTGGTCAACCATGAGTCTAGGGTCAATTTGGACCACCTAACCCTAGTTTTGACTCACCTTAGGTCACCCTAAACCATGGTTGAGTCAAAGTGACGAATTTGGGAAGGAGGAGGATGGGGATGGGCCTTGCCTTGGGAAGAACCCATCTCCCATCCCTATGTTTTGGGAAGCTTTCCCAAGGAGGTCTAGGGAGGTCTTGAAGAGTCCTCCCAAACTCCCAAGTGAGTGGGAGCTCCACTTAAGGCCATTGTCTTCTTGAGGTTTGAGTGGGAATCCAACTCACCATTTGTCCCCCTCCCACTTGTGTGGAAGCACAAGTGGATGAGGTGGAGATGGAGGTGGAGTGAGAGGAGGACACTTGTCATCCTCTTACCTTCTCTTTATTCCAAGTGGCTTGGATGGAGGGAAGGGATGGTGACAAATGTCACCACCTCATTCTCTCAAGGCCAAGTGGAGGGCCTATAATAGCTCCTCTTGTAGAGGAGTGGGGGTTCTTCCATTCTATTCTTTTTGGCTTGCATTTTAGAGACTTCTTGCAAATTAGAATTTCCTTACTAATTTTGGGGGAGTTAGAGAAGGTTGGGAGAAAATCTGAAAGGTTGGAAAGCTTGGGAAGGCTGGGAGCTCTTCACCAATTCCACTTCCATTGCCAAGGTCTTGAAGGTAGGCCTCTTGATTGTAAGTTGTTTGCTTTGTGATGCTTTCTTTTTGCATTTGATGTTGGGTTGGGAGTCATGGTGAGAGCACCTTCAATGGAGGAAATGCTCAACTAGTATGGGTAGGGGAGAGGAACGATCCTTGGGGGCTCTCCCACAGTTTGTGTTTATGTGATTATGCCTTGAGGGCCTATTATCATTTGAGGAGTTATCTATATGGCAAGAGTGCCAAGCAAATTTGTGTGAGATTTTCTTGTGGATTGGGGTGTTCAAGGATTTTGGCTTGAGGCCATGTGTTGGGAACTTCTTTATCATTGAGAGCCCCTTTAAGTTGAGAGGTCTATCCCCTACCGTCACCAAGCTCATGGTTGTGAGCATAGTTATGTGATAAACCTATGGGGTGTTTTGATTTGTGTTAATGTGTTTGGGATTGTTGTTGTGGAATGAAACCCTGTGTGAATTCCCTACCTCCCTAACTCGGGGGTGAACCACTTGCGGGTCTACGATAGGGAGGATAGCTTTCTTTTCTTAGTGGCTGGGTTTGTGTCTTGCTGTTTTGTTCAGTTGCAGGTTTACAAGTGAAGAAGGAGAAGTGGGATAGAGCTCCTTTTTGTGTGGCTTAGAAGTGTTCATGGCTGCATGAAGCCTTGGCCATTGTGGTCTTGTTGTATTATAATTTCTGCATGGAAATATTATGTTACTGTCAAAGTAGTTGGCTGTAAATGTTTACTTGATGTAATTTTCCTGTTATTAGAGTTAAATTAGTTTATCTTCCATTGTAATGAAACCAGCCTAGTATAGTGAAATACATGGAGAAAATAGGCATAGATACATCATTATCATTGTTATTTCAAAAATAAATCAGCATACTACTTTATGTTTCTGTGTTGATCTTGCAAAAAAAAATGAAAGAAAGGAAGACCTCTCTAGTTGTACAATAATTTTACTGTGAATGAATGTATATAAGAAAATCAGAAATTAGTTTTCTGTTGATGCACTAGGAGTTCATAAGAGTAGATTATGTCATTATCTTTTCAAAAAAAAAATGTAAATATGCACCAAGGGATGTTCAAATGTAATGCATGTAGGAAAGAGTGATTTCAGAGATATAAATTTCTGGTTATTACACATAATAGTTATTAATCATCTTGTTGCTGTTAAGATTTAAATGTGAATATGCATATTCTACCATTAAGCCATTCTCTGGGAAGGGAACGGAATTTATTTACCACTGTCTATAAGAGTCAAAAAAAAGAAAAGGGTTAAAGTAGTTTCCTGGTTGTGTTATGGAAATCAACATTTATGTGTTCCAGAAATTTGGGGGAGGATATGCTTAGGTATCAAATAAATTGCTTCAAACATTTGCTTGCATTCTGTCCTGTTATGTTCGAATGAGATTATATTGTTAAACAAAAACAAATTTAGTTAAACCTGTTGTTTATTTGACAATTTGTAAGCACCCTTTTATAGACAACAAAAATGTGGTTGATTTAGAATATTGAGTATTCTGGCCTATATTAATATATATTAGCCTCATATATATATATATATAAAAGTATAATAAAAAAAATAATATATATCAACATTAGCAAAAGGCCACGAAATAGGGTTTAGTATCCTTTAACAATTAATGAAAAAAAAATTGCAGTAAGCAAAAAAAAATGGGAAGGGGGAGGTATGGGGGACAGCGGCCATGACAACCGCCGCCACCCATACACCCCCCCCCCCCCTCGTGGGTTTTGTTACAGGGGGTGTGGGGAGGGGGCCGAGCCCCCACCCACACCCAAGGGTGTGGGTGGGGGCTCGGCCTCCTCCCCACCTCCCCTTCCATTACGTGCACAGGCCCCTGTAGCCCAAAAAAAAACACCGCCACACCATCCACAGTCCCGCCTTCCTTAGCGTGCCACCGCCTATTGCGGCTCCCACACCTCTCCACTGCCCACACTCCACCCTTAGCCACAGCCCTCCCCAAACGCTGCCATTCGGCCCTACATCAAAACGTATGCCCTTCCTTAAAAAAAGATGCATAAATATTGCACACAAAAAAAAGAAGGTATAAATATAGTTATGATGGTATTCCATGATTTAGCATACCTTCGGCCGCCGGCTATAACCTCCATTGACACCACCAAAACCTTGCACTGGAAGAGATAACAAACAAGCATAAAACTAAATATGCGTTTAGGGAAACAAGGAATTTGAAAAAGAGATAGATTAGGGCAACAAGGTTAGAGGATAAGAAAAAAAAAAAAGAGATTTAGGGTTCACTTTTTAAAAGAATTTCTTTTTATTTGTAGGATGTAGGTGTATATATCTGAGCAACATTATAAATATGTATATATAGGTTTATACATATGATATTAGATACTAAGAAATGCGGTAATTTTCACCCTGGTAACAAATATATTTATTTGATAGGATTATATTATAATAAATGCTTAATTAGAATATATATATATTTATTCTTATAGAAATATGTAGGATTTTTGTAAATATTTAATTGGGAACTATACTATATATATAATAATAATAAAACATATAAATATTACAATGTTTGCATTTCTTTTGGATAATAAAAAAATATTTAAATGATAGATCTATTTTATAATAAATGCTTAATTATAAATATATGTATTACTTGTTACTATCTATGTAAAAAAAGAAGTCCTTTTAAAACCAAATTAAGTAGGGGTTTGAATTTTCTGTCATTATCATTTGGCGACAATTAGATTAATATGGGTAAAAATATAGGTACTTTTTATATATTCTAGATTGCAAAATAAAATTGTGTATTAATAGATCGAAAGAGGATTTTTTTTTAAAAAAAATGTTTATAAATGTATATACATATAAATAATGTAGTTAGCAAATAGGTGAATTTATTTATATAAAATAAATATACCTGAATGGCATAGTCTTTGCTATAGTATAAAAGCGTATTTCTGTATGCGTTATCAATCACCTGATATAAAAGAAAAGAGAGGGAGGTGGCCTATTAGAACAAATTTTCAGTAAGGGAAATTTTAGTATCCCCCCTCAGTGTTTCGCAACATCAACTAAATGAACCAGTGTAAATTAGTATCTTATTACTTTCGGAAACGTAGTATGAAATGTTGGGATTGGAGTTTGATCCACCTACCACAATCTTTTAAAATTCCTAGCGAGAGTATTATTCATAATGGAAACTTTTATCCCAGGTTAAACCTCATAGGCATCACCAAATGACGGTAGCTAATCTTGTGTAGAACAACCAGATACAGGTCAACTAAGTAACCTAGTTAGGCGTTAGTATAATGAATCTTGCGTCTACGTTGATAACGCGTTATGCTGCCAGAATTCCTCTAGATCTTAGGGTTCTGATTAGATTAGTCTAACCCTAGAAATGACATCCTATAGCCACATATACTCTCTTCGGCCTACACTTCTTCTAGTATAGTGTCTTGTTTACGCCTCAAGCGTATTGCCACCGAGCACGCAAGCGTGTGCGAGGTGGTTTATAGGGATAGGGAGAAAATTTTTCGTGGCCCGTGTCGTGACCACATGGTGAATGTGGTCATGACACAGGATTTTGTGTGTCGTGTCTGCGCGGGAGATGCAAGTAGGACATTTGGTATCAGAGCCAAGTTTTTAAAACACTGGGCTTGTTTTTGGCACATTAGTGTTTCCACAACTATGTTTTGACTTGTGGCTACCTCATTTTGTAGGATGCCTCCCAGAAGAGTTCGGCGAGCACAGACCCACCGCACTCCACCCACAGAGGTATGCATTGATTCATCAGCTATGGGACCGGGTCAGTCGGATCCACCGGTATAGCCAGAGCCACAGGTACAGCCAGATCCTCAAGATCAGCCACTCTTACAGCCACAACCAGCTCCTTAGGCACCATAGGCACCACCGGTCCCACCAAATATGGGACCGTAGATATTACAGGCCTTACAGGTGATTCTAGACAGGCTTCCATCGGCAGTAGCAGAGCCATGTGTCAAGCCCCACGAGGATCCGTGAGAGGAGCCCCACATAGAGCCACAAGAGGCACCACATGTGGAGCCTTACGTCGAGCTACCAGAGATAGAGGAGGTTGGTTCGGCCAACAGGAACCATAGCAGGAGCCCCCCACATCGGGCTAGACAGGACGAGACAGTGCGTGTAGAGCACTTGGGTCACAGGCCTCATGAGTATCATGTAGAGGAGCCTATCAGGGGGCATAGGGATAGAGGAGATCCCATCCGGGACATATTGAGGTTGAACCCTCCTACTTTCATCGGGACCATGGAGGGAGCTGAGGCAGAGGCTTGGCTTATCAGTTTGGATAGGTGCTTCGCGTTGCGTCCTTATGAGGGCAACATGAAGGCCCGGGTAGCAGTACACTTATTACGTGATGCAGCAACTACCTGGTGGCACACTGAGGAGTGCAAGCACCACCTATCTTTAGACACCCTCACCTGGGAGACCTTCATTGAGTGCTTCAATGCGTGATATTTATCAGAACACTATAAGTAGCGACGTCTAGACGAGTTCCATGACCTCCAGCAGAGAGGACTTACAGTGGCTCAGTATGAGGCTAGGTTTACAGAGCTATCTAGATATGCAGAGTATCTGCATGACGAGAAACTCCTGGTGCACAAGTTTATCAGAGGGCTTAATCAAAGTATAGCAGGGCCTGTTCGGATGGCAGACCCCTAGACTTTGAGTGATGCTGCCGAGAAGGCATACATCGCTAAGGAGATTCAGGGATGAGGGCAGAGTTCTCACCCTCAGTTTCAGGATCGGGGACAGCATCATCAGTAGAGTTTTCGTAGACCATCGTAGCCACCCCACAGAGGAGGATATAGTTCAGCATATCTACCTCCTAGACCCTCACAACAGTAGCAGCAAAGAGCTAGGACACAGCAAGAGTCATAGGGGGGACATAATAGGGGTTGGCAGCAGCGGGGCCCGGTTAGAGATCAAAGACAACAGGGACCACCTATGGGACCCGCGAGGACACTGCAGTCTCATAGAGGTTCACAGGGATCTACCGGTAGATCAGGATAGTAGCAGACGGGTAGGACCCAGACTGTACAGGTATAGGTCAGAGGCCCTTGTTATGTTTGTGGTGGAGCAGGACACTTAGCTAGAGAGTGTCCACAGGGTTATACAGCAGGGGGACAGCCTCGTGCAGGAGGTTCAGAGCAGACAGTGGGTGATGTGGGTAGATCCCACCATATGTTTGCAGTGGTAGATAACCGCACCATATGTTTACAGTGGTAGATAACCGCCAGGTAGATTTTTAGGCGTCCGTGATTGAGACGTCAGGTATGATTGGGGGAAACCCCATTTCTATTCTATTTGATTCTGGTGCTATGGATTCATTTATATCTCCATCGTTAGTGGAGCGTTGCAGGCTGGTGGCCTCTAGATAGGGTGATAGGTGGGTGGTTGAGTTGGCTTCAGGAGCCAAACTAACAGTAGATACCTTAGTTTGTGACTGTGAGATTGCTTTTGGACCCTTCACTATAGTATGTGACCTTAGAGTCATGACATTAGGATCCTATGATGTGGTGTTGGGTATGGATTGGCTTGCGGCTCATCGAGCCAAGCTAGATTTTTGCCGAAAGGTGATCAGCTGTTTGGACGATCATGGAGCATCAGTTGAGATCGTGGGCATATAAAGGCCCACCACAGTACGTATGATATCCGCTCAACAGATTAAGCGCTGCATGCAGAAGGGATGTTAGTTGTTCGCCATCACAGTGAGCGACAGATCAGATGACGAGCCAAAGACATCTTTGGATGATCATCCCATCCTTAGAGAGTTTGCCGATGTTTTCCTAGCAGAGTTACCGAGGATGCCTCCCCGACATGAGGTAGACTTTCACATAGACTTAGTGCCAGGTGCTGAGCCAGTGTCTCATGCACCCTATAAGATGACCGCACATGAGCTCACTGAGCTCAAGCTACAGTTGGAGGACTTGCTCGAGAAGGGACACATCCGACCGAGCGTCTCACCTTGTGGTGCTCCTATCATCTTCGTGAAGAAGAAGGATGGGTCTCTTCACTTGTGCATGGACTACAGGCAGTTGAATAAGGTGACGGTGAAGAACCATTACCCGCTGCCTAGGATTGATGACCTTTTCGACTAGATGCAGGGAGCCAGGGTGTTCTCTAAGATAGACCTGAAGTCCAGATATCATCAGTTACGCATCGCAGAGGCAGATATCCATAAGACTACCTTTCAGACTTGTTATGGACACTATGAGTTCACAGTGGTTCCCTTCAGCTTGACGAATGCCCCTGCAGTGTTCATGAGTCTCATGAACGGGGTGTTCCGTACCTATCTAGATCGGTTCGTGATCATTTTCCTTGATGACATTTTGATCTACTCACAGACCGAGGAGGAGCATGAGGAGCACCTTCGTCAGGTCCAACAGTGTTTGCGAGAGCAGAAACTTTTTGGGAATTTGGTGAAGTGTGCATTTTTTAGGACAGAGGTTCAGTATCTGGGGTATATCCTCTCCGGAGATGGAATCTCAGTAGATCCATCAAAGATCAGGGCTATCAGGGATTGGCCAGCACCCACTAGTGTGATAGAGGTCAGGAGTTTCATGGGGTTGGCTGGTTATTACCGTCATTTTGTCAAGGGCTTTTCTCAGATTGCGCACCCCATCACTTCCCTTCAGCGGAAAGGGAAGAGCTTTCTTTGGATTGAGTAGAGTGAGACCTTCAGGGTCCTCAAGGAGTGTCTTACCAGCGCTCCTATTTTAGCAGTTCCTAATCCTATAGCAGATTTCATGGTTTGAACGAATGCATTACTTGAGGGATTGGGAGCTGTACTTATGCAGGGTGATAGAGTCATCGCGTATGAGTCGCAAAAGCTCAAGACCCATGAGCTGAACTACCCCACGTACGATTTGGAGTTAGCAGCAGTGGTTCATGCTCTAGTCCGTTAGAGACATTTCTTGTTGGGTCATCGCTTTAAGCTCCATTCCGATCATCACAGCCTCCAATATATCTTTACATAGCCAAATCTAAACGCCTATCAGCAGCATTGGATGGAGTTCCTCTGCGAGTATGATTTTGATGTCCACTACATCAAAGGGAAGGAGAACGTGGTTGCTGACGCATTGAGTCGGAGGCGCCACGAGCTCTTGACCTTGACTTTTCAAGTGGACTTGAGGGATCGCATTATTATGCATCTACTAGAGGATGAGTGGTATCTAGAGGTACAGTAGGAGATCAGCTTACAGAGGGCCCTTGTGGACAAGTTTGCAGGGTATACACTTAACACAGATGGTTTACTTCGACATCGACAGTGCATCTATGTACCCCGCGCAGGTGACCTACGCACTGTAGTGCTATTAGAGGCTCATAGAGCACCATATGCGGCACATCCGAGGGTGAAGAAGCTGCATGCCGATCTTTGATAGCTATACTTTTGGGCAGGTATGAGACATGATATAGCAGAGTTTGTTGCTCATTGCCTTGAGTGCCAGAGGGTCAAGGCCAAGCATCAGCATCCAACAGGTCTCTTATACCCACATGATATACCTGAGTGGAAATGGGACACCATTTCCATGGATTTTATTGTTGGTCTTCCTATGTCTTTGCGTCGCCATGATGCCATCATGGTGACAGTCGACAATTTGACCAAGGTGGCTCATTTTTCTCCTGTACGCATGATGTACAATGCGCCAGCTGTGGCGAAGGTATTCTTGGATGATATTGTGAGACTGCATGGGGTACCTCGCCGCATTATTTCAGACAAAGATCTAGTGTTCACTTTAGCATTCTGGAGAGCCTTACAGTAGGCATTGGGCACACAACTCGATTTTAGCTCTGTTTATCATCCAGAGACAGATGGGCAGACAGAGTGGGTGAATTAGATATTGGAGGACATGCTTCGGATGTATGTTATGGACCATTAGTCTAGATGGGAGGAGTATCTTTATCTAGTTGAGTTTTCCTACAATAATGGGCATCACAGCTTGTTAGGTATGCCTCCCTTTTAGGCTTTATATGGCAGACCATGCAGGACACCATTGAGTTGGGATCGGGTTGAGGACAGAGTCGCCATTGGTCCAGAGCTAGTACAGGATATGGAGCAGTAGGTCACACTGATTAGACAGAGGTTGTAGGAGGCACATAAAAGGCAGAAGAAGTATACTGATGCTAAGAGGTTAGATCAGAGTTTCTCAGTGGGGGATAGGGTATTCCTTAGAGTGCGGCCACACAAGAGTCCAATCCATTATGGAAAGGGCTCTAAGCTCGCACCTTGTTTCGTAGGACCCTTTGAGATTTTGGAGTGGATAGGACCAGTTACCTATCATCTAGCATTGCCACCGAGACTGTCACGTATCCACGATGTCTTTCATGTTTCTGTTTTGAGACGATATATTTTTGATGTATCTCATGTACTAGATTGGAGTGCTTTACAGGTAGAGGCAAACGGGCAGTTGGTGTTGGAGCCAATTCGCATATTGGCTTGTCGGACGCTGGGCCTTCGAGGTCGAGAGCTGGACCAGGTTAGGATCCAGTGGGATCGATATGACGAGGTCACGGCGACTTGGGAGGATGCAGCTAGTTTGAGGGCACTCTATCCTCACCTTTTTGATGACTTCCAGGAGGAAGTTCAGTCTTAGGGGGGAGGATGTGAGGCCAACTATTTTACCTCCCATATTTTGATCATTGTGCTATTCAGTAGTGACCATGTTCATTATGCAGACTTGATGTTTTATCTCACTGATTTGATATATGTGATTTGATTCAGTCATTTTGATGATATGTTGTGGTTCGATATATGGGATTTATATTAGATGTTATCTTGTTATGAGATTTTAGTTGTTTATGTGATATGGACTATTTGACATGTGATTTAAAAATGCAGTTTAATTTGTAGTTGTGCATTGATGTTTATTTCGCTTGCGTGAAGTTAATTTCAGTTGCTTCGGCTATGATTTATCATGACAGGACTGACACTTGATCAAGATGTGTAGGTTTTACTTTCCCTAGCCACTGGAAATTGGAGGTAGGATTCACACCATGTTATTCCTTGTTAAGCCGATCCGTTCCCAAGAGGGATAAGGATCACGTGTGTAATTGAATGATGATTTATTGTGCTTGGTTTAATTTTAATTATTTTTATTTTTTAGCCTTAGTACCCCTTCTTTTTCTTATTTTTGATTAATGGTAAGTGTTGTAATATTTTATTTGATTTATGTCAATTGTTTTTTTATTAAATTTTTTGGGCCATTTATATGTGGATTTTCAACCCCTTTCATGACCCCTAGGGTCCCAAAAGTTACCCTAGGTGGTCAACCATGAGTCTAGGGTCAATTTGGACCACCTAACCCTAGTTTTGACTCACCTTAGGTCACCCTAAACCATGGTTGAGTCAAAGTGACGAATTTGGGAAGAAGGAGGATGGCGGTGGGCCTTGCCTTGGGAAGAACCCATCTCCCATCCCTATGTTTTGGGAGGCTTTCCCAAGGAGGTCTAGGGAGGTCTTCAAGAGTCCTCCCAAACTCCCAAGTGAGTGGGAGCTCCACTCAAGGCCATTGTCTTCTTGAGGTTTGAGTGGGAATCCAACTCACCACTTGTCCCCCTCCCACTTGTGTGGAAGCACAAGTGGATGAGGTGGAGATGGACGTGGAGGGAGAGGAGGACACTTGTCATCCTCTTACCTTCTCTTTATTCCAAGTGGCTTGGGTAGAGAGAAGGGATGGTGATAAATGTCACCACCTCATTCTCTCAAGGCCAAGTGGAGGGCCTATAATAGCTCCTCTTGTAGAGGAGTGGGCGTTCTTCCATTCTATTCTTTTTGGCTTGCATTTTAGAGACTTCTTGCAAATTAGAATTTCCTTACTAATTTTGGGGGAGTTTGGTGTAGGGCACCTAGGAGCAGTCTGACACCTCAAGCATTTTTTATGCATTTTGATAAGCTATGTTTTGTTTTGATTGTATGTGTGGTAATAAGGCTTTAGCCATGTTTGTATGGTCCCTTTTGTGTGGTCAAGATGATTGAGGTGACCCTATAAACCTCAATCATGCTTAGTCCACTTGGATCCTTGTTGTGCCAATTAGGCCTAGAAGGTCTAAGGATTGGTTTTCAAGTTTTTGTTGGTTGTTTTAATGTTTTAGTATGTTGGAAGGAGTTTGTTGATCATTTGGACTCCATTGGATGAGCCAAACAAATCAACCTCCCTGTGTTAATGCAAAACACCATAGTTGTCAAAGGTGTTATGTGTTGGGTTGGTTCAAAAACCACTTTGGGCAGTTAAATGCTGTTGTAGAAGTTGGAAACCAACTTGGATGGGTTAATATGGTGGATATCTGACTCCAGTAGGGGAGAGGAAGTTTTTGTACGGAATTTGGGCACAAAATTCAAGAAAACTGACTATTTTTCGCTATTTTTCTTGCTGTGTACAGACTGTACGGACTTTTCATGTGTGCAAATGATATTTTTTTGAAAGCTCTTGGAGTCAGGGTTCCAATGCAACTAGTTTGAGGTCTTGAAGTGGTCGGAGTCAAAAGTTATTGAATTTTCTTTCAAAACTGGTCTAGAAACCCTGTTTTCTAGGGCAGTCCCACAAATTTGGCCCTAGAATGCATTTCCACCAATGAAATTTCATGCCACTCAGTGAAATGCAGGCTAGGGGTGTATACTACTTGATTCCAAAAGCATTTTCTGAGAAAATACAGTTTACTATTTTTAATGTGATGCCCTAGGTCAAATATCTCTATGTATTTGACTGAATTTATGCAATTTATTGTTTTATTTGACAAAACCCTAAGAGGATGAGTGAATGAATGGTGGATTTGTGTTGTTTGGGGATGGTAGAGTCATTCCAAGTTCCTGCCCCTGACCTATGCACCCAATTTTGAGCACTTGCTTTGTAACCTAGCCTAAATTGATCAATTAGGCCTAGAGACCTAGTAGGCGTTCTGGATTGCTGGAGTAGAGTTGGAGCAGGAGATTTGGAGGTTTGTTAGGATCCCCTGAAAGGTGTTCAATTCCATCATTTGTTTTCCTAGACCTTTGGGATTTTGTCAAGTTTTGTTGAGAAAACCTAGTTTGGAGGGCTAGTAGCCTTACTAGTCAAGGTATAGGTTGAAGAGTTTTGGGAAGTTGGAGATCAAACCAACTACATAGAAGGTGTTTGTTGATCTGTCTTAAGGTGTTGGAGAAGCCTTAGGGGTTGGACAATAGTCTGGACATCAAATCCTTCATATGCCTTGTATGTGCCTTTGGTTGGTTGGTTGGTTGAAGGCTAGTTGAAGTGGGTGAGTGGGCAAAGGACAATAGAGTAAACCTTTGTGTGTTGCTTCCCTTGTGCCACTCTGCATCAGAGTTAGAGAAGGTTGGGAGAAAATCTGAAAGGTTGGAAAGCTTGGGAAGGCTGGGAGCTCTTCACCAATTCCACTTCCATTTCCAAGGTCTTGAAGGTAGGCCTCTGATCTTGTTTTTGCTTGCTTTATGATGTTCCATGGTTTGAATCTTGATTGTAAGTTGTTTGCTTTGTGATGCTTTCTTTTTGCATTTGATGTTGGGTTGGGAGTCATGGTGAGAGCACCTTCAATGGAGGAAATGCTCAACTAGTATTGGTAGGGGAGAGGAACAATCTTTGGGGGCTCTCCCACAGTTTGTGTTTATGTGATTATGCCTTGAGGGCCTATTATCATTTGAGGAGGACTTATCTATATGGCAAGAGTGCCAAGCAAATTTGTGTGAGATTTTCTTGTGGATTGGGGTGTTCAGGGATTTTGGCTTGAGGACATGTGTTGGGAACTTCTTTATCATTAGGAGCCCCTTTAAGTTGAGAGGTCTATCCCCTACCATCACCAAGCTCATGGTTGTGAGCATAGTTATGTGATAAACCTATGGGGTGTTTTGATTTGTGTTAATGTGTTTGGGATTGTTGTTGTGGAATGAAACCCTATGTGAATTCCCTACCTCCCTAGCTCAGGGGTGAACCACTTGCGGGACTATGGTAGGGAGGAGAGCTTTCTTTTCTTAGTGGCTGGGTTTGTGTCTTGTTGTTTTGTTTAGTTGCAGGTTTACAAGTGAAGAAGGAGAAGTGGAATAGATCTCCTTTTTGTGTGGCTTAGAAGTGTTCATGGCTGCATGAAGCCTTGGCCATTGTGGCCTTGTTGTATTATAATTTCTGCATGGAAATATTATGTTACTGTCAAAGTAGTTGGCTGTAAATGTTTACTTGATGTAATTTTCCTATTATTGGAGTTAAATTAGTTTATCTTCCATTGTAATGAAACCAGCCTAGTATAGTGAAATACATGGGGAACATAGGCATAGATACATCTTTATCATTGTTATTTCAAAAATAAATCAGCATACTACTTTATGTTTCTGTGTTGATCTTGCAAAAAAAATGAAAGAAAGGAAGACCTCTCTAGTTGTACAATAATTTTACTGTGAACGAATGTATATAAGAAAGTCAGAAATTAGTTTTCTATTGATGCACTAGGAGTTCATAAGAGTAGATTATGTCATTATCTTTTCAAAAAAAAAATGTAAATATGCACCAAGGGATGTTCAAATGTAATGCATGTAGGAAAGAGTGATTTCAGAGATATAAATTTCTGGTTATTACACATAATAGTTATTAATCATCTTGTTGTTGTTAAGATTTAAATGTGAATATGCATATTCTGCCATTAAGCCATTCTCCGGAAGGGAACAAAATTTATTTACCACTGTCTATAAGAGTCAAAAAGAAAGAAAAGGGTTAAAGTAGTTTCCTGGTTGTGTTATGGAAATCAACATTTATGTGTTCTAGAAATTTGGAGGAGGATATGCTTAGGTATCAAATAAATTGCTTCAAACATTTGCTTGCATTCTTTCATGTTATGTTCGAATGAAATTATATTTTTAAACAAAAAAAAATTTAGTTAAACTTGTTGTTTATTTGACAATTTGTAAGTACCCTGTTATAGACAACAAAAATGTGGTTGATTTAGAATATTGAGTATTTTGGCCTATATTAATATACATTAGCCTCATATATATATATATATATATATAAAAGTATAATAAAAAAAATAATATATATCAACATTAGCAAAAGGCCACGGAATAGGGTTTAGTATCCTTTAACAATTAATAAAAAAAAATATACATAAAAAAAATTGTAGTAAGCAAAAAAAAAAAGGGAAGGGGGAGGTATGGGGGACGGTGGCCATGACAGCCACCGCCACCCATACCCCCCCCCCCCCCCCCCGTGGGTTTTGTTACAGGGGCCACACCATCCACAGTCCCGCCTTCCTTAGTGCACCACCGCCTGTTGCGGCTCCCACACCTCTCCACCGCCCACACTCCACCCTCAGCCACGGCCCTCCCCAAATGCCGCCGGCCCTCCGCCCTTTCACAGATCGCCGCCGCCGTTCAGCCCTGCATCAAAACGTATGCCCTTCCTTCAAAAAAAGATGCATAGGTATTGCACACAAAAAAAAGAAGGTATAAATATAGTTATGATGGTATTCCATGATTGAGCATACCTTTGGCCGCTGGCTATAACCTCCATTGACGCCACCAAAGCCCTGCACTGGAAGAGATAACAAACAAGCATAAAACTAAATATGCGTTTAGGGCAACAAGGAATTTGAAAAAGAGATAGATTAGGGCAACAAGGTTAGAGGATAAGAAAAAAAAAAAAAGATATTTAGGGTTCACTTTTTAAAATGAATTTCTTTTTATTTGTAGGATGTAGGAGTATATATGTGAGCAACATTATAAATATGTGTATATAGGTTTATACATATGATATTAGATACTAAGAAATGCGGTAATTTTCACCCTGGTAACAAATATATTTATTTGATAGGATTATATTATAATAAATGCTTAATTAGAATATATATATATTTATTCTTATAGAAATATGTAGGATTTTTGTAAATATTTAATTGGGAACTATACTATATATATAATAATAATAAAACATATAAATATTACAATGTTTGCATTTTTTTTGGACAATAAAAAAATATTTAAATGATAGATCCATTTTATAATAAATGCTTAATTATAAATATATGTATTACTTGTTACTATCTATGTAAAAAAAGAAGTCCTTTTAAAACCAAATTAAGTAGGGGCTTGAATTTCCTGTCATTATCATTTGGTGACAATTAGATTAATATGGGTAAAAATATAGGTACTTTTTATATATTCTAGATCGTAGAATAAAATTGTGTATTAATAGATCGAAAGATGATTTTTTTTTTTAAAATGTTTATAAATGTATATACATATAAATAATGTAGTTAGCAAACAGGTGAATTTATTTATATAAAATAAATATACCTGAATGGCATAGTCTTTGCTATAGTATAAAAGCATATTTCTGTATGCATTATCGATCACCTAATATAAAAGAAAAGAGAGGGAGGTGGCTTATTAGAATAAATTTTCAGTAAGGGAAATTTTAGTATCCCCCCTTAGTGTTTCGCAACATCAACTAAATGAACCAATGTAAATTAGTATCTTCTTACTTTCAGAAACGTAGCATGAAATGTTGGGATTGGAGTTTGATCCACCTACCACAATCTTTTAAAATTCCTAGCGGGAGTATTATTCATAACGGAAACTTTTATCCCAGGTTAAACCTCGTAGGCATCCCCAAACGACGGTAGCTAATCTTGCGTAGAACAACCAGATATAGGTCAACTAAGTAACCCAGTTAGGCATTAGTATAATGAATCTTGCATCTACATTGATAACGCGTTATGCTGCCAGAATTCCTCTAGATCTTAGGGTTCTGATTAGATTAGTCTAACCCTAGAAATGACATCCTATAGCCACATATACTCTCTTCGGCCTACACTTCTTCTAGTATAGTGTCTTGTTTACGCCTCAGGCGTATTGCCACTAAGCACGCAAGCACATACGAGGTGGTTTTTAGGGCTAGTGAGAAAATTTTTTGTGGCTCGTGTCGTGACCACATGGCGAATGTGGTCGTGACACGGGCTTTTGTGTGTCATGTCTACGCGGGAGATGCGGGCATGACAGGTTGAACCCCTGACCTCCTGCTTCCTATTTTCACTCTCCACCAATATACCGAGTGGCCTTCATTGCTACATATATGTGCCTCCTTTCTATTTAAAGAATGATAATAGAAACAAATCCCTATAAACGGTGGTTAGGTGGTTTGAACCCCCAGTTGGGAGGAATGATTTAAGTGGATCTAGAAGACCTAAAAATATTGCAGTCTCAGAACTTCACAGAATTAGCATCATTGGAAAGAGGTCGCTGACATGATCCTAACGCAACTTCAACGGGCTCAAAAGGAGTTCTTATGTAGAAGTTATGTGTAGTCAAAGGTTCAGTCAAATAGGCAAATCAGGCATTCAAAAAGGTGAAAAATCCAACCAAAAATGATGCCAAGTTAGAGAGCTCATCACCATGATTCTGACATCACTCGTTTTGCCTTGACCAGAGCTCGTACGAACAAGATATGGCCGGTCAAAGTTGAGGGTTTACCATGCCGACTAGGTAGTACAATGATGATGTTAGCATGCTGACATGGTAGACACAATGGTAATTATTGATGTGGTAGATCTAGAGTTTGACACATGGTAGATGGTGGCATCTGACTCAACAGATGACATGGCAGGTCTAAAGATGTGGACCAATCCAGCGTGACATGTGTCACTGATCGATGAATGAGGTAATGCCACGTGTCCTGTTTTCTTTTTTCACTCTCCACCAATATACCAAGAGGCTTTCTTTGCTACATATATGTGCCTCCTTTCTATTTAATGAATGATAATAGAAATGAATACTTGTAAAAGGGGGTCAGGTGGTTTGAACCCCTAGTGGGGAGGAATGATCTAGGTGGATATAAGAGAACTAAAAATTTTGTAGTCTTAGAACCAGACGAAATCAGCGTCATTGGAAAGAGATCGCTAACATGATCCTAACGCAACTTGAACGAGCTCAAAAGGAGTTCGTATGCAAAAGTTATGTGCAGTCAAAGGTTCGGTCAAATAGGTGAATCATGCATTTAAAAAGGTGAAAATTTTAGTTCCTCAAATCCAAGCAAAAATGATGTCAAGTCGAAGAGCTCGTCGCCACGATTCTGACGCAGCTCATTTTGCCTTGAGCGGAGCTCGCACGAGCAAGATATGGTCAGTCAAAGTTTAGGGTTGACCATGCTTACTAAATAGTACAATGATGACATCATCAAGCTGAATAGCAGATAGAGTGGTAATTGTTGGCGTGGCGGGTCCAGATGTTGACAAGTGGCAAATGGCAGCATTTATCTCAATAGATGAAGTGGTAGGTTTGAAGATGTAGACCAATTCAACAGATCTAGAGTTTGACACGTGGCAGATGGCAGCATCTAAGTCAGTAGATGACGTGGCAAGTCTGAAGATGTGGACCAATCCAGTGTGACATGTGTCACTGATGGACGAATCCCTATAAAAGGGGGTCAGGTGGTTTGAACCCCTAATGGGGAGGAATGATCCAGTGGATACAAAAGAAATAAAAATTTTGTTGTCTTAGAACCTGACAGAATTAGCATCATTTGAAAGAGGTCGCTGACATGATCCTGATGCAACTTGAACAGGCTCAAAAGGAGTTCATATGCAGAAGTAATTTGCAGTCAAAGGTTTGGTCAAACAGGTGAATCAGGCATTCAAAAAGGTGAAAAATTGATTGTCACAAATCCAAGAAAAAATGATTCCAAGTCAAAGAGCTTGTCGCCACGATTCTAACACCACTCATTTCGCCTCGATCAGAGCTCGTACGAGAAAGATATGGTCGGTCAAAGTTGAGGGTTGACCATGCTGACTAGACAATACAATGATGATGTCAGCATGCTGATATGGCAGACACAATGGAAGTTGTTGACGTGGTAGGTCCAGAGGTTGACACATGGTAGATGATGGCATCTAAGTCAGCAGATGATGTGGCAAGTCTGAAGATGTGGACCAATCCAGGGTGACACGTATCACTGGCGGAAGAATGAGGTAATACCACGTGGCCCAATGATTGGGTGCTATGTGGCACATGTGGCAGTTTGATTATTAAAAGGTTAGTTTGTGGGGATCGAACCCATGACCTCTTGCTTGCTATTTTCACTCTCCACCAATATACCAAGCGACTTTTTTTGCTACATATACGGGCCTCCTTTCTATTTAAAGAATGATAATAGAAACGAATCCCTATAAAAGGGGGTCGGGTGGTTTGAACCCCTAGTGGAGAATAATGATCTAGATGGATACAGAAGAACTAAAAATTTTACAGTCTTAGAACCTGACAGAATCAGCATCATTGGAAAGAGGTTACTGACACGATCCTGACGCAACTTGAATGGGCTCAAAAGGTGTTCGTATGCAGAAGTTATGTGTAGTCAAACAGGTGAACTAGGCTTTCAAAAAGGTGAAAATGATTGTCTCAAATCCAACAAAAATGATGTCAAGTCGAAGAGCTCGTCGCTATGATTTTGACGCCACTCGTTTCGCCTCAATCGGAGCTTGTACGAACAAGATATGTCTGGTCAAAGTTGAGGGTTGACCATGTCGACTAGACAGTACAATGATGACTTCAACATGCTGACATGACAGACACAGTCGCAGTTGTTGATGTGGTAGGTCCAGAGGTTGACACGTGGTAGATGGTGGCATTTGAGTCAACAGATGATGTGGCAGGTGTGAAGATGTGGACCAATCCAACGTGACACGTGTCACTGACGGATGAATGAGGTAATGCCATGTGGCCTAATGATTGGTTGCCACGTGGCACATGTGGTGGTTTGATTGTTAAAAAGTTAGTTTGTGGGATTGTACCTTGCTATTTTCACTCTCCACCAATATACTAAGTGGCTTTCTTTGCTACATATACGAGCTTCCTTTCTATTTAAAGAATGATAATAGAAACGAATCTCTATAAAAGGGGGTCAGGTGGTTTGAACTCCCAATGGGAAGGAATGATCTAAATAGATCCAAAAGACCTAAAAATTTTGCAGTCTCAAAACTTGATAGAATCAGCACCATTCGAAAGAGGTCGCTAGCACGATCCTGACGCAACTTGAACGGGATCAAAAGGAGTTTGTATGCAAAAGTTATGTGCAGTCAAAGGTTCAGTCAAATAGGCGGAACATGCATTCAAAAAGGTGAAAATATATTGTCTCAAATCCAACCAAAAATGATGCCAAGTTGAAGAGCTCGTCACCATAATTCCAATGCCGCTCGTTTCACCTTGATCAGAGCTCGTACGAGCAAGATATGGCCAGTCAAAGTTGAGGGTTGACCATGCTGACTAGACAATACAATGATGACGTCCTTATGCTGACATGGCAGACATAGTGGCAATTGTTGGCATGGTAGGTCCAAATGTTGACACGTGGCAGATCGAGATGTTGACACTTGGCAGGTCTGAAGATGTAGACCAATCCACCGTGACATGTGGCACTGACAAACGAATGCCACGTGGCTCAATGATTGGGTGCCACATGGCACATGTGGTGATTTGTTTGTTAAAATGTTGGTTTGTGGGGGTCAAACTCCTGACTTCTTGCTTCCTATTTTCACTCTCCACCAATATACCACATGGCTTTCATTGCTACATATACGAGCCTCCTTTCTAGTTAAAAAATGATAATAGAAACAAATCCCTATAAAAGGGGGTCAGGTGGTTTGAACCCTCAGTGGGGAGGAATGATCTAGGTGGATCCAAAAGACCTAAAAATTTTGCAATCTCAGAACCTGATGGAATCAACATCATTGGAGAGAGGTCGCTGACACAATCCTAACGCAACTTGAATGACCTCAAAAGGAGTTTGTATGCAGAAGTTATATGCAGTCAAAGGTTTGGTCAAATAGGTGAATTAGGCATTCAAAAAGGTGAAAAATTGATTGTCTCAAATCCAAGAAAACATGATGCCAAGTCGAAGAGCTCATCACCATGATTCTGATGCTACTCATTTCACCTCGATCAGAGCTCATAAGAGCAAGATATGGCTAGTCAAAGTTGAGGGTTGACCATGCCTACTAGATAGTACAATGATGACGTCAACATACTGACATGGCAAACACAGTGGCAGTTGTTGACGTGGCAGATCTAGAGTTTGACACATTGCAGATGGCGGCATCTAAGTTAGCGGATGATGTGGCAGGTCTAAAGATGTGGACCAATCCAGCATGACACGTGTCACTGACGGATGAATGAGCTAATGCTAATCAGGGGTTCAAAAAGGTGAAAAATTGATTGTCTCAATCCAAGCAAAAAATGATGCCAAGTCGAAGAGCTCGTCGCCATGATTTCAACACCGCTTGTTTTACCTCGATCGGAGCTTGTACAAGCAAGATATGGCTGGTCAAAGTTGAGGGTTGACCATGTCGACTAGATAGTATAATGATGACATAGCATGCTGACATGGCAGACATAGTCGCAGTTGTTGACATGGTAGGTCCAGAGGTTGACACGTGGCAGATGGCAGCATTTGAGTCAGCAGATGACGTGGCAGGTTTGAAGATGTGGACAAATCCAGCGTGACACGTGTTATTGATGGATGAATAAGGTAATGCCATGTGGCCTAATGATTGGGTGTCACATGGCACATGTGGCAGTTTGATTGTTAAAAGGTTGGTTTGTGGGGTCGAACCTTGCTATTTTAACTTTCCACCAATATACCAAGCATATTTCTTTGCTACATATATGGGCTTCCTTTCTATTTAAAGAATGATAATAGAAATGAATCCCTATAAAAGGGGGTCAGGTGGTTTGAACCCCCAGTGGAAAGGAATGATCTAAATGGATCCAGAAGACCTAAAAATTTTGCAGTCTCAAAACCTAACGGAATCAACGTCATTGGAAAAAGTTTGTTGGCACGATCCTGATGCAACTTGAACGGGCTCAAAAGGAGTTTGTATGTAGAAGTTATGTGCAGTCCAAGGTTCGGTCAAATAAGCGAATCATGCGTTCAAAAAGGTGAAAATTTTATTGTCTCAAATCCAAGCAAAAATGATGCCAAGTTGAAGAGCTCATCACCATGATTCCAACGCTGCTCATTTCGGCTTAATCAGAGCTCGTACGAGCAAGATATGGCTGGTCGAGATGTTGACACCTGGCAGGTCTGAAGATGTAGACCAATCCACCATGACATGTGGCACTGACAAACGAATGAACGAATGCCACATGGCCCAATGATTGGGTGCCACGTGGCACATGTGGTGATTTGCTTGTTAAAAGGTTGGTTTGTGGGGATCGAGCCCCTGACCTCCTGCTTCCCACTTTCACTCTCCACCGATATACCAAGCGACTTTCATTGCTACATATACGGGCCTCTTTTCTATTTAAAGAATGATAATAGAAACAAATCCCTATGAAAGGGGGTCGAGTGGTTTGAACCCCTAGTGGGGAGGAATGATCTAGGTAGATCTAGAAGACCTAAAAATCTTGTAGTCTTAGAACTTGATGGAATCAGCATCATTGGAAAGAGGTTGCTGACACGATCCTAACACAACTTGAACGGGGTAAAAAGGAGTTCGTATGCAAAAGTTATGTGCAGTCAAAGGTTCAGTCGAATAGGCAAATTAGGGATTCAAAAAGGTGAAAAATTGATTGTCTCAAATCTAAGAAAGAATGATGCCAAGTCGAAGAGCTCGTCACCATGATTCTGACGCTGCTCATTTCGCCTCGATCAGAGCTCGTACAAGGAAGATATGGCTGGTCAAAGTTGAGGGTTGACCATGCCGACTAGATAGTACAATGATGACACCAACATGCTAACATGGAAGACATAGTGGCAGTTGTTGATGTGGCAGATCCAGAGTTTGACACATGGTAGATGGCAGCATCTGAGTCAGTTGATGTGGCAGGTCTTAAGATTTGGACCAATCCAGCATGACATGTGTCTCTAACAGACGAATGAGATAATGCCACATGGCCCAATGATTAGGTGTCACGTGGCACATGTGGCGGTTTGATTGTTAAAAGTTTGGTTTGTGGGGGTCAAACCCCTGACCTCCTGCTTGCTTTTTTCACTCTCCACCAATATACCAAGCAGCTTTCTTTGCTACATATACAGGCCTCCTTTCTATTTAATGAATGATAATAGAAACTAATCCCTATAAAAGGGGGTCCACTACAACAAATCCCTATGATTAGCTCCTTTTTTTATCTATTTTTTACTTCCACCCACTATTTTAATGTATTTTTCTTCAATTTTTTGAAAAAGCTAGCACTATTTGTCGGGTTGGCACATTTTTTGGCATTTTTTTGCGCCGATCAGAACAAGTAGGCGCTAAATTAGGTGCCACATTGCGCCTAAATTAGAGATGACTTTAGCATCCACATTAGTGTCAACTTTAGCACTGCCTGTAGCACCGATTATAATGACTTTACTAGCACCGACTTTAGCGTCGTACACCAAATAAAATTCAGCTGTCTCATTGATTCCCTGAAAGTCGAATTGATAAGGCACTTCAATGTGACACCAAAATGTGTCACGATGATCAAACAAAAATATCGATAACCTTTAAGGCATTCGGGATATCAAAGTGATATGGTTTAGAGTCTCACCGATATAAGGGGTCTCGCCAATGGAAAGATAATGTAAATGGTATTTCAAAGAAACTCTATTGTGTCAAAGAGAGAGTTTTTGGGGTCTCTCTGAAAAGGCGACAAAAAGAAAATAAAATATCAAAAGGGTGATTTCTTTTTTGAGGAGACTAATATTATCGAAGTAACGCCAGTTAGGGTCATACCGAAATCCCGAACATTATCACCAACATTAGCACTGACATTAGTGTTGACTTTAACGTCTAAATGAGCACCGACGTTAATGTCTAAATGAGCGCCGACTTTAGCATCGTACCTCTAAGCCTTGATGGATTGTTTTGGATCAAAATTTCAGACTTTAAAATTTTACCATTCTCGCCATGATCCCTAATAAGACGTTCTACTTGAACCCAAAAATATCACCATTCCCTTATTAGTTAACATCGGCAAGATCATACTATGTCGGGGAGACTCAATGGACAGTCTCTTCGATGACTCGAAGGCACAAGCAGAAAAAAGGAAAATCACACGAAAACCTGAAGTAATAAGCAAATCGAAGAGATAGGGGATATCGGCAAGAGTCTTTCAGAAGTCTCATCAATACCCCGAAAGTCAAACAGATAAGGGTTTCGAGATATCGAAGTGATATGGTTTAGAGTCTCACCGATAGAAGGGGTCTCGCCGATGAAAAAATAATATAAAGGGTACTTCGAAGAAACTCTATTGTGTTGAAGAGAGGGTTTTTGGGGTCTCTCTGACAAGGCGACGAAAAGAAATTAAAATATCAAAAGGGTGATTTCATGTTCGAGGAGACTCATATTATCAAAGTAACGCCAGTTAGGGTCATTCCGAAATCCCAAATAATAAATGAGATTGCAAAACACATCACCTCAAAATAAAGTGACAAGACATAATGGTGGTGATCTAACTCTCTATTTTTAAAAAAATTAAATTCTATTCGATGATAATTGATTGCACAGATGACATTGATTGCACAAAGTTAAGATTGTTGCAAAGAACAAGTGCAGGGCGTGGATGAATAAGCAATTTAGGACCAGAGTGATTTGTCAAGTAAGTAGTTTTCATTCACCAAAATCCTTGAGATTGCTAGCCTCCAAACATTCACCAAAATTCGTTTCGTAGTAGTTTTGATTGCTTTCTCTATTTGTTCCAAGCTTTTTTTTTGCAACATCCTGTGGACAGGTGGCGACAGTAGCTATACTTCCTGCTATAAAACCACCTGAAGCTAGAAAGACATAAATTTTCTAGACTCATCGGTTGTTTTTATTGTCATGTCCTTGATCCTTCTATGGATGCAAGTGTAAAAGGTTAAGATTGTGCCTGCGTATAACCATTATCCGCCCTTCAGGGTTTTGTGTTGAATGACAAAATTCAAACGTTTAGCAACCTTTTTCAAAAAAAGGAAAAAACAAAAACGACCTCGTGTTTACAACTAACCCTAACCTTTAAAACCATTGATTAAGATCAACCCATTATAGGAAGATAATTGTTCCTTCAATACTCTCAAGGTTGTTGTCAATTGTGCATTCTCGGCTTCTAAAATCTAATCCTTGGCTTTTGCTTTAGTTACCAATTCTTCATTCTAGAGATTTTGTAGGGAAATAAACAAATTTTTCTTACATTCACTTTTATTCTCATGATTAATATGATTTAGAGACAATCTTTCAGTGAATATTTTATGAGTTGTCTCAAAATTGAGTTTTTCCTATAATTTGCATGGCTCTGAAGTAACGTGTTCAAAGTTGGTGGTTATAAATGTTACATTTTACTGTATTCCCAGTGTTGTGATATCTGTAATCAAATCATATTTCTTTGATAACATGTGTGTGTGTTTAATTTACGCATTGATATTTATCCTTACATTTGGTTTAATTGAATAGCCTTCATCGTGTTGATTGCAGGTTAGAACTTTTGGAATTTGAATAAAACCATCATCTGCTTCCCAATATTAAGCCTTTCATCTTTTCATTGATTTTTGACTTGTTGCAGATGTCGATTGGACTCCCATGGTGGAACTATTCTTGTACTTCCTGAATGCACTTTATAAATTAGTCTGCGTTTATAAATCACATATTTGAAATCCAGACATAGTGATAGAATATGGAAGAAACAATTCAAAACCCAAAGCGTAAAAGACAAAAAACTGAGGATAGGCATCTAAACCAGGATTTATTAGACCAATGTCTCGGGTCAGGACAGAAATCCAGAAGAAATGCCCAACTAAACCCACATGTTGAGAAATTTGAATATTTATACAGGGATATTGGGAATATATGGACACTAGTCAGAGGGTATGATCTCTTTATCTCCCATTACAGAAAAATACATAGGCATAAACCCATTTCAAACCCATGGCTAAACTTGGGTAAATTGGTAGTCCCGAATGTGTTTGTAAATGTCCATTTGTTGAAGTTTTTTGCAGAGAAATTCAACCCTAAGACTTGTTATATTGAATTCAATGATGGGACTAGTTTCTTCCCTAGTACCAAAGACTATATATCCATAGTGTTTCATTTAGACACAAGTTTAGACAAGAAATTCAGAATCAAGGATTTGTTGGTTGAGTACCGCAATATGAGTAGCAATTATAAGAGATGGAAATTACCCTTGCATAGACCTCGCGGTGACAATAACCAACTTAGGGTATTTTTAGAGGGTGAAGATCCACCCTACTCAACTGAATTGTTTGAAGATTATTTCAAGAACACATATTACTCTGCCTATCAGATATTGGGAATAGAGGCCTCCATGTTCATGGAAATTGCGCCCATGGTCCTAGCTACGGACATACAGAGTCATGATGCATGGTATTTTGATTATGCTGAATACATGGCATATAATATAAAAAATGATTTAATGTCTATTAAGAATGGAGGAAGTAAATTCAGACATTATTCTTTATTTATGCATATGGTATTATATGAAGGAAAATGTATGGGCTTATGGGATAGAAATCTCAGGGTAAGAGACCTAGACAAAAATGCAGATATAAAACCTGTGCAAATGTGGACTTCTATTTGGGATAGCAGATGTGACAGATCCCATTATTTATACTTTGAAGAGTTTTTTGTGAAACCAATATTCAAACGGTTTGGACATCCTTGCAGCCACAATTTTTCATTGGAAATACAGCAGTGTTTGAGACCAAAAGATAGACATGAAGAGGGAAAGTTTAGCCATAATTGGGGTGATTGGTATGTTTTCAGAGATTGCTCTATGGTAAGAGTATTCGGATATGAAGGGCCACCCTTCTTGCTACCAAAGACATGCCCAGATCGAGTTGCATACTTAGAAATTGTTAGGCAATTACCTTCCTCAGACTTCATGCATCTCAAGAATCAACATAAATAGTCATTTATGCTAGGGACTTTATGCTTTGGAGATTTCACAGTACTTTCTGACAGAGGTTATCAATTAATTTATAGTAAATTAGAACAATTCAGATTACCTTTTGGACTCTGCAAGAGGAAATTTTGATCCAGAACACTTCATAAATAGTGTAAAAATAAAGCAGAAGTTAAAGGGATATGATCATGTCCTATTTGTTGATGAAGATTTAATTAGAAATTGTGATGAAACTACAGCAGTAGAAAGAAGAAGTTTGTACCATAAAACCATGTTAGCGGAGGCTTGGAGGGTAGCCCAAAACCCACCTACACCAAAGTTTTCCAGGATATTGATGGTCCTATAGAAAGACTGGACACTATGATTAAACATGCACCAGAATTGATCAAGAATGTTCCCCTTCATGTATTTAACAAAAAAGGAGAACAACTTAAAGATGTACAAGCTGAGTATGAAGTACCCTTGGGTCACTTGTCACCTCAACCCACATCGGATATAAGTTTCTCTGCAGACACAAACGTTGCACAAGGAGAGGGAGAGTTTGAAGAAGGGGTGCAAAGTTATGACCCAACCATTGAGGGGTATGAACTGCCTGAAGACAGAGAAGCTATCACTGTGGAAGCACCAAATGATCTATCAGAAGACATAATGCAACTGGCCAACAGTAAATTCATATCAGATGATGACTTCATCAAAACACCTAAGTTTAAAGCCTTCTTATATGAATACAAGGGAAAACAAGCTAGGAAGAGAATGAAAGATATCACTCTTGACATACAGGATGAGGTGTTCTCTAAGCTTCAAAAGGAGATCGACAATGAATTGGAGATAATGACTCCAGAAAGGGGAAGGACCTTGTTACAAGAAGCAGGTGTGATTATGATTCCTAGATGGGACATGGCTTCAGCCATTGTATTTGATTCTTTCAATAGAAATCAAGATAATAAGTTGAAACTCAACATTGAGGCAATGGATGATATCAGAAGAGGATCAAGGTATGACCCTGATAAAAGAGCATTGCTTATATGGGCATTGTATCCTCCAAATAAGAGACCACACATCATTGATGATCCTAATAAAGCTTTTGGTAGCCTGTTGATACAAAAGATTGAGGATACAAATCCTATGGACACTACTGATTTAAATGTTAATGTTGCAAGTTTTACTAAAGCACAAATTGAGAAATTAATGAAGGATAATAATATATATAAGAAAGAAAATGCTATGCTGAGACAAGAGATTGATTTGAACAGAGACAAGTTGCCTTCATCTAGCAGCTACTCACCATACTTAGAAGGTGATCAAAGGGTAATAGAGGCCTTGGCAGATGTGAATTATTGGAAATATAAGGCAGAAAAGAATCAAAAGAAAAGTGAGTAGCTAAAAACTGAATTGAAAACTGTCAAATATAGTATGACATCTGAATTGATTCAAAGAAGGTTTGGCCACATGATGAAAAATAGCGACAAGGTTTGGGATTTGCACAATAGAACACATCAATTATACCAAGAGCATAAAAGACTACACCTCAGAATGTTGGAAACAAAGGAAGGGTTGAATGCTAAAGCTAGCACTGAGGAACAAGTGCTCAAACGATATAATGAATTGATGAAAGAACATGAGAGGTTTAATGGTATATTGATAGCAGATTTGAAAGATTTTGATCAATGTATTGATTTGGCATTTCCCAACTTCTTCAATGATGAGGGCAACCTAAAAGACAAGGACACTTGGAGGAATGAACTGGGTCAGTTACTACCACCACTACTTGAAAATGTAAATAATGAGGAAAGGATGATATAGAATACTTACACATGTCTAGGAAAGATATTTATTCTAGAATCAACGATGAGCAGTTTACTTGAGATTGATCCATGTGATGATCAAGTGTACATCGACCATATCGCTCAAATAAATCTATTTGTATCCAGAGAGCTATGACAAAGCAAAAGGAGTACAATTTTGTCAAGCAATGCAGGTGTATCAATTTGTATTATGGAGATGAGGACGACCTTGCCAGGCCTTTGAGTCACGAGTCACTCTATGGAGATTAATGGAGCCAGAATCAGATCGCTACATATGCTTTTATCTTCATTTATGTTTGTTAATTATGCATTAGTTATAAAAAGATGTTATTATGAAAAGGTACAATGTTTCGGGCCTAAAGCTTGTTTGCATCCTATAAAATAGGATACCAAGGCTATTATGAAGGAGATTATCCAATCTATTTCAGAGACATATTTAATATAAAAGCAATATTTGAAGAATCCATTTCCATCTATCTATGTTTTCAAACCAGTATGAATTGCTAAATTAATAAAAAGAATTAGAGTTAGTTGGTGGATCCAAAATTGATGTTCAATTGTTGTGTTGATGTTAATATTTATGAGTTGCATGATTATCTCCAAAGTGGTTTGTCAAGTTGTTTAAGTTAATATATCAAGGATATCATTAATTTTTTAGTATACATTTGTTGTTATTCAATTGTTGTGTTGATGTTAATATTTATGAGTTGCATAATTTTCTCCAAAGTGGTTTGTCAAGTTGTTTAAGTTAATATATCAAGGATGTCATTAATTTTTCAGTATACATTTGCTGTTATTCAATTGTTGTGTTGATGTTAATATATATGAGTTGCATGATTTTCTCCAAAGTGGTTTGTCAAGTTGTTTAAGTTAATATATCAAGGATATCATTAATTTTTCAGTATACATTTGCTGTTACTATATGATCTGTGTGATTGGTTTATGAGGAAGTTGATTTAAATCTGGTTGAGTAGTCAGTGTTTATTGGTCTCTGCCCAAGGTTAAAATCCTTTGAACAATCTATTCTAGGTCATACCAATTTGAGGAAATATCATTGGGATTTAGAAGAAGAATCTTGTACCTCAACATTCTTGCACATCTGCACAAGATACAGATTTACATAAGTGCCTAACAATATGAGTTAAGTCAATATAAAGATTCATTACACCATTGACTTCTGTTTTCTTTGCCCAATAGATAAAGCATTGGTCCAATTTATTATTAATCTTCATACCCTATCAATATTTGCAAACCTTAACCTTAGAAATACATTCCAATCCTTACATCTACTTCACACCCATTTGCCACTGTGAAGGTTATACAAAAATATGCAATATCTTTCAAGGTACACCGACCTAGGTCTAGCAGACCCTAAATACAAAAAGGTATTTGACTACCTAAGCTAATAGCTAGTTCATGCACTCACCATAATGTTGGACTCATGTGGTCACAACTTCTTTGATCGGGAACCTCTCTACCCACTAGACTTGTACTTTGCATAGAACTACACCAAGCTCTTACAAGGAAAATAGGTTGGTGAATTTTACATGTCTAACAAGCTTCTCTACAAGCTCAAGTATCTCTATGTTTTAGACACCACACCACACTAGAGACTCATCTAGGAAGCATACTATTCCAAAATAACTCAACACTTCAACATTACTAAAACACTAGCAACACTTGAACAACAATTCTAGTGGCCTCACATATGTGCAAATTGAGAACCACATCAAGTCTCTCATTCTTTGTAGCATTGCAAAATATTGGAAATAGGAAGCCTGGACTCTACACCCCTCTCTTAGTTTTGACACTACCTTGGGAATCATTAGCATGGATTTATTAAGAAGACTACCTATGACAAAGCACTGGTGTAACTCCATGACTGTCTTATCATTATGTATTTTTCTTATGTTTGCCATACTTATTTCTTCTTATATTTGAATGAATATTAGTTATTGATCCTCAATATTGTGCTTATGTGAATGAATATGCTGATACAGTAAAGCATTTACTGTGGATGTTTTCAGTTACATGTTCAAAATTACGTTCAACATAAAAATGGAAACTATTTAAAAATAATAAAGTTAACAAAGTTGCTTATTTAAATAATTGTGAGTTACGTGCATTAATATTTTATTAACTTTTATGTCTTCATGAACATATGTTGATACAAAATGAATGGAAGAAGCATCCAAGTAATCCTATTTTTTTCTACCAATGATTCATACCAAAGATTGAACAATTTAAGGATATTGCAATAGATAATTTATATCGACACAAATAATATTACTAAAGCATTACAAAGTTTAGGCCATAAGAATCATCCTTTTTTAAACATGGATTGCAAATAATTCTAAAAATTTAGAAGTCTTGGTCATTAACATTATTGTCTACTATAATGTCATCAAGTGTATCATTGTCAATGTTCATATGTTCTTTCAAGTATTTAATATTATCCTCATCCTCATCTTGACCTGCATCATCATCATCATCATTGAAATTTGACTGTAGACCATCTATATTGTTACCAGATGTATTTGGATCATCATTTTCTATACCATCCATATTGTTGTCTTCCATAACGTGATCTTATTAAGGGAAAATTAGATCTAAATGAATAATCAATATAAAAAATATCAATGATACCCAAAACTCAATGAAATAATGAACAAAAGAGATCAATCAAACAATGAACAATACAAAGCAAACCTCCTTTAATTCTTAGCTTCCATTGATAGCCTATCACAAATGATCTTGTCTATGAATATGACCCTCAGAAGGTGCACTTCCTTGCTATGATTCCAAGATGTTCAAATGGGAACGGCTTTGATAGTTTTTCCATGAAGATGAGCTTCACAACAATGATAGTAGTGTGGTAGTAACGAGTGTGATCGCAAGCAATGAAGGAATTGGTGCCAAAGGCGTGCTGTAATTCCTGCAGAGTAACAATACTAAAAGCTTGGATGAATGAAATGGAGGAAGAGGGTTCAATTTGTAGACTTGGGAGAAAGAGGATCAACGGTATAGAGAGAATGAGAAGATCAATGGTATAGAATGATTGAGGAATGAGAACAAATAAGAAGAAAAGTGTTGCTATATTTTGCATCAGAGGAATTAATAAAATAGAAGAATGAGTTAACTAAAGAGATTAATCAATTAAAAGAATAAATTAATCTGTTAAGAGAATAGAACTTAAAGAATAGAAATTGCATGAGGATAAAAGATATTTTAGCTCAATTAAATATTTAGAATATTCAATGCATGTGCACAAAGATTAAATTATATTTAGAGATAACTCAACTTAGAAGAAATGGACAGCTTAAATAAATATTTGATTTATTTAAATTTAGAGAAGATATTATTGGAAGAAAGAATTAAATAATTTATTTAATTTAGAAGATAAAAAAGCAAATTAAATAAATAAATTTATTTAATTGTTTGTGCATGATTTTGGAAGAATAAATAAAATATTTGATTGTATTTTATTTTTGGAGATTAAGAGGATTTAAATAAATTTGATTTGATTTATTCAAATTTGGAAGAATGATTTAATTTAATTAAATAATTAAGAATTATTTAATTGTTTGGAAGAATTTAATTAAATAAAGGATCTTATTTTAATTTTGACTTTAGAAGAGATAATTAAATATTTTGATATTTAATTAACTTAGAGGAATATGAATAAAATAAATAAATTTGTTTATTTATTTATTGATAGAAGAATTAGAATGAAATAAATATTAAGAATATTTATTTAGACTGAGTCGTGTCATTTTTAGGCGTATACATTTTACCCCTCTTTGATGCAATGCAGTTTACGGCATGGAGATGATGGAGGAGGGGGAGGTGGTGGAGATGGAGACAGGCCTAGGCAGAGGAGGAGAGCTATGGAGGGAGCTTCCCACGCTCAACAGGTAGTGCCACCGCAGGTTGTACAGTAGGTACAGATGCTGCCACCTCAGTAGGTGGTACAACAGCAGGTACCCTAGCCACAGGGGCAGGGATAGGCACAGGCACCTCAGGGTCCAGCTCAGTCGGACACCCAAGAGAGAGCTATAGCTATGCTGAGAGGATAGGTTAGGTAGCTGCGGGCATAGCTTAGGACGGCCGAGGTCCGAAGGGATATAGATGCAGAGGTTATCTCAGGGCTGACTAGAGAGAGATATGGCAGAGGCGCGGATACGAGTTATCTGAGTAGAGCAGGATATAACAGTGTCAGCCCTTGGGACAAATGCCACTAGCAACTTTTTGGTTGGATAGGTGCACCAGGCCCAGGCATAGTTAGCACAAGCACATGTACAGCTAGCATAGGCACAAACATAGTTGGCATAGGTACAGGGGTAGTTAGCGCCAGTGCAGGGTGAGCTTTCCAGAGTGTAGGTTCAAACACAGTATTATCGAAGTTTATACCACGGTGTTGTGCCAGTTAGTTAGAGGGCTCTAAGCTACATGAGCCAATCCATGGCCTCTCAGAGAGTAGGTGGATCAAGGTTAGGAGCCTTTGTGACGGGCCCACAGCAGTCTGGGGCCAGTGAAGGAGGGGATTCAAGAGACACTGTTGGGAGTAGCGGTTCACAGTAGCGGGGATAGCAAACACTTGGGTAGATTTTGGCTCCTACGTACACTTTTTGATGGCTCATATAGCTGGATATGTATATGTACCACTTTTGTACTTTGAGACATGTTTCACTATCTTTGAGATGTATTCATTGTATATGATATTGACCTAGAGATGGACCATTTGATATTGTACACTTAGACATGTTTTATGATATTTATATGATGATGCAGCTATTTGATGTTCTCTATATGCAGTTTGCTCATTCTATGTTATGGATGTATTTCTATTTGTATGATGTTACTCATGTGATGCATATTTTGACTATGTCTATATGATGTTTATCTAATGCAGACTTAGATGTTTTTACTTGATATGCCTCTAATGTGCAAATGCAAATGGTATCTATATGATTATGTAGTTTATGTGATGCACCTATCTATGTTTTTGAATTTTTTTTACTAACACTATGCGATGATTGTAAAAATGTATATGGATGACCTGATGCACTTATTATGTATGCAATTGATTTAATCATGTAAATGACTATCTCATGTGATATGATATGCAACTGTATGCTATGTTTTTTGTGATATCCAAATGTACTCTATCGACACAAAAATAAGGTAATGATAGATAGAAGATTGATTGAAAGAATGACTTGATAGAAATACTCACAAGCTTTAATTTGTATTGATACTTTGCATTGCTTGGATCATTTATTGCATAGGATATGGATGTATAATGGATGTATGATGGATGCTTTTGTTTTGACATCTTGATCGTACAAGTATTTTTGAAGTGCTTATTTCATGATTGGGCAATTTTTTTGGTGCTTTTTCTGAATGTTGTAAGTTAATACAAGCATTTAGGTATAATTGAACCGAGATGACCTGAGTATCGCTTACATGGATTTTTCTTTAGCAAGTTTAATACAAGCATCTAGGTATAATTGAACCAAGATGACCTGAGTATTTATTGCATATCAATAGACAAGGATTGTCCCCTTTCATGTTAGACCTCTGATGTCCTTGATGATCTTTTGTCGATCATGTCATTAGACAAGGCGTCACATTACTAAAGATTAATCCACAAACAACAAACAAAGGAAATGATTATGCCCCCATCATAGCATCTCTAGTTTTTGTCATCCTCGAGTAGCATAGGAATACATAATAACAAAAATCAAGACACTGTAACTTAACCATGATCCCAACCACAAATTTTTTTTGCATTTAGATGTGTTTATTTCTTGCCATAATTTAGGTAAAATCATTTAGAGTGCTATAGGTACTTGTTTGCTTTGCTTTGGATAGGTTGATGTGTTGTGTCAAAATTTCTACTTGAAAGCGGGCTTTGCTTTGTGCTTGCTTGGCTGGTGAAAGATTCCACAATCCTTATTAGGGAGATGGACCCTAGGGGACTGACCTAGTGCCTCGGGGGCTCATTGCTAAATGGCCTTTCCTATGTGATGATGCAGAGGCAACGTAGTTCGGGGTAAACCCTAACGGACCTAAGACCTAGGTGATAGAAAGTGGTGCAGACTCAGATAGATAGAAGGACTAGACATGTGACGGATGGGACAGTGGACCTCGAGGGCACATTTGAAAAATGGCCTTGCCTATGTGATGACGCAAAGGCAACATAGTTTAAGGACTTGGACTATGTGGATACTAACGAGAGATGCTATGCTAGGCTAACACTATGGATAGGATATGGGATAAAACCTTGGTTGACAAGGCAACAAATAGATAGAGTATCAAGCCATGATAGGTTATCGTTAGGATTTTACTATGGAACAAATATGGAAGAATGGACACAAAGTGATTGGTTTCCCAAAGATGGAGGAAGCAGTTTATCACAAGTAACGCCTGTTTACCAGGTTTTCAGCACTTGCTTTTATTTACATGAAAGCTAGAAAGTATGCATGATGCCTGTTTGCTAGGTTTTCATCATGATACCTATCCAAGGTGCTTGTTTGCCAAGTTTTCACCAAAGGACGATTTTTTTGTATTTTTCTAATTTTTTTATTTTTTTTGTATTTTTTGTATTTTTATGCCCCCCTTCATTGGGGTTCTCTTAGGTATAGAACCGGAAAAGATGCATGCTATTGATTGGGTCATCGAACAGCTCACCCTCTGATGTTGCTAACTGATATGCCCCTGATCCATAAGCAGCTATGATCACATAAGGCCCAAGCTAGTTGGGTTCAAACTTGCCTTTCTTTTCCCTATCCTGTTGATTGTGGGGATTCTCTTTAAGTACTAGATCTCCAACCTTAAAGACTCTTGGGTGGACTCTATGGTTGTAGCTTCATGACATTATTTGTTGATATGCTTTGAGATGATCAAAGGCTTTCTGTCTCCTTTCCTCTAGCAACTCTAGTTCCTACAATTTGGAAACTCTATACTCTTCATCTGCTATGAGACCTTTTAACGACACCCTAAGAGACGGTGACTCAACCTCGATGGGGAGGATAACCTCTAATCCATAGATAAGGGCATAAGGGGTAGCACTTGTGGGAGTGCATATACTAGTTCTGTAGGCCCACAGAGCAGGATTGAGTTGGATGTGCCAATCACGACCAGCATCATTGACTATCTTCTTGAGGAGTTTCAAGATGGTCTTGTTGGATGCTTTTGCTTAGCTGTTGCCTTGGGGGTAATAGGGTGTGGAGAAACAGTGTTGGATTTTGAATCGGTCATAGAGTTCTTGTACATCCTAGTTTTTGAAGGGTCTTCCGTTATCTGTGATAATGGATGAGGGAATTTTGTATCTGCAAATGAGGTAATTAAGGATGAATGAGGAGATTTGTTTACTTGTGATGGTGGTGAGGGGAACAGCTTCAATCCACTTGGTAAAGTATTCAGTGGCGGTTATTATGAATTTGTGGCCGTTGGATGAGGGTGGATGGATTTTGCCTACAAGGTCAAGTCCCCATTGACAAAAGGGCCAAGGTGTCATTAAAGGTCTCAACTCTTGAGCTGGTGCATATATCAGGTTCCTGTGTATCTGGCACTACTTGTACTTTTTTACAAACTAATATGAATCTATCTCCATGTTCAGCCAAAAATAGCCCAAAAGCATGAGTTTCTTAGCTAAGGAAGGACCTCTAGAGTGTGTTCCGCAAATCCCTTTATGTACGTCTTGCAAAGTGGTTTGAGATTCTTCTCGTTCTAAACAACGAAGTAAAGTACCATCTAGACCATGTCGGTATAGGGTGTCAGCAATAATGGCATATCAAGAGGTTTGGCGTATAAAGGTTCATCGTTGGTTTGAAGATAAGTTAGGTGGGAGGGTGTTGTCCTTGAGATAAGTGTAAACCTTACTGTACCAAGGTGAATCATATCCAACTAATAGGCATATGGAATGGGTTTCAGAAAGATCATAAGCTGGTTGTTGAATTGTCTCCACCAAGAACTCATACCGTGACTCATTCTCTGGGATCTCGAGGAGTGAAGCAATGGTTGCCATGGCATCTGCTGCTTTGTTTTCAATGCGAGGTATCTGCTCAAAGGAAATGATCACAAAGTATTGTTGGATCTAGGGCATACAACTGAGAGGGGGGGGGGGTGAATCAGTTGTATAAAACTTCTTCTTCTTTCAAACACTTGATTCTTTGTTGTTAGTTAGCAGCATATCAAATAATCATCCATGGAAGCATAATACATAAACACAAGAGCAGATAAGCATCAACACATTGAACACCAAGATTTTGACGTGGAAAACCCGGTTAAGGGAAAAACCACAGGGTGATTAACCCAAGAATTATTCTCTGTTAGAAGAATAAAGAAAAATGAATGGCACATGCCAATAAGGGCTCACTGCCCGAGCACACTGCTCACAAAGAGGCCCACTGCCTACAAGGAGACACACTGTCTACAAAGTGATAAAAATCACAGTCTTGAACTGGAGAATGACATCTCTATCATGTCCGGATCAGTTCCAATTAAGCCCAAAAATCTCTGCTCTGCCTTTCACACATTTCTTCGCTATACCACACTCATCCACACACCACACACTTTGAAATGAACTCACAAACCGTTATTTATACAAGACATCGACTTAGGAACAAACATCTAAGTCGGCAAACAACCATAGGAGTATCCGCAAGATGAATAACACATCCAGTCGGCCACCACAAGAACATTCGTAGGATGAACAACTCATCCGGTCGGCTAAATAGAGCAAGAACTTCATCCGGAAGAATAACTTCAATTCTGGGCTCTACCATCAATGCGGACCAACAACACAACCTAAACATGATCCAAGAACCTTCACAAGCCTGTCTGAATGTCCGGATACATCCGCACTTCCTCTACTTACTGGGATCTTTTGTCTTCCTCATCCGGAACTTCAAGAACACAGTCTGTCGCCACTGTCATAATGCAAGAGGTACTTCCGGACCTCCAACTCATACACAAATCAGGATGACACATCACAAGGACATCCCAAACACTCTGTCCAATCCGCAGATTAGGATAATACAATTCCAGACCTCACCGGACCTTTTTGTGATCCTCTGTCACCTCTGGATACTTGCCAGAACCGGTTCTATACCGAATGCCACAACTCCTTCAGATCTTCATGCGGACCTCTGAAATCTTAACTGAAGCATCTCAAGACTCATATCTACTAACCCTTTAATTCGCATCCTCCGGTTCTCATCCTATACAGTTTATTTGCCTTCTTCTCATCACTATTCTTCACTGTTCCTGACTGAGGCTAATTTTCTCAATATCCTCAGCACACAGCTCATCAAATCCTTCTTGTCAATGCAATATGAGTATGTTGACATCAATGACAACACTGGCTCACCTCATACTTGCAACAATCTCCCCCTTTGTCATTGATGGCAACATATGATGTGAAAAACCATTAAGACAAGAACTTCAACTTTTCATATGTCTTCTCTTCCTTTACTGCTCCCCCTTTGATCAATGTCTTCTCTTCCTTTACTGCTCCCCCTTTGATCATCAACCACTTATTTTTCACATGTCTTCTCTCCCCCTTTGACATCAATGGCAAAGGGCTCATACTTGCAATTTTCATACATCAGAATCATACCAGCTGCTCCCCCTTAGTTGCAGCTCCCCATTAGTCCGGATCACAGGATATGACTGTGATAGCCACCGGACTGATGCACATCAGTGCATCTTAGTTCATCACCGGAGGGGCCATGACCCCTAACTTCTCCCAGAGATATTCAAAAGAGTCCTTGGGAAGAGGTTTTGTAAAGATATCTGCAATCTGATCCTTGGAGGGAACATACTCCAATCTGACTTCTTCCTTGTTTACTTGTTCTCTTAAAAAGTGAAATTTGATAGATATGTGCTTAGTCTTAGAATGCAATACCGGATTCTTGGAAATATTAATTGCACTTGAATTATCACAGAAAATTGTGATAGGCTCCTCATATTCAACTTTGATGTCTCTTAGCATTTGCTTCATCCACAAGATTTGAGTGCAACTACCTGCTGCTGCAATGTATTCTGCTTCAGTTGTAGACAGAGATATTGCATCTTGTTTCTTGCTTAGCCAAGAAACCAATCTCTTCCCCAAAAAGAATGCTCCACCACTAGTGCTCTTCCGGTCATCCACATCTCCTGCCCAATCTGCATCTGTGTAAGCATGAAGAGAGAAGTTCGGATCTCTAGGGTACCATAGACCATACTCAACTGTTCCTTTCAAGTATCTAAAAATTCTTTTGATTGCCATAACATGAGATTCTCTAGGATCAGCCTGGAATCTTGCCACAAGACCAACAGCCTGCATTATATCTGGTCTAGTTTGAGTGAGATACAACAATCCACCAATCATTGATCTATACTTTGTCTGATCTGCCTTTGGAGAATCATCATCTTTACTTAACTTACATCCGGTTGCCATAGGAGTGTTCATAGGCTTTGAGTCTTCCATACCAAATTTCTTTAACAATTCTTTCACATATTTGGTCTGAGAAATGAAGATCCCTTCTTTTGTTTGAGTAATTTGCAGACCCAAGAAGAAATTCATTTCACCAAGCATAGACATTTCAAACTCACTTTTCATCTGATTTGCAAAAGTTTTGCACATACTATCTCTTCCTCCAAAAATGATATCATCCACAAACACTTCAACAATCAGAATGTTTTCATGATCAATTTTGAAATATAAGTTACTGTCAGCAGTACCTTTGTTGAATCCAATCTGCACAAGATGCTTATCCAACCTTTCATACCATGCTCTTGGGGCTTGCTTCAATCCATACAAGGCTTTCTTCAACTTGCAGACCATATCATTATTATCAGACAATTGAAATCCATCTGGTTGTTCAATGTAGACTTCTTCTTCCAGATCACCATTTAGGAAGGCAGACTTGACATCCATCTGATATACCTTGAAGTCTTTGAAGGCAGCAAATGCAAGAAGTAATCTGACTGCTTCAATTCTTGCCACCGGAGCAAAAGTCTCTTCAAAGTCAATTCCTTCTATTTGAGAGTAGCCTTTGCAGACCAATCTAGCTTTGTTTCTGATTACTTCACCAGCTTCATTTAGTTTGTTCCGGAAGACCCACTTGGTTCCAATTACATTCCTGTCTCTAGGTCTGGGAACAAGATCCCAAGTATGATTTTTCTCAATTTGCATCAATTCATCTTCCATTGCTTTGGTCCAGTTTTCATCATTGCAGGCTTCATTTATTGTTTTAGGTTCAATTTTTGAAATCAGACAGCATTCATCCTGATTTTGAGCAATATTCCTTCTAGTTTGTACACCTTTGCTTCTGTCACCTATGATCTGATCTTCAGAGTGGTTCAGTCTTACATACCTTGGAATTTTGGGAGTATCCAGCACTGCTGTTTCTTGATCAGGCTCATTCAGACCTATCTCTTCTTCCTGATTTACCGGATCAGGCTGACTCTGTCTCACCGGAGAGGATTGAGGTCCTTGAACACTGTCTTGGTCATCTTCATCAAACTCATAAAATCTTGAAGGCTTCTCAATTCCTTCATCAACCTTTACATTGGTGCTTTCTATCATCTTCCTCAATCTTTTATTGTAACACCGGTATGCTTTGCTTTGAGTGGAGTAACCCAAGAAAATTCCTTCATCACTTCTAGCATCAAACTTTCCTAGATCTTCATCTCTTTTAATATAACACTTGTTACCAAATACTCTGAAATATTTCACAGTAGGAGTGATGCCAAACCAGAGTTCATAGGGGGTCTTATCGGTGTTGTTTCTGATTTGAACTCGATTGAGAGTGTAGACTGCGGTGCTGATAGCTTCTTTCCAAAACATTTGAGGAACATTTGCTTCCAACATCATTGTCCCAGCAGCTTCCTGGATGGTCCAGTTCTTTCTCTCAACTACTCCATTCTGCTGTGGAGTCTTAGGAGCAAACAACTGTCTCCTTATACCCTGTTTCTCACAAAAGTCAATGAATTCACCAGATGTAAATTCACCACCTCTATCAGACCTTAGACACTTTAGTTTCAATCTGGTTTGATTCTCCACCATAGCTTTGAAGATTTTGAACTTCTCAAAAGCTTCTGATTTTTCTTTTAGAAAGGTAACCCACATCATCCGGGAATGATCATCAATTAACAACATGAAATATCTATCACCCTGCAGACTCTTGATTCTTGTCGGACCACATAGATCAGTATGTACTAATTCCAACAATCTGGTAGAAGACTGATCTTTGCTTTTGAAAGAGACTCTGCTTTGTTTACCTAACTGACATTCTTTACACACACTATTTGTAGGTTTCATCAATTTTGGAAGATCTCTCACAGCTTGAGTATTGCTTATCTTGATGATGTTATCAAAATTTACATGACACATTCTTCTATGCCATAACCAACTCTGATCAATTTGGATAAACAAACAACTTTTATTTGAACCAACCAGATGAAAGATATTACCTTTTGTCTGAGAGTATTAGATCTTGCAGATCTCTCCGGACATCTTGAGGCAAAATGACCAATCTTATTGCAGTTGAAACACTTAAAGGGTAGTTTTCCTTCATACTTACCGGATCCTCTTGGCAGTCTTTTTGCAATGAGGGCTTCAAGTTGAGCTGTTTCTGCTTCTTCTTCTTCCATGTCTCTTCTTGCTTGATCATACCATGACATTTTCCTTGATGAGTTTTCACCCGGATCAAATCTCTGTTTGCCTTTCACATAGGCACTGGCTTTGAAAGCAGATTCAGTCTTGGGAGGATCATCTCCAAACTCGGTCATTTCAAATGCAGCTAGTTTGCCAGCCAGTTGTTCTCTTGTGACAGTTGTGTGGGCTCTGAATTCATCAATGGCAGCAACTTTGATTTTGTAGGCAGCAGGAAGGGATCTTAGGATTTTGCAGACAATCTCATTTTCATCTAAAGTTCCACCAGCATTTCTGATTCCACATACCAGCTCATTTACTCTTGGCATAAAGGTAGTGATGTTTTCATCATCTCTCATTTTCAATCTTTCAAATTTCCCTTTCAGACTTTGCAACCTTGCACTTTTGACAAACTCATCTCCTTCATACAGAAGTTCCAGTTTAGTTAGGATCTCATATGCAGTTGGTAGGTCAATGACATTCGAGAGATCTGAGTCATTCAATGCGCTTAGAAGAGCTTCCTTGGTCCGCAGATTGTTTTCAGCTTCTGTGATTTCATTCAGAGTTGTCGGACCACCTTGTGGAGGTATATATGGTTTTGAAATCATAGCCAAGTATGCTTTTCCCATACATTCCAAGTGACACTTCATGTGACCTTTCCAGAGAGTGAAGTTGGTTCCATCGAACTTCGGACTATCCTTCTTGTATGACGACATCCTGGATCTCCTCAAGCGGTTAAGCTCCTATCAGAGGAACTTAGCTCTGATACCAATTGTTGGATCTAGGGCATACAACTGAGAGGGGGGGGGGTGAATCAGTTGTATAAAACTTCTTCTTCTTTCAAACACTTGATTCTTTGTTGTTAGTTAGCAGCATATCAAATAATCATCCATGGAAGCATAATACATAAACACAAGAGCAGATAAGCATCAACACATTGAACACCAAGATTTTGACGTGGAAAACCCGGTTAAGGGAAAAACCACGGGGTGATTAACCCAAGAATTATTCTCTGTTAGAAGAATAAAGAAAAATGAATGGCACATGCCAATAAGGGCTCACTGCCCGAGCACACTGCTCACAAAGAGGCCCACTGCCTACAAGGAGACAAACTGTCTACAAAGTGATAAAAATCACAGTCTTGAACTGGAGAATGACATCTCTATCATGTCCGGATCAGTTCCAATTAAGCCCAAAAATCTCTGCTTTGCCTTTCACACGTTTCTTCGCTATACCACACTCATCCACACACCACACACTTTGAAATGAACTCACAAACCGTTATTTATACAAGACATCGACTTAGGAACAAACATCTAAGTCGGCAAACAACCATAGGAGTATCCGCAAGATGAATAACACATCCGGTCGGCCACCACAAGAACATTCGCAGGATGAACAACTCATCCGGTCTGCTAAACAGAGCAAGAACTTCATCCGGAAGAATAACTTCAATTCCGGGCTCTACCATCAATGCGGACCAACAACACAACCTAAACATGATCCAAGAACCTTCACAAGCCTGTCTGAATGTCTGGATACATCCGTACTTCCTCTACTTACTGGGATCTTTTGTCTTCCTCATCCGGAACTTCAAGAACACAGTCTGTCGCCACTGTCATAATGCAAGAGGTACTTCCGGACCTCCAACTCATACACAAATCAGGATGACACATCACAAGGACATCCCAAACACTCTGTCCAATCCGCAGATTAGGATAATACAATTCCGGACCTCACCGGACCTTTTTGTGATCCTCTGTCACCTCTAGATACTTGCCAGAACCGGTTCTATACCGACAGCCACAACTCCTTCAGATCTTCATGCGGACCTCTGAAATCTTAACTGAAGCATCTCAAGACTCATATCTACTAACCCTTTAATCCGCATCCTCTGGTTCTCATCCTATACAGTTCATTTGCCTTCTTCTCATCACTGTTCTTCACTGTTCCTAACTGAGGCTAATTTTCTCAATATCCTCAGCACACAGCTCATCAAATCCTTCTTGTCAATGCAATATGAGTATGTTGACATCAATGACAACACTGGCTCACCTCATACTTGCAACAAGTATTCCTTAAAGTCATCTACCATCCGTTTGTATGGGACAAGCTTCTCATCTTTGGTTTGGTAGTCATCATTGACTTGGTTGATCACTAGCTAAGAATCACCATAGACATGTAGCTCTTTGATTTTCCACTCTGTTGCCATTTTGAGACCAATGACCAGGGCTTCATATTCTTCTATGTTGTTGGTACATGGAAATAACAAGCGATAAGACTTCGGTATGGTGTCTCCATGAGGAGTTATAAACAAGATTCCTACCCCTGATCCATGGTTTGTGTAGGACCCATCAAATTAGAGTTTCCAGGAATATGTTGATATATTGAATAAGGATTCATCTGGAAATTCAAATTGCATTGGTTTGGTGTCCTGTAGTGGTGCATCTGCTAACTGATCTACAATGATTTTTCCCTTGATAGCCTTTCTGTCTACATACTCAATGTCTTATTCACTAAGGAGCATTACCCACTTGGCTAGGTGACCTGTTAGAGCTGTTTTGCTTAGTAGGTACTTCAGTGGATCTATTTTTACAATAAATTTGACTGAATGTGCTAGTATATAATGACGAAGTTTTTGGGAAGCAAAAACTATCACAAGGCATGATCTTTCTATCTGAGAGTATTGCAACTCATAACCCACCAATGGGCGACTGATGTAGTAGATGGTTCTTTCTTTACCTTCATAATCTTGTTGTACTAGTAGGGCCCCAAGAGCTGTGGGTGTAGTAGATATGTATAGTAACAATGGTTTCCCTTGGATAGGAGGCATGAGAATAGGTGGGTTCATTAGATACTATTTTAGTTTGTCAAATGCCTCTTCGCATTTCTCATCCCACCTAAATGGAATGTTCTTGTGTAGGAGATGACTGAATGGTTGACACTTGTCTGCCAGTTGTGATATGAACCTATGCATTGCCTATAGTTTGCCTTGTAGAGATCTAAGTTGAGTAAGATTCTTGGGTGGTGGCATGTCCATAATTGCTTTAACTTTGGCTTGGTGCAAGAGCATCCCTTCGAAATAAAGAATAAGTCTAATTATAGTATGTTTTTAGTTTATGATGTAATAAGGTCCATTGGACCAATTATTATGTTTTAAGTCAATCTAGGATTGTGTGTTGACAGATATAATTTGTTATGCTAGCTGTCCTCCCAGCCGCTTGGAAGCTCCCAGCCACTGGGAATTGAGTCTGTACTATTCAAGAGGAGTAGTTATTTATGCCCTAGAACAGTTTGTTTAGAGATAGTTCAGTGTTGCATATGAAAAATAGAGACATTGTGTTTGGAGATCAGACTGAGCATTGTGGTACAGTGGGACTTTGAAGTCAGATATTTTTATGCATTTTTGATATTGAAATAAAGATGATCCCGTTGTTTCATTTGTCTGATTTTTGATCTAATTGTGTTGTTAATTTTGATTTTGTAGGTGAAATGGATTCATTCATCCATTCCACCGATTGATTCTCTGAATCGGTGGAATGGGCATGTACAATAGTTTAGTTTTCTTTTATGTTTTTATGTTCGTGCATTTCATGTTTTTGGGATCAATTTGTAGCATGCTATGATCTATCCTAGCATCCTCATGTGCTAGGGTTTGAAGGATAAAATATAAGTTAAAATTTCCCAGGAAACAGATTGGCTCGATCTCAGAGTTTTTGGTACAAATTTGTGAGTTGGAGAAGTTGAGGGACAGAGTAGGTTCTGGTAAAGAAGAAGATAGGGAAGAAGAAGAGATCCCTAGGTGGAATGAGGAAGACGTTCCTGTAGACCAGAGACCCTTGATTAATGCCCTCAAATCCATGGAGAGGAGAACCATGGATGTGAAACTGGATTTGCCAGTGTTTACAGGAAAGATGGATCCCGATTCAGTGATGGAGTGGATAAACTCCTTAAACAATTTCTTTGAGACAGAGGAGATACCAGAACACCAGAGGGTAAAGATAGCCCAATCAAAAATGAAAGAGGCTGCATTAACTTGGTGGAATTTTATCCAAGATGACAGAGTACAAGAAGGAAAGCACAGAGTTGCTACATGGAAGAAGATGATGGCTTTAGTGAAAGAAGCCTATGTTCCATTGGATTATAGCATCCAATTGCATAAGAGGAAACAAAATTTGAAGTAGAAGGAGCTAGATGTCAGCTCATATATAGAATAGTTCATGAAGCTTTGTGTCAAGACAAAGGTAAAAGAGAGTGAGGAAGAAAAGGTAGCCAGATACTTTAATGGATTGAGGTTCAACATTCAAGAAGATTTGAATCTGTATAACCCAGATACAGTTCAGAAATGTTTTCAATTGGCATTGAAGGTGGAAGAGAAGTTAAAGAGAAGACAAGAATAGAACAATAGGGGAAGAGGAAAATAGCAAAGAGGTGGAAGAGGTCCTTTCAGAGGTAGAGGACATGGATTTGGATATCAGGGAGAATCCAGTCATGACAACGGCAAGGGAGATAACAGTCAAAACTAGAGAGGAAGTTACAATCAGCAAGAAAACTTTAGAGGCAGAAGACCTTTCAGAGGAAGATCTCAGGGCAGAGGATCTATCATATGTTATAACTATAATAAAGAAGGCCATATAGCCAACAGATGTCCAGAAAAGACAACAAGTTCAATGGGAGAAAGGAGAACAAATCTGATCCAAGAACTTGATAGTCAAAGTACAACAAGCTCAAACACTTTTAAAAGTGTGAATGCTCCTGACAATTATGGATATCCAGAGAGTGGAGAATCTCTGATGATGAGGAGAACAATGACCACCATGAAGGTACCTGATAAAGAACCCCCACAAAGAAAGTCTCTTTTCAGAACTACATGCAAGGCAGGAGGTAAGGCATGTAAAGTTTTAATTGATTCTAGTTCTACTAAAAATTTTGTATCTGATGAAATGGTAACAAAGCTTAAGCTTAGAAGATTGCCTCACCCATCCCCATATAAGGTCTCATGGCTTACCCAAGGTCAGCAAACAGTTGTAGAAGAGTAGGCTTGGGTAGAATTTTAGATTGGAGCATATAAAGATAAGTTGCTGTTTGATATCACCAAGATGGATGTTTGCCATCTTTTATTTGGAAGACCATGGCAGTATGACTTGAAGGCATGCCATGATGGTGTTAGGAACACCTATACAATCACAAAAGATGGTATGGTGATAGAGTTGATCCCACGGATAGAGAGGGATGAGAAATCAAAAGGAAATGAGGTAAAGGTGATGCTGATGGAAGGAAAACAATTCACGAAAGAAGTAGCAGCAAAAGGTGCAGTTGCATATGCCCTAATTCCATGTCTGACAGTGAATAAAGAACAGCAGCAAGAAGTCAAGAAAGAGAAGAAGCAGAGGTTCATAGACCTAGCTATCCAAGAGCTATTGGATAAGTATAAAGGCATCATCTCTGATGGAATGCCAAGATCCCTACCACCTGTAAGGGATATCAGCCATTGCATAGATCTAATCCTCGGATCTACACTTCCAAACAAAGCAGCATACAAGCTAACTCCATAACAGAATGTAGAAGTAGCAAGACAAATTGAGGAATTATTAGACACAGGTTTGAATGGTAAAAGTTTAAGCCCATGTGTAGTACCAGCTGTACTAGCACCAAAGAAAGAAGGTACTTGGAGGCTTTGCATAGATTCCAGGGCTATTAATAAGATAACAATCCGGTATAGGTTTCCAATCCCTAGGATAGAGGGTTTACTTGACTGTTTGGGAGGTGCTAAGTATTTTACAAAAATAGACTTGAAGAGTGGTTATCATCATATCAGAATTAGGCCAGGAGATGAATGGAAAACAACATTCAAAACCAATAAAGGATTGTATGAGTGGAAAGTTATGCTTTTGGTTTATCTAATGCACCTAGTACTTTTATGAGATTGATGAATGAGGTTTTGAGAGAATTCATGGGAAAGTTTGTCATAGTATATCTAGATGACATTCTAATTTTCAGAAACACAAAGGAAGAACATCTCAGACATATAGATTTGGTTCTCAAGAGGTTACACGAAGAGTAGCTAATGATAAATTTAGATAAGTGTTTGTTCATGTAGGAGGAGATCACATATTTGGGTTTTGTCATTTCACAAGGAAAGATGCAAATGGATAAGGAGAAGGTGAGTGCCATATTGTCTTGGCCAACTCCAAGGACTATGAATGATGTCAGAAGTTTCCATGGGTTAGCAACCTTCTACAGAAAGTTTATAAGAGGGTTTAGTCATATTTGTGCGCCCATGCTTGATACTATAAAAGGAGGACAGAAGTGTAGATTTGCTTGGACTAAGGAAGCAGATGATTCCTTTGAAACATTGAAGAAGAAGGTGGCACAGTAGCCAGTCCTTGCACTTCCAGATTTTAACAAAATTTTTTAGGTAGAATGTGATGCAAGTCACATGGCAATTGGAGCAGTACTCAGCCAAGAAGGTAGGCCAATTGCATTTTTTAGTGAGAAGCTCAATGATGCTAAAAAGAGGTATTCATCATATGATTTGGAAATGTATGCTTTAGTCCAGTCACTCAAGAAGTAAAGGCATTACTTGATGCCAAAAGAATTCATAGTATTCACAGATAATCAGGCTCTAAATTTTATCAACAGCCAGAAAAAGTTGAACCACAGGCATATGAAATGGGTAGAAACTTTGCAAGCTTTTACTTTCACATTGAAACATAAGAAAGGAGTCAAGAATAAGGTAGCAGATGCCTTGAGTAGGAGAGCTCTAACAGTCAACCAGATTTAGTTGGAATGTGTTGGCATTGATTCATTGAAGACCATGTATGATGTTGATGAAGATTTTGGAGATATATATCAGGTATGTGCTTCTTTTGGAGATAAATATCATGTTGAATTCTCTGAATTTCTGATCCAAGATGGATTGTTGTTCAAAGGTGGACAATTGTGTATTCCAAGGTGTTCTATGAGATTGAACATCATTAAAGAGAAACGTTGTGGAGCTATGGCAGGACATTTTGGTTTGGATAAGACTCTTGATCTTGTCAGAAGACATTATTATTGGCCTAAGTTACAATCAAATGTCAAAAAATTTGTAGAGACATGTGTGATATGTCAAAAAGCAAAAGGGAGATCAACTAATGCAGGTTTATATCAGCCATTACCCATTCCTTCTAGACCATGGGAAAGTCCCAGTATGGATTTTGTGTTGGGTTTACCTAGAACCAGAAAGGGATATGATAGTGTTTTTGTTGTGGTGGACAGATTCAGCAAAATGGCACATTTCTTGCCATGCAAAACCACTGCTGATGCTTCATATATTGTAGATTTATTTTTCAAAGAAATAGTAAGAATACATGGATTGCCATTAAGCATAGTGTCAGATAGAGATGTGAAATTCATTGGTCATTTTTGGAGGACTCTTTGGAAGAAACTTGGAACAAATTTGTCTTTCTCATCCGCATATCATCCTCAAACAGATGGACAGACTGAAGTGGTAAATTGTTCCTTAGGGAATTTGCTCAGATGTTTGACAAGACAACATGGAGACAAGTGGGATAATATCCTACCACATGCAGAATTTTCTTATAATGATACTGTCAATAGAAGCATAGGGAAATCACCTTTTCAGATAGTCTATGGTATGCATCCATGAGGTATTTTAGAGCTGAGAGATCTACCTACAGGAGATTCTGTTAGAGCAGATGGTGAAGCTTTTGCAGAAGCCATAAAAGAGGTACATGATCAAGTCAAAAACCAACTCCAACAAACTACCTTAAAGTATAAGGAGTATGCTGATAAAAAAAAGAAAGATGTACAGTTTGATGTTGGAGATTTGGTATGGGTTCATTTGAAAAAGGAAAGACTTCCTAAAGGTAAATATACCAAACTCATGCAGAGGAAGATTGGACCATGTTAGATTTTGAGAAAGCATGGACAAAATGCTTATGAGATACAACTTCCTTCTGATCTTGGTTTATCACCTATATTCAATGTATGTGATTTAACTCCATACAAGCATAATCCAGATGAAGAATACGAACTACTACAGGATACAGTAGCTAATGGCATTCCAAAACATGATCCACCACAGTTGCAAAAGATTTTAGACACAAGAGTGATCAAGAAGACCTGGAACAAAAAATATTTGGAATATTTGGTGGCTTGGCAGGGAAAACCTGATTTAGAAGCAGTGTGGATGACTGAAGAACATATCAACCAACATGGTTCAGACCTACATACTCTCATCTCAAGTGGACTTGAGATTTCTTCTTCTGGGGAGTATGGTGCAAGAGCACCCCTTCGAAATAAAGAATAAGTCTAATTATAGTATGTTTTTAGTTTATGATGTAATAAGGTCCATTGGACCAATTCTTATGTTTTAAGTCAATCTAGGATTGTGTGTTGACAGATATAGTTTGTTATGCTAGCTATCCTCCCAGCCACTTGGAACCTCCCAGCCATTGGGAATCAAGTCTGTACTACTCGAGAGGAGTAGTTATTTATGCCCTAGAATAGTTTGTTTAGAGATAGTTCAGCGTTGCATACAAAAAATAGAGACATTGTGTTTGGAGATCAGACTGAGCATTGTGGTATAGTGGGACTGTGAAGTCAGATATTTGTATGCATTTCTGATATTGAAATAAAGAAGATCTCGTTGTTTTATTTTTCTAATTTTTGATCTATCTGTGTAGTCGATTTTGATTTTGTAGGCAAAATGGATTCATTCATCCATTCCATCGATTGATTCTCTGAATCGGTGGAATGGGCATGTACAATAGTTTAGTTTTCTTTTATGTTTTTATGTTCGTGCATTTCATGTTTTTGGGATCAATTTGTAGCATGCTATGATCTATCCTAGCATCCTCATGTGCTAGGGTTTGAAGGATAAAATCTAAGTTAAAATTGCCTAGGAAACAGATCGGCTCGATCTCAGAGTTTTCAGTGCAAATTTGTGAAGGCATCGGCATGAGAAGAACCATCGGGTTGAGAAAGTTGCATTGAGTTGACAGGGGGCACTTTCACCGATCAGGGTGACAATTACAAAGTGCTGCCAACGAAGAGTATATCGGCATGAGATATGCTATGAGTGGAGAAGTGAAATGTTCCGTCGACGATGTTAGTCACACCGATGAATGAGGTCCGAAGGCTCATCGGGGTGACCGAAGGTATCGGTATAAGGTTGTTTGGTGTAGCCGATGTTATATCACAGCGACAAGTGCGAAAGGAAGAGTGGATAGTCCATCGGGGAGAGTTGGTGAAAATCTCAGCGAAAGAAAAAAGCATATCGGTGTAAGAGTGGGTATCGGTGAGCGAGGAGAATGTTTCACTGATGGTCAAGTCTTACCGACGAAGACGATTCAAGGAAGATATCGGAGTAACATGGTATGTCAGCGAAAGAGATTTTGGGCAGGCTAATAGAGGTTATCTTGCCGATAGGCAATAAAGTGAAAAACATCCATCAGCGTGAGGTGGAGTTCGGTGTGACAATTTTCTTAGGTGCCGATAGTTGTTGTTTGGCTGATAGTGTATATCAGGGAGACATTATGGTAGATCTTGCCGATGGAATGAGAACAGTTAAATCCCGCCAAGTTTGAATGCTTGTGCTAGCCACTCTACATCATGGCTAGATCTACTTCTATTCCATTTGCTAATACAATAAACCCTAAGAGCTTGCCTAAGGTGACTCCGAACACACATTTCTTTGGGTTCAACCTAAATTTGAATTGTTCTAGTCTCTGAAAGACTTTCTCTAACACATCCAGGTGTGATTCTCTTGTGAGTGACTTTGCGAGGATATCATCTACATAATCTTCCATGGTGATGTGCATCATATTATGGAATGTAGTGGTCATAGCATGTTGATATGTGGCTCCTGCATTCTTTACCCCAAATGGCATGACATTCTAGCAGAAAGTGCCCCATGGACAAGTAAAATCAGTCTTATGCTGGTCTTCCGGTGCTATCCTAATCTGATTATATCCTAAGAAGCCGTCCATGAGAGATAACATGGTATGCCCTGTTGTTAAGTCAACTATGATATCTATATTTGGCAATGAAAAATCATACTTGTGCAAGCTTTGTTTAGATCTCTAAAATCATTGCATAGTCTGAATCAGCCATCAGGTTTGGACACTGGTACTATGTTGGAGACCCATTCCGGATAGTCTATAGCTCTGATGAGCCCTACATCTAGTAGTTTCTTGAGTTCTTCTTTTACAAGCAGTGCAATGTGTGGATGCATCTTTCTAAGCTTTTGTTTCATTGGTTTCACTCCTAGATCTAATGGAAGATGATATAGAATCAAGTTTGGATCTAACCCCGGCATACCTACGTATGACCACGCAAAATTGACTTGCTTTCTCTTGAAGAATGGTACAAACTTAGTCTTTTCTGGTGGGATTAGAGATTTAGCAAAGTGAATGACCTTAGGCTATTCCTTTGTTGCAATGTTAACAGGCTCTGTCAATTCCACAACAATCTGAGACTTCTCCTGGTGCATGTCATCGGGGAGAGTGTCAAACCTTCCATCGTCAAGTGCCACAGTTGGGTTTTAACCTTCGGATGCATCCTTTCTTTTTACTATTTTGGGATCTAACACTGCCATGGAGTAGTTTTCACCATCAGATCTAGTTTTTATTTTGATATTTTTGCAATTGGAAGGCTTGGCACCCTCTCTAAAATAAGCCACAGTATTAAGTTCAATAGAAAAGCTAGCTTTATGATCTCCTTTGGGTAGGTGGTCCCTAAGTTCCATGTAGTCAATATAGGCATCCTCATTTTGGAACATATCTAGTTGCGAGCTTCCTTGTAGATCCTAGTCAATAAGCTCAAGATGCACAAGGGGGAGGGAGTCAGAGGATAGATCTGATTTGTTGATAGTTTGAACAGATATACCAGGAGTATTGGTAGGGAGAGTGTTTGAGATGGTACTTTCTTCCAAGTTGTTTATTACGATAGAACTTGAACCTTCCTCGAAAGTCGCACTCTCAGGGATAGGCAAATCACACTCTATTGGCCTATGCAGTAGCGTTTGTCCCTCACGGTAGGGGCTATAATTTTAAATGGTGTCAACCTCTTTGTCATCACAGGAATGCTCTGTCAGCTCATCCCACTCATACTCATTGGGATCTGTGTTACTGTCCACTTGAAGGGTATGGGTCATTTCCACAAGGCAAGCATTTGCTTTAGCTTTGCCCTTATCTTTATATCCTAGACCCTTTGTATTTCTCACCAACGAGGATGAAGAAGGTTGAATGGGTTTTATAATTTCTTCCTTTCTTAGGCCAATGGGGCCTTGTCCCTCATAACCTATTCTGTGTAAGATGGACTCACCTCTCCCATAGATTGTTTTTGGGAGCCTAGGCGGTTCCTGTTGTGTGTTCTCTTCTTCTTCTGTGTAGAGCCATTGTAGGATATCTCTTTCCTCTGTCTCATTTGATAGGGTCCCCCATTTTACAAAGGGAGCTGTAGGAGGTGTAGGAGGAGCAAATGGTTTTGGAAAATGCTTGGGTCACCCAAAGGATCTAGGAGATAGAGGCAATTTGGCTAGATTAAGGTTGTGCTCAATGGAGTATTCCCCTACTCATGTTTCTTTGATGGTAATTTTTTGATCTTTGGGCTTGGATGAGGAAGCTTTAGAGGTAGAATCATGTTGTGGGGTAGGGGATGTAGATGCTCTATTGTTGGTATAATGCAATCAGGTTTTGAAAGGACAGAGTTGCAATGCTGGAAGGGGTCAAGGTCACCTTGGATGGTGACTTGCTTGCCATTATGAGGGAATTTTATGCATTGGTAGTAGGTAGAAGGCACAAATTTCATGGCATGAATCCATCGTCTACCTAGAAGAATATTATAGGCTAGTTCCCTATCTAGGACTTGGCACACAACATCTTTTATCATCGGTAATACCACTGTTCCCTTGGTAGTTCTCTCCTCTTCATCATAGGCTTTGATAGTAATCTTCTTCCTTGGATCAACTACATTTTCAGAGAACCCCAACGTAAGGACCAACTTAAGCATGCAAATATTTAAACCGGCTCCCCCATCAATGAGAACCCTCTTGATGCGGTGTTTATGGATGAAGGCAACGATATGCAAAGGAGTGTTATGGGGTTGAGACACTGAGAGGTCATCTTGTTCGGTAAATGATATGGTACTTGAGGAGGTCAGATTACCTACCATGGCTTGAAACTTCTCTTGGGCCAAGTTAGTGGGTACCGTGGTTTCCACTAAGGCTTTATTGAGAATCTCCTTGTGGGAAGGAGATAGATGCAACAACTCTAAGATAGAAATGTGGGCAGGAGTCTTTCATAGTTGGTCTATGACACTATACTGATGGAAGTTGGACTGAGAAGGTGATGACCTTGGAGGAATGGTATTCAACGTGACTTTACCACTGCGGGTGATGATACTACAATCAATTATGTTTGGCTCTGATTGTTGGTTAGGCATGACCACATTAATTTGTGGGACATGCTCTGATATGCAATTGATGGTATAGTCAAATGGCACACTTGCATAATTGGCATTACTATTCCCATTATTCTAATTTTTCCTGTTGTGGTTGTTGTTGTTGTTGCTGTTGTTATGGCCATTGTTTTTGTTGTCGTTGTACGGTCTATCATGATTGAGAAGCGGATTTTTGTAAGCTACATGTGTCTCATTAGATTTATGTTGTTGAGTTCCTCCTTGATTTTGATCAAGTATATCTTGAATAACATGCTTGAGATAGATATAATTGTTGGTTGTATGTCCTCTTCCTCTATGATACTCACAGTAGTCATTGTCTTTCCAATAGTGAGGTTTGATTTGAGGTTCGTAGTCGCTTGTTGGCGGTAGAGAGATTTCATTGTTAGCCAATAGCTTCCTTAATGCAGATTCTTGGGACTCACCCAGCGGTGTGAACTTTTGCCTTGGATTTGAGTTGAACCATGGCCTTGGCTCTCAAGAGAATGTTTTGTTGGGTACAACATTGTTTGTCTCTCCTTTGACAGTGAATATTGGTTGATGTTTGGGAGCCGCTGCCTTGGCATCAACTACTCCATCATTGACGACATTTTTATTCTTAGTCCAAAACTTTGATTTGTCGGTCGTGTAGTTGGATGTAGGTGTGTTCTTGTACAACTTAAGTGAATCTTTGGCGATCATAGCTTTTTCAATGAATAATCCCATCTCAATGACCTTCAAGAATGAGGAAGGACATTGGATTTGGATTTGATAGCTAAGATTAGAGTTGAGGTTATGGACAAACATCTCCATTAATTGCTTCTCAGGTACATCATATGGGCACTTGCTAGCTAGTAATCTCCACCTTTGTAGGAAGGAGGCAAATTATTCGCCACTCTTTTGTTTGGTGTTGCATAGATCGAGCATGGTGACTTCATGTTCAATTGTGTACAAGAAGTGTGTGATGAACTTGTTGACCAACTAATCAAAGGTTTTGATGCTCGGTGGAAGTTGTGAGAACCACTCCATGGATTGACTACCTAAAGATCTAGGGAATAGTCTCATTAAGAAGGTCTCATTGTGAGTCACTTCCATGCACGCGGTGGTAAATTCCCTAATATGATCTCTTGGGTCTCCCCTTCCTTTGTATTTGTCAAATTTTGGAGCTTCAAACCTGTTGGTGCCTGAATTGACTGTCAGTTGATTTAGCAATTTTTCATGCAGGCACCTTCCCTAAAATCCAAAAAATTTTAAGTGTTGGCACCCCTTCAGTGTTTTGCAGCATCCACATCATCTTTCTTGAGGAAGGGGTCATCATGTTTTGCCCATCGGCATAAGTTTACTTGTGTCTTGGTGATCGTATCAATAGCATGGTGTGTTCTTTGTATATCGCCAAGACTTTTGCCTATCGGCTACGAAGATTGTGTTTCCACCGATGGTGTTGGTCATGCCGATGGGGGTAAGTCAAGTGTTCATCGGCAAGATTTGGTGTATCGGGCTAGCATTGTTTCGATCTGCCGATGTGAGGAGCTTGGCTGATGAAGAATCATCGGCATGTGTTTGGCCGACGGAGGGATGAAGCCATGGTTCATTGGCGAGAGTTGTATTGTTGGCCTAGGTATTTTGAATTGTGCTGATGGTGGGAGGCTTGGCCGATGCGATGTCATCGGCGTAGGTCTCGCTGATGGAGGGATGCAAAGGTGAGCATCGGGAAGACTTTGGCTGTCGGGCTAGCCGTTGGAGGGTCCGCCGATGGAAAGTGTTTGGCCGACGAGGGTGTCATCGGCGTAGGTCACACCGAGAGGGGAGCATGGAGTGGTCATCGGTGTGAATGGTATCATCGGTAGAGGATGTTTCTGCTTGGCCGACGGTTGAGGGTCTCGCCGACAGAGGATGTGTGTATCGGGGTGAGCAGTGTGGTCGGCTAGGGAGTTTCTCGTTGCTCCGATGGGTAATGTCTCACCGAGGGAACGACTTGGCAATGTTTTGGATGGCCATCGGTGTAGGTATTTTGTTGCTCGCCGATGGTTTTGGTCTCACCGACAGACAAGGAATGTGAAATTGGCGTCGGCATAAGCTTTGAGGTCGGCAGGAGATTTGTGGAGCTGGCCGATGGTTCTTCTCTAGCCGATGTAGAAGTTAGAGGCTTTCGGGAGGTGTTGGTCGGTGAGAGATTCGTGGGTTGGGCCTGTTGACGCCTGAATTGACTGGCGGTCTTCTGAGCAATTTTCATTCAGGCACTCTCCCTAAGTATCCAAAAAATGCTCTAAGTAACGGACCTCCTCAGTATTTTTCAGCTGCATCATCATATTTTCTTGAGGAGGAGGTCATCATCATCATGTTTGTTTCCATGAGGGTCAGCATCATCATGTTCTTCGTCGACCGGTTTCTCATCGTCATCATCATATTTCGCTGTCGGGTGATGTTCGGGTTTTATCCTGATGATGCTGACGAGCTACAGTGCGCCCTTATCTGCTTGCGAGGGTGATGTTTCAAAGTCTCCGGTGATCTTCCATTTATCACCTTGCGCGAGCATGATGATGATGTTGCTTATTCTTTGAGTTGCTCGACCTAACTTGTTTTATCCTAAGGGTCGTCATCATCATCATTTTTTCAGTTGTCATCCTGCTGCTTGTGGAGGTCATCATATTTTCTGCCTTCATGATATTTCGCCGGGGTGATATTTTTATCATCAGGTGATCTTGGTTAACATCATCCTGATGATGTTGTTGAAGAGTTGTAATTGCGACCCGATATTCACTAGGGTCATCATATTTTGGAACGTCAGGATGATCTTAGTCAATATCATCCTGATGATGTTGTATCACTTCTTGTTCTTTGTTTCTCATCCTGATGATGCTGACGTCATCCGTATATCAGGGTGATATTTTTCTTTCTGCCTATCTGCATCATGATATTCGTGAAGGAGGGGGTGATATTTTCATATCACCCGGATATATGTTTGTTCGAACATCATGATGATGTTGATATCAAGGAGATATCCGCCTGCTGGTTTCGCGTGTTATCTATTGAGGGTGATCTTTTCAAGCAGCATCATCATATTCAGTTATCACCCCGATCTTATAGAGGAGCTACAGTGCAACCTGATATTTGAACATCAGGAGGATATTTCCAAATATCCGGTTGTCTTCCGAATATCATGATGATGTTAATATGACGATGACGTCATCAAGGTCCGCGGGGGTCATATTTCTAACAACTGATCATCTTGAAGAGACCTCCTGATATTTGCAAACATGATGATGACGTCGTCCGGATGTGAGGAGGTGCGCAGTAGGCGGATATGATGATGACGTCAGCAGGATATGATGATGACGTCATCAGAATGTTCATCGGCCAGACTTTTGTTATAAGCTCAGCAGGAGGATGTTCCTCCGGAGGATCAGGTTGTGCCGATTATCATGAAGGTTATATTTCAAATATCATGATGACGTCAGGGTGATTTTTCGAGCAACAGGATATCATGCTGCTGGAAGATGATGATGATGAAGTCTATACTAGTGTCGTCAGGAGCAAAAGAACCGACATGATATATGCTCATGACCTAGTATATAAGGTGTTATTGAGGTCATCGCGGGGTGCATGTGGGATATTGTTATCCTGCATTTTCAAATATCATGATGATGAGTCTTGGCGGGAAAAGCTTGCGATGGTCTGTATGATGATTTTCCCTAGGCCGCGGGTTGGTGCGCCATTAATGGCGATTGTTGCAGAGGTGTGGGCGATGGCGTGGGTCGATCTTGTACCCGACTGGAGGTGTCAATCAGCGGGCAGGAGCGCAGGGCTCGAGAAATCTTCCTGTCTCCTCCCCTACCTGCTGCATTCAAGTTTGGGCGCCAATCTGGTTGTGTTTGAGCGCCATTTTCATGATACTGTGTATCTGGCGAAATTTTGGTCAACATTGTAATTAATTGCTGAGCACCTACCTGGCTGTTATAAGCAGGTTGTGTTGTTCATTTGTGGTTGTTGAAAGTTGTAGATTTTTGGCTCTGTAATCCAAAACCAGCTGATCTGGTTGCTCTGTACAGTTTTTCTTGTGAGTTTATGTATCTCCTGTTATAGGACTTGGCATGAATCCACTGGTTTCGTGGTTGATCTTATATGAGTAATGCTGTTTAGCATGTGTTGTGTTAATTCTGTCTCCAGTATTGCATGTATCCTTCTTCTGGATCTGGATGTTTGCTTATGTTTAGATTCTAGAGCATAGAATTCCTATGTTGAATGTCTGATCTTTTAACCTCTGCTCAAGGGGCAGATTAAACTGTTTTCAGGTTGAACATTGGGAAGGGTATACTGCAGTAGGGATGCCATAAGTAGAGATAGCTCAACACTCTATATTGGGAGATATCTGTAAGGCAGATATCATGTGTATCCCCCTGAAATCCAGTTTTAGCTATTTATGTTGATCATTCACAGGTGTATGTCTACCGACTCCAAGCCCTGGATAGGCACCAATCATGCTGTGTTCTTGTGTTATACACCATGTCCAGCTTTGCATCCAAATTCATATCAAACCATTTCACACCTCCACCTGTTAGTTGTAGGAGTAGGATTAGGAACCCCCTGCATGCTCTCATACCCAACCAGACATCATGTCCAAGAATGTTGCCAGCCTTGTGATCTATCATGCAGATCTTGGTCCATACATGAGAGTATTCTGCCTGTTGTTGTCAAGTTAGATCTTTCTATCTTTGAGCTAGTCAAGGTTACATCTTGAGTTATAGGGACACCCCCCTTGGTGCGGCAGAACCAGAAGTGAAGGGGAGGAGCTCACGCAACCTCCTGTATTCAGTTGGCCTGAATCTGCCTGTGCATTAGAAGTGGCAAACCCTAATGCTGATTCAGAAGAAATGTCAACAGGGCCGATGGTTTGTGTCACGGCGATGGGTTTTGACGAAGGCATGTGTGTCGAGTGCGGCAAAATGCTCGACACTTGGTATGTATGCGACTATGCTTTTAAAGCGTCGAAGGCTCTCCACACCATGCATGTGGGATTTTTCCCCTTGCATTATTTTTGAACCTGCGAAGGAGGTGTTTTGGCGGGAAGCCTCATTTTGACTGCAGCGACAGTCTCCAAGCGACCGCGGGTGGTTGAGGCCCTTAATGGCGACTGTAGCAGGAGTATGGGTGATGGTACAAGCGATCAGGCTACCTGATTGAGAATGAAGACTTCCAGATAGTGGCGCGTGGCTCGAGGCCCCCCTTTGTCTGCTGCATTAACATTTTCTGAGTGCCATTCCTTCTGAGGATAGTATCTGGTGGATTTTTTTGTTATAATCATGTAATTAATTGTTGTGGTACACTTTCTGGCTGTTATAAGCAGGAAGTGTTACTCATTTTTAGGTTGTTGAAAGTTGAACATTTTGGCTTTGTAACACAATACAGTTCGTTTTGGTTTCTCTGTACAGTTTAACTTGTGAGTTTATGTATCTCCTGTTGTACGATTTGGCATGAATCTACTGATTTCATGGTTAATCTTATATGAATAATGCTATGTTTGCATGTGTTATGCTGATTCTGTCTCCAGTTTTGCATGTGTCTTTCTTACTGCAATAGGGATGCCATAAGTATAGACAGCTTAACACTCTGTATTGGGAGATATCTGTAAGGCAGGTATCACATGTGTATCCCCCTAAAATCTAGTTTTAGCTATTCATGCTGATCATTCACAGGTGTATGTCTACCGACTCCAAGCCCTGGATAGGCACCAATCTGGTTCTGTGTTGAGGTTATACACCATGTCCAGCTTTGCATCCAAAATTCAAATCAAACCATTTCATCCTTCCATCTATTAGTTGTAGGATTAGGATTAGGAACCTCTACATGCTCTCATACCTAACCAGACATTATGTCCAAGAATGTTGCCAACCTTGTGATTTGTTACACAAATCTTGGTCCATACATGAGAGTATTCTGCCTGTTGATGTCAAGTTAAATCCTTCTGTCATTGAGCTAGTCAAGGTTATACTTTTATCAAGTAGGGAAACCCCCCTTGGTGCGGCAGAACCAGAAGTGAAGGGGAGGAGCTCACGCAACCTCCTGTATTCAGTTGGCTGAATCTACCTGTGCATTAGAACTGGCAAACCCTAATGCTGATTCAGAAGAAAAACCAACAGAAATTGGCGACTCCACTGGGGATTGAGAAGTAAAAGTACTATCTAATCATCTCCAGTAATATATCTGTGACCCATCTGAGTCACCAACAGAAATTGGCGACTCTACTGGGGATGGACTGATAAAAAAAATGATATATTTGTGACCCATCTGAGTCACTAACAAAATGATGCTTTGCTGGTGGAATGAACCTGGAAAAGTAGCTTTCAATTATTGAAAATTTTGTCCTCTCTGGAGAGGTGGTGACTCTGCAAAAAAGATCTGAATGCACATGAAAAGTTGATGTGTGTGTTGTGACAGAAAATGTGCTGTTCAGACTTCAGTGTCTGTATAAGAAAGGTACCTTGTTCATTCCCCTTTATATTTGTTGTTTTGCTACATAGGTTAGATGCCAGGGGAGGTTACAGGTCTTAGGAATGCAAAGGATGTCTGAAAATAGAAATTTCATGAATCCAAATATGTATACACCCATACTCAGTCAAAAGGGGGATGATTTGTTGGATAAAAGAATAGAAGAGATAAGAAATAGGTTGATATTCTTAGAGGCTGAGCAGGCCCAGTTAAAAAGCAGTAACCTTGTTGTGTCTGCTAGTCAGAAGGATAAACCTCTTCTCAGCCCTTTTGATCCTTTGTATGACCAACTGGATTTGTCATGGGTTGATTATAAAGTAGAAACTATGCCTGCTAGGATATACTGTCAGATGCCTAGATTTAGTGGTCATAGTGTATGTGATGGGAATGCACATATCCAAAATTTTCATGAGTTCATGGGAAAACATTTATTTAGAGATGAGGATATGTGGATGAGGTTTTTTGTTAGGTCCTTTGATGCAAAAGCAAAAGACTGGTATTTGAGCCTTCCAAAGAGATTTTTTGCCTGTTGGGATGAGCTTGCTGACTGTTTCAAAGAAGAATTTGCAAGAGAACCTGTTGATCTTGTTGCAGAATTGATGAACATCAGAAAACAAGATGAAGAGCCATGTGTTGTTTTCAGTCATAGGTTTGCAGTAGCCCTTTCACAGATCCCAGAAGTCTTCAGACCTGACACTTCAGCCTGTGTTGGCATATTCTTTGAGGCTTTTGAGGAGGGCTCTAGTGCATTACTGAGGGATTTCAAGGTGACAGGTATGCAGATGGCATACAAATTTGCTGAAAATATAGAAAATTTTAGAAATGGGCACCTGTTGATATCCATGTCCCCAGGCCTTGGTGTGAAAAATAGTTGTGAAGCTGCAAATGACCAAATAATTAAGGCATCATGTGCAGATGAAAATGAAAATGAAAGCATAGAGGTTGAGACTGCTATGTTTGAACATAATGCTAACAATACTGCTCAACTGGATTGTTCACCAGTTGAGGATGCCAGTGAAAGGACTAGTGAGGATTCCCATTGCAATGATGAGGCATATGACCATGAAAACAATAATGAGGTTGTGGACAGCAATGAGCAATTTTTGGAATGGACCTGTGGAGACAATTGTGAGTATTGTACTCAAGACAGAGAAGGTATAAGCAAACAGAGAAACAATTCCATGTGTGACCCACCGCCTTCCTTTCAAACACATGGAGATCATGAAGAGCAGTCAGAAATTGAAATAAGTACTAGTGCAGAGCATGATTGTTTTTCATTTGATGGTTGTTTTGCTTATGACACACAGGCTGATACTCCTCCACAAAGGGAATCCATTGGTGATGAAGATGCATGTTCTGCTGCCCATGAACAAATGGCATACTATGATCAAGCTGATGTACCTGGATCACCCATCTTTGACACATATGGTGATGAGGATCTATTTGAGTATGGTGAGGATCTAGACATTGTTTTTGGTTTGGATTCTGTTTCTCATCCTGATGAAAGAGGAAACAACATACATCAGGTCGGTGACTGTGAAAATGTGCTTGATTTGAAAGAGGTGCCAGAGCCTGATCTTTTCCAGCTTGGTGCTACTATTGGTTGTGTACATGATGTGCACAATTGTGAATTTGAAAGCTTTTCTTTTGAGAGGCCAGCATATGAAATGAGCTCTGATCTTCCTAGCTGCATGGTGGACTTTGAATATTTTCAGTTTTCAGTCCAGCTAGGAGATCATTTTGCAATGCATAATGCTGATACAAATGATAACCTGTGTTCTATGCCATGTGAGTATGCATTGCCTGATACATTCTGCATCCACTTGTTGCCGGATGCTAAGGGTTATCTGCACAGGGATGACAGTGACAAGCTAAATCAGAAGGTTGAATGTGCAGATGACCAGGTTTGTTTATGGTCAGATCATGGTAGCACTCTCAGGCTTAACCCAGTGTATGCAGATGAGAACAAGGTGTTTGACAAGGGGAAGTATTGGTTTTCCCTTTCTTGGTGGCCTTAGGCCATCAAGAGTGTTGGGTGATGCAGATCATTGTAACTTCATGACTCTGTGCCCAATGGATAGGGTACTGGTCTGCATCCCAGAGTTCTGTGGTTCTTGCCATGCCTGCAAGAGGCATGCATCCTCAGACAGAGCCACTGTTGGTGCCTGAATTGACTGTCAGTTGATTTAGCAATTTTTCATGCAGGCACCTTCCCTAAAATCCAAAAAATTTTAAGTGTTGGCACCCCTTCAGTGTTTTGCAGCATCCACATCATCTTTCTTGAGGAAGGGGTCATCATGTTTTGCCCATCGGTATAAGTTTACTTGTGTCTTGGCGATCGTATCAATAGCATGGTGTGTTCTTTGTATATCGCCAAGACTTTTGCCTATCGGCTGTGAAGATTGTGTTTCCACCGACGGTGTTGGTCATGCCGATGGGGGTAAGTCAAGTGTTCATCGGCAAGATTTGGTGTATCGGGCTAGCATTGTTTCGATCTGCCGATGTGAGGAGCTTGGCCGATGAAGAATCATCGGCGTGTGTTTGGTCGACGGAGGGATGAAGCCATGGTTCATCGGCAAGAGTTGTATTGTCAGCCTAGGTATTTTGAATTGTGCCGACGGTGGGAGGCTTGGCCGATGCGATGTCATCGGTGTAGGTCTCGCCGATGGAGGGATGCGAAGGTGAGCATCGGGAAGACTTTGGCTGTCAAGCTAGCCGTTGGAGGGTCCGCCGATGGAAAGTGTTTGGCCGACAAGGGTGTCATCGGCATAGGTCACACCGAGAGGGGAGCATGGAGTGGTCATCGGTGTGAATGGTATCATCGACAGAGGATGTTTCTGCTTGGCCGACGGTTGAGGGTCTCACCGACAGAGGATGTGTGTATCGGGGTGAGCAGTGTGGTCGGCCAGGGAGTTTCTCGTTGCTCCGATGGGTAATGTCTCGCCGAGGGAACGACTTGGCAATGTTTTGGATGGCCATCGGCGTAGGTATTTTGTTGCTCACCGATGGTTTTGGTCTCACTGACAGACAAGGAATGTGAAATTGGCGTCAGCATAAGCTTTGAGGTCGGCAGGAGATTTGTGGAGCTGGCCGATGGTTCTTCTCTGGCCGATGTAGAAGTTAGAGGCTTTCAGGAGGTGTTGGTCGGTGAGAGATTCGTGGGTTGGGCCGATGGTTTGTGTCACGGCGATGGGTTTTGACGAAGGCATGTGTGTCGAGCGCGGCAAAACGCTCGACACTTGGTATGTATGCGACTATGCTTTTAAAGCGTCGAAGGCTCTCCACACCATGCATGTGGGATTTTTCCCCTTGCATTATTTTTGAACCTGCAAAGGAGGTGTTTTGGTGGGAAGCCTCATTTTGACTGTAGCGATAGTCTCCAAGCGACCGTGGGTGGTTGAGGCCCTTAATGGCGACTGTAGCAGGAGTATGGGCGATGGTACAAGTGATCAGGCTGCCTGATTGAGAATGAAGACTTCCAGATAGTGGCGCGTGGCTCGAGGCCCCCCTTTGTCTGCTGCATTAACATTTTCTGAGCGCCATTCCTTCTGAGGACTGTATCTGGTGGATTTTTTTGTTATAATCATGTAATTAATTGCTGTGGTACACTTTCTGGCTGTTATAAGCAGGAAGTGTTACTCATTTTTAGGTTGTTGAAAGTTGAACATTTTGGCTCTGTAACACAATACAGTTCGTTTTGGTTGCTCTTTACAGTTTAACTTGTGAGTTTATGTATCTCCTGTTGTACGATTTGGCATGAATCCACTGATTTCATGGTTAATCTTATATGAATAATGCTATGTTTGCATGTGTTATGCTGATTCTGTCTCCAGTTTTGCATGTGTCTTTCTTACTGCAATAGGGATGCCATAAGTATAGACAGCTTAACACTCTGTATTGGGAGATATCTGTAAGGCAGGTATCACATGTGTATCCCCCTGAAATCTAGTTTTAGCTATTCATGCTGATCATTCACAGGTGTATGGCTACCGACTCCAAGCCCTGGATAGGCACCAATCTAGTTCTGTGTTGAGGTTATACACCATGTCTAGCTTTGCATCCAAAATTCAAATCAAACCATTTCATCCTTCCATCTGTTAGTTGTAGGATTAGGATTAGGAACCTCTACATGCTCTCATACCTAACCAAACATTATGTCCAAGAATGTTGCCAACCTTGTGATTTGTTACACAAATCTTGGTCCATACATGAGAGTATTCTGCCTGTTGATGTCAAGTTAAATCCTTCTGTCATTGAGCTAGTCAAGGTTATACTTTTATCAAGTAGGGAAACCCCCCTTGGTGCGGCAGAACCAGAAGTGAAGGGGAGGAGCTCACGCAACCTCCTGTATTCAGTTGGCTGAATCTGCCTGTGCATTAGAACTGGCAAACCCTAATGCTGATTCAGAAGAAAAACCAACAAAACCGAAAGGGGAAGGGGATCATGTCCAAACTTTTATCAAAAGGGTACAGTGCAATGTCTTCCAAAGAGTAAGTTTTGGCATTTGTTCCCGTCTTGAGATCTATCATTTGTTGTGCTAGACCCTCAATTTCTTTCCTCATTTCTTCCATAGGGACATTCAGGTCTACGATTTTCTTTCCTTTATCACCCTCAGTGTGATTTTTAGGCATTTTCTCTGTGGTCTCCTTCAGTGTATTGAGATCAAAGTCAGAGGGGAGTTTGAGTCCTAGACTTGCAAGATGCATAAAGTACTTTTGAGGGTCCTCATGGAGCACTTTTTCTAGTAAGCACTGAAATTTTTGATCTTGGAGGTGCCCTTGATAGTCTTCATGAGAGATATCCTCATCACTATCGTGAGGAGTAATAATGTAATTGGATGATCCTGCCATTTCAAGCTATGTTTTGTATTGAGATCTAGTAAGAACCATGCAAGGTGACGTGGGATGAGGTGGGATGAAACTAGAAATTTTGGCAAGATGCCAGTGGAGACTACTAAGGATAGGATACTTATGACAAGACTTAGATGAGGGACTTTTTTGATCAATGATTCCAAGTAAGACAGCCGATACAAGATAGCCACTAGTAAGGGTACTCAATACCTGTCTTATTGTGTAGGGACTAGTCGTGCACTAAGACCACTAGCAAAGTTTTGTGACTTACTAGGGTTACCTGAATCCAAAATAACTTGATATGGGATACTTTGACTTTGCTTAGGGAGACTTGACAAAAGGTGAATGAGATGACCAATGAAAAGAGAGACTTTGAAGTGAAATGGATGAAAAAGTGACTACAAGGTAGGATTTGATCTCAGAATCCTGAACAAGACTGAAATGGGTATCTAAAAATGATAAAACTTTTCTCTCAAAGACTATGGAAGTACTCACTGTCACGAATGCGTCGGAACATATGCGCAGCAGAAACTTGCAAATGCGTTGAAAGCTGGTGTATAAGCGCAACACTGGTAAATACCAAATGCACCCTAACAGTTTGTAAAAGTGTTGTAAGTTAGTATAGATGTGCCGCAAGTCAGTGCAAATGCGCAGCAACAGACGATGAATGCATCGCTCTAGTTTTTTCAGTATTATTGCAAATTTTGGAAATTTTTCTGATGTTTTTGGTATCTTTGGTTGCAAAATAGTCTCTTTTGATCTAATTTTCTCTATTTATGGCAAGAAGACATAGCAAACACAAAGAATGTTTTCATATTTTTCTATTTTTTGTGATTTTTTTACTCTTTTTTGGACTTAAAAGAAAAAGCAAGTACAATCCTAGGATTCAAATAGATTACAGGGGTTTTTGGCCATTAGAACAAAAGGTGTTTAATGAAGGCAGCCATTCGAGTGGTTATACATGTGGCAGCACTACTCTCTATTGTGGAGTCTCCCAACCTGCAAGGGTTGCGCCTTGGAGGGTTTTGGGGGAGGTTGACTGTCGGTATAACACAACTGCACTCATTGTATGAAGCTTTCACTCCAAACACAATTTATTTATAGTGGATTGGTAGGGCTTGGCATCTAGCCTATTACCACTTAGGGTCATTCCTACTTGGATGAACGGTATCTAAGAGTAGGCCCCTCTAAAGGAAAAACACATGCAAAAATGATATGTCTAGCATTTTGGTCACCCAAGATAGGGGAGAGCATAGGCCTGGTATCATTCCCAAAACATAGAAGACAATGGTTCTTTTTCCCCTAGTTAAAAATGAGAAAAACTAGATGAACTATCTACTTGGGTAAGTCCAGAAGTTTGTTAACTTTGAAGTGATAAAAGATAGTAATGGTTCAATTTTATCTAGATAGCAATGATGTGTTCAACTTTACCCAGATAGCATGAAATTGTTAACTTTGAAGTGATAATTGAGATAGTAATGGTTCAGTTTTATCTAGATAGAAATGATGTGTTTAATTTTACCCCGATAGCATGAATTTGTTGACTTTGAAGTGATAATCGAGATAGCAATGGTTTAGTTTTACCTAAATAGTAATGATGTGTTCAATTTTATCCAGATAGCACGAATTTGTTAACTTTGGAGTGATAATTGAGATAGCAATGGTTCAGTTTTACCCAAATAGCAATGATGTGTTCAATTTTATCCAGATAGCAATGTGTCTAACTACAAAAGATAGCACAAGATAGAAATGATTCAATTACCACCTTCCTAGTTAAGACTATGTGAGATTTGCATGAGCATCCATTTACTTTCCCATTAGAAATTGAAGTGTGAGTCAACAAGTGCAACTATATGATTCTAAACCAGTACCTAGCCTATAGATAGATCAAGAGTGTCCCTGAAAAAAGATGTTAGCGTTAGTGAAAAAAACTTCAAGGAAACCCTAAAAATCACTACCTAGATCAGATGCACAGCTTCAGAGCTTGAATGCGTAGAAACAGAGCTCAGAAGTGCCACAGTACATATGCGCTAAGATAGAGGTCAAAAGCGCAAGAAAATAGAGTGTATGCGCCAAACTGATAGATGCGTCAGAACAGGGTCTGTATGCATCGAAAGAATGTATGCGCTAGAATAGACAACAGACGCGCCAGACCAGAGACTGTATGCGCCAAATAAATGTATGCGCCAGAACAGACATCAGATGTGTGTTAGGATGTGTCAGATGCATGATTTCTTCCTATGTATAGCTTTCTCAAACACAAAAACTCAGTTTTTGGGTTAAATTTGGGGCTAGGCCCCATGGTGGGTGCCAAAAATGTTAAGGAAAAATTGGATCTAAATGAATAATCAATATAAAAAATATCAATGATACCCAAAACTCAATGAAATAATGAACAAAAGAGATCAATCAAACAATGAACAATACAAAGCAAACCTCCTTTAATTCTTAGCTTCCATTGATAGCCTATCACAAATGATCTTGTCTATGAATATGACCCTCAGAAGGTGCACTTCCTTGCTATGATTCCAAGATGTTCAAATGGGAACGGCTATGATAGTTTTTCCATGAAGATGAGCTTCACAACAATGATAGTAGTGTGGTAGTAACGAGTGTGATCGCAAGCAATAAAGGAATTGGTGCCAAAGGTGCACTGTAATTCCTGCAGAGTAACAATACTAAAAGCTTGGATGAATGAAATGGAGGAAGAGGGTTCAATTTATAGACTTGGGAGAAAGAGGATCAACGGTATAGAGAGAATGAGAAGATCAACGATATAGAACGGTCGAGGAATGAGCACGAATAAGAAGAAGACAAGTGTCTTGCTATATTTTGCATGAGAGGAATTAATAAAATAGAAGAATGAGTTAACTAAAGAGATTAATCAATTAAAAGATTAAATTAATTAGTTAAGAGAATAGAACTTAATGAATAGAAATTTCATGAGGATAAAAGATATTTTAGCTCAATTAAATATTTAGAATATTCAATTGCATGTGCACAAAGATTGAATTATATTTAGAGATAACTCAATTTAGAAGAAATGGACAATGTAAATAAATATTTGATTTATTTAAATTTAGAGAAGATATTATTGGAAGAAACAATTAAATAATTTATTTAATTTAGAAGATAAGAAAGCAAATTAAATAAATAAATTTATTTAATTGTTTGTGCATGATTTTGGAAGAATAAATAAAATATTTGATTGTATTTTATTTTTGGAGATTGAGAAGATTTAAATAAATTTGATTTGATTTATTCAAGTTTGGAAGAATGATTTGATTGTTTGGAAGAATTTAATTAAATAAAGGATCTTATTTTAATTTTGACTTTAGAAGAGATAATTAAATATTTTGATATTTAATTAACTTAGAGGAATATGAATCATATAAATAAATTTGTTTATTTATTTATCGATAGAAGAAGTAGAATGAAATAAATATTAAGAATATTTATTTAGACCGAGTCATGTCATTTTTAGGCGTATACACATTTAACTCTGGA